>BSBN01000060.1:5000000-10000000 GCA_027924645.1 Cunninghamia lanceolata | reverse complement strand
TGTAGGAGGAGATGATGGCTTTAGACTCTTGTAATACCTGGGATCTTGTTTGTTTTCCCAAAGGAAGAAAGGCCATAGGTTGTAAGTGGGTCTTCAAGAAGAAATTTGGAGTAGATGGGTCATTGGAAAGGTAGAAGGCTAGACTAGTAGCCAAGGGCTACTCCCAGAGAGAGGGAGTTGATTTTGGCAAGATATTCTCTCTTGTTGCTAAATTGACTTATATTAGATTTCTCTTATCCATTGTTGCAGCTTATGATTGGGAGATTGAGCAAATGGATGTTAAGACTATGTTCTTACATGGAGATATTGAAGAAGAAATTTATATACAACGGCCTATAGGTTTTGAGGTAAAAGGAAAAGAACATTGGGTTTTTAGGTTAAAGAGGTCTCTTTATGGTCTGAAACAGTCCCCTAGAATGTGATACCAAAAGTTTGACTCATTTGTTTTGAAATTGGGTTTTGTTAGAAGCGAGGAGGATCATTGTGTTTACATTTATTGTGTTGATGATTCTATATTATTTATTGTTTTTTATGTTGATGACATGTTTTTCAACAATACTAAGGGTATGATCAGTGAGCTTTAAGCCCAACTTTCAGGTGCATTTGACATGAAGGATCTTGGTGCTGCAAGGTATATTTTGGGAATGGAGATCAAGAGGGATAGAGTTAACAAAAAGCTTTGGTTGTCACAAAGTAAGTATGTGAATACTATTTTGCAGAGGTTTAGTTTGCAGGACTGTAACCCAGTTAGAGTTCCTTTCCCCATTAGTACTAAGATTTCATTAGATATGTGTCCAAAGACTGAAGATGATTTTGAGGATATGTCTAATGTGCCATATGCTAGTGTTGTAGGGAGTTTGATGTATGCAATGGTTTGCACTAGACCAGATATTGCCCAAGCAGTGGGAGTTTTGAGCAGATTTATGTCTAACCCTGGTAGACAACATTGGAACTATGCGAAGAGGGTGTTTAAATATCTTGCAGGTACTCCTAATTATTGTTTGGTTTATTGTAGTACTAATAGTGCTCACAAATCTTTGGACATACATGGTTTTGTTGATGCAGATTGGGCAGGTGACTTAGATAGTCGAAGGTCCACTAGTGGCTATGTGTTTACTTTGTTTGGAGGTGCAGTGAGTTGGATGAGTAAGAGACAGCCCATAGTTGCTTTGTCCACCATAGAAGCATAGTATATGGTTGCTACTCATGTCTCTAAGGAGGCAGTTTGGTTGAGGAGACTATGTACAGGGATTGGTTTTGATTGTAGGATCATTCAAATTGGTTGTGATAGCCAGAGTGCTATCTGTTTGGCTAAGAATCCCATGTATCATGCTCGGACTAAGCATGTTGATGTTCAGTATCACTTTATTTGAGAGTTGGTTGTAAATGGAGAGATTGAGCTAAAGAAGATAGACACTTGGGAGAATGTTGCAGATTCATTGACCAAGCTTGTGAGCACGGAGAAGTTTGTGTGGTGCAGAGAGGCCATGGGCCTTATTTCTAGTGCCTGATTATTTTCACTTGATTTCTTATGGGTTGATTTACAATGTATAATGTCAAGTGGGAGAATTTTGGGATAAGGTACCACTAACCTTGTAAATCCTAATGTTATATTTATTCTATTTATTATATGTAATTTGTGATTATCCATGAGGAGATGTACTAGTTTCACTGGTAGGGGTAATTTTGGAGTAACCGGAGGTAATTACGGAGTGACTTTTACTGTTGGCAAATGTAAATACTCAAAGTAAATGAAGGTAGGTGTTTTCCCTTGAGGAATCTACTATATTTGGCATGTATGACAACTGTGATAATGTCTGGTAAGTGAATCTATGATAGCTGCAAGTTGTCATAAGATTTTGTGATTCTATGACGGATATGACGCATATGTTAGTTATATATTTGCTATATTTAGCCCAAGGTTCCTATCTTGGAAAGATACTCTTTTGTGGAATCTATGATGGTTATGGTGCATCATAATATGTTGTAAGAGGCTAGATTTAGTCTTGGGGACCCAACCTTTGCATGGCTATTTTTTAACAAGTTTAAGATGCTTGTAAGATGGTAATTAATGTTTACAGGCTGGAGAATCTTAGGAGAGAGAAGGTGAATGCCTAGGATGAGTTGGAAAATGTTTCTATAAGTATTTTCCATGTATTTGTTGCTACAATATAGATTTCAGGTACTTAGGTGTTGTCAGAATGCTGTCGGATTGAAGACTTGTGGAGAGAGTTGTGTAGTTGATGTATTGTGCAATCTTGTTGAGATTAATACAAACTTGTGCCTCTTTCTTGGTGGAATTTTTTACCCACAAGGGTTTTCTCCATGTAAACACTGTGTCATTTTGTTGAGTTCTTCATGTTTGACATCTTTTCTATAGTGGGTTTTATGTTTTGTTACAATCTCCATTGTTAATTCACACTTAAGATTGCTGAAATTTATCTTGAATCAAATTTCCATTGAAGTAGTGTTGCTTTCATTTCTAACACAGGAAAGGATACAATCTCATATTTCATGATCAAGGGTGTGAAATCAAAAGAGTAAAGTCTAGTAAATTGGTGGCAGAAGGTGCAAAAATAGAAAACAACTTGTATAACCTAAAAGGTGTTTAAGGAAAGAAGATGTCTTCTAGGACAGACAAATGAATGTTGGTTGTGGTACAAGAGGATGGGACATATTAACTTTGACAATCTTGTGAAGATTAACTCCATACAAGCAGTAAGAGACATGCCAAAGATTAAGTCTGCAAGCACCTTGTGTAAAGAATGTCAGATTGGGAAGTAGACCAAAATAAGATTCAAGACCAAAGAGTATTCTTCTACAAGGCCATTGGAACTGATCCATGCTGATTTCTACAAACCTACAAGGACAAAGAGTCTATAAGGTGAGTGGTATTTCATGTTTCTCATTGATGACTTCTCTAGGATGACATGGGTTACATTCTTAAAAGAGAAATCAGAAGCTTTTAGTAGGTTTAAGATTTTCAATTCCATGGTTGAAAATGAAATGAATGCTAGAATCAAGTGTTTAAAATCTAATAGAAGTGGATAATTCACATCAAATGAGTTTGAGGAAATTTTTGAAGAACATGGAATAAAGAGGCATCATCTACTACTAGAACTCCTCAGTAAAATGGAGTAGTGGAAAGAAAGAATAGAATTGTTCAGGAGATAGCAAGAATAATGATGAGTGAAGCTAAGTTGCATGTACATATTGGAGAGAAGCAGTTCATACTGTTGTATGTATCCTTAACAGAGGACAACTAAGGGTGAACAACACCAAGACTCCTTATGAGTTGTGGTATGGAAGACCAGCATCTGTCAAGTACTTTAGAGTTTTTGGAAGAAAATGCTACATCAAAAGAGATGAAGAAGGTTTGGGAAATTTGATTCAATATCTGATGAAGGAATCTTTCTTGGATACTCAAATAGGAGAAAAGCTTACAAGTTCTACAATAAAAGGTTGAGAAGGATAGTTGAGAGTGCAAATGTTACGGTTGATGAAGAGTCGCAACAAATCACATATGAGCAAGAAGACTATTTGTCAGATGAACTTGCTTGCACAAAAGAAGAAGAAGAAGAAGAAGTTGAAGAAAAGGAAGGAACATAAGAGAAGGTCACCAAGAATCCTACCAAGTATGTTCAGAAGAATCATTTCCAAGATCAGATCATTAGAGACAAGAATGAAGGAGTGCAGATAAGAAGAAGGTTTGCAAGAGCAAATGAACAGGTAAATTTTTATTTACTGTCAAGAGTAGAACCTAAAACTTTTGTTGAGCCTTGTAAGGATGAAGGATGGATACAAGCAATGGAAGAAGAACTAAATCAGATAGAGAAGAATCAGACTTGGGAATTGGTGCCAAGGCATGCAGACAAAAATGTGATAGGTACAAAGTGCGTGTTTAGAAACAAATTGAATTAAGATGGAGAAGTGGTAAGGAACAAAGCAAGGTTGGTCTGCAAAGGTTATTCACAAGTGGAAGGAATTGATTTTGAGGAGACATTTACTCCAGTGGCAAGAATGGAAGCAATCAGGATGTTTCTTGCATTTGCAGTTCACAAGGGTTTCAAGGTATACCAAATGGATGTCAAATCTTCTTTATTGAATGGTGACTTACAAGAAGAAGTCTACATTGAGAAGCCTGATGGATTTCAGTTATCAGAAGATCCAAACATGGTATGCAAACTTAAGAAGGCTTTGTATGGTCTCAAACAAGCCCCTAGGGCTTGGTATGCAAGGTTGGACAAGTACCTACTCCAACAGGGCTTCAAGAAAGGTACTGCAAATAGTAATCTTTATATCAAAATTGAGGATTAACAAATTCTAAAGGTTGTTATGTATGTTGATGACATAATCTTTGGTGGCAATGATGAAATGTGTAAGAAGTTTGTTGAAGAGATGCAGAAGGAACTTGAAATGTCTATGATAGGTGAGCTATCATTCTTTCTTGGACTCTAAATTGCTCAATCGGATGAAGGTATATTTATCTCTCAAGAAAAGTATGTCAAGGAGATGTTGAAAAAGTTTGGCATGAAAGATAGAAAACCAATGAGTACTCCTATGGTAACAGGTTTCCATTTGAGTAAGGATGATGAGTCACCTCAGGCGGATCAGACCTTGTATAGGTCTATGATTGGGGGCCTTCTATACTTAATAGCATCAAGGCCTAACATTATGCAAGTTATTTGCATGGTTTCAATATTTCAAGTTGATCCAAAAGAAACACATGTGAAGGTAGTCAAAAGGATCTTCATATATTTGAAGAGCACTTTGGGATATGGATTGTGGTATCAAAAGGATGATGACTTTTCCCTGAGTTCCTATACTGATGCAAATTGGGTCGATAGTGTTGATGATAAAATAAGTACTGATGATGGATCTTTCTTTTGGGGAGATAGATTGGTCTCATGGTTTAGTAAGAAGTGGGATTCAGTGTCCTTATCAACAACAGAAGCAAAGTATATAGTTATAGCATCCTACTGCACTCAAGTGTTGTGGATGAAGCAAACTTTGAAGGATATAAAGGTTATTTATGATGAGCCCATTCCTATTCTTTGTGATAATACAAGTTCCATAAATATTTCAAAGAATCCAATTATGCACTCTAGAACCAAGCATATATCTATCAAGTATCACTTTTTTAGAGCGTAGGTTGCAAATCAAGAAGTAATATTGGAATATGTACCTACAAAGGATCAGGTTGCATATATCTTTACAAAGGTACTTTCTAAGGACACATTTGAATATCTCAAACAAAATTTAGGGCTTGTTTCCTCTCATTCTAACTAGATGCATAGATGGTGCATCTGTCCAGAGGGAGAAGTTCAAGTTACATTTTTATTCCTAGATTAATGGAGGCTACCTCTTAGCTTGGGAGCAGGTAGAAAGAGTTAAGGAGGATGATAAGGTCAGTGTAGATAGGGGAATCTTGTATGTATTTTAGGTACAGAGGAAGACCGCTAGCCCTTTGCCCTTGATGTCAAAGGGGGGGAAATTTTTCATATCAGGTTAAGTGTTGCCATCAATGCCAAAGGGGGTGATTGTTGCATATGTGTTGTCATTGATGTCAATAGAGCAATGATGTGGAGGGTTGGAGTAGTGTTGTGGAAGGTTGCATGTGATGATCAGAGGTATTGTGAAGTGAAGAAGATGGTAAGGAGCAGTTCAGAGTAGTAGACAAAGGAGTGATGATTAAAGGAGTTGTGTCATGAAGGATATGGTGATGAATGCCATGATCATGCTCTACATAGTTGTACCTTATCTTATGAAGTTCATAGATAGAGGAAAGTTGATAGGATGAAGAGTTTGATGATATGAAGAAGTTGTGAAGTTGTGGTTTATTGTTTATGATGCAAAAAGTTATGATTTTTTTGTATGGTAGTGTGATTGTAATCTCTAATATGGTGAATGATGTATTCATTATTTTCTAATGAAAAGCATTGCTTAAGATTTGAAATAAAGTGTAAAAGGTTTTTAAACAGTCCAAGGCTCTAAAAGTTGCACTAATGAAGCTTGGTAGATGCTCTGCATTCCTTCGCATTTGAATGTATAGCCTTGCAGTTTTAAAGTTAGACAAAGACAGGTGCGAATTATGTATGTTCCTGATTTCAAAGCATAGAAGTTACCACAAAAGATTCTAGAGCTAGAAGGAAGAAAATAATGGTTCAGTATTGTTGTAGACAGAAAGAGTCAGAGGAATGCTCTGCATTTCTCCACATTTGAAAATGTGATGTTGTGTCTTGTAGGATAGATGGATAGAGATGAGAAGTCTAGTATATCAAGTTTCAAATGATAAGTTGTACCGCAAAGGTTCTCTAAAGTCAACAGAGCAAAGACATATCATATTATTGATTAGAGTTGTCAGGAGGAGAATGTGAAAGACACCGCATTTCACCACATTAAATTATTTGGCTTTGTTGTTTTGAGGATGAGTTCAGAGTGTCTGTATGTAGATTCTCATTTCAAGTGTCAAGTGTTGAGAAGTACCGTAAGTTTTTTTTCAATGTTACACATCAAGACTGTGTAATCGGAGTTGGAAGAATATACTGGCTTTAGTGTTTGTTTGTTTGTGCTAGCAAGAAGTAACATGAAGTTGTGAAAGGAGTGTATGAGAATTTTTTTGCAAGTCATATAACATATGTGAAGTAAACCTTGTGATGTTATTTGGGTTCTCTGGTACCGCTTTGGGTTTGGAGCTAATGCATAAGAGGTTAAGTGTTTGTTGGGCTGACTTGGTGTGTTTTTTTGTTTGTGTCGTGTGCTTGGAAGTGTGTGACAGCATGGAGAGGTGTGTTAAGATGAAATAGGTCATGTTTATCACTTGGTTTGAACTGCATTGGATCTCTACATGTTTTTGGGTGTCGACTTGTTGTGGTCATTGCACGTTTCACACTACATGTTTCATCTTAGATGACGAAGGAAAAAGATATTGAAGCTTGTGGAGGATATAAATGAAAGATCTTTTTGGTATGAAAAGTGTGAGTGTGTATGAGGGTGTGAGGATGTATGTACGAGTGTGGATCTGAGTATTCATCTAAAGGTAACTTGAGAAAAGAAGGTGGGGTAGAGTTCTAAAGAACAAAAAAGGTGAGTTTGTTTCTACACTTGCTGAGAATTTGGGGGTCCAAATAAACTATAACTATGTTGAAGCCTATGTAGCCATACAAGGCTTAGTTATGGATAGGGATCTTGACATTACTAATATTATGGTGGAAGGAGATTTAAAAAACATGATCAACATGCTTAACTCTAAAGTTGTTCCTCTTTGGTGCTATATGACCATCATAGATGATGATATGGAGTTACTAATGTCATTTAAAAATTCTAAAATTGTTCATGTCTATTGCGAAGGTAACAAAATTGCTAATCTTCTTGCAAATATGGGAGGCACTATAGGGGACTCCTCTTATTGGCATGTGGAGGGGTCACTCCCCCTATTATTAAACAAACCCTTGAAAATAAATCTTGAATACTCCATTATCCCTTTGCCACCATTTTAAAGTTTAGATTGGTTTATCATGGGGATGATAAATGAGAAGACAATAGAAATCATGAAAAGGCAAATTACATTGAGGAGAGGGAGTGTTGTAATCATGAAAGATCAAGTTGAATTAGAAAACTCCTCATTTGTATGATTTGACACTTCAAGATCTTTGTGAAGAGATAAGATTAGTTTTCAAACACCACAGATTTGTTGAAAGAAGTTGAGCCATGGGGGGAATTTCTTAGAATCAATCCTTCATCCTATGACAAGGTTCATAGCAATGACATCATCTGGAGCATCCTTAGAAGAGGAGGCCTCACATCATTTATGGAAGCAATTAATGGGTATGACCCCACTTTATCTTATGAATTCATGAAATCTTGGGAGAACAATATTGCAAATTTGCATGGTGTATCCTTCAAGGTCTCAGAGGATTTAATATTCATGGTGATGGGGCTTAGTATGGAAACCATGAAGCTCCAAAAAATCATTAGAAATCAAGAACACCAGCACATGGAAGCCTTCCCTAAAAAGGGTGAAAAAATTTTAAGGTTTTAGAATGGATTTAAATGTGAAGACCTACATGGACACTGGTGGGATGTGGTGGAAGTCCTCATGAGATGCTTCATGCTAAAGGGAGGGTATAAGAATATATACCCCTATCACTTTCCCATGTTGAATCACCTTCACCACAACATGAAAATGAGATTGCCTTATTTTTGTTCCCTTGAAATTTATATCTTGAATGTGCTCCTTGGAAAGGTTGAGTTGCCCCTTTATTAGGGCCTCATTTACTACATTTATAGGTTTGAGCAAGGCAAAATGTACAACCTATTATTCTTTCCTAGGATCATCAATCCTACCCTAGTTCCCCCCAAAGTGAAGAAGGATTCCCACCCTAGTTCACCCTCATCCCCTATTCCTAAAAGTGGGTTTACAACTTGTCACCCTCCCCTACATTCGAAAGTAATTGTCATGGATAAGCCCAACCCTAACTTGGTGGTAAGAATTATTATGCCTCCTACTAAACGGATTCCACTCCAGTCTCTATTTACCCAATGCCACCTAATCATAAACTGGTTGACAAGGGGAAATCTATCATGGAAGATGGTCCTTCTACAATAAACCCCACTCACAGCCCCAGTCACCCTACCAAGCTCTCCATGACTAAACATCCTAAGTATAGGCCCAAGAAGGATTGGACCCTACTCCTTAGACCAAAACCTCTACTAAAGAAGGCAATATGTTGGAAGATCATATTTCCCCATCATATCAATCTAATGCGCAACATGATTAGGATTGTCCCAAATGCAATAACCTAAGGGAATGTATGGAGAAACTTCAACAAATCCTCAACCTCTACAACAATGTAATGAAATAGTTTTTGGTCTAACATCATAGTACCTGACAAAGAATTTAGGATATTGAGATGAAATCTTTTAATCAAGTTAAAGACCAGTATAAAACCCAAGTGGATGAAAAAATTTGGCAAGAAGTGGAGAAATTCTCTACCACCTTCCAAAACTAGGAGAACTTGGAGAAGAAATTCCTCATCATGCAAAAGAATCGGGAGTTAAAGGAGAAGTTGTCCTAGATTGTGGATTTTAGCAAGAAAACCATCAAAAACTTTGCTACCATTCTTTACATTCCATAGAGCAGGCTTCAGAAAAGATAGATGGAGCATAGTCAAGAAGGACCAACCAGAAGAACTAGGGCTAAGATCACTACCCAAAAAGGTGAAAAAAATGCTCGCGATGATGACCCTTGGAAGTTTAGTTTGCAAATCAGGTCAATTTTTCAACCAAAGAGTGGAAGGCTATTAATGGGCTTCAGAAGCTAACTAATAACAAAGTTTTTGTGTTTTCTAGTTTTTGTGTCACTATTGTTCTATTGTTAGTCCTCTCTTTTTTAGTTGTTTCTACTATTTTGGATGTTTTTTATAGTCCCACATCTCATGGTGCTCATCCCATTTGGCTAAAGGCTACTCCTATATAAGAGGGTTTGAGCTCTTTCAAAAACCTACTTTTATTAATATAAAAAACAAGAAGCAACCTAACAAATTACCTATCCCTTGAAAACAAGCATCTACCCAAAATTATAGTGGCAAATAAGACATCTTTATCCATATAGGAACAATTGAGAAATACTGCCATTGGGTTGAACTCCAAAGCTCATGGTTTCATTAAAATCATTGAATTATCCCAAAAATATTTTCTCTTGGTTATCAAATACAAACAAGGTGTGACCAACAAAATAATAGATATGTTGTCTAGGCAACCTCTTCTTTTAGTAGTTCACACTCTTTCTTAGATGGAATCCTTTGAAAAAAAGGTTTATGTGAATGATTATGGGCAAGATGAATACTTTGGGGAGACCTAAAAGAAAGTTAAAAAGGTCAAGATTGTTGATTTTGAACTAAATCTAGATTTCTTTATGTAAGAGGGTTTACTTACAAATATGGCTATTGTGTGTTTGGATAGAAAGGTTTTTGTTGTTCCTACTTAAGCCTCATACCTTAAAATTTTCTAATCATTTCATTTGTAAAGATGTTGAGAAACATTTAAAGGTATGTGTATTAGTTGTATATGTGAGTGGATGTCTCTAAATTTATTTGTGGGTGTAACATGTGTAGCATAAGAAAACCAAACTATTTGAAGTTGGCACTATACAATCACTACTAATACCTTCCAACCCATGGGAGAGCATCTCCATAGACTTTGTGGAAGGATTACCCATGTTCCAAGGGAAGGCATGACTATTTCCTTGTAGTAGTTGACCATTTATCAAGATGTGTGTGCTTCTTTTGTGCATGAAGAATCTTAAGGGTAATGATGTGATTGAGTTAGTTTTTACACTATGCTAGGTTCTTGGGTAATTTTTAGTGTCCTTTATGGGAAAATATGGATCCCTAAATTAAATGATCAAATGCTATTAATCCCCAAAATAACAAATGAAGGTATAAACCAAACACTTGTAAAACTATTAAGGGGGTATAATTAGAAGAAACCTAAGTTATGGGATGTGAATTTAACATATGTACATCACTCTTACAACCTAAGTTATGGGATGTGAATTTAACATGTGTACATCACTCTTACAATAGGGTAATCCATCCTTCAATAAGTTTGTCACTATTTAAGGCATGTTTTGGATACATATTGCTTATTCCTTTGACTGTTGCCATGGGAAAACCACATAAAGATCAAGAACAAGTTGATTCAAGGGTCCACAAAGGCAAACAATTCATTGAGAAGATTTAGAAAGTTCATCTTTTTGTTTGGGAGATGTTGGAGTCAGAAGTTAGGGAAAATAAGAGATATGACCAACATTAGATTGAACACATGTTTCAAGTTGGAGATCAAGTTCAGTAGTGTTGAAGGATATTTTGTAGCATCAACTCAAGTAGAATGATGATCACTCTACTTCTCATAAAAAGGTGACTAGTCTGAAGGATCAATTGCCTCCAAAGTCCCTATTGGATGGGTTAGATTAGTGTTGGACCAACTAAGTGGTCTATGGGATTGTTTATTCAAGGGGCTTGTGCTAGTAATCTTGATCTTGGACCAACATTGATGAAGTCTCTTTGGTAGACAAATGATATTTGAAGCTCAATTAATCCTACTTTTAAGCATAGACTATTTTTTTGTATAAATAAAATGCAAAAGAGAGCAAGGGTTAAAGAAAATAAAATAAATGGATAGCCTATGTATTGATTTTCACCACATTTGAAGGATTTGATAAAATTCAAGTTAACCTACAATGCCATGATCAGTATTTCACTTGACCATAAACACCATAGATGCGAGACTATAATAAATATTTGAGAAATTGAAATGAATGTATGAAAATGCCATATTGCATGCGCAAAAATCAAACCCAACTTTGCATTCTCATTGCAAAGATGAAAAATCAATTACTTATAGAAATTTTACCTAGATAGATCAAATGTCAAATGAAAAATACAAACATATTACCACCAAACACAAGAACACATGGAGAAAGTAGAATATTTTCTATTAATTGGCACCATAATTGGAAGATTACATATGTTAGTAGGATTGCACACTAAAAATGTAGCACATTTTCCCTTACATGCCTTTCTTGAAAATTACAAAATTGACAGCTTTCTACAAAATCTCCTAGATTCCCTCGCTTTTAAAATGTATTTGGGATGTTCATAAATACCCATCTTGAGCGTTCAAAATTTGAACTACATATTAGGTCAGCTTGAGTCCTATATTGGTGCATGGGCCCAAAACTTGAAATTTATAAGTTACGATTTCATTTGACCCCTTGGGTCTTGTATTACACTTCAATTCATTTTTTGAATTGAGTTATTACATCTCTCCAAAAGAAGGATGAATAAACAACATTAAATATTTGTTGCAAAATACAATTTGATTAAGAGTATTCTAGGTGCTACTAATAAATAAGCTCAGGAGGTTGTGATGGCCTCATGCAGATCATTAATATTTGGCCTTGCATGATATGTTTTTGTACCTTTTGAGGGTAGACTATCCTTTGGATTTTTCTCTTGATTTCTCTAAACTTGGATAAATCCTTTTGAAACCCCTGAATGCAACCTTCATTCTCATCAAGTTATCAATTGCTTCCTCAGTCATTTGTCTATGTAGGAGATCGAAGAACTCTTGAGTAATACTATAGCAAGATGAACTATAGATACATCTTCCTAGAAGGTACATAGAATGCTTTCTACTAATTTCTCCACTTTTGTTGTAGCTATGTCTGCAGCTTCCCTTCTAGAGGTGAACTTATCCTTGTAGCTTTTGAGTCTCTTCACCCTTAACTTGGAAACCTACAACCATTCTAACAACAAGCCTTGGTCTCTCTTATAAAAAATGCCAAGTTTAGTCAACTCATCAGAAGGCATGGATTTCATTCTTTGCAAAATTGGGATGTATTCATCCCACTTTGACAATTCATCATCTACTGATTCTTCAAAAGTGGACATTGCACTTGCCTCATCACTAATGTTGTGATAGGCCCTTAGTGCCTCCCTAATCACCTTTCTACTCAAGGCCTCCAAGTTGTCCCTCCATGCACTAGTAGAGGGAATCAACCCCTCCACATCTATCTTCTAATTGTCTTTGTTGAGGGAAGCTAAGATAGTTGGAGCATGTCCACCTGAGTTAATGGTACCTACTAGGTGATTAATGTATGCAGTCAGTTGTCCTACTTGACTCTTGAGCTCTTTTTTTATGACTTCATATTTCTTCATCCTTTCAAGGATGGTAGAGACAACTATCAATTATTTTCTTCTTCTTTGTTATGATTCTTGAGGTTGATCTGTTGTATTTGGTAATCACCAGATGTCATTTGTGATTCATCTTTGTCAACAATTGGGATGGCCACCTATGCAATTCTGGTTCCTTGGGCATTAGTTGTAATGATGTACAATGCTCTCACTCTCTTTTGCTTGGTTTGAGCCTTGAACATTTCTACCACACTGGATAATTTGTCATCTACAAGCTTTTATGTCCTTTGCCTCTTCTCCATAATACAATTCAACTACACTATTAGTTGAGCACTCGAGGATTTTGTTTGTGGAGGATGAGTAGGAGTCATGGAATTGGAGTTTAAAGAGGAAGGAAGAGAAGGGGATACTATGACCATCCTAGTGGTATCTTGGGATCCTTCACCATGCTCTATCTCCAAAAAGGGAATGTCCTACACTAGATGATCAAGATTTTCAATGCTTGCCTCAGGAACAAAGGGATCCTTGATTGATTTCTCCTCTCATCTTTGTTCACCATCTCCCTTAAGTTGTTCCTCTTGTCTTATGGGAGACAAGGTGAAGGAAATATAGTATGTGTATGAGGAGAGGAAGTGGTAGATGGTGCTTGAAGTCAACTTTGAAGTGGATTTTGAGATATGGGTGGAGATGGGGAATAAGATGGAACTTGAGTTGCAGGTGGATATGGAGGATGGGATGGAATCTAGGATGCAGGTGGAGATGGAGGATGGGATAGAATGTGGGATGTAGGTGGAGATGGAGGATGATATGGAAGAGTAGATGAGGGCAGAGGCTCCTCAGTAGTGAACTAAGGAAGTTTTGGATTTGCAGTTGGATGTTGAGTTGGTATCCTCTTTCTCCTAATTAGAGATACATCCTCCTCATCATCCTCGGAGCTAATCTCTATTGCCGTCTCTTTCTCTTTTCTCTTACTAGAAGCCCTTATCTCCCTCTAAGGTTCATGTATCACTTCCTTAGCTATTTTGGTCTTAGGCATGGCAAAGGATTCTCCTTGCTCCACCTTCTTATCCTTTTGAGTCTTTAGCACCTTAGGTGTTGGCTTTAGGGTGAGCATAAGATAAGGTTTCTTTAACCATATCACAAATCTATCTACCATAGTTTGTACTTTGGTCCTCATTGAAGTATCCTCTACCAGACCAATCCAAACCACCTATTGACTCATTAAATACTTTATTTGTATTATAGGAGTCCAAAACTTTTCCATTCTCTTTTAGTCTCTTAGGAATCCTTTCCACATGGAAATCCTTGATCATATCCAGAGTTAATCTACAATAGTCTTTGATCCTGACTTCATGGTCACTAAGGCAATTGGCCTAATGGTCCTCTAGAGTTGGCTCATCTGAATAGTAGGCCCCAATCAATGTGTTGATTTTTCCAATAGGATCAAATTTGCTCCTCATATAATTGTATAGGTCTAGGGAAGTGGAGCCAACTCTAACTCAACAGTCTTAGGGTTTAGCATGTTGGCATAGGAGTAGACTCCCACTTGAATAGGGAAAGTAAATCATGCCTTATGCTTGTTGGCCACAAGCCTCTAGACATCCACCATTTGTCTAAAAAGCTCTAGTAAGATTATCTTGTCTCTAGGATACCTTTGTAGCTTGTAGGGGGCCTTGTGGAAACCAACAACCTTAATGTAAGAGAGTTATTTGTATTGTATGTACCAACTCCCTAATTTTCATATCTCATTGGTGACTTCCAAAGATAACCTCTTTGCATAGTCATTTTCCAGGCCTCTAATGATTTAATATACAAATGTATCATTAATAATAAAGTAATCTTTTTGGATCTCTTTGAGCTCTAATTGGGAGTACTCATCAAAAACCTTGGCTTCTCCAAGCTAAAGGGAGCCAACCATTGTCAACCTAGGAAAACTAGCTTGGTAAGCTAGGAGATATAAAAGGTAAGAGGTCATGAAGAGCCTCTTGGATTCCAACACATCCACTAGCTACTCATGTAATCAATTGCTTATGAGGGTGCCCCAGTCTATTCTATTGTCACCATACATGCTGACAATGAAGTAGATTGGGGGACCCAAAGATTTCTTGCAATAATAAAATGATGTCCCTGACATCCTCTTTGAACTCTCTCTAGTTCTATATCTTGCCCATTTTCTTGGCAAACTTTATTCTTACCATAAGGAGGTTGTCATTGAAAAGGTTGGTGGTGGTGAAGTTCTACCTCTTATAGTAATTGAGGGCCTCTTTCATATTGATCTTGTCATATTTGGGATATGTAGGGAGGCCCCAGACCTTCTTAATTATTTTAGGGATAATATCTAGAAGAACTTGCCCTAATGGTTCCAATACTCTCTTGTTATTTTGATCATACCTCTCAATGAGATAACTTTGGAGATTGAAGGGAGATTGGGAATACAACTAGTTGAGCTAGTTCTGAAGAAAGTATGCTCTTGGTCTTAAATCTCTTCTCACCTTCCCCGTGTACCTTCTACATAAAATCTTGTACATTGGCATATCCTAGATTTGTGTCCCTAATCTCTGCATAGGGAGAGAACATATTTAAAGGGGAATGATACCCCTTGAGATCATATTTCATCTCTCTCTGTGGGGGATCACCTTTTATTGTTCTACAAAACCAAAACAATATGTCTATTATTAAAAAGCAAACATGTATAAACGTAACATTATGGTTAGATTCATCAAAAAAGATCTATAATTTAGCTTTAAAACCCATCATTAGAGAAGGATCATCTCAGTGTACCCATAGAGGCAGTTAGTCAAACATCGAGGTCAGAGATACCTCATACCTCATGTCTAAAAATATGCCAAAGAGACCACATAAACATTGACTTTTAAGATGCGCAAAGGGGAAAGTTGTCAGGAGTCGAGGATCGGGGATACCTCAGAATTCTATCAAAATGTCATCCAAAAAGGTAATACTCCAACATCTTGAGCCTGCTAAGATATATAGAGTAAATCCTATTAGGAGTTAGGAATACACCTTACTTAGTGTTCAAAATGCAGCCTAGCATAGGACACCCTAACACTCTGAGCCTGCTAAAGGTGTAGAGTAAATCTCATTGGGACTTAGCAGTCAAGAGTACCTCAAACACCATGCCAAAATGACATGAAAGTGAAAAAAGATCTAACAGCCTGATAGGGAGACAAAACATGCATGACGTCACCCATAAACAACCTCGAAAAGTACAAAAGTAAAAAAGAATTCAACGTTGAGAATCAAATGAAAAATAAAATGAGCAAAATAAAAATAGGAAAAACCAGAACAACGAGACTAAAACTAGAATTCAAACAAATCAAATAAAAAATAAACACAAAACAAACCAAAATAGGCAAACTCCTGCATATGCACAAAGCAACGCCATTGACAACTTAAAGTGAAAAAGCACAGAAAACCTACCTGGTATAGACACAGAGAGGAGTGGCCAAATAGATGCACAACAAACATGAACAAAGGGTACCCAATTCAAGTTGCACTAGCAACTTTGAACTCACAAGGGTTTGCAAGGAGAATAAAAACTTTAGAGCACCAAGAAGCAGGATTAAAATGCAAAAGTGATAGATAATTAGGGAGAATCAACAATAAAACCCAAATCACATGCATGATGGAAAAGGTGCCATTAATACAGGGCCAATGGTAGGTGAGGTTTAGGTCATATCCATGTCGAACATCAGGGTTTCAGAGATTCCTTTACGGTCATGCCAGAATGACCAACTCTGAAAGTCTAACGAGGGTGACACATGAACCCAACATCATCCTACAAGAGTTGAGATGTCATGGATTCATTTACATTCATGCCAAGATGACCAGTCCTGTCAAATTGATGAAGGCGACACACAAAACTCAGTGCTAGCTAGGAGTCAGGAGATCATGGATTCCTTTACAATCTTGCCAAGATGACTAACCCTAAAAACCAATAGGCATGATGGCAAACAAATAAAAGCAAAGGAGGGAATTTCAAGGTTTCTAAGATGTTTCTATTGTCATGCTAGCACAGCAAACCCCAAAATCTCGACAAGGTACAAAAACACAGGTACAAACATTCAAATAGAGAGGGGTCTGTAATGAAATAACCTGCACAATGGAAGAAGATGATAAGAAATATTTTGTAAATACTTGATAATAACTGAGAATAACAGGCCACTTCGAGGGGGAACCTCCAAATATCTCCAATGAGAGCACACTTCACAATATTATGATGAAATAAGACTCACATCCTCCTATATATACCTAATTATGCTTAGACTGAATAGACACACACCTATATAAGACCTACTCTAACCTATCTAACTAAATAATAATATAATAATGATAACATGACTTAATTAGGAGTTAAGATAGCCACAAGCCAACTATTCATAACCCAATGTACACCAATATTAAGGGAGTAGCATGCCCCCCTTCTTCAAAGAAGCATTGTCCTCAATGCTAACCAAGTGTGGATTCTTTTGAATGAACTCCTTGTCCTCCCATGTGGCCTCTTCAACTGGTAAATTCTTCCATTGGATGAGATACACAATGAGGGTTCTATTCCTCAGCTTCTTCGTGCATGTTTGAAGAATGCACTCTGGTTCCAAAATGATTCTTCCTTCTTCATCAAGCTATGGTAGTACTGTTTGAGTAGAAATATTATGCCCAATTACCTTCTTCAAACAAGAAATGTGAAAAACTAGATGTATCTTTGTTGTTGGTGGCAACTCTAGCTTGTAGGCAACACTACCAATCTTTTGCATGATATGGTATGGCCCATAATATCTTGGAGACAACTTATTATTCTTTTTTTGTTGCTTCAATGAGATTTGCTTATAAGGTTGCAATCTCAAGAAGACCCAATCCCCAACTTCAAAATTTATTTCACTACGATGTTGGTCTGCTTGTTGTTTCATTCGATTTTGTGCCATGGCTAAATTCTCCTTGAGTCCTGAAAGTACCTATTGTTGATGAAGCAAGTGGTCCTCTACTAGCTGAACTCTTGGTGACACTTTAATGATGACGTGATGGAAGGAGGATGATATTCATAAAGTGTCAAAAATGGAGACATTTTTTATGAACTATGAAAGAAGTGTTATACCACCATTCTGAAAGTGGTAGCCAATCTACCCATTGAGACTATTTCTTTGAAGTGAAACAATGTAGATATCCTTCCAAACACTTATTAACAACCTCAGTTTGTCCATCTGATTGAGGGTGGTATGAATAACTATGAGCCAATTGAGTACCCAAACATGAGAATAAATATTTCCAAAAGTGACTAATAAAGATAGGATCACGACACTGACAATAACCTTAGGTGTACCATGTAGCTTTTGGATATTCTCCAAAAAAAAAAATTCCACTACACTTGCTGTAAAAGGATGTGATAATGCAATGAAATGTGCATATTTAGTGAGGTGATCAACTACTACCATGATGACATTATGACCTTTAGATTTGGGAAGCCCTGTGATGAAGTCCATGGATACCTCTTCCCAATATTGGCTAGCAATAGATAAGGGCTACAAGAGACATGGTGTCTTAATTGTCTCCCCCTTATTTCTTTGACAAACCAAACTCCAGCCACAAATTTTTGAACATCACCTTTTAGCCCTTCCCAAAAACTTGCTTGACCCAATGATATGTCTTCAAAAATCCTAAATGACCACCAACTGGGGACTCATGTAGCTCTGTGAGAATCTTGTGTTTAAGAGTGGAATTCTTGTAGAGATACAAGTGCTCCTTATACCAAAGAATATCCCCCTTCAAACAAAACATATCTGAACTACTAGGGTCACTTTTTAATTGTTGTATGAGATTACTTATCGTAACATCATTTTTCCACTCTACTTTGGCTTCTTCCACCCAATTTGCTTGTAATATTGAAAGGTCACACAATAAGGCTTCATCTTTCTCATCCTTCCTAGAAAGTGCATCGTCCAAAATATTTTCCTTCCCTTTCTTATATACAATCTCAAAGTCATATCCCAACATCTTAGTGATCCATTTTTGTTGCTCTTCAAAGAATAATCTTTGTTCCAAAAACTATTTTAGGCTATCATGATTTGTCTTAACCTTAAAGTGTCAACCCATTAGATAAGGCCTCCATTGTTTAACTATGTGAAGGATCACTAGCATTTCCTTCTCATAAATAGGTTTGAGTTGATTCTTACCCTTTAATTGGTGACTCTCAAAAGCAATTGATCGACCTTCTTGCATGAGAATTGCTCCTATCCCATTTCTAGAAGCATCACGTTCCACAATGAATTCCTTGGTGAAGTCTGGAGTGGCAAGCACTGGAGTTGTACACACAGCCTCCTTCAATTTCTCAAATGTTGCATTAGCAGACTCATTCCAATGAAAAGAATCCTTCTTCAATAGAGTGGTGAGGGGTGCTGCTATACGACCATAATTCTTCACAAATCTTCTATAGTACATTGTCAATCCCAAGAAATCCCTTAGTTTCTTAATGGTTTTTGGAATAGGCCATTCCATGATAGTATTAATTTTGTTAGGGTCCACCTTTAGTCCTTCATGTGAAACTATGTGTCCCAAATACTCCACCTCCTTAAGACCAAAAGCACACTTGGATGGCTTAGTGTAGAATTGATTATCTTTGAGTAATTGTAATGCTTGATCTACATGCTACAAGTGTTCTTCCCAAGTCTTGCTATAAATCAATATATCATCAAAGAACAATAGCACAAACTTTCTCAAGAACTTCTTAAAAATGGAATTCATCAAACTTTGGAATGTAGATGGTGCATTGGTAAGACCGAATGGCATCACCAAAAATTCATAATGACCCTCATGAGTTCGAAATGTTGTCTTACAAATATCTTCCTCCTTAATCTGAATTTGGTGATAACCAAATCTAAGATCTAACTTGGTAAAATACATAGCTCCATTCAATTCATCTAGCAAATCATCAATGACTAGAATAGGAAACTTATCTTTAATGGTGTACATGTTGAGAACTCTATAATCTGGACACATGCGCCAAGTTTCATACTTCTTACGTACCATCACCACAGGCGAGGAGTAAGCACTTTAGCTATGCCTGATAATTCATGCCTCTAGCATCTCCTCAACAATATTTTCTATCTCACTTTTTTGTATGTGTGGGTACCTATAAGGCCTGATGTTCGGTGGTTGGCTCCCTAGAACTAGTTGTATGGCATGATCATGATCCCTCTTAGGAGGAAGTCCTTTAGGCATATCTCCAAGAACCACTGAGTGATGATCAATTACTACTTGTAAATTTGGATGAGTAGGAGCATTAGATTGAGAGACTTCTAATGAACATAGCTGGGCCACAAATCCATCCACTCCTTTCTTAAGCAACTTTTGCATTTGATGAGAGCTTACCATCTATGGGGATTTTGCCTTCAACCCCCTTAGCTCCACTACCTTTCCTTCTTATTGAAATCTCATGAATAGTTCTTGGAATTTCATCTCAATTGTTCCCAATGTAGTAAGCCATTGTACTCCCAACACAATATCTGCTGCACCCATGGATATCGCATACATTGGGTTATCAAGTTGATAATCTCCCATGGATAATTTAATGCTGTGACACTTCCCCAAACAACTAACTGTACCACCATCTGCAATCAAAACCTAAAACTTTGGGTCTAGATATATAAAACAATTTAGACGAGTTGCCAACTTTTTGTTGATGAAATTATGAGTACTACCTGAGTCAATCAGCACTGTTACTTTCTGCTTCTTTAAGAAACCCACTACCTTGAGAGTTTGTGGTGCACTAAAACTTGAGAGTGCATGAAAAGAAATGATTGGTTGAGAATCATGTGATTCCTCACTTGACTCCCTATCCTCCTCTAATATGGGTTCCTCCTCTTCTTCCTCACTTGGACCTTCAATATAGAACAATTTCTTTTCAGTACATTTATGTCCTCGACTGTATTTGCTATCACAATTGAAACACAACCCTTTTTCTCTTTTCTCCTTAATTTGTTGTGGAGTCAACCTAGTAGGTTGAGGAAGAGAAGGTGTTGAATATCCTTTCTCTCTTGTCACATTAGCCCCTTGCTTCCTAGGAATCAAATACTTCCCCTCTGCCCTATGTGCCAAGATAAAAGACTCATTTATCGAGCTAGGACTAAACATGCGTACCTCATGTTGAATGTGATCCTTGAGACCACCCAAGAATAAATCATTTAAGTTCTCTTCTATAATTGTATCCACTCTTAAGGATAGATTTTGGAATTTCTAAATATAATCCTTAACTGATCCTATTTTTGAAGTTTAGCAAGCTGGTTAAAGAAGTTGTCTGTCACACTATTGCTATATTGTGCTTGGAGTTCTATAAAAATTGACCATGAGATGGTGAGACCCTTTTTCCTCCAATGAGTACAAAGACAATGATACCAAATGAATTGATCTGGTTCTAAATATAGGGAAGCCATCGTGACCTTTTGTCCATATGGGATTTGATGTACTTCAAAAAAAATCTCCATTTGGTTTATCCATGTTAGAGGATCCTTGCCATCAAACTTGCGCATATCCACCTTTGGAAATAAATTCCTAGATCCCATAGGAGCATTAAAATTTGTGTTAGTATTAGCCGACTTGAAGGTTTCACCTTGGTTGCTTGAGAACTCCTTTCTTGGTTCATTCATTTAGGTGCTTAACATGCTTTGTATATCGATATATCTCCGCTTAGGTCAAACACATCCCTCTTAATTAAGGAAACCTCTTCTTTGACCTTACTTATTTCCTCATTGGGATTACTATCCTCTATTGTTTTCCCTTCCTTATCAGAGGATTTCCCTGGTGTGACAACATTCTTTTTGCCTCTTGTTGCAGGCCCCGTCATAATGGAAACCACTATGTTTGAAATAAATTACACAAATGAAATGTAAATTCTTTGAAATTTTCAATGTAACTTACTAGGGACAAGATACCACTTACCCAGAAAAAATGCCAAAAAATTAGCAGATTTGTAGCCTTGAGAGCAAATTTGTTGGAAACCATAATTTTGCAATAACTTGCTTATTTTTGCTTCAATTTCTCCAATTTTTGGACTGTAGTCTCCTCTATTATGTATTCAAAAACCCAATAAAAATCAGGCTCCAATTTAGCAGGATGTGAGAGATATGTAGATCCCAAATAAATTATGTAGAAATCGTAAGTCTGCAATAATTCACTCAATTCTGCTCCAATTCCTTTGAAATCTGGAATGTAGCTTTGTTAATATGGTCTTCAAAAACCCTTTAAAAATTATTAAAAAATTTGCTAAAATCTAAAAGATATGCTCTTCCCAAAATTGCCTTCAATTTTGAGAAAGAAACCTTGCCTTTATGGTGCCAAGATCATGCTCTGATACCACTTGTACTGAAATAACTTGCACAATGGAATAAGAAGATAAGAAATATTCTGTAAATACTTGATAATAACTAAGAATAATAGGCCACTTCAAGGGGGCAACCTCCAAATATCTCCAGTGAGACCACACTTCATAATATGATGATGAAATAAGACTCACATCCTCCTATATATACCTAATTATGCTTAGGTGGAATAGACACACCCCTATATAAGACCTAGTCTAACCTATCTAACTAAATAATAATATAATAATGATAACATGACTTAATTATAAGTTAAGATAGCCACAAGCCGATTATTCATAACCCAATGTACACCAATATTAAGGGCGTAGTAGGGTCCCTTATTTTCCAAGGTAAAATGGGGCATTTGTGCAAGGCACAAAAAATGATGACCCAACCTAAAAATACTCTTACAAGCATTTCAATAAGTGAAATCAATCAAGCAACCTAAAATCCCCATGTCTAACATGAATGCAACCAAAAGCCATATGCTACTAGTGGAGAAAAGGCAATCTAGAACACTGCATCAATTGTTAGCCAATCCAAGTGTGTGCAAGTGCATTCATTCCCATTTTGGACAAGATGGAACCATCATTGCAAAATAGACATTGAGATACATGATTTCATCTCATCTAGACAAGTCATCAGAAGTCATATTTAAATATAAGATAAGCACATAGACTCTAACCATTGACCACCTAGACATTGCCCCGCTGCCATCCAGACGTTCATAGCCTTGGCAGGTTTGTCCATATGATTCTACTCAAGGCATAGCCCTACTACGATTTGGGCATCAATAGTCCTGATAGAGGTTACCTAAATCATCCAACTAATTAAGATTTTATTACACCCTTTTAAAACTTGATATGTTCTTTCGAAACTTGGCATATTCATACCTCCTTTCTAAAAAAATATATGTATATGCTCAACTCATAGGCAATAAATCCTATTACTGGGTGGGAAATCATAGTGGGGCCCTAATTGCAAACCTTTAGATTTCTCATTCAACCTCTAACTTCAACCATGAATCCCAACTATTCCAAAAACTTTAAAGTGTAAAAGGTATAAGATCTCCAAATAGGTTCAACTTATTCATTGGTTACCCAGACCCATGTGGCATAAATATGCCCAATAAAGCACAACCCATGCAACCCCATGAAATCTTAAACTTCTGACCAAGATAAGACTAGGAAACGCCTGTTGGCACAAGAAACAACTCACTCATCTTATATTGGTGTTCTCAATGAAACAAATAAGGGACCTTGGAGAGAGATAACTTGAAACAATACAAAAAGACTAGAATAATATTGCAACAAGGCATAAACCTTAAGGGACACAACGAAACGTTAACACAAGGACAAAGCAATAGGTTAAAAACAAGAAGCAATGTGAAATAAACAAAACACAATCACAAAGAATAGAGAAATTAACCTAACCTAACTATATACAAAGGGGAAGAAGTCCCCTCAATGGGATTGAGTCAAAAAATTAGTGTTTGAGGTACTGCCTATTGATTGGCAATGAGACAGGCTCCTCTATCAATGAACTAATCTTGAAAGTATTCTCCCCTAAAATTTTAGTTATCTGGAAAGGACCTAACAAGAGTTTTTGAAATTTGGAATGGTCTCTCTTCCTCTCCCATGCTTTATCCCATAAGAGGACTAGGTCAACTTGTTGATAACTGAGAGGGGGGGGGAATCAGTTATCCTAATTATTTCTTCTTTCTAAACTTTCTTATTAATCAATGCAGCATTAATTCAAACAAGCAAACATTACCATGAAATGGAAAAACACATGGCACAGTATTTTTGACGTGGAAACCCTGTTAAGGGAGAAAACCATGGGGTGATTAACCCAAAGATTATTCTCTGTTAGAAGAATAAGGAATTACAAAATGACACTTGCCAATTAGGGCTCACTGTCTGAGCACACGGCTCACAAAGGAGGCACACTGCCTACAAGGAGACACACTGTCTACAAAAGAATGTTATACAACACTTGAACTGATTGGAAGCATCCACATATGCTGGAGTTCAGTTCCGGTTAGGCTCAGCACACTGATCTGCTACACTTCATCTTTCCTCTTCTCTTATGCTGCTTTCCTTTCACATACCGGACCTTCCTTACTGCTTCTGCTCTACTCTTCTTTTATTCGCATATCGCATTTCACCACTACACTTCTCACAACTAAATCCATCCTATATATATATCCGCACAAGTGATTTCATTATCTTTCTAGTCGGCACCCGGAACAATCAATCTTCTCACAAACTCTATTCTATCAGCTGAATCCTTACACATCAAGTAATGCGGTTCAAGCATATACTTGTAGAAATCATTAATCATGTCGGCCAAACATGATTCATGCCTTCATAACCTTTAACACCATCAATAACACATCCGGAAAGTAGTCTGATGTTCTGTCAGTTAGTTCTTCCTCTGTTCACACTGTCACTCAGGAACCCGGTACTCAAGTATTCATATCTTCTGCCTCATCTATCACCGGAGGCTAAAACCTTGGAATATACCACTCAAGGTAGTCCTCTTGACTTCCCCAAATCCACACTGCACCAAGATACTTCCTCTGAGAGATCCGGACCTATCTGTCGGACCTTGCTACATGCTCTGTTCTTGTTTACCGGACCACAACATTCTTCACTCTGACTTTCGGTAGAGACACACCATGTCCTGCGGATGTGTGGGATGAACTTTGTTGCCATCAATGACAACAATCATGAATCTATATAGTGTCTCTTGCCAACACAACTATCCTGAAGGCTTTGACTTTGGCTCTCTTATCAAACCATCTCTTAACTACTTCCTGATGTTTCATAAAATGTTGCAATGTGGCATCTTGCTTTCTTCTAAACTCATTAGGTTTAACAATCTTACTTCTACTTTATCATCAACCCCTAAATAGTCTTTCATGAACTACAAGGTCAGGATCTTTAAGTTCACAGAGAAAACATGGCTAATCCCAATGATTAACTAGTAGGGTGATGTCCCTAGGGAGGTTTTAACCGTAGTCCTATCTGCACAAAGGGCATACTTGAGCTGGGTGTGCCAATTTATAAGATTCTTTTCGAATAGTTTCTTAATGACATCTATTATATTCTTGTTTGTGGATTCAACAGCACCATTCTCTTGTGGATAATAATTGAAAGAAAATTCTAGGATTACCTTGTGCTAGAAATTCCATTGCAACAATTTAGCAGAAGAGAAAGCAGAACCCTTATCACATACCAAAGCAAATGGCATTACAAACCTGGTAAAGATGTGTTCCTCTAAAAATTTTATGACAGTCTCAGTAGTGTAGTCCTAATATGCTTGAGCTTCACTTCATCTTGTGCAGTAATTTGTAGCTGTCAAGATAAACTTTTGTCATGTGAGGCCCACCCTTGTGTGGCATATTTAATTGTACTATTAGACTTGATTGTGTTTTGATACACTTGAATATTGGTTATTATTTATGACTCCTAATCCTATTATTAGATATTTGGTAGAAAGAGTAGTGAACTATTTTGATTGTGATGATGATGATCTAGTTAGAATTATTATGTTATATTTAGATTATTTATGACGGATGAATGCCTTACGCTTTGATTATTTCAATTATGGTTGGAAATGAATTATAGTGATCTAAGTGAATTTGAAATGTTATATCTATAATTATATTATCAAGCTCATGATGTTGATGAGAATTGAGTTAGGAATTGAATTAAACTATGGACATATATTTGTATGTGTGAAATTGATTATCTTTCATAATTTGAACACTTGTATGTTGTGTGACTTCGTGTGTGAGTTCAATTTAAGTTGCTTCAGCTATTTATATGTTGGATATATTGATATGTGCAATAGAGTGTGCAGATATTTTATGGCCAATGGAAATTCAAAGGTCTCTCAAGTAATCCCTGTGAATTAGCTTTGTAACACCTAACCTAGTCCTTAAGGTGGACTAAGGTATTTGTTTGATTTAAAATGTTAAAAAAATGTTATTCTTTTATATTTTGTATTGTTTGAGTGTCCTAAGGTTATTTTAGGATGAGGAGGAGGATGTGTTGTCATCCTTGTTGTTCAATTTCAAACTTGTGATTAAAGGGCTTTTAAAAGGGTACTTATTGTTCATTTTCTTGTTTATTTTATTGTTTTTTAGGCCCTAGGTGATTAAAGGGATTTTAAAAGGGTACTTTTTGTTCATTTCTTTGTTTATTTTATTGTTTTTTAGGCCCTAGGTCAAGTACCTATGATATAGGCAATTTTTGGGCCACTAATCTTAGGTTTTGACCAAGATTTGATCCTTCCAAAATGTCTTGGGAAGGAAGTGACGAGATTGCGGTTTGGGGAAGAGGGATGAGTTACTAGTTACCATCCCATTCCCATTCTCCAAGGTTCATGTATGGGCTTGGTTTGATCCCAAATCCTCACATGTGTAAGCACACAATGTAAGACTTTCATGGGAAGAGAGCCCAAGTACTTTCCACTCCCCAATGCCTCACATATGTGAGAGCATTTGTAGGGAGATATGCTCTTGAGAGTGAATGGGAAGGCGACAAGTGTCACCTACCCATTCAAGAGATTTGGAATTTGTATCCCTATTTATCTCCATCTTTAGGGAGAGAAAATGGATTTTTGTCACTTTGGGACTTGGGGGTTTTGCATTTTGAGAGGATTTTTTGCAAAATCTTGGAGAAGATCTTGAAGTTGGACTCTTGGAAGGGCTCCTAAAACTATTCATTAATCCTTTGGAAGCTTGAGAGGTAGGCTCTCAAGATTTCTAAAGCTTTATGTGTATAGTAGATATTCTTCTTGCTCTTTAGAATTATGGTGAATGCATGTTTATGATGTATCTCTTGATTTAATGTTTTATGTGTTGTGGGTAAGGGTTATGATAGGTGTGATCTCTCCATGTGTGGGAGCATGTCTTGTTTTGCATTTAGAGACATGTGAACATCCTCAGGGGAAGTCTACTCTTTAAGAGGAGTTTGTAGGCAAGAGTGCCTTAATATTTGAAGTTTGGTGTATTATGGAGTTTGTAGGCAAGAGTTCCTTGATCTTTAGTTTTTGAGTAGTGTGATTTGTAGGTGAGAGTTCCTTGATCTTGGTGTTTTGAGTACTATGATGTGTAGGCAAGAGTACCTTGGATCCTTAGAAGTTATGAGTATGGTGAAGTGATAGCAAGACGCTATGGTGGTTTGAAATTATATTATGGAAGAGGTTTTGGTGCAAGTTGTAAATGTTTTTCTTCCGCCTTGTAGGAGTGATATCCACTCTACAATCCCTGTTGAATCCATGTGATGGGTTCTTGTGTTTTATGAGTCTCCTTGGGTTGGGAGTGTTTGATGTTTCTTGTGTGTGTTTGGAATGGTTTCCTTGTTGTGAGTTTGATCACAAGGTTACCTTGAAGGCCCCCAAGCTTGGGGTGGCTAGTGAGAAATCTTATGGTTGGGTGGTGAGCCTTCCATTGGCCTAGTAGAAGTTGTTTATGTGTTTTGCAAGTTCTTGTCAAAGAGGAAAAAGAAAGGAGAAGAGTCCTCCATTGTGAAGTCTAGATCCTTGCTTAGAGAGTACTATTATTATTGTTAAAAATTTTGTATAAGACTAAATCTCATAGAGATTGAATGTGGGAATGGATGTGAAGGGGAGTTATTATAAACTCCTTTGTTCAAGTTTGAAAATTGTATTAAAGCATTGTGACGTATTTAAGTATTTTTTAGAAATGAAATAATGTCTTTTCCCCTATCTCTTTCTATCATTTGAGTTATGGTTCTAATGTTGAGAAAATAAAAATGTATATCATTACTTCCTTGTCATCTGAAAAGAAAATAAATTTTATGGCTTTCCCTATCTCTCTCTCTTCCCTGTATTTACTTAAAAGAAAAGAAAAGGTTTATTTTTTAATACATTTCAAAATAAGAGAAATATTTCTCTCTTTATCACATTATTTAAGAAGTAGAAAGAAAAATATTTATACCCTTAGTATTTTGTGGTTCAAAAAGAAAATAAATCTACATATAGCTAATACAAAAAGAAATAATTTATATTCATTTAAAGAAAAAAATTGTTTTAATCATTGTTGCTCGTTATATATATATATATATATATATATATATATATATATATATATATATATATATATATATAATTAAAAAAGTAGAGTTGCATTATAGATATATATAGAATATTTGTTTGTTTATATATATAAAGTAAATAATAATCCCTTTTTATTTTAAAAGGGAAAAATTTTGGTGGGAAAACAAAAACAATAATAGTTTGAACTTTGAACAAATAGAGAAAACAAAATATCTAAGTGAGGAACAAAACAACTTAGAAAACATTGAAAGATCAAATCCTTGGAAAAGTAGAAAACTTATCAAATAAGGGAGAGGGGCCGGTTGCCGCCCATGCCCCAATAACCACTATGTTTTTAATCACTTGACCCCCCCAATTAAATTTTTAAAAAGAACCAATACATGTAAAATACCAACCAAATAAATTAACACAAATGCACCAATACATGTTCACAAATGCACCAATGCATTTGTAAATTAACCAATGAAATTAAGACAAGTGTACAAATGTGATGGCGAGCGGTTATCGGCACATCAGTGCGGATGTATGGGGCAACATGTTGAAATGACCATTTTTTGACCCATGTGCACATAATGTGTCCTACAAGGAAATGTATAAGTGCCCAGAAGCCAAAAGAATAGCTTTAAGCTCTTCGGTCGCATACAAAAAAACCCAAAAAAAATCATTGAAATTCAATATGTCTAGCTATGTGCTTGACATGCGTAAAGTTAGGGTGGGCGGCTACTGGCCCCTCTCCCTTAGTTAACATAGAGAAATTGTCTTCTCAATAAGAAGAGATTTCCTTTCATTTTCCCTCCAACCTACAAAACCAATGAGATGTTTGGAGGGTTATTGGTCCTTTTAAAAATTGTTTTTAGGGTTTATGGGTTGCCCTAAAAGGTTAGTAACTTAACCTTGCTTTAGGGTTGATTAATTTCATTTAGGAATTATTAATCCTTTCCTTGTTGGTTCATAGTTCTGAATTAATATTTCTTGAGAACTATTGACTTAGTTACTAGTGAATTGATTTAAGTGTTAGACTATTTAATTGTTGAATGATTTAAATTTAATTAGATTATTGATTAGCATGAGTCGATTAATTAATTTCCATGTTTTGAAATAAAATATGCATTTTTGGTTTTGAAAAGAATCAATTATGTTGTAATTATTTAAATGTCATATTTAGGCCTTTTTCTATGCAATTAATACGTTTTGACTTAATTAAATATTGTTTTAATTTTAATGGTCCATTTGATGTATTTTAATTAAATTTTAATTGTCGCAATATTTGAACCAACCTTGAGAGTATTTAAATATTAGTTAAATTATTCCTTTCACCTTGGCCTTTTAATGGCTTGGACATGCTAGAAATTTATTTTTTTAATACGATTAGGTGTTAGGTCTCTCCTTTAGGGCGAGATTGCTTCCACAACATCTAGGAACCTTAAGGTAAAATCTCCTCCGAAAGAGACTCCCCTTGTGGCATCACAAGACACGTCACCAAAAACTAATTAGGTTAACCACCATATAGAAGTATGTATGAAAGGAGTTCCATACACCTCTCTTCTTGTTTCTACTTCCCCACCTTGGGTGGCATGCAAAATGAAGTTTGCATGTGCAACATCATTCTATTCACACGTTAAACGATCACACATGTAGCATGTGAGTGTATGTTAGAGTATGTTTTGGTAAAAAAAATTGTTGGTTTGGTTTTCATGTCCATGTGTAAAATGTGAGCGTGACATTTGGTATCAGAACCTAAGTTTCAATACTGGAAACTTTCTATGTTGGGCCACTAGTTGGTGGTGCATACCTAGGAGACATGTCTAATTCTATCTATGTAATTAATAATGTCGTAAGACACCTTGCATGGGAAATGGCTAGTTTTTCTTGAATTTTCTTTTTGCTAACCCCCATGTATGACTTGGTGTCATATGCACTTGAGGGGTATAATCATGATGAGTAAGTGATTTAGGGGCCTTGCAAGTCCTGGTCACCTAATCTTAACAACCTTTCTTATGTTATCCTAGGAAAAACAATTATTGGATAAGAGTTGTTTAGTTTTAGATTTTAGCAAAGCATTGCTTCTTTTCCTAGCAAATGGCACATATTGGATTTTGAGATAGGGTTCATTAACAACTTTATGCATCATATCCTTAGAAAAAGGGTTTATTTTGGCAACAATTATCTAATAGAAAGCTTGAAGGTTGGCCTTTGTGACTTATTGAGTTTCACGTTGCAAGTTGTGAGCACTTTCACATCTTATAAGACTCACATGATTGTGTGTGTTGATTTGTGCTTTTCCTACCATGTAGGAGGAAGAATTACATTAAATTGGTACACCAACCTTGTTCAATGACTTATGTACCCTATTACGTCTATTCCCCACCAAGTTATTGAGTAGATAACCCATGAATTGTGGGGGTAAGTTTCTATCTAATTTTGTAGACTCCTTGTTGAGACACAAAGATGTTGAAGAACTATAGGTCACCCTTGGCTTATGATATAGGGTTTAATTACCCTAATGGATTATTGTCACCTTTATGTGTTAAAAGAAGGATGGTCTATTCTTTCATGCAATGCATTTATGATACCTATGTCTTGAGGATGGTTTAGTGGGCATTATAAGTATGTAGTGTGTAAGGGCCTTTTATGGATATCATCTTATGTATCCTTCCAGGTGAAAAGGGATGATAATAGTGGATTTGTGAGTTGATTCCTTTTTATGATTCTTGCGACACGTGTGCCACTTTAGGATAGTCTCCTAGTAACGTAGATTATGTCTAGTGTATATAAAGTGTAGTGCAATACGTTTGTAAACATTATTTTGCAATATGCATAATTCTCTTATAGAAAGATACCTTGTTGGTGTTGGTTTAGAGGAAGTTAACCACATGGTATGTGAACCATACTATGTTGCTCTCTGAACAATATCTTGTTGTGTGAATAATATCATAATTGGTTATATTAAAGGATGGTTTAGAGTAACTCGATCCTCACCTTGTTGCCTTGCTTTATTCAAATGCATAATTCCTCGTAGGGTGATGAATCACACTAGTAATCAAGTTGTGGTTATGTGCACAAAAAGGATTTAGTTAGATCTATGTGATAATGAGATAGACTATAGAAAGGTAATTAAGTTTTGATAAATGCTTAGTTATATTAGGTTGTTGTAAAAACCCTCTTTTAGAACCTCTTTGTCAATTAGTATGGAAGGACTCATGGTGATGCTTAATGTGATTAAGTAGTTGATGTGATAAGATATTTTTAAGTCATCCCTTATATCTTGTACCATAGATATTAAGGCATATTGAAAAGGCCTCATAAATGAGTTCCTTGTGCAATTGGTTGCACAATTCCATGTCCTTGGTCATAGTGAATTTGAAAGCTTTTTGTTATACATTGCAATCATAATAATTCTAGATGTTGAATCAAATAGGGAATTCCCACCCCTTGCTCTAGGTTTTTTGTATGTGAGTAGCCACTTGAGTAGCTATCTTAGAAGAGGTTGGGTTTTGAGGGAATGTGTTTGGGATGTAGAGTACAATTTGTGAGTAATAGTGAAATTAGTGATCGTACCTTTAGGCATCTAGTGGAGAAGTGTTGTGGATGACACGTGTGATCTACATAGGTGCTCCCTTTAGAATGATTATTTGGCTGTGCTATTTAAGGAAACCACATGAGATGCTCTCCATGCCTTTAAATTCCATTTTGAGTAGTGTCATCCCTTGTGTCAACTTTTGTGTATCAGAGTCTTCATGGGTACTAGTCTTTGTAACTACTATTTTTTTAAGATCCTTAGCATCGCATGTGGTTATAATCATTGTCATGACAATGGTCATGAAAATTGATATTAGTTGCAAACATCTTAGTTGGGTGATTTCCAACTTTGTCACATGGAATTTTACTAGGTTAGTTATTGTTATGCTAGTCACAACTAGAGTTAGTATGGAATGGCTTCTACTCTAGTATCTTGTTAGCATGAGTAGGATTATTTTGATGTGTATATGAACTACATTGTGTCTTCACATGTTATAGAGGTGATTTAGAGTTTATATGATGGTGTTTGGTAAATCCATGAGGGGATTGGTTTATATTCCTTACCATAGAGAATTGAAGGCACTATTCTAATTTGGTTCTTCAGGATACGTGACTCTTGGCAATCTCTTCAAAGCATGTCCTAGGTTGTTTGGAACATGTGGGTGTTTGCTAAGATAAGATGTTTTATGATCTTCATAAGAAGTATGACCACTATTCATCTTCTTCCCTTTTTGTGGCTATGTTAAACATGTGTGTTGTTGTAATGTGCAAATTTTGGTAAAATTGTTAAAATTGTGTTGAACACACAGAGATACTGAGAGGGCGGTGAATTAGCATATACTAAAATTTAACTACTTCATTTACTAATCAAATTAATTTACATAGAGAACAAAAAGTAAAACATGCAACACATTCATCAACACAATGACACTAGGATTTTTACGTGGAAAAACCACGATGAGTGTTAACTCACAATATAATGTTCACTACTTATAAATTTTTACAACATTATTTTAGGGCTATGTTAAACATGTGTGTTGTTGTAATGTGCAAATTTTGGTAAAATTGTTAAAATTGTGTTGAACACACAGAGATACTGAGAGGGGGGTGAATTAGCATATACTAAAATTTAACTACTTCATTTACTAATCAAATTAATTTATGTAGAGAACAGAAAGTAAAACATGCAACACATTCATCAACACAATGACACTAGGATTTTTATGTGGAAAAACCATGATGAGTGTTAACTCACAATATAATGTTCACTACTTATAAAATTTTACAACATTATTTTAGGGCTACAACCTAAGGAAGCATTAACTCCCTATTGACATTGTTTTAAGGCTACAACCCAAGGAAGCTACAACTATGTGAAAAAATCTCATTGCTACAAAGAATTACAATGACAACATAACTATGAACTACTATGAAAGAAGCATCTGACTTATGTTGTTGTTGTAGTCCCCTTTTCTGTACAATTACTCCATCATACCAACTTCACACACTTCATGCTACTCATTCTGCTCTATCTCCTTCACACTCACTCATTCATTCCACAAATTAATTTGTTCTTCTATATATATCCTCCGTAACCACTCAAAACTTCAATTAGGTTAGCACCAGAAAGACCTTTAGATGAAACATGTAATTCTCCATGAGTCGGCATCAAACATACTCAATATGAAAGGAAAATGGGTTGTGGAACACCACACATCATAGTGGGACCCAAAACATATCACAACACATCCTTCAATACCAAAACACCAGATCAGGATCCACCGCATATGAAGGAAACCAAGTTGTCAGCTCAACCAGCACTACCACTGCTAACTCTCCATCTTCACACCATCGAGGAGAAGCTAAAATAATTATGTGGACTAGAGTTTCAACACTGTGCCTTCTCAACACCATTCATATACCATTCTCCTGAAGTATCTAATCAATATATGCATTCTCAAAATAAGAAACATGTTGAACAGATGAAAACAGGGCATTCCAAACATATTGTAGCACATCAAAACTTGAGATGTCGCATTGTGGTACACCAAAACATTTAAAACTCTTAGGAAAGACATTATACATCATTATAAATATATTCCCAGATCCACACATCCTCATTTATCACTTCTAGAGAAAATCAGAGACTTGACACAGGTATACTATAATCTGAAGGACAATCATTGCAATTCTTCACTGACTAACATAAATACCTTATGTGGTACAGGACATAAGAAAGATTTGCATGTGGTTCAAACTTGAGATACATTGGGGCATGTAGAATCTCTACACAAGCTCCTATAGCTGATTTGTATACTTTCCATCTTTCGCAAGTACTCAAATATGTGCTCATGAGAACAACTTAGACATCCAAAACTAACTGTATTACTTATGTCATTTTGAAACTGACCTTGCGGACCCTCAGAACACTTGATACTTTAAGATAGCATGCATTGTACATCCCTGAGCATGTCCACAAAACTGCATGGTCACAACTTCTCTTTTGGAGGAATGTGGAGCACTCCAACAAGTCTCCACCATTGATTTACTCTATCTGAGGACTATCTGGAACTCTATTAGTAATAACTTTCTTTGTTGAAGGTGTAAAGACCTAAAATCTTGGATATAGCATGTTAATATCAAGATCAACTTATCTTTTGAACCACAAGACTAAATCCTGCTTTGCAGAGGAATGCGGACCAAGATACTGCGACTCTGCCTTAGGATGTACATTGTGAATGCCTTAGTCAAACTTTTACAATTTATCTCTAAGTGCAGTACACCAAATCTACAAAATATCACTTTAGGCATATTGGAAATGTGTTATAACAGGTGTACCTACCTCTACATCATACTTAGACATTATACTGATCACCGCATCACACTTAGATGGTTTATCACCATCTGTTGAGTCTTCCGGACTGACTTTCCCTAAGCATGCTGACCCCATGTCTTCAATTGTGTCAAACCATCTCTCTCAAATCTTGCACTATCCATCAACTTCTCCAACTATGCCAAACCATCTCTCTCAAATTTTCCACAGTCTATCAGTTTCTCCAACTACTATATAGAAACTCTATACAAGTATGACCTCAAATTGACACATGTTATGTTGACATCAATGACAACACATATTGTCAATAATCTCCCCCTTCATCATTGATGGCAACACTCAAAAAATATGTGTACAGATACTCACCCTTGTTGGATCTAGGGCATACAACTGAGAGGGGGGGGTGAATCAGTTGTATAAAACTTCTTCTTATTTCAAACACTTAATTCTCTGTTGTTAGTTAGCAGCATATCAAATACTCATTCATGGAAGCATAATACATAAACACAAGAGCAGATAAGCATCAACACATTGAACACCAAGATTTTGACGTGGAAAACCCGGTTAAGGGAAAAACCACGGGGTGATTAACCCAAGAATTATTCTCTGTTAGAAGAATAAAGAAAAATGAATGGCACATGCCAATAAGGGCTCACTGCCCGAGCACACTGCTCACAAAGAGGCCCACTGCCTACAAGGAGACACACTGTCTACAGAGTGATGAAAATCACAGTCTTGAACTGGAGAATGACATCTCTACCATGTCTGGATCAGTTCCAATTAAGCCCAACACTCTCTGCTCTGCCTTTCGCACGTTTCTTCGCTATGCCACACTCATCCACACACCACTACTTGAAATGAACTCACAAACCGTTATTTATACAAGACATTGACTTAGGAACAAACATCTAAGTCAGCAAACAACCATAGGAGTATCCGCAAGATGAATAACACATCCAGTCGGCCATCACAAGAACATTCGCAGGATGAACAACTCATCCGGTTGGCTAAACAGAGCAAGAACTTCATCCGGAAGAATAACTTCAATTTCGGGCTCTACCATCAATGCGGACCAACAACATAACCTAAACATGATTCAAGAACCTTCACAAGCCTGTCTGAATGTCCGGATACATCCACACTTCCTCTACTTACTGGGATCTCTTGTCTTCCTCATCCGGAACTTCAAGAACACAGTCTGTCGCCACTGTCATAATGCAAGAGGTACTTCCGGACCTCCAAATCATACACAAATCAGGATGACACATCACAAGGACATCCCAAACACTCCGTCCAATCCGCAGATTAGGATGATACAATTCCGGACCTCACCGGACCTTTTTGTGATCCTTTGTCACCTCTGGATACTTGCCGAACCCGGTTCTATACCGGCAGCCACAACTCCTTCAGATCTTCATGCGGACCTCTGAAATCTTAACTGTAGCATCTCAAGACTCATATCTATTAACCCTTTAATCCGCATCCTCCGGTTCTCATCCTATACAGTACATTTACCTTCTTCTCATCACTGTTCTTCACTGTTCCTGACTGAGGCTAATTTTCTCAATATCCTCAGCACACAGCTCATCAAATCCTTCTTGTCAATGCAATATGAGTATGTTGACATCAATGACAACAATGGCTCACCTCATACTTGCAACAATCTCCCCCTTTGTCATTGATGGCAACATATGATGTGAAAAACCATTAAGACAAGAACTTCAACTTTTCGTATGTCTTCTCTTCCTTTACTGCTCCCCCTTTGATCATCAACCACTTGTTTTTCACATGTCTTCTCTCCCCCTTTGACATCAATGGCAAAGGGCTCATACTTGCAATTCTCATACATCAGAATCATACCAGCTGCTCCCCCTTAGTTGCAGCTCCTCATTAGTCCGGATCACAAGATATGACTGTGATAGCCACCGGACTGATGCACATCAGTGCATCTTAGTTCATCACCGGAGGGGCCATGACCCCTAACTCCTCCCGGAGATATTCAAAAGAGTCCTTGGGAAGAGGTTTTGTAAAGATATCTGCAATCTGATCCTTGGAGGGAACATATTCCAATCTGACTTCTTCCTTGTTTACTTGTTCTCTCAAAAAGTGAAATTTGATAGATATGTGCTTAGTTTTAGAATGCAATACCGGATTCTTGGAGATATTAATTGCACTTGAATTATCACAGAAAATTGTGATAGGCTTCTCATATTCAACTTTGATGTCTCTTAGCATCTGCTTCATCCATAAGATTTGAGTGCAACTACCTGCTGCTGCAATGTATTCTGCTTCAGTTGTAGACAGAGATATTGCATCTTGTTTCTTGCTTAGCCAAGAAACCAATCTCTTCCCCAAAAAGAATGCTCCACCACTAGTGCTCTTCCGGTCATCCACATCTCCTGCCCAATCTGCATCTGTGTAAGCTTGAAGAGAGAAGTCCTGATCTCTAGGGTACCATAGACCATACTCAACTGTTCCTTTCAAGTACCTAAAAATTCTTTTGATTGCCATAACATGAGATTCTCTAGGATCAGCCTGGAATCTTGCCACAAGACCAACAGCCTGCATTATATCTGGTCTAGTTTGAGTGAGATACAACAGTCCACCAATCATTGATCTATACTTTGTTTGATCTGCCTTTGGAGAATCATCATCTTTGCTTAACTTACATCCGGTTGCCATAGGAGTGTTCATAGGCTTTGAGTCTTCCATACCAAATTTCTTTAACAATTCTTTCACATATTTGGTCTGAGAAATGAAGATCCCTTCTTTTGTTTGAGTAATTTGCAGACCCAAGAAGAAATTCATTTCACCAAGCATAGACATTTCAAACTCACTTTTCATCTGATTTGCAAAAGTTTTGCACATACTATCTCTTCCTCCAAAAATGATATCATCCACAAACACTTCAACAATCAGAATGTTTTCATGATCAATTTTGAAATATAAGTTACTGTCAGCAGTACCTTTGTTGAATCTGATCTGCACAAGATGCTTATCCAACCTTTCATACCATGCTCTTGGGGCTTGCTTCAATCCATACAAAGCTTTCTTCAACTTGCAGACCATATCATTATTATCAGATAATTGAAATCCATCCGGTTGTTCAATGTAGACTTCTTCTTCCAGATCACCATTTAGGAAGGCAGACTTGACATCCATCTGATATACCTTGAAGTCTTTGAAGGCAGCAAATGCAAGAAGTAATCTGACTGCTTCAATTCTTGCTACCGGAGCAAAAGTCTCTTCAAAGTCAATTCCTTCTATTTGAGAGTAGCCTTTGCAGACCAATCTAGCTTTGTTTCTGATTACTTCACCAGCTTCATTTAGTTTGTTCCAGAAGACCCACTTGGTTCCAATTACATTCCTGTCTCTAGGTCTGGGAACAAGATCCCAAGTATGATTTTTCTCAATTTGCATCAATTCATCTTCCATTGCTTTGGTCCAGTTTTCATCATTGCAGGCTTCATTTATCGTTTTAGGTTCAATCTTTGAAATCAGACAACATTCATTCTGATTTTGAGCAATATTCCTTCTAGTTTGTACACCTTTGCTTCTGTCACCTATAATCTGATCTTCAGAGTGATTCAGTCTCACATACCTTGGAATTTTGGGAGTATCCAGCACTGTTGTTTCTTGATCAGGCTCATTCAAACCTATCTCTTCTTCCTGATTTACCGAATCAGGCTGACTCTGTCTCACCGGAGAGGATTGAGGTCCTTGAACACTATCTTGGTCATCTTCATCAAACTCATAAAATCTTGAAGGCTTCTCAATTCCTTCATCAACCTTTACATTGGTGCTTTCTATCATCTTCCTCAATCTCTTATTGTAACACCGGTATGCTTTGCTTTGAGTGGAGTAGCCCAAGAAAATTCCTTCATCACTTCTAGCATCAAACTTTCCTAGATCTTCATCTCTTTTAATATAACACTTGCTACCAAATACTCTGAAATATTTCACAGTAGGAGTGATGCCAAACCAGAGTTCATAGGGGGTCTTACCGGTGTTGTTTCTGATTTGAACTCGATTGAGAGTGTAGACTGCAGTGCTGATAGCTTCTTTCCAAAACATTTGAGGAACATTTGCTTCCAACATCATTGTCCTAGCAGCTTCCTGGATGGTCCGGTTCTTTCTCTCAACTACTCCATTCTGTTGTGGAGTCTTAGGAGCAGACAACTGTCTTCTTATACCCTGTTTCTCACAAAAGTCAATGAATTCACCAGATGTAAATTCACCACCTCTATCAGACCTTAGACACTTTAGTTTCAATCCGGTTTGATTCTCCACCATAGCTTTGAAGATTCTGAACTTCTCAAAAGCTTCTGATTTTTCTTTTAGAAAGGTAACCCACATCATCCGAGAATGATCATCAATTAACAACATGAAATACCTATCACCCTGCAGACTCTTGATTCTTGTCGGACCACATAGATCAGTATGTACTAATTCCAACAATCCGGTAGAAGACTGATCTTTGCTTTTGAAAGAGACTCTGCTTTGTTTACCTAACTGACATTCTTTACACACACTATTTATAGGTTTCATCAATTTTGGAAGATCTCTCACAGCCTGAGTATTGCTTATCTTGATGATGTTATCAAAATTTACATGACACATTCTTCTATGCCATAACCAACTCTAATCAATTTGAACAAACAAACAACTTTTATTTAAACCAACCAGATGAAAGATGTTACCTCTTGTCTGAGTACCGGATGCAATTTCAGTTTCGGAGCTTGTAAAGATTCTGCATTTTCCATTCTTGAACCGGAGATCATAGCCTTTGTCCACTAACTGACCAACACTGAGAAGATTGTGCTTCAATCCTTCAACATACAGTACATTTCCTGTTTTGCTCTTACCATCAAAGGAAATAGTTCCCCTACCTCTGATTCTGCCAGCAGAATTGTCACCAAACTTTACCATTCCTCCTTCATATCTTTCCAAATCTAAGAACTTGTTCTTGTCACCAGTCATATGGTGAGAACATCCACTGTCAATAACCCAATCATCCTTTTCTTCCACTTGAGCAGCCAAGGCTTTTTCAACAAGTTTGTGATTGACAGATTCAGAGAGTATTGAATCTTCTTCCTTGATGGCTATAAACACCCACTCATTTCCGGATTTGCTTCCTAGTTCTGATTCATCATCTGTTACTCCTTCATTGTCATCTTCTTCATGAACATAATAGCAATTCTTTTGAAACCTTTGTCTGTGAGTATTAGATCTTGCAGATCTCTCCGGACATCTTGAGGCAAAATGACCAATCTTATTGCAGTTGAAACACTTAAAGGGTAGTTTTCCTTCATACTTACCGGATCCTCTTGGCAGTCTCTTTGCAATGAGGGCTTCAAGTTGAGCTGTTTCTGCTTCTTCTTCTTCCATGTCTCTTCTTGCTTGATCATACCATGACATTTTCCTTGATGAGTTTTCACCCGGATCAAATCTCTGTTTGCCTTTCACATAGGCACTGGCTTTGAAAGCAGATTCAGTCTTGGGAGGATCATCTCCAAACTCGGTCATTTCAAATGCAGCTAGTTTGCCAGCCAGTTGTTCTCTTGTGACAGTTGTGTGGGCTCTGAATTCATCAATGGCAGCAACTTTGATTTTGTAGGCAGCAGGAAGGGATCTTAGGATTTTGCAGACAATCTCATTTTCATCTAAAGTTCCACCAGCATTTCTGATTCCACATACCAGCTCATTTACTCTTGGCATAAAGGTAGTGATGTTTTCATCATCTCTCATTTTCAATCTTTCAAATTTCCCTTTCAGACTTTGCAACCTTGCACTTTTGACAAACTCGTCTCCTTCATACAGAAGTTCCAGTTTAGTTAGGATCTCATATGCAGTTGGTAGGTCAATGACATTCGAGAGATCTGAGTCATTCAATGCGCTTAGAAGAGCTTCCTTGGTCCGCAGATTGTTTTCAGCTTCTGTGATTTCATTCAGAGTTGTCGGACCACCTTGTGGAGGTACATATGGTTTTGAAATCATAGCCAAGTATGCTTTTCCCATACATTCCAAGTGACACTTCATGCGACCTTTCCAGAGAGTGAAGTTGGTTCCATCGAACTTCGGACTATCCTTCTTGTATGACGACATCCTGGATCTCCTCAAGCGGTTAAGCTCCTATCAGAGGAACTTAGCTCTGATACCAATTGTTGGATCTAGGGCATACAACTGAGAGGGGGGGGTGAATCAGTTGTATAAAACTTCTTCTTATTTCAAACACTTAATTCTCTGTTGTTAGTTAGCAGCATATCAAATACTCATTCATGGAAGCATAATACATAAACACAAGAGCAGATAAGCATCAACACATTGAACACCAAGATTTTGACGTGGAAAACCCGGTTAAGGGAAAAACCACGGGGTGATTAACCCAAGAATTATTCTCTGTTAGAAGAATAAAGAAAAATGAATGGCACATGCCAATAAGGGCTCACTGCCCGAGCACACTGCTCACAAAGAGGCCCACTGCCTACAAGGAGACACACTGTCTACAGAGTGATGAAAATCACAGTCTTGAACTGGAGAATGACATCTCTACCATGTCTGGATCAGTTCCAATTAAGCCCAACACTCTCTGCTCTGCCTTTCGCACGTTTCTTCGCTATGCCACACTCATCCACACACCACTACTTGAAATGAACTCACAAACCGTTATTTATACAAGACATCGACTTAGGAACAAACATCTAAGTCAGAAAACAACCATAGGAGTATCCGCAAGATGAATAACACATCCGGTCGGCCATCACAAGAACATTCGCAGGATGAACAACTCATCCGGTTGGCTAAACAGAGCAAGAACTTCATCCGGAAGAATAACTTCAATTCCGGGCTCTACCATCAATGCGGACCAACAACATAACCTAAACATGATTCAAGAACCTTCACAAGCCTGTCTGAATGTCCGGATACATCCGCACTTCCTCTACTTACTGGGATCTCTTGTCTTCCTCATCCGGAACTTCAAGAACACAGTCTGTCGCCACTGTCATAATGCAAGAGGTACTTCCGGACCTCCAAATCATACACAAATCAGGATGACACATCACAAGGACATCCCAAACACTCTGTCCAATCCGCAGATTAGGATGATACAATTCCGGACCTCACCGGACCTTTTTGTGATCCTTTGTCACCTCTGGATACTTGCCGAACCCGGTTCTATACCGGCAGCCACAACTCCTTCAGATCTTCATGCGGACCTCTGAAATCTTAACTGTAGCATCTCAAGACTCATATCTATTAACCCTTTAATCCGCATCCTCTGGTTCTCATCCTATACAGTACATTTACCTTCTTCTCATCACTGTTCTTCACTGTTCCTGACTGAGGCTAATTTTCTCAATATCCTCAGCACACAGCTCATCAAATCCTTCTTGTCAATGCAATATGAGTATGTTGACATCAATGACAACAATGGCTCACCTCATACTTGCAACAACCCTTAGATGCATATTTCTATCTCTCTCCCCCTTTGAAATCAAGAACAAAGGGTATGATATCTACTTCTTATGATATCCCAACAATGTTTAACACTCCCCCTTACTATATAATTTTACAAATAGTACTCCCCCTAAGATGAAAATGCCTCAAAAATTAATGTTATGTACACTATTATCCTCCGCAAGTCTATATACATTCAAAATTTTCTTTTCTACAATACTTTTGCAACTCATTTAGAAGGTAGAATGGCTTTGTATATTACCTTGAGTTGTGTCAGAGTATATGCCCAAATTGCTTTTTCTTAGGTAAGGATGTGATTTTGGCATTCAAATTACACATATAAGTCCTCAACCTCCTCTATACTACTACTTCCCTTCATCTTCTACTCAATCTTTTCAACCTCTCCTAGCAATCATGACAATGAAGCAAGTCTCAAATTGACGGCTTCCCTTAGCTGACCAAATTATTTCTTTATCTATTCTCTCTAGTCCTAAAGTTGTGACAGTTGTGCATGCAAATTTTCCAATTGAGCCCTTGTTGCTCCATCTTTGTCCTTTGACAAATCGTACAATATGGCCATTTGACTGATCTGTGACTCAATGGAGTCAATCTAAATATTGATTTTCTTGGTGGAGCTTGGCCATTTCAAGCACAAATGATATAGTGTGGTGGCTTCATCAATACAATATTTAAATGTCTTTCTATTTTCTTGCAGTTTATTGTGTGCATTGGCACACTTGTTAGATATCTCAGCTAACCTTTTATCATTCATCTTCCTTAAGGCCTCTTGTTCTGCCTTTTGTTCAATGTGTGAGGAGTGGTCCTTGATGGAATCCATTAGAAGCTTCAGCTTTTGCTCTAGAGACAAAGAGGAATCAATTCTTACCTTTGGTAAATCTTCTTGAATCAATTTCACTACATCTTCAACTAAGCTGGTCTTCAAGTTTTCTTGTAGGAATTTTTTTCTTGCTGAAGCATGTAGTATATCACTAAGTTGAAGTTTGTGAAGGAGTGAAATGTTTGAAAAATCTACGTGTCCTTCATGAGTAGGGATCTACAGAAGTTGAGGTGTAATCACTGGTTGAAACTGCGTCTACAAATCTAATAGGTCTTTGAAAGAGTCTGATCCTAAAGAGCTCTAACCTATATCTATAGAAGTATCCTTAACTTCTTCATCTTGCTTCTCCTCTATTTCACTTTGATCCTCTTCATCTTATTTTTCCTTAGTCTTCTAGAATTCATCCTAAACTTTCTCTTCTTGTTCCTTCTCAAGGTTATCCTCTTTTCTTTGCTCATCTTTCCCTATATTCTCTGGAGGAGAATTATCATGTTTTACACCAAAATCAGTATTCACTTTAGCTTGATCTCTTGAACTTTGTTCTTCTATGTTTTTCAAAGGAGGTGTACCCACATTACCTTGATCCTCTATATTTTGTGTTTCAATGTTTTCCAGAGGAGCAATCTGATCATTCTTCACAATCTCATCACCATCAGTTATATTGCCTTCAAAGACAAACAGATCTATGTCCTGAATGGGCACATCAGGCATATCAGTTACTTCAGCATTCTTCATTTCTTCAAGAATTTTTGTTTTTTTCTCTATTGTTTCCTTCTCCAATCTTTCTATTTCTTCCTTGTCCTTTCCCATCAGAATATTTATTCTTCTTTTTGTTCTAAATTCCTTTGCTTATTTTTGAGATACTTTAATCTTTTCTTCATCACAGATGGATGGACCAACCTTTTCAACTACTTGTTTCCTCATCTTAGCCTCCTTCACCATGGCTTCATTTCTCTCAATGGTATGTTTGCAAGACTTCCAGGAAGTTGATCAATGATCTCTCAATTAGGGTTATATCGAATCCCATCATGTACAAAACTATGGATTTTTCAATTGTGGCTTTGGCTGTAGGTGGCATTTCATCATAGAGATCTACAACTCCTTTTAATGCGCTATTCTCTATAATTGCATTTATGGTAGCCTCAAGCTATAGAGGAACATGTTCAGATACTTGTGAAGGATCCTTCTTTATTTTCTTTTCTTTTCCTTTCGATGTTCCTTCTTCCTCTCCTTGTCTTGTCCTTTTCTTTAATATAAAGGCTTCTTTTTATTCTTCTTCATCCTCTTCATCATCCTCAACATTCACCGTATTTATCTTCCCTCTTTTTGCTTGTACCTTAGGTCTATGTTTCTTGATCTCTATAGTCTTGGTATGTACAAGGACTTCAACAGCTCTTCTCTTGCTAGGAGGAGTTTGAGTTGATCCAGAAGGGTTGGAAGAAGTAGCTGTAGCAAGGACAAGTCTACTTGTCCTTCTAGGGTTTTGTGTAGCAGAAATGGTTTGAGCTTCTCTTGCCGAACCTTAGGAGTGTTAAGCATCTCTTCCAATTTTGACTTCATCTTTTATGCCTTTTCTCCTATATCCTTCTTGATTGTTTTGTTAGTTATTTCATCATAAGTCCCAAATCTCTCAGTAGTAGTATCCTTAGGCTTATTGAGCAACATATCAGCATATCCAATCAAATAAAGTTCAGACACCTCATAAGGCAAGGTGGTTATCCAGAAAGTCCTTGGTTCTACTGCCTCAATATAGCAATTGTCCTTATCTACCATGAAGGTTATATCATTCTTGTATTTTCCTATAACCTTTGATGGTATCCTCTCCCTTAATTACATTTCACCTTGGAAATTCTTAAAGAATCCCCAATACATAGTGTTGCATTGTGTTGTGTCTATAAAACTTCGCATGTGATCCCTAATCTGTTGTCCAACAAAGATACCTCTTCTCCAAACTACATTTTTCATGCCAGGTAATTCTCTTAAGAAATAAAACATGAGACAAACAATCAGAGAGCCATACCGGAAGTTATATTTTGTCTCCTTTTCTCTCTTTAGATTTTCCAATAGTTATTGTCGCAGTAACTCACACAAATCATAGTCTTTCCCTTCTTTAGCCATCTAATGTGTAGTGTAGAAGGCAACTGCCATAGCTGATCCTTCTTTGTTGGTATAATACACTTTGTAAGCATATGCCCATTGTGGCATACCAGACCCCTAGATTAATGATATCATCCATTGTTAGGGTTCTCTTGTCAAACTTTTCTCCAGTATGCTTCATTACTACCTCATTCTTCACGGCCTTTAGAACTGGCATAGGTCTGGAGGAGCACAATCAGGTCACAACTTTGATATCTTCTTTTGTGATTATACGGGGTTGATCAAGACAAATGAATTCTTCATGCAAAATTCAGCTCAAAACAATTCTAACCCAGTCATCCTCATAGCAGAAATTAGGGAAATTCTTCCATACATCCAGACATTTTGCCTCTACACTTGTATATTCTGGTTTTAGTTGAAAGTCATCACCTAAAAGATGGTCGTTCCTGAATTGTTCTAGCTTCAAATGGTTGTATTCACTTAGTTGTGAATGGATGTAAATTTGGACATCCTCTATATGCAATACATTGATGGGAACGCGATTGTGAATGGATGTAAATTTGGACATCCTCTATATGCAATACATTGATGGGAACGCGATAAAATGCTCCATCCTTGTTAGTTTCTATGGATTTATATGAATGCTTCTTAAATTTAGGTCTTGGCCTTTCCACAACATCAATGACTATTGGTGTTTCCATTACAATACCTAGGGTTTAACAGTGAATATGAGAAATACCTGATAATGTTGTTGATAGGGTTTGCACAAAAGCTCTGCTAAAAACCTTATGCTCTTCCTTGGCACTAAAACATTCTTGACTTTGTTCAAAAGAGATCAAAGTGATCAAATATTGCCTAAATAGCCTTCTTACCAACCATGACTGCTCCACATTAATTGCATTCTCTATTCTTGACCTAATCAATTTTTATTATGTAGAAACCTATGATCATTCAACAATCCTCCGCAAAGAGTCCATTTGCTTTGAATTTTTTATCAAACATCATGATATTACTAGATAGAAATATCCATATCATTTTTAGCCATTATGCTGAAGATTTCAGCATCTTATGCATTCAGGGGTTTTGAAAATGTTTACAGTTGCAACTCACCCTAAACCAATACTTCCTCCTTTCAGTTTTCAGAGTATCCATCTACACCAGGCAGAGGTGTAGATCCTTCTGCACCAGGCAGAGGTGTAGATCCTTACTTTACTCCATTTTCTTTCTTCTTCCTCCATGTCCTATTCATTTCCCTCTTTTGTGGAGCAATATCAACCTTCTTTTGAGGAACAAAAGACCTTACACTCTTTCCCCTACAGAACCTTGCAATGTGTCATGATTTATATCAATTGTAGCAGGTAGTATTGGACTATGGAGCATAACCACCTCTTCTTACATTAGTTCTGTAATCAGTAGCCTTATGACCATACTTGTTACATGTGTAACAATAACCATTGAAGAACTAAGATGTCCTAGCGTTGTTCTTGTTCATGAAACAATTCCTCATAATTTTTGTATCCATTAGCCTTATGATTAACCTTGTTGCAAGCATGACACTGACCATGAGAGTTCACAACATTGTAAATATTCATATCCATTAGCCTTATTTTGATGAGAGTCAAGCTGGACCTTCCATAGATGAATTTCCACCATCTTGTGGGAATGATCAAAATGGGACAACGCTGTAACAATCTTATCTTCACCAACCTTTAGTTGGTTCTCCAAATCAGACTTAGGGACCAAGGAAAATTCATTAGTTGAAGTTGTGGGCTGCCAATGGAGAGCTTGACTCTCATCAAAATATTCTTCTAAAGTGTCCTCATGCTGGTTTGGAACTAGAGCAGCAGTAGTTTCCAACCCAAACTCCTCATCATCCCTCCAAAAAATAGGCTCAATGGATGATGAATCGCTAACCTCATGCAAAGAGGTAAGATCACTCTTAGGACTATCGAAAGAGTCCCCAATCATAACCTCCATGTCACCAACTAGGAGACTCATGCAACCCTGTCCTGTAGGATCCACTGTTTCTTCCTCTCTACCTTCTATAACATCAACCGGGTGAAGATCAACTGAAATAGACCCAAGCTCAATACTACTGGTCCACACTTCACCTGTTACTTTTCCCGCTGAATTTTTATGAGTGCATTTAACATCAGCCCCAAAGGAATTATTAAAAGAATCCATACCATTGCTGTCCTCCTAAAGAGAAGATGAAACCTGTAACCTAAAAGAAGGCATCTCCTGCTCATCACCTTTGTCCATTCTGTTCTCCATAGGATCAGCTGTATGCTGGTCACTATCTGCTGAAAATTCATGGCAGAGGTTTCTAGATACTTCACCTATAGAGACCTTTTGTTCCTCCCTTTTGTTTTGTGATGTAGACGCCTTAAAAATGGATGCCATAAACCGAGCTGCTTTGTCTATATTTGCAGGGTGTGAAAACAATTCATTCATCCTCTTCTGGTTTTCATCCAACTTATTCAAACTTTGTTTAAGCTTCTCCATATTCCTGTCCCACTGCTTCTGAGTAATTGAAGTAACCATGATTAACTAGTTGATTCAATGTCCAATCTACCCAACAGGATGGCAGGACAAAAGCTCTGATACCACTGTAATATCCCTTGCTATTTCAAACCTTATTTTGCTGATTAGAGGCTCAAGGAATATTGTCAAACACATCTGATGTAAACCCAATGCTTGCTGGTCTATGTTTTCAGTCTGATATTTTTGCTTGATAATGATAGCTGAGTATTCTAAATGCTCATAAATCCAAACTATAATGTCTAAGCATTAATCTAAATACATATATGACTTCTCTTTTGATATTTTTGATGCATATACATGAAAATTAGACATGAAATGCACACCTACAGCCAATTGACATTTTGTCAAACACTTGGCATGCATACTATTATGCTAATCATGATGGATATTAATATGCACATTACATCAAATAGATGGCCTACAACTTATCACTCCTTTATTGAGATATATTGTCTAATACAATGCTGATATGAATGGCCAAGACTCTTAGCTCTACAATTTTATGCAACTCCTACAATGACAACTATGAAACAATGCTGATATAAAGATGCTAACTCATGAAAGAACCTGGAAATGTAAGTTGCTGTGAATCGATGATGAAGATGAAGGAATGGCAGCCTCAAAATAACTCATTAACATCCCTCTCAAGCCCCAATCGTGCCTCTCAAGTGTAGCACCCAGCCTTCTCATCAACCAAGGAAATGAGTCCCTTCCAAACCCAAATTGAAACCCTCTCCTAGCTGCCCCGTACTGTAGCGTTACTGTTCACGGCACTGTAGCAACACTGTAGCGTACTGTAGCAAAACACTATAGCGCGCACTGTAGCAAATCACTGTAGCGCGCACTGTAGCGTCACTGTAGCGCTACTGTAGCAAATCACTGTAGCAAAAACACTGTAGCGTACTGTAGCAAAACACTGTAGCAAACACTGTAGCAGCCAATAGAAAAACTTCTGATATGCAAATTGATACCTCCAAACCCCCTGTTAACACTGCAGATTTAAGCACAAATGAAAGGACTGAAGTATCCCTTCCAATTTGCAACCCTTCGGAGGATATTTCACCACCTCAGTTATGCTAATCTATGGGAGTTTCCGTTCCCAAAGACCAAATATGCAGAAACCCTTGGCTCCACAAAACTCATCAAATGCAAATGTCAATAATCGGATGCCTGGAAGCTTGCCTTGCCCCTTCCTTTATACTTTTTCAATCCCACTTCAAGAAGCTTCTAGAAAAATAATATTATTTTATTTTAGTGACTTTCTGTAATAATATTTATTTAAGTCACTTTATTAAATTAATTAAATATAAGGTCACTTTATAATATTTATTTATTTAATAACCTTACAAATAATTAATTTAATTATTATCTCCTTATTTTTCCCATCCAAGTGAATCCAGGAAACCAACCATCGACCAGGTGACTACCTCAAGAAGACCCCCTAACCATGTGCATTAGCCTACGAGGGTCGGGAATAGGCTAAACCATCTGCAAACAACATCAGCTAAAAAGGGGACATTACAGCCTAAATGAATTCTGATTCATCTTGCTTCTACATTCAATAGCCTTGTGACCAAACTTATTACAAGCATAGCAATTACCATTGAAAGCTTAAGGATACCTGGTAGGAGCAAACTTTATAAAATTCTTCTTGTTGTTGTTCTTTCTTTGTCTCTGAACATGAGTGAAACCTTCTTCATTTGCATCTCTGGAGGCAATCTTCATAGGATATTTAGTGCAGTCTTTTTCTTCCTTTCTTTCAGACTTTCTATCTCCTATGAAGTTATCATACAAGTTTGTGTATGCAGTAATTATAGGACTTTTCCCTTTTCAAAACCAAGGCTAGATTTTTCTTTTGATGGATTTTGAGAATTGATTAGTTCATCAAGAATCTCAAAACCTCCTTTTAGTTTTAACCCCTTGTCGATCCATTCTTTTTCTTTTCCCAATTCTTTTCTTAGAGTGACAAATTCTTTCTCAAGTTTTGAACATTCAACAACTTTCTCATTGAGCTTGATACTTAGGCAATCTTCAATACTCTTACCTTCTTCAACCATGACCTTCAAATCAGAGATCATATCTTCTGCCTTTTTGAGTTTAATGTCACATCCTTCATCTCCTTTTATTTGAGCTTTCAATTTTCCAATTTCTTCTTTTGATTCTTTAGATTTTGTCTTCAATTTCACAATTGTCTCCTTTGATTCTTCAAGCATGTCCTCATACTCTTGATTTAATTCTCTACCCTTATCTAGATCTTCAAGTGTTGATTGGAGTTATCCTTCAAGGTCTACCTCATTTAGATTTAAGTCCCATCCTTCAAGTTCCATTGCTTCTAGATCTGGTTCTAGAATGAATACATCATTATCCATAGCTTCAGATTCCATGTGTTCAAGTGCAGGATCTACCTCAGTTGTTAGGCTTCTTAAAGAAACTTGGCTCTGAAACCAAGTGTTGAACACACAAAGATGTTGAGAGGGGGGTGAATCGGCATATACTAAAACATAACTACTTCATTTACTGATCAGATTAATTTACTTAGAGAATAGAAAGTAAAACATGCAACACATTCATCAACACAATGACACCAAGATTTTTACGTGGAAAACCCAAAATTAGGAAAAACCACGATGAGTGTTAGCTCACAATATAATGCTCACTACTTATAAAAGTTTACAACATTGTTTTAGAGCTACAACCCAAGGAAGCATCAAATCCCTGTTGACATTATTTTAGGGATAAAATCCAAGGAAGCTACAACTCCTTAAAGAAAGTTCACTGCTACAAAGAATTACAATGACAACATAACTATGAACTACTATGAAAGAAGCATCTAACTTATGTTGTTGTTGCAATCCCCTTTTTTACACAATTACTCCATCATACCAACTTCGCACACTTCATGCTGCTCATTCTTCTCTATCACCTTCACACTCACTCATTCATTCCAAAAATGAATTTTTTCTTCTATTTATATCCTCCACAACCACTCAAAACTTCAATTAGGTCGACACCAAAAAGACCTTTAGATGAAACATATAATTCTCCATGAGGGCATCAAATATATTCAATATGAAAGGAAAATGGGTTGTGGATCACCACACATCACAATGGGACCCAAAACATATCATAACACATCCTTCAATACCAAAACACTTGACCGGGATCCACCGCATATGAAGGAAACCAAATTGTTGGCCCAACCAGCACTACCACTGCTAACTGTCCATCTTCACACCACGGAGGAGAAACCAAAATCATTATGTGGACCAGAGTTTCAACACTGTGCCTTCTCAACACCATCCATATACCATTCTTCTGAAGTATTTAATCAATATATGCATCCACAAAATAAGAAACATGTTGAACAGATGAAAACAGGGCATTCTAGACATATTGTAACACATTAAAACTTGAGATGTCGCATTGTGGTACACCAAAACATTTGAAACTCTTAGGAAAGAAATTATACATATATTCTCAGATCTGTACATCCTCATTTATCACTTCTGGAGAAAATTAGAGACCTGACAAAGGTATATAGTAATCTGGAGGACAGTCATATGCAATTCTTCACTAACTGACATAAACACCTTATGTGGTACAGAAAATAAGAAAGACTTACATACGGTTCAAACCTGAGATACATTGGGGCATGTAGAATCTTCGTACAAGCTCCTATAGTTGATCTGTATACTTTCCATCTTTCATAAGTACTCAAATATGTGCTTCTGAGAACAACTTAGACATCTGGAACTAACTGTATTACATCTATCATTTTGATTATTGACCTTGCAGACCCTTAGAACACTTGATACTTCAAGATAGCATGCATTGTGCATCCCTAAGCATATCCACAAAATTGCATGGTCACAACTTCTCTTCTAGAGGAATGCGAAGCACTCCAACAGGTCTCCACCATCACTTTACTTTGTCTGAGGACTATCTAGAACTCTGTTACTGATAACTTTCTTTGTTGAAGGTGTAAAGAGCTGAAATCTTGGGTATAGCATGTTAATATCAATATCAACTTATCTTCTAAACTGTAAGACTAAATCTTACTTTACGGAGGAATGCAGACCAAGATACTATAACTCTACCTTAGGATGTACACCATGAATGCCTTAGTCAAACTTTTGCAATTTATCTCTAAGTGTGGTATGCCAAAAATATAAGATATCACTTTAGGCATACTGGAAATGTGTTATAATAGGTGTACCTACCTCTATATCATACTTAGACATTATACTGATCACCATATCACATTTAGACAGTTTCTCTCCATCTGTTGATTCTTTCAGACTGACTTGCCCTAAGCATGCTAACCCCATTTCTTCAACTGTGTCAAACCATCTCTCTCAAATCTACTATCCATTAGCTTCTCCAATTGTGCCAAACCATCTCTCTCAAATCTTCCACTGTCTATCAGTTTCTCCAACTACTATACACAAACTCTATACAAGTCTGACCTCAGATTGACACATGTTATGTTGACATTAATGACAAAATATATTGTCAACAAATTGTTATTTATTGATTGATTTGTGAATTTTATTATTTGTGAAACCAACAATGTTGAATTTCATTCTTTGGGCTACTTAGTCAATTTATTTTAAAATAGTCCTATTACCTCAAGGACTTGTTTAATCATATTTTGGTTCAAATTTTTGAATGTTGAATTGGTGGCCACTTTTAAATTTAATTTTTCCTTTTAAACTTTATTCTTTGAATTTTATCAGTGAATTTGATTTAAACCTTATTTCAAAATTGCTTATTTTGAGACTTTTCTTAATGTTGCTACTATCGGTACATGTGTAGTGATGTGACTTGTGTGATCTACCCTACCCATAAGAGCTACTTGGTAGGAGTTAAAGGGGAGTAGATGGTTTGGTTTATGGTATCATAAGGATGAGAGTTCTAAATAGGGTTGGTAAAGGTTAGTTGGGATCCCTTCTTGTCCTTGAGTCTAATTGAGAGTCCTTTTGCACCCTTCTTTTTTGGAGGCTAACCCTCTTAATCAAGTAAGAGAAGAGTGCTAGGAAAGTATGAAGGGGTAGTCATGGTGGGAAAGCCTAAGATCATCCTATTGTTAGGTAGGTCCATTATCTTTGTGATATTGGCTCCTTTGTGTCAAAGTTTGTATGAATTCTACAATCTATCAAAAGTTGACTTTCTTGACTCTAGGATTATGCAAACATGTTATGGCTCTTATAAAGCCCTACAAATCTCACCTTGACAAGATAATGAAGTCCTTTTGATTGTGAATGCAATCAAAACTTGTGAGTTTTGTGTGTATAGAAAGAGAGCTAAAGAGTTGTAACTTAGCAACAATGGTATGTAGAGATAAGTGTTTGTTTGGATATGATCAGTTTTCATATCTTGATGACTCATTACTTTGTTAAGAATCTAGTATATTTGATAAGTGATAACAAAAAGGTCTTTAGTGGTTCTAACCTCCCTTGGTGTAACTTCATATTTTCTGACCTTGTAACAACTTGGTGATCTATCTTAGGGGATATAATGCCCCTTTTTTTATATTGAAACACAAGTAGAGTTATTTGGTGTGAGTGTTGCTCTTAGATACTTGGTATTCCCTATACTGATGGAACCCTATAAAAATTTTCATGTTTCTGATAATTTTGTTCCCAACTCTATGTCACTTGATAATTAGATTTCTAAAATTAGGGTTTCTCTGCTAGAGAAAATGCTCTGAGTAAGCTAAATTTGCTAAAACTCTGAACCCTCATAGTATGAAGTCTTGCAAACAGCCACATACGATATAATTCTTTAGTGACTACTTATTTCATGTCACCATCCTTTAAAGTTTTCCTTCATGCCTTCCTGCAACGTTGTTTACCGGCCCCTCACCAAGCAGTTACCATCTATAGCCCGCACCTAGAACAACTTTATTCTTAAAGAAAGAGTCGACCCAATTGGCCATCCTTCTCCTAAAGCGGCAGAACTAGTATACATGTCAAAAGTCCAGTCCTACTAACCAATTTTGGCAGGTGGTGCTAGCGGATTCATTTCCACCAATTTGCCCAAGAAAAGATACAAAGGAATCTCGCCTCAACAAAAATGGGAAAAGGGTGACAACTAGTCAAGGACCATCTAGGATGGCAAGGAGGTAGGTCCTGGGTGTTACAAAATGGTTTATCTTTGATTCTGACATTCTTCCATACTCCACCAAAGGATTTTCTGAGCAACCACAGAATGATAGAATCTGGACACATGACTTTCTGAGTGATGGGATTATTACATTAATGGCAAGGATCTAACGTGGCATGAAACATGATTTCTTTTTTGAGAAATGCTCCGATCGAGTATAGGAGATCGAGATCCGACGCTTATCCGCTATTCTATCGAGATCATATCTCTGACCATATCCTTCATACACGGAATGGTGGATGTTGTCTTAACTACACTGCAAGAAGGACTTCTCCTCGAGATCACGGCTAGAAAAGGCTGTCCAAATGGCAGGATACTATTGAAAGAAGCAAGTAGTAAGGTCTGACCTGGAATAGGATCAAATCAGCACCGTCAAGTTGCGCCTACTAAGATCAAGATCAATGGCCTAAATTCAAAGTTATAAACAGAAGGATTTGTTGGCACCGAATCTAACTAGGCTTCATTACAAAGCATTAACTGCTCAGGCATGTGTAGGGTCTCCATCACCACTGCTCCTAAGGAATTTGATAGCAGAATAGTTTGGCTTATGCAAGCTCAACCTTTGGAAATCTATGCCTCTACTATGATTGACATTTTACCTGTTGTGTGATGAAATTTGATGTGATGACAGTGCTTAATTGGGAGAACCAAGACACCTGATCTGGAAAAATTTAATGCAAGTTTATGGCAGGAATGTTTCAAAATGACTAGAAAATTAATACACCACAGATGTGCATATGTATGCTTACATCCCAAAATTTCTATAAAAAGGCAAGTTCTGATGTTACCATTCATACTATTTAAAACATTCTGACAATATGGATTTGCCCTGTTCCTGTGTGTTCTATTTTCTCCCTTGCTCTTTAGGATTTTCTTCCTTGTTCTCATGGATCTCGATTTGTCCCTATAGAATTAGAAAGACCTAGAATTATCTCCTCTGGAATAGGTGGTGCAGGGAAAATTAGAAATTAGTAGCAGCATCCATTGTACCTCTGTGATTTCTTCTCCGGTCTCTTACCTCATCTGACAGAGGGTTCTGAGGGGTATTCTTCCTACTCCAGTAGTTTCTTATTCCTGTGAGTTGGCAGATTCCCTTCTAAAGTAGAGAAGCTTCTCAGTTTCCTCTACCCCTCCATTACATCTAATTTTCCTAACAGAGCATTAACTGTAGGTGTAAGGAGATTGCCTCTCGGATGAAATAGATAAGGGATTGGAGGAGAATTGATGTTGTTGTTGTTGTTCTCTTGGCTTGGCTTCTAGTACTTTTAAAGCAAGTCAGGTGTGGATTCCCCAAGTTTCTACTCAATTAAAGTTGCATGAAAATTTGAGACTTGGAGGGTGAAATCTCACCTGTGCAATGGAACCTGGAAATAGTGAAGGAGATTCTGTCATCCTGGGTTTCCTTTCAATGTTGTTTCTTGCACATTTTCTCATCATTTGGTGTGCAGTTTGAAAAGGCAGAGAAATAAAGGCTCTCATTAAACACTTTGATGGCATTTGAGGAGTGTCTGGCTCTAACAGCCTCCAGCAGTGCATCCATCATCAAAGGCCCGGTTTCTTTTCCTGCCAACATGGAAAAAAAGCACACAGTGGTGAAGTGGTTACACCGACCTCTTCTTGCAGCTGCACCTGTTGGTTACAAAATAGTTGTAACTTCTTTTGCCATAAGCCTAAAGGTTGTTGCTCCCTTATCTCTATAAAAGGGAATTCAGGGCTTATGAAAAGGCGTTGGTTCGAGGTCATATTTCCAGCTTTAGTCTGAAATAAGGATCAATCTAGTCAGGGAGGAGTTGTAAATAAGTTTATTTTCTGCTAATAAAATTAGTTGTCTATTTTTAGGTTTCCAATTTGAGTCTCTTTTGGTTTCTTGATGGAGCTATTGAAAGCTATGATGCAAGTTATTGAATAGTTTATTTTACAAATTTTGTTGAGTTTTGGAGTATACTGTCTCCTACTTCATGTATACAGTTTCACATTATGAATATATATTTGGTTAAAGATCATCTTTATTCATCGACACAGTCTTTCCTATGCTGGCATATTTCTTTTATGGCTTTTACTCAAGGAGTAATGTATAATTGCTATTAGAAAGTATCAAATGTGATTCGAGTGTATAGGGATAACTAAGTATGGTTGATTCCAAAACTAGTAGAGTATTTTCAATGTAAGGAATTGTTATACCTTTACAGTAAACTGAGGTTTATTACATCACATCCTGTTTAGTTTTTATCAGTTTAATCTTTTTGACTCTTTGGCCCTTGGATAGGAACTGATCTATTCATGGATACTATACCAAACTTATGCCCCTCTGATTATCCTCAAAATATTTTAAAAATTAATCCAAATATTTTCCTTTCCAGCAATAAGATTTTAGGATATTTATTTTGATTAAGTTAAGTTTTGCATGTTCCTCTGCAAAGAATAAGATAAGAGCTTAAAGAATATAGCCAATCCTTTTACTATATCATACATTCTTTCAAGCAACTTATGAGGAACATATCTGTGATAGAAACAATGTTGACAAACTAGTATCTCTGGAAAACCCCATCCATTTGAGTAGAACATTGTTATCCCCAAGAAAAGAAGACATCAGTTAAAGAGAGATAGCCAGAGAATTAGAGATGAGTCCACCTACATAGGAACACCCTCCTTGGTCTCATAGAGCCTAAAGTGCAGAGGAAGAAAAGGGAGATTGAGAAAGCCTTCTCTCCCTAATCTCTTATTTGTCGGTCAATCCCTCAAAGCAGATCAATCATTAATAAGTGGCTATTTTATAGATTTGCTGCGAGAATCAAGTTGGGAATTTAAAACAACCAACAGTTACCATCTAGTTTGTTTATTAAGTGATGACTATTTTTAAGTGTCAAATTGATTTTCCCTTACCAGTTGTTTAAATGAAACATTGTGACTTCACTACCATGTTGGGATGCCTTGAAGGTGGGTTACTCTACCTTACCTCCTTGTTGACTTTCAAGAGGAAGTTCAATCCTAGGGGGAGGATGTGAGGCCCACCCTTGTGTGGCATATTTAATTGTACTATTAGACTTGATTGTGTTTTGATACACTTGGAAATTGGTTATTATTTATGAACTCCTGATCCTATTATTAGATAATTTGGTAGACATTTATGATCAGATTACAGTAGTGAATTATTCTGACTGTGATGATGATGACCTAGTTAGAATTAATTATGCTATATTTAGATTATTTATGATGGATGAATGCCTTTCCTTTTGATTACTTAAATTATGGTTGGAAATGAATTCTAGTGATCTAAGTGAATTTGAAATGTTATATCTATAATTTTATTATTAGGCTCATGATGTTGATGAGAATTGAGTTAGGAATTGAATTGAATTATGGACATATATCTAGATGTGTAAAATTGATTATCTTTCATAATGTAAACACTTGCATGTTGTGTGACTCCATGTGTGAGTTCAATTTAAGTTGCTTCAACTATTTATATGTTGGATATATTGATGTGTGCATTGTAGTGTCCAGGTATTCCATGGCCAATAGAAATTTGGAGGTCTCTCAAGTAGTCCCTATGAATTAGCTTTGTAACACCTAACCTAGTCCCTAAGGTGGACTAAGGTCTTTTTTAGTTTTATAATGTTGAAATGTGTTTAGTATTTTGTAACATTTATTGTTTGAGTGTCCTGGGGTTGTTTTAGGATGAGTAGGATGATGTGTTGTCATCCTTGTTCAATTTCAAACTTGTGATTAAAGGGCTTTTAAAAAGGTGTTATTTGGTCTTTTTCTTGTTTTTTTTTTAAGGCCCTAGGCCAAGTACCTATGGTATAGACACTTTTTGGGCTACTAACTTAAGTCTTGGCCAACATTTGACCCTTCCAAAATGTGTTGGGAAGGGAGTAAGAAAGAAGAAGAGTCTCTCATTGTGAAGTCTAGATCCTTTCTTAGAAAGCACTATTATTGTTGAAAATTTTGTATGAGACTAAAGCTCATAGAGATTGAATGTGGGAAGGGATGTGAAGGAGAGTTGTTATAAACTCCTTTGTTCAAGCTTGAAAATTGTATTAAAACATTGTGATGTATTTGAGTATTTTTAGGAAATGAAATAATGGCTTTTCCCCTATTTATTTTTGTCATTTAAGTTATGGTTCTAATGTTGAGAAAATAAAAATGTATATTATTACTTTCTTGTCATTTGAAAAGAAAAGAAATTTTATAGCTTTCCCTATCTCTCTCCCTCTTCCTTGTATTTACTTAAAAGAAAGGAAAAGGTTTAGTTTTCTTATACATTTTAAAATAAGATAAATATTTCTCTCTTTCTCACATTTATTTAACAAGTAGAAAGATAAATATTTATACCCTTAGTATTTTGTGGTTATGAGAGAAAATAAATCTGGATATAGATAATGCAAAAATAAATATTTAAATTCTTTTAAAGAAAAAATTGTAGGTATGTATGTATGTGTGTATGTATGCATGTATGTATGTATGTGTGTATGTATGCATGTATGTATGTATGTACATTTATACATTATTATAAGAAATTTTTTTATATTACAATAAAGAGTTTATCTTTCAAGTTTCTATTTTTATCTTTAAAAAAAATAGATTTAAGAAAAAGATATATATATATATAAGAAATATCTTTAAGGTTAATGATTTTGTTTTAAAATGTTAAAAGTCTAATAAAGGTAAATCAAAGGCTTTTCTACTTCTCATGTTTTGGGTTTTTCTTTCAAAAAATGGTATGGCAGAGGGATGGCTTACTTGTCCCCTCGCCTGTTATTGTTGTTGCAGTGGCAGGGATGGGGGAGCTCCCCCCCACAACATCGTCGAGGTGACATTGTGGGGAGAGGCTCAACCCTCCCCATTGGGGGCTCGACACCCTGGGTTTGTGGACCCCCTTGAGGGCCACAACACACAAGGGGCCTAACATCCTGGGTGTCATAGACCCCCTTGAGCGCCATGACACACAAGGGGTTGAACCCCTTGTCGTTCCCTTATAATTGGTCCTATTTCTAGTTCACCGCTAATGTTCATTACTGTAAAAAAAAACATGCAAATCTTTAGTCTGAGCTTTATTAAATTTGGCCCTCTGTTTTATCCTTTTATTTTAATTTGTATCATTTTATTATCTCTGCTTTATAAGCTATATATATACCAATGAGAAGTAATATATGTGTATATTTATAAAATTAAAAAAGACAGAGTTATATATATATATATATATATAAACTCTATTTCTTTTTATAAATATACAAAGATATTACATATATATAAACCAATGATACGTAATATCTTTGTATATTTATAAAATAAAAAAACAAGTTACATTATAAATATACACTATATATATATAGTCCTTTTTATTTTAAAAGGCAAACTTTTTGGTGGAAAAAAACAATAACAATTTGAACTTTGAACAAATAGAGAAAACAAAATATCTAAGTGAGAAACAAAACAACTTAGAAAACATTAAAAGATCAAATCCTTGGCAAATTAGAAAACTAATCAAATAGTTGGCATGGAGAAATTGTCTTCTCAATGAAAAGAGATTTCCTTCTTTCATTTTCCCTCCAACTTGCAAAACCAATGAGATGTTACGAGGGTTATTGGCCTTTTTATAAATTATTTTTAGGGTTTGTGGGTTGCCCTAAAGGGTTAGTAACTTAAGCTTGCTTTAGGGTTGATCAATTTCATTTAAGAATTATTAATCATTTCTTCGTTATTCCATAGTTTTAAATTAATACTTGTTGGCAATTATTGACTTAGTCGCTAGTGAATTGATTTATGTAACAAGACTATTTAATTGTCGAATGATCTAAATTTAATTAGATTATTGAAGAGAATTAATTATGTTGTAATTATTTAAATGTCATATTTACGTCTTTTCCTATGCAATTAAGTCATTTTTACTTAATTAAATATTTTTTTAATTATAATAGTTCATTTTACGTATTTCAATTAAGTTTTAGTTGTCGCAATATTTGAACCAACCTTGAGAGTATTTAAATATTAGTTAAATTCTTCCTTTCACTTTGGCCTTTTAATGTCTTGGACACGTCAGAAATTTATTATATTTTTTAATACGATTAGGTTTTAGTTCCCACCTTTAGGGTGAGATCGCTTCCACAACATCTAGGAACCTTAAGGGAAAATATCCTCCAAAAGGGTCTCCTCTTGTGGTGTCACAAGACATATCACTAAAACCTAATTAGGTTAACCACCGTATAGAAGTGTGCACGAAAGGAGTTTCATACACCTCTCTTCTCATTTCCACTTCCCTACCTTGGGTGGCATGCCAAACGAACATTGCATGTGTAATGTCATTGTGTGTGCACGTTAAACAATAGCGCATGTGGCACGTGAGTGTGTTAGAGTATGTTTTAGTAAAAAAATTTGTTGGTTTGGTTTTCATGTCCACATGTAAAATGTGGGCATGACATGTCATACAGAGGAATTTTGGTTAATCATACCTATGAAATCAAGGCCTTGTTGGGCAAATGACCACACCTCATAGACCAATTTTAAGGGCATGGTTGGGTTCCTTCCCTTCTGAGATAATGTCTAACATGTATGGCACTTCCTCATGTTCTGATGTGTGTCTTTGAATAATTAGGACAACAATATCCTACTCTCAAGATTTAATGTGTTGTAACATCTCCTAAGCCATGTCTTATTCCAAACTTCTCATGAAAATCCATTAGTACTTGGTCTAATTCAACTATGTTAAAGCAAATCTTAGGTAAATACCTTCATAGTTTCTCCTATAAATAAATCCTGACTTAATCATGTAATTGTTTCTTTTTATCCTTAATGCCCTCTTCTGAGTGGAATTTAAATTCTTAGGGAATCAATGGTTGAATAAATAGTATACTATATCTTGGTACCAAGGATCATTTGTAATGGCTTCTATTGAATATTCCTGACAAACTAATTGGTGATCCAACTCTACTAGGGACTTTGGTAGTCCTTGTCCTTTAACCAATTTCATAGGTTGTATCTCTAAGTCAAATTCTTGCAAGGCTACCATACACTTGCCATTCTTTTCTCTAATTCATTTTGCATTAGCATGGACTTGACTACTTGATCAAAAACTATGGAAAAAACTTTGCTCAAGATGTAATGTCTAAATTTTTTGACTGCTCTAACCAATGCATAGGCCTACTTATCCATGTATTGATATATCTAATTTCAACATTCTTAAAAGAACTCATGAATGCTATATTTCTTTCATCCTCTTCCTCTTTCTTCTAATTTAAAATCGAAGCACATAAATTTTTAGAGGTGAATGAATAGATGTAGAATGACAACTTGTAGTCTGGGCTAGTCAAAATTAGAGCTTTGGAAATGGAGTCCTTGATCTTGGATAAATCTTGTTTGTCTTATGTACTCCATTCAATCTTGACATCCTTGTTGATCTCGTCATTCAATGGTTTCACTATCTTAGGAAAACCAATGATAAACTTCCTAACAAAATTAATCTTCCTAATAAATGACTTAAGTTATTTCTTACTGCTTAGTAAAGGAAGCTTCTAGATGGCCTCAATTCTTTCTGAGTCAATGGAAATGCCCTCTTCAGAGATAATATAACCCAGAAATTTGCCTTTCGTAACTCCAAAAACTTACTTTTTAGGATTCAAGGAAACACCATACTGTTTGCATCTTTGGAAAATTTTCTTTAAATTTAAAATATTATCTACTTTATTCTTTAAAAACACTATAAGATCTTCCATGTAAATAATGATGCAATTGCCAAATAATCCCTTGAAAGCAATATCCATGGCTCTTTGGAAAGTGGCACCTGCATTGATCAACCCAAATGGCATCCTATGGTAAGCATAGATTCCCCATTTATAAGTGAAATCAGTCTTCAATTTGTCTTCCTCTTTAACCATGACTTGATTTTATCTTAAATATCCATCAAGGAAGGACATCATTTGAGACCCATTACCAATCTATAATACTTCATCCAAAGAAGGAAGTGGGTAGTTGTCCTTCTCTGATGCTCTACTCAAGTTTTGGAAATCGATGCATAATCTAATTTCTCCATTCTTCTTCCTGACTAGAACCAAGTTTTCTACCTAGGTTGAATGCCTAACTAGGAATATAATTCTTTTTTATAATAGTTTATGTACTTATTTGTAAATCAAGGGCTCAAGTAATGCATTCACATGCCTCTTCTTTTATCTGTATGGCTTGGAACCTATCTTTAAAGGAATGGTGTGTGTGATGACCGAGGTGTCAAAGGTCTTCAAATATTTACACCCCCATGCAATCACTTCCATGTAGTTCTTTAATGTTTGAATTATGCCTTCCCTTTGTTCTAGGGTGCAGGCCTTGCCAATAAACACATTCATCTATTGTTTATCATCATCCAAATTGAAAGTGTCATACTTCCATCCTTCCAGATTTGTAGGCATCTTCTACCTAGCGATTTGATTTGTATCAAACAATCTATCCAACTCTACCGTCCCTTTGGGAATGTTGTTTGTATTTAGATTTATGATTTTGTCTTCACCTAATTCAAAGGGATATCTTTCTATCTCATCTATAATCTAAGTCTCAAAAACTCCTAACTTAGTAATAAATTATAGAATATGCTTGTCATCTTCAATTACCTAAAAGTTTATGATGTTGTCTAGGATTATTGAGATAGGTACCAATTCTACTAAGAACCTTATCAATTTGGACTCAATCATAGGCTCTAATGTACTTGCAGCAACTGCTAGTGCATCTAAAATTTGATTCTTATTTTGAGTGATGGATCAGATGTTGAAAGCATTTAAATTTTCTATCAAGTCCCAAACTCTATTCCTATAAGCAATTAGCCTTTTGTCATGGCAGGCATATTGGATTTTAACTTGTTTGATCATGAATTTTGAATCTCCATGCACCTACAGTAACCTAACTCCCTTTTGATGTGCTAAGAGTAACCCTCCAATCAATTCCTTAAGAGTAACCCTCTGATGAATGCCTCGTATTTAGCTACATTGTTAGTGCAAGTAAACTATAGTTTGTAAGATGCAAAGAAGGTCCTACCTTTTGAATTTAACAGTTCAACTCCAACACCACATCCATGTTTAAACTTTGACCCATCAAACCTCAGAGTCCATATTGAGTCATCATAAGGGATTTTGGACCCTTTTCTCTAATTTATCTTCTGTTCCGGTGGGTCTTTTGATTCTTTCTTTTGTTGCTTCTCTATCAACTTCATCAGCTCATGAGATGCTTTTGCATACTCTTCTTCAGGCTTTAGAGGAATGGTGGTGGGCTCACCTTCAAATTATAAGATCCTCCTAATGTTGAATTCCTAACTTTGCTCCATGAAAATAGTATCTAATGTCTCAATGGCACTCAAATATGTCAAACAAGAAAACTTTGAGTGATATTCTTTATTAATCAGACAATAGTTAGGAAGTAATGAATCTGAAGGGCACACCTATGTTCTTAGGATCTTCTTGTCATTGGCCAGCATCTTCTTGAACTCTTGAAGGTTAGAATCAAAAGATGTGTGCATTTGATCCAAAGGTTCCCCGTTGCTAGTACCATCCAAACCCAGTATAACAGAAGTAACCAAGATTTCATCCACGCTCCTGTAGACTTCCAATCCACATCTGCAAAAGAAACTCATTAGGAGCATTATATTAATAATCATATGTTTAAGTCTAAGTTCACTTTTAATTCTAATTTGATTTTGATTGCCCTTCCATGGTAACCATAGATGTGAGAAGTCAGTAGCATAATATATATTTAGACTCTTGGTCTAATCTTTGCTAAGCAACATGCCATATACTTTTGGGATGCCAACTATCTAAATGTTGATACACTACTAGATACAGGGGTTTGAAACCAATTTGATATGAACATTTTTATCTCTCCCACAACATTCACCTCTGTCTTGTCCAACTATACCACATTTCTATTATTTCAGATAATGGTTAACCCTAGCTTCTGGTAGATGGAATATGGTATCACATTCCTTGAGGCCCTAGAATCAACTAAATAGTTATGCTAATTCTTACCAAAGATCTTGATGCTTAGTAAGAAATGAGGTGAATCCAATCTTCCTATATCCATAGCTGAAATCCATTAGCTACTGATACTATCTTGCCTTTTTCCTTTTAGAATGTTGTTGTCTTTTCAATCTTATCCAAGGATCAGATCAATGCATCCCTTTGTGCTAGACAATTCTATATAACATAAAAGAGTGATATGTTAGCTTTAGTTTTCTTCAAATCATCATTGACATTATAACTTTGATCAGCCAAGGCATATGTTTTGTTCACAATTGGAGTATTTTTTTTGAAAGGTCATGCTTGAAGTCCCTTAGGAGGTGGTGGATTGTTATCAATATTAGGATGACATAGCATAGGAGTGTTATTTAGAGGAAAGGAGGTGGTGAGTGGCTCCTTACCTTTGCACTTCAAAAACTAAGTATTCTTTCCCTACTGGAATGTCTAAACTTCATCATATTCTTGGATTGGTTCATTATCTTCTTCAAAAGGAAACATATGTGTCTTAAACCATTGCAGTACTCAAATCCCTTGGCTATACACCTCTTTCATTATTTTTGTTATGAACATATTGATCAACCTAGGCTATTTTAGATATTTTCTCCATCTTTGGGAAGTTCATATATGAGTGAGCAAATGTATCATGAAGCCTACACCAATTGGTCAAAGGATTTATCTCAGTGAAGTTTACCATGTTGGCATGACTTGTTTTGTCCATAGGGGAAGGTACCCCACCATTATTTGGTCTTGTGCTCCATTTTTTGTCAAGTCTCTAATGGTTGAAGCCCCTATTTTGAAAGTTTGGATTTTGGTTATTGCCCTGGGGGTTGAAGTTGTTCTGATTTTGGGGATGACCCTGTCCTTGAAATTTATTATGATTTTTCACTTGAGAAGGGTGTACCCTCAACCTTGTGATTTCATTTGTCACTTGTACAAGGGTTTTCTTAAGTTCCTCTAGTTCATATGTCAAATATGAAGCCTAATATAGGTTAGACTAGACTCCATTAGGTGGCAACCCAACCTGATTTGCAATATATGTACTAACAACAAGAACTTGATTGATTGCCTATTGCTCAAAGAAAATGAATTTCCTAAGGTTTGAGGGTAAAGAGGAATAATGAAAGTAATTTGAACTTGTCCAGGGTATGGGAGCATTGGAGAGGTAAAGACTTGGTTCAAAGGTTGTGAATGTACATGATGATTCTGCCTTTGCGGTGTAATCCCGAGAATGGGGTTCATCAATGGGGTGTTATTCAACAAGGCGTTGTTTATAGCTAGGATCTAGTTTGGAATACACATATACCTTAGTGAGGGTGAGTTTCCAAAAACTCCTCCAGTCATGGATGTGTTTCTTGATGCAACTTGATTGCTTTTGAATAAACAATAGACAAAATGTGTATGTTATGTCTGGTCCTATTTAGTAGAACCACAGTTAGAGGATCAATAACTTTGATGTATATATCTGAACTACAACTACTTCTACTAATGCATATGGAGTAATGAGCCTTTTGTAAAGTTTATGAAATTTAGCATTGAAAATAGTTAAAGGTTCATTGAGCTACATCCAATAGGTAGAAAATTGATTATAGACAATTGATGGGTTTATATAGACTTTGAACAAATTGATGAAAGTTGTCTCTAGGTGGTCTCAGTCTATGATAGATCATGTTGGTAAGTTTAAGTACCATGAGTATGCTATGTCTCTTAGTGAATAAAGAAAAAGTATGAAAACTACATCCTGATGTGGTATGCTAGCCCTAATGATAACCTCTTTAAAGGATTGAATATGCTCTTCTACATTCCTTCTCCATATATGAATTTGGGATAGAATTTCTCAAGATTTTTTGGCATATCATGAAGATCTCTAGGAATAGAAAGAGAGGAGTGAGCAACACCAAAAAGGCCATTGGTGATATATGTGTTGTATTAGGGGAAGCACTTAGGGTTTGAGATCTAGATGGGTTGATTTATGTAACAAGTCATCTCTCATTACCCAAAATTAACCAAATTAATTACCATTAAGTACAAGGTCATGATTAACATAATCATAGTTAGGAAAAGTAATAATCAATATCATAAACAAAAATCAATATGCATATCTTTTATGGATATTTCAAAACTAAAATTTATAAAAAAAATCCAAAGATAACAAATCAGTGAATCCTTTCACTATACATTTACAATGTTTTGCTCATAGCATCATGATAAGTTTACACATAATATTTGACTATCAAGTCATAAAAGAATGTACTGCATCTGGAGCTTTGACATTTGTCTTCATAAGTATTGACTTGTCTTCTTCTTGGGAAGGAGAGCATCACCCGAGTGCTTTTCCTCCAACCATAGACTAGTGGTCCCCCGCACAACTTCCTTCCTGGAAGTGGCCCTACCCTTCATGAAGGGAATAGATATAAGGAACCAATTGGTTTTCCATCTGAGTATCTAGTGTTGTGTCCTTCAATATACTCCACGGTCATACAACTATAGATCAACTCTAACTATGTATGACACTACTGGAAGTATTATGCTATCTGGAGCACAGTGAACCAACTAATGCATGCAAAGACAAATGCATTAATTTGGCCAAAGATTTATATACATAAATGTTTCGCAATGAATGTAGTCAAATGTTCAAACACCTTGACTTGACTTAGAAGCTATCTCATCCTACAGTGTTCATATTTTGACCCCTCTAGGTTACAATATAGATTCCAAGAGTGCATTCATTAATTGTCTTGTTGCCTATGCAATAGGGAATCTATGACTCCACATCACTCTATTCCCATTCTTTCTTTTTACAAATTTACATGTTCATGGTTTCAGTTTTTAAGACCATCCCTAGTCTAAAATTCTATGATTACCTTGTTCCAAGGTTTTGATCAAATTCACATCGATTATAACACATACTATTAAAGTTGATACTACTAATAAGTTGACAATATTAAATAGACCTTTAGTCAAAATAATTTGAAAGGGTTTTTGATACCCTATACTTCATCCCTGAAGTATTGTCACCCTATACTTCATCCCTGAAGTATTGTCATTTAATAAGGAAAACATATCCAAATACAATTTCAAACAAATGAGTTATCATACTCATTTTCATTTTCTTTCCCTACATGGAAATTAAATGACAGTCAAGGATTTACTCTCTTTACATTCAAGCCTCGACATGCACTTAGTGTAGTCCAAACAATGTTACTAATTATCAAGCTGGTTTTCTCCCTTGATAATAAAGAATCATACTACTCATTCCTACATAAAGAATAAACCCAAGGAAAAAATATCAACTTTTCATAAACAGTCTAATATCATACTTCTTACTCCTTATGCCTCGAAAGCCTTAGTGACTTAGGCATAGTCGATAGTAATAATTTTCAAGAATGACTTATCATTCTATAGTGCATGGCTCTCGGTCCATTCTAATAGCAGTATATTTCATGAATGACTTATCAGTCTACTATGCATGGCTCTTGGCTTGTTCTAACAATAGTATATTTCATGAATGACTTATCATTCTACTATGCATGGCTCTCGGCCCATTCTAACATCTTTCTTTATTCATCAATACAATCATTGTCTTTCGATAACACTCCAGTCTAGAGACTTAATAGTCTTGAAATAAATGATAAAAGAAGATAGCAATCCTTTCAAGAGACTTATCATTATCATTATCAAATGGATATAATAATTGTTTACCATCCTCAGCCTTATTGGCTTTGAGGGTCACAAATATGCCATTGTAGTACCCTTAAACATTCAACCTCAAGGCCTCGAGTGAGTTATTTAAACATAACAAATGATTTCATAAGAGATAAACATAGTATTCTCAAGCATTCAGCCTTGAAGGCCTCTACAGAGTTATTCAAACCAGACAAATGCTATCATATAAGATAAACATAGTCATCAATAATCCAATGTGTGGTTATCCATAGTGATAACTATGTATACATCTATAGACTTTAAGATCACATGACAGTATCATACAGTCATACCTAAAATGAAAGGCACATAGTCAAGTTATGGCCCGCTATAGTATGAGTCTATTGTTGTTGTTATCAACTCTTTCCTATGACCTCATAATAATAATAATAACAATGACAATTATTCCTTCCTTTACATGCTTACCCAGCTCAAAACACCAAACCATCACCTTCAAAATAAAGGTTGGTAAAATAGTTATCATAATCTTGTACCACCTTGCGGCTATAAAGGCTCCACTAACATCTTACCTCCCATTCGAGAGTAATCTACATAGTGTTAGGCTTATGATAAGCTCAAAAATAACTTCCACTCACTCTACTCTTCGTCGATTGTGGGGTATGGTTTGCAACAAGAACATCAAAACTTAATATAGCAAGGTGCTTAACTCCACTACAAGTGGATAAATAGTTATATCTCAAATAATGTCATTTATATCTAAATAATATTATAAGATTATTAAAATAATCTAAGGTATCACCAAATAACATAACCAACATTAGGGTGGTAACATTAATATGCGAACATGGGGTCGAGTCCTACTCCCCCACTTCGATATATTAGACTAGCTTAAATAATTAAACGATATTCACAAAATTTTAATATAATAAATAAGTAAACAAAGGAAAACTCTAACATCCAACCAAGGTTACTATTGACTATATGAATGTTCTAAGAACTTCATTTAGTTGAATTCACGTAGATGACGTTGAGAGATCTTAAATCGACTCACCGACAATAGTCAAATTGAAATTGTCTTAACAAGGAAAAATACTTATACTCACCCTATCTTGCATGGGTTAACAAAAGATCAACTTCGATACTCAAATGGCAATCTAACCTTTGCCCAACATCTATTTCCTTCTCCCAGGTGATACTCTCCTTCCATCTTTGAAGGAAGATTTTTTTCCTAGTTACACTCACAACCATATAACCATGATTAGTGTATCATCATTTAAATCATAAACATTATGATAAAATAATTTAACAACATGTAATCTCATGTCTAATCTAAACATCAATCGATATCCATATAATCAATGATTCTATTTGATATTTTCCACAAACATCAAATCATTAATCTAAGATTAATTATCATGTTTACCACATAAAAGTAAGATTAAGCTTAATCATAAGTTGGGGATGTAACATATCTCCCCCCATAAGAAGCATCATCCTCAATGACTTAATGTCTCCAAAGATCAAACCAGCATAAAGAAAAAGTGTTTACCCATCATAGTAAAAAGTTTTAAAAGAGATGGGGAAACATTTGATAAATATCCTCATAATTCTCCCAGGTGGCATTCTCTTATGCATATCGGTCCCATTGGACCTTGTATTGAGTTATATCTTTATTAAGTAAGCACAGCATACGTGTTTTGAGCACCTTAATGGGCTAGATCACTACCACCCCTAAGTCCTTCAGCTATATGGCATTCCAATCAAGAATAGGAATATGATTATCTCCTAAAATAAACTTTTTCAAATAGGAAACATGGAAAACATTATGCATCATGGCAAGAGCTAGTGGTAGAGCAATCCTTATCCATATCCTTATTCATTGCATGTGCATTTGTTAATCCAAAGGGTGGGACAATAAACTCATAATGTCCATACCTTGTCCTAAAAGATGTTTTGTGAATATCCTCATCTTTTAACCGTAATTGATGGTATCTGGATTTAATATTGATCTTAGAAAACATAGTTGCCCCTCACATTTGATTAAAGAGATCATCAATACAGGGCAATGGATACTTGTTCTTTATTATTGCTTTATTTAGCATGCAGTAATCTATACATAACTGCAATGTACCATCTTTCTTTTTCACAAAAATTACTGGTGCTCCCCAAGGTGATAAATTGGGTCTTATCATTCCTTTATCAAGAAATTCCTATAATTGAGCCTTTAGCTCCATTAGCTCAGTTGTGGTCATTCTTATTGGAGCTTTAGATATAGGTTCTGAACCTGGGATTATATCTATAGAGAAATCAAAATCTCTTTTAAAAGGCAATCCCGGTAGCTCATCTAGAAACACATCCTCAAAATCTCTAAGAAAAGGGTACCTATCCATATTTGATCTCTCTCGATCTATGAATTCCCTCTTCTCAACTCCTTGGAGTTTCTGAGGTTCATAAAACATTAAATCATCTCAGAAATTAGTTTCCTCAAAACTATTTATTTTCTCCATTTTAATAGCAAAACGCTGGCATCCCTTTCTTTGGGCTCTTTTCATTTGTAGGGAAAGATTTGTCTCAGTTTAACCTCTCTTGGGTTACCTTGCAGAAAGACTTTATTCCCAAGGTCATCTAGACATTCTATTGTTTTGGCATAACAATCCACCTTAGCCCAATGTCTCCATAACCAGTTAATCCCAAGGATAACAACATATGAGTCTAGTAGGGCTACGTAAAGGTTCACTTCAGTGGAAAAACTTGGAAGTTCAACCCTAGCCTCAAACAAGCATTGCTCTACCTGAGCTTTGGTTTGATTTGCATATTTAACTGACCAAGTATTTGCCATGTATCTAGTTTTTCTAGAAATCTTACTCAAAAGTTAAGGAGAAATAAAACACTCTGTTGCACCAGTATCTATCAAAACTAAAATTGGAAAACTAGATAAAATACTTGTGGTTTCAATAGGAGTTACTTGATATTCAACTTGCCTATTATCTAGGGCTGCATGTATGCATTGTTGAAATGTTGCCTGCTGAGAGGGTAAAGGGTTTCCTTGTGGTTGAGTTCCCTACATCTTATTAGGACACTGGTTGGCATAATGATCACCACCACATGAATAACACCCTCCCACTACTCCTCACTTTCCATAAGGATTTCCAGAATTATCTCTATTTTTCTTGGAGTTATTATTGCATTTCCTTTTGCCTTTGGATTCATTATGATTGTTTTTAGATCCTTTATCACTTTTCTTAGAAAATTCTTGCTTTTTGCCCTTTTTCTTAAATGACTAGAATGATTGGGACCAATTATACATTTTGCGGTTCCTTTCCTGTAATTAGACATGGATTTCAATTTTTGTTCATGTTTAATAGATTTCTCATAAACCTGGTCCATTGTAGTGGTCTGACCATGCACATCAACTTCACCCCCAATCTAGGTGTTCAATCCCATGATGAACTTCCTGATGCGAAATCTTTCATCTTGTTGATATTGTGGAACATGCTTGAGAAGGCAAGTGAACTTTTCTGAGTACTCGTTGATATTTAAATCACCTTGTCTCAAATTTTGGAAATCTTTAAGCTTTTGGTCATAATACAACTAAGGCAACCATCTTTGCCTAAAGAGTTCCACAAACCTTTCCCAGGTTAGACTCGTGGATCTCAAGTTTAACTCCATTTTCTTATTTGTCCATCAGGTGGATGCTTCACCTACCAACTAGTATGCCTGCCATACCATGTTGGTGATTTTAGAATAATTCCTTATTTCAAAGTATTTCTCCATTTCTATAAGTCATGTCTCTACGGCATCTTCGCTTATAGTCCCATCAAACTTTGGAGGTGTAACCTTTTTCATATCTCTGGATAAATCCAGAGCCAAGTGAGTCATTTTATCCACATCATGTCTTGCTTCAGAATTATTCTCTCCATGTTCACTTTGGGAGGTGTCTTCATGATGTACCTCATCATCACCCCTGTGATAGGCTTCTTGTCTGCGTCTATGCTGACCCCTAACCTCCTGCTTAAGAATTCCAATTTTTTCTCTCATCTCATGGAGCATAGAAAGGATCTAGTCAAGTTTAGAATTAGAGTGGCCTAAGGGTTGCCCTTCTTCTTGGCTATCTCCCATAATGGTTCCTGTCTAAACCATACTACAATATACTTCTCCTGAAGTTTGTAGATTAGTCATTCAATTAGTTTTTTTTATACTATTGAATCCATTCATAAATATAAATCCATTCTTGTTCATGCAATCTTAACAAGAAAGGAAATATTTGCCAAAATTTCAAAATGCATTATAATTTCCATAGATTACATATAATCCATCCATAGTTACAAATATTTTTTAAACATCTTGCTACTACAAGTCATTTCTAGATTGGGATATCTTCCCAAGCTTATCCTCATCCTTGACGTTCATCAAATCAAATTTAGGAGGTGGATGTACTCGTAGGTACTCATCCACAACCTCTCGAGTAACAACAGGATCCTTAAGATCACTTTCCAAAATTAGTTCCTTAGGTGCAGAGGGTTTAACTGATTCATTTTCAAAGATAGGAGTAGTAGCCCTAACTAATTTATCCTTCTCCTACTTGATGCATTTAATAGCATCTATGAAAGTTTCATCATCAGTCAACCATGTGTCTCTCAAGTAACTAGATTATCTAAGGCTTTTCATTCTTGAGGCATGCTCCCTCATAGCCTTAAGCTAATGTCCATTCCTATTACCTTATTCTTGGGTGTCATTCTTATTCTTACCATTATGGCATAAGAACATCCAAACATTAGTAAAGTTCTATTAATGTCGGAAGAGAATTTCATGTAGTGAGCTCATAGGTCCATGCATTGAACCTGGTAGCTCTGATACCATATGTAACAAGTCATCTCTCACTACCCAAAATTAACCAACTTAATTACCATTACGTACAAGGTCATGATTAACATAATCATAGTTAGGTAAAGTAATAATCAATATCATAAACAAAAATCAATATGCATATCTTTTTTGGATATTTCAAAACTGAAATTTACAACAAAATCCAAAGATAACATATCAGTGAATCCTTTTACTATACATTTACAATGTTTTTCTCATAGCATCAATGATAAGTTTACACATTGTTATGTAGGAAAAGTGGGAATAGGGTTGATTTGATGATATGCCTAGATTCTCCTTTCACTACACACATTCAAGGACATTTAACTGAGTTGAATCATAACTTTTGCAATAGGATTCACCTACAGGTTGATTGTCACTTGTAATGACATGGAAATTTAGAATTTGTTGATTAATGTATTAATTTAATGCTCAAGTATGCTTAAAACCCTAATTATGTGGAATCGTAAGCAAACGGATAAATTATGACAAATGCTCACAGACCAAGATAGTAGATAGAGATTAATTATTAAGCATTTTTTGAAGTTCAAGAATCTAAAAAGTTGAGGGCTTCATGACTAGCGCCCTAGCCCAATACAGTACTTTCTTTAGGGGGTTCCAGACTCCTTCCGACACTAATGATCACAGTTCTATCTGTTTCTAGCTCTATAGATGCGAAGGGCACTGTGACTACTGCCCTAGCCCAAGGTAAGATGTTCTTTAGGGTGTCAGGACCTCTTCTGATGTTGATTATCACTATCATGAAGATTTATGGTCTTGGAAACTTGGAGGGCCTTATGACTAGTGCCCTAGCCCTGACAGTGCACCAAACTACTTCTTTCTGTCGGATCTGAAATCCTTATCTTCTGCAACCTTCCTCTACAACACCACTTCATGAAATCTAATACTTGTAACATGCAATCATAAGGAGAGGGGTTGGGGTTTGTGTTTAGGAGCTTGCCTTAGTCAAGCCCTAAAATGGCATTCAAGCCTTCCAACACCCTTGTTTGGTAAACAGTGTGTATCCCTACAGGATAGAGGCTAAAACAAATTGATAAATGATTGATTCAACACAAATAGATATCACCTCAAAGGTGTAGCTCGCATGTAGATGAAAATCCTTCAACACATGAGAAGATGAAGCTAAATCTACAATCACAAACAAAACAACAATATTTTGCTCTACAACAATGAATATCTTGAATGCTCTAAAATCATAAGTTTGCCAAAAGTTCATAACCATCTTCTAGTTTGCAAATGAATCCCTAAACATGCTTATATATCCATTACCACTTTAATTTTGTAATTCAAACTTAAGATGTCGGCATGGGACACCTTTAACGGTCACATAATGGACATTTAAATTTAGGACTACCTAAAATAGGGCAGGACTAGGGCACGAGCATCCAAGCCCCTAGGTCCTATTTTAGGGCAAGGTTAAGCCCACAAATGTCCCTCAAGCCCCATTTGACATGGGTTTTAGGCCATTTTATTCTGAGAGTTAAAATGAACATGCAAGATGCAAAATAAGGGACCCGGGAGCTAAACTTAGGAGGTAAAAGTCCTAGGGGGACATTTTATGACTTAACATTTAGCCCCCAATTTAATGTATGTATGATCTTACGACCCATACATGCATTAAAGTATAGTCAAAAGACAGCAAACATGCCAGGCACTTAAAGCTAATGCATACACAAAGATTGAGCAACTATTTCTTGCCCCCAGTCTCGAGTAGACATTAGAGAAAACACGTCGCAGACATGCCAAACATAGTGAAGACAGTAACAGACATGCAAAACATGGAGAAAACAGTAATAGGCATGCAAAACACAGAGAAGATAGTATTAAAGAAATGCCAAAAATGATGAGTACAGTTAATGCAGTGATTATTTCTTTTTCATTTTCACATATATATAAATGAATGCAGATACATGGAAAGTAAAAATGCAACACACAACCCCAAAGGGAAAACATGCCAAATAAATCTCTAGTGTAGGTGGAGCCCATCACTACACACACACAAGAGGGGAGAACATGCCATACAAATCCCAAGTGGGGGTTAACCGCACAAAAGGGAAAACACATGATAGACACATGGAAAACATGAGCACCATATAGCATGCCAAAGACATACTATAAGTCTAAAACACGAAAAACAAGGCAATGGAAGGAACTTATTGCTAAGCCCCCACCATCTCAAGTACACTACAGGCACACCTAATGGTTGGGCTTATGCCACAACAACCGCCAAAGACATGCTTAAGGGAGGATAGTCTCAGATCCAGCTCCGCCTACTTGGAGGACTTTTGAAATAAAAGGATGTGAACTAGCTCAAGGGATACACCATCGTACCTCGCGCAGAGGGATTTTGAATAAAAGGATATGTATGATATCCCACCTCCATAGAGGGCTTAATAATTACAATATAGAATAAATATGTGTACTCGCACTGGAGATACAACATTCTGCCTCCGTAGAGGGCTTACAAACATGCTTTGTTAGTACAAAAATCATCAGTCATGTTACCTTAGATGCCCCCACCTTAAGGTGGTTGACGTTGTGTACCAATATCAAGCATGTTAAGGTAGAAAGAAAACACACAAGGGAACAAGATCTTTCGCAAAGCCCATGCCCCCAAAGGTGACATTTGCTTCACGATCATCAAATGTTCCCACAAACACACACTTCTTAATCTAAGCAATGCATGAAAACAAAGAAGCCAAGGCTATACAAACGGGTTCGAGTCTGAGTATAGCTGTGGGGCTTATACTACAGGCATCTCAAAACTGAGTGTAACAATAAGGCAAGATAATTAAAATAATCAAAGTGTAGGAGCATATGTATTGTTATGATTTGTTAGCACGATAAGACAACATCAAATATCACATAGAGTGATTCTATTAGCCAAGCATCGGATATATAGATCAAGCCCATCTTCAAATATGGACTAGGTCCATTTTTGCTTGTTGAAGGGACACGCGGTACATATCAGTATATGTTTGTTTTTCGTCATCCACTAACTAGGTAGAATCACTAGAAGAAGGTAAACAATAAAATGAGAGAGGAAAATAGGTATCTTAGGAATAGTCACGTAGGAAGATTCGCCAGGTCATCAACCGCATTGCTATGTGCTTAAGACACAACACACAACAATGAAAATAGAGGAGAAGAAAGATAGAAGAATGATGATACAAATAGAAGAATGGTCACAACAGAGTCAATCTCCCGGTATCCTTGACCTTACAAGAGTATCAAGGGTCATCCTAGGAGGCCTAAACAACACATAACACATCATGGGGGAACACAACACGAGAGAAAAAGGGTTAGAAGTACTTACCTGATACAACACAATGCTAACAACATACATATCTAGGAGGAGGCCACCCTTGAGAGCAACTATAATATTTGCTACAACGAGTGTGGCTTAAAGAGGGAGAAATACTTACCTAATTTAATGGGATAGTTCTTGGTGAACAATTCTTGTCTATCAGCCCAAGATATCTCTCATGTCATTTTGGTCTTGTTAATATTGTGTTAACATTAAGTTTAGGACAATGAGAGGCTTTGGTGGGCTTCAAAGAGTGGTATCCAATACCAATTGTATAATTAATTCTAGCAACTTGTAAAGGTACTATGATTCCTTGTTGATTTAAACCACATCCATTACCTACATAGTCGCAATTGTTATAAAGGATTTTAAATCCTCGACCATAGAGGAATGTCATTTCCTTAGAAGATGGTGAAGCCTCATAGGTCTCATAATTTGTAGTATAAGTAAGGGTATTGTCTTTATTTACTACCAAGGAGACTTTAGGTTTCTCAAGTGTTTCTAGAGATTGTTTAGATGAGATCGATGCAACTTTTGATGTGTCAGGACTATTAAGTTTATATTCCCCTACACTATAAGGATTAAAATCTAATGAACCCCAATCATCACCAAAAAGTGCATTCGATGTTTTAGAGTCTTAAACAACAATATCTATGGCAAGAGGTGTTGATGAATCAACTCATAGGTTATTTAGACTCGTATGATTGTTAACTCTTTTTTTATTTTTAATATGTAAACAATTATCTAGTTTAGGATCGGCTTCTATAGTGTAAAGCTTGTTTTGATAAACGAACTTTAGTGATCGATGAAGGGTAGATGGAACTATCCCCATGGCATGAATCCATAGTCTACCAAGAATTATATTATATGAAGCGAACCAGGCATGACATGAAAAGAGTGGATAATGTCACAAGTCCAACCTTTACAGGTAAAGTTATCATACCCACATATTGTCTTCCAACATTATCAAAGCCACAAATGCTTATTATATTTGGCTTAATCAAAGAGGTATCAACCTTAATCTTATGTAACAAATTAATACCACAAACATTAAGAGCTGATCCATTATCAATCATAACTCGCTTGATCAATTGCTTGTTTATTGTAATGAAGATAATCAAAGGATCATACTGATTTTGAACTTTAGTAGAAGGCAACTCATGTTGTTGAAATAAAATATTCATTTTTGTTGCATGCAGACAATCTAATAGAGTTGCTACATCATTCAGCTTAACAACAGGTGGTACAATAACCTTTTGTAAAGCTTCTTGGAGAATTTCATGGTATGTAGGTGATGTTTGTATTAAATCCCAAAGAGAGATCTTAGCCAGAGTAGTGTGAAGCTGCTCGACAAGATCATATTCTTGACCTCTTATAGGAGTAAGATGAGGTGGTAGAGGGAGCATAGGTTGAGAACATGGAAGAGAGACAGGCACATGAGGTGCTTGCTTACTTTGCCTGTTATTATGGGTGTTGTATGTGTGAGAAATCACATTGTGATGTGGTTGTTGCAACACATTTTGAATACCTTGATTTATTTGAGTGATTTGTCTTGTATAATTTAAGAAGTAATCCAGGGGTTGAGGTGGTTTTCAATCTCTTTGAATCATAATCATCAGTTTTAAGCAAGAAGGTGCATTAGGTGCCCCCCGCACAACCATCTTAGAAATATTGCTACACTTATCTAGGAACCCCTTAGTGGGTGGAATAAGCCTATTAGTAAAGATTGAATTAAAATTATTTTCCTCTTGATTATACCCAACATCTATCCCTAAAGGATTTAATGTGAGAGACCTTTTCTCATCTACTAATGCTTCATCCTGGCTAGGGAGAGCATTGGGATGAAAGAAAGGCAAGGTGTAGTTAGGAAGGTTAGGTGTTGTATCATTAATAGAGCTATCCATAATCTTCTCATCTAGGGTTCTTGGACATTCAACTATAGGAGAAGTAGGATAACTTACGGAATCATCATCGTCATCATCATTATCCTCATATATTTTAGCTATTAGTTCCAAAGCATTAAGAGAAATTTCACACTCATCATTGTCAATGTGTTTTGTTAGATCTTATACTACTGAAGGGTATGTATTCATGAAAGATGTGAAGTTGTCAAAATCAGATACATAATCAAGGATTTCAAATGAAGAGCATTTAAATATATCCTTATGATACATAGCTTGTATATAAGTGAGAGCATGAGGATTCATATTAAGAAATTTGTAGAAATTCTCAAAGTTTTTGATATATGCATGTAAAGATACCAAAAAGAAATGAGATGAAGATGCCATAATGAAATGTCTTGTAACATCAATGTCCAATAAGATTTAAGAAGACTAGACATGCAAAGTTATAAGATACTTAACACACCCTAGATGTGTGACTATTTCACTCAGCACTTGTTTGCGGGAAAGGGGTAAAAGGACACACAAAGTCCACAAAAAACACAATGGATAGGAGGAAAAGAGTACAACACAACAAGGCCCAATTGATGATTTCATGTCTTTAGATTGAATGCAATGAAACAACACAAATTATGCTTGTTTATGCACCTAAAATGTTCACTTTTTTCACCTTATTTCAATGCAAATGCCTAAAATATGAAGTGTTGTAAGGAAATTGATGAGGGGAAGAACATTATAAAATTAATATTAGTCCAATAATGCATAAATATCCTTCACAACACACCTATAATGCAGATCTAGATAGATGACAAGGCAAAATCTAGTGAAAATGCAAAGATTTTAAACCCTAATTGTGAAAATAAGGCATGAAACTATGTAAAATGATGTATGAATAAATTTTAATCAGATTTATGATTCAAAACAACTCATCTCAAATCTTAAACTAATGTCACAAGTTCTACAATGCTCAATGCAAGTGCAATTTCAAGGAAAAATGAGCGAATATGCTAGTTTTTGTTGAAATTGACTGTGTAAATGCAAAATTTGAGATGTAAATGCAAAGACACATAATAATGAGACACTATAATCAAAAATAAGATTTTAATGAGAGCCAAAGAAGAGTAGTGAAATCTGAAACAAGATTTTAACTGCAAACCCTAGGTTTTGAAATCAATAGGTTATGAGAAAAATCTAAAATTTTAAGAAAACCCTAGCAATTTTAGTGTGAAAATGCCATGTGAAGGATTGTAGGATGATGAATTTCTAAAATTTATATCAGATCTGATGTAAAAATCAGATATTAGATGAAATGCAATGAAATTAATACAAACTATGCAAAAATGCAAGCCTAGGATGTCAATTTTTTTGAAATTTTTTTATTTTTTTGTAAATTTTCAAATGCAATAAGATGAAAATCAAATGAATGAATGTAAATCTGAATTACAACACTCAGAAAGGTGCAAAATTAAATAAAAACATGGGTTCACCAAAATGTTTAGTCAAAAAAGAGGGAAGAGGGTTGATTTGATGATATGCCTAGATCCTCCTTTCACTACACAAATTCAAGGACATTTAACTGAGTTGAATCACAAATTTTATAAGAAGATTCACCTATAGGTTGGTTTTCACTTGTAATGATGTGGAAATTCAAAATTTGTTGATTAATGTATTAATTTAATGCTCAAGTATGCTCAAAACCCTAATTATGTGAAATCATAAGCAAATGGATAAATTACAACAAATGCTCGCAGACCAAGATAGTAGATAGAGATTAATTACTGACCATTTTTTGAAGTTCAAGAATCTAAACAGTCAAGGGCTTCGTGACTAGCACCCTAGCCCAATGCAGTACTTTCTTCAAGGGGTTTCAGACTCCTAACACTAATGATCACTATTCTATTTGTTTCCAGATCTGTAGATGCAAAGGGCACTATGACTAGCACCCTAGCCCAAGGCAAGATGTTCTTCAAGGTGTTGGGACCTCTTTTGATGCTAATTATCATTGTCATGGATATTTCTACTCCTGCAAAATTAGAGGGCCTTATGACTAGCGCCCTAGCCCCGACAGTGGACCAAACTATTTCTTTCCACTAGATCCAAAATCCTTATCTTCTCCAACCTTCCTCTACAACACCACTCCGTGAAATCTAATACCTATAACCTGCAATCACAAAGAGAGGGTTTGGGGGTGTGGTGTTTAGGAACTTGCCTCAGTTAAGCTCTGGAATGGCATTCAAGCCTTCCAACACCGTTGTTTGATAAAGAGTGTGTATCCCTATAGGATAGAGGCTAAAACAAATTGATAAATGATTGATTAAACACAAATAGATATCACCTTAGAGGTGTAGCTCACATGCAGATGAAAATCCTTCAACACATGAGAAGATGAAGCTAAATCTGCAATCACAAACACAACAACAATATTCTGCTCTGCAACAATGAATATCTTGAATGCTTTAAAATCATAAGTTCACCAAAAGTTCATAATCATCTTCTAGTTTGCAAATGAATCCCTAAACATGATTATATATGCATTCCCACTTTAATTTTTTAATTCAATCTTAAGATGTCGGCATGGGACACCTTTAACGGTCACATAATGGACATTTAAATTTAGGACATGCCTAAAATAGGGTAGGACTAGGGTGTGAGTGCTCAAGCCCCGAAGTCCTCTTTTAGGGCAAGGTTAAGCCCATAGATGTCCCTCAAGCCCCATTTGACATGGGTTTCAGGCCATTTTATTCCAGGAGTTAAAATGATCATGCAAGATGCAAAAAAAGCGACCCGAGAGCTAAACTTAGGAGGTAAAAGTCCTAGGGGGACATTTTACGACATAACCCACATAATATTTGACTATCAAGTCATATAAAAGAATGTACTGCATTTGGAACTTTGACATCTATCTTCATAAGTCCTGACTTGTCTTCTGCTTGGGAAGGAGAGCATCACCTGAATGCTTTTCCTCCAATGACAGACCAATGGTCTCCTGCATAACTACCTTCTTGGAAGTGGCCCTACCCTTCATGAACGGAATAGATATAAGGAACCAATTGGTTTGCCATCTAAGTATCTAGTGTTGTGTCCTTGATAATACTTCACAGTCACACAACTATAGATCCACTCTAACTATGTATGACACTACTAGAAGCATTATACCATATGGAGCACAGTGAACTGACTAATGCATGCAGAGACGAATGCATTAATTTGGCCAAATATTTATATACATAAATGTTTCACAATGAATGTAGTCGAATGTTCACACACCTCGACTCGACTTAGAAGTTGTCTCATCCTACAGTGTTCTAATTTTGACCCCTCTAGGTCATAGTAAAGATAGGTTCAATTCACCATTAGTCCATCTAACTTGGACTTTTGATTCCGATTTTAGGAGTGCATTCATCAATTTTCTTGTTGCCTATGCAACAAGGACTCTGTGACTCCGCGTCACTCTATTCATGTTCTTTCTTTTTACAAGTTTACATGTTTGTGGTTTTAGTTTTTAAGACCATCCCCAGTCTAAAATTCTATGATTACCTTGTTCCAAGGTTTTGATCAAATTCACATCGATTATAACACATACCATTATAGTTGATACTACTAATAAGTTGACAATATTAAATAGACCTTTAGCCAAAAGAATTCGAAAGGGTTTTTGATACCCTATACTTCATCGCTAAAGTATTTCCATTTAACAAGGAAAACATATCCAAATACAATTTCAAACAAATGAGTTATCATACTCATTTTCATTTTCTTTCCCTATGTGGAAATTAAATGATAGTCAAGGATTTACACTCTTGACATTCAAGGCTCGACATGCACTTAGTGCAGTACAAACAATGTTACTAATTATCAAGTTGGTTTTCTCCCTTGATAATAAAGAGTCATACTGCTCATTCTTGCATAGAGAATAAACCCGAGGACAAAATATCAACTTTTCATAAATAGTCTAATATCATACTTCCTACTTCTTATGCCTCGAAAGCCTTAGTGACTTTGTCATAGTTGATAGCAATGATTTTCAAGAATGACTTATCATTCTACAATGCATGGCTCTTGGCCTATTCTAATAGTAGTATATTTCATGAATGACTTATCATTCTACTATGCATGGCTCTCAGCTTGTTCTAACAGTAATATATTTCATGAATGACTTATCATTCTACTATGCATGGCTCTCGACCTGTTCTAATAGCATCTTTATTTATTCATCAAGACAATCATTATCTTTTGATATCACTCCATTCTGGAGACTTAATAGTCTCAAAATAAAGGATAAAAGAAGATATTAATCCTTTCTGGAGACTTATCATTATCGTTATCAAATGGAAATAATAATTGTTTACCATCCTCAGCCTTATCGGCTTCGAGGGTCACAAATATGCTATAGTAGTACCCTTAAACATTTAGCCTTAAGGCCTCGACTAAGTTATTTAAACATAACAAATGCTTTCATAAGAGATAAACATAGTATTCTCAAGCATTCAACCTCAAAGGCCTCTACAAAGTTATTCAAACAAGACAAATGCTATCATATAAGATAAACATAGTCATCGATAAGCCAATGTGTGGTTATCCACAGTGATAACTATGTATACATATGTAGACTTTAAAATCACACGATAGTATCATACAGTCATACCTAAAATGAAAGGCACATAGCCAAGTTATGGCCTGCTATAGTATGAGTCTATCATTGTTGTTATCAACTCTTTCCTGTGAGCTCATAATCCTGTAGCTTGCTACTCCTATAGCCTGCTCCTTTTTGCTCCCTCTAAGAAATGATAATAATAATAATAACAATGACAATCATTCCTTCCTTTGCATGCTTACCCAACTCAAAACACCAAACCACCACCTTCGAAATGAAGGTTGGTAAAATAGTTATCATAATCTCGTACCACCTCACGGGTATAAAGACTCCACTAACATCTTACCTCCCATTCGAGAGTAATCTGCATAGTGTTAGGCTTATGATAAGCTCAAACATGACTTCCACTCACTCCACTCTTCATGGATCATGGGGTACAGTTTACAACAAGAACATAAAAACTTAATATACTAAGATGCTCGACTCCACTACAAGAGGATAAATAGTTATATCTCACATAATGTCATTTACATCTAAATGATATTATAAGATTATTAAAATAATCTAAGGTATCACCAAATTACATTACCAACATTAGGGTGGTAACATTAATATGACAACATGGGGTCGAGTCCTACTCCCCCACTTTGCTATATTAGACTATAGCTAAAATAATTAAATGATGTTCATAAAATTTTAATATAGAAATAAATAAATAAACAAACAAAAACTCTGACATCCAACCAAGATTACTATCGACTATATGAATGTTCTAAGAACATTATTTAGTCGAATCGACGTAGATGACGTAAAGAGATCTTAAATTGACTTATCAACAATAGTCAAATTGAAATCAGTTTAACAAGGAAAAAGACTTATACTCACCCTATCTTGCATAGGTTCACGGAAGATCAACTTCGATACTCAAATGGAAATCTAACCTTTTCCCAACATCTATTTCCTTCTCCTACGTGATACTCTCCTTCCATCCTTGAAGGAAGATTCTTTTCTTGGTTACACTCACAACCATATAACCATGATCAGTGTATCATCATTTAAATCATAAAACATTATGATAAAATAATCTTAACAACATGTAATCTCATGTCTAATTCAAACATCAATCAATATCCATATAATCAATTATTCTACTTGATATTTTCCACAAACATCAAGTCATTAATCTAAGATTAATTATCTTGTTTACCACATAAAAGTAAGATTAAGCTTAATCATAAGTTGGGGATGTAACAATTTACCAATTATTGCTTCTCTTTCTCTTGCCATAATCACTTCTTGTTTTTCTATGTTGATTGAGTTCTTCAAAACTTGTTCTCAAAATAGATGTAGATCTAGTCAACCTTATTCATTTCTCAGATGAGAAAAATCTCAGTTGGTCAAGCTTTATCAAGCCCTCCTAGCACCAATTCTATTGATGGTTATTTCAGCACATCAACTCAAGTAGATTGAAGATCACTCTACTTCTCTTGAAAAGGTGACTGATTTGAAGGATTGATTGCCTCCAAGGTCCCTTTTAGCTAGGTCACAATAGTGTTGGAGTAGCTAAGTGGTCTATATGATTGTTTATTCAAGGGGGATGTGTTGGAAATCTCAATTCTAGACCAATATTGATGATGTCTCTTTGATAGACAAATGATATTTGAAGCTCAATTAATCCTACTTTTAACCATAGACTAATTGTGTGTATAAATAAAATGCAAAAGAGAGAAAGGGTTAGATAAAGTAAAATAAATAGATAACCTTTGTATCTAATTTTCACCACATTTGAAGGATCTGATAAAGTTAAAGTTAACCTACAATACCATGATCAATATTTCACTCCACCATAAACACTATAGATGCGAGATTCTAAGGAATATTTAAGAAATTGAAATGAAGGTATGAAAACATCATATTACATGCACAAAATCAAACATCTTCTCACCTTCCCTATGTACCATCTAGAAAAAAACATGTACACTAGCATATCATAGATCTATGTCCTTAATCTTTGCATAGGGAGAGAACATATCTGAAGGGGAATGATACCCCTTGATCTTGTATTTAATCTCTCTCTTTGTGGGGGATAACCCTGCATTATTCTATAAAACCAAAACAATCCATCTATTATTGAAGATCAAACATGTATAAATGTAACATTATGGTTACATTCATCAAAAAAAGATCTATTATTTAGCTTTAAAACCCATCATTGGAGAAGGACCAACTGAATGTACCGACAAAGGTAGTTAGTAAGACATCGAGGGTCAGGAATACCTCATACCTCATGTCTAAAGGTATGCCAAAGAGACCACCTAAACATTGACTTTCAAGATACACCAAGGGGAAAGCTGTCGGGAGTCAAGGATCAGGGATACATCATGACTCCTACCAAAACATCATCCAAAAAGGTAATACTTCAATAGCTCGATCTCGCTAAGAGATATAGAGTAAATCCTATTGGAAGTCAAGAGTTGGGAATACACTTTACTTGGTGTTCAAAATGCATCCTAACATGGGACACCCTAACACTCCAAGCCTGCTAAAGGTATAGAGTAAAGCTCATCAAGACTCGAGGGTCAGGAGTACATCAAACACCATTCAAAAATGACATGAAAGTGAAAAGATTCAACATCCCTATGGGGAGATAAAAAAATGCATGACATCACTCATAAACAACCTTGAAAAGTGTAAAAATTAAAAACGTATTTGACACTAAGAATCAAATGAAAACATAAAATGGGCAAAATAAAAAATAGGAAAAACTAAAATGGCGAGACCAAAACTATAATTCAAACAAATCAAATAAAAAATAAACACAAACATATCCAAAATAGGCAAACTCCTTTGTATGCACAAAGCAACACCGTTGACAACTCAAAGCGAAGGAACACAAAAAACCTACCTGGTACAGACATAGAAAGGAGAAGCTGAATGAATGCACAAAAAACAAAAACACACAAATAAAGGGTATCCAATTCAAGGTGCACCAACAACTTTGATCTCACAAGGATTTACAGAGAGAAGAAAATTTTAGAGCACCAAGAAGTAGGATTAAAATGCAAAAGTGACAGATAATTAGGGTGAATCAACAACAAAACCCAAATCGCATGCACGCGATAAAAGGTACCATTAATGCAAGGTTGAGGGTAGGTCGAGGTCGGGTCATATACCATGCTAAGCATCAAGGTTTCATATATTCCTTTACAGTCATGCTAGGATGACAAACTTTGAAAGTCTAATGAGGGTGACACATGAACACAACATCAGCCTACAAGAGTCAAGATGTCAAGGATTCCTTTACAGTCATGCAAAGATGACTAACCCCATCAAATTAATGCAGGTGACACAAAAAATCCAGTGCTAGCCAACTGGAATCAGGAGGTTGGGGATTCCTTTACAATCATGCCAAGATGACTAACCCCATCAAACCGACATGCATGAAGGGAAACAAAAAAAGTAAAGGAGGGAATGTCAGGGTTTCAAGGATGTTTCTACTATCATGCTAGCATGATAAACCCTAAAATCCTGACAAGGTAGGAAAATATAGATTCAAACACTCAAGTCAGAATAAAATAAGAAACCAAAACAAACTAAGCTAGAAAGAGGGGGGTACCTATTTTTCCAAGGTAAAATGGGACATTTGTGCAAGGTACAACAGGTAGTATCTAGGAAAGGATAGACTCCAAAGGCAACAAGGAAGCTCAATCCCTTAAAATATGACCCATTTTAGATTTTGGAATAGGTGGGGAAGAATGATTTTCATCTTAATCTATAATTATACATAAGAATGTACTTATTTGTGAATATAGAGAATTTGCATTTGTATGAGCATTTGGTGCTTGATGAAGAGGGATTATTTTTTCTATCTATGGATGATCTTACCCCACATAATCAATGGGAGTTAGAAAGTGACATTTTTCTTCATGAGGAAGAAAGGAGGGCATGTAAGGTAGTGCATGAGTCTTGGCTAATCAGACTAAAGGAGAAAATTTCAAATAATGATAAATAGTATTTGAAAGAGGCAGCATGGAAAAAATCTTCTCAACTATTTCTTAAGATTTTGGGGACCAAAAGCCTCCTCAGTGTGGAGTTTTGATCTGTAAATTAGATCTTGATACTTGAGTAGAAAGTTAGAGGTCATCACTTTAGTCAAGAAGATGTCAAAAGACTTTGAAGACTTAAAATCCCTTTCAATTATGGTTTTTAATCTAACCAATTAGTCCTTTATGATAAAGATTATGTTGGGTTGATCTAGAATGTTGGTGTGAATGAGGTATATATCTTATCAACATAAATTTGTTATAAAACACCAAATATCATTCTAAAATTTTGCCATGTTTGTATAATAGGTTACTCGAAAGGTGAAATAGAAAAATCCATACAAATCCTATAATAACATTAGATATCAAAGCACATCATATTGCTAAAGAGGTGTCCTAAACATAGATTGCAAACTCATCGAGTACTCATGAGTTTTCCAGCAAAATGAGTGGCTCACTATTTTACTCATCTGTTATGCCATGCGGAGTTTCATAGAGTACTTTCCCATGACTTAGCGAGTCCATACAAAAAATTCACTAACGTGGATCAGATGTACATAATACATGGAAAAAACATAAATTTAGTGCCTATTTAAACCCTTAATGCCATAAATCACACAATAGATTAGAGTCATTGGATGATTTGAAGAGAAATTTGAATGGAATTGTGTAAAATATCTTTGGGATCAACAGAAAATATGGTCTTTTGTATCACTACATGTGATTATAAATATCAGTGTTTATTTTTTCTGAACATTTGTTTTTCTAGATTTTGATAAAAAGGGGTACCAATAAGTGTTGAAGGGACCCTAGAAACCCTTTACATTAGAAAAACATCATGGGAACCACAACTAACCCACAACAAAACCCCAAATAGACAACAAAAGTAGAACAAAACAAAATAAAAAATAAAACAACTCATAAAGAAGACTACAAATCATTCAGGGTATTAGTAGCTTCAAGGTCTTCCAATTCATCTTCCAGGATTTTTATCTAGTTGCTTCATTTTCTTTTTATTTCCCGTGACTTATTTAATATCAGGATTTTTCATGTTAATTTTGTCTACATCAAGTGAAGAATCTTTCTGTGTAATTTTTAATTTTCTTCCATTTCATTTTCACCAATGTAAATTATGCTTGTTTGAAACAAGATATGAAAGAAATAACACTTGAATTGCTAGAAACAAGATCCAGGAATCAAAGTTATTTTAAATCAATGGAGTTCCACACCCACAAAATGTATGTGTTGCGGCAATTAACCAATTGATGTATTAAATATATTAACCCCAAGGACTTCTTTGAATCCAAATTTGACACAAAGATTGGAGAAGATACCTTTGGTTGATTAGCCTAAAATCTTTCTTCATCTTTATCTAGATTCAACTATTTTCCCATATTTTTATCAATGAAAAGCAAGTAGAGACACCATCATTCAAGTGTAGTTAGATCAAACAAAAGAACTCGTTTCATAAAATAGAAATTCATAGCTTGTGAACCTACTACAGTAAGATAAGTTTAATTCAAGTAATTTTTGTGTTTTTTCCTCATCTTGATGATGCATCGTGGAGTATGATCTAAAATGTTGATACAAAAAATCTACATAGTTAAATCCAAAAGATTTCAATACACTTTTTGTTTGATGTTATTTGGAATTTGAATTTCATCTTTTTCCATTTGAATACTTCAAAGATAAAGATAAATAATATTGACATTAATAGAAGGATAACAAAGCATTTAAATAAAATACATTCAACTGAATAACCTGAAAATTTTCTCTTTTTTTAATTTGGATTCAACATTTTTTCCATTTGTGTTGATAAAAAGAAAGAAGATACTCTCTTTCAAGATCAGTTGGAGAAAATTAAAACTCTTTTAGAACTATAAATGCATATTGCAAACCTTGCTATAGTAAGACTAGTTTGATGCTAAGTAATTTTTTCTTTTCTCCAAAGTATATGCTCTCTTTTTTTTCCATTGTTACCAGGTTTGAAATTTTGGTTAGGTTTGGGAGGCCCAAAAGTTCATAAATCTATAACTTTAATTTTTTTATAAAATTAGTATAGGAAAAAGAAAATCTTGTTTGAATTAGATAAATCTAGTTGGTAAAAAATTCAGATCTGGCTAAATCTAGTAACTATGTGTTTTACATTATTCTTGTTGTGAGATTTGAAATTCTTCTTTTTTCCTTTCAAAATTTTTGGAAGATAAAGGGAAATGGTGATGACATAAATAGAAGGAAGTATTTTAATGAGGAACTCATAAAGAACTATTTCCAAATGCAAACTATCTTATGTATTACCTAGAGAACACAATCTAAATTGATGTCTTTGTATTCCTTAAAAAAATAGGAAAGTAGAGATGAGTTTTTAAAATTAGGAAAACTAAGAAGATAGACATAAAATTGATAATGTATACCTTTGTAACTTACATGGTTTCACTCTAATTCAAATTTTAGAATCAAACATGTAGTAGGTTAACAAGGTTCAAAACCTTGCAATTAGCATCAGCTTTTAGAATCTTCCAATTGAGACAAGTCTGTCAAAGACATTTTTAGTTCCTTTAGAAATATCTTAGTGACAAGCATCTTGGCATCTGTGTATGCCTAGTAAGACAATTGCAATAAATAACTAAGAGGATCTTGAAGATTTTGAATCTGAATACCAATGAAAAATTAGAAGATGACTGACAAGGATTTAGATATTGTTAAGGCCAAAATGTGTATAAGTGGTATTCATGTCAAATATTGTATGGTTTATAATATAGTTATAATTTGATACATATGCACTAATATCTACCTGGATGTCTTACTTATTTTTTTATTATAAACCTAATTCCAGAAACATAAGTTGTACGATTACACATACATACACATGATTAATAAGGGCTCACAAGTTACATGCCAATTTGAGGCCATTTTTTGCATATAGATGCCTTAAAGATTATATATTGTCTTGAGGCCATTCCCAATGGGAGAGGCCACAAAGGTTTCTATTCTAGCTAATGGATAAGCTTGAGGATTGAATCCTTAGAACTTTAATCAGAGTTCATTTGTCTTCTTGAGACCATTTCTGAGGATCGATGCCTCAAAATATTTATAAGACTTCTAAGTGAATTTTTCTCAAGGCCATACCTCATAGTTGTAGCCTTTAAATATTATATGCAATCTCGAGATCAAGCCCAAGGACCAAGGTGTTTGACACAATTAATTGAAAGAAAACCTAGAATTATAATATTTTAATGGATATTTGGATATGATGAATAGCTTGGAGGGATATCGTATCTTAGAGAGAGGATAGCCATGAATGGTAGAGGACAATTGTCTATGGATGAGTTTGGGTTGGTTGTACCCAATAATCCTAGCATGTTTTTTTCTTGAGCAACATTCACCAATGGGTAGTTTTCAATCTATATGTATGTCAATGTTGAGTATGAGTATAAGAGGGCTAATCCATAAGAGTAATTTTGAAGCCCAAAAATTATTGGACTAGCCAAGATCAGCAAGCAAAGACCAAACAACTTCCACAAAGCTATAAGAACAAAATAAGCCTAAACATATATTCAAGAGATAATTATAATGTACATAGATGCCTTGTATAAATAGGTATGAGAGAGAAGGTAGGATGGTTGAACACAACAAATGACTAATCTTCCTAAGATGCGACACTTGTGAGCTCAATTGACAAGTTCTCATGCAAGTGGCAAGTAAACATGCAAGAGGTGTATCACAAATATGAGAACACATGTCTTCACCACATGAGGTGAGACAAACTCTAAAAAAGCAAAGTAAACTTAAGCTAAGTGTGAATAGGTCAATTCTAGTAAAGGTGATATCCTAACTAGATACATAAAGACATTATTTACACTAACACCCCCCTTTAAGTGTAACTTAGGGATAAGTAATACAAATATGATGGGTCCTAGCTACTAGGTCATGTTAGGTACCCATGTACAAATGAATTTCTCAAAAGCGGAATAAAGGAGAAAACCCTGTGGGAAAAAACCCTCTCCAAAAGAGAAATGATACAAATAGAATGTACGAGTGAAGAATAAGATAGGACTCATAATGACCCCCCAAGGACTACTTATATCACAAAAGTACATTAAATATCCCCCCAAAGGAGAGATAGAGAGAGACTAGAGATCCCCCCATAAAATAATGGATCTTATAGTGCGAAGTGATGCTCAATGAGGAATGCTGAAAGTGATCCTGGAATGATGAACAACATTTCTTCCCTATGGAAGAAAGAGAACTACAGAAAGGTGCATGTGATCTTCCCAAGTGTGAAGATCAAAATAGGTCTTTGAAGGATGCACATAATTTGGAGACACCAATGAAATCTCTGGAAGCTGTATAAAAACCACTGATGGAATTGAAACAGGATCAAGAGATGTATGGACAACATCCTGCTACACTGAATCTAAAGAAGCCCTCTATGAAGAAACAGGTGATGGTTGGCCTTTCTGAAGAACATGAAGGTTCAACTAACAAAATTGTACCTCTGATGGAGTATCCACACTAGATTTAGGAGTGTGAACTGGAGTGGAAATATCATTAGGTGCAAAGTGAGAAAATGTGTAAACATGAGAAAAGTTGTCAACTTTTCCAACTACAATGACTTCTCTATTTTGCTTGTGTCGAATGATGACCGATTCTAAAGTAAACCCAGCTATCTTTCATGTGTCACTATTGGTAATCTAATAGATGGAACAAAGATTGTGTGGCAATTTTAGAATGAAGAGGATATTATGGAATTGTCCTACGCCTATGTCAACTATGCCTTTCCTACAAATAGCCATATATGTGTTGTTTGCCATCAATACTTTGATGTGGATGTAGGGCCTAATGTTGAGAAAAGAAGTGGGTTAGAATTCGTGTGATGTGATGCTCCTGAATCGAGAATCTAGATTGATGAGACTCAGATATTACATATGCCATGAGTTCTTTTCCCTTAGATTTTTTTGATGTTGATGGAGAAGATGAGAAATACTTGCCTTTATTTTAAAATTTTCAAGTTTTTTATTGAATAATTCTCTTGAACTCGTCTTCTTTCTTTAAAAAAAATTCTTCATGCCCAAGTTTCTTGAAATAAGAACAAGTGAGTTTCTCCTTATAAATTTTCCCTTTTGATGGAGATGAATTCTATTGAGCTTGAGACTTTGATCCTTTATCTAAATTTCTCTTATCTTGATCCTTAGATTTGTTCTTTGCCTTGTGATTTGAAGTTGGATTTGCAACAAGTGCATGAGATGTTGGAGATTTCAATACATCCATTTGAATTAGCTTATCTTTCTCTTGTGTTAATTGAATAACAAAATCTGCAAGTGTAGACATAGTATATGTTGCACCAATTATACTCCTAGTAGTATGAAAAGAACAAACAAATACAGAATATTGTGGACCAAGTTTGGGTAAGATACTTAGGACCAATTTCTCATCTTTGTTTTCAATGCCACATTGTTTTAGTTGAAACCTTATTAGATTCAACTTAATAAATAAATCTTGGATTGTTGTGAAGTCTTATGGATTAAGACTGATTAATTCATTTTTCAAGTTGATGCCCTCTCATGACATCATGTTTGTCAAACAAACTTTATAACTTTGTCCAGACTTTGTTAGGTTTTGTAGCTGAGTCAATATGAAAGAGAAGATTGTTTGAAATTGAGACATACAAATTTTCATAGGCTTCATCATTATGATTGTACCACTTAAATTTTTTAGATGCTAAAGTAGGTTCAGGTTCCAAACCCATTGTGACACGATGCAATCCAAGCTTCTTGAGTTAGATTTCCATTTTTTGTTTCCATGAATGGAAGTTAAATGGAGTGAATAGGATATCCATATTGTTGAAAAAATCATACAAGACAAACCCCTGCTATTATATTCTAATTTAGAATCCCCACAGAAAGATATGTAAGAAAAATTACAACTTGTTTGAAGATCGGATGCCAAATCAACTATTTATAATTTACAGTGATTTTTACAAAATGTACAATCCAAATCTTAAATTTGTTTACAAATTTGAACTCCTTGCAAAATTCTAAGCACTTTCAAAAAAATCACTAATTTTCGATATCATAAGCAAAAGTTATGCCCCATCAGAAACTGCGCTTATAATGAAGTTCAGGGGTTAAAAAACAAATCAAAAAAGCACAATAGGAAAATTGTCTCGATGCCACATTGAGGAGGATGGAAATACCTATCCATTGACTATAAATTGCCAAAAAACACCTTCGTGGGTGAAATTTATGCAAAAATGAAAAAAACAACCTCCTTGGGTACTTCACAAAGAGCTGGAGATCAGCCTAGTGTAAAATGGAAAGTGGAGTGTACTTAATGCCTAGTGTGTTTTCTATCTTCTTTGGCATTACTGAAATAGCAGCACATGAGTCTATCATGTAGTCATGTACTAAAAAAATCCCAATAATCAGACAAGTAGAAAGGAGGTGGTTTCTTCACTTTACTTGTTCTTCATTGGGTTGAATGAGACTAATGGGAGTCTTCTCCTTTTGAAATGCTAGTTTAGTTGATGGAAACTATTCAAAGCATCTTGCAATAGGTCCCTTTGAGATGGAATAGATAATGCATCCCACATAGACACATTTAGGTTTGAATTCTTCATTTGATTAACAATATTCAGGGGGTTTCTTGCAAGCTTATACATTGAAGGAACCAATGATTTTTTCTTTAACTATTATGTCATTTGATTGGGAGCTTTTGAATGAGAATAAACCTATTTTGTAAGAGCAGGCTTGTTGGTTATATTAGACTGATTAACCTTTATAGGGTCCACCATAAGTTCCTTCTCTCTAGGATGAGGCTCTTTCTACACTGTAGAAGGTATAGAAGTGTTTTTGAAATGCCTTTTCTTTGACATTGTATTATCTGAAACATTACATAATCAAACTTCTTATAGTTTGATTGACTGCACAATGATCCCCATGACTCCAAAACACAATATTAGCTTCAGGAGCAACATCCTTAGGTTCCTCAACGTTGAGATTTGTAACTTCCATTATTGGCTCTTGCTAATTTAGAAATATTTGCACCATTATCTAGCTTGTTCTTGTACACCAACCATACAAGTGGACTATTTGTGAGGTTGATTACAAGGATAATACCAGTTAGGTTCTTGAGCCACATTGTTTTGAGCTAGAATAATAGATTTTCTTAGGCTAACAATAGGAACTTGTTGTATAGGAGGGTTTACTTGTAGAGGTAGATTTGGATTGACACCTTGATACCTATTAGGTTGGTAGCCTTGATTGACAAAATAATTCCTATTTTTTTGATAATCTTGATTCCAATTCTAATTTGAAGGCTATCATTGATTTTAATTTTGGTAAGATCTAGGGGCTTGTTGTTTCTCCAAAGAGATTAATTTATTGGACATGTTCTTCACTAAGGCTCTAAGGTCATCAACTTCATTGGAAGGATTATATGTAAGGGTAGATGAAGCGACCTTAGACTCAAGAGGAGTAGACAACTCTAGGAAAAGAGGCATATGACATCTAGGAGCTATCTTTCTTCTTGTATTAGGAAATTATCAACCTTAATTGTGGTCTCATATGCTTCTAGTAACACTTCAACTCACATAGACTACATCATCATTACAATATCATAATTAAGAGCTCTTAAGATATACATAAATTCACCTTGTGGAGAAGGTCTAGGAAGAGTTGGAATCCTTTCCCAAGTCTTTTGAAACCTAAAATTGAAATCCATCATCAATTAATTAGGAGCCCTCTTGATAGTAGTTAATTTTTTTAGCAAAGAAACATTATTTGCTCTCTCCAAATTGCTTGCAAAGTACATCTCCTAGATCAACCCATGAATGAACTAAAGTAGGTGGAAAACTTCTATACCAATAAAGGGATTTTCCTTTGAGGTATGAATCAAAAATCCTAATAGCCACATCTTCTTGAGTGACAAAATGAACTGACCACACATTGGATATATCCTGGATGTGTTCTATGGGGGTGGTGGATTCCTCACTAGTGAAGAATTAAATGTTCTTGAGGGTAGAAATTGTTAGGGTTCAAGAAGATCAGAGCAATAAACACTAATAATTATATGTAGATTAAATAACCCAAATATAACAATGAAAAATAACACAAAAGAGATCAACACAGAATTTTAACGTGGTTCACCCAAAATGGGCTACATCCATAGAAACTCAGGCATGCAATGATTTTATTATCCAGTACAAAACAAATTACAATCTCGTGAATTCCATACCCGCAACATACATCCTAGTCGCTTATAACAAGCTTTTGGAAGCTTCTAGAATTAGGGTTTTACAATGTCATTTTTCTTTTATCGGTTAACAAAAATTAACAACCAACTCTGAATGTGCAAAAAGGAGGGAAAAAAATTTGGGGGCTGCACCCCTGAACCCCTACTCGGGGCCTGGCCCAGCCCCGAACGTTGACAAGGATACGTTACGAGTGTATAGTATTTGTATGATTAGTCGCCACATACCAACAGAAACTAGTACATCATTATGAGCATTCAAAGTTAATGATTGCCGCCATTGAATGCCACAAAGGGTAGATTTCTTTGTTGGGCCATGGAATGAGTAAGTATTAAGCTTTGAAGAGTGTAAGGAAAAGGTCTACCCAAATGGGGAGTCAAATTTACTCTCACAGAAGTAGATGGAATTCTTTGAACTAACCTTCCACTACTTCTTCTTGGTGGTGATAACTACAAATACTCAAAATGTTCTAAGTTTTTCTTTGTCTACACACTTCTCGTGGAAGAAAACTAATCTACTTAAAACATAGTAGATTTTAATTGTAGGAGTCAGCATGTATGCTTATGATTACTTCCAAAGGTAGATATCACTAAAACACACACCAAAAATTATTGAAAAGAGAAAATAATGTGCTATAAATAGTTCAAAACTATCCCACTGGGTATGCCAAAAATTGTTGTCACTAGAATATATGCACCCTTGATAAACACCTAGCTCAGCTATTCAATGAAACATGGGAAGACCTCTCAAGGTGTGGGCTTTGATAGTTAGAGATCAACCTCTAGACAAGGGTTGGTTCCTTGCTACCTATCAATGAAAATACCAAATATATGATCAATCATAGGCCTAAAATACTACAAAAGGAAACACTACTTAACAACCTAAACTAATTTATCATCATGAAAAGGGCAAGAAGTAGCTGAAAAAACAAAAAGGTGATGCACCAAGGATAGGATAACCTTTAGAACTGCTTATTAAGAACAAAACAACCTTAATAAATTGACCTACATTCACACAAACTCGTGAAAACTTTCACAAAGGTTAGAAAAGAAGATGCAACTACAAAAGGGAATGATATCCACAAGAGAACTCACTTCTTCTAGAAAACACAATGAGACTATGCATGAGAAAGGCAATAATCATCTCTTTAATTCATTATAAAGGCTTAGTATCTATTACAAATCTAGTATGCAAAAATTTATGACAAAATCTAGGGAGAGTTTTATGTCTCCCTTACAATATATATATTTGAAATCATTTTAACAATCTCCCAAAAAATAGGGACCTTATCCTTTTGAAGGAATAATAGTTATTCAAACTGACATTAACTCTTACTAGGTGTAGAAGGAAGAAGACAAATTATTTTTACTTCCTCTTGGATGCTACCAGCTAGAAGGAATCTTTCCTTGTGACTTGGTCTTCATCTCTATCCACTCACCTCAAAAGTCTCAAAAACTGTCACCAATCACTTGAACCAGTGCTAGTTGAAAAGAAGTAATGATGAGGACTCTTGATGGCCATAACTTCCTCCAAGTACTTGCATAGGAATAGGAACATGTTTCCTAACTTTCTTCAACTACTTGATACCTTTTACTCTTTATGTGGCATAGGAACAAGTGCTTTTCATCATGAAGGCCTTAAACTGCAGTCTCATAGCTTATTCATAGTCCCTAACTATGCATATTCTTCAAAAGTCTTGTAGATTTGTCAAACGAATGCACGGTACCATATAGATCTTACAAAACACCTTAAAGACTATGGTCAGGTCCAGAGGACCCTATAGGTCTTTTATGGCATTTAAAGTTAGTTTGTAGGCACTTCATGATAAGAAAAGAGACAGGAGATTCTTCAAAATATTGTATAGCATTCAAAACATAATTATTTCCATCAAAACTTTTACAAAACCATACAATCCTCATTGAAAACTCTGAGACAAGGCTATAGGAAACATGTCAAGGTTATGTTCATCATTTTCAAGTGTGTTGGCCTATTTCCAAGACCCTCTCATCCTCTAATCACCCCTCATCCCTATTTCAATGTTGTTTCAAATTGAATTTGTCTATAAAAATGCCTTTGTAATCCATTTTTCAATGTTTTGATGGTTTGCCAACTTGTTTAAGTATCCTTATACAATAAGATCTGATGCAGACTCTTACAATCTATATCCATGGCTTATACCTCTTCATAGACCTTCCAATGGTCTTCATAGACTTATAATGGCCTTTATGGCTTCTAATGCATGTTAGCAGGGGCTACTTGTTTCATCAAAACTTCATAAGGCTTTTACAAACCTTCACAAATCTTTACATGACTTGTGACTTGGTCTTCATCTTTTTACAAACATCTTAAAGCTTCTACAATCTTTTAAAATTTTTCATAGTCCTTTTAAATGGTCTTTACCCTTGAACACACCTGTCAATGGTTATGGAGACCTTCTTATGTTTCTACAGACCTACCTAGGTTTTCATAGACTCTTTAGAGTTCTCACAGACCTTCTAGAGCTTTCACAATTTTGTGCATCCCCATAGATTTGTACAGGTATTTAATCGACCTTGCTAAGCTTTAACAAGCCTTTTAGAGCTTTAGCAAACCTTTAAGAGGTTTCATAGGCCTTTCTAAGGTTGAACAAGCCTATAATGACTTCCACAAAGCTCCTAATAGTCTCATAGACCTTTCAACAGACCTTCTAAAATTTCACAGACCTTAAAAATGCTTTCACAAACCTTAGAGGTTTTCTAGACCTTCCAAACTTATTTTCGTTGAGATAAAAAATGAAGAAAACCCTCAAAGAAACTAATACATAGAGGTGCCACTTCTATACTCCAAACTTTACAAATTCAAAAATAGAAATGGAACAAATCATGAATCAAACTTCCTAACTTAGAACTTCCAAAATCATTGCTCTACATGATTTAGAGATGCTAAAGAAGCCTCAAAAACCACTAAAACCTTGTGATAAATCTTCTTCACTACCTGGTTGTTGCCAATAGAGTTATCCAATCTACATATACTCTTTTAATCTTTTATGGTCTCAATCCACCCATTCTTCATGGACTTCCAATGTTCTCATGGAGTTTCACAAACCTTACACCATCTATCACACTCTTTTCATGAAGCTAAAAAAATGCAACTTAGAAAAAATAGTTCTAATAGTCTTTCTCTTATAGACTTAAATCTAAAAGACTTAAAACTTTAACCTAAAGACTTAAACTCAATTTTTAAACACTAAGACTCCCTCGACACTTGTGTACATGCCTTTTGGAGATTTTAAACGTCTTGAAAACTCTAACACTCTAATACATCATAACATGACAAATCCTTCTATAGACCTATCAATGCTTATGCAGACCTACCTAGGTTATCATAGACTCTTTAGAGTTTTCACAAACCTTCTAGAGCTTTCACAATTTTGTGCATCCTCATAGATTTAGACAGGGATTTCATAGAACTTGCTAAGCTTTAACAAGCCTTTCAAAGCTTTAGTAGACCTTTCAGAGGTTTCATAGGCCTTTCTAAGGTTGAACAAACCTATAATGACTTCCAAAAAGCTTCTAATAGTCTCATAGACCTTTTAACAGACCTTCTAAACTTTCACAGACCTTAAAAATTATTTCACAAACCTTAGAGATTTTCTAGACCTTTCAAACTTATTTTCGTTGGAAAACTAATGAAGAAACCTCTCAAAGAAACTAAAACATAAAGGTGCCACTTCTGTACTCCAAAATTTACAAATTCAAAAATAGAAATGGAACAAATTGTGACTCAAACTTCCTAACCTAGAACTTACAAAATCATAGCTCTACATGGTTTAGAGATGCTAAAGAAGCCTCAAAAACCATTAAAATCTTGTGATAAATCTTCTTCATTGCTTGGTTGTCACCAACAGAGTTATCCATATCTGCATATGCTCTTTTAATCTTTGATGGTCTCAATCCACCTATTCTTCATGGACTTCCAATGTTCTTTTGGAGTTTCATAGACCTTACACCATCTATCACACTTTTTTCATGAAGCTAAAAACTGCAAGTTAGAAAAAATAGTTTTAATATCCTTTCTCTTATAGACTTAAACCTAAAAGACTTAAAACTTTAACCTAAAGACTTAAACTCACTTTTTAAACACTAAGACTCCCTCAACACTTGTGTACATGCCTTTTGAAGATTTTAAACATCTTGAAAATTCTAACACTCTAATACGTCATAACATGACAAATCCTTGTATTAAACTTTATAGACTTCAAAGTGTAAAAAGGGCATCAAAAAGGCTTAATGAGAATTTTTTAGTCTAAAACAAGAATTTTAGGTCCGAAACAACTTTAGGTCTAAGACCTCTTAATAGGCTGAAATAAAATTAAAAAAAACTAGCAAAGACTCAAGGATTGTAAGAGTTGGCTAGATAGGAGACACCAAAGATCTAGGACTTCATGAAAGCACAAGAGAGACAATATGAGAGAATAATAATCTATTCTATCAATGAATGCAAAATTGTGTCATACTATGTTATAAGAGAACCTTGCTTATAAATACAAGGATGAGAGCCAAGATGTTGTAGTCATGTGACAAGTGTCTTAATCCTATGACATGTGATGACTAGAGCACATGTGTAGGATAAGACAACTATGAGACAACTATCAACAACTAGCTACAACTAGACACCACTAGAAACATCTAGTAGACTCACTAAGTCAACTTAACATGTGAATTATGTGAGGGAATATTATTTAACTAATAAATAGTTAAATAATATGAATTATCCTCACACAAGGGAAACTAGATAGGAAATATCCCTATTTACACTAACACCCCCCCTTAAGTGCAACTTAGGGAGAAGATGACTAATGCAAAGATACAAAAATGGATGGGTCCCATCTACTAAGCCATGTTAGGTACCCATGTACAAACATGTCTTAGGTGGAGCAAAGGAGAAAACCTCATGGGAAAAAACTCCTCTCCAAAAGTGAGAATGCATACAAATAAAACATGTACAAGTGATGGAATGATGGAAGAATCAAGACCCACCAAATACAACATCTGTCACAAATATATAATGAATAGCCCCCCCATAAAAGGGAAAGAATGAGACAAGATGTCCCCCCCATAATGAAGTAGCTCCAGTGCCAATGGTGAATGCTCGAAGAAGAAGATCAAAGAGGATACAAAACCTACAAACAACATTCCTCCCCTTAGGAAGAAACCAATCCAATGATGCATGAAGAAACTCCAACTCTAACCAAGAGATGAGGAAGGAAGTCTAATGAAATATGATGTCTCTAAAAACTGTTAATGTGTATCCATGTGAATGTCGAATGATACCACAATCAAATCAGGAGTCTTAGGCCTCACTGATGAAAGTGACAATCCAAGATCTAGTGAAAACTAAAAATCATCAAGCTCCAAAGAAAAAGATGGGTTGACAATAGTTGTGATATGACTATCATCAAAGAGTACAGAGGCAAAATTTCACGAAACTTACGGCGTTGCGAAGCTGGTCAACCCAGCTACACTATGGTGAAGTTGATATCATGTGATTATGTCATTTTTAGCATTTTTTTAAGTCAAAGTCAACTCTCGTTTTCAACTTCAAATGAGCATATCTCTTGTAAATTTGATCTATTTTTCACGAATTTTTTTTTCAAACTACATGGAATTTTATCCAGTTTCTGTTCATGTTGTTTATTCTACTATATCTATTCATCCTAATTAGATTTCATCATATTTCTTCTTTTTCACATAATGCATTCCTTTGCAAGTATACTTGTTCTATTTTGGTTTTTATGGCTTCTAGGGGATCATAAGTGGCTGTAGTAACATTGGAATCAATCACAACAATAGGTTGGAAAGCAAAAAAATTAGGTGCACTCATTTCATCTCTTATCTTTTCATTTCATCAAATCATCATTACTTGTCCTCACACTTCAATTTGGGAATTAAATGAATCATATTATTTGGCTTCACATTTGGATTTGGGCTCTAAAATGAACTCTTGTCTTCATTCACATTTCAAATTGGGCTTAAAATGAACCATTGTCTTCCTTCACACATTTTGACTTTGGGATTAAAATGAACAAGTGCTTGCATTGTTTGGTGAACTTGAGTGAGATTAAAGATGTGTATGCTCTTCTCATGTGCTTCGTGCGATCTTGAGAATCAAAAACACCTCTCATCCATTCATTTTCACACCACACATTTCATTTTCTAAGGAGAAATTTACATTGCGAGTGTGAATCTACTGTGTGTGTATGCTCTCTCTTCGCACCACAAGGTGATCTTATAGATCAAAAACACCCACTAGATTTTCTTTTGTCACCCTCCCTAGGAGGCCTGCTTGGAGACACACCACTCCAAGGGACAACCTCAACTCTAGCATTCCAATGGAGTCTAAATAGCGAGGTGTGAATCAAAAGACACCCTCTTGGAAGTCAAAATCTTGTCACTTAGGCTAAGCCCCCAAGAACTTTATACCTTGGGGAATTGAAGGTGAAGGGTGGGTTACCCCTTTCTCCTGGTTGTGTGTCACTATTTCACTTTCATTTCACAGAATTGGGCCCCACGTACCTTAAGTATATTGGGGACATCCTTAGTCAAACTTGTGTATCCTAGAGTATGACCTAATTAGCCACACCTACTTGACTAATCCTAGGCTTGTTGATGTGTCTTCAAGTGTTTGCTTAATCATCACATTCAAAATTTCAAATTCAAATTTGCTTATGTTATGTGTCTTGTGTGTAATCCATGCGTGTACATGTAAAATCATTTGTTTACAATTACCAAATCAAGCTCTAAACACAAACACATAAACACATCATTATAAACATTCCTATCATCACATTCATCCAATCACCTTGATCCTAATCAAAACCCTAATCATCCTTGTCACTTTATCTTAATCAAAACTCTAATCATCCTTATCATTCACCTATCCACATCTCAATCATCCTTGTCATATCATAATCACTTCATACCTAATCATATCCTAATCATTCCACATATCCAATCTCACCATCCTAATCACCTCATCCAATCACATTATCCTATTTATCCCAATCATTCCACATCAACATCCTAGTCCTAGTCAATCACTTTCCAAAATGGTCTTTATCATTAACGAGCCTAGTTCAAATCCTAAGTCCAAAATCATACTTTGAGGAGGCCCTCCTTCTAGTCCTCATGATGAGACCAATCCTAGACCTAAACTCATACTTCTAGGAGGCTCTCCTTCTAGTCCTAATGATGAGACCAATCCTAGACCTAAACTCATACTTCAATGGGACCCTCCTCCTACTTCCAATGATGACAAGAATCATGTTGCATACCTTGAGAAACAAGATGAAATATGAAGATGTAAAGACATGTGTAACTCCATGACAACACTAGAGAACAAGGTCATAGCACCACATCTCTAATCCATCATCCAAACACTTCACCAAATGCCACAACCCCTAGACCAACAAACCATACAACAACTACAAGACACCATCCAACCACTTCAACAAAATCAATCACATCTAATACAACACCTCCTAGCCCAAATCCAACATTTCATAGCCACTTGTCAATCCCAAACACAACTACAATATTAACACATTCCACCTCAATCCTATGTGTCATCCCCCTCCACTTCATACCAACCTAGTACATCCATATGTCAAGTTCATGCTACATCAACCTATCCCACTTATTTCCATGTCAACCAACATTCATATCAAGTCATATCCAACCAAGAACATGTGAGATAAGTCACCCCTTGAAACAAGATCAAGTCCCTTCAAGTTCTAATGCTACCATTGACAAGGGGAACACCACTCTAGCTTCTAAGACCTATAAGTATATTATACCACTATCTAATCGAATGCCTATCCTAAATCCACCATGTCCTAGTCCTAATCCATTGGTCCCTCCACCTTCTAATCCATCAAACCCTTCATTACCTTTACCATCATCTAATCCTCCATCAACTTCACGCCCTAAATTCAAACATTTCAAAAGTAAACCTATGGAGTTATCCAAATCAACCCATCCATTACATCATTCATCTACCAATACACCTACAAAGGATGTCATCCAAGGGCTACTAGCAAGGAGTCAACCATGCCACCAAATTCCTATCCTTGAGCCTACAAAAAGTCTTCCAACACCATGCCTAGTCTTCCAATTCCATCATGTCACCCACAACCCCTCAAGCCTATTGAAGAGTCTCCCCCATGAGTCCAAGTCAACCTCCATCATGCCCTCATCTTGTTGACCATCTAGAACATGTCAAGCCTCTCCAAGAGTCTCCCACATCTACTTCCATTCAAGAAAGTCAATAGATATGTCAAGGGTATAATCCTAAGCATGTGGAAACATCAATCCCCTATCCTAATCAAGATCAAATCACTTTCATTCAACCTATTCATAACATATATATTTTCCATGGTCAAGACATTATCCATGATGAAGAACCTATCCATGAGCAACTTCATCCTATTCATAACCCCACAACCATTCATGAAAAAGATACCCGAGACCTACATACTCCACCTACTGAAAGTCTTGTTGACCTACTTGAGCACTCACCTTGCTTCATGGCCTTCCTTTGAAGTTAATAAACTACTCCACCTATTCATAATCCCACCACAATATCCACTTCCCTTGATGAGACACATGCCTCCAAAGAACACATAGATGATCAAACCAATACCTTGGATCTTAGTGAACATAATGATAATCAAGATCCTAATGATCCTTCCTCATCCACTATTGATCCTTGATGCAGAGGCATCCACACTAAAACCTTGACATACAGCTTGTATGTCTACAACCCATCATCATCATCATATTTTCTATTAACATTGTCAGCATCATCATATTTTCTCTTGCCGACCGATATCCTCCTGCAGACAAGCCTTCGCCCTTTCGCATGTCAGCAGCATCATCATATTCGGCTATCGGCAGCATCATCACATTCGGCAAGCGCAATCATCCTCCTGACGATCACTGTTCATCTTACCGCCAAACGCTTTCTTCATCATCATGATGTTCAACATCATATTCATCAGCAGGATATAAAATATCCGGTTCCTCTCATATATCCTGATGACGACAACCTCATGCACCTTTCCTTCGATGCTTACGTCACCCCGATATCCTGATGACGATTATCCTGATGACGATGACGTCACATGCAGCTCCTTCAATATCCTGCTGCCCCGATATCCTGATGACGATTATCCTGATGACGATGACGTCACATGCAGTTCCTTCAATATCCTGCTGTCGGCCAAACTTAACATTATCGGCCCGCGATGGTTTTATCAACCCGATCTTCTACCTTATGCCGATACGCTCCTCCTCGGCAACACCTGATGATGATCACCCCAATGCACATTCACTTTATGTAATCGACAGCATCATGCTCATCTCCACCTACTCGGATGACGCCCGAAGTAACTGCAGGATATACCCAGAAATATCCTGATGATGTCGTTGTGACGAATTTCCAACCTTAGCGGATTTTCACCATTTCGATCCGCCGAACCTCCTGAGGTGACCCGATCTGCTTCCTGGACAACTTTCCAGACTCTAACTTTCCAGACTCTAACTTTCCAGGTCTGGGTCTCAAGGATTTGAGACTTCAAGATATTGCTTTGGCTGCAAAATGGATAATCAACTCCTTATCTGGGAATGAACCATGGAAAATCATGGTTAGGAACAACATTGAAAAAACAGTCCCAATGAAAAAAAAAGGCCGGGACAAGATCTACTTCTATGATTCTTTGCTAGGGGACTTCAAGTCTAAACTGGGAGGATCTGCTATCTTCTATAGCATTTGGCAAGCCTGGGATCATGCTAAGCCTTTTATCAAAGATAAAGAGGCTATTAATTTGGAAAATAGTACCATTTGGGATCAAAGATCAATTTGGTGGAATGTTAAACATAATGGTCAGCATCTTGCCCTTATTCAAGGGTGCTCGGCCAAAAAATGCAGTAAAAAAGGTCTGAATAATCTTAGTGAGTTATTTTATGATGTCTCTCCTAAAAGTTGGGATGTGATAAAGAATCATTTTCAATTGGAAGTAATTCACACTAGAACCTTTTCAATTTTAAGCAAAGCTTTGTTGAACAGACTTAACCCAAAAATATCCATCATTGGTGAACAAAATATTGAGAACCTGAAATGGGAAGATGGAACAATGCTAGGCAATATGAAACCTAAGTTGATGTATAAAATGTTCACAAAAGATATAGACATCCCTCTTCATATCAGTTCCACTTGGCGAAGCACTCTGGATAGTAAATTCTTAACCAAAACCTTTAAAAATATCTAGTCTAAAGCTTTAGAACCAAAAAAGGCTTGCTTTAGATGGTTGTTGATCTTAAATAAGTTGAATCTTGGGTTTGAACCTATTGTTTGTTCTTTTTGTAATAATCCTGAGTCAGTAACTCATATATTTCTGGATTGTATGTATGCAAAAATGGTCTAGTTCTTTTTCATGGGAAATATTAGCCTATGGTCTACAACTATGTGTAATGTGAGAATTGAAATTATCTGTGGGTTTATTGATGGTCTGAATGCTAAAGCTAACTCTTTTTTGCTTATTTTGTCAACCGAAATTCTTTGGTTTTTATGGAAAAAAAGGAATGATGAAAGATTTCTAGGCAAGAAGAGGGAACCCACTGAGATTCTTGTGAATCTCATATCTTCTAATTTCTTTGAGTAGGTATCTGTCACGTTGGAAATCTCTTTAGACAGGTTCAAGGAACTGATGGAGATAGGGACTACATTTTATAGAGAAGATATACAAGAATCTAACTTTTGTGTGAACAACTCAAGGAAATTGGACCACAAGTTCTTCAACTCCTATACAGACTTTTAAGAATTATACAGCAAGCTGAAGTAGAAAGAGGTAAAGTAAAGTGAATTAGGCAAGCTCTGGGAAAAATCCAGCTAGAACTTTAACATATCTGTTGACCATCTAAAGGCTTCTCCAAAATTGGGTGCTATACCTGGTATGGACTCTTATGAGTTCAATGATAACAGATGTCACATTTGGGATCATGAAGTGCCTTGGCATATAGATCCAGGGTTGGAGTTGTGGAAGGTAATCTCTGAGGAATCTAAGCATGGAACTAAACTAGATGATAGCCTGGGGCTATACTATCAATACATGGAAGTACAGAAAGATGCAAGCTTAAATAATGAGTTCAAGGGGATAGAAGGTGAACCAAGGGAGGAAGGAATGATGCAAGACTTTGAAGATAATGAAGACACAATTGCAAAAATATACCAAGATCCAAATGAAATGGCTGATTATGACAGTGATGGATAGGAATCTAAAATTGCATGAAGAGAATATATAGAAGATTTCAAAAATGTGAATCAGATGAAATAATCAGGTGTTCAATCTAGTAGCAGAGACTTCTCTTTTTGTATCTTGGGTTTTTAGAATCTTTAAACTGCTTGGATACATTAAGGAATACTAGTACTTTTTTGGATTGATGAAACAACTTTTGATGTATTTTGAAGTGGTCTCGTTAAACACTTATATGTAACTATTTTACTTGGAATATAATATTAGTGCTAGATTCTCAATCCAAAAATTAACTCCTATGCAGCAAGCACATGGCATCAAGGAAAGAAGGATTTGCAGTGAGTTGCAGAATAAGAGAATTAAAGGAAGTCGAAGTCCAAACACCAAAAGTGCAGGCAGCTAGAGGATGAATGTGAACCATTATGGGAAGGAATAAATGCAGAAGAAGTAGACTTGTTTCAAATGCAGCTTGTGTGTGTTCTTCATACAAGCTGTTGCATAAGAATTCTTGTTTGAATAGGATTCTCCTTCCTCTATTCAGTTAGAATTAATAAATCAATCTTAAACCTGTATCCTAATATCTAGGAATGGATTGATGATTGAAGTTAGTTGGTAGTTGCATAAGACTCTCTCGTTTTTGTATAAGTTAGAAGGGATGAGCTCGATGCGAAGGGAGTTACTTTTGTTATCTAGTTACTCAATTGTTACTCTATTTTCAATATTAGAAGTTTCATACATGTTTGATTAAAAGAATGTCATTATTGAATACAATCTGAAAAAGATTTTGTTTATGATATGAAATGAATGGAACTGTGTGTTATGAGGATGCGTGAGTATCTGAATTAGATTTGATTTCCAGCTAATTGAGTCAGTCCCATGAGCTGGCCACTCAAGGTACTGATCTTCACTTCATTTATTTTCTTATTCCTTAATACATTCTTGTTAAATTTGTTTCTATTAGTCTATAAATACATTGTGAGTCAATTAGAATACTTTGATTGTTAAAATTACAGTGTTATGGTTCATGAACAAATGCATGCTTTATCTACTTTAAGTCCTCAGGAGGTTAACATTAGTTCTCTCATCATTTTGAATGTTTTGGATTAGTTTTGTAATTTCCTATTGTTAGCAATTATCTACAGCTTATGTTGAAGGTACCCATAGCCACTAGATTCTGTAATTGTTTTTACTGTTCTCGCATTTTTGTGAATTCCAGCAAAGTAAAATAATCTGAGTAAGGTTTAATAAGATAGTTTAGAAGAATATGAGCCCTGAAGGCACATACAGTGCAGTGCCATCATAAGCTTATGCTCCTTGGTTTATAATTTAATGTAGGAGTACAGTGTTAAGTGGACTGTTTAGATAGGTTTATCCCTGAATTATGTTAAGTCTACAAAGTATTAATTTTCCTCTACATTTTTGGCATCATTGTCGAGGATGGTGCTACCTTCATAGGCTCATTTTACATGCTTTCATAGCTTAAATTTTGATTCCAACATTAGGGTTTATATATTCACTTTTCAAGAAACACTAGAAATTATACTACCATTGTGCAAGACCGCTAGAATATAAATCTAAATTCATTGTATGCGGAGGTAGAGAGACAACCGAGGTAGATTCCTCCCTTAAAATTATCAAGATAGAGAAGATACAACTAACTTTATCAACTATACAGTAGAAGTTTTTGAAGGAGAAGAACTTGTTTTTACATCTTCAGCAACACCTTCTACATCTTCATCAACTTCTTCCACAACTACAGAAGGGACCTTCAGAACCATGGAAGATGATGTGATGGAGGATCCACTAGAGCAAGCAACGTTCAAGTTTCCTATCGCTGATCAGGAGAGGGCTACAGTGCTAAAAAATATTCCACCATTAGCATTACCAGTCTTCTATGGCCTGGTGATAGAGGACCCAGATACATTTTTGTTTGAGTTTGATATCTTGTGTAGGAGCTATGACTACACTTTAGATGCTCACAGGTTGAAACTCTTTCCTACCACCCTCAAGGATGCAGCTTTGAGATGGTTTATGGGGTTGGGAAAATATGTCATTCCAGACTGGGATATAATGAAGGAGAAATTCTTGGAGAAGTACCAAGATTACTGTTGAGGACATGACATGAGGAGAGATGATATCTTCAGGATGTCACAAAAGGAGGAGGAGCCACTAGAAGATTATGTTGAAAGATTCTAGTTTGCTCTGAAGAAAACCCCCAAAACAGATTATCTAAAGAATCATTAAAACTAGTCTTCTTGAGAGGGGTTAAGGATGATTGCATGGATGCTTTCAATCTCATTGGGCAAGGTGATGTTTCTTAGCTACCTTTTGAGTCACTTTGTAAAGTTTGCCAAAATTATTGAAGAAATTTCACTAGACGACCAAACGGAGAAAGGACATCAATTACAAACAAAGCAATCAATGGAGTTTCAAGAGTGAAAATTAGTAACTTGCTGTCCAACATGAACAAGGATATAATTAGCCATATGGATACATAGCTGGACACTCTTCACATCAAGAAGAAACAAGAAGAAGCTGATGCAATGCTTACTGAGTATTGTCCCAGTTGTAGGTGAAGGAAGGCTAATTGTAAATGCAAAAGGGTGGCAAGCATCCAGCAAGAGAAGTTTGAAAGGCTAGAATTTCAGTCATTTGAAGGAGGGGATGGACAATTGTTCTACATAGCTAAAAGGAGACCTTGGTAGTAAAGACAAGGTATGCCCTCTGATCCACTAAGTTTCAATTCACCCTTCCCTATTGCAAACCAAAATTTCTCTACTTGGAACACTCAGCCATGGCCTAGTAATCAAAATCACTGGAAAAACCCACAATGGCCTACTCTACAACCTAGTTGGAACCAACAGCAGCCAAACCCATGGCCCCAATAAAGTTTTCAAGGTTCCAACTATAATCCCCAGTGGCCTACACAGCAACCTCAATGACAACCCCAATGGAACAAAAACCAACAATGGCATCAAAATGCAAATTACTAGCAACATATGCTCCCATCTCAGCCACAACAGCCAACCATAATGCCTCCATTTGCTCCTCAAAATCAACCTCCTAGACCTACCCAAATCCCTACCCAACCTGCACCTAATCCTAACAACAAGCTTGTTCAACAAGCTTATACTAACGAGGTGATGCAATACCCCACCTATGGGGTAAAAGTGAGTAATGTTCATCTCAGATTAGGGAAACAACTTGCGGGCCCTTCATCTCCCCAAATTACAGAACTTGAAGATGAAGAACCCACAGAGGAAGCCTCAGATAAACAACCTTTGGAACCTAAATCAAATCAGGGCCCTCCGATCATTTCACATCCTAAACCTCCTTTCCCTAAATGCTTGGGTATCCAGAAACAACCAATACAGTTTGAAACTGACCTCATAGGCCAGTTACAAGATATAAGCATAAAGATTCCCTTAATCCAAGCCATCAAAGATATTCCTATCTATACTAAGACTATCAGAGATCTATGCATAAAGAAACTAGGAATGAATAGGATAGACCCAAAGACAGTCCACATTTTGGGTAACTTTGCTGACATAATGTTGGGAAATATAATTGTTCCCAAATATACAAATCCAGGTGGTCTAGTAGTGGATGTCAAAATCAATGGAACTCTGATTAAGAATACTCTAATAGATTTGGGTGTTGTAATTAATGTAATGACTAAGGAGACAATGCAGACACTCCAGTTGAACAACCTTAGGCCTACCTAGATAGTCTTGCAATTATCTTATAGGTCTACAATTAAACCTGAAGGAGTCATTGAGGATTTGGTAATTGCATTAGATTCTTGGGAATACCCTGTTGATTTCATAGTATTACAGCCCAAGGTTAATCTCGTTGGTTATCCTCTTATACTAGGCAGACCATGGCTTGCCACAACAAATGCATTTATAGGTTGCAAGTCAGGTAACATGATCATATCCAATGGACTGTAACCAAGAAATTGGTTTTATATCCGTTAGCCCAACCATACCATGAACTTGAGCAAACCATCTGGCCTACATTAGATGATGAGGACAGCTATTCACTGCAAACCTTGATGACTATTAAATGTAGCCCCTTACTGGATATTCAGGATGAAGTTGAATTGATAGCTCACATTATACAAAATAACTACGGGAGGCACCTGTAGCAACAGGACTGTTTATCCTGCCTACAAGATCCCTTAAGAAGCATAATACCCACCAGTTCCTCAGAGGAGGTATCCCAAATATTTCATACTTTGTTACCCCAATAATGCTTGCCAGTAATACCTAGCTTTGATTTGTCCTCTATACAAGAATTTTCTAAGCAATTAGAAATCAAGCCAGGAAAGATGTTGACTGTTAATAATGCATTGACTGATGAGCAGTAGCAATCCCTGCATGCAATATTACAAACCCACTCAGCAGCATTTGCATGGGATTATAGTGATATGAAAGGCATAAATCATGCTTTGTGTATACATAAAATTTACATTGATGATGGCCAGAGACCTATAAGACAACAACAGTGACGCAAGAACCCTTCTCTTAGAGAGATAGTGAAATTAGAACTTCAAAATCTTTTAGATGCAGGATTCATATACCCCATTTCAAACAGTGAATGGGTTTCACCATTAGTTATAGTTCCTAAGAAAGGTTGCAAATGGAGAGTTTGTGTTGACTACAGGGAACTAAATGCTACCACCAGAAAAGATCGCTTCCCATTGCCCTTCATTGATCAAGTCCTTGACTCTTTGGTAGGGAATAAATATTTCTCATTTCTTGATGGTTTCAGTGGCCATAACCAAATCGAGATTGCACCGGAGGATCAAGATAAAACAACATTTACCTACCCTTGGGGGACATATGCATATTCTATCTTGCCTTTTAGTCTGTACAACATTCCAGCCACATTTCAACGAGCGGTACTCAATATTTTCTCTGATATTACCCATGACAGCATGGAAACTTACATGGATGACTTCACCACATATGGTGAAACATATGATGAAGCTTTACACAACTTGGAGAAAGTTTTAAAGAGATGCACAAAGCACAATCTATCTTTGAGCAATGAAAAATGTTTTATGATGATGACACAAGGAATAGACTTGGGGCATTTTATCTCAAGCATAGGGATACAAGTTGACCCAAAGAAGATTGAAATTATATCTACCCTGCATATTCCACAGAGACAGAAGGATGTAAGGAGCTTCCTTGGACATGCAGGTTATTATAGGTGGTTTATTCAATATTTCAGCAAAATTGTTGCCTCTCTATTTACTCTGTTGACAAAAGACATTAAATTTGAATGGACCCCAAACTATCAGAATTCATTTGAGAAGCTAAAAGCATCCTTGATAGACTCTCCAGTTCTTAGAGGTCCAATTGGACACTGCCTTTTGATATCCACACAGATGCATCAGACTTTACCATTGGAGCAGTCTTAGGCTGGCAAGAAGGAAATAAAGAGTATGCAATATACTATGTAAGCAAAAACCTACAGGGAGCTGAGTTGAACTATACTGTGACAAAAAAGGAAATGTTAGCTGTTGTTTATGCCATTAACAAATTTAGACACTATATTATTGGTTATAAAGTGTTCATACATACAGATCATATAGCAATCAGTTATTTGATGAATAAGCCAATAGTGTGTGGAAGAGTAGTAAGATGGTTGTTGTTATTGCAAGAATTTGACATAACAATAGTTGACAAACTAGGAAAGGCTAATGTAGTTGCTGATTTTCTATCTAGACTACCTACACAATCATCAGAAGCAGTGGTTGATGACTCTTTTCCTGATGAGCATCTATTCACTCTAAATGTACACACTCCATGGTATGCAAATGTAGGTAATTATTTGGTCACATGGCAGATTCCAGGTTACTTTTCTCCAAGGGAGAAAAGACAGCTAATTCACAAATGTTTCCTGGTGGTGCCCACATGAGGTCTGGTCTTCAAGCAAAAAGTATGTTATGACAATTTTTCAGTCAGGCCTGATATTCTGAAGGAGGAGGATCATATTTCAAATATCAGTCATCTTAGAGAGGATCACCCTGATGATGGAAGATCACCCTGATGTTGCATTATCACCTCATAATCACTTGATCCGTGAGATGCGGACATCAATTTTACATGGGGGTCGATATCTGCCTGTCTAACAACTTCATACATCTTGCGGAGGGTCATATTTCAAATATCAATCATCTTACGAATATCACCTTGTGCAAATATGACGATGACATCATCTAAGTCCGATGGGATGCATCATATGGTCTTCGGCATGATGGTTATTATCGGCAGCTATGTTAAGGGTCCCACCGATCGCCGATGAGGACATGAATATGTACAGGAGGATCTTCCTCCGATATATCAGGGTGATATTTCAACATCAAGGTGATATTTCAACATCGGGGTGATATTGCATATCAAGTGAGCAAGCAGGAGGTTCGCCTATGTAGGGGGTCTGGTCGACGGGGTATCGTACAGGAGGATCATCAGTATGACAAGCAATATCAGTGCAGGTGAGGAGTGTTGCTCTGACAGCATGAACTACCCTGATGGGGTCTAAACTGGCGTCATCAGGAGCAAAATCACTGACTATTGTATTTCGATGTGGTCTTGCTTATAAAGTATTGGGGAGGTCATTACAGGGTGAATGTGGGACAATCAGTTCCCACATAATTTGAAAAGTTAGCGATCAGCAGGAGGCGCCCGCGTGGCATGATCTCGTTGGCCAGCGGCTCACATATTCAATTTGAGGCCCCAGATCTTAGCGGGAAATTTTTTCAAAGGCCTTGTGACCGTTGCGTTCCAAGGAACCACGGGTTGGTATGCCATTGATGATAGATGTTATAGAGGTATGGGCGAAGGCATGGACGGATCAACTACCTGATTGAAGTTGAAAATACCCAAATGGCGGCACAAGGCTCGAGTCCAACCACTCCCTGCTTCTCTTCTGCCTGCTGCATTCAATGTTTTGAGTGCCATTTCTCATGATGCACTATATCTCGTGAATTTTGAATTGCCATGTATTAATATTGAGTACACCTTCCTGCTGTATATAGCAAACTGTGTTACTCATTTACTGTTGTTGAAAAACTGGACAAAAATTTGGGTGTTGTGATAAGATACAACTTCATTGGTGGCTTTGTCCTAGGTGTCTTGTGAGTTTATGAATCTCATGTTGTATGTTTTATGCATAAATTTATTGGTTTCATGTTGATTTAAATGAGTAATGCTTCATTTGCATGTATTATGTTATCTGTCTCCAGATTGAATGTGTTCTTCTTCTGAATCCAAACAGCTAAGTGGTGTTTAAGATTCAAAAAATGGGTTTGCTATATTGAATGCTTGACTTTTTACTTCTGCTCAAGGAGTAGATTAAGTGTTTCAGGTCAAGTGTTGGGAAGAATATATTGCAAGTGAGGATGTTTGTAAGTAGAGATAACTGAATACTAAATTTTGGGAAGTATCTGTAAGGCAGATACTAAAAATCCCCTTGATATCCAGTCTTTGATGTATGTTTATGCTGACCATTCACATGTGTATGTCTATTGACTCCGAACCCTGAGATAGGCACCGATCCAATCTTGTATTGAGGTTACAACCAAGGTCCTAGTTTTGCATCCAACTACCAAAAATCAAACTCAAACTTCAAAATACAAACCTGTAGGACATTAGAAGTAGTTTAGGACCCAACATCCTCTGTCTCACAACTGAACATAGGCCCAAAGCTAGCCCCTTTGCACTTATTTCATAGTTTTGGTCTGCATAAGAGAGGATTTATCTGCTTTGTATCAACATCCAAGCAACTTCATAGGCATATTTTATGGGTGTTGAATAGGGAATACCCCCCTTGGTTCTGCAGAGCCTAAAGAAGAAGAGGAGATATCTATAGAGTCTATCTCTTGTACTGTTGGCCCCTGGCCCAGATATTCCATTGATCAATGATGGCTACCTTGTAGGGATAACTGGGAAAAAGAATCCAGTCTGGGAAAAAAACCAACAGATTTGGCGACTCTACTGGGGAGTGAAGAGAAAGATTGAGCTTGTGCCCATCTGAGTCACCAACAGATTTGGCGACTCCGCTGGGGAATCTTTGTGTATGAACCCTGCTTTAAGAGAAAATAATTCCTAGTTGTAGGTGGTGACTCTGAACAATCTCCCAACTGGTAAAGTAAAAATTTGTATGCAGGGGAGAAGATCCCTGCATAATCCTCTATTTGAAGAGTTACCCAGAAAAATGATGTACGGGAAAAAAGGGGCTGTCCTAGCTGGTCATGAAGGTTCTCCTAGAAATAATGATAATATCCAAGGTAATCTTAGATCTTCAGAACAACAGCCACCCTATTTTTCAAATACAGAGGTTGAAATCCAAGGTGTATTTGAGAGACAACAAGGCGACAGATTGAGAATGAGGTCAGAGGTATTTCAAGAATGCCCTTTCTTGGACCCCTCAGATAGATTTGAAGAAGCTGAGTCCCCAAGGGATGATGATGATGATGAGCAGTATGGAAAGGGACCATCCTCTTCTATGCCTAGAGATGAAGAATTGGCTGAAGAAATCAAAAGCTTGAAGGCTGAATTAGAATATCTGTAGGCTGTGAAGATTAGAGACGACATGAGGCAGAAAGTACAAGCTCTAAGAACTACTCAACATGATGTAGTTCCAACCCTTGATAATGTAGATGTGCTAAGAAACCAACAGAGAAATGAAGTCCAATATCAGCAAAATGATCAAAGACAGAATGCAAACAATGCTAGAGTACCATTAAATAATATGAGAAATCAAAATGCTGATAGAAATGTTAATATTAATCAATTTGGTAGACAACCTATGCAGCTGGATAGATTCAGGCAACTTATTTTTTATGGTATTCTTGGCTACCCTAATCCCATTGACAAACATGTAAGGCTGCAGGTGCCAACATTTTCAGAAAATAATACTGTGTCAGGTGAGGATCATTTAAAGGCCTTTCAGAATGTCATGGACAACTTTGAGGTGGAACATGAAGACGTGTTTATGAAGTTGTTTATGCAATCCTTAGTTGATGAAGCTAGAGAATGGTATAAGGGTCTGCCTGACCGAAGTATCTCATCATGGGATGACTTCAAGAGGATATTCAAAGAACAATATCATGACAAAACTGATCCAAGTTTCTTCATTAATGAGTTCACTGGTATTACTAAAGGATCAAATGAGCAGGTTGCAGATTTCAATACTAGATTCACTAAGGTGTTGAACAAATTGCGACATCCCCTGAGGCCTAATGAACCAATGTGCATTGTGTTGTACATAAATGCTTTTGATGCCAAAATAGCATATGGGTTAAGAGACAAGGGCCCTGCCAGCCTCAGGGATGCTTTCAGAATTGCAACAAATATTGAAAATAACATAAAAGCATCTGGTAAGACAAACAGAAGAGATGACGTAAAAATTTTGCAAAATCCAAATACTGAATCTCAGAGTGTTCAAGGTAATGCATCCACCTCTGAAGAGAAACTAGATGAATTGGCAACTATTGTCAAGGACCTGAGTTATAGACTGGCTAAAAATGAAAAGGGGATAGGTCCTGACAGGCAGATCTACCAAAGGCAAGAAAAAAGACCATCACTACATGATATGCCATATAACACTAATTGGCATAATGGTAAACCCATTCTCCCAAACAACAACACAAGTTAAAGGGCTCAAAACGTTAGGGAAACTCTTGATCCTTTGAAGAAGGCTATTAATATTGTTGATGACACCCCATGGTGTATAATATGTCAAATGCCTCACTCATAGTCACAATGTATGATTGCTTAGTCTTTATATGATAATGTTGTTGCCTGTGATGAATGAAATGAGCCACATTGTATGGAGGATGATAATGTGAATATGTTGTCCACAAACAAGGAATATCCTTCTCATGATGCTGATGCAAATACAAATAATGAGATTTAGTTCTGCCAGCAGGTTTCCTATGGTGAAGATGATGAAGATAGCTATGTCTATGCTCAGGACTCACATATTTTTCTGAATAATTCGAGAAGACCTTCTGATGAAGAGATTAGAGCCCTCACAGCTGCAGCAGTGGCTCAGGTCAAAAGTAATTATAACCTTAGGGGTAAGGCTCAGGTAAGCAACTCACGCCAACCAGATAACACTTTTGTGAGCCAACCAATGCATAGTCGTAAAGAGGCTGAATCACAAAAGAAACAATGGAGCAATAATAAGCAGAATTTTAAGCAAAAAACAAGTCATGATTCTCAAAGACCAGAAAATAGAGAACCCCAAAATGAGGATCAGAGCAAGAATGTTCAGGTCAAGGATGACAGTCAAGGGGCCACAAAAATTAAAGCTGGATCATCCCAGGAGAAAAATAAAACCATGGATCAGGCTACAACTATTATACAAAACTATGTTCCTTTTGACATAGCTCAAGTCTTGTCCCAGATAAAGGTCTCTGTTTTGTTAATGGAGATGATGAAAGTTGAAAAAATCAGGAATAAGGCTTTGTCCTTAATCTTAGGAGTAGCTTGTCAGGTTAAGCAAAGTGTTGAGGTTCAAGGTAAGAAACATGCCTTGTGTATTGAAGAGGATGAGGTTCCTGAAGTTTATCTGGGGCTGACCATGACAAAATGTCCTTCATAGGTTGAGCCATTTCATGTCTCTCTTGATATTAATGGAAAAACAATCAAGAATTGTATGTTTGATTCTGGAGCATCGACAAATATTATGCCTCTGGCTATCATGCAACAAGTTGGATTGAAAATAGACAAGGCATGTGGAAAATGCTATGCAATGGATGCTAGGGAGGTGCCAATCATTGGAATCATGAAAGATGTGGATTTTAGACTGGCAGCATATCCAAAAAGACCTCCAAAATGAACATAACAGTTGTTGACATAAAGCCACAATATGGTATGTTATTGTCAAGAAGATGGGCAACATTGATTGGTGGAAGTATGCAACTAGATCTATCATATGCCATGATCCCAATGAATGGTAAAGATGTCAAACTGGTTAGAGAAGAAAGGTCACTAGAAACAGTTGAAGATCAGGATCCAGAGGAACATATATGTTTTGTGGATACTGATTGTGGAAATTTCAGAGTTGTCTCAGATGATCAAGGAGGTAAAGGGAGAGACATTTGCATTCAAGAGCTGGACCAACAGGGTCTATGGACTATGTATTTTGATGGAGCTTGCTCAAAGGAAGGCCCTGGTGCTGGAGTTGTGTTTTTGTCTCCAGCTGGTAAGCTTCTAAAGTTTTCTTTCCTATTAAAATTTGCCTACACAAATGATATTGTAGAATATGAGGCTCTGTTGCTAGGATTGAATGTTGCTCTGAAACATGGAATTAAGATGATAAATGTATTTGGAGATTCAGAGCTAATTGTTTCCTAGGTTAGAGATAAGTATGCTTCAAAAATTAAGAGGTTAAAACAGTATAAGCATGTTGTATGGGATACAATTGAATTATTTGATGCATTTTCAATAAACTGGATAGAAAGATCAAAAAATGTCATGGCAGATTTTTTAGCTAATGTGGCCATAAGGCCAGATGATATTACTCTGTCTGATGTTACAAATGTTGAGGTTGAGATTAGACCTGCAGTACAAGAAAATATATGCAGTTAGCAAGTATTTGATGATGATAAAGATTTGTTAAGATTTTTACACTGCATAGATGAATATGAGAATCAAGAGATTGATTTCTAGAATTTTGTAGAGGTTGTGGATGGAAAATAAACTCTTTTGGGGAAAGAAGTAATTCAGTTGAAGACAAATAAAATCCCAAGAGGGTTAGTTTCTTTAGAAAGAGCATTTGACAATAGGGACCAATTTGTTTCAAAAGCATCTCCTACAAACAAGAATGACTTGGAAGAGATAAACTTGGGGACATCTCATGCCCCCAAAAAGGTATATATTGGCAAACAACTCACACCACACATCAGGAACATGCTAATTGCATTGTTAAAAAATATAAGCATGTCTTTGCCTGGTCATATGAGGACCTGAAAGCTTATAGAGAAGACCTATTCCAGCATGAAATCCCTTTGAAACCTGGAGCTAAGCCATTCAGAGAAAAATAATGACCTATCAACCAAACTTTGGCTCCAAAAATGCAAGAAGAACTCATGAAGCTCAAAGAGGCTGAAATAATTATGCCTATCAGACATTTAACTTGGGTATCTAATCTTGTCCCAGTTAGAAAAAAGAATGGTGATATAAGACTTTGTGTTGATTTTAGAAATCTGAATGTATCCTCTTTAAAGGACAGTTATCCACTACCCAACATGGAGGCTATGCTGCAGAAGGTAACTAGTTGTGAGCTTCTATCCATGATGGATGGATTTTTAGGATATAATCAGGTGAAGGTGAAAGAATCTGAACAATACAAAACTACCTTTACCACTCCATGGGGAACTTATGTATATGTGAGAATGCCATTTGGACTAACAAATGTTGGTGCCACATTTTAGAGGGCTATGGATGTTACTTTTGCAAGATTGATTGACTCAATTCTGGCTGTATATCAGGATGATCTCACTGCCTATTCAAAAAAGGAGGAGCAACATTGCATGCACTTAGAACAATTTTTTATTAGAGCACTGGAATATGGCATTTCACTCAACCCAAAGAAATGTGCTTTTGGGGTAGTGGAAGGAAAGCTTTTAGGGCACATTGTTTCCAAGGATAGAGTTAGGATTGATCCTGAAAGGGTTGCTGCAATTGACAGGAATCAAGTTCCCAAAATAGTGAAAGGTATTCAGTCCTTCTTTGGACAGATTAATTTTGTTAGAAGATTCATCCCCAACTTTGTAGAAATCACAAAGGATATTTCTAAAATGTTAAAGAAGGGTGCAACTATCAAATGGGAAGATGAAGCAATTAAATCATTTCAAAACATCAAATAGGCTATAAAGATGGCTCCTGTGTTAAAATCTCCTAATTTTTCTAAGCCATTCCAGTTGTTTTTATTTGCTTCTTTTCATACTGTTGCTGCATGCTTATTACAAAAAAATGAAGATGGTTTTGAACAGCCTATTTCTTTCTTTAGCATGTCATTGCAAGTAGCTGAATTGAAGTATGATATCATGGAGAAGCAGGCATATGCACTAGTTAAAGTAGTCAAAAGCTTCAGGCCATATCTAGTAGGATCTCAGATAGTTGCATATGTGCCCCATGCAGCAGTCAAGGATATTTTTACTCAGCAGGAGGTAACAGGAAGAAGATGCAGGTGGATAAACAAATTAGAAGAATTCAACATAGAGATATAGATCACAAAATTGGTGAGGGGACAAGGTTTGGCTAAAATGATGACACAGTCAAATCTGGAAGCATGCCAAGTGAATGTAGTTCAAAATGAAAGTGTTAATATGTCAGAATCTGAATGGTACAAGGATATTGTATATTATTTGTAGAATTTGAATTGTCCTTCCCATCTCAGTGATAGTCAGAAAAGGACCTTGAAGCTACATGCAATCAAGTACATCATTACTCAAGAAGAGTTGTATTGGAAGAATCCTGATGGTGTACTACTTAGGTGTGTGGATAAAAATGAAGCTAAGAATGTTTTAAATGACATGCACAAGGGAGTGTGTGGTGGACACTATACTGCCCAGACAACAGCCCATAAAATTCTTAGAGCAGGCAATTGGTGGCCAGCTCTTTTCTCAGATGCACAAAAGATGGTAAGAAGATGTGATTCTTACTAAAGGTTCTCAGGAAAACTAAAGTATGAAGGTGCATTACCCCTTAGAACTGTAACTATGGAGGCTCCATTTCAACAGTGGGGAATTGATTTCATAAGGGAAATTTCAGAAAAATCAAGTGGAGGACATAGTTGGATTTTGATTGCTACTGACTATTTCACCAAATGGATTGAAGCCATTCCAACTAAGAAAGCTACAAGCAGGGTGGTGATGGACTTTATTCTGGAAAACATTATTATCAGATTTGGAGTGTCATTCAAAGCGGTCACAGATAATGCCATGTGCTTTAGATCTAGTGACTTTGTTTATTTTTGCAACAAATATGGGATTAATCTGTCATATGCATCACCCTATCATCCACAGGGAAATGGTCAAGCAGAGTCAAGTAACAAAAGCCTCATGAAAATCATCAAAAGGATGGTAGACAAGAACAAAAGAGCCTAGGATTCAAAGCTGAAGATGGAACTATGGGCTGACCAGATAACAGTGAAGAAATCAATTAGGTCACCTTTTGAGCTAGTATATGGCACAGCAGCTAGGTTGCCTGTAAATAATCTCTTGCCAATTTATAGATTCATACAAGGAAATGATGAAGAGATTGAAGATTCAATGACTGAAAGGATAAATCAATTGGTTGCATTAGATGAAGTCAGGAGGGAGGTGTTGGTTTTTCCCAGACTGGATGCTTACTCCCAGATTTCCCTACAAGGTAGCCATCAATGATCAACAGGATCTCTGGGCCAGGGGCCAACAGTGTAGGAGATAGACTCTATATTTTATCTCCTCTTCTTCTTCAGGCTCTGCAAAACCTAGGGGGGTTTTCCCTACTCAACATCCATAAGGATATGCATACTAAGGCTGGGATGCTGATAGAAAGCAGATAAGTCCTCCTATAAGTAGACCAAAACTGAAAGATAAGAGCAAAGGGGCTAACTTTGGGCCTATTTGCAGTTGTAGACAGAGGACTTGGATCCTAAACTAATTCTACTGTCCTAATGGTTGTTTTAGAATTTGATTTTGATTTTATGTTTGGATGCAAAGCTGGACATGGTATATAACACAAACACAAAGCTAGATCGGTGCCTGTCCAGGGCCTGGAGTCAGTAGACATACACCTGTGAATGATATGCATGAACAACTAAAACTGGATTTCAGGGGGACACATATGATACCTGCCTTACAGATATCTCCCAATACAAAGTGTTAAGCTATCTATACTTATGGCATCCCTACTTCAGTATACCCTTCCCAATGTTCAATCTGAAAATAGTTTAATCTACCACTTGAGCAGAAGTTAAAAGATCAGACACTCAACACAGGAATTCTATGTTCTAGAGTCTCAAACATTCCTTAAATATCCAGACTCAGAAGAAAGATACATGCAATACTGGAGACAGAATTAACAAAACACATGCCAACATAGCATTTCTCATATAAAATTAACCATGAAATCAGTGGATTCATGTAAAAACATACAACAAGAGATACATAGACTCACAAGTTTTGCTGCACAGAGCTACCAAATCAGCTGTATTGCATTACAGAGCCAAATGTTCAACTTTCAACAACCAAAAAATGGTAACATAATCTACATATAACAGCCAGATAGTGTACCATAAGCAATTAATTACATGGCAAAAATATCAAAAATCGCCAGATACAGATCCCACAAAGGAATGGCGCTCAGAAGATATTAATGCAGTAGACAAAGAGGGGCCTCGAGCCATGCACCATTATCTGGGGTCTTCACTCAAAAATTGGGCAACCTGATCATGTGTACCAATGTCCACATCTCTATATCATCGCCATTAAGGGCCTCAACCACCCGCAGCCACTCGGAAACTGTCGCTGTGTTTCAAACAGAAGTTCCCGCCAAAAGTGATTCGCTCAAAGTTTGAAAATACACAGGGGAATAATCCCACATGCATGGTGAGGAGATCACATCAGTAGTTCATAAACACGGCCACATACATACCAAGTGTCGAGCGCTTTTTCCGCGCTCGACACACAAGCCTTCGCCCGAGAGCCCATCGCCGTGACACAAACCATCGGCCAAGCTCTCGTCGGCCAGACCATCCATATCGGCCAAACATCTCAAACCTACACCGACACCTGCCATCATGCCGATGAACTATGGCCTCATCTCCCTGTCGGCCAAACACACGCCGATGAAAACTCATCGGCCAAACACTACCCCATTAGCGGACCCTCCAACTGCTAGCCCGATCTCAATAGTCTCACCGATGGAAACTACATACTCCACCGTCAGCCAAACTGAACACAAAGTCATCCCGATGGCATTCCCCATCGGGGTGACTTCCTTCTATCGGCGGACCACAAAACACACTAGCCGATCACAATAGTCTTACCAATGCAAAACTACATACTCCACCTTCGCAAGCCTCCGTCGGCCAGACCACTACCATTGGAGCATCCAAAAAACCTCTGGCCGACCCACCAAGTCTCACCAATGCCTACATCGCAACTCCATCATCGGCCAGACCAGAACTATCGGGCAAACATCTCGAACCTATGCCGACACCTGCGTTCATGCCGATGAACTATGGCCTCATCCTTCCGTCGGCCAAACACACGCCGATGAAACCTCATCGGCCAAACATTACCCCATCGGTGGACCCTCCAACTGCTAGCCCGATCTCAATAGTCTCGCCGATCACCAAATGTCAATTCCACCGTCGGCCAGACTGAACACAAAGTCATCCCGATGGCATTCCCCATCGGGGTGGCTTCCTTCTATCGACGAACCACAAAACACACTGGCTGATAATACAAGTCTAGCCGATGAACACTTGAGACATCCCCATCGGCATGACCAACACCATCGGTGGAACCACAATCTCCCCTGCCGATAGCACAAAGTCTTGGCAATGGAAGAAGATATGACTGCTACCATCATGATTGCTAAGACAAAAACAAACTCATGCCGATGGAGAAAACATGAAGACCACCTCCTCAAGAACTATGATGCAAATGTTTGAAAAACACTAAGGGGCCCCAATACTTAAAACTTTTTTGGATTTTTTGGGAAGGTACCTGCATGAAAATTTGCTGAATTAGCTGACAGTCAATTCAGGCACCAACAGGAGGCACACAAGACAAATGTCAAGAAACAGCAGAAAGTAAAGTACCTGTTTGATAAAAGAACTACATAAAGGAAATTTTAGATAGGTAATTTAGTCCTTGTTTGGAATGCAAGGAGCCAAGATAGGGGCAAGCATGGTATGTTTGAGCCCTTATGGATGGGCCCATACCAAATCAGCAACACTCATGGAGAAGACTCCTACTTTCTCCAGGCCCTAAATGGTCAAATGCTGGAATTACCTGTGCACGGTCAATTCCTCAAGTTATATTTTTTATAAATGATTTATCTTCTATGCATAATTGTAAATTATGTGTAAATTGTCTATAAATGCTCTGTATAGTTGGTGTTTTGCCTTTTTGTGTTTTGCCTGGTATGCTCGGAGGTGATCTGGTTCTCGCTGCAGCCTTGTGCAAGCACGTCCCCAGTCAAAGCCAATGGTGGTGCCCACATGAGGTCTGGTCTTCAAGCAAAAAGTATGTTATGACAAATTTTCAGTCAAGCCTGATATTCTGAAGGAGGAGGATCATATTTCAAATATCAGTCATCTTAGAGAGGATCACCTTGATGATGGAAGATCACCCTGATGTTGCATTATCACCTCATAATCACTTGATCCGCGAGGTGTGGACGTCAATTTTACATGGGGGTCGATATCTGCCTGTCTAACAACTTCATACATCTTGTGGAGGGTCATATTTCAAATATCAGTCATCTTACGAATATCACCTTGTGCAAATATGACGATGACATCATCTAAGTCTGATGGGATGCATCATATGGTCTTCGGCATGATGGTTATTATTGGTAGCTATGTTAGGGGTCCCGCCGATCGCCGATGAGGACATGAATATGTACAGGAGGATCTTCCTCTGATGTATCAGGGTGATATTTCAACATCGGGGTGATATTGCATATCGGGTGAGCAAGCAGGAGGTTCACCTATCTAGGGGGTCTGGCCAACGGGGTATCGTACAGGAGGATCATCAGTATGACAAGCAATATTGGTGCGGGTGAGGAGTGTTGCTCCGACAGCATGAGCTACCCTTATGGGGTCTAAATTGGCGTCGTCAGGAGCAAAATCACTGACTATTGTCTTTAGGTGTGGTCTTGCTTATAAAGTATTAGGGAGGTCATTACAAGGTGAATGTGGGACAATCAGTTCCCACATAATTTGAAAAGTCAGCGATCAGCAGGAGGTGCCCGTGTGGCATGATCTCATTGGCCAGTGGCTCACCCATTTAATTTGAGGCCCCAAATCTTGGCAGGAAAAATTTTCAAAGGCCTTGAGACCGTTGCATTCCAAGGAACTGCGGGTTGGTATGCCACTGATGACAGGTGTTGTAGAGGTATAGGCGAAGGCATGGACGGATCAACTACCTGATTGAAGTTGAAAATCCCCAAATGGCGGCACAAGGCTTGAGTCCAACCACTCCCTGCTTTCTCTTCTGCCTGCTGCATTCAATGTTTTGAGCGCCATTTCTCATGATGCACTGTATCTGGTGAATTTTGAATTGCCATGTGATTAATGTTGAGTACACCTTCCTGCTGTATATAGTAGACTATGTTACTCATTTGATGTTGTTGAAAAACTGGACAAAAATTTGGGTGTTGTGATAAGATACAACTTCATTGGTGGCTCTGTCTTGGGTGTCTTGTGAGTTTATGAATCTCATGTTGTATCTTTTATGAATAAATTTACTAGTTTCATGTTGATTTAAATGAGTAATGCTTCATTTGCATGTGTTCTGTTATCTGTCTCCAAGTTGAATGTGTTCTTCTTCTTAATCCAAATAGCTAAGGGGTGTTTAAGATTCTAAAATATGGGTTTGCTATATTGAATGCTTGACTTTTTACTTCTGCTCAAGGAGTAGATTAAGTGTTTTAGGTCAAGTGTTGGGAAGAATATATTGCAAGTGAGGATGTTTGTAAGTAGAGATAACTGAATACTAAATTTTGGGAAGTATCTGTAAGGCAGATACTAAAAATCCCCTTGATATCTAGTCTTTGATGTATGTTTATGTTGACCATTCACATGTGTATGTCTATTGACTCCAAACCCTGAGATAGGCACCAATCCAGTCTTGTATTGAGGTTACAACCAAGGTCCTAGTTTTGCATCCAACTACCAAAAATTAAACTCAAACTTCAAAATACAAACCTGTAGGACATTAGAAGTAGTTTAGGACCCAACATCCTCTGTCTCACAACTGAACATAGGCCCAAAGCTAGCCCCTTTGCACTTATTTCACAGTTTTGGTCTGCATAAGAGAGGATTTATCTGCTTTGTATCAACATCCAAGCAACTTCATAGGCATATTGTATGGGTGTTGAATAGGGAATACCCCCCTTGGTTCTGCAGAGCCTAAAGAAGAAGAGGACATATCTATAGAGTCTATCTCCTATACTGTTGGCCCTTGGCCCAGATATCCTATTGATCAATGATGGCTACCTTGTAGGGATAACTGGGAAAAAGCATCTAGTCTGGGAAAAAAACAAACATTTCCTTATTCTTGGATTTCTGGATTCCTATTCTACACTGGCCCAGATAACACTATGAGAAGATGTATCAGAGAGGATGAGGTGTTTGATATATTCAAGGCATGTCATGATGAACCCTATAGTGGAAATTTTGCAACCAAAAGGATAGCCTTCAAAATCTTGACAACAGGATATTATTGACCAACACTTCAGAAAGACTTTGTCAAGTATACTAGAAGTTGTGATCGGTGTCAAAGGATGGGGAGACCTACAAGAAGTGATGAAATGCCTTTACAGCCACAAATAGCATTATCTCCTTTTGATAAGTGGCGGTTTGATTTTGTTGGCTTTATCTCTCCTACTTCAAACAACAAGGAATATATATTGGTATGCACGTATTACTTAACCAAATGGGTGGAAGTCAAAGCTTTACAAATTGCCAAAGATGGAAATGTGGCAAAATTTTTGTATGAGGAAATCTTCACTAAATATGGTGTACCTAGGAAGATAGTGATTGATCAAGGCCCACAATTCACATCAGACTTAATCACCAGATTGGTGGAGGAATATCAAATTAGACACAAGAATACCACTCCCTACCATCCTGAGGCTAATGGTCAGGTTGAAGTCACAAACAGGGAGATTGAGAATATATTGACAAAAATAGTACAGCTTCACATAAGAGATTGGGTTTCCAGGTTACCAGAAGGTGTTTGGGCATACAAAACTACATGGAAGACAACTATAGGATTCACTCCTTATGAGTTGGTTTGTGTTAAGACAACAGTACTACCTATAGAATTTAAATATAAAACTCTGAGGACAGAAGTAGAATTAGGGATGGATTTGACAGAAGATCAAAAGAACAGATTACAACATTTGAATGCTCTTGATGAAATAAGATAGGAATCCATCCACCACACAGAGGTTATACAGAAATAAAAAATTAAATGGCATGACAAGTATATAAAGACTAAAGAATTCGTTGTTGGTGATTGGGCCCTTCTCTATGATTCCAAATACAAATATTTCAAGGGCAAGCTTCAATCTCGATGGTTGGGACCATATGAGATTCAACAAGTATTCCCTAATGGTGTAGTCCAACTACAAACCATTGACGAGATCCGATTTTCATTGCTAGTAAATGAACACAGGCTGAAATTTTATAAGAAACCACTTCAGAAAGATGATTTTCTTGTCTCTCTAGCCACTCAATATGGTACTCATGGCACTCTTGATGAAGGCTTTGAGACACACACTGATACACCATTAGAAGATGATCCATCAATCCTGTCTAGTGATGCAGAGGTTGAGTTGCATGACTCAACCCCTATCACTGAGACTTAATTTTTCTTGCTTTGTAATTTGTATGCACACACAACACACTACCCATGGTCACCACAATTAGCTCCAAAGGGACCTGTTATTCACTCTTAGTTGGGACCTATTTCACTCAGAACTTGACATATTGCATATATAACCATTCAATCGGGACTTGTACTAGAGGCACCTGTAGCGACTCGTGTCTGCAGATGTCTTCAACACTTTGGTGAATAGTACACCATTTTCTTGCTCATTCCATATCTTCTACACATGCTTCATTCATTTTGAAATAACTCCATCGTCGTTGCAAAAGTGTTCAACTCAAGCTCATGAGTTATTCGTTCACGCATTGCGATTTGTCACCTCACATCAATTTTGAAGTACCTACCGCCTTACCATTCACCTGCATGCATGTCATCTTGCTCATATCAAATAAAATGCCAAGTACGTGTTTTCCAGTTCTAAGGTGCGCTGATCATTTATTTCCATAACATATGTACGTAAGGTAACTTTCAATGATTAACTTAGATTTCTTTCTATATTTATTATTACTTTTTGCTTATTTCATGCATGTGAAAATATATATCACCATTCCATTTAATAAATACTCTTCCTTTCATATTAATTCACATGTGAAGTGAGGTCACTTCACACATTAGTTGGGGAGAGGGGTTAAATTTTTTGATTTTCACCATCCAAGTCTTTAGAGATACCAAATAGAATTCTATGCTATTTTCTAAAGATAGTAAACCTACCTTGTTTTGCCCAAAGTGTGAACTTGTTACCCCAAGAAAGTTACAGTTGGGAAGAATAGGAGAAGGCAGCAATGTATAGGTTCTTTTGAGGTGGTGGAATCAGAATAGAGTAGAAATTGACATTCCAAGAGGTTACAGAACACAGAGATAATGGGAGGTGATGTGATAAGACGAGAACCATATGCCCATAAGGAAATATTAGAGGATGTGTTGGTTCTACCACTCTTCACCAAAGTAGGATGGTTGGACTACTTTTTGAAGTTAACAAAATATGATAATGAAATGGCAAAAGAATTTGCAACTACATTACAGTATGATGAGGCAACAGTCAGGGGATTGGTTGTAGATGCTTCTAAAATGGCCATTGCCCAAGTTACAGGATTGCCGCGCACAGGGTCTGAATATCAACCTCGTGCTGATGCAACTACAACAAGGAAAGAATTTTGCGAGCATGGAGAACACCTAGACTCAACATCACAAGGTACAAAGAGATTGTCCCTTCCATTCTTTTAGGGAAAATGTGCTTCTTATATCATTAAATACTTTACATGTGATGGTCGGCACAATTTGTTGTATACTATGCATTTTAAGTTGCTTAATCACTTACGCCATGATAATTTGGTCAATGCTCCCAATTTCATCTATAACATGTTAAAAAGGATGGCATCCAAATATCAAAAAAAGTAAGCGGACACCATGTTGTCCCATCACTATTCAATAGCCCTATTGGTTAAGAGAAGCCTAAGAATTCAACACCCACAGGTTGATTGGGATGCCTTTAAACAATGTATAGATATCACAACACTGTTGGAAGTACCTGAAGTAGAGGATGAACTTCAACATGAGCCTGAACTAGAGATTGAACCTGAAGATAGGTCATTGGCAATAGAGGAACCCTCATATTCTAACCCTAAAGCTATGAGAGGCACTGATTCAACACATGTTAGGAAAAAGAGAAACAAGAAAAGTGTTGAGAAACATAAGAGCACTGTGAAGGGTGAAGATGTAGAGGAAAATAAGAAGAAGAGGAGTAAAAAGAAGAGGAAAAGTGAAGTCAAATAGGAGACTGCTACTCCCCAATGCTCATGAAGGTTGAAAAGGCAGAGTGTGAAGGAAAGAATTGTTGAGGAATAGAGGCAGGAGGAAAAAAGTGAAGAACAACAGCACCATGACCCAACGCTACTAAATACATATTCAAATAAGGAAGGAAATGCCCCTGAATATGTCCTTGTTGATGCTCATGAAAGTGTTAACGTGTCTACAAAAAGAAGAAGGTATGTTTCTTCATCTTCTGATTCTGGTTTAGAAGATATGTTTATTGCAAAGAAAATGGGAAAGTCAGTTCCTAGTAGTTCTACTAAGAAAATTTTTGATATTACTGGGGATGATGATGATGAAGGTCTGAATTTTGCAAAGGAAAAAGAATTGTTGGAAGATAGGAATATAAGAAAAGAACTTCAAGAAGCTCTTGATAGGATAAAACAATTGGAAGAGTAAGTGAAAGGATATGAGGAGAAGGACAAAGAAAAGGAGAAAAAAATACAGGAGTTGGAGGAGAGAATTCAAACCTATGGCCATGGAACCAACTTAGATCTATTAGCACAAATGGTTGTGAGTAAAACAAAAACTGAAGAAAATGAAGTATTAACTCCACAACCTCATGTATCAAGGACTCCAATGTATCACACCACTTTGTCTTTGGGTTTTGAATTAATAAAACTTACTCACAAATCCAAACAGGAAAAAGAAAGATGGGAGAAAGAAAAATAGAATCTCAATGCATCAATTGAAGATAAGAATTTGGCAATAAAAAGGTTGGAGGATAAGCTGACAAAGGTAATAGATAGAGCCATTCAGATCATTGAGTGTAGACCTCCACCCAGGGTGTATGCATTGTTTTTAAAAGAAAGATTTCTTAATTTTTAGTTCAATAGGTTCATTAATGATTAGCCTGCTTTACATTCAAAGCATATTTTTTCTAGCTATTTTAAAGAAGTCAACTTAGAGGAGCAAGATCAATTATGTGAATATTGTTTGCACAACTACCTAATGGTAGAGAATACAGAATGGAACCCTTCAATTTATGTTGGGGATTTGCAGGTTAGGGCACTGTTGTCATATTTCAAGAATGAGCAGCTCATAGGTGAATTAATGGACAAATATGAGAAACAAGAGAAAATAGTGGCACTGTAGATCAAAAGAGAAGCACTAAATCCTGATGTAATCCTTACTCAGTGGTTGACACTCCTCTCACACAAAGGTCCAGGAAAAATAATCATGGATTTGAGACTGTGAGATCACAAAAGAATACAACAATTAGAAGGACCTATGCTTCAAAATTGCCTAAGGTATGTACAAAACAAATGGAATAGTCTGACCCAGCATTGCAGAGGAAAGAGCCTCACTCTTTCCATAATTTTATGAACATGTTTGAAAGATTACACAAGTACATCCAGATTTTAGAACAAACATGAGTGGGATGGTTGCCACTTACTTTTCATCCTCCTATTCTCCTCTATCTAGTACCACACTAGACAGGAGAAAAGAGCGATGAATGTAGGAATGCAAAATTAGTCAGGATGGATAGGCTTGCATGTTATAATGGTTTCTATCTTAAGCAGGGGAAGGGAGTCAGAGAAATAAAGGACCTTAGGTAGATTACCTTACACTACAATCTTTTCCTCTAGATGTTTAATTCAATGATTTTACTTGAGGACAAGCAAAATGATAGTTGGGGGGAATGATGGGTTGAAATATTGACCTCTTTTTATGTTGTTTTTATATGCTTTCAGAACTTTTCCATATGATCTTCCAGATACTTTTTAAACATCACCATCATGATATATTGTCTTTTTATATACTTTGCAAGACCTTGAATCTATGATTATTAATATGGAATATGGTGATGGTCTTATCAATTGAATGATTTAAACATGAGTATGCATGCAATATAGATGAATTCTATAGTTTAATTATGGAGGTTATTTGCATGCATATGTTTTGTGAATTAACTCCTATGCAGCAAGCATGTGGCATCAAGGAAAGAAGGATTTGCAGCGAGTTGCAGAACAAGAGAATTAAAGGAAGTCGAAGTCCAAATGCCAAAAGTGTAGGCAGTTGGAGGATGAATGTGAACCATCATGGGAAGGAATAAATGCAGAAGAAGTAGACTTATTTCAAATGCAACTTGTGTATATTCTTCATATGACTCATTGCATAAGAATTCTTGTTTGAATAGGATTCTCCTTCCTCTGTTCAGTTAGAATTAATAAATCAATCTTAAACTTGTATCCTAATATCTAGGAATGGATTGATGATTGAAGTTAGTTGGTAGTTGCATAAGACTCTCCTATTTTTGTATAAGTTAGAAGGGATGAGCTTGATGTGAAGGGAGTTACTTTTGTTATCCAGTTACTTAGTTGTTACTCTATTTTCAATATTAGAAGTTTCAGACATATTTGATTAAAAGAATGTCATTATTGAATACAATCTGAAAAAGATTTTGTTTATGATATGAAATGAATGAAACTGTGTGTTATGAGGATGCGTGAGTATCTGAATTAGATTTGATTTCTAGCTAAGTGAGTCAGTCCCCTGAGCCAGCCACTCAAGGTACTGATCTTCACTTCATTTATTTTCTTATTCCTTTATGCATTCTTGTTAAATCTGTTTCCATTAGTTTATAAATACATTGTGAGTCAATTAGAATACTTTGATTGTTAAAATTATAGTGTTATGGTTCATGAACAAATGTGTGCTTTGTCTAATTTAAGTCCTCCAGAGGTTAGCATTAGTTCTCTCATCATTTTGAATGTTTTGGATTAGTTCTGTAATTTCCTATTGTTAGTAGTTATCTACAGCTTATGCTGAAGGTACCCGTAGCCCCTAGATTCTGTAACTGTTTTTATTGTTCTCGCATTTTTGTGAATTCAAGCAAAGTAAAATAATCTGAGTAAGGTTGAATAAAATGGTTTAGAAGAATATGAGCCCTGAAGGCACATACAATGCAATTCTATCATAAGCTTACGCTCCTTGGTTGATAATTTAATATAGGAGTATAGTGTTAAGTGGAATGTTCATATAGGTTTACCCTTGAATTATGTTAAGTCTATAATGCATTAGTTTTCCTCTATAGTGCTATCAAAAAAAATTCTTGTCACCCTACTTAAGCATAGAAACAAGTATATATCACAGATCATCTTCTAGTCTCCTGATCTTTTGCTTTTCCCTGTTGGTATTGGGTTAGTGAAAACCTGAGTTGGTTCTCTCCAATCCCAAATAAGTTACAAAACCTCTTTTTTAGTTGGCCTATTCTTCACAAGGGATCAACTTTTTCAACGTTATGGATAGTTATTCCTTCAATTGTTATTTGGAGTATTTGGCTGGAGAGGAATAGGAGAATATTTAGAAATGAATGCAGAAGCCTTGAGGATATTCTTTCTTTAATTGAGAGATATGTTTGTGAAATTGTCATGGCTCATCTTAATAAACCTTGAACTACAAATTTGTCTTTCTCTAATTAGGATTCACTCATGCTAATGAATTAGAAATATCTGAGCCCTCCTTCCTCTAAATTCTTTACTAATTTGAAGAAAGTAGATAAAAGTATGATTACCTGGTCACCTCCTATTGATCCACAAATCAAACTCAATTTCGATGGAGCCTCTAGAGGAAATCCAGGCCCTTCATCTATTGGTTGTGTTTTAAGAAATTCATCTGGGGAATTACTTAAAACTTTAGCTAAGAGCATTCTAGAAGGTACAAATAACCAGGCTGAAGCAATTGGAGTAGTTGAGGGTCTAAAGTTAGCACTCAATAAGGGCTTCAAGAATATTTGTATTGAGGGTGATTCTTTAATAATAGTGAATGCTCTTAAAGAAAAAAAGAACTTAGTTGGCAAATTCTCTATTCTCTTCAGGAGCCTTGGAACCTTTTGGATTTGTTTGAATCTTTTATCATTACTCATTGCTACAGGGAGGCAAATAAATTGGCAGATGGATTGGCAAATTTGGCTTTGGACTACAATTTGGAGGTTGACCTGTTTGATAAGATGTCTATTAAAAATTTTCCTCATCTTGAGGGTATTGTTCAGAGTGAAATTGGTAATGGATTGGATGAAATTTCTCAGGGTGACATTAATGTGTCTTTGCACACTCAATATTAAGCCAAAGGAAGGAAAAGTTTAAATATTTTTGGCGGGAGTGGAAAGTTGGTCATGGAGTTTGAAGTGTTATATCTCTATATTGATATGGTGTGGAGTCTAATTAGTATCCAAGTGGGAGATTGTTGTTACATGGAGCCTAATCAGGCTCAGAGGTTAAATTTTCCCTACTTTTATTAGTGTGGTCCCCCCCAAATCATTTAATGGGGGAAACGGAAGGGGGTTGGAGCCCCTCTTAGGGGGCTCAGGGGAATGACCCCTTCAATGAGGGCCCAGGGGCAGAGCCCACGGTGAGGATCTGGGGGCAACGCCCCCAGCAGGGGCTGCTAAGGGCAGTGCCCCCAAAGCAAAAATTGCCTATTATTTTATAAAGGCATCAGGAGTTATTTTTTGTATTGGCCGACATAAAAAAACCCTATTTTGTAACTGACATAAGTATTGATAAAATGGCTAAGGGTTAGAGTTTCTATTGATATTGTATTTTAGCATTTGTAGTGGTATTGAGTTGCAAGGATTGTTGGTTGTAATTGGTTTGATTTGCTAGATAATAATATTGGACTCTTTGTTGGTGGATGTAGCCCGAGTTGAACCATGTTAAAAATTGTCTCTCGATGTTATTATTTCTATGTACTTTTCATTCCTTTATTTAATCTTTATTTGCATTTAATTGATATCTTCTACATGCAATTCCTAACAAGTGGTATCAGAGTGGTTGTGTTCGATTATCATCTGCAATAAGGTCTCACGATTGACTGGGAGTCTCACGGTTAAGTGGGAGCAATGGCGGATGAGGGTAAATTGAAGGTAGATAAATTCAATGGGCAGGACTATCAATTATGGAAGATGTAGATGGAGGATTATCTCTATCAAAAGGATTTATGGAGGCCGTTGGAAGGAAAAGTCAAGAAAGTGGCAGCAATGACTGATGAGGATTGGGATATTCTAGACAGAAAGACATTGGGAACCATTCAGTTGTGCCTAGCACCATCTATGGTGTTTAATATAACAGAAGTGAAGATAACAGATGAATTGATGAAAGCTATATCTAAATTGTATGAAAACCCTCAGCCTCAAATAAGGTATTTCTCATAAAGCATTTGTTTAATTTGAAAATGATTGAAGGTGGATCTATGACAGATCATTTAAATGAGTTTAATATGATTACCAATCAATTAACTTTTGTAAAAGTGAAATTTGGTGAAGAGGTGAGGGCTCTCTTGGTTTTATGTTCTTTGCCAGAAAGCTGGGATAGCTTGATAATGGTTGTAAGTAACTCTATCTCTGGTTCAAATACTTTAAAATTTGATGATGTTATTGTTGTTATCCTTAGAGAGGAAATGTGATAGAAAAGCTCAGGAGGGTCCACATCAAGTAGTGTTTTGAATGCAGAAAGCAAGGGTAGATCAAAGGAGAGAGGAAAAGGTTTTGGAGGTCATGGGACGTTACGAGGAAAATCAAAGGACAAGAGGTCCCAATCCAGAGGATAGAAGGATTGTTAGTACTGTGGGAAACCAAGTCATCTGAAGAAAGATTGCTAGTCTCAGAAGAATAAAGGAGACAAACAAGAAGGCAATAAGGAGGCAAATGTGGTAAGTAATAAATCTGAAGATGATGTTTTGATTCTTTCCCTAGATAATGTTGATGATTCATGGGTTTTAGATTCAGGGGCCTCATTTCATGCTACGCCCCATAGAAGTTATTTTCTTGATTATGTCCAAGGGGATTTTGGGCTAGTTTATTTGGGAGATAACGAACCCTATTAGATTGTTGAAAAAGGGAAGAACTAAGATTAAGTTGTATAATGGGAATCATTGGCTACTACAAGAGGTAAGGCATGTTCCAAGGCTAAGTAGGGATTTAATTTCAGTAGGGCAACTAGGTGATGAAGGTTGCACAGTTACTTTTAATGATAAAAATTGAAAAGTTTCAAGAGGTGCCTTAATAGTAGCAAAAGGTGTGAAAGTAGGCACCTTACATCTTTGTACAAGTCATATTGTTCCTTCTACTTTAGTTGTTGTAGAGAAAAAATAAAAAAGTTTAGAAACAGTTATTGTGGGTTCACAAGAAGAGACTGAAACAGTTGTTGCATGTTCTGAGACAACACAGTGGCATAACAAACTTGGGCATATGAGTGAAAAATGTATGAAGGTACTTCATTCTAAGAAAGTTTTACCAGGTCTGAAATGTATTAATATGGATTTCTATGAAAGTTGTGCATATGGCAAATAAAAGAGAGTTAGTTTTCTCAAGGATGGGAAGCAAAAGAAAGATGAAAAGTTAGAGCTTGTGCATACAGATGTATGGGGACCAACTCAAGTATCTTCTCTCAGTGACTCTTGGTATTATGTTATATTCATAGATGATGCAACTAGGAAGGTTTGGATTTATTTCCTTAGGCAAAAATCTTATGTATTTGAAACATTTAAGAAATGGAGAAGCTTGGTTAATAATGAGACGGGTAAAAGATTAAAATGTCTCAGATCTAATAATGGTGTTGAGTATTGTAGCAAATAATTTGAGGATTATTGATAATGGTGGTGAGTATTGCAGCAAAGGATTTGAGGATTATTGTTCCTTTAATGGAATTTATAGGTAGGAAACGGTTCCATGGACTCCATAAGAAAATGGAGTGGTTGAGCGCATGAATAGGACAATAATGGAGGGTGCAAAGAGCATGAGATTGCATGTTGGGTTGTATTTAAACATGTGGGTAGAGGCTGTCAATACCGCTATATATTTAATTAATAGAGGTCCTTCAGTTCCTTTGGACTGTGGTATTCCAGAGGAAGCATGGACAGGTAAGAAGGTGAGTTATTCTTTTCTTAAAACCTTCAGATGTGAAGCATTTGCACATGTAGATTCCTAAAATAGAACCAAGCTGGATGCAAAATTAAAAAAGTGTATCTTCATTGGATATGGCATTGATGAATTTGGTTATAGGCTTTGGGATGTTGAAAATCTAAAAGTTGTGAGAAGCAAGAATGTTGTATTCAATGAGAAGGTGTTATACAAAGATCAGTTGTAGCAGCATGAGAAGAAAGAAAAGAATTATGTGGCGCTGGTTGATACTCCAAATAGTGATGTTCTAATGGTTCCTCATGCTCTACAACAGCAACAAGAAATACCACAAACTCCAGTGAATGTTAGATGGTCAACAAGGCTAAGCAGACCTCTTGAAAGGTTTTCTCCCTCTTTGTATTCTATTTTGTTAAAAGATGTTGGTGAACTGGAAGGGTATGATAAAGCTATGCAGGTGGATACAAATGTTCAGTGGGAGCTTGCAATGAAAGAAGAAATGGACTCCTTGCTGAAAAATCAGACTTGGAAATTATGTAAGTTGCCTGCAGATAAAAAGGCTTTACCAAACAAATGGGTTTATAGGTTGAAAGAGGAAGATGGAGATAAGAAAAGATTTAAAGCTAGGTTAGTTGTAAAAGGATTTGCATAGAAAAAAGGCATTGATTTTGATGAGATTTTTTCTCTGGTTGTTAGGATGACTTCTATTCGTACTATTTTAAGTATTGTTGCTGCTAAAGATTTGCATTTGGAACAGCTAGATGTGAAAACTGTCTTTCTCCATGGTGATTTGCAGGAGGAGATATATATGGAACAACCCCAAGTATTTGAGGTCAACGATAAGGAAAAACTGGTGTGCAGATTGAAAAAGAGTTTGTATAGCTTGAAACAAGCACCTCGGTAATAGTACTTGAAATTTGATAGTTTTATGGTTGAGCAAGGCTATAGCTGGTGTAATTCTGAGCATTGTGTTTATTTTAGGAAGTTGGATAATGACAGCTACATTATTTTATGTTTATATGTTGATGACATGCTTGTAGCAGGGTCTAACATGGATCACATAAGTGAGTTAAAACAACAGTTAGCACAATCATTTGCTATGAAGGATTTGGGGGTAGCAAAACAAATCCTTGGTATGAAAATTTGTAGAGATAGGAAGAACAAAAAATTGACTCTATCTCAAGCTAATTATGTTGAAAAGATGTTGTAGAGATTCCATATGGAGAATGCAAACGCTGTCAGCACACCTTTGCCTAGTCATTTAAAATTGACTAAGAAGATGAAGCTTAATGTATGCTATGGTATGCACGAGACTGGATATTGTACATGTTGTAGGAGTCATAAGCAGGTATATGAGTAGTCCCAGATTGGAGCATTAGAATGCGGTAAAATGGATTCTCAAATATTTGAGAGGTACATCTAATAAACACTTATGTTTTGGGGGCTCTAATACTGATTTAGCAGGGTATGTGGACTCAGATTTGGTAGGGGATATTGATACCAAGTGAAGTACTATAGGTTATGTCTTTACTATAGGTGGGACAACAGTGAGTTGGATCTCTAGGTTGCAAAAGGCGGTTGCTTTATGCACCACGGAGGCAAAGTATATAGCTACAACAGAGGCAAGCAAGGAGATGATATGGCTACAATCTTTCACGGAAGATTTGGGCAAACAACAGGATAACAATTATTTGTTTATGGATAGCCAGAGTGCCATACATCTTGCAAAGAATTTTGCCTTACATTCAAAGATCAAACACATACAATTAAGGTATCACTTCATCCATTCGGTGTTAGATGATGGACAGTTAAGGCTGGAAAAGTTACATGAAGATGAAAATCTAGCAGATATGTTTACAAATGCAGTCACAAGGGAGAAGTTGAGCTCCTCTTCAACTTCGGTTGGTCTTCAAGACTGAAAACAATAAAATCAGAACAACAAGGTCCAGGGTGCTTATTTCTAGTGGGAGCTACAAGGTCAGCGGTGTCATGATCCATCTCCAAGTGGGAGATGATATGGTGTGGAGTTTGATCAGTATCCAAGTGGAATATTGTTGTTACATGGAGCCTAATTAGACTCGGAGGTTAATTTTTCCCACTTTTATTGGCACGGTTTCTCCCCAAATCATTTAACGGGGGAATTGGAAAGGGGGCAGAGCCCGATCTGGGGGCAGTGCCCCTGAAGCAAAAATTACCTATTATTTTATAAAGGCGTCGGGAGTTATTTTTTGTATTGACTAACATAAAAAAACTCTATTTTGTAACAGACATAAGTCTCGATAAAATGGCTAAGGGTTAGAGTTTCTGTTGATATTGTATTGTAGCATTTGTAGTGGTATTGAGTTGCAAGGATTGCTGGTTGTAATCAGTTTGATTTGTTGGATAATAATATTGGACTCTCTGTTGGTAGATGTAGCCTGAGTTTGGGTGAACCACATTAAAAATTGTCTCTCGCTATTATTATTTCTATGTATTTTTCATTCCTCTGTTTAATCTTTATTTGCATTTAATTGATATCTTATGCATGCAATTCCTATCATATACTAGAGATATAGTTTTTTTTTATCTAACCTTTGTTTTGTTTTTGGCAAGTACTTCTTTATCTGTTGATTATCACCATATATTTTGTAGCATGTTTCATTTGTATGGCCACTGGTGTACATGTGCAAACCAGAGTTCTTTAAAGTTACAGTACATTTTCATTGATGGTTTCTTATGTCATCTAGCCCGTTTCTATTTTCCAAAGATTATGGATGATTGCTCGGCATTAATGTGATTCGTGGCAAGCTTGTTATATGGATACCTTTACTTTCATTCCACAATTCGAGAGTCTTCTTCTTGCTTTGATTTGCAATTGTGTTATTTTCTAGCATTCTCTCCAGCCTTGTCATTAGTTTTCTTTGTAGATGAATTCTCTGCTTCGTAACAAAAGGCTTTTCTTTCCAATACAAAAATGGAAACTTCCTTCCCAAGGAGCTATGCATTCTAATTTGCTTGCAAGGGTCTTTAATCTATATAACGAAGATGTGGAGAACACCATTGTCGTTGTTTGTGGTAGGGAAATGCTTAGTTTTCCGATACCCTTATACCCTTCACAATTGGTCACTCATTTCCTTTCCAACGCCATGGACTTATTACAGAATGACAAGTTGGTGAGAATTATGGCAGACAAGTTTGTTCAGGGCTTCTTGTTCTCAATGGAAAGGTTTGTTGATCCGATGGAGAATTATGATCTTCATTAGGGTCCGGCACCCATTGGAGGGCTCTTTCGCCATGAGGATATCAAAGATGTCTAACAATTCATTGTGCATACAGTGCCATCACTCATGGTCTGCAAAATAATTGTGTGCCCTCGATGGAGAATTCATTTCATTGTCATGCAAGGGAGATGGGAGATGTTATGGAGGAAGTTGTGTGAGAGGTGTTTCAATCTTTACACTTTCTGATCAACTTTCAACCCCCTCCTCCACTTGTGGATAATGTGGATGCTCCTGTGGATCTTCAGCACCAGGATTTTGTGTTTGAGGATTTAAATATCATGCATGATTAGTGTTTAGAGTGTCTAGTTGTTGGTTTTTGTTCGATTATACTGAACCCGAATATAAGTATGTAATGTGTTTTGTTTACTTTTGTCTTTATACCCCTCTTCTGTTTGTGAGAGATTTTCTAGTTTCAGGCTGATAATATTTGTAATGGGGTTTGACATATCTGCTCTGTGGGAGATTTTTTGTAATATCTTGCTATATATATTAATATAATATTTTACGTGCTATGCACCTTTTTCTTAAAAAAAAAGCAAGTATATATCAGGTCTTTCTACCTATAAAAAATTTCTATAGTGTACAAACCGATAAAGATAAAATTGATTTTCTATGGTATACAAATATGTATATATCAACCTCAAAAATCACATAGTTGTTTACCACAAAAAATCACTTTTATCTTTAGCTATTTGTATCCCACAAAAAAATTTCTATAGATAGAAATGACCGATATATACATGCTTGTATGCTTAATTAGGCTGAAAAGAAATTTTTTAATAGTGCAACGTAATACAACATGATTCAATTTTTTTTACAGGCAGAAGGAGAATGGAAATTCCTAATTCAACATCTACAAAGAGAAGCAACACCATAAAAAACTATCTTGCATACATCCATGGATAGGGATTGAATAGTACACCCACCATGAATTTGATTGTCCAAATTGTAGAACCTTCGACTACTATCCATCTTAACTTCCATAAGAGTCACCTCGTTTAACACATAAACAATTATTTATCTCTTGTAACATCAGAAAATGTCCCCTTGGGAGCTTTTCCCTCATAAGGTTTAGCTCCCGGGTCTTTAGTATGTAGTTAGGATATTTTAGTTCATATTTTGGCATCCCGATGGAATGAGACCTAGGTTCCATGGCAAATTGGACCTAGGTGGACCCCTTAAGTTGTACCCTAGTCCTCCCCTATTTTAGGGCAGCCCTAATTTTTGGGTGTCAGTTTATGACCGTTAGGTGGTTATTTTGCCAACACGATAAAGTTTGATTTTTAAAATCTTGGTGGGAATGCTTGTAGGTGCATATATAAACATGTTTAGGCATTCATTTGTAAACTATATTTAAAGGAGATGATTACTAGCAAGCTATTGTGTTCTCAAGGTGATTCAAGGCTTTCTATTGTGTTGCAAGAGCAGACTTGTATGTTTTGTGTGTTGATATCTGTAGATTTGAGCATCAATATCCTCATGGCATGAAGAGCATCTTCCTCCATGAGAGCTTCACTACAAGGTGACATAATATTGTGTTTTTATCATTGATTCCTTTGGTTTTTGCCTCTGCCACACAAGGGCATGCACTCTTTGTCTGACAATAGTGTTCAGAGACTTAAGTGTCATCTAGGGTTTGACTGAGGCAAACCTCTAAACACCACAACCCCCAAACCAAGTCTTGTGATTGTAGGTTATAGGTGTCCCACTTGGGAAAAATGGAGTTGCATGAAGGAGTGGTAGGCATCAAGGATTTAGGATCTGAAGAAAAGTCAGACAAAGGAGCACTTCCAGGACTAGTGCGCCCGTAAAAGTGTCCTCTACAGAAAGGTTTCAGAAAATAGAAGTTACAAGGTTGATTAGTGTCGGAAGGAGGTCCAAATTCTCTGAAAAAATAGGTACCTTGGACTTGGGTGCCCACACCAGTGTCCCTGATTGTTCCACCTTGGAACCTTGAAAACAGGTATTTTGTGATTTGTCATTTTACTCCCGTCTGTAAGAGCTTTTTCTATCTTTCGTCAATTTGTTGTCGTATTTGCATAATTAGGGTTTTAATGGTTAATTAGACACGAGAGAAAGAAAATTGATAATTAAATTCCCTAATCCAAGTTTCCCTTCATTTTCAAGAGACCTAGGGTATGATAGTGCTCTCCACTCGACCTTAGATCCTTCAATGTTAGGGTGAAAGGAGGATTCAAACATCTAAAGAACAAAAGATTAGCAAAATCCAATTTTACCCTAAACATCTCTACACTAATATGATCAATCTCTCATGTTTCTTACCTTTAAATCTATTCAAATGTATGTTGTGTAGGTTTATTTCTACAACTTTGATCATGTAGACATTTATTTGTTCTTTAGCAAGGGCTCATCATCGTCAACATGTACATTATATTGATAAAATAATGAAATAAAATGTCAAAAATAATTCTTGTGTGCTTAAAAGACTGAAAGGTATGAAGACTCTAAGTATGATCATATTATTGTAGAAAAACAATAGTTCTTATGCTAAGAGAGATGACTACTATGGAGCTCAAAATGGCCAGAAGTGGCGGCTCTTGCAATTTTGACATTCAAATTCATAGTGGGTGTATTTTTCAATCGCTATACATGGATGTATGCAAGTTGATTTTTTTATGATGTGACCTCACTCCAGAGATGTTTCATTAGGAATTATAGATTTGTTTTTGTCTATATAAAACTCAATTATGTTGAATTAGGTTGTCCTATCAAAAATAACTTTGTCAACCTGCTTAAACATACAACCGAGAAACCATCGCAAAGGAAAAGTTTGTTCCAGACAAGATGCAAATCAGGAGGTAACTATTGTAAAGTTATCAATGATAGTGGTAGTACAAATAATTTGGTTTCAGAAGAGATGGTGACTAAGTTGAATCTAGAGAGATTGAAACATCTGAAGCCCTACAAGATAGCATGGATTAAAGATGAGCACAAGGTACTAGTGACTAAACAATGTTTGGTGAAATTTCATAGAGGATCTTATGTTGATGAGGTGTTGTGTGATATTATGCCGATGGATGTATGTCATATATTGTTGGGAAGACCATGGTAGTATGATAGAAACATAATACATGATGGAAGGAAGAATACTTATACTATAACATCAAATGGAAAGAAACATATCTTGATACCTTTAGAAGATGAACCTAAAAGTAAAGTCTCTGGAAACACTAGAATCTATTTAATGGATGAAAGGAAATTTTTGGATGGATTGAGACATAAGAACATGTGTTTTGCATTGATTCCAAAGAAGTGTGGCACACTAAGTATAGAAACCACTACTGCAAAAGAAGAACCACCTGTTGTCAGAAACAATTGCGCCCTGAATGCTGAGCCTTTACAAGCTTAGCAATACAATGCAATATGGGAATGTTCTCAGACGTGGGTCTGTCTATTTCAAGAATGAACCTCCAGAAGGGACGGCTCCCTTTAAAAAAGCCCCTTTAGATCTGTAACTTGATGGAGGAAAGAGATAGAAGAAAATTGAATAAACTGAAAATTGTACTACAAAATATATCCTAAAGGGGGTGATGCACCAAAATTTGAACTTAAATGTGTAATATAACTCACAAACACCTTCCAATAAACCTGCTCTTACAATCCAAACTAATCAATCTAATTACACAAGTATTTCATAGCAAGGCATGAACAGTCTTGCACAAACTATGACTTATAATAAACTAAAGTTTGTATACTTGCATCTAATAAATGAGAAATAATTCAGAGGTTTTCAAGCAAAAAACAATAAATTCTCATCAAATCACTCACAAAATGAACAAGACACCTGAATTCGGAAAGAAGAATCCTTGATCGTATTAGAAATTGAAAGGAATCTCTGCATAACAATAATGAATCTGCTGGAAAAAAAAATAAACTACTACTGTTGAATAAACTGTAAAAAAAATAACTGAGTTACAAGATAATCTCTTCTTTGCTAATGTGCAAAGGCCAAAAAGCAAGAACTAAGGAAAAAAAGCATAAGCTTTTTTTCATATAATACAAAACTATCCCCAAAAAGTGAATGGGCAGTCAACTCTAGCTCAACTGAACTCAAAAACATGCATGAATGAGTTTGAAAAAGTATGTCCAAGTTGATGGGTGAGCACAAGTGAAAAGCCTAAAATTTAGGCCCCAAAACTTCTCCAAGATGAGCAAAAATAGCTTGAAACTCCAAGTCTCAAAGTCCTTGACCAAGAAACTGCCAAAAATAGCCATGTAAAAATTAGAACTCCAAACATCTCTCCCTATATGACCCTGCACTTCAGTTCAACTCCTCTCCTATTTTTCTATACCTTGAAAGACTTCTGATCAAGTCCAAAATGGTATTTTTAGGAAAATATTGAAAATATTTTCTTTTGATATTTTCTACATCTTAGTAAATTGCATTTTTGGAGGCCTTCGGAGAGAAATCAGGGCAATCCACCTAGTGTTGGTGTTAGCCTTAGCAACCTAGAACTCAAACTAGATAATTGGTTTATCTTTCTAACGAGTCCAAAAACTTTGAATTCTAATAAGGTTGCGAGGAGTTATGACCCTGCCATTTTTTTTTTCAGAAAGAAGATAGATGAATGGTCTTCAAGTACCTGTATCTGCACATTGAGAAAACATGTTAGATAAAATGTAGAGGCTGAAGCCTCTCTCTTGACTGTTTTGATCTAATATTCTCTTCCTTCCTATTTCATTTTAAGCCACTTGCTTCCTGAAAGCATTAGAAAACAACTCTTACAACCCAGCCTAATTGGGCTACCAAGCACAATTTGGTAACACCACCACCAGAGGAAATAACTAAATTGTTGATGGAGTACTGAGATATCATTTCAGAGAGTGTACCTAAAGGATTGCCACCAATCTGGAGTATCAGTCATCATATGGACCTTATACTAGGTGCTAGTTTGCCTAACAAAGTGGCATACCGGATGACACTGGTAGAAAATGCAGAGCTGGATAGATAAATATATGCGCTGTCGAGGAAAGGATTGATCAGAGAAAGTTTAAGCCTATGTGCAGTACTTGCAATACTAGTACCAAAGAAAGATGGAGAATGGAGGATGTGTACAGACTCTAGAGCAATCAATAAGATCTCTATTAAGTATAGTTTTCCATTGCCAAGGATGGATGACATCATGGATTGTTTGAGTGGAGCAAAATATTTCAAAAAGATAGACTTGAAGAGTGGATACCATTAGATCAGGATCAAAGAAGGAGATGAGTGGAAGACTGCATTTAAGACAAATTGAGGGATTGTATGAGTGTTTAGTCATGCCTTTTGGATTAACTAATGCACCAATTACTTTCATGAGGTTGATGAATGAGGTTTTGAAGAAATTCTTGGGTAAGTTTGTTATTGTATATGTGGATGATATTCTAATTTTTAGTAAGACAAAAGAGGAACATTTGCAACATATTAGACAAATACTTTAGAGATTGAGACAAGAGAAATTGTTGATAAACATCAAGAAATGTAGTTTCATGAATACAGAGCTAGTATATTTGGGATTTGTGATTTCTACGGAAGCATTGAAGATGGACCCTGAGAAAGTTAGATCAATTATTGAATGGCCAACCCCTGTGAACATTGGAGAGGTAAGATCATTTCATGGACTAGCAAGTTTCTACCGGAAGTTCATCAAAAATCTTAGTACTGTATGCACACCAATGATAGAGACAATGAGAGGTGACATGAAGGATTTTAAGTGGACATCAGGAGCAAATAAGAGTTTTGAATTGTTGAAGTAGAAGGTGACAGAACAACTAGTGTTAGCATTACCAATTTTTGACAAAGTATTTCAAGTTGATTGTGATGCTAGTAGAAATGCAATAGGAGCAGTGTTAAGTCAAAGAGAGAGACCAGTAGCATATTTTAGTGAGAAGTTGAATGATGCAAGGAGGAGATATTTAATATATGATTAGGAGTTCTATGCCATAATTCAAGCCTTAAAGAAGTGGAGATATTACTTGTTGGCAAAGGAATTTGTGTTGTACACTAATCATCAAGCTTTGCAGTATTTGAACAACCAAGGTAAGTTGAATCAGACACACATGAGATGGGTAGAGTTCATGCAAAGTTACACATTTGTATTGAAGCACAAAAGTGGGAAGTCAAACAAGTTGCAGATGCATTGAGCAGAAGGAACCTGTTGACAGAGATGACGGTAGAAGTACTAGGATTTGAAGAACTTAAGCATATGTATGAAGAGGATCATAATTTTGTAGAAACATGGAAAGCATGTAAGGAACCTATTGTGATAAATAGAATAAAGTGGTTGGATTATTTTATTCAGGAGGATATGTTGTTCAAAAGAAATTAGTTGTGTATACCTAGGAGTTCAATGAGAGATAATTTGATCAAGGAGAAGCATAGTGGTGGATTAGTAGGACATTTTGGGATTGACAAGACAATAGCTTTAGTGAGTGAACATTATTTTTAGCCTCAGATATATAAGGATGTAAGGAAATTTGTTCAGAGTTGCAGAATTTGTCAAGTTGTAAAAGGGAGTAGTCAAAATATTGGATTGTAAAAATCTTTGGCAGTACCGAAGAGACCTTGGGAAGACATAAGCATGGATTTCATATTAGGTTTGCCAAGAACATAGAGGGGATATGATTCTATAGTTGTAGTAGTGGATAGATTTTCAAAGATGGCTCATTTCATTACTTGTAAGAAGACAAACGATGCAATGCATGTTGCTAACCTATTTTTCAAGGAGATTGTGAGATTGCATGGATTACCAAAGAGTATAGTTTCAGATAGGGAAACAAGATTCATAGGATATTTCTGGAGGACATTGTGGAAGAAGATGAAGACATACCTAAAGTTCAGTTCAACATTTCACCCACAGACAGATGGACAAACATAAGTGGTAAATAGGAGTTTACGTAACTTGTTGAGATGTCTAATAGGGGATAAGGCAGGAAATTGGGATCTAATTCTACCGCAAGCAGAATTTGCATATAATAATTTAGTGAATAGAAGTACAGCCTGGAAGACCCCATTTGAAGTTGTGACCAGAGTAAAACCTAGAGGAGTTGTAGAGCTAAGAGACATTAATATGGATCACAAAAGAAGTGCAAAAGTAGAAGAATTTGTAGGATATATGGAGACATTACATAATCAAGTCAGGAAACATTTGGAAGAGATGAGAAGAAAATATAAGGAACAAGTAGATGAGAAGAGGAGACATAAGAAATTTTCTATTGGAGATGAAGTTATGGTATATCTAAGGAGAGATTTCCGGTATGGACATATAATAAGCTAAAAATAAGGAAGTTTGGACCATGTAAGATTCTTAAGAAGTTTAATTTAGGAAATGCATATGAAGTGGAGTTACCAAAGACATTTGGTATATCACCTATATTCAACATTGCGGATCTATATTAGTATCATGAAGGAGAGTCAAGTTACATCGTTGAAGATGGGTGGAAGGATCAGTTACCACAATAGCAACTAGAGAAGATAGAACATATCTTGGATAACAGAGTTGGACGCAACACTAGAGGTAAGTAATATAAATAGTATTTGGTTAAGTGGAAAGGAAGACCAAAAGAAGATTCATCATGGATTTCTTAGGCTGAGGTAGACTGCCTTGGTTTTCCTCTAGCCCTAGCAAAGTGAGGGACTCACTTTTTCCACAACCCTGAGTGTCTGATGCAGGAGCATCCCAAGTTGAAGAGCAATCTTGCATCAACCAAAAATATTTGCTTTCTTTTCTTTTCTCACATTTTAGTTGTAGTTTAGTCATTTGCAGTTTCAACATTTTCTATTGCATTCTACCACATCTTCATTTAAGAGCTCGTGGAGTAGGAATTACCTTTTATCCCATGTCAACTACATTATATTTAGATTTCATGAGATTTGGAGTTGCTTGTGGAAATTTATCGCTATCAAAAAATCATCAGCACTCACAGAACATGGCGCTCATCTGTTAGCATGAGTAAACCAGTATTGTGGAGCAATCCTGTGAGTTACAGAGCCTAAAAGAACATCACACAAGACAATTTGGAACCAAATAAACCTTCATTGAGATCCACATCGCGTTTCATCTATTTGCAGAGCATTACCAAGAGTTGTAGACCAACCTACATGTTTCATCATTCATTGGACTTTGAGATCTCTTAAGGCTGACATGGAGGATTCTTCAAGCCAGAGAAGGATATATGAGCATTTCTTAGATGCTCTAGGGAGGTAGTTAGTTGATATGATAGAATAGAGTTGAAAGAGAGTTCTTTCTCTAGAGGCACTTCAATGCCATATCTTTCATGTATGTTGTAACCTGAAAAGCAAGCCTGTGAGCCCATGATTGCAGCCCGTATGTTACCAGCATATAAGCATTGTAATTTTATGATCTTTTGAGCGTATAAATATTCCATTGCATTATGTTATTTCCATTGTGTTTACTCTAGCTGCATGGTTGGACACTCCATTCTCTGGACCCTCCATCCCTGACTGCACCATTAAATATTTATTTGGGACCACTTGTAAAGTTGTATTGTAATATTGCTTATATGTTTTATGTGTGGGAGATATAAGACAAATATTTAGTATTGTAATATTTAATTCTGGGGTCAATGATTTTGTGCTCTCGTGGTTTTGAGACACATGGTTTAGCTCATACAACTTGGTGGTTTTGTGTGAGCTTGATTCCATAAAAGCAAAAACATGTTTAGTGGTTGAAGTTGGCTATCATTTTGGAGTTGGCTATAATTTGTATTGAACTCCCTTGAAGAGTGCATATGTGAAGCATAGTATGGGATGCATGATTACATGGTTACCCATTATGCTTGGACACATGGAGGATGCATCGAAAGAGCTTAATGTTGTTGGCAAGAGACACTATATGGATTCATGGTTGTTGTCATTGATGGCAACAAAGGTCATCCCACATATCCGCAAGTCATGGTGTGTCCCTACTAGAAGTCAGAATAAAGATTGTTGTGGTCCGGTGAACAAGAACAGAGCATGTGGCAAGGTCCGACAGATTGGTCCAGATCTCTCAGAGGAAGTATCTTGGTGCAGTGCGGATTTGGGGAAGTCAAGAGGACTACCTTGAGTGGTATATTCCAAGGATTTAGCCTCCGGTGATGGACAAGGAAAAAGATATGAATAGTTGAGTACCGAATTCCTGAGAGACAGTGAAAACAGAGGAAGAACTGACTGACATAGTATCAGACTACTTTCCGGATGTGTTACTATTGATGATAAAGGTTGTGAAGGCATGAATCATGTTTGGCCGACATGATTAATGATATCTACAAGTATATGCTTGATCCGCATTGCTTGGTGAGCAAGGATTCAGCCGACAGAACAGAGTTTGTAAGAAACTAGACTGTTCCGGATGCCGACTAAAAAGGTGATGAAATTACTTGTGCGGATATATATAGGGGATGGATTTAGTTGTGAAGTGTGTGAATGTATCAAGATATATGTGAATAAGTGCAGAACAGAGCAGAAGTAGCAAGAAAGATCCGGTATGTGAAAGGATAGCAGAATAAAGAACAGAGAAAAGATGAAGTGCAGCAGATCAGTGTACTGAGCCTAACCGGAACTGAACTCCAGCATATGCAGATGCTTCCAATCAGTTCAAGACTGTGATTCTTATCACTTTGTAGACAGTGTGTCTTCTTGTAGGCAGTGGACCTCTTGTGAGCAGTGTGCTTGGGCAGTGAGCCCTAATTGGCAAGTGCCATTTTGTAATTTCCTATTCTTCTAACAGAGAATAATTTTTGGGTTAATCACCCCGTGGTTTTCTCCCTTAACAGGGTTTCCACGTCAAAAATACTGTGTCATGTGTTTCTTATTTCATGGTAATGTTTTTGTGTTTGATTCAATGCTGCATTAATTAATAAGAAAGCTCAAAAAGGGAAATAATTAGGATAATTGATTCACCCCCCCCCCCCCTCTCAGTTATCAACAATTGGTATCAGAGCTAAGTTCCTCCTAATAGAGCCTAACAGCTTGAGGAAGATCTGGGAGTTCAAATGGATGCATATGGTTTAAGGGAGCAACTCAAGACTGCCCTTGAGGATCTTGAACAGTCAAATTCTGAAGTCAATGAATTAAAGGAAAGACTCAAACAGGCTGATGAATTCATGAGAGAATTAAGAAAGGAGCTGCTCCAACAATTGGCAAGACAAAGTGATGAAAGCAATACAAATGAAGAATTGACTGAGCAAACCAAGTTATGTGAAAAGTTATCAAAAGAAGTCATTATGTTAAGACATGAAATGGAATCAGGTATAAAGTTTACTCAAGAGATTGAAGAAAAAAAAAAGGTTGAAGACAATCTAAGACAATCTCTTAAAGAAAAATCAGAAGAATGCCACCAGATGGACAGGATTATCAGACATCTTGAATCTGATCTTGAAGATGCCAAAGATAATGAAGAAAAACTTGAGGATCAAATTGCCTCTCTCAAAAGAGACCTTCAAACAGCAAATGAATATAAAGAGAAATTCAAGATAAGTTCTGCTCAACTTGAAGTTCTTCTTGGAAGTCAAAAGAGGACAGATGACAAGTATGGTTTGGGATATAAGAAAGGAGAAAGCTCCAGATCCGGTCAAAAGAATTTTGGATCAGAAAATCCAAGGAGCAGGCCTAGAAGACCTCTGGTAAGACAGCCCAATTCTCAAAGATATCCATCTTTCAATGGATACTGCCACAGCTGCAACCACTTTGGTCACAAAGCTAATCAGTGCAGAAAGAGAATGAATCAGATTAATTCATCCTTCTCCGGACAGTGCTTCAACTGCAAAAGGTATGGACACAAATCCCATGAATGCAGAAATATGCAAGTAAACAAATCATTCAAAGGTAGATGCTTTACATGCAATAGAGTAGGTCATATGGCTAATCAATGCAGATCAAGAGGATATCAGTCAAATATGCAAAGAAATGTTATTTGCCAAATCTGTAATAGGTCCGGTCATAATGCTAAAGTCTGCAGAAGCAAGAATCAGGACAAAAGAGGTCTGGTGTATAATCAGAATCAAGACAAGGGTAAACAAAAGATGAATGCGGATGAAGTTAGGAATCAGATGAGCAAGATTTGGGTGAAGAAAAGTTTAGAGAATGTAGAGGTTGGATCCGCACCAGACTCTGGTGCTGATATTTCTTCCGAAAATTAAAAAGTGAGCTCTGGCTCAGGGGGAGACTCAAAGAAAATCCTGTTCCCCCAGCCAATCAAGTGGTGCCGGATGTGGCACAAGATGCGGAGTAAAGGGTTTAAAGATATAAGTCTTGAGATGATCCAGATAAAATTTCAGAGGTCCGCATGGAGTTATGAAGAAGCTGTGATCGATCAAGTAAGACCTGTTCTGGGAGATGCTCTGGTATGACAGAGGATTACAAAAAGGTCCGGAGAGATCCGGAAGTGCACTATCTTATTCTGCGGATTGGACAGAGTGTTTGGGATGTTCTTGTAATGTGTCATCTCGATTTATTCATGATTGAAAGATCCGCATGATGTTCATAGATCAGGACTGATCCGGGATACTCCAAGCTATCCGGACAAGACAAACCAGAATAATATAGGTGAAGCATTTATTGCAAATAGATATTAGGGTTTGCGGAGCAATATAAGGGATTTCTCAAAAATCATTTGCTCATTCTGCACTCAAGAAGAAGTGAAAAGTGGAGCTCTGCAACAAGATTCTTCAAGCACACCAAAGATCTCCTGCCGAAGTCATTGCATAAAGAAATCAATCCAACCACTCCATGCTAACCGAAGGCGCATAAGGTATTCTCCGTTTTCATTATCTCACTGCAAATCTTTGAAGAATGGCTACTCCAAATATAGTTAAGATCTCTGATAGACCTCGCCCCACATTCAAGAAACATCCTTACAAATCATTGGAGGTAGATCCACTAGGAGCCTTCTCTAGTGTTCCTCATGGTGTATTGCATACGGAAGATATTAGGGTTTACATCCATGCGAATCTTGAAGACTTTGGAGAATCAAAACTGATGGATATCTATCACAAACAATTGATAGATGACTCCTTTGAGATCAAACCTCAGTACAAAGCCATCCGGGACAAACACTTTGCACAGTGCATTCATTTCCCCTGTTTTGAAGAAGATGAATGGGTCCGGTATGTACTAAGCAGAGTACATGACAACTTCCTATGGTTGAACAAGCCCTTCAAGATCACCAAGGATGCAATTAGGGCTGTAACCGGTCTGCACTCATCCGGTGGATTACCTGTTCTCAAGTCTGTCAAAAATCAGACAGTTAGTGATGCAACCGGATCCAAGTTTGACAAGAGAGCTATGACAGTTGATGACATCACTGAACCGGATGTCAAATTTGCAGCTATGATAATTGGTTACAAAATCTATCACTCCAGTAGGGAAAATTCAGTACCGGGAACTGCAATCTACACAGCTTATCAAATGTTAAAGGAGAATGCAGACTATGACTTGTGTGAGCTTCTGGTGAACCAACTCTTTGAAAATCTGCAAAAGATCAAGAAGGACAAGAAAAACTCCTTCAAGTATGGCAATCTGATCCTTTGTCTCTTCTTTTACTACATGAATGAGCTTCCCAGATCCAGTGGATGGATATGGTAGAATGACAGACCGGTTGCCATCCAAATCAGAGACTATTTGCATGGACTTGGGGATGCTAAAGCAAGAAATACAGCTCTATGGGGATACTTCAAGAACTTCCAAAGCATGATGCATGCAAGAGAAAGAATACCCCAATCCCTTGTTGAAAAGTACAAAGACACAGTATGCTTCATGGTAGAAACAGATCAGTGTCTAATGGAGGCAGTAGAACCAAGAACTGTATGGATCATGCCCATGGGGTATGAAGTGGATGAACAAATAGTGGAGCTGCATGTTCAACACATGCTAAGTCAGCCCAAAGATCCAAAGGCAGAAAGGTTTGGAACCTTTGAGGAACTGAGTGTAAAGATACATGTAGAACTCAGGGAACCGGAGATAAAGAGGAAGGTAAGAAAAGAAGTTGAGCATATTGCTCAAGGCCTAGGCATCTCAAAAGAGGCACTTGATGCCAGCTGGGAAAAGAGGAGGAAGACTGAGGAAGAAGAGAAAAGTAAAGAAAGTGTTCCGGTTGAAACTCCCACCCGGACCAGATCATCAAAAAGATCTGCACCTCCCACAACCAAAAGTTCAAAACCGGAAGTCCAGGCATCCGGTAAAAGATCCAAGACAAAAGCCACAAGGGCTTATGAAAGCCAAAAGGATGAAGAGGAAACAGAGTCAGATGAGGGAGTAAAAGAAATAAAGAAGCAGAAGAAGAAAGGATCCGGTAAACCCTCCACAGGCCAAGATAAGGATGAAATGGCAGAGGTATCTATTGAAAAGCCCACTCTATCTCTAGAGAGTGTAATCAAGTCGGTCACCGTGGATGGAAACCTTCAACCAATGACTAAATTTTATGATGACTACAATGAGGCTGACCAAAAGACTCTGCAGGAAGCCACAGTCAAATATCTGAACATATACAATAAGGCTTTCATTGAGATCATATCTCTTATTCCTAAAAGCCTAGAAAAGGAATTAGAAATAAGAAAGAATAATGCTCATGCAAAAGATCTTGAGATCCGGGAGCAGATAGCTATTCAGCTATATCCTCAAATTGATCCCAAGACAATGAACATAATCTTCAAAGACTGCAAAGATGAGTTCAGAAGTAAAGCCAGGATGAATCAACTCATGCTTGGTGAGACTGACAAAGTGGCCCAAGAGACAGAAGAGATCCTCCGGAAGGCCTTCAAAAGGTTCAATCTTCCTGTTGTAGAGGACTTAGGTGCAGAAACAGCTGCGAATTTGGAATCATCTGTTCCAGAAGAAGTGGGCCCTGAACAGACAAACATCTCTCCTCCGGTTTCCCCTACAGTCTCCGGATCCCAAGAAGAAGAGAAACTACAGGAGAAAGAAGCAGCAGCTAAAGAAAAAGAGGTTGACAGCACCCCAACAGAGAAAACCACGACTGAAAGTGGTAAGAGTAAGGAAGGAGAAAATATTCAAAAGGACAAAACTGCAGAAGAGAAGAAACATCTGTCTCCGGCAAGAGACACTGCACAAACTGTTCAAGAATTCCTGACAAAAGCCACTATAGAAATTGATGAACCAGACCTGCTAAAAGGACCATTAGATTTTGACTCTTTGTCACCGGTGCAAACAATGAAAATAGCCTCATTTGCAAATGAGAAAGTCAAAGAGAAGCTGCTGAAATCTCACATGGAAGACTGTGAGCTTATGGAGGTAGCATCTGGAGTGCTAGAAAAGATCATGCCATCCTTTCAAAAGGATCCCACAGCCTCCTCTTCCGGTAATCTCAAAACCTTAGTTAGCAGTGTTAGTACACATTTTGAATCTCTAGAAAAATCTGCTGAAGAAAAGGTCCGGAAGGAATTTTTGGATAAAAGACTTTCAGAAGTATTAGAATTAATCTCTAAAGATAGGAGAATTGTGAGTATTGGAATAAAGAGCTTAGAAAATGCTCTTAAGGATGGCGGTGACATTTACAAATTTTGTATATCCTGGTCAAAGGCAACAGCAGCAATTGATAAGAAAATAAAAGAGGAACAGGACAAGCTACAAAGTTTATCTCAAAGTTTTGATCCTCTCTCTTCCTCCATAATAAATCAAGAATGTCAGACTATTGCAGTCTTGAATGAAATAAAGAATCTTGAGAAGGAAAGGAAGAATATCACTAACCGGATGGGAGAACTTAGAAGGATTATAATCCCTAAGTTGGAAACTATGCATGAGGCCATCAGTGATGCTCAGACCACCGCCCAAACAAATGATTCGACAGATCTCAAGCGGGCAGAAGCTTTTGCATTTTTGTTGAGTGGTCACATTTCAATTTTAGATAGAATGAAGCAAAGTTGGGCTATAGAAATGATCCAATTGCAGACATCCTTTGCAGACATTCTTCAGTATATGTGAGTATGTAAATATGCGGCTATGTATAGAAAATTTTTGAAAATTTTGGTGTGCGGACCCTACCCTTTGCCATTGATGTCAAAGGGGGAGTGAGGAGTAGTGAAAAATGAGGAATCCAACTAAGGGAGAGTTCCAAAAATTGTATATAAAGATAGAGCATCAGCCAAGGGGGAGCATAGTGTAAACACTTAGTCATTTTTCACTAAGTGTTGCCATCAATGCCAAAGGGGGAGATTGTTGGCAAGAGACACTATATGGATTCATGGTTGTTGTCATTGATGGCAACAAAGGTCATCCCACATATCTGCAAGTCATGGTGTGTCCCTACCAGAAGTCAGAATAAAGATTGTTGTGGTCCGGTGAACAAGAGCAGAGCATGTGGCAAGGTCCGACAGATTGGTCCGGATGTCTCAGAGGAAGTATCTTGGTGCAGTGCGGATTTGGGGAAGTCAAGAGGACTACCTTGAGTGGTATATTCCAAGGATTTAGCCTCCGGTGATGGACAAGGAAAAAGATATGAATAGTTGAGTACCGGATTCCTGAGAGACAGTGAAAACAGAGGAAGAACTGACTGACATAGTATCAGACTACTTTCCGGATGTGTTACTGTTGATGATAAAGGTTGTGAAGGCATGAATCATGTTTGGCCGACATGATTAATGATATCTACAAGTATATGCTTGATCCGCATTGCTTGGTGAGCAAGGATTCAGCCGACAGAACAGAGTTTGTAAGAAACTAGACTATTCCGAATGCCGACTAAAAAGGTGATGAAATTACTTGTGCGGATATATATAGGGGATGGATTTAGTTGTGAAGTGTGTGAATGTATCAAGATATATGCGAACAAGTGCAGAACAGAGCAGAAGTAGCAAGAAAGATCCGGTATGTGAAAGGATAGCAGAATAAAGAACAGAGAAAAGATGAAGTGCAGCAGATCAGTGTACTGAGCCTAACCGGAACTGAACTCCAGCATATGCAGATGCTTCCAATCAGTTCAAGACTGTGATTCTTATCACTTTGTAGACAGTGTGTCTTCTTGTAGGCAGTGGACCTCTTGTGAGCAGTGTGCTCGGGCAGTGAGCCCTAATTGGCAAGTGCCATTTTGTAATTTCCTATTCTTCTAACAGAGAATAATTTTTGGGTTAATCACCCCGTGGTTTTCTCCCTTAACAGGGTTTCCACGTCAAAAATACTGTGTCATGTGTTTCTTATTTCATGGTAATGTTTTTGTGTTTGATTCAATGCTGCATTAATTAATAAGAAAGCTCAAAAAGGGAAATAATTAGGATAACTGATTCACCCCCCCTCTCAGTTATCAACAAATGTTTCAAAAGTGTTCATGGAGACTTTGTAGGTGTATTGTAATGTTTCATTTATGAATAATATATTAAGTGTGGATGCTTTCAGAGGCTGAGTTTTTCCCTCGTGGAGGATTTGCCCAGCGTATATATTGTGTCATCTTGATGGTATGTTTGTTTATTCTTTTGCATGGTGGATTTTGAGTACTTGTTTACATATTTATCTCTCTTGGGGTTATGTAGAAATCTTTATTATTGTTGTAATTTTTTCTTTCAAGTGTTATCAAAGCCTAGTTGCAAGGTTGTGGGAGGAGATCTCCTAGGTATTTGTAACCCTTTGTATGAGTAGATTCTTGTGCATAGTTGAATCCAAGGTCTTACAAGAAGAGAATGAAAGCATTTTCAAGTTCATAGACGTGTTTGTAGACTTGGGTTGTTACAAAACTTAGGTTTGATGAAGATTTGGCAAATGGGTTTTTTGTTAGGGCTCTTTTGTGGGGGTTTTAGGGGTAAGATTTTTCTAGAGGCCTCCTGGGCAAATATTAACCTCACTGTTGAGTCCAGAATGCCCAAAAACCTATATTTTGATATAAAAATTCACACATTTTGGAGAGAAAATTTAGCCATTTTCATGCCCTAGAAGGAATCTCTATGAGAAATATTCATACAAATTTTGTATGTTTGTACAGATCCATATGGTACGACATGACAATCAATAGGTATAATCAGTAGAATAATCATTCATCAAAAGAAAAAATAATTAAAAAATTCTACATATGTGTTGTATGGAGGTCTATAGATTTTAATATTAAAAAAATTAAGTTGATAGCCAATGGGAGAGGTGACGTCAACAAAAAATTGAAATCTTGAATTATTTTGAGAGGGGCCTATCCCTAGTCCCATGGCAAACCAACCACTTGGAGTTAAAGTTGTGAAGCCCTGATTGTTGTAGGACCCAACGGGTGGCCACGACTAGCCTGTAGGGGCTAAACACCCCAGGGGCTACACAGTGGCCATGCTACTAGAGGAGCATTGTCATTGCCCACTAGCCATAACAACCTATATGTTGCTGATATTGGTGCCACAACCAAAGAGCCACCAATGTTCAATTTTAAGGATTGATAGAGCAAAAATTTTCTAGAGGGAATAAATTTAACCCACAGTATTAAATTTTTAACTTCTTATAGGAGCCAAAAAGATCTCTCTAAGAACTACATAGTGGTACAAGTTTTATTATCACATTTTCTGTTTGTGATAGTGCCTAAAGTTGACATTGCTCCAAAATATTAAACAAGTGATATCTCAAGAATACATAATCAAATTCTAGATTTCAAAGAGGTGATGGAGAGCATTTGTAGCATACTACATAGTGGATTAAGTGGTTTTTCACTCAGATGAGAAGAGAGAGGTTTGTATTTGTTTGAAAACTTGTATATGCCCGAGATTTGGGGTGTGATTGTGTTAACATCCAAATAAATTTGTGAGAAAAACTTATGGGAGTGTATGTTTTTATTAGACTGATATGATGGTATAACATGTTATCAGATTTGGTGCTTCCTGAGATAGGTACATAGATTATCTTCTAGTTTGAGGGCATGGTTGATATTGCGTGGGAGACTAGGAGTTTCAGTTTAGGGAGAGTTGAATATAGGTACAATGATGGTGATGATTATGGTGTCATGGATATTCATGTACATTTAAGCATTGGCACAACATGGTCATGTATGTGGTTGATAGGATTAGGTTGTGATATTGGATTGATTTATGATTACAAGTGGTGGTGTGGTTTAGTGTTAAGAGGTTTTTCTTACCTCCTAGATGCTTGTTTGGTTCCTTGACTATGGTTACTCATTTGTGGATTTGTTTGGCCAATTAGATTTGGAGTTAATCTAGTGTTTGAGTGATGAGAGGTATATAAGTTATTTTCTTTGTTGTATTGGTTTACAAGATTACTAATGTGATGATAAGTTTGCATGTTTCATTAGTTTGGGATCTATGAGTTGTCTATTTTAGTGGGTTGCACTTAGCCATTAGTAGCATTCATGAATCGCATGTGGACTATCTATAGCCATATATCAGTTTAGTGTTGATGTAAACTTTGTTAGTTGGCCTTATTTGTGCATTGGTATGTTGCATTGGGATGGGAGGATGGATGATTAGAGTGCCTAGATAGTCAATTATTAGGACTAGTAGCATGGTTTTTTTTATCTTCTTGACTTGGAGATCTTGGTTCTACTTTATTCTTTGGAGATGTTCCAATATTGCAATTGAATGTATGTGGACCATGGTGATCTTCATTTAGGATATGGTTATCACAATGCCATGGATAGCTCAATATCATAGTTCAGTGGGAGCTCTGGCAGTGATGTAGATTCATCAATTGGTGATGAATGATCTTTTGCAATGGTTGGGGTGTCATGGAAAAATTCTTGGATCATGATTCATGTATGTAGTGAGAGTTCTTTGACATGTTGAGTTCTATTGATAAGAGATGGTTATCATCATGTGATTAGAGATGTTGACATCTTGGTTTGCCATGAAGGACTCTCAAAGTCTTTGGTGAGGTGTTAGTTTATGACTTTTTGGCTTTCACAAGTGATCCTTGGTTGAGAGGATGTTTGGTGTTGTGCCATGATGGACTCTTGATTCTAGATTAGAGTTTTAGCATGATACAGTTGCTCAAGAAAGAAGGATATGTTAATTGGAGCATATGATCTTCTAGGAGGAGATGTTAGATCATGATGTCATGATGTGTTCCTAGATTTTGCAGATGTACAATGGGAACTTTGATAGTGGTCGAGGATACTTAGTTCTCTTGGTATTGAGTATATTGATCTTTTGCTTGGGAGCTTCATGATAGAGCAGTGTCGCATTTGGATTTTAGCATGGATTGATTAGTTGTATGTGCTCATAGATAATTGGAGACTACGATGAGGTTGGAGTTCTATTGAGTTTAGAGACATTTGTTGAGATGGCTAGTCTTTGAAGATTTCAATAGGAATACCAAGGAGCCTTCACCTAGATATAGACGTGAGGTTCTTGGAGAGAGCCATTATGGCTTGGTGTATCTTGGAGGAATAATCTCATTCCCCACTCTTGGTCTACTCAACCGAACATCATCTAATATGCATTGCTCGTTTTGTTTCAGATGTATTTTGTTTTATGCTTTGTCTTCTCATGGATATGGATCTTATGCTATGGTTGTTAGTTCTGGAGGGTTCATTTGAGGAGTTTCTGATATGGTTATCTCCTTGTGCATATGAGCTTGATTTATGCTGGCATTTATGAGGATTTTAGGAGATGTTATTGGACATATTATTAGTTTTGGGAATGGATTTGAGTTTGATATTCCTTTGTTAGAGATACTTACATCCATGTTGGTTATATGAGATACATATGTTTTGTTTGATCTATGAGATTAAACGATTGGGTGGTGTGAAGGCTTTTCAATCAGGGTTGTGAAGGATGTCTTTCTTGGAACATGTTAGCACTTTGAGGTGTTGGTAGAACGACATGGTATGTGATATAATTTACATATTTTCTCTCTTTGGTCTTGTGTTTCTTCTTGGAGGTTCATATTCACATGACATTGGAGTTGAGGTTTGCATGGAGTCATTGGATCACTATGTTTGTGGTCATGTGTTGTTATTCTACTTCATTGTTTTTTAGTAACAACATAGGGGTTATTTAATCTCTTTTTTTGTTGAGTGTGGACAAATTAGGAGAGCTATGGAGGCCAGTTGTGAGGGAGTATGCAGTGGTTTGTGTTGCATGTGTGGATCATTGTGATTATTCCTCATTACTACATGGCTTTAATTATTAGCCACACCTTGGTTATGAGTGTTGATTGGTAAACTTGGTATGCCTTGATCTATTTTTAGATTTGACATTATCCATGTAGTGGGAGTTCTAGGTTGTGTATGTGTCCTTTGTTGGATGTTCTCATTATACTGCAATGTTGAGGGTCTTGATGTTTTTTATCGCATGTTTATGTGTTGTTACCTTGAAGGAATTCTTTATGCAAGATAGTGTATATACATAGATTTGTGATCATATATTGGGTTGGATATGTTGCTAGCATGAGTTCTACTAATGTTTTGATACCTTTGGAGGTATGGATGGTTAAATGAATTAGCATTTATTGTGGATATTATTTCTAGTCATGTGGGTTTTTTCCTTGGTAGCAACTTGGATCCTTTGTTATCACTTTAATTTGATGATTGTGATCTTTGGATTGATGCATCTTCACCTTGGCTTGTTCCTTTTCTTCCACAGGTGACATGTTGGAGGCTAAGAGGGGTTATTTCTTGAGATGGTGGTCACTTTGGATGTTATTGGAAGTATCTTGTCAAAGGAAGCAAGGTATGTAGAAATGCTTCCTACACTAAACTTTTGAGGAGAGTGTTGTGCAAATTTTCAATATTTTAACAATTACAAATAGTAGAAACACATATAAACATAAAATAAACAAATACCATAACACAGATGTACGTGGGGAAAACTCTTTTGGGAGAAAAACCCCACACTCCAAACTAGCTCAATGTATTATTTAGTAAACAACATAGTTACGATACACTTGCAGACAAAGTCTTCACAGGAGTATCACCAACTGGAGATTTGGAGGAATTTCAATAGCATAACAATACCTACAAAACTTGTTATCAAACCTCCATCTCAAGCACCCAATAAATAAGAGATACAATACATGAAACCATCAAATAGCAATTCGAAAACCACAATCTAAAACCGCCCAAAATTAGTGGTGCCTAAATCCTTGGTTAGAAATCCAAAACCCAAATTCCAAGAGTGTACAGGCTAAAATAACATATTCCTTCCACTTGTCATAACCTCGTTATAATGCACTCACTAAATTTGGCATTCTATTTTGGCTCTATTGTCCCCATTCAAAGATGCCTGATGACATGTTGGTCAACAAGTGTAACTCCCCTTTACAACTCTTTTATGTGTTGATGTTTTTACATTTACAATGCAAGAGTCCCAACTTCTGGAGGCCATAACTTTTGATCTAGGAGTCTGATTTAACTCATTTTTAAATTATAGAGATCAAAGTGGTTAACATGAAAAGTACCAAGAACCAATGCCAAACAACCTAGAATTTTTATTTGGCCAAAAACGAACTCTATAGCCTAGAACTTGAGTTTTTCTAATTTTCAACCTAAAAATTGCACTGCTTGTAATCTTAACATTAGGTGCAAGGTTGAAACAACTTTCCTAACATATTGATGGACCATGAGAGAATGCTAGAGATTCATGTAGTTTTATGGTTGGCTATGATGACACGTTTCGTCGATCGACCCTTGTGCAATGTATACAACAAGTGAGAGAATGTTAGGAAAAATGGTGTTGTACACCTTGCACAAGAAGAAATATATATTTTAATTATGTAAAATAAATATTTATTTGTGGTGCATCTTAAGAGATATGTTTAGCCACATTAAATATTTTTTTAGGACCACTTGTAAAATTGTATTGTAACATTGGTTAGATATTTTGTGTGGGAGACATAGGACTAATATTTAATTTTGGGGTCAATGGTTTTGTGCTTTCATAATTTTGAGACACGTGGTTTAGCTAATACCACTTGGTGGTTTTGTGTGAGATTGATTCTATAAAAGCAAGCACATGTTTGGGTTGAAGTTTTTTTTCATTTGTATTGTGCTCTCTTGAAGAGTGCATATGTGAAGTATTGTATGGGATGTGTGGTTGTATGGTTACCCATTATGCTTGGACACATGGAAGATGCATTGGAGGAGCTTCATGTTTTAAAAGTGTTCATGGAAAATTTGTAAGTGTATTTTAATGTTTCATTGTTGAATAATACATTGAGTGTGGATGCTTTTGGAGGCTAGATTTTTCCTTCATGGAGGGTTTTCCTAGGGTATATCTCGTGTCATCTCGATGCTATGTTTGTCTATTCTTTTGCATGGTGGATTTTGAGTACTTGTTTGCATATTTATCTCTCTTGGGGTTATGTGGAAATGTTTATTATTTCCATAATTTGTCCTTTCAAATATTCATATAAATAAACATTCATCAATATTTTCAATAATAAAATTACGCCATATCTCAATGCTCTAATCATGATTATTCATGTAATCAAAATATGAATGTTTTCCCAAGCATTTCATATAGCAATAAAAATGGCAACATACTAGCCAATATGGTTCTTAAACCAAACAACAATGTATAATTATAATTGTGAACACGTGATCAATACCATGTATGGTTAGCATAGACATGATCATAAACATTTTCATAATATAAATTTGATGCATACCCAAGCATATATTAACTATTGATCAAATAGGTATTGAAAACAAAATCAATCTTAACCTTCACAATTAATAAGGGTAAGGTGAGAGACAAACATGGGTGGGCCTTACATGTCCCACTCAACTTTGAAGTGATGGGACCATGGTCAAAGCAAATAATCTCTTGATGCACTTAAATTGTCCTACCATTATGGTCCATAAGGTGGAATACATGTTGTTTCAAAATGATCACCTAATCAATACATTTGAGCACTCTATCCTCTCTAACACACAAATTATACTAGACATGGCATGGATCATATGTGGTGAGTCATTGCCAAAATATAGGCTCTATAATTTATGATGGTTTTTAGAATATGTCTGTTGTTCTCAAAATAAGCTACGTTCGTTTTTGTAGACAACCCCTACGAAACTTGTCTGTTTCGTAATCTACACTCTAAGTTCGCAAATCGAGACAAGATTTTCTTGGCCTCGTGCGAAGTTGTATGACATCCTAAACTAGTTTACAACATTCCCTCAAATTGATTTCTCGATATTTGTGCAAATTGATTAGGTTGTAAACTAACCAAAATATCAATTTTGATCATTTTGGGGGTGTTAGTGAAAATTTGAGTATTTGTGTAATGTCGGTAAACATTGTTGACTTTACATATCTTTTTCTTTGCTTGTGAAGTGTCAGAAATTTTTGCTGCTTTTACATAGTTTTTCATTTACTCATGCCCGAGCGGTGATTTTTGCCGTCATGACATGTTCTTCACCAGAAAAGCAAATGTAAAAGCGGTGATTTATGCCGTCATGACATGTTCTTCGCCAGAAAAGCAAATATAAAAGTGGTGATTTCTGCCGCCGTGACATGATCTCGCCAAAAGGTAAATGTAATATCGGCGGTTTCTATCGCCATTGCATTTCCGTTAACACATGTTCAATTGGCGATTTTCACCGCCCAAACAAGGTCGATCTTCACAATCATGAACTCCAGTGGCATTAATTGCCACTCATGTTGGCATTAAAATCACACCTTGTGAACCTTTTAAATTAGTAATCTCATTATCTTTTTGTTATTTCTATTTTCTAAATCTTCCAATTGATTTGTGAACCCTCCCTCAAACTGCTTGATCGCACCGACATTGGATTCAGACAGATTTCAACTTGTCACCGTCAAGCTTAGGGTTTTCTTTCTTTTTGATAGGTAAGCTTTTATAAGAAAGATATTGTTTTAGCTATTTCCTATTAGGGTTTTCTTCTTCTTGTTTGTTCACATTCTTGAAGAGTTTTATTGTTCGGATGTTGTTCAAAGTTAATTATCATTTAAATGCATCTTTGTTTGCATTTCTTTTGTCGTTTGATTCCCGGCCATGTTGTGATAACCCTAGTTATTCCAAATACTTGTGCCCTAGGTTTTAAGGTAATATGTGTCATTGGTGGTTTGTCCCAATCAAACCAAAACTATCACACAACGTCTGCATCATCGGTAAAGTTTACCGCTTGAGACAAACCTTGATAGCCATTATCATGTGTATTGTCGTCGAATTTCGCCACTCAAACATGTTCATTATGCTTGTCCCCGTGTAGTGGCGGTGAAGTTTACCGCTCGAGTTCTTCCATAAACTTGTGATCAGATGCGAAGTCGGTAATTTTTGTTGCTTATGCATTTGAAGACTTATCAAAATGCAAGTGTATGGGTGGCAAAATTTGCCACCCCTACACGAAAACCTTGAATACTCCCATCACTTGCAGTATCAGCAGTATTTGCCGCTGATACATCAAACTTGTAATTTCCCATCACTTGCAGTGTCAGCATTTTTTGCCACTCCAACATAAAGCACTCAATTTTTCTTGGAGCATGTAATAGCGGTGAATTTAACCGCCGATACACTTGCACATTATCCCTTACATGCAAGGGCAACAAATTTTGCCGCCCATGCAAACATTCTCTCAAATTTTTCCTAACTCTGGGCTATTTTCAATTTTGATTTTTTGAGCTTGCTTTCCTCCGTTCTTCGACCCGCTCGCACTTTAGCCATTTCAAGCTTGTCCCCATAGTCGTGATCGTCAACATGCAATTTTCCCAGATTATCAGTATTTCCCCTAATTGCATGACCATGACTTTTTGTTGCAGTTTCTTCTGTGGATCTTCTTTCTTCATCAACATCCTTCTAGTGATAGCTCATTCAAATGACTGAGTTGTCTTTGAAGAAGTCAAAAGCGATGAAGTACAAATATCAAGGTGTTTTTCCAATCACCTCAGTTACTTCTAATGTCGATGACATTAGAGATATAGAGATTGGCCATGTGGACATGGCTGACTTTGTGGAGAGAACCAAGTCAAATAATCCCAGCTCTGCAATGAAGAAGATAATTGACAGTAACATTCATTTGGTGTCGTCTTTCCTGGTGGCAGCCCACAACACAGAATTTGTCCTTCAGTGTGCTCAATTTTATAACAGAGATACTAGGGCTGTGATGGACCTAAGTGGTAATGTGATAATCAGACTAGATCCTGAATTCATTGATAAGGTGTTTATGTGTCCTCCTGCAACAGAAGTGATAAAGCTAGATTTTGTTGAAGCACAAAAAGAATATGACAAAAATCCTGAGAAGGCAAAGAAGGTAATCAATACTAAATGGCTTAAAGCTCCATGGTCAAACTTGTCTAGGTGGACACGGAGTTTTCCTAGAAGCGACTTTATAGAAGAAGTTGGTGATCTGATAACTCTTCTTAGTAGGATAAGAGGATTGGCTTCTTCCTCACTATTTCATGAATGGATGTATCCTTTCATCAAGGTAATACTCCAAGGCAAACAAGCTATCTTCTAGGGTGAACAAATCACCAATGCTCTGCATGAGCAATTGACCAAGGTATCTACTACTTTCAAGTTCTACATGAGTTCTTACCTGGTGTATATAGCAGCCTCTATGAGAATCTTTCAAGGTCTAACATCAGAAGGAGATAGGAGGGTAATCCCTGTGTATCAGTACTACTCTCAACTAACATTGAAGGGTTATATTCATCATTTCAGAAGAGTAAATGATGCTTTCTTTGCAGTATTTTTGTGTCTTTTTGACCCTCAACTAGAACAAAGAAGAGTGTCAGATGAGGCTTGGATAGTGGTAAATGATTTTGGATGCATGTTCTTACAGTTTCCTTCTTTCTCATATCTGAGGGTTGGCTTTTTCCAAGGTCATCCCTATATGTTGCCAAGGTTCCCCTTAGACATACTTGTCTTAATGGAGTTATGTAGACAAATGATCATCGTGCATAATAAACAAATGGAGCTCAAGAAGCCCAGTTTCAGGTTCCTAGTTGAAATTGGCAGGTATTCAGTATTAACTGCTGCAAAGGCTAGGGCCATGGAAACTGAGATGCAGCTTGTAACCATGAAGCAATTCAAGAGAAGACCAAAGTTTGACTACAGGGGCGTGAAAGACAAAATCAAGAGGAAAACCCAATTCCATGAACCTATGGTTGAAGATGTTTGGGTAGATTTGAGAATAGGAGAAGATGTCAGGAAGTTGGACTACATCAGGTTATCTCTTGAGCAAATTGAATATCTGGGACTTGCTGATATTCCTGAGGATCTAGTGGATGATGGAGAATTGGTCAATGACAGATATAACACTGAATAGGTTGCTAACACTCCCCTCCCTCCAATCCAATGGTCTCAAAAGGAGTTGACCTCACCGAGGAAAATATTTGAGCCTATATTGGCAAACACCAATAATTGGCTAGCAGATAAAGGAATTGCTTTAAAAGAATTCCTTACAGGATCAAAGACTGAGATCCAAGAACAAACAGGTAAAAAGGTGGAGAACAGGATGAAGAACAAAAGTGATGTTCCCTCTTCTTCCAAGCCACATAAGCCTAGGATTAAATTTGTGACGAAGAAGTCAAAAGCTGCGGAGAAAGAGTCTGAAATAGAAGATATGGAAGTTGAGAAACATAACACTGAGGAGCCAACTACTGAGGAAATGGAGGTTGAAGATAGACCTATAGATCAACAAGAAGAGGAAGCTTTGTCCCCATAGGAGACTGTACAACAAGAAACGGGAGTCTCTTCTCCCTTGCCTGACACACTTGTTGCAGTTCCTTTGTCTGTTTCCCCTATTGATATTCCCTCTTCTGAATCTCCCTCCCCTTCCAAAATAATTTTTGACAATCCTCAAAACACTTTTGAAGATGTTCTCTGTTCCTTAGGGTCTATTCCTAGTTTGTCTTCCTCATCTTTTGATATTGGGGATGCTTCTATTTTTGATCACTTTCTAATGAATACTGAACAAGTATCTAATGTAAATGTAACAGGTGTAGTTTTTACTAACACTCCACCTATTGTTTCCACTATGAGTGCAAGTGCAGTTCCGGTGACACCAACAATGGGGACAGATCCTAATGTGAGTACTTCTGTTCTTCCACCATGGTTGTCAGCTTATACACCGAAAAAGAAGAAACAAGCCATCTCCCCAGATGACTTTGATTTTAGTAAGCTGGTGCCTGTAAAAGCCAAGACCCTGAAGAAGCCAAAGATTCTTTCAAGAATGCTTGAGGACAAGGGACATAAATTTCTGGAGATTGCAAAACCTCCACAGGATGCAACCATGGAAAATTTTGATATGAATGATTACTCTATCTCTAGAGTTGAATTAGGCAAGATAACTCATGAAATTGCCAAGAATGATATGCAGTCAGCAATGGACATCCTAATTCAGAAATTTGACAGGGAGAAAGAAATGAAAGATCACTACAAAGCAACAGTTGAACAGTTGACAGCAGTGGTAAGGAAAATCACTTTGAATTCAGAAGCAGTAACTCCTGAGGCCGTTTCTGTAGAGGACCTTATTATCCAAAAAGCAGAAAAGACTCACCTCAAGGGAAGAGTACTTGAAGAATATTTGGAAAGGATGTGCACCCAAGGAATATCTCTGCTTAAAGAGCTATCTGAGAAGATAGATAAAATGGAGAAAATAAGAGCATAACTTGATGATCTCATTGATGTTATTTCTCAAGATATCGAGCGCATAGAAAGGAATCATGATAAATGTAAGCACTCTAATATCAATTGGTGCCATTCCTAATAGGGATTTTTATACGTATTCCAAAGAGGCATTGACATATAGGAGCCGTGTGCTGAAAGATTTGATCAATGACCTGGAGGTTGCAAGGAAACTCAGTGAACAGAGTGATGTTAGTCTTTTGCATAAATTGGAGGAGCTACCTTGCAAGCTCGTATCACAAGATAACCAATTTCTCTCTGTAGAAGAAATGGTTCAGGAATTTGAAGATATGTTCCAGAAAGAGTTTGAGGATAAAACATTTTCAATGGCCTTCGTGGACAATATTCTGGACAATCAGTTAACTTTGGATAATCTGAAAACCAAGTTAACTAGTCATGCAAAATCAGTCACCACAGTAAGAGATGCCATAGTTAGAGCCAAGATGATTTTCAGGAACACGGTTAGTCCAGACAGTATTGGGATGCAAGTAGCTTTCACTATGTATGATGGTCACATGAAGAAAGATGGCAATACAAGTGAAGTAGTTTTTCCCTTAGTTTATTTTCCATTTTTCAGATGTACTTTTGAAACAATTTTGGACATATTTACATGTACTTTTTTCATATGTAATTACATGTAAAAACATAGGAAGTCCCAAGTCAAAAAGGACTCCTTTGTTGAATAAGTCAAAGTAGTTGTAAATTTCCTATTTTTGCTCCAAGCTCCTCCCTATAAATAAAAAGGGCCTCTATTGTAAATATCATCTTTTAGTTATTGAAGCAAAACTCTGCCAAATTGAAGAGCATTTTGAGACTTTGTGTTCAAATTGTAAATCAAATTTTATCAAGTGAATAAGAAAGCAAGTGATCATTCAATCTTTGTGTTGAAATAACTTGCAGCATATTGGAAATTGTTCTTATGTCCTTTTCCTAATACTATCTTATCTATTTGATCAATAGTAGTGTGAGTGAGAATAATCTGGGAGATGTTCTAAAGTTGATTGTGGAGACTTTGTGCTACAACAATTATCTTTAGTTTGTGTTTTAGTGTTTTGAAGTGAAAGATATTGGAAAGGCTTTGAACTACTATTATCTTTTGTGATCATATATTTTGTCGTAGTTTTTGGTGAAGACTTTGGGCTGCACCTCATTCTACTTAGTTTTATGTTGTAAATCAACAAAAGAAGCAACGATAGACTTTGTGCTCTCGTGGGTTTCTTGGTTATTCAATTTCTATTAAGAAAGTGCTCTTTCATTTTGTAAACATCATTTCTGGAAGAGAGAGAGAGAGAGAGAGAGAGAGAGAGAGAGAGAGAGAGAGAGAGAGAGAGAGAGAGAGAGAGAGAGAGAGAGGAGAGAGAGAGAGAGAGAGAGAGAGAGAGAGAGAGAGAGAGAGAGAGAGAGAGAGAGAGAGAGAGAGAGAGAGAGATGATATGGTCTCACCCTTGAATTAGTATTTAGTTTAAAGTATTTTGTGATAGTTGATAGGGAACCTCCCCTTGTTGAGAGGAGAGATTTATCTCATTACACTGTGGTCGATATACCCAGTTTGCCTTCAGTTAGTTGAAGATAAAATATTCACCCAACAATGTCCATGCCTCACATTCTCCCATGCACCAATGCATTGGTAGTAGTATAACTTTATCCTACTATGAATCCATCATATTAAAGTAATCGTAAAAAGCTAGTTAGAGAAAGGACAACTATCAACGAATCAACACCATACCATCCCTCTTTTTGTATGATCGTTATGAGTGTCAATATTGACAATGTATAACAAGTGGTCATTAATGTCAAGAGTAACTCAGATATCAAGGTGGTTTGACTCTTCTTTAGAGGTAATAATGACAACACTAAAACCTAGAGAAATAAGCATGCAAGTGTTGTTATGTCCATCCTCATGCAAGGTGATGAGTTGATAGACATGGGGCCAAATGATCCTCGAGGTGGCTTGAAGCAAAAACTAATTAATTTTAATCTCTTATAAATAAATAATATCAAAAGGTCCAATCTATTGGCAAGCAACTTAAGCATAAAAATTACAAGAATCTTTTGTAAGGCCATGGCTTGGTTGTCATTATCATCATTTGCCAGTGCAATGGATTAGTTTCCTAACAAGTGTTGATGTGGAATCACATAATCTCTAAGTGAAATATAGTAGTGCTTGCCACTAAATTCTACCCTCGGTGAGTCCTTGCCACTTGATGGATTGTGAGAGTGCTTGGAGGGTTAAGTTCTTGTAGGAGAGGTCTCAACAACCCTTTGAGGCTAGGGACAATTGCCATTGGGAGGAAAAAGTAGGAGACTCTTGGAAAGATGCATCGATAGATTATTTTTGGCCTCATTTTTGTGACATACTATGGTTTGGGCAACAGTTCAATGAGTTTGGAGTGTTTGGTCATGGTTGGTTTTATTGCCAATCACAATCCACCTAGGTTCTTTCCTAGGAGGCGCAATGGTGTGTTCCACTAACATAGATTGAGACTTTGGCATGGGTGGGTAGTCCTTGATTTCATGGTTAGGTGGCTTGGTGATGAAAGCATGTGTTAGGGAGGTTGATATGAGTGACCTATGTAAAACCCATGTCATTTGAATCTCAATAGATTCTTTTAAGGCAAGGTCTACCTCCACACAAACCCTCTTCTAGGGCTGAGACATGAACATTTCACTGACTCATGAAATATAAAATGATTAGGAGGCTAAGTAATTTACTCTAGGAAGGCCCACATAGGGATGGGGAAACTTGTGAGTTCAACCCAAATTGGGACCTTAAGGAAAGCTTGTTCAGACACTTTGAAATCCTAGGTCTAACGAGAAAGCACGAATAAAGTGTTTCTTATGAACCAACAACTAGACTAGTTGAGAAACATATTGACTCGCTAAGGATCTTTTCATGCAAATAAGAAAAAAACCCTTTAGAAGGTTCCTAACCCAAGATACTTTAATGCTATGGGACTCCTAAAATATACTAACCAACAAAATCAAACAAGAGTTGCAGTGCTATAGGAGTCCCTCCCAAATGCGGATAGGACAAGGCTAGATCTAACAGAAATAGACAAGCGTAGGACATGTATAGTTAAACTAGGTTGAATTGAAGGTTGATGCTAAACATGCATGTTGCATTTTGCAACTGATGTACTAACATTTACTAGAGATCGTGACTCCATAGTTTGCATGTCAATTAGCACAACAAAAGAGTGGTGAATTTCAAATATATTGGAAGAGCTTCCCATATTTTCCTATCATAGTCTTAACTAGTTCTAAGTCTTATAATTCCCAAGTTTGCCTGTGTTGCACACTAATTGCAGCTACACTTGTTGCAAATTTTGTATAGAAAACAAAAAATGCTAGTATTCTTCGTAGAATTCAAATAATGGTTGTTACAAATTTAGTTTTGAAAGACCACAGTGGAGATTGCTTAGACCTCTATGCATTAGCTTTTTCTTGCAATTTCTAACACTTCTCCCTTGCCTCATCTCTTTCTTTGTAAGTTACATGGAGAAGTTGCATTAGTTGTCATGTTGTCTCTTCATATTGTTTGATTTTATTCTTTGTAGTCAATCAAGTAGATTCTAAATCTAGGGTTGTGTAAATTAATTCTAATTCCACAACTTTTGCCAGCAATCTAGCTATGTGTGTTAAAATGGGAGGTTTGGAATAGGGTTTGTTGTTGATTTTTGTTTGCTTTTGCTAATAGTAACACTGGTACAAATATACAACATGTGAATAGAATAATTCAATTAGTTTATTTGGTAATTGTGCTCCAAAAAAATTTATTGAATCTAATAGGAAATTTTCCTCTAAATTGATACTAGAAGGTTTGACATACATGATTAACAACAAAGAGTTTTTAACCCAATATTGAAACTATTGAAAAAATTATAACAATAATGATGCAAAAAGCCAACACATGAACTTTGCCAAACACCATTAACAATAACCAAGAAAAATTGAATCATAGCTATGTTATGCATTGAGATTTTGGAAACAACTTATTATAACTACATACACCCTGAAGACACATTTGTCAAGATTGATTCTCAACTTCTCCTCTTGAAGCCTCCTGAGCACTTGATGGATATGCCTTATGTGGTCTTCCTTGCTGTCACTAAAAACCAATATATCATCCAAATACACAACAATAAACTTGTTAAGGAAAGGTTTTAGCACTTCATTCATCAATCTCATGAAGGTGCTTGGTGCATTTTACAAGCCAAAAGGCATGACAACCCATTCAAATAGTCCTTCATTGGTTTTGAAGGCGGTTTTCCACTCATCCCCTTCCCTTATCCTGATTTGGTGGTAACCACTTTTTAGATCCATCTTAGTAAAATACTTAGCCCTACCCAAGCAATCCATTAAATCTTCTATTCTAGGCATTGGAAATCTATACCTGATAGTAATCTTGTTGATGGCCTTGGAATCATTGCATATTCTCCATGTTCCTTCCTTCTTGGGTGCAAGCACTGTAGGTACTGCACATGGACTAATACTCCTAATAAGTCCTCTATCCAATAAGTCTTGGATTTGTCTTGCCACTTCAGCATTTTGCTCTGGAGTCAACTTGTATGCTACTTGGTTTGGTAGGGTGGATCCAGGGATGAGATCAATGCAATGACTAATCTCCCTCTTTGGTGGAAGAGCATCCTTACTCTCATCGGCTATCACATCATGAAACCTTTCCAACAATTCTTTCACTTCCTTTGGTCCAATCCTCCTAAGAGGTTGCTGCACTTTGGCCTTCTTGGGATTCACATCCTTGGGCTTGAGGACTACTGCAAAACATGGCACTTTCTCTTCCTTGAGGTTAGCCAAAAACTCTTTTTCACCTACCAACATAACTGAACTAGACATGACCTTCTCTTTGCAATCATCAATCAAAGGAGTCATTGTAAACTTTTCACCTTTTTTGGACAAATAAATCACATTTTGCTTACCATCATGTTGGGCACTTGTGTCATGTTGCCAAGGCCTTCCAAGAAGAAGGTGGCATGCATCCATATCCACTATCTCACAAAGAACCTTATCATGATATTCACCTTTCTTGAATTCAACCCAACATTGCTCTTTTACTACAATTTGTTGTTCCTTGGTTAGCCAAAATACTCTATAGGGGTTAGGATGAGGCATTCTTTCCAATCCTAACCTAGTCACCATTTCATTAGAAGCCAAATTTTCAGAAGAACCTGAATCTACTATTACCTTGCAAACTTTTCCTTTCACCTTGCAAGTGGTTTTGAACAAGTTGTTTCTTTGGGGCTGCTCCTTGGTGGCTGGCATGATGAGGGATTTATTAAACATGATGCATTCTCCACTCTCAAGTGTTGCAGACTTGGAAGAGGCTGTTTGGTAACTTGTGGTGCTTTGACAGTCCTCTTCTTGAAGGAGTTGTACTCTTCTTTCTTTCTAATTTGCAGCAGTGTTTCCCATCTTCTCCGGGCACCTAAAGGACTGATGTCCAATCTAATTGCAAGAGAAACACCTTCCAGTAAACACATTGGGACCTTTGCCCCCACTTCTACCTCTGCTATTACCTCTCCCTCTAAAATGACCCTGATTTGCACTATTTTTATCAGCCTGCCCTTGGCTACCTTCTTGTGATCTGCCACCTTGGAGTCTAGAGAAATTATCTCTGTTTTGAAATCTGCCTCTACCCCTAAAGTTTTGATTTCCTCTACCTCTGCTGCTGCTGTATGAATCACCTTTTCTTCTTTGTTTATCCTCAATTCTCAATGCCATTTGAAAACACTTATGGACTGTTTCCGGGTTAAAGAGAGTTAATTCATCTTGAATGGAGAACTTAAGGCCATTGAGATACCTTGCAAGCTTCTATTTTTCATTCTCAGGCATCTTGGCTTTCAATGTCACCTTGTGGAACTCCTCTATGTAGGTGCTCACGTCCATGTCCTTCTGTCTCAAGTTGTGCAACTTCTTGTTCAAGTTGACCTCATAATCTTCAGGGACAAATTGCTTCTTGATCTCAAGTACCATCTTCCTCCATGTAGAGATAGGATTCCTATCATCTTCTATCCTTTCATTTTGAATAAAATTCCACCAACTCAAGGCTGGCCCTTTCATTCTTGATTTGGCAATCCTCACTTTCTGATTTTCTACCACTTCTTCACATTCAAAATAGTTCTCCATTGCCTCAATCCAATCAAGGCACTCCTCTGGATTCATCTTACCAGGAAACATAGGTAAGTCTACCTTAGTGTCCTTCCTACTCAACTTTCCAAGTGCATCTAGGAATTGTCTCTCTGACATGCCTCCTTGTGGCTCTTCCATTGGCACTTCTTTTTCTTCATCTTGATCCTCTTCATCCGAATCCAAGATGATCTATGATTTCTTCTTCTTGTCTTTGTCTTTCTTCAACTTTTCTATCTCAGCCTCCATCCTTTTGTTCTTGGCTACCTGCTCTCTCACTATCTTTGCCAATTCGGCATTGGTCACCTTGGAAGGAATTTCCTCCTCTTCTTCTCTATCTCCCATCTCTTTGATGGATCTAATACCACCTAATGCAGAGTGGCACAAGGGAAGGTATAAACACAAGATAAGTTTGGTTTGTTCTCCTTAGCCCACTCACCCACTTCACTTCTTCAATCCAACACAATTAAAGGCACATTCAAGGCATATGAAGGATTTGATGTCCAGACTATTGTCCAACCCCTAAGGCTTCTCCAACACCTTAAGACAGGTCAACAAACAACTCCTATGCAGTTGGTTTGATTCCCAACTTCCCAAAACTCTCCAACCTATACTTTGACTAGTAAGGCTACTAGCCCTCCAAACTAGGTTTTCTCATCAAAACTTGACAAAATCCCAAATGATTAGGCAAAAAATGATGGTTTTAGATACCCTCTATGGAACCCTATCAAACTGCCAAGTCTTCTGTTCCAACTATACTCCAGCAATCCAGAACACTCATTTGGTCTTCTAGGCCTAATTGATCAATTTAGGCTAGGTTACAAAGCAAGTGCTCAAAATTGGGTGCATAGGTCAAGGGAAGGAACTTGGAATGACTCTGCCATCCCCAAACAACACAAAACCATCATTTATTCAGTCACCCTATCAAGATTCTGTCATCTACAACTTCAAATAGCATGAATTTGGTCAAATACAAGGAAATACTTGACCTAGGGCATCATCTTAAAATTCGAAAACAACATCTCCCAGCCAAATGCTTTTGGAATCCTATAATACACATCCTTGGCTTGTATTTCACCAATTTTTATGAGTTTTCACTGGTGGGAATGCATTCTAGGGCCGGTTTTATGTTGCAAACCCTAGAAAATAGGGTTTCTAGACCAATTTTGAAAGAAAAATCAATAACTTCTGACTCCAACCATTTCAAGACCTCAAACTAGATTCATATGAACCCTGACTCCAAGTACTTTTAGAAAAATAACATTTGCACACCTGGATCATCCGTACAGGCCGTACATAGTAGGAAAAATAGGTAAATTTACTGTTTTCTGTGGTTTCAATGCCCCAAAACTCTGTACCAGATGTCCTTTGCCATACAGGAGTGAAATACAATTGTGTTTAACTGATCCAAGTCAGTGTCTAACTTCCAAAAGTAGATTCAACCACCCAAATTAAGTTGAAATCGGCTAATGTGTCATTGACACTATTGGCAGCCTTTTACACTATGGTATTTCTGCCTTTTCACAAGGATGGCAATTGGGTTTGCATGTCCAAAGGAATAAAAACCACCATCCTACTTCCTACAACATGTTAAAACACTAGAATCACCCAAACAAACTCAAAAACCAACATTAGACCTACTAGGCCTAAGTGGCTCAACAAGGATCCAGATGGACTAAGCATGATGGAGGCTTATAGGGTCACCTCAATCATCTTGACCACACAAAAAGGACCATAAGATCATGGCTAAAGCCTTGTTACAAACAAAACCACAATTTTCAAAAAAATGAAATCAAAATGACTTGAGGAACCAAGGTGCTCCTAGGTGCCCTGCACCACTGATGGGTCAATGCATGGTAGTATGTAAATTTTATTGGAAAACAATGTGTAGTTATATGGGGTGTTCAAATTTGTGATGATTAAGTACTTTGCATCTATATCAAAATTTTGAATGTTGGTTCCCAAATGAAGATGTGCCTTTTTCCTAGAGAATGACAAACATGCTCTAACAGAGAGTAGCAACAATTGTACACTATGTTATTCAAAGTAATCAAGCACATGTACAAGTTGCTTAGCAGTTCATTAACAATAGGCATATCAACATCAAGGATCCAGGGGTAAGGTGGGTGCAGTCTCAGGAGCCTCACAGTCATCAGGCCTAGTGGAATTTATTACATAAGAGAGAGTGAAGGCTGTTGCAATGCTATCATTGGCACTGACACCCTGTAATGCTAACATAGTTGTAATGTCTATTGCCATTTTGCCTCTCTCATCTACTTATGGTTAGAGCACCTCATTCTCTAGAGTTGTTCAGGTTAGTGTTCCTTTCATACGTGCCTAGACTTATGCTTGTTTAGTTGTTAGGGGGTGAGGGTTGGGAACGAGGATATGAGTGACTCTTAGTTGTTTGTCATATATCCTCTCTCCTTTAAAGGAGAAAAAATCTACAAAATAAAAAGGAACTCATAACTTTGTACTCGTATTGGATATGGGTACTTAACCAGAAACTAAGCCAAAAACTTCAACAAGGTACATAATGTTTTATTCATTAAAATACAATATTAACCTATTTGCATCACTAGGCTAGTCAATAATTGAACGTCTTGAAATTAATTTCCCATTAAAAATGTTGTATAAAAATACAATTATATAGAAAACCTATCATACATGTCCTACGGGAATCTTAAATCCAAGGCACTTTATGTTATAGAGAAACCAATTAGAAAAGAAGTGGACCAACTCAAACAAACTAATAAGTAAATGAATTAAGTGAAAAGTTAAAACTATTTTAAGAGCAATTTCAATTAGCAAACGAAAATAAGAAAGTTGAATTAAAGCTACTTATCTGGCATTTTGAATAGACAATAGCACATTGGGAGCATAAATACCAAGCACAAGCCATATTTAACACAATAATATTTTCAGTTTAGAGCATTTCTTTTGAAAGGCAAAGATGTGGGTAGAATTTGTTGGTGTAGAATACACATTTCAAACCAACCATTGATACCAATTCCCATGTTGTCAAAATCATTGGATTTGCAATGACTGTTTCCGAACAAGTGCAACTACAAACTCAATAAATGGGTGTATTTTATATATTAATTGGCCACAATTACAGTCAAGTGCCTGGTTTCTAGCATGTACAACCATAATTTCTTCTTTTTCCTCAACAACAACTTTGATTGTTTCAAAGACCACCTGGGTATCTTTTTCTTCATCTATTGTTACTGTCTCTCTTTAGTAAATTTTTTTTGTTCAACAACCACATAGGGGGATTCTTCATTGCCAACAAAAGGAGAAATCTTCTCAAATAGAAATGCAATTTGCAAAAACATGGAAGCACCACCATATTTATCTCTTGCCTCCTTCAGGACTTGTGCTCCCGGGGAGCCTACAACCCACAAACCAAATACATAAGAAAATATAGAATTGCACTAGGTGATATTGGTCATCCACAAAGGGAAATCCATTCATATATATCAAGAGAATAAATGTAAGTGATATTGGAATTCAATTTTTTATATGGTTTTCACCTATTTCTACAAGGTGCTACAAGAGATCTACAACAACCTGATCCTGCTCCTTCCCTCTTTCTTCACTCGACTCTTTCAACAACATCTATAACAAATATAATACATGATAAACCATGTGTTATGGCATAAATGAGATAATCGATGGAATAATTTAAAATATTTATATAACAAAACTAAATACATAATGATAGATTTATCCATAGTCTTTATGTGGTTTGATTTAATAATGAAATTACAAAGAATAAGACTTGCCATCCTGCTTATCTCAATATACTAATAATAATTTATGAAGCAGATAGAAACCCATTTAAAACTATAACAGACATAAACTATATTGTATACCTAGCAATTTTCCTGGATGGGTGGAGCAAATCCCATCTTCTCCTTCAATTGTTGCAATAAACTCATCAATCAAAGGATGTGGGGTGCAATTTTCAATGCCAACCTTTCCTCGAAGATGTTCTATTAGCTCCCGATCTATGGGGTCAAATTTTACACCCAAAGGTAAGCCTGACCAATCTTGAATACCTTGTTGCAACCAAAACATTAGTAATATAGTTAGATAGAAGCAACACTGCACCAATGAATGGTGTGACTGCCTATCTCATTTGACTACAAATGAAATTTCCTAAAAATGAAAAATTTACTTAGCATATGATCTTGTCGAAGAAGTTCTTAGTGGGTTTTTCAAGAAATCTCATAAATTTTGTATATAATTAAGAACTTTATCATACCTTTACTCATTTAATCTAATAACCACACACATGACATCTTTTGATTTATAGCATTGATGATCTTTGAAATCAACGTCGATTAAATCAGAACTGCTTATATGATTTCTAACCTTTCCGTCGACAAGCCATTTCATGTTGTCACTCATTCCCAACCAAGATACCATAACTAATTTATTGCCCCTAATTTAATGCTCATATATACGTCCACTGAGTAAAAAATTGAAAAGAGTACGTACATGCTATATTCAGTGCAAAATTATATCTTTGGTTCATAGCTGGGTATGAGATACAACTACAACCTTGCTAACACAGTCTCAGTTATTCTATTTGCTATGAAGAGATTACGTCCAATTGTAGAAAAGAGTGGAGAGGGAAAAACTAGGGATAATATCCTTTACTCGTGCAAATAGGAATGTTAGAAAGTCGATTGCTTGAGCATAATGTAAATAAAAGTATATGGAGGAGCTGTGCATGCCAAAAAAGGATTGGAGCTCACCACATTGGCAATTAGCTATGGTCAAACCCTTCACAAGTAAAGGAGAGGTCTGCAAGCAAAGGATAAATCTTGACATAGTTTGAAGTCCGATGGATGGAATTACAAAGCAAAGTAGACATATATAAGAATTCAAGCCCATGGTTTAAACCAAGAGGCTTTGTGTGGAGGTAATAAAAGAATGGAACCTACATGGAGGTAGAAGAAATCTAAAAAAATAATGCCTATGCTAAGAAGGTAATAAGATGTTGATAGCATGGAGCCACATAAATGAAGTTTACGTACAAGAATGAGCAAAGAAATGGAGCAAAAAACTAGGAAATGCTCACTTAGCAATTTATCCATATTAATCTAGCAACAAAATAAAAAAGCTAAAACTACTCACAGAGCTTGCAAGAATGCTGTCAACAACCATGTGAGATGACCCACATGTAAATTGAGGACATGAGACCATTGTCTAGCTTGTTGTTCTCCTTCAACATTGCATTGTGGTTTTGATTCTGCTTGTTGCTGCTGCTTTGCCAAGGTGTAAAGCCAAATTCCACAACCTTTTCCAGTAGCCTTTGTGCCTATGCCAAAATGGGCACTTTGTAACAGGGTATAGACATCCATCAAAGTATATCAAAAGGGGGATTTTTTTGTCAAATATTATAGTGGGAAATGCTCTGGTAAAGATATATGCAACATGTCCTCTTGTACTTGAAGCAGACACAAATCATGCATAGTAGGCATTACAGTGTATAACCTACCACCCAAACCCTATTTGGCATGCAAGGGTTTTCATCCTTGCTCAAAACCAACATCAGAATGGTAACAATAACAAATGCAAGGTTCCAAATTATGTCAAGCACGACAACAAGATGAAATTAAGCCATATTGCTCTATCGCTCCTCTAATTGCTTGGTGGTCATCTCACAGACGAGCATGGAGGGCTCCCTCATAATTCTTCTGCTGCTCGCCCTATGTAAAAAGTGAGTCACCCTTGAATGCTTGCTCTCTGAGGCAAGTTACTTCTGCCATTACTTTCCTCCTCGTATTTGATTTATATCTATTTTCTAGCAAGATGCAAATGTAGGAAACGTGCACTGCTATCAATTTTTTGGGGAAGAAACGCAAGCACCTGTCCATAAACCTCAACACAAACCAATAAAAATTAAGAGTTTCAACTTTAGAAAATAGTTTTAATCTATGCTCTAACTTGCTTTTGATTGGCACATTTCTTTAACTTTTTCCTTTAAATCTTTTACTTTTCCTTTAAATCAAAACTTGTCGAGGAAAAAAAATCTGTCCAATAGGAAAAACAAAAAATTATATTAAAAATAATAAGCGATCACAAACATTAGATTTCTGTTTGATTTTCTACCTTGGCATAGTTCACTAGGCATACTAATTTGAGTTTAGTTGAGTGAAAACAATAGTCCCCCTTCGGGCACATACTAATAATGCTAAAAGGGGATATCACATAATAAATAACACTAATAATGCTAAAAGGGGATATCACATAATAAAAAACAAAGCTATAACTTCCATACCAATTGCAAATAGATTCAACAACATCTACACACAAAATGACATTACATTCAAAGGAGTTTCTCTCTATCATTCATTCATTCATTTTGAAAAGATGCATAGTAGAAGAGTCGACATCGAAAAGATTTTAAAAGTGTCTTAGGGCTGCGGCTCTTGGTCCCTTACGCTGTTTGGCCTCGTGGACGTCATTAATAATCATTCATTCATTCTCATAAAACTTTGAGAGAATTTTTTTGGTGAATTTAGGAGCCTTACTTGTTACTAACTACCTCCTTAATTGCACGGCCCAAGAACACCCTAAATGAATGAATGAATAACTTTTAAAGTCCACGAGGCTAAAAATAGCCTATGGGTAAGACTAAGACACAACAAAATAAATGTGATGAACCTTCGGGAAATCCCCCAAAAACGGTTTGAAAATTGAAAAACCGAGAGAAAACCCCAAGCAACCATGCATTATATTAGAACATAGATGAGCAATGACTTCAAACTCAATAAAATAACTTAAAGAATCACACATAAGGCTTCTAGATTTTTAAAGCGCTGGCTGAAAAATTTTAGCGTCCCCCTTCCATGGAACTATACCCTAAAGAGGAGCCGTAGTAAGGATCTTGATCTTGCAGCAGAAGAATAATCAAAAGTCCTAATTAGTGTGTTTGTCCACACTTATTGGCAAAATGTCCAGATACTGTAACTGATCTCAAGTCCTTCAGAACAGGGTGAAAAAGCAGGGTGCGAAGAAGGCAAAGGCAGTGGCAATGGCAGTGCCAGCAGAGGAGAAAACAACAGAAAGAGGCCGATTGATAGCACGATTGGCCACTTTGCTCATCCGCTATGCCCATCCGCTCAGGTAAACTTTAAATTTATTTTATTATTTTGCACATCAAGAATGGATATACCTGAGCTAATACATGCTACAAACAGCGTCTTGAGCTGTTTGGCAGGGCTTATTTCTCTTCTTCTTCTGCCTGTACTTGCCAAGAATACTTACATTTCAGAGAATGCACTCATACCCGGTAAGAAATGCTTGCTTGCTATTGCTTAACATTTTATTTAACCTAACATCAGTATTTTTTAACTCTGTTGCACAAGGTTATTACAGCATTTAGCTTATTATGCTACTCAAGATTTAGCTCTTCTCGAAGCATTTTTAGCATTTAACCTTGTCTTTAAAGAAGATGCGGGTAAAATCTGAAAATTTGGGCTTGGATTTTGTGGGTTGCTTTGGAACAGAACTGGATTTAGTACTAAGTGGTTAGCAAAAATGGGTGTTGACAGATTAGGTTGTCGTTGTAATCTAATTAGAGTTCACATTTAATGAGCTGAATTTCTATATTGCCTTAAAGTACCACGTTAGGTTTTCTGATGTATAGAATAAAACTTCCCTTGCGAGATTATATGTCAGTGTGAACCATAGTTGCTTTTGACTTGGCAGGGCAGGTTCATTGATGATGGTTCACCTCTTCAAATACATCATGTAAGAGCTATGTTACTCGAAGCTCCAATCCACTTCAGATTTTTTTCCAATATCCGAAAAACCTACTTGTAAACTCTTTGGAAACTTTTCCTGACTGTTCCACGGTATCCTCTCCGAATTGTTCCCTGCAAATCTTTAGAATATAAGGCGTATTTTATTCTGAAATGCTTGACTAGTTACTGTTTTCTATTAATCGAACTCACCTAGTGTCAGTGTGTTAATCACGGCTTGTTGAAACCTTTAGTGCTTTTGGTCTCAAGTTGTGCATGGTCCCACTTATGGTCCCTATTTTAAGGTTTAAACCCTAAGTTGGTCTCTCTATTGTAGCAAGGAATAATGTCTGATTGACCATTGTGGGCTGATACAAAACATCAACAATTGGAACAAACTAGGGATATATGGAGTGAAGACCTTTGTACTCATCATAGGCTGTGTGCAGATTATGCAATATATTAAGCATTCAAGAAGGAAATTGTTAGTGACACCCCCTTCTAATACCATGACACTAAATGAAACTCTTGAATGCAAGTTGCCCACTTCAAATGTTGATGTTTCTATATCTAGGATTGGAAAATAAAAAAACGAAGGGGTTGGTGATTACCGATTAGCATGCAAAATGATACTGCTATCGAGAAGAGGATGATACATTGCTTGAGTGCTTGGACCAGATAGAATTCTTTGTCGTAGGTGCTATAATAAGGTTGAGAAGGGCCCTGAATGATAGACCACTAGATGTCCTCTTTGCACAAGCATCATACCTATGCCATACAGGAAAGTGTCAGTCTTAAGCCCAATTGGTTGTTGCAAACTTGCAAGTTCAGAATCAAGCCCTTGAGTAGAGAAAAGAGCCTCTTTCATACAACCAAAGGCTTGAATGACTTGTGGAATTGTTAAGAGCTTTTTGGTTAGTAACCTAATGAAGCAGGTGGATGAACATGTGACGTTAGGATTATACCCTCATAAAACTCTTCACATATGAAATGTTGGACTGAGTGGATTGCTAAAGGACCTTGACTTTATTTGGATTTGCTAGCTTTCCATGTTAATCAACAAGGAAGCTCAAATGTTTGGCCTAGGTTTGTCGAAAGGGCCTTTTTCATCTTGTCAAAGATTAATGAACGTTTACACATGGACTAGGTGGTAATCCCAAGTCTTTTTGTTAAATCAAGATGTCATCAAATTGGATGAGAAGAAATTGCTAGCATGGGGTTTGAAACATCAGTGATGGATGCACATGAATTTGGCAGGTGGATTAGTGAGGTCAAAAGGGATGACTGAGCTCTTTTAGAGCTCTAACTTGGTCTTGAAAATTGTCTTGTAGATATCACATGGCTCTTCGTGATATCTAGAGGTCAAGTTAAGCTTAGTGAAGTGCTTGCCACTTTGAAGCCTATATGGAAGATCATTGATCTTGGGAAGTGGGTAATACGTGACTAACTGCCACTCATCATGTTCCTATTTAACACTCCACAAGGAGATTAACGGGTTATATCTCTCTTGCCTTCTTTGAGCAATTATTGGATCTGATGCTTGATCTCAACAATCTAGATGGTGGCAATTGGGCATTCCATTTGAAAACTTGGCTCAATCTTGGTAGAATGTTGAATGGGATTGAAAGGAAGAAGTCCTTTTTGTGTTTGTAAAATTTCAAAATACACATCAATAAGAGTTTTGATTGCTTCGGGGGTAAGCTTGTCAACATTGTGTCTTATCTTTTTGGATGATATAGAGTCAAAAATTAATGCAAATCTACTTGTTTAATTGCTGGCCTACCAAAAAGCAATGAGGGAATAAAAGAAGTGAATTTATACACTTTATTGTCGTCTTCTAGTTTTTAGGTCTTGCCATAGCCATCAAATACAACCTCGTCATTTGAATTGTAAGGTGCTTTAAGTATTGGAATTCAATAATCAAGTGCAGTGATGTCACAATCTATCATTTTTAAAACGATGCAATGGAAAATGTGAGCGAATAGAGACATGAGTGTGGATTGTGCCTCCTTGATTCATTCTAAGTGGTATGGGTGTAGATGCAATATAATTGGCAACCAAAGAATTGCCAACCAACATTTGAGTGATTATGTTTGTTTGGCTTCCTTTTTCGAGTATAAGCTCCACCAACTTCTCTTTGACTTGATAGTAATGAGTGAAAAGAATTTGTTGGTAGTTAGACAGATGAGTCTTGAATGAGTCCTGTTGACAGTTAGAAAGGAGGAGTCCTTCAGTTAGAGCATGCCGACTGAGTCTTCTTGTTGAGGTGACTTGGTCTGCCAGTTAGGTAGTTGCTAATTAAATAAGGATGCTGCATTTGTAGTGATCTCATAATTGCACATACCTATAGTAATTCTCAACAAATGAAGGTAGTGATGGGTCAGTTAATGTTTGTCAGTTAGAAACCACCAATTGTGGAATTGATTGCCATTGATTTAGGATCCCTTGAGTTGAAGAGTATAAGTAGCACTAGGGAAGAAGGGAAAGGTATCATTGAATATTTCAAAAAGAAGTCATTTGTTTGCTGGGCTAGATGTGGTGTTTTAGCAGCTGTGGCTTGGAGATGAAATCCTTTAGGTGTGGATATCAACCATCGTCAGGACAAAAACCCTTACGGTGCAGTACGAGCTCTAGAGTGTCAATAGAATCATCAATGGTGTGTAGTTTGAATACTGGAGTGTGTAACAAGTTGTATCAGTTTGCTAGATTTCCATTTGAATGTATGCTGTTAGCATAAATTATTGAAAAATTAAAAAGAATATATAATTGTTGCTGTAGTATTATTGTGTTTGTTATTTGTGCTTTAGTAGGGGTTTTTATAGTGGTATTAGAGTTGTGATCGTGCCAGCCTGTGAAAAACACACCGACAAATTTTTTTTTTTTTTATAAAAACAAAATAAAACAATAAAAAAACAAGAAAAACCAAAACATTCAGACATCTGTACCACATGCCAGAAAGTGACAGGGAAATGAGGTATCAACAGATGGAACAGAGGAAGCAGAAAATCTCACAAGATGACAAAGAACAAGAATTCTTCGATGTGATGAAATCCTTAAAGGAAGGGCAATAACAACTTATTGAACTCTTTATCCAGAGTAAGCACAACAAGGAAACCAAGGAAAAAAATCATGCCACTACGCCTCTGGATTGGTACACAAGGGGAATCTTCAACTTCAACAGCAAATCAGAACATCTCAGTGAAATCAGCGATGGGTATTGGATTACCAAGGGTCATGTTTTTGCAAAACGAAGTCACATCACAAGTGGAAGATATGGACGAATAGCAAGAGTAGGACTTGGATGCTCTTCATGCTGAATACGGGGCAAAAAGTGCTGAATTATGAGCAAACATGTCCTTTTTGAATTTCTGCACACTAAAGTCAAAAACTAGAACTGAGAATGGAAGTCAACCTACTCCAAACAGACCTCGTAAAGATTTTGCAAAGCAGGTTGGGAAAATTGACTGTCCCCTCATTTGATGTATCCAATAGAGCATCAACATGAGCTTGGATCCAAAAGCTAAACACATACGTCTCATTGAGCCCTATGTATGAGGAGTAAGCAATTAAATTTACGATCCTTCATCTGGAGGGGCTGCATGGTGCAGGAGCACCTTCTCTATGGTGCAGGAGTCATGTTTTGTTTTGTTTTCAATAAGGCTTCTTAAGCCACTCCATGTTTGTAACAAGGTTTTGTGTCAATTTGGTCACTAGACCTATGTATACCATGTTGGTCAAAGTTTGATGTAATCACACAAGGAAAACTTGTAGTTTTCTTGTGCTAGGAGAAAACCAACGGCTAACTGTTTTCAAATCAGTTTTGCACGGTTGGAGGAATGTAACTGATGTTCCAAGCCTTCTATAGGCGAAGGAGTTGGATGTAATTGGAGGGGAGAAGCATGCATGAATGAAAATCTGGATTGTTTGGGTGTGTGGAAACATTGTTCTTTCTAAATTGTTTTCTGTAACAGTCATTCTGTACGGATAGTTGTTCATTTGAAACTGGTTGGTGATGTTCTGGCATTGATAGTGGTTTGGTGTCTAGAAGTGTTGTAGTTTGTAAGTTTTTGTTCCTTTTACAGAGATTGGTCTGAAACCCTCGAAACTAGGGTTCTGTGAATAAATGGACTGTATCTCCTCTGTCCACTGAAACCAAGATTCTCATGTTTAGTGTGATGGAGGAATACAGTGCAGGTTTTGTGTTTTCTGTAGTTGTGATCAAACACCCAAGGACCCATCGAGTCTGGGCATGAGTCGACTAGGCATCTCTATGTGACTAGTCGTAGAAAAGATAGGAAGAGTGTTGTTAGAACAGTGGCCAAATTGATGGTGGTCGAGTGTCTGTAGAAGATTATAGACCCTACTGTTCTGTTGAGTTTTGTTTCTGGTTCGGCGTTTGCATAGTTGCAAAGTGACAGAGTTGCCATCGGCGTGAAACAGCCTTCGGAGAAACTTTTGAAAGTTCTACCGATCAAAGGTGTCGGGCCGATAGAAGGTGTATCGGTGGAGAAAGACTTTGGTCTCACCGAAGTTACATTGCGAATGCATATCACAAATGTATGTTGAGATTGTATGTTGAGGATATACATTGCGTTGGATACAAAAGGTGACTGGCAGTATCGGTGAAATTTGGGTAAAGATACATTGGTTTACCGGCAATAACAAGTCGTGTTATGTATATGCAATTGTTTGGCTTATCGGGAAGAGTGGTAGTATCAGGGGACAAGTGCAAGGTCCCGCCGACGAAGGAAGTCTTGTCGAAGGATATATAATGTATCGGCATATTGGGCGAAGGCCTTAAGGCTCCGCCGATGTGTGAAGTCTCACCGATGACGATTACATCGGTGTATCGGCAAACTTTGGTTTGAGTTTGCCGACATTTGGAGTCTGGCCGACAGGGTCATGATCAACCGCTACGGGTAAAGCAAGTGGAAGCTAACCGCCATCGGGGTATCGACAGGAGGCCAGAAGACACCGCCGATAGGAGAAGTCTCTCCGAAGACAAGGAAGTTGGGTTGTCGGAGAGAGTTGGTAGATCGGTCAGAGAAGTTAGAGGGTGGCCGACAAGTTATGTTTGGCCGACAAGGTTTGGTCGCCAAGACATAAGCCACCTGACACCGACCTAGTTAATTGATCAATTTGAACGCTTCCACTGAGCACTCTGTGCATCATTGCACATGAGTAGTGGTATCACGGTTTAGTCACTCAAGGGCATAGCCTCATTGCCACCTACGAGGAGTTTTGCAAGAGGTTGACTAATAGATTTGAGAGGCAGGTTCTAAAGGAGCATTTTAGAGAGTTGGCTTAGTTATGGCATCAAGGCTTAGTGGATACATACTTAGCTGATTTCTAGAGGATAGTGGTGATGGTACTTGATGTGTCAGAGAGGCGTTGGACATTTGTTTTCGTGGAAGTGTTGAAAGAACCCCTCATAGGCCTAGTTAAGGCCCTAAAACTAGATTCATTGCAAGTGACCATCAAAAGGGCTTTGACATTGGAAACCTCTACACCTAGCAGATCCTTCCAAGGGTCTATCTCAAAAGGGTGTTAGTTTTGGATCACCATTGTAGTAGCAACATGGAACTTCATATAAACCTTTTCCATAGAAATTGGGAGCAGTTGGGAGACATGACTTGCAATGAATTGCGGAGGAAACAATTAAGCTTTAACTATAAAGGTCCTTGGGACCCAACATATAGGTGCTTGGGGAAAGGATAGGTCCATTTGGTCAAGATGTATTCTGATGACAAGGGAGAGTTCAAATTAGGCATAGAGATCCAAATGTGGAAGACGATGTGGTATTGCTAGTAGACAAGGTAACATAAGGCCTTTTGTGACTAGAGGAAGACGAGGGGCCAATTACTATTGCATCCTTGTTAGGAGTGTCAAGGTATCACTCCTTTTGAGTTAAGGGGAGGATTGGAGGACATTGCATAGTGGCACTCATTGATGGGGGAGCGACTTGTAACTTGATCGATCAAGAGTGGTAGCTCATTTTAGATTGAAAGTTGAAGAATTTGTAGGATTTGAAGTGGTAGTAGCATATGGTTATTCATTGACCTGCAAGAATGTTGTTTGCCAGTAATAGGTGGTATTAGATGGGCATATTGTCACCCATGAATTTTATGTTATTTTGTTGGGTGGAGCTCACATGGTTTTAGGCATCCAATGGATGCATTCGCTTGGTGAGTTCACATAGAACTACCAAACGATAGCACTTAGCCTTGTGGAGTACGTGCAAAAGAAAACTGTTAAGGGTGTCATTGATGCATCGATATAGTAGTTTTTGGCTCATCGAATAGAGAGGCTTTTGAGATGGGACCAGGTGAGTTGGATGGCAACTTACTTCACCATTAAGGTACTACCACTAGGTATCATGGATTCAGGGGAGGATGAATGCCCTTTAGATATACAAGTGTTGTTAGATAAATATGCTTTTGTGTTTGGGGACATGCCTCTAGGACTTCCACTAAATAGGGTTTTCCAACATACTATTGAATTGGATCTAGGGACGAGACCTGTTATTGTGACTCCTTATCGACAACCTCGCGCTTTCAAGGATGAGATAGAGCGGACTATATAGTAGTTGCTAAAATTGGGACACATTAGACCCAACACGAGTCTATTTGCATCTTTAGTGGTTCTGGTAAAGAAGAAAGACAGAATGTTGAGGATGTGTATAGATTACAAGGTTCTGAATAAGAAAACCATTAAGAATAGGGTATCCAAACCTTGTATTGATGAGTTGCTTGATGAATACACTAGGCAACATACTTCACCGAAATTGACTTGCGGTTTGGGTACCACTAGATAAGGGTTAAACTCGAGGAGACATAAGATTGCTTTTTGATGTCATTGTGGGCATTTCAATTTTTTGGTGATGCCTTTTGGGCTCACCAATGTGCCAACCACCTTCCAATTAGTTATGAATAAAATTTTTAGACTGCATTTGAGGAAATTTGTATGGGTGTTCTCTGATGCCATATCGATTTACAACAGGGCATGGGAGGAACACATAAAACATCTAGATATAGTGCTGGCTATTTTGTAGCAATAGACATTCTTTGCCAAGAAAAACAAATGCTAGTTTGGGATGCAGAAAATCTTGTACTTGGACACATAATCAGCAGGGTAGGTGTAGAGATGGATTGAACCAAAGTGCAAGCCATCCAAGAATGGCCTACTTTGAGGGCACTAACACAATTACGAGGATTCTTGGGCCTTTGTAGCTATTATAGGAGATTCATTGGAGGATTCTCGTAGCTAGCCTCGTCCTTGATGGAGTTTACCAAGAAAGGCGCCTTCCATTGCTCTACAATAGCATAGGGGGCAGTTGACCATTTAAAGAAGGTAATGTGCACTAGTTTCATTCTTGCAATATCTGATTTTTCATTACCTTTTGTGGTGGAATATGACACTTCAGGGGCAGGTCTATGTGATGTCCCAATATTAAGGCCTTGTTTAAATTAAAGATTTAAACATCATACAATGAAGTCATATTATTATTTCAATATAATTGAAATATTATAATATTAAGATATATTATATTTATAATAAATATAATTGTAATTATAAATATATATTGACAATTTAAATATTATAATTATCAGTATATATATTAATATTAATATCAATGGTAATATAATTATCATATAAAATAAATATAAGACAAATGTCTTACAATACAATAATCAGCGATTATTATTATGTATGGCAGCATTGGAAATATACACGATGGCATATGAAGGAACAGCAAAGAAAAGAGAACAACGAATCATAAGCAGCGTGCAAGGTAATGGTAGGAGATAAAATTACATGTCAAAGTATTGTCTCCCAAACATTCAATAGCCACCTCATACATCAAGCAAATGCTGCGATTTGTTTAGTTTTAAGGCAGTGCTTATATAAGCAATGCTATATGAGAAAAGAGGTATGATTAATAAAAAAAGGCAGAGATTAATTATGAAGAGGTATATGTTTTAAAAGGAGTTGTATCTTTTGGTAGGGTTACATCCCTGAGAGAAGTCTGTTAGGGTTAGCCAGCAAAAGATATCAATTAAATGCAAATAAAGATTAAACAGAGGAATGAAAAATACACAGAAATAATAACAACGAGAGACAATTTTAACGTGGTTCACCCAAACTTGGGCTACATCCACCAACAGAGAGTCCAATATTATTATCCAGTAAATCAAACCGATTACAACCAGCAATCCCTGCAACTCAATAACGCTGCAAATGCTACAATACAATATCAACGAAAACTCTAACCCTTAGCTGCTTTTATCAAGCCTTATGTCGGTTACAAAAATAGGGTTTTTTTTTTTATGTCGGCTAATAGAAAAATAACTCCCGATGCCTTAATAAAATAATAAAAAATCCTTGGAGGTTTCGGGGGTGATGCCCCTGACCCCCAAACCCCCGCAAGGGGCGCTGCCCCTTGACCCCGTTAAATAATTTGGGGGGGGGGGGGGGGGGGGGAACCGCGCGGATAAAAGTGGGGTAAATTTAACCTCCGAGTCTGATTAGGCTCCATATAACAACAAAGTCACCTTTCTTAAAGAGGAAGACGGTGATATTTAAGGGGAAGCATAATAAAGGATCTTACATGGCAGATAGGAAAATATACATTTCTGATTTTATATAGATATATCTGAGCATACAAGAAGGAGAGAAATATGAAAAGAGAAAATACAATAAAAAGGAAGGGAATGAAATGATATTTCTGAGTTGAAACATATATATTTCTGAGGATTAATCAGAAGGAATCAGCATCTAGAATATACAGATCTGAAACAGAACAGCAGAGAATAAATATACATATATACAACCGTCACATATAAATAAGATCTATCTACAACAATATAGCATAAGAATAATAGTCATTGATTAAAGAACAGACCCTGGATCTGCAGAAGGTTATATAAATATACATAGTCATATAGACTGCTAAGACATCAAAAGGATATTGTTTAATAGGTTAGAACAGTACCTATCAAATGATTTATTGATACTATTGTGACTAACATGAATAGAACTCATCCATCATGGGGGAATGACAAGCAGATAATAGGCAAGGAATCCTACCATACCCCCGGTAAGGGCCTGTATGGAGGCTTTGTATGATAGCTTGGATCCTACCAAACCCCTGTTAGGGCTTGTATGTGGGGAACCGAACATGCGACTTGCCATGCCCCCCGTAAGGGCCTGCATGGAGGTATCATGTGCCAATGAATATCTTGCCATCCCCACTATAATGGAGTTGAGCGAATAAATGGATTTTATTACATGATAATTCTGAAACCCTAACCCTAAACTTGTGGTATTTGAATTTTTAGGGTAAAAGTAGTATTGTTTCAATAGGGGACATTACAGCCTAGGGGCTGCTTTTATGCAAAATGGACAACCCATATTATTTGAGAGTCGAAAATTGATCGAGATAGAGCGCTTTATGTATGATAAGGAAATGTTGGTAGACATGCATGCATTGGCTAAATTTAGACAATATCTAGTTTGTGGATGTTTTGTAGTTCATATGGATCAAAACAGCTTGAGATTTTTTATTGCAGCATGACCTCAATGATAGGCAGCAAAAATGGGTGAGCAAATTGCAGACCAATGATTTTGACATCGAGTATGTCAAGGGAAAGAACAATAGGGTCATAGATGCGCTCTCTAGGAGACTTGAACTATCAGCCATTTCGTCAGCATAATTTGATTGGAAGGAAGAGTTTTTACTTTGAGTATGCCAAAGACCCACTAGCTATAAGGCTGATTGAGAGTAGTGAGTACTATTGTTGCCTTAGACAGGGATGAGAGATACTAGGTGAAGCATGGCATTATTTTGTACACAGACATAATTTTTATGCTGTCGGGATCCAAGCTGAAACTGAAAATTATTGCAGCATTCTGCAATTCTCCACTTGTTGGTCACATTGGAGTCTCCAAAACTTTTAGGCAAGTTCGGCGTAGATATGCTTGGAAGGGCTTGAAGGGGGATGAATTGCAGCATGTACAAGATTGTGAAGTATGTCAAAGGATGAAAAATGAAACCACCTATCCAACAGGTCTGTTTTAGCCCTTCCCCATTCCCTAGCAGAAATGGGAATTGATGTCAATGGATTGCATTAAAGGCTTGCCTTGAGTAGGGGGGAAGAATTGTATCTTTGTGGTTGTTGATTGTTTGATGAAGTTTGCACACTTCATTTCCATTCCCAATGAGTTCAAGGCTCCATAGGTAGTAGACATCTTTGTCTAGTAAGTGATAGGGATGTATGTTTCATGAGTGCTTTTTGGTAGGAGTTATTTATATTGACAAGGACAAAGTTGACACCTAATACCAGTCATCATCCCCAAATAGATGGGTTGACGAAGATAGTGGACAAATGTGTTGAGGAGTACTTGAGGAGCTTTGTGATTGATCATCAGATAGCTTGGGTGCGGTTGTTGTATCTACGGGAGTATTGCTACAATACTACCCACCGTATGTCAACCGGGATGCCCCCTTTTAAGGTATTGTATGGATATGATGTTCCAACTTTTGCTGAACTAATGCATCTAGAGATATGAGTACTTGCAGTAGGAGACTGCATTGAGCTAAGTAACAAGTTTTGACGGGTCTGCATGATCAGCTTTAGTGTGTCCAAAATAATTTTTTTTTTTTGTGTGTTGATAGCAGTGTAATAGGACTTGTAGAGACTCACCAAGATTTGACGAGTCCTGAGGTGAGCATGTCGAAACGGGTCCTAGGGACTCATGACTCGGGTACTTGGTGAGTCTAGTCAGACTCGTCGTCAAGGGATTGCCCCTAGGCCCCGCGAGGGGCACTGCCCCTCGACCTCGTTGGGGGTACTGCCCCCAAAACCCTGCTGTAGTTGTAGAAAGCAAAAATAAAAATCATTTTGGGCCATGTTTATGGAAAGACAACATTATTTGATTCTTGCAACTTTTTTCCCAATTAAATGCCAAGTAATTGAATTACATTTATACTTCTGGTTTGTTGAGCCAATCCCTATCCCAAGTAATGCTCCTATGGTTGTAGTGGCATTTGTAGACTTGTCTGAGATACAAGCGTAGGACTCCACATAGAGCCAGTAATGTGTTGGGTCTTGAGATCGTTTCTCACACTCCTAGAGGAATCAATCCACTTCAAGGCTAGGGAATTGTCATCTTGAAGGGTGAATCAATAACTCATCAAGAAAATATGAGTGATTAGAGGCCAATTGTTAAGAGTGGGCGTGCTCTCCTTCACTTTGGGTTCAACTAGACCTAGGAGGGTGTTCCTAGAGGTATCCCTAATAGGACATCTAATTGATTAAGATGAATCATGATTGAAACAATGACAACTATACGCAATGTACGCTTGACCCCAATATTTGTCACTAGGTCAAAAACTAACTAGCTACTTGTAAAACCTCTTATTAAGCTGATAACTACGACCTTGCATATGCACCTATAGATAATTGCATTATTGTATTTCCCATAAATGACTCCACTTAACATTTCATACACAAGTGAAGGCGTAGGCATGCATAACATGATTCTCTAACAATCTAGATGTTTGAGGTCGCTTATGATGTACCCTGAGTTATAATATTGAATTATAAAAGCATGTAAACCCTAATCTACTCCTAATCTACTAAGGACAGAGGATTGATTAAAATGTGAAGTGTTTGATGTCTCACCAATTTAGACTTGTGCCTACTCCATTGGGCAACAAAGTCACGAATTGCAAGGAAGAGGGAGATACGTCTGCAAATCATAACTGGAACCAGATGTGCATATACATACAAATAAAAGATAACATCTTATGCAAATAGACAATAATCCATCTCAAAACTACAATAACCCACATGAAACAAAGGAGAGACCATCACAAAAGCTTTGCAATGCATTAGAAGCTGTCACACATTTATCAAATCCTTGTTAGCAAATGTGGCAAGAGAGGATGGGCAACTAGGTTCGAGCACCCCCCTGAATTATTACAAATTGCCATGGAGACGTACCATTTACATGCAAATGTTCATTACATAACCTTCCTATGGGTTACAAAACAAATTCCTTCCCTTATAGACGAGACTTGCATCGATTGATGCCCTAAACAAACTTGAAGCATTTGTAGAAAAATGGCTTGACGACCAACCCTTATTACATCTTTTCAACATGTATATGTAGCATTTTGGTTTCTTGCCCTTGGTTGTCTATCGGGAATTCGATGTATTTTGGTAGGTTGAAGCATTGACTGCAAACTAGGTGTGATCCCATTAAATCTACATCTCAGAATGTTCCTTGCTCAAAATGAACGACTTGGAGCTTGTGTGAAGACACTCGATAGCTGAAAATCAAACCACTGCATTCGTGGCGATCGTACCTCCCTTAGCATCCATCATCAAAATCTACAAATGGAATCTCGCCCTTGGGATGAACAATGTTGTTTGGGCGGGAAAAATGCCTTTGAAGTTGCAGGGGTCAAATCTTGTCATTAATGGTGACCTGGGAAGTTGTTGAAGCGTTCTGGAGAGTATTGGAGAAGTTGCCGAATTTCGATGTGGGTCAAGACATGAGAACTAGACATTGGAGTCAAAGGAAGAAATCCAGAAGGATGGGAAAGTCCTACAAATGGAAGGGAGTGAGTGAAGAGAGGATGTGGGAAATGCACGAGGAAAGGATGGGAGAATTGTGGGAAAAAGTTGTGGAATAGGAAGTTAGGATAGGATATGATTATATTTGGAAGTCCTTGGAAAGTCCGCACAAATGGGGAAATGGGCGATTTGGTCATTGGGACAAATGTGGGAATTCGTCATGGGACCAGAGATGGGAAGGGGAGGTTACCAAATGAAGTTAGCAACCTTGCGGAGAAGTCTTGCAGAACTGAAGGTGGGAACTGAATATGGAAAGTGAAGGTAATAATCGGAGGAAGTTCGGAAGTCTGGCTATATCTCGGAAGAGGGATTGTGAAGGATGGAGGTGAAGGAGGAGGAACTGGAAGTGGAAATGTTCGGTTCACCAAGGAATTTCCACAAAATGGAAGGGAAGGTGAAAGGAAGAAACACAAAATTGAACTTCTGCAAAATGCAAAGTGAAGGAAAGGAGAGAGGAAATCTTGAATAGTATAAATGCAGGAATGCGGGAGGGGATGGGAGAACTGGATATCGAAACTTGAAATATGAAGTCTGGTAGTCCAATAGGATTTTGCAAAATGGGAAAATGAAGGGAAATGAAAGGGAATGAAGGGCTTGATAAATTTGCAGGGATTTCATGTGGGACAAGATGTCAGAACTGGATGGGAAATGAAGTGGAAATGTTTGGTAGTCCACTAAAAGTCTGCAACTCTGCCAAAACTGTAGAAAATGGCCATTATCTCTCAGAATTTTTAACTTTTTTGAATTTTTGCAACTTTCAACACATAATAGGAACATGGGGGATGGCAAGGAAAAACATGAAGGGAAAATTCAACCAAGGGAGGGCCCATTAGAGGATTTCTTAGATCGGTTATAAATGATGGGCAAAATAGGTCTAAGACAACAAAGGGGCCCCGGACTTAGAATTTTTGCAAATTTTGAGACCTGTTAAACTGGGCTTCAACACAATGCTTGACTGAGTGATACAAGCTCCTTTCTATCATAGACCATGACTCTATATTGTGATTTTTGTTTTTGATGCCACGAATATCATAATCCACAAGTTTTGTACACTTAAAACACTTGACAATATTTGCATATTTAAAAATGTTGTTTCCTTTAGCTGAAATCCGCTCTTATACTCATGTGATCAATGTATACTTGTGTATGTGATCAAAGTAGCTTCTATTTGATTAGTTTATTGTCTTTAAAGTTTATTTATTGAAGGGTGCATGATAAAAGTTTTAAATCCTTAAAAATCTCTATATTTCATGGTTTTTTGAATTTGCCGAGTCTTGGCCATGTTTGAGTTTGGGTCAAAAATCAGCTTGCTGAGTTTGAGTCGAGTCCGAGTATGGTAACACTAGTTGATAGGCATTGAACGAAGATGTGTTTTGAAGCAGGGGACATGGTTTTCCTTTGAGTGCAGCTGTGTAAGTAGTCTTTTTTAAAAAAGAGTGGAACTAAAAAACTCAAACATTGCTTCTATGGTCCTTAAAAAACAGTGTAGAAGTGAGTTTTGAACTATTTTACAATTACATTGTTTTAATTAAACTAATTTAATGGTATAGTCTAAAAAATGCTACTTGTTTTCGTGTTTGAGAAAAGGAAATATCATTAACTAAGAAAAATGAGAAATCTGGAAATACAAAGATAGAAAGTAAAAAAAAAAAAAAAGAAATAGGAACTTGGAGCTATAGAGAGTTTGGATAGTAAATCTGGAAGAGGTTCAGTTTGGACGCTAGTGTGCCCACGCTGTTGTCCAAAGACAATAGAAAAATGAAGTGTCAGAACAAATTCCTGAATTCCTATACTTAGAGAAAGCAAACACATGAAAGCAAACCACATGGAATATCGAGAAAAGTACAGAATGATGGAGATATGTTTTAAACTATTTTTTTTTGTTTTTTTTTTTATCGGTAAATTGCTGACTAGGGGTTAGCTCCCATTTGTATTAAACTTAACCAAAAAAGTAAACAGTGTTTGAATGTCCGCCATGAGAACCACCAAGAAAACTATAGCAGGGTGATTACAAAATCCTTGTTATCCCTATCTACACCTATTACATTCTTCATTCTGTATGCATATCTTGCATCTGCATATTAACTGTACCTATATATCTATATACATATTACATTTCATAAGAAACTCGACCTCAAGCATTGGTGTCTTCAGTGTAGTACTGTTCCAGGATCTCCTGCATCCAGTCAGCTTCAACATCCAGTCCAGCAAGCTTCTTCAGAAAAGCTAATCCTTTGGCAGCACGACGCCTACGAGCAGCAATCTTCGCTTCACCTGCTTCCATTACGAACGGCCACCAAGTGACAGCATCCCCAACATGTTTTACCCTATGAAAATCCTCGGACAGCGGAGTGTCGAGACCATACTGAGCAACACCCACAACCTCCTTCCAACCACCGTGAAACTCGACTTCCACAAACGCCTCCATCAGCGTTTGGATCGTCTGTTTGTCTTCGTTTAGGTCCATCACCGCAAGAAACATTGAAGCCAAATCAATGTTCACCCTATACCTATTTGAATTGACCATAAACTCTTCCCCAAGAACCCATTAATTGCAAAAAGCACAATGCCGCTTTTCGGCTTAAACACATGTTTCATCCTTTTATCAGAGATAAACCCAAGAAATGACATTTGTCGTTTGTTGCAAACCAGATGGATAGGTGTATCCATTCCAACCCGCAAGAGAAACCAAGACCAATTCCGCCAAAAACCAATGAATTTCCTCCCAATTCAATTCTCTGCCATATAAAAAACCTCCCGCATGCCTTGCCAACATCATCATGTCGAGAGGACAAGACGACTTGTCAGGTTGATGGGCTAGCTGAATCATTTGGCTTCGCTTTCCATAGCAAAGCATTCGGTGAAATAATGGCCAAGTTGGCCAACTCATTAGCGTCCCCATTCCCTTCCCGAAACACATGGTTAATAACCACTCTCCCTAAACTATCTATCAAATGCAAGGCCTCCCTCAAAAGGATGTTTAATTTCCAATTTGCAATAACCCTTTTTCTAATCGCATTAATAACTATCAAGGAGTCCCCTTCAAGCTCCACCTTTGAAGCTTTGAGTTGATGACATAAGGTGAGTCCTAGAATGAGTGCTTGAAACTAAGCTTCGTTATTGGATCCTTGCACTAGCTTCTTCGACACCTTGCCAATGATTTTTCCCCTCCAAGCATGGACCAAGCGACCGGCTCCCGACTCTCCTGGATTACCTTTCGATGCTCCATTGAAGTTAAGCTTTACCCAACCCTTTGCTGGCGGATTCCATCTGGTCTCAGTCCTTTTTTTTGGGTGTCAACACCACCAACCCCATTAACGGGGGTGTTTTAAACTAAATTTTAATCTTAAATAAAATAACAAGATAATACCATTTGTAATACTATTCTGAAGGGACTTTTCAGCTCGCATTGCCAACCCAAGGAGAATGAACAGTCAATGAAATTGTAAAAGTCACGAGCCACCCAAAAAAGAAGGGAATTAGTAAAATTAACAAAAGATATATGATTATTTATTGTATAAAGCATATAATAAGCATTTATGTAATCAATTCAATATGTTGTAGCACGTACAGTCCTTGTGAAGCGCATTCACAAGGTTTCTGTAGCAAATTACACACAGTCCTGTAGTAGATTACACACAGTCCTCCTGAAGCAGCTTATGAACACCATTAAAACTGATCTGTAGCAACCTTGAGAATCATAAGTCTTTCTTAAGTATTGGATATTGCAAAGTAATGCACACACAGTCCTTCTGTAGTAACATTTTAATGTGGAGGTTCTGTAGCAAAAAAATTGATTGTTCCTGAAGCAGAAATATATAGTACCTGACGCCAGTTCTGACGCAACATAAAACACATTAAACCTAATCTGTAGAAACCCCAAGGTATAAAACATTGTAAAATAATACACACTCAGTTCTCCAGTGGTATCATACACAAGTTCTCTACACAAAATAAACAATCCTTGTAGCAAAAACTGCACAGTTGCTGTAGCAGAATTACACAGTTTTTGATGCACTTTGATGCAACCATTTTTAAACATCTGAAATTGACCTGTAACAAGAAGATTAGGTTTGAAACAACATGAAGAAGGCCTGAAGATAGATTTAAAGTCTGAAACCCTTTTTCAACCAACAAACTTCTGTAGCAGCCTTTAAGTAGCAAGTTGCCATGAAGCCACAAGGCAACTTACACACAAAAAATGAACCGAAAAATTGAAAACATAACCTGCAATTTTTTTTTGGGTTGATGTGGGATTGCACGTGGGCTCGAATGCTCCTGCATCAAGTTGGGGACATGTATCCAAAATGGATATAGTGAGAATCCTAGCTAGATCTCGGAGAGTAGACCACAAAATATACTTGCAACAACAAGACAAAACACAAAACCAACTGAAGGAGAACAATGTGGCAGAAGGTACAATGCAGGACACACATACACTTCATTATGATCAACTAGGATCATAGCTGCACAATGACAACACAACGCAAAGGGAAAGGATATGTACAACATCAAAATACCCTATCACTCGGGAGAAATAATGCTTGAGGTGTTGGCCATGAAGCGACAACTCCATGAGCCACCCATCCAAACTCTTGATATAAAATGTGCCTTGACTACACTGATCTGCAACTTCATATGGCCCAATCCACAAAGCATTGAACTTTCCATGCTTTCCTCTGTCCTCTAGTCTAACATTACACATGAGGACTTGGCCTCTTGGCTGAAAACATCTGTGAATTGCCTTCCTATCAAATAAATACTTTACCTTTTGTTGCCGCAGTAAAGTTCGATCACGTGCAACTCTTCTACTTTCATCTAGCTCTGTTAGCTTGTGCACCCTATAGGATATTGCATCCCTTTCCTCTCCAATTTGCTGCAGCAGTTTGTACACTGACAACTCTAAACTAATTGGCATCTTGGCCTATACCCCATAGACCCATTCAAATGGGCACCTACCAATAACTTACTTGTATGTAATTATATCTGACCATGCAAATCTCAACTTATCATCCCATCTCTTCTTGTTTACTTCTAGTGTTATTTTGATAATCTTCATGATACTTTTGTTACTAGACTCGAAATGACTGTTGCCTTGGGGATGAGAAAGTCAAATTGATCCTGTATTTGGTGCATGTTGATGTTTGTTTTTGGACAAGTCAACAATTAGAGTGAAATACTAAGTATCTGACTCCCTCTTGAGCAAAGCCTCTTGAATGCTGAACTATGTGATCAAACAAGATGACTCCAAGGTTCCTTTCTAATGATTTTGTAAGAGATAGCTCAGTGACTAAGTATGATTTTGCTGTTTAAACACAAAGGGACTTACGCAATTGTTCAAATAAGCTGTTGTTTCAATGATTACGGAGGTGAACAGTGGAGAATCTAGGTACTACAACCTATGGCGTATGATTTGACAATGATGTTCTTGATCCTAATTCTAACTTAATGAAAAAAAAGGCAAAAGATGTAAGGCTTAGAAACACTAATCTAATCCTAGATGTAAAGATGATTACTACTTAGGTGAAATCAGACCAGATCCTGCTTTGCCAAGATAAACAACTACACAAGATAGGTGCAATCTTCTAGGGTGTACAAGATGTTTAAATCAGTTATGTTCATGAAAGATTCAACAAACATAAAGATCAAATTGATGTCCAATTTTGTTCAGACTAACCATGCACTGCAATTTGCAAGCCACAAACTACAAATGGTATGAACTTATAGATTTCACCACAAAGCAATAAAGAAACCTTCCATTAGCTAACACAAACTTAAAGAAAACTTAATATAACTTAATGTTTGCTTGAAAATCTAAACCATGCAACACTCAGAAACACAAATAGAATCACCAAAGCAATGAATCTTTTATTATCTCAGAGAGCTCTTGCAACAATTTCAGATATTTCAACCGTACAAATGAGAGCAACAAGAGCCCTTTTATAGACCTCAAAATGAATGAAGGGTCAAGATCGATCGGCCAAGCCAGCGGACCAGATCAAGCCACATCACAAGTAGTTGTAACAAACTCCTCTTTATTAAATGAAAGAGGTCAACTTTATTAAATGAAGGAGGCTATCTATATTAATGAAAGAGGCTATGAAGAAAGGAACAAAGGCACACCTCGCAAGAAGATAAGAATGATATATCATTATCTTATGAAGAATCCCCATGTGAATATCCATCACTAGAGGCTTGGCATTCAATGAACTTGGACACTATTTGCTTGACTTCCTCCAAAGGTACACTTGGCGCATTCTGAATGGTTCCTTCAGCGTCAAGTACATCAATTGAATAAAGGCCAAGTGTCTTTTCCCAATCAGTTATCCTTGCTTTGTTGTCGCCAAGGTGGACAGCAAGTGAAAATATACTATCAGGCCTTTCATCAGATACATCATTTTCTTGAAAATAGAAAGCTTGAACTTGTTCTTTCATGTTATCAAAAGTTATCTCCCCAAATGGATTACAGATCTTCATCAAAGAGGTATGTATTCCATCCTGAATCCTTTGAAGTACACTTCTGACTCTTGACATGTCTATTTCTATTTTATCCAGCAACTGTCCTTTGATGCAAAAGCCATAATACCAGGAGGAGAAGTTATATGTTTTACCTTCTTCAATGACTTCAGCATGTAACAACTCATCAACTGATGTTTCCATCAAGCTCTTCAAGTGTGGCAAGTATTGATCCTGGATGTCTTTGAATTCAACACAAGCTGTCATCAGTGCAAGTACCCTCTCCTTAAGACTAGTAATCTTATCATTTACTTGCATAATATCTTCCAGATGTTTAAATGTAGCCTCCTTCGACCTTTTCATCCAATCCTTCATTCTGTGAGATGAAGACTTCAATTCTTCTAGGTGTTAAACTGTTTCTGGAGGAAGGAGAGATGGAGGTGTAGTTACTCTTTCCTGCTGATGAATACGATGAATTGAATGCTGAATGTATTGCTCTAAGGCTCGACATCTTTGCTCAGCTTTGATTCTGCCTTTTGTCTCGTCTTATGATAGCTCGAGCATTATCAATTGAATCTTGAAGTTCTTCTTCAACTTGCATTCCAGTTAAAGGACCCAGATTGATTGTATTGATGTCATAATCATCAGGTGTTACATCCTCTATATTCTTTTCAAGCCTGGGAACTGCTACATGCACTTTCCTTGCCCCTGTTTCATCTTTAGTGATCTTGGAAAGGATATTTGCCTTCTTCTTTGGTTTCTCTTTCGACATGTCCAAGAGTAACTCATCAACTGGAAGGGGAGGACACTTCTCCACTTCATAATTTTCTCTGATTCTTTCCTGTAGCCACTCCGGCAATGATGAAAGATCTTGCTGCTGTTGTAATTGTTTTCCCTGTGCAGGCAATAATTCCTCTTCAGCCTCATCCTTATCCTCGGTATTAGCTTCATCGATGATCTCAGTATCATGTGGGCTAGAAGGCACTTCTTCCATTGGAGCTTCTGGAACTACATTCTCAGTAGGTATCACTAAGTCTTGATTCAGTGGGATGTCACCTGGCTGTCTAGAAGAAGCAGTTTCAATACTTATCCTTTTTTTCTTTCTACTGGATTCTCCTTGAACAATCTCAAGTTGTTTTCTTTTCTTTCCCTGTCCTGAATCTTTCTCACTTCCTCTGCTTCATGAATCTTTACTAGGTACTTTATGTTGTTCTTGCTGATCCACTTCTCCCATCTTAGTATAAGTGAGTCTCTTTCCTTCATCAAGCAAGGCTTGTACTTGTTTATTTATCTACTCTTCAGTGATAGCAATGATAGGCCTTATCAACCCTTCATCATCGACCTTTTCTCTATCTGCCCAGTTGACTTCATAAGGCAAATTGTGGATCTTATCGTATTCATCACCAAGAAGAGTTCTTTCACCTTCTAACTGATCAGGAATCCTTAATACCTTTGTAGCTCTTATTAGGTCCCATTTCAATCTTGAACATTTTTGCATCCTGATATCATCATCATCTATAGCATCAGCCCAGTGATCCTCCAGTTGTTCTTTATGCTTGTAAGAAGAGTAAAACTGCTTGATGGCTCCATGTGGATCAGAGTTTTCTCTCCTCGAATCATGTGGATGCAGATGATAAGCCTGAAGCTCAACTTCTGAATGCTCGGCTGCCTGTAAGGATGGACAAGAATAGTATCTACCCAGTTGAAGAGGAAACTGAACTCCTGCTTTCTTCCTTGCTTTCTGCATCTTATGAAACCCTAACAGTTGTTTGGAAACCTCTAGCAACACCATCCTGTTTGAAGTGTATCTAGGCAGTCTATATGGGAATGATGTAAATCCTTGAATCCTGATATAGGTGAACTTGTCATACTGAATATAATACCTTCCATACTGCTTGATGAAGTTCCGAGCAGCACCTGTTAGTCTCCTATGCAGTTCACCCCTCAACTTCCTTACTATGAACATGGCGAAAGCATCATTGAACCTCTTGTAGTGATTGATGTTCTTCAGGTGGAGCTGAGGATAACACTGATGGGAAAGAATCTGTCCTGGCTTTGTACCTACTTGCCCTTTAGCTATTAATCCTTTATATACTGTATTTCTTGCCAGAATATAAACAAGATATGAAGTCATGAAGAAAGACTTCGTTTCATCAAAGTTCTCAAACTGTTCATCCAGGCAGTGGCTTATAAGACCAGCCCAGTCAATCATCTTATTCTTTGTAAACATATGATCAAAATAAGTGTACATCCATCCTTCGAAAGTAGATGATTGTGGTTACTTGATTCAGGAACATGATCAGGTAACTTATCTCTTGTTTGAAATCAGCCTTGTGGTACTTGGGATCTTCAGAATTGTATATCTTTATCGATGAATCATTCATCCACTTCTTCCTAATTTCTTGCATGTAAACCTTGGAGTTACCTTCGAAAGTCATCTGAGCAGTTGTAGGGCATATGAAGACTCCTTTTGCTTTCGGGATGTTGAAGATTTCCTGAATGGCTTCCCTTTGCAGGTAGGCGAGAACAGTTCCATCCTTTGCTATAATCTGTCTTTTCTCTTTATCATAATGCTGAACATACTCCAACACTAACTCAGCGCTTGGCAAGGCAGGTGGGAAGCAAGCTGCTTGTACAATCCCGCTCTTTGCGATGGCTTTGATGTCTTCGTTCCTTGTGATGGCGAGCAAAAAGTTTTTCACCTCCTCCAGGTTGACGTGTCCCATGTTGGTGTCGCCGACATCCTTCCATTGCGTTTCTAGCTTGGACTCCGGTATGTTGGACTTGGCATCCATCTTGATAAGGACTTGTCTCTCTTTGGCCGTCATTTCCATTTACCTGTGAGACTAGACTCGAATAAGTAGATTGAAATAATAGATTTTACAAGTCTTCTACATTAATGATATCATGTTAGATCACTTCAGCAACTTCTAAAGGACACTTCACCTATTCAATTTCAAGTTTTACTCAATAGAGGTCTCATGAATGAAGATCAATTTTACATCAAAGTATCATATCTACATCCTGATTTACGAATATAAATCTGCAATTTAAACCAATAAGAGACAATTTTCTGCGAAATAGAAGTGATTAATACATACCTTGTGTCAAGTTTTTTGTCCTAGAAGAGCAGAATTCTGAAAAAAATATTGCAATTAGTCCTCTAAATGCAGGTCTGCCCTGAAAAGTTCTGCTTTTTCTTCAAAAATTCAATGCTCTTTATACAGAATTTGCTGCTTCTTCAAGAATTTTGCTGCTCTTAGAGATGAAATTCGCTGCCCCTCCTAGAGAAAATCGCTGCTCTTTGTTAGAATTTGCAAAATGAATGAGGGAAATAAGGAGAAGCGCTTCTCTTAAATAGGCAATTTTACTTTATTAAATGAGGTCGGCTAACTAATAGGTCGGCCTCCTTACATTAAATGTTGCAATTTTTTGAAAATTTAAAGAAAACCTTAAGCGCCAAATACATATGCCCCATGTGGGCGCCAAAAGAGAAGGTTTAAGTATATATGGGCGCCAAAATGGATTGTCCTCTATACGAAGGGCGCCCAAAAGAGAACTTTGAATACACATGAACGCCCAACTTCATGATGTTCCTCCTCCTGATCTTCTTTGATGTTTCTTCATATAGAGTAGTAGGAGAGATATGATGTTGCTACCTTCATGTAAGAGTAGAAGTCTCTTTTGGACTTGAAGTTTACTGGAACTTGAAGTATGATAATTGAAGTGTCTTTGCTTGATGTAAAAGTTGATGAAGTAATCCATCATGATGACCCTTGAAGTGACCCTATTGGAGTTGTAGACTTTGAAACTTTGAAGATTGAGAGATCTTGACTTGAAGCTTGGATGAAGTCCACTTGAACTTGATATGATTAACATGATGTCATTGATGCTCACTCCTGCAATTTGAAGGCTACTTAGGTACTTGCTCTTGACGACTCCTTGACTTCACCAACACTCCTCTCAAGGATGCAACTTGATGATCCTGAAGCATTCTAAGATAATGACTCCTTCAACTTTAGGCGCCAACACCTCAAGGACTAAGGTGCTTCAACTTATATCCTCCTTCCCTAGGCGCCAGAAACACCACCTCCCACTCTAGGCGCATTTTGATAGTTCACTCTCCTTAACAAAACCTAGGCGCACATCTAGCTCTTACTTCAAGGCGCAAAAATGAGTATAGGGCGCCCACTTTTGGAAGGCGCTAAAACTCAAACTCTTCCTCCAACTCATCTTAGATGGTTCTCTTCTTTAGGCGCTCCTTATATTTCTTCAAGGTGCAAAACTCAGTAGGCTTAAACCATCCAAGTGTAATGTAAGGCGCCAAAATGAGTGAGCTTTACACAGAGGGCGCTCCACTTGAATTCTCCTCCTTAAGGCGCTCAAATCACTGTTGCTTGTAATAATCCTTCTTCTAGGCGCTAAAACTCTTAGGCGCTCACTGGCTTACCTTACTCCAAGGCGCATTTTGATCAAGGCTTTGCTTTACACTTCTACTTGCTCTGGAATACCACTCTGAGGCATTAGTCTACTGCATCTCTCCCTTCAAGGTGCATTTTGACCTAGGGGCATATTTAACTCTTAGGCTCAAGGCGCCCAAGTAGATCTTCCAAGTTGATCAAGGCGCTAGACTAGTTTTAAGGCGCAAAAACTCACCAATTCAAACTTCTCAAGGTGTTCAATTTCCTCTGTTCAAGGCGCAATTTTGAGGTCCAGTACATAGGCGCTCCATCCTTGTCAAGGCGCAGGAGTATGTGGGCGCTCATCTAAACCTTCCTTGAACTCCAAGCCCATAAATCTTCCAGTCTAAGGTGCTCCTTCTAGGTTGAAGGCGCTCAAACTCTTTTATATCACCATCAAGGCGCAGAATGTATCTAAGGCGCTTCATTTAGGTTTTCTAAAAGTAATCAAAACTTCTTAAGGCACTCAAACGCTAACTTATGCAATCAAAGACCTTTTGTCTTACCTCTAGGCGCTCTCTCCATGATGATCCAGATGATGCAGTGTCCACTTAAGTTGGATCTAAGCGCTAACTGACTCCATCCAAGCAACTCAAGGCGCTAGAAGTTCCTCCTCAAGGCGCAATGTGAAAGACCAAACACTCACCTGGGTGCTCCATTTCTTGAAGTTTTCCTTGAAGGTGCTAAAATGAAGCAGTCTTAGCTGAAGGCGCAATATGGAGTCATTTCACCTAGGCGCTAATTCCTAAGGCGCAAATTGGGAAGGCTTTTACCCTTAAGTACCAATAATAACTTCTAACTTTTAGGGCGCCTGAATGAGTTCAAATATAAGACCTAGTGCGCCAAATGTCTCAAGAGAATGAACCCTCTACAAAACACAATTTGAAAATGTCTTGAAAGCCTCGCGGAAGAACGCCAAAGTGTTTTGCTCCAAAATAAGACCACCTAGAGTCAACTTGTGGAACTTAGTGCACCTTTACTCATGATGAGTCTTTCCTGAAAATCTAATTCTCCGAATCCTTAACATTCAAGACCTTGAAACTTGAAAACGAGACACCATAACTCAATGCAAAGCATCTGAGATGAAAGAAGGGGGTCCCCAGTCCAATGGGGTGATGTTGTGATTTGGTCACAACAGTGCACAAATTTGAAAGCTCATGGGATTTGAAGCACATAGCATTGTCAACAATTGTTCTTGCAGGCACATCAAATCTTGTAATCACATTGGTTAGTAAGAAATCAACTGCTATTTTTGATGTTGCATTTTTGGTGGGGACTGCCTTAACCCATTTGGTAAAGTAATCGGTGGCCACAAGAATCCACTTGTACCTATTATTTGACTGCTCCATGATTTCCCCTAAGAAATTAATGCTGAAAAGGAGCTTCAATTGAAATAGATGTGAGGGGAAGGGCACCTGCAAACCTTAATTTACTTGAGAACCTTTGGCAACTATCTCACTTTTTCACAGCCTTAGCCACATCTTCAAGTAATGTTGACCACTAATATCCCGCTCTTAGAATCTTATGTGTCTTAGTTTTTGCCATGAAGTATTGCAAACTCCTTGGTGAGACTCATCCATCACTCTGATTGATTGTTTTTGATTTAGGCATTTGAGCAGTAGCCCATAATGGCTTCTCCACATGAAATCTCCTTGAACTAACACATTTTTGGGACTGCAATTTTAAGGTCTTTTGCTGATTTTAATTTAGTACGAGAGGACAATTCATGCTCTCCCCAAATAAAATATCACATATTTATACCAAGGATCATGTCTCAAAAGACGAGGAATATGTGCAGGGTTAGAACTTACAGCATGTATCTCTGCTGCATCTAGGTTTGCATCTGCCATGAGCTTGGCCAAACCTTGTCCTGTAACTAGCTTAATGGTCTGCACCTCAATGTCATATTCTTGGATCTTGTTGATCCACTTGCATCTCTAACCATAAGCCTCCTATTGAGTGAAGATGTCCTTCACAACTATGTGCGGCACATATGCAATAATTTTTGCACCTATGAGATAAGGCCTAGAATTCTTAACAACCTTGACAAGAGCATATGTATGCTTTTCCATGATTGAATACTTTAGCTTTGCATTTTGCAAATACTTGCTGAAGAAAGCTATAGGCTGTTCATATCTGTCTGTGTTTCTTTCTAACAAAAAACAGTTGTAGTGTAGAAGGATGCAAAAGATAAGAGCTGAAAAGGATTTGAATAACTTAGACTTCCCAAGACTGGTCCTTGTTTGAGCACTTCTTTTATCTTCGCAAAAGCATCAATTGGTTCTTTGCTCTAAATAACCGACTGCCCCTTCTTCAATATCTTGGAAATGGCCTTGGTCTTCTTCACAAAGTTAGGAACGAATCTCCTAACAAAGTTGATCTGCCTGAAAAAGGACTGCACACCTTTGACTATTCTGGGTTGAGGGATGAGATCAATTGCTTTCACTCTTTTCGAATCTATCGTTACTCCTTCGATACAATGTACCCAAGAAGTTTACCCTCTTTTGTTCCAAATATACATTTTTTAGGATTCAAAGAAATCCCATGCTCCAAACACCTTTGGAAGATCAACTCGAAGTGCTTGCAACGATCTCTTCTATCTTTGGAGTATGTAGTAAACTCATGTTGGCACACCACCATGATTTCATCTATTAGGCTTGCAAAGGCAACATCCATTTCCCTCTGAAAGGTGGTGCCTGCATTTTTAAGCCCAAATGGCATTCTCACATAGAGATAGGTGCCCCAAAGAGTTGTAAATGTTGTCTTGTGCTGTTTAAGCTCCTTGACCACCACTTGATTGTAATTGGAGTGCCCATCTATCATTGATATTAATTCTGAATTTGCCACCCTCTGCAGTAGATGGTCCATACTTGGCAAAGGGTAGTTGTCTTTGAGGGACATGATATTAGATTTATGAAATCTACACAAAGCCTTATGTCCCCATTTTTCTTTCTCAGTGGGACAAGGTTGGACATCCATGAGGAGTGCTTGATTGACTTGATGATACTTCCCTCTTTCAACTCATTAATTCCTTTTGCATTTGAGGGGCTAGCATTTGGTTGATTGGTCTTTGTTTTTGGCAGACGGGCTTTGTATCAGGCTGCAAGGTAATTGTGTGATGAATTAAGTCCTCTCTGTATGCTTTCAGCTTTTCTTATGACCAAGCAAAGCATTGCTTAAATTTTCTCAATAACGCAATTAGTATTTACTTTTCTGCTGGTTTCAACTTCTTTCCATTGTAGATCATCTTTGGAGTAGCATTTATACCAAACTCGACACCTTCTACATCTTCTTCTTGAAGTGGTTTGCTTTTTGTCTTGTAGCAATCTGCACCATCAAACAGTTTTTCAAGCGCCACAAGACTTCTTGGGATAGTGTTAGTTTTCAGTTGGATTATTTTATTCCCAAAGAGCATTTCCTTTCCATTCTCCTTTTCAACCATGGGCTGCCAATCTATCAACTGAGTGTCAAATTCATCCATGCAGTTCCAAAGCCTATAAATTTTGCTGATTATCATCAAACACTTGTCAGTTGCAGATGTTATTTGGTATGGTGGGCCGTGCAAGGACTATCATGTCCCCAATTTATGGAGCATGCAAAATAGAAGAATTTCAAATCTTTAATTTGAAATTTCCATCACATTATCTAATGTCTTTGGTCGGCCTATTTGTGAGGAATAGAATAAAGATTAAATACAAATTGTGGGCGTCAAGATCAATGTTGGGTTGGCCTATGTGAAGGCATCTCCTAGGTCGGCTTAAAAAAAGAATAAACAAACATTTTAAAATTCATTTGTGGCTCCAAGTCAGCTTAGGACAGGTCGGCCATCTTGAAGGGAGTTTAAAATTTAAATTCAAATCAAATAGTTTTGAGCACCTATCATTGATGAAGGTCGGCCAGCATTGGAAGAATAAAAATAAGAAATTCAAATTTAAGTTCAAGTGCCCAAGATGTAGTAAAGGAAGTTGGCCTCCTTGGGAAAAACAATATAAAATAAGGAAAAGAATACCTGGTCGGCCAGCAGAGGAGAAAGAGGAAAGTAATGTATAAATATAAGGTGTTTTGCATCATTTCCAACATCTTTTGGCATGTCAACTTTATATTTGGTCTGCAATTTATTTGCATTCTATTCCAAGGACAAAAACGCTTGCGAATAAAGGTGTGTTTGACGAAAACCCAACTACATCTAGGAGGTGGATTCATACGGAGTTCACATTTGCACTTCATTGGAGATTCGAAGAGTTGTTGAGCTTCATCGATTCATCATTCGAGTTTGGTTGGAGACCATTGTTAGAGATTGAGGCTTGAAGATCCATTGCACATCATTCAAGACCTTGATCAAGTTCGTTGAAGATTTGCATTGAAGAATTTGATTGAAGATATCTTGCATGTTTTATTTGAGACTCTACATCTATTGAGTGCCGAATTGAAGAGATCTTGTAGATGTACATCAGCGAATCTTATTGGCAGCAGTAAACCCTAGACGCTGCCCATGTATTGAAGGAGATCTGCATCATAAGTGAAATCGCTGGGTCTTGGTGGGGTTCGGCCTAGCATCAGCAGCAAGTTGGAGGTCTTGGCATCATAAACACCAGTAAGGAGGGCGATCTGTGTGGTGGCAGCGAATAGCATCCAGCAATTTATCAATTGACCACTTTGAAGGCAGTGATCAGACCATCTCTGTGACAGCGAACCAGCATTGGAGGATCTAGTTTGCATCTTATCATCGTCTGAGACTACAAGCATCAGGCTGATCTGCATATTTCCAGGGCAGTGATCAACCAAAAGGCATTTGAACATCATAGAGAGTCAGGCGCACTACCCTAGAGATCTGCGAACAGCATCATGGGGTTTGTATCAGCTTTGGCATAGTCTGAAGACCTTCATTTCAGATCTGAGCATTGAAATTGGTATGTTATTCGTCATTTCATCTTGAGTTGTAACAACATCTTGACATTTGTAATTGGCTATCATAAAGCCATCCATTTGATGTAATCGAAGTCTTGAAGCAATCTGAAATTCATGACAGCAGTGATCTAACTGATGTTTATCATTATCATCTAGATCTTTATGTGTAATTCATGGTGTAATTCATTTCAAAGTAGTTTAGGTGTATGTTGTTTGCCAACAATATTTTGGCACATGCTACTCTAAATTTCATGTTGTTGGAGACAAATTGAAGGTGCAAACAAAGAAATCAGAATTTCTGTCCTAGGGTTTGATTTTGAGATTACAAGATTCAGAAAGTTGTATGCAAACCTAGAAGGGGGCATGTCAGACTTCAATATTGTAAGTGCAGTGAGGGGACACTGATCGCAAGTCAAATTTGGATCCCACAATTGCTAAAGCATTTGCTACAATATTTTCTAATCTATCAATCCATTCGATGTTAGTTGTGGCAAACAATTCAAAGGTGTCCCAAATAGCATTTTGGTACATCTTCAACCTTTTATCCTTCGCAACATAGACACCTGTAACTAGTGAAACAATCAATTCAGAATCTCCACAAATCTTCAAGCACTCGAGGCATGCTTATGGGCAACATTCAACCCCAACATTAGAGCTTCATACTCTGCAATATTGTTAGAGCATTAGAAATTCAGCTTGAAGGAAAACTTGAAAGACTCATTGCTGGGAGAAACAAGAACAACCTCTGCACCTGTGCTATCCTTCGAACTTGCTCCATTGAAGAACATGGTCCACAGATCATCATTTTCACCATAGGTAGGAGAAGGGCAGGGGACAGGGTCAATTGAGCAGTGATTACTTCGCCTTAACACCCTATGAAGTGGTTTGGATCAACATCGAATTAGAGCACTTCATGTGCAGCCTTATCAGGATCTTCAATAGTGTGGAGCATCTTCTTTTCTTTATGCAACTTTACTTCTTCCCCACACAAAGGGATGGTAGCATAGGACAAGTTGATATGTATGGTACTGAAATAGATGCTGCCCACCTTTTAGACAACAACATACCCGATTTTGTAGGACAATCAACAATGATTATGTCCATGATAAATGACTTATAGGGTATGCGATAAGCTGGACCTCCATGCGATTAACAATTCCAATAACATTTACTTCCATAGAGTTCATGACAAAGCATTTGCCATAAGACTTGGACACCTTTAGGCCTAGCTCATTCATGATTTGGAGAAGCATAACATTACATGAGGCTCCAGAAACTAATATGCAATTGTGTACTAGTCAATTGTTTATGTGCAAGGAGGTATAGAAAGGATCAACACTTAATTGACTATTAACTAGGGATGTTCCATGATAGACCTTAGGGGCATCTTGTGTATTTGTTTCAATAGTTCCATCAATGGGAGGGTCAAACTCATTTGCGGCAGTGATATAGGACAAAGCTCTTTCTCTATGTTCAGGGATTCTAAGGAGTTCACCCATAGGTAGTGAAATTCTAATCTGACTTATGACTTGGGCTACATCAGTGGGTACATAACTTGGCAGAGGAGTGGCTTGCTGTCATATCCCCATATTAAGGCATTGTTTAAATTAAAGATTTAAACATCATGATAAGACGGAGAAGTTGCTTTTGACGATAATCATGCATATAATAATATTTAATAAACTTGTATAATTATTAATATAATATTATTTTATTTAATTGTATTTATAAATAATAAATACAGAAGTATATATATTATTATAATTATAATATAATATTAAATATATAACGTATTAATATATGCTTGAAATAGAAATAATAATAATATAAATATAATTATTGATATAATTATATAAATATTAATAATTAAATATTATCATAATATATATCTTATTAGCTTAATATAAATTAATTACTAATAAATATTATATATATACTTATGACTTTATATGAGTCAATCCATGAGCGATTATCCTTATAAGACAAAAGCCTAAGAAACAAGATTCTAAGGCAGCGTTTCATAAACTAATAAAACAGCAGCGACTAAAGCCAAATACAAAACAAACATCATTGGAGGAACGATTCCATAAGACTATCATTCATTAAGAAGGCCCGAATGGTAATTAAGGTGCGGTTGGTAATAATCCCTTAAGAATAAGGCAACGATTCTTAAGAAAGAATGGTTATAGGAAACAATTAATAAATAAAACCTAAATTAGAACATTACTAAAGGTTGCGATCATGTAAAGAGTGGCAACCATTGAATATGAAGTCACCCGATAAAGTATAAGAAGATCAGGGACTTCACACAGTCAGAGGGGCATCGATCAATAGGAAAAAAATCTGAGTTTTCAGAGATATTGGGGAAAGAAATCATTGAATACAGTATGCAGTCCATAATATCAGGAAATAACATATAAGGTATAAGTTATAAGGATTCAATTCTGCACCCAGGCAGATTCAGGGACAGCAAGTAAGTATGTTCCTATCTCAAAATCTAATGATTTCATAATCAACCACTAGCTGATCATAATAATGCATCTGCTGTGATAGAATGCTTGTAAACTAGAATGAATGTATCATCATAGGAGGTTCACAATAGCATGGTAATATAGATAGAATGAATATGAACATAAGGTAGATACTAATGCTATGAATATGAATGAGAATAATTTATATAGCATGATAAGGATACTCATACAGGTTATAATGGATATGTGAATAGAATGGAATGAAAATACTATTGTGGAATATCATAAGCATAGTTGAATTAGAATAGTATAAGAATATTTGTAATAAAATGAAATGTCATCATAGGATGAAATGTATTCCCTATGATAGGGAATACAAATGACTATCATGTCTATAACATATGATATAAGAAAGCTTATTGGAATGATGAAATATGATGCCAAGGAATGGCAATCAACGAAATAGTAATGATAATAAATTATGATTCTTAAATCCATGATATACTCAGAGAGGAATATATAGCCTCACCTTTAATCTCTCTACCAACCTATGAGTATGGGGTTAAGTTAAGGATGTGAAATTGGACCTAGGTGACCCTCAAGTGGATGAAGGACATCGAGTGTGTGTGAAGTCCCTTGAGCCAAGAGACGAAGAACTCCGGGTGTTGAGTGAAGCTCTTGGGCCTATGGTATTATGAGCTCATAATAAATGTGCCCAACGGTAGGTGACTCTCGATGGGATGAAGAATGCCGGGTGTTGCATGAAGTCCCCTCGAGCCAAATGGCGAAGGACCCCGGGTGTTGGGAGAAGCCTTTGGGCCTCCGTGTGGGATGGATAACGGCTTAACAAACCATGCTCATATGGGAGATAGGATTGATTAATGATAGGGCTAACCGAGAACTCTCTCAAGATAGTGCATGGGAATTGTGAATGAAAGAATGTGAATATGAAATGTCTATGTTTATTAATTTTAAGATGAAATCATTGTGATTAGGATTATAAGGTTACAAGCCTTAAGTATAAATGTGGAAAATATATAGATTTGATATTTGATTATTAATTCTAATGATGATATGAAAAGGAAAAATTGAATACTAATGGAAATGCATATATGTAGTGAATTTTAATATTGATCATGATTATTGCGAGGTTTATAATATTATAATTGAATTATTGGTTACTAATGTTCTCTTTAAGAAGTTATATTGTGTGTAGGGCAAAGAAATTTTGAGCTTCCTAAAAGGGGACATTACAAGTGGTATCAGAGCAGTCATCCTGCCATCCTGTGTATACTATGTGTGCCTTACATGTGCTCAAATGTATACTTTGTGATTTATGTGAATTCAAGTGTATTCAAAGGTTTACTTTGTGGCTTATGTGTATGTTTTTTAACATATGTTCATGTGAATACTTTATGTTTTGTGTGTATTCGCGTGTATGTTTCATACTCGTGTATACTTGATGACCTTGGGATGGTGGACGGGTCCACGGTGTAGTATGGGATGTAGTATGGGATGCACCGAATCCCCTTCCCAATTGTCTGACGGTATACTTCATTTGAGTATACTTGTATTTTGAGTGTATACTCTATGCCTTGTATTTGTATTTGAGTGTATACTCTATGATGATTGTATTTGTATTTTGAGTGTATACTCTATGAATTGCATTTGTATTTGAGTGTATACTCTATGATTGTACTTTTATTTTGAGTGTATACTCTATGCCTTGTATTTGTATTTGAGTGTATACTCTATGACTGTATTTGTATTTTGAGTGTATACTCTATGAATTGCATTTGTATTTGAGTGTATACTCTATGATTGTACTTTTATTTTGAGTGTATACTCTATGCCTTGTATTTGTATTTGAGTGTATACTCTATGAATTGCATTTGTATTTGAGTGTATACTCTATGAATTGCATTTGTATTTGAGTATATACTCTAATGATTGTATTTGTATTTGAGTGTATACTCTATGAATTGCATTTGTATTTGAGTGTATACTCTAATGATTGTATTTGTATTTGAGTGTATACTCTATGACTTGTATTTGAATTTGAGTGTATACTCTGTGAATTGTATTTGTATTTGAGTGTATACTTTATGATTGTATTTGTATTTTGAGTTTATACTCTATGACTTGTATTTGTATTCAAGTGTATAGTCTATGATTTGTACTTATATTCAAGTGTATACTCCATGATTTGTACTTATATTCAAGTGTATACTCCATGATTTGTATTTGTATTCGAGTATGACTTGTATTTGTATTTGAGTGTATACTCTGTGATTGGTATTCGAGTGTATACTCTATGACTTGTATTTGTATTCGAGTGTATACTCTGTGATTTGTATTTGTATTTGAGTGTATACTCTATGATACTCTACGACTTGTATTTGTATTCGAGTGTATGATCTGTATTCGTCTTCGAGTGTATACTCTATGACTTGTATTTGTATTTGAGTGCATTTGTATTCAACTGTATACTCTATAACTTTGTACTCAAGAATATGTATTCAAGTGTATACTCTATGACCTTGTATTTGTGACTTTGTATTCAAATGTCTACTTCATGACTCGAGTGTATACTCTATGACTTTGACTTTGTATACTTCATGATTGTGTATTCAAGTGAATACTCTATGACTTTGTATTCAAGTTTATACTCCATGACTTATATGTATTCAAGTGTATACATTGTGGCTTATGTGTATTCGAGCGTATTTAGGTGTATACCTTGTGGCTTATGGCTTATGTGTATACGTGTATTCATGCAACTTATGTAATTAAGTGTATACTTTACGACTTACATGTATGCTTTGTGACATGATGTACTCATACGTATACCTCACGTATTATTCGCATACATGCTTCATGCTTCTTGTATATGCTCTATTTATACTTTATGTTTCACATGTATTGATGTGTTACTTCATGTATCTTCAACAAGATGTGTTCTTATAATTTACTATGAGAATGTAAAAAATGTTGTCTTTCTAGTGGCTTGAGCTACTCGGTTGTGTGCTTGAACTACTCGGTTGCGTGCTTGAGCTACTTGGTTGCGTGCTTGAGCTACTTACCTACTTGCTTGAGCTGGTTGCCTACTTGCTTGAGCTACTTGCCTACTTGCTTGAGCTGGTTGCTTGCATGCTTGAGCTACTTGCTTGTCTACTTGAGCTACTTTTCTACTTGCTTGAGCTGGTTGCTTGCGTGCTTGAGCTACTTGGTTGTCTACTTCAATTTTATTATGAAATTAAATGGCAATGCATGTAACTTACAAATTGGTGTAATCACTTCTAAATTTAACATCCTGAGTAGATCTCTCACCACCATTCGACCTTGAGGTGAAAAAGGGAAGAGCATTTCATCTAAGAAAGATATTCAAAACATCATTAAAAAACAAAAATCCAATTGAGATTTAGGACCACTAAGGTATCATATCAACCTAGGAGGGTCAATCTCTTAAAATCCAAAACAACAAATTTGAGGAGCCATAATAAAGACTAGGAACCCACAAATGGGGAGAAAAATCTAAAAGAAATATATAAATTTATAATAGGATAGATTCATCAAATTTAAACGAGATCAAATGTACTCTCATTGAAACAAAGACGAAACAACCCAACCCATATCATATGATCTACCTTGTAACCTATAACATTGATATAGTGAACTTTGTCTTATTTTAGGGTAGATCATTTCATCCGAGGATCTTCTTCTTTTAAGAGTAACCCTTCATTCATGATTAAAAGATCAAGATATCATTCATTGGAAGCATGGAATCTCAAGTGTTGGAATAGTTTTATTATCTAAAAACCATATCTTCATCTATGATACTTGCATCACCTTATTGTTATTCAAAACATCAAACAAATGCTTACCTATACATTTGTCTTTCATTAGACCTTTCAAATATTCTTTGGTTACAAATTCTCTTTCATGGAATCACAATCATTTTTCTTCACTAAAGCATGTTTGTACAAACCATGACTTCGTTTCAACACATTAAAGGTAAACGTAAAGTGCAAGGTAATGAAAGAACTTGTGACTGCTTGAGGACAAGCAATCTTGAGTGGGAAGGGCTGTCATGTCCCCATATTAAGGCATTGTTTAAATTAAAGATTTAAACATCATGATAAGACGGAGAAGTTGCTTTTGACGATAATCATGCATATAATAATATTTAATAAACTTGTATAATTATTAATATAATATTATTTTATTTAATTGTATTTATAAATAATAAATACAAAAGTATATATATTATTATAATTATAATATAATATTAAATATATAATGTATTAATATATGCTTGAAATAGAAATAATAATAATATAAATATAATTGTTGATATAATTATATAAATATTAATAATTAAATATTATCATAATATATATCTTATTAGATAATAATAGATATAAATTAAATCTTATTATTAATAATAAATAAATAAAAATTAGAATCTTAATATAAATTAATTACTAATAAATATTATATATATACTTATGACTTTATATGAGTCAAGCCATGAGTGATTATCCTTATAAGACAAAAGCCTAAGAAACAAGATTCTAAGGCAGCGTTTCATAAACTAATAAAACAGCAGCGACTAAAGTCAAATACAAAACAAACATTATTGGAGGAACGATTCCATGAGACTATCATTCATTAAGAAGGCCCGAATGGTAATTAAGGTGCGGTTGGTAATAATCCCTTAAGAATAAGGCAACGATTTTTTAGAAAGAATGGTTATAGGAAACAATTAATAAATAAAAGCTAAATTAGAACATTACTAAAGGTTGCGATCATGTAAAGAGTGGCAACCATTGAATAGGAAGTCACCCGATAAGGTATAAGAAGATCGGGGACTTCACATAGTCAGAGGGGCATCGATCAATAGGAAAAAGTCTGAGTTTTCAGATATCATTGGGGAAAGAAATCATTGAATACAGTCTGCAGTCCATAATATCAGGAAATAACATATAAGGTATAAGTTATAAGGATTCAATTCTGCACCTAGGCAGATTCAGGGACAGCAAGTATGTTCCTATCTCAAAATCTAATGATTTCATAATCAACCACTAGCTGATCATAATAATGCATCTGGCTGTGCTAGAATGCTTGTAAACTAGAATGAATGTATCATCATAGCAGGTTCACAATAGCATGGTAATATAGATAGAATGAATATGAACATAAGGTAGATACTAATGCTATGAATATGAATGAGAATAATTTATATAGCATGATAAGGATACTCATATAGGTTATAATGGATATGTGAATAGAATGGAATGAAAATACTATTGTGGAATATCATAAACATAGTTGAAATAGTATAAGAATATTTGTAATAAAATGAAATGTCATCATAGAATGAGATGTATTCCCTATGATAGAAATGACTATCATGTCTATAACATATGATATAAGAAAGCTTATTGGAATGATGAAATATGATGCCAAGGAATGGCAATCAACAAAATAGTAATGATAAGTTAATAAGTTATGATTCTTAAATCCATGATATACTCGGAGAGGGATATATAGCCTTACCTTTAATCTCTCTACCAACCTATGAGTATGGGGTTAAGTTAAGGATGCGAAATTGGACCTAGGTGACCCTCAAGTGCATGAAGAACACCGGGTGTGTGTGAAGTCCTTTATGCCAAGAGACGAAGAACTCCGAGTGTTGAGTGAAGCTCTTGGGCCTATGGTATTATGAGCTCATAATAAATGTGCCCGACGGTAGGTGACTCTCGATGGGATGAAGAATGCTGGGTGTTGCATGAAGTTCCCTTGAGCCAAATGGTGAAGGATCCCGGGTGTTGGGAGAAGCCTTTGGGCCTTCGTGTGGGATGGTAACGCCTTAACAAACCATGCTCATATGGGAGATAGGATTGATTAATGATAGGGCTAACTGAGAACTCTCTCAAGATAGTGCATGGGAATTGTGAATGAAAGAATGTGAATATGAAATATCTATGTTTATTAATGTTAAGATGAAATCATTGTGATTAAGATTATAAGGTTACAAGCCTAAAGGATAAATGTGGAAAATATATAGATTTGATAATTGATTATTAACTCTAATGATGATATGAAAAGGAAAAATTGAATACTAATGGAAATGCATATATGTAGTGAATTTTAATAGTGATCATGATTATTATGAGGTTTATAATATTATAATTGAATTATTGGTTACTAATGTTCTCTTTAAGAAGTTATATTGTGTGCAGGGCAAAGAATTTTTGAGCTTCCTAAAGGGGACATTACACTTGTAGTTGCGTTACATCACTTGTAACAAAAATGAAGGGTATAACTTGACTGCCGAGATTGATATCCTTACCTTTGAGAACATTGCTTCTCTATTTGGCTAGATTCTATTCTTCTTGTGGCATATTTTGAAACTGCTTTGGTTTGGTACTTGGGTAATCCACTCTTGGCATCTCAACATTAGATATTAACATTGCAACCTTGTTGGTTTTGGGCACATATTTTTTTGTACCACAGGATCGTGCATGAGAAACTTCTTTTCCATCACCTTCTTTGCGGTGCCATTGTTCCCAATCTCAATGTCTGCCTTTTGCTTTCCTTTTTTTGCTTGTGCGATAGGAATATTAGATCTATCATCACTGTAGATGTCATTTCTAACGGACACTTGCCTATAGCTTAACTGATATTTGTTTTGAACCTGTATAACCTAGAACTTTTTTGAGATCAACACTATTGAAATGAGAAGCAGCAATCATAATCTTCCACACCCTTTTGATCACCTAGTTCCCTATATGGGCAAGGTGAGAGCATACAAGTGCTTTAGACTTGGCAATTAAAATACAGAACAACAAATAACAACTTCCACTTGTTCAGTGGGCATCCACTTATTCAGTGGAAAATCACCACTTATTTAGTGGGAGTACTGAAAGGAAAAGCATAGGCACATCCACTTATTCAGCGGGAAGTCGTTATAATGAAAACACTTATTCAGTTGGGTGAGTAACATAAACAAGAAAATATCAATCCCACTGGCGGTATTACCATCCAGGGGTTACAATGTAATGTCCCCATTTTCGGAGTGATCACAAGAGAAGACCTAACAGGCACATTTCCACACTTAATGATTTTTGGAGGGTAATTTGAGTGCATGGGATGACTTGTCATAATTTTCTGATATTTTTGATGTATGTATTTCATATGAAAATATTTGTTCTCCCTTGGAGCGAACCATCTTGGGATGGTGTGAGTGTGGAAAATGATCGTTGAAGTGCAATTTGGCGTAAGGAGGATTTGATATCATTTCTCATGTTTTGATAGTTACCTTGAAGAAGTTTATGTTGTAATGTCTTTAGTCTCATGTGAGCGCCTTGTGGTGGGACCATTTCACGAAGACATTATAATAATAATATTTCTTTTGTGGTGCCCTAGAAGGAGACGACTCGGAGAAGAAAAGGATAACTAAATTCAAATCTCTAATTTGAATTCTTGGCGCCCGTAATTCCTTAAGGCTAGTCGGCCTAGTTAAGGGAGAAAGAATTAATAAAGATACATTCCTAGGTCAGCTAGGAAAGAAGGAGAAAAATATGTATAAAAAGGAGAACTTTTGGTGGCATTTGGATCATATCATTCATCATTCATTTCATTTGGAGTTTATCTCTCTTGCCTGCAACAAAAGTTGGGCACGAAACCAAGGATGAAAACCCTTGTGTTTCTAGGAGGAGTTGGACGAAAACCTAGCTCATCCTTTGGAGGATTCCATGATGGGAGTTCACTTGTGCTTCATTGTTATTTGGTGGAGAAGAAGAGCAGTGCTATATCAGATTTGAAGGTCATTTGAAGACTTCCCTTTGGCATGGATTGTGGCATCATTGACTAGGGTTTACTCTAGGTTTCGAGTGCTAGCCATTGGAGGAGGAGCGATTGCAATTGGAGGTGACTTGGAGGTGCTTTTGCTGATTAGGGTTTGAAGTGATTGCAGATTTTGGTGCAGCAGAAGTGCAGACCTGATTTGCCCTTATTGGAGGAGATTCCTTTGGTGGTTTTATTCATTACTTACGGTTTTAACTCTACTTGAGGAGCACCATCATTGGAGGAGTGATTTTGAAGGTTTGTTGGCATCTTTGGCGTCACTGGCATCATTTTACAAAGCAACAAACCTAGCAGACCTGTGCACCCTGATTTGGAGCAGACTTCTTGGTGTTTGAAGACTCAAGGGTTTAGCGTTTCATGCCCTAATTGGAGCGCCACACCTGGGAGGTCACTTGCTATCATTTGAAGGTCATTTTGCATATATTTTGGTATGTATAAACCCTAGGGTTTATAGCAGACTTGTAGCTGGGCATGTTTGGCTTGTTTGCCCATGACATTTGATGTATTTGAAGACTTTGTGAATTCTGATTTTGTAGCATCAGACCTCTGATTTATATTTCAGTCCATTGTGGTTACAACTTGAAGTGGTTTTATTGCATATTTCATTGTGGAGTACAAGTATATTGCTGGTAATCATGTTGGTGATGTGTTTATCATGATTTGGCATGCTTATGTGCTGTTATGAATGTTTGTTTAAGTCTGATCTGAATATCAGAAATTCAGAAAACTAGGGTTTAAGCAGAAAATCAAAATTTAGAAGTTTGGAAAGCCCAGAAATCCAAATTGCAAGAAAATATCCCCATTTGGGATATTACATACACTTACCCAATAATGAAATATAAATGTTTATCACAAATGATTGTAAGCTGCAATACATCAAATAATTCTGATTTGCAAATTAAACATACTGCTGCAACCTTTCACAGAAAGATAAATCTGTTATCACTGCTGCAACATTGAAATCATGAAGAAATGGCATTAAAAATCATCCAAACAATATATGAAGTCATACCCACAAAGTTTTGGTGTTGTAGGTGATGAAGAAAGCTCAAACTGTCACTGTCAACCCTTCTGAAAACACTGTAATAGCAGAATCACAGGTCTGATATAAATTGCAGCAGGATATGGGTTTGAAAATGAAACACTGAAAATCCTAACCAGCAGAGAATAGTCCACAAAGCTGATTTATTCAACCCAAAACAACACTGATTTCAGACTTGTGACTGAAATATACTGTTTATCAGGTTTGAACAATAAAGGAAACACTTCAAAACTTCACACTGATAGCTATTATGAAGTACCCAGATGATGCAAATTGTCCCAACACTTATCTTCTATTGAAAACATTGACATGCAACCATTAGAATTGACATACAATCACCAACAATAATATGCAATGATTGATACCAGACATGCAACCATCGAGCATTGACATGCAACCATCAGAACTGACATGCAAATGCTGATCGCTAACATGCAATATGAAAATTAAATCTCCAAATTACTAGAAAAAACTGGAAGAGCTTCACGCAAATAACAATGGCACAAACCGTTCAACACAATGGCAACCTCTGAATGAAATTGCTCCAATGGATATGAGGATTTGCATCCCCAAACCCAATATCTTCCTACATTCAGTACAAATGTGATTTCTGTATTAAACCACCACCACTAGCTAAGGAGGTTCTTTCACCACCGAAACTAGTCTTCTCTAAGAGGGTTTTCGTCCTCAAGAAAGAATGGAAAAACACGTAGATTCAATTCAACAACATAACAATATCAAATCAATAGCATAACCCCAACAATGAGCTCTCAATCTCCTTATATAGGCACTTTTAGGTTACATGGGAATATATTTCTTTTTGAAAATAATTAACTTTTCACTTCCAAAATTCCTCTTTTTCCCATTCCTAGGCGTTCGCTTTAATGTGCCTAATCAAAAAATATAACACTTGACCTTTCCAAAGAGCTATAACACTTAAGTCACTTTTAAATATTTTCAGTACAAGGGCTTCACTGTGAAAATTGCAAATTCCAAAATTGTTGGTTCAAACCCTAGTTCAACACATGTCCCCATTTCCAGCATGATCACCAAACAAAAGACTAAGTTAGCCTATCCTCATTCCTGTAGGCTAATTCATCAAAGCAAGGGAATATTATGGTTGAGCTATGGCTTGGAGAAGATAACATTGTTCAGAGGCTTGGAAAATGGAAAGACTTGGGCTCAGCTAATTTCTGGCAAAGGTGGAAAATGAATTAATGTAATTTTTACATTAATTATCAATGGCCAAAAATAAAATATTGATTTTTGGAATTGGGCAAATCACTGGAGAAATAAGGAAAAAAGGGAAAAATATTAAAATAATATTTTATCCTAGTGTCCAAGTCTGAGGAAAATAAATTAAATAATATTTTATTATTATTTAATTTGAGTGCCCATTTTTGTGGGAAAAAAAGAGGAAATTAAATAAAATATCATATTTTATTTTGAGCACTCACATTAGAGAAGAAAAAAGAAAATAATTAAAAAAATATTCTCTTTGGATTTTGGCGCTCACCTTGGGAGGATCAACAAATCAATAAAATAATAATATTTTGTGTTTTGGGCGCCTACCTTGGAGAATTAAAATAATAAAATATTGGCTCTTTGATCGACAAGGAGGGAAAAGGCAATTCAAATCTTTAATTTGAATTTGTCGGTTACATCGAAAGGAAACGAAGATCCAAGTATAAATAAAGCAAGGAGGAGCTCATTCCGGCATCACGAATCTTTTGGTCCTCTTTCACATTTATGCTTGGCAATTGTTTGCTCGATCTTCCAAGGACGAAAACCCAATCACACATGGAGGTGGATTCATACGGAGTTCACATTTGCACTTTATTGGAGTTTTTCTGAATATTTGCTTGGACATCATTGATTCATCATTTGAAAGTTGGGTCGGAGACCATTGTCGAAGTTGTTAAAGATCTACATCATTGGAGCACCGATTTTCTAGAGGCATTCAACCCATACTCTTGAGTGCCGAATTCGTAGAGGGTCACCTTGCTGGTTGGAGCATCATCATTGGAGGTCGTTGTTGTCTGTTCATCACATATGTGTGGCAGATCTGTAATTGTGACAGCAGAAAATCTAACCGCGGCCTAGATATTGGTCATTGTGAGCCGAATTTGCACATTGAAGGTGGCGATTCCATTCTCGAGGGAGGCACAACATTTGATACATTGTTTGGAGGCCTTATCCTTATCTAAACCAGCCGATCTGCAATTCCTAAGGCAGCAACAGCAATGGAGAGTTAGCATTGTGGAGTTTGGCATCAAACAAGGCAGCAATCAGCTAATCAAACAAGGCAGCAATCAGCTAATGATGAGAAGCGAACAACTCTAGGAATCAAGCGGCAGCCTTGAAGTCATCATCATCAGGTAGTTACATCAATTGAAGACCTCATTGTTAGTCAATCTGGTATTGGAGGAGTTTGCTGCCCCAAATTGCAATGAATGGCAACATAATTGGTATGTTATACTTCTGATTTTGTAACAGCAGCATATGCATTGTACTTGGCTGTCATTTAGCCATGAATGTGATGTAATTGAGGCTCTTGTATGGACTGACTTGTAAACAGCAAGATTTGATTTAGTTCCTCATCATTTGCTATATATTTGTATGTGTACTTCATGATGCCATAATGTTGCAAAATCCATATCTTGTTCTATGATCAATTTGTAGATGTTAGTTCATGTTTTACATTGGCAAAGCCTTAATAGAAGAGTGCAGAAATAAAATCAGATTTCAGTACTAGGGTTTCACTGTGAAAATTGCAAATTCCAAAATTGTTGGTTCAAACCCTAGTTCGGCACATGTCATGGGCACTCACTTTAATGTGCCTAAAATATAACACTTTACCTTTCCAAAGAGCTATAACACTTAAGTCACTTTTAAATATTTTCAACCTTAGGAAACTTAAGTGAAATTAACAATTAAATAGCTCAATTAACCACCCAACTTACGGAAAATCCCAAATTGAAGTGAATTGCAAAATAAACCATACCAACAGGGTCCTGAAGGTTTGGGAAGAAGAATGATGCCAATTGGATGACTTACTATAAATAGACGACTTCTCCAATAACTTTGAAGAACAAACCGGAAGCTCAAAAATGCTTCGGAAAACATCACTGTGATCCTGAACACCAAGTGAGCTCAATGCCCAATAAAGGAATAAAAAAGAACTAAACCTATGCTCTCCAAGAAGGTTGAAGTTCTCTCTTGCACACCAATTAGCCTACGGGAAAACACTGAAATAAACTAATTGTTCATGACTTGGCTAAGCGCCAATTGGGGACATTACATCTAGTGAACTGAAATCCACTCTGGCCACTTTGGTTAGATCATTTTTGTTTTGGCTTGATGAGTATGCTTTCTTCTACAAATTTCCAAGTATGGTAATTTTACTAGAAAATTTTCTTCAAAAGTTTCAATGTTTTTCATTTATAATTTTCTTTGGAGCATTGTATATGGCACACCCCTATTGGACTGTTGATCATTGCTTTGGAATCACACCAAACATCGCACTCTTTGTTAATCAGTGACTAAATGCCCCAGTCACTGGCCATTGTTAGGTGATTGCCAGCAGTCTAGTATTACTTGACTTTGGTTATTGCCTTGATCCTTGGGTTGTTCACATAGCAGCAGCAAATACCGTTAGGTAGTTTTCCTAAAAGAAGGGCACTCTTGCTTTGGAGAGGTCTACTTTGAGGAGTGTGCACACCTTGTTGCATTGCACTCTTGTACTGCAGATTGATTAATTGAAATTCCCCAAGTAACTTGAGGGGAACCATGAGTCCTCAATTCGGTGTAAGGGGTTGAGTGGGTTCTACTTCTTCCCCTTAATAGTATGGATTGCAGTGGTAACCAATCCATGATAGACATGTTGCAAATGGTGTTTGGGTTGTGTATGATCTGTGGTGCACTTCAATTTTGCCATCTAAAGTTGTTTATCAGGTATTTGAGTTGGATATACATTAAAGATTGGAGCTTTGACATGATGGTTAAGGCACTTATCATGGTATGTGACAATTGTAAATCATAAGTTGAAATTGCCTGGCCTTCATTTGGAGCATTGTATATGGTGTGCCCGTATTGTACCATTGATCATTGGTGCACCAAATGTCACATCGTTTGTTGATTGGCTACCAAAAGTACCAATGATTGGTCATCGTTAGGTCACTGCTAATGCCCTGGTATTATCTGACTTAAGTTATGGCCACAACCCTTGTGTCATCTACACTTTGGGAACACCTCAAGGATGCCTTTTTGAAGGAGAGGCGCTCTTGCTTTGGGCACATATGCTCTGAGGAGTGTGCACACCCGCTTGCACTGTGCTCGTCTACTGCAGATTGATTAATCCCTCAAGAAACTTGAACGAGACCCGAGTCCCCGATTTCATGTCAAGGAATGAACGGGTTCTATTCTTACCCCTCCTTCTTTGTAGTAGGGGTCCTAGTGGTATCAAATCCGTGATAGAAATGGCAGATGATGTTCTATGGGGTTTGCCCACATATATGATCATTTAAAAAAAAATAAAATTGGCTAAATTTGTTGGTTAGGAATTTGATTTGGATACATCAAGGATCATCAAAGATTGGAGCTTTAGTACAATGGTTAAGGCACCTGTCATGGTTGAACTTGTCACAAGTTAAAATCCCCTTGTGTTTATTTGGAGCATTGCTAATGGCAAGTCTGTATTGGACCGCTGATCATTGGTTTGGGATCACACCAAATGTCACATACCCTTTGTTGACTGGCAACAAAAGGCTTCAAGGAATGCCTATCATTAGGTGACTGTCAATGGTCTGGTATTGCTTGACTTTGGTGATGGCCAGGACCCTTAGGTTGTTTGTGCTTTGGTGAATGCCCTACGGGCACTCTCTTGAAAGGGAGACACTCTTGCTTTGGACAGTTCTGCTCTAAGGGTTGTTGACAGCCCCTTGCATCGCACCCTCATACTGCTCTAAGAAATTTGAAGGGATGTTGTGTTCCCAATTTAGTGTAAGGGGATGAGTGAGTTCTACTCCTCCTTAGTAGCATGGTTACTTGTGGTATCAAATCCATGAGATATGTAGCACACAGGGGATTGTTCCCAAATATTATTATTTTAAAAACATTTTAAATTTGCCATCTCAAGTTGTTTATTAGGTATTCAAATTCGATATACATCAAGGATTGGAGCTTTGGTGCAATGGTTAAGGCATTTATTGTGTATGAGATGCTCACAAGCCGAAATCTCCTTGCCTTAATGCCTTGAGGCTTCATTTTTAAGCCAACGTATGGAAGTTGGGATAATTTCTTAGGGTTATTTTTTCATTATATCGCCTTTTTGGGGTTTATTGGACTTTCTTGACAATTTTCTTATACGATGTCTCTTTTGAGTGAAATCTTTGCTAGACTTGGCCCAAGTTTAGAGTACTATTCATTGGTGTTGCATGTATCTATTAATTTTTCTTTTGGTACCGCTTTTTTACGATTACCCTTTCGTCTTTCGATCTAGCATACACTAATCAGGACATGAGGAAACAAATGATGGAAGATATTTAGTGAAGTAGGGGCTTGTGCCTTATCACTAGAGTAAAGAAGTGGAACCTTTAATAGATGAGGGGGCTAAAATGATGTGGTTCAGTAAATTTGATGAAGCTCATGGTTTTCTTGGTCTTTTTGTTGCAAATGTGATACAGTTTCATATTTATGGAGAGTCTTCTTTGTACAACCACAAGTTGGACCTTGTAAGAATAAATCCTAGAAGGCCAAATTTGCTAAGGTCATGCTATTTCCATAGAAACATAGATCTCACTATAGTTGCATTAATTGGCATAAAATCATGAGTGATTGTGATAAATCGTGAGTTAACTTGTTTGGCAATTTTTTCCAGTGATAAATAGCGATTTTTCAAATAAATTGCAGGTGCTGAGTTATTCCCAATTTTCTGTTGCTAAATTGCCAAAAAGTTTGTCTAGATCATGACAAATTGTGAGTTTGACTGATTTTGACTGTTTTTTCACAAAACTTTCAATTTTTTGGAAACCCTAACCCTAATCCTATTTTTTTCACAATTTTTGCCGACTCTGCGATTTTTTTCTTTTCTAAAAATCCTAACCCTAACTCTATCCATAACCTGATTTTTTCCCGAGTAAGTTGTGATTTTTGAAAAAAAATATTTCTTTGGTTTGCCGATTTATTCCTGAGAATAATTTTTGCTACTATGGATCTCACAACACTACCATTTATGGACATTGAAAGGATGGATAAAGGTGATGTAAGAAGAAATGCCAAGACAAAATGGCTTAAATAGTCAAAAGAGAGGTATAAAGAGAAGAGCGAGGACTAGAAGAATTGATGGAGTGAGGTGATCCACATGGAGCTGGTTCTGATTCCTGGTTGCATGGCACCATTAAACAAGAATTCTTCAGAGCCTTGGTCATTAAATTCAGAGATGAAAGGTGTCTAAAGCCTAGGATGATATGTCAAGAGTTGGAGCTTCTTGGAGATTGAATGATGTTCAGATTGACGTGGTGATCATGTGCACAACAATTACATATAAGTTTAGAAAACTAGAACTAATCTAAGCATATCAGAATGCACAACAGAATGAGCAAACAAAAGTAAGCAAGACAATTATAAGTCATGCTTCTTGGCAAATTTGCAATGCTAATCATGCAATCACAAAGAATTAGACTTATCTTCTTGGGATGTGTTTGGCAGCTTAGCTGCAATATAAAGCTTCAGTCACAACACTTAGCAGTTCTTAGCAAGATATAATGGCGTTTTTCCTGCCCTTGAACATATTCTGAGCTGTAACCACACAGTTAATGAATGCAACCAACAAGGGTTAGTTCCAAAATGGATATGAAAAATGAAGATAAGTCAAACAACCAAATGATTACAATGGGAATAATCACAAACAACAATTATGTGACTACAATGGAGGGGAGTTAATAATACTCAATGTGTAAACTCAAAAACAAACAAATTCAAACTATAGAGAGGAAAACACAGTCAAAATCAAGCAGAATGGAGCAAGCAAATAAGAATAAGTGAAGATCAACACAAATAATATCCTAACAAAACTCCACATAAGAAGCAATAAAACTGCAGCAATCAAGTAATCAATGAGATAAGGGAAAGTCGACCAACTGGGGGAATGGCCCAAAATCACAAGAAAGCAAAGAAAACAGGGGACTTCTAATAAGCAATCTAGAAGTGTGCAATAGTAAACAATCCAATCTAATGATACCAAGGCAGACTCAAAAAAAGAGAAAATGAAGCAATTCCAGGAAGAATCATAGCTGATGAGCAGAATGAATCAAAAAATTAAAGTTAAACCAAATCAAGCCTTAAGAAGAGCCAAAATTTGGGATGCACAAAGTACAGCACAATTCTCAATATGACATGGCCTAGAAACCAACCAAGGTGGATTTGAGAAACAAAGCTTCAAGCATGAAAACCCAAAGAACAATCTTTCAAGCGACATGAAAAGCATTCACAATCAAGGGCAATCCAGCTAGGTTTTATGTGGAATGCAGACAAAGAGAAAGCCTTAGAGGAAACCCAATAATTGAATCCAAGTTCTGAATGAAATGGGGCAATGAAAAACAAGAATCTAAACTTAAGGGCAATGATTGGCGTGGACTAAAAGACTACAACTATGTAAGTGCCTAAGGCAGATGCAAGTAAACAACCTAAGGGGTACATTAATTTCTTGGCAGGACCTCAATCAAGCTAGAATCTGAACAAGTACACAGTTCCAAGCAAAAAACCAAGATAGCTGTGATAAAAAGATAAATAAGCAAAGGAGATTATTATGAAAACAACAAACTAACATACCAAGACAAGCAAGATACTAAATCATCAACCGAGTGTAAATGATGGTAATCAAAGACAAGCACAGCGGAGCAGTCAAGCTAAACCCAATAAACAAGATAGAACAAGAAGAGATTGTTGGATAATATCAAGCGTAGCTGGAACACCAAATGTAATAATGTAACAAGTCTATATTCTATAGCTCCAAACATCAATATCTAGTGCCCTCATACTAAAATGATTTTTAGCAAATGGTTAGTCTCGGATGAAGAGTTTGTTGCTTAACAATATCTGAAAGTTTCCCCAAAAAAACTGATAAAGGCTTGAGAGTATGATGAAAAACAGGGTCTTCTTAAACTTTAGTACAATAATATATAAGACGCCATATAATTCTCTATGATATAACCCCTGTTGCTGGTATGGGGTTGGGTTTGGTAGTTCGCTGATTTGTTTTCTTGACATACATAAAGTATTAAAAATATTTAAAAATAACCATAATTTGCCCCAAATATACAAAATTAAGTACAAAACTAAGAACACAATGGATAATTGATAATTCAACGTCAATTGTCAAATATTAAAGATAAATCAAAATGGTTTATATTATAATTAGTTTAACTGCACATGGAAAATCAATACATATGGTCATGTTGCTTTGCATTGAGACCATCAACGTTATCGACTAGTTTGTTAGAACTACAAGTAGTGCTATTTTCACTCCCACTGGCTGCACTATGGAAGTCCTTTGTAGCAGCCTTGTTGTAATGTCCCTTTCCTAGTGTTGTGACGTTTTCACACATCACCCCATTGCAAATGGGGACCCCCTTTTTTTTTCTCGCTTTTGCCGTCATTTTTGCTTTGATCTTGCAGTTTCTTGCCCTGATCCCGGACTTTCTGGCTTGCCCTCATGACAACGATGATGTTACTAGTCAAGATGGATCATGGATGCTCGAAGAGGTGAACACATAGGATTTCCCCCTGCATGGGTTTGCAACCCTAACTACCTATCCTGGACAATCCTCGGGGAGGAGTTTATCTTTCCATCTTAAGAAGTGAACCCACTCCGATCCCGACACGGAACTCAGTTCTAATCTTGTTCCAGACTCCAGTCCCACTCAGGAAATCATTCCTGGACTCCAGTCCGGAAGTCCAGTCCAGGAGTCCCTATCCCAAGTTCCAATCCAGGAATCCTGTCTAGAAGTTCCTCTCCAAAATCCCGTTCCAGGGTCTATTCGGATTCTTGTCTCGAAGTTCCAATCCAGGGTCCTGAATTCAACAAGGCTTGTCATTCCATGTCAAAATCCATCTTTCCACCTTAGAACCCTCTCCACTCCCGGCATGATGCCCTGTTTCGAACTCCTAAAGCTGTGATCCAGAAGGTTTCCAGTGATTAAAAGGTCCATGACTTAGCGAAATCTCAAAACAGTAAACCCAAAAGTCATTCCAAGACCCATACTCCGGAAGGAATCTTAAACTGAAGGAATGATTCCTTGAACTAGGATGAATTTTGTCCTTGGTTGTAGATTCCTGTTGGAGGTGGAATATGCGCTCTAGGATGAATTTTGTCCTTGGTCACAGATTCCTGTTGAAGGTGGAATATGCGCTAACGGAAGTTTTTATTCTAGGTCAGAAAATCCAGCTGGAGGTGGAATTTGCGCTCCTAGAGGAAATTTGTCCAGGTTGCACATTCCTGACCCTCCTGGAATTTGCACTCTTGGACAATAGGATTCCAGTGCAGTTCTTGAATCTAGGCGGTGAGTACCTGAATGGAAAAGTCCTTGTCTGGTTGGAAAATCTTACCAGGGAATCTGGAATTCCCTAAGGGGGATAGGAGATGTTTCTCATTTTAGATCTTGTCTCAATGATTGAGTCTCTGACCAAAGTAAAGAAAATATATCCTTGCCAAAAAACACAATAATGAAACCCTCAGCCAAAACCATGAAGGTTGTCCTGAGCGAAAAATCCATGACCTAGTGAAATTGGCGCTCAGGGAGGAAGTTTGTCTAGAGCGCATATTCCTGACCCTCCTAGAATTTGCGCTCCTGCAAGGTAAGTTGTCTTAGTTGCACATTCCTTGCCCAGCTGGAAAGTGCGCCTTGAACAGAGGGAATCCTGTTGGTACTGAAATGTGCGACCTGGGAAATTCCTCCCTGACTATTTGAAAACTTCACCTTGAAATCTAGAATTCCTTGAGGATAGAAGGTACTTCTCATGTTGAATCATATTTGAATGATGAATCTTTGATCAAAAGTCTATCCTTGCAATGAAATGAGCAAAATGATAAATCCTTAGCCAAAAATTAGGAAAATTGGTCAAAGTCGCAGAATCCTGCAAGCAGTGGAATTTGTGCCTAGGAAGAAATTTTGTCCTGGTCGCAAAATCCAGTACCTACTGGATTTTGTGCCCAGGGAATGAGGATGTTCCAGGTCGCAAATTCCTGCAGGAGGTGGATTTTGCAACCTGGGCAACAGGAAATTCCTGTTGACAATGAAAAATGCACCCTGAACAGGAAGGACTCCTGAACCACCTGGAAATTTCTCCTGTGCATGCCTGGTAATCCTGGAATGAAAGGAAAGGTTAGTCCAAGTGTGAAGGATACCAGGAAGTGAAGAAAATCCGTTGTTTATTCAGGAAATCATAAGTCAATTTGATCAATTATGCAAGTTTAATTCTTGTTTTATCTTTTGATTGCATTGCACTTAAGGATCTTGTTCATCATGACTACTCGGGGTTTCCCTTGTTTTGTAGGAATTCGGGATGAGGATGGGCTTCCATGAAGACGGAGCTCAAGGATGATCAAGGACTATCTCAAGCATCATGGAGTTCCAATACCGGAGAGGAGGACTACTTCCAACACCATACGAGGAGACTACATGTGAATTCCACAAGAAGAAAAGAAAGATTCAGACATCTCAATGATACAAGGCAACATCAAAGATTCTAGTTCAGCAACAGGGAGACTTCGCATAAAAGACCGAAACTCCTTTCAACACTTCAAGTTCCACATCAAGGACTTCAGTTCCGGACAAGAGGATCAATCCTTGGAGAGCCAAGAACAAAAGAGTTGTTCACCATCCATCGAGAAGAATGAGATTCCATGTTGGGATAGGGAATTCCAAATCCACGACCTCTGAAGGACTGCAGTTCTGGTCAGAAGGAATTCCAAACGAAGGATGCTTGAACCTATTGAAAAGTGCGCCCCTGCTCAACGAAGGACTCCACATGAAAATCCTGTTCCCCCTGGAATCTGCACTCAGGATAAAGGATTACAGGACACCATGGAATTTGTGACCAGGACAAGTGGATTCCAGGACACCATGGAATTTGCGACCAAGGAGCAGGACAAACAGATAGTTGATTGGTCTCACCTACCTACCAAGCAGCTTAGTCATCTAGGACAGATGGCAGCTTTTTCTAGGACAGGTGGCACCCAGGAGAGGTGGCAGCATCCCATAGGGCCTATGGCATGTTCATCCCTATCTCTTTAGGGTTTGCACATATTTTTAGGAGATCAGATCTCCTCACCTCCTCCTTTGGGTTATGTTTGCCTATAAATAGGCTGGGGCGTTTCATTTGGAAGCTCTCTCACCCTTTCTCCTCTTCCTCTCATCCTCTTCTCTTTTTTCATCCTTCCTTGCTCTCTGAGCAGTTGGACTGTACATTCTTTCTTCATCACTCCATTTCTGCACTTCTGTTGAGCTGAACACTTCAAGAATCAGCTAGATTGTTGTATACAGACTTCCAGAGCAATAATAGAAGCATTGAAGATTGGTGTTCATATGGTTCTTTGGATTTTTGACATGGTCTTCTTGATTTCTTGAAGCATATCTTAAAGTTTCTGAAGTATTTCCTTTGCTTTCAAGCTTTTCACTAGTTAGAAGGCTGGAGATTATTACTGTTGAATGATTGAATCTGTTTGTTCATACCATTGGTGATCTGTGGCTTGCAAATCACCATGCATGGTTAGCCTGAACTAATTCCAAGTCTAACTTCGACTGTTCTGCATGTTTCAGTTACATGTGCCTTGCAGGAGCAGTTTGAAAATCCTTACCCCCCCCAGAAGATAGCACCATCCCTGCCTAGCTATTGTCTCATGACGAAGCAGAGGACTGGTTCCAGATTCCATCTTCAACCGCAGTCATTTCCATTGATTAGATTCCTGAACCCTTACCCCATCTTTTGCATTTTCATTTAAGTCTTCGTTAAGAATAGTCCGTAAGGAGCCTCACTAGGAAATCATTCCCTATCCGGAAGTGGAACTGTGAGCCTACGCCTTGTTTTCCTTGGAAGAGATAGTGAAATCAAGGCCTCCCCGTGGAAGAAACAGCAAAATCCTAGTCTCTCTGTTGGAGGAAGTAGTAGGTTCCAAGTTGTCCACTTGTGAAGGAATTCCATTCACCCACAAGTCCGAGTCTCGGGAGTGAATTCCATGTCCATGAAGGAGTAATCCCACGTAAGTCCCCCTCGTGATTACTAGCAAATCACATCATTCCACTGAGTCTCCCTATGCACGTCAAGACCTGACACAAAAGGAACCTTGGAGCAGTCTCATTCGATCACATAGTTCAGCGTCTGAGAAGCTTTATTCAAAGAGAGGATAGGATACTCGGTATTTTATTCTATTGTTGTGGTGTCACGAACACATCACCAACACCTAGGCAGATAGTTTATTGGGTTAGTCTACTACCCGGGTTCTCGTAGACTAACAGGGATGGTTAGAGAACCCATGTCAGTGACTATTGTGGGGGGTCTAGTTAGCTCGGTTGGCATGGTGATCTGTTTCTACCCTAGCAAGTTTTCCGTTCTGACTCTTTCTGGAGCATTTTTGGGGTTGTTAGGCCAAACTTACTATTTTTAGTAAGTGCATTAGGGTCAATTGTGAGTTGGTTGGTTCGACTTGGGATGTGTTCGTTTTTAATTGGTGATCACGGTGGTGCTTCGAAATCTCAGTTCGGAGTATGTTCGGGCATTATTTTTAATGTCGCGATAATTGGCTTAAGTTAAATTAAATATTTAACTTAAGTATAATGTTTTAAAGTGACTTTATAAAAGTGTGAAGACATGAAATATGTTAATTCTTATTAAAATCAAATATTTTTCCTAAGTGTGGGCCCAAGTCATAGTAATGAAATAATATTAAAAATATTAATCTCTCAAATGAGGCGTTGGAGGAAAAAAAATGAAAGAAAGAAATAAAAGAAGACTTTCACGCTCATTTGCATTATTGGATATTTTTTGAATGAATATTGCTGAGAAGCAAACTAGGGTTTTGTGGAGAAACCAGCCATTGTGAAGACGGAAACCTTCGCATTTGGAGAGTGCTTGCAGGAGTGAAAGATCTCCCAAGGGCATTGTGAGAGCATTCTCATTCAGACGATGCATTTTGTGCTTCATTTCAGGTTGCAGTCTTGTCACGAAGAGTTCTTCATCGATAAATTTGAAGTTTATTGGCATGGTAATTAAGGAGGCACATCAGAGGAGATATTGGAGGTGTAGTTCGGACTTTTGAAGGTTGTTTGTGGGGTTTCCAACACCCAGACCTGGCCGTACAACCCTAGCAGCAGGCCGTACCAGATGAAGGCAGATTTTTGGGTGTTTGTGAGTGTTTCTCATTCAGTTTTTCATCTATTTCAGGGCATAAGTTTGTTGCAAACCTTATCCAGCATTTAGAGGGCAGTTTGAAGTCTTTTCTGAAGGATTTGTGTGTGTTTTAGTCTGCTGCCATAACTGACCCAGCCGTACCAGACTGAGGAAGGGGTGTGGGTTCCTTGTTACTGATTTCTGAGCTCTTGGATCATCATACAAAGTGGCTAGACTGCCATATAAGTCGCTGTTCATGCTGTATATTGTAATAAATCAGGATTTTTATATAGATGAAATGAATAAGTGGTTATGAGCTGCTGTTACAGACAATTTCTCATCATATCAGCACATGGGTATGTTTACTTTGTGATGTGTTTGCCATTTGCTCACATGGGTATTGTTTATAACTGATTTACAATGCATTTCCAGCCTATGTAAGCATCTGGGTATTGTTCATTTTGCTATTTTCTGAGTTGTACTTGTATGCAAGAAAATTCTATGTTATGCACAAAAACACAAAATGCAACAGGTTCAACTAAACCATAGCAAACCGAAAAAAAATTGGGTCTCAGAAAGGGGTGGGACATTACACTTGTACCTGTCATCCTCGATCAAGACTAAGGAAATTTGTGCAACCAAAGCATCCAGTTGGGATGATTAGTCACTACATCCCAATGCTTCATCATCCCGTCCTTGTTCTCAACTTGCTTGTGTGAGAGAAGGCACAAATTGGAATGCAGATACACCAACTCCTTTACCTTTTTTGTTACCAACCAGTTGCACTTAATTGAGCCTATAAAGGAGTATGTATTCCTATCCCGAAGAGGAATTCACAACCTATTCAGATTTGAGACATAGTCAATACAACATTCAAAATCATACCAAAGAAAAGGAATAAAGTTAAAAATAAAAAATACATACTTGTGATAGACTTTTGATGGCAAGAGGCTGCAAGTAAATAGATCCCTGGCCATGGAGGTACCACCATGTATGCGTGTCCATGTACTTGTCTTGAAGGGTGGTAAGGTGGAACTTGTTGAAGCTATAAAATTCCCTAACTCACCCATGCTTATGTCCTCTACATGTGGGTCAAGAAAGAGTTTAGTGATGTCACCTTGTATGTTTAACTAACTACAATGCCTTTGTATGGTGGCACCCTCCCATGCAAAGAAAGTACCTCTATGTTATAATTATTAGTTGCCAAAACAAATGCCTGGAGATGCAACGAGGTGGTCATCTTGTTCCATTGTTAAACTATAATTTGTTGTACCCGCTTGAAAAATGTCAAAGCAAATGCTAAGAGATGCAACAAGGTGGTTATCTTGTTTCACTATTCAACTATTTTTTTTGCACCTATTTGAAAAATGTTTTTGAGGGGTCTTACTCTATAGTTGTTATTATATGCATTACTTCCGTCATGCTGTCATATATCTTGCCCAAACATTGATGGTCTATATCGGTGAACTTGATCATACTCATGATAGGTTCAATGAAACCCAACACATATTCCACACGAGCCCACCAATCATTGTGTAAGACTAATGCTTTGACCTTTTGGGCCGTCTCTATATTAGACTTCTCCATGTACTCCAAACATTGTTGATTACCATGGTGTTCATGTTGCAAAATACCTTTCGAACCTTCCCAAATCATATCAAGACAATTGTGTGAGATGAATTGAGTCTTAACAATCTAATATGGTGTTAAAAAAATTAAAACAAATTAAAAAATTTTGAATTAAAAACTTAAAACATCATCTACTTGATTTTCAAATTCTAAATTAAAAAAACAATGTAGAATATGTTGTTTAAAATTTTAAAACTGAAGTAAATTAAAAAATAAAATATTGAAATTTCCTAAAGTTAACTTCAACAGCTCCAACTTTGAGAAGGACTTAAAGATGGTTTGTGACATATGATGATTAGTTATAAACTTCTAAAATTCATCAGCCTTAGTGTAGATTTGTTTTGTCTATTAGATTTGTGTATCAAGCTTTTGTGACATCAAGTTGAGCAAGTGGACGACACATGGTGTCCAAAATATGTGCTTGTATCTCACCTCAACCAACAACCCCATAACTCTATAATTTTTAGCATTGTTCGTTATGAATTGGACAACGTTTCAAGGCTCCACTGTCTCAATGAACTCTATGAGGATGTCAACAATGAAGTTTGTGTCCTTCACTTGCCCCTTGCAATCAACTGCCCTAAAAAACATTGCCTCTTTAAGGCACACTGCAATATTAGAAATGGACAGCCAATTTCGGCCCATGAATCCCTAATAGGCTGCAATGAAGCATCTACAAACTTTCTTTCCTTGGTGAATATGGTGGTGGGTATCTTGTAATGGCTAGGACTTGTATATCATGCAGATGCCTCATTTATTTTCCTCACCATTTCCTGCCAATATAATGATCTTACGAGGTTGAAAGGAAGCCGATTGCCATAAATACAACAAGCAATGTGCTTATTGGCATTGCCCCATCCCTCAATGTGAAATGCCCTTTCTAATAGGCTTGCATTGTTGGTTCTTTTGCAAGAAAGTGGGGCTATTGTCTTCTTCAAAAAATGGTGTCGCAAGAAATAGTTGTGTGTTAGTCACTATTGAGTACTTGAGGATGGCCTTGTAGGTGGCCTGCAGTATCCTTTCTTGGCCAAAGGATTATTAGACTTTGATCTAGATTTCTTGGATGCATTGTTTGCTTCCCCCTTGCTCTTTGATATAAGAAAAAAAATCTTCCTTTGGAAATCCATTTTTGGTTGGTTCACCACATGCTTTGATATCTTGGCTGACAATCACATACGTGGGCTTAAACATGATTATAGGAGCTCCTGTATTTGTTATGGCACTCATTACAATGCTAAAGATAACCGTTGCCTCTAGCAAGCTGCTCAATCATTGTCACGTGTCACCAAAGCAATGGAAATTGGCTTAATTTGAAAGACCTAGCCAAATCTTTCCCATAGAGCTAGAATTCATAATGATTCTAGACCATACCCAAATCTACACATTTTGAAATAAAAACTTCTGTAAAGTTGAGTGAGTGGACAACAAATGGTGTTCAAAATATGTGCAGTATCTCACCTCAACTGACAACCCCACAACTCTGCTATTCTTAGCGTTGTTTGTTATGAATTGGACAACATTTTAAGGCCTCATTGTCTCAATGGACTCTATGGGGATGTTGGTGTTGAAGTTTGCATCCTTCACTTGCCCCTCGCAATCAATTGCTCTAAAAAGCATTGCCCCGTTAAGGCACACTGCAATATTAGAAATGGCTAATGCCCAATATTGGCCCATGAATCCCAATAGGCTGCAAAGAAGCATCAAAAAAATTTCTTTCGTTGGCCAATAAGGTGGTGGGTATCTTTTCACGGCTGGGACTTGTATATCATGTAGGTGTCTCATTTATCTCCCCTACCATTTCCTACCAATATAATGATCTTACAAGGTGGAAAGGAAACCCCTTGCCATAAATACAACACACAATGCGCTTATTGGCATTACCTCTTGCCTCATTGTGGAATGCTCTTTTTAATAGGCTTGTATCCTTGGTTCTTTTGCGGGAAAGTGAGGGGCTATAATCTTTTTCAAAAAACAATGTCACAAGAAACAGATGCGCGGTAGTCACTATTGAGTACTTGAGGATGGCCTTGTAGGTGGTTTGTGGGATCCTTTCTTGGCCAAAGGATTAGATGTTGATCTAGATTTCTTGGCCACATTGTTTGCTTCCCCTTGCTTTTTTATATAAGAAAAAATCTCTCCCTTTGGAAACCCATTTTTGGTTGGCTCACCACAAGCTCTAATACCTTGGCTGACAATCACACACATGGGCTTTCACTTGACTATAAGAGCTTTTGTAGTTATTCTAGTACTTATTATATAGACTACCCCTGCCTTCAGCAAGCTGCTCAATCATTGTCACATGTTGCCAAAGCAGTGGAAACTGACTGAATTTGAAAGCCCTAGCCAAACCTTGCCCACAGAGCTAGAATTCATGGTGATTCTAGACTAACCCGTACCTACACATTTTAAGTCAGGCATGAGGAAATTTGAGTCCATTCTACAACAGATATTTGCAAATCTAATTGTGATTGTGAGGTGGGTTCTTTCAGAGATTAATGATCAAGTGAGTGGATATTTGCATCAGGATATTTAAGCTTTGGTTAAAGTCTGCTCCTCCTGGTAACTGTGTTTCTTCAATTTTAGGAACAACACTAATAGATATCTAGTAAAAGTGTTCTAAATTTTATCCTAAATGATGTTGCAGACATTTCTAGAAGTGCTGTGATGTAGTTTGTATATCTATCATGCTGTTGCAACTTCCAATTTTTTTTTTATAGCTTCAGGTTTCTGTATTAACTAATCAGTATTCTTCAGGTTCTTCGAATGCCCGGTATTCAAATCATGAGATAAAGGAGGCAAATGACTTGGCCAAAGAGATTCTAGCCTTGAAGCAAAATCATGTGTATGTATTCCTTATACTCATTAATAATATTGAACTTCACCTTAAACATCTTTTGGATATCCACTGAATTTGACCTACACAACTTTCTTGTGTATAGTTCATAGGGAACATAAAATATTTTGTTTGAAACATTCTTTTTTGTAAATATCCAATGCTATACATTCAGTTTCACATTATAAAAGCAATCATACAATTGGTCTTGTACTGAAAGTCTTTCCTTTAATTTCTAAAGAAAAGAATGTTGAATGATACTTTCTTGAATATTCATGACATTAGATAATAGATTTGCGAAACAGTATGGTTTTTGAAATGAATAAAGCTTCAAGATTTATTGATTAAGTTGTCTTTAGTTTCTAACAGGTGTTACACACACTCTCTCTGAAAAGTCTCTATAATGACCAAGCACCTTATTCATGAGCATCCTGTTTTTCTAAATTGAATACAAGCCATTTGATTACATATTTCTTCATTTTCCGAGTAATGAAAAAAGCAACTGAATATTTCAGTAATTACTAATTATGGCTATATGACATAGCCATACCATGGTACCTTGATTGGAGTATGGGCTCAAATGATATGTTGCTCAGGAGGGATGGTGAACAATGATTTAATCCCGAGAACACTAATTCAACTTCAAACCCCAAGTTAGGAGATATCACTCACAGTTAGGCAATTGGTTAGGGTAAGGCAGTTAACGGAGACCCTTTACTATAAACGAGGGAAGTTTATTGTAAATGTTCACATTCATTTTTAATAAAACTTCTCTTTTAATTTTCCTTTCTCATTCAAGTTCATTTTATTTTAACTACTTAGCATTGGTTGTTATCTTTAGGACAATTTGGTTAATATAGCCCTACTGCTTTTTTGAGCTTTAAAACTTTACACAATGTTTTGTATGGATTGTTATATTCTATCAATATGCCTGGTGTCAGCAATGCTTGATTTGACCAGGATGCCTTAAGGGCTAAGTTACCGAATCTCCCCCTGCCTTGGCGATTTTGGGTACTGGTCCGTACCCGAATCGGGGACTGCCAGGAATCCCTGTGCAATCGACCAGGGTTCTGTAATTCCATTTCCGAAGCGTTTCTGGTTGACTTCAAGAGATTTCTTGCGATTCTGCTGCTGACGTGGCGATTCCGAGAGGTTTCGAGAGGTTTTTTAATGTTTTTTTGGGAGATTTTTGATTTTTCACTTTAATGTTTTTTATATCTTGGGTGTCGGCGTTTTTAAGTTTTAATCTAAAAGCTAAAACTAACAAATATAAGCCAAATAAAAAGGTAGAAGTTTAGAGGTCTTTTATCAGCCAACGCATAGAAGGAAAGATTGACGTACAGAAGACGCCGCTCGCAGAAGGAAAGACGAACGCTTGCAAAGGTTTTTTTTTTCAAAAAAATTCGAATGGTTTTGTAGTTTGTTTATGTTTGTAAGTATAAAAATATTAAAAATTAAAATATACAGTAAAAATTAAATATTAAAAATTCGAATGGTTTTGTTTATATTAAAAATTTAAATATACAGATACAACTATATTTAATATAGTGATATATTAAATTTTTATTATAGTAATATTATATAAATTACTAATCACTATTAGTAATATTTAGTATTAGTATTACATTACTATATATTAAATTTGTATTATAGTAATATTATATAAATTACTAATTACTATTAGTAATATTTAGTATTAGTATCACATTACTATATTTTCATTTTGAAGTTAAATTTTTTTTTTTAAAGTTTAAAAAATTAAATTTAAACCAGTTTATAATATTATATAAATTATTAAATATTAATAATAAAAGTATGATTAATTTATATAATACTATAAACTGGTTTAAATTTAATTTTTTGAACTTTAATTAAAAAAAAAATTAACTTCAAAATGAAAATGTAGTAATGTAATACTAATACTAAATATTACTAATACTATTGGATCAAACAATAGTTTTCAGTTTTGTTTAGCTGCTCAGCATATGCATGATATGTCATTCTGAATGTAATTCTTGTTTTTAGGCTGCAAATACATATATATTTATGATTTTTTCTTTTTTTTTTTTGCACGACGTACCCAACCCCCCCCCCCCCCCCCAAAAAAAAAAAAATGCCGTACCGGCACACCGTACCCACGTACCTGTACCCGAACCCGAACCTGAACCCGAACCTGATTCGGCAACTTAGCTTAAGGGTGATTGGATGAATGTCTGATTTTTATACACTAAAGTGTTTCCATTTTGATTAATGTATTAAATACAACCTATCAAAAGTAGAAACATAATTTTAAAATTTATGGAGAGTTTTTTAAAAGTCAATTCCTTCCCATTGTTTTTCGGTTCCCTTAAGCCATGAATCTGTAACGTAATGCTAGGGCTTGTATGAGGGAGACTGCAGCCACTTCCTTCTCTCTTATCATTTTCTAATATTGTTGTTGACAAATCAAGTAAACCTGGCAGAGAAGATCTTGTTGAACTAATTAAAATGAAATTCTGAAACAATCGTGGTTAAAAGCTTAAAACAACACTCCCAACTGATGTCTTTGGAAGCTCGAAGTAGGTGAATATAGAGATCTGTAAATTAAAATCATGGCTAGCTGAAAAGTTCAAACAAAGCAATCTTCGAAGGATGATCATGGTTTCCCAATGGAACTGTTTATTCCATAAGTTTTTGTGTACTGTCACCTTATTACCGACCCTCAAGCAGCATACTACAAGTGGGGAAGAATGGATAACTAACTATTCTGGGTAAAATCCAACACTAGTTCTAGCAACAAAAGATCAATCTGAGTTAATGTATCTACCAAATGGAAATTTGATGCAAACTACGAACCCAGTGGGGCACAATTTACCTGCCAATGTATGTTTTATGTATTAATTCCCTTTCAAATATAATTGATGTCATGTAGAATGAAGGAATAACAATAAATATCGTTTATGCTCATGGAAACAAAATCTGAAAAGCAACTTTTATTTTGCTTCAGCAGTTTTTGCCTTGTGGGTTTTGTGTGTATGCATGGGGAGAAATGTGTGGGGGTTAAGACAGTGGCATGCAGAAATCAAATAAGATTATAGGCTTTTTGCTGATGTCACCTATGACCTATTTGCTCTGTTGTATTTTTGTTAAGTATTTTAAGGGTGAAAACTTAGTCCACATCATCATTTTCAAATTCAATCATATTTTGACAATAACCATGGAGGGCTAAAACTAAAAGTTCTAGTTACACAAACAGATCAATTTTTAAATTTTTTTTGGAAAGTCAGGAGATTAAAGTTTTATTAAGATATCCACTGTATCAGTATTGAAGATGTGTCTGAAGTCTCCCAATCAACACTGGTTAACAAATCAAGCCATATTACCAGATTCTCCACAACCCCTGCCATATGTGAACCGAAATTATTCTGGTAGTGATACTAGTTTTGGTTTTTTTTGGAAAGGTCCCAGGTTCTTCTAAAATGCTAGGCCCTTCCTCGAAATGTTTTGGAAATGCTGTCAGCCTTTTGGGCAAGTTCCTGCCAAAGGCCTGGTGTTTCTGGGCCATAACTGGACAACCTTCTGCAGGAATCAGCTGAAAGTTAAAAAAGAACAAAGAATCGATAAAAAGAAGAAACAAAACTAACTTATTCTAAATCTAATATCAAAATTTATAAGCCTATGATATTTTGAATCATAGAGTGTATTGTTAATTCTTGTTTATTGTAAATGTAATTATGTGCTTATATTTTGTATGTTCTGTAGTTTTAAATTTTTTATCTTTGTTCCACAGTGTTTTGGGGAAGGGAACAGTGGGACAAATTCGGGGAAGGCAGTCCAGAAGGCCACTTTTTGGGGATGGCTTTATATATATATAATTAACCATCTTGGAGCAGTGCTATGCTTAGTGTGCGACTCATTAAGATCAAGCTTTTACTTCTTTTCTAAAATTATAGAGAATTCGAGATAAAAACAAATTGGTCTCTGGTACATACAATACTGTAAAGAAGAAGATTTCATTTTTTCTTTTTCTCCTTCCTCCCCTTTTTCGTTTTTTGCATTACCAAATACTCTTTTTTGCTTTATGAGAGATATAGATCTCATTTGTTTGTCTCTTCATGGAAGAGACTCTTTTGTTCATTTGATAGAACTATCTATGTTTACTAACTAGCTTATTGGATCCTAGTAATTAATATGAAACATATGGTTCATAAATCAGCCCCAAAGAGCAGTGTGATAAAGCATAAGAGTTATCCTGATTATTTATATTCAGTTTATTTAAAAAAAAAAAGAACTTTGAATCAATCAAAACTAAAAATTGATTCTTGTAAGTAATATAGGTAAACCTAAGCAGCCATTTGAAAGCTATGGGAAAGATAGAACTTGTGACTGTGTAACATCATATAGGAATTTTAGTCATTCATCGAATAGGATGGCAAAATAAACCAATAAAGAATTCATCTCATTGGAGTCGATAAGTCAACCCCATGAGGCAAATACTGGAAGAGTTAATATTCGCTTGTGAGATACTTATTGGGCAGAACCCATGATTAATGAAGGAAAGTTTAGCAGCAATTAAAATTAGAAATTTCTGATTTGATTTCACTGTTCAATGTTTTCATTACGACAAAAGGCCTTAAGGATACAAAATAAAAAATGAAAGTGTAATGATAACATACATTTCTTACCTTATCAATCAGAAATTGTGTGTAACAGCAGTATGCTCTCATTTAACATATTCACGATTTCACTTTACAGCTGTATGCAATCACGCTTTTGCTCATTCTACACCTGTATGCTCCCATTTTATAATTGTCTGATCTCCTACAGCTTGATGCGGTCATAGACTTGTTGATTATTGAAAAGGGTAACAACTGTATGTTGCCATTCAACAGGGGTATATTTTCATTCCATAGTTGTATGCAGTCATTCAACAACTGTAAATTTTCTTTCCATAGTTGCATGCAGTCACACAATTTTCATTGATGAAAAGGGTAAGACATGTATGTTGTTATTAGACTTTCATTCTATAGTTTATTGCAGTCATTCAACAGTTGTACACTTTCTTTCTATAGCTTTATTAAATCATTCAAAAGTTCTACACTTTCTTTCTACAGTTGTATGCAATCATACTCTTGGTGTTTGTATACATGAACAACCCACATAGAGGCGGAGCAGGCCGAGACAAACAAGCAGCTTTAAACTGAAAACCAACCAAAAAAGAAACACAATCCAAAAAGGACACAAACAGCCAAACTCTCAATGTAAGCAACCCAAATTGAACACCACAAACCTTCACCACAAGAAGGAAAGTCTACTGATGTTTCAAATGGGAGCATAGAACCATTTGAGAGGAATCCTTCATTCTTGACTTTAATAGGAAACCTATGTCCATACTTAATTCCCTAGATCCTCATTTTCTAGGGCTTCAAGTTCACATTCTAACAATTTCTTAATCCAAAGATGGAACCTGACATTGAAGGCCTCAATGTTGTCTATAGAGGAGGAGAAGGAACTGAGGAAGGAGTTGCAAGAGGCAAATCAAAAGATGAAGTTGGCAAAGCAATCATTGGCGATGAAGACCCTAGATATTGAGAACCATCCTAAGGCAAAGGAGAAACCTTAGGACTCAAGGACGAAGAAGGTAAAATCTTTGGAGAGGACAAACCCATAGGACTTGCCACTGGAATCATTGAAGAGGGGTCATGAGAGGAACAATAGGCACCACCCCTTTTGAAAGAGGAGAAGGTCCATTTGAAGGAGGGTCTCGAAGGGGTCTTTAGAGACCCTCTAGTACCAACCCTAGAGGAAGGAATACCTAAAGAAGGAGAGGGCTGTTGAGAAACCCCCTGAGCAAACGTGTAAACTTTCAAATGATGAAGCCAAGCATCCAGCCAACATGAGGCTTGGCCAAATAATTTTAGCTTTCCCTTTGAACAAGCATCAACCAAATGGCCCAATTCAAAACATTTTTGACACCAAAAAGCCAATTTTGTGTAATCAAGCAATTGTTTCCAAATACAATTCTCCACATTCAATCATATTTCTACAAGTAAATCTATCAAAATATCAAGCTCTACCTTAATTTGGGCATAAGTAGGATGGGAAAGAGCATCTATCATTGGAGAAAGAGCCAAAAAGATACCAAGGGAATTACCAATGGCTTCGAAACACAAATCAATCTAGAACTACAAAGGTTGGTGTGGAAGTCTAACCCAAACCAAAAGCATCAAGAAGGATTCAGTAAGAGGGTTGAAGGCGGGATACCAAGGTTTTTGAAGCAGAACTGCCTTACCCCAATACCACAAGCCCTTCTCAAGAATATTTGCCCTATCAACAATAATTTCACAAAAAATAACAAAAAAAACCTTGCGCACGGGTAAATGTCAACAAACTTCAATAAAAAGGCTTCTAGTTTTGAGATAACCATGAGTGTTGATTAGGCAGTCTTGGCTAGATATTATTAAATTTGCATATCAATCCCTTTGAACGTAATGAGCCTCTTGGTTCAAGACATCTTCACCAAGAACCAACAAAGGGGTTTCCTTGGAGTAGGAGATAGCATAGGTCCATTTCATAGATCGACGCTCAACATTGGCATACTCTACATAAGTTGATTGAAGAAGAGCTTTATCCTCCACTAAACCAACAACCATTGCAAATGAGCACCACTTAGGAGAAACCTAGCTCCCTAGGTGCCTTCCCTACCTCAAACTCAACAAGCACAACATTCAAAGAAGGGTTTGATGCAACAAACAAGGGGATGCTAGAATCAAAAGTAAAGATAGAGAAGGTTAATAAGTTATATACATACGAATGAAATGGCATGTTGTTAAAAATATTGTCATTGATGTCAAAGGTAGACAAGGTCGTCATTAATGTCAGAGTTTGTTGTGGAGATTGTTGGATTAGTTGTCCAAGATGTATGGACGAGAATTTCAAAGTAACGTCATTGGTGTCAAAGAAGAATGATGAGATTGATTAGACATTGTCATTGATGACATATAATACACGAAGTAAATCATCATCGTCAAGGACAAAGAATGAAAAGAGTAAATCGGTGGCCGACTTCATATTGTTCGATGACCAATTTTGAGTCTATACAAATTAAATTATGTTCACTATCATAGTGGCCGATTCTCTTCTATAAGCAGTGAAGTTGAATGAAAATGAAGCAATCATATTATTGTTTAAATTAAAGATTTACACAATAGATCAACTTTCTTTATGGCGCCAAAAATTGAAATTGAAATTAAATGAAATAATGGGCCAACCCCATTTTAAGTGCCACTTTGGAGATCCAAGTTTTAAAATCTAAACAAACTTACCTTCGTCGATTACTTACCTTGGCTGACTCTCCTACATATGCGAATATATTAAAGAGATCTATTCATTCAAAAAAAGACATAATAAAAAGGTATTTTGATGTGATGCGAATACATTAAGAGAAGACCGATCAATAAGGTGATGCGATTTTTGAAGAAGACAAAAAGTTGTTAAGGGAGTGCAATTAAGAAAAAAGTATATTATATGATCTGCATTAAGAAAATGAAGAGATGAGTTTAATACAAAGGTGCAGCGCTCCCATATAAAAGATAAAATAAATCAAAAGGTATGTAAATGAAAAGGTGTGTTGTTTTACATAGAGTTGTCTCTTTTAGCAAAAGACACCTTCATTTGGAATGATATAAAATGTGGAAGGAGTGCTAAGAAAACAAGAAATTAACGAATAATATCCAATGAAAAGAGCAGATCTAGAAGAAATAAAAGACAGAAAAATGCTTGTGGATGGAAAATTTGAGGTGGCCAATGATGTGTTACTCTTCCTGTTTGGACAGAAGAGGGGTTTCATGGGGCTTTGAGAAAGAAATGCTTGGAGTTGGGTGTAATCTTCAGATTGCAGAACAAGGACCAGAAAGATAGCAGGGCAAAGATCGGTAGCACAATTGTTGTGGGTGCAGAGAGTTTTGTGGCTGGAGCAGTGAGAAAAAGGTTCATTGTGTTTTGTGCAGAGGTGGCAGATGTCTCTAGGATGGGTGATGGACGGATTGGTAACACCTGAAATTGGGTCTGGCTGAGGGACTGGTAGCACTTGATGTTCAATGGATGGTGGGGACTGGACATGTGGATGGGTCTGTTTTTTGGTTCGGTTGTGTTTGCTTTTTAAATTTTTTCTTGTTAGGTTGGACTAGGGTGCTTGATTCCCCTGAAAAGTTTAGTTTGTTATTATGTACTGTTGTTTTTGTCACCTTTAGGGGAATCTGGTCTTTCCTTCCCTTATCTGGGGATGGCGATGTATAAGATATTTTTGCTTTATGAGGCAAGGGCCCCAATTGATCCCTTATTTTACCTTTAAAAAAAAAAAAAGTTTTACAAAGTTACACATTTTTATGATATTTTATTTTAATTTCTTATGTCTAGTTTTATGTTTAATTATTTTAACTTTTTAATATTTCTTTTATTTTATTATTATTTTTAGTTTTATTTAATTTCAGATTTTTTATTTTTTATTTCTTATTTATTTAGAAGTTCTAATTTTTACTAGTCTTAGATTAGTTTATAAATTTAATTATTATATTATTTAATGATCAATTTAAATAAATATTAATTATTTCTTAATAGTTTTTAATATTTATAATAAAATTAACGATGATCAATTTGAAATATTTAATATTTAGTTTTTATTACATTTTATGCTCTTAGATTTTAAAAAAATATTATTTTAATCTATTAACTTTAACTGTATTTTTAATCTTCTTATTATTTAAATCAAAATAATAAAAAATGCAGATTTTTTTGCATTGAACTTAATCACAGTTTATTTTTCCAATTTTTATCCACCAACGAACTTGTTCTGAAATTTGTCCTTGCTGATCTCAGATACAAATGCTAATGTTTTGACTTAAACTGTAGTTGATAGTTAACGATACTTAACTAGGCATATAACAAAAAATCATATAAAGAAATAGAAACTTTCCTTTCAAAATCAGTTCCGTGCTCTGATCATAATTCATTTATTGCTTTAGAAAAATTGGATAAAACATGTTTGTGTACTTGTTTTTTTATTTATAGACTATTGTACTAGATGTGGTAGTTGGAATTGGTTACCTTAACTTTTCCTGCTATAAGATGAACATACAAGAACTGACTCCTTGGTGTCAAGAGTGGAAAGTTTCGCTGGATTGAGAAATAGTTGCGTCATAATAATAGCATGTAATGGTGGGAATGCACACCCATATCTTGTATACAGGCTTGAAAATTAAGTTATTGAAATGTTCTACAGAAGTCTTGTGAAAGTTCATATATCAAGTATTTTGCGCTTGAATAACTCTTAATTATTGTCATTCACAAATTAGACAGTCATCACAGAATGATGTGATATTTTTCATTAAATCTGAGAGAAAGCAATTTTTAAAATTCAAATATTTGCTGGGATCTGATACTTTTATCATGGCATTGGCACTTATTTATTTCACATCTTACATAATGCTAATTTGCAACCAAAGGGTTGCAAATCCTGATGGTGACTATCATTCCCAAGTTCACAACGATGTCTAGTTACTTATGTACTTCTCTTTAGAAACTCATGACAGTGATATCCTCATAGATACTTGCTATAGATATTATGCTTCACCTTGTTATGAGCCACAATCTCAGAACTGGGCAGCACTGGCAGCATTTCTTTTAAAGATGGTGCACTATTGCACTCTTGGATCCATTTATTATTCGTAACTCTGCTGCGTTAGATTTTTGCATTAGATTGCATTCTGAGATTGACTATCAGAAAAATCCTTTCGTAGATTTCACTTAAGGTTAAAACCTATGTTCTTAGGGACATTTCATTTGGGCTGGGGGGAAGACATACCATGCATTATTTATGGAAGCATCTAGATGTGCCTTACAGCTACCTTTTTTTCTCTATATAAAAAAATAGCCACAGTTGAATATCAATGTTATAACGATCTGCTGTAATTGCCTCATCAAATCTTTTATGGTTCTAAATGCAAAAACTTTCCACATTTTCAGATTATGCGCATTTTAATTTATATCTGGAAAAATATTTAATCATAATCTATCACAAAATAGATCAATTATCATTTTAAAATTATAAATCAGGAGACAAAATATCATTAAAATCAGACATTCTATCATCTTTTACTTTTAAAGACAGAAATTAAGCTTTACTGCCAATTTTGATAATTGGAACTACAGTAAATCTCTCCTAAACGGTAATTCTTAGGAGTACTATTGACTTTCAGAGCATTAATTGTTAGAATCACTTAAAACTTGTTACCTTTGTGCATTCGTTAATTTGTCCATTATAGTGCATGCTTCATTGGATGCCATTATTTGCATGTTTATTTGGTTCATTCATTATATACACATAAAAACTGCATGCTTGCCGACTAATCTTCATTTTTAATATTTTTTTAGGCTTATTTTCTTTTTTGGTGAGGATTGGGATCTCCTTGTCTGATATCCCATCCAATAGATTTAGTTTCTTGGTTCTTTATATGATGGGCTTGGGGGTTCTCACTATCCTTAAGGCATTTCACTTGTCTATCTCTTGTTCAAACTACATCTCAATCCTTTCTTTCTTGTTCTCGTTGATCTCCCTTGAAGGGTGTTAGGTCTCAAAAATGCAGGTTGCAAATCCTAAGAGGATGCCAGACTCTGATAAGATTGGCAACATTTTTGAACTAACGCGATGGAGTTAACCTATAGGGTTAATGACTCCCTGCACTTTAGGCACTGCTATACCTAGGCGGGTAGACCTTGAAAGTTAAGGCAGATTAAATGAGTGTAAGTTTTGTGACTAAGTTAATGGATCTATCCACAGTGGCAAATGGTGTGGAATAGATGAAAGCTTGCTAACTAGTTCTATTTCTAATATTTGAAAGATGATTGGTATAAATTGTATAAGCAATATCAAGGTAAGAACTAATAAATGAATTTAACTATTGAAATGAGTAAGACCAGTGCCTTGTTGGGTAAATAGAGTTAAGTGAGAACCTAAGATCATTGGTCTATACTTGGCAATAACTCTAACTGTTTGGCACAACGCTTTAGTTTATAACTTGTATAAACGTGCAAGGGAATGATTGACAGACTCTTCTTAATATCCAACTGACACAATCAGGTTTCTTGTTATTCACTAGAAAGAATTTTAATCCTTACTTGAAGAAACCAATTGAATGAACTATGTAAGAACAACAGATAATATCAACTTGTAGACAAAATGCCAATCCTAATTATGTGGTTCTTCTTAGTGATCCAAATCAATACTTCCAGATTACTGTGACTGACCAGAAGGATTTTAATTCCTCTTTAAGGAAACCAATTAATTAGATCACACAAAGTACAACAAATGTGCATTGACAAACTGAGTATATACTTGATATATCAATTTGAATAATAAAGAAATACTGAACTGGAGACAACCAAATAACTGAATAATTTCAACAAACAATTGATGCCAGTATAAAGCCACAGAATCAAAGATCTTCTATTAACTTCTTCAATATAATACTTGCAACATGGTCCTTTAAAATATTATGAACTTCTTCTATATCTACTACTACCTTAATTTTTCTTTTGATCATCATATGTCCAACTTATATAGAAATATTTGTGAAGAGACATAACTCTTCAAAATGTCTTTTGAGAATTAACAAGATTAACATAACAATAGACAAAGATAATGACACTAGTTTTTACTAAGCCACAGGTAGATCTGATCGACATGATCCAGGTATTCTTGGCTCTGATGTGTATCAACAAATTCTATAGCATTCCTTGTAATCACATCTATCGTTACCATCTTTTCCAAATGCTTGTAGGCTTCCCCGGATGCCGAGTCTTTATCTTTGAGAGCTTCTAGAGCTTCCTGTAATATAACCTGGCATTCTTTAGTCCATTCATCTTTGCTCTTCAACTCCTCATCATTCCTGAACAACATCGGTACACTTGTCTTTGAAGCCTCAACACATTCTTTGGCATCATTTTGAAGCTGGTCATGATATTTCTTATGTTCAATCAAATCTTGGGCACTGGAGATACCTGTACTGTCAGGGGTATCCCTACTCTGTATTTCGTGGAGTTTCTCTTGGAGCCTATTATTTAACCTCTCATGTTCTTGGATAACCTTATGATTCTCAGAGTAGACATCCCAGAATTTATTCATCCAATGCATCATATCGATATGCCTATTCTGTAGTACTGCTGCAAGTGTGTCAATTTGAAACTGGGCTATTTGATCAATAGATGGTGACTGAGCACTTTGTGAACTTTCTCCTTGGGTTAATCTTTTAATTGATCCTCCAAAGGCATTCTTGAGAGTATTTTTTAGGAAATCATTTTCCTTTGTCAATCTTTCACAACTCAGTTTATATGTATCTCGTTCCTTGATCAACAGTTGAGCCTGTGCTTTATTCAGTTTCGCAACATTTATACCAATATCTATAGTAATCAAAGGATCAGTTTCTCCTGCTTTCAAAGTCATAATATGCCCAAAGGCCTTTTCAGTATCTATAATGGCAGTCTTCTTATGAGGAGGGTATAGGGCCCATATCATGAGTGAGTTTTCATCATTATTATACTTGGTACCCATGTATATCTCTGTTACACCTTAAGGAGTGAGTTTCTATTTATCATCAGTATTGTGCAAAAAACTATCAAAGACCAAGGCAGAACTTATGTCAAGTCCAGGAAATATCATGACACCCGCTTCTCTAAGCAACTGTTTGCCTCTGTTAGGAGTCATAGCCCTCAACTCATTATCTATTGTTGTCTTTAACACATCCATCAATTGTCTTTCATTATCAGCTGTGACATCTTCAACTGATTCTCTGAGTTCCTTTCCTTTATATTTATACAAAAATGGTTTAAATTCCTGAGAATGAATGAATCGATCATCTGCAATGAAAGAATCATATGTCAATTGTCTGGGATCCTCATCACCAGGCCCCTCTTCATCATGCTCTCTACTAGGAAGTTGATAACCTTCCATTTTTCGTCTAGAGATTCTACTTGTTTGTTCATGGAGCTCCTCTTCACCTGCAGATTCTTCATCACCAGTAGACAATAACTCTATTTCTGGAAATTGTTTTCTTTTCTCATCTAATTCTCTATTATATTTTTCAATTACCAATTTGACTTCGGCTTCGTCCATGTTCCTAATAATATCATCATGTAGATATGGAATGTGTGTGTATCCACTGAGATTTTGTTTTCTTCTAGCAAAATCAATGAAGCCTTCAGGATCAAATCCTTTTCTTGTCTCAGCACACCTCATGTTGTAATGCATTAATTTATCTCTGATGAGACCATACCCATCCTTGGAAACTGCGGTAAAATCCCCAAAACACAGAGTACTAGGCATGAAGGATTGTTTGTCATAGGCACTTAAGTTCATCACGTTGGAATAGTTCATCTGCCTGACTATCTCCAAGTAAGCAATCCTATCAGGAACTGTCTTGGGCAGTATAAATGGGGTATCTTCAAAACCATAAATTTTGACCATAGTTGAGTCCTCAAAGCAGTACCAATCTCCCCAATTGTGTGTGACAGTTGGGGGGCCACCAAAGTCTTTTGGTCTGAGAAACCTTTTTATTTCATTTGACAATGAATATTCACAGGGATGATTAAAGTATCTATACAACACTTTTACAAGATATTATTCAAAATAAATGTAACTGGAGTGGGCAAACCTACTATCCCATATCCTTGTCCACATCTGCATAGGCAACTTCTGTCCCCTTTTGTCTATTTGAGCAATTCTGAGTTCATTCGGCCATATTCCCATTTCCTGGCCATAGTATAATACCATGTGCATGAGGAGTGAATAATGCTCAAAAGAAACTATTGGGGCGTTGTTCTTAATTGCAATTAAGCTAGAATCAATCTTCCTGAAAATATAAGCGGTATAATCAAATTGCCTAGCATTATGACATTGGATATCTGTTGTTATCACCATTAATAGAATTGTCATGAAATCAGGAACTTCTAACCCTAGGACTTGGCCAATGGAATAATAGGTATATTTCATATAAGGTTCAAACAAGGACACGTGGAATGGAGGTCCATCATTGTCATCAAAAGGAATTGTTTTTCCTTCTGCCCTAGGCCTGTGAAGAAGTAATCTCCATCCATTGTATGTGGTGCCCATCCTCCAGTATTCTTTGTCTAAATCCTCATATACTATGGGATGCGTACATAAGTCATCCAAATCAAATACTTCACAGATGGCATTTTTGGACAAATGTATAACAGGCTCTCCTTGTGGATTGCATATGGCTTTGAGGTTGGGATTGTAATACTTAGCCAAAAGTTTTAGGAGTTCCACATTCACAAACACATCTTGGACCACCAATTTGCCCAAATTCAAATGCCACGGATTAGACACTGGGACATTTCTAAATCTCCTATCATAATGGAATTTAAACAATTCATAACCTTTGATCGGTGTCCATACATTTCCCATGTATTTGTATTTGTCTTCTAATTTCTCCACCTCCACCCTGAGTTGTGCAGACCTTCGGGCTTTAGGGGTAGACCCAGGCAGTTGGTCTATCAAATCCTGATTTAGTTTTCTCTCTTTCACCTTTTCATCAGGACCTTTATCCGTTTTTTGTTTCTTAGGTTTGTTGTTTTCTACCCTTGCCCTTTACTGGTGTCTCCATTAGTTATAATTCTGAATAGCAAATACAAATTGTAAGTCACCACACAGAGGTTTTATGTGTCTACCTGTTGCCTAAGACGATCACCGAATTCCTTTGTTTTCTCCTCCAAATTCTTGCTTGCGTGCTCTTCTCAGACAATCCTTTCGAACACAATTGCAATGATTTAGAATGACTTCTCAGGGGATTTCTTCTCGGCCTGTAATTAATATTTCGAGTGCATTAATGTCCATAATCGTTTTGAAATGTCACATCATCATAACGTCCTTCATCGGTAGGACTTTTGTAATGTTAGTACGATCTAAATGCTTCTTATGGCGCGAATATTTGCAAATGACTCAATCGCTGTGACCCTTTGTTTTATTTCCTCGATGTCACTTTTCATGAAAGCATATGTATGTTTATATCGGTGAGACGTTACAATGTTTATCCGATATAAGAATGAGCATAGAAGCTGTTGTCGGCCTGACTTACACTATCGTTATGAAAACATCTTACTCCAATATTTCAAATCTCTCCAATACTAATTATTTATATCAGTATGAGTCTTCCCGAAATGTTTGTCGATTTCTCTTTACAGGGTAGATTAGTGAAATCGGTAAGACCCAAGAAATCGATACCGATATCATTTGTCTTTCCGACACGTGACCTGTCGGAAAGAATCTCATCGATGTGTGTGGTTATTGTCTTCATTGGAACAACATATGCTATTGGGATGACCTTATTTGATTTATCTGATCCTTGTTGTTTCCCCGACGCCGTCCTTTCTATTCTTTCTTCATCGGAATGATCACAGTCATATGTCATCGAAATCCTCTATCGTTGTGACTATAGACTCGGTAGGACCTGTAAATCCTACTCTGATCTGCTTCCTTTTGCTGATGAGTTATATCCTTCACATATATCGGTATGACTTTGGCCGAAACTATCTTATGGTCGCTGAGACATCATGAGGTCGGAGAAACATTAATTTTTTGTTCCGATGTGCATTTCTTCCCGATGAGTCGATAGTTCAATCTGTTCCTTGAGTTGTTCGGCAGGACTCTTGTCGAATTTCCCCATCGGTGTGATCTACGCTGTCGGGGGAATGTTCGGAGTATTTTCCGACAATGCTTTCTCATCCCGATGGTCCTTGTATTTGATCAATTCAGTGTGACTGGGGATTCTCTTTCCGATAAGGGGTCATCGGCATAACTTCCTTTATCAGGGCTTCTTGAAATTCTTATTCCGACTTTACTTCTAATGCCGATACACATCTAATCTGCTTCAAATGGAACATGGGTCGGTATGAAAAAACCGAGGTCTTGCCGAAATCAGAGAACTGAAGTTTTTTTCAGATTATAGTTTGGGAGGTGAGACAAATAGTTATGGTAGGGATCTTATCATACAAATCATGTTATGTTTGTGGAATTTATCGACTGTTAGTATGATTTTGAGGGTATAATGTTCTGATTTGGTTGGACAGGGGATGGATAAAAGTATAGGAAAATTTGGAAATTTTCCTATCCCAACAAAGGGCAATGTCAGTTCTTGCTGGTTATATTTTTTATTTGTAAATGCATCTTTGGTTTGGATATTGCATTTATATTCCTTGTTTTTGTGCTTGTTCATCTCCCATGATTCACTTTCATGGTAAATGTTTATTTATTTTTATTATTATAAATCCATGTTTATAGGAAATTACTGATCTTTTAGGCGCACAGAGTATGGGGTTAATCATTTCCTTATTTGATGCAGGTCGATCCAAAGCCTTTTAATGCAACACATGTTTGAAACTGCTGGAGATGTGTATTTTCACAACTTTCTCCCTCCAGCTAATACTTTTGAACCATCAAGTTTTTTCATGGATTCTTCTTACTCCAAGCAAAAAGAGTATAATAGCATAAACTCTTCTGCCCTAGGTGTAAATGTAGTTGGAATAATAAGAGCACCACGTGGTGATGGTAAAGAAGCAATCGTATTGGTTACACCTTTCCGCTCAGACAATGTTGATATAGGTGATGCTCTGTCTTTAGGGCTTGGATTTTCACTATTCCGTATGTTTAGCAAAACCATCTGGCTTGCCAAAGATATTATTTGGTTGGCTGCAGATTCAAAGTATGGGGCTCATGCAGCTGTTGCAGCATGGCTTAAAGACTACCATGAGCCTGAATTTTGTTATTCTTCCGCATTTTTGAAGTCTTACTCACCTATTAACAGCCACAATCCTGCAGAGAAAAAAAAACTTACTTTTGAACAGACTGATAAGAGAGCAGATGACTTTCAGCGTGCTGGAACTATTGCTGCTGGCTTGGTCTTTCAAGTGAAGGAAACTTTGGTCCAAACTGATAAAGACAGGCTGAATGTTTATGCTGAAGGATGTAATGGACAGATGCCAAATTTAGATCTGATTAATGTGGTGAATTTTTTAGCAGTTCACAGACAAGGGTTACAGGTGAGAGTGGATTCAATATCTCACATGCTTAGGTGGAAATGGCTTGAATTTTTGGGTGGAATATTGGAATGGCTGGGTAATGTAGCAGGTACCCTGAATCCTGGTTGGAAATTTGGTCTCCCTGTTTTTGAATATGTTCATGGTGCTGCCACCCTTGCCAGCTCTATCTATCATCAGGTAATCGACTTTTGGTATTTGTTCAGTACTGTATCTGATCTTTCATTCTGGTATTCTTTTTTAAAGACCTGGTATATTATTTTTAACTCTTATTTCTACGATTGATTTTAGTCTAGAAATCAGGATTCCAAAGTTTCTTTGCTCTTTTGTATTTTTTCTAAAACATCAGAAAAATGGCTGGTGTTTTCATTATGTTGTTCAAATTAAATTGTCTATAGAAAATTCAAAATACTATTGTAGGGACTTCATCTTCTTATATGGATCCTTTAAATCGTTTTTGTTTCAGATTTGTTTCTTCATTTTCATGGTTCATAATACTTGTTAGTGAAGCTGTTGCAATGGAATACACTCAGTTGATTTTCAGACACCTTATATCTAGGTATATATTGTTATAGGCCTTGGGTATACCTACTGGTGCTCATGGAGCCTTTCGGGATTACCAAGTGGATGCAATTACTCTTGAAATGTCTCCACAGTTTTCTCTTGAGAATGAAATTACCAGGATGTCATTTCTCTTAAAGCTTGGCAGGTTAGTGACCATGTGTTTTCATAGTTCTATTTCTCTTGCATTTACAGTTGGTAAATTCTTCTATATTGAAATAGGCTAATATTAGTTGTCTCAAATTTCTCCTTTCTCCATGCACATCCTCTCTAACTGTTTTGGTACTCCGTGTTTTGGGTTTTTTGCTATGAATGTAGCTGCTATTGTTAGAGCAGTGAGTTATTTACAACAATCACCTTGCACATTGTATTTAAAGAATACGCAAAGAGTCTAAAGAGTTACATGATAGGCACAAAGTAAAAGGAATTGTAGAATGATTACTTATGTGAATTTTCCACTGTACTAGTACTAGCTCGGTTATCTTCAATACAAATATCTGTTAATTACCGAGAGTTATCAATCTCAAGGCACCTATCTTATTTTCATTGTGTAATACATAAACCCAACATCTGAAATAGGCGCCTTGAGGTTGATACATCTGAGTGTTTAACAGATGTCTGTTTTAAAGATATCTGAGTTAGTTCTTATCAACATTTATGGAAACAATGTAATTAGTGTAATGGATACTCATAGAGATCTTATTGAAATGACTTATAAAACACAACAAATCCTACAAAAATTAAAAATCTTAGTGTAAAACCTTTTTTAATATATATATCTTATCAACTATCTCCTCAGAATTGCAGGTGATTGGATCTCACCTATAACAAAAAGTCAGACTGAAACCTACTTATAGCAAAAATTGCACTAAACCCCATGTGTCCTAAATCTAGATTATCTAGTTTTTAACTTAAAACTATTAAAGTAATGTTTAGTTAGTAATGGTCAATTAGCTTTTAGTTTTAAGCTTTAATAAAGTCGTTCCGACTTTAGGATATTCTTTAATCTTTATTAGTTTATTCTTTTTATCCCACATTCCTAATGTGGCTCATCGCTTTATATTGTAAACCTATATAAGAAAGCTTTCACTTCTTATTTAATTATCAAATATCTTGGTAATCTTTTTGTGTTCAATTTTAGTAATATGTTATCAGAGCCCAAGTAGAACTTTGGTATTGGTGAAAGCATGAAGACCTAGGGACTGCTGTCGGCAATGACAGATGAAGGGATTGCTTGTGTAGCATAGGAAAAGACCAGAAGGGTTCGCAAGTACAAAACTATATGGAGCTGTATGGAATCGTCAAGGGCATAAAATTGTTGCAGGGCTGACTGTTAAAAATTGCGGATTTTAAATAGTGAAAAATCACGTGGGTTTATTATTGAAAATCACACCTATTTTTTGGTATTAAAATCGTGAGGGATTTTTTTTGAGAAATCAAGCTTTTCTTCCTACAAATCCATGGGTCATTTTTGTCAGCAAACAAAACTTGTGTTGGTTAGCAGCAAAGGAGGACGTGCCAAGATTTTTTTGTGAAATTGCGTGTTTTTTTTTTTGAGTTGCACGACTAAAATTCACATATTTCTTGGTGAAAAGTTGCACGTCTAGGGTCACATGGGATTTTCTTGGGCTATAAATTGCCACTATTTTCTAATTGGTTTGTAGGTTGTGCGGGAGGCACAAGATTTCTACATTTGTTTGCGGATTTTTAAAAATTTGTGGCTAGGGTTTTGTTAAGTCGCAAAAATCAGAGTTTTGATTTTTTAAATTGAAGGTTTTTTGAATTGGTTTTTTGCAAATCCGTGGCAGCTAGGGTTTTTAGACAAATTTACAGCTAGGGTTTTTGGAAGGAATATTTCAGTTTTTGCAAGCTAGGGTTTTCAAAAGTTAAGGTTTGCAACAAGTAGGCATTTATTCTTTTTGAAGAAAAATGGCCTCTTTACCCAACATCATGTTGGAAGGCAACTAATGCAGGGGCATCTTGCCTCTTTCAATTTTGGTGTTATTTGTTTTAATCTTTTTGGTTTTCTTTGTGAATAAGCAGGGTTCTTGTTCTGCAATTTTGGTGTGTTCGAAGCTCCTGTCACTCCTGTCGCCCAAGTGACAGAAAATTGCTTGGCTATTCTATTTCTCTCTGTCGACCGTTTCTTTGGCAAATTAAATTTCTGCTTTTTATGGGGAGGTTGTGGCTGGCAGTTATCTTCAGTATTAAAGACTAAAAGCCTCAAATCGTGCAAATTAAAGGTGGACCAGCTGGAAAGGCAATTAAAAGATTCATTATGATCTTTCCTTCTTACTTTGTGGATCGGCCAATTTAGAAACAACAGGCTTATTCTTCGGAGATTCATTTGTCTTTTCCTTATTTTATCTTTGCTTTGGCCATTTTATGGCGACAACCATTTCTGCATATGTTGTGGGCGATTGATCAACAGTTTTATCCTTCCAAATCTTGGGCGTCGTGGGGTAGTCTCCTTTTGGCGGCGACAATTATGCATTTATCTTCTGTTGCAGACCACAAGGAAGGAAGTCGTGGACGTTGTGGATACTCTAACTGGCGGCAACGACGTTTTGATACTTAATTTCTTTCCGCAGAACTTTAAAAAAAAACATGGAGGGGTAGCTTGTAGGGGGAGGCGGATGGTGAATAGAAAGGAGGCCGACTGTCTAAGGAGGCCGTGGTGAAAGAGAAGAGAAGGCGACGGTTCTAACAGAGCCGATTTGAGAGAAGCTAGATTGGTTTATTTCATTTCTTTTGAATTCCTGCATTGTGAGGCCGAATAGATGGGCCGAATATTTTGAATATGTAATATTGTTTTAGACAGAAATATCAACTGATGAAGTATATCTCTTTCTGAATATTTTGTTGTAAGATTGATTTCTTTTGTATTGGAATTGTGAAGTCAAGACAGAAGCTTGCCTAACCTCCTGTCATTTTCTGCATTTCTTATTGTGTTTGATTTCTGAAAGTGTGTTTGTGAACATGACTAGCAAGGCCGTGCCATCAGTTTGGTATTAGAGCAAAGGTTGAGATTGGGTATTGGTAAGTGGTCAATATGCCTCCCAGAAGGATGGGCAAACGTCGAGGCAGAGGCCGAAGAGACCATGGTGACCCTAACTTGATGCAGAATCTGATTGCAAGGTTGGATGCTCTTGAGAGGGCACAGAGGAGAGGAAACCCGGACATTGAAGATGTCAGTGATGAGAAAGAACCCCAGAGAGAAGAAAATGAGGAAGGACAGGCAGATCCAGGGGACGAATTTGGTGAAAGACTGATAAGGTCAATCATGAGTTTGGGTTCCAAACCCAAGATCAATGTACCAACTTATGCTGGAAGCTTAAATGGTGAAGACTTGATCGATTGGATTAATGACTTGGATAAATATTTTGAATATGAGGGTGTAGCAGAAGAGAAAAGAGTAAAGTTTGCTTGCACAAGACTGAAAGGTCATGCTGCCATGTGGTGGGACTTTGTCCAAACTGAAAGAAGAAAGAGAAATAAGGAAAAGATTAACTCATGGGATAGGATGGTGGTTAAGTTGAAGGCCAAATTTCTTCTCGGTGATTATGAGGCAAATCTCGTTAAGAGATTACAAAATTTGAAGCAAAAAGATGTCTGTGAAAGATTATATAGAAGAATTTTACAAGCTTATAATTAGGTCTGCGCATGCGGAAGAAGATGTGGAGAAGATAGCCCGTTATGTGAATGGTCTAAGATATAGTCTGCAAGATGAAATGAGTCTTTTGTCCCCAAGGAGCCTAGAAGAGGCTTACCAACCAGCCTTGAAGGCAGAGGAGAAGCTGCAAAGGAAGCAAAGTCAGCAAGAGAAGAGAGGAAGAGGTTTTAGAGGAAGGGGATAACAAACCTGTAGAGGACAGCAACATCATCAAGTGAAGAGGTTGGAAGTTCCAGTGGGACAGCCTACAATGATAGAGGTGGTTTTCAAAATAGAGGAGGAAGATCTTATGGAAGAGGTGGTTCGCAAGGTAGAGGAAGAGGATTTGTTAGAAAATGTTACAAATGCAATCAATTTGGACACAAGAGTTGGGACTGTGCTAAATCATCAAGAGGAGGACACTCAAAATTTGAAAGAAGCAATCAAGTTGTTCAGGATGACCAAGAAAGTGTGGGATCTCCAGTACATCACAAGGATGGAGCAATATCAGGAGAGTCCTTGATGCTTAAGAGAGCATTGTTAAAGCCACAGAAGGAAAGCCAAGAGCCAATTCAAAGGAGAGCATTGTTTAGAACAAAGTGTAAGTCACATGGTAAATGTTGTAAGCTCATTATAGATAGTGGTAGTACTAATAATATTGTTGCCACTGAAATGGTAGAAAAGTTGAATCTTAAAAGGATTAAACACCCAACTCCATATAAAGTAACTTGGTTACAAAAAGGCCATCAAATATTGGTTAGTGAGTAGGCCTATGTTGATTTTTAGATTGGCAGTTATAAAGATTGTGTTTTGTGTGATATAATGCCCATGGATGTGTGCCATGTTTTGCATGGAAGACCGTGGCAATTTGACAGAAATTCAGTCCATGATGGAAAGGAGAATACATATACCATTATGAAGGATGGAGAGAAGCATACCTTGCTGTCCATAAAGGAGAAAGAAGAGGACAACAGCAGTAGAAATCAGGTAATGATGGTAAGTGGTAAAGAATTTTTGAAAGATTTGAAGAATGAAGAAATTGGTTTTGTTTTGGTTTCTAAACCACGTGTAATGACTTATACAAAGTTGGATGATTTGCTTATTGAAATACAAGATATGTTGAATGAGAATATGGATATTGTTGCAAATAATTTGCCTAATGAATTACCTCCTATTAGAAGCATAAGTCATCATATGGATTTGATTTCGGGTGCTAGCCTTCCAAATAAAGCTGCATACAGATTAACCCCTATGGAGAATGAAGAGATAAGGAAACAAGTGAAGGAACTTTTGGAGAAAGGATTGATAAGAGAAAGTCTAAGCCCTTGTGCTGTTCCTGTAGTGTTGGTGCCAAAGAAAGGAGGAGAATGGCATGTGTACTGATTCAAGGGCAATAAATAAAATTACCATAAGATATAGGTTTCCCATACCTAGGATTGAAGATTTAATGGATTGTTTGAGTGGTTCAATGTATTTTTCCAAGATAGATTTGAAAAGTGGTTATCACCAAATTAGAATCAAACCAGGGGATGAGTGGAAGACTACTTTCAAGACTAGTGATGGGTTGTATGAATGGCTGGTTATGCCTTTTGGGTTGTCTAATGCTCCTAGTACTTTTATGCGATTAATGAATGAGGTTTTGAAACCATTTATTGGTAAATTTGTGGTGTATATTTCGATGACATTTTGGTGTTTAGCAGGTCCAAAGAGGAGCACCTTGAGCATCTGAGGCAGGGTATGAAGAGACTACAGGAAGAAAAGTTGCAGATTAATTTGAAGAAGTGTCTTTTTACAGATTGAACTAGTTTACTTGGGCATTGTGGTGTCAAAGGATGGATTGAAGATGGATAAGGAGAAAGTTCAGGCTATATTTGATTGGCCATCACCAAGGAGTATCATGGAGGTGAGAAGTTTTCATGGTCTTTCTAGTTTTTACAGAAAGTTTATAAGAAATTTCAGTCATGTGGTAGCACCTATATTGGAGACTATTAAAAGAAGTAAAAGACCATTTGTATGGACCAAAGAGGCTGAACAAAATTTCAGATTTCTCAAGAAAAAGGTGAGTGAACAACCCATACTTGCTTTGCCGGATTTTGATAAAGTGTTTCAAGTAAAATGTGATGCTAGTGGTTTGGCTATTGGAGTAGTTTTAAGTCAAGAGGGAAAGTCAGTTGCTTATTTTAGTGAGAAATTAAATGATGCAAAAAGAAAGTATTCTTCTTATGATTTGGAATTTTATGTTTTGGTTCAGTCCCTCAAGAAATGGAGACATTATCTTTTGCCCAAAGAATTCATTGTGTATACAGATAATCATGCTTTGCAGTTCATTAATAGCCAACATAAATTGAATCAGAGGCATGTTAAATGGGTTGAGTATAATCAGAGTTTTAATTTTGTTTTGAAGCATAAAAGTGGTCAAATGAATAAAGTTGCTGATGCTTAAGTACGAAGAATTTGTTGTTATGTGAGATACAAACTAACAGTGTGGGATTTGAAAGCTTGAAAGAGTTGTATGCAGAAGATGCAGATTTTGGAGAAGCATTTGCAGCTTGCAGTGATCCTATTTGCCAGAATAAAGAACCATGGATTGATTATATGATACAAAAAGGGTTGTTGTTCAAGGAAAATAAATTGTGTATTCCTAGAGGCTCCATGAGAGATAATTTGTTGAAAGAAAAACAAAGTGGTAGTCTTGCTGGTCACTTTGGACAGGATAAGACTTTTCAGCAACTGAGCACTCATTATTATTGGCCAAAGATGAAGGCAGATGTGAGAAGATATGTGGAAAGATGCATAATTTGTCAACATGCTAAAGGAAGAAGTCAAAATGCTGGACTATATAAGCCATTACCGGTTTCAACCAGGCCTTGGGATTTTGTGAGTATGGACTTTGTTTTGGGTTTACCTTGCACACAAAGGGGTAATGATTCAATCTTTGTTGTAGTTGATAGATTTTTAAAAATGGTGCATTCTATACCATGTAAGAAGACTAGTGATGCAACTAACATTGCAAATTTATTCTTTAAAGAAGTTGTAAGGCTGCATGGTATACCATGAAGTATAATTTCTGATAAGGATACAAAATTTGTGGGTCATTTTTGGAGGACTCTATGGAAGAAGCTGAGCACAAATCTGAATTTTAGCTCTGCTTATCATCCACAAATGGATGGACAGATTGAGGTTGTCAATAGAAGCCTTGGAAATTTGTTGAGATGTCTTGTTGGGAGTTTGACTGGAAGTTGGGATCTTATGTTAGCACAAGCTGAATTTGCATATAATGATTCCCCAAACAAAAGCACAGGTTTCAGCCCTTTCTATGTGGTGTATGGTATGCATCCAAGAGATGTGTTTGAACTTCGTGATCTTGCTGGAATGGAGAAAAGGAGTGCAAATGGGGAAGAATTTGCTCAAGTCATTCATGACATTCAAGAAAAGGTGAAGCATAACATTGAAGACAACAATCTACAGTATAAAAGGCATGTTGATCAGAAGAAAAGCGAGCTGCAGTTTCAAATTGGAGACCTTGTATTGGCACATCTTCGAAAGGAGAGATTTCCTACAGGAACATACAATAAACTTCAGATGAAGAAGATTGGTCCTTGTAAAATCCTTAGGAAGTTTTCAGCGAAAGCTTATGAGATATCACTGCCTGAAGAGTTGAATATATCTCCCATTTTTAATGTAGCAGATTTATATCCATACAAGGGGGATAATGAGATAGATGAAGTTGAAGCAGTTGATTCATCTCATGAAGAACAAGTTGGGACAGTCATTGTTCCACAACAGATAGAATGCATTCTAGATAAACAATTGCTGAAGAAGACCCGTAAGCATGAATACTTCAAGTATCTTGTCAAACGGTGCAACCGCCCCATTGAAGATGCATCATGGCTTACTGAAGACGAGATCAATCAGTTGGGTCATTCAATTGCAGTAGACCTCATGAGCAGGAGCTCATGATCTCTTTCTGCCCGGGAGTTTGATGTAGGGGCATCTTGCCTCTTTCAATTTTGGTTTTATTTGTTTTAATCTTTTGGTTTTCTTTGTGAATAAGCAGGGTTCTTGTTCTGCAATTTTGGTGTGTTTGAAGCTTCTGTCGCCCAAGTGACAGAAAATTGCTTGGCTATTCTATTTCTCTCTGTCGACTGTTTCTTTGGCAAATTAAATTTCTGCTTTTTATGGGGAGGTCGTGGATGGCAGTTATCTTTAGTTTTAAAGACAAAGCCTCAAATCATGCAAATTAAAGGTGGACCAACTGGAAAGGCAATTAAAAGATTCATTATGATCTTTCCTTCTTATTTTATGGATCGGCCAAATTAGAAACAATAGGCTTATTCTTCGTACATTCATTTATGTCTTTTCCTTATTTTATCTTTGCTTTGGCCATTTTATGGCGACAACCATTTCTGCATATGTCGTGGGCGATTGATCGACGGTTTTATCCTTCCAAATCTTGGGCGTTGTGGGGTAGTCTCCTGGCAGTGACAGTTATGCATTTATCTTCTGCTGCAGACCACAAGGAAGGACGTCATGGACGTTGTGGATACTCTAGTTGGCGGCATCGACGTTTTGATACTTCATTTCTTTCTACATAACTTTAAAAAAAAACATGGAGGGGCAGCTTGTAGGGGGAGGCGGATGGTGAATAGAAAGGAGGCCGACTGTCTAAGGAGGCTGTGGTGAAAGAGAAAAGGTAACGGTTCTAACAGAGCCATTTGACAGAAGCTAGATTGGTTTATTTCATTTCTTTTGAATTCCTACATTGTGAGGCCGAATAGATGGGCCGAATATTTTGAATATGTAATATTGTTTTAGACAAAAATATCAATTGATGAAGTATATCTCTTTTTGAGTATTTTGTTGTTGTAAGATCGATTTCTTTTGTACTGGAATTGTGAAGTCAAGATAGAAGCTTGCCTAACCTCCTGTCATTTTCTGCATTTCTTATTGTGTTTGATTTTCTAAAAGTGTGTTTGTGAACGTGACTAGCAAGGCTGTGCCATCAGCAACCAAAGGTTTTCTGGTAAAAATTACATGTGGAAGTAGCATATGTTGATAATTTTCGAGTACAGATACCTCAAAAAAATTGTTTTGGGTATAGATTGTCATCTAGCGAATGCGGGTACAAGACTAGGACAAATTTGATGAACATGACAGAGAAGCAGTAATGTTGATCAAATTATATGTGACAAATGAAATGCTTTCTGAGGTCTAGACGGACAATTTTAGTTGAAATTTGGAAGTATTTGCGAGATCTGAATGAGACTTCATATAAGGGTAGAGCTTTCTCTTTGAATAATATGCTATTTTCAATCATGATGAATGAGAAAGCATCCTTGTAGGAGCATTTACTCAAAATCAAGGACATGCGAGATCAGTTGTTAGCCCTTGGTCGAAAGATGGAAGAGGACATGGTGGTAATCACATTGAAAAGCTTACCACGTGCTTATGAGCAATTTATTGAGACTTTGAATATCACTTCTACAAGTGTTGACCTGAAGTTTGAAGAGCTATGCAATAAGCTCTTCCAACGGGACAGATGGAAGAAACAGTTCGGTAGTAGCATTGGGATAGAGGGGGTGGAACAAGCATTTACAATTGTAATATCCCCTTCTCATGCATAATCAATATGAGAATAGTTAGCCAATTTTTCGAGTTTTCTCGTAGGCTAATCGATTGGGCAAGGGAGAACTCCATATTTCTTGGAGAGCATAGGTATGAACAAGCAATGGTTTTATTTATGGCAGTGAGTTCAGGGATCTTAGTGAGCCCCCTGTCACTTTCAGAATGCAATTTCGTCTTTTTGAGAGCACTCCACACTTATTGGAGAAGTCTATTTTTTGGAAAGCACCAAGTTGCATACACTTCATCATCCTAAACCCTAGGGGTATCTTTGGAGTGATAAAAAATTCATATTTGGTTCATTTTGATGCTTTTCGCGACTTCACACTTTTCTCTATTTACAACTATACTAGCCGCCGAGCATGGGAGTGAAGGATTCGGTCTGGGAGTTAGGTAGCCCATATATAGATAGGGGTCTTCGATCAGTGAAGGTTGCTATTCGGGAGTGAACTTGCCATGAGGATCGGTAGGTTGCCCATGGCGGTTGTTGAACTTGTATTCCCACAACTAATCTACCTCCCGGGGGGGGCCACCCACCCACCCCAGCCTCGGCTGTATTCCCTCTATAGATTTTTTATTCCCACAACAACTAAAGAAACCTCCTTGCCCTCCCCTTCACTATCGTTCAGGAGAGTATTAACCTCCCTTTCCAACAGATGATAAATAAAAATTTATTAAATTGTTATTACTTAAGTTGTCCTAAGGGGATAAATAAAAAAGGCAACTTAGGTGTAATTATTTAATAAAAAGGTATTTAAGTTGTGCTTTTAGGAGGCGCTAGGCATAAGGGACTTCGCTCACAGCTGGTTCCCAGGAGGGGCTTGAACTTGCCAATGATTCATGGGTCGCTGGTCAATAGAAGCGGAGGGGACGAATCACTAAACGTGGGGACGACCCCTCCCATTCTATTATTCGTGTCTCAGTTCCTCCAGTCGGGTAGGGCAGGAAGGCTTGATCATGTGGCAGAAGGCTCGCATCAGATCATGAATTATTATTTATTTTGAACAGCTTTTGGAGGGAAAAGTGAAAAGTAATATTTTATTTCCTCAAGTGAATTATAAAAGGAGGTTTTTAGCTCATTGTTGAGGTTAGAATTGATATGATATTTTGCTTCTACATTTATGTGAGTGTTCATCTCTGATTTTCTTGAGGACGAAAACCCTCTTGAAAATACTGGTTTTGTTAACAAAATCCCCCTAGTTGGTCTTGGTAACCCCACTAGTGTGCTGCAATGGAGACTTTTGATGTATTTTGATATGTTTGGGTTTTTATGCAAGTTTTGGGTGGTGTTAGTGATCTAATTTCAGTTATTGATTTCAGTTGTCATATTATTTTGTTTGAAGATTGCTGTTTTTCCTCCAAGAGGCCGTACATCACAGGTTGTTGGAAATCTTCTGTGACAACTCCAAAACCCCTTGTTTGTTGGTCCACACTCTTTCCAACCCCAAGCGCAAGGAATTATACTGCTGTTTAATGTTGCTTGAAAACAAATTTTAGAGAGTCAATGTAGATTAAGGCAGGCTGTACAATTTGGTACAAGCCGTACCATTACTAGGGGGGGTGAGGGTTTGGAGGTCAAATTGCCTCATTTATTCTTGGCATTTTGTGCTGTTTGGTAGCACCCAAGCTTGGTGAGTCAGTTTGCATTGAGTTTGAATTGAACAAACTAGTTTTGGAAGAGTTTTGGCTTGGTGGTTATGGGTTTCTGTGTATTTTCAGACTATCACTTTGCTGCAGTTGTGTATCGGACCTGCATTTTCATTAATTTCAGTGGTTTTAATGAGCTTACAGTGTGTTTGAGGCATCCATCTTCATCTGCAACTTCAGAGCTTCAGTGAGCATGGTTTGTAGTATTGATTTGAATGATTTTAGTGCTTCATTATCTTGATAATTTGTTGCAGCAGTATTGTCCAGTCTGGATCAGAATAAATAAGATTATTATTGCAGCCTTTAATTCATTGTAATATCTTGATTTGTTGCAATATTCAAATCTTGTAATACCCTAGATGGTAGTATTGCCAGTGGTTTCATAGTTGCATTTCAATGTAATTGCACACTCCGTTGAATAAGTGCAGAGATGGATGGCTTGCCGCCTTGTGTGCTTGTTTTATTTGTTGTATTTGCACACTCCGCTGAATAAACGTAGAGAAAGGATGGCTCAACCACCTTGTGTGCTTGTTCTATGTGTTGTAATCTCATCAAACACATTCTGTTGAATAATTGCAAAGAAAGGACGGCCTGGCCGCCTTGTGTGTTCATATTGTGTTGCATTGGCACACTCCGTTGAATAAGCGCAGAGATGGATGGCTTGCCGCCTGGTGTGTCATTGTGATAGCATTCTGTGTTGCATACATTCTTGTTGTTGCATTCTATAGATAATTGGGTGTGGTCCTACGCATTGTATGCTCTCACCTTGCCCATTTTGGGAACTAGGTGATCAGAAAGTGTTAAGGACGTTGCATTTTAGTTTACTTCAATATAAAATTTGAAAAAGAAAATTGGAGTGGTTATTATAGCAACCAAGGACAAGGGCAAAGGCAAATGGTCATAGAAGAAAGGACAAGGCAACAATGAGGATGCAACCAAGAATCTGAAAAACATCACATGTCATTATTGTGGTAAGATGGGTCATATGAAGAAGCACCGCAAAAAAAGGTTGGCTGATAAAAAAATCCAACCAAGTTGGGCCTCAACAAAAGGCTCATGTCGTAGAGCATTTAGAGGAGTTAGCCTTCTATGCATTCATGACCAAAAGATTAACAAATCAATCCAAGTCATTTGCATGGTACATCAATTCAAGAACATCATGTCATTTCACCCATAGTAAAGATTGGTTCACGGAGTACACAACTTGCTTTGATTAGTGATCTTGTGTGGTGGGGAGGAGTACACGGTTGTTGGCAAAAGGAATGTGCAAATATCCTTTGGAGGGAAAAATTTAAGTTATCTCAATGTGTACTATGTTCTAGGAATAGAGCTTAATCTACTCTTAGTCAGTCAAATTATGCAACATTGTCCCAATCTAGATGTTATCTTTAGCAAACATAAATGCTACTTAGTTGACGAGGAGACCAAGAAGACTATTGCTCTTGGTATAAAAGATCATGGATTGTATAGATTGGTTGACACTGGACAAGTCAAGGAGTCTGCATTGACAACCAAGAGTGCGTCTGACATCAGTACACTTTGGCATTAGCGGTATGGGAACCTCAATTTATCCTGTCTTAAATGGCTCAAGAGGATTTGGTAGATGGACTTCCTGACATTTAGCAACAGATATAGGGAGTTTGTAGAGCTTATCAGGTAGGGAAGCAACACAAAACTTCATTTTATGACGAACAAGCTTGGAGAGCCAAGAGAGTCCTATAGTTGGTTCAGGCAGATATTTGTGGATTAATGAACATGGTATCCGTCACTAGTGCCAAGTATTTTCTTATGTTTGTTGATGATTTTAGTAGGAAAATGTGGGTGTATTTTTTGAAATTAAAATCAGACGTGTTTAATGAATTTCAAAAGTTCAAAGCGTTAGTAGAAAAATAGTCAGTTTGTGACATCACCACTCTTAGATCTGATAATGGAGGAGAATTCTATTCAAAAGAATTCAATAACTTTTACACTAAATATGACATACAAAGATAGTATACCTACACCCTACATTCCACAGTAGAATGGAGTAGTTGAGAGGTGAAACTGTATTATCATGGAGATGGTTCGATGTGTGATGGAGAACATGAGTGTTCCCAAGAAGGTTTGGGTTGAGGCAGTGTATACAATAGTCTATTTACTAAACAAATCTCCAACATAGGTGGTGAAGCAAAAGACCTTAGAGGAAGCATGGTTTGAGAGGAAGCCCAAAGTAAGTCATCTTAAGGTCTTTGGTTCCATTGCATATGCTTGGATTCCATATGAAAAGAGAACCAAAGTAGATCCTAAGAGTAAGAAGTTGATGCTTATAGGGTATGACGGCAATCATAAGGCTTATAGGTTCATTGATGTTGACATTGACCGCTTGACTGTCATGTCCCCATTTCCGGAGTGATCACATGTGGGTTTGATGATTAGCCTATTCACCATTCCCGTAGGCTAATAATTGTGGTAAGGGAATGATTTAGGGTTTGAGCTTGGTTCTAGAAGATGAAAACCTATAATGTTGGCTCAACAAGTGATTTCATTTGGATTTTGGCTAAGTGTTACTTGGTATTATTCTTCCTATAGCCAAAATGTTATGTTTTCCTAGCCAAGGATGGAGAAAATAAATGTTGGTTGTCTAGAAGATGGAAATGCAAATTTAATTGTATTTTCAATATTATATTATTTCTCCAAGGAGTTGACGCCTAGAGGCTAAAAAGGAAGAAAATTAAAATAATAATATTATTTTATTATTTTAATTGACAAATGGATGCCCAAGGAGAAGATATTTAAAATTAATAAAATATTATTTTTTGACAAGGATTGCCGCCCAAGGGAGAAGGGAAAATTAATAAAAAAAATATTTGTTTATTGCCCAAGGAAAATCGGTGCTTGAGGAGGAAAAACAGTTATTTAATAAAATAATATTTTATTTTTCAATGTTGGCGTCCAAGGAGATATCTAGAAAAATAATAAAATATTATTATTTTATTATTTTTAAATGTTGGTGGTTGTGCAAATGCAAATCATTTAAAATTGTGAAGTTGAAGGTTGCAAGTGATTGGTGGAATTGAAAATTCATATTTTTTAGCCAATTTGGATGCCTAGGGTGAGAGGAGCATAAATAGAGGTGTTGGGCTTCATTTTGCAACTATTGATTTGTTGGTAAATTTTGCATTTGATGTGTTTACTTGGCTGGAATTGTATTTTCAGTGGTATCAAGGAGATGATCCCATTCCACATTTTGAGATGATATCATGTGGATTTCATCATGGAGATTAAATTGCAGGTTTTTATGAAGGGTTTGAAGCACATTTGGCTTGTATATGAAGACAAATTCATCCATTGTTGATGTTTCATGCATTTTGGACTAATGGCTTGGCATAGAGAGGGTTTGTTGGCAATTCTAAATCATTTTCATATTCAGATTTTGTGACAACAGTGTACAACAGAGAATAATTTACAGATCTGAGTGTGTTTTGACATCATTTGAAGACTTTGGCATCATAGAAATCCTCTATACTTCCATCGCTGCCTTCTTAGTGCCTATCGCTAGGGTTTTGGAGGCTTATTTTTACTTGTTTTGGCATCTATTGCAAATCTGGGCAGTACAATCAGGTACAGCAGTCATAACATTCATATCAGACATTTTATTGGGCTTCTACAGGGCTGTAACAGAGTTTATACATCAGCTTGGTCATTCTACATTGCCTTGGCATTATTGTGCTACATTCGGCTAGGGTTTGGAGCTCATTGTTATCTCTTTTGCATTTGTTTTGAAGTCTGATTTGTAATCAGTCCCTGTCTGATATAAGGGACAGCCAAAGACAATTGTAACCAGCTCTTGAATGAATAAGGAAGTGAAGTGTTGTTTCCGGGCATGTCTCTCTTGTATTTTGTTTGATAAGATTTGATGATAACTTGATCATTTGATGTTTGTTTCATGTGATATTTGAACCTTTCCATCTTCATAATATTCTAAGTGCATTGAAGAAAGTGGGTATTGAAAATATTGATTGCATTAAGAGAAATTCAAATCAGAAAATTTATATCAGCAAGGCAAAAATTTCAGTTAGAACTAGTAGGGTTCTTTGCATTGACCTTCAATCGAGATGACGTGATTGATGAAGAAGCTGGGCCTTTCCAGACTTCTCTTGAGTTCAAGATTATCGAAGAACAACCTGTTGTGGCTAAGGATTCAAGTGTTAAGCTTTAGATAGCTCCACCTGAAGGGGGGAGGATTCTGAGGATGAGGAGTCTCCTAGGCAAGTAACAGTACCAGATTCTATTGATGATATCTTGCATCGACATCCACATGACACAGGAACAGGTAGCCCAAGTCATGGTGACAACATTGATTTAGATGAAGAGACTCCTAAGAAGAGACCAAAGTGGTGGGAAAGTACCATTGGAGATGTTTGGGTAAGTGAAATGATCGAGGGTAGATCATCAAGAGGTAAGAGCAAGAAGAACACAATTAACTTTGCTTTAATGGCCAATATTTAGGGAGTTTATGAGCCACAAGCATTTGAGGAGGCAAAAGGAAAACTTGAATGGGAAAAGGCCCTGGCAATCGAACATGAAAGTCTTATGAAACATAAGGCTTGCGATCTCTGAGATCTTCCACTAGGGAAGAAATCCATTGGCTGCAAGTTGGTGTACAAGGTAGATGGTACTCTAAACAAGTACAAAGCTCGGTTGGTCGCAAAAGGGTTCTCACAGAGAGAGGGCATTGACTACGAGGAAACCTTTGCTCCTACTACAAAGATGAGCACCATCCAATTAGTCCTAGCCATGGTAGCTCAATTTGGTTGGATAGTCCATCAAATGGACGTGATGATTGCCTTCCTCAATGGAGATTTGGAGGAAGTACATGTCTCAACCATAGGGTTTTCATATTACAGGGAAGGAGCATCTTGTATGCCGAATGAAGAAAGCTCTATATGGCCTAAAGCAGGCACCTAGGGCATGGTACATCAAAATTGACAAGTATTTGGTTGAACATGGATTCCAACAGAGTCCTTCGGATCCAAATCTGTACATCAAAAGCATAGGTAATGATCTCATTCTATCGGTCATATATGTAGATGATATCATTATTACAGGTAGTAAGGCACATGCAATTGAAGAGATCAAATCTAATTTGAGTAAAGCTTTTGACATGACTACTCTAGGCCTCTTACATGCCTAGGTGTAGAAGTTTGGCAAACAGGTGGCAGCATTTTTGTTTCACAATCCAAATATGCTAGGAGTTTGCTCGACAAATTCATAATGATAGATTGCAAAATCTTGTCAACACCAATGGAGAAAGGGCTGAAACTTTCAGCCAAAATTGACTCTAAGATTGTCAATGAGTCAACTTATAGGAAACTAGTGGAGAGCTGAATATATCTTATAGCCACAAGTCTTGATTTGAGCTATGCTATGAGTTTCATTTCTTGATTTATGACAACACCCAAAGTAGAACATTGGATTGCAGCGAAGAGGGTGTTAAGATATGTGAAAGGGACACTTGACTTTGGCATTCTATATAGCATAAGCAAAGATCCTAGGTTGGTCGGGTTTACATATTTAGATTAGGCAAGTTCTATGGATGATAAAAAATCCACTTTCGGATATGTTTTCAATCTTGGCATGGGTGTAGTCACACGGACCAGCAAGAAACAACAGGTAGTAGTTCTATCCTCGACAGAAGTAGAATATCGAGGAGCAATAAAAGTAGCATGTGAGGTAGTGTGGCTAAAAAGGATGTTTTTAGACATGAAGATGCCTGATGCCTCAAGCAGAGCTTTCACCCTTGTTTTGTGACAATCCAAGGGTGCTCAAACTTGCCAACAATCCAGTCTTCCATGAGCTTACCAAACATGTGGACCTACATTGTCATTTCATTAGACAAATTGTAGAAGATGGACCGGTTATGTTGTAGTATTGTCCTTTAGATGATCAAATTGTAGACATCCTAACCAAGTCTTTGAGTATTGACAAATTTGTAAAATTTCAGGATAAGCTTGGTGTAGTTAGTAGCATAGTTGAAAAACTCGGACTTGGCAATTACTCGGCGGACTCAAAATTTTTAAAAACTCGGGACTCAGCAAAAACTCAGGGAAAAACTCGGCAATAACTCGACATATTTATCTAACATTCAAAAATGCATAATTTTTTTAAAATATTCTTAAAAAACACAGATATTTCTAAATTTGTAGAATGCATTACTGATTTCCATCATATATAAATCAAAATTAAGAGTTTAATACATATCATAGACCAAAAAACGAGTTCAACCTTTGAATACATATGAAATTCCAGTTTCATTACCAATATCAGTATCACTACAAATTATAAATCATAAATTCTTTCTACGACTAAAGCTCAAAGCAAATTTATTTTTCTGTGTGGGTGTTGTGGAAGTGGATGGTATAGTTGTGTTATCCTCAACAGGAGCGTCAACGGGAGCCTCATCTATAGGATCATGTTGTACATGCAAGGAACCTGCCCCTGATTGCTCATTAGCCTCGCTTTCTGACTCCTCATGTGTTGTCACATTCGCTTGCCATTCAGTTGTATCCCTCTCCAAAGCAGCTATCTCGTCATCAGTACACAATGGATCCACATCAACATTCTCAACAATCCAATATGAATATGGATCAATGTCATCAAGGTCTAGCGCCTGATGTGTATCCTGCCCTTCTACCTTCTTCTCATGTAACCGAAGGGTGTACCGCACATAGACAAGGTCATTCAAGCGTTTTTGAGTCAACCTGTTATGCTTTTTTGTGTGAATGGCCTCAAAAACGCTCCAGTTGCACTCACAACCGGATGCACTACAAGGCTGGGATAAAATCCGAATGGCAAGCTTTTGAAGATTAGGCGTTGAGGCACCATAATCTTCCCACCATAAATCTGCAAGGATAACATTTATAACTTTGTAAGGATTTTAGTAAACTTAAAAATTCAAATAAATAGTGAATTAAAATTAAACATATGTTTTTTACCTGGCTGTAGAGCGGATCTCCTACGAATGCAAGAAGTAGAAGAAAATAAAAGCCCCTCTGCTCTCTTATAGCTCTGTATCTCATCGAGTATGAGGTCTCGAAGGTTATCATCAATGACCAACCTCTCAATACACGTGTTGAGGCCAAGCATAACCTCTTCATCTGCTTTGAATGAAGAGAAGAAAAAATTGGGGTTCAAATAGTAGCTAGCAGCGTGAATATGTTGGAGTTGTCGGTTCCACCTTCGATCAATAATGTGCCATATGGGTTCATATTTTTTTTCATTCGATCCATACAAATGTTGAATCGCCTCTTTGGCCTTATCCATGGCCTCATATAGATACCCCATGGGTTTTTGATCCCCATCTACCAATTGCAGAACCCTAACCAATGGTTCTAAAACCTAAACGATGAAAATGAAATTAGAGAATTATACTAAATTACTAATTCAACAAATAAAAATATCAAAATTTGACAAATCAACAAATTCTAACATTATCAAATAAATAAATAAATAGAAATTAGAGTTTGAAAACTTACCTTGATGATCTCCTCCATGGCTTTTGCAATTCTATCATAAAAAATTGTCTTCATGACCGTCTCTGCTTCTGGCTTCCTACAATAAGGACTCTCCAACTACCTTTCGCTCACAAACATGCACTCAAGGTTGGGCAATGTTGCTACTATACTCTGCAAGGTGAGGAAATTAGTGGCAAAGCGTGTGACTCCTGATTGCACGAGCTCCTTGCCATCAGTGTGATCTCTCATAAGATTTAGGACCTATGTGTGGTTGTAGATGTATTTTGTGATATTTCTTGCCTCTTCAACCGCATTCTTCACACAACTTAGTTTCCCAATGTCCTCAAGGAGTAGGTCAATACAGTGGGCAGCACAAGGGCTCCAAAACAACGTTGGATGCCTCGCCTTTAGAAGTCTATTGGCTACCACATATGCAGTTGCATTGTCAGTCACTATTTGGATAACATTTTCCACTCCCACCTCCATCACCACGTCATCCAACATGTTACACAAGGTCTCTGCTTTTTTTATTTCATTAGAGGCATCAATTGACTTTAAAAAGACTAGCTGCCCCGCTAAAGCCACTAAAAAATTAATGAGTGCGTATTCCTGGCATCTGTCCACCCGTCAGATAAAATAGTGTAGCCTTTCTTTTCCCAAATTTTCCTTTGCCCTCTACTAGCAGACGTGTGTGTTGGACCTCATCTTGCAATAATGGGCCACTCAACTCATGATGACTTGGGGCCTTGAACCTCTTACCTGCCACAGTTAATGCAGTGACTAAGTGCTCCCAATAAGGGCTTGAAGCGACATTAAATGAAATATTGTTGTAGTACCAAAACCGTGCACATGCCAACTTTGCCTCACGATGCACCTCTTTATTCCATGCAGTACCCTCCAATGAAGGTTGCGCACTATGAGTGTTACGAGGAACAAAAAAGCTAGAAATACCACCCCCCTGATCCTCGTATCCGTGGCCCAATGGAGGCCGAAGAAGAGCTCCCTATATCTCCCTCTGACCCAGTAGAACTAATAATTGAGTTTGGGTCTGCCATTACTTCTGCTATTCTCTTTTTAGTTGCTTTCTTCTGCTCATATGTTATAAGGAGGGCTCTTGCCTCCCTCTCAATCTCCAGACTAGCTTCTGTACATCCCGTAACATCTTGGCAAGGGATCTGTGCAAGGTGGTATTTGAGACGATTTATGCCGCCAGTTCTTTTACTTGCAGAAGCCATAAACCTAGCAAAAGGGGGACAAAATCAAAATTAATTGTTCTTTTTAAAAAATGCAAAATAATAAAGCAAATTAAAAATAATAATTAACAAAAAAACATATTAAGTTTAACAATGTTAAAAAAAATATTAAAAATGATGACAAGAATCAAGATTAAGTTTAGCAAATTAAAAATAATAAATAACATATTAACAATATTAAAAAATATTAAAAATGATGTCAAGATTTTTTTTTCAATTTAAAATAAATTAAAAATAATAAATAACATATTAATTATTAACAATGTTTAAAAAATATAAAAATTGATGTCAAGATTTTTTTTTTCAATGCAAAATAACTAGCATATTTATATTTTACAAAATTTATCTAAAGTAGGTCGAGAGATATCAAATATAAAATTCACCCATCAAATATAAAATTTACCCATCACTTTTTACTTTATCTTTTATAATAAAATATATTGTTTTAAGAAAAAAAATAAAATTAGTATAAAATTATAAATTATAATAGAAATAATGTATAAGAGAATTTAAAATAATAAAAAATTTAAAAATAAAACAATTTATAGAAATTTAATTTTTTGAATTTTATTTACATGTTTATGTGCTTTCAACCCTCTCTTGACTTCATAGAACAAATAAAAAATAATAAAGCAAATTTAAAATAATAAATAACATATTAGCAATGTTAAAAAATATTAAAAATGATGTCAATTTTTTTTTTCAATACAAAATAATAAAACAAATTAAAAATGATAAAGTAAATTAAAAATAATAAATAACATATTAACAATGTTAAAAAAATTAAAATATTAAAAATGATGTCAAGATTTATTTCTTTTCAATGCAAAATAATAAAACAAATTAAAAATAATAAGTAACATATTAACAATGTTAAAAATATTAAAAATGATATCAAGATTTTTTAATGCAAAATAATAAAGCAAATAAAAATTAATATATAACATTTATTATTAACAAGGTTAAAAAATTATTAACAATGATGTGAAGTTTTTTTTTTCAATGCCAAATAATAAAGCATATTAAAAATAATAAATAACATGTTAAGTTATTAAGTTTAACAATGTTAAAAAAAATTTAAAATGATGTCAAGTTTTTTTTGGTAAACGGTAATCCATTTTTCTCTGTAAAAAATTTAGGAAAAAATATTTCAAATAAACAAACGCATTTTAATTTTTTTTAAAAATTAAACAAAATAATAGTTTAAATACAAAGGAACAAAAGAATATATCTGTTAACATTTTACATATATCATTATTTAATATTTCTTAATATATTATCAATTACTCAAAAGTTAAAACCAGAGTAAAAAAATAAAATAAAATAATAATTCAGATTAATATTTCAAATAAATCAACGAAACCCTAGCTTTAAATAATTAAAAAAATAGCCTTTTTAATTTTTTTAAAAAAATTAAACAAAATAATAGTTTAAATACAAAGGAACAAAAGAATATATCTGTTAACATTTTAAATATATCATTATTTAATATTTCTCAATATATTATCAATTACTCAAAAGTTAAAACCAGAGTAAAAAAATAAAATAAAATAATAATTTAGAATGTTAAAACTTAAAACTTGATTTACCCGATTTAGTCTTTTAACATTTTAAACATCAAGGATTTATAAAACTATTATTGATCATTTATTAAAGTCAAACTATTATCATTATGATTTATCAATCGCTCAAAGTAAATAATAAAATGAAACGATAACTTCAGAAGGAAAAATTAAACACGAACTATTATGAACTATTATCATTATGATTTATCCATAGCAAAAAAGAACTAAATAAAATGAAACGATAATTTTAGAGGGAAAAATTAAACACAAACTATTATGATTTTCATTTATCAATGGCTGAAAGAAAAAAAATAAAATGAAACAATAATTAAAAAAAAACATGCGTTTGAAGGGAGGGCGTCCCGACGTACGGCGTTTGGATTCTGCAATAGCAACCTTTAAAACAACTGCAAATTGCCCTCTAAATTTTCAATCGATCTCATTTAGCAAGAAGTAAAACAAAACGAAAAAAATCGCACCTCAGAATGCAATTTTCCCTGAACACAATTGCATTTTTTTAGCCCTAAATGGAATTGGGTAATGTTTTTATAGTGCATGAAATTGCATTTCTAGTGTCTGTCGGCTGTATTAAACGAGTTATTCACAAAATCCGCGGTTTATTGAAGGTAAACTCGCCGCGAGTTACAGTAAAAACTGCGGCCGAGTAATATGGCGAGTTACTCGCCCTTCATGTCCAGCATGCGGTTACTCGCGAGTCCAACGAGTAACCTGTGATTTTTTCATCTATGATCTCTAGTTTACAAATGAATGCCTAAACATGCTTTTATATGCAACTACAAACGCTTCCGCCAAGAATTTCGAAATTCAAACTTATCGTGTCGGCATAGGACCCAAATAACGGTCACAAGCCGACACTAAAAATTTGGGACTGACCCAAAATAGGGCAGGACTAGGGCACGGGCGCCCAAGTCCTCCCCCCTATTTTGGGCAGGGTTTATCTCAAGTGGTCCCCCTAGGTCCTGTTTGCCAAGACACTTAAGGGTTTTTTCATCTATATGTTGAAATATGATGTAATATGTTCTAAATGCATACTAAAGACCTGGGAGCTAAACCTTATGAGGGAAAAGCCCCCAAGGGGACATTTTCCGACGTTACAGTAAGTGAAAAGAAGAGATCCAATAATCCATTTAATAATCAGAATCACAAAAGCATTAAATGGAAATAAAATTTGATTAATTGTGTTTAATCGACACCCGACACCTAGCGCTTGGGCCATGTTGGGTGAAACCAACATGTCTTTGACTTGTTCAAACCCATTTAAAAAGATAACCCTCATTTTTCACGTTTTTCAACTAATTGCTATTTTTTAAGGTTTAATTTGCATTTTTTCTCCGTGTTTTTCCCATTTTAAACCCATGTGATTGAATTCCATTTACACTTTCAGTTTGCTGTGTCAATGCTGTGTAAATCTAATGCTGCTATGATCATAATGACATAAATTATTAATAAAATGATTTTTCAATTTTATTTATATCAATGAAAGACTGAAAGTTACAAAGTTTGAAAGTACAAATGAGTGGAGAATCACAACTACAGTCTACAAGTGACAAACATCAGAATGACAAAATGGGAATGGAAAAAAAGATATGCATAAATGGTTTCGGTTTGAGCAACAAGCTCAAAAATTGAAGTCATCATCCACTAGATATCTCAGAAACTCCTTAGTGGAACTGCTGAAATGAACTATATCCTCATCTTGCATCATGAGCCCAGTCAATCTAAATTACACATCCTGCTCCTTATCAACTTCTTGCGGCTCTTTAGGCTTTACATCCTACTGTGTTGCTAGGCTTTGCTTGTACTTAGGTGTTTTTCAATCAATGAGACGCAAGGTACCAGGTACCACAAATTTTTTTTGCTCTCTTAGAGGTAAGTCTATTTCTCTTAAAAGAGTGGATAAAGTTATATGTGGACCAGTTTTTCTTAGGCATAGGTACTAGAAAACATGTGAGATAAGATGAATGACAAGTGTGCACAAGAATCCTGAAGGTCCATATAGTTGCCTTAAACTAACTGGCTTGTCTTGTGCCAAAGTGTGTTTGCCAATTTTTGTTGAACTCTTTTAGCTATCAAGTTCAGTAAATTGTGATGCCCTGATATTGAGACATTGTTTAAATTAAAGATTTAAACATCATGATAAGCAACATAATATGCTTTCTTGAAATATGGTCAATTTAAATGATAATTGTGTACATATACAATATTATTAAAAAAAAAAAAATAAAATAAAAAAAATTAATAAATAATATTATTTTAATATAATTAAAATAAAATATATTTATTGCATCTATAAATAATAAATACATATACAAACATAAATATTATCAATGTAAATATTATTATAATTATAATATAATATATATTATATAAATATAAACATAAAATATAAATAATAATAATATAAATATAATATATAATATACAAATATAACAATATAAATATAAATATAAATATAAATATTTATATGTAATAAAGGTACATATAACACTAAGTCAAAAGCAGCCATAAGGCTGTGATTTATAAAGAGCCAGAAATGCATAAAGAAGTACGATCAAATAAGGCAGCACTTACTAATTAAAAGCTGCGATCCCAAAAAGGGACGCAACCTTTCAACCAAAAGAAACAGCCTTTATGATATTTAAAGGGAAACTCATCCCCCTTTTAAAAGCATTGATGAAGAACAAAAAGACATCTGCTTCACATACAGATTTAAAAGAGCATATATTTCTGATTTGAGGAATTATATTTGAGGCAGATCTGAAATATAATATACAACAGTATATTGAGCAGCAGTGCCTATTAAATGATTTATTGATACTATTGTGATTTACATGAATAGAACTCACCCATCATAAAGGGATGATGAGTAGACAATGTGGAGGCAACCCTACCATGCCCCCCCTAAGGGCCTGTTTGGAGGAAAGTCTGATCAGCACCCCTGCCATACCTCCCTGAAGGGACCTTATGGAGGCCTTGTTGACAGCTTACATCTTGCCAAGCCCCCCGTTAGGGCCTGTATGGAGGGGGAACTGAGTAACAGCCTGCCATGTCCCCCATAAGGGCCTGCATGGAGGTATTGTTGACCAGTCATTGTCTTGCCATGTTGCTCAACACCATTCCCACTATGATTGAGTGGAGTGAGTGAATAAATGGATTTAATTACATAATAATAAATAGTTGAACTATTGTTTATGAATTTGAAAGCAGGGAAATCTTATCTAACACTTATATTTCAAGAGGTATGTTAGTATATCTATATTTTGTATATATGTTCCCTATGTTATGATTGCAGATTTAGAGCACAAGAATGATGCAGTTTGAAGGTAATCTAAATGGTAATTCCGAAACCCTAACCCTAGTTTTTGATATTTGAATTTTTCTAAGGCATATTAGGTAGGGGACATTACATAAATCTTATCCATTTAGCTCTGATTAACAAAGTTTACTTTGGACTGTACATTCTCTTAAGGGCCTTTGTGAGGCCATGCGTCACCTCATGGTTATCATGGGAACAATTTTGTTAGGCTTGTCCACATACCACGTTGGATTCAATGCATATGCAACTATGTGTAGAGGGGTGTTCAGCTTCTCCCACTTTTTGTGGATGATGGGTTGAATATATTAATGGTAGAACTGCAGGGTGGGATGTCTTCAACGAATGGTGACCTTCATTTGGCCAAGCATGTTATCAATGCACTCATAGATCTCCCCAAGGCTAGGACTGTCAAGATCCCCAAATCTAATTGCATTGAAAACAAAGATACAAAAGATTTGATGCATCTCACATTTGACCAAAAAATTATCACTAACCACAGTCTCTTTCACCCTCTTTCCCTACTTCATCTTGGTCTCCCCCACGTAGTCCAATCCTATGTCATAATCATAAGTTGCAAGGGCTCTTGCAAGTCAAGCATCCTTTGTAGTGGAATAAAGTACGAAGCAAACTAGGGAACAATTGGTTTGAGAAATTTCTTCCTTGAAAAGTTCTGAAAAAATGAAAATAAGTTGTGGTGGTTGCAAATGAACATTTGCACCTCCCCTGTATCCACAACCTTTTTGACTCAACACTATTTTTCCAATGTCTTTGAGTGCATTGTTCAATAGTATGTACACAACATGGGTTCTAGTAGATGTGCTTGTAGATGGACTGAATTATTTTACCTATTGCCTTGCACACATATGCTGCATCAATATTCATTTACACTACATTTTGAAGACCGACCTCCTCAATGGCATCTCTTAGGATCTGAAACTAAAACTTAATGTCCTTGTGTTTACCAAAGCAATCAATTACCTTGAGGAAGTAAGGCCCTTCCTTACATGTAACTATAATGTTGATGAGTGGGTGACATCTAATGTTTGTCCACCCATCCACGATCATGCTGCAGCCATGTGATATCCATATGACCTTCATCTCTTCCATGAAAGCATAGCCTCGGAATTATTTTTTTCGAAGATTTGTGGTCCTCAATTTGGTCTCACCATGAGGCACATAATTACTACCAGTTTTGCCTACATTGGGCCATAGCCTCCATGTAGTAAGGAGATAGGGCAACATGGAAAGTAATACCATTACCAAAAAAGAATTTGCCAATGGCCTCATTTGTCTAATCTCTTGCCTACATATTGAACAAATTTGTAATCGGGTTTGGTGATTTTGAACCTATGTCCCTCCATTTCCCCATGGCACTCAAACGTAGGAACTGTAGGTGATCTAGCCCCCTTTGTAGAAACCTTGGAGGAAGTAGTAGATGGTGCAGTGATGTTCTCTTGATATAATTTGATCATCTCAGCCCTCTCCTCAAGTGTGAGTTTGCTACAAGGGCCAACCCCTTTCCCAAGGATATGTAAGAAGTTTGCATTAACCCTCAAAATGCTGCCCTTCTAGTTGTCTATGCAAATGTTGTATATCCAATGCCAACTATCACCTAAATGAGTTCTCTTGTTAGTGTCAGGCAATGCTACAAATTGGCGCAAAGGGGTTTTCTTGTTAAATAGACCCTTGGCATATGGTGCCAACAACGTGGAAGGGAAATCTGCTTGCAGTGCACTCCCAATTGAATTGCCTATGTAGAGGATTTGGCTGGCCTCACCTGATTCCCCCACATTATTCTCAATTTATCACCCAAATCAAGGATGTCATTGCCACTGAAGTAACTCATCAACCTTGAAAAGCAATAAAACAAAAAAAAACAAAAAATAACAATATGAATTAAAACAACAAACTTCTTACTCATCACAGCTTAATAAGGTATTAGAAGTGACAAAAAAACAACAGGTTTTGTATGCATTGTAAGAAGTGCAAACAAATAAAAAACAGCAGTGATTTGATTCTTTGAAGTGTAATAGAATAAAATAAAAAATTAGAACATAGAAAGATTAATAACTTTAAAAAATGAGGTTTACCATGTCTTGTAAAGGGAAAAATAATTGCAGCATATTCATTGTACAATCACAAAACAAAATTTTTTAAAAGTAATAAATTTAAGATAAAATATAAGTTCAACACATTGTGACATCCATTCAACTTATAGCTACTGTTTACAAATATTTGAACAATGTAAAATAAACAAAACAAAAATGGATTTTCTTTTTTTTTTTTGTTACAAATAAAAGCTAACAAAGAAAATCTGAAAAATAGATGGACTGAGTCATTCATATACCTTCTCTTTCTTCCTCTTCCTCTTTCTCTTCCTCTTCCTCTCCTTTCAGTTTTCCTTTTCTTGCTTGCAAAAGTAAATTGTAACAATGCAAGTGACAGATGAAAACATAAAATGAATGTGGGCTTAGGGTTTTTGGATTTGAAATAACAAATTTTTATGTTGAGGGACTTTGTAGGCTCCCTCATAAAAGTTTAGGGTTTTCTATTTTTCATTTAAAGTGTTTTTTAACAACAGTCTAGGTTTGATGGGCGGGGGATGTCTTGACATCCCCAAAACATCACAGGGACATTGGGGATGGCAGGTTATCCCCAAAATTGGGCAGTACTAAGGGGATGTCCCGGTAAATGCCCCCGAGTTTGGGGAGATGTCTTTGGGATGCTCACCAAAATTCTTGCAAATTGGGGACAGGAAGGGAAGGTTTTGTCCCCATCTCCCATCTGGATTGGGCTACAAACCACATGGATGTGTCCCAGGGGTACACTGATTAATACCCCTCGCTTTACCAGTATACTAGTACAGAAGTTCTAAATAAAAAATACCCTCTATATGCATTCAGGTGGGATTTAGTATTTACCATGAGTTAAGGGGGTTCCCTGGCGGCTATCAAAGTCCCCGTAGGAGTAACTCATTAGGAAAACATTATTGTGTATGATATAGCTCCACTCATAGTTGAAAAACTCGCCAAAATGAAAAACTCGCAAAGCCCGAAAAACTTGACTCGCCAAAAACTCGGCAAAAAACTTGACAACTTAAAAAATTGTTTAAATTTCATTAAAAACGCATTTTTTTTGCAAAATTCAATGATAAGATGCATCCAATGAGTCAATAAATGAGAAACAAGCTGAGTCTAGTTGTATTTGATTGATTTCAAAGCAAATTGGGTACAAAATGGCATCCTCATGTGGAATGCGATACTGATAGTTTGAACTTTGAAACAAAATGAAAATAGCAAATTGTTTTTGTAAAACAGAAAGTAAATACTAAATACTACATCTTCCTCTTCCCAAGTCTACTGAAAACTAGGGGAGTGGTAGAACTAGAGGGTCTAGTCCTAGGAATTTGCTGTGGCTCCTCCATTCGATTCCTCAACATGACTGTGGCTCAACCTCCATCCTGGATGTAGATGCTAGTAGTGGTCCTGGTGGCAATGTCTCCTCCTCATCCTCCTCATCCTCAATGTCATCCAATGAGAATCCCAATCCACCGATTCCAGCCCCCTCGTCCATTGCCTGCCTGTCTCAACAAATCATAGATCTCATCCTTAGAAAACAATAAAGGCTGCTCATCCCTCCCTGTCCAATCACTGTAAGGATCTATCTCATCCAAATCAATTGGATCATCTGATATTTCCTCTACCCTTATTGTTCACAGCCAAAGATTATATTACACATAGACAAGGTCATTGAGGCGTTTCTGAGCTAGCTTGTTCCTCTTCTTCGTGTGGATGGCCTGAAATAAGCTCTAGTTGTGCTCACAATTAGCTGAACTACAAGGTTGGCATAAGACACGGAGGGCAAATCTTTGGAGATTTGGGGTATTTCCACCCCAATTTGTCCACCAAACCTCTACAAAAAAAATATTGAAGAGTTAGAAACTTAGAAAGGAAAGTCAAAAGTTCAAAACATATTAAATATCAAATTATCAATAGTTGTAACTTGTAACTTGTAAATTTGAAATTTTATACCTGGTGACTGATTGTTAATTGCTCGTGTAGCCAGGTCTGAAGAAAAGAGCCTACCTCTTCTTTCCCTATAAGCTTGCAATTTATCAACAATGAGGTTTGCCACCTCAGCCTGGGGTGTCATCCTCTGAATGCAAGAAGTGAGGCCCTCCATAACCTCTCCACTAGGATTTGAGTAGGTGCCTGAATGGAAGAAACAGGGGTTCAAAAAGTACCCTGCTACATAGATGGGTTGGTGGAGTTGATTGTTCCACCTCCTATCAATAATCTCCCATATGGGATCAAATTTGAGGCTGTCCCCCTTATAATAATTTCTTATAGCCTCCTTGGCCCTATCCATGGCCTCATAAAGATACCCCATTGGGATTTTATCCCCATCTACCAAGCAGAGGACTCTAACCAAGGGCTCCGATGTATCCAATGACAAGATGTATTCAGTGAGTCCATAAATGAGTACAAAAGTGTTTTCTATTAAATTTGATTGATTTGAAATGCAAATTGAGTACAAAATCACATCCTCATGCGGAATCCTGATGGTTGATTCTAAGTCTGAAACCCTGAAACCCTGAAACCCTGAAAAATTGGTAAGTCTGAAATCTGATGGATCCTCCAAAATCTAGAATCTGCATGTTAAATCCCATGGATCCGGAACCTATCTCAAACATCCTGACAGTATATTTCAAAATATTATACTTAAATATATCTTGAAATATACTGACCAAGCGTGTTCCTGATTTTTTAAGAGACTGAAATGCCCCAATGCCCCTTTTGTCGAGTTTTTTTTACAGACTCGCCGAGTTTTTGGTAAAAACTCGCGAGTTTTTCACAAAAACTCGGCGAGTGAAACATGCAAGTTTTTGCACGAACTACTTGCCATAAAAAAAAACTCGCGAGTTTTTTGAAACTCGGCGAGTTTTTCGCGAGTCTTGCATCTATGGCTCCACTTATGAGTTTCAATTTTATTGAGTTAAGATGTCTTCAAGTTGTCTTTAATTCTTCTTAGAAAAGTATGGTGAAATTTAGCATGTCAAGCATGGAAAGTATTATATGCAGATATGATGATTTAGAAAGTTGTTGGTTCTTGTCTTCATCTATTTTCTAAAATCGATAAATCTGAAGTGCCATTGAAGATGCATGGTGAGGTTGCTTGTGATTTTTCTCACAAGTTATGTATTAATGACTGGCACTGAGAGTTTAGCTTGTGAGTTATTTATTAGATTTGGATCTCTATCATTAATTGGCAAAATGGAATTATTGGATTTTACCGTATAAAGTTTCCTGACCTCCTTATTGAATGAACACTAGTGCTTATCAAATTTAGAGTTAAAGAATGTACTCATTGAGCTGTTTCTCCATTGATTGTGTAGTTCTGCCACTCATTTTCATTTTGCAGCCAAATATTAACATGGTGTGTTACTGATCAATCCAGCTGGATACATTCCCAGAACATGAATAGATAAATATTGATTAATGACAGTACCTGCACATAAACTAAATATTATCAGTAACCAAAATCCCTATGAATCTAGTATGGATGAGGGCCACCATCAAATTACATTCAAAGATGGTTGTCCTTTGAAGTTTGTAGCTGTGAATCTATGACTAATATAGGACTTTACCATGTTTTCTAATCATTCAATAAAACTCATAAAATATCTATTCATGAAATGATACCTATTCTTATGACATCCTCAAGGGACAGATTACAATTATTATCGACTATGATGATGACAAATATATGTGAACCATGGGATGAATACTAATGGGATGACTTACATGGACCAACCACAGAGGGATGACTTATATGTGTTATGGACAACTTGGAGGTGGCAAATCGACTAAGTTGAATACTCACATATTACCACACTACAACTCCTAGGTATCAACTACAGGGGTCTATGAATGGAACGAGTTTATAGCTGTCTATGCAAGTAACCAGTTCTGAACTTTTTCACGGGATGTTGGGTGTCAACCATACAGGGATGATTTATAGGCATCAACCATACATATATATATATATATATTTAGAAATGTGCAAACATTATTGATGAAAATAGATTTATCATTTATAAAGTTTGAATATCCAGAAACCCCTATACCCATGTCCATTGGGTTAACAACATTGTGTAATGTGGTTCTTCTATAAATGACTTGTCCCTCCACTTTTTTGGTAAATTCTTCTGGCTATGGGTTTTTGCCAGTCAAATCCTTTTAATAGGAAAACTGACGCTGCCTCTGGGTATTATCAGAGACCATTTAACCATTAGTAGCAGCTATTGTGCATTCAAGAGAAAAGAAGCCAACTCTTTGCATGAGCCAGCATTATTTTTTCAGTCTAATGACCTTTTTCAGGTCCATTTATAGAATTTTTTGAGCCCTCAAATACATTGACTTTGATTAGAATTCCTGCTGAGTCCTCTTTGCTATCTTGTCTGGGCATAATCCTCGTGTGGCATTGCATGTTTTTTCTCAGCTATAGTTTACGCCACAGTTGATAAAGATTTTGAGTCCAATAAATTAGTTATCTTCCAAATCTTAGCCTCTTGGGTTGGTTCCCAATGTGGTGCTTCTGCTGATATAATTTTAAGAGCTGAAGCAGCTCCTATGTTCGTGTGTTTTGTGAACCTTTGGTTTCCTTGTTTAGCATCGGTGCTGTAAAATCACCAGAAGTGTCCTAGGATAAGTGGCTTAACTAATTGTCATATGCAGAAAAAAATCTTGGAAAAACTAAAATGGCTCATAATTAGCTGTTGATCTTGTATTCAGTGGATAAATGTGATTTGGTTCAATTTCATTAATCAAGAGTAATGCTTTGAATTTGTCACAAAGTGTTTCATATTTGTTACCATTTCCCGGGTTTGTTATGTCAATAAAACTCAAAGATTTCCTTACATTGGTACATTGCAGGTAATTTTTCTTATGTGCAGTTTTCTAATTACATTTTTTCCTTTTGTCAGTGTGAGCATGTGACAAAAAGTAGCTTCATGAATGTTTCAATATGTTGTGGTGTCATTGTTTAACTGGTAGTGGTTGATACTGTTGGCTTGTAGGGTATATTGCTGGCTTCTATAGTTTTTCTTCATAAGAACTTATTTTTTCTGATACTGATCACACAGCATTGGTCGTGGCTATTTTGATGCAGGCTTCTGGAAGGGGTAGTACGCTCAGTGAATAACCTGCTTGAGAAGTTTCACCAGTCTTTCTTTCTATACTTCTTAACTGCTTCTAGTAGATTTGTTTCTGTTGGAGTTTACATGATACCCTTTGCCCTCCTTGTTGTCCCCCTTCTGATCCTTGCCGCATCTTTAAGCTCGTATAAACATGATAGTGTGTCTACACTTTCTAAGTCTGATGATAAGTCTCTGTCTCTAAAACAACATGAACCGGAGGTTACTGATATAAATGCCTTGCAATCAGCAGAATCAAACAACTTATCTTCAGATCGAGATTTAAACTTGAATTTATGTCTCAACCTTAAGTCACAGCAATGGTTTTTTGCTGCAAAAGTTGTTCTGTTAGTTTACTTGTGGTCTTCTGTAGTTGCCATGCTTCCTTTTGTAATATATAGATTCGCAATACAGGCTTCTGAGATGAAGTTGTTAATATGGGTTGTCTTGTCTTGTCTAACCTTACTTGTAGGGAATAGTATTTTAGGCTCTCCTTATACTAGATTTGGTATGCGACATGATGCAATTAATCAATTTCATATGGAAGGTTGGGTTGCACTAAAAGCGTTTACACTTGGTGCTACAACCATTGGCCTGGGAATAATGTCGATTATCAATTGTGCAGCTGCATTATTGGGAGCTATCATCCTTGTTCCAATGTGCCTTGGTGTTTATCCTTATAAATATTTTTTAAAAGCAAGTAATGTCAGGAAGTCCTTGTTGATGTTTTTAAGTATATTATTTATCCTATTAGCTTTCCCACCTGTTATCATGCTTACTCTGAAAGCTCTCTTGGATGACTTTTCCAAAGTCACCATTGCTGACTTATGGAACTGGACCGAGATTTTATGGTCTTCGCAGAGTGCAACATACATTTACTTGTTTTTGGTTCATATTCCCTGTTGGGTTCTTTGTTCCTATGTTCTATTGTATAAATAAATTGAGTTCATTTACATTTTTCACAATTACATTCAGAGTGCTCTAAGTTGTATATGTAACATCAAGAACAATTTTTCATGGCCTGGTATTTAAATGCAAATTGAAGAAAATGCTTGTTTTTGGTGTGGGCTTACTTGAAGAGTCATGATATTGGATCGATTTGGGAATGCATGCCTTATCTTTAGATGACAAGTTTTTTTTTTCCTCTTTTCACTTATATCAAATGTTTGAACTTTTCAACATCTCTAACTGGAGACCTATACAAGGCAGAATGATTTTGAGAATTTTTATTAGCTTAGGAATTGAAAATTCTGATTCAATATTGTATAATCTGCTTCTTATAAAGCATTATTTAGAGCAGTTATTATTTGATTAAACAAAGTTGACAAGGTATCTGGCCTTGTTAAGGGCTCATCACATTCTCTTTCATGAATACACACGAGTACAAATTTCTGTCTTTATGAAAGTTTTAATTTAATTTAATTTAGTTTTTTTTAACAAATCCATTTTATTAAATGATTGTGGAGCTCTGCGTTCTTCTTATGAAGAAAATGATTTTTAATTGTAACAAGGAGTGGGCACTCGACGCATTTGATTTACAATGCATCTTTCAAAGAATCGATTTTTGATCTCATTGCACATTTATTTTATTATTAGATTTTTAATATTTATCTATGTATATGTATTTGTATGATAAGAACTCTGGTCAGTATACATACATATTTGTGTGATAAGATCTACGGTCAGTATATTATTTGTGCTTGCTAGGATGCATTAATTGGCAGCAAAAAGTTAATTTTGGTTGACAAAAGTGAAATAATGGAGATTATTGTTTTGCAAGGTGGTTGGAGTCAGTTGGCCCAAAGCATCATGAAGAGAATTTTTGTAGGAAATCTAGCACTGAGGATCGACATATTAAGTGGCGGATTTCCTGGGGAAGAGGAAATGCCTAAAATGATTCGGGGCGAGTTATGGAAGTCATAGAGGAGCTCATTTTGCATTGACACGAGACTCAGTTTTACGATTATATGAGGAACAATTATCTTTGCAAATAGAGGGTATGATAGAGAGGTGTGAGCATGTATGTAACATTTGACTCTCCAATGCTAGGATTCGTATTCCTCTTGGGACCAACACTGAATAGAGTTGGAGCGATGAAAGCATAATGAGTTAGGATGCCAAAATGGGGAAAGGAGTCTGATGTTGTCTCACATTTCACTAGTTAGAAAACTTCTACTTATTTGTGACGGTGCAGAGAATTATAGTGAGTTATAAGGCATGAGAGATTAGCAGCATACTCATTAGTGTATAAAGCAAAGGTGGATTGGGGTACGAGTCAAGGAGGCTCTTGGAGGAGGAGAGTAGAGAGGGAATGCAAAGAGTGAGTCAACAACATGATCAACAAGAGGGAGCTGATGTGAATATGGAAATCCCAAATGTACCCATGTGATCATTACAAATTTAAAAGTTCCCTTCTAGACCATATTTGGTTTTAATTAGCTCCCAAACTTCATAAAAAATAAAGGGATGTGTAAAGATGTGCCCTCTTGGGTCCCTCTCGAAAAATACATTTTACCTTTATCTTGGACAAGAAATTCCAAGTTAACCACTGGTGTCTGATAAGTATATAACAAGGCTTAAACAAAACTAAATCTTGGTGATTTGATGATAATTTCATAGGGAATAAGATCAAGACGTAGCACTCAATTAATTGTGAGCAACTCATTCAAACTTGAAGCATGTTGTTGGATCTAAGATTGGTTTAGTGAACTTGTATGGTGGTTATTTTTCATCTTCGATTCTGCAGCAAGCTCTTATTTAATCCTTTGTCTGCCTTTTTAACACCCATCTCAACAATAGGAGGAGGTGAGGGTATTCATTCTTGTTGTATGATCTTATTCAGGTTGTGTATATAAAGGCTTCTCTAAGCGATTGTTATCCTAAAGAGTTCTTGTATTGTTTGCAAAAATCTTGGTCCTTAGGAGGTTGAGCATGAACTTTCTCCTTGTTAAATAACATCACAAATTTCCCTTTGAAACTAGCTATCTTTGTAAAGCCTAGGAACTGAAAGCTAGTGTTGGTGACATGCAGTACACCAAGCTAAGGGTCTTCTCCATTGTCATCACATGTCGAGGATTACACATTTATTGGTTGTTTCCTTGTAGTTTGGGTTCAATGAGATGGATGCTGAAATTTCTTTGAATAAAGTTTACTTTTCCTTTATGTTAGATTTTTTTTTTTTTTTTTTCACTTTGGTTTCATTAGTCTTAACTTTTAAGTCCAAGTCTTAGAGCTATGGGATTTTTTTATTTTTTATTTTTTATTTTTTTAATTTGATATTTTTATGGATTTTGTTATATTTAATTTTTTTTTTAATTGAAGTGATTAGGATTTTTTATTTTACTTGTACTTTTTATGTATTTTTTTAGATTATGGGGGGAATTAACAACCCATTGACCAGGCATCACATTATGACTTTGGAGTGAATTCTTTTATAAGGTGTTATCATATTCTTTATAATGTAAGATACCCAACTATATCTAACTAAAATTTTTCCTTACTTAGCTAAAATTACTTGCACTTAACTCATCAACTGCTCAACAAACTTAATGACATACATCAAAGATAACAAGTTGTATGAATGATCTTTGAAGTTGGGTACTTGTATTGTTACTTGATTCAACTTATTGCAAATGTCTTATTACAATGTAGACCTAGGCGCCCAACTGAGGTAGCAGAGGCATGGATATGTGCCTAGAGGAATTTGATGATTCCATATGCCCTCAAAACACTTAACAATATTCAGTGAAGATCTCTTGGATTCTAGGCGCCATCTGGAGGTTGGAAAGAGGAGGATTGACACTCAGCTTGCTTAGGCGCAGTACTAGTGTTCTTCTGACTGGGCGTCAACTTTGGAGGATTCACAGGGGTTTTGGCTCCTTGGTTACAACTTATAATCTTTTTATGTCCTTTAACTTCCTGCTCTCGAATGCGATGGGATGACGATCTTGCATCAAAACAGCTCCAATGCCTTCTCTAGAAGCATCACATTCTAAAACAAAAGACTTAGTAAAATCTGGCAAAGCCAACACCGGTGTTGTACTCATTACTTCTTTCAATCTGTCAAATGCAGCTTGAGCTTCCATTGACCAGATGAAAGCACCTATCTTTGTCAGATTCGTTAAGGGTGCAGCAAGCCGTGATAAACCTTTAACAAATCTTCTGTAATAGTTGCAGAGGCCAAGGAAACCTCTTAGTTCTGACACATTCCTGGGAACTGGCCAATTGCGAATGGCTTCAATCTTTTCTTCTTGAACTTTCACACCATTAGCTCTGATCACATGACCCAAATATAGGATCTCCTTCAAGCCAAAATCGCACTTAGACATCTCTGCGTATAAAGATTGATTCTCCATGACGCTCAAAACTTCATCTAAGTGTTGGAGATGTTCTTCCCATGTCTTGCTGTAAATCAAGATGTCGTCGAAGAAAAGCAACAGGTACTTCTCAACTGCTTGTTAAGAACATGATTCATGCAGGACTGGAAAGTGGCTGGTGCATTTGTCAATCCAAACGGCATCACCATAAATTCATAATGTCTGTAATGGCATCTGAATGCTGTCTTTGGAATGTCTTCTTCGCGGACACGAATCTGATGGTAACCAGATCTAAGATCTATCTTTGAGAAATAGATTGCTCCATGCAACTCATTGAGTAATTCATCAATCCTAGGTATTGGATACCTATTCTTGATGGTCTTCTTGTTCAATGCGCAATAGTCAATACACATCCGCATTGTTCCATCCTTCTTCACTAGCACCACAGATGATGCAAATGGACTTGATGATGGTCTTATATGCCCCATCTCGATCAATTCTTTGATCGTCTTCTCAATTTCAATCTTTAAATGCCTTGGGTGCCGATAGGGTGCAATGTTGACGGGTTTCGTACCATCCTCCAATTCAAAGACATGTTCAAAACCTCTATCAGGAGGTATGCCTAGAGGTATATCCCTAAACACCTTACCATGCTTATCCAACATTGCCTGGATATCTGCAGGATAAAGTTCTCCAGCAGAGAGAATTTGGTTGTCCTTGATGCAAACCTGTGCTGCTCACTCAATGTCATTATGCCTGAACAATGCTTCCATGCGTTTAGCCGAGACAACTCTGGGATTTCCATCAGACACTGACTTCAGTTTGATTTTCCTTCCCTCATGCATGAATTCCAATTCCATCTTCTGAAAATCTTGGACTATTCTCCCAAGTGAATGTAACCATTGTACTCCAAGCACCACATCAATATGCCCAAGTCCAACTACATAGAAATCATCCTGTAAAGTATAATCACCCATCTGAATTTGTAGTTGGGTCACCCTTTTGGTACAACTCATCAGGAGACCATCAACAATTGCTATTTGAAACCCTTCGAAGTCTTCAACTGTTAGACCCCGCCTTGCTACCAAACCTTCATCTATGAAGTTGTGAGTAGCACCACTGTCAATTAGACAAGTGACTCTCTGACCCTTCACAACTCCTCTTATGCGGAAGGCATGATATTTAGGAACACCTGAAATAGTTGCTAATGTTATTTTGTCAGTTGTTCCTTCCGAAACAACATTAAGAGTTGGTTGTTCACGTACTTCCTCTTCATCTTGAGTTGACTTTTCTTCACTCAATGACTCCTCTTCACTTCCATCATCAGATACAACTTCAATCAAATGAGCTTTACCTTTACCAAGGCATCTATGTCCTGGTTCCCAAGGTTGCTTGCAAGAAAAGCAGAGCTTCTTCCTTCTCAGTTCATCTCTTTCCGCTGCAGATGTACCTTGAGACATTCTTTGAGGAAATGAGGGTTTCCTTTGAGTAGAACTAACTCCTTTATAGAACTTCCTCTTAGGCTGGTATACAGGAGTAGTATCAAGATCAAGAGTAAAGTCAATTGCTTCTTCCAAGTTTGCTGGCCTTTGTACCTTCACCAATGGCTTAATCTGATTGTTCAATCCCTCAATGAATAACATAGTGATTCTTCGGTCAGTCATATCAGGTACCATCACTACTATCTTCTGGAACTCATTTACATACGGCACAACCCTTCCTTCTTGCTTGAGTTGAGCTAGTTCACGATAGTACACTTCAGTGTCTTTTCTATCAAACCTCTGAATCAACTTGGTTGCAAACTCATCATAGGAATCTATCCTATCATGATGTTGAGAGACTAGGCCATGATGCCACCATTCATAAGCCAACCCTTCAAGGTGTATTGTAGCAAAGAGAATCGCCTTCTTTTCTGTCAAAGGCTTAAGAGAAAGGTATGTATCCAGCTTGTTCACCCAAGCTCTAGCACTGAGCTTACCACTTCCATCAAAGGTAGGAATGGGAACTCGATTCAAGGCTTCTTTATACTCCTTTGTATCATCATCCCTTCTAGGGTGAAAACCTCTAGTTCTACCTCACCTGTCCCTATCTTCCCTCTTCTGTTGGCAATATTTATTGAAAGTCATCATATCTCGAACACGATCTGGTAATCTGGCATAGAGATCTGCAAAGAGTGCTACTTCATCTTCAAAGTTATTCTGCTCTTCCGCATCAAACTCTTCATCAGCTTCATTGCCTTGTTCAGGTGGTGGTGGAAGGAAAGTAGGTCTTATAGGCCTATCAACTGTAGGAGTTTGTGTGCGAACTCTTCTGCCTGTTGCACTAGCAGCATCATCATCAACATGTCTTTCTTGTCTCTCATGTCTAGCTACATCTCTACGACCTTGTCCCGCGACTTCACCTTGATTCATGTTTTGAAGGGATTGTAGGACTTGTTGCAATATTTGAGCTGTTTGTTGTTGTCCAGCGGCAATGTTTCTGAACATCTCCCTTGCTGCACGTTCATTTTCACCAGGTGGACTTCTACTTCTTTCATCAGCCATGTTATCTGGAGCTTCTGTATGATGTTGCTGTTGTTGTTCTTGCCTAGCTCTTCTTGTATAATACCTGTGTGGACCTACTTTGGGTGGCTGCATAACCCAAAGGCTGGCAGGATCCAAGCTCTGATACCACTATAAGATACCCAACTATATCTAACTAAAATTTTTCCTTAGCTAAAATTACTTGCACTTAACTCATCAACTGCTCAACAAACTTAATGACATACATCAAAGATAACAAGTTGTATGAATAATCCTTGAAGTTGGGTACTTGTATTGTTACTTGATTCAACTTATTGCAAATGTTTTATTACAATGGATAATGCCTTCAATGGCAATGAACATACAACTTATTCAACTGATTACAAAAGAGGCCTTGAAGCCTTGATGTTTACAATGATTCCACAATTGATTAACTCTATCGAGCACGATGATGTCAACTATGTGTTAACACCTCACAACTTGACAAGGGAGCATCACCTTATCACTGTTGAGGGAGCATCACCCCAACTTATTGAAACTTGCAGGCCTCAAGACAAGCATAAGCTTCACAGAGAGAAATTTGCGAAAAGATTAGATATCAAATGAATGAAAGAGCTCCTCCTTTTATAGGCCTTCCAAAGGGAATGAAGGCACGTTTTCCAAGGATCATATTTAGGAGAATATTCCACTTGACAACTCATCCTGAACTGGCAATCTTATCCAAAGACCTTGACACGGATCTCAATGTCATCCTGTCGACCAATGAGAGTCCAGATAGTTACAACTACCTTTTCTTCTGTCTAGGTGCCAATTTGAAGCAGTTTGATCATGGAATGGCGCCCAATGTAGACCTAGGCGCCGAACTGAGGTAGCAGAGGCATGGATATGCGCCTAGAGGAATTTGATGACTCCATATGCCCTCAAAACACTTAACAATATTCAGTGAAGATCTCTTAGATTGTAGGCGCCATCTGGAGGTTGGAAAGAGGAGGATTGACACTCAGCTTGCTTAGGCGCAGTACTAGTGTTCTTCTGACTGGGCGCCAGCTTTGGAGGATTCACAGGGGTTTTGGCGCCTTGGTTACAACTTATCATCCTCTCAAAGAACTTTGAAAACAACTTGACTTCAAATGATTATCATCTTACCTCCTGATGGAGTGCCTTGTACCAAAATTGTTTTTGAGAACTTGCACCTAACTTAGGCGCACATTTGGGGTAGTTTTAATTGGTATCATCGCCTAGCCCCATAATTCACATTCTCCATATTTACAATCAAACCTTTTGATGCTCCTTTAACCTAGCGCCCTCATCTGGAGTACCAACATCTTGTTTGAGTCTTCAACTTCACTTAGGCGCACTTGTTGATAGAAAAAGGTCTAGATTGGCGCCTTAGGAAGAAAGTGGTTTTGCCTTGCTAAAATCTTCAACTCAAGTCACAACTGAATCAAAAATACTATCTTCTAACAAGCGCCCTTCACCATGAGTGGATTAAAAGCTCTTTCCCTTCTTAGGCGCACTTTTGGATGAGTCCTTTAGGCACAACAAGGTGCCAGGGGAAGAGTAAAATGGCACCTTCTCTTGAATGGTTCATCTTGCATGCAAGTGTTCACTTCCAAAGGCATTGAGGTAAACCTAGAACATCATTCTACTAGCGCCTTGGCTTACTGAGGAGTTTGGAGATCCATTCATCCACTTTGGCGCATTTTCAAGGCCATGAAGTCTTGTTTTGGCACCTTGATATGCCTAGGCATTCATTCAATGGTGTTTGATCACCTCTTAGCGCCTAAGATGATCTCACTCCTTCAATACTTAACCTAGTTGCCTTAGTCAACATCTCATCTCTGCTTTTCAAAACACCCCACATCTAAGTGGATTGGAAGCACCTTCTAGGTTTGGCGCACTTTTAGGTTTGCACAAGAAGGAATTTGCGCCTACACTTGAATGATCATCCTCCACACATTTCACTTGAAGAAATTCCTTTCAATGACCCCAAACACATGTTGGGTGAATGCTCAACTTTTTAGTTCTTGCCTTCAATGTCCAAGGTGCTCACTGGGTGAGCTTCAACATGACAGTGGCGCCCAAACATGAAAGCCTTTTTCACACCCACTCCACTCATCTCAATACTAGGCGCTGGGTTGGAGGAGGTTAAACACATGAAGCGCCTCAAATTAAATCCCTTACTGAGTGCTACAAGTGGACTTGAAAGGTTAGGCGCCAAAATGAACCTGAATCACCTAGAAATGCGCCTAAACATCATGAAAGCATCTCTTGACAATGTGACCACTGGAGTTGATGAAATGACTCTCAGACTTAGTCAAATTTTGGGTTTCTGACTTAGATCCTGCAAAACAATAAAATGAAGTTAGTAAAAAACCAATTCATTCCCTCATCATTCTGAATTAGCCTCCGGGAATGAACAATAGGCTAATCCATTCATTTGATGATCAAACCGGAAACGGGGACATTGCATATAATAAAATTGGAGTGTAACTCTTTTCTTAGGTGTCACTATATTCCTTGCAAAGAATATGGGAGTGTAAACTTGTTTGTGCATGTCTCTTGTTATGAGGAATAAGACACATAGGTATACATTAATGCAAGGTGGCAAATATAGGGACTAAGGTTTATGTAAACAATTCCTTTTCTCATCTTATAAAATGGATGTTTTCTTTCCCCCATTTTAATGGTGGTGCTTAGATATCTTTTTTTAAAAAAAATTCTCACACTTTTTTAATAGAAAGATTGTAAACATCGTGTAAGATTTCAAAATACTACAATTTCTTAACTTCGAAAATCTTGTCTCACTTATATTATGATATAATTTTCTCTTATTTTATTAATTTATTTTATATTACTTATAATTCAATATTTACTAATTAATCTTGACATAATAGTTTTTTTAACATTATGATTAGTTTTATCTATTATTTCACGTATAGATATTAATTGGACTCTTGTTTAGTTTAATTAGGTTACTTAAACTAATTAAATGTTTAAACTAAAATATTTGTAATGAATTACACATTAAAATGTGAATGGGCACCATTGAATGTCTATTAAGATAGAAAAACCAAAGCATAAAAGATACTCACAATACAATCCAATGTAGATGTTAACATTCATCAATCATTAGTGCATGCAATATCTAGATTTGTTCACTCTATATACCCCTTTTCTATATCATTTTTTTCGCAGCCATTAATTTTCCATAGTCCATGATGTTGTATTAATGAATACTTCTGGATTAGACTGTGTTAATTATTTTTCCTGAAGGTTTCAGATCACACTCCATGATCCATCATTAGGAGAAAGAGAGCAAGAGAAGAGAAATAAATGATAACTTGTAGACTCAAGACTACCTTAAAATGAGTAAGGGAGTGAAGTGGACACCAAGAAATCTAAAGGGAGGTTAGATGAAACCAAGGAAATAAAAGAGGAACAAAAAACAAACATAAGAAAAGAAGCAATACAAAAGAAGAAAAAAGGAAAAGCATTAGACATAAATATACAAATACCAACACGAAAAAGAGCTAAAGAACATATACATACATACATATACAAATTACAATAAATTGAAAGAAATTAAAAACCAAAAAATTAAACATAAACAAATTTTTATATATATATATATATAAAGAACAAAAACCTACATATATTTTCTTTGTAGTTTGTATTTAGATGTAGGTTTTTGTTCTTTATATATATATATATATATATATATATATATATATATATATATATAAACCAACACCAAAAAGAAAATAAGAGCAAATACAAACCTACAAAAACAAAGGACATTATCCCGACATAACTACACAACGAGAAAAAGCTAACATATACAAAAAATAACAATAAATATATATACTTGAAATAATAAATAAAACTAATCATCATGTTTAAAAAACTATTATGCCTCAGATCTACTTTCTTTACATTCCAAGGAGTAGCCTACGAGCAATTAGATAGAGTTGCCATGGGATCCCCTCATTCCCCTATTGTGGCTAACCTTTACATGGAACATTTCGAAGATATTGCCCTCAACTTGTTTCCCCTCAAACCAAAGTGGTGGAAACGCTATGTCGATGACACCAACATTTGTTGGCCACATGGTCGTGAGAAGCTTGAAGACTTCCACATGCACCTCAATAGCATAGCCCAAAGCATCTCCTTCACCAAAGAGTTGGAGACTAACAACCAACTTCCTTTCCTTGATATTTTGCTCATAAAAAACCTTGATGGTTCCTTAGGCCAGAAAGTCTTTAGGAAAGCTACCCACATGGATTTGTACCTTCATGCCACCTCTCATCACCACCCTACCCAAAAAGTCGATGTTCTAAAAACTCTAGCTACCAGGGCTTTCCGCATTTGTGATGAGGATAACTTAGATCTTGAACTCGTTCACCTCTTCAAAGTCTTCAAATTGAATGGATTCAAAAGTAAACTCATCTCTAAAGTTTTTAAACAAGCCAAATATCGCTTCTACTCCATGCAGATTGAGTCTCATCATTCAACCCCCCTGTGGCCTCTATTCCCTACATCAAAGGCATCTCCAACAAAATTTCTAAGATTCTTCTTAAAAAAGGTCTCCACTGTGCCTTCAAACCCATCTCTACTCTTAAGAGTCGTATCCCGTCTCCCAAAGACCCAAGAGATCTCTTCCTTAACTCTAGTGTCTACAAGGGAGTTTGTTCATGTGGCACCCCCTACATTGGGGAGACATGTCGCTCTTTTAGCACCAAGATTAAAGAGCATTGTGCCGACATCAAGCATGAATGAACTCAAAAATCAGCCCTTGCCGAGCACTCCTCTAAAACCAAACACCACATTTGCTTGGAAGACACACAAATTTTGGTGAAGGAAGATAACTACTTTAAAAGGAAACTTAAAGAGTCTATATAAATTGGTAATCACCCCTCTAACCTTAATCATAATGAGCGTTAGAGTCTAAGCTTCTCTTGGTAACCCTTGGTTACCTGCCTTAGAAACCGCTCCCCTGCCCTTCCTATTCTCCTTCCCTCCTAGTCTTTTGCCTCTTCCCCTTCCTTCCCTCTGGTCCCGCTCTTGTCATCCCTACCCTCAACCTCTTGTCCTTCTTCCTTCCCTTCTCTTCTGTTTCCACCCTTTTCCTTCCTCTGCCTACGTTTGCCATTTTCCTCCTCCCCCCGCCTCTCCTTGTCAGTTCCCTATTTTTGTTTTGGGGTTCCCTCTATTTGTTCCCTCACCTGGTTCCTTTTCCTCATTCTCATTCTCTCTCCATGCTTGCTTTCTTTCCTTTCCTCCCTTGTTGATTCCCCCACACACAAAAATCACACACCTTGCCTGGTTTTCTCCCCTTCCGAGGCTTTTGCCTCTTTTACTCTTCCCTCCTCTTAGTCGACTTGGTCTCTTGGCTCCTTCCTATGTATTTGTATAGGTTTTGGCATATGTATATGTACACACACACACACACATACATACATACATACATACATACATACATATACATATATGTATGTATGTATGAATGAATGTTTATACATTTTATATTGTTTTGATGTTTTCTTTATTTTTATGTTATCTTTAGATAGTATATTTTTTTTTATATGTTTAGGTTATGTATTCATTGTCTACATATTTATGTGTTTATATTATATTGTTTTTTGTTATCTATATGCAAACTACTTATCTTATCTCTTTCCATTGTACATACAATTGTTTATGTATTTATTCATATATTTATATATATTTTTATGTTTATTGATAAGTTTAGGTTATTCTTTTTTGTTTTTAACCTTTCTTATATATATATAGTTAATTTTTGTATATGTTAGCTTTTTTTGTTGTGTAGTTTTGTCGGGATAATGTCTTTTGTTTTTGTAGGTTTGTATTTGCTCTTATTTTCTTTTTGGTGTTGGTTTACATATATTCATATCTGGTTTATTTTCGTTTTTCTTCTTATATATATATAATTAGTATTTTTTGTAATTTTTTTTTTTTCCATTTTTAATTTCTTTTGTTCTTTGTAGTTTATATTTAGAGGTAGGTTTTTGTACTTTATAGATATATATAATTTTTTGTTTATGTTTTATTTTTTGGTTTTTAATTTCTTCGGTTTATTGTAATTTGTATATGTATGTATGCATATGTTCTTTAGTTCTTTTTCCTGTTGGTATTTGTATATTTATGTCTCGTCCTTTTCTTTTTTTCTTCTTTTGTCTTGCTTCTTTTCTTATGTTTGTTTTTTGTTCCTCTTTTATTTCCTTGGTTTCATCTGACCTGATTGGCTGTCATCTCTCTCCCTTTAGATTTCTTGGTGTCCGCCTCACTCCCTTACTATTTTTAAGGTAGTCTTGAGTTTGCAAGTTATCATTTATTTCTCTTCTCTTTCTCTCTTTCTCCTGATAATGGATCATAGAGTGTGATCCGCAATGTTGAGAAAAAACAATTAACAAGGTCTAATCTAAAAGCATTCATCAATACATCAATTTTTTTCGTTATACATAGATGAATAATACCCCAAAAATTGGCGCATTAATCATACCATTAATATCTAATCTAATATAACCTAACTAATTATAATTATTTGAATGGGGTGTAATGTCCTATGGTAACATGCAACATTCTCCATTTATAATATTCCCATACAGATGTTAAAACTTAAATTACTACATAGTTCGTTTGTAGAGTTCAAAACCTCAAACAACAATTATCTTTCTCCATCCTTGAACATACTTAAGTCTAGGAGATTAGAGGTGCTTACTATGCCAACATCTTAAAAATAGTCTGTGCAAAAGAAAATAGACCATACCTTTTGCATGATATCTACATATTCCGAATATTGCTTTATCATCCATGCAAACTAATGGATGTTGGGCTTCTCGTTAGCAATTATTAACTACTAATTCATTTAGATAGTGGTCTCCAAAGTCAAAAGATCATGCAGCTTAGCATTGAATATTTTATAAAATAGGAGAATCTTAGGAAATCCTTACGTTGCATTGTTCAAATTTCTACTGCACCAAATATACCTCAACGACCACCATCTTAGCCCCAATCTTTGCAATAACGATGCCAAATAAGTTGACGTGTGCAGGGTCATCCCACAATTTAACAACATGCTCCTCTATCTCTCCGTGTTCCTCTATCTCTCCATGTAGGGATTTGGCCATCTTCACCTCATGTTCTATTTTTACATAGGCCTTGCACATTACTACTTGTAATTTTTTATGTATGGTATGGGTGGTAAATCTTGAACAAAGGATTGAGAAAAAAATATTAATATGGAGTGCATTGTTTTAATCCACACATCTTTAGCCCTTTTTTTCTTATTTCATAACATTATTTTTAGATTGTTCATTTGTTATCTTTTCTTTTACAATTTTAAAGAATTCATTTATTGAGGGAACTAATTTGGGGTATAAAACTTCACACAAGCAATAAATATATGGATTATTAATTTATCCAACTCAAGAATGGATTCCAACTTGGGACACATATAAGATGCAAAATTATAATACCTCAATCTCTTTAAACATGTTTTCTATTCGGGTCTTCAAAAACCCCTTTTCTACTTTTCATTGTTCCTTTTTTCAATGTAGATCAAGTTCTTCAAAATTTCTCTCTTTGTACATGGTATCGCACTACTCTTTGACCTTTTTCTTGGCCATATGATATTCCTCTACTTCTTGCATTGACTTGGAAATTAACTAGAAATTTATCTAAATAATTAAGAGCTAGAGAATTGTGACATTCTCAATGTTTATGGTGTAGGAGCATTTAGGTTTTAAGAGCAATCTTTCATCACCCAAAATTTTTTCATTCATGTTCTATTTTGTTTTATAGGTTTCTAATAAAGTTTTAGTCATCATACTCTCATAAAAAATGATTGTTCTCACTATAGAGGCATATTCTAATTTAATCACCATTTCAACACATTTAAGTTCTAAATAGAAGATCTTAACATAGATCACCTCATTTCATCATAGAGCCTTTAAATTGATATTAGGGATCCGATGATTGGTTCTACACAGTTCACATGATTCCTCAAAACTAGCTATTGGTCAAATGTTATGACTTGACAAATCCAAGAAAACCTGAAACTATAGAGGGTCTGCAGACATGGCACACCGAGCAAGAGGTAGAAGAGGAGTTGCTCCAAGAGTTGGAGATGCAACATTGGTAGAGATGCTAAGAGGCACCACAACTAGGCTAGATGCAATGGAAAGAACACAACACAAAGGAGTACCTGTAGAGGATGTGAATGATAATGAGGAAGAAGTTAGTGAAGAAGAAATAAAAGAAGGAGAAGATGGATATGAGAGGAGGTTTCTGAGTACAATGACAAAGATTTCCAGTAAACCCCATGTAGAGTTACCCAGTTACAGTGGTAGTCTGAAACTAGATGAGTTGATAGACTAAATTTTAGAGATGAAAAAGTATTTTTAGTTGGAATCTATTGAAGATCCTACGAGGATAAAAATTGCAGCTTCAAAGCTAAAGGGACATGCATCTCTATGGTGGGATCATGTGCAAGTTGAGAGACGGAGAAAAGGAAAGGAAAAGATTAAAACTTGGGAGATGACATTAACTAAGTTGAAGGTAAAATTTCTGCCTGCAAACCATCAGATCACCATTTTTAAGATGCTACATAACCTTAAGCAAAGGGAGAAAAGTGTGCAAGACTATACTGAAGAGTTTTATAGATTGAACATTAGGGCTGATCATATTGAAGATGACGCTGAGAAGGTCTCTAGGTATGTAAATGGTTTGCATTATTCTATCCAAGATGAAATTAGCATGGTTAGGGTTTGCATCATTTTATCCAAGATGAAATTAGCATGGTCAGAATTACCAGCATAGAAGAAGCCTATCAATTTACATTGAAGGCAGAAGAAAAGATCTCTAGAAGGCATAATAGTTCTAGAAGGGGTAAATCCTCCAAAGGAAGAGGGTAGCCAAATCCTGGACATGGTTCTTAGGATAAGAAAGGAGAAACAAGTTCTTAGACCAATACCCAAGGAGGTAGAGGAAGGGGTGATTACTCCCAATGTAGAGAAAATTCTAGAAGAGGAAGAGGATGGAACATGTTTCCAGTGTGGACAGATTGAACATAGGGCATTTGCATGTCCTCAAGTACAATGGAGCAGTGGAAAAGGAAAAGAGACTAGAGTCCATATAGCACAAGCCGAGGAGGAGAGTGTGGCAAGTGTAGCCTCACCAAAATTTAGAGAACTCGAGGATGGAGAATCCTTGATGCTGAGGAAAGTTCTTCTAAGACCAGAGAAGGTACAAGAGGAACCATAACAATGAAGAAATCTATTTAGAACTAGGTGCAAGTCTAGATGAAAATGCTGCAAAGTCATTGTGGACATTGGCATCACTGACAACTTAGTGTCAGAAGAGATGGCAGAGAAGATAAAACTGAAGAGGCTAAAACACCCAACTCCCTACAAGGTTTCTTAACTGTAAAAGGGACAATAGTTATTGGTAAGTGAACAATGCCTTATTAAATTTCACATTGGGAATTACAAAGATGAGATACTGTGTGATGCTATGCCACATTTTGTTAGGTAGACCTTGGCAATATGATATGCATGCCATTCATGATGGAAAGAGTAATTGCATTAAAATCAAGAAGGATGGGGTTGAGTATGTGTTGAATCCTTTGAAGGATAAGGATGAGGAGGTTGAGAAAACCAATAGGGTTTGTCTAGTGACTGGAAAATAGTTCTTAAAGGAAATCAGAAAGGAGAAGGTATGTTATACCTTCCTACCTCAGGTTGCAGAAATTATGACAGTAGAGAAAGGAGTAGAATTTCCCACAGAGAAATTTTGAATTAATTCAACGACATTCTAATGAAGGATTTACTTGATGGATTACCTCCAACTAGAAGCATAAGTCATTGCATGGTCTTGATACTGGGGGCAAGCCTACCGAATAAGGCACCATATAGAATGACACCTATGGAAAATGAAGAGGTGAATAAACAAGTGCAAGAGCTATTAGATAAGGGGCCTATTAGAAAGGGCCTTAGTCTGTGTGTTGTACCTGATGTATTGACACCTAAGAAAAATGGGACATAGTGAATGTGCACTGATTTAAGGGATAGAAATAAGATAACCATAAAGTATAGGTTTCCACTGCCTCGTATGGATGACTTGATGGATTGTTTGAGTGATGGATTGTTTGAGTGGAGCAAAGTACTTCAACAAGATTGATTTGAAAAGTGGATACCACCAAATCAGAATTAGAGAAGGGGATGAATGGAAGACATCATTCAAGACCAAGGATGGATTGTATGAGTGGTTAGTGATTCCATTTGGGTTGACAAATGCACCCATCACCTTTATGAGATTGATGAATGAGGTAATGAAACCTTTCCTTGGAAAATTTGTTATCGTTTATTTGGATGACATTTTGATTTTTAGTAAAACAAAAAAGGAACACCTGCTGCACCTTAAGGCAGTTTTGCAAAGGTTAAAAGAAGAAAAGTTACTTGTAAACTTGGATAAATATAATTTTATGCAGAGAGAACTTGTATATCTAGGTTTTGTAGTGTTTGAAGAAGGGTTGAAGATGGATCCCAAGAAGGTTAAGGCAATAATGGATTGGCCTTCACCTATAAACATGTTTGAGGCTAGAAGTTTTCATGGCTTGGCGAGCTTCTACAGAAAGTTCATCAGGAATTTTAATGGAATATGTGCACCAATCACCAAGATAATGAAGGGTGTTAGGAAAGAGTTCTAGTAGATAGATGCAACAGAAAAGAGCTTTTAGTTGTTGGAGAAGAAGGTGACATAACAACTTGTGTTGGCATTGCCAGACTTTGGCAAAGTATTTTAAGTGGATTGTGATGCTAGTGGTAGTGCAATTGGGGGAGTGTTAAGTCAAGAAGGTAGACCCATTGCTTATTTCAATGAGAAATTAAATGAAGCAAAGAGGAAATACTCAGTTTATGACCAAGAATTCTATGCTATAGTGCTTGCCTTGAAGAAGTGGAGGCATTACTTGATGTCAAATGAGTTTGTATTGTACACATACCACCATGCCTTGTAATACATCAACAATCAAGGTAAATTAAACTAGAGGCATATGAAATTGGTGGAATGCAAAGTTATTCTTTTGTCTTGAAACATAGGAGTGGTAAGTCAAACAAGGTAGCAGATACACTTAGTAGAAGTTGTTTATTGCTGAATGAGTTAAGGGCCGATGTTGTTGGCTTTGATGCAATGAAGGAATTGTATCCTGATGATCCTGATTTTAAGGAAGCATGGATAGCTAGTAGAAGTCCAGTGGAGGGAGATACGACTCCATGGTTGGAATATTTCATCCAAGATGGCTTGTTGTTCAAAGGACAAAAATTATGTATACCTAGAGGTTCAATGAGGGAGAATCTAATAAGAGAAAAACATAGTGGAGGCTTGAGTGGACATTTTAGAATAGATAAGACAATGGCACAACTGAGTGAAGGCTATTTTTGGCCTAGAATGAGTGCAGATGTGAAGAGACTAGTACAAGACTACATAATTTGTCAGCATGCTAAAGGAGCAAGACAAAACACAAGACTATATCGGCCATTTCCTATACCAGAGAGACCAAGGGAGCACCTAAGTATGGATCTTTTTTGGGACTGCCTCGAACACAAGGTAATGATTCCATTTTTGTTGTAGTGGATAGATTTTCAAAGATGGTTGATTTCATACCATGTCATAAAACTAGTGATGCATCCCACATAGCTGCATTACTTTTCAAAGAGGTTGTCAGGCTACATGAATTGCCTAAGAACATAGTTTCCAATAGGGACACAAAGTTTGTTGGCCACTTTTGGCATACATTATGGAAGAAGATGACCACTGAATTATGATTCAGTTCAGCCTATCATCCCTAGACTGATGGACAGATAGAGGTTGTGAACATAAGTTTCGAAAATTTATTAAGATGTTTGGTGGGAGAAAAACCACATCAATGGGGTCTTATCTTGGCACAAGAAGAATTTTCTTACAATAATTCAGTGAATAAAAGTGCAGGAAAGAGCTTGTTCCAAATAGTTTATGGGTATAGCCCAAGAGGTGTTGATGAGTTGAGAGGTAGTGCAGATTTGAACAGAAAGAGTGTTGTAGTGGAAGATTTTGCAAAATACATTCATGAGGTTCACAAGGAGGTGAAGGAAAAGTTGGAGAAAAGTGCTAACAAATACAAAGAATATGTTGATGTGCATAGGAGGGAACAAGAGTTCTAGGTAGGAGACTTAGTTTTGGAACATTTGAGGAAAGAAAGGTTTCCATAGGGAACATACAATAGGTTGAAATTTAAGAAGATAGGCTCGTGTAAGGTGTTGAGGAAGTTATTATCCAATGCCTATGAGATGGAGCTATCAGTAGAGATATACATATCTCCTATTTTTAATGTTGTTGATCTATACAAGTTCCATGAAGGAGAGACACGTTTACAAGTAAGTACACACTCATGTTTGCCTGATGCACAAGGATGGTTAGATCAGTTACCTGAAAAGAAGATGGAAGAATTAGATAGAGTGATTAGCTTTCAAGTGGCTAAGAAGACTAGAGGAAAGGACTACATGGAACACTTGGTCAAATGGAAGAACATAGCTATAGATGAAGCTTCTTGGATGAGTGCTGCAGAGCTAGTCAAGAATGGAATTTTGGTTCCAGTCTTGCCAAAATGTTCACAAGTTTCCAACTCATGGAACATTTTAGTTACCCAGCATGTCTGATGTAGGAGCATCTAGGTCCAGGAGCAATCCTCAGCAACCAAAAATATTTCTTTGCTTTCTTGCTTGTTTGTTTTCCTTCTTGTTTTGCTACAGGGGTTGATGATCAAATTTCTAGAGAATTTCCTAAGGATTCATGGCCAAGTATTGACTTCATCTTGAAGAAGATCCAAATGGGTGCTCACATTTCAAATTTGGTGAAGATCTGAGCTAAATTGGACAAGTTATGCAAATGCAGAACTTTCAGTGTCAATAGGATATGTGGGACTTTCCCTGCCATCAAAATATATACAAATGACCCCTGAAATCCCACAAATCCAAGTGATGATATCATATTGTTAAGGATCCAAATGGGTGTCCAAAATTTTAAGTTTGGCGAGATTCTAAGAAAAATTGAGCAAGTTATGCTTTGGCAGAACTTTGAGTTGCAACATGATATGCAAAACTTTGGTCTGCAATAGGATATATACAGTAGACACTTGAAATCCCACAATATGCAGTTGACCCTTGAAATCCTGTAATATGCAGTAGACCCCAAAATTTTGCAATATGGATTAGACCCCTAAAATCTTGCACTATGTAGTAGATCCCCAAATTCCCGCAATATGCAGATGACCCAATTTTTCTCCCAATATACAGATGACCCAATTTTTCCTTCAACATGCAGATGACCTAGTTTTTACTGCAATATTAAGATGACCTAGTTTTTTCCGCAATATGTAGTTAGCCCAATTTCTTCCGCAATATCCTAGTGGATCACTTTTTCCTGCTGCACCACTTGAAAGCATCTAGAAAGTGAGAAAAATGGTTTTTGACCGCTTGCACGATTGATCCAAGAGTCAATTGATGACTGACACGTGTTCTATTCATGTGATGAGTGTGGTAGCCACCTCAAATGCCTATAAATAGAGGATTTTTAACACTGAAAGAGGTGGGCTTCTCCATAGTGAGTTTTTGACTTCTATTGTAGCTCCTTTTGTAGATTTTAGATTTTGAAGGCAGATTGTTTTAAGTTTTCATAGGAAGGTTAGGATAGTCAAATCTGACCATTGGAATGGTTGTAAGGCTTAGGCCAGGGCATGTATGACATCCATTGTACTCTTGTTGTAATGTTTTCTATTGCATATGAATAAAGAATTTTTTTTGTTTCATTGTTGTGTGTTATTAATTTTGCTACCTGGTTTAGTAGCTTGTTAAGGCCCTTGGACCTTGATCTACATCAATAAAGGAGAGTCATGTTCAATGAGTTTTAGAGGCCACGATAACAAATGAGAGTCATGTTCAATGGTCTTGTTGCTACCATATGACTATGAGATGTGTCTACAACTTAGCCTACACTTAGGGGCCACAACACAACGCTTCAAACTTAATTACATACAATTTCTAAGTGGCCAAACCTGTTGAATGTTAATTTCAAAGAAAATATGGCCCCAAAAGCAAGTGGGAATTTAATGGTAATGCCAATATGGCCTCAAATATAAGAAAGAATGTAATATTAATGGCAAATATGATTTAAATTTATAATATATATTTTAAACTTCAAGCAATTAGGGTCCGATCATGCATCATTTATTATGGCCAAACAATTTAATTTAAAAGTTTAATAAAATAATGCTCAACCAATTTAACTAGCACTAAACTAAATTTTCATAAAATGTGGTAGTTTAGTTCCCCTTATAGCTTTTCCCATTTGTAAATATGGAGGCCAATTTAAACTATTTTAGGAAAGATTCACCACTAAAACAATCTATGCTTAATTTAGGTTCTTTATTTCATTTATTTAAAATACCATTACAATATTATTCTAGATAAAGGTGTTAAACCTAAAATTTAGTTCAATAATTAAAGTTGCTTCTACAATAGCCTTAACTTCCAAGCCTTAGATCATTTCCCTTTTTATTCAATAAGTTATTCTAACTTATTTAAAGACTTAAATCTAAGCAAGTATCACATTTATAATCATATTTCACTAAGGCCAATATAACTCCCACTAATACATATCTTAATTCATTTATCAATTTAGAAAAAACCAACATGAAACATATCACTTGTCAAACTTTCTAACATATCAACAAGTATATCTTAATCTATTATATATCCATTTCTAATTGAAAATTAAACTAACAAAGAAGGTTAAGATCAATTAACTCAATAAGAATTAAACATATATCTATTATTACTTTGAATATATATTTCCCATCCTCAAGATTATGATTCAAGTTTTGGTGAAGACTCACAATGACCACACATTCATTTTACAATTTAATAACATACTTTAAAATCCTCCTTAATTCTCTATTACAAGCTCACCTTTTAGAGCTTATAATTCTAGAGAAAATTGGTAATGACCACACATTCATTTTACAATTTAATAACATATTTTGGGTTCTTCTTAGTTCTGTTATAAGCTCACCATATAAAGACATGGGTTCATACCACACCTCTTGACCAAGCAAGACGCGATATAAAACAATTAAACAATGCCATGGACTTGACCCAATCATGTTTACAAAATGAACTTCCTATGTTGCCCAATACCTTCCAAATACCTTAACTTCCATGTAACCCAAAGTTGCCAGCTTTACCATGACTTGAGAACACCCTTGTATGCACAAAATTAGGTCCCCAACTTGATGTCACATGTAGGAGGAAAAATGGATCATATAAACCCATACATAGACACATATTTTCCACCCAACCCCACCTAGGCTAGGCAATACTAACAACTTTTACAATAAATTGGATCAAACATCAAAACCAAGTCCATTCACATATATACTACTCATATTTCCATGTTAACTAGATAATCATCTAAAGTGGTTGTTTACCAAACAAGAAAGCCTATCATATTTTCAAACTCTTAAAAATACCAGCTAGGATCTCAACACTCCCTTAGACTCCATGAGAAATCTGAAGGCCATGGTCACACCTTAGCATCATATCACATCATGTACAACCAACCGCCACATACCACTTTCACTAAATAGTAATGGACTTTTGTTGTCTTCAATAATATTCCTATACATTTAACTATCATTTGAAAATATTATACCAATAGACCAAGCTTGTATATTTGCCTTAGACAACACACATTTTTTGGCTTACGTAACTTAAGCAATGCCTCAAAACATGTACGAGCAATAGCAAATAGTTTACAAACCCAAAATGCTATAACTCTTATCACAATCACATAATGAATTATATATAGTTCCATTCCTGAATATCAAGCAATATAATCTCAACAACTACTCCCAGCAGTGAAAAATTCATCACCACTTAGGGTATATTGAAAATTTACCATTGAACCAAAAGCACAGGCATTGCGACACCCATTAAAATCATTCACAGAGTTTTCACGTAGACTTTTAACAATGCTTTCCAACAAAATTTAAGTGCCTACTCAGCGTTATTGTGCCTCTAAGATCATAATTAAAACAACATACCAGAGATAGTCAATATTTTGAAGAATCTTCTCCTCCTTAACAAAAATTTCCACAATCAGACTGTAACAACATCCTTAAATAATATGTTAAGCACGAGAAAAATTGTTATTGACTATTTGACCATTGAATGGGATGATGTTTAAGTAATAAAAATCTAACCTCTCTACCATTCTATAAACTTATTAAATAAGTTAAAAAATCTCCCAAAATGCCCAATGTAAGTTAAGTTCCCCTCAAATTTACATGAGATACATTCCTAGTGAAATCTTTGTAGTGTTTAGATAAAGTCAAAACACAAACGAGACATATGCCTATGAACTCAACTTCCTAAAACAACTCTAGTTTGCTAGCCCAAAATTATCCACAGTTGAATGCCCACCAAGAATAACTTTTAATGCTACAAAAAAAATCATTAAAATTAATGTACAAAATTCATAAAGCTACCCCAAGCCATGTGATATGGCATCATTCATAAAGTTCTCCATATGGCAAGCTTAGTCCAGCTCAACATAGAGTGGTTCTAAAATAGGTCTGGCTTCATGACATGTAGATAGCTTTAGGTTTAGCTAGGTTAGACTTAGATTATTTGAGGGTTTATATGAGGCTTTTAATCTATGCTAAGTTTAGAGCTTAGCATTACGTATTAAGATTTAAATTGATGTTTAGTATTTAGTCTATGAATATATCACCTTATCTTAGGATGGTTAGGATAGTAACTCAATCTTCTAACTTCACCTCGTTCAACATAATTTTTTAGATTTTTAATCCCTATTTTAATATATAAGTATATTTATATATATTTTTAATTAAAAATTAGAAATGTTAATGAATTAACAAATATATATTTATATTTAATAATTTGATTTAATTTAGACATCATTCATATTAAGAAAAGGTAATTAAAGGGGAAAAAAGTTCTAAATCAATCAATTTTATTACTAATATTAAATAAGATATGCACCAATCCAACTAACACCAATAAAATTTCCAACACAAAGATAACATGATTAATGTCAAATCAATTATACACTAAATATGACAACCATTGACAACCTACGCAAAAGAGAACTATGGTACCCATAACTTTGGTATGATGTTTGAATTTGCAACATTAACAGTCATATAACACAACTTGATGTCTTTTTATATGATCCATTCACCTACTATTCAAGTGATCTCAAATTGTAGTGATACCTAAACCATCTAAAAGATGACAAAGCTAATAACATCTATCTAAATTCAAAAAAACATAAATGACAAGTAAAAACTATATTTTGCATCATCAGTCACTCATCAAGGTTAGACATCACATATAACCTCAATAGTAACTACTTGTTATAGTGCATCAATGATGAATCAATCATGTCAATTAAATATCATCAAGGTACTAATCACAATAATCGATATATAATAGTTTAGAAAACAATAGTTCAAGAGGGGTTTAAAGGTTTTTGGATGGATACTACTAATAGAATTGTGTTGTTGAAGGCATAGGTACTACTAAACCACATTTGGGTGTTGCGATGGAAAATTGAGGGGAATTTAGTGGACTAAACTAATGTAAATATGAACCAATTCCAAGTGACCACATGAGCTAGTTTGATCGCAAGCGTGTGAGGTCGATGTCATCATTGTGCTATTATGTCTAGTCCTTTACCATTATGTCATTCCTATGTTATGATGTATGTTCATGATATGGGTTCACATGAACAAAACTCAATAGATAGATTTACTCAACAAAGGCAATCCAAAACATCTTCATAATAAGTCTTTTAGAGGAATAAAAAGATGCTTCTAGAACAAAGAAGCTTCTAGAAATATTAATAAAAACATTATTATATTATACTAATCAAATATTATATCTAATGAGAATATTATATTCTATTATATTAGCTAATAAAATATTATGTCTAATGAAGAGGCTATGAAGGGGTTAAGCTTTATCAATTCCTCCCTATTTAGAGAAAAGTGTCCCCAATTTCTCCTTAACATTGGGAAAATTCTACTCAAAAGATGCCTATGAGATCCACTTGCCTTGGGTCGATAGTGTATCCTTACAACCAACCAATTATATGTAGTGGTAGTCCTACTTTTAGTAGAGCATGTGTGAACCTCAAAAATGGTATTTGCATCCAAAGGAGGCTAAAAAACTAGAATATTACGCTCAAGATGAAAGAGAGGAACTTCTTGTTCTAAGTGAGGTGGCTCATATTGCTTCAACTAATTAACATTAACCACATCATGGATTCCAAGATATGATAGGAGAACAAGTTTGAAGGCATTATCTCTTATCTATTGGATAATGCATAAGGCCCATATCTAATAGGCTTGAGCTTATGATGTTGTTGACCTTTGAACCTTTACTTATCCATATAAAGCTAGACTTTATCCCCAACTATGAAGTTAGGAGGGATGTGATGCTTATCATGAATTTCATTATACTTAGCTTGAGAAGTTTGAATAGCTACTTGTATTTGTGCATGAATCTTTTCTATGTTTTGAATAAATTGAGAAGCTTGGCCTTGTTCCTTTTGTTGGTGTGATGAAGAAGTTGTAAGAAGAGCAACTGGAACCTCGTATAGATCTGGAGGTTGATATCCATAACATACCTTAAAAGGAGAAAGGCTTTTGGAGACATGTGTAACCTAATTATAGTTGTGCTACAAAACATGAAGATAGGTATCCAACTATTTATTCTTGTTGTAGTATATCTTGAGAGACTAAACTAAAGTCCCATCAACCACGTTAGTCTGGCCATATATTTGTGGATGAAAAGTTGTGGAATATCAACATTGAAACCCCAATAGATTATAAAGTGATTTCCAAAAGTGACAAAAATCTAGAATCATGATAAAAAAATAATAGAAAGAGGCAAACTAAATTGACACCATACATTACTAAAAAATATTTTAGCAGCCTTATGAGCATCAATAGTTTTCTTACAAGGAATGAATATGGCCATTTTTAAAAATTGACACCCCGCCACTAAAATACAATCATGTTGTCTAAAATTAGTAGGCAACCCACTAATAAAATCCATAGAGATAGACTCCCATGGATGAGAGAGAATAGGAAGAGGCTAATAAAAACCAAGTTTACGATTAGTAGGCTTAGCTTGGCTTCACAAAGAGCATTAGTGAATGAAAATTTCAACTTGATTCCTCATGGAGGGACAATAGAAGTATCATTGTAAATTTTGTAGTGTTTTGATGGTGCCAAAGTGTTCCCCATAAGAATAATAATGAGTATCTTTAATTAGCATCAGCTAGGTAGAATTAGTAGGAACACATAATTGAATCAACTTATACAACCAACCATCTCTAATTGCGTAGTCTAAGAAAGGGGTTTGGTTGGTGTAGTGGGATGTTGTAGAGCATATATAACTAGCCCAAAAGATGCATTAGAAGAATGCAAACACTTCCAATCATCATATGTAACAAATCTAACATCTAGGATATGTAATGCTTTGGCTAGAGGGTGTCTCAACAAATTAGCAACTTTATTGGTAGCACCCTTTTTATATTTAAATGACTAAGTGGAACTGTTGAATTTATGAGGCCCATTTCAAATGATGTTGTTCTTGAATTTTAGATTGTAAATTCAAAAACATAAGGGCTTAATGGTCAATATGAAGAATTGTTTCCTTACCAATAATATAGTACAGGTCCATTATTTCAGTTTGGACTAAGGCATAGAACTCCTTATCATAGGTACTGTAATTGATCTTGGATATGGAGAGGCCTTCAGAATGATAGGTTATAGGATATTGTTCCTATTTAAGAACAACTCCTATAGCATAGTTGGAGGCATCTATCTCAATCTCAAAGGGTTGTTGAAAATTTGGAAGAATAGGTATTGGATCTAAGCAAAGTGACTCCTTCAGTTGTTGAAATTCTTGATTTGTTGCTATAGACCATGAGAAATTATTTTGGTTGGACAACTAGTGAAGTGGTTGAGAAATATAGAAAAATTTTTGAATGAATTTTCTATAGTAATTCATACCCCCAAAGAAACTCTTTAGATTTGCAAGACATTGAGGGATAGGCCAATCTTTGAGAGATTTCACTTTATCCGGGTCTACACACACTCCATTTTGATCAATAACAAAAGCCACATGTATTTGATAGAGCATTGAACAAAGAAGGATTTGTTCATCTTAGCTTGAAGATGGTGTTGTTGTAGAAGATCTAAAGTAGTGCGAACATGATGAGTATGATCTTCTAAAGACTTACTAAACACAAGAATATCATCTAAATACACAATGATGAACTTTCCTAGGTGAGATTTGGAAATATCATTAATGATCCACATAAATGTGGTAAGACAATTACTTAGTCCAAAAGGCATCACTAACCATTCATAAATCCCAAATTTAGTTTTGAAAGTGATTTTATAGAAATTAATAGGATCCATTCATACCTAATGATAGCCTAAAGTGAGATCCATCTTTGTGAAATAATGAGCTCCCTTAAGATGATCCAAAAGGTTGTCAATCCTGGGAAAATGATATTTGTTCTTTATAGTGATTTTATTTAAATCTCTATAGTCTATGACCATTCTCAATTCATCCTTCTCCTTTTTGGGAATAATAAAGGTTGGAGAGCCACAAGGAGTTCTGGTGTTGGATTGTATCTTCCCTTCTTCCATAAGTTTTTTGATCTACTTCTCTATTTGTGCACTTTCAATTTGTGAGAGGTGGTATGCTGGAAAATTTGGCAAAGAAGATTCTGTAACCAAATCTATAGAATGATTGATAGTTCTAAAAGGTGGTAAAATTTTTGGTTCTCCAAAAAAATTTGATTAGCTCTCCACTAAATTTCTCATAGAAGGGGGTGGCAACTTATCCTAATTATCCTCCTTATCTTGGTGAATGATACAATATTTTTAATATTTTGATAAGTTTACCTATTTAACAACATGCTTACCTAAAATGAAATATGATTTAGCAATAGAAGTAGAAGTAAGCTTATACACCTTACCATCTTTCTTGATCTGGTAGGTGTTTAGTTGTCCATCATAAATTACACTACAATCATATTGGAATGGTCGTCTAAGAAGGAGATCTAAGTAATCCAATGGTGTTACATCAAATTCAATTGTATCTGAAAAAGGCCCAATAGTAAAAGCCACTGCACAAATCTTGTTGATTAACTTACGAGGCCTATGTTCTTCTACCCAACCCAAATGGTATGGCTGAGGATGATCATATGTGGGAAGTTAAAGAGTGGTGACCAACCTTTTACTAACCAAATCCTTTTCACTTCCATTATCAATAATCAAAAGATCCATAATATTCTTGATTTGATAGTTTTGTGTGAAAATGGACTTGCAAGAGGTCTTAGATAGTTATTAGTCATGAGAACAAGGGCATAGTTAGACTCTATAGGATTATCAACCTCCACTATGGGAAAATCCTCCACCTCTTCCATATTCCTTTCTTTCTCTTTTGCAAGGAGTATTTTTACTTCTCTCTTACTTTGGAGTACCCTACACTCCTTAGTGGAATGACCCTAACACTTGTGATAGCTATAAAATTATTTCTTACTATTAGTGGTAGGGGAGGATGACTTATTTAGAAATTATGATTAGACAGTAGGGTTACTAGAGGTTCTAGAGGTACCTTGTTGCATCCCCTTTTTAATCCCTAACTTATTTTTTATAGTCATTACAAGCTTAATTGCCCTATCTAAAGATTTAGCTTCAAACATAGTTAGCTCTTTGTGAAGGAAAATATATAGACTAGAAATAAATTTAACATCAAGTACCTCTTCTACATCTGAAATATTGAGCTTGACTTGAAGCTTGTCGAAGGTATCAATATACTGTTGCATTGATTGACCTTGAACTTCATTAGCCTAACATGTTTTGTAGATAACCAGAGGGATACAATCTTTCCTTAAGAGTTGCTTGTAGAGTTGACCACTTAGTGATATCCTCTAGTGATAACTATAAGAAACCACCCTAGAAAAGATACAAAATCCTAGTGGATCCAAGCCCAAGGCAATAATTTTTGTGGCGAATGTATGCCAATTTTGGGGAGAAAAAAATTTCGTGGAAAATTTGTTCACATTGTTGGTTTTTGCTGGAAAATTATAGATTTTTAAAAAATAATAATAATTTTGTTGGTGAATTATAGATTTTTTTGAAAAAATAAAATAATTTTGTTGGCAAATTATAAATATATTAAAAAAATTAAGTGAGGTGGCAAATTATAAATATATTCAAAATATAAAATTAATTAATTGATGAATTTGTCCATTTTTTAAAAATGTGGTTGGCAAAAATATTATATGCTAAATGATAAAATTTACATCATCCGATGAATACAGATCAATGGCTTAAGTTCTATTCCAGGTCCATGTTTTGACACACCTAAATTTAAATTTAAAGTTTCTAGAATTGGTCTCCTTAAGAGACAAGTGTCAACGAGTGAATGACAATTTACTATGATGCGACATTAATATATTATTAATTTATTAAGCTTCAACAATTTAAGAGATTCTACTGACATGTGAAAATATGCTATTTGGAATTTTTATTTATCTCATCTACTACATTTGTTCTAGTATTGCTTACATAAATATCAATTAATTTTTTTAATGATAATAGAGATATAGAGTTTTTTTCAAATATTTTGCATCCTTTGATGTATGATAATCAACGAGTGAAGTTCTATTCTAGGCCAAAGTTCTAACATCCCTAAATGTGAACTTAAAGTTTTAGAATTGGCCTCCTTAAGAGACAAGTGTCAATGAAATTTTCAATGAATGGATAATTACGGTCAACTTGACTATAGCCTATTAGTAGACATTACGATCATCTTATGTAGAATGCAGAAGGGTTATAACTTATCTCCTCATGTATAAGTTGTTCCTTCAAAATCTTGAAATGTGGTTTAAATTCTATCTCCCATTAGTACTATTCGGGAGTCCAAATTTGAGCTTAAAGTTGCTAGAATAATTATAGAGCTTCCAATTGGAAAATTTGAAATCACGTCAATTCCTGATCTTGAATGTTGAAGAGACATCTATGATTTGAGGCAATAGAATTTATGACAGCAATGGACATTGGAGTATAATGTGGGTAGGAATGGAATAGTTTATAGGTTTGATAGTTGTACCTTAATCTTTTGAAAGATATTGGGAATAAAAACCTCTAAATTTAGCCAATGGCCATTAAACAAATTTTATTAGACTTTAGTAGCAATAATGGAGTCAGCTTAATGAAGTTGCATGGCATCATTCAATTTCCTTGACACTTGCACTAAAAGTACAAAACTTTTCTTTATATTAATGTTTCTTGTTTTAGTTGTAATACATTTTCTTTTCTTTATATTATTGTTTCTTGTTTCATTTGTAATATGTTCTTTTTCCTTTATATACTACTCCTTATTTTTGAAAGTTGAAAGTGATGGCATTCATTACAATATCTATGCACAAAAAGTAAGTTACCAAGAAAAGTTTAAATTTTTATCAAAAATTTTGTATAAAAATTGAGTATGACTACACATGATGTTATTTCTCTCAACTTCTCAATATGATAGACAATTTATTTATGTATGACTATGTAGGATGCTATTTATTTTGGCTTCTCAAAATGAATAAATACAAGTCCTTGCCAAGCTGAATGTGTTATGTCAAGAATTGATAGTTTTGAGTTTTGCAAATGATGCATAATACTATGGTTGGTGGGTCAAATTTCATAAAGATAAATCTATGTATGAGAAACTTGAAATTCGAATCAACACATGGAATTTCTACTATAATGTTATTGATAGTGATATGCATAAAATTAATTTAATTTTGCTTTATTGGCCTTATTGTTACCCACAACTAGTGGTTTCTTGTACATATAATGCAAAGTTCTATGGGAACTTATTTGTTGACATTGTGGATGAGTGTTTGTTAATAGGTTGGCTATGGACTATAATTAAATATTTGTTCAACATTGTGGAATAGAGGGACCAAAAGATTTTGGAGGATAAAGTCATGGATAAAAACTTCAAATAGAAAAGTTTTAAATTTTTTGATATATATTATATGTTAATGTGATAGTTGTTATAGGGACACATACATTCTAAATTATATGTAGTTTAATTTCTCTCTTTCTCCCTCTCTCTCTTAGTTTAGTATGTTTAAAATTTTGATATTGGTTCTTGAATCTCAACCGTTGATCGAAGTTCTAACTTCTAACCCAATCTAATGGCTCTGAGCTCATTGTGGAGGTTTAGAAAGTTCTTTTAAACATAATAATGCCAAAAATAATTATAGTATCATGCTTTGGATTGGGGAAAGTTTTCTATTTGTATAATCAAATTTAAAATATAAATTAAAAATTAATGGAAAATATATAATTATACAAATATTAATTAACAAATTGTTTGCATAGAAAATGTCTAATGCGGTTAAATAGTACATTATTTATGTAAGATGTTTAGCTGATTCAGAGTTGTGTATGGTGTTTAACTAATTCAAAGTTGTGTCAAACAATTAATTCATTATATGGTGTTTATATGATTTAGAGTTGAGTTAGATAGTTTAATATTGTCCATTTCAATGTGAATCTCCCTATCAGCCGTGGTTCTAATTGTGTACACATCATAACTTTGAATAAGCTAAACACCATACACAAATACCTTGTATTAATTGTTTCACATAGTACTGCAAATCAAATAAAATAATTAACAAATTACAAACAATATTTAGTCCAATAGTATTGAACAATGAATTTACTGCATGAGATAAGAGCATACAACCCCCAAGTGGCAATTGGTGATTGGACTACATGACATAACATGCAAAAATGCATGGTTGTCCAATCTACATTATTTGCAAGAAATCTCTAGATTGGTAGCTAATTTTTGGATCATTAATGCATGTAGAGCTTGAGTAGATGAATTTAAATGAGAATTAGGTTGCATTAATGACAACTGGTAGAATTTTTGACTACCAATTTAGATTGTAAATTATGTACAAATGAGTCATGTACATAGTTGGGATCTTTAGGCTATAATATTTGGGCATGCAATTTCTTTTGTAGTCTTCTTCAAGTCTACATATATATCATTGTAATCTACAATTTCTACAATCAATATTAATAAAATCTATAAATTTATCTTAACTATATATAGAATAATAAAAAAAAAAAATTTAATTGTTTATCAAGAAAAGGTGGAAAAACCACCTATAGATTATATTAATACCCCCAAAAAATTTACATTACAGTATGCGTATAGCTTTAGGCTTTAGGTTTATGAGAAAAAAAGTGACAACGGTAAAAAAGGGAGTTTAAAAATTAACTAACTCAACATTCAATGAGAAAATAACTACAAACTTTCAGTAAAGGTAGAGCTATCATCCTCCTCTTCATTTTCTGTGCAGGGATAAAAGGTGTGTTTGATACAAAAGATGTAGTAGCTTCTAGAGAAACACATGGAGAGGGGTGGGTTGACACGTGTTGCGGTAGACACCAAATAGACTTAAAAATGGATAGAGCCTTACCAATCATAAAGCTACCCAACTCAATACCATGTATTTTTTAGGTTTTTCTAGAAGCCTTTACCACACTCATTATATAATCCAATCTTCATTCCTTTTAGCACACATGCAACTGCATGAGAATTCTTTACTTTAGATAAAGAAAAGATACCCCCACGAACATTGTTCCCTCAAAGAGGTTGTATTCTATAACAACCAATTGGAACTTCTCTTCTGAAAGAAAATATGGATGAACATAAGCAAACCCTAACAATGCAGTAGATCCTTATTTTGAATGACATCCATACAATTAGATAGAAAAATATACACAACTTCACTATAGCCTAGATGGCGAGGGAAATCCATCAACAAGTCCTCACCAATTACACATCGAATATCTATTTCCACCTTATAACACTCAAAATAAAAAAATGTGCCCTAGGTTAAAAGTATAATAAGGGTTGATCTTTGTTGGCTCCCATTTATTTGAGGTAATGCAAATACTTTTATTTTTTAGAACCTCTTTCATTTTCCTTTGCTAATGCTAGTTGAAGTTTTGGGCGAGAATGAGTGAGAGTTTAGATATTTGCAACAAAAATAAATAACTAAAACTACTTGTGTGGAAATTAATAAATACATATGGTAATTGCTCCCATAAGTTCTAGGAAAGAATGAGTGAGAATCTGGATATTTGTAGCAACAATAAATAACTAAAACTACTTGTGTGGCAATTAATGAAATACATATGGTAATTGATCCCATATAAATCTCACACTTGTCCTCAACATTAATATTACATCACTGGCATTCATGTAATCTACCATAGATGTACTCCATTGTTAATTCCCAAAGATTTTGCATGGTGAAGTTATGAAACACAAAAAAGTAATTATGGTTTCATAAAGTTACAATACATTCATTAGTTCTCAAATGTCAACTGTTGATCTTACTCAATCTAACATCTCCTAGAGAGAGAGAGAGATCTCCTTCCATCTCTCTCCATCTTTCCCTCTATATCTCCCTGCCTCTATCTATCTCTTTATCTCTCCCTGTCTCTATCTCTCCCCCTCTTTATCTCTCTAGATCTCCCCTCCTATATCTCTCAATCTCCCTCTCCCTCTCCCTCTCTCTCACTCTCCCCCTCTATCTCTCTATCTCTCCCTCACTATACCCCCTCTATCTCTATCTCTATATCTCCTTGTACCTCTACCCCTTTTTATATCTATATTTATTTATCTCTCCCTCTCTCTATCTATTATTTTGTTTTTGTTTCTTTTTCTTTGTTTATAGTATAATGTAAATGCATTGTGTATTTATTCAAATTTTAAGTGTTGGCAAATTACGAGGTTGATCAAACCATTTCCTACATAACCCTATGAGAGATAATGATGCATACAATCTTACAGAATAATGGTAATACAAAGATCAAAAGACAAGTCACAAGATAACACAATTCATACCCTAGAAAACCCCTAAAGAGGGAAAAACCAGATTCCAAAACATCCATACTCTATGTATTATACAACAATGAAACATTGCAATACATTTATAGAGTCTCATGAATACTTTTGAAACATCAAGCTCCTCCAATGCATCCTCCATGTGTCCAAGCATGTAACCACACATCCCATGCCATGATTTACATATGCACTCACAAGAGAAACTCAATACAATGATAACCTACTCAACCAACCAACCTAAACCACTGACCATGTGCTTGCTTTTATATACTCAAGCTCTCACAAATACAACTTGTGGTATTGGGAAAATCATGTGTCTCAAAACCATGAGAGAACAAAACTATTGACCCCCCATTTAATTCTTGATACTAAGTTTTTGCTTTATGGTACTAAGTTTTCCAAATAATATTAGTTAATCTATGTCTCCCACATAAAATAACTAACCCAATGTTACATACAACTTTACAAGTGGACCCAAATAAATATTTAATGTGGCTAAACACATCTCCTAGATGCACCACAAATAATTTTTTTTACATAATTAAAATATTTCATTCTTTTGCAAGGTGTACAACACACCCTTTTTCCTAACATTCTCCCACTTGTATACATTGCATAAGGGTCAATCAATGAAATATATCATCATAGACATCCATGAAACCACATGAATCTCTAGCATCCTCTCGTGCTCCATCAAGATACCTACAATAAAACCAAGGTGACCACCATCCCAAGAAAGAACTCCTTTCATCCTCCAACATGCCACCTATGGAAGAAAAGGAACAAGCCAAGGTGAACATGCACCAATCCAAAGAACACAAGCATAAAATCCAACTGATAATAAAGGATCCAAGTTGTTTTCAAAGGTAAAAACCCACATGACTAGAAATAGCACCCATAGTAAATGCTAATGCGTCAAACCATCCATACCTCCTAGGTAACAAAAACATCAGTAAACTCATGCCAACAACATATCTTACCCATAAACTGCAATCATAAGCTCCCTGTATAAAACTTGTCAATAAAGAACATACATATTCAGGAACTCCCACTGCATGGGTAATGCCAAATCTAAAAATAGATCAAGGCATACCAAGTCTACCAATAAACACTCAAACCAAGGTGTGGCTAAAGATCAAACCATGTAGTACTAAGAACAATCACAATGATCCACACATGCAACACAAATGAGGCATACTCACTCACAACATGTCACATAACTCTCCCAAATCAAACCATATGAACATGAATCTCCAAGTAGTTATAAAACAAAGAGAGAAAACCTATAAATCATATCTTGTCCTTCTACCAACACCTTAAATTGCTAAGCTATGTCAAGTATAATCTCCTTTACAACCCCAAATGAAAATCCTTGACAACACCCAATCATTCAATCTTATAGATCAAATGAAACATATGTATCATGTAATAAGCAACACGGATGTAAGCCTCTCTAACCAAGGAAGATAAAACTCAAATATCCATTCCCAAAACTAGGAATAAGACCAATAAACATCTCCTAAACTCCCAATAAATGATATCATAAGTCAAACTCATTTGCACAAGGAGATAACCATGCCAAACACAACTCAAATGAACCCTCCATAACTAACAAGCATATCTCAAGATCCATATCCACGAGAAGAGAAAGAATAAAAAAAATGCATTTGAAAAGATGGGCAATACCTCTCAAATGATTATCTATCGAGTAGACCAATCTATCCAAGAAAAATCTCCTCTCAAGTCCATGAACTCATGTCCATATCTAGGTGTAGGCTCTTCACTCTTACTAAAACCTCCAAAGAATAATCATCTCAACAAATGTCTCTAATCCTAAGAGAAATTCAGCCTCACCCAAGTCTCCAAGTATCCATGAGCACCTACAATTGATCAATCCATTCTAAGCTCCAAATGCAACATTGCACTATCATGAAGCTCCCAAGTACATGACCAATGTACTCAATACCAAGAGAACCAACTAGACTATTGTCAAACCCCCAACTATAGAACCAGGAACCCAATCATGAAGTCATGATATAACATCTCCTCCTAGGAGATCACATGCTCCAATGAACATATCCTAGTCTCAAGAGAACCTATATCATACCAACACTCAAACTAGTATATAGAGTAAACCAAGACACAATACTAACCATACTCTAAACCAAGGATCAATATCTCCAATATCATGAAGATAATCATATCTTGAAAATAGAATTCAATATTTCAAAGCACTCTCACAACAATAAGAATCATGATCCAAAAGTTAGCCCATGACACACAACCACTATACAAGTGTTGATATGCACCAGACAAATGAGAGTGGGGGGGTGAATTGGCTGTCACAAAAACTTAAACACTTTCTACAATTAAACATTCATCACTTATCCATAATTATTATGATTTAACAATGAGTGCATGAAATCAGAAACTTAACAACATCAAACACAAGAGACATTAGATTTACGTGGAAAACCCCAAGGTGGGGAAAAACCACAGAGAGAATTAACTCTTAATATATATTGCAATCTTGAAATAGTGATGTTCAGGCTTGGTCACCCCATGGGCCTAAACATACTGGCTTACTGCCATGAAGAACAACTAGGTCTAGCAGGTTCACCGCCTCAATCCTAAACCTAACAAGATTACAATAAGGGCTGTTAAACCCTGAGGGATGTTAAACCCTACTGGTGGCTTACTGCCAAATTCACTGCCATGATGAACACCTTTCTTTATTGTGAATAAACAATTCCTTAGCTCTGCTCTTCCTCTGCCCTACTCTTCCTCTGCTCTTCTCTTTCTCTTCTTTCCTCTACCTCTTCTATACTCTGCCTTTGGACCTTTCTTAATATATTCTCATTTTTTCTCAAGGACAACTTTTCCACAACTTAGCTACAAGTATTTATACACTACATCAACCTTGGAATGATCATCAAGGTCGGCATCAACCATTGGATTAATCTCCAAGGTCGGTATTACAAACATTTACAAAATAGGTCTTGACCTATTGCAACATCATGCAAAGGGAATGAAATGCGGATCATCTCATGCCTTAGCTGGGACTCAAACATGATCTTCCATGCCACAACACGTTTCCACAATCTTCTAGCGATCTCCACAATCACTGGGATCGACCAGGTCGGCCAAGACTATTTACACGCTACGTTATCTGGGAATAATCTTCACGTACCATCTTAATTTCTTAACGTGGACCAAAGTCCAGATAGGAACATGATTAGGAGACATCCACAAGAATGCTATAATCATCAGGAGTAACCATACTAACCTTAACCACTTTATTCATAGGAATCTTCTCATCAGAGTACATGAAATTTACTCTCTTCAACTGTCATAAAAGAAAGATAGCTTGTGGACCACAAAACCATGAACCATTACAACTATAGGCACTTATCATCATCTTAGACTTCCCTCTAGAACCACATAGAAAAATAATTTCTTGCGGAGGAATGCGGAGCCAAATACTATCTTCCTGTCTCAACTGAACTTACAGAAAAAGAAGGCTTCACTCTGGTGAACACAACTCACTTAGATCTTCATGCGAATAGCTCAGACCTAAAATGTAGCATCATCAAACATACCTCTAACTTACTTCCAATCTATAGACCATGATCTTCAAGCAGGAACAAATGTGAAGTAGTTTACCGGACTGTTCTTCAACATACAACTCACTGTCTGTACTGCACTTCTCTGTGGCTTACTTATTTCTTCCAAAGAGGCTAATTTTCTCAATATCCTCAACATACAAGTCTTCTAAACAAGTAATGGAATAGGACACAGTTGACACCAATGACAACAAGAATATGTTGACATCAATGACAACACCAATTAGACACATACTTGCAACAATCTCCCCCTTTGTCATTGATGGCAACATATGATGTGAAAACTGCAATAGCCATCAAGACAAGATTCTCTCCCTTTCTCTTTACATACCTGTACTCTTTCTTTCTCTAAAATTCCCCCCTTTCTCTTACACATCTGCACTCTAAGTTTTTCACATGACTTCTCTCCCTCTTTGACATCAATGGCAAAGGGCACATACTTGCACTTTTCTACTTCGATCTAATCTCTCTTTTGAACTTTTTGACTACCCCCCTTAGAAGTAGCCCTAAAAAGTACCAATCTGGACCTCTGAACACCTCTAGACTGATGCACCATTGTGCATCTTAGTTTAGAGCAGGAGGGGTGATGACCCCTAACTTTTCTTTGAGATACTCAAAAGTATCCTTGGGCAAAGGCTTGGTAACAATGTTTGCAATCTGATACTTGGTTGAAACATACTTCAACTTCACTTCATTCTTTGTCACCTTTTCTCTCAAAAATGATACCTAATGGATATATGCTTGGTCCTTGAATGCATCACTGGGTTCTTTGATATGTTTATGGAACTTGTGTTGTCAGAAAAGATTGCAATAGGTTCTTCATACACAACTTTGATGTCCTTCAAAGTCTGCTTCATCCATAACACTTGAGTGCAACTGCATGCTGCTACAATGTATTCTGCCTCTACAGTAGACATGGCTATTGAATCCTGTTTCTTGCTCAACCAAGATACTAATATTTCTCCAAAGAAGAATGCACCTACACTTGTACTTTTTCTTTCATCCACATCTCTGACCCAATCTGCATCAATATATGCACTGAGAACAAAGTCACTATCCCTGGGGTACCACAAACCATAATCTATTGTGCCTTTTAAATATCTTAGAATTCTCTTGACTGCCATCACATGTGATTCCTTGGGTTTTGCCTGAAATCTTACCACAAGACACACTGCATGCATTATGTCAGGTTTGGTTTGAGTCAGATAAAGTAATCCTCTAATCATAGATCTATAGTTTTTCTAGTTTGCCATGGGTGAGATATCATCTTTTCTCAACTTACAACCAGTTATCATAGGTGTGCATACTGGTTTAGAGTCTTCCATCCCAAATTTCTTTAACAACTATTTCACATACTTGGACTAAGAAATGAAGATACCCTTATTTGATTGACGTATTTACATACCTAAAAAGAAGTTCATCTCCCCAAACATAGATGTTTCAAATTCATTTTGCATTTCTCCATCAAAAATTGAGCACATACCTTCATTGCTTCCAAAAATAATGTCATCAACAAAGACTGCAACAATCAGGGTTTGTTAATCATTAATCTTGAAGTAGAGATTACTATCTGTCATACCTTTACTGAACCCCATCTGTATTAGGTACCTATCCAACCATGCATACCATGCCCTAGGAGCTTGTTTTAATCCATACAATGGTTTCTTCAATCTGCATACCATGTCCCCTTGCTCTGATGACTAAAATCCTTCCGGTTGTTCAATATAGATTTCCTCTTCCAACTCTCCATTTAAAAAGGTAGACTTCACATCCATTTGGTAAACCTTGAAATCTTTGTATGCTGCAAAAGCTAGAAACATCCTTATTGCTTTAATCCTTGCTACTGGAGCAAAAGTTTCTTCAAAGTCTATTCCTTCAACCTGAGCATATCCTTTGCATATCAATCTTGCTTTGTTTCTTACCACTTCACCATTGTCATTCATTTTGTTTTTGAAGACCCACTTTGTACCAATTACATTCTTGTCTGCTGGTCTGGGAACAAGATCCCAAGTTTGATTCTTCTCTATCTGCATCAATTCTTCTTCCATGGCCTTTATCCAATTCTCATCTTTGCATGCCTCATCCACAGTTTTAGGTTCAATCTTAGAGATCAGACAGAAATTTACTTGTTCTTCTGTAGCTTTTCTTATAGTTAAGATCCCTTTGCTCTTATCTCCTATGATTTGATCTTTAGAATGATTGATTCTTACATATCTTGGAGTTTTGGTAGCACTTATCGGAGCTTGTTCTTCTTCATCTATGCTGTCTTCATGCTGCACCACTTTTGAAACATCTGGATCATCTGACTCATATCCACTTGGTTCTAAAGACCTTTCTTTACACTCATCAACTTTGACATTTACACTTTCAATGATTTTATTTAGCCTCTTATTATAGCACTGGTAGGCCTTACTCCTGGTGGAGTAACCAAGGAAGATTCCTTCATCACATCTAGCATCAAACTTGCCTAAATCTTCTCTTTTGATATAACATCTACTACCAAAGACTTTGAAATATTTCACAGTAGGAACTCTACCATGCCACAATTCATAGGGAGTTTTTGAACTATTACCTTTTACTTGAACTTTGTTTAGGATATATACTGCGGTGTGAATTACCTCTCTCCAATATGCTTCTAGAAGATGAGCTTCCTTCATCATGGTTCTAGCAGCTTCTTGAACTGTTCTATTTTTCCTTTTAACAACTCCATTTCGTTGTGGAGTTTTGGGTGCAGATAACTGTCTCTTTATTCCATGCTCTTCACAAAAGAAATTGAATTCATTTGATGTGAACTCTCCTCCTCTATCAGATCTCAAACATTTGATTTTCAAATCCATCTCATTTTCAACCATTGCCTTGAATGCCTTGAATTTATCTAGAGATTCAACTTTCTCTTTTAAGAAGGTGACCCAAGTCATTCTAGAATAATCATCAATGAGTAACATGAAATGCCTGTCTCCTTGCAAACTCCTTACTCTGGTAGGTCCACACAAGTCTGTATGCACTAGCTCAAGTAGTCCTCCAACTGATTGATCCTTGCTTTTGAAACTTGATCTTGTATGTTTCCCAAATTGACACTCCTGCAAACCAGATTAGCATGATTCACAAGCTTAGGCAAATCTCTAACAATCTGTGCAATACTTATCTTCATAATATTATCAAAATTTATGTGACACAACCTTCTATGCCATAACTAACTTTCATCAATCTGAGTCAACAAGCAATAGTTCTTGGTTCCTTTCGAGTGATAGATATTACTTCTGGTCTTCTTACCGGTTGCAATGACTGTTCCAAAGATTTCCTTGATCTTGCATCTATTGTCCTTGAAGCTTAAGTCAGAAGATTGTGCTTTAATCCTTTCACATACAAGACATCTTCAGTATTATGCTTCCCATCAAAAGAAATAGATCCTTTTTCCAAAAATCCTACCAGCTGTATCATCTCCAAACCTAACCAGTCCACCATCATATCTTTCCAAACTTACACTTACTTTTGTCACCAGTCATGTGGTGAGAGAAACCACTATCAATAACCCGTTCATCTTTGTCTTTGATGACCTGAGCAACCAAAGCATTTTCCACTAGTTTTTCTTCCTTCATACAACTAGAAGAATTAGTAGACACAAGATCTTCCTTAATAGCAATGAACAAGCATTCATTTATAGAGGAATTAGCATTATCTGGTTCACCATTATCTGATACTCCTTCATCATCATCAAAGTCTTCAACATAATAACACTTCTTTTGGGTCCTAGGCCTGTTCTCATATCTTCTTCTATTTCTTTCAATTCTTTCATGACATCTGGAAGCAAAATGACCTACTTTACCACAGGAAAAAAATTTGAAAGGTAATTTGCCTTTATACTTACTAGATCCTCTTTGCATCCTGTCCACAAAGTTGGCTTCAACTTCATCTATCTCATCATCAGATTCTACCTTATACTTTTCTGATCTAGAAGTACTTCCAGTAGTACTGGCTTTGAAGGCAATCTCAACTTTTGGTAAAGCATCATCTAACTCCCTCATCTCAAAGAAGTAAGCTTACCAAGAAACTAATCCCTGTTAACTGTTTTTACTTGCATAAATTCTTCAATCGCGGCCACCTTGTGATAGTAGGACTTGGGCAGAGATCTGACTATTTTTCATGACAATTTCCTTTTCATCGAGAGTTCCACCTATGGCTTTTATCCCTGTAACAAGTTCATCAACTCTTTGCATAAATGTTGATATGTTTTCATCATTGTTCATCTTCAAGCTTTCATATTTCACTTTCAGACTTTGTAACTTGGCTTCCTTCACAGAGTCATCTCCTTCATATGAATTTTCAACTTTTCCCATACCTTATTTACAGTTTCAAGATCTACCACTTTCGTCAATATTGAGTTGGTTAATGAGCTTAGCAGAGCATCCCTTGCCTTTATATATATCTCATATTCTTTGATTTCATCTTCAGTTGTCGGACCATTTTTAGGTATGGTGTATTATGTTTTTGCAGCTTTCCAAACTTTGATACCAAGAGAAAGAAGATGGCTTTTCATCCAAGCCTTCCAGAGAACATAATTAGTTCCATCAAAATGTGACACTTCCTTATTGTAAGACATTTTGGATCTTGCTCAAGTTGTTAAACTTTCTTTAGAGGAACTTGGCTCTGATACCAATTGTTGATATGCGCTAGACAACTAAGAGGGGGGTCAATCAGTTGTCACAAAAACTTAAACACTTTCTACAATTAAACATTCATCACTTATCCACAATTATTATGATTTAACAATGAGTGCATGAAATTAGAAAATTAACAACATCAAACACAAGAGACACCAGATTTACATGGAAAACCCCAAGGTGGGGAAAAGCCACGGAGAGGATTAACTCTCAATATATATTGCAATCTTGAAATAGTGATGTTTAGGCTTGGTCACCCCACGGGACTAAACATACTGGCTTACTGCCATGAAGAACAACTAGGTCTAGCATGCTCACTGCCTCAACCCTAAACCTAGCAAGATTACAATAAGGGTTGTTAAACCCTGAGGGCTGTTAAACCCTACTGGTGGCTTATTGCCAAATTCACTGCCACAATGAACACCTTTCTTTATTGTGAATAAATAATTCCTCAGCTTTGCTCTTCCTCTGCCCTACTCTTGCTCTGCTCTGTTCTTCCTCTTCTTTCCTCTGCCTCTTCTTTGCTCTGCCTTTGGACCTTTCTTAATATATTCTCATTTTCACTCAAGGATAACTCTTCCACGACTCAGCTACAAGTATTTATACACTACATCAACCTTGGAATGATCATCAAGGTCAACATCAACCATTGGAACAATCTCCAAGGTCAGCATTACAAACATTTACAAAATAGGTCTTGACCTATTGCAACATCATGCCAAGGGAATGAAATTTAGATCACGTCATGCCTTAGCTGGGACTCAAACATGATCTTCCATGCCACAACATCTTTCCACAATCTTCTAGAGATCTCTGCAATCACTGGGATCAACAGGTCAGCCAAGACTGGTTACACACTACGTTATCTAGGAACAATCTTCACACACCATCTCAATTTCTTAACATGAACTAAAGTCTAGATAGGAACATGATTAGGAGACATCCACAAGCACGCTATAATCATTAGGAGCAACCACATGAACCTTAACCACTTTATTCATAGGAATCTTTTCACCAGAGTACATGAACTTTACTGTCTTCAACTATCATAAAAGAAATATAGCTTACAAACCACCAAACCACGAACCATTGTAACTCTAAGAACTTATCATCATCCCAGACTTCCCTCTAGAACTGCATAGCAAAACACTTTCTTACGGAGGAATGCTGAGCCAAATACTGTCTTCCTGTCTCAACTAAACTTACAAAAAAAGCATGCTTCACTCTGGTGAACACAACTCACTCAGATCTTCATATGGATGGCTCTGAACCGAAATGCAACATCCTCAAACATACCTCTAACTTACTTCCAATCCATAGACCACGATCTTCAAGTAGGAACAAATGCAGAGCAGTTTACTGGACTGTTCTTCAGCATACAACTCACTGTCTGTAGTGCACTTCTCTGTGGCTTACTTGTTTCTTTCGGAGAGGCTAATTTTCTCAATATCCTCAACATACAAGTCATCTAAACAAGTCATGGAATAGGATACAGTTGACACCAATGACAACAATAATATGTTGACATCAATGACAACATCGATTAGGCACATACTTGCAACAACAAGATCATCCATCACTAGGTGACGAATACACATCACTACCAAAGCTCCCACTAAAATATGATATGAGTTATCAATGGCATCATGATAACCATCTCCTAAATGAATATCATCATGATCCACATACACTTAGCTACAATACCAATAAATCCAAAGTAGAACTAAGATCTCCAAGACAAGAAGATAAACCATCACTTTCAAAAGATCACACTAAACCATGTAACCAAGCTATCCATGACATCATGATAAAAATTCTACAAGTCCCAAAAACTAACTATCTAGGAACTCTAATCATCCATCCACTCATCCCAATGCAACATACCAATGTACAAATGACCACAAACAAGGCAAACTAACAAAATCTGCATCAACACTAAATTGATCTCATGGATATAGACAATCAATATCTGAGTCATCCCATTGCAACTAATGGGTGGTACCAAACCCACTAATTGCATAAATTGTAGATCCGAAATAAATGCAACATGCAAACTCATCATCACATCAGTAACCTAAAAACCAAGATAACAAAGAAGATAACTTATAGACCTCAAGACTCAAACACCAGATCAACCGTAGATTTGATTTTCCAAACAAGTCCACAAACAAGTAACCATATTCAAGGAACCAATCAATAATCTAGGAGACAAGAACAACCTCCTAAAACTAGACCACACCACCTTTAATCATGAATCAAACATCATAACCCATACTTGTCAACTGCATACAAGATCATGTTGTGTCAATGCCTAAATGTACCTGCACATCCATGACACCATAATCATCATCATGATCATTGTCCTATACTCAACTCCTACTGAATTGAGACTCCTAGTCTCATATGCATACTAATCATATCCTCAAACTAGAAGACAATGGTGTATTTGTCTCCATCAAAGTCCAAACTCTAAAAAAACTTGTAAACATGTATTTGGAAGCACCATATTTGAAAACCTACTATGCCATGATATTGGTCTCATAACAACATGCACTCCCACAAGTTTGTGCCCAAAAAATCATCTGAATGTTCTCACAATCACACCCCAAATCTCAGGCTCCCACAAGTGCTCAAATAAGTATAAAAATCTCTCTACAAACTAAACTAAAATATACATGATCCACTATGTAGTACAGTACAAATGCTCTCCAACACCTATTTGAAAAAAAAATCCAATTCCATATGCAAAATTTATGACCAATTAACTATCCTAGAGCAATGCTTGGCTTCAGAAACCAAATTATGACACAAACAATAAAATCTAATGACCAAACCTATACCACTATGTATTTCTTGGAGAGACCTTTCTGACACCTATAAGAAGTTGAAAATATGATATCGTGGGTGAAAGTTATGTGCCTTGGAGGAAAACACCCTCTAAGGGCTAAAAGAGGCCTCATAGGGGGACCTATCCATATGATCATATGGCCTATTAATGCTAGTAATCATATAGACCATACATTGATGTCATTTCTAATAGGGTTTCTAGGGGGTACAAATGATGACATCATCCAAGATGCGTTGGCATAGGCGTAGGCGAACTTCAAAGGAATTTCAAATATGTTTAAATGTTTTAAATTTGCACCTTTGAATTTTGGACCTGACATGCTTTTAAAGAGGGGCTCGGGACTAGGGGGCTTAAAGCACTATCAGCTTGGTACTACTAACTAAAGGATGACCAGGGATGCCACCCCTATATGTTGGAAAGACTATTGCCATTGCACCTAAAGATTGACCTGTTAATGCCTGATACAACTGCCAGAGTTAATAAATCCATGGGAGGTGGTTAAGCCTTGTCACAAACCCAAGCGTTGCACTGCACAACACAAGGAGACCAAGGGTGCACATCTTGCAACAATCCCCCTAGCACAAGCGAGGGGTTCAAACTCGTGACCGATGCTCTGATGTCAATTATTGGAAAGACGGTTGCCATTGCACCAAAAGATTGACTTGTTAATGCCTAATACAATTGCCATAGTTAATGAATCCACGGGAGGCGGTTAAGCCTTATCATGAACCCAAGCACTACACTACACAACACAAGGAGACCAAGGGAACACACCTTGCAACACTACATTTCCTATCGCCTATGGTACGAGAACGGTATAGGGGTTTGTGAACCCCGTGTAACGTCGTAAATTGTGCGCACTCACAATTTCACACTATGTTTGGTACTCTCTTTAGTGTCCATGCCTTTAGTGTGTATTAGGATCATTTCCAACCTTGGCCTTACCCTCAACTCATGAGATGTGCTTTTTCGTTTCTTTGACCCTTTTTTCTAATCATGTTCAAAAACCATAAAAGTGCCAAAATCCTAGCTCTATCCCAAGTTGATTAGACCTTTCAAGAACTAAAATTGCAAAGACTCTAGCACTTGGTGCAGATGTCTGCACCACACATAGATGTCTTGAAAGCCTCTATCAGTCTTGCAATCATTTTAGAAGTTGTTGTTTTACTTGTGTGATTTATCAAGATTTTATTGATTCTTATCCACACCCAAATGACCCCTTTCCTTGATTTTTCACCTTTTCCCTCTCTATTTAAGCATGTAGATTTGCCATTGCAAAAGATTGATTCTTTTTCATAGTGAAGATTTACCAAAATTAAGATCAATTTACTTTCATAGAAAATATTTGCCCAAGATTGAGAACAAACATTACTGTGATTCATTTTATCAATCTTTTACTATGCTCTTTCCATTGAAGTGTGACAAATTATGAAGGATTTCGATTGGAACCACTATCTGCTAAGTGTATTTCACCTCCTCATTATGAGGTGATAGATTTTCAATTAATTCTCATTTTCTTACCTCAATTATTACAATCCATTTTGGTATATCACATATCTTCATGGATTAATTTACATGTCCTATTTATCTCTTGCATATAGAGATCACTGTATAAATCTACTCTAAGTCACTAAGTAGGGTTTATTTTATTAATATCACATTGTCATTTTTTCATTGCTCATTACAATTCTAGATGCACTTAGAATTAAGAGCACACACTATTTTATCAAATTAATATCTCTGGCTATCGTTGAAGTGGAAACACCAAAAATGGGGTTTGACTAAGGCAAACTCCTATAAAACACAACTCTTCTCCTTTGTTCGTGTATTTACAGGTTTCATTAGAAAGTCTGATGGCCCAATGAATGAGCAAAGAGACTGACACAAAGATCGAGGATGGAAATCCATATTGTACCCACACCATACAGACTACAATGCAATGTGCAAACATCCCCACATCACACTTTCATCTTGGACAGTGGGCTTCATCCTCTGGTGCCATGTCCCTTGTTATTTTTTCTTTTTGTTTCTACATTCCATTTTGTAAAATATTCTGTCAATTTTTGTATTTTCCCATTTTAGTTAGTTTAGTTACCTATTTTACATTTCAATTGCAACAAGGGGATATAGCCTGAACAATCTTGCTCTTTTAGATTGGATAGTGGCATGATATATGTCTTCCTTGGCTAGTATCCTAATATTAGATAATTGTTTTGATTATGAGTAGATTAGTTAGAAGCAATGTTTCTATTAAACATCCAGTACCTGCCCCCCCACAAAATATTTTTTATTTTTAGTTTTTTATTCTCCCATCTTTAGTTTAAATGAAATAATTTTCAAATAATTTTTTTTTTCTCAAAACTATAGGATTTTATTTCGCAAGGTAAATTCCTTTTTTTAAATTTTTTCAACTCTGTAAATTTGGATGACCATATGACTGTACAAACAAATAGGGCAAGGGGGGCATTTTTTCTCTCCAAGCCCTGGTGGTGAAAATAGGTCAAATTTTATGTCAATCTTCATGTCTTAGGCCTCCTAGATCCAATGGTGAGGTTAGTTTTGTCCCATGAGGTCATTTTTGCAACCTCCTATATAAAACCCTCATATGAAGCACATCCTGTTGGATTAGGTACAGACAACTGAGAGGGGGCGTGAATCAATTGTCACTCAATTTAGACTTTTCTACTATTATTTTTCATTTACAACTTATAATCAAATCAATGATATAAAGATTTCAGTATTAAATGACAACACATGCACAAAAACATAAATAACACACTTGACACCAAGATTTTTGATGTAGAAGCCCAGTTAAGGGAAAAACCACGGTGGGGGTTAACCCACAAAAATTAATATCTTGTTAAAATTATTTTACAAATGGGAATGCACATGCATTCGGGCTCACTACCCAAAGCTCACTGCTCAAATGGAGGCTCACTACCTATGGAAATATTACAATAGAATAACAAAGATCTAAACTGATTGATAGCATCTATCCATGCAAGAGTTTCAGTTTCGGTTAACTACAAAAAAATAATTTTACACATTTCATCTTTGCTCTGTTCTTCTTACTATTCTACCTTCATTCGCACTTTGGATTTCTTCTCTTCTCACATACACCTTCTTCACATATACACCAAAATCATCCACAACAATCAGTTATATATATCCTTATCTTGATTTGCAATCACTTACTAGTCGGTTATAACAATCACTTAGAACTTTTATGAATGCTCTAATCTGTTGGCTAGATCTATGCATAACTTAAGGTGCGGACCAAAAATTGCTCTTGAAAATCATTACTCATGTCAACCACTATCACTAATCATCACCATTTGTCTAACAAACAACTTCCATACATCTGGAATCAAGATCTTTTGCAAGGTCGGCATGTTCTTCTTCTGTCTGCTCTATCAAATTGGAACCCGATACTCAGAAGCTAATATCTTTTGAGTCCTTCATTAGCGGAGGACAAAACTCTAGGTTTAGAATGTCTTGTCAATACTTTTGACTACCTTAGATCCACAACAGACCATACCTTTCCACCAAAGAGATCCGGACCAAGATACCAGACCCTGTTACTGCTTTGTTCCTAATTGCCCAGGCTTCGACAAATTCTGATTCAGACTTTTGGTATGAACAAGTTGTGTTATACGGATGCTTGGGATGATCTTAGTTGCCATCAATGACAACACCTATCAATGCAAAGTAGTGTCTCTTGCCAACAATCTCCCCCTTTGGCATTGATGGCAACACTTAGTGAAAAATGACTATGTGTCTAGTGCAACTCCCCCTTTGTCTGTACACTCATGTACTTCACTTATTCCGGTGCTCTCCCTTTGCTGAATACCTCATTTTTCACTGCCCTTCACTCCCCCTTTGACATCAATGACAAAGGGTGGGGTCCACAAGCCAAAATTCTCCAACAATTCTATATATACTACCACATATGTACTATTAGTCATTAAGTCTTATTTACATAAACTTGAGAATGTCTGCAAAGCTGGTTTTTATTTGCATAAATTTAGAGGCCCAGGTACTCTTCATTCCATCCAAAATTAAGATGTTTCCACTTAGCAAAAATGCATATGCTTGTGCCTTTGTCAGATCCAGAGGATTACTTGTCTGAAGTGCAGTCTGAGCTTCTGATAGGTCATTAAACATGGCTTCTAACTTAGGGGCAATCAATCCCAGGAGCTCACACATTCTCTTCATAATGTTACCCTTTTATTTAACAAGCTTCTTTATCTCATCTATCAGGATGATTACTTGACATTCTTGACTTATAGGCGAAACTGTTAGAGGATCAAAATTTTGAGAGAGATTTGACAATTTCTGTTCTTGCTCCTTTATCTTTTTCTCAATGTCCTCATTAACATTGGGCCATGATAGACATAATTTGTACATATCACTTCCATCATTTAGATCATTCTAAATACTTTTTATGCTAATACCAAGTATTCTTCTATCATTTCCTATTAGGTTTTTTATTTCACAAAATTTCTTATCCGAGAATTCTTTCTAAACTTATGCGTCTGCAGACTTCTCAAAGGACTCAAAATGAGTATTTATAGAACTTACAATATTTATTAGATGTACGAAGGGGGAATCAGATGGACTCTTCTGGTAGGTAGGCATTAACTTTTCCAAAATCCCAGATGCAAGCCCCAATAGCTCATTGTCCTCCATGTGGAATTTTAACATCTTTTCTCTGGCCTTTACTTGGGTGAATGATGCTATTTTCATCAGTTGAATTAGAGAGAGAGCATCTGGATTGGCTAGACCTTGGATTAGCTCAGGTTCATCAAGCTCACTCATCTCTTTTTCAAGAAGACTTTTCGCTGCATCTATAGTGTCTCTTGCAACATTTTCTGAACCATCCTTTTGTTCATCAGATTTCTTAGTATCTGCTTTTTGTGCTTCAACATTTGCACCATCTTCTTCTACTTTATCTTTCTTGTGTTCTCTGCAGAAGGACTCTTTCCTATTTGTTCATCACTTGCTACTTGATTTGGAGGGCTTTGTGAAGTAGTAATATTATCCTCTTTCCCTGACATATCAGGTGGATTGGGAGTATCTCCTGCATCAACTACTTTATCCAACATTTTTGTATCCTCCTGATTTGCTTGTTCTACTTCCAGAAGAGAGGCGTCACCCAACTTAGATTGCTGCTCAATAATGTTCTCTTCTTCACCATTTAGAACTTCTTTTGTGACTATGGGAAAATTGTGCTTTTTCAATGTTTTCAAGAGAATTTCTTGAGTTTCTTCAATGATTTCACTTGTTTCTCCAAGCACGAGTTTGTTCATTCTCCTTTTGTTTCTAATGTCATCTTTGACTTCCTTGAATATCATATCTATTTGATCAGGAGAAATCTGAGGACACAAATTTATTATCTCATTTTCCCTGATCTCCATGTCCTTGCTCTTAACATTTTCTTTTCTCAACTCCAAGATATTTTCCAGACTTTGTGGCAACTCAGAAGTTATCTCAATCAGTGCCTTGTTGTAAATTTTGAGATATCTGACAGTTGCTTCCTCCAACACCCTTTTATCCATATCACTGTATTCATCATAGAATTCAATCATGGGTTTTAGATTACCATCTACAGTAACTGACTTAATCACATCCTCTAGCGAAAGTGTGGGCTTCTCAATATATTCCTCATATGCTTTTGTCCTTTGCTTTTTGCTAGCCCTTCTGCTTCCAGAGGACATTTCTTTGGTTACTTTTACAGCTTTTATTTTGGTGGCCTTTAGATCCTTGATTTCAATGTTAGAAATTGTATCTTCTTGTTCTCTTATGCTTTCGTAGGTCTGGGATGCTTTTGTTTTCTTCCTTTTCTCCCATTTTCTGGTTGATTTTGCTTCCATTTTTGCAGTCTTGGAAGGAGCAGGGGTAGTAGCAGAGCTCCTAGTTGTTCTTGAAGTGGAAGAGAGTTCAACCATATCACCTGTTTGTTTCTTATCTCATTTCTCTTTCTCAGCCTTCTCTGTTCTTTCTCTAAATTGTCTTACAGCTTCCTTAGTTAGGCCTAGATTTTTAGCTGCTCAACTTCTTTTCTTACTTTCCTATTGATTTTAGATTCTCTAAGCTCAGTATCCAGTTTTAAACTTAGCTCCTCATCAGTTCCAAATCTTTCAACCGTTGTGTCTTTAGTCTTACTTAGAAGATGTTGAGCATACATATTCAAGATCCTTTCATCTACTTCATACCCCATGGGCATGATCCAAATAGTTCTGGGTTCCACTGCTTCCATTAAACATTGATTAGTATCAACCATGAAGTATATTTCATTTTTGTACTTGTCAACAATTAAATTAGGGATTCTTTCCCTTGAGTGCATCATACTCTGAAAATTCTTGAAGTAACCCTATATTGTAGTTTTCTGAGCTTTGAAATCACCAATGCTGTGGAGATGATTTCTGATCTGAATGGCAACTGGCTCATCCTTAGTCCAGTGCACACCTTTTACCCCAGGTACTTCATTCATAAAGTAAAATAATAGACATAGAATCAATGTACCATACTTGAAAGCATTTTTCTTATCTTTCTTGATTTTGTTTAGATTTTCAATTAGTTGATTCTGTAGTAGTTCACACAAGTCATAATCAATATTTTCCTTTAGCATCTTGTATGCAACGTATATGCCTGTTCCGAAAATATAATTTTTTTGCTCGAGTGGTAAATCTTGTACCCAATCACCATGGAGGTGAATTTGACACCTGGTTCTATAATATCATTAATAGTCATTGCCCTTCTATCAAACTTGGCACCGGTAGCATCAGTCACTGTCTAGTTTTTCACGAATTTTAGCATGGGCAACCCATCGGTTGAGTTTAACTTGGCAACAATTTTGATAGCATCCTTGGTAATTTTGAATGGTTTTAACAACCAAATAAATTCATCATGCATTTGACTTAGAACATATCAGACCCATTCATCCTCATCAAATGTCGAAAACCCTATGATTTGAATAAAGTGTTTATCCTATAGTGCCTTATACTCAGGTTTAAGTTCATGATTTTCATCCCTAAGTTGTTTCTCAAACAAGTCTGCATACCTTGAATCTTCAAATTCATCTAGGTTTGCATGAATATAAACCCTAATGTCTTCAACATGCAGTACACCATATGAAACACTTGAAAAGGCACCTAACGGATCGACTTCTATTGATTTGTGAGGATGCTTCTTAAATTTGGGTCGAGGTCTTTTAGTAATGTCAACAACAAGAGGAGTAGCCATCTTAGTAGATTTCATATTCAAAGCTTCACAGACAAGTACCTTTTTCTTCCACAGGGTTAGGGTTGATCAAGTGCCAGTTGAATTTGCTCTTGGTGTGTCAGTCTCTAGATTTGCAGATTGAATGCTCTTCTTCTTATTTCTTCCAAATGTAAAGTGATTAAAATATGTGACCAAGTGATTTTTTATCTTTTGCAAAACCTAATTTGGTGTTGTAATAAATACTCTGCCCTAACTTTATCCGGTTACTCTGTTTTTGACAGTTCTTGATGAATCACTCAACAAGTTTTCATATGAACATCTTTTCTTCTAGAGATCCTTCCAAAGGTTCTAAACCAATTCAAATTATCCTCTTTTATTGTGCCAAACTTAGGCACCCACTTACTGATTGGGGGAGTTTGATGTTCAATGTAGTTCCCCTTGAGCCAGAGCTTTTGACTTAATTCCTGAAGGAATTATCAGCACCAGATTCCAGTGTGGACCCATCACTATTGTTTATTGTATCTTTATTTATCCAAACCTTGTTCATTTCACTCCGTATCTCATTCACATCAATTTTCCTTTTGCTTGTATTTTGTTTTTGCTCATCCAGTTTTCTGTTTACTGGACGTCTTCTTCCATTGTTCCTAATTCTGTAGAATCTTGCAATATGACCAGATGTATTATAGTTAAAGCATACGACATTTCTTTTCTTATATACTTGATTTTCTCTTGATCTGCATTGATTAGCCATATGTCCAAACCCATTGCAAACAAAATAGTAACCATTGAAAGAATTGCTAATTCCTCTATTGTTAGCATTATTCATTGTCATATTTCTGCATTCATTTGATCTATGACCATACCTCTTACACTTGAAGCATTGACCAGAGAAGGATGGATCATTTTGATTTACTCTGCTTCTGCACTAAGTAGCTCTATGACCAAATTTATTGCAGTTGAAACAATTTCCATTGAATGATGGATATCTTTGAGCATTAGGTTGTCTTACCGAAGGTTTTCTAGTTCTGTTTCTCCTATTTGTAGGTTGAAAATTTCTCTGCCCGGATTCAGAGATTTCACCTTTCTCATACCCAAGATTATGCTTATTAACATCCTTTTTCTGCCCTTCAATTAGTTCTTCAAGTTTAGCTGATCTTATCTTGAACTTCTCCTTATACTCATTTGCAATTTCTAGGTCATGTCTGAGAGTGATAATCTGTCTCTTAAGTTCTCTTTCATTGTCTCTACTTTCTTGTAGATTAGATTCTAGAAGGCCAGCTATCACATCCAATCTGCAACATTCTTCAGAACTCTTTTTTAGATTTTGATTCATCTCTTCTTCAGCTTTCTTCCTATCTTCAATTTCCTTGGTTAGTCTCAACACCCCAGTTTCCATCTCATGTTTTAGGATAGTAACTTCTTTAGCTAAATTTTCACATTCCTTTGTCTTCTCATTCAGGGCCTTGTCTTCATAATGTTTTCCTAGTTGAAGAGGTTGCTCCTTTCCTTTTGCATTGGATTTGCTCAATTTTTCTTTTAAAGTCTCAATGAAGCCTTCAGCCTTTTTCAGGTTATCTTGCATCTCTTGAACTTCTACCTTGGACTGCTCAAGATTATCTAGGGTGAGATTAAGTTGCCCTTGAAGGTTATATTCATCCATTTTTCTATCTTCCTAGATCTTCCTTAAGCTGTTAAACTTTTTCAAAGGAACTTAGCTCTGATACCAATTGTTGGATTAGCTCTGGACAATTGAGAGGGGGGTGAATCAGTTGTCACTCAATTTAGACTTTTCTACTGTTATTCTTCATTTACAACTTATAATCAAATCAATGATATAAAGATTTCAGTATTAAACGACAACACATGCACAAAAACATAAATAACACACTTGACACCAAGATTTTTGATGTAGAAGCCTAGTTAAGGGAAAAACCACGGTGGGGGTTAACCCACAAAAATTAATACCCTTTTAAAATTATTTTACAAATGGGAATGCACATGCATTCGGGCTCACTACCCAGAGCTCACTGCTCAAATGGAGGCTCACTACCTATGGACATTTTACAATAGAATAACATAGATCTGAACTGATTGATAGCATCTACCCATGCAAGAGTTTCAGTTCTAGTTAAGTACAAAAAACTAATTTTACACATTTCATCTTTTCTCTGTTCTTCTTACTATTCTACCTTCATTCACACTTTGGATTTCTTCTCTTCTCACATACACCTTCTTCACATATACACTAAAATCATCCACAAAAATTAGTTATATATATCCTTATCTTGATTTGTAATCACTTACCAGTTGGCTATAACAATCGCTTAGAACTTTTATGAATGCTCTGCTCTGTTGGCTAGATCTATGCATAACTTATGGTGTGGACCAAAACTTGCTCTTAAAAATCATTACTCATGTTGGCCACTATCATTGATCATCACTATTTGTCCAACAAACAACTTCCATACATTCGAAATCAAGATCTTCTGCAAGGTCGACCTGTTCTTTTGTCTGCTCTATCAAACTGGAACCTGGTACTCAGAAGCTAATATCTTTTGAGTCCTTCATTATCGGAGGACAAAACTTTGGGTTTAGAATGTCTTGTCAATACTTTCAACTACCTTAGATCTGCAGTAGACCATACCTTTCCACCGGAGAGATCTAGACTAAGATACCGGACCCTATTACTACTCTGTTCCTAACTGCCCAGACTTAGACCAATTCTAATTCAGACTTTTAGTATGAACAAGTTGTGTTATGCGGATGCTTGGGATGATCTTATTTGCCATCAACGACAACACCTGTAAATGCAAAGTAGTGTCTCTTTCCAACACATCCAAGAAAACCCTTTTTTCCAAGTATTTTATGTAAGAGTTAGCTATGAAGGTAGCCACCCAAGATCTATGAGCTTCATGAAAGCACAAGAGAGACCAAAATTGAGAGAATAATTCTATTCTATCAAAGAATAAAAAAATGTTACAATTTACATGATATGCCTTGGTTATAAAGGCAAGGATGAGATGTAGGATTAAGTACTCTTATGACAAGTATCTTATGGCTATGACATGAGACAACTAGAGGATAAGATGCCAACTAGTTGATAAGATAACATGTGTAGGATAAGATCACATGATAACCTAGAAATATCTAGACTTATCCTAAGTAAACTTAACATGTGAATAGGGCTAACTAATGATTAGTTTGATAATGTGCCTAGTTCACACTATAAAGGGTAAATTGGTTAGGTAATATCCCTATTCACACCAACATTTAACAAACTCTAGATCTCCAATAAACACAATAAATTTGCAAACTCCAAATCTATAAAACCATAACTTGCACAAAACCCTCATACCTTGAAATGTCTCAAATCTTTCTTGCATTGTCTTGGATTCAACTTTGCACCAGATCTATTCAAACAAGGGTTATACTAAACCAAGGAGCTCACACCTCCCTCAACCATAGAAAAAGATCTAATACCACTTGTTAGGAAATTACTAGGTTGATCAAACCATTTTCTACATAACCTTATGAGAGATAATGATGCATACAAGCTTATAGAATAACCATAATGCAAAGATTAAAAGACAAGCTACAAGATAACATACAATATACCCTAGGAAAATTCTTAAGAGGGAAAAACCCATACTCTAAAACCATCCATACTCTATGTATTATTTAGCAATAAAATATTACAATACACTTACATAGCCTCATGAATACTTCTAAAACATCAAGCTCCTCCAATGCATCATTTTGATGGTCCTTTTAAAACACATGAAACACAAGAAAGATGAGATTCAACCTGCCTCTCCTGAAAGGACAACTGATCAAGAAAAAGGATCAACTATCCCCAAGGTCTAGGGAGTTGGGTCACAACTATGCTACACAAGCATAGTGTAAATGTGGACAGTTTAACAAGGGGCCTTGGTTTTCTTCTAATAATTCAAACTAGATTAGAATGGAATTATATTTTAAAAATTGTTTTAAAGAAAGCTCAAAAGATCATAAGGAATGAAAGAGATGATTTGTGCAACACTTATATTTCTACCTTTATATCAACAAATCTATATGAGAAATTCACTAATTGTAGTATTAAAATCAATTATAAACTCAATTGTTCATACCACTAGTGCAAGATTCAAAGGATTTCAAGATGCTAACATGAATTATATTTTTGATTATTATATTTCACATGAAAATCAGAAATAAAATCTAGAATTTAAGCCTAGATTCAGAATTTCTCAAATAAATATGGAAGTAAAGATTAAAGTTTAAAGCACTACACTAGATGTATGAAGATGAATCCAGAGGAGTTTACAACCATCTTGTATTAATTTCTCCAAATTCGAGTACAAGATATAAATACAACAAGAAAACACTATAATTATGGATCTGTTTCCAAAAAAACTATCTCCTCTAAACTAAAATGCTGTAAAAACTAACTAATTTTCTAAAAACTTAAAAATGCTAAGTATGGACTGACAACCTAATTCTTCAACTTGTGAACCCCTTGAACAAAATAGGCACCTTTCTTATATAGACACCCAAAAAGCACAATACAACAACCTTAAACACATGCAATACCTTTGTCCCTCATTTCTATCATCGATCATCCATGCAACTCAAAAAGTAATTCTAACAATAGAACTAATTCTGCATGTTAATCTCTAAGTTTGACTTTTCAACTCAAAGACATGCAAAAAAGAAAAACAAAGAAATTATGTAGGGCCCACTTTATAGATTAATGGTTCCCTTTTTACAAAAATTGGATATATAAGACTCCTTAACACAAATATTATCCATATGGGTATGTGCAGGATCATGATGGGCCAAACTATACCTCTAAGTGGCAATGAAAATACAAAAAATCAGACTTAATCAAGTTCATGTGAAAATTTGAATGGATTATCTACACAGTTTAAACAAGATGTAAGAATGAAATTTGTAGAGAATTAAATCTAGTTTATGGGCTACTATTTATTTTTTTAAAACTAAATTTACTTAGTGAAAAATGAATATTTCAATGAACAACTATTAAATTTTTCAGAAAAAAATAAAAAGTGGGTGTCATTCCAACCAACCTAACTACGAGCAAAAAAAAATATTTTTTTGAAACTTTCAAAATAACTAGAGGACTCATGCCCGGAAGCGACACATATTGTTTTGAAAATTTTTTCCAATAAAATAATTAGTTATGATTTTTTACTGTGACTTTTTTTGAAAACTAAAAAGTAATTTTCCAACCAACCTAACTCGATAAAAAAAAAATAGAATTCAATTTTTTTTAACCTACAACCAGAAAAGCATTGAGTGTGACGCAACTTTCGGATCTCAAAAAGGTGAAATGTGTTGTGCCTTGCACACACGCCCCATTTTGCCAAATGGAGACCCCCTCTTTTGCTTTGGGTTGGAGTCTCGACCTCTCTTGCTTATGATGATGAGAAAGTGAATTTGTGCTTAGAATGCATGATTTGTTACAGATTTGGGTATTTCACATGTGTGGAGTCAGTTGATGTCTTTCACAATTGATTTGGAAGTGTCTTGAGTGATCTTGTGCTTAAAAGATTGCCATTTGTTACTTTTTGCACTTAAATTGGGTGTTACTATATTTTTCTCCAAAATCCCATGTCACTGGATATTGCCCTTGAGATTGCTTTTGTAGGATGTGTCATGTTGAAATTCTTAGTTTCTAGATCTTACAGTTGCAAAATCATGTCAAATTCCATTAGATTTCACTAAGGGGTCCATATGTTTTCATCCTGATACATGTTCCTGAAGCCCTGATTTGGCTAAGTCTGAAACTTTGAAAATCCTAAAAAATGGCTAAGTCTGAAATTTGGTGGAACCTCAAAATTCTAGAATCTGCATATGAAATCCTATGGATCTGGAACCCATCTCAAACATCCTGAAAGTAATATCTAAACTTATACTTAAATATATTTTTAAATATACTTTCACCCTGGACATTTCCAAATCTGGCGCTAAAAATGACCCCAACTCCAAAAAGCATTAAATACGCCTCCAACCGACCTCCCTCCAAGTTGCCGCTAAGTCAATTGGACCAAAAATCCCCGCTAAGACAATTTCAAAGAAAAGTGCTAAAATGGGCTTCAACCGACTTGTGCTAATATTTGCCTTCACTATACTTGGTCGGTAGATAGAGAAACCCATGCTAGTCGGTTGCCAACTGAGCCTTTTATGTTTTGCGCAAAAAATTGACCTTACTGATCTGTGCTACAATCCACCCCGATCGACCTTATGAGATGCTATTAGTCAGTTTAAGCCCAAACTTGCACAAGTCGATGGCACCCAAAAGTAGTGCAAAAACATTTTGTGCTAAAAATGAACCTCTCCTACCTACGCTAGAATTGCATTGCACCGACTTTTAGTCGGTAGACCCCAAAACCCGCGCTTTTTGACATTTTGGCCCAAAAATTAAGTTTTTCAAGGTACAACTTAGATTTTATTAATAGATTTGAATTCCATATCTATTTGTTACATCATGATGAAAAATTTACGAAGTTTGTGTGGATTTTTGGCGTGTTTTACGATAATTAATGCTATTGCACATAAAAGGTCGGTGACCCCCAAAAATCCTGCTTTTTGTAGAAAAGACTAAAAAACATGAAATTAAAGTCTGCAAATGGATCCTAATGATTGCAAAAATTTCCTAGATCAATATATTGGCCAAATGGGTACTTGAAAATGGTAAAAAATGCAGAAAATCATCTAAAAATCACTAGATTTAAGAGGTTGTTCATAGAGAAAGTGACATTGACAATGGACTGTTTTTGATTGATCCATGACTGCAAATGGACATGTTTACGTCCAAATTGATGAAAAATGACTTGTTAAGATGAAATTGGTGCTTTGCATTGTGAATTGTAGGTCTTGGAGAGTATAGAAACTTATTGGAGCTGTCTTGGAAGGATGAACACACAGAGGTACCTTGTTGACTCAGAAATGCAGAAACTTCATTTTATCAACCAAATTGCTGCTGCACCTGCAGAGGAAGTCAGTATGATATCCAAGATGATGAAGATGAGCTACAGGAGCTAAAGAAATACAAGATCAAGTCTATTTCATTGTTGTTCCTACAGTTCCAGTCTAATGTCTGAGACATGCATACAACTATCCTAGCAGTCCATTCATCAAGAATCAGTCCAGCAAGCATCCAGTTAGATATACCTTCACAAGAATGTGCTAAATACTCCTTTTGATCCAGTCAGCACTTGGAATCTCATGAATCCACATCAGCTCAAGTTTTCAAGTGTCATGTGACTCTATTTTGGCTCTATTATGCCTTGAAAATTGACTTTTCATCATGTACAACCAAATGGGTATCCATTTTGTCTAGATTCAATGTATTTGCAAACTGTATTTTGTCTTTTTCCTAAAGGACAAATGCAAATCCAAAAATGTAACTAACTGATGTATCTCATTAAATGCCATGTAATCTAGACTATTGGTGTTGAGTTAATCTCCACTGTCCATTGAAAAACTCGGTATGGTGCCTTGTCTATAAAAGGGCCATCCTTTTCTCTCATTTGCAAGTAAGATTAGATACTGAATTTCTAAGACTCTGCCAAATTGTGATCAATACAAAGCAAGTTTTGCAGGTTGCTAGGAATTTGTGTTCTTGTGTTGTCTCATTTTGGTTTTCATGGTTCATATCAATCTGAATTTAATTATTTGTACTTTTGCAATAATGGGTAAATGTTAAGATATCTGATGAATGGTTTGGTCCATACTATTAGTGCTTGTTGATGGTAAGTTGTTGTGTATAGTTAGCCTGGGCCTTGTCATTGAATACAGTTCGGTTGCTTTCCACTAGTTAAGCTGTACCATTGTCTGAGTGTTTAATGAGTGAATGCAATTTGAAAATCATAAGGATCCTTTGAAGATTGCATCATTTCTTGCAACATTGTGGGTTTCATATCCTGGTGAAACAGGGAATGGTTTATTGAAAGTATTTATCTATCTACAACATTTTACCCCATTGTGATTGCCACTTAGGATCTCTTAACCCTTCTCTCTCTCCTTTTCCTTTGCATTTTATTTATATTAAGTTTGTTAGGTTAGGTTATAAGCAACATTTCATTGCCCATATGCTAGAAAATTTTAGACTTTATAGTCTGAACCACTAGGGTTTCTGCATATACATTGCTGCCATCTTCCATAAACCCTGCATTTCATGTGAGACCCCGTGTCGGCACAACTAGACATTCCACTGAAGTTATTCCAAGAAAGCTAAGACCTAGCTATAAAAACCTTGGAGTAGTCTTACCTAGGGTAGGATACTTTTCAAGAGAGGTGCGATACAAGCAATCATACCTGCGTTGTTAAGTGCAAAAACACTCATCAACAAAATGGTTTGAAAGTTATGGATGTTTTTCAATCAGTGTGTCCATCAGAATTTCAAACACACACTATATAGAAAATTATTAATAATTATTTAATAAAATGATAACCAAACAAATATTATATTTTTAGAAAGCTAACAATTTCTTTTATAAACCCTTTTTGTTTTATCAATTTTGCATAAAAAAAGTCGTCAACACGAAGGGTGAAGTTCGAAGAAGAGAGTGAAACCTGTAAAAACATTAGAATTGAGGGAAAGTCAACTATGACAGTCCCAAGCCTACATACAAGGCAAAAGCGAAGAAAAATGGATATCCATTATTAACGAATATCCATTTTGCTTTGGTAAAATATCATTTTCCTTTTTTATGTTTTACAAAACAAATATCTATTTTGCAAAATAGATATCCGTTTTAGGTTGCCCAAAATGGATATCTGTTTTGCAAAATGGATATCCATTTTGCTTTACCCTCTCTCTCTCTCTTTCCCCTTCTGCTATATATCTTTTGCATCTATTCTCCAAGTTATGTCTTAGTAGTTTTAGCCTCCTTCCATTCCTATTACTTCTATTACATCCATTTCTCCACTAGTTATACCTCTTAGCACATTTAGAATTGATCTCATTGACCCTAGCCCTTCATTTATAGTTGCATTTTGATAGGAACTTGCCTAGTTAAGGTAAGTTCTTTATGAGCCATTGTATCACACATGTTACAAATGTCCTTGGATCTCACCATCCCCTCATCATCTATGGAGATTGCAACTAGTCTTGTTTCTCTTCCATCCATGTGTCTTCATACCCAAGGTATCATGCCTTTTTCTTTGGCCCCAACCATAGTAAGCCTTGGTTTGCCCACTTTCCCATTGTTCACACAATCACTCCTTACCCTGCAACCCACTTCCATGGACAATGTGAAATTCTTTGATCCTTTATCTACCAACTTGAATTTCCATATTTTTAGTTTTTAGTTTTCCCCTTCGCCATAATATCCCCTTTCATCTCATAGAAAATGCAATCTTCAATTCATATCCTTCCTCTCTTTTCTCCCTACATAGTGATGATTAAGTCTTCATTACCAATTGGGGTAGTCATATCACTCATATAATAGTTGGTAACATATCCCTATGATATCCCTCCTTAGTCTCTATTTTCTCATTAGTCTTCATTTTCTTATGGATTCATAAATTCTATAGCATAGTTGTAGTAGTAAATGCAAAAGGTATAGAAATCCCATGATGTACCAAGAGGGAGAATAGAAAAAGGAAGAATATCCTAGCACCAATACATAACCCTAGACATCAACTATTCATGATTGCACACATGGCCCCATTAATCAACAACCCTGAAGGCAAAATGAGACTAGATAATTTCCAAGTTCATGTTATGGACATGAACTCATTGAAGAAACATAGAAAATAATTACAATGGATTTCATCAATGCAAGATAAAATCTAGAAAAAAAGAGATTTAGCACTTGTAAACACTAAGGAAACCTCAAGCACATGCAAGTGCAAGTGTAATACCTAACTTCATAGTTGATTGATGATAATAAATAGCTCAAATATAGGGTCTCTACTAAGGAAACTTCCAAATAGAAAGAGCAAAATCCCAAATCTTACAAGTAGAATTAGGAAAGCTAAGTTCTACCTTGGAGGGCTATAGGTAGTGTTGTGCCTTGCACACATGCCCCATTTCACAAAATAGGGACCCCCTCTTTCAAGCTTTGGTTTAGAGTAGTTGTTAGGTTTTTGCCTCCTAAGTTAAAAAAATGGTCAAATTGCATTTCTTGCCATGTTAGAAAATTAGTGTCAGCAGGTCATTCAAAAATCTGCTAAGTCCAAGTGTTTGCTTCTATCAAAATTAGGTCTAAGTGTCTTTTTCACTAAAAATCCCTCCATCTGATCTTTGCGCTAAAATCCACTTCCTCCGACATAGCATTGTTTTCCTACCCAACTAACCTTTGTGTTGTTTTCACCATTCACTGACTAAGCACTAAAATCATCTTCATTCAACTTAGCATTGTAAAGCACATCCACTGACTGAGTCGGAGACCCTCAAAACCTCCGCAAGTCTGAGGATCCCAAAATCCCTGCAAAGTTGTAGAAAGCCTTTCTCTGACCTAGCGCTAAATTCCAAAGTAACTAACTAAGTCGGTAAACCTCAAAAATCCTGCAAGGTCGATCATGTCATATTTTTGCACAAAGCCCTAGAATTTTCTGCCACACGCGTGACGTCAATTTGTACCCTTCACATTTATGGCAATCAATAAGGGAGAATAAAATGTGTTTCGGCCCATTTTTTGAGCTCATTTTACATCTTGTCATTAATTGAAAGAGCTCTGAAGATGGATTTGGACTCAACTTGCTGCAAATCACCCTTAAATTCAAATAGGAGTATCATCAATTGAGCATTTCATCATATTTCATCTCTACAAACCAGGTGAGTGCTCTTTTCATCCACTTAGGGTTTGTGCTTACGAGTTAGGGTTTACATTAAAGTACATATTCTATAAATTTAATTCCTTCAAATTGCTCTGCAAGCATGTTTTGCTATGAATAATTAAGTTCAAGGCACAAAAGTTAGGGTTCTTCATGATTTGTGTGATTATCATGAAACCCTAGTTAAAAAAATGAGTAGGGGAAGTCTGTCAAACATTTTTTTCAAAACATCTCTATGTGTTGAGATCGGAACTAGGTTCCTAAAATCACTTGGATCCATCATACCAAACTAATGAACAAGCAAGAAATTCATTTAAAGGATTTTGATTAGTTAAAAAATTGACCCTTTGAGTTGGCATTGAAATCCATCTAACTGACCCCTTAGACTTTGCAATTAATCCAAGTCAGTCAGTGACCTTAAAATCCTCCACCAAGACCTCAAACATACTTTGCGTTGAAAACGATGACATCAGAACCCAGACAAAACATGATAAAGCAATTAAGCACTGAAATTCACTCCCTCTAACCTTGTGCTAAAATGCCCCTTCATTGACTCAGTTGGTCATCTTTGAAACCCCCGCTAGGTTAGATGACATCGGAACCCATGCAAAAGATGACGAAGTCATTCAACGCTGAATTTCACCCACACCGACTTGCGCCAAAGACTTGACCAACTGACCACCATGACTTATCTAGGTTGTTCTCACCCAAAACTCCCGCAAGTCAGATGTCCATGAAACCCTGGCAAAGCACTACAATAGCCAAATGACCTGAACATAATAGACCTATGGGTCAGATGACCCCAATTTCCCCCTAGGTTGGTTGATCCCTGAATCCCCGCTTTGTCTTCTGCAGGTCAGATGACTCTCAAATCAGTACAAAATTGGTAAAATAACTATTCTAGTGGATATTTCAAAGGGTGAAAGGTCTATTAAGATGACATAAGAGCTGCATTTATGAAATCATGATGTTTTACATGCTTTAATTAGGATTTTGTAGCATTTGAGCATTTATTGCGTGTATTAGAATAGAAGGTTGCGTTGTTTCATTATTTGGTCATGAATAAGTGAAATGACTGGTAAATTTTAGAGTCATGTGTTTCATAGGCATGCATTGGTAACTTAGTTGGATGTATACTGGTCTCACTTAGCATAACATGGCTTAACGATGCAGAAGTTGGATTAATAATCATAGACTTTAAAACTTAGGAGTTAGGAAAACCATTGAAATGCATCAAGACTTATGAGGTCTAGTCATGCAGGTTAAATGACTACAAGAGCCCAAACCATGAGGTACGAGTTCAAAGGCATCCCTCCCGAAAAAAAGATATCCACTAGATGGAAGAACATAGGAGACACCGATCTAGGTCACATTGACTTAGATGATTTTAGACTTCGAGTGTTTGGACCTAATCCATTCCCAAGAGCTAAGAAAGTGAAAGATAGTGGGATTGTAGAAGCTGCTACTTTCCCTACATCAGCCCAATGTGTATAATTGATAGTTGCCTGTGCAGATAGGTATGATATAATGACTAGGACTATACAGACTACCAATGGGGATGTGCTAGTAGACCTAAGTCCACCATCCTTAGCTGAAATCTTTGGCATCCCATGGCATCCAGTGATGACCATACCAAACAAGGTAGATGCAGAGGCCACATACAAGAAAGATGTAGATGGATGTAGGAAGCACATGAATGAATAGTGGGTGCAGAGTAAGAGGTCTGCCCTTATCAAACTTCCTCAGGTCCTGTATAGGAGTGACTTTTATGATGAGATAGGGGATCTAGTAACCTTGCTAAGCAAAATATTTGGACTGCCCGTAGCATCAACCTTTGAAGGGTGCATGTTCTTTGTAATTGAGGAGATATTAAAGGGCACCAAATTCCATTGGGCACAGATACTAAGTGACAACATACATAAAGCATTTAGTGACTTCAAAGACAAGCAATTTTTTAGATGGACCTCTTATGTAGTTTATGCATTAGCAAGAAGGAATGAGTATCCTAGATTATCTAAAGTAGGAGAAGTGGGAAATGATGAGCAACACCAAGCAATGGTCTATGAGTTCTATATACTCAATTGACATCGTCCCAATCTCTTATTCATTTTAAGAGAGTAAATGATGCTTTCACCATGTATATAACCAGATTGCTACAAGGAAATACAGCCCTCAGGATATCCACTGAGGCCATGAATGAAGTCACAAAGTATGGAAGGTGGTATATTAAATTTGAGAAGTTCACTTATTTAAGAGTTCAAGGTTTCACTAGAGAAGCCTACAAACTACCTCAATATCCTATAGATAAAGTAGTCCTTTTGGAATTATCTAGGCAATTAATAACTGGTGTTGAGAAGCTGAAAAATCTACATAGGATAAATGTTCAATTCCCTATTCTACTAGGTAAGGGTAACTATGCATGTGCTTCCTTAGGGGCAGCTGAGCATTCAGACACAGAGCTCCAACTACTCAACCTCCATTACCATACAAAGGGAAATCATTTTGATCCAAATAGAGTAATGGAAATATTTGTAAGTAAGAAGTTGTTCCACAATATGCACTTAGAGGATTTTTGGGCCAATTGCTTAGATGACTATGAAGTAATGAAGAGAGCCCATTCAAGATTATCCCTGTGATTCATTAGAAAGTTTCACATTATAGCAGTCTTGGATCGACTAGAGGACAATGCAAATGTGATGCATAGAGGAGCTTGGGAGGCACAGTACCACTAGCCAATCCCCTTGCCCAATTGGGCCAATGCTGAAGAGAGTTCCTTGGATGTTGTGATGAAAGAGCCAATCAAATTAAGTAAGGCTTGGGTAAGAGGTCAGATTACTATTTTGGAAAGACAAGGAATACAACTTACATACATTGAGCCTGAGTCTGAGAAGGAAACTGGAGGAGAAGAAGGTGCACCAATAGAAATATCAGATTGAGCAGAGCCAGCTCAAGAGCCAGCCAAGAGATCAGACAGTGAAGAGCATGTACCCTTGGCAGAGAAAGCTAAGAAAGTGAAAAAGGCCGCTCCTAAGGTACAGAAGAAAGACATGCCCCCTGCCATAAGAACAAGGGCAACAAAAAAGAGAGATATGCCTAGTGGGCTAGGAGAGGGGTCAAAAACAAAGAAAGCTAAAGTAAAGAGCACTAGCAAAGATATGGAAGCTGCCATTGCTGCAACTCCTAACAACACCAATCTGCCAGTAGCTTCTACCACTACTCCTACTGCTCCTGCAACTATCATTCAGGAAGATACCTCTGTTATTTCTTCACCAACAATTGCTATTTCAACTACATCCTATCTATTGGCAATAGACTTAAGCACCTTGAGCAGCCCCATTTCTTCCATTGCTGCCTCTTCTTTTTCTTCCATCTCCACCATATCCCTGCCTTCCATATCTTTTGTTTCACTCTCCACTTCCCTTGCATTGCCTCCAATTTCTTCTATTCTTTCACCTTCTCTCCCCATGCCTACCTTTTCCATTACTTCACCCATTTTCATTTCTTCTATCTTGCCAACCTCTTCCATTCCACCAACTTTGGGGTCTGCCACCTTTGCCAACTTAACACAAGTCAGCTTGTCTTCACTTGCAACACCCCTATCATCTACTTTCCTTATCTCCCAACCTGCCATAAACTAAGATTCAACTCCCTTGGCTGTACCACTGCTACTGGGCGTAGAAAAGGTGTGTGCTGAATTGGGCCTCCAAGAGCAAGAGCCAGAAAAAGATGCATTTGAAGAGCTAGAGAAGGTTATACTTGATGAGCCTCTTGCTGAAGCAGTAAACACTAAAATAATTGAAATTTTTGACAACCCTCTTGAGAAGAACTCAACGAAAATAGTCTTGGGAGCTGCTCAAAAGGATACTTTAGTAAACTGGAGAAGTCTAGCAGATGATGAAGAGGATATGGATAAAGAACCAGAGCAAGAGCAAAGGTTGCTCGACGGGCCACTCAGCACAGATAATGAGAATCCTAGTGTGTCTAAAGAGTCTTCCTCCTCAGCACCTGATTGGCTACAAAGTAGAATTGCATATCCAGAGCCCCAGGTTGAGATTATGAAGTTAGATCTAAGTTCTATTCTATCAAAAGCATAGAAGCTGAAGAAACAAAGAAAAGATAAGGTGCAGTCCACAATCGACAAAGATGCAACCAAATCCTGAATAGCAGAAGTAGCTGTCCCACCAGCCAATGCAGATAAAGAACAAGTTAGAGCTGAGGATTACACCATAACAACAGTTAACCTAGGACCAGCTACAAGGACTCAAAAGGTTGATGAGTTCAAGGGCTCTATCTCCTCCATCCTGGAATAATTAGACAATTATGAACTCACTAAGAAGGAGCTGAAACAACAAAATGAAGAATTCAGAGCTTGTTTACAATTTTTGATAAAGCCTATAGACTCTGAAGGTGAGCTTAGGACTGTTCCTACTTTGTTATCAAAAGATGAAGTATCCAAGCTTGATGAAGTTAGGACTTTGGCCACTAGAACTCAAAAATGGATGATCAAGGTATGTCAACAGGGATGCGAAGCCATTGATTTTGCAGCTGAACTTCATAAGAACTTATGCAGATTATAGGACCATTGGAAGGACTTGCACAAGGAATGTGATCCTTTTTATGAGTACTATTCTCGGTGTTCCCTTGGGTGCAAGCAATAAGAGATCTACCCACTCAGACACTGCTCTCTAAAAATATTTTAATAGGAGATAGACTGCACAAAGCAATAACATGGTATCATCAGATAAAATTGAGAAAGGAAGTTTTTGACAGTATTAAGGAAGCCTACAAAGTGGCAGATGAAAATATATTATCCCTCATTTATGAAATAAATGATGCCCTAAAGGACTGCCTTATAATGGCTTGTGATGATTTGGTTCCTAAGTTGAAGATACTGAGTTGGATGTCATGGACAGATTGAACAGGGTTAGTGATCTTCAGAATGACTTCATCACATTTCATAAAGGGAGAAAGGATGTTGAAAAGCTGTATATCCAATATGGTCAGGAATTGGAAATGTTCAAATATTGGGTGAATCACATAAAGAACCCGGCCCCCACTGATATCAATCTGGCATTGTCAGCTTGGGTTAGCTACCGCAACAAAATGGCAGAAGAAGACAAAGTAGATTTGGATGAAGAACATTAGTATATTTTTGAATATTTTGAAATGTAATCCCGTCACTCATGTATATTACTATATTTGAGAGTTCATGTGATGCTATTTTGTCCTTATTATGTCTTGAAAATGGTCTTTTCTATATATATTCAAATGGGTAGTCAATTTGTCTAGGTTCAATGTATCTGGAGGTCATTTTTCATCCTTTTCATAAGAGACAAATTGTAATCTGGGAATGCAATGAGCTATTGTGAATGCATTTAATGATGTTAAATCTGGACCATCAGTGTTAAGTTAATTTCCACTGTTCATTCAAAAACTTAGTATGGCACTTCTCCTATATAAAGGGCTGTCATTTGCCTCATTTGTGAGAGAAGACTCTTGATGCCAAATTGTTGATGCTCTACCATTTAAAGTTAATAAAAAGCAAATTTCTGTAGTTTTCCTGAGAATTTGTCCATTGTGTTACTTGTTTGGTTTCATGGCTTGCTTCTTGATATCCACTAGTTAGTTAGTTGTGCTTTGCAATGTTAATGATTTGTTAAAGGTATTTGATGAATGTTCTTAGTCCATACTTTAAGTTGCTTGCTGATTGTAAGTGACTGTGCAAAGTTAGCCTGGGCTGATCATTTTGTGCCAAGTTTAATTGCATTTCATAAGTTAAATTGCATCATTGTTTGGGTATTTGATGAATGAGTGTGATATGAAAATCTTTAAGTCTCCCTTGAAGATAACATCATTTTCTGTAGTGCTGTAACATCCATTTAATTTGGCAACTCAGAAAACTGGTTAAATTTTAGAAAATTTGTCTACTTACAACAGTCATCACATTGTGAATGCCACTTAGGATTTCTGTAAAACCCTATCCCCTTTGCATTTTCTTTGAAAATAAACTACTAGTTTAGGTGTTTCAACAACATTTTACATTGTTTTATCCATTGAAATCATAAAAGGGTTTGCATGAATTGCTGATTAAACTGCCCACATCTATCACTGCATGTAAGACCACTTTGTTGGCACAACTAGTACATCCCAACTGAGAGATTCTAAGTGAGCTAAGACCTAGCTGTAGAAACCTTGGAGTAGTCTTACCTAGGGTAGGATACTTTTCAAGAGAGGTGTGATACCAACAATCATACCCGTGTTGTTGTGTGCTAAAACACCCATCAACAAGTAGAAGCTCAAAAAGGTAGAGGAGATTAAGAGAGAAAGGGTGATTGAAGATACTACCTTACACCAAAAGGTTGGCAAGATGATAAATTCTAATAAACCACTAGCGATTCCAAATGTAGAATTGAAAAAATAAGTTACAAGATCATATGTAGAGGTTGGATGATGAGGGCTAGAATGGAATATTTGCAAGATAAGGCACAAATTGATCAAAAAAATATTGTAGGCTATGAGTAGCAAATCCAAGGCTAAAGGATTAGGTTCAAACCACAGTGAAATCTATAGGATATCTATCCCTCATTAAGGAATTGTATGCATCCTATTGGTCCAAGTACTTGGACATAGTTAGAGAGTTGAAATTTGCATTAAGATTTATAAGCTTTGTGAAAAATTTCAATGCATAGGTAAAGGTTGAGATTAACACCATTACAAGATCCATAGCTCCAAAGGTAGTACTTGCAAAAAGTTGTGTTAAAAAATTATATAACTTTTAATTATGAGTTAATTGTTGCAAGGATTGATAATTAGAAAGCCAATACTATGAATATCAATGAAGTTCTCAACAAAGATATGGTAATGCAAAATGCAATCTAAAATTGTTTGCACTCGATCAAATGGTATAAGTTAGGATGACTCACATCCTCTCTCTTGTGAAATAGGTACTACCATCTCCCTTGGGTAGTGATAGCAATGTATTGTCAAAAAAAAGAATTTTAGAGAATGCTTGCACAAAAATAGATAGATTAGTGACCATTTCTAGACTAGTCTCAGATCCCAAGCTTCTTTGAAATTAAATCCATCTTGTGGCTACTAGCCTAATTGGAAGCTAAGGATAAATACACTATGGGGAACTTCAAGAATATCTCCTACTAGGACACTATTAATCTTGATAAGGTATTTTATGACAATAGAGGAAAGGAGATTCTAATTGAAGAGGAGTGGTAAGTACTCCAAGATTCTCTTAAGTTAAAATTCAAATGTGTTGTAGTTTTTTCCAATTTTAAAATTTTCAATTTTGACTCTATGGCCTATGGATAAGTATGTTCTTCTTTCTTTCTTCATGAGTGAAGAACCCTAGAAGATCACCAAGAATTGTATATTCTTCACTTTTCATTTTGCATAGGGCCATCTCTTCCATGTTGCAATGGAGTGTTCTTTTGGGAGTTAATATTATTTTGATTGTGGTGGGACTTAATACTTGTGTATGTTCCTATTTTTGAGCCCACTCATTTTCATGTTTTATTATTCAAAATTGTTTGTTTTGCCTCATTCTAATACAACCTTGTTTTGGTGGAGGAATTTGAGTTGCTAATCTCTATTAACATCAATAATTTGTGCATTTTTATGATTTATCAAGATACATTGTTAGTATGGTGGAGTGCCAACCATTAGCAATCATATTTTGACCTAGAAGCCTAGTCACTAACTAGAATTTGTTAGTTGCATGATTAGAATAACATTGCACCATTAGTTTCAAGCCTTACATGTCATCCTCTAATGAATCCCTTCTTTTATGTTTATGCAAGCATTGAGCTTGTTAAGCAATGATGTTAGAAAAAAACATGAGAGAGAGATGGTTGCTTGGGGTTTGGGGTCAGGGTTTAGGGGCATTGTTTAGGGTTTATGATTTTAGCATTACTCAAGTTTAGGGTTTAGAGTTTAGGGGTTAGGGGAATTATTTAGGGTTTAGGGTTTAAGGTTTAGGGGTTTAGGGTTTAGTGTTTAGGGTTTAAAGAGAGATAGAGAGAGGGGACTGATAGAGATTGGGAGAGATAGAGGAGACATAGGGGAGAGATAGGGAGATAGAGAGTGAGAGACATGTCCAGGGACATAGAGAGAGAGAGATTGAGAGGTAGAGGGATGATATAGATAGGGATATAGGGAGAGATAGGGAGATAGAGGTTTAGGGTTTCTTGGGTTTAGGGGCATTATTTAGGGTTTATGGTTTTGGGGTTAGGGATTAAGGTTTAGAGGTTTAGGGTTTAGGGTTTAGAGAGAGATAGAGGACCAATAGGGAGATATAGAGGAAACTGAGGGGGGAGATAGGGAAATAGAGAGTGAGGGACATGGCCAGAGACATAGGGAGACAGATTGAGAGGTAGATGGAAAAAGGTGATAGGGAGATAGGGAGATAGAGGTTTAGGGTTACTTGGGTTTAGGTTTTAGGGGTTTAAGGTTTCTCAGGTTTAGGGGTTAGGGGTTAGGGTTTATTGTTTAGCGGTTAGGGGTTTAGGTTTAGATGTTTAGGGTTTAGGGTTTATAGAGAGAGAGGAGTGATAGGGAGATATAGAGGAGACTAAGGAGAGAGATAGGGAGATAGAGAGTGAGGCACATGGCCATGGACATATGGAGAGAGATTGAGAGGTAGAGGGTGTTGGCAGTGAGCTGCCCCCTTGTTAGTGAGGCGTTCAATGCTGACCTCAGGATTCGTGACATGGCAGTGAGCCTCCTGTGGATCTGGGTTAAGTCTAGCATTTGTAGCGAGCATTGATAGCTCAAGCTTTTGGCGCAATGGCAAACAATTCCAACAATTGGTATCAAAGCCATGGGTCATGGGTTCAAATCCCTTAGGTTGTGTTGAGGGGGGATTGTTGGCAGTGAGCTGCCCCCTTGTCAGTGAGGTTTTCAACACTGAACACATAATTCATGACATGGCAGTGACCCTCCCATGGATCTGGGTTAGGTCTGGCATTTGTAGTGAGCGTTGATTGTTTGAGATTTTGGCACAATGGCAAATGATTCCAATAGAGGGATGGGGGATGATAGAGATAGGGAGATAGGGGAGAGATAGGGAGATAGAGGTTTAGAGTTTCTTAGATATAGAGTTTAGGGTTTAGGATTGCTCAGGTTTGGAGATAGCTAGATAGAGAGAGAGAGGAGATAGATAGGGAGAGATAGAGGAGACAGAGGGGAGAGATAGGGAGATAGAGAGTGAGCGAGATGTCCAGAGAGATAGGGAGAAGGATTGAGAGGTTTAGGGATGATAGAGATAGGGAGATAAGGGAGAGATAGGTAGATAGGTGTTTAGGGTTTCTCAGGTTTAGGGACATTATTTACTGTTTAGGGTTTAGGGGTTAAGGTTTAGAGGTTTAGGGTTTAGTGTTTAGAGAGAGAGGACTAATAGGGAGATATAGAGAGTGAGGGACATGGCTAGAGACATAGGGAGAGATAGGGATATGGAGAGTGAGGGACATGGCTAGAGACATAGGGAGAGAGATTGAGAGGTAGAGGAATGATAGATATAGGGAGATAGAGGTTTAGGGTTGCTTGGGTTTAGTGTTTAGGGTTTAGGGGCTTGGGATTTAGGATTTAGGGGTTTAGAGTTTCTCAGGTTTAGGGTTTAGGGGTTAGGCCTTAGGGCTTAGGGGCATATTATAGGGTTTATGGTTTAGGGGTTAGGATTTAGGGGCATTATTTAAGGTTTAGAGGTTTAGGATTGCTCAAGTTTAGAGTTTAGGGGCATTATTTAGGGTTTATGGTTGCATGTCAAAAGAAGTCTCTCTCTCTAAATCCCTCAACCGTAAATAATGACCCTAATCCCTAACCCCTAACCCCTAAACCTTAACCTAAGCAACCCTAAATCTCTATCTCCCTATCTCTCCCTTATCTCCCTCTCTCTATCATCCCTCTACCTCTCAATCTCTTCTGTATCTCTCTAGACATCTCACTCACTCTCTATCTCCCTATCTCTCCCTCTGTCTCCTCTATCTCTCCCAATTTATCTCCTCTCTCTCTACCTATCTATCTCTCCCTATCTATTGCCTCTCTCTCCCTTATCATTCCTCTCTCTCCCTATCTCTCTAGACATCTCTCTCACTCTCTATCTCCCTATCTCTCCCCTCTGTCTCCTCTATCTTTCCCTATTTGTCTCCTCTCTATCTCTCTCTACCTAGCTATCTCTTCTCATCTCTCTATCTCTTGGCTCTCTCTCCCTATCTCTACCTTATATCTCTCCCTCTCCCTTATCAATGAAGGAAATGAAAACAAGAAAACTAGGAGAGAGAGTTTATTAGGGTTAGGGGTAGGGGTTTAGGGGCATTATTTAGGGTTTATGATTTTATCATTGCTCAAGTTTAGGGTTTAGGGTTTAGGGGTTTGGGGTTTAGGGTTTAAAGAGAGATAGAGGGAGGGGATTGATAGAGATTGGGAGAGATAGAGGAGACAAAGGGGAGAGATAGGGAGATAGAGAGTGAGAGACATGTCTAGGGACATAGAGAGAGAGATTGAGAAGTAGAGGGATGATAGAGATGGGGATATATGGAGAGATAGGGAGATATAGGTTTAGGGGCATTATTTAGGGTTTATGGTTTTGGGGTTAGGGGTTAAGGTTTAGAGGTTTAGGGTTTAGATAGAGATAGAGGACCAATAAGGAGATATATAGAGGAGACCGAGGGGAGAGATAGAGAGTGAGGGACATGGCCAGAGATAGATGGAGAGAGATTGAGAGGTAGAGGGACAAAGGTGATAGGGAGATAGTGGAGAGATAGGGAGATAGAGGTTTAGGGTTACTTTGGTTTAGGGTTTAGGGGTTTGGTGTTTAGGGGTTTAGGGGTTAGGGGTTAGGGTTTAGGGGCATTATTTAGTGTTTAGGGTTTATAGAGAGAGATGAATGATAGGGAGAAATAAAGGAGACCAAGGAGAGAGATAGGGAGATAGAGAGTGAGGCACATGGCTAGGGACAGGGAGAGATATTGAGAGGTAGAGGGATGATAGAGATAGGGAGATAGAGATTTAGAGTTGATTAGATTTAGGGTTGAGGGGTTAGGGGTTAAGGTAAGGGGCATTATTTAGGGTTTATGGTTTAGGGGTTAAGGTTTAGAGGTTTAGTGTTTAGTGTTTAGAGAGAGGACCAATATGGAGATATAGAGTGAGGGACATGGCCAAAGACATGGGGAGAGATAGGGATATGGAGAGTGAGGGACATGGCCAGAGACATAGGGAGAGAGATTGAGAGGTAGATGAATGATAGAGATAGGGAGATAAAGAGATAGAGGTTTAGGGTTGCTTGGGTTTAGTGTTTAGGGTTTAGGGGTTTGGGGTTTAGGATTTAGGGGTTTAGGGTTTCTTAGGTTTAGGGTTTAGGTGTTAGTGATTAGGGCTGAGGGGCATTATTTAGGGTTTATGGTTTAGGGGTTAGGGATTAATGTTTAGGGTTTAGGGGCATTATTTAGGGTTTACAGTTGCATGTCATAAGAAGTCTCTCTCTCTCTCTAAATCCCTCAACCCTAAATAATGCCCCTAATCCCTAACTCATAACCCCTAAATCCTAAACCTGAGCAACCCCAAACCTCTATCTCCAGGTCCCTTATCTCCCTCTCTCTATCATCCCTCTACCTCTCAATCTCTCTCCCTATCTCTCTGAACATCTCACTCACTCTCTATCTCCCTATCTCTCCCTTTGTCTCCTCTATCTCTCCCAATCTATCTCCTCTCTCCTTACACCTATCTATCTCTCCCTATCTCTTGCCTCTCCCCTATCATTCCTCTATCTCCCTATCTCTTTGGACATCTTTCTCACTCTTTATCTCCCTATCTCTCCCCTATGTCTCCTCTATCTCTCCCTATCTATCTCCTCTCTATCTCTCTCTACCTAGATATCTCTCCCTATCTCTCTCTCTCTCTCTATCATTCATATATCTCCCTATCTCTCCCCTCTATCTCTCCCTCTCCCTTGTCGATGAAGGAAATGAAAAAAAGAAAACTAGGACTCTCTCTCAATCCTCTCTTTCTATCTCTACCCCTCTATATGTATATCTCTCCATCTCTATATCCTCTCCCTCTCTCTCTATCTCTACCCCTCTTTATCTCTATCTCTCTCCCTCTCTTTCTCTCTATTGCTATCTCTCTCTCTCTCTATCTCACAATCTCTCTCTATCTCTCTATCTCTCCCTTTCTATCTATCTCTCAATATCCCTCTCCCAATCTCGATCTCTCTTTATATCTCCCTCTCTCCCTCTCTCTCTCCATGTCCATGCACATACCCATTAGGTAGGCTATTTTGCATATGGTGGTCATATCCTTTAGGTCCAATCACCTCCAAACTTCATAAATAGATATAGAGCACAATTCTAAGCATGTTTCATAAAGACTATTTCTCTACATAGGTGCAACTAATACTGCTTTTTCATTGTTTTCCACATTTAATACTTATTCTTTTCCATTTTCCAAGTCCTACATGTTTCCAAGTTGTATTTTTTGTCAAGTTTTTAGTCCTACTATTGTTGTTGACTTTTCTTTCCATCTTCATCATCATAGTTGTAGTTATCCTTTTTTGAGCCGACCATTTATCCTTATCCATGTCTTGTACTTCTTCTATTCATGTCAATTTTAATGACCTCCAAATTTTCCATAAATTCTTCTCCACCAAACCCTAGACCCTCACCCAAATCCTTACGTTCCTAAGAAAAGCATTTCCCCAAACATCATTTGATCATGTGGCTCCTTCCATCACTAGACAGGTGCCCCTACTTTCCATTATTCATCCACTACAATCCCAATGCCATATCTCACAATCCCACACCTACATTCATAGACTCCATTCCCCCTATCGACACCATTATTGATAATCATTTTAAGGAGACTCCATTGAATAATCATTAAACCATGGATTATCCCATATCCCCATCTTACACTTTCCTCACCTTTGAACCCTTAGAAGATGACATTTAGCTATCCCCACCATTACCAATCATACTTTCTAGCAATCCCATGTAAGACACCTTACCCATCACTTCATCTAGGTTATCACCAATTAAATAACCTCATTACTCCATTCAACCATACCCATACCACCCCTTTCTTACTCCACAACTTGTATTAATGCATGATTCACCCTATGACATGCTACAGTTACCATAATGCCAATTCACTCTACCATCATTCTTCATATTATCTTATGAACCACCATCCTTTCTTCCCATTCCTTGAGACATCATACCATGACACACACCAATGAAACAAATTAAGAAACCAATGAAAAGAATTAAAAAACCATTTTTATAGTTCTAGGAAATGGATATCCGTTTCCTAGTACTATAAAAATGGTTTTTTTAACCACAAAACAAATATCCATTTTGGTTTGGTATCCAAACCAAAACGGATATTTTTAACATGCCTATGAAAGTCAAAGTTGCCCAATTTGCGAATTTGGCTAAGTAAAGACGCAATGTTTTTTCCATTGCCACTATTTGGCCCGCGATGATCCTGCACATACCCATATCCAAAAATAGATTCAATGATAACTACATGCTCCTATAGAAGACTGTCTTTTTATTCTCAGCAAAATTTGATAAAAGCTTACTCACACTATCCACATCTAGTCCATCCAACCATTCGGTCCTGAATTTAAATGTGTCAAAATTCTGAGAGACATGTTCATATTTTCTTTCCATCTTACTTAAATCAACCATTGTTATTTTAAAATGAGCTTTAGAGTCTATAAATTTGTCAAGCACATCTTCATCAAAACCTTGAGCATTCAACCAGCCATCCATTTTCCTCTCGAAGACTTCTTTTATTTTATCCAGAGGTTCTAGTCTATGCTTGTGATGCGAATATACATTTGGGTCAACAAATGCCTTAATAAAAGTTTCAAAATAGCAATATACTCATATATTTCCTTTTAAAAGGTCAATAAAATAGGATGATATTTAGCTGTTTGTGCTATCTTATATTGAGTAACTTTTATACAAATCTCAACATAACGGGGATCTTCATCCTGTAAAATGTTAGATTTTGACAATTATTCTTGACTTATACTTCTAATTTGTTTCAATGTCCTCAAAACATGTTCCATTTTCCCATCTTCTTTCTTAGCATTTTGCATGAAGGTATCTATTTCTTGCTCCAACCTACAAGCTCCATCATAATGTGGATAATTCCTGTCAAAAATACCAAAAGATTCCCTTAAAAAGTTAGACACCCATCTATCAATTACAGATGAATTTTCTTTCATAGCCTATAGAGCATCAACTTCTTGTTTGGTCATTAGCACTGGAATATCTGTCACAGCTGGCTATTTTGAGATAGGTTCTAGGAGACCTTTCACAAAGGATTTCATTTGAATTAATTGTAGCTTTAGATCATCTTTTGTCTGCTTATCCTTTTGCATTATTGATTTCACTATACTATAAGTAGAATCAAATGAAATTATCTCTTATGTATGAGTTTGTTTACCCAAATTCACTTTCGTGATGTGATAATCATCAACCAAGATCTGCCAATCATCCTTATCATCTATAGGAGTAGTAATTTCCACAATCCTTTCCCCTTGATCATTTGTTCGAAAGGTTGATAAAGTCCTTGGCTTCTTTCTTGGTTTTTCTTTTTCAATATCAACTATCATATCCTGATGACTACTTGTTGCCTTTTCTCTAGATTTAAATTCAACCAACAGTGTAATGTAGGAACTTGTCACAAAGATTGATTTATTGGAGTTTGTGCAATTTGCTGCTATTTACCAGATTCTTTCTTCACTATTGTCTCCTGTTGTTGTCCCTTCTTAAGAAATAGATCTTCCATACTTCTTGAAAACTCAATACTTACGGAAGGAACAATAGACTTTTCTTTCACATTTGTAGTTTTGATCAATTCTTGTTGTTCTTCAAGCATCAACACATGTTCTTCTTGAAAGTCTTCTCCTTCTTGTTCAAACGGGACATTTTCTGCTATATCTTGAACCCTCTCACTTTCTTTCCCTCCTTTTTTATCAGAACTTTTCTTTTCCTCAGTCACTTCTTGAGTTTACCCTTCAGGCATGTGTTTTGAAACTTGATGATGCAGAGGTGTTAGGTCTCCAAAGATAATCTAACAAGATCAAAAGGTTTCAATAGTTTGTGGGCTTCAACCAATAAGACTTCTCTAGCCTTCCTCTTGTCCTAAACTCCACCAAAGGGCTCAAGTTTGGATTCCAATTTCTCAGATGAATTCTAGCACCTTCTAGGGTCTCAACCTACCCCAACCAACAAGGTTCCAAAGGTTTCACAAACCAATTTGATAGATTCTTGACAATTCCCCTTAAATAGGCCTAATCCTTGTAGTCTTGTTCAACGACTAATTTGTACTTTTCCCCAAACTTTCCTAAAGCATTTCAAAATATAATGACTGATCTGGATACCCTTTATCAAGTTACATAACATATCCCAAACGCAGATATTGTTGTTTTGGACGAAATATGACTATCCTAACACCCTGCTGTCTTCCTACAAGGCCTAAATTGACCATTTTACAAAGGAACCCTATGAAAAACTTGTCCCGCACACTTCAAACCTAAAAAAAGTCTTAGGAAATGGTTCAAAACGAAGGATTTTCTAGGTCTTATCAGGAGGTTTGCTCATTTAGATGTTCAAATACAAAAACCTCATATCTAGGGCCTAAAACCTAGGGCTTCCTAGATCTCCCACTTCCAATCACTTCCAGACCTCATTCAAAGGTCTAACACCATCTCCATGATCGTATTAGATAGTACCAAACATAAAAAGGTTACCTTGTTAAGACGGATCTCCAGCTGCTATAACCATGCCACCATTTCAATGCTCTTCCACAAGCAATCCTTGACTTCAAATGGTGATCACCTCTCCCATTTACACTCCTCCTAATTTTTCAGGGTTATAAACATATGTTACATGTTAATAAGGACCTATTACATGAGAATCAGAATCCTACATTCATTGAAAGGTCCAAAAATGCGTTGCAAACCCTCAAAATCCCTGTTTTCACAGTCAAACAGGCAGTTCCAGAAAAAATGTGATATCTCCCTCAAAATTCACTAAAAAAACCTCAAACCAATTGAAAATGAAACTTAACTCAATCCTCTTCCACATCCAATTGGTTTCAGATCAAAACAGTTCCGTACAAAGAAATGGTACGGCCTGCAACAGCAGATTTATAGAAAAAATCAGAAAATTCTGTTTTTTATTCAATTTCTACACCTCTAAACTCCCTTCAAGGTACTTGTCCGTACATATCATGCCTTGAACAGGCTTATATAACCTCTCCCTAGCTTATACAACCAATTTCCATCAGTTAGGGGTGGTTAAACTTTCAAAAACTAATTAAAAAGGCTTTTCCCGCCTAAATGCATAATTCAGAAATTTGAATTTAAAACATTGGTTTAAAGGATTTCTACCTTATTTAATGAACTCCTACCTTATTAATTCACCATGTATGATATTATTAGGTTCATTATACTTTCTTACCGGTCTTAGACACCTCTATTTGACTCTAGGGGCACTATTGGCCCAACTTACATCATTTTTGGTCCTAGGGTCCTTACCAGGACCCTCAGGACATTTAACTATTACATCATTTTGAATATTGCAACATGCCATAATTGGTTGTAAGGTGTCCCAATTGACTTGATTTGTTCCATAGGTTCCTTCCATGGTCATTTTTGTCTTCTTGCTCCAATGTATGCTCGTAGGTGCTCCTGCACCACTTGATGAGTAGAAGATGGAGTTACAATAGTACCAAATGTACCCTATGACATTTCCATTTTGACTATTTTCTCTCCTACATTTGGGTGTTGACTAATTGACTCCCTTGGAGGAATAATTTGAGCCAAAGGCTTAGCTCCTATCCCAGATGTTACTCCTGCAACCCCTTCCTCATAGGTGATGAAATTCTCATCAAAATTCTCTCTTACTACCCTCAACACATCCTCTGAAGAAGCAGTATCAATTGAAATTCCAATTTTTGCAGATTTTGGAGGCTTCCACAGTGTTTTTTTGTATTTTGGATGCTTTTGACCGTGAAGATGAAGGTTCTTCTTTTCTTCTTTTCCCATCCTAGGGAGTAGGTGGAACAAAATTACAAAGCCTTATATCTAACCAAGTGATGCTTCTTTTAATCACATTGGTACTGAATTCCCTTATGGAATTCTCTTATTTCAATGACCAGTTAATTGGGTCCAACTCCTTTTTATCAATAGTGTCTAAATGATATACAGGGTCTAGAACAATAACATCATCATAAAACTCCTTTGATATATCATTCCTCAAGACAAATTCCCTCATTTGGAAAGTAGTAAGCCTAGTATACTATTTCTTCCTCACATCAAAATCATCTGTACAATTAGCCCAAAAATCTTTGAGAGAATGCTTGTGTTTAAAATCCATTGTAGGAAACAATTGATTAAGTTTACCCACAGGATCAAAATCTTCACTAGCTTCATAAGTTTTCAAATTAAGAGCGTTTAGCTCTTCTGCTATTATTTTAGCTACTAGAATTGAGGGACATTCATAAAATCCTAGTTCAAAAGGATATTTTACCCCTGATTTATTCTTTCCAGATAACTTCAAGCACACTTCACTAATTTGTCAAGCAAATTCCATCAGAATGATTCTATCATTGCAATGCCTTGGAAGGAGAAATGATGTTCTCTTGAATCCTATAATTTTGATGTAAGTGGATCTAGGAAACTAAATAAACCATTGTCCCTAGACTCTAATCAAATCCATATCTTTTTCTGACATCCTCCAAGACGGGTCACCTATCAACTGTAAAATGATTGCATATAAGAATGCATCATTGACCCTTTTAAAGTGCTTTTTTTCCTCCTTCAATTCTATTTGAGGTTAAATCCCAATTTTTTTTTCTCCAGGGCCTTCTCCTCTTACAACCACAATAGTTAATCCTAGAAAGTTTTCAACTCTTGTAGCTAACCAAATGATATAAGGTTTCATATAAAACTTTTTAGTATTTACAACTGACATGAGTTGTGTATGTAAAGTATTTGATACCATGGTTCCCAAATCTAAACGAGTCTCACCTTTGATAGTTTTATGGAGTAAAAAGTGGACACATGCCTTTTTACCTCCTAGTTTAGCTCCTAGGTCCCCATGTTAACGTTATACATGCAAAATATTCATCCCAATGAGAAATCCCCTAAAACCCATGTCAAATAGGAACTAGGGGCCCATTTAATGCTTAAGTCTACATCAAAATGGTACCTAGGGACTTGAGTGCCTACACCCAAGTCCTCCCTGATTGGTCAAGGTAAAATTTAAATCATGTTGGCATAGGTGTTGATGTGTTTGTCATTGATGTCAACAGTTGGAGGTTTGAATTGATGATGTTTGGAGGTTTGAGTTGATCATGTTTGATACATGTCAAGATGTCATCTTCATATGTTAAAAAGTCATTATTCATGCCTTCATAATCAAGATAGTGCATTGTCTTGTGATATCAAAAGTATAGTTGCTATGTTGTGTTTGAGTTGGTGTTGAGGTGTTGATCATCTCATGATTCGGGACTTATTGATCATCCTTGTTGGTGTTGTTGTCAAAGGCACAAATAATTCATATGGTCTTCATGTTGTCAAAGACACAAATTCTTTAGGATGTGGACATGCTTCATGATATGATGTGGTGATCTATACTAGGATCATTACAATGGTAATTGATGTTAAGAGAAAGTCTTATTTAGTTTGTAATATACATGCTATAGTGGTTGGAGATTCATATCAAAGTCTTGATGAATCTTGATTCAAGGAGTTAAAGCTTATCATCTTTGCCATGATGCTTGTCAAGAGGTAGCTAGGCATACCAATGATGAGATGATTGTACTATTCTCATGGTATGTTGTGGTAGCTGTTGATATAAAGTGTAATGCACTCTACTACAAAGGATATGATGTTGGTTTGATAGTGCAAGGGTGTCTTGGAGATTATTTTTCACAGACCTTATTTCAGACATTCAATGATTTCTTATTTGGTGGCACATTATTGATGACAGTTCATAGATGTCAAAGGAGTTTGGGTGTTGAACAAATCAAAGGAGTTCTTGATGCTTCATGAAGTTGTAATTATTCTAATAGAAAGTTCTAGAGCTTCAAAATGTCTGTACAATTTACATCAAGTGTCAAGTAGTTTGATTATCAAATTGGGTTTACTAGAATAAAGATATATAGACCCTAGAAAAGCCCTAAAACTCTAGCCATGTTCTAAAACCCTATCATTCAAGTGTTAAAAGGCTAAATAAGTGACAATTTTACTTTTTGTTATATTTAAATGTTGACCTTCTATTAAAGGTTAGAGTCACTTAAGGTGACCGACTGAAGGGTGGTTAAGTCATGGAACAACTAGCCCCTTTTATAACAACCTATGATCTCTAGTTACTCCTTACCTTTCGGTGCCAATTGTTGACACAAGGTCTTTTTGGTGGCATTGATGTCATCCATTGATGTTATGCACTTATATCTTTCCCTCACTTTGTCATTCCAAAGCCTTTAGGGTTCAACTGCTACAGAGTCTTCATGATCTCTCTTCTTTGGTTTAGTGTGCTTCAAAGTGTGCTTTGATATCTTGCACTACAAACCTTTTATGTTGTGCCTTATTTGTGTTTTTGTTTTGTGGTGATGTTGTCCATTTTATCTTCAATTATATCTATTTGTTGTGGGCTAGTGTAAGTTCTTTAGTTGACAAGTGTAATTCCATGTGTCTTTGGTAAAGACTAGGTTTTTTGTGTCACTTTTTGGTTAGTGACAATTGACAAACTATGCTCCCATCTTTATCATCCAAATTCCCTATGATAAAAGCCTATGATCTATCTTGCTTTCCTTTCTTCAAGGGCCTCTGTATCTATTCTAAGTCCTCATGGTTGTTCAAAGGTGAACAATCCCATTTGGATCTCCTTGTTTGCTAATTTGGGGTTTGAAGTTTATTGTCTTTAGGGATCCAAACCCTAAACAAATCCTTAAAGTAACACTAAACCATTCCTTGTGTACCTATCTTACTTTTTGTTTTATTTTGAAGTTGATCAACCATCGAAGGTCACCGTTCAATTAAGTGAACACTTTGAGGGGTTGCCTTCATTGGTTTACTAGCCCCATCAACTAGGCTTTATCGGGCACAATGGTGAATATTATGTGATTGGGCGGGGAGGCCATATCAATGTCTACGGTGAAGGGCACCAAACAAAGATCAATGGAGGAGGTTTAAAATATTTTTAAATGACAGCGGATCCTTGATTCGTTTAATTTTGATGGGCAGGTTCTTCAGTGCTACCATAACTACCTCAGTGCATGTTTTCTAACGACCTCGAGGGTCAGGGGATTTGATAAAAGTCTCTGTATGATGTTTTTTGAGTGGTTAGTTCAAGTTTTGAGTTTATATCTGTGATACCATTAAGACAATATATATAATGCTTATATTTTGAATATATATTATATGATTCACGGGGTTCAAACTAGAAGCAACTATATAGTTTTGATATGTTTGAAGAATAATATAGTTGTTTTATTACTAGAACATTTTTGTACGATTGATTATAGTGTTCACAAGTGTTGTCTGCAGAAGAAGAATTGGTGTTGATGGAAGTATTATTGAAAATGCATTAGATTTGGTGAAATTGATAGGGATGGTGGATTGTTATGAAACAGAGTGTTCCTCTGTGTCTTCTTGTATTCAAATCTTTGATGTAATCAGTTTATGTTAGTGAGATAATATCTTGTTAGTGAGACATCAAGTGTACCCAGTGAGGTCTTCATTTTTTGCCAATGAGGCTTAGTAAAGTGAGCATTAAAGAGTGGTTTTTTATCCCTTTTTAAGGGTTTTCCACTTATAACTTTTGTCATGGTTTCTCTTTGCTTGTCTCTAAATTTGCACTTGATACCTTATTTTTGATCAATTTTTTTTCTCTCATTCATATCTTTGTATATGTTTTTTCTCAACATTCAGTTTCTTTGTGTTTGAAGTTCTCTCTATACTTTCATTCAAGTGGATTAAAAGGTTCAAAAGTTTGATGATTATAGACCACTGATTCACCCCCCCTCTCCGTGGTCTTGTACTCCAATAAGTGGTATTAAAGCCTTGGGTTCCTTGTTCAAAGTTTAATCAACTTAGGAGATCCTGTTAGTGGAGTACTTGTCATGGCTAGTCAAGAAGGTTTTTCTACATCCAAAGCACAATTATTTGATGGCTCTAGTTATGCTTTTTGGAAATTTAGAATGGAGTCCTACTTGTCTTCCCTAGGTTATGATGTTTGGGTAGCAGTAGAAAATGAGTATAAAGAAACAAAACCTCCTTCAATTGCTAATGAGAAGAAGGCCTATGACAGTAATGCTAAGGCCAAAAATGCTATTTGTTGTGGTTTGACTAATGAGATCCTTGTCAAAATTATGGATAGATAAGTTGTCTAGTATCTATCCGGGTGATGAAAAAGTCAAGGAAGCCAAACTACAAACCTGTAGAGCCAAGTTTGAGAGTCTTAAAATGAGTGAAGAAGAGAAGGTGGTTGATTACCTTCTAAGAGTTCAAGAGATTATCAATGCTATTTGTGGTCTTGGTGAGACCTTGGAAGAAAAAGTAGTTGTCAAGAAGGTACTAAGGTCTCTAACATCCAAGTATGATTCCAAAGTGTCTACTGTAGAAGAGAGGGATATAAACAAACTTACCATAGATGAACTTCATGACACTTTTACTACCTATGAGATGAGAGTTTGTAATGATGATTCTACAAGTAAGGAAGCTACTTTTAAAATTGTCAAAAAGGACAAAGAGACAAATTCTAATCCAAAAGAGTTGAATGACCAAGAGTCCACCTTTGTTAGCAGATTGAAAAAGGGCTCAAGAAAGTATAAGGGTAAGCTTCCATTCAAATGTTTTGGTTGTGATAGAATAGGACATTATGCTACTCAATGTCACTACAAAGATCATGATAGTGATGAAGAAGGAAATAGGAGACAAATTAAGGAGAAAAAATTTAATCTTAAAAGTAAAAACACCTTCAAAAAGAAGAAAAGTCTATTTATTAAGGATGTTGATATAACAAATAGTTGTTCAGAAGAATCTCTTGAAGAAGGAAAGGAAACCTTATTCATGGCTATTATTAGTGAAAATTAGAAAGAAGAAAATGAAGAACAATCTGAAAATGAAGAAGAAGAGGTTGATCTTGAAGATGAGTTAAAATGTGCCCTTGGTGAAATTAAAAGACTCAAAAAGGAGGCTGTTGTTCAAAGAAATTAGACTCAAAAGGACAATGAAAGTCTGATCATCAAAGTCATTGATTCTGAAAAATCAATTATAGACCTAAAGATGAAACTTGAAGAGAGAAAGAGAGTTGTAGAGGTCACAAGAATGGAGTTAAATACCAAAGAAAAAGAATTTCATGCTTTAGAGGTAGAAATTGTAGCCTTAAGGAAAAGAGTTGACATGTGTGGCAACAGTGACAAATGGGAAGATCTTTTGGGAAAACAAAAAGGCTACAAGGACAAAGTTGGTCTAGGGTTTGAAGAAGGTCAATGCTCACATTCCAAGGATCTTCAACATGCTGATATCACAAATAAAGAGCTCATGAAACCATCAAGCATCAAGAGGAATATTCCACTTAGGTATAATCTACATTTCTTTGGTTATTGCTTTCATTGTAACCAATATGGACATAAAGCCAATGAATGTAGGATTGATTCTAGAAGAATAACAAGTTTTGTAAGAAGGAATCCTTTTGAGTTCTTGAATAAGTTGAGATGCTTTAATTGTAATAACTTTGGACACATAGCTAAGTTTTGTAGACTTAACTTGGAAATGCAACAAACTAGAATAAGTGTTCATTCCGAGATGACTACTTCTAATGCTGATAAGACAAAACTAGTTTGGAGGCCCAAGATGATGAATAAAAAGGTTGAAGCAATGATTGTTCAAGCTACTTTTCATGTCAAGAAGAAAGAATAGTGTGTTATAGATAGTGGGTGTTCTAACCACATGATAGGAGATACGAGCAAGTTCATCAAGTTTGAAGACTATGTAGGAGGATTAGTCAAGTTTGGAAATGATGTTTGTGTTCAAATCAAAGGAAAAAGGTATTATATCTTTAGCTGATGATTCTCCATTACATGATGTGTATTATGTAGAAGGTCTAACACATAATCTCTTAAGTGTAAGCCAAATTTGTGACAATGGATTCAATGTTGTATTTAATGCTCATGGTTGTGAAATAAAGAAGAAATCTGGTAAAGTAGTTGCAACAGGATTAAGGAGAAGAGGAACCATATATAACCTTCATGAGATTGAAAACAAAGATAGAGATGAATATATTTTCTTTATGGGTCAAGTTGAAGAAAGTTAGCTATGGCACAGGAGGCTTGGTCATATAAATTTTGATAATCTTGCCAAGATCAATAAAAACCAAAATGTGAGGAATATACCACTCATCTCCAAGCAAATCAATGCCACTTGCAAGGAATGCCAACTAGGTAAGCAAACAAAGGTAAGTTTTGAGTCCAAAGAGTACTTTTCTACTAGGCTTTTACAAATTGTTCATACTGATTTATGCCCCACAAGGACAAAGGCATTAAGTGGTGAAAGATATTTTATGCTTTTTATTGATGACTATTCTAGAATGACCTGGGTGACTTTTTTGAAGCATAAATCAGAAGCATTTGATAGATTCAAGATCTTCAGGAAGATGGTTGAAATAGAATCAGATTTCAAGATCAAATGCCTAAGGTCAGACAAAGGTGGAGAGTACACATCAAAATGGTTTGAGGATTACTGTGAAAGTCATGGCATCAAGAGGCAATATTCAGCCCCTAGAACACCACAACAGAATGGAGTAGCTGAAAGAAAGAATAGAATTGTGAAGGAGATGGAAAGAACAATGCTCCATGATGCAAATCTACCTAACACCTATTGAAAAGAAGTAGTTCATATAGCAGTGTACACTCTAAATAGAGTGCAATTAAGGGTAAAAACTAAACATATTCCTTATGAATTATGGCATGGTAGATCAACAAATGTTGGTTATTTTAGAATTTTTGGTAATAAATGCTTTATCAAGAGAGATGATGATAATTTGGGCAGTTTTGAGTCAAGAAGTGATGAAGGTATATTTTTAGGCTATTCCACACATTGTAAAGCCTATAAATGTTTTAATAAAAGACTCAAAAGAGTAATAGAAAGCAATAATGTTAAAGTGGATGAAAGATTGTAGCCTTGTGAACAATAGATTGAAGATAATGAAGAAGAAGTTCATGCATTAGAAGAAGAGGTAGAAGTTCAAGTGCAAGAAGGTACTCCTAAAAAGCCTATGAAAACTATAGCCAAAAGTCCTTCAAAGACACTACAAAGAAACCATCCTCAAGAGATGATCATTGGAGACAAAAATACTGGTGTTCAAACAAGGAGGGGACTTGCTGCCACAAATGATCAAGCACATGTATGTTTGATTTTTGAAATGGAACCAAAAACCTATGAGGAGGTCAACAAAGATGAGTTTTGGGTCAAAGCCATGGAGGAAGAGATAGGTTAGATTGATGGGAACTTGTTCCTAGACCTGATGGTAAGAATGTTATTGGGGAAAAATGGGTTTTTAGAAACAAACTTGATGATAAGGGCAAGGTAGTTAGGAATAAAGCTAGACTTGTTTGCAATGGGTACTCTCAAGTTGAGGGGATTGATTTTGATGAAAGTTTTACACCTGTAGCTAGGCTAGAAGCAATAAGAATGTTTTTAGCATTTTTTATTTACAGGAACTTTAAAGTGTTTCAAATGGATGTTAAATCAACCTTTCTTAATGGTGATCTTGAAGAAGAAGTGTATATGAAGTAACCTGAAGGATTTGAATGTGAAGGAAAGCTAGATCATGTGTATAGGTTGCAAAAAGGCCTTGTATGGCTTGAAACAAGCCCCAAGGGCATGGTACTATAGATTGGATAAGTACTTGCAAGGACAAGGATTCACAAAAGGTGGAGTGGATAAAAACTTGTATTTGATGACCAAAGGTGAGGATATCCTGGTTGTTGTGGTCTATGTAGATGATATCATTTTTGGTAGAAATGATGATAACATGTGTCATGATTTTCCAAATATCATGAAATCTGAGTTTGAGATGTCTATGCTTGGAGAATTATCTTTCTTCCTTGGTTGACAGGTTTCACAACTTGAAAAAGGGATTTTTATCTCTCAAGTTAAGTATGCAAAAGAAATACTCAAAAGATTTTAGATGGATGAGAGTAGACCAGTTGGTACTCCTATGGAAACAAGATGTAAACTAAGCAAAGATGATGATTCACTTAAGGTAAATCAGACCTTATACAGATCCATGATTGGTAGTCTCTTGTATTTGACAACCTCTAGGCCTGATATCATGCAAGATGTATGCTTAGTTGCAAGATTTCAGTCATCTCCTAAGCAATCTCACCTAAATGCAGTCAAAAGGATTCTTCGATATCTTAATGGTACTATTGACTATGGTTTGTGGTATCCTAGGCATGATGATTTTAATCTATTGGCCTATACTGATGCTGATTGGGTAGGATGTCTTGATGATATAAAGAGTACTAGTGGTGCAACATTCTTCTTAGGTGGCAGATTAGTGGCTTGGCATAGTAAAAAGCAAGATTGTGTCTATCAACTACAGAGGTAGAGTATGTTGCAACATCCTCTTGTTGTACTCAGGTGCTTTGAATGATACAGTCACTTCAAGACATCAAAGTGGTTGTCTCTAAACCTGTTTCCATTCTTTGTGACAACACTAGTTTAATCAATATTTCTAAAAATCTAGTTATGCATTCCAAGACCAAACACATCTCTATTAGATATCATTTCTTAAGAGAGAAAATTCTTGCAAATGATGTTGTGTTGGATTATGTATCTACCTTAGACCAAATTGCTGATATATTTACAAAGCCTTTGCCTAAAGAGGTGTTTGAGTCTTTAAGACAAAGATTAGGGGTGTTATCACTCTCTTCCCTTCAATGAATTCACCATGACATTAGATTTAGAGGGAGTTCTTGTATAGTTTTTGTTTAGGGTGAAAATTGATATTTTATTTAAACTAGGTTAAATACTACCATTTCACCGCTAAGCATTGGGAGGACAAGGATCAAGCTTGTGAACTAGCTTCTAATCACTTTGTTTATCCCTTATGCTCATGTGGTTATGAAACCTAAGGCCTTAATCAAGATTTTATCAAGTACTTTCCTCTTAGTCAAGTAAAACCCTAAATTATGTCTTAAATCAACAATATACTGAAACTAATGAAGCAACTAGCAAAACTAAGTACAAAAGTGTAGAGGGAAGGTTTCAGAGATAGTGTACCCAGATTCTGAGGGCTGCATGGACTAGTGTGCCTGCTCCAGTGTCCTAAAAGTTCCTGAATAGGAAAATCTTGTGCACAGGGTGTTTGAGACTGCTAAAAGGATACCGGATCCTGGAATAAACCCCTGGTTGGACTAGAGCGCCTACTCCAATGTCCCACAAGTCTCAGAATCTAAAAATCTAAAAGTCTATCATGATTGTACCTGCAATATCCTTCTTCCTGTATCTTCTTTTTACCAGAACTTGTAAAACATGATATGCACCTACAAAAGAAGGAAATTGTTGTGGTTATATAGGAGCTTGCCTCACTCAAGCCCCATCTTTGATATTTCTACCTCAACAATAGACAGAGATAAAGATTTGTAGAAGTGTGTGTAAACCTAACAATGTGTTATGCATAAAATCGAACCCTAGATGTCTCAATCAAGGGAAGATCAACAACTTGCTCTGCATCAATAAACACATACAACTTCACCTTAAGGAGATGAGATAAATGAAGATTTGCATGAACAAGAAGGTGAATCAATAATGTCCATGGAGGATCTCCAAGCTTGTTGTTGGAGGCTTCAACCCTTCTCCCAATCATGCAAAGGGTGTATAAACGCTAGGAAGAGCAAGATAGACTCAAGATCTTGATTCCTAATCTTCATCTATTGTCTCCAAGATAGCAAATAAAGAATACTTTGAAGAACTTCAACAAGTCACTGATCTTCAATGACAATTGCAACAGAGTTTTGGCATCAATCTTGTAGAAGAATTGTGTGTGATAAAATGATTTGCAAATGTCTTTTTATAGCTAGCTTTAGGGAATTCAAATTTTGAAATAACATCTTGATATTGCATGAAAACTGAGAATTTGAAGATGGAATCCCGAGGCACTTGGCAGGAACCGACACCCTACCAAAATTCAAAATCCCATGAAATGGGGGAGGACTAGGGCGTGGGTGCCCAAGTCCAAGCCCCCAATTTCAGCTCAGATCTACATTTTTGGGGGTCCAAGGGACCCAAGTCTCAAATCTCTTTCTAGGTTCTATCAATAAGTTACCTCAAAAAGTGAATAAACTGCTCCTAGACTTAGTCAATTAGGGTTTCAGGAAGGCCAAAAAAGAAAAGGTTGAGAGGTCACCAAGAGTGAGGAGCTAAACTGAGGGAAGTTGTACCATTCCATACAGGAGTGACAATGATGTTACATTTAGCCCCCACTTTAGTGGCCATATGACACTACGTGCATATACAACTAAAGGAAAGTAAATACATCAATCATGAAAAGGATACTGTAGAGGAAGCCAAAGTGTTGTTGCCGATAAGGAAGAAGCCCCCAAGTCTGCAATCCTAAAAGATCACAAATTTAGGACCCACAACCTACAAAGGAACACTTGTTAGAGAAATCAAAATCAAATCAACCTGCAACCACCACCAATGAGTCAATACAAAAAAAATGCTAAGGGGGTTAAGTGATGAGGCAGGGAGGAAATCGAGGGAGATATATGCCCCCCCTTGTTTCTACTTGCTTAGTCTGAGAGTAGAAACAAGGAGATTTCCACGCGCATCGATTTCAAGGGAGATGTGTTATGAGGGTCATTTGAAGAAAACAACACTTGATCATAACACATTGGGTAAGATCGAGAGCGGAACCAAGATTCCAATGCAACAAATGACACTGAAATCAGAGTTTGATAGCTTAAGAAAAGGGCTCAAGATTGAAAGAGTGCACTTTTGCACCTAGTTAGGGATAGGAATTCTCACTCACTTTATGTAAAAGGGAGTTGTCACTTATCACTTAACTCATTCTTGTTTCTTATCATTGCAGAGAGAGAGAGAAGGAGAATAGGAGAACAACCATGCAAAGCTAACATTCATACCATCCACCACGACTAGAGATGCTTCGATGCTGAGGTAGGGTCCTAATTCTGTCCTTCTGTCATTTTTTGTTGTACTTCTACTTTCATGTTTATCGATGTTTGTGCCGAGAGAGGAAGGTGGAAAGGGTTCCTAGATAGTGGTGCTTGGGTCCACCTAGGGCGCCAGAGTCTCTCTGGGGTGCCCTAGTCCCATAGGGGTACTAGTGTCCCTTTGGGACGCCCTAGTCTTCCTGGGGCATCCTGGTCCACAAATGACATAGGCCCTAGGCTCAGGCACTCTATTTAGTTTTTGATAGCTTATTTTGGTTTCTAGCAGGGATTCTGATATTCTTGCTTGCTTTCTGATCTGCAGGATGTTCCTGAGATGCGTGAGCACACAGGTGTTTGTCTGATGGCACTTCTGTGAGAGTGCACTAGCACTTTGACAGCTATAGAGAGACCATTTACAGACGGGGGGCCTATGGTGGGTGTTTGAGATGCCCATAATCAGATTCCACTGCGCGATGCTTATGACACTGATGGAGAGATGAGATGCATATACATCCACATTCCATTTACCGACTGGTGAGATTACCATCACACTGGAGGAGATTACCATCACATTGCACTACTAATCTAAGGAAAGATAGTGAGGGTTGTTGGACATCACTCAGCAGAGTATACTCACAAGAGTCAACTATACTGCTTGGGTCACACTGTTTCACAGGCAGAACAAGGACATATTGAGCTCCATTTGGTAGAGTAGGGATGCAGAGAAATTCCCTTACTATAGAGGATCATGATTGTCACAGTCACACTAGCCATCGCACTAGATGGATGAGGCACTCACCTTCACAGTGGTTTCATGCATACTATCAGAGCAATGGAGGAGCATTAAATTGTCTATGCATGGGGGTGCAATATGCTTGTGCACCTATATCGCGACTTAGGGTGATATGTCCACTATGAGATGTAGAGTTTGATGGTTTGTACATTATTATAGGTTTGGGCCTTTGAGCACATTAGGTGCACATGGTTGGTGGGTTTTCCTATAGAAGCAACATTCACCCATCCGCATGTCTATGCCTACCCACTAGTCAAGTGTTGGAGGCACAACAATCTATTATACTAGAGAGTAGTATTTGACAGATTACAGCCTAGTGACATCATCTAGAGACCATATCGCGGCTTCATCAGATTGCCTAGTGAACAGAGGTAGTTAGCTCAGATATAGAGGGATCAACTAATAGCCAGTTGCCTTGATCATGATGTATCTTGGTTCTACTTTGATAGGGTGGCACGATAGTTCAAACAAATACAGGATGTTCCTGTAGTTTATCTGAGCTATGCACGTACAGCTTGGAGTGCAGTCAGAGCCAATATTGTCTGAGGAATGACTATATAAGACATACCACTTAGAGACGACGAGGATCCTGAGGATGCAGAGCCGGTGTCAGATGCAGATGATATCAGGTGTACCCAAGTATATCAGACCTAGTGGCACACAGTGCAACCTGTACCTATCTTTCCACTTAGGCATCCTATAGGAGATGCCCGACCTTAGGCCGGTCATGCTAGTGACACAGGGGTGGAGGATGACGTTAGTGATTTAACGGGATACTATGATCTCAAGGAGGGTATGGAGGAGGACGAGGATGAGTCTAAGGAGGTCCCATTGTAGTACATCTTCAGAGCAAGATCACGACAGAGCCAACAGGAGGCAGACACTGATGAGCAGACTGAGTCGAGACTGCGGTCCAAGGCTCGTGGTCCTACTCCTACAGATGAGGTGAGGCATGGCTAGACTGGGGGGAGAGTAATAGGTCTATGCCCCCAGTTATAGATTAGATGGCAGAGCTCATCACACCATTGGTGATCTAAGATCCATCCTGGTGAGATGGAGATCTAGGTAAGGTTTGATTTATTACTTTATGTTTTATATAGTTCATTATTTGTGATTTTTATATAGTAGTCTAACATCTATCTCATCCTCTATTTTACAGTTGGGACTGATGCATGGCGAGACTTTGTGAGTTGTGTCATAGGAGACATAGTACTAACAGATGCCTCAGAGTAGCGAGTGCAGGTAGATTATTCGCCATGATCTTCCACTGGGCAGCATGCTGAGATATTTATGCCTATTGTTAGATACACGACTACTACAGAGGCCATGCTAGAGTAGTCTGCACAAGAGAGAGAGGAGTTTTAACAGAGAGCTGAGTGCATCGAGGCTGAGCTCAAAGCATAGCGAGAGTATATAGTAGAAGTTCCTACATTAGAGGGAGGGTTAGCTATCAGTGAGTTCTTATTGTGGGAGGTCCAGCAGACTAGAGCTGATAGAGACAGGGCTCAGGCTGAGAGAGACCGATACTAGAGGATGTACCAGGAGGCACATGAGCAGATGATAGAGATGAGAGGTGAGATTAAGGGGTTACGATCGTGAAGCATCTCTAGGAGTCATTTGCGATCTATAGCCACACATGGTCAGGCTTCTATCACTCGTACACCACGAGGGCCTGAGGGTACTGGCGATTGAGGCTTAGCTATGTGATTCATAGACTTTAGGCACTATGACATCCCATTTTGTTTTGAGGGATAGTCAAATCAGATGTATACATGAAACTGAGATACATATATAATTATTTCTTTTGATTTATGTGTAATGGCTTTTTGATCTATCACATGTGATTTTTGTAAAAATGCAGCTAGTGATGATGTCTAAATGCTATAATTAATGCTATTATGATAAAATAACAATTCTATAAAGAACATTTAGTAACAAACACAATGATTAATTATTTTACACATAACTTTAATTTCCATGCTATATATTCAACTAATACAAAAGTGACCTAAGCAATTACTACTTAAACAAGATACAACAATGATTAATTGAACAAAGATATAATGCCAAATGAATTAAGACAAAATAGTAATAGCTTGTCGAAATTGAAGCTAATCTATGTACTAAATTAGCTTAGGAGTATTTAACCTTAGATCTTTTAAGCATAAAATATTTTGAGGTGCGCTACACTAATAGGTTCTTTAAGCGGCGTACCTTGCTCATCAACTAATTTATATGCTCCGAATCCAAAGGTTTCAGTGATTATATATGGTCCAAGCTAATTAGGGCTAAACTTACCTTTTTTGCCAGGTGGTGCGTTTACGTTGCGTTGATTTTCATAAAGAACCAAGTCCCCAACATTAAATGAACGTTGTATGACTTGCACATTATAGGCTCGTTGCACACCTTTTTGATAAGCCTTTAGATGTTCAAGAGCGTTAATATGTCTTTCATCAAGCATCTCAAGTTCTTGTAAGCTTTTCTCTCATTCTATGTCATCATCCATGATGTCTCTTAGGGAAATTCGCAAGGAAGGAATTTCTAACTCCAAGGGCATTATTACATCTGTGCCATAGACGAGATTATATGGTGTGTCACCCGTAGCCGTTTGAATACTTGTTCTGTAGGCCCATAGGGCATAGGGTAATTGCATATGCCAATCTTTTTGATGTTTATTAACAGTTTTCCTTAGAATCTGTCTAATAACTTTGTTTGAAGCTTCTGCTTGGCCGTTGGATTGAGGGTAATAAGGCGTAGAAAAGCGATGTATATGATATTTTTCAAGGAACTTTTTTACATCCTTGTTCTTAAATGGTGTACCATCATCCAAAACCAAGGAGGAAGGTATTCCAAATCAAGAAATTATGTTATCTTGTATGAATCGACAAATTACATCAGCGGTCATTGATCACAAAGGGACCGCTTTGACCCATTTTGTAAAATAATCAGTAGTAGTAATGATAAACATATGTCCTTGAGAGGAGGGCGGGCAAATTTTACCTACGAGATCCAAGCCCTAGATAGAAAATGGCCATTGTGACACCCGGGCACGAAGCTCTTGAGGAGGAGTATGGATTAGGTGCTTATGTTGTTGACATTGCGGGCATCTCTCGACGTAAGCAAAGGAATCTTGTTCCATATGCTGCCAATAGAACCCCATACGTAACAATTTTTGTACCAATGATTTTCCACTGAAATGCCCTCCATAGGCACCATAGTGAGATTCTTCTAAAGCTATCAGAATCTCTGCATTACTTAAACATCAGAGTAAAACCCCATTATAACTTTTTCGATACAAGACATTCGATAATATAATATATCGTGCTACTAGTTTGCATAAATGAAGTCAGGCATTCTTAGACGTCGAGTCTAGAATGGTTCCATTGCATAGATAGTTGAATATGTAGGAGAACCATTCATCCATGTATGTATTACCACGAAGTTTTGAATTCACAACTATAAGGCTTTCAATTACTGGTGTCTTGAGATTATGAACAACAAAGGTAAATTCCTTAGGAGAACCGTCAGGGGATATAAGGGAAGCTGCGCTTGCCATTGCATCCCCATGCCGGTTATCTTTCCTGGGAATGGTGTCGATTGAATATGATTTGAATTGTTTTAAGAGAGATAATGTTAACTCATGATATTGAGATAATTTATCATCTTAGTTTGATACGATCCCATTATCTATTTAACAATTAACTGAGAATCACCGTACATTGTAATATTCTGGATATTCAGAGCCAAGGCTACACGAAGTCCAACAATAAGAGCTTCGTATTCAGCTATATTATTTGTCCATAAGAAATCTAAATGGTAAGATAAGGGAATTAGCTTACCAATGGGAGGTATTAATATAACACCAACTCCAGAGCCAATTCGACATTTTGATCCATTGAAGTATAACTCCCATTTTTCATCCATAGAGATTGTTAAAATTTGTTCATCAGGAAAAGCATCAACATTTTGTATAGAAAAGGGCGAGGGAGCTTTAGCTAACTGATCAGCTATCACTTTCCCTTTAATTGCTTTTTGTGAAATGAATTTGAGATCGAGTGTTAATAACATAACCCATTTAGCAAGACAACTTGATAAATATGTTCTTACGAAGAGATGTTTCAAAGGGTCAAATTTTACCATTACATGCACTTCAACATTTAAGAGATAATGTCTAAGATTTTGAGTGGCAAACACTAAAGATAGGCAATGTTTCTCTATGACTGTGTATCACACTTCATAATTGAACAAAGTACAACTGATGTAATAGACAACACATTCTTTGCCTTCAGTATTATGTTGTGCTAACAAAGCTGCTAGGGCATTGTTAGACGTTGAGATGTATAACAAAAATGGTTTATCAAAAATAGCGGGTTGCAAAATAGGTAGACTAGCTAAGTAATCCTTTAAATCATTGAAAGCTTTTTGACATTCAAAATTCCATTGAAAGCGAGAATCTTTCTTCTGTAGTTGCATGAAGAGGCGAGTCCTATCCACGAGTTGTGAAACAAATCAGTGAATGGCTTGTATCTTTCCCTACAAACTACGAAGTTGAGATATGTTCTTAGGTATTGGCATATTAACAATCACATCTATCTTTTTCATATCAACTTCTATACCTCAATTTGAAATGATAAATCCAAGTAACTTTCCACTATCTACACCAAAAACACACTTACAAGGATTCAATCGCATATTATATTTTCGTATGCGCTCAAATATTTGTTGAAGATTTGTCACATGATCCTTACGATGGATAGACTTCGCTAGGATGTTGTCAACACAATCTTCTAGAATATTGTGCATATAATCATGGAATATAAGAGTCATTGCACGTTGGTAAGTAGCTCCTGCATTCTTAAGTCCAAACGGCATGACTACCCAACAAAATGTACCCCAAGGTGTTATAAAGGCTATTTTATACTGATCAAGAGGATTTATAAGGATTTGATTATATCCCGAAAACCCATCCATGAAAGAGAGCAACTCATGTCCAGCTATGGAATCAACTATCATATCGATATTAGGGAGTGGAAAGTCATCTTTCAAAGATGCTAAATTTAAATCTTAGAAATCTGTGCACATTCTTATACAACCATCAGGTTTAGCGACGACAACAATATTTGAGATCCATGGAGAGTAATCAATAGGTCGAATAAAGCCAACTTGTAAGATTTTTTCTATTTTAGTTTTAACAAGGAAAGCAATCTTAGGATTCATCTTACAAATCTTCTGTTTGAAAGGCTTAACATCAGGTTTTAATACAATATTATGTGTTACAATATGAGGATCTATACCAGGCATGTTTGAATAATTCCAAGTGAATAATTTTGAGAATTCATTCAACAGTTTAGTCATTTCTTCTTTCTCTTCTGCATTTAAACAATCACCAATAGGGATAACCTTTTTAGGGCTATCCTTATCCATAACAACATCAATAGTCTTTCCGTTAAGGAGAGTACTATGGTCTGGGGGATTGTAAGATTGTAATTGTTCTTCAAGTTCTTCATTTTTCTCTACTGTAGCAGTTATTGTGCTAGTAGTATTTCCAAAATATGCATCATTGTTTAAACAATAAGGTAGGCCACGTTTATGGTGATAATGAGGAAAGCCATCATAAGCACCTAAGAATTCCATTATCGCTTCATCCATCGTAAACATATCTAATGGAAATGATCCTGGAGGATAATTGGTGTCAATCATCTCAGGGAATATCAAACTAAGTGTTGATATTGTATTCACATTTAGAGTAGGGCATTTGCAGGCTTTGGATTCATTGAAAGGATTATATCCAATGCCACTTGAGTAATTTTGTGGAGAGGATTCTATAGGGACTTTGATTTCTTGTTGATTTATGCCACAACCATTACCTACATAGTCACAATTTTTGTAAAGGATTCAGAATCCTCTGCCATAAAGAGAGACCATTTCTTTAGACAAAGGAAGAGCTTCATAAGTGTCATAATCAATAGTATAACTCAGAGTATTATCCTTATTTTTCAACAAAGAAGTCTTATGTTTATCATTTGAAGCATGTGATGTGATCGATGCAATATTTGATGTTTCGGGGATAGGGTTTTTAAGTTTATACTCTCCTGTGGAGGAAGATGCAAAATCTAATGAACCCTAGTCATCACCAACAAATGCATTTGATTGCTTGGACTATTGCATAACATTTTTAGAGGCAAGAGGAGCTGACCATTCATTTTTTAGATTGTTTAAACTCTTATGACCAACGACATGCTTATGCACTTCCATTTGCAAACAATTATCGGGTTCAAGATCTGAATGGATGGTATGCAATTTACCTTTAAATATAAACTTAATCATATGGTGTAAGGTGGAAGGAACTGCTCCTAATGCATGTATCCAAGTGTTGTGTGGTTACACAACACACCCCATTTTGCCTTAGCAAAATAGGGACCCAACTTTTTGCTTCTGCTTGCTTGTTTTCTTGCTTTGGGTTGTTTGGTAAAATTTAGTCATGAATGTCACCTTTGCTGAGGTATGTGCATCACAAGGAGAGGTCAGTTGTCCAAGTTAGCATTTTCTATCATAAACCTCATAATTAGAAAGAGTACAAAATTCTAAGCAGGTTTGTCTTTTGGATCACCTTGATATTGTTTAAAGGTAGAAAGTTATGTTGAGTCAAAGATTAGTCAATCCTGATATTTCACATAAGGGGGTCATATTTTTGAATATTAGTCATATTTGTTTAGATGACCCTAACTTAGAAAAATCACTTGATGTTCATTCCATCCTTGATATGTGAATGTCAAACTTAAATAGGGATGAGTATTTACCCATCATAAACTTCATGTATTTGCGAGGGGGTCATATTTCCTTATATCTGTCATCTTACAAAATATCACCCTTTCGCTAATATCATCCTGTAGAAATATGACCATGATGTCATTCATTTCCAAAGAATGAAAGAGATTACCTTGGTGATGATGTATTCATTGCACCTAACCCATGAGGGGGTCATATTTCATAATATCCGTCATATTTCTCAATATGACAATGACATCATCATAACCTGATAACAAAGAGGATAGGATGGCATGATGATGTCATCATGATCTACACCTGAGGGGGTAATGTTTTGTAATATCCCTGACCTTAGTAAATATGATGATGACATAGTGAGGGGGATATTTGTGATTTTCAAAAGACCCAGATATTTTTGAATATCCCTTATCTTTAACTTTATAACTCGATCTTGCTTCATAGTCAAAGGTTGACCATATCACCCTGATCTAGTAAACGATTATCTCGCGCACAAGAAAGGGGTCATATTTTTTGTTAGGGGTCATATTTTCAAATATCCCTAATCTTCCAAAGATCACCCTCTGGCATTAAATGCAAACCCCAATGGTAGGTGGCGCCCTTTCAATTTCAAATATAAATCAAACACTTGGCTGCATCTACCAACTCCATGTAAATTATCGACAAATTCAATTAAAATAACACATATGCCCTAATTTGTCGTATCAATGAGTTTAAAAGTAAAATTTAGGGATTATTTACATTTATACTTGCGATAATTGAAATTTATAGAGCTCTAAAAGTCAATACCTCACAGTCATCTACCGGGGCAACATCACACTGAACGTAACAGAACAGAACAGTTGATACTGCATATCTGCATTTTCTCTGTTATCAGTCATATACCAAGAAGGGAAAAGTGAATATCAGGTAAGTAAATTAAAACCCTCTTTTTTGTCATTTACTGCAAATCACTAGGTGAAGTGCGTTTTAATAGGTTAATCTGCATGATGATGATGCATGAAGTAAATTGCAATGTTGAATAGTAATTATGAAATGCATAATATTCTTGAGCTTCCCCATACAAAGACCCAAGGGTAAGAAATGCACATTTTTATCATAGGATCCAATGGAGGTCAGGAAGAACATATCCAACTCTGAGTTCTTGAAACCCATGTTTGTATAGCCTAAGGGAGTAGGATTCAGATATGGTTTGACAGATGATACACATCAAGGGAAAACAGAGTTGGATGCATGGACAAGGAGATTAGATGATGATACTGATAATCCCATACTGGATAAGATATTCACAACTGGTATGTGGCACGCAACTAGATTCCTATATGCAATGGAGGCCACTGAGATGGCAGTGGAGTGTGCCAAAAATTATAACCCTGAGAATAGAAGAGTGGAAAAACATGGCAGAGTATATGCCGACTTCTCAATCAAGGGCATGACTGCCACTTTCAGTTTGCCTATGGGGAATAAAGTGGTTAGTGTAAACCTAATTAAGTTGGAGAAAGAATACAATAATAACAAGAAAGAGGCCAAGAAAGTCATGTACCAATGGAGGGCCAAGAACAATACATACACAACTTCTACCAAGTTGCCTGTTTACTTATACAAATTTGATTTTGATGAGGAGTATCAGTACATGATTACCTTATTAAGTAGGATGAACAAAAGACAAAATGCTGGAAGCTTTGAAAACTAGATATATGGGATTATCTAGATGGTGTTATATTTAGAAAGAAAGCCTCTTTGGGCCGAGATCATCAATGATTGTTTAGATGAAGGGATGAGAAGGCTAAGTGGTAAGGCTTGTATATTCCATATGACCTCCTATGTCGTATATGCATGTGCTTTTCATGGCACATTTAACACCCTACAAATGGTGGGTAAGGTTGGAAACAACACCGGTGATGTAAACATTTGGGACCATTATCCATAACTACAGAGGAGAGAATATATCCAAGACTATAAACTGGTAAATGACTCATTTTCAATGCATTTAGTTAGGACCATGGAGGAGCACAAAACTAAGAGATTGAGCATGGAGGCTCAAGACATTATCTATAAGCATGGGGCTTGGTTTATCCAATTCCCCACCTTCTCATACATAAGAATAGAAGGATTTGAGGGGCAACCTCTCATGTTGCCAAGATACCCCACTGATAGGGTCATCTTGATGGAATTTGTTAGACAAGTGTCTACTTAGTTGAAGCTCACTTGGAGCAGAAAAAGATTCCTCCTGTATTATTCCCAGTATACATAGGCTAGTATATATGCCCTGACAGATAGAGAATTAAGGATGCTATTGGAGGGTTAAAGCTCATGCACCCACAACCATTTTCTATAGCTAGGTCATATGACCCATATGGTAGAATGCTGAAGTTATTGGGGAAACAAATACACCAAAAACATCTTGAAGATTATTGGACTGATTGTGATGATGAGGCAGAGGTTAGGAGAAGAAATTATCAAAGGCTCACCCTCAACCAAATCCAGACTTTTGATTGCATTTCAATTCCTGCACAATTACATGATGATGATGGAAAGATAATGTCCAATGAATATGAGGATAAAAAGGTGTATAATGACACCATCTCTGCCCCTGGTCTAACACTGCCAGAAGAGACCTCATTGGATCAAATAATGTGAGGGGTCATCTAACTAACCTAGAGTGGGGTAACTGCTGAGGTCAATAAACTAAAGAGGAAGGGTATGGCCCTCATAGTTGATAATAAGAAGAAAAGACAAGAATTATCAAAAGAAGAATATGATGATTTTCTCATTGAAAAGAGGAAATCTAATGGAGAGAGACTACCTGATGAAGAGGAACAACTACCACGCAAGGGAAAGAAGGCTGATCCTGAGCCACAAGGGGTAGTTATCAAAAGGCTTCCATCAAAAGGTGATGGGGCATCAACATCTACACCTGGATCTACATCACAACAATCCCCTGATAAGAAGAAAGGCAAGAGGATACTAAAACACATTCCTGAGAATATAGAGAAACAATTGTAGTATGAACCAAAGGAAGAAAATCCCTTGGAAGAGGAGCAACTGGATAAGGGACCCAGGGATGATGATTTGCTAATAACAAGTAAGAAAAGAAAGAAAGTGCTGCAAACACCACCACCAAAAAAGCAAAGGACAGTAATGAGGGGAAATGTTAGCAATGACTCTATCATGTTAAGGGGTGTAGGTGGTTTAACATTTATGAAGGACTTACAACATGATGTCCCCATTCCTAAAATAATTTAGTTTAAAACTAAGAAAGCCAAAGAGCAGACAAAAGAGGTGCATATGGCTAGTAAAGAGTCCTCCTTTCCTCTTGATGACACTGTCGAATTGTCTGATGATGAAGTAGTTCAGGATGTGGCTGCTCAGCATATGGAGACCTTAGTTTCCAATACTAAGATGACCCCTCATGGGACCCCAATGGTTTGAAAGGTGACTAGCCAAGGGAGGGATGAAATGGATGAAACAGTGCAGGATAACCTTGAAGAAGTAGCCCAACAGATAGGGCTAGCTAACTTGGTAGAGAAGGTTACTAGTCCTGTAGCGATAGATTTAACTTACCAGGGTGATATGAATCAAAACAATGATAATGATCAGCCGTGGGAGCTTGAAAAGGCTAAAAATACAATGCATCTGGAAGCTAGTAAGGTGGCACCTGATCAAGGCAAGGCTCAAGATAATGTACCCATAGGACAAGGACAATTAGAGGCACAACTTTAGAATAGAGGTGATCAAGATATGCCAGACAAAGGTGCTGATCAAGACCAAGGCCTTTCTTCAACACATGATGAAAGAGGTGATCAAGGTAGTAATCCAGGATCAAGAGAGAAATCAACTGAGAAAGAAGTAAACTTGGAAGAAGCTGGTGCATCTAAGGATGAAGAGTAGATTTTACCACAAGGTGGAGGTCCAGAGAGAGAAATAGAGAATGTGACCAAGGGTGATCTGGGTGACCCCCAAAGTCAAAATACGCAGTCTTCTCAAGAGACCAATGTACCATAAGATGAGCAAAAGGAAAAGGCTCAAGAAAATCTAGAGGAGAATCTACAAGAGGAGGTGCAAGATAAAGGTATGCATACTTTACACAATTGTCCACCTCAGAAAGAAATCCCTCAGCAGGAGGTACCTCAAAAAGATCCCCCTCATGAGAAAGTGCATGAGGAAGAAATCAGAAAAGAACATTCACTAAAGAGGGAAGAACATAATGCAAAGTCACCAGACACTCAAAATAAAGAGGATGATTATCAAGAGCTTAAAGGTGATGTCCCTTATTGGTTGCAAAGAGAAATAAATTTGTGACAAATAAAGGAGGTACATGATTTTGATGTTTCTACATTGTTTGTTGGGAGTATGATGAAACCTAGAAGAAAGGCAAGGCTGACATCTACAATAAGAAGAGACCCTACTACGGGTAGGAGAATAGCCTAGGTAGCCTTATCAATAGTAGAAAAGGAGAAAGGTAAAATATGCCTTGAGGAATTTCAGATAACTAATGTGGATCTAGGCTTTGCAAATGAAGACCAGGAGGGTCAGGAACGAAAGGATATTATTGATTCTTTGACCCAAAGGGTGAAAAAGGAAAAGGAGAAGAATAAGAAACATAAAGAGCACATTTCTCAATTGTATTCTTTTATAAAAGGGTTAATTAACCCTGATCATGTACCGACTGATCCAGCTACCCCACTAACCATTATATCCCAAGAAGAAGTTACTGGATTAGATTTGATGAAGCATAAAGAATAATTGATGGAAAAATGGTTCATGTCCGCTATTTTTGAAGCTGAGGATGTGGTGAAAACCTCCCTGGAAAGGTGGAATTCTCTTAGTGATTTAAAAAGAAAGGTGGATAAGTTGCATAATGAAGTGGGCAGGAGATCCTTCGAACTAGAGAAGTACCTAGATGCCTTGGGAGAAATGAAAAGAATTGATATGCAGATGCTTATAAGCAACAAAGTACTAGATAATCATACCTCCCAGCTGCTCAGTATTTGGTATGAGGACACTAGATTTGAATGTGATATTTTGAAGAGATACAGTTGCAAACTCAGGGACATAAGTGTCAAGTTGCTTAATCTAATGGCAAAGGAAGCAAAAGCCTTGGAAGTCCTAGAAGGGAAGGTAGAAGGGAAAATAGAAAATTAGGATAATGAATTTGCTGTTCAAGCTTTCTATGACAACTTTAAACAAGTTGCAGAGGAACCTATGCATCATTTGACAGAAGAAGTAATAAATAAAATCATGAGGATGAAGGTCATGGTAGAAACATATAATGAAACATTGAATAGCAGGAAGAATAAGATGGATGCCCTTCAAGCAAAGTTTCATTCCCACCAACATGCCGTAATAAAAGCTAAGGTTCAAGATGGTGGTGAAATTGATAGAATAGTACAATTATATGAATCCATCAGGGTAACTATAAGAGTACACATAGGAGATGATTTGTATCGGAATGACAATGATAATGAAGAGGTTGATGTAGAAAATGATGAAGAAGATGAAAGTGAAGAAGAGAATGAAGAGTAACAAGAGATGCATGATGATTCGGTCATATGCATTATCAACATGGAAGATGCTTGAATCCAACAGAGGGTTGCTAGCTAGCAACTTGTGCCACATATAGAGATGTTGACTAAGTCAATGAGAAATGTTGACCATTGATCTACATAGATAAATCTTGACCATTGGTCATTTGTAATCGCCTCCTCTCCTTATTCTATAAAAGTGGATGGAGTGCACTCTTTAAAGCATTAGAAACTTAATTGAAATTGGATTGCTAAAGCATTCAGGACTGATTTCAAGGCTGTTGTGAATGTACATGTCTTTTGAATACTTAATGAAAGAGAAGCTTGTGTTGATTACAAATTATTGTAAATCTTGAGTAGTCAGTGAATGAGATCTGGATATATGCATTGATTAGTTGCGTCCCTTGGAGTGCTTGTTAGTCTGCATGTGTTGTTTTCATTCCTTGTTCCTTTGAAGTTAGTATCAACCATACATAGCTATGGAACAACTCGGTGAAATTATGGTTTGATTCCTTCTCTTCATGATTGTATCTGGAATGTATGTGACTCATTAGCTAAAGGTTCACCAAATTTAGAAGTATTTCTTTTAATTTTCTTAAATTTAATTACAAATCACCTTCATAATTGCAAATAACATACAATCTAAAGCAAATAAACATGAAATATGCCTATATCCTGTAAATAACTAAAAACACAGAGCATATTTTGAGTGAAAGCATGTAAAAATGACAAATATCATGCAAATACAAATGTACATCAATGATAAACATATGAATATCTACTTGTAGGCACATTATTTGAATAAACATACAGTGTAGAAGCATAAAACAAGTTCATGACAGTAAATGCTTAGAAGAATTGATCAAACTTACAAATATTACTATAATCTATGGAGCATAGTAGAAATAACCTCATTTGTGAAGTAAATTTATAGGAAACAGATACAGAACCAGATATACAGGCAATGATTTACCATACAGACAATGTAAGACCCCTTGAAATGGAAAACAACATGTCACATCAACCTCTAAGTAACATCAGATGATCATGACCTAATCCATGGAGACTTGGAGTCATCAATTTGTTCTAAATTGATCGTACTTTTCAAGATAATAAAGGTTTGTTGTGCAAATTTTTATGCATGTTGTTATGACTAACAATCATCATCAACACCAAGGTCTACCCAAAATCATGTTATAAGATAAAGAACAAGGCATGTTATGAATCAAGGTAGGCACCATCATAGGTCCAAGTTGTATAGGTAAAGTTATAGTGCCCACATATTGTTGTCCAACATTATCAAATCCACGAATACTTAACGATTCCAATTTGACAATAGATATATCAACTTTAACTTTATGAAATAAATCAATACCACAAACATTAAGGGCTGACCCATTATCAATCATCACTCTCTTAACCAATGTTTTGTTGATTGTAATAAAGATTACCAAAGGATCATACTACTTCTGAACCTTGAGAGATGGTAACTCATGTTGTTTAAATAAAATGTCTATTTTCTTTGCATGCATACAATCTAGTAAAGCGACAACATCATTTGGTTTAATAGCAGGAGGAACAATCACCTTTTGTAAAGCTTCTTGTAGCATTCCATGGTAAGTAGGTGAAGCTTGTATAAGTTCCCAAAGAGATATCTTTGCAGGAGTAGCGCGAAGCTGCTCTACAAGACCATAGTCTTTACCACCTTTATATGTTAAATGAGGTGCTTGAGGAAGCATAGGTTGGGAAGTTGGTAAAGATATCAAAACATTCATTTGTTGTGTACTTTGTTTATTATTCTAAGTATTATATGCATGAACAACCAAATTATGATTGGTATGTTGTAAGTTATGTTTCACAATTTGTTTTGCACAATCATAAATGTGATCAGGAGATTGAGAAGATGAAATACCTTTAACAACAAGCATAGGTTTAGAGGATGGTTGAACCACATTTGCACATAGAGTAACCACAATTTTTGTTTTTTCAATCTCTTCTTTAGATTTAGGAAAAAAAAATTGCATTTACAAATCTTTGAAATAGTGACGGCTTAGAGGCCGTAGTGGAATGTTCAATCGAGATAAGTCCTCAAGGGCTTCATCTAATATCAAAGTCATCACAAGTAAATGACTCATCATAAGCATGAAAATCTTGCAAAAAATAATCCAACATTCTAACATGCTCTATTTAAACCAAGATTTAAATGCACAATGATGGCCTTTGTAATTGAAATACAATTTCTAACAAGAAATGATAATTTCCAACTCTTTTAGTGAAAAGATAAAGAATGTAATCCACAAGTTAACATATGCAATTTCACTAAAGAGGTTTTCCAATCCAATTATGCTCTAGAACAAAAAATTATATCAAATCTAAAGTTTAAAAGGATGCAAATTCTTTAAAGCTCAGGTTCACCAAAATGTTTAGGGTGAAAATTGATAGTTGATTTAAACTGGGTTAAATACAACCATTCACCACTAAGCATTGGGAGGACAAGGATCGAGCTTGTTAACCAAATTCTAATCACTTTGTCTATCCCTAATGCTCGTGTGGTTATGAAACCTAAGGCCTTAATCAAGATTTTATCAAGTACTTTCCTCTTAGCCAAGTAAAACCCTAAATTATACCTTAAATCAACAATATACAGAAACTGATGAAGCAACTAGCAAAACTAAGTATAAAAGTGCAGAGGGAGGGTTTCAGAGACAGTGTACCCAAATTTTGAGGGATGCATGGACTAGGGCACCCGCTTCAGTGTCCTAAAAGTTCTTGAATAGGAAAATCTTCTGTACATGGTGTCTAAGACTGCCAAAAGGCTTCTAGATCCTGAAATAAACCCCTAGTTGGACTAGGGCACCCACTCCAATGTCTGACTAGTCTCAAAATTCAAAAATCTAAAAGTTTGTCATGACTGTACCCGTAATATCCTTCTTCCTATAGCTTCTTTTCACCGAAACCTACAAAACATGATATGTACCTACAAAAGAAGGAAATTGTTGTAGCTATATAGGAACTCACCTCAGTCAAGCCCCGTCTTTGGTATTTCTACCTCAACAATAGCCAGAGATAAAGATTTGCAGAAGTGTGTACAAACCTAACAATGTGTTATGCATAAAATCAAACCCTAGATGTCTCAATCAAGGGAAGATCAACAACTTTCTTTGCCTCAATAAACACATACAACTTCACCTCAAGGAGATGAGATAAATGAAGACTTGCATGAACAAGAAGGCAAATCAGCAATGTCCATGGAGGATCTCCAAGCTTGCTGTTGGAGGCTTCAACCCTTCTCCTGATCATGCAAAGCGTGTACAAACCCTAGGAAGAGCAAGATAGACTCAAGATCTTGATTCCTAATGTTCATCCATTGTCTCCAAGATAGCAAATAAAGAATACTTCGAAGAACTTCAACAAGTCATTGATATTCAATGACAATTGCAACAGAGTTTTGGCATCAAGCTTGCATAAGAATTGTGTGTGATAAAATGATTTGCAAATGTCTTTTTATATCTAGCTTTAGATAATTCAAATTTTGAAATAGCGTCTCAATATCGCATGAAAACCAAGAATTTGAAGATGAAATCCTGAGGCACTTGGCAAGAATTGACACCCTGCCAAAATTCAAAATCCCATGAAATGGGGGAGGACTAGGGCATGGGTGCCCATGTCCAAGCCCCCAATTTCAGCTCAGATCTGCATTTTTGGGGGGTCCAAGGGAACCAAGTCTCAAATCTCTTTCTGGGTTCTATCAATAAGTTACCTCAAGAAGTGAATAAACTACTCCTAGACTTAGTCAATCAGGGTTTCAGGAAGGCCGAAAAAGAAAAGGTTGATAGGTCACCAAGAGTGAGGAGCTAAACCGAGGGAAATTGTACCATTCCATATAGGAGGACAATTTCTGATGTTACAGTTTCTTGTAGTCCTAAAATCCATATTCATGATATTAGACAGTCATATTAGATATTTTGAGTTCTTGCTTCATAATGCATTCATATAGTTCTAACAGAGATTTGCCTAGTTCTTGACAGTATCTTCACTCTCTTTGATAGGGGAAGTCCTTTATGTACCCCTTGGGCATTGATGTCAAAGGGGGGGATATTGTTTTGACAGTGATAACAGTGATCATTCATCTCTTTGTTTATTCATCTCTTTGTTTGCTTTGATAGTGTTTGCAGTGATCTTTCAAGCGGAAGGGGTAGTGTTTTTTTACTATTGTAGTGGTAATTATTTTGATAGTAGTTTTTGACAGCAATAGTTTTTGATAGTGACTTGTCTCATTGGTGTAGTGAAAATGAATTTTGAGGCAGTGATAATGTTTTTTTAGTGTATCTTCTTTATCTTTATAGGATTGCTTGGTTTAGAACAGTGGTTACAAAAGTAACAGGTGTAGTGTTGTTTTGATCTTTGATTGTGGAAGAGTGATATTTTTATTTAAAATTCTTGTCATATGGATGTGGACAGTGGTCTTACTCACAATAATGAAATGTAGTATATAGTGGGCAGAGATAAGAAGGGTGACGTAGGTTACCATCAATGCCAAGGGGGAGAATGTTGACACAAGGTCTTTTTGGTGGCATTGATGTCATCCATTGATGTTATGCACTTATATCTTTCCCTCACTTTGTCATTCCAAAGCCTTTAGGGTTCAATTTCTATAAAGTCTTCATGATCTCTCTTCTCTAGTTTAGTGTGCTTCAAAGTGTGTTTTGATATCTTTCACTACAAGCCCTTTATGTTGTGCCTTCTTTATGTTTTTTGTTTTGTGGAAATCTTGTCCATTTTATCTTCAATTATATCTGCTTGTTGTGGGTCAGTGTGAGTTCTTTAGTTGGCAAGTGTAAGTCCTTGTGTCTTTGGTAAAGACTAGGCTTTTTGTGTCACTTTTTGGTTAGTGACAATTGACAAATTATGCTCCCTTCTTTATCATCCAAATTCCCTGTGATAAAAGCCTGTGATTTGTCTTGCTTTCCTTTCTTCAAGGGCCTCTATATCTATTCTAAGTCCTCATGGTTGTTCAAAGGTGAAAAATACCATTTGGATCTCCTTTCCTACTAATTTGGGGTTTGAAGTTTATTATCTTTAGGGATCCAAACCCTAAACAAATCCTTAAAGTAACATTAAACCATTCCTTGTGCACCCGTCTTACTTTTTATTTTATTTCGAAGTTGACTGGCCATCGAAGGTCACCGTTCACTTAAGTGAACACTTCGAGGGGTCACCTTCATTGGTTTATTGGCCCCATCGACTATGCTTTACCACACACAATGGTGCATATTATGTGATTGAGCGGGAAGGCCATATCAATGGCTACGGTGAAGGGCACCAAATGAAGATCAATGGAGGAGGTTTAAAATCTTTTCAAACAACAATGGATCCTTGATTCGTTTAATTTTGATGGGCAGGTTCTTTAGTGCTACCCTAACTACCTCAGTGTAGGTTTTCTAATGACCTTGAGGGCTAGGAGATTTGATGAAAGGCTCTGTATTATGTTTTTTGAGTGGTTAGTTTGAGTTTTGAGTTTATATCTGTGATACCTTTAAGATAATATATATAATACTTATATTTTGAATATATATTGTATGATTCAGGGGGTTCAAACTAGAAGCAACTATATAGTTTCAGTATGTTTGAAGAATGATATAGTTGTTTTATTACTAGAGTAGTTTTGTGTGATTGATTACAGTGTTCACAAGTGTTGTTTGCAAAAGAAGAATTGGTGTTGATGGAAGTATTGTTGAAAATTCATTAAATTTGGTGAAATTGATAGGGATGGTGGATTGTTATGAAATAGAGTGTTCCTCTGTGTCTTCTTATATTCAAATCTTTGATGTAATCAATTTATGTCAATGAGACAATATCTTGTCAGTGAGACATCAAATGTACCCAGTGAGGTCTTGATTTTTTTCCAGTGAGTCTTAAGAAAGTGAGCATTAAAGAGTGGTTTTTTATCCATTTTAAGGGTTTTCCACTCATAACTTGTGTCATGGTTTCTCTTTGCTTGTCTCTAAATTTGCACTTGATACCTTATTTTTGATCAAAATTTTTGCTCTCATTCATATCTTTGTATGTGTTTTCTCAACATTCAATGTCTTTGTGTTTGAAGTTCTCTCTATATTTTTAGTCAAGTGGATTAAAAGGTGTAAAAGTTTGATGATTATGGACCATTGATTCACCCCCCCTCTCAGTGGTCCTGTAATCCAATACCAATAGTAATATCAATGTATGATATTCAATCTTGCAGGGGTGCAGAACAAAGAATTAATGATCCTTACTTAAACTTGATTCTAACTATAACGACCCTCTGCTTATGCTAAAATTGACAGGCATATGAAAGGGTCTGAGTGCATAACAGTTTTGAGATGGTTTTTATAACTACCTTATTTCTCCCAATGATGTGTGGAATAAAAACCCTAACAACAGGTGTGTTTAAGGTTCTTTGCAGAGAGTATACACATTTTTGTGCAGGGAACAAAATAGATAACATTATGATTACATGTGTAAAAATATAGAGAGATTAACAGAGTATATGCATGAGAAGGATGTGAGATTTTGACTAAAACTTGTGAGATGGATCTGAATGATAGAGAGTGTAAAGATAACAGAGTTTGTAGATTAATACATTTGGCAGAAGTTGTAAGTGCATGAAGTTTAGTGAATGTAGCTAGAATATGTTCATGTCAGAGATAGATTATGAAGAGGTAAGTGGTTTTGTAGATGCATGATATGATGATAAGGTATGATGACCATTTTATTATGAAAATTCAATGATTGTGGTTCTATATTAAGGTTGAAATCACTGTCTTCATGAAGTAGTTGAAAGCATTGATTCTTGACGTTTGTAAGAGATAGTGTAATGAGTTCATGTGATTAGTATTATTGTTTTGATCATCCAAGTGCAGAGGTTCAGTGAATCATTTTTTCACATTTATAGCAGGCTAATGATCATCCATGTGTTTAGGGTTGGTTGTTGATAGATTGTTTGTGAAACAAGTGAGTTTGGTGACATGATGTGATTGTGATCAAAAGTTCTTGTATTGTCTTATGGTATCATTCTCAAAGTAATGTCCTTTTGTACTGAGTACATAGAGGTCCTGTAGAGTTGTTCTTTTGTACCAAAGTTAGGAGAGATAAGGTATTTGTATAAGAGTTATAGAACACATCTATAACCTTTGGTTTTGTGATGTAAACATAGTAGTACTCTATGTTTATCTTCCTATTTTGAGATTGGAGTTGATGTTTGTCAGTGAGACATGTAGTTTTGCCAGTGAGGTTTTTTCTAGTGAAGCATATGTTGTGTAACTAGTGAGGTTTAAGGCCAGTGAGGCTTACCTGCAAAAAGTACTAAAAAAAATATGTATGGGAAACAAAATAAATCCACTTGGTTTTAGACTTGGTTTTACTCAAAACCATTGCTCCCTTTGGTTTGAAGAAAGGGATTATTCCAAAGATCTACGAGAAGATGAGAAAATATATAATTGCATTGAAAATTATGTACAACATATCAAAGGTTCCATAAATTCTAGTTATGGAGGAATTACACGTATAGAGATTATGAAACAAACCGAATTGATTTCGGCAAACATATATATTGCATTTGTCAACTTGTTTATTGAAAAACAGGGCCAAGAAAAAAAGAAAGAAAAAGGTGGAAAAAAAAGAAAGAAAAAGGTGAAAAAAAAGAAAGAAAAAGAGGAAAAAAAACAAATTAAGAAATTAAGAGAGGAAGAAGAAAATATTCTTGTACAAAATATGCTTGATTTTGTAAACATAAAACTTCTCATTTCTATAGAAAAAGTGGAGAAACCTTATAGGGAACCCAAAATTCTTGCAGAATATATTGCTCTACAACTAAAGGAGAGAGTTGAAATAAGAAAAATAATGAAAAAAGCTATTGAACTGGCTTAAAAGGTGGATGTAGAAGGTATTAAAATAAAAATTAAAGGATGACTTAACAGAATTGAGAGAGCCCGTAAAGAATCGGCTATGCAAGGTAGAGTGCCCCTACAGACCCTTCGAGCTAAAATTGATTATTGTTATTATGCAGTTCAAACCGTCTATGGAGTATTGGGGATCAAAATTTGGATCTTTGTTGAAGATGAGCAATACCTTTCTATAATCTGACCAATTATAAATCTTAAATTCTATAAGATCAAATAAAAATAATTAACCATCTTGGAGCAGTGCTATGCTTAGTGTGCAACTCGTTGAGATCAAACTTTTGCTTCTTTTCTAAAATGATAGAGAACTCAAAATAAAAACAAATTGGTATCTGGTATAATTGTTTCATATTAATTACTAAGATCTAATAAGCTAGTTAGTAAATATAGATAGTTCTATTGAATGAACGAAATACTTTCTTTCACGAAGAGACAAACCTATATCTCTCGTAAGGCAAAAAAGAGTCTTTGGTAATGCAAGAAAAGAAAAAGGGGAGAAAGGAGAAAAAAAATGAAATCTTCTTCCTTACAGTATTGTATGGGTCATAAATCACCCCCAAAGAGCAATGTGATAAAGCATAAGAATTATCCTGATTATTTATAATTCAGTCTATGAAGAAAAAAAAGAAAAATAAAGAGCTTCCGGATCAATAGAAACTAAGAAAATTGATTCTTGTAAGAAATATAAATAAGAGTTCCATTGCAGAGGGTAAACCTAAGTAGCCATTTGAAAGCTATGGGAACAATGGAAATTGTGATTGCATAAGATCATATAGAATCTGAATCATTCATTGGATAGGATGGCGAAATAAACCAATAAAGAATTTATTTCATTGGAGTCCATAAGTCAACCCCATGAGGAAAATACTGAAAGAGTTAATATTCACCTGTAAGATACTTATTGGGCAGTATCGATATATAATAAAAGAGCTATTTGTACCATCATAATATATGTATATATTATGTATATGATATATGTAATGGGTAAATACAGGTTTATTCCTATATAACACATGATCTCAATATTTATTATCCAAATTTGCCATAGATTCTTCACAAGGAGCCAGATGAGAAGAAACTTTCATATCTGGTTCTGAAATGGAGATGGGATTCAAATAATATTATACAACCATCGACTAGAACCCAGAAAAAATAAAATTTCATCACCAACATAGGGGAATAATCAAGGGAGTATCTTCTCGGGGCAATCGCATTTGTTTTGGTAGATTTTCTCTTCAGGCATTGGAACCTGTTTGGATCAAATCTGGATAGATAGAAGCAGGACAATGAGCAATTACTCATTATGCCCGTCGTGGTGTAAAAATATGGATACGTATATTTCCCGACAAACCTATTAGAACGAGACCTGCAGAAATACGTATGGGCTCGGGGAAAGCCAAGGGACCTCCAAAATATTGGGTATCTATCATCAAACTAGGTCGAATACTTTATGAAATAAGCAGAGTATCATATCATAAACCAGTGAGATTGTAATTGTGATTTATTGGAGGCTGGATTTGGACAGTAGATCCAAGTAGCATTTCTCCCATGGTTTTTTCCCTTTTAGGTTTTTCCATGCACATGCATGTGTTATGGTGTGCATTGATGTTCATATGATTGGTTTAATAAGTATTTGTTTGTAAAGTTTTAGAGACCATTGATTCACCCCCCCTCTCAGTGATCAAGAGTGTTCCAACAATAGGACCTTTAAATAGGTCTTTCCTTATCGGCTCTTTAAATTAATTTGCAAATGTTTAATGGGAAAGCATATATAAGTGAGTGTTTGAATTCATTTTGAAACAAGTTGATAATAGAAAGGTTATGATATTGAGAAAAAGGGAATTCAAAGCATTCATTGTGTTATTGTTGCAGATTTGTGTTTGTATTGTGTGTTTCTTGTAGATTTGGAATCATCATCAACATCCTTATGGGTTGAAGAATCTTCATCCTCCTAAGGACTTCACCTCTAAGGTGATATCATCATCATTTGGATTATGTTTATCCTCTGCCCTACAAGGGCATGCTCTGTCTCTAACAATGATGTTGGGAAGATTGAATGCTCTCCCAAGATTTGACTGAGGCAAATCCCTAAACACCACAACCCCCAAACCCCTTTTCTTCTTGTGTGTAGGTTATAGGTGTGAGGACTAAAGAAGTGAAGATACATGAAGGTTATGTAAGGGAAAGGGTTTCAAGATCTGGCTATAGATTGCAGAAATTCCTCTGCGGAAGACTCGGGCTTCTACCCCAGTGTCCTCCTGCTCAATCAGGCACTGGATACAACATCAGGGCATGATCTACAATATTTCTCCAGTTCTAAGTTTTAGGAGATTCAGAATTTTAGGACAAGGGTACCTACCCTGACGTCCTTCAACATCTCAACTTCTGAAATTAGTTTCTCCTCTATTCATTGATCTCAGTGCTTCCTTTGGATTGTCTATATCTATCATAGTTTGAAAGTTATGCTCCATTCATTGTAGAAATAGGGTTTAGTGCATATTTGACCTAGGGTTTGATAAAAGGCTTGGTTAAATATAATCTTTCCATATCAAACAAGAGCACAAAATTAGTAGCTGAGTCCTCTTTCATCTTGGAGTGACTTAGCTTGGTTTTGTCCTTGAATGTTATTGTGGAAGAGGGTTTGTTCTAGTGTACACAAACTAGTCTTCATCATTCATCTTTTCCTCATTGACATTTTGGTGAACCTATAGCATAGAGAATTTACATATTTATGAGTGTTGAAATCAGCTCTTGCATTAATTCATATCATACTTATCATTATTCATTAAAAAATTCTTGCATAAATTTGGAAAAAGTGAAACAATAAGCATTCTAGGCTTGCATAAAGGCATAGTTTTATATTATTTTCATTGCATATCATTAAAAAATTTGATTTTATGATTTTTACATCAGATCTGATCCATATTACAAGAATTAATCATTTCATGATATCACATCTTGCATTTGAAGATCTCATTTGCTAGGGTTTTGTTGAAAACTTGCATTTTTCCTATAACCTAGTCATTTGCAAAGCTAGGGTTTGTAGTCAAAATCTTATTTCAAATTTTACTACTGTCATAAACATTTGAAATCAGATCTTCCATTGATTTCTTTGCATGTTCATTTGAATTTTTTTCATAAGTTTGGAAAAAGTGCATAATTATCATACTTTTGCAATTACACAATGTGTATTTCAACATAAGAGAAGAAACATATATTTTTCACATATTTTGCAATAAATCAAAAAAATTATTACTATCACCTTTTGTGAAGCACTTTTAACATTAAATTCACTTGGTTTGTAGTGACACTAGTGTATTTTTGATCTTTACAAAAGCTTCAAAACCCTATTTCCTCAAACTAGTGTTGTGGTGTACAAAAGCCTCTCATATTGGTTGTTTGATAAATGAATAGATCTTATTATACATTGCTTTTCCAAGACATTTTGTTATAGCATCTTCTAATTTTTCCTCTTTGGTATCCTTGCATGCATATATCAAAGATTTTGAAAGTTTTTACAAATTCATTAATATGTATCCTTATGTTTTGACTCATATACAATACATGTATGATAATGATATCTTTAAATGCTCTTCATTTGAAATCCTTGATTATGTAGATCTGATTTTAATAACTTCATAACTCTTACAAATGAATATACTTTGATATTAAAGGACTTTACTAACTTCATCTCCATGAATTGTCATGAGAAAGATGATGATGATAAATCTCCTTTTACTTCTACTACAAGTCATAATGGTAACCTAACTTCATTTATTTCACCTTATGATTTGGATATCTCTCCCAAAGTTGTTCCCACTTGTGAGGACATTTTGGTGCAAGAGGATGAAATCATTGATACATTCCTTAATATCACCCTACCCTCTCTTCATTCCAATGCTCCCCCTTCAAAAGATGAAGTATTGATAGATGAAGAAAGGTCTCTCACATTAAATCCTTTAAGAATGGATGTTCAGCTTAAACAAAGTAAAACCAATGTTCATTCAATCATCACTAATAAACTTATTTAACCTACTAAGGGAATAGTGGATAAGTGTATCAATGTTCCTAAACTCATTGTGCATGGGGCACCCAATGTGCCTCCTCACTTCAAACTGGTGATTACAATTCAAGGTGCTCTAATACCACCTAGACCCCTGAGTTACATTCTTAATTGTGCAAAACAAATTACTAAAGGAAATCAAATGTATCAAAATGTGTCGCAATAACCCTATCACAATGTGGTTTCTCACACATACAATACGTGAAATAATAAACAAAGTAAATAAGAGTCAAACATTCTTATTACTTTACCAAATTCTCAACCTATGCTTCCTCAACCACCTCATCTTCCTCACAAGGTTGGTCAAAATTATGATCTTGTTGAGCAACTTCATGCTACTCTAGCTAAGATCTCTCTTTGGGAACTCATAAAAACATCACCTACATACCACAAAATGCTCTAGGAAGCTTTACAAAAGGTGATTGTACTAGCTACTATTAAACATAATGATGTAGCAACTCTATTAGATTGTATGCATGCGACAAAAATGGATATTCTATTTCAACAACACAAATTACTGTCAATTGAAGTTCAAAATCAACATGATCCTCTTCTAATCTTTGTCACAATAAACAAAAAGTTGATAAAGCGAGTTATGATTGACAATGGATCATCTCTTAATGCTTGTGGCATTGATTTACTACATAAAATCAAGGTTGATACTGTTGAACATCTGGAATACTGAGAGGGGGGTGAATCAGTATTCCTTTAAACCATTCAAACATTGAACATCCAATTCTTTTAGCATAATTACTTGTAGTAAATAAAATGAAACATGAAAACATGTAACAACCAGACATAACACATGAACACTAGGATTTTTACGTGGAAAACCTAAATCAGGAAAAACCACAGTGAGGATTAGCTCACAATATATTATGATAAAGCAACTGGTTAAGGTTGATACAATTGGTGGACTCATTGTCTAAGAATGCTCACTACAGGTAGCTCACTACCAATGGAATCACTATCCTAAATGAAAAAGAAAGGAGAAGAGTTGTGGCTCATGGCCAAAATTGAACTGTTACAATTGCATCTTGTATACACCTAAAAATGACACAACTCTGTCTAAATAAATATTCATAATATTTATTTCAGTTTAATTCCTCTATCAATAAATAAATAAATCAATTTATTTATCTGATTCACATTCCTCCACAAAATTAAATAAAATCATTTATTTAATTAAATCCTTCATATTCCTCCAAATTAAATAAATTCATTTATTTAATTAAAATCCTCCAAGTTCTTCTAAATTAGATAATGTCCAATTATTTAATTAGTTTTTCTAAACTTAACATCCTCTATAATTAAATAAATCAAAACATTTATTTAGATTGTCTATTTCCTCCAAAATTAAATTAATACCAAAAATAATTTAATTAATCCACATGCACATGTAATTAAATATTCTAAATATTTAATTAGAATTTATCCTCACAAACATGTCTTATTTATCCTCCAGTTCAAATCAGTTAACTAATCAATCAATTCACTTAACTAATTAATCTATTCTGTTAACTGATTAGTCCACTCAGTTAACTCCTCAATCTATTCTGTTAACTCCCCTAATGCATGAGGGAACAAGACACTTGTCCTCTCCCTATTTGCACACATTCTCTCAACCTTCCTCAACTGTTGATCTTATTATTCATTCTATACCGTTGATCTTTCTCTCAAGCCTATAAATACAGCCCCTATTCCTCCATTTTAATCATCCAATCTTTTAGTAAACTTACTCTGCAGGAATCACAACACGCCTTTGGCACCCAAACCATTCCATAGCTTGCAATCACCATTTTTATTGTATTGAAGATCCTCTTCATTACAAGAACTATCATAGTCGTTTCTCTATTGTCATCTTGAAGAAAAAAGTAAGGAAGTGCGCTTTCTGAGGGCTTCATTCACACGAAAGATTAATTTGAGATTAGGTGACCAATGGAAGCCGCGAAGTAATAAGGTTTGCAAGGTATCTTTATTTGTTTTGAATCTTGATTATTGCAATTTATATTGAGTTATTGGGTTATTATTAATCATTGATATTATCTCCACATTTTTCCGTAACATTTTTGGTGCCCACCGTGGGGCCTTGCCCCAATTTAACCTCAAAACTGAGTTTTTGTGCATTAGGTTCCGTGCACAAGAAGTTTCTTTGCATCTACTCACTGGTAACATGCATTTGTTCTCTTAAGCGATGCATCTATTCAATCAGCACATATACTCACTGAATTAGCGCATCTTCTCTCTGAATCAATGCATACATTCAACCTGCACTTTCATCTCCTATTTTAGCACTTTTACTCCTTGTAACTGCACATATATCATAATTGTGCATCTACTCCTTCTTTCAATGCATGTATTCTTTGTAACTATGCATATACCAGATCTGTGCATCTGTGCTCTGTATCTATGCATATATGCTATGTAACTATGCATTTGTTCTGATAGGGTCCTTGAGTTATTTCTTGTGATTTTTTGCTAACGCTAACATCTCTCACAGGAATATTCTCAGATCTATTTGTAGGTTAAGAGTTGGTTAGTCATATAGTTGCATCATTAACTCACATTTAAATCTAATTAGCAAGGAAAGTAATTGGATTTTTCATGCAAATATTATCTAGATCTAAATAGGAAGGCTGTATTTTGAACTTGTTGCATCAACAACTCAAACATAGTCCCAACTAGGAGGTTCTAAAATTAAACCATTGCTTTCTATTTTCTTCTTTCAAAGTTAACAAATCATGTGTGTGCCCAAATAGCATAGCTCATTTAGTTTTTTTCCTTTTAAATAGGATTAAAGAACCATTGCTCTTCATGTTTTCAGAATGATAGTAGGCCTATGATCTCCCCTTTCTTGGGTGACCAGAATGCCAAACCTATCATTTTGCATGTTTAACCTATAGAGAGGCCTACCCTTGGATATCCTTCCATCTAGGTGGGAACGACCTTAAGTGGTAAAAAGCTAAAGCCAAGATCTACCTAGGCACTATAAATAAATTGTGCTTGAGGCGAAAGCTTCATGCAACCAGTGTTGATTAGTTATATTGACAACCAACCTCCCCTAAAACCCTCCAAGGCACAACCCTTGAAGGCTGGGAGACTTCATAATGGAGAATAGCATTGCCACACGTATAACCACTTGAACAGTTGCCCTTACTACTTATCCCTTGTTTTAGAAGCCAAAATCACCTATAAACAGGTAACGGAAAGAGCGATTATCATCTTCCTAAGATGAATCACGTTCTTACAATTCAATAGTAGAGATAACAGGGAAATCCTAAGGTTTGCAAGCCTTGGGAACCTAGAAATTAGTGTACTAGAGAAGTTTGTGCACTTGTAAGGGGTACCCTATGTCCCAAGTTCCTAAGTTATCTGCTTTGAATAGCGTAGTTGGTGTAAAAACCAAGTGAGAATTTGGTTTATATTGCCCCTACCATCCTAGGATTTGTACTTGTTTTTAGTCAAAAAAAGTTAAAAATCTTAAAAAAATCAAAAATCATGAAAATATTCTTTGTGTTTGCTGTGTCTTTCTTGCCATAGTTGAAAAATCAAATTAAAGAGACTAACTTTTAGCCAAAGAAAACCAAAAACATTGAAAATGTAATAAAAAATTAACCAAAAACATAGAACTGTGCATTTATTCATTCCTGCTGCGCATGTGTTCAAACCTATTGTGCATTTGTCCTTTGCTGCATATCCATTCAGTTCTGCTATGCTTTTGACTAGTTCTATTGCACATGCATATTTTACCAGAACTACACATTTCAACTCTATTCCTGCGCTTTTACTTTTCACCAGTCTTGTGCTTTTGTTATCTGTTGCTGCGCATTTGTCTTCTGTTACTGTGCTTTTGTTCTTGCACATCCATCATAGTGAGCACTTCCAAACCTTTTTGTGAGAAAGATATCAACTTTTCTAGGTACCCATTTCATCTTTGTTTTAGTTTCTGAAATCAGGTTTACCGTGTAGTCGCTTCTCCCATCTATTTTTTGCATCATACCCTCTTTTTCTGTCGAGCATCCCGCTAAAACACTTCACCAATCTTCCCAAAATCAAACCAAAAATCAAAACTAGGTTAGTGCAAAGTAATTCTAGATCATATCAACCTCAAACGAACCTAGTAAGTCTCCACTATCAAGGATCTATCATCCTTCTCTCTCTGAACTTCACTAGTGGCTTGTGCAAAACTAGTCTATATGAAGTAATCGGATTCCAAATCATCCTTACTTTTGGCTACCATTTTGTACCAACCAACTTGTTTGACACCATTGGTCCAAGGAAACCCTTGTTCGAACCTCATCACCACAAGTATCCCCTTCACCGCAACCTCCTAGCACACCTTGTCAAAACTTCCAATCTCACACCACCCCATCGCGAATCGCATTGCATGGTCTTAACTAGATCCCAAAAACAAAAACAACTTGAAATGGTGGGCACATCTAACAAAATTGTCCCATCCCCTCATGACAGTGATGAGGAGATTTCTCATGAGGACATTCTACAAGCTCAATAAGACTGAAAGTTCCAACGCATGATGGACAAAGTGCTCAATCAAGACCCTAGCAAATTCTTTCTTTACCTAGCAAACCAAGGAGTTAAGCTCCCCAAATACTTTGGCGTCACTGCGTTAAAGGAAACCAAAGAAGAAAGAATCCCCAAGGAAAGAACACAAGAGGAGAGAACCATAGACAAAGACAAGACAACCATTGACTCTACAAACCCTCTAGGCTTATTGACTAAACAAATCCAAGCCTTGCAGCAACAACTCACAAACATTCAAATTGGAGCATCAACAAAACACTATTCTCTAGAGGATATCTCACCATATCCTTTTTAGAAGACCTTGATCATGATACCTTTCCCCTCAAAGTTTGAGGTACCAAAATTTGACAAATATCACGGAAAGGGTGATCCAAGAGACCACATCAAAGTGTTTAGTGCAACATGCCTTGAAGTCACCCACAATGACACCTATCTCATGTGACTATTCCCGAGGAGATTGGGAGGACAAGCTATGGAGTGGTTCTCTTGACTGCCTCCCAGCATTCGAACCTTCAACAAACTAGTGGATAAGTTTGTCACACACTTCTCGTATAGCATTGAGCATGACATCTCACTGTTAGATCTTTGTAACACTAAACAAAAAGGTGGAGAATCCTTCGCCTCTTTCTTACAAAGATGGAGACAATTGGCAAGCAAATTTCCATATCACATACCAAAAAAAAAATGCTTGAAATGTTTGTCCACAACCTACAAGTTGACCTTTTCTACCAACTTCAAATACAATGCCCTACTTCTTTTAGTAAGGTCATTGAGATGGGTTTACTCATTGAAAAAGATTTGATAGCAAAAGGTCAAATCAAACTTTACAAGGACACTCCTAGTGCAAATGTCAACATAGATAAATTGTGATTTTGGACTAAGAACAAGGACAACATCAATGATGGAGTGGTTGATGCTAAAATAGAGACTCCTAATCAACCAATTTTCAATCTCTCAGGAGCCTTAAACAATGCAACATCAAGCAAACCTTCGTCAAGAGAACCAATGCAACAATATAGGTACAACTTTCAAAATAGACAAAAATTTACACCACTAGGGGAGTCATTAGAGTCCACTTTGACAAAGTTGTTGGCAAACAATGAAATCACCCTTCCTGCCACAAGTGACTATGAACCAGCAGTAAAATCTTTTTGGTGGAAGGATACCAATTTCTGTGAGTACCATAGGGGAAAAGGACATAAAACCAATGACTGTATTCATCTGAAAAATGTCATACAAGACTTGTTAGATCAAAATCATGTTAGGATAGAAGACCACCCATCTAACGAATCACATGTGGTGTACAAGGATCTGCTCCTTAACCACGACAGGCAGAACAATCACACAATAACAAAAAAAATTGCAATAATGGAAGTAATGATACAAATTACACAAATGTACCTTTCGACTAGACTGTTAATCAAATATCAGAGCATATCTCAAAAATCAATGTGCCCATGTCTAACACACAATCGGATTCCAACACTGACTTTGATTGCTTTATCACCACCAGAAGTGAAAAAATCACCTTGCACACACTCCCTCCAAGGCCATCGCCCTCACCATCTACTGTTATTCTCCATCCATTGTATTGTCCATCTACCCATACACTCATGAAGGATGTGATCTAATGGCTATTAGCATGGAATCAACCAAGGTCATATCATAAAACAACTATCGTAGAGCCTATAAAAATAAATATCGAAGAGCATAATGAAGAGCCTATTGAAAAACTATTGTAGAGCCTATACGTCAAGAGCCTATCATAGAGCCTCCAAACATGCCTATTGCCCCAACCCCATCATGTAATCCGTTACTAATCAAACCTGTTGAAGAATCTTTTATCGTGAGTCTGAGCCACATTCCACTCTATCCTTATGTTGTTGACCATCTAGAAGATATTGAGCTTATCCAAGACTCTCCCACTTCCACTTCCATTCAAGGAAATCAAGATCTATATCAAGAGTATAATCTAAAGCATGTGGACTACACCATCAGCCCATCAATCTCAGAACTCAAAGATCCAGGGTTCTTCTTTGACTTATGACAGATGCCTTCTGAGGCAGAATTAACAAAACAAAGAAACCTTGCGTTATACCTTCAAGTGTGGATCTATGATACATGTATCAAGCGGACCTTAATCGATGATGGGGCAGTAGTTAACATAGTTCCTTTCTCCCTCTTCGAGAGGATGGGCTATGGGAACACTAATATCACTGCTTCACGAGATACTCTACGCGGGTATGATAATCTGCAGACCACCACCATCAGCAAGATTACCCTCCCCAAAACCTTGGGACCTAAGACCATTCCTACCACATTCTACGTCATCGACAAAGACATGGGATATGACATTCTCCTAAATAGAACGTGGATACACAGGATGAAAGCTGTACCCTCCACATTATTTCAAGAAGCTTGATTCCTCCATTTAGGGAAAATATATGTCACCAAGGGAGATCCAAAACCTTTTAGCATAAAAAAGACCACAAACACCACATAAATCAAAACTCTCGAAGACAAGCCATTATCAAAACATATGGAAATGGTTCCCTAGAATAAGACTATTGAGATCGTAGAACTGATTGAACATGATGGACCACTTCGATCCCCCTTAGAGGTACTCATGATTGACAGCCAAGAATATTACAAACTCTTCCCTTGCATAGGAGAGGAACCACATAGAACTGAAGGCCCAATGTTTGAAACCACCATGTTAGATCTGAGAAATGTAGACCCACACACTTTCTCAGATGCTGAGGAGGACATATCAGAAGGTTACACACCATTGTCACCATTAAATGAGTCATGCATCCCTGACACACTAGAGGAAACAAGATCATCTAAACTAGTAATGCCCATGGAAGAGGCGCATTCTATTGATAACAAATCAACCAATGTCATCAGAATGCTACCAAGGATGTTCATGGTATCCAAACAATGAGACGAACCAACCACCTTTATCTCGGTTCAATCAAATGAACCTGGCAAATGGGAAGTACCTCAGATGCAAATTGAAATGGTTGAAATACTTCCTAACGAGGATGAAGAAAGTGAAGGCCTCTTTCACACAGAATGGAAGATGCGAGTGATAGTTGGTGTTGACGACCCTGTCATCTTTGAACTCCCACGCAGTTACATAGGATATGCCATGGACTTAAGACTGGAGTCCAATGGGAGGATGAGTATAAGCTTTCTCCCTCCTGATGAACAAAGGGAGCCACAAAATCCTCTTGAATTATTCCAATTCTTATAAAGAATACAAGAGAGACCTGAAATAAAAATCTACATGCTAGAACAATTTGACCTGTTGACAAAATTACTCAAATGTGAAGAAGTCCTGTATTGGACCCCCTCCCATCAATATTCCTTTGAGGATTTACTGCCTCTCACAATGCCAAGGGAAACCACTAAGTTGGCACTGATGGATTCAAGTGATAAACCCTACAGAATCAGAGAATTGGTCTTGAGAAGAGGTAGCATGAAAAACAAGAAAAAGAGATGAAAAAGAGTCTCTTCGGAAGACTGGAAAGGCCCCTAAATGGTTAAAGAAGATATCAGAGATGGTGCTTATCTCTTGTCCACAATGGAGGGAGAGGAATTTGGTGAAGTGGTCAATGCCTTTCACCTCAGGAAGTATTATGTCTAAAAAACAAAAAAAACAAAAAAATAAAAAAAATCGTAAAAACACGCAAAACACAAAAAAATTGTAAAACCATCAAAAGTGTCAAAAAAGTAGTTTTCTTGCATTTTTGTATCATTCTGTTCATCTTGCATTACTGTCAATGATTTTTTGTTATGCTATTTTCCTTGCAGTAAGGTGCCTTGGGTTGCCTGGATATGCGTCATCCTTTCAGGACTTGGAGAAACCTCATTTTCAACAATTGCCATTATCCCCCTTCATTCCCAGTGATTCTTGTCAAAGCCTAGCTCTTAGCTTTACACTGATTCCAGTCTTAATGAGTCAAGATTTTAGGTCTAAATGGAGTCAGTTTTCAAACCTACAGTGTTCAAAGGAAGCTTGCAAGTAGACCTTCCTGTTTCTTCCCCAGTAGTAGAGAAGTCTAACTGGATTACAAAAACTTTAGGTGGCACTCAGCCCCTTATCTTTCTTGGCCAAAAACATCAGGAAGATTGAAACTCTAAAGGAAGTAATCCAAGATACGAGTGAATAAAAAAATGAGTGATCAAAATAAGAGTGTCAAAAAGTGAAAATTGAGAGATCAAAATATGGCATATCAAAGTTCCTGAAAGCATTCATTTCTTGAAAAATCAAAATCCAAAAAATGAGAAAAAGTCAAGAGAGGAAAATACAAAAAAAAAGTGAAAAGCAACAACAAAAAAAAAAAAGAGATACAAAAAAAAGAGTGAAAGAGAGAAGATTGCTGAATGTCTGTACTCTTGGGTGGAGATTGGTCTAAGCTTGAAGCCTCAAGAGTGACATTCTAACAGAGAAAGAAAGGTACAAAGCACACACATGCACTAGCTGAGCTAAACCAATAAGTCTAGTAGTCTCTAGGATCATCTTCTATCTAGGGACCCTTATTCTTTCCTGAATATCCTTTACCCCAGGTCTATCTTGCTTTCCATCTATGATATAAGTCTAGAGAACATCAATAAAATTTGTTACTTGCCTAAGTTGAAAGCTTGTCAGATTGTCTTATCTAGATGTGGATCAGTGTATACCCTTTCACAAAAGCCTAGAAATAAGAAACACTCCCTAATTCATTTCACTCCCCACTTGAGTTTTCCCTAAATCCTATCTCACAACCTTGAATAGGTCTCTTATATCAGGACAACCCACCATCCCCTGAATTGAAAATCATATTTAAGAGCAGTCATTTTATTTGTTCCACATTGCATTCATGCCAAAATCGTAAAATGTCTCAAATAATAAAATTCAATGTCACGGTTCGTGGCATTTAGTGGAGGTACATGTTACCTATCATCATCCATCATCTGATCGTATCCATTTTGCCAAACCACCTAGCAATAACCTATCATGGCTTGATACTCTACCAACATTGTTACCTTAACTACCTAAGATTTATCTAGTGTCCTATCCATAGTGTCATCCTATCATAGCGTCCATCATTAGTATCTTGTCTTGCCGAACTACGACACCTCTGAGCTAGTACGTAGGCAAGGCCATCTCGTATTGATGCACCCTTGAGGCTCCTTTCCCATTTGTTCCATACCTTATCACCCATCCTTTGGCTCATCCGCATCCGTACCATTTCCCATCACCTAGGTCCTAGGTCCACATAGTTCACCCTGAACTACATTGCCTCTGCGTCATCACGTAGGCAAGGCCATTTATCAATGAGCCCCCGAGGCACTAGGTCAGTCCCTTAGGGCCCATTTCTTTGTATCCATTATCAGTTCATCCACAATAAGTCAATCCTCTATTTGACTGGAGGCAAGTCCTTGACTTGGTTATGGAATTGGATTCTTGAATGCCATATGTTCTAAAAGGATGCCAATAAGGATTGTGATACCTTTCACTAGAAAGCCCGCTTCCAAAACATAAATTTTGACGCAAGACATCAACCTATCCAAAGAAAAATAAACAAGTACCTACACACTCAAAATGATTTTATCTAAATTATGGCAAGAAGACACATCTAATGCAAGAATGTTTTGTGTTTGTGAGTAGGTTAAGTTACAGAGTCTTGATTTTTGTTATTATGTCTTTCTATGCTACTCAAGGATGTCAAAAACTAGAGATGCTATGATGGGGGCATAATCATTTTCTTTGTCTGTTGTTTGTGGATCAATCTTTAGTAATGTGGTGACTTTTTGTCTAATGACATGATCAAAAATAATGATCATCGAGGACTTCAGAGGTCTAAACATGAAAAGGGGCAATCCTTGTTTGTTGAAACACGAGAAATACTCAAGTCATCTAGATTCAATTTTAACTAGATGCTTGTATTAATTTGTTATATCAAAATCCATGTAAGTAATACTCAGGTCATCTTGGTTTAATTATACCTAGATGCTTGATTTTCTTACAACATTTTAAAACACAGAAAAACAAAAAAAATGCCCAATGATGAATCAAGCACTTCAAAATACTTGCAATATCAAGGTAACAATCCACATCCATGCATATCAAATTGCATTTCATTCCATAATAAACCCTTCCCAATTGTCAAAAGATCCATCTCCTTTCTGGCAGTTTATCCAATTATATCTTCCAGTTATCTGTGTGGTTCATCTCATCCCAATCCAGTCAATCCAAGAAATGATCCAAATGCAAGTCCATCCTTAATCCATACCAATCAAGCCAAGTCAATCTTGTCAAATTATCGAATCACAATCAGTGGTCTTGATCCTAGTCTTGTCATAAACCAACTTAGTCAATCATAATTATTAGTGGGATGTCTTTCCCACGGCTATCGTGTTGATTTAGGGATATATCGTTCCCCGCAATGACACCACTATCGTCAATCATTATCGATTAATCATTGGTTTACAGCTGGACAGGGGCAAGACCTTGTTTGTTCTTGTATCATTTGTACATACTTGCTTACTTGCTTGTGTGTGTTATCATTTTATCTTGCATCACGTATCATTTAGCTCTTTCTCCATACCCTTTTTCCTCCATTTTCTAAAGCCGTAACCTATTTCTTCACCCTAACCTAACTATTCAACCCTCTTCATCATGAGATTGTCTGTCTCACACCCTCTGACTTTTCTTCCCATCCAATCTCCTGAGGGGGCATCCTACCATCATTAAACCTGTACTAGGGGCAAACTGGGGCACATATCATTATTAGAAAATTTTATTCTTTGAAACAACGTGATAAAACACATTACATCAAAGAGGGGCAAAATGTATACACCTAAAAATGACACAACTCTGTCTAAATAAATATTCTTAATATTTATTTTAGTTTAATTCCTCTATCAATAAATAAATAAATCAATTTATTTATCTGATTCACATTCCTCCACAAAATTAAATAAAATTATTTATTTAATTAAATCCTTCATATTCCTCCACAAAATTAAATAAAATCATTTATTTAATTAAATCCTTCATATTCCTCCAAATTAAATAAATTCATTTATTTAATTAAAATCCTCCAAGTTCTTCTAAATTAGATAATGTCCAATTATTTAATTGGTTCTTCTAAACTTAACATCCTTTATATTTAAATAAATCAAAACATTTATTTAGATTGTCTATTTCCTCCAAAATTGAATTAATACCAAAAATAATTTAATTAATCCACATGCACATGTAATTAAATATTCTAAATATTTAATTAGCATTTATCCTAACACACATGTCTTATTTATCCTCCACTTCAAATCAGTTAACTAATCAATCAATTCACTTAACTAATTAGTCTATTCTGTTAACTGATTAGTCCACTCAGTTAACTCCTCAATCTATTCTGTTAACTCCCCTGATGCATGAGGGAACAAGACACTTGTCCTCTCCCTATATGTGCATATTCTCTCAACCTTCCTCAACTGTTGATCTTCTTATTCATTCTATACCGTTGATCTTCTTTCTCTCAAGCATATAAATACAGCCCCTATTCCTCCATTTCAATCATCCAAGCTTTTAGTAAACTTACTCTGCAGGAATCACAACATGCCTTTGGCACCCAAACCATTCCATAGCTTGTGATCACCATTTTTATTGTATTGAAGATCCTCTTCATTACAAGAACTATTATAGTCATATATTTTTTGTCATCTTGAAGAAAAAAGCAAGGAAGTGCGCTTTCTGAGGGCTTCATTCACATGAAAGATCAATTTGAGATTAGTTGACCAATGGAAGCCGTGAAGTAATAAGGTTTGCAAGGTGTCTTTCTTTGTTTTGAATCTTGATTATTGTAATTTCTATTGAGTTATTGGGTTATTATTAATCATTGATATTATCTCCACATTTTCCCGTAACACATCTAACTTATGCATGGAATATAGTTCCAATGAAGCTCAAATTACATAATATAAACTATTCACACTGATCTGAAATATCACACTGCTCTACTCTATATTTGCTCAATTCACTTTTTCATAATCACTTGTCGCATCACTCAGATCATATATTCTATCACTTCATGGTTAAACATAAAAAACAATCCTCTTTAAATATCCACTTCACCCACAACATCAATTAGGTCAGCCTAATTGGATGTAACATGCAAAACATGAAAGTATAGGACTTATCGGCCCCAAACCTTCACTCACACACTTCACGCCAAGATTCAAACTTTGAAACAAATTGAAATAGGTTGGCATGGACCTAAAATAGCTCCAACTTAACTCCACACAACTTATTTACCTTCCACATAACTTTACACTTAATAGATTAGCACCACTGAGGATCTAATACAAAAACCCTTCAACTGTAGATTCATAAACTGACCCATATATATCTCCAAAACACATGAAAACTAGAAATCACACTCTATTCACATCTATTAATATGCCCTTAAAACTGCAAAGTCAAAAACCAATCTACGGAGGAATGCAAACTCTCTTGCACACCTGCTCTAAATTGGGAATGACTGTCTTTTGTCAAGCTGAACTTCTGTTACTCATTACTTTCAAAACATACATCAAAAACATACAAAATTCTAGATTTAGAAGCTTTTGACAACTAGCAACAACATGCTAGAACCACAGAGCAAAATACTCAATAGCAGACAAATGCGGACCAAAATATCAGATGCTCTGTAACTCAAAAATACAAAGTTTATACTTAGCCAAATTTCACAACATGTGTTCTTACCGGATCAAACTTTGGATCAAACCTTCTTGCAAAGTAGAGAACCAAACTAATCTATATCAACCAAAATAAAATGTTGACATCAATGACAACACTTTAATGCATAATTGTATGTACCTTGTGCTCATGTTCATGTTGCTAGTAGCAACATCAATGGAAAAATAACTTCCCAAATCCAACTTCCCAAAGACATTCTTCCAACAATATCCCCCTTTTTCATTGATGGCAACATGCCAAACTATCCCCCAAGAACTCTCCCCATTTGACATCAAGGGCAAAGGGTGTACATAGTAGTCTTTATTTATACTGAATCTCCCCCTGTCAAGTATACTCATATACATAGAACCTAAAGGTTTGAACTAACTCCCCCTAAGAAGTATATGTACATACTAAAAAATTAACTTGACTCCCCCTAAATCATGTATTGGAGGTAGAAACAAAAAGGAGTTGTATTGAAAACTACTCTAAACTATCCGCATATATGCAAGAAATCTAAAATTGAAAAGTATAAATGCATAAAGAGAGAAAAAGTTTTATCACCCCAATGAAGAAGGTGCTTGCAACTTCTGCACCTGAGTTTGCCATTCCTATTTTCCTTCATCGCAAATTTTCTTAGCTTCTTCAGGTATTCTGCATTGTGTTTCAATCTCCATCAGGGACGCTTCCCCTTCTTCTGGAGTGTTGGGTATCAAATTTACCTATGATACTTTATCAGCACTCAATAGAGCTTTTGAAATAATCAAGAATTTGGGATTCACCAAATCCCTTATTTCTCCAAACTGCAAAATAATGTTTTCTTTTTTGGGCATGTAGTTGAAAGTATTTCTTATGAAGGTCTTCAATGACATTCCTTGTGCTTCCATCAAGATCTAGTGTCATATCATAGGCATTGGAGGCATTATTGATTTGGGACTCAATGGAGTCCATCTCTTTTCTAATGCTTTGAGTGGCATTGGGCCACTTTAGGCCAAATTAAAAAAAAGGCCTTAGCCTCACCTACACAGTCTTAGACATCTTTCTATTTTTCCTAAAACTTCTTATGTGCAATGGCACATTTCTCAGTAAGTTCATTCATTCTCTTTTCTTTTAATTTATTTTCAACCTCATCTTCAATTTGTTCCTTGAGTCTGAAGGCATACTCTTTAAAAGAATCAATTAAAGATTTCAAATTCTCTATACCTGAAAGAGATGTATCAATGTTGCACCAGGTATGGCATCTTGCAATGCCTTCACAGCTTCATCAATCAATTCACCACTCTTTTGATGGGTCTTGAAATGACTTCTTTATGGGAAGATGTATGAAACACATCTCCCAACTATAGCTTCTAGAGTGGAGAGATCTTATTAAGATCTATGCTTCCCTATTGCATTGGAAAATGGAGTACTTGTGAAGAAACAACAGGTTGGAAGTCAAGCTGAATACTTAATAGGTTCTTCAGGGAGTCTTCGGAGGTACCAAAGGAATCACCAGAAGTCTTTGCTAATTCCACAACTTTCTCCTTTGAATCCTTCTCTTTAACTTCACCGGATTCCTTAGTATTTTCTTCTTTTGTCTCAGAATCTCCAAAAACACCTTTGTCTTTATCTTTCTCTTCTTCATTATTATCTTCTTAATTCTCGTTATCCTTGTCCTTGTCCTTTTCTTCATCTTTCTTTGCATCATCTGCCTCTGAAGTTTTTACCATGTTGTTCGAAGGAGAAATGGATGCATCTTCCTCAGTTCTTTGCTCATTTATGACTTTGTCAACATTATCCACAAGAATAGAGGACTCAGTTACTAGAGGAGTAGAAGATGTAATTTTATTTTCATCATCCTTTCTGATGGCAATTTCTTCTTCAATGTTCTCCTCTGTCTCTTTGTAGGTCTGAGCAATATCTTCCAATAACGAAGCAATATTGTCTTGATTCTGTACATTGTTCGTAACATGCTCATGTGTGAGCATCAATGTTTTGGACCTCTTTTGCTCTTTGAAAACATTCCATAATTTTGAGCTATGTCAGAAATCTTCTCTACAGTTTCCTTTTTCAACTTCTCAAAATCATTTATATCTCTGCTCATCAGAGTTGTTATTATTTGTTTACTCTAAACTGGGTTGAGTAAAGCTAAGCTAATGTAACTCTATTCTCATCAAATAATGAAGTGCCAACCTTCTGTAGAGAATACTCTTTTATTTTTCCTTCTTCTAAGATGGCTTCCTATCTCCTCTTTAACAAAATATCCCATAGCTCTAGAGGAATTTGATCATCTATATTCTTCATATCTACTTCCAAAACTATTATCTACTTCACTATAGCTTCTACTATGGTGGCCTTATCCACCTCATTAGCCTCATTATACAAAGCAACTGTCTCTCTTAGAGCATCATGTTGTATAGTACTATTAAACAATGAATCTAACTTCATGGGAGTACCAGGTCTTACCAGTTCTTCTTTACTTTGTTCTTTGTCTTCACCCATAAACCTTTCTTTGCTTACCTCTATCTTCTTCTTCTTGGGTGCCTCTTTCTTCTTGTCTTGCATATGCACAACAATTTCTTCTTTTCTTCCTCTATGTCTTCTTCACTTTTAGATTCTATAATCTAAGTCTTTTTTCTTTTGGCACCTGCTTCACTTTGTGAAGCATCTTTTGTCCCCTTCCAGACTAGTTTAGGTTCTGCCTCTTCTTCTTCTTCCATTTATTCTTCTTCTTCCTAACTACCTTTGTTTTAACTCTTTTCTTGGCAGGGGTTGTAGGAGCATCTTCAATGGATGTTTTCTTCTTTTCAACCTTGGAAACTTGAGCTACTAGAGGAGTTTTCTCCTTTACCAGAGTAGCTTTTCTCTTCTCACTAGCTGTGGGCATAGTCTTGGAAGACTTCTGAAGGGTAGGAGGGGTGGTAACAGTTCTACCAGATCTTCTTGAGCTCACTAAGCTCTACGTAGCACTGGATTCTCCCTTGGCTTGTGCTCTGGCTCTCTGCACCTGCTCTTTAGATAATCCCATTCTATCTGCATAGTCATCTACCATCCTTTCAACCTTCTTCTTTATTTCAAGCTTCTAATGCTCTAGATGTACTTCTATAGATTTCTCTTCAAAAGTACCAAATCTTACTTTTGTGGTATCCTTGGGGCTCTTCAAAAATACATCAGCCAAACCATCTATTTCTTGTTCATAAATCTCATATCCCATAGCAAGGATCCACACAGTCCTTGTCTCAATTTCTTACAACATACATGTGTTAGTAGAGACCAAAAATGTGATATCATTTTGATACTTTTCAACCATTTTCCTTGGTATTCTTTCCCTTACCTGCATCTTCTTTTGAAATACTGCAAAGAATGCAGTAAAGGCATCATCCTGGGCTTTAGAGTCACCAATACTTCATATGAAATATGCAATTTGATGTGCCATAGGCCTTCCTTGTACCTATCTCACATTCTGTGTTCTAGGAAGCTCTTGAAAAAAGTAGAAAAGTATGCAAATGGAAAGAGTTCTGAACTTAAATGGATACTTCTCATTTGTTTTCTTCAAATTTTCCAAAAATTGTTGTCTTAGTAATTCACAAAGGTCATAATCAACACTTTTCTCTACCATCTCATAAGCCACATTAATTGTGGTGGTAGACATTGAATTTTCCATGTTGGTAAAGTAGATCTTATAGCCTATCACCATAGCAACATATCTTATTGCTAGATTTTGGATAGGATTCACCACGAGGGCTCTTTTGTCATAGGTTGCACCTGTCGATTCCATTACTACCTCATTCTTGATTGACTTGAGAAATGGAACAGGTTTGGTGGAACACAAACCAGTAACCTCTCTTATCACTTTCTTTGTTATCATCCCTGGCAGGTCTAGCCATACAAATTTGTCATGAAATCTGCTTATTTCTATTCTAAACCACTTGTCATCAAAACATAAATTGGGGAACCACTGCCAAACATCAAGTTTCTTTGTCACAAGGTTTTGATACTCAAGTTTAAGGGAAAAATCATCTCCTCTAAGTTTCTTTACCTAGATATCCCCAAGCTTCCTATGGTCAAACTCTTCCATTTTATCGTGAATGTACATCCTTATGTCTTCGATTGGAAAAACCCCATATGGAATAGATGAGAAGGCTCCCAACGGGTCATCCTTAATACATTTTGTAGGAAATTTCTTAAATTTAGGTTGAGGTTTCTTTTTTACCTCAATAACCCTTAGAGTTTCCATTGAAAATGCTAACAAACACTTCAAAAACAAAGATCTTTGAGAAACTAGGGCAAACCAGAGATCGAGAAATACCTTTTCTTCACTTTAGCTGAACTAGGGTTGGATGCAATGAACTCTGAATCGACTTGATCTCTTCTTCTGCTAAACTCAGCTCTTGATCTACTCTTCGAATGCTTTTGTGAATGAATTTTCTAAGTAAAGCCTCTTTTAAAACCCTTTTGGATTTGACCTAAATCACATTAAATACTTCAAACAATAAATCTATCAAACTTTTCTCTGTATACATTGTCACTTTCAAATGCTTTGCAAACTTCCACATTATGAAATTTTCTATCAGAGTTTTCTTCAATAGTTCAAACATGTTGACTTACATCATATATCTGCATGCCGAAGCATCAACACCTTTTCTTTGGTAGGGGATGAAAGATATTCATTAAAGTTCCCTCTGAGCCAAAGCTCTCGACTTAATTTTTGGAGGAAACTTCTGCATCAAATGTAACTTCATGTATATCCTTAACCTCTATTTCTTCCTTCTTTCTCTAGATCTTTTCTATTTTCCTTTTTATTTCTGTAGGATCAATCTTTTGAACTGGTTTATTCCTCTCAATCGGTTTATCCTTCTTCATGTTTTTACTTTTGTAAAACTTAGAAATGTGTCAAGGCCTATTGCAATTGTAGCATATAACATTCTTCAGACTAGTATTCATTTCATTCATTCTGGATCTACATTGATTAAATTTATGCCCAAATCCATTGCATGTATAATAGTAACCTTTGAAAGATTGATCCATTCTACCATTGTTATAGCCATTCATCATATGACTTATGCATTCACTAGCTCTATGACAAAATCTCTTGCATGTAAAACATTGACCAAAGAAAGATGGAGCATTCTAATTCATTCTTCTTCTACATTCTATTTCCTTGTGTCCAAATTTATTGCAAGAATAGAAAAAACCATTGAAAGATGGGTACCTTTGTGCATTTGGTGGTCTTCTAGATTTATTTCTTTGATTCTGGAGTTGTTTGCCATTGTTCTTATTTTCAACATTTGTTGTTTGACCTAATTTTGAACTTTCACCCTTTTCAAATCCAAAACCCTCTTTATCATTAGGACCTTTATGATTTGCAATCATTTCATCAAGCTTTGCAGTACTCATCTTGAATTTGTCTTCATGACTCCTTACTTTCTCTAGATCAGATTTTAGATTCACAACCTCTTGTTCAAGCCTTATACATTCTTTAGACTTTCTTTTCACAACTGCCTTAAGACATTCCTCAATTCTTTTGTTTTCTTCAACTTTTACTTTTAGACAGGTGATGGTTTCATTTTCTTGCCCCAATTGTTCACTAACCTCCCTATGCTTTTCTCTGAACTTCTTGATTTGCTCTTTCAATTTCCTGATGTATTCATTTGCTTCCTCGACATTTTCTTTCAGATCTCTATTTTCATTTTCAATTCTTTCAAGTTCTTCAAGGGTAGCATTGAGTTCTCCTATCTTGTCAAGCATACCATCTTCTTTAGTAAAATTAACAACATGAATCTCTTTTGGAGAAATAGGTAATCTTCTAGCAGCCATGTGTTCAATATCCAAGATCTTCCTTGAGTGGTTAGGCTTCTTCCAAAGGACTTGGCTCTAATACCAATTGTTGAACACCCAGAGTACTGAGAGGGGGGGTGAATCAATATTCCTTTATACCATTCAAACATTGAACATCCAATTCTTTTAGCATAATTACTTGCAGTAAATAAAATGAAACATGAAAACATGTAACAACCACACATAACACACAAACACCAGGATTTTTACATGGAAAACCCAAATTGGGAAAAACCATGGTGAGGATTAGCTCACAATATATTATGATAAAGCAACTGGTTAAGGTTGATACAATTGGTGGACTCACTGTCTTGAATGAAAGAGAAAGGAGAAGAGTTTTGACTCACTGCCAAAATTGAACTATTACAATTGCATCTAACTTATGCATGAAATACAATTCCAATGAAGCTCAAATTACATAATCAAAATTGTTCAAATTGATTTGAAATATCACACTTCTCTACTCTATATTTTCTCAATTCACTTTTTCACAATCACTTGTCGCATCACTCAAATCATATATTCTATCACTTCATGATTAAACATCAAAAACAATCTTCTTTAAATATACACTTCACCCACAACATCAATTAGGTCAGCCTAATTGGATGTAATGTGCAAAACATGCCATATAGGACTTATCAACCCCAAACCTTCACTCACACGCTTCACTCCAAGATTCAAACTTTGAAACAAATTGAAATAGGTTGGCTTGGACCTAAAATAGCTCCCACTTAACTCCACATAACTTATTTACCTTCCACATAACTTCACACTTAATAGGTCGGCACCACTGAGGATCTAATACAAAAAGCCTTCAACTATAGATTCATAAACTAACCCATATATATCCAAATCACATGAAAACTAGAAATCACACTCTATTCCCATCTATTAATATCCCCTTAAAATTGCAAGTCAAAAACCAATCTACGGAGGAATGCAAACTCTCTTGCACACCTACTTTGAACTGGGAATGACTATCTTCTGTCAAGCCAAACTTCTATTACTCATTACTTTCAAAACATACATTGAAAACATACAAAATTCTAGATTTAGAAGGTTCTAACAACCAACAAAAACATACTAGAACCGTAGAGCAAGATATTCAACAACGGACAAATGCAGACCAAAATACCGAATGCTTTGTAACTTAGAAATATAGAGTTTATACTTAGCCAAATTTCACGTGTTCTTACCAAATCAAACTTTGGATCAAACCTTCTTACAAAGTAGAGAACTAAACTATTTTGCATCAACCAAAATACAATGTTGACATCAATGACAACACTATAATGCATAACTGTATGTACCTTGTGCTCATGCTCATGTTGATAGTAGTAACATCAATGATAAAACAACTTCCCAAATCCAACTTCACAAAGACATTCTTCTAATAGATACATCTTTAATCTAATCCTATAGAAGTGTCATTTTACGCAATCCCCTAATCATCCTCAATTTGAATATCAAATAAAATTTTCATTTCAATTATAGGTTATAGGCATTAAGTTTACCCACATGTTCTTCTGCAAAGAATTATGTTAAAGCTTGAGAATCTAGCCCATGATTTCACTATATCAGTAATTCCTTTAGCATGTTAGAAAGAACATATCTATTTAGAACAATATTTTGAGAAAATAGAAAGAAACCCATGGTCAAAACATTGTTTAGGAATACCCTCTTTGGTCTTGTAGAGCCTAAAGTGTAGAGGAAAAGGATTGAAAATTGATTTCATGTTCGTTGGCTAATCTTTCAAGGTAAATCCATTATTAGAACCGGCTATTTTATAGATTTGTTCTCTTGAGATCAGGTTGGGAATTTAAAACAACCAACAAATTGATGACTCTACTGGGGACTTCTCTTTTCTTTCTCGAGGACCAGTATTTTGTCTTACCATTGAGTCATAGATCAAATTTATCATTTATTCCTTGGAAAGGGTGGAAACTCTATTATTTTCCTTCTTGGTTAAGTGAAAAAGAGGCATACTATATAAAAGATGTTTTATGTGACTCTGCTGTGGGAGAAAACTCAGAACAAAAGAAGGTTTAAAGAGCATTATGCTTTCAAAGTTCATTCCTCTATGTGAAGAGGTGGTGGCTCTATGAAGAAAAAATCTGCTGGAAACATGAAGGATATTTTAGCATTCTTGATTTTCCTATCAAGATAGAGATTACATCAATAGTAACAATTTTTTAGGTATTTTACAAACCTTTAAGAAATTTTCAAAATTACAGTAAAAATGTAAAGTGGATAAAAGAAAAGGTTTACATATGCATGAAGAGATTGTATTGTCTATGTATACATCTCTGTAAGGATCCAGTTTTACAAAATGTGTAATATACAACCACATGTATGTTATCAAGGGGGGGTTGTCATGGAAAGGTATAAAGCTATACATTTTAGTAATATTTGTGGTTTTCTAAACCACATCCCAGATAAAATCAGAGATCAAATACTCTGAGTTTGATGATAATATAGGTTGTGAGGATAGTAAAGTTGAAAAATATATGGAAACAATGAATATAAGGCATAATCCATTTTATGATCAGCCTTTAGATTTGCCAGAAATAAGAAATGTTAAACCTTATGGGTGCAGAGATAACCCAATCTTTGTAGAGAATCTAGAGGATATACAACTAGAAAAGTTTGAAGAAGGATCCTTAGAAATTAACAAGTATAAGAGAAAAGTTGAGGATCTCTTATCATCTAACAGTGATGATTTGTCAAGGTGAAAGAACATGAGCCAAGATTAGCTAAATGTGAAGGGATGCTTGAAGACAAGAGTTCTTTGTGGACAAAACAAAATCTAGAGGTCTAAATGTGAAGGGATGCTTGAAGACAAGAGTTCTTTGTGGACAAAACAAAATCTAGAGGTCTATTCCATTGGCATTTTTCAGTCCTCTAATTTTGATCAATTTGATTTAATAGACACAATGCTAGAATGTATCTTTGAGCTATTAGAGCATCAAGGAGAGGTTGAGTATGAGTGTTTCAGGTTTGCTACAAACAAAGAAGATGCTACCAATGCAAGTTATTCAGTGGAATATGAATCTTTTCACTTCCCAAATCTATCTAATGAGCTTAAAGAAGACCAACAAGCATCACATGATAACTATTCTAGTTGGTTGGATATGATGGAGCCCTATGTTGGCCCCATACAAAGTGAAAGTATGTTTCATTTGTCATTTGATTACAATGATCAAAGGAACATAAGATATTTTGAAGATAACGAACTTAATTTTCCTGTAAGATATCTAGGCATCCATGCTAGGAACATGATGGATTGTGATGAAGGTTTCAGATATGGCTTGATGAAGTCATTAGAAAATAGAATATTTGATAGGGGTAGATCTTGTTTCTCCCTTGCATGATAGCCTGGGGCTATCATGTGGTTATTAAATATTTCTTTTCATCTATGCTATGGTCTACTTCTCTAGAGGATTTTGTGATCTCGCTCTGTTTAGGTTGAACAAACGTCCCCAACTAGAGCCACTGGTGGGACTTTGTAAAATTTCTCCCTTGGTTCTAGTATTTTGCTTAATTTTGTGCCATCATGCTGAAAGGTCTCTGGCTTAGGGTTTTACTTGTTAAAAACATTTTGAATAGTGCCCCTTAAACCCTAAACCCTAGTGTTGTTTCAAAATACAAGCGGTGAAGATTACTTTTGTTATATTTTTAGGTTGACCATTGATAGCTTGTGATAGGTTCTTTAAGTTGCTAGGTTGATGTCTTCAAGCACGTTATTGACTGGCGCCATGCCTTCCGTCTACCTTCTTTTTCCCGTATTCAATATTTTTTTAAAATGTTGAGATTTTAATTATTGACCCCATGATGGATCTTGTGGCTCCCCTTCTCCCTAGTAGATGAAGGTTGTTTTGAAAGGTTTTGTATGGCTGGGTCCCATTCTACAAGTGACATGTTTTAAGTGGTTTCTGCTATTCCATAGGGAACAAAATATCAAAGAGGTAAATATCCATAGAATAGCAAAAGAATTCCACATGGCATTCCTTTAGCATTAGGCTTCATCAATGGTAAGGGGTGGGTCCTTGAGGGACAAGGTGGAAAGTTATCATGTGTTCCGCTATTCCGCTGATCCTCAATGGTGGGCCCTTGCAGAAGTACAGGAAGGTGCTGCATGTCCATTTTAAATGAATGGCTAAATGGTATTCACCGATCCATGCTATGTGGTAGGCTCTTTATGGAACGAGGGGTGTTTTGGGGGATTCACTCCATTTTATGTGGCAGATCTAATGGTTTTTGCCATTCTACAGGAGTCCATCTCTCACTAGATCTTTTTTTATTGTGGAAGTGCAGAAGGCTGCCTTGCTAGCACTATTTGAATGATTTTTCTAGAGTCATGGCTTTGTTGATAGTCTAGGTGGCATGCTCTTATTGGCCCGTGCTCCTTTGGCATTAATGACAGGTTTTCTTTACTTTGTTGACTACGTTGATGCCATTGATTTTAGCCAGCTACCACGGTGATCAATGACTCATATTCAAAATTCTAAAGATTGACATGGTGGTGCATGATATGGGATATGCCAGTGCAGGATTAATTTCTCAAGCATGTGTTGGGTCTCCATCGCCGCCACTACAAGGGAATTTACTAACTGAAAGAATGGCATGATGTAGAATCGAACCTTGGGGATCTGTGCTTATACCAGAAATGACTTTTTGTTTCCTTCATGATGAATTGTGACAGGATGATTAAGTTAAAGTGTTGAAACTGAGACAACTGATCTGGCAGCTTCAATGCAGGAAATGATGTTTTCAATTATGTGAGGTAATGAAATGTTATCTGTCTACCCATTTCTGGAAGTCATCAAAAGATTTCCATTTATGGCCAGGATGCCATGGAAATGGCAGGAATTAATTGATCAAGGATGTATCAAAGTATGCAAAATCTATCAAATTTTATATAAATAGGTACTTTTGATGCTGCTCCTTATACCATTTTTTCGTTCAGACAGTATGGATACCCATTGGTTTTGTGTGCTCTTTTTGCTCACCTATTCTATAGGATTCTCTTCTCTATTTTCATGGTTAGTGTTATGTCAGAAAATGTCCTCTTGGGGGCTTTTCCCCTTAAGGTTTAGCTCCCATGTCCTTTAGAATGCATATAGGTCATCTTACATGATTGTGATGACTCCCGATGAGAAAACCCTGAAGTTTCATGGAAAATGATATCTAAGGGGTGTGCTTAGCATAAATCATACCTGAAATAGGTGGACTTGGGTGCCCATGCCCTAGTCCTACCTTATTTTCAGTTAGGACCTATTTTTGGGTGTCAGTTTCATGACTGTTATTAGGTCTTATGCTGACATCTCAAGTTTGAATTATGAAATTCTTAGCGGGAATGTTTGTGGTTGTATATATAAGCATGATTAGTGATTTATTTGTAAACTAGATGGGCATTGTGAACTTGTGGCTTTATGTGAAAGTGATTCAAGGCATTCATTGTGTTGTAGAGTAGTATTTTGTGTTGTTATTGTGTTTGTGATTGCAGATTTGAATCCATCTCCTCATGGCATGAAGAGCATCTTCCTTCCATGAGATCTTCACTACAAGTTGATATCAGTTATGTTTTCTATCATTTATCATTTAGATTTTGCCTCTATCCCATAGGGATACACACTCTTTATTTGACAATGGTGTTTGGAAGACTTGAATGTCTCTTCGGGGATTGACCAAGGAAAGCCTCTAAACACTACAACCCCCAACCCACTTTTCTATGATTGCAGGTTACAGGTTTCAAAAGAAAAAGAAGTGGAGTTGTAGGAGAGCATTGCAGACTGTCAAAATTGTAGATCTGAGAAGAAAACTAGGGCTTGGACTTGGGTGCCCGTTCATTAGTCCTCCGGATTCCAAAGCGGTGAAATCTCTATGACAATAGGAACAGGTTGCAGACATTCTTTAGAGATCATGACAAAAACAAGTACACTGGACTAGGGTGCCTACTCATTAGTCCCCAACTTTTCCACACACCAAACTTTGAAACATGGTATGTATTTGGTTGTCATTTGATATCTTTGTGTGCGATCATTTTCCGTAATTTGTCCGTTTGTTTATGATTTCATGAAATTAGGGTTTTGAGCATAATTAGACTTAATTAAACAAAAAATTCACACAATTCCAATATTCCCCTATGTTCCAAGTGATAGGAGATTTATAATAGAGTTCTCTACTCGGTTGAATGTCCTTGAATGTTTAGTGGTGAAAGGAGGATCAATACAAACCCTTAAAATCAACTTCATCCCCCTTTTTCTATGAACCATTTTGGTGAACCCATGTTCTCTTGAATTTTGCACCTTGCTAAGTGTTGTACTTTAGATTTACATTCATTTTATTCATTCATTTCATTGTTCATCTTATTGCATTTGAAAAATTACAAAAAAAATTGGAAAATTTGAAAAAAATTAGCATTTTTAACTTGCATTTTGAAATAATTTGAATTAGCTAGCATTTAATTTCAATAAATTTCTATCATTATCATCAGATCTGATTTAAAATACAGAAATTCTTCATTCGTTATTCATTTGCATTGCATTTTCATTCTTAAATTGATAAAAATTTCTTGAAATTGTGCATTTTTCCATATAACCTAGTTTTGCATTAGCTAGGGTTTGTAGTCAAAATCTTATTTCATATTTTACTACCCTTTCAAAACACTCATTAGGACTTATTTATAACTATATTATTTCATCATAGTGGATTTCTTGCAAATTTTCATGTCTAGGGTTTGAAAACCTTGCATTTTCACTATATTTTGGCCTTATCATCTCTCTAGAATTGCATCATAGGCATGTTGTGAAGAACTTTTATTCATTAATTGGATTTTATTAGGGTTATAACATGATTCCCCTCCTCAAATTATTTACAATACCCTTTTTATTGGGCCTTTGCATTGCAAATTGGTGAAAAATTGCATATTTTAGTGTATTTTCCCTAGGTTTTGACTTGTCATCATTATAGGATTACATCAAATGTGTGTTGTGAAGGATTTTATTACTTTATTGGACTGATATTGGACATATTACTTTCTGCACTTTATTAATTTTCTTACAACACCTTTTCTTTCACTTATTTGTATTGAAAAAAGTTGAAAAATCAAGCATTTTAGCTCATTTTCACACATAGTTTTGCATTCATGGATTCTCTTTGTCATTCATCTTTGGAAGATTTATTTGAGTACATTATGAATTATGATAATTTTTTCAAATTAACTGATAAAAATCCTTAAGTCTTTCATCAAATAGCGTACATCTATGGCATTGACTTGTTCGTAAGCACTACCTGTGATATCCTTCAAACAATAGCCTATTTTGAAAGCTTTCTCACTATCGTGGGTGTTTTCCCTTCAATCTTGGAAAATGTCACTAATTTTATTTTTGAAAACAACCATGGGGAAAGTATTATTGAAAACATTATTCCCTCTCTCCCTTCGTTTCATGATGACATAATGGAAATTCTTTTTGAGACCTATGAGAATGATATAGCAATGGGTGATTCATCGAACAAAGAGACTTGTCCCAACATAACCCCACTTAGTGAGGATATTTTGGCACAAGAAGAATATATAATTGATAAATTTCTCAACACTACTCTACCATCCCTTTGTGCTCTCCCTGGCCAGGATGATGCAGATTCCCTTTGTGAACATTTGTTTTAACCTGCCAAAACTAAAAATTTACCACCTCATGTTCAAGAACTTCTCAATTACATCTTAAACGAAGAAACATATTATGCATCTTTACCTAAACCCTCACATACCTTAGAAAACAATGAAATTTGGCATGAAATTTAAGAACAAACTATCCCTCAAACCCAAGGTATTCCAACACCCTATATATGGACTAAAATGGGCACTTTTCAGGTTCCTCAACAACCTAAATCAACTGGAAAGGGAATTATAAAAGCTCCTACATCACCCTGTTTAATTGACACAAAAAATTGAAATATCCCCTCTCTACCATCACTAATAGACAATCTTCCTACAAGGATACCCTTACAAACTCATGAAAATATGGAAGAGAGAAGAAGAGATAAAGCTTTAACCATTAAAGTAAAGATCAAGATCCATGACAACCGCTAGCCTAGTTGTCCCTATAGGTAAGTATTTTGAACCCTTTACCTCCATGTTGTGTTTCCCCCATGATGTGTTATGTGTTGTTTAGGCCTCCTGGGATGACCCTTGATTCTCTTGTAAGGTCAAGTATACTGGGATACCGCCTCTCCTATGACCTTCTTCTATTTGTATCATCATTCTTCTATATTGCTTCTCCTCTATTTTCATTGTTGTGTGTTGTGTCTTAAGGACATAGCATTGCGGTTGGTGACTTGGGGGAACCCTCCTACATGATTGTCCCTAAGGCACTTGTTTCTCATCTCTTGATTTATTGTTTACCTTCCTCTAGTGGTTCTACCTAGCGGGTGGATGACAAAAAACTTATTATACTGATAAGGACCAAGTGTCCCTTCAGTGAGAAATCAAAAAATGGACCTAGTCCATACATGATGATAGGGATGATATATATTATCCGATGCTTGGCTGGTAGAATCACTCCATGTGATCTTGATGTTGTCTTATTGCACTTACAAACCATAACAATACATCTACTCCGTGCACTTTGTTTATCTTTGAATCTCGCCTTGGTTACACTCAATTTTGAGATTTCTATGGTATAGCCCCATGGTTATACTCAGTCTCTAAATCTTTAGTATAACCTCAGCTCTTAATGTGAATGATTACATGCATTGTTATTTATCATGTTTATATTGATGCTAACACCCTTTTCTTGAATGAAATTGTGTGTTTGTGGGAACATTTGGCGAGCGTAAAGAACATGTCACCTCCAGGGGCATGGGCTTTGCGAGAGCTTGTGTTCCCTTGTGTGTTTGCTTCCTACCTTAATGTGCTTGATATCGTTACATGATATCAACCACCTTAAGGTGGGGGCATATATAAGCTAAGCTATCTGATTTAGATGCTAGTAAAGTGTGTTTGTAAAGCTTGAAATATACTGCAATCACTTACGCCCCCTGCAAAGGTGGTATATCATGCATATCCTTTTTATTTTAAGACCTCCGTGCAAGGCGGGGATGATGTATTTCTCGAGGAGATTGCACAATCCTATCATTTTCAAAAATTCCTCCAAGTAGGTAGGGAGCGGATCTGAGACTATCTTAACCCTTAAGCGTGTCTTCGGTGATTGTTGTGGCGAAGCCCAATTGTCGGAGTGTGCCTATAATGTGCCTGAGATGGCTGCGAACCTAGTAATAGGTTTCTTCTTTCACTTGTCTGTCGTGTTTTCTCCATGTCTTCCATGTGTGTGTGTATGGTGTGTTTGTTCCCAAGCATAGTCTAAAGACTGGTGGCGATGAGTCCCTCCTATGCTTTTGGGATTTGTATGGTGTGCTTTATTTGTATGTCATGTTTGTTCTCAAGTGTAGTCTTAAAGACTAGTGGTGATGAGTCCCTCCTACACTCTGAGATTTGTTTTTGCATGTCTATTTCCCTATATGTAGTTTAAAGATTGGTGGCGATGAGTCCCTCCTGCATTATGGGTGGTGTGTTTACTTTCCTTGTACTTGCATTTGCCTTTCATATATATGAGAAATTAAAAATGAAATATTCACTACATTCACTATATTCACTGTGTTTTACATGACTTCAATGTTGTATTCTTCATTTTTTGTGTGACTGTTACTGTCTTCTCCATGTTTTGCATGCCTGTTGCTGTCTTCATTGTGACTAACATGTCTTCTCTATGCTTGGCATGTTTACTGTGCTTGTTGACCACACTTTAATGCATGTATTGGCCTTGCGTTTATACATACATTAAAGAGGGGGCTAAATGTTATGTTAGAAAAATATCCCCTTGGGGGCTTTTCACTCTTAAGGTTTAGCTCCCAAGTCCTTTAGAATGCATATAGGTCATCTTGCATGATTATGATGACTCCCGATGAGAAAACCCTAAAGTTTCATGGCAAATGAGACCTAAGGGGTGTGCCTAGCATAAATCTTGCCTAAAATAGGGGTAGGACTTGGGCGCTTGCGCCCTAGTCCTACCCTATTTTAGGTCAAGAACTATTTTTGGGTGTCATTTTCATGACCGTTATTAGGTCCTATACCGGCATCTCAAGTTTGAATTATGAAATTCTTAGCGGGAATGTTTGTAGTTGCATATATAAGCATGATTAGTGATTCATTCATAAACTAAATGGGCATTGTGAACTTGTGGCTTTATGTGAAAATGATTCAAGGCATTCATTGTGTTGTAGAGCAATATTTTGTGTTGTTATTGTGTTTGTGATTGTAGATTTGACTCCATCTCCTCATGGCATGAAGCGTATCTTCCTTCCATGAGATCTTCACTACAAGGTGATATCAATTGTGTTTTCTATAATTTATCATTTAGATTTTGCCTCTATCCCATAGGGATACACACTCTTTATCTAACAACGGTATTTAAAACACCTGAATGTCTCTCTGGGGTTTAACTGAGTTAAGCCTCTAAACACCACAACCCCCAACCCACTTTTCTGTGATTGCAGGTTATAGGTTTTAGAAGTGAAAAAAGTGAATTTGCAGGAGAGAAGTGCAGATAGTCAGAATTGTAGATCTGAGAAGAAAACTAGGGCTTGGACTTGGGTGCCCACTCATTAGTCCTCTAGATTCTGAAGCAGTGAAATCTCTATGACAATAGGAACATGTTTTAAACATTCTTCAGAGATCATGACAAAAACAAGTATACTGGAATAGGGCACCCACTCATTAGTCTCCAACTTTTCTGCACATTAAACTTTGAAATTTAGTATGTAGTTGGTTGTCATTTGATATCTCTGTGTGTGATCATTTTTCGTAATTTGTCCATTTGTTTACGATTTCACGAAATTAGGGTTTTGAGCATAATTAGACTTAATTAAACAATAAATTCACACAATTCTAATCTTCCCCTATGTTCCAAGTGATAGGAGATCTGTAGTATAGCTCTCTACTTGGTTGAATGCCCTTGAATGTTTAGTGGTGAAAGGAGGATCAACAAAAACCATTAAAATCAACCTAATCCCCCTTTTTCTATTAAACAGTTAGCAATATATCCTTACAGAATTAAGAGATTAGAGGATTTTCTTCTATAGAATGGGGGGAATTGGAAATATTCTGGGGCAAAAGTAGCATCCATTGAGCTCTTGTGAGCTTTTCTCCTTCCTATTTTTTCATCCAGATAAGGGCTCTAAGTTTTAGTCTCCATATTCCAATAGTTTCTACTTCCTATGATTTGGTAGATTAAAGTTTTTGGTAGAGAGGCATCATTTCTCTCTTTACCCCTCCCTTACATCTAATTTTCCTAATAGAGTAACAATTTCAGATGTAGGAGTGTTGCCCCTCCAGATGAAACATGCGGAGGCAGAAGAAAGTTTTGTTGCTATTGCTACTGCACTCCTAGCTGGATAAATGGCATAGCCATGTATAGTCTTGTGTGATTTCCTTAGTTTTCTGTCTCATTGAGCTAGTTGGAAAACTCTCAATCAGAAGTGGGGAGTCACACCCTTGCGATGGACATTGGGCATAAAGAGGACTCTAGTTTATCGAGTTTTCTTCTGATATTGGTCCTTGCAAGTATTCTCACTCTTGGGTGCGTGGCTGGAATAGGTAGAGTTGTGAATGATCTTATTGAACATTTAGATGGCACTTGAAGGGTGTTTGAGCTCTAACGGTGTCTAACAAGTTGTCAACCATCAACAATAGCCTAGCCTAGTTTCCTGCCAAAGTGAGGAAGCATACAAATCAAAACAAATATCTCAACATGATCAAGGTATTTTGTTACAAAGGCATCTCTTGTTAGTTAAGACATAGTTACATCTGCATCCTGTTACAACTTCATTTGTCAGTTGAAAATGTGACATCTTTGTCTTTTATCCTGAAGCTTGTCTACTCCCTTGTTCTATAAAAAGGAATTCAGGGCTTGTTTTTAGTGATTGGTTCGATGTGATGCTTTCTAGACTTGGTCTGAAGTATGGGATCAATCTAATCTTGGAGGAGTTTTGTATAATTAGTACATGAAAATAGAATTATCTTTCCCAATTTAGGTGTTGTTTTGAGTTCATACTTTGATACATTTGCAGAACTATTTGTAATTTAGTACAGTTTATTATACAAAATGTTGTTAAGTTTCAGATCATATTGTCTCCTACTCATGTATACTTTACTACATTTATGAATACAATTTGGTTAAGAATCAATTTATTCATCATCATAGTCTTTGTTGTGTATGCATATTTTTCTTATGGTGTTTACTCAAGTAGTAAAATAATTTCTATAAGAGGATATTGAATGTAGTATTTGTTTACAAGGATAACTATGTAGAGTTGATCTTGAAACTGGTGAAATATAGTAATGTAATGCATATTTTATCATCAAAGTAAACTAAGTGCATACTAATTACAATAGGGTTTTCATTTTGTATTCTATTGTTTTGACTCTATGACCCATGAATTAGGCACTAATCCTGCAGAAGTGTCATTTTACGCAATCCCCTAATCATCCTCAATTTGAATATCAAACAAAATTTTAATTTCAGTTATAGGTTATAGGCATTAAGTTTACCCACATGTTCTACAAAAAATTATGTTAAATCTTGAGAATCTAGCCCATTATTTCACTATATCAGTAATTATTTAAGTATTTTAGAAATAACATATCTGTTTATAATAGTATTTTGAGAAAATAGCATGAAACCCATGGTCAAAACACTATTTAGGAACACCCTTTTGGGACTTGCAAAGCCTAAAGTGCAGAGGAAAAGGACTGAAAACCCATTTCCTATTCATTGGCCAAACCCTCAAGGCAAATCCATTATTAGAAATGGCTATTTTATAGAATTGTTCTCTTGAGATTAGGTTGGGTATTTAAAACAACCAACAGATCTCATCCAAGCAATCTTTGGAACTACCTAATAAACCTAAAGTTTCTTTAGTAGAAAACAAAGATAATATTATTACTTACACTACAAAATATGAGACTTGTGAGGCCCCTCCTTCTTCTAAAAAGATGGAGTGTCTCTATGGTTGTGGATTTCAAATCCTTTACAAAGATTGTAACTACGTAGGTAATTGTTGTGGTGTAAACCAATAAGGAATAAGAGTACCTTTATAAGATACTGCAACTAACTATTTGACTAGTATCAGATACCATTCTTTGAAGCCCACAAAACCCTACTATCATCCTACTCTTAATGTTAATATAATATCAACAAGATCAAGACTAAATATGATATATTCTAAGATGATGGACATGGATTGTCCACCAGGAAATATCACTTTGTATCAGGTAAGTACTTTCCCCTCATTTAGCCACACTCGATGTAGCACCTATTCTAGTTTCTCTCAAGGGTGTTCTCCTAGATATATATGTTGTTAAAGTTGTGTAGTGTTCCCCCCGTGTAGTGATTAAATATTGTTTAGGCCTCCTTGGATGACCCTTGATACTCTTGTAAGGTCAAGGATACAAGGAGATCGTTTCCATTGTGGTAATTCTTCTATTCATTTCTCTATTCTTCTACTCTCCTCTATCTTATTGTCATTGTTGTGTGTTGTGCCTTGAGGGCATATTGCCATGTTGTAAACCCAAGTCACTCTTGCCTCCTCTCTCATTTTTATTGTTTCCATTCTTTAGTGACTCTACTAGTTGAAAGATGATCAAAACAAATAAGTACTGATAAGGACCATGTGTCCATTCATCAAGTAAGAAAAAATGGACCTAGTCCATATATGAAGATGGGCTTGATATATTACTGATGCTTGACTAGTAGGATCTCTCTGTGTGATGTATCGTGTTGTGAAATTTGTTGTAACAAACCTTTTGCAATACTCTAAATCTATTTCTATACACTTTGGATGGTTTAGTATCTCACCTTGTCGCTACACTCGGTCCTGAGATATCTGTAGTATAACCTAACAGATATACTTGGTTTTGAACCTACAACTGTAGCCTTGATCTCTTATGCAATATGATAAATGATTTCTGCATACCTTTAATGCATTAATTTGGTTCTTATCTTAGAGTAAGATTTTATAACCAAAGCTTATATCTTGTTGATTATGTTATAAAATGATAATGGTGTGTTTGTGGGAACATTCGGCGATTGTGGCACATATCACTTCGGGGCATGGGATTTATGAAAGATCTTGTTCCCTTGTGTGTTTTCAATTTACCTTGATGTGTTTGATACTGACAAGTGGGATCAACCACTTTAAGGTGGGGGCATATATCATGGTAACTACTTGATTATCTTTTACATTGACAAAGCGTGTTTGCATACATTGATCTATTCAATATACCTCCTTTTCATTGTATGGTTTCTTTGTGATACAGGTGGGGTTGTATACCTTGAGAACATGCTTCCTTTTCATTGTAAGGAATCTCCATGATGTAGGTGGGGTTGCATTTTGAAATCCCTTCTATGGAAGGTAGGATGGTGTATCTATTGAGCTAGTGCACATCCTTTTTTAAAAAGTCCTCATCGCGAGGCAGGGTTAGATCTTGAGTCATTCACCCTTAAGCATGTCTTTGGAAGTTGTAGTGTAGCTCAACCGTTAGGTGTGTTTGGTATGTTTTAGATAGTGGAGTACAACAATGAGCTCCTTCCTATTGCTCATGTTTGTTGTGTATAAGACATATAGTGTGTTGATGATATACTATACAGTGCTTGTGTATTCTGTGTGTCTCCCATGTGTTTTATGTATCTTCCTTGCATGTCTTGCATGCTTGTGGCATGGTCTAAAGGCATGTGGAGATGAACCCCCCCACGTTGTATGTGTTTTGTATGTTTGTGTGTGGTCTAAAGATGTGTAGTGATGAGCTCCACCCATGCTGTGTATTTTATTTACTTTAATTAGCGTTCTATACAGATATATAATTACTTAATCATGTCTTCTCTTCATGTATACTTCGTATATTGTGTGGCTGTACTCATGTCTTCTCCGCATATTGTGTTTTTTCACTATCTTCTCCATGTATTGTGTGCTTCCTTACTGTATGCACTGTGTCCTATGTGATTGTTGAGTGTTTTCTTATGTTTTCCTAAGTCCCAGGGCTAGACATAGTCCTTCAAACTTAGGGTGTGTCTTCATTCTTGTATTTGATGTGTTTGATATGTTTTAATATGCTTTGACCGTACTTTAATGCATGTGTTGAATCGTAATATTGCACACACATTAAAGTGGGGGCTAAATTTTATGGAGTAAAAAGTGGACACATGCCTTTTTACCTCCTAGTTTAGCTCCTAGGTCCCCGTGTTAATGTTATACATGCAAAATATTCATCCCGATGAGAAATCCCCCGAAACCCATGTCAAATGGGAACTAGGGCCCATTTAATGCTTAAGTCTAGACCAAAAAGGTACCTAGGGACTTGGGTGCCCCCACACAAGTCCTTCCTGATTGGTCAAGGTAAAATTTAAATCATGTCGACATAGGACCTTTAAACGGGTCTTTCCTTGTCGGCTCTTTCAATTAATTTACAAATGTTTAATGGGAAAGAATATATATAAGTGAGTGTTTGAATTCATTTTGAAATAAGTTGATGATAGAAAGGTTATGATATTGAACAAAAGAGTATTCAAAGCATTTATTGTGTTATTGTTGTAGATTTGTGTTTGGATTGTGTATTTTTTGCAGATTTGGAATCATCATCAACATCCTTAATCTTCATCCTCCTAAGGAATTCACCTCCAAGGTGACATCATCATTGGTTGAATCATTTCATCATCATTTGGATTATCTTTAGCCTTTTCCCTACAAGGGCATGCTCTCTCTCTAATAACAATGTTGGGAAGCTTGAATGCTATCCCAAGATTTGATTGAGACAAATCCCTAAACACCACAACCCCCAAACCCCTTTTCTTCTTGTGTGCAAGTTATAGGTATGAGGACTAAATAAGTGAAGGTACAAGAAGGTTGTGTAAGGGAAAGGGTTTCAAGATCCAAAAATAGATTGTGGAAATTCCTCCACAGAAGACCTAGGCACCTACCCTGTCATCCTCCTGCTCAATCAAGCACTGGATACAACATCAGGGAATCATCTACAACATTTTTGTAGTTCTAAGTTTTAAGAGATTCAAACTTTCAGGACTTGGGCACCCTCCCTAGGACCCTTCAATATCTTAGCTTCTAGAATCAAATTCTCTATTCACTAATCTTAGTGCTTCTTTTGGATTGTCTGTATCTGTCAAAGTTTGAAATTTGTGCTCCATTCATTATAGAACTAGGGTTTAGTGCATATTTGACCTAGGGTTTGATAAATGGCTTGGTTAAATCTAATCTTTCCATAGCAAAAAATAGCACAAAATCAGTAGTTGAGTCGTCTTTCATATTGTAGTGACTTAGCTTGGTTTTTTCCTTGAATGTTATTATGGAAGAGGGTTTGGTCTAGTGTACACAAACTAGTCATAATCATTAATCTTTTCCTCATTAACAAATAGTAAAGTAGATAAATTGGAACATCCAAGTCTCATATGTCCTGGATTCTTCTCTGCCAAAAGCTCTACTAAGAAAGGTAATAATATCAACAATTTCTCCTTTAAAATCTGCCCTTTTCAACCTAGAAGGTACCTTATAGATAGACTTCTTGGGGTTTGACAACCAATGCCTATTCAAATATCTCTTATTCCCATTAACATCCAAATTATACTGTTTAGTGGCTTTGGCAATAGTTAATAAACTAGCCTTCCTATATACTGGCATATCAAAGACCAATCTAATCATTGGAGCCATATTGTCTAACAATAGATTCCTGCTTGAATCAAAACATTGCCTTTCCTCTAGATTGTAATGGTGGGCAAGAGTAAAGATAAGTTTCAGACATTTAATAGCTAATTGGAAACTAGCTACATGCTCCAATCTAGATTCTGCAATTTTCTTTGCTTTAGGAGTAACATCTTCTCCAAATGTATCATGTTTGAATTCTTCTAGATCCACATGTCCCAGCTCTGTGTCAGTTATGTTCATGAGCTCACTCTTGAATTTTGATTCTTTAGGAACCCCTTGAAATTGATATTTCATTGTTACCATTTTCTCCTTCTTCCTTTTCTGCCCTTTTTGTTTCTGTTGCGTCTTTTATTTTTGCTCTGATCGCTCACCTACTTTCTCTTGTTCAATTCTTCAAAAGACTATTAGCTGCTGTTGCACCAAAAGATTGACCTATTAATGCCCGATACAACCACTTGACTTAACAAGCATAGGAGGCGGTTAATCCCTTGTCGCAAACCACCGCAACGCTGCGCTGAACACGGAGACCAAGGGCCACACCTTGCAACAATCACCCCCAGCGTAAGTGCGGGGTTTGAACTTGTGACCTCGGCTCTGATACCAATTGTTAGCTGCCATTGCACCAAAAGATTGACCTATTAATGCCCGATACAACCACTTGACTTAACAAGCATGGGAGGTGGTTAAGCCCTTGTCACAAACCACCATAATGCTGTGTTGAACAAGGAGACCAAGGGCCACACCTTGCAACAAATACTTATTTGAATTTGATAAGGTCTCCTCACTTTAGTAGGCTAATGTCTCACCCTCAGACATTTAATTGACCTGAATAAAGCAAAAGGGATGTATAAAAATACAAGAAAACTTGAAGAGAACATTAAATTTTAAGCATTTTGAGTGTTCTTGTGTTTTGGTGGAATCACGAGACCATTTTAGATTTCTTAACCTAGGCCCAAAAGTGGACGCGAGGCCCATAGTCCTACTTGGCTTAGCAGGATGGTGGAAGAAATTTGGTTTTTAGGCTTTATTGATTTGAAAGGGCCAAAAGGCTGATTTGGACCCAAAGTCTCGATTAGGCCTTTATGCTAGGTTTCCAAGTCTTAAGATGCTACGAGGAGCAGAGTGTCAGGAGGATCTTGGTTTTTAGGTGCTTTATAGTTTTACGTCTGAAAAACCTTTTGGGGCCTGAGGTCCCGAAAGGTTATCACATTCATTTGTCGAGCGCGATGCTAATTTCATTTTTAGGATTTTGAAGTTCTTGGGGCCAAAGGGATGATTGGGACCTAAAGTTCCAATTGACTTTTGAAGACTTATTGTGAATTGCTCATTCTGAGAGCCTATTTTTCTTTTGGGGCCCGCTACAAAAATAAGCTACTTTTTGAGATTTGAAGGGTTTTTTTATTATCTAAAGCCTAACTAATTGAAGATAAAAGGGAAAATTGAAACCATTTATTCTAAAACAAAACAAAAGAACAAAAACCTTAAACCAAACAAAGTGCAAGAAAACAAAACTCCCAAATCTAAACTGCGAAACCCCAACACTAAACCCTAAACGAACAACAACCAACAAAAACAACAAAACAAGCCTTAGGATCTAGTAAACAAGCAGGAAACAACAATCAAAGAAAGGAATACAGAGAGAAACCTACCTAAAGGAATGAAAAGAAGGAAAATGTGAGCTATGACAATCAACACTGCCCTCACGCATGCATGATAAGATTACTACAAATCAACCTACAATCACCAAAACAAATGCCTTCAAAACACATTCTAGGGTTTCTGAGGAGGCAAAGAGTTATTAATCGAGGGTAAAAATGAGGATTTACAAGGTGTTTAAAGCCTTATATTACACACACTAACCGAGAAGAGCCTCCATTAATGCAGTAGGTGGTCAGGGATGCGAGACCAAAATTGGCTTTTTGAGCTCACCTCAAAAGTGGCTAAAAGACCGATCGGGACCCGAAGTCCCAAAGAGTCACAAAAAGACAAGAATGAAAATAAACTTTGGCTAAAATCTCCAAAAAGGTCTGAAAAGTCAAACAAGACCTGAAGTCTTGATCGGACTTCCCGAAAGAAGCCCAGATCCAAAATTGGACCCGAGGCCCAGGATCCATGGATTAGAGAACTCCTGGGATATCCAAAACAACACTCAAAACACTTGTTTTGAGGATGACAAAAGAAATTTCTAAGTAAAAACTTGGGACTTGAAAAGGGAAAACACAAGACAAAACAAAAAACAAAGGAGGAAAAACAAAAGGGAGGTCCTCAACTGGAAAACAAAGCTGGGGTGTGTATACAAGGCAAAACACATTCTACATGTGTCCAAGCATGTAACCACACATCCCATGCCATGCTTCACATATGTACTCACAAGAGAAACTCAATACAATGACAACCCACTCAACCAACCAACCCAAACCACTAACCATGTGTTTTCATTTATAGACTCAAGCTCACACAAATACAACTTGTGGTATTGGGAAAAATATGTGTCTCAAAACCATGAGAGCACAAAACCATTGACCCCCTCATTTAATTCTTGAATACTAAGTTTTCACTTTATGGTACTAAGTTTTCCAAATAATAATTAATTTTCTATTTTCCACACATAAAATAACTAACCCAATGTTACATATAACTTTACAAGTGGACCCAAATAAATATTTAATGTGGCTAAACACATCTCCTAGATGCACCATAAATAAATATTTATTTTACATAATTAAAATATTTCATTCTTGTGTAATGATGCAGAAGCATCCAGTAGTGTAAGGGCAATCTTGCAGAACCCAAAAAATGATTTTCTTTTCTATTTCTTTCAAAATTGGGGTTTTTGGATACCCATTTGCTTGAATAATGATTCAGAACCTTCAAAGTTTCCAACAGGGCTAAGAATACCATAACTTACTATTTTTAGTAACCTTATATTAGAGAAGCGATTAAGCCTGAAATTTTCCCCGAAGCTTCAGAATAGTCAAATAATCATTCTTGGTCAATTTCAGCTCAAGATCATGTTTGGATTTGAAGATATTAAAGATTTCATCCAAGGAAGTTTCAAACTCAAAATTGAGGGCCTTAGAAGCCTCATAAAGGGCTGAAAGTTGTTGATCGTATAGATTTGATGAAAGCATGGTGTATATTTGTTCACAAGCTTTCCAACAATATATAATAATTGAAAATCCAATGGTTGGATTGAAAGTTATGGCTCTCGAAAGTTGCGCTATCTAGTTTTTCAATTTTAAAATTTGAAAATTCTTCTTGAGCAAGAAAATGTGTTGTTATATGGCGCCTAATCAGACTCAAAGGTTAAATTTACCCCACTTTTATCGGCGCAGTTTCCCCCCAAATTATTTAATGGGGTCAAGGGGTAGCTTAAAATAATAATTTTTATTATTTATTAAGGCGTCGGGAGTTATTTTTTATGTTGGCCGACATAAAATAACACTATTTTTGTAACTGACATAAGGCTTGATAAAAGTAGCTAAGGTTTAGGGTTTCTATTGATGTATTGTAGCATTTTACAGTGGTATTGAGTTGCAAGGATTGTTAGTTGTAATCAGTTTGATTTACTAGATAATAATATTAGACTCTTTGTTTGTGGATGTAGCCCGGGTTTGGGTGAACCACGTTAAAACTTGTCTCTCACTGTTATTGTTTTTGTGTATTTTCATTCATTTGTTTAATTTTTATTTGCATTTAATTGATATCTTCTTCCAGCTAACCCTAACAATTGGTATTAGAGTGGGTTGTGTTTGATTATCATCTGCAGGAAGGTCTCACGGTTGCATGGGAGTCTCACAGTTGAGTTGGAGCAATGACAGATGAGGGTAAATTGAAGGTAGATAAATTTAATGGGCAGGACTATCAGTTATGGAAGATGTAGATGGAGGATTATCTCTATTAGAAGGATTTATGGAGGCCGTTAGAAGGAATAGCCAAGAAATTAGAAGCAATAACTGATGAGGATTAGAATCTTCTAGACAAAACGGTATTAGGAACCATTCGGTTATGCCTGGCACCATCTGTGGTGTTCAATATAACAGAAGTGATGACAACAAGTGAATTGATGAAAGCTTTGGCTAAATTGCATAAAAAACCATCAACCTCAAATAAGGTATTTCTTATGAAGCATTTGTTTAATCTGAAAATGATTGAAGGTGGATCTGTGACAGATCATTTAAATGAGGTTAATACGATTACCAGTCAGTTAACTTTTGTAAAAGTGAAATTTGATGAAGAGGTGAGGGCGCTCTTGGTTTTATGTTCTTTACCAGAAAGCTAGAATAGCTTGGTAATGGTTGTAAGTAACTTTGTCTCTGGTGTTGTTGGTGTTATCCTTAGCGAGGAAATGCGAAGGAAAAGCACAGGAGGGTCCACATCAGTTAGTGTTTTGAATGTAGAAAGTAGGGGCAGATCTAAGGAGAGAGGAAAAGATTCTGGAGGTCATGGGAAGTCACTAGGAAAATCCAAGGACAAGAGGTCCCAATCTAGAGGACAGAAGGATTGCTGGTACTATGGGAAACTAGGTCATCTAAAGAAAGATTGCTGGTCTCAGAAGAATAAAGGAGACAAACAAGAAGGCAATAAGGAGGCAAATATGGTAAGTAATAAATCTAAAGATGATGCTTTGATTCTTTCGCTAGATAATGCTGATGATTCATGGGTTTTAGATTCAGGGGCCTCATTTCATGTTATGCCCCATAGAAGTTATTTTCTTGATTATGTCCAAGGAGATTTTGGTCTGGTTTATTTGGGAGATAACAAACCTTGTTAGATTGTTAGAAAGGGAAGAATCGAGATTAAGTTGCAGAATGGGAATCATTGGCTACTACAAGAGGTAAGGCATGTTCCAAGGCTGAGTAGGAATTTAATTTCAGTAGGGCAGCTAGTTGATGAAGGTTGCATTGTTACATTTACTGATAAAAATTGAAAGGTTTCAAGAGGTGCCTTAATAGTAGAAAAAGTTGTGAAAGTGGGCACCTTATATCTTTGTATAGGTCATACTGTTCCTTCTACTTTAGTTGTTGCAGAGAAAAAATAAACAAGTTCAGGAACAGTTGCTGCAAGTTCGTAGGAAGAGACTGAAACAATTGCTGTAGGTTCTGAGACAACACTATGGCATAACAAACTTGGGCATATGAGTGAAAAAGTTATGAAGGTACTTCATTCTAGGAAAATTTTACCAGGTCTGAAATGTATTAATATGGATTTCTGTGAAAGTTGTGTGTATGGCAAACAAAAGAGAGTCAGTTTTCTCAAGGATGGGAAGCAAAAGAAAGATGAAACGTTGGGCTTGTACATACAGATGTATGGGAACCATCCCAGGTATCTTCTCTTGGTGTCTCTCGATAATATGTTACATTCATAGATGATGCAACTAGGAAGGTTTGGATTTATTTCCTTAGGCAAAAATTTGATGTATTTGAAACATTTAAGAAATGGAGAAGCTTGGTTGAGAATGAGATGGGTAAAAGATTAAAATGTCTTAGATCTGATAATGGTGGTGAGTATTGCAGCAAAGAATTTGAGGATTATTGTTCCTTTAATGGAATTCGTAGGCAAAAAATAGTTCCAGGGACTCCACAAGAAAATGGAGTCGCTGAGCACATGAATAGAACAATAATGGAGCATCCAAGGAGCATGAGATTGCATGCTGGGCTACCTTTAAACATGTGGGCATAGGTTGTCAAAACTGCTGTATATTTAATTAATAGAGGTCCTTTAGTTCCTTTGGGCTGTGGTATTCCAGAGGAAGCATGGACAGGTAAGAAGGTGAGTTATTCTTTTCTCAAAACCTTCAGATGTGAATCATTTGCACATGTAGATTCTGAAAATAGAACCAAGCTAGATGCAAAATAAAAAAAGTGTATCTTTGTTGGATATGGCATGAATGAATTTGGTTATAGGCTTTGGGATGTTAAAAATTAGAAAATTGTGAGAAGCAGGGATGTTGTATTCAATGAGAAGGTGATGTACAAAGATTAGTTGCAGCAACATGAGAAGAAAGAAAGGGATTATGTGGTACTGGATGATACTCTAAATAGTGATGTGCCAATGGTTCCTCATGCTCTGCAACAACAACAAGAAATACTACAAAATCCAGTGAATGTTAGACAGTCAACAAGGCAAAGTAGACCTCCTGAAAGGTTTTCTCCCTCTTTGTATTCTATTTTGTTAATATATGTTGGTGAACCGAAAGGGTATGATGAAGCTATGCAGGTGGATACAAAGGTTCAGTGGGAGCTTGCAATGAAAGAAGAAATGGACTCCTTGCTAAAAAATCAGACTTGGGAATTATGTAAGTTGCCTGCAGGAAAAAAGGCTTTACCAAACAAATGGGTTTATACGCTAAAAGAGGAAGATGGAAGTAAGAAAAGATTTAAAGACACGTTAGTTGTAAAAGGATTTGCACAGAAAAAAGGTATTGATTTTGATGAGATATTTTCTTCGGTTGTCAAGATGACTTCTATTTGTACTATTTTAAGTATTGTGGCTGCTGAAGATTTGCATTTGGAACAACTAGATGTGAAAACTACCTTTCTCCATGGTGATTTGGAGGAGGAGATATATATGGAACAACCACAGGGATTTAAGGTCAAAGGTAAGGAGAAAATGATGTGCAGATTGAAGAAGAGTTTATATGGCTTGAAACAAGCACCTCGGCAATGGTATTTGAAATTTGATAGTTTTATGGCTGAGCAAGGCTACAGCCGGTGTAATTATGACCATTGTGTTTATTTTAAGAGGTTGGATAATGACAACTACATTATTTTATGTTTATATGTTGATGACATGCTTGTAGCAGGGTCTAACATGGATCACATAAGAGAGTTAAAACAATAGTGAGCACAATCATTTGCTATGAAGGATTTGGGAGTAGCAAAACAAATCCTTGGTATGAAAATTTGCAAAGATAGGAAGAATAGAAAATTGACTCTATCTCAGGCCGATTATGTTGAAAAGGTGTTGCAGAGATTCCATATGGAGAATGCAAAAGCTGTCAGCACACCTTTGCCTAGTCATTTGAAATTGACTAAAGAGATGTGTCCAAAGACACAAGAGGAGGAAGACAGAATGTCCAAGGTACCATATGCTTCAGTTGTAGGAAGTTTAATGTACGCCATGGTATGCACAAGATTAAATATTGCACATGATATAGGAGTCATAAGAAGGTATATGAGTCATCCTAGATTGGAGCATTGGAATGCAGTAAAATGGATTCTTAGATATTTGAGAGGTACATCCAATAAACACTTATGTTTTGGGGGCTCTAATACTGATTTAGCAGGTTATGTAGAGTCAGATTTGGCAAGAGATATTGATACTAGGCAGAGTACTACAGGTTATGTCTTTATTGTAGGTGGGACAACAATGAGTTGGATCTCACAGTTATAAAAGGTGGTTGCTTTATCCACCACAGAGGTAGAGTATGTAGCTGCAATAGAGGCAAGCAAGGGGATGATATAGCTGTAATCTTTCATGGAAAAATTGGGCAAACAATAGGCTAACAATTCTTTATATATAGATAATCAGAGTGCCATACATCTTGCAAAAAATTTTGCCTTACATTCAAAGACCAAACACATACAGCTCAGGTATCACTTCATCTGGTCGGTGTTGGATGATGGATAGTTAAGGCTGGAAAAGATCCATACAGATGAAAATCTAGCAGATATGTTTACAAAGGTAGTTACAAGGGAGAAGTTGAGCTCCTCTTCAGCTTCAGTTGGTCTTCAAGACTGAAAAAACAATAAAATCAGAACAACAGAGTCTAGGGTGCTTATTTCCAGTGGGAGCTACAGGGTCAGTGGTGTTATGATCAGTCTCCAAATGGGAAATGATATGGTGTAGAGTTTGATCAGTCTCCAAGTGGGAGATTGTTGTTATATGGAGCCTAATCAGACTTGGAGGTTAAATTTACCCCACTTTTATTGGCGCGGTTCCCCCCCAAATTATTTAACGGGGTCAAGGGGCAGCTTAAAATAATATTTTTTATTATTTTATTAAGGCATCGAGAGTTATTTTTTCTATTGGATGACATAAAATAACTCTATTTTGTAACCAACATAAGGCTTGATAAAAGCAGCTAAGGGTTAGGGTTTCTATTGATGTATTGTAGCATTTTGCAGCAGTATTGAGTTGCAAGGATTGCTGGTTGTAATTGGTTTGATTTACTAGATAATAATATTTGACTCTCTATTGGTGGATGTAGCTCAGGTTTGGGTGAACCACGTTAAAACTTGTCTCTCACTGTTATTATTTTTATGTATTTTCATTCCTCTGTTTAATCTTTATTTGCATTTAATTGATATCTTTTGCCAGCTAACCCTAACAAAATAGACAACTGGGTTCATTTTGGCACCCAAATGGAAGTTACACATTGCAAAGCAAGCCAGCATTGGGGAAAATTATGCTAACTAGTTCCAACGTGTATTTAAAGCCTATCTTGGGATAATTCAGGGACAACTATCAGAGGAAGTGATTGGCAAGTCCTATTCATGCAAATTAGGAGGTCAGATAGCTGTTAGAAGGATTTGTAAGTCATATATTTCTATTGTAGACAACCCATATTACTGTAATAAGAGGGCATATGACCCCGAGATATTGTATTTCAGATTTGTAGCCTTTTACAAGCAAGTTTAATGAAGAAATTCTAAATCAGTTTGCAAATTGTTTAACTAATCTTTCTTGAGATCTTGTTCTTATCTATTTGAAATCTATAAATTGTTGTTGTATGTGGTTTGGGTGGAGTCCACCCTCATCAAGCAGTATTAGAGAAAGGGTTTCTGAGTGTGTAGACATATTGTCGACTGTGAGGCAGTTTGCACCAAGACCTGAGGTTGTGGGTTCGCTGTAGAGATCAAAATGCCTCCATGAAGAAACCATGGTGGGAGAAATGATTTGATAGAAGACGGTTTTAGAGCCCTATAGAGGAAAATCGATGCATTAAAAGAGGAGTTGCGAAGAGGGTTTGAGCTAAGAATAAGAGAATAAAGTGAAGACGAAGTTGAAGAAGAAGAGTTCTCTAAGGAAGAACAAGATGGTGCAGGAGATCCTGTGGAAGTTAGGTTGTTGAGGGCCATTTCAAAGATTAGAAAGATGCCTAGGATCAAATTTTCTACCTATTCTGGAGATCTGAATCTAGAAGAGCTTATTGATTGGATAAATGATATGGAGGAATATTTTGAATATGAAGATGTGGAGGATCCCGAATGAGTCAAGTTTGTAAAAATGAAGTTGAAGGGCCATGCTAGTATTTGGTGGAAGGAGGTCCAGTTAGAGAGAAATATAAGAGGAAAAGGAAAGATTATCAGATGGGATTTGATGGTGGACAAACTAAAGAAGTTCATTCTTTTGGACTATGAGTTGGAGTTGTTGAAGAAGCTGTAAGGGTTGAAGAAAGGTAACAAGTCTGTTAAGGAGTTTATAGAGGAGTTTTATAAGATTATCATCAGAATAGGCCATGTAGAAGCCAACAAGGAGAACGTAGCCCATTATATCAATGGGTTGAGGCCAAGTATTCAAGAGGAGTTAAGCCTGGTCAAAATGAACACCATATAAGTTGCATACCAGTTTGCCCTAAAGGTGGAAGAGAAAATGAATACAAGATTTGAAAGCAAGCAAAGAGGAAGAGGTCATGGCAGAAGGACTGGTGGAAGATCCTATGCAGGACAAAATGAAGGTCAAAAGAAAAGTGAAGAAGTAGGCGCCAATTAGAATCAGAAGGGAGACAATGCCTACCACCCTTGCGACCAAACTAATGGTGAAAATAAAGGAAGATGAAGAGGAAGACCAAGATAAGGACCTGGAAGAGGAAGTTTCAAAGGAACCTATTTCCAATGTGGTGAAGGACATCAGGCATATGAGTGTTTGCAACATCAAAGAAGGACAAACAAAAGACTTGAAGGTAATACTTGAATTGCATGTATAGATGAAGATGTGTAGTCTGAGTATTCTGAAGATGTTAAAAGGGGAGAAACGCTAGTTGTCAGAAGAACCTTGTTAAATGAGGAGAAAGAACTAGATCATAGGAAGAGTTTATTCCACACAAGGTGCAAGTGTGAAGGTAAGTGTTGTGATATTATTATTGATAGTGGACACACTGATAATCTTGTCTTAGAGGAGATGGCTAACAAGTTGAAGTTGACAAGGAGAAATCATCCACATCCATACCAGATTGCATGGTTGTAGAAGGACCATAGAGATTTGGTCAATGAGCAGTGTTTAGTCAAGTTCAAGATTGGAGACTACCATGATAAGGTGCTGTGTGACATCATACTGATGGATGCATGTCATATGCTATTAGGAAGATTGTGGCAGTATGATAGGTGTGTTGTCCATGATGGCCATGCAAATACCTATTCCCTAACAAAGGATGGAGTTTGTCATAAGTTGAAGCCCTTGAAGGAAGAGGAAGAAAAGGCATGTAGTACTGCCAAAATTTGCTTGGTAGATGGTAGGAAATTTTTGGAGGGTATGAAGCATGAGCATCATTGCTTTGTATTGATTCCTAAGATCAACCAGGATAAATGTGAAGAGGTACCAACAAAAGTCTCAAATCTGTTGGAAGAATTTTAGGATATTATCTCTGATAATGTACCAGAAGTTTTACCACCAGTGCGGAAGATAAGTCACTAAATGGATTTGATACTAGGACCTAGTTTGCCAAATAAGGCAGCCCATATAATGACTCCTACAAAGAATGAGAAGTTGAATAGAAAGGTTCATGAGCTGTTAAGGAAAGGACTAATAAGGGAGAGCCTAAGTCCATGTGTAGTACCTACAATACTAGCACTAAAGAAGGATGGAGAATGGAGGATGTGTACAGATTCTCGAGCCATCGACAAGATTACTATCAAGTATAGATTTCCATTTCCCAGAAGGGATGACATAATGGATTGCCTGAGTGGAGAAAAGTACTTCATGACAATAGATTTGAAGAGTGGATATCACCAAATCTAGATTTGAGAAGGAGATGAGTGGAAGACAACTTTCAAGACAAATGAAGGTTTGTACAAATGGTTAGTCATGCCATTTGGTTTAACCAATGCACCGAGCACATTCATGCGGCTCATGAACGAGGTATTGAAAGAATTTTTGGGAAAATTTGTTATTGTTTATTTAGATAACATTTTGATATTCATTAAGTCTTTGGAAGAGCATCTGATGCATGTCCAAAGAGTTTTTGAGAAGCTAAGGGAGGAGAAGTTGTTGATCAATGTGAAGAAATATAGTTTTGTGAAAAAGGAGTTGGTGTACCTGGGATTTGTTGTCTCAGCTCAAGGTTTTAAGATGGACCCAAAGAAAGTCAAGGCTATCATCAAATGGCCAACCCCAAGGAGTGCTACAAAGTTAAGGTCATTTCATGGTTAGGCAAGTTTTTATAGGAAGTTCATCAAGAGTTTCAGTAGCATTTGTGCACCCCTAATTGAAACAATGAGAGGGGATAGAAAAGAGTTTAGATGGACAATAGGAGCAAACAAGGGTTTTGATATGTTGAAGAATAAGCTCACAGAGCAACCTATTTTGGCACTTCTAGATTTCAACAAGGTATTCCAGGCTGATTGTGATGCTAGTGGTAGTGCTATAGGAACTATTTTAAGTCAAGAAGGTAGACACATTGCCTCTTTCAGTGAAAAGTTGAATGATGCCAAGAAAAAGTATTCTATCTATGATCAGGAGTTTTATGCTATAGTTCAAGCTTTGAAGAAATGGAGACACTAAATTTATTGCCAAAAGAATTTATTTTGTATATTGATCATCAAGCTTTGCAATATTTGAATAGCCAAGGTAAGTTAAATCAAAGGCATTTAAAATGGGTTGAGTTTTTGTAGAGTTATACTTTTGTTTTGAAGCATAGGAGTGGGAAGTCAAACAGAGTTGTAGATGCCTTAAGCAGAAGGCAAAATTTATTAACACAGATGAAGATAGAGGTTGTTGGGTTCAGTGAACTTAAGAATGTGTACCTTAAAGATCTAGACTTTGCAGAGGCCCAGAAAGCTTGTTTGGAGCCTATTACTTTGGATAGGACAAGATGGTTGGATTACATAATCCAAGATGGTATGTTGTTTAGAGGAAGCCAGTTGTGCATGCTAAGGAGTTCCATGAGAGAGAATATGATTAAGGAGAAGCATAGTGGAGGGTTGGTAGGACACTTTGGTCGAGATAAGACCATTGCTCTTGTTAATAAAAAATCTTACTAGCCACAGTTGCACCAGGATGTGAAGAAATTTGTGCAAAGTTGTAGAGTATGCCAAATGGCCAAAGGAGTGAGTCAAAATACAGGGCTATATCAGCCATTACATGTACCAGAAGACCATGGGAGGATATTAGCATGGATTTTGTTCTTGGTTTGTCGAGGACATAGAGAGGACATGATTCTATTTTTGTGGTGGTTGACATATTTTCAAAAATGACACATTTCATTCCGTGTCACAAAACTAGTGATGTTGTTCACATTGCAGAGTTGTTTTTTAGGGAGGTGGTTAGACCACATGGTCTACCAAAGACTATAGTTTTAGATAGAGATACCACGTTTTTTGGGTATTTCCAAAGGACCTTATGGAAGAAGTTGAAGACTGAGTTGAAGTTTAGTTATGCACATCATCTGTAGATTGAAGGATAGACAAAAGTAGTGAATCAAAGTTTGGGCAACTTACTGAGATGCTTAGTAGAAGATAACCCCAAGGGATGGGATTTGATTCTACCACAGGAAAAATTTGCTTACAACAATTTTGTCAACAGGAGTACTGGTAAATCCCCATTCTAGATTGTATATGGAAATAGTCCAAGAAATACTTCTGAGTAGAGTAGTGCTAAGGCCGAAGACTTTCTAGAAAACCTAAAGAACTTGCAATAAGAGGTAAGGAAGCATAATAATAAGATGAATACTTTGTACAAAGAAAAGGCAAACTAGAAGTGGAGGTTTAAGGAATTCAAGGTCAGGGATGAATTTATGGTTCATCTGAGAAAAGAAAGGTTCCCAATGGGGAAATATAATAAGTTGAAGATGAAGAAATTTAGACCTTGCAGGATCCTAAAGAGGCATGATTCAGGAAATGCATATGAGGTAGAGCTGCCGAGTGGAATCAACATTTCCCCTGTGTTCAACACTGTTGATTTAACAGAGTATCATGAAGGTGGCACATAGGATGAACCAACAAAAGAATAGTGGAATATTTCGGCACCTACTTCGAAGAATGAGGAGATAGAAGAAATCTTGGATAACTGTGTGGGATGAAGTATTAGGAATTGACAATATGAAGAATATCTAGTGAAATGGAAAGGAAGGCTTGTTGAAGATTCTTCCTAGTTGTCTAAGGTAGAGGTTTACCGTTTGGGTTTTCCCTAAACACCTAAGATGTCACAAGGTCACTTCTCAAATTATCCTGGGTCTCCGATGTAGAAGCATCTAGTGGTGTAAGGGAAATCTTGCATCACCCCAAAAAATATTTTTCTTTTCTATTTCTTTCAAAATTCGGGGTTTTTGGATACCCATTTGCTTGAATAATGATTCAAAACCTTCAAAGTTTCCAGTAGGGCTAAGAATACCAGAACTTACTATTTTTAGTAACCCTATATCAGAGAAGTGGTTAAGCTTGAAATTTTCCCAAAATCTTTGGAATAGTGAAATAAGCATTCTTTGTAAATTTTAGCTCAAGATCATGTTTGGATTTCAAGATAGTAAAGATTTCATCCAAGGAAGTTTCAAACTCAAAATTGAGGGCCTTAAAAGCCCCAGAAAGGGTTGAAAGTTACTGATCATATAGATCTAACAAAAGCATGGTGTAGATCTCTTCACAATCTTTCCAACGATATATAATAATTGAAAATCCAACAGTTGGATCAAAAGTTATGGCTCCCACAAGTTGCGCTATCCAGTTTTCCAATTTTAAAATTTGAAAATTCTTCTTGAGCAGGAAAATGGACAGTTGGGTTCATTTTGGTGTCCAAATGGAAGTTACACATTGCAAAACAAGCCGACATGGGGAAAATTACACTAAATAGTTTTGACGTGTATTTAAATCCTAGCTTGGGATAGTTCAGGGGGCAACAATCGGAGGAAGTGATTGGCAAGTCCTATTCATGCAAATCAGGAGGTTAGATAGATGTTAGAAGGATTTGTAAGTCAGATATTTCTATTGTAGACAACCCATTTTTCTGTAATAAGAGGGCATATGATCCCCGGATAATGTATTTCAGATTTGTAGCCCTTTGTAGGCTTTTGAGGTCCTTTCTCAACACCAGACTCAAAATTTTGACTTGTTCATTTTGGGTACTTATAGTCACATTTGACAATAATGTAGACATCAACTACATATCAACTATAGAATTTACAATCATGGTTTGATATCAAGATTCTAGAATCGATCATTGAACATTTATGCATAGTCTAATCAATGACATTGACATTTGACATTAGCAAAGAGTAATGTGATAATTTAACCCCTTATTTACATTTATCAATCTCATCTTATGTGATTATTTAAGTTATTATTATATTATTTTGTTTATATTTAATTAATCCTAAATTAATCTAGGTTATTTACAAGCATTGAAGCATACTTTCTTTCCCTACATCCTTAAAGGCATTGTTATATTACCCCTTGCACCACAAGCATATGGCCATTTACTAAACATAAATTCAAAAGTGTAAGGATCTATTTATTTAATTAATAAATTATTTAATACATAATTTGTGTCCTAATAACTTAGTTTTTTAAAATAGAGAATATATAATTTGTATTAAAAAATTGAAGTCCAAAGAAACAAGTGTCATGTAGTACTAGTCCCTACCATTGCAACATGTTTGAAAATTAGTTAATAATAAGTGTTGCGAGCAATTAGTCCTTGTTGTTCCAATGCATTTTAAAATTAGTTTATTTATTGTATTATAAACCTTGTAAAACCCACAAAACATTAAAAAATTATAACACTAAAATTGTTATTATGGTCTTGACAGTTGTCCAACAAAAGTTAGTCGCTATTATTGCAATATGTTTGAAAATTATTTATTTGGTTAAGTAATGTTTTAGTAGTTTGGTCAAGGTATACATTTTGAAAATCAAAAGTGATAATTTTCCCAATTACATATGCTTCTATTTGTCAATAAATGCTTGATTTATTGACTAACACTATTCGTATTGATAAATAATAACTTCTATTGATTGATCAGTAGAAGAAGTACAAATGTATCAAGGGGAACAAAAAGAGATATTTTCATAATAATTAATCTTTATATATGACTCTTGTTTTTATTGGATAATCTACAATTGCTTTAAAAATTCATAATATTTTTTTACTTAAATTTAAAGCTTTACATCATAGCGAAATAGAAACTATTTAAATAAGTTAAAATGAAATTATATTTCCTTACAACAAACTTTGATTCAAGTATTAGTTTTTGAACCATCTCATGGATAGCATGTGAAGTATTTATCACAAACTAGAATCCTCTAACAATGTTTTTTTTCCATTGATTAGGACAAGCATTTAAGGTCTTTTGCAATTTTATTATATTTTTTGTGGACCTTTGTTTGGTAACAAATGTTATAAGTGGACAATGATATATTAAAGTTACATTAGTGAAAAGTTTTTTTTTGCAAAGGCCATCTCACTAAAACAAGAGGATTCTTTTGGAGGTACATGAAATAAATAAATAAATAAAATATTATGGAGTGGCCACCTCACTTAATAATATTTATAAAGAGAATGATTTTTTTTTTGTCATTAATTATCATCTACAATGAATATGAAGGAAGATCATAGTAGCTATTGAAACTTTATAGTGTAGAAAAGTAAATTGATATGATCCATTCTTCCAAATTAATGAAATAATTTACATAGAAAATAGTTGCACAACAAAAACTAAAACATCATTTAGTGAAAATAACTCAATCAAAAACTCAAAAAATAGAGTTTATAAATGTTAAAAAATAGATAAGATACTAGAAAGACTATTGATATGATCCCAAACATATAATTGATCATTTATACAAATATTAAAACTTGTTAATGTAGTTTTTTATTAACTGACTGCTTTGAGTTCTTATTAACAACATTCACTTTACCATATGTTCAATGACAAGATGGCATGACATGAGCTTTCAATAACCATATTATTTATCTATTATTTTATTTTAGGCATTGACCTTTATAATAATTAGGCATGACTACTTGAAGTCATGTGGACAACAACATTAATCACATTTTATGATTTTTATAAATTTTTAATTACTAAGACATGACAAGTGCCTATATTTATTGTTAATTAACTTTCTTCATTTTTTATTGATAATTTTTTATGTCAAATGTTGTCAACATCCTCCATTAATCTTATATTATACTAAGAACTATTATTTATAATTTTATATTTACAAGGCATTTTCATTTTAAATGTTTTTAAAACATTGATATGAAATTTTATATCAAATGTTTTTAATATTTTCATTTAATAACATATACTATAAGTATTATATGAGTAAGCATTATATATTATTTATTTATGTAATAATACTTATTTGTTATGAATATTATATTTATAAATCTAATTCATTTATGAAATATATATCCATTTAAATTTTAAGACATTACATAATATTTTATTGTTTTTGATAATATTAAGTTGCAAACCCGGGTGCAGATCTTGATAACAAAAGCCAACAGGCAACAAAATAGGTATAGGGCCTCAAACAACCACAGAACAACAGACTAACAACAGTTCAATAGCATAACCAAAAAATTGAGTTCAAGAGATTAAAACAAGAGCTAATAAAAAATCTAGCTAAGAAGATCCTTTCGTTCCTCATTGAGCAATTTAAACAAATTTTCCTTATTATCCAGCAGAGAATCATCTCCCTTGACCTAATCCTCGTGTAGAACTGAAAATGCAACAACATCCCTATGAGAAGTCTTCAACACCAGATTGATTAAAACCTTCACTTTGGTCTCCATAGAAGCAAGGCGAGTCTTGACCTATGTCAGCTCCTCTAGTCTCTTGCTGTCCAACTCCATCCTGGCATTCATAACCTCTTTGTCAAGGGTCTCCAGAATCTCTCTGTCTTCATCATTAGTGTTGTAGTAGGAATTGTTCATGGACTCAAAGTGGCTGGTACCTTCTTGATCCTGAATCGGGATAGATTTCACATTTTTTGCTTCCACCTTCTTCTCCAAGACTTCCTACTCCGAGTTGGAGGAGTAGTCAACAATCTTCACAAATTGGGGTTTATCCCCAGCTAGACTAGAAGATCTTCTTATGCTTAGAGTCCTAGTAGTACCTTGTTTTCCCATGGACCTATCCTTCACCACCTTAACCTCCTCTTCAACCTTCTTTTCCTCTCTATCTAACATCCCCTGAGTAGGATGAACAACCTTTCCACTGTTCTCGCCACTTTTGCTTTGAGTTTTCTCCTTACCCTTGCTCGGCTCAAGAATCCCTCTTTTGCATTTCTTGTTGCCATGTTTAGGGGAATTACTCTTTAAATTGCATAGGCCCTTTGCCACTTCCACTCTCAACCTCCCAAGGAAACCCTCCCCACCAACTTGAACATGGGCCCATGGAGTACGACTCCCAGAAAGAAACTTAGACTAGGAAATGACCTCAGAAACTGGAGAGCTAGGGACTGGGGCCGAAGAGCTCAAAGGCGTATTAGTGGGGGAATTTGGCGATGAGGGTACAGAGGTTTTTTTCTTATCCAGTATACCAAGCCTCACACTAAGGAGGACTTTGTCTTTAGGGTCATCAATAGAACTATCATCAACTAGTAGGGCAATAGGAGGTTTTGAGGGGCAAAGAGTGAGGTGGCACTGGTAGAGACAGAAAATGAGCCCCTGATGCAGAGGTAAAGTTGAGACCTCAGGGTTACTTTCGTAGGATTTTTTAGTTTGTATCACCAAAGCCTCCAGACTAGATAGAAGGAAGGAGGGAAAGTTGACCTCAACTCTATGCTGAAAGTGGTTTAGAAAGGCAAAATGGTAATGATAGAAAACCTTATATCTCCCTTCTAAAGTAAAGTATTCGATAACCAAGAAGAAAACCCAGTTCCAAATACTTACCAGGCTTTCCCTTTCGAATCCTCCTTGTAGTCTTATTTTCTTATCTCCTTCTCTAAAGAACTTCATTCCTTCATTGTCTTGAACCCACGTCTACTTCTTTAATTTGTTCCTTGAGCAATGCAGCCCCATAGCTTTGGCAATGACTTCCTCTATAACTTCAAACTGGACACCACCCACTTTCACCACCCTGTTACTATCCCATGAGGCAGAAAACTGAGCCAACAAATGTTCGTCAAATCCATTTAGGCATTCAATAAACAAAGTAACTCCCTCTTCATATGCAATACTCCAAACCTGCACATCCTCCCTAAATTCGCCACAGTTCATGGGTTCAGTTCTCACCTTATCACCACCCATCTTTCTAACCAAGCCAAACTCAAGACTGAAACTATAATTGTAGAGCCAAGGGAAGACACAGTCGAATAGTCTAGAAAGAATATTCAAATATTTTATTTCTAAATCCTTGCTCATATTTCCATGCTTGTCTTTCTTTGCTCCATGTGCGTTCGAGTCATTAATGCCTTTAGGGGTTCGTTCGTGTGAGCCCTTTAAAGCCATCATTTCAGGAAGTGGCAAAAAAGACTTTCCAAATCCATCAAGTCACCTATCTTTCTCCCATCCACGTGGGCATCTGGCTTCCATGTCACCATATAGGGATTGGTGGGGTTCTCAAATTTATCAATTAAGTCACATCTCCCCTCGAAATTAGAGAAGAGCGAAATAAAACAACACCAAGAAATACTTAAAATCATTATTGTCATGATTAATTAGAGAGGCACTTCCTTCTAAATACTAGGAATAATGATTAAAGGTAGATTATCTATATTTTTCCAACACCTTAGGGGGTTAATGTTTATCCCTAAGTTAGCTAAAAGGTCAGCCGATTTGTTACCCTCTCTGTAAATATGTTTCACTTCCCTTCCTTCAAATTTTGATAGGAGGGTTTTAATATCCTGCACAATATCCTCCATCTACCAGCTAACTTTGACCTTTCCTTTGACAGCTTCTATCACAATCTTAGAATCACCTTCAACAATGATATTTTTTATGCCAAGAGCCAAGGCAAATTTAATTCCCCAAAGTAGAGCATAGGCCTCCGCAATATTATTGGTATTTCCCCTAGACTTCCAGCAAATACAACATAGAGGGTACCCTTTTCTGATCTTATTAATCTTCCCCCACTAGCCAACCCTGGACTACCTTTAGCAGCAATGTCAAAGTTGAGCAAAAACCATCCTGTAGGAGGAGGAGACCATTTAGTACAAGCCCTAGCTTTTTTCTTGCTATCTTCCACTCTACATATACTCATTAGGATAGCCCACTACTTCATCACATATGCTTCCTTAGCATTTGGGGGAGTTTTCGTAGCTCTTATAGTGTTGTTCTTGATGTTGTCTTGCAACAGTTTAACAGTCGATCCTAACACTTAGGCTCCCTGAACTTTTCCCTGAAAAGCCTATTATTCCTTTCTTTCCACAAACACCAAGAGATGATAGGGGGGATCAAGACCCATATTTCTCTACAAACAAGATTTGTGAAAGGGGGACCAAGCTCTAATGCAATCCTCTAAGCCCGTATTCCAACACCACGACACATCTAACATAATCAAAGTTGTACTCCAAACCTCCCAGGCAAAATCACAATGCAAGAGGATATGAGGGACATTCTCCTCATCTTTCATACAAAGGGTGTATCTGTTCAATATTTGGAAGCCTCTGATCCAGAGGTTATCAGTCATAAGGATTTTTATTTTGCATCACTAGCCACGAGAAGTGGTTAATCCTTGGGATTAGATTGTGATTCTATATTTTTCTCCAGAAGATATCAAAATTTTGAGGGAGGGAAAGATTATATGCAGATTTGACTATAAAGCTTCCCAAGTTTTCTAGAACCCAGAGAATTTTATCTTTTTGCGGAAAAAGAGCAATTCTACACCCTTTTAAAGAGAGTTTGATCTCTTCAGTAGCCCTAATTAGATTGACCCTACCTTGACAGTAGTCAGATAGCTACGTCTTCCCCCTTTTGCTTGGAATAAAATAATCTCGAACCAATCCACGAAATGGTGCATGGAAATGTTAGCCAATCCCAAAATATTCTGCATATTTTTTAATGGCCCTCCCTTGATCTAATTGTCTTCCCAAAAACTTATGTTTCCTCCATCTCCCAATTTCCATTTAACATCCCTTAAAAGAATTGACCTGTATTTTAAGATGTTGTTACATATCATCGACCCTTTGGGGAATTCAAAAGTTATTAAAATATCCTCAGGGTTCTGATTCCCAAAGTACTTAGCACACATAATTTTTCCCCAACCCTTGTCTCCAGTTAAAAGATTCCATCCCACCTTGGTGATCATGGCTTTATTAAGCAGATTCAACTTCCTTAGACCTAATCCTCCCTGAAGTTTTAGTCTACAGACTTTATCCCATCCAACTAGGGCCAATCTTTTCTTATCTTCCATGCCTGTCCATAAAAAGTTCCTCTGTATTTTCTCCAATCTCTCTGCTATATATTTAGGAATTTTAAAAAGAGACAAGAAGTAAACAGGTATCCCTTGTAGAGAGGCCTTAAGTAGTTGAAACTTACCTGCTTGACTTAGTAGTTTCCCCTTCCATCCAGCTAATTTCCTCTGCGTGCTTTCAATGATGGAATTCCAGTATTCTGGAGGAGCATCTTTCACCGAGAAGGGGAGCCCAAGATAGACACCAGGGAACTCTCCCCTTGAACACCCAATGATCCCCATAACCTTCTACTATAAAATAAATGGGGTGTTAAAGAAGTAGACCTAAATTTTGTCATAGTTAATGAATTGGTCCACTGAGGTAGTAGAATTTTGAATCAGCATTTTCCACTTTCTAGTCTCAATCACCGAAGCTGAGCCAAAAAGAATTGTGTTGTCCACAAATTGTTGAATCACTGTAGGTGTTGCTGTTGAAGCAGGTTTAACACCTTTAATTTCTCTGGAGTGAAGTAAATTGAGAAAACTTCTGCTCAGGGATTCAGCCATCAAGATAAAGAGGTAGGGAGATAGGGGGTCACCCTATCTGAGTTCTCTACCTGCATTGAAAAACCCCTAGGCATTCCATTAACAAGAACAAAATATCTAACTGATGTGACACATGCCTCTATAATCTACAAAAAATTACCTTTAAAGCCTAATTTTCTCAGAACAGTGAACAGGAACTCCCAGTTAACTCTATCATAGGCTTTAGAGATGTCTAATTTGAAAGTCATTCCTAGATTTTTGCTTCTTTCCATAGAGTGAATTATCTCATGGGTAGTAATGGTTGCATTAGTTATCTGTCTGCCCAACACAAATCCTTTTTGGCATCTGCTTATGAGTTTATCAAGAAGAGGTTGCAATCTGAACACTAAGATTTTGGAGAAAATCTTATAAATAGTGTTACAAAGGCTAATTGGTCTAAAATCCCCCATACTGACTAGGTCTTGTTTTTTGGGAATAAGAACAATAAAAGTATGATTTAGTTGCTTCAGGATCTTACCCCCCTTAAAAAAGTCTCTGGCCGCCTCAGTGACATCTTTTCCCACAATGTCCCAATATTCCTGGAAGAATGCTGGGGGGAAACCATCAAGTCCAAGGGATTTAAAAGAACCCATAGAAAAAAGACTAGCCCGAACCTCTTCTTCAGAAGCTATCCTGCTAAGCTATTCATTATCTTCTTCATTTAGAAGAGTAGGGATGATATCAATGAGGTTCTAGTTTATACAATTGTCTTGGGCTCCAAGGAAGTTCTGAAAGTAGGAAGCAGCCACCTTCCCAATCTGAGAGTCTGACTCAACCATAATTCCTCTATCATCCATCAATTTAGATATGATATTTCTTTTCCTATGCTTCATTGTTGATTGATGGAAAAAAGTTGTGTTTTTATCCCCCTCTTTCAGCCATTGTACTCTTGATTTCTGTTTCCAAAAGATCTCCTCCTTCAGCAGCAATTCCTTCCATTCCTTCCTCACTGACTCTTCCTCTTTAGCCATTTCTTCTGAAGTGTCCCCCTCCTCCATCTTATTTTGAAGCTCTCCTAGCTTAATATTAATTCTCCTTTTTCATCAAAGATGTTCCCAAAGCTGAATTTGTTCCAACCTTTCACCTTTTTCGTCACCCTCAATAGCTTTTGAGCCATTCTACACATAGGTGTACCTTGGACATCTTCTCTCCACCAACTCATAAGTTTGTCTCTAAAATTAGGGTGTTTGGTCCACGTAATCTCGAATCTGAAGGGATATAGGCCTTTTCCATTCACTTCTCTCCACAAAAGAAGTAGGGGATTATGATCAAAGGTTGTTCTAGGTAGGGCTTCAAGAGAATAGGAGCTTAAGAATTTCCAATTGGGAGAGACTAGGACTCTATCAAGCTTGACTTGTATCAGGTTCCTCCCTTTTCTCTGATTAGCCCAGGTGAATCTATTCCCTTGTATATCCAGATCCAACAACCCCTCATTGTTTAGAAAATCATTTAAATCCATCATGTTGTTAGTATAATCCATGATTCCTCCACTCTTCTTAGTGGGGAAGAGTGGAGTGTTGAAATCCCCAGCTAACATCTAGCAACTAGAGGGTTCACTAGCGATCAATGAGGAGAGAAGGTCCCACACCTCCCTCCTTGGGCCCCTCTGATTAGGACCATATATATTAATCAGATTCCAAATATGGCTATTCGACTCCATTCTAACTACCAAAAATTTTCTATTGCTTTCTATAATCTGTTGTGATGCTCACAACATGCCCCATTTTACCTCTTAGCAAAATGAGGACCCCTCTTGTGGCTGTGGCTTTTTGCTTATGTGTGGTCCTACTTGTTGGTAAAGGGAAAAGAGGTAAAGGTTACAAACCATGTTGAAAATTGAAAAAAATTGAGCCTTAAGTGCCAGAGGGGAATAGAGGTGAATTCTTTGTCAAAAATGAATAAGGGTTGCTTTTTGAACCATTTTAAAATTCCCAGTATTCTGCAAGATATGCGTGTTTTTGGTAAAATGCATTATAGAAAGGTTTGTATGTTGCATGTACAAGGTTGTTTGTATATGGAGTCATTGTATTAGTCACGTTGAGTGGTTGAGTTTATCTATCTTGGTACTCTATATGCATGTGTTTAGTATTTTATTCTTTGTATACAAGTCGAACCCGATAAGTTTCAAAAGTGAAGTGGATAAACGGCTAAGTTCGCATTGTATCTTGAGTTGTATGTTTGTTGAAAATGAAAGATACAAAGCAATATACAACGCAATATACATGACGTGGACCCAAAGAGAATATAAAATTTAGTTTTATTCAGGGGAGGAAAAAGGTATGTATCGTTGTATGTATGTTGTATGTTTCGGGTTTACATCTTTGGCATACATACAATGCGGATTTCAAAAGATAATTAAATCAGATGTAGATGATGCATCCTACCTTAATGTTTTTTGGAAATATGCATTCGCTTGATATACATGTATGGATCCGAAAGGGTTATATAATATGGTTAAGGATAAGGAAAAGTCTGGGATGATTGTACAAAGAGTTTGCATGTATGGAAGCTTGTATCTAAGGGTAGATACAAGTGTTGTTGTTTCGTTGAGATACAAGTGGGTAAGTAAAGTGGGTCCCATAGATTGTATCTCATGGTTGTATATTGCATAGCCAAGAAGCTATACAAGAGGATATACAAGTTGATATACAATCAAAGATGCAAGGAACCGCGATACAACACGGATTTGAAAAAGAAGTTAAATAAAGGTAAGGTTTTTAATGTTTGGGTGATTGTATGTTAACGACATACAATCCCAATATACAAAGAAATGAGAAATATTGTCAGAGAGCTAGAAGGTAAAGAGGGTTTGTATGGGTCGCAATTGTATAAATGTTTGTATCCATTTTACATACATTACGATATACAAACAAAAGATACAAGGGCAGATATAAAGAAAAAGGGTAACATTGTTTATAACTCATTGGATGTAGGCTTGTATATTGAAAAGATGCAATTGACATATAAGAAATAATATACAAGGAGACATACAAGGAAGTGTGATGTATGCAAAAAATAGACTAAAGGATAGAAGGTTTAAAAATAAAACATTGAAGTAGAAAGCCGAGGTCATAGGTGCATTGATTACTGCAATTAATGCTGAACTAACACTGAAAATGGTAAAATTTAACGGGCTAGGGTAAATAAAAGGTTGTTTTTCTTTCAGATTTGCATTGTTAAAATTAAAATTGCAGAAAGAGGAATTGTTGCAGAAATTGAACAAAAATTCATTGCGAGATGGAATTTTAGAAATAGAAAAAGATCAGAAAATGGTAAAGTGAGTCAATGTTTGTAAGGTTGAGCTGTCAAAAATACAGGGATTTATCTTGAATGTCATTACAGTTCAGTTAATTGAAAATGCAAAGTGATTATCAGTAATTTCATTTTAAAATGCAAGCAAATGTTAAATTAATGTGTCTGATAGTTAATTAGCTGGTTTGGGTTAAATAATACAAAATTCAAAAATGGAAAAGACAAATGGGGGTTAGGGTAAATGTAAAAAATAGAAAATTCATGGTAAAACCCTAGGTAAGAGAGTAAAATGGCAAGTTAAAAATGCAATTTTTACAGGATGGCCCCAAAGCAGAAAAAGGTGGATACAGGGGGTGAGGAAAAGATTAAAAAGGAAAGAAAGCCCTATAAAGAAACTGAGAAGGAAGAGTTTCCAATATATAGAGGTTACCCTTTATTGCTTGACACAAGCAGAGTAGGGATAGACACCAGCATAGGGAATTATGACACGGATGATGTTTTGCAGAAGATCATAGTAGCTGATGCTACACTTGACATGAGTTGTATATGGGAAAGTGGATTATACAGAGCTGCAGGCTTCTTGTTAGCTATGGGAGCTAAGGACCTATGTCTGGATTGCATACACTTATATGACCCATTTACCAGAAGAGTAATACACCAGGATAGAGTCATTGCAAACTTATCTAAAGAGGGTATTGCAAGAACATTTGGTCTAGAGATACATGAAAAAATGGTAGATATTGATATTGACCAGTACAATGAGGATTTCAATGATAATGAGAAGGATTGTAGAAGCAAGATTTGCTACAGTTGGTATAATGCGGAGAATAAAACCAAGGCCATGGCAAGAGTACATAAGATCCTGCAAAGAATAGACTTCAAAGATGAGATACATTTGATGATTACAATGTTAAGCAGACTGGTAGGTTTGAGAGATGCCACTAAGTGTGAACCTTGGATGTTCACTATTATATAATTCATGAGGGAAGCGAAAAAAGGAATAGGGATAAATTCACTGGCTAAGGCTATTAGCACAGCCATATGGAAACATGCAATGTTAAGAAAACAAAAGATGATGCCTTTCTATTTGTCCTCGTATGTATTATACTCATGTGCAACAATGGTTCAGCCATATATATATGGGATTGACAGAATTGGAACCCTAGGGAATGGCCCAGACCAAAAGCTTGTATACAACCATTATCCTGATTTACAAGAGGATAATGCATTAAGAAAGTATTCTTTAGTAAATAATGTGTTTTATACATACATGGTCAAAGTTTTAAGAGAAGAGAAGGATAAGAGATTGTCTACAGATGTAGAGGATACAATTGGTTTGCACAGTTCATGGTACATTCAATTCCATAACTTCACTTATATCATAACTGAGGGCTTTCAAGGAAAGCCTTTCATGCTGCGTAGGTATCCTTCTAAAAAGTTGATTGTTTTAGAGTTCTCAAGGTAGAATTTGAATGCCTTCAAAATGTATAAAAAGATGTATAACAGGGGGAATCTTAAGCTCCCTTGGGCAATTGGTAGATATTCCTGTTGTAATGAAGAAGTGGCTTGCTACTCAGAGAAAGAGTTAAGGTATTATGGATTTAAGAAATTTGAGTTAGCGAGGAGGTTTGATCCTTTTCACAGGATCCAAAACACTATTGATTCTAAATTTAAACATCAAATACACATTAAGGATTTTTGGCCAAACTATAAGAATGACAGAGAAGTGAGAAATAGAGCTCACAAAAGACCAACAATAGAGAAAATGAGATCCATGGGAGACATTTATGTACCCCCAGAAGTTAAAGATGATGATAAGTTATTGCACCACAGTTATGAAAGTGTCAGGCTTGCTCCTACTGGTGAGCCTGATTGGTTGCAACCATGGAATAAATATTTGGATGCATTGTCCAAACCTGTTATTTTGTTCTCCAAGACATGGTTGAAGGACAGAATTGAAGAGCTTAAGGCTAAGGGAATTGAGCCTACATATCCAAAAAAGGGCAAAAAGAGAGTGAGGGAGCATCAGGATGATCTCCAATTCTTCTATTAGAAGAAAAGGAAGATTGTAGAAGCAAAGATTGTTGAGAAAGACAAAAATGCTACATTGATGGATCCTTATGCACTAGGGGTAACAATAGCAGTATCATCAGGCACATTTGTAGAAGCAAAGTCATTGAGTCATGATACCAGTACAGAGCAAGCACAAGCTACTAAGGAGTCAACAGGACAGAGGGTTATGAAGGAAATACCAGTAGGGATATCCAAAGGAGAAACTTCAAAACATAGTGAAGTTATAGGAGCACAACAGCTAGGTTCTAAATTAAGTAACATACCTGGTGCATCTACCTTAGCAGAGAAAAGACAAACATATGCTAAGGTTAAAATAGAATTGGCTGAAGAAACGCTACATGGGTTAAAAATGCATGAAGCCAAACAAGTTTCTGAGACTGTCAACGTTGAAGATGACAATAGTGGAAGTGAAGTCAAGGAAGTGGATTCAAGGATGGGAAGAGAAACTGGCATGGAGGAAGAGCAATCCAGTGAATATTCAAGTGAGGAAGAGGAACAAGATACTCAAGCTTATATGGAAGTTGAACATGGTCTAATGTCTAAAGAAGAGAATGTACAAGAGGGAGTGGAAATAATGGATCCATTTGGTACACTGGTACCTCCTAAAATCATAAGGGATGTGCAAGATGTAGCACATCAAATAGAAGAATTTGAAAAGGAAGATAGACCTGAGGAAGCAGTGAAAGAAACACCTACTCAAACTAAGGAAGAAACAGGAGCTAGTAATTCTAGTGTAGATGTGTTGAATATTTTGAACATGTATGGGGAACACAACAAAGAAGAAAAGAATGTAGAAAGCAAAGATGAACAAGAAAAAGAGACAAAAGAATCTGATAAGATAGTAAGTTCACCTTCACATGCAGAACAAGCTGACATGCATGAAAAGATGCAAGAGAAAATTGAAACAGTAGGGGAGCAAATGGAAATGGAAGATGAACCTGAAAGTAAAGAAGATATCGAAAATATTAGTAAAGATAATTTTGAACCTAAAAAGCAAGCAGAGGATGAGGACATGATAAACACAGGACAAGAAAATGAAAAGGAATAAGAAAAAGAAGGTCTAGAGGAAGAGGATGAGGGTGGAGGAGATACATAAATTGAAGAAGATGATAATGAGGGTGAATCTAAATAGCAAAATGATCCAATGGTGCAAGAACCAACCCCTCAACAGCAACCTCCTCCACAACAACAAGAACAACAATAGCAGCAACAAGAACAAGGAGAAGTAGAAAAGCCTCAAGAAGAGGTAATCAATCAAGACAAATCTAATGAAAGAACAAAAGAGGCTTCGACCTGGTTGGGTGTAGAAGTAAGGAGAGAAAAGGTGGAGGTACAGTTAGTACCCATAGACATCAAAAGTTTATTAGGTGATGCAACGCCAATAAAAGAAAAGAAAAAGTCTAGAACCATGTTTGCAATAAAAAGGGGTCCTGATGGATCCAGAACATTGAATTTAGTAATACCACAGAAGGATAAAGAAAAATGGGAAATAACAATAGATGATTACAAGATCCTCAATTTTGACCTAGGCCACATCACAAGTGAACAACATATAAGTGAGTGGGAGGATATGCATCAGATTATAGTAGAGATGTTAAAGAAAGACAAAGATAGACATGAATATTTGAAAGGACACATTGTCTAGTTACAACAATTTATTAGGGGGATATTTGATCCCAATGCTACAATACCAGAGTTACCTAGTGAAATAGCAGTATTGTCAAAAGATGAAGTGAAGGATATGGAAAATAAGAGGCTTGAAGCCAATATTTTTAAGAATGGTTCAGAGCATTCATGCAAGAAGGAGAAGAGGTGATCAAACAAGAAGTGACAGGATGGGAATTGGCTACAACATAAAAGAATAAATGCAGTGTGCTTATACATAATTGTCAGTTTAGAAAAGAAGAATGCATGTTTGAATTGGGGCAACTAGAGGAAATTGAAGAAAGAGTGGATGAATTAATACATGAATGATTCATTACTCCTCTGATGGCAAATCAAGTACCACATGCCAGGTTGGAGTTAAAGTTTGAAGATGATAGTCTTAGAAGATGCATCACAGTCACTCAGAGTTTAGAGGAGAAAGTAGATAAGATGATCAGGTTACATAAGAGGATAGTTGAAAAGCTCATAGATCATGAATGCATGGACATACCAGCATATGAACTCCAAAGGGAATTAAAAGAATTCAAGGCCATATTTACACCATGTCTGGAGAATCCAGATGCGTATTTAAGTAAACAAATGATTGATTAAATAATGGAGGCAAGTGCCAAGATAAAGAAATATAAGAAGAAGGTTGAAAGTTCAGGTAAAGAAGAGAAGAAAATGAAAGAAGGGGTCATAATGCAAGAATATATATGGACAAGGAGTCCCGGGGGAAATCACACCTTCATAGAAAGTGTCATGAATAATTTCAAGATATATTTGAAAGAGTAATAAAGTATCAAAAAAGGCAAATAATACTAAGGAAAGAGTCAATTGAAAGGTATCCCCAGGTAAGGTCAATAAAATAGAAGAGGTCAAAGGGGGAATCCTGTTTTGAAAAGATTCCAATGGCATCCTTTGAGGCAGGAAAAGATACCACAATGATATTTTGAGAAACAGTTAGGAATGAATGTACACCCTTGATTAAGAAAGTATGAATACTGATCGTAGATTAAGTTTTGTAGCCGTAGCAGTATGAGCTTCAAATTCTATATAAGAGGCTTTGCTACTTGTATATTATTGATATAGGGATTTTTGAGTTGTAGCTTGCACTTGTAATTTGTTTGAACATTTGAATAAAGAAGTATTTATTTTAGTTTAGAAGAGGAGGTCACTTGTGTCTACACTAAGGAATGTGTAAAATGTTTGGTTTCCTTATTGTATCTGTAAAACAATCTGTAAGTTTTCTAGAAAATTGATTAATGAAACAAAAGGTCATTCATACATTGTAGATTCTATATGATTGTGTGCTTGAAATACAAGTAAACTTGGAATTCTATGTCTATTACAGAATGTTTTTTGACTCTTACTAGTATTTGGAGTATTATCTTTTGAAAGATTGCAATCTTTGATGCGTCTTCGTGAAAATACTTAGGACTCTACATTTGAATATTTAGTATGTCGATTGGATTAATTTGCTGTATCTCTTAAAGACATGAGTAACATAACATTTAGATCCTATAGCGGAATGATTTTCAACCTGATTTTCTCTAACTTTTCCCCAAACATTTGAAATAATTAACTTAAACACAAAAATCTTAAGGAAATTGTCTTACATTTGAAAGAAGCATGAAGAATTGTGTTAATATCTGACAATTTTCATATCAATTTGAAAGGCAAAGCTTGTTTCACTATAAATCATACAAGGCTTTGTGATACAGTAGTAAGTTTATGCAAAGGAATGAATAATTTGTCTATATTTGTAACAATTTGCATAATTTGAGTCCAGTAAATCATAGATTATCTTAAATCAAGTAAGGCCCCTTGAATATTATAGTTTCACATCAACCTATTGAATTGTCCACAAGGTCAAGACCTGAACATACAGAAACTTGGGATTAAGAACTCTTAGGTGATTTCTTCATATCTTTCAAGACAGTTTAGGTTTATTTTGTGAATTTTAACTTTTGTTATGAATGTGTAAAAACAAACATCAACAGTTTTTGGCAGTAGAAGGAGGGCCTGAGTGGAGTTAAGGTAGGATTTAAGCAAAACTGGCTCGTAACAGTGGTAGGGTGACTAGGTCTAGATCTAGTTCAGAAGATATCTTTGTGCAATTACCTGACAAAAGATAGTACAAGAATCCTTTGATCTGGAATCCTAAAATAACACACTTAGGAGGCTCATCTAGAACGCCTCCTGGATCACCTTTCAATAGACATAATATCATGAGTCTTGACAGTTCCTTATTTAGATCTTTGAATCTTGGTTTAAGTCCTCCTAGGGGTCCAAGTCCTCCTAGAGGTCCTAGTCCGTCTAGAAATCCAAGTACTCCCAAAGGTCCTATCCCACCATGTGGTCCTACAATGGCATATTTCAATGTCAATTCTCCTATTACATTCAATGATTACCATTAGATGCCTAAAAACCCTGAAAAGATATGTCCTAAATATCAATTACATTAGGATACAGAGGATCAGATTAGGATATTCAAGGAGGCATGTTTTAGAGCCAGGTTAGAATATGAGGATGTTCTATGTAGATTGTTTCCTTATACTTTTAATGAGCAGGCTTCTAACTGGTATGTTAACTTGCCTAATGGTTATATTTCTTCTTGGGCACTTATGGAAGAAGCATTTTTGTCTAGGTTTAGGGGGCCAGTCGATCATTCCACCTTATATCATAAATTGGCTGCAATTAAGAGAGGTGAGGGAGAGCTGATTGATAACTTTAATGATAGGTTTCAAAAGGCTTTCCCGATTAGTTGCTCCTTACACAGTGAATGCAAATGCATTATTAGCCATGTATTATGTCACTCTTGATTCACTAACTGCTATGTTTTTCAAAATAAAAGTTGATATAGATACTATATCGAAAGCTTATAAAGAAGCAACCTCAATAAACCAAGAAATGAGACAAACAACCTATAGTCTTTTTCTTAATGGAGGAAACCCCAGGATGTAAAGTCAAGCACAACCTTGGAATGGAGTTCCTATGCATCATACTCCATTATTGAATCAAATTCCTACATACACACTTGTGTATAATCCGTCCCCAATCCAAACTACAGTTCTCTATACTTGTAATAGTACCAATAACAATCAGAATAATATTTAGTCATTCTTCCAGCTTCCTCAGGATACCTTTATGGCAAAGGCACAAGAGGATAGGGAAGAGATCAAAGAAATTACTACACACTTGAGAAGATTGACCACTAAAATGATATAACTAAGAAATAAAAATTTCTATGGTAGAAATAATCAAGGGTACAGTCAAAACCATAACTAGAATTATAACCAGGGTTAAGGTTCAAACCAGAATTATAATCAGAGTCAAAACCATAATTAGAGATAGGCAATGCAAAATAGAGGACATGCTATAGATAACAAGACCTGGGGTAATAACAATAGAAATTAGAATCAACCAAAGCCACCTAGGACATGGAACACAGGGCCAAATAATGGCACTCTAGCTTCTCCATTTGAGAGTCTAGATAATCAACAAACAAAACAAACAACTAGAATTCAAATGGCCAATGTAGCATTAAAAAACTGGTGCAAGATCCACAATACAAGTGCACATGTTGAATTAGATTGCCCTCAGTTTCATCCGGTGGCTAGCATTTTAAATGTAGATGTACAAGCTCCCACATTTGAACTTCTCATTCCCAAAGGAAATGAAATAGTGCCCTCAGGATTTGAGATTGCTTTAGTCTTAGAAACTTTCACCTTTACAACTAGGGAGGAGGAGGATCAGCTGTTAGAGGATGAACCTTACTTTTGTGAGAACTTATACCCTAAATCATCCTTAGTATTGGATGCATTTCAGTTTCCCTTTGAAACTAAAAATGAAGTGTTATATGAAATAGAGGAAGTACAGGCTTTTCAACAGTCCAATAAAAATCATACTTACAATTTGAGAAGTAATACTAGGCCTAGAGGTCCTTTCACTACTTCCACTCCTCCAGATCAGCATGCCAGTAATAACCTTGCTATATTGAAGGCTGATCATCATGGGAATGGTGGGACAATAATATCAAAAGTTCAAATAGGGAAAACAGAGTCAATGGAAACAATGAGGTCAATGAGTTATTTGTGTGAAGAAATAAAGAAAATCAAGGTCAGTATACCTTTATGTGAATTGTTGAAAAGTCCAGGGGTCAGAAATGCTTTCATAAAATCCTTGGATACGTCTATGGCAAGCGAAGTTTCTACTGATATGAATGTTCCTAGTAAAGATCCACAGTCCAAAGACAAAAGTAAGAAAATAGAATAGCCTTCCAACACTAACATGGTCATGTATGTAGATAAGAGGGAAGCCCCACCTTTCTTGTTAACCATTAGGATGTTGGGAAAGAAAATACATAATTGTATGGTAGATTCTGGTGCATCAGCCAATGTAATGCCTTTAGGTATATGCAAAACTTTAGGGATGACACCTACCAATTCTGCCAAGGTTGTTACACAATTAGACAAAACTGAGGTCAATGTGAGGAGAATTAATGCATATTCAAATGCAGTTATCCTATGATCCTAGGGTGAGTCAATTTATTGACATTCAAGTATTGGATATACCTGTGAATTATGGGATGTTGTTAAGTAGGGACCGGTCCAAAACATTAAACAGATATATGGCCACTAATTTTTCACACATGTGGTTACCTTGGAGAGGTGTTCCAAATCAGATCAGGATAGAAGTTTAACCTAGAATGAAACACATGATTATAGAATACAACAAGACTAACGAGATAGTATATGCTTATGTTGAACCAGGTGTTTATAGAGTCACTAATAAATGAGTGCAAATTGAAGAAATCCTGATGTTGAATTTTAAAGAAAAACCTGTCAGTAAAGAAACAGTAATGTTTATTGAGTCTAATTGAAATTCCTCTGATGAGGAAGACAATACAGTAAATCATTTTGGTTAGACCATAAAGCAGGAAATAGAAAGGTGCATTGAACAAAAAATTCCAGTTCAGTGCAAGTTATAGAAAAGTATGTGCAGAGTCCATAATAAGCCTCATTCTGAAGAGAATTGTGGAATGTACAGAGACATTATATAATATCAATACATAAAGTGCACAAAAGGGATGGAACTGCAAGAAGGAAAGGTTAATCCTGAGAAACTAGAGTTGTGTTTTCATGACAATACAGATATATCAATTCAGGATTTAGAGAAAGAAACAAAAGACAAAAGTGTCTGTCATTCGGATTTACAAGTTGAGAATATAAATATGCAGGTAGGTCAAAATGAATCACCCATGAAGGAACAAGATGTTATAGCAAAGGTAACAGAAAGGGAGAGACATGCCAAAATAAGAGGTCAAAGAAATAAGGAAGGCATGTGGACACTGAAATGTGATGGGTCTAAGTCCAAACAAGGTGCAGGTGCAGGTGTTGAACTTATAGATTCTAATGGTAAGTCATTTTTAGCAGCATATAGGTTACAATTTCCTTGTACTAACAATGTAGCGGAATATGAAGCTTTAATTTATGGACTTGTTATGGCTATCAAGAAAAGGGTGAAAATGATCAAAGTATTTTCAGACTCTGAGTTAGTGGTCAGACAAGTGAGAAAATTATATGCATGCAATTATAAGAAGATGGTTTATTATGGGCATAGAGTGTGGGATTTAATTGATTCATTTGATGCCTTTAACATAGAATATATCCCTAGTGAATTGAATCATAGACCAGATGCGTTAGTAGTTGCTGCTAGCACTTTAGAGCCTTTAACATTGTCAGATCTAAAACAATTTTCTGTTGAATTAGTGAATGTCCTGAGCATACCAGATAATGTTACTTATTTTCAGGTATTTGAAGGGGATCAGCAAATTGTGGATTTTCTCACCTATAATAAAGTGTTTGAAGCTCAAATCATTGATGAACAAGAAAGGCCTGATGTGTCTTGGGATGAAGAAGACATAATAAACTTGAAAAGTAATTTCTTACCCAAGGGGGTAATTGAGTTGGAAAAGATTTTCAATTTTGATGGGCTAGTAGATAGAAAGATTTTCCCAAAACTGAAGGGGGTAAATGTGATCCCTATAACCTGGGAATAGAGCAAAATCCATAGAATGTACTGATTGGAAAGGCTTGCTTTGAGAAGTTAAGAAAAGAAATTGTGGATGTTTTGAAAGAATACAAACACGTAATATCATGTACATATGAAGATTTGAAGACATATGATACGTCCATCATAACTCATGTAATACCCTTGAAACTAGAAGTTAAACCATTTAGGCAGAAATAGAGCCCTGTGAATGCTATTTTAGAGCCTTTAATCTTTGAGGAAGTGAAAAAATTGTTGTCTACCAGGATAATTTTCCCAGTAAGACATTCAACCTGGGTAGCTAACTTAGTACCTGTGAGAAACAAAAGTGGAGACATCAAATTATGTGTTGACTTTAGAAATTTGAACAAAGCATCTGAAAAGGATACTTATCCTTTGCCTCCAATAGATGAAGTGCTACAAGTAGTAAACAGAGATAAGATAATGTCTTTTTTAGATGGATTTTTAGGATATAATCAGGTCTTAGTTGATAAGGAGGATAGGTTGAAGACTACATTCACTTGTAAGTGGGTAATTATGCATATAGGAGAATGTCATTTGGTTTGATCAATGCAGGTACCATCTTTCAGTGAGCCATGAACATTGTGTTTCGTGGATTACTAGGTAAATGCATTGTTATTTATATGGAAGATTTAACTGTTTACTCTAAAGATTTGTCAACTCATGCAGAAGATTTAAGAAGGGTGCTTAAAAGATGTGTAAGGTATGGGATTTCTCTTAATCCAAAGAAATGCTCATTTGGTGTAACTGAGGGAAAATTGTTAGGGCATGTCATTTCTAAAAATGGGATATCCATTGATCTCGATAGAGTAGAAGGAATAAGAAAATTGCAATTACCTAATAGTAAGAAGGAATTAAAATCTTTCTTAGGTAAGATTAACTTTGTTAGGAAATTTATTATAGGGTTTGCAGAGATTGGGCAACCATAAAATGCGATGTTTAAGAAAGATGCAAAGATAGAATGGACACTAGTAGCCAAGGCTACATTCGAAGATATTAAGGAGGCCATTTTTGATGCTCCTGTGTTGACAAGTCCAAATTATACCAAGCTATTTTACATATCTTCTTTTGCATCTACACATTTAGTTGCAACTGCCTTGACACAAAAGGGAGAAGATAATGAAGAAAAGCCCATAGCATTCATGAGTGCACCTTTGAAGGATGCACAATTGAAATATTTAGACACAGAAAGACAAGCATTTGCATTAGTAAGGGCAGTGAAAAAGTTTAGGCATTACATCTTACGAAGTCAAGTTAAAGCTATAGTACCAGATGCAGCAGTAAAAATGTTGCTAATGCAGAATGAGCCTGGAGAGAAAAGGGATAAATGGATTACAATATTGTAGGAATTCAATGTGGAGATCATTCCAATGAAGCTAGTTCGAGGACAAGCATTAGTATAATCCATAGCAAACACTTATCCAAATTTGGTAAAGCAACAATATGTACTAAACTCTAATGATGCATCAGGTTGGTATGATGATTTGAATACATTTATGATATTGAGTAAAGATCCAAGTAGGATGAAGTCTTCTCAGAGGAGAGATTTAAAGATTAAAGCACAAAGGTACATGGTACAAGGAGGTCTTCTATTCAAGAAGAACCATGAAGGTATATATTTAAGATGTTTAAATAGAATTGAAGTAGATAAGGTATTGTCAGAGTTGCATGATAAGTATGGAACTGCTCATGGTTCTCATTTGGCTACTACACATAAGATTTTAAGAGCGAGATACTATTGGCCAACAATGTTTAAAGATACAAAGAGTCATATTCAAAGTTGTCACACCTGTCAGACTACAACAGACAAGGGAAGAAATCAAGCTAATCCATTATAGTCGGTCATTGAGTCTAGGTCGTTTGCACAATGGGGCTTGGATTTCATTGGAGTTATAAATCATCCATCATCTACTGGACATAAGTTTATATTGACAGTGATAGACTACTGTACAAGGTGGACTGAAGCCACATGTTGCAAGTTTTCTACTACTGAGGTAGTTATCAAATTTCTTGAAGAAAATATCATAACAAGGTTTGGAGCTCCATATTCGCTGGTATGTGATAATGGCCCTACATTTTCTTTGAAATTTTCTAAATGGGCATTTGAATATGGGATAGTTTTAAAATTTTCTTCAAATTATTATCCTTAGGGGAATGGTTTAGCTAAGTCCACAAACAAGATTTTATTGGATATAATCAAGAAACTAATTGTAAAAAATCCTAGAGAGTGGAATATATTGTTAAAATATGTGTTGTGGGTAGATAGGACTAAGGTTAAGTCAGCCTTAGGCAATGCTCCTTATCACCTAGTTTATGGGACTGATCCCATACTTCTAGTGAATTTAAGAATACCTATCTGGAAGTTTGCTAATGAATATTTAGGATTTGACGGTCATAGAGAAGCCAGGTTAGTCCAAATGTTACAATTGGACGAAAAGAGAGATCAAGCTATTGAAAAATTTGCTAAACATCAAGCTGTGGTCAAAAGATGGTTTGACAAAAGAGCAAGAGTTAAAACATTTTGAATATCAAACTTAGTGCTGTGTTGGGATAAAGCACATGAAAAGAAAGGAAATCATGGGAAATTTGATAAATTGTGGTTAGGTCCATTATAGGTCACAAAGATAATAGGAGATAATACGTTCAGGGTTAAAACCTTGACTGGAGAAGATGTGCCATTACCTGTTAATGCCCAACATTTGAAACATTACTTCCAGGCTTGAGCTGACGGTGGTTGTCCTATTATGTATTATATTGTAAACAATGTATAGTTGTTTTTGTTCTTGTTGTGTCTTGTTTTGTTTTGTTTTGTTGGTTTGTGTGTTGTGTTTCCTTGGTAGGGATGTTTTTTTTGTTTTGAAGTATACAGGAGTAGATTAACAACCACTAAAAATAATAGAAAATTTAGAACATTCAGGCTAATTATTTGAAACTTATGCATAACTTGTGACTTTCATGAATGTAGAAAATGGTTTGGCTTGTGAAGTTTTGTATTCAATAACTGTGGGTTGAGTATTCAAGGGAAGTTTCTCACAATGACACACCTAAAATCCTTGGGTTTGTTGAACATACCAGTGTAGGTGTTAAGTGAAAAATCAGAGGTCACCCATGCTACCATTACAATTCTCAGCTTAATTTTAGCAAGTGATCACACCTTGCATCATGAAGTTACAATGATAAAATCTTATAAAGTCTCTATCTTACACAAAATTAAAAAATATAATAAATAAATAAATAAAATGGATTTTACTAAAAATCCAGATTAAGTCATCTAAGTAACTCTGTCGGGGCTATAGACGTTTGCTTACAGTGGGGCTCTACTTAGGAGAATTGTAACGATAACCTTGTCAGGGCTATAGACACTTGCTGGCAGCAAGGCTCTATCTGGTTGGCTATGAGGGAATGACATCAACTATGTAGTTTAATAGCAGTCACTGGTTTATTCAACTTATTTTCAAGATGAGGATTATTAATCAGATGCACCCACTTAAACTCAGTTGGAAGATTTATGCACTTTATTGAATACATTTAAAAGTCTCAAGTTAAATAATGATCTGCAGAAAAGAAAGTTGGAAGTTATGAATTTATTTCATTTAGTTTTCTTTAATGGTTTTAATTTAATTGCTTTGTTTGGTTGCTAGTTGTTTTAATGCTCACAACACACCCCATTTTACCTCTTAGCAAAATGAGGACCCCTATTGTGGCTATGGCTTTTTGCTTGTGTGTGGTCTTGCTTGGTGGTAAAGGGAAAAGAGGTAAAGGTTACAAACCATGTTGAAACTTGAAAAACATTTAGCATTAAGTGCCAGAGGGGAATAGAAGTGAATTCTTTGTCAAAAATGAATAAGGGTTGCTTTTTGAACCATTTTAAAATTCCCAGTATTCTGCAAGATATGTGTGTTTTTGGTAAAATGCATTATAGAAAGGTTTGTATGTTGCATGTACAAGGTCGTTTGTATGTGGAGTCATTGTATTAGTCATGTTGAGTGGTCAAGTTTATTTATCGTGGTAAGATGTATGCATGTGTTTAGTGTTTTATTCTTTGTATACAAGTTGGACTCGATAAGTTTTAGAAGTGGAATGGATAAATGGCTAAGTTCACATTGTATCTTGAGTTGTATGTTTGTTGAAAATGAAAGATACAAAGCAATATACAGTGCGATATACATGACATGGACCCGAAGAGAATATAAATTTTGGTTTTATTAAGGGGAGGAAAAAGGTATGTATCATTGTATGTATGTTGTATGTTTTGGGTTTACATCTTTGGCATACATACAACGTGGATTTCAAAAGATAATTAAATTGGATGTAGGTGATGCATCATACCTTAATGTTTTTTGGAAATATGCATTCGCTCAATATACATGTATGGATCCGAAAGGGTTATATAATATGGTTAAGGATAAGGAAAAGTCTAGGATGATTGTACAAAGAGTTTGCATGTATGGAAGCTTGTATCTAAGGGTAGATACAAGTGGGTAGGTAAAGTGGGTCCCATAGGTTGTATCTCGTGGTTGTATATTGCACAAACAAGAAGATATACAAGTGCATATACAAGTTGATATACAAGCAAAGATGCAAGGAACTGCGATACAACATAGATTTCAAAAGGAAGTTAAATAAAGGTAAGGCTTTGTATCTTTGGGAAATTGTATGTTAACGACATACAATCCTGATATACAAAGAAATGAAAGACATCGTTAGAGAGCTAAAAGGTAAAGAGGGTTTGTATGGATCGCAATTGTATAAACATTTGTATCCATTTTACATACATTACGATATACAAACAAAAGATACAAGGGCGGATATAAAGAAAAAGGGTAACATTGTTTATAACCCATTGGATGTAGGCTTCTATATTGAAAAGATGGAAATTGACATACAAGAAATAATATACAAGGAGACATAAAAGGAAGTGTGATGTATGCAAAAAATAGACTAACGGATAGAAGGTTTAAAAATAAAATGTTGAAGTAGAAGGCCAAGGCCGTAGGTGCATTGATTGCTGCAATTAATGTTGAACTAACACTAAAAATAGTAAAATTTAATGGGCTAGGGTAATAAAAGGTTGTTTTCCTCTCAGGTTTGCATTGTTAAAATTAAAATTGCAGAAAGAGGAACTGTTGTGGAAATTGAATGAAAATTCATCGCAAGACAAAATTTTAGAAACGGAAAAAGATCAAAAAATGGTAAAGTGAGTCAACATTTGTAAGGTTGCATTGTCAAAAATATAGGTATTTATCTTGAATGTCATTTCAGTTTAGTTAATTGAAAATGCAAAGTGATTATCAGTAATTTCATTCTAAAATGCAAGCAAATGTTAAATTACCGTGTCTGATAGTTAATTAGCTAATTTGGGTTAAATAATACGAAAGTCAAAAATGGAAAAGACAAACGGGGGTTAGGGTAAATGTAAAAAATAGAAAATTCATGGTAAAACCCTAGGTAAGAGAGTAAAATGACAAGTTAAAAATGTGTTTTTTACAGGATGGCCCCAAAGCAGAAAAAGGTGGATACAGGGGGTGAGGAAAAGATTAAAAAGGAAAGAAAGCCTCGTAAAGAAACCGGAAAGGAAGAGTTGCCAATATACAAAGGTTACCCTTTGTTGCTCAACACAAGCGGAGTAGGGACAAACACCAGCATAGGGAATTATGATGCGGATGATGTTTTACAGAAGATCACAGTAACCGATGCTACACCTGACATGAGCTGTATATGAGAAAGTGGATTATATAGAGCTACAAGTTTCCCGTTAGCTATGGAAGCTAAGGACCTATGTCTAGATTGCATACACTTATATGACCCAGTTAGCAGAAAAGAAATACACCAGGATAGAGTCATTGCAAACTTATCTACATAAGGGATTCCAAGAACATTTGGTCTAGAGATACATGAAAAAATGGTAGATATTGATATTGACCAGTACAATGAGGATTTCAATGATAATGAGAAGGATTGTAGAAGAAAGATTTTCTATAGTTGGTATAATGTGGAGAATAAACCCAAGGCTATCGCAAGAGTACATAAGATCCTCTAAGAATAGACTTCAAAGAAGAGATACATTTGATGATTACAATGTTAAGTAGACTGGTAGGTTTAAGAGATGCCACTAAGTGTGAACCTTGGATGTTCACTATTATACAATTCATGAGGGAAGCGAAAAATGAATAGGGACAAATTCACTGGGCTAAGGCTATTAGCACAGCCATACGAAAATAGACAATGTTAAGAAAACAAAAGATGATGCCTTTCTATTTGTCCTCGTATGTATTATACTCGTACAGCAATGGTTCAGCCATATATATATGGGATTGACAGAATTGGAACCCTAGGGAATGGCCCAGACCAAAAGCTTGTATATGACCATTATCCTAATTTACAAGAGGATAATGCATTAAGAAAGTATGCTTTAGTAAACAATGTATTTTATACATACATAGTCAGAGTTTTAAGAGAAGAGCAGGATAAGAGATTGTCTGCAGATGCAAAGGATACAATTGGTTTGCACAGTTCATGGTACATTCAACTCCATAACTTCACTTATATCAGAACTGAGGGCTTTGAAGGAAATCCTTTCATGTTGCCTAGGTATCCTTCTAACAAGTTGATTGTTTTAGAATTCTCAAGGCAGAACTTGAATGCATTCAAAATGTATAAAAAGAGGTATAACAGGGGGAATCTTAAGCTCCCTTGGGCAATTAGTAGATATTCCTGTTCCAACGAAGAAGTGGCTGGCTACTTAGAGAAAGAGTTAAGGTATTATGGATTTAATGAATTTGAGTTAGCAAAGAGGTTTGATCCTTTTCACAGGATCCAAAACACTATTGATTCTAAATTTAAACATCAAATACACATTGAGGATTTTTGGTCAAACTAAGAATGACAAAGAAGTGAGAAAGAGAGCTTACAAAAGACTAATAGTAGAGAAAATGAGATCCATGGGAGACATCTATGTACCCCCAGAAGTTAAAGATGACGATAATTTATTGCACCACTATTATGAAAGTGCCAGGCTTGCTCCTATTGGTGAGCCTGATTGGTTGCAACCATGGAATACATCTTTGGACGCATTGTCCAAACCTATTATTTTGTTCTCCAAGACATGGTTGAAGGACATAATTGAAGAGCTTAAGGCTAAGGGAATTGAGCCTACATATCCAAAAAAGGGCAAAAAGAGAGTGAGGGAGCATCAGGATGATCTCCAGTGCTTCTATGAAAAGAAAAGGAAGATTGTAGAAGCAAAGATTGTTGAGAAAGATAAAAATGCTACATTGATGGATCCTTATGCACTAGGGGTGACAATAGTGGTATCATCAGGCACATTTGTAGAAGTAAAGTCATTGAGTCATGATACTAGTACAGAGCAAGCAAAAGTTGCTAAGGAGTCAACAAGACAGAGGGTTATGGAGGCAATACCAGTAGGGATATCCAAAGGAGAAACTTCAAAACATAGTGAAGTTATAGGAGCACAGCAGGTAGGTGCTAAATTAAGTAACATACTTGGTGCATCTACCTTAGTAGAGAAAAGACAAACATATGCTAAGGTTAAAACAAAATTGGCTAAAGAAACGCTAGATGGGTCAAAAATGTATGAAGCCAAACAAGTTATTGAGACTGTCAATGTTGAAAATGACAGTAGTGGAAGTGAAGTCAAGGAAGTGGATTCAAGGATGGGAAGAGAAACTAGCATGGAGGAAGAGCAATCCAGAGAATATTCAAGTGAGGAAGAGGAATAAGATACTTAAGCTTATATGGAAGTTGAACATGGTCTAATGTCTAAAGAAGAGAATGTACAAGAGGGAGTGGAAATAATGGATCCATTTGGTACACTGGTACCTCCTAAAATCATAAGGGATGTGCAAGATGTAGCACATCAAATGGAAGAATTTGAAAAGGAAGATACACCTAAGGAAGCAGTGAAAGAAACACTTGCTCAAACTAAGGAAGAAACATGAGCTTGTAATTCTGGTGTAAATGTGTTGAATATTCTGAACATGTATGGGGACACAGTGAAGAAGAAAAGAATTTAGAAAGCAAAGATGAAAAAAAAAAAGAAACAAAAGAATCTGATAAGATAGTAGGTTCACCTTTGCATGCAGAACAAGCTAACATGCATGAAAAGATGCAAGAGAAAATTGAAACAACAGGAGAGCGAATGGAAATGGAAGATGAAATTTAAAGTAAAGAAGATATAGAAAATATTAGTAAAGATAATTTTGAACCTAAAAAGCAAGTAGAGGATGAGGACATGATAAACGCAGGACAAGAAAATGAAAAGGAAGAAGAAAAAGAGCCATCAGAAAAAGAAGGTCTAGAGGAAGAGGATGAGGTTGGAGGAGATATAGAAATTGAAGAAGATGATAATGAGGGTGAATCTAAATAGGAAAATGATCCAATGGTGCAAGAACCAGCCCCTCAACATCAACCTCCTCCACAGCGACAAGAACAACAATAGTAGTAACAAGAACAAGGAGAACTAGAAAATCCTCAAGAAGAGGTAATCAATGAAGAGAAAGCTACTGAAAGCACAAAAGAGGCTCCAGCCTGGTTGGGTGTAGAAGTAAGGAGAGAAAAGGTGGAGGTACAGTTAGTACCCATAGACATTGATGCAACGCCAAGAAAAGAAAAGAGGAAGGCTAGAACCATGTCAACAATAAAAAGGGGTCCTGATGGATCCAGAACATTGAATTTAGCAATACCACAGAAGGATAAAGAAAAAGGGGAAATAACAATAGATGATTACAAGATCCTCAATTTTGACCTAGGCCACATCACAAGAGAACAACATATAAGTGAATGGGAGGATATGCATCAGATTACAGCAGGGATGTTAAAGAAAGACAAAGATAAACATGAATATTTGAAAGGACACATTGTCTAGTTACAATAATTTATTAGGGGGATATTTGATCCCAATGCTACAATACCAGAGTTACCCAGTGAAATAGCAGTATTGTCAAAAGATGAAGTGAAGGATATGGGAAATAATAGGCTTGAGGCCAATATTTTTGAAGAATGGTTTAGAGCATTCATGCAAGAAGGAGAAGACGTGATCAAACAAGTAGTGTTAGGATGGGAATTGGCTGCAATAGAAAAGAATAAATGTAGTGTCCTTATACATAATTGTTAGTTTAGAAAAGAAGAATGCAAGTTTGAATTGGGACAACTGGAGGAAATTGAAGAAAGAGTGGATGAATTAATATATGAAGGAGTCATTACTCCTCCGATGGCAAATCAAGTACCACAGGCCAGGTTGGAGTTAAAGTTTGAAGATGATAGTCTCAGAAGATGCATCATAGTCACTCAAAGTTTATAGGAGAAAGTAGATAACATGATCAGGTTGCATAAGAGGATAGTTGAAAAGCTCATAGATCATGAATGCATGGACGTACCAGCATACAAACTCCAAAGGGCATTAAAAGAATTCAAGGCCATCTTTACACCATGTTTAGAGAATCCAGATGCGTATTTAAGTAAACAAATGATTGATTCAATAACGGAGGTGATTGCCAAGATAAAGAAATATAAGAAGAAGGTTGAAAGTTTAGGTAAAGAAGAGAAGAAATTGAAAGAAGGGGTCATATTGCAAGAATATATATGGACAAGGAGTCCAGGGGGAAATCGCACCTTCATAGAAAGTGTCATGAATAATTTCAAGATATATTTGAAAGAGTAATAAGGTATCAAAAAAAGGCAAATAATACTAAGGAAAGAGTCAATTGAAATGTATATGCGGGTAAGGTCAACAAAATAGAAGAGGTCTAAGGGGGAATCCTATTTTGAAAAGATTCCAATGGCATCCTTTGAGGCAGGAAAAGATACCAGAAAGATATTTTGAGAAACGGTTAGGAATGAATGTACACCCTTGACCAAGAAAGTATGAATACTGACCATAGATTAAGTTTTGTAGCCGTAGCAGTATGAAGCTTCAAATTCTATATAAGAGGCTCTGCTACTTGTATATTATTGACATAGGGTTTTTTGAGTTGTAGCATGCACTTGTAATTGGTTTAAACATTTGAATAGAGAAGTATTTCTTTTAGTTTAGAAGATGAGGTCGCTTGTGTCTACACTAAGGAATGCACAGAATGTCTAGTTTCCTTATTGTATCTATAAAAGCATCTGTAAGTTTTCTGGCAAATTGGTTAATGAAACAAAAGGTCATTCATACATTGTAGATTCTATATAACTGTGTGCTTTAAATACAAGTAAACTTGGGATTCTGCATCTATTACAGAGTCTTTTTTGACTCTTATTGGTATTTGGAGTATTATCCTTTGAAAGCTTGCAATCTTTGATGTGTGTTCGTGAAAATACTCAGGACTCTAGATTTGAAGATTTAGTATGTCGATTTGATTAATTTATTGTATCTCTTAAAGACGTGAGTAATAGAACATTTAGATCCTATAGTGAAATGATTTTCAACCTAATTTTCTCTAACTTTTCCCCAAACATATGAAATAATTACCTTAAACGCAGAAATCTTAAGGAAATTGTCTTACATTTGAAATAAGCATGAAGAATTGTGTTATAATCTGACAATTTTCATATCAATTTGAAAGGCAAAGCTTGTTTCACTATAAATCATACCAGGATTTTTGATACAGTAGTAAGTTTATCCAAAGGAATGAGTAATTTTTCTATATTTGTAACAATTTACATAATTTGAGTCCAGTAAGTCACAGATTATCTTAAATCAAGTAAGGCCCTTTGAATATTACAATTTCACATCAACCTACTGAATTGTCTACAAGGTCAAGACCTGACCATATAGAAACTTGGGATTAAGAACTCTTAGGTGATTTCTTCATTTCTTTCAAGACAGTTTAGGTTTATTTTGTGAATTTTAACTTTTGTTATGAATGTGTAAAAACAATCATCAACATAATCCTCCCCTTAATTGTGTTGTTATTCCATAGGGTTGCATTTCCTCCTGAGGTCCCATAGGCATGACAACTCAAGTGCTCCACATTAGGCCAAATATCTCTAGCCATAGTTTGGAAGCTTTCACTTTTCATCTTAACCTCCTAAAGAAGCAAAATATCAAATTTATTGTTGAAGATACAATTCTTGACTAAGAACTATTTGTTGGGGTTGTTAATCCCTTGAATATTCCATGAAAGGATTCTCATTTTAAAGTGGCTCTCTTGGAGGCCAGCTCCAAGATCCTCTACTTTCCCATAGCAATATCTTTATTGATCGCCTTTTGTCTAGTCTCCCTTTGATATGGTCTTCCTTGCTTAGAATCAACTCCAACATCTAGGATTTTCTTCCCTGGACCTTTACCTTTCCTCTTAGCAGTAGTCCACCCTTCTAGATTAGGGACATTTGAGCTAGCCCCAGGGGTAAGGGCTAATGATTTGTTTTTAGGAAAGGAAATCCCCTGATTAGTCTCACTCCCCCCTGTAATGCACCCCTTGCCCAGGGGGCTACATACACTAGCAGGCATTGATTTCTCCCTTGAAGCTTCCATTTCAAGAATTTCCTCTTGGTGCAACTCCCCTTCCTCTAGCCCCTTGGGCTACAAAGAGGGAATCCCATCTCCCTGAGCAGGGGAAAAGATCGGTGTTTTCTTAGGACCAAAGTTAGCAGGAGCCATCAGGGCTTCACTCAAAGGGAGATCTACCTTGTCCTTACCTAAATAGTCCTCAACAATGTTTAGTAAATCCTCCCTAAAGGGATATTCATTATCATCATCCTTGGCCTGGTAATTCGGGGCTGGAGTAGCATTCTTGGCCCTACATTGGGAAGCTAGGTGTCCCTTTTTGTTACATATTTGACAGAAGGTTGTTGAATTTTCATATAGAATAGGTTGGGTCCATTTACCATATTTAGATTCTAGAGTGATATTATTAGGGAGAACCTTGTTGATATCAACATTAACATAAAATATAGCGAAGACTAACCTTGATTTGTTCCTAGTGGTGCTATCAAGATCTATGAAGTGACCAAAAGAGTTGGCAATCCATCTGAAGATCTCTTCATCCTAGTACTCTACAGGGAGACCTGGGAGTCTAACCCAAACCAAAGCCAATTTGTTGAGGTCTGCAGTGCTATCAAAACCTAGTTTCCATTTGCATAGGGACAAACCATGTTTCCCATACATCCATGGTCCCCCCGCTAATACTGAGGTAAGATTTTCTCTATCTGTAAATCTAAAGAGGAATGTCCCACCAGACATAGCATTCACTGAAATGCTCCCCTTCACTTTCCATTTTGCATTCACCCACTTCCTAATAACATCTATGTTAGGTCTAAAAGAAAAAAAACTTTCCTACCAGAGTGTTATCCATGGTGGAGACCATTTTGTCCACCGTAAGGTCCGCGACCACTAATACTGACCTATCAGCCATTTCATGAACACTTGGAGAAGCATGAATACCCTCCAAAGCATCAAATAAAAGGCCATTCTTCTTGGCCATGGGCCCCAACACTTTATCTTGCAGCACGTGACTAGAGGACTCCAAATCCTTGTCACCCTACACGTGACTGTCCACGCTGTAGTTCATCATGCCAGGAGAGGACACCTTCCTCACAGTAGACCCCAGACACCCCAAAATCGGTAGGTCTGGGGGGTCACTCAGATCCCCAGTAGCCATTGAAATTCAAATTCAAAACGAGCAGCAAGCGGGAAGTTACAGAGCAGCGAACGGGAAGTTTAATTTGTGTTAATAGTGTCTTTGTTGTCTATATCTTGAATTTAAAAACTTACTAGGAGGCTTGAATCTAGGTTGTTGGATCTACAGGTCGAAGCCCCACCATTTCACCACAGATTCTCCCCTTTTGGAGGGTAAGTAACCTCAATTTTTGACATGGTAGAGGGCGACCCCGCGGGGTTTGAACCTTGGTTGGTTGGGGGTTGAACTATGGGGTTTTATTGTTATTGTAGATATTATTTAATATAAATTTAGATGATTTGACAATTATCAAAGAATATTATAATTTGACTTAATAAGTTTGACTCAAAAACTATGCAATTGAATCACAATAAAACATCATAAATTGATACACTGCAAAAATATCTCCTACTTGTCAAATATCAAAGACTTTAATTTCAATATGTAACAATCAAATTAAAAAACTAAAACTGTAAAATATATATAGTTTCACCAAACTACTAACACATAATTTAATGAAATAAACTAATTTTCAAACATATTACAATCACAGGGACTAATCGCTACACAACATTTGTTGATTACTATAGATAACTTGTCATGACAAGGACTAATAATTCATTTAAAAATACCAAGTGTTAAAATTAATGAATAATGTAACGAGCCACCCAAATAACCAATAATAATTAATGAAAGATAAAAAATTAAATAACACATAAATGCCACAATTTTGAATCTCCATTTTCAAAAACATATATAGATTCCACATTTGAAATAAAGATGTCATCATTACATCATTACATAGATTTCCATGATACAAGTTTACAAATAAGATAATAATAAGATATAAATTATGGATTAGCAATACTATCCTTCAAATCCACCTAAGTACATCAAATATATAAGTTTTGACTATTCATTACAAATTTGGTTGACCATTAGTCATAATCATCCCATCTGAGTGCAAGTTGTTAGGATTATGTTAGGTAGACCAATGCAATCATAATTAGCAATCATATGCAGATTACAATATACAAGGAAATAAACAATGAAGAATAACAATTACAACATAGAGATTTAATGTGGTTCACCCAATGTGGGCTACATCCACAAACACAACCATCCAATATTATTATCCAACAAAACAAACTGATTACAACCAACAATCTTCACAGCTCAATATCATTGCTATGCTACATGAAATGCATTACAACCTCATTCATGCCTCTTGGATTTTTGCCTTCTCTAGCTGCTATTTATCAAGCCTCTTTGGATGAGCCCTTTGAGCCTCACAAAAGGGGCTTTGCCCCCTGCACTCTACTATTAATTATTTTGGGAGGAAACCATTACTGACAAAGTCACCAAAATTTACCTTGTTGCATGTACCTGCAACCCTTGCAACATGATCAGTCACCACATATTAACAATCTCCCACTTGGGGACTAATCAGGCTCCACACCAAACAACCTCCCATTTGGAGACTGATCTTGAGCATCGCCGCTGCACTTATAGGTCCCACTAGATTTCATGGTTGGACTAGCTAGTTCCTTATTTCCACCATTATCAGTCAAGAAGACCATGAAAAATGATGAGGAAATAAGTTTCTCTCATGTAACTACCTTCATGAACATATCTGCAGGATTTTCACTTGTGTGAATCTTCTCAAGCTTCAATTGATCATCCTCCAAAACTGACCAGATGAAGTGGTACTTGAGATGAATGTGCTTAGTCTTTGAATGAAGAGCTAAATTCTTTGCAAGATGAATGACACTCTGGCTATCAGTGTACAATGAGATATTATCTTTTTGTTGGCCCAATTCCTCTAGAAAACATTGCAGCCAAATCATATCCTTTATAGCTTCTATAGCAGCTACATACTCAGCTTCAGTAGTTGAAAGTGCAACAACCTTTTGCAGTCTAGAAATCCAACTGACTGTTGTTCCTCCTATAGTAAAAACATACCTCATAGTGCTCCTCCTGCTATCTATATCACCCACCATATCAAAATCAACATATCCTCTTAGAGTAGAGTTGGTTCCTCCAAAATTGAGTTGCTTTGTAGTAGTTCCTCTCAAATACTTGAGAATCCATTTTACTGTAATCCAATGTTCCATTTTCAAATTGCTCATATATCTGCTCACAACTCCAACAACATGTGTAATATCTGGCCTTGTACATACCATTGCATACATCAATCTGTCAACCACTGATGCATATGATATATTAAACATTTTTTCTTCCCCCTCTTGTGTCTTGGGACACATCTCCTTAGTCAATTTAAAATGACTAGGCAAAGATGTACTAGCTGCTTTTGCATTCAACATGTTAAATCATTTCAACACCTTCTCTATATACTCACTTTGTGACAAAAATAATTTTCTATTTTTCTTGTCTCGAGTATACTCATACCAAGGATTTGTTTTACGACACCTAAATCCTTCATAGAAAATGACTTTGCTAATTTCTACTTAATCTTACTAATATGTTGCATATTAGACCTGGCAATAAGCATGTGATCAACATAAAGTAATAGGATAATATAGTTGCTATTATCCAATCTTTTAAAGTAAACATATTAATCAGAATGACATTTGTTGTAACCTTGTTCAACCATAAACTTATCAAATTTCAAATACCATTACCGAGGTGCTTGCTTTAGGCCATACAAACTCTTCTTTAACCTGCACACTAAATCGTCCTTACCTTTGACCTCATATTCCTGTGGTTGCTGCATATATATCTCTTCTTCCAAATCCCCATGGAGAAAAGTTGTTTTCACATCTAGTTGTTCAAGATGCAAGTCTTCTACAACCACAAGAATTAGAACAGTTCTAATTGAAGTCATTTTTACAACTGGAGAAAATATTTCATCAAAGTCTATACCTTTTTTCTATGCAAAACCTTTTACCATGAGTCTGGCCTTATATATTTTCTTGCCTCCATCCTCTTCCTTCAACCTATAAACCCATTTGTTTGGCAATGCTCTTTTACCTGTAGGTAAGTGGACTAAGTCTCAAGTTTGATTCTATAGCAAGGGATCCATTTCCTCTTTCATGCCTTGGTCCCACTACTGTTTGGCATCTACTTGCACTACTTCTTCATATCCATTAGGTTTACTAGAATTAGTTAATAAGATAGAATATAATGAAGGAGAAAATCTTTCTAGAGGTCTACTTAACCTTGTAGAACGTCTGCCACTTGCAAGAGTCTGTGGGATATCTTGTTGTTGTTGAGCATCAGGTACCAATGGCAATTTTTTTTCTAGAATCTCATCCAACGCCACATATTCCTTTCTTGCATGTTCATTCTTCTTTTCCTGTAGTTGATCTTTATTCATAACCTTCTCATTGAATATGATATCTTTGGTCCTAATAATTTTTTGATTTTTATAACCCATATTTGATAGCCAAAGTCATCTATCCCATACCAATGAAGGTACATTCTAGAGATTTTGCCTCAAGCTTTGTTCTATTTTCAATATCAACATGGACAAAAGCTTCATAGCCAAAGGTTTTCAGAAAAAAAGAATAGTTTACCTTCTTACCTGTCTAAGCCCCCTCTAGAATACCACCATCCAAAGGTTTGAAGGTCCTTTGTTTATTAAATAAACAACAGTATGTACAACATTTTCCCAAAAATGTAAAGTCTGTCCAACATGCAACCTCATGCTCCTTGCATACTCCATGATTGTGCTATTCATCCTCTTAGACACACCATTTTCTTGTGGGGTTCCCAGAATTGTTTTCTACCTATAGATTCCATTATATGAACAATAATTTTCAAACTCTCTGCTGCAATACTCACCTCCATTATTAGATTTGAGACATTTCACCTTTTTCCATGTCTCATTCTCAACCAAAGCTTTCCATTTCTTAAATGTTTCAAACACATCTTATTTTCTTTGTAGGAAATACACCCATGTTTTCCTAGTTGCATCATCAATAAAAGTAACATAATAAAAAGAGCCACCAAGAGATGATACCTGAGTTGGTCCCCATACGTCTGAATGCACAAGCTCTAACTTCTCACTCTTCTTCTCTTTCCCAACCTTGATGAATCTGGATCTTTTATGTTTCCCATAGACACAATTTTCACAGAACTCCAAGTCAATCTTCTTCAGTCTTGGCAACAAATTTTTGGAGTGAAGGATCTTCATCCCTTTCTCACTCATGTGCCCAAGTCTATGATGCCACAATTCTGTATCTGTTCCTATAACAACTGTTGTAAGTGTCTCTGTTGTCCCTGCAACAATTGTTGTAGTTGTTCCTATAGCAACTGTTTCTATAGTACCAAGGGTAGAATAAGTATTACCAATATACAAATACAATGTGCCTACCTTCTCACCTTTCGCTACTACTAGTGCACCTTTAGTGACCTTCCAGACTTTGTCTGCAAAGATAACTATGCATCCTTCACTGCCCAGTTGTCCTATAGAGATTAAATTCCTTCTCAAATTTGGAACATGCCTTACCTCCTGCAGCAAACGTTGATTTCCATTTTGCAACTTGAATTTTATCTTCCCTTTTCCAACAATTTGATAGGGTTCATCATCACCCAAATACACCTGTCCAAAATCACATTGAACATAATTTAGGAAATATTTCCTATGGGATGTGGCATGAAATGAAGTCCCTGAATCTATTACCCAGGAATCATTTGCATTATCTAAACATAGAATTAAAGCATCTTGTAATTTATTACTTGCAACATTGGCTTCCTTACTGTCATCTTATTGTCTATCTCCTTGTTTGCCTTTCTGAGAATATCAATCCTTTTTCAAGTGTCCTGGCTTTCCACAGTGCCAACAATCCTTCCTTCCTCTAGATTGAGAGCTACCTTTATTCTCTTGTGACTTCCCATGACTTGCAGTGCCTTTCCCTCTCTCCCTTGATATTCTCTTGTTCTCTACATTCAAAACATTACCCAATGTTGATGTCTGACCTATTCTTTTCCATCTCATTTCCTCACCAAGGATAACACCAACAACATCATCAAACTTTAATGTGTTTGAACCAAAGACAGAGTTACTTACAACCATGACCAAGCTATTCCAACTTTTTGGAAAAGAACATAAAATCAAGAGAGACCTCACCTTTTCATCAAAATTCACCTTTATAGAATTTAATTGGCTAGTGACTATATTGAATTGATTTAAATAATTTGTTATAGATCCTCCATTCATTTTAATGTGAAATAAACCCTTCATAAGAAATACCTTATTTGAGGCTAAGGGTTTTTGATATAATTACTCCAATACTATCATCAATTAATCAGTAGTCATTGCTTTTGATATATTAAATGCCACAGATGGTTCCGGGCACAATCGAATTGTTCCCAATGCCTTTCTATCTAGTATCTCCCATTCTTCATCTAGCATCGCGGATGGCTTCTTCACTTTTTCTTGCAATGGCCACCACAAATCTTTCTAGTACAAGTAATCTTCCATCTGTATCTTCCATAATTGATAGTTCTGGTTGTTGAACTTCTCAACCTTGAATTTACCTTCTTCCATTGCTCCCACGAAAATATGAAATTCCCTACCAATTACATCGAAATTACATGACTTTGATACCAGTTGTTAGGTAGATCAGAGCAACCACAATTAGTAATTATATGCAGATTACAATATACACAGAAATAAATAATGAAGAATAACAATTACAACATAGAGATTTAACATGGTTCACCCAATGTGGGCTACATCCACAAACACATCCATCCAATATTATTATCTAGTAAAACAAACTAATTACAACCAATAATCTTCATAGCTCAATATCGTTGTTATGCTACATGAAATGCATTACAACCTCATTTGTGCCTCTTGGCTTTTTGACTTCTTCAGCCACTATTTATCAAGCCTCTTTTGTAGTTAATAAAAATGGGTTTTTACATGTTGGCCAATAACAAACTAATTGTTGATGCCTTTATTAAATATAGGCCAATTTTTGCTTTAGAGGTGCTGTCCCCAGCAACCCCCACTGGGGGTGTTTCCCCCAGACCCCCACCATGGGCTCCACAAGAGGGGCTCTGCCCCCTACATTTCCCTATTAATTATTCTAGGGGAAACCGTAGCTGACAAAGTCACCAAAATTTACCTTTCTACGTGTACCCATAGCCCCTATAACATGATCAATCACCACATATTAACACAAGCAATATGGTCATTCAATTGTAGGAGAGAGAGCAGCATTCAAGAACTTTACCTCCAACCACAAACTTGGCAATCACCCGAACATCTTCCTACTAGAAGAGGCTCGACCCTCAACAAGGGTGATATATAGGGACATTTACAACATAACCAAATCCAAAAACTAAGTGAAAATGTGAATACATGTCACATGCAGTCAATTAGGCAGTCCTTAGATACCCTCTAGCTACCATGTTTTTAGACTAACATGAGTCTATGGATATAGTGAACTGACAATGCTTACAACAATTTCATCACTTTAGCCAAAGGGTTTAATTTTTAGTCGCATAAATGTGGTTCATCCATTCACACACTACTATCTCTTTCTTGACTCTATGATGACTAATAATTGTTTAAATGAAAGTATAGGCAAAAATATATTATCTTTTAGATACCAATCTCTCGGTATACCCTACTCTAAGATGGTCCTACTATCCTTTTGCTATAAAAAATGGTGTTAAATTGGCACATAGTCATCAAGCTCCAGTCTCTTGGTATTCCTTACCCTAAGATGGTCTTGCCTCATAAGGTTGGTACTATGACCAATAATACAAATAACTGTTGTTTTCAAATCTCTTGGTATTATGTACTCTAACGTTGGTTCTATGTGTAACTATTGTTTCCAATCTTCTAGTATGCCTTTACCCTTGAGATAATTTAATAAATGGAAGCATAATAATAACTGTGATTTATATTCTCCTAGTATACCTTACTTTTGAAATGAATACAATAATGCAAGGTACAAGAATAACTATTGTTTATAGCCATGGAAATACACCCACATAATCATATCAACACTAATGATAATACAATGCATACCTATAAATAAAATCTAACTTAAACATATGTAATTATATTAAAATGCATACTATTATCAAGCTACTCATGATCCTTAAGGATCAATGCATTATTATCAACATATAAATAATCACATGTAACCTACCCATAAGTCTTAGAACATTCACTAGACTATTTAATTATACCACAACAAGGTAGTGCTATATAGATATTTAACTAGATAGATCTCTATATGATGAGGTTGATTAACCATCATTAAGAATGATAATAAGAAATAGAGTTATTCAAAATTATATTCATAAACCACAACAATGATACTAAACAATATTTGTTGGCTTGACCCAATTGAGTTAACACTTGGACCCATACAACCATTATATGCCTAGATGACACTTCCATCAAACACAAACATAAGAATGACTTACATTCGGCTTCATATAGACAACATCGATATTCAACCCTAAACGAGGTCTTTGACTTGTTAACAAGGTCATTTCTAATACAACACAATGAATATATATTGTTGTTATCAGAGGTATTTGACTTTAGCTAAGGGTTTAAGTTCCATCTATGACAACGCTGAGAAGTAGCTAATAGATAAGAGAACTAGATTATGTCCAATTAATAGCACACTAAATAAATTGAGCAATGGTCACAATGACCACCAAATAGATCGACAAGTCTTAAACAATAGATAATAGTAATGTTTACAGTGGAGATTGTTAGGTAGAAAAGAGAGACAATCTCAATAGATCAAACTAGGTCAACCCCTCTTCTACAAAACATTCAAGGCACAAATTGAGTTTGGCTTCTACCTTATAAGGAGAGACAAACAATAGGGGTTCTACCCTTTTGTTGTATAGAGAAGCAATTAACCAGATCCAATCAATCAAACTAGATCCAAGACATGAAACCCTAGTTGACGAAGATCAAAGCATAACAGATAAGCAAAGATAGATATGGACAATCCAAAAAAGCACAAAGATTAGTGAATAGAGGAGAACTTGATTCTAGAGGTCAAAATACCAAGGACAAGGGTACTTAGGTACCCTAGACCCTAATTAGGGTTAGTAGAAACTAATTTCACAATCGGGTTTGTAATAACAACCTTAGTCTTCTTCCCAAAAATTAGCTTTTGAAACTTGTTTGTCTGACCTGCACACACAAAAAGAGGGAAAAGGTTGGGTTCTATTTAGGAGCTTGCCTCAGTCAATCCCTGTGAATGGTGTTTCCACCTCCACAATAGCAAAGATTATTGATAAAGATTGCATGTCCTAGGAGGGTAGAGGCAAATCCAAAGTAGAATGGAATGCTAACACAAAGCATGAAGGAAAGTAGTCACCATGAGCATGGACACTCGTGTATGCTTGTAGACGACATCACAACTTGACTCAAGAAGTTGGTGTAGCCTCCAAGATCTTCATAAGACATGCAATATGTTAGTGCCGTAGCTATAATCCATAAGAGAGAGCTTGCGAGAAGAGTATAGAGCATAGGAGAGAGTAAGAATCTTCCAAGAAGTTAGCAAGAGCATAAAGATGTTCAAATGAATAGAATAATTTACTTTTATATGCATTCTTGTTAATTTCTAGAGAGTTAAACCACATAAGGCTGACATTAGGAATGTTTTAAAGGGCCTAAGTTGACAAGAGTACTTTTTAGAGTAGGGCTAAAGGAGGGCCCAGGGAGCTTGGGAACCTTGGTCCTTTAGCCAAACACCTCCCAAAAAGGGCACTTAGAGTACACTTATCCCCACCTTATGATTCCTTTCTAGGTTTTGTGTATCAAGATCAAGTATTACATGCTTAATGCTAAAAAATGTATTAAAATAGGTCCTAATAAACAAGGGTAAATATTTGAGTCCCATCTAGGAGCTAAACTAAGGGTAAAATGGTGTACACATTTTACAACTCAACATTTAGCCCCCCACTTTAGTGTGGGTATGAACTTATGTTTGAGCTCATACTAAAGGATGGAGAAGACACATTTCAAACACAATAACATTGAGATCAAAGAATGACACTAAAATTGAAGGGTGATCAAGCCCCCAAGTTTAGGATTCTAGGAGTCCATGATGATTGGAATATACGTAAGACACGTAACATAGCTCATTCATACACATGAAGCATTTAGAAGACATGAGATAAAATGAGGCATGCACAAGGCATACACTTGAGAAATCAGAATGCATACACACAATACACAAAGTATACACGAAGCATACACATATAAGGCACAAGGTATACATAAGGAATACATGGAGGATAAAAATACAAAAAACATAATGTGAAAGACCTTGAGTCAACATGATAAGAGAGACCTCGATCTAAGTGATGTCTCCATCACCATCCATCATTCCCTAAGATGCAATAAAGAAGAATGCTAAGGGCTTAGTTATAAAAGAGAAGAAGCATAAAAGGATGACAAACACATCAAACACATAATCCATCTCAAAAGGAAAGTGTTTCTGCTCAAGGGAATACACCAAGCTACCTCTCGTAAGAGGATTTACGTGAATCCTTGTAGAATAACAAGGCGAGGCGATCTTATTGTTGGATGTTGGTTTGTCATTGATGTCAAAAAGTCAAGAAGTGTTGATCATATCCCTATTGGTGTTGTCAAAGGATCAAGATGCTCTGTTATGGTGTTCATGTTTCATGGTATGGTCTTCAATAGATGCCTTTATGGTACATGGTATGGTCTTCAAGTTAGGAGGTCAAGCTTCAGTAAGTTAATGATGTTTGTCTTATTTTTGATACTTGTCAGGAGTTCATGATTTAGTCAGCCTTTGTTCTTCATCCTTGGTGTTTGATGATGTTGATGATCATGCTTAAAGTTCATGTCTTGATTATGATCATTGTGTTGGGGTCATGTTTAGATGCCTCAAGAGATGGAGTTCACATGCTTCCCGCATTGTGATGGAGTTATGTTTGGATGCCTCAGGAGATGGAGTTCACATGCTTCAAGAAGCTTCGAGATAATGTTCTTGCTTCATTCTAGGATAATGGTCTTAATGATATTCGTGCTCCACATTCAAGTCATTTCATGGTGTAGTTTGTTTATTTCATGGTGCAGGTTGTCCATGATGTTCTTGATCCACATCAAGGTTTAAGATTAGGTTGCTTATTCTCAATGGCAGTATAGCATTGCAACAATGAAGTTGCCAATGGCAAAGGATGAGTGATGTTTGTAAATTGAAGAGTTGCAAAGTACAAATGAAGTTGATGCATTCCAAGGCACATTAAGGTTTTGTTAATAAGGTCCATGTCTTATTGATAAATTTCTTCATACATTCAGTCCTTTATTTATTGTTTGGAGGTTGATCTAAAGCCCTAAGACAAAATTCTAAGACCTAAGATTTTTCCTTATGCAGAATCATCTTGAAAAAGGTTACTTTTTGTTATATTTTTGAATTGACCTTTTATAGCAGGTCATTGTCTCTTAAGTTATAAAGTTGAGGGTCTATGTTCATAGGGCAACCAGCCCTCCTACCTTATAACACCGGTTCCTTTAGTCAAGATTTTATAACTTGAGCACCAAAATGATATCGAAGGTTGAGATTTAAAGTTTAAAGGGCGCATCAACAAAGGAGGATTAAAGTCAATTCAAAAACCAATGGCCATCTCCTGCATCTCAAATTTGATAGCCACCTCCATTTGTCAGTGTGCAGAGCCTTTTTCAAGGTTAAATTTAGAAAAAGTTGATTTGTTTTTTCAACCTTCGACATGCAAAAACCTATGAAGGCCACTCCCTCAAAGTATTAATACTTTTGCAACCATGCTATAATGGTATTGAAGGAGAAATGTATTATGGTTTTCTTTATGCAAGATTGTGGAAGTTTAAAATGGGTATGTTTTTATGAGCAAAAGTGAGAGTATGCAGAGAGGGTTTAATGATGCACTTCAGTAACTGAGAATAGGAGAGCCTAAAATAAAATAGAAGTTGTATTCTCAAAACAAATGTGAGTTTTTATTATATGTAGAAGTGAAAGTGTGTGATGAATGAAATGCATAAGGTGCAAGTGTATGCATTATTGAAATACTACTGTTGTATGAAGAATTAGGGGCATGAAAACTTGTAGAGAGGAAAAAGGAGTATCACTATATATTGAGGCATATAATCTGTAGTGACAATGCACAAATAAAAGGGGTTGTATAATAGAGTCTAAGTACTATCTATCACATGCAAGAGATATGTGTGATGTTCATTGAAAAGACATACCTCTGAAAAATTGCAGATTGAAAGAGATGCAAATCAAGAATGACCTTGACAAAAAGGTGATGAGAGGAAGAGACTCAAATAGAGGATAACTAAGTCAAATGAATATAGAAGTGGATCAGTTACTTGCAGAGACAAAGAACACAGAAGGTAAAATGATCATTGAAGAGAGAAAGAGATCATTTTACAAGTGAATTATGTTGAGTATGAGGATTTTATGCAGATGAAGATATGCAGAGTATCAATGAAGAGAGTATTGCAGATGTATGGTGTCATTTGTTGAAGAGTATGATATGATCTGAGCTTTGTAATGAAATAGAGAAACCCTCAGTAACTCTTTTGTTTTTCTTCTGAGATTGTTGCAAGTGTTCCTATTATCAATGAGACATAGGATTTGTAATCAGTGAGATCCTATCTTTGCCAGTGAGGCATGTATCTGTAACTAGTGAGGTTTTTGCTAGTGAGGCATAGTCTATAACTAGTGAGGTTTGCCAGTGAGGCACAGACTATTAATACTTTCATGTCCTGATGCAATTGTCTTATGTTTCATAATCATGCTAGATTGTTTTATTATGTGAAAATCTTGGTTGAAGAATTAGTTTTATCAGATCACTGATTCACCCTCCCCTCTCAATGATCCTTGGTATTCCAATAATTGGTATTAGAGCAGTAGGTTCCTTGTAGGAGTCTAATAGACTTGGGTAGATCCTAGAGGAGGAATCCTATGGGTAAGTGTAGAAGAAATAAGGGAAGGAGAGATACAAAGCAAAAATTTGTTCAACAAGTCCAAATCAAATCAAGTGATGAGGTGTTGCAAGAAATACCCTTGCCAATTGACACTGGACATGATATATCTAAAAGAGAAGATGATTTTGTTGTTGAGATTGATGGAAAAGAAGGAGACCTCTTTGTGAGTGAAGGTGATCATGAACAAGAGTATGATGAAGATGAATGTGAAATTGATGTTGAAGGAGAACTCATGTGTTCCCTAGGTGAGATCAAGAAATTCAAAAAGGAGAACCAGAGATTAGAGTTGCAGCTACAACAAGAAAAGTACTCCAAGGATAAAGTATTTTTAGATCTTGAAAGGGACTTATTAGATCTTGAAGAGGCAAGAAATCTGATTGTGGATTTAAGGGTACAAGATGAAGAATCAGACAAATTGATTATCAGCCTAAGGACTGAGATTGAAGAGGCCAAGAGGATAGCAAATGTTACTAAGTCTAAATCTAAAGTCAAATCAATTGAATGCCTAAAACTAGAGGCTGAGATAGTCACCTTGAGAAAAGATATTAAAAATCTCAAGATACAATCAGAGAAAAATCAAAAGTTTGTGGACAACACCAAGTTGTATGAGATGTTGGGTAAGCAAAAATAACACAAGGATACTATTGGATTAGGCTATGAAAAGGGGTATACTTCAAAGGTCAGAGAAACTCCAAGAAAGAAGATAGATCTAGACTATCATTGTGCTACTCCTGAGACTTAAGACAAGAAGAAGGCAGAAGATAAGAGTGATGATAATGGTTTTTACAAGAACATCAATAGTGGAGGAAGAAGAAGAGCCAATAGGTCCTCAAGATCTCCACCCACTAGGTAGATTCAAGCAAGGTACAATTATTCCTTTCTTGGTTATTGTTATTCATGTAATAGATATGCTCATAAGGCTACTACATGTAGAATTGATCATAGGAGAAGGTTTGATTTTATGAGAAATAACTCTTCTAGGAATGATGATCTAGTGTGTTACAATTGCAACAATGTTGGTCACATAAAAGGAAACTGTAGAATGCATGGAAGGTATGGTCATGCATAGAATCACAATAGAAGTGTTCATAGAATGTCAAAAGGGAACTATCATTCTTTTGATCTAGATTACAATAAAGGATGTTATAAGTGCAACTCTCTTGGACACAAAGCACATAGTTGCAAAAAAGGATCACCTAGTTTCGAAGGCTGGAAAAGAAAAGAGACTAAGAAAGTTTGGTGGAAGAAACTTGAACAAAAGAGAGAACCTCTGAAAGTGTGGAGAAGAAAACTAGAGCAAAACATGGAAGATCCTAAAATTGTGCATATTGCACAAGACACATCATTTGTTGTATGAGATGTAGCATGATGTCAAGGGGAGTTGTTCAAAGTCCTATATTTTACCTTTAAGGAGTTTCAAGAGGTTTGTTGATGTATGTTTGTCAAAAAGAGTTCATATTTGATTGGTTTGTTGCATGAGATCTCAGGGTGTACATAAGGAGTTCACATCATATGTTAGCATATTTTGGCTCAGAAGGATGCCTAATTTGTAGAAGAATGTACTTTTGTGACAATAAATCTCTATGTATGTTGTCCTGCTCTTTGGAACAGTATTTGATAGTCCTGATAGTCTTTTTGGAACTGTTGGAATAGTTAGGACAGTCATATCATTGGTAAGCAGAGGACAGTGATATCATATGAGGGGGCAATTTGCTATGAAAGGTAGTCTTTTGACGAGATCTCAGATGGATAAAATCAAACAATTTTGGTAGCAGTGTAGGGTGTTGAAAGAATTTCATAGTCATCAAATCCTAAGAAGTCAGTGATGAGTCCTGTGGGAGCTTGTAGAAGGCATCAACAAAAGACAAAGAGTATAAAAAGATAAAGACAGAACTGACAATGCCTTGTAGACATGTATTTCATTTTTATAAGGATAGTCACTATCCTTGGTTCCTATGTTTGATAGCTTGATGATGAGTAGCATTCATTGACACTTGACTGTCTAAACTATATGCTCACAAAGGAAAGAGAACATAATTGACATTTATTAATCCTATGACAGTCATATCATTGAAAGATAGCAAGAGGTCTGAGGTGTCTGATATGAAAGTGAACAATATTAATCAATGCAATATATTTGTCTCTTCAGTTCTGGTATTCATACTACAATTGGTTTGCAAATGATTCTTGCTCATTGCTTTTGTTGTAGACATGAAGTATTCAATCAGTGTATCTAGAAGTTTTTTTTTCCAATGTTGTAATTACAAAATGTTTTAATATATGTATGCAAAATGTAAATGGTGAGTGTTAGGAGAACATGGATCTTTATGTTTGACTATGAGATAGTGTCTATGGACAGTGTAATTCATGGTACAGTGATGTATTGGTGATATATTGCTTTATGATAGTAGGTGTAGTGAGTGTATTACACATGATAGTGATAATATCAGTGTTTTTAGTAGAGCAATATACTGTCAAAGGACCTAATGAGTTATCAGATGTGATGACAATGTATTCTTTCAATATCAAGCATTGATAAATAATGATCAACTTACAGTGATTTATATCAAACCTTGTTGTGATAATGATCGTTTGTAATATGACAGGCATTTGTATAGTTATATGCATCTAATCACTGTATTAGAAATGGTTTTAGGAGGATAGTTGAGAGGTGTAAAATTAGACTTTGAATCCTTTGTCAGCATAACTATACTGTGCAAGAATGGAAACTTTGGAACAGGGTATTATTATAAATTGTTGTTGCAAATATGGTAGTTCTTCTTGTGAAAGGGAATAGTCTTGTCAAATGCAGTATGAGACAGTGACAGTGTTATAGGACTGTATTCATGAAAATGATAATATTTGTGTATACTAGACAAGTTATGTGACAAGGCATTGGTGCACTGAAGGTATAATATGCATTGAGTTTAGTGACAAGTTATATGATAGTGATATATATACTCAAGTCCCTTGAAGAGAACTTTGCCAATGAGTGATATTTTGCAGAGGTAGCAAGACTCACAGGGGAGAAAGTGTCAGAATGATAGTGAACATGAGCACACCATAGAGTAAACAAGGTTACTTTGATCATTTAAGATCTTATGACATTTGATCTTGTCAAATATAAAGAGTAGAGGTAGTCATGAGTCTTCTAAGATATGTAGTGATAGTGGCACAATATGATAGTGTAGAAGGGAATTGTCTGTGATAGTGTGTATCATTCTCTTCCAACATAGTGGTCTAATGTAAGTATCTTAGTCTTGAGAAATGAAGAGGTAGTACTACAGTGATTCAGATGGGATAGTGATTTAGTATATAGTACAAGGGTCTGAGACAAGATAGAGACATCCAAAACTCAAATCTAAGAAGGAGACAGTTAATAGATCCATCAAAATGCTATAAGAACAGTAAAAAGGATTGAAGTTTCAAAGTACAAGATGAAGGATAGAGGAATACAAGTGACATGAACTATGCAAATGAACTTGAACTTTCTGAAAAGATGGATATAATAGAAATTCTAGATGAATCTAATGATTCTGCCAGCAAGAATAATGATTGTACTTATCTGCCAGGGAAGTATATGGAATGTTTGAGTGATTGATTTATAACCTTTGTCACTTGATGTCAAAGGGGGAGAGAGAGAGTGAAGAAGTTTTTGCCATCAATGACAAAGGGGGAGTTTGTTGGATGTTGGTTTGCCATTGATGTCAAAGGTCAGGAGGTGTTGATCATATCCCTGTTGGTGTTTTTATTAAAGGATCAAAATGCTCAGTTATGGTGTTCATGTTTCATGGTATGGTCTTCACAATATGCCTTCATGGTATATGGTATGGTCTTCAAGTTAGGAGATGTCATGGATACCTATTAGGAGGTCATGCTACAATAAGTTGATGATGTTTGCCTTGTTTTTGATACTTGTCAGGAGTTCATGCTTTAATCAGCCTTTGTTGTTCACCCTTGGTGTTTGATGATTTTGATGATCATGCTTAAAGTTCATGTCTTGATTATGATGTCTTGATACATATTTGAGTGATCATTGTGTTGGATTCATGTTTGGATGTCTTAGGAGATGGAGTTCACATGCTTCAAGCATTGTGATGGAGTTATGTTTGGATGCCTCGAGAGATGGAGTTCACATGCTTCAAGAAGCTTCAAGATAATGTTCTTGCTTCATGCTAGGATAATGGTCTTCATGATATTCCTGCTCCACATTCAAGTCATTACATGGTGCAATTTATTTATTTCATGGTGCAAGTTGTCCATGATGTTCTTGATCCACATCAAGGTTTAAGATTAGGTTGCTTATTCTCAATGGCAGTATAGAATTGCAACAGTGAAGTTGCCAATGGAAAAGGATGCATGATGTTTGTAATTTGAAGAGTTGCAAAGTACAAATGAAGTTGATGCATTCCATGGCACATGGAGAGTTTGTCAATAAGGTCCATGTCTTATTGATAGAGTTCTTCATACATTCAGTCCTCAATTTGTTATTTGGAGGTTGATCTAAAGCCCTAAGACAGAAGACCTAAGGTTTTTCCTTATGTAGATCCATCTTGAAAAAAGGTTACTTTTTGTTATATTTTGAATTGACCTTTTGTAGCAGGTCATTATCTCTTAAGTTATAAAGTTGAGGGTCTGTGTTCGTAGGGCAACCGACCCTCTTACCTTGTAACACCAGTTCCTTTGGTCAAGATTTTATAACCTAAGTGCCAAAACGATATCAAATGCTGAGATTTAAAGTTTAAAGGGCACATCAACAAAGGAGGATTAAAGTTGATTCAAAAACTAATGGCCATCTCCTGCAGTTCAAATTTGACGGTTGCCTCCATTTGTTAGTGTGCAGAGCCTTTTTCAAGGCTAAATTGAGAAAAAGTTGATTTGTTTTTTCAACCTTCGACATGCAAAAACCTATGAAGGCCACTCCCTTAAAGTATTAATGCTTTTGTAACTGTGCTATAATGGTAGTAAAGAAGTAATGCATTATGGTTTTCTTTATGCAAGATTGTGGAAGTTTAAAATGGGTATGTTTTTATGAGGAAAAGTGAGTGTATGCAGAGAGGGTTTAATGATGCACTTCAGTAACCGAGAATAGGAGAGCATAAAATAAAATAGAAGTTGTATTCTCATAAAAAGTGAGTTTTTTTTTTATATGCAAAAGTGAAAATGTGTGATGAATGAAATGCATAAGGTGCAAGTCCATGCATTATTGAAATACTATTGTTGTATGAAGAATTAGGGAAATGGAAACTTGCAGAGGGAAAAAAGGAGTATCACTGTATATTGAGGCATATAATTTGCAGTGACAATGCACATATAAAAGGGGTTGTATAATAGAGTCTAAGTATTATCTATCACATGCAAGAGATATGTGTGATGTTGATTGAAAAGATATACCTCTGATAAATTGCATATTGAAAGAGATATGCAAATCAAGAATGAACTTGACAAAAAGATGATGAGAGGAAGAGACTCAAATAGAGGATAGATGAGTCAGATGAATACAGAAGTGGATCAGTTGCTTGTAGAGACAAAGAACATAGAAGGTACAATGATCATTGCAAAGAGAAAGAGATCATTTTGTAGGTGAATTATGATGTGTATGAGGATTTTATGTAGATGAAGATATGTAGAGTATCAATGAAGAGAGTATTGCAGATGTATGGTGTCATTTGTTGAAGAGTATGATATGATCTGAGGTTTGTAATGAAATAGATAAACCCTCTGTAACTCTTTTGTTTTTCTTCTGAGATTGTTGCAAGTGTTCCTATTGTTAGTGAGACATGGGATTTGTTATCAGTGAGATCCTATCTTTGCTAGTGAGGCATGTATCTGTAACCAGTGAGGTTTTTTCTAGTGAGGCATAGTCTATAACCAATAAGGTTTTCCAGTGAGGCACAAACTATAACCAGTGAGGTTTGCTAGTGAGGCTTAATCGAGATCAAGTCTATAGTGGTTTTTACCCTTTTGGGGTTTTCCACTCAATCACATGTGTTATGTCTTGATTCAATTTGACTCTTGTGCTTTGTTAATGCTTTCATGTCCTAATGCAATTATCTTATGTTTCATGATCATGTTATATTGTTTTATTGTGTGAAGATCTTGGTTGAAGAATTAGTTTTATCAAATCACTGATTCATCCCCCCTCTCAGTGATCCTTAGTATTCCAACACTTACTACCAAACTCTAGTTGGTGGCACAACCCTTCTCCCAAACATGCAAGGAGCATCAACTCAAGAGAACAAGATGACTCAATATCTTGTTTTCAAGGAGAACACAATGTCTCAAGATCTTGTTCCCAATATTTTTGTAATCCTTTCCCAGAGAGAGTAGTAACAAAGATATTCAACAAGTGTTTGATAGCGAGAAGAGAGTAAGGATTATAGCCTGATACATGCCCCTACCTTAAAGTGATTTCAAACTCTGTCAGGGAGCAATTGCCTTTAAGGTAGAGTGATGAAGAAACATAGAACAAGAATGAGAGATTTCTAAAAGCACATACCCAAATGAGATGTGTTTACAAGAGCTACATCATGACAAGGGGTTACCCCCAAGATGAACAAACCAAGGTGATGCTTACATGCATGATACACAATGGCTTATGTAGTCATGGTATGACATTCAGCATTGTAACAATGTGTCACATACATATGAAGATGATGGAAGAAAGCTCACATACACAAATTGAATCAACATGAAAGGATGCTAAATCATCCAAACAAAATAATGGAATTACACATCACAACATATAGATGAATGAAGATACATATAGAGGAATGGTACCACATGCTCTTATACCTTGTACCTTTGTGTTAACAAGGGTACCAAGGGAGAACGAATCATCACAATATAGGGATAAAATACATATAAAGTTTTGAATGGTCAGTGGAATGGCCAAGTACTTGACGATATGCACAATAAAGTTTTGAATGGTTATTTTGTTGAATCTTTTTGTGTTTTAGAGGAGGAAGAGTGATTAAGCAGTCTTTAATTAGACTCAACAAAATATAGTCTTGTTGAGATAAAAGAGAATATATAGGGGGAGTAGGAAGCAAGAATTTTTGTTGTAAACATGGTGGTGAGAACATAGGAGAAGGCCAGAAACCCAAACCTACTTTAGACAAGTGTGGTGTTGGTTCCATAGTCTCTTTAATTCCTTGTTCTTTACATCCTAAACCATTTCCATTGTATCCTTATTTTGAAAGAATCTTGAATCCACGCCCATAACGCTTCTCTAAGACCAAAGGATAAAAAGAGGTCATATGGCTAGTTTTGTGTTTAGAAGTATGATTGTATGCTGAAGAATAAGGATCATTTTTTATTAGGGTAAGGATGGGCAATCTTTGTTTCAATCATCCCATGGGGATTGAAATCTAAAGTGGCCACTTCACTACCAAGACATGCATTAGAATCAAGTGATTCATTCGATTGAGATGATATTTTATCACAAATGTCCATCATTCTGGTAGGAGGTGGAACTTCATCTATTTTAAGGGTTTTATCATCATTAAATTTAAGGTTAATCTTTGTAGGAGTATGAGATTGTGTTGAGGAGATTATCTTAGGGTGTGAGGGTGGGATTTTATATTCAGCCACAAAGGAGGGTGTAAAATCTAATGAACCCCAACCATCACAAAAAAATGCATTCGAAGCCAATGTTATCTTGACCAATACCTTTGTTAGCAATGGAGGGTAGTGTTGAAGAAGGGATCAAACTACTCAAAGGAGTTTGATGTCTCTCTTCTATTTTTGACAAACTATCCCAAGTCATATTGGCTTCAATTTTGTGTACTTTGTTTTCAAAGATGAATTTTACTAAATGATGAAGGGTAGATGAATTTGTCCCCATGGAATGAATCCATGGTCTACCAAGAAGAAGATTGTATGAAAGAGAATTAGGCATGACATGGATAAGGGTAGGCAATGTCTTAGGTCTAGCCTTAAGAGGTAAGGTATGTTGATATGCAATGGACAACTGAGAGGGGGGGTGAATCAGTTGTCACCAAAAACTTAAACACTTTCTGTAATTAAACATTCATCTCTTATCCACAATTATTATGATTTAACAATGAGTGCACAAAATCATAAACTTAACCACAGATACAACATCAAACACAAGAGACACCAGATTTACGTGGAAAATAGAGAGGTGGGTAAAAACCATGGAGAGGATTAACTCTCAATATATATTGCAATCTTGAAATAGTGATGTTCAGGCTTGGTCACCCCACGAGCCTAAACATACTGGCTTACTACCATGAAGAAAAACTAGGCCTAGTAGGCTCATTGCCTCAACCCTAAACCTAGCAAGATTACAATAAGGGTTGTTAAACCCTACTGGTGGCTTACTGCCAGATTCACTATCATGATCAACACCTTTCTTTATTGTGAATAAACAAATCCTCAGCTTTGCTCTTCCTCTGTCTTGCTCTTCCTCTGCTCTGCTCTTCCTCTTCTTTCCTCTACCTCTTCTCTGCTCTGTCTTTGGACCTTCCTTAATATATTCTCATTTTTCACTCAAGGACAACTTTTCCACAACTTAGCTACAAGTATTTATAGACTACATCAACCTTGGAATGATCATCAAGGTTGGCATCAACGATTGGAACAATCTCCAAGGTCGGTATTACAAACATTTACAAAATAGGTCCTAACCTATTGCAACATCATGCAAAGGGAATGAAATGTGGATCACGCCATGCCTTAGCTGGTACTCAAACATGATCTTCCATGCCACAACATGCTTCCACAATCTTCTAGAGATCTCTGCAATCACTGGGATCAACCAGGTTAGCCAAGATTGGTTACACGCTATGTTATCTAGGAACAATCTTCACACACCATCTCAATTTCTTAACACAGACCAAAGTCTAGATAGGAACATGATTAGGAGACATCCACAAGAACACTATAATTATCAGGAGCAACCACACGAAACTTAACCACTTCATTCATAGGAATCTTCTTACCGAAGTACATGAACTTTACTGTCTTCAACTATCATAAAAAAAGATAGCTTGTGGACCACCAAACCATGAACCATTACAACTATAGGAACTTATCATCATCCTAGACTTCCCTCTAGAACTGTATAGAAAAATACTTTATTGGAAAGGAATGCGGAGCCAAATACTGTCTTCCTGTCCCAATTGAACTTATAGAAAAAGTAGGCTTCACTTTGGTGAACACAACTCACTTAGATCTTCATGCGGATGGCTTAGACCCAAAATGTAGCATCCTCAAACATACCTATAACTTATTTCCAATCCATAGACCATGATCTTCAAGCAGGAACAAATGCGGAGCAATTTACCAGACTATTCTTTAGCATACAACTCACTATCTGTACTACACTTCTCTGTGGCTTACTTGTTTCTTTCAGAGAGGCTAATTTTCTCAATATCCTCAACATACAAGTCTTCCAAACAAGTAATGGAATAGGATATAGTTGACACCAATGACAATAAGAATATGTTGACATCAATGACAACACTAATTAGGCACATACTTGCAACAATCTCCCCCTTTGTCATTGATCGCAACATATGATGTGAAAACCTGCAATAGCAATCAAGACAAGATTCTCCCCCTTTCTCTTTACACACCTACACTCTATCTTTCTCCAAAATTCTCCCCCTTTCTCTTACACATCTACACTCTTTCTCTTACACATCTATACTCTAAGTTTTTCACATGATTTCTCTCCCCCTTTGACATCAATGGCAAAGGGCACATACTTGCACTCTTCTTTTTTGATCTAATTTCTCTTCTGAACTTTCTTCAACTAACTACTCCCCCTTACTTGATGCTTTCCTAATTGTAATTTTATGTGAAGTTCTCTCCTTCTTGGTTTGTTAATTCTAACCTTAGGATCTTGGTGCTACTACCCTGTTTTCTTTGCCAACAACACTGCAATACTCACTGTTCTTTATCAGAAATTCATATTAGCATCATCTACTTGCTTCCCTTGGGAGATAATTTCATAATCTTTTTGACTTCAAAAACCATCTCTGATTATTACCTACACTACTACACCTTTTTCTTATTATTGCTTTGATTGAGAACTTATCCTTGCATATCTCATCCTACAATTCTTTTTCTTTCCCAATGCACCTTAGCTCTTTTTACCCAAGAACTGGTCTTCAGTGTGGTACTTTTGCACAATCTCTAGGGATCTCAGGAATTCTTTCCAGAACTTCTTCTTCTTTAACTTGACTGCCTTCTTGTTCAATGGGTCCATTTGATTTATACCTACTTAGATATGACATTTTTTTTTCTGATTTTATCAACCTTCACAATAGCACTTCTCAATTATCTTTCCCAGACTCTTATTGTAGCAGTTTTGACTTGAACTCTATTTTGAATGTAGATAGTACTATGTGTATCTTTTCTCCTGTATGTATCCGATAGGTCAGCTTCCTCCATCATTGATCTAGCAGCCTTTTGGACTAACATATATTTCCTTTTAACAACTTCATTCCACTGAGGAGTCCTAGCAGACAATTGTCTCCTTATCCGTTGTTCTTTACAGAAAATATTGAATTCATTTGATGTGAACTCACCTCCACTATCAAATCTTAAGCATTAGATCCTTAATTGTATCTCATTCCCAGTCCTTGCCTTGGAAGCTCATCTGCAAATTTTTAAACCATTTCCAAAGTTACTCATTATTCTCAAGATTAGACAAATTTATGGATATAGATGTAGTCACTGATTAATAGCCATATGCCAGAATTGCAGAACATTATCTTTAATGGTGAACCCAAGTGGACCAGAATACCAGAGCCCTGTCACTTGATTTTATTGGTTAGATACTTAGCCAAAATTCATGACCTATCATCTTGTCCCTTAAGTACACACTTGACCAATTCATCTGTCATGTCATAACTCCACATGAAACTCCATAATTCATATCCAACAATCATCATTGACCTCTTAACATACTTTCAGAACCGTACATCAAAATGCTCAATAGCGAAAGAATGTGGACAAAAATACTCAGATGCTTTATACTGTTTTAGGCTTAACTCTGAACCACATATAATGATCATCAACTGCAGAAGCATATTGATTCAATCTATGTTACTTACTTTATATATTGCTCATACTTTAGTCATTTTGGGCTTCTGGACCATAATCCTTTTGTACCTTGATCTACAAAGTTCCTTTCAAGCAATCTACCATGTAAGTCCTCATATCTTTGTGTCGAAACTCAGCACTGATTATCTGGCTGGGGGATTTAGAATTTTCAATACAGCTCCCCCTGAGCCATGACTCACAATCTACTTCTCAGAGGAAGTAGCTACTCTAGAGCCTGGAGCAGACTCATCTCTTCCTTCATTTGTTTCCTTCTTGACCCAAACCTTGTTCATTTCTTCCTTGACTTCTGCCAGATCAACTTTTTCCACTGATTTCTTCAATTCTTCTTGATTATCCTTCTTCATGTTCTTACTTCCACAAAATCTTGCAACATGTCCAAGCTTGTTGCAATTAAAGCACATAGTACTTTTCTGACCATTGATCCTTTCATTCATCCTTGACCTGCATAGGTTAGATTTATACCTAAATTTATTGCATATATAATAGTAGCCACCAAAGGATTCCATTTTCCCATTTGTCCCATAGCCTTTTCTCACTTGGCTCCTACACTCATTAGCTCTATGTCCCATTTTGTAGCAAGCATAGCATCTAATGGAATTCTAACTAGAGAAGGATGGGATATTTCGATTCACCCTATTTCTACACCAATTATCCTTGTGACCAAATTTGTTGTATAAATTACAGTAACCATTGAAAGAAGAGTACCTTTGAGCGTTTGGTTGTCTGATTGATAATCTTTTGCTTCTTTGATTTTGAGTCTGTCTGATCTTGTCCTCTTCCTAACTTGTTCTAGATCCTTTGTCTTTTCCAAATGTTATGTTGTCTCTATCATTTTTTTGTTCTACTATTAACCTATCATAAATAGCAGCACTCACATTGAGTTGATCTCTTTCAGCCTATACATGTTTCAAATTAGCTTTCAAGTATTCAACCTCTTCTTCAAGCTTCATGTAGTCTTTAACTTTGTCTTTCAGATAATTCTCAATCTTTGTCTTTTCTTCAATGTTCTCTTTTAGAGTTTGTTGTAACTGCCTGATTTGCCTTCTTAAATCTTCTTTCAAATCCATGTCTTCATCTACAGTTCTTGAGTTGTCTTTGTCAATACTAGAAATTAAGCACATATTCATTTAATTTACAGTAGCTTTGTGGTCATCCATATCGCATTCGGTGGTTTGGGAACCTTCTTATTTTTCAATGTGCAAACTCTTGTTGGTTGAGACTGAATTCTTCTGGATGTTTTCAATAACCTTGACATTTGTACTTTCCACGATCCTTCTCAATCTATTGTTATAACATTGATAATCTTTGGTCCAGGATGAGTATCCAAGAAAAGTGCCTTCCTCAAACTTAGCATTGTCCTTTTCCATTATGATGAGGCATTTGCTTCCAAATATTTTGAAATATTTCATAGTGGGTATTGATCCACACCATAACTCAGCAAGGGTCTTTCCTTCTTTGATTGTTACCTAAACTTTGTTCAATGTGTAGATAGTGGTTTGTATTGCCTCCTTCCAAAATACATCTGGAAAATTTTCTTCTTCCATCATTAATTTTGCATTCCCCTGAATAGTTCTACTTGCTTCTTCCATTATCTTAATTTTGGCAAAGAGTTGTTTTTCTATCCCATAGGTTTCACAAAATGTACTGAAATCATTGGAAATATGTTCTTCTTCTTTCCCAATTCTTAGGCCTTTGATGTTCATGCCTAGCTCATTTTCAAGGGTTTCTTTAAAAAAATTGAGTGCTTTTAGAATCTCTAATTTATCTTTTAAAAAACTAATCTAAGTCATTCTAGAAAAGTCATCAATGAAAAACATAAAGTATATTTGACCATGGAGACTTGATATTCTTGTAGGACCACAAAATCTTGCATAAATTAATTCCAATCATTCAATGGAGGATCTTTCTTTATCTTGCCATGCTTTTCTTGAAAATCTTTGACATTTCCTATAGCTAATGTTTCTTGAGTAATCAATCTTTGGTAGATCCTTCACACTCTGAACTATGTTCGTTAAGTCATCAAGATTTTTATGGCAAAGTCTTATATGCCAAACCCAGCTTTCATTTGTCTAAGATGTGTATCCAAGAAAGTCACTTTTTTCTGAGATGATGGAGGTTCTTTTCATTTCTTTTTGCAATTGCAATTGTAGCTCCAGATTTTTCTTTGACTTCAAGAGAGTCATTCTCAAATACAAACTTGAATGCCTTCCTGCATAACTATCTGATGCTCAAGAGATTGTGTTTCAAACCTTTTACATAAAGAACATCTTTAGAAATTTGTCTATTGCTAAAATTTGTCGATCCTATTCCATAGACTTCAGTAGTGCAGTCATCTCCGAACCTGACTAGCCTTTCATTGTATTCTTCTAGACTAACGAACTTGCTTCTGTCTCTAGTCATATGGTTTGAGCAGCTACTATCAATAACCCAACAATCTTCATCACTAGTACAACCTTCAGACCATCTTTGATGGCTGTCATTTTGTTCTTCATGAATTTCTTCCTTGGAAAATTTGCTCTTGATATCTCTTGATGAGCATTCGATTGTATTAGAGAGTATTTTCTTTCCTTTTGTCTCCATTTGGATCTCCCATGAGTTGTTAGACTCTTTCCAAAGGGACTTGGCTCTAATACCAATTGTTGATATGCGTTGGACAACTGAGAGGGGGGTGAATCAGTTGTCACTAAAAACTTAAACACTTTCTACAATTAAACATTCATCACTTATCCACATTTATTATGATTTAACAATGAGTGCATGAAATCAGAAACTTAACCACGGATACAACATCAAACACAAGAGACACCAGATTTACATGGAAAACCCCAAGGTGGGGAAAAACCATGGAGAGGATTAACTCTCAATATATATTGCAATCCTAAAATAGTGATGTTCAGGCTTGGTCACCCCATAGGCCTAAACATACTGGCTTACTACCATGAAGAACAACTAGGTCTAGTAGGCTCACTGCCTCAACCCTAAACCTAGTAAGATTACAATAAGGGTTGTTAAACCCTGAGGGCTGTTAAACCATACTAGTGGCTTACTGCCAGATTCACTGTCATGATCAACACCTTTCTTTATTGTGAATAAACAAATCCTCAGCTCTGATCTTCCTCAACCCTGCTCTTCCTCTGCTCTACTCTTCCTCTTCTTTCCTCTACCTCTTCTCTGCTCTGTCTTTGGACCTTCCTTAATATATTCTCATTTTTCACTCAAGGACAACTTTTCCATGACTCAGCTATAAGTATTTATACAGTACATCAACCTTGGAATGATCATCAAGGTCAGCATCAACCATTGGAACAATCTCCAAGGTTGATGTTACAAACATTTACAAAATAGGTCCTAACCTATTGCAACATCATGCAAAGGGAATGAAATGCGGATCATGCCATGCCTTAATTGGGAATCAAACATGATCTTCCATGCCACAACGAACTTCCATAATCTTCTAGAGATCTTCGCAATCACTAGGATCAACCAAGTTGGCCAAGACTGGTTACACGCTACGTTATTTGGGAACAATCTTCACACACCATCTCAATTTCTTAATGCAGACCAAAGTCCAGATAGCAACATGATTAGGAGACATCCACAAGCTAGCTATAATCATCAGGAGCAACCACATGAACCTTAACCACTTTATTCATAGGAATCTTCTCACTAGAGTACATGAACTTTACTATCTTCAACTGTCATAAAAGAAAGATAGCTTTCCGACCACCAAACCATGAAGCATTGCAATTGTAGGCAATTATCATCATCCCAGACTTCCCTCTAGAACTGCATAGCAAAATAGTTTATTGCAGAGGAATACAGAGCCAAATACTGTCTTCTTGTCTCAACTAAACTTACAGAAAAAGTAGGCTTCACTCTGGTGAACACAACTCACTCAAATATTCATGCAGATGGCTTAGACCCAAAATGTAGCATCCTCAGACATACCTATAACTTACTTCCAATCCATAGACCATGATCTTCAAGAAGAAACAAATGTGGAATAGTTTACCGAACTGTTCTTCAGCATACAACTCACTGTCTATACTGCACTTCTCTGTGGCTTACTTTTTTCTTCTAGAGAGGCTAATTTACTCAATATCCTCAGCATACAAGTCTTCTAAACAAGTAATGGAATAGGATACAATTGACACCAATGACAACAAGAATATGTTGACATCAATGACCACCTATTAGGCACATACTTGCAACAAGGTAATAGTACCTAATGATTGCCTACCAACATTATCAAAGCCATGAATGTTTTTTATTAGTTCAGTTGGAAAAGAGGGTCTAGAACCCTATACAAAATGGCCCCTTGGGCTACATACCATTAACAAGCCAGAAACAACACATTAATAGCGCATGAACAACAGACAAAAAAACCTAATAAAAAACAACAGAAAGAACCAGAAACTAGGGACTATCAGTCATCCCAAATTTGGTCAGGAGCTCCACCATGTATTTATAGTCTCCTAGGCTATCTAGCCCTACCTACTTGACCTAGTCATCCAAGTCTTTGACAGCTACGAAGATCGATGCCGCCCAATGCAAGGCCTTAGCAGCAAACTCGGCCATAATCTTCCACTTCTTCTACATTCCCTCCATCTTCTTCTAGAGGTGCCTCAGATCCTCAGTAGTCTTAATGCACATAGAGAAATTCCCCTTACTATCTTGTCCCCCGAACACCCTAGTAACATCACCCAAGTCCTCAGAACTAGACTTTTTCATGGAGGTGAAGTGACTTGCCCCTTCAACTTCATGCATAGACTTAGTGGTGGTTTCTTCCCCTCCCACCTCCATCATTTCCTCAACAAACTTTGACTCATTAGAGATCTCCACTCTCTGGGGGGTTGCAGAAGGTTTTCCAACAATGTGGGTAGACCGACGAACCCTTGGGTTAGCAACCTCCACACTTTCCCCACTATCAACCAGCTTATGCCCAGAGTCTAGCTCAATAATTTTCACATGCTCAACTGTAGTCACAGCCTTCTTACCCTTCTTAGATTTTTTCTCAATAGTAGTCCCTTCATCCTCTGAATCCAATCTATCTCTTTTAGATGAATTTTCCCCTGGCACCGAGGTGGCACCATGCAGGGGTTTCTTTTTAGAAGTGGCACGAATGTTGAGTTTATCATCCGATTGAAATAAAGATGTATCAATATTGAGTTTATGTAACAAATCTATTCCACAAACATTAAGACATGATCCACCATCAATCATAGTGTGTCTTATCCTTTTTCTGTTAACAATCACACATATCATAAGTGGCTCATTTTGGTTTTGGACTTCTATGGGAGGTAATTCATGTTGTTGAAATGATAGATTACATGTTGTTACTTACATATAATCTAATAGAGATGATGCATCATTCGGTCTAACAACAAGTGGAACACTCACCTTTTGAAGAGCCTCATGGAGCATTTAGTGGTATGTAGGTGATGTTTATATTAAATCCCATAGAGAGATCATAGCCATAATAGTGCAGAGCTACTTGACAAGATCATATTCTTTACCAATATGAGTAGGAAGACGAGGTGCTTTGAGGTAGGATAGGTTGAGAAGGTGGAAGAGAAACATGCACATGTAGTGCTTTCTTACTTTGCTTGTTATTATGGGTGTTGTGTGAGTGACCATGTGAGGCTGTGACACATTTTCAACACCTTGATTTCCTTGAGTAATTTTTTTTGCATAATTGAGAATGTAACCCGAGGGTCGAGGTGGTGTTGGACCACCTTGGATTGTAATCACTGGTTTGTATCAAGGAGGCACATTAGGTGCCTCATGCATAATGATTTTGGGAACATTAGTACACGTATTCACTATCCCCATAGCGGGTGGAAAAAGTCTATTAATGATGATTGAATTGACATTGTTTGATTTTTTATTAAGCTCAACATCCATCCTTAAGTGATTTAATGTGAGAGATTTCTCCTCATCCACTAATGCTTCATCTTTTGTAGGGAGAGAATTGGAATGAAGGGAGGGTAAAGTGTTATTAAGAAGATTGTTGATGATTGTATCTTCGGTGTTGTCTAAGGGGTTTGAACATGCAACCAAAGGAGACATACCAAGGGTCTTCACATCCTTAGTGATATCCAAGGTACTTGAATATTTAATCAAAGGTAGAAGATCCTTAGGATGAGCCATAGAAACGTCATGTATAATGGTAGAGATAGAAGATTTAATATTATTAGATGAATTCCCTTTAACTACCCATGGAGGGTCCTTCGTGAGAGGAGGATATTCATTCACTAATGCTTCATCTTTTGAAGGAAGAGCATTGGATTTAAGAGAGGGCAGGGTGATGTTAAGGGATGTGTCAATGATTTCATCCTCTTGGACCAACATATCCTCACAAGTGGGGATCATTTTGGGAGAGGGATCCAAATCATAGGGTGAAATAGACAAAGCTAGATCACCATTACATGTATTAGAGAGTAGATCCATGAGAATAGACATGGAATTATCATGATTTGTAGCAAAAGTAGAAGAAGAATTATCACCATCATCTTTCGCATGACTATTCATGGAGATGAATTCGGTTAGTTCTCCTACTATCAAAGGATACACACACATGAGGGTTGTGAAGCTATAAAAATCATGTATATAGAAAAGTACTTGGACTTCATATATGTAACATTTAGAAACATCAATATTATTGATGGATGCTATACAATTTGAAACATGAGGATGCATATTAGTGAATTTATAGAAATTTTCAAAATCTAGGATATACACATGCAAAGATTCCAAAGAGGAATAACATGAATATGCCATAATGAAATGTTTTGGAACATAAATATAAAATCATATCTATTCATTAATGAAGTTCAACCAATGTGAAAATAAAATTACAATCAGAGACCTACAAGTGCAAGAGAAACGGGGTCTTTCAAAAATTATGATATTCTTGGTAACCACAACAACTAAGTCTTGCAACTGTAGGATGTGTAGTATGTGCAAAATAAGTGCCTAAATAATGTATCCACTTGAGTGAAACAAATATTTACAAGACTTTTATTTGATAAAGATGCACTAAATGCAAGACTAGTTAGGTTTTACTATCAAAACCCTAGATCTTAAATGCTCAATTCTAGACCAAATTTTTTTGATGCAAGCCTTATTTTTGAATACAAATGAAATTTATGACATAATATATAAAATAAATATCATATTTGAAATTTTAATAATAGAATAAAAATATGAAACAAGGTTTTAATAACAAACCCTAGGTTTTGAATTCGACTAGGTTTTAAAAAAATGCAAGCTTTTCACCAAAAACCCTAGTAAATGAGAGCTTCAAATGCAAGATGCAACACCATGAAATGAATATATACATAATTATCAATCAGATATGATTCAAAAATAATATATTTAATCCTTTCTATGATGAGCTACAACACATGTAATGAAAACTATGCACAAATATGCCTTTTTGAAAGCCTAAAAATGCTTTGATTTTTCACTTTTTTCAATGCAAATATGCAAAAATGTTCTAGAACAGAAAAGATGACAAGGTAGAGCAGATTAAAACCATTTAATAAATCCAATAATGCAACAATATTTACAAAATCACACCAATCTACAAACCCTAGGTTGAAGATTAGCTAGGCTTTTAAAAAATGCAAGGTTTTTACAAACCCTAACAATGAAACAATGCAAAATTGAGCTATATAACTATGCAAAATGATGAATGAATGGAATATAATCAGATATAAGGTGTAAAATAGATCATATCTGATGCAATAAGGATGAAAAAGTTTAAGAAACAACAGGTTCACCAAAATGTTAGGTAGAAAAGAGAGACAAGCTCAATAGATCAAACTAGGTCAAACCCTCTTCTACAAAACATTTGGGGTACAAACCAAGTTTGGATTCTACCTTAGAAGGAGAGATAAACTAAATGGGTTAATCCCTTTTGTTTTATAGAGAATCAATTAACCAAATCCAATCAATCAAGCTAGAGACAAGACATGAAACCCTAGTTGATGAATATTAGAGCATAATAGACAAATGAAGATAGATACAAACAATCTGAAAGAAGCATAGAGATTACTTAATGGAGGAGAACCTGATTATAAAGGTAAAAATACCAAGGCCAAGGGTGCTTGGGTACCCTAGACCCTAATTAGGGTTAGTAGATGATTTCACAGTTGGTTCTATAATAGTAACCTTAGTCTTCTTCCTAGAAATTAGCTTTCGAAACCTGTCCATCTGACTTGCACACACGAAAAGAGAGAAAAAGTTGGGTACTATTTAGGAGGTTACCTTAGTCAAGCCCCATGAATGGTGTTTCCACCTACACAATAGCAAATATGATTGATAAAGAGTGCATGCCCTAGGAGGGCAGAGGTAAATCCAAAGTAGAATGGATTGCTAACACAAAGCATGAAGGAAAGAGGTCACCATGAGCATGGAAACCCTTGTATGCTTGTAGATGGCATCACAACTTGACTCAATAAGTTGGTGTATCCTCCAAGATCTTCACAAGACCTCTAATATGTTAGCACTGTAGTAATAATCCACAAAAGAGAGCTTGAGAGCAGAGGAGAGAGCATAGGAGAGAGTAAGAATCTTCCAAGAAGTTATAAGAGCATAGAGATGTTCAAATGAATAGAATAAATTACTTTTATATGAATTCCCATTAATTTCTGGAGAGTTAAACCACATAAGGCCAACATTAGGAATGCTTTAAAGGGCTTAAGATGACAAGACCACTTTTTAGGGCAGGGCTAAAGGAGGGCCCAGGGTGCTTGGGCACCATAGTCCTTTAGCCAGACACCTCCTAAAAAAGGGCACTTAGAGTACACTTAGCCCTGCCTTATGATTCTTTTCTAGGTTTAATGCATATAGATCAAGTATTACATGCTTAATTCTCAAAAAGGTATTAAAATAGGTCCTAATAAACAAGGGTAAATATTTTAGGCCCATCTAGGAGCTAAACTAAGGATAAAATCGTGGTGTACACATTTTATGACTCAACATAGATATTGAATGACCATGAATAACAGTGATAGCATTGTGATTAGAGGATTAATGTATTCATACTAATAGAGATAATAATGTATACAGCTATGGGTCGAGGACTATATGGTCCCCTTGTAGCCTTAAGCCATAGCTAGCAATAACCATAATATTACATATGATTGTAGGCTAAGGACTACATGGTTCTCTTGCAATCTCTAAGATATAGCTCACAATAACCATAACATGTATCAATAACATTATTGAGCCTTGTGGCCAATGGACAATGTGATATTAAGGCTCAATGACTCCATAGTCATAACTGGATAGCAATCACAATCAAGATAATACCAAATAATAAATGGATATAACTAGAGATAGGATCAAGTCAAGGTAATATAATATTAACATATATAGTACACAAATGTAGTCTACTATAATACTATTGTTTATTCATCAGATTGAATCAAATAAAAATGATATCAAGTATTGACTTTTTGACAAGGATGCTCATACTTATAGATTCTCCCTACGAGTTGCTAATTTTTTATACTATCCCAATCTCCCTTCCAAAGATATATGACACTACTAGGATTCCACACCTCCAAATTTTCTAGACTAGAATAATTATTCAAGTATTAACATATGCAAGAATGTGTCTCCGCATTCAGTCTTAGCCATGATTAGAAGAAGGAGAGGATGGACTATTTCAAATGATCATCTCATCTTTTCACTTATTCCCAATACCATAAGATATTTTTAGCCTCCACCACCGAATATGTGCCTTAATGGATCCATACTCCCCTTTCAATAGTGGTTACCACACACAGGGATAAAATAGTAAAATTATAATAATAACATAAGCACACCATTACCAATAATGAATTTGAAATAAGATCATGCTATAAAACAATAATAAATAATCAAATTGACTATATCGACACTATGCTTATGAGCGTCTACACAATAAATAAATCATAACTATATTAAATGCTATTGAAATAATAATATTAGTAATAATAATCGACTCTTAAAATATTATATCGACTAGTTAATAAATAAACTATTGTGACTTCTTTTGAAAACACCTAATGTGCTCATATGTGTTTATCATGCATCACATACAATCATATTACTGACTCATGTAGGTATGTGAGGTTCTTGATTAATATGGTTCAAATGTTGACTTGTCACCATTTATCATCCTCTCCAAGATGATACTCTCCCTCACTACACGGGTGGGAAAATGTTATCCTACATCCACCTCATGTCCAACTAGATAGTAGTTAGTCTATTAATAAAATAAATTATAATCAAAATTTGATTAAATATCAAATTCATTTAATCAATTTCCATATCATGAATATTCTATCAAGATAAATAAAGCATCATTTATCTTATTACAATGTGGTACAAAATGGAATAATAAATATTAAATAGTGTAGCATTCTAAAATGTGCACACCACCATTTCACCCTTAGTTTAGCACCTGGGTGGAACTAAAATGTTTGCACTTGTTAATTAGGACCTATTCTAGCACCTTTTAAAGCATTGAATGTGTGATTATTGATCCTAATGTACAAAACTAAGAAAAGAATAATAAGGTGGGGCTAAGCACACTTTAAGTGCCCTTTTTTGGGAGCTATGTGGCTAAAGGACCAAGGCACCCAAGCGCTCTAGGCCCTCCTTTAGCCTTGCCCTAAAATGTGGCTTGTCGGCTTGGGACATCTTAAAAGGTTCCTAATGTCGGCCTTGTGTAGTTTAATTCCCCAAAAATCAATGGGAGTGCACATAAAATCAAGTTAAGTCATTCATTTGGACATCTCTAAGCTCACTCTAACTTCTTGGAAGATTTTTATTCTCTCTTATGCTATCTAATCTACTCTCAAGCTCTCTATTGTGGATTATTACTGCGATACTAACATATTTTAGGTCTTGTGAAGATCTTTGGGCTACACCAACTTCTTAAATCAAGTTGTGATGTCATTTCTAGCATGCTAATGTTTCCATGCTCATGGTGACTTCTTTCCTTCATGATTTGTGTTAGCATTCCATTCTACATCAAATTTGCCTTTGCCCTCCTAGGGCATGCACACTTTATCAACCATCATTGGTATTATGAACGTGGGAACACCATTCATGGGGCTTGAATGAGGCATATCCTAAATAGCACCAAACCATTTTCCTTCTTGAATGTGTGCAGGTTAGACAAACAGGTTTCGCAAGGTGATCTCCAGGAAGAAGACATGTTATTGTTACAGATCTGATAGAGGAATTAGTATCTGGAAACTCTAATCTGGGACCAAGGTGCCCAAGCACACTTTTCCTAGGCATTTTGACCTCTAAAATCAGGTTCTAAACTAATCACTGATCTTTTTTGTTCATTTGGTTTCTAGGTTTTTGGTTCCGACATTCTAATGTGCTCCGATCTTTGTCAACTAGGATTTCATGTCTTCACTCTAGCTTAATTGATTGGATTTGGTTAATTATTTCTATATACAACAAAAGGGAAAATCTCCTATAGTTTTAATCTCCCTCAAGGGTAGAAGCTAAGCTCGGTTTGTGCCCCAATGTTTTGTAGAAGAGGGTTTGACATGGTTTGATCTATTGAGCTAGTCTCTCTTTTCTACACTACATTTTGGTAAACCCGTCATTTCTTGCAATTTGGCATCCTTATTGAATCAGATATAATCTATTTTCTATCCTATATCTGATTAGATTCAATTCATTCATCATTTCACATACTTTCATAGCTTAATTTTGCATTATTTCATTGTTAGGGTTTGAAAAAACCTTGCATTTTTAGGAAATCCAGCTAATCTTAAACCTAGGGTTTGTAGATTAGTGTGTTGTGTCAAATATTGTTAAATTATGGGTTTGATTAAAAGGATTTAATTTTCTGTACGTTGTCATCCTTTCTGTTCTAGGACATTGTTGCATATTTGCATTGAAAAAAGAGAAAATTCAAAGGATTTTTAGGCTTAGAAAAGGGCAGATTTGTGCATTGTTTTCATTGCATGTGTTTTAGATCATCATAAAAATATTTAAATCTCTGATTTTTTCATCATATCTGATTTATATTTCTGTACATAATCATTTCATGTCATTTCATCTTGCATTTAAGACTCTCATTTGCTAGGGTTTTGTCAAAAAAGTTACATTTTTGAAAAACCTAGTTGTAATCAAGATCTTATTTCGCATTTTACTGCTATAATTTAAATTTCAAATATGATCTTGCATTGTTGTATCATTTCATAAATATTATTTTATTTAAAAAATAATTCTTGCATTGAAAAATTGGGGTTTAGGAAGTAAGCATTCAAAATCTAGGGTTTTGATAATAAACCCTAGCTAGTCTTGCATTTAGTGCATCTTTATCAAAGAAAGGTTTTGTAAATCATTGTTGCATTCAAGTGGATACATAATTTAAGCACTTATTTGGCACATAATACACATCTGACATTTGCAAGACTTAGTTGTTGAAGTTACCAAAAACACACATTTTTGGAAGACCCTGCTTCTCTTGCACTTGTAGATCTTTGATTGCAATTGTATCTTGATCTGGGTGGTACTTGGTTAATAAATTTAGCATTTTCTATTCCATATCATATTGGCATATAATAGACAATTCATCTCATCATGGATGCCTCTAGTTGTTCCTCTTTTCTATCTTTGCATGCATATATCAAAGATTTTGAAAAATTTTACAAATTCATTAATAGGCATCCTTATGTTTTAGATCATATAGTATCAATGTATGATGTCAATATATTCAAATTTTTTTAATATAAAATCCATGATTATATATCTGATTTTGATAGCTTCATAACTCTCATGGGTGTATATCCTTCGATATTAGAAGACCTTAATAAAATCATCTCCATGAATTGTCATGAAAAAGGTGATAATGATAATTCTTCTCCTATACATGATATTTCTATGGATCTTTCTCCTTTGGTTGAATGTTCAAGTACCATGGATATCACTAAGGATGTGAAGACCCATGATCTTCCTTCTTTGATTGAATGTTCATATACCTTGGATGTCACTAAGGATGCAATGACCCTGGATATCTCTCTTTTGGTGGCATGTTCAAAACCCTTGGACACCACTAAGGATACAGTCATCAATAATTCTCTTAACAACACTTTAACCTCCCTTCATTCCAATGATCTCCCTTCAAATGATGAAGCATTAGTGGATGAGGAGTGGTCTCTCACATTAAATCCCTTGGGGATGGATGTTGAGCTCACTCAAAAAGAAAACAATGTCAATGTGATCATCATTAATAGTCTTATTCTACCCACTAGCAGGATAGTGAATAAGTGTACTAATTTCTTAAACTCATTGTGCATGATGCACCTAATATGCCTCCTCACTTCAAACCAGTGATTTTGGTTCAAGGTGATCCAAAACCACCTTGACCCCTAGGTTACATTCTCAGTTATGCAAAACAAATTACTTATGGTGTTCAAGATGTGTCACAACATCACACGATCACTCACGCATATAACACCCACAATAAAAGTAAGCACACACCAAGTGTTCCCATCTCTCTTCCACCTTCTCAACCTATTCTACCTCAAGCACCTCATCTTCCTCCACATATTGGTTAAGAATATGATCTTGTCAAGCAACTCCACACTACTCCGGCTAAGATCTCTCTATGGGATTTAATAAAAACATCACCTAAAAACCACATAATGCTCGATGAGGATCTACAAAAGATAGTCATTCCACCTTTTGCTAGACCGAATGATATAGCATCTCTGTTAGATTGTATGCAAGAGACAACATCCGATATATCATTTCAACAACATGAGTTATCTCCCATAGATGAAAATGAGCCTCTCATAATATTTGTCATGATTGGTAATATGATGATAAGACGCACTGTGATTTATGGTGGATCGGGTCTTAATGTTTGTGGAATAGATTTGTTAAATAAAATCAATATTGATAAATCTTCAATGCAACTAGATACACTCAACATTATTTGCTTTGATAATGTTTGTAGGACATCACTTGGTACAATCACCTTAGATATTAAGGATGGACATAAGACAGTTCCTACTCTTATCCATGTCATGCCTAATACTCTTTCATACAATCTTCTTCTTGGTAGACCGTGGATTCATGCCATGGGGGCGGTTCCGTCTACCCTTCATCGTTCAATAAAATTCATCTTTAAAAAGCTGATACATTTTTAGAAAGTTGCTCAAAAATAGAAGTGAGACATTAAACTCCTTTAAGTAGTTTGATCCCTTCTTTACCACTATTCTCTGCTACTACTAGTAGTGTTGGTCAAGATAGTGTTGGTCCTTCAAATGCATTTGAGGGTGATGATTTGTGTTTGTTAGTCTTTACACCCTCCTTTGTAGGTAGTATAAAGTCTTTCCCTCACACCCTAAGATCTCGAAGGTAAATACAATTTCTTCAACACCTAAGAAACTTAAACTTAACAATAATTTCAATGGAACTTTTGATCTTGGTGATGATCTTCTAGCTACTATAGAAATGGCTTCCACTTGTGATAAAGTATCATCTCATGAATCATCTCCTTCTAATATATGTCTTGGTAATGAAGTGGCCTCTTTAGATTTCAACCACCATGGGCTTGTTGAAACAAAGTTTGATCCTCCTCACCATGATAAAAAGAATAATCCCTCTTCTTTAGCATATCATCACAATTATAAAAACAACAAAGCTCACCATATGACCTCTCTTCTTCCTTCAGATTTGGAAAAGCGTTATGGGTGTGGATTCAAAATTCTTTCAAAACAAGGATACAATGGAAATGGGTTACGATGCAAAGAATAAGGAATTAAGGCACCTGTGGAACCAACACTGCACTTGTCTAAAGTAGGTTTGGGTTTCCAGCCTTCTCCTATGTTTTCTCCACCATGTCCTCAAGGAAAAGGATTACTTCTTACTCCAACTAAATATCCTTTTCTATCTCAACAAAAAGGGTTTTTTCCTACTCCCGCTATAGCTTCTCTTCTATCTCAATAAGAGTGTATATTACCGAGTCTACTTAAAGACAAATTAATCAGTCTTCCTCCTCTTAAGTGCAGAAAGATTCAAGAAGACAGTACTGCAACTCATTATTGTGTGTATCATTGAGCACTTGGCCATTCCACTAACGAATGTTGAGTCTTGAGTAGAGAAATTCAACAACTTTGAACAAGGTTTTTCTCTATCATTTCTCACCATGCTTGATGTAGTCCTTAGAGCACCTTGTCCTCCATCCATTTTATAATCAAGTTGGGGGAGGATAATTTGTTATAGACCGACTCGCAAGGGTGGTCCCTTCTTCTTATATATGTTATGTTTGTATGGTTATCCCCGTACTGTGATGTTGTGGTTCTCCCTTGGCACCCTTGTTAGCACAAAGCTACAAGGAGTAAGAACACATCGTGTCATTCCTCTATGTATATCTTCATTCTTCTATATGTCGTGATGTGTAATTTCATTACTTTTTCTTGGATAATTTAGAATCCTTTCATGTTGCTTCAATTTATGTGTATGTGATCTTTCTTCCATCTATGTAGCACCTTGTAGTAATGCTCAACATCATACCATGAAAAAACAAGCCATTGTGTATCATGCCTATAAGTATCACTTTGGTTTGCTCATCTTGGGGGAAACACCTTGTTGCGATGTAGCCTTTGGAAACCACAAGTCATTTGGACATGTGCATTTATAAAGTTCTCGTGCTCGTTTTATATTTCTTCCTCACTCTACCTTAAAGGCAATTTCTCTTGTACAGAGTTAGCAATCACTTTAAGGTGGGGGCATAGATCCTGATATGAGCCTTACTTTCTTATTTCTATTTAAACACTTGTTGATTATCTTTGTTACTACACTCTCTTTGAAAGGATTACAGCTAACTTGGAAACAAGATCTTGAGTCTATCTTGTTCTCTTAAGTTGAAGCTCCTTGCATGTTTGGGAGAAGGGTTGCGCCACCAACTAGAGTTTGGTATTAAGGTCGCTTCACCTTCTTATTTTGGAAGACTTTGTAAAATCCTCTTTCTAGAGGTAGTTTTGTTGGAATACTAAAGATCACTAAGAGGGGGTGAATCAGTGATCAGATAAAACTAATTCTAAAACCAAGATCTTCACACAATAAAACAATCTAACATGATCATGAAACACAAGACAGTTGCATCAGGATATGAAAGCATTAAAAAAGCATAGGAGATAGATAGAATCAACACATAACATAGGTGATTGAGTGGAAAACCCCAAAATGGTAAAAACCACTATAAACTTGATCTCCATTAAGCCTCACTGGCAAACCTCTCTGGTTACAGTCTGTGCCTCATTGGCAAACCTCACTGGTTTTAGACTATGCCTCACTGGCTAGGATTTCACTAATCTCACTAGCCATAAACCTCATTGGTTACAATGCCTCACTAAAAAATGATCTTACTGATCACAAACAGGCCTCACTAGCCATAAACCTCACTGGTTACAATGGCTCACTGTAAAATGATCTCACTGATCACAAACAGGCCTCACTAGCTCTAAACCTCACTAGTTACAAAGTGTACCTCACTGGCAATAAAAATAATCTTAGAAGAAAATCTAAAGGGATACAGAGGGTTTCTCTTTTTCACTACAATGCTCATATCAACATATCATTTTTCTCCAATCAATAAGTCCATTCATCTACCTTCATACTCTGCACAATTTACTACATAATAACATCACTTTGTGCATAATATACCTACATCAACATATCTCACTCTACATATTTCATAGTTACAAATCCTGTTCACTATCAATCACAAAATTCACTTTTTCATGCTCATTCTAAAACCACTATTCAAAACACACAAACTTCTAATCATGATCCCCTATCAAAATATAATATCAGCTATCAATATTCCTATCCACTCCCACATCCATCATTAGCATACAGTTAAAGCTGCAAAAATAAAATCACTTGCAACAATAAAATATGTCTTCATCTGCATAAAATCCTCATACTCAACATAATTCACCTGCAAAATGATCTCTTTCTCTACATACAGTCAAGCAATACCTTCTCTCAATCACCTAACTCATACCTGTGTTCTCATTCAAGAAACCACAATACATTGCACATCCTCTGTACTTTCATAATTCTCTATTAGAGGCCATTCATGTACTATATATATCTCACTCCAACAATCTATATCAACTCATTAAAAAATCCCCTTGAGAATGTTGATATGTGCCAGACAACAGAGAGGGGGGGTGAATCAGTTGTCACAAAACTTAAACACTTTCTACAATTTAAACATTCATCACTTATCCACAATTATTATGATTTAACAATGAGAGCATGAAATTAGAAACTTTAACCATAGAAGAAACATCAAACACAAAAGACACTAGATTTACATGGAAAACCCCAAGGTGGGGAAAAACCACAGAGAGGATTAACTCTCAATATATATTAGAATCTTGAAATAGTGATGTTTAGGCTTGGTCACCCCACGGGCCTAAACATATTAGCTTACTGCCATGAAGAACAACTAGGTCTAGCAAGCTCACTACCTCAACCCTAAACCTAGCAAGATTACAATAAGGGTTGTTAAACCCTACTGGTCGCTTACTGCCAGACTCACTACCACAATGAACACCTTTCTTTATTGTGAATAAAAAAATCCTCAGCTCTGCTCTTCTTCTACCCCGCTCTTCCTCTGTTCTGCTCTTCCTCTGCTCCTTCTCTATTCTGTCTTTGGACCTTTCTTAATATCTTATCATTTCTACTCAAGGACACCTTTTCCATGACTCAACTAGAAGTATTTATACACTACATCAACCTTGGAATGATCATCAAGGTCGGCATCAACCATTGGAACAATCTCCAAGGTCGGTATTACAAACATTTACAAAATAGGTCCTGACCTATTGCAACATCATGCAAAGTGAATGAAATGCAGATCACGTCATGCCTTAGCTGGGACTCAAACATGATCTTCCATGCCACAACATGCTTCCACAATCTTCCAGAGATCTCCGTAATCACTAGGATCAACCAAGTCAGCCAAGACTGGTTACACGCTACGTTATCTGGGAATAATCTTCTCACACCATCTCAATTTCTTAATGCAGACCAAAGTCTAGATAGGAACATGATTAGGAGACATCCACAAGCATGCTATAATCATCAGGAGAAACCACATGAACCTTAACCACTTTATCCATAGGAATCTTCTCACCGAAACACATGAACTTTACTATCTTCAACTGTCATAAAAGAAAGATAGCTTGCGGACCACCAAACCATGAACCTTTGCAACTGTAGGAAATTATCATCATCTTAGACTTCCCTCATGAACCATAGAGAAAGATACTTTATTGTAGAGGAATGCACAGTCAAATACTGTCTTCCTATCTCAACTGAACTTACAGAAAAAGCAGGTTTCACTCTGGTGAACACAACTCACTCAGATCTTCATGTGGATGGCTCAGACCAGAAATGTAGTATCCTCAGACAAACCTCTAACTTACTTCCAATCCATAAGCCACGATATTCAAGAAGGAATAAATGTGGATCAGTTTACCAGACTGTTCTTCAACATACAACTCACTATCTATACTGCACTTCTCTGTGGCTAACTTGTTTCTTCCAGAGAGGCTAATTTTCTCAATATCCTCAACATACAAGTCTTCTAAACAAGTAATGGAATAGGATAGAGTTGACACCAATGATAACAAGAATATGTTGACATCAATGACAACACCGATTAGGCACATACTTGTAATAATCTCCCCCTTTGTCATTGATGGCAACATATGATGTGAAAAACTACAACAACCATCAAGACAAGATTCTCCCTCTTTCTCTTTACACTCCTGCACTCATTCATTCTCCAAAATACTCCCCCTTTTTATTACACATCTGCATTCTAAGTTTTTCACATGACATCTCTCCCCCTTTGACATCAATGGAAAAGGGCACATACTTGTACTCTTTTGCTCTGATCTAATCTTTCATCTAAACTCTCTGACTACTCCCCTGAAAAGTAGCCCTAAAAAGCATCAATCTAGACCTCTGAACACCTCCAAATTGATGCACCATTGTGCATCTTAGTTTAGAGTACGAGGGGTGATGACCCCTATCTTTTCCCTGAGATACTCAAAAGTATCCTTGGGCAAAGGATCGATAAAGATGTCTGCAATCTGATCCTTGGTAGAAACATACTCCAACTTGACTTCATTCTCTATCACTTTTTCTCTCAAGAAATGATACCTAATGGATATGTGCTTGGTCCTTGAATGCATCACTAGGTTCTTTGATATGTTTATGGCAATTCTGTTGTCACAAAAGATTGCAATAGGTTCTTCATACACAACTTTGATGTCCTTCAAAGTCTACTTCATCCATAACACTTGAGTGCAACTACATGATGTTGTAATGTATTATGCCTCTATAATAGACATAGGCTTTGAATCTTGTTTCTTGCTCAACCAGGATACTAATCTTTTTCCCAAGAAGAATGGACCTCCACTTGTACTTTTTATGTCATCCACATCTCCGGCCTAATCTGCATCAGTATAGGCACTGAGAACAAAGTCACTATCCCTGGGGTACCACAAACCATAATCTATTGTACCTTTTAAATATCTTAAAATTCTCTTGACTGCCATCACATGTGATTCCTTGAGTTCTGCCTGAAATCTTGCCACAAGACACATTGCTTGCATTATGTCAGGTCTAGTTTGAGTCAGATAAAGTAATCCTCCAATCATAGATCTATATGTTTTCTAGTCTACCAAGGGTGAGTTATCATCTTTTCTCAACTTACAACCAGTTGTCATAGGTGTGCATATTGGTTTAGAGTCTTCCATCCCAAATTTCTTTAACAACTCTTTCACATACTTAGACTGAGAAATGAAGATACCCTTATCTAATTGACTTATTTGCAAACCTAAAATGTTCATCTCCCTAAACATAGACATTTCAAATTCACTTTGCATTTCTCCAGCAAAAATTGATCACATACCTTCATTGCCTCCAAAAATAATGTCATCAACAAAGACTGCAACAGTCAAGATTGTTCATTATTGATCTTGAAGTAGAGATTACTATCTGTCGTACCTTTACTAAATCCTATCTGTAGCAGGTACCTATCCAACCATGCATACCATGCCTTGCGAGCTTGTTTTAATCCATACAATGCTTTCTTCAATTTGCATACCATGGCCCCTTGCTCTGATGACTAAAATCCTTCTCATTGTTCAATATAGGCTTCCTCTTCCAACTCTCCATTTAAGAAGGTAGACTTCACATCCATTTGATAAACCTTGAAATCTTTGTATACTGCAAAAGCCAGAAACATCCTTATTGCTTCAATCCTTGCTACTGGAGCAGAAGTTTCTTCAAAGTCTATTCCTTCAACCTGAGCGTATCCTTTGCATACCAATCTTGCTTTGTTTCTTACCGCTTCACCATTCTCATTCATTTTGTTTCTGAAGACCCACTTTGTACCAATTACATTCTCATCGGCTAGTTTGGGAACAAGATCCCAAGTCTGATTCTTCTCTATCTGCATTAATTCTTCTTCCATGGCCTTTATCCAATTCTCATCTTTGCAAGCCTCATCCACAGTTTTAGGTTCAATCTTAGAGATTAGATAGAAATTTACTTGTTCTTTTGTAGCTTTTCTTTTGGTTAAGATCCCTTTTCTCTTATCTCCTATGATTTGATTTTTAGAATGACTGATTCTTACATATCTTGGAGTTTTGGTAGCACTTACTGGAGCTTGTTCTTCTTCATCTGTGTTGTCTTCATGCTGCACCACTTCTGAAACATTTGGATCATCCAACTTATATCCAGTTACAATGACTATTTCAGATCTTTCCCTAATCTTGCATCCATTGTCCTTGAAGCTTAAGTTGTAGCCCTTGTCACACATCTGACCCAAACTCAGAAGATTGTGATTTAATCCTTTCACATACAAGAAATCTTTAGTATTATGCTTGCCATCAAAAGAAATAGATCCTTTTCCACAAATCCTACCAGTTGTATCATCTCCAAACCTAACCAGTCCACCATCATATCTTTCCAAACTTATAAATTTACTTTTGTCACCAGTCATGTGGTGAGGGCAACCGTTATCAATAACCCATTCATCTTTGTCCTTAATGACCTAAGTAGCCAAAGCACTTTCCACTGGTTTTTCTTAGGACTTCATATAGCTAGAAGAATTAGTAGACACAAGATCTTCCTTAATAGAAATGAACAAGCATTCATTTACAAAGGGATTAACATTATCTAGTTCACCATTATCTAATACTCCTTCATCATCATCAAAGTCTTCAACATAATAACACTTCTTTTGGGTCCTAGGCCTATTCTCATATCTTCTTCTATTTCTTTCAATTCTTTCATGACATTTGGAAGCAAAATGACCTACTTTACCATAGAAAAAACATTTGAAAGGTAATTTTCCTTTATACTTACCAGATCCTCTTTGCAGCCTATCCACAAAGTTGGCTTCAACTTCATCTATCTCATCATTGGATTCTACCTTATACTTTTCTGATCTAGAAGTACTTTTAGGAGTACTAGCTTTGAAGGTAATCTCAACTTTTGGCAGAGCATCATATAACTCCCTCATTTCAAAAGTAGTAAGCTTACCAGGCAACTGATCCCTATTAATTGCTTTTACTTGCATGAATTCTTCAATTGTGGCCACCTTGTGATAGTAGGACTTGGGTAGAGATCTGAGTATTTTCATAACAATTTCCTTTTCTTTGGGAGTTCCACCTATGGATTTTATCCCTATAACAAGTTCATCAACTCTTTGCATAAAACTTGATATGTTTTCATCATTCTTCATCTTCAAGCTTTCATGTTTCACTTTCAGACTTTGTAACTTGGCTTCCTTCATAGAATCATCTTTTTCATACAGATTTTTCAACTTTTCCCATACCTTATTCGTAGTTTCAAGATCCACCACTTTCGTCAGTATTGAGTCGGTTAATGAGCTTAGCAAAGCATCCCTTTCCTTGATATCTATCTCATATTCTTTGATGTCATCTTTAGTTGTGAACCATTTTGAGGAATGGTGTATTCGGTTTCTACAACTTTCCAAACTTTTGTACCAAGAGAAAGAAGATGGCTATTCATATGAGCCTTCTAGAGAACATAATTAGTTCCATCAAAATGTGGTGCTTCCTTCTTGTAAGACATTTTGGATCTTCCTTAAGCTATTAAACTTCTTCCGATGAACTATCTCTGATAAAAATTGTTGATATGTGCTGGACAACTGAGAGGGGGGGTGAATCAGTTGTCACAAAACTTAAACACTTCCTGCAATTTAAACATTCATCACTTATCCATAAATATTATGATTTAACAATGAGAGCATGAAATTAGAAACTTTAACCACAGAAGCAACATCAAACACAAAAGACACTAGATTTACGTGGAAAACCCCAAGGTGGGGAAAAACCATGGAGAGGATTAACTCTCAATATATATTGCAATCTTGAAATAGTGATGTTCAGGCTTGGTCACCCCACGGGCCTAAACATACTCCTTTGCCCTACTCTTCCTCTGCTCTACTCAAGGACACCTTTTCCATGACTCAAGGACCTTTCTTATCATTTCTACTCAAGGACGCCTTTTCCATGACTCAACTACAAGTATTTATACACTACATCAACCTTTGAATGATCATCAAGGTTGGCATCAACCATTGGAACAATCTCCAAGGCTGGTATTACAAACATTTACAAAATAGGTCCTAACCTATTGCAACAACATGCAAAGGGAATGAAATGCAGATCACGTCATGCCTTAGCTGGGACTCAAACATGATCTTCCACACCACAACACGCTTCCACAATCTTCCAAAGATCTTTGCAATCACTGGGATCAACCAGGTCAGCCAAGATTGGTTACACACTACATTATCTAGGAATAATCTTCTCACACCATCTCAATTTATTAATGTGGACAAAAGTCTAGATAGGAACATGATTAGGAGACATCCACAAGCATGGTATAATCTTTAGGAGCAACCGTACGAACCTTAACTACTTTATCCATAGGAATCTTCTCACCAGAACACATGAACTTTACTGTCTTCAACTGTCATAAAAGAAAGATAGCTTACAGACCACCAAACCATGAACCATTGCAACTATAGGAACTTATCATCATCCCATACTTCCCTCTAGGACTGTAGAGGAAAATACTTTATTGTGGAGGAATGTGGAGCCAAATATTGTCTTTCTGTCTCAACTGAACTTACAGAAAAAGTAGGTTTCACTTTGGTGAACACAACTCACTCAGATCTTCATATGGATGGCTCAGACCAGAAATGTAGCATCCTTAGACATACTTCTAACTTACTTCCAATCTGCAGGCCATGATCTTCAAGCAAGAATAATGCGGAGCAGTTTACCAGACTATTCTTTAGCATACAACTCACTGTCTGTACTACACTTCTCTGTGGCTAACTTGTTTCTTCTAGAGAGGCTAATTTTCTCAATATCCTCAACATACAAGTCTTCTAAACAAGTAATGGAATAGGGTACAGTTGACACTAATGACAACAATAATATGTTGACATCAATGACAACACTGATTAGGCACATACTTGCAATAGAGAATCCCTTATATCAAAACCTCTTATACACTGCTTATCATCCTCAATAATTTAATTTCTCAGTCAAAAAACAAATTATTTGCGCATTCCCCGTTCCTCACTATCATGTAATTAGTCCATAAAAATAGATCACCAAAAAGGAAAAGCACCTCCTTCAATTATATCCACCTTCTGCATCATTTATATCAACATAATAATCTATGAAAAAGATCTTGGTTGAAAATAAATTCTCTGTGCACTATTTCAGTTTATTCTGTTAGGCATAATCTCCATAAAGTCTAAGAAGAAACACATCTTTCTCCATAATACCCACTCTGCATGGACATAAATTTCTTCATATTAGCCTTCTTTTAATAGAAACCAAAACATACATATCAAAACCTTAGAAATTCTACTTGAAAAGCATTATTACATGGTTACTATGCCATAAAAATTGAAGGGAGTGAGCCTGCATGTTGTGGACAAAAAGAATCCAAACTACTTTTTCTATATTTAGTCTTCAAAAAGCTATGCATGTTTTCAAAGATAGAATGATGGTCCAATGCATGTCAAAAACAAAGCTGAGAGTAGGGTTTCTAAATGTAACTGGAGGCCATTGATTACTTTTTGAGTGCCCACAACAACTTTAAAAGAGGGCCGTCGATTTCCTTTTGTTGCCCATGGAAAGGATATATGACCAATGGAATCGGTAACCATAGGTAGAGGGGACTAGTAGAAGTATGGTTGTGACCCCCTTAAGTTGTAACTTAAGTTACAACATACCTGCGATTACAAGTCACCTGCAAATTATAACATAAAGTGCAAGACATTTGGACGGGTAGATCCTAGGTCTTTAGGACTTATGACTAAGACACTTCTTATATAGAGAACACTATGTAGCAGAACAAGAGCAAAGGACTAAATGGAGGTAGTTTTTAAACATGAACACTGTGAAGATGAACACCTTTTGGAATGCACCAAGAATCATGAACACACCATTATGAAGCACTTACATCTATCAACACCATCAACAAAAAAGAATGATCAACCAAGTATCATGAGCATAAATAAAGAGGATCGACAACCTTGAACAAGCTTGAATATGGAACATGAACAAACTTCACGAAGCCATGAAACAAATCATGAACATCAATGATTAACAATGTGCTTTGTCATTAACACAACTCTTCTCTATATTGACTGTCATAAAATCTGTCATGAAACACAACTCCTTTGCATTGCAGCAATATCAATGACAAACTCTATGATTTGTAAGGACAAATCAATCACCAACACAATAGACCTTGAGACCTTGAAAGATCAACAATATCAATTCAACTGCTAAAGCATGATCCCAAGGCATGAACATCAAGTCACTATATGAACACCATATGAAGCATGATTATCAAGACGTGAAGTGTGAGGACCAAACAAGATCATCATGAAGAGACCAAACTCCTTAAGCACCAAGACACCAAGGACTTTTTACATCAATGACAAATCTCAGTCCAACAAACTCCCCCTTTGTCATTGATGGAAAAATCTTCAGCACTCTCTTTCTTTTAGCCCCTTTAACATCTAATGACAAAGTATCCTTGATAGAATATCAAGCAATACACCATATACTCCCCCAGAGGACAAGTACAAGTACAATTAGAATCATCAGGTGCATCTAAAATTTCTATTATATCCATATTTTCATAAAGTTCAAGTTCATTTACATAGTTCATGTCACTTACAACCTCCAAATGATTTTACCTCTGTTGATCTTATCATGACAATCCATTAGACCACAGTTGCATACATGTCTACCTCAGCACTTGCAATTACAACACATGACTACAATGCTATCCTTTCATACTTTGATGGATGTCATACCCTATTTCAAAAGTTGCAAAGTTTGATTTACACATGTCCACTATATTTTCTTGAGTTCCAAAACCTATGAGAGTGTATCCTTTTCACCTTAATGCAGGAACATACATCATGAAGTAAATGTTTGACATCAAAGTGAATCCATTATCTCACTGTGAAAGACACCACTACAACAACACCAAGACAATCAGTATAAGCATTGATTTCCTTCAATCTAGTGAACAGAATTGTTATGACAATGAGACTATCTTCAGATTTCCTTGTAGCCCTCAAACAATGGCACTATCATAAAATACCCAAACAACATCAGTAATAACATTGTGACAAAAGATAACTGAAAATAAGCATCATCACCAAAGTTATTTTGAAATCATCAATGCATCATCACTATCTGATGTGTAATCATCAACTATATAAAACATCCTTGTCAAATGCATGGGCTTCTGTTACTTTTGATATCTCCCTATCCATTGCAGAGTCCTCTATCCTTCTCCTTGCACTTTGAACCCACAATAACAATTCACAATAGTAGATTCTCATGTAGCTCTGCCCTGAATCAATGTTACTATCTTTAACAATGCAACATCAAGGTATCTTTGTCCAATAAACTGATTATTTCTAACATGAATGGTAATAAAGCACAATAGAGATGACAATAAAGCAATGTAAATGATGTGTCAAATGAAGTAACTGATAAGTCAAAGGCTCTACTCCCCCTAGCATATACTTCCATCAACACTATGCTACTCATGAGATTTTAGAGACAAACCACTATCTCAACCTTTACAAACTCTGCACTGTAACAACATCATTGTCCACATACAAACAAAGATATCCCATTGATAGATCTAATGACAGAGTTGTCCAACTTGTAACACATTTGAATGGTGTAGATCATACCTCAATATCTTATGCATTCTACTCATTATGATGACATAACTCCATTTGCTCCTTGACTTCTACAACCTCTTGATTTTCACCTTGGGGGTAAGAGATAGGACATTGAACAACTCCCCCTGACATCATGCTACATCTCATGCAATAGAAGATGTGTCTTGTGCATTATGCACAATTTTAGAATCTTCCATGTTTTGCTCAAGTTTTCTTCTCCATACTTTCATAGGTTCTCTCTTTTGTTCAGGTTTCTTCCTCCAAACTTTCTCAGACTCTTTTCTTTTCCAACCTTTCAAACTAGGTGATCCTTTTCTACAATAATGTGCTTTGTGTCCAAGAGAGTTGCACTTATAACATACTATATTGTAATCTAGATCAAATGAATGATAGTTCCATTTTGACAACCTATAAGCACTTCTATTGTGATTCCATGCATGATCATACCTTCCATGCACTATACAATTTCCTTTTATGTGACCAACATTGTTGCAATTGTAACACACAAGATTATCATTCCTTATTGAAGTAGATTGACTCCTTCTACAATCAACTACTTTGTTTCCAAAATGATTACAGGTAAAAAAAGAACCAAAAAATGAGTAATTTTACCTGTACATATATGATTGTCTTCCTGGAGTAGTTCTTCTGAGATTTCTCCTTTGGTTGTACATTTTTACAAACTCATTTTTTTTTCATCTTAGCTTCAATCTTCATAGCTTGCTTGAGTTTTTCTTTTGAATCTTTACCATTCATCTTTGAAGTTCTAGCAATGAATTCAATCTTCTTTTTGCCTTCCAATACAACTATCTTTGAGCTTTGTCCTTCAAATCCAAGACCACTCGTATTGCATGTTGGCCTTTGGGAATTGAGAATATTATCTAAAATTTATGTACTCTTCTCATTCTTCATGTCTTTAATCAATTGAGCACTTGTTTTCTCTAATTTTTTCTTCAAAGAAACAATTTTAGATTCTAACTTTTCACCATTTTCCTCTTTTTCTTTCAATTGGATTTGTACCTCTTCCTCTATTTTCTTTGCCTCTTCAGTTTGAACTTTCAGATCTATGATCAATTTCTTTGCTTCTTTAAGGGATGCAAGTACTTTGTCTTTGGAGTCTTTTTCTTCTTGAAGTTGTACTTCTAATCTCTAGTTTTCCTTTTTGAGTTTCCTGATCTCATCTGGGGCACACAAGAGTTCACCTTCAATATCAATTTCACAATCATCTTCATCATACTCCTATTCATCTTCACTCATAATATGGTCTCCTTCTTTGTCAACAATCTCAACAACAAAATCATCTTCTCTTTCAGATATATCTAGCAGGGATGTTTCATGCAACAACTCATCGCTTGACTTGATTTGGACTTTTTGAATAGGTTTCTTCTTGGCATTTCTTCTTTTTGTATTTCTTTTACACTTACCCATAGTATTCCATTGCCAGGATCACCTAAGTTGGTTAAACTTATTTCAAGGAACCTAATTCTCTGATACCAATTGTTGGAATACTAAGGATCACTGAGAGGGAGGGTGAATCAGTGATCAAATAAAACTAATTCTAAAACCAAGATCTTCACACAATTAAACAATCTAACATGATCATGAAACATAAGACAGTTGCATCAGGATATGAAAGCATTAACAAAGCATAGGAGATAGATAGAATCAACACATAACACAGGTGATTGAGTGGAAAACCCCAAAAGGGTAAAAACCACTATAAACTTGATCTCCATTAAGCCGCACTGGAAAACCTCACTGGTTATAGTATGTGCCTCACTGGCAAACCTCATTGGTTACAGACTATGCCTCACTAGCGACCCTCACTGGTTACATGTAAGCCTCACTGGCTAGGATCTCACTGATCACAAACATGACTCACTGGCCATAAACCTCACTAGTTATAATGCCTCACTAGCAAATGATCTCATTGATCACAAACATGCCTCACTGGCCATTAACCTCACTAGTTACAATGCCTCACTGGAAAATGATCTCAATGATCACAAACAAGTCTCACTAGCCATAAACCTCACTAGTTACAAAGTGTGCCTCACTGGTAATACAAATAATCTTAGAAGAAAATCAAAAGAGATATAGAGGGTTTCTCTATTTCACTACAATGCTCAAGAAGTCCATTCGTCTACCTTCATACTCTGCACAATCTACTGCATAATAACATCACTCTATGCATAATACACCTGCATCAACATATCTCACTCTGCATATTTCATAGTTACAAATCATGTTCACTATCATTCACAAAATTCACTTTTTCATGCTCATTCTAAAAACACTATTCAGAACACACAAAATTCTTATCATGATCCCCTATCAAAACATTATATTAGCTGTCAATATTCCTTTCCACTCCCACATTGATCATCAGCATATAGTTAAAGCTGCAAAAAGAAAATCACCCACAACAACAAAATATGTCTTCATCTGCATAAAATCCTCATACTCAGCATAATTCACCTACAAAATTATCTCTTTCTCTACATACAGTCAAGCAATACCTTCTCTCAATCACCTAACTCATACCTATGTTCTCATTCAAGAACCCACAATATATTGCACATCCTCTATACTTTCATAATTCTCTGTCAAAGGCCATTCATCTATTGTATATCTCACTCCAACAGTCTATATCATCTCATTCGAAAATCCCTTTGAGAATCCCTTATATTAAAAACTCTTATACACTGCTTATCATCCTCAATAATTTAATTTCTTTGTCAAAACATTATATTATCTGCTCGCTCCCCATTCCTCACTATCATGCAATCAGTCCATAAAAACATATCACCAAAAAGGAAAAGGACCTCCTTTAATTATATCCACCTTTTGTATCATTTATATCACCATAATAATCTATGAAAAAGATCCCTGTTAAAAATAAATTCTCTGTGTACTATTTTAGTTTATTCTTTCGGGCATAATCTCCATAAAGTCTTAGAAGAAACACATCTTCCTCCATAATACCCACTCTACATGCACATAAATTTATTCATAAAAGCCTTCTTTTAATAGAAACCACAACATACATATAAAAACATTAGAAATTCCACTTGAAAAACATTATTACACAGTTACTATGCCATAAAAATCAAAGGGAGTGAGCCTACATGTTGTGGATAAAAAGAATCCAAACTACTTTTGCTATATTTAGTCTTCAAAAAGCATTGCACATTGTCAAAGGCAGAATGACGGTCTAATAAAAAACAAAGCAGAGAGTAGGGGTTTCTAAATTTAAGTGGAAGCTATTGATTAATTTTTGTGTGCCCACAACAACTTTAAAAGAAGGCTGTCGATTTCCTTTTATCACCCGTGGAAAGGATATATGACCAGTGAAACTAGTAACCATAGGTAGAGGGGGCCGGTAGAAGTATGGCCGTGACCCCCTTAAGTTGTAACTTAAGTTACAACATACCCATGATTACAAGTCACCTACAGATTATAACATAAATTGCAAGACATTTGGACGGGAAGATCCTATGTCTTTAGGACTTATGACTTAGGGTTTCTTAGAGTTTAAGGACTATAAGAAAGATGTAACTTTATACCTTAGATTCTTAGGATCAAGTTGCAAACCAAGACACTTCTTAGACATAGAACACTCTGTAGCAAAATAGGAGCAAAGGACTAAATGGAGGTAGTTTTCAAACATGAACACTGTGAAGATGAACACCTTTTGGAATGCACCAAGAATCATGAGCACACCATTATGAAGCACTTACATCTGTCAACACTATCAACTAACATGAATGATCAACCAAGTATCATTAGCATAAATGAGGAACATCCCTATAATATGAGGAACACTCTTGATAACCTTGAACAAGCTTGAATATGGAACATGGATAAACTTCACCAGGCCATGAAACAAAGCATGAACATCAATGATTAACAATGTGCTTTGTCATGAAGACAATGTAGTGCTTCTATCTTAGGTGTTGTTGTCTTTTCATTGATGTCAAAATGTTGATGATCATGGTGGTGATCTCTCAGATATCTCAGTGGCATGGGTTAACATGGTGGTGATCTCTCAAATCTTTCAGTGACATGGTTTTGTGAAGTTGCAGTGGCTTGGTCATCTCAGTGAATCACAGTGGCTTAGTCTTCAATGGTATACTTGTCTTCATTGTGTCAAGGTGTGACATTTGATCTTCAGGTTTGTCTATCAAGTTCATTTGTCATAGTCATTTGTTGCATCTCATATATTGGCCTGCCACATTCATATGTTGTGTGTTTTTGTGTTCTCATATGTCAAAATGACAAAATGCCTAAACAGTCAAATGGTATTTGTCATTGTTGAAGGATAAAGTTTTTCATGTCTTCCATAGTTGTATTATCTCTATCATAGTTTATGGTGTCTCATGTAGTTCTCCTATACATGGTATTGTATTCATGGTTGTTAAAGTTATTCAAGTGTTAAATCCTAATTGTCACTATGTCCTATGTTGTGTTCTTACCTTATTATTGCCTAAAGGAGTTTTGAGACATGTAGCAAATTAGTATGTCACTGCAGTTTTAAATGATGGCTTATCATTATCTAATGGTTTATGAGATTAGTATGTTAGATGCTATGAAGGGTCATTTACCTAAACATCAAAATCTTTGTTAAAGACCCTAAACTAAACTTATGTCACTCTTCCTAAACCCTCACCTACCCATCAACCCACTTTTGTTTTAACTACCGGTTGGGATGGTAAATGTCACTTAAGTGACAACTTGAGGGTTGCAACTTCATTGTTCTTACCGGCCCTGATGCCTAGGGTGCCTGATCACCAAGTAAAGGTTATTCAAACCCGGCGGGAAAAACACATCAACACTTATCATTCAAAAGACAGGTGGCAGGGTTTCTAAATCGAATGGATAAGTTTAAAAAGGGCAAAAGATGAGCAATAGTCGGCATGTAATTAATTTTGACATTTTCTATGCATACAAAAGCAAGAAAAATCATATTTGTTTCTATTCTTTTGTGACAGCGAAGATCAAAAGGTGTGAAGATAGAAAGTTTTGAAGATGGAAAGTCTGTTAAGTTAATTCAATTTGATTTGGCATGTGAACCGACAAGATTTTATTAAAATGGAAATATTTGTTATGGATGGAAAGTGAAATGTAATGCTTTTTGAGGGTGATTTTATATAGATTTGTGAGACTATTGTTTTGTGAGATGATTGTAATTGGGATTTGGTTTTTGACAGAGGAAGGATTAATTTGCTGTGAGATGAACTAGAGGATTTTTGTGAGAAGGATTATGTCAGTTTATTTTTGCAGAAAATATATCATATCAGTTTTGCAGAGAAGAAGGATGTTAAAATTGAGGAGAAGGATTATCTATTTGTAAATTTGAAATGAAGCCTTTTTGTTGAGTTGCAGAGGTATGATAAGATTTTGAAGACCAGATTGATCAAATGTTTTGGAGATGATGAATATTTGATGATCTCAATTTATTCCATTAATTTGTAGAAAAATGTATATTTGTTGAAAGAAGTTGAAAAAAGAGATAAGGTATTGAGTTAGATTGAAACAGGGAAACCCCCTGATTTTATTTTGTTCATTGTTTCTCAGATGATGATAATTAGTGAGACTTGAGATGAAAATCAATATGCCAGTGAGGCAAAATTGTATATGTCAGTGAGACAATTGTAAACTTGAAGTTTCTCATTTAAGCCAGTGAGGCAGTTTGAGTGGTTTTTCTACCCCTGGAGGGTTTTCCACTCGGTAATATTTTGTGTCAAAATCTTTTGTGTTGATGCTCTGCATATTTTCATATCTGTTTGAAAATTTGGTGATTGTGAAATCAAAGTTCATTAAAATTTTGAAAGGTGATAAAAAAATTTATCAACACTGATTCACCCCCCTCTCAATGTTGAGTGTACTCCTACATACAAGTCTTCTTTTAATTGACTATCATAAAATCTATGATGAAACACAACTCATTTGCATTGCATCAATATTAATGATAAACTCTATGATTTGTAAGGACAAATCAATCACCAACACAATATACCTTGAGACCTTGAAAGATCAAAAATATCAAGTCAACTCTTGAAGCATGATCCTGAGGCATGAACATCAAGTCACTGAATGAACATCATATGAAGCATGATTATCAAGACATGAAGTATGAGGACCAAACAAGATCATCATGAAGAGACCAAACTCCTTAAGCACCAAGACACCAAGGACTTTTGACATCAATGACAAATCTCAGTCCAACAAGCTTGGTGTATTCCCTTGAGTGGAAACACTTTCCTTTGGAGATGGTGTGTATGATGTATTTGCACTTCTCTCATGCTTATTCTTATTTCTAACTAACCCCTTATTACGGAATCTTTTTTCAGACTTGTCTTTGTAGCATCCTGCACACGCTTCACCTTTATCATCATCTATGCGGTGGCAGATGGTAGTCGACAAAATTGGCTGAACCTTCTTGATCTCCTTTTTCGCTTTAGCTTCATCACAAATGTCAGAATTAATTTGTTCTAAAAATTGAACCAACTACGGAAAGGTAACTTCTTTCATTTCAATTCCATCAACAACCATATTCTCTAACACTTTCTTATGATAGAATTCGCCTATCGGATTACCAAAGCTTTTTAAGAAAGTGGTATACATTAAATCATGCTGATGTTCATGACCAGACAAATAAAAATGTTCATACTGCTTCTTGTAGTATACTTTAAAATCTCTGAGATCCTTACATTTTCCCTTAATAAACTTATTGTACTCAAGTTTCTCCATGACATCTCTTTTGCCCACAAACATTCTGAGAAGTTGTGCACATACCTGATCAGTTCCTTTATCCAACAGGTTTTCTCGGTAATCATCTGGCAACCGTTCCCATACATGCTTTGCAGTTCCAGTCATAGCATTTAAAGCTTGCTTGATAACTTCCTTTTCATCTGCATCAGTGTTAGTAGCCATATAATTTGTTATCCATGATCTCATAGCATCAATGGCTCTAGTATTTTCTGACACTTCAAGCTTATCAAAGTTGACAAGAGGGGGTGTGTCAGCTTTGTATGACTGAATATTTTTAAATGGATCCTCCTTAGGAGAAGTTCCATTTCCTCCTCGAGCCATCTGGACTCGACCTTGAGTTGGAGGTTGCTCATACTGACCAGTCAAGGGATTATATACCTTGGATTCTTCCTTTGTCATGAGAGTAGGTCCTTCATATTGAGCTTGAAGGAAACCCTTAGCATCTTTAGGAAAATGCTTAACCTTGGATTTAGATCCAGTGTTCTGAATAACCACTGATTCACTTCTGACAGTAGACTGAATATTACCAGACTCTGTGTGAATCAAATCTTTGACTTCAGTGTGTTGTTGCCTTATCATGTTAAACTCTTCTTGAAGTTCAGTAGCTCTTTGACCATTATGTTTAACATGTAAATCCACAGTATTTAACTGTGTTCCTAGCACATCAGTCTCCAACTTAATTGCATTACGGGCCTGTATAGTAGCTTGGAGTTGTTCTTGTCTCCAAACATCAGTTTGTGCCCTGAACTGTTCATACTGAGCTTTAAGTTCAGTAAGTTCTTTTTTAACTGTCTGAGCCCATTCATCAGACAATCTTTGCTCTAACTTTTCTAGAAGCTGGACAACAGTATGAAAATTCTCTTGATGGCTAAGATGAGCCTTTTGACTCTTGACAGCTTCTATCTCTACCCATTTCTTTCTATCTTCCATAAGGAGCATAGTTTTCCTCATACACAAATTTGTCCAGTTTAACAAGTTACTTTGACTAGATGCACTGGCTCCTAAGGGAAAGACATGAACTGGCCAACACTGTACTTTGTAATGACCTTTTGAATCAATGACCATAAAATCTTTGAATGGGGGCAGACGTCCAGGAACAGTGCTAGAACCACCGGGAGTATCTACAATTTTAGTTTCCTCCACTTCTATACTCTGTTCTGGGAAATCAAACATTGTTTGAGACATCATCATTCTGACTTTTCCAGAAGATGGTGGGAAGACAAATGAACAGTCTTCGCATTTAAACAAACCATTATCTAACTCCGAAAACTTTTGGTGCTGACACCTGACCATTGCTTGCTGTGTTGGTGGCTGCAACACAGTTGGAAGGTGTACACTGGGTTTAGGTACTTTGAACAAACTTTCAAAACCTTTACTAGGTTGTAACCTTACAGACTGAGATCTAGGCAATACAGAGGGTTCTGTAAGCATTTGATTATTAAAGGAAGTTTCTCTACTTAAAGCAGGAGAATAGGCACTGCTTCTAGAGCTACTTGATGACTGACTTCCTTGGGACTTACCAAACTTAATAACAGCCTGATCATCTAATTCCTCAATTGAGATTCCTCTCAATCTACTTGATGTACCACAGTCTGATTCTTCTTGTGCCTCTGAATCCCAAAGATCCATAGCCCATTCTTCAGGCATTTTGATATCCTTATGCCGAACTATCTTTGGGGCTGTCAGTTGGGTACTATCACTACTAGAGGTCCAAATGGTAGACAATCCTTCTAAACCACGACTTTGTCTAGGATTTATCATTAAAGGCATAACCTTATTATACAAACGATAATGGACAAGGAAAACCAGAGAATGATCTACAGAATTCTTTTTCATAAACAAGTTCATAGTTTTGAACTTATATTCTAACACATCTCTAAGGTTTTCATCCTTTAAGCTCACAGGAAAGTCTAATACATAATCTACAAAAATAGGACCTTTGGCCATGGAGTCACAACCAGCTCCAAGTAGTGAATGAGACAGTTTTGTAAATCTAGCATCTTTAAGCATCATTAAGACTATGATTGGTAGACCTTTTCGGTAATGACCACACACACCAATCCTGACATATGAAAGATGCATAAACTGAGGATTACTCTTGTTCTCATAAGCTTTCTTCCTAAACTTCTTTATCAAATCATCAAAGAAGATATTCAATCTACCCTGATTACCACCTTTTACTACATGTTGCAATTCAGCGACATGACAATTCTGAGAGGACTTATAACCAAACCAATCACGCAAACCTATATCCTTATTATTTATCATATCTATAATACCTTTAGGAACATCTCTGTAAATTTCATGAGGAGGGATCCTAGGAACCTTAAAAGGCTTTTCGGGTTCTGATCCGACTGCAGAGATTTCATCTAAAGCATTACCACTATCTTCACCAGTAGTAAACATAGACTCATTATTTGCAAAGAAATTGGTAAACCTAACCTCTTGGTTTCGATCCGCTGTGAGATCGATGTTGCCTGCCGACTGAGAATTGGAAGAAGATTGAGATGCCATCTGCGCTCGAATCTGCGCTCGGAACCTGCGCTCGAAAGACCTGATAACCGCCCAAACTGCCCAACAACGCCTACCACAGCTTCCAACGGGACTTACTCCTGGGACTTACGACACAGTGTGACGGCCTGAGACCATACAGGGAGAAAATACAGAGAGCAATACAGATGATAGCAAAGAGATTATGATGAAGTAATCGTTAGACAACAACGATGACATACAGCAATAATATCGTCTCCTAAGGCTCTGATACCATATTTTAGCTGCAATAGACAAACATATGGAACACCATAAATTGGAACAACCAGATAGCGCACACGAATACTTAGTATATTATTACTGGTATACAGGAAGCTTACATGACAGTTCATCTATAACAATGCTCGCTTTAAAACTTAGATGCATATGCTATGGACTTCTATAGAAGCTTGTGACTCAAGCTTTTACAACACTTTAAAGCCGGACTGGCTTGCTCAACTATAAGACTCTTACAAACTCTTAGACTCTCAGAACTCTTTCTGCACTTAGACTTGCGCCGAATTGCTTGTGAAATGCAGGCGGCCCGGTGCCCTTATATAGGGAGAAGCAGGCAGATCTTTTTACCCCGATCACATAATTCTTTGGAGTCCGACCACAGAAGAGTGACACGAAGACAAACCTTATCCGAAGAGCATCCCGAGAAGGCGGGACCCAATTGCTCGTGAACAAGATAAGGTCGGCGACCGACACTTCCTTTTACAAACGAGTGGAATAACTCGTACATGCACTAAGGCGACGTGTTAACCCCTTGAGAACATGGTAGGGTCCATGCTTTCCTTTCATAACGAGGTGAAAGATTCCTCGATGAGTGACATGCCCACTCATTAGCCTTATCTTGAGCCCGTGCTGTGCGAGGAGGTACTTGATTCCCATGGGGCCCATCCAATGCATCCTTCGCATATTTCACCTTCTGGATGTGTACAGTCAGGCGCACGATAGAAACCTCTAGAATCATATTGTGGTACTCTAGGATCATCCTGCGAGAAGTCATGATAGTTGGCACAATCTTGGGTTGATGAGTGTGGAATACAGCCTGGAAGACTGTCATCTTCACGCCACATGATGCTCATCACTTTGATCTTATGTGGATGTGCCAGGATGGCATTACTGGAATATGGAATGCCTCGAGCAACTCTGTAGGTCTTGGTATGTAACCAAATGGGAGTTTGATGCTGAGTGAAGTACTACAAACGGTTCCCAATGGTCCAATTGTTAAACCTAGATGTTGGCCCGCCAGGTCCATACATCTGACACATATGTCTGCTGATAGCATTTTTTGCAGCTGAGTTGAACTGGAGTCTGAAAATACATCCGGTGTAAGCGGTAGTGCCATTGAATTGTAGCTGATCCGCTTGAGGATAAGGACTAGAAAACATCTTTCTAATTGTAGTGACACCAAATTCATTGTGCAACCATTGGAAAGGATTTCCAATGTCCGGATTTAGAAATCTAACAGGGAGAACAAAATCTCCACACCAGTTCTGGAGAGCATGACCTATATCAGGATCTATGGGTTCGGCTTCTGCAGAGAACTCAAAGAAAGGGGTTTCGGTCCATAAACCGGGAGTGGTTAGTTGCTGCTTAGATACAAGCATATGAAATATATCATAAAGAAAATTAGCAGCCATTTGGTGATTGTGTAAATCCCGATGAGGAAAGGGATTACAACTCCATTGTTCACAACTTGGTTCACTCCACCGTTGTTCTCTGATTCTGATTACTCGAACTTTACCTGAGAGAGCTCTTACCTGAGACTTCTGATCTTCTGTATTGGCTTCAAGTTTTGACTTGATTACAAAACCTTCTCTTGATTCAAAATCTGCAAAAATATTATCAACACCTGGTAAGTGAATGAAATCAAACTCATAGGTGTTAAGCTGTTGTGCCCATCTGAGAAGGCGGCCACGAGTTATCTTATTTCTAGACTCCTTCTTAAAGAATCCTCTTAAATGCTGCAAATCACTTTTAAGCAAAAACCTTTTGTCAGCAATAAACATCTGAAAAGCTTGAAAAGTATTAACAACAGCTAAGATCTCCTTATGAGTACTATGATAATTTATCTCAGCATTTTTGAATGCTCCTGAGATTGTTCTGACAATTTCACCCTTATCCTTGGGATCATAGACTGGAGTCTTTTGTTCTCTCAAAATACCAGACCATGCAAATTCACTTGCATCGGTTTCAACAATTTTATAACCTGGTCTAGGTAACTTCAGGGGTGGCAACTGAGCACATTTGTTCTTGATATTTTGAATCAACTTATCATGATATGCTGTCCATGGGGGAGGCTTCTTTCCTAGAAGCTTATTTAGATCAATACGATCTTCAGCAAGCTTGTGGTAAAAACCAGCAATATAGTTCACCAATCCTAAAAACCTTTGTAACTCTTGTACATTGGTGACTGGCAAGTGAGCAATTTTGCGCAAGATATGAGGTTGCGCCTCCATCTTCCCCCCCGGTAGAAGCTTGATGCCAATAAAGACAATAGACGATTGAGCAAAGACAGACTTTGAAGGATTTACAGCTAATCCATGGTGTTTACAAACATTCAAAAACTGACGTAGGTGCTGTAGATGGGAATTCATTTCAGGACTAAAGATAAGGATATCATCAATATATGGCTGAATGAATTTAGCATAGGGTTGAAACAAAGCATCCATTCTTTGCTGAAAGATAGATGGAGCGGTTTTAATACCAAATGGAAGGACTTTCCATTCATACAGACCCTGAGGCACCGAGAATGCAGTTTTGTAATAATCCTGGGGCTTGAGCTTAATCTGCCAATAACCCTTAGTAAGATCAAACTTGGAATACACATTACTACCTTAAAAAGACTGCCAGATATGGTCTTTGCTTGGTAATGGATGACGATGATCCACAAGACACTCGTTAAGAGGCTTATAATTCACAACTAATCTTTTTTCAGGTAATTCATTTCCATTCTCATCGACTTTTGGGACATACATGGCATGACAGGAGAATGGGGACTCAGAGACCTGAATAAGACCTTGTTCTAACAGAGAAGAAATTTCCTTAGCGCATGTTTTAGTTTCAGTTGCAGTCATAAGAAAGTAATTTGCCTTACCTTTAGGAAGCATTTCATCACCATGAGCATCACGCTTGAGTGGAAGATCACAGGTGATTCTTCACTGGTGCTTGGACAAATCCTTTGTGAACACAGCGTCTTCATATTCTTTCTTCATAGCTTCTACTTCTTTTTCACTGGCTGCATACTGCTGGATCAAGTAAGCATGGCTTACATCTCTCTTCTTCTTTCTGTTAGGCTTTGGCTGGATATGAGTAAAAGACAGGGGCTGATAGACCCTGGGAATCTGGTAGATATCTTTGAAAGTGAGAAATTCACGATCAATGACGAATGGTTCCCATTCCTTTATGGCATTACTTCCGAGTATGCCATCATAGTCTTCTACCTCATATTGAATAAACAATACCTGACTGGGATTATCTTCTGTACCCAGACGAACAGGTGCAACACAATAGGCTTTACTACCTTCTTTTTCCTGATTTGCAAAGGTAATTCGGGTGTTGCCTATTTTCCATGCATCTTCAGGGAAATAATTCTTTCGGGCAAGATTCAGATCTGCACCGGTATCTATGAGAAATGACAGAGGATAGGCTTGATTTCCTCTGAAATGGACAGTAAGTATGACAGCAGGACAGATAGATGCGATCTTAGCACTACGGACATACTTATAATCCTTTATCATATTGACATGGCGACTGGAAGATTCTACATCAATCACTTCTCTAGGAGGTGATCCTTCAAAAGCATCATCAGTGAGATAATTTAATGGGTCTTCCTCTTCTAGTTCTTTCTTAGGAATAGGGGCTGGAGCCGGAGCTTGATGAGGACGCAGAGATAAAGGTCTCTCTATAGGGCCAAATGAAGAGCTTTTAGACATTTGGATTTCTCCTAAAGACTTATTAACTATAGGACTATAAGAGGGTTCATTACAGAGGAGTTGGGCTTCTCTTGGACTTTCAGAACCAGTCCTATTGACACTACTAGAAGTATTTATTCTATTGATATACTTCTCTAACTCAGGAGATTTTTCTAACTCTTCATGTAAATTGAAATTTTCTTCTTCATCAAGTTCTTGAATTTCATCTTGTGCTTGGGAGATTACCTTGAGAAGGAATTCTTTTCTGTGCCGACGCCATAGTCGCCGAGCCATACTTCCAGGTGCTGGTGCTTCCAGCAATCCACGCTGATTGAGTGGCAAGGTTGAAGCAATGCTTCCTTGAACTGATGTAGAAACAGGAGTCTGCGGAGGAGACTGTCTCCTCTGCCAGGGTGCTGGCCGGTATCCATGAGATTCATGGAAACTCTGTCCACTGGAGCTTGTTTGAAAAGGCCTTCTTGGCACCTTGGGCTGTAGCAGATACAGCTTTCTTGCCTTGAGCTGCTCCAACTGAGCATTCAACTTTTTCCATGTTTCTGGACCCATGTCCATCTTGCTCAATCTAGCCTCGATTTCCATTATTTTGTCCACTATCTGGTTCAGTTCTTGCTGAACCGGAATACTTCTGAACATGCGACAGTAGAAAGATATTTCACTGCCATAAGAACTGGCAGAACTATCAGAATCTGACATCTCTTCGTCGGTCTTCTGCACAATTGAAAGATGATTCAATTTAGCAGAAATATCTTCAGCGGCTGACTGATATTCCTCTTCTGATGAAGACTCAGAAGCTGAACTTAAAACTATATCCTCAGAGTCTGAAGGATAGTCATTTATATAGATGTAATCAGGTTCTGTGATGCCGTGAGCTTGCATTGCACGCATCTTTCCACGTCCTTTCTTTTTCTTTCTTTCAGGACACTTGTTGGCAAAGTGATCCCCTTTACAGATGTAGCAGATTGGCTTCCACTTGCTACCTTTCTTTTGTTAATCCTTCTTCCTGAAGAAACCTTTCTTGTCTTTCCGCTTCTTCTTTTTTATTCTTTTATCTCTGACATCTAGAGCTTTGAATCTTTTACGGAATCTTTTTTCAGACTTGTCTTTGTAGCATCCTGCACACGCTTCACCTTTATCATCATCTATGCGGTGGCAGATGGTAGTCGACAAAATTGGCTGAACCTTCTTGATCTCCTTTTTCGCTTTAGCTTCATCACAAATGTCAGAATTAATTTGTTCTAAAAATTGAACCAACTGCGGAAAGGTAACTTCTTTCATTTCAATTCCATCAGCAACCATATTCTCTAACACTTTCTTATGATAGAATTCGCCTATCGGATTACCAAAGCTTTTTAAGAAAGTGGTATACATTAAATCATGCTGATGTTCATGACCAGACAAATAAAAATGTTCATACTGCTTCTTGCAGTATACTTTAAAATCTCTGAGATCCTTACATTTTCCCTTAATAAACTTATTGTACTCAAGTTTCTCCATGACATCTCTTTTGCCCACAAACATTCTGAGAAGTTGTGCACATACCTGATCAGTTCCTTTATCCAACAGGTTTTCTCGGTAATCATCTGGCAACCATTCCCATACATGCTTTGCAGTTCCAGTCATAGCATTTAAAGCTTGCTTGATAACTTCCTTTTCATCTGCATCAGTGTTAGTAGCCATATAATTTGTTATCCATGATCTCATAGCATCAATGGCTCTAGTATTTTCTAACACTTCAAGCTTATCAAAGTTGACAAGAGGGGGTGTGTCAGCTTTGTATGACTGAATATTTTTAAATGGATCCTCCTTAGGAGAAGTTCCATTTCCTCCTCGAGCCATCTGGACTCGACCTTGAGTTGGAGGTTGCTCATACTGACCAGTCAAGGGATTATATACCTTGGATTCTTCCTTTGTCATGAGAGTAGGTCCTTCATATTGAGCTTGAAGGAAACCCTTAGCATCTTTAGGAAAATGCTTAACCTTGGATTTAGATCTAGTGTTCTGAATATCCACTGATTCACTTCTGACAGTAGACTGAATATTACCAGACTCTGTGTGAATCAAATCTTTGACTTCAGTGTGTTGTTGCCTTATCATGTTAAACTCTTCTTGAAGTTCAGTAGCTCTTTGACCATTATGTTTAACATGTAAATCCACAGTATTTAACTGTGTTCCTAGCACATCAGTCTCCAACTTAATTGCATTACGGGCCTGTATAGTAGCTTGGAGTTGTTCTTGTCTCCAAACATCAGTTTGTGCCCTGAACTGTTCAGTCCCCGATGCATGATGATTAAGACATTACTTAGATCGAGGTTTCCTTTATCATGCTGACTCAATGTCTTCTATATTATGTTTCCCTCTATGAATGTATTCTCCTTTAATGTTTTCATCATGTATTCCATGTGTATACTTTGTGCCAAGCATGTATACTTTCTTTGTGGTGTGTATACTCCATGTATGACATCTATGCTTTGTGTGTTGCATGTATGCATTGTGACTTCCCAAGTGTATGCTTTGTGTATGCCTTATGTATATCTTGTCTCATGTCTTCTATGTGTTTCATGTATGTGAGTGAATTATGTTATGTGTCTTATGTGTATGCCAATCATCATAGACTTCGAGAATCCTATACTTAGGGTCTTGATCACCCCTCAATTTTGGTGTCATTCTATGGTTTCTATATTGTGTTTGAAATTTGTCTTCTCCATCCTTTAGTATGAGTTCACATGTAACTTCATACCCACACTAAAGTGGGGGCTAAATGTAGCATAGTAAAATGTGCACACCACCATTTACCCTTAGTTTAGCACTATGGTGGACCTATAATGTTTACACTTGTTAATTAGGACCTATTCTAGCACCTTTTTAAGCATTAAATGTGTGATTCTTGATCCTGATGTACAAAACCCAGAAAAGAATAATAAGGTGGGGCTAAGCACACTTTAAGTGCCCTTTTTCAAGAGCTATGTAGCTAAAAGACTAGGGTGTCCAAGCGCTCTAGGCCCTCCTTTAGCCCTTCCCTAAAATATGGCTTGCAAGCTTGGGACCTTTTAAAAGGTTCCTAATGTCAGCCTTGTGTAGTTTGATTCCCTGAAAATCAGCGAGAGTGCATATAAAAGCAAGTTAAGTCATTCATTTAGACATCTCTACGCTCACTCTAACTTCTTGCAAGATTATTATTCTCTCGTATGCTCTCTACTCTACTCTAAAGCTCTCTATTATGGATTATTGTTGCGGCACTAACATATTGTAGGTCTTGTGAAGATCTTTGGGCTACACCAACTTCTTGAATCAAGTTGTGTCATTGTTTCAAGCATGCTAGGGTTTCCATGCTCATGGTGACTTCTTTCCTTCATGCTTTGTGTTAGCATTCCTTTCTACTTCAGATTTGCCTCTGCCCTCCTAGGGCACACACGCTTTATTAATCAACATTGCTATTGTGGAGGTGGGAACACCATTCATGGGGCTTGACTAAGGAAAGCTCCTAAATAGTATGAAACTATTTTCCTTCTTGCATGTGTGCAGATTAGACAAACAGGTTTCAGAAGGTGATCTCCGGGAAGAAGACTAAGGTTATTATTATAGACCCGACAGATGAATCAATTTTTGGAAACCTTAATCTGGGACTAGGGTGCCCAAGTTCCCTTGTCCTGGGCATTCTAACCTCTAAAATTAGGTTCTAAACTAATCATTAATCTCTGCTATCCATTTGGTTTCTGGGTTTTTGGTTCTGATAGTCTGTTGTGCTCTGATCTTTGTCAACTAGGGTTTCATGTCTTCACTCTAGCTTGATTGATTAGATTTGGTTAATTCCTTCTATATACAAAAAAAGAGCAAATATGTAGTTTGTCTCTCCCTCAAGGGTAGAATCCAACCTCAGTTTGTGCCCCAATGTTTTGTAGAAGAGGGTTTGACCTAGTTTGATCTATTGAGCCAGTCTCTCTTTTCTACACTACAAATATACATATTAATATGTTCCAAATAGGTAACCAAAAATGGGGTGTGACATCCTTCCTCACTAGAAAATCTCAACATCCTGATGGATCAATTAAATATGATAAATGAATTATGTATTGAAACATTAAATGTTTAAATTTATTAGACAAATAGATGAGGACAAGTCTTATAAAACTCCTCATAGTCCTCTCATGTGGCATTGTCCTCTAAATATTGATCCCACTAATCCTTGCACTGAGTCACTGCTCTATTACACAAGCGAATCTTGTGAACCTCAATCACTCTAAGAGGCACTACCATTACCACTCCTAGGTCTAGAATGTGTAAGGAGTTCCAATCAAAAACATGAGAAAAATTTGCAACACACTTTTTCAAATAGTACACATGAAAGACATTATCTAATTGGGTAAGAGTAGGTGACAATGCTAATATTTAAGCAACCGGGTTAATGACTTCTAGCACTTCAAAAAGGCCCACAAATCTAGGTGTCAACTTAGCTTATTTTCCAAATTTAATTGAACTCTGATGTGGTTTGACTCTAAGAAGAACATTGACTCCCATTGCAAATTATCTTGCAGTTCACTTTAGGTTTGCATAAATTTTCTACCTATCATTGGCTTCAGATAATCTCTTCCTTATCAATCTAACATGTTCTTCCATTTCTTCTAGCTTTTCCAACCTAATGCACACCATATCTTCTAGTCTTTCCCAACTAATGGGTGTTCTATATTTTCTACCATACAGTGCTTCAAATGGAACCATTTTCAAAGCAGAGTGATAATAATTATTATAAGCAAACTCAACTAATGGTAGGTACTCCTCCCATTTATACTACTAGTCCATGCAATACATTCATAGTAAATCCTCCAATACTTGATTCACCCTTTCAATTTGACCATCATTCTCTAGGTGATAAGCTAAACTAATGTTCAACTAAGTTCCCAACACTAAAACAAGGTTTACCAAAACCTCAAAGTCATCCACGTGTCTCTATCTATGATCATATTTTCTAGAACTCCATGGAGTCTAAAGATCTCTTGGATGAATCAAGATTCTTGTAAGGACCGGTGCACCATCTATCAAGTTTCTGAGAATAAAGTGAGAAAAGCTTGTGAGCTTGTCTACTACTAGCAGGATCATACAATGACAATTTTTTAACATTAGAAGTCACTGGACAAAATCCATACTAATTACTTTCCATTTCTATTCCAAAACATTATGGGGATAGAGCAGTCCTACAGGATGCATATGTTCAACCTTAACCCATTAACACTCTAAACACATAGCCATAAGCTTGGTCACATCACTTTTGAGTCCCTTCCATAAATATAGTGGTTTTAGACCAGCCATTAATTTAGTTACTCTTGGGTGACCTAAGTAAGGTGTACAGTGAGTTTCTCTTAGATCAAATGTCCTCAAACCTACCTGGTTGGGAATATACATTCAATTATGGTACCTCAATAATCCATTGGGCTCGAACTAATACCCATCATATTGATAGTCAAGCATATATTTTCAAAGAGAAATTTCTTAATGTGCTCACAAAATTCATCTCGTTGAGAATGTTTTAGAACTTGTTCTTGAAAGGTTGTTCACATAGTATCCATTGCAACAATGTGCTATCTTCGGCTAAGAGCATCATCCACTTAATTTTACTTTCCCTTAATATAACTAATGTAAAAATTATAATTTTATAAGAACTCTAACCAATGCATTTGTCTTGCATTCATATTAGGCTAAGTGAAAATATACTTAAGTCCCAAATTATACATTTTTAATTCAAATGGTTTTCCTAGAAAGTAATGCCTCCAAACTTGTAATGCATGCAAAATCGCTGCAAGTTCTAGATAATGTGGGGCATAATTTATTTCATTTAGGTGAAGATTCTAGACTCATAGGCCACAACTTGATCTTTTGCATAAGTGCATCAGTCAACCCCTTTTCTGATGCATCTATGACAACCACAAAATAACTGTCAGGATCTAGCACTCTAAGAATTGGAGATGAGGTTAATCTCTCCCTTAGGATTTAGAAAGCTTCCTCAAACTTATTTGACCATATAAATGATCAGCCCTTTCTCTAAAGTGACATAATTTAGTTGGCTATTCTTGAAAAGTGCAACACAAACTTCCTATAGTAGCCTGCCAAGCCCATGAAACTTTGCATTTAATGAACATTTTTTAGTGTAGGCCATTTTGCAATCACTCTTATCTTTTGTGAATCAACATAAATTTCATTAGTAAAGATAATATGACATAAATATTGCACCTCCTTCTGAAAGAATACACATTTGGATAGTTTTCCATACAACTTATGTTCTTTTAGCCACTACATTACTAGCCTTAGATGATATAAACATTCTTCCTCATTTCTAGAATATATCAATATATCATCCAGAAAGATGAGTACAAACGTATCTAGGAAGCCTCTAAAAACACTATTCACCAAACTCATGAATGTCATTAGTGCATTTGTTAATCCAAAAGGTAATACTGTGAACTCATAATGACCATATCTAGCTTTGAAAGTTGTCTTGGGAATATCTTCCTCCTTTATTCTCAATTGATGATACCCTGCTCTCATATTAGTCTTGGAGAAAATAGTTGCACCACACATTTGATCAAAAAGTTCATCAATGCATGGAAATGGATATCTATTTTTGATAGTTTCCTTATTAAGCATTCGATAATATATCCACAAACACAGTGTTCCATCCTTCTTTTAACTAAAACTACTAGTGCACCTCAAGGAGACACACTAGATGTTGGCAAGAGACACATTGGAACTTCATGATTGTTGTCATTGATGGCAACAAAGGTTAACCCACACATCTGCAGGACATGATGAGTCTCTACCGGAAGGCAGATTGTAGAGTATTGTGATCCGATAAGCAAGAACAGAGCATGTGGCGAGGTCCGACAGTCAGCTCTGGATCTCTCAGAGGAAGTATCTTGGTGAAGTACGGATTTGGGGAAGTCAAGAGGACTACCTTGACTGATAGATTGCAAGGATTTAGCCTTCGGTGATAGATAAAGAAAAAGATATGAATACTTGAGTGTTGGGTTCCTGATTGGCAGTGTGGACAGAGGAAGAACTGACTGGCAGAACATCAGACATTATTCTGGATGTGTTACTGATGATGGTAGAGATTCCTAAGGCATAAGTTATAATTGGCCGACATGATTGATGACTTCTACAAGTATATCCTTGATCCGCATTACTTGGTAAGCAAGGATTTAGCCGACAGATCAGAGTTCATGGAAAATATTGACTATTCCGGATGCCGACTAGAAAGGTGATGAAATCACTTGTGCATATTTATATATAAGATGGATTTAGTTGTGAGAGGTGTCATGGTTTTTGAGTAGTGCGAAGAAAAGAAGTAAAGCGGAGTGAAAGTAGAAAGGCAGGTCCAGTATGTGAAGGGACAGCAGCACTAAGGAAGAGAAAGGATGAAGTGCAGCAGATCAGTGTACTGAGTTTAACCAGAACTGAACTTCAGCATATGTAGATGCTCCTTATCAGTTCAAGTATTATATTACACTCTTTGTAAATTGTAGACAGTGAGTCTCTTGTAGGCAGTGGGCCTCTTGTGAGTAGTGTGCTCGGGCAGTGAGCCCTAATTGGCAAGTGCCATTTTGTAATCCTATTCTTCTAACAGAGAATACAATCTTGGGTTAATCACCCTGTGGTTTTCTCCCTTAACAGGGTTTCCATGTTAAAAATATTGTGTCATGTGTATTTCCATTTCATGGTTATGTTTGCTTGTTTGAATTGATGTTGCACTAATTATAAAGAAAGTTCAGAAAGTTGAAATAATTAAGATAACTGATTCACCCCCCTCTCAGTTATCAACAATTGGTATCAGAGCCAAGTTCCTCCTAATAGAGTATAACAGCTTGAGGAAGATCTGGGAATTCAAATGGATGTATATGGTTTAAGAGAGCAACTCAAGACTGCCCTTGATGATCTTGAGCAGTCAAACTCTGAAGTCAATGAATTAAAGGAAAGACTCAAACAGGCTGATGATTTCATGAAAGAACTAAAAGACAAATTAAGTCTCTCTATGAAAAAGAGAAAGGAGCTACTTCAGCAATTGGCAAGTCAAGGTGAAGCCAATGATACAGATGAAGATCTAAAGGAGAAAACCAAGTTATGTGAAAATTTATCAAAATAAATCATTATGGTAAGACATGAAATGGAATTAGGAGTTATGAAGTTTACCCAAGAGGTTGAAGAGAAAAGAAAAACTGAAGATGATCTAAGACAATCTCTCAAGGAGAAATCAGAAGATTGCCACAAGATGGATAGAATTATCAGACATCTTGAATCTGATCTTGAAGATGCTAAAGATAATGAAGAAAAACTTGAGGATCAAATTGTCTCTCTTCAAAGGGATCTTCAAACAGCAAATGAATATAAAGAGAAATTCAAGATAAGTTTTAGTCAACTTGAAGTTCTTCTTGAAAGTCAAAAGAGGGTAGATGACAAGTGTGGTTTGGGATATGAGAAAGGAGAAAGCTCCGGATCCAGTCAGAAGAATCTTAGATCAAAAAATCCAAGGAACAGGCCTAGAAGACCTCCGGTAAGATAGCCTAATGCTTAAAGATATCCATCCTTCAATGGATATTGCCACAACTGCAATAACTTTGGTCATAAAGCTAATCAGTGTAGAAAGAGAATGAATCAGACTAATACATCCTTCTCTGGACAGTGTTTCAACTGCAAAAGGTATGGTCACAAATCTCATGAATGCAGAAATTTGCAAATAAACAATTCATTTAATGGTAGATGATTTGCATGCAATAGAATGGGTCATATGGCTAATCAATGCAGATCAAGAGGATATCAATAAAATATGCAAAGAAATGTTGTTTGCCAAATTTGCAATAGATCCAGTCATATTGCAAAATTCTGGAGAAGCAAGAATTAGGACAAAAGAGGTCCGGTATATCATAATCAGAATCAAGATAAGGGAAAACAAAAAGTGAATGCAGATGAAGTTCAAAGTGAGATGAACAAGATTTGGGTGAAGAAAAGTACAGAGAATGTAGGGGATGGATCCGCACCAGACTCTGGTGCTGATATTCCTTCTAGAAATTAAATAGTGAGCTCTGGCTCAGGGGGAGACACAAAGAAAACCTTGTTCCCCCAGCCAGTCAATTGGTGACAGAACTGGCACAAGAAGAGTTGCGGATTAAAGGGTTCATAAGAGAAACATCCAAATAAACTATGGTTAAGATTCAGAAGATCCGCAAGACATTTAAGATTAGGATTGATCTGGTTCTTCAAGTCATCCGAATAAGGCAAACCGGAATGACTTAGGTCGAGCATTTATTGCAACTTGACATTAGGGTTTGTGAAGCAATATAAGGGTTTTCTCATTAAGCATTTGTTCATTCTGCATTCAAGAAGAAACGAAAAGAGAAGCTCTGCAACAAAATTCCTCAAGCTCATCAAAGATCATTTGCAGAAGTCAATTCATCCAGAAATCGATCTGGCTAACTCTGTGAAACTGAAAGGCACAAAAGGTATTCTCCATTATCAAATATCTCTCTATAAATCCTTGAATGATGGGTACTCCAAATATTGTGAAGATCTCTGATAGGCCTCGCCCCAAATTCAAAAAACATCCATACAAATCTTTTGAAGTAGATCCCCTAGGAGCATTTTCCAGTGTTCCGCATGGTGTGTTGCATACAGAAGATATTAGGGTTTACATTCACATGAATATTGAAGAGTTCGGGGAATTCAAACTAAGAGATATCTATCATAAATAATTGATAGATGATGCTTTTGAACTTAAACCTCAATATAAAGGCATCCAGGAGAAACATTTTGATCAGTTCATTCATTTCCCCTACTTTGAAGAAGATGAATGGGTCCAGTATGTATTGAGTAGGATGCATGATAACTTCCTATGGTTGAACAGACCTTGCAAAATCACTAAGGAGGCAATTAGGGCAGTAACCAGCTTATACTCCTCTAGAGGGATACCTGTCCTCAAATCTATCAAAAACTAAACTGTAACTGAGCCACTGGATCAAAATTTGATAAGAGGGCAATGACCATTGAAGATATCACAGACCCAAATATCAAGTTTGCATCTATGATAATAGGGTATAAGATATATCATTCCAGTAGGGAGAATTCAGTGTCCAGAACTGTGGTGTATACTGCCTATGAGATGCTGAGAAAGAATGCAAAGTATAATCTCTGTGAACTTCTTCTAAGTCAATTGATGGAGAACATACAAAAGATCAAAAAGGACAAGAAGAACTCCTTTAAATATGGTGGACTGATATTGTGTTTATTTTTCTACTTCATGAATGAGCTGCCCGGATCCAATGGATGGACATGGCAAAATAACAAACCAGTAGCAATTCAAATTAGAGATTACTTGCATGAACTTGGGGATACCAAGGCAAGGAATACAGCTCTATGGGGGTAGTTTAAGAACTTCCAAAATACTATGTAAATCAGAGAAAGAATCCCAAAATCATTGGTTGAAAAATATAAAGATACAGTGTGCTTCATGGTAGACACTAATCAATGCCTAATGGAGGTAATAGAGCCAAGGACAGTCTGGATCATGCCTATGGGGTATGAAGTTGATGAACAAATTGTGGAGATGCATGTTCAACACATGCTAAGTCAGCCAAAGGATCCAAAGGCAGAAAGGTTTGGAACCTTTGAAGAGCTAAGTGTAAAAGTTCATGTGGAACTCAAACAACCAGAAATAAAGAGGAAAGTGAGAAAAGAAGTTGAAGAAGTTGTCAAAGTCTTAGGCATCTCAAAGGAGGCACTTGATGCCAACAAGGAAAAGATGGAAAGGGCTGAGGAAGAGAAGAAAGAGGCAAAAAAGGGAAGTAAGGAATGAAGTGCTCCGGTAGAATCTTCCACCCGGACAAGATCATCAAAGAGATCTGTACCTGCCACTGCTAAAAGCTCAAGGACATCAAAACTGGAAGCAAAATCATCCGGCAGAGGAGAGAAAAGAACTAAAACAAAGGCCACAAGGTCTTATGTCAGTCAGAAGGATGATGAAGAAACTGAATCAGATGAGGAGATAAAGAAAATGAAGAAGGAGAAGATGAAAACATCCGGTGAACCCTCTACTAGTCAAGGTGAAGAAGAAAAGGCAGAAGAATTTGTAGAAAAGCCCACTCTGTCTTTAGATGATGTCATCAAATCTATCACTATGGATGGAAACCTTCAGCCAATGGCTGAATTCTATGATGATTACAATGAAGCAAACCAAAAGATATTGCAAGAAGTAGTAGTTAAGTATCTGAACATATATAACGAGGCTTTTATTGAAATTATATCTCTTATTCATAAAAGCCTAGAAAAAGAGTTAGAAATAAGAAAGAATAATGCCATGGCAAAATACCTTGAGATCCAAGAGCAGATAGCCATTCAGCTATATCCTTCAATCAATTCAAAGCAAATGAACATGATCTTCAAGGATTGCAAGGATGAATTTCGGAGCAAAGCCAGAATGAATCAGCTCATGCTCGGTGAGACTAACAAAATAGCCAAGGAAACAGAAGAGATCCTCAGGAATGCCTTCAAAAGATTCAATCTTCCTGTTATAGAGGACTTGGGTGTTGATCCTTCAGCCACAGGTGTTGAAAAGGAATCCACTGAGGAAATGACAGAAGAACTAATGGACACTGGTGAAGATAAGGGCTTAGAATCCTCTGCTCCGGAAGAGGTGGCCCAAGAACAAACAAACATCACTCCTCTGGTTTCCCCTGCTGACTCTGGATCCAAAGGAGAAGAAAGAATACAGGAGAAAGAAGCAGAGGTGAAGGAAAAAGAAGATGACAGTACCAAGGTTGTACAAGGAGAAAAAGCTCCAAGAGATAGTTCTAAGACTGCAAAAGAGAAGAAGAATCTGTCTCCGGCAAGAGAGACTACAGAATCTGTCAAGGACTTCTTGACAAAAGAGACTATGGAGATTGATGAACCAGAACTGCTAAAAGGGCCATTTGATTTTGACTCTCTTTCTCCGGTACAAACAATGAAGATAGCTTCATTTGCTCAAGCAAAGGCCAAAGAGAAACTACTAAAATCTCACATGGAAGACTGTGAGCTTATAGCAGCTACTTCTGGAGTACTAGAAAAGATTATACCATCGTTTCAGAAGGATCCCATAGCTTCCTCATCCGGAAATCTCAAATCTCTGATTAATAGTATTAATACACATTTCAATTCTCTAGAGAAATTAGTTGAGGAGAAGGTTAGGAAAGAGTTTTTGGATAATAGATTCTCTAAGTTGCAAGGGCTAATAGAAAATGACAGGAGAGTAATGGGTATTGGGATAAAGAGCTTGGAGAATGCTCTCAAGGATGGAGATGTATACAAATTTTGTATATCCTAGTCTAAAGCAACAATGGAGATTGAGAAGAAAGTGAAAGAACAGGAGGACAAACTAACAAAACTTTCTCAAAATTTTGATCCACTTACCACATCCATAATAAATCAAGAATGTCAGACGATTGCAGTTTTGAATGAAATTAAAAAGCTTGAAGAAGAGAAGAAAAACAAAATCAGCAAGTTGAATGAACTTAGAGGAATAATTATCCCTAAGTTGGAGGCCATGCATGAGGCCTTAAGTGATGCTCAAACTACAGCCAGAACAAATGATCTGACAGATCTGAAAAAGGCAGAAGCTTATGCATTCCTGTTGAGTGGTCACATCGCAATTTTGGACAGAATGAAGCAGAGTTGGGCAACAGAATTTGTCCAGTTGAAGACATCTTTTGCAGATATCCTTCAGTTTATGTAAAGTATAGCATGTATAAATACTTATGCGGCTAAGTATAGAAGTGTTTTTGAGAATTTTTTTTGTGTGCGGACCCCACCCTTTGCCATTGATGTCAAAGGGGGAGTGATGAGCAGCAAAAAATGTTGTAGCCAGCTAAGGGGGAGCTCCGAAAAATGTACATAAAGATAGAGCATCAGCTAAGGGGGAGTATAGTATAACACTTAGTCATTTTTCACTAAGTGTTGCCATCAATGCCAAAGGGGGATATTGTTGGCAAGAGACACATTGGAACTTCATGATTGTTGTCATTGATGGCAACAAAGGTTAACCCACACATCTACAGGACATGATGAGTCTCTACCGGAAGGAAGATTACAGAGTATTGTGATCTGGTAAGCAAGAACAGAGCATGTGGCGAGGTCCGACAATCAGCTCCGGATCTCTCAGAGGAAGTATCTTGGTGAAGTGCGGATTTGGGGAAGTCAAGAGGACTACCTTGATTGATAGATTCCAAGGATTTAGCCTCCGATGATAGATGAAGAAAAAGATATGAATACTTGAGTGTCAAGTTCCTGATTGGCAGTGTGGACAGAGGAAGAACTGACTGGCAGAACATCAGACATTATTCCGGATGCATTACTGATGATGGTAAAGATTCTTAAGGCATAAGTTATAATTGGCCAACGTGATTGATGACTTCTACAAGTATATCCTTGATCCGCATTACTTGGTAAGCAAGGATTCAGCCGACAGATCAGAGTTCATGGAAAATATTGACTATTCTGGATGCCGACTAGAAAGGTGATGAAATCACTTGTGCGTATTTATATATAAGATGGATTTAGTTGTGAGAGGTGTCATGGTTTTTGAGTAGTGTGAAAAAAAGTAGTAAAGTAGAGTGAAAGCAGAAAGGCAGGTCCAGTATGTGAAGGGCAGGTCCAGTATGTGAAGGGACAGCAGCACTAAGGAAGAGAAAGGATGAAGTGCAGTAGATCAGTGTACTAAGTTTAACCAGAACTGAACTCCAGCATATGTAGATGCTCCTTATTAGTTCAAGTATTGTATTACACTCTTTGTAAATTGTAGACAGTGAGTCTCTTGTAGGCAGTGGGCCTCTTGTGAGTAGTGTGCTCGGGCAGTGAGCCCTAATTGGCAAGTGCCATTTTCTAATCCTATTCTTCTAACAGAGAATACAATCGTGGGTTAATCACCCCTTGGTTTTCTCCCTTAATAGGGTTTCCATGTCAAAAATATTGTGTCATGTGTATTTCCATTTCATGGTTATGTTTGATTGTTTGAATTGATGTTGCACTAATTATAAAGAAAGTTCATAAAGCTGAAATAATTAAGATAATTGATTCACTCCCCCTCTCAGTTATCAACACTAGGTTGGGCCAATCCTTTAGAAAAAGTAATTCCTACAACTAACCCTTTAACTCCATAAGCTTTGTTATGGTCAATATGTATGGAGATTTAAATTGAGGCTCTAATCCTAGAATTATATCGATTGTAAAAAAATCCCTCTAAGGAGGTAGTCCAAGTTCTTCAATAACATCTTGAAACTTGAAGAAAATGATAATCTTGTTAGATAGGTTCCTTGATGTCTTCTAACTCATCCATACTAATGGTATACATTCCACACCCCTTCCTTCTATCTCTCTTAAGTTGCATAGCTGAAATCTACCTCAACTTAACTTTTAGCTTAACCCCTTGGATTTGAACATGGTTTCCAAAATTATCTAGGTAATCAACTATTTTTGTAAAGAAATCTACTCTTTCCCTATGGTACCAAAGACACTTCATCCCTAGGATAACATCATAAGAACCTAAGGGTGTTACATAAAGGTTCAATTCAATGGAAAATGTGGGAAGTTTTAACTTAGCTTCAAACAAGGATTTCTCTACCCTTGCCTTAGGTTGATTTGCATATTGCACGAACCATGAATTTTTCATAAATCTTGCTCTCCTAGGAATCTTACTAAGCACTTTAGGTACGAAAAAACACTTAGTAGCTCTAGTATCAATCAATATAGAAATGGGACAATAAAAAGTGTACCTGAGATCTCAATCAAAGCAATTTGGAACTTAGCTTGACGGTTATCAATTGTTGCATGGATTCTTTGCTAAAAAGTTATCTATTGGAATGGTAAAGGAGGATTTCTAAAGTTGTTTCCCTAATTCTTACTTGGGCAACCACTGGCATAATGATCACCTCCACAAGAAAAAGCATCCTGCAAGCAATCCCCTCTTGTCAGAATTATTTTCCTCCCCATTTTCATTCCTTCCCTTAGAATCATTATTCTTTCCCTTAAATCCTAAATCATTGTTATTTTTTCAACAATTTGATTTCTATTTGGAGTTATAATTTTTGCCCCACTTCTTTCTAAATGTTGAGGATTTTGAGCTTCAGAACTTTTTTGGTACTTGTCTCTTGATGAAACAATGGACTTAATCTTCTATTCTTGTTTTATGACCTTTTCAAATACCTTATCCATGGATGAGGGTCCATGAAAATCTGCTTCTCCAATGTGGGGGTTCAATGCCATGATGAATTTCTATATTCAAAACCGCTCATCTCGTTGATACTAAAGAACATACTTAAGGAGTCAGGTGAATTTCTCCCAATATTTAGTTATTGTCATATCCCCTTGCCTCAGGTTTTGAAAGTTAGTTTATGATCAAAGTACAATTGGGGAAACCATAGTTGCCTAAATAGGCTCACAAATTGATCCAAAGTGAAATTGGAGGAATCGATTCCCATTTTGTATTTCTTATTAGCCCACCTAGTAGAGGCTTCTCCTAAGAACTAATACACTCCCCAAACAACTTTAGTTACCTTAGAATAATTGTAGATCTTAAAATATTTTTTTCCATTTCACTAAGCCAAGCTTCTGCTCTGTCTCCCATAATTGTGCCATCAAATTTAGGTGGGTTGAATTTTATATCTCAAGACAACTCATTTGCTAGACAGTCTTACTTCCACCTATCTTTCAATTTCCTCTTGGTTGGGTTAAGGTTCATCTTGTCTTTCATTGACACTAAGGCTAATTCATCTTCTTGATCTCTAGGTCCTCTAACCTAATGTTCCAAAGAAACTATTCTTTCCCTAGTCTCATTTAAGGCAGTAATAATTTGGTCTAGTTTATTTGTAACATTTGCCAATTGGTTTGAATTGCCAGGGTCACTTCCCATATTCATCCTAATTTGTACCTTATTAGCTTGGTACATGCAATTTATCATGTATTAGCACAAGTAACCCACTTCATTAAGTTTGATGTTCAAGACAAAGAGATCACACAAATTCTCAAAATAAAGAGAATTTTTATTGATAGAAAATGGATATTGTACATCCTTATTTATAATAAGGTTTTTTTGTTACAATTTTGTAAAATACTATTCATACATTTTGAACTCATCAGGATCTTTGCCCTCTAAGTTTACTTCCACACTTCCAAAGGTAGGATGTGTTGGCCATATGTGTTTTCATTGATGTCAACATAGCATACATTGATGTCAACATAGCATACACTGATGCATACACTGATGTCAACACTGTTAAGAAAGTAAGATACTGTTCATGGTTGCATATTCCTAAGAAATAGAAATCTCATGATTGGAGGTCATAAAATCTATATTCCTAATCAAAGCAAAGTTGAGTTTGAAGTCTTATTAATATAGGAATTAGAAGCACTAAGAGAATCAAATGTTAAGGAAGGATGCCTAATGGATTGAAGCATGTTGTATGATCTATCCCACTGATCCTAAGTTGTATGTGGTAATGCAATGAAGGATTGGCCTCTGAAAGCAGGTGATAGTCTTTTTTTAAGAATGTCTGCTCTTTGAAGACTATCTGAAAGATTTCTCCACATTTTCATCATTGTGTTATTGGGATTATGTGTTTTGGAACATAGCTATATACAGTGTTATCTTATGTATGTTCCAAGTTTCATGATGTTTTGATCACCGAAAGAATGTTTTTCTACTGACAACTTAAAGACAGAATTGGTTTTGTGAAGGTATTCCTAGCAGGGTGATAGAATGCTATGCATTCCTCCGCAACTATATATTTGGCTTCACGGTTATGAGATTGTGTCAAGAAGGTAGTGAAGGTGCTATTTCAAAGTCTTAAATCATATTTCCCTCCATTGTGAAAGTTATGTATGATAGAACATCAGAATGTGCTCTGGCAGAATGGTGCAGTATTGAAGACCCACTGGAATGCTTCGTATTCCTATGGAAGTGAATGATTGACCTTGCGGTTTTGTGAACATGTTCTTTGATGTACATGGCATGCCTCTTCTCTATTTTAGGCTTCTTTGTGGCATTAAGTTTGGAGGTGATGAGTCAGCTCAAATTTGTGGAAAAGGTGTCATAACTATTGATGGAAAGAACAAGACTAAGGATGTTCTCTATGTCAAAGGATTACAGCTCACAATCTTCTCAATGTTAGTCAAATGTGCAGGAAAGGTTACAATCTTACTTTTCATGCTAATGGTTGTGAAATCAAGAAGGTAGGATCTGGAAAACTAGTTGCAGAAGGTATCAAGACTTGTGGTGAGATTTATCACTTGAAAAAGGCAAATGGAAGAACATGTCTGTTGACTCAATCTAGTGAGTGTTGGTTGTGGCACAAAAGAATGGGACACAACAACTTTGATAACATGGTAAGAATAATCTCTACTTATGCAGTGAGGGACATGCCTAAGATAATCAAGCCTACAAACATTGTATGCAAGGAATGTCAAATGGGAAATCAGACAAAGACAAGTTTCAAAAGAAAGGAGCACTCTTCTTCAAAGCCATTGGAGCTAATTCACACAAACCTATGTGGACCTACAAGAGTAAAGAGTCAATAAGGTGAAAGGTATTTTGTGTTGCTCATTGATGATTTTTCTAGAATGACTTGGGTTACTTTCTTAAAAGAAAAATCTGATGCCCTTGATAAGTTTAAAGTTTTCAAAGCTTTGGTTGAAAATGAAATGGATACTAAGATCAAATGTTTAAGGTTAGATAGAGGAGGTGAGTTTACTTCAAATGAATTTGAAAATTTTTGTGAAGATCATGGTATTAGGAGGCACTTGTTTGCTCCTAGAACCCCTCAACAAAATAGGGTAGTGGAAAGGAAGAATAGGACTATGTAAGAAATGTCTAGGGAAATGTTGAATGATGTAGATCTACTTGATGTATACTGGAAGGAAGCAGTTCATACTATTGTCTATCTAACTAACAGAGTACAGTTAAGGCTCAATAGAACTAAGACCCCTTATGAGTTGTGGTATGGAAGACCTCCCTCTATTAGATACTTTAGGATCTTTGGTAGTAAATGTTATATCAAAAGAGATGAAGACCTAGGAAAGTTTGATTCAAGATGTGATGAAGGGATCTTTTTTTGGTTTCTCAACCAAAAGCAAGGCCTATAGATGCTACAAAAAAAGGTTGGGAAAGATGATTAAAAGCACAAATGTCAAAGTAGATGAAGACTTGTGTCAGTTCTCATAGGATTCAAAAGATACCAGATCTGATGTATTTCCTTGCATTGAAGATGAAGAAGTAGAAGAAGATAAAGAAGAAAAGGAACAAGAACTAGAGCAGATGCCCAAGACTCTAGCAAAGTATGTTTAGAAGAATCATTCAATAGAGCATATTATTGGATAGAAGAATGAAGGTGTACAGACAAGGAGAAGGTTTGCCAAGACACATGAGCAAGTAAATTTGTGTTTGTTATCAAAAGTGGAACCTAAGACCTTTGTTGAAGCCATCAAAGATGATGGATGGATAAAAGATATGGAAGAAGAACTGAATTAGATTGAAAAGAATGAGACATAGGAATTGGTTCCCAGACCAACCAATAAGAATGTTATAGGAACAAAGTGGATGTTCCTGAACAAGCTAAATGAAGAAGGTGAAGTTGTAAGGAATAAAGAAAGATTAGTATGCAAAAGATATACTCAAGTAGAAGGCATTGATTTTGAGGAGACTTTTTCTCCAGTAGCTAGGATGGAGGCAATCAGAATGTTCCTTGCTCTTGTTGTTCACAAAAACTTCAAAGTGTATCATATGGATGTCAAGTTAGCATTTCTCAATGGTGGCCTAGAGGAAGAAGTATACATTGAACAACCAGATGGTTTCTAGATATCAGAAGATCCGAACATGGTATGCAGACTCAAGAAGGATTTGTATGGGCTCAAGCAAGCCCCTAGAGCATGGTATGCTAGGTTGGATAAGTACTTACTTCAGCAGGGCTTCAAGAAAGGTACTACAGATAGAAATATTTACATAAATAGAGACATGATCTTGATAGTTGTAGTTTATGATGATGATATCATTTTTAGAGGAAATGATGATATGTGTAAGAGGTTTGTAGAGGAGATGCAAAAAGAATTTGAGATGTCCATGATTGGTGAAATGTCATTCTTCCTTGGTCTTCAAATTTCCCAACTAGATGGTGGTATCTTTATTTCTCAAGCTAAGTATGTCAAAGAATTATTGAAAAAGTTTAGTATGGAGGATTCAAAATTAGTGAGTACTCCCATGGTCAATGGATGTCACTTGAGTAAAGATGATGAGTTTTTGGAGGTAGATTAGACTTCCTATAGGTCTATTATTGGAACACTATTATACTTAACTACTTCTAGACCTGACATTATGCATGCAATATGTGTGGTTGCTAGATATCAAGCCAATCCTAATTAAACACATGAGAAAGCAGTGAAAAGGATATTCAGATACTTGAAAGGAACTCCTGACTATGGTCTATGGTATCCAAAAGGTAATGACTTTGATTTGAGTGCATACACTGATGTTGACTAGGTTGGTTGTGTTGATGATAGAAGAAGTACAAGTGGTGGTGCTTTCTTTCTAGGAAGTAGATTAATTTCATGGTAGAGAAAGAAGCAAGACTCGGTGTCCTTATCTACTATAGAGGCAGAGTATATTGTAGCATCCTCTTGTTGTACACAAGTGTTATGGGTGAAGCAAACTCTTAAGGATATCAAGGTATTGTATGATGAGCCGATTCCTATTTTGTGTGATAATACAAGTGCTATCAATATTTCTAAGAATCTAGTGATGCATTCTAGCGCCAAGTACATAGCAATCAAGTATCACTTTTTGAGAGAGAAGGTTGCAAATAAGGAAGTGAAGTTTTAAAATGTCCCAACAAAGGATCAAATTACAGATATCTTTACAAAGGCTCTTGCAAAAAAATCTTTGAGGATCTCTGATAGAGGTTAGGGATAATTGCCCCTCCTTCTTCCTTCTAAGTTGTACAATGGTGCATCTATCTAGGGGGAGTTCATGCCATATCTTATCTTGGACTAATGATGTCTACCTCTCAAGGGGATCTTCCATGGAAAAGTTTGTAGACATATGATTGTTGATAAAAGGGAGAGAATGAGAAGGTATTGGATCCCCTTTTCCTTGATGTCAAAGGGGCATAGAGTCTAAGGGGAGCATATGTTGCCATCAATGATAAAGGGGGGATTGTTGGCCATATGTGTTGTCATTGATGTCAACATAGCATACAGTGATGCATACACTGATGTCAACACTATCAAGAAAGTAAGATTTTGTTCATGGTTGCATATTCCTAAGAAAGAGAAATCTCATGATTGGAGGGCATAAAATCTATATTCCTAATCAAAGAAGAGTTGAGTTTGAAGTCTTATTAATATAGGAATTAGAAGCACTAAGAGAATCAAATGTTAAGGAAGGATGCCTAATGGATTGAAGCATGGTGTATGATCTATCCCACTAATCCTAAGTTGTATGTGGCAATGCAATGAAGGCTTGACCTTCATAAGCAGGTGATAGTCTTTGTTTTAGAACGTCTGCTCTTTGAAGAGTGTCTAGAAGATTGCTCCTCATTTTCATCATTATGCTATTGGGCTTCTGTAGTTTGGAACATAGATTTATACAGTGTTATCTTATGTATGTTCCAAGTTTCATGATGTTTTGATTATTGAAAGAATGTTTTTCTGCTGACAACTTAAAGACAGAATTAGTTTTGTGAAGGTATTCCTAGCAGGGTGATAGAATGCTCTGCATTCCTCCGTAGCTGTATATTTGGGTTCATGGTTCTGAGATTGTGTCAAGAAGGTAGTGAAGGTTCTATTTCTAAAGTCTCAAATCATATTTCCCTCCACTGTGAAAGTTATGTATGATAGAGCATCAGAATGTGCTATGGCAGAATTGTGCAGTATTGAAGACCCACTGGAATGCTCTGCATTCCTCTAGAAGTGAATGATTAACCTTGTAGTTTTGTGAACATGCTCTTGGATGTGTATGGCATGTCTCTTCTCTATTTCAATCTTCTTGGTGGGCCAAGGCTCAGTTTTTCAATTAACAGCATGGTGAAGTGTGTTCCAGATAACAAAGTGTTTGCAGAGTAAATGTTTGAAGTTGTGCAACACAATTCTTTGATGTGCGGTGGCAAAGGAGTGTATGGAGGTGTTTTATGAGTCATGTGAACTCATCTAGAAATTTTTTTGTGAAGATCTTTCTTGTTTCCAATACCGCACAAGGTTTACAAGTTGATATGGTCGTTATATTTCAAGTCTTCATGTGTTTTTCCTAAAGTTATCCTATTTCCAAATGAGCGGAGTGTGCAAATGAAATTCCTTGGTGTTTGAAGAAGTAAAGGATGTTTTGGACCTGGTTAAGCAAGTGTTGATGCTTGCAAGGCTTGGATCTTATGCTATTATAATGTGTTGTTTCAATTAGGACCTATCTTCTACACATTTCATAGTGTGTGTTGTCTGGCCGTCTTGTAAATGTATTTTTCATGTTGTATCTTGCCGACAAGCAATGCAATAAATGTAATATCATGTATAAATAGTGAATCAAATTTAGTTAGGAAGGTATGATTGCAAGATGATTGAAAAGGTTCACAAGTAGATAAAAGTAGAATAAATGCATTATTGATGTGCGACTGTGGGAGAAACAGCAGAAGTTGTTGATGCAGTCCAGATTCATCTTGAAGACATATTTGTGATAGTGATCAAGTATAGAATGTGCCTAATTGATTAGAACTTTAGAAGAAAGTGTGAGGAGGCAAAGGCACAATCATCAAAAGTGTGAGCTTCAATGATAGTTTTCAAATAGTAAGAAAAGGCTGTTATACTGTAATCTTTTGTATTCTCATTTCAGGGAGTAGATGCTTCCTTGGGAGTGACCCTAAAACAAAGTCATCAGGGAGTAGAAGATTCCTTCGGTGTGTTGGCACTGTAAAATTTTGTAAAATTTTAAGTGCCTATGATGAGCATTTTGATTGTAACTCTCAGAAAACACCCCTGTCCAATCTACCTATGTGGCCTACTTTGGAGAATAATAATTTGAAGCCTATTCACTTTCATCCCAAATCCCTTGGTGAACACACTCATCTAACATATGTAAGCATGTATGTTTAATTTTAGACTCCCAGGATGTCATTTGATGAGTTTTTTAAGTGTTAAGTTGGAGGGTTCTGGGTTTCTTTTGTTGTTTGCATATTCTCAGGCCTTCAAAGTAGCCTCATGTTCAGATTGGTATTTCACAATAGAGAGATCATCATGATTTATGGATTGGTACTTTGTTTCCCCTCACATTCATATGCTCCCTAGTCTAGTTTCAGAGCCTCAAGATCAAGTTTAGTATTTTTTCAAGGGCAAAAGCAAATGCAATTTGTCATTTTGACATCTACATTTCCATAATGTTTCAAGGAGGTCAACTTTGACCATTAATATTTTGTGAAGGAAGTGAATTGTTAAAAAAACCTTTTGGACACATGTTCAATGGACCTAAATGATCCATTTCCCCCAGTGGTGGCTTCTTGGGAAGGGATTTGGTATTTTTTCAAGGTGGTGACTTGGTGAGCCCTAGTTGGTTTTTTTACAGGTGCAGTTTTAGAAAAGGCTAAGTGAGCCACTTTGAATGTTAACATCTTTCACCTCAGGGTGATTTTTGCCAAACAGTTTGCTGCCATGAATTCTTGGATCAAATGTCTACATGTCTGTGCATTTTCATGCCTCAGGAGTTTGTTTAACCAGTTTTCTAGGGTGATTTTGGAGGCTACCTGACTTGTTCTAGTCACAATGCAAAGATGTCAGAAAATAAATTCTAATGACTACCCACTTCAATTTTTCACCTCAGAAGCATATTGAAGCAGTTTAGGGTCAATTCAAGATAAAATTTGTTTCAAAACAAAAAAAAATAGTCGGGCTCACAAGGGGACCCAACATATGTCACACAATTATTGTTGTTGGTGAGGCTTATAACAGAGATCGGAAATACTTTTCTCATTTAAATTCTCTTCTTGCGATAAATAAAGTGGATCAACAAATGAATTTCTTGGGTCTTTAGATATTTAAAGGCTTGAATATCATTACCAGACTTGCTCTACAAGATGGAATGAGTCACATTGTTTTAGTGACATAGGCAGGCTATTGCAACATTAGCCATTGCTCCCTTTGCTTACATTTTAGAAAGAAAACAGAGGCCACCAATGATATGGTGCATCTTACTTCAAATCTTCTTGCTTGGATATGGGATTAGTATCAGTTAGAATTGCTACTTTCAAGGAGTCTATTACACTTCTTCCACTTTTGGTTCAACAACACTAAACTTGATACCAATAATGACATTTGTGATGGCCACTTCTATCATATTGGAGAAATTTGATATTAGAAGTTTGAGAGGACAAGCAAAGATTACTAGTACAATTATTTGTGTGAGTGGTACTATGATTATGACCTTCTATAAGGGTCCTTCTTTTAGAATGTCCTCATCTGCTCATGACACATCAAATCTAAACACAATGTCCAATTCAAAGTTTGATAACCATAACATGGCACTAGGGTCCATATTAGTTTATGGGGGGCTCATAGCTTGGTCTACATGGCTTGCCTTTTAGGACCCTATTATAAAAAGATATCTAGCTTAGTTATCCTTGACAGCACTCACATGTCTCTTTGCAACATTGTAGTTTGGCTTAGTTGGTATGATATGTGTGCACAACAAAATGAAGGTGTGGACCATACAGTCCAATATTCAGCTTCTTAGCATTGTGTACATGGGAATCATATGTTTAGCATTTGGGTTTTATGTACAAGCATCGTGCATTTAGAAAAAGGGACTTGTCTTTGTAGGGGTGTTCACTCATGTGTGCACAATATCAACAATTGTACTAGAATTTATCCTCCTTCATGTCTCACTTTATTTGGGAAGTTTGTTAGGAGCACTTTTATCTTAAGACTTTATTTTGTACTATTGGGAAAAGCAAAAGACCACTAGAAGACTGATATGATGCCAAATGGAGATGAAAATGAAGATGCACATGCAAAGCAACCCAATGAGAAAAGTTCTCATCTTTTGAGAAAGGAAGAAAACATTGCTTAATCTTACTATAAAGAGATAGGCCATGTGAGACTTATCAATCTCAATAATCCTAGTAAACTAAACATTATCACTCCAAAAGTGGTAAAGTGATTAGCTGGGCTCTATGAAAAATGGGAAAAAGTGAATGATGTTGAGATTACAATTATCAAGGGAGTTGGGTAAGCATTCTGTGTTGCAGGAGACTTGAGGATGTTTTATCATGGAAAGGCATAGAAACATGTTTGATGGTGAAAATATGGTATCAATTGGTCTTGGCACACATTTTGTTCCATCTAAGAAATTTCCAGAACCGGCGAAGTGCTTAGTCAATTTGAAATTTGGAGATAAAAGCATAATATCAAACTTCCTCCAACATTGCTCTCTAGGTTTGACCTAATCTACCTAGTGCTTGATAAAGTTGATGAGCAAATAGATCGATGCCTTGCAAGACATCTTGTTGCATTGCATTATGAAGAGCCTAAGGACCAAACACTTGATGCATTGGACCTCTCGACCCTCACTTTGTATATCTCTTATACAAGATAACATATACATCCTAAAATATTTGATGAGGCTATAGAGGATCTGATCCATGGTTATGTTGAAATGCGTAGGAAGGGAAACTACCCTGGCAGTAGCAAAAAGGTTATCACAACACCTCATCAAATGGAAAGCTTGATAAGAATTAGTGAAGCATTAGCTCACATTTGGTTCTCTGAGTGGGTTGAAAGGTGTGGTGTAGTAGAAGTATTCCAGCTACTTGAAGTTGTACTTCAACAATCTGCCACTGATCATGCAACTGGGACTATCGACATGGATCCCATCACTGTGAGATTTGTCAAAATAGCCATTGAAGAACTTTCAATTGAAATCCAGCTTGGGGAGAAAAGCATTCTGCATAATCATTCATTGATTGACAATTGCTTTACTAAGGATACTGTAGAGGAGATCATAGAGTCATTAACAGTAGAGCTTCAAAGCAATTGAAGAGGTACGCCAGAGGATAAGGAAAGGATTGAAACCAAGATCAAGAAACTTGAAAGAGGAGGAACCGTGTTCTCATAATTAGTCAATAGAGGGTGTGCGGTGTGGCGAGTTAACTCACTACTCTCCCTGCATTCTTGCAAGAAACCCTGAAACCTAGTGCGAGAGAGTGGTGAACTCAGGATTATTTGCCGTGTTCCTGCAAGCAGCAAGTAGAGCCAGTGCGGTAGTGCGGAAGATTTTTAAGTGAATTATGCACCCCCGCCAAAGTCAAATTTATTAATTTCAAAATATTTGTGGGTGAAAATATGAGTAATAAAGTAATACATAAATATTTTGCAATTAAATATGATGAAATATTTTGCATGAGAAGGGGAAATTTATTATTTTGGGAATATAATACATTGTAAAATATTTCATTTAGAGGTAAAATGTTTTTAGTAAGGGAGATGAGGAGTGGGTAATTATTTTACCTGGGAAATATGGTGAATGCAAATGTGACCAAGGGAATATTAATAGTCATTATGACTATTATTATAAAATATAGTTGGCAAATTATTTTCACGTGATGCAAAGACAAAGGAGGTGAAGTCAAATATTTTTATTTGCAAGGAGATAATGTAAACTTGTTATGTAAGGGGGTGGGAAACTAAATAGACACATTGAATGTGAAAGATCTGAAGCTTGTTGCTTCCTTCGTCCATATAAGAAGGAAACCAAGACCTTGGGGAACTCTCTCTCTGAGATTTGATTTTTGGAAGAGCAAGATAGTGTAAAGGCTAGTTTTCTAAATGACAACAATGGAATGACTGCATTAATATGGTGCCTGAATTTTTGTGTTGGTTGTTTGTTGAATTCATTGCTAAAATCTTATCTGGTTGTCTCTAGTTCAATTTTCCTTGTCATTCAAATCATTATATCAAGCATATTTTTTATTTGTCAAAACATATTCCTATTTTGTGTGGTTTGTTTAATGGGTTCCTTCAAGCAAGGATTAAATTTGTGTAAGTAAATCACAGTGGCCTGGAGAATTTAATTGGATAGTTGAAGAAGAACCTAATATTTGATATTCTTGCACGTCTATGCCAGCCATAGACATGTGAGTGCCAAACAATCCAAATTGTAGCTAGAGGGAAGGTACACATCTATCTATGATTAGACTCCATTTCCCAGTTGAGGAAAAGGCACTGATCATTCAACTTCCAAAATCATTCCTTGTATATATTTCAAACACAAATTTGGTTTTCTATTGTAGTAGGAGTAAGACTAGAGTAATTTAATAAAACCATTTTCAAATCTCATGACAGTTTGAATTTTGGTTGAAAAGGAAGATTTAATTGATAAAATTGCACATAATCTGCTTAATCATCACCAATTAGTAAGGAGAGTTCATAATCAATGATAAGAAGGTACACTCACATAGGCGAAGTAGATCGTAAAGTGTAAGGAAATTCAATCATTTGGATTGATTCCGTCAATTGGCCAAATCAGTTGTCAAACCCAAGCATAAAGCCTGGCATACTTTCAGGGTTTTGAAATCTATAGAATTGAGAACCAAAAAATTGTTGACTCTGCTGGGGAGATAAAGAAAGAAAATTGTCAAATTCTACCCTGGAATCTCTGGTGAAGTTTTACCCATCCCAGTCACCAATAAATTGGTGACTCTACTGGTGAGATAAGTGATTATCATTGGGAAGAGTCAAGAATCAAAGGGTGAAAATTAGAAATGGAAGTTTCAGACCTGCATAAAGTTTTGTTGCAATGAATTGATATGAGAATGACTCTGTTGTTGGGATGACCCAGAAAATAAAATACATTCCTCTTTGAAAGAGGTGGCAAGTCTGTCAAGTACCTAATGAAAAATGGTTGAGCAATATTCACATGATAGGCCCAAGGAGAAAATACCTAAAATGGTAAGATTCACCAGTGCCCATGTTGCCTTTGCTTCAACAAGAAAATTGACAAATCAGGAGTTGAGACAAAATGTGGAGCAATTGCAAGCACAAGTGGAAAGGAAAAAATGTTGAGAAGGTATCAAGAATTAGGGAAAGAATTGCTTCAGTTGAGGGCCCAGGTTATTTCAAATGAGCCACAATACAGATCTGATTATATTCAGCCTGTTGGAGGTGCATATCCTTTTCCCCTTGGTCAAGAAGGAGTAAAAATTCAAAATCAGGGATATGATCAGCATATGGGGAAATATCAGCATCAATATCATGATCCACTTCAAAATATACAAGGTAATATCTATTACTGTGGAGGTGTTAACCAATATATGCATCAAAGTATGCATCAGCTATATTAGTAACAAGGATATCAATATCAACAATGTCAACCTTATCAAGAACAAGATCCATTTGTAAGAAGACATCTTGAAGCTACAACAATTCTAGCCACTTTTGATCAGCCAATAGAGGAAATATGTGCAAGTGAATATTTGAATGAAGATGAAATTGTGGAAGGTCAACTCTTCACCTTGGAGGAGGACTGCAATGTTGAAGACACTGTTGAGGACACATTGTGTGAAGAGTGCATGATCAGCAATGAAGCAAATGAAGGAGCATGTTCACCTGGTAGCAAACAAGAAACACATCCATTGACTGATACAATTGGTGAAGAAGAGGTATGTACATCTGAGAATGATTTCCAAAGTTTTTCATGTTCATTATATGATGAAATGATAGAACAAAATCAAACAATACCTTGCTAAGATGATGAAATTAGAGAATGTATCAGCAATGAAGTGAATGAAGAGGTATATTCACTCGGTAGTCAACAAATTTCAAATTTGTTGACTATTGAATGCCAGAGATATGCACATAAAAATGATCTTGAAATTTCATGTCCAGCCCATATTTGTATTGATAGTGGAGGTGCTTTGTGTGATAATAGTGATGCATTGCATGGGTTTAGTGATGATTCTTTTCACCAAAATGATAAATTGTAGTTACAAAATGAGCTTGTATATGAATGTTTTTCTTTCCATACATGGGAGGATTATTTGTATAATTCTCATAGTTTGTAGCAGTGCGATACCAGCTATGAAGCAACGTATGAGTGTTTCAATTTCTCAGTCTATTTGGGAAAACCTTCAGTGAAACATGATGATGAAATAGATAATGATGGATGTTTGCCACATGGTGATGGTGTTTTTCAATTTGTGCTTGATTGTGAGATACAGTCTGATGGAATTGATGTTGGCATGGGAAAATTGTTGAAATGCACAGGACAACTGAGAGGGGGGGTAAAACAGTTGTCACAAAACTTTAACCACTTATGAATATCAACACATCCAATTCTTAATCACTATTATTAAGATTAACCATGAAAGCATAAAACAAGAATCTCAACACAATAAAACATGAGACACCAAAATTTTTATGTGGAAAACCCTATAAGGGACAAACCACAGTGGGTGTTAGCCCACAAAAATAAATAAGTTATAGCAATACCAAAAATTAGAGGCTCACTACCCAAAATGCTCACTACAAATGTTAGGGCTCACTACCAAGATTGGCTCACTGCTAAGGATTGGTGAACTGGGTTGATAGCATCTACTTCATACCTGAGTTTAGTTCCATTGAAGCACAATATAACACCTCTGCTCTGCTCTTCTTACACCTTCACACCTATCTATTCATTTTTGCACAAGACATCTTTTTTCCAACTACATTACATGTTTTTATACAACTCATCAACCTTGGATTGTACATCATTGTCGGCATTACATTCATCAACCGTTGGAGCAATATTCAAGGTTGACATTACAAACATACATAGAAATAGGTCTGTCAGACCTAAACAAGATTAGCTAAGGGAAAGATGTATGTGGATCATGTTACACCTTAGCTAGGAGTCAAAAGCAGTCTTCCATGCCACAACATGTTTCCACAATCTTCAATGCATCTCCGCAAGTAGTGAAAACAACCAAGTCGACCAAGACAACTGTTAACATTAAGTCTTCTAAGGACAGTCTTCTTCTACGATCCAAATTTCTCTTTACGGACCAATCCAAATATAGGAACATGATCAGGAGACATCCACAAACACATTGTAATCACCAGGAACAACTGCACAATCTCTAATCACTCTATCAAGAAGATTCTTCAAACTGGAGAACATAAACAACACTGCCAGCTACTATCATAAGGAAAAGATTGCTTGCGGACCAACAAATCATGAACCATTGCAATTGAAGGCACTTATCATTATTACAAACTTTATTCCAAAACCGTATACTGAAATACCTAGTTGTGGAGGAATGCGGAGCATAATACATTCTCCCTATCACCACCAACTATACAAAAAAAGTAGATTTCACTCTGGTGAACATATCTCACTCAAATCTTCATACCAGAGGCTCAAACTTGGAACATAGCATCATCAAACATGTATCTAAATAACTTCCAATCTGCAGACAAGGATATTAATTCTACGAGAAATGCGGAGCAATCTACTGGACTATTCTACTATACCAGGAATACTTATTATCTTCAACACTTAACTCATTACAAGCAAGCATCAAAACAAGATCACAGTTGACACCAATGAAAACACAGATATGTTGACATCAATGACAACACCGGTTAGGTACATACTTGCAACAAAAATATAGTGATATGTTTCAGAGTGCCAGTGGTGATGTTTGTTTTCAAGCTTACAATGATAGTGCTTTCAAATTTGACCTGATGCGATCAGATGAAAATAAGATGTATGACAGAGGTAAATAGAGGCCTTTTCTTTTCTGGTGGCCTTGTGCCATCAGATGTAGTGTGATTTTTTAAATCATACCGATTCAGGGCAAAGGAAGAGAGGTTGAACTCTATTGCCCAATGGACAAGACACTCACTCTACTCCCTGAAGATATGAATTCTTTCTATGCCTGCAAGGGGTATACATCCCCAAGAAAGAGCCACTATTGGCACTGTAAAATTTTGTAAAATTTTAAGTGCATATGATGAGTGTTTTGATTGTAACTCTCAAAAAACACCCCTGTCAAATCTGCCTATGTGGCCTACTTTGGAGAGTAATAATTTGAAGCAAGTTCACTTTCATCCCAAATACCTTAGTGAACACACTCATCTGACATATGTAAGCATATATGTTTATTTTTAGACTCCCAAGATGTCATTTGATGAGTTTTTGAAGTTCTAAGTTAGAGGGTTCTTGGTTTGTTTTGTTGTTTGCATATTCTCAGGCCTGCAAAGTAGCCTCCTATTCAGATTGGTATTTCACAACTGAGAGATCATCATGATTGATGGATTGGTACTCTGTATTCCCCTAACATTTATATGCTCCCTGGTCTAGTTTCAGAGCCTCAGGATCAAGTTTGGTATTTTTTCAAGGCCAAAAGCAAATGCAGTTTGTCATATTTTGACATCTGCATTTCCAAAATGTTTCAAGGTCAACTTTGACCCTCAATATTTTGTGAAGGAAGTGAATTGGTAAAAAATCATTTTGTACACATGTTTAATGGACCTAAATGATCCATTTTCCCCATTGGTAGCTTCCTAGGAAGAGATTTGGTATTTTTTCAGGATGGTGACTTGGTGAGCCCTAGTTGGTTTTTTAACAGGTGCAGTTTCAGAAAAGGCTAAGTGAGCCACTTTGAATGTTAATATCTTGCACCTTGGGATGAATTTTTCCAAACTATTTACTTCCATGAATTCTTGGATCAAATGTCTACACGTCTGTGCATTTTCATGCCTCCAGGAGATTGTTTGACCAGTTTTCCAAGGCGATTTTGGAGGCTACCTGACTTGTTCTAGTCACAGTGCAAATGTCAGAAAACAAATTCCAATGACTACCCACTTCAATTTTCCACCTTAGAAGCATATTGAAGTAGTTTCAGGTCAATTCAAGATAAAATTTGTTTCAAAACAAAAAAAAATAGCTAGGCTCATAAGGGGACCCAACATGTGTCACACAATTATTGTTGTTGGTGAGGCTTATAACAGAGTTTAGAAATACTTTTCTCATTTCAATTCTCTTCTTGCAATAAATAAAATGGATCAACAAATGAAGTTCTTGGGTCTTCATATATTTAAAGGCTTGAATATCATTGCCAAACTTTCTCTGCAAGATGGAATGAACACTTTGTTTTAGTGACATATAGGCGGGCTATTACAACATTAGCCATTGCTCACTTTGCTTATGTTTTAGAAAGAAAACAAAGGCCACCAATGACATGGTGCATCTTGGTCCAAATATTCTTGCTTGGATGTGGGATTAGTATCAGTCAGAATTGTTATTTTCAAGGAGTCTATTACATTTCTTCCACTTTTGGTTCAACAACACTAAACCTGATACCAATAATGACATTTGTGATGGCCACTTTTGTAAGATTGGAGAAATTTGATATTAGACTTGTTTGAGAGGACAAGAAAAGATTGCTGGTACAATTATTTGTGTGAGTGGTGCTATGATTATGACCTTCTACAAGGGTCCTTCTTTTAGAATGTCCTCCTCATCTACTCATGACACATCAAATCTAAACACAATGTCCAATTCAAAGTTGGATAACCATAACATGGCACTAGGGTCCATATTGGTTTATGGGGGGCTCATAGCTTGGTCTGCATGGCTTGCCTTTCAGGGCCCTGTTATAAAAGGATATCCAACTCAGTTATCCTTGACAACACTCACATGTCTCTTTGGAGCATTGCAATCTGGTTTAGTTGGTATGATATGTGTGCACAACAAATTGAAGGTGTGGTCCATACAGTCCAATATTCAGCTTCTCAGCATTGTGTACATGGGTGTCATATGTTTAGCATTTGGGTTCTCCATACAAGCTTGGTGCATTTAGAAAAAGGGACTTGTCTTTGCAGGGGTGTTCACTTGTGTGTGCCCAATATCAACAGTTGTACTAGAATTTATCATCCTTCATGTCTCACTTTATTTGGGAAGTTTGTTAGGAGCATTGTTATCATCTTGGGACTTTATTCTGCACTATGGGGAAAAGCAAAAGACCTCCAAAATAGTGATATGATGCCGAATGGAGATGAAAATGAAGATGCACATGCAAAGAAACCCAATGAGAAAAGTTCTTAGCTTTTGAGAAAGGAAGAAAACATTGTTTAATCTTACTATACAAAGATAGGCCATGTAAGACTTATCACTCTCAATAATCCAAGTAAACTCAACATTATCACTCCAGAAGTGGTAAAGTGATTAGATGGGCGCTCTAAAAAATGGGAAAAAGCAGACGATGTTGAGATTATAATTATCAAGAGAGTTTGGTGAGCATTCTGTGTTGGAGAAGAATTGAGGATGTTTTATCATGGAAAAGCAGAGAAACATGTTTGATGGTGTAGATATGGTATCAATTGGTCTTGGCACACATTTTGTTCCATCTGAGAAATTACCAAAACTAGAGAAGTGCTTAGTCAATTTGAAATCTAGAGATAAAAGCATAATATTCAACTTCCTCCAACATCGCTCTCTAGGTTTGACCTGATCTACGTAGTGCTTGATAAAGCTAATGAGCAAACAAATCAGTGCCTTGCAAGACATCTTGTTGTATTGCATTATGAAGAGCCTAAGGACCAAACGATTAATGCATTGGACCTCCCAACCATCACTTTGTATATCACTTATACAAGACAACATATACATCCTAAAATATTCCATGAGGTTGCAGAGGATCTAATTCGTGGTTATGTTGAAATGCGTAGGAAGGGCAACTTCCTTGGTAGTAGTAAAAAGGTTATCACAACAACACCTCATCAAATGGAAAGCTTGATAAGAATTAGTGAAGCATTAGCTCGCATCCAGTTCTCTGAGTGGGTCAAAAGATGTGATGTAGCAGAAGCATTCTAGCTACTTGAAGTTGCACTTCAATAATCTGACACCAATCATGCAACTGGGACTATTGACATGGATCTCATCACTACAGGAGTTGTTAGAACAACCATTGAAGAACTTTCAACTGAAGTCCAGCCTTGGGAGAAAAGCATTCTGCATAATCATTCATTAATTGACAAGTGCTTTTCCAAGGACATTGTAGAGGAGATAATAGAGTCATTAACAACAGAGCTTCAAAGCAATGGAAGAGGTACGCTAGAGGATAAGGAAAGGATTGAAACCAAGATTGAGAAGCTTGAATGAGGAGGAATTGCATTCTCGCAATCAGTCGACAGAGGGTGTGCGATGTGGCGGGTTAACTTACTGCTCTCCTCGCATTCCCGCAAGGAACCTTGAAACCCAATGTGGGACAGCAGTGAACTCTGGATTATTTCCCACATTCCTGCAAGCAACAAGTAGAGCTAGTGAGGTAGTTCTGGTGTTTTTTAAGTGAATCTTGCACCCTTGCCAAAGTCAAATTTATTAATTTCAAAATATTTACAGGTGAAAATATGAGTAATAAAGTAAGATATAAATATTTTGCAATTAAATATGATGAAATATTTTGCACGAGAAGGGGAAATTTGTTATTTTGGGAATATAATACATTGTAAAATATTTCATTTAGAAGTAAAATGTTTTTACCAAGGGAGATGAGGAGTGGGTAATTATTTTACCTGGGAAATATGATGAATGCAAATGTGAACAAGGGAATATTAATAGTAATTATGACTATTATTGCAAAATATAGTGGGCAAATTATTTTCACATGATGCAAAGACAAAGGAGGTGAAGTCAAATATTTTTATTTGCAAGTAGATAATGTAAAATTGTTATGTAAAGGGGTGGGAAACTGAATAGACACATTGAATGTGAAAGGTCTGAAGTTTGTTGCTTCCTTCATCCATATAAGAAGGAAACCAAGACCTTGGGGAAATCTCTCTCTGAGATTTGATTTTTGGAAGAGCAAGATAGTGTAAAGGCTAGTTTTGTGAGGCACAACAATGGAATGACTGCATTAATATGGTGCCCAAATTTTGGTGTCAATTGTTTGTTGAATTCATTGCTAAAATTTTATCTGGTTGTCTCCAGTTTAATTTTCCTTGTCATTCAAAGCATTATATCAAGCATATTTTTGATTTGTCAAAACATTTTCCTATTTTGTGTAGTTTGTTTAATGGGTTCCTTCAAGCAAGGATTAAATTCCTCTAAGTAAATCATAGTGGCCTGGAGAATTTAATTGGATAGTTGAAGAACCTACTATTTGATATTCTTGCATGTCTATGCTAGCCATAGACATATGAGTGCCGAACAATCCAAATTGTAGCCAGAGGGAAGGCAAACATCTATCTATGATTAGACTCCATTGCCCAGTTGAGGAAAAGGTACCGATCATTCAACTTCCAAAATCATTCCTTGTATATATTTCAAACATAATTTTGGTTTTCTGTTGTAGGAGTAGGAGTAGGAGTAGAGTAATTTAATAAAACCATTTTTAGATCTTGTGCCAGTTTGAATTTTGGTTTAAAAGGAAGATTTAGTTGATAAAATTGCACATAATTTGCTTAATCATCACCAATTAGTATTGGAGAGTTCATATTCAGTGATAAGAAGGTACACTCACCTAGGTGATCCATAGCCTGAAGTGCAGGGAAATTCAATCATAATTGGCCAAATCAGTTGTCAAACCTAAGCATAAAGCCTGGCATACTTTTAAGGTTTTGCAATCTGCAGATTTGAGAACCAACAGGGTGTAACCCTAAACCAAAGTTCCTTAGGGAGTAGCATCTTCCTTGGGTTAAAGCCCCTAGAATAAAGTTACTATTTGAGCTTCATATATTGTGAGTTAGTCCTCACCTTGGTTTTCCCTTCTAGGTTTTTCCACATATATTTGGGGTTATGTATTGATGTGCATTATGTTATTCTTCCATGCTCATGTTAATGCTATAATACTTAAGGTTTAATCTGCTCTGGATAAGTTCAATTTGTTGAAAGTGAGATTGGATTGTATATTGATTCACCCCCCTCTTAGTATACTTGTGTGTCTAACAAGATGTACAGTTAGGTACTCCTCTTTAATGCCTCCTTGCATTCCATAGCTAAAGGGCATGTCATGCATCGCCAATGGTTTCTTTGGTTTAGGCTTAATCTCAACCTTGGGTTTTTCTTGTTTCTCTTTGTTCAAATTTATGACCCATAGTTGATGCTAAGGTCTCAATGTCAAGCAACCATAACTCCTCTTTCTTCAGAGTTGGTTGGGTGGACTTTCCCTTTGACTGGGTTTGACTCTTGCTCTTCCTTCTAGATGGTTTCCCTAATGTGGATCCTCCCATTCTCTATACTTAGAGAAAGAAAAGAACTTTGAATTAGCCTAGGTTTACTTGTTTCAATTTTTTTTCATTCAGACATAGTAGGCTCATAGGCCGTAATGTTTTAACCTAGGCTTTGATACCACATGCAACAAGCTAGCCAAATAAATAATAACAATTAATGAAAAATTAAAATTAAATAACACATAAATGCCACAATTTTGAATTTCCTTTTTCGAAAACATATATGATTCTACATTTCAAATAAAGATGTCATCATTACATAGATTTCCATGATACAAATTTATAAATAAAAGAATAATAAGATACAAATTCCAAATTAGGACTACCATCTTTCAAATCCACCTAAGTACATCAAATATACATGTTTTGATTTTTCATTACAAATTTGGTTGACCATCAATCATAATCATCCCATGTGAGTGCAAGAAATATGATTGTCCAACTATAGGAGGGAGGGCATCATCAAAGAACTTTACCTCCAACCATATACCTAGTAGTCCCCCACACATCTTCCTACTAGAATAGGCTCAACTCTTCAATGAGGGTGATAGATAGGGACATTTGCAACATAACCAAATTTGAGAAGTAAGTGCAAATGTGAATATCCATCACATGTAGTCAATTATGTAGTCCTTAGATACCATCTAGCTACCATGATTTATGACTGAAATGAGTCTATGAATATAGTGAACTAAAAATGATTATAGCTATTGCATCACTTTGGCCAAAGCGTTCAATTTTTAGTCGCATAAGTATAGGTCATCCATTTACACACTACTATCTCTTGCTTGACTTTGTGATGACTAATAACTAGTTAAGTGAAAGTATAGACCAAAATATAAATTATCATTCAGAGACCAATCTCTCGGTATACCCTACCTAAGATGGTCCTACTATCCTTCAGCTATAAAATATGGTCTTAAATCAGCACATAGTCGTCAAACTCTAATCTCTTGGTATTCCTTACCTTGATATGGTCTCACCTCCTAAGGTTGGTACTATGACCAATAATACAAATAACTATTGTTTTCAAATTTCTTGGTATTCTTTACTCTAAAGTTGGTTCTATGTGTAGCTATTGTTTCCAATCTTTTGGTATGCCCTTACTCTTGAGATGATTTAATAAATACAATAAATGCAAGCATAATAATAACTATGGTTTCCATTCTCCTGGTATACCCTTACCCTTGAGATGAATACAATAATGCAAGGTACAAGAATTATTATTATTTATAACCATGGAAATACACCCACATAATCATATCAACACTAATGATAATACATCATATACCCGTAAACAAATGCTAAATTAAACATATGTAATTATATGAAAATACATACTACTATTGGGTTCCTCATGACCCTTAATGATTATTTATTATCGGCATATAAATAATCACATGCAACCTACCCATAACGCTTAGAACATTTACTAGACTATTTCATTCTACCACAACAAGGTAGTGTTATATAGCTATTTAACTAGATATACCTCTATATCACAAGGTTGATTAACCATCATTAAGAATTATAATAGGAAATAGAGTTATTCATAATTCTATTCATAAACCACAACAATGATACTAAACTTAACAAGATCTATTGGCTCTACCCATTCGAGTTAACACTTGGACCCATACGACCATTATATGCCTAGATGACACTTCCAACAAACACATACATAAAAATGACTTACATTCGACTTCATATAGAAAGGGTATTCAACCCCAAACAAGGTCTCTAACTTGTTAACAAGGTCGTTTCTAATACAGTTCACAATGAATATATATATAGTTGTTATTAGAGGTATTCAACGTTAGTTGAGGGTTTAGGTTCCATCTACAGTTGTGGTAGATGATAGACAAGAGTACTATATTTATGTCCAATTAATAACACATCAAATAAACTAAGCAATGGTCACATGACCACCAAATGGATTGATAGGTCTTAAACAACAAATAGTAATAACGTCTATAGTGGACAGCTTGAATGAACATGAATAATAGTGATAGCACTATGATTAGAGGATTAATGTATTCCAATTTAAAAAGATAACAATGTATACAACTATGGGTTGAGGACTGCATGGTCCTCTTGCAACCTCTAAGCCACAACTAGCAATAACCATAACATTACATAGGATTATGAGCCAAGGACTACATGGCCCTCTTGTGGCCTCTAAGCCACAGCTCACAATAACCATAACACGTGTGAATAACATTCTTGAGCCTTGTGGCCAATGGACAATATGTGCTTAAGGCTCAACAAATCCATAGTCATAACTAGATAGAAATCACTATCAAGATAATACCAAATAATAAATAGATATAACCAAAGATAGGATCGAGTCAAGAGAATACCAAATTGACATATACATCACACAAATGCAGTCTACTATAATACTATTATTTATTCATTAGACCGAATGAAATAACAATGATATTGCATTAACTATTTGACAGGGATACTCATACTTGTAGATTCTCCCTGCAAGTTACTTATTCTTTATGTCATCCTAGTCTCCCTTCCAAGGCTATATGGCACTACCAAGATTCCACACCTCCAAATTTTCTAGACAAGAAGAATTACTTAAGTATTAATATATGCAAGAATGCCTCTCCCCATTCGGTCCTAGCCATGAATAGAAGGAGAGAATGGATTGTTTCATACATCCATCTCTTCTTTTCACTTATTCCTCACTACCATCAACTATTTTTATCCTTCACCACTAAATATATGCCTTAATGACTCCATTCTCCCCTCCCAATAGTAGTTACCACATGCAAGGATAAAATAGTAAAATATAATAATAACATAAGCACACCATAACCAATAATGAATTTGAAATAAGATCATACCATAAAACAATATTAAATAGTCAAATCAACTATATTGACACTATGCTTACAAGCATTTACACAATAAATAAATTATAACTATATTATGCTATTGAAATAATAATAGCATTAGTAATAATAATCAATCTTAAAACATTAAATCAGTTCTAATAAAATAAACTATTGCAACTCTCTTTTGAAAACATCTAATGTGTTCCTATGTGTTTATCATGTATCACATAAAATCATATTACCAACTTGTGTAGGTGTGTGAGGTTCTTAATTAGTTTGGTTCAACTGTTGATTTGTCACCATCTATCATCCTCTCCTAGATGATATTTTCCCTCACCACGTGAGTGGGAAAAAAGGATATCTTGCATCCACATTGTGTCCAACCAAACAATGGTTAGTATATTAGGAAAATAAATCATAATCACAATTTGAGTAAATATCAATTGCGTATAATCAATTTTCATATCATGAATATTCTATCAAGATAAATAAAGTATCATGTGTCTCTTTATAGTGCGATACAAAATAGAATAATAAATACTAAATCTAGACATTAATATGTTCCAAATAGATAACTAAAAATGGGGTGTTACAAATAACGCATGTGATGTTAGTATGTCTACAATTGTCGAAGTGCTAGCATTAGGAGTCTTGGAGGTTGGCAAAATAAGTTTCAATTAGATAGTTAGGTGGCTAAACTAGATACAAATTTGAAGGAGCTTGTTATTCCTCTCAAGAAGCTATATATGTTGAACATACACTAAAATACTGAGAGGGGGGTGAATTAGTATTCAAACAAGTCTCAAACTCTCCAGAGCAAACTGAAACTTAATCTTTATAGCATTAACAAAAACATAAAAGATCAACACAATGCACAACATCACATAACACCAGATATATGTGGAAAACCCCAAAGGGGAAAAACCATGGTGAGAAAAGCTTCTAGGAGCTACTGTCGTAATGCAGCCTCACAAAAGAATCACAGTTACAACTTTGTTTTAGAGCTACAACCCAAGGAAGCTACTACTCCCTATAGAAAGGTTTTAGGGTCACTCCCAAGGAAGCTGCAACTCCCTGCAGACTTTGTTTTAGGGCTTCAACCCAAGGAAGCAACTACTCCTTGAACTAAGAACAAACTCAAAAAATATTACAGCATGACAGTCCTTCTATTGTCTGAATTTGACAATGAAACTCAATTCTTTTGATGATTGCAATTCTTCTTTGACAACTTCTACAAGTTCTTCAAATGTCTTCTCTGCAACTTACTAACTCATTTCTTTCATCCTTCAAGAGGTTTTACCTTTGGCTCACTACCTCCAACAATTAGTTAGGCACACTCTTCACTTCCCTTTTGTCTCAAAAATATCTTCAAGATGAATCCGGACAGAATCTTTTACTTTTGTTCTTTCTCTTTTAGTCACACATCATAATGCATTGCACATCCACATTTGACTTATGACACTCATACTCACAATCACGCCTCACCTAGATCAACTAGGTTTACAATATATACATGATATTACATTGATTACTTTACATGTCACCCAAAGACAACAAGAATATTACAATTACAAGTTGGCCAAAGATCAAACAACATGAAATGTGTAGAGGGCAAGCCCTTAAAATTAACTACACACAATACTAGGAAGAGGAACACACCTTGTTGATTCCAAAACATGCTTATCTTGGTCCTAAACACCCTTCACTTCATCAGCCTTCAAAGAATAACATTTGTACGCTTCACACATTTGAAATAGGTCAGCCTTAAGCAAGAAAATATGAAGCTTGTAGTATATCAGCCATTACAACTTTTCGGTGCTCATGGAAGATTAAACATTACTTGTGCTTCTCCTAGATGAGTCGGCATGACCCATGCAACATCTCAAAAACACTTCTTGAACTCTGCATAATAGAAACTTTGTGGCGTACACCTTCAACATACCTCAGTCAGCTAGGCAAAAGCATAACCCATCAACACCTTCATTCCGGACCACAGCCTATTCCAAAGAAACCAGAAAACAACTTGTAGAGCAACAGGAAACACCACAAGATCCTCAAGATCATTCTCCACCAGCCAATTCACCACTTCATACAGTAACAAGTTGGTGCAAGCCAACAGACACTGAAACTAGCTACCGAACAATACCGACCTGCACTCTGTCACTTACAACTTTCTCTATGGAGGGACAAATGATATGAAACTTTGAATGTAGCACCTTTACAACACACTAAACTTAACTTATGAACCACATGTTTGTATCTTCAAAGGTGGATGAATGTGCAGCATTCTCTTAATCAGTCTTCAAGGCAACTTCCTATAGTAGAAACCTTCACCAACATCCAGAGATTAGAGCCTCCTTGTAGCAACACATACTTCCTTAGGAACAATAGGAGAGAGCATACAACATGCTACAAACCATCAACATCTCCCCAACATCAGCATTACTTCTAATCCTCATCTTAATGCTTCTAATTCCCATCTTAATATATCATCAGGATATCATCTGTGCTGACAACAAACATACTCTATAAAACTTTAATTGACATTAAACAAGGCATGAAATCCAACCATGAACATCAACAACATCACTATTAGTACACCATCATAGTATACCATCAACATAAGCATCAATGATATCCCAAAATGAGTGTTGACATTAATGACAACCACATCAATGACAACCTTAGGTAACCTATGTGCAACAATCTCCCCCTTTGGCATTGATGGAAACACACACCTGCTCATTCTCCCCCTTTGACATCAAGGACAAAGGGCAACTACTTCTTCCCCTTAGGGCACAAACTCTCCCCCTAAGGTGCACATTTTCTCCTTTTCAACCTTCTCCCACTTTGATGTACATACACTCCTTCTTGAAGAAATTAATAGGCTCCCCCTGTCAGCAACAACTACTACCTACTCCCCCTGAGAGGTAGCCACCATCAGTCTAGGAAAAAGATATAGAATGAATTACTCCCCCTGGATAGATGCATCTGATGAAATGCATAGAATCAGTTGTAGAAAAAACTTAACTTCTTTCAAACATCAACACATTAACCACTCAATTATGATTTAACCATGAAAGCATATAATCAAAAACTTGAACAGAATCACACATGAGACACATGAGACACCAGATTTTTACATGGAAAACCTAATGAGGGAAAAACCACGGTGAGTGTTAGCTCACAATATAAATGATATATCAAAATTTACAACAAGACTCACTACCAAAGGCTCACTACCTTAGGGCTCACTGCAAAAGAAGGGGCTCACTGCCAATGGGGTGGCTCACGGCCAGTGGGTGGCTTTTTTCTAGAGATGGTGAACTGAGATAGTAGCATCTACACTATGCCACGGTTTAGTTCCATTGAAGCACAATAAATTTCCTTTGCTCTGCTCTACTTTTTCACTTTGCACCAATCTTTGCATCCTCGCATCCTCATCAATCATTCATGACTTTATTATATGTATTTATACAAATCATCAACCTTGGAATGAACATCAAGGTCAGCATTACAATCATCAACCATTAGAACAATCTCTAAGGTCAGCATACACACATATATTAGAATAGGTCTGGACCTAAACAAATTTGTGAAGAAAAATAATGAACGCGGACCACACCAAGCCTTAGCTAGGACTCAAATGCAATCTTCCATGCAACAACACACTTTATAAACTTCAAAGCATAATCGTAAGTAGTGAAAACAACAAGGTCGGCCACAATCAATGTTAACACTAAGACCTTTAGGAACACGCTTCATGCACGATCTAGATTACACTTTGCGAACCAATCAAAAGGTAGGAACATGATCTAGAGACATCCACAAGCACGTTACATCACCAAGAACTTTCGCACAACCCCCAACCATTCTATCCATAAGATTCTTCAAACTAGAGTACTTGAACATCACTATCGGCTACTGTCATAAAGGAAAGATCACTTGTGGAGCACCAAATCACAAACCATTTTAAATGAGGGCACATAACATCATTACAAACTTAATTCTAGAATTGCAGACTGTAAATCTTGGATACAGAGAAATGTAGAGCAGAATACATACTCCCTGCTACCATTAAGTACACAAAAAAATTATTTTTACTCTAGTGAATAGAACTTTCTCAAATCTTCACATCGGAGGCTCAAACTTGAAATATAGCAACTACAGACATCCCTTATCATAACTTCCAAACTGCAGACAAAGATATTCAGTCTACAGAATATGCGGAGCAAGACACTGTATTGTTCTTCTCAGACACTTGCTCAAACTTATTCAAATAGCTTCCTTAGATGTTGATCTAAGGTGTTAACATCAATGAAAACACTTATTGCTCATACTTGAAACAATCTCCCCCTCTGTCATTAATGGCAACACATGATGTGAAAAACCATCAAGACAAGCAAACTTGCTTGTTTCTTTTCTCCCCCTTACTTTATGTTTTCTTTGGCTGCAACTTTCTCCTTAGGTTTTTCACATGAACTTTGACATCAATGGCAAAGGGTGACAAACCTTTTCTTTTTCTTTACTGTAAAACTCCCCCTATCATCAACACTACAACACTTACTGCTCTTAATCAGGAACTCATATCAGCAAAATTTACCTACTTCCCCTAAGAGGTAGCCTTCAAAACATCAATCCAAATCAAAAGATGGAACTTTGGACACCACTAGATTGATGTACTTCCTATGCATCTTAGTTTAGAGTAGGAGGGGTAATAACCCCTAACTTCTCCCTAATATACTCAAAAGTATCCTCAGGCAGAGGCTTAGTGAAAATATCTACAATCTGATCCTTTGTAGACACATATTCCATCTTTACTTCATTCTCTATTACCTTTTCTCTCAAAAAGTGATATCTTATTGATATATGCTTTGTTCTTAAGTGCATCACTGGATTTTTTGAAATGTTTATAGCACTTGTATTGTCAAAAAGGATCGAAATTGGTTCTTCATACACAACTCTTATATCCTTTAATGTTTGCTTCATCCATAGCACTTGAGTACAACAACATGCTACAACAATATATTCTGCTTCTGCAGTAGACAATGAAACTAATTATTGCTTCTTGCTCATCCATGAAACCAATCTATTACCCAAGAGGAAAGTCCCTCCACTTGTACTTTTTCTATCATCAGCATCTCCATCCCAATCTACATCTGTATAAACACTAAGAGTGAAATTAGTATCTTTGGGATACCACAATTCATAGTCTAAAGTGCCTTTTAAATACCTCATGATCCTCTTGACTACCATCACATGTGACTCTTTGGGATCTTCTTGAAATCTTTCCACAAGACAGACTACATGCATTATGTCTAGTCTGGTATGAGTTAGATAAAGTAGTCCTCCAATCATAGACCTATACTTTTTCTGATTAGTCTTAGGTGATTCATCACCCTTTCTCAGCTTGCAACCAGTTACCATAGGAGTACATACTGGCTTAGAATCCTCAATTCCAAACTTCTTCAACAACTCTTTCACATACTTGGACTGAGAAATGAAAAATCCTTTTTCTGATTGAGTAATTTGTAGTCCTAGAAATAAATTCATTTCACCAAACATAGACATCTCAAAATCCTTTTGCATTTCCTCTACAAATTTCTTACACATACCTTCATTGCCTCCGAAAATAATATCATCAACAAAGACTACAACAATCATAATATGATCATTATTAATTTTGAAATAGAGATTACTATCTACAGCACCTTTATTGAACCCTAATTTCATCAAATACTTGTCCAACCTTGCATACCAGACTCTGGGAGCTTGCTTTAGTCCATACAAGGCTTTCTTCAATCTACACAGTATGTCACCTTGGTCTAATGATTGAAATCCTTTAGGTTGTTCAATGTAAACCTCTTCTTCCAGTTCTCCATTTAAGAATGTAGACTTCACATCCATCTAATACACCTTGAAATCTTTGTATGTTGCAAATGCCAAAAAATTCTTATTGCTTCAATCCTTGCCACAGGAGCATAAGTCTCCTCAAAGTCTAAGAATATCCTTTGCATACCAGTCTTTCTTTGTTTCTTACAACTTCTCCATTTTTATTCATCTTGTTTCTAAAAACCCATTTGGTTCAAGTCACGTTCTTATCAACAAGTCTAGGGACCAGTTCCCAAGTTTGATTCTTTTCTATCTACATCAACTCTTCTTCCATAGCTTTTACCCAACTTTCATCTTTGCAAGCTTCACTTACAGTTTTAGGTTCAATCTGTGAAAGTAAATAGTAGTTCACCTGTTCCTCTCCAGCTCTTTTCCTTGTCACTACCCCTTTGCTTTTGTCACCAATAATCTGATCTTTGGAATGATTAATCCTTACATACCTGGGAGTCTTAATAGCACTTTTTGGAGCCTTTTCTTCTTTAACTTGACTATCCTTTTGTTCCACTTTTTCTTCATTGACTGTAACAGAAGGTTCATCAGATTCATAGCCACTCAAATATGATGTTCTTTCCATGTCTTCATCAACCTATTAGCAAGAGACACTATTGATATGATGTTGTCATTGATGGAAACAACCTGACATGTTTGGAGAAAACTCCTGAGACAAAGATGTATACAATATTTTGGTCCGGTAAGGTTAACTTAGCCAAATTGACTAAGCATTGACAACACATTGAGACAATGACAGTGATTCAGTTGGTACTCCTCCACACTTGAAGATCACATTATGCAATTTTGGTATGTTATTCATAGATATCTGATGATGTTATTTTCTAGTATTCAAGTTATGACTTTCTCCCAAAGTCATACTATGATTTGTCTAAGTCTGGGTGAATAGAGATGAGTCATAAATAGTACAGAGTATATGAGTAAATTGGTCTGCATTCCTCTGCCATTGAGGATTTCAATTTGCAGTTTAGAGGTGTTGTAAACACATATGTTAACTATCTAATTCCAGATTTGTAACATCTAAAGTCCTCTGGAAGACCATCTATAAGCCTCCAAGTTTTGACAAACAGTTTGATAGCATTTCTCTGTGACAGAACAATAGTTCTGAGATCTACATTCTCCTATGAAAGATTATTATGCTCTACAGTTCTGAAGGTATGATAAGAGGTCCATAATGAATGTTGGTTATGAATTTCAAAGTCTCATATGGTTCGCATTGAAAGTTATGGTATGACAATCAAGCTAGTTGAGTATGCACTTAAAGTTGAAGTTGACACTTATGTGAAATCATTATGTGGTGAAGACATAATGTTTGAATTGTTATTTTAAGTGGCTCTACTATAAGTCTTGACCTATATGAAGATTCCTGAATGTTTGTTTGGATCTAAATTATTGTTTGTACCTAAGATCAAGTCGATAAGGTATAATATTTGTGTACACACTTCATGCTTGGCCTGCCGACCTAGTTTTAAGATAAATCATATTGCGGATATATATATTCAATGGATTTTGGTATTAGTGATTGAGAGTGATACAAATGCAATGTGAATTTGATGTGTATGTGATCCAAGGCAATTGAGTGATAAGAAGGAAGCAGTAAGGGCAGAAAAATAGAGTATATGTAAAGCAGAACAAAAAAGTAGGGCAGATATAATGAAGACTTTTGAATCTGTGTATTGATCTATTAATGGAACTACACTTCAGCATTCTATAGATACATCTGCAGTAGTCATCTCTTGGCAGTGAGCTAATCCTTCTTCTACCTTCTCTTCTATTTTCTTGGAAGTGAGCATATTGCAGTGAGCACTTCTTTGGATAGTGAGTCCTTGGGTAGTGAGCTCTAAGGCAATGAGCCTTCATGTAATTTGGTTTTGATATCATAATATATTGTGAGCTAACACTCATCATAGGTTTTCTCTTTTTGGGTTTTCCACATAAAAATCCTAGTGTCTATGTGTTAAGTCTTTATGGTTATTCTTATGTTTATTCTACTTTCATGTTATTGAATTTGGTAATTAGATTAATGGACATGTAAAGAAGTGGTTTTGTGGAATACTGATTCGCCTCCCTCTCATTATTCCTTGTATTCAACAATTGGTATCAGAGCAAGGTTCCTTGGAAGAAGTTTAATAGCTTCAGGAAGATCTAGGAAAGAGTACTCATGGCAACCAAAAGGTATCCTACTCCAAGCAATGTCACAATTGATCAAGAATTTATAACATCTCTTGAAGATCTTGATAAGTATGGAGCGGATATTCAAGATTTGAAGGAAAATGTCAAAGAAGTTGATGAATGCATTCTGAAGCTAAGAGAGCAAGTTAAGAGATCAAATGATAGGAAAAGAGAGCTAAGTGAATAGTTGATTGAAGCAAATGAAACCCTAAATAATTTATCAAGGTCAGTTGAAGAGAAAGAAAAAGTTGAGGAACATTTGAATCAAATATTGAAAGATAAGTCTAAAGAATGTGAAAAGTTGGCAAAATATGTTATACTTCTAAAATTTGATTTGGAGGTGGCAAACAGTTAAAATGAAAAGTTCAAAATAAGCTCTGCAAAGTTTGATGAGTTACTTGGTAGTCAAAAAAATCTAGATGACAAGAAAGGTTTGCGATTTGAAAAAGGAGAAAGTTCTAATTTAGGTCAAGAAAACATTGAGGTGAGAAAAAATAAAGGCAACCAGTTCAGGAATTAGAGAAGAAGACCTAGAAGACCTTTGGTCAGGTAGCCAAATGCTCAAAGGTACCCATCTTTCAATGGCTATTGTCTTAAATGCAATAAGTATGTTTATAGGGCTACTCAGTATAGGAGTAGAATGAATCAAAATGTTCCATCTTTTTCTAGTTAGTGTTTTAATTGCAAGAAAATTGGTCATAAAGAAAATGAGTGTAGAAGTATGATAAGGAATGGTCCTAACAATGCAAGAAATACTCTTTATCTTTCAATGGAAAGTGCTTTTCTTGCAATAGATTTGGACACATGGTTAACCAATATAGATCAAGAATAAATATAACAAATGGGAGGAATCAGGGATAGAGGAATGTGGTATGCTACAACTGCAATAGGTTTGGACATCTTGCAAGATTTTGGAGAAGCAAGAATGAGAAAAGAGACTATCCTATAGAGAAGAGGAAAACAGAGCAGAGAGAAGATAAAGGTACGAACAAGGTTGATCTGGTGGAAATCAAGAAGGAAATGAGTAAGGTCTGGATTAAGAAGGATGTTAATGAGGTCAAGGATGGATCTACACCAACTTCTGGTGTAGATACTTCCTCAGGGAAGTAAATTGGGAGCTCTGGCTTAGAGGGAGCTTTCAATGAATATTTTAATCCCCTAGATAGATAATTAGTGCTGAGATCCAGCACTAAAGGATGAGTTAAAATAGTATTGGATGAATCATTTGAAGAAGAAACTGACAGAAAAGGATCTAATGCGGTGCATTATGGAGCAATCTTGATTGACTGTGCTTAATAATGAAGTGTTTGATAGCTTTATGAAAAAAACACTTATGACAATTAGGTTTGATTATTATTTCAAGGGTTGAAAAGGGTCACATTTGAAAGATTAATCACTTTACATTTGAGCTATCAAGAGTCCAAGGAGAGATGAAGGAAGATTCCAAGCAACTGCAACGACTTCCAGTTATTCAAAGCAACTCAAACCCTAATTTAGCAAAAGAGGTATTTTACAGTTTGAAACCCTACTAAAAATTTGTGAGTTGTTATGAAAATGGCAACACCTTAAGCAATTGATATCACTAAGAGACCATGATTGAAATTCAAAAAAACACCCTTTCAAATCAACAGAAGTGGATCCAAATGGTGCATGTTCAAAAAAATTATTTGGTGCATGCGGAAGATGTTAGGGCATACATTCATATTGCCCTAGAAGAATTGGTGATAGTAGGTTTTCTAATCTATATTTGAAGCACTTAACCGACAACAATCTCGAATTGAAAGAAGAATACAAGGCATTGGAAGTAAAGAAATCCATTCAATACATAGACTTTCCAACACTTGCAGAAGATGAAGAGGTTAAAAAGATGAAAGAAAAATCAACTGAAGTCTCCGGTGCTAAATAAGACAAGCCCTCTGGAATGGGCAAAGGGAGGAAAAAGGTGAAGAAAGCAGAGCCCAAGAAAGAAGAGGCCACAATTAATATGGAGGATGTCCTAAAGGCTATAATAGTTGATGGAAATGTAAAACCTATAGCTCAAATGTATGATGAATATAATGTTATAGACAAAGGCATCAATGAGACTGCAGTAATCAGATATTTAGAGATATATAATAAACTTCTCATTGAAAAAATAACTAATCTCCCTGACACCCCTGCCAACATTATGACTATCAGAAAGGAAGCAGCTATGGCAAAGGACATTGAGCTTAGAGAATATACATTGATAAAGCTATGTCTTGAGATCTCTCCAGAAGAAAAGGAAAAGGTCTCCAAAGAACTTGGAAAGAGGTTTAGAACAAAGAAAAGGACAAATACTCTCATGTCAGGTGACACTGAGAAGCTAGCCAAGGAAACTAAAGATATCACTCTGGAAGTACTGAATGAATTTCATCTCCCAACTATATATGACAAAGAAGAACAAAATATTGGTGATGATAGTTCTGTACCTGAAGTCAGCATGGATCAAGGCTTGGAACAAACTAATACAAATCCTTTGGTAAAAGACAAAGTAATGGAAGAGCAAGAGGAAGAGAGAAGTCTTGAGAAAACTGAGGAAGACCTTGAGGAAGTAGCCTCAGAAAAGGAAGAATTTGATCAATCCCATGTTGCTAATGATCAAGACAAAGATGACAAGGACCAAACAAGGACAAGTCCTCCTCCAGATCAGCAAACTGATGATCAAGAAAACAAGGAGAAGACTGTAGAGCAAGATAAAGCTAATGATCAAGAAGATGAACAAGCTGACAAGAGCCCTCCTCCGGAACCAAACATTAATGAACAAGAAGTTATGGATCTTGATTCACCAGAGTAGAATCAAGAAAAAAAGTGTTTGATGAAAGGACAAGAGACACTGCTATTGACACCATTACCAAAGACCTTGTTGAAATGGTAAGGGAATTTCTTGAGAAACAACATGAAAGTCAATTGTTGGAATCAAGTGAGTTGCTACAAGGTCCTTTAAGCCTAGCTTCTATGTCCCCACTACAAAAGATGAAACTCAAGACAATTTTTCATGCAAAGGCATGGGAAGAAATGTTGAAGTCACATATACAAAACAGTGAACTCATTGGTGAAGCATCTAGTATTCTGGAGAAGTTGATGCCTTCACACCAAAAGGACACATCACTACCATCAACCAATGAACTCAAAGGATTGATAAAATTAGTAAGTACTCATTTTGAGTCTTTTGAGAAGTCTGCAAAAGTAAAGGTCAGAAAAGAATATAATGAGAAAACGTTAGCTGAATTAAAGAACATGATGGACAATGATAAAATTCTACTAGACAATAGAATCAAAGGTATAGAGAAGGCTATTAAGGAATCATATGATATATACAAATGTTGCTTATCATGGTTGGAAGTTACTAAGGAGTTAGAAGAAGAAATCAAGGATCTGGAACTCCAATTGTTAAATATCTTGAAGTCATATGATCCGGCCGTTGAATCAATAAACAGTAAAGAGACACAAGTTGTAAATATCCACAATAACTTAGGCAGTTTGATGAATAAGAGGGAAGAAGTTAAAAATAGGTTGTGCCAATTAAGAGGGCTAATAAGTCCTAGAATAGATTCAATGACTAATCTTGTAGAAGAAGCTTTGAAAGGAAAACAATAATTGATACACCCTCATATGTGCAGAAGGCAGAAAAATAAGTTTTTATGATAAATGGTCACATTCAAATTTTGGAGAGTGCAAAGAATAGATGGGATGGAGAGTCAGCTCTGATAAAGACCATTTATAATGATATTCTACCTCCTACAACTAACTAATCAAGTTAAAGATAGTACCTGTACATATGTGGAAGAGTATGACAATTTTGAGAATTTGACATAATACCTTTGCCATTAATGTCAAAGGGGGAGAAGAAAACCAGTGAAAAATGGGAAAACAGAGTGTACAGAGTAAGGGGGAGTAACATAAGCATTTTTCACTAAGTGTTGCCATCAATGCCAAAGGGGGAGATTGTTGGCAAGAGACACTACTAATATGATGTTGTCATTGATGGAAACAACCTAACATATTTGGAGACAACTCCTGAGGCAAATATGTATACAATATTTTGGTCCGGTAAGGTTAACCTAGCCAAATTGACTAAGTATTGACAACACATTGAGATAGTGATAGTGATTCAGTTGGTACTCCTCTACACTTGAAGATCACATTATGCATTTTTGGTATGTTATTCATAGCTATCTGATGATGTTATGTTCCAGTATTCAAGTTATGACTTCCTTAGAAAGTCATACTATAATTTGTCTAAGTCTGGGTGAACAAAGATGAGTCAGAAACAATATAGAGTATATGAGTACTTTGGTCCGCAGTCCTCCGCCATTAAGTATTTCAATTTGTGGTTTAGAGGTGTTGTAAACACATATGTTAACTATCTAATTCTAGATTTGCAGCATCTGAAGTCCTCCAGAAGATCATCTATAAGCCTCCAAGTTTTGACAGATAGTTTGACAGCATTTCTCTGTGACAGAACAACAGTTCTGAGATCCGCATTCTCCTATGAAAGATTATTATGCTCTGTGGTTTTGAAGGTATGATAAGAGGTCCATAATGAATGTTGGTTATGAATTTCAAAGTCTCATATGGTTCGCATTGAAAGTTATGGTATGACAGTCAAGCTAGTTGAGTATGCACTTAAAGTTGAAGCTGACACTCATGTAAAATCATTATGTGGTGAAGACATAATGTTTGAATTGTCATTATAAGTGGCTTTACTATAATTCTTGACCTATATGAATATTCATGAATGTTTGTTTGGATCTACGTTACTGTTTGTGCCTAAGATCAAGCTGACAAGGTATAATATTTGTGTACACACTTTATGCTTGGCCTACCGACCTAGTTGTAAGATAAATCATATTGCGGATATATATATTTAATGGATTTCAGTATTAGTGATTAAGAGTGATACGAATGCAGTGTGAATTCGATGTGTATGTGATCCAAGGCAATTAAGTGATACGAAATAAGCAGTAAGGGCAAAAAAACAAAGTATATGTAAATCAGAGTAGAAAAGCAGGGTAGATATAATGAAGACTTTTGAATCTGTGTATTGACCTATTAATGGAATTGCACTTTAGCATTTTGTAGATACATTTGTAGCAGTCATCTCTTAGCAGTGAGCCAATCCTTCTTCTATCTTCTCTTCTATTTTCTTGGCAGTGAGCCTATTGCAGTGAGCACTTCTTTAGATAGTGAGTCCTTGGGCAGTGAGCCTTTATGTAATTTGGTTTTAATATCATAATATATTGTGAGCTAACACTCACTATGGTTTTTCCCTTTTTGAGTTTTCCACATAAAAATCTTGGTATCTGTCTTATGTCTTTATGGTTGTTGTTCTTATGTTTATTCTACTTTCATGTTATTGAATTTGGTAAGTGGATCAATGGACATGTAAAGAAGTGTTTTTATGGAATACTGATTCAACCTCCCTCTCAATATTCCTTGTATTCAACACAACCTTCACATTAGCACTCTCAATGACCTTTCTCAATCTATTATTGTAGCACCGGTAGGCCTTACTCTTAGTAGAGTATCCAAGGAAAACTCCTTCATCACACCTAGCATCAAACTTGCCTAACTCTTCATCTCTTTTGATATAACATTTGTTTCTAAAAACTTTGAAATATTTCACTATAGGAACTCTTCCATACCACAATTCATATGGAGTTTTAGTACCATTACCTTTGACTTGGACTTTGTTTTGAATGTAGACAGTAGTATGTATATCTTTTCTCCAATACACTTCTGGTAGGTTAGCCTCCATCATCATTGACCTAGCAGCCTCTTGAACCATCATGTTCTTTCTTTCAATAACTCCATTCTACTCAGGAGTCCTAGGAACAGACAACTATCTCTTTATCCCATGCTCTTCATAGAAGATGTTGAATTCATTTGATGTAAACTCACCTCCTCTATCAGACCTTAAGCATTTGATCCTCAATTCTAATTTATTCTCAACCATTGCCTCGAAAGATTTGAACTTGTCTAGGGCTTTTGATTTCTCTTTTAGAAAAGTGACCCATGTCATTCTAGAATAATCATCAATAAGCAACATAAAGTACATGTCTCCTTGCAAACTTCTTGTTCTTGTAGGACCACACAAATCTGTATGCAACAACTCAAGCAATCCAACAGAAAATTATTCTTTATTCTTGAAACTTGTCCTTATTTGCTTCCCCAATTGACATTCCTTGCAAATAGTATTAGTAGGCTTCACAAGCTTAGGCATATCTCTCACAGCTTGTACTGAGCTTATCTTCACCAAGTTGTCAAAATTGATATGACACATCCTTCTATGCCACAACCAACTCTCATTTGTCTAAGCCAACAAACAACAATCATTAGTTCCTCTCAAATGATAAACATTACCATGAGTCTTCTTACCAGTAGCAATCACTGTTCTGGAACTTTCCATGATCTTGCATCCATTATCCTTGAATCTAAGATCATATCCTTTGTCACACATCTGACCCACACTTAAAAGATTATGCTTTAAAACCTTCACATATAGAACATCATCTATGTTATGTTTACCATCAAAGGAAATAGATCATCTTCCACAAATCTTACCAGCTACATTATCTCCAAACCTAACCAGTCCTCCATCATACTTTTCCAAACTTACAAATTTACTTTTATCACCAGTCATGTGATGTGAACATCCATTGTCAATAATCCAATCATCCTTATCTTTCTCAACCTGAAAGGCAGACATGGCACTCTCTTCCACTGGTTTTTGTTCCTTCACACAGCCAATAGGATTAGTAGACATAGGTTCTTCCTTAATAGAAATAAATAAGCATTCATTTGCACTAGTATCATCAAAATCATCATCTGTCACATCATCATCATCAAAATCTCTAACATAATAGCATTTCTTTATAATTCTAGGTCTACTTTCAAATTTCTTCTTACCTCTCTCAATTCTCTCCAGACACCTGGAGGCATAGTGACCAATCTTTCCACAAGAAAAGCATTTGAATGGTAATTGGCCTTTGAACTTACCGGTACTTCTTTGCATTATGTCCATAAAGTTGGCTTCAATTTCATCAAGGTCATCATCAAATTCCACAACATACTTTTGAGTTCTTGAAGTCTTTTCTGAAGTGTTGGCTTTGAAAGCAGTCTCAATTTTTGGCAGAGCATTGCCAAACTCTCTCATCTCAAAAGTTGTAAGCTTCTCGAGTAACTGATCCTTTGAAATCTTGTTCACACTCATAACTTCAATTGCTAACACCTTGTGACTATAGGATTTAGGCAATGACCTAAGAATCTTCAACACAACTCCATCCTCATTAATAGTTCCTCCAAGACCTTTGATTCCATTGACAATTTCATCAACCTTTCGCATGTAGATTGTTATGTTCTCATCATCACTCATCTTCAGGGCTTCATACTTTGCCTTTAGATTTTGTAATTTTGCACTCTTTACAGAATCATCTCCTTCATACAAATTTTTCAACTTATCCCAGATCTCATGAGTAGTTTCCAGATCCATAACTTTCACTAACTTAGTATCAGATAAGACATTTAACAAAGCATCTCTATCTTTTCCATTTAGCTCATACTATTTGACTTCATCTTTAGATGATGGACCATTTTTAGGAATAGTATACTTTGTATTTGCCATCTTCTAAACACTATAACCAAGAGAAATGAGATGACTTTTCATTCGTACCTTCCATAGAGCATAGTCTGTTCCATCAAACTACGGAAACTCCTTCTTGTGTGGCATCCCAGATCTACCTCAACCTATTAGGCTCTATTCCAAGGAATCCGCGCTCTGATACCAATTGATGAAATGCACAAGACAACTGAGAGGGGGGTGAATTAGTTGTCAATTGTAGCAAAAACTTAACTTCTTTCAAACATCAACACATTAACCACTCAATTATGATTTAACCATGAAAGCATATAATTAGAAATTTGAACACATTCAACACATGAGACACCAAATTTTTACGTGGAAAACCCAATGAGGGAAAAACCACTGTGAGTGTTAGCTCACAATATAAATGATATATCAAAATTTACAAGGCTCACTGCTGGAGGTTCACTGTCCAGAATGCTCACTGCAAAAGAAGGGGCTCACTGCCAATGGGGTGGCTCACTACCGATGGGTGGCTCATTGCCAAAGTTGATGAACTAGGATAGTACCATTTACACTATTCCAAGGTTCAATTCCATTAAAGCGCAATAAATTTCCTCTACTCTACTCTACTTTTTCACTTCGCACTTATCTTCGCATCTTCACATCCTCATCAATCATTCATGATTTTATTATATGTATTTATACAATTCATCAACCTTGGAATGAACATCAAGGTTGGCATTACAATCATCAACTATTGGAACAATCTCCAAGGTTGGCATACACACATATATTAGAATAGGTCTGGACCTAAACAAGTTCGTGAAGGAAAAGAATGAATGAGGACCACACCAAGCCTTAGCTGGGACTCAAATGTAATCTTCCACACAACAACATGCTTACAAACTTCAAAGCATAACCGCAAGTAGTTAAAACAACCAGGTCAGCCAGAACCAGTGTTAACACTAAGACCTTTAGGAACATGCTTCATGCACGATCCAGACTACACTTTACGGACCAATCAAAAGGCAGGAACACGATCTAGAGACATCCACAAGCATGTTACAGTCACCAAGAACTTTTGGACAACCCCCAAACATTCTATCCATAAGATTCTTCAAATTGGAGCAATTGAACATTACTGTCGGCCACTGTCATAAAGGAAAGATCACTTGTGGAACACCAAATCACAAACCATTTAAATTGAAGGCACATAACATCATTACAAACTTAATTCTAGAACCACAGACTGTAAATCTTGAATGCAGAGAAATACAAAGTAGAATACATTCTCCCTGTCACCATTAAGTACACAAAAAAATAATTTTTACTCTAGTGAACAGAACTCGCTCAAATCTTCACATCAAAGGCTCAAACTTGAAACATAGAAACTATAGGCATCCCTTATCATAAATTCCAAACTGCAGATAAAGATATTCAGTCTATAGAATATGTGGAGCAAAACACTATATTGTTCTTCTCGGACACTTGCTCAAACGTATTCAAATAACTTCCTTAGATGCTAATCTTAGGTGTTGACATCAATGACAACACTTACTGCTCATACTTGCAACAACACCAACCATGCATATAGCAAGAAGAAGGAGGGGCAATTACCCCTAACTTATGTTAGAGATACTCAAAAGTATCCTTTGGTAGAGCCTTTGTGAAAATATCTACAATTTGATCCTTTGTTGAAACATATTCCAACTTCACTTCTTTATTTGCAACCTTCTCTCTCAAAAAGTGATACCTAATTGATATATGCTTGGTTCTAGAATATATCACTGGATTCTTCAAAATATTGATAGCACTTGTATTATCACACAAAATAGGAATAGGCTCATCATATCGTATCTTGATATCCTTCAATGTTTGATTCATCCACAACACTTGTGTGTAACAAGATGTTACAACAATAGACTCTAGCTCTATAGTTGATAAATATATTGAATCATGTTTCTTAGTATGCCATGAAACCAATCTGATTCCTAAAAATAAAGAAACAACACTTGTACTTCTTCTATCATCAACACAACCAACCCAATTAGCATTAATGTAAGCACTCAAATCAAAGTCATTACCTCTTGGATACCATAATTCATAATCCAGAGTTCCCTTCAAATATCTGAATATTCTTTTTACTGCCTTCTCATGAGTTTTCTTAGGATTAGCTTGATATCTGGCAACCAAACATACTGCATGCATAATCTCAGGTCTAGAACCAGTCAAGTACAATAATCCTCCAATCATAGATCTATAAAGAGTTTGATCAACCTCAAGTGACTCATCAACCTTGCTCAAGTGACAACCAGTAACCATAGGAGTACTTACTGGTTTGGAATCATCCATGCCAAATTTCTTCAACATCTCTCTAACATACTTAGTCTGAGAAATAAATATACCATCATCTAGTTGAGCAATTTGAAGCCCAAGGAAAAAAGACAACTCACCAATCATAGACATCTCAAACTATTTATGCATCTCTTTTGCAAATCTCTTACACATATTATCATCTCCACCAAAGATGATGTCATCAACATATACAACAACTATCAAAATCTTGTCTTCCTCTACCTTCATGTAAAGATTACTATCTCTAGTACCTTTCTTGAAACTTTGTTGAAGTAAGTACTAACCAACCGAGCCTACCAAACTCTAGGAGCTTGTTTGAGTCCATACAAATCTTTCTTGAGTCTACACACCATGTCTAGATCTTCTGATAGTTGGAAACCATCTGGTTGCTAAATGTAGACCTCTTCCTCTAAATCACCATTCAAGAAGGCTAACTTGACATCCATTTGATAGACCTTGAAGTTCTTGTGAGCAGCAAAGGCAAGAAACATCCTAATTGCCTCCATTCTAGCTACCGGAGCAAAAGTCTCCTCAAAATCAATACCCTCAACTTGTGAATAACCCTTACACACCAATCTTGATTTGTTCCTCACAACTTCACCATCTTAATTTAGTTTGTTCTAGAACACCCACTTAGTTCCTATAACATTCTTATCAGCTAGTCTAGGAACTAATTCCCATGTCTAATTCTTTTCTATTTGATTCAATCCTTCTTCCATTGCCTTCAACCATCCTTCATCTTTGCTAGAATCAGTAAAGGTTTCAGGCTCTACCTTTGACAGTAAGCACAAATTCACTTGCTCACTTGCTTTTGCAAGCCTTCTCCTAGTCTGCACACCTTCATTCTTATCCTCAATGATCTGATCTACTAAATGATTCCTATGAACATACTTTGCTAGAGTCTTAGGGGTCTTTCCTGATTCTTGTTCCTTCTCTTCTTTCTCCTCCTCTTCTTCTTCTTCTTCAATGTAGGGAGATATCTTAGAGCAGCAAACCTCTGGTTCTTGTGAGATTTGACACAAATCTTCATCTACCTTAACATTGTGCTTTCAATCATCCTTCCTAATCTCTTGTTGTAGAATCTATAGGCCTTGCTTCTGGTTGAGTAACCAAGAAAGATTCCTTCATCACACCTTGAATCAAACTTTCCAAGGTCTTCATCTCTCCTGATGTAGCATTTTCTGCCAAAGATCCTGAAGTATTTGACAGTGGGAGGTCTTCCATACCGTAGCTCATAAGAGGTCTTAGTGCTGTTGACCCTCAATTATACTCTGTTAAGTAGGTAGACATCAGTGTGAACTGCTTTCTTCCAATACATATTAGGCATATCTGCATCTTTCAACATTGCCCTACCCATCTCTTGCATAGTCCTTTTCTTCCTCTCCTCTACCCCATTCTGCTAAGAGGTCCTAGGAGTAAATAGATGTTTCCTAATACCATGATCTTCACAAAACTTTTCAAAGTAATTTGATGTAAACTCACCTCCTCTATCAGATCTTAAGCATTTGATCTTAGCATTCATTTCATTCTCAACTTTTTCTTGAAAATCTTAAACTTATCAAAGGCTTATGATTTTTCTCTTTAAAATGTAACCCAAGTCACTCAAGAGTAATCATTAATAAGCAACATGAAATACCTTTCATCTTGTTGACTCTTTATTCTTGTAGGTCTGCATAGGTTAGTGTGAATCAACTCCAATGGCATTGTAGAAGAACACTCCTTGCTCTTGAAATTTGTATTTTTTTGCTTTCCCATTTGACCTTCCTTGCATAATGTGTTTGCAGGCTTGATTATCTTAGGTATATCTCTCACGACATGAGTAGAGCTGATTTTCACCATATTGTCAAAGTTGATGTGTCCCATCCACTTGTGCCACAACCAACACTCACCAGATTGAGCCAATAAACATATTCTTCCATTTACCTCCTTTAGATGATATATATCTCCATATGTCCTAATACCTTCTGCAACTAATCTTCTAGACCCTGCCTTCTTGATCTCACAACCTTTGACATGAAATGTAAGATTGTATCCTTTTCTGCACATCTGACTAATATTGAAGAGATTGTGCTTTAGCCCTTTGACATAGAGGACATCCTTAGTCTTGTTCTTTCCATCAATAGTTATAGCACCATTTCAACAAATTTGTGTTGACTCATCACCACCAAACTTGATAGCTCCACCATTTCACTTCTTAAGGATGATGAACTTCCCCTTGTCACCAGTCATGTGGTTAGAGAAACCATTGTTAATTACCCAAGCATTTGCTTCTTCTTTTGCATGAAAGACAATCCACACAACCATTGATTTTTCATTATCTTTGCCATCCTACAAGGTACCAGACTTCTTATATTTTCCAATATCACTCTTTTTGTCGCCAACTTTCAAGGCCATGAAAATTGTTTCATCATTTGAATCATCATGATCCTCATCTTCTGAAGAACAATTGTTCTCCATGGAATAAAGACTTATTTTGAACTTCTCTTTTGTTGCTATCCCCTTATTCTTTAAAAGGGCATTTAAAGGCAAAATGACTAATTCTTCCACAATCGAAGCACTTGAAAGGTAACTTACCTTTGTATTTTGTCAGTGCTCTTCTTCAATCTTCTCACAAAATTTTCCTCGACCTCATCAAGGTCATCATCTTGATTAGTTGTTTCATCTTATGTCTTCTTATTGACTTTGAATGTTGCTTTCTTATTTGGAGCATCTTTGTCAAATTTTCTCATTTCAAAGGTTGTGAGAGTACCAAACAATTGATCTACTGAATAATGGTCCAAGTCCCGAGACTCCTTAATCGTAGATACCTTATGACTGTAAGATTTAGGGAGAGATCTTAGAACCTTCTTTACAATCTCATCTTCTTTCACTTCTCCACCAAGACCTCTGATGCCATTAACTACTTCATCCACCTAGAGCATATAACTAGCAATATCTTCATCCTCTGCCATCCTCAAGGTCTCAAATTTGCTCTCGAAGATTTGTTGTTAGCAAGAGACACTGCTAGGCATGTCAGGTGTTGTCATTGATGGCAACTGAATCTATTTTACACATCCACATTGTATCATTTGATCATACCGGAAGTCAGATTACAGATTTGTCTAAGTTTGGATAAACAGGAACAGAGCATATGACAGGGTTTAGCATTTTGGTTCACATTTCTCCATAGGTAATCATATTGTGTTGTGGATCTGAGGGAATGTTAAGGAATGTTAGGGCTACCTAAATCCAAATTTTTAGCCTCCGGTCATGAAGGGATTGAAAGTTACAAGCATCTAAGTATCGAGTTTTGGTTAGACAGTTCAGTCCAGTGAAGAACAAGCTGACTTGGTGTTTGATCCTTGTGTGGATTAAGAGAAGTGGTTGGTTGAGTAATTTATGAGATCCAGTGGTATTGGCTGACATGAGTGATGACTTGAATATATAGGTTTTGGTCTGCATTGATGTTTGTGCATGGATTCAGCCGACAGAACAATGATCTTGAAAAAGTTTCTAAGTTTCTTGAGGCTGACTACAGTTGATGAAATTTCATGTTGCGGATATATATGATTGATGGGTTCGAGCATTTTGAGGTGTGGTTGTGCGAATATGAGGTGATAAGTGTGAAGTGTGGGAGTATCAAGTGTGAAGCAAAGAGATATAAGCTCTGGATCATGGTAGAACAGTGAAACAGGGTAGTGAGAGATGAAGTGTGTGAAGTCAGTGTATTGAGCCTAACCGGACATGTAATCTTACATTGTTAGATGCTATTCTTCAATTCAAGTATTTCAGCAAACTCTTTGTAATTGATCTTGTAGGTAGTGAACCTCCTTTGAGCAGTGAGCTCTGGGCAGTGTGCTTGAAGGCATGTGCCTTCCCATTTGTAATACTTTTAATAGAATATAAAATCTTGTGGGTTAACCCCCACCGTGATTTTTCCCTTAACTGGGTTTCCATGTAAAAATCCTAGTTTTCATGTGTGATGATCTTGTTGTTGCTATTCTTAAGTTCATGCTTCTTTCTTTTGAATGTATGTGGTAAATTGATAAAGGAACATAATAATAAGTTTTGCAGAACACTAATTCACCTCCCCTCTCAGTGTTCCTTAATTTCAACAATTGGTATTAGAGCTAGGTTCCTTGGAAGAAGTTTAACAGCTTGAGGAAGATATGGGAAGGTGTTTCAATGGGTTCATTCAGGTATTCTGATAGCATCAATGAACAACTTCAAGTTGCTTTAGAAGATCTTGATCAGTCCAGAGCATAAGTTAAAGAACTACAAGAGAACCTTAAAGATGTTAAGGATTTCATTCAGACTTTAAAAGGGCAACTGAGAAAATCTATGGAAAAGAGGAAGGAGCTACTTCAGCAGTTAGCAAATCAGAAGGAAGATAATGGCATGGATGAGGCTCTGAAGGAGAAGACAAAGGAATGTGAGAAGCTGGCAAAAGAAGTTGTTGTCCTAAAACATGAGATGGAATCCGTGGTGATGAGGCTAACCAAGGAAATTGAGGAAAGGAAGAAGACTGAAGAAAACCTAAATCAATCTTTGAAAGAAAGAATAGAAGAGTGTTGCAGATTGAACAGAATAATTGGCCATCTAGAGTCTAATCTACAAGAGACCAGGTATAATGAGGAACAACCTGAAAGGCAAATTGTCATTCTCAAACATGACTTAGAAGCTACAAATGAATACAAAAAGAAGTTCAAGATAAGCTCAGCTAAACTTCAGGTGTTGCTTGATAGTCAGAAGAAGGCAGATGATAAGCATGGTTTGGGATATGAGAAAGGTGAAAGCTCTGGATCTAGTCAAAGAAATTCTGAATCAAGGAATCAGAGAAACAGACCTAGAAGACCTCAGGTCAGACAGCCTAATGCTCAAAGGTATCCATCCTTTAATGGAAATTGTTTCAATTGCAATAAATTTGGTCATAGAGCTACTCAGTACAGAAGTAGAGTGAATCAAAGTGGTCCATCCTTCTCTGGTCAATGCTTCAATTGTAAAAGGTATGGTCATAGATCTAATGAATGTAGAAGTATGATGATGAATAACTCTAACAACAGAGGAAATGTCAATTCTTTCAATGGCAAATGTTTTGCATGAAATAGATTTGGACACATGGCTAATTAGTGCAGATCAAGAGTAAATCAAGTAAATGAGCAAAGAAATGAACTGCATGCTTTAATTGCAACAGATCCGGTCATATTGCAAGATTTTGTAGAAGCACGAATGATGATAGAAAAGGTCCAGTAAATAGAAACCAGAATGTGCAAAGACAAGATAAAGGCAAAGGAAAAGTAGATGTGAATGAGATCCAGAATCAAATGAACAAAACATGGGTGAAGAAAGGTGTAATAAATAATGGTGATGGGTCTGCACAGAAATCTGATGCTGGTAATTTCTCTGGGAATTGAAATAGGAGTTCTAGATCAAAGGGGGCTACATTGAAAATCTAATTCCCCCTACAGTAAGTGGGTGCTTGAATCTGGCATGATGAGAGAAGATAAAGAGGCCTATTACAAATCGTCTGAAAGAATTTTTGGAAGAAAAGAGGTTGATGTAGCAACTTGCGGAGCAATTTATGAGAAACTGTATCAAGAAACAGGGTATCCAGAAGAGTTAGGGCAAAAGCATTTATTACATCAAAAAGTAGGTGTGCAGAGGTTAAAAAGAAACTCAAGTGACTTCAAAATCACTTTGCATCCAAGAAGAAAGAAGGAAGGTGAGCTTTATGCGAAGATTTCCTAGAGACTGAAGTGTGAAGAAGATATCTGAGCAAAAACCCTAACTGGCAAAATAAGGTATTTTCTATAAAGCTCTTTGAATTTGCAATCTCTGGATATGGCTACTCCGTCGGTTGTTGACATCACCGAAAGGCCCTGACCTAAATTCAAAAAGCATCCACATAAATCTATAGAGGTCGATCCATTAGGTGCCCTTTTTGATGTTCCACATGGTGTGTTGCACGTAGAAGATATTAAGGCTTACATTCATGCTAGCATAGATGAGTTTGGGAATTTGAAGTTACTGGATTTGTTTAAGAATCACCTGAGGGATGAGATTTATGATCTTAAACATGAGTATAAGGCGCTGGAAGACAAACATTTCATTCAAGTTATAGGGTTCTCATCCTTCGATGAGGATGAGTGGGTTTGGTATGCACTGAGTCAGATGCATGCTAAATTTATGTGGTTGATGAAACCCTTTAAGATCACTAAGGATGCCATCAAGGTTGTAACAGGATTGAACTCATCTGGTGGACTGTCGATGCTAGAATCAGTGAAGAATCAGACTATAACTAAAGCTACTGGCTCAAAGTTTGATAAGACGCAATGACAATAAATGATATAACTGATCCAGATGTCAAATTTGCATCTATGGTGATTGGGTATAAGATATACCACTCCAACAGGGAAAACTCAAAGTCTGGTATAGCCATTTATGTTGCTTATCAAATGGTAAAAGAAAATGCTAACTATGATTTGTGTGAACTACTGCAAAACCAGCTAATGGAGAATCTGAACAAGATCAAGAAGGATAAGAAGAATACATTCAAGTATGGTACGTTGGTCTTGTGCTTGTTCTTTTATTTAATGAATGAGTTGCTCAAGATGAAATTCCTGTATTGGACCAGTGACAAGCCTGTTGCCATACAAATAAGAGAGCACTTGCACAATATTGGTGACTCAAATGCCCAAAGGACTGCTCTTTGGGGATATTTCAAGAATTTTTAGAATATGATGCAATCAAGGGAAAGAATCCCTAAGTCTGCGGTGGAAAAGTACAAGGATACAATTTGTTTCATGGTGGAAATAAATCAATGCTTGATGGAAGAAGTTGAACCAAGGACTATATGGATCATGCCCATGGGGTATGAAATTGATGAACAAATACTAGAAATGTATGCTCAACACTTTCTGAGCAAACCAAAAGATACCTCAGTTGAGAGATTTGATACATATGGTGAACTTAATTTGAAACTGCATGTTGAGCTCCGGAGACCTGAAACTAAGAAAAAGGTCCAAAGGCAAGTTGAAATGTATGTAGAAAGTATTGGAATAACCAAAGAAGTTGTGAGAGAAGCCAAGAAGAGAGCCAAGAAAGTTGAAGAAGAAAAGCCAAACAATGAACAACCCTATGCTCTGGAAGCCTCCCCTAGCCAACAAAGAAGAACAAGAAGTTTTGCTGCTACCTTTGGTCACTCAAAGTCTGCTAGTACAGAGAAACCGGAAGATAAACCATCTGATAAAGAAGGAAAGAGAAAGAAGACAAAAGCCTCCAAAATGTACGTGAGCCTAAAAGATGATGAGGAGACTGAATCGGATGAAGCAGTGAAAGAAATAAAGTTAAAGAAAGTAGAAGCATCAAGGGTTGCCAAAGACAAGCCCTCCGGAAGTGTAATGGTGAGCAAAAGACAAGAGACTGAGACTCATGTTGAAAAATCCACCTTGTCAGTTGAAGATATTGTGAATGCAGTAACTATTCATGGGAATTTGAAGCCCATAACAAAATATTATGACAACCTTGATGATGCCAACAAGAAAATTTTGGAGGATGCTACTGTTAAGTACTTGAATACATTCAACAGAGCACTTGTGGAAATTTTGTCAAAAATCCCTAAGAGTCTAAGTGACATTTTGGAGATGAGAAAAGAAGTTGCTAAAGCAAAGGATTTGGAGCTAAGAGAACATGTGTTGTCTAGTCTGTGTTCGATAATCTCTAGGAAGGAAGCAAATAAAATTTTCAAAGTTAAAGATGAATTCAAAAGCAAAATTAGGATGAATAAGCTAATGCTTGGAGACATTGATGAAGTGGTCAAAGAAACAGAACAAATTCTGAAGAAATCCCTAGACAAGAATAAGTTTTATGTGGTCACTGAAGAACCTATTGATGCTGATGATACATCCATTCTAAATGATAAAGAGTTGAAGAAAAATGAGAAACAAGCTGAGGCAGATGATTTCTCTATTCCGAAAGAGGAAATATTGAATAAAGGAGATGAAGAGATGGTGAAGGAAGATAATGTTGATTGTGCAGAGGATACTCAAATTCCTCCGGACCAATCTCGTGAAGAAAATGTAGAGATGAATATGGAAATAAATGCTCCTACTGAAGGTGATTCTAAGAAGAATAAAGAGCAGAAAGAAGAAGAAGTTAAGGACAAGGAAGATCAAAAAGAAGCAGCTAAGAGTGTTGAAGAACAAAAGCAAGATAATCCTGATGATGATACCGGCAAGGATCTGAATTGTGAATCTCAAGAGAAGAAAGATGGAATTGCATGCACGACAAGAGACACTATAGATGCAGTGAAGAAATTTCTTGAGAAAAATAAGCTTGAATTTGATGAACCGGATCTAATTCAAGGGCCTATCAGTTTGGATACTCTTTCCCCTATTCAAATGATGAAGTTAGCATCATTTGCACAAGCAAAGACAAGAAAGGAGATCCTAAAATCTCACATTGAGGACAATGAGTTGCTTGGTCTTACTTCCAGCATCTTGGAAAAGATTATGCCAACTTTTCAGAAGGATTCATCTAATTCTCCTTCTGGTTAGCTGTGTTAGTGTAGGTTTTTTATTCCTTATTATACGTTTTTTCCTACACATTTATTTAAGCTTGCTTAGGTTAATAAAGCATGTCTTATTATGTGAGTGGTTGCGAGGTGTCACCTTCCTACATGTGAGCGTCCATTAGCTATCTTGGGAAGATACTTTGCTATCTTTAGTCTGATAGATGGTTGCTCCTCATTGGTCGGTGTTGCCACCTCCTCCCTCTCTCTTGTCTATATAAGCATGCTACCTAGCTTGTACTTTCATTCAATATTGGAGATAGTTATCTGATGCTATTTTGCCATTCGAGCATTTCACATCAATCTCATGGTATCGTTGTTATTGTTTTTTGCATTTACAGTTTATGTTTCTAACTCTTTCAATTGATTCTGGGTTATAATCTGTTTTATAGATTTTAACATGGTATCAGAGCGCAGGTCATCGGTTCGAGTCCCTCGAGCCCTTGACCCTTCGTCCACGTAAGCTGGGCTTATCGACGTGGTACATAGTGGGTATGAATCCCACATGGTACGTGGTTGTATCTGGCTCTATCGTGTGGGGGGTGTTGGTGTAGCGACTATATCGACGATGAGATCCCTCTCCACCACAAGTGCGTGCTTTTGGTGTGATGGCAAAATTCTACATGGTATCAGAGCGCAGGTCATCAGTTTGAGTCCCTCGAGCCCTCGACCCTTCGTCTACGTACGCTCGGCTTATCAACGTGGTACGTAGTGGGTACGAATCCCACATGGTACATGGTTGTATCCATCTCTATCGTGTGGAGGGTGTTGGCGTAGCGACTATATCGACGATGAGATCCCTCTCCACCACTAGTATGTGATTTTGGTGTGATGGCAAAAGTCTACATGGTATCAGAGCGCAGGTCATCGGTTCGAGTCCCTCGAGCCCTTGACCCTTTGTCCGCGTAAGCTAGGCTTATCGACGTGGTACGTAGTGGGTACAAATCCCACATGGTACGTGGTTGTATCCGGTTCTATCGTGTGGGGGGGTATTGGTGTAGCGACTATATCGACGATGAGATCCCTCTCCACCACAAGTGCGTGCTTTTGGTGTGATGGCAAAATTCTACAAGCTGAAGAGCTTAATAAATTTTGTAAGTACTCACTTTGAGTCTTTTGAAAAGTCAGCGAAAGTCAAAGTCTGGAATGAATTTAATGATAAAAGATTTAGCGAACTAAAAGGAATGATTGACAATGAGAGAATTGTGTTGGGTACTAGTGTAAAAGTATTCAAAATGCCCTCACTAAAGGAGATGTATACAAATTTTGTTTATCTTGGCCAAAAGTTGTAGAGGATATTGAGAAGAAAATAAAAGAGTCCGAGCAAAAATTGTCAAATGTATCTCAATCCTTTGATCTTTTGACAGTATCTACGGCGAGTCAAGAATGTCAAGTAATTAGCTTGATTAATGAAATAAAGAAATTGGTGAAAGAAAAAGAAAACATTGTGGCAAGGATGTGTGAACTCTAGGGACTGATTTCCCCTAAGTTAGAAACAATGTTCAATTCATTGACAGAAGCTCAAGCTGCTGCTCTTACAAGTGATCCCACTGATCTACAGAAAGGAGAGCCATGTGTATTTTTATTTAGTGGTCATATTTTAGTTTTGAATAGCATGAAGAAAAGTTGGGACAGTGAATTGGCATTGTTGAAAAACATTTTTAGTGATGTGTTTAAGTTCATGTAGACAAGACATAAGGATTGTTTGTATATATACACCCATGTACATAGAGTTTTTGCATGAATTTTGGTATGCGGATCTTAGCCTTTGCCATTGATGTCAAAGGAGTGGAAAGTAGTGAAAAATGAGGAATTCATCGAAGGGGGAGCATTGGAAATCACAAGTGTACATAGTAAGGGGGGGTTGTCCTAACACTTAGTCATTTTTCACTAAGTGTTGCCATCAATGCCAAAGGGGGATATTGTTGGCAAGAGACATTACTAGGCATGTCAGGTGTTGTCATTGATGGCAACTGAATCTATCTTACACATCCGCATTAGATCATTTGATCATACCAGAAGTCAGATTGCAGGTTTGTCTAAGTCTGGATAGACAGGAACAGAGCATATGACAAGGTTCAGCATTTTGGTCCGCATTTCTCCACAGGTAATCATATTGTGTTGCAAATCTAAGGGAATGTTAAGGAATGTCAGGGCTACCTAAATCCAAATTTTTAGCCTCTGGTGATGAAGGGATTGAAAGTTACAAGCATCTGAGTATCGGGTTTTGGTTAGACAATTCAGTTTGGTGAAGAACAGGCCGACTTGGTGTTTAATCCTTGTGTAGATTAAGAGAAGTGGTTGGTTGAGTAATTTATGAGATCTAGTGGTATTGGCCAAAATGAGTGGTGACTTGAATACATAGGTTTTGGTCCGCATTGATGTTTGTGCATGGATTCAGCCGACAGAACAATGATCTTGAAAAAGTTTCTAAGTTTTCTTGAGGCCGACTGTAGTTGATGAAATTTCATGTTGCGGATATATATGATCGATGGGTTCGAGCATTTTGAGGTGCACGGTTGTACGAATATGAGGTGATAAGTGCGAAGTGTGGGAGTATCAAGTGCGAAGCAAAGAGATCTAAGCTCTGGATCATGGCAGAACAGTGAAACAGGGTAGTGAGAGATGAAGTGTGTGAAGTCAGTATATTGAGCCTAACCGAAACTGTAATCTTGCATTGTTAGATGCTATTCTTCAATTCAAGTATTTCAGCAAACTCTTTGTAATTGATCTTGTAGGTAGTGAACCTCCTTTGAGCAGTGAGCTCTGGGCAGTGTGCCTTCCCATTTGTAATACTTTTAACAGAGTATAAAATCTTGTGAGTTAACCCCCACTGTGGTTTTTCTCTTAACCGGGTTTCCACTTAAAAATCCTGGTGTTCATGTGTGATGATCTTGTTGTTGTTGTTCTTAAGTTCGTGCTTCTTTCTTTTGAATGTATGTGGTAAATTGATAAAGAAACATAATAATAAGTTTTGCAAAACACTGATTCACCCTCCCTCTCAGTGTTCCTTAATTTCAACATTTGCATCTTGGCTTGCTTTACTTTATTATCTCCTTCATAAATGTTAAGTTTTTCCCAGACATCCTTAATAGAGTTGCAATTCATTATCTTCAGAAGTTCTGAATCAACTAGCCCACTCATGATAGCATTCTTTGCCTTGGCATTGTTATCATACAACTTAATCTCAGCTGGATCTGTAGGAGTATCAGCTAGAGCAGTGTAACCATCCTTACAGATTGTCAAACACCAAACCCTAGAGAGGATAGATAGCCTTCCATCCTTAGCTTCCAAAAGGTGTAATTTGTTCCATCAAACTTAGGTGCCTTGTAAGATCCATCATGAGCCATCTCGAACCTTCCTCAAGTGATTAAGCTCCTTTTGCGAAACTTGGCTCTGATACCAATTGTTGAACATACACTAGATTACTGAGAGGGGGGGTGAATTAGTATTCAAATAAATCTCAAACTCTCTGGAGCAAATTGAAACTTAATCTTTACAGTATTAATAGAAACATAAAAGATCAACACAATGCATAACATCACATAACACCGGATATATGTGGAAAATCCCAAAGGGGAAAAACCACAGTGAGAAAAGTTGTTAGGAGGTACAGTCCTAATCCAACCTCACAAAAGAATCACAGTTACAACTTTGTTTTAGGGATACAACCCAAGGAAGCTTCTACTCCCTGTAGAAAGGTTTTAGGGTCACTCCCAAGAAAGCTACAACTCCCTGTAGACTTTGTTTTAGGGCTTCAACCAAAGGAAGCAACTACTCCCTGAACTGAGGACAAACTCATAAAAGATTACAGTATGATAGTCCTACTATTTAAATCTGACAATGAAACTTAATCCTTTTGATGATTGCAATTTTCCTTTGACAACTTCTTCAAATGTCTTCTCTGCAGCTTTCTAACTCACTGCTTTCAGCCTTTAAGAATTTTTGCCTTTGGCTCACTACCTCCAGCAATCAGTTAGGCACACTCTTCACTTCCCTTCTATTTCAAAAATATCTTCAGTATGAATCCGAACAGAATCTATTACTTTTGTTCTTTCTCTTTCAATCGCACATCATAATGCATTGCACATCCACATTCAACTTCTTACACTCATACTCGCAATCATGCCTCACCTAGATCAACTAGGTTTACAATATATACATGATATTACATTGATTACTTTACATGTCGGCCAAAGAACACAAGAATATTACAATTGCAAGTCGGCCAAAGATCAAACAACATGAAACGTGTAGAGGGCAAGCCCTTAAAATGAACTACAAGTAATACCAGGAAGAGGAACACGCCTTGCAGATTCCAATACATGCTTAATTTGGTCCTAAACACCCTTCACAGCATTAGCCTTCAAAGAATAGTATATGTACACTTCGCACATGTGAAATAGGTCAGCCTTAAGCAAGGAAATATGAAGCTTGTAGCATATCAGCCATTACAACTTGGTGGTACTCATGGAATATTAAACATTACTTGTGCTTCTCCTAGATGAGTCGGCATGACCCATACAACATCTCCAAACACTCCTTGAACTCCGCACAACAGAGACTTTGTGGCGCACACCTTCAACATACCTCAGTTGGCCAAGCAAAAGCATATCCTATCAACACCTTCATTTCAGACCATAGTCTGTTCCGAAGAAACTAGAAAACACCTTGCGAAGAAACAAGAAACATCACAAGATCCTTAGGATCATTCTCCACCAGCCAATTCACCACTTTATATAGCAACAAGTTGGCACAAGCCAACATACACTGAAACTAGCTACCAGACAATATCATCCTGCACATTGTCACTTACAACTTTCTCTGCGGAGGGACAAATGATATAAAACTTTGAATGTAGCACCTTCACAACACACTGAACTTAACGTTTGAACGGCATGATTGTATCTTCAAAGGCAAAGAAATGCGGGGCATTCTCCCAATCAATCTTCAAGGCAACTTCCTGCAGTAGAAACCTTCACCAACATTCGTAGATCAGAGCCTTCTTGTAGCAACACATACTTCCTTAGGAACAATATGAGAGAGCATACAACATGCTACAAACCATCAACATCTCCCCAACATTAGCATTACTTCTAATCCTCATCTTAATGCTTCTAATTCCCATCTTAATATATCATCATGATATCATTTGTGCTGACAACAAACATACTCTATACAACTTTAATTTACATTAAACAAGGCATGACATCCAACCATGAACATCAACAACATCACTGTTAGTACACCATCATAGTTTACCATCAACATAAGCATCAATGACAGCCCAAACTAAGTGTTGACATCAATGACAACATATGTGCAACAATATATATATAATGTAATCTTCTTCAATTGAACAAGATAGACAATTTCATTTGTATGTATCTCTTATCTTTGTATTGTTGTTATTTTTCTAAGTTTTAACATGGTATTGGATTGGGTGTGACTCCCTCGTGAGAGTGTCTAGAAAGATGAGACCTTGTGAGAAGTGCAGTACTAGTCCTCCTTAGAGAGGAATACGCAAAGAGTTTTGTTTCTTCCTATGCAATATGTGTATTGCTTAAACTCTCTTATGGTTGTTTAAAATAAGAAGGAATCAGTTTTCAAAAGAGGGAGTAATTGTTTAAAATATGAAGGAAGTGATTATTGTTGTCTTGGCACAACATTTGATTTGTGGTCATCACTTATGGTGTTGTGGTGGGGTGTTGAAGTGAAGTGTTGGAGATCATCAAAGCACATTTTAAAAGGTTGTTAGAGGAAATATAGGTTCTTCAACATGTCTCCATTTCAGTGGAGGAAGAAAGGTGCTTGAGGTCTTATAAACCAATGGTGTGCATTTGATAATTTATTAGATATTTGGCCATAAATAATTTAAGATGTAAGGTAAAATTTGTAGTATATAAAATATTCAATTTTTTATTAAAAAATATATATTAAAATAAATGAATAAAATACATGTTATTAACTACTTAGAGTATACAATAAAAATCTTAAACATAAAAATAATAATAATTAAATGAATAAACTAGATCTCAAACTGTAGGAGTTTGTTGTTCCTTCTTCAATTTGTATGTAATTGAAACTTAGTGCTGCTCTCTCTCACAATTTTAACACCAAGATGAGGATTAAAAGGGGTTATAAAGATATCATGCCTTGAAATGAAAGTTAAAAGAAATTTCATCGTGTATAGATATCATGCATTCAAATAAAAGTTAAAAGATATTTCGTCGTGTATAGATATCATGCATTCAAATAAAAGTTACAGATATTTCGTCATAATTTATGATTGAAAGAAACGTGAGCGTGTTAGGCCATTGATACACAGTGTGCAATCTCGATTGATTGAATTTTGATGTGATCATCAATAATTGCTCTGGACAATGTTCGTCTCAATCAATAGATGCCTTTTTAAATGTGATATTGATCATTTTATTGTTTTTAAGAGATTACAGGATATATACAACAAAATAGATCGAATTTTTTTTAAAGGGAGTTATGGCCATGAATGGTCTGGCATTCAAACTGCGCCCACGCCTAAACATGGACACGGCATAACAGACATATTCATATGTTAAAAACACGCCTTTGTCTTAAACGAGCTTTCCTTAAAATGATTCGAAGCCTGATGGTTTTTTCTTTTTGTTAGGAAGCATTCACATCAATTTTATTTATTGCTCCTGCTCTGTGCAATAATTAAACAATCTCGTCATATCAATTCTTTTCTTTAATAAAAATGGTCCCCATCACTCGTGGAGAACATGCCAGGTGACTCGTGGTTTAGTCTACAATGAAAAAGAGGCTTGACATTGACTGAACAATAAGGACAATCAGAAATTTTAATGGAGATAAAATCAAAGAAAGAAACAAGTTTTTCTTTCAGTTTTCTTATCAGGTAAACTTGCTTGGCCCACTCATAGCGTCCATATCAACACCCACTTTGATTGTATAATGCATTGAAAGCTCAATCTCTTTCAAGTGATGAGTGATTTGTGTTAAGGACAAATTGAATCTTAGGGCATATGTCCTATTCCACTGAAAACAAATATATGTAGATGAGTGGAGGACAAATTGAAAATGAGGGCATATGTCCCATTCCACTGAACAAATATATGTAGATGAATGGAGGACAAATTGACTTGAGGGCATATGTCCCATTCCAAAAGAAAATGTCAAGATGGCTGCTTCCACCTTTAGAAACAAGCAATTTGTCTGCCTCATAGAACTTTCCAACATCATTTAAATATTATGAGCAAGTTATAGTAAGAACTACTGAGTTACCAAATTTATATTCTAGAAAGGAATCATGATACCCACAGAATAACTTGAGGTATAAAACTTTATAACCAGATTTTGCTGCAAAACAGCACGTCTACAAGAGAGAAGATGAGACGATTTTTTTTTTTTTCATTTCTGTATAGAATGAAGCACTGATATGCTCAACTATTGTAATAATAGGCAGGCTGCAAACAAAATTTTACATTTTTCAATAGTCCAAGCTGAACTCCTTTAATTTACACAGCTTTCAGATAAAGTTGCAGCTCAAAGCAGGCATGGTGAACCAAGTGGTTGTCATTATGCACCGACCTAAACATCTTTTTTAGCCACTACATTAAACCCCAATACATATAATTAATTTACACAAAAGATCCTCATTAAAACTCTGGCTTAGCAGCCTAAGAGGACAGAAACAGTTATCTAAAACACCTGTTAATCCCCTGTAAAATCTTGACAAGTGGTATAGATACCCCAAAAATTAGATGATGAAAACCTTAGCACCTCCTTGATTACAGCAACTTTTTGTGTAGAACTTTACTTCATACATACAAGCAAAGATCAAAAGAAAAAAAAAATCAACATGTAGTCTCATACTAATATGTATGCATTCTGGTAAGCCAAGGCATAGAAGTTACGACCCTATGGGATCCGTTGCATTGTTTGTTTACGCCCATGTAAATCTTGCGTACAACTGAACTTCATAAATACAGCTTGCAGCAAGAGCAATTCAACTCCTATAGGCAATGCACTCGACTGCTTCTTTCACTTCAGAAATGCTTGCTATTTTACCACCCACGGATTCCCGGACCTGCATGAAGTATGCACAGTTCTTAGCATAAACTGCTTCTAATGTTTCAAATTTCTATTGATGAACAAGAGAAACTATTCAGATGGCACAATTGCAAAGCTCCCAATAAGCAACCCTGAGATCCACCGCTCTGCTGATGACTATCTTCTTAAGTTGGCTTCTCATGATTATACCACATATGCCATCTCATTGGATACATAATAAGAACAAGAAACCAATTTGTGGGTAGTGACCACATGAGCCCACACATTTAATCCCTGACGCAAGTCTTTGTTACAAAGACTTCATGCATTAACAATAAGCCAGACTCCTCTACACAAATCAATACTAAATTCTAGCAAGCTTTAGATCCCCTGTTTATATGAAAATACTATCTATAATTTAAAGGTCACAAATGAATAATAGGGTGGAGGAAGCAAACCTTAGCTTTAAGTGCTACAAGAAGCATATCATCCACCACAGAAGATTGGACAGAGTATGTGTCAAAGTGGAGAGCACTCAAAGCCTGCATTAAATTGAGGAGTACATCGTCTCTCCAAGGACATTGTATCTCTATCGAAACTTTATCCTGTTCAGTGAGAGAAACCTGCACATCTGAAGCTGCATAACCATTTATATGGGATCCTTGAAGGTCACAGAATTTCCTCTTCTCCACTCTTGGAAATTTACAAGGTGGCTTTGTATCTGTTAAGGTCCAGCTGAGTTCCCCATCTAAACATTGCACATTGTCTATGTTTGCATGATGTCTTCGCATTCTGTCTTCTGTACACAACTGCTTTACTGAATTTGGATTTCTGCTACTGATTTCTGTTTCCATTTGCTTGTTGGAAGTTTCCAACTCCTCCACCCGCCTCTGGAGTTGCTGTAGATACTCTATGGCATCTGCTAAGATTGATGCCTTGTCCATCTGCATTAATATGTTTTGACATAATAAGTATATGTAAAAAGTGATACAGCGGTTCTTGAGTCTTTAGAGACAGGTTTTGATATGCTTAAGCAAGTGGATTTTCCCTGACACACAAGTACAATCCAGAAACACCTTCTGAAGGTATAAGGTGTTCAAAATGTATCTCCAGGGTTTGTGTATTCTGGTTAAGAATTCATATCCATGTGGAAGAGCTATCTTACTTTCAAAAAGCGAAAAAAAAAATCTTAAAAAATCATACAGGTCAAATCCCCCAAAATAAATAATTCTAATTAAAATGCCCTTGAAAGCTTTCAATGCTGGATATTTCTTGACAAATTCCATAACAAAACATGGTTTAAGGACAGTTGTTTTATTGAAAAATTTGTAATGAAAATAAAATCTCTATTTCAAGATAGTTTGTAAATGCCAAAATTCAGTTTAGTAGTCATATTCATTTCAACTTAACAAAAGCTCGGACATAGAAGATGATTATTTATAGTCTCCAACATAATTTGACTCTTCATGAAAAGGGACTTTACCTTGGTAACAAATGGAACTAAAGACCGGAGAGCTACAAACTTCTCATTCAATTTTTCTCTCCGCCTGCGCTCTGCTAGTACATGGTTAATACTCAGATCATCCTGCACAATCCTACGACCCACCAATTTGCTATCTAAGTCCTCTTCCATGAGTTCAAGTGAAATTTGGTCTTTGTATCTACTATGAAGATAACGGATTCCAAGCAAGACCTTTTTCAGTAGCCTCTGGGGGGTAATCACTGCTTTCCTATCAAAGACACAGTTGGCTTTGTTTTGCCATTTTGTAAAACAGCCCTGATGTACAAGTTGTAGGTGCCCACTTTTTGTGGGTTTTGGATTAATTACACCCAAATTTGTCAATTCACTGACTTGTTGCTCTAATATACTACACAATGTCCGAGAATAGTGAGTTTCATCTAATGCCTGGGGTGCTGATTCCAGAATGTTATTAAATGCATTTGAATTTTGATCCAATCCCAAAAGCACATGCATCTCAGGCTCTGAATAAGTGCATAGCGGAGGGTCAACAATGGACTGAGATATACACTCACTCGAAATACCAGAGGCTTGAAGTCCGTGACTCATGTCCTCCTGCATATATGCCCAACTTTCAAGTGACGTAGGATCTACATTTACATGGTCACCATTTTGCTGCTTCTGTAGGACCTGTAAGGAATCGTTCCTGCTTGCCAAGGAAAATTCAGGACCAGGAATATTAGAACAGTCTTCAGGATGTGCTGTTTTGTAGTCTTCACAAATTTCTACTTGTATTGATTCATTTCCAAGTTGTGGATAATCGGTGTCTTTTGTATCAAATGTTTGCAAAGGCAGTGGCAAATCTTCAGAATTTTGTAGTAACTGTCCACATTCTGTAACAGATGATCCACCATTATTCCGAGCTACACATACCAAAGTGTCAGGTGGCATCAAAGCTGGAAGCAATCCCACTTGATCCTTTTCGTCTCTGTCTGAAACTTGGGGGCTGGAAGTTGATTGTTCTGAACATATTGATCTCTGATGGTCCATAAAAAAACTCATCATGTGTTGGACAAGAATGGGATCTTCTCTCACCTATCAACAAAATTTGAAGGATATCAAATTCAGTTTGGAGAGTACTCAATATTATTGACACGGCATTGCTCTTAAGTTAAAACTTTATTAAATACATTTAACTTCTACAAATATGAGAGCCAGCCCAAAGCTCCATGAATCACAAATTTACAGTGCCAAATTGAAAAGAAAAGAATTTCTTTTCCCTTAGCTCCACTATATTTTTGAATAAGAATAGGTAGAATGAACCGAAATAAAATATACTGATTAGTGAAGTAATATTGTTAAGGAAATAGGGGTTACTAGGGTCTTAATGTCAAGAAATTAAGCATATTACCAGTTCTGTCGCACCAAGCTCCAACACACCATCTGTGAGAGGAATGCATACAACAGTCTGCAACAAGATATAAACCCTGGCAGTCAAAACGATTTGGATATTGCTTATTTTATATTCTGTACAACAAAAGCTAAAGTGGGCTTCCTTAAATTAAAGCTAAGAACTAAGATTGAAAATACCTGAATAGAAGCGCTCTGAAACAAAGCAATAATGTCATCCGCAGCAAAATTTACAAATGGAAAACCAATGTTAGTGCTAAGATGAAAATATGTCACCATTCCACTGGTGAAATATACTAAATAAAATTTATGTAAAGAAGATTGATAGCTCTGATACCATATTAAAATAAACATGAAACAAAAGAAATGGCACAGCATGTACAAGGAAATTCAGTTACTCCAATTTTTTATTTTGTAAAATTCAAAGGATGATATACATTGAGGTGTCAATTATGACCATGCATATTTTTGCTAATTTATTACTCCTAATGACCACATTGGACACAAAGGTTGGGCTCTCTTACAGTTACATTGCACATTACAACAAGTGGTCGACAATACTTAGTTCTGCCACATACAAGACTCTAGATATTAGCTTATCCACAATAGTGAAATTCTTGACATGTACACAAAGCCACGGGCAATACAAAATACATAAACAGTAAACATATGTATTATTAAACACAAATCCTTAATACATTGACATGAATGTGAACAAAATGGGCATTATTCCTAACAAACCTTATTAACCATTTTTCTTAATTTTAAACTCATTAAGATCCTGAACCAACTTATTTATGTTCAACTGCTTTGTGAAAGGATCCACATGATCGTCAGATCTACAATAGACTAACTCAATTTCCCTGTTCTGCAATTGCTTTTTGAATCAGAGGGAATGAGCTTAAATTGTATGAAATACAAGATTCTATGTGAGTTGAAATATTTATTCATTATCAAAAGAGTTCTGGGTTGAAGTTGCTATAAAGTAACCAGGAATTTTTGTGATCCATACTGTTGCACATATTCTATTGTCTCCTGCTTTATTACTCTGCTTTTGTGAAAGGCAATGTTATATAGTTGACTGCTTGCTACTCCATAACATTAATGCTGATCCCATGTTTTATGAGTATCCTGAGGTGAATTTCTTTTTGTGTATACCACCTGCCCATCTAATTCTAAAAACTCAATCAGCATATAATCTGCATTGTGAAAATTTACAAGATTGATGTGCTTATTGTTAGATTCAAGATAGATAACTGAGGAGGGGGGGGGGGGGGGGGGGGTGAATCAGTTATCTCAAATATCTTTAACTTTCTTTTCTTCTTTAATAATTAGTGCAGCATCAAAGCATATAAGAACAAAAGTAAAATCAACACACATAACACAAGGATTTTTATGTGGAAAACCCTGTTAAGGGAAAAACCACAGGGTGACTAACTCAAGATTGTATTCTCTATTAAAAGAATGAAAGAGTGCAAAATGGCACTTGCCAATTAAGGCTCACTGCCCGGGCTCACTGCTCACAAGAGGCACACTGCCTACAAGAGACTCACTGCCTACAAAACTTACAGAAGGTAATCAGGTGTTTGAACTGATGAGAGGCATCTACAAATGCAAGAGTTCAGTTCCGGTTAGGCACAATACACTGATCTGATGCACTTCATTCTTCCTCTGTTTTGGTGTTGTCACTCTGTCACATACCGGACTTGATTTGCTACTCTCACCCTTATCTGTTTTTCTTCGCACTTTATTTCATCCCTATACACCACACACACACCTACATACTGGAATCCATCTGATATATATATTCGCATAAAGGATTCATCAACTTCCTAGTCAGCAACAAGAACATTTCAAGATATTTGCAAGTGACTGATCTGTCGGCAGAATCCATGCTTGATTTGTGATGCATATCAAAAACATGGGCATAGAAGTTTTTAATCATGTCGGCCAACAATGTATAATCCCCAAACTGCTTGATCAACACCTTTTACTCATCCGGATTGAAGTCTGATGCTCTGCCGGTCGGATCTTTCTCTGTCTGCTCTGCCTGTCTGGAACCCAACACTCAGATGCTCATATCTTTTTTATGCTTTATCATCGGAGGCTAAATCTCTAGAATATAATAGTCATGATACCCCTCTTGACTTATCCAAGTCCGCAACTTTCTGAGTTACACCATTTGAGAGATCTGGACCTGATTGTCGGACCTTGTTGCATACTCTGTTCTTATTCACCAGACCAAAACAATCTTCAATCTGACTTCCGGTATAGGCATACTATGTACTGCGGATGTGTGGGATAGACTTTGTTGCCATCAATGACAACACTCATGAAGCCACATAGTGTCTCTTGCCAACAATCTCTCCCTTTGGCATTGATGGCAACACTTAGTGAAAAATGGCTAAGTGTCGTAGTAAACTCCCCCTTGGCTGATGCTCTGTCTTTTGCACTGTTTTACCGGAGCTTCCCCTTAGTTGGATTCCACATTTTTCACTACTCTTCACTCCCCCTTTGACATCAATGGCAAAGGGTAGAATCCGCATACCAAAATTTTGCAAAAATTAATCTATACATGGCCGCATAAGTATATATACATGTTATACTTACATATACTTAAGTATATCTGCAAAAGTGGCCTTCAACTGTACAAACTCAAATATCTTTAACTTTCTTTTCTTCTTTAATAATTAGTGCAGCATCAAAGCATATAAGAACAAAAGTAAAATCAACACATAACACAAGGATTTTTATGTGGAAAACCCTGTTAAGGGAAAAACCACAGGGTGACTAACTCAAGATTGTATTCTCTATTAAAAGAATGAAAGAGTGCAAAATGGCACTTGCCAATTAAGGCTCACTGCCCGGGCTCACTGCTCACAAGAGGCACACTGCCTACAAGAGACTCACTGTCTACAAAACTTACAGAAGGTAATCAGGTGTTTGAACTGATGAGAGGCATCTACAAATGCAAGAGTTCAGTTCCGGTTAGGCACAATACACTAATCTGATGCACTTCATTCTTCCTCTGTTTTGGTGTTGTCACTCTGTCACATACCGGACTTGATTTGCTACTCTCACCCTTATCTGTTTTTCTTCGCACTTTATTTCATCCCTATACACCACACACACACCTACATACTGGAATCCATCTGATATATATATTCGCATAAAGGATTCATCAACTTCCTAGTCAGCAACAAGAACACTTCAAGATATTTGCAAGTGACTGATCTATCGGCAGAATCCATGCTTGATTTGTGATGCATATCAAAAACATGGGCATAGAAGTTTTTAATCATGTCGGCCAACAATGTATAATCCCCAAACTGCTTGATCAACACCTTTTACTCATCCGGATTGAAGTCTGATCCTCTGCCGGTCAGATCTTTCTCTGTCTGCTCTGCCTGTCTGGAACCCAACACTCAGATGCTCATATCTTTTTTATGCTTTATCATCGGAGGCTAAATCTCTAGAATATAATAGTCATGATACCCCTCTTGACTTATCCAAGTCCGCAACTTTCTGAGTTACACCATTTGAGAGATCTGGACCTGATTGTCGGACCTTGTTGCATACTCTGTTCTTATTCACCAGACCAAAACAATCTTCAATCTGACTTCCGGTATAGGCATACTATGTACTGTGGATGTGTGGGATAGACTTTGTTGCCATCAATGACAACACTCATGAAGCCACATAGTGTCTCTTGCCAACAATCTCTCCCTTTGGCATTGATGGCAACACTTAGTGAAAAATGGCTAAGTGTCGTAGTAAACTCCCCCTTGGCTGATGCTCTGTCTTTTGCACTGTTTTACCGGAGCTTCCCCTTAGCTGGATTCCACATTTTTCACTACTCCTCACTCCCCCTTTGACATCAATGGCAAAGGGTAGAATCCGCATACCAAAATTTTGCAAAAATTAATCTATACATGGCCGCATAAGTATATATACATGTTATACTTACATATACTTAAGTATATCTGCAAAAGTGGCCTTCAACTGTACAAACTCTGTGGCCCAGCTCTGCTTCATCCTATCCAAAATGGAGATGTGACCACTCAACAAAAATGCATATGCTTCTGCCCTTCTTAAATCTGTCAGATCACTGGTCCGTGCTGTGGTCTGAGCATCTGTCAAGGCCTCATGCATTGCCTCTAACTTAGGGATAATTATCCCTCTGAGTTCACTCATTCTGTTTATTATGTCCTCTTTGTTCAACCTCTTTATTTCATTTATGATGACAATGGCCTGGCATTCTTGATTCATTAAAGAGGTGGTAAGGGGATCAAAATTCTGAGATAAACTTGATAGTTTACCTTCCTGTTCTTTCACTTTCTTTTCAATATCCTCTGTCACTTTGGGCCAAGATAGACAAAATTTGTACAAGTCCCCACCATCTTTAAGAGCATTTTCAAGGCTCTTTATTCCAATGTTCAGAGTCCTCTTATCATTAGCAATGAGTCCCTGTACTTCAGTGAATCTTTTTCTCAAAAACTCCTTCCAGACCTTTGCTTCTGCTGATTTTTCTAGAGATTCAAAGTGAGTGCTAACAGAATTTACCAATCTTTTGGCAATTTCCTCAACTTCCCTTCTAACTTTCCTTTTTATCTCCGGTTGTCTTAACTCAACATGTATTTTTACACTTAATTCTTGAAAGGTTCCAAACCTTTCTGCCTTAGGGTCCTTAGGCTGGCTCAACAGGTGTTGAATATGTAGCTCCAAGATTTTCTCATCGACCTCGTATCCCATAGGCATTATCCACACTGTTCTGGGCTCAACTGCCTCCATTAGACATTGATCAGTGTCAACCATGAAGCACACTGTATCCTTGTATTTCTCAACTATGGATTGAGGTATTCTCTCTCTGGCTTGCATCATGTTTTGGAAGTTCTTAAAATAACCCCAGAGAGCTGTGTTTTGAGCTTTAACATCACCAAGTCCATACATATAATCTCTAATTTGAATTGCAACTGGCTTGTCATTTTGCCATACCCAACCACTTGATCCGGGTAGCTCATTCATGTAATAAAAGAACAGACACAGTATTAGACAACCATATTTGAAAGAATTCTTCTTATCTTTTTTGATCTTCTGCAGGTTTTCTAATAGTTGATTTAGGAGAAAGTCGCATAGGTCATAATCTGCATTTTCCCTCAACATCTAATATGCTGCATATATTGCAGTCCCAAACACAGAATTCTCCCTGCTAGAATGATAGATCTTGTACCCAATTATCATTGAGGCAAACGTGACATCCGGATCTGTGATGTCATCTATGGTCATTGCTCTTTTGTCAAACTTAGATCCGGTGGCTTCAGTTACTGTCTAGTTCTTGACAAATTTAATTGCAAGTAAACCACCGAATGAGTGCAGTCTAGTTACTGCCCTGATGGCATCTTTTGTTATCTTGAAGGGCCTCATTAACCACATGAAATTATCATGCATCCTGCTTAGGACATACCGGACCCAATCATCTTCTGCAAAATAGGGGAAGTGTATGCAATGTCTGAAGTGTTTATCCCGGAGGGCCTTGTATTGAGGTTTGAGTTCAAAACTCTCATCTATTAGTTGTTTGTGATAGATGTCCATCAATTTAGAGTCTCCAAATACCTCAATGTTGGCATGGATATAGACCCTAACATCTTCTACGTGCAATACCCCATGCGGAATGCTAGAAAATGCGCCTAAAGGATCAACTTCTAGAGATTTATAGGGGTGTTTCTTGAATTTTGGGCGCGGCCTATCAGTGATCTTAACAACCATTGGAGTAGCCATCTTGCAAAAGATTCAGAGAGAGATTTTCAGAATGGAAGTACCTTTTTACGCTTTAGGGTTCGAAATAAGAGCCAGAACAAATCGCTGGTTGAATTCGATTTTGTAGTTGATCTTTGAGTGAGTTGTAGAAACTTTGATGCAGAGCTTTTCTTTTCTTCTTCTCGAATGCAAATGTGCAAAGAATAAGTGAATGAACCCTTTTAACCTTGCGCAAACTCTAATTTCCTTTTGTAATAAATGCACAACATAAGTTATCCGGTTGCCCTGTTTTGAGGGAGATCTTCTCGAGTCATTGTACTGATCTTAGAATCATTGTCGGTGAGGATTGACAATGTATCTTCTTTACTTCAATTATGCCATGGGTCCTGTTGTGACCAAATCACACATCGCCCCATTGCAAATGGGGACCCCCTTTTTTTTGAATTCCAGTGCTTTGCTAAGTCCAAGATGATGTCCTTTGCATGATGAAGTCAGTGGTGTTTGAGTCTTAGAGCCCCTTGATGACCTGATCCTGATGTTTGAGACCCTGAAAATGACTAAGTCTGGTATCCTAATCCTAAAGATCTTGAAAATTGGCTAAGTCTGAAATCTGGTGGATCCTCCAAATTCTATAATCTACATGTTAAATCCAGTGGATCTGAGACCTATCTCAAACATCCTGAAAGGTATATTGAAAAATATTTAAAGTATAAGAAATTCATTTCTTATACTTAAATATATTTTTCAATATACCTTATGCCCTGAGACTACCAAATCTAGGCGCGAATTTGTTCAGTGAGGTTAGGCGCATTTTCTCACTTGCAGACACCCACATGAGCGCCTTAGGTTGAGCTTCAAAGTGCGCCTAGAGGAAGATCAACTTCCAAACGCTCCAAGATAGGGCGCCTTGATAGAACTTGGCATAAAAGACTTGGAACATTAAAGTTTTCGACAAAGGAATGATTCAAGAGTTTAGGCGCTCATCACAGGTTCAAGTGATCATCAAATTAGCGCCTTAGGTTGAAGTTGTATGGTTTTGGCGCCTTGAAGCCTAAGTGATTTGAATTTAGGCGCCTTGGTAAAGTAACTTGAGATCATCATCAGATATATGTTGAAACAAGGCGCTCTTCCGTGAGGGAATCATTCTAGGCGCCTTAGGAAGTAGAAATCATAACAATGAGCGCCTTAGGTTGAAGATGTGTAGTTTAGGCGCCCCTTCATACATTAGATTATCCTTTTGGCGCCTAAACCAGGATACCCTCCAAGTCTCCCCTTGATGAAGCACCTATGACAAAGAGTGCCTTGAAGTGACTTTGGCGCCTCAATATGTAGTAGATTGCGCCTCAAGAGTGTTGGAAGGATGAATAAAGGTGATATTGGCGCCTTAGATGAGTTGATCACCTTTGAAAATTAAGATCAAGCTTGAAAATAGCGCCTAGCCTTGTGAAGAGTCATAATCACCAATGTGAGTTTGAAATGATAAAATTAATGCCTTATGAGTTAGGGCGCCCTTTGACCTTTGTGCAATCCTTCATTAGCGCCCTAAGGAGAGAGGTCATTTTAAACCTTTGCAATTGCTTGAAATCATTAAAGTTATGAATGTGGGACTAATTTATGTTAGGCGCACTTTGTTCCTATTTTCGCCGATATTTGCGCCTAAGCTTGAAAAGGATTATTATATGTTTAAAGTTATTCCTATCTTATGAAGTGATTGATATATTGTTTATCTTGTCTTGTAGGTACATCAAAAAATGCTAAGGAGTTATCCAAGGAATCACCTTCAAGCGAGGAGTAAGGAGCATCATGCTAGCCGCCTTTGAAGATCATCAAGTTGCATCATTGAGAGGAGTGTTGGTGAAGCCAAGAAGTCACCAAGGACAAGTATCTGGGTAATCTTCAAGTTACAAAGGGAACACCACTCTTCTACATCAATAACATCATGTTGGATCATATCAAGTTTAGGTGTACTTCATCAAGAGCAACATGATTTGAAGCATTCATTCATCCAAGCTTCAAGTTAAGATGGATCAAGTTTCAAGTTCTTCCAATGCCTTCAAGTCTCCTTGAGAGGTCATCTACTACACTCCGAAGGGTCATTTCGAAGATCATCGTTCAAGATCACTTCATCAACTTCTACATCATGTCAAAGACACTTCATCTATCATACTTCAAGTTCTATTCAACCTTCAAGTCCAAGAGAGATCTCTACTTCATGTCATCATCATCTACTCTTACATGAGGGAAGCATCATCATCTACTCTATTACTCACTCTACATCAAGAGCATCATCAAAGAAGATTCACATCAACCTGCTTACAAGAAGAAGAAAAAATCATGAAGTTAGACAAATGAGCTACAAGTATCATACATCCAGTTGCAAGAAGAATGTACAAGGCAAGATCTACAAGATGTATTCCTAAACATACAAGTTCAAGCAATCACATTGAATACATCACACAAAGATGATACAATTTTCAAAGTATGCTGAGTTGGCATCTATGTGGTGAGTACACATCATTCAATTTTGATTAGCCGCATTATTTAATGCATTCAATGTATCATTTAATAAAAGAAGTCAAAGGGATTCCTATGTGGAGGAATATCTTAAATGCTTTCGCCTTACTTTATCACATTGGAAAATGTGCCTTCATTGCCTCCCTTCTTTTTGCTAAAAATAGCAAATTGTTGTAACTACCTCTGAGGTGGCACGATCTAGACCCTTGGCTATTGAATTAATCTTAGCCATTCATTGTAATACTGGACACTATATAAAGGCCTTGTTGCCTCATTTGTAATTCAGTAGTAGATCATTAGTAATAGTAGAGAGTAGATTTTAAGAGTAGAATAGGAGACTCTCAAAATTCTCTGAGAGAACTTGAAATTGTTGTAAATATTTCTCAAGGTTAATGCAAAAGACATTGGAAGTTTATTTGGTGTTCGAGTGTTGTCTTGTGGAATTGCATGGTTTCGTGTACTTAATGAAATGGAGAGATGTTTCAATTAGATTAGAAGTAGATTAGAAGCTCATTGAAATAATATATGTTGTACTGAATATCGATCAACTCCTAGCTCATGCTTTTAACATTCACCGCTAGTGAAGTGTTATGTAAAGCTAATCTGAGCCTTATTTGTATAAGTTCGATTGTGGATGCTTGTTTGAGCTGCGCCGTCTTATGGGTGCTCATATGAACCTTCATGATTTGAAAATCATTCGCATAACCTTAGGAGATAGCACCAACTTCATGTAGTTGTAGGCATCCTTGGCGAAGTGAAGTTAGGTTTACTTAGGAGTTTGTCTATTCATACAACATCATTGCTTCATTGACCTTAGATTAACTTTCTGAACCCTTAACCTTTTCATTTTATTTATCATTGAGACCCTGAATACATCATCCACACTGAAAGGAGGAATAAGCTAAACAAGTATGAAGAAGAATCTGCGTAAGTCCCTTTGTGATTATCAGCAAGATCACATGTAATCACTGAGTTAACCCATCAGGAATCATAGAAAGGAACCTTGGAGTTACTTCATTGGATCACATTGTTTAGCCTTTGAAGAGCTTTGTTCAAGAGAGAGTGGGATACTCTAATGTTTTACTCTATTGTTGACTTGTCCAAAAACAAACATCAACAGGTCTGCAGATCAAAGTATTTCAATTTTGAATCATACCGGATCTGTCTGTGAAAATCTTGTTTTACCGGAGCGCTGTCGGAACCGGATTAACTTGAGCAGTTAAACTTTTGCAAAACTCCATGCGGATCTTTCATATTTTTACTGAAGGTTTATGTAGATGTTTTTCTGAGAACCCTTTAATCCGCAGCATTCCTTGTGCCGAATTTAGGCACTAATTGACTGGCTGGGGGAATTTGTTTTTCTCTGTGACTCCCCCTGAGCCAGAGCTCATCTGTTTAGTTTCCGGAAGGAATATCAGCACCAGATTCCTGTGCGGATCCATTCCCAATATTTTTTGTACTCTTCTTCACCCAAATCTTTTTCATCTCCTTTTGAACTTCATCCGCATTCACTTTACCTTTGCCCTTATCTTGTTTTTGATTATGTTGCACCGAACCAGTTCTATCCTGATTTCTACTTCTGTAGAATTTGGCAATATGACCGGATCTATTGCAATTGTAGCAGACAACATTTCTTGGCTTATTTGATTGATATCCTCTTGATTTGCATTGATTAGCCATATATCCCATTCTATTGCATGCAAAGCATCTACCATTGAATGAATTGTTTATTTGCATATTTTTGCATTCAAGAGATTTGTGACCATACCTTTTGTAACTAAAGCATTGTTCGGAGAATGATGGATTAGTCTAATTCATTCTCCTCCTGCACTGAGTTGCTTTATGACCGAAATTGTTGCAATTGAAGCAGTATCCATTGAAAGATGGATATCTTTGAGCATTTGGTTGCCTTACTGGAGGTCTTCTAGGCCTGTTTCTTTGATTTCCTAATCCAAAGTTCTTCTGACCGGATCCGGAGCTTTCACCTTTCTCATATCCCAAGCCATGCTTATCATCTACCCTCTTTTGGCTTTCAAGAAGAACTTCAAGTTGAGCTGAGCTTATCTTGAATTTTTCTTTGTATTCATTTGTTGTTTGAAGATCTTGTTTAAGAGTGCCTATCTGATTCTCAAATTGTTCTTCATTGTCTCTAGCTTCTTCAAGATCTGATTCAAGATGTCTGATTATTCTGTCCATTTTGTGGCAGTCCTCTGTTTTCTCCTTGAGAGATTGTTTTAGATTATTTTCAATTTTCCTCTTTTCTTCAATTTCTTGGGTGAATCTCATGACCCCTGATTCCATTTCATGCCTTACCATAATGACTTCTTTTGACAATTTTTCACATAGCCTATTTTTCTCATCCAGATCTTCATTGGTATTATTGACTTCATTCTAATTGGCTAATTTGTTAAGTAGTTCCTTTCTCTTTTTCATAGAGATACTCAGTTTTTCTTTTAGCTCATTTGTGAAATCATCAGCTTGTTTGAGTCTTTCTCTCAAGTTATTGACTTCAGAATGGGATTGTTCAAGATCATCAAGAGCAGACTGAAGTTGTTCCTTCATACCATAAATATCTATTGAGATTCCCAGATTTTCCTCAAGCTGTTAGGCTTTGTTTAGAGGAACTTGGCTCTGATACCAATTGTTAGATTCAAGATAGATAACTAAGAGGGGGGGGTGTGAATCAGTTATCTCAAATATCTTTAACTTTCTTTTCTTCTTTAATAATTAGTGCAGCATCAAAACATATAAGAACAGAAGTAAAATCAACACATAACACAAGAATTTTTACGTGGAAAACCCTGTTAAGGGAAAAACCACGAGGTGACTAACCCAAGATTGTATTCTCTATTAAAAGAATGAAAGAGTACAAAATGGCACTTTCCAATTAGGGCTCACTGCCCGACCACACTGCTCACAAGAGGCACACTGCCTACAAGAGACTCACTGTCTACAAAACTTACAGAAGGTAATCAGGTGTTTGAACCGATGAGAGGCATCTACAAATGCAAGAGTTCAGTTCCGATTAGACACAATACACTAATCTGATGCACTTCATTCTTCCTCTGTTTTGGTGTTGTTACTCTATCACATACCGGACTTGATTTGCTACTCTCACCCTTATCTGCTTTTCTTCGCACTTTATTTCATCCCTATACACCACACACACCTACATACTAGAATCCATCTGGTATATATATCCGCATAAAGGATTCATCAACTTCCTAGTCGGCAACAAGAACACTTCAAGATATTTGCAAGTGACTGATCTGTCGGCAGAATCCATGCTTGATTTGTGATGTGTATCAAAAACATGGGCATAGAAGTTTTTAATCATGTTGGCCAACAATGTATAATCCCCAAACTGCTTGATCAACACCTTTTACTCATCCGGATTGAAGTCTGATGCTCTGCCGGTCGGATCTTTCTCTGTCTGCTCTGCCTGTCTGGAACCCAACACTCAGATGCTCATATCGTTTTCATGCTTTATCACCGGAGGCTAAATCTCTGGAATATAGTAGTCATGATACCCCTCTTGACTTATCCAAGTCCGCAACTTTCTGAGTTACAACATCTGAGAGATCCGGACCTAATTGTCGAACCTTGTTGCATACTCTATTCTTGTTCACCGGACCAAAACAATCTTCAATCTGACTTCCGGTATAGGCATACTATGTACTGCGGATGTGTGGGATAGACTTTGTTGCCATCAATGACAACACTCATGAAGCCACACAATGTCTCTTGCCAACACTTATTTCCTTTTATGCATTTTAGGACCGTTTCTTTTGCCTTTCCATTGATAACTTAGGGAGATGCTCTAAACTATTATACAACACTGATAACATAGCCTATATCCATTCTACTAGTGATACGATATGTAAGGCTCTTTACTGACTATACAATGTTGTGTCAAATGGTTCTAAATCATCATGAATTGATAACTACAATGCCTTCTTGGAAGATGTTACTACTGATTTAGAGTCAACCATATTCAATCATTTGGTATAGAATTTGCACTTATATAACCCTTTCAGTAAATTTTGCACATACATTTCCTGCAAAATTAAGATATTATTATCCTAATATAATATTGCTTCACGCCTCTTCAGGTAAGATGTTTCATACTTCCTTAGTAATAATATCATAGGGTAAGTAAAGACTTGTATAAATTGCTTTTGCCCGGAAATCTGAAAAGAGTTCTTTTTAACCCTTAAGCACATGTTTCTTGCCATTTCTATAAAACCATTTTCATTGTGGCATATCAGAAGTTGAGACTCAAAAGTTGTAGAATTCACCTGAATTCTATTGTATTGTACCCACTGTAAGTGCAAAGGATCTTTGATCTTTGTCCCATTTTTCCCTCATTCACATCTCTAAACTTGAATATTTCAAAAGATTCTACATTGTTTTTAAGAAAATATGCCTACATTTTCTTTCTAAAATCATCAATGGATGTCATGGATCACTTTAAACCTGCAAGTGAAGTCTCCCAAGAATGGAAAGATCACTATACACCAACTCCAATTCCATTTTATGTCATGTGACTTGTGGCAGTTCAATCAACGAGCCATACTTATTGAGGTATTTGTTTACCCTACAAAGGAAGTGCACGAGAGATTACTGTTTCCATCATCAGTCATCACTACTATTGTAATTACCATTATTACGTCCCTTTTTAACATACTTGTTTGAATGCTCGATAGACCTTAAATGTGAAAGGTAATATAATAATATTTATTCTTCTTACAGTCTTCCTTGACACCCATAATGGCCATGTCTTTTGCAATAGTAGTTTCTAAAACTTGTTTCCTGAAATATATCTGATCTTTCTTGAAATCTGAACCTTGTTTTTATTGATTACTGTGTTCTCCATGTTCCTATTGATTAACTAGTTGTTCTTGTCTTAGTTGCTTAAAACCTTAGGAAACTTTGTCATTTTATGCTAGGCTACAATCGTATACCCTGAGTTGTCTCTGTCATATAGCCCTTCTTGCAGAGATGTTCCTCTTATTCTGTAACATGTCAAAGTGTTAGGCTTAACTGACAAATCGAGACTTGTTATAAATAAAAGGAAAACATTAGAGAACCGTTTGAGAGTTTTTGATGCTAGATCCTTATTTTTAACTTTTCCACTTAAGGCAACAAGGTGGTTTGCTATATTCTTGAGTTAAGTTTTAATGACCTAATTACCTCCTACAATTCTTACACTATATAACAAGTTTCTGAAATAAATGATCCTTCTTTCATTTTGGCATTTGAGAAAACATTCAATGTATCTCCTATTTCTTTGGCAATCCGAGCTTCCTGGATATGAATAAAAAGTATGATCTATGATTTCCATGAAAATAATGGCAAGCTTTTCCTATATTTTTCTTCTTGGAAGGTTTTTCTTCTTTACCCTTAGAATATTTCAATGTTTCTTATCACAAGAATACTTTTCAATATTAAGATTTCAAGCAACATCGTTATTCCCATGAAATTTTCACTAAGAAGGCAATATGGATCACTCAGTAACTCCCCTCATAGGTTAATCACTCATCTATCTAGGTGGTTCAACTATTCCCTCAATAGATACCTCTTTAAGTATCAAGCATATTTTTCTTACCCAAACAGGGAATGTATCACAAGCTTGGACAGCAGCTGTGATACAAAGTTAAATATGAAGAAAGCAAAATAGAGGAAATAAATGTTTACAGAAATTTCGTTATTAGAACTCTATAAAAATTACCCAGAAAGCATCTTTTCAAGATCACTCCTAAAAACTACATCGGACACTTTTTTACTTTATGTTACCACTAGCAAGTTTATAGCATTGTCAACTTAATTTTGTGCTTAATCCTGTACCTATGTTGCAGTACTTTGTACCAAATGCATGTATTGTAAAGTTGCAAGTTGTGCCTAACACACAAACATTTAATTCAAATACTTACATGCATTGAATGTGGAAAAAATAAACATAGGAGGAGGATGATAAAATTACCTTAGCAAGAAGGGCACGGGGGAAAACTTTGCTATCAGCTTCATTAGCTTGGCACAACCACACCAAACGTCCCTTCACAAATGCCCGTCCAGGTAGTCTATACAAACATATACAATATTCATGGGTTGAAGTCTAACAATAAGCATGACAAGTCTAATTATTCAACATTGTATGTAACCTCCAAGCATGACAATTCTAATCATTCATCATTGTAAGTAACCTCCAATCGTTCATTTTTATAATAAAAAAGGTAATTTTATTTAATTTAAAAAAAAAAAGCTAATTATAGTTAGCATTACAAGAAGGTATCAAACTTGAAATCCAGTCTACAAAGTTATAATGATATACCTGGTTGCCTTAGTAAGGCAGATAAAAGAAGAGAAAGCCTCAACTGCAAAGAGACATGATAGACATACACAACTAAAATTGGCCCATGAAAGATCAAAGAACAAGAAAGGAACTATCAACCCATGGAGTAGCAGAAAACTAGATATAATTTCTGGCCATCTTGTGTTTGGATGATATCCATACCCATTAGAATTCTTGTGGGAATAATTAGCTGCCATCACTGGTACTCTAGATCAGGTAGAGAGTCAGTTAATATGTGTTAAATTAGTGGTAATTTGTGTTACACGGGGACGTATCCCCGGCCCTCAAAGAGACGTCCCCATCCACTTAGACATTTTGGGGATAGGGGGCAGGGTCTGTCCCCAAAAAATTTTAAAAATCAGAAACGTCCCCAAACGTGTCCCCTTTTTGGGAAATGCGTAGGGAACACCTAGCCATCCCTGAGAGAGTTGGGGACGTCTCAAATGTCCCTTGACCATCCCGGGGACAGCCAAGCATCCCCTACATCAAGCATAAAATCTAACACATGTAATTTGAATTTTTTGATGTGTGCTACAACTCTTAGTATGTTTCAGATCTACTTGCTACTGTAAACCAAGAACCATGCTTGAAATCAACTGAGCTTGTAATTATAATGCTTCTTAAGTGCTGGACATGAAGTCAACATGCAGAAAACAAACAATTGAGCAAGTAAAGTAGAAAAAAAAAACATCACGCAAGATATACCCTGGAGAGACTAGTGTTGGAAACTCCACCATGGAAATGGTCTTCTCTCCTTATGTCAACCAAACAGCAAGATTACAAGCCAACTTTGCTTTCATGGAACCTCTAAGAACACTTTGGGATCGATACATCCATTTACCATGCTATCCTAAACTTGTCCTGCTGTGAATCTCAGTCAGCTAACTTCCCTACTCATTCTAAACTTGCCCTGCAATAAAACTGAGTCAGCTGATTCTCACTCAACTGGAATGCATACTTTTATGTTGTTATACTGTTGTCATGATTAAAACTGTTGTTATACTGATGTCATGATTAAATTTTATTGCTGTCATGATTAAATTTACATACTGCTGTCATGATTAATTTTATTGCTGCTATACTGCTGTTAATAACTGCTAATAATAAATATTTATTGTTGTTATAATGCTGTCCATTAAGTTGTAGATCTCTCTCTCTCTCTCTCTCTCTCTCTCTATATATATATATATATATATATATATATATATATATATTAAAAATTTATATATATTGCCCTCCCCCTGCCATCCCCAAAAAATGGACCTCGGACTGCCGTCCCCAAAAAGTGTCCCCTGCCATCCCCCCATCCCCATCCCCAAAACGCCATGAACCCAGATGGTAATTTGATGCAGGAGCATCCTTGGTTGACCGCATGCAGTTATTTATGACTACCACAATTTCAGGGGATAATCTCAGCCTTTTTAGGGATCATTTGAAGTGCATTAATCTTTCTCATGCATTCAGTCAGATTTTCCTCTTTTCTTGGGAACATTCTAATTTGGGGGATCCATAGGTGTTGCATTAATATTCCTCAAGCATCTCCCGTGCAAACTAGAAGATGTGACAATCAAAAGCTAAAAATTTTGGGAGAAAACGTGGGTGATGTGGCATTTAATCAGTAAATAACTTCAGTTACACTCCAGTTCCTTGGCATCTTTTTATGGAGAGCTGGAAAAGCATTGCAATGGGAATGAGGAGATGACATTTTAGAAAAAGCTATTACCACAGTTGTTACCATAGCTGAAATATTGAAAAAAAGCAATGGCTGGCTGTAGAGAAAAGAATCTGAACATCAACTAATTTGAGGAACTGATGGATGCTAAGAAGGAAAAGGTGTCTGTTGATGGAGGCCAAAACATTCAGCAGTAAAAGAGGATAGTATATTGCTGCTTTTGTATTCTGGTAGATAATAGATTAGATGTCAATAGAGTAGTTTTGGGATTTGGTTTCATAGAGGAGGTCTATATATGCTTATGTTGGCAATGTTAAACAAGAGATTTTAGTGGAATTATGCTCTGTTAACAATCATAAAAATCAATCTTTGTAAATGGTTTGTGTTGTCAAAATGTCTGATTATGTTCGCAGCTTAGCGTGTTGTTTTTATTGGGGAATTTACTTAGGCTGCAAGAATTAGGCAATCCTTAATTGGAATCCCTTCCTTGACTGCATCATAATTTGTTCAGTCTTGTTTCAATAAATTAAGCCCTACTTTGTTTAGTCCTATCTCAATCAATAAATCCCTAATCCATGGCATAATTACAGGAGTCTATTTCTGTATACCTCTGCTTTATAAACAGCAAGTCATTTGAATAAAAATCAGAATTTTCATCTATTTATTTGTTCGTCTCTTCTCTATCTACATTTCCTGTCACTGGTTTGTGCATGGTCATATTTTGAATATGGTAACAGCGACAAGTTCACAGTGAAGAGAGTGTGATGGCTAGTCCATAGATTGAAAAACTTTGTAACTCTAAAACAGAGGTATACTCTCAAATGGGCAGATTCAGATTTTCCAAAAGTGCTGGCCACATAGGTGGACAAATCAGGATGGTGGAGAAGTTTGATGGAGAAAGCTTCCACCTATGGAAGGTGAAGATGAACATGTTGCTCTTGGGAGCAAATCTGTGGAAGATCATTAATGGGACTGAATTGAAATCTGTTATTGGAGATACAACAACCAAGTGGGAGCAAAGAGATGGCAAAGCATTAGCCACACTCTTGCTCAACCCGAAGGATACACAATTGCTACTTCTAAGTAGTGTGAAAACCTCAAAGGAGGCTTGGGATACATTGTGTTAAACGTTCAAGACAAAGAATGTGATAACAAGGTTGTCCCTGCGAAGGAAATTCTTGTCTACATATGGTTGATGAAGAATCAGTGTCATCACACATCAACTTCAAATGTCTGTTGAATCAGTTGGTTCTCCAATGTCAAAAGAGGATAGTGTTATGACTCTTATGGGAAGTCTTCCATAGTTGTTTTAAATATTGGTGGTCCCTCTAGGAATACAAGCTTATCTCAAACTCCAAATAGTAATTGGGTTATTACTGTAGGAGGAATTGAGAAGAAAAGACACGGGAGTGAAGTCTGAAACTCCCACTGCCTTGTATGTTGGAAAGAAAAGATACCCGAAGAAAGAGAAACCAGCCACCACTGATGGTGAAAGTTCTCCAAAGAAGAAAAGATTTAAATGTCACTATTGCAAGAAGGTAGGTCACTATACAAAGGACTATTGAAAGAAAGCAACACATCTTCCATGAGCAAACATCACAAACCCACAAGCAAACGCAACAAATGACAGAGCCGAAGAGTCTAAGCTATTCGTAACAGCATTGGCCACCACTGTAAGTGATCAAAACCTCTAGTATATTAATTCGGGAGCCTCACGACATATGACACCCTGTAGAGATTTGTTTGTCACATATAAAATTCCCTAATGAGAAGAAGGTTTATTGGGTGATGACTCTAGTCACAAAATCTGTGGTAAAGGAGTGATTTTGGTAGAGCTCTTAGATGATGTATGCAAACAGATCCATAATGTTCTACACATTTCTAGGTTAACCAAATATTTGTTATCTGTTAGTAAAATTGCAAATGTGGGAACAAAAGTGGAGTTTGACTCAAGCATGTGCATGCTAAAGAACAATGATGGGCAGCTTGTAGCAAAGCGAGTACAATGTGTTAGCCTATATAAATTGTGCTCATTAGGTGTGAAAGACTAAGTTGTTGTTGCAAGCACATCACAGAAAATCTGCAAGATGGATTTGTGGCATCAAAGATTCAGACATATCAACATACAAAATCGACAACTCATGGATAACCAAAAACACATGTTGGGTTTGAATTTGGACAAGGGATTTGACCTAAGCCATGTGAAGATGCATTTTGGGCAAGCATCAAAGGACAAAGTTTCCAAAGGAAGGAGGTATTGATGCAGGAGCATCTGGGTCCGTGTGCAATCTTGCATCACCAAAAACATTTGCAAGTTTTCTTTTCAGTTTTCCTCTTTCTTTTGGTGTGTTTGTTGTTTGTAGCCTTTATCAGCTTGCTTTTCAAAAAGAGCTATAGGAAGGTTGCAGGATTAAATATATGTTTTAGACTTGGAGCTATGCTACAAAATGCTTATAAATTGCTACATGACTCTCATGGGTTGTTACAGGATTAAATTTAGCTGTTACAAGATGGTTTTGTTTGAACTCCTTTAGAAACTGCTACAAGATCTGTGTATTAAATTACTGCTATAGGGACTGTGTATCTAGCTATAGGGGGACTGCACATTTCAAAGTGTTTATACCATGGTGAGAGGTGGCAACAACAATCATATAAGGGGGTTGCTTTCATATTAATGTTAAGTTATAAATTGTGGTAGTGAGTAAAGAGGCATTGAACCTAATAGCTTATCTGAAGCACTGAACTATCTTGAAGCAACTAAGTGGAAAGAGGCATTCAAGAGTTTGAGTTTAACCACACATCGTACAAGGTTCAATTGGTAGCTAAGGGTTACTTACAAGTAGCAGGTATTGATTATCATGATGATTTTTTACCAATGGTTAAACTCACATCTATTCGAATTCTACTTGTAGTACAATTGAGAACTTAGAAATTCATCAAATGGATGTCAAAACTGCATTTTTAACAGAGAACTCAAAGAACATATTTTTATAGACTAGCCAAAAGGATTTATGCTTCTGGGTAATGAAGGGTTGGTGTGCAAGTTGCGAAAGATCCTTTACAGATTGAAGCAATCACCAAGAGCTTAGTACCAATGAATTGATAGGTATCTCTACTCTATTGGTTTTGTAAAAAGTAATGTTGATTCAAATGTTTATGTGCTGAAAACAGGTTACTTGAAGATCACAATTGCATTATATGTGGATGATGCAATAAATGCAAGTAATGATCTTAAGTTATTAAATGATACAAAGGCAATGTTAGCTTCTAAGTTTGAAATGACAGATCATGGAGAGATGCACTATTGCTTGGGTATTCATGTGCAACAACAAAAAAAGTTCTTGTTTGACTCATTTCAGTCAGCAAAGCTATATTAAGAACAGTTTAAAAAAGTTTGCTATGGATATGAGCAAACTGGTAAGCACACCTGTGGAGAGCAATGTCAAACTAACGGTTGAGATGTCTCCACAAACCACTGAAGAAGAAAACAAGATGACAAGCATCTCGTATCAAAGTGCAATGGGCAACCTTATGTACGCAATGATCTGCACAAGACTTGACATTGCATATAAAGTGGGAGTTGTGAACCAGTACTCATCAAATCCAAGAGCACAACATTGGACTACCATCAAAAGAATATTCAGGTATTTAAAAGGGACAGCCTTTCATGGAAGTTGCTGCATAACTTGTACAAGCTATGGGGTATTGTGATGTTGATTGGGCAGGTGATGCTGATAGCAGAAGATCAATGGCTGGTTGTTTGGGGAAGCAAGAGGCAACCAATGGTTGCTTTGTTCAACACAAAGGCTGATAATTTGGAAGCAACACAAGCAACGAAGAAAGTGGCTTGGCTGAGGAAGTTGCTCAAAGATTTGAGATACAAGCAACAACCACCTACTATCATATGCAACAATTAGAGTTGCATAGCTCTAACAAGAAATCCGCTTCGCAAGAAAACGGAAGATGGAGAAGTGGAGCTGAAGTTTTGTGGCACCAAAAGCATGTATGCTGACATGTTCATTTAAGGTCTCCCAAACCTCAAACATGAATTGATGAGAAGACTTGAATTGTGACAAACCAACAACCAATAGATGTTGGCTAAAGTGGTAGTGTTGGAATAAATATCTGCCATCACTGGTAGTCTAGATTAGGTAGAAAGTCAGTTAATAGTTGCTAAATTAGTGTTAATTTGCTCAGTTCTATTTCAGTCAATAAAGTCCTAATTTGTTCAGTCTTGTCTCAGCAATAAATCCTTAATCCATGGTATGATTAGAGGAGTCTATTTCCGCATACCTCTGCTTTATAAACAGCAAGTCATTTGAATAAAAATCAGAGTTTTCATCTATGTATTTCTTCTTCTCTTCTCTGTTTGGATTCTCTGTCACTGGTATATGCAGGGTCATATTTTGAATAATTCTGTGAATAACAATCATCAATAGATTTGGATTAATGAATGATTGAATTCCACTTGCAGTAGCAGCATGCATGTACCTTATTGTCAATGCAATTCCTAATCTGGTGATGTTCGAGGCGTTTAGGAATTCTAACCCATGGGGGCCGGAAATTCTTCTATAACTCATTGTGTTTAATCTCCAGGTGGCCAGGAACTTCCTTCAATTCCTTGAAATTCTGCAACATCTCTTCTCAAAATTGAGTTACTCATCCTTTAACATATGACCTTGATTCATTTGCCCAATGAAACCTCTGATGGATCCTCTTGCACTAGCTAATATGGTACAAAGTTACAAATGGTATGCCCTATGGAAGGACTGAAAACTGCAAAAAGAATATCGCTCCTAGGCTGGTGCAATTTGTTCCGAACACTATTATTGTTGTGTATATTCCTTCTAGTAAATTTCCCACTTAAGTGGAATGGTGCAGGATTCTTAGACCGGGTATGGTCTGCGGGAATGAGCTTCAATACCATCCGAACGTGTTTGCTGAGAATAAGCAACCTCGTGTTCATTACGTTGAACAAGTTATTTAGTTATAACAGATAAAAGGAACAGTATTTAATAGAATTAAAGATGCAATTTACTATGCCAGGTTAACATTATACCTGGGCCATCAATTATTAAGCCCGGCCATTGATAGATTATATGCTTATTGATAAAATCGTGTAATCATAGTTGTTTTGAATTTTGAAATAGAAAATGATCAATCGTAATAGTGGCAAACATTGTATACATATTCGTAAGTACTCGCGAGTTTTTTATCGTGGGTATACTCAACGGTAGGTGATGTCGAGTTTTTCGCGGGAAATTTGCCAAGTACTCGTCCAAAATCGGTGAGTCCGATCAAACTACTTGCCCAAAGGATCAGACGTGAAAACGTAGACAATACGTGGAAAAACACAGATTTTTTTTGCCTATTTAAACCGTCACGCCTTAGCTAAACATCACACAGAAGATTTGAGGATTTGTTTGTACTTATAGGTGTCGAAGCCCTTGGTGAGAGCTTTGCGCTTGGTGGATGGGAATCAAACCCTAATCGGTTATATGTACGAGGCCATGGATAGGGCCAAAGAGGCCATATGAAACTACTATAGGGCCAAAGAGGCCATATGAAACTACTATAGGGCCAAAGAGGCCATATGAAACTACTACAAGGGGATAGAGACAGATTTGATCTCATTTGGAAGATTATTTACTGGAGGTGGAACAATCAACTCCACCAACCCATTCATGCAGCACGGTATTACCTTAATCCCAATTCTTTATTTTACGATATCACAGATTCTAATGGTGAGGTTATGGAGGGCATCTCAACATGCATTGAGAGGATGAGACTCGAGGTTGAGGTTAGGGACCTCATTATTTGAAAGTTGCATAGTTATAAGCAAGCTAGGGGAAATCTTAGTTATAAATTATAATTATTAATAAAATGTTGTTTGCTTACAAACTTTTGAATATCTTATTTGTAAGTTCTTGGTAGGAAGATTGGGGTGGAAATACCCAAAATATTAAGGAATTAGCTCTCCAAATTTTGTCTCAACTTATAGTGCTTCTAACGCAATTCTAGTTTGTTTAACACCATTCATATGAAAAAGTGCAATAAGTTGACTCAATAGCATCTCAATGACCTAGTTTTTGTACAATACAACCTTCAGCTTCACACAAAAAAAAGGTGGAAGACAAACCAGAAGAACTTATTGATTTGAATGACATTTATCCCTTTAATGATTGGACTACACAAAATGAGGAGCCTTCCTTGTTTACACAAGAGGAGATTACTGGTTTCAAGAGGTAGGCTATGGAGGATGTGGTTGTAGTAGAAGCATGATAGATTGGATTAAATGACATTGATGTGGTTGAGGAAGAGTCATTGCCATCTAGTAGTAGGGCGGAGCCACAAGTGCAACCTTCTAGGTCGAGCAAGGAGCCACAACTAAGTGTGAAGACTACTAGACCCTCTCCCAATATTTTACTAGAGTGGGGAAGAGGAAATTGTAAAATGTTGTGATTTATAACTTTCTTAGATGTGCAATTAATGATGACAATTTTAAAAAAAATCATCATAAATTCATAATAATTATCGGCTAGCTATTGTATATGCATGATGATGGCTAGCTATTGTATATGCATGATGATGTGATTTTGTGTACTCAAATCTAATAGAGGACATTTCTCCAACATTTTGTAGACTTATTGGATACATTTTGTAACTTAATTTTGCATAAAATTTGTGTTTTTAAGAAATTTAAGTAATTTTTTAAGTTGACAAGTTTTGCCAAGTCAAAAATTTTGGGTTGACCGAGTCCTAGTTGAGTTCGAGTGTGAACTACGGGGGTAAACATTATTTTTTCAAGGGTTGTTTTATAATTCTCAATTATCTCAGTAAATTTAAATTTCTTTTTAGAGGAGCATTTATAGTAGTTGAGGTTTTCGATAATTAACTTTCCATTTATTTAGTGTAAGTGAGTTTATTTACCAGCTAGATTTTGTAGTAAATATTAACTTAATACAATAAACATTAACTTGTTTAAATCCATCTTCTCTTGTTCAAGGGGTTGAGCTTAATTGATTAAAGCATTGAGTTCTCATGGTGGAGACCCAAGTTTGAATCCCAAAGGGACATCTATTAACTGGATTCTCAAGTTGTGACTCTTGGTCTTCCATAGTTGGCTTCTAGTGTGGAGGCACTTATTAAATAAATGGATTTCTAAGTTGTGACTCTTAGTCTTCCATAGGTGGTTTCTACTATGGTTTGCTCGAAAGAAGCTTGTATTGGTCTCATGTTGATACTTAGTTGAGCAAAACATTTGTAAACAATTAGCAATATAAAAAAATTCTTCTTCTAGTTATTTCTGATATTTAAAAAATAAATTAAATTTATAAATAATAATCAAATGATCCTTAATTTAACTGTTTCCCCACTCTGGCACGCAGCGGCTGGGTAAACCAAGATTTGAACACACAACCAGCTGGGGCATTAACAACCCAACCAATCTATCTACCAACCAATCTATCTACACCTCGAAGACAACAAAATAGATACTATTACAATTAACTTTAATATAATATATTTTTTAATAATTTGATAAAATAAATATTTCTGATTAAAAAGTTAATCTCAAACATTATTAAAAAGTAAACTTCCATAATAAACTAAAACCAAAATAAAAGAAAGGAAATCATTAGTTTTATGTTTGAGCTCCTACTACTTTTTAATACATGCTTGCCTTCTTCCATAAGAGTGGTTCCTTTGTATTGAGGAATGAAAACTCTAGGCGTGGTTCTACGTAGGGTTTCAAATATTAAAATCAAGAAGACGTGTTTCATGTAATGAGAAAACAAATGCTATAAGACACTTTTAGTTTACTTTAGAAAAAGTTGAATATATAAGAAAAGGAACTTAGTTGATAGTTCTTGTTGTTTAACACACTATTAACCTAAGGTTCTCAAATTTAATCTTTAATTTTATGAACTTACATTCAATACTTCCACTTCTAAAATTTTGCTAAAAAAAAATAGCAAAAAAAAATCCTCATTATTTATGTAGACTTAAGCTTCCAGGTAAACAGTGTACAAGTTGACTGTAATGTGTTCATTATTTATATGGAACCCAATTCCATGAATAAATAACCCACATTAACCAGAACATACAGGTTGCTTAAACCCAATTCCACTTCTAATATTGATTATAGGTTTCCCTCCAAATGCTTTCTTATACGAATATGCGAATAATCATTCTCAGATTTGAAGTCTTTTTTATACGAATATAAATTTATATCTCGCGGGCCGTAACCGTTAACGGGCAGTGTAAACATATACAGCCAAAATCCCCATAAATGGCTCTGGGTCCGTACGGTCTAATTCGTTAGATTGGCAACAGTATTATTATTATTGCTATTATTACCTATTTTGTTTTACCCAATTTATTTTTTTGTTTGTAGTTTTCTGATACACCTCTGCCATTCACAGATTGTCTAGGGTATCGTATTATTATTATGATATTTTACGGATATTGTCTGTACTTTGCTACGTCCTTAGGCTACTTTTGCCCTCGTGGACGTCAAAATTATTCCATTCTAGTCTATACACGTTCGACGGTACGTGAAGCACTGCCAATGGGATCCAGCTGTTGCAAAGAGAGGTCGCATATATGCTTAAAGGTGGGCCCACTGCTACGGTTAGACCTAAATCTGAAAAAACGCTGTCTCTTCGCAACTTTCCTAAATGCGATTTCAGTGACAGGCAAAATAGCCGATTCTACGTCTATTAACATCGCTGTTTTCCCTCAATAATCGAATCTGTCTGTTGCTCGCAAACTTTTCGTTGTGTGCAGCAGCTCTGTACTGACTGGCGACTGCCTCTCTTGAAAGATCACAGAACTTTTCTTTTTGCAGACTATGTATTTATTGTCTTTTCAATAATATTTTGAACAGACTTACAAAGCTTACATGTACGTTACTGGGTTCCTATAGTCGATTCAGTGCAGAAATCCAAAACGCAGAATTCACAGGAATGCTTGGAATCCAGAAATGGTTTCTTTAAATGCGTGCCGTGAACTTTGTCATTCGTAGGGTTTTCTATTCAGTTAGTAGAAGAATTGAAAAAAAATTGTCATTCGTAGGGTTTTATATTCAGTTAGCAGAAGCATTGAAAAAACTGTCATTCGTAGGGTTTTGTATTCAGTTAGCAGAAGCATTGTTTTCAGATTGAAATAAGCTTTAAACAGACTATCCTACCCTCCGAAGTAGGTCATGGTCGGTTATGCATTGATGATGAAGTGCAGTTTAACTAAAAGGAATAAGATTATCATCATTCATTCAATGTTTTTGATTAGTTCAATCCAATATTTTTGATTAGTTCTGTTGGAAAAGAGGGTGCAGAATCCTATACAAAACAGCCCCAGGCCCAGGCCATCATCCAGTGTTACAGTTATTTAGAAGTAATAATATAAATGATTGAGCAGTAGAAGAATTTAATGGAAGCAGTAAATACTCACCCTACACCAGGGGCAAAAGTGTAGGACATGCAGACCAAATAGTACCATTCTGTGTCGGTGAGATCCTCAGGCGACAGTGCAGCGCAGGGTCTTCTTGTAGGCTGATTCGTTTCCCCTACAGAAAGACTCTCATAAAGTTCCCTCAATTGGACACTTCTCTGTAGGCAAAGTTCTTCAGGGCTAAGCTCCATCGGCTGCACTGTTTTTCTTGTCTTTATGTCTCCATTGTAGTATCCTTCGCTCCATTCCAGTACACTGAGACAAAACCACACACAGAAAACTGTAATCACACCTACCACCTTATAGATTTCTGTGCAAAAAGATCAAACAATAAATACACATATATGCTAATAAATACCCTTCATGTGGAGAGAGCTGCCAAAAGATTGAGTATGTCCACTGTATACTCTGTACAAGAGCCTCTAGCTGGGTTTTAATGAGTTTGTTTCGGTCTAGGGCATCTGTTCCACAAGAAGAAACCATAGCCATCGGCACAGCCACACACATTCCTCTCTACAGCATCTCACAACACAGAAATCTTTTCTATTCGAACCAGACAACAATTTGTGAAGCAGAAGATGACGAAGAAGAAGGACACAGAAATCTTTTCTATGCAGAAGAAGATGACGAAGAAGAAGAACACAGAAATCTTTTCTATGCAGAAGAAGATGACGAAGAAGAAGAAAAAAAATTGATACAAGCCAAACCCCTTGCACTAAGAATGCGGAACTTCTGCCTTTGTCATTGTCTTCTTGTTTTCTTGTAGATTACACTGTACTATACGCCCTTCACTTTTTAACTGCTTTGGGATTCTGGGCTTTGTTGTTTTCTTGCTTACCCAGTGGTTTTACGTTCAATTCTTTAATCCCACTCTTAATTATGTTTATAATCTGATTCCAATGTTATTTATCCTGAAAGGCGCTCCTCACCTAATTCACAGTCTCTACATATAAACCATAAGTCAACAATGTGTTTTGACCGGCTGGCGGCTCTTCTGGATTAATCGCCACTTTTCTCACGTGGGCAACTTGATAGCAACAGAAATAAAGCAAAACAAAAGCGTCTCTTTCCGTCTTTTTTCACGCCTTTTTACACTTTGAAAACCAAATCCAATTTCCGACGGGAAATTTTATCCATGAATAGCGACCGTCACCGTCACCCTGTTCGTCTATTAGGGGAAGATTACTTCTTGCAGATGACAAATTAATTCTGCAGACGACCTTCTGTTGAAAACAGAACCATTCCAATTATTTTAAAAAGTACTTACACTTCGCCCAAATAAGTAAAACCAGATATTTGAGTCCTGGCCTAATTTTGATAGCCTACGCATTTTTATGTCGAGAGGTGTTCTACAATCGCAGTCGGGTGGAGTTGAAGAGCTAAAGATTCCAAGATTCTGTGTAATTTTACAAGATTCCAATCTAAAAAACAAAAAAAGATTTATATGCATGAAATTAATAAATTGGAAGATATTCTCTATGTACTGTAGATATTAATTTTGATGGCCTATACATTTTTATGCCAAGAGGTGTTCTACAATCACAGTAGGGGTGGAGTTGAGTAGGGGTGGAGTTGAAGAGCTGAAAGATTTCAAGATTCCGTATAATTTTATAAAATTCCAATTTAAAAAAGAAAAATTATATACATGAAATTAATAAATTGGAAGATATCTCTCGACATACTATAGATATATTTTTTTTAAATATAAATATACTAGTTATATTTCAAGAACACTATAGTCTGTAGTCTGTTTTATATGAAAGATTTGGTCGACAGGCAGAGTGGGCCGTCAAATTGAGGCCCCAATTCTGTAATCTCCTTGTGAGTTATCGCTATCGCATTTATGTTCCATTTTTTTGGCTTCTCGAAGTTTGCATAGCCAATGATTTTGTCTGGTGGGTTCTTCTGGTTTATCTGCTTCAGGCATTGGGCAGGGAATCTTTCCATAATTGCTGTATTAGGAAAAGTATCCACAGCTCCAAACTCCACGAAAGAAAAAATATGTTAAAACTTTGAGTATAAAATTTCATTATCATGGATTTTCGTGTTTCAATTTTTCCCTGTTTTAATAGTGCACAAAGGGAATCTCTAGGACGTGCACAATTTTCCACTTCGAATTCCTAACAGAACATAAATTGTTTATAAATGGGTTCCATCTAATCTCTTGTTTTAAGATTTGCACGCACGTAATAATTATGTCTTGTGATGTCCTTGTTTTAAAAAAGAAGTAAATTCATTTCATAATAGACAGGCAAGACACGTACAATTCCACTGTAATTAGAATTTCTAAATTTGCAGTTCGCCGCCCTACTTTTAAATTAGAGAGCAAATCTAACTTATCATGTTACACAGTAGATATGCTCCGAGTCTGAGAACATGGATTTATACTAGACTGTCTATCCTGTCTGTAATTTGCACTTTTTTAGTGAGATCTAATGGTCCTTTATCATTTTAGAAATGACGGCCACTCAGGCTCTGAGAGCGTTGAGAATTGTTTATTGATGTGTAGGGTAAGCCCTAAATCTCATCACTGCGTCAGAGTAAATATACCCACTAAGTGTAATCCTATAAAATGTTGGATGGTCTGCAAAAACAATTATTACATCCCACAGAATCTTCTGAAACTTTTATTATCATTGTATATTGCCATGAAATTTAACACCTGATTATGAGGGATCAACGTATCAAATTATATGTTTATTTTAATCTAGATCTTTTCTTCACAGTAAATGGTAAGAACTTTATAAAAGCTCCCTTTTATGTGAAATTTTTGTCGTTGAAAGAGTTAAAGTAAGCCCCCACAAAAAAAAGAAAAAGGAAAAAGAAGATCCCAAATAGCATTCAATAAAATGAATTTCCAATCGCACCTTAAGCAAAAGGAATTACATTATATATTTTACGCCAGAGTAAAAATTTGCGCGTCTTCGCCCGACCTTGAAGATATAACACACATTCATTTGCAACACGATAAAACAGGGTTAAAATTAGTTGCACGGAGTCCAATAGATTATCAGTAATGGAATCAATAAATTGTGGAATAAAATATAGAAAGACAAAATCATATTTATATTGCAATGTGAGACAATGATAATGATGTTTTGTTTTTTGTAATGTACAATAACCATTTCTAATTTACATTTAAAATATATGATATTTACCATAAATGCACTTTGTATGAACAAGACTAATACAATGTTTATAGTAGCTTGAAAATATACTTTAGGTGATAGTGTAGGAATTTGAGTTTTCATCACTAATATAGGTGTTCTCTTGTGTTATAGCATTTATGGTAGTATTAAATGTATGTATATTGAAGGACGAAAAATTAGTATGATGTTGCGAAGGAGTACAAATGTAGAAATATTTTTAAATTTTTAATACAATAAAAACTATTTGAAGTTTTAGTGAGTTCTCCATGGTGGTGTGACAAACTATGTAGATAATGATTTGAATCCTACTAATATCACCAAATTCAAGTGTTTAAAATTTGCAGGATCTTCATTATCTAATGTTAAGCAAGATATTGATGGTCTAAAAGCAACACAATGCTTGGTGTTGGTATTCACATCAAGCACATAAGGATGCAAAGAATATGGATCATTTATTTTTTTTCTTGAAGAAGACATTTTTATATTACCAACCACTTAACTGCTAACATTACATATTGATAATCTTATAATACTAAATGTTATAGCTAACATAATCTCCCAGAGCTCATCTTAAGCCAAACAATTATAATTGCATAAATAATAAGAAATAAGAGATTAATTTTCTAAGAGATTTTCTCATTCATGAAATATTTGGAGACTTAACATTGCATAGCTAATTCAACTTTGAAGAGAACAAGTCAACAAGGGGAAAGCTTAAGCAAAAACAAATGAAATTATAGATGCGAAGCAGCAACAACTGGTTCCCAACTGTCACTACTCTTAAAAAAATTAATAGATTTGTTATTTGTTCAAGTTCTAAAGAAGAAAAAGCAGGTAGCTAGACCACGTAACACAAAACTAACCAGTATCATCATGGGCTCGAAGTGGATAGACTCCTAGGCTATTCTAGTTTGTTTTCATATTTTTTTAAACTTGTGTAGATTGCAAAAATTAAAGGCCTATTGTTTTCTATTTTCTTCAATTCTTTAATATTTTTTTTTGTAATTGGCACATATTTTTGAAAATATTTTTAATTTTTGACAATTTTTAGTTGTAGTTGTACTTTCAAGTTCAACCACCTAAAAGTGGAAGGAGATTCTCTTCTCATTATGAATGGCCTGAAACATGATTTGTCAAAAATGTGAAATTTGAATTTGATAACAAGATCTTGTAGCACAGTAGACAAATGTATAATCTCAAATAACATTGGTAAATAGGTTGGGTGTAAATGTCCATATGTATCATGTGTTTCGTATGCATCGATGCATCATGAATGGATAGATGAAAACCATGGACAAACCTTCATTCCAGATGGCCAATGATATTCCATTTGACATTAACAAGTAAATTTTCCTATGGGCTAAGTCAGGATGTCATAAAGCTAACTTGAGTGCCATAGAAATTGTATTTACACTTAAATTTAATTAGGTTTTATTAAAATAAATATTTATTTTAGCTAAATTAAAAAACAAAGTGTGCCAACTGTGAGGTAAGTCTATACCATGCGCTCTCACAATTTAGCGGGACTTAGCTGCTTATCAATAAAATTGAAAAAATCATAGTGAGCAACAACTAATTTTATTTCCATGGTGGCCGAAATGATTGGAAATTTTTTATTCAATAATTTTGGCACAACTTACAATCTAAATTTGACTATTTAGACTTCATTCTCTATTGCAATCCATCCACTTGTATTCCCCTACTCATCCACTTATTAAAGCTCTTTTTAATGTGGAAATAATAAAAAAATCATGTGTAACCTAAAAAATAAGTTCAAAACAAGTAATTAAATTCTTAAACTATATTACAAATCATAATCGCTTGCCATTTCCAGCAAGGACAAGCATTTTGAAAACCTCACCAGAGCCAAGAATTATACTCTGAAAAATTAAATATAATGACAAGTGGCAAATAAGGAGTCTTTAGAGATGGCTTAGGTAGTGTTTACAGAGGCATGCATGCACTAGACGTCGGTGGAATCCATGTAGGTTAAGTGGATGTGCACATAAAAAGATGCTTCATATTTCTATCAAAATTAGACCCAACAAATCAAAGATGGTGGATGGGGATTTTGTTCTAATAATTTTTTCTTTTAAAAACATCATGGAGTGCAACAGAGTAGGAGTAGCAACAAACAACATTAATTCCATGTTGTATCTGAATGGGGGTGGAAGGGTAGATAAAGGATGATCATGATCATGGCTTGTCCTTAACAAATCTGGACTATGTAGATGAGAAAGGATGGCCTCGCTTTTCTATAGACAACTTGTGGACTTCTCATAATTTTCTTGCAAAGCCCCTAAATTTTGAGATCTCTAGGTTACATCTTGAGAGCACAAAGAACCCCTCCCATGCCTGTGGGCCTTGTAAAATCATAGGTTGGGGCATGCCCCTTGAAAACAACATTGCCCATGGTTCAAATCCCCTACAAGGCAAGTGTGGTGTAGAATCGACAAAATACAGATATTTATCGAAGGAAATAAAGGATGAGGGATTAGTTAAATCTAGTCAGTCTTCTGACTTTAAGAATTTGATCTCTGAGAGAAGGTTTCTTTGTTTGTTCTAAAACTAAATGGGGTTTTGTTTTTTCTTGTGTAGAAGGATAAGGCATCGATTGTTGGGGATGCCATTAGCTATGTACAAGGCTTGCAGAAGCAGGTGAAGGACATTAAAGTAAAGATTGCACAACTTGAAGCGACCACGAACCTTGATGATTTTGTGACTCTTGATGGGGATTCCGTCATAATAGATGTTGTTACACATATGGTTCCAATGGTTGTATTATTTGTCATTGATGTCAACACTGTCACAAGGTTGTCATTGATGTCAACACTGTTATGAATGTGTAATAGTGTTCATAGTTGGATGTAATGCTCCTAAAAAAGATACATTGAGATGGGAATTAGAAGTGCATATCATGCCTTGTTCATTGCAGAATTGAGTATGAAGTTATATTCAGATGGGAATTAGAAGCATCAAGAAGACACATTAATATGGGAATTAGAAGCACTAAGATATTGTATTGATGGACTAAGATATGTTGTATACTCTCTTCTACTGTCCCTAAGAATGCATGTGTTAATGCAAAGAAGATGTAGTCATTGGAAGTTGGTGATAATCTCTATTTTAGAATGACCACCTTTGAAGACTGCTCGAGAAATTGCTCAACATTTCCATCAATTTAGTTTTGGGCCTTTGCAAATTGGAATATAGCTTTTAATATAATGACAAATCTTGCATATTCCAAGTTTTATGATGTTTGGACTACCGGAAGTATGTTTTGCAAAAGATAGAGTGAAGACAATGTTAGTTCTGTAAAGACAATCCTTACATGGAAGCAGGGTGCTCTGCATCCCTCTGCATTTGCAGATTTGGCTATGTGGTTCTGAAGGTATGTTAAGATTCCAGTGAAGATGATAATTCCAGAGATTCAGATCATTTACCCTTCCACTGTGAAAGTTGTACATGATAGAGTACCGGCATATGGTCTGGCAAAGTAAGTCAGTGTTGAAGGTTTGATGGAATGCTCCACATTCCTCTACAAATGAATGATTGCCCTTGTGGTTTTGAGGACATGTTTTTAGATGTGTATTACATGCTTCTTTTCAGTTTCAAGGTTCTTGGTGGTCTGCAACTCAATTTTTCAAATGATAGTATGTTGCAGTGTGTTCTCAGAGTTAATGATTGAAGTTGTGCGACATAATTCTTTGATGTGTGGAGGAAAAGGAGTGTTTTGGGATGTTTTATGAGTCATGTCGACTCATCTGGAAAAGTTTCATGAAGATATTTCTTGTTTCTAGTACCGCACAAGGTTTTCCAAGTTGATGTGATCGTTATACTTCAAGTCTTCATGTGTTTTCCTTAAAGTTGTCCTATTTCCAAATGAGCAGAGTGTGCGGATGTAATTCCTTGGTGTTTGAAGCTGTGAAAGATGTTTTGGACCTGGTTAAGCAAGTGTTGGGGTCTGTAAGGCTTGGATCTTCTGCTGGTGTAACATGTGGTTTCACTTAGGACCTATTTTCTACACGTTTCATATTGTGTGTTGTTTGGCCGACTTGTAAATGTATTGCTCATGTTGTATCTGGCCAACAAGCAATGTAATCAATGTAATATCATGTATAAATAGTGAATTAAAGTGAGTGAGGTGAAGCATGATTGCAAGTTGATCGAAAAGGTTTGCAAGCAGAATAAATGCATTATTCATGTGCGACTAAAGGAGAAAGAGCAAATATTGTTGATGCTAGCTGGATTCATCTTGAAGACATATTTGTGATAGTAATCAAGTATAGAGTGTGCCTAACTGATCAAATCTTTAGAAGAAAGTGTGAGGAGGCAGAAGTACAATAATCAAAAGTGTGAGATTTAATATCAATTTTTAGATAGTAGAAAAGACTGTCATACTATAATCTCTTGTAAGTGTGTTCTCATTTAAGGGAGTAGTAGCTTCCTTGGGAGTGACCCTAAAACAAAGTCATCAGGGAGTAGAAGCTTCCTTGGGAGTAACCCTAAATCAAAGTTACGTAGGGAGTAGCAACTTCCTTGGGTTAAAGCCCCTAAAACAAAGCTATTATTTGAGCTTCATATATTGTGAGTTAATCCTCATTGTGGTTTTTCCCTTTGAGGGTTTTCCACGTATATCTGGTGTTATGTGTTGATGTGCATTGTGTTATTCTTTCATGTTGATATTTTGATGCTTAAGGTTTAATCTGCTCCAAATAAGTTGAAGTTGTTGAAATTGAAAATTGTTTAAATATTGATTCAGCCCCCCCTCTCATTATTCTTGTTTGTCTAACAATTGGTATCAAAGCCAAGTTCCTCTGAGGGAAGTTTAACCACTTAAGGAAGGTCTAGGATGGCACAAGGTGGATCCAGTAAGATACCTAGGTTTTATGGAACAAATTATGCTTTTTGGAAGCTAAGGATGGAAGCCTACATCAATACTCTAGGGTGTGGAGTTTAGGATTCTGTCAAGAAAGGTTACACTGTTCCTACTTCTATTTCTATATATGCAGATGAAATCAGGAAGTATGATAATAATGCCAAGGTAAAGTTTGCTAGCATGAGTGGATTAACTGATTCAGAACTTTCACAGGTGATGAGTTGCAATTTTGCTCAAGAAGTTTGGGACAAACTTGAAACTATTTATGAAGGAGATAAGAAAGTAAAGCAAGCTAAGATGCAAATATTCAAAAGCAAATTTGAAACCCTAAAGATGGAAGAGGATGAAAACATTGCTGGATTTATGCTATGGGTGAATGAAGTGGTCAATGTCATCACAAGCCTTGGTGGTACAATAAAAGAAGATGAAATTGTGAATAAGGTTATGAGATCTCTTCCCAAATCTTACAGTCATAAGGTATTTTCTATTGAGGAGACTACAGACTTGGATACATACACTTTAGACCAATTGTTTGGTACCCTTACTGCTTTTGAAATGAGAGAGTTTGACAGTGATGTTCCAAAGAAAGAAGTTGCTTTCAAAGCCAGTAAAAATACAAAGGATGAAATTGCTAATGAAGATGAAAGCCTTGATGATGTTGAAGCAAATTTTGTAAGAACACTGAAGAAAGGCTCTGGTAAATATAAAGGTAAGTTACCCTTCAAATGTTTCAATTATGGAAATGTTGGTCACTTTGCTTCTAAATGTCCTCTTAAAGAAGCTAGGAGAAGTAACAGAAATAGTAAATTCAAAAGGAGTTTATTTTCCATAGAAGACAATTGTTCTTCAGAAGATGAGGATCATGGTGAATCAAATGATGAAACACTTTTCTTGTCCGTGAGTGTTGGTGACAAAAAGGATGATGTTGGAAAATGTGGAAAAATTGATACCTTGCAAATAGTCCAAAACAATGAAAGATCAATGGTTGTATGGACTGCCTTCCATGCAAAAGAAGAAACCAAAGCTTGGGTTATTGACAGTGGTTGTTCAAATCATATGACTGGTGACAAAGAGAAGTTTATCAGCCTTGAGAAGTGGGATGGTGGAGCTGTCAAGTTTGGAGGTGACGAGTCAGCTCAAATCTGTGGAAAATGTGGCATAACTATTGATGGAAAGAACAAGACTAAGGATGTTCTCTATGTTAAAGGATTACAACACAATCTTCTCAATGTCAATCAGATGTGTAGGAAAGGTTGCAAATCTTACTTTTCAAGACAATGGTTGTGAAATCAAGAAGGCAGGATCTGAAAAGCTAGTTACAGAAGGTATCAAAACAGGTGGTGATATTTATCACTTGAAGGAAGTAAATGGAAGAACATGTATGTTGGCTCAATCCAATGAGTGTTGGTTGTGGAACAAAAGAATGTGACACAACAATTTTGATAAGATGGTAAGAATCAGCTCTACTATGCAGTGAGAGATATGTCTAAGATAATCAAGCCTACAAACATTATATGCAAGGAATGTCAAATGGGAAAACAGACAAAGACAAGTTTTAAAAGCAAGGAGTACTCTTCTTCAAAACCATTGGAGCTGATTCACACAGACCTATGTGGACCTACCAAAGGAAAGAGTCAACAAGGTGAAAGGTATTTTATGTTGCTCATTGATGATTATTCTAGAATGATGTGGGTTACTTTCTTAAGAGAAAAATATGATGCCCTTGATAAGTTTAAAGTTTTCAAAGCTTTGGTTGAAAATGAAATGGATACTAAGATCAAATGTTTAAGGTCAAATAGAGGAGGTGAGTTTACTTCAAATGAATTTGAAAATTTTTGTGAAGATCATGGTATTAGGTGGCTTTTGTCTCTTAATAGAACCCCTTAGCAAAATGGGGTAGTGGAAAGGAAGAATAGGATTGTGCAAGAAATGTCTAGGGCAATGTTGAAAGATGTAGATCTGCCTGATACATACTAGAAGGAAGCAATTCGCACTATTGTCTATCCAACTAACATAGTGTAGTTAAGGGTCAACAACACTAAGACCCCTTATGAGTTGTGGTATGGAAGACCTCCCACTATTAGATACTTCAAGATCTTTGGCAGCAAATGCTATATCAGAAGAGATGAAGAAGACCTAGCAAAGTTTGATTCAAGATGTGATGAAGGAATCTTTCTTGGTTACTCAACCAAAAGCAAGGCCTATAGATGCTACAAAAAAAGATTGGGAAAGATTATTGAGAGCACAAGTGTCAAAGTAGATCAAGACTTGTATCAAATCTCACAAGATTTAGAAGACGCCAGATTTGATATCTTTCCTTGCATTGAAGATGAAGAATCTAAAGAAGTGAAAGAAGAAAAGTAATAAGAACCAGAGCAAATGCCTAAGACCCCAACAAAGTATGTTCAGAAGAATCACTTAGTAGAACATATCATTGGAGACAAGAATGAAGGTGTGCAGACAAGGAGAAGGTTTGCCAAGACACATGAGCAAGCAAACTTGTGTTTGTTATCAAAAGTAGAACCTAAGATGTTTGTTGAAGCCAACAAGGATGAGGAATGGATAAAGGCCATGGAAGAAGAACTGGATTAGATTGAGAAGAATCAAACATGGGAATTGGTTACTAGATCAACAAAAAAGAATATTATAGGAACAAAATGGGTGTTCTAGAACAAATTGAATGAAGAAGGCGAAGTTGTAAGGAACAAAGCGAGACTAGGTTGCAAAGGATACACTCAAGTAGAAGGCATTGATTTTGAAGAGAGTTTTGCTCTAGTAGCAAGGATGGAGGCAATTAGAATGTTCCTTTCTCTTGTTGCTCATTATAAATTTAACGTATATCCGATGGATGTCAAATCAACATTTCTGAATGGTGACCTACAAGAAGAAGTATACATTGAACAACCAGATGGTTTCCAGATATCAGAAGATCCAGACATGGTATGCAGACTCAAAAAGGCTTTGTATAGTCTTAAGCAAGCACCTAGGGCTTGATATGCAAGATTAGACAAGTACTTACTTCAGCAAAGCTTCAAGAAAGGTACCACAGATAGGAATCTTTATATAAAGGAAGGAGACATGATTTTGATAGTTGCAGTATATGTTGATGACATCATTTTTGGTGGAGATGATATGTGTAAAAGGTTTGCAGAGGGGATGCAAAAAGAGTTTGAGATGTCCATGATTGGTGAAATGTCTTTCTTCCTTGGACTTCAAATTTCCCAGCTAGATGGTGGTATCTTTATTTCTCAAGCTAAGTATGTCAAAAAATTGTTGAAGAAATTTGGTATGGAGGATTCAAAACTAGTGAGTACTCCCATGGTCATTGGATGTCACTTGAGCAAAGATGATGAGTCTCCAGAGGTGGATCAAACTGTCTATAGGTCTATTATTGGAGCATTGTTGTACTTGACTGCTTCTAGACCTGACATTATGTGCGTAGTATGTGTGGTTGCCAGATATTAAGCCAATCCTAAGAAAACACATGAGAAGGCAGTGAAAAGGATATTCAGATACTTGAAAGGAACTCCAGACTATGGTCTATGGTATCTAAAAGGTAATGACTTTGATTTGAGTGCATACACTAATGTTGACAGGGTTGGTTGTCTTGATGATAGAAGAAGTACAAGTGGTGGTGCTTTCTTTCTAGGAAGCAGATTGGTTTCATGGCAAAGCAAGAAGCAAGATTCAGTGTCCTTATCAACTGCAGAGGTAGAGTATATTGCAGCAACCTCCTGTTGTACACAAGTATTGTGGATGAAGAAAACTCTGAAGGATATCAATGTATTGTATGATGAGCCTATTCCTATGTTGTGTGACAATACAAGTGCTATCAATATTTCCAAGAATCCAGTGATGCATTCTAGAACCAAGCATATAGCAATCAGGTATCACTTTTTGAGAGAGAAGGTTACATCTATAAGGAAGTGAAGTTGGAATATGTTCCAACAAAGGATCAAATTGCAGATATCTTTACTAAGGCTCTTGCAAAGGACACCTTTGAGGATCTCTGACAGAAGTTAGGGGTAATTGCCCCTCTATCTTCTTGCTAAAGATGCATAGTGATGCATCTGTCTAGGGGGAGTTAATGTTATATCCTTGTTTCCTGGACTGATGTTGGCTACCTCTTGGGGGGAGCAAGTAGTGGTTGCTGACACTACAACAAATCCCTATGATTAGCTCCCTTTTTTGCTTCCACCCACTATTTTAATGTATTTTTCTCTAATTTTTTGAAAAAGTTGGTGTTATTTATCGGGATGGCGCTATTTTTGGCATTTTTTGCGCTGATCAGAACAAGTAGGCCCTAAATTAGGCTCAAATTAGTGCCTAAATTAGTGCCCAAATTAGTGTCCAAATTAGCGCCCAAATTAGCTCGTGCCCAGATTAGTGCCTAAATTAACAGCTACATTAGCACCTAATTTAATGCCTAATTTAGCACCTACTTTAGAGCCTGCTTTAGCGCCTAATTGTTCTGATCTAGTAGGGATTAAGGGTTAAGGGATTTGGGGCTTAGGCGTTAGGTAGTTTAATGGTTAATGGCTTAGGGATTATGGTTGATATTATGTAATCTTTATATAAACTTTGATAAAAAATAATAAAGGTATGAGTGGAAGGGTGTACCAAAACTCTGCTGGTGTAACTTTTGAGTCTATGAATGAAATAAAACATCTTATTATCAGAGATTCTCCATGACTATTGTTGGATCAAAATTTTAAAACCCAAAAAAATTTCCATTTCCTGCCATAAGTCCAAATAAGCTATTTCACTTAACTTAAAAACACCACTATTTTATTGTCTACCCTAAATTCCTTCACCTTCACCATGCAATATTAAAAGATCACTATGCTTTCAAGATCATAATAAATATCAGCAAGATGATACTATGTCGGGAAGACTCAATATCTAGTCTCTTTGACGACCCGAAGGCATAAAAGGACGAGATCTTAACAATATATAGTTTTAAAAGGTCACACAAATCGAAAAAGTTAAGAAATTGAAGAGACAAGGCATATCGGTGCGAGTCACTCAGCAGTCTTATCAATATCCCGAATGCATCGAAGAGACAAGCCATATCGGTGTGACACCAAAACATGTCACACTAATCAAACAAAAAATATCGAAAATAATTTGTAAGGGGAGTTCAGGATGTTGGAGTGATATGGTTTAGAGTCCCACCAATAAAAGGATTCTCACCGATAAAAGGACAATATAAAAGATATTAATAAATTTTTGGAATAACTCTACTATATCGAAGAGAATGATTTTTTAGTCTCTTCGAAAATGCGATGAAATAAAAACTATAAACATCATAAGGATGATGGAATATCGATGGGACTTCTATTTCAAAGAGACTTAAGTTATCAATGTGATGCCATTTGGAGTCACACCGAAGTCCCGAACCAGCATAAAAGTGAAATAAATGAGATCGCAAAACACATCATCCCAAGAATAAAGTGACAAGACATAATGGTGGCAATCCAACAACCTCAATTCAAAAAATTAAATGTCCTTCCAATGATGTGAAAATACAAATGAGATGCCATTAATTGCACCAGAGTTAAGTTTTACCAATCTTGAGGGTATTGTAAAGAGCGATCGCAGGGTGCAGCGGGATAGTAATTCAGAATCAGAATGATTGATCAAGTAAGTAATTCTGGCTGGTTTTATTCCACTTTCATAATTCACAGAGTTGAGATCCTTGCATAATAGTAGAAAATGGAAGAGACAATTCAAAACCCTAAGAGTAAAAGGTAACAAAAGGGAGATCGGTAGTTGAACCAAGACTTGTTAGATCAATGCCCTGGGTTGGGACAAAAATCCAGAAGGAATACTCAACTAAACCCGCATGCAGAAAAATTAGATGATTTATACAAGCAGATAGGGGACATATGGACACCAGTCTAAGGATATGATCTTTTTATTTATCATTATAGAAAGATGCACAGACAAAAGCCCATTTCCAACCCTTGGAGACTAAATTTGGGTAAACTAGTGGTGTCAAATGTGTTTATGAATGTCCAATTGTTAAAGCTTTTCGTAGAAAAATATAACCCTAAGACCTGCTTGATTGAATTCGATGACGGGACTGATTTCTTTCCCATTACCAGAGATTATATTGCAATAGTATTTCAATTAGACTCAAGCTTAGATAAGAAATTTAGAATCAAGGGCTTGTTGATTGAGTACCGTAATATGAGCAACAATTATAAGAGATGGAAATTACCCTTGCACAGATCGTGTGATGAAAACAACAAATTCGGGGTGTTTTCGGGGGTTGAAGACCTGCCCTATTCGATTGAACTATTTGAAGATTATTTCAAAAACACATATTACTTTGTTTGCCAAATATTGGGTGTAGAAGCCTCTATGTTCATGGAGATTGCACCCATGGTTTTAACTGCAGATATACAGAGTCATGATGCATGATATTTTGATTATGCTGAATATCTAGCAAATAACCTACAACATGATCTAATATCTCTGAAGAATGGAGGAAATAAGTTCACACATTATTCCCTGTTTATGCATATGGTATTGTATGAAGGATAGAACATGTGCTTATGGGACAAAAATCTAAGGATGAGAGATCTGGACAACCAAGGAGATATAAAACCTATGAAAATGTGGACTGTTATCTGGGATAGCAGATGTGATAAGTCCCATTACTTATACTTTGAGGAGTTTTTTGTGAAACATGTATACAAATGGCTAGGTCGTCCCTACAATTACAACTTATCAATAGAAATACAAAGATTTCTAAGGCCAAAGGATAAATATGAGGAAGGAAAGTTTAGTCATAATTGGGGTGATTGGTATGTTTTTTATCACTGCACCATGATAATAGTGTTCGGATATGAAGGACTACCCTTCTTGCTACCCAAGACATGCCCAGATAGGGTTGCATACTTAGAAATTGTCAGGCAATTGGCCTACTCAGATTTCATGCACTTCAAGAATCACAAGTAGTCATTTATGCCTGGAACTCTGTGCTTTGGGGATTTCACAATTCTTTCTGACAAAGGTTATCAGTTGATTGACAAGAAATTAGAACAATTCAAATTACCTTTTGGACATGCTAGAGAGAATTTTGATCCAGAACATTTTATAAATAGTGTGAAGACCAAACAAAAATTGAAGGGATATCATCATGTCCTATTTGTTGATGAGGATTTAATTAGGAATTGTGATGAAAACACAACAGTGGAAAGGAGAAGTTTATACCATAAAGCAATGTTAGCAGAGGCTTGGAGGGTAGCCAAAAAACCCACTTACACTAGAGCTTTTCAAAATGTTGATGATCCTATTGAAAGGTTGGATTTGATAATTACACATGCATCAGAGTTGTTCATGAATGTTCCCCCCTATGTGTTTGACCAAAAATGAAAACAACTTAAGGAAGCAAAAGCTGAATATGAAATTCCCCTTAGTCACCTATCGCCTCAGCTCACACCAAACATAAGTTTCTTTGCAAACACAAGCACTACAGAAGGAGAGGAAGAATCTATGAAAGGAGTGCAGAGCTATGATCCAACCATCAAGGGGTATGAACCTCCTGAAGACAGGGAAGTTGTCACCATGGAAGCACCAGATGATTTATTAGGAGACATAAGGCATCTGGCCAATAGAAAATTTATCTCAGATGATGATTTCATTAAAACCCTTGAATTTAAAGCTTTCTTGTATGAGTACAAGGGTAAGTAGGCCAGAGAAAAAATCAAAGATATCACTCCTTAAATACAGGATGAAGTATTACTGGAACTTCATAAGGAAATTCACAAAGAATTGGAAATAATGACTCTAGAAAGGGGAAGGGCAATACTACAAGAAGCAAGTGTAATGATGATTCTTGGATGGGATATGACCTCAGCTATTGTATTTGACACTTTCAATAGGAATTAGGACAAAAAGTTGCAACTCAGTATGGAAGCATTGGATGACATCAAAAGAGGATCAGGATATAACCATGACAAGAAAACATTGCTGATATGGGCATTGTATCCTCCTAATAAGAGACCTCATATCATTGACGATCCAAATAAAGCATTTGGCATCTCCTGATACAAAGGATTGAGGATACTGATCCCATGGAAACTACTGACTTAAATGTTAATGTTGCAAGGTTCACGAAGGCACAAATTGAAAAATTGATCAAAGATAATGATACATATAAGAAAGAAAATGCCATGTTGAGACAAGAGATTGCCACATACATAGATAAATTGCCTTCATCTAGCATCTATTCACAATACCTTGAATCTGACAAGAGGGTTATAGAAGCTATAGCAGATGCCAATTATTGGAAGCTTAAAGCAGATAAATTTCAAAAGAAAGGTGAACAGTAGGAAACTGAATTGAAAATGGTTAAATACAATATGGACTCTGAATTGATTCAAAGAAGATTTGACAAAATGATGGAAAATAGTGATAATGTTTGGGATTTGCATAAAAGAACTCACCAGATGTATCAAGAACACAAAAGGCTGCATCTTAGGATGTTGGAAACAAAAGAGAAATTGAGTGCTAAATCTAATGTTGAAGAACAAGTGTTCAGTGAGTATGATGACTTGATCAGTGAACATGAAAGATTTAATGGTATACTAATAGAAGATTTGGATGACTTTGACCAACATCCTAACATGGCATTTCTGATGCAGAGCACACAGTGGAAGCGAAAACTTTATCAAATTTTACTTCTGGAACCTTCGGTGAGAGTCCTTCTATCTCAGCGATTTTTCCTTCATCTTTTATTATTGGCAAGACTTACTCCATCAAAAAACTCAAAAACTATTCCGCCGACACACCGATCACTCCGATGTCACCTCTGAACCACACTCGTTGGCAAGACTTACTTCGTCAACGGGATCTTTTACTCTTCTTCTGATGCACCGATAGGCTTCAACCGTCGGTGTGACTTCCTTCGTCAACGAACTCCTTGTTTGTTCTCCCGATATGCCGATATACCAACTTAGTATATGCTTGGCATGACTTGCTATTACTAGTGGACTAAAGTTTCTTTACCCTAATTTCGCCATTACGACCGATCACCGTTTGTATCTGACGAAAGGTACATTCTCAACATACATTATCAACATGCTTTTGCGATATGCATTCGCAATATACATTCGGTGAAATGATACGAAACTTACGTCGATGTAAACCTCTACAACTCTGCAACTACACAAACACCGAACAACTTATACAGAAACAACAAAATCTCAATAGAACGGAAAACGATCTACTCCTAAGGAAGCCATTCCACTGATTTTGAAGAAATCTCAACTAGTGGAATGCTTCTGATCTACATTCCGTGCAACAGAACCTTACATAGATATACATGACAGAACATAATTTCTTATTCCTCAAAAAATTCACATACAAATTGATTCTCCGTCTGTGTCTGTTCTCTTTCTATTCATTTTTCCTTAATGAACACAGACCGACTATATAGACTCATATTGGCAGTTACATAAGATGGAAGGCGAATCACCCTACAACCACTTCTACCATTCGGTTACACCCATTTAGTTCGGTTAAAATCTTTAATGACACATATACAGACTCAATGTTATGTCATTACTCGGCCAACTATGATTCAATATGGTGCTAAGGCCTTACAAACATGACACTTTGGATAGAACAGAGCATGCATGGAATCCTCCTGATTTTTAGGTCTCGAGGTGCTCCTACACCATACAACCAACCAACAAAGATTTCCAAGTCCCTTGGAAATGTACCTATAAAACAAAACTACCTTTTCCTGCGTCTCTGTCTGGCTTCATCTTTCACTCTATCTCTTCAGCTTCAGGCTTCAAATCTTCACATCAATGGAATAGTGACCAACCAACCAACAATGGAAAACTACCATCAACATTTCAGAGCATCTTCAGGCTCCTTCTACTCCTAGCAATGGAGTACTCTCAGACTGATCAAATCCTCCATGACTACAACACAATGCTCAATCAGATGTCCATCCTACATGCTGCTACAGACCCATTCCTCTCATCCAACGGTAGATCCTGGAGATGCACTACCACTCTCTCTCTCAGTGGCCTCACTCTACACCCTCTTCCAACCAAATCTCTATTGGTGAATGGTCTTGACAGACCTCATCATCATCTACCCACACACTATAGGAATCTTATTCCTTCTCACAACTAGATGGCACGAGCATCTGCAACAATCTAGCAACTACTGTCAGCCTTCAAAATACTTTCTATGATCTCTATTTTCAAAATGGTCACCAACCAAACATTTTTCTTTAACTCCTTAGTTTTCCTTCAACTCTTCACCTACCTTCTCAGTGACAGAAATAAAATACACAACTGCCCAGACCTTTCGCTAGCTTTGATACCAAATTGATGCAGAGCACACAGTGGAAGCAGAAACTTTATCAAATTTTACTTTTGGAACCTTCAGTGAGAGTCATTCTTCTATCTCAGCGATTTGTCCTTCGTCTTTTATTATCGGCAAGACTTACTCCATTGGCAAACTCAAAAACTATTCTGCCGACACACCGATCACTCTGATGTCACCTCTGAACCACACTCGTCGGCAAGACTTACTTCGTAGGCGGGATCTTTTACTCTTCTTCCGATGTGCCGATAGGCTTCAACCGTCAGTGTGACTTCCTTCATTGGTGAACTCCTTGTTTGTTCTCCTAATATGTTGATATACCAACTTAGTATATGCTTGGCATGACTTGCTATTACTGGTGGACTAAAGTTTCTTTACCTTGATTTCACCGTTACGACCAATCACCATTTGTATTTGACGAAAGGTACATTCTCAACATGCTTTTGCGATATGCATTCGCAATATTCATTCGGTGAAATGATACAAAACTTACGCCGATGTAAACCTCTGCAACTCTGCAACTACACAAACACCGAACAACTTATACAGAAACAACAAAATCTCTACAGAACAGAAAATGATCTACTCCTAAGGAAGCCATTCCATTGATTTCGAAGAAATCTCAACCAGTGGAATGCTTCTGATCTACATTCCGTGCAACAGAACCTTACACAGATATACACAACAGAACATAATTTCTTATCCCTCAAAAAATACACATACAAATCGATTCTTTGTCTGTGTCTGTTCTCTTTCTGTTCATTTTTCCTTAACGAACACAGACTGACTATATAGACTCGTATCGGCAGTTACATAAGATGGAAGGTGAATCACCCTACAACCACTTCTGCCATTCGATTACACCCATTCAGTTTGGTTACAATCTTTAATGACATGTATACAGACTCAATGTTATGTCGTTACTCAGCCAACTATGATTCAATATGGCGCTAAGGCCTTACAAACATGACACTTTAGACAGAACAGAGCATGCATGGAATCCTCCTGATTCTTAGGTCTCGAGGTGCTCCTGCACTAATTTCCAATTATTTTCAATACTGATGGGAATATGCGAGATAAGGACATCTGGAAAGGTGAATTGAATAGATTATTGCCATCACTTCTTAAAAATATAAACAATGAGGAAATGGTGATAGGAAACACATATATATGTTTAGGAAAGATATTCTCACTGGAGTTAATCATGACTAATCTAATTTCAACAGATACCTACGCTAATCAAAATTACATCGATCGTATTAGCAGCATAAATTTGTTCATATCTAGGGCAGTGTAGAAAAGTGGTTATAGTACAATTTTGTCATGCAACAAGCAGTGCAGGTATATCAATCTATACCATGGAGATGAGAACGATCTTGCCAGACCTATGGGTCACGAGTCACTCTACAATGATTAATGGAGCCATAACTTGATCACTACATATGCTTCTATTTCTCTTTATGTTTCCTAATTACTCATTAGTTAGTTAGAAGGATGTAATTATGAAACGACACAATGTTTTGGGCCTGAAGCTTGTATGCATCCTATAAAATAGGATACCAAGGCCACTTTGAAAAGAGGAATCTCATCTATCTTATAAACATATATGCAATATAAAAGCAGTGCTTGAAGAATCTACTTACATCCATCTATGCTTTCAAACCAGTATGATTTTTTGAATTAATAAGAAGAATCAGAGTTATTTGGTGGATCATAAAATTGATGTTCAATTGTTGTGTTAAATTTAATATTTATATGGGCTACATGGTTGTCTCCAGAGTGGTTTCTCAAGTTGTTTAAATTAATATATCATGTCATTAATTTTTTAGTGCACATTTACTATTACTGTATGATCTGTGTGATTGGTTTCTATGGGAAGTTGATTTAAGTCCTGCTGAGTAGTCTATGTTTACTGGTCTTTGCCCAAGGTTAAAATCCTCTAAGCAAGTCATCTTGGATAGTTTCCTTCCTATTAGAATTAAAATCCTTTCTCTTGGTCATAACAATTTGGGGAAATATCATTGGGATCAGATAAGAAGAATCTTGCATCTCAACATTCTTGCACATCTGTACAAGATAGAGATTTACACAAGTGCCTAACAATCTAAGTTAAATCAATATAAAGATCCATTTTATCATTGACTCTTGATCTCTTGCCCAATAAATAAAGCATTGGTCCTATTCATTATCAGTTTTCATACATTACTCATATTTGCAAACCTTAGTTTTAGAAATACTTTCAAACTTTACATCTACTTCACACCCATTTGCCACCATGAACGTTAATCAAGTCTACACTAATCATTAAGGTAAACCCACCTAGGTCTAGTAGAGCCTGAAATGAAGGGGGTTTAGCCATATCTGCCCCATGTTGTTAGCCAAAAATGTTAAGAGAGATTGGCAACCTCTTAGGGTTAACAACCTATGTTTTGTGACCTAACAACTGTGTTATCATTCTATATTTTTCTTATGTTTGTCATACTTATTTCTTCTTATATTTGAATGAATATCAGTTATTGAGCCTCAATATTGTGCTTGTGTGAATGAATATGCTGATACAGTAAAGCATTTACTGTGGATGTTTTCAGTTACATGTTCAAAATTATGTTCAACATAAAAATGGAAACTATTTAAAAATAATAAAGTTAACAAAGTTGCTTATTTAAATAATTGTGAGTTTTGTGCATTGATATTTTATTAACTTTTGTGTCTTCATGAACATATGTTGATACAAAATGAATGGAAGAAGCATCCAAGTAATCCTAATTTTTTCTACCAACAATTCATACCAAAGATTGAACAATTTAAGGATATTGCAATAGGTAATTTGTATCGACACAAATAATATTACTGAAGCATTTCAAAGTTTAGGCCATAAGAATCATCCTTTTTTAAACATGGATTGCAAATAATTCTAAAAATTTAGAAGTCTTGGTCATTAACATTATTGTCTGCTACAATGTCATCCAATGTATCATTGTCAATGTTTATATGTTCTTTCAAGTATTTAATATTATCAGCATCCTCATCTTGACCTACATCATCTTCATCATCATTGAAATTTGACTGTAGACCATCTATATTATTACCAGATGTATTTGGATCATCATTTTCTATACCATCCATATTGTTGTCTTCCATAACATCATCTAACTTTGGATTGTTGTCTTCTTGTGCCTGAACATAACCATTTTCAACATCATCATGGATGTCAATTTCTTCGTTGTTCTCTAATCCCTCTCTCTTATTTTGTTGGCCATCATTGTTTTGCTCAGTATCCACTAATGCATCATCAAATACATGCCTTAATCTTGGATCATAATGTATGACAAATATCCATTTCGGGTCCAAAATATCTTCATAGAAAAATACATGCACATGAACGACATACATATATTAGACATATGTTCTAACAATTTTATTGATTAATAAACACATGTATATATTCACAATAAACTATGAATTAATAGATTAAAGATCACTACCACTTTTTGTTTGAGTTAAAGAAATACTTGCTCACAATGAATTGATAAAACATAAAGCTCCTTATCCTTCGGTAGGAACTATGAGGAATCTATAGAAAACAATCCACTATGGGTATCATGTCTTCATGTCCTCTCAAATGCTGCATACCATCTACACTTAAAAATACAACATTTAAAAGAGCAATAATCCAACTCAATAATTTCTTGTATTTTCCCAACATATTGTAGATTCCCTTCAATTATATTCTTATCTTTTGAGCTTGATCGACTGGATTGCTTGAAGTCAACCATGATGCCACAATCGAAGGATCATCTCTTTACATCTACACTTTCTACACGATAATGTCAACCATATGCCCACATTGCTAGATATTTCCTCGCCTATGAAAGACCATTTATTTCAGTTAAAACAAATATAATGACGAAAATTAAATTAGTTAATAGTGTCAAAACTGTAAGGAAACAACATTTTGTAAAATTCCAACTGTACCTTTCTTTCACATCCTCTAGACATGTTGATTTCATCTTCTGTTATGTTTGAATCTATACCTGCATCTTCTATTTGATTTTAAATTTGTTCAATAACCCATTCTAGTGTGCAATCTTTGCCCCATTCCCCAAGCACATCAGTGGGAAGTGAAGTATTCCTTGGGTTTGATCTCTTAAACTGTCTCCTTGCTTCTAACACTTCTTCTCTCTTTTTATCATACAGATCAATCCATTTGTTCATAAAGTCCATGTGGTACAGAATGAACTTGTCGAGTATAGCACTTTCGTGTACACCTATTACATGTCAATATGTTTATTTCAAACTCCAAATGTCATGCTGTTAATTTGACAAATAAATTACAGAGTAAATTAATGATTGCAAGAAAAACAACCACACTGATCATGAATTTACTTACTAATTTCTACTTGAACACCATTAGATTGTGGTTTTTCTCCATCAATAATATCTGATGCTTGTTCTTCATCCCAGAAGTGTGGCCCATCTTCAAAATCCTTACCAAGGAATTCACATAGGAAGAAAAATGCTTCATTCAATACATACCCTTCAGCCATGCAACCCTCTGGATGTGCCTTTTGTCAGACATATCCTTTTTAGAGTTTTCATATACCTCTCAAAGAAAAGCATCCACCTCGTTGATACGACACCCGCCAATTCAATGTCATCGACTAGGTGTATAAGTAAATGGACTTGTAGGTCCATGAAACTTGTAGGGAGCTCTTTCTCAAATACACATACAATTTCTGCAATTTCCTTCTTCCATTTTGGCACTTCACATTCGTGGATCTCCTTGGAGGTCACCCACCTAATATAAGAATAGTAAATTAGTATGAACCTTTAGTCAAAAATTAAAATGCAATATAATATCTCTGTGTCTCTCACACATGAACATTTCATATAACCACATACCTTGTAAATGTTGACAATCGACTTATGGCATTCCTTAAGTCAATTGTAAGACATGAATCCCCCCTAATTGCTAATGGCATGATATGCTATCAAACACATTTATGAAAAGGTCATTAGTAATTTTTTCTCACACAACATAATGATATCAAAATATATTTAGTACTTAATCAATGTTACCAGTAAATGTTAAATGATGATACATAATACCTTCATAAAATTATGAAAATCATGTGTTTTAAATCCTGTGATATGTCCATCAATTGTAAAAACTTTAGCCAATGATGACCCATAGCCAGTAGGTGTCCTTATTGAACGGATGACATTTTTTAGTTGGTCTAGCTCTTTTTTTTTTCAAAATCCATGGAGCTTCTGCATATGTTTCATTTTACCTGTTTGGCCACAAATGTTTTCTATCAATTTTGGTATGTGAAAGAGCAATATCTCTCATCGAAGACAAGGTGTCCTTCTCTTTGCCTGATATATGTCGAAATATAGAATCTGGGACATTTTTGAAGATGTGCATAGGATCTAATAGGTGAGATATTAATAGATCCTTCCAATAAGGGAGCTCATAAAATATGGATTTCCTTTTCATTCCTTTTGGCATATTGACTACAACTTGTTCTAGTTCTTCAATTAAATCACCCCGATCAAAAAAATCCTCCCAAGCTTTCAATTCAGTATCTTCATACTTCTTAGGCCAATCACTTGGACCCATAATCATGGGAGGGCCTCTATTTTCAACTTTTCCATCAAATTGATTCTTCAGGCGATTTCTAAACTTATGATCTAGTGGTAGAAAAACCCTATTGTTTGCGTAAATAAATTTATGTAGATCTTTATAATACCGCCCTTGAAATTATTTTGCACATTTTGGACATGCAAATATCCCCTTTGTTTGAAGCCCTGCAATTCAATAAGTAATGTTAATAACATCAAAAAAATAGTATAAAACTAAGTATGAAAGTTGGGATGAAAATAAATTATGAGTGTAAATACATAAATATTTTATCTTACCAAAACAAACACCAAGTCATGGGAAATCATGAATAGTCCAACATAGCACACCATACAACATGAAGAATCTATTTTATGGAGGACGTGATATGTCATACATTCTTATACCTTTCCATAGCAGTTGCATCTCATCAATAAAAGGTGCAAGATAAACATCCATGTTTTTAACTTGATGTTTTCCTGGAACAATGAGAGTCAGCATAAGGTGCTCCTTTCTAACACTCGTCCATGGGGGAATATTGTATACTATCAAGCTGACTGGCCAAACACTATAATTTGAGCTCATGAAAGAGAATGGGCACACTCCATCAATTGCAAGACCAAACCTGATACTACGGGGTTCATATTTAAATTTTCTTGGCCATTTTTCCTCTATGTGTTTCATTGCTTTGGAGTCGGCTGGAATTTGCATGAATCCATCTTTACTCCTATTCTTTGCATGCCAGTTCATCAATTGTGCAAGTGACTTGCAACAAAACATTCGTTGAAGTCTAGGTATAATTGGCATGTGACGAAAAACCTTCTTTGGAACTGTAGGACCTTGTACATCTATACGATATCTCTCCTCTTTGCATACAAGACATTCTACCTTGTTTTGATATTCATATCTATATAAAATGCAATCATTTTTACATGAATGAATTTACTTATATTCAATCCCCAATTCAACCACCAACAGACGTGCCTCTCTGCAAGTTGATGGCAACACATTCTCTTCAGGGAATATTTTAGTTTTTAGTGCCCTGTAAGATTTCCAGAGATTAAATCAATTGAATGTTTGACTTATGATGAACATGTTTGATATGCCAATCTATACTAGGACTGTTTATATACAATATGTGGTTTTAAAATCCCCTTAAAGAAATATAAACGAAGTTGATGAATGTTTACAAATTCTGTACACCAATTGACAATGCAAAGTAAGAAATAGATTTCAACTCACTTCAGTAGGGTAGTGAATCCTTTGTCTAACCAACCAAATAGTGACTTGATTTCTAATAATATTAATGTGCATGCCAGTTTTGAGGTTCTATTTGCACCCGATTGAACATGGGTGTCTTCGTTGCTTGCTTGATGGAATCTTTTAGGTTGTTATCATCAACATTACGTTGGTGGTATTTACCCCTGCTATCATTGTTACTGTCAACCATATGATCATTATTGTCATCGTTGTCTCCATCCCCAAAGAAACCTATAAGCATTTCATTCAATCGTTCTTCATGCACTGCATTTTCACTATCATGATCATCATAATTAAGGCTAGGTGGCATGTCATCAGTGTATGCGGATCTCATCAGCTCTTCAAATTTCTCAGCTAGTACTATTCTCTTCAATGTTGCTCTTTTCACCCTAGTATTATTTAAAGGATGGTTTGGATCATCTCATCTAAATCTTAATAACCCAGTTGGATCTTGGGTATTAGTATGTATTTCATCAACATCTTCTACCTATCAACAAACGCAAACATTATTTAATGTTTGGCAACAATTGGATAAATCATAAATGTATCAATTTCAAAGAAATATAATCAAATATGACTTAAAAAATAAAAATATAAATTGTATGAACATATATACATCAATTGAATAATGGAATATTATTTTATAGATTGCCTTTTTTATACAATAATTTAAATAAAACACAATTTTGACAACATAGTTTATAAAACATTAGTCCACGCTCATTCATTATTCTTTGGTTTTCTTCCCTTAAGAACATCCTTAGGGAGACCTTGCTCTTCCCTTTTCTTTCGCGCAGGAGTGCGTTTTAATAAGGGGTAATCAATCAATAACTCATCCCCAATGGTAAGGTCCATAATAGCCTCAACCATTATCAATATATTAACCTCTCTTTCCATATCTCCATCTTTATAATTTATAACTTCAACAAATTGACAATTCGGTCTTACAGTAGGGTCCCTTCCCTTACTACTATTTATAAATCCTGCAATATTTTTGTGTGTGTATGCACGTCCATCGATATACATAATATGACCTCTATTCATTTCTTTTCCACTTTCCAATTGGAGACGATGTGTATACATATTCAAATTTAGACCATATGTTGACATGCTAGGCTTATATTCTGCTAGCCTTCTCCATTCACCAATGTAATATGATGGACCATAATATGGCATTAATCTCCTAGTGGTTTGTTCTAAATTGTTTCTATGTTTAGATTCCACATGTACATTTTGGATAATAAAGATGCCTAGATTCACTCCATGAATATTGGAAGGTCGTATCATGTAGCTATATCCCCAAAATTGAAACACCTCGTACACTCTAGGTAGTTGTTGATCACTAGGCCAAGCGTAATATAGTCGACGATCAAATGTCTCTTTGTAAATTGATCTCAAACTTAGGGGGAAGTCATCATATCCATCACATTCATTCTCATAGGGTATGTAGTCCATCTTCCCCTTGTCTTTAAGAAAATTATGCATCTTTAAACCGGTTCTTATTCTTTTACTTGTTTTCATCAATTCCTCATATTCCGAGCTGGTATATTGGCACATATTTTTGTTAGATGTATCATCTGATAAATGATCATTGCCCTCTAAGCTGGAAGTCAGTGATCCAAGAAACTTTAAACCAAGAACTTTATCCTACAAGTATCAATTAAGAAAAAATTAGTTATTTAAATAATATAAAACAATGTTTAAACGAAGTATACATGTTATTTATATCAAATTAAAAAATTCCTTACCACAATTCCTATTAGAATTTGAATCGATTGTAGGAGGCATACTACCAACTGGAATCTCATCATATATGTAATGTCTTTATACAATCACTCGTTTGAATTGTTTCTTTCCATGACATACATAACATCCACAAACAACAATTTCCTCAAAGTATTCATCCCATGTACTATAGTTCTAACCAACCTCTTGTTTAGTGCAATCATTTATTGTCTGCAGGATCCATTGTCATATCCTCTTCCACCCATTGTCCTCTACATGATTTAACATTTTTAGGTCCACGTCCACGTACATAACTTGTTCTTTTGCTAGTTGAACGTTCAGGCTCTGCATTTGCTCCAATCTCCATCTAAAATAATCAACAACATGCATTAATTTATGTCAAGATTGGATAATACATTATAAATTTCAATAATACTGTAAAAAAAGATGGGCGTATCACAAAATGCCATCAGATCATTTTTTCCTAAGTTAAGTCAAAATTTGAGTACCTGATGTCCTGCTTCATCCGTTGTGTCCTCATTTGATATGACACGATCTGTTGCCATGGCCTCGTCTGGCCTCTATAATACACAACATAGTAAATAATGTTTAGTACACCAATTATATCCTTTCAACGAATATGCTATCCAACACAAAACCTCACTTTAGTCATATATTTGATATATTGATATCATGTTTTGGCCATCCTAATTTTCAAACTTTTCCCTTGATCATAGAATCACATTTAATCACCATTCCTATGCATTTTCAACCAATAAGTTTGACCTCAGAGGCCTCATGGACAAAAAATGACTTTATCTCCTCTATGTTGTAGCATTTGTAAATTCATAAACACCTTCCTCCTTTGGTTGAGGTTCCTTTCTCTTCTTACCTCTATTGTATCTGTAGATTTTGTTGTCATATCTATTTCCACCCACTTTCCTCTTTACGAATTAGTAGTTCTAGGCCATCCACGTCCTCTCTCCATGGCCTCCTCTGGATCCTGTAATACACAACAATGACAATATTCACATAACAGTTGTGCACCAAGAGAATATTGTTGAAATTATCTTGTTAATACACTCGCTTTTCATTAAGACACACTATGAAAAACAAAATAGGACATTGCAACATTTTGCTCTTCATAAAAAGTTTACATGCAGAATCTTGACAACTAGAGCTCAAATCTTATGATTACAAGATGACTACAAATTCACATCAAAAAGACATTTATTTACAAGCTGACTACAAATAAAACCTATTACTAATAATTTTAGCTGAACATCCCTTCCATGGTCCCTTGTTATCCTAGATGAAAGAAAACCTATTACTAATAATTTTAGTCGGTTCTCTACCTTACACTTCTTCCACAGATTCATTAAAACTGTAGATATTTTCTCTTTGAAAAATAGAGATTCGATTCCTTATTCTTGATTAAAACCTACTTTACATTGGATAGTGTGAGAATATTTATCTTAGATAAGATCCAAAACTTTAATTCTTGATTTTTTATTTTTCATGATTGGTGTTTATCCTCCATAGAAGCTATGGTGAAAGTAGGTGGCTTGGTTATGTAGAAATACCCTCATCAAATAAAAGTCAACAATTATTTACAAATGGCTCAACCCATATAAGACTTAATAATTTACAACTTTAATGAAATATTGATACATAGCATGACCTACTTTATGCTATATGGAAATCATATTTGTAGCCTAATATGTTATGTTTTCATAATTAGTATTGCATGGAAGTCTAGCCACTAGCTAAAACCTTTGACATCTTGATTGATTTAGCTAGCATGTATATCTTCATTAACCAAGAGAAGACATGAGATCTAAATTTATTTGTTTGATAGGTAAAAGAGTTTGGTTTTCAAGTTACTAAAACACAATACAACTTTTTTTAAGTTCCATCAAATTATGTTTTTATTATGTAAAGTTTCTAGGATGTATCCATTTTTTTCCAAGCTAGTTGGTGGTATGTTGTTGTCATACTAGATTCCAATGTTATAAAACCCTTACTACTTAAACATTTACCTCAATTCCAAATGTTTGCATGAGGAACATTTTGGTTTGGCACAGCTAGGCGCTAAATTAGGCACACTTTGCACCACCTTTGGTGCCCCGAAGAGATTACATTTAGGGTTGAAAGTCAGTGGTAAAGTCAGCGTTAACTACGATGACTATAGCACCGACTAACCAATCAAAAACAAAAAAATTAAAAACTCCTGCCTGCATTAAAAATTCCCACCTGCGTTAAAAGCCTAAACTTCATTATCCTTTTAATCTCTAAAGCTCCCTATATCCTCTGCATTTGAAAGCCAAACCTTCGTTTCTTTATTGAATTAAAGGAAAGCAGTGAAAATTTTTCTTTAGTTTCCTCCAAAAAAATTTGAGCATAATCTTTAACATGGAACATTTAAAATTCAATGCTTTAACTTGAGTGGAAATTGATTCATTGTATTAAGTTTTGGATGAATTTATCATTTCCTTCAGGGTTTTGAGAGATCAAAATTTGTGCTGTAATTCAACACTACATTTCACGCCTGCGACTTCCTCTCTGCAGTAAACGTTCAATTTTAGAACTCATTTCTTCTTTTTACAGCCTTTCCCCTACCTTTCATACTCCATCTCATGCCTAAACAATTATTTTGTATAGAATTACGAAACTGTTGAACGTTTATTTCTGGAAAACAATACGCTGCAAGCAAACAAATTCCCTCAATTTGAAGAAGAAATTCCAGAAAGAGAGTCATTCAAGGTAAAGCTTGCTCATTAATTACCCGTTTCTTTTAAATCGCCCATTTCTTTTAATTTCTTTGATTGGTGGCTTGCTTTCATACCACAAAACAAAACTTTCATACCACAAACTGGATGAAAACTTTCATACCTGGCAGTGTGTACTTCGTTTGCCTCCATAGACTGGACGAAAATAATTTGCCCTAGGTCACCTCAAAATGTCAAGCAATAGAGGGAAGGGAGCAAAGGGAGCAGACTCTTGCCACAATGAGGTAATTCATTATCAATTTATAGATTTGTAAATGTTTCCATTATTTCTTTGATTTTTAGTTTTTAGTTTTTTATTTCTAAATTTAAAAGAAGAAATATATATATATATATATAGGGACATGAGACTGACAAAGATAAAGAGGCATTGGCTTCCATATTGGGGGTAGAGGCAGTGAACAAATTGGATGGTGTGGACTTGACAATGCTTGCCAGATACATAGAAAAATGATCTAGTAAAGCCCCTGAAACATTGCAATGAAATCGACAGTGTCAAAGGGAATCAATTGATTCCCCAACTAGTCCTAGATCGAGCAAAAGATCCAGGAGGAAATCAATAACAATAAACTCTAAGAATGTGGAACATGGAGTAGAGACTTCCAATGTCCCAGCCACTCCTGGGACACAGACTTCTTCCACCACGCCATGTTTTGCATCTTGCATTGGTAGCTACAATACCAAGATAGAATATGATGTGGTTTCAGGAGAAGTCTGAATAGCAGATGCTGGAAAAACATTTGTGAATAGGTTGAAGGAATCATGCCTTCAACGGTTCAAAGACCATCTACATTTGCCATTCTCAAATATACCCATGCACCTACAAAAAGCAGTTATCAATGACATGGAGACTAAATTTGGCACAGGTTGGTTTGTAAAGAAGATAAAGCTACGAATGTCTCAAAACTGCAAGAGATTTTGGTGCAACCAAACAAAGAAGATAAAAAAACTCCCTCTTGAGCTAAGGTTAAAAAAAAAGCCAATTGATGTAAGTGTGAAAGTATGGAAAGAGCTTGTAAGAGCATATGAGAAGTTTGATGCACGAAGGAAGTCTGGTGAGGAGAGTACGCAAGTCATTGAATTTACTCATAAGATTATATCAAATTTATTAAACGATTTTTAAATTTTATATGTGCATAGTTAAATTGAATTAGTATATGTTTTAGGACAAGGCCTCCAAGGCTAGGCTTGATAAACTTCATGCCACACATCACAGTGGCCATAAAGGTTTACAGGCCTTGATTTGTACATTTGTAAGTATATTTAATATGTTAAATGATATTTTTTTATTTCCTAGGAAAAAGTAAATGATTGCATATTAATTAGTTTAACTAGTCCATGTGCCATGTTTTGACAGGAGGAGAAATATGGCCAGCATCCAACATAATTTGAAAAGGAAATGTTACAAAGCAAAAAGTAGACCAATTTTGTAATCTAGATGGAGAACGAGGTGTCAATAGTTGACTTCAATAACTTAGTTGGATATTGTTGTGTTAATATGTCAATTTGCATTTCTTGTGTTGAGTTGTTTATTGATGCGTAGGATGAGTTCTAAAGTGCTTCTCTGTTGACCCTAGATCCCACTCAATTGTCCCATTATTTCACATTGAGGAAAAAAATATTGTTTGCCTAGGGTAGTGGGTGACATTCATGCCTTATTTTCATCGCATCTTTTAATTAATGACCATGGTCTTTTAATACCTCTTAAGTGTCTTCATTTAAGTTATGAGTTGTATCATTTGAGTAACTTAGTCCCATGTTGATTTGATTTATTTTCTTTTCTCTCAAACATGGTATCTCAAGGAGTGCTTCCTTGTGATTCAAAGCAGGGGTGGTTTCAAGATTTGGTGTTTTCTTGCTCATAACCTTCAGTGGATGCAAACTAGGTTTCAACCCCTAATGGGTCATTTATGCTTCAACAGGTAAATCAACACTAGGAGGACTCTTAATGGAATGAGGATGACAAACAATAAGTGTTAGGAATGCACAAGAACTTAGGGCTAGCAAACTTTAATTGTTCTCTTGCCAAATTGACTCTAGGCCAAGTAGGACAACAAATTGGCGTTTTATGACATAACTTGTAGAGAAGACCTCAAACCCACAATCTAAAAAGTATTTTGAGTACCCTTTTGGGAGTTCTTTAACATATCCAAAACTTAGGTATGGTTGTTTTGTAACACAAGGCTCTAAAATTGACTGTCCCGTTTGACAAAAGGTCTAATTAGGCTTGTTCAACTAGGTCACCACAAGGTCTTCAACCCCTCAGTTTCCAAACTTCATGCCAATGGCTCAGACATGTCTTATGACGTCTATCAACACAATTCCAACCAATGTTTAAGAGTTCTACTTCAAACCCTAACTCCTATGCACTTCTATGCCAAATACGTGAGGTTAAATGGACTAGAGCATCACCAAATTTGCACATAACACCATAATTTGCACATAACACCATCCCCTGCTCCTGCAACATTGTGAACATGAAATACATTCTACCTACATCCATTCCACCAAGTTGGAGGCCTTTTCACCAATGAAATGGAGAGAAATGCATTATTTTCAGTCAAAGCACACCCTTATAAGGGTTTCAAACCACTTTTAGTAAATCTGCCCTAACTCACTTCAAACTTAATGAAATAAAATGAAATCAATTGCAAAGAACAAGGATTCAAGGAACCATTAATTTCACTCGATATTTAACTACTTCCAGGCCATACAGAGCTGTACAGTATAGTTTAGCAGCAAATTAGGCCTCCAAAATGCAAAAACATGGCACCTTGTTATTCAAAATTCAAATTTTTACAACCTCTAACTCCTGTTCCAATGTACACAAGTGCTTTTAAAACATTTCCAAGGATAACCAATCATTTTCCCACCAAAAACCAAAGCCTAATCGTTCAACTCCCCCAAAAATGCAAAAATACAAAAGTTGCTTTGACGGCTTTTTGCAACTTTTACAAATTTCACCAAATCGACTCCAGAATGACCCAACCAACACACAAAGACATAAAACATGGGCTTAAAGACCTTATTACAAATAAAATGACTTCAGCACACCAAAATACTAACACTCTGCAATTTTTACATTAAGACCCAGATGCCCTGCATCACCTTGGTATCTCAAGTGACAAGGAATGCTTCCTTGAATTCATGTTGCCATTCTACTAAGTGATCCACATGCATCTTTGCCATCCTTCCTCATGATGCTACCATTATTTTAACGTGTAAGAATGTTTTGATGCATCTTGGTAGGCATCCTATAGATCTAACACAACCTTGTAGAACTCCTTTTGCACCAAGGTCAAGTCATCATGGATTTCTAATGCATATTCCATGAAATCACCTATGTCATACCTTGCCTTGTAGTATTCCACTTGATGTTTCAAGTGCTCAATTTCCTTCTTATGCCCTTCCATTTCTCATGTCATTTTAAGGATGTTTGATTCATTTGCTTGTGTTGTGGTGACCCTAGTCATAGCCCTAGCCACTAGATCCATATCATCTACATCCATTACCATTGCTTCCATGGCTTCATTAAATCTCAAGAGTATAGTATGACATGCAACTTCTTGATCAACATGTCAAGTACATGCTTGGGAAAAGTATGGGGTGCCTTTACGGTGCCATAGATCTTCCTATATGTTAACAACCCATATAGGGGGTAATCTTTTAGGTTCTCCAAGATTCTGATCATGTCTTTAGACAACCTAGGGAACCTTTTCTCAAATAATAGCTCATGCAAGGGAGCAAAGAATTGGTCACATATGTGCTCATATTTGGATGAATATTTGTGCTCCCATCGGTCCTAGCAATAAACATGGACAAAATGACATGGGATGATCCATGTCCAATTCATCCCCAAAGAAGTTATTAGTTGCACAAATAATATAACACAAGTAATAGGTTGTATAGAATTTTGGCTTTGTACCCACTAGAGGAGACTCGATTGTCATTATTTCATTGCACAAAGTGAGTGACAAAACAACTACCTAGTTTAAAATTGGCCCTTCTTTAAGAAACATATGTAGCAATGAGACTTAGGATTCTTGAAAATGAGAAGAATCCTTCTCCCCATACAACCTACTAACTAGGGCCACTATGTTTTTTACTGAACCCTTGAGGCTGATGGAAGGGTACCATTTAGTGTTCCTAGAAGTTAGTTGTCTAACTCCTCTTGAGGTTTAGGCTATGTTTCAGGGTTGAAAACTAGGCATTTTTGTTGTAACATCTGATGCAGAGTAGGGGATGGATTCAATATGGTCTGCACTATTGATTTGACTGATCCTGCATGGTATGGACTATCCTCTTACTCTCATACCCATTTTCAAGGCTTGGAAAGGGTAATCCAATGTGACTTGAATGCATGGGAGACTTGCCAAATCTTTCAAGCAATTGAAATCTTCTTAAAAATAACTAATTTACACCTCTCAAAGATAGACCAAGAGGATTTTCAAGACCCACTAAGTTGATTGTCCTGACATGACATGTTTCCTCTTCAATGAACATGGTTGTCAAAAGATGAAATATGCATAAATGAAGGTAAATGAATTAACCAACCTACACCACTCCTATTACACCTTGAATTACTTTGTCTTGGTAGACTGAGATCACTAAATACCCCCAAGAACTTTGACTCTATATCCCTTTAGACGTTCCTTTGCAACAGTCCTATATTGCTACTAGCCCTAGAAATGAGGTTTTTGGAGCATAACTTGAAGGATCCATGAGATAACCATGAACAAGCTAGGTTTTTAGATACCCATCAGGGAGTTACACAACATATCAAACATGCAATAGGGGGTACTTTGTAACATATGCCTCAAAATATGACTGTTTCAACTGAAATTAGGCCTGATTAGGCCTCCTTCACATAGAAAATGACTATGAAACTTGATCTAAGCTTCTAAAACCCACTCTAGGGAATCAATCATGTTGTAAATGGTCTAAATACACTATTTTTAGGATTCTTGGGTGAACCCAAGTCTATTGCTCTTCAAAACACTAGTCTACCAATGTTAAAAATGCCTAATACATGATGATATTAGGCTCTAGCTGCTCCAACAGACCTTCTCCACTAGTCCCCTACATTTGAAAAATAATAAACAAGAAAACATAACCTATTTAAGTCCATTCCACCTATTATAGGCTTATGATACATGTGGAATGGAGTGAAAACTCATCACTTCCCTCAAAACCCTCAAAACTAGGGTTTTTGAGCAGTTTTAGAAAACCCGATTACAAAATCCTTCAAGAGTAATGAAAATACCTCTAACCTAACTCAAATGAAAGATAACATCATGCATTACATGATTTCAGAGGTTTTTTCTCATGACAATATAGTACGGTCCTGTACCAGGCATTAGAACAACAATAATACAGAAAAATACAGAAAACTGATAAGGTTACTGTTATTTCTCTTCAAAAACTACTTTTCCTCCTCTGCCTCGAGGTATATGAGGCATGAACAATATTGTTACAACAATAAATCCATGTTCCTTCCCACTCCCATCATGGGAAAAGCCATCATTAAGGCAAAAATCTGACTGTTTACCAAAAAAGCTGACTATCCACTATGAAACTAAAATTAGATAGTCATAAAACATGAAATTATTAAAGATCCTACTCCTACAAGACCTCCACTCTATGAAAATTCCTCTATTGGACTTATTACAATATTTTAAAATCCAAAATTTCACCTAGGCTCAAAGTTGAGCTCAAAAAATCAAAATTTGCTATGGTGGGCTCTGCACCAACATCCACTTCTAGGACCCATGGGTGATTTGGCACAGGGCCTTGAACCACCACATAGGTATTATAGAGAGAGTGCTTGGTGTAAAAGCTAAACCTATGTCCTATAGAGAGTGGGGGTGGCACTAGACTCCAAGCACCAAAAAACCATAAAATAGTCCTCTCATGCATGAACATGTGTGCCTAAATGCTAGATCAACCCCACACCTGTGAAAGATGAAGGGCCACTGCACATAGAAAGTAATAAAGTATCTCATGTGGGTCAAGTAGACCAAATAATCCATGCATGAACTAATAAACAACCTCCATGATGCCTCAACATGTGTGCAAGGGTGCTATGTCATCTCTATCATGCCTCAACATATGTGCCAATGCCAAATCAAGTCCCACGTGTGGTGATGAGAAGGTCGATCTATGTCAAAAAGTGATGAACGAACATGTGTGAGCCAATGGAGATCAAGTGCTCCACAAACTAATCTCATATAATTTGTAGTAGAAACTTATGCATAATATGTCAATGTCTTAAGAAAATAGGCATCATAATATATCACCATGGATCTTGTAATGATTCTATCATTCATAAAAATAGTAAATCACATTCACTGTATACATCAACATTTAGAATAGAATATAGCAACTAGAATCACAAACATAAGAGGGAACGAACTAATACTGAAAACTCAAGGAATTCATTGAGATAAAAACATGGGCCTTTCAACACTTCTGTATTAAATTATATATAGCTATCAAATACACCTTCTAAATAATAGAGTCCGAGTGTAACAAAACAGTCTGGAACCCCTTGTCTTTGAATGTGCATAGTTTATATAGATAATTACAAACTTTGAGCCATTATTAGCTCATCAAACTAACTTTATGCTCTAATTAAAATTAAATAGAAATATTTAAAACTGTTGCAAAGATTCTGGTTTGTTTGTTGGAACTACTACAAGATATTTGGACTGTTGCTCAGAAATTGGTGGACAGTTGCATAGAATAAGGCCTACTGCTTATCTTTTAGAAGGTAGGTGAATCTTTGTTTCATATTTAATAATGCTTTCCCATTGAGAAGCACTTGGGAAATTATAAGCTATCGTTTCACTAGTTGAGAACTCTAGGTCATTATATTGAGCATATGAAAATAGAGGCAAGTAGTGCACTAATAATTTGAACTCAATTAAGAGAGCAAAGTCATCTTTCAACTTATCTACTATAGACTGCCACTTCAGTGATTTGCTGAGATCTTCAAATTTGGAGTCTTCACTTCTGCATTTGGATAGTAATTCTAAATATTAATTTTGAGGAATCAAATACTGACGATCATCCCAAAATGATGGCAAACCTTTCTTAAATAGATTAGTGAATCGAGCCTTGAAACCTACCACTTTCTTTAGAAGTTTATCTGCCTTATTTTGCACACTTTCCATTATCTGATGTTTTCCAATAAGTCTCCAGGCATCCAGTCCAATATAATAGCTAACTTGTCATTTATCCCCAATGCTTGCAAACTTGCTCTGGAAGTAGCATTCATAGTATTGATAATTTGATTTGCAAGGTATTTTGGCATATGGATGAGCTCTTCTCTTAAATCTCTACACCTCTAATTACTAGACACTTCTTGCTGGGCCGAAGAAGTAGCCCAGGCTTCTTGCAGTTAAATTCTTCACGTCTATGTCACATCTATAATCATGACATTGTTTGGATTTGAAGTCTCATGTAGGGAACCCAAGGATTCAAAAATGGTATCTTCTGTTGGCTCAAAAGCATCTAGTTTTTTTGCAAACAATCTAATCTCTTTAATATTAGCAATTTGTAGAAGGACCTTATTGTGCCTGAGGCATTCCATTTTTAGAACTAATATTGATCATGGTTGCTTAGTATCTTGGATGTACATGAAATCTAGATTTTCTATAGGAGACTAGAGTTGTGCCCATAATTCTCATTCTTAATGGTGCTGGAGATGCCCTTCTACTTCTATACTCATATTCATTCAAAATTAGGTCATAAATATGCCCTTGACAGTCCTGAGGTTGATTTTGTTCTGGCAGGTATATGCTACTGAAAATACCACAAACCCTTTTACTTTTTCTCATGCATGCTTAGTAAGACACCATAACATAGGGATTTATTCCAAAGAAACCACACCACCCACCAAATCTCAATCATCTATAAAAGGCATTAAGGAGCTAAGGTGTGATGAACCCTAGCTTCAAAAGTTCAAAAATTTGATACATTTTGTGCACTAACAAGCTCCAAAGTCTAGCCTCCAAATATATTGCCAAGTCACTATAAGTAAGGGTTGATTTATGTATAGAAAGAAAGGTTTGCTTTAGCCTTAATAGGTTTTCCCATTCCATCACAATATCAAACTATTGATTGCTGGTATGTGTGAGTCTTGGGCACTATATAGTCTGCTCCAACCCTAGATCACACTGTTGTCTTGAATATATTGTCACTTTGGATGGCTTCATGTTGGAAATAGAGCTCCAATGAGATTAAGAACTTAGGGAAAAGTGACTTTATTAAAATAAAAGGTAAAAAGGGCCAACAGTGGCAAGGGAAATATAAAAAGGGGAAAAAGGGAGTTCTCTCCTCATTCTACACTAATCACTTTTCAAAAACTACTTGGAGAGCTCTTGATCTTGGAGAGGCTAAGGTTTGGAAGAAACCCTTGCATTATTCAATGGTTTCAGTGGTGCAAGATCCACCCTAGCTAGTCAGTAGTGGAAGATCATTCAGATTTTTCCATTGGATTCAATGTTTTCAAGACAATAGACTGCTGGTTGATATTAGAGGAAGTTGTGAAGACTGGAGGGAGATTTCTTGAGCAATAGAGGGTGCCTCTCTCATCTCTGTTATCTTGTGGACAAGCTAGGTGCTATTCCCTTCACCGTGGGCATGAAAATTTATATTTTGGAAGCATGGGAACCGTATCTATTTTGTTGGGTGAGTTCCCTTTAAACCTAGGCACATTTCCTTCATTATCTAAGTACATGGGAACTTATTCTCCTTGGCTGGGCACATTTCATTCCATTTGGAGTAGCAAAGGGCCATAGCAACTCTTGATCTTAGTACTGGGTGACTTTAATCCTCAAGTAATAGAGCGTAGGCCTACACTACTTAAATATGGGTGCTTTTTATCTATAGAATGATTGGATGTCATTGTTTGCTAGTGCGTGGGACTTATATTGCCATTGCTGCTCGCATTTGGAAGCATTTACCTTGGGCATTTTCCACATCAGAAGATATTACTCCTTGTTGGGCATGAAATTGATGCTTAGGGACAATGTGGGGGCAGTTATCTTAGTGCTGGGCATTGCCTGATCTGTCTGGAGGGGTCGTGAAGCTCTTGGGCACTAAACACAGTCAAATAACAATAAAGAAGGGAGCTGAATATTTCATCTGGGCACAAGGAAAGGAGAGCCATCTCTAATCGAATCCCTAGGTGCCATTCTTCTTGTTTCTTATGTGTATTAAAATCTGTTATAAATAACAAGGGATTTTCTGAATATATAAAGTTGTATTGTTGCTGCCCCTTATTGTTATTTGCATGACAAAGCGAATTAGATAACAGTCCTATGATTTTTTTGTGAAGTTCATAATTCTATTGCTGAAAAAGGAAATATGTACATAGATTACAGAACTAGACCCTTTTAGCCAAGCTAGCACAAAAAAGAGTCGAACCAGAGACTAGTTAGGGAGGCCTGTATATGAAATTCAGGATTCTCTGCTTGACACAACCAAAAAAAGATGGTTCAGTTTTAAACCACCGCCCTTCACACGGAAACTAGCGTACATGATTCCAAGAATGACTGTAAGACATGAAATATAAGATTTTGAAACAAAAAAGACTTAAAAACCCTGATAGAGAAAAACTAGACCGTTGGCTTATAGTTGGGAAATCCTAGAGGAACCAGGGTTGGATCACTCCCAAATTCAGGCAGAGGCTCAAAGGTTTTGATGCAGCCATGCTCCTCCTTGTGCTCCAATTCTAATTCCACGCTCTTCCCCTGCATCCAATTCTCATTCGGCTCACTACTCTAAGTGGTAGGATGAAGGTGCTCTTTCCCCTTGGCCTCAACTGGTGTCAGAGACGAGTGGGAGTCTACTAGTGAAGCCTATGGCGAAATGGGGTGGTGAGCACCCAATCCATTTGCTAAGGTGTCCAGGTGCACCCTGGCCGACTTAAGAGCAAAATGGAGATCGTTGGCCAAAGAAGTAGCCCAAGCTTCTTGCTACTGCTGAGCCAAGAGGGTCCATCCCATAATGTTTTTGAGTGCCCAATATGGGCTGACCACCCTGGGGGATCTACAGATTCCTATTGCATTGCCAAATAATTAGCCTCACAGTTGTGAATCTCATCATGAATGTGCATGGGGATGCTTGGGTCGTAATCCCCATAGAATTCCCAAGACTGATAACTACTGCCTCTGCCTCCTCGTCCCATGCTACCACGAACCACTCTTTGTCGCAGATGAGGTGCCATGACAGGCTCTAGAGTGCCACAAATTGTAACCTGCACCGAATTGGCAGCTCCTATCACTAGTTCCACTCAAATATGGAAGAGTATCTGCCATCCCCATGCTGAGCCTCGATCCATTGAAAAGGGGCAGTCCAAATCCAATGCAAAAGCCAACAAAGTGTGTTGTCTAAAGGCACATTTACTCGCCATCACCGCCAGTGCTGGAGGGGGGAAACAATAGCCCACGTAGTAGTGAGGGGCATTAAAAATTGGAGTTAGACGAACTGGTGGGCCAGGTGCCCACGTACCTTGGCCTACTGCCATGTTGCGTGCCAGCTATCTCAGGATTGTGGTCGCTGGTTGTCGTAAGGAGGGAAGGGTCAGTTTCTAGCACAATTTGTTGACGAACACCTGCATCTGGGGATAACAGTCCTATGATTGTGGTGAATGCTTGGGTGAATTAACACCTCAAAAGACACTGTTTAATACTTTAAACTCAGACCAACACCTACACCCAACTAAAATTAGCAAACAAAGATGACATGTGAAATGTTTGACAATAGTCCTCACTCAGAAATGTGGTATTAAAAGGGGTGGAAAAAATAAGATCAATGGGAGTGGTATTAAATAGCAGTAAAATTTTGTTTCTACAGTAATTTAATAAGTATAACTGAGTATAACTAACATCCCTTGCTTCACTATTTCAGGCCAAGCATGAGAGAAGAATCATGGTTCTGAAGGAGAAGCTTTAGAGGATTCAGATGCTTGCTGGTGAAGACGTTGCCTCTTACCTTACAAAGGTTAAATTTGGTCATTATGCTTCAGAGGAGATTTCTTGATATGGGTGGTATCTAGACAGTGGTGCCACATGCAATAGGACAGGGGAGTGTGATCTATTTCAGCCACCTAGCTCAGTAGCTACTAGATGCTTGGTGAGGTGTGGGATCCACACAAAAGGAGTAGTCAGTAGAAGAGAGGGTTCAGTTGTATTTGAGTTTGAGTCAGGATGGACTCTAGCCTTTCATCATGTTCAATATGTTCCTCATCTAAGATATAGGAGAAGAAGATATATAGACCAGTTAACTCTCAAAGGATCTTTAAGGAAAACATAATCATATATAGCACAAAATGCAGAGGGGTTATGTAATAGAATTTACAGTTGATAGTTAAATTGTATCACAAAAATTTTTATGATCTTTACTAATGTTTATTAGAATTGTTGCATGTTTTACATCATTGGAATGACATATTAGTTGTAACTTTTTTGAAATTTTATTATGGCATGTGCACTTTGATATGATGTAATATGATTATGGTTTTGTTTCATATGTTGTAATATTAGATATATAACAGAAAAATAAATTATTGCATGAAATAAATAATAACTTTTCATTTTAAATATTTCTTTGTGTAGAACACAGGTCTTCTAGAAGATCAAGATGATCCTCATGATATAGATCTAGGATATGTTGTTTTTGGTATAGATCACATGGCAAAGGATGATGATGACGCAGATACAGAAGACACCGAGGCCAATGACGATGATGATGACGACGATGATGATCATGATGATGATGATCACGACGGTGATGATGATGATGAGGCAGTTGCTGGTAGTAGCCAGTGACATTCATGATCATATAGACTGCATCATGGATCATTGCTGATATATCATTATGATGCCTCTTTTCATGGTTACTATCATATGTATCATTTTCATGGCCTGCAGTACCATTTTATTGAGTTGTATCATTTTGACATGTATCATTTTGACTTATATCATTTGGACAAGTATCATCTTGACTTGTATCATTTTGATTTACATAATTTATCATTTTTACTTATATCATTTGTACATGTATCATTTTGACTTATGTCGATTGTTGGACATGTATCATTTTGACATGTTATTGATCTACTGGCATATTTGACTTTCACTTGTTTTAGTTATATATGATGATGATCTTATCAGTATTGACTTGTCAATTTATATATATTGAAAGTATTCGATGATTTTTGGATGGATATTTATTACGTATGATGATTTTAATTTACTACTTAGGATGGATGTTGTCAAATTCAATTAAATTATAGATATTTGACTCACTTGTTTTAATTATAGATGATGTTCATGTTATAATAATTATCTTGTTATTTTATATATACTAGATATTGTTGTAGATTTCATTTTGATGGAGATTTAATAAGTATAATGATGTTGTTAATTTGTATGGATGCCCATTTTCCTAAAAATTCTTTATAAATGTTATCCTATAAAATATTTCAAATGTTTCAGGGGTCTTCAGGTGGATGGAGCGCAGATCAGTGAGTTAGAGAGTATTCTGTCAAATAGGTCTATGAGCTTGTCTCGCAAAGAGGATAGAATAAGATGGAGATACTAAAAAACTGGGGAGTATCAAGTTAAGCTAGGCTATAAGGTGAAAGATGGGGCAGTTAGAAAGCAAGATTGGCTCACTCACCTTTTTTGGAACAAAGATGCAAAAATGGAAGCAAAGCTAGATGCAACAAGCGACGTTATATCAGAAGCAAAATTGGAAGCAAAACTGGAAGCAAAATTGGAAGTAAAACTAGAAGCAAAACTAGAAGCAAACCTGGAAGCAAACCCAGAAGCAAAACTGGAAGCAAACCTAGAAGCAACACAAGATGCAAAACTAGAAGCAAAATTAGAAGCGAAACTGGAAGCAACAAAGGATGTCATAATGGAAGCAAAACTGGAAGCAACAAAGGAAGTCATAATGGAAGCAAAACTTGGAGTCAATCAGGAAGCCAAAAAAGAAGCTATTTTTGAGACCATACCAAAAGAAAAATAGGAAGCATGACTAGGAGCAAAACTAGAAGCAAAAATGGGAGCAGACATGGAAGCCAAATTGGGTGCTAATTTAGGCACTATTTCTAACATTAACTTGGTCATGCTTCCCGACACTAAAGGAGGCGCTATTGGTTGCACTACTTTTCTGGCGCAAAATTTGATGTTAAATCCAGTGCAAAATCCAGTGCAAAAAATGGTGCCGAAGAGAACATGTAGTTTGGCCTCAAGTTTTGCGATGACAGAAGTGTCCAATTCATGAACTCAAATGCCCTAAATTCCAGCGCTATTTTATGCACTAAGTGCCTATTTTGTTGTAGTGTGATGATAGGGGCTATTTATTTGTTGCAAGAAAAGTTATAACCTAAAGGAAAATGTGCATATGTATGGTTGTTGATAAAGATGATGGTAGTTGTCCTTTGTCCTTGATGTCAAAGGGGGAGAAATGTACAAGTATGTGTTGCCATCAATGCTAAAGGGGGAGATTGTTACACATATGGTTCCAATGGTTGTATTGTTTGTCATTGATGTCAACACTGTTATGAATGTGTAATAGTGTTCATAGTTGGATGTAATGCTCCTAAAAAAGGTACATTAAGATGGGAATTAGAAGTTCATATCATGCCTTATTTATTGTAGAATTCAGCATGAAGTTATATACAGATGGGAATTAGAAGCATCAAGAAGACACATTAATATGGGAATTAAAAGCACTAAGATATGGTATTGATGGACTAAGATATGTTGTATACTCTCTTCTACTATCCCTAAGAATTCATGTGTTAATGAAAAGAAGATGTAGTCTTTGGAAGTTGGTGATAGTCTCTGTTTCAGAATGACCACCTTTGAATACTGTCTGAGAAATTACTTAGCATTTCCATCAGTTTGGTTTTGGGCCTTTGTGGATTGGAATATAGCTTAATATAATGATAATTATTGCATATTCCAAGTTTTATGATGTTTGGACTACTGGAAGTATGTTCTGCAAAAGATATAGTGAAGACAGTGTTGGTTCTGTGAAGACAGTCACTACATGGAAGTAGGATGCTCTGCATTCCTTCACATTTGTATATTTGGCTATGCAGTTCTGAAGGTATGTTAATATTCTAGTGAAGATGATAATTCTAGAGATTTAGATCATTTACCCTTCTGATGTGAAAGTTGTGCATGACAGAGTACCAGCATATGGTCTGGCAGAGTAAGTCAGTGTTGAAGGTTTGATGGAATACTCCACATTCCTCCGCAAATGAATGATTTCCCTTGCAGTTTTGAGGACATGTTTTTAGATGTGTATTACATGCTTCTTTTCAGTTTCACGGTTCTTGGTGGTCCGTAGCTTAGTTTTTCAAATGACAGTATGTTGCAGTGTGTTCTCAAAGTTAATGATTGAATCTATGTGGCATAATTCTTTGATGTGCGGAGGAAAAGGAGTGTTTGGGGATGTTTTATGAGTCATGTGGACTCATCTAGAAAAGTTTCACAAAGATCTTTCTTATTTCTAGTACCGCACAAGGTTTTTCAAGTTGAAGTGGTAGTTATACTTCAAGTCTTCATGTGTTTTCCTTAAAGCTGTCCTATTTCCAAATTAGCGGAGTGTGTGGATGTAATTCCTTGGTGTTTGAAGCTGTGAAGGATGTTTTGGACCTGGTTAAGCAAGCATTGGGGTTTGCAAGGCTTGGATCTTCTGCTGGTGTAATGTGTGGTTTCACTTAGGGCCTATTTTCTACATGTTTCATATTGTGTATTGTTTGGCCGACTTGTAAATGTATTGTTCATGTTGTGTCTAGCTGACAAGCAATGTAATCAATGTAATATCATGTATAAATAGTGAATCAAAGTGAGTGAGGTGAAGCATGATTGCAAGTTGATTGAAAAGGTTCGCAAGCAAATAAAAAGCATAATAAATGCATTATTGATGTGCGACTGAAGGAGAAAGAGTAGATATTGCTGATGTTGTCTGGATTCATCTTGAAGACATATTTGTGATAGTGATCAAGTATAGAGTGTGCATAACTGATCAAATCTTTAGAAGAAAGTGTAAGGAGGTAGAAGTGCAATCATCAAAAGTGTGAGCTTCAATGTCAGTTTTCAGATAGGAGAAAAGACTGTCATAATATAATCTCTCGTAAGTGTGTTCTTATTTCAGGGAGTAGTAACTTCCTTGGGAGTGACCCTAAAACAAATTCATCAAGGAGTAGAAGCTTCCTTGGGAGTGACCCTAAATCAAAGTTACTTAGGGAGTAGCAGCTTCCTTGGGTTAAAGCCCCTAAAACAAAGTTATTATTTGAGCTTCATATATTGTGAGTTAATCCTCACCATGGTTTTTCCCTTTTAGGGTTTTCCACATATATTTGGTGTTATGTGTTGATGTGCATTGTGTTATTCTTTCATGTTGATATTGTGATGCTTAAGGTTTAATTTATTCCGGATAAGTTGAAGTTGTTGAAATTGAAAATTGTTTAAATATTGATTCACCCCCCTCTTAGTATTCTTGTGTGTCTAACATATGTTAATATTGAAATGTTGTCCTCTAGAAATAACACTTATTACGGTTATGAAGTGGAAAAACTAGGTAAAAAAAAATCAAGTAAGCCCTCTTAAATGTTTTTTGGGAAAATGAAATTCTTTTAAATTGTAACCTTCAAACTTATTTAACCTCTAGAAAATTCTCTTTATTTTGTTTCTGAGATGGAAGAGAAATCTTTTCATATAGGTATTTACTACAAGAAAACTCTAGGAATCTTAATTAATTTGACCAGGGCTCTAGAATCCCTTCACTTAGATTTTCACAATGCCAATCTCACATCTTTTGATGGCTAGATTATCAAAACGGCTACATTAAAGTAGCTAATTTAGAAATTGTCCAGACTGTTAAAGACGTTAGACTATGGTTTGTAGTTACAAGCTCTAAGTCTTATATTTGATTGATTTTATAGATGAAACAATGTGATGGAAGATTGTTAAAGACCTTAGATTCTAGTTTGCAGTTACAATGGAGTCTTACATTTGATTAATTTTACAGATGAAACAATTCAATGGATGGTGGACAGTGAGACACTAAAATGAATTATTGTATCAAATTTAGAAATGGCACCTAGCGAATAGAAAAAATAGTGATTTTTTTGGTAAAAGACGGTAGGCAAGCAGTGAGAATTTTTCAGTGTTACACAATTCTGAGGAGTGAAGCTCCCACTAAAGTTCAACAGATCAGCTAATTAGCAAGGTCTTACCTTCTGAGTACTATAATAAATATCAATCAAATTAAATTAGGAACACTAAAACACTTTATGTTATGTTGTCAAATTTTAAGCATTTGAGGTGTTGTGTTTAATTTTTAGGGTACTAAGATGAGGTGTTTCTATAACTTTAATTAATATATTAAAAATTGAAATATTATTAACAAAAATAATTTTTTTTGGATTGAGAATCATGTACAAATTATATTCAAAATAAAATAATGTTTACATCATTGTGGTCAAGAAGACCACATCAAAATTTATCTTGTAGCTTTAGTCAATCCAAAAAACTAGTTTTCCCTAATACATACAAACATTTTTGCCAATCTTCAAAACTTAAGTATATACTAGAGAGATAAATATAAGTAAAACACTACTATGCATAATCTGCTTCAAAATGTATTTCCTTCTGTGTTTCTGTGCAAGGTCACTGCTCCATCTTGTCCTCAGCCTCTTCAACAGGTACAGTCATCTCATTATTACTACCTCTTTCTGCCACAATAGTATCTTCACCTGATTCCCTGTGTTGATTTGCTACCATTTCTTCATTTCCCATCTCAACATATTGATAATAGAAGCCTTGACTATCATCCAAATCTATCCCATAGTTCACTTCCTCTGTTCTTATCTTTCTTAATTCCCACCTTGGGTCTTCATACCAGCCTCCTTCCTGATCCCAGATGTGCAATCTATTATCATTGTTGTTGCTAGAATCCATGCCAGGTATGACTCCAATGCTTGGCGAGTTCCTCAACTATTTGGTGCTAATACTAAACATGTTTTCTCCCATTATTTGTGTATTTCATTTTCTTTCCATCCCTCTCTGCTTCTGTTTACAATACAGTTCCTAGAAGTCTATATAGACATTGTAGAACCTCTAGTTAAATCTTCTCAGGTTCCTAGCATAGAAATCAGTCTCCTTTATATCCTCTTTATAAAACATAGTACCTATATCCATTAACTCTTTGAACTTGTCTAGAGAGATCTCCATTGCAACCATTACCTGTTCAAAGAAATTGTAAGTGGTGAGACTCAAGAAAGTCCTAGTGAGTAACCTCTCCCTACCATGGAACCTTTCCTCATTCCTTTTTTTCTAGATAAACCACAATATTTCAATAGACATGACAAACTAAAAGGTGTTAGATTTTATGTTAAGACCATCAATATATCCACAAATAATTTCTTTCCAATTTGTCTTCATAGTAGGACTCCACAAATAAATATTACCCATGAAAAAAGACCAAATATTTTTAGCATATAGACAATCAAAGAAGATATGAGTAGTAGACTTAGGAACATCACATAACGGGCACAAGATGTTGTCAATACCAATAAACTGTTTGTTTAGGATTAGCAGCCATTTGAAACATGCTTTTTTGGGTTCTATTATTTTGGACCAGAATAGTTTAAAAGTTTTGGATAGTTCTTTGTGCCCCAAGGTGTCACCCCAACTTGTGTTGATATGCTGGTAAATCTCCTGAGATTTGGTAAGCATCTTATAGATCAATTTGGGTTTCACATTCAAAATATTGGTGTCATCCACCCATTTCAACTTTTCAATGCATTCTACACCTACAAGGGAAACATTCGATTGGAACTTGCACAAAAAAGCCTTATTTAGAGTAGATTAAGTTCTGTAATGTTTCTCGTTTAGATGAAACTCTTCTTTAATTTGAATCCACTTTTTTGGAGAGTCCTCATCAAAGAGATCTAACATATTAGTTAGCCCATTTTCACTGCACTTCCTGGAAGAGCAACCTTGCAGTAAGGCTAAAGGTCTACCTTTGTGCCTAACATTCCACCAAATGGATCTGTAATCCCAAATGCTATTTTTATCAAGGTTGATAGCTTCTCTATCCAAGATAAGAGCTTTTGCTTGTTCCCAAGCTTTCCAGATACTACCAAAGACTGCAGATCCCCTAGGTTTAGATTTGAAGTCCCCCAACAAAGCATCATGATAATGCAACTTTCCCCAGCATTTTTCTTTCATGGAACAAAGTTCTCAATATTATTTCTGAGCAAGACCTTCCAAGGTAATTCACCATTTAGGGAATTGATTATCCACTTTGTTGCCAGAGCAACACCTTGAATCCTCAAGTCCTTGAGCCCCATCCCTCTTAAGTCTCTGCTAAAACAACACCAATCCCACCTGACTAGATGCTTCTTACTCTTCCCCTTTCCATCAGACCACAAGAAACTTCTAATCAGTTTATGGATAATATCAAATTGATAATTAGAAAAGAGCCACATTGAGGAGTAAAAGATTGAGTAAGCTGAAAGTATCTTTTGATAGACTTGAACCCTGCCAGCTAAAGAAAGATGCATCATGTTCCAGCTTATAAGTTTCCTTTCAATTTTAGTGAATAACCAATCCCACATATGCTTCAAGGAGGGGCAAATGGCAAAGGGGATCCAAAGAAATCTAACCTGCTTCGTTGGACCTCCCCATTTCCATTTTTCAAGATCAACCCAAACAAGAGCAAATTGATCCCAAGACAAAAGGATAGATTTAGCAGATGATATTTTAGCTCCTGAGGCCAGACAAAATATATCTAACCTCTTCTCCAACCTTTCCATTTCTCGCCTACTAGCTTTGGGAAAAAGAGCAGTGTCATCAGTAAACTGCACATTTAGCAATCTGTCACCATTAGGCAAGGAGATGCCTTCTAATTTACCTTCAATTAACTCTATTTTCAAAAGATAATGGAGGGCTTTAGAAGCAATCACAAATAAAGAGGGGACAAGGGGGTAACCTTGATGAATAGATCTTCCCATTTTAAAAGGAGCAGATAATTCCCCATTCACTTCTACTTGAGCTAAAGCATCCTCAAACAACATCTTTACCATCTTACAAAAGGGATCAGGGAGACCAATGGCTTTAAGGATTTTAAAGATAAAAGACCACTCAACCCGATCATAAGCCTTTTCAAAATCTAAGAGGAGGATACTAGCATTTTGATTGGTCTCTTTTGCCCACTGAAGAGCTTCCTAGCTTGTAATAAGATTTTCTAGAATGTATCTGCCTTTTATGAAACCTATTTAGGTGGAGTTAATAACCTCCGACAGAATACCTCTTACTCTTAGAGCCAAAACTTTAGCAATGATTTTATATGAGACATTTAGTAAGGTAATGGGCCTCCAGTTTTTAATTTTTGTTTTGTCCCCTTCTTTGGGTAAGAGCTTGATAATTCCTTTATTCATATCCTCTCTAAAAGTACCCTTATCCATTGCTTCTTTATATAGTTCAAAAAAGTCATCCACCATCCATTCCATATTGGCTTTGTAAAACTCAACCGAGAGGCCATCAGTACTAGGGGATTTCCCATTGTTCATAGATCTAATGGCTACTTCTATTTCATCTTTTGACAATTCCTTGTCTAGGGTCTTCCTCATTTCCTCATTCACCCTCACCTTACATATTTTGCAACATAATTCTTGAGCCTCCAAACACCCTTGATAGTTGTCTTCTGCCTTGAATAATTTTTCATAGAAGCTTCTGAAAGCTTCCAAAATTTCCTCTTGTTTCTCCAGACAAACTCCATTAACAACCACTACTTCAATATTTTCTTTTATGTTTTTGTATTTTAGGAAATGGAAGAAATATTTTGTGCCTTTATCCCCATCCTCCAACCAAATCAGCTTTGCTCAATTTTGGTCCCCTGAGCTTTCCTAATCTAGATTTTCCTTAGTCTGTGTTTTACATCTCCCATTTTTTTAATTAAGTGTTCATCTTTTGGATTACTCTGAATTTTTTCAACCTTGAGGAATTCTTCTTGGAGCATAACCTCTTCTCTTTTTCTATCTAATGAGTATTTTTTACCCACAATTTGGAAAATTGATTTATAGGAGTTTGTCCACCTATTCTAGTAGAGAGAAAATTCTTTATTTTTATATAGTGACTTACAAATATTTCTCAAGGCTTTGATACCATTTAGACAGTCTTGATCTTTTAGAAGTTTACAATTAGGCTTAAAAGGGCTGCCTTTTTGTTTCTAACCTTTTCCTCTTGATTTTTGATTATTATCACAGTCTTTATGGGATGATGGTCAGATAATGCAATAGGGATCACTTGAACCTTATTCATTTCCTTTTTGTTTTGGATCAAAAAAGTTTCTTTCTCTATATAGAATCCATCCAATCTGCTATGAATTCTTCTGTTAGCTTTCTGACAGTTAGTCTAGGAAAACTAATACATTTGCTATTCTTCTTTTCACCTTCTAGAGGGTCTATTAGTTTCAATGATTTTTTTAACCTTTGCCAAAAGAAATTTTCATTTCCTTTCCAATCTATTGGGTTACCTCCCTTTTTATCTTCCATTTGCTTAATCATGTTGAAATCACCACCAACCACCCAGGGTACCTTAGGCAACTCAAATGTCATCCAGTTCCATAATTCAACTCTATTATAGTATTCATTAGGGGCATAAAATTGAGCAGAGCCCAATTACCGGCCCGCCAACATCTAATGTAATCCAAATACATCTGTTGCATGGGGATTGTCCTGAATCTTTAAGAAGTTTTTCCCATTTCCACCTTTGCCCCTCTCATGTTTTGTGGTAAAAGCAATTGCATCTCTCCAATCAAATCTTAAAGTGTTCTCCATCATAAAGCCCACACCTTTAACTTCTTGGATCATCAAAATATCCATGTCCTTATTTTTGTTGTAGAAATCCCTTACCACATATTTTCTGTCTGGGGATTCTATTCCTCTAACATTCCAACTATAGCAGTGGATGTTTTTCATCACTTACTAAGTCTAGGAGGAGTTGGGGTTATCCCCCTTACAGATGCTATCAAAATATTTAGGAATTAGGCCATCTTTTCCCTTTTTACCTGGCTTAATAGAGCTATTGGTCCTACTCATATTCTTTCTCTTCTTACCTTCCTCTTCTGATTTATATATTTCTTGTAAGTTCTTCCTCCCTTCTATTTGACCCTATGAGATAAGCTTATCTCCAACAGAGGTAGAATTTGCTTTCATGATACTTTGCTTATGGAGATCAATATCTACACCTCGGGGATTTGCATCCTTTCTTTTGAGGAACTCATCCTTCAACTTGTCTAATTTAAACCTTTGCTCTGCTACCTCTCTAATCTTGTCCAATGCCAACTGTTGGGCATTTTTCCTCCTCATCACATTAATAAAACCATTATCAGAGTTATAGTCCCACATATTACTAGCAGGGGCCCTAGTTTGGTCATCACTAGGTAGTCCATCTTCGATACCAATGTTTGACTGTAGTTGAGTTTCCTCAATTTGAGACACAAAGGATGGGTCCTCTTCCATCAAATTTTCACTATCATTTTCTTCCATAGAGAATAGACTCAGACTGCCATCCTGAGTACTGTCAGAATCACAATCATCTTGGTGATCACTGCCCAATACCACAGAATCTAGTCCTCTATTTTTTGTGTTATTATTAGCATTAAATTCCACATCTATTGTAGTTATTGGTTCTTCACCAGTATTAGATTTACCATCTTTTACAGTTTGAGTCCTCATCACCTCAGGGGGAGGACCCTAGAGTCACTCCCTGAGTCCCCCGAGGGCCTATTTTTAGGGAGATCATTAACATTTTTTTCTTTAGTTTCAAACACCATATTATTGTTTTTAACATTTTTGTTTAGGACTAGGTCGTCCTTCCTTTGATGTCCATCCATTTTGCAAAGAAAGCATGAATTTAGACCTCCTAGCCCTACTATTTCACATTACACAATTTTATTCTCCCAATTTATCTCCATAATTTTAGGAATCTGAATTCTAGTATTAAAATCCACAAGCAATCTTGCATCCAAATGTGGCAGGGTAGACCGAGTTTCATCCATTTTTAAAATTTTTCCAAAAGGTTTGATAATCTAAGGCAAAAAATTCCAAAATTGCACAGGGACATTTTTAACTAAAACCCATCTAGGATTGGAACAAAACTGAATTTCCTTATGAGTAGTGTCTGGTGCCCATGGAAAGGCTTTAAACAATGCAGGTCCAATGTTCCAAAAGTTTTTATCAACAACCCTCCTTTGCATGCTGTGATTTTTAAAAAATATGACAAAAATGCCTGATTGAATCATTCTACAGAAAGAGAAATGAATGCCTAATTTTTTAACCTATACTGATATTAACCAGTTGTCAAAGAATTTTCTCGATGGAATTTTCTCAACTTTAATGCAAGTAAAGAATACAGCAACATTTTTTAGTCTAGATTCTTCATTCTTTACTGCTTTAATCATGTCTTCATTACGGCATAAAGAAATTTTCCTTGGTAGGGCAGGGGACTCACCTTGTCCTTGTTCCACATTCTCACCTCTCACACCAGCTTCTTTGGTGACTCCACTGTTGCTTCTGAATACAGACTTGATAAAAAAGCTTGCATTTTTAGGCGGAGCTTCAGCATCTTCAATGCTTAGAACTTCCCTGTAGTTTTAGACTATTTTTTTTATTTTTCTAAATCTCCACCTGATTTACTTTCCATCGCATATTAACTACTGGCAATAAATTCAATCCCCAGACCAGTACTACCTCCACTGATGCCCTCCCATCAGCACGCTTGGCTGATACCAGGGTGATGCAAAGGAACAGGCATGGAAAACCAATGCTAACTTTTGAAATTTCAAAAATAAATCATGAAAGATCAAGGGATAAAAAAAGAGACAGTAAATAATAATATGTCAAAGAAAACACATAGGAACTTAAAACCCTGGAGTGGATATAATTTGTCAAATCCCACAAAGAATTTAGAAAGGTTCCAATGCAAGGAGAGAAACCCAAACAAGAAACACACCAAGGATTACAGTGAAACCCTTGTGCAACCCCTGGGCTCTCTTGAGTCTCGGCTCTAAATTATCAACAAAAAATAATTTGGGAAAATATATAAAATAAAAGCTATGAAAAGACCAAACAAACTAAGCATGTACAATCTAAGTCCTAGTATCATTGGAATATTGGTCAATATTGTAATGGGTCAAATGAATAATTAGTTGATAGATATACATAGTACACAACAAACGATGACACGAGATGTTAAGCATGAGTTTTTCACAATCCATAAAAATGAGATGAGTTCTTTTGGATTCAATTGTGTGAATTTTTTGCATAATGTTTTGGATCCAGCACCAAGATGAGAAAATAATTGAAATTTGGAATATAGACTTAGTTATCTAAATAATATAGAAGGCAAGGATTTGAAGAGAGGGAAGGAAAAACAAATGTAAAAGATGAAATGAAGAACCTAAAATTCATCAACCAAAAATATTCCATCAATAAAAAATATTTTCTTTGACATTGTTTGCTTGTTTGCAAGTTTCTAATAATATTCCGGTCATCATATAGTTACTGCACCATTTTGTTCCCATGACAAAGGCATATTCAAGTTCCAGATTCATTTCCAAGTATAATAGAGTTCTAGTTTAGATCTATTATTTCAAGTATGAGGTTATTTTTTGAGCTTTGCAACAAAATTTAGATACATTTTGAAGCTCTTTGGTCCTAGGGAGGTTCATGGGATGAACCACATTGAGACCATTGCATAGCCTTCATTGTATTCATTCTATAAGGTTCCTTTCTACACATTTTCTATTACACCTTTCATCTTTTATTGAGCTTTATGTCGCCTTGCAACCAATGTCGATCATTCCAGAGACTTGAGTTCACTATATAAACATCATTCATCATTTTGGAAAATATTTAGTTGGAATATATGATATAGAATAAGATTGGAGATCATAATGCATAGCTTAGGCTCATAGTTTGGTAGCATATCCAAGAACATTATAATGCATATCAACTAAAAAGGTTGTATTTTGCACATTGATTGTGCCTACATAACTTTGAAGGCTTAGGCCTCATATTGTAGCCATTTGCAATAGATTGTGATGTAATTCCATGACTATGAATCAATAAAGATCATATTTATGTTTATCTATTGTGTCAATTGAGTTCCACTTTGTGTTTGTGTATTTGGTCACATGGTTGGATAATCCTTAACTAGACCCTTTGGTCATGATTGCATTAGATGGTATAAGAGCATGGTTTTGAATCATGAGGAAGGACTTTAGTGGTTGAGAGTGATTTATTCCAATATTATGTATTGGGTAGAAGGTATCAAAGGATCCTACTTATAAATAGATTGTCAAATTTTAGACAATCTACAAAGGAAGCTTGTAAATAGAGTCCAAATTTAAAGATAGTTTGTAAGGAAGATTGTAGATAAATTGCCGACCTTGAGCTAGTTTACATCAAATCCAAGTCAAGATTTCTCCATGAAGAGTGGGTAGAGGCCAAGGTATAGCCAATGTTGTTGGAAGGATAGAGGAAATGTTTGAAATGATGATAACTATGCATATGTAGTTGGATGTTGTAGAAGAAGATTGAAGAAGAGGTCATAACACTAGAAATGATGAGAGTGATCTGATGAGGGAATTGAAAGAAGAAGAAACCTATAAGAGAATGCAACAACTTCCAAACATGATGAAGAAGAACAAGAAGAAGATACAAATCAAGTAAACATGTTGAGAGCTATCTCCAAAATTGGGAAGAGACCTATAATTAATATTGTTAGTTATTCAAGTAGAGGAATTGATTGATTAGATAATTGATTTGGAAGAATATTTTGAATATGTAGAAAGTGAATATCCTAATAGGGTTAGATTTGCTAAGACTAAATTCAAAGGACATGTTTCTATTTGGTGGTTCAAGTAATATAAGAGGTAATGCAAAGATAGAGAGATGGGACAAATGAAACTTATGAAATTAAAAAAACCAATTCATACATATTGATTACTAGTTGAAATTGATGAAGATATTAAAAAAATTGAGACAAAAAGAGAAGACTATGAAAGAGTATACTTTAATAATTTTACAAGATGATAATTCAGGTTGGTTATAATGAAGTAAATTAGGAAAAATTAACAAGATATCAATGGATTGAGAGGAACTATTTAAGAATAATTGAGCATGGTAACATTGTAAATAGTTGAAGAATCATACTAATTTTCATTGAAGGTAGAAGAAAATATAAACAAAAGATTTGAGATTAAGAGAAATAGACAAAGAGGAAGAAGAGGAAGACTCCAAAGAGGTAGACATCAAGGCAATAGTGGAAGACCCTATGATGAGGATGTTAGTGTAAGAGAAAGAAATAATTCATATTACAATGACAAATAAAGTAGTCGTTCATACCATAATGAAAGGACAAGTCATTGTCAAAGAGGCAGAGGAAGCTATGCCAGAGGCAATAATATTTGGTAAAATGATTGTCACTACATAATTAACTAATGAGATGATGATAATAATATAATATGTCAGTTGCAATGGTCAAATGAATAGTCTAACACTGTTTGCCACACCACTCTTTGTGGAAATCAAATAAGTCTAAAAAGGTTCCTCAAAAAATAAGAAAACATTTACTCCACTCTCCCAAAAATTTGGTGCATTAGTTGGGTGTGGTTCATGCTTCTATTTCGATCAATACCCTCCCCTTGCTACCTAGCTACCTATAATATCCAAATTTTAAATGATTTTGAAAAGATAATTGGGTTTAAATCTTTTCTTTGTTTTTTGTAATTTTGTCTTCTAAGTTTGGCTAGTTACTTTAGGATTCACAAAATCTTTCAATATTTTTATTAAAAGAAACTGTACTTTAGATTTTTTTATTTTTTTAAATTATAACTTATTTTTAATTATTTCATAAGAAATAAATATAATTTTGTGAATTAAAATGGCATCCCTTGCACCCAACTCCTATCTTTGACTTCTTGGTTCACCTAAAGATTTTCCTAGTCTCCTTTTGGTGGCTTCCTATGGTCTTCCCCTTGGCAAATCCGTGTTGGGTGTTGGTTTGGGCACTTTCCTTGGTTCTAAATCAGTTGTTCTTCCCTCCATTTTGGCCTCCACAAATGTAGTTGGGGTTTCTTTGTTTTCATCTCTTTCTATAAGTTTAGTTGAGTGTGTCATTACATCTACTCGATGGTTCCAACCTAAATGTGACCTATTGAGTATGGAGAGGGCTAAATAGTCTAGGGGGAAGGTGCTAATCCACATTCCTTTACATGGGTGGTTGTAGCATCTACCTCTCCTACTAAACCCTCTATTGTTGAGGGGCTTTGTCCTTAGTAGGTCTTTGATTTGAACTATGCCTAGTCCACTCTTATCATGATTTTCGGGGTAGAGGTGGTTGAATGTGAGGATTTGTTTATGGAAAGAGATTTGATTGGTAGGTTTCATCATTTTTGGCTTGGTCTCCTAGAGCTCCACAATTAGATCTTTGAATCTTGGCATCCCTTCATTGATGGAAAAAAGGAGATATACCCTTATGTAAAGAGGTTTTCATTGTGGTTTTTGACTCTTCTAAGGTAAGGGATGTGGTTCTCTATAGTAGGTGAAGATGGTAAAATGTGGTGAGTTAAAACACAAAGTAAACATAAATGAATGATATACCTTCTAATCTTCCCTCCATTTTAGTCTGCTTGATAAGGTGGAGGAAATGCATGCACCCAACTACAAATCCTAGCTTTACCCAATACAAAATGAATGTGGATTGCTCAAGTATGAACCAACATAATGAGGGCAACGAATTGGCTATGATTTGAGGATAATTGGCTATAGTATGGTGGGATTATGAGAGCATGAATTCGTTAGCTTTGTGTGTTAGAGTAAAAAAGCTTGGAGAGGCTTTTTATTTATAGATTTTTGGAGGATTTTAGATCAATGGTTGTAATTCAAAGGTGAGATCCTATTGACACACCTAGGAGCCTATATTGTAAGCCAAAACAACCTTCACCAAACATTGAGAAGCAACACGAGAAGCTATTTCACCAAGACAATGAAAAATATACATTGAGATGAGATAAAATACAATGTACAAACCCAAGAATAAATAGCTAGGTAAAATGAGGTACGGGAATACCAAACTCCTACTACCTCAATGGAAAAAAATAACAAATGCACCTAAACATTAGCCTATGTAAACTTAAGCCTACTCTAACACCCACCCTTAAGTGCAACTTAGGGAGATTATTATGCAATATGAGGTGCAAAATGGGTCCCTGCAACAAGGCCATATTAGGTACCCATGTACAACTACAATGCAATGAAATGCAATCTCTCACAACTAGAGAAAATGAGAAAAACCCAGTGGGAGAAAACTCCTCTCCAAAAGAGAGAGAAACAAAAAATGATGAAAAGCAAAAAGTGAAAGGAAGGAGGACTCCTCAAGACCCCCCAAGGACAACTTCCTTCACCCCTAACATTGATCGCAATAAGATATAGTGAGGATATGCCAAAGGTTTAGTGAAGATGTTTTCAACCTACTGCTCTGTAGGCAAATACTCCAAACTAAGAACACCCTCCTGAATGAGCTACCAAATGAAGTGCATGTGGATCTAAATATGCTTAGTGTGTTGATGCTCCACTATGTTGTAAGCAATATGAATGGTAGTTTGATTGTCACACCAAAGAGTAGTGGGATGATCACTAGGAAAGCCAAACTTAGCCATCAATTGTCAAAGCCAAAGAACCTCTTGACTAGCCAAGAGTACTCCTCAATACTCAACCTCAGTTGATGATAATGCAATAGCAGTTTGCTTCTTGCAAGACCAAGTAACCAGACAAGAACCAACATAGAAAATAAAGCCAGAAGTGGACTTCTAATCATTAACATTACCAGCCCAATTTGAGTCAGTGAAGCCAACAATCTTAGTAGCTCCTAATGTGTAGTGAATGCCAAACTGTGTAGTACCTTGAATGTACTGCAAGGTACGTTTGGTTGCCTTCCAATGACTCTCAAGAGGATCTTGAGAGAAACGGGAGACAAGACCAACTGCAAAGGAAATATCAGGATGACTATGTGTCAAGTACAAAAGGCTGCCAACCAACTGCCGATACAAGGTAGCATCAACTGATGGAGTAGTGCAAGTGGTAGACAACACAACACCTGACTGAAAAGGTGTAATGATGCTAAAATATTACTTACTAAAACTAGGAACTCAAAAGAAAATACAATTCTAAATTTGGAAAGAAAAATGATTCAATACTCAAATATTCATAGTTGCATAAAGATAGCAAGTTCCAATAATGAAGTACAAATTTAATCAATCAATAAATTACATTTCCATATACTTTCACCAAAAAGGGTGTTTCAAGACATTTGATTCCATGTTACAAGAGATTGTATCAATATTTCAATTACTTCAATAAAAGTACAATTACAATTGGGCTTAAGCAAGCCATACAAAATTAATACAAGTATATCCATAAGAATCATATATATATAAAGAATCCTCTGATCTCAACTGCCATGACCCTAATGGTCTTTCACAAGTTAAGGTTAAGAATGTGGTAAAGGTACTTTTTCCACCCAACCACGAAGTACTAGACTTCCCTGGTTTCCTTCCTAACTCGAAGGAAGCACCGACCCTACAAAAGGAGCCTAGCAACCTGGAATGGTAAAGGCAGGAGGGAGCTCTCGATGCATGCCTAGTGCTTGTATGCATTCCTAAACTATACTAGAAATGACATAACTCTCAGAATAGGATGTGGCAAAGACATATATATAATTCTAGGCTTTTCAAATCCATCTTTTTCAATGGTCTATTAGCTTGGCCAAGCTTAACAAAACAAAATGGTAATCTAGAAAAAGTAGATTACTGTCTCTGGAGCCCACATTCAGCATCCTATCCCTGAAGTAAAGTAACTCTCCAATATAACACAAAATTTATCCAGATAGAAGGAATAAATCAATTTCCAAAGTTTAAAGTAATGCTTCATAGTTTTTAAGTTTAAAAAAAATCTAAAGGGTTATAATGATCTTTCGAAAAATAGACGTTTTCTAATTTGGTAAGAAATTATTGTTGAAACAAAAGTTAATTCTATTACTTTACTTTGGTGCTGGTCCATTTTCATCCTATTGGGTTCGGTATATTTTCAGATAAAAAGTTGGACAATATGATCCCACTAACATGTTTTTTTACAAAACCAACATAGAAAGTTTTTAATCAATTATATTCATTTATTGTCCAATTTTTGAAAGAAATAATAAATTCGTTTATATTCCATGAAAAGTTTTGAGTAAAACATTTATATTTTTGATAAAATCAAATAACTGAATTAAATATATGTTAATATAATTCCATATATATATATCCCATTATAAAAATATAGTAAAATAAATATATTTCTGATAGAAATCAATTAAACTAAATATATACTAATTTAATTCCAAATATAGATAAATTACATTATATATATATATATATATATATATATATATATATATATATATATATATATATATATATATATATATATATATATATATATATCAGCGAATGATTCTAACTCAGAATTTCCAGCAAATGTTATAGATAGAAGTTTTAGCAAATGATAAAAGACCAACAAATAGTATAATTTCCAGCGAATAATCCTCATAGAAAAACTAACGTTCAGCATATGAAAGCATGTTGAAACAGAATTTAACTTAATGTATAATATTAAATATCTTTAGTGGGAGCAACAGTAAAAATCATTTAATAATAAATTATAATGTGCAACATGTAAAATTTGTAAGTGATTTTATTATATGAATCAGATGTTCTATATATATGTATATACTGCTTGTATATATATATATATTTATATTGCATATAAATTAATATTATATATATAATATTATAATTTTACTACAATCACCATTACATATCTAAGAAAATGCGTTCTCAATAACTTCAAATCTATGTGGTAGATAAAAATAATAATATAAATATAGCAGTGATATTAAGTTTATAAATATATGAATATATAAAATTGAAATTTGATAAAAGAAAACAATTTTAAGTTTTCATAGAAAAATGATCGAATATATATAAATAAATTATGCATAGGAACCTGGTTTGCTATTCTTCTGTTGATCTCTTGATATTCCTCTTTTCCTCTATTTTTTCCTCTTCTTTGTTCTCTCTTTTTGTACTAATTTTCTCTTTGGCTTCCAAATTCCTGTGAATATTTTCTATGTGTGAATAATGAGAGTTAAATCTTTATTTCAATTCCTTTATTTCCTTTTTTCAATTTCCTTACTATATTTCCCAGTTCCTAATTTTTGTATAAATTTTGTCTTTTTCTAAATCTATGTCTTTTTCTATTTTTCTATTTGTTTCTATCTTTATTTTTATTTTTATTTTCTAATTTTGTTTTCTTTTTCTAAGTTCTTTATTTCTAATTGTCAATTAAAACAGATTTTTCTAATTTTGTAACTCATATATAGGACTAAATTAATTTATTACTAAATCTTGGAATAAATATAGATAATAATTCTAATTTTGAAAAAGGCATAATTTTAATAACTAATGTGATTCTAATAATAAATTTGCCACATAACTTATTTCTAAAATAATAATTAAATAAAATATAATTATTTCCCTCACATACAAATTAAAATAAAATATATAAATATATAACTATGTAATTATATAATTTAATTTACTTTATAACTCACATATCATTTAAAATAAAATATATAAATATATATCTATAAAAATATATAATTTAATTTTACTTTATAATATTTTTAATATAAATAAAATAATAACTAGAAAATATAAAGAATCTTTTCTAATAAAATACTAAGGAACAACATTTTATTAAAGCAACACTAATGCATCTACATGCCATCTACATGTGTGTGTGTGTATTCGAGAGTATCCCCTCCATCCTAACCCTTCCAGGGAGCTAACCACCTCAACCTTGACCACACCCTTGTCTTCGACAACCTACAATTCATGAAACTCAAATTTTTCGTTAATAGGTTAGTGTCCAATAGTCGAAGCATCACAATTTATTAAATAAAATAATATTCACTTTATCATTTCAAATAGTATTCACTTATTCCATCTTTTAAAATAAAATTCCATCTATTTAATTCAAATCAAAATAAAATAAGTGTCTATCTATTTAATTCAAGTCAAATTAAAATAACATTTATTTAGTCCACATATAATTATCTAAAAATAGCTCTAAATATAGTAAGTTCATAATGTAGCAGAGTTTGAGACGTGACATCCTTCCCCACTTGGAAGAGACATCGTCCCGATGTCTTATTACAAAACATCTACATAAAAAAAAAATCTTATACAACCAGTATCAATAACATAACTAAGTCATAATTATACAAAAAAAAAAAAAAAAGTTTATGCTGAAATTTCAAATATATTGAACATAAAACAATTGCATACCTTTTTCCAACTTGTTTTTACCTTAATGTTACAACTAGTCCACCTAAACAAGAGGTTGATTATTTCAAAAGTACCTGATGCTTAAACAAGTCCTTGTGTCTAACAATCATCACTTGCACAAGTAGTTAGATCATTAGTAGGTAAAATTAAATAACCTTTTTGAAGCTATTTCATTAGCGCAAACAAGATTGCATCGAACCTTTATAGATAAGTCAAGCATGAAGAGATAATTATTATTTACAAATTCATCACACAAAATGTATTACTTGTATAAAGTACACAAAGTATGCGTACAATTCCAAAATCAAGTAATAAAGAAAGATAAAAGTTCAAATCCTAGATTCATTCATATCCACAACCAATTAAGATAGGAGATCCACTTCTTAACATTCTAGTTCTAATCCACTATCATTTCTAAAGTTTTACATAGTTGTCCTATAGAAAAGTATTTATTAAACCAGGTATCATATAATTGTACCCTAGAAATGTCAACACTTAAGAAGATATATTAATCATAACTCAAGTTATGCAAAATTGCTACCTACTCAAGGTATTCTTCATTGATCTATACATCAAACACCACATCTTTTATTACATAAATGAAATTATAATTATTCCAAATCTGATCACATGCATACAAGTCTACATACTCATTGTTCTAGGATCTCTACTCTTCTAGCATGGTTCTAGATGTTAGACATCACTGTTTCTTATCATTTCTACATACAAAGTTTCAAACAAGTCTTATCACAACCTAAGACATTTGTATACCAGCAATTTCTATCCAACATACTTACTCAAGAGGTATAACTATGTACTAAATTACAAAAAGTTGCCCATTTAGAAAGAATACAATTTGTTCATTTTGTCAACATGCCTACTTGCATGAGACATCTAAACAATTACCACTATGATGATAAACAAGCATCCCATACTACTTGTTATCATCATTGGAAAATAAACAACACTAAACAAAAAGAAAAAGTTTCAATCATTAAGATTCAAGGAAATATCAACACTACATTTTAAAATGTGTTTCAACAATAAATTACAACAAGATCAGCAACATGATTAACAACATAAAAGATAAGAAGATCATCGAAGATCAACATTGAAGTGTGAAGATCAACGAGTCTGCAATACTAAATCATTGAAGATCATCCATACTAGAATAAGAATTTTAACTTGATTACAACACTAAACCAAGAATACTAGAGGTTATGATCTTGATACTAATTCATAGATTAAGTAGCATTAAACAAGATGATTGAAAACTAGTTCATTGAAAGTCAAAAGGATCATCATAATTTTTATCACTAAATCAAAAGGAATATTTCAATAGATGTATTTTGTATCAACAAGACTCTTAAGTCAACAGAGAATTAAATCTCAAAGGTAGACATTCAAACTTTTAAATCATGGAGAGTCAAATCTCAAAAGTAAGTGAAGCTACTTCATTTCAATTGATTGAAAATGGTCAAGCAAGGAAAGACTTCAACAATTGCTATCAACTCAACATAGAAGGTTGCCATAAATATAATCAGTTGAAAAGATTACAACACTAGCCTTTAGGGTTTGACATTGAGAATGGAAGTCAACACTTGGTTGGCAAAGTTTATTATTTGACCGACTTAGTCAACAAGGAGTTTTCAAAAATAAAACTAGATTCAACATTAAATCCTGAATGTAAAAGATTAGCATCTCATCAAAGGTTATCAAGTTTCATCACCAACCAACTAATGTGGTTGACAAGAAAGAATTTACACATAATCAAACACAATCAAAACCGTCAAGAAAGGTTTGCCAAATTTTGAAATATTTAGTCGAAGAAACTCGTCATCATTAAAGAAAAGGTGATAAGACGATCTTTAATAACATAGAGAAATCATTATGGTCGCAAAAGATAAACAATCACAGATAAGTCAAATCATCATCACATAATATATGACTAAATTGCCAAAAAGATCCTTTCAAGTTTTCTTAAAGTAAAACTAAGTTTCATTTGTATAGAAGTACACTACATAGTATTAAGTGCCTAATTCATTTCAAATAATACATGCTGCAATTCTTCAAAATACTTTTCAATTCAAACAAGAAAATTTTCCACACATATCTATCTCATAAGCATTCCTTATTCCTAATGCATCACTTGCTTACTAAGTTATGAAGTAACATGTTAGAACAAACATATAACATTACTCATTCATGAACACGCAGTCACACAGTACACATAGCATGAATAATTAGCAATCATGAATACACGAACCCTAGGTGCATAGCTCACACAGGGTAAGAATACATATGCATCATTCACGAAAAGTATATCACACATACTTGTAGTGCATCACTTGCACAAGGCATTACTTTCTATGAACATTACTCGTTCAAGTACAAGTATAATAATTATGATAAGTGCATCTCTCGCACAAAATATGAAATATGCATAAAATGCATGATTATAGGGATCATCACTCGACCCATATAACGCAATGAATACAAAAGGTGCATCTCATATACAAATTATGAAGGCAATCATTACTCAAGTGCTCAAAAGAATCAATAACTTACTCTAGTGCATCACTCGCATAGAGACAACAATACTATGAATCATCGACACTAATAACAATCAAGCATACAGGACTCACAACATCCATCATTATTGCCTATAAGATAGATTGGAATAACTTCTATCATGAATCATTAACGAAGATCCTTAAGACATCTTAACCATGCATTCTCCAAAGATCTCATGGATTCTACTAGATCGATACTCACATCTTGAAAGAACAAGATGTTTCTCAACATTCAACTTGCCCAAAGCCTAGTACTGATACAAACATTCTTACTTTTAAAACTTCCATCTTAAGATTTCCTTCCTCCAAGAAGGCTCGACCAAAAAAATGTATCCAACATTGTCGACTTTATTTCACAGGTGATTTTCCTTCTTCCCCTTATCAACTTATCCAACCTTTACGTTATCAAAGAGATCTCTCTTCTCAATATTTTTCTATTAATTCACATTGTCACTCTTGTGTTGTCACCATATCTTTCTTGAATCAGGTATAGCTATCCAACTTACCTCATCATTCACCCTTTTAATTCCAAAATGATTTCCAATCCATCATTTTTGTAGAGAGTCCTATGGCAAACACAACTAAAGCAATGAGGACTAAATCAGTTAATAACATTTCTAGACATAGAATGATTGAACTACATCTAAGCTTCTACTTGGTTCCAACTGAACCATCTAAGAATCAACAAGATTCCATCTCATCAAAAGAGTCTTTAACCCATAACTAGGGTCCTCAATACACTCGATGCACCTACAACTTTAGGTCATCAACAGGTTCGTATTACTAAGCATAGGAGACTTGAGGCCTAAGTGTTGAACCTGGGAGCTCTGATACCAAATGTAATGATGCTAAAATCTTACTTACGAAAACTAGGAACTCAAAAGAAAATACAATTCTAAATTTGGAAAGAAAAATGATTCAATACTCAAATATTCATAGTTGCATAAAGATAGCAAATTCCAATAATGAAGTACAAATTTAATCAATCAATAAATTACATTTCCATATACTTTCACCAAAAAGGGTGTTTCAAGACATTTGATTCCATGTTACAAGAGATTGTACCAATATTTCAGTTACTTCAATAAAAGTACAATTACAATTGGGCTTGAGCAAGCCATACAAAATTAATACAAGTCTATCCATAAGAATCATATATATATATAAAGAATCCTCTGAGCTCAACCACCATGACCCTAATGGTCTTTCGCAAGTTGAGGTCAAGAATGTGGTCAAGGTGCTTTTTCCACCCAACCATGAAGTACTAGACTTCCCTGGTTTCCTTCCTAACTCGAAGGAAGCATTGACCCTGTAAGAGGAGCATAGAAACCTGGAATGGTAAAGGCAGGAGGGAGCTCTCGATGCATGCCTAGTGCTTGTATGCATTCCTAAACTATACTAGAAATGACATAACTCTTGCAATAGGATGTGGCAGAGACATATATATAATTCTAGGATTTTCAAATCCATCTTTTTCAATGGTCTATCAGCTTGGCCAAGCTTAACAAAACAAAATGGTAATGTAGAAAAAGTAGATTACCATCTCTGGAGCCCACATTCGGCATCCTATCCCAGAAGTAAAGTAACTCTCCAATATAACACAGAATTTATCCAGACAGAAGGAATAAATCAATTTCCAAAGTTTAAAGTAATGCTTCATAGTTTTTAAGTTTAAAAAAAAATCTAAAGGGTTATAATGATCTTTCGAAAACTAGATGTTTTCTAATTTGGTAAGAAATTATTGTTGAAACAAAAGTTAATTCTATTACTTTACTTTGGTGTTGGTCCATTTTCATCCTATTGGGTTCGGTATATTTTCGAATAAAAAGTTAGACAATATGATCCCACTAACATGTTTTTCTACAAAACCAACATAGAAAGTTTTTAATCAATTATATTCATTTATTGTCCAATTTTTGAAAGAAATAATAAATTCGTTTATATTCCATGAAATTTTTTGAGTAAAACATTTATATTTTTGATAAAATCAAATAACTGAATTAAATATATGTTAATATAATTCCATATATATATATCCCATTATAAAAATAGAGTAAAATAAATATATATCTAATAGAAATCAATTAAACCAAATATATACTAATTTAATTCCAAATATATATATATATCATCGAATGATTCTAACTCAGAATTTCTAGCAAATGTTATAGATAGAAGTTTTAGCGAATGATAAAAGACCAACAAATAGTATAATTTCCAGGGAATAATCCTCATAGAAAAACTAACGTTCAACATATGAAAGCATGTTGAAATAGAATTTAACTTAATGTATAATATTAAATATCTTTAGTGGGAGCAACAGTAAAAATCATTTAATAATAAATTATAATGTGCAACATGTAAAATTTGTAAGTGATTTTATTATATGAATCAGATGTTCTATATATATGTATATACTGCTTGTATATATATATATATTTATATTGCATAAAAATTAATATTTTATATATATAATATTATAATTTTACTACAATCACCATTACATATATGAGAAAATGCTTTCTCAATAACTTCAGATCTATGTGGTAGATAAAAATAATAATATAAATACAGCAGTGATATTAAGTTTATAAATATATGAATATATAAAATTAAAATTTGATAAAAGAAAACAATTTTAAGTTTTTACAGAAAAATGATCGAATATATATAAATAAATTATGCATAGGAACCTAGTTTGCTATTCTTCTGTTGATCTCTTGATATTCCTCTTTTCCTCTATTTTTTCCTCTTCTTTGTTCTCTCTTTTTGCACTAATTTTCTCTTTGGCTTCCAAATTCCTGTGAATATTTTCTGTGTGTAAATAATGAGAGTTAAATCTTTATTTCAATTCCTTTATTTCCTTTTTCCAATTTCTTTACTATATTTCGTAGTTCCTAATTTTTGTATAAATTTTGTCTTTTTCTAAATCTGTGTCTTTTTCTATTTTTCTATTTGTTTCTATCTTTTTTTATTTTTATTTTCTAATTTTGTTTTCTTTTTCTAAGTTCTTTATTTCTAATTGTCAATTAAAATAGATTTTTCTAATTTTGTAACTCATATATAGGACTAAGTTAATTTATTACTAAATCTTGGAATAAATATAGATAATAATTCTAATTTTGAAAAAGGCATAATTTTAATAACTAATGTGATTCTAATAATAAATTTGCCACATAACTTATTTCTAAAATAATAATTAAATAAAATATAATTATTTCCCTCACATACAAATTAAAATAAAATATATAAATATATAACTATGTAATTATATAATTTAATTTACTTTATAACTCACATATCATTTAAAATAAAATATATAAATATATATCTATAAAAATATATAATTTAATTTTACTTTATAATATTTTTAATATAAATAAAATAATAACTAGAAAATATAAAGAATCTTTTCTAATAAAATACTAAGGAACAACATTTTATTAAAGCAACACTAATGCATCTACATGCCATCTACATGTGTGTGTGTGTATGTGTATTCGAGAGTATCCCCTCCATCCTAACCCTTCCAGGGAGCTAACCACCTCAACCTTGACCACACCCTTGTCTTCAACAACCTGCAATTCATGAAACTCAAATTTTTTGTTAATAGGTTAGTGTCCAATAGTCGAAGCATCACAATTTATTAAATAAAATAATATTCACTTTATTATTTCAAATAATATTCACTTATTCCATCTTTTAAAATAAAATTCCATCTATTTAATTCAAATCAAAATAAAACAAGTGTCTATCTATTTAATTCAAGTCAAATTAAAATAACATTTATTTAGTCCACATATAATTATCTAAAAATAGCTCTAAATATAGTAAGTTCATAATGTAGCAGAGTTTAAGATGTGACAAAAGGAGTAAGGGCTAGCTTGCAGTTAGCCATCCCAAATCTTTGAAGGAAATCAAGAGCACACTTCTACTAAAAGATAGAAATACCGACAGAAGACTAATGAATCTGAAGACCAAGGAAGTAATGCAATAGACCAAGGTCGGTCATATCAAAATGCTCCATCAAAGATCTCTAAGTATCCTTAATCATGGCAGGAGAACTCCCTGTGAGAATCAAGTCATACACATAAAGAACAAGAATGAGAAGATCTCCCATGTCTCTGAATATAAACTGTAGGATCGGATTATCATCTAGTGAATCCAGAAGCAAGCAAAAAACTATCCATCTTCTCATACTAGGCCCGAGAAGCATGTTTGAGACCATACAATGAATGCCTCAGCCTGCAAATAAGTGAAGGGTCCCACACAAAGCTTGGTGGTTGCTCCATGTAGATCTCCTCCTAAAGATCACCATGTAGGAAAGCACTCTTCACATCCATCTAATACACTGGCCAACCTTGAGATACAACAATGGAAAGTACAAGACGAATAGAATCCATCTTGGCTATAGGAGAAAAAGTCTCAGAATAGTCAATACCTTCAACCTGAGAAAAGCCCTTAGCCACAAGACGGGCCTTATACTTATCTATAGAACCATTAGCTGCAAACTTGGTATGATACACCAACTTGCATCGAACCAACTTTCTTCCATTAGGAAGAGGAACTAAATCCCAAGTATGATTCTTCATTAAAGAAGAATACTCCTCAATCATAGCACTTTCCCATTTCAAAATACTTGAAGCATCTGAAAACTTCTAAGGATCAATAGAAACTGCATGACTTAAAAGATTGATACCTGAAGTTTGGGAATGAGTGCAGTGTGTAGCTGTGGGATCACCTGCAAGAGAACCAACATCCTTAAGAAGTGTACAATCCCATAACGGTCTTGTGGGTGAAGGAGGAGGAGGAGATGGAGAAATGTGAAAAACAAGATTAATACCATCATCATGAACATCATCATCATCTATAGGAAGCAAAACATCATCTGAAGAACTTGGAAGAAGAGAGGAAGGGGACTATGATGGAGAATCTTTTAGAGTGAAAGACTCATAAAAATGAACATCATGATGAAAATGTACCTCTCGAGTGATAGGATCAAACAAACAATAACCCTTCAGATCATCACAATAGCCAACAAAAATGAACCGCTGACTTTTCTTCTCCATTGCTTTGTGCCTCCCATCTGGAATGAATGTCCATGCATCACTACCAAATACTCTAAAAAAGGACACCTTGGGCTTGACATGAGACTAAGCCTCCTTGGAATTCATATTCTGCACTGCCTTGTGAGGCATATGGTTCTGAATGTAGTTTGGATAATTGAAAGCCTCTACCCAAAATACTGGAGCCATGGATCGAGACTGAAGCATGCAATTGGCCATCTCCCATAAGGTTCTATTCTTCTGCTCGGCCACACCATTTTGTTGAGGAGTGTATGGTACAATGTGATGATGAAGAATACCTCAAGCATGGCAAAAATCTTGAAATGCCTGATTGACATATTCTCTCCCATTATTTGTATGAATCTTCTAAAAGGAATACCTTGACTGCTTCTCCACAAATGTAAGGAATGTCATGAAAAATTGAAGAACATCATCCTTGTACTTCAAAAAGTACACCCATGTGTGCCAAGAGAAGTCATCAATAAAGGTGAGCACATACTTAGCCCTTGAAAATGAAGGAGTTGGGAATGACATAAGGTCACTATGCACCAACTCAAGTAGTGTCGAAGCACGCGTAGCCATACCCTTCGGAAAAGGATCCCTATGATGTTTACCAAGAACACAACCTTGACAAACTCCATTAGAAGAAGAGATCTTAGGTAGACCAATCATCAAATTCTGTGTGCTCATCTATTGAAGATATCTATAATTCAGGTGCCCAAACTGTTCATGCCAAAGATTTCTCACAGAATCTACATGAGCAATAAGGGATGATCCTGATGAAGACTCAAATCCATCAAACCTATACAAATGAGCCACATCATCATTTGTCCCTATAACAACAACCTTCTCAGGATCTTGCAACTCTTGAATAGTCTCATTAAGGGGAGAAAACTCAACTACCTTCCCAACACCATGATGACAAATCTGATAGAGGGAAATTAGATTCTATGAAATATCAGGAACAAAAAGAACATCATCAATGTAACCATCCTACATCTTAATTGAGCCTATTCCTATAGCCATAATCTGTGAAGAGTTCCCAACCACAATATGAGAAGTACTACAAGAGGAAATAGAATCAAGAAGATTCTCAGCATGAGTCATATTATGTGAGGCACTGAAATCAAGAATCCAATTGTTATTGGTAGAGGACGAAGCCCGTACTGTGAGAGCTTGCCCTTTTCCCAAGGAAGAAGACTTAGGCATGGCAATATTGTGCTTCCTTATAACTTCCTCCAATGCTGCTAACCTCTCAAAATAATGTGCATCATTATGCCCTAACTTTCCACAAAAGGAACAATTTTCCTTCTTCTTAGACTTAGAGGATGACTCCCCGGAGTTAGAAGGAGGAAGAGGTGGAGGATTAGGTTTCTGATCATTCTTCACCTTGGGATTGGAGGGAGGCTCACCACCTATAGATGAATTTGTCTTGGGCTTCTTCTTGTTCTTACCCTTGCCCTTGGAATATTGAGCCATCAAAGCATGACTCTTAGGAAGAGCATCCATCTGAATCAACTTGGATTGTTCCCTAGTCAATCAATCACAAAATTCTTCAAATGAAGGCATCTTATGATCTTCTCCCATAGAATCCATAGTAGAATAGAAGGTAGAGGAAAACACTTGAAAAGGACCTCTCAACTTAGACAAGATCAAGAAAATACACTCCTTATCATTTTTGGCATGACGACATCCTTTCAATTTTGACAAAATCAACTTGAACCGGGTAAGGAAATCTTGAATAGTGGAGAAGGCATATGGAGAGAGAGAGAGGTGAGATCAGCTTCAAGTTGCAAGATCTTGAACTAGTTGACCTTATCATACAACTCGACAAGCTTATCCCACACCTCTTTAGGAGTCTTGTACTCCACAATATGAAACAATAAATTATCAGACACATGGAGACCTATGAGTCCTCTAGCCTCATCCATTTTGTTTCTATGAAAAAAATGCTCAAATGGTTTAGTGAACTCAGGTTAATCGACATCTAACATTTTCCAAAGACCCCTAGATTGCAATAACTGTGATATTTTGAGCTTCCATGTGTGATGGTTGTGTGGAGTGAGCAATTCAATCCTTGGGTCTGACATGATAAACAAGGGAAGACAAAGGGACCAAAATGCAATATACACCCCCCTAGAATGAATGAAAACTAAATCTGCAACTTCCAACACCAAATTTACCAAGTAATACTAAAAAAAGTAATTGAAACAACTTGCAACTTCAAGATACTTGAAGTGTCAAAAAAAGGGCAAAATTTTTAGAAAATACCTTGTCCATAGTGAAGTATGTTGAATATATCTACAAAATATGAAGAGGCAAAATTGTTGAAGCAGCTTTGGCAAAAAAATATTGGTGGCGGATGACCCGTGCCACGCAAAAACCATGTCACCACAATCGAGAGTGCCAAATCACCATCCGAACAACTAGCAAGCTGAGCATACAAGTCACAACCCAACACTATGCACCACTTCCACGCACAAGAGAGTTTCACAGTCACATGAGCCTTGCTCATGGTAGATGAGGGGAGAGAACGACCACATAAATAGATAAATACTACATGGTTCCACCAATGTGGGACTAAAGTCCCTGTGAAATGCTCAAAGACTTTACTTGTTGGCCCACCTTGCTACACACTGCTCAAATTTGCAACGGTGAAAAAAGCCCTAAACAAATAAATTTTTACTGAGACTTTAGAAATACTAATGTCTAGTCTTCAAATATTTCTACCAATAAAAAATGTTGTACATAAGATGAAAAGATCGCCAGATCTGCCCTCCCACAGATGCTTGATTCTTCCTTCAATGTTATTTTCCCCTCACACAACAATGCCCTTAACTAGCTCTCAAAGTTGAGAAGAATGCAGCAATATGATTTTAGAATAATGTAACAGGCTAGTACTTGGAGTTCTGTCAACATTTATATATCAGAAAATTATGCATTATGTGTATGTAAGGTGGCTTGGCATAAGAGGTCTTAATATTTTACAAACTCCAAGTGCTTCTTTTTACTTTCATGCAAACTTCCCTCTAATACAGTTCGCCTTGCTTCAATACACTCACAAACCTAGGCAGCTAGGGTATAGAGTAGAAATCTCTCCCAAAATAATGCATTTTGACATCAGAATATTAATCGCCCAACCAACAAACAAATAAAAAAATAAAATAAGAAGAATTAATCCACTACGTAGAAGATTATCTCCAAAACTCCTCTCTCCCCATTCATTTCATTAGGTGCAAATCCGGCTAGCAAAAAAGAGGAAGAAGAATGCTTATGACTGCAATCTTTGATCGCACCAACCAGCAATGAAAAAATTCTTGTACTCAAAACTACCCCCTCCACACACAAAAAGAACGCAGAAATCCAAAATTCAAACCAATCTCAAACCTGGTGAAAAGTCAATGAGTAGGAAGGGGCTGTAGTCACAATTGCTCTGATACCATGTTGATGCACCCAAGATCATGTACTACAAGCCAAAACAACCTTCACCAAACACTGAGAAGCAACATGAGAAGCTATTTCACCAAGACAACGAAAAATATACATTGAGATGAGATAAAATACAATGTACAAACCTAGGAATAAATAGTTAGGTAAAATGAGGTACGAGAATACCAACCTCCAACTACCTCAATGGCAAAAAATAACAAATGCACCTAAACATTAGCCTAAGTAAACTTAAGCCTACTCTAGCATATCCAATTGATGAGATTTCATAGTGAAATCAATGGATGGGGTTTCATCAACAAAGATGGAGGGCTTACAATATTTTGGAATTTTTAATTTGGCCTTGGGAAGGCTTTGCATTAATGAAGATGGAGACATGTGAATGAATTAAAAATTCATTTTATGGGTGAGTGGGATGAGATGGGACAAGTGCATGGATCGGGAAGGGTGAGGTGGAGACACATGTGAGTTCAATTAATGAAATAAAGTAGATTATTTAATTAATTATGGGGAGATGGGTTAGTGAGGTTTAGATTAATTAAATAGGGGATTAATTTAATTAATCTAGTTGTAGGAAATTAGTGGATATGTTAATTAGTAATCCAAATTAATTAAAAAGCTTAGTTTATTTAATTAATTTGGATGTAGGGATTTGGTAGGATAGGGTAGTTAATTAAATAGATGAGATTTATTTAATTAACCTAGGTTTGGATATAGGTGTAGACACCTGAAAATGATGTGCCCTCTCACCATCATTTTCTGACATCTCCCTAACATCACCTATCATGCTAACTTATCCCCTTCCTCACGATCAATTAAATAAACCATGTTATTTAATTAATTTATCCCAATCCTCATCATTACCTACCCAATATTACTTAAATAAATATTAAAATTTATTTAATTAATTATCCCCTCCTTGACATTAGCCTAAACTAATTAAATAAGGTTCATCTATTTAATTAATTTACCTTTCCTATAGCCAAACATTGGTTAATCAAATAAATCTCATTTATTTAATTAACTAACTTATCCTATCAAATCCTTACACCCAAATTAATTAAATAAACCTCTATTTGATTAATTTGGGTCACTAATTAACCCATCCACTAATTTCCTACAACCATATTGTAAGGAAGCTAATGTAGCAGAACAACTTCCTACACTAATCTTGAGGGGAAGGATATGCATAACTTTTCATATATTTACAACAGTTACAAAAGTAAACACAAATAGCAATCATACCACAACACAGTAGTTATATGGGGAAACCCTTTTGGGAGAAAAACCCCATACTCCAAAGCCGCCCAATATATTATTTAGGAATCAAGAAGATTACAATATACTTGCAGAGCAAGCTTTCACAGGAGTATAACCAACCAAAGATCCAGAGGCAACTCAACATCTATAAGACTCTTACACACAACCTCCATCTCAAGATCATGATATATAGGAGATACAATACAATAAATTGTCAATGGTAATTACAAAACCATGAGCCAAAACCACTCAAAAGTGGCACCCAAATTATCTCCAATCAAATATTCCTTGTGATGTGCCAAATCACACACCAACATGTGTAACTCTTCCCTTTACAACTCTTTTAAGTGTTCAACACATTTTCACATTTCCCAAAACATGAGGTCCAACTTCCGGAGGCCATAACTTTTGATCTGGGTGTTTGATTGACAAACCGTTTGATGCATCGGAAAGCTCCTAAAGAGATCTATCAAAGCTATTACTAACTTTTTCAGTTATGAAAACTTTTAGGGCATTTAGGGACCTCTAAGTGCCTCAAATTTGAGTTCAAAACTTTTCAGGAGTTTCAAAAAATAGAAACTTTAATATCTTGCAATCCATGTATGATCTTGAGTTGAAACTCACCCAAGATGTTTACTTGGCAGCTTCACACCTTTTGGGAAAATTCTATGTCCATCTGTGCTCAAATGTAGAGTTACTAAAAATATTAATCCCTACCATGTTTAGCTCCTTTTGGAAACTTTGAAATTTCTAAACCATTCTTCAAGATAAAGGGTATTTGAAAAGATCAAAATTGGGAAGAATAGAAACCTTTTGTAGTTGTAAGGTTGAGACACCTTTCCTAATATTCTCCCACTTGTTGAACACCTTGCAAGAGTAAAGGGAGTATCAACACCATGATTTACTTACTAGGGGCTGAGAGGCCCATAGACTCCAAACACCATTTGAACTTCTTTGTGCTCATAGGCTTAGTTAATGAATCTGCAACATTCATCAAAGTCTACTTTAACTAGGTTCAACCTACCATCCTTGACCATATCTCTAACAAAATGATATTGTAAATCAATGTGCTTAGTCTTGGCATGAAATGTTGGGTTGTTAACTAGGCAGATCACACTCTAACTGTCACAATAAATTGTCACTACACCTTGTTTTGTTATGATATATGAACACAATCTCTTAAACCAAATGGCTTCTTTACAAGCATGAGTAGCTGCCATATACTCAACTTCATTAGTGGACAAAGCAACCACAACCTATCTCTTACTCAACCAACTAATTGCACCACCAAATAAAGTAAATACATAAGCATTGGTGGATCATTTGCTATCAACATCACTTGCCTAGTCTGAATCCACATAACTATGAATATCAATGGAATGCATGTCTCCTATAAAATTACCATGATAACACAAAGAATACTCCCAAGTACCCCACAAATATTTGAAGACTCTTTTGACTTCATCCTAATGAACTCTACCAAGATTAGACATATATCTGGAAAGAACTCCCACTACCTGGGCAATGTCTGGTCTAGTACAGACCATAGCATACATCAAACTTCTGACTGCACTCTAGTAAGGTACTCTGATCATGTCTTCCATCTTTGATGGGGATATTGGACATTATGAAGAAGATAACTTCATTCCAAAAGTAAAAGAAACATATAATGGTCTACATTCTTCCATGTTAAACCATTGTAAAACTAAATTGGCATACTTACTCTGGCCAAGCCATAGTTTTGTGTTCACTCTATCTCTTCTTATTTCCATCCCAATAATGTGTTTAGCTGCACCAAGATCTTTCATTTCAAATTTAGCTACAAGTTAAGACTTTAGTTCTGTAATCATTCCTTTCCCTTTACCAATAAATAACATATCATCAACATATAATGCAATAAACAAGAAATGATCACCATCAGATTTATAATAAACATAGTTGGTGTAGGAGCACCGCACGAAGACTAGAGTCTTATGCACTTTATGCATTTTCTATATTTAATGTAATAAGGTCTGTTTGACCAAAACTTACTATTTTTAGTTTGTAGGACACCTGTCGATCTGTAATGATAGGTTGTTTGTTAGTTATGAGTTTGTTAGTTAGTTGTGACTCCCAGCCGTCTGGAATTGTCTCCCAGCCACTGGGAACCCAGTTAGTACTACTAACAGTAAGTAGTTAAATACCCCCAGCTCGGATCGATTTGGGGGGTGGTGATTAAGATTGATTTTGGAAGAGATAGATCGGAGCAGTGACTGTGCATTGTAATTGTTCAGTTGTATTGGTCTGTGAAAACATAATAAAGAAGATCTGTTTGCATTCGATCTCACTGACTAATCATTTTTCCTGATTTACAGTCAAAATGTGGTGTTAGCCCATTCCACCGGTTAATTACTTCGTAATCGGTGGAATGGCTGTATATATTAGATTAGGTTTTCTATTTTTGTTTCTGTGTATTTTGTTTTCGTAGGATCGAGTTTCATAGCATGTTAAGCTGATATGAATCCTAGCATCCTCATGTGCTAGGTGGAGAATTCGTAGAAGTCTGTTTGTTAGGCAGAAGTTGAAGTGTTGAGTTTCCTATGATTGAGCCATTGTTAATGGTTCGTTAGTTCGACAAAGGCTGAGAGTCATGTCGGCTTGGAGGATATTGTTGACCAAAGTATATCGGGTTCGGCCGATAAGTAGAGTCGGGCCAAAATTCATTGATTGAACTGAGTTCTAAAAGTTTAAGGTTCGTCGGTTCAAAGGGAGTGAGATCTAAGTAATCGGCATGGGTAAGTTTGGCGAGGTAACCCATTGAACGAACCTTTGAACTGGTTCAACGGTTTCGCCGAGTGCTGGGTTCGAGGTTTTCGCAGAGCGACGGAGACGATATATAGATATATATATATATAGTTAGATAGTTGAACCACCCATTGAATCAGTTCAACGGTTCAATGGTTCAACGAGCTGGTGGGTTCAACGAGGATGACGAGTTCAGCGAAGGTTCAATAGGGCGCCGATGGAATTGAAGAGCTCGATAGTTCGACAGTCAACTACCAATAGTGTTCAATAGCGAAGGGAATACATCGAACTGATTGGTGCGGTTCAACATTTCAGTGATGCTGAGATTAAATCACCGTAATAGTTAGTTGTAATAGGCTGTTTCCACCAGTCCGCTGCACGCTCTGCATCAATAGTGATCAAATTTTGAATGCTCAAATCCCAAACTGAACACATATGTATCAAATTTCTGGTACCGCATCCTAGGACTTTGTTTGAGGCCATACAAAGATTTCTTCAATTTACAAACCAAATTACATTTACCTTTCACCATGTAGTGCTCTGGTTGTATCATATAAATATCCTCCTCCAAATCACCATGAAGGAAAGCCATTTTCACATCCATTTGTTCAACCTCTAGATCACAAGAAGCAATAATAGAAAGCAAGAATATAATGGAAGTCATTTTTGCAATAGGAGAAAATATCTCACTATAATCAACACCCTAAACCTAAGACTAACCTTTTGCAACCAACTGTACTTTATGCTTCTCAATACCTCCGTCTGAACCAATCTTTTCCTTGAACACCCATTTGCAACCAACATGTTTTTGTCCTTCAATCAATGGCACTAGGTCCCATCTATGATTCTTTTTCAAAGCTGCCATTTCTTCATCCATAGAAATCTTCCAAGACTCTGCATCATTCATACCTAATGCTTCTTCTACAAATCTAGGTTCATCTATGTTAGTATTCAAAGAAAAATACATCTCCAGTCATTAGGTGAATACTGTTCAGGTGGTTGTCTATGCCTTGTAGACCTTCGAACAAATTGAGTTGGAGGTTCTTCCTCCACTTCTGAAGATCTAGAGCTAGATGAGTTCTCAACTTTGTGTCTATCTAAGGGCCTCGATTCAACTTTCTCAGGCATAGAAGGGAGTTGAATCACATCTTTCTGTTCACTTTGTTCTAGCTACAATGTAATAGAAAAAGGCTTAGTTTCTCTAAAAATAACACTTCTACTATATATTACCTTCTGTACAACAGGGTCCCAAAGCTTGTATCCTTTCACACCATAACTACACTTGATGAAGATACATTTCACAGCCTTGTTCTCCAACTTTGATTGCTTCTCCTTTGGCACATGTGCATATGCCTCACAACTAAAAACTCTAAGATGTCCTAGTGAAGGCTTGTGCCTTGACCACACCTCCATATGTAGTTTATCAACAAGAGTTAATGTAGGAGACCTGTTAATCAGGTAGCAAATAGTAGCAACAACTTCAGCCCAAAACCTTTGTTCTAGAACAATACCACTAAGCATACTCCTAGCCTTTTCCTGAAAGGAAGCTAGGTGTGCAAAAAATGCTTCCTACACTAATCTAGAGAGGAGAGGGCTATGCAAATTCAACTTTATCCCAACTATTACAACAATGTTAAACCATTAACATTAGATATTGCAGCAAAACACAAGAACAAGAAAGTAGACAGAAGAAGAGAGACAAAGATTTACAGTGGGGAAAACCCTTATCGGGTGAAAGACCCCACACTCAGAAACCTGCACAATGTATTAACAAATCTGAAAGAATGTTTACAATACACTTGCAATGCAAGCTTCAATGGTCTTTGACACTCATGTTTGGAGTCAATCTGGTAGCATAACAGTACCTGTAAACCTGTGATACAAACTCCATCTTTAAGTACTTGTATATAAAGAAAATACAAGGCAATATTGGACCTATCTTGGAATGGGCATCCAATATGGTATCTTGGACCAAAAACCACATGTAGGGACACTTGGTCAACATTGTAGAATGTGTCTAACACTTGTCCACAACTCCCATCCCAAAGAGGTTGCCTATTTCCAAAATGGGCTATGACAGATGCTCTTACGACACTAACAACCGTCATAGAATCTGTCATAGCGGTTACAACTTACAGCTGTAAGAGAATCTGTCATACACATGTTATAAATAGCATATTCTCTTACAACACATCATATTCCACCTTGGGGCACCCAAATATGCCTCATTCAAAGATGCTACATGACACATGTCATTACCTGTCTTACAACCTTCTATTCTCAACTCTTACATGTCATAGATTCGTCATAGGAATCTGTCATAACCATTTCGGTCAAACATTCCTTACACAACATAGAAGATGCTGACATAGGGCAAAATATTCCTACCACTAAGTGGGACGCCTATCTCCTCATGTGAGGACAAAATAACAAGTTGTCATAATCCATGTAGGATTGACACATCACCGTGCCACATCCCACAATATGATAGAGTGGAATTTTAAATTATTTACAACATAGGCAATTAAATAATAAATACAAACATTACAAATGCAGAGAATTACCAAGGTTGAGACACCTTAATTCCCAACATTCTCCCACTTGTCGAACACCTTGTAAGAGCCAATAGAAAAATAGGATTTAACTGCTATAGGCCGAGAGGCCCATAGACTCTGAACACCATCTGAACTTCTCTGTGCCCACTGGTTTCATCAATGCATCTACAACATTCTTCAAAGTATCTACCTTCTCCAAATTTACCTTTCCATCCTCAACCATGTCCCTCACAAAGTGAAACTGAACATCAATGTGCTTGGTTCTAGCATGGAAAGTTGGATTCTTTGCAAGGCAAATTGCACTCTGACTGTCATAATTGATCGTGATCTGTCCTGCATCAACACCAATATCAGAACACAATCTCTTAAGCCAAATGGCTTCCTTACAAGCATGAGTTGCTACCATATACTCAGCTTCTGTCATGGACAAAGCAACCATTGGTTGTCGCTTACTCATCCAACTAATAGCACCACCAAATAGTGTAAAAACATAAGCACTGGTGGATCTCCTGCTGTCAATGTCACCTACCCAATCTGAATCCACAAATCCATGAATATCAATAGAATGAGGAGGTCCTGAAACATTACCAAGATAGCAAATGGAATACTCAGAAGTACCCCTCAAATATCTAAACACTCACTTAACTGCATCCCAATGAACCCGTCCAGGATTAGCCATAAATCAACTAAGGACTCCCACTGCTTGGGTAATGTTTGGTCTTGTGTAAACCATAGCATACATCAAACTGCCAACAACACTAGCATAAGGTACTCTGCTCATGTCCTCCACCTCACTAGGAGATTTTGGACAATCCTCAACAGACAACTTTGTCCCCAAAGAAACAGGAACACACAATGGTCTACAATCTACCATGCTGAATCTGTCCAACACGGACTTCACATACTTACTCTGGCTTAACCAAAGTTTTCTGTTGGTTCTGTCTCTTCTGATTTCCATTCCTAGAATGTACCTAGCTGCCCCTAAATCTTTCATTTCAAACTAGGCTGACAACTAAGATTTAAAATCAGAAATCATATTTTTACCCTTCCCAATGAGCAACATATCATCAACATATAGTGCAACAATGAGAATATGATCACCATCAAATTTATAATACACACAGTGATCCGATTTTGATCTCACAAATCCAATTGACAACACAAAGGCATCAAACTTCAACTACCATCTCCTAGGGAATTGTTTCAAACCATACAAAGACTTCTTAAGTTTGCAAACCAAATTTTCTTTACCTTTCACCATGTAATGCTCTGGCTGTGACATGTAGATCTCTTCCTCCAAGTCACCATGAAGGAAAGCTATCTTCACATCCATCTGTTCTACCTCCAAGTCATAAGCTACGGCGAGTGACAACAGGAATCAAATGGATGTCAGCTTTGTAATGGGAGAGATCTCACCATAATCTATACCCTCCACTTGTGAATACCCCTTCACAACCAATCTGGCCTTATACTTCTCAATACTGCCATCTGCACCAATCTTCTTCTTGAACACCAATTTGCATCCAACGGGTTTCCATCCAGGAGGCAAAGGCACCAAGTCTCGAGTTTGATTCTTTTTCAAAGAAGCCATTTCTTCATCCATGGCCTCCTTCCAGGAACCTACATCCTTCATATCCAAAGCCTCTGATATAGTTCTAGGTTCATCACTGTTAGTGATTAAAGCATAAGCACAACTAGAATCAAGCAATGTAAAACCAAACCTTTCAGGTTGCTTTCTTATCCATGTAGACCTCCTCAAGAGCTGAGGTTGAGGTTCAGCTTCTTCCTCTAAGCTTTCAGAGCTATTAGAGCTCTCCTCATCATCAGGTCCAACATTGTCTTTCTGTTCAACCTTCTCAGGGGTGAGAGGAAACTGAACAACATCCTCTTTCTTTTCTTTTCTTCTGGCTACAAAATAGTGGAAGAAGGTGTAAGCTCTCTGAAGATGACACTTCTACTATACAACACTTTTTCAGCCACGGGGTCCCAAAGCTTGTATCCTTTCACATCAACACTGTAGCCAATGAAGATACACTTAACAGCTTTGTTCTCCAACTTTGACCGCTTCTCCCTAGGCACATGTGCATATGCCTCACAACCAAAAACATGAAGATGTCTTACTGAAGGCTTTCTACCAGACCACACCTCCATGGGTGTCTTTCCAACAAGAGTTGATGTAGGAGATCTGTTTACCAGTTAGTAAGCAGTGGCAACTGCTTCAACCCAAAACTTTTGTTCTAGACCAGCTCCACTAAGCATACTGCTAGCCTTCTCCATCAGTGTCCTGTTCATCCTCTCTACAACTCCATTTTGCTGCGGTGTGTATGGAGTTGTCTTATGTCTTTCAATCCCAAGTTCCTTGCAATACTTATCAAATTTTGTAGAACAAAACTCACCACCGTTGTTAGTTCTCAAACATTTAATCTTTTTACCAGTCTAATTTTCAGTAAAAGCTTTAAACTCCTTAAACTTGCTATAGACTTCATATTTTCTTTTGAGAAAATAAATCCATGTTCTTCTACTATAATCATCTATAAAAGATACAAAGTATACAGACTTTGATAATGAAGGAACATTAACAGGACCAAACACATCAGAATGAATAAGGTCCAACACACCAGAAGACTTATGAGAACTCGAGTAAAACTGAACACAGTTTTGTTTTCCATAAATGTAATGTTCGCAAAAGTTGAACTCAAGATTACAATCATCTAACCCCTCAATGAGGTTCTTATTTTTCAGGGTACGCAGACCCTTCTCACCAGTGTGGCCAAATCTCTTATGCCATAACACTGTCTTTTCTGCAGGAAGTTTAACTTCCAATGCACGATTACAACCATCAAGACTAGAAACAACAGATTTCTTCACTGCTCATTCAGATGGTGGGGATGAAGTGACTGCTGCCCTCTTCCTTGAGTCAGAAGAACTATTGCATTGTGCAATGCATGCTTCCAGCTAAAACATAGTACCTCTCCGAGTACCCTTAGCAAGCACCATAGATCCTCGAGTCATCTTGCATCCTTCTTTCGAAAAGACAACCTGCACACCTGCATCATTCAAACTACTTATAGAAAGCAGGTTTCGTGCTAAGCCTGGGATGTGCATAACCCCAGAGATCCCCTTCACTCGACCATCAATGAATCAGATAGAGACTCTTCCATGACCAACGATCTTCAGATGAGAGTCATTGCCCAGATACACCTTTCCACCATCGAACTCCTCATACTTAGTGAACTAGTCTCGATGCGAGGTCATGTGGAATGATGCACCAGAGTCGATTAGCCACAAATCATCAGATGCATGGGTTGCCAGGGCTATGATGAAAGCATCACTGTCATCTTGTGATTTGTCAGAATCTGAATCAGGGGCTTTCTTCTTTTTCTTCTTCTCCTCTTTGCATTCCTTTCAGAAATGCCTGGTCTTGCCATAGTTCCAACAAAGAGCCTTGGACTTTCCAGGAGATTTGGATCTCCCATGGGATTTGGATCTACCCTTCTCAGCTTTCTTGTCCTTCTTCTTCCCTTTCTCCTTGGGTCTTCCACGAACTGCGAGGGCTTCTTTGGCTGCCTCAAAAGACTTTCTCTGCATCTCTTCAGACAACAGTGAAGAAACCACTTCTTCCATTTTGAATGTGGATGTGGTGCTGCCGATTGCCATGACAAGATGATCCCATGAGTCTGGTAGAGAACAAAGCAGGGTCATACACCGATCCTCCTCCATTTTTACACCAATAGATGTTAATTGTTCAACTAGCATATTAAAGGCATTCATATGCTCAGCCACAGATCCTCTGTCCTCCATTCGAAGATAATACAATTTCTTTCTCAGGAAAAGTTTATTGACTAGGGATTTGGCTTGATACACATCCCCCAACTTCTTCCAAAGGAGTTTTGCAGTAGTCTCCTCATGGACATTTAACAACACAGAATCGGCAAGACTAAGTCTTATGAGAGCCTTAGCCTTCTGATCCTTGAGATCCCACTCATCTTGAGTCATTGTAGTTGTTTTAGTTCTATTCACACTTTCCCAAAGGTCTCGGTCAACTAACATGTCTTCCATTTTGAGCTTCCACAGCTCGAAATTACTGCCATTGAACTTCTCTACTTCAAACCTTCCTGATGTGCCTACCATCTCCTTGCTGCAATAAGATACAGAATGCTCTGCACAAACTCCCACTCAACCTAAGATTAGCTCAAAAAACCCCTACCCTACAACTAGGACCAAAGGTGATCAAGCTCTGATACCAACTGAAAGGAAGCTAGGTGTGCAGAAAACGCTTCCTACACTAATCTAGAGAGGAGAGGGCTATGCAAATTCAACTTTATCCTAACTATTACAGCAATGTTAAACCATTAACATGAGATATTGCAGCAAAACACAAGAACCAGAAAGTAAACAGAAGAAGAGAGACAAAGATTTACGGTGGGGAAAACCCTTATCGGGTGAAAAATCCCACTCAGAAACCTGCACAATGTATAAACAAATCTGAAAGAATGTTTACAATACACTTGCAATGCAAGCTTCAATGGTCTTCGACACTTGTGTCTGGAGTCAATCCGGCAGCATAATAGTACCTGTAAACCTATGATACAAACTCCATCTCCAAGCACCTGTATATAAAGAAAATACAAGGCAATATTGGACCTATCTTGGAATGGGCATCCAATATGGCATCTTGGACCAAAACCCACGCCTAGGGACACTTGGTCAACATTGTAGAATGTGTCTGACACTTGTCCACAACTCCCATCCCAAAGAGGTCGCCTATTTCCAAAATGGGCTATGACAGATGTTCTTACGACACTTACGACCGTCATAGAATCTGTCATAGCGGTTACAACTTACATCTGTAAGAGAATCTATCATACACATGATATAAATAACATATTCTCTTACGACACATCATATTCCACCTTGGGGCACCCAAATATGCCTTGTTCAAAGATGCTGCATGACAAATGTCATTACCTGTCTTACAACCTTCTATTCTTGACTCTTACATGTCATAGATTCGTCATAGGAATCCGTCATAACCGTTTCGGTCAAACATTCCTTACACAACATAGAAGATGCCGACACATGGCAGAATATTCCTACCACTAAGTGGGACGCCTATCTCCTCATGTGAGGACAAAATAACAAGTTGTCATAATCCATGTAGGATTGACACATCACCATGCCACATCCCACAATATGACAAAGTGGAATTTCCAATTATTTACAACATAGGCAATTGAATAATAAATACAAACATTACAAATGCAAAGAATTACCAAGGTTGAGACACCTTAATTCCCAACATTTCCATCAATGTCCTATTCATTTTTTTTCCAAATCCATTATGTTGTGGAGAATACGGAGTTGTCTTTTGTCTCTAAATGCCCCAATATTTATAGAATCTTTCAAAATCATTAGAGCAAAATTCACCTCCATTATCAATCCTCAAACATTTTATTTTCTTTTCAATTTGCAACTTAGCCATTGCTTTAAATTCTTTAAATCGACTAAAAACTTTAGATTTATTCTTTAGAAAATATACCCATGCCCTTTTGCTATAATCATTAGTAAATGAAACATAATATGTGGATTTCACAATGGAAGGAACATCTATAGGACCAAACACATCAAAATGAATAAGATCCAATACACCACAAGATTTATGAGAAATCGAGTAAAACTGAACGCGGTTTTGTTTATCATAAAAGAAATACTCACATAAATCAAAATCAAGATTACAATCAGTCAACCCTTCAACAAGGTTTTTATTTTTCAAGGTCCTTAGACCCTTTTCTCCTATGTGGCCTAGTCTCTAGTGCCATAACATAGTCTTCTCTGCAGGCAATTTTAATTCAGAAAAAAGAGCACCCTTAGGTACCCAGAAGCCACGACCATCCATTGAAAATGAAACCCTCTCCTTCTCTAATGAAGTAGTCACATATTTGCTTTTCATAAAAGTACCATTGCACTAAATAGTGCATGCATCAAGCTTATACAATGTGCCAAATCTGACACCTCTAGGAATCACCACAGCACCTCTTACCATCTTGCATCTTGAATCAGAAAAGACTACCTGCACACCTACATCTATTAGTTTGCTCACAAATAATAAATGTCATGCTAATCCAGGGATATGCAACACACCATTAATCCTTTTTATTCTATCATCAAGAAATCTAATTTTAACTTTACCACAACCAACAATATTTAAATGAGAATGTACACCTTACCTCCATCAAATTTTTCATATTTAGAAAACTAATCTCTATTAGGGATCATATGGAAAGATGCAACTGAGTCAATTAACCATGCATCATTACCTGCATGAGTGGCCAAAGCTGCAATGAATGCATCATCATCTTCCTTCTTAGACTCAGAATCAAAATCAAATTTCTTCTTTTTCTTCTTCTTTTCTTCTTTACACTCCTTACAGAAGTGTCCAGGCTTATTGCAATTCCAGCAAATAACCTTGGACTTTCCTGGAGATTTGGATCTCCCCTTGGACTTGGATTTGTCACGCTTCTCACTCTTCTTTCCTTTTTCTTTGGGTATTCCATGAACAATTAAGGCTTATTGGCACTAATGGATACCTTCCTCTCCATTTCTTCAAAAAACAAAGAACCCACAACATCTTCAATTTTCAAGACAATAGAAGTACTCGCAATCACCATAACAAGAGAATCCCATGAATTAGGCAAAGAACAAAGCATGATCTGACATCTTGCCTCCTCACCCATTTTTACACCAATTGATGCCATCTGAGCCACCAACATTTTGAATGCTTCTAGGTGGTCTACGATTTGTCCACCCTCTTCCATTCTCAAGGAATACAGTTTCTTCATCAAGAAAATCTTATTCACTAAAGGTTTAGCTTGATATATCTCACTGAGTTTCTTCCATAGTTTCTTTACAGAGGGCTCTTCATGGACATTGATTAAAACAAAGTTTGTCAAGCACAATCTGATTAGACCCTTGGATTTACAGTCCATAACATAATATTCAGCAAGCAAAGTAGCATTTGTGGGCCTTGAAACATTCTCATCAATAGAATCCCACGGATCTCGATCAACTAATAGATCCTCCATCTTCAGCTTCCACATCTCAAAATTACTACTAGAAAAATTTTCCACCTCTATTCTCCCTGATGTGTTCGCCATCTAAAAATCCCTGTAACAAGATCACAAAGTATCTTCTACACAAGATCCCACTCAAAATTGGATTAGTTCAAAAAGCCCAATAGCCCACAACTGAAACCAAAGGTGATCAAACTCTAATACCACTTGTAAGGAAGCTAAGGTAGTTGAAAAACTTCCTACACTAATCTTGAGGGGAGGGATATGTAGAACTTTTTCAGATCTTTACAACAATTACAGAAGTAAACAGAAATATCAATCATACCGCAACACAATAATTATGTGAGGAAACCCTTTCAAGAGAAAAATCCCACACTCCAAAGCCGCCCAATATATTATTCAGGAATCAAGAAGATTACAATATACTTGTAGAGAAAGCTTTCATAGAAGTATAACCAACCAGAGATCTAGAGGAAACTCAACATCTATAAGACTCTTACACACAACCTCCATCTCAAGCTCTTGATATACAGGAGATACAATACAGTAAAATGTCAACGGTAATTACAAAACCATCAACCAAAACCACTAAAAAGTGGTGCCCAAATTATCTACAATAAAAGATGCCTTGTGATGTGCCAAATCACACACCAACATGTATAACTCTCCCCTTTACAACTCTTATAAGTGTCCAACACGTTTTCACATTTCTCAAAATAGGTGGTCCAACTTTCGGAGGCCATAACTTTTGATCTAGGTGTTCGATTGATGAATCGTTTGATGTGTCAGAAAGCTCAAGAAGAGATCTATAAATATATAGCCAAATTTGTAAGTTACGACAACTTTTAAGGCATTTAGGGACCTCTAAGTGCCTCAAATCTAAGTTTAAAACTTTTCTAGGAGTTTCAAACAATGGAAACTTTAATATCTTGCAATCCAAATATAATCTTAAGTCGAAACTCACCCAAGATGTTTACTTGGTAGTTTTGCACCTTTTGGGAAAATTTTGAGTCCATCTGTACTTAAATGTAGAGTTACTAAAAATAGTAAGCCCTACAATTTTTAGCCCCTTTTGGAAACTTTGAAAGTTCTAAACCATTCTTTAAGATAAAGGGTATTCGAAAAGACCAATATTGGGAAGAATAGAAATCTTTTGTAGGTGCAAGGTTGAAACACCTTTCCTAACAAATATTAATTAAGTTAATCCCTTAATTAATTAACCTAAGCTCCCATTATCCCATCTCCCCATAATTAATTAAATAATTAGCATTATTTAATTAATTAAACTCACATGTGTCTCCACCTCACCTTTCCAAATCCATGCACTTGTCTTATCTCATCCCACTCAACCATAAAATAAGTTAAAAATTCATTCACATGTCTCCATCCTCATTAATGCAAAGCCTTCCCAAGGCCAAATTAAAATTCCAAAATAATATGAGCCCTCCATCTTTGTTGATGAGACCCTAGCCCTAGATTTTACTATGAAATCTCAACCCTTGGATCTCATCTTTGAATTCTAGCCATTGATCCAAAATCCCCCAAAAATCTATAAATAAGAAGCCTCTCTAAGCCATTTGGACACTCTACAACTCACACAAATTATCAAACTTATGCTCTCATAATTCTTCCATCTGCATAGCCAAACTATAGCCAAATTGTAGCCAAATTATAGCCAAATCCCTTGCCTCCAGTATGTTGGTTATTTCTTGAGCAATCCACATTCACTTATATTGGGTAAAGCTAGGATTTGTAGCTAGGTGCATGCATTTCATCCACCTTATCAAGGAGACTAGAATGGAGAAGATTTTGAAGGTATAACCATTTGTTTGTGTTTACTTTATGTTTTTAACATCTTCCATATTCTACCATCTTCATTTGGCACACCTGGTGGGACTGATCCATCCCTGAATTTAACCTTTTTTAGAAGAAATTTCATGTGTTTTTGTGTAGGTGACTGGTTACCACATTCATTTGTGGATTAGCACCTAAGTGGAAGAGAATAGCGCCTTTGATCGCTTGTTTGGCACCTTTAGCTATGTACTGACTGTCTATTTTGTAGGACGTTTTAGCGCTTTTGAATCATTTGTTAGTACCTAGAAGTAGTCTATTAGCACTTAGGTGTTTTTTGTTAGTGCCTAAGAGTCTTACATTAGCGCATCCTATAGTGACGCCTCTGTAGTCTAGAGTAGCACTTCTATTTTGCTATCTGTTGTTTAAAATTTTTACATTTCTATTCATTGTCAGTGGGTTTTGCAGCTCTTTTGACATCTTTCTGTAGGTCCAATAGTCTATCTTGTAGGGAATTAAAGGTTTAATTTAGGCTTTTTAATCAATTTGCAAAACTTTTTAGCCTAGGATCGTAAATCTAAACCTCTAACACTATGTTTTGGACTAGAATCTATATAGCCTATTTTGATAACTAACCCTATTTGTAGGACATAATCTGGTTTATCTCTTTTGATAGAGAAACTCACACATTTTATAGGGTTTCTCGCTTTTGTCTTGGGTGTCCAACACCTTTGCTCTCAGGTTTAGCGCCTCCGCTCATAGGTTCAACACCTTTGTCTGCAGGTTTAGCACATTCAGCTATAGGTAAAAGCATGTATAAACTATGTATTAGCGCCTTAGCACTATCTGTTAGCACTTCTATGCTATCTGTTAGCACCTCTATTCTTTATGTTAGTGCTTAAGCTTATGATTTTAGCGCCTAGGTTGCTTCTGTTAGAGCCTTTGAGCTATCTATTAGCGCTTTCATCTAAGCATAATTTACATTATCTTTTGGATACTAATCTCACTTTTTGCAACTTCTAAATGTTTGACCAAGAACTCATTTATAGACTACTAACATTTTCTGTAGCCCTGCGGTCAAAGTCTTTTCTTTTTCCACTAGTTTAGTTGCACTTAATTAAAGTAGAGGCAAAGAACTTGTATGTTTTATCTTGATTTGCACTAGGACATATGCTCTCCCCTCACACCCTTGGGTGATCTTAGGGATCAAAAGTCCTTTTGTAAATCCTTTGTTTTGTATCCCCTAAAGAAGCACTACCTTCACATATGCTCTCTGCTTGCGCTTCATGTGATCTTGGGGATCAAAAGTGAGTAGTGTTTTCTTCCCTAGGAGGCCTTCTTGGAGATACACCCACTTCAAGGGACAACCTCAACCCTATGTTCTAGCAGGCTATATAAACATTGTGAGAATTGAAAGACTCACTTTAATAGGGACCCCATCCAGTCTAAACAAAACCCTCAAGACCCTTGATCCGTCGAGACTGGAGTGGTGGCATTCTTGGTTGGATGTTTGGTAATCCCTTGTTCATAGACTTGTCCCTCATACCTAGTATATATTGGACGCCCCCTAGAAACTCGTAAAGCCTAGTTAATACCATCGGTCATTTTCTAGTGTCATGCTAGAGATGCTGACTGCCCCCTGAAGTTACTCACCATCGTACCTCCTTGAAGCCAAGATAGAAGTTTTCTTTGGGTAAGGCATAAAAGCCTCCAAGAAAAGGGGTATTGGGTGCAATGCCCTTATCCCTAGCTACTCGCTCAGAGTGAAGTGTTATTAGTTAGGTACAAACATGTATAGGTATTCTATCATGTGGGCCCACATTACGAAATCACTCCTACTTGAATAATTTTAGGGAATGTTTACATGTTCTTGAAGTGTCTTCATGTGCTAAACCCATAAAATCCAATCAACCTTTATTCCTTGAGATTACAATCAGCCATTGTGTCTTATTGTTTGTCAAATCTCTTGCCATTAAATCCTTGAACAAAACACAAAATAACTCACTGATTAGAGCCTTTTAGCACCTAAGCCAATCTTGTCAATGCATTCATAATCTCTATCAGTGCATTAGCTATCTCTATCAACGCTTCTACAAAATAGTCAAATGACTAATCAATTAACTAGTCAACACATTCATAGTCCCTATCAGTGCCTATGCTTGACCTGTCAATGCTTGTGTTTGACCTGTCAGTGACGAAGATCCCTCTGTTAGCACATCCACTATCCCTGTCAGCACCTGCACTCTGTTTCTCAGTGCCTAAGCTCTATCTGTTAGTGCCTGAGCTCTGTCTATTAGCGCTTGAGAAGACTCTGTTAGTGCCTTCACCTATGACCTTAGACAAATGAACATAACAACTTTCCCACCAAAAAATTGATTGTCCTTAGGACTTTTAGAAAATTTTTAAAGTGACCCAAAATTATCCATTTCTAATTTTACTAAGTCATCCCTCTATAAGTCATCCATTTTATCAAAATCTTCATTCCCCTAATCATCCCATTTTCTCATTGGAAACCTTAGAAACTTTGATCACATAACAAATTTATTGACCTACTTTGGACTACTACCTTCATCCCATCAATCTCAGCCATACCAAATCCTCATTGACATCAAACCTATCCCCATCAAAACAAAACCTCCATATCGCCAAATAAAATTATCTCTTAACCAAATCTATCTTCCAAATTAAAAATTTGGCTAAAGTTAAATCTAGATCTTATCATTATCCCCTAATTTACATTAAGCTTAAGAACTTGTCTATCTTAAGTTTGTGTGAATTAGCCCTTATCAAACTTGGATAAATTAGCTTAGGAGCTTAAACTACTCCTAAGTTAGTAAATTCCAAGAATCCCATTTTACTTGGTGCGTCTTGTCTACCCCAAGTAAAATACCCTTGTATCCTTCTTTTTCTTAGGCTCTTGTCTACCTTAAGTAGGAGAGGATAAATCCTTTTGGTATCCACAAGATCTATATTTTCCCTACGTCTCTTTTGATTTGAAATCCAAAAGTCATCCTTCGATCAATCTTATCCAAATATCATCAAAATCATCATTATTATCCTTTGGTAATTTATCATCCAAAACCATCCCTTAATCATACCAAATCATACTTCATCCCCCAACCAACCTTCATCCACCAATCAATATCACTTGGTCCAAACCTTTTGAAAATCACACACAAAAACAAAGTTCTAAGATCCAACATCCTTCACATAACACATTCATTCCACCACCAATTTTGGGTCATTTCTTTGTATGCCCCCATCCACAAGGTTACAAGCTAAGAAAAACAAAAAACATCAAACCTGATAGAGAGTTTGGGATGCCTCGTGATTTTGGAATGAGGGACACAATTAACCAAATCACAATTGATCCTCCCTATCTTTCTCCTTCCCAAAATCAAGAAAATCAAAATCCTGATCAAGAAGTGATGGAATTTATACAAGACCCTAGCACCATGGATCTATTAGACCTAGTTCTAAACTCTGATCCCAATATGTATCTAGAGTTCTTGCTTCAAAATGGCATTGTAGTATCAAATAATCTCCCCACTAATACATCACAACCTTCTTCATCCAACAATACATCCAACACCACAACACAATCTATCCCTACATCAACATCAACATCAATTGCCACATCAACATCTATATCAACATTAACTACAACAACATCCATCCCACAAATCTCCCTCAACATCCCAACAATCCAACTTATACTAGTACCTCCACTAGTGTCCCCCAACTTGACCAAAACACCATAGCATTCATATCCCAATTCCTTTCTCAACCATCAAATCATACATTCAACAATCCCAACAAAAATCCACATCCATCTCCCAAATCAATTCCACATATACCACATCAACACAACCCCCTATTTCACAACCACCAACATCCTCTTCCACCCAAAAATTCAACCACACATTCCTCCAACAACTCCAACAACTCCAATTACAATAACAACAACAACAACAACAAAATCAACAACAAATACCACCCAACTCCCTTCAACAATTTATCATCCAACAAAAACCACCTAATTTCCTCCAACAACTCATCAACCAACAAGAAGACAACACACCCCAACCACCCAGAACAAACATATCACAAGTAGTCCAACAATTGATGCAAAGAATGGAGGATATACAACAAGGGTACAAAAGGAAATAATATTCCTTCATGGATATTTGTCCATATCCTTTTGATCGCTCTCCCAACATGCTACCTTTCCCTAAGAACTTTGAAACACCAAAAATTGACAAATACAAAGGGAAAGAAGACCCTTGAGAACACCTCAGGGAATTCTATATTGCTTTCTTAGAAGTCTCTTATGATGATACTTATCTCATGAGGACTTTCCCCTGAAGCTTAGGAGGTCAAGCTATTGAATGGTTTGCACACCTTACCCTTGGAATCAAAACATTTCATGAACTTGCAAAGAAATTTGTCAACCACTTCTCCTACAAATTTGAACATGAAGTGTCTATGAAGGACCTTTGCAACACAAAACAAAAGAATGGGGAAACCTTTGCTGCCTTTCTGCAATGATGGAGAAGCCTCACAAGCAAGCTCCCATGGCGGGCATCCCTGAGAAACAATTGGTCAATTTGTTTGTAACCAACTTAAACCAAGAAATGGGCTTTCACCTCCAAATACAATATGCCTCAGACTTTGAAGAAGTCATTGACAAAGGCACCGCCATTGGAAGGGACCTCATTGCAAAAGGGGCCATCAAAATTTATAAAGAAAATAATTACAACAAAAACAACAATAAAGTTAACAATAGCAACAGTAACAACAACAATAATAAATCCAATGAGAAACCTTGTTTTTGGGGAAAAAAACAAAAACACTCTCAATGATGGTGTGACATATATTAAAACATTCAAAATATACAAGTTCCTCCACCATCCAACCCATCCACAAGAAACAATAATGTCAGCATTCCTAAAGGACAACCAAGACAAAATAATGCACCTAAAAGAAAGTTTGAACACCTTTAGGAGAACCCATAAAAAATGTTTTGCGCAATCTGGTTAAAGCTGAATTAATCCAATTGCCTACTATTAGGCCTTATGACAATAATCAATTTAAACCCACATGGTTTAATGATAATTCTTATTGTGAATACCATAGGGTGAAAGGCCATAAAACATCTAATTGCATGAGGCTAAAAAATTGCATACAAGATCCCATAGACCAAGGTGATATCATGATTGATGATCCTCCCAAAAAGTCACCAAATGAGAACATCAGCACATACAAAGATCCACTTCCCAATCACAACAAAGGGAAAGCCTCTAGTTCAAAATAATCTTATAACATCATTCCTCCCCCTTCTTCCTTTGACTCTGTCGTGGGTTGAATAGAAGAATATTCTAACCATGTAGCCATTGTTACCATAAGTGCTAAGACTCCTAATTGTGTTGTTACCACTCACCATGGGTGCATCACCATCCAAGGAGAATCATTTGAAGCACCGTCCATAAACCCCCATCCTCCAACAAGTACAACATCCTCGACCACCTTGGAAAAACTCCAGCACAAATCTCTATTTTGGAGTTACTCCATACTTCACCCATCCATAAAGAAGTCCTTGAAAAATCTTTACAAGAGACTCGTGTTCCCAACGACCTTAATGTAAGTCAATTTCAATCCATGGTGGGACATATTTTGTCACCACATCACCTCACATTCTTTGAAAAGGATTTACCCACATCTGATCCATCTCACAATGACACCTTACACATTGAGGTTCGCTTCCACAAACATGTCATTAAACTAATCTTGATAAATGGTGGGTCTGGCCTAAATCTTTGCACTCTCAAATTAATAAAACATTTGGGATATTTCAATGAGGTGGTAGACTCTAGTAGAAGCATCACCATAAAAGGATATGATGATAATGAACAACAATCTGAAGGAACAATCAATTTACCCATCTAGGTAGGACCTATGATTTTGGATGCCACATGTAAAGTACTTGACCTTGACATCCCATATAATATTCTCCTCAGCCGTCCATGGATTCACACCATGCAAGCCATTCCATCCACTTTCCATCAATGTCTTAAGTTCCCCATAATGGGACTGAAGTAACGATCTATGTTGATCCCCATCCCTTCCAATATTGTAAGATGTTGGAAGGAAGGTATAAGAACTTTAATCAATGTCCCATTAATGATGCCGCCAAATCATCCACAACATATGTCGATCCATCAAATCTTGCCTCATCCTTCATTTCACCGTCCACCATTCTTGGGGTCAAGGTCAAGATAATTGACCAAGGATATAGAGAATACAACATGCATGGAGCCTTTTGTATAGCAAAACTCCCATCCTCCTCGAAATCATATTGGAGACCAAAATATTCCAACTTGGTGTCAATAATGGTTATAAAAGGTAAATTTGAATGCAAGCATCTCATGGATCAAGATGACCTTGAAGACACATCAAAGTGGATTTGCAAAGATGAGGAAGATAAGCCCATCTCTCTGCCTCTAGAAAAATATGGAAAAAGGTCTTCACATCATTCAAAACATGGGCTACAAAGGACATGGAGGTCTAGGTTTGCATGAACAAGGTATCATTGAGCCCATCAAAGCCACATAGGGTTATAGCCACAAATCTATCAGTAAATGGGGGTGTGGACCGTTTTCCATTCTCAACACTAGAAAGCTCAAACATTGCTTGGTGGGTTCGCTTAGAAAAAATGTCATATTATGATAAACCTTTTTTAATAGGCTTGGGAGATAGATCCCCTTGTCAGGATGATTGTATTTATTAGTTTGTAAGGTGCATGAGCAATTTTAATTTGATGAGTGATTAATTATTCTCCTCACACTAGTTACATTGGTTTGTGTTTTTCACTATTGTATGATCTTCTAGTTTTTTAGGTATTGTTTCATTTGCAATGGGTTTATTTGCTATGGAAGGAAGAGATGTTGGATCTCCTACATATTTGATGAATAGAGGAGGTTTCTCAAACCATAGATTGATTTTTTTCAAAATTTCCAACCCAACTCTACCAAATTTAGTTAAAAGCATTATTGGGTTGGAAGGGTTAGTAGACAATGCCAATCTTTGCTTGTACATAATGATCTTGGTTGATTTTAAAGTCAATCTTGCATAGATTGTGAATTAACTAGAGGTTAAGGGTTTCCTTGAATGTGTTGTGGTGTGATGGATTGGAGAAATTAAGGATAATGCCATCCCATAAGGTGAGTCATAGGATATCAAGAAGGAATAAGTAAACATACAAGTTTTTGTTGCAATGCGTGTAGAGCTTCAAGATGTTATAATGGAGGTCAACAATATTGTAAAAAACTTCTAGGGTTTAAGGATGGTCATGAAGCATTTTTTATCACTCACCTTAAGGGGTTGCTTGAAATTATTAGTGGAGATGACCCTTCCTCTCATGGAAGGGGGAGATTTGGTGCACTTTGTGAGGCATACAAAGATAATTAAAACATTGAAATTTGATAGTCTAGAGTCTCTCATTGGTGCTAAAGGATTGAAAGTCAAATTGGTGGTTGTTTTATGTAATGGGGTTTTCAACAAGGCCTATTATCACTAGTGTGAAGCATTGAGTGGTGTGGTGCACTGGGGAGTTTCTCATCTTCTGTAGTTTTAGGTGGTTTCTAGTTTTTGTTCCTTTGGATGTTGTTATCAATAATAGGGTTTAGCTCTCTTGCCTATTTGGCCTACTTCTCCCATTTGAGAATTATTTACACAAGAATTTAGTTTATGCTTCTATATTTTATCTTTTGGGTTGGGGTCCCATAATATAACCCTATAAAATTCTTTAAAAAATTAATATTAGTAAATGAAATGGACATCTAATTGGAATTTTATTTGTAATTAAGTCTAATTTATATGAAATATTTAATTTATTTGAAAAGGAACATAATTTATTTAAAATTATGAACAAATTTTTTGGAATGTCTTAATTAAATTTCACATAGTTTTGAGGACTTGAACAAGCAAATTAAGTCTAATTTATATGAAATATTAGGAATGGTCCAATTTAATTGGAATAAGTATTTAGAATGAAACCTAATTTATTTGGAATTAAGTCAGAATATTTTTTGGAATGCCTTAATCAAATTTCACATAGTTTTGAAAACTTAAGAACTAAATTAGGTCTAAGTTAAATCAAATATTAACATTAGTCCAATTTAAATGGAATAAGTCTAATTTATTTAGAGTTGAGTCTAGTTAATTTGAAATTAAGTTCAATTTTTTTGGAATGGGATTTAGAAATATGGATTAGTTATAAGTCCATATCATGTCCAAATCATTCGAGTCTACTTAAATTCAATTTTAACCTAATTTATTTCAAACATATTTGGTTAATTTGGATTGAGTTTATTTTCAAATATTCTTTATATTTTCATATTGAATTTAAGTCTAATTTGTTTTAAAATAGGCATGATTCATTTTATTTAGAATATGAATAGTTTATTTGAGATAAATAAGTCTAATTTATTTAGAATAAAATATAATTATTATGAATAAAATTTAGAAATCTAGATTATTTATAAGTCTAGATTATTTGAAATAGTTCATACAATTTTATAAGGAAGACAAGTTTTGATCATTGATCCAAGACAAATTCTATTTTTTTACAATTTGTAAATTCTAATAACACTAAATAAAACATGTATTTCTTATTGTCAAAGACTTTTGTATATGTACCAAAATTATGTAATAAGTGATTAGTATTATTTTCTTATACAAAATTTGAATATAAATTTAAATCATTCACATTGACTCAATTTATTACTATGTTTATCTCTAATTATGAAATATATTTAAATTCTCCATTCTAAATGGTTTCTCTATTGCCTCTTTAAACTTGCACTGGGTATTTGTGAAGATTTAGTGAAAGGTAATATGGGCTGAAATTTTATTTTATTTGGGATTTGTTGTTCGAATTGTTGTACTAATCCACCTTGATATGTTGTATTAATCCACCTTGATATGCATAGGAAAAAAAACTATTTATTATTAATGTTTTAGAAATAAATTATACTATTTTTTTCAAAGTATTAAAATATTAAATTTACTTTCCCTTGAATTCATCCTCATTCCCACTTTCAAAGCCTTTTCTCCCTCATCATTTTTTTAAAAATTTTCTATAAAAAGTCATTCAAAGAAAATTAAAGTGAACCATTCCCAATTGATAATGTTAAAACTAGGCTATTTACCATTGTGAAATAAATCCTTCAAGGGTGAAAGAAATTTCATTAAATTTAAGGTCTAAGCTTTTAAAATGGGAGGGTTTGCTATTGGGTAACAATAATGTGTTTTATTAGTAGGATAACCTTAATTTTTGGTTAAAATCATATTAAGATTGAAAAAAGCATAGGGGTTCAATCTAAATTTGAGGTTTTGATCTAAGTCCTTTAGATCAAACCTCCTAGGCTTAAACCAAACCTCTTTTTATGGAACCTCTTACGAGTCTCCTACACTCTATCTACATGTTGATTCAATTCACCTCATGTTTTTGGGGTCAAATAAAACCATCCAAAGATGAAATTTTATTAGTATATAGTCCTCATATTAGCTTTCCAAAAATTATAATATGTATTATATTTTTTAATTTTATAATCAACATAAATCAATTTCAATAGATTTTTTAATTTCTCTTTATACAAAAAGAGAAATGTAATAATACAATATAGGTTTTAATTTTTTTTATTATCAATTGAAAATTAATAATAAATAAAATATTTAATAAAAAATAATAAAAAATATTTGTAGACTAGATATTGGAGTTAATGATCTATCTACAAAATCATGAAATGATTTAGTTAATAGTTCAAGTAAAGTGTTATGGTAAAATGTGTTGTTGATTAAGGGTAAAGAGGGTTTTTTGAAAGGTCCCCAACCCTTTTACAACCATGGATCAAATAGAATAGCTATACAATAGTACAACAACAACACAACAACAACCAAATACATCAAGAAACCATAAACCAGTAAAAGGCCTAACCTAGGTTCTAAACACAACAAGAAAGAAGACTCACGATGACTTCAAGCCAAAGTGATCCAATGAACATTAAACTTTCCCTTTGAAACCCTCCGAAGAGACTCTAGGGCTACTTTCATTCTAGTCGAGACCGCCATCAACCATGATTGACTAATCGAAATGTTTCATCTTTTTGTTTGAAATCTCTTTCTCCTTAGGAGAAGAAGAATTGTCAGGTGAGACAATTCTTCATAACGTCCAAATCTTGAATTCCTTCACCTTGAGGAAGGCCATGTTCAATGGGTCTTTCTCCTTTTCCTTTTGTTGTCACTTCCTACTGACTTAGCAATAAGAAGTGGAATGGCTAGTCACACGGCATTTTCCACACATAACCACATATTCCTAGAAAACAATATGTTGCTCCCACACCTAATTTTGAAGACAGGGTAATAGAATATGGAAGCATCTTGCCCACATTTGCACACATGCAAAATTTAGAAAATAGTAAATGCTTCCTAGAAATGGTTACTAGATCAAGGCAATGAACTGACCAATTGTAGAAGCAATACCTTTCAAACTAATCAAAAAAATTATTGAAAACTAGTAGAAATATAATAAAAAATAGTTACTGTAAAATGTTACTCAATAACAAATAGTAGAAAAATAATAAAAATTTATTGAAAACTAATCAAAAAAATTATAAATTAATATCTACATAGGAAATTTCACAAATCATTAGTTTACATCGATCTTAAATTCTTAATAGTTTGTTTGGTATAATTTATAAAATTTAATGTGATTTTTAATAGTCCAATAATATAAAAAAGGGAATACACTATTATATTATCATCCCACCTCTTAATTATGTATTAAAAAAACTCATCAATATAATTAATTGTAGAAGGAAGAAATCCAACTTTTTTTAAATAAAAGCTTTAAAATTTCAAAAAAAAAATATTTAAATAATCTAGAATGTTCTTAGATTTAAATTTTGAAAGTTTGATTCATTAAAATAGAAATAATTTTTTTGAAAGATATGAATTACCTGCAAGTACTAAAGAATATCTTTCAACGTATAAACACAATGGTACTTTTAAATATCAACACAATGATACAATGATATAATATGCAAGCTCTTTCCTTTCACCCTAGAGGTTTTGACCTATGATTGATTCCTAGATTTGAACATGGATGCATTACAATATGGACATATTTTAGAGACATATATTATGCAAATTGGAGATGTAAGCAAATTATTCATTAGATGAAAGTATAAATACTTCCGTCAACTCAATTCTCTTTACTCATTTTGTGAGGTTCATATTCATGACATCACATATGATGAATGCTCTAATTTCTCCATGGTTTAAATTTTTCTATAAAAATAAAGTGAAAATCATGAATTCTAAAAGGTCCCCTAAAACTCACTTCATGTCCTACCTTAAAAGAGAATGACTAAATTTTGAAATGAATTTAATAGATATCTTGAAAATTATGAAAGCATGTGTGAGGAAGAGAATGAGTTCAAGAATAATGTTGAAGATGCTCCCACTTATTATAATATACATGAGAGTAATCATTCTCTAGGAAACATAAATGAACCATTGAATACAAACTTTGATCCTTTTGATGAAGGCCCCAAATTGTGACACTAAAACAAATAATCATTCATTGGGAATGACACGTTAAGTAGAGTCTTAGATCATAATAGGGATTTCGATTGACATTGTGGAGGGAAGACTAATGGTGAATATTCTAATCCTAACTTATTTTATAGATATTTTCAACTAAAAATAATTTTGATTGCTTTTGGATTATTATGATTATGAGATTTTATGTTTAACATTTAGTGAGAAGGATTTCACAAAACAAATTAAACTTTAAAATTAGATAATTAAACTATAGGAAGATTAATATTAACTTTATATAACCTATTTTTTAATGTAAATTTGATTCAATTAGTTGATATTATTAAAAGAATTATAGACTAAAATAATTTTAATCAATATTAAAATTTGTGCAAATCAAATCCTTGACAATAGAGTACAATATAAATTTAGTATGAACAATACTAAACTTTTGAAAGAACAAATCATTTATGAAAGGAAGTATAAGTTGCACTCCTAAAAAATAAAGAAGAATGTCCTATTTAAACATAAAAATTCTTCATGAGGTAAGTTTTTAATTTTTTAAATTGTTTTTGATTAATTAGATTTTTGGATTTCTTTTTTTATTTGTTATTTATTCAAGTAATATATGATGTTATATTAAAATTGCAATGCCATTTTTAGGGTAATTCACATACTCTTAATTAAAAAGTAAAGTAGGATATTGAGATAAATTTTGGGTTCAATTAAATACTCTATTACCTTAATCATAATTATGTTCACTAATTTCTCATTTTTAACCTTTTTATTTTTTAAAAAAATTAGGTTGGTTTTATTTATTTTACCCACTTGCATTTTGATTTGGATTTGCTTTATTTTGTTTAGGTTGAACATTTGCTTACTTTAGTCTCATTTTCTATTTTTTACTTATGCTTCTCTTATGTGTCTCTCTAACAATTCTTTTTGATTGGTCACTCTCTAATTTTTAGCCTAGCTCAAGTCACTTTGGTCAATCCACTTTGAGGAATCAAACCTATGAGCATGATGGCCCAGTGAGGGTCAAGTGGGGATCCAAAACCTATGAGCTCAATAGCCTCGTGGGGGTTTGAACCTTGGTGACAATAACCACAATGCCACGATTTCACCCATGCACTATGCCATGAACAACATGTCTCTCTAACATTTTAAGAATCCAAATCTAAGTAAATTTTTTATTTTAAAAACATCATAATTATTAAAAGGCTAGTCACTTAATACTTCTGTAAGCCTTTTCCATTTGTGATGCGAATTTATAAAGGTATTAAGCATGAAAGGATTATCAATCATTGTTTAGATCACACTTTTAAAACATCTACAAGATAATAAACGAGGAGAAGGGTATTTGACTCAAGAAAATATTTAACTTGTAAATTATATTCTTACCACCATGGATCCCAACCTTGTAGACCCTGTATTAATCCTAATAAATATGAGCATAAACTACAATCTTTTAATAAGAGGTGATTTAGACAATATCTACGAGAGCTATGAATCCCTAGAGCTAGTAGACAAAGGACTCAAAATAAATTAGAGGTGTCTCCTTTGAAGTTATAGATGCCTAGCTAGCCATAGAGCAAAGACCATGTAACTAGGCAATATATCTATCAAGAATATGAACACTTCACTAGTAGTAGACAACAATTACTAAGGGATAAACATGCATTTATAACTCATTGAGTCAACAATTCTTCTTATCCAATAAAACCCTTAAAGGTTAAGGTTAACTCTAGGTGAATGAACAATCACATTTGTACGATTTATATACTTAGTAAATCACATCACAATTGGAAAATGTTTTATATGAGTTAAATTTGAATTTTCACAATAATATTCTTAAATATTACAAGAATCCATAGTCCTTAGTTAGATTTAAATTTTCACATTATTTTAACACTAACTAAAGATTATAGATTCTTGTAATATTTAAGAATATTATCCCTTAAAATCACCATTTATCGTGGCCATAATACACCTTAATTTTTAAAGAACCACTAACTTAAAAACTTGTCACAAATCTAAAAAAATTAATTTATAAGCAACTTCTTATTTATCTTATTTAAGAGACATCAATATATTCCTCTACTATGATTTCATTGTTAAATTCCCATTTATAAATCTCTGTTCATCTCACAACTTCACCTAGTGATATCAAACTTCTATTTATGCTTTTATAACATGTCAATAAGAATTTGAAAAAACAAAAAATTTAAAACTTGTTCAATATGTTTTTTGCATTTATAACATGTCACGAAGAATGTTTGATCCTCTATCCTTTTCTTGAGTTAGTAAATCCTCATGACTGGTATTCTTTTAAAGATCATCCCATTTTAAAGATTAAAACAAAGAATTCAAAACTCTGTTGTTTCTGTGTTCTTAGGCAATCCCTAATATAAGGTTGAAATGCATCCATGCTGTATGTAATGCTGCTGAACTCGTTTTTATGTGAACTACTGTTCTTTTATTGCTCTTCTATTGAAGTCTCTTTTTTCCTTTATAATATTTGCATTGCTCAATTAAAAAAAATTAAAAAATTCATGAATCATCTGCACATTTTGCAGACGCATTGATTGCATTCACAGAACTCTCTGCCAATACCCACTTCAATTTTTTTAACCCAACTTCTGAGATCCTTCCACATATACAAATCTTTTGGATCTCGAGGTCTCGAGAAGAAAAGGGACAGTTCGACAGATGGAGTTAATACAATGAAGAGTATGTATTGGAATGCATGGAAGACGTCGATAATACAATGAAGACTGTTCTGTGGACTTTGGAAAGCTGTGCTTTCTTTGCAATGCTAGTACTAAGGATAACGACATGCACACTGTGAGATCATATGGAATTTGAAAGTTGTGGATTCAGTGGAATCTCCTACTGTGTGGGGGTACAGCTTATCAATCCTCCTATCATTTTATGTACACTGGAGATTGATTAATATAAATGAATTTGAGTTCTCTTTTAAGGTATCTGAATACTCATTTATGATCCATGTGATTTTGTACACTCTATTTATTGTGATTTACGAGTCTTGTGGGCTTTTTGGCTTTCAATGACTTGAATGTGTATGTATAAAAAATGTAAGATAATTGTTTGTATCTCTTTTCCTTTTATTATATTTCATTATATTTCAAGTTATTCTTTTATTTTATGGGTATTAGTATAACATCTTGTATCTTTTATTCTCGTGTCAAACTTGTTTAGGGTTGTTTCTTTTGGTTCTCAATTTTTGTTGTATAGTTCTTTTTACAATAATCTTCATAATTTTTCACATGGTATCAAAGTAGGAGTGATAATATTTTAGTTGAAAAGAAGGAAAAAATTTGTGATTACAAGACCTTAGGGCACTTTCATATTAATTCAAGAGAATTTCACTCAATACTATGCATATGGTCAAGTTGCACAAATTTGCCTATAAGACTATAAAATTTACAAAAAGTTAGCAAGGTTTTTTTTGGTTCACTCCAAAATTCATCCATTTAAGACAATTTCTTTTTAGATTAAATTTGACATCAATTTGACCATCACAAGCTATTTTGGAGTGATTTTAATATAAATGGGGACAAAAGTTCTTGGAGACCATAACTTTCACATACAAGGGTGTTTTGGTGTAGTGCTAAGGTAGGAGTTCCTAACTAAAGGTTTATCTGACCAAGTAGCACATGTCATGAAGGTAAGCAAAAAATTGAATAATTCACAAGTCATTCTATATATCTGGAAATATTATAGAGGATTATAATGGATCTTGGCCTTTCTAATTAACAGACAAAATTCCCTAACTTACTATCTCTTATCCTAACTAAACTAACTTCAATGTTACACCTATACATGAGTCCTCTAATCCATAAAAAATCCAATATGATCTTAGATCCATTCCTCATTAACTCAAATCACCCAAGGGATAAAATCATGCTATATTGTTTTGATAGAAAATTGATAGGAAAATCAAATATATTTTAAATTTTTTTCTCAAGGTGTGATGTAACTTTCTCTAGGTTCCATCTTTTGATCCTCATGTTTGCAAACCTTTAATGTTGATGACCTTCTACTAACAATTGATTCACAACCTCTTGCCTCTGATTGGACTATGATTTCTTACATGGATAAGAATCCATTTACCTTAGATGGCATGTGCAAGTGACCATTGACACTATCAAAAAACATATTTTGACTTTGTCCAATGACATTTGGCAAAGGGTGTGTATTTAGGGATTTCAAATGCACTTAGGAATGAAAGTGTGATAGAACGTGGGTTGTTGATCTAATTGTGCATATGTACTAATCTCGCTCAGTCATCGATCTTAGGACAACCAACAATACGTAAATCTTAATTATGTAGTTGAAGTGCATTTGGGTAAGTGCATGGAAATGGGGGCCAATAGGGGGTTAAAAGTGGCCAATTTTTCTTAAAATTAACAAAAAAATAGAATTTGATGAGTAATTTGAGACGCCTACACTCAAAATTTGAAGATGTGATAAGAATAAGAAAACTAGTGCTCTAGTTTCTAAACTACTATTTTTTAAAATGATGGGGATTATAAGGGTCAAATGTTAAGAGCACACAAAGTGGTCACATTTTTGTCACAAAAATATAACATAGCATCAAACGTGCTCCCCCACATTTTTTTAGTTCATTAAGTATTTGTAAACCCCTTTGGTAGATAGCTAGCTAAGATCATCTAACAATTTTGATATTTTTCTGCTAATTTTAAAATGAATATATTATTTTTTATTAATTTTATAAGTGGACACATCTTGAAAAACATAAAATTGAGCATGCTTCCACCTTAATTTTGAGAAAAAAATATCATTTAAAAAAATCAGTGTTTGTAGAATGAAGTGTAGGATGTGAAAATGTAATTTAAAAAAAAATTAGATAAGAAGATTAAAAATTACGTAGAAAAAAATAAGAATTTGCTTTTGCTAAAAATAAAGACACTACTAAAAGCAATTGAAGATCAAAATATTAATATATTTGGATTTTCGAAAAAAATACATAGTTACCAAGCTAAGATAAATCTTGAAGTTGTCTAAGTGGTTTTTTTAAAAAATCTTATCCTAAAATAAGTCAACTTGATGGAGAGAACACTCAATAGTTGTATTTTTGCATGTTATTTGTAAAACGCAAATTTGGGCACCCAAATTGCATGTCCAACCCTTAGGATTGGTAAATTTAAACTTATTCCAAGCTTAAGAGTGGGAATTCAATGGCTTAAATTGGTATGCATATGCATTGTAATGCACTCAAGTTACCAAAAACACATCTGAGCCTTAAGATGAGCACATTATGTTTTCTAGAATACAAGCATGTTTTGGAGAAATATGAATGTTTGGCCACTTTTTGGCCTCCCATCTTTGTGAACATACCCATCTGAAGACTCTAGGTGAGGTCCTAATCAAATTTGGACCTCCACATCAATCCAATATCAAGAACTTGGTCTCTCAATCTGTATTTGTCAATGCATGACCCATTGGTAATGTGTGTAAATCAAGTTGGTCTTGTGAGAACTTGCCCTACCTCTAAAAGGCAAAGATTAGCTTCTAACCAAGTATGCCCTTGCAATACCCATTTACATCCACACAAATTTGCATTACTATAGAGGCTACTTGACAAAAACCTAAAGTGGAACTCTTTATGTAGACTTTGAAAACTCAAAAACAAAGTAAAGGACATGGAAAAAAATTAACATATTTTTGGTTCAATGCAAGATTAAATTAGTGCCTAGGATGGCCTTGCATTAGATTCTTTGAATATGAAAGAAATGTGAGCCTCTACTCACTCCTCTACTTGAAGTTATTCATTTAAGTAGATAAAGTAGGTAACTTCTTTTGAATTTAGCCATGTTGCATATTATTTTGAACAATTCTTCCACTTGACCAAATATTCAACATATTCCTTTCCCCTAGTTCTTTTGGTAACTCTTTGATCTAGAATGCACCCAATCTCTATATTTTATCACATTTGTGCCTTCAATTCTAAAATCTCAAAATCTTGAATCCCTTGATTCTCTTTCTCCAAGCCTTCATGGTAGTTATATAAGTTTGCATCATTGAAGATGAGACATATATCTATGGTATCTGACACTAATCTTATAAGCATTGACTGAAATCTTCTTAAATGTACTTTATATGATCCTATCTTTTTGCATTGTAGCTTATTATATCTTCCTTATGGAAACCTCTCCTTCCTTACATACATAAAAAAATCATCCCCTTCTTGTCATTTTTTCCTTCTTTGTTGGTCTACATGCTCTTTGTATCTCTAACTAGTCTTAGCTAGGTACTCTAACTTGATTATGAATCTCTTGCATGTGTGGGGAAAACTATTATGCTTTAATGATTATGTTTTTTTTGTCTCAATGGTACTCCATAAATGCACATCTTCTCTAAGACTACACCTATATAACACATGGAATGGTGTTCTTTGAATGTTGTTGTTCACTTAATTATTTTAGGAAAACTCAACTTATGCCAATGCTAGGTCCCATTGCTTTGGTTTCTCAACAACTAGGCATCTTAATAGGTTACCAAGAATGTGCTTTGTGAGCTTAATTTACCCATTGGTATGTGGCTAATAAGTTGAGCTAAAGTTTAACTTGGTGTCCTAGAGAAATGATTGATGAACTTTGTATTGTAGTATGAGATTATCATTCTTTGTAACTTGTACAATCGTATCATCTCTCTAAAAATAAACTAACAATGTGGGAATCATTACTCATCTTTAGGAAAGTAATGAAGTGCAACATCTTGTACATACTACATATGACCATAAAGTTAACATCATTACTACATTATGTTTGTGATAATCCTAGCACAAAGTTTTTACTCATATCCTCGCATGACTTTTGTAGTATCAACAAGGGTTGATACAACTAATATTTTGATTTCTTCCCTTTTATATTGGTTGATTTAGCAAGTCTCAATTTTTTGCACATTTGTTTCCATTCATGGCTAATAGTAGCCTTATATATGAAAGGAAGCAAGGTACATGTAACACACTTCCTACACCAATCTAATGAGGGGAATAGTATGCAAATTATTTTAAAATCATTAGAATTACAGTTATGTTATGGGATTAACACAGAGATTGCAACAACAAACACAACACAAGAGTGCAAGAGAGACACAAGATATATCATGGGGAAAACCTTTTTAGGTGAAAAACCCCACACTCCAAAACTTGCACAATGTATTAACAAAACAAGATTGTTTACAATACACTTGGAATGCAAGTTCTTCTAGTAGTCTGCAATTGTCATTTCTAGAGTAATTTCGGTAGCATAACAGTACCTGTACAAACACTATGCAACTACTACTCCAAAACACCTCATTATATAGAGTTACAAGACATAAACATGATGCTTCTAGAGATGGGTGTCCATCTTGGCCACATGGCCCATTTCACACACCCAAGGACACTTGTCCAACATGCATACATCTCATTTACATCTGTCATACATGGCAGATTTGACTTCCCAAGAATGGAGCACTCTAGGCTAAAAATAGGCAATGATAGATGCTCTTATGCATCTTACAACTATCATAAAAATATGCAACATAACAACACTTAATGTTGTAAGAGAATCCGTCATACAAGACTAAAAATAACATATTCCTCTTACAACATGTCATAACCCAACTTGGGCACCCAAAGATGCCTTCTCCACATGCAAAGATGCTCTTCGACACTTGTCTTCACTTGTCATAGGAATCTCTATACTTGGCTCTTACACGTCATAGATTCTATCATACAAAATAACTCATCTGTCATACCACAAGATGCCGACACATGGCATATTAGTGCCACCTCAAATGGGATGCCTATATCCACATGGGATGAGTTGATGATCCTAGTCACCTTACAAGTTGAGTGACAACTCACCATGCCACTTCACACTAAATGACAAAACAAGATGTGCAACATAAATTACGTCATAGGCAAATAAATAAATAAATAATCAAATAAACAATGCTAGGAATTGCAAGGTTGAGACACCTTAATTCCCAACAATAAAGAAATACCAATGTTTTTCCACTCTAAAATATCATTAATCCTCCACTATGCTTTTCCTAGATTAGGTTCTCCCCCATCAAACCTTGAGGTCTACATAACTATTCTTTTATAATAAATATCCAACTTGAAATAAATAGTCCAACCATTACATTCGATCCTTGTCGATTGGATTATGGTACGTGTTCCATGTGTCCTTGAAATTTTTATTTATGGGTTAAGCCTCCTCCATGATATCAAATCCCACTACTTCAACTCTCATACCTATGAGAAAATAATGCCTTCTATTTAATGCATCAACTATATGATTAGATTTATTGTTTTTGTTCTTCAACAAAATGGGTAATTTTATAGGGAATTCAACCCATATTACATGTAGTTGATTCAACTTGGTTTTTGATAAAATATAATGCTTGGTGATCAGTATAAAACACAAATTATTCCTTTAGCAGTAAATAATTCCTCCACTTATTAATCACTTGAAAAATAACATAGAATTCTTAGTATGCTATAGGCTTCCTTCCTTCCTCAACACTCCTCAACTTGTCACTAAAGTATGCTATCGGCTTCCTTCTTAACTCAACACTCCTCTAATTGTGGTTTCATTGGAATCACAATCCACCTTAATTATCAAAGATCAATAACACTAATACTAGTTGCTCCATCACCTTGTCTTTGAGCAGCTAAAATATTCTTGTGGTAGTAGTTGTCGACTCAAATTCCTCACGATTTCCCTTCATGGTCTCTCTAATGGGATCATGTAGATATCACTAAAGTTGTGAATGTATTTGTGGTTAAAACTAGCTAGTCCATAAAATTTTCTTTATAATATTGGCCATTCTAGTATTTTTCTCACCTTCTAAAGGTCCATCCTCATTCCATCATGGGTAATCACAAAATTCAAGTATACTAGTTCCTCCATAAAACCACACTTCTTAAGGTTAATCATATTTTTTCTTCTTTTAACTTCTATAGAACATGTTGCAAATGGACTATGTATTCTTCCCATTTTCTTCTAAATATTTGTATCATTTAGAATATTCCATCATAGACTCCCCTATAAAGTTACTTAACACTTCATTCATGATTTGCATGAATTTTATTAACATGTTACTATAAGTTCAAAAATTGCCTACTTTGCAACTTTCACCTTACATTTTTGCATTGATTTTGGCATCCATGATCCCTACTCATAATTAATCATTACTCATCCCATTTTCTATCCTTTTTATTGATCACAAATGTGCAAAAACTAGACAAATAACCTTAGAAACTCATCCCCAGTCAACTTTGGTCCAGTTTGAATTTAGCTATGTCCATCAGGACACCAACACCCCTAGATGCTTATATCTTAACACTAACATCGCTAGATACTCATGTCCATGTTCAAATTTTTGGTTTTTTTGCAACAAGTCTTGTAACCCTAAAACAATACATTTTCAATGGTTATCTCACTTTGGAATAATCTATAAACCTAGTTTTTTCCTAATTTGTTGGGTTTACACTCATTTTTTCTATCACAAGTACTTCACTCTATTCTCACTCAAGCTCTTATAAAATTTCTTGGAGACTTCATATTTATAAAGGGGAAATATGAAATTCATTTTAAGACATTTCATTTGAACCACCCATTATAATAGATCCTTAGATCTCCATTGAATGTTTTCTCACTCTCCATTTGTCTCTCCATATATCTTCTTATCTTTCTCCTTTGGCCATAGTTTATTCCATTTCCCCTTACACTCTCAATGTCAAAGCTCTAAAAACTTCCTATTATCTTCATCATGTATATTTAGACCTTTCCCTTATACCTTCCCTTTCTTTTTTCTATATTATATAATCTTCATCAATCCTTTTCCCTCCATCACATACGCATGCCACCATGGAGTAGAATACCTGCTAGGGTCTATTTTTCATGCACTTTTTTCTCTATATAAACCACAATTAACACCTCCAATATGGTTCCCACACTCTAATCTTTTCTATATACTAATGTTGAGAATAGAACAAGACAAATAGGGGACTGACTGAAGTAGTATCTTATATAGTACACCCAGATTGTTTTGTCCCCATCTTCAATTTGTTAGATATTTGTTCTAGAGAACAATGTTCATATTCAACAAGACATAGGGCATCAAATATTTTTGGTGAGCATTTCAAAAATGTTTGAGGTTTGTCAGACACAAACACTAATGTTTTGGTAGACACTAGTGCCCAAGTGTAAGTAATAATTCTCTTCTATAGGCAACAATTTCCCATTTTTTAAAACTTCTTAGATCTCTTAAATTTTCTGAGTATCTTCTCTTTGACCTTCATATTTAATTTTTAGTTTCATATCCTTGATCATACATGTGTATCCTATTATTTTTGCTAGTTATTTCAATAACATAGTTTCTCATACTATTTCCATTTTGAGCTCTTGTATGATCTATTATTTAGATTAGATTAGTATAGTTAAAGATATGAATATTATCGGTAATATAATTTAATACACATGGTAAATTAATATAAATAAATTTACTATTTCCTAAGACAAACACTTAGGAGTAGCTTAAAATTTATCTTTTAGTTATTTAATCCAAAAGGAATAACAAGACATTCATACATCCCTTCTTTCATCTTGAAGATTGTCTTCCACTCATCATCTTCTCTAAAGTGTATTTGATGCTAATATTCAAATAAATCTTTGTAAAGTATCATGATCCACTTGGACAACCCATTTTATCCATTCTTACAATTGAAACTAATACTTCACTATTATCTTGTTGATGTCCAGTGAACCAGTTCACATGTTCCATTTACCATCCTTCTTTGGTACACACACTACTACTTGTAAGGTTGAAAATTTCATACCCTATAGTTTTGACACTAAAAATTGTCCTTATTTTTAATGTCCATTCTTGTGGTATGTTTTAGGTATCATTTTAGCCCTCTTTCCTAGCCTAGTTCCTAATCCAAATGCCATGTTTTGTGTGTTTATGTTGTTGTTATGTATTTTTAATATTTATCATGTTTAATATTACCATTTTGTAATGTTTCCCATTTGTTTCTTCTTGGACATTAGTGTAGTCATGTAGACATCTACGCAAGCACGCAAATGTCTCACAATTGTATGACTATATGAGCTTTGTTTCATAGCTAAAAACTATTTCTTTTTTACCTCCATTTGTTTGTAACTATCATTTGGCCTAGCCTACCAAGTTTTCAATAGTCCTTTCTTGACTTCTTAGCCAAAGATAGCCTCTTGAATGATTTATATTTTGAATTTTGGATTCCTTATTCCCTCTCATGTTTTTGAAACTAGTTTTCGGGCTCCAAGTTTTCTTCTCCTCCAATATTCTATAGGACTTTACAATATTGAACATTCTACAACAACTCTTTGGTTTTGTGAGCATCCTCAATTGCCATTGTGAAGCTTTTCACATACCTTGGTATACATTTTCTTGGATGGTTTTCTATTCTCCTTCTTTTTCCTTGTTATTTTTGTGTCATATTATTCACTTGGTATTTTTGTATTCTATATCTCCCAAATCTCTTCCATACACATAGGGATAAGACAATTATTATTGTTCCTTTTTATCATCTATATTATTGATCTCGGTCTTAGAGGCACATATGATAGGAGCACACTCTCTCCAATATTTCCATTTTATTGCCTATGGAGGTTGAAAGACCAAATTAGGAGCTTGACATATTGGCAAGCTCCCAAACAATCACCAACATTATCCTGTCCCAACTATAGGTGCATTTGAAGATTAAACTCACAACAAAGGTTTCATATGCTCCATCTTTGATGATATCTATTCTACTTGTTATATTATGGTTTATTCTTTATTTACTTATTTTCATAGCTATTAGATGGTATTTTGTTACTTTTTTTTTAGTTTATGTAGCATTTATAGATTCTATTTTATGTATATTTGGATCTTGTGTGTAGGATATTTCAATTTTTGCCTAGAATTTTTTTTTTGATGTTCCTAGATGACAAAGTGTAATCTGGACTACAATGCACATCCTAGATGACAACACAAGTGCACTGGCATATGAACTATGTCTCCTCTAGATTAATCCTACAAATTGACTACAACTCCAAGTTCCCCTTTATATACTTCATTTTGATACTCTAGTTTTTCATTTCCCAACTTAGTATTCCTTTCTATTGAACAAATGTATCTTAAATTTTATTTTACACTACTACACATGGATTCAAAATTTCTTTGATCAATCCTTTCTACAACTCCTATACTTGGTTGTTCATTTCTTCATTTTCATTTGGTATCAATATGTATGAAACCTTGATTAGGATTATTTCTCCTAGAATCAAATCCATGTGATGGTTGATGCCACACTACAACGGAAACCCATCTATTATCTAACTAAATATTATATATCTAGATATTCATTCAATATATCCTTCACTTCTTTTGGCAAGTCATATGGTGGTGCTATAACTTATTCATTTTCTTGTATGGGTTTGGCTATAAGTACATAAACAACTTATTCATCCTTGAGAATCCTTAATAACTCCTTTCCCATAATTATCATTATGTGGGGAAAATTCTCACTCCCTTCAACCTAGTACTTCAATCTTCTCATGACATTCATCTTCCCATCCTTGACAAGGGTGCATGTGTTTCCTCTACTATAATACATTAATTTTATATCAAACTTCCATGGTCTACCCAATAAGACATGATACATATCCACTAGCACAATGTTGCACCATATCTCATCTTTGTGTTAGCTGGAAAAGAGAGACTAGCCCAAGAGATTAAACTAGGTCAAACCCTCTTCCATCCAACATTGAGACACAAACTGAGCTTGGATTCTACCTAAGAAGGAGAGCCAAACTATAGGGGTTTTGTCCCTTTGTTGTATAGAGGAGAATAAACCAAATCCAATCAATCAAGCTAGGACAAAGTAGAAGCCCCAGTTAAGCAAGATCTGTGAAAACATGACCGTTGGAAACAAATATAAAAAATCTAACACCATAGCGGGGATCAGAGGGCAGAGTAGAACCTAGATTTGGATTTGAGAGGCTAGAAGGACTAGGGCACTTGAACACCCTAGACCCTGATTAGGGTTTTATAGAATGTTAAGTTTCCTATGTCTTCACCCTTCTGTGTTCCTGCTTCCTATAACTTGTTTGCTGCAGATTCTTCTGTATGCTACCTGCACACAGACAAGAAGGAAAATGGTTGGGTGCTATTTAGGAGCTTTCCTAAGTCAAGCTCCATGAATGGTGTTTCCACCTCCACAATATAAATATTGAGAGATAAATAGAGCATGCCCTAGGAGGGTAGAGGCAAATTTGAAGTAGAATGGAATGCTATCACAAAGCATAAAGGAAAGGTGTTACCATGAGTATGGAAACCCTAGCATGCTTGATGTGACATCACAACTTGACTCAAGAAGTTGGTGTATCCTAAAGAAGTAGAAATATCTTCACAAGACCTACAATAAGTTAGTGCAACAACAATAATCCACCATAGAGATCTTCAGAGAAGAATATAGAGCATGAGAGAGAAGAGAGAGTGCAAGTGTGCCTAGATTGCGTAGAGAACTTATAGATGTTCAAATGAATAAACTAACTTTATTTTATATGTATTCCCACTCACCAACAATGAATAAAACCAAATGGAACCAACATGCTAAAGTTCAAGAGGTGTTCTAAGCTGACACCATAAGAGAGGGGCTAAAGGACCCATCTAGGACCAGGGCACTCGGGTGCCCTGGTCCTTTAGCACCACAAACTCTATGGAGTGTTCGTTTAAGTGGGCTTAGGCCAGTCCTAACTTTATTTTGTCTAGTTTATTCATCAGGATCGATATTTATTCATTTAATGTTTGAAAAGGTGTTAAAATAGGTCCTGATTAACAAGGGTAAACATTTTACTCTATAACACTTTGTACAATCCTATGTGGAAGTTAACTAGACATTGTTTTGTCACTACAACTTGATGGCACTTTTGAAGACATGGTAGCTTATATGGGTTAGTGTATGACACCCTCTTGAAAACCAATTTATTCTCCATTTATACAAATACTAAGTTATTTATGCTATCACTATCTATTATAGCCTTGTACATAACACTTTCCTAGATAACTATGAAGATAAGCTAAAATAGGATTCTTGTTAGAACATACTATTATTAGGGGTCATACACTTATAACATTTATATAATGTTCTAATATAAGGTTATAAAACCATATGTTATATAGCATATACCATTTAATAATTAATAATCTGATAACTATTAGATTATTAATTATTTACAAATGGTTGATTTGAATGGATGTGACTAATACCCTTTCAGATATTTTTCCACCCCTTCTCCTTTACTTAAGGATGTTCTCTCTCATTTGGGAGGTAGTGAATTTATAGTTTTATAGTGAATTATATCACTATGCACATGAGTTATTATTGGCCACGTGAAATTATGTAGAGGAGTATAGCCCCAGGTTTAGTCTATTTTTTAATAGACTATATTTTGTAAGTGTTTTAATAAAATGATGCTTTATGGGGTTTTTTTTTACCCAAAAGGATTATCCCCATGTATATCTTGTGTAATGTGTTAAATCTGTTACACATATGGTTCCTTTGGTTGTATAGTTATCATTGATGTCAACACTGTCACAAGGTTGTCATTGTTGTCAACACTGTTATGGATGTGTAATATTGTTCATGGTTGGATGTCATGGATTAACTAATGTAGAGTTGAGTAGTTGAGTATTTGTGTGATGGTGTTCATGGTTGGATGTCATGCCTGAACCATTACAGAGTTGAGTATGAAGTCATATTCAGATGGGAATTAGAAGCATAAAAAATACACATTAATATGGGAATTAGAAGCACTGACATGATCAGATGTGTTGCTGAGGTTGGAAGAATGTTAGTAGTAGCCTAAAGCATATTGTATGATCTCTTATACTATTCCAAATAATGCATGTGTTAATACAAAGAAGATTTGGCCTTTGGAAGTTGGTGATAGTCTTTACTTTAGGATGACTGCCTTTGAAGACTATCTGGGAGATTGCTCAACATCTCCACCATTTTGATGTTGTACCTCTGCGGATTGGATGATAACTTAATATAGTGTCAAACCATGTATATTCCGAGTTTCTTGATGTTTGGATCATCGGAAGAGTATTTTGCAGTGGACAGTGCAAAGACAGTATTGGTTTTGTGAAGACAGTTATTATACAGAAGTAAAATGCTCTACATTACTCCACATTTGTAGATATGGCAATGCAGTTCTGGAACTATGCTCTAGGTATAGTGAAGGTACTAATTCCAAAGATTTAGATCTTTTTTCCTTCCTCCATGAAATTTATGCGTGACAAGGTTCCAGCATGTGTTCTAACAGTATAATGTGATGATAAAAGTTGACTGGGATGCTTTGCATTCCTCCAGATGTGAATGTTTATCTTTGTGGTTTTGTGGACATGTTCATGAATGTGCATCACATGCTCTCTTGCTGTTTCAAGCCTCTTGGTGGTCTGCAAGCTCATATTTTCAATAACAGAATGTTGCAATGTGTTTTGGATGACTTGCAGTTTCCAGAGTTCATGATTGAGGTTGTGCAGCAAAAAATCTTTGATGTGTGGAGGTAAAGGTGTATTTGGGGATTTGTATGAGTCTTGCAGACTCATCTGGAAAAGTTTCATGAAGATCTTTCTTGTTTCCAATACTGCACAAGGTTTTCAAGTTGTTGTGGCCATTATGCTTCAGGTTTTCATACGTTTTGCTTAAGTCTGCCCTATTTTCAAATGAACAGAGTGTGCGGAGGTAATTCCTTGATGTTTGATGATGTAAAGGATGTTTTGGACCTAGTTAAGCAATTTTTGAGGTGGGCAAGGCATGGACCTTCTGCTGGTGTTGCGTGTAGTCTTGTTTAGGACTTGTCCTCTACACATTTCATATTGTGTGTTGTTTGGCCAACTTGTAAATGTATTTTTCATATTGTTTATGGTTGAAAAGCAATGTAATATCATGTATACATAGTAAATCAAAGTGTGATTGCAAAGAGATTGATAGAGGTCGCATACAAGATAAGGAGAAGAATGAATGCATTTTGATGTGCGACTGAAGGAGAAAGAGCATAAGTTGTTGATGCTATCCTAATTCATCTTGAAGACATACTTGTGATAGTGATCAAGTGTAGAGTGTGCCTAAATGATCTAATCTTTAGAAGAAAGTGTGAAGAGGCAGAATTGCAATCATCAAAGGAGTGAGTTTCAATGTCAAATTTTAGACAGTAGAAGGACTGTCATACTATAATCTTTTGTAAGCATGTTCTCAATTTAGTGAGTAGTAGCTTCCTTGGGAGTGACCCCAAATCAAAATTTTTAGGGAGTAGTAGATTCCTTGGGTTGTAGCCCTAAAACAAAGTTACCATTTGAGCTTTATATATTGTGAGTTAATCCTCACCGTGGCTTTTTGCTTCTAGGGTTTTCCACATATATTTGGTGTTATGTGTTGATGTACATTATGTTAATCTTTCAAGTTCATATTAATGCTATGATGTTTAAGTTTTAATCTACTCCGGATAAGTTGATGTTGTTAAAGTTGAAGATTTTTTAGATACTGATTCACCACCCTCTTAGTATCCTTATGTGTTCAACAATTGGTATCAGAGCTAAGTTCCTCTTAGGGAAGCTTAACCACTTGAGGAAGGTCTGGGATGGCAAAAAATTGATCTAGCAAGGTACCTAGGTTTGATGGTACAAATTATGCTTTTTCAAAGCTAAGGATGGAAGCCTACATAATTTCTCTAGGGTGTGGAGTTTGGCAATCTTTTAAGACTGGTTACGCTATTCCTACTACTATTCCTACAGATACATATGAAGTCAAGAAATATGATAACAATTCCAAGGTAAAGTTTTCTATGATGAGTGGGTTAGCTGATTAATAACTCTCAAAGGTAATGAGTTGTTCTATTCAAGAAGTTTGGGACAAAGTTGAAACCATTTATGAAGGAGATAAGAAAGTAAAGCAAGAAAAGATGCAGATATTTAAAAGCAAATTTGAGACCCTAAAGATGACAAATGATGAAGACATTGATGGATACATGCTTCGAGTGAACAAAGTGGTCAATGGCATCAATGGTCTTGGTGGAGAAATGAAAGATGATGAGATTGTAAAGAAGGTTCTAAGATCTCTTCCCAAATCTTACAGTCACAAGGTATCTGCTATTGAGGAGACTATAGACTTGGATACATACATTGTAGACAAAATGTTTGGTACCCTTATTGCTTTTGAAATGAGAGAATTTGGCAGAGATGCTCTAAAGAAAGAAGTTGCTTTCAAAGTCAATAAGAAGGCAAAGGATGAAACTTCTAATGAAGATGAAAGCTCTGATGTTGCTGAAGCAAATTTTGTAAGAAGACTGAAGAAAGTCTGGTGCAGGAGCACCTACCTGACAGCTGGCCTTCATGAGGCAGTTAGTAGTTTTAGGTCTTGTTTATGTTTCCAAGAAGGTCTGATAAGACCAATGCATGTAATAAGGTCAGGCTGATCATGATAAGATCATGCTGACCATGCTTTTGCTATTTTTAGGTAGTTTGTTAGAACAACTGTCATACTGTAGGACCGGTTGGATCTCCCAGCCGCTTGGAGGGATTTCCCAGCCGCTTGGAGGGATTTCCCAGCCGCTTGGAGTCGGGTCAGTAGTACTCGCAGGCAAATCTATTTAAGCATGAGGATCGGTTGACTGTAGATAATAAATCGATCGAGCTAGGTTGTAGAGAGTGAGACAGCGAGAGAAACTGATCATTGTATTTGCATCTTTTGAAATCAAATAAAGTGTTCCTGTTTGTGTTCATCCTCTGTTGATTTCCATTGCTTGATCGATTTGCTGGTTTGGGTGGTTTCATGGATTCACTGATCCATTCCACCGGTTGATTTGTCTGATCGGTGGAATGGTTATGTACAGTAGGGTAGATGTTAGTTTGTTTGTTCGCATGCAGGTGTGCAGGATCGCAGCTGAAAGGTGTTGAAGACCCTAGCATGGGCATGTGCTAGGTCGAGCTGACAAAGTGTGGAAGATCACCCTGAGAGTGGATCGGGTCGTCCCTGGAGGATCGGCGAAGTGAAATTTCGCTAAGACTAAAAGTTCGTGAAAACGGCATTATCAGGATATTTTGGCAAATATCCTGCAGTTGCTTTGGGCATCGTCATCCGGATAAGTGGAGGAGATCGGCATGATGCGGTTAGTTGCATGAAGTGCAAGTGCGTCGGGGTGATCACCATCAGGAGTTGCCAAAGAGGAGTGCATCGGCATCAGGTAGAAGATCGGGTCATGAAACTGTTGAAGTTTGCATGTTGTGAGTGCATCAGGATGTTTTAAGTCGGATATATACTCAGCGTATATATCGCCGTCAGGATCATCTCTCGGGAGTGCCCATCATCCGCGTATCGCTAGTAGATGCGGGAGTGAAAGATCATTTTTTTGACTAAGTGTTGAAGAGGTCATCAGGATATTGGGTGACGTCATCATCATCAGGATATGACGTCATCGTCATCAGGATATTGAGATATCCCCCTACGCGAGTTTATCCTGCTGTCGTTAAGTGCTTAGGTATCGGCGGAAGTTCGCGGCAGAAAGTTGTATTAACATCATCAGGAGGTTTCGAGAGAACCGGATGAATCATATCATGATGCTGTTGCTTGTATCGTCGGCTATCGGGGTATCGAAGGGAAGGTGCTGAAGGTCATCATCATCAGGATCTTTGGAGCAACAGGATATTGGATATCCTGCTGATGAAGGGGATGTTGCATATCATGATGATGCCGATGGAGCTTGGCGCCCGATGAACAGGGCAACAGGAGGATGTTTGCGCTAGTTGAACATCATGATGATGATGATAAGCGGAAAACGGAGGAAGTGAACAGTAGTCGGCAGGAGCATAATTGTGCTCGTCCGAAATATGATGATGATGCTGACAGTGCAAAGCAAAATATGATGATGATGGTGATGATGATGATGATGAGGATGGGCTGCAGACGTCCATGCTGTATTGTAAGGTTATAGTGTGGATGCCTCTGCATCATAGTGGTATCAGAGCTCAGCAAAAGGTTTGGGCTATTGTGTGTTGATTCTGTCACCGAAAGGGCAGAGGTAGAGTTGAATTGTGTGTTGTGTGTTGATTGAGAGGTTGACAAAATGCCTCCGAAAGGTAGTGGGACTGCAAGGGAATTGCAGGAGATGAAGGAGAAACATGCCAGAGAGATGAGGAAGATGAAGGAGCTTGCTGAAGCACTTCAAGCCAGGCTTATAGCCCTGGAAAAGAACAAAAAGAGAGAAGTGGCAGACAGTGAGTCTGAAGAAGATGAAGATACTGTTGAAGAGTATGAAGAGGTAGCTGAAGATCTGGATACTGAAGACCAGAAATTTGTAAAACTGTTAAAGGCAGTGCAGAGTGATAAACCTAAGGTAAAGGTTGATGTTTCCAAGTATACTGGAAGTTTGAATGAAGATGAGTTGTTGGATTGGATTGCTGCACTTGATAATCACTTTGAATGTGAAGATGTTGCTGAGGATCAGAAGGTAAAGATTGCAAAGACCAAGTTAGGAGGTCATGCTTTGGTATGGTGGGATTATGTACAATCTGAGAGAAGGAAACAAGGGAAGTCAAAGATCACTTCATGGGATAAGATGGTAGCAAGGATCAAGGGTAAATTCTTGCCAAGGGATTATGAAATCCAGATGTTTAAGAAACTGCAATTTTTAAAGCAGAAGGAAAGGGATGTGAAGGCATATACAGAAGAGTTTTATAAGTTAAGTATGAGATCTGGTCATCATGAGAATGAGGTAGAAAAGGTGGCTAGGTACTTGGCTGGTTTGAGATTTAACATACAGGATGAGTTAGTGTTAGCTAACCCTAAGAATGTGGAGGATTGTTATCAAATGGCAATCAGGATTGAAGAAAAGATGAATAGAGGACATGATAAGTCCATGAGAGGAAGAGGAAACCATAGGGGAAGAGGAGCAGCCCCTACACAAAAGCAAACCAATGAGGGTCAAGAAGACACTGGTAAAGGACAGGGACAGTCTGATTTCAGGGGTGGATGGAAAGGTAATAGAGGAAGATTTGGAGGTGGTAGAGGTTCTACTACATTTTCAGGAAAATGTTACACCTGTGGAGAGTTTGGTCATCCATCTTTCAAATGTCCAGAAAACAAGGGTTCATCATCCAGAAATGATAGAACAAATGACAAGAGAGTACAACTTGTACAAGAAGAGACAGTAGAGCAAAGTGCACAGAGTTCAAACACTTATCACAAGGATAAGGAGCCTGATAATTATGCATACCCAGAGAGTGGAGAGTCTCTGCTGATGAGAAGAACAGTGACTACCATGAAGGTACATGACAAAGAATCCCCATAAAGAAGAGCTCTTTTCAAGACCATATGCAAGAGCAAAGGTAAAAAATGTAAGGTTGTCATTGATACTGGTTCAACAGACAACATGGTATCTCAGGAAATGGTGGATAAACTGAATTTGGAAAGGATTCCACATCCACACCCTTACAAGGCATCTTGGGTGAGTGATAGTCATTCACTTTTTGTCTCTGAACAGGCATATGTGGATTTCCAGATTGGAGCATATCATGATAAAATTTTGTGTGATATTTTGCCTATGGAATGTTGTCACCTACTGTTGGGTAGACCATGGCAATTTGACAGAAGGGTACTGTATGATGGGTATTCTAATACCTATACCATCAAGAAAGATGGGAAGACTATGAAGTTGATGCCATTACAGGCAGATGCTACAGCACAGGGGGCAGCCAAAATCATTTTAATGGGAAAGAAGGAGTATGTGCAGATGCCTAGAGGAGCAGGCATGAAGGCAGATACGGATACTGCAGGAAAAGAAGTTGTTCAGGACAACAGGTTGAAGAAAGTTTTAGTTTTGACTAACAGAGATCAGCAGCAGGTGCAGAAACAGGTTTGCAAACAGCAATCAGTGGAAAGGAATGACAAGGATGTTGTCATAGTTGGGACTATTTCTTGTCCTATAAAGGTTGAAAGGAAGATAGGATTGAACATTGTAGAAGTTCAAGAGGCAGTTCAGACAGAGGTTCTGGTCAGACAACCTGGCAAACACAGGGTATGTGAGAGAAAGGCCTACATCAACAGGCATGAGGATTTACTTGCCAGAAAGCAAGTTACAGTTCAGAAGTCTTGGAGCAGCCAAGAGCCAGCAGAGGACAAAGCTGGAACAGATCAACATATTTCAAAGGCAAAGTGTAAAGGTGGAGGACTTCCACATACTAAACTCATGGGACATGAGTTCTTTTCTGTTGGGGAGTATGGTGCAGGAGCACCTACCTGACAGCTGGCCTTCATGAGGCAGTTAGTAGTTTTAGGTCTTGTTTATGTTTCCAAGAAGGTCTGATAAGACCAATGCATGTAATAAGGTCAGGCTGATCATGATAAGATCATGCTGACCATGCTTTTGCTATTTTTAGGTAGTTTGTTAGAATAGCTGTCATACTGTAGGACCGGTTGGATCTCCCAGCCGCTTGGAGGGATTTCCCAGCCGCTTGGAGTCGGGTCAGTAGTACTCGCAGGCAAATCTATTTAAGCATGAGGATCGGTTGACTGTAGATAATAAATCGATCGAGCTAGGTTGTAGAGAGTGAGACAGCGAGAGAAACTGATCATTGTATTTGCATCTTTTGAAATCAAATAAAGTGTTCCTGTTTGTGTTCATCCTCTGTTGATTTCCATTGCTTGATCGATTTGCTGGTTTGGGTGGTTTCATGGATTCACTGATCCATTCCACCGGTTGATTTGTCTGATCGGTGGAATGGTTATGTACAGTAGGGTAGATGTTAGTTTGTTTGTTCGCATGCAGGTGTGCAGGATCGCGGCTGAAATGTGTTGAAGACCCTAGCATGGGCATGTGCTAGGTCGAGCTGACAAAGTGTGGAAGATCACCCTGAGAGTGGATCGGGTCGTCCCTGGAGGATCGGCGAAGTGAAATTTCGCTAAGACTAAAAGTTCGTGAAAATGGCATCATTAGGATATTTCGGCAAATATCCTGCAGTTGCTTTGGGCATCGTCATCCGGATAAGTGGAGGAGATCGGCATGATGCGGTTAGTTGCATGAAGTGCAAGTGCGTCGGGGTGATCACCATCAGGAGTTGCCGAAGAGGAGTGCATCGGCATCAGGTAGAAGATCGGGTCATGAAACTGTTGAAGTTTGCATGTTGCGAGTGCATCAGGATGTTTTAAGTCAGATATATACTCAGCGTATATATCACCGTCAGGATCATCTCTCGGGAGTGCCCATCATCCGCGTATCGCTAGCAGATGCGGGAGTGAAAGATCATTTTTTTGACTAAGTGTTGAAGAGGTCATCAGGATATTGGGTGACGTCATCGTCATCAGGATATGACGTCATCGTCATCAGGATATTGAGATATCCCCCTACACGAGTTTATCCTGCTGTCGTTAAGTGCTTAGGTATCGGCGGAAGTCCGCGGCAGAAAGTTGTATTAACATCATCAGGAGGTTTCGAGAGAACCAGATGAATCATATCATGATGCTGTTGCTTGTATCATCGACTATCGGGGTATCGAAGGGAAGGTGCTGAAGGTCATCATCATCAGGATCTTTGGAGCAACAGGATATTGGATATCCTGCTGACGAAGGGGATGTTGCATATCATGATGATGCTGATGGAGCTTGGCGCCTGATGAACAGGGCAACAGGAGGATGTTTGCGCTAGTTGAACATCATGATGATGATGATAAGCGGAAAACGGAGGAAGTGAACAGTAGTCGGCAGGAGGATAATTGTGCTCGTCCGAAATATGATGATGATGCTGACAGTGTAAAGCAAAATATGATGATGATGGTGATGATGATGATGATGAGGATGGGCTGCAGACGTCCATGCTGTATTGTAAGGTTATAGTGTGGATGCCTCTGCATCAAAGTCTCTGGCAAATATAAAGGTAAGTTACCCTTCAAATGTTTCAATTGTGGAAATATTGGTCACTTTGTTTCTAAATGCCCTCTTAAAGAAGCTAGGAGAAGTAACAAAAATGATAAATTTAAAAGGAGCCTGTATTCCATAGAGGACAGTTGTTCTTCAGAAGATGAGGATCATGATGATTTAAATGATGAAACACTTTTCATGGCCTTAAATATTGGTGACAAAAAGGATAATATTGGAAAATGTGAGAAGATTGATGTCTTGCAAATAGACCAAAACAATGATAGATCAATGGTTGTATGGACTTCCTTCCATGCAAAAGAAGAAGCCAAAGATTGGGTTATTGACAGTGGTTGTTCAAATCATATGACTGGTGACAAGGAGAAGTTTATCAGCCTTGAGAAGTGGGATGGTGGAGCTATCAAGTTTGGAGTTGACGAGTCAGCTCAAATATGTGGAAATGGTGTCATAACTAGTGATGGGAAGAATAGGACTGAGGATGTCCTCTATGTCAAAGAATTACAACAAAATCTTATCAATGTTAGTTAGATGTGCAACAAAGGTTACAATCTTACCTTTCATGCTAATGGTTATGAAATCAGGAAGATAGGGTTTGGAACAATAGTTGCAGAAGGTATCAAGACATATGGTGATATCTATCACTTGAAAGAGGTAAATGAAAGAACATGTTTGTTGGCTCAATCCAGTGAGTGTTGGCTGTGGCACAAAAGAATGGGACACAACAATTTTTATAATATGGTTAGGATCAACTCTACTCATGCAGTAAGAGACATGCCCAAGATAATCAAGCTTGCAAACACAATATGCAAGGAATACTAAATGGAAAAGTTGACAGAGACAAGTTTCAAAAGCAAGGAGTACTCTTCTTCAAAGGCATTGGAGTTGATTCATACAAACCTATGTGGTCCTACAAGAGTAAGGAGTTAACAAGGTGAGAGGTATTTTATGTTTCTCATTGATGATTATTCTAGAATGACTTGGGTTACTTTCCTGATCAAAAAATTAGATGCTCTTGATAAGTTTCTTAAGGTTTTCAAAGATTTTGTTGAAAATGAAATGGATACTAAGATCAAATATTTAAGGTCTGATAGAGGAGGTGAGTTTACTTCAAATGAGTTTGAAAAGTTTTGTGAAGATCATGGTATTAGGAGACATCTGTCAGCTCCTAGAACCCCTCAGGAAAATGGGGTAGTTGAAAGAAAGAATAGGATTGTGCAAGAAATATATAGGGCAATGTTGAAAGATGCAGATCTACCTGATATATACCGGAAGGAAGATATTGACATTGTTGTCTATCTAACTAATAGAGTGCAGTTAAGGGTCAATAGTACTAAGACCCCTTATGAGCTGTGGTATGGAAGACCTCCCACTATTAGATACTTCAGGATCCTTAGCAGCAAATGCTATATCAGAAGAGATGAAGACCTAGGAAAGTTTGATTCAAGAAGTGATGAAAGAATCTTTCTTGGTTTCTCAACCATAAGCAAGGCCTATAGATGCTACAACAAGAGGTTGGGGAAGATGATTGAAAGCACAAATGTCAAAGTAGATGAAGACTTATATCAGATCTCACAAGATTTAGAGGACTCCAGATCTAATATGTTTCCATGCATTGAAGATGAAGAAGAAGAAGTGAAGAAGAAAAGGAACATGAACCAGAGTAGATGCCTAAGACCCCAGCAAAGTATGTTCAGAAGAATCACTCAACAGATCAGATCATTAGAGACAAGAATGAAGGTGTGCAGACAAGGAGAAGGTTTACTAAGACACATGAGAAAGTAAATTTGTGTTTATTATCAAAAGTTGAACCCAAAACCTTTGCTAATGCTAGCAAAGATGATGACTGGATAAAAGTAATGGAAGAAGAATTGAATCAGATAGAAAAGAATTAGACATGGGAATTAGTTCCCAGACCAACCAACAAGAACATCATAAGAACAAGGTGGGTGTTTCAGAACAAACTGAATGAAGATGGTGAAGTGGTAAGGAACAAAGCAAGGTTGGTACGTAAGGGCTACTCTCAAGTTGAAGCCATTGATTTTGAGGAAACTTTTTCTTTGGTAGCCAAGATGGAGGCAATCAGAATGTTCCTTTCTCTTGTTGCTCATAAGAATTTCAAGGTATATTAGATGGATGTGAGGTCAGCCTTTTTGAATGGTTATCTAGAGGAAGAAGTCTACATTGAGAAACTAAATGGTTTTTAGATATCAAAAGATCCAGACATGGCGTGCAAACTCAAGAAAGCCTTGTATGGTCTCAAGCAAGCACCTAGGGCTCAGTATGCCAAGTTAGACAAGTACTTACTTAAGCAAGGCTTCAAGAAAGGTACTATAGATAGCAATATTTATATCAAGGAAGAAGGAGACATGATATTGATAGTTGCAGTATATGTTGATGACATCATCTTTGGTGGAGATGATGATATGTGTAAAAGGTTTGCAAAGGAGATGCAAAAAGAGTTTGAGATGTCTATGATTGGTGAAATGTCTTTCTTCCTTGGACTTCAAATTTCTCAGTTAGAAGGTGGTATCTTTATTTTACAAGCTAAGTATGTCAGAGAAATGTTGAAGAAGTTTGGTAAGGAGGATTCAAAACTAGTAAGTACTCCCATGGTCACTGGATGTCAGTTGAGAAAGGATGATGAGTCTCTGAAGGTGGATCAAACTTCCTATAGATCTATTATTGGAGGATTGTTGTACCTAATTGCTTCTAGACTTGATATTATGCATGCAGTATGTGTGGTTGCCAGATATCAAGCCAATCCTAAGCAAACACATGAGAAGGCAGTGAAAAGGATATTCAGATATTTGAAAGGGACTTTAGAGTATGGCTTATGGTATTCAAGAGGTAATGACTTTGATTTAAGTGCCTACACTGATGTTGATTGGGCTTGTTGTGTTGATGATAGAAGAATTAGAAGTGGAGGTGCTTTCTTCTTAGGAAGCAGATTGGTTTCATGGAAAAGCAAGAATCAAGATTCAACATCCTTATAAACTATAGAAGCAGAGTATATTACAGTAGCATCCTGTTGTACACAAGTGTTATGGATGAAACAAACCCTAAAGGAATCAAGGTATTGTATGATGAGCCTATTCCTATTTTGTGTGACAACACAAGTGCCATCAATATTTCTAAGAATCCAGTGATGCATTCTAGAACCAAGCATATAGCAATCAGGTATCACTTTTTGAGAGAGAAGGTTACAGATAAGGAAGTGAAACTGGAATATATTCCAAGAAAAGATTAGATTGCAGATATCTTCACAAAGACTCTTGCAAAGGACACTTTTGAAGACCTCTAATAGAGGTTAGGGGTAATTGCCCCTCCTTCTTGCTAGATGCATAGTGGTGCATCTGTCCAGTTAGAGTTCATGTTGTATCTTTGTTTCCTAGACTAATGGGGGCTACCTCTCAGGGGGAGCAGGTAGTGGTTGCTGATGATAGGGGGAGTTCGTTTGGTACAAGAAGAAGTTATACCCTAAGGAAAAAGGTGCAGATATGTGGTTGCTGATGAGCTGATGGTGGTTCCCTTTGTTATTGATGTCAAAGGGTGATAAATGTATAGGTATGTGTTGCCATCAATGCAAATGGGGAGATTGTTACACATATAGTTCATTTGGTTGTATAGTTATCATTGATGTCAACATTGTCACAAGGTTGTCATTGATGTCAACACTGTTATGGATGTGTAATATTGTTCATGGTTGGATGTCAGTGTTCATAGTCGGATGTCATGCCTTAAGAACCCTTACATAGTTGAGTATGAAGTCATATTCAGATGGGAATTAGAAGCATAAAAGGACACATTAATATGGGAATTAGAAGCACTAACATGATCAGATGTGTTGTTGAGGTTGGAAAGATGTTAGTAGTGGCCTAAAGCATATTATATGATCTCTTCTACTATTCCAAAGAATGAATTTGTTAATACAAAGAAGATTTGGCCTCTGGAAGTTGGTGATAGTCTCCACTTCGGGATGACTACCTTTTAAGACTATTTGGGAGATTAATCTTCATTTCCACCATTTTGATGTTATGCCTCTATGGATTGGAAGATAACTTAATATAGTGTCAAACTATGTATATTCCAAGTTTCATTATGTTTGGATCACCGGAAGAGTATTTTACAATGGACAGTGCAAAGACAGTATTGGTTCTGTGAAGACAATTATTATACAGAAGTAAAATGCTCCACATTACTCTAAATTTGTAGATATGGAAATGCAGTTCTGGAACTATGCTCTAGGTATAATGAAGGTGCTAATTCCAAAGATTTAGATCTATTTTCCTTTCGCTGTGAAAGTTATGCATGATAAGGTTCTGATATGTGTTCTGACAGTATTTAATGTGATGATAAAAGTTGATTGGGATGCTCTGCATTCCTTTGGATGTGAATGTTTATCTTTGCAATTTTGCGGGCATGTTCTTGGATGTGCATCACATGCTCTCTTTTTGTTCCAAGCCTCTTGGTGGTCTGCAAGCTTAGTTTTTCAATAACATAATGTTACAGTGTGTTCCGGATGACTTGCAGTTTCCAGAGTTCATGCTTGAGGTTCTACAACACAAAATCCTTGACGTGTGGAGGCAAAGGTGTATTTGGGGATGTTGTATGAGTCCTATAGACATATCTAGAAAATTTTCATGAAGATCTTTCATGTTTCCAGTACCACACAAGGTTTTCAAGTTGTTGTGGCCGTTATGCTTCAGATTTTCATACGTTTTGCTTAAGTCTGCCCTATTTTCAAATGAGCAGACTGTGCAGAGGTAATTCCTTGATGTTTGATGATGTAAAGGATGTTTTGGACCTAGTTAAGAAAGTGTTGAGGTTCCCAAGTCATGGATCTTCTATTGGTGTTGCGTGTAGTCTTGTTTAGGACTTGTCCTCTACACGTTTCATATTGTGTGTTGCCTGGCCAACTTGTAAATGTATTTTTCATATTGTTTATGGCTGAAAAGCAATGTAATAAATGTAGTATCATGTATAAATAGTAAATCAAAGTGTGTTAGGCAAAGTGTGATTGCAAAGAGATTGATAGAGGTCACATACAAGATAAGGAGCAGAATGAATGCATTTTGATGTGCAATTGAAGGAGAAAGAGCAGAAGTTGTTGATGTTGCCTTGATTCATCTTGAAGACATATTTGTGATAATGATCAAGTGTAGAGTGTGCCTAAGTGATCCGATCTTTAGAAGAAAGTGTGAAGAGGTAGAACTGCAATCATCAAAGGAGTGAGTTTCAATGTCAGATTTTAGACATTAGAATGACTATCATACTGTAATCTTTTGTAAGTGTGTTCTCAATTTAGAGAGTAGTAGATTCCTTGGGAGTGACCCTAAAACAAAGTATTCAAGGAGTAGTAGCTTCCTTGGGAGTGACCCTAAATCAAATTTTTTAGGGAGTAGTAGCTTCCTTGGGTTGTAGCCCTAAAACAAAGTTACTATTTGAGCTTCATATATTGTGAGTTAATCCTCACCGTGGTTTTCCCTTCTACAATTTTCCATGTATATCTAGTGTTATGTGTTGATGTACATTTTGTTAATCTTTCAAGTTCATATTAATGCTATGATGTTTAAGTTTTAATCTGCTCCAGATAAGTTGATGTTGTTAAAGTTGAAGATTGTTTAGATACTGATTCACCCCCTCTCAATATCCTTGTGTGTTCAACAATTGGTATCAGAGCTAAATTCCTCTGAGGGAAGATTAACCACTTGAGAAAGGTCCAAGATGGAACAAAATGGATCCAACAAGGTACCTAGGTTTGATGGTACAAATTATGTGTTTTAGAAGCTAAGGATGGAAGCCTACATCAATTCTCTAGGGTGTGGAGTTTGACAATCTTTTAAGACTAGTTACATTGTTCCTACTACTATTCCTATAGATATAGATGAAGTCAAGAAATATGATAATAATGCCAAGATAAAGTTTTCTATGATGAGTGGGTTAGCTGATTCAGAATTCTCAAGAGTAATAAGTTATAGTTCTGCTCAAGAAGTTTGGGACAAACTTGAAACCATTTATGAAGGAGATAAGAAAGTAAAGCAAGCAAAGATGCAGATATTTAAAAGAAAATTTGAGACCCTAAAGATGATAGATGATGAAGACATTACTAGATACATGCTCCAGGTGAACGAAGTGGTCAATGGCATCAATGGTCTTGGTGGAGAAATGAAAGATGATGAGATTGTAAAGAAGGTTCTAAGATCTCTTCCCAAATCTTACATTCATAAGGTATCTGCTATTGAGGAGACTGCAAACTTGGATACATACACTATAGACAAATTGTTTGGTACCCTTATAGCTTTTGAAATGAGAGAATTTGGCAGTGATCCTCCAAAGAAAGAAGCTACTTTCAAAGTCAGCAAGAAGGCAAAGAATGAAATTGTTAATGAAGATGAAAGCTCTAATGTTGTTGAAGCAAATTTTGTAAGAAGATTAAAGAAAGGCTCTAGCAAATATAAAGGTAAGTTACCCTTTAGATATTTCAATTGTGGAAAGATTGGTCACTTTGCTTCTAAATGTCATCTTAAAGAAGCTAGGAGAAGTAACAAAAATGATAAATTTAAAAGGATCTTGTATTTCATAGAGGATAGTTGTTCTTTAGAAGATGAGGATCATGATGATTCAAATGATTGAACACTTTTCATGGCCTTGAATATTGGTGACAAAAAGGATAATATTGGAAAATGTGAGAATATTGATGTCTTGCAAATAGTTCAAAATAATGGTAGATCAATGGTTGTATAGACTGCCTTCCATGCAAAAGAAGAATCCAAAGCTTGGGTTATTGATAGTGGTTGTCTAAATCATATGACTGGTGACAAGAAGTTTATCAACCTTGAGAAGTGGGATGGTGAAGCTGTCAAGTTTGGAGGTGATGAGTCAACTCAAATATGTGGAAATGGTGTCATAACTATTGATTGGAAGAACATGATGTTATGATTGACATGTTGGTTGTCTTGCCATTGATGTCAAAATAGTGGATCTTGTGATGTATGAGGACTTCATCATTGGCGTTGTTCATGTTGTTCATGGGTGTTTATATTCATCATATGATTTGTAATTCTCATCTTCATGATTTGCAATATAGTGGCAGTTATAGTATGCAGTTATGGTGGCAAACATCCTTTCTTAAGGACTTCATCATGTTGGTTCAGATGTTGTGGTCTTCTCTCAATTAGGTGTGGTAGATTGTGACAAAGGTGTTTCATGTTCATGTTGCTTCATGCCATGCTTTAATGTGCTCATTATCATGTCAGTGTGATCATAATTATGCCTCAGCTAGTCGTCAAGATCCTCTTCATGTTGATAGTATGCTCATCATCAAGATGGTGATGTAACAAGATGGTCATGTTACTCATACATGTTGCTCATACATGTTTTGGACCACATGAATTCATATACATTATGATATTGAGATGCTTGATGCTTGTCAAAGTTGTCAAAGATGACTGAAGGTTTCAAAGTCAGGTTATAGAGAAGTTGTAGTGGTATAAGTATTGATGTGGATGTCTTCTCATTCATTCCTTCATGATGTGATAGAGCTACAATGCAATAAGCATGTTGATGTGCAATTGGGATACTTGCTCATTTCTGATGGTAAAGATGTTCAAAGTGTTTGATGTTAGTTCTATGAAATAGTGGCTTCATAGTATGTAAAAAGGTCTTGAATTTACACTAAACTGAGCTTCAATGGATTAGAGATTCTTGTATATAAGTGAAGAAGTCTTCATATTAGGGTTTCTTTTTAGGATGTTCAAAAACCCTAATTAAATGGCTTTAAAGCATAATTTATTAAAGCCCTAGAATGCCTGTTATATCTTAAGATTACTTTTTGTTATGCTTATCTGTTGACCGGGCAAGTAGGTAAAAAGCAACTTAAGTTATAAACTTAAGTCTTCAACAAACATTGGTGACCGACCCTGACCACCTAGAGATACCAGGCATCATAAGTATAAAAAGATTTATGAGTGCCAAATAAGATCCTATAGATAAGATTAAAAAGGCAAAGTGGCGTGAAAGGAGATCAAATGGGGGCTTTTCAAATGCCTTTTGGAACTCAACAGTCACTTTCCTATTTTTAAATTTGATGTGGTTTTGTTTATAAAAGGCCAAAAAAATGATTTTTCTTTCTCCTTTTTGATGTAGAAGGGCCAGTAAAATTCTGAGAGCGTACGAGATAATGCTTTTGATAGATATGATCAATGATTTTTGAAGTTGAAATATATATCTACCTACCTATATGCAGTTTTGTCAAATTTTTAAAGGAATTCTAAGTGTTTGCAGAGGTTGAAGGTTGATGATTAGTTTGTGAAGTATATTGATGAGGGCCGGGAAATTTTTGTATGAGTTTTGTATGATATGTTTGGAGCTTTTGATCATTGATTTGAGATTTTGAAAGGAATATTTATACGTCTACATGAGGACTGATTAGTTTAATGCAGGGCATCATAGTTTTTACAGTGTTTGGTGTTTGAAAGCCATTCAGAGTTGTGTTTGAAGATCAACAGTTTGAAGACCAGCAATTTGTCCATACAAATGAATTATTTTTGCAAAGATTGACATTTGTTTTAATGATCAAAACTAAGGGTACATAGTTTTGTAAATAATGAAGACTTTGTTGAGCTGAAGAACAAAGGGAGATATAAGTGTTGTGAAGAAGTGAATCAGGGTAACCCCCTGAGTTGATTTGTGTTTGTATCCAAGGTTATTGTACAAGTCAGTGAGACTTTCTTTTTGCCAGTGAGGCATTCATAAGTTAGTGAGACTTTCTTTTTGTTAGTGAGGCATTTTTGTAAAGTCAGTGAGGCTTGTGTGGTCTATGAGGCCTTGATTGTTTGGAGTGGGTGCTTCAATACTTGATTGGGAGTGGGTGCTCCTATACATGTAACCAGTGAGGTTTTTGGTTAAGCCAGTGAGGCATTTTAGAGTGGTTTTTTCTTCCCCTTGAGGGTTTTTCCACTCATCAAATCAGGTGTTATGTTTCTTGTTTGTCTTCAATGTTCATGTGCCCTAATGTTTTGTTCATAAGGTTTTGTTCACACTATTCATCATCATACTTGTACATATGTGTTTGATAGATTATTGAAGTCTCTTTCATTCTCTATTTTGTAAATTAAAAGGTGCAAAAGATATTAAAAATTATACAACACTAATTCACCCCCCCTCTCAGTGTTGTCCTGTACTCCAACACATGACTAAGGATGTCCTCTATGTAAAAGGAGTACAACACAATCTTCTTAGTGTCAGTCAGATGTGTAGCAAATGTTACAATCTTACCTTTCATGCCAATGGTTGTGAAATCAGGAAGACAGGGTTTGGAAAACTAGTTGCAAAAGGTATCAAGACATATGGTGATATATATCACTTTAAAGAGGTAAATGAAAGAACATGTTTGTTGGCTCAATCTAGTGAGTGTTGGCTATGGCACAAAATAATGAGACACAATAATTTTTATAATATGGTAAGGATCATCTCTACTCATGTAGTAAGAGACATGCCCAAGATAATCAAGCCTGCAAAGACAATATGCAAGGAATGCCAAATGGGAAAGTAGACAAAGATAAGTTTCAAAAGAAAGGAGTACTCTTCTTCAAAGGCATTGGAGCTGATTCATACAGACCTATGTGGTCCTACAAGAGTAAGGAGTCAACAAGCTGAGAGGTATTTTAGGTTGCTCATTGATGATTATTCTAGAATGACTTGGGTTACTTTCCTGAGAGAAAAATCAGATGCTCTTAATAAGTTTAAGGTTTTCAAAGCTTTGGTTGAAAATGAAATGGATACTAAGATCAAATGTTTAAGGTCTGATAGAGGAGGTAAGTTTACTTTAAATGAGTTTGAAATGTTTTGTGAAGATCATGGTATTAGGAGACATCTATCAGCTCCTAGAACGTCTCAGCAAAATGATGTAGTTGAAAGAAAGAATAGGACTACAAGAAATATCTAGGGAAATGTTGAAAGATGTAGATTTCCCTGATATACACTGGAAGAAAGCTATTCACATTGTTGTCTATCTAACTAACAAAGTGCAGTTAAGGGTCAATAGTACTAAGACCCCTTATGAGTTGTGGTATGGAAGACCTCCCACTATCAAATACTTTAGGATCCTTGGTAGCAAATGCTATATCAGAAGACATGAAGACCTAGGAAAGGTTGATTCAAGAAGTGATGAAGGAATCTTTCTTGGTTACTTAACCAAAAGCAAGGCCTATAGATTCTACAACAAGAGGTTGGGGAAGATGATTGAAAGCACAAATGTCAAAGTAGATGAAGACTTGTATCAGATCTCACAAGATTTAGAGGACTCTGGATCTGATGTGTTTCCATGCATTGAAGATGAAGAAGAAGTGAAGGAAGAAAAGGAAAAAGAACCAGAATAGATGCCTAAGTTCCCAACAAAGTATGTTTAGAAGAATCACTTAGCATATCAGATCATTGGAGACAAGAATAAAGGTGTGTAGACAAGGAGAAGGTTTTCTAAGACACATGAGCAAGTAAATTTGTGTTTGTTATCAAAAGTTAAACCTAAAATATTTGCTGATGCTAGCAAAGATGATGACTAGATAAAAGTAATGGAAGAAGAATTGGATCAAATAGAGAAGAATTAGACATGGGAATTGGTTCCTAGACCAGCCAACAAGAACATCATAAGAACAAAGTGGGTGTTCTAGAACAAATTGAATGATGATGGCACTACAACAAATCCCTGTGATTAGCTCCCTTTTTTGCTTTTTTTTTGCTTCCACCCATTGTTTTAATGTATTTTTCTCTAATTTTTGAAAAAGTCAACACTATTATTAGGATGGCATTATTTTTGGCATTTTTTGCACTGATCAGAACAAGTAGGTGCTAAATTAGGCGCAATTTAACACCAAATTTAGCATCAAATTTAGTGCTAAATTTAGCACCAAATTTAGCACCTAATTTAGCGCTTAGTTTAGCGCCTAATCAATGTTCAAATGTTTGAAGGTCTTATAAGTGAATATTGCACCATCATGAAGCATATCAGATGATGCCAGCACCTGACCGTGTGCTACTATAGGCAGGCACCTGTCCAATCTGCTTACAAGGTGTTTACTTTGAAATCTTACCTCAGCCAGCTGTCCACCGCCACATGTCCACAAAGCAAGCCTATGATCCAATGGTTGCGCTCCAAATCAAGGGAATCTTTCTTGGAGGATATTTGCTCCAAGGCAAGGAGATAATGACACGTGGCGTGCACTAATTGAAAAACAAGTATAATAAAGGTGCATGGATGCTATATCACACCATCACGCGGTAGGTATATGGTGGGCCCTCCCCAATTGCAACACCGCGAAAAGGTGACACGTGTCCAGTCTAGGCTAAGGATGACATAAAGTGTAGGGAAGGTATTGATGATTTGGCTCATTTCCATTAGGCGATGACTTGTCAACAAAGATGGCTAAGATTTTCAAATCTAGTCAATGAATCGAAGCCATGGATTCTAGAAAGGTATGAAATGATCAATGGTCCAAATTCAAACTTGCAAACAAAGGAGATTTTTGAATGATTGTGGCATGAGCAGAGTTATGGTTGCAGCGACCTCCATTAATATAGAGAGTGCTACAGGAATTCGATGTTATAACAACATAATTCTAAGCATTTCCTGTCATTTTTCAAGGAGCAACTGCATTCAGAGCTGGAGAATCATCAAAACAAGCAAGAAGAAGCAATTCTGAGCCTCTGCGATGTAAAAAAACTAGTAAGTTATTGTCTCTCCCCTGCACTTAGTCTTTCTATCTACAAGTACTTTTCAAAGCATTTAGAGTAGCTGTTGATTGCATAAACCCTAGGTTGCTTGCACAAATACAAAATGAATCAGTTAGGTCAAGCTTCAACCTCAAAGCGTAGCCTCGATGAGGATATCATGATTCAATGTCCCGAATCATCTAAGAAACCTCTGACAAAATTAGGAGAGGTTGGAAAAAATGACAAAATATATGACCTCTGTGTAGATTGTCAAGATGCTAGGATTCTTGTGTCTACTTGGAGTCTGTTTAAACATTGGCACAAGAGAATTGATTACAGAGCCCCAATTTGCCATGCCTAGACCCTTGAATTAGCCAAATTAATATGCCCTGATGTCTTCGTAAACACAGACTTGATGAGAGCTGTAGCAACTAGGTATGACTCTAGGACCATGTCTGTCTTGTCTAGAAATGGCAATGTTATCATTAGGTTCACAAAGGCCTATATTGTTGTTAGGACTAAAAAAATCTCACAATTTTCTTAGTCCCCATCTGCTTATCCTTGATATATACCATGTTGTAGCTAAAAAAATTTCCCATTTTTCATCAACCATCACTCACTTGTCATCCAAATATCATAGAAATTTGCCATACATTGATCTTGTGATTAAGATAGGTTGTTCAAATTTGTGCGACAAGATCCATATTGTAGCCCATGAGAATTTCATAAAATATGACCTTTGAAATAAGCATTTCCCTGACTATAGTTGTGCAAATAGAATTAATTAACCCCTATCGGCAAGATCACATATATGTCTTTCTGACCAAATAAGTCATAATCCCCTAACTAATATTTTCATATATATTGGGAAGACCTAAATGAAGTTACACCGATCAAAGAACCCAGAGATAACGATTGTGTAAGAGAATCAGGAAGACAATATAATGTATCACCGATAAAAAGTTGTATTGGCGAGAGATATTAAATTAGAATGAAAATTTTAAACTATGTCGATCTCAGAGGCCATACTGATGGATATAAGATCGGTAAAAGATATATGTTCTCTCACTGATAAATCAATACACTAGTTGTATCAGCATGACATATACCATCAGGATAAACTTTTTATATCTTCCCGACTTTATAAGTCACTTCGATAGGAAGAAACTAAAGGAACTCGGCAAGAGTCTCACCAATGTTCCCCATGAACAAAAGACATAAGAAAACATTATCGGCGAAACTTGATATATCGAAGGGACATTCTATTCTCTTAGCGATGATGATTGTCAACCCGATGACTATAAGATAACCACTGCTCGTCAGGAACACACTCGCCAATGTCCAAAAGAAACTTTGACAGTCAAAACCACCTTGATATTGGGGTGAACTTAATAAAGTCTTCCTGAAATGTTAAAAATAGAAAAAGGCAAGTAATGTGGACCTGAGCAAGATTGATGAGAGTCTCTCCAATAAAGATCAAAGAACTAAAGGAACACCTCCCATCCAAGAGACATAAAGCTAGTCCTAGCGATTGACCGAAAACATATAAACAAAAGATGGCGCCAAAACAAACATACAAATCAGCATGAGATTAAAATAGTCTTCCCGATGTAGTTCATTAATCGATTTGACACTTTTAGAGCCTGAGAAGCCTGCTGCATTCAATTCCAATGGCCAACATTAATGGCCGCCTGAACATAATCTCATACAAATTGCTCTAGTTCATAATGAATTGAAAATAAAAACAAATTTTTGAGGGTTATAGTGGAAGAGTGGGGGATTCACTGAGAGACTGAGAAATTCGCAACGCCGAGCACATACAAGTAAACATTGCAAACCTTCCTGCTGCTAATTGATTATAAGGTTAAATCTAGTATTCAGTATAGAGATAGAATGGAGGGTCCTTCCAAAACAAAAAGAAAGCAGCAGATTGAAACTAGCCAAACTAAGGACAAAAAGTAGAGGGTTGAGACAGGGAAAGGGGAAAAAACACAGGAAAGAAAACTTAATCAAGACCTTATAGTCCAATTACCTGGTTCAGGCCCTAAGGCTAGAAGAACTGCACAATTGACGGTAGACGTGGAAAAATTAGAAGATAAATATAAACATGTAGGGAACATATGGACCCCTATTAGGGGATATGAGTTATTTATGTTTCACTACTGTAGAAGGAATAGATTGGAACCTGTGTGTAACCTGTGGAATTTCAACCTAGGCAAGCTAGTTGTCACAGATGTTTTTGTGAACATAGATCTTGTAAAACTCTTGCTTATCATTACAACCCTGACCTAAAAGCCATCTGCAACCTGCAAGGGGAGCCATTTATTCATGTATCCAAGAATGCAGTATGTGAAGTTTTTGCTATCGATGACACCTACAATACTCCTATAATATATGAAGATTTAGAAAAAGAGTACTTGAGAATGGATACCACTTACAAGGGTTGGAGATTGCCATCGCATAGACCCAGAGAAGAAGGGAATTTGGTGCCACTCAAGGAAGGTGATGGACCTACTTTTCATGTAGATCTATTTGAACCTTATATGAAATAAACATATTATTCAGTGGGACAAGTACTAGGAATAGAGGTCCCTAAATTCATGTCCATAGCACCCATGGTCATCTTTGTAGATATCCAGTGCCACCATGCCAGAGCTTTTGATTATGCCTCCCACCTCTCTAAGGGGATTGATTCAGGACTGATGGCCATTAAAAATGGCACTCCAACAATAATTTTGATGCATTACTCTGCTCTTATGCATATGGTTTTATACTATGGACAAGAATTAACAATGTGGCCACAACAACTAAAAATTGCACAATTTGATAAGAATGGTCAGCTGTTACCCATATAGTTATGGACTTCCATATGGGATAGTAGGTTTGTGAATTCTAGTTATGCACATTTTGAAGAATTCTTTGTTAAAACACTGTACAGATGCTATGGTTATCCATGTAGCTATTCTTTGTCAGATGAGATTAAAAGGTTTTTAATGCCTAAGGATTTCGGTGGACCACCAACTGTCAATCACAACTCGGGTGATTGGTATTGTTTTCTAGATTCCAAATGATTAGGTTATATGGGTTTGAAGATACGCCATTCTTATTGCCTAAAACAATACTAGACAGAATCGCATACCTGGAAATCATCAGGCAATTAGATTACTCAAATGTTATGAACTTAAGTGCCTATGATAAACAATCTTTTATGCCAATTACATTATATTTTGGGGACTTTACAGTGTTGTCCAGGGAAGGATACGACCTCATTGATGACAAACTATTGCACTTTAATTTAAGAAAGGCAATGTCAAGAAAAGAGTTTGACCCTAAAGGGTTTATTGATTCTGCAAGAAGAAAATAAAATCTGAGTGGATATACTCATATTCCATTCCCACATGATGATGTTATCAAGAATTTGGAAGATGCAGAGGTTGAATTTTCCATTGATAAGTCTAATTAGGAAGTGGAAAGGAGGAGGAGAGAGGTACAAGAGGTAGAGGTATTATCCTCTAATGGTGAAGGATCCCATGATGAAAGACCCCAAGCCCACTTCAATATAATTATCAAACTCAAAATTAAAGAATATGAGCCTTCAAATAGAGAATTGGAAATTGAGGAAACACCTGATACATATGTCAGGCGACTGGCTTACAATTCTTTTGTTTTAGATGATCATTTTATTCAGTCCCCAGAATTTAAATCTTTCTTGTATAGACATAAATGCAAAGAAGTTAGAGAATCTATTTCAAATATCACACTAGATAATGAAAAATAATTATTGAATACTCTGAGAACAGATGTTGAAAATGAAATAAAAAATATGACTCTGGAGAAAGGGAGGAAACTCCTAGAAGAAGCTGGTGTGATGATTTTTTTAGGCTTGGATTTGAAGTCTTCTTTGAGTTTTGATAGTTTTCTACACAATAATGATGCCAAACATAAACTCAACTTAGAAGATGTGACAGAAGTGTACACTAGATTGCGATATAATCCTAATGAAGATTCACTTATGATATGGGCCCTGTACCCTCCACACAAAAAGATTGCTATTATTGACACAGAGAAGGCATTCAACCATGTGATGACACTGAAAGTAGGAGAAATAGATCCTATGGTCACTGCGGATATTGGTATTAATGTTGCTAAGTTAAATAAAAGACAGATTCAAATGCTGATTTTAGAAAGGGATATGTACAAACTGCACTATGAAAGAATGCACAAAGAAAATGATTTCCTTAAAGATTTTGTCCCAACTAGGATGCTAACCCAAGGGGAGAGTTCCCAGGTAAAAGACAAAGATGAAATTCAGATAGCTCAGGCTAGATTAAATGCACTTTCCACCATATTCAAGAGGAGACATGCTAACATGATGGTATGGATGGATAAGTTTTGGGTAACCTATTCTAAGAATCAAAATGCTCTCCAAGAACACAAGAGGTTGGATGATAGACTCTAAGAGAAATTCCAAGAAATTCATGACAGAGGCACTCCTGATGATGAAGCCATTACCAATGCAAAAGAATTAATCAGGGCACATATAGTTTTTCATGAGGAACTTCAAGAAAAAGCTAATGAATTTATTAATGTCTCTCAAAGAGGTGTACCTACATTGGTTAATGATGGCAAAAATTTGAGAAGTTAGCAAGACTGGATAAAGGAATGCCAAATGATACTGCATGAAGCATTGGAAGTAGTGAAAGATGAAGACCCAACATTAGAAGGGGCCTGCACCTGCATGGAGAAAATGGTTGCCATGGAATTTGTTGCAAAGATCATTGTGGAATGTATAGATACTCACCTGAGCCAAAAATACTTAGATCATATTACCAAAATCCATTTATGGCTTATTAAAGCCTAATGAAAATTTGTAATTATTAGTCAAAAGTTTCAAAAGACACTTATGAAGAGGCATGCCTCTTCTGAATATGGTTATATAAACATATAGTGGTAGGAGGTTAGATGATCATCAACAATTAGAAGAAGAATAGAAGTCTTTATTATCTTTTCATCAGTTAATTTGTTATCAAATTTTAGACTTATGCAAGTAATATCCATATTTTCAAGATAAATATAAATGGAGAAGGTGTTTGCATAAATATTGGTTTACTTTCAAGTGTTCAATAGTTGTATGGATATATTATACTTATATGTTATCTGATTGTCTCCAAAGTGGTTGCTTATGTTATTCAAATTGAGTGTGAAAATACATTTGATTTGTCAATACACATTAGTTGTACTTGTGTGGTGTTGTTGATTGGTTTCTGTGTGCAATAGGATTAAAATTACCTTTTGAGAAGTGTACTTTGATTGGTTCGTGACTGGATTAAAATCCTTTCAAATAAATTGTCTTGATTGGTTTCTGCTCACATATGAATTAAAAATCCTTTCACAACTTCACAGTAACATAAGAGGATATCACTGGGATCATTAAGAAGAGTCTAGGTAACTAATATACTTGCACGTCCACATAAGGTGCAGACATATAAAAGTGCCCAACTATTAGAGTTAAGTTGTGAAGTGAATCTACACATCCTATAAAACCGTATCTCTAGTATCACAATCCACTCATCAACTCTATTTACCCAATAAATTAGGCACTGGTCAATCTTAGAGCATTTCATACAAGTATAACTCACATTCTTTATATTTCAAGCATTCTTGTTAGAAAGTAGTTAACAAACCCTACAAATATCTCATGTTTGTGTGCCATTAGTGAGTAAAATAGGTGCAGGAGCTCCCAATTTTAGGCATTTTTGTGATTTGTCATGTTTTGTTGTCATGTTCTATTGTTTTCTCTAAGGCTTTGAAAGCCATTTTCATAAGTTGTAATAAGGACTTGGTCCATTTGGTCGATTTGTCCAATATAGACCTTGATATGGTCAAATTGAATGTAATTCCACTTAAGAAACATGTGGTTTCTTGTGGAGGAAGTCATAACTAATGGCTAACTACCTTGGAGAGAAGTTGTATAGTTGGTGGAGGAGGAAAAACATATTCCAAGCCTTCTATAGGCCAAACAATGTAATGGCATGCCAAGAATAATGAAGGATTGAAGTTTTGGAGTGCAAAAAATTGTGATTTCCTGCAGTTTCCTAGAAACAATCATTCAGTACGGATCTATACAGATAGTAAGGGGTTTGCAACTTTTGAAATGTGTTAATCCTCTAAACTACCTTTCATTTGAGTGTAGTTAGAGCTCTTGACACCTCCTGTGCAGAGAGAACCAAATCGTTTTGTGAAAATTGGTCTGGAAACCCTCAAAACTAGGGTTTTGTGGCAAAATGTGTAATTTCTCCTCTGTCCTCTGAAAGGCACCAACTATTTTCAGTAGGATGGAGGGAGATAGAGTATAATTCATGTTTTTGTTTCTTGTTTGGTTTGCATTCCTCAGTCCAAGGCACTTGGCATGGTTCTAACTAGTCTACATAGTGACTAGTTAGTGTGCAATTAGTGGAAATTGGTATACTTTCAGTGGACAGTCAATAGAACCACCAAATCAAGGTTGTGATTGGTGTTTGTGGATGAAAATAGACCTATGAATGTGTTTGTCTATTCTTGAGTAGGAGATGTTGATGTGTTTTCTTTGTAAGGGCCCCAAATTAGGCCTGTTCCCTAAAAAGTAGGTTCACTGTCATTGAACGCCTGAAATAGGGTACTATTCTGTAACTTGGTGGATTGTTGCATGTCCTTAGTGGGTATCCAAATGTGCAAAGAGGCTGGTGTGTCTTTTGGAGGTTTGAAAAGTTATCCTTGGATTAGCCGATCTCAAGGGCTACAAGGAATAGGTTTCTCTAGGCACTGTCATAGTGCAATCATGCTATAAGTCTGCTGTCCACTGTCCTTGCAGGTACAAAATATAGCTATTGGGTCAGAGGCCTTGTGTTGGTCATATCCTTGACAAGTTTATGTTGATTGTACATTGAGATCCTATTGGTAGGGATGTTGGTAGTTTGGTTATTGGTTAAGAAGGTAAGAGTGTGTGTTGGTTGGGTTGAGTAGAGACTCCCCAAAAGAGAGTTGAATAGTCTATGAGGGTGGACACCAGGGTGTGGTCCTAGACTAGGTCAGTCTCTTGGACAGCCTTGCATAGGCTTGTGTTGCATAGCCTTTGAAAACCTTGTGAAGGAAATCCTAAAGTCTAGGTCTATTGTGTGAGCAAAGCCAAAACTACCAATACCTTTGCATCAAAAATTGCCCAACCAGAATCCATCCATATTTCCAAATCTACCTTATTGATTAGGTACACCCACCTAGGCTTGGTAGTGTCAAAAGAGTAGGGGGTTTTGTTGTGTAAACCCTATCTTGTTGACCAAAAACGTATCAAGGGATTGGCACCCTCTTGTGGTCTAAAAACCTACGTTTTTGAGAACCAACATACCACACATAAAATGGCCACTCTGTAATTTTATGATCAATACAAATTGCAAAAATTTGTGTGACAAGATCCATTTTAGTGTAAAATTTGTGTGACAATATCCATATTATAACCTTTGTTAAATCCCATCAATTTGACCTTGATAAACATTTCCATGATCATAGTCAAGAAAACCTTAATTTCATCCTCATCGGCAAGACCTTTGGCATATCTTTCAAGATCCTAAAGTCATAATCTTATACAAAGTATTTTATCCATGGTTGGGGAGAGACAAGTAATCTCTCAGTGATAAGAGGTCTATAGACAGTAAGAATAAATGATCGACAAGATGTCACTTAACGTTTCACCGATGAATATTCATCGGCAAAAATAAGATAGTTAGAACAAGATCTCCAAGTTATACCGATCTTGTGCCTCATACTGATGGATGTGTATCGGGGAGAGATGAGCACACTCACATCGACAGAGAAAATAGTTTAACAATTATGTCAAGAAAACATATATAATCGGAGCAAGCTCCCTAGGTCTCTCTGACTACATGGGTCACTCCGATGATAAAGACCACAAAGTTTTGATAAGAGTCTTGCTGACTTGTCCCATCACATTGAATAACAAATGATGCACATCAGAGGGACATATACAATCAGAGTGAATTCATTTGATCTTGCCGAATATGTGGGTTATGTTGATAGTGAAAACTACAAGGATATTTCAGGAAAATTCCTACCAATGAATAAAGTAATGGAGAAACATGTCGGGAAGACCCAAAGCATCGAAATGGCATGTGAATCTCATAGCGATGGTTTAAGTTACACCAATGATGGTATGAATCATTCCTCCAACTAGTACATCAGGTAATCTTTACAATGTCTCCCCAAAAAGGTAAGAATTAAGGGTAAAAGACAAGCACATGGACCAAAAAACTAAGAAGTCCTCCCGACAGAATAAAATTACCAAACGATACATCTTATCAAAGAGATATTAAGTTGGTCTTGGTGATCATATTGAATACACATAAATAATGATAACAGGGTAAATGACACAAGAAAGCAAGAAGTAGAGGTGATATCTCTAACAGTGAAGGGTCTTTTAAAGAAAGCAGACCTCAAATCCCACCAGATAAAATTTCCAAATTGAAAGTTGAAGAATATCAGCCTCAACTCAGAGAGAAAGAGGTCAGGGAACCATCTGATACAAATGCCAGGCAATTAGCCTATACATCTTTTATTTCTGATGATTAAGTTATTCATTCTCCTGAGTTCAAGTCTTTTTTGTACAAGCACAAGGGAAAAGAAATAAGAGAATTTGTTGAAGACATCACACCAAATAATGAAAAACAATTGTTGGATGCACTGAAAATAGAGGTGGAAAATGAGATGAGAGAGATGATTCCCGATAAGGGAAGACAATTATTAGTGGAGTCTAGTGTGATGATCTTTCTAGGTTTAGACATGAATTCTGCTTTAATCTTTGATAGTTTTTTACATAGTGATAATGACAAATACAGACTCAGTCCAAAAGGAGTGACAAAAGTTTATACTGGGACAAAATACAATGCTGATGAAAATTCTCTTATGATTTGGGCTTTGTACCCTCCACACAAGAAGCTTACAGTCATTGATACAGAAAAGGTATTTGGACATGTCATGATATTGAAAGTAGGTGAGACTGATCCTATAGTCATAGCTGATATTGGCATAAATGTTGCCAAATTAAACAAAGCTCAAATTCAAATGTTGATCAAGGAAAGAGATATGTACAAGTTAAGTTCTGAGAAAATGACTAAGGAAAATGATTTTCTAAAGGATGCATTTGGAGGATCTACCAGAAGATTGACTCAGGGAGAGGGTTCACAAGAAAAAAGCAAAGGCAAAGAATTACAATTGGATGATTAGGTATCTCAAGTCAGGATTGACACACTTTCTGTGGTACTTCAAAAGAGGTATACAAACATGATGGTTTGGATGAAAAGGTTTTGGGATACACATGCCAAAAATCACAATATGATTCAAGAGCATAATAGGGTAAATGACAGGATCCATGAGAAACTTCGTGAAATATAGAACAAAGAACCTCCTGATATTGAAGCAATCACCACTACTGAAGACTAAATTAAGAAACATAAATGGTATCATGAAAAACTTCAAGTAGAGGGTGAAGAATTCATAGAGGCTTCAAAAGAAGGTTTCCTACATTGTTCAATGACAAGAAAGATTTGAAAAATCAGGAAGAGTGGACAAAGGAATGCCAATTGATATTACAAGGAGCTTTGGAGGCAGCCAAAGACAAGGATCTGACATTAGGAGAAGCCTGTCGACATCTAGAGAAGATGATATCAATGGAGATAGTAGCAAGGAATGTTGTGGAGTATGCCGATACACACGTGAGCCAAAAGTACTTAGATCATATGTCCTAGATCCATTTGTGGCTAACTAGAGCTTAAAGTGTTGTTTATTATTGTTAAGTTGTTATTAAGTTCCAAAAGACACTTATGAAGAGGCACATCCTCTTGAAAATATTGTTATATAAGTTAGTCATTTTATGATAGAGAAAGGAGGCAATAGTAGGAAGTAGAAGCATATTTAGTAAATTACTTTTCATCCATCATCTCTCATACTTTCAGAAGACTTATGCAAATTGATATATATATATATATATATATATATATATATATATATATATATACTTTGAAGAAAATATAATGGAGCAGAATATTCTCAGATGGTGGTCTATTTTAGTGTTCAATTGTTGTGTTAATTTTCATGCTTACATGTTGTTGTGCTATCTCCAGAGTGGTTCTTTTAAATTATTCAAATTCATATAATTTGTCAGGACACATTTGTTGTTCATGTGTGGTTATCTGATTGGTTTTTGGTTGAAGTTGATTTAAGTCCATCTGAATGATTTATATCTATTGGTCTTTGCCCTGAGTTAAAATCCTTTAAATTAGATCATTTGGTTGGTTTCCTTTAAAATAGAATTAAAAATTCTTTCATGAAATCACAGTAATGTCAAACACCCCTGCTCCTCAGGTAGCCAGCCTGAATGTACAAACAACACATTTTGCAGAAGCAACAACACTCAAACTGCAGAAAGAGTACAATGAATTATTGGAGAAATACACAGAAGCAATGGCTAGGCTTAATACTTATGTGAGTCAACCTCAGTTGGAAGCTGACCCATCTCAAACCCCTCCAATTATATAGACTTCAGAGTCATTACCAGTGGACACACAACCTCTGCATCAAGAAATAAAGGAACTAAAAGAGGAAAATAAGGAGCTGAAGGAAGAAATAGAAAGTAAAGTGGAGGATGTAGCCACAAAGTTGATCAAGTATAGGATCAATAGGATATTGGCCAGGTTGGAGGAGACCCATAGGTCCTACTCCCAATTAAGGATAGCACTTGAGAAACATGAATCAGATAAACATAGGTTGTCAACCAGGAAGACCAGGTGGCTACCAAGAATTGGAAAAATTAGATATTTTCTTAGGTGCTCTAAATATGATCTAAATGCCCCTCTTGAGATGGAGTTTGTAGCAGGTATGCTAGGGAAATTTGAGGATGTGGCTACTCATGAATTGAAGTTGGATACAATATTGAAGGATAAAATGCAAGCAATTGAGAATCAGGACACAAAGTGGTTACCCCACATTCTAGAAGCTGATGGGACAATAAAAGTTATGAACAAGTGGAAGCTAGAAATCATTGATAATGGAAATCAGTTAATTCTAGCTTGTTGTGATAAGGGAGACCTAGCTTTGCATGTGTTAAGTTGGACTTGATAGGTTGCATGTTGTGGACATTACATTCGAATTATTTAATGAAAATGTCAAAAGTATCCTAGATGCAAAATATGTCAGCCACAACGGTAAGATAGCATAAATCATTTCATTCCCTTGGCCAGCTGAAAGTACATTCGGTGAGTGGCAGGACAAGTATGGATCTCCTGGATGACAACTCAACCACTATCTCCCAACCACAACAATGCAGATCCCTAGGCAACTTCGTGTGCTTCTCAAGGCCAACCACATCTTCTCTTTTCCTTCAGTGCAATTAATGTTTCTTCAACACCATTTGGTACCTATTTGTATCCATTGTATTTGAAAGACAATGTATTAAATACTGAGGGTACACGTTCCTGTTATTTAATGGATATGTATTACTCATTTTATGGTTGTTGAAGACTTGGAAATTTTGGGGAAGTAATGAAAATACAGAGCTTTCTGGGTTGTTCTATCTCTTGTGTGTAAGTTTATGAGTTATATGTTGAATGAATGTTTGCATAATATTTTCAGTTTCATGTTGATGTTATACTTGAGTAATGCTTCATTGCATGTATTCATCTATTTATCTCCATGTTGTGTGTGTGTTTCTTTTGAATCTGAATTGCTAAGGGTTATTTGAGGTTCTAGGAAATGGGTTTTTCTGTAATAAATGTTTAATCTTTTACTTCTGCTCAAGGAGCAGATTAAATGTTTTAGGTTAACTATTGGGAAGAACATATTGCAATAAGGATATTCATAAGTAGAGATAACTGAGTACTAAATCTTGGGTGGTGTTTGTAAGGCAAATACCAATTTATCCCCATGAAACTTGAATGTCATCTAAGCTTATGCAAATCATTCACATATATACATCAATCAAATTTGAATAATTAACATTATTTCTCAAATTGGTAAAGGTCTGATATAAGTATCTGTGTAGTAAGATTCATGTCTTACCTATCCATATGTGCAACATGTGCATCATGATGAAAAACATCTTCCCCATTAAAATATGTTGTATCGTCAAATCCTCAATTATAACTTCCTCACAATGAATTGAGGCCATTGTAGAGTTAAGCCTAAGGTTTCTTCTTAGTGCAAAATGAGGATTAGGTTGAGACCTTGACATTAAAGCAAAATATAAAGCAATGAAAAGGAAATTGCATCCAAGTAATCCTAATTTTTTCTGCCAACAATTCATACCAAAGATTGAACAATTTAAGGATATTGCAAATGGTAATTTGTATCGACACAAATAATATTACTAAAGCATTATAAAGTTTAGGCCATATGAATCATCCTTTTTTAAACATGGATTGCAAATAATTCTAAAAATTTAATAATTCTAAAAATTTAGAAGTCTTGGTCATTAACATTATTGTCTGTTACAATGTCATCAAGTGTATCATTGTCAATGTTCATATGTTCTTTCAAGTATTTAATATTATCATCATCCTCATCTTGACCTGCATCATCTTCATTATCATTGAAATTTGATTGTAGACCATCTATATTGTTACTAGATGTATTTGGATCATCATTTTCTATACCATCCATATTGTTGTCTTCTATAACATCATCTAACTCTAGATTGTTGTCTTCTTGTGCCTGAACATAACCATCTTCAACATCATCATGGATGTCAATTTCTTTGATGTTCTCTAATCCCTCTCTCTCGTTTTGTTGGCCATCATTGTTTTTCTCAGTATCCACTAATGCATTGTCAAATACATGCCTTAATCTTGGATCATAATGTATGACAAATATCCATTTCGGGTCCAAAATATCTTCATAGAAAAATACCTGCACATGAATGACATACATATATTAGACGTATGGTATAACAATTTTATTGATTAATAAACACATGTATATATTCACAATAAACTATGAATTAATAGATTAATGATCACTACCACTTCTTGTTTGAGCTAAAGAAATACTTGCTCACAATGAATTGGTAGAACATAAGGCTCCTTATCCTCCAGTAGGAAACATGAGGAATCTATAGAAAACAATCCACTATGGGTATCATGTCTTCGTGTCCTCTCAAATGCTTCATACCATCTACACTTAAAAACACAACATTTAAAAGAGCGGTAATCCAACTCAATAATTTATTGTATTTTCCCAACATATTGTAGATTCCCTTCAAATATATTCTTATCTTTTGAGCTTGATCAACTGGATTGCTTGAAGTCAACCATGATGCCACAATCGAAGGATCATCTCTTTACATCTACACTTTCTACACGATAATGTCGACCATATGACCACATTACTGGATATTTCCTCACCTGTGAAAGACCATTTATTTCAGTGAAAACAAATATAATGATGAATATTAAAATAGTTAATAGTGTCAAAATTGTGAGGAAAAAACATTTTGTAAAATTCCAACTGTACCTTTCTTTCACATCCTCTAAACATGTTGATTTTGTCTTCTATTATGTTTGAATCTATACCTGCATCTTCTATTTGATTTTGAATTTGTTTAGCAACCCATTCTAGTGTGCAATCTTTGCCCCATTCCCCAAGCAGATCAGTGGGAAGTGGAGTATTCCTTGGGTTCGATCTCTTAAACTATCTCCTTGCTTCTAACACTTCTCTCTTTTTATCATACAGATCGATCCATTTGTTCATAAAGTCCATGTGGTACAGAATGAACTTCTCAAGTATAGCACTTTCGTCTACACTTATTACATGTCAACATGTTTATTTCAAACTCCAAATGTCATGTTGTTACTTTGACAAATAAATTACAGAGTAAATTAATGATTGCAAGAAAAACAATCACACTGATCATTAATTTACTTACTAATTTCTACTTGAACACCATTAGATTGTGGTTTTTCTCCATCAATAATATCTGATGCTCATTCTTCATCCCAGAAGCATGGCCCATCTTCAAAATCCTTACCAAGGAATTTACATAGGAAAACAAATGCTTCATTCAATACATACCCTTCAGCCATGCAACCCTCTGGATCTGCCTTTTGTCAGACATATCTTTTTAGAGTTTTCATATACCTCTCAAAGAAAAACATCCACCTCGTTGATACGACACTCGCCAATTCAATGTCATCGACTAGATGTATAAGTAAATGCTTGTAGGTCCATGAAACTTGTAGGGAGCTCCTTCTCAAATACACATACAATTTCTGCAATTTCCTTCTTCCATTTTGGCACTTCACATTCATGGATCTCCTTGAAGGTCACCCACCTAATATAAGAATAGTAATTTAGTATGAACCTTTAGTCAAAAATTAAAATGCAATATAATATCTCTATGTCTCTCACACATGAAAATTTCATATAACCACATACCTTGTAAATGCTGACAATCGACTTATGGCATTCCTTAAGTCAACTGTAAGACAGGAATCCCCCCTAATTACCAATGGCATGATATGCTATCAAACACATTTATGAAAAGGTCATTAGTAATTTTTTCTCACACAACAAAATATCAAAATATATTTAGTACTTAATCAATGTTACCAGTAAATGTTAAATGATGATATATAATACCTTCATAAAATTATGAAAATCATGTGTTTTAAATCATGTGATATGTCCATCAACTATAAAAGCTTTAGCCAATGACAACCCATAGCCAGTAGGTGTCCTTATTGAATGGATGACATTTTTTAGTTGGTCTACCTCTTTTTTTTCAAAATCCATGGAGCTTCTGCATATGTTTCATTTTCCCTGTTTGGCTACAAATGTTTTCTATCAATTTTGGTACGTGAAAGAGCAATATCTCTCCTTGAAGACAAGGTGTCCTTCTCTTTGCCTAATATATGTCAAAATATAGAATCTGGGAAATTTTTGAAGATGTGCATAGGATCTAATAGGTGAGATATTAATAGATCCTTCTAGTAAGGGAGCTCATAGAATATGGATTTCCTTTTCATTCCTTCTGGCATATTAACTACAACTTGTTCTGGTTCTTCAATTGAATCACCCCGATCAAAAAAATCCTCCCAAGCTTTCATTTCAGCACCTTCATACTTCTTAATCCAATCACCTAGACCCATAATCATGGGAGGGCCTCTATTTTCAACTTTTCCATCAAATTGATTCTTTAGGTGATTTCTAAACTTATGATCTAGTGGTAGAAAAACCCTGTTGTTTGCGTAAATAAATTTATGTAGATCTTTAGAATACCGCCCTTGAAATTGTTCTGAACATCTTGGACATGCAAATATCCCCTTTGTTTGAAGCCCTGCAATTCAATAAGTAATGTTAATAACATCAAAAAATAGTCTAAAACTAAGTATGAAAGTTGGGATGGAAATAAATTATGAGTGTAAATACGTAAATATTTTATCTTACAAGAACAAACACCAAGTCCTGGGAAATCATGAATAGTCCAACATAGCACACCATACAACATGAAGGACCTATTTGATGGGGGATGTGATATGTCATACATTCTTATGCCTTTCCATAGCAGTTGCATCTCATCAAGAAAAGGCGCAAGATCAACATCCATGTTTTTAACTTGATGTTTTCCTAGAACAATGAGAGTCAGCATAAGGTGCTCCTTTCTAACACTCATCCATGGGGGAATATTGTATACTATCAATCTGACTACCCAAACACTATAATTTGAGCTTAGGAAAGAGAATGGGCACACTCCATCAATTGCAAGACCAAATCTGATACTACGGGGTTCATCTTTGAATTTTCTTGGCCATTTTTCCTCTATGTGTTCCATTGCTTTGGAGTTGGCCGGAATTCACATGAATCCATCTTTACTCCTATTCTTTGCATGCCAGTCCATCAATTGTGCAAGTGACTTGCAACGAAACATTCGTTGAAGTCTAGGTATAATTGGCATGTGATGTAAAACCTTCTTTGGAATTGTAGGACCTTGTACATCTGTACGATATCTCTTCTCTTTGCATACAAGGCATTCTACCTTGTTTTGATATTCATCTCTATATAAAATGCAATCATTTTTACATGAATGAATTTGCTTATATTCAATCCCCAACTCATCCAACAATAGACGCACCTCTCTGCAAGTTGATGGCAAAACATTCTCTTCAGTGAATATTTTAGTTTTTAGTGCCCTATAAGATTGCTAGAGATTAAATCAATTGAATGTTTGACTTATGATGAACATGTTTGATATGTCAATCTATACTAGGACTATTTATATACAATATATGGTTTTAAAATCCCCTTAAAGAAATATAAACGAAGTTGATGAATGTTTACGAAATATGTACACCAATTGACAATGCAAAGTAAGAAATAGATTTCAACTCACTTTAGTAGGGTAGTGAATCCTTTGTCTGACCAACCAATTAGTGACTTGATTTTTAATAATAGTAATGTACATACTAGTTTTGAAGTTCTACTTGCACCCGATTTGAACATGGGTGTCTTCCCTGCTTGCTTGATGGATTCTTTTAGGTTGTTATCATCAACATTACGTTGGTGGTAATTACCCCTACTATCAATGTTACTGTCAACCATATGATCATTATTGTCATAATTGTTTCCATCCCCAAAGAAACTTGTAAGTATTTCATTCAATCCTTCTTCATGCACTACATTTTCACTATCATGATCATCATCATTAAGGCTAGCTGGCATGTCATCAGTGTATGCGGATCTCATCAGTAGTTCAAATTTCTCAGCTGGTAGTATTCTCTTCAATGTTTCTCTTTTCTGCCTGGTATGGTTTAAAGGATGGTTTGGATCATCCTATCCAAACCTTAATAATCCAGTTGGATATTGGGTATTAGTATGTGTTTCATCAACATCTTCTACCTATCAACAAATGCAAGCATTATTCAATGTTTGGCAATAATTGCACTAAATTCAAAACGTATCAATTTCAAAGAAATATAATCAAATATGGCTTAAAAAATAAAAATATAAATTGTATGAACATATATACATCGATTGAATAATGGAACATTATTTTATAGACTACCTTTTTTATACAATAATTTAAAGAAAACACAATTTTGACAACATAGTTTATAAAACATCAGTCCATACTCATTTATTATTCTTTGGTTTTCTTCCCTTAAGAACATCCTTAGGGAGACCTTGTTCTTCCCTTTTCTTTCACGTCGGAGTGCATTTTAAGAAGGGGTAATCAATCAATAACTCATCCCCAATGGTAAGGTCCATAATAGCCTCAACCATTATCAATCTATCATCCTCTCTTTCCATATCTCCATCTTTATCATTTATAACCTCAACAAATTGACAATTCGGTCTTACAGTAGGGTCCCTTCCCTTACTACTATTTATAAATCTTGCAATATTTTTGTGTGTATGCATGTCCATCTATATACATAAAATGACCTCTATTCATTTATTTTCCACTTTCCAATGAGATACGATGTGTATACATATTCGAATTTAGACCATATGCTGACATGCTAGGCTTATATTCTTCTAGCCTTCTCCATTCACCACTATAATATGATGGACCATAATATGGAATTAATCTCCTAGTGGTTTGTTCTGAATTGTTTCTATGTTTAGATCCCACATGTACATTTCAGACAATAAAGAGGCCTAGATTCGTTCTATGAATATTGGAGGGTCGTATCATGTAGTTGTATCCCCAAAATTGAAACACCTTGTACACTCTAGGTAGTTGTTGATCACTAGGCCAAGCGCAATATAGTCAACGATCAAATGTCTCATTGTAAATTGATCTCAAACTCAGGGGCAAGTCATCATCTGCATCACATTCATTCTCATAGGGTATGTAGTCCACCTTCCCCTTGTCTTTAAGCAAATTATGCATCTTTAAACCGGTTCTTGTTTTGTTACTTTTTTTCATCAATTCCTCATCTTCAGAGCTGGTATATTGGCACATATTTTTGTTAGATGTATCATCTGATGAATGATCATTTCCCTCTAGACTAGAAGTCAGTGATCCAGGAAACTTTAAACCAAGAACTTTATCCTACAAGTATCCATTAAGAAAAAAATTAGTTATTTAAATAATATAAAACAATGTTTAAACGAAGTATACATGTTATTTATATCAAATTGAAAAATTCCTTACCACAATTCCTATTGGATTTGAATCGATTGTAGGAGGCATACTACCAACTGGAAGCTCATCATATATGTAATGTCTTTTTACAATCTCTCGTTTGAATTATTCCTTTCCACAACATACAGAACATCCACAAATAATAACTTTCTCAAAGTATTCATCCCATGTACTATAGTCCTGACCAACCTCTTGTTTGGTGCAATCATTTGTTGTGTCTATAGGATCCATTGTCATATGCTCTTCCACCCACTGTCGTCTACGTGATTTAATAGTTTTAGGTCCACGTCCACATACATATCTTTTTCTTTGCTAGTTAAATGCTTAGGCTCTGCATTTGCTCCAATCTCCATCTAAAATAATCAACAACATGCATTAGTTTATGTCAAGATTGGATAATACATTATAAATTTCAATAATACTGTGAAAAAAGATGGACATATCACAAAATGCCATCAGATCATTTTTTCCTAAGTTAAGTCAAAATTTGAGTACTTGATGTCCCGCTTCATCCGTTGTGTCCTCATTTGATGTGAAACAATCTGTTGCCATGGCCTCATCTGGCCCCTATAATACACAACATAGTAAATAATGTTTAGTACACCAATTATATCTATTATGGGTGAAATAGATTTGATCAATAAAGAACAATAAAATCCAAATACAACAATGAAATATGAAGGAAAAAGGATTAATAAAAGCAAAGAGATACTTACAACCTTTACCTTTCGACTTCCATTGCTCACCTATTCTTTCTTGATCTTGAATGATGAAGATTGGCCCTCAGGAAGCTTGCTTCTTTGCTTCGATTCCTCAAGATGGCAAGGAGAAATGGCTATGATACTTGTTGTGTTGAAGATGAGCTCCAAACACAATGATACTAGATGATATTGGAATGGCTAGAATGAGGAGATTTGAGAAGAAGAATGTGGGCATGATAAGGATGCCAGAATGAAGATTTCCTAGAGGAAATTGGGCATTATGAGGATGCTAGAATGAAGTCCCCCCTAATGGCTTAGAGAGGAGTCTTATTTATAGATTTTCTGAAAAGGCAATGGAGGGTGAGGATCAAAAGATGAGATCAATGGCTCTTATTTTTTTTGAATCTTTAATTCATAATGGATGAATTAAAAATTCTTTATTTGAGAATAGTGGATTATGACAATTGAATTAAGAATTCAATAGTGGAGGATAGTGGGAAATAATTGAATTAAGAATTCAATAGTGGAGGATAGTCGGGAATAATTGAATTAAGAATTCAATAGTGGAGGATAGTGGGTTATGACAATTGAATTAAGAATTCAATTGGTGGAGGATAGTGGGGGACAATTGAATTAAATTCAATTGGTGGAGGATAGTGGGGAACAATTGAATTAAATATTCAATTGGTGGAGGATAATTGAATTAAAGATTTATTTTGGATAATAGAGGATATTAGCTAATTAAATATTAAGAATATTTAATTATATGTGCAACATGGCAAGGTGGAAGAGATGAGGTGGATTGATGAAGTGGATTTTGTGAGGTGGATTTAGGACTTGAGACATTAGAAGAATTTAGGGAATTTAATTAAATAAAATGATTTTATTTAATTGTAGGATAATGAACCAATCAAATAAACTTATAATATTTATTTAATTGACAGAAGAAAATAAGAATCAAAATATTTACTTAATTCAACTTGAGCCAATTTTAGGTGTATACAATATCATTTCAATGAATATGTTATTGAACACAAAACCTCACTTTAGTCATACATGTGACATATTCATATCATGTTTTGGCCATCCTAATTTTCAAACTTTTCCCTTGATCATAGAATCACATTTAATCATCATTCCTGTGCATTTTCAACCAATAAGTTTGACCTTAGAGGCCTCATGGACAAAAAAATGACTTTATCTTCGCTATGTTGTAGCATTTGTGAATTCATAAACACCTTCCTCCTTTGGTTGAGGTTGCTTTCTCTTCTTACCTCTATTGTATCTACTGATTCCATTGTCATATCTATTTCCACCCACTTTCCTCTCTGCGATTTAGTAGTTCTATGCCATCCACATCCTCTCTCCATTGCCTCCTCTGGATCCTGTAATACACAACAATGACAATAGTCACATAACAGCTATGCACCAAGGGGTTGCCAAGCTCTCTTAACGTTTTTGGCTAATGACACGGGGTAGATATGGCTAAACCCCCTTCACTTTAGGCTTTGCTAGACCTAGGTGGGTATACCTTAATGATTGGTGCAGACTTGATTTGACCTTCACAATGGCAAAGAGGTGTGAAGTAGCTATAAGATTGTGAGTTGTTCCTAATGTTGATATTTGCAATTTTGAGAAAGTAAATAAACATTAAATAAGGCTTTGAGGGAAACTAATCATAATAATCATTTAAAAGGATTATAATCCTTGGCAGGAACCAATCAAAATGAATTATTTGAAAGGATGTTTAATTCACTCCAACCAGAAACCAATCAAGATAACCACAGATGAACAACAAATGTGTCCTGACAGATTATATAAATTTCCTATATGTTTGCATTTATCCTCTAACCTTTCTACATCAGCCCTCAATTGTGTAGACCTCCTAGCTTTTGGCCTTGAGCCAGGCAATTGATCAATTAGGCCTTGGTTTAATTTTCATTTCTCTTCTTTCAATTCTCACCCTGTTTCAGTTTTCTATTTCTTATTTTTGGACTGACTAGTTTCACCCTGTTGCTTCTTATTTTTTATTTTTGCATGACCTTCCATCTTATTTCTCTATAGAACTGAATTATAATCTGGCAATTGTAGGGATATCTTAGATGCTTACTTGTATACTGTGGGTGCACTACCTCCACTTCAATCTCCCATTTTTTCTCTGTTGCAATTTATGAAAATTGCTTTCAGTTCAATCCCTTTTCAATCAAAATTGTTCATATAATGTTCTTTCGCACGACCATTAATGTCCATCACTAGAAATGAATGGAATAGATTTTTTGAATTTCAAAATGTCAGATTGCATCAGTGGGACTCTCCTAGTTTTAGGCCGATCTGTGTGCTTTATTTGGTGTCATCTTTGTTTATATATTCATAATTGATCGCCAAGACTCACTGAATATCTTTATGATACGCAGTGTCCCTTTAGTTCTCTTATTTAGTCAGGAAGACATTTAGTAATCTCACCAATATTGCATAGGTGCCTTTTGTCTTACTTAACGTTTCAGGGAGAACAATATGAAGTTTACCCGATATCAGGGTAATCTAAACTATTAGAAATCCTTTTAGTTCGTTGAGTGTCCCTCAGATGAATAATAATCATTCCTATTGTTATCAAGCTGACATGTGTCAACATTGAGAGAATGGGATGTTTTTCTGATATAATTAGTCTCCCTAACCTGTTTCTTCCATCACTTTGTTCGTCGGGATAAATCAGTAGGACTTTCACCGAAAACTCTTCTGGTGTTCCTTATTGGAGTAACCCATACAGTCAGAGAGATCTGAGGGACTTACTCCGATCATTCATGTCTCCCTAACACATGTGTTCTTTTGTTTTATCGATGAGAGTATATAAGTTTCTCCCTGAAAAAGTGTCCATCGGCATGATGCTTGAGGTCGGTGTAATTTGAAAACTTCAATCTGACTAGCTTGCTTTTGCTGACAAGCTTTTTAATTGGTGAAATGCTATGCACTGTCTTCCCAATCATGTAGAAAGTGTTACCTTGGGATCTTTGATCGCTATGAATTTATTTATCTCTTCCTGATATGCATAAAATGTTCAATAAAAAACTATAACTTGATGATCAACATGACATGCACATGATTTTTCTGATAAGGATTAATTGCTCTTAAAAAAATTTGTTTCAAGGGATTATGCTTAGGAATTTGGATTTCTGGATCCCTTGGGGATGGTGGAGTGAGTGGAAGCTTTAAGTTTATCTTTAAGATTAGGGTTGAGGGTTGAGGGTTGAGGGATTAGGGTTTAAGGTTGACGGTTTAGGGTTGAGGGTTTAGTGTTTAAAGTTGAGGGATTAGGGTTTAAGGCATAGTGTTTAGGGTTGAGGGTTTAGGGATAGGGTTTAAGGTTTAGTGATAAGGGATTAGGGTTTAGGGTTGAGCGATTAGGGTTTAGTGTTGAGGGATTAGGGTTTAAGGTATAGTGTTTAGGGTTGAGGGTTTAGGGATAGGGTTTAGGGTTTAAGGTTTAAGGGTTGAGGCTTCAAGCTTTAGGGATAGCGTTTAGGGTTGAGGGATTAGGGTTTAGGGTGGAGGGATTAAGGTTTAAGGTATAGTGTTTAGGGTTGAGGGTTGAAGGATGCATTACGCTGCACTGAAAGGTTATAGTCCTATTATAGAATGATGTCCTCGCATGGACCATGTCGAGTGCCCTCATCGATGTTGGTAAGGGATACATGGAAGGCAAATGGATTAGGCAGATAGTGGATTATGATGTGGATTCTAGAGGGGAGAAAAGTGGATTATGATGTGGATTATGTAGGGAAAATAATGGATTATGATGTGGATTATGTAGGGAAAATAGTGGATTATGATGTGGATTATGTAGGGAAAATAGTGGATTATGATGCGGATTATGTCAGACTTATTCCAAAGCATGGACCATAGGGATGGTATGTGGAGGGTATGTAGGATAGTGGATGAATGATGGTAGATTTATTGTGGAATGGAAGGGAACCATGACCAATGGTTGAACACATCGTGATAAACATTGAAGCTTGTGATGTGGAGGTGGTGTAGGGTGCAATGGAGATGTTTGCTTAGGAGATGGATGATGAAGGGCTTTAGGAACCCACATAGACTTAGGTGTTTTATTACTTTTGTTTTTCTTGTGGGATGGAATGTTTTGACATTTTTGAGCGGAATGGGAATTTGAGATGGGAGTAGATGGTTGGGATTTTTTAGAGGTAGATGCCTCATTTAACTTGATTTCTTGTTGCTTAGGTACCCATACCATTTTGGTTTTGGAATTTGCTTGTGGAGGTATGGGCTTGGATAACTTTTTGGATTGATTTTTCTTTGACTCTTTGTTTTTATGTCCTGAGGCATGAGGACCTTTAGGATGTTTGGCTTTATCAGTATAGGCATCTAATTTTGCATTTCTGGATCCCTTGGCGTTGATGGAATGAGTGGAAGCTTTAAGTTTAGCTTTAAGATTAGGATTGAGGGTTGAGAGTTGAGGGATTAGAGTTTAAGGTATAGTGTTGAGGGTTGAGGGTTTAGGGTTTAGGGTTTAGGGTTTAGGGATTAGGGTTTAGAGTTGAGGGATTAGGGTTTAAGTCATAGTGTTTAGGGTTGAGGGTTTAGGGATAGGGTTTAGGATTTAAGGTTCAAGTGTTGAGGGTTGAGGCTTTAGGGATAGGGTTTAAGGTTTAGTGATAAGGGATTAGGGTTTAGGGTTGAGGGATTAGGGTTTAGTGTTGAGGAATTAGGGTTTAAGGTCTAGTGTTTAGGGTTGAGGGTTTAGGGATATGGTTTAGGGTTTAAGGTTTAAGGGTTAAGGCTTTAGGCTTTAGGGATAGTGTTTAGGGTTGAGGGATTAGGGTTTAGGGTGGAGGGATTAGGGTTTAAGGTATAGTGTTTAGGGTTGAGGGTTGAAGGATGCATTATGCTGCATTGAAAGGTTATAGTCCCATTAGAGAATGATGTCCTCATATGGACCATGTCGAGTGCCCTCATCAATGTTGGTAAGGGATACATGGAAGGCAAATGGATTAGGCAGATAGTAGATTATGATGTGGATTCTAGAGGGGAGAAAAGTGGATTATGATGTAGATTATGTAGGGAAAATAGTGGATTATGATGTGGATTATGTTAGGCTTATGCCAAAGCATGGGCCATAGGGATGGTATGTGGAGGGTATGTAGGATAGTGGATGAATGATGGTAGATTTATTGTAGAATGGAAGGGAATCATGACCAATGGTTGCACACATCATGATAAACGTTGAATCTTGTGATGCGGAGGTGGTGTAGGGTGCAATGGAGATGTTTTCTTAGGAGATTGATGATGAAGGGCTTTAGGAACCCACATAGACTTAGGTGTTTTATTAGTTTTGTTTTGCTTGTGGGATGGAATGTTTTGACACTTTTGAGCAGAATGGGAATTTAAGATGGGAGTAGATGGCTGGGATTTTTTAGAGGTAGATGCCTCATTTAACTTGATTTCTTGTTGCTTAGGTACCCATACCATTTTGGTTTTGGACTTTGCTTGTGGAGGTATGGGCTTGGATAACTTTTGGATTGATTTTTCTGACTCTTTGTTTTTATGTCCTAAGGCATGAGGACCCTTAGGATGTTTGGCTTTATTAGTAGAGGCATCTAATTTTGTATTTTTGGATCCCTTGGGGATGGTGGAATGAGTGGAAGCTTTAAGTTTAGCTTTAAGATTAGGGTTGAGGGTTGAGGGATTAGGGTTTAAGGTATAGTGTTGAGGGTTTAGGGTTTAGGGTTTAGGGTTGAGGGTTTAGGGTTTAGGGATTAGGGTTTAGAGTTGAGGGATTAGGGTTAAAGGCATAGTGTTTAGGGTTGAGGGTTTAGGGATAGGGTTTAGGATTTAAGGTTCAAGTGTTGAGAGTTGAGGCTTTAGGGATAGGGTTTAAGGTTTTGTGATAAGGGATTAGGGTTTAGGGTTGAGGGATTAGAGTTTAGGGATCTTTACTCTTGTTCTTTGCATGCTAGTCCATCAATTGTGCAAGTGACTTGCAACGAAACGTTCGTTGAAGTCTAAGTATAATTGGCATGTTGACATGAGGAACATTTTGGTTTGGCACAGCTAGGCACTAAATTAGGTGCACTTCGCACCAGTTTTGGTGACCCAAAGAGATTACATTTAGGGTTGAAAGTTGGCACTAAAGTCAGCATTAGAGACGCCAACTTTAGCGCCGACTAATGAATCCAAAAAAAAAATTTAAATTCCCGCCTACATTAAAACATACCACACAAAAAAAACACAAATTCAAGTTAATACATTTAAGCCCACAACACAGTGTACTCTGCCTCTATTTTAGGTTTCCTGCTAAGAATTGTAGGCTACGAAGTGACAACTTTGTTAGGTTGAAAATGGAAGTTACTGAAAAGTTTCTACAATGGATCTGTGAATTTGTATTTTATTTATTTTTGGTTCTAGACATCCAGAAGATAAAAAATTGCTTTAGTTAGTTGCTGAATTTGGGGTTTCTAGCTACCTCATCCATTCAATCAAGCTTGTTCATCTGCCTTTTAGCAAGTAAGTTCCAATTGCTGAGCAATTTACTCTTGACCTAGGTTTTTATCGATTCTGATATAATTTTGAGCTCAAAGAAAGTTTTTCTAAGATGTACTCACGCTTTAGGGTAAATTTGAGTAGTAATGTTGTTAATTATCTTTTCTTGCAATATAAATTACATCTACCATTTTTGGAAGGCCTGTCAAATAAGGTCTCTTTGTACATCATACCCAAAATATGAGCTGTTAGGATTTATTTTTGGCTACATATTTGTTTTTAGCTATGATTGGTCAAGCACACTGTTAATTCATGCTTGGCTATGATTGCCTCCATTGACTGGACGAAAATAATCTTCCCTAGGTTGCCTCAAAATGTCAAGTAATAGAGGGAATGTAGCAAACTCTGGCCACAATGAGGTAATTCACTGTCAATTTATAGTTTTGTAAATGTTTACATTATTTATTTGATTTTTAGTATTTAGTTTTCTATTTCTAAATTTAAAAGAAGAAATATATATATATATATATATATATATATATATATATATATATATATATATATATATATATATATATATATATATATATATATATATATATAGGGACATGAGACTAACAAAGATAAAGAGGCATCAGCTTCCATATTGGGGGTAGAGGCAGTGAACAAATTGGATGGTATGGACTTGACAATGCTTGCCAGATACATAGAAAAATGTTCTAGTAAAACCCTTGAAACATCGCAACCAAATCAATAGTGTCAAAGGGAATCAATTGATTCCCCAAACAGTCCTAGATCGAGCAAAAGATCTAGGAGGAAATTAATATCAATAACCTCTAAGAATGTCGAATAGGGAGTAGAGGCTTCCACTGTCCCAGTCACTCCTGGGACACATACTTCTTCGATCAACAACCCATGTTTTGTATCTTGCATTGGTAGCTATGATACCAAGATAGAATAGGCTATGGTTTTAGGGAAGTCCAAATGATAGATGCTAGAAAAATATTTGTGAATAGGTTGAAGGAATCATGCCTTCAATGGTTCAAAGACCATCTACATTTGCCATTCTCAAAGATACCCATGCACCTGCAAAAAGTAGTTATTTATGACATGGAGACTGAATTTGGCATAGATTGGTCTATAAAGAAAATAAAGTTATGAATGTCTCAAAACTACAAGAGATTTTGGTGCAACCAAACAAAGAAGATAAAAAAATCCCTCCCAAGCAAAGGCTCAAAAAAAGGCCAATTGATGTAAGTCTAAAAGTATGGAAAGATCTTGTAAAAGCATATGAGAAGTCTGATGCACGGAGGAAGTCTGGTGAGGAGAGTACGCAGGTATTTGAATTTGCTCATAAGATTATATCAAGGGTGTGTGCAAGAAATTGTGTCCACTTATTGGCCAAAAAGTGGAAGTGTTTTCCTTGATTTTCAGAATTTGTCACATTTGACCTAAAAATTTGAAGCATTTAATAGTGGAATCTTGGAAAAAGTCACTAAATATGAAATGTAGTACTCAGAGTCTAGTTTCCAAATATGTAATTTTTTTCAATACCCAGATGATAGAAAGTGATTTTGAATAGGTGTTTCTAAAAACCACTGTTTAAAAGTCACTTTTTTTTTACTATACCATGTACATGTACGTCATCCATATTTTGACCTAAATAATCACATTTTTCAAAATCCTTTTGGGAAAAGATTTGTAACTCACTGAAGCACATTTTCCATATTTTTTTGTAATTTTTCATTGAATATTTTTTTTTTATTAATTTTTTATTGGCCATTTTTGGTCTTTTAAAAAATCATCGTGTACGTCACGCATAAGATGACCTAAACTTAACATTTTTTGAATTTTTTTTTTAAAATTGAAAAGAATTGTCTAAAGTACGTTTTCTTACAATTTTTTTTACAAAAAAAATATGTTAATAAAAAGTTATTAAAATACTAAAAAACCCTAATAATTCAAGTTTATGGACCTATTTCATCAGAAATTGATTAAAAAATAGAAAATTTAATCCAATTGTAAAAAAAATTACATATTTGAAATCTACACTATCTCATCTATAATGGGTTTTAATTTCGTCAAAATATTCTGTAAAATAGACCTTCAGATATATGCCCAAAGTCACTATTTTGTTGTGACATTGACAGGACCTTCAAGTTGCAGGTCAACCCTGGTCCAGAGGTCAGGTTCGGGTCCCCAAAGCATTTCCCGAACCGGGTTACAAAGCAAAACCCGAGCTTAAAATTCAAATTTTAAATAACGGGATCTCGTTTCATAAAAGGTTAATATTTTAAGCTTTATGAAATGGGATCCCGTTTCTTAAAGGTTAAAATATTAACCTTTTATGAAACTCAAAACAGGATCCCATTTTTTGAAAATGGGATCCCGCTTTTGGCTCGGGATTTCGAAGCAAAACGGGATCCCGTTTCATAAAAAGCGGGATCCCGTTTTGGTTAACCCGATTTCAGATTTTTTTCTAACTCCGAAACTTCCACCTTAAGTGGACACAACTTCTTGCATTTACCCTCAAATTTATTAAACAATTTTTAAATTTTATTTGTGCATAATTAAATTGAATTAGTATATGTTTCAGGACAAGGCCTCCAAGGCTAGGCTTAACAAACTTCGTGCTACTCATCACAGTGGCCAGAAAGGTTTACAGGCCTTGATCTATACATTTGTAAGTATATTTAATATGATAAATGATTTTTTTTTATTTCCTAGGAAAAAGTAAATGATTGCATATTAATTAGTTTAACTAGTCCATGTGCCATGTTTTGACAGGAGGAGAAATATGGCCGGCGACCAACACAATTTGAAAAGGAAATGTTACAAATCAGAAAGTGGATAGATTTTGTAATCTAGATGGAGAACGAGGTATCAATAGTTGAATTTCAATAATTTAGTTAGATATTGTTGTGTTAATATGTTAATTTGCATATCTTGTGTTGAGTTTCAATAATCTTTGAAGAGGTTATAGAGTGATACTTGAGACAAATAGTTGCAATTGTACTCTGTTTGTTGTGTTTGGTTTCTATTGGTCTTCTTATCTTTTTGACTCAAGTGGATTGTTATTCATAGGTCGCTTGTCATTCTTGTTGATCATGTGGATGTAGTTATCATTGAGTTTTCAGGTGGTCTCCTAAGTGAACAAACCAAAGGGTTTATCTCAAGTCTTTGTTTCCTAACCTTTTATTATAAGACTTAAAGGGGGGCATGCATTACAGTTATGTTGTTGGTTATATTTCAAACCTTTAAAATATAATAGTGGACATTTAAATTTTAATATGCACATTGTTTTTTGTTGAGAAGGAGCCATCATTGGTAGTAGGCATTAACTCTTCTTTGCCATAATAGCTTTGGAAAGTACTAGTCTTTAATGTGCTTGGATTTGGGGTATGTGAGGGAGAAAAGGAAGGAGTGGGGAACCATTTTGGGGGGGAATTCTTCTTTTTACCTTGGGGTCAAGGAAGGAAGGTTGATGGTTGGATTGTAAGTGATTTAGAGGAAGAGAGACTTTGGGTGTGCTCATCATGTTGGCTAAGTGTCTTGCTGTTTGGGTTGGAGACTAAGAATCAAATCGCCAACTGGTATTCTTCAACTAAGCTAACCTTTCTTTGAAGTAAAGCTCCTTGTCATCCATTCTTGTAAAATTACACTGACCATTTTGGTGAAACATTTCCTTTAAATTGTGTCACTGTATGTGGTCTTGTGAAAGCCTATGCTAAAGGGTTTGGATGAGGAAAATATTATTAATTGTGAGAGTTTAGACTTAAGATCATGGGACTTACGAACTGTGGCAAACTGTTGGTTATTGTGTTTTGGGTTTCCATCATGAAGGAAGCTACATTAATTTGGTCACAGTTTGAGGTGGAGTTTCAAACCCTATCTAGAATTGCTAGAATGCTATCATTGCAACATACCATGAATCTTGAGGAAACCTGGCCTGGTTCATGGTTATCTTTTTTGACATGGTGTTGGTATTTCACCTATAAATGTCCACTCTCTCAATTGTGGATGCAAGGTCTTCTTGGGATTAATAATTCCACTCCTAGGTGGGGTTTTGGGATGGTTTTAGATCCTTGGTTTGGGTCAACTTGCCCCCCAACACTCCCTCCAATGTTATGAGATTTGCATTACTGAAGCCATAATGGAATACAATGTTGAAATAATACTACATGATTGTATTTTATTATCAGTTGACTCTTGGAAAGAATGGGTTTTGTCAATTGCATACAGTTGTGTAATATTGTAATACTTGTATTGTACTTGAAACTAGAACAGTCTATTGTGAAGGCATTCATTTGATGAGAATGACCTTTGAGTTCATTGTAATGACTTGCACTAACTTAGAAATGTGATTTCAAACTAGTATTTATTAAATTGGAGACTGTTTGTGAACAAATTTATCTTAGTATGGACTTCCCTGTGTTTGAATGACTGAGCACTACCCATAGAATAGTAGATATTATGTACTTGTGATCACTGCATCATTTGGATAGAGGACTCATAAATGGAATATAGGACCTTCTGTTTCATTGTCCATAAAATCCTAAGGGTTGATTAAGTTATTGTGCATGGATGTAAATAGAAACTTTAAGCTCTCTGAAGGCTTTCTTATTGTTTGCAAAGTAGCATTAATTTCTTATTTTAATTGTGGAAACATCTTGTGGACACTAGTATGGTTTTGACTAAGGAATTATCTTGTAAACAATAGAAAGGTCTATGCATGTTAATCATAGACTGTAACCCTACATTTGGAAGGAAATTGTTGTTGTAGATGTGATATATACTGTACAGTGGTATCTGGTCTATGGCATGACATCTTTAGTAGGGGGTACCTTCAAATTTCTGTAGCATCATGTCTGGGCTAAGGTACTATAAAGTTAAGTGTGCATTGTATGGTGTTATTGTATTGGAGGTTGAATATACAAATCTACAGTGATATAAGGAGACTCGACTCTCATCTTTTCATTGCACAAAGTGAGTGAAAAAAACAACTACCTAGTTTAAAATTGGCCCTTCTTTAAGCAACATATGTAGCAATGAGACTTAGGATTCTTGAAAATGAGAAGCATCCTTCTCCCCATACAACCTGCTAACTAGAGCCACTATGTTTTTTACTGAACCCTTGAGGCTGATGGAAGGGTACCATTTAGTGTTCCTAGAAGTTAATTGTCTAACTCCTCCTCTTGAGCCAATTTCCTTATATGATGAACTAGATGATTGGGATGACCATCTTGAAGATGTAATTGAAGACTTTTGTGCTTGTGTAGTGTTGCACATGTACACTCCATGGGGACAAAACTTGTAGATCTTAGTGTTAATCATGATATATGCACAATTTTTTTAATTGTTGGTCATGTAAATGTGAGTTTTCAGCTACCACAAGTGTACTCTTAAGGATAGTCTCGCTAAGGAAAGCATGGATGTAAGAATCGAACTTGAGATACATGATCTTGACTTTCTTCTTGGTATACCTAAAGTTTCTAATCTCGTTGTTAATGAGATAGATGTCAATTTGAACCGAGGATGTGTTTCCAACATTTGTGATGATGTTTGCATTCATGAGGATGATAAGTTACATTAAAATATCAAAAGTTACATAGCTTCTGAGATGAAGTTTATTCCATCTGTGAGGGAGTTAATTCGTTCTAGTTGTTTTGCTAAGAACAGATCACCATATAGGCTTACAAAGTTTACAAAAGCAGTCTTGTTGTAGTTTTCCAGTCCCTCTCTGAAGATCTTGAGGGCTTCTTCAGTTTTCTTCTTCTTCTTGATTGCCTCCGCATCAAAGACTCCACAGATGAAACCTTTTTTTGGATTTGGGTTGGTGTGCTGGCCTGTAATAATAACATCATCCCTGATCCCCTCATTGACCAGAAAACCCATAAATCTTGACACCCTGGCAAGAGACCCTATGGCTTGGATGACAGTCACGTAGAAATGCTCTAAAAGGACACCATCATAGATATGGCTGCCCTACACTCCCCTTATCCTTGCAATCTCTTTGATGGCATTGCATAGCCCCTCCTCTGTATTGAATAAGCGGCGGACTTGCTGGTCCACCGACTCCTCCAAGCACTTGCAACAGACTTCGAAGTGTTTTTTGCCTGCCATTGTTATGGGAGACTTCAAGCCATCCTCCTAAAATAGGAAGTTTCTCTTGATTACCTTCCTTGTGACTTACTCATATTGTTTGAAAGTTGCAAGTTTTACAATGCTTTTTGCCTGTCCAAACCGTCCTCACTTCTGGAAAAGGAATGCTTGCTTAACTCTTCCCTAATTGAACCAGATTGCGGACAATCCTTCCTATCTCCTCCAGGATTTCTTATCTTGGAGAAAGCCATGCTCGCCATTGATTCTTCTGAGATCTCCTGCCTTGAGCTGTATCTATGAAATTCCTAAATCCCCATCGTCCTTGATTAGTATCTTTCTCAGATCCTCAAAACACTGCCCTTCGAAAAAGCATTCCTCCCCCGTTTCCTACTCAACCCCTTGATTCGCTAGGAGATCGGCCACCCCATTGGCCTCTCTGTATATGTGCATGGTTGACCTCCTTGCTCGTGCTGGCTATCTTGAAGACACCCTAAACTTTATCATTGAGATACCTGTTAAATCTGTGCTGGTTGTATGCATGTGTTTTCTTGGTGCCTGTAGATCACATATGAATATAGGCTTAGGAGTATTTACAACAACATTGCTTTTCTGTTTGGATCCTAAAAATGCTGCACAACTTATGTTCTTCTCTCAAACATCTATCCACAAGTGGACAAGTGTGGTGAGGTAAGGAGATTGATGAAAGATAGAGGAATTAAAAAAATGCTCAGATGTAGTTGGATTGAAGGGCATAAAATGGTACATGCTTTTTTGTGTAGGAGACATATCGCATCCATAGACAAAGGAGACCTATGCAAAGTTGGAGAAATTGGCTTGGAAGATGAAGGTGGCAAGGTATTTTCTAGATTCAAGAATTTACTTAATGTTATGGAAGGATGGGAAAAAGAATTATTTCTCTACCACCATGGTGAAAAGTTTGCAATTGCATTTGGTTTGTTAAACATGCCCCATGGAATAACTATTAGACCTTTATCTTAAGGTAACCTTAAGATAAATAATTATTGAAAAAAAAATTGTGCATTCATTAATGACATGTAAGAGAATTTAATCAACTGCTACTTAAAAACTCTTTAATGTTTTTGTCTAATGCAGCTTATTAGATTAATAGTGAAAAAGAACATACATTGACCATGCAATTTGTGGCACTTAAGGTTATGTAATAGAATTTACAGTTGATAGTTAAATTGTATAACAAATTTTTTTATGATCTTTAGTAACGTTTATTAGAATTGTTGCATGTTTTACATCATTGGAATGACATATTAGCTGTAACATTTTTGAAGTTTTATTATGGTATGTGCACTTTGATATGATGTAATGTGATTATGGTTTTGTTTCATATGTTGGAATATTAGATATATAACAGAAAAATAAATTATTACATGAAATAAATAATAACTTTTCATTTTAAATGTTTTTTTTGTAGAACACAGGTCTTCCAGAAGATGAAGATGATCCTAATGATATAGATCCAGATTATATTAGTTCTAGTACAGATCACATGGCAGAGGATGATGATGATGTAGATACAGAAGACAACGAGGCCAATGACAATGATGACAATGACGATGATCATAATGATGATGATCACGATGGTGATGATGATGATGAGGCAGTTGTTGGTAGTAGCTAGTGACATTCATGATCATATAGACTGCATCATGGATCATTGTTGATATATCATTATGATGCCTCTTTTCATGGTTACTATCATATGTATCATTTTCATGGCCTGTAGTACCATATTATTGAGTTGTATCATTTTCACATGTATCAATTTGACTTATATCATTTGGACATGTATCATCTTGACTTGTATCATTTTGAGTTACATAATTTATCATTTTTACTTATATCATTTGTACATGTATCATTTTGACTTATGTCAACTGTTGGACATGTATCATTTTGACATGTTATTGATCTAATGGCATATTTAACTTTCACTTGTTTTAATTATATATGACGATGATCTTATCAGTATTGACTTGTCAATTTATATATATTGAAAGTGGTCGATGATTTTTGGATGGATATTTATTACGTATGATGATTTTAATTTACTGCTCAGGATGGATGTTGTAAAATTCAATTAAATTGTAGATATTTGACTCACTTGTTTTAATTATAGATGATGATCATGTTATAATAATTATCTTGTTATTTTATAATAATTATTTTATTTTTTTATATAATTATCTTGTTAAATTGGAAGCAAAACCCAAAGCAACAAAGGAGGTCATAATGGAAGCAAAACTTGGCATCAATTAGGAAGCCAAAAAAGAAGCTATTTTCGATGCCATACAAGAAGCAAAATATGAAGCACGACTGAGAGAAAAACTAGAAGCAAAAATGGGAGTAGACATGGAAGCAAAACTGGAAGCTAAATTGGGTGCCAAATTTGGTGCTAAATTGGAAGCAAAAATGGAAGCAAAATTGGAAGGAAACCTGGAAGCAAAAATGGAAGCAAATCTGTAAGCAAAACCTGAAGCAAACCTGGAAGCAAAATCAGAAGCAAAACTGGAAGCAAACCTGGAAGTAAAATTGGAAGCAAAACTAGAATCAAACCTGGAAGCAACACAAGAAGCCAAACCAGAAGCAAAATTGGAAGCCAAGATGGAAGCCAAATTCGGCGCTAAATTGGAAGAAAATCTGGAAGCAAAATGGGAAGCAAAAATTGAAGCAAAACTGGAAGCAACACAAGAAGAAAAACCAGAAGCAAAATTAGAAGCCAAACTGGAAGCCAAATTGGGTGCCAAATCCGGCGCTAAATTGGAAGCAAATTTGGAAGCAAAATCAGAAGCAAAATGGGAAGCAAAATTGGAAGTAAAAATTGAAGCAAAACCATAAGCAAACTTGGAAGCAAAACCAGAAGCAAAACTGGAAGCAAACATGGAAGCAACATAAGAAGCAAAACCAGAAGCAAAATTAGAAGCCAAATTGGGTACCAAATCCGGTGCTAATTTGGAAGCAAATCTGCAAGAAAAATCAGAAGCAACACTGGAAGCAAAAATGGAAGCAAAATAAGAAGAAAACATGGAAGCAAAACCAGAAGCAAAATTGGAAGCCAAATTGGGTGTCAAATTTGGTGCTAAATTCGGTGCCAAATCTGGCTAGTGCTTTTTGGCGCTAAATTCGATGCAAAAGTAAGCATGCAAACTTGCATTGAGTTTTGCACTGGAAAAAGTGTCCAATTCCTGAGCTCAATTGCACTAAATTCCGGTGCTAATTTCATGTTCTGTTGTAGTGTGGTGAAGTGGTAAGTAACAAAGCAAGGTTGGTATGTAAGGGCTACTCTCAAGTTGAAGGCACTAATTTTGAGAAAATTTTTCTCTAGTAGCCAGGATGGAGGCAATCAGAATGTTCCTTGCTCTTGCTACTCATAAGAATTTCAAGGTATATTAGATGGATGTCAAGTCAACCTTTTTGAATGGTGATCTAGAGGAACAAGTCTACATTGAGCAACCAGATGGTTTTCAAATATCAGAAGATCTAGACATGGTGTGCAGGCTCAAGAAAGCCTTGTATGGTCTCAATCAAGAACCTAGGGCTTGGTATGCTAGGTTAGACAAGTACTTACTTTAGCAAGGCTTCAAGAAAGGTATTATAGATAGCAATCTTTACATCAAGGAAGAAGGAGACATGATATTGATAGTTGCAGTATATGTTGATGACATCATCTTTGGTGGAGATGATGATATGTGTAAAAGGTTTGCAGAGGAGATGCAAAATGAGTTTGAGATATCTATGATTGGTGAAATATCTTTCTTCCTTTGACTTCAAATTGCTCATCTAGAAGGTGGTATCTTTATTACACAAGATAATTATGTCAGAGAAATGTTGAAGAAGTTTGGTATGGAGGATTCAAAACTAGTGAGTACTCCCATGGTCACTGGATGTCACTTGAGCAAGGAAGATGAGTCTCTGGAGGTGAATTAGAATTCCTATAGATCTATGATTGGAGGATTGTTGTACCTAACTGCTTCTAGACTTGATATTATGCATGCAGTATGTGTGGTTGCTAGATATCAAGCCAATCCCAAGAAAACACATGAGAATGCAGTGAAAAGGATATTCAGATATTTGAAAGGGACTTTGGATTATGGCTTATGGTATTCAAGAGGTAATGACTTTGATTTAAGTGCCTACATTGATGTTGATTGGGCTCGTTGTGTTGATGATAGAAGTACAAGTGGAGGTGCTTTCTTCTTAGGAAGCCGATTGGTTTCATGGCAAAGCAAGAAGCAAGATCTAATATCCTTATCAACTACAAAAGCAGAGTATATTGCAGTAGTATCTTGTTGTACACAAGTGTTATGGATGAAACAAACCCTAAAGGATATCAAGGTATTGTATGATGAGCCTATTCCTATTTTGTGTGACAACACAAGTGCCATCAATATTTCTAAGAATCCAGTGATGCATTCTAGAACCAAGCATATAGCAATTAGGTATCACTTTTTGAGAGAGATGGTTGAAGATAAGGAAGTGAAATTGGAATATGTTCCAACAAAGGATTAGATTGCAGAAGTATTCACAAAGGCTCTTGCAAAAGACACTTTTGAAGACCTCCAACAGAGGTTAGGGGTAATTGCCCCTCCTTTTTACTAGATGCATAGTGGTGCATTTGTCCAGGGGAGTTCATGTTGTATCCTTGTTTCCTGGACTAATGGTTGCTACCTCTCAGGGGGAGCAGGTAGTGGTTGCTGATGATAGGGGAGTTCATTTGGTACAAGAAGAAGTTATACCCTAAGGAAAAATGTGTAGATATGTGGTTGTTGATGAGCTGATGGTGGTTCCCTTTGTTGTTGATGTCAAAGGGAAAAAATGTACAGGTATGTGTTGCCATTAATGCTAAAGGGGAGATTGTTACACATATGGTTCATTTGGTTCTATAGTTGTCATTGATGTCAACACTGTCACAAGGTTGTCATTGATGTCAACACTATTATGGATGTGTAATATTGTTTATGGTTGGATGTCAGTGTTCATGGTTGGATGTCATGCCTTAACCAATGCAGAGTTGAGTAGTTGAGTATTTGTGTGATGGTGTTCATGGTTGGATGTCATGCCTTAACCATTACAGAGTTGAGTATGAAGTCATATTCAGATGGGAATTAGAAGCATAAAAAGACACATTAGTATGGGAATTAGAAGCACTAACATAATCAATTGTGTTACTAAGGTTGGAAAGATGTTAGTAGTGGCCTAAATCATATTTTATGATCTCTTCTACTATTCCTAAGAATGCATGTGTTAATACAAAGAAGATTTGGCCTCTAGAAGTTGGTTATAGTCTCTACTTCAGGATGACTACGTTCAAAGACTGTCTGGGAGATTGCTCAACATTTCCACCACTTGATTTTGTGCCTCTGTGGATTGGAAGATAACTTAATATAGTGTTAAACCATGTATATTCCAAGTTTATTGATGTTTGGATAACCGAAAGAGTATTTTGCAGTGTACAGTGCAAAGACAATATTGATTTTGTGAAGCCATTTATTATATGGAAGTAAAATGCTTCGCATTTGTAGATATGGTAATGTAGTTCTGGAACTATGCTATGGGTACAATGAAGGTGCTAATTTCAAAGATTCAGATCTTTTTTCCTTCCACTGTGAAATTTATGCATGATAAGGTTCCAACGTGTTCTTACAGTATAATGTGATGATAAAAGATGATTGGGATGCTCCACATTCCTCCAGATGTGAATGTTTATATTTGTGGTTTTGTGGAAATGTTCTTGGATGTGCGTCACATGTTCTTTTTCTATTTCAAGCCTTTTGGTGGTCCACAAGCTCAGTTTTTCAATAACAAAATGTAGCAGTGTGTTCTAAATGACTTGCAGTTTCTAGAGTTCATGATTGAGGTTGTGCGGCAGAAAATCTTTGATGTGTGGAGGTAAAGGTGTATTTAGGGATGTTGTATGAGTCATGTAGACTCATCAAGAAAAAGTTTCATGAAGATCTTCCTTTTTTCTAGTACCACACAAAGTTTTCAAGTTGATGTGGTTGTTATGCTTCAAGTTTTCATATGTTTTGCTTAAGTCTGCCCTACTTTTAAATGAGTGGAGTGTGCAAAGGTAATTCCTTGATGTTTGATGAGGCAAAGGATGTTTTGGACCTGGTTAAGCAAGTGTTGACGTCCACAAGGTATGGATCTTCTACTAGTGTTGCATGTAGTCTTGTTTAGGACTTGTCCTCTACACATTTCATATTGTGTATTGTCTAGATGACTTGTAAATGTATTTTTCATATTGTTTATGGCTGACAAGCAATGTAATAAATGTAATATCATGTATAAATAGTAAATCAAAGTGTGTTACACAAAGTGTGATTGCAAAGCGATTGGTAGAGGTTGCATACAAGATAAGGAGTAGAATGAATGCATTTTGATGTGTGATTGAAGGAGAAAGAGCATAAGTTGTTGATGTTGTCCTGATTCATCTTGAAGACATATTTGTGACAATGATCAAGTGTAGAGTGTATCTACCTGATCTGATCTTCAGAACAAAGTGTGAATAAGTAGAACTGTAATAATCAAAGGAGTGAGTTTCAATGCCATATTTCAAATAGTAGAAGGATTGTCATACTGTAATCTTTTGTAAGTGTTTTCTCAATTCAGGGAGTAGTAGCTTCCTTGGGAGTGACCCTAAAACAAAGTATTCAAGGAGTAGTATCTTCCTTGGGAGTGACCCTAAATCAAAGTCATCAGGGAGTAGTAGCTTCCTTAGGTTGTAGCCCTAAAATAAAGTTACTATTTGAGCTTCATATATTGTGAGTTAACCCTCACCATGTTTTTTCCCTTCTAGGGTTTTCCAGGTATATTTGGTGTTATGTGTTGATGTGCATTGTGTTGTAGTAGCTTCCTTGGGAGTGACCCTAAAACAAAGTATTCAAGGAGTAGTATCTTCCTTGGGAGTGACCCTAAATCAAAGTCATCAGGGAGTAGTAGCTTCCTTAGGTTGTAGCCTTAAAACAAAGTTACTATTTTAGCTTCATATATTGTGAGTTAACCCTCACCATGTTTTTTCCCTTCTAGGGTTTTCCACGTATATCTAGTGTTTTGTGTTGATGTGCATTGTGTTAATATTTCAATTTCATATTAATGTTGTGATGTTTAAGTTTTAATCTACTCTGTATAAGTTGATGTTGTTTAAGTTGAAGATTGTTTAGATACTAATTCACCCGCCCTCTCAGTATGATTGTGTGTTCAATTCTATGCTTGTATAATTCTCATTCTATTTATTTTATATTTTGTTTATAATGATTATGTTGGAGTTCAGGACAACACTGAGAGGGGGTGAATCAGTGTTGTATTAGTTTTAAAATCTTTTACAACTTTTTGCAAATTTTATCTTACAGGACAAATAGAGAGGAATACATTAATGATTTGATGAGCTCATATGCACAAGACAAATAATGAAGGATGTGAACAAAAATTAATAAGCAAAGCACTGATATACACACATACAAATGAAGACAACATGAAACATGACATGTTTTTTTACGAGTGGAAAACCCTCCTAGGGTAGAAAAACCACTCAAAACTACCTCACTGGCTTAACCAAAAACCTCACTGGTTGCAATGTTTAGAAGCACCAATTTCAAGGAGCACCAACCCCTAATACATACAAATAGGTCTCACTGACCATACAAGCCTCACTGGCTACAAGAAGCCTCACTGGCTAAATTTGCCTCAATAGCTACAATATGTGTCTCACTGACAAATGTAAGATCTCATTGACCTACAAGCTTCACTGACATACTAAGCCTCACTGGAAAACATAATCACCAGTAGAAAAGATAAACAAAATCAGAGGGTTACTCTGTTTCCATTCAATTCATTAATTCATTCACCTGATTATCTCTGCATAACAATTCACCTGATACACCATCATTGTCTTCAAGGTTTAATATGAAAATATGTTGTAACAAGGAGATTATCATTTCTGCATTATGGTCCTCACATCAACTCTCTTCAGCTTAATTTTCACTCTCCAATAAACATCTAATGACTTTGTCATTCTTTGTATTTACCCCTACAAAACATGATACATACAAAAATCATCTGTATCTTCTCAAGGATGTCTTCAATTTACACACACACACATTTTCATTATCTGTATATATATATTTCAACAAAAAACTTTTCAAATTCAACTTTTCTCCTGCAAGGAAAAATAACATGACCTTTCATATCTCTCTTTTCTCTGTATAATCAATTCCTTGATCTTTCATTGTCTTTTCTTCTCTGCATATACAATTCATTTGTCTCTCTACTCCAATATATTCATCTTCCCATTTTCTCCTCTTTGCAAATATCTTCACTTATAAAAGACTCTTATCATATTCAAACTGCCCACTTAAAAAATCATATTCAGATCCTCTACACCAAAAAACATTTGCATAAACTCAAAAAAATTCTTAAGCTTTTTCATCATAAATTAAATTGATTCTAAAAAAAACTTCCAACCTTTTTCTTTTCTTTCCATGATAGAATCCAAGAAAGAAATAAAATCTTTCTAAAATAAGTGATTTAAAAACACAACTAGTTGCCTTTCTAATCGGGTTAAAGTTGCCTTCGTAAACTACCAAAAATTAGCTGTAAGACTGCAGTTAGCATAAATGACACTCCCATACATGTCAAAGCTCAAGCAGAGGAGAGAGGGCTCAAAATTTAAAATACATCCATTGATTTATGACTGCGCGCCTATGAGAGTTTTGAATATGGCCGTTGATAAACCATTGGCGCCCATCACACTCAAGAGGAGACTAATAGGTTTGGTGGAAGAATGTGAAGGGGTTGGTTGTCAATGGTGTCTAGACCCTTCAAGACATAAGTTAATTTATGTTTAACCTAATACAGTAGGTCACCTTCTAATTAGAAGAAAAGTGCATGACATGAAAAACACATATATTATGACCTTTGAAGTATGTTTCAAAACAATTTAAACAAAGAATATAGGCTTTAGATCACATTAATACCCTTCTACATTAAACCTTCTGCTATATCTTCATTAAAGACAATACTCAAAATAATATACCTCCTTTGATAATATGTTTGAAGCATTTACTTTATAAAGACATGTTATCATTTCTTGTCACCACTGGATTACTAGCTATGACCTTGTTCACCAAATGTTTACATGAGACACAACAAGCATACTTTCCTCACTACATCAACATTTACTTCTTTATAATCTACAACTTTTGAAGCAAACTTGTAGATATCTTCTTTATATATAACAAATCTTGTTGACAACATATTGAAACAACTTGAAACAAATCTTCAACTTGGAAGCAACAAGTCAAACAACTTTGAACTATTAGATGAATGATAGATTTTTAAACATATAACCTTGAAGCATGAACCCTTTGCATATGTTACCATGTAAACACCTCTGAATTATTAACTTGTGAACACACACCAACTATGAAGATCAAAGCTCTGCATATCTTGTCAATATGAACAACTCCATCATGATCAATCACACTTTTAATGTCCTGATGACCCCAAAATGATTTGTGCATTGGACCCATGTGAACAACCTGTAAACAACATGACTGCAAGAAACAACACTTTGTTAAAACAATCTTGCATCATCATAACATAGAGCATCATGTCTAAACATGTGATGAAATTAACTCCTGATCAAACATATCCTAATCAAATAAGATATCCTACCATATCTGCATCATCATCAACTTAACACCTTTTTGACATCAATGACAATTAGTCACCATCAGATTAGTCTCCTAATATTATAATTTCTAACATGATATCAGATAAGGTTGGGCTATACTAATCATTTTTATAGGTTATACTAGAAGACGTGTAGAACTTGATGGGAAACCTCTTTATGTTCAATTAACACCTATCCAAGGCCATTTGTACAAGACATCTGGTTTGCCTTTTCTATTATTTTAAAATCAATTCATTAAAAGAGGGTTAGGAAATGCTAATCATTTTCACAGGTGTTATCTGAGAAAATTCTCATACTAATTTTTTTCTACTTTATGAAATTCCCTCTAATGGATTCTTCTATAAAAGGAAATTTTTTATTTAACTACCACTAACCCTCAATAACATTCAAGACAGATTAATAAATACTAGTCACCAAACCTTAGTATAAAGTTCGAGTGATATCACTTGACAATTAGAAGTCACCTCATATCTTTATGCCTTGTGATCCCTAAATCTAAAAAGACATTACTATGGTTACAATGCTTCATATAATGGTCACTTGTTTTTAATCTCTTAATACTTCATGGTTCGATCACCTTCTTTGTTAAAACTTTTTTATTTAACGATTTAATTAAAGGTCACTTCCTTTATAAAGGGAAGACCTATCCCTTCTTAAGGAAGGACGATTCTAATTTTTAAAACAAAGTTGAAACCCTTAATAAATGTCATTTTTTAAAAAGGGGTCATGTTTTTCGTAGATAACAAATTGTTATACAAGTTCAAAGTATTATATGTCAAGATGAATATTAAAGAGGTAGAAGCAAAATTAAAATGTTAGCTTCCCTCATAATAAGGTCACTTCCTTTCTAGGAGTCACTTCCTTTCAAAGGGAAATCACTCCCTTAATGAAGATCACACCCTTCTATAGAAAAAATTACACCCATTCACTTCCTCCAAATTATTGATAGGTCTTTAGCACATAGTTCATCTAGCCTCTAAAACCAACAATGGGGAAGTCTAAGGGAAAAATATTAAAAGAAACATTCTACTTAACCAAATCTATCATGTTAATCCTTACATGGTTTTCTATAGTATGATGGATATCCATTCAAAATCCTAATGTTATCTCAAAAATTATAGCTGTATTCTAAGAGATAAAGGCATTATCTCTTGTGTTGGACATGAATCCCTTTTATTTAATAATTTAACTTGTGAATTTTATCTCTAGAATGCAGTATTTACTGTTGAACACCTGAAATATTAAGGGGGGGTGAATCAGTATTCTATGAAACCCCTTAAGCATTTAAACATTCATTTCACATAGCATATTTAATTTGCAGTAAGCAAGGAAAGTATGAAAACAACCATCAAAACATATAACACATGAACACCAAATTTTTATGTGGAAAACCCAAAAAGGGTAGCTCACAATATATTATAATGCAACTAGTTACAAAAGGTGGACTCACTGTCCAAAAGAGAAGTGCTCAATGCAGGTGACTCACTACTAAAGGACTCACTATCCTGAATAGAAAGAGATAGAAGAAGGGGTGGCTCACTACCAAATATGAACTGCTAGTAATGCATTTGACTTATGTTGAAGATACAGTTCCATTGAATCTTAGAATACTGACTTAACACATTTCATCTTCATCACAATCTTATCTTATCCTTCCCTGCATCAAATTTCACTCACACACACACACACACACACACACACACACACACACTTAGTTCATTCGCATCCACACCACACTTCACATAAGAAATCAATCGTCTTTATATACCGCATTTAAGCAAAACATCAACTAGGTCGGCATGATAGATGTACTATGTGACTCCTTGACTTGTCAGCCAAAAACTCAACCCTATATGCTTTATGGAGAGAACCAAAGTGTGTAGCACATTCAGATAGGTCGGCATAGCCTATATTTACTCCCATAACTTCATTCCATACATGACTTAACTTTGCACAACCTCAACACCTTTAGGTCGGCTCTACTGGTGAAGTAACAATAGCATGAACTAACAGTTTGCTCACAACTCAACATGTGGACTACCAAAATGTTTACCACTTAGAGACTACACATTTCTAACATCTATAAACTTATCTTCAAAACTGCATAGCAAAATATTCATCTATGGTGGAATGAGGAGCATTCCAATATACCACTAATACTATCATTACACTATTTGATACTTTGTCAACTCTATATTTCACTGTGGAGGGCTTCAAGTCCTGAAACTTCGGATTTAGACTCCTTTAATATGCACCAAAAATACCTTACAACCACATAGCAAGATTCTTCATAGTGGAGCAATGCACATAAAAGTACTATGAGTCTTAGGTTCTATACTACAAATGCCTTAGGAAAAACTTCAGCAATTTGTGTCTGAGTGTGCAACACCAAAATGGAAGGATATCAATGTAGTCATATAGGGATTCCACAATACACTTAGATATATCATGCTTAGGTGTATTCTCCTCCACATCACACTTAGCAACTTCCTCAGACCAACGGAACTGTATCTTTATACTTTGTTGCCATTAATGACAACACTACTCACTATCATGCTCATCAATCTCTTCACCATCATGCTTATGTTTCCAAAAATCTCCCCCTTTGTCATTGATGGAAACATATGCCAAAACTTCTCCCCCTTTGTCATCAATGGCAAAGGGACCGCTTGCATAACTATAGATCAAAACTTCTCCCTTATTTCAAATCTGATCTTGTTTTTCTCTGTACATACCCCCCCTTATTGTCTTACTCCTATAATTTAATATGTAAATCAAAATATTATATTATCACAAAAAAAATTCTTCTATCTTTCTGCATATGTACAAGAAATTAGGATATGAACCTTATTATTTGGTAGTAGGAATCTCCTTGTATATATTCTTTAGATGTAACACTATAGAGTCCCAATGCTTCTTAGCAGAGTTGAGTATTTGTATCTACCTAGTAATCTGCAAAAAAAATTCTTTTTCTTCTTCAACTGATGAAGGTGCATTTATCATTTGAACAACCTTATCATCTTCTTTCAACATCCCTGTCAGTGCTACTATCTTGAAACTGATAATCTCCCTCAACTGACTCATCTGATCCTTAATTAGTTCTCTTTGATTCTGAAGTTCCTTGATGATTGCATGAGTCTTTTCAACTTCAACCCTCAGATCTCCATTGTTATCCTTTAAAGGCTTATATGTTCCAGAGATATTAGCTATCTGTATTTCAAGGCCATCAATCTTGTCTTTTATATCTTTTGTAGTTATAGGCCATGATAAGCAAAATTGATGCATTACCTTAGCTTCACCCAGGGCATTTTGAATACTCTTTACACTAATACACAATAGATTGTGTGCCTTAGAAGACTTTTCTGATAAATCTATTAGTCTCTTATTGCTAATCTATTCCATTACTTTCTTCTCAGCTTCCTTCTCTAAAGATGTAGAATGACTGTTAAAGGACTCCAGTAGTTGCTTCATTTGTTGTATAGGAGTTAGAGAGGCATCTCTCTTGGTGTCTGGTAACACCTTTTCAAAAACCTTTATTTCTTCCTCTAGAAGCTCATTTCCTTCTACTTGTGATTGTAATATTTCTTCTTGGGCAGTAGCCTAAAAAATGGTTCCTAGTTGCAATTTCTTCAGTGGAGAGTTATTGGAAAAATTGATTTGTCCATCCATAGATGGAAATTGAAATAGTTGTGGTGATGTAATAGACTGAATTTGTCTTTGTTGAGCCAAGAAGTATCTGATGGAGTCAATTGAAGAGACTTCGGAAGTCTCACTCTCTGTATTTTTCTTTTCTTCAGAAACAGTGACCATGTGTGAACCTAAGATCTCCAGAGGATAATTTTGTTCATGTATCCCTTCACCTGCTTTGTTCTCAACCTGGTACCTAGAGGTTTCCGGAGGAATGGAAGCATTGTCCATAGTGCTTTCTACTTGTTCAATGTCCTTCAAAACCATCTCACTCTGTTCTCCTTTTTCTTTATCTTTCTTTTCCTCTAGATTCTCCTTCTTTTCTTCAACACTCTCTACATTCTCTGGAGGAGGATTAACATGTTTTGTACTGATGCTTTTTGGAGGAGAGAAGTTTCCAACATTCTGATCCTCTGCATTGGCTGTTTTAGTGTTTACTAGAGGAGATGACACATTTTTCTTTGTCTGAATATCTTGTTCTGTACTCGTTTCTCTAGTCTTTTCATTTTTCTTAGAATTGTCATCACCCTTTTCTCTTTCCTTAGAAGAAGACAATAGTTCAATGATAGTTGTATCATTTTTTATTTCCTCAATGATACCCATTGTTATCTTCAAGGTCTCCTTTTCTAGCCTCTTTATTTCCTCTTTGTCATTAGACATTAAGGTGTTCAATCTCCTTTTTGTTCTAAATTCTTTGGCTAACCTTTGAACAACCTTAGTCTTTTCTTGAGTAGAAATTGAAGGACAAATTTTCTCAATTGCCTTATTTCTCATTTCAGTATCATTATTTGTAGCTTCATCTCTTTTCTTTGTTAACACACTAGAAAGATTTTCAGGTAGTTGATCAATAATCTCTATTAAAGCAACATTGAAAGCACCCATGTACCTGATTATTGCTTTTTCAATGGTTGATTTGTCATTTAAGGATCTTTCATCATAAAGTTCTGTTACTTCTTTTAGATTTCCATATTCTATTATAGCACTAATAGTAGCTTCAAGTTGTAGGGGTCCAAGAATTGATTTCTTTAACTTCATTGTCTTTTCTTTGCCTTTCTCCTTTGAGACTTCTCCTTTTTCAGCAGCTTCATTTTCTCTTTTCTTCTTTTCCTTTCCTTTTCCCTTAAGAGACTCGACTCCTTTACTAGATTTCTCTTCTCTTGTTTTGAAGATGAAGCCTTCCTTTTCCTTCTCACTTTCTTCTTCACTTCGGGTATCAACAATATCAATTTTTGCTTTCTTGGTACAAGGATCTTCTCTAGAGGCTTGAGATGCTCTTTTCTTGCTCCAGACCAACTGAGGTCCTTCTTCTTCCTCTTCTTCCTCATCATCATGACTGATATATCTTTTCCTTGTATCTTTTTCCTTTACTCTTCTCCTCTTGGGAGGCTGTTGATGTATAGAAGCACTGGATGCTACTTTCTTCTCTAAACTTGTTGCAGACATGGCTCTAGAGGATTTTGGAGTAGTAGGAGAGGAGGTAGAGGTCCTAGTAGACCTTCTTATACTAGGAGACTCTTTTGGTGGAGTAGGCATGTCTTTTGATTTCTCTGTAGAGTTCTTTGGTGATACCATCTACTCTAATTTAGTCCTCATTTTCTCAACATTTTTCTTTATTTATTTCTCCTTGTGCTTCAAATGCACTTCAGTGGATTTCTCTTCATAGGTTCCAAATTTGTCTTTGGAAGGGTCTCTTGGTTTTCTTAACATTAAGTCTGCAAGACCTGTAATTATGTCTTTTGCAACTTAATAGCCCATTTCTAGAATCTAGATTGTTCTGGGTTCCTTTGCTTCCATGATACAATCATCTTTACTCACCATAAAAATGATGTCATTCTTATATTTCTCTGCAACTTTTTTAGGAATTCTTTCCCTTGCATGCATTTTCTCCTAAAAATTCTTAAAGAAACTCCATAATGCAGTATTCTAGGTTTCTAAGTTGCCCATCCTTCTTAAATGATCTTTGATTTGTATTGCAACTAGAATATCTCTCAACCACACTATGTTCTTTATTCCGGGAATCTCTCTAAGAAAGTAAAATAGAAAGCATATGATTAGGGAACCATACCAGAAGGGGTGCCAAGATTCTTTAGTTTTCTGAAGGTTCTCCATCAACTGTTGTCTTAGTAGTTCACACAAATCAAAGTCTTTATTTTCTTTTACCATTTGATATGTTGTGTGTATCATTGTGGTATACACAGAAGTTTCTCTGTTTGTGAAGAAAATATTGTATCCAATCACCATTGAATTATACTTCACTATATGATCCTCAATATCATTTACAGTTAGGGCTCACTTGTCAAACTTAACTCCGGTGAGCTTCATCATCACATCATTTTTCACAAATTTTAGTGTCAGAGCTGTTCTGGTGGAGCATAATCTTGTTACAACCCTAATAGCCTCTTTTCTTATCATATGTGGCAAATACAACCATATAAACTTGTCATGGATGTGACTCAACACATACTTGATCCAAACATCCTCATAATAGAAAATAGGGAAGTCAATCCACACATCCAGTTTCTTCTCTGTCAAAGCCTTGTGTTCATGTTTTATCTCAAAATCATCATCAGTTAGCTCATTCACCCATACTTCTCCCAATCTTGCATGATTATATTCTTCCATCTTTGTGTGGATATAGATCCTCACATCCTCTATGTGCATTACACCATATGGAACACTCGAAAAAGCACCATTTGGATTCATCTCCATAGATTTGAAAGGATGTCATTTGAACTTAGGGTGGAGTCGATCCACTACCTCTACAACTTGTGGGTTAAAAATCTTCAAAATACTACTGAAAAACTTAGGGCAAGATAGAAATCTGTAAATACCTTTTGATCACTTCTAGTTAGGGTTTCATGCACAAGAATTCTAATTAGCTTCTTCTTGCTCTTTTACTGCTCTTCTCTCTTCATATGTTTGATTGCAAATGATCTTTTGTTAAGTGAAATTGCTTATAAACCCTTTTTTCAAAACCTAATTCATATTCAATGCTCAGATTGATAAAGTTGTCAAAATTTTAACTGTAGTGCACAGTTATCTTCAACTACTCTGCAAACTTCTGCAACAAGACATTTTTCACTGGTGTTTTCTCCAATAGATCAAGTGTGTTAACTTACACCTCATATCCACGTGCTAAAGGAATCAACACCATATCTTTGGCAGGGGTTTTAAAATTTGTCTATTAAAAAAAACTCCCCCTAAGCCAAAGCTTTCTACTTAGTTTTCAGAGGAAACATCTACACCAGAGACTGGCACATCCTCATCCTTCACTTGATTTTCTTCTTTCATTTTCTAGACCTTGTCCATTTCTTTCTTCATCTCTACCGGATCCACATTCTTTACTGAATCACTTCTTGTTACCGCATCAACCTTCACATTCTTGCTTCTATAAAACTTAGGAATGTGTCCTAATTTATTACATTTGTGACATTTGACGTTTTAGACAAGCTTACTTCCATTCATTCGATAACTGTATTGATTAGCCTTATGCCTAAATCCATTGCATGTATAACAATAACCTTTGAAAGATGAAAACGTCATACCCTTATTGTAACCATTCATCATCTAATTTCTACATTCACTAGCTCTATGACCTATTCTCTAACATGTAAAACATTGACCAGAGAATAATTGAACATTCTAATTCATCCTGCTTCTACATTCTATAACCTTATGTCCAAATTTATTGCAAGAGTAATAGTAGCCAGAGTACCTTTGTGCAACTGGTTGTCTGATAGGTGGCGTCTTGAAAATTTTCTCTTGGTTCCAGACCTGTCTGTTATTACTCTTCTTGTCTTCAATCTTCTTTTGGTTATTGTTCTTCTTTTCAGCATTGTTTGAGGTCTGATTTGCCTTTGAACTTTCACCCTTTTCAAATGCCAACCCTTCTTTATCCTTAGGAGCCTTTTGATTTGAAATCATTTCATCAAGCAGGATGGAGCTTTTCTTGAATTTATCTTCTTGATTCTTTGCTTTCTCCAGCACTGTCTTTAGGACCACTATTTCTTATTCAAGCCTTGAGCATTCTTTAGATTTGCCTTTTGGTTTTTCATTTAGGCATTCTTCAATTCTTTTTCCTTCCTCAATTTGCATTTTCAGACTGGTGATTGTCTCATTTGATTGATTAATTTGTTCTTTTAGTTCCTTCTATATTTTTTTGAACTTCTTATTTTGCTCTCTCAATTTCTTAAGCATTCATCTTCTTCCTTAATATTTTCTTCTAGATCTCTATATTCACATTGAGTTTTTTCTAGATCTTCAAGGGCAGATTTGAGTTTTCAATTCATGTCAACTATGCAGTCTTCTTCAATAAGTCCAACAACAAGGATTTCTTCTGGAGGGATAGGATAGCTCTTAGTCGCCATGTGTTCACACTTCAAGATCTTCCTCAAGCGGTTAAGCTTCTTCTAAGGAACCAAGCTCTGATACCAATTGTTCAACACCTGGAACACTGAGAGGGGGGTGAATCGGTATTCTTTGAAACCACTTAAGAATTTAAACATTCATTTCACATAGCATATTTAATTTGTAATAAGCAAGGAAATCATGAAAGCAACCATCAAAACATATAACAACATGAACACCAGATTTTTACATGGAAAGCCCAAAAAGGGAAAAACCACAGTGAGGATTAGCTCACAATATATTATAATGCAACTGGTTACAAAAGGTGGACTCATTGTCCAAAAGAGAAGTGCTCACTGCAGGTGGCTCACTGCCAAAGGAATTACTATCCTGAATAGAAAGAGATGGAAGAAGGGGTGGCTCACTGCCAAATATGAACTACTAGTAATGCATCTGACTTATGCTAAAGATACAGTTCCACTAAAGCTCAGAATACTGACTTAACACACTTCATCTTTATCACAATCTTATCTTATCCTTCTTTGCATCAGATTTTGCTCACACACACACACACACTTAGTTATTTTGCATCCACACCACACTTCACACAAGAAATCAATCTTGTTTATATACCACATTCAAGCAAAACATCAACCAGGTTGGCATGATAGATGTACTATGTGACTCCTTGACCTGTTAGCCAAAAACTCAACCATATACGCTTTACAGAGAGAACCAAAGCATGTAGCACATTCAGATTGGTCATCATAGCCTATATTTACTCCCATAACTTTGTTCTATACATGACTTGACTCCGCACAACCTCAACACCATTAGGTCGGCTCTACTGGTGAAGTAACAATAGCATGAACTAACAGTTTTCTCACAACTCAACACGTGGACTACCAAAATGCTTACCACTTGGAGGCTACACATTTTTGACATCTATAAACTTATCCTCAAAATCGCGTAGCAAAATATTCATCTGCGGTGGAATGTGGAGCATTCCAATTTACCACGCATTCCAATATACTAATATTCATCTGTGGTGGAATGTAGAGGGCTTCAAGACCTGAAACTTTGGATTTAGACTCCTTTAATATGTACCAAAAATACCTTACAACTGCATAGAAAGATTCTTCATAGCGGAGCAATGTGGACAAAAATACTGTGATCCTGTCTTAGGTTCTATACTGCAAATGCCTTATGAAAAACTTTAGCAATTTATATTTGAGTGTGGAACACCAAAATGGAAGGATATCAATGTAGTCATACAGGGATTCCACAATACACTTAGATATATCATGCTTAGGCATATTCTCCTCCACATCACACTTAGCAACTTCTCCAGACCAACACAACTGTATCTTTATACTTTGTTGCCATCAATGACAACACTACTCACTATCATGCTCATCAGTCTCTTCATCATCATGCTTATGTTGCCAATATTTACATGGATAAATGATAATATAATAGCTCTTAGGGATACCTTATCTTAGGAATGTTTAAAATGTTTGGGAGAAATAACTTTATTTTAACCATCAAAAGATTCACCGGGAAATTGAATCCAACAATCTAGACCAATAGTTAATTTAACTTTGATACAACTACAAGCTTCTTCAAGGTTCTTCAATCTAATGTTGGCCAATTGGAGACCTAAGATCTTGTGAAGGAAATGAAATAGTCACATTCTACAATGGTCTATGTGAACTCATAATTCTTAAGTGTTGGGGTCATATAATATCCACCATATGAAACCTTTGTAGCTAATATTGATGAAGAGTCTAATTCTTAAGGTAAAAGAAATTTGTATTAATCTCATGGTGCTAGATACAAGATTAAAAAAGCATATATTGGGGCTCTCATTCAAAACTAACCTAGTGGAAATTTGATTAAGAAGTGATTGGAAAGCTTTCCTTTTATTCATTTGACATATAGAAAATCATTATCTTCAAACAAATTAAAACTGTCACCTCCATATACTATAAGACAAGTGATGCAGGAGCACCCGGGCACACGCACAATCCTGCATCGCCTAAAAAATGGTTGATTCAGTTTTGTGTGCTTTTCATTCAGTTTGTTGTTTTGGTTGCATTTTTGCAGTGTGGAGGTGTTGTCGCAGTTGATGAGATGTGAACCTTTCCAAGGAAAAATGAAGTACTGGTAATGATGTCGCCACCAAGCCAAATTCCAAAGGTCATAGTGCCTTTATTGTTGATGAATAAAACATGAACATTATCTTCCCAAGTTGGTTTGCATGAGTAGAAAGGAGCTTAAATAAACATGTCTCTAACTTTGTTTAGAGTGTTAAATTCTACTATAGGGGAGATATTCTTTCACATTGGGCTGAGTATTATATTATTTTCCTTAACATATGTTTCAACTGTGATGGAATGAAAGCCGACACTGGGGTAAGTCAAATTATAGGCATCCATATATATGATTATATTCAGTTGCTATGAGACCTTTTTGAGGTGTGGATATCTGCTATTAAGTTCAATTCAAATATTCATTTTTTATATTGTTATTGCCAATGTCTATTTCTCTCCCCATAGGCATTGAGCAGCAAGTTGAAAAGCCACGCTTGGCATAATATTTAGATTTGAGCATCTATAAGGGGGAGACTATGTGAGTTGGGGCAGCTAGAAGGACAATTTAAAGACAACAAAACATAAGCCATAGGAAATAATTAGAAAAGAAAGGTCGACTGGGAAAACTTCAACCAGTGGTGGCCATATTCTTGTTTTATTTGAAAGATCAAAGGTGTATCATGTGCGTGGGATTTAACTCTTGCTTGGTCTGATTTTAAATTCAATAAATTACCATACATTTTCTTCATAAGACGTCACTTCAGCTGATGTGGGCGACCTTTAAATATTTCCATTGTGTGAATAGTATAAAAGGAAGACCAAAATACATGAAGGGGTTTGATTTGGGAAAGGAAAAACTTGAAAGAAAGAAATAAAGGGGGAAGAAATAAGGAGAAAAGAGATTGAATAGAGTGTGGAGTGGCCTATTTTGGAGCCAAAATTTTGTACAAAAAAAACTAAAAAAAAAGGAAACATGGTTAGAAGAGGTCGATGGCTGTAGAAAGAGGAAGAAAAGTAGACCAAACCAAATACAGTGAAAAACCAAAAAGCCATGAGTGGGCTCTCACAGAGATTGTAGAAGAAATTCATTGATAGAGCCATCAAATGTTATGGAACAATGAATGAATGAGCAAGAAGGACCAACACGGTGAATAAGATCAAAAAGAGGATGATCTAGATGTAAAACAGGGTAGCTGTATATGGGAAAACAAAGAGGAGTAAGATACAAGTCTGTCATCCATTGGCAATGAATTGCTTTGTACAAGAAGTGAAATTGTATAAAATCATTAAGTAGATGGGATTTTGCCCATATGTGAATCTTCAAACATTGGTATGCTGGCAATCTAAATAAATTGAGGTTGAAAATCTAATTACTCCCATTTTGTGATATTTGTTTACTTGTATAAATTTGATATTCTAATAGCTGCTTAGGGATAAATAAATAATGGAGTTAATTTTGTTGATGAACGGTGTGAGTTTGCTGCTAGTGTTGGCAGTCTGGTAAGACTCCTAACCTAGACTACATTAATTGGTATCAGAGACTGGTTCAACATTGTGTTGGGAGAAGAACCCTAAGGAGATTATTGTGGGTGTGTGAGAGGACAATGAAACTTCCAATTGCAGAGGGTTATGAAAATGGCACAAAGAGGGCGTGGGTGGAGAGGACCACGGATTGCAGACCAAGAGGTCTTTAGAGAAATGATAAGAGGCTTGGAGGACAAGATAGGAGCAAGGTTGGAGGCAATAGAATTGAAACAGTGAAGAGGAATTCTGGTGGTGGACATCAACGATGATGAGGCTGAAGAAGTAGCATTAGAATTTGATATGGAGAATGATCATAGAGATGAAGCAGAAAGTAGGTTTTTTAAAGCAATGGCGAGGCTTTATAGAAAGCCTAGATTGGACCCCCCAAGTTTCAATGGCACTCTGAATTCAGAAGAGATATTGGATTGGATATAAGAAATGGAGAAATGCTTTGACATAGAATCAATTGAGGACCCAAAAAGAGTGAAGTAGGCTGACTCAAAGTTGAAAGGACATGCTTCCATGTGGTGGGAGTATGTGTAGCTTGAAAGAAGGTGAAAAGGCAAAGAGAAAATCAAAACATGGGAGAGGATGGTTATGAAATTGAAGACAATTTCTTTGCCAACAAATTACCAGCTGAATTTGTTCAGGAGGCTGCAAATTTTGAAGCAAAGAGAGAAGAATGTGCAAGAGTACACCGAGGAGTTCTATCAGTTGAGCATCTAGGATGGACATGTGGATGATGATATAGAAAAAGTTTCAAGGTATGTAAATGGTCTTCATAATTCCATTCAAGATGAAATGAGCATGCTTCAGGTGAATAGTGCAAAAGAGGCATATCAATATGCCTTGAAGGTGGAAGAGAAACTTGCAAGAAAACAACAGCAAAATACCCATGGTAGAGGCAAATTTTCAAGAGGAAGAGGCCAAAGAAATGGTGATAGAGGTTACCAAAGCAAGCAAGATGAGGTAAGTACATCTCACATGGGTGTGCAAGAACACGAAGGAAGAGGAGAATCTTCTAGGGGAAGAGTAGACTATTCTCGTGATAGAGGATACTTTGGAAGAGGTAGAGGAAGAGGGGTTGGAGGTACATGCTTCCACTATGGAGAGGCAGGACATAGGGCCTTTGAATATCCTCAAATACAACAAGACATTAGTAGGAGGAGTGCAGCAAAGAATTATGCAATACAAGCTAATGAAGAAAGTGTGAATTCCCCAAAGCAAGGAAGAGCTCGAACAAGGAGAGGCATTGATGCTAAATAGAGTTCTTTTTAAACTAGAAAAGGAACAACCAAAGCCAACAAAAAGAAATAATTTATTCCAAATGGTGTGTATATTAGGTGGCAAGTGTTGTAAAGTCATAATGGATAGTGGTAGTATAGATAACATTGTATCCAAAGAGATGGTGGAAAAGCTAAATTTGAAAAGATTGAAACATCCCAGCCCATATTGAGTCACATGGTTGCAAAAAGATCATCAAATTCTAGTAAGTGAACAATGTTTGGTTCAATTTTAGATTGGTATTTATGTTGATGAGGTGTTGTGTGATGTGATGCCCATGGATGCTTGTCATGTCCTTTTGGGCAGACCATGGCAATATGATAGACATGCTGTGTATGATGGTTGGACAAATATGTATACCATCATGAAAGATGGAAGGGAGTATTATTTGAGTCCATTGAAGGACAAGGAGAAACAAGTGAGAGATAGTTAATTAGTTTGCTTTCATGTCAGTGAATAGGTTGTGGTAATAGAAAGTAAGGTTGGGAGTAGCCCAATAGTAGTTCATGAGAAGAGAACTTTGAATAAGGTTAAGGGGAGTGATAAAGAGTTGGTACAACAGTTGTACAAGGAGGAAAAGAAGAAAAAGGGGCAGCCCAACAGTTGTTAAAAAAAGTGAAAAGTCCAAGAGGAAAACATAATTTAGGCTTGGACCAAGATGCATGCTTATATGAGAGGTCTGAAGTAGATTTTTGTCATTGGGAAGAACCAAGTAGATATGACCATCAAGGTGAGTACATGTTGCAACATAAGCAATGAAGGAATGTGAAAGAGGGAAGAAGTAAAGATGTTTTTCTCAGTGGACAGAAGAAGAAGTTGATTGATAAAGAGGAAATTTGGATAAAACATGAGCACGGGATCACCATTTGAAGCTTCCAAAAATGTTCATGAGTTGCAGCCTCATGGAACATTTCTCCTACCTAGTTTGTCTAATGTAGGAGCAGTTGGGTGCATGCCTAATCTTGCATCACCCAAAAAAATGTTTGATTCAGTTTTGTGTGCTTTTCATTTAGTTTGTTGTTTCGATTGCATTTTTGCAGTGTGGAGGTGTTGTCGTGGTTGATGAGATGTGAACCTTTCCAAGGAAAAATGGAGTACTAGTAATGATGTCGCCACCAAGCCAAATTCCAAAGGTCAGAGTACCTTTATTTTTGGTGAATAAAACATGAACATTATATTCCCAAGTTGGTTTGCATGAGTAGAAAGGAGCTCAGATAAACATGTCTCTAACTCTGTTTAGAGTGTTACATTCTACTGCAGGGGAGATATTCTTTCACATTGGGCTGAGTATTATATAATTTTCCTTAACATATGTTTTAGTTGTGATGGAATGCAAACCCACGCTAGGGTAAGTCAAATTATAGGCATCCATGTATATGATTATCTTTAGGTACTATGAGACCTTTTTGAGGTGTGGATATCTTCTATTAAGTTCAATTAAAATATTCATTGTTTATATTGTTATTGCCAATGCTTATTTCTCTCCTCATAGGCATTGAGTAGCAGGTTGAAAATCCACGCTTGGCATAATATTTAGATTGTGGCATCTATAAGGGGGAGACTATGTGAGTTGGGGTGGCCAAAAGGATAATTTAAAGACAACAAAGCATAAGCCATAGGAAATAATTAGAAAAGAAAGGTCAATTGGGAAAACTTAAACCAGTGGTGGCTATATTCTTGTTTTATTTGAAAGATCAAAGGTATATCAAATGTGTGGGATTTAAATCTTGCTTGGTCTAATTTTAAATTCAACAAATTGCCATACATTTTCTTCATAAGACATCGCTTCAGCTGATGTGGGCAACCTTTCAATATATCCATTATTTGAATAGTATAGAAGGAAGACCAAAATACATGAAGGGATTCGATTTGGGAAAGGAAAAACTAGAAAGAAAGAAGGGGGGAAGAAATAAGGAGAAAAGAGATTGAATAGAGTGTGGAGCAACCTATTTTGGAGCCAAAATTTTGTACAACAAAAACTAAAACAAAAAGGAAACATGTGGTTAGAAGAGGTTGATAGTTGTAGAAAGAGGAAGAAAAGTAGACCAAAGAAAATACAGTGAAGAACCAAAAAGCCATGAGTGGGATCTCATAGAGATTATAGAAGAAATTCATTGACGGAGCCATCAAATGTTATGGAACAACAAATGAATGAGTAGGAAGGACCAACACAGTGAATAAGATTAGAAAGATTATGATCCATACGTAAAAACGGTAGTTGTATATGTGAAAATAGAGAGGAGTAAGATACAAGTCTGTCATCCTTTGGCAATGAATTGCTTTGTACAAGGAAGTGAAATTGTAGAAAATCATTGAGTAGATGGGATTTTTCCCATATGTGAATCTTCAAACATTGGTATGCTAGAAATCTAAATAAATTGAGGTTGAAGATTTGCTTACTCCCATTTTGTGATATTTGTTTACTTGCATAAATTTGATATTCTGATAGTTGCATAAGGATAAATAAATAATAAAGTTAATTTTATTGATGAACAGTGTGAGTTTGCTACTAGTGTTGGTAGTCTGGTAAGACTCCCAACCTAGATTGCATTAACAAGTCTTTTTTTAATTAATGTTTCTTACTTCTATTTATCCATATCCTTAGATTTATTATATATGGGGGAGTTGTATCCTTTAGGAAAGTCACATCCCTTAGAATAAATAAGACTATAATTTTTTTTCTATCATTTGTTATTTACAACTATTGGATCCTACGAAGAGTGATACATAGGCTCATGTTTGATAGGTGAGGATAATGGAGAGAATTGGATGCATAGAATCAATTCAAGAGGATCATTTTGTATCATATTGACATGCATAGTGATAATTGGTCTAACCTATCTCATGTTATATCATTATCATTACTATATGTCTACTTGTAGTTGAAGCATTAGCCTATGGTGATACCTTATTAGTCATGTTAAAAGTAGTCATTTCTTCAATACACATTAAAATTTAATTGATTAATGGCCTGATTTGGCTAGTCAATATGGTTTTATAACAGAAAGTACATGCAAAAAACTAAGAGTCAACTCTCTCCCTATCATGATGCTCAATGACATGGTGGGGTATTTGTATAAACAATTTACCAAAATGCTTTATTTCAATGAGAATATAAATAAGAGCCAACATTTCTAGGTCATAAACATAGAACAATTCTCTATGCTCTTTGATTTAAAAATCAAATTGCAATACAGAGGGTTGTGGTATAAGTTGTGAAAAATAGAGATCTATCTATTATACTACAAAATGAATTTGCATCGACCATCCTTTGGATGAGGGTGAGATAAAGAGAGTGGGTAGTGATATGTGTCTTCACACAAATTTGTCATTAATTAACAAGGCAATGCAAGTTTGTCCTCTCAAGATATCACTCTCTACTAACTCCAATGTACCAGGATTGTTCATACTATGGCATAATTTGTAAAATCTTAACAATCATATTCTATTCTATTCTACTATATATATGTCAATTTTGCTGGTTGATAATTCATGTGGCATAGGTTTATCTTCATCATTCTCAAATTCCTAAGGTTTCCATTTCAACATATCCTTTAATCACTCTCACTTCATATTCATGCCTTATGGAATTAAGGGGGAGTTAAACCCAGAAAACACTCTTATAATTTATCTTCATTATGCCCCACAATCATTTCACATGCTTGTATAGCTCAAAGTTGAAATCAAATATTTTTCATCTCCTCCTAGAAATTCATAACCTTATTATTATTTTGATGTTAAAGAGAATCAGATCGCCTCTAAAATTAAGAGATGTCATATAGTTTGCATTGTCATACATATAAGATAGTGTCATATGTAAAAGCTACAATTTTAAATAAATTATCTTTTATATGAAATAAGATAAAAACCTTGGATGAGTTTGCATGGCTAAGGGATTGATAAAATTTGATATTAGATAATTAAATATTGTTATAATCAAGAAACAATTTTACCCTAGATGTCATGGAGAAGAGAGGTTCATAAGGGGCAATACTACAAGCTACAAAGGTATGTCCAAATGGATAAAGACATCCAAGATGACATTTTGATACAATATATAAGCATTTTTCATAACTATCTAAAGAGGTCAGTATTTTCTCTAAAGACTGTAAATTTCTTAGGTATAAAAGCACCTACTTGTAATGGGTGGTTGTTGCCCTAATACACTGTCCGGGGAGCAAGCCTGGAAAGGATAACTCACCTATTGCTTTAATTTTTATGGATCATTAATATATGTTTAATGACTATTTATTTTCCTTGTAGAAACATGGAAAATTATACATACTTATACTTATGAAAATCCCATATGCTCTCCTTAATAAGATTGTTAGATCATTTTTAAGTATTGTCATAACATGTTATATGTTGACTTATTTAATTATGGGCTTTTATTATTTTTTCACCAAAAATAATTTTATTGATTATTATATTAATAACTATGTTGGTAACCTTATTGATAGGACATATACATCAATCTATGTCTTCAAAATATGGTGCAACTACTATCACATGGATGGAGTAATATTTAAACAACTATCTTCTATAACTCTTTAATCAAAAGTTGACTACAAAGTCACTACAAAAGAATCAATGTGTTTAGGAGATTATTGGAAATGTTTTTCATCTGGGTGCTATTACAAGTCCCATTTTATTATATGATAAATTTGTTTACTCTTACTCAAGACTCCTATTTCCAGAAATAATGCACATTTGAAGTTCATGGGCATTGCCTTCAAAGGAAAGACCTTCCATCCTAATATTATTCTTTAGTTCTGTAAGACTGATTATCAGATGATAGATATACTATGTCAAGAAGATTTGGGCTAGGCTCCCAGTAATCATAAAAAATATATATGATTTATATAACATCAAACCTCTGTGCAAGACCAAATTCTCCAAATTCAAATCAATGCTTGGCCATCGATGGGGAGTGTGCATGCCAATAGAAACTCTAGATGTAATACTCAAGGCATAAAATAAGACCTTAGTCATTTTAATGACTTGGGATGTAAGGATTTTCCATTGAGGGGGAAAGAGTATGTCTAACAATAGCAATTCTATGTAAGACCTAAAAGGAAAAACTAAGACCTCTAGGCATTATATATGGTTAACTCCTTGCATTATATGTAATCCCTATGGGCATATTAAAAATTCTTCTCTCTGTAAATCTTCCACTTCTTAAAGCATTGTATTATGTAAGACCTATGGGCACTATGTAATGAACCTTGGGGGGCTAGTTTGAGGAGTTTTGGGCTCCAAAAAAATATTGTAAGACCTCGTTTAAGCATCATTTTTTAAAACACGGGATTATAAATTGTTACAAGATGAATTTCATGTAGTCTGTAATACATGCTCTTCATTTTGGCATATATTTGTGTCCCTATTTATCACTGTCAAAGAAGACCTATGTTACTGGGGTACTTCATTTTTTCCTTTATAGAAATTGACATGTGATGCCCCCTATTAACATTAAGGGGGAGTGTTAGGACATAATGTTATTAGGGTTCATACCCTTATAACATTTATATAATGTTCTAATATAAGGTTATAAAACCTTATGTTATAAAGCATATACCATTTAATAATTAATAATCTAATAACTATTAGATTATTAATTGTTTACAAATGGTTGCTTTGAATGGGGGTGACTAATACCCCTTAAGGTATTTTTCCATCCCTTCTCCTTTATTTAAGGAGGTTCTCTCTCATTTGGGAGGTAGTGAATTTGGAGTTTTATAGTGAATTATATCACTATGCACATGAGGTATTAATTGGCCATGTGGAAGTATGTAGAGGAGTATATCCCCAGGCTCAGTCTATTCTTTAATAGACTATATTTTGTAAGTGTTTTAATAAAATGATGCTTTATGTGGGTTTTTACTCGAAAGGGTTTTCCCCATGTATATCGTGTGTAATGTGTTAAATCTATGCTTGTTACAGACTTGATAGAAGAATTAGTTTCTAGAAACCCTAATTTGGGACCAAGTCGCCCAAGTACCCTTGTCTTGGGCATTTTGACCTCCAAATTTAGGTTTTGAATTGTTTATGGATCTCTATTGTCCATTTGGTTGCTGGGTTTTTGATTCTGACAATATGTTGTACTTCGATCTTTGTCAACTAGGGTTTCATGCCTTCACTCTAGCTTGATTGATTAGATTTGGTTAATTGCTTCTCTATACAACAAAATGGTAGGACCCTTGTAGTTTGGCTCTCCTTCTAATGTAGGAGCCAAGCTTGGTTTGTTCCCCAAATGTTTTGTAGAAGAGGGTTTGACCTAGTTTGATCTATTGAGCTAGTCTCTCTTTTCTACTCTATAAGTACTTATTGGTGTATTCTTCCATAGGCTACTCCTTTCATTGGCAAAATTATTAGAACTTCCTATATTCATCACCATAATGTTTGACAGGGTAAAATTCCTTTTTTAGAGCATTTATAAAGGCTTCCCAGACTAGAATTGGTTGATTATCCCTATCACATTGTGCATTAAGTGCTTTCCAATAGTTCAACACAAAAATGGTAATTTTTAGTGTTGTGAAGGAAATATTCTTAGTGTTAGTGAAGTTGTTGATGGAGAAGTATGCTTTGAGTTGTTAAATCCAAATATATAGTACTAATGCATCAATTTTTTCTTTAAACGTAGGAATATCCAAATAAACTTAAACTTTAAAGTGATTTTGATGTTGTGTGAGCTATTCAAGGTTTTGTGTTGTTAGTCAGAGGTGATTTATGAAGTCATGGAACTATCTAAAAAGTTCATAGAATTACATTTCTAAGGAAGCATTAAGCATTCATTAAATATCTTTTGAGACCTTTGGTACACACTCATTGACCATTTTTCTTCAATGTTCATCTAAACTTTCATAATCTAAACTAGGTGTGTTGAGTTCCCTTAGTTTTTGTGCACGTGTTTTCACTAACATGAAAGAAGAGTTTATCTTTAATAATAATGATTTGATTCCTAAGGTGAACCACTAGATGATCTTGTAAATTAGCTATCAATGCAACACGATCTTAGAATGTGTAGGAAGAACGTATATGCATACCAAGATACATCTAAAATACAATATACTTATAGTAGATATGCCACATCTATTCAAAAGGAATAGGGGAAATATATAAAGTGTTTAAATAAAAATCTAGGTGTTCCTCTCCTCCTATATAGAATGTAAAAATTAAGTGTTTATACATAATTATATAGGTCAACCATCAACTAGAGTTTGTGTAGATGCTAACAAATGTCTAATATGTGTGACATGTGGCTCTTGTGGATGGGGTGATGCAAAGTGTCAAACCCATATGGTACTAGTTGTACTATTGTGACATGTGGCACACATTTTGTCATGTGTTGGATTGTATGGTACCATTTGTATTATCATGTTCTTTGGAGAAAAGATCTATAGGTGGCACACACATATGGAACAAAACATTTGGATGTTGATGTTACAAGTGTCACACATGTATGGTTTGAGTGGACATTAGCATGTGTATCCATGTGCAAGGCCACACTATGCATGCATGTAGTGTTGCATAATTATGTGAGAGAACTGTAAATAGATTGTTGTATACACTATTGCATGTAGGTGCACATGCAATGTGTTGGGCATGCTGATTGATACTAAATGCATTGATGAAATGTACATGTGATGTTACACTTGGATCACCTATCCTCCTTGAATGTTGGTGTCTTTTATTCCAAATTATCTACAACTTTTAGGAGTTTCTCACCTATTTATGTGAGCTTTATAGTGTGTTCAAAATTTTAACATCAACTTTAATGCTAAAAAATAATGACAAAAGTTTGAGGTGAAATAGTTAGAGATATTAAGGGACTCCCTTTGTCAATCCCTTTTAGGCATGTTTTAGCCTCCATGGTAGCTTGAAAAATAGGGAGTGTGTTGTTAGCTGCCATTGCACCAAAAGATCGACCTATTAATGCCCGATACAACCACTTGACTTAACAAGCACGGGAGGCGGTTAAGCCCTTGTCACAAACCACCACAGCACAGTGCTAAACAAGGAGACCAAGGGTCACACCTTGCAAAAATCCCCCCTCGCGCAAGCACGGGGTTTGAACCCGTGACCTCGGCTCTGATACTAATTGTTAGCTACCATTGCACCAAAAGATCAACCTATTAATGCCCGATATAACCACTTGGCTTAACAAGCACGGGAGGTGGTTAAGCCCTTGTCACAAACCACCATAGCACAGTGCTAAACAAGGAGACCAAGGGTCACACCTTGCAACATGTGTGTCCTACAGTGATTGTGTATTTGGTGGTGTGTGTAGAGGTTTGTTCCTATAGGAAAAACCCTAAGATGAAAACTAGTTTATGATGGTGTGTGAATGTGATGGAATAATAACAAGGAGATGGAAATGTCACTTGATATGAAAAGGTAAAGGAAAATGGAAGGATTCAAATAAGATGGAAATCTGTCTACTTGAGAAGTAGGGAAGGATATATTTGTAATTAGGGTTTTAGGGAGACAATGATGTAGATGCTAAGATTAGGGATCTGATTAGGATATGCCCATTTGTCTAGCCTATGGACACATACCAACACTCACAAATGAACACATATATAGTAGGGCATAATAGAGAATAATGGCATCAATATTCAATATATTATTAACTTGGAAGAATTACATTAGGTTACATTGTAGGGAGCTATGCTCGATTACACTCTCTTATCTTTTGGTTCACTCGTAGGTGGCCATGTGTTTTACCATTCATTTTCTATTCATCACCCTCTTGAAGGTCTAATTCCATCACCCTTCCCTTACACCTCATGAGGAACCTCATGGCCCATGCCTTCTCCTACTAGCTCAACATTTTGTCTAATCAATCTCTCCATCTAGCAACTTGGATCTTGGTTCATTAAAATCTTAATGGTTCTCCTTTGTTGTTATGACTAGTGTTATATCAACCTTGGTGTTCTACTAATTGGCTTGCTTAGTTTTTGGCCATATTCATTACCCTTTTGGATATCTCTAGCTTGCCTAGACTTTTCTAAAGAAGAAGAAGAAGAAGCAACCCCTTTCTTCAATGGCTCTAGTCTATTTTATAGCCATATCTCATGGGATTTTAAAATCCTATTTTCAAACCCAAAAACTTGTCCATTACACCTTCTCACTCTGTAGCCTATACCTTTTGTGTTGTGGCAACTCATTTTTATCTAAATGTGATCTATATGTTTGTTAGGAAATCCTAATATTGATAAAATATTTGACATTGTTAGCCAACTTGTCAACTTTAGGTTTGAGGTCTCTCTTTTTCTATGCATCTCTTCTTGCCATGTTTTCTTCTTTCTCTTGCACACCCTTTCATTGTGTGGTTCTCTTTCTATCATACTTTCTAGGCTTCTTCTCATTCCTTTTCATCTATAATTCTTACTCAAGGCCTTCTCTCCATCATTTAATTCCCCATCATATTATTTCCTTACTATTCCATTTCAATCTTTCTTCCCCCAAACATTATTCTATTTATTCTTGTCTACTTTCTTGAGCCCCTTTGTCCTCTCACCTTTCCTAGCATTGCCACCCTCAACCTCATTCTCTTATGCTTCTCCCTTGTGCCAACCACTTGTTCTCCTTTGTGGCCTAATTACTCATTTGCTCTTTATTCTCAATGCTCTTTTTATGCATGCTTCTACTAATATGACTTTCCATCCTTGATTTAGTTATCTACCTAACTAACCTTGGTTATTCATATCTATTTGACTATCATGATTAGTGATTCAATCAGACTACCTCAGTTTGATGATTTACCAAGTTTCTTTTAGTTTGGTATTTTCTTATCCTTGCACTAGGAACATATTCCTTACCTTATTCCTCACTTAGTATTGCTCTCCCATATTGCATGTGCCATCATGGTGCTTCATTATCCAATGCCTTAGTTTCTTGTCCCAACTTCTCCATCTTGTACTCATCTTCCCTACACATGCCTCAAGTGATGTCCCTTACTCCTTAAATTCTTTCTTCCTTTGGCCTTTGACTATGGATAGTATCATTAGATCCAACATACTTCTACATCATTCTCCTCAGATAGGAAAGGAAATGAACCCTCTCATTTCTTCGTAACTACTTCTCCCTTAGGATTATTTCTCTACCTTCTTCATTCCTAATGTTCCTTCACGCTATTGTACCTTTAATATATTCCTCTTAGATTGGGGCTCCCTTTGGCTCTTCTTTTCCCTTGGTGTGATTTCTTCAAATCAATGATTCAACCATCACCCTTCACCTTATCTATTTGTTTGGTGTGATTGCTTCTAATTAGTGACTCTATAAATACCCTCCTCTTGCTTGGTTGTCTTCTTCCATTAGATGAGATTGCCTCTAGAATTTAATGCATTTGTTTGTCTACATATGGTTTGCATTTCATCAAACAACCTCATTGGTCAATGTTTTTCTTGACTACCTTGGTTCAACAGATCTAAACTACCTTATATTAGTGTATTTGTTGATATCGGTTGTGGACCTTCCTATCTCCTTGTCCACTTGTCCTTCCCAAGCTACATGTGCCTACCTCCTAACGCTCCTCCCATGGAATTCTTCTTCTCCTTTCACCCTTATTCATAATTTCCTTAGATTGATGCTTCTATCAATGTATTATCTCCACTCATTCACCTCTCATCATGCTTTGGTCCCATTGAGCTCTTGTAACTTAGCTCTAACTAGTTGGGCTCTCTTCTAGGTGTAGTTTTTCCACCCTTAGAAGGAACATATTCTACCCTTGGCCTTCTCTTCTCCTTATGTTTTTCCTCATTCACACACTATTCCTAGATAATATGAGTCTCATTCTTATACCTATGAGGACCCTTGTATACATCCTAGGTATCCTCATGCACCTAGTGCCTTCCCTACTATTTTCTCTACATAGCAGTGTCTCTTGCCATGAGGCCTCTAAGTCCTCATGAACCTTGAGGGTCATGGACAACCCCCATTACTTTCCTTCAACTCACTTATTATGTAGCCAATTCCTTCTCCTTCTATGTTTGGGGCTGATGTCATTTGACACATCCCCATTTCATGCTAAGGTTGACCTCCTTCATCACCCTCATTCCTAATCCACATAGACACCACGCTTCCACTTACCTTCTTCAACAATGCTAGTTGCCTATCTCACATTGTTGATCCTATAAATTCACTATTCCTCAAAATCCTCCACTTCTCACTATGCCATCACATTGTATCCTCCTCTTAAGCTCTTCTCTCTATAGTTATGTGAGCTGTTGGAGTGCAATTATCCTTCCCTACTCCTTGCACAACATTTTACATTTCTTTACCTAGTTCTCTACCATCATGCTTCAATCGAGAAGTGACTCCCTCATACTCTTGCACCTTCTACCCAATACTTCTCATTGGAAGATGTGTTCTCTATATTTTTACTTGATTGCCTTGATGTTTAGTGAATATGTCTAGCTTCCTTAATTTGACACTGTTAAAATACCTTAGGTTTGGTGATTCTTCTAGGATGCCTCCAATTTTAGAGATATATCAACATTCCTTCTCTTGTGCTATTTACCACCCCCTCTGATTGCCTCCTATTGGAAGTTCATTCAAGGTCCTTTTCTTTAGGACTTTACTCAAGCCTATGCTTCTACCCTTTGGGTTTCCCTCTAACCCACTTCCTGCCTTCACCATAACTTCCTTCCATTCCCTTCTATTATTATTGTCTAGGTCACGACCTTGGTCCCTTCCTTGTCTTCTTCCTATTTCCTCTACCACTTAGCCTTCTATCCAACATACCTAATGCTAGAAGATGTTTGCACTACCTTCTACCTATGTTCATGATCTTGGATGAAAAATGAGAATAACTTTTGGGATGAGACTAGAGAGTCTCCCTTTCTAATTCTCTATGTCTCTATAGGTCAAGAAACCTTGCTTGATACCAAAAATGATGTAGACACTAAGAGTGGGGATCTCGATTAAGGGATGCCTATTCTATCAACCCATAGACACATACCCACACTCATTATTGAACACATATACAACAAGGCATAACACAAAAAAGTGGAAACGACATTCAATTTATTATTAACTTGGAAGGATTACAATGAGTTATATTGCAAGGAGCGATGCCTTGTTACACTCTCTCCTACATGAGCTCCTCAACTCCTATCATATGGTTCACTTGTAGGTGGGCATTTATCTCACCATTCACTTTCTACTCATCACACTCTTTAAGGTCCAATTCCATCAACCTTCCTATGCACCTCATGAAGACTTTCATGGTCCATGTCTTCTCCTACTAGATTAGCCTTTTGGCTAGTTAGTCCCTCCTAGCAGCTCACATACTGATTTTCTACCATCTCAATGGTGCTCCTTTATTGTTGTGACTAGTGCCCTATCATCCTTAGTGTTCCATCAACTAACTTGCTTAGTTTATGACCTTACTCTATTATCCTTTTAGTTGTCTTTGGCTTGCCTAGTCTTTTCCAAGGAAGAAGAAGAAGCAACCCCTTCCTTCATCAACTCTACTTTGTTTTATAGTCATATCTTATAGGATTCCAAAATCCTATTTTGGTGCCCAATGACTTGGCTATTATTCCTTTTCCGTACGTGACCTATATATTCTTGCTATGGCAACTCATCTTGCTCTAGATACTATACATTTGCTTGTTAATGAATCCCAATATTGGTTAAACATTTAACATTATTAGCCAATTTGTCAGCTCTAGGCTCAAGGTCTCTATTTGACCATACATCCATCCTTGCAACATTTTCTTCTTGCTCTTGTGCACCCTTTCATTGTGTGCTCCACTTTCTATCTTTCCTTTTCTACTTCTTCTTGTGCATTGCCACGTGTGCTCCTTCCTTGAGGCCTTCTCTTCATTCTTCACTACCCTCATTGCACTCTTTCCTTGATGTACCCTTCTACTCTTTCTTCCCCAATGCATCCTTCGTTTTGCATTTATCTTCTTTCATGATCCCCTTGGACCTCTCACCTTCCTAGCACTATCACTCCCAACCTCACACTATTCTCCTTCTCCCCTATGCTTTCCACTTGTGCTCATTTGTGGCCTTATTCCTTGTATTTGATTTCTTCTTGGTAACCTTTATATGCATGCTTTGATCACTATGTACACCCTTCTGCCCTCAATTTGGTGGTCTACCTAACTGTCCCTATTTTGACACATCTATCTGACTGCCTCATAATTGATGATTCAATCAGACTACTTCAGTTTGGTGATTTGTCAAGTTGCCTTTGGGTTTGGAATTTACTTGTCCTTGCACTATGACCATCTTGCTTGCCTTGTTCTTCCCTCTACAATGCACTCCCATCTTGTGTGTGCATTCATGGTGCTTCATTATTCACACACCTACCTCTACCTTAGTCGCTTGTCCTAACTACTTCTCCTTTTATGCTCACCTTCCACACACATGCCTCAATTGATGTCTCTTAATCCTTGTGCTCTTTTTTTTTGGCCTTTGATTGTGGTTAGTGTTACTAGATACAGGATGCTCTTGCATTAGACAAAGTATGAATGATTTAACTAAAGAAAGGAGGAAAATGGAGATAGGGAGAGTGATGGAGAGATGAAGAGCTTAATGCAAGTGTGGATGGAGGATATCGATTGATAAGGGTGTGTAGGAGGCTAAGGATGATCTAAACACACTTGAGAAGTATCAATGAAGAATGCAAATCTTTCTACAGAGATAAAAATAGCGGAATAGTGTTGTTGGAAGCAACAGTGAATTGAAACCATGAGTGTGAGAGATGGTTTATAAACTTATCCTAACTATTTTTTTTTTTAAAATATAATAAAGACTGAGATGGTAACAATCAATAAGAACAAAAGTTTAAATTAACACTAATGCCTAGATTCCTCTAGTGTCCTTAAGCTACCACTCTTTCAAACTTCAAGAACATGATGATGATAAGAATCGGTGTCTATTTATGTAGCAAGTGCATATGAATGAGACACATTTACCTTCTCCCCTAAAATAACTCTTTGGTGCCTTGCCTTTTCATAAATATAGTTACTACACAACACTATTTTTGGTATAGGGAATATGAGTCGATATTCCCTTCTATTTTTCACCAAGATATCATGAAATAGAGTATTGATATAGACCTCATTGACGAAGCAAAGAATGGTAAGTGATAAAAAGAAAATATTAGTTAATGAAATGCATCTTTGATATGAGCGTTGGTAGCTACGTTTGCATTTTATTAGGAGTTTACAAATTCCAAACATCTCTATATCAACCCTACCATATGTCTTCAATTATGTATACAAATGCCATTATTAGAGGAAACAAGTTGATTTAAAATTACTTTATATTGAAATAAATAAAGCAAGCCCCATTATAAAATTTGAATAAGATAGATTATTTATGGAATTAGGGGATGTCAAAAAAACGTTTCGAAAAGATGAAGTGAAAAAGAGTAAGGGTGATAAAGCTCCACTCAATAATATTAAAAATCAAAGGGATGTCTTCCCTCATTTGGGACAAAAGTATGCCAATCATTTATAATTGAAAATTTGTAAAACATGCAAACAAAGATGTAAATAGTCAATTATGTCCATTTGGTATCTAAAGATTGTGTCTCACTATGGTTGTCTCTGCATGCATGAGAAACATGCTCTTGCTAGGACGATCTTTTTCATACAAATTAAATTCATTTTTTGGACAAAATATAATTTAATAACGAAATAAATTATCTATTTATAATTTAATAAGGAATGTGTTGACTAATGCTTGAGGTTCACATGGAGAAGTCCTAATAAAAGATGGTAAAGCAATTATAATTTTTAAGGGTAGTAAATGCACTTTAAATTTGCAAGACATTGCTTTTTGAAAAATAATATTATAATAGTTTTATAAACATAGTTATTTAGTAATTTCATAAACAATTAAGTGGTTGTAAAAATTGTTTTATGAAGAGGTATGATATAAGGGATGATGTCAATTCAGGTTTTAAGGTCACTGATTTCTGCACTCATCTAAATGAATACTCCTCAATCTTTGAGTATTAGTTAAAGTATATTGATGATTTGTATACCCAATGAAATTGATACCCTCAATTCTTAACTTTAAGACAAAGGAGATTGTAATTCATGCAACCAATATTTACAAGCTACAAAGTAATAGCAGAATGTTTATCCTCTAAAAAATGATCATAAATATAATTATCACATATCGAAATATTTTGTTGTGTTCTTTTTTTTTTTGTTGGGAGGATAAACATCTCAAATGAATTTGTAACCTTATAGTATTAGGTTCCTCAAGTATACAAATAATCAACCTCCTTTCGTTGAGTATCAAGATTGAAGGGTATCTATTCTACCAAATTTATTTGGGTCACAATCCCGACCTCTTCCCTTTAAAATTGTTGAGAATTTACACTCAACATATTTTGATTCCTATTAAACTCGTTGTATACCATTCAACTTCACCAATAAACCAAGGACTGCTTCAATTAATTTTCTTTTTCACATTAACTCATTAATTTAAAAAAAGTTTTAGCTTTCAATACTATTCGATTGTGAAGTTAATGACTATTTTATTAATCAATTCCTACGCGTGGGAAGTAAACTATTTCAATAAGAGGCTTGTGAAATGCATCTCTTTGCAAAACTTAGATTCGATGATAGAACCTTAGAAATGTAGACCTACAATTAATATAAAATGGTTAATCAATACCAATGTTTTATGTAGTAATAAAAGTTGTGCATGTTAATATATATATTCGATTGTGAAAGTCTCTCTCTCTCTCTCTCTCTCTCTCTCTCTCTCTCTCTCTCTCTCTCTCTATATATATATATATATATATATATATATATATATATATATATATATATATATATATATATATATATATATATATATATATATATATATTCGATTGTGAAAGTGTCTATTAATATATATAGCTTATTAAAGGGGGAAAAAAGTTAGATGATCAACCACAATACTAGTAATGGGAGTGGGCACATCACAATTTCTTATTTCACTTGTACAAATTATTATAAGCAAGGAAAGGTCACAAGTGCTATACATCTCTATGTCAATCCTTTTTATGTGTTTTTTTTTATATATACAAGGACCATTATTATAAGAAATGCCATGATTCAAAATAAAATCATAGTGGAATATATAAAGCATGACAAATATAAAATTTGATGTTATGATTTCCTCAAAAAGAAAAAACAATGGAATAATTGAATTATTCGTGGATTTGGGGACATGTTAATTTTTGGGCACAATTTTTTTTTTTTAAAAGTTGAAGTGAATAGGACCGAGTTTGCCGTTGTGAGAAATCTCCACTCAATATCTAAAAGACACCGGAAAATTAAGTTAGTATTATTATTTGGAAAATTGGAAAAGGAATGAAATTAGATATTTGGTTATGTTAGGTTTTTTTAAATGTGTATTTGTATATTTTTTTTCAAAATAGATATTTTAAGTAGCATTAAACATTTATTATTAAAGGGGATGAGAATGACCGAGTTTATAAATTTGTTCCAAATATATACGATGAAGTAATGATTATGACAATTCTTTTTAGTTTATAGAATTTTTCATGTATAGTTTTTATGGACTTAATGTAAGATACATTATTAAAGGTGATGAGAATGACACGAAAGTGACTTTAGAAATTTGTTCTAAGGACTAATGATTTAGTTTCTAAATCTACTCTAAACTTCTTAGATTGTTGATTATTTTATATAGAGTATGGGAATAATAATTTGATACCTTATCACGTTGGTTGTATCTCCTTTAAGAAATTAGTCACTACTTAGATTATGTATGGTTGGAAGCCTATATTATAAAGCTTAATAGTGTCCACAATATAACAAAAGGTTCTTTATTTTATTTTTTTAAGTTTTAACATGTACAAGCACTACTTGCAAAATATTCTTGTTGGCATATACAAAACATTTTAGTGGTCTTTATTAGTGGTCCCAAAACTTTGTTGTTTCAAAGAATGCATCCCTTAAAGTGTTATCTTGGGTTGGCTTTCTTACCCTAGACATCTTGCTTTGGGGTTATATTGACAAGAGTTTTTAAATCTTTAAGGCCTCTCAATTTTTAATGGATTTAGACATATTATTATTTAATCTAGTATAGTTAGTTCTAAATTATGAAATGCATTAAAATCAATGAAATTTCAAATATACAGTAAACCATGGGAATGCATTAAAAATTGTACAATGGGAAAGCATTGAATTAGTAAGATGAGTTGTATAAGTTGTAAAAAATACATCATTTGGAATTAATAAATAAAGGGTTGTATTGATTTTGATGCGTGTTTCCAATAGAACTCTAGGTTATGCATTTGGATTAAAAACAATTCTAGGTTACACATCTTGATTTAATAGAATTCTAGGTTATGCATTTGGATTAAAAACAATTTTAGATTATGCATTTGGATTAAAAATAGTTTTGGGTTACAAAATTAAATATGTGAAATTTGATAGGGTGTTGTTGTTCTCATCTTGATTTTTCTATGTATAGTCAACTTTCATGGGCTCTATTAGAGGGACCCCTTGGCCTCCTTCACTCTTCCTTCAAGGATGTTATTTGTGTTGATGAGTGTTCTTCCTCTAGGCATGATAATGTTGTTAAATTCTTGTTGAAGCCTATGTATGATTTCAAATTTGAACAAAAGTTAGAAAAATTTCCAATAAATAATGGTTGATTGTAAAAGAGAAAGGATTGTCCTATTCTCATTATTAACTCAAATTTGATAATGGTTGATATGTTATAACTTTTAGAACATGCTCTGATCACAAATTCATGGGGATTAAAGTTTCATTATCCTTCCTAGAAAGTTGGGCTCGATAGACTTGGTAGCTTGAGGGTGATATTGAAATTATGCTTACGACAAATAGAAATATTTTGGGGTTTTCTTGAGAATGGCTGATTGAAGTATGGCCTTTGAAGGAGATCCCTATTTTTTCAACCAAGATGTATTATTCATCAAACCTTAGCATGTGGGATTTAACCATATTTAAGAGATTCCATCTTGAATACCTATCTAGATTAGGTTATTTCAACTGCCTATGGAGTTTTGGCTATCAGATATTCTCTAATCTATTGGCATAATGTTATGGAATCCCATGAGCTCCTCAAAAATTACAATTGAAAGGTAACTACTTATGCCCACATCCATGTGAAAACCAACTTTAATAATCCACTACCTAACTCTCTAGAGATTTGATTAGATAATGTATGCAGTAGATATCAACAAGTATCCATGCACTATATAGTGGAGTTAATTAGATTGTGAACCCCTCCCTTTCTATTGCCACTATTATCATGCCTATGGGAATTTATAGAGAGATTTCCCACAAAAGGTTATGGTTTCTCCCCATCCTGCTCCTAACAACTCTATTGTGAAAGTGAAAGTGTAATGCCCATTTAAACACATAGGACATACACGTAAATGCACAAATAAATTAGACATATTCATATATATTGAAAAGGTTACATGTAAAGCCTCATAAATCATGTAAAAGCATTTAAACCAACTCAAAAATAAATGAAGTAAATAATCCGCTTAAATACAACATCGTAATAACCAAAGTCAAAAAGAAGTAAATAATCCACTTAAATACAACTTTCAAAAGTAAAAGGTGTAATTAATCCGCTTAATTATAATATCTCCAATAAAAGATAATCTCAAAAAAATATGAATCTCAATGTCAATAAATCTTACATAATCATGTGCTTAAACCAGGTAACAAGCAATATAAAATATTATCCAAAATCATTTGGCAACATGCCATAATACATACAAAATAGGTATAATAATCAAGTACATCAATAATAAATAAATCAACACACTCTCTAGCTGTACGAACCAAGTGGACCACCACCTGCAAACCGAGAGATGAGAACATGGCTTAGGTGCTTTTCCACCCAACCATGAAGTATTTACACTTCCCTGGATCCCTTCCTGAAATGAAGGAAACCTAGCCCTGCACAAAATGTCTAGCTACCTAGTAACAACTACAGGAGGGAACACCCGATGTAACCCTGATGTTTGAATGTGCATTTCTAAGTAATAAAAAGAAAATTGTCTCACAATAGGATGTGGTAGAGATAATAATAAATAAGTTTGCTAGACAATAAACATCTATTTCAATGTTATTCCGATTAGATCTAATCATTTCAAGTAAATTGGTTGATTCCCCAAAAGAGGAAAAGCCATCTCTGATATACCCACATTCGGCATCGCCATCCCAAAAGTAACCCAATACATTCCTAGATAAAAACTACTTCTTTTCCCAAGAAGCAAAATAAATAAATATTTAAATTAAGAAAATAAATCCAAATTTGCCAATAAATCATTAAAATTCCCTTTTCCCAAATAACAATCAAGGAATACACTTTTCCAATAAAATCATTCATCTTTACTTACACAATTTCACTCATACGAACCTCAAATATATATGTTTATCTAATCCAAAGTTTGACCATAATCTTCATACAAAAGTCATTTTAAATTATATTTTCATCTAGCTATCATAATGGTGACAAGAAGTCTCAAAAAATGAAAACAGTCTTCCTGTCGCAGTTAATAAAGAAAGAACATAGAACATGGTTAAATCTGGTTTCGGTTTGAATATAAAATAATAGGGTTTTCAGCATTCGTATTCATAGAAACATATAACATAAAAAGTCTACAGTCTTTGTTTTAACCTCATTGTCATTTGCTTGTGACATGATCTAATTTGTTTTAAATCAAAGTTGTATATACTATTCAACAACCTTCCTGTCACTTCAGAGACAAGAGTTGTGATAGAACAATTAAATTAAATACAACACAGATCTGGTAATAGCTTACTTGTCATCCAAAATAATGGCTCAAAAACATGGTCTTGCACAATAGTAACTTCTTCTTATTATGCCAAGATATTAACGAATTTGCTTTAGGATTATACAAAACTGAAAATGTAGCTACAAGAACAATAGATCTATCTAATTTTTAATGGTCATTGTTTAGCATAAAGGGGTTGATTTAATAAGTTTAAACTGATTTCAGCCAAGTAAGAATGTGCAGTCATAGCAATGTTTTTACCTAGAGTAATCTACAGCCAAAATTGGAGGTTGATTTGATTATTATCAACAGTAAAATCTAGATCAAAAAATAATAATGCTTTGCTAGATATGGTGATAGAGATAACAACATGGTTTCCAACAAACAAATTTTAACCAGGTAAATTGACTATCAATAACTCAGATTTTTAGGCTAAAAATTGGGAAGATTGACCATCAAGTAGATCATATGAGTTAAGTCAGAATTTCTTGAAAGAGGATACATTTACGCACAAAGTTTAGTTCTTGGAGACTGGCGACAACAGGAAAACAAGGGTCGATTCATACAAATCACCCAAGAATAGTCAAAAATGGCCATAAGAAAAGGCTCGACCAGCATGAAACTAGGCAGCCAAGAAAATGTAGTCGACGATCCATAAAAGGGGCCACGTCCATAAGGAGAATAGACATCTAGGCAATAAAGGAAACAATGGCCATTCAGAAAGGCATTGCCCAGCAACAAGGAATTTTAGGTGATCATTTAGGAAGTCTACTGCCATTCTAAGGTCAAAAGGAAAAGGTATTGTTTTCACTAATATGCAGATCGGTCTACAACCAAACAACCAGGGAAGAAAATAGAATGCCAAGCAGAACAGAACAACTCAACAATAAAATTATATAAGGGTCGATTAACCAAGACAGAAGCCACTAAAACTTATCACATTTAGCCATTAAGAATGAGATTTCCAGAAGATAAAAACATGGAAAGAGCCTGGTGAAATAGCAGATTGAATGGTGCGAGTTTGTAGCCATCGATGCTACCTTACTCTCTCTTGTGTTGCGGTTTGCAACTTTCCTTCTCTTCCTTGTTACTGTCGCTCAGCAAAAACTCTTTCTTCCTGCTATGATTTGTGGCTTTTCTCCTCCAATCTGTGTGTGTCTTTTCTTCTAATTTTTCCTTCTTTTATTAAAAACTCAGCCCCTTCCATTTGGGCGATTGCATGAATTAGGTTTTAAAACTGAAGTTTGAAATTCAGTTTGCATGCATCCCCCAACAATCAAAAGGACTCAGTAATCTATTTACAATGATTATTATCTAATTTTATTTAGCTTACTATCAAATAAATGACAGTAATAATTCTTTTAATTCTTCATCCATTTCTAAATATAATAATGCCATATTTTAATAAAGCATAATCACTTTTAAATAATCAAGAAGTGAAATTTAACATAATATAATATAATTATAGTCACATCTTACTATAATTTAATTAATTTATTTAATTTTTAAGGAACATAATGTCTTCCAAACATCTTGTAGACAATATTTTATTATTTATTTAACTAACACACAATATATCATTTGAATACATTTCAAAAAGATATTAAATTAAAGTAATCACATCATGCATTCGAAAATGATTAATAACCACACATTAAAGCAATCAAAGTCATTCAATAATGCATATGAATCTATGTGTGATGTGTGTGATTACATCAGGGTAATCCGTCCATCAGTTCTTGCCAAGTGGCTAGAACATTTCTACCCAACCATCCTCTCGTCTTCGATGGGTACCTGCATCCAATTGCACTCATCTGGACATCAATAGGTTAGTGTCTCCAAAACGTAGCAGAAGCAAATCATTGCATCAATATTCAATATTTAAAACAATTTCCAAATTTCATCAATTATAACTCATAATAATTACCTCCATGTATGCAAAATTACTTAAAGTAAAACCAGTCACAATAATTGTTCACTAAACTAGAATAATCATATTGTTCATAAAAATGAGATGTGACATTACATATCTATATCACTATCATTATCCACCTAGTAATTCATGTCCTGATCATATTTTAATAATTTAAATCCATCATTGAATTCTTAACATCAGTCCATGCCAATCTTATAAAATCCACCACTCATACATACATTAATCATAATTATCAAATCAATTTACAATTAGATTTAATAAACGCATCCAAATAATATATACAATTCACCTACATTAATCTAACCATATCAATATAGAGGTCATATTGAATTTCATATCAAATGAAACATGCCATTGGGTTAGTATCATGTGAACATACTCATCTAGTTTCAATTACACATCAAACATGTGAATGATAATAACTAACCATAAAGCACCCAATGATCTAGATCAAAATATAATCATGAATTTAAGTTGTTGAAATCTTAGTCACACAATATAAGTTATTCTACTATCATAATCCTAATAAAAATATGTGTGCAAATCTACTACTATCAATGTCCAAAAATAAATACAAATATGAACAAGATTGCTAAGAAGATTGGCCTCACATCCTTCCCCCTAGGATTAGGCTTCCTCCTAGAAGCCGTCAAAGAGGTGAGGGTAGAGTGCCCTCAATTGTGTAGAATCCTCCCATGTAGATGTGACCTCATCATATCAATCCCATTAGACTCTAACCTAGTCTACCTCTCACCCTCGAAGGGCTAACCTTTGACAAGCTAAGAGATGAATGGGCTCAAAATCTAGCTGTCCATCTACCTCTACCTATAAAGAAATACAATCTAACATATAAGTTAAGTTTAGTACATAATTCCTCAAAACAAATTCATGGAAAACATCATTGATGTGAGACAAGCTCAGTGGCAAGGCTAAACAATAGGTTATAGGGCCTATCTACTCAAAAATCTCAAAGAAATCCACAAACCAAGGTGTGTGCTTTGAACCCTTTTCATAGTGGATTGGGCTCTTATGCAATTACATTCTCAAAAATACCTTATCACCACTTGAGAAGCTCTGATCCAATATCTTAGCATCAGCATACTTCTTTTGGCAATCTTGAGCCTCATGTAGATGTTAACAAATCAACACCATCTTCCACTCTATGTCTTGTATCATCTCTAGCCTAATGACAACCTTGTCCTCAATGTGATTTCAACTTAGTGGTGTCCTACATGGTTTTCCATACAAGGTTTGAAAAGGTCACATACCCAAGTAACTATGATGTCTATTATTGTAGGAAAACTCCAAGTAAATATTATCCTCCCATTTGGACTACTAGTCCATCACATACATACACAATGTGTCCTCAAGAACCTAGTTTACTTTCTTAGTCTGTCCATCTATATCTAGGTGATAAGCCAAAGTAAAGCTGAGCTATGTGCCTAATGGCTATTTGAGTGTGGTCCAAAATGAATAATTGAATATTGGATCCCTATCCAAGATAATCCTATGTGGAACCCCACGTAGCCTAATAATGTCATCCAAGAAAAGTCTCACCACTATTGGAGCAATATATATAGTTTTCTTGGTAGAGAAATGTATGACCTTGTTGAACTTGTGGACTAACACCATGATATAATCATGGAATCTAGATGACAATGGTAGACCAACTATAAAATCCATGGGAATAATGTCCCATTTCCACTTAGGTATGTCATGTGGGTATATAAGTCATATTGGGTGCTGATGCTTAGCCTTGAACCCCTTGCACTCAAGGCATTGATCAACAAACCTTACAATATCTCATTTCATATCTACCCCATGATACAATTATCAAAGGTTTGCATGCATTTTCTTCACCCTTGGATGTGTTGAATATGGTGGGCTATGAGCTTCTACCAAGACCATTGTCCAAAAATCCCCTAAAGTAGGTACATAAATATAACCTTCATGATGTAATAACCCATCTTCATCTAAGGAATACCCTAAAAATTTTCCCTTAAGGGCCCTTTGAGACTATAACTCCTACTGCACCACTCTGTAACACTCATCCTTTCAAATTTTCTAGGGAATGTGGTCCCTCAAATTCATGCTCAAGGTCATAGCCATGAGTTTGTGTTGATTCCTACTTAGGGCATCTACAACCACATCATCCTTGCTTTAATGTAATGAACATGAAATTCATACTCACAAGAACTGTATCCAATGCTATTGGTAGACATTTAAATTTGGTTGTGTAGATATACTAGAGACTATGGTGATCTGTAAGAAGCTCAATTGGTGCCCCAATAGGAAGTGTTTCCATCTAATGCATGAACTACTGCTACAAGATTTGGATCATGCATAAGATAATTCAAATCATGGGTCTTGAGTTTTTATGACTCATACATGATCACGCTACCTCCTTGCATAAGCACTACACCTAATCCATGTATGTATGCATTTGTACAAACCACAAAATCTACCACTAGATCAGGTATTGCTAGAACCAATGCACTGGTAAGGAATCCTTGATGGTCTAAAAGGCCCTCTCACACTACTCAAACATCTTCCCTTTCTAATGAAGGGAGGTAATGGGGTGTGCAATCCTGGAAAATCCCTCCATAAATCTATGATAGTAACCTACCAATCCCATAAAACTCATGACCTGTACCACATTGGTGCATGTTGGCCAATCCATGATAGCTCTAATGTTTTATGGATCTATGGATATACCATTGTCAAAAATAATGTGCACTAAGTACTAAACTTTTGATTGAAAGAAAGTTCATTTTGCTAAGTTACCATAAAGTTTGTTCTCCCTCAAACACTAAAGAACCTTATTGGTGCAAGGGCACACATAGGTCTAAAAGGCCTATTCAAATTGTTTTCTTGTCATGTTTGTCAATAAGGTCTTGAAGACCATCTTGTTGCATTGTAATAAGGTTTAAGACCATTTCAAGTTGATGTCAAGTTGTTCTCATATGGCATGGTGCCAAAGGTTGTAAGCATACATAAGCATACAAGTCTGCTTCGGGACAGTCATAGATAAAGTCAATTGTTTCATGAGTGGATTCCATTGAGTTGTAGCCATTCATGGCACATAGAGATCAAGGTTGAAGGCCTAAAACACCTTGTGAAAAGGTAAGTCATTTTGTAAACAAAACACATATGTAATCACATGTAATTAGTTGCAGAAAATGACAAAATAGGGGTAGAGGTGGTTGCAGGATCAGTTTTGGCCTCCCACCAACCCAAACTACCCTCTAATCAGTTGTCAAGGTCAAAGGTAGGCTTCTAAAGGCCTTGAACATGTTCATTGAGGTATGTATGAGGTTTTGGAGAAGAATAAACGAAGAGAATCCAATTTTCTACTCTTTTCCCTGAGTTTGTACGTTGTTCCAGCCCGTGCCCTGTCTTTGTACGGAATAGTTACAAAATCTCTTGATGTTGGATGGATAGAGGTATGAGTTAGAAGTAATTTGAAGTTAGTTTGTGCTTTTGAAACAATTATATTGCAGAGATTTAGTCGTTCTTCTGAAACTTGGTAGTTAAACCCTACTTTAGGGTTTTGACAAAAAAATATGTGTTTTTACCCATTCCACTAATGTAATTCCTCCCAAGATCAGTGGAATGGATCTATTTCTATTTGCTTTAGTTTGTTGTGAAGGATTCTAGGGCAGGAGATTGGGTTTGATGATGTTGGTTTGAAGAGACCTAACAAACCCATGTGGTAGGTGTCATTAGAGTGTGTTGAAAGGAACAATAGTAGCAATATTTGCCACAGTCAATGGTGAGGACTTAAAACCCACAAAATCCTTGGTTTCACCATGCCTTTTACATGATCCAATTGCTCAAAAAGTTCTATGAGTCAAAACAAGGGTGGTTGCTTTGTAATTTATGCCTAATTGGGGCTCTTGTGAGTAGGTCTGCGTTATTGAAAGTGGCACATGTTACAAAACAACCCATAGTGTATCCTTGACATGTTGTAGGGAATCCAAAAGGGTATCTTAAACAATGGTGATCTTGTCTTGAAAGTGCCTAAATTGCGAGTAATCTCCTGACAGTCCTAAAAATAGACCTACAAGGAGTTAGAGCAGCCTATGAAGAAAGTATCATGTATACTAGCTTGTGTCCTTGATGGGTGGTTTGGGCATGTTCTCCAAGGTGTCAAGTGTCCCTCTAGATGTCTGCCCTAAGAGGACTAGGTGTTTGGTGTCATGTTCCATGTGAGCTCTTTGGTATAGACTTGTATCTCTCCTTGTAAAAATAGTCCTCCTATGTTGAATGTTTTGTCAAACTTATAGATGTTGTTTTGATCTCCATTGGCCTCTACAGCATAGTGGTATTAGAGCCATAAAAGGTTCTATCAGTTGGTTGTGAGTAAGATCTGGTATATGTCAGCAGAGGAAAGTGAAGGAGAGGCTAGCAACATCCCTCCAAAAGGGATGACCACTGAGGTAGTTAAGAAGTTCAAAGAGATGGAAGAGAAGATTAAGAGTGGAGTCAAGGAAGCACTCCAAGCTGAGTTGAAGGCATTGAGGATAGGGAAGAAGGTAGATGAAGGTTCTGATGGAGATGAAGAAAAAGAGGAGGAAGAAGAAGAAAATCAGGAAGAGGCAGAGATACCTGCAGATCAGAAACACTTCCTTGAAGCCATCAAGGCAATTGGCAAAGATTCTTCAGAGGCCCGGATGGAGATCCCAATGTTTAGTGGCAAGATGAATGTTGATGAAGTTATGGAGTGGATTGAGGCCCTAAATAACTAGTTTGGATACAAGGAAGTACCTGAGAACAAGAGTGTGAAGTTTGCCAAAACAAAACTCAAGGGTGTTGCCCTCACATGGTGGAATTACACCCAAGGTGAGAGGGTGAAGAGCGGGAGAAGTATGATCACTTCTTGGAGCAGGATGTTGGAGAGGATCAAATCCCAATTTCTACCAACATATTATTAGGTGTAGATTTATAGGAAGATGCAAAATCTCAAGCAAAGGGACATGGATGTGTCCACCTACACTGAAGAGTTCCATAAGCTTACTCTCAGATGTGGGCAAGTAGAATATGAGAAAGGGAAAGTTGCAAGGTACATCAATGGTTTGAAATTTAGTATCCAAGATGAGATTAGTATTTTAACCCCTAAGACCATGGACAAATGCTTTCAAATGGCATTAAGGGCTGAAGAGAAGTTGAAGAGGAAAGGTGAGCAGTAAAATAGAGGTAGAGGGGGCAAAAATTTCAGAGGTAGGGCCAGTTTTGGAGGTAGAAATTAGTTTCAAAGAAGCCAAGGGGAGTCTAGTTCCCAAGAACAAAGTAGAGAATCAAGTTCAAGAGGAGGCTTTATAGGAAGGAGACCCAATGGACGGGGTAGGTTCGGTGGACCAAGTAGAGGTCCTAGTGTCTTCATAGGGAAATGCTTCAATTGCAACCAAGTGGGACACCCAGCCTTCAAATGTCCTGAGAAGCAAGCCTCAAGCTCTCATGGTGGAGAGAGAAGGAACCAGTTGGTACAAGAAGATGATTGCCAAAGTGTCAATTCCCCAATTGGAAGTGCGGCCCCAGTCCATGATGGAGAAAGCTTGATGATGAGGAGAACCATGTTGAAGGTGCCTCAAACACAAGAACCCCCTCAGAGGAAGACATTGTTTAGGACAACATGTAAGGCCTATGGTAAGATATGCAAGGTAATTGTTGATTCAGGTTCAACTAAAAATTTGGTTTCTATTGAGATGGTAGACAAGTTGAAATTGAAAAGACTTCCTCATGCTAGTCCCTATAAAGTGTCATGGTTGAATAAGGGGCAACAAGTCTTAGTTGATGAACAAACATGGGTAGAGTTTGAGATAGGAGAGTATAAGGATAAGATTTTGTGCAATATAATCCCCATGGATGCTTTTCATTTGTTGTTAGGACGTCCATGGCAATATGATGTTTAGTCCCAACATGATGGCAAGTCTAATTCTTTTGTCATAACCAAGAATGGTAGGAAGTATAGGATGGATCCTTTGCCGGATGAGAATGTAGAGAAGAGTGTTGGGTCAAGTATCATGATAGTGAGTGGAAGAGAGTTTTTAAATACCCTTAAGGAGGAAGGAACCCAAGGGTATGCTCTAATTTTGAAGCCTAAAAATAGTCCTAATTTGCATGGTCCTAGTGGGGAAGAGGTTCCTAAGGAAGTGTAGCAATTGTTAGAGAAGTATAAGGGTATCATGGTAAAGGATATGCCTAATGCATTACCACCTATGAGGGACATAATTCACCAAATTGATTTCATTCCTAGGTCTACATTGCCAAACAAAGCAGCCTACAAGATGACACCATCACAAAATGAAGAGATTGCCAAGAAAGTATAAGAGTTGTTGGATAAAGGTTTAGTGAGAAAGAGCCTTAGCCCATGTGCTATCCCAACAGTCCTAGCCCCTAAAAAGGATGGTAAATGGAGACTATGTATGGATTCTAGGGCTATTAACAAGATCACCATAAGATATAGGTTCTATATTCCAAGGATTGAGGACCTAATGGACTGTTTGGGAGGGGCTAGATACTTTTCCAAGATTGATCTTAAGAGTTGGTATCATCAAATTAGGATAAAGCAAGGGGATGAATGGAAGATAGCCTTCAAAACAAATGAGGGTCTTTATGAGTGGTTGGTGATGCCATTTGGTCTATCCAATGCCCCAAATACTTTCATGCGTCTCATGAATGAAGTGTTGAAGGATTTCATTGGCAAATTTGTTGTGGTGTACCTTGATGACATTCTTGTTTTCAGTAGGACCAAGGAAGAACATTTGTAGCACTTGGATCAAGTTTTGAAGAATTTGCATGATGAGAAATTGATGATTAACATGGAGAAGAGTGTCTTCATGAAGGAAGAACTCACCTACCTTGGTTTTGTCATCTCCCAAGGCAATTTGAAGATGGATCCAGCAAAGGTAGAGGCTATTTTATCATGGCCAACTCCTAAAACAGCAGGTGATGTAAAAAGTTTTCATGGTTTGGCAACATTGTATAAGAAGTTTATAAGGGGTTTTAGTCATATTTGTGCACCTATTTTGGATACCATTAAAGGGGGGCAGAAATGTAAATTTTCTTGGACAAAGGTAGCCAATGATTCTTTTGAAATTCTGAAACAAAAGGTAGCACAACAACCCATTCTTGTTTTGCCTGATTTTAATAAGTTGTTTGTGGTGGAATATGATGCTAGTAACCTTGCTATAGGGGCTGTCTTGAGTCAAGAAGGTAGACCAATTGCTTTCTTTAGTGAAAAATTGAATGATGCCAAAAGAAAATATTCTACTTATGATGGAGTTGTATGCAATGGTGCAAGCTTTGAAAAAATGGAGGCACTATCTGTTGCCTAAGGAGTTTATTGTTTATACTGACAAGCATGCACTTAGTTTTCTGAATTCATAGGAGAAACTCAGTCACAGGCATATGAAATGGGTTGAACAACTCCAAGCATACACCTTTTCCATCAAACACAAGAAGGGGTAGGCCAATAAAGTGGCAGATGCATTGAGTAGAAGGGTGTGTATGGTGCAAGAAATTCAATTACAAAGTGTGGGAATTGATTTCCTCAAACACATGTACAAGGATGATGAGGATTTCAAAGAGGTATATGAAGTTTGTTCACAATTTTTAGACTCTTATCATTCTGATTTTTCTAAGTTTTTGTTGCAATAGGGGTTGTTGTTCAAAGGTAGCCAATTATGTGTTCCTAGGTGTTCCATGAGGGAGAACATCATAAAGGAAAAGCATTGTGGTGGTCTAGGAGGTCACTTTGGGCTGGATAAAACATTGGATCAGGTGAAAAGGTTTTATTTTTGGCCAAAGATGCAATCAGACATCAGAAAGTTTGTTGAGAGTTGTAGTATATGTCAAAGGACAAAGGGTACTTCATCTAATACTAGTTTATATCAGCCACTTCCCATTCCTAATAGGCCATGGGAGAGTATTAGCATGGATTTTGTCTTAGGTCTTCCTAGGACTCAAAAAGGTTTTGATAGCATATTTGTTGTAGTGGATAGGTTCAGTAAGATGGCTTATTTCTTGCCATGTAAATGCATTAATGATGCTTCACACATTGCTGGTTTATTCTTCAAGGAAATTGTTAGAATCCATGGTTTGCCTCTTAACATTGTGACTGACAAGGATCCAAAGTTTGTGGGCCACTTTTGGCATACTCTATGGAAGAAATTGGGCACTCAATTATCATTCACTTCAGCCTATCACCCTTAGACTGATGGCCAAACTGAGGTGGTGAATAGGTCTTCAGGAAATCTTCTTAGATATCTTACAAAACATCATGGAGAAGCATGGGATATGATCATCCCTCAAGCTAAATTTGCTTACAATGACTCCACCAATAGAAGCACAGGAAGGAGTCCATTTGAGATTGTCTATGGGACTCACCCAAGAGGCATTCTTGAATTGAGGGATCTACATGGATTGGAGAGGAAGAGTGCTCAAGGTGAAGACTTTGTATTGGCCATGAAGGACATCCATGATAATGTAAAAGAAACTCTCCAAAGGAACAATAAGAAGTACAAGGAGAAAGCCAATGAGAGAAGGAGAGATGTACAATACAAGGTTGGGGATTTGGTCATGGCACATTTGAAGGAAAGACTTTCAAAGGGGTAGCCAACTAAACTCCTCATGAAGAAGATAGGTCCTTTCTGGATTGTGCACAAGTTTGGACCCAATGCCTATGAGATTGAGCTTCCTCAAGGCTTGGCCATATCTCCTATCTTTAATATCTCAAATTTGTTTCCTTAAAGGGGTGGTAATGATGCAGATTTAGAGGCAGATGTGACAACAATAGGAAATACAGAATGGGTTAAGGGTATCCCACCCAATCAACCCTTGAAATTGGAATGCATCTTGGACACCAACGTCTTGAAGAAGACTAGAAGGAAAACTTATAAGGAGTTCCTTGTCAAATGGAGTGGCCTACCTACTGAAGATGCCACTTGGATGAGTGAAGAAGACATCTTGAAGCATGGGACCATAGTTTTTGATCTAGTTCCTCAAGGGACTTGAGCTTTTTCCCACCCCCGGGAGTATGGTGCATGGGCACCCATAGGTCTAAAAGGCCTATTCAAATTGTTTTCTTGTCATGTTTGTCAATAAGGTCTTGAAGACCATCTTGTTGCATTGTAATAAGGTTTCAGACCATTTCAAGTTGATATCAAGTTGTTCTCATATGGCATGGTGCCAAAGGTTGTAAGCATACATAAGCATACAAGTCTGCTTAGGGACAATCATAGATAAAGTCCATTGTTTCATGAGTGGATTCCATTGAGTTGTAGCCATTCATGGCACATAGAGATCAACGTTGAAGGCCTAAAACACCTTGTGAAAAGGTAAGTCATTTTGTAAACAAAACACATATGTAATCACATGTAATTAGTTGCAGAAAATGACAAAACAGGGGCAGAGGTGGTTGCAGGATCAGTTTTGGCCTACCACCAGCCCAAACTACCCTCTAATCAGTTGTCAAGGTCAAAAGTAGGCTTCTAAAGGCCTTGAACATGTTCATTGAGGTATGTATGAGGTTTTGGAAAAGAATAAATGAAGAGAATCCAATTTTCTGCTCTTTTCCTTGTTTGTATGTTGTTCCAGCCTGTGCCCTATCTCTGTCCGGAATAGTTATAAAATCTCTTGATGTTGGATGGATAGAGGTATGAGTTAGGAGTAATTTGAAGTTAGTTTGTACTTTTGAAATGATTGTATTGCAGAGATTTAGTCATTCTTCTGAAACTTGGTAGTTAAACCCTACTTTAGGGTTTTGACAGAAAAATATGTGTTTTTACCCATTCCACTGATGTAATTCCTCCCAAGATAAGTGAAATGGATCTACTTATGTTTGTTTTAGTTTGTTGTGAAGGATTCTAGGGTAGGAGATTGGGTTTGATGATGTTGGTTTGAAGAGACCTAACAAACCCATGTGTTAGGTGTCATTAGAGTGTGTTGAAAGGAACAACAGTAGCCATATTTACCACAGTCAATGGTGAGGACTTAAAACCCACAAAATCCTTGGTTTCACCATGCCTTTGACATGTTCCAATTACTCAGAAAGTTTTGTGAGTCAAAACAAGGGTTGTTGCTTTGTAATTTATGCCTAATTAGGGCTCTTGTGAGTAGGTCTACCTTATTGAAAGTGGCACATGTTACAAAACAACACATAGTGTATCCTTGACATGTTGTAGGGAATCTAAAAGGGTATCTTAAACAATGGTGATCTTCTCTTGAAAGTGCCTAAATTGCGAGTAATTTCCTAACAGTCCTAAAACAGACCTACAAGGAGTTTGAGCAGCTTATGAAGAAAGTATCATGTATACTAGCTTGTGTCCTTGATGGATGGTTTGGGCATGTTCTCCAAGGTGTCAAGTGTCCCTCTAGATGTCTTCCTTGAGAGGACCAGGTGTTTTGTGTCATGTTCCATGTGAGCCCTTTGGTATAGACTTGTATCTCTCCTTGTAAAAATAGTCCTCCTATGTTGAATGTTTTGTCAAACTTATAGATGTTGTTTTGATCTCCATTGGCCTCTGTATCACTTATGCAAGTGACCCTCATGATCCTTCATTGTCTGGGAGTATATTAAGATGTTATCTTAGAATAAAAGCACAAAATGGTCCAAAACAGTAGATATAATACCCCATTCATGAGACTCATGGACACTACAAGGGCATTCGTCAACCCAAATGGCACCACTATGAACTTTGTCCCTATAGAAAGTCTAAAAAGCTATTTTATTAGCATCTACCTCTACAATCCTTAGCTAATGGTATCTAGACATCAATTCTATCTGTTGGTAATTCTTCTGAAACAGCATTAGGGATTGCCAGTTCTAATGCACAGGCAGATTCAGCCAACTGAATACAGGAGGTTGCGTGAGCTCCTCCCCTTCACTTCTGGTTCTGCCGCACCAAGGGGGGTATCCCTATAACTCAAGATGTAACCTTGACTAGCTCAAAGATAGAAGGATCTAACTTGACAACAACAGGCAGAATACTCTCATGTATGGACCAAGATCTGCATGATAGATCACAAGGCTGGCAACATTCTTGGACATGATGTCTGGTTGGGTATGAGAGCATGCAGGGGGTTCCTAATCCTACTCCTACAACTAACAGGTGGAAGTATGAAATGTTTTAGTTTGAATTTTGGATGCAAAGCTGGACATGGTGTATAACACAAGAACACAGCATGATTGGTGCCTATCCAGGGCTTGGAGTCGGTAGACATACACCTGTGAATGATCAACATGAATAGCTAAAACTGGATTTCAGGGGGATACACATGATATCTGCCTTACAGATATCTCCCAATGAAGAGTGTTAAGTTATCTCTACTTATGGCATCCCTACTGCAGTATACCCTTCCCAATGTTCAACCTGAAAACAGTTTAATCTACCCCTTGAACAGAAGTTAAAAGATCAGACATTCAACATAGGAATTCTATGCTCTAGAATCTAAACATTACGCAAATATCCAGATCCAGAAGAAGAATACATGCAATACTGGAGACAGAATTAACACAACACATGCTAAGATAGCATTACTCATATAAGATCAACCATGAAATCAGTGGATTCATGCCAAGTCGTACAACAGGAGATACATAAACTCACAAGATAAACTGTACAGAGCAACCAGATCAGCTGGTTATGGATTACAGAGCCAAAAATCCTCAACTTTCAACAACCTTGAATGAATAACACCCTCTGCATTATATAGCAGGAGGGTGTATTCAGCATTAACTACCAGGTTGACCAAAAATCCCGCCAGATATACAGTATCATAAAAATGGCGCTCAAACACATTAATGCAGCAGGTAGGGGAGGAGACAGGAAGATTTTTCGAGCCCTGCGCCACCGCCTAGGGATCCAGATCTTCAACCGGGTACTAGATCAGCCCACGCCATCGCCCATACCTCTGCAACAATCGTCATTAATGGCGCACCAACCCGCGGCCTTGGGAAGAACATCAGACAGTCAATCGCAACCATTTCCCGCCGAGATTCATCATCATGATATTTCGAATATGCAGGATATCAATATCCCACATGCACCCCGCAGCAACCTCATTAACACTTTATATACTAGGTCATGAGCATATATCATGTCGGTGCTTTTGCTCCTGACGACACTAGTATAAGACTTCATCATCATCATCCTCCAGCAGCATGATATCCTGTTGCCCGAAATATCACCCTGACGTCAGCATCATATCGCAATACAATCTGCATGATAATCGGCACAACCTGATCCATCGGAGGAACATCCTCCTGCTGAGCTTATACCAAAAGTCTGGCCGATGAACATCCTGATGACATCATCATCATATCCTGCTGACGTCATCATCATATCTGCCTACTGCGCACCTCCTCATATCCGGATGACGTCATCATCATGTTTGCAAATATCGGGGGATCTCCACAAGATGATCTGTGTTAGAAATATGACCCCCCCGGACCTCGATGACGTCATCAGCATATCAACATCAGGATGATATTCGGAAGACAACCGGATATTTGGAAATATCATCTTGATGCACAAACATCATGCTGCACTGTAGCTCCGCTATAAGATCAGGGCGAAATATGAATATGATGATGCTTGAAAAGATCACCCCCACTAGATAATGCACGAAGCCAGCAGGCGGATATCTCCTTGATATCAGCATCATCATGACGCTGGAACAAACATACACCCGGGTGATATGGAAATATCACCCCCTCCTTCGGAAATATCATGATGCAGATAGGCAGAGAACTAAATATCACCCTGATATAAGGATGACGTCAGCATCATCAGGATGACAAAACAATCGAACAAGAAGTGATACAACATCATCAGGATGATATTGACTAAGATCATCCTGACGTTCAAATATGATGACCCTGGTGAATATCGGGTCACACTTAGAACTCTTCAACAACATCATCAGGATGATCATAACCAAGATCACCCGATGATAGAAATATCACCCCGGCGAAATATCATGAAGGCAGAAAATATGATGACCCTCGCAAGCAACACGGTGATAACTGGAAATATGATGATGACGACGACGACCCTTAAGAAAGAACAAGTCAGGTCGAAACAACTCAAAGAACAACCCCTTCAGAAAATCAGGGCAACATCATCATCATGTCTGGGCAAGGTGATAAATGGAAGATCACCGGATACTTGAAAAATCACCTCCGCAAACAAATCAGGGCGCACTGTAGCTCGTCAGCATCATCAGGATAATAACCAAACATCACCCGATGTGAAATATGATGATGACGATGAGAAACCGGTCGACGGAGAACATGATGATGCTGACCTTCATCGAAACAAACATGATGATGATGACCTCCTCCTCAAGAAAATATGATGATGCAGCTGAAAACTGCTGAGGAGGTCCAACACTTAGAACATTTTTTGGATACTTAGGGAGAGTGCCTGAATGAAAACTGCTCAAAAAACTACCAGTCAATTCAGGCGCTAACAGTGGCTCTGTCTGGGGACGTGCAGGTGCAAGACTGCAGCGAGAACCCCAGATCTCTGGGATGCAGACCAGTCCCTTATCCATTGGGCATAGAGTCATGAAGTTATCATGATCTGCATCACCAAACACAATATTTTTAAACATTATTTTGGCGGCCCCGGGCAGCCAAAAAGGAAAAACCATAATTTTTTCTTGTCAAATGCCTGATTCCAAGCTGAAAGATCCCAATCCCAACTGAAAAGATTGGCATAATCTGCCCATAATGTCACCTGCTTAAAAAGATATTCCACCAGTTTTGAAAGCTTGCCACCATCATTTTCAGCTCTGTCATTTTGGATTTCAGAATTAGACATGTAACCATACACATAATATTCTTCATCATTAGGCAACACATGTATGTTATGCCCCTCAGACAGTACATCATACTGCTCTTGGCATTCTTTATCATTTATCTGGCTGCTGCACATTATCAGGCACTCATCCAGCTGATCCAACAATTCAAAATACTCAGAAAATATGAGACCCCTAATATCTACTGATATTGAAAAGAAAACCTGATCCACACACCCAATGTTGCACATGTCTGAATCAGGTGATGATGAACATTCATTATTCACAGTTTGCAAATCAGTATCATCATCCTCAAACAAAGGGTTAATCCTGCACCACTGAAAGTCAAGACTCACAACATCATATGCATCAGCAGGCTCATCATAAAGGGGATTAACATTCACTGCAAAGGCCTCTGCTTCCTCTTCATGACACTCCAATTCTTCTTCATTATTATCAGATCCAGAGTCATAAGAAAAACAAACCTGATCCATGCACTGGTCATGGATATCATTTTTATCAACTGATTGCCCCATATACAAGATTGCTACTGTTTCAATGCACTCTGAAGTTGAACAATCTGCATCATTTTCCAGCCCTCCAATGCTTCCTGATGAAACTGATATTGATTCTTGATCCATGTGATCACAACTCTGCACAACTGGATCATTTAAATAGGAAGGCTCTTTGCTTAGGACTGGTATGCAAATATTACTTGAAAAATTATTATTTTCAACTTCACTTGCTGGGCAAAAAAGGACATCCTCCTCTATGATAGAAACATCATCTACTTGGAATGATGCAAAAACTGGGACAACAGGGGTGTGAATGCTATGACATTCATTATCAATTCCTGAATTAAATCCTTCATTAACACTGGGGGCTGCAGGACAACAAAAATTTTCAGAGAAATAACCCTTTTGTATTCCATACCTCCAATTGTTTTCAATATCCAATGCAAACTGATGTGCCTGATGCAATGTGGTGGGCTCCTTGTCTCTTAATCTGTAACTCATTTTCTTATCAAAGGCTCCCAAATAGATAACTAAGCACAGTGCATCATTAGGTCTCATGCATTCTAGAATTCTATTCAATGCCCTCATAAATCTGAGGTTAAAGGCTGGGATCAACTCATCTTCTTCAATATGGATGTACATGAAGTCACTAATAGCTGCATATTCAGAAACTCTTTCACCATACTGTACTAGAAATGCAGATTTAAAACCATGCCAAGAGTGGACAAAGTGAGCTGGAAGGTAGGAAAACCAGTCCCTTGCATCTTCATCTAGAGATTGAACAAATAATCTCATAACCACATCCTCATGGTCAATCTCAAAGTCATCTATCACATTCATAAACTGCTGCAAGTGTCTCTCAGCTGATTCATCCTTTATACCCTTAAATTTAGGCAAAAAATTTCTGATTTTAGGTGGAAAAGCATTTGGATAGCCACAAATGCCACTAAAATTTATGGGCTTATATCTGTCTATGTTGAAACCTTTTTTATTACATTGTTGGGACTGACCACTATACATTTTTGCATTTGACACTTCACAAGGGTGCATAGGCAGATAATACATCCTTTATGTTTTTGCAACCCTCCTCTCTACTCAGATTTTATACTAACAATGACTTTAGGCACTGAAGATTTAGACTGTTTTTTCAAGCTTGCCTAAAGTCCTTTAAATGAGTCTTTTGAACAACATTGCATGCCCTTTGAAATACAGTGTAAGTTCTAATAGAAGCATGCAAGCTCTGCTTTCACCAATGTTCCCTTTTAACCAGTGCTTTCTCACCAAATAGGGAATCTGTCAAATAATATGAAATACCTGGATATGTTGCAGAAGCTGCAAATTCTTCTCTGGCTGATTTTGTTCTTTTATCAGGTTCTTTGATGCAGAGTCGCCACCTCCTTAAAGAGGAATGAGCTTCAAACAAGCTGAAGCTGCAGATTGGTTTCTTTCTTTCTGGGTCATCCACCAGCAGAGTCACATATACAACCTTTTTTCTCTGCTGCAACAAACAGTTTCCAGGTCTAATTTTTTAATCTTGTAGACTCAAACTTTCATGGATATGACATTGATCTCCCCAGCAGAGTCGCCACTTTGTTGGTAATTCTTCTGAATCAGCATTAGGGATTGCCAGTTCTAATGCACAGGCAGATTCAGCCAACTGAATACAGGAGGTTGCGTGAGCTCCTCCCCTTCACTTCTGGTTCTGCCGCACCAAGGGGGGTATCCCTATAACTCAAGATGTAACCTTGACTAGCTCAAAGATAGAAGGATCTAACTTGACAACAACAGGCAGAATACTCTCATGTATGGACCAAGATCTGCATGATAGATCACAAGGCTGGCAACATTCTTGGACATGATGTCTGGTTGGGTATGAGAGCATGCAGGGGGTTCCTAATCCTACTCCTACAACTAACAGGTGGAAGTATGAAATGTTTTAGTTTGAATTTTGGATGCAAAGCTGGACATGGTGTATAACACAAGAACACAGCATGATTGGTGCCTATCCAGGGCTTGGAGTCGGTAGACATACACCTGTGAATGATCAGCATGAATAGCTAAAACTGGATTTCAGGGGGATACACATGATATCTGCCTTACAGATATCTCCCAATGAAGAGTGTTAAGTTATCTCTACTTATGGCATCCCTACTGCAGTATACCCTTCCCAATGTTCAACCTGAAAACAGTTTAATCTACCCCTTGAGCAGAAGTTAAAAGATCAGACATTCAACATAGGAATTCTATGCTCTAGAATCTAAACATTACGCAAATATCCAGATCCAGAAGAAGAATACATGCAATACTGGAGACAGAATTAACACAACACATGCTAAGATAGCATTACTCATATAAGATCAACCATGAAATCAGTGGATTCATGCCAAGTCGTACAACAGGAGATACATAAACTCACAAGATAAACTGTACAGAGCAACCAGATCAGCTGGTTATGGATTACAGAGCCAAAAATCCTCAACTTTCAACAACCTTGAATGAATAACACCCTCTGCATTATATAGCAGGAGGGTGTATTCAGCATTAACTACCAGGTTGACCAAAAATCCCGCCAGATATACAGTATCATAAAAATGGCGCTCAAACACATTAATGCAGCAGGTAGGGGAGGAGACAGGAAGATTTTTCGAGCCCTGCGCCACCGCCTAGGGATCCAGATCTTCAACCGGGTACTAGATCAGCCCACGCCATCGCCCATACCTCTGCAACAATCGCCATTAATGGCGCACCAACCCGCGGCCTTGGGAAGAACATCAGACAGTCAATCGCAACCATTTGGGAAGAACATCAGACAGTCAATCGCAACCATTTCCCGCCGAGATTCATCATCATGATATTTCGAATATGCAGGATATCAATATCCCACATGCACCCCGCAGCAACCTCATTAACACTTTATATACTAGGTCATGAGCATATATCATGTCGGTGCTTTTGCTCCTGACGACACTAGTATAAGACTTCATCATCATCATCCTCCAGCAGCATGATATCCTGTTGCCCGAAATATCACCCTGACGTCAGCATCATATCGCAATACAATCTGCATGATAATCGGCACAACCTGATCCATCGGAGGAACATCCTCCTGCTGAGCTTATACCAAAAGTCTGGCCGATGAACATCCTGATGACATCATCATCATATCCTGCTGACGTCATCATCATATCTGCCTACTGCGCACCTCCTCATATCCGGATGACGTCATCATCATGTTTGCAAATATCGGGGGATCTCCACAAGATGATCTGTGTTAGAAATATGACCCCCCCGGACCTCGATGACGTCATCAGCGTATCAACATCAGGATGATATTCGGAAGACAACCGGATATTTGGAAATATCATCCTGATGCACAAACATCATGCTGCACTGTAGCTCCGCTATAAGATCAGGGCGAAATATGAATATGATGATGCTTGAAAAGATCACCCCCACTAGATAATGCACGAAGCCAGCAGGCGGATATCTCCTTGATATCAGCATCATCATGACGCTGGAACAAACATACACCCGGGTGATATGGAAATATCACCCCCTCCTTCGGAAATATCATGATGCAGATAGGCAGAGAACTAAATATCACCCTGATATAAGGATGACGTCAGCATCACCAGGATGACAAAACAATCGAACAAGAAGTGATACAACATCATCAGGATGATATTGACTAAGATCATCCTGACGTTCAAATATGATGACCCTGGTGAATATCGGGTCACACTTAGAACTCTTCAACAACATCATCAGGATGATCATAACCAAGATCACCCGATGATAGAAATATCACCCCGGCGAAATATCATGAAGGCAGAAAATATGATGACCCTCGCAAGCAACACGGTGATAACTGGAAATATGATGATGATGACGACGACCCTTAAGAAAGAACAAGTCAGGTCGAAACAACTCAAAGAACAACCCCTTCAGAAAACAGGGCAACATCATCATCATGTCTGGGCAAGGTGATAAATGGAAGATCACCGGATACTTGAAAAATCACCTCCGCAAACAAATCAGGGCGCACTGTAGCTCGTCAGCATCATCAGGATAATAACCAAACATCACCCGATGTGAAATATGATGATGACGATGAGAAACCGGTCGACGGAGAACATGATGATGCTGACCTTCATCGAAACAAACATGATGATGATGACCTCCTCCTCAAGAAAATATGATGATGCAGCTGAAAACTGCTGAGGAGGTCCAACACTTAGAACATTTTTTGGATACTTAGGGAGAGTGCCTGAATGAAAACTGCTCAAAAAACTACCAGTCAATTCAGGCGCTAACAGTGGCTCTGTCTGGGGACGTGCAGGTGCAAGACTGCAGCGAGAACCCCAGATCTCTGGGATGCAGACCAGTCCCTTATCCATTGGGCATAGAGTCATGAAGTTATCATGATCTGCATCACCAAACACAATATTTTTAAACATTATTTTGGCGGCCCCGGGCAGCCAAAAAGGAAAAACCATAATTTTTTCTTGTCAAATGCCTGATTCCAAGCTGAAAGATCCCAATCCCAACTGAAAAGATTGGCATAATCTGCCCATAATGTCACCTGCTTAAAAAGATATTCCACCAGTTTTGAAAGCTTGCCACCATCATTTTCAGCTCTGTCATTTTGGATTTCAGAATTAGACATGTAACCATACACATAATATTCTTCATCATTAGGCAACACATGTATGTTATGCCCCTCAGACAGTACATCATACTGCTCTTGGCATTCTTTATCATTTATCTGGCTGCTGCACATTATCAGGCACTCATCCAGCTGATCCAACAATTCAAAATACTCAGAAAATATGAGACCCCTAATATCTACTGATATTGAAAAGAAAACCTGATCCACACACCCAATGTTGCACATGTCTGAATCAGGTGATGATGAACATTCATTATTCACAGTTTGCAAATCAGTATCATCATCCTCAAACAAAGGGTTAATCCTGCACCACTGAAAGTCAAGACTCACAACATCATATGCATCAGCAGGCTCATCATAAAGGGGATTAACATTCACTGCAAAGGCCTCTGCTTCCTCTTCATGACACTCCAATTCTTCTTCATTATTATCAGATCCAGAGTCATAAGAAAAACAAACCTGATCCATGCACTGGTCATGGATATCATTTTTATCAACTGATTGCCCCATATACAAGATTGCTACTGTTTCAATGCACTCTGAAGTTGAACAATCTGCATCATTTTCCAGCCCTCCAATGCTTCCTGATGAAACTGATATTGATTCTTGATCCATGTGATCACAACTCTGCACAACTGGATCATTTAAATAGGAAGGCTCTTTGCTTAGGACTGGTATGCAAATATTACTTGAAAAATTATTATTTTCAACTTCACTTGCTGGGCAAAAAAGGACATCCTCCTCTATGATAGAAACATCATCTACTTGGAATGATGCAAAAACTGGGACAACAGGGGTGTGAATGCTATGACATTCATTATCAATTCCTGAATTAAATCCTTCATTAACACTGGGGGCTGCAGGACAACAAAAATTTTCAGAGAAATAACCCTTTTGTATTCCATACCTCCAATTGTTTTCAATATCCAATGCAAACTGATGTGCCTGATGCAATGTGGTGGGCTCCTTGTCTCTTAATCTGTAACTCATTTTCTTATCAAAGGCTCCCAAATAGATAACTAAGCACAGTGCATCATTAGGTCTCATGCATTCTGGAATTCTATTCAATGCCCTCATAAATCTGAGGTTAAAGGCCGGGATCAACTCATCTTCTTCAATATGGATGTACATGAAGTCACTAATAGCTGCATATTCAGAAACTCTTTCACCATACTGTACTAGAAATGCAGATTTAAAACCATGCCAAGAGTGGACAAAGTGAGCTGGAAGGTAGGAAAACCAGTCCCTTGCATCTTCATCTAGAGATTGAACAAATAATCTCATAACCACATCCTCATGGTCAATCTCAAAGTCATCTATCACATTCATAAACTGCTGCAAGTGTCTCTCAGCTGATTCATCCTTTATACCCTTAAATTTAGGCAAAAAATTTCTGATTTTAGGTGGAAAAGCATTTGGATAGCCACAAATGCCACTAAAATTTATGGGCTTATATCTGTCTATGTTGAAACCTTTTTTATTACATTGTTGGGACTGACCACTATACATTTTTGCATTTGACACTTCACAAGGGTGCATAGGCAGATAATACATCCTTTATGTTTTTGCAACCCTCCTCTCTACTCAGATTTTATACTAACAATGACTTTAGGCACTGAAGATTTAGACTGTTTTTTCAAGCTTGCCTAAAGTCCTTTAAATGAGTCTTTTGAACAACATTGCATGCCCTTTGAAATACAGTGTAAGTTCTAATAGAAGCATGCAAGCTCTGCTTTCACCAATGTTCCCTTTTAACCAGTGCTTTCTCACCAAATAGGGAATCTGTCAAATAATATGAAATACCTGGATATGTTGCAGAAGCTGCAAATTCTTCTCTGGCTGATTTTGTTCTTTTATCAGGTTCTTTGATGCAGAGTCGCCACCTCCTTAAAGAGGAATGAGCTTCAAACAAGCTGAAGCTGCAGATTGGTTTCTTTCTTTCTGGGTCATCCACCAGCAGAGTCACATATACAACCTTTTTTCTCTGCTGCAACAAACAGTTTCCAGGTCTAATTTTTTAATCTTGTAGACTCAAACTTTCATGGATATGACATTGATCTCCCCAGCAGAGTCGCCACTTTGTTGGTAATTCTTCTGAATCAGCATTAGGGATTGCCAGTTCTAATGCACAGGCAGATTCAGCCAACTGAATACAGGAGGTTGCGTGAGCTCCTCCCCTTCACTTCTGGTTCTGCCGCACCAAGGGGGGTATCCCTATAACTCAAGATGTAACCTTGACTAGCTCAAAGATAGAAGGATCTAACTTGACAACAACAGGCAGAATACTCTCATGTATGGACCAAGATCTGCATGATAGATCACAAGGCTGGCAACATTCTTGGACATGATGTCTGGTTGGGTATGAGAGCATGCAGGGGGTTCCTAATCCTACTCCTACAACTAACAGGTGGAAGTATGAAATGTTTTAGTTTGAATTTTGGATGCAAAGCTGGACATGGTGTATAACACAAGAACACAGCATGATTGGTGCCTATCCAGGGCTTGGAGTCGGTAGACATACACCTGTGAATGATCAGCATGAATAGCTAAAACTGGATTTCAGGGGGATACACATGATATCTGCCTTACAGATATCTCCCAATGAAGAGTGTTAAGTTATCTCTACTTATGGCATCCCTACTGCAGTATACCCTTCCCAATGTTCAACCTGAAAACAGTTTAATCTACCCCTTGAGCAGAAGTTAAAAGATCAGACATTCAACATAGGAATTCTATGCTCTAGAATCTAAACATTACGCAAATATCCAGATCCAGAAGAAGAATACATGCAATACTGGAGACAGAATTAACACAACACATGCTAAGATAGCATTACTCATATAAGATCAACCATGAAATCAGTGGATTCATGCCAAGTCGTACAACAGGAGATACATAAACTCACAAGATAAACTGTACAGAGCAACCAGATCAGCTGGTTATGGATTACAGAGCCAAAAATCCTCAACTTTCAACAACCTTGAATGAATAACACCCTCTGCATTATATAGCAGGAGGGTGTATTCAGCATTAACTACCAGGTTGACCAAAAATCCCGCCAGATATACAGTATCATAAAAATGGCGCTCAAACACATTAATGCAGCAGGTAGGGGAGGAGACAGGAAGATTTTTTGAGCCCTGCGCCACCGCCTAGGGATCCAGATCTTCAACCGGGTACTAGATCAGCCCACGCCATCGCCCATACCTCTGCAACAATCGCCATTAATGGCGCACCAACCCGCGGCCTTGGGAAGAACATCAGACAGTCAATCGCAACCATTTCCCGCCGAGATTCATCATCATGATATTTCGAATATGCAGGATATCAATATCCCACATGCACCCCGCAGCAACCTCATTAACACTTTATATACTAGGTCATGAGCATATATCATGTCGGTGCTTTTGCTCCTGACGACACTAGTATAAGACTTCATCATCATCATCCTCCAGCAGCATGATATCCTGTTGCCCGAAATATCACCCTGACGTCAGCATCATATCGCAATACAATCTGCATGATAATCGGCACAACCTGATCCATCGGAGGAACATCCTCCTGCTGAGCTTATACCAAAAGTCTGGCCGATGAACATCCTGATGACATCATCATCATATCCTGCTGACGTCATCATCATATCTGCCTACTGCGCACCTCCTCATATCCGGATGACGTCATCATCATGTTTGCAAATATCGGGGGATCTCCACAAGATGATCTGTGTTAGAAATATGACCCCCCCGGACCTCGATGACGTCATCAGCGTATCAACATCAGGATGATATTCGGAAGACAACCGGATATTTGGAAATATCATCCTGATGCACAAACATCATGCTGCACTGTAGCTCCGCTATAAGATCAGGGCGAAATATGAATATGATGATGCTTGAAAAGATCACCCCCACTAGATAATGCACGAAGCCAGCAGGCGGATATCTCCTTGATATCAGCATCATCATGACGCTGGAACAAACATACACCCGGGTGATATGGAAATATCACCCCCTCCTTCGGAAATATCATGATGCAGATAGGCAGAGAACTAAATATCACCCTGATATAAGGATGACGTCAGCATCACCAGGATGACAAAACAATCGAACAAGAAGTGATACAACATCATCAGGATGATATTGACTAAGATCATCCTGACGTTCAAATATGATGACCCTGGTGAATATCGGGTCACACTTAGAACTCTTCAACAACATCATCAGGATGATCATAACCAAGATCACCCGATGATAGAAATATCACCCCGGCGAAATATCATGAAGGCAGAAAATATGATGACCCTCGCAAGCAACACGGTGATAACTGGAAATATGATGATGATGACGACGACCCTTAAGAAAGAACAAGTCAGGTCGAAACAACTCAAAGAACAACCCCTTCAGAAAATCAGGGCAACATCATCATCATGTCTGGGCAAGGTGATAAATGGAAGATCACCGGATACTTGAAAAATCACCTCCGCAAACAAATCAGGGCGCACTGTAGCTCGTCAGCATCATCAGGATAATAACCAAACATCACCCGATGTGAAATATGATGATGATGATGAGAAACCGGTCGACGGAGAACATGATGATGCTGACCTTCATCGAAACAAACATGATGATGATGACCTCCTCCTCAAGAAAATATGATGATGCAGCTGAAAACTGCTGAGGAGGTCCAACACTTAGAACATTTTTTGGATACTTAGGGAGAGTGCCTGAATGAAAACTGCTCAAAAAAATACCAGTCAATTCAGGCGCTAACAGTGGCTCTGTCTGGGGACGTGCAGGTGCAAGACTGCAGCGAGAACCCCAGATCTCTGGGATGCAGACCAGTCCCTTATCCATTGGGCATAGAGTCATGAAGTTATCATGATCTGCATCACCAAACACAATATTTTTAAACATTATTTTGGCGGCCCCGGGCAGCCAAAAAGGAAAAACCATAATTTTTTCTTGTCAAATGCCTGATTCCAAGCTGAAAGATCCCAATCCCAACTGAAAAGATTGGCATAATCTGCCCATAATGTCACCTGCTTAAAAAGATATTCCACCAGTTTTGAAAGCTTGCCACCATCATTTTCAGCTCTGTCATTTTGGATTTCAGAATTAGACATGTAACCATACACATAATATTCTTCATCATTAGGCAACACATGTATGTTATGCCCCTCAGACAGTACATCATACTGCTCTTGGCATTCTTTATCATTTATCTGGCTGCTGCACATTATCAGGCACTCATCCAGCTGATCCAACAATTCAAAATACTCAGAAAATATGAGACCCCTAATATCTACTGATATTGAAAAGAAAACCTGATCCACACACCCAATGTTGCACATGTCTGAATCAGGTGATGATGAACATTCATTATTCACAGTTTGCAAATCAGTATCATCATCCTCAAACAAAGGGTTAATCCTGCACCACTGAAAGTCAAGACTCACAACATCATATGCATCAGCAGGCTCATCATAAAGGGGATTAACATTCACTGCAAAGGCCTCTGCTTCCTCTTCATGACACTCCAATTCTTCTTCATTATTATCAGATCCAGAGTCATAAGAAAAACAAACCTGATCCATGCACTGGTCATGGATATCATTTTTATCAACTGATTGCCCCATATACAAGATTGCTACTGTTTCAATGCACTCTGAAGTTGAACAATCTGCATCATTTTCCAGCCCTCCAATGCTTCCTGATGAAACTGATATTGATTCTTGATCCATGTGATCACAACTCTGCACAACTGGATCATTTAAATAGGAAGGCTCTTTGCTTAGGACTGGTATGCAAATATTACTTGAAAAATTATTATTTTCAACTTCACTTGCTGGGCAAAAAAGGACATCCTCCTCTATGATAGAAACATCATCTACTTGGAATGATGCAAAAACTGGGACAACAGGGGTGTGAATGCTATGACATTCATTATCAATTCCTGAATTAAATCCTTCATTAACACTGGGGGCTGCAGGACAACAAAAATTTTCAGAGAAATAACCCTTTTGTATTCCATACCTCCAATTGTTTTCAATATCCAATGCAAACTGATGTGCCTGATGCAATGTGGTGGGCTCCTTGTCTCTTAATCTGTAACTCATTTTCTTATCAAAGGCTCCCAAATAGATAACTAAGCACAGTGCATCATTAGGTCTCATGCATTCTGGAATTCTATTCAATGCCCTCATAAATCTGAGGTTAAAGGCCGGGATCAACTCATCTTCTTCAATATGGATGTACATGAAGTCACTAATAGCTGCATATTCAGAAACTCTTTCACCATACTGTACTAGAAATGCAGATTTAAAACCATGCCAAGAGTGGACAAAGTGAGCTGGAAGGTAGGAAAACCAGTCCCTTGCATCTTCATCTAGAGATTGAACAAATAATCTCATAACCACATCCTCATGGTCAATCTCAAAGTCATCTATCACATTCATAAACTGCTGCAAGTGTCTCTCAGCTGATTCATCCTTTATACCCTTAAATTTAGGCAAAAAATTTCTGATTTTAGGTGGAAAAGCATTTGGATAGCCACAAATGCCACTAAAATTTATGGGCTTATATCTGTCTATGTTGAAACCTTTTTTATTACATTGTTGGGACTGACCACTATACATTTTTGCATTTGACACTTCACAAGGGTGCATAGGCAGATAATACATCCTTTATGTTTTTGCAACCCTCCTCTCTACTCAGATTTTATACTAACAATGACTTTAGGCACTGAAGATTTAGACTGTTTTTTCAAGCTTGCCTAAAGTCCTTTAAATGAGTCTTTTGAACAACATTGCATGCCCTTTGAAATACAGTGTAAGTTCTAATAGAAGCATGCAAGCTCTGCTTTCACCAATGTTCCCTTTTAACCAGTGCTTTCTCACCAAATAGGGAATCTGTCAAATAATATGAAATACCTGGATATGTTGCAGAAGCTGCAAATTCTTCTCTGGCTGATTTTGTTCTTTTATCAGGTTCTTTGATGCAGAGTCGCCACCTCCTTAAAGAGGAATGAGCTTCAAACAAGCTGAAGCTGCAGATTGGTTTCTTTCTTTCTGGGTCATCCACCAGCAGAGTCACATATACAACCTTTTTTCTCTGTTGCAACAAACAGTTTCCAGGTCTAATTTTTTAATCTTGTAGACTCAAACTTTCATGGATATGACATTGATCTCCCCAGCAGAGTCGCCACTTTGTTGGTAATTCTTCTGAATCAGCATTAGGGATTGCCAGTTCTAATGCACAGGCAGATTCAGCCAACTGAATACAGGAGGTTGCGTGAGCTCCTCCCCTTCACTTCTGGTTCTGCCGCACCAAGGGGGGTATCCCTATAACTCAAGATGTAACCTTGACTAGCTCAAAGATAGAAGGATCTAACTTGACAACAACAGGCAGAATACTCTCATGTATGGACCAAGATCTGCATGATAGATCACAAGGCTGGCAACATTCTTGGACATGATGTCTGGTTGGGTATGAGAGCATGCAGGGGGTTCCTAATCCTACTCCTACAACTAACAGGTGGAAGTATGAAATGTTTTAGTTTGAATTTTGGATGCAAAGCTGGACATGGTGTATAACACAAGAACACAGCATGATTGGTGCCTATCCAGGGCTTGGAGTCGGTAGACATACACCTGTGAATGATCAGCATGAATAGCTAAAACTGGATTTCAGGGGGATACACATGATATCTGCCTTACAGATATCTCCCAATGAAGAGTGTTAAGTTATCTCTACTTATGGCATCCCTACTGCAGTATACCCTTCCCAATGTTCAACCTGAAAACAGTTTAATCTACCCCTTGAGCAGAAGTTAAAAGATCAGACATTCAACATAGGAATTCTATGCTCTAGAATCTAAACATTACGCAAATATCCAGATCCAGAAGAAGAATACATGCAATACTGGAGACAGAATTAACACAACACATGCTAAGATAGCATTACTCATATAAGATCAACCATGAAATCAGTGGATTCATGCCAAGTCGTACAACAGGAGATACATAAACTCACAAGATAAACTGTACAGAGCAACCAGATCAGCTGGTTATGGATTACAGAGCCAAAAATCCTCAACTTTCAACAACCTTTAATGAATAACACCCTCTGCATTATATAGCAGGAGGGTGTATTCAGCATTAACTACCAGGTTGACCAAAAATCCCGCCAGATATACAGTATCATAAAAATGGCGCTCAAACACATTAATGCAGCAGGTAGGGGAGGAGACAGGAAGATTTTTCGAGCCCTGCGCCACCGCCTAGGGATCTAGATCTTCAACCGGGTACTAGATCAGCCCACGCCATCGCCCATACCTCTGCAACAATCGCCATTAATGGCGCACCAACCCGCGGCCTTGGGAAGAACATCAGACAGTCAATCGCAACCATTTCCCGCCGAGATTCATCATCATGATATTTCGAATATGCAGGATATCAATATCCCACATGCACCCCGCAGCAACCTCATTAACACTTTATATACTAGGTCATGAGCATATATCATGTCGGTGCTTTTGCTCCTGACGACACTAGTATAAGACTTCATCATCATCATCCTCCAGCAGCATGATATCCTGTTGCCCGAAATATCACCCTGACGTCAGCATCATATCGCAATACAATCTGCATGATAATCGGCACAACCTGATCCATCGGAGGAACATCCTCCTGCTGAGCTACATCATCATCATATCCTGCTGACGTCATCATCATATCTGCCTACTGCGCACCTCCTCATATCCGGATGACGTCATCATCATGTTTGCAAATATCGGGGGATCTCCACAAGATGATCTGTGTTAGAAATATGACCCCCCCGGACCTCGATGACGTCATCAGCGTATCAACATCAGGATGATATTCGGAAGACAACCGGATATTTGGAAATATCATCCTGATGCACAAACATCATGCTGCACTGTAGCTCCGCTATAAGATCAGGGCGAAATATGAATATGATGATGCTTGAAAAGATCACCCCCACTAGATAATGCACGAAGCCAGCAGGCGGATATCTCCTTGATATCAGCATCATCATGACGCTGGAACAAACATACACCCGGGTGATATGGAAATATCACCCCCTCCTTCGGAAATATCATGATGCAGATAGGTAGAGAACTAAATATCACCCTGATATAAGGATGACGTCAGCATCACCAGGATGACAAAACAATCGAACAAGAAGTGATACAACATCATCAGGATGATATTGACTAAGATCATCCTGACGTTCAAATATGATGACCCTGGTGAATATCGGGTCACACTTAGAACTCTTCAACAACATCATCAGGATGATCATAACCAAGATCACCCGATGATAGAAATATCACCCCGGCGAAATATCATGAAGGCAGAAAATATGATGACCCTCGCAAGCAACACGGTGATAATTGGAAATATGATGATGATGACGACGACCCTTAAGAAAGAACAAGTCAGGTCGAAACAACTCAAAGAACAACCCCTTCAGAAAATCAGGGCAACATCATCATCATGTCTGGGCAAGGTGATAAATGGAAGATCACCGGATACTTGAAAAATCACCTCCGCAAACAAATCAGGGCGCACTGTAGCTCGTCAGCATCATCAGGATAATAACCAAACATCACCCGATGTGAAATATGATGATGACGATGAGAAACCGGTCGACGGAGAACATGATGATGCTGACCTTCATCGAAACAAACATGATGATGATGACCTCCTCCTCAAGAAAATATGATGATGCAGCTGAAAACTGCTGAGGAGGTCCAACACTTAGAACATTTTTTGGATACTTAGGGAGAGTGCCTGAATGAAAACTGCTCAAAAAACTACCAGTCAATTCAGGCGCTAACAGTGGCTCTGTCTGGGGACGTGCAGGTGCAAGACTGCAGCGAGAACCCCAGATCTTTGGGATGCAGACCAGTCCCTTATCCATTGGGCATAGAGTCATGAAGTTATCATGATCTGCATCACCAAACACAATATTTTTAAACATTATTTTGGCGGCCCCGGGCAGCCAAAAAGGAAAAACCATAATTTTTTCTTGTCAAATGCCTGATTCCAAGCTGAAAGATCCCAATCCCAACTGAAAAGATTGGCATAATCTGCCCATAATGTCACCTGCTTAAAAAGATATTCCACCAGTTTTGAAAGCTTGCCACCATCATTTTCAGCTCTGTCATTTTGGATTTCAGAATTAGACATGTAACCATACACATAATATTCTTCATCATTAGGCAACACATGTATGTTATGCCCCTCAGACAGTACATCATACTGCTCTTGGCATTCTTTATCATTTATCTGGCTGCTGCACATTATCAGGCACTCATCCAGCTGATCCAACAATTCAAAATACTCAGAAAATATGAGACCCCTAATATCTACTGATATTGAAAAGAAAACCTGATCCACACACCCAATGTTGCACATGTCTGAATCAGGTGATGATGAACATTCATTATTCACAGTTTGCAAATCAGTATCATCATCCTCAAACAAAGGGTTAATCCTGCACCACTGAAAGTCAAGACTCACAACATCATATGCATCAGCAGGCTCATCATAAAGGGGATTAACATTCACTGCAAAGGCCTCTGCTTCCTCTTCATGACACTCCAATTCTTCTTCATTATTATCAGATCCAGAGTCATAAGAAAAACAAACCTGATCCATGCACTGGTCATGGATATCATTTTTATCAACTGATTGCCCCATATACAAGATTGCTACTGTTTCAATGCACTCTGAAGTTGAACAATCTGCATCATTTTCCAGCCCTCCAATGCTTCCTGATGAAACTGATATTGATTCTTGATCCATGTGATCACAACTCTGCACAACTGGATCATTTAAATAGGAAGGCTCTTTGCTTAGGACTGGTATGCAAATATTACTTGAAAAATTATTATTTTCAACTTCACTTGCTGGGCAAAAAAGGACATCCTCCTCTATGATAGAAACATCATCTACTTGGAATGATGCAAAAACTGGGACAACAGGGGTGTGAATGCTATGACATTCATTATCAATTCCTGAATTAAATCCTTCATTAACACTGGGGGCTGCAGGACAACAAAAATTTTCAGAGAAATAACCCTTTTGTATTCCATACCTCCAATTGTTTTCAATATCCAATGCAAACTGATGTGCCTGATGCAATGTGGTGGGCTCCTTGTCTCTTAATCTGTAACTCATTTTCTTATCAAAGGCTCCCAAATAGATAACTAAGCACAGTGCATCATTAGGTCTCATGCATTCTAGAATTCTATTCAATGCCCTCATAAATCTGAGGTTAAAGGCTGGGATCAACTCATCTTCTTCAATATGGATGTACATGAAGTCACTAATAGCTGCATATTCAGAAACTCTTTCACCATACTGTACTAGAAATGCAGATTTAAAACCATGCCAAGAGTGGACAAAGTGAGCTGGAAGGTAGGAAAACCAGTCCCTTGCATCTTCATCTAGAGATTGAACAAATAATCTCATAACCACATCCTCATGGTCAATCTCAAAGTCATCTATCACATTCATAAACTGCTGCAAGTGTCTCTCAGCTGATTCATCCTTTATACCCTTAAATTTAGGCAAAAAATTTCTGATTTTAGGTGGAAAAGCATTTGGATAGCCACAAATGCCACTAAAATTTATGGGCTTATATCTGTCTATGTTGAAACCTTTTTTATTACATTGTTGGGACTGACCACTATACATTTTTGCATTTGACACTTCACAAGGGTGCATAGGCAGATAATACATCCTTTATGTTTTTGCAACCCTCCTCTCTACTCAGATTTTATACTAACAATGACTTTAGGCACTGAAGATTTAGACTGTTTTTTCAAGCTTGCCTAAAGTCCTTTAAATGAGTCTTTTGAACAACATTGCATGCCCTTTGAAATACAGTGTAAGTTCTAATAGAAGCATGCAAGCTCTGCTTTCACCAATGTTCCCTTTTAACCAGTGCTTTCTCACCAAATAGGGAATCTGTCAAATAATATGAAATACCTGGATATGTTGCAGAAGCTGCAAATTCTTCTCTGGCTGATTTTGTTCTTTTATCAGGTTCTTTGATGCAGAGTCGCCACCTCCTTAAAGAGGAATGAGCTTCAAACAAGCTGAAGCTGCAGATTGGTTTCTTTCTTTCTGGGTCATCCACCAGCAGAGTCACATATACAACCTTTTTTCTCTGCTGCAACAAACAGTTTCCAGGTCTAATTTTTTAATCTTTAGACTCAAACTTTCATGGATATGACATTGATCTCCCCAGCAGAGTCGCCACTTTGTTGGTAATTCTTCTGAATCAGCATTAGGGATTGCCAGTTCTAATGCACAGGCAGATTCAGCCAACTAAATACAGGAGGTTGCGTGAGCTCCTCCCCTTCACTTCTGGTTCTGCCGCACCAAGGGGGGTATCCCTATAACTCAAGATGTAACCTTGACTAGCTCAAAGATAGAAGGATCTAACTTGACAACAACAGGCAGAATACTCTCATGTATGGACCAAGATCTGCATGATAGATCACAAGGCTGGCAACATTCTTGGACATGATGTCTGGTTGGGTATGAGAGCATGCAGGGGGTTCCTAATCCTACTCCTACAACTAACAGGTGGAAGTATGAAATGTTTTAGTTTGAATTTTGGATGCAAAGCTGGACATGGTGTATAACACAAGAACACAGCATGATTGGTGCCTATCCAGGGCTTGGAGTCGGTAGACATACACCTGTGAATGATCAGCATGAATAGCTAAAACTGGATTTCAGGGGGATACACATGATATCTGCCTTACAGATATCTCCCAATGAAGAGTGTTAAGTTATCTCTACTTATGGCATCCCTACTGCAGTATACCCTTCCCAATGTTCAACCTGAAAACAGTTTAATCTACCCCTTGAGCAGAAGTTAAAAGATCAGACATTCAACATAGGAATTCTATGCTCTAGAATCTAAACATTACGCAAATATCCAGATCCAGAAGAAGAATACATGCAATACTGGAGACAGAATTAACACAACACATGCTAAGATAGCATTACTCATATAAGATCAACCATGAAATCAGTGGATTCATGCCAAGTCGTACAACAGGAGATACATAAACTCACAAGATAAACTGTACAGAGCAACCAGATCAGCTGGTTATGGATTACAGAGCCAAAAATCCTCAACTTTCAACAACCTTGAATGAATAACACCCTCTGCATTATATAGCAGGAGGGTGTATTCAGCATTAACTACCAGGTTGACCAAAAATCCCGCCAGATATACAGTATCATAAAAATGGCGCTCAAACACATTAATGCAGCAGGTAGGGGAGGAGACAGGAAGATTTTTCGAGCCCTGCGCCACCGCCTAGGGATCCAGATCTTCAACCGGGTACTAGATCAGCCCACGCCATCGCCCATACCTCTGCAACAATCGCCATTAATGGCGCACCAACCCGCGGCCTTGGGAAGAACATCAGACAGTCAATCGCAACCATTTCCCGCCGAGATTCATCATCATGATATTTCGAATATGCAGGATATCAATATCCCACATGCACCCCGCAGCAACCTCATTAACACTTTATATACTAGGTCATGAGCATATATCATGTCGGTGCTTTTGCTCCTGACGACACTAGTATAAGACTTCATCATCATCATCCTCCAGCAGCATGATATCCTGTTGCCCGAAATATCACCCTGACGTCAGCATCATATCGCAATACAATCTGCATGATAATCGGCACAACCTGATCCATCGGAGGAACATCCTCCTGCTGAGCTTATACCAAAAGTCTGGCCGATGAACATCCTGATGACATCATCATCATATCCTGCTGACGTCATCATCATATCTGCCTACTGCGCACCTCCTCATATCCGGATGACGTCATCATCATGTTTGCAAATATCGGGGGATCTCCACAAGATGATCTGTGTTAGAAATATGACCCCCCCGGACCTCGATGACGTCATCAGCATATCAACATCAGGATGATATTCGGAAGACAACCGGATATTTGGAAATATCATCCTGATGCACAAACATCATGCTGCACTGTAGCTCCGCTATAAGATCAGGGCGAAATATGAATATGATGATGCTTGAAAAGATCACCCCCACTAGATAATGCACGAAGCCAGCAGGCGGATATCTCCTTGATATCAGCATCATCATGACGCTGGAACAAACATACACCCGGGTGATATGGAAATATCACCCCCTCCTTCGGAAATATCATGATGCAGATAGGCAGAGAACTAAATATCACCCTGATATAAGGATGACGTCAGCATCATCAGGATGACAAAACAATCGAACAAGAAGTGATACAACATCATCAGGATGATATTGACTAAGATCATCCTGACGTTCAAATATGATGACCCTGGTGAATATCGGGTCACACTTAGAACTCTTCAACAACATCATCAGGATGATCATAACCAAGATCACCCGATGATAGAAATATCACCCCGGCGAAATATCATGAAGGCAGAAAATATGATGACCCTCGCAAGCAACACGGTGATAATTGGAAATATGATGATGATGACGACGACCCTTAAGAAAGAACAAGTCAGGTCGAAACAACTCAAAGAACAACCCCTTCAGAAAATCAGGGCAACATCATCATCATGTCTGGGCAAGGTGATAAATGGAAGATCACCGGATACTTGAAAAATCACCTCCACAAACAAATCAGGGCACACTGTAGCTCGTCAGCATCATCAGGATAATAACCAAACATCACCCGATGTGAAATATGATGATGACGATGAGAAACCGGTCGACGGAGAACATGATGATGCTGACCTTCATCGAAACAAACATGATGATGATGACCTCCTCCTCAAGAAAATATGATGATGCAGCTGAAAACTGCTCAGGAGGTCCAACACTTAGAACATTTTTTGGATACTTAGGGAGAGTGCCTGAATGAAAACTGCTCAAAAAACTACCAGTCAATTCAGGCGCTAACACTATCTTCAAGAACATTTCATCTCCCTAGATCTAATTAAACAAGTCATCAATCCTAGGTTATGGGTAATGGTTCTTCACCATTATTTTTTTTAGCTACCTTAACAAAACTGATTTGTGTACCCCATGAGAGATACTAGGATGGGTGTGGCCCTTCTCCAATAATTCATCTAGCTACAACTTGGGCTTACTAAGATCATGGGTTCTCATCTTGTAATGTTCTCAATATATTGGCTTAGCTCTTGGCACAAGGTCTATGTGGAATTCTATCTCATGTCATAGTAGCATCCTAGTAGCACTAATGGAAAACCATCTACAAATTATCAAAGAATAGTCTGATCATTGAGAGAAGCCTTTAGTCCATCCTCCAAAGTATTGATATTATAATAGAAATTTTTTGATCTCCCTTCTCTATACTCTTCTTAAGCTACATAGTGAATATCATGTGAAGAAAAATGGGCCTTTACACCTTTGTGATCTTAGTCCTAGCACTAAGGTCATGCATACACTTAATCATCTTACTATGATAGTCCATCTTGGCTTGATGTGTATCAAGTCAATCCATACCTAACATAATCCCATAGGAACCTAATGGAATAACTTAAAGGTCCATTGATGTGATGAAATCTTCAAGCCCCAACACACAACCTCAAATCATTTAGTCCATAGCCAATTGGTCCCTAAAGCTAATTCAACTTCTTACCTATTGACCTACCTAGAAGTCACTAGTCTATAATGCTCCACTAGAGATGGGTCTATAAAAGAATCTAATGCCCTTGAATCAAATAAAATAGTGACTAAAAAAATATTAATTATACCTATGGTCTCTACAATTGTAGCATGTTGCTCGACCTAGTAGTTCATGACCATTGCAAAGACTAAGTGAGACCTGTCCAATTCACCAATAGTCTTCTCAAATATACTAGCTTGTTGCCCACCTACTATTGTAAAACCTTGTGGGTAATCTCTGTCCCACACTACCAATGTATACATAACATGGGCCCCTAGTCTACACCTCTATTAGTTGTGTCCTATTATAGTACTAAATTCTAAGTCTATTAGAGATGAAATCCCCTCCTCTAAATGATTGGTGTGTGAAAGGCATCCCTACACCATGTGTTGGAAATAAGGTAGATAACTAAGAGGGGGGGTGAATCAGTTATCTTAAATATTTTTACTTTCTTTCCTCCTTTAATAATTAGTGCAACATCAAAACATCTAAGCATACATAAACATGAGAGCAGAAATAAAATCAACACACATAACACAAGGATTTTTACATGGAAAACCTTGTTAAGGGAAAAACCACGGGGTGACTAACCCAATATTGTATTCTTTGTTAAAAGAATAAGAAGTACAAAATGACACTTGCCAATTAGGGCTCACTTCCTGAGCACATTGCTCACAAGAGGCACACTGCCTACAAGAGACTCACTATGTACAAAGTTTATAGAAGGTAACCAGGTGTTTGAACTGATCAGAGGCATCTACAAATGCTGAGGTTCAGTTCTGGTTATGCTCAATATACTGATCTAATGCACTTCATTCTTCCTCTGCTCTAGTGCTGCTGCTCTGTCACATACCGGACTTGTATTGTTGCTTCCACACTTATCTCTACCTTTCCTCACACCTTATTTCATCTCATCCATATTCATGCACACCTTCATAGTGGAATCCATCTGGTATATATATCCGCACCAAGGATTTCAACAACTTTCTAGTCAGCAACTGGAATACTCAAGATATTTACAAAATACTGATCTGTCAGTTGAATCCATGCTTGATATGTGATGCGTATCAAAATCATAGACATTGAAGTCATCAATCATGTTAGCCAATACTGTATGATCCATCAATTAGCTTGATCAACATCAATTACTCATCCGGATTGAAGTCTAATACTCTGTCGGTTAGTTCTTCCTTAGTCTGCTCTGCCTGTCTGCAACCCAATACTCAGATGCTCATATCTTTTCCATGTTTTTTCACTAGAGGCTCAATCTCTAGAATATAGTAGGCATGATGCTCCTCTTGACTTGTCCAATTCTGCAACTTGCTGAGTTACACCATCTGAGAGATCCGGACCTATTTGTCAGACCTTGCTACATGCTCTGTTCTTGTTCACCAGACCAAAACAATCTTCAATCTGAGTTTCAATATAGGCATACTATGCGCTACAAATGTGTGGGATAGACTTTGTTTCCATCAATGACAACACTCATGAAGCCACACAGTGTCTCTTGCCAGCAATCTCCCCCTTTGGCATTGATGGCAACACTTAGTGAAAAATGACTAAGTGTTGCATCAAACTCCCCCTTGGGCGATGCTCTATCTTATGCACTATTATACTAGAGCTCCCCCTTAGCTGGATTCCACATTTTTCACTACTCCTCACTCCCCCTTTGACATCAATGGCAAAGGGTCGAATCCGCACACCAAAATTTGCAAAAATTAACCTATACATAGCCGCATAAGTGTATAGACATGTTTATACTTACATGTACTTAAGTATATCCGCAAAGGTGGCCTTCAACTGTACAAATTTTGTTGCCTAGCTCTGCTTCATCCTATCCAAAATAGAGATGTGACCACTCAACAAAAATGCATAAGCTTCTGCCCTTCTTAAGTCTGCCAGATCACTAGTCTGGGCTGTGGTTTGAGCATCTATTAAGGCCTCATGCATTGCCTCTAACTTAGGGATAATTATCCCTCTAAGTTCACTCATCCTGCTTATTATATTCTTCTTCTCTTTGTCCAACCTCTTTATTTCATTTATAATGGCAATAGCCTTGATTCATTATGGATGTAGTGAGGGGATCAACATTTTGAGATAAACTTGACAGTTTACCCTCTTGTTCTTTCACCTTCTTTTCAATATCTTCTGTCACTTTAGACCAAGATAGAAAAAATTTGTACATGTCCCCAACATCTTTAAGTGCATTTTCAAGGCTCTTTATCCCAATATATAGGGTCCTCCTATCATTAACTATGAGTCTCTATACTTTAGTGAATCTCTTTCCTAAAAACTCTTTCTGGACCTTTTCTTCTGCTGATTTCTCTAAAGAATCAAAATGAGTGCTAATAGAGTTTACTAGAAATTTCAAATTACCGGATGGAGAGGCTGAAGGATCTTTTTGAAAAGATGGTATGATCTTCTCTAGCATACCAGATGCAATTTCTAACAGTTCGTAGTCTTCCATGTGAGACTTCAAAAATTTTTCTTTTGCCTTGGCTTGAGCAAAAGATGCTATTTTCATTGCCTGGACCAGAGAGAGGGAATCAAAATTTAGTGGTCCTTGGAATAGTTTCGGTTCAGCTATCTCCATCAGCTCTTGGTTCAAGAAATTCTTCACTGCCTCTACAGCGTCTCTTGCCAGAGACTGAGTCTTCTTTTCTTTTGAAATCTCTGAACTATCATCAGAGATCTTCTCTGTTTGTTCTTTTTCTCTTCCCTTTACCTCCTCTTCTTGACTCACTTTCTCCTCTTTTCTTCCTTCTCCTTCAGTTCCTGAATCTAGAATGTCTGTAGTGGGATCCAGAGGAGAGATGTTAACTTCTTCATGAACTTCCTCTTCCGGAACAAAGGAATCCAAGCCCTTAGACTTCTCTTCATCTACCTCTTTTGACCCTTCTTCATTTTTCTCAATAGATTCTTCTTTTGAATCATTTTATCCTTTGACATCCATGGTAGAGGGTTCTTCATCTATTTCCTCTATAATAGGAAGATTGAATCTTTTGAAGGCATTCTGGAGGATGTCTTCTATTTCTCTTGCTACCTGATCAGTGTCTTCAAGCATAAGTGTGTTCATTCTTGCTTTCTTCCAGAATTCATCCTTGCAGTCCTTAAAGATCATGTTCATTTGCTTTGGAGTAATGGAAGGATAGAGCTGAATTGCAATCTATTCTCAGATCTCTAAGTCCTTTGCCTTGGCATTTTATTTTCTAAGTTCAAGTACCTTCTCTAGACTTTTGGGAATTAATGAAATGATTTCAATAAATGCTTTATTATAAATATTCAGGTACCTGACTGTAGCTTCTTCCAAGATCCTCTTGTCAGTATCACTATAATCATCATAAAATTCTATTATTGGTTGAAGATTTCCATCCACAGTGACTACCTTGATGATATCATCAATAGAAAGAGTGGGCTTTTCAACAAATTCTTCTACCTTTTCTTCTTTGTTTTTACTGGCAGAGGATTCCCCGGATGTTTTCTTCTTCTTCTTCTTCATTTTCTTAACTTCCTTATCAGACTTTGTTTCTTCATCATCCTTTTGACTTGTGTAAGACCTTGTGGCTTTTGTTTTCATTCTCTTTTCTCCCTTACCGGATGTCTTGACTTCCGGTTTGGTGGCTCTTGAGCTCTTAGGAATGACAAGTGCAGAGCTCTTGGAGGATCTAGTCTAGGAGGAGGCTTGTACCGGAACACTTCCTTTTTCTACTTCTTGTTTATCTTTCTCAGTTCTTTCTATTTTCTCTCTGTTTGCATCAACTACCTCTTTTGATATGACATATCTTTTGGCAATTTCCTCTACTTCCCTTCTAACTTTTCTTTTTATTTCCGGTTGTCTTAGCTCAACATGTATTTTTACACTTAGTTCTTGAAATGTTCCAAACCTTTCTACCTCAGGGTCCTTAGGCTGACTTAGCAAGTGTTGAATATGCAGCTTCAAAATTTTCTCATCGACCTCATATCCCATTAGCATTATCCAAACTGTTCTGGGCTCAACTACCTCTATTAGGCATTGATCAGTATCTACCATAAAACACACTGTATCCTTGTATTTTTCTACTATGGATTGAGGTATCCTTTCTCTGGCTTCCATCATACTTTAGAAGTTCTTAAAGTATGCCCAGAGTGTTGTGCTTTGAGCCTTGGCATCACCAAGTCCATACATATAATCTTTAATCTGTATTGCAACCGGTTTGTCATTTTGTCAAACCCAACCACTTGATCGGTCAGCTCATTCATGAAGTAGAAGAATAGACATAGTATTAAACAACCATACTTGAATGAGTTCTTCTTATCCTTCTTGATCTTCTGCAAGTTTTCTAATAGTTGGTTTAAAAGAAGGTCACATAGGTCATAATCTGCATTTTCCCTTAACATTTGATATGTTGTATATATTGCAGTTCTGGACACAAAATTCTCCTTGCTACAATGATAGATCTTATATCCAATTATCATAGAGGCAAATTTGATATCTAGATCTATGATGTCTTCAATTGTCATTTCTCTTTTGTCAAACTTAGATCTGGTAACTTCAGTAACTGTCTGGTTCTTGACAAACTTGAGTGCAGGTAACCCACCAGATGAGTGCAGTCCAGTTACTGCCCTAATGGCATCTTTTGTTATCTTGAAGGGGATCATTAGCCACATGTAATTGTCATGTATTCTTCTAAGAACATACTAGACCCAATCATCTTCAGCAAATCAGGGAAAGTGGATGCAATGTCCAAAGTGCTTATCTTGGAGGGCCTTGTATTGAGGTTTGAGTTCAAAACTTTCATCTATTAATCACTTATGGTAGATGTCCATCAACTTAGACTCTCCAAATTCCTCAATATTGGTGTGGATGTAAACCCTAACATCTTCTATGTGCAGTACCCCATGCGGAACACTAGAAAAAGTGCCTAAGGGATCAACTTCAAGGGATTTGTAGGGGTGTTTCTTGAACTTTGGGTGCGGCCTATCAGTGATCTTAACAACCATTGGAGTAGTCATTTTTGCAAAAGATTCAGAGAGAGATATTCAAAAAGGAAGTACCTTTTCACGCTTTTAGGGTTCAAAATAAGAGCCAGAACAAATCGCTAGTTGAATTAGATTTTACGATTGATCTTTGAAAGAGTTGTAGAAACTTGATGCAGATCTCTTCTTTTCTTCTTCTCGAATGCAAATGTGCAAATGATGAGTGAAAGAACCCTTTTATTCTTTTGCAAACCCTAGTTTCCTTTTGTAATAAATGCACAACTTAAGTTATTCAGTTGCCTTGTTTTGAGAGAGATCTTTTTGAATCACTATGTTACACTTAGAATCATTTTTAGTGATAATTGATAGTGTATCTTCTTTCCTCCAATCATACCATGGATCTGCAGATTAAGATAGCTCAATTTTGAGTCATACCAGATCTGTCTATGAAGATCCTGCTTAATCGGATGGCTGTCAAACCGGATCAATCTTAGACGATTAAATTCTTGCAAAACTCCATGCGGATCTTTCATATCTTTACCGAGGTTTATTTAGATATTTTTCTGAGAACCCTTTAATCCGCAACATTCCATGTGGCAGATTTAGGCACCAATTGACTAGCTAGGGGAATTTATTTTTCTTTGTGACTCCTCCTGAGCCAGAGCTCATCTGTTTAGTTTTCGAAAGGAGTATTAGCACCAGATTCTAGTGCAGATCCATCCCCAACATTTTTTGTACTCTTCTTCACCCAAATCTTGCTCATCTCCATTTGAACTTCATCTGCATTCACTTTGCCTTTTCCCGTATCTTGTTTCTAATTATGATGTACCAACCCCATTTTATCCTAGTTTTTACTTTTGCAGAATTTGGCAATATGACCAGATCTATTGTAATTGTAACAAACAACATTTCTTTGCATATTTGACTGATATCCTCTTGATCTGCATTGATTAGCCATATGTCCCATTCTATTGCATGCAAAGCATCTACCATTGAATGAATTGTTTATTTGCATATTTCTACATTCATGAGATTTGTGACCATACCTTTTGTAGTTGAAACATTGTCTGGAGAAGGATGGATTAGTCTGATTCATTCTCCTTCTGCACTCAGTTGCTTTATGACCAATGTTGTTGCAATTGTAGTAGTATCCATTGAATGATGGATATCTTTGGGCATTTGGTTGCCTTACCAGAGGTCTTCTAGGTCTGTTTCTTTGATTTCTTGATCCAGAGTTCTTCTGACTAGATCCAGAGCTTTCACCTTTCTCATATCTAAAGCCACGCTTGTCATCTACCATCTTTTAGCTTTAAAGAAGAACTTCAAGTTGAGCTAAGCTTATCTTGAATTTCTCTTTGAATTCATTTGTTGTTTGAAGATCTTGTTTAAGAGTGTCTATCTGATTCTCAAGTTGTTCTTCATTATCTCTAGCTTCTTCAAGATTAGATTCAAGATGCCTGATTATTCTATCCATTTTGTGGCAGTCTTCTATTTTCTCCATGAGGGATTGTTTTAGATTATCTTTAGTTTTCCTTTTCTCTTCAATTTCTTGGGTGAATCTCATAACCCCTGATTCCATCTCATGCCTTACCATAATGACCTCTTTTGATAGCTTCTCACATAGCTTGTTTTTCTCATTCAGATCTTCATTAGTATCATTGGCTTCACTCTGACTTGCTAATTTTTGAAGTAGTTCCTTTCTCTTTTTCACAGAGATGCTCAGTTTTTCTTTTAGCTCATTTATGAAATCATCAGCTTATTTGAGTCTTTCTCTCAAGTTATTGACTTCAGAGTGAGATTTCTTAAGATCGTCTAGGGCAGACTGAAGTTGTTCCTTCATACCATACATATCCATTGAGATTCCCAGATCTTCCTCAAGCTGTTAGGCTCTGTTCAGAAGAACTTAGCTCTGATACCAATTGTTGGAAATAAGGCAGATAACTGAGAGGGGGGTGAATCAGTTATCTCAAATATCTTTACTTTCTTTCCTCCTTTAATAATTAGTGCAGCATCAAAACATATAAGCATACATAAACATGAGAGCAAAAATAAAATCAACACACATAACACAAGGATTTTTACATGGAAAACCTTATTAAGGGAAAAACCACAGGGTGACTAACCCAAGATTGTATTCTCTGTTAAAAGAATAAGAAGTACAAAATGGCACTTGCCAATTAGGGCTCACTACCCGAGCACACTGCTCATAAGAGGCACACTACCTACAAGAGTCTCACTATCTACAAAGTTTATAGAAGGTAACCAGGTGTTTGAACTAATGAGAGGCATCCAGAAATGCTGAGGTTCAGTTCTGGTAAGGCTCAATATACTGATCTAATGCACTTCATTCTTCCTCTGCTCTAGTGTTGCTGCTCTGTCACATACCGGACTTGTATTGATGCTTCCAAACTTATCTTTGCCTGTCCTCACACCTTATTTCATCTCATCTATATTCATGCACACCTTCATACTAGAATCCATCTAGTGTATATCTCCGCACCAAGGATTTCAACAACTTTCTAGTCGGCAACCGGAATACTCAAGATATTTACAAAATAGTGAGTTGTCAGTTGAATCCATGCTTGATATGTGATGTGTATCAAAATCATAGACATTGAAGTCATCAATCATGTCAGCCAATATTGTATGATCCCTCAATTAGCTTGATCAACATCAATTACTCATCCATATTGAAGTCTGATAGTCTGTCGGTCAGTTCTTCCTCAGTCTGCTCTGCCTGTCTGTAACCCAATACTCAGATGCTCATATCTTTTCCATGTTTTGTAACCAGAGGTTCAATATCTAGAATATAGTAGTCATGATGCTCCTCTTGACTTGTCCAAGTCCACAACTTGCTGAGTTTCACCATCTGAGAGATCTGGACCTGTTTGTCAGACCTTGCTACATGCTCTATTCTTGTTCACCAGACCAAAACAATCTTCAATCTAAATTCCGGTATAGGCATACTATGTGCTATAAATGTGTGGGATAGACTTTGTTGCCATTAATGACAACACTCATGAAGCCACACAGTGTCTCTTGCCAACATCATGTTCCTATGGTCACTAATCTTTATGGGGGCCTTAAGTATACTATGCCTTAGATTGTCTTCCCTATGTTCCCTATTGGGGTCTCGGCCTTTAGCTTTGATAATGTTGCTACTGTAAAGATCTAGGAGGCATCAATACTAGTCTAAAAGATCCTCTTGGTAAAAGTTAGGGTTTGCAAAAACTAAAATCATGCTGGTGTGAGTTGTGGTTCCATGTACAATCATGGGCCTCTTGTGTCTTCCCCCTAATTGATGCAGGAGCATATGGGTGCACGCACCATCGACATCAACCAAAAACATTTGTTAGTTTTATTTTTAGTTTTGGGGTTTTTATGGTCAAGTTTGCATCTCATTACATCAAGTAACTTCAAGTTAGCATATATTTGTGAAAATGAGAGTTTTACATGATCACAGTTATTCAGCCTAGTAGATGGTTTTCACGAAAATAATTGTTTTGGGAGATCCATGAGGTTTGATTAAAAATCCTCTTACATGCATATTATTAAATGCATTTCACATTTAATGCAAAAGATTTCATGGTCAAATTCTTCACAGTTTGAGAGAATTTAAAATTCTCTTTTCATTGCTGGCAATTTATAGGAAAATTAAAATCTGGAGTTCTATGAATGATGGAGAAAAGTCGCTTGGTGGGGAGCTTCATAAGGTCATTCTACACATCTTGGAAAGGTTTCACATGACTATGAGCTTCTGGATAAATGATATGGCAAAAGTTAGTTTTCAGGCTAAATGACACATAGTGTTGAAGTTGCACGAAGTAAAATTTCTTCTCCAAAATTTGTTTGTGAAGAATCCAAAGGCATTATTAAGGTATTTTATTGTCACCATTAGTTTTCATGAGGCACCATAATGTTTTATGCATTTCCTTAGTAAATACAAACTTAAGATAATGAGGAGACACCAATTTGGGAAGGCAGTTATATTTTAAATCATTCAAAATCCTTGTGAAGCATTAAGAAAATAAATATGGAGTGCCCAACATTAAACAAGATGAGGAGAAGTCTAAATTTAACTTGCATGAAAAAGAAAAAAACATACAAAGTGGAGGAGATGAAGTGCCATAAGCAGAGGAAAAAGGTAGAGAGGGGTGTAAGAAATGGAGGAGATGCTTGTTTGAAGGAATAAACAAATCAGAGGGAAATCAACACCTCTTAGAGGCATACAAAATACATTTTATACAGGATAAAATAGGAGTGCTTGGGTAGAGAGAAAGCAGTGCTAGATTGGGATGAGGATGAGCATCCAATAGAGAGTATTTTGGAGTAGATTGGGAAAAGAAATATGGGAAAGATGGCTGGAAATAACTGTAGAATACATCTGTAGCAAATGAGAGTGAAAGAGAGGAGTACAAAATTAGAGGAAAGAAAAGAAGGCATCTGTGGAGGAGAGGAAGATTTCATATTGGAGGAGAGTTTTCTATTAGAGAACTCAACCCAGAGAGAGCATATTTGACTTGTCTATGTGAGAGAGAGGCCATTGAAGGCCATGGAAGTTGATGTAATCTTTCTTGTTTCAGAGTGGAAGAGAGAGTTCTTTGGAAGAACATAGCCCATGTGAGGGGCATGTGCAAGAAAGTTGCTATGAGAAGTAGAGGAGAGTTTCCTATGATTTTGAGAGGCCATGAGAGGCCATTATTGTAATTTTGTTCTAGATTTGGAGTTTTTTTATTGATGAAAATAAGTTGCAATAAAGAAGAATTCGTTACTATTTATGTTTTGTGTTGAGATGAGGTTTTATGTTTTGTGTAATTTTATGGAGTAGGATACAAGATTAGGCTCCCTGGTAAGGTACCCTAATCTTGTCTGCATCACTAATCTTCTTTTCCAGTTAGGCCTTAGTGACTTGTAGGGTCTCAAGATCATCCATATAAATATGACCTACAATAGTAGTGTTTAGGTCTCTAATAAATCTATTGGTGAGGAGCTTCTCATCCTAAAGATAATCAATGTATTAAAGAAAATCCAAGAAGCAACTCTCATACAAAGCCACTATAATCCCCCTCCATTACAAAACATGGAACTCATTAATCTATCATTGACAGAAGTTCTCTAAGAGGTATCTTGCTCTGAATTTCTCCAAAAGGTTTCTCAAGTTAGAGTGTTTAAGACCAAATGATATTTTGATTCCTCTTAGTTCCACCAAGTAGATGTGGTACCCCTCAAAAGATGAACAACAGATATTGGATTAAGGTTGCTCTCATAAGTGTGTAACCCAAAGCACCTATCACGACTAAGAAGCCAAAACTTTGGCTCAACTCTATTTGTAGACCTTGAGAAAGTGTGTGGCTACAATCATAACAACTCTATGATCTAGTCTCCTTTATCCTAAAGAACCCCTGTTATGCCTCCCACATCTTTCTATTGTACCTAGGGTGGTGGTGGTGAGTTGAGGTGTATTAACTCGACACCAACCTCACCTAAATGCTCCATGCAATATCTCAGAGGAATCCTAATACCCTTTATGGTCTAACATGTGCTCCTACTAAGAATATTGTGAGTGGTCCACATGGGATGTCCCTAGTGTAGGAAGTATCCTCTCATGTACTACCATGATCAACTATTAGAGAGCATAAAGGATCTATAGTTTGAGGTCTGAAGGTGGCTCCTAGTGTATAGACTTTGATGATGGTGGCTCTAAATACACCCCTTGAGAGTGCACCATCTCTAATGTATGAATGTGAGAATGAACTCTCATTGACCTAGGTAGAATCCTACATATAGCAAGACACAACCCATGTACCTATAGTTCCCAATATTAAAACCGAGCTATGATACCAAATATAATGCCAATTTAAGCACAAAGGACATACACATAAATAGACAAATAAATTAAACATATTCATCTATAATGACAAGGTTATAAAACATACCACTATTATTATCCACCTATGAATTCATTCCCTAATTACATATTAATCATTTAAATTCATCATTGAATTCTTAACATTAGTCCATGCCAATATTATAAAATGGACCAGTTATACACATTAATCATGAATATCAAATTAGATTTAATAAACACATCCAAATCATATATAATTCACCTGTATTAATCTAGCCATATCAATATAGAGGTCATATGAAATTTCATATCAAATGAAACACAACATTGGGGTAGTCTCTATTATGGATGAAAAGTGGGAAGATGGTGGATAGTATTAAGATCTATCAAATCAAACCCTCCTTTCACACTAACATTCAAGGACAACTGAGCCAAGTCACTACAGATGAATGAGGACTCAACTACAGGTTAGTGTACTCAGAAATGATATCGAAAGATTGATTAGATTGGGAGATTTATAAAACCCTAGATTGAATAAGCTTTAAACCATAATTATAATGAAATCAGATACAAATAATGAAATGCTACAGGAAACTATACAGGAAGATACTCAGGGATGATTAGAAACATACCAAAAGTTGAGTATTTAGAAACAAAAACTTTGCGGACTACGGTGCAGGCACCCGCATCTAATAGGGCAAAATTTTTGTAGATCCATAGCAGAGAGATGTGTTAGACCATATCCAGATCCTAAGTTTGGGGCCAAGCCTATCAGGAGGATTATGGTGTAGGCACCCTAGTCCAGTAGGGTAAAATATCAACAAGTTTCTTCCAGATCCTGAATCCTTATCCTCTGAATTACTTCTCTGCACCTACACTTCTCCAAATCCTGCACCTGTAACCTGCAATCACGAAGAGAGGGGTTTGGGGGTTGTGGTGTTTAGGAGTTTGCCTTGGTCAAGCCTCGAAACGACACACAATACACATGTCATGTCCACATTTGCCATGTGGTCATGACATGAACTACTAAAAACTTTTCTACCTATCCCTAGGAACCCCCTCGCACGCGTCTGCATGCTTCATGGCAACACACCTAAGGCGTAAACATGTCAACATAATCACTATGGTGAAGGCTGTCTAGGGGGTATGCGACACGTAGTGTGTCTCTTCTAGGGTTAGACTGATTTTAATCTGAACCCTAATTTTCCTATGTGAAGTTGATTTCGCTAATATCGAAACCTAACTTAACACAGGTCCAAAAGAAATCGTAAAGTGATTAAGTAATATGGTATGATGGCACATGATTGAAGTGGAATGATGGAATGAAAACTAATAAAATAATTCAAAATTAAACCCTAAAAATCTAGGAAAAATCCAATAGCATAACATGTTTCTGATAAACGCAAAATAAATTTTAAAATAAAACATCAAGAAGGGATTAAATAAAATTTAAGAATTAAAAATCAAAATTTAAATTAAATCTTATGAACAAGTTCAAGACGATAAAAATAAAATAAAATAAAATAAACTTTGAGTCTGTTAATAAACACAATTTCGACAATTATGTTTATTATTAACTTAGAAAATAGAGGAGGGAAGAGGTTATGGCAATCATTCCCGTAAAATAATATTAAAAAAAATAATTAATAACAACGAAAAAAAATCTCTCCAGGGAAAAATAAAATAGATAGCCCCAATTAAAGTGAATTTAAAAACAAAGGAAAAAAAAATACTCTTTCCCAACTAAAATCAAATTTACTCCCCAATTAAAATTTAATGCACAAGTTCATAAAATAAAATGCAAAACCCTCATTTAAAAATTCAAACAAAATATTAAAATCTCCAAGTTTAAAAATGAACAAAAGGAAAAGGGGTATTAACAATATCTCCTCTCAATAAAATAACCTTTCATAAAAGAAAAATAAGAAAAGCCCTAATTCAATTTAAAATTGTTTTCTATACACAAGTTGCCCTAATTTCATTTTAGAATGGGTTATCTCTAAAAGAACCCTAGTTTCTCTAACTCACTATTTTTGTTTTCTTTGTTTTGGTTTTGTTTCAAGTTTTGCAGGTCAAGGGTTTGAGATGCCATTAGAGGCCATGGAAGCCTCCCCATGAGTTTACATGTAATACTACTAAGAGTTTCCATGGTTTATTGCTATACTTCTTTGGATACACTGCCTGGCAAAAGTGTCATGTTGCTGATTTACAGCGTGTAGTAACAGGAGGATCCGAAGGAAAGTTAAAATTGTTCAGTGATAAATAAGTAAAGAAATTTAGAGATCAAGCCTTAGCCAGTCCAAAGAATCCGCAATTCATGCATCTATCCTATGTCCGTATAGGAATAGCAGGTCATTACAGAAAAGGTCTGCCAATCATTATAATGATGATGTTAAAAGATGCTTGGTTCTTTAAATTATCTCATGCTATGTTAGGCTGTGCTTGTGATTCCATGTCTAAGGGATCTTTATACATTGATTGTTTATTAGACTTCCCTGTTAGTCTGAAAGATAGTCATCTGGACGATGTCTTGACATACAAATTCAAGATAATGAATCTATTTATGAAAAAGAACTCTATCGACCATTCCCTGGTTTTCCTTGTTCATTACCATCTGTACAATAAGATTATTCCTCTAATGATGAACCCCAGAAAAGTCCAAGGAATTGAAGGTCTGTCCACCATCTGGAAGTCCACCCCAGAAAATACACAGCTTCTTGCCCCAAATATTATAAAACAAAAAGATATTAAGTTACCTAATGAATGGCCAGCTAGTTTATGGGATAAGGACTGTCAAATTCATAAACAAAAACCTCCTCAATTACGTGGTGTAACTCTTGAGGAAATAGATGACCAAGCAATTATTCGCTTCTCCTCTAGGCGTTCTCCGTCCACGAGAAAGGAACACACCTTTAACTATAATAACCCTTCTTCATCTGTGTTACCCAAATCACAGAGTGTGCATCTTCAACCCACACAGGGTTTTGAAGATTTGTTTAAAGTTCCTGTTGTTAAAAATACTGTTCAACAAGCTTCTGGTGCTAACTCTTCCAAGGCACCTGTGTCCAATCCATGTCCGCATAACCAGTATTCTGCCCTGGACAATGGATTATTTAAATGTGAACTTTGTTCATTTGTTTTCCATCCACCCACTGGTCCTATGTCCGGAACCATCCTGGAGTCGCATCCCTTTTCTGGTCGTGTCAATATGCTATCTGGAAGATCTGCTTCCATTCTAGAATAGGATAATAAAGAAACCAGTGAAAAGGCTATTGCTACGCCTTCTGGACCGTGTGTCATGCAAATGAGAACACAACACAAAAATGCAACACATAATTGAAGGTCTGTCCACCATCTGGAAGTCCACCTCAGAAAATACATAGCTTCTTGCCCCAAAAATTGTAAAACATAAAGATATTAAGTTACCTAATGAATGGGAAATTAGTTTATGGGATAAGGACTGTCAAATACCTGAACAAAAACCTCCTCAGTTATGTGGTGTAACTCTTGAGGAAATAGATGACCAAGTAGTTATTCGCTTCTCTTCTGGGCATTCTCTGTCCACGAGAAAGAAACACACATTTAACTATAATAACCCTTCTTCATCTGTGTTACCCAGGTCACAGAGTGTGCGTCTTCAACCCACACAGGGTTTTGAAGATTTGTTTAAAATTCTTGTTGTTAAAAATACTGTTCAATAAGCTTTTGGTGCTAACTCTTCCAAGGCACCTGTGTCCAATCCATGTTCGCATAACCAATATTCTACCCTGGACAATGGATTATTTAAATGTGAACTTTGTTCGTTTGTTTTCCATCCACCCACTGGTCCTATGTCCGGAACCATTCTGGAGTCGCATCCCTTTTTTGTTCGTGTCAATATGCTATCCGAAATATCTGCTTCCATTCCAGAATAGGATATTAAAGAAACCAGTGAAAAGGTTGTTGCTACACCTTCTAGACCGTGTGTCGTACCTGGAACTATTCCGCCTTTTCGGGACTTTATGCTTAAAGACCTTACGAGTCTTTACCAAGCTGATTTCTGGCCTTTACATGTCACCCTTGTAGGAGAAGTCCAAGGGTCCAGCCAAAGTAAGATGTTAAACTGGACAAACCTGAGCATCCGTAAAAATTTACTGTTGCTTCATGAAAAGAAGACACAAGATGAGGTCCGTGATCTTCACCTGGAAAAATAGCTTCTCTCTGTCCACGAGAATATGCACACTATAGTTGCTTCCCTTGAACGCCTAGAAAAGGAACTAATCCAGCAACTCAAAGAAGAGGTTCATGAACTTCAAGCCTCTTATTCCTAGTTTAAAACACATGTTAAAGTGTGGTGGGTCACTCTTCATAAAGCTGCAGAGGTACACAGAGAAAAATTGCAGCAGGTTAGAGCAGAAAATAAACTTGATACTGATGTGTTAAGTTCGCAGTTAGTGAACTGCAGGATTCAGCTAAAACACACAGAGGAGAAATTAGATCTTATTCAACAAGATCTTCATCAAGAAATTCAACATGTAAATAGCAATAGTCTTCTGTTAAAGGATTCTATTATTCAAGAAACATCTAAGATAAAGTCTTTAGTCATTGTTCAGATACAATCACAGTCTCAGAGGACTAAAGTGTTGAATTTCCCATCCAGTGCCAGCTCAGTATGCAGGACCTAAATTGTTAGTTCATCCTAAGCAGCTTGTAATAGAAAAAGTATATGATCCCACAACTGGTAATCTTAGAGATACCACTGATCAAGAAAAGGCATCTGGTAGTCTACAGATGGCTCGTGGTAATGGATCTGATCCCAATGGGTCTAAACCAGTTGATCCCTTTAAGAATATCCAGTCTTTCAAAGCAGATACACCTCCTCTTGTAAATTTTGATAATTTTGAGGATGTAGAGAATATGAGGGGAATTGATGCCATGCGTGCATGGATCACCAATTACATGTCTACTAATGCAGGAGTTGATGAAGCTCAGGTCATAAAACAAGCCCTCAATTCCATGACTGGAGTTGCAAGAAATGTATGGGATAGGTTAGAAGATGCCTATAGAGAAAACCTGATTAATCATGGCACTGATTAGGTGTGTGCGTAGTTGACCCGTCTATTTGTAGGAAAAACAGACACAAGAGAGAAACTTGCCTATAACAATTACATCAGAGGCAAGTGTAAAAATTTGAAATATTTTAAAGAATATTGTGATGAGCAGTATAAGAACTTCTATCGGTCAGGCCGTGAGCAGAATCATGAATTTATGTTCACCACTTTTTTTAAAAGCTTTGGAAATGAGGTAGGAGAATTCTACCACAAAAGAGTTCTAGAAAATCTTATAGCAGAAGGAACAGAAATGAAGGAACTTACTTTTCCTCAGCTAGTACAATTTCTAACTGAAATTAATGAAGAAGTATGTCAAGACACACAGAAGAAAAAGGAAATCAAAAAAGTAAAGCCTCTGATCTCTTCTTCTATTTGTTATTAGCTGATGCCTTCTTTTATTAAAGATGAATGCAAAAATTGTAAATCTTCTTCCAAGAAAAAGTACTTTGATAAAAATGAAAAGTATTATAAAAAGAAGAAGACAAAACAGTTTAGTAAATATCCTAGGAAAAGGGGATATTTTCGAAAGAAGAATAACAAGAAAAATTCTAGCAAGAAATGGGAACCAACCTGTTATATCTGTAAGGGAAAACATTATGCCAACAAATGCCTTAACAGAAATAAACAGAAAAATAAAGGTAAAGTCAGAATAGCTAGAGATGTTGGTCTTGACAATGAAGAATATGAATTCTTCAATAAATATCCCTCAGATTCCGAAGACATTATTCTTTCTGATTTGTCTGAAGAAGTGGAATCTGATGAGGCTGAATTTGTGTCTGCTCCAGAGCAGGCAAATGTAAATTTTTTGACAGGACAACCAGATGAATCAGATTCAACTAATTCTAAAAATTCATTTTTTTGTATCATGTTAAGAAGAAACACTAGAGCTTAATTAGACAAGGTAATTTATGAGATTGTCCAAATTGAACAAAAAATCAGTGAGATGAATATAGGACCTAAAACTTAGAAAAAGTTGATAGGAAAACTCGAGCAGTTGAAGTCTAAAAAATATTTCCCGCTAAAAGAAAATGAACCCAGACAAACCATCAGGAGAACTACTGTTTTGGACTATTCTCCTCAACCAGCAACTAGAGTACCGGTAGTTACTGAGTCTCAAGCTCCTATAGCTCAACACAGCTTTTCAGAAGCCCCTGCAGCTGGTAGTATGGCTAGACGTCTATGGCGTCGACAAAGAAAGATTTTTCTTGAAAAAGTTATTCAACAAGCACATTCTGAAATTGTAGAAATTGATGACGAAGAAAACCTCAATCTTGTTGAAGAAATGGAAAAATCCCCTGAACTAGATACCTATATAAATCAGTACAATGCCTCCTCTGTAGTACAACTACCTCAACAAGTTTCTTCCTAAGAAAATGAACTTTTCTGCTCTGAGAAACCTTTCAGTCTGATAATGCAACCATATGAAATTATTCAACCTTCTGAAATTGAGCCGATTCCTCCTAGTCCCAAGCTTATTCCTAATGTCTCTTCTTACCTAGAAGAATGAAGTAGTAGCGGTTTTAGTCCAAGCCAGTTTCGAACCCTACAAACCGGTCAGACTACTACATGTCTAGGAATAATTCTCACTATCCATCCTCCTGGTATAAAAGTCTATCCTCTGGCATTTCTCTGGGATACTGGCGTAGATATCAATATCGCTAGATATAATTGTTTTCCTAAAGATCTCTGGATTGAAGCTAAAACAGATATTGAATTTGGAAAAGGGAAATATGAGTCCAAACTCATATGCAGAGTTCCTATTTAACTAGGAACCTGTATAATTGATGAACTTACCTTCGTCCATTATGAAGTAAACGACTATGATGGAGTCATAGGCAGCCGAACAATGCAATCATGGGAACCCGTTATCATGGATTCCATGTTTATCACTCTATTGGGAACATATCAAATGCCTCGTCTTCATCAAAACATGGCATTCACCAAGCCAATAGAAATCCAAAAATGGAAGAAACAAAAGAAGGAAAACAAGGTATGGCTCACTCAACAGCTTGAAGCAGCAGCTCAAAATCTGGAATAGATCAAAACGGCTTTTGCTCAAACTGTAATGACAAAAGATCTAAAGAAGCAGCAAAGGAACCTGACATGCTCTCTACCTCTCAAACGAGATGCTTCAGGTAATAAAATTATTCCAAAGGCAAAGGCAAATTACTTCCTGATGAATATGCATGAAACTAAAATTTGCCATCAAGAAATTTCTGAATTACTTCATTAGATCTAATTTCTCCTCTATGTGTTTTAGCTGAATCCTGCAGTTTACTAACTGCGAGCTTAACACGTCAATATCAGGTTTATTTTCTGCTCTAACCTGCTGCAATTTTTCTCTGTGTACCTCTGCAACTTTATGAAGAATGACCCACCACGCTTCAGGATGTGTTTTAAACTGGGAATAAGAGGCTTGAAGTTCATGAACCTCATCTTTGAGTTGTTGGATTAGTTCCTTTTCCAGGTGTTCAAGGGAAGCAACTACAGTGTGCATATTCTCATGGAGAGAGAGAAGCTGTTTTTCCAGGTGAAGGTCACGGACCTCGTCCTATGTCTTCTTTTCATGATGCAACAGTAAATTTTTATGGATGCTCAGGTTTGTCTAGTTTAACAACTTACTTTGGCTAGACCCTTGGACTTCTCCTACAGGGGTGACATGCAAAGGCCAAAAATCGGCTTGGTAAAGACCCGTAAGGTCTTTATGCATAAAGTCTCAAAAAGGAGGAATAGTTCCAGGTACGACACACTATCCAGAAGGCGTAGCAATAGCCTTTTAACTGGTTTCTTTAATATCCTATTCTGGAATGGAAGCAGATCTTTCAGATAGCATATTGACACGACCAGAAAAGGGACGCAACTTTGGGATGGTTTCGGACATAGGACCAGTGGGTGGATGGAAAACAAATGAACAAAGTTCACATTTAAATAATCCATTGTCTAGGGCAGAATACTGGTTATGCGGACATGGATTGGACATAGGTGCCTTGGAAGAGTTAGCACCAGAAGCTTGTTGAACAATATTTTTAACAACAGGAATTTTAAACAAATCTTCAAAACCCTGTGTGGGTTGAAGACGCACACTTTGTGATCTGGGTAACATAGATGAAGAAGGGTTATTATGGTTAAACGTGTGTTCCTTTCTCATGGATGGAGAATGCCCAGAGGAGAAGTGAATAACCGCTTGGTCATCTATTTTCTCAAGAGTTACACCATTTAACTGAGGAGGTTATTGTTTAGGAATTTGACAGTCCTTATCCCATAAACTAATTGCCCATTCATTAGGTAACTTAATATCTTTATGTTTTACAATTTTTGGGGCAAGAAGCTGTGTATTTTCTGAGGTGGACTTCCAGATGGTGGACAGACCTTCAATTCCTTGGGCTTTTCTGGGGTTCATCATTAGAGGAATAATCTTATTGTACAGACGGTAATGAACAAGGAAAACTAGGGAATGGTCGATAGAGTTCTTTTTCATAAATAGATTCATTGTCTTGAATTTATATGTCAAGACATCGTCTAGATGACTATCTTTCAGACTAACAGGGAAGTCTAATAAACAATCAATGTATAAAGATCCCTCAGACATGGAATCACAAACACAGCCTAACATAGCATGAGATAATTTAAAGAACCAAGCATCTTTTAACATCATCGTTATAATGATTGGCAAACCTTTTCTATAATGACCTGCTATTCTTATACGGACATAAGATAGATGCATGAATTGTGGATTCTTTGGACTGACTAAGGCTTGATCTCTAAATTTCTTTACTTGTTTATCACTGAACAATTTTAACTTTCCTTCGGATCCTCCTGTTACTACATGCTGTAAATCAACAACATGACACTTTTGCTAGGCAGTGTATCCAAAGAAGTTTTTTAGGCCTTTAGATTTCTTTATCATGGAGAGAACTCCATCAGGGATATCATGATAAATCTCAGAAGGCTTGATCATAGGGACTTTAAACTCTTTATCTAAAAACTAATTACAAGAAGATACTTCATCTAACACATTACTACTTTCAGCAGGTAATGAGAAAGTCTGTTCAGAGTTTGGGAAGAAATTTGTGAAACTAACCTCTTCACTACATGCCTAAGTATAATCTTTAGGTGCTATCTCAGCTCTAGATGTAGAAGCTTGATCCATACTGTATGTGCTCCAATCGGTGCTTGAATCTACGCTCGAAATACCAAATAACAACCTCAACTGCCCTAAACGCCAACCACGGAAAACAGCGGGACTTACTACAAGGACTTATGACACAGAGTGACGGTATGAGCTTTACAGAGAGCAATACCAAGAGTGATACATCGGTAATGGATTAACTTATCTTACCGAAACTAATATAGTCACACAAAAATTGTATTCAGTGCAAGTAGTTAAAGCCTAGAATCAAAATAATAGGGCTCTGATACCAACTTTTGAAACACAGCTGCAAATGAGAACACAACACAGAAAGGCAACACAGAATTGGAACACATCCAATATACTTCAAACTGCTGCATATATCGACGGATGATTACATTATTCTCATATTCATTGCACGCTGTATAGCACAAATTGATAGACTAGACTTATATGAAGATTTCTGGCTTTTGAGTTTCTGATTTCTACCAGAGGCAGAAAGAGCATACTTCTCTGGCCTTTGAGCTTTCCTAAGACTTAGACTCAAATACTTAAAACTCTAGACTCTCGAAACCTTGCTTGGAGACTTTGCTTGCCAAGATTTATAGATCTTACAAGAGGTGAATCTTTAACCTTTCTTCTCGAATCCGGATTTGAAATTCGACCATACAAAGGTGACACGTGCAACCCTTATCCGTAGGACTACCCAAAAGAGAGGTGGGACCAATTAGTTCGTGAACAAGATAAGAGAGAACCGACAAACTTTACAAGTCATCTTTTTTATCACGGGAAGAATAATCCGTGCATACTATAGGCACGTATGCTTTCCCCTTTTACTGTGGCAACTTTTGAAACACAGCTGCAAATGAGAACACAACATAGAAAGGCAACATAGAATTGGAACACATCTAGTATAATTCAAACTGCTGCATATATCGACGAACGATTACATTATTCTCATATTCATTGCGCGCTGTATAGCACAAACTGATAGACTAGACTTATATGAAGCTTTCTGGCTTTTGAGTTTTTGATTTCTACCAGAGGCAAAAAGAGCATACTTCTCTAGCCTTTGAGCTTTCCTAAGACTCAGACTCAAATACTTAAAACTCTAGACTCTCGAAACCTTGCTTGGAGACTTCGCTTGCCAAGACTTGAATGAAGAATGAGGCGGGCTCTCGGGCATTTATAGATCTTACGAGAGGCGGATCTTTAACCTTTCTTCTCAAATCTGGATTTGAAATCCAACCATACAAAGGTGACACGTGCAACCCTTATCCGTAGGACTACCCATAAGAGAGGTGAGACCAATTAGTCCATGAACAAGATAAGAGAGAACTGACAAACTTTACAAGTCATCTTTTTGATCACGAGAAGAATAACCCGTGCATATTGTAGGCATGTATGCTTTCCCCTTTTACCGTGGAAGGGCCCATGCTTATCTTTTGAAACGAAGAGATAAGTATCTTCGATGGATGACAAGCCACATCCATTAGCTAGAATATTCTTCAGAGCTACTGGAACGCCATTTTGCATAGCAAAGGCATCCTTCACAGATTTGATTGATGGGATTAGTACAGTCAGAAGCTCGTCTATCTTCTATTGGATGAGAGGTTGATGGTTGATCTGGATCGGGTGAAGTGAATAGTACCAGAGGATCTTCTTTCCAGATTACGCTGAGCACCTTAAGCTTATGGGCCCCATACATGCCATGATTGATTGAATTATGGTTCGCTTGATCAATTTGGTAGGTTTTAGTATGTATCTAGACAAGCATTTGAGTGGAATACAAATATCTTTGAGTATTAGGTGTATTCCAAAAATAGAATCTCGATCCAAGCCTGGTAGGACCATAGGTTTGCACCATATGTCTACTAATGAGATTTTCAACCATACCATACCTATTAGTGTTGATAGATGCTTCCGAAGGGGCTTCATGTGTTAACTTAAAAACACATCCAGAGTAAGATGATGTCCCAGTGAAATCAACATCATTTGCGGCTTTGCAGGGACCTTGGAATAAATCCCAAATGAGATTTTTGCCGCCTTCATGATCTAGCCAACGATCAATTCTGATAACATGAGGATTACAGAAAGTGAGTGGCATTTGCTTATCATCTTCACACCAGTCTTGCAGAACAGATTTGACCTCAGGATCAATATCTTCAGCTTGAGTTGAAATTTCAAAGAAAGGACGATCAGTCCAGAGTCCTACTATAGTGAGTTGTTGGGATGCAATAAGACATCGAAACCTATCATGGAGAAAGTCATTAGCCATATAAAAATTGTGTCTAACCCTCATTGGTAAGGGATTTGTACTCCATTCCATACAACTAGTTTCATACCACCGATGTTCTTGAACCTTAATGACATTGACATGTCCTTTGACTTGCACAGGAGGTTCAGGGGAAATATGTCCTTCCCTAGAAAGGAAGTCTGCAAAGATGTTAGAGGAACCAAGAAGATGTGCAATGTCAAAATCAAATGTATTGAGAAATTGAGCCCATCTGAGTAGACGTCCTCTGACCACTTTATCTTTTGATTCTTTTTTAAAGAATACTTTCAGGTTCTCGAGATCACTTTTAATAAGAAATCTCTTATCAGCAACAAACATTTGAAATGCTTTTAGGGTGTTAATTACAGCAAGGATTTCCTTATGAGTGTTGTGATAATTAACTTCACTATTTTTAAAACTTCTAGAAATGTATCTGACAATTTCCTCCTTACCATTGGCTACCTGTTCTTTGAGGACTCTAGCCCATGCATGTTCACTGGCATATGTTTCTATGATTTTAAACCCATTACCAGGGAGTCTTAAAGGTGGCAATTCAAAACATTTTTTCTTAATTCTAAGAATCAGGGTATCATGCTTTTCTAACCAGGTAGGTGGATCCTTTCCTAATAGCTTATTTAACTTAATGCGATCTTCTACTAGTTTGCAATAGAATCCAGCAATATAATTCACAAGACCAAGAAACCTTTGAAGTTCTTTGACAGTGGTTACCTGAAGAGTCTGGATGCGGGTCAGAATGTGAGGTTGTGCTTCAATTTCCCCCCAGGAGAAGCTTGGTGCCAATAAAAAGAATCTCACGTTGAGCAAAGTGAGATTTAGAAGCATTAATGGCGAGACCATGTTGTTGACATATCTAGAGGAAGATCTGTAAATGCTCCAGATGTTTCTTCATATCCTGACTAAAAATCAAGATATCATCAATATATGGCTGAATAAATTTGGCAAAAACATAAAAGATCTTATCCATGGCTTGTTGGAAGATAGAAGGTGCAGTTTTGATTCCGAAGGGAAGAACATTCCATTCAAACAACCCTTGAGGGACAGAAAATGCTATTTTATGAATATCTTCCTTCTTCATTATGATATGCCAGAAACCTTTTGTCAGATCAAATTTAGAATAAATATTATTGCCTTGGATAGCTTGCCATATATGATCCTTGCTGGGCAAGGGATGTTGATTATCCACAAGACATTCATTAAGAGGTTTATAATTGACTACTAACCTCTTTTCAGATAGTTCAACTCCATTTTCATCAAACTTTGGTACATACATTGCATGGCAACAAAATGGAGAACTGGAATGTCTGATCAGGTCTAAAGAAAGTAATTTAGAAATTTCTTGACGGAAAATTTTAGTTTCATGCATACTCATCAGGAAGTAATTTGCCTTTGCCTTTGGAATATTTTCATTACCTAAAGCATCTCATTTGAGAGGTAGAGAGCATGTCAGGTTCCTTTGCTGCTTCTTTAGATCTTTTGTCATTACAGTTTGAGCAAAAGCTGTTTTGATCTATTCCAGATTTTGAGCTGCTGCTTCAAGCTGTTGAGTGAGCCATACCTTGTTTTCCTTCTTTTGTTTCTTTTGTTTATGGATTTCTATTGGCTTGGTGAATACCATGTTTTGATGAAGACGGGGCATTTGATATGTTCCCAACAGAGTGATAAACATGGAATCCATGATAACGGGTTCCCATGATTGCATTGTTTGGCTGCCTATGACTCCATCATAGCCGTTTACTTCATTATGGACGAAGGTAAGTTCATCAATTATACATGTTCCTAGCTGAATAGGAACTCTGCATATGAGTTTGGACTCATATTTCCCTTTTCCAAATTCAATATCTATTTTAGCTTCAATCCAGAGATCTTTAGGAAAATAATTATATCTGGCGATATTGATGTCTGTGCCAATGTCCCAGAGAAATGCTAGAGGATAGACTTTTATACTAGGAGGATGGATAGTGAGAATTATTCTTGGACATGTAGTAGTTTGATCGATTTGTAGGGTTCAAAATTGGCTTGGACTAAATCCGCTACTACTTCCTTCTTCTAGGTAAGAAGAGACATTAGGAATAAGCTTGGGACTACGAGGAATCAGCTCAATTTCAAAAGGTTGAATAATTTTAGATGGTTGCATTATCGGATTGAAAGGTTTCTCAGGCCAGAAAAGTTCATTTTCTCGGGAAGAAACTTGTTGAGGTAGTTGTACTACAGAGGAGGCATTGTCCTGATTTATATAGGTATCTAGTTTAGGGGATTTTTCCATTTCTTCAACAAGATTGAGGTTTTCTTCATCATCAATTTCTGCAATTTCAGAATGTGCTTGTTGAATAAAATTTTCAAGAAAAATCTTTCTCTGTCGACGCCATAGATGTCTAGCCATACTACCAGCTGCAGGGGCTTCTAAAAAGCTATGTTGAGCTATAGGAGCTCAAGACTCAGTAACTACTAGTACTCTGGTTGCTGGTTGAGGAGAATAGTCTTGGACATCAGTTCTCCTGATGGTTTGTCTGGGTTCATTTTCTTTTAGCAAGAAATATTTTTTAGACTTCAACTGCTCGAGTTTTCCTGCTAACTTTTTCCAAGTTTCAGGTCCCATATTCATCTCACTAAGTTTTTGTTCAATTTGGACAATCTCATCAATTACCTTGTCCAATTCAGCTCTAGTGTTTCTTCTTAACATCATACAAAAAAATGAATTTTCAGAATCAGTTGAATCTGATTCATCCAGTTGTCCTGTCAAAAAATTTACATTTGCCTGCTCTGGAGTAGACACAAATTCAGCCTCATCAGATTCCACTTCTTCAGACAAATCAGAAAGAATAATGTCTTCAGAATCTGAGGGATATTTATTGAAGAATTCATATTCTTCATTGTCAAGACTAGCATCTCTAGCTATTCTGACTTTACCTTTATTTTTCTGTTTATTTCTGTCAAGGCATTTATTGGCATAATGTTTTCCCTTACAGATATAATAGGTTGGTTCCCATTTCTTGCTAGAATTTTTCTTGTTATCCTTCTTTCGAAAATATCCCCTTTTCCTAGGATATTTACTAAATTGTTTTGTCTTCTTCTTTTTATAATACTTTTCATTTTTATCAAAGTACTTTTTCTTGGAAGAAGATTTACAATTTTTGCATTCATCTTTAATAAAAGAAGGCATAAGCTGATAACAAATAGAAGAAGAGATCAGAGGCTTTACTTTTTTGATTTCCTTTTTCTTCTGTGTGTCTTGACATACTTCTTCATTAATTTCAGTCAGAAATTGTACTAGCTGAGGAAAAGTAAGTTCCTTCATTTTTGTTCCTTCTGCTATAAGATTTTCTAGAACTCTTTTGTGGTAGAATTCTCCTACCTCATTTCCAAAGCTTTTAAGGAAAGTGGTGAACATGAATTCATGATTCTGCTCATGGCCTGACCGATAGAAGTTCTTATACTGCTCATCACAATATTCTTTAAAATATTTCAAATTTTTACACTTGCCTCTGATGTACTTGTTATAGGCAAGTTTCTCTCTTGTGTCTATTTTTCCTACAAATAGACGGGTCAACTGTGCACACACCTGATCAGTGCCATGATTAATCAGGTTTTCTCTATAGGCATCTTCTAACCTATCCCATACATTACTTGCAACTCCAGTCATGGAATTGAGGGCTTGTTTTATTACCTGAGCTTCATCAACTCCTGCATTATTAGACATGTAATTGGTGATCCATGCATGCATGGCATCAATTCCCCTCATATTCTCTACATCCTCAAAATTAGCAAAATTTACAAGAGGAGGTGTATCTGCTTTGAAAGACTGGATATTCTTAAAGGGATCAACTAGTTTAGACCCATTGCGATCAGATCCATTACCATGAGCCATCTGTAGACTACCAGATGCATTTTCTTGATCAGTGGTATATCTGAGATTACCAGTTGTGGGATCATATACTTTTTCTATTACAGGCTGCTTAGGATGAACTAACAATTTAGGTCCTGCATACTGAGCCTGCAAACATCCTTTGGCACTGGATGGGAAATTCAACACTTTAGTCCTCTGAGACTGTGATTGTATCTGAATAGTGACTAAAGACTTTATCTCAGATGATTCTTGAATAACAGAATCCTTTAATAGAAGACTATTGCTATTTACATGTTGAATTTCTTGATGAAGATCTTGTTGAACAAGATCTAATTTCTCCTCTGTGTGTTTTAGCTGAATCCTATAGTTTACTAACTGCGAGCTTAACACATTAGTATCAAGTTTATTTTCTGCTCTAACTTGCTGCAATTTTTCTCTGTGTACCTCTACAACTTTATGAAGAGCGACCCACCATGCTTCAACATGTGTTTTAAACTGGGAATAAGAGGCTTGAAGTTCATGAACCTCATCTTTGAGTTGCTGGATTAGTTCCTTTTCCAGGCGTTCAAGGGAAGCAACTACAGTGTGCATGTTCTCCTGGAGAGAGAGAAGCTATTTTTCCAGGCGAAGATCACGGACCTCATCCTATGTCTTCTTTTCATGAAGCAATAGTAAACTTTTACAGATGCTCAGGTTTGTCTAGTTTAACATCTTACTTTGGCTGGACCCTTGGACTTCTCCTACAGGGTTGACATGCAAAGGCCAGAAATCGGCTTGGTAAAGACTCGTAAGGTCTTTAAGCATAAAGTCTCGAAAAGGAGGAATAGTTCTAGGTATGACACACGGTCCAGAAGGTGTAGCAATAGCCTTTTCACTGGTTTCTTTAATACCTGTTCTAGAATGGAAGCAGATCTTTCGGATAGCATATTGACACGACCAGAAAAGGGACGTGACTCCGGGATGGTTCCGGACATAGGACCAGTGGATGGATGGAAAACAAACGAACAAAGTTCACATTGAAATAATCCATTATCCAGGGCAGAATACTGGTTATGCGGACATGGATTGGACACAGGTGCCTTGGAAGAGTTAGCACCAGAAGCTTGTTGAACAGTATTTTTAACAACAGGAATTTTAAACAAATCTTCAAAACCCTGTGTGGGTTGAAGACGCACACTCTGTGATCTAGGTAACACAGATGAAGAAGGGTTATTATAGTTAAACATGTGTTCCTTTCTCGTGGACAGAGAACGCCCAGAGGAGAAGCGAATAACTGCTTGGTCATCTATTTCCTCAAGAGTTACACCACGTAACTAAGGATGTTTTTGTTCAGAAATTTGACAGTCCTTATCCCATAAACTAACTGGACATTCATTAGGTAACTTAATATCTTTATGTTTTACAATTTTTGGGGCAAGAAGTTGTGTATTTTCTAAGGTGGACTTCCAGATGGTGGCCAGACCTTCAATTCTATGTTGCCTTTCTGTGTTGTGTTCTCATTTGCACGACACACGGTCCAGAATCCGTAGCAATAGCCTTTTCACTGGTTTCTTATATCCTATTCTGGAATGGAAGCAGATCTTTCAGATAGCATATTGACACGACCAGAAAAGGGACGCGACTCCGGGATGGTTCTAGACATAGGACCAGTGGGTGGATGGAAAACAAACAAACAAAGTTCACATTTAAATAATCCATTGTCCAGGGCAGAATACTAGTTATGCGGACATGGATTGGACACAGGTGAATTGGAAGAGTTAGCACTAGAAGCTTGTTGAACAGTATTTTTAACAACAGGAATTTTAAACAAATCTTCAAAACCCTGTGTGGGTTGAAGACGAACACTCTGTGATCTAGGTAACACAGATGAAGAAGGGTTATTATAGTTAAATGTGTGTTCCTTTCTCGTGGACGGAGAACGCCCAGAGGAGAAGTGAATAACCTCTTGGTCATCTATTTCCTCAAGAGTTACACCATGTAACTGAGGAGATTTTTGTTCAGGAATTTGATAGTCCTTATCCCATAAACTAACTGCCCATTCATTAGGTAACTTAATATCTTTATGTTTTACAATTTTTGGGGCGAGAAGCTGTGTATTTTCTGAGGTGGACTTCCAGATAGCGGACAGACCTTCAATTCCTTGGGCTTTTCTGGGGTTCATCATTAGAGGAATAATCTTATTGTACAAACGGTAATGAACAAGGAAAAACAGGGAATGGTCGACATAGTTCTTTTTCATAAATAGATTCATTGTCTTGAATTTGTATGTCAAGACATCGTCTAGATGACTATCTTTCAGAGTAACAGGGAAGTCTAATAAACAATCAATGTATAAAGATCCCTCATACATGGAATCACAAGCACAACCTAACATAGCATGAGATAATTTAAAGAACTGAGCATCTTTTAACATCATCATTATAATGATTGGCAGACCTTTTCTGTAATGACCTGCTATTCCTATACAGACATAGGATAGATGCATGAATTGTGGATTCTTTGGACTAGCTAAGGCTTGATCTCTAAATTTCTTTACTTGTTTATCACTGAACAATTTTAACTTTCCTTCGGATCCTCCTGTTACTACATGTTGTAAATCAGCAACATGACACTTTTGCCAGGCAGTGTATCCAAAGAAGTTTTTTAGGCCTTTAGATTTCTTTATCATGGAGAGAACTCCATCAAGGATATCATGATAAATCTCAGAAGGCTTGATCATAGGGACTTTAAACTCTTTATCTAAAAACTAATTACAAGAAGATACTTCATCTAACACATTACTACTTTTAGCTGGTAATGAGAAAGTCTGTTCAGAGTTTGGGAAGAAATTTGTGAAACTAACCTCTTCACTACGTGCCTGAGTATAATCTTTAGGTGCTATCTCAGCTCTAGATGTAGAAGCTTGATCCATACTGTATGTGCTCCAATCGATGCTCAAATCTGCACTCGAAATACCAGATAACAACCTCAACTACCCTAAATGCCAGCCACGGCAAACAACGGGACTTACTACAAGGACTTATGACACAGAGTGATGGTATGAGCTTTACAGAGTGCAATACTGAGAGCGATACATCAGTAATGGATTAACTTATCTTACTGAAACTAATATAGTCACACAAAAACTGTATTTAGTGCAAGTAGTTAAAGCCTAGAATCAAAATAACATACCAACTTTTGAAACATAGATGCAAATGAGAACACAACACAGAAAGGCAACACAGAATTGGAACACATCCAGTATAATTCAAACTACTGCATATATCGATGGACGATTACATTATTCTCATATTCATTGCGCGCTGTATAGCACAAACTGATAGACTAGACTTATATGAAGCTTTCTTAATTCTGAGTTTCTGATTTCTACCAGAGGCAGAAAGAGCATACTTCTCTGGCCTTTGAGCTTTCCTAAGACTCAGACTCAAATACTTAAAACTCTAGACTCTCGAAACCTTTCTTGGAGACTTCGCTTGCCAAGACTTGAATGAAGAATGAGGCAGCCTCTCGAGCATTTATAGATCTTACGAGAGGTAGATCTTTAACCTTTCTTCTCAAATCTGGATTTGAAATCCGACCATACAAAGGTGACATGTGCAACCCTTATGCGTAGGACTACCCAAAAGAGAGGTGGGACCAATTAGTCCGTGAACAAGATAAGAGAGAACTAACAAACTTTACAAGTCATCTTTTTGATCACGGGAAGAATAACCCGTGCATACTGTAGGCACGTATGCTTTCCCCTTTTACCGTGGAAGGGCCCATGCTTATCTTTTCACACGAAGAGATAAGTATCTTCGATGGATGACAAGCCACATCCATTAGCTAGAATATTCTTCAAAGCTACTGGAACACCGTTTTGCATAGCCAAGGCATCCTTCATAGATTTGATTGATGGGATGAGTACAGTTAGGAGCTCGTCTATCTTCTATTGGATGAGAGGTTGATGGTTGATCTGGATCGGGTGAAGCAAATAGTACTGGAGGATCTTCTTTCCAGATTACGTTGAGCACCTTAAGCTTATGGGCCCCATACATGCCATGATTGATTGAAGTATGGTTCACTTGATCAATTCGGTAGGTTTTAGTATGTATCCAGATAGGCATTTGAGTGGAATACTAATTTCTTTGAGTATTAGGTGTATTCCAAAAATAGAATCTCGATTCAAGCCCAGTAGGACCATAGGTTTGCACCATATGTCTGTTGATGAGATTTTCAACCATACCATACCTATTAGAGTTGATAGCTGCTTCGAAGGGGCTTCATGTGTTAACTTAAAAACACATCCGGAGTAAGATGATGTCTCGGTGAAATCAACATCATTTGCGGCTTTGCGGGGACCTTGGAATAAACCCCAAATGAGATTTTTGCCACCTTCATGATCTTGCGAACGATCAGTTCTGATAACATGAGGATTACATAAAGTGAGTGGCATTTGCTTATCATCTTCACACTAGTCTTGCAGAATAGATTTGACCTCAAGATCAATATCTTCAGCCTAAGCTGAAATTTCAAAGAAAGGACGATCAGTCCAGAGTCCTGCTGTAGTGAGTTGTTGGGCTGCAATAAGACATCGAAACCTGTCATGGAGAAAGTCATTAGCCATATAAAAATTGTGTCTATCCCTCATTGGTAAGGGATTTGTACTCCATTCCATACAACTGGTTTCATACCACCGATGTTCTCGAACCTTAATGACATTGACATGTCCTTTGGCTTACACAGGAGGTTCAGGGGAAATATGTCCTTCCCTAGAAAGGAAGTCTGCAAAGATGTTAGAGGAACCAGGAAGATGTGCAATGTCAAAATCAAATGTATTGAGAAATTGAGCCCATCTGAGTAGATGTCCTCTGACTAGGTAGGTGGATCCTTTCCTAATAGCTTATTTAGCTCAATGCGATCTTCTGCTAGTTTGCAGTAGAATCTAGCAATATAATTCACAAGACCAAGAAACCTTTGAAGTTCTTTGACAGTGGTTTCCTGAAGAGTCTGGATGCGGGTCAGAATGTGAGGTTGTGCTTCCATTTCCCCCTCAGGAGAAGCTTGATGCCAATAGAAAGAATCTCACGTTGAGCAAGGGATAGCCTACCATATATGATCCTTGCTGGGCAAGGGATGTTGATTATCCTCAAGACATTCATTAAGAGGTTTACAATTGACTACTAACCTCTTTTCAGATAGTTCAATTCCATTTTCATCAAACTTTGGTACATACATTGCATGGAAACAAAATGGAGAACCGGAATGTCTGATCAGGTCTAAAGAAAGTAATTCAGAAATTTCTTGAAGGCAAATTTTAGTTTCATGCATACTCATCAGGAAGTAATTTGCCTTTGCCTTTGGAATTATTTCATTACGTGAAGCATCTCATTTGAGAGGTAGAGAGCATGTCAGGTTCCTTTGCTGCTTCTTTAGATCTTTTGTCATTATAGTTTGAGCAAAAGCCATTTTGATCTGTTCCAGATTTTGAGCTGCTGCTTCAAGCTGTTGAGTGAGCCATACCTTGTTTTCCTTCTTTTGTTTCTTCTATTTCTGGATTTCTATTGGCTTGGTGAATGCCATGTTTTGATGAAGACGGGGCATTTGATATGTTCCCAATAGAGTGATAAACATGGAATCCATGATAACGGGTTCCCATGATTGCATTGTTTGGCTGCCTATGACTCCATCATAGCCATTTACTTCATAATGGATGAAGGTAGTTCATCAATTATACATGTTCCTAGCTGAATAAGAGCTCTGCATATGAGTTTGGACTCATATTTTGCTTTTCTAAATTTAATATCTGTTTTAGTTTCAATCCAGAGATCTTTATGAATATAAATGTATACCAGCATAGAAATGGTAAAAAAAAAGCTAAGTTTAGAAGTTGTTGGTTTAAAAGTTGTTGCAGGGTTAAAAGATAATGGAGGTTGAATGACGGTGGAGATTAGGGTGAAGTGTTGGCCGTAGCGGTGGCGGTGGATGGCAGTGGCGGCATAGTGTTTGGTGAGTGGTGACGCTGCAGGGTTAGGGAGAAGGAGGGGATGTGAGGACTGTGGAGGGTGGAATGGTGCAGCGGCCATGGGGGAAGGTCTAAGCGGTTGGGGGTTGTGGGATGGGAGGCAGAGCCTCCACCCACACCCGCAGGTGTGGGTGGAGGCGGAGGGTGTGGGTGGAGGCTCTGCCTCCCATCCCACACCCCTTGTGTTTGAGTCTAAAGGGACTGTGGGCCATAGCCCCATAGTCCAATCTCTTTTTTTTTATTGTTTACTGTGCTCCAATTAACAATCCAGTCCGCCCACATAAAATTTCACTGTATATTTTTTCTTTTGAGTTTCAAGTTATATATATATATGTATATCCAAATCTATTACAGTAGTTTGCCCAAAAATAACACATGATTTCACTTTCTATTTTTTTTATATTCATTTATTATAAATTCACACTCATATATATATATATATATATGAGTATATGTATATTGTTATAACACCACAATTAATTAATTTTTGATTTTCTTCTATTTGTAGTTTATATACCAGAAAATAAGGAAAGAATAACAACCAGAATTATAAAAAAAGAACAATGTATACACACACACATATATGTACATGTATATATAGCCTGATATATATATGTATAGATATATACACATTGCACTACTACTCATAATACACAAACTTGAGTATTAAGACTATTTAAATTTTTGTTTTACATTCAAAGAATAATCAGTATCAACACTCTTCTAATTTTTTTTTTGCATATATATTTTTTTGAAACATAGAATAACAGGAATACATTTTTGTTTTGAAATAGCTCTGTATGGCAGAATGAACATTCTCATTTAACCTTTCTAACAGCAACTAATGTTTTAACCTACCAAGTAATAAACAGATAACAACTCTCAAAGTTTCTCTTTTCATGGCCACAACTAATACTTAGAAATTTCACTACAATATAACAGAAAGGAGTTACATTATATATATATATATATATACATATATATATATATACATATATATATATATATATATATATATATATATATTTATTTATTTATTTATTTTGCAAAGGATAATGATAGAAATATAAATACAACTTCACATGCATTTCACAAACTTCATAACTCCACAAAAATAGGAAGTAAACAACATTAAATAGAATAACAGAATGTTTACATTTCATTATCTATCACAGCCAACTCTATGGCAAGTAACTTAGCAAACTTTTACAAAAATACAATACAATAACGCCACAATGGCCATGGCTCCAACAACCAACACAAAGGAACTATAAGAAAACCAAAATGCACTCCTCTCAACTCCATTTTTCATTTAACCACCTGCAATAAAACACAACAAAAGAACAACCACCAGCCACTTCGAAAAGCCCTCCTCCCTACCATAGACCCGCAAGTGGGTCACCCCCAAGCTAGGGAGGTAGGGATTCACATAGGTGCAACATTCTAAAACAAAAATCAAACACCACAACACAAAAATCAGCCCCAAGGTTTAACACAAAACTCAACTCATGACAATGAGTTTGATGAGGGTAGGGAATGGACCCCTCTACTTTAAAGGTCACCCAAATGATAAAATACCAAACTCATGGCCTCAAGCCAAAATCTCTAAAACCACCACTCTCCACAAAATCACAAAAATAATCTCAATGGCACTCTTGCCATTCAATAATCTCCTCAACAAGTAAAAGCCCTCAAGGCATAAATACAACAAGGAGGTTTCTTTCCCCTACCCAAACAAGTTGAGCATTACCTCCAATGGAGGTGCTCTCACCATACTCCCATCCCACACAAAAAATAAAGCAAACAACAAAACAACCAAAAATACAACACAACACATTAAATAAGCAAGGGTGAAGAAACAAAGTTTAAGAGGCTTACCTTCAAAGCCCTATAATGGAAGCACGTTTGGTGACGAGCTCCAAGCTTTCCCAAACCTTCCAATCTTTCAAGAATTCCTCCAACTTTCCCCAAACTCCTCCAAAATAGCAAGAAAAATTAAAATTGCAAGAACCCCACACTCCTCAACAAGAGGAGATAATATAGGCCATCAATTTGGCCTTGAGGAATGAGAAGGTGACACTTGTCACCTTCTCCTTCCTCCTCCAATGCCACTTGCAAGGGAGAGGAAGTGTGAGGATGACAAGTGTCATCCTCTCATTCCATCTCAATTATCACCTTATCCACTTATGCTCTCACACATGTGTGAGAGGACAAGTGGTGAGGTGGGATTCCCACTCAAACCTCCAAGAGGATAAGGGATGCCATATGGCATCCTCTTATTCTCTCAAAGAGCCATCTCCCTCCAAGATGCTCTCACACATGTGTAAGAGTCTTGGAGACCTCCCAAGTCTTCCTTGGGAAAGGATTCCCAAACTTTGGGAAGGGAGATGAGTCTTTCCCAAAGCATGACTCATCTCCCACCTTCCCTAAATTCAAATTTCGTCACTTAGACTAAACCATAGTTTAGAGTGACCAAAAGTGGGTTAATCCAAGGGTTAGATAGTCCAAGTTGACCCTAGACCCATGGGTGACCACCTAGGGTAACATTTGGGACTCTAAGGTTCACAAAGGGGTCATAAATCCACTTTAAATGGCCTCAAAAATAAAATAATACCAAGTGGTGTAAATCATGTAAAATTATACAACACTTATTATTAATTAAATAGACAAAGGGGTACTAGGCCAAAATGATAAAAATTAAATCAAGCACTTAAATCAACATTCAATTTCAAACGTGATCCTTATCCCTCTTGGGCATGGATCAGTTTTACAGGGAATAACATAGTGTGCATTCTACCTCTAATTTCCCATGGCTAGGGAATGTAAAACCTGCACATCTCGATCAAGTGTCAATCATATCATGATAATCATAGCCGAAGCAATTGGAATTAAATTCATGCCATAGAATACAACAATAATCATCAATAACATAATTTTAAATTATATTGCATTTTTCAATCACATGTCAAATAGTCAACATCACATAAATAACTAGAATCTCATCACAAAGCATCATCTAATATATCTCGTATGTCGAATCCCAAAATATCATCAAGTATGATAAAATCAAATCACATATGTCTAATCAATGTCCTATCATAATCAGGAGATAAAATCAACTCTGCATAATGAAACCATAGTCACTAAAAGTCTGATAATGTCATCAACTAAAATGCATAACAATCAAAATAAGGAAGGTAAAATAATCAGCCTCACATCCTCCCCCTAAGACTAAACTTCCTCCTGGAAGTTGTCAAAAAGGTGAGGATAGAGTGCCCTCAAACTAGCTGCATCCTCCCAAGTCGCTGTGACCTCATCATAACGATCCCACTGGACCCTAACTTGGTCTAGCTCTCAACCTTGAAGGCCCAACGTCCAACGAGCCAATATGTGAATTGGCTCCAAAGCCAATTGTCTATTCACCTCTACCTGTAGAGCCCTCCAGTCCAGTACGTGAGATAAATCAGATATATATCATCTCAAAATAGAAATATGAAAGACATCGTGGATACGTGACAGGCTAGGTGGCAATGCTAGATGATAAGCAACTGGTCCTATCTGCTCCAAAATCTCAAAGGATCCTACAAACCGTGGTGTGAGCTTAGAGCCCCTTCCATAACGGATAGGGCTCTTGTGTGGCCACACTCTAAGGAATACCCTGTCACCCACTGAGAAGTTCTGATCAGTCCTCTTAGCATCAACATACTTCTTCTATCTATCCTGTGCCTCCTGAAACCTCTACCTAATCAGTGTGACATGCTGCTCCATATCCTGTACAAGCTCTGGACCAATGGCAACTCTATCCTCTATCTGATCCCAACTCAATGGTGTCCTGCATGGTCTACCGTATAAAGCCTGAAAGGGAGGCATACCCATCGAGCTGTGATACCCATTATTGTAGCAAACTCAACCAGATATAGATACTCCTCCCATCTAGATTGATGGTCCATAACATAGATCCGAAACATGTCCTCCAACACTTGATTCACCCGCTCTGTCTATCTATCTATCTTAGGATGATAAGCGGAGCTAAAGTTGAGTTGTGTGCCCAACACTTGCTGCAAGGCTCTCCAGAATGCTGAAGTGAATACAGAATCTCTATCTGAAATGATGCGGCAAGGTATTCCATGTAATCTCACAATATCATCTAAGAATACCCTCACCACTGTTGGCGCATTATATGTCGTGCGTATAGGTGAGAAATGTGCCACCTTGGTCAACTTGTTGGCTGTCACCATGATGGCATCATGGTGATGTGAAGAAATAAGAAGACCAACAATAAAATCCATGGAAATGGTGTCCCATTTCCACTCAGGTATCTCATGTGGGTATAAAAGACCCACTGGATGTTGATGCTCGGCCTTGACCCTCTGGCACTCAAGGCATCAAGCAACAAACTCTGCTATATCTCGTCTCATACTCACCCAATGGTACAACTGTCATAGATTGGCATGCATCTTCTTCACCCCCAGATGTGCCGCATATGGTGCTCTATGAGCCTCTAATAACACTACAGTATGTAGGTCACCTGTACAGGGTACATAGATGCGCTGTCGATGACGAAGTAACCCATCTACCTCAAGTGAATACCCTGCGAACTTGCCCACAAGGGCCCTCTGTGAACTGATCTCCTACTGCACCTCAAGAAACCACTCATCCTCTGGTAGATGTTGAATAATGCGAGCTCTCAAGTCCACACTCAGAGTCAAGGTCAAGAGTTTGTGGCACCTCCAACTCTATGCATCAGCAACCACGTTCTCCTTCCCTTTCATGTAGTGGACATCAAAGTCATACTCACAGAGGAACTCCATCCAACGCCGCTGACGGGCGTTCAGATTCGGCTGTGTAAAGATATATTGAAGGCTGTGGTGATCTGAATGGAGCTCAAAATGATGACCCAATAAGAAATGTCTCTAACGAACTAGAGTATGAACTACTACCGCTAACTCCAAGTCATGCATGGGGTAGTTCAACTCATGGGTCTTGAGCTTTCACGACTCATATGCGATCACTCTACCACCCTGCATAAGTATAGCTCCCAATCCCTCAAGTGATGCATTCGTGCAAACCATAAAATTTGTTGTAGGATTAGGAACCGCTAAAATAGGAGAGCTGGTGAGACGCTCCTTGAGGACCCCGAAGGCCCTCTCACATTGCTCAGTTGATAAACAGCTCTTCCCTTTCTGCTGAAGGGAAGTGATGGGGTGCACTATCTAAGAAAAACCCTCAACAAAGTGATTGTAATAACCAGCTAACCCCATAAAACTCCTGACCTCTGTCACACTAGTGGGTGCTGGCCAATCCTTGATAGCCCTGATCTTCGATGGATTTACTAAGATTCCATCGTCAGATAGGATATGCCCCAGATACTAAACCTCTGTCCTGAAAAATGCACACTTCGCCAAGTTTCCCATAAAGATTCTTCTCTCTCAAACACTGTAGAACCTGATGAAGGTGCTCCTCATGCTCCTCCTCGGTTCGTGAGTATATCAAAATGTCATCGAGGAAAATGATCACGAACCGATCTAAATAGGTACGGAACACCCTATTCATGAGACTCATCAACACTGCAGGGGCATTCATCAAGCTGAAGGGAACCACCGTGAACTCATAGTGGCATATTAAGTCTGAAAGGCAGTCTTATGGATATCTGCCTCTGTGATATGTAGTTGATGATACCCAGACTTCAGGTCTATCTTAGAGAACACCTTGGCTCCCTGCATCTGAACAAAAAAATTGTCAATCCTGGGCAAAGGATAATGGTTCTTCACCGTCACCTTATTCAACTGCCTGTAGTCCATGCACAAACAAAGAGACCCATCCTTCTTCTTCACGAAGATGACAGGAGCGCCCCAAGGTGAAACGCTCAGTCGGATGTGCCCCTTCTAGAGCAAGTCCTCCAACTGTAACTTGAGCTCCGTGAGCTCATGTGTGGTCATCCTGTAGGGTGCACGAGACACTAGCTCAGTACCCGGTAGTAGGTCTATGTGAAAGTCTACCTCTCAACGGGGTGGCATCCCTGGTAACTCTGCTGGAAACACATTGGCAAACTCTCTAAGGATAGTATGATCATCCAAAGATGCCTCAGGCTCATCATCTAATCTATCACTCACTGTGATGGCGAACATCTGACATCCCTTCCGCATGCAATGCTTAAGCTGCTGAGCGGATATCATATGCACTGTTGTGGGCTTTTGCATGCCCACTATCTCAACTGATGTACCATGATCGTCTAAACAGTTGATTGCCTTTTGGTGACAATCTAGCTTGGCTTGGTGAGCCGCAAGCCAATCCATACCCAACACCACATCATAGGATCCTAATGTCATGACTCTAAGGTCGCATACTATGGTAAAGGGTCCCAAAGTAATCTCACAATCATGGACTAAGACATCTACTATCATCTTGGCCCCTGAGGCCAATTCAACCACCCACCTTTCAGCCTGCTTAGAGGCCACCAGCCTGCAATGCTCCACTAACGATGGAGATATGAATGAGTCAGTAGCACCAGAATCAAAGAGAATAGAAATGGGGTTACCCCCAATCATACCTAACGTCTCAATCACTAACACCTAAAAATTAGCCTGGCGGTTATCGACTGCCGCAAACATACGGTGGGATCTACCCACATCACCAACAGTCTGCTCGGATCCTCCTGCATGAGGCTATGCCCCTACTGTAAAACCCCATGGACACTCTCTAGCTAGGTGTCTAGCTTCACCACAAACATAACAAGGGCCCCTAGCCTATACCTGTCTAGTTTGAGTCCTACTCGACTGCTGCTACCCTGATCTACCAGTAGACCCCTACGAGCCCCTATAAGACTGCTGTGACCTCGTGGGTCTCGCAGGTGGTCCGTGCTACCTCTGATCTCTTCGTGGGCCCTGCTTCTGCCAACCTCTATTATGTGCCCCATGTGTCCTCTGTTGTGTCCTAGCTCTCTACTGCTGTTGTGGGGGCCTAGGATGTAATGGTGCAGAACTAAATCCTCCTATATGAGGTGGCTGTGATGGTCTGCAGAAACTCTACTAATGTAGCTGCTGCCCATGATCCTAAAACTGAGGGCGTGAACTCTGCCCTCATCCCTGAATCTCCTCAGTGATATATGCCTTCTCAGCAGCATCACTCAAAGTCTGGGGGTCTGCCATACGAACAGGCCCTACTATACAATGGTTCAGTCCTCTGATAAACTTATGCACAGGAGTTTCTCGTCATGGAGATACTCCGCATATCAGGATGACTCAATAAATCTACCCTCGTACTGTGCCACTGTAAGTCCTCTCTACTGAAGGTCATGGAACTCATCTATACAATGCTGCCTGTAATGATCTGATAAGTATCGCGCATTGAAGCGCTCAATGAAGGTCTCCCATGTGAGAGTGTCTAGTGAAAGGTGACGCTTGCACTCCTTAATGCGCCACCAGGTAGCTGCTGCATCTCACAACAAGTGTACTGCCACACAGGCCTTTGTGTTTCCCTCGTAAGGACACAACGCAAAGCATCTATCTAAGCTAATAAGCCAGGCCTCCACCTCAGCTGTCTCTATGGTCCTGACGAATGTAGGAGGGTTCAACCTTAATAAATCCCTAATGGGGTCTCCTCTATCTCTAGGCCTCCTGATAGGCTCATCTGTGTAATAGTCATAAGGTCTGTGAATAATGTGCTCTACTCGTACTACCTCATCATACCTCGCATGATGTGAAGGGCTCCTGCTACGGGCCTTGTCGGCTGAACCGACCTCCTGTCTCTGGCATCTCAACGTAAGGCTCCACATGTGGTGCCCCTCGCGGCTCAGCACAGGGCTCCACATGTGGCTCGACATGGGACTCAGCTCGTGGCTCCATGTGTGGCTCGTCTCATGGATCCTCATGGGGCTCGACACATGGCTCTATGCATGGCTCAACTACAGCCAGTGGAAGCCTATCTAAAACTACCTATAAATCCTGCAATATCTATGGCCCAATATCTGGTAGGGCCGGTGGTGCATGCGGTGCCTATAAGTCTAGTTGTGGCTGTAGGACTGGCTGATCCAGTCCCTCAGCTGAAGATTCAGTGTGCACCTCGGTGGGTGGAGTGCGGTGGGACTACGCTCGCCAAACTTGTCGGGGAGGCATCCTACAAAATGAAGTAACCACAAATTAATCAAAGTTACAAAAATAATAATGTGCCCAAAACAAGCCCAGTGTTTAAACTTAGGCTTTGATATCAAATGTCATGCCCGCATTTCCCATGCGGTCATGACACACAACACACATGTCATGACCAAATGTCGGGGAGGCATCCTACAAAATGAAGTAACCACAAATTAATCAAAGTTACGGAAATAATAATGTGCCCAAAACAAGCCCAGTGTTTAAACTGAGGCTCTAATACCAAATGTCATGCTCACATTTCCCATGCGGTCATGACACACAACACACGTGTCATGTCCACATTTGCTATGTGGTCATGACATGAACTACGAAAAACTTTTCTACCTATTCCTAGGAACCCTCTCACATGCGTCTGCGTGCTCAGTGGCAACACACCTAAGGTGTAAACATGTCAACATAATCGCTATGGTGAAGACCGTCTAGGGGGTATGCAACACGTAGTGTGTCGCTTCTAGGGTTAGACTGATTTTAATCTGAACCCTAAGTTTCCTAGGTGAAGATGATTTTGCTAACATCGAAACCTAACTTAACTCAGGTCCAAAAGAAATTGTAAAGTGATTAAGTAATATGGTATGATGGCACATGATTGAAGTGGAATGATGGAATGAAAACTAATAAAATAATACAAAAATTAAACCCTAAAAATCTAGGAAAAATCTGACAGCATAACGCATTTCTGATAAACGCAAAATAAATTTTAAAATAAAACATCAAGAAGGGATTAAATAAAATTTAAGAATTAAAAATCAAAATTTAAATTAAATCTTAGGAACAAGTTCAAGATGATAAAAATAAAATAAAATAAAATAAACTTCGAGTCCGTTAATAAACATAATTTTGACAATTATCTTTATTATCAACTCAGAAAATAGAGGAGGGAAGAGGTTATGGCACTCATTCCAGTAAAATAATATTAAAGAAATAATTAATAACAAGGAAAGAAAGTCTCTCCACGGAAAAATAAAATAGATAGCCCGAATTAAAGTGAATTTAAAAACAAAGGAAAAAACAAATACTCTTTCCCAACTAAAATCAAATTTACTCCCCAATTAAAATTTAATGCACAAGTTCATAAAATAAAATGCAAAACCCTCATTTAAAAATTCAAACAAAATATTAAGATCTCCAAGTTTAAAAATGAACAAAAGGAAAAGGGGTATTAACAATATCTCCTCTCAATAAAATAACCTTTCATAAAAGAAAAATAAGAAAAGCCCTAATTCAACTTAAAATTGTTTTCTATACACAAGTTGCCCTAATTTCATTTTAGAATGGGTTATCTCTAAAAGAACCCTAGTTTCTCTAACTCACTATTTTTGTTTTCTTTGTTTTGGTTTTGTTTCAAGTTTTGTAGGTGAAGGGTTTGAGATGCCATTAGAGGCCATGGAAGCCTCCCCACAAGAGTTTACATGTAATACTACTAAGAGTTTCCATGGTTTATTGCTATATCTTTTTTTTGTTTGAGAGATAGCATTCTACGAATATAAATGTATACCAGCGTAGAAATGGTAAAAAAAAAATGCTAAGTTTAGAAGTTGCTAGTTTAAAAGTTGCTGCAGGGTTAAAAGATAATGGAGGTCGAACGACAGTGGAGATTAGGGTGAAGTGTTGGCCGCAGCGGCGATGGCGTAGTGTTTTGGTGAGTGGCAACACTGTGGGGTTAGGGAGAAGGAGGAGATGTGAGGACCGCGGAGGGTGGAACGGTGCAACGGCTGTGGGGGAAGGTCTAAGCGGTTGGGGGGTGTGGGATGGGAGGCTCCGCCTCCCATCCCACACCTGTGGGTGTGGATGGAGGCTCCGCCTCCCATCCCACACCCCTTGTGTTTGAGTCTAAAGGGACTGTGGGCCGTAGGCCCACAGTCCAATCTCTTTTTTTTTATTGTTTACTGTGCTCCAATTAACAATCTAGTTTGCCCAAATAAAATTTCACTGTATATTTTTTGAGTTTCAAGTTATATATATATATAAATATATGTATATATATATATGTATGTATATATATGTATATCCAAATCTATTACAGCAGTTTGCCCAAAAATAACACATGATTTCACTTTCTATTTTTTTTATATTCATTTATTATAAATGCACACTCATATATATATATATGAGTATATGTATATTGTTATAAAACCATGATTAATCAATTTCTGGTTTTCTTCTATTTGCAGTGTATATACTAGAAAATAAGAAAAGAATAACAACAACTAGAATTATAAAAAAAAGAACAATGTATATATATATATATACATGTATTTATAGCCTCATATATATATATATATATGTATTGATATATACACATTGCACTACTACTCATAATACACAAACTTGAGTATTAAGACTATTTAAATTTTTGTTTTCCAGTCAAGGAATAACCAGTACCAACTCTCTTCTAATTCTTTTTTGTATATATATTTTTTTGAAACATAGAATAAAAGGAATACATTTTTGTTTTGAAAATGCTCTGTATGGCAGAATGAACATTCTCATTTAACATTTCTAACAACAACTAATGTTTTAACCTACCAAGTAATAAACAGATAACAACTCTCAAAGTTTCTCTTTTCATGGCCACAACTAATACTTAGAAATTTCACTACAATATAACAGAAAGGAGTTACATTATATATATATATTTATTTATTTATTTTGCAAAGGATAATGACAGAAATATAAATACAACTTCACATGCATTTCACAAACTTCATAACTCCACAAAAAAAGGAAGTAAACAACATTAAATAGAATAACAGAATGTTTACATTTCATTATCTATCACAACCAACTCTATGGCAAGTAACTTAGCAAACTTTTACAAAAATGCAATACAATAAGGCCACGATGGCCATGGCTCCAACAGCCAACACAAAGGAACTATAAGAACACCAAAATGCACTCCTCTCAACTCCATTTTTCATTTAACCACATGCAATAAAACACAACAAAAGAACAACCACCAGCCACTTCGAAAAGCCCTCCTCCCTACTGTAGACCTGCAAGTGGGTCACCCCTAAGTTAGGGAGGTAGGAATTCACACAGATGCAATATTCCACAACAAAAATCAAACACCACAATACAAAAATCAGCCCCAAGGTTCAACACAAAACTTAACTCATGACAATGAGTTTGATGAGGGTAGGGAATGGACCCCTCTACTTCAAAGGTCACCCAAATGATAAAATACCAAACTCATGGCCTCAAGCCAAAATCTCTAAAACCACCACTCTCCACAAAATCACAAAAATAATCTCAATGGCAGTCTTGCCATTCAATAATCTCCTCAACAAGTAAAAGCCCTCAAGGCATAAATACAAAATGTGGGAGTGACCTCAAGGAGGTTCCTTTCCCCTACCCAAACAAGTTGAGCATTACCTCCAATGGAGGTGCTCTCACCATACTCCCATCCCACACAAAAAAATAAAGCAAACAACAAAACAACCAAAAATACAACACAACACATTAAATAAGAAAGGGCGAAGAAACAAAGTTTAAGAGGCTTACCTTCAAAGCCCTATAATGGAAGCACATTTGGTGAAGAGCTCAAAGCTTTCCCAAACCTTCCAATCTTTCAAGAATTCCTCCAACTTTCCCCAAACTCCTCCAAAATAGCAAGAAAAATTAAAATTGCAAGAACCCCACACTCCTCAACAAGAGGAGATAATATAGGCCATCAAATTGGCCTTGAGGAATGAGAAGGTGACACTTGTCACCTTCTCCTTCCTCCTCCAATGCCACTTGCAAGGGAGAGGAAGTGTGAGGATGACAAGTGTCATCCTCCCATTCCATCTCAATCCTCACCTTATCCACTTGTGCTCTCACACATGTGTGAGAGGACAAGTGGTGAGGTGGCATTCCCACTCAAACCTCCAAGAGGATAATGGATGCCATATGGCATCCTCTTATTCTCTCAAAGAGCCATCTCCCTCCAAGATGCTCTCACACATGTGTGAGAGTCTTGGAGGAAGTCCCCACATGCTTGGGAGTCTTGGAGACCTCCCAAGTCTTCCTTGGGAAAGGATTCCCAAACTTTGGGAAGGGAGATGAGTCTTTCCCAAAGCATGACTCATCTCCCACCTTCCCTAAATTCAAATTTCGTCACTTTGACTAAACCATAGTTTAGAGTGACCAAAAGTGGGTTAATCCAAGGGTTAGATAGTCCAAGTTGACCCTAGACACATGAGTAACCACCTAGGGTAACTTTTGGGACTCTAAGGTTCACAAAGGGGTCATAAATCCACTTGAAATGACCTCAAAAATTAAATAATACCAAGTGGTGTAAATCAAGTAAAATTATACAACAATTATTATTAATTAAATAGACAAAGGGGTACTAGGCCAAAATGATAAAAATTAAATCAAACACTTAAATCAACATTCGATTTCAAACGTGATCCTTATCCCTCTTGGGCATGGATCAGTTTTACAGGGAATAACATAGTATGAATTCTACCTCCAATTTCTCGTGGCTAGGGATTGTAAAACTTGCACATCTCGATCAAGTGTTAATCATATCATGATAATCATAGCCGAAGCAACTAGAACTAAATTCATGCCATAGAATACAACAATAATCATCAATAACATAATTCTGAATTAAATTGTATTTTTCAATCACATGTCAAAGAGTCAACATCACATAAATAATTAGAATCTCATCACAAAGCATCATATAATATATCTCGTATGTCGAATCACAAAATCTCATCAAGTATGATCAAATCGAATCACATATGTCTAATCAATGTCCTATCATAATTAGGAGATAAAATCAACTCTGCATAATGAAACCATAGTCACTAAAAGTCTGATAATGTCATCAGCTGAAATGCATAACGATCAAAATAAGGAAGGTAAAATAATCGGCCTCACAATTCTTAATCTATTTCCTCTATAATAGGAAGATTGAATCTTTTGAAGGCATTCCGGAGGATGTCTTCTGTTTCTCTTGCTACCTGATCAATCTCTTCAAGCATAAGTTTGTTCATTCTTGCTTTGCTCCAGAATTCATCCTTGCAGTCCTTAAAGATTATGTTCATTTGCTTTGGAGTAATGGAAGGATAGAGCTGAATTGCAATCTGTTCTCAGATCTCTAAGTCCTTTGCCTTGGCATTCTCTTTTCTAAGTTCAAGTACCTTCTCTAGACTTTTAGGAATCAATGAAATGATTTCAATAAATGCTTTATTATAAATATTCAGATACCTGACTGTAGCTTCTTCCAAGATCCTCTTGTCAGTATCACTATAATCATCATAAAATTCTATGATTGGTTGCAGATTTCCATCCATAGTGACTGCCTTGATGATATCATCAATAGTAAGAGTGGGCTTTTCAACAAATTCTTCTCCCTTTTCTTCTTTGTTTTTACTGGCAAAGGATTCCTTGGATGTTTTCTTCTTCTTCTTCATTTTCTTAACTTCCTCATCAGACTTTGTTTCTTCATCATCCTTTTGACTTGTGTAAGACCTTGTGGCTTTTGTTTTCATTCTCTTTTCTCCCTTACCAGATGTCTTGACTTCTGGTTTGGTGGCTCTTGAGCTCTCAGGAATGACAGGTGTAGAGCTCTTAGAGGATCTAGTCTAAGAGGAGGCTTGTACCGGAACACTTCCTTTTTCTGCTTCTTGTTTATCTTTCTTAGCTCTTTCTATTTTCTCTCTATTTGCATCAACTACCTCTTTTGATATGCCATATCTTTTGGCAATTTCCTCTACTTCCCTTCTAACTTTTCTTTTTATTTGTGGTTGTCTTAGCTCAACATGTATTTTTACACTTAGTTCTTGAAATGTTCCAAACCTTTATGTCTCAGGGTCCTTAGGCTGACTTAGCAAGTGTTGAATATGCAGCTTCAAAATTTTTTCATCGACCTCATATCCCATTGGCATTATCCAAACTATTCTAGGCTCAACTACCTCTATTAAGCATTGATTAGTATCTACGATAAAACACACTATATCCTTGTATTTTTTTACTATGGATTGAGGTATCCTTTCTCTAGCTTGCATCATACTTTGGAAGTTCTTAAAGTATCCCCAGAGTGTTGTGCTTTGAGCCTTGGCATCAACAAGTCCATACATATAATCTCTAATATGTATTGCAACCGGTTTGTCATTTTGTCAAACCCAACCACTTGATCTGGGTAGCTCATTCATGAAGTAGAAGAATAGACACAGTATAAAACAACCATACTTGAATGAGTTCTTCTTATCCTTCTTGATCTTCTGCAAGTTTTCTAACAGTTGGTTTAAAAGAAGGTCACATAGGTCATAATCTGCATTTTCCCTTAACATCTGATATATTGTATATATTGCAGTTCCAGACACAAAATTCTCCTTGCTGGAATGATAGATCTTATATCCAATTATCATAGAGGCAAATTTGATATTTGGATCTATGATGTCTTCAATTGTCATTTCTCTTTTGTCAAACTTAGATCCGGTAACTTCAATAACTATCTGGTTCTTGACAGACTTGAGTACAGGTAACCCACCAGATGAGTGCAGTCTAGTTACTGCCCTAATGGCATCTTTTGTTATCTTGAAGGGGATCATTAGCCACATGAAATTGTCATGTATTCTTCTAAGAACATACCAGAACCAATCATCTTTAGCAAAACAGGGAAAGTGGATGCAATATCCAAAGTGCTTATCTCGGAGGGCCTTGTATTAAGGTTTGAGTTCAAAACTTTCATCTATTAATCACTTATGGTAGATGTCCATCAACTTAGATTCTCCAAATTCCTCAATATTGGTGTGGATGTAAACCCTAACATCTTCTACGTGCAGTACCCCATGCGGAATGCTAGAAAAAGTGCCTAAGGGATCAACTTCTAGGGATTTGTAGGGGTGTTTCTTGAACTTTGGGTGCGGTCTATCAGTGATCTTAACAACCATTGGAGTAGTCATTTTTGCAAAAGATTCAGAGAGAGATATTCAGAAAGGAAGTACCTTTTCATGCTTTTAGGGTTCAAAATAAGAGCCAGAACAAATCACTAGTTGAATTAGATTTTATGGTTGATCTTTGAAAGAGTTGTAGAAACTTGATGCAGATCTCTTCTTTTCTTCTTCTCGAATGCAAATGTGCAAATGATGAGTGAAAGAACCCTTTTATTCTTTCGCAAACCCTAGTTTCCTTTTGTAATAAATGCATAGCTTAAGTTATATGGTTGCCTTGTTCTGAGAGAGATCTTTTCGAATCACTATGTTGCACTTAGAATCATGTTCAGTGATAATTGACAGTGCATCTTCTTTCCTCCAATCATACCATGGATCTGCAGATTAAGATATCTCAATTTTGAGTCATATCGGATCTGTCTATGAAGGTCCTGCTTTACCAGATGGTTGTCAAACTGGATCAATCTTAGATGATTAAATTCTTGCAAAACTCCATGCGATCTTTCATATCTTTACCGAGGGTTATTTAGATATTTTTCTGAGAACCCTTTAATCCACAACATTCCATGTGCCAAATTTAGGCACCAATTGACTAGCTAGGGGAATTTATTTTTCTTTGTGACTCCCCCTGAGCCAGAGCTCATCTGTTTAGTTTCTGGAAGGAGTATCAGCACCAAATTCTGGTGCGGATCCATCCCCAACATTTTCTGTACTCTTCTTCACCCAAATCTTGCTCATCTCCCTTTGAACTTCATCCACATTCACTTTGCCTTTTCCTATATCTTGTTTCTAATTATGATGTACCAGCCCCATTTTATCCTAGTTTTTACTTTTGCAGAATTTGGCAATATGACCAGATCTATTGCAATTGTAACAAACAACATTTCTTTGCATATTTGACTGATATCCTCTTGATCTACATTGATTAGCCATATGTCCCATTCTATTGCATGAAAAGCATCTACCATTGAATGAATTGTTTATTTGCATATTTCTACATTCATGAGATTTGTGACCATACCTTTTGTAGTTGAAACATTGTCTGGAGAAGGATGGATTAGTCTGATTCATTCTCCTTCTGCACTTAGTTGCTTTATGACCAAAGTTGTTGCAATTGTAGCAGTATCCATTGAATGATGGATATCTTTGGGCATTTGGTTGCCTTACCGGAGGTCTTCTAGGCCTGTTTCTTTGATTTCCTGATCCAGAGTTCTTCTGACTAGATCAAGAGCTTTCACCTTTCTCATATCCCAAGCCACTCTTGTCATCTACCATCTTTTAGCTTTCAAGAAGAACTTCAAGTTGAGCTGAGCTTATCTTGAATTTCTCTTTGAATTCATTTGTTGTTTGAAGATCTTGTTTAAGAGTGTGTATCTGATTCTCAAGTTGTTCTTCATTATCTCTAGCTTCTTCAAGATTAGATTCAAGATGCTTGATTATTCTGTCCATTTTGTGGCAGTCCTCTGTTTTCTCCATGAGGGATTGTTTTAGATTATCTTCAGTTTTCCTTTTCTCTTCAATTTCTTGGGTGAATCTCATAACCCCTAATTCCATCTCATGCCTTACCATAATGACCTCTTTTGATAGCTTCTCACATAGCTTGTTTTTCTCATTCAGATCTTCATTAGTATCATTGGCTTCACTCTGACTTGCTAATTTTTGAAGTAGTTCCTTTCTCTTTTTCACAGAGATACTCAGTTTTTCTTTTAGCTCATTAATGAAATCATCAGCTTGTTTGTGTCTTTCTCTCAAGTTATTGACTTCAGAGTGAGATTGCTCAAGATCATCTAGGGTAGACTGAAGTTGTTCCTTCATACCATACATATCCATTGAGATTCCTAGATCTTCCTCAAACTATTAGGCTTTGTTCAGAGGAACTTAGCTCTGATACCAATTGTTGGAAATAAGGAAGACAACTGAGAGGGGGGGTGAATCAGTTATCTCAAATATCTTTACTTTCTTTCCTCCTTTAATAATTAGTGTAGCATCAAAACATATAAGCATACATAAACATGAGAGTAAAAATAAAATCAACACACATAACACAAGGATTTTTACATGGAAAACCTTATTAAGGGAAAAACCATGGGGTGACTAACCCAAGATTGTATTCTCTATTAAGAGAATAAGAAGTACAAAATGGCACTTGCCAATTAGGGCTCACTGCCCGAGCACACTGCTCACAAGAGGCACACTGCCTACAAGAGACTCACTGTCTACAAAGTTTATAGAAGGTAACTAGGTGTTTGAACTGATGAGAGGTATCCACAAATGCTGAGGTTTAGTTCTGGTAAGGCGCAATATACTGATCTAATGCACTTCATTCTTCCTCTGCTCTAGTGCTGCTGCTCTGTCACATATCGGACTTGTATTGATGCTTCCAAACTTATCTTTGCCTTTCCTCACACCTTATTTCATCTCATCTATATTCACGCACACCTTCATACTAGAATCCATCTGGTATATATATCCGCACCAAGGATTTCAACAACTTTCTAGTCAGCAACCGGAATACTCAAGATATTTACAAAATAGTGATCTGTCGGATGAATCCATGCTTGATATGTGATGCGTATCAAAATCATAGACACTGAAGTCATCAATCATGTCGGCCAATATTGTATGATCCCTCAATTAGCTTGATCAACATCAATTACTCATCCAGATTGAAGTCTGATACTCTACCGATCAGTTCTTCCTCAGTCTGCTCTGCTTGTCTGCAACCCAATACTCAGATGCTCATATCTTTTCCACGTTTTGTAACTAGAGGCTCAATATCTAGAATATGGTAGTCATGATGATCCTCTTGACTTGTCCAAGTCCACAACTTACTGAGTGACACCATCTAAGAGATCCGGACTTGTTTTTCAGACCTTGCTACATGCTCTGTTCTTGTTCACCAGACCATAAACAATCTTCAATCTGACTTCCGGTATAGGCATACTATGTGCTGCAAATGTGTGGGATAGACTTTGTTACCATTAATGACAACACTCATGAAGCCACACAGTGTCTCTTGCCAACACCATGTTCCTATGGTCACTAATCTCTATGGGGGCCTTAAGTATACTATGCCTTAGATTATCTTCCCTATGTTCCCTATTGGATTCTCGGCCTTTAGCTTTGATAATGTTGCTACTGTAAAGATCTAGGAGGCATCAATACTACTCTAAAAGATCCTCTTGGTAAAAGTTAGGGTTTGCAAAAACTAAAATCATGCTGGTGTGAGTTGTGGTTCCATGTACAATCATGGGCCTCTTGTGTCTTCCCCCTAATTAATGCAGGAGCATCCAAGTGCACGCACCATTGACATCAACCAAAAACATTTGTTAGTTTTATTTTTAGTTTTGGGGTTTTTATGGTCAAGTTTGCATCTCATTACATCAAGTAACTTCAAGTTAGCATAGATTTGTGAAAATGAGAGTTTTACATGATCACAGTTATTCAACCCAGTAGATGGTTTTCACGAAAATAATTGTTTTTGGAGATCCATGAGGTTTGATTAAAAATCCTCTTACATGCATATTATTAAATGCATTTCACATTTAATGCAAAAGATTTCATGGTCAAATTCTTCACAGTTTGAGAGAATTTAAAATTATCTTTTCATTGCTGGCAATTTATAGGGAAATTAAAATCTAGAGTTCTATGAATGATGGAGAAAAGTGGCTTGGTGGGGATCTTCATTAGGTCATTCTACACATCTTGGAAAGGTTTCACATGAATATGAGATTCTGGATAAATGATATGGCAAAAGTTAGTTTTAAGGCTAAATGACGCATAGTGTTGAAGTCGCACAAAGTAAAATTTCTTCTCCAAAATTTGTTTGTGAAGAATCTAAAGGCATTATTAAGGTATTTTATTGTCACCATCAGTTTTCATGAGGCACCATAATGTTTTATGCATTTCCTTAGTAAATACAAACTTAAGATATTGAGGAGACACCAATTTGGGAAGGAAGTTATATTTTAAATCATTCAAAATCCTTGTGAAGCATTAAGAAAATAAATATGGAGCACCCAACATTAAACAAGATGAGGAGAAGTCTAAATTTAACTTGCATGAAAAAGAAAAAAACATACAAAGTGGAGGAGATGAAGTGCCATAAGCAGAGGAAAAAGGTAGAGAGGGGGTGTAAGAAATGGAGGAGATGCTTGTTTGAAGGAATAAACAAATCAGAGGGAAATCAACACCTCTTAGAGGCATACAAAATACATTTTATACAGGATAAAATAGGAGTGCTTGGGTAGAGAGAAAGCAGTGCTAGATTGGGATGAGGATGAGCATCCAATAGAGAGTATTTTGGAGCAGATTGGGAAAAGAAATATGGGAAAGATGGTTGGAAATAACTATAGAATACATTTGTAGCAAATGAGAGTGAAAGAGAGGAGTACAAAATTAGAGGAAAGAAAAGAAGGCATCTGTGAAGGAGAGGAAGATTTCATAGTGGAGGAGAGTTTTCTGTGAGAGAACTCAACCCAGAAAGAGCATATTTGACTTGTCTATGTGAGAGAGAGGCCATTGAAGGCCATGAAAGTTGATGTAATCTTTCTTGTTGCAGAGTGGAAGAGAGAGTTCTTTGGAAGAACATAGCCCATGTGAGGGGCATGTGCAAGAAAGTTTCTATGAGAAGTAGAGGAGAGTTTCCTATGATTTTGAGAAGCCATGAGAGGCCATTATTGTAATTTTGTTCTAGATTTGGAGTTTTTTTATTGATGAAAATAGGTTGCAATAAAGAAGAATTTGTTACTATTTAAGTTTTGTGTTGAGATGATGTTTTATGTTTTGTGTAATTTTGTGGAGTAGGATACAAGATTAGGCTACCTGGTAAGGTACCCTAATCTTGTTTGCATCACTAATCTTCTTTTCCAGTTAGGCCTTATCCATAGTGACTTGTATGGTCTCAAGATCATCCATATAAATATGATCTACAATAGTAGAGTTTAGGTCTCTAATAAATCTATTGGTGAGGAGATTCTCATCCTAAAGATAATCAATGTATTAAAAAAACTCCAAGAAGCAACTCTCATAATAAGCCACTATAATCCCCCTCCACTACAAAACATGGAACTAATTAATATATCATTGACAGAAGTTCTCTAAGAGGTATCTTGCTCTAAATTTCTCCAAAAGGTTTCTCAAGTCAGAGTGTTTAAGACCAAATGACATTTTGATCCCTCTTAGTTCCACCAAGTAGATGTGGTACCCCTCAAAAGATGAACAACAAATATTGGATTAAGGTTGCTCTCATAAGTGTGTAACCCAAAGCACCTATCAAGACTAAGAAGCCAAAACTTCTGCTCAACTCCATTTGTAGACCTTGAGAAAATGTTTGGCTACAATCATAGCAACTCTATGATCTAGTCTCCTTTATCCTAAAGAACCCGTGTTATGCCTCCCACATCTTTCTATTGTACCTAGGGTGGTGGTGGTGAGTCAAGGTGCATTAACTCTGCACCAACCTCACCTAAATGCTCCATGCAATATCTTAGAGGACTCCTAATACCCTTTATGATCTGACATGTGCTCCTACTAAGAATATTGTGAGTGGTCCACATGGGATGTCCCTAGTGTAGGAAGTATCCTCTCATGTACTACCATGATCAACTATTAGAGAGCATAAAGGATCTATAGTGTGAGGTCTGAAGGTGGCTCCTAGTGTATAGACTTTGATGATGGTGGCTCTAAATACACCCCTTGAGAGTGCACCATCTCTGATGTATGAATGTGAGAATGAACTCTCATTGACCTAGGTGGAATCCTACATATAGCAAGACACAACCCATGTACCTATAGTTCCCAATATTAAAACTGAGCTATGATACCAAATATAATGCCAATTTAAGCACAAAGGACATGCACATAAATACACAAATAAATTAAACATATTCATCTATAATGACAAGGTTATAAAACATACCACTATTATTATCCACTTATGAATTCATTCCCTAATTACATATTAATCATTTAAATTCATCATTGAATTCTTAACATTAGTCCATGCCAATATTATAAAATGGACCAGTTATACACATTAATCATGAATATCAAATTAGATTTAATAAACACATCCAAATCATATATAATTCACCTGTATTAATCTAGCCATATCAATATAGAGGTCATATGAAATTTCATATCAAATGAAACACAACATTGGGGTAGTCTCTATTATGGATGAAAAGTGGGAAGATGGTGGATAGTATTAAGATCTATCAAATCAAACCCTCCTTTCACACTAACATTCAAGGACAACAACTGAGCGAAGTCACTACAGATGAATGAGAACTCAACTATAGGTTAGTGTACTAAAAAATGATATCGAAAGATTGATTAGATTGGGAGATTTATAAAACCCTAGATTGAATAAGCTTCAAACCATAATTATAATGAAATCAGATACAAATAAACAAAATGCTACAGGAAATTGTACAGGAAGATACTCAGGGATGATTAGAAACATACCAAAAGTTGAGTATTTAGAAACAAAAACTTTGTGGACTACGGTGCAGGTACCGGTATCCAATAGGGCAAAATTTTTGTAGATCCATAGCAGAGAGATGTGTTTGACCATATCTAAATCCTAAGTTTGGGACCAAGCCTATCAGGAGGATTGTGGTGTAGGTACCCCAGTCCAGTAGGGTAAAATATCAACAAGTTTCTTCTAGATCCTGAATCCTTATCCTCTAAATTGCTTCTCTACACCTACACTTCTCCAAATCCCACAACTGTAACCTGCAATCACAAAGAGAGGGGTTTGGGGGTTGTGGTGTTTTGGAGCTTGCCTCGGTCAAGCCTTGAAATGACATTCAAATCTTCCAACATTGTTTTTAGATAGAGTGCTTGCCCAATGAGGGCAGAGGCCAAATCCAATGATGAAATGAAATGATTGAAACATAAATAAATGTCACCTTAGAGGTGAAGCCCTCATAGAGATGAAGATCCTTCAAATCATGGGGAGATGGATTGATGAAGCCAAATCTACAACAAAAAAACACAATAACAACACAATTCTGCTTTGCAACACAATGAATGCCTTGAAATCCCTTAGCTCAATAATACAAGTTCACATTACCCATCTAGGGGTAAAATGAAGACATAAACTCACTTATATATGCATTCTTGCTAAATTTTGTAATTCATATTGCAAAGGCCAACATAGGGAAACCTTTTTAAAGGTCCTATGTTGACACATTAAAATTTTGATCCCGACAAATCAGCCTAGACTTGGGTGTGGGCGCCCAAGTCCTAAGGCCCTTTTTTGGTCTTGATTAAAGTTTAGGATGGGCCCCTAAGTCCCATTTGACATGGGTTTTAGGGGAAATTGCTCTGGGATATGTACTACACTTGTAAAGTGTAAACACGGGGACCTAGGAGCTAAACTAGGAGGTAAAAAAGCACAGGGATACTTTTTACTCCATAACATTTAGTCTCCACTTTAATGTATGTATGATCTTACAATTCCATACATGCATTAAAGTACGGTCGAAGCACATCAAACACATCAAAAATTCCAAGCACATAGAGCTAAGGCATACCCAAAGGTTGGAGGACTATTTCTAGCCCCCAATCTCAAGTAAGCACTATAAAACACATGGAAGACATGCAAGACACAATGAAGACAATAAGAAGCATGCAAGACATGGAGAATACAATGAAGCACACAATACATGAAGAAGACATTGATTTAATCAACTAAAACAAATCCTAAACTAGGGGATAGAGGGAGCTAATCGCTACGTGCCTTAAGACCACCAAAAACATGCAAAACAAAACCCAAAGTGTGGAGGGAGCTCATCACTATGCACATTTAGACCACACTAGGGGGAGGACATGCCAAACAAAAGCCCAAGTGTGGAGGGAGCTCATTGCTACGCACCTTTAGACCACACTCAGGGGAAGACACAACAAACACTTAAGAAAGAAACACATAATACACGAGCGCCGCATAGTATGCCATAGACACACTATACGTCTTATACACGGCAAACACGAGTGATGGGAAGGAGCTTATTGCTAAGTCCCAGCATCTAAAACACACCAAACAGACCTGACAGTTGAGTTACGCTACCACAACCACCAAAGACATGCTTAAGGGTGGATGACTCAAGATCTACCCCTGCCTCTATAGAGGACTTTGTATAAAAGAATGTGCACTAGCTTAAGAGATACACCATCCTGCATTCCACAAAAGGGCTTTATATAAGAGGATATGCACTAGATCAAGAGATATGTCATGCCCATAATTAAGTCTTATGAACATACTACAAGTCTTATGAACATAACACATTATCAAGTTTTTTTTTGTTTAAAACAAACATAGCACATACCAACTACTCTAGATATGGCTATCATGCCCAAACGCTAAACACACTAGGCATGGTCGCATTAGTGAATTAACATCAAGCACTTTATTAGAATATTCCTCACCTGATGTCACAATAGAAATCATCTCATTGTGACACGACATCAAGCTTGCCGCCTAAGGCGAGGAAAAGGGAATTGTTAGAAAAGATGTGGAAACCCTTAGAGGTAATGCAATCACCAAGGTTGAGAACTTAAAGCTTATTATCTACTAGGTTTAACATTATTTAATTCATGTTCCCAAAAGAAGTTAGTTATGTTTCATACTAATTATTATTATTTTTACTATTATCTCCCTTTCTTTTTATTTTTATGTTTCCTTCCTACAAGATAATTATTCTTAATGGAAAATTAGTACTTCAAGGCCTAAGGTTTAGCTCCAAAACAAATGACCAAATTAACTATTGGTTATATTCTAATTGAATTGATTGTCAACACTCTCAAAAATAATAAATAAAAGAAACTTACCAAATTAAGGAGACTTACCAATGGGTAAGTGCACAAAGATGGGGGACCAAAAGGGGGTCTTAAGATGCCACTTTTTTTTTTTTTTTTTTTCTGAAATCAGGAAATACTTACACTGGATGAGAAATTGAAGATAGTTACACTCAAAATTTGAAGATACAACAAAAACAAGAGTCATAGTGCTTTGAATCTAGTTTCTAAACTACTAGATTTTTTAAAAAATGGTTGAGATTAAGGGGTTCAAAAAGGGGGAGCACACAAATTGGTCCTATTTAAAAAAAAAAAACATAAAATAGCATCTGGTGTGCTCCCCCTAAAATGTTAACTATTTTTTAGAATTTTAAAAATCACTTCGGTGAGAAATTAGCTAACACCATGTAGTTTATCCCTATTTTTTTGATATTTTTTTCATGAATAATTGATTTTTTACTAATTTTCAAAGTGGACACATCCTAAAAACTAGAAAATTGAGGAAGCTTCCCCCTAAAATTTTTTAAAGCTAATCGAAAATCAATTTTTTTTAATACGTGTAAAATGGAGTCTAGTTTGTAAAAATGTAATTTATTTGAAATTTTGATGAATGGTTAAAAACAAAAGTCAAAAATACCAGGCACTAGTTTTTGACAAAAATGGATACACTAAAAAAAGAAGTTAAAGATGAAATCCTTAACATACTCAAAATGTGAAAAATATTATATGGTTAGAAAGCTAACAAAGAGCTTAAGATTATGGTGGTACTTTTTTGACTTGTCATCAAAATAAGTGGAAACCTGATGGGGAGCACACTCCATTATGTGATTTTTTTTACAATCTAGAAAAACACTTCTTTGGATGTCCTAAACATAGTCCAAGCCTTTGGGTTGGAAGCCCAAGGCAAATCCAAGCCAAAGACTTGGAAACTACCAAGGCAAAGCATAACACGAGCGCGTTATAACGCGCTCACATTATGGTGAACTAAAACATCTCTCTATCTCTCCCTCCCTCCCTCCCTCATCTCTCTCTCTACTTCTCTCCCCTCTCTAACTCCTACCCTCTCTCTCACTCTCTACTTCCCTCCCCTCTCTACCTCCTACCCTCTCTCTCACTCTCTACTTCCCTCCCCTCTCTTCCTCCTACTCTCTCTCTCATTCTCTACTTCCTCCCGTCTCTACTTCCTACACACACTCTCTCTCTCTCTCTACCACCCTCTCTCTCTTTGACCTATCTACCTCCTAGTTTTCCTTTTCCTAGCTTTCCTAGTTTTACTTTTACTTTCCAATTTCCCTTTAGATCCCACCAATTTTTTCCTATTTTACTATTTTCCACCTCTCCTCTCATCATTCTTCCCATCCAATAAACTTTAGTTTTATCTTGTTTCCATTTCATCCTCCCAATTTATATCATCATCCCTCTTTACATGTCCTAATTTTCTTGTTTCCATTTGCTTTGTCGATAAGGGAGAGGGAGAGGGAGGAAGAGGGAGAGGAGAGAGAGGAGAGAAATAGGGTGATAGGGGGAGAGAGAGAGATAGAGAGAGAGAGAGAGAGAGAGAGAGATTCCTAGTTTCCTTGTTTTCATTTCCTTCATTGATAAGGGAGAAGGAGAGATAGGGAGATATAGGAATGATAGGAGAGAGAGGAAACAGATAGGGAGATAGGGAGAGATGGATAGGTAGAGAGGAGATGAGGAGATAGAGGGGAGAGATAGGGAGATAGAGAGTGAGCGAGATGTCCAGAGAGATAGGGAGAGAGATTGAGAGGTAGAGAGATGATAGAGATAGGGTGATAAGGGAGAGATAGGGAGATTGATGTTTAGGATTACTCGGGTTTAGGGGCATTATTTAGGGTATAGGGGTATTGAGAGAGAGAGAGGAGGGAGAGAGAGAGATTTTGTAAAACATGAGCATGTTATAATTCTCTCGTGTTATAATATTCTTGTGTTATAACGCACTCGCATTATAATGTGCTAGCATTATGGCCAGGTTACCGAGCCTAAAATGTGAGTACATTATAATGTGCTCACATTTTAGGCTTAGTAATACTGAGCCATAGTGCTAGCACGTTATAACACGCTCGCGTTATGACTTGTATGGGACCAAAAAGTCATGTGGTGACTTTTTGGTCCCTCATCTTTGTGCATATACCCCAACATTTAAATAAGGAAAAGATAAATTAAAAAAAATAATGGAGGAGATGAAATCTCATCTAAGGGATGAGGTTCAATCCTCATGAATTACCTAACCCTAAAACTTTTCTTAAAGTTGAAAGAAGGCAAAAAGGAAGGTTATGGTCATAAGCGGCACCTCCAAAAGCTTCAACGCCTCTCTGCTATAGGGTCAAGGAGAAACCATAGGTAAAATTACAGATCTAGGTACAAGTACTTTACCCTAGCTTTCCTTTAGTATTCCATGCAACATTTTATTTTCTTCTATTTCCTTTAGCTGTTTAAAGGATTGGGAATTTAATCCCTTAGTTTTCTTGAAGGATCCGTGGTTGCAGGGTGAGATGGAGAGGTTTTCCCTCTTAGCGACCAAAAGGTTCTAGTTTTTTCAAGGACAATGAGGTGCTATTCCCTCTCATGTTATGGTGTTTGTTAGATTTTAAAGAAATAGCCATGGGTAGTCTACATAGGTGTCCCCTATGATTCATCCATGTAAGGAGTTTTTGGTGTTTCATTTATATAAATATATTTTTATATCTTCTCTCTAAAATGGCTTGCCTCAAGGTTTGGATACAGGGGTCAATCCACAAGGAGATGCCCCTTTTGGATAGGGAGATCATGGCTTTTTCTCTTGGATCCACCCCCTTATATTTGGGGCTAAATCACATGCCTAACACTATTAGAATTTGGCAAATAAATGACTACGTGACTAAAACTTTTAGTCACAACTAAAAATGACTAAATTCTACTAATTTTTTGCAACACAACTATAAATGACTAAATAAATGACTAATTTGATCATCGGGTAAAAAACACAACTAAATAATTAGGCGCATATGATATTAAAGTGGGTAATTAAAAAAAAGAGGGAAACGTGAAGTTGAGCAAGTGATAAATTAAATGTTTTATTTTTGCAAGGAGGGAAACTTGCCCGAGTTTCATTCTCTCTTTATTTTTTTGGCAAAAGGATTAAAACAACACGGGCTCTTCCAAGATGGATGCCTTCTCTACTATTTGTTGCTTTGAAGAGGAAGGTTGCAGTGTTTCTAGATAGTTATCTGAGTTTCATTCAGCTAAGATCATGGGGCAGCTTCATGGCAATGTTTTTAAGCATTTTCAATCTTCATTTGCACGGTTGGTTGTTTCCTTTGCCTCTTTTCTATGTTTTTCCACCTTCTTAAGGTTGCTTTGTTTCATTTATGAGTTGTAGAAGGCAAATAAGAGAGTGTTGTTTCTTCATGTTCTTGCATATCAATGTCTTCTTCATCCCTTTGAAGGCTCTTTCCCTTATTCCCAAGGGTTAGGGTTTTCTTTTGTGTTTGATATGCATTTTCAGTTTCAAATGCTGCTTTGTAGAGCTCTATTTTATGTATTATGGAGGCAACATTATGAAATAGAAGTTTTTAGATTCAAAACCCTTGCAATCTAGCCTTTGGACAATGTTTTAAATCATTATGCTTTAGATCTAGAGTTTCAAGAGTGCAACAAAGAGACAATGGTATTGTTTCAAGGATATTGGCTTGTTGCATTTCCATTAAAGCCATTGTGTTAGGTTCATTAAGGAGGCAGTAGTCATAAAAAATGGAGATCAATCTAACTGTGCATCAAAATGAGAATCTAGTCTCTTTGACAAGGAATGTGAATCAAGTCACTGTGAGGGTTAGTGATTTTGTAGTAGTTGCGTGCATTAAATATATAACTTTTAATGAAGTGATTCTACCTTAAATGTAGGTCCATACCTCCAAGAGGGCACATGCAGGTGTTTATCCAAGTCTACTACAACAAGGCATCATCTGGTTTTGGCCAAACACTAATCTCTTTACACATATATTGATCTCAACAAACTCCGCCATTGATTCCAATGCTAAGCAATCCATAAATCTGATATGTTCTAACAATGAGAGATTTTCCTTATTGGTAACTCTTTTTCAAGCAAAATCAAATATTTATTGAGTGGGATTATACTCCACAGACACAAGATATTAATGGTTTTTATTGTTCATCTTTCCTATTTTTTTGTTCTTAAATTATTTTAGTGTTCTTCCTTCAAATTGATAAGATTATATATAATGTTTATTTCTACATGCAAATTAAACAAATATCTTGGCTGATACTTTGCAGGTATGAAGTACTTATTGAAAATTTGATGGACCCTTCCCATATTCCATATGCACATCATGGGCTTCTTGCTCAGACATTTAGACCCATTGATTTCAACAACAATGTAAGTTCTTCAATTATCTTGTGTAAGTTTGTTTCACATTCTTTAAAATAAGAATTTTTCAAAATAGAAACCTTAGGAAGAGCTGTTGAAAATGGTACAAGACAATAACATTGTGAATGTGATATTGTCTTGAGATTATAAAAAAATAAGTTTGGTAGTTTAACTAAGTTATTGTATTCTTTTAATGGCATATTAGATGTCCCGAAGAGCAGGCAAGCCATTGGATGTTCATGTAAGTAATCTGGACAAATCAGGTTTTTAAGGTGAACATGAAATGGGCCCTACAACATTTATAGCTCCTTGCATATTCATAATGAAAAACTTGCTTCCTCCATCCACAAAGGTAGGAGCCTCTCATGCCTATTTAAACAACTAAAATGATAAAGCAAATTCAGGGCTGATGTAAATATTTGTCCTATTTTTATTGGTAAAAATTGACCTTTAACTATTGAAGTGGATGATATTTAAGAATAATCAACTCCCAATTGCTCCACTTAAGTATCATCTACTTGAATGGTCAAACAATCAATAGCAATTTTACACCTCATTCACAACAAAAAAATGTAAATATTTGTCCTATTTTTACTTGTAAAAATTAACCTTTAACTGTTGAAGTAGATGATATTTAAGAATAGCTGATTGCCAATAAATCCTGCAAGCCAACTTTTAATGGTGCACATGTTTTCCTCAGCTTGTGAATTCTTACACCTGCCTTCTATTGTATTCCTCTACTTTAGTAATACAATAATCTTATAAGGTTATTTCCATGATAATACAACTGCATGTAATTTTGAGTTCCATTGAGCTTTGTGTGAGTCACTAGTATGTTTTAATTTTTCCAGGGAAACATTCATACTTTAATATCAGGAAGTAGGGAAGAGAAGATGAAGACTTTTACTGTTATCTTCTTGTATTGATAGTGTTCTATATTTTAGCCAGATTGCACATAACCTTTCTAGGCTCACATGAATCCTAAAAACATAGACAAAGTTGTATAACTATTGATGAATCTCTAAACCTTGTGAGACCTCTAGGACTCTCTCAAGACTCTTGCACAAAACATTAGAAAGGATTCTCTAGTCTAAAAGAACTTCACAGTCCCTGTCATGATACTATTTTAACTCATAAATCTCCTTTGTATAGGTTTGAGAGACCCTAATATTCTATACAAACTTGTTCATCATTTGGTAGGGTTTAATGATTCAATATTACTAGTTCAAAACAACACTTCTCTTGATATTCTCAGATCTCCTATTCCATGGAACTTCCTATGTTTCTACAATTTTGGCATACCTTTGTAAAAGTTCAACCCAAGTCTGTAATAGTATTTAGCACTATAAGATAAAGTTGCTCAAGAGTCTTCATAAACTACCTTTGCTATGTGAGAATGATACAGGGTCCATCTAGATCTTTATTTGATATGCCTTATCTCTTCTCATTACACTCCTTCTAGTACATATCTTCTTTGCATAGTTGTTTAGTAGACCTTTCTCCTCTTGGATTAACTTCTATATCATTCTAGATCTCTTTGCTACCTTTAGTGTAGGCCTGTCAATGCTATCTTTGCATTGTATACCTTCACAAGGTCACTGTGTTTATTGTCTTGATGCCCTATTACCAATTCCTTGCTTTCAATACTGAGTGTAGGCATCTCATGAGTTCCTTTAAATGACTATCATCAAGACCTCCTTTAACATATGCATACTTGACACTGGAGATGCAAGGTTATGCTAGACCCTTTACAATGATTGTATTGACCTTATACTAGTTTAGCATGCCTTCTTTTGCAAGGTACTCATAATGAACATGTAGATCTCACACATTCCTATTGTTAGATTTAGGATAGGCAACTGAAAGGGGGGGTGAATTAGTTGTCCAAAAATTTCTTCCAAATAATCACTTAAATCCTTTTCTTAATTCAGCAGCATAATAATAAATCAATCATGGAAACATAATGCAACAATTCAAGAGTAGAAACACATTAACACATATGACACCAAGATTTTTGATGTGGAAAACCTAGTTAAGGGAAAAACCATGGGGTGACTAACCCAAGATTGTATTCTCTGTTAAAAGAATAGAAAGAACAAAATGACACATGCCAATTAGGGCTCACTACTTGAGCACACTACTCACAAGAGGCCCACTGCCTATGGGAGACACACTGTCTACAGAATAATAAGTATTACATATTTGAACTGAAGAATAGCATCTTCACCATGCTTGAGTCAGTTCCATTTAAGCCTAATACTTATGCTCTGCCTTTCGCTCTGCTCCTCTCTACCACCCACTCATCACCACAAGATGCTTTTGAAATGACTTTACAGTTCCTTATTTATACAAGACATCAACTTAGGAATAATCATCCAAGTCGACATACATTATAGAGCAAATATATAAATACAACATGACTAATTACAAAAGGACTCCACGTGGGTCAACACACTGTCGGCCACACAGATCTGAGACTTCAATCTTTCTTTAGGAAAACAACATTCTTCATAGAACATCTTCAAGATCATCCGCAGGATGTGTAACGCATCCGATCGGCCAGACTTAGGAAGAACACCATCATCCAGAAGTAATTCTTCAATTATGAGCTCAATCTTCAATGCGGACCACCAACACGAATTGGACACAATCCAAAGACCTCCACAAGCTTGCCTAAATCACCAAGAACATCCACACTACTTCTGCTTACTGAAATCATTCTCTCCTTCATCCAGAACCTCAAGAACACAATCTGTCATCACTGTCATATTGGAATAGATGCTTGCGGACCTCCAGAACATGAACCAATTGAGCTGTCAATCCATATTGACTTCCTAAACACTCTGCCAAATCTGCAAAATAAGATATTGCATTTTTAGATCTTACCGAACCTATCTGTGTCACTCTGTCACCTCTGAACATCTGCCAAAACAATTTTACTTAAGTGGCCATAACTTCTTCAGATATCTTTACTGGATCATCTTAAGACACATATCTACAAACCCTTTGAAGCGCATCCTCTGATATTCATCTTAGCTGGGGTCTTTACCTCACTATCTTCACTGTTCTTCTCTGTTCCTGATTAGGACTAATTTTCTCAATTTCCTTAGCACACAGCTCATTCAATCCTTATCATCAATGCAACAGGAGTATGTTGACATCAATGACAACACCAGTTAGGCCCATACTTGTAACAATCTCCCCCTTTGTCATTGATGGCAACATATGATGTGAAAAACTATTTTATCCATCAAGACAAGAACTTGTCCTCACTGACACAACTCCCCCTATCAACAACATTCATTCATATGTCTTCTCTTCCTTTCCTACTCCCCCTTTGATCAACAACCACTTGTTTTTCACATGTCTTTTCTCCCCCTTTGACATCAATGGCAAAGGGAACATACTTGCATCACTTCAGAATCATACTAGCTGCTCCCCCTAAGTAGCAGCTTCCCAACATCAATCCAAACCACAAGATGTGACTGTGAGATCCACCAGACTGATGCACATCAGTGCACCTTAATTCAAAATAGGAGGGGTAATAACCTGTAACTTCTCCCTGAGATACTCAAAAGAGTCCTTAGGTAGAGGTTTAGTAAAAATATCTGCAATCTGATCCTTGGAAGGCACAAAATCCAATCTAACTTCATTCTTGTTCACTTTCTCTCTCAAAAAGTGAAACTTGATGGATATATGTTTAGTCTTTGAATGCAACACTGGATTCTTTGATATGTTTATTGCACTTGAATTATCAGAGAAAATTGTGATAGGTTCCTCATACTCCATTTTGATGTCTCTTAGCATTTGCTTCATCCACAATACTTGAGTCCAATTAGATGCTGCTGCAATATATTCTACTTCTGCAGTGGATAGAGATATTGCCTCTTATTTCTTGCTTAGCCAAGAAACCAATCTCTTCCCCAAAAAGAATGCTCCACCACTGGTACTCTTCCGGTCATCCACATGTCCTACCAAATCCGCATCTGTGTATGCATGAAGAGAGAAATCATGATTTTTAGGATACCACAAACCATACTCAACTGTCCCTTTTAGATATCTAAAAATTCTCTTGATTTCCATGACATGAGATTCTCTAGGATTAGCTTGGAATCTAGCAACAAGACCAACAACATTCATGATGTTAGGTCTAGTTTGAGTGAGATACAATAACCCTCCAATCATTGACTTGTACTTTTTCTGATCAGCCTTAGGAGAGTCATCATCTTTGCTCAATTTACATCCAGTTGCCATGAGAGTACTCATTGGTTTTGAGTCTTCCATCCCAAATTTCTTCAACTATTCTTTCATATATTTAGTCTGAGAAATGAAGATTCCTTTCTTTGTTTGAGTGATTTGCAGACTCAAAAAGAAATTCATTTCCCCAAACATGGACATCTCAAATTCACTTTTCATTTGATTTGCAAAAGTTTTGCACATACTATCTCTTCCTCCAAAAATGATATCATCAACAAACACTTCAACAATCAAGATATTTTCATGATCAATTTTAAAGTACAAATTATTGTTAGCAGTACCTTTTTTGAAACCAATATTCAAAAGATACTTATCCAATCTTTCATACCAGTCTCTTGGGGCTTGGTTGAGTCCATAAAGTGCTTTTTTCAACTTGCAGACCATATCACCATGATCAAACAATTGAAATCCATCCAGTTGCTCAATGTAAACTTCTTCTTCCAAGTCACCATTCAGGAAGGTAGACTTGACATCCATCTGATATACTTTGAAGTCCTTGAAGGCAACAAAAGTAAGAAATAATCTGATTGCTTCAATTCTTGCCATCAGAGCAAAAGTTTCTTCAAAACCAACTCCTTCTACTTGGGAGTAACCCTTGCAGACTAATCTGGCTTTGTTTCTGACTACTTCACCATCTTCATTTAGTTTATTCCCGAAGACCCATTTGGTTCCAATCACATTCTTGTTTTTAGGTCTAGGAACAAGACCCCAAGTGTGATTTTTCTCAATTTGCATCAACTCTTCCTCCATTGCTTTAGTCCAGTTTTCATCATTGCATGCTTCATTCACTGTCTTAGGTTCAATCTTTGAAATTAGATAATACTCTTCTGAATCTTGAGCAATCCTTCTTCTTGTTTGAACACCTTTGCTTTTATCACCTATGATCTGGTCTTCAGAGTGATTTAGTTTTACATACCTGGGAATTTTGGGACTTACTTGCACTTCTATTTCTTGTATAGGTTCATTCAAACTTATTTCTTCTTCCTGATTCACCAGATCATTTTGAATCTGAATTTTAGAAGGGGCTTGGACTCCTTGGATCAAAACATCATTCTGATCATCTTCATCATATTCATAAAACCTTGAGGATTTTTCAACACATTCATCAACCTTTACATTTGTACTTTCTATAATCTTTCTCAATCTCTTGTTATAACACCGATATGCTTTGCTTTGCGTAGAATAACCCAAGAATATTCCTTCATCACTTCTAGCATCAAACTTTCTTAGATCTTCATCTCTTTTAATGTAACATTTGCTACCAAAGACTCTGAAATACTTCACAGTGGGAGTGATGCCAAACCAGAGTTCACAAGGAGTCTTACCAGTATTGTTTCTAATTTGAACTCGATTAAGAGTGTAGACTGCAGTGCTTACAACTTCTCTCCAGTAGATCTGAGGAACATTTGGTTCCATCATCTTGGTTCTAGATGCCTCTTGAATGGTACAGTTCTTTCTCTCCACTACTCCATTCTGCTATGGTGTCCTTGGAGCAGAAAATTGTCTTTTTATCCCATGTTTCTCACATAATTCTATAAACTCACTGGATGTGAATTCTCCACCTCTGTCAAACCTTAGACATTTTATGTTCAATCCGGTTTCATTTTCTACCATTGCTTTGAATATTTTGAATTTCTCAAGGGCCTCAAATTTCTCTTTCAGAAAAGTTACCCACATCATCTAGAAGTGATCATCAATTAATAACATGAAGTATCTATCACCTTGCACACTCTTGATTCTTGCCAGACCACATAGATCAGTATGAACTAAGTCCAATAATCCGGTAGAAGACTGCTCTTTACTTTTGAATGTGACTCTACTCTGCTTACCCAACTAACATTCCTTGTACAAACTATTAGTAGGTTTCACCAGTCTTGGAAGATCTCTTACAACCTGCGTGTTGCTTATCTTGATGATATTGTCAAAATTCACATGACACATTCTCCTATGCCATAACCAACTCTGATCAATTTGAACTAATAAGCAACTTTTACTAGTACCAACCAAGTGGAAGATATTACCTTTAGTTTGAGTATTGGATGCAATCTCTATTCCAGAACTTTCAAAGATCTTGCATTTTCTATTTTTGAATAATAGATCATAGCCTTTGTCCACCAACTGTCCAACACTGAGAAGATTGTGCTTCAGGCCTTCAACATACAGTACATTACTAGTTTTGTTCTTTCCATCAAAAGAAATAGTTCCTCTACCTCTGATTCTGCCAGCAGAATTATCACCAAATTTTACCACTCCTCCTTCATACCTTTCCAAATCTATGAACTTATTTTTGTCACCTGTCATATGGTGAGAGCATCCACTATCAATGACCCAATCATCCTTTTTTTCAACTTGGGCAGCTAGAGCTCTTTCTACAATCTTATGATTGACAGATTCAGAGGGCATTGGATCTTCTTCCTTGATGGCAATAAACACCCAGTCACTTCCAGATTTGTTTCCTGTCTCTGATTCATCATCTGTTACTCCTTCATCATCATCATCTTCATGAACATAGTAACATTTCTATTGGAACCTTGATCTGTTAGGGTTTGGCCTTGAAAATCTTTCCAGACACCTTGAGGCAAAATGACCAATCTTGTTGCAGTTGAAACATTTAAAAGGCAATTTCCCCTCATACTTACCGGATCCTCTTGGCAGTCTTTTTTTAATAAGGGCTTCAAGTTGAGTAGCTTCTGTTTCATCTTCTTCTAGGTCTTTTCTTGCTTTTTCATACCATGATAGCTTCTTTGAATAATTCTCTCCCGGATCAAACTTTTGTTTTCCTTTTATAGAGGCACTAGCTTTGAATGCAGATTCAGTCTTGGGGGGGGGGCATCTTCAAACTCGGTCAATTCAAATGCAGCTAGTTTACCAACCAATTGATCTCTTGTGATACCTGAAAAGGATCTAAATTCTTCAATAGCAACAACCTTATATTTGTAAGAATCAGGAAGGGATCTGAGAACTTTTCCAACAATCTCATCTTCATCCAAGATTCCACTAGGACATCTAATGCCACAAACAAGCTCATTTACTCTTGGCATAAATGGAGTGATATTTTCATCTTCTCTCATCTTCAGGTTTTCAAATTTTCCTTTCAGACTCTGTAGCTTGGTACATTTAACATACTTGTCTCCTTCATGCAGAAGTTCTAGTTTTTGCCAAATCTCATATGCAATTTTTAGATCAACAACATTTGTTAGCTCTGAATCAGATAAGACACTTAGAAGAGCTTCTTTGTTCTGTAGATTATTTTTAGCATCTCTGATTTCATCTACGGTATGCGGACCATTCTATGGAAGATCATACTTCTTTGAAGCCATGATCTAATACTGCATTCCCATACATTGCAAGTGACATTCCATACGACTTTTCCAAAGAGTGAAATTGGTTCCATCAAACCTCAGGCTATCCTTCTTGTAGGATGACATCCTGGATCTCGTCAAGTGGTTAAGCTCTTTTAGAGGAACTTAGCTCTGATACCAATTGTTAGATTTAGGATAGACAACTAAGAGGGGGGGTGAATCAGTTGTCCAAAACTTTCTTCCAAATAATCACTTAAATCCTTTTGTTAATTCAGCAACATAATAATAAATCAATCATGGAAACATAATGCAACAATTCAAGAGCATAAACAAATTAACACATATGAAACCAAGATTTTTGACATGGAAAACCTGGTTAAGGGAAAAACCATGGGGTGACTAACCCAAGATTGTATTCTCTATTAAAAGAATAGAAAGAAAAAAATGACACATGCTAATTAGGGGTCATTTCTCGAGCACACTATTCGCAAGAGGTCCACTGCCTACGGGAGACACACTGTCTACAGAATAATAAGTATTACATACTTGAATTGAATAATAGCATCTTCACCATGCTTGAGTCAGTTCCATTTAATCCCAATACTTATGCTCTACCCTTCACTCTGCTTCTCTGTACCACCCACTCATCGCCACAAGATGCTTCTGAAATGACTTTACAATTCCTTATTTATACAAGACATGGACTTAGGAATAGTCATCCAAGTCGGCATACATTATAGAGCATATACATAAATACAACATGACTAATTACAAAAGGACTTCATGCAGATCAACACATTGTCGGCCACACAGATATGAGACTTCAATCTTTCTTTAGGAACATGCCATTCTTCACAAAACATCTTCAAGATCATCCACAGGATGTGTAACTCATCCGGTCAGCCAAACTTAGGAAGAACACCATCATCCAGAAGTAATTCTTTAGGTACAAGCTCAATATTCAATGCGGACCACCAACACAAACTAGATACAATCCAAAGACCTCCACAAGCTTGCCTGAATCACCAAGAACATCCACACTACTGCTTACTGAAATCATTCTCTCCTTCATCTGGAACCTCAAGAACACAGTCTGTCATCACTGTCATATTGGAGTAGATGCTTGTGGACCTCCAGACCATAAACCAATTGAGTTGTCAATTCATATTGACTTCCTAAACACTCCACCAAATCTATAGAATACGATATTGCATTTTTGGATCTTACCAGACCTATCTGTGTCACTCTGTCACCTCTGAACATCTGCTAGAACGGTTTTACTTAATTGGCCATAACTTCTTTAGATCTTCATGTGAACCTCTGAAATATTTACTGGATCATCTTAAGACACATATCTACAAACCCTTTGCAGCACATCCTCTGATATTCATCTTAGCTGGGATCTTTACCTCACTGTCTTCACTATTCTTCTCTGTTCCTGATTAGGACTAATTTTCTCAATATCCTCAGCACACAGCTCATTCAATCCTTATCATCAATGCAACAGGAGTATGTTGACATCAATGACAACACCGGTTAGGCCCATACTTGCAACACCTATAAGGTGCATGGGATTCCCTTATCATACAGGCTTCATAATGTTTGTGCAGGGCTTGGTGAAGAGATCCCAGCAAGTGGGTTTATGCACACTATCTTCACAACTTTTATGAGATCATGTTGACTGTCCCATACTCAAATCTTAGTGTCTTCTCATGTCTACCAACTTTGTGATAGTCCATATTATTGTTTACAACTTTCTAGTGCAGGTCTCTATTAAGAATGAGACAATCATATCATGCAAACCTCATAGTTGAAAATGGATAGAGAGATGTAAAGGTGGGTTTGGACTGTCACCTTTCCTTAGACCTCTATATTCTTGAACTAATAGTCTTGAGTCATTGTCTCTCTTGTGCAATGTATCTCAGTCTCTTCTTCATTTTTTCCTATATGATTTTATGTAGTTTAAAATCCCTCTATATTCTTGTTTGTTATAGTTTCAGAGATTTCTTGTGATTGAAAATATTCTTTAATTCAAACCTTTGTGTGATAGTGTAAATTTTTTAATGATAGTGTAGACTTTCTACAAGACATTGTAAAGCTCAAACATGATACCCTAGAGTGCTGGTGACAAGGCTCTTATAACTTTTCATGATGGACCTCTGGTTACTATTATCATTGTCTCTTTGTAACCTAACCAAAAACTATTTCTAAAGAGATCCTCTATTAGGATTTTATATGTGATTTTTGTTCTTTGTCATGTATATCTCCAGATATGAGGTTTTCAACAAAGGTTAACTATGCTCAAATCTAATTTCAAGATCAGGTAGCACCTCTGTTCACTCTATCCACCCTCAGTCTTCTTGACCCTCTTCATTCTCAGTCTTCTTGACCTCATATCTACAAGCCTGTATAGAAACTATGCCTCTTTTCAATGTATCTTAGTCTCTATTCCTTTGTAGTTGTCTCCTACACATTGCCATGCAACCATGGAAACCTCTCTTTGACTTGAATATACTTTGTAAACCTTGGTCTCCCCAAACTTTGGACAATTGGAGTGAATGATCTTGAGAGGTCCTTGATAGAGATCAATACCATCACTGCATTCTACAAGCCTATTCGATAGTCTACAAGACCATACAGAGTTTGAAGATCTTTGGAGGTTTAAAACATGCATAGATAGGCTTGATGAGAGTCTAGAGAAGTGTGACAAACCTAAAAGTAAAAATGGTAAATATTTAGACCTCATGATTAAGACAAAGAAAGATCACAGTGAAATTGCAATTGCTTGAGAGTTTCTAGAGCATTTTCAAAAAATCCAATTTGTGCATATCCTGCAATCATTGCAGTCCATGAGACCACATTTTTTTGAGGCATTCTATCAAACAGTTCATGTGCCTTTTCCATGGTTCCACATTTTGCATACATGTCTACCAGGGCAGTTGCAACTACAACAAATGACAAAATTCCTCTATCCTTCATGCTTTGATGGATGTCCATACCCTGTTTCAAAGCTCCTATTTTGGCACAGGCAGGGAGGATGCTGGCAAAGGTTGTGGAGTCTAGCTTTACACCTACCAATTGCATTTGCTTAAAAGTTTTAATTTCTTCTCAAATAGTTCAATTTGTGCATATCCTGCAATCATTACAATCCATGAGACCACATTTCTTTGAGGAATTTTGTCAAACAGTTCACGTGCTTTGTCTATGTTTCCACATTTTGCATACATGTCTACCAGGGCAGTTGCCACTACAACATATTGCAGGCCTATTTTTCAGATTGCTTCATTTAGCATCGCCAATCATCTCCTCAAGAACATTGTCCCTGTTTAAAATGATGGAAATAGTTTGCATCTATCATAACAATTTCTCTTGTAACAAACTTGGAGATAAATTTTATAGTGTGGCAATCGACACATACTTGAAAGTTCTTACAACTCTAGAAGTTATTCTAGGGGGTGTGTTTAATAAGGAAAATGTAACTGCTAACTTTTCACTATGGTGGCAGAGATAATTATTTTTTCTCCTCTTCCACATCATTTAGTAAATGTCCTGAATCTAAAAAATGACCTCCTGCCTTCATCTCCCAAGCTAATTTCTCCAATTTTGCATAGATTCTGTGTTTGTGGATGTGATCTATCTCCCACACAAAAGGAATTTACCATTTTATGGTCTTCAATCTTGTTGGTTGTTTTTAAATCCCAACCTTATCTCATGAAATAGCCTATGATTTAGCCACTTTCAATGTTCAGCTATCATGAGGGGTTGGCCAACACATAGGTGAAAGTTGAAACAAATTTCCCTCTTCACATTACGCACTGTAAAACCTAGGAGGGTAATCCCTTAACAATATTCAATAACCTCCTATAACTTTTTATTATCAATACTGTGAAAAGTAGATTGGTTCTATGTAGATTTGCTTGAGAATAATGAATATATGAAGACTTGGCTCAAATCAATCAAGCTTTTGGATTCCTCAAAGCCATAGAACATGGAAAAGCATCAAATAAATAAACACTTAAGATTGATTTCAGTGATTTTAAAGTATTTGGGTGTTTGACTGATTCTGGAGTGTGAAAGCTAGATACAGAGACAAGAGATCAGTGCCTTGTCCATTGGGCAACAAAGTCAAACCAAGTGTAATTGAAACTTGATAATAGTATTTAACCTGAGCATCAAAGAGCTTTATAACATTGCCTTACAACATTATACTCAATATTTCTGAATCATGCATTCTTATGATATCCTTGCATACATTCACACAAATCTATATTCATGGTAAAGCATTTAACTCATTCTTTGAATAAGAGCCTCAGATAGAAAAATGCATCCATAAGAAGTTTATGGAGACAAAGATGAACAATCTTTGATCTATTCACTCATAATTTGTGCAAACCACACCTCAGGAGACAACTAAATTTAGAAACTTGCCAGTATATTCATTAGGATGCTAGTACTGTTAAAATAAATTTACAAATACATACAATTCAGACTCAGGGCCTGGAAAAAGCAAAAAAGTTCTATTACCTGTGTTCTACTGCACAAAATCCTCTCATAAATGGCCCTGAATTCCTTTTATAAACAAGTAGCAACAAGCCTCGGGCCATTACACGTGTTACAATATCGTTTGACAACCATTACAACAATATGAAACAACTTGCTCATTCATTTCAAAACAATCCTATCTCAATATTTGGTTCTAAACACATTGAATGCCATGAGTTGCAGAGTAATGGTGCCCGTGAAAAGTGCTAACAAAGAAATGGTTTATGGTTCAAAATCCATACCATAATAAAAGCTCAAGATCAGATCCTCCACCACCTGAAATGAACATAACAATCTCTGTCGTCAGGACCCCATCTTAGAATTTACAATTAACCTAGAGTCTTTTGGCATTTCCATGTAGGATATGAGCTTCTGCAAAACATCACTGAGCCTCTTGAATCATGACACGGACTGCCATGTTGAAGTCAACAGTCTTCCTACTATTTAAAATCCTTTGTTGATGCAAACTTATACATTACCGCAATCCTACACTTCATATTTTATGATATGCAAAACCATCACGGGGCTGCAGCTGCATTTTGTGCTTTATTATCCTTTTATCGTCGTCTCACAACAATCCCTCAAGACCCCCGTGGGGCTACGGCTAAGCACTTTACTTTGACCCTCAGGCTACCGCATGCCCATGCACACCTGCACTGACCACTGCAGCAATACAGTAAACATTATGTGTTGGATTTAAATCCTTACCACCAGCCCACAAACTTCTTTGTTGACTGCCGCAGTAGCGTGGTAAGTGTCAGTTTCTTACCACCATCCTGCAGGCTTCTCCCTTAACCACAACAGTAATGCGGTGATGGTTAGATCCTTACCATCAGCCTGCCATGCTTCATATAGACTGTTGCGGTATTGCGATAAGTGGTTTAGACCACTTCTTTTACTCCCGCACTCCCGTAAGCCTGTAGACCTTTCAATTGACAGCTGTGGTAGTGAGGTAAGGGGCTATATTGTATCCTAGCTCCCACAGGCCCACAAGGGTTCATCAGACATAGCTGCAGGGATGCAGTAATGATAAAATTTGTAAATTTTTAGGATAACACAACAACAGATGACTCAACAAGGCTTCAAGAATGCTTTTTGATTTTACAACAATGAGCAACAGAAGGATTTAAAACATTTTCTAATGAAATTCTGGAATAGGCTTTAAGGGATAAGATCTTCAAAAAACATTTAAACCCTAACCAAGGACTCATAGGTTATGTAAAATCAAGATTTTACCAGAGTCCTATCAAATCCAATTACATCCAAGAATCTTTTTAACTCATCTATCTTTCATCAATCTTCTTAACATTTGAACCTCACCCCACTTGCCCACTTTTGCATGGATGTTTGAGAGAAGAGCATAAGTCGCAGTATTTTTAGGATCTAAATAAAAAAGTAGGGTCCCTGTAAATACTCCTAACCCTACATTCATATGTGATCTATAGGCACTAAGAAAACACATCCACACAACCACGAAAGATTTAAATGACATCTTAATGATATACTTTAGAGTGTCCTCAAGATAGCCAACAGAAGTTCAACCATGCACACATAATGATCAATTGTAGGTGTAATGCAATAAGGGTTACTAATCTGATTGAAGTATGTACAACCCTCATCCACTGAACCTGCATGGTTGCATGCACATAGAACACAAGAAAAGATTACAATGTTAGGATATATTCTTGGAGTGTTTCATTTATTCAAATATTTTGAGGGCATCCATGCAAAATCCATTTTGTGCATATCCTGCAATCATTGCATTCAAAGAGATGACATCTCTTTAAGCCATTCCATCAAATAGTTTACGTGCCTTATCTATACTTCCACATTTTGCATACATGTCTACCAAAGCATTTCTAACTATAATATCTGACAAAAATCCCCCTTCCATTATGTTATGATGGATGTCCATACCCTATTCCAAAGCTCCCATTTTGGCACAAGCAGGGAGGATGCTGGCAAAGGTTGCCGAATTTATCTTTACATATGCTAATTGTATTTGCTTGAAAGTTTCTAAAGCCTTTTCAAAAAATCCATTTCGTGTATATCCCACAATCATTGCATTCCATGAGATGACATCTCTTTGAGGCATTCTGCCAAATAGTTCACATGCCTTGTTAATGCTTCCACCTTTTGCATACATGTTTACCAGGGCAGTTGAAACTACAACATTTGACAAAATTCCTCTATCCATTACTTTTTGATGGATGTCCATACCTTGTTCCAATGCTCCCATTTTGGTGCAGGCAGGAAGGATGCTGGCAAAGGTTGTGGAATTTGGCTTTACACCTACTAATTGCATTTTCTTGAAAGTTTGTAAAGCCTTTCCAACAAATCCATTTTGTGCATATCTAGCAATAATTGCTCTCCTTGCATCCCCACGCACACATAGAAGTTCCTTCGCAGGGATGTGGGGAGAGCCCAACATCCCGCACAATCATGCCCTAGCTCCTTGTGGGGTTACGAGGGAGCCTAGACTACATAGAGATAAGTAGGTGAGGCAGCAATCACATCAAATGAAATACCCAACATATGTCTTCCCTGAATTTCTAAGCAGGTTCATCCTGCATGGATGCATTACTTACACCTCTCTTCATTCTTCTTTCCTCCTTTATATTGCAGTTGATCAGGAGGCTAACAATATGAACACACTACCATTCAAATCATTGTACATACCATGAAAGTTTCATGCCACCTTCTCAATCATATGAGATCTCTCTAAGCAGTTAAAAGATTATTTTTACCATAACATGAATCTCTATTTTCACTATCAGTCATTCATAACTGCACAAAGCAAGAGCAGTTCTAACCTGCAACCTCATAGTGATCCATGGAAGGTGCCAGTGGTAGAGCAGGAGTTACCTCACCACTCTACGACGGTGACTAGAGAGGCTAGTGAGTGTTTGAGTCATACCGCCACCCCGTGACAGCCCGTGAGATGGCTTGTGGGTGTGCGGGTCATACTGTATGTGTCAATTGAGGTAAGAATTCTTGTTTAATGAAGTTTGAAATTCTATTTGATATTCAAATATGCTTAATGTGGAAACCACTTTAAGTTTCTTAAAACTGCATTTCTGTCTTTGACTTGCTTCTTGTTTTAATGGCATCTAGATGATAAAGTTTATCCAGTCTACTCAATTCAGCAATAAAGATATACTTATGTATCATAAGGAAAGCAACACTCCTGCTTTGGCATGGACATCAAATCTGAACAAGGAGCTAGGAAAGGTCTATGCAAGTCACAATTAAATGTGTTTGAAATAGATAGTTTAACAGTTGCTTGATAAAAATTTACAAAGCTAAAAAATATGTTTTTGTATTAAATTTTAAACCAGTTTCCAATTTGTTGTTTGCTATAGTTTTTGTTAGTCAAAACCCTCTCTCCCCTACAAATTGAATTCCTAGAACAAGTGAGGAAAAACATCATGAGTGTTATTGAGTCTCTTTTGGGCTGGCCTTACTATGCCACTTGGACTTGGTAGACCATGAAGGGGGCCCACAACTTGGAAAGTTCAAGCCCAGTTCTACAACTATGCAGTCCATGGGACCACATTTTTTTAGGCATTCTATCAAATAGTTCATGTGCCTTGTCCATGATCCCACATTTTGCATACATGTCTACCAGGGTAGTTGTAACTACAACATCTGACAAAATTCCTCTATCCTTCATGCTTTGATGGATGACCATACCCTGTTCTAAAGCTCCCATTTTGGCATAGGTAGGGAGGATGCTGGCAAAGGTTGTGGAGTCTAGCTTTACACCTGCCAATTGTGTTTGGTTGAAAGTTTCTAAAGTCTTCTCAAAAAGTTCAATTTGTGCATATCCTGCAATCATTGCAGTCCATGAGACCACATTTCTTTGAGGCATTTTGTCAAACAGTTCACGTGCTTTGTCTATGTTTCCACATTTTGCATACATGTCTACTAGGGCAGTTGCCACTACACTATCTGATAAAATTTCTCTATTCTTTATGCTTTGATGGATTTCTATACCCTGTTGCAAAGTTCTCATTTTGTCACAGGTTGGGAGGATGCTGGCAAAGGTCGTAGAATTTGGCTTTAGAACTGCCAATTACATTTGCTTGAAAGTTTTGAAAGCCCTTTCAACAAATCTTTTTTGTGAATATCCTACAATTATTGCATTCCATGAGATTACATCTCTTTGAGGCATTCTGTCAAATAGTTCACGATTTTTTTCTATGCTTCCACATTTTGCATACATGTCTACCAGAGTATTTCCAACTACAGTATTGGACAAAAATCCCCGTTTTATTATGCTTTGGTAGAGGTCCATACTATGTTCCAATGTTCTGAAAACTATATTTTTGATCATTTATCGGGTACTAAAAACTGTATTTTTGCTTTGCAGGTCCTCTCTTTGTTATTTGCAATAATCCTTCATATCATGGTTTAACCCACAAGGAACAATTATGACAGTGATATGACTGTAAAAGAATAAGAGGACCTTCTCAAAAGGCAGTGATAGTCATTTGAGGCTGAGCAACACTTAAAGACCCATGGATGATAGGGTTACACTGAGAGCCATAAGTAGAAGACACTAGGACATTTGAAACAATATAGTGAGAAGAGTGTGAAGAGATTGGATAGTCTCAATCTAACCTAGAAACACAAAGTGAAGGTCCTGATTAAATGGCATCATGGCAATGAAAGTGTTTCCAAAATAATTATGACCATGGTAGAAGCACTCCTCAAACTTGAGTGAATATGTTTACAAATGAGGATGTATGACAGTGAGGATTGAAAGGACATTACCATAGATTTGGTACAAGTGACTAGCAACAAGGTTAACGGTTATCATGAGCTATCTGCCAAGACAAAGATATTTTGCAACAACAATATCATAATGGGATGTTGATTCTATATTAGAGGTGATGATATGATATGGCAGTTGTTCATGATAGTGATGTGATAAGTGTCTGGACCAATGATGGACTATGTGAACTTGTAACAGTCTATCAAATGACATAGAGTGCATACCTAGATAACAGTAGTAGTGATGAACTATTTTCAAGGAATTTGGAAAAGATATAGTGATGTCAAAGGTAGTCAAGGCATTCAATAGAGGGGCAGTGTTCTACATTGATGGGAAGCAGAGTACATGGGAAAGCATGCCAAAATAATGAGCTAGGTAGTGACAAACATGAGGCATTGCTATTTTATAAAGGGAAAATGGATGACAGTAGGTTGACAATTGATTGGACAATGCATTTCAAGAAGCTACAAGTTTGATTAGGACAATGCATAGCCTAGTCATAAGGCAATGTTGAATAACAGTCCATGACAATTGAGGCATCCTACGAAAGATGATAGTCATCAGAGGCATAATCATTAGAGATAAGGATAGTTTATTGCTATAGGTAACAATTCACAGTGGCAGCTTATGAACTAGAGCAAGTTGGGTGCATGAGATAGGATCTCTACAGAGATGACAATGTGATCTTGAACTAGGAAAGTGAGCTTCATGGGATAGTCATGGATTTGTGAAGAAGACATCTATGAATGTCTTTGTGCTTCTATGCTCAATGATACTCAGAAAATTAGTTTCTTGCTCATTCTTTGAGCTATGTATTATAACCACGAAGGTTTTTTTAGCAAAGAGAAAGCATTGTAACTTATTTTTAGATTTCTATGTTGTTTGTAAGCATTTTTTATCAATAAAACAAGTTGTTTTTACCTTCTCAAAGTTGTTTCATTGTGCAAGCTTCAAAATATACTAATGACTAAATGCAAGCTTTAAAATGACTAAATATACTACTAATTGACATCAATTAATAATTAAATTGACCAAATATACTACCAATTGATAGAAATCAGTGAATAATGAATAAATATGACTAAATATATGACCAATGTTAAATCGGTGAATAAAAATGACTAAATATACTACCAAATTGATCAAAATGATGATTAAAATTAATGACTAGATACACTACCAATGGATAGAAATCAGTGAATAAAAATGACTAAATAAGTGACTAGTTAACAACAATCAATGACTAAATTAACGACTAAATATATTAGTGAATAAAAAATGACTAAATAAGTGACCAGATTACAATAATCAATGACTAAATATACTACCAAATGGATTAATCAAAACAACCAATAAATGACTAAAAATGGTTTAGTCATCAATTTGGCCATGTTATAAATGTTGGGAATTAAGGCGTCTCAACCTTGGTAATTCCTTTTATTATTTCATTGTATTTATTTATTTATTGCCTATTGTGTAATTAGGATGCAAATCCTATGTTTTCATCTTGTGGGAGTTGGCACGGTGATGTGTCATCCTACATGGAATATGACCACATGTAAATTTGTCCTCACACGAGGAGATAGGCATCCCACTTAGTGGTAGGAATATTTTGCCATGTGTTGGCATCTTGTATAGTGTGTAAGGGAATATTGACCGAAACGGTCATGCCAGATTCCTATGACAAATCTATGACGCGTAAGAGTCGTAAATGGAAGATTCTATGACAGGTGAAGACATGTGTCTAGAAGCATCTTTGAAAAAGGCATCTTTGGCCACCTTAAGGAGGGTTATGACATGTTGTAAGAGAATATGCTATTTATAGCCTGTTTATGATAGATTCTCTTACAGCTATAAGATATGTCAATATGATGGATTCTATGATAGGTGGAAGAGTAGTAAGAGCATCTGTCATTACCCAAATTGGGAATAGGTGACCTCTTTGGGATGGGGTGACTTGAAAAGTGTTAGTAACATCCTACAGTGTTGGACAAGTGTCAATAGGCATGGGTTTTGGGCCATGAGGCCATGTTGGATGCCCATCTCAAGATAGAGCCATTTTTGCCTTGTATTTTCTATATAAATAGGTTCTTTGGAGAGGAGATGTATTATGTGATTGACAGGTACTGTTATGCTGCTGGATTTTCTCTAGATATGACTGTCAAAGACTCCTGCAAGAGCATTGGCTCTGTGACTATATTGTAACCTTCCTTGTTTACAGAATACATTTGAGTTATGTTTTGGAGTGTGGGGTTTTTCACCCGTAAGGGTTTTCCCAACGTATATCTTGTCTCTCTCTTCTTATGTCTTACATTCTTGTGTATGTGTTTGTTGCAATATCTCTGTTGTTGGGTTAACATTGTTGTAACTGTAAAGATTAAATCAAATTTGCACTCATCTCTCCTCATTAGATTAGTGTAGAAAGAGATTTCCACACACCTAGCTTCCTTTCAGTTGGTATCAGAGCTTGATCACCTTGGGTCCTAGTTGTTGGGTAGGGTTTTTTGAGCTAATCTTAGTTTGAGTGGGAGCTTTATGCAGAGCATGCTATAATCTTGTTGCAGGAAAGAGATGGTAGGCACATCTAGAAGATTAGAGGTGGAGAAATTCAATGGCACTAATTTTGAGTTATGGAAACTTAAGATGGAAGACATGCTTGTTGATCATGACCTATGGGAAACCGTATCTGGTGTAAAACTAGCTGCAATGGCACAAACTAATTGGGATCTCAAATATCAAAAAGCTAAGGGTCTGATAAGACTCAGTCTAGCTGATTCTGTCATGTTAAATGTCCATGAGGAGAAGAGCACAAAAGACCTTTGGAGGAAGTTGGGAGATGTTTATCAGGCCAAATCCCTGGTGAACAAATGTTTTCTGAGAAAGAAGTTGTATTCTCTGAAGATGGAGGATGGAGGATCTATTGCAGATCACCTAAATGCCTTCAACATGTAAATTGTACAATTGACATCAGTTGGTGTGAAGATGGAGGAGGATGATCATTGTATGACCTTGATTTGTTCTTTTCCAGACTCATGGGATCATCTTGTGATGGCTATTGGAAGCACAACATCCACATTCACAATGGATGAAGTGGTATCGTCATTGTTATCTGAAGAGATGCGGAGAAAGTCTTCTGAGGCAGCCAAAGAGGCTCTTGCAGTTTGTGGAAGACCCAAGGAGAAAGTGAAAAAGAAGGACAAGAAAGCTGAGAAGGGTAGATCAAAATCCCATGGGAGATCCAAATCTCCTAGAAAGTCCAAGGATTTCTGTTGGTACTGTGGAAAAACTGGGCATTTCCAAAAGGAATGCAAGGAAGAAAAGAAGAGAAGAAGAAGAATGTCCCAGATTCAGATTCTGACAAACCACAAGATGATGGTGATGCCTTCATCGCAGCCCTGGCCACCCATGCATCTAATGATGTGTCGTTGATTGATTTTGGTGCATCATTCCACATGACCTCCCATCGAAGTTGTTCACAGAGTATGAAAAGTTCAATGGTGGAAGAGTGTACCTAGGTGATTATTCTCATCTGAAGATTGTTGGTCATGGAAGAGTCTCAATCTGATTCCTTGATGGACGAGTGAAAGGGATCACTAGGGTTATGCACATCCCAGGCCTAGCATGGAACCTGCTTTCTGTAAGTATGTTGAATGATGCAGGTGTACAGGTTGTCTTTTCAAAGGATGGATGCAAGATGACTAGAGGATCTATGGTGCTTGCGAAGGGTACTTGGAGAGGTACTATGTTTCAACTGGAGGCATGCACTTCACAGTGCAATTGTTCTTCTGACTCAAAGAAAAGATCTGCAGTCACTTCATCCCCACCATCTGAACGAGTAGTGAAGAAATCTATTGTAACACATTCTAATGGTAGTGCACATGCTTTGGAAGTTAAACTTCCTGCTGAAAAGACTATGTTATGGCATTTGAGATATGGCCACATTGGTGAGAAGGGTCTTAGAATGCTAAAAAATAAAAACCTTGTTGAGGGGTTAAATGATTGTAATCTCGAGTTTGACTTTTGCAAACATTGTGTATATGGAAAGCAAAACTGTGTTTAGTTTTACTCTAGTTCTCAGAAGTCTTCTGGTGTATTGGATCTTATTCATTTTGATGTGTTTGGTCCTGTTAATGTTCCTTTGATTTCCAAATCTGTATATTTTGTATCTTTCATAGATGATTACAATAGAAGAACATGGGTTTATTTTATCAGAAGTAAGACTGAAGTCTTTAGTTGGTTTAAAGAGTTCAAAGCCTTTGCTAAAAATTAGACTAGTAAAAGGATTAAGTGTTTGAGAACCGATAATAGTGGTGAGTTTTGTTCAGCAAAGTTTGATAAGTTCTGTAAAGAGCAAGGAATTGAAAGACATAAGACAACTCCATACACCCAATAGCAAAATGGAGTTGCAAAGAGGATGAATAGGACACTGATGGAGAAGGCTAGGAGTATGCTTAGTGGAGCAAGCGTCGAACAAAAGTTTTGGGCTGAAGTTGTAGCCACTACTTGTTACCTAGTAAATAGGTCTCCTACATCAGCTCTTGTTGGTAAGACACCTATGGAGGTGTGGTCTGGTAAGAAGCCTTTAGTTAGACATCTTTGTGTTTTTAGTTGTGAGGCATATGCACATGTGCCTAGGGATAAAAGGTCTAAATTGGAGAACAAGGCTGTTAAGTGTATTTTCATTGGCTATGGTGTCGGTATGAAAGGATACAAGCTTTGGGATCATGTGGCTGCAAAAGTGTTGTATAGAAGAAGTGTTATCTTCAGAGAGCTAACACCTTCTTCCATTATTCTATAGCCAGAACAAATAGAAAAGAAAGAAGATGTGGTTCAGTTTCCTTCTACCCTTGAGAAGACTGAATTGATAGACCCTATGAGACATAATGATGAGGAGAGCTTTAGCAGCTCTGAAAGTTCAAAAGAAGAAGCAAAACCTCAACCTTAGCCATTGAGGAGGTCTACAAGAACAAGAAGGAAACCTGATAGATTTGGTTATTCATTGCTTGATTCTAGTTGTGCTTTTGCCTTGCTTACTAACACTAATGAGCCTAGAACTGTGAAAGAGGCTATGGGCATGAAAGATGTAGGTTCTTGGAAGGAGGCCATGGAAGATGAGATGGCTTCTTTGGACAAGAATAGAACATGGGACTTGGTGCCTTTGCCTAATGGATGGAAACTTGTTGGATGCAAATGGGTGTTTAAGAAGAAATTTAGTATAGATGGTAGTGTTGAAAAGTACAAGGCAAAACTGGTTGTGAAGGGGTATTCACAAGTGGAGGGAATTGATTATGGTAAAAAATTTTCCCCCATTGGAAAGCTGACATCTATTCGGTTCCTGTTATCTCTTGTAGTAGCTTATGACTTAGAGGTGGAGCAGATGGATGTGAAGACATCATTCCTTCATGGTGATTTGGAGGAAGAGATTTACATGTCATAGCTAGAGCATTACATAGAGAAAGGTAAAGAAAATTTGGTTTACAAGTTAAATAAGTCTTTGTATGGTTTGAAGTAGTCTCCTAGGATGTGGTACTTGAAGTTTGATGCCTTTGTGTTGTCGTTTAGATATCTGAGATCAAAATCAGATCATTGTTTATATTACAAATTTGACAATGATCACATTCTCATTATTGCATTGTATGTTGATGATATGCTGTTGATTGGGAATGGTAAGAATATGATTTCTAATTTGAAGTCTCAGTTGTTAGCATAGTTTGAGATGAAAAATCTAGGGGCAGCCAGGTACATTTTGGGAATGGAAATTAGAAGAGATAGAGCTAACAAAAAACTTTGGTTAAGCTGAAGTAAGTATGTGAAGACTGTGTTGGATAGGTTTAGCATGGCAGATTGTAGACCATTGTGTGTTCCTGTTTCATTAGAGACAAAGTTGTATGTTAATGATTGTCCAAAATCTCCTAGTGAGGTGGAGGACATGAGTAGAGTACCTTATGCTAGTGTTGTTGGTAGTTTGATGCATGCTATGGTTTGCACAAGACCAGACATTGCCCAAGGAGTGGGAGTCCTTAATCAATTTATGGCTAATCCTAGACGGGTACATTGGGATACAGTTAAGTGAGTGTTCAGATATTTGAGGGGTACTTCCAAGTATTCCATATGCTATCATGGTAATGCTACAGGACCTTCGCATTCTATTTGTATTCATGGATTTGTGGATTTTGATTGGGAGGGTGACAATGAAAGCATGAGATCCACCAGTGCATATGTTTTCACTATGTTTGGTGGTGCAATTAGTTGGATGAGTAAGCGACAACCTATGGTTGCTTTGTCCATGATAGAATCTGAGTATATGGTAGAAACTCATGCTTGTAAGGAAGCCATTTGGCTTAAGAGATTGTGTTCAGATATTGGTGTTGATGCAGGACATATTACGATTTGTTGTGATAGTCAAAGTGTGATTTGCCTAGCAAAGAATCCAACTTTCCATGCCAAAACAAAGCATATTGATGTATAGTTTCACTTCGTATGAGACATGGTAGAGGATGGGAAGGTGAATTTGGAGAAGGTAGACACTTTGGAGAATGTTGCAGATGCATTGACGAAACTAGTGGGCACAGAGAAGTTTAGATGGTGTTCAGAGTCTATGGGCCTCTCAGCCTATAGCAGTTAAATCCTATTTAATTTCATTAGCTCTTACAAGGTGTTCGACAAGTGTGAGAATGTTGGGAATTAAGGTGTCTCAACCTTGGTAATTCCTTTTATTATTTCATTGTATTTATTTATTTATTGCCTATTGTGTAATTAGGATGCAAATCATATATTGTCATCTTGTGGGAGTTGGCACGGTGATGTGTCATCCTACATGTAATATGACCACATGTAAATTTGTCCTCACATGAGGAGATAGGTGTGCCACTTAGTGGTAGGACTATTTTTCCATGTGTTGGCATCTTGTATAGTGTGTAAGGGAATATTGACCGAAACGGTCATGACAAATTCCTATGACAAATCTATGACGCGTAAGAGTCGTAAATGGAAGATTCTATGACAGGTGAAGACATGTGTCGAGAAGCATCTTTGGGCACCCCAAGGAGGGTTATGACATGTTGTAAGAGAATATTCTATTTATAGCCTATTTATGACAAATTCTCTTATAGTTGTAAGATATGTCAGTATGACGGATTCTATGACAGGTGTACGAATCGTAAGAGCATCTGTCATTACCCAAATTGGGAATAGGTGACCTCTTTGGGATGGAGTGACTTGACAAGTGTTAGGAACATCCTACAGTGTTGGACAAGTGTCCATAGGTGTGGGTTTTGGGCCATGAGGCCATGTTGGACGCCCATCTCAAGATAAAGTCATTTTTGCCTTGTGTTTTCTATATAAACAAGTGCTTTGGAGAGGAAATGTATTAAGTGATTGACAGGTACTGTTATGCTGCTGGATTGTCTCCAGATATGAGTGTCGAAGACTCCTGCAAGGGCATTGGCTTTGTGACTATATTGTAACCTTCATTGTTTACAGAATACATTTGAATTGTGTTTTGGAGTGTGGGGTTTTTCACCTGTACGGGTTTTCGCCACGTATATCTTGTCTCTCTCTTCTTCTATCTTACATTCTTGTGTATGTGTTTGCTGCAATATCTCTATTGTTGGGTTAACATTGTTGTAACTATAAAGATTAAATTGAATTTGCACTCATCTCTCCTCATTAGATTAGTGTAGGAAGCAATTTCCACACACCTAGCTTCCTTTCAATAAATGACTGGAAATAAACTACTAATGGTCACGTGACCATATTTGGTCATTTATAAGCAATTTTTAGTAGTTTTTTTAGTCATATATTGTTGTTTCTATACTAGTATAACAAACATATCGTCCTATGGTTTTCTTCTCCACCTTGTTTTTTTTTTCTACTCCTGTAATATACTTCTATCTTGTGTAAGATTACTCCAGTCTGTAGGGTAAAGTTTTGACCCTTCCAACAATAGAGGCATCTAGAAATGAGGAAAATGTGGGCATAGTTTGCAACACCAATAGATGTCTTCTTCAACACAAAATGGCTAGGATTTGTAGGTAAATGGGAAATGTTTCACTGAGGAGAGGAGTGGCTTGAACAACCCCAACATCTATACATAACTCTGAGGATTCTTTCTTTCCTTCTTTAAATGTTTGCCTTTTTTTTCCTTGTTACTTTCTATATTTCTAAGCATAGTAAGAGCCCTTCAAGGTAGTGTTTAATCCTCCTTTAGCATACAATGTAGCTCTATTCAGGAAACAACTATAAATCTGTCTTGTTCAATAGTCCTATATAATATTATTGCATAATTTATGTTTTCAATAGTTAAGCTAACATCTAGGAGTAAAGCAACAAAAATACTAAATCCTTTTTTGAACAATAATGAAGTTAAAGCAAAGGAATAATTATTCTATTATTCTCCTTAATATATATGTAATTTTTTTTGTTCTATGTAAATGTTTACAATATCACAATTTTGTCTTCATCTTTCTATTGGAAAACTAAAATTTCTTTAGTTTCAAGATGATGTAGATAAGATATTAAACCACAAGCATTTCCCTTCCAACTTTAACTTTCCATGGAAATTACCAACTCATTAAATCATATTAACAATAATACCTACATAAGGATTGTTAACATTCCTCCCATTTGAGAAAATTAATACACAAAAATATAAGACATTAAGTACATAGTAGAATACTTTGCTATTTAGTATTTATCTACCCCATGAGAACTCCACGTCTCCAAATAATCATGATAACTAGATTTTTTCTTGTTCAACTTGCAAGTACTTCTTCCTGCTTGAGCTTAAACCTGTTATACAACTAGTGGGAGCTCACTTCCCAACCTAGGATAACAACTGCCCACCCCTAAGCCTGAAGAAAACACATGGAGTCCAAGTATAACTAACACCCATATTTAACAACCCAAAGGAGATGCAACAACACACATAGTTTCATAGCCATCTGTACAACACAAAAACACAATTTTCACATAGCATTTAAGTCACATAACATTACAATTTGTACGACACAAGACAACTTGTCAACCTTAATTTGTACAAGAAAAATTCCTCATGGATTCCCCATCAGAGGCAAAAAAAAGAACATTTAACAATAGTACCAACAATATACATTCTCATTCCTAATTCTAATATGAACAACTCCACTAAGTAACAAGACAACTATATGTAGAAAATAATCTTGTTTTTAATTTAGCAATTCAACCTTTTTCTTTTGAAATCTAAATCAAGGATTCTATACCTACCTGAACACTTGCATAATGCTCAAAGGAGACTAATTTAAATCCACATATAGTCTTCTTTCCTCCAGTTTTCTCATTCCCAACAACTAATCTCATAGGTTTAATTTCACCCCCCAATAGTAGATAGAAAACTTATAGCAGTTAATAGAAAAGATACAACAGAAGATAGAAATTTTCCCTAAAGATAGAGAAGTTACCCCAGAAGATAAAGAAATTATAGTAGATCAAGTAATTAATGTAGATGATGAAGTGGTTTCTACTACAGATGGAAAGAAAATTATAGCAGGTGGTAAGGAAAATTCCCAACAATTATAGCAGATCCAGTAGTTACTGCCAAATGATGAATAATTTTTACAAATGGTAAAGGAGAGGAAGAAGAAGACCTCTTTTCCAAGAAATAATAAATAAGATTTTCGCAAACACTTCTCTTGCTAAGAGGAGGACACTTGTGTTTTAGTAATGTTTCCACTTATGCCCCTTTAGGTCCTCATAGCACACATCCCCTTTTTGTTGACTCATCACTTCCTATTTTGAGTGAAAATTTAAAAAATTCATAAATTAATTTTTTTGTTAAATATGCCCCCAAAAGATGCCTAGACCATATCCTAATGCCTTAGGTCCTTAAGATTTAAATGTTATGCAATAATTGCCCTTTTGAAATTATTTTTACAACCTTAGAAAGAAAAGAAAAGAATTAATTGTACGCCACTCCACACACACAACACACAACCAACATAGATTTTATGCCACTCAACACACAACTTACATAGATTATACACCACACCATACATAATTAACATAGGTTTTACAACACAAGGGACTTGAGTCTCTCCAAATAGACTAGGTTGGCTCAACTAGTTACTCACAATAAGGCCCCCATGTGTTTTCCCCATGTCCACTAGCTAACAAATACTTGCACACTTGTTTCAAATGTCAGTTATTGTCAAAAAAACCATAGCCGAAGCAACAACAAACAACATCAATTAATTCATCAATAACAACTCCCCTACATGTAATCATATCTATAGAAGTTCTTCATTTCAAAATGTAAGATCACAATTTTATTTTAAATACTCAATTATAGCACAATATACCAAAATAAAACATTAGATAGTATTTGACCATAAACTATTCCTCATCATAACAATGGTTAATCATGCAACATATATGTATAGATAATCATCACAGATCCAAAAGAGTATATCAAAGCCCATGATCTAAATAGTGCTGACACATAATGTACAATGCCTCTTAATAATTACAAAATGATAAGAACAATAGTGTAGTGGGCCTTTTGGCAAAACAAGGTGATCTCACATCCATTTTGTGTTAGTCAAGGTGTGTAATTACATATACAACTTTTTCCTAACCTATCATTATAGAATCATATTGTAGATAACATATGCATATAAAAGAATGTGCTTCATAAATCAATTCATTAAAGAACCAGAATTTCTTATGTTCACCATGAGAGAGAGCAACAACTAACACTACCAGTTCTTAACTAAATTCATCAATGCGCCAAGAGCCAAAAGGATTGGAATATGGACTAGAAGTTGATTTATGATTAGTTCAAAGCACCTTTATAGAAAAGAAATTCCTATCCATAGAATAAAAAATATGATAGCATCGAGGATGCAATAATTGGGTGCTACAAAAGTACAAACATTTATTCCAACATGTAGTATAGGCAAGAGTAGAGGCTAAGGACAATAAACTATAAGAATCTATGTTAAAAAGATGTATCAATTTATTTAGAAGAAAGAGTAGGTGGTTACTAAAGAGAACCCAAATTTCATATAAATATCTTGAGACACATAGGTAAATATTTTTCAATCATTATGTATTCCTATAATCAATATATTGATTCCATAACAAAATATAATCGATAATCATAGATTGACTAACAATTGTCTAGGCCATCTACATGATATTGGTAATAAAGTCCTATCATAACAATATCACTAGGGAAAGTTGGAATGGGCTTACATGTGGCCTTACACTCCCCCCTTGCATAGACTTCCTCTTGGAAGTCCTTAAGAGAATCTAGAACTACCCAGTTGGTACGAACACAATAGATCTCAGATTAACAAGGATTTTTATTTTTATTTTTTACTTTACCACATCATATAACAAAGAAACAAGAGTCTAAGAAATCATATTGTCTCAAGTCACATCAATGCATGCTAATCCACATACCTAATTTTAGTCAACTAAACTTGTACTTGGATCATCGCTACTATGATGAATATATCAATTTTAAATCTAAGGAATTGAACAAGTCATCATATCCTAGGAGATTACTTAATTGTTCAATTTAGTAATTTCTAACATTTGATTCACAACAGCACTCAATGAATCGCATATCACAAAAACTTAACTCCATATATAACACATCATTTAAATCAGAGTCTCTTTCACATCACATACCTCTCCTAAGTGAAACACATGATGAAGACCATACTCACATGTATCAATCCATACTCATCACAGAGACATCACATGACTTACACCACAAGGCTCAACAAGAATGGGTATTATGAGGAGGACAAACACTAATATACCACTAAGTAATCTATAGTGCCATGGAGCCAAATAACTGATAAATGAATAACCATGTAATGTAGAATCACTGTGTTAATATCCAATTAGAATAAAATTGTATAATCTCACCTCCATTGGAACCCAATATCATCCATACCATAGTGCCAAGTAACTGATTAGGAAAGATGGTCTCAGGGTCCTCTCAAAGGATCCCACCATACATTTTCTAGTATAAACAAGATTCCCCAAGCCATCTACTCCCCTATACAACCTACCAGTGATCCCTCTAGGATATGATAGTATATGGTAGTCACATAACTCCACACATACCAGTTGTTGCAACATTAAAGTGCCTCAAAACAAGGAAGATAAAGACGTAAAACAAGCTCATAAGTTAAATCCTCAATTAAAATACAATAAAATAAAATATATCATAGAAGAAGTGGAGATTAACAACAATCATTGCAACATACCAAGTCTACCCAAAAACATGTCCTTGAGGCAAAAGGACTATCTCAATATTTAAATGGCTAATTAGCCCAAAGGAACAAAACATTATTGGCTTAATACATAAGCAAAAATATTCAACACATAAATAAATAATCCAACAGTCTCTTAAAAATTGCGATCACCATGCGACCTTGCAATAAGGCCACCTAAGGGGAGGAGGGGAATTGGGTGGACTTACTACCACCAAAATAGATAAATCATATAGTGGTCTCAAACCACATAAGATAATAACATGTCATATCATGGTGGTCTCAAACCACATAAGGATCAATGATAAATAACCATGTCATAATAAGCATGTCCCACACAACCCAGAACAACCTTATTATATATCTGTATAAAAAAAATCCATATGAATAGTTACATGCCCCACATAACTTAGGGCCTGCAATCATGAAAAGATCCATTAATATATGCCACAAAGGGAATTCGCACAATAATATGATATCCACCTCACAAAAGAGAATCCACAAGTTTGCACGGCTATCATGTACCATGTGTCTGAAATATCACACACACACACATATAATTATCTGCATATATCCCAAGTAGAGAATAATACACACCATGCATACATCAATAGCCATATCAAATTCCATTCATCCATGTAACAAAGTATCAAACCACTATTGTCTCATAACACACATATTGTCACACTATCCCTGATATCAAGCTGCCCAAATTACCATGTTACACTATCTCAAGTCATGACTATCATCTTTCTGAACATCTCGATAACACATTATGTGCCAGTGATAAAAGTTATCAATCCCACTTGTTTACAACAATTCTCAAATTCTCAAAATTATGGGCTATAATATTTATCTGTACCCAAAAGTAGTGCCAACATCCCATAACTGGTAGTAGCTTCCTAGACTAGGAGTCTATGATGACATCAATTTTCCCAAAAGTCAATATTTGTCTCTAGTATTCATCCCATCTGAGTTATCAAGTGTCTATAGTTAGAAAATATTATAGGTTCAGTGCACATTAGGGTCCATCCTCAACCCATGGATCAAATAGCAAGGAGTGGGTTTGCACCACGAACCAACTAGTGTGGTTCTAATGTGTGGGGGAGAAGAGAGATTGCACTCCAATGTGACTATGAGGGAAAACACTCAAATAGAGGCCACCATAGCTCACCCTAAAACAAGTCATCCCAAAGGAGGCCTTCATTCCTCTCTCAACCTCTAGATACACTAGTGTGCTCTCATCTGAGTGGGAGAGCTAACGCTAGGGGTGATACTAAAGCATCACAGCACATAAGAACATGAAGGGTAACTCATACATCTCTAAATAACACACATTAAACACATTTTTTTAACATATCTATACTAGGTCAACACAGTTATTCACACACATGTACAGTTATCACAAAGGGCATACATAAGTGGATCACACATTATGTCCACAAAACACTTCTCCTGAAGCTGGATACCTATAACACATGCTTGAGGTATGACTACAATATTCATTGGTATTTGCACATAACAACACATATCCACATTGTACACACATTTAACACCACAACATCATCAAGGATAATTACTTTGGTGGCTACTCACATTCACAACATAGTACAAAAAAACATCATTCCTTTCTAGTTCATTACTTAATGTAGGAAATAAAATTTTATATACAATCTATTATGCAATGGATCTCATTTTGAAGAATATTTCATAGGTCACCATGTATATGCTAACTCGATTTAAGAGCACTACAAAATTCTTTCAAGAAAATCAATATTCAAATTACCAAACAATATAATTCTGTTATTCCATATTAATTAACTTATCTTGCACCAAGCTCTATGTAAGCACTTTTTACAATGACACTCATTTTATCATACTTTAATTAACAATTGAATTTTAACTAAGCTATCCGAGGCATCATAAAATTCAGCTAAAGCCCTACTATGTATGTGGAAGCAATTTGTTCATAAAAACACATTAACAAGACTTATATAGCCAAGCAAGTAAGAGAATAAAATAAAATATGAAAATTATGTTGTATCTGATTTACCATATAATTTTTGATAGACATATGATCCCTAATTCTCTATCAATTCACAATCTGTTACACAATATAGTTTTGAATGCTGCAAGATTACCTAATAATTTTATCACAGTACTTAGCATTATCCTTTCTAAACATGAATAGAGTGAATTCACTATACAATACACCAAAGAATCTCCATACAATACATAAATACAAGACATAAATGTAGTACCATGGAGTTACCCCCATGCAACATGCAAAGTATCACAAGTTGTATATAGAGATAAATGAGACTTCTTATCTAGTATGTTAAGGTCGACATGCACTAATATGCTAAGATTCACATACTAATCCATGATCAACCCAAATGAAAATAATCACAACACATGAGAAGACAGATCATCATCCTAGTCTACATTAGAGGGCAATAAACACAAGGATTATAAAACAGTCATTATCATCCATCATCATAATTGTGATGTCTACTGCTAACAGGTAAAAGTTCATAAAAAAACCACTAGTTTCAAGACATGTGCACACTCAAGGTTAAACCAATCAATTACTTCCCAGAGATCCTAGAGTTGTAAATCCCTTTCTCTAATATCTAATGTCATGCCCATAATTAAGTCTTATGACCATAACACATTATCAAGTTTTTTTTGTTTAAAACAAACATAACACATACCGACTACTCAAGATATGGCTGTCATGCCCAAATTCTAAACCCACTAGGCATGGTCGCATTAGTGAATTAACATCAAGCACTTTATTAGAATCTTCCTCACTTGATGTCACACTAGAAATCATCGCATTGAACCACAACATCAAGCTTGCTGCCTGAGGCGAGGAAAAGGGAATTGTAAGGAAAAATGCAGAAACCCTTAGAGGTAATGCAATCACAAAGGTTGAGAATTTCCCCACATGGACCTTGCCAAATGAAAGAGGATAAAATTTTAAGTAGGTTTTCCTTTTACAACACCAAGAAATTCCCTAAAACCAAGAAGTTATTCCCGGTCAAAGTTTAGTCAAATGGTCTTAGGGATGTTCACATTTCCTAACTTCTGGACATTAACTTAATGTCCTGATTGCAAAATTTGTTAAGTAAAACCAAATATGCCAACATCCACAAATGTGCAGACATCAAATTTAACCCATTAAGCTATCTAAACATCATGTACATAGTCACTTAGTATGGATATTCGTGGGTATGCATATTAGTTTAGTATATGTATCTTAACTTTGTCTAGACATTCGTTAATATCTTGATGTTGTGTCTCGGTTGACCTTTGAACTAGACTTAGACTATGGACACTATGCTTAAACACTTAACATCTAGACCTTACCCAATATCCTAATGACGTTATCTAATCTCATCTTAAAGACATAACAAAGAGGATGACATCATCCAGACATTAAGAGGATGGGACATTTAACATTTCTTAATATACAGACATTAACTTAATGTTCAGATTTTTGCCAATATCCTTATGACGTCATTTTTACTCCCACTAAAAGAACCACCTTTAAACCATTACGTCATCAGAACATTTAGACCTAGGGATATTTTGTAACGTCTAACATCCGAATATTTCTTAAAATCCATATCCCTGTTGTTTACGAACATAAATTGAAACATTCTATGAACCAATCGGATAATGCCACATAGCACAAATTTGACTTTTCAAGGTAAGCATCTTAATGTCTAGACATCTAAGATCAAAGGCGAATGCCTTTAATCCTTAACATCCCAATACCCATTCCTTGGTCAAAGTTGACCAAACATCTGAATAACGTCATCCGAATGTATGGACATTCTAAAAAGCACAACATATTATTTGAATGTCCAAACCTTCATTTATATCTTGACCTTGCAATTAGTGCCATAAAAAGGGGTCATTGACCATTCAAAATTTCAAATTAAAGGCTACCACCTGTAGTGATCTCCTAGGACTTTAACTAGATGTCCCTTACCGATGAATTCAACATTAATTTTGCCCTAATCTCCCAATTTTAACACATAAAAAGGTGAATTTTGATCATTTTAAATTCACCTAAGAATTCATAAGAGAAATTTATAGAGCTCCAAAGAAATTATAGTGACTGTTGTAGAGATCTTGACCTTGAACAGAACGGTGTACATAGTGAACGACATCTATTAAACAATGATTATATAGTGTAAAGCGCATATACAGACATCTTTAATCAGGTCTAAGCTCAAAAAAAGGTATGTAATAGTGAAACCCTATTTTTTTCATTTATGGTAACACAGTAAAAGGTAAATTTGCAACTAGGGTAAAATCGTAGCTGCATATGCATACATTATGCTCTGTAAACAATAAAATGTGAGCATATTGAGAAAATTAACATGAAATCAATAGCGTGAAATATATCTAGAGACATGCATATCTGCCATTCCAGGATACAATGGAGGTTAGGAAGCTCAAAAATGAGGAATAATTCAAGATCACCATGCTCTCGTCACCAGGGGCCATAGGTTTCCACTTTGGAAGAATAGGTGATATGCATGCTGGCAGTATAGATGTGGATGAATGGATGGAAAAACTGATTCAAGGCAGTGGACACCCAATTCTACAAAAGATATACAATTTAGGATATGGCACACAAGAGGTTTTCCATATGCGGTGGATATCATTGAATTGGTGGTGGCATGTGCAGAGAACTATAATAAGGAGACTAGAAGAGTAGGAAAGGATGGCAGGGTGTATGCAGACTTTTTTGTGAAAGGAATCACAAAGACATTCCATTTTCCTGTAGGTCCCAATCTCTTCAACATAAATCTTGAGGATCTTGAAAAATAATACAAGAGAAACACCATTGATTGCAAGAAAATAATATTCTTATGCTGGAGAGCACAGGGTAGTAATGTCAAGGCAACAACAAAACTGCCGATTAATTTATTCAAGTTTGACTTCACTCCAAAGGTTCAGTATGTGATGGTGATACTGACTTAGATGACTGGAAAGGCTGATGCTGGAAGTTTTGAACAATAGATGTATGGACTGATAAAGATGGCGGAGACAAATGACACCAAGATATGATGGGCATCCTTGATCATTGATAGCCTAGATAAAAACATGAGGATATTTGGAGGCAAAAAGTGCATATTTTATATGAATTCATATGTTGTATATGCATGTGTTGCACAATCCACGTTCTCTGGCCTGCAGATAGTACATAGAGTAGGTAGAAATCTAGGAGATGTAAACCTATGGGATCATTATCCCTAGTTGAAAAGGAAGGCCTCCACTCAGCACTATAGGAGGGTCAATGATTGTTTTATCATGCATTTGGTCTAATTGATGGACAATGACAAATCCAAGAGGCTGAGCTCTAAAGCTCAAGCAATGATTACAAGAAATGGAACTTGGTTCATCCAATTCCCAACATTCACTTATATTCAGATGGAGGGTTTCAATGGGCAACCCCTCATGTTGCCAAGGTATCCCACGGACAAAATAATATTACTAGAACTGACTACGAAGATTATACCCCCATATGAGGCATATATGGCCAAGAACAAGAAAGGTAATGTCAGGCTTCCTTTACTTTTGGGATGGTATATATGCCCATCCATTGAATTAGCTAAGCATTCAGAAGTAGAGTTGTGTATGCTTCAGTTACACACATTCTCCTTAGTCAGATATTATGATCCCTATCATAGAATGGAGAGACATGTAAGCAAGAAGCTGGTGCACCAAGTGCACTTAGAATATTATTGGGCAGATTGCCCAGATGATGTTGAAGTTAGGAGGAGTTACCAAAGGTTAACTCTAAACCAGGTTCAGACATTGGACTGTTTTGATGTCCCTCCTCAACTACATTCTCATGATGGCATGAGGATATCTAAAGAGTATGAAGACAAGAAGATCTATAATGAGACCATTTCTCCTCTAAACTAGAGCCAACCAGAGGCAACTTCCATAGACCACATTATAGATAGGGTCATGAAGTTGACTAGAGCATGGGTAGATAATAAATTGGCTGCCTTGAAAGAAAAAGGAGTGGTTATAACAATCGATAAGAAGGATCTTGTCAGCTACAGAGTTTACAACTAGTGGCATTACTATAGCCAAAAGACCATCTCCTCAAAAATAGAAGGATCCTGTCCCAGCCATTGTACTAACCACCAGACATGCAAAAGAGCCTAGGGTTACATATGAGGACATGGAAGATGAGGAGGATGAGGTACCCTTGATAAAGAGAGGCTAGGATATACTGCAAGGAGAAAATATCCCAAGGCCAAAGAGAGGACAGGCACCAGTGATGATAGGGTCTACAAGTAAGAAGCCTGAGGTCCTGCTCAAAGAAGGTGAGGAGTTCACAAAAATGGAAATGATGTTTGCTACTGAGAAGACTACAATAGATAGAGATGCAAAATCTATGGTACTAAAGAATAAGGATATGGAGATAATACAAACAACTTTTCAACATGATGTTCCCATCCCAACAATTGTAAAGTTTAAGTTTGAGAAAGCTCAAGAAGCAAGAGAAGAAGAGAGGAAGAAGGTGAATGATCCATCCTTGCCACTAGATCAAACCATTGATCTCACAAATGATGATGTGACAAGGGAGGTGACATCTAGTCCCATGGAGAGCTTAATCTAGAATACAACACTAATGCCTCAAGGTACGCCACAACTTCCAAAAGGTACCGGAGATGAGGATGAAGTTGAAGATCCTAAGGCAGTGGCAAAGAACATTGGCTTGGATGGTTTAGTAGGTAAGGTCACTATCCCAACAATAATTGATTTATCATATGATGGGGGTGAAGAGGAAGAAAAGGATAAATCCATGGATGATGTACACAATGGTAATGATGATACAAGTGCAAACATGGAAATCCATACAGAGTGCCTTCATAGCAAAATGTCTAGGATATTGAAGAGGGACATGCTAAGGTAGGAGATAAAGAACAACAGGTATTGACATATGGAAAAATAGGTCCAATGGCCACATCTAGATTAGAGGATCCAAAAGACAAAGAAATGCAAACATCTGGACATGAAGGTCCAAAGGAAAAAACTGATGAGGAGAAAGTAGAAAAGGTAGTAGATGGTGGTGACCAAAGTACACATCAGGATGTACAAGATCCTAACCACCAAGGGCCTAATGTAAGCACTCCTCAGCCTCAGAATGATTATCATGTACAAGGTTAGAATGAAAAGACACATCAGGGTTTGCATATTGATACAAATAAAAAAAATGAGGATGTTTGGACCAATGTGCATGTTGGTCAAGAGAAAGTGAAAGAGATATCCAAAGATCAGGACATGACATCCGAGGATGCTGCAAAGGACCGAAATCATAAACAAATACATAAGGAGGTTCATACTGATGGGGACCAATAGTAGAATGTCAGTCTAGACATTCCAAAAGATCATAATGTAGAAGTACAAGATGCTCACATTGAGCAGACTAGCCAATAAGGGCCAACATACAGTGCACCACATTGTCTTGCACATGAGGTAAACCTACCTCCCACTTTTGACTCATCCAATTTTGACATTTCTTCATTATTTTCTCTTGAGGGACCCAATCCCAAAAGAAGAGAAAGGGCCACCTCAATAATAAAGCATGATCCCACTACTGGCAAAAGGACAACTCAAATAGTTGTGCCTAAGGTTGATAAGGAAAAGTGTGAAATAAGTGCCAGTGAGTTCCAGATCACAATAATTGATCTAGGGCACACCACCAAAGAAAAAGAAATCCAAGGCCTAAGGGATCATAAAGATGCAGTAGAGGCTAGAATAATGAAGGCAGAAGCTAAGAAGAAAGAGTATAAAGAGCAAGTTTCTCAATTACATGTCTTCATCAACAGACTAATAGCACCTACTAATGTTCCTATTACAATCTCTACATCTCTGGCACTAGTATCTCAACAAGAGATAGCAGCATTGGATGTTCAGAAACATCAAGCACAAGTAATGGATAAATGGTTCACTAAATTTTTGGATGAAGGAGAACAAGTGGTAAAGACCCCACTATTCAATTGGGACATGCTGAGTAACCTAAAAAGAAAAGAAAATAAACTGAAGAAGGAGGTCAGAGAAAGATTAATAAAGAGTGGTCAGGATCTGACTACACTAAAGCATACGAGGAAAGTAGATGTCAACACTCTCATGACAAAGAAGATTATGACACCCTAAACTCTCCCGTAGCTAGATAATTGGTTTGAAGACATAAGGTTTGAAATCAACATATTGAAAAGATGCAATGCTAAAGCCGTGGATATCAACGTCAAGGTGCATGAACTCTTAGTAGAAGAGCTGGAGATTTTGGAAGCTCTTGAAGGTGAGGTAGAAGGAAAGATTGAAAATCAGGATGAAGAGTTTACCACCAAAGCATTTAGGGATAATTTTAACTTAGCAATAGATGACCCCATCCAACACTTTTCTAAAAATACTATTAATAAAGCAATGCACATGAAGGCTAAAGTTGAGGCATATAATGAAGAGCTAGATAGCGAGACCAATAAGTGGGTATCCTTGCAAGAGTAGTTAAAGGCTCAAGATCATGTTGTTGAGAAGGCCAAGGTACAAGATAGGGCAGAGATAGATAAGGCCATCCAAACATATGAGCTCATCCAAGGTATTGGATGCAGAGTAACAGAAGGGGTGTCCACAGATGAAGAATCTGATGGAAATGTAGAGTAAAGGTGTCATGTTGACCAAGTCAAAGATTCAAGGAATATTCTAGAATGCTAGTTGTATTCCACTAGATTGATTGCCAAAATGCAATCATGTGCCACATTTTCTTCCTTACCGTTAGATCATCCTAAATTGATCCTGATCATTGGATTTGTTGTAACCGCATCCTATCCTTGTTCTATAAAAGGAGATGGATTGTCATTTTGTAAATATTCAAAGCTTAATTGAGATAGAATTGATGATTAGTGAGCATTTATTAAACATTTTGTTTCTATGTTTCCTTACTATTCTTTCTTGAGATCATCTATATATGTGGTACTCTTGCATACTTGAATGAAGATGGAGACATTTTGATTACAACTTATCATATATCTTGCGTAATTTATGAATGATTTCTTGACATGTAATTGTGGATTACTGCGCTCTATTGAGGTGCATCTACAAAGTGCATGTTGTTCTCATTCTTTACCTTTGAAGATTCACATTGGTCATATGTAGTCATGGACTGTCCATGTGAAATATGGTTCAATTTTCTTCTCTTTGATGAAAGTATCAAGGATACATGTGTATCAGTGATCAAACTTCACTTAATTTCATTGAATTTACAATTTTAGTCTATTTTCATTTAAATTTCATAAATATCATCATCATAAATGCAAATACTTGGACATAATGATAAAGATCATGAAAATATCAGCTTATAGGCATAATATTTAGAAGAGTTTAAAGTGCAGAAGTAGAATTAAGTGAAGATTAGTTCAAATTTAAGTAAACTTAGAAGAACTAATCAAAGTTACAAATATCATCACAAACAATCCTAATTGGAGTAAAGATCAGAAGAATTGATCAAACTTAGGATAAATTCACATAAATATCTACATATCCTAGTTAAAGATGGTAGGATTTAACATAATTCATTGAGATTCATGCAGAACAGGTGAAATAGAACAAATATTCGCATATCTGGATGCATATTACTTCAAATTCATGTATAAGGCCCCTGAATGATTAATATCTTCATCACATCAAACCACTGAGTGATTGTCAGAAGGTCATGTATTAACTAACAGAGACTTGGGATCATAAATTCATCCTAAATTTATTGTATCTTAAAAGATGATAAAGGTTTGATGTGTTTAAACTTTTATGTGTTATATGACTAATAATTGTATCAACATAAATTGGTCCTAGAAGGAGGGTTGATCACTTGAGGTTTGAAACAATTTGTTATCTAGATGCATTTTCCCACAATCCTATGTTGAATTATTTTGAATTTCTAAGTTTACTCTAGAGTTTTGGTGTTTGTGCAAAGATTCCATTAAAATCTTAGAATTTGAAGAATCTGATCATAAATATTGCTTCCTTGAGGATATTTACTTTGATATTTACACACAATTGTCTGGATTTCCAAAGTATGAACCAAAAAATTGCATTCTCTACAAATATTTCATAAATATCTCATCATCAAAGATATTTGACCATAAATATCCACTCCTACAAAGGATTTATTCACATCTTTCTGAAGATCCTATCTGAATATCTAGGTCTTATCCTAAGCTTCTTAGAACTGGCTCATCGACCAAACACAAGGTCAAGATCTACCGAACCTTTAGAAGAATTGTTTGTCGTTCGACCTAGACCTTGCTCAATAAGTTCTCAACCAAGACCAGTCCAACCTAGACCTGCTATTCCTAATTTTCTAGTAGCACCTGTAGTAGCACCAGTACAACCTGTAATGTCATTCTATGTTGTCTAGTCACCTCTTAATTTTTCTAATTACAATGCTCTTCGTAAGAATCCGCACAAAATTTGTCCTAAGTATCATCCTTATCAAGATGTAGATGATCATATCCAGACCTTTAAAAAGGCATGTTTCAGGGCCAGGATACAACATGAAGATGTTGTATACAGACTTTTCCCTTATTCTTTAGGAGAGGAAGCATATGGTTCATATGTTAGTCTTCCTCAGACATCCATAGATTCCTAGGATATGCTAGAAAACACTTTCAAAACAAGGTTCAAGATACCTATAGACGTAGACACCATGTATCATCAATTCGCCACAATCAATAGAGATGAAAGAGAGTTGATCTCTAATTTAAATGCTAGATTTTAGATGTATTCTAAGGTGACAGCTCCCTACAATGTTCCTAATGAGGTAGCTAGGTTAGTTTATTACTCTACTTTAGATCCTCTAACATCAATGTTCATCAGGAGGACCCATCTTGCAATTACATCCCTTGCTAGTGCCTTTGTTGAGGCAGCCAAATTCAACCTCGAGATGAAACCAGTAGGACATGGTCTTGCACCTAACTTAGGATATCCTACCTTTCCTAGTCAAACACAAGTTAATGGAGCTTTGATGCCTCTTGCTACAATAACTAATCCTTTGTAGGTGCCACCTCTGAGCATCATGCATCCTTAGGGAAACAGTCAAATTGTGCCACATCTAGGGCATGTGCCTCAGGAGACTGGACATAATGGCAATGGTGGTTTGTTTTTTCAACCAAGTATGGACAATGTAGTGGCCAAGGCACAGGAAGAAAAGGAAGATTTGAGAGCGATAACTGCTCAACTAAAGAGATTGACCACTGAGGTAACTCAAATGAGAAATCAAATATTTTATTCTCAAGGCAGTGGTCAGAATCAACAAAGTAGAACATATCAAGATAAAGGATACAACAATGAAAGATCTGGATATCCTGATAGGGGGTACAACAATGTTAGGAATTACAATAACAATGCTCCTAGGCCTGCAAGAGTTTGGAACACCAGACCTAACAATATTTCCTTACCTTCACCTATGGATAACTAGCCTCCTCCTAAACCTAAACAAACCAAAAGGGTCAATTTGGCAGAAGCTTCACTCAACAATTGGTGCAGGATACATAATACAAGTGCATATGTTGAGTTGGACTATCCACAGTTTAAGATTACAGAAAGCATCTTCCAATAAGAAGTACAGAACATTGCATGGGAGGTTTCTTTCCCTGAAGGCAATGAGATAGTGCCTCTTGGATATGAATTTGCTTTGGTACTTGAGAGTTCTCTAGATGACCATCAGCATCAAACAAACATGATGCATGAAACTTACACCTTGGCATGTGAAGAGTTAGCCATGGCATTTGAAACTACTCATGTCTTCCCCTTTGAAGATGAGAATGAACTTGAGTAGGAGATTGAAGAAGTCCATGCATATCAACAATATCAGAGAGGACATAACTATAATCTGAGGAGCAGTACTAATCACCTTACTGGTCCTCTGACCACTTCTATTCCTCTGAATAACTTCAACATACCTCTAGATCCCAAGGCCAGTAACAATCCTGGGCTTCCAAGGGTAAACCATCAGCATTTCATACCACAAACAACAATGGAAAAAGGTATGAGTCAATTACCTGAATATGATAAACTAGTTGCTTAACTTGCTAATGAGATGAAGAAGATAAAAATTAGTTTATCCTTATCTGAGTTACTTAAGACTCCTGTCATTAAAAAATCTTTCCTAAAGTCATTAGATGAACCTGTATCAAAAGAGGATATCCCTAGCAATACCCCTGCTAAAGACCCTATACCTAGGGATACTATTGTTAAACCAAAAGAAAAGGCCTCAGTCCATACTGTAGATGTAGCATAAATGATACTATACAAAGAGAAATCTGAGTCACCTCCTTTCCTGCGCACACTTAGTATTTTAGGAAAAAATTTGTACAATTTCCTTGTAGACTCAGGTGCATCCACCAATGTTATGCACTTTTCCATATGTAGGACATTACGTCTTTCCCTTGCAAAGTCACTCAAGAAGGTCACTCAATTAGACAAATCTAAGGTTAGTGTTGTAGGAGAATTAGCACATATTCACATGCAGTTGGCATCTGATCCTAGGGTGCAGTACTATATATACATTTAGGTTGTTGACATACCTGATACATACGACATGCTTCTGAGTATGGACTAGTTAAAGACTTTAAATGGCTATATGGCCATTGATTTCTCCCACATGTGACTGCCATGGAAAGGCATCCCCAACCAATTCCGAATAGAGGCAGAATCCAAGATGAAACATATGATAATGGAATACAATTAGAATAATGAGGTTTTGTACTTGGATGTAGAGCCAAGGGTATACACATTAAGGCCTCAAACAATTAAAATAGAAGAAGTGTTGATGTGTAAGCATGTGCATGAAAATGTTGGGCAAGATGAGATTGTACAAGGAACAAGCATGATGATAGAGCAAAACTGTGATTCATCTGATGAAGATGGAGTAGATCGCTTTCTAGAATTTGAAAGATATCTGTCTAGTGAAGTTCAGAAACATCAATTGTATGGGACATCTGTCAATGATATACTCATGGGAGGTTGGTACAGACTGCATGAAGATGCACATTCAAAGAACACATGTGGACTGTGTCTGGATATAATGAAGAAGGTAGAACAAACATACATGAGAGACAAGCAGTCTTTACCAAAGGTAAATGAAATGCTTAATGCTAATGACAATAATCATTTGGTACTTCAGCCAGATGCAGGAGAATATGAACAAGGAATGTGTAGAATGCAAGTTTGAGTGCTTAGTACTGGTATGTAGCAATGTGTATTGTAGTGATACGATAAGCACAACCACACTAGGGATAGACTATTTTATTGAGTCAGATTATGAGTTATCGGATGAAGATAGAGGAAGTTGTTTGACATAGTTTGAAAAGTTTTTATCCAAGATAATTCAAGGGCATATTCTCCAAGGAATCCCACCCAAGGGTGCTACCAGAATAATGGGTTACACTTTCTGGGACATCTTGATTTTTGCTAAAATCACATATTTTTAGAAAATATAATGACTTAAGCCTTGAAAGGTTCCATTTAAAGGATTTTAATTGAAAAGGGTTTGATCAAACCCCCTTAGATTCAAACCCCCTTGGATAGAACCTCGTTAGTTTTAAACCATACCTATAATGGAGTCTCCTCTACACCTATCAAAATGCTAATAAAAAACCACTTTTGATTTACCTTTTGGGGGATCAAATGAATTCATTTAAAATTTATGTTTGTAAGTATGTAGTCCTTATTATAAGCTTCCCAAAAGGTATAATTTTAAATATATTTAATTTGATTATTATAATTATTTTTTATTTCTTGTGAATGTAGGTTTTTCAATGAACATCAAGGTCTTTGTTTCACACATACAAAAAAATAGGAAAATAGAGAAAAAAATTCTAAAAAATACATGTCCTCTAGGGATTTATGTCCTTATTCCAACCAAAAAAAAAGAATTCTGATACATACAAAAAAAGTTATGTTGGATAGAATACGCCTATGTCTAAATTATAATTAGTTTGACTTCAAAACTTAATTAAAAAAAATTCAACAAAACATTATGAAACTAAATGCATCCTCTAGATATCGGTGTTACTAATCTAAATTCAAAAGAATTAGAATTTTATCCTTTGTAGAAAAAAAGTTATGTGCGACAAAATACACATCACTTTAAAAAAATGTTGTTTACTATTAAAAACTAGTTATCAAAGGAGACAAAAAAATTTACAATTTAACTCCAAATTTTTTTACAAAAATATATTTAGAATCTAGAGAAAAAATCTCACAAATCACTAGTTTACATCATCTTCAAATTCCTTATGGTTTAGTGGCTATAGGTGTTAGAAAGTGGAGATTTAGTTTAAAATGTTGATTTCAATGTCAAGTTTGGCCAAAAAGTGTAACCCATTATTGTGGGATGACCCACAATCAAGTGGTAATTGAGGGATGCTGCTGACTACATGAAGCTCCTCATTTAGAAAAAAACTTGTGCTTTATGTCTGCACAGAGTGAGCAAGGAGGAATAGTTGTGTTTAAGTAACAAATTGCATAGAACTAGGGACATCCTAGAAGAGATAGAGAGAAAAGTTGTAATGTCTCCTGACAAAGGATATGATGACATCAAGTGTATAAAAAGAAAGGGTACCCAACAAAGTAACAATCAGAAAAAGAGAAGTGTTGATGTTTCAGTTCCCCAGAGGCATCTGGATGTGATAAAGAATGAACCACAGAAAATCAAATGGATATCTACAGGTAGTCCTACATGTGCTAAACAAAAGAAGGAAGGTCTGGATAAGGATCCTCCTACAGAGAGACCATGGACATTGAGATTCAATGAGTCCAAGTCAAAACAAGGTGCTGGAGTAGGAATAGATTTGATAAATCCGTAGGGGATGTCATGCCTTACAACCTATAGACTCCAATTCCACTATACAAATAATGTGGCAGAGTATTAAGCCTTGATCCATGGCTTGCTCTTTTCCCTAAAGAAGAAAGTTAAGATATTGCATGTATTTGGAGACTTAGAATTGGTCATCAAACAAGTTAAGAAGCAGTATGCTTGCAATTACCAAAAGTTGTCAAACTATAGACACAGGGTCTAGGACCTAATTGAAGGATTTGATGCCTTCAACATCACACATGTCCCAAGGAGTCAAAATTAGTGTGCAGATGCACTAGCTGTAGCTGCTAGCACATTGGAACCATTAACAGTATCAGGACTCAAGAGGTTCTCAGTTGAATTAGTGTCAATGCCTTCAGTACTTGACAATGTGTTGAATTTTTAGGTCTTTGAGGATGATCGACACATCCTTGACTTCATTGCAAACATAGATGTCTTTGAGGCTCAAATAATGGATGAGAAGAATTTGGATGACTAGGTCTAGAATGATGAGGAGATCATTGAATTTCCTGTTACATCCCAATTTCTGACTTGCTATACTTTTACTTTTTACTTGGGCATAAGTAAATTTGTTGTGATGTTATAGACTTATGACAGGATATGACATGGAATTATATTGAATATCATTTATGAAATCATGGAAATGATTATGTTATGGTCGATTTAATAATTGTATTATGAGGTTTGATTTACTAGTTGAAGTAATTGAATAATGATGAACTAATTACATATTGTTTGATGACAAGTGAAATAGGATTACAAGTTATCGACTCTTAGAGAAGAGAGAGAGAGTATCTTTCGAGAAGAGAGAGATAGACCTTGGATTACGAGTGGTCTATTTGCCAAACGAGTTTAGTGTTAAACAATAATGTGAAGCAATGATTTTTATGAGGTAAGTCTTGTCTTGCTAGTTACTTTTGAATCTAATCGACAGGTAGTTGATATCTCAATTTTCATTTAGTCAAGTCGATGATGAGTCGACATAGTCGTTGCGATGTAAACAACGTCATAGCCGTAAAACAATTGTGTTATTCTTCTTGAGTCACTTGAGCTTTTATTGTCGCCTCTTGAACATCAAGACATTCCCATCAAGTTAGATGATGCTAATATTGTCGACGTTTAACATCAACAGATGAACCTATTTGTGGCAGATTTGTGGATCACGTCTCGTGGTCAAAAGATGTGAGAAGTCATTTTGTGCATCAAACGATTTAGAAAACTTGTGTTGCGTTACGCCCAATCCATCGTGATTGCCATCAAAATACATTGATCATGTGTTGTGAATATATTCCCTTTTGTAAATTGACGGAAGTCGAATGTGAAGTCGATTTATGCTATAACTGTTTTGGTCATCATTTGGAAGGATATTCCAAAATCATTTAGTTGTAATTCAGCTAACGGGCTGTGGTTTTTTGCCAGTTTGCTTGATGTCAGCTTCTCGTCGAGTCAAGTGGTTTTCACCCAAGCTCTGTCGGTTGGGATGTCATCCTTTATGAATACGTCTTTTTCTTTTCGAGTTTATGACTTAAGTTGTCTTAGATCGAACCCACACTTTCTTTCCCTAGTCAGTCTTGATCCTTTATCTCCTTTTAAACCTTGGAGACACTTTTTGCACTTGTTATTCACCACCTTGTAAGAGCATTCAGTTTTTAGTGCAAACGTAGAGGTTTAAAAGCCATGATCCTTGAGGAAGTGGACAAGTTGTTGTGCCACGTCACCATAAAGAAGCCTCCATTTTGTTAGTGGTCGCTGCAAGTAAGGAAGACGGGTAGCTGTAGTTAAACTGACCCCCCTTTTGTTAAAGCATGGGACGGCAGGTAAATGCATTATTCTTCCTTGCCATGGGGAGTTTTGGGAGGAGTTTTCTGTTGTTAAAGAAACTAAAAACCGGGAGGAAAGGCACTAATCCCTCATGTGCAAAGAGTGGAGACAGATTAATCTCGGTTGAGAGAGAGAATTGAAAACTAGAGAGTGGAATGCAATTGTTCTCCTTCACCGTGGGTGTGTTGGAGTTATTTCTTTAGGGTCATGGAGAATGTTATGGAAGAAGAGACTAGAAGTCCTTAGATTCGCTGAGAAGTTTTTGGCTCAGGATAGTCTGAAGAAAACCGTTACCCAAAAGGCAGGGTATTTGTAACGGTAGTGGTCCATAATGGTGAGCGGTTGGACAAAATGAGGGGATGGACTCTTAAAGAGGGTCACAAAGAGTGGAGAAGGGAGATCCTGGAGTCAGGAGAGAGATAGGGGAGTTTTTGTGGAGCGAACTGTGAGGAGAATCAGCGCAGAACATAGCCAGTGTCTGGATAAAGTTTGCCAATGAGCATTAGACATAGTCGACAGTGAGAGAGAGAGAGCCAAGGAAATGAACAGAAGTTGTTGATGAGAGTTTGCGGAGGGATCTCAGTGTTGAAAGAAAAAAAAGAGTTGATAGGCTCTTATACGTGAGCATTAAATTGCTCAGGATTGGTACCACGAGGAAAAGGTTTTTCCCTCTCAACAATTTTTTGATCGGCGTACTCCTTGAACTTCTTATTAATGCAAGTTTACAGGACTTAGGGATCAATAAAGGGTGATCTTCTGAGTAGAGAATCATTATTGTGAGAAACAACTATGCTATTTTCAGAGAAGAACTCTCAATCCGTTGCCAAGGAAAAGAGATAGTGATGGTATAATCCGGAGATGATAGTGAATTATTGTTTTCATTAACCATAAAGAACTATATTCAGTAGTTGATATACGAGGAGAAGTGATAGAGTCATCTTTCATCTTTGTTTTGAGGTAAATATAAGCCTTTCAACCTATTCTTTGTGATTACAGACACTCAAGTTTTAGTAGTGTTTCACGAGAATATATGCATATATATTTATTTTGATTTTGTGAAGTAGAAAGTACGTTGTTTTATGTAAATGTTCAATGGAAAAGTTATCAAGCTTGAGAATCTACAAGTTAGTTTTCAAGTATTGCACGAAATGAAGTAGATGACATTGTTCAAAGACGACACTGGATAAATAAGAAGAATAGTAAGTGACATTGAACTTATGACGAAAACAACTTGATTCAATCCTTTACATCTTTTTGAATCAAACTAGAGTTAGTTAAGTTTATACTCATATAGAACCTTTGGTTTAGGTAAATGTAAGGTTACACTTGTATAAAGAACTATCTTGGTTCATGAGATTTAATGGCTTCGTAGTCGGGAAAGACTAGGGAATAATCTCTCCCATAGAATATTCTTATGTTCTAGAATAAGTATGTTCATTATTCCATTGGGTTGAGATAGGTTAAGTAAAACCTTAGTTTAACCTAGAAGGGTTAAAAATTATTTGATGACACCTTTATGGAACTATACTCGTTTTAGTTATCTTATGAGGATATAGGAACTCAAGTTACATTTGACTCTTGTCATAAGGGAATATTTATCTCAACATAATAACATACAAAGTTGGGTTGAAAACCTATTTCGTATTTGATAGAACAACTTAAGGTTGCAAGCATTGAAGTATTAATAATCCAACCATAGATGGAAAGATATATTTAACTCTTTAGTCGAAAGAAGACTTTTAGATAATTGTTATTACAATATTCTTACTTCTTAGAATATGTATGTTTGTTATTCCATTGGATTGGAATAGGATAAATAAAACCCCAGTATAACCTTGAAGGATTAAGAATTATCTTACAATACTTCTATGGTTATAAACTGTATTAAGTTCTTTATGTGGAAAAGTCATTAAAGGGTCGAGAACCCTAATCTGGTAATGTTCATGTCTGTCTTATTGAAAAGAGATTTGTTACTAGTCGACAATGTTTAACCTTAAGTAGGGAAAACTATTTTGTTGGGCTACAAGTGGACTTGAAATACAAGTCATAAGCCTCGACTTTTGCAAATATGCAAGAGGTACTAATAATGATTAGTCAACCATTAAGTATATTACATCTTATTGGACACAACATCTCTTAGTTATTGCTTGTCATTAAGGGGTGAATCTCAAACGTTGCAAAGATGCAAAGAGAGATACGTAAGAATTGATAGTCATCCCATAAAGGTCCATGGAGCAATGATAGTTCTTATGAATTCACCTAAGTCAGAAAGACTAGGTTTGAGTTAGGCAAAACTCATCAATTGAATCTAAATTTAACCTAGATATGGTAATTATTATATTAAGACATTGAGATCATTATTTAGATCGTGATTGAAGGTTCAAGTGCCCTGTCTATGTGTAATGAGTCTTACTTGCAAGAAGGGAAATTAGTTTCCAAGACTATATTGCTTAACCTAGGTAAGGTTATCATCTTAGTCGTAATTAGACTATCTATATTTATAATGAGACAATAAGTCATGGACCTCGGGTATTGCAAGGATGCAATGAGAGTCCTCATCAAGAAAGAAAGTTGAACGGGTCTATGGATTATAGACAGTGTAAGAAAACATGTATGGGTCAGGAAGACTCAATTGTTCAAATGTCATAACCTCTTAAGTTAAATATAGATGACCAAGTCAAACTGTAGGAATATGATAGTATCCAAGTTGAGTTGGAGTGGGTGAACAGTACGACATCGTTCTTTACGAATGTCAATGTATATTGAAAACTATGGCCATAGTAATGCATATGTCTCTGCATGCATTGTCGGTTCACTGTATCTAGATTGCACATCCTATTGGGAATCATACTTAGCTAGAGGGTATCTAGGGTTGTATGATAGATAGAGTTGTGTAAGATACAACACTATGTACTCGGAAAGGCAAATTACCACTGGTCACCTTGGTCTATACTTCTCGTGAAGGGAAGGGCCACTTCCAGTTAGGAAGGAGTGTGGGAGACTGACAGTCTATGGTTGGAGGTAAATCACTGGAAAGATACTCTCTCTCTCTCTCTCGCAGAAGACATGCTGAGGCTTGCGATAAAGATGTCAGATTTTTGGATGCAGTATATCTCTGAGACTTGTGTTTGTTGAGACTAAGTAAAACATTATCTAATTCAAGTATTTATAATTGTTTTATTTTTGTAAACTTTGTACTCGAGAAATTCAATAAGGTTGATTGTATTTGTAATGAGAAATCTTGTAACTGTAGTTACTCGACTTTATGTTGAATAAATGAAAAATTTTCTCTGTCTCATTTTTACCTTGTAAATTTACTTTATGGTAAATTTTTGGTTTTTACTATGTTTTAGAACGTGGATGTTACATTTCCAAACAATAAGATCCCCAAGGGAATGATAGAACTAGAGAGAATATTTGATCTAGATAAGATTACTCAGCAAAATGATTTACCCAAAACTGATGGAGGAGAGTATCAGCCCATCAACATAAGTCAAGGTCTAGATATCAGGAATGTCTTGATAGGAAAAATATGCACCTTGGCTAAAAGAGAAGAGATAGTTCAGGCTCTAAAAGACTATATACATGTAATAGCCTAGACATATGATGAATTGTAGATGTATAACACATCCATCATCACTCATACAATCCTACTGAAGCCTAATGTTAAGTCATTTAGATAGAAGTAGAGGCTAGTTAATGCCCTACTAGAGCCGATCACATTTGAAGAAGTAAAGAAGCTCTTAGCAGCTAGGATTATTTTCCCAGTAAGGCAATCCACATGGGTAGTGAAACTGGTTCCTGTGAGGAAGAAGAACAGAGATATCCGTTTGTGTGTAGACTTTAGAAATTTGAACAAGACCTTGGAGAAGGACAATTATCCTCTCCATTCACTGGATGATGTACTTTAGATGGTTAATGGAGCACAAATGATGTCATTTCTAGATGGTTTCTCTGGTTATAACTAGGTCATGGTTGATAAAATAGACAGACTGAAGACTGCATTCATCACCAAGTGGGGGATATTCGCCTACAGGTGTATGCCTTTTGGTCTAATAAATGTTGGAGAAATAGTCCAGCACGCCATGGATATTGCATTCAGAGGTCTAGTTGGCCAGCGCATAGTTATCTATATGGATGACTTGACAATTTTTTCAAAACAGAGGGGTAATCATGTTGCATATTTAAGGAAAGTGCTCCAAAGATGTGAAAAGTATGTTATATCCCTAAATCCCAAGAAGTGTGTGTTTGGTGTCACAACAGGTAAATTATTAGGACACCTAGTATCAGAAGATGGGATCACCATTGATCTAGACTGCATAAGTTTGATCATGAAGCTCCAGTTGCCTAACAGTAAGAAAGAGCTAAAATCCTACTTTGGAAAGATAAACTTTGTCAGAAAGTTTATCACTAGATTTGCAGAAATAATTAGGCCACTAAATGCAATGCTAAAGAAAGATGCAAAGATAGAGTGGACTCCTAAAGTTAAGGCTACTTTTGAAGATATTAAGAAGGCAATAGTTGATGCTCTAGTACTCAGTAGCCCTGATTATGCCAAGGATTTATATATATATTCTTTTTCTTCAATTCACACTTGTGCAATTGTGCTAACCCAGAAAAATGATAACAAGGAAGAGAAACCTATAGCTTCTATGAGTGTCCCATTCAGAGATGTAGAATTAAGGTATCTGGATGTGGAAAGACAAGTTCTCGCCTTGGTAAGAGCCATGAAGAAGTTCAGACACTACATATTGAGGAGCAAGGTAATTGTAATAGTACCTGATGCAGAGTGAACCAGGTGAAAAAAAGGGCCAAGTGGATCGCTATCCTGCAAGAATATGACATAGAAATCACACCCATGAGGCTAGTCAGAGGACAAGCTTTAACTCAAATGATAGTTGAAACTAATCTAGGTTTGATCAGTCAACAATACACCTTGGATTCTAGTAAATCATATGACTGGTATTCATACATTAAGCATATCTTGATCTCAGGAAAGCTTCCCAATAACATGAAGTCCTCACATAGAATAGCATTAAGGGTGAAATCCTAGAATTACATGATGAAAGAAGGAAGCCTTTTCAGAGGGAACCATGAGGGGATATATCTAAGATGCCTAGATAGGCAAGAGGCTGATAAAGTCCTACAAGAGTTGCATGATAGGTTTAGAACTGCACATGGTTCCCACTTGGCCACTACACACAAAATCCATAGGGCAGGGTATTACTGGCCTACAACTTTTAGAGACACTGCCGAACATAGTAAGCATTGTCATACATGCCAAATAGCCACACATAAAGAGAGATATGCTGCACAACCATTGCAACTAGTGATGGAAGCTCGTCCCTTCGCACAATGGGGAATGGACTTCATAGGACCAATCAACCCACCTTCCTCAGCTGACCATAGGTACGTCCTAATACTGACTGACTATTGTACTAGATGGACATAAGCAATTAGCAGTAGGACCTATACCACCGAAGATGTGATCAAGTTCCTGGAGAGTAATATCATCACAAGGTTTGGCATCCCTTTCTCTCTGGTAAGTGATAATGGTCCAACATTTACTTCTTTGAAATTCTCTAATTGGGCCTTTGAGTATGGTATAATTTTAACATTTTCTTCTAACTACTATCCTCAAGGGAATGGATTAGCATAATCCACTAACAAAAACTTACTGAATATCATAAAAAAGTTAGTAGACAAGAACCCTAGAGAATGGCATACCCTGCTAAAATATGCACTGTGGGTAGATAAGATGAGAGTGAAATCAACTTTAGGGAATTCCCCTTATTAGCTAGTATACAGAGTGGACCCAATTTTACCAGTGAACCTAAAGATCCCTACACTCCAATTTCACAAGAATATCTTGGTTTAGATGACAAATTAGAAGTCAGGTTACTATAGCTCATGTAGCTAGAAGAAAAAAGAGATAGAGCCTTAGATCATTTCTCAAAACATCAAGCTATTGCCAAAAGATGGTTTGACAGGAGAGCCAAAATCAAATCCTTCAGAATATCAGACCTTGTCTTATCCTAGGATAAAGCCCATGAAAAGAAAGGTGACCATGGAAAGTTTGACAAATTATGGATTGGTCCCTTTCAGATATCAGAGATATTATGTGACAGTACCTATAGTCTAAAAACCCTAACCGGAGAGGATGTTCCATTACCAGTCAATGGGCAGTTCCTCAAACGCTATTTTCAAGCCTAGATAGGGAAAGGTCATGGTGTCAGAACCATGTATCATATGTATATACTTGTATAGCTTTCTTGTACAATTTGCTTTCTTTGTGTGCTTTTCTTTGTTTTGTGTGTGTTGAGTCCTTGTTTTGGTTAGGCAGAATGGAACACCTTTTCACTTTAGAAAACTATGAAATTGTTAGAATTCAAGAAAGGATTACAAATTCCCACATAGGTTGTGATTCCTATCAACTTAAGTTCTTTCATCCCATCTGTGAAATCATATTCATCAATAACTCTTGTTGTCCAAGGAGGTCATCACATGAATACACCTAACAACCTTGGATTTGTTGAAATTACTAATGTATGTGTTAAGTGAAAAATCTAAAGGTTTGCCCTTGCTACCATTGCAATTCTTAGCCTAAATGAGCAAGTGCTACACCTTGCAAATGAGCTTACAAGATAATATCTTATGAATACTAAAAATACCAAAAAACTTATTGAATATCAAAAGAAAAGACTTTCTTAGGTCATCCAAGTAACTCTACCGGGGCTATGGACGCCTGTTTGGCAGTGTGGCTCTACTTGGGATAATTGCAAAGATAACCTTGCAGGGGCTATGGATACCTACTGGTAGCAAGACTCTATCCAAGGTTGGTTTAGAGGGTTAATTCCAACTATGTAGCTTAACACTAATTACTGTAATTTTTAATTTTTCTTCAAGATGAAGGAAATGAATCACATGCACACACCTGATTCCTTTTCATCACAGGGTTGTGCTAATGAATATAATTTATTTAGAAAGGTCAAGATGCTTATGTATGATAGGAGTTGGAATTTTTATGTCCTAATTTGTCCTCCCTGCTTGAATTGTTGGAATTTGGTTTATTTCTTTGGTGGCAAGTTGTTGTGTGGTTACACAACATGCCCCATTTTGCCCCAACAAAATAGGGACCCTTATCTTTGGGTGGTATGGTAAAATGGTATCACATGTATGTCAGAATCTTATCTTGGGCATGTTAGGATCTTGAAATATAGATCAAATTTTCAAAGTTAGAATTTCCCCACATGGACCTTGCCAAATGAAAGAGGATACAATTTTAAGCAGGTTTGCCTTTTACAGCACCAAGAAATTCCCTAAAACCAAGAAGTTATGCCCGATCAAAGTTTAGTCATATCGTCTTAGGGATGTCCACATGTCCTAACATCTGGACATTAACTTAATGCCCTGATTGCAAAACTTGCTAAGTAAAACCAAATATGCCGACATCCGCAAATGTACAGATGTCAAATTTAACCCATTGAGCTAGCTAAACATCGTGCACATAGTCACTTGGTATGGATATTCATGGGTATACATATTAGTTTAATATCTGGACCTTAACTTAGTGTCTAGACATTCATTAATATCTTGATGACGTGTCCTGGTTGACTTTTGAACTAGACTTAGACTATGGACATTACGCTTAAAAACTTAACATTCGGACCTTACCCAATATCTTGATGACGTCATATAATCTCATCTTAAAGAAATAACAAAGAGGATAACATCATCTGAACATTAAGAGGATGGGACATTTAACATTTCTTAATATACGAACATTAAATTAATGTTCCCATACTCTCGCCAATATCCTTATGATGTCATTTTTCCTCCCACTAAAAGAACCACCTTTGAACCATGATGTCATCAACACATTTAAACCTAGGGATATTTCATAACGTCTAACATCTGGATATTTCTTAATATCCATATCCCTACTGTTTATGAATAGAAATTGAAGTATTCCATGAACCAATTAGACAATGCCATATGGCACAAATTTGACTTTTCAAGGTAAGCATCTTAATGTCTAGACATCTAAGATCAAAGGCAAATGTCTTCGAGCCTTAACATCTTGATACCCATTCCTTGGTCAAAGTTAACCAAACATTTGCATGACATCATCCGAATGTATGGACATTCTGAAAAGCACAGCATATTATTTGAATGTCCACACCTTCGATTATATCTCGACCTTGCAATTAATGCTACGAAAAGGGGTTGTTGGCCATTCAAAATTTCAAATTAAAGGCTGCCACCTATAGTGATCTCCTAGGACTTTAATCAGATGTCCCTTGCCAATGAATTCAACATTAATTATGCCCTAATCTCCCAATTATAACACATAAAAAGGTGAATTTTGATCATTTTAAACTCACCTAAGCATTCATAAGAGAGATTATAAAGCTCTGGAGAAATTACAGTGACTATTGCAGAGATCTTGACCTTGAATGGAACGGTGTGCATAGCGAATGACATCTAGTAAATAGTGATTATATAGTGTAAAGTTCATATCCAAACATCCTTAATCAGGTTTAATCTCAGAAAAAGGTATGTAATGGTGAAACCCTACTTTTGTCATTTATGGTAACACAGTAAAAGGTAAACTTGCAACTAGGGTTAAATCTTAGCTGCATGTGCATACATTATGCTCTATAAACAATAAAATGTGAGGATATTGAGAAAGTTAACATGAAACCGATAGTGTGAAATATATCTTGACACATGCAAATCTGCAATTGCAAGATACAATGGAGGTTAGGAAGCTCAAAAATGAGGTAGAATTCAAGACCATCATGTTCTTGTCACTAGGGACCATAGGTTTCCACTTTGGAAGAATACGTGACACGCATGATGGCAATATAGATGTGGACGAATGGACAGCAAAATTTATTCAAGGATATAACATTTAATTTCCCGATTTTGCATATTTTAGGGACATTAAATATTGTGAAGGAATGCCAAAGTAATCGATGAGACTTACTTTGCCATGTGTGATAAATCTGACTAATATTGCCCTTTTGCATTTTTATTACAAATGATAAAGTAATTGATAAATAATTACTTAATCATTTGTTTGTAATATTTAATCTATTTCTAAACTATGCAAAAATGATAAAAAAACATCTTCATAGCTCCTAGGAAAAATGACATGACTCCACATACACTTCCACTACCTCTCGTATTACATGGCTATGTCAAAAACACCTTATCACTCCATATACTAAAAGGCATCACACCTCAATACTACCTTATAGCTCCCATCACACATCACCATGCCTTGTGGATACACTTCATCCACCTTGTGACTATATCATGACATACCTTGCAAGATATACTATTCAGCCTTATGTTTCAATAATGCTTTTGACTTTGGAAAAGAATAGAAGGCAGAAAATACAATGTCTCATGCCCCATGTGCAATGATCACTAGGTTGGAAGACATGAAGTCTTGACCACGTCGCCTTATGGATTGCAATGATTTTTGCAAATCAAAAGTAAAAAAAAAAGAAGAAAATGAACATTCGAGCATAGCAAAATAGGGTTTGAAACCCTAAATCAAATCATTTCAACTTGAGATTTCGTTGTGAGCTCCATCGAGCTGCTGCCATTCCATGCGAGGGTTTGCTCTTTCTGCATTCTTCTCTACAGTTTCAATGGTTTTTTGAGGTCTACATTCCACATTTTTGACAGGGGAAATCAAGGTGAGTAACTTCTCTATCAATTGGGCTACTTCTTTGACTTCATTCACCATTTTTTAGATATTATGGCCACAATCTAGACTAGCTTTTTGATGTATCTCTCTGGTTTTCCCTTGGCCAACCACCATCTTTTGTTCTTGACTGCATTTGAGCTGGTTTGAAGGTTGAAATGGAGGTCGACTGAGGAAATTTCTGTGGTTTGACATAACAAACAGAAGAAAAATAGAGGTAATCCATTTTTGCTGTATATCGCTCTTCATTCTCTGAGATTTTTGCTGCATATTTGCCTGTGCTAAAGCACGATTTGGAGGTTTCTATGAATCTTTGTCCAAAATGAGTTTGAGAAAACCCCATTTTCTTCTATATCTTGCTATTAGCTGAACTTTGGCTTGACCCATGACAAAAAACTTGTAAAAGAGAAGATCTATGTTTATTTCTGAATTCAAAAATCTGTATTTTGTTTGTGGTTGTAGTGAGATGCTTGAAAACTCCATTTTTTGTGACTTTCACTTTACAACTTGATGCCAGAGGCCGCTATTTGGAGGGTTCTGAGTATGTTGTTCTTGAAAAACTACAAAAAAACTTTACTTTCTCCTTCCGTATTTGCATTCTTTTAGTTCAAAATGAGCTTGCAGCTCGACCCATGACCAAAACTTGTAAAAAAAATGTCACTGTGTACGTTGAATTTGAAAACCTGCATTTTATTTGTGGCTGTAATGAGATTTGAGCATTTCTGTTTGAAAAGAGTTAAAAAGGTTTGGATTTTTTCTCTGTATTAGCATGATCTCCTTGTATTTCCTAAGATTACCTATTGTATATGCTCTGTTGTGGCATAATTCGAAGAAAATCTAAGTATTTCCTTTTGAAACGAGTTTAAAAAGATGTCACCACTCCTTATATCTGCAGACCCTCTCTTCATTTTGTGAATTCTTTGTTGCATTTGGCTGTAACGGAGGCACGATTTCATGAAAATCTAAGCATATTACCTAAAAATCTGCATTTTCTATGACAAAATACTCTACAACTCTTCTTCATTTCCTCTGGTATTTGATACTCCATATTTGTAGCTCCAAACAAACCCCACACATCTAAATACTACTTCATAATTCTAGGTGACTGTTTCATGATGTTAGATTATTGTTATTTCACTCTTCTTGGCTATGATTGTTCTTAACAAGGCTGCTCCATCTATCTCTACCTATCTTCAACAAGTGTATGAAGGTTTATTAATTCTACAATGACCTTTGCCTCTTCTTCACACGAGAATGTTGCCCCTTCAAAGTGAAGTAACATTGCTCATTGTAATTGTTGTTTATACAAAAGACCCTACTATTTCCAAAAACTAGGTGTTTGGCTGTCATATAGCAATATACATTATCCAATCTCAGTAACTTCATGACTTTAATACCTTCTTTTGGACTATCTTCTGATGACTTTTCTCTCATGACAGTCTTGTAGACTATCTTGCATGCCATCAAGATTGTCATCCTCTATAACTGCACTTTATGACTGCATGATTGTCTACAATGACTGTTTGTCTTGTTTTGTTGTTACAGTCATCTTGGACTGTTTAGGACTATTCACACCTTTAGATTTCATATCTACTGATATGTATGTTGTTTCTCTTTTAGTATCTTGATGGATTGATGCAACACTTGATGGTATGTTGCTCCTTGATTATGACTGAGCAGGCCTCATCATCTTTAATGGTGCCAATGCCATGACCTTGATTGTTCCTTAGTCTGCTCAGTCTACTATTTGACTAATCTTATCTATACATACATACATTCTCATCTTACTAAAATTCCTTGTATAGACTTTACTCCCACTTCCAAATGCTTTGGCACTTTATGCAGACTTCTTCACAGTTTAGGATCATCTTATCTCCTATCTCAGCCATAATGATTGTTGCTCCACTTTGCTCTCAGGGATCATTATAGTTGTTCCAATGCCATCAATTCTTAATAAAATATGTGCAGCACCATGCAATACCTGTAAGAGGTTCTCCTTGGAATTGATCTCTAATGCTTGTTTCAATGGCATTTATGACTGTCTTTGAGGATAATGATGATCATGATTTAACAGTCTATACCTCTACCTTAGGTATACTTTCCAATACTTTGTTTTCACTATCTTGGGCACTTGTTACAAGACTATGACACTCCCCTCTATTGTAATATTCTTTTCATTGTTAAGTGACAGTCTTTTCTTGATTGTTGACTATCATTTTCAGTTGGTTCCTGGATGCAGTCATTGACTACTTTTCCCTAAATGTTGTGTAGCTCTTGACTGCCCATTTGACTGTTAGACTTTCATAGTCTTGATCTATTGTGAAGGACTGCATGTTGTATCACTCATTTTCTACATTTTTGTAGCATGATATTTTGTTCATTGCTGCTATAACAACACTTATTGTTGTTTTATATGACTGTATATGTGTTAGACCAAAACTACCATGTTGGCACAGGATAATACACTTTTCACTAGTACAAAGGTGTTGTCATGTACTCATCAACATTTTCAATTTATGAATTTGCAAAAATGATCTTTAATTAGATATATTTCATCATCTGAAAGGCTATCACAAGATCTCTCTTTTGTCTCTTAACTTCCTGAATGCATGAAAATTGAGAAGACATACACATTATATTGGAAATTGACTCACTCAAATAATTGGCCAGTGTGCTTACTGATGTGTGGTTGTTACTCCATCCTCTCTTGGACTGCCTGTCATAAATGAGAATTTGCTGCTCCAACCTATGATGTCTTTTCAAACATGTTGTTGTTTCAAATGGCTTTTACGGCTGCACTTCATTCTCTCTTTTCCTTCATGACTGTCTTTATCATGGCTATGCATGTGATTGCCTTCCTACTGACTGTTATTTCTCTTGACAGCTATGATCTACCCTCTGAATATGCTCCTTGGGCTATGCCTTTTGCATTTGTATATTGCATCTAAAATATTCTGTAAGGACTATGAGTTGGGCTCAACCCTTGTGGGAACCACATTTCCTCCACTCATAATGTAACATTATGAATCAAACAAAAACATAATTATACCTGTATCTACACATGAAGCAAACTTGTTAGAAAATAAATGCATGGTTTGGATGTGTTTGATGACTGATTGTTCTCTAGGACATCTAAGGTATACATTTCTTGTTTAATGCAATTGAGGATTAGTTTATACATGTATGGTTGTGGACCATTCATTGCTTAGAGCATTGCTCTAACACCATCATTTTTTTCTAGATGCAGCAACCAGGGATGACATGAAGCTAGGAAGGACAAAGACGACTCAGGGCGATAGGACAACACGCCAGAACTAGAACCATTCATTCTCAGGCAATGACTGGCCTTTGACCTTACATGCACATTACTTTATTTACTTATTCATGTATAGATTGTTCTTCTATTTCATTGAATAAGACAGTTAACCTCACGGCTTGTGTGAGATAATGAGCATTTTACATTCAATGAAGATTATTTATTTTTTTGGAAAAAGTTTTGGATAAACCCTTCTTATGTTACACGCACTTAGATAAATGTAGTAAACTAATAAACATAATCTCCTGAATTATTTCATTTATGCACTTGAATGTAATGTATAAAGGACCAGATGAGATGTACCTTATAAGTTTTGAATCAAAACTCTACCTGAATGAGTCGTAGTGGAATTTAGGTAACATCTTTGGCAATATCTGCTATATGTTTGCCTGCTAAACATCAGACCAGTTGCCTGAAGCTTAACCATTGGGCATAGAGTCACACATACTTGACAAAAACTTGAAAAACACTTATTTCCATTGCTGCAACTCACTTCAGACTGCCATCCTTTTCTAATCCATCAAGTGCATGGGTATGGTTGGTGATAGTGAACCAACAAAAATCACTATTACTAATGGTATGCATCTACTTGATGGGTTAGAAGGGGATAATCAACAAGAATACCTCCTTAGCAAACTGCTGCAATTTATTACAACTCTATGAGGAGGACATGTAAGATGTGTGACATTGAATACATGTATTCATTGTTTCATATGATGACTGTACCACATATAGCTGTAATACATTACAATAGTTTCATTCTCACATATAACCAAACCCAGGAATAACTAACAACTATGTAGAAATATACTTAGGGAAATGAAAACTGCATCTAACCTACTATGCAGTAGCACTTATTCAACAACAGAAACTTCATGAAATATGTACAAACATGAAAGATCCTACCTCAGAAGCAATGTTTGAGGTGGATCCTATTGACTAGCATTGGCTCGATGTCACCATCCAGCTGAGACAGCTGGAAAGCATTATGCTATTTGCATTCTGAAACAATATATGGCCCACTCCAAAAAGCATTGAACTTAGAGTGCTTCCCAGGTTTGCTTTTCAACACATCCCATTTCAGCACTATGTCACCCTCCTGGAATGTTCTTGGAGACGTTCTTTTGTCAAATGACCTCTTCATTTGAGCTTGATGATGCTCTATGTTTCTCATGGCATCATTTTTGGTTTCTTCAAGCTCAACCAGTTGAGCTAGCCTTACTGTCATAGGGCCTTCTTCTAGCATGTCCAACTGATTCACCAAATCAAGTGCTGGTAACTCAAGTGTGATAGGAAGCCTTGCTTCTTTGCCATACACCAACATGAAAGGTGAATGCCCTGTTGATCATTTTGTAGTAATTTTGTCAGCCCATTGTGCTGACTTTAACTATGCATGCCAGGCTCTCTGGTTGCCCTCCATGGTCTTCTTGATAATTCTGATCAAGTTCTTATTGGTGGATTCCACTTGGCCATTGCCTTGTAGATAGTAATTGGAGGATGTATTGAGATAAATGCTATTCTTTACAACCCAATTAAAGATTCTAGAACCAACAAAAGCAAGGGCATTATATGAAATAATGGACTTAGGCACTCCAAATCTGATAACTAGCTCTTCATAAAAATTTAGAACAACAAACTCATTGGCCTCTTTAAGTGCGACTGCTTCAGTCCACTTAGTGAAATAATCAGTGGCTATAAGAACCCACTTATGGCCAGTACTGGATGAAGGGTTTATAACCCCAATAAAGTCTAACCCCCACCTCATAAAGGGTTGTTCAACTTGAACTGGCTACAAAGGTAAGGCTACCAACTTCTCTTTTCTGGCAAACAAAGTATACATTCCTTGCATTTTTTGACCCATAAGTGTGCATCCTTAAACAAACTAGGCCAATAATAGCCACCTTTCATCACCTTAAGAGTTGTTTCTCTAGGTGAAAAATGGCCTCCATCTAACCCCTCATGAAATTCATGCAACACTTTTTCAACTTGGTTAGGTCCAATGCATCTCAGCAATACTCCATTGAAATCTTTCCTAAAAAGCAAGTCATTAATGAGCACATAAGGTATGGACTACAATCGAAAATACCTTTGTTTGGCTCTATCCAAGCCTTGAGGACACTCACCGATTTGTAAGAAATGAACCATTTCTTACACCCAATCAGCAACAGGATCTGATATAGTTGTTTGTTCCTGATCTTGTATTGATAGAACAACTTCTTGTTCATGTTCTTCTTTATTGATAACACCATCAACAAGATATTCACACAACCCTTTTCCCCTGACCAGCTTGGTAACCTTAATGCCCATGTCATATTCCATTACCTTAGTCACCCAACCAGCTCTCTTATCATTGAGATCCTTACTTAGCAGAAATTCCTTCACGCTTGGATGAGCAACCATTAGATTAATCTTGTCACTTGACAACATGTGTTTAAACTTTTTCAAACTCCTTATAATAGGAAGAACATGTATCTCAATGAAAGTGTACCTCAGCTCATAATCTTTCAAAACTTGACTAAAAAAGCTAAAGGTTACTCCATTTCTAGCTCATTTTTCTGTACCAACATAGTAGAAACAGAATCAACATTACCATAAGCGTACAAAGTGAAATCCTTAGAAAAATAAGGATTTAGAAGTGTAGGTGTAGCAACCAAATCCTCTTTAATAAGCTCAAAACTTCATTTTCCTTCTCTAGTCTAGCTAAAGGACACTTTCTTTCTCAACATAGCAGTTAGTGGATTTAACAAATCAGCAATATCAGGGATAAACCTCCTGGCGAAGTTGATCCTACCAATGAAACTTTGTAGGCCTTTCTTGTGTGCTGGTAAGGGCAGAGCCAAAATTGCACTTATTCTCTTAGGGTCAATGGTGATACCATGTTTTGACACCACGTAACCAAGCAATCTACCTTCATGGACAACAAACACACACTTTTTGGGATTAAGTGATATCCCAAACTCCCTACACCTCTCAAAAATCTGCCTTAAGTGATTTAGATGATTGCTAGCTTCTTTGGAGAAAACGGTAATGTTGTTAAGGTAGACTAGGATGATCTTGTACATTAGGCCTTGAAAGGCCATATCCATAGCCTTTTGAAAGGTTGCTCTAGCATTGGACAAATTGAAAGGCATCTTCTTGTCAGCTATAGTCCCCCATTTTGTGGTGAAGGCTGTTTTATACTGGTCTTCCTCTCTTACTAAAATCTAATTGTAACTGGAATAACCATCTAGTAAGGAAAACCTCTTTGATCTTGAGACTACTTGGAGTATCTGCTCCATGGAAGGGAAAGGATGATGGTCTTTCAAGGAAGCTCTATTCAAGTCACGAAAGTCTACTCACAGCCTTATCTCCCTATTTTTCTTCCTAACCGGCACAAGGTTGGAAACCCATGAGGTGTGTTTACTAGGGAAGATTATGCTACTCTCAATTAGCTTGTTCAGTTCTTTTTTCATGAGAGACTCTAATTTAGGATTCAACGGCCTCTATTTCTGCCTAACAGGCTTGGCATCAGGCTCAAGTTCAATTGTATGTTGAGCAAGTTAGGGATCAAACCCTTTAAAATCACCATATTCCCATGCAAAAATGTCACTAACTTCTTGAAAAAGTTGAATAAATGCATGTTTTTCCTTTGCTGTACATACCTTGCCTAGTTTAAGGAGTTTACCCTTAAAGATCTCAAATTCTTCATAGTGATCTTGCTCAACTTGTAAGCTGGGCTTGGGTTTTGTAGCTTCATCATTAGTGTTAAAAATGGACTCTAAGGTGACCAAACCCTTTGGCATCTTGTTATTCTTGAGCTGGATGATTTGGTCACCGTACTGGTGATGTAGTTTCTCTTGGTTGGTATGAGAGAATTCAGCTGCCTCTCTGAAAAAGTTTACAATATATTGATCACTGTCAAACGCCTGCCAATGTGTGTTATTATTTGGCATAGTAGGCCTAACAACAATCTTAATATGCTAATTAGTCTTACCATTACTAATTTCCTTGGGAATGTCATATTCAGCCCCTACAACAGCCAGCCTATCAGCATGTTTATTTTGATTTCTAGGTATAGATATCAAATTGAATGCATCAAATCCCTCCAAGAGGTCCCATACTCTATGCTTGTAAGACTTAAGAAGATCATTTTTTGTGACATTTAGCTTTCTCACCTGATTTACAACCAGTTTGTTGTCCCCATAAACTTTTAAACAACCAATACCTTTTTGTCTTGCCCATTCCAAGCCTTGAATAAGAGCTTCATATTCAGCCATGTTAGTGCAGCTAAAACAAAATCTAAAAGCTAAATAGTACCTCTCAGCCTTCAAGGAAACAAGCATGCATCCACCACTGGCACCCATTCTACTCCTCGAGCCATGAAAAATTAGCTCCCAAACCTCATTATCTTGCTGCCCATCCTACTGTTCTACACTTTAGGTAAAAATGAATCAGCCTCATGCATCATATACACACCCAAACCAGCCTCTTCCAAGTACTCACACAGTTCAACTACTTGAGTTTGATATGCCCATTCATCAAGGACTTCTGGTATACCTTTAATTAGCATATTGCCTTCTTGGACAACGGGCTGCTCCATTTCTAACTCACTTGCATCCAAGTTGGTATTGATGGGGTGTTTAGTGTAAGGCTCAATATGGTCTTTGGCAATGGGTTCTGACTTGATAGTCATCTTAGTGATGTACCTAGTTCTGAACAACATATGAGAACAATCCGAGGACAGGTAACCTCCTATCTTTGCAATAAAATCCCTTAACAAGCAAATGACAAAATAAGGAGGTAATTCAATGACATATATGTCCTGCGTGATAGAGAAATTTGGACAGACATGCAGAGTTAAGCTTAGTCCCTTTATGACACCCACTATATTAACAACAGTTCCATCCAGCTGAACAACTCCCTTCTCTAATGGCTCATATTCAATGCCTAACTTGTCAACAATCTGTTTGGGCATGAGGGAACTGCTAGCACCTGAGTCAATCATGCAGTTATGAAATAAATGATCCCCTATAATCAAAGACATGTAAAATGGTGGGGGTTTGACCTCTGAAGCTTGTTGTTCTGCATTTTTTTCAATGTTATTTGTCAAAACAACCTTAGACTTATCTATATCAGACTCTTGAGATAGTTTTAAATTTGATAAGGATGATTGAAGCAAGTCTTTTTGGCCGGGGATACTTAGGGAATCCCACATAGACATGGATACATTCACTTTTTTCATATGCTCAAGGATATTGAAAGCAGATGTACCTGATTTAGCTTGGCTTTTGGGGGCAACCACGTCACCTTGAGCACAAGTTGGCTAAACTAGTTGATTGAGCTGCTCCTTGCCTATCAAAGGCTGACCCTTTGATGGAATTTGAATTTTTTCAGCATTTGATGGGTTAGAAACACCTTGACCCACGTTCGGCACTTGATGCCCATGAGTTTGAACTTTACCAACTTGCTGCCCTTCATCAATAGCCATTTTATTGCTGTGTGTATTGTCTACAACTGAAGAACCAACTTGGTTCATACCACATAATTCTTCTCCTTGCCAGTTTAGGAGTGTTATCTCATGTACCTGTTCTTCTTACTACTGGATAGGAGGTTCTATAGGCACATTAGATTGCACTACTAGACTGTTTTGAACCATTAGAGCTTGGTTAATCACCCCATTGGCACATGTATTTTGGTTATGGGGCTGGTTACAAGGAAAGCATCAGTCATAGTCTTGAGCCAAATTGTTTTGCATGGGCACAACTTCCTTTGAGGAACTAGCATCGTTTGGATTGTAGGCCTGATAAGGCCTAGAGTTAAAGGCTTGCCTTGGACCTTGATTATTAGGCTGATAAGGTGGCCTATTTGGCTGATTTTGCTGGTAATTGGACTGGAATGGGGGTTGATAAGGTCTGAAATTTTGACCTTGTTGCCTTTTGAGGTTCACTATCTCATTACCAAAAGATTGCAACAGTCCTTTGATCTCCTGTAACTCAAAGGATTTAGTTTGAACAACATTTTCTTGTTTATTGGGTTGAGTATTAGGTGCTAGTAACGCTGGTGCAATGGGTATAACAGCTATAGGAGCACATGCATTGGCATTGGTGGCTGAATAGCAGGGAATATTGTCAAAAGAGGCCTAGGGGCAATTTTACCGGCCTGTATGAGGCTGTTCTCAGCTCTTATGGCTATAGCATAAGCTTGTGGTAAAAAATCTCCTCCCATAGATTGAATCATGATAGAAATATCGCTATTCAAAGCTCTCAAATAATATAAGAAAGCATAATTAGTAGTAGGCCTTACCATTGGTGGAATTCTATCCCATGTCTTCTGGAAACGGTGGTTAAAGTCTAACATAACTTCATAAGGACCCCTCTTAATCGTAGACAGTTGTTCCACCAATGATAAATGATCTGATTTGTCTTCAAAGAAGCTGCACAACTCCTCTCCCAAATGATCCTATGAATCTATGGAGTTCACCGGCAGGCTTCTGAACCAGTGTAAAGCCTTCTCTTTGAGGGAAGCTGCTAATAACATGATTGCAACATTCTCTTGTGTCACATGATGGACAACACACAGGTTTGCAACATATTTTATGTGTTCAGCTGGAGTCGTCTGATCTTCACCATTAAAATATGGTAAACTTTTTAGGGCAGCTACACAAATATCATCATGTTGAGCTAAATTTAGTGGGTTGCCTTGGTTGAATGCAAGAAATGGCTGATTTCTAGCTCCAAGAATCATTGTAACTGGGATTCTTGGGACAATATGAGTTCCAATAGTAGGAGGGGTAGACTTGGCTCTCCTAGAATAGACACAAGTTTTCTTGGGTTTCTCAACTATTATCCCTCTTCTCCTAGGTGGGGATAATTGCAAATACTCAAAAGATGAAGAACTGCTTCTAGTTTGTATTCTTTTCATAAGCAAAAATACACTGATTTAGCTAAACCAAAGCTTAGAGTCACCAAATATGTAGGTTTTAACCTCTTACAGGTCTAAAAACCACTGGTTGTACATCAAAACCAACAATAGAAGGTAGTATTTGAACTGTTTCTAATTCCACAGTCCCACCGGGCGTGCCAAAAATTGTTGTCTCTCAGATTTGCACCCTTACTGAGTTGTAAAACTTGGCAATCTGGAGAAACATGGGCTCTTTCTAGGTCTGTGGATCACCTGTGATGGAAAGAACCTCCGGAGAAGGTCAGCTTTCTAGTTGGTAATCACCTAAAATCTACTGGATTTGCAGAGGAAAAAAGGAGAAGGAATGCTTTTGAAAATGAAAGTTAAAATTGGAAAATATGAAAATAAGGGTGATTCACCAAACTTGGTATGGTTAATGAAACTCAGACTTGCATACACTTGGCCACAGACAACAAAAACTAAACCTGCATAACCTATCACTGTATATTTGCAAAACAACTTCACAAAGAGGCCTAAATGCATTAAAATCTTTAAAAGGAAGCTAAACTTCACAGTTTAAAAGCCTTATAACACTTTAAGACATAGTTTGCAACCTGCATAAACACAGCTTCTGTAGAAAAAGGGTATTGAAACATAAGACAAAGTCACAAGGAAACAAAATACCTCACAAATGCCCTGATCAAACACTTGATAACACCCAATACTGCAAAACAAGAAGGCAAAATCTGACTATCAATGGTATCCAAGGTGTTCTCTATATTTCATATGCCCAAAAGAGTTACAAAAATATGCTCAAACTAAGTAGGATTGCATAAAAAATCACTAACTCCAGAATGTACATGGAAAGAACCCCCTACAAAGAGTCAAATGAATGACTATATACTCTCCAAACAGCTACCATGAGATAAGGATGAGCCATCTCCATTTTTGTGTATCTCATAAATGTGCCCAAAATATCTGTCTAAAGTCTTCCAAAATGGGTTTCCAATGTAGAAATAGTCAAGGCATGCCATCAATAATCATAAAAGCACCTAAAAATGTCTTTAAATGCCTTTAAATGATCTTTAAGGCCACTGAAATAAGTCAAATTTGTGTAATAACTTCTCCCTCTGTTTGTCAACTTCACCCTACAGCATCATAAATGTCTGATATTTTTACAATAAATGACATAAATACACATTATTTCTGCATTCATTTAATATTAACTAAGTGATTTATAATTACACCACTTAGTTAATGTTTACAATCCAAATTTATTACAAGTCTATGCAGAAAATAATGACATTTAGGATATAACATTTAATTTCCCGATTTTGCATATTTTAGGGATAGATTAAATATTGTGAAGGAATGCCAAAGTAATTGATGAGACTTACTTTGCCATGTGTGATAAATCTGACTAATATTGCCCTTTTGCATTTTTATTACAAATGATAAAGTAATTGATAAATAATTACTTAATCGTTTGTTTGTAATATTTAATCTATTTCTAAACTATGCAAAAATGACAAAAAAATGTCTTCATAGCTCCTACGCAAAATGAAATGACTCCACATACACTTACACTACCTCTCGCATTACATGGCTATGTCAAGAACACCTTATCACCCCACACACTAAAAGGTATCACACCTCAATACTACCTTATAGCTCCCATCACACATCACCATGCCTTATGGATACACTTCATCCACCTTGTGACTATATCATGACATACCTTACAAGATATAATATTTGGCCTTATGTTTCAATAATGCTTTTGACTTTGGAAAAGAATAGAAGGCAAAAAATACAATGTCTCATGCCCCATGTGCAATGATCACTAGGTTGGAAGACATGAAGTCTTGACCACGTCGCCTTATGGATTGCAATGATTTTTGCAAATCAAAGGTAAAAAAAACAAGAAAATGAACATTCGAGCATAGTAAAATAGGGTTTGAAACCCTAAATCAAATAATTTTGACTTGAGATTTCACTGTGAGCTCTGTCGAGCTACCGCCATTCCATGCGAGGGTTTGCTCTTTCTGCGTTCTTCTCTCCAGTTTCAATGGCTTTTTGAGGTCTACATTCTATATTTTTGACAGGGGAAATTGAGGTGAGTAACTTCTCTATCAACTGGGTTACTTCTTTGACTTCATTCACCATTTTTTAGGCATTATGGCTGTGATCTAGACCAGATTTTTGATGTATCTATCTAGTTTTCCCTTGGCCGACCACTATCTTTTGTTCTTGACTACGTTTGAGCTGGTCTGAAGGTAGAAATGGAGGTGAACTGAGGAAATTTCTATGGTTTGACATAACAAACGGAAGAAAAATAGAGGTAATCCATTTTTGATGTATGTCGCTCTTCATTCTCTAAGATTTTTGTTGCATATTTCGCCTGTGTTGAAGCATGATTTGGAGGTTTCTGTGAATCTTTGTCCAAAATGAGTTTGAGAAAACCCCATTTTCTTTTGTATCTTCCTATTAGCTAAACTCTAGTTTGACCCATGACAAAAAAACTTGTAAATGAGAAGATCTCTGTGCATTTCTAAATTTGAAAATCTGCATTTTGTTTGTGGTTGTAGCGAGATGCTTGAAAACTCTATTTTCTATGCCTTTCACTTTACAACTTGCTGGCAGAGGCTGCTATTTGGAGGGTTCTAAGTATGTTGTTCTTGAAAAACTACAAAAAAAAACTTTACTTTCTCCTTTCGTATTTGCATTCTTTTAGCTCAAAACGAGCTTGCAGCTCGACCCATGACCAAAACTTGTAAAAAAAATGTCACTGTGTACGTTGAATTTGAAAACATGCATTTTGTTTGTGGTTGTAGTGAGATTTGAGCATTTATGTTTGAAAAGAGTTAAAAATCTTTGGATTTTTCCTCTGTATTTACATGATCTCCTTGTATTTCCTTAGATTACCTACTGTATACGCTTTGCTATGGCATAATTCGAAGAAAATCTGAGTATTTCCTTTTGAAATGAGTTTAAAAAGATGTCACTGCTCCGTATATCTATAGACCCTCTCTTCATTTTGTGAATTCTTTGTTGCATTTGGCTATAACAGAGGCACGATTTCATGAAAATCTGAGCATATTACCTAAAAATCTACATTTTGTATGACAAAAGACTCTACAACTCTTCTTCATTTCCTCTGGTATTTGATACTCCATATTTGTAGCTCTAAACAAACCCTACACATCTGAATACTACTTCATAATGCTAGGTGACTGTTTCATGACATTAGATTATTTTTATTTCGCTCTTCTTGGCTGTGACTATTGTTAACAAGGTTGCTCCATCTATCTCTAATTGTCTTCAACAAATGTATGAAGGTTTATTAATTTTGCAATGACCTTTGCCTCTTCTTCACATGAGAATGTTGCCCCTTCAAAGTGAAGTAACATTGCTCACTGTAATTATTGTTTATACAAAAGACCCTACTATTTCCAAAAACTAGGTGTTTGGCTGTCATATAGAAATATACATTATCCAATCTCAGTAACTTCATGACTTTAATACCTTCTTTTGGATTGTCTTCTGATGACTTTTCTCTCATGACAGTCTTGCAGACTATCTTGCATGCCATCAAGATTGTCATCCTCTATAACTGTTCTTTATGACTGCATGATTGTCTACAATGACTGTTTGTCTTGTTTTATTGTTACAGTCATCTTGGACTATTTAGGACTATTCACACCTTTCGATTTCATATTTGCTGATATGTACGTTGTTTCTCTTTTAGTATCTTGATGGATTGATGCAACACTTGATGGTATGTTGCTCCTTGATTATGACTAAGCAGGCCTCACCATCTTCATTGGTAATAATGCCATGACCTTGACTGTTCCTTAGTCTATTCAGTCTACTGTTTGACTAATCCTATCTCTGCATACATACATTCTCATCTTATTGAAATTCCTTGTATAGACTTTACTCCCACTTCCAAATGCTTTGGCACTTTATGCAGACTTCTTCATAGTTTAGGATCATCTTATCTCCTATCTCAGCCATAATGATTGTTGCTCCACTTTGCTCTCAGGGATCATTATAGTTGTTCCAATGCCATCAATTCTTAATAAAATATGTGTAGCACCATGCAATACATATAAGAGGTTCTCCTTAGAATTGATCTCTAATGCTTGTTTCAATGGCATTTATGATTGTCTTTGAGGATAATGATGATCATGATTTAATAGTCTATACCTCTGCCTTAGGTATACTTTCCAATACTTTGTTTTCACTATCTTGGGCACTTGTTACAAGGCTGTGACAATCCCTTCTATTGTAATATTCTTTTCATTGTTAAGTGACAGTCTTTTCTTGATTGTTGACTATCATTTTTAGTCGGTTCCTGGATGCAGTCATTGACTGCTTTTCCCTGAATGTATGTGTAGCTCTTTACTGCCCATTTGACTGTTAGACTTTCATAGTCTTGATCTATTGTGAAGGATTGCATGTTGTATCACTCATTTTCTACATTTTTGTAGCGTGATATTGTGTTCATTGCTGCTATAACAACACTTATTGTTGTTTTATACAAATGTATTGTTGATAACTGAGAGGGGGGGTGAATTAGTTATCCTAATTATTTCTTCTTTCTGAACTTTCTTATTAATCAATGTAGCATTAATTTAAACAAGCAAACATTACCATGAAATGAAAAAACACATGACACAGTATTTTTGATGTGGAAACCCTGTTAAGGGAGAAAACCACGGGGTGATTAACCCAAAGATTATTCTCTGTTAGAAGAATAAGGAAATACAAAAATGGCACTTGCCAATTAGGGCTCACTACCCTAGCACACTGCTCACAAAGGAGGCACACTGCCTACAAGGAGACACACTATCTACAAAAGAATGTTATACAATACTTGAACTGATTGGAAGCATCCACATATGCTAGTGTTCAGTTCTGGTTAGGCTCAGTACAATGATCTGCTGCACTTCATCTTTCCTCTTCTCTTATGCTGCTTTCCTTTCACATACCGGACCTTCCTTATTGCTTTTACTCTGCTCTGCTTTTATTCACATATCACATATCACCTCAACACATCTCACAACTAAATCCATTGTGTATATATATCTACACAAGTAATTTCATCACCTTTCTAGTCGACACCTGGAATAGTTAATCTTTTCACTAATTCTAATCTGTCGGCTGAATCCTAGCACATCAAGTAATGCGGATCAAGTATATGCTTGTAGAAATCATTAATCATGTCGGCCAAACATGATTCATGCCTTCATAACCTTTAACCCCAGTAGTAACACATCCAGAAAGTAGTCTGATGTTCTGTCACTCAGGAATCCGGTACTCAACTATTCATATCTTTTTCCTCATCTATCACTGGAGGCTAAATCCTTGGAATATACTACTCAAGGTAGTCCTCTTGACTTCCCCAAATCCGTATTGCACCAAGATACTTCCTCTGAGAGATCCAGACCTATCTATCGAACCTTGCCACATGATCTGTTCTTGTTTACCGGACCACAACATTCTTCACTCTGACTTCCGGTAGAGACACACCATGTCCTGTGGATGTGTGGGATGAACTTTGTTGCCATCAATGACAACAATCATGAATCCATATAGTGTCTCTTGCCAACAATCTCCCCCTTTGGCATTGATGGCAACACTTAGTTAAAAATGACTAAATGTAAACACTATGCTCCCCCTTGGCTGATGCTCTGTCTTTATATACATTTTTCGAAGCTCCCCCTTAGTTGGATTCCTCATTTTTCACTACTCCTCACTCCCCCTTTGACATCAATGGCAAAGGGTAGGGTCCGCATACCAAAATTTTCAAAATTTTAACTATACTTAGCTGCATAAGTATATATATACAAGTTGTACTTACATATACTTAAGTATGTCTGAAAAAGTATTCTTCAGCTGTACAACTTTTGTCACCCAACTCTGCTTCATCCTGTCCAAAATTGAGATGTGACCACTCAACAGGAAAGCAAATGCTTCAGCCTTCTTAAGATATGTCTGATCATTGGTCCAGGCTGTAATCTGAGCATCGTTTATGGCCTCATGCATGCCTCTAACTTAGGGATAATAAGCCTTCTAAGTTCACCCATCCGGTTAATTATGTTCTTCCTTTCCTTCTCAAAATTCTTTATTGCATTTGTGATTGCAATAGTTTGACACTCTTGATTTACTATGGAGGAAGAGAGAGGATCAAAACTTTGAGAAAAACTTAGCAGTTTATCCTCTTGCTCTTTTATTTTCTTCTCAATCTCTACTGTTGCTTTGGACCAGGAGATACAAAATTTGTATATTTGATCGCCATCCTTAAGAGTATTTTCTAAGCTCTTTATCCCAATACTCATATTTCTCCTATCATTAGTGATTAATCCTTGTACCTCTGAGAATCTCTTATCCAAAAACTCCTTCCGGACCTTTTCTTCAGCTAATTTTTCTAGAGAATCAAAATGTGTACTAACACCGCTCACTAAGGTTTTGAGATTACCAGAAGAGGAGGCTGTGGGATCCTTCTGAAAAGATGGCATGATCTTTTCTAGCACTCCGGATGCAGCTTCTATCAACTCACAGTCTTCCATATGAGACTTTAGGATTTTCTCATTGGCCTTGGCATTTGCAAATGAAGCTATCTTCATTGTTTGTATTGGAGAAAGATAGTCAAAATCAAATGGTCCTTTTAGCCATTCTGGTTCATCAGTCTCCATGCTCTCTTTTGTCAAGAAGTCCTTGACAGATTCTGTAGTGTCTCTTGCCAGAGACAGATGTTTCTTCTCTTCTGCACTCTTATTTCTTGAAGCTTTCTCTCCTTTAGCATTCTTAGTACTGTCATCTCTTTTTTCTTTCACCTCTGCTTCTTTCTCCTGTACTCTTTCTTCTCTTTTATATCTGGAGACTGTGGGGGAAACCGGAGGAGAGATGTAAGTCTGTTCAAGGGCCACTTCTTTCAGAGCAGAGGATTCCAAGTCCATAGCTGTTTCTGCACCCAAGTTCTCTATAATAGGAAAGTTGAATCTTTTGAATGCATTCCAGAGGATCTCTTTTGTCTCCTTTGAAACTTTGTCAGTTTCTCTGAGCATAAGTTGATTCATCCTTGCTTTGCTCCTGAACTCATCCTTACAATCTTTGAATACCATGTTCATCATCTTGGGATCGATTGAAGGATATAGCTAAATAGTTATCTATTCCTGGATTTCTAGATCTTTTGCTCTAGCATTGTTCTTCCTTATTTCAAGTCTTTTCTCTAAGCTTTTGGGAATAAGAGAGACAATTTCAATAAAAGCTTTATTGTAAGTATTTAGAAACTTAACTATGGCTTCCTCTAGAATCTTTTTATCTACTTCATTATATGCATCATAGAATTTTGTCAAGGGTTGCAGGTTCCCATCCACAGTGACTGCTTTCAGTACAACATCTAAGGAAAGAGTGGGTTTTTCAACATATTCCTCTTCCTTCTCTTCTTCTCCTTTACTGGTAGAGTGTTCACTGGATGATTTCTTTTGTTTCTTCATTTTCCTAATTTCTTCATCAGATTCAGTCTCCTCTTTATCCCTTTGACTGACATAAGCTCTTGCAGCTTTTGTCTTTGTTCTCTTCTCTCCTTTGCCGGATGATTGTGCTTCTAGTTTAGATGCCCTTGAGCTTTTGGCAGTGGCAGGTGCAGATCTTTTTGAAGATCTGGTCTGGGTGGAGATTTCTACCGAAACACTTTCCTCACTTTTCTTTTCTGCCTTCTTCTTCTCTTCCTCAGCCTCTTCCTTCTTCCTGTGAGCATCAAGTGCCTCCATTGAGATGCCAAAGCCTTTGGCCACATCTTCTACTTCTTTTCTCACCTTCCTTTTGATCTCTGGTTCTCTGAGTTCCACATGAATCTTTACACTCAGCTCCTCAAAGGTTCCAAACCTTTCTGCCTTTGGATCCTTTGGTTGACTTAGCATGTGTTGAACATGCAGCTCAACAATTTGTTCATCTACTTCATACCCCATAGGCATGATCTAGACTGTCCTTGGCTCTACTGCCTCCATTAGACATTGATCAGTATCTACCATGAAGCACACTGTGTCCTTGTATTTCTCAACCACTAATTTAGGGATTCTTTCTCTGATTTGCATTGTATTCTGAAATTGCTTAAAGTAACCCCACAGAGCTGTATTCCTTGCCTTTGCATCCCCAAGATCATGCAAGTAATCCCTGATCTGAATTGCTACAGGTTTGTCATTTTGTCATGCCCATCCATTTGATCCAGGTAGCTCATTCATGAAGTAGAAAAATAGGCATATTATTAGTCCACCATATTTAAAGGAGTTTTTCTTGTCCTTCTTGATCTTCTGTATGTTTTCCATTAGTTGGCTCAACAGAAGTTCATAGAGATCATAATCTACATTCTTTCTTAGCATCTCATAGGCTATGTATACTGCAGTTCTAGATATTGAATTCTCCCTACTGGAATGATATATCTTGTATCCTATTATCATAGATGCATACTTGATATCCGGGTCAGTAATATCTTCAATGGTCATTGCCCTCTTATCAAATCTTAATCTGGTGGCCTCTGTAACAAAATTATTTTTGACAGATTTGAGGACAGGAATTCCTCCGGAGGAATGTAAACCAGTTACTGCCCTAATTGCTTCCTTGGTGATCTTGCAAGGTCTATTCAACCATAGGAAGTTATCATGCACCCTACTCAAAACATACCAGACCCATTCATTTTCTTCAAAACAGGGGAAATGAATGAACTAATCAAAATGCTTTTCCTGGATGCCCTTATACTGAGGTTTGATCTCAAAGGAATCATCTATTAACTGCTTGTGGTATATGTCTCTTAGTTTGAATTCCCCAAACTCTTCAATGTTTTCATGTATATAAACCCTAATATCTTCGGTGTGCAAGATGCCATGTGAAACACTGGAAAATGCTCCTAGGGGATCTACCTCCAAGGATTTGTATGGATGTTTCTTAAAAGTGGGGTGAGGTCTATCAGAGATCTTTACTATATTTGGAGTGGCCATCATCACGGAATCTTACTAAAGAAAATCAAGAATGAAAAATACCTTTTACACAGTTTAGGGCACATGATGAAATCTGGATTGAGCTGTATGAAGAATTGTCTTGATCTTTTGCAGAGCTCCTTTTTGTTTCTTCTTGAATGCAGAATGAACAAGTGATTAATGAGAAAACCCTTATATTGCTCTGCAAACCCTAATGTTAGGTTGCAATAAATGCTCAACCTAAGTTATTTCGGTTGCTCTATTTGGGTGATTTGAAGAACCAGATCAACCCTGATCTTTAAACATCTTATGGATCTTCCAAATCTTAACCACTGTTTGTTTGAATATATCCCATATGACTCCTTCAATCCACAACTCTTGTTGTGCCAGTTTCGGCACCAATTGACTGGCTGGGGGAACAAGGTTTTCTTTGTGTCTCCCCCTGAGCTAGAGCTCACTTTTTAGTTTCCAGAAGGAATATCAGCACTAGAGTCTGGTGCGGATCCAACCTCTACATTCTCAGTACTTTTCTTCAACCAAATCTTGCTCATCTCATTTTTAACTTCATCCACATTCATCTTTTGTTTACCCTTATCTTGATTCTGATTATATACCAGACCTCTTTTGTCCTGATTCTTACTTTTGCAGACTTTTGCATTATGACCAGACCTATTACAGATTTGGCAAACAACATTTCTTTGTATATTTGACTGATATCCTCTTGATCTGCATTGATTAGCCATATGACCTACTCTATTGTATGCAAAGCATCTACCATTGAATGATTTGTTCATTTGCATATTTCTGCATTCATGAGACTTGTGACCATACCTTTTGCAATTAAAACACTATCCGGAGAAGGATGAATTAGTTTGATTCATTCTCTTTCTGCACGGATTAGCTTTGTGACCAAAGTGATTGCAGCTATGGCAGTATCCATTAAAGGATGGATATCTTTGAGCATTGGGCTATCTTACCAGAGGTCTTCTAGGCCTGTTCCTTGGATTTTCTGATCCATAATTCTTCTGACCGGATCTAGAGCTTTCTCCTTTCTCATATCCCAAACCACATTTGTCATCTACCTTCTTTTGACTTCCAAGAAGGACTTCAAGTTGAGCAGAACTTATCTTGAATTTTTCTTTATACTCATTTGTTGTTTGAAGATCTCTTTTTAGAGAGACAATTTGATCTTCAAGTTTTTCTTCATTATCTTTAGCATCTTCAAGATTAGATTCAAGATGTCTGATAATTCTATCCATTTGGTGGCAATCTTCTGATTTCTCCTTGAGAGATTGTCTTAGATTATCTTCAGTTTTTCTTTTCTCTTCAACTTCTTGGGTAAACTTTATAACTCCTGATTCCATTTCATGTCTTACCATAATGATTTCTTTTGATAACTTTTCACATAACTTGGTTTTCTCAGTCAGCTCTTCATTTGCATTATTTTCTTCACCTTGTCTTGCCAATGGCTGAAGCAGCTCCTTTCTCTTTTTCATAGAGAGACTTAATTTATCTTTTAGTTCTCTCATGAAATCATCGGCCTGTTTGGGTCTTTCCTTTAATTCATTGACTTCAAAGTTTGACTGTTCAAGATCATCAAGGGCAGTCTTGAGTTGCTCTCTTAAACCATATGCATCCATTTGAACTCCTAGATCTTCCTCAAGCTGTTAGGCTCTGTTAGGAGGAACTTAGCTCTGATACCAATTGTTGATAACTGAGAGGGGGTGAATCAGTTATCCTAATTATTTCTTCTTTCTAAACTTTCTTATTAATCAATGCAACATTAATTCAAACAAGCAAACATTACCATGAAATGGAAAAACACATGACACAGTATTTTTGATGTGGAAAACCTGTTAAGGGAGAAAACCATGGGGTGATTAACCCAAAGATTATTCTCTGTTAGAAGAATAAGGAAATACAAAAATGGCACTTGCCAATTAGGGCTCACTACCCGAGCACACTGCTCACAAAGGAGGCACACTGCCTACAAGGAGACACACTGTCTACAAAAGAATGTTATACAATACTTGAACTAGCATCCACATATGCTAGATTTCAGTTCCGGTTAGGCTCAATACACTGATCTGCTGCACTTCATCTTTCCTCTTCTCTTATGCTGCTTTCCTTTCAGATACTGGACCTTCCTTACTGCTTCTACTCTGCTTTTATTCACATATCACGTATCACCTCAACACATCTCACAACTAAATCCATTGTGTATATATATCCGCACAAGTAATTTCATCACCTTTCTAGTTGGCACCTGAAATAGTTAATCTTTTCAGTAATTCTGATCTGTCAGCTGAATCCTAGCACATCAAGTAATGTAGATCAAGTATATGCTTGTAGAAATCATTAATCATGTCGGCCAAACATGATTCATGCCTTCATAACCTTTAACACCATCAGTAACACATCCAGAAAGTAGTCTAATGTTCTGTCAGTTAGTTCTTCCTCTATTCACACTGTCACTCAGGAATCCGGTACTCAACTATTCATATATTTTTCCTCATCTATCACCAGAGGCTAAATCCTTGGAATATACTACTCAAGGTAGTCCTCTTGACTTCCCCAAATCCACACTGCACCAAGATACTTCCTCTGAGAGATCCGGACCTGTCTATCAGACCTTGCCACATGCTCTGTTCTTGTTTACTGGACCACAACATTCTTCACTCTGACTTCTGGTAGAGACACACCATGTCCTGCGGATGTGTGGGATGAACTTTGTTGCCATCAATGACAACAATCATGAATCCATATAGTGTATCTTGCCAACATGTATATGTGTTAGACCAAAACTACCATGTTGGCACAGGATAATACACTTTTCACCAGTACAAAGGTGCTATCATGTACTCATAAATATTTTTAATTGATGAATTTGCAAAAATGATCTTTAATTGGATATATTTCATCATCTAAAAGGCTATCACAAGATCTCTCTTTTGTCTCTGAACTTCCTGAATGCATGAAAATGAGAAGACATACACATTATATTGGAAATTGACTCACTCAAATAATTGGGCAGCATGCTTGCTGATGTGTGGTTGTTACTCCATCCTCTCTTGGACTGCCAATCATAAATGACAATTTGCTGCTCCAACCTATGATGTCTTTTCAAACATGTTGCTATTTCAAATGGCTTTTACGACTACACTTTATTCTCTCTTTGCCTTCATGACTGTCTTTATCATGGCTATGCATGTGATTGCCTTCCTGCTGACTGTTATTGCTCTTGACAACTGTGATTTGCCCTCTAAATATGCTCCTTGGGCTGTGCTTTTTGCATTTGTATATTGCATCTAAAATATTTTGTAAGGACTGTGAGTTGGGCTCAACCCTTGTGGGAGCCACATTTCCTCCACTCATAATATAACCTGATGAATCAAACATATACATAATTATACCTATATCTACACATGAAGCAAACTTGTTAGAAAATAAATGCATGTTTTGGATGTGTTTGATGATTGATTGTTCTCTAAGACATCCAAGGTATACATTTCTTGTTTAATGCAATTGAGGATCAATTTATACATGTATCTTATCTCGTTCATGTATGGTTTGGAACCATTCATTGCTTAGAGCATTGCTCTAACACCACTATTTTTTGTTAGATGCAGGAACCAAGGACAACATGAAGCTAGGAAGGACAAAGACGACTCGGGGCGACAGGACAACACACTAGAACTAGAACCAGTCATTCTCAGGCAATGACTGGCCTTTGACCTTACATGCACATTACTTTATTTATGTATTCATGTATAGATTGTTCTTCTATTTCATTGAATAAGATAGTTAACCTCACAGCTTGTGCGAGATAATGAACATTTTACATTCAATAAAAATTATTTATTTTTTGGAAAATGTTTTAGATAAATGTAGTAAACTAATAAACATAATCTCCTAAATTATTTCATTTATGCACTTGAATGTAATTTATGAAGGACCAAATGAGATGTACCGTATAAGTTTTGAATCAAAAATCTACATGAATGAGTTGTAGTGGAATTTAGGTAACAACTCCATATTCGCTAGTATGTGATAATGGCCCTGCATTTTCTTCTCTACAATTTTCTAAATGGGCATTTGAATATGGGATAATTTTAAAATTTTCTTCAAATTATTATCCTCAGGGGAATGGTTTAGCTAAGTCTACAAACAAGATTTTAGTGGACATAATCAAGAAATTAATTGTAAAAAATTCCAGAGAGTGGAATACATTGTTAAAATATGCATTGTGGGTAGATAAGACTAAGGTTAAGTTAGCCTTAGGAAATGCACCTTATCACCTAATTTATGGGACTGATCCCATACTTCCAGTGAATTTAAGAATACCTATTTGGAAGTTTGCCAATGAGTATTTAAGATTTGATGATCACAGAGAAGCCAGGATAGTCCAAATGTTACAATTGGACGAGAAGAGAGATCGAGATATTGAAAAATTTTCTAAACATCTAGCAGTGGTCAAAAGATGGTTTGACAAAAGAGCAAGAGTCAAAACATTTAGAATATCAGACTTAGTGTTGTACTAGGATAAAGCACATGAAAAGAAAGGAAATCATGGAAAGTTTGACAAATTGTGGCTAGGTCCATTACATGTCGCAGAAATAATAGGAGATAATACGTTCAGGCTTAAAACTTTGACTACAGAAGATGTACTATTACTTGTTAATGGCCAACATTTGAAACATTACTTTCATGCTTGAGGTGATGGTAGTTGTCATGTTATGTATCAGAGTGTAAATAATGTACAGTTGTTTGTTGGGTTTTGTTTCGTTTTGTTGTTTTGTTAGTTTGTGTGTTGTGTTTCCTTGGTAGGGATGTTTGTTTTGTTTTGAAGTATACAGGAGCAGATTAGCAACCACTGAAAATAATAGAAAATTCAAAACATTCAAGCTAATTTTTTGAAACTTATGCATAACTTGTTGTGACTGTCATGAATGTAGAAAATGGGTTGGCTTGTGAAATTTTGTATTCAATAAATGTGGGTTGAGTATTCAAGGGAAGTTTCTCATAACGACACACCTAAAATCCTTGGGTTTGTTGAACATACCAGTGTAGGTGTTAAGTGAAAAATTAGAGGTCACCCTTGCTACCATTACAATTATCAGCTTAATTTTAGCAAGTGATCACACCTTGCATCATGAAGTTACAATGGTAATATCTTATAAAGTCTCTGTCTTACACAAAATAAGAAGTATATAATAATAAGTAAATAAATAAAATGGATTTTATTGAAAATCTAGATTAAGCCATCTAAGTAACTCTACCAGGGCTATAGACGCTTGCTGGCAGTGGGGCTCTACTTAGGAGAATTGTAACAATAACCTTGTCAGGGCTATAGACGCCTGCTGGCAGCAAGGCTCTATCCGGTTGGCTATGGGGGAATGACATCAACTATATAGTTTAATATCAGTCATTGGTTTATTCAACTTATTTTCAAGATGAGGATTATTAATCACATGCACCCACTTAAACTCAATTGGGAGATTCATGCACCTTATTGAATACATTAAGTCTTGATTTAAATAATGATTTGCAGAAAAGAAAGTTGGAAGTTATGAATTTATTTCATTTAGTTTTCTTTAATGGTTTTAATTTAATTGTTTTGTTTGGTTTCTAGTTGTTGTGATGTTCACAACATGCCCCATTTTACCTCTTAGCAAAATGAGGACCCCTGCTGTGGCTGTGGATTTTTGCTTGTGTGTGGGCCTGCTTGGTGGTAAAGGGAAAAGAGGTAAAGGTTACAAACCGTGTTGAAAATTGAAAAAATAGCATTAGGTGCCAAAGTGGAATAGAGGTGAATTCTTTGTCAAAAATGAATAAGGGTTACTTTTTGAACCATTTTAAAATTCCCAATATTCTACAAGATATGCGTGTTTTTGGTAAAATGCATTATAGAAGGGTTTTGTATGTGGAGTCATTGTATTAGCCACATGGAGTGGTCGGGTTCATGTATTGTGGTGCTTTGTATGCATGTGGTTAGTGTTTTATTCTTTACATACAAGTCAGACCCGATGAGTTTTAGAAGTGGAGTGGATAATTAGCTAAGATACAAGGCAATATACAACGTGATATACATGTCGCAGACCTGAAGAGAATATAAAATTTGGTTTTATTAAGGTATGTTTCGTTGTTTGTATGTTGCATATTTCAGGTTTGCATCTAGTGCATATGATACAATGTAGACTTCAAAAGGTAATTAAATCGAATGTAAGTGATGCATCGTACCTTAATGTGTATTGAAAAGATGCATTCACTTTATATACATGTGTGGATACAAAGAGGTTATGCAATACAGTTAAGAAAAGATGAGGAGTCTGAGATGATTATATAAAAGAGTTTGCATGTATGAAGGCTTGTATCTAAGAGTAGATACAAGTGTTGTTGTTTCATCGAGATATAAGTGGGAAGGTAAAGTGGGTCCCATAGGTAGTATCTCAAAGTTGTATATTGCATAGATAGACACATATACAAGCAGATATACAAGCAAAGATGCAAGGAGCCACAATACAAGACAGCTTTCAAAAGAAGTTTAATAAAGGTAAGGCTTTGTATGTTTGGGCAATTGTATGTTGGGGATATACAATCTTGATATACAAAGAAGGGGAAAGACATCATTGAAGAGCTAAAAGGTAAAGAGGGTTTGTATGGGTCGCAATTGTATAAACGCTTGTATCTATTTTACATACATTAAGATATTCAAACAAAAGATACAAGGGCAAATATAAAGAAAAGAGGCAACATTGTTTATAGCCCGTTGGATATAGGCTTGTATATTGAAAAGATGCAAATGGACATACAAGAAATAATATACAAGGATAGATACAAGAAAATGCAACGTATGCAGAAGGTAAACTAACGGATAGAAGGTTTAAAAATAAAATGTTGAAGGAAGAGGCCAAAGCCATAGGAGCATTAATTGCTGCAATTAATGTTGAATTAACACTAAAAATGGTAAAATTTAATGGGTTAGGGTAAATTACAAGTTGTTTTTCTTTCAGATTTGCATTGTTAAAATTAAAATTGCAGAAAGAGGAATTGTTATGAAAATTGAATGAAAATTCATCATGAGACAGAATTTCAAAAATGAAAGAGATCAAAAAATAGTAAAGTGAGTCAACATTTGTAAGGTTGAGCTATCAAAGATACATGTATTTATCTTGAATGCCATTACAATTTAGTTAATAAAAAATGCAAAGTGATTTTTAGTAATGTAAGCAAAAGTTAAATTACTGTGTCTAATTGTTAATTAGCTGGTTTGGGTTAAATAATACGAAAGTTAAAGCTAGAAAAGACAAACAGGGGGTTAGGGTAAATGTAAAACAAACAGAAAAATTCATAGTAAAACCCTAGGTAAGAGAGTAAAATGGCAAGTTAAAAAATATGTTTTTTACAGGATAGCCCCAAAATAGAAAAAGGTGGATACAAGGGGTTAGGAAAAGATTAAAAAGGAAAGAAATCCCCATAAAGAAACCAAGAAGGTAGAGTTTCCAATATATAGAGGATACCCTTCATTGCTCGGCACAAGCGGAGTGGGGACAAACACCAACATAGGGAATTATGACGCGGATGATGTTTTGCAGAAGATCATAGTAGCTGATGCTACACCTAACATGAGGTGTATATGGGAAAGTGGATTATATAGAGCTATAGGTTTCCCATTAGCTATGGAAGCTAAGGACCTATGTCTGGATTGCATACACTTATATGACCCAGTTACCAGAAGAATAATACACCAGGATAGGGTCATTGCAGACTTATCTATAGAGGGGATTGCAAGAACATTTGGTCTAGAGATACATGAAAAGATGGTAGATATTGATATTGACCAGTACAATGAGGATTTCAATGATAATGAGAGAGATTGTAGAAGCAAGATTTTCTACAGTTGGTATAGTGTAGAGAATAAGCCCAAGGCCGTGGCAAGAGTACATAAGATTCTGTAAATAATAGACTTCAAGGAAGAGATATATTTGATGATTATAATGTTAAGCAGACTGGTGGGATTGAGGGATGCCACTAAGTGTGAGCCTTGGATGTTCACTATTATAAAATTCATGAGGGAAGAAAAGAAGGAGCAAGGACAAATTCACTGGGCTAAGGCTATTAGCACAGCCATATGGAAATAGGCAATGTTAAGAAAACAAAAGATGATGCCTTTCTATTTGTCCTCCTATGTATTGTATTCATGTGCAACAATGGTTCAACCATATATACATGGGATTGACAGAGTGGGAACCCTAGGGAATGGCCTAAATCAAAAATTTGTATATGACCATTATCCTAATTTATAGGAGGAAAATGCATTGAGAAAGTATGCTTTAGTGAATGATGTATTATATACATACATGGTCAGATTTTTAAGAGAAGAGCAGGATAAGAGATTGTTTGCAGATGGAGAGGATACAATTGGTTTGCATAGCTCATGGTGCATTCAATTCCAGAACTTCACTTATATCAAAACTGAAGGATTTGAAGGAAAAACTTTCATGTTGCCTAGATATCCTTCTAACAAGTTGATTGTTTTAGAGTTCTCAAGACAGAACTTGAATGCCTTCAGAATGTACAAAAAGAAGTATAGCAAGGGGAATCTTAAGCTCCCTTGGGCAATTGGTAGGTATTCCTGCTTAAGCGAAGAAGTGGCTAGTTACTTAGAGAGGGAGTTAAGGTATTATGGGTTTAAGGAATTTGAGTTAGCAAGGAGGTTTGATCCTTTTCACAGGATCCAAAATACTATTGATTCTAATTTTAAACATCAAGTACACATTGAGGATTTTTGGTCAAATTGTGAAAATTATAGAGAGGTGAGAAATAGAGCTCACAAAAGACTGGCAGTAGAGAAATGAGGTCCATGGGAGATATTTATGTACCCCCAAAAGTTAAGGATGATGGAAAATTATTACACCATAGTTATGAAAGTGCTAGGCTTGCTCCCATTGGAGATCCTGATTGGTCACAACCATGGAATACATCTTTGGACATATTGTCCAAAACTGTCATTTTGTTCTCCATGACATGGTTGAAGGATAGAATTGAGGAGCTTAAGGCTAAGGTAATTGAGCCTACATATCCAAAGAAAGGCAAAAAGAGAGTGAGGGAGCATCAAGATGATCTCCAGTGCTTCTATGAAAACAAAAGGAAGATTGTAGAAGAAAAGATTGTTGAGAAAGACAAAAATGGTACATTAATGGATCCTTATGAAATAGGGGTGACAATAGTAGTATCATTAGGCATATTTGTAGAAGCAAAGTCATTGAGTCATGATACCAGTATAGAGCAAGCACAGGCTGCTAAAGAGTTAACAGGGAAAAAGGTTATGAAGGCAATACCAATAGACATATCCAAAGGGGAAACTTCTGAACAAAGTGAAATTATAGGAGCACAACAAGTAGGTGCTATATTAAGTAACATACCTAGTGCATCTACCTCAATAGAGAAAATACAAGCATATGCTAAGGTAAAAACAAAATTGGCTGAAGAAACACTGCATGGGTCAAAAACGCATGAAGCCAAACAAGCTATTGAGACTGTCAATGTTGAAAATGACAGCAGTGGAAGTGAAGTTAGAGAAATGGATTCAAATATGGGAAGAGAAATTGGCATGGAGGAGGTAGAATCCAGTGAATATTCAAGTGAGGAAGAGGAACAAGACACTCAAGCTTATATGGAAGCTGAACAATGTCCAGTGTCTGAGCAAGAAAATGTACAAGAAGAATTGGTAGTAGTAGATCCCTTTGGTACATTGGTATCTCCAGAGATAATAATAAATGTGTAAGATGTAGCACATCAAATAGAAGAATGTAAAAAAGAGGATACACCTGAGGAAGCAGTGAAAGAAACACCTACTCAAACTAAAGAGGAAACAGGGGCTGGTACTTCTACTGCGGATGTGTTGAATATTCTGAACATGTATGGGGAACACAGTGAAGAAGAAAAGAATGTAGAAAGCAAAGATGAATAGGAAAAAGAGACAAAAGAATCTGATAAGATAGTAGGTTCACCTTCACATGCAAAGCAAGTTGGTATGCCTGAAAAGGTACAAAAGAAAGGTGAAACAGCAGAGGAAACAACAAATAAACCTGGAAGCAAAGAGAACATGGAGAATACTGATGAGGATAAATTTAAATCTGAAAAGAAAATAGAGGATAAGAGCATGAAAAATATGGAACAAGAAAATAAAGAGGAAGATCAAGAAAATGACTCATCAAGAAAAGAAGGTCCAGAGGAAGAAGTTGAGGGTGGAGGGGATACAAAAATTGAAGAAGAGGATAATGAGGGTGAATCTAAACATCAAAATGATCCAATGGTACAGGAACTAGCCCCACAAGAACCTCCTCCACAACCACAAGAACAATAGCAACAGCAAGAACAAGTAAAAGTAGAAAAGCCTTAAGAAGAGCTAATCAATGAATAGAAAGCTACTGAAAGCACAAAAGAGGCTCTAGCCTGGTTGGGTGCAGAAGTAAGGAGAGAAAAGGTGCAGGTACAGTTAGCACCCATAGATATTAAAAGTTTATTAGGCGATGCAATGCCAAGAAAAGAAAAGAGGAAGGCCAGAACCATGTCAGCAATACAAAGGGGTCCAGACGGATCTAGAACACTAAATTTGGCCATACCATAGAAGGAGAAAGCTAAAGGAGAAATAACAGTAGATGATTACAAGATACTTAATTTTAACTTAGGACACACAACAAGGGAGCATCATATAAGTGAATGGGAAGATATGCACCAGGTTACAAAAGAGATGTTAAATAAAGACAAGGATAAACATGAATATTTGAAAGGACACATTGTCTAGTTACAACAATTCATTAGGGGAATATTTGATCCCAATACTACAATACCAGAGTTGCCCAGTGAAATAGCCGTATTATCAAAAGATGAAGTGAAGGATATGGAAAATAAGAGGTTTGAGGCCAATATTTTTAAGGAGTGGTTCAGGACATTTGTGCAAGAAGGAGAAGAGATGATCAAACAAGCAGTAATAGGATGGGAATTGGCTGCAACAGAAAAGAATAAATGCAGTGTGCTTATATATAATTATCAGTTTAGAAAAGAAGAATGCAAGTTTGAATTGGGATAACTAGAGGAAATTAAAGAAAGAGAGGATGAATTAATAAATGAAGGAGTCATTACTCCTCAGATGGCAAATCAAGTACCACATGCCAGGTTGGAGTTAAGATTTGAAGATGATAGCCTCAAAAGATGCATCACAGCCACTCAGGGTTTAGAAGAGAAAGCAAACAACATGATCAAGTTGCATAAGAGGATAATTGAAAAACTCATAGATCATGAATGTATGGATGTACCAGCATATGAAATCCAAAGGGAATTAAAAGAATTCAAGGCCATCTTTGTGCCATGTCTGGAGAATCTAGAGGTGTGTTTAAGTAAACAAATGATTGACTCAATAATGGAGGCGAGTGCCAAGATAAAGAAATATAAGAAGAAGGGTGAAGGTTCAGGTAAAGAAGAGAAGAAATTGAAAGAAGGGGTCACAATGCAAGAATATATATGGACAAGGAGTCCAGGGGGAAATTGCACCTTCATAGAAGGTGTAATAAATAATTTCAAGACATATTTGAAGGATTAGGAAAGTATAAAAAGGGAGCAAATAATATTAATGAAAGAGTCAATTGAAGGGTATCCACGAGCAAGGTCAACAAGAAAGAAGAGGTAAAAGGAGGGAATCCTGTTTTGAAAAGATTCCATTGGCATCCTTTGAGGCAGAAAAGATACCACAGAGATATTTTGAGAAACAGTTAGGAATGAATGTACACCCTTGATCAAGAAAGTATGAATACTAACCGTAGATTGGGTTTTGTAGTCGTAGCAGTATGAAGCTTCAAATTCTATATAAGAAGCTCTGCTACTTGTATATTATTTACACAGGGATTTTGATTTGTTGCTTTCACTTGTAATTTGTTTGAACATTTGAAGAGAGAAGCATTTCTTTAGTTTAGAAGAGGAGGTCACCTGTGTCTGCACTAAGGAATGCACATAATGTCTAGTTTCCTTACTGTATCTATAAAAACATCTGTAAGTTCTTTGGCAGTTTGATTAATGAAAGAAAAGGTCATTCATACATTGTAAATTCTACATGACTGTGTACTTTGAATACAAGTAAACTTGGAATTCTGCGTCTATTACATAGTGTTTTCTAACTCTTACTAGTATTTGAAGTATTGTCCTTTGAGGGCTTGCAATATTTGATGTGTGTTCGTGAAAATACTCAGGACTCTGCATTTGAAGATTTAGTATGTGGATTTGATTAATTTGCTATATCTCTTAAAGACATGAGTAACAGAACATTTAGATCCTATACGAAATGATTTTTGACCTGATTTTCTCTAACTTTTCCCCAAACATTTGAAATAATTAGCTTAAACATGGAAATCTTAAGGAAATTGTCTTACATTTGAAAAAAGTATAAAGAATTGTGTTAATATATGACAATTTTCATATCAATTTGAAAGGCAAAGCTTGTTTCACTATAAATCATACAAGGCTTTGTGATACAATAGTAAGTTTATGCAAAGGAATGAATAATTTATCTATGTTGTAACAATTTGCATAATTTGAGTCCAGTACATCACAGATTATCTTAAATCAAGTAAGGCCCCTTGAATATTATAGTTTCACATCAACTTGCTGAATTATCCACAAGGTCAAGACCTGACCATACAGAAACTTGGGATTAAGAACTCTTAAGTGATTTCTTCATATCTTTCAAGATAGTTTAGGTTCATTTTGTGAATTTTAACTTTTGTTATGAATGTGTAAAAACAATCATCAACAAAAACAATAGCCAAGAGTTTCCTCTGTGAAAAGATAAGCAATTATTTGTGACTGTATGAGACTGTTCTTGCCACTTGTTTATATACCCACAGTCTATGTAAAACAATACTCCTGACTGGTTCAGTGTTAAAACAATAGCATTGGAGTATAGTGAAGCCATTATATTGATTATTAAACCTTTCTATGTATCAAGGATACCGACAATCTAGCTGTCAACTAGAAGGTTTTGGTATTATCATTTGCTTATAAATGTATAAGAGAATACCAAAAGATTGATGCAGACTCTCTATCTTATTTCTTATCGAAGAAAACGCAATTGTGTTAGTAAATGTTATAGAGTAAAAAGTAACCTCGTGTCTTTTTACCTCCTAGTTTAGCTTTTAGGTCCCTATGTTTACATTATGCATGCTTAAAACTTATCCCAGAGCAAATTCCCCTGAAACCCATGTCAAATGGGACTTAGGGGACCAATCTAAATGCTTAATCATGATCCAAATTAGCCTTGGGACTTGGGTACCTATGCCCTAGTCTAGGCTGATTTGTCAGGACCCACATTTAAGTTTTTCAGTATAGAACCTTTAACAAGGTTTCCCTCTATCGGCCTTTTCAATTTGAATTATGAATGTTAGCAAAAAAGCATATATAAGTGAGTTTATGTTTTCATTTTACACCTAAATGGATAATGCAAACTTGTGATATTGAGCTAAGGGATTTCAAGGAATTCATTGTGTTGTAGAGTAGAATTTTGTTGTCATTGTGTTTATTTGTTGCAAATTTGGCTTCATCAATCCATCTAATCATGATTTTAAGCATATTCATCTATGTGAGCACTTCACCTCTAAGGTGATATCTATTTGTGCTTCAATCATTTTATTTCATCATTTCTTTGGCCTCTACCCTCCCTTGGACATGTACTCTACCTAACAATGGTGTTGGAAGACTTGAATGTCATTCTGAGGCTTGACTGAGGCAAGATCCAAAACACCACAACCCCCAAACCCCTTTGTTTGTGATTGTAGGTTATAGGTGCGGGATTTGGCAAAGTGTAGGTACAAAGAAGAAATGTAAATGATAAAGGTTCAGGATCTGAAAGTATCTATAGAATATTCCTTTGTAGCAGACTAGGGCGTGGGCACCAGTTTCCTTCTAAAAAATCAAGCCTCAAATCTGACATCAGGGGTTGTCTACATCGTCTTCTCAGTTCTGAATTTTAGGAAATTCCTCTGTATTGGACTAGGGTGCCCACCCCATAGTACTCCAATTGTCCTCCCAACAAATTAGGCTTTGGAAACAACATTTGAGCACTCTCTGAAGCATTTTCTCAGTTTTTACCTTTGGCGAATTCTCACTCCAAGGACTTGGGCATGGGAACCATAGTCTTTCAACATCTCTACTTCTAGAATTAGGTTCTCCTCTATTCACTGATCTCGGTGCTTCTTTCGATTGTCTGTATCTATCACAGTTTGAAAGCTATGCTCTATATATCATAAAACTAGGGTTTTGTCCATTGTTGATCTAGAGTTTGATAAAAGCACCAAATTAAATCATATCTTTCCATAGAAAAAAAGAGCACAAAGTTTGTAGCTAAGTCCACCTTCACTTGGTTGTGTTTTGGCTTGGCTTTGTCCTTGAATGTTATTGTGAAAGGAGGGTTTGATTTGGTAGGCTTAGCATCATTTCAAGCATCTCCTTTTCATACATAACTATGATTAGTGAAACCAAAATGAGATGAAAAACACAAAAATAAAAGCATAAACAAGCCTTATACCTCACTAAGATTCACCAATCCAAGATAGGGTGGTAGAAGAATGCACCCAAGAGCTCTGAGATATACCCTAAATAATGGTTTCAATGTGAAATGCTCAATCTAAATGCAACTCACAAGCTAGCTCAAGAGAATTTTTGGCATGATAACTTTACTTAGAAATCGGATGATAAATGGCTTGGAGAATGTTGTATTTATAATCTTTTTGGAGAGATTTTGATCCAAGGGTGGAGATTCATTTGAGAGATCAATGGTGGAAGATGAAGACGATGTGGAGGGCCTAGATTTCATCTTGAAAAATGAAGGGGTGAGAATAAAGATGAATTGGTAATTCATCTTGGGAAGAGGGGTCCATAAATGAGGTTGGGTGAGATGGATTATTTGTGAATTAAAAATTCACATGGGGAAGGGTAAAATGAATTTAAAATTCATTTAGGGAAGAGTGGATATTAATGAGTTATGACATGTGTAAGGGGTGTAAGAGGTATTTAATGAGGATTATGACAAATGTGTATTAAAAATTGATTTATGTGGCATGGAAATCAATTTTTTATTAATGGGATGTGGGAAGAAGTGTTAATGAGGGTTTAACTAAGTTAATTGGGGTGATTAACCTAATTAATATGGCTGGAATAAATTAGTAGAGGGATTAGTGAGAAGTTAAGATTGATTAAATAAGGATTTATTTAATCAATCCTAAGGCTAGGATGATATAGGCTAGGGTAGGCAATTAAATAATAAATATTTAATTACCTAGGGTAGGGATAGGTTAATTAATAGGTTGAATTAATTAGTTAAACATGATTTAACTAATTAATTAGGTTTAGTGAGAAGGGGGAAGTTAACCAAATAAATATTGCATATTTATTTAATTAATTGGCTAAGGTTGAACTATTGAATTAATAAAATTAATCCAATTGTTGGGGATAAAATGATGAAAAATTAGGTGATGAAAGGATAATTAATTAAATAAAAATTTAATTAATTGTTTAGAAGGGAAATAGGTATGTTTAGGGAGGTCGGGAGTCAATTTGATGATGAAGACAATTTTAGGTGTCTACATTTGCCACTCTTTGATGTGGCATCGGGACCTATCAGGGAAGTGGTGTCAGGTCAAAGAAAAATATGCCCCAGTTGCCAAGAAGGAATGGAATGAGTGAGGGATGCCCCCTCGAGAGGTCAGTGAAAAATAAAAAAAATTCAGGCAATCTCTCGAAAGGACATAACAAGAGTGAAATTTGGATAGTGGATAGGAAATGGGGTTGATAGGAAGAAGAACAGGATAAAATGGTTGTGTTCTGCACCCTGGGGGAGAAAAACTGTGTGGAGGGATGACATGGCCTACTATATTTAGCATAGTGGGCCCTAAGAGTGCCACATTTGCACACATCGAGCCATTGAGAAGAAAGAGCAAAGAGGAGATGGCAGACCGCAATCCCATGTTCCCACGATACATGCACATTTTTTAGCATTTTCAAGCATACGACCAAGCACCAGAGGCTGGACCCCAGGTAGGCCTTAACCCTAGCTTTGTCATTTTTTTTATTTTATTGCATTTTTTAATTCTAGGAATTGAGATTTTGGGGTTTGGCGCTATCGCAAGATCGTACAACACAAAAAGGGGAGCAGATTAGCACTATCCATTAGGGTGGCAAAGGGACGGATTGGTGCCAAATGCTTATTGTTTTGGTGCCATCCTCTATTTTAGCGCAGTGTTGCACAAGGGTACGAATTTTGTGCATTAGCGCCAAATGGGTCCGAGGATAGTGCTATCTTATAGATTAGCGCTATGTTGCAAAGTAGCACCATCCTTAGGATTGTCGCTTTGTTGGTTATTAGTGCGATCTTCTGCATCGGCACTTTTTGGAAAAGTGGTGCCATTTCACAAAATGGTACCAAATGGTATTGTGGCGCTATGTTCTAGAATGGCGCAAAATGACTACATAGTGGCGTTATCTTCTGGATTAGTGCCATGCGGGAGAAGAGTAGCACTAATGTTAGGATTGGCACAAAAAGGTGTCTATTGTGGCGCCAAAAATGTTTTGGCTTTCAACAGTAGAAGAAAGGGTGAATTTTGGAAGAATAGGTAGGTTTTGACAAGAAATTTGTGGATGCAAGTTACGAGGTCATTTATAGTGTCCTCGCGGGAGTGACGCGTGCCAGCTGTGATGGATTTATTTGATCACTTCAGCGATGCCACCCGGGCTCGACTAGAGAGGTTAGGACTTTTGACACTTGCATCTATGCCAGTGCTGCGAGCTCATAGAGCTTTGATTACGATTGTCGTAGAGCGATATCACCCAGAGATTTGTTCATTTTTGCTTCCTACTGGCGAGATCACCATCACACTTGAGGGTGTTTATTGCATCCTCAAGATACTAATTTATGGTTAGCAGGTGACATATGACATGAGGAGGGGACAAAGGGCCTTACTTAGAGTATTTGGCCATGATCACATTGTTTTATCGGCAGATAGGAGGGAGATGAGCTATGAGGGGACACTGGCGGCGGGTGCAGATCACTTTGCTTTATTCCTGTGTGCATTGATCGGGGGTGTAGTGATGCCAGATAGGAGAGGCAAGAGATTTCTAGTTAGATGGGGGGAGGTCATTAAGGGGATGATTCAACATGAGATAGTGTATGCTTGGGGATCGATGATGTTAGCGCAACTTTATCATGAGATGCATACAGTTGTGTGTCATTGTGATTCATCTCTATCAGCTGGAGTTACTTTGCTTCATGTATGGATTTGGGAGCATATTTCAATCACTAGGCCGAGTTGTGGGTATTATCAATGTCCTTTTGATGCCTATGATTTTTTGTATCAGGATACAGAGTATACATACACTAGGCAAGTTTGATATTGGAGACGAGTTTTGGATGACATGATTCAGGTTACCTGGTGACCCTACATCAGAGTGGAGCCCTAGCCAGATGATGATGTTCATATGCCCTACACATTCCAACAGTGCTACCTAATAGGCTGGGGTGACTGTACTATTGATATGTATCTGTTGTTGCGAGATATGCAGTAGTTTGGGCTATGGCAAGATCTTCCGTAGTTGATGGCAATTTTTGCATGAACCTGTCAAGATGCACATTTGTGGCCCTCGGCCATACAGCCTTGGGTTTCTTTAGAGGATTTTGTGGCTTTGGAACCATTGATATGAGATTGGCAAAGTGAGGTTAGATATGCAAGCACTACTCCTGCCTATGATACATGGTGGCAGAGGTGGCGGCCTACACGGTTCATAGATCCTGCAGAGGAGGTAGTCCTCCTAGAGGAGGTGGCAATATCAGGGGATGAGGCCTCAAAGGAGGATGGGGATGATGATTTCTTAGAGGAGGGGGAGGAGATTATTGCAGATTACCTTGTGGAGGTTGGAGGAGATGGGGAGCCAATGGATGTGTTGGCAGCAGTAGCAGCTAGGCAGGTCAGGCTTGGAGAAGGGTAGGCAGGTGGTGGTTTATAGTTGCCCTAGTAGCAGATACAATAGCAGGTACATGTACATCAAGTACCTATGCAACAGGTACATATACAGTAGGTTCAGATAGGAGAGGTGTCGAGGTAGAGGGTACCTCAGTAGCATGGAGGATGATAGAGGATAGATAGGGAGTTTCTGTCCCCACCACAGGTACCACAGTAGTAGGAACAGTAGGCAGCTATAGCAGGACAACAGGTTCCTGGTTTAGAGGCAGGTACCTCATCGGCAGGTGGAGTTTTAGGGCCTCAAAAGCATTCATCTCATCAGTGACCTCAGAGTGCAGATGAGGAGGAGATCAAGACCTTACAAGGATAGGTTGCCAACCTGTAGGAGGCTTTACAAAGCTGTGATGATGAGCTAGTGTAGTTGCGGGGCATGGCTGCACTATTGGACGGGGCAGATGGACAGATGGGTGCACTACAGGTGTAGTTATCCCAGGCATAGGGTTAGATAGCCACTCTGACGGGTGAACGAGATGCTACACTCTTGATAGCTCAGTAGGTAGAGGGGATGGTAGCCAGTTTGTAGGGGGTGGTCTCGGGTGCAGGTATGGGACTAGTTTTGACACTGATACAGACACAATTATCTCAGGTACAGGGACAACTTCTAGAAGCTAGAGGATGGGCTGATTATTATCAGGCTACATATCAAGTGGTAGTGCCTGTAGAGCAGCACATGCTGAGCTATAGTTACCGTAGCAGGTCCCAGATGTCTAGGTCATACAGATCTAGATCTGTTAAGTCAATTTAGCAGCCGATGGGTCCCCCATCACAGGTGCCACAACAGGTTATATAGGTACAGCCTCAGCCACAGCCACAGCCACAGGCAAGACCACAGCCATGACCAGGATCCCCTACTGAGTCAGGCAGAGTCTCCTCTATCCAGGGTTGACATTTGTGTTACACTTACTGTATCATGACTTTGTATTATTGTGAGCGATGTACACTATTATTTTGATGATGTATATTATGACAGTTGATGATTTTGATGGCCTACATGTGTTTTTTATATGATTATGATGATGCTTATGTTGATGGATGCAGTATGTTTTATGGATTATACATATTATGATGATGTGATGATTTTATGAGATGTTATGGATGTGTTGTGTTTATGAGATGTATTATGTTGATGTTATGGATGTACTTATTGATGTAATATGATAGATGTAATGATGGTTTACTTGTGTTGGTATATGCATGTTTGTGATTATGGATTATGATGTGGATGTAAAATGCAAATAGATGCTTAGATTAATAAACATTTATTATGGATACAAAATGGAAATATATGCTTATCTTAATAAACACATATTATGTATGCAAATGGAAATATGAACATGCAACTAAATGATGCAATGTAATGATATATGTGATGATCAAGTCATGATACACGTGATGTTTTTTGTTCAACCCTGTGCGGTGGGGCTTAGTGGTAGAGGAATAGGTGGGGAAGAGATAAGGGTTTATGGACTGGGTAAGGGTAGGATTGGTTTTGGTTAGATTGGGGGAGGAAGTGGGATGGGGGATGAGGGAATTGTTAGGTCATGATACACCACGTCATTGAGGGGGGATTTATTTTGGTTCAGGATGTGTTAGGTGGGAATAAGTGGGATAAGTGAGATTAGTGAGAAGATTGGGGGGAACTAGATGGGGGGGAATACAAAATCTAGGCCCACATAGTATGATTGAATGGATGATTAGAAGGATGATTTTGAGCTAGTAATAGTAGTTTCATTAGATTATTTTGAGAGCATTTCTTAGTTTTTTATAGCAATGTAGGATAGTTTTCACAAAGGTATGAAGTGACCTAAGTGATGATTTACATATCCTACAATTGCATGGACAAGACCCACAAACAAGAGGTTGATGTCATACACACCCAAGGTAGTATATCCTTGCCTAGCTAAGGAAGGGGATTCATAGCTATAAGTGCCCATAGTACATATAAGGTATTAATGCCTGTATATGCAAATGAGGCACATCATGCTAGAACCAACCCAAGCTTTGAAGATATGAATACTATTCTTGGAGTAATGAAACCAAGCCACAAGCATGGCATATAGAAATAATGACCATGTCTTACTCCAATTGTTGTCCTTCACTGACCATGATATGATGTTATCAAGGTAGCTTTGGAAATGACCTAGAGCGAGACAAGAAGATAAAAAATTGATAATCAAAAAGACCAACAAAATATACAAATAGCCATTGTGTGCTCTTTCCAAGATTAGTGTTGATAGGATGAAAGATTCTTGTTCGTTGTAGGAACGATATATCCTAGGACACAAATCGGTTGGATGTTGTTGGATAATCTTTGAAAGATGGGCAAAAGTATAGTTAGGACATGTGTAGGATCATAGTTGGTATGTTAATTGATGGTTTTTTGCATTAGGCACAATGTTTCAAGAGTATGCTTTAGCATGTGTATCATTTGTTGGGTCTAGCAAGCTCAGTAAATAGGGACCATCCAAACGGGTTGGATGGGTGCCTCTTATGAACCTGAGTACTGGATACTTCCTTCGTATTCCAGACTACCTACATACCCTGTGTCCACAGGATCAAGGTACTTTCAAGATATGGGTGAGATGAATATGTAGTTCTGGCAAGACTTGATGATGTGGGAATGGTTTAAGATGAATATTGATGAGGAGATGATGATTGTGGGTGACTATGTTTTAAATCGTGATGGTGTCGTGGTAGTAATGTTTTGATTTTCTAATGTTTTTGGATTTTTTTATTTTCTGTTGTTTTTGGAATTTTTGATTTTCTATTATTTTTTGATTTTTTGATTTTAGCTATACAGAAGGAAGCTTACAAAGATCTTTATACCATGATGAAAGCCTTGGGTGGCTAGATGGGGGGTGGGTGACTAATGTTTCCAAATTTCAAGCCATGGAAGGTGATTCTGGCGTGGAATGTTTGTGATGGGAAGATGACTTATGAGATGGTAGAACCAGCCACTACACAACGCCTGAAACATGTTTTCACCATGGTACCAATCCAAGGTGTCACCAAAGTGATTTTCACCATTGGAAGTCTTTATTGCACTCAGGTTTTTCTTGATTTTTTTTATTTTTTTGATTTTTTCTATTTTTGAATTTATTGATTGTTTTGTTTTTTTTGCTTGGGATACTTGATGGGTTATGCGTAGAATTTCTTCAGATGCATAATGTTCATAGGCTCATCTAGAGGCTACCCCTTAGGTGTTGTAAGCTAGTACGCTCCTGATCCATAACTGGTTGTAATGACAAAAGGACCTAACCAATTGGGTTCAATTTTTCCTTTCTTAGGGCGTTCCTATAAATTTTTCTGGTTTTCCATAAGGACAAGGTCGCCTACTTCAAATTTTTTGTTCTTGATTTTCTTGTGATAGCTTCTTTTGAGGTGATTTTGATAGGCCTGCAAATGGTTCAATGCATCCAGACATTTCTCATCTAGTGATTCCATCTCATGCAACCTTACAACTCGGTATTCCTCATCAGTGACTATGTTTTGCAGAGATACTCTTAAAGATGGGAGCTCGACCTCAATAGGTAAGATGGCTTCAGATCCGAATACAAGGGAATACGGAGTGGCTCCTGTGGGTGTACGGATGCTTGTGCGATAGGCCCATAGGGCAGGATTGAGATGAAGGTGCCAATCATGGCTAGCTTCATTAGCCATCTTCTTTAGAATGCAAAGGATGGTTTTATTTGAAGCTTCTACTTGACCATTGCCTTGAGGGTAATATAGAGTGGAGAAGTGTTGGATTTGGAATTTCTCGCACAAGGTATGGACTTTCTGGTTCTTGAATGGTTTTCCATTATCTATGATAATGGAATGGGGGATGCCGTAACAACATATGATATAATGGAGGATGAACTTGGATATTTGTGTTCCAGTGGTGAAGGTGAGTGGTATTGCTTGCACCCACTTAGTGAAGTATTCGGTAGCAGTGATTATGAAATTATGGCCATTGGATGATGATGGATGGATTTTCCCTACGAGGTCGAGCCTCCACTATGAGAAAGGCCACGGCGTCATGATTGGCTACAATTCTTGTGCTGGTGCATGAATGAGCTCTCCATGTTGTTGACATGGTAGGCACTTCTTTACAAACTGGTAGGCATCTCGCTCCATGGTTGGCCAATAGTACCTAATTCTCAGGATCTTCTTAGCTAAAGTTGGTCCACTTGAATGTGCCCCATAGATACCTTCATGTACCTCTTGCAAGGCCACTTCAGCTTCCCTAGAGTCTAAACATCATAAAAGTGTGCCATCAAGCCTCCTTTTGTATAGGGTATCTCCTACAATAGTGAAGTAGGAGGCTCGACGGATGAAAGTTTTTCGTTGTGAGGTGGATAGGTTAGGCGGGATGATGTTATCGTGGAGGTACAAATAAGTTTCTTAATACCACCGGGATATGGGACCAATGATTTCGCACACTAGCTCTAATTGGGGAACATCATATGCTAGAATAGGGAGCTCTTCGATCAGGAACTCGCACTTCTTGCTATCTTTATTCATATCAACCAGGGATCCGATTGTTGCCATGGCGTCTGCAGCTTTGTTGTTGAGCCATGGGATTTGTTCAAAGTGGATATCATCAAAATAGTCTTTGAAGTCATCGACCATCTTTTTGTAAGGCAGTAGTTTATCATCCTTAGTTTTGTATTCATTGTTTACTTGCCGGATGACCAGTTGGGAATCACCATACACTGTCAGCTTCTCAATTTTCCATTTGATTACCATTTGAAGACCTATGATGAGGGCCTCATACTCTGCCACATTGTTGGTACACAGAAATATAATTTTGAATGATTTAGGGATGGTGTCACCTTGAGGAGTAACAAACAAGATGCTTGCCCTCGAGCCTCTGTGTGTATATGACCCATCAAAGTACATTTTCCATGTTTCTATTGCTGGTGCTATTGTCAATATGGCTTCATCAGGGAACTCTACGAGTGTAGGATGTTCTGTGGAAATAGGTGCTTCAGCCAATTGATTGGCAATGACCTATCCTTTGATAGCCTTTCTCTCTGTGTATTCAATGTTTAAGTCACTGAGGATCATGACCCATTTTTGCATTCTTCCAGTAAGAGCAGCTCTATTTAGCAGATATTTTAGAGGATCTATCTTGGCAATGAGCTTAGTTTTGTGATTGAGCATGTAGTGTCTTAACTTTTGTGAAGTAAAGACCACGTCTAGGCATGCTCGTTCAATTGATGTATAATTTAGCTCATAGGTTATCAAGGTGTGGCTGATATAATATATACCTCTCTCCTTCCCTTATTCATTGTGTTGTGCTAGTAAGGCCCCTATAGTTGTTTTCGTTGCTGAGATGTATAATAGGAGGGGCTCCCCTTGCCTTGGTGGAGTTAAAATAGGGGAAATTAGCTAGGTATTCTTTCAATTGGTCGAAGGTGGGCTGACACTGATTGTCCCAGACAAAAGCTGTATTCTTTCTGAGTAGATGCTAAAAAGGTTGACACTTATTGGCAAGTTGAGAAATAAACCGGCGGATGGACTGGAGTTTCCCTTGTAGACTTCATAGCAGTTTTAGTGTCTTTGGAGGAGGTATCTCAGTGATGGCTTTGACTTTTACAGGATCTACCTCAATTCCCCTTCTAGAGACTATGTATCCCAAAAGCTTTCCGGAGGTAACCCCAAAGACACATTTCTTTGGATTTAGCTGTACATTATATTTCTCTAGCCGATCGAAGATCTTTGCTAACACGTCCAAGTGTTCCTCTCTTTTCTTTAATTTCCCTAGCAAACCATCCACATAATCTTCCATGATGTGGTGGAAAAGATCGTGGAAGATGACAGTCTGATGCAGGGGGTAAATCACAAAACACACAATAACAGATATTGAACACAGCAAATAGAACTTTCTTTTATTGAACTGGGCAACTCATTACATCACAGAAGCTCAATTACAATCAAAGGATGAATCCTCTACTGGCTGCAACACATTACAGCTTTCCCAACCTCAAGACTCTAGAATCTTCAGCCTTCTGTAACCCCAAATTAGCTAGGGTTTCTATTTTCCCACCTATTCTTGACTCTACACTAGCCCCCTTAACTCTACTACTGCCCAGGGTTCATAAAATAGTCATAAATAGCACTTTTTGGCAGCCTCCAGCCAAATTTCAAAATTTGCAACTCCCTCCAAAAGTAGGTCAACTTTCGGGAAGCATAACTTTTGATCCGAGTGTCCGATTGACGAACTGTTTTAAGCACCAGAAAGCTCGCGATGTGAACTTTCATGTTGGAAATACATAAACAGATTTCCATCAACTTTTTGGGATGTTATGGGAAGTTTTAGTGCCTCATATCTCGTTCCAAAAATTTTTAGGGGCTTTTTGGAAAACTAAAACTTTAATATCTTTCAGCTCACAAATGATCTTTGCCTGATTCCTTCGCCAAAGGTCTTATATTTCTGTTATGTAACTTTTTGGAAGTTTTTGCTTCATTACATGCCCAAATGTAAACTTTCTAAAAATAGCAGGTACACTTTCCTAAATAGGCAGGTCGCTATTTTTAGCAGTTTTGGAAAAACTGAAAGTCCTACATTATTATTCTAGATATTATGGAACCAAAAACACTAATTATGGGAAGAAATGAGAACAACTACAATGGTTTTGAATTAACTTCTTTTTGGGTGATGCAAGATTGCCCTTACACCTCTAGATGCTCCTGCATCAGACACCCAGGGTAATTTGAGAAGTGACCCTATCACATCTCATGTGTTTGTGTGAGGAAAACCCAAACAGTCAACCTTTGCCTTAGACAACCAAGAAGAATCTTCAATAGGCCTGCCTTTCCTTTTTACCAGATATTTTTCATATTGCTTGTTCCGAGTACTTCTTCCCACATGGCTATCCAAGATCTCTTCTATCTCCTCTGTTGAAGTAGATGCCGGAATACTCCACTATTATTCTGTTGGTCCATCCTCTGTTCCACCATCATGATATTCTGATAAATCAGCAATGTTGAAAATAGGGGAAATATTGATCCCAATCGGTAGCTCTACCTCACATGCATTTCCTGAATCATGTTTCTTCAAAATTTTGCATGGTCCAAATTTCTTCATTTTCAACTTATTGTATGCTCCAATTGGGAACCTTTCTTTTCTCAAGTGAACCATGACTCCATCTCCTACCTGGAATTCCGTATATCTCCTCTTTTGATCTGCCTTAGCCTTGTACTAAATATTCATTTTATTAATGTGCTTTCTCACCTCTTCATGCAAATTCTTCAGATGTTCTGCAAAGTCTTCAGCTTCAGCACTTGTCTTTTCTCTATTGTCTAGCTTCCTTAACTCAGAAGCATTTCTTGGGCTATTGCCATATACAATCTGGAAGGTGATTTACCAGAACTCCTATTGACAGAATTGTTGTAAGCAAATTCTGCTTGTGGTAAAATCAAATCCCATCCCTTGGGCTTATCTCCTACTAAGCATCGTAGCAGGTTACCCAAACTCCTATTCACCACTTCAGTTTGTCCATCAATCTGTGGATGGTGTGCAAAACTAAACTTCAAATCTATCTTCAACTTCTTCCACAATGTCCTCCATAAATAACCAACAAACTTGGTATCTTGATCTGAAACTATGCTCTTTGGTAGACCATGTAGTCTCACCACTTCCTTGAAAAATAACTCTACAATATGAACAGCATCATTAGTCTTCTTATAAGGAATAAAATGTGCCATCTTTGAGAATCTGTCCACCACCACAAAAATAGAATCATGCCCTCTCTATGTCCTTGGTAAACCAAGAACAAAATCCATACTAATATCATCCCATGGCTTCTCGGGTATAGGTAATGGTTCATACAATCCTGTATTTTGACTTGTTCCTTTTGCCATCTGACATACTTTGCAACTCTGCACAAACTTCCTCACATCCTACTGCAGCTGTGGCCAATAATAATTTTCACCAACAATAGAAATGGTTTTATCTCGACCAAAGTGTCCAACTAGTCCTCCACTATGCTTCTCTTTCATCAGGTTTTCTCTCATGGAACTCCTCAGAATGCACAACTGGCTTCCTCTAAACAACATGCCATCTTGGATTATGAAATCCAACCATTTTGTCCTATCCAAAGTAACAAGCTCCAGACAAGCTTTCCAAGCCTTTGTAAAATCTGGATCTTCAGGGTACAAACTTTTGAGCTCATCAAACCCAACAACCTCTATCTTCATTTCTGTCAACAAATTTTGCCTTCTGCTCAAGGCATCTGCAACTCTGTTGGACTTCCCACTCATATGCTTCAAAACAAAGGTATAACTCTGCAAAAACTCAACCCATTTTAAGTGCCTTTGGTTCAACTTCCCTTGACTATTAATATACTGCAAAGCCTGATGATTAGTATATAAAACAAACTCTTTTGGCAACAAATAATGTCTCCATTTCTTCAAAGCCTGAACTATTGCATAAAATTCCTGATCATAAACATAATACTTTTTCTTGGCATCATTAAGCTTCTCACTAAAATAGGCAATGGGCTAACCTTCTTGGCTCAAAACAGCTCCTATACCACTACCACTAGCATCACAATCTACCTGAAATACCTTATTGAAATCTGGAAGTGCCAAAACAGGTTGTTCTACAACTTTCTGTCTCAATGTATCAAAGCTCTTATCGGCTCCTTTAGTCCATCTAAACTCTTTTCTATCCCTTCTCATTGTTTCAGTTAGGGGTGCACAAATGCTACTAAAATTCTTGATAAACTTTCTGTAAAAACTTGCCAAACCATGAAAAGATCTTACCTCCGTTGCACTCCTTGGTGTAGGCCACTCAATGATAGCCCTTACTTTTTCTAGGTCCATCTTAAGACCTTCCTTCGAGACAATAAATCCTAGGTATACCAACTCCTTCTTTGCAAAACTGCATTTCTTCAGATTAATCAGCAACTTCTCCTCCCTCAGCTTCTCTAGAATTCTTCTGATATGCATCAAATGCTCATCCCAAGTCTTACTAAAAATCAAAATATCATCCAAATAAACAATAACAAAACTTCCGAAAAATTCTTTCAGTACCTCATTCATGAGCCGCATGAATGTGCTCGGTGCATTGGTTAGCCCAAATGGCATGACTAACCACTCATACAAACCTTCCTTTGTCTTGAAGGCTGTCTACCATTCATCCCCTTCTCTGATACGGATTTGGTGATACCCACTCTTCAGGTCAATTTTCGTGAAGTACTTGGCTCCACTCAAACAATCCATGATGTCATCCATTCTTGGCAATGGAAATCTATACTTGATCGTTATCTTATTGATGCCTCGAGAGTCTGTACACATCCTCCATTCTCCATCCTTCTTTGGTGCTAATACTGCAGGTACCGCACATGGACTTAGGCTCTCCCTTATCAGTCCCTTCCTCAACAACTCCTGAATTTGTCTATTTAGCTCTTCATTCTCTGCAGGGGTCATTCTATGGGCTGCCTTGTTTGGTAAACTAGCTCCTAGTATCAAATCCATTTGATGACTTATCTTCCTTACTTGTGGTAAACCTTCTGCTACATTATCAGAGATAATGTCCTGGAACTCTTCCAACATATCTGAAACTTCTATAGGTACATCTTTAAATTTCTCTTGACTAATCTTAGGAATCAATGCAAAGCAATGACGCTCATGCTTCATACCCTCCAAAAATTTCCTACCATCTACCAAACAAATTCTGGCAGTACTACTACCTTTTCTTCCACCTCCTTCAAGGGCTTCAACTTATGACAAACTCCATCCTTTGTTAGGGAATATGTGTTTGCACGGCCATCATGGACAGTGCTCCTATCATACTGCCACAGCCTCCCCAATAGCATATGACATGCATCCATTGGTATGATATCACATAGCACCTCATCATGGTAGTCACCAATCTTGAACTTCACTAAACACTATTCATTGACCAAAGTTCTATGGTCCTTCTGCAACCATGCAATCCGATATGGATGCGGATGCTTTCTTCTTGTCAACTTCAACTTGTCAACCATCTCCTCTAAAACAAGATTATCAGTGCTTCCACTGCCAATAATAATATCACAACACTTACCCTCACATTTGCACCTTGTGTGGAATAAACTCTTCCTCTGATTGGGTTCTTTCTCCTCATTCAACAAGGTTCTTCTGACAACTAGGGTTTCTCCCCTTTCAGCATCTTCAGAATGCTCAGAATGTGCATCTTCATCTACATGTGCAACTCGTGCATTACCTTCAGGTCTTCTATTTGTTCTTCCTTGATGTTGCGGACACTCATATGCTCGATGCCCTTCTTCTCCACATTGGAAATAGGTTCCTCTAAAACCTCCTCTTCCAAGTCCTTGCCCAGGTCTACCTCTTCCTCTTCCTCTTTGCTCACCATTGTTCTGGTCACGAGGGTGGTAGGTATTATCCCCTCTTTGATTTCAACTGGTGCCTACTTCTTCACTTTTCTTTTGATCTTCATTATGGCCTCCATAGGGTCTTCCACCAGTCCTTCCACCTTGACCTCTTCCCCTTTGCTTTCTATCAAATCTTTTGTTCAGCTTCTCTTCCACCTTCAGGGAAAACTGTTACGCATCTTCTATGGTGGTCATTCTGACTAGGCTCAACTCCTCTTGAATACTCGGCCTCAACCCATTAATGTAACGGGCTACCTTCTCCTTGTTGGGCTCTGCATGGTCTGTCCTGATAGTAATTTTATAAAACTCTTCTGTATACTCCTTAACAGACTTGTTACCTTGCTTTAGTCCTTGTAGCTTCTTCAGCAACTCCATCTCATAGTCCACAGGAATGAACTACTTCTTCAGTTTCTCCACCATCCGATCCCATCTGGTAATCTTTGCTTTTCCTCTTCTGTTCCTCTCTAATTGGACCTCCTTCCACCAAATATTGGCGTGGCCCTTCAACTTTGTTTTTGCAAACTTAACCCGATCTGGGTCCTCCACATCTTCATACTCAAAATACTCCTCCATGTCATTGATCTAATCAATAAGCTGTTCTGGATTCAAATCTCTAGAATATGTAGAAACTTCGATCCTGGGCCTCTTTCTGATTTTTGAAATGACCCTCAACAACCTTACTTCTACAGCATCTTCGGCAACTTCTTGTTCTTCCTCAGATAGCTCTTCTTCAACTTCATCTTCACTTTCTTCTCTTGTCCTCGGCTCAAACCCTCTTCAGAGCTCCTCTTGCAATGCATCGATTTGCCTTTGTAGGGCTCTAAAACCATTTTCCATCAAAGCATTCCTCCCAACATGATTTCTTCATGGAGGCATCTTGGTCTCCACAACAAATCCACAACCTCAGGTCCTGGTGCAAACTACCTCACAGTCGATGATCTGTCTACACACTCAGGAACCCTCGCTCTGATACCACTTGATGCAGGGGGTAAATCACAAAACACACAATAACAAATATTAAACACAACAAATAGAACTTTCTTTTATTGAACTGGGCAACTCATTACATCACAGAAGCTCAATTACAATCAGAGGATGAATCCTCTACTGGCTGCAACACATTACAGCTTTCCCAACCTCAAGACTCTAGAATCTTCAGCCTTCTGTAACCCCAAATCAGCTAGGGTTTCTATTTTCCCACCTATTCTTGACTCTACACTGGCCCCCTTAACTCTACTACTACCTAGGGTTCCTAAAATAGTCATAAATAGCACTTTTTGGTGGCCTCCAGCCAAATTTCAAAATTTGCAACTCCCTCCAAAAGTAGGTCAACTTTCGGGAAGCATAACTTTTGATCCGGGTGTCCGATTGACGAACTGTTTTAAGCACCGAAAAGCTCGCGATGTGAACTATCATGCTGGAAATACATAAATAGATTTTCATCAACTTTTTAGGATGTTATGGGAAGTTTTAGTGCCTCATATCTCGGTCCAAAAATTTTTAGGGTCTTTTCAGAAAACAAAAACTTTAATATCTTTCAGCTCACAAATGATCTTTGCCTGATTCCTTCGCCAAAGGTCTTATATTTCCATTATGTAACTTTCTGGAAGTTTTTGCTTCATTACGTGCCCAAATGCAAACTTTCTAAAAATAGCTGGTACACTTTCCTAAATAGGCAGGTTGCTATTTTTAGCAGTTTTGGAAAAACTGAAAGTCCTACATTATTATTCTGGATATTATGGAACCAAAAACACTAATTATGGGAAGAAATGAGAACAACTACAATGGTTTTGAATTAACTTCTTTTTGGGTGATGCAAGATTGCCCTTACACCTCTGGATGCTCCTGCATCACAGTCATAGCTCATTGATAAGTAGCTCTAGCATTTTTTAGGTTGAATGGCATCACCACCCAACAGTATGTCCCCCATGGACATATAAAGACCATCTTATGCTGATCCTCTTCTACGATCCTGATTTGATTATATCCTGAAAAGTCGTCCATCAAGGATAACATCTCATGTCCTGTCGTAAGATCCACTATCATGTCAATGTTTGGTAAAGGGAAGTCATCCTTCGAACAGGCTTTGTTAAGGTCTTAGAAGTCAGTGTAGCAACGGATTTGACCATTAGGTTTGGCTATTGGAACTAGTTTGGAAACCCACTTAGGATAGTCAATTGGTCGGATGAACCCTACATCCAGTAGTTTCTTCAATTTTGTTTGACTAGGAGTGCAACCTAAGGGTTGATCTTTCTTAGCTTCTATTTCACTGGTTTTGTATCAGGCCGCACTGCAAGGTGATGGACGACCAAGGCAGGATCTAGCCCTGGCATGTCTGCATAGGTCCATGCAAAGTTGTAGTTTCTACATTTGAAGAACGATAAGAAGTTTTTCTACTCTGTTGCATTGAGAGATTTTGCCCTGAAGGTGATTTTTGGCTCTTCTTCCGTCCCAAGATTCATTTCTTGAGCTGGCTCCACAAGGATGGGTGATCTGTCAGGATATACTTTCTCTATCTCAGGAAGGCCCATGTTTACATCTCCTAGCACCTCATGGAGGTTTTCACTAGGAGATACGTCCTTTATTTTTACTTTTTTGGGATCTGACACTGCCGCAGAGCAGTTTTCACCATTAGATCCATATTTAATTTTTATATTTTTGTGACTGGAAGTAGGGGTTGTCTCCCTGAAATAGGCAGCTGTATCAAGTTCCATTACATATCCAACTTTATGATCTCCCAAGGGGAAGTGATCTCTATCCCCCATCATTTCAGTGATTGCCTCATCATTTTGTGCTACATCGAAGATGGGAGGTCCCTGTTGGTCCCAGTCTATGAGATCCATGTATACAAGGGGTAGGTCATTGGATGAAGATGTTAGGGTAGTGATTGTGTATATGGTGCATATGGATGATTTGAAGAACTCAATGAAGTCACTAAAAGAATCTTAATGGCCTATTTCATTGACATTATCGACTTCAGGGGAAATAGTAGCAACCTCAACTAGGATACATTTGCCAATAGTGAGGATACGTTGTTGTTGACCATACCCTAACCCTTAGGTGTAAGGATTCCTCGTTTCTTGAACTGGTTCTATGATCCCCTGTTCATGAAGGCCAATGCTGCCTTGTCCTTTGTAGCCCATATTTTTGACTATCTCTGACCCTTTACCATAGATTTTTGTTGGTATGGTAGGGGCTTCTTGCTTTGTTTCTTCATCTTTATATAGCCATGATGATATGTATTCAAGCACGTCTTGATCAAGAAGGTGCTTCTTCTCAAAGGTGGGGGATGGTTTACATTTGATGACAACTATATTGATGTCTTCTTCTTTTGGGGTACCAAACATCTTAGGATTGAGTAATGTCCCCACACAAAAGGTACCATGTAGGTCATATTCCCCACATCCCATGTCGCTAAGCTTGATCTTGACCTCGGGCGGTGGAGGTGCTTGGGATGAAGTGGTAGCAATGTTGGCAAGGTCGATGTATGAGGTGGATGTTGTGGGATTGGTTCAAGAAGTGGTTTTTGTGATAGCCTTGTTGTATGGGCAGAAAGTGTGGTCATGTCCTAAGAAACTACAGTATTGGAAGGGGTGGGGGTTGACATAGATAGTTACTTCCATGTTATTGTGAGGGAACTTTAGACATTGGTGGAATGTAGAGGGGACGGCTTGCATGGCATGGATCCATGGTCCATTGAGAAGAATGTTGTAGGGGAGGTCAAGATCAAGAACCTGACATTTAGTTTCCATTATCTTTTGCCCTACTTGGATGGGGAGTTTGATAGTGCCCTCGAACAATCTCTCAGTGTCATCATATCCCTTAATGGTTATGCATTCACTGGTGTCTACAACCACATCTGAGTATCCCAAGTGTTTTAATAATTTTAGAGTGCATAGGTTTAGGCTAGAGCCACCATCTATTAAGACTCTTTTGATGATGTGTTTATGGATGTGGACTTCGATATGCAAGGTGTCATTATGTAGATTATCAGAGGCGGGAAGGTCCTTTTTGAAGAAAGTGAGATGATGGGGTGAGGCGATATGGCCTACCATGGCTTGGAATTGATCCACATTTAGGTTGGTGGGAACTTGGGTTTCCATGAGAGCCTTGTCGAGGACTTCTTTATGGAGAGGTGACGTGTGAAGGAGCTCAAGGATAGAGATTTGTATAGGGGTCTTTCCTAGATGATCTAGGAGGTTGTACTTATTAGCAGGTGATGGGAGAGTAGTTGGATGATTGGGTAGGGGATTTGATGTGGATGGAGGTGTTTGATCAGTGGTAGGGGTTGTGTGGATGGATACATGGCCTCGATGGGTTGTGATGGTGAAATCGAGTGCTTGAGCCCGAATGGTGATTGTGTTGATATAGTTGGATGACAGTTCTATCCATCCTACAACAAAATCATAGGATGTAGGAGGTGGAGTGATGTTGTAGGCTTGATTAGAAGATGAGGCTTTGTTGTGATTAGGTAGTAAATCCTTGTAAGCTCCCAAATTAGCATTGGGTGATGGTTGGGTGCTTTTCTCAAGATTGACTTTCTTTTGATCTATGAGGTCTTGTACATAGTGTTTTAATTTCATGCAATCAAATATCTTATGGCCCACAATGTGGTGGTAGTCACAATAGTCATTTTCATTGTACCACATGGCTTTGAGTTCACTTTCTTGGTGGGGCTTAATGGGTGGGAGAGTTATCAAACCATTCTTTAGACATCTATCAAAGATATCCTCAATTGGTTCCCCTAGGGGTGTAAATTGTCTTTGAGGTTTGTTTTGTTTAGGTTAACCGTTTGGAATATTTACATTGGCAGTGTATGTAATTGAGGGTGCTTGATTTTGTACATGTTGGATAGCCTTCACATCAGTGACGCCATCGTTGAGGGTTTTTTTGTTCTTTCCCCAAAAGTGTGATTTTTTTTGATTGTGTGTTGTTGTTGTTGCTATAGGGCTTGTTGTTGTATAATTTGATTGAGCCCTTGGCAATAAGGGCTCTTTTGATGGTAGTACCTTTGTCAATGACTTCTTTGAAGGTAGACGCGCAAAGGATTTGTAGATGGAACCCCATTTCTTAGTTTAGATTAGTCACAAACATGGTGACTAATTGCTTCTCAGGAATCAACCAAGGGAGTTTGCTTGCTAAGCCTCTCCACCTCCATAAGAAGAAGAGAAGGATTCTCCGCTGTTTTGTTTTATATTGCAAAGATCTATCATGAATATTTCATGTTCAAAATTGTAAGAGAAGTGGTTGACAAATTTCTCTGCAAGCTCAGGGAAAGACCTAATGCCTGGGGGAAGATGTGCAAACCATTCAGTGGTGTGACCATCGAGGCTCCTTGGAAAAAGTCTCATTAGATATCTATCATTGTTTGATACTTCTAGGCAAGCAAGGTAGAACTCCCTAAGGTGATCCCTAGGGTTTCCCTTTCCCTTATACTTGTCGAATTTGGGTGTTTCAAAATTTTTGGAAAAGGGGGCATGTATAGTGTTCGATCAAATAGATAGGGACAAATATCCTCAGAAGAAGAATGTTTGCGCTTGCCCCCAGTTTGTAAATTATCCACCTTTTAGATCAAAGTTTGTACTACGCTTGTTAGGTCCAGGGTTGGTGGTGGTTGTGGGGTGTAGGTTTGTTGATTGATGAGATGTTGGAGATTGGGCAGGATTTGGTGTTGGTTTTCTTGGTTTCAATTTTGATAGGTAGGGTTGTGATTTTGGGGGATCATGTTTTGATATTGTGGGATAGTGTTTTGATTTTTTCATGCAAGGTATTGTCGGTAAGCATGGATTTGTTGGAGAACATGGGGTGGCAATTAGGGATTGGGATTATGTTGTGTTGATGATACCGCGGGGTTTGGTATATATGTGAGATGGGATGGGTTGGTTGTGTTGTGAGGTGGTTGTGAAAAGAATTGTCTCATGTAGGCTATGGTTTGAGGGTTGAGTTGAGGCATGCTTGTGGAAGCACTCGTGTGCGTGGGGTTGTTTTGGATGCCCAAGGTGATTTGGGGGGCAGAGGGGTTTACGTTTGTTATCGTGGTGGAAGTGACAATGGGTTGATAGATAGTAGAATTGGAGACATTAGAGGTGATGGATATGTTAGTGGGAATTGTAGATGTGGTAACATTAGAGTTTGTGGGAATGGTGGATACAACAACACTAAAGTTTGTGGGAGCGGTAGATACGGCGGGGGTTAAAGTTTGAGAGATGGTGGGTGGGTTGTTTGATGTAGATGGTTGAGAGGATGTCATAGGATTGTTCTTAGACGTGGATGGTTGGGAGGATGTCATGTTGTGGGGTGTTTAGGCACCAATTTTGAGGAGATAATCAAGATATCTATTTGGATTTGACCTTAGTACTTTGTCAAGAATGTCCATGTTGTTGAGGTCTTGTGTAAAGTTCAAGATGTCTTGATCTTCTTGGGTAATGGTGGCAGTGTTTTGGATGGGTGGTTGTGGCAGTTGTGGTTCCAAGAAATGGAAGGGATTCTCATTGGGATTGCATGATAGGATTTGGAAGACTGAAGGTATGTTGTATGTTTGTTGGTCGATTGGTATGTTGTTTTGGTCAATTGGAGGCATCTCTATGCCCATATATTGTCCAAAGTTTGCCATTGCTTGATTCTTCTTGTGTTGTGATCTAGTTATGGGCATGCAAGTGTTTGGATTTTGATTTTGAGGTGGATGAAAGGTGGAGACTTTAGAGAATTTGGATTGATTTGTTGGACCCAAAGAGGATGTGGTAATGGAATGGAATAAAGATTTAGATGTAAGAGAGTATACTCCCTATAATATAAATCTAAAGACAAAAGGAGATTGTGGTGTGATAAAGGATAGATTTTCACTTTTAAGAGATGAGTCTCAAAAAAAATGTCAACCTAAGGATGGTAAGAGTGGATGATATTGATTTTCACAAAAAATTAGACCAAAATGATGGTAGATAAATGGGGTTTGCTTGAGGATGATTTGATGGAAGAGATTTTCGATGTTGATTTGGGGGATGAAACCTTAGATGAACTAGATGTTTGGTATGAGAGATTAAAAGGTTTTGGAAGTCAACAAATGAGCTCAAAGTAAGATCTAGTTTTGTGTTGCACAAATGGATGTTTCTCTTTGTTTGGGGTAGACTAATGACCTTACAGAAAGAGGGATGATTATTCTACTTGAGAGGTAGACTAATGACTTATCAAGCAAAATATGATTTGAAGGATGAAATCTAGATCTAATTTTAGCTCAAGGATTAATGAAGTTTGGATGTTGGTTGATGGTTTTGATGGATCTTTGGATTTAGAAGATTTTGGATATGTTTTTGATGGAAGAAGGAAATGGATTTTGGGAATGATTTTGTAAAAGGATGTTTCTTTGGTCCAAAAAGTATGCAAAGATCAATAAGGATGAGAAGATATGGAAATGAGTGGATTATGGTATAGAAAGGGGTCCAATAATGATAATGATTAATTCTCTAAGGTCAAAATGGAGGTATGATTGGGAAACTTTAGATCAAAATGGATGGGGTATTGACAGATTTTTGGGAAGGTGATTATGGATTGTGGCTAGGCAGGTGCTAAAGATCACAAGACAATTCTTCCAAGTTTTAGGCAGGTCATCTTGTAAATAGTGCCAAAACAGACAAACATAGTGCTAAAATAGTTTAGTGTTGGTCGAGGCTATAAAAAAGATGGATTTTGATGACAAATTTGAATTTTTATGGGTGTGAAGTTTGATCAAATGATTTTTGTTATCTCTTGGCAAGTTTTTTGAAAACACTTCTAGCACAATAGCACACAATAACCAAAGATTTGTTTATGAAAAGATATAAAGATTTTAAACAAGCACTTTCCACAACCTAAGGTGAGGATAGGACAATACTTGTCAGGTCCCCTAGCCATGCCTATTCAAAGTGGATAGCTTTAGGATCTTGGTAGTACCAGCTCCCCTCCATGGCACTCAGTTCTCACGCATACCAAGATCCAGGTTTCCCAAGGCTTGTACCCCCACCAAACCTTAGGATTGTCCCTGCTATCTCTGCTAAGAACCACGAGAATCGGGGCAGCTTCAAAGGTCCCACCTTTTGCACCAACAAGTAGAAGGATTTGGGCTAATAAAACAAAGGTTCTTAGTGGGGGAACATCCAGGGGATTGGCATGATATGAGCATTCAATAAACCACTTAAGGTTTTTACTATCTCTACTAGGGGTTTCATATACACAAGGTACTGCTCCCTTTCAAGCATAGCATCGAATGGTATACGCTAATACCAATTTGGACTTGGCTTTCACCTTATCCTAATTTACATATAGCAGACTGGATGAAAGTACTGCTCAGGGTCGCTAGTGAGTTCTCCTTTTGGATGTGTCTCAAAAGTAGGCCCACGGCCTAGAAAAAGAAAGAGTGTTAGAACCGTTTCTCTTACACCCAAGATCCTTTTGCAAGGTGAGGGGAGAGGATACTTTGATTCGAAACCCTTTGGGAAAACACAATGTGCAACTACACCAATCATGGAAAACACTTACTAAGGTTCTTTTTAAGCTCAAAATTGAAATGTTCCTAAATTTTTTGGCAAGCACTTGTTAATTTTAGAGCACCAAAATCAAATGTTTTCTACAAAGGCACACAAGGATTCTTTTTATGAGCACCAATTGAAATGTTTGTTTGTTGTTTGTTTGGTAAACCAATGATCAATTTTAGTGTACCAATTGAAATGTTTGTTTGTCTAATCTAATAAAAACCCTGCAAAAACTTGTTAGTGGTTTCAGAATAATGATCTTGGACAAACGATGATGACCTGCAAACAGCTATAAGTCCCTGCACAGAACTTGAGGTTACCCTATGCAAATAGCGCTAAAATAGAGAATGATGGCACCAAAAACCTAACAAATGGTTCTATTGATAGAATTTTGATAGATCCTAAGCACCCTAAAAAAATAGCACTAAGAATACATATAAATAGTGCTGAATTATAAGATAGTGCTTAAATAGACTACAGACTACACTGAATATAGAAATAGCGCTACAAGATACTACAGAATGCGCTAAAACTAACAATTGCGCTAATACAGACAAATTATAGTGCCATGTTTCAAGATAGTGCTAAAATGCCTATAAAAAAAGTGCTACTGTGCGTGAGTCTGAACTGTCTGGTCATCTGTGGAATATGGCACTGCCCTGGGTGTCGATGGTACTGATATAGAATTGAAATGGTCAAAGCTACAAAACACAAGTTCTCTCAACCAAATAGGGGGTTAGATTGTAAAAAAAGGGCTCTTGTTAGTCTTGTTAGGTGTCTAAAAGATGAGATATAGCAATGAAACAGTCTATTGAACAAAAACCAAAGCAAGATGGAAACAAGAGTGTGTAAGTTTGATTTTTAAGGAAATTTTGGCATGGTCCTCCCTTCTCCCTGCATAAACCTTGCAAAAACTGAGAGTAATAGACACAAAAGATGCCAAGAAAACTGACAAACAAGCAATGTCATGTTAAGAAGGCACCACCATAGTCAAAAAATAGCACCAAAATGTAGGTAAAATGACACCACTGTGCAAGGAGATAGTGCTAAACCTACAAAAACACGTCTAAACACAACAAAAACTCACACAAGATGTTAGATTGAGACCTTGTAGGTCCCACCAGGTGTGCCAATGTGATTAGTGAAACCAACATGAGATGAAAAACACAAAAATAAAAGCATAAACAAGCCTTATACCTCACTAAGTTTCACCAATCCAAGATAGGGTGGTAGAAGCATGCACCCAAGAGCTCCTAGATATACCCTAGATAATGGATTCAATGCGAAATGTTCAATCCAAATACAACTCACAAGCTAGCTCAAGAGAATTTTTGGCATGATAACTTTACTTAGAAATTGGATGATAAATGGCTTAGAGGATGTTGTATTTATAAGCTTTTTGGAGAGATTTTGATCCAAGGGTGGAGATTCATTTGAGAGATCAATGGTGGAGGATGAAGATGATGTGGAGGGCCTAGATTTCATCTTAGAAAATGAAGGGGTGAGAATAAAGATGAATTTGTAATTCATCTTGGGAAGAGGGGTCCATAAATGAGGTTGGGTGAGATGGATTATTTGTGAATTAAAAATTCATATGAGGAAGGGTAAAATGAATTTAAAATTTATTTGGGCAAGAGTGGATATTAATGAGTTATGACATGTGTAAGGGGTGTAAGAGGTATTTAATGAGGATTATGACAAATGTGTATTAAAAATTGATTTATGTGGCATGGAAGTCAATTTTTTATTCATGGGATGTGGGGAGAAGTGTTAATGAGGGTTTGACCAAGTTAATCGGGGTGATTAACCTAATTAATATGGCTAGAATAAATTAGTAGAGGGATTAGTGAGAAGTTAAGATTGATTAAATAAGGATTTATTTAACCAATCCTAAGGCTAGGATGATATAGGTTAGGGTAGGCAATTAAATAATGAATATTTAATTACCTAGGGTAGGGATAGGTTAATTAATGGACTAAATTAATTAGTTAAACATGATTTAACTAATTAATTGGGTTTAGTGAGAAGAGGGAAGTTAACCAAATAAATATTGAATATTTATTTAATTAATTGGCTAAGGTTGAACTATTGAATTAATAAAATTAATCCAATTGTTGGGGATAAAATGATGAAAAATTAGGTGATGAAAGGATAATTAATTAAATAAAAATTTAATTAATTGTTTAGAAGGGAAATAGGTATGTTTAGGGAGGTCGGGAGTCGATTTGATGATGAAGACATTTTTAGGTGTCTACAATAACATTTTAGTGAACCCATTTTTTTACTAAACTTGCATCTTGTTGAGTGTTGTAATCAACCTTTGCATTCATTCATATCATATTTATCATCTTGCATTGGAAAATTTTGCATACATTTGAAAAATTTTGAAAAAACAAGCATTCTAGGATTGCATTAAGAAATAGTTTTGCATATTTTGTATTGCATATCATAAAAAGATTTAATTTTCTAATTTTTACATCAGATCTGATCTTTATTATAGTAATTCATCATTGCATCATATCACACCTTGCATTTGAAGATCTCATTTGCTAGGGTTTTGCTTAAAAAGTTGCATTTTTTGTGTAACCTAGTAATTCCAAAAGCTAGGGTTTGTAGTCAAAATCTCCTTTCAGATTTTGCTTCTATTATAAACATCTTTAAATTGAGCTCTAGCAATGATTTAAAGTATATTTTCATTTCTCATTTGAAAATTGTGTATCTTTACTTTGAAAATTTCACATGTTTGTAATTACACAATGTGTATTTCAACATAAGCAATTTAACCTCTCTAACATTTCTTTGCAAGAAATCTTAAAAGTCTATATTACCTTTTGTGCAGCACTCTTTACATCTTAATCACTCCATTTGTAAGGACACTATTTTGTTTTTTTTCTTGGTAATAAGTTTCAAAAACTCAATTTCCACAAAATAGTGTTGTGGTGTATAAAAGTCTCTCATATTGGTTATATTTGATAAATGAAAAGATCTTATTGTGCATTGCTATTCCAAGATATTCTATTATTGCATCTTCATCTAATTTCTCTTTGGTATCTTTACATGCATATATCAAAGACTTTGAAAATTTGTATAAATTTCTTAATATGACTCCTCATGTTCTCACTCATATATAATCCATGTATGATAAGGATATATTTAAATGCTCTTCATTTGAAATCCTTGATTATGTATCTAATTTTGACAACTTCATAGCTCTCATGAATACATACCCTTTGATATTAGAAGTTCTAACCAAATACATCTCCATGAATAATCATGAGAAAGATGATTGTGAAAGTTCTTTTATCAACACCATAACTTATGATAATGCCTTAGATCTAGTCTCTTATACATGTGAAGGTAACCTAGCTTTTCCTATTTCACCCTGTAATTAGAAATATTGTCAAAGTTATTAAACTCAATCAATAAACCAATAATCTCAATAGAAATTGCAAGTAACAAAGATTTCAAATAAAAAGGAACAAACCAATGCAAACCTTGCTACTTTGATGCTTCCATTGTTCACCTAGTCTCAATCAATCTTTGTATGAATATTGAAGCTCTTAGAAGCGTACTTCCTTGCTTTGTTTTTCAAGATGATGATGGAGAGATGGCTGTGATACTTTTTGTAAGGAAGATGAGCTTCAATACAATAAAAGGGTGATCGCAAGCAATGAATGGATTTGGATGCCAAAGGCGCACTGTTAATTCTACAGAGTAACATTACTAAAATCTTGGATGAATGAAATGGAGGAATAGGGTTGAACTTATAGACTTGAGAGAGAGAAGATCAATGGTATTGAAAGAATAAGAAGATCAATGGTATAGGAGCCTTGAGAGAATGTGCGCGAATAGAAAGAAAACAAGTCACACAAAAGCTGTTTTGTTTGAGTTAACTGCTTTCTTTTATAAAGATAAGATATGCTTTCATAAATTAGAAAGCTTTTTTCTAATTTAAGAGTTATTGATAAAAACAAGGTTGATTGAGTCAGTTACTCAACTTGTGATTTGTTTTTGCATGATTTGAGAGAAATTAAACAATAAATTATTTAATTTTGTGTGCATGAAGAAGAAGATTTATTTTTAGAAGATTTGGAAGATACTTGAGGAATTAGAAGATAAGAAAGCAAATTAAATAAATAAATTTATTTAATTGTTGTGCATGATTTGGAAGAATAAATAAAATATTTGATTGTATTTTATTTTTAGAGATTGGGAGAATTTAAATAAATTTGATTGATTTATTTAAATTTAGAGGAAGAATTGACTTAATTAAATAATTAAGAATTATTTAATTGTTTGGAAGAATTAAATTAAATAAAGGATTTTATTTAATTTTGACTTTAGAAGATGTAATTAAATATTTTGATATTTAATTAATTTAAAGGAATATGAATCGAATAAATAAATTTGTTTATTTATTTATTGATAGAGGAATTAGAATGGAATAAATATTAAGAATATTTATTTAGACCAAGTTGTGTCAATTTTAGGCGTATACACACCGTATAATTCTTCTCCCAAAGTTGTTCCCACTTGTGAGGACATCTTGGCACAAGAACATGAAATCATTGATACATTCCTTAATATCACCCTACCCTTTCTTCATTCCAATGCTATCCCTTTGGAAGATAAAGTATTAGCGAATGAAGATCCACCTCTCAAAAAGAATCATCCATGGGTAGTTAATAGGTGTTCATCTAATAATCACATTCTACATGAGGTTTCTAAGGCTAATACGATGGATCTCCTGAAAGTGGAGACCCTTGATCTTCTTCCTTTGATTGAATGTTCAACTCCCTTAGATATCTCTAGGGAAGCAAAGACCACTAATAGCTCTACTTTGGTTGTATGTTCAAGCCCTTGGGAAATCCCTAAAGATATAAACAACAACACTTTACCTTCCCTTTGTTCCAATGCTCTCCCTCCAAAAGATGAAGCATTGGTGGATGAAGAAAGTAAAAGCAATGTTAATTCAATCATCGTTAATAGATTGCTTCCACCCACTTAGGGGATAGTATAAAAGTGTAGTAATATTCCTAAGATGATTGTGAAAGGGGCACCTAATGCACCTTCTTGCTTAAAACCGGTGATTACGGTTCAAGGTGATCAAAAACCACCTCAACCCTCAGATTACATTCTAAACTATGCAAGACAAATCACTCAACGAAATCAAGGTGTTCAAAATATGTCACAAAAACCACATTAGAATGTGATTACTCACACATACAACACCCATAATAACAAGCAAAGTAAGAAAGCATGACATGTGCATGTCTCTCTTCTATCTTCTCAACAAGTATGCTTCCTCAACCACCTCACCTTACTCATAAATGTGGCCAAGATTATGATCTTGTTGAGCAGCTTCGTGCTACTCCTAATAAGATCTCTCTTTGGGAACTCATACAAACATCACCTACATACCACAGAATGCTCCAAGAATCTTTACAAAAGGTGATTGTACCACCTTCTATTAAGCCAAATTATGTAGCATCTCTATTAGATTGTATGCATGCGACAAAAATGGATATTCTGTTTCAACAACATGAAATACCATCAATTAAATTTGAAGATGAATATGATCCAATTATAATATTTGTTATAATAGATAAAAAGCTGATAAAGCAAGTTATGATTGACAATGGATCGACTCTTAATGTTTGTGGCATTGACTTACTACGCAAAATCAAGATTGACACATCTTTAATCAAACTAGATATGCTTAGCATTCGTGACTTTGATATTATTGGTAGACAATCCCTGGGTACCATAACTTTACCTGTAAAGGTTGGACCCATGACATTATCTACCCTTTTTCATGTCATGCCTAGTTCACTTTCATATAATATGATTCTCAGTAGACCGTGGATTCATGCCATGGGGGTAGTTCCATCTACCCTTCATCGATCAATAAAGTTTATTTATGAAAACAAGCTCCACACTGTGGAAGTTGATCCTGAACCAAATAATTGTTTACATATTGAAATACAAAAACAAGTTAACAATTATATGAGTCTAAATAACTTACAAGTTGATTCATCAATACATATTTCCACAAATAATGTTGTGCAAGACTCTAAACCATTGAATGCACTTTTTGGTGATGATTGGGGTTCATTAGATTTTACTCCTTCCTTCTTGGGGGAATATAAACTTAATAACTCTAAGCCTGACACATCAAAAGTCACATTGATCTCATCCAACCGATCTTTGGAAACACCTAAGAAATCTAAAGTCTCCTTTGTAGAAAACAAAGACAAAACTCCTACTTATACTATAGACCACGAAACCTACGAGGCCTCACCATATTCTAAAGAGATGGACTCTCTCTATGGTCATGGATTTCAAATTTTGTACAAAAATTGTGACTACGTAGGCAATGGTTGTGGTGTAAATCAACAAGGAATTAGAGTACCTTTACAAGTTACTAGAATTAACTACACGACCGGTATTGGATACCATTCTTTGAAGCCCACCAAAGCTTATCGTCATCCTAAACTTAATGTTAATACAATATCATCAAATATGCTATATCCTAAGTTGATAGACATGGATTGTCTGCCAGGAATATCCCATTGAATCCAGTAAGTATTTCTCCTTCCTTTAGTCACATTTGATGTAACACCTATTCCAAATGCTCTCAAGGGTGGCCTCCTAGATATATATGTTGTTAGCATTGTGTTCTATTCCCCCATGATGTGTTGTGTTTTTTAGGTCTCCTTGGATGACCCTTGATACTCTTGTAAGGTCAAGGACATCGGGAGACCTCCTTTGTTGTGACCATTCTTCTATTTATTTCTACATTCTTCTATCTTGCCTCCCCTCTATTTTATTGTTGTGTGTCTTGCCTTAGGGGCATAGCATTGCAGACGATGTCTTGGGGGCATCCTCCTACATGGTGTTCCTAAGACACTTGATTCTCCTCTCTCATTTTTATTGTTTCCACTTATCCAATGATTCTACCTAGTCAGTGGATAACGAAACAAAAAAATACTAATAAGGACCACGTTTCCCTTCAACAAGTAAGCAAAAATGGACCCAGTCCATATATGAAGATGGGGTTGATATATATATCTGGGGCTTGACTAGTAGAATCACTCCGTGTGATCTATCATGTGTCATATCTCTTGTAATAAACCTTTGCAATACAGCTACTCCATGCACTTTGGATTGTTTTGTATCTGATGCAAGGGCACCCCAGGTTATAGAGCAATCTTGCATCAACCAAAAATATTTGCATTTTCTTTTGATTTCTTTCATTTCCCAGTTTAGTTCAGTCAGTAGCAGTTTTAGCATTTTGTTCCACATTTTTCTGCATTATCATTTCAGAACTTGTGGAGTAGGACTTAGCATCTAGACATCATCAGCTACATCATATCCAAAATTCAGGTCATTTGGACTTATCTTCTAAAATTTATCGCTATTAGAAGATCACCTATTTTCACATAATAGAGCATTCAGACAACTATTAGAAGGAGAAGGTTCCTGGAGCACTTCAGTGACTTGCAAAGCTAAATGAAACATCATTCAAGATATTTTGGGACCTAGCTGACCTTCCTTGAGATCTGCATCAAGTTTCCATCATTTACAAAGGAGTACCAGTTGTACAAGGCTGGCCTATTCATTCCAGCACATTACACCTTCATTAGAGATTGTAACTTCTTTCTAGGCTAACACAGATGATTTCATGAGCTTGGAGATGATATATATAGACCTATAGGATGTATTAGGAAGGTAGTTAACATAATTCATAAGATAGATAGTTTGATTCTTTCTAGATAGGTGCTTCAATGTTATATCTTGCATATTTGTTGTAACTGGAGAATCAGGGTTGTGAGCCCTAATTTGTAGCCTGCATGTTGCCAACATATAAGTCTTTTGAATCTATGATATATTGAGTATTTGAATCTTTCATTACATCCTATAATTAAGTTGTTTCTGTTGTGTTTACTCTTGCTACATGGCTTGGATAGTTCATTCTGTGAACCCTCCGTCTGTGACTACGCCAAGCTGTATCAGAGAGAAGTTTGAATCCTTTAGGAGAAAAGTTGTGAAGACATTCTATAAGATCTTGTTGTGAACAGATTGCTGAACCTGAGGAAGTCTACCTGTGTTGTCAATCAATCATCGATTGTGAGGCAGTTGTCACCTTCTAGCTCAATCGCCAAATTTGAGGTAGTTACACTTGATCCTAGGAAGAGATGCCACTGAGGAGAATACTTGCTATTCGTACTATGGTTGGGAGAATAGACGAGATGATGGAGATGATGAAAATAATGAAAGTTTGATTGGATGTTGTTGAAGAAGATTGAAGAAGAGGACTAACACCTTGACTTAATGTTGAAAGTGATGATGATGAATAATTTCAATCTACTGATCAAAACGAAGAAACCCTAGAAGAAGAAGAATCAAATCAAGTGAAGATGTTGAGAGCTATTTTGAAGTTTAAAAAGTGACCTATAGTGGAAGTATCAAATTACACTGTAAATTTGAATCTGAAGGAATTGATTGATTAGATAAATGACTTGGAAGAATACTATGAATATAAAGAAATTTAAGATCCGGAGAAGGTGTGATTTGCAAAGACTAAGTTGAAAGGACATATTGCTATTTGGTGGAAAGAAGTTTAGTTGGATAGAAATAGAAGAGGAAAAGAAAAGATTATAAAATGGGATAGAATGGTGACAAAGTTGAAGAATCACTTTATACCTATTGACTATGAGTTGGAACTCTTGAAGAGATTGCAAAACCTGAGGCAAAAGGAGAAATCTGTGGAGTACACTGAAGAATTTCATAAGATAATCATAAGGATAGGACATAGTGAAGCAAGAAAGGAAAAAGTGGCAAGATACATGAATGGATAGAGATTGAACATTCAAGAAGAACTAAATTTGGTAAGGATAACAACAATAGAAGAAGCATATTAGTTTTCCCTAAAAGTTGAATAAGAAGCATGAGAAGAGATAGAGAGGTAAAGGAGGTAAATTTTAGAGAGGTATAACCTATTCCAAAGGAGATAGATCATATGTGTGTTGATAACTGAGAGGGGGGGTGAATCAGTTATCCTAATTATTTCTGCTTTCTAAACTTACTTAATAATCAATGCAACATTAATTCAAATAAGCAAACATAACCATGAAATGGAAATACACATGACACAATATTTTTGACATGGAAACCATGTTAAGGGAAAAAACCACGGGGTGATTAACCCAAGATTGTATTCTCTGTTAGAAGAATGGAAGTACAAAATGACACTTGCCAATTAGGGCTCACTGCCCGAGCACACTGCTCACAAGAGGCACACTTCCTACAAGAGACACACTGTCTATAGTTTATAAAGAGTGTAATACAATACTTGAACTGATAAGGAGCATCAACATATGTTGGAGTTTAGTTCTGGTTAGGCTCAGTAAACTGATCTGCTACACTTCATCTTTCCTCTTCTTTTGTGCTGCTCTCCTTTCACATACTGGATCTTCGTTTCTGCTTTTATTCAGCTCTACTGCTTTTCTTTGCACATTCCCTTACACCACAACACTTATCACAACTAAATCCATCTTATATATATATACGCAAAAGTGATTTCATCACCTTTCTAGTCGGCACCTAGAATAGTCAATATTTTCCACAAACTTTGATCTGTCGGCTGAATCCTTGCATACCAAGTAATACAGATCAAGGATATACTTGTAGAAGTCATCAATCATGTCAGCCAATCATAACTTATGCCTTAATAACCTTTACCATCATCAGTAATACATCCGGAATAATGTTTGATGTTCTGCCAGTCAATTCTTCCTCTATCCACACTGCCAATTAGGAACCCGATACTCAAGTATTCATATCTTTTTCTTCATCTATCACCGGAGGGTAAATCCTTGGAATCTATCACTTAAGTTAGTCCTCTTGACTTCCCCAAATCTACACTTCACCAAGATACTTCCTCTGAGAGATCTGGACCTGACTGTCAGACCTCACCACATGCTCTATTCTTGTTTACCGGACCACAACATTCTTCACTCTGACTTCTGGTAGAGACACACCATGTCCTGCGAATGTGTGGGATAAACTTTGTTGCCATCAATGACAATATTCATGAATCCATATAGTGTCTCTTGCCAACAATGTGGAGCAGAACAAACAAGATAGTACATTCAAGAAGGAAGACAGAGATAGCAATTCATACCAGAGAGATGATAGAACTTTCTACCATAGAGGGAATCATAATTCATATCAGAGTGAAGGATACAAAAGAGATGAAAGAGGATTTGACAAGAGAACATTCAAAGGAACTTGTTTTAAGTGTGGAGGAGTACATAGAGCATTTGAATGTCATTAGGGAAGTACAAGTAAGAAAATAGAGAATAGTGGAAGAGTAGCTTATGTAGAAGAAGAACCTATTGGATCACCTAATTTAGTTGGAAAACCTGAGAAAGGAAAATCACTTGTCATGAGGAGAGCACTATTTCAAGAAGAGACAACTGAGGAACCATCGTAGAGGAAAAGTTTGTTCCGGACTAGATGCAAATCAGTAGGTAAATGTTGTAAGGTTATTATTGATAGTGGTAGTACTGATAATTTAGTTTTAGAGGAGATGGTGACTAAGCTGAACCTGGAGAGACTAAAACACCCTAAGCTCTATAAGATAGCATGAATTTAGGATGAACACAAGGTAATAGTGAGTGAACAATGTCTGGTGAAATTTCATATTGGATCTTATCATGATGAAGTTGCCTATAGATGTATAAAATATAATGTTGGGTAGACCATGGTAGTATGATATAAAAGCTATACATGATGGGAGAAAGAATACCTACACTGTAGTATATAATGGAAAGAAAATCACCTTGATTCCTTTGGAAGATGAACCTAAGAGTGAGATGTGTGGAAATGCTAGAATTTGTTTGGTAGACGGAAGGAAATTTCTAGATGGTTTGAGACATGAGAATATGTGTTATGCTTTGATTCCTAAGAAGCCTGGAACCCTAAGTACATAAATTAAAGAATCATAGCCAGAGGAGATAACTGAATTGTTGACAGAGTATGAAGACATCATATTAGATAATGTACCAGAAGGATCTTATACCTAGAGCTAGTTTGCCTAACAAACAAGAACACCAGATGACACTAGTAGAGAATGTAGAACTAAATAGATAGATACAAGAGTTGTTGAGGAAAGTTTTAATCAAAGAAAGTTTAAGCCCTTGTGTAGTACCTGTAGTGCTAGCACCAAAGAAAGATGGAGAATGGAGAATGTGGACAAACTCTAGAGAAATCAACAAGATCATAGTTAAGTATAGATTTCCATTGCCTAGGATGGATGACATTATGGACTGTTTGAGTGGAGCAAAATATTTTACAAAGATAGACTTGAAGAGTGGATACCATCAGATCAGGATCAGAGAAGGAGATGAATGGAAGACTACATTTAAGACAAATGAAGGATTGTATGAGTGGTTAGTGATTCCTTTTGGATTGACTAATGCACCGAGTACTTTCATGAGGTTGATGAATGAAGTTTTGAAGAAATTCTTGGGTAAGATTGTTATTGTATACTTGGATGATATCATGATTTTTAGTAAGACAAAAGAAGAACATTTGTGGCACCTGAGACAAGTATTGCAGAGACTGAGAGAAGAGAAATTGTTGATAAACATTAAGAAATGTAGTTTCATGAAGGAAGAATTGGTATACTTGGGATTTGTGATTTATGTGGAAGGATTGAAGATGGACCCTAGGAAGGTTAGAGTAATTCTTGAATGGTCAACATCTGAGAGCATTGGAGAAGTCAGATCATTTCATGGATTAGCTAGTTTCTACCAGAAGTTCATTAGAAATTTCAGTTTAGTATGCACGCCAATGAAAAAGACAATGAGAGGTGACAGAAAGGACTTTAAGTGGACATCAAGAGAAAATAAAAGTTTTGAATTATTAAAGCAGAAAATGATAGAGCAACCAATGTTAGCATTACCAAATTTCAATAAAGTATTTCAAGTAGATTGTGATGCAAGTGTAAATGCAATAGGAGCAGTGTTAAGTCAAGAGGGTATACCAGTAGCATATTTCAGTGAGAAGTTGAATGATGCAAGGAGAAGATATTCATTTTATGATTAGGAATTCTATGCCATAATTCAAGCTTTGAAGAAGTGGAGACATTACTTGTTGCCTAAGGAGTTTGTGTTGTATATAGATCATCAAGCTTTACAGTATCTGAACAGTTAAGGAAAGTTGAATTAGAGACATATGAGATGGGTAGAGTTCATGCAGAGTTACAATTTGGTATTGAAGCATAGGAGTGGGAAGTCAAACAAAGTTGTAGATGCATTGAGTAGAAGAAGAAATTTTCTGACAAAGATGATGGTTGAAGTATTAGGTTTTGAAGAACTGCAGAACATGTATGAAGAGATCTTGATTTTGCAGAACCTTGGAAATCGTGTAAGGAACCTGTGGTGACAAATAGAAGTAAGTGGTTGGACTATTTTATTCAGGAGGATATGTTGTTCAAACGAAATTAGTTGTGTATACCTAGGAGTTCAATGAGAGATAACCTAATAAAGGAGAAGCACAGTGGTGGATTAGCAGGACATTTTGGCATTGACAAGATAGTGGATTTGGTAAGTGAATATTACTTTTGGCCTCAGATATATAAGGATGTAAGGAAGTTTGTGTAGAGTTGTAGAGTATGTCAAGTTGCAAAAGGGAGTAGTCATAATATTCGTTTGTACAAATCTTTGACAATACCAGAGAGACCTTGGGAAGAAATAAGCATGGATTTCATATTAGGATTGTCAAAGACACAAAAAGCACATGATTCTATATTTGTAGTGGTGGAGAAATTTTTAAAGATGGCACATTTCATACCTTGTAAGAAGACAAATGATGCAGTGCATGTTTCTGACCTATTTTTCAAGGAGATTGTGAGATTGCATGGATTACCTAAGAGCATAATTTCAAATAGGGACACAAGATTCATTGGATACTTTTGGAGGACACTTTGGAAGAAGATGAAGATAGATCTAGAAGTGGTAAATATGAGTTTGGAAAATTTGTTGAGATGTTTGGTAGGAGATAAGGCAGGAAGTTGGGATCTAATTCTATTACAAGAAGAGTTTTCATATTATAATTCAGTGAATTAGAGTACCAAAAAGACACCATTTGAGATAGTAACCAGAGTAAACCCTAGAGGAGTTGTAAAATTGAGAGACATCAATATGGAGAACAAGAGAAGTGCAGAGGGAGAAGAATTTGCAGAACACATGGAGATAGTGCATAATCAAGTTAAGAAGCATTTGGAAGAGATGAATAGAAAATATAAGGAGCAAGCAGATGGGAAGAGGAGACAAAGAATTTTTAGTTGGTGATGATGTAATGGTATATCTGAGAAAAGAGAGATTTCCAGTGGGAACATATAACAAGTTGAAGATGAAGAAGTTTGGACCATGTAAGATACTTTGGAAATTTGATTCAGGGAATGCATATGAAGTGGAGCTACCAGAGACATTGGTTATATCACCTATATTTAACATTGCAGACTTATATCAGTATCATGAAGGAGAAAACAATGATAGCATTACAGATGGATTGAAGAATCAATCACCACAACAACTACCAGAGTAGATAGAAGACATTTTGGAAAGCATAGTTGGATGCAGTACTAGAGGAAAACAATACAAGGAATATTTGGTAAAGTGGAAAGGCAGACCGAAAGAAGATTCATCATGGATTTCTCAAGCTAAGGTGGACCATCTTCATTTTCCTCTATCCCCAACAAAGTGAGGGACTCACTTTTTTAACAAACTAGGTGTCTGATGCAGGAGCATCCCAGGTTGCAGAGCAATCTTGCATCAACCAAAAATATTTGCATTTTCTTTTGATTTCTTTCATTTCCAAGTTCAGTTCAGTAGCAGTTTCAGAATTTTGTTCTGCATTTTTCTACATTATCATTTTAGAACTTGCAGAGTAGGACTTAGTATCTAGACATCATTAGCTACATCATATCTAAAATTTAGTTCATTTGGACTTGTTTGCTAAAAGTTATCGTTATCAGAATATCACCTATTTTGACATAACAGAGCATTCAGACAACCAATAGAAGGAGAAGGTTTTTGGAGTACTTCCATGACTTGTGGAGCTAAATGAAACATCATTCAAGATAGTTTGGGACCTAGCCAACCTTCCTTGAGATCCGCATCAAGTTTCCATAATTTGCAGAGGAGTACCAGCTATATAAGGATGACCTATTCATTCCTACACATTACATCTTCATTGGAGATTGTAACTTCTTTCTAGGCTGACATGGAGGATTTCATGAGCTTGGAGATGATATATATAGACCTCTAGGATATATTAGGAAGGTAGTTAGCATAATTCATAAGATAGATAGTTTGATTCTTTTCAGATTGGTGCTTCAATGTTATATCTTGCATATTTGTTGTAACTGGAGAATTAGGCCATTGAGCCTTAATTTGAAGCCTACATGTTACCGGCATATAATTCATTTGAATCTATGATATATTGAGTATTTGAATCTTTAATTGCATCCTATAATTGAGTTATTTATGTTGTGTTTAGTCTTGTTCCATGACTGCACCAGTATCTCACCTTAATGTTACACTCAGTTCTGAGATATTTGTAGTATAATCCCAATGGCTATACTCGGTTCCAAACCCACAAGTGTAGCCTTGGCTCTTTGGTTAATTTAATTTATGCATAGCTTCTATGATTTCATTTGGTTAGTATCTTAGAGTAAGATGTTCTAACCTTATCTCTTGTTGAGTATCTTAGCAATTCATATCAATGTGTTTGTGGGAACATTCGGTGATCGTGGCACATGTCACCTTTGGGAGCATGGGCTTTGTGAAAGCTCTTGTTCCCTACGTGTTTTTACTCTACCTTAATGTGCTTGATACTGGAAAGTGGTATCAACCAATGCCTTAAGGTGGGGGCATATATAATGGTATTTGCCTGATTATTTGGGCACTAATGAAGCATTTTTGAAAGCCCTCACCATGAGGTGAGATGGTGTATCTCTTGATCTAGTGCACATCCTTATTTAAATTGCAAGTAGGAAAGTCCTTATCATGAGGAGGGATTACATATCTCTTCAACTAGTGTGTATCCTTTTATACAAATCCCTTTTATGGATGGCAAGATGGTGTATCTCTTGAGCTAGTGCACATCCTTTTATACAACGTCCTCTATTGAACACCTAGAATACTGAGAGGGGGGTAAATTAGTATTCTCTTAAACCATTCACTAATTAAACCATTAATCCATTTTCCCATTCAACAACATTAGAGCAAGTAAAACATAGAATGATCAATCACAAAACATAACATATACACCAAGATTTTTATGTGGAAAACCCAAAATGGGAAAAACCACAGTGAGTGTTATCTCACAATATATTATGTAGTAATAATACCGAGTTACAAGAGGCTCACTGCCTTAGGGCTCACTTCCTAATGCTCACTGCCATAATGAAAGAAAGTGAAGGATGGCTCACTGCCAAAATGAACTGCTAAGATTGCATCTGCAAATGCATGGATACAGTTCTAATGAATCTTAGAAAATTGATTCAAAAATCTTCATCCTGCTCTGCTCTGCTTTTATAAGATCTCTCATCTTCTGCACTTGTCACCCTTACACAATCACAATGCTTTGCATGTCACACACACACACACAATCATATTCGTACTTACTTCCTCATATTCATCACACACACCCAAACACTAAAATGAATCTCATATATATCCACAACATTTACAATCTTCAAATTAGGTCAGCATACAAAGATGAAATGTGTAGTTATGCCTTGTGTAGTTTGTCAGCCTAATTCTTGCACCAAAACACTTTGCAGACCCAATTAACACTTGCAACATAATCTCATATGTCAGCTTCAATCAAAGAACTACTTAGAATAAAGTTCCAATCAATAGATCATACTGCACATCGATCAAAGTATCAGGTCAGCCTTAAAATCTATTTATTACTGGTTCAGTCCATCTGTCAGATTGCAACTTTCAATATGAACCACACAACTTGCTCAAATTCATATCCAAGACTCTTCAGACATCTTAGAACATAACTCCAAAACTATAGAACATAATATCAACTTGCAGCAAAATGTGGACCATTAGAACATATGCCATGTCATAGTCAAACACTATCAAACCTTATATCGATACTCAGTACCTCATAACTATCTTTTCGGTGAACTCCAATATATGAAACTTTGGATTTGAGACCTTTAGACAAGTGTTTACAACACCTCAAAACTGCATAAGAAAATATCTATTACTAGAGGAATGTGGAGCAAAACACTTAGGTGTTCTGCTCTGTTCAGTACTGTATTCTATCATGCTGGACTTAGGCTGCTTGAAAGTACACTTTTGGAGATGATCAAATGCTGAAACTTTATATTTAAGATCATCTAAGGAATATAGAAATCTTACCAAAACTACAAGACTAGATCTTCAACTACAAACCAACTCTAATCAAAATACTATCTCTTTGTTGCTATCTCTATACTCTGCCAATACTTAGTCAAAATGCTTAAGTCTGTTTTGCCAGACCAAAATCTCTGTTCCAACCTTGTTGAATCTTAGTGCCTTTTCTTGTTGCCATCAATGACAACACCATCAAACATCATGATTAGACAAACTAACTCATACCAATAGTGTCTCAATCTATGATGTTTGCTAAGTTGCCAACAATCTCCTCCTTTGGCATTGATGCCAACACTTGATGTGAAAAACCATCATACAACTCCCCCTTACTCTTTACACACTGCTCCTTCTAACTTCATTCTTCTCTCCTTATTTTTTAGTTATTTCTTGTGTGTTTTTCACATGCTTAATTCTCCCCTTTTGACATCAATGGCAAGGGTGTATGATACAGAAATATGTACAAGTGACCAAAACTTCAAAACTATTTTTACTATCCGCATATATACAGATCAAATCCAATTGCTTACTATTTTTTAGGGAGAATATCTTTGTAGATCTTCTTCAGTTGCATCAAATCTTCATCCCATATGACCTTAGTATCACTCAAAACTAATATATGCCCATTAACCTAGGACACCAACTCTTCTACCTTCTTCACGATAGCAAGGGCCTCAGTTATTTGCATTGTCTTATCTGTTCTCGCTACTAGCTTGGTCATGGATTCAATCTTGAAGCTTGCTATATCCCAAAGCTAGCTCATTCTATGTTTGATGACCTCCTTCTGGGTCTATAACTTATTTATGTCAGAATGGATGGTTTCAATTGTAGCCCTTTGATTCCCAATAGCATCTTTCACTGGATCATAAGATTTAGATATTTTAGTAATCTGGGCTTCCCAACCATCTATCTTGTCCTTTAGATCCTTAGTTTTCTTAGGCCATGTTAGACAAAACTAATACATTTTGCTAGCTTCTTTGATGGCCATTTCTAAATACTCAACACTTTTATCTAATAGAAATTTGTCTTGAGAACATTTATCATTCAGTTCAACTAATCTCTTGTTGTCAATCTCTTCTCTTACCTTCTTTTCTGTAGCTTGTTCAAGGGATTCAAAATGAGAGTTGACTGAATCCATAAGCTTCTTCAACTGTGTAGTAAGAGCCAAGGATGTATCTTTCTTTATTTTAGGCATAATCTTTTCAAAAATTTCTGATGCATCTCCAATCAGCTCACTATTTTCCATATGTGATTTTAATATCTCTTCTTGTGTCATAGTCTGAAAAATTGTCCCAAGTCTTAGTTTTTGTAATGGGGACATTGTGGCAAGGTTATTTGGTCCTTGCAATAGCTCAGATGTAGTCAAAATCTAAGCTTCCTTTTGCTTCTCCAAAAACTCTCTCAAGGAGTCAATTGACTCCTTCTCAGTAGTGTCTCTTTTATCTTCTTCATGAGACACCTCATCATCATGCCTTTCCAGAGGATCTTCTTGAATGAGCTCTTGTTCATTTCCTTCTATTTTCGGAGTAGGGTTGTCAATCATTTGTTCATTTGCTTCTTCTCTCTGCTCACCTTGTTCTTCAGAGTCAATTTCTTCAGATACTACTTTTGCTTCCTTGGAGTTCTTTTGTTCTATAGACTCATTCATCTCTGATTCTTGCCTAGAGCTTATCAAAGGAGGTGTTCCACCTTGATCCACACTCTGTTCTATATTCTCATCCGGAACTGTATTGGAATTGTCAACATCAACATTTTGTTCCTCTTCATCGGTGTCTATCACAGTTGAGATTTGTAGTTCATGTAGCACACTTAGTGTTATCTCCTCAGTCTCTTTAACTAGTTTCTCAATGTCACCAGACATTAGAGTATTGACCCTTTTCTTTGTTCTGAATTTATCACTAAGCTTATTGGTGACTTTGACCTTTTCTTCACTAGGGATATTTGGGCAAATTTTCAATAAAACATACTCCTTTATCTCAACATCTTTGGCCATGGCCCCTTCTTTTCTTGCTATCATGATGTTATCTAGACTATCCGGTAAGTCATCTATGACTTCAATTAGGGCTTTATTGAACATATCCAAAAATCTTACAAATGTTGCTTCAATTATCACCTTGTCTCCATCAAAGCTTTCATCATATGTACCAGCAATAGGATTTAGATTCCCATGTTGAGCCATTGCATTGACTGTGGCTTCCAAGGATATTGTTGCTTCATTTTATCTAGTCTCAGTTTTCTCTCCTTTCTTCTTCTTCTTGTCCTTAACCTTTCCGAAGATCTTCTCTATTTTTGCTTTCTTTGCCTTGATTTCTTCATCAGTCTCAGTCTCTTCTTCTTCTCCTCCACCAAGGTTCACATACACTCTTTTCGTGGCCTTTGTCTTCATTTTTTTCTTATTCTTTACAAGCTTCTTCCCAGGTACTTCTTTCTCAATATCTGTAGTGGGAAGAGGTCCGAAGCTTCTAAAGACAGCTACAGCAGAGGAGGAGCTCTTGTTCTTCTTCTTGAACTAGAAGTAGGCTTTTCTGGTTCAAATTTCTCTTCTTCCTTCTCCAGAGCCTTTGATGTCTAACCTTTCGGAGCACTTGCAGCCTTAGGGGCCTCATACTTGGCTCTTGCTTCATTTATCTATTATTTTGTAAAGCCTTTACTTTTTGCAAATTCTTCTACATATTTTCTTACATTTCTCTTGATTTCAGGTTGTTTCAGTTCCATATGCACTTTGAGAGATTTTTCTTCAAATGTTCCAAATATTTCCTCATTGGGGTCCTTTGGTTTTCTCAGCATTAGGTCAGCTAGGCCAGTCAGAACATCCTCTGTAACCTCATATCCCATTGTTGGGATCCATATAGTTATGGGTTCTACTACCTCCATGAGGCATTTATCTTTGTCTACCATAAACACAATATATTTTTTCATATTGCTCCACAACCTTTTTAGGGATCCTAGCCCTAGCCTGCATTTTCTTTTGGAAATTCTTAAAGTAACCCCACAATGCTACATTTTATTTATCAATATCTCCTAAACTCTACAGATGATTTCTAATTTGAATTGCTACTAGAGAATGATCTAACCAAGCAATGTTACCCATACTTGGTAATTCTTTCAAGAAGTAGAACAACAGGCAGATGATCAAAGTACCATATTTAAATGGGTACTTTGTATCTTTTCTCCTCTTCAGATTCTCCATCAATTATTGTCGAAGCAGCTCACACAAATCATAATCAACATTATTCTTCACCATTTCATAGGCAATATAGATGGCTTTTGTAGAAATAGAGTTCTCCCTGTTGGAGAAGTAGACCTTGTACCCAATCACCATTGAAGAAAATCTCATTACCAAATCCTCAATGTCATTACCAATTAGTGCTCTTTTGTCAAATTTAGCACCAGTTAGCTTCATCACTATATCATTCTTCATTGATTTGAGTGTTGGAACTATTCCAGTGGAACACATACTTGTCATAGCCTTAATGGAATCCTTAGTTATCATATGCGACCCATTCAACCAAAAGAATTTATCATGGATTCTACTTAGGGCATACCTAACCCAATCATCCTCAGATAAAATGGGAAATTCAATCCATGTGTCTAATTTCTTTTCATGCAGAGCACTATATTCTTCTTTCAATTCAAACTGGTCACTAGACAACTCAGCCAAATAAACTTGCCCTAATTTTATATGATCATACTCTTCCAAATTTGCATAGATGTAAACCCTAATATCTTTATTATGCATTATACCATACAGAACTTCAGAAAATGAACCATCCGGATCAGTTTTTAGGGATTTGAATTGATGTTTCTTAAATTTGGGTCGAGGCCTTTCAGTGATTTCAATTACTTGAGGAGTAGACATCTTTACAATTCAACAAAATATTTTCAAAAGAGTAGGCTATAAGTACCTTGTTCTTTGCTTTCTAGTTAGGGTTTCTTCATGCCAAACACTTGAATTCACTTTAGATTTGTTGCTCAGATCTCCTTGGTCACATGAGAGTTTGAATGCAAAGTGAATTTCCTTTGAATGAAGTCACTTATAAACTCTTCTCATCAAAACCTAAATCGACATAAATGCTTGTCTCCAAAAAGCTATCAACACCATCTCTGTCACTCATAGTAGATGTAAATTGCTCTGTAATCTTTCGCATTAAGATCTTTTCTACCAGAATTTTCTCTAAAAGTTCTGATATACTATTTTTCAACTGATATCCTCATGTTGACTGTCAGCACCACCTTTCTAGCTAGGGGAACAAAATATTTCATTAAAGCTCCCCTTGAGCCAGAGCTCCCAATTCACTTCCCGGAGGAAGTGTCTACACCAGAGTCTAGCACAGACTCATTCTTGGCTTCAATAACTTCCTTCTTAACCCACACCTTGTTCATCTCCTTCTTGATTTTTGTTGGATCCACCTTTTGTGTCAATTTCTTCATCTCTGCCTAATTATCCTTCTTCATATTCTTTCTTCTACAGAACCTTGCAAAATGTCTAGGCCTCTTACAATTGAAGCATACAACATTTCTCTGACCATTGTTCCTTCCATTCATCCTAGATCTGTATTGGTTAGTCTTATGTCCAAATTTATTGCATGTAAAACAATTACCATTAAAAGATTTAGCATTCCTTCCATTGTTATAGTCATTTCTTATTTGACTTCTACATTCACCAGCTCTATGACCAAATCATTTTCATATAAAACAGTTACCTCTAAAAGTTTGAGCATTCCTTCCATTGTTGTAACTTGTAACTATTCCTTATTTGACTTATGCATTCATTAGCTTTATGACCTACTTTATTGCAAGTAAAGCACTGACCAAAAAAAGATGGAACATTTCGATTCACTCTACTTCTACATTGGGTAGCCTTATGACCAAACTTATTACATGAATTATAATAACCATTGAAACATGGGTACCTTTGAGAATTTGGTTACCTGACCAGTCATTTTCCAGGTCCATTCCTTTGGTTCCAAATCTATTTTCCTTCATCCTTCTTGATCTCAACATTCTTTTCTTGACCTATTTTAGAACTTTCACTTTTCTCAAATACCAAGCCTTCTTTATCATTAGAGTTCTTCTAGCTAGCAAGCATCTCATCAAGTTTTATAGAACTTATCTTAAACTTTTCTTCACAACTCTTTGCTTTCTCCAAATTTGACTTCGGGTTTCCAACTTCCTTTTCAAGCTTAGCACATTCTTCTGATTTGCCTTTCACCAGTTGATTTAGATCTTCTTTTGATTTTGCTTTATCTTCAATTTGCACTTTCAGATCATCCAAGATTTCATTTGCTAGTCTCAATTGTTCACTAACTTCCTTATGTTTTTCTTTGAACTTCTTGACTTGTTCCCTCAATTTTCTGATGCACTCATCTGCCTCCTTGACATTTTCTTTCAAATCCTTGTTTTCTATTTTAGTCCTTTCAAGATCTTCAAGAGCATCTTTGAGTTATTCTTCATTGACAACCATGCATTCTTCTTCTATAGTTTTAGTTGAATCAATTTATTCAGGAGGACTAGAATACCTTTTACCTACCATGTGTTCAATCTCCAAGATCTTCCTTAAGCTATTAGACTTCTTCCAAGGAACCAAGCTCTAATACCAATTGTTGAACACCCATAATATTGAGAGGGGGGGTGAATCAATATTCTCTTAAACCATTCACTAATTAAACCATTAATCCATTTTCCCATTCAACAACATTAAAGCAAGTAAAACATAGAATGATCAATCACAAAACATAACACATAGACACCAGGATTTTTGTGGAAAACCCAAAATGGGAAAATTCACGGTGAGTGTTAGCTCACAATATATTATGTAGTAATAATACCAAATTACAAGAGGCTCACTTCCTAGGCTCACTACTCTTAAGGACTCATAGTCCAAAGAAGGATGCTCACTACATACAGGCTCATAAATATAATGAAAGAAAGTGTAGGATGGCTCACTGCCAAAATGAACTGGTAAGATTGCATCTACAAATGCATGGATACAGTTCCAATGAAGCTCAAAAAATTGATTCAAAACTCTTCATCTTTCTCTACTCTATCACACTGCTCTACTTTTATAAGATCTCTCTTCTTCTACACTTATCGCCCTTACACAATCACAAGACTTTACATGTCACACACACACATTCATATTCGCACTTACTTCTTCATATTCACCACACACACCCAAACATCAAAATGAATCTCATATATATATATAACATTTACAATCTTCAAATTAGGTCGGCATACAAAGATAAAATGTGTAGTTATGCCTTATGTAATTTGTCAGCCTAATTCTTGCACCAAAACACTTTGGAGACCCAATTAACACTTGCAACACAATCTCATATGTTAGATTCAATCAAAGAACTACTTAGAATAAAGTTCCAATCAATATATTATACCGTACATTGATCAAAGTATCAGGTCAGCCTTAAACTCTATTTATCACTGGTTCAGTCCATCTATCAGATTGCAACTTTCAATGTGGACCACACGACTTGCTCAAATTCATATCCAAGACTCTTCAAACATCTCAAAACATAATTCCAGAACCACATAACATAATATCAACTTGCGGCAAAATGCAGACCATTAGAACATATGCCATGTCACAGTCAAACACTGTCAAACCTTATAACGATACTCAATAGCTCATAACTATCTTTATGATGGACTCCAAGATCTGAAACTTTGGATTTGAGACCTTCGGACAAGTGTTTACAACACCTTGAAACCACATACAAAAATATCTATGACTGGAGGAATGCAGACCAAAATACTTAGGTGTTATGCTCTGTTTAGTATTGTATTTTTTAATGCCAGACTTAGGCTGCTTGAAGGTACACTTCTGGAGATGATCAAACATTGAAACTTTATATTTAAGATCATCTAAGGACTATAGACATCTTACCAAAACCCCAAGACTAGATCTTCAATTGCAGACCAACTCTAATCAAAATACTATTTCTTTGTCGCTATCTCTATACTCTGCCAATACCTAGTCAAAATGATTAAGTCTATTTTGCCGGACCAAAATCTCTATTCCAACCTTGTTGAATCTTAGTTCCTTTTCATGTTGCCATCAATGACAACACCATCAAACATCATGCTTAGCCAAACTAACTCATACCAACAGTGTCTCTATGTATGATGTTTGCCAAGTTGCTAATAGTCCTCATCGCAAGGTGAGGTTGGATCTTGAGTCATTCACCCTTAAGCATGTCTTTGGCAGTTGTGGTAGCATAGCTCAACTATCAGGTGTGTCTAAAATGTGTTTTAGATGGTGGGACTTAGAAATAAGCTCCTTCCATCACTCGTGTTTGTTGTGTATAAGATGTATAGTGTGTTTATTGCATGCTATGTGGTGCTCATGTATTTCATGTGTCTTCCTTATGTGTTTGTCATGTCTTCCCCTAAGTGTGGTCTAAAGGTGCGTAGCGATGAGATCCCTACACATTTGAGTTCTTTTTTGGCATCTTTTCCCCCTAATGTGGTCTAAAGGTGTGTAGTGATGAGCTCCCTTCACTCTTTGGGTTTTGTTTTGCATGTTTTTAGTGGTCTAAAGGTGTGTAGCGATGAGCTCCCTCCACCCCCTAGTGTAGGATTTTGTTTTACTTGTAAAATCAATGTATTCTCTATGTATTATGTGACTTCTCTCATGTCTTCTTCATGTATTGCATGCTTCCACTATATTCTCTGTCTTGCGTGCTTCTTACTATCTTCATTGTGTCTTGTGTGTCTTCCATGTGTTTTCTAGTGCTTACTTGAAATTGGGGGCTAGAAATAGTCCTCCAACCTTTGGGTATGCCTTAGCTTTATGTGTTTGGTGTGTTTGCTATACTTCGACTATACTTTAATGCATGTATGGAATCATAAGATCAGACATACATTAAAGTGGGGGCTAAATGTTATGGAGTAAAAATTAACCTTGTGTCTTTTTATCTCCTACTTTAGCTCCTGGTCCTTATGTTTACATTATGCATGCTTAAAACTTATCTTGAAGCAAATTCCCCTAAAACCCATGTCAAATGGGACTTAGGGGCCCAATATAAATGCTTAATCATGACCCAAATTAGCCTTGAGACTTGGGCGATTGTGCCCTAGTCCAGACTAATTTGTCAAGACCCAAATTTAAGCTTGTCGGCATAGGACCTTTAACAAGGCTTCCCTCTATCGACCTTTTCAATTTGAATTACGAATGTTAGTGGGAAAGCATATATAAGTTAGTTTATGTATTCATTTTACACCTAGATGGATAATGAGAACTTGTGATATTAAGCTAAGGGATTTTAAGGCATTCATTGTGTTGCAGAGAAGAATTGTGTTGTTATTGTGTTTGTTTGTTGTAGATTTGGCTTCATCAATCCATCTCCTCATGATTTGAAGTATCTTCATGATAGCATGGTATCTCAAACATGCACAATTACCCTTTCAAACTTCAAGTGAGAATCAAGTCTCTACAAAGTTAAAAGGCTTTTGTAGAGGAAAAACTAATGTGTTGTAGACTTAAATAAAATTTAGGGTTTAACCTAACTGAACAGTCCACTATCATTGCATTCCTACATTGAATTATTGACCGAGGAGCATAAGCTTGTGATGATGCTTGCACTATCTATGCCTTCAAGACTCGTTTCTAATCTAAGCTAATCTTATCTCTCCTAGTCCTACTTACTAGAATGCACAGAAATGTAAAACAGTAAATGGAAATGAAAGACAATAAAATAATCTAAATTTCTAGTTGCTATGGGTACCTTCAGCAGAGGCTGAAGATAATTGTATTTAACAGAAAATCACAGTTTTAATCTATCAACTCAGAAATGATAAAAAGTCTAACACTAACCTCCAGAAAATTAAAAATGTACACTTTACTCATGAATCACAGTTACTAGAAATATCAATCAATAGTTCTTACTTGCTCACAATATAACACAGAAGATGGAATGAAATAGATTAATTAATAATGCAGAAATAAATAAGAAAACATGTAAAGTGAGAGTTAGTACCTTGAGTGGCCAGCTCAGGGAACTATCTCACTTTTCTTGGAGATTAAATCTACTTTAGATCTTTACACATCCCATAACATACAGTTGAATTCAAATCATATCTGAGATAAAATCTTCTTCAGATCTTATTCAAAATTATACCATGTCTGGAATAACTGATAATTGTAACAAAGTAATAGCTATTTTGAAAGTAAAACATAACAACTACTAACAACGAACTCATCCCCTAACTTATAAAGATGGGAGAGTCTTGTGCAACCTTCTAACTAACTGTGATCATTAATCCATTCCTAGACATTAGGATATTATTTTTGAGATCAACTTATTAACTGGAACAAAGGAAACAGAGTCTAACCAAACAAAAATTCTAACCATAACAACTCATAAATAAGATTCATGAACTTTGGTGAGATTCCTAGAATGAGTCTTCTTTCTCCTCTGCATTTATTCTCCCATGATGACCACGTTTGTCTCCACTGATCACTATGTCTAGCATTTGGACTGCATTCTCATTGATTCCTCTGTTCTACATCCTGTTGTAATTACTTCTCCTTGGATTCTTCATCTAGTTGCAAAGGGTTAATCATTCCAGATATATACAAAACAACCTCTCATAATAAACTTATGAAATCCTATCTATATTTCATATATATTAATAATTCAAATCATCCATTTGATAATATAACCACCTGATTTCATTTATCAACATAGGGTCTAAGTCTTTGGAAAGTATACATATGAAACAACATAAAATAGAGATAATGTATGTGAAGTCTTTGCAGAACCATATAGAAAAGGTCTTTAAAACATATGGAAACAGTATAAAAGGAGGACAATATTTCATCCCAACATTCCCCCCAACTTAGACTTTTGCTTGTCCCTAAGCAAAATTAAAGAACTAGACACCTATGGCAAAAGGTTGTAATGCAGGGTAATTCTTTTGAGGTCTGTGTCCACTATAACTCCTTTTCCTTGCTTGAGGTAGAACCCATTAGAGAATGCAAGTCTTTCCATCCTAATCTGCTTAGCACGCCAACACTACTCACTTTTCCCTCCTATCCATTATGGCACTGGATAAAGAAGTATAGGAGGCTGATAAGTGAGAGGTAACCATGATACTCCCTTCTGTTTTGATACCTAGATATACCTGCGCAATCTTTCAAGCATATTCATGAAATTGTGGATAGAATGACGTTCCTTCCTTTGTAACTTTGGAGTTAAATTGTCCCATCTGCTCTGTACATACCTCTAACAATTTTAGATAATAGACACTGCCATCCTCTGTATCCTTCTGTAGTCCCTAAGTCTCAAATCCATTATCACCTTACCTGGTCCTTTATGAGAAAACAATGTCAACCATTGGGTTAATATGATTTCAAGCTCCAAGGCTTGCTTCCTCAGTTGCAATGGTAGTTTCTTTTCCTATTCTTCATATTGGTCCATCAATAACCCTCTGAGTTGTTCATTTTTAAAATATGACATCAATGCTCTGACCTAGAGGCCTCCAACATAAATACAAGGATTCCATTGTGTATCTTCATCCATTATATAATTGTGTAGGTAATACTCACACAACTAGTCTTGTTCCTCTAGGCTGACCTCTTTGAAGTAATTACAAAAGATAAACCTTGAGTGCAAGTCAGGTTGATCATTGATAAACCTGTTAAACTAGAAACTGAAGAATTTTTCCTTCAAAAATAGTGCATACACTCTAGATGGAGGTATGCATCCCATAATCTACTTGGCCCTTTCAATAACCTCTGTCAACTTTTTCTCCAACTGTTTAATCTTCAAATCCTTTTCTGTAACAGATTCATTGAGGTTATGCTTTTCTTTTTTCTAGTTTTCCTTCTCTTGCCTATTTTCATCAGTCAGTTTCATCAATTCAAAACCTAAGCACAATGTAGTATGGTATGTTGGGGTTTTTACCATAGGAGGTTGGAGAGTAAGTACTACCTCATCTTCAATCCTTGCTTTATTTTCAGCCAGCTGTGCTAACAAATCCAAATTATAGCCATGGCCATAAGTGTGGATCTTCTCCTCCAACTCCTAAATCCTCTTTTCCTTTTCTCTATCTCTTTCTTCATAAACCCTTACTTGTTCCTCAAGTTGCCTTATTTTGTCTAGGGCTTCCCACAACTCCTTCCTAATATCTTTGTCTTCTATCAATTCCTTTTCACCTTCAAGATTGTCATCATTCCCTTTTTCAGGGGAATCAAATATTTCCTTAGCAGAGTCATCTGGCACAGATTTTCCCATTTTTATAGCAATAAATAGATCTTTTGGTTCAAAATCAGAAGAAGAATTGTACCTTCTTTTTCTAGTAGACATATTATCATTTACACAGGCATCTGTAGAAGCATCCTCAAGAGGGTTTTCTCCTCCATCTGAATCTAAATTCAGAGGAACTGGATCAGTATCCTGCTGGCCTTTATTTTTGTCTTCTTCTCTAAGGTGCTTAACAATTTTCTCTTGAACGCCTTGCTTCCTCAACCTCTCTTTAAAACTGTCTCATGTTTTCTACCTTTTTCCTCTTCTTTCTGTTCTCCCTTTGACTCTTTGTTTTCATCCTAGATGTTGAGGAAGTGGTTCTTTTTGTTTTAGGAACAAAGGTTGAGGGCTCTTCAACTAATGCAGGTCTAAACTTTGGAATGTTCTCAGGTTGTGTTTCTTCCTGCTCAGTATCAACATGGGGTTTAGTTTCATGTGGGATATCTTCCTCGGGCTCTAGTGCTTCCAAGAGTGTTGAGATGTCTACACATTGTTTGGAGGCTTCCCACTCAATCTGTGGATACTGAATCCTTAAACTCTTTTTTACTAACAAAGCTATTAAACAATGGTGAGAAAGAGTTGAGTCTGCTTGTTGCCTCTGATACTCTGAAGACATTCTTCTCAGCATGCAATACAAATAATTGGGAACATTGACAAGTTTCTCATGTCTCAAATGGTTGAGTAGTTTAAGATGTGCATTATATAGCATATTATATCTACCATCACAAGTGATATATTTGATAATATAGAAAGCACATTTCCCCCAAAAATATGGAAGAGATAATCATTTGGTACCTTGTGTGGTAGAATCTAGGTGTTCACCTCTTTCACAAAACTCTTCTCTAGTCGTAACTGCATTAGCCCTGATTGGATACTCATACCCTATTCTAGGTAACCCTAAAACTTGAGCAATTGCAAGCTCGGAAGCATCTACTATCAACCCTCTAACCATTGCTTCATCATATTGCAGAGTGAGTGCAAATTCTTGTACCATGTCATCATCATATTCTGTCAATTTGAGGAAGTAATCAAGCCAACCCACTCTAGTAAAAAGTGGAAGAACCAGCACATCCTCCAATATTTCCTTGTGTGCTGATGGTTCCCTTCTGATTAAGTCTCCTCCCATTAAGACTATGAATTAGAACTCTGCAATTTCAATTCTTTACACAATGTCAACTAACCAATTTCTACTTCTTCAGATCACCACCTTGAAAAACTAGTCTTTCAATTTGCCTTTTTTCTTCTTTTCCACTATAACTCCATAACTTCTCAGGATATTAATTCATTGTTTTGATAGAGGTAAGTTCATAGAGCAGAGTATTTTCTAATTTTCTCAAAGGCAGGGTTTTAAACAAGGTTTTGAAAGGAAAAAAAAATGTGAAGGCAATAATGATTAAATGACAATCATTTGAAAAGAAACCCCTCCCCCTAACTTAATGATGAAGTGACCGCACTTCATATGGTAGGTGTGATGGATAGAGAAGGATTGATAAATAGAAATGGTGGAAATATACATCGTATGCATGAAATAAATTATGAATAAACATGAAAATAAATAAAGAAATCAAAGCATATTAATAGAAAGGTGTTGATTGTACATATATAGTGAAATGAAATAATTAACATACCTCAGGAGTTGTGATTAACACTAGTGAGGTGATAGAAGATGCATGCAGCAAATGGGAAGTTGGGTGTACGGATATATAGTGATAATGGAAGAGTACAAGATGGTGGATGGAATTACCACTCATAATTGGAAGTGGCACTTGGAAAGTTGTGAATGGATTCTTTTGAAACGAATACGGGTTGACGGGATGGGTGGGAGAATTGAGGTAGTGTTTATGAAGTAATGGAGTAGAATAGTAGACTGGTGTTGCTACAGGTGCCTGCAATACAGGTCCCGACTATGTAAATGTAAACATAATAGAACAGGTCCCAGCTGAGTCAGATCCTGACTGAAGAAGTGAAAAATAGGTCCCGTTGGAGATATCAAGTTGTAACCATGGAAATTGTGTAGTGTGTACATGTGGGAAAAATAAAGAAATTTAATTGTCAGCAACAAGGGTTGAGTATTGCAACTCAACCTCCACATCACTGGACATTGTTGTTATATCAGCATTGAAATGTGCATTGTTTGGTGTCATAGCATCGAAATCAAGATCATCTGGTGTCACAACATTGGAATCAATAGTATCAGGAGGAGCATACTGAGTAGATAGAGATACCAAAAAGTCATCTCACTGGAGTGATTTCTTGTACAATTTGAGCCTATGCCCATTGACCAATAGTGAAAACTGAACTTCATCAATAGTTTGTAGTTGAATTACACCATTAGGAAAAACTTGTTGGATTTCATATGGACCTAACCAATGTGACTAAAGCTTGTCCTTGAAGTCCTTATACCTTGAATCATAAAGTAGTGCCCAGTCTCCTATAGTGAATTCCTTTGTTTTTATATATTTATCATGCCATTTTGCCCTTTGCTTCTGTATGACCTATGTATGATGAATAGCTTCCAACCTCATCTCATCCAAAGCATTCAAATGTTGTAGCCTTTCCTATTGTGCAATGGTCAGATCCATTCCTAGGTCCATTGTTGTCCTTAGGGTTTTATGCTCAAATTCAATAGGAAGAACTGCAGTCTTGCCATAGACCAGCTCATAAGGTGTAAACCCTGTAGTTGTCTTCCAAGTTGTTCTATATGCCCAAACAACTTCAGGGAGCCTAGAAACCCAATATCTATAGTGAAGCTGCACTGTCTTGGTCAGGATATTTTCAATTTATCTATTAGTAACCTCTACCTGACCATTAGCTTGTGGATGGTAGGGAGTAGATGCCCGATCTGATATTCTGCAACCAATTTTGTGATTAAATCATATGTAAACTGTGGTCCCTGGTTAGTTACTAGTTCTCTTGGAACACCATACCTAGTGAAGATGTCTTCATATAAGAATTTGGCCACATTGCCATCTCTAGCAAACTATAATGCTTTCACTTCTACCCATTTAGTTAAGTAATTTGTACATACCAGGATATCTTCTTTGTTGTTTGTTGAAGGAGATATAGGCCCCACAAAATCCAAACCCCACTTGTCAAAAGGAGCTAGTGAGAGTTGTGATTGTAAAGGCATCTCATCACTTCTAGTATGTCTCCCCATTCTTTGGCATCTATCACAGCTCTTAGTGTACTTGACAGATCCTTGTGAAGCATTGGCCAATAATAACATGTGGTGAGGATTTTAAAGGCTGTTCACTTTGCTGTAAAATGTCCTCCATAAGACTCGTCATGAGAATCCTTCATTACATCAAATACTTCATCCTCCTTGATACATCTTCTCATTATATTATCCAGTCCAGTGTAGAATAGAAATCCAAAAATCTAGGAGTAAGAAAAACACTTATGCACCAGCTGCCTCTTCTCCCTTGGAGAGAAATATCCTGGAATTTGCCATGTAACTAAATGATTGGCAATATCTGCATACCATGGAGTGTATGTAGTAAGAGAAAATAAATTCTCATCAGGAAAGGAATCATCAACCACTCCATCTGAAGACTGTGTAGGTAGTCTAGACAAAAAATCAGCAACAACATTGGCCTTGCATGGTTTGTCAACAATTGTAATGTCAAACTCGTACAACAACAATAACCATCTGACAAGTTTGCCACCAACGATAGGTTTATTCATCAAGTATCTGATGGCTGCATGATTTGTATGGATGAAGACCTTATAACCAGTTATGTAGTGTCTAAACTTGTTTATGGCATAAACAACAGCTAGTATCTCTTTCTATGTCACTGTATAATTCAATTCAGCTCCTTGTAGATTCTTACTGACATAATAAATGGCATATTCCTTGGATCCTTCTTGTTGTCCTAAAACTACACCAATTACAAAATCAGATGCATCAGTATGGATGTGAAAAGGTAAGGTCCAATTTGGTCCTCTAAGTACAAGAGCTTGTGTCAAGGAGGTTTTCCTCTTTTCAAAAGAAGTCTAACAATCTAATGTCCACTCAAATTCACTGTCTTTTGTTAACAGAGTAAATAGAGGTGTAGAAATCTTGCTAAAATCTTGAATGAACCTTCTATAGTAACCTACATGTCCTAGGAAACTCCTAACATCTTTTTGCTTCTATGGAATAGGTAGGGTAGAAATAACTTCAATTTTCTTTGGATCCACTTGTATGCCAGCACTTGAGATAAAGTGCCCCAAAATTATTCCTTGTGTCATCATAAGGAAACACTTTTCATTACTCAAAGAGAGATTGTGATTTGTAGATCTTTTCAATACCTTCTCCAAGTTGTGTAGGGATTCATCATATGTGTCACCATATGTGGTGAAGTCATCCATATAAATCTCCATACTGTCATGTGTAAAATTAGAGAAAATGCTTAAAATTGCTCTTTGAAAAGTAGCTGGATTGTTGCACAAGCCAAAGGGCAAGATAGAGTATGCATATGTCCCCCAAGGGAAGGTAAATGTTGTCTTGTCTTGATCTTCTAGAGCAATTTTAATCTAATTATAGCCACAAAAACCATAAAGGAAAGAAAAATATTTCTTGCCTGCTAGTGAGTCAAGAACCTGGTCAATGAAGGGCAATGGAAAGTGGTCTTTTCTAGTAGCAGTGTTCAATTCTCTGTAGTCGACACAAACCCTCCACTTTCCTCCTTTCTTTGGAACTATGACCAATGGTGACACCCATTCACTATTTGAAATGGGGTATATGAAGCTTGCATCCAAAAATTTCTGTAGTTTAGTTTTAACAATTTCCTTGAGGCTGGATTCATGTGCCTTTGTTGCTGCCTGATAGGTCTGTATCCATCATCTATATATATCTTATGCATGCATAAGGCAGGATCAATGCCTTTCATATCATTATAATCCCATGCAAATGCTGCTGAGTGTGCATCTAAAATTCTATGCAAGGAGTGTTGTTGTTCATCAGTCAAGGCATTATCAATATTCAACATCTTTCCTGGCCTGACTTCTAGTTGCTTGGACAATTTTTGCATAGAAGACAAATCAAGGCTAGGTAACACAGGTAAGCATTGCCAAGGTAATAAGGAATGAAATATTTGAGACACCTCTTCTAATGAACTGCTTGGTAGTGTGATGCTTAAAGGGTCTTGTAAGCAAGATAGACAATCTCGCTACTGTGGATGCCTTCCACAATCATTATGGAGGACATGAGCAATTAGTTCATCTTCATCTGGAACATCTAACAAGGGGTTGCGCTCAATAGTCATCAGTGTTTGCAAGGAGTAAGTGTCTTCTTCTTCTTGGAAAGGCCAAATGGTCTGCTCAAGTTCATGATGTTGCAAGTATGAGGATAACCAGTGTTGTCATTGATGTCAACATACTCATATTGCATTAATGAGAAGGATTGAATGAGCTGTATGCTGAGGATATTGAGAGAATAAGTCTCAATCAGGAATAGTGAAGAACAGTGATGACAAGAAGGAAAAAGTCCTAAATAGGTTGAGGATCAGAGGATGTGGTTTAAAGGGTTTGTAGATATGAGTCTTGAGATGTTCCAGTCAAGATCTCAGAGGTCCACATGAAGATCTGAAGAAGTTATGGTTGCTCCAGTAGAACCCATTCCGGCAGGTGTTCAGAGGTGACAGAGGGTCACAGAAAGGTCCGGTGAGCTCCAGAATTGCATGATCTCACTCTGTGGATTGGAGGGAGTGTTGAAGAAGTCTATGTGAAGTGACAAATAGATTTGTTCATGGTTTGGAGGTCTGAAAGCACCTTTCTCATTGTGATAGTGATGACAGACTGTGTTCTTGAAGTTCTAGATGAAGAAGAGAAGAATTCCAGTAAGCTGAGAAAGTGCAGATGTTCTTGATGTCTCAAGAAAGGTTTTGGTGATCTTTGGATCATATACAATTCTTATTGGTGGTCTGCATTAAAGTTTGAGTTTGCATTTGAAGAATAACCACGGATATTGGTTTTCTTCCTAAAACAGGCCGACCGGATGTATTACATGTCTTGCGAATGATCTTATAGGTGTTTGCTGACTTAGATGATTGTTCCTAAGTCGATGCCTTATATAAATAAGGGATTGTGAATTTATTTTGAAGTGTGTCTTGGTGTGGATGAGTGTGGCATAGCGAAGAAGAGCGAAAGGTAGAGCAGGAGTTTTTGGGCTTAAATGGAACTAATCCAGACATGGTAAAGATGTCAATCTCTAGTTCAAGTTTGTAATACTTGTTACTTTGTAGACAGTGTGTCTCTTGTAGGTAGTGTGCCTCTTGTGAGTAGTGTGCTCGGGCAGTGAGCCCTAATTGGCATGTGCCATCTATTTTTCTTATTCTTCTAACAGAGAATAATCCTTGGGTTAATCACCTCGTGGTTTTTCCCTTGACCGGGTTTTCCACGTCAAAATCTTGGTGTTTCATGTGTTGATGTGTATCCGCTCTAGTGTTTATGCTTTATGCTTTCATGAGTGATTAATTGATATGCTATTAAATAACAAGAGGATTTAAGTGTTTGAATTGAAAGCAAGTTTTTGTACAACTGATTCACCCCCCCTCTCAGTTGTGTGCCCTAAATCTAACAATTGGTATTAGAGCCAGGTTCCTCTAAAAAGAGCTTAACCACTTGAGGACATCCAGGATGTCGTCATACAAGAAGGACAGTCCGAAGTTTGATGGAACCAACTTCACTCTTTGGAAAGGCCGCATGAAATGTCACTTGGAGTGTATGGGAAAGGCGTACTTGTCCATGGTCACAAAAGCATATACACCTCCATATGGTGGTCCGACAACTCTAAATGAAATCATAGATGCTGAAAACAATCTACGGACCAAAGAGACTCTTCTAAGTGCATTAACTGATTCAGAGCTTTCAAATGTTATTAACCTACCAACTGCCTATGAGATCTGGATTAAATGAGAACTTCTGCATGAAGGAGATGAGTATGTTAAGAGTGCAAGGTTGCAGAGTCTCAAAGGGAAATTTGAAAGACTGAAAATGAGAGATGATAAAAATATTACTACCTTTATGCCAAGAGTAAATGAGCTGGTTTGTGGAATCAGGAATGCTGGTGGAGTTTTGGATGAAAATGAGATTGTTGGCAAAATTCTCAGATCTCTTCCTGCTGTCTACAAAATCAAGGTTGCTGCCATTGATGAATTCAGAGCCCATACAACTATCACCAGAGACCAATTGGCTAGCAAACTAGTTGCATTTGAAATGACTAAGTTTGGAGATGATCCCCCCAAGACTGAATCTGCATTCAAAGCCAATGCCTCTGTGAAAGGTAAACAAAGATCTGATCCGGGAGAAAAATCTTCAAGGAAGCTGTCATGGTATGATCAAACAAGAAGAGACATGGAAGTGGAAGAAGCAGAAACAGCTCAACTTGAAGCTCTCTTTGCAAAGAGACTACCAAGAGGATCCAATAAGTATGAAGGAAAATTACCCTTTAAGTGCTTCAACTGCAATAAGATTGGCCATTTTGCCTCAAGATGTCCGGAAACATCTACAAAGTCAAACTCTAACAGACAAAGGTTCCAAAAGAATTATTATTATGTTCATGAAGAAGATGATAATGAAGGAGTAACAGATGATGAATCAGAGATAGGAAACAAATCTGGAAATGAATGGATGTTTATTGCCATCAAGGAAGAAGATCCAATATCCTCTGAATTTGTCAATCATAAGGTTGTAGAAAGAGCTTTGGCTGCCCAAGTTGAAGACAAGGATGATCGGGTTATTGATAGTGGATGCTCTCACCATATGACTGGGGACAAGAACAAGTTCTTAGATTTGGAAAGGTATGAAGGAGGAGTGGTAAAGTTTGGTGATAATTCTGCTGGTAGAATCAAAGGAAGAGGAACTATTTCTTTTAATGGAAGAAACAGAACTGGTAATGCACTATATGTTGAAGGCTTGAAGCACAATCTTCTCAGTGTTAGACAGTTGGTGAACAAAGGCTATGATGTCCGATTCAAGGATGGAAAATGCAAAATCCTTGAAAGATCCAGAATAGAGATTGCATCCAGTACTCAAACTAAAGGTAATATCTTCCACTTGGTTGGTTCCAATAAAAGTTGTCTGTTTGTTCAAATTGATCAGAGTTGGTTATGGCATAGAAGGATGTGTCATGTAAATTTTGATAACATCATCAAGATAAGCAATACTCAGGCTATAAGAGATCTTCCAAAATTGGTAAAACCTACAAATAGCTTGTGCAAAGAATGTCAGCTGGGTAAACAGAGTAGAGTCTCATTCAAAAGCAAGGATCAGTCCTCTACCAGATTCTTGGAGTTAGTTCATGCTGATCTATGTGGTCTGACAAGAATCAAGAGTATGCAAGGTGATAGATACTTCATGTTACTGATTGATGACCATTCTCGGATGATGTGGGTCACCTTTCTAAAAGAGAAATCAGAAGCGTTTGAGAAGTTCAAAATATTCAAGGCTATGGTAGAGAATCAAACCAAATTAAAACTAAAATGTCTGAGGTCTGATAGAGGTGGTGAATTCACATCCGAGAAGCATGGTATAAAGAGATAGTTATCTGCTCCTAGGACTCCACAGCAGAATGGAGTAGTTGAGAGAAAGAACTGGACCATCTAGGACAATGATGATGGAAGCAAATGTTCCCCAGATGTTTTGGAAAGAAGCTATCAGCACTGCAGTCTACACTCTCAATCGAGTTCAAATCAGAAGCAATACCGGTAAGACTCCTTATGAACTTTGGTTTGGCATCACTCCTACTGTGAGATATTTCAGAGTATTTGGTAGCAAGTGTTACATTAAAAGAGATGAAGATCTAGGAAAGTTTGATGCTAGAAGTGATGAAGGAATTTTCTTGGGTTACTCCACTCAAAGCAAAGCATACTGGTGTTACAATAAGAGATTGAGAAAGATGATAGAAAGTACAAATGTGAAGGTTGATGAAGGTATTGAGAAGCCCTCAAGATTTTATGAGTATGATGAAGATGATCAGAATGATGTTCTGGTTCAAGGAGCTCCATCCTCTCCTAAAAGTTAGATTCAGACTGATCCGGTAAATCAGGAAGAAGAGATAGGTCTGAATGAGTATGATCAAGAAGCAGAAGTGCAAGAAACTCCCAAAGTTCCAAGGTATGTAAGACTGAACCACTTTGAAGATCAGATCATAGGTGACAAAAGCAAAGGTGTGCAAACTAGAAGGAATGTTGCTCAAAATTCAGATGAATGTTGTTTGATTTCAAAGATTGAACCTAAGACAATAAATGAAGCATGCAATGATGAAAATTGGACAAAAGCAATGGAAGAAGAATTAATGCAAATTGAGAAAAATCACACTTGGGATCTTGTTTCTAGACCTAGAAACAAGAATGTGATTAGAACCAAATGGGTCTTCCGGAACAAACTAAATGAAGTTGGTGAAGTAATCAGAAATAAGGCTAGATTAGTCTGCAAAGGCTACTCTCAAATAGAAGGGATTGATTTTGAGGATACCTTTGCTCCGGTGGCAAGAATTGAAGCAGTCAGACTATTTCTTGTATTTGCTGCCTTCAAATATTTCAAAGTGTATCAGATGGATGTCAAATCTGCTTTCCTGAATGGTGACTTAGAAGAAGAGGTGTACATTGAACAACCGAATGGATTTCAGTTATCTGAGCATGGTGATATGGTCTGCAAATTAAAGAAGGCACTGTATGGTCTAAAGCAAGCTCCAAGAGAATGGTATGAAAGGCTAGACAAACATCTTTTGAAGATTGGGTTCAACAAAGGTACTGTTGATAGTAACCTATATTTCAAAATTGATCATGAAAACATCTTGATTGTTGAAGTATTTGTTGATGATATCATCTTTGGAGGAAAAGACAGTATGTGTAAAACCTTTGCAAATCAAATGAAAAGTGAGTTTGAAATGTCAATACTCGGTGAAATGAATTTCTTCTTGGGTCTGCAAATTACTTAGTCAAAGAAAGGAATCTTTATCTCTCAGACCAAATATGTGAAAGAATTATTGAGGAAATTTGGAATGGAAGATTCAAAGCCAATGAACACTCCCATGGCAACTGGATGTAAGTTGAGCAAAGATGATGACTCTCCTAAGACAGATCAGACTGAGTACATATCAATGATTGGAGGATTATTGTATCTCACTCAGACTAGACTAGATATAATGCAGGCTGTTGGTCTTGTGGCAAGATTCTAGGCTGATCCTAGGGAATCTCATGTCATGGCAATCAAAAAAAATTTTAGGTACTTAAAAGGAATAGTTGAGTATGGTCTATGGTATCCTAGAGATCATAATTTTTCTCTTCATGCATACATAGATGCAGATTGGGTAGGAGATGTGGACGATAGGAAGAGTACAAGTGGAGCATTCTTTTTGGGAAAAATGTTTGTTTCTTGGCTAAGCAACAAATAAGAGGCAATATCCCTATCTACAACTGAAGCAGAATACATTGCAGCAATAGGTAGTTGCACTCAACTTTTGTGGATGAAGCAGATGCTAAGAGATATTCAAGTAGAATATGAGGAGCCTATCACAATTTTCTGTGATAATTCAAGTGCAATAAATATTTCTAAGAATCTGGTGTTGCATTTTAAGACTAAGCATATATCTATCAAGTTTCACTTTCTAAGAGAGCAAGTGAACAAGGGTGAAGTCAAATGGAGTATGTGCCCTCCAAGGATCAGCTTGCAGATATTTTTACTAAACCTCTTCCCAAGGACTCTTTTGAGTATCTCAGGGAGAAGTTAGGGGTCATGGCCCCTCCAGTGATGAACTAGGATGCACTGATGTGCATCAGTCCGGTGGATATCATAGTCATATCTTGTGATCCAGATTGATGATGGGGAGCTGCTACTAAGGGGGAGTAGTTGATATGATTCTGATATGTTAGAATTGCAAGTATGAGCCCTTTGCCATTGATGTCAAAGGGGGAGAGAAGACATGTGAAAAAGAAGTGGTTGATGATCAAAGGGGGAGCAGTAAAGGAAGAGAAGACATGTGAAGAGTTGTTGCTAATAGGGGGAGCAGTGACAGAAAGGAGAAGTTCTTGTCTTGATGGTTTTTCACATCATATGTTGCCATCAATGACAAAGGGGGAGATTGTTGCAAGTATGAGGATAACCAGTGTTGTCATTGATGTCAACATTCTCATATTGCATTAATGAGAAGGATTGAATGAGCTGTGTGCTGAGGATATTGAGAGAATAAGTCTTAATCATGAACAGTGAAGAACAGTGATGACAAGAAGGAAAAAGTCCTAAATAGGTTAAGGATCAAAGGATGCGGTTTAAAGGGTTTGTAGATATGAGTCTTGAGATGTTCTAGTCAAGATCTTAGAGGTTCACATGAAGATCTGAAGAAGTTATGGTCGCTCCAGTAGAACCGGTTCCGGTAGGTGTTCAGAGGTGACAGAGGGTCATAGAAAGGTTCGGTGAGCTCTGGAATTGCATGATCTCACTCTGTGGATTGGAGGGAGTGTTGAAGAAGTTTGTGTGAAGTGACAAATAGATTTGTTCATGGTTTGGAGGTCTGGAAGCACCTTTCTCATTATGACAGTGATGACAGACTGTGTTCTTGAAGTTCCGGATGAAGAAGAGAAGAATTCCAGTAAGCTAAGAAAGTGCAGATGTTCTTGATGTCTTAGGAAAGGTTTTGGTGATCTTTGGATCATATACAATTCTTATTGGTGGTCTGCATTAAAGTTTGAGTTTGCATTTGAAGAATAACCACGGATATTGATGTTCTTCCTAAAACAGGCTAACCAGATGTATTACACGTCTTCGAATGATCTTATAGGTGTTTGCTGACTTAGATGATTGTTCCTAAGTCGATGCCTTGTATAAATAAGGGATTGTGAATTCATTTTGAAGTGTGTCTTGGTGTGGATGAGTGTGGCATAGCGAAGAAGAGCGAAAGGTAGAGCAGGAGTTTTGGGGCTTAAATGGAACTAATCCAGACATGGTAAAGATGTCAATCTCCAGTTCAAGTTTGTAATACTTGTTACTTTGTAGACAGTGTGTCTCTTGTAGGCAGTGTGCCTCTTTGGAGAAGTGTGCTCAGGCAGTGAGCCCTAATTGGTATGTGCCATCTATTTTTCTTATTCTTCTAATAGAGAATAATCCTTGGGTTAATCACCTTGTGGTTTTTCCCTTGACCGGGTTTTCCACGTCAAAATCTTGGTGTTTCATGTGTTGATGTGTATCTGCTCTAGTGTTTATGCTTTATGCTTTCATGAGTGATTAATTGATATGCTATTAAATAACAAGAGGATTTAAGTGTTTGAATTGAAAGCAAGTTTTTGTACAACTGATTCACCCCCCCTCTTAGTTGTCTGCCCTAGATCTAACACATGATACGGTTGGGCTAGAGGATACAACACCAGTTTCTTGGTAATTGTCCCATTAGATATTATCATGTTACCATACCTACACCCTATAAATGCATCAGTAGTGGCAAGCCATGGTGTGCCTAGTATAAGAGGATAACCAGTAAGATTAACTTTGGGCTGCAAAACTATGAAATCAGCTAGATACTCCCAAGAGTCTAATGTAATGACCAAATCCTCTATGACTCCCTTAGGTTTGATTGTGGACCTATCAGCTAATTGAAGAACTATCTGGGTAGTATCAGCTTGAGCTGGTTGCTTTTGCATGGTCAAACATTCAGTGAAAGGAGGAGACTTCTACTACAAAGTAGGTTGGGCATCTTGGTTTGAGTCAGGTTCCAAGGGTTGTTTATCTAGGATCTCTCTAGTGGGCTCTTCATCTTCAAGCTCAGTGATTTGGGGAAATGAAGGTCCTGCCAGTTGTTTCCCTGATCTAAGATGAACATTACTCACTTCCACTCCATAGGTGGGATATTGCATCACCTCATTAGTATAAGCCTACTGAATAGGCTTGTTGTTAGGGTTAGGTGCAAGTTGGGTAGGTCTAGGAGATGGATTTTGAGGTGGGTTTTGAGGTGGTGGCATGATGGTTTGCTGTTGCAGCTGAGATGGAATCATAGGTTGTTGAAATTGTGCATTTTGTTGTCATTGTTGGCCCTTATTCCATTGAGGCTACCATTGTTGTTACTGATTAGGCCACTGGGGATTATAGGTAGGTCCTTGGAAATCCTGTTGTGGCCATGGGTTAGGTTGTTGTTGGTTCCAACCAACTGGTGGAGAAGGCCATTGGGGATTTTACCATGCATTTGGGTTACTAGACCATTGTTAAGTATTATAGGCAGAGAAGTTCTGATTTGCAGCAGGAAAGGGAGGATTAAAATTAAGTGGATCAGGAGGCATACCTTATCTTTTTTGCCATGGCCTTCTTTGAGTAATGAAGAATAATTGCCCATCCTCTCCTTCAAATTGTTGTAACTCGGGTCTCTCAATCCTTTCTTGCTAGATACTGGCCACCCTCTTACATTTGCAATTAGCTTTCCTTTGTCTGCAGCTGGGGTAGTATTCAATGAACATTGCATCTGCCTCTTCTTGTTTCTTCTTGATGTGAAGAGTGTCCAACTGTGTAGCCATGTGGCTAATGATATCTTCTTTCATATTGGTCAACAGGTTACTAATTTCCACTCGAGAAACTCCATTAATTGTCTTGCCTGCAATAGCTACTCTTTCTCCTCTGGGCTTTTTGGAAAATGTCCTGGAGTAGTTCCTGCAAGCTGTACAAATATCTTCAAAGGGTAATTGGGAGATATCCCCTGTTCCAATGAGATTTAGGGCATCCATGAAATCATCATTGACCCCTCTTAAAAAGACCAGCTTCAATGATTCTTTGGACAACTTATTCTGAAGGTTTTTCTTCAAGGCAAATTGGAATCTTTCCACATAGTCTTCTAATGGCTCCTCCTCCTTTTGTGACATCCTAAAGATTTCATCTCTCCTCCTATCATGTCCTCTATAGTAGTCTTTATATTTTGTCAGGAACTTTGTCTTCATGGTGTCCCAGTCTAGAATGGCATCTTTCCCTAGTCCCATAAACCACCTTAAAGCAGCATCTTTTAGGGTAGCAGGGAACAACTTGAGTTTGTAAGGATCAGTGGTATAATCATAACTCCTACACAGAACATCAAACTTGAATAGGAAAGTGTCAAGATCTTCAGTCACCAAACCATAGAAAACAAGCAATGCAAATGGTGGTATATTTTTTAGGGTAGCTACCCGTGCTAGGTCTGGTATAGGGAATTCAAATGTAGCTTGTCCTAGAGGATCCTCTACTACTTCTGCCATTGTTCTGAAAGTTCCCTCTATGGCAGTAGAGGAAGCTGATGGAGATGTAGGGGGTGTTGATTAAGATGTAAAAGGAAACTCTCCTTTAGCACTTCCTATTGTGTCATTGTTGAAATCAGCTGTACCCTCATTGTTCTAAGAAGTTGATGGGAGGAATCTACCTCAAATATCTCTTTGCCTCCGCATATAGTAAATTGAGCTTTATGTTTCAATGGCCTTGCACAATGTTAATAGAATGCCTGTGTTTCTTGAAAACAAATGAATTTATGTAATCTAATACAAAAATCAAGATTTAACTATAAAAGCATGTGAAACCTAACAAATGAGATTATGAAGATAGCACCATTCTTGGCAATGGCACCAAAAATGTAGAGGAAAAACTAATGTGTTGTAGACTTAAATAAAATTCAGGGTTTAACCTAATTGAACAGTCCACTATCATTGCATTCCTACATTGAATTATCGACCGAGGAGCATAAGCTTGTGATGATGCTTGCACTATCTATGCCTTCAAGACTCATTTCTAATCTAAATTAATCTTATCTCTCCTAGTCCTACTTACTAGAATGCACATAAATGTAAAATAGTAAATGGAAATGAAAGATAGTAAAAGAATCTAAATTTCCAATTGCTACGAGTACCTTCAGCAAAGGCTTAAGATAACTGTATTTAACAGAAAATCACAGTTTTAATCTATCAACTCAAAAATGATAAAAAGTCTAACACTAACCTCCGGATGATTAAAAACATGCACTTTACTCATGAATCACAGTTACTGGAAATATCAATCAATAGTTCGTACTTGCTCACAATATAATACAAAAGATAGTAAAACAATCTGAATTTCCAATTGCTACGAGTACCTTCAGTAGAGGCTAAAGATAACTGTATTTAACAGAAAATAATAGTTTTAATCTATCAACTCAAAAATGATAAAAAGTCTAACACTAACCTCCGAAGGATTAAAAACATTCACTGTACTCATGAATCACAGTTACTAGAAATATCAATCAACAGTTCTTACTTGCTCACAATAAAACATAGAAGATGGAATGAAACAGATTAACTAAGAATGCAGAAATAAATAAGAAAACATGCAAAGTGAAAGTACCTTGAGTGGCCAACTCAAGGAACTATCTCACTTTTCCTGGAGATTACATCTACTTCAAATCTTTACACATCCCATAACATACAGTTGAATTCAAATCATATCTGAGATAGAATCTTCTTTAGATCTTATTCAAAATTATAACATGTCTGGAATAACTGATAATTGTAACAAAGTAACGGCTATTTTGAAAGTAAAACATAACAACTACTAAAAATGAACTCATCCCCTAACTTATAAAGATGGGAGAGTCTTGTGCAACCTTCTAACTAACTGCGATCATCAATCCATTCCTGGACATCAGGATATTGTTTTTGAGATCAACTTATTAACTGGAACAAAGGAAACAGAGTCCTAACCAAACATAAATTATAACCATAACAACTCATAAATAAGATTCATGAACTTCAATGAGACTCCTAGAATGAGTCTTCTTTCTCCTCTATGTTTATTCTCCCATGATGACCATGTTTGTCTCCACGATCGCTATGTCTGGCATTTGGACTACATTCTCATTGATTTCTCTATTCTACATCCTATTGTAATTACTTCTCCTTGGATTCTTCATTTGGCTGCAAAGGGTTAATCATTCCGACATATATACAAAACAACCTCTCATGATAAAATTATAAAATCCTATCTATATTTCATATGTATTAATAATTCAAATCATCCATTTGATAATATAACAACCTAAGTTCATTTATCGGCATAGGGTCTAAGTCTTTGGAAAGTATACATATGAAGCAACATAAAATAGAGGAAATGTATGTGAAGTCTTTGCAGAACCATATAGAAAAGGTCTTTAAAAAATATGGAAACAGTATAAAAGGAGGACAATATTTCATCCCAACAGCTTTCACATAACTTCTGCCATTAAACTGACAGGAATTTGGACATCGTCATTAAGATTAAACAAAGTCATTCATATGCAATTCAGATTTACCATAATATCAATGAGCGACAGGAGATTGGTAAATACTCATTAACCATGTTCCTACTTTTCTACTCTAATTTGCTACAGGAACAATCAAGCTACAAAACCATAACGAATAGAGATTTAAACATTCATTTCATGCAGCTAATTCAGCTTCTATTACAAAATATCAAAACTCTACAATACTTAGAGGGATTGGGTTACAAAAGATATTTAATTTCTACATTTGACTTCCAACCTCCAGTAATTATTTCTACACTCTTATCTACTATCGATACTTATCCTACGGCCTTTGCTCAACCTACCTGCTCACTCCTCCTTATTATCAAATTGGCCTTACACTTTTCTTAGCCTTCCCTTGTCTAGTATATATTTGGTCTCTCTCTCTCTCTATATCTGCCTTTCAACAAAATTGACCTTCTTCTATAATGTCTTGGCCTCTCTCTTTTTGTATATCGGTCACTTCCTACTACATATCATCCCTTGCTCTTAGCATCGGCCTCTTCTGATTGTCTTCAGATTTTTCTTGCTCAACTATTGGCCTGGCAGCCCCTTCCTCTGTCTCCCCCCCTTCTCCTTTGTTCACCAACCTCTTATATATATGCGGCTGTACAAATGGTCTTTTTCCACTCCTCTTTTCTCCCCTCTCAGCATTATGCTCATCTACTCCACAAACTGTCTATTCTTAGCCATGGGCCTTTTCTTGGCTTTAACGGCCTACTCTCGATCTGAGATGTCGACCGTTTCATTTGCAATCATTGGGCCTTTCTTTGCCTTTGGCCGTCTTGCTGTCATAACTGTTGGCCTACCTTCTTCCACTCACTGCTGTCAACCTGCTATTGGTTGATCTCTACCAGATGTTTATATATTTCTATTTGTTTTTGTCACTCATCAATTTGTAACTACCCTTCTCTGACATTGGCCCCATTAACAATGTGTCATTTTCCTTCATAGAAATCAAACTTCATGCTGCCACTTTTCCCAAACTTGAATATTGTAACCAATTCCTACAATAATCTCCACTTTCTCCATTTATTCGACCTTCTAGAAATTAACAATTGACTATTATCATTCCTGTCGCCTTGGTGATAGGAGCTTCCTTCATGCTTCCTGTCATTCGACCCATACATTTAAACCAAAAATCAAATGCCGACAATAATTTTAAAGAATTAATAAGATGCCCCTGCATCAAACTCCCCGGAGGACAAAGATCATGTGCTCCAGCACATGTGTTCCTCTGCAAACTTAAACAAACCTTTTCTTCCTCCTTTTCCATAATTTCTCTATCCCATATGCATTTATCCTTGAACATCTTTGTGCAACACTGTGAGCTGCTCTCAAATGACTATCTGCAACACTTATAATCCACCTCCAATCTCTACTTCTCTTTTTATCCATGCTAAACATATAAACAAGTGAAAAAATTTCAGCATCACCAATTACATCACCAACGCTTACCATTTCTATATCATACTCAATATGTTCATCTATTCTTCTTAGCCACTCTTTTAGCATGGCCATCTACTGCATCAAATCATCTTTAGCTTCATCTTCCATTTCATTAAATTCCATGACTGCAACAACTTCTGTATCAATGTCTTCCACTAAATCAGCAACATCTTCAATCCTTATTTCTGCAACTACTTCTAGACCATTGTCTTCAATCCCCTCTGTTGTCCTACTTATACTCAATCCTTCAATATTTCCTTTCCATTCTTGTTCAATGGCTGCAAATTGTCTCCACAAATCCTCTTCATTGTCTTCGGCTGCTATTCCTCCTTCAAATTCTTTTGCTATGTCATCTTCTTCCCTGTAGCTATTCTGTTATCCAAATCTGCACTTTCATCTTTTGCAACATGTACCACTGTTGTCTTGTTTTTAGGTTCAACTTTTTCAATCAACTTTTCTTCTTGTCTGGCATGCTTCTTGTTGCACTTTTCAATCTACATTTGCCTACTTTCTCTCTTTTTCTGGCATTTTTCCCTTCTCATCTCTTTCTCATCCACCATCCTCCACATTTCTTCCTCATACTTATTTTGTTGCAAGTATGAGGTTAACCAGTGTTTTCATTAATGTCAACATACTCATATTGCATTGGTAAGAAGGTTTGGATGAGCTGTGTGTTGAGGATATTAAGAAAAGTAGTCTCAATCAGGAACAGTGATAAGAAGAAGGCAAATGTACTCAATAGGTTGAGAATCAAAGGATGCAAATTAAAGGGTTTGTAGATATGAGTCTTGAGATATTCTAGTTAAGATTTCATAGGTCCACATGAAAATATGAAAAAGTTGTGATCGGTCAAGTAGAACCGGTTTCAGGAGCTGTTCCAGAGTGACAGAGTGTTACAAAAAGGTCCGATGAGATCCGAAGGAGCATTGTCAAACTCTGCAGATTGGAAGGAGTGTTTGGGATGTCCTTGTGATGTGTCTTCTTAGTTTGTACAAAGTTTGGAGGTCCGAAAGCACCTTCTTCAGTATGATAGTGGCGACATACTGTGTTCTTGAAGTTCCAGATGAAGAGGAGAAGAGATTCCAATGAGTAGAGGAAGTGTGGATGTACCTGGTTAATCAGGTAAGCTCGTGAAGGTTCTTGGATCATGTTGAGGTTATGTTGTCGGTCCGCATTGGTGGTAGGGCCCAGAATTGAAGATATTCTTCTGGATGAAGTTCTTGCTCAGACTAGCCGACCGGATGAGTTGTTCATCTTGCGAATGTTCTTGTGGTGGCCGACCGGATGTATTAATCATCCTGCGGATGTCCTTATGGTTGATTGCTGACTTAGATGATTGTTCCTAAGTCGATGTCTTGTATAAATAATGGTATGTGAGTTCATTTCAAAGTGTGTGGATTAGCAGATGAGAGGGGTATAGTGAAAGAGAGTAGGGCAGAGCAGAAGTATTTCGGGCTAAAATGGAACTGATCCAAACATGGTAAAGATGTCAATCTCCAGTTCAAGTTTGTGATTCTTATCACTTTGTAGACAGTGTGTCTCTTGTAGGCAGTGTGCCTCTTTGTGAGCAGTGTGCTCAGGCAGTGAGCCCCAATTGGCATGTGCCATTCATTTTTCTTGTTCTTCTAATAGAGAATAATCCTTGGGTTAATCACCCCGTGGTTTTTCCCTTAACCAGGTTTTCCACGTCAAAATCTTGGTGTCCAATGTGTTGATGTTTATCTGCTCTTGTGTTTATGCATTATGCTTTCATGGATGGATAATTGATATGCTATTAACTAACAAAGAAGAATCAAGTGTTTGAAGTAGAAGCAAGTTTTTGTACAACTGATTCACCCCCCATCTCAGTTGTGTGCCCTAGATCTAACAATCGGTATCAGAGCTAAGTTCCTCTGAAAGAAGCTTAACCACTTGAGGAGATCCAGGATGTCGTCATACAAGAAGGATAGTCCGAAGTTTGATGGAACCAACTTCACTCTCTGGAAAGGTCGCATGAAATGTCACTTGGAGTGTATGGGAAAAGCATACCTAGCCATGGTCTCAAAACCATATGTACCTCCACAGGGTGGTCCGACAACTCTAAATGAAATCACAGATGTTGAAAACAATTTGTGGACCAAGGAAGCTCTTGCGCATTGAATGACTTAGATCTCTCAAATGTTATTGACCTACCAACTGCATATGAGATCTGGACTAAACTAGAACTTTTGTATGAAGGAGATGAGTTTGTCAAGAGTGCAAGGTTGCAAAGTCTGAAAGGGAAATTTGAAAGATTGAAGATGAGAGATGATGAAAATATCACTACCTTTATGCCAAGAGTGAATGAGCTAGTGTGTGGAATCAGGAATGCTGGTGGAGTTCTAGATGAAAATGAAATTGTTTGCAAAATTCTCAGATCCCTTCCTGCTACCTACAAAATCAAGGTTGCTGCCATTGATGAATTCAGAACCCATACAATTATCACAAGAGAGCAACTGGCTGGCAAACTAGCTGCATTTGAAATGACTGAGTTTGGAGATGATCCCCCCAAGACTGAATCTGCATTCAAAGCCAGTGCCTATGTGAAAGGCAAACAAAGATTTGATCCGGGAGAGAACTCTTCAAGGAAGCCGTCATCATATCAACAAGCAAGGAAAGATATGGAAGAGGAAGAAGCAGAAACAGCTCAACTTGAAGCCCTCATTGCAAAAAGACTACCAAGAGGATCCAGTAAGTATGAAGGAAAACTACCCTTTAAGTGCTTCAACTGCAATAAGATTGGTCATTTTGCTTCAAGATGTCTAGAAAGATCTGCAAGGTCTAATACCAATAGACAAAGGTTTCAAAAAAACTACTATTATGTTCATGAAGAAGATGACAATGAAGGAGTAACAGATGATGAATCAGAAATAGGAAGCAAATCCAGAAATGAATGGGTGTTTATTGGCATCAAGGAAGAAGATTCAATATCCTCTGAATCTGTCAATCATAAGGTTGTAGAAAGAGCTTTGGCTGCCCAAATTGAAGAAAAGGATGATTGGGTTATTGATAGTGGATGCTCTCACCATATGACTGGTGACAAGAACAAGTTCTTAGATTTGGAAAAGTATGAAGGAGGAATGGTAAAGTTTGGTGACAATTCTGCTGGCAGAATCAGAGGTAGGGGAACTATTTCTTTTGATGGAAAGAGCAAAACCAGTAATGTACTATATGTGGAAGGATTGAAGCACAATCTTCTTAGTGTTGGTCAGTTAGTGGATAAAGGCTATGATCTCTGGTTCAAGAATGGAAGATGCAGAATCTTTACAAGCTCCAGAACTGAGATTGCATCCGGTACTCAAACTAAAGGTAATATCTTCCATCTGGTTGGTTCAAATACAAGTTATTTGTTTATTCAAGTTGATTAGAGTTGGCTATGGCATAGAAGGATGTGTCATGTAAATTTTGATAACATCATCAAGATAAGCAATATTTAGGCTGTAAGAGATCTTCCAAAATTGGTGAAACCTACAAATAGTTTGTGCAAAGAATGTCAGCTAGGTAAACAAAGCAGAGTCTCTTTCAAAAGCAAGGATCAGTCCACTACCAGATTGTTGACCATTCCTGGATGATGTGGGTTACCTTCCTAAAAGAGAAATTAGAAGCCCTTGAGAAGTTCAAAATCTTCAAAGCTATGGTAGAGAATCAAACCGGACTGAAACTAAAGTGTCTAAGGTCTAATAGAGGTGGTGAATTCACATCCGGTGAATTCATAGACTTTTGTGAGAAGTATGGCATAAAGAGACAGTTGTCTGCTCCTAGGACTCCACAGCAGAATGGAGTAGTCGAGAGAAAGAACCGGACCATCCAGGAAGCTTCCAGGACAATGATGATGGAAGCAAATGTTCCTCAGATGTTTTGGAAAGAAGTTGTCAGCACTGCAGTCTACACTCTTAACCAAGTTCAAATCAGAAACAATACCGGTAAGACTCCTTATGAACTTTGGTTTGGTATAACTCCTACTATGAGATATTTCAGAGTATTTGGTAGCAAGTGTTACATCAAAAGAGATGAAGATCTAGGAAAGTTTGATGCTAGAAGTGATGAAGGAATTTTCTTGGGTTACTCCACTCAAATCAAAGCATACCAGTGTTACAATAAGAGACTAAAAAAGATGATAGAAAGTACAAATGTGAAGGTTGATGAAGGAATTGAGAAGCCCTCAAGGTTTTATGAATATGATGAAGATGATCAGGATGATGCTTTGATTCAAGGAACTCAATCCCTTCTTGAAAGTCAAATTCAGACTGATCCGGTAAATCAGGAAGAAGAGGTCTGTCTGAATGAACCTGATCAAGAAACAACAGTGCAAGAGACTCCCAAAGTTCCAAGGTATGTAACTTTAAATCACTCTGAAGATCAGATCATAGGTGACAAAAGCAAAGGGGTACAAACAAGGAGGAAAATTGCTCAAAATTCATATGAATGTTGTTTGATTTCAAAGATTGAATCTAAGACAATAAATGAAGCATGAAATGATGAAAATTAGATAAATGCAATGGAAGAAGAGTTGATGCAAATTGAGAAAAATCACACTTGGGATCTTGTTCCCAGACCTAGAAACAAGAATGTGATTGGAACCAAATGGGTCTTCTGGAACAAACTAAATGAGGTTGGTGAAGTTATCAGAAACAAAGCCAGACTGGTCTGCAAAGGCTACTCTCAAATAGAAGGAATTGATTTTGAAGAAACCTTTGCTCCGGTAGCAAGAATTGAAGCAGTTAGATTATTTCTTGCATATGCTACCTTCAAAGACTTCAAGGTATATCAGATGGATGTCAAGTCTGCCTTCCTAAATGGTGATTTGGAAGAAGAAGTATACATTGAACAACCGGATGGATTTCAATTGTCTAATAATGATGATATGGTCTGCAAGTTGAAGAAAGCATTGTATGGATTGAAGCAAACCCCAAGAGCATGGTATGAAAGGTTGGACAAACATCTTGTGCCGATTGGATTCAACAAAGGTACTGCTGACAGTAACTTATATTTCAAAATTGATCATGAAAACATTTTGATTGTTGAAGTGTTTGTGGATGATATCATTTTTGGAGGAAGAGATAGTATGTGCAAAACTTTTGCAAATCAGATGAAAAGTGAGTTTGAAATGTCTATGCTTGGTGAAATGAATTTCTTCTTGGGTCTACAAATTACTCAAACAAATAAAGGGATCTTCATTTCTTAGACCAAATATGTGAAAGAATTGTTGAGGAAATTCAGTATGGAAGATTCAAAGCCAGTGAACACTCCTATGGCAACCAGATGTAAGTTGAGCAAAGATAATGACACTCCAAAGGCAGATCAGACAAATTATAGATCAATGATTGGTGGATTGTTGTATCTCACTCAAACTAGACTAGATATAATGTAGGCTATTGGTCTTGTGGCAAGATTTCAAGCTGATCCTAGAGAATCTCATGTTATGGCAATCAAAAAAAAATTTAGGTACTTGAAAGGAACAGTTGAGTATGGTCTAGGGTATCCTAGAGATCTAGATTTCTCTCTTCATGCATATACAGATGCAGATTGGGTAGGAGATGTGGATGACCAGAAGAGCACCAGTGGTGGAGCATTCTTTTTGGGAAAGAGATTGGTTTCTTGGCTAAGCAAGAAACAAGATGCAATATCTCTGTCTACAACTGAAGTAGAATACATTGCAGCAGCAGGTAGTTGCACTCAAATCTTATGGATGAAGCAGATGCTAAGAGACATTAAAGTTGAATATGAGGAGCCTATCACAATTTTCTGTGATAATTCAAGTGCAATTAATATTTCTAAGAATCCGGTATTGCATTCTAAGACCAAGCACATATCTATCAAGTTTCACTTTCTGAGAGAATAAGTGAACAAGGATGAAGTCAGATTGGAGTATGTACCCTCCAAGGATCAGATTGCAAATATTTTTACTAAACCTCTCCCCAAGGACTCTTTTGAGTATCTCCAGGAGAAGTTAGGGGTCATGGCCCCTCCGGCGATGAACTAGGATGCACTGATGTGCATCAGTCCGGTGGATATCACAGTCACATCTTGTGATCTGGATTGATGATGGGGAGCTGCTACTAAGGGGGAGCAGCTGGTATGATTCTGATATGTTACAAGTATGAGCCCTTTGCCATTGATGTCAAAGGGGGAGAGAAGACATGTGAAAAACAAGTGGTTGATGATCAAAGGGGGAGCAGTAAAGGAAGACAAGACATGTGAAGAGTTGTTGCTAATAGGGGGAGCTATGACAGAAAAGAGAAGTTCTTGTATTGATGGTTTTTCACATTATATGTTGCCATCAATGACAAAGGGGGAGATTGTTGCAAGTATGAGGTTAACCAGTGTCGTCATTGATGTCAAGATACTCATATTGCATTGGTAAGAAGGTTTGGATGAGCTGTGTGTTGAGGATATTAAGAAAAGTAGTCTCAATCAGGAACAGTGAAGAACAGTGATAAGAAGAAGGCAAATGTACTCAATAGGTTGAGAATCAGAGGATATGGATTAAAGGGTTTGTAGATATGAGTCTTGAGATATTCCAGTTAAGATTTCAGAAGTCCACATGAAGATATGAAAAAGTTGTGATCGGTCAAGTAGAACCAGTTCCGGGAGCTGTTCTGGAGTGACAGAGTGTTACAAAAAGGTCCGGTGAGATCTGGAGGAGCATTGTTAGACTCTGTGGATTGGAAGGAGTGTTTGGGATGTCCTTGTGATGTGTCTTCTCAGTTTGTGCAAAGTTTGGAGGTTCGGAAGCACCTTCTTCAGTATGACAGTGGCGACAGACTGTGTTCTTGAAGTTCCAGATGAAGAGGAGAAGAGATTCCAGTGAGTAGAGGAAGTGTAGATGTACCTGGTTAATCAGGCAAGCTCGTGAAGGTTCTTGGATCATGTTGAGGTTATGTTGTCGGTCTGCATTGGTGGTAGAGACCAGAATTGAACATATTCTTCTAGATGAAGTTCTTGCTTAGACTAGCCGACCAGATGAGTTGTTCATCTTGCGAATGTTCTTGTGGTGGCCGATCGGATGTATTAATCATCTTGCAGATGTCCTTATGGTTGATTTCTGACTTAGATGATTGTTCCTAAGTTGATGTCTTGTATAAATAAAGGTTTGTGAGTTCATTTCAAAGTGTGTGGATTAGTGGATGAGAGGGGTATAGTGAAAGAGAGTAGGGCAGAGTAGAAGTATCTTAGGCTAAAATGAAACTGATCCAGACATGGTAAAGATGTCAATCTCCAGTTCAATTTTGTGATTCTTATCACTTTGTAGATAGTGTGTCTCTTGTAGGTAGTGTGCCTCTTTGTGAGCAGTGTGCTCGGGCAGTGAGCCCCAATTGGCATGTGCCATTCATTTTTCTTATTCTTCTAATAGAGAATAATCCTTGGGTTAATCACCCCATGGTTTTTCCCTTAACTGGGTTTTCCACATCAAAATCTTGGTGTCCAATGTGTTGATGTTTATCTGCTCTTGTGTTTATGCACTATGCTTTCATGGATGGTTAATTGATATGCTATTAACTAACAAAGAAGAATCAAGTGTTTGAAGTAGAAGCAAGTTTTTGTACAACTAATTCACCCCCCCCTCTCAATTGTGTGCCCTAGATCTAACATATTCATCTCCCAATCACTATCCAACTTATCAACATTGGCAACTTCCTTAAAATAATAATTTTCATACAAAGCCTCATAATTATCATCAAACTCAAATTGCCCTTCTGGCGCTTTGCTTATCTCCTTCCTATCTTTCTCAACAAAATTAAAAATATCATTACTCAACTCAACTTGCTTACCTTTCACAACACATGGGGCATTCTCTATCTACTGCCTCAACCTTCTTCACATCAGGTTCCTTTGCATGCTCTTTACCAACATCTTCCCCTTCAACTTCCATTCTTTTATCAACATCATTTATTGCAGCTCCCTTTGTCTTCTCAACTTCTATACTCTTCACTTTCCAAACTTTATTTGCCACACTTCTAGTCTAATCCACTTTCATTGCTACACTTGTGCTTCTCATTCCTTGCTTTGTTTTCATTCTCAACTTACTTTCTTCTCTAGACCTCCTCGCTGGCCACTTTTTCTTCAAATCTTTTTGCCTCTGGTTCATCTGCATACCTCTCATTCTTTGTACAGGCTTGTTAGCATAAACATAATAAAAAACAACATTCTTCCTATACTTTAACCCCGGCTCTTTATCCATCTTTCTCTTTTGCCAACATGGGACTATATACCCATGATCCACTATTTCCTTTTTCTCATCAGAAACTTGTTCAACATTATTCACTCTTCTATTCACATGTTCAAAACTATAATCTTCATAACCAGAATCATCTTTACAACTCTTCTTTACCTGCTGCCCCGCTTTGTTTTCTTCATTAGCTTCTTCCATTCTCCTTTCTTCCTCTACATGAGCAACTTGTGCTACATATGCAACTTCTTCGAAACCATCATAAAATTTTGGGGCTGCTCTTTCATCTTCATCCTCAATCTGAAGATCTTCAGCTTCACACTCCTCTTTATTTGCAGGCACTTTGTAATGTACCTCTGCTACAAATTTTTCTTGGCATTCTACTGCCATCAATCTTCTCTCATTCACATCTTCCATTCTTTCTTCAGGAGATATTATCGCCCCATCTCTCATCTTCTTTAAGGTATCATTCTCGACCTTCCTCCACACATTCTTCATACCTACACACAAATCTGTAAACATAACATTAGCAAATAAAATAAGAGACCACAATGTCTCCATTAATGCCCTCTTCATGGATGTTCTTCCTTCTTCATCCCTTTTTTTGTCAAGTTGTATCTACTGCACCTTTTCCTCTTCCTCTTTTTCTCATGTTCTCTTCAATGAGAATTTCTTTGACCTCTTCTAGTCCATGTTGCTCCATAGGCAACTCTCTGTTGTCCCAATCTCTGTGGGCACTCTTTTCATTCTTCTCTTCTCTTCTCAAGGCATTCATCTTTTGCCTTTTTCTTTTCTCAACAACCTATTTTACTATCCATTTTGCTTTCTTACTCATTGGTCAAACCCAATAATATCCTTGGCTTTCTTCTTGTTCTTCATACCATTGTTTTACCAGCATTAAATCTCTCCTCAACACTGCCAACTCTTTTTCAAACTTTGCATTTGTCATTCTCTTATTTTCTTTCCTCTTGTCTCTTTTCATGAGACTCTTTTCCTCCATTTGCTTCTGTATCATTCTTTATTCCTTCATCTTTTAGGCACCTCCTTAGGGCTTTCTTCTCTTTCCAATCTACCCTGACAGTTAACCACAAAAACCACCACCAATAACACATTCAATATTCATACTCAGATCATTCTGAGCTCTGATACTAATCTAATAGCACAATACCTCAAACATGCACAATAACCTTACAATCTTCAAGTGAGAATCAAGTCTCTACAAAATTAAAAGGATTTCACACATCTTTTGCCATTAAACTAACAGGAATTTGGATAGCATCATAAAGATTAAACAAAGTCATTCATATGCAATTCAGATATACCATAATATCAATGAGCAATAGGAGCTCAGTAAATACTCATTAACCATGTTCATACTTTTCTGCTCTAATTTACTACAAGAACAATCAAGCTATAAAACCATAATGAATAGAGACTTAAACATTCATTTCATGCAGCTAATTCAGCTTCTATTACAAATTATCAAAACTTTGCAGATTACGTCCATACATTACTTAGAGGGATTGGGTTACAAAAGATATTTAATTTCTACATTTGACTTCCAACCTCTAGTAATTATTTATGCACTCTTATCTATCATCGATACTTATCCTACGGCCTTTGCTCAACTTGTCTGCTCACTCCTCCTTATTATCAAATCATCCTTACACTTTTCTTGGCCTCTCCTTGTCTGGTATATATTCAGCCTCTCTCTCTATATTTGCCTTTCAAAAAAATTGACCTCCTCTCTCTATACACTTGGCCACATCTAATTGGCCTCCTCTAATTCCTTCTTTCTATATAACTTGACCTTCTTCTACAATGTCTCAACCTCTCTCTTTTTGTTTATCAACCACTTCCTACTACATATCGGCCCTTGCTCTCAGTATCAGCCTCTTCTAATTGTCTTCATATTTTCCTTGCTCAACTATTGGCTTGGCGGCCTCTTCCTCTATCTCCCCCCCTTTTCCTTTGTTCACCGACCTCTTATATATATGAGGCCTGCACAAATGGTCTTCTTCTGCTCCTCTTTTCTCCCTTCTCTTAGTATTATGCTCATCTACTCCATGAACTATCTATTCTTAGCCATGGGCCTTTTCTTGGCTTTAAGGGCTTGCTTTTGATCTAAGCTATCAGTCATTTCATTTGCAACTGTCAAACCTTTCTCTGCCTTCGGCTATCTTGCTGTCATAACTGTCAACCTGCCTTCTTCCACTCACTACCATCGACCTACTACTGGCTGACCTCTGCCAGATGCTTATCATCTTTCTATTTATATCTGTCACTCATCAATTCGTAACTACCCTTCTCTGATATTGGCCCCATTAACAATTTATCATTTTCCTTCATAGAAATCAAACTTCCTACTGCTACTTTTCCCAAACTTGAATATTGTAACCGATTCCTGCAATAATCTCCACTTTCTCCATTTATTTGACCTTCTAAAAATTAACAATTGACTATTATTATTCCTATTACCTTGGCGATAGGAGCTTCCTTCATGCTTCCTGTCATTTGACCCATACATTTAAACCAAAAATCAAATGCCAAGAATAATTTTCAAGAATTAATAAGATGCCCCTACATCACTTCATCTCTATGAGGGCTTCACCTCTAAGGTGATATCTATTTGTGCTTCAATCATTTTGTTTCATCATTTCTTTGGCCTATGTGCTCCCTTGGGCACGCGCTCTCTCTAACAATGGTGTTGGAAGACTTGAATGTCATTCCAGGGCTTGACCAAGGCAAGCTCCTAAACACCACAACCCCCAAACCCCTCTCTGTGTAATTGCAGGTTATAGGTGCAGTATTTGGCGAAGTGTAGGTTTAGAGAACTAGTGTAAAGGATAAATGTTTGGGATCCAAAATAATATATGGAATATTCCTCTATAGCAGACTAAGGTATGGGCACCAGTGTCTTTCTCACAAATCATACCTCAAATTTGGCATCAGGGGGTTGTCTGCATCATCTTCTCAGTATGAGCTTTAGTAAATTCTTCCGTAATAGACTAAGGTGCCTACCCCATAGTCCTCCAATTGTCCTCCCAACAAATTAGGCTTTGGAAACAACATTTGGGCACTCTCTGGAGCATTTTCTCAATTTTGACCTTTGGCAAATTCTCACTCTAAGGATGTGAGCACAAGCACCATAGTCTTTCAACATCTCTATTTCTAGAATCAGGTTCTCCTCTATTCACTAATCTTGGTACTTCTTTCAGATTTTCTGTACCTATCACGATTTGAAAGTTATGCTCTATTTATCATAAAACTAGGGCTTTGTCCATTATTTATCTAGGGGTTGATAAAAACACCTGATTAAATCATATCTTTCCATAGCAAACAAGAGCACAACGTTTGTAGCTAAGTCCACCTTCACTTGGTTGTGATTTGGCTTAGCTTTGTCCTTGAATGTTATTTTGAAAGGAGGGTTTGATTTGGTATGCTTAACATCATTTCATGCATCTCCTTTTCATACATAAGAGTAAACAAGAATGATATTTGCAAAACAATGAGTCAAGACTTAGACTCTCAAGCCCAACATTACAAGATATTAGTTTGAGAGAAGAATAATGCTTATTATGAAAATTCATTATTGTGATTAATAAAAACTTTTGTGCTACATTATAGTACCAAGACTACCAATATTATGGTAGTCTAAGGAGGACTAGTGGTCAAAATAACCATTTCATATGATTACATTCACTTGGCCTTGATTGGCAAATACTCTAAATGAAATTTGAGCAGTAGAGTGGTTACTATGATGGTATGTCAAGATTTTCTTTTTACCTACATACGACAAGAGTTTAAATATTATTTTATATGATGAGATTAGAGAAGATAAATCTCTAAGAGCATCCCAGATATGTTTAGTAAATGTAAAATTCTTCTTATTGTTATGTTGTCGACTTAAGCCAGATATATTTGTTGTCGACAAGGATTAGTTGAGAATCCTTAGACCAAGATAAGTACCTTGGATGAATTAAGAAGCCATTGATAAAATTATTCTCTATGTTGATATTAGACACCAAAACCAAGAATATAAACTTTTGGAACAAGTGTAGAGTGACAAGGAGTCATAGATTCAATGTTGCAGGTTGCAACACAAGGATTTTCAAAAGACTATGTCCTCATTTTGAACCATCCTTGGTATTGTATTCCAGAATTTAGGAATAAAAATCTAACTCAGGTGGACTATGGGTGAAACTTAGTCAAGTCACTCTATGACTAGTATTAGTCAAACTAAATTCACTATAGGATGACATAGTTTCTAAGTCGAGTTAGAGGTGTGTGAACTCACGACTACATTCATGGAGAAACATCTATTTATATTGAATTTTGGGCCAAATGCATCTATCTCTGCATGCATTAGTTGTTTCACTGTGCTCCAGATTTGCATAACCATCCAATAGTGTCATACTCAGTTAGAAGGAGTCTATAGTTGTATGACTATGATAAGTACCTTGGATGAATTAAGAAGCCATTGATAAAATTATTCTCTATGTTGATATTAGACACCAAAACCAAGAATATAAACTTTTGGAACAAGTGTAGAGTGACAAGGAGTCATAGATTCAATGTTGCAGGTTGCAACACAAGGATTTTCAAAAGACTATGTCCTCATTTTGAACCATCCTTGGTATTGTATTCCAGAATTTAGGAATAAAAATCTAACTCAGGTGGACTATGGGTGAAACTTAGTCAAGTCACTCTATGACTAGTATTAGTCAAACTAAATTCACTATAGGATGACATAGTTTCTAAGTCGAGTTAGAGGTGTGTGAACTCACGACTACATTCATGGAGAAACATCTATTTATATTGAATTTTGGGCCAAATGCATCTATCTCTGCATGCATTAGTTGTTTCACTGTGCTCCAGATTTGCATAACCATCCAATAGTGTCATACTCAGTTAGAAGGAGTCTATAGTTGTATGACTATGTTGGTTATGTAGGTCAAAACACTAGAAACTCAGATGGCAAAAACCTGTTGCTTCCTTATATCTATACTCTTTATGAAGGGTAGGGCCACTTCCAAGAAGGAAGGTGTGCGGGGGACCGCTGGTTTGTGGTTGGAGGTAAAGTGCTCGTGTGATGCTCTCCCTCCCAAGTAGAAGACAAGTTGAGACTTATGAAAATAGATATCAAGATTCTAGATGCAATACATTTCATGTTATGACTTTTGACAGTCAAATTTATGTAAAATTATTCTTATTGCCAAGAGTAAAAGATTGTAAATGTAAAGTGAAACAATTCACTGAAATGCTATCTTTGAATATGTTGTAATTTTTAGGTTTTGAAAATATTCAGAAAATATATGCTATTATTTCCTTGCCATTATGCAAATATTATATATTTATAATCAAGTGTTAGTGTTGATTATGCTTATTTACCTTTCTAGTAATTTGAGTGTGTAAATCCAAATTTTATGAGAAGGCATGTTACATATGGTATCAGAGCTACTGGGTTCAATACATGGACCTATGAGCTCACTACATAAAATCTTCCTCAGACATTAACAGTTGCTAATGTTTGAATGTTCTTATTCTAGAATGGTAAGAACAAGACAAACCACAAGGAAGAAGGTAATAGGAAATGGATGTTAGCTAAAGGCTATGAGGGAGCGAGCCTCAAAAATGAAAACCATAGAAAAAACTAGTTACATTGAAGCCACATGGTTAACTGATTTTGAGACCTTCACTGACACTCTTAAGCATATCAAGTAGGAGAAGGAGAAGAAGGACAAAGCAGCTATGGCTATTGTTCCTGTCACTGAGTATGAACCAGTTAAACCTTCTACACATAGGGACTTACTATTTGGATGTGGTCCTAATGCCCCTGTCATTAGTCAGAAAGTTATGGATGAGTACCTACGAATACATCCACCTTCCAAGTTTGTTTTGGTAAACCTCAAGGGTGAGGAAGAACCCAAGGAGTTTCCCCTTCCTGATAGCGACATGTAGTTGCAAGATGCTAAAGTTTGTAATAAATACGGATATTATGTAATCCGCATATACTATAATACAATTTTGGAATTTTGGCAAAAAAATTCCTTTTCTTGTTTAAGATTGTCTAAATGATAATGGATTTATGTTTATGAATGAATTCAATTGTCTGAAAAACTAATTGAATGCTTAACATGAAAACTTTAGAAGAAGTAGAACGTCAGCATGGTTCAAACCAGAAGCAGTCTTGGGGGTAGCCAAGATGAAGGGCAACCTTCTGGCAACTCCGATGTGAAACTAGACCAGATTCTTGTAATGCTCAATGAAACAAGGGCACGGATTGGAAATTTAGAGCAAGAGGTCAGAGGTCATAGCAGACCTAATCATGAAGCTTTCCATGAAGGTGAAGATTAGGGCCATCATGAACACACCACCCAGAGTGGGCATAGGGAAAATAACATAGGGTCAAGACCAGATGAGGAAAAGAGGAGCCATTTGGCCCTCAAATTGTCCAGGGACATGAAAAAGGTCACACCCCCTAAATTTGATGGAACTGTGAGTAGAGATGCCATAGAAGCTTGGCTCACAGAAATGGAAAAATATTTTGAAATCAGGAACTATTTAGAAATAACCAAGGTGGTATGGGGAGCATATCAATTGGCTAGTGAATCATCCACTTGGTGGATGAATAAGAAGATGGAATTGGGATTGAGCTCTCTGAGTCTAACTTGGGAAAAGTTTGTAGAAATCTTCAGGAAAATATGGTTACCACAATTGTATTTTGATAAAAACTCATGGATTTCCATAACTTGAGACAAGGTGACTCATCTTCATAAATGAGTATTGGGAGAAGTTTACTCATCTCCTTGAGTATGTTCTTCAATACCAGCAGGACGAAAGGTTTTGTATACAGAATTTCATCATGGGGTTAGATGCCCAAATAGGAGGTGACTTAGATGTTCATGGTCCCACTACTATGGACCAAGTCTATGAGAAAGCCATTAAACAAGAGCAGAAGCTAAAGTCCATATTTACTTATCAAGAAAAGAACCTCAAGAAGTTCAAATGGTCACAATCTTCCCAATCATTCAAGAAAAAGGATAACAAGAAGAAATTCAAAGGAAGGGTGATAAAGGATTTTGAAATAATCAAAATGAGTCTAGAGGTGATAAGAAAAATGACAACAATAACCCCAAGAAGAACGGAGATAACTCGGGAAAGCCTTTTGAAAGGTGAGGACCTCCTGGAGGGTGTTTTTCATGTGGATGTGACCACTATGCTAATCAGTGTCCTAACAAGACACAAGGGACTCAACCACAAGGAAATCCCTTACCATCACAATAGGTGGATTTCCAATAGAGAATCCATGTAGCACTGGATAACCAATAGGTGGAGTACTAGATTACTCCAATTGAAACCATAGCTACTTTGTTTGGTGTTCCAATTTTAGTTTTAATAGATACTAGTGCCACTGAATGCTTTATTTTACCAAAAGTTTTAGATAAGATATCTAGAAGAGCTATTATATGGAAAAATCATGGTCAGTAGAGTATGCTAACTAGACAAGGGATCAAGTAGAGCAGTGTTTGTTCAAAGCTAAGGTTGAACTCTAGAGATTTTTGACTAAAGTAAACCTATATGTAGCCCCCTTAGGATCATATGATCTCATCCTTGGAATAAACTAGTTATGGAGGCATAGGGCTAAGGTAGACTATCTTCCTAAAACAGTACAATGCTTAGATGACCTTGGAAATAGAGTTTTTCTACAAGGCACTTCTAGAGAGGTCAAGATGAGGCAAATATCTACCTTACAGTTGAAGAGAGCCAAGTGAAAAGGGTGTTAACACTTTGCAATAAAAATAGAGAAAATAGATGATCACAAAGAGTCTGTCTTTCAAGATGACTTAATGTATTACGAATCTTAGAAAATCCAAGGAGTGGATGAAGAAGAATCTATAGATCAAGAGAGATCAGATATGGAGAAGTACCCCTTTCTTCAAGAATTTGAGGACGTATTTCCAGATGAATTACTTGGATTACCTCCTAAGAGAGCTTTTGACTTTTCTATAGATATAATTCTAGGATTGGAACCTATACCCAAATCTCCTTATCGAATGACTATAGTAGATTTGATGGAGCTAAAGGCTCAACTACAAGAGTTACTAGCAAAAGGATTGATAAGACCCAGTGTTTCACCTTGGGGAGCACCAGTGATCTTTGTTAAAAAGAAAGATGGCACATTGTTCCTATGTATAGAATATTGTATGCTAAACAAAGAAACAATAAAGAATAAGTATATGTTGCCAGATATTGATGATCTCTTTGATCAAATGCACAGGGCATCTATGTTCTCAATGATTGATCTAGGATCAGGATACCATCAATTAAGACTAAAAGATGAAGATATCCATAAAACAACCTTTAGAACGAGATATGGGCATTATGAATTCACAGTCCTACCCTTTGGATTAACGCATGCACCTGAAACATTCATGAATTTAATGAACAGAGTATTCAGGGATTGTTTGGATAAGTTTGTTCTTATTTTCCTTTATGATATTTTGATGTATTCCAAAAGTGAGGAAGAACATCTACAACATTTGCAGATTATTCTTCAGTGTTTGAGAGAGAATAAAATTTATAGTAAGCTCTCAAAGTGTAATTTATTTCAAAAAGAAGTACAGTACCTAGGTCATATAATCTCAACAAAGGGAATTATAGTAGATCTACCAAAGATCAAAGCCATTCTAGAGTGCCCTGCACCAAAAAATGTGAATGAAGTTTGTAGTTTTATGGGTCTAGCAGGATATTACAAAAAAATTGTGGCTAACTTTTCAAGAATTGCCTACCCCATTACTTCTCTACAAAGGAAAGGAAAAAGATTTGTTTGGTTATAAAAGTGCCAAGAGGAATTTGATCAACTAAAATAGAAGCTAACTACAAAACCAATTCTAAAGGTAGTTGATCCAGAGGGTCATTTTGTAGTCATCACCGATGCCTCGGGAGAAGGATTAGGTGGTGTACTTATGCAAGAAGAGATAGTTATTTGTTATGAGTCTAGAAAACTAAAGATGTATGAGCATAATTATGCCCCACATGATCTCGTGTTAGCAGTAGTGGTTCATGCACTACAAATATGGAGGCTTTATTTACTTGGGAAACCCTTTGAGTTAAGGACAGACCATCAAGGACTTAAATATTTATTTACTTAACCACATCTTAATGCTCATTAGAGAAGATGCTTATATTTAATAACTGAGTATGATTTTGAGATCAAATACATTCAAGGCAAGGAAAACCAAGTAGCATATGCCTTAAGTTGAAGGAGACATATCTCCTCTATGATTTCTATTCATTCTGATTTCAAGAATTAGGTGTTGCAAAAGTCCAAGGGAGATGAATACTATGAGATGATTAAGCAAGCTCTCTCAGAAAACCCTCATGATTCTAGGTATAATGGATTCCACTTTGAACTAGATGGACTACTAAGATTCAGAGAAAGAATGTACATTCTAAACTCTGAGGAGTTAAGGAATATCATGTGGAAGGAAGTTCATTCTACACACTATTCAAGACATCCTGGAGTGACGAAACTACAAGCCGATGTAAAACCATTATACTTCTGGAAAGAAATGAAGAGGGATGCTGCAAGGTTTGTAGCAGGATGTCTAGAATGCTAGAGGATGAAAGAAGAACATCATCACCCGACATGACTCCTATATCCTCATGAGATTCTAGAATGGAAATGGCAGATCATCAGTATGGATTTTGTACAAGGTCTTCCTATGTCTATAAATAGACAATGCTATTCTAGTAGTGGTAGATAGACTCACTAAGGTAGCACATTTCATACTCAGGACTTTGACAAATGGAGCACCAGTCATAGCCTGTAAATTTGTGTAAGTATTTAGGTTGCATTGTATTCTTGAGAAGATCATCTCAGATAGGGATGCCTGCATGACATCAAGATTTCGGAAAAATTTATTTTCCTCAATTGGAACTCAATTGAACATAAGCTCAACTTATCATCCTGAGACAGATGACCAGACAGAAAGAGTGAACCAAGTATTCAAAGATCTATTAAGAATGTATTTGCATGGATCAACAATACAAGTGGGAGGATTATCTTCCTCTTGTAGAATTTGCTTACAATAATTCCTATCATTCCACTATTAGGATGGCCCCATTTGAAGCATTATATGGAAGAAAGTGTCAAACTTCTATAAGATGGGATAAGATAGAAGATATGATTAGCCTTGGTATAGAAATGCTATCAGAAATAGAAGAATAGATCAAGTTGATCAAGAAAAGGCTAACAGAGGCAAATGATAGACAAAAAATCTATGCAGATGTTAAGCGCATTCTAAGACATTTCTCAATAGGAGAAAAAGTTTTGTTTAGGGTCAAGCCTCAAAAGAGTTCCATTAAGGTTGGAAATTCATCCAAACTAGCTCCTAGATATGTGGGTCACTTCAAAGTTCTCAAGGAAGTCAACCCAATTGCTTACAGGATTGCTCTACCACCAACTCTTGCCTTGATGCATAATGTATTTCATGCCTCTTATTTGAAAAAGTATATTGTAGGAGATAATCATATTCCTATTCTTGATTGGAATGCCTTACAGGTGAAGGACCCAAGAGTGGTAATGATTGAGACTATCAAAGTGCTCGAAATATGTAAGCTACACTTGTGTAATAAAGAAGTTAGTCAATGCAAGGTCTAGTGGAGCCAGTATGTAGAAGATAATGCCACTTGGGAAAGTTATCATGATATTTACCAAAGATTTCATCGTTCATTTTAATCTTTTTCAAAGATGAACAAAAACTTTTTCATGTTATAACTTTTGGATACATTGGATCATCGTGGACAATGAATCTTATGGGGGGAGATATGTCACATACCTAAACTTTTACTATGCTTTACTTTTACTTGCATGTAATTAGTAGATAAATTTTCATGGATTAATGATTTGATGTTTAGAGAAAATTTTAGGATAAATCAATGATTTATGAGTTATGATTAAATACATATAATTTGACATGTGATTAAATGTTATTGAGATTAATAACTTATAATGTATAAGGATTTACTTATGATACACTAATCCTAGTTTGTGTGACTGTGAGTTGTAACCAAGAAATAGATTTCCACCTCTGAGAAAAGAGGAAGAGCATCATTGGAGAGAAGGGAATAGATGTTTGGAAAGGAACAGGTTTTGCCATTCGAGTCTTGTGCTGTATAATTAGTGAACCCTCATGAGATGGGTAACCAGTAATTAACTCTTCTTGTTTAGTCCATCTCATCTTGACAGTTGTCAATTTACCGTTTAGGAAAGGTTTTCCTGATGTTAGACCTTATTTGATAAGGATAAAGTGTTATTCAGGAAATATTAATGTTGTTAAGAGTTTAACAATTTTCCTCTGTTGGAACTTTCCTATATATTTCTAGTGAATCCCTATTTATTTATGTTGTCGTCAGTGCAAGGTTGTGAAGGGGGGAGAAAACCTCAACCCCATACTCGCACTTTGTCAAATGACTTCTACCAACATCTGTAATTGTGGTAATGCTACCACTATATTGAAATATGTTATATTTATTTATTTATTTTTAATAATATATATTGTAAAAGTGTATTGGTTTGTTTAAGTCTTAAGTTCTTATCATTTTGTGATAAGTGTTAGTGTAGGTTTTTATTTCCTAGTTAGGTTATTTATTTTTCCCTATATTCTTAGGTTTTTCCTACACTTCTATTAGTCTCTCTTAGGTTAATACAACATGTCTTATTAGGTGAGTGGTTGCAAGGTGTCACCTTCCTACATGTGAGCATCTATTAGCTATCTTGGGAAGATACTTTGCTATCTTTAGTCCGATAGATGGTTGCTCCTGATTGGTCGATGTTGCCACCTCCTCCCTCTCTCTAGTCTATATAAGCATGCTACCTGGCTTGTATTGTGTATCTTTTTCTTTTGCATCCTCTTAATGCTATTTTTTTTCTAGCATTTGCATTACTCTCTTAGAGACTAACTCTGTGTTGCTATTTTGATTTCGTATCATTTGCATTCATAGTTTAGATATCTATTCTTTGCACTAGTTTTCTGGGTTAATAATCTTTTCAGATTCTAACATGGTATCAAAGCTTTTCTATGTGCAAGAGTAGATTTTAGTTTCCATATTTGAGAGATTTAGGGGGCTAATTAAGCATATTGCAATTTTCTGAAAAACCCAGTATGCTCTTCTCTTACATCTTCGGATGATCTAGAGAATCAGAAAAGTTTGACGGAAACATTTTAATATCTGGGGTTTGCACATGTGTTTTATGAAATCTAGGTGATTGCAACATTTTTGGTTATACTAGTAGTATTTCCAGCTATTCCAACATGTCCAAGAGGCTTGAGAAAGTCAGATTTGGCTTTCATTTCACCGAAATCAGAGATCGTCATACACAGTTGCAGAACTGGGGTTTCAAGCTCAAATCTGACAACCAGCTTACATATTTGGTGTTTTCAATCAATATTGTAGGTTCCAGCATGCCATTACTTGTCTTAGGTAGCTGATTCAACCTTTGCATGTGGTATTTTGGTTGTTGGGGTCATTTTTTGTAGCTAAAAGCATTTTGTTTACATTAGAACTACATCTTCTGTACATCAGCAAGAAAAATGCCTTCTAAGTTTTGTTTGCAGCACAGAAAAAACATCTGGGTATCTTTTAGTTTTTGTATGTAGTCTGTATATTTTTCTGAATCGAACTCAGAAAGCTACATCAATACCCCTCTCCACTGGTAGTTGCAGTTTTGAAGGCAGTTTTGAAATGCTCCGTTCTTGCTCATACGGACTCTGTTTCCCACAATTTTTTTTTTTTTTTGCTATTTTTTCGTGCTCTATGCACTAGTGCAATCATTTTTTGATTTTGATGCAGAGATTTTTTAGAAATTGTAGATTCTCAGTCATGACACTACACAGTTCTCATTTTGGGAACTTCAAAGGATCATAACTTTCACATACGACCTCGTATCGAGGCGATATGTTTTTTGAAAGTGCATGATTTTTCGAGTAGATTGCAGTGGTGTTATTTATTTCTCTAGGTATTGTGCCAAAGTTGTATTTTTAGCATAAGCTCTTCATGAGGGTTTTGTAATGTATTGAAATCAAGACCACTTAGTATTTCTTGCTAGTGGCAGTTGTAAATGCACTAAATATAAAGTGCCAAATCATATTTTCTTGGGGGTTCTTTGATTGAGTGAAAAATGGGGTGTCTTATGTGCTCTCTTTGAGTCACATCTTTTATGGGGTTATTGTAATCATTTTAGGGGTTCATCATGGATTTCAGTTATTTCCATCCTTCTGTTGTTAAGCTAACCTTAGAGAACTATTTGTCTTGGAAACAAGGGATAAAGAATCATTGCCTTGAGCAGGATCTATTGCCCCATCTTCTTGGACTCGTTCCTGAGCCAAGTGACTATGAACAGAAGAATGCATGGTTTAACAATAATGACATGGTCTATGGACTGATATGTATTACTATTTCTGAGGATATTCTACATCACATAGAGCACAATGAGTGCCCTTTCACTGCTTGGACCATAATCCAGCAATATGGAGACTTTGGATCTTCATCTAATAGTGATGTTTCCTTAGATGACCAGGCTCTGGTGGATGATACTGAGACTTCTTTTGCCCCATCTTGTGTGACATACATTGATACCCCATCTTTAGATACATCACCTGTTACTTCATTAGATTCTAGAGATGCTTCTTTGAGAGCTTCCAATGGTTCTTTGCAGCAGGATCATTATAGTCTTCCTAATTAGGATTCCTATCTATCAGACATTGCATCTTTGTTTTTGGAGTCTCACATTTTAGATTTGGAGGACACATTTGAGGGGTTATCTCTCCTCTTTCATGACAGATATTTTGCCCTTGTACCTGCTATTACTACAGAGTTCATAGAAGCTTCTTCAAGGGCTTCCAGTGATTCTTTGCAGCAGGATCATATTTGTCTTCTGGATTCACTTGCATATTTGGTGTTTTCAATCAATATTGCAGGTTCCAACATTGGAGTTTTTTCTTCCTAAGGGGAGAAATGTCATTTGCGACAAATGGATCATCTTCAACATTCATATATGGGCATCCTCTTTTGGCATAGGAGCTACTTTGTTGTGGGGGGGGGGGTTTCTCTCTCTTTGGGGGGGAATTTTATGTACATGGGTACCTCATCAGGCTTGATTTGTCGGGACCCATTTCTACATCCACCTAAGCTTCTCTTATGGGGGGTGTTAGTGTAGGTTTTTATTTCCTAGTTAGGTTATTTATTTTTTCCTATATTCCTAGGTTTTTCCTACACTTCTATTAATCTCACTTAGGTTAATAAAGCATGTCTTATTAGGTGAGTGGTTGCAAGGGGTCACCTTCCTACATGTGAGAATCCATTAGCTATCTTGGGAAGATACTTTGATATCTTTAATCCAATAGATGGTTTCTCCTGATTGGTCGATGTTGCCACCTCCTCCCTCTCCCTAGTCTATATAAGCATGCTACCTGGCTTGTATTTTGTATCTTTTTCTTTTGCATCCTCTTAATGCTATTTTTCTTCTAGCATTTGCATTACTCTCTTGGAGACTAACTCTGTGTTGCTATTTTGATTTCGTATCATTTGCATTCATAGTTTAGATATCTATTCTTTGCACTAGTTTTCTGGGTTAATAATCTTTTCAGATTCTAACAATAAGCTTGCAATCGATGGCAAGCCACTATGTTCACACAGTGGTACATGACCCCATACTCCATAATAATGTGGAGAGAATGGGGAAAACCATTTATGGTTTGGAGTGATATTTGCAAAGGGAGAACATCTCCACGTTTGCATGTCCTTTTTCATGGAGATATCATAGGAGACTGAGAATTTATCCCTGCAGGTGTAGGGAGTATATTATGTGTTAGAAACAACCATCAATAGTTAGTAAGACTACGGGAAGAGAAAAAAAAAAGGAGACCCTGGAGTGAAGAAAGATAGAGAGCATGATAAGTCTTGAAACAAGAACAACAGAGAGGGATTCGAAGCTGGATAGGGTCTGTGACCAAACCTTATATAGGTACATTTATATTTACATAAGTTTCAATCAAATCTTTGCTCAAAGTATGTCTTCATTTATCTCTATTGTTGAAGCATGTCTTTATTCATCTTTACCTTCAATGCATGTATATACGGTGGTGTTTATCTGGTGCCTGTGTAGGCCAATAATCTTATACTATGTATTTTTAAATTGGTTATAATGGGTCGATACCTACAGGACATTAGTAATGTCTTAAACTATTTTCCATGAGACTCACATTAATAAATACAACTTATGTTAGACAAAATGATAGCCAAGAGTTTCCTCTATGAAACGATAAGCAATTATTTGTGCCTATATGAGACTTTTCTTCCCACAGGTTTGTATACCCATAGTCTATGTAAAACAATACTCGTCACTAGTTCAATGTTAAAACAACAACATTGGTGTATAGTGAAGCCATTATATTGATTATTAAACCTTTCTAAGCATCAAGGATACCAGAAATCTAGTTGTCAACTAGAAGGTTCTGGTGTTATGATCTACTTATAAATGCATTAGAGAATGCCAAAAGATTGATGCAGACTCTTTATCTTATTTCTGATTGAAAAAAACTCACCTATGTTAGTAAACAAGAATTTTATTGGCAGAACAATGAGTTGAGACTTAGACTCTCGAGCCCCATATTACAAGATATTAGTTTGAGAGAAGAATAATGCTTATTATGAAAATGTATTACTGTGATTAATAGAAACTTTTGTGCTACATTATAGTACCAAGATGACCAATATTATGGTAGTCTAAGGAGGACTAGTGGTAGAAATAACCATGTCATACGATTACATTCACTTGGCCTTGATTGACAAGCACTCTAAATGAAACTTGAGTAATAGAGTGGTTATTATGATGGAGATAATTAAGAATAATAGGTAAAAATGGAGAAATATAGATTTTAGATGTAGCTGTAATGTCAAGATATTCTTTTTACCTACATATGACAAGAGTTTAAATGTTATTTTGTATGATGGGATTAGAGAAGATAAATCTCTAAGAGTATCCCAGATATGTTTAGTAAACATAAAATTATTCTTATGGTTATGTTTTCAACTTTAACCAGATATATTTGTTGTCGACAAGGATTAGTTGAGAATCCTTAGACCAAGATAAGAACCTTGGATGAATTAAGAAGCTATTGATAAAATTATTCTCTATGTCAATATTAGACATCAAAACCAAGAATATAAACTTTTAGAACAAGGTGTAGAGTGACAAAGAGTCATAGATTCAATGTTGCAAGTTGCAACAAGAGGCTTTTCAAAAGACTATGTCCTCATTTTGAACCATCCTTGGTATTGTATTTCAAAATTTAGGAATAAAAATCTAAGTCAGGTGGACTATGGGTGAAACTTAGTCAAGTCACTCTATGACTAGTATTATCAAATTAAATTCATTGTAGGATGAGATAGTTTCTAAGTCGAGTTAGAGGTGTGTGAACTCATGACTACATTCATTGAGAAATGTCTATTTATATTGAATTTTTGGCCAAAGTAGTGCATTTATCTTTGCATGCATTATTCGGTTCACTATGCTCCATATTTGTATAACCATCTAGTAGTGTCATACTTAGTTAGAAGGAGTCTATGTTATATGACCATGTTGGTTATGTAGGACACAACACTAGAAACTCAGATAGAAAAAACCTATGGGTTCCTTATATCTATACTCTTTGTGAAGGGTAGGGCCACTTCCAGGAAGGAAGGTGTGCGAGGGGCTGCCAATCTGTGGTTGGAGGTAAAGCACTCAAGTGATACTCTTCCTCCCAAGCAGAAGACAATCCGAGACTTATGAAAATAGATATCAAGTTTCCAGATGCATTGAATTTTATGTTATGACTTTTGACAATCAAATTTATGTAAAATTATTCATTATTGCCAAGAGAAAAATATTGTAAATGTAAAGTGAAAGAATTCACTGAAATGCTATCTTTGAACACATTGTAATTTTAAGGTTTTGAAAATATTTAGAAAAGATATGCTATTATTTCCTAGCCATTATGCAAATATTATATATTTATAATCAAGTGTTAGTGTTGATTATGTTCATTTACCTTTCTAGTAATTTCGGTCTGTAAATCCAAATTTTATTAGAAGGCATGTTACAATCTTCTTCTTATGTATGCTCACACCTCTACCTAGCATATGGTTGTATCCTCACACCAGGAGCTATTTCCACATTAGGAGGCCTCTCCTCTTTAGGATTCATGAACTTCTCTACATTCTCCAATATTTTCATGATTCTGACAACTATATTCTTCTCCTAAAGACAAAAGCCAGGAAACCTAGGATCTTTCTTCTTTCTTTCATTTTTTTCATGTACAATTCTTTTCCACTTTTCAGTTTTCTCTTCAACTTCTTCAAATGATAAATAATTCCTCACAACAAATTCTACAAGTGTCATTTTGTGCAAGAAAGAATTTTTTTTTTACACTCAATCTAATTGAATTTATGAATCCCTCTGGATCAAATTGCTCTCTGACAATGGCAAACTTCAACCTATAGCTTTTCAACAATGGATATATTTGATCCAGGCCCTCTTTGTTGATTACCTGAAAATCTGACCACTTCAGGGCAGTAGAGAACAATGAACCCTTCTTCTGACCTCTAAGATGTAGTTTATCCACTTCATTCAGTTGCCAAACAATCTCCAAATAGGCCAGTCTTTTAGGTACATATACAGACAATAAATGTGGTTTCATAGTAACTGATATATGTAGAGTATTGATTCAGAAACCAATCTCCCCAATTATGCTTTATTCTAACCTGAGGAGTTACTCACAAGGTCTAATGACATCCCTTATCTCACATGGTATTCTGTCTACATGTTCACCCATATATGTCATTAGTTTCCTTACAAAGAATTCCTCAAAAATGATAAAATTTGAATTTGAATGATCCCTATCCCACAGAAAGGTCCAGTATTGTACTAGCAAAGGTTGTTCTTCATCATCAAATTGTTGTACCCTCAGGGTCTGATTCCATTGTCTCCTACCACAATACAAAAAATGTGGTACAGGTGGGAGTACCATTTGAATTCATGCTTCTAATTTTTCTTCAAGGACACCATCTATTTATGCATCCCATCAACTAAGAAAGAAGCAAAATCAAACTCCACATTTACAATGTTGTCCTGGATATCAATGACCATAAACATTAGATGCATAGGAATGCTTTCTTTTGCATCTTCACCCAAAATCTGACATAGTGAATAATAGGTATTTATGAAATAGTATTCAAAGGCCTTTATACTAAGAGTATCCTTCTCAAAGACTTCCAATCCTCTACCACCAGAAATCTTGAGTCTATGTCTAGGAATTTTGACAGACCTGTGTAGGGCCCTATGTGTCTCATACGTCTTTATGAATTTCTCAAAATCAACGGCCTTGTTTGTAGCCCTATTGCGATGAAAGATCTCTGCAATGTAAGGCTTGGTGAAGGAAATAATTTTATTTCCATTGGACGCAAACACTCTTCTTGAACTAACATCATATACATGCATCAAGTCAAACCAAATCTGCATCTACAAATACATTTGGAACCATGACTTTGCCCATGTCCAAGTTCCATCCATTACTCAATGGATACCTAGAACCCCTATTTCTATGTCAGTGCTCAAACAAAGACCATCCTATCATAGGGGTAATTACATCTTTGATTTCCCCAAAATCATCCACAAACTTCTCATCTTTATTCCTTTCAAGAAGACTTAGAGGTCATTTTGATGAGCCCAGACATTGAGTGAGAAAATTCTATTCAAAACTTCATTTTTCTAATGTGCTATCCATTTCTTACTTGTGCAAGATTTAACTACAAGCTAGGGTTTATTTGAAATTAAAAAAACTCAACAATTCATCCTAGTATACTTATGAATTCAACGTATACGACTAGAAATTGATAAGATTTGCAAGCAAATGGATCAAAATACCAGTAAATTCACACTTGTTGGTTGCAACCAAAAACCTTCTTCAATTATTGACGTGTGTTGCTTGATTCCCACAAGAATTGCAGTTACCAATGACTGTAATAATAGCAACAATCTATTTTATGCATTTACTTCACCAATTAAGCAAGATTTTAGCCTATTTTCTATCAATCACCATTAATGTGATTGTGCACCGACCTATAGGCTAAGACTAGCCATTCTTCATGTTTGAATATGCACTTTTGATCTAATCAGTTTGCGAGAGAATCTACAACTTTGATTTGAAATTTTCATCACTAAAAGTCACTTTACATGCTTAAAATAGCGTGGACCAATTAGAATTAACCATCTCATCAAAAGAATTTCCATTCAAAATCCATATGGCATCTCATCATAAAAGTGCAGGCCCATGAGGGACCCACACCACAACTCTCACACTAGTGCGTTGAGTACTAACTTCGGCTTGTAGGACTGGATGGAATCCACGTGACATGAGTCACTCCGTCACAGCATCACAAAGTATATTCTTTAGCATCTTTATGCTGCACGCTCATGTGATCCAATGAGGAGCGAGCATAGCTTAGGATTCTGACTAATATGACTTTGGGCCCACTTGCCTGGAAATCTACGGTCAATGCATCAGTGCAGATCTGAAAGATCAGATCGATCTAGAGCCTGTGATGCCACGATAACTATCAATTTGATCTTAGGAACTTTCAACCCAAAATTAGGGAATACTTAGATACACAGGACTAGTCAGTAACTAGGCTCAAAGGACTAGTTTCAGATGGGAAACAAGACATGAAGTTATAGATTAAACTCAGGGTGACTTCCAACAACAAGTCAACTCAAAAATAGAATGCAGGCTTAAAGGAAAAAAGACTAAGGGTTTATGGTTTAAACACTTATACTTAGACTTAGTCAATTTTAGGGTTTCTAAGCTAGGGAGCAAGGGAATTGCATAGGGGTTCCACCAGTGGCTCTGGTTGGGAATGCATGGCTTTTGCAGACATTGTGAGAACTACAGAACTTCAGGTGTAGACCAAACTAGACAAAACACAAAACCCTAAAACTAAAATAGAACAACAAAATTAGAAAATGGGAAAGACAAGCAACCTAACTAACTATTTATAATGTGTATGGAATAAATCCTCCTTTAAGAAAAGAAGGGCTTCAAAAATTGTCCATGCACTAGCGATTCCTGAAATTCACCATCAAGATTCTACAAAAGGTATGAATCCTCCCCATGTGTATTACTAATAGATATGGACCTGTCCAGAGAGGATCAAACTTGCCATGTTTTCCCTTATCTTGATATATGTCATTCCACATGAGAACTGGTTCATTAACCTGAAACTTCCTTTGTAAGCCTTTCTTATCAAACAAGTACTTCACATGTTGTTGCTTCTTCAAATTAGTTTTATGTGCCTTTCTTCTAGTTTCATCCAATGCAATCAATTGGTTGACCCATTTTGTCATTGCATCCTAAAAATCATCATCATTTTCTTGTATAAAATTGTATATTGGCAAAAAGGTTATTCATAGGCATCCTTGCTTCTACTTCATACACCAATTTAAAAGGAAACTTGTCTGTTGCCTTTTTTATAGTTACCCTATCAGCCCACACCACCAACTTGAGCTTGGAATCCCACGCCTTCTTGTTTTTTTCAAATTATCCTTTTGATTATTTTCATCAAGCTCTTGTTATTGGATTCAACCTGACCATTACCTTGTGGGTGATATGGTGATGAGTATGACAAAGTAATGCCATAATTGTTGTACAAATCCACAAATTCATCTGACCTAAAACACATCACATTATCCATGAGGTAGTCTTTTATTGCTCAAACTCTTTGAAATTTACCTGATTGTCTCCTGAAAACCCATCCATCATGGATAGGTGCTCACAACTTGTAACCTTTTGTAGCATGACCTCTATATCAGGCAAAGGTTAATTATCCTTAAAGGATGCTACATTTAGGTTCTTGAAGTCAACACAAAGCCTGATATCTCCATTCTTCTTTCTGACTAGAACCAAATTAGAGACCTAAGTGGAGTGCCTAATGGTTTTGATGATCCATCCATCCCTTAACTTAATCAGTTCTTCTTGCATTTTCAAAGCTAAGGTTGGATTAAAAGGCCTATGTTTCTACTTAAATGGTTTAGCATCTGGTTTCAATGGAATCTCATGTTGAAATAGGTCATCTATATAAAATTTCATATCATCATAAGACCATGCAAAAACATGCTTATATTTTCTAAGCAAAGCAATCAACATTGTTCTGATATGAGGAGTCAACTGCTTACCAATATACACATTTTTTGGAGCACTATCCGTTCCCAAATTTACTTCCTCTAAGTCTTGCTTATTAGTTGGAGTGGTCTTGGCAACAAATTGATCATTATTATCAAAGGCTCTTTCTAAAGCAACCAATCCTCTTAGAATCTTATTTGTCTTAAGTTGTATAACCTCATTACCAAACAGTGTTTCCTTTCCATCAATAGTTTCCACAAAATTCTAAAAATCTATTTCTTGATTTTCATACTCATCTATCCAATGCAGAAATCTGATCAAATCTTTATCATCATTGAATACCTGCCAACTATAAATATTATCAGGGATAACAGGTCTTACGTTTATTTCCACATGTGCAATTTCATCCAAGGTTATGTGATCTAGTCTAATTGCAACATTTGCCAAAAAGTCCGGCATGACGTTTCTTGATCTCTCAACCCAATTAATAGAAAATCCATCAAATAATTCTATAATATCCCACATTGCATGATTATACTATTTTAACCTCTTATTCTTTGATGCATACTTACTACTCACTTGTGAAACAATGAGCTCTGAATTACCTAAAACCTTAAGTGTTTTAATCCCATGTTTCACTTCTATGTTCAACCCAAGCAAGAGTGCGTCATACTCTGCAATATTATTAGTGCACTCAAACTTCAAAAGGAATGAGAACTTAAAAGTCTTACCACTAGGAGCAACAAAAACTACTCCTGCACCTAATCTTTCTTTTGAACAAGCACCATCAAAATACATGGATCATATTTCATTCTCACCTTGTGATTTTTCTACCTCATAATGAATGGGCCTTTTAACATCAATGTCAGGATTAAATGACACAACCTAAAAATTGTCACAATCAACATCAACAAAGTATAACTGATCAGTAGGCCCATCTTCTTCAACTAGGTGTGGTGTCCCTTTTTCCCTTTCCAACTTGACCTCCTTCCCATTCATGGGAATCATGGAATAAGATAAATCTAACTACATGCTACCTCCAATTAGAGTTACCCCCCTCCTGGACAACAACATCCCATATTGTTGTTTAATGTCCACCACTGTGACATTCATTGTATACTTATTCTCAGGATAAACTCCAAGCATAAAATCAACATTTTTCATAATTCCAATAATAGGTACTTCTTTGTTCTCCATAGAAAAAAACTTACCACATGCCTTATCTATTTTCAATCATATATCTTCCATAATGGCCAAAGGCATAATATTGGTAGATGCACCTGAGTCAAGCATACAATTTTTAACCTTTTTACCATTTATGATCAAAGAAACATAAAAGGGTTCTATCTAAGGACACTTTGTGAGAGTGGCTCCCAAATATACTTCTAGAATTTCCTCTTCTCCCACATCGGTCACTTGGTCTACTTTCTAATGTTTATCACCCTAATCTGGCTACTTAGTGATACCAAGATTAAAGCCACTGATTTATTTCTATGTTCTTCAATCTACATCATTTTAAGCAATGGAATAGAGACTTTCATTTGAGACAATGCTTGGGTCATATCAAATGAGATAAAATTCTGCATACAAGCTGCATTTTGATTCATACTGGTTATGTTATGACTCTTACCTTTTTCATCAATTTGAACAACCTTAGCACCTCCCGATCTCTCCCGATCTCTTCATAAGGTTATTCCACCCCCAAAATCTCTCCTATTTCAAAAAATTAAATTAAGATTTTAAATAAATTAAAAATATATATATTTCATTAAAATATGCACATGTTCTCTCTAAAAAATTTAAAAAGACAATAATTAAAAATACTCAAAAGCTAACCCAGGTTAATTTATTTTTAAAGTTGAGAACTTTATATGAAATAAATGTTTCTATTTATTATTTTTTGTTTTTTTAAGTTGATTTATAGAAATAGATGTTTCTAAAATTTATTGTTTATTTTGAATTAGATTTTTGAAGTTGAGTTATAGAAATAGATGTTTCTAAAATTTTATTTTTTATTTTGAATTATATTTTTTGAAGTTGAGTTATATAAATAAATGTTTCTATTTCTTTTTAAATTTTGAATTGAATTTTTTCGTGAACATTCCAATGAAGATGATTTTTTAATTTTAAAATTTTAAAATTTTGTATTATATATAATAAAAAAGTTGTCACATAAATAAATAAAAATTAACGTGGGTGCATATAAAAATAAATTAAAATAATTTTTTTATTAGCTACTATTGCTAATATGAATGCCACATAAAATAAATTAAAAGATTTTTTATGTTTTTTAGACTGCAGGAATCAGTAACCCCCTTATAAACTAGGGTGTGCCTAGTAAACTTTTTTCACATGACCAATGACGCTAGCATGACATGCCCTTCGATACCACGGGGATGGGGGGGAGACTGGACCTTGTGACCTTTACCACAACAGAATTTTTTAGCCAATCGAACTAGGGGCCCTGCCCTTTTTTTATGTTTTTTTTTAAATGTTATTATTGCATTTAAAAATAAATAAAAATTAAAAAGTTCAGTTACTCCAATTTTTTTTATATTAATATATATACACACATACATTAATATATATTATTTATTCATTTATTTTATTTTATAATAAACATAAATAAAAATAAAAAATTTGTAATTACTTCTTTAATTTTTTATATTGATATATACACACAAATACATTAATATATATTATTTATTTATTTGATTATTTTATAATAAACATAAATAAAAATTAAAAAGTTGCAATTATTATTTTTAATTTTTTTAATATTAATATATATACACATACATTGATATATTAATATATATTATTTGTTTTATTTTATAATAAAAAAACTTTCTTTTATTATTTTAGACTTACTTTAGTTTTTTTGTTTTTTGTTTTTTGTTTTTTTTTTAATTTTTACTTTTTGTTTCTATTATAATTATTATAAATCAATTAATTAAAAAACAAACTCAAGTAAAGTTTGAGAAAATAAACGAAAGTTGATTCTCCAACTCTAACTTGCTATAAAAATTTAAATATTTTAATTATATTTAAATAAATATTTAACTCACATTTAACCCAACTTTTTACATAAACTTGCAAGGTTGCTAAAATGAATTATTTTTTAGAAAGTAAAAGAAAGCATCTTTTGACAAAAAGAAAGCATCTTTTGACAAAATGAAAGCATCTTTTGACAAAGAGAAAGCATCTTTTGACAAAATGAAAGCATCTTTTGACAAAACAAAGAATCTTTTATTTTTTAAATGGATTAAATATTTAATCATTAGGAGAGCTCAATGAAGGGGATATAATCTTATGTTGGTGTTATCAGTCTGTCTATCCTTGGATTCCTCATTGTCATTATTTTGCTACCCTTTTGGAATCTCTAAAGTTGAACCTTAGGCATTGTTCTAGAACTGCTTCACAAACAAATTTCCTGGTTTCCTAGAATCACCAGTTTGGACCTTACCCCTAAGATTGTAATTACTTTTTACCTAGGAAACTGCAGCAGCTATGAGAGCCCTAATTTCCTCATTAGAAGGTCTCCTCAAATGAATATTAGGAATTCACAAGTCAAGTCCATACACATAATTATCTTCATTTTCATCATCTGAGAAGACTTGCTTGTAGACCTGTTCCTTCTAATATCTTCTTTTAGTCACATCTAATTCAGCATCTTGTTCATTTGAAGAGGAATAGTCTCCACTAGTAAACAACATATTAATACTATCATCCTCATTATAATTTGTCTAACTACATTCATCACAATTGTTACCATCACCTTGAAGGATTTAGCAACCATACACTAAAAGGAAGCAAGGTATGCGGAAAACACTTCCTACACTGATCTACTGAGGAAAGATTTATGCAAATTTTAACTTTTGCAGTTACAAATTAAGATGCACATTAATAGAAAGGTAATAACAACATCCAAATGCTCACAACACAAGATATACGTGGGAAAACCCTTTCAGGTATAAAACCCCACACTCCAAAGTTGCCCAATATATTTTTCAGGAATCAAGAAGATTACAATATACTTGCAGAGCAAGCTTTCACAGGAGTATTAATCAACCAAAGATCTATAGATGACTAAACATCTATAAGACTCTTACACGTAACCTCCATCTCAAGCCCCTGATATATAGGAGATACAATACAATAAACCGTCAATGGTAATTACAAAACCATGAGCCAAAACCACCCAAGAGTGGGGCCCAGATTATCTCTAATCAAATACGCCTTGTGATGTGCCAAATAACACACCAACATGTGTAATTTCCCCCTTTACAAATCTTTTATGTGCCCAACACGTTTTCACATTTCCCAAAAATAGGAGGTCCAACTTCTGGAGGCCATAAGTTTTGATCCAGGTGTCTGATTGATGAACCATTTGATGCATCAGAAAGATCATGAAGAGATCTATCAAGATATGACCTTATTTTCTTGTTATGACAACTTTCAGGGCATTTAGGGACCTCTAAGTGCCTTAAAATTGAGTTTGAAACTTTTTCGACAATTTCAAAAAATATAAACTTTAATATCTCTCAATCCAGAAATGATCCTGAGTTGAAACTAACCTGAGATGTTTACTTAGAAGTTCCACACCTTTTGGAAAAATTTTGGGTCCATCCAAGGTCAAATGAAGAGTTACTAAAAATAGCAAGTCCTGCCATTTTTAGCCCTTTTGGAAACTTTGAAAGTTCTAGACCATTCTTCAAGATAAAGGGTATTTGAAAAGACCAAAACTGTGAAGATTAGTAACCTTTCGTAGTTGCAAGGTTGAGACACTTTTCTTAACATTTTCCCACTTTTAGAACACCTTGCAAGACCAAAGGGAGTATTAGCACCATGATTTAATTGCTAGGGGCCAAAAGGCCCATAGACTCTGAACACCATCTGAAATTCTCTATGCTCATGGGTTTTATCAAGGAATCTCCAACATTCATCAAAGTGTCAACTTTGGCCAAGTTTACCTTCCCATCCTCTACCATGTCATGAAAAAAATGGTACTGGACATCAATATGCTTAGTCCTCGCATGGAATGTAGGATTCGTTTCCAAACATATGGTGCTCTGACTGTCACAACAAATAGTAATCTTCCTTGCATCAAACCCAACATCATAACACAATCTCTTAAGCCAAATGGCTTCTTTACAAGCATGAGTTGCTGCCATGTACTCAGCTTCAGTAGTGGACAAAGCAACCATAGGTTGCCACTTACTCATCCAACTAATAGAACCACCAAACATAGTGAATACATAAACACTAGTGGATATCCTACTGTCAATATCACCTGTCCAATCTGAATCAATAAATCCTTGAATACAAAGTGAATGCCAAGGTCCTATAGGATAACCATGATAACATAAGGAATACTTGGAAGTACCCCACAAATATCTAAACACTCTCTTCACTGCATCCCAATGTACCCATCCAGGACTAGCCATAAACTAAGGACTTCCACTGCTTGGGTAATGTCTGGTCTTGTACAGACCATAGCATACATCAAGCTACCAACTGCGCTAGCATAAGGAACTCTACTGATATCCTCCATCTCTAAAGGAGACTTTGGATAATCTGCAACATATAACTTTGTCCCCATCATAACAAGAACTATCAAAGGTTTGCAATCTACCATGTTGAATCTCTTCAACACAGTGTCAACATACTTACTCTAGCCTAACCAAAGTTTTATGTTTGCTCTATCTCTTCTGATCTCCATCCCTAGAATGTACCAAGATGCCCCTAGATTTTTCATCTCATATTGTGTTGACAACTGAGACTTCAAATCATAAATCAAACTTTTACCATTCCCAATAAGTAACATATCATTGACATACAATGCAATAATGAGAATGTGGTAATTGTAAATTTTTTAATAAACACAATGATCTGATTTTGATCTCAGAAATCCAATACTCAACACAAATGCATCAAACTTCTAGTACCACATCCTAGGAGATTGTTTCAAACTATACAAAGACTTTTTCAACTTGCAAACAAAATTTTCTTTGTCTTTCACCACGTAGTGCTCTGGCTATGACATATAGATTTCCTCCTCCAAGTCTTCATGAAGGAATGTTGTATTTACATCCATCTGTTCCACTTCTAGATCATACACTACTGCAAGAGATAACAAGAACCGAATAGATGTTAGCTTTGCAACGGGAGAGAAAATCTCACCATATCCCTCCACCTAAGAATACCTATTCACAACCAATCTAGCCTTATGTTTCTCAATACTGCCATTTGCACCAAATTATTTTTTGAACACCCATTTGCATCCAATAAGTTTTCATCCTTCAAGCAAAGGCACCAAGTCCCAAGTATTATTCTTTTCCAAAGAAGTCATCTCCTCTTCCATGGCCTCCTTCTAGGAACCTACATCTTTCATCCCATAGCCTCTTTCATAGTTCTAGGCTCATCAGTGTTAGAAATCAAAGAAAAAATGCAACTAGAATCATGCAATGAATAACCAAACCTCTCAAGTTGCCACCTTATCCACGTGGACCTCCTCAAAGATTGAGGTTGAGGTTCTTCATCTTCTTCTAAACTTTCAGAGCTACTAGAGCTCTCCTCATTATCAGGTCCAATAGATATTTTTTGGTTCAACTTTCTCAGGGGTGGAAGGAAGTTGAACCACATCCTCTTTCTTCTCTTCTTTCTCTAGTTGTAAGACAATAGAAGAAGGATTGAGCTCTCTGAAGATCACACTTATACTATATAGAACTCTCTCAGTCATTAGATCCCAAAGCTTGTACCCTTTCACACCAATGCCATAACTGATGAAGATACACTTCATAGCCTTGTTCTCCAACTTAGACCTCTTCTCCTTAGGCACATGTGCATATGCCTCACAACTAAATACTTGAATGTGTCTCAATGAAGGCTTTTTACTAGACCACACCTCCATAGGTGTCTTATCAATGAGCACTGATGTAGGAAACTTGTTAACCAAGTAACAAGTGGTAGCAACAGCTTCAGCCTAGAACTTTTTTTCAAGGACAAGTCCACATAGCATATTGCTTGCCCTTTCCATCAACATTCTATTCATCCTCTCTGCAACTCCATTCTACTGAGGGGTATATAGAGTTGTCTTGTGCCTCTCAATCCCTTGTTCTTTATAGAACTTGTCAAAATTTGCTGAACAAAACTCACCACTGTTGTCAGTCCTCAAACACTTAATCTTTCTATATTTCTAATTCTCTACAAGAGCTTTGAACTCTTTGAATCTACTAAAGATGTCAGATTTGCTTCTAAGAAACTACACCCATGTCCTTCTACTATAATCATCAATGAATGAAACATAGTAAGCCGATTTTGAAATTGAAGGAACATTAACATGACCAAACACATCAAAATGAATCAAGTCCAACACCTCAGAAGATTTGTGAGAACTAGAATAAAACTAAACACGATTTAGTTTTCCATAAATACAATGTTCATTAAAATTGAACTCAAGTTTATAGTCATTCACACCCTCAATAATATTTTTATTTTTCAGGGTCCTCAAACCCTTTTCACCAATGTGACCAAGCCTTTGGTTCCATAACATTGTCTTCTCAGCTAGAAGTTTCATCTCCATCTAATGAGTATCCTTAGGTACCCAGAAAGCACGACCATCAGAAGTAGGTGCAACAATCCTCTTCGCTACTAGTTCCAATGGTGAGGATGAAGACTCTGAAGATCTCTTATTTAAAATAAAGGCACTATTGCACTAAACCATGCATGCATCAAGCTAAAATAGAGTTTCAATCCAAACACCCTTAGCCAACACCATAGATCCTCTAGTCATCTTGTATCCTCCATTCGAGAAAACAACCTGCACACCTACATCATTCAACTTACTTACATAAAGGAGGTTCCATGCCAAACCAGGGAAGTGCAGAACACCATTAATCCCCTTCACTCATCCATCATGGAATTGAATCAAGACTCTTCCATGGCCAACAATATTAAGGTGAGAATCATCACCCAAGTACACCTGTCCACCATCGTATTCTTCATACTTTGAAAACCAAGGTCATGTGAAAAGATGCACCAAATTCAATAAGCCACACATCCTCAGATGCATGCATTGCCAAGGCAGTGACAAATGCTTATCCTTCATCCTGAGATGACTTGTCAAAATCCAAATCATAGTTCTTTTTCTTTTTCTCCTCCTTGCACTCCTTGTGAAAGTGACCAAGTTTGTCGTAGTTCCAACATAGGGCCTTGGACTTTCTGGGAGACTTAGATCTCCCACAAGATTTGGATCTTCCTTTTTCTTCCTTCTTCTTATCCTTTTTCTTTCCCTTCTCTTTAGATCTACCACGAACCACAAGAGCCTCTTTAGACAACAACAAAGAAACCACTTCATCCATCTTGAAGGTGGTAGTGGTACTCCCAATGATCATAACAAGGTGATCCCATGAATCTGGAAAGGAACATAGTAATGTCATACATCCATCCTCCTCCATATTCACACCAACAAAGGTCAACTGGGCAACAAGCATATTGAATGTATTCAGGTGATCAGTGATAGATCCTCTATCTTCCATCCTTAGAGAATACAATTTCTTACCAGGAGTAACTTGTTCACCAGGGATTTATCCTGATAAACATCACCAAGCTTCTTCCAAAGATCCTTTGGAGTCTTCTCTTCATGGATATTTAGGAGCACTGAATTAGCCATATAGAGTCATATCAGACCCTTAGATTTCTGATCTATTAGATCCCAATCTTCTTATTTCATGCCTAATGGCATGGTACCAGATTCTGTGAGCCATAGATCTCTATCCACCAATAAGTCCTCCACCTTGAGTTTCCACAGCTCATAGGTGCCTCCATTGAACTTCTCTATATCAAACCTCCCAAATGTGCTTGCCATCTCTTTTCTACAACAAAGATTTCAAAATCCTCTGCACAAGCTCCCACTCAAATGAATATCAGTTCAAAAAATCCTCTACCCAACAACTAGAACCAAAGGTGACCAGGCTTTGATACCAACTGAAAGGAAGCAAGGTATGTAGAAAACGCTTCCTACAATGATCTACTGAGGAAATATTTATGCAAATTTTAACTTTTATAGTTACAGATTAAGATACACATTAATAGAAAGGTAGTAACAACATTCAAATGTAAACTCACAACACAAGATATACATGGGGAAAACCCTTTCAGGTAAAAAACTCCACACTCCAAAGCCGCCCAATATATTATTAAGGAATCAAGAATATTACAATATACTTGTAGAGCAAGCTTCCACAGGAGCATTACTAAACTAGAGATATAGAGGTAACTAAACATCTATAAGACTCTTACACAACCTCCATTTCAAGCTCCTGATATATAGGAGATACAATACAGTAAACCGTCAACGGTAGTTACAAAACCATGAGCCAAAACCACCCAAAAGTGGAGCCCAAATTATCTCCAATCAAAGATGCCTTGTGATGTGCCAAATCACACACCAACATGTGTAAGTATCCCCTTTACAACTCTTTTAAGTGTCTAACACATTTTCACATTTCCCAAAAATAGGAGGTCCAACTTCCAGAGGCCATAACTTTTGATCTGAGTATCTGATTGATGAACCGTATGATGCGTCAGAAAGCTCATGAAGAGATATATCAATATATAACCTTCTTTTTTAGTTATGACAACTTTTGGGGCATTTAGGGACCTCTAAGTGCCTCAAAACTGAGTTTGAAACCTTTTTGACAGTTTCAAAAAATAGAAACTTTAATATCTCGCAATCCAGGAATGATCTTGAGTCAAAACTCACCCAAGATGTTTACTTAGCAGTTCTACACCTTTTGGGAAAGTCTTGGGTCCATCCAAGGTCAAATGTAGAGTTACTAAAATAGTAAGTCCCACCATTTTTAGCCCTTTTGGAAACTTTGAAAGTTCTAGACCATTCTTCAAGTTAAAGGATTTTTGAAAAGACCAAAACTGGGAAGAATAGTAACCTTTCGTAGTTGTAGTGGTGAATGAGGCATATGAAAAACCATACACCATGGAGTATCTTCCACCATATTGATGTTTTTATTTAATGGATCAGGTGTGTCTCTATTATGCTAACCTCTATGGTTGTTATTATTATTCAAGCCAAGTTTTCCATTATGCCAATTTGTATTATATGGCATATCATGCAACTGTGGTCTCTTCTCTTGTTTCTAATAGTTTTGCCTATTAGCTCCTAGTCCCTTCTCTACCCTAGCTACCTTGTAGCTAAGATCCTTCAACGCACTCATCACTTGATCTAGCTTATCTTCAGATGTGGAGGTTGTATTCTATTGGATTTCATTATTTGGGTTTTGTAAGATTCTCACTTCATCCCTCCTACCCTAATTTCCAAATGCTTTCTTATTGTATTCAATATTAGTTGCAATTCTAAAATCATCTCTTAAACCAGTTAGGTTTTTATCCCTTAATTTATACCCCATTTTTGCATCAAAAGTATTTGTGTGCAAAACCATACACATGGGCTCATTTGGTCTCATGTTAAGCAGGACCTTATTAAAAATTTTGGTGAATCTTGCATTAAAATCAGACACTGATTCATTTGATCCTTTGGTTATACTAGTGGATTCATTTATAATGCACCTAGGATTAGTCTAGTCCCCACACTATTCTCTAAAAATCCTTTTAAATTCATCCCATGATCCAATACTCTGATCATGCAAATTTCTATACCATTCCCTGGCTTCATTAGCCAAAGACTGCATAAACAATTTCATAACTACATCTTCATGTTTAATCTCAAAGTCATCCATCATACTCAAAAACATTTTTAAATGTTCCTCACTGTAAATTGCATTATTACCTGAGAATTTTGCTAATGCCTTCCTGACATCATTATCAATTAGGTTAGGGTAACCAGGAATACCAGTGAAATCTAGTTGTCTATATCTATCTACCTGCATAGGCCTTCTACCAAGTATATTTTGATTCACATTACCATGCATATTGACATTCAGATTTCCTAGGGGATTTTGATTTACCCTATGTTGTGCAAATCTTGTTGTTGATTAGCCAACACATTTTGATTCTGGTTTGCTTACAAATTTTGGTTTGCATTTTGATTAACCCTACCTATGGGTTTAATGTAGAGAGTCTCTTCCCTCTTTCTAAAAAACCACATAAAAAACACAATTACACAATCAATTCTCTGCCCACAAACTTAAAGTATCAACAGACAGGATTGCAACAGAAATAACTTCAATTTTATTCCATTTATAAAACAAATCTGCAAAATCATTACAAAAGTAACTCCCATCCCTCTCCAATTTGTATACACATTCAAACTTTGGCACTCCTTCCTAGGCACCACCCCTCTCCCTTTTCAAATATGCAATACAAAGTCCTTTAGACTCCTCCCAAATGACACTCTATGAGACTGAAGTTCCCTCCTTTCTATGCACCAAGATGAGGCAGCCCCAGTTCTCTGTATGTAATATTTTATATGCAAAAACAATGTTTCCTCTAATGTTGGTACCTCTATCCAACTCTTCATTTCCCTATTTGAATGAATACAAAAATCCATCTCTATGAGGCATTTCACAACTTCCCAACTGCATATTTTAAACAATGAATGTATGGTGTACGTGGGGCACGATTTCCTTCTTTCCACATGGTCTGAGATCTTCATATTCAACTTTTTAAGGGTGGCCCACATCTGTTTAATGTTGACTAATGACTTATTTCATATTAGACATCTTTTTCTTTTCTCTAAAAGATATTGAAAGGACATTTAAACATATGCGTTCAACTTCCAACTAGGACGCTTAGTTTACTCTACTATTCTACAGCTTCCACCACCCATGTAGATCATTTATTCTATTTAATTTTACTTAATCCTTCACAGGAATAGGATATCCACTGACACACTATTGGGATTATCATTTAAGAATCCAGGGATGTTGGAGAAGTCTTTGTAGATACATATGTTGAAAAGAATCTTTCACCAATATCTGTCGAATGAATCTGTTTCCATAGTAGAAACTATTGGTGTTGGAGTAAACTTCAAATCAACTCTGGAAATCCTTGATAAGTATAAGAGTGTTTCTTTGCTACCAAATCCAAGAGGAAATCAAGTGAGACTCCTTGAAAAAGATAAATAGTTTCCACAGTATGTGTAAATGATTTATTGATATACTCGTTCTAATGGCCTTAGCAAGTTCTTCCATGACCTTTTGTTGCTGAAGCTCCTCTGCTCTGAATAGTTGTTCCCTAAGTTTTGGTGGAAGATCATTCCTATGAATGAAATTGGTGTTCCACATATTCTTTTTCTAAACTGCATGGTTCTACTTGTTTCTTCTACAAAAAGATTGGTCATATTGCCAATCAAGTAAGCAGTGAGGTTGAGATTGAAAAAGACAATATATTTAAGATCATCTCCTTGGCTTTTACCACATGTATATCTCCATACCCAATAGTACTCAAGTTTTTTATTGACCAATATATGCAAGAAATGTAACAATTAGAAAAGCTTTGTTGTTTAAAGTGTGGAAGTATAGAACTAATCCATGTGTTATTTTGGTCTAGATATTGGTCTGCTTGTAGGTAATACAAACATCCTACAAAATGTCAAAGGTATAGGATATTGAGTAAGTTGTAATATAAGTTGAAGCCTGCATGTTTATCCTCTAATAAGATAACTCAAAGCCTCCAATGGTATTATGGAAGCCATATCTACTATTAGCCATGTTGAAATATACCTGAAATTTTTGTGAATGATGTTGATTGCTTGTTCACCTAGGGTGCTCCTACATCAGGGTTACCTATTGTATTCTGATTATTAGGGTTGACCACATTTTGATTATTCTAGTTATTCTTATGATTGGCATTTGATTCATAGGGAGTGCATTCTAATAAGCAGTCCTCAGTGCTTCAATCCTCTCTCTCATTTCATCCCTTATCTTGATAGCCTCTAGGAATTCAATTTCAACTCTGAGGTTTTTGACTTCATCCAACAAGGCATTTCATTAGGCATTGATAAAGATGGGTTGTTTAGATCCTAATCATTTGTATTCTTTGGAGACTCACCATCAAATGGGTTACTACTTGGAATCCTATGAGACATGTCAATCCTCAATCTTTGTCTATCAGCTTCTTACTTCTGATAAACTTCATGGATACTATCCTCTTTATTTGTGAAATGCTGCTCATGAAACCTAACTTCAAAATTTCCTTCTTGATTATTAGCATTATATTCTAGGTTGACAAAGGACCACTCTAATTATTGTGAGTATTAGGAGAGTTATTATTTCCTTTTTTTGACCAATACATTTTTCTTGATAATTATGGGACTAAGGGATTGTTTTGAGACCTTCTTCCATGCATAGAATGATGATTCACTGGTTAGGAGATTAACTCAAAGTCACCACTCAACAAAATGGGATTCAATCTATTAAACTTTGGGATAAGGTATGGATTCTTTTTTTGACAACTCCCCAGTGGAGTCACCAATCTATTGGTGTTCCTAACTGGTTGTCTGATTATCCCTATAAGGTAGCTATTCTTAATGCTCAGTACTCTCAGGTCAGTGGCCAATGAATAGGAGACAAATGCTTGTTCTCCTCTACACTTTAGGCTCTACTAGACCTAGGGGGTATTTCATTATAAAAATATCTGAAAGGTTCTCCCAAGTACAATGAGATATTAACTAAGAAGAAATGCTCTCACCAATGGATTAAGGTCTGAAAGATCACACTTCAGATTAGCTAAGTCCTCAATATGCATCTCTTTTAGAACTTTGAGAACATGGAACAACTTCTACACACTATACAAAACAAAGGAAAAGTTTTATCTTCTTGAGACTTCCTCAGGTCAGTGCCTATTCAGGGTAACAAAGTCAAAACCCTATATGCAAGTGTTCCTTCATAACAAATTAACTTCATATTCAGAGGGTAAACAACATCACTACTGCCTTACAACAATGAACCCAAGAAAAAGTATTATCTATGGTTCTTCTTCAATAACCCTTTGATACAATATACTTTCCCCTATATCTGATTCAAAGCAATTTAATCTATTCCTTGAACAAATGCAACAAACTAGACATACAATATAGCAAATGTATACTGATGAATTCAGGAACCTTTAGCAACTATATTTAAAAGAAAAGCATTTATATCCAAGGAGACAACCATAAACAACAAACACATTCAGTGTTTCTCGTATAACTCAATCTGAACATAAATTTGCCATGTAAGAACAAATAACCTCACATATAAAATATATATGACCTGCAACCTAGAAGTACTCCTTTCTTATTGGAATCAATCAAAATCTCAAATATTTTACAATATGTTCAAAGAATTCCAATCTCCTTGATGATACTTACAACTTCAACTTCTTCTATCTATCTATATCTATATACTATGAAAATTTCTCCTTATATTAGAGAGATACAAAGTATGTCAGCTAAGATCCTAGAAATAACTATTTTTAGAAAAGTTTGACAATTACAACACAAAATAAATTTGGATCTTATGCTTATTACAAAACTTGACATTAAAATTCAATCACAATCACATGTGTGCTGACATAATCCTCCAATGTAAATGTTTGATTCATTTGTATGGGCCATAAACATAGTATCACTTAGAAACTACCAATATAGGTCATCCTTGGGAAATTGATGATCCATTGAAAGCTAACTCAAAGCTCACTTAGCTTCATACTTCTCCAACCATGTTCCAAATTCCCTATCATGTGGCCATTGGAAATCCAATACTTTGACCACTTTATCATTGTGAGCTACATATTGGGCATCCAAAATAGCCTTTGATTCCCTGCCAATGTGATCACACGGCCTCTCCAATGATAAGAGCTCATACAACACTGAATTCACAAAAAAAAATCAACTCACCATCAACATAGACTAGAGAAACAACCTTGGACCCCATAGTACCAAGTTCAGCCTTCCATTGGTCGAATGCTTTGGGTTGTCCCTATTCGTCTTTAAAGTGGGGCAACATCTTCATTTTCACTTGATCAATAGATGTCACCTTTTCTTTCAGCTACTTATCCAACTTTATCATGTGAGAAGCTACATCATGTAAGATTATCACAATTTATGATGTTCCTTGTAGCCCAATAGGTTTGTCTAGGTCCAACCTGGCTATTTTTACCATTTTATTGATAGCAACATTTCTCAACATCCATTTATTTATGATTTCTTGTAGACTTGATGAATTTTGTTCATGCTTTACCAAAGCCTGATTCAAGTCTACAAACCCTCTATAGGCATCATCTACTTTCCCACTGTATATTCTAGTTATCTGATAGTTAACTTTTTTAGAAACAATCTTACTATATACTTGTAGTCTATCTCCTCTCAATGAGTTAACAATACCTTTTAGTTCTACAATTTCTGCAAGTAAAGCATCCATGTCTGATGGAAAAGCCTCTCATGGGCTTGAAATAATTGGCATAGGGGCACTTTAAGATACCAACTCCTTGTCTTCCAAGGCTTTTATTCTGGCCAGATCATCTACATATCTCCTTTGAAGTTCATTGTAATCCTTTTGCAATTTTAAAACTGTAGCTTGGATAAACATAGTTGTATCCACTAGTAGGGATGCTACATTTGGAGCTGAGATATCAGCTACTCTCTTCATAATCAAATTACCTCTTAACTGATCAAGGCTCTGAACCACATCTGGTTTATCTATCCTTGGTGTCAAAGTCCATATGGCCAATGTCTCAAAAGATGGGATTTTCTACTACATTCTACCATGTCATCATTTCACATCTCGTGGAGTAGGACTTTCATTCTACACTATGACATCTACATTATATTCAGATTTCATGAGATTTGGAGTTGTTTATGGAGAGTTATTGCTATCAGAACATTAGCAAAATTCATAGAACATAGCATTCAACATTCAGTATGAGCATAGAAGGTTTGTGGAGCATTTTTGTGACTTGCAGAGCTAAATGAACATATCACAAGGTAGTAGGAGACTAGATAGAACTTCATTGACACTTGTAGACACCTAAAATTGACCATATCTTTCCTATACCTTTGGTAGGTCCTGAATACCCTTTTTACCTACATATCTTCTCCAAATTAATTAAATAATCTAATTATTTAATTAATTTCTCCTCTTCGTCCATCCAAAACCAAATAACTAATCCTTTTATTTTATCATTTCCTCACCTTTCCATAATCCTCTCACATAAATAAACCTTTTTATTTATTAAATCCCTCATAAATCCCTAACAATTGCCTAATAATGTCCTAATTGAAACTTAATCCTAATTATTCCCTAATCCAAAACTACCTCACAACTACCCAACTACCTATCCAATCTTTTAAATAAACCTATCTCCCCCCCACTCAAGAAAGGAGGAATCCTCTAAGCAAGTACATGCTGTCAAAATATAAATCTTCCAATCTTCTCTTGTCCAACTAAATCCTTCATCATCACCAGTTATTGCCGACCTTTAAAGGCAAACCACATTCAATCGATGATCGATCGAAGAGCAATCAAACAAGCTATTGGGAGCACTTGTTACGTTCTATCTAGTGTGTAAGAATTCTGTTATTGATTTGAGGATTCTTATGTTGTATTGTTTGATCTTCTTATGTTTCCATTAACTGATTTTTGAGCATACATTTATGGCATGCCCAGTGGGACACCACTTCCCTTCATCTAATCTTTTTAAGGAATTTCTCCCCTTCTTTTTCGTCATTTTTGTTCAAGTTTGTGCCTTTTGGGCAAAACCCTAATTTTTCAAGATTTTATCATATCTTTAAAAATACTTGTAATTTTTCTACAATCTTTCAAAAATGTTTTGCAATCACTTGAGGAGCCTACACAAGAAAAATCAGATCTTTATCATCCGTTTTGAGTGATTTATCACAATTTTGTGTTTTTACATAGATTAGTGATTCTAGGCTCATATTAGAGAATTTGTTTGATATCTTTACATTTTCAGGAAGCTCTTGCAATTTTAGTGGGGGTCTATTCTTTATAATTTCATTTTAAGGTTAAATTGGGGGCAAAAAAATTAGATCTTTGTAAACTATATGTTTTCCATAAATCCACATTCTAGGCACATATAAGTGAATTTTTTGGGTTTATTTACATTTATAAAAAGATCTTTAAAATATAATAAGGGTCTGTTCTTTGGGAATTTATTTTGGAGGCACAAGATATAACTAAAAGATCAAATCTATGTTGACTATGAAAATAAATTCTAAAATTTCAATCCTAATGAACATGTCCTATATTGTTTCATTATAGTATTACTTGTTGATCTTTTCAAGGGCTTGATTATCAAGTCTGATACATGTTTTTCTTGCACCAAACTCATTCTACAAATATTATCTTTTCAATCTAGCATTTGTTATTGGAAGCACCTTTTTCAAAACTTATACCTTCTTTGCTTGATGGACTTGATTTGCAACTTTGAAGATTACACCTTATCATCAGATCTTAAGTGAATTCCCAGTTGCACTTAAACATAAATTTCTTCATTCTTACTTGAATAAAATTATTATTTTCAATCTCATATTTAGATTTGGGCTTAAAATGAATCATTGTTTCCAACATCACATTTGATTTTTTTGGGGGGGCGTCAAAAGAACAAGTGTTTTCTTTGCTTGGTGGATTTGAATATTATTTTGGGTGTGTATGCTCTTCCCTTGAACTTAGTGTGATCTTGGAAATAAAAAACATCCCTTAGTCCCATTCACTTTCATATCACACTTTTCATTTTCTAAGGGTTAATAAATCTTGTTTGTGTGAATCAAGTGCATGTGTATGCTCTCCTCTCACACCATGTGGTGATCTTGAGGATCAAAAGAATCTCTTGATCCACTTTCGTCGCCCTTTATTAGGAGGCCTACTTGGAGACACACCACTCCAAGGGACAACCTCAAATCCAGTGTACCAATGGAGTATAAAAGGTGGGGAGTGACTTGAAAGACACGCCTCTTGGAAGTTGGAATATTTTCATTCAGGCTAAGTCCCCAAGAACTTTATACCTTGGGGAAATGAAGGTGAAGGGTGCATTATCCTCTTCTCCCAATTTTTTGGCATTACTTCACTTTCATTCCACAGAATTGGGCCTCAACGTACCTTGTGTATATAGAGGATTCCCTTACAGAACTTGTACATCCTAGATTAAGACCTCTTGGCTGCACCCAATTGACTAATGTTAGGCTTGTTGATGTGTCTTCAAGTGTCTTCATAAATCACAACAATTAATTTCAGAAATCAAGTATATCATTGTCTCTTGTGTGTGATCATATGCATGTACATGTGAAATATGTTTTTTTGTAAATTGCCTCAATTCAAGCCTCCAACCAATCTATTCCACTTAACTTATTTAAGTCATCCACATCAACCTAATCATCCAATCCAACCCCATTTCCTAATTAACCATTCCATCTTAATCATTCCTCATTATCCTCATCATCATTATTCACCTATCATAATCATATTTTCAATTCTGATCATCATCCTACTTATCATCCATAACCATCTTAGCTATCAAATCCAATCTATTTTCCACCTAATTCATTTGTCGACATCTTACTCATATTCCCATCCTTGAACTAAGTCCAATACTCATTTGTCAAAATGGTTGTGATCATCAACAAATGTATGTCAAATCCAAAACCCAAAATCAAAATCCAAGGTGGTCCAAAATTTGCTCCTAATGATGATAAGAACCTTGTAGATCATGATGCATATTTTGATACTCATGAACCATACTTTGACACTTATAGCACATCAACCTCCTACTGATCATCACCTCATCAATATATCCCCCCATATTCATTTCCACCAGCATCACTATCACCCCAAGAATATGATGAAATACAAGATCTCACACGTATCTATGATGATTTTAATCCTACCACTAAGGAAAAATTTAGAGATAATTTCCATCATGTGTCCTTAGCACATCTCATCATTGGAGATATTATGATGATGTCACCTCAACATCACCATCGTATATGTCATCCCCATCAACTTCATACAAATTTTCATCCCCTCATGACCCTAGAAAACCTAGAATACAAAATCTTACCAATCAATTTTGGGGTGTGATTGAAACTTTATGTCAGGAACAACAACAAGCTATCTTCAAAAAATGAAAAGAAGAGGAACATATTCAAAAAATAAAACATGCATATGATAAATTGAGTCCTCTTGATCAAGCTCTACTTCAAGAGGAATGTAGACATCACCGTATACCACCATTCATCGTTAAATATTCACAAGATCATTCTTATTATCCTATCACATCAACACCCCAACCCTATGAATCATCTCTATCCACCTCATACAAATCTTCATCACAACTAATCTACTACTCATATCAACCCAACTCATCCATACCCCAAACCTATTAAACAATAACTTTACCTCAAACCTCACAAGTTCAAATTCCTATCCATGCTTCATCTTCACACATACCAAATCCCATCACCTCACATCCTCAACAAATCCAACAACAACAAGCCCTCCTTCAACAAAAACAAATATTATCCCAAAAACCACAACTACAACCTTCATTTTGTTAGATTCAAGATAGACAACTAAGAGGGGGGGTGAATCAGTTGTCCCAAAACTTTCTTCCTATTAATCACTTAAATCCTCTTTGTAATTCAACAGCATAATAATAAATCAATCATGCAATAATTCAAGAGCAGAAACACATTAACACATATGACACCAAGATTTTAACATGGAAAACCTGGTTAAGAGAAAAACCATGGGGTGACTAACCCAAGATTATATTCTCTATTAAAAGAATAAGAAGAACAAATGGCACATGCCAATTAGGGCTCACTGCCCAAGCACACTGCTCACAAGAGGCCCACTGCCTACAGGAGACACATTGTCTACAGAATAATAAATATTACATACTTGAACTGAAGAATAGCATCTTCACCATGCTTGAGTCAGTTCCATTTAAGCCCAATACTTTTATTCTTCCTTTCACTTTGCTCCTCTCTACCACACACTCATCTCCACAAGATACTTTTGAAATGACTTCACAACTTCTTATTTATACAAGACATCGACATAGGGATAATCATCCAAGTCGACACCCTTTACAGAGCAAATACAACTTGACTAATTACAAAAGACTACATACGGATCATCACACTATCAGCCACACAGATCTGGGACTCCAATTTTCTTTTAGGAACATGTCATGCTTCACATAACATCTTCAAGATCATCCGCAGGATGTGTAACTCATCCGATCAGCCATACTTGGGAAGAACATCATCATCCAGAAGTAATTCTTCAATTACGAGCTCAGTCTTCAATGCAGACCACCAACATGAACTGGACACAATCCAAAGACCTCCACAAGCTTGCCTGAATCACCAAGAACATCCACACTACTTCTGCTTACTAAAATTTTTCTCTTCTTCATCCGGAACCTCAAGAATACAGTCTGTCATCACTGTCATATTGGAATAGATTCTTGTGGACCTCTAGACTACGAACCAATTGAGTTGTCAATTCACATTGACTTCCTAAACACTCCACCAAATCCGCAAAACAAGATATTGCATCTCTGGATCTCACTAGACCTATTTGTGTCACTCTATCACCTCTAAACATCTACCAGAACCAATTTTACTTAAGTGGCCATAAATTCTTCAGAACTTCATGCGGACATCTCAAATCTTTACTGGATCATCTTAAGACATATATCTACAAACCCTTTGATGCGCATCCTCAGATCTTCATCTTAGCTGGGATCTTTACCTTACTATCTTCACTATTCTTCTTTGTTCCTGATAGGACTATTTTTTTCAATATCCTCAGCATACAACTCATCCAATCCTTATCATCAATGCAATAGGAGTATGTTGACATCAATGACAACACCGGTTAGGCCCATACTTGCAACAATCTCCCCCTTTGTCATTGATGGCAACATATGATGTGAAAACCTATTTTAACCATCAAGACAAGAACTTCTCATCACTGACATAACTCCCCCTATCAACAACAACCTTTCACATGTCTTCTTTTCCTTTACTGTTCCCCCTTTGATCAAAAACCACTTTTTGTTTTTCACATGTCTTCTCTCCTCCTTTGACATCAATGGAAAAGGGCACATACTTGCATCACTCAGAATCATACCAACTGCTCCTGAATAGTAGCTTCTGATCGTTAATCCGGACCACAAGATATGACTGTGAGATCCACCAGACTGATGCACATTAGTGCACCTTAATTCAGAACCGGAGGGGTAATAACCCCTAACTTCTTCCTGAGATACTCAAAAGAGTCCTTAGGTAGAGGTTTAGTAAAAATATCTGCAATCTTATCCTTGGAAGGCACAAACTCCAATGTGACTTCATTCTTGTTCACTTGTTCTCTCAAAAAGTGAAATTTGATAGATATATGTTTTGTCTTTGAATGCAACACTAGATTTTTTGATATATTTATTGCACTTGAATTATCATAGAAGATTGTGATAGGTTACTCATACTCCACTCTGATGTCTTTTAGCATTTGTTTCATCCACAATACTTGAGTGCAACTACTTGCTGCTGCAATATATTTTGCTTCTGCAGTGGACAAAGATATTGCCTCTTGTTTCTTGCTCAACCAAGAAACCAATCTCTTCCCCAAAAAGAATGCTCCACCACTGGTACTCTTCCAGTCATCCACATCTCCTACCCAATCCACATCCGTATATGCATGAAGAGAGAAATCATGATCTCTAGGATACCATAAACCATACTCAACTGTCCCTTTTAGATATCTAAGAATCCTTTTGATTACCATGACATGAGATTCTCTAGGATCATCTTGGAATCTAGAAACAAGACCGACATCATTCATAATGTCAGGTCTAGTTTGAATGAGATACAATAATCCTCCAATCATTGACCTATACTTTTTCTGATCAACCTTAGGAGAGTCATCATCTTTGCTCAATTTACATCTGGTTGCCATGGGAGTACTCATTGGTTTTGAGTCTTCCATCCCAAATTTATTCAACAATTCTTTCACATATTTGGTCTATGAGATGAAGATTCCTTTCTTTGTTTGAATGATTTGCAGACCCAAGAAGAAATTTATTTCCCCAAACATGGACATCTCAAATTCATTTTTCATTTGATTTGAAAAAGTTTTGCACATACTACCTGTTCCTCTAGAAATGATATCATCAACAAACACTTCAAAAATTAAGATATTTTCATGATTAATTTTGAAGTACAAGTTACTGTTAGTAGTACCTTTGTTGAAACCAATCTTCTGCTTATCCAGTTTTTCATATTAGGATCTTGGGGCTTGTTTGAGTCCATACAGTGCTTTCTTCAACTTGCAAACCATATCACCATGATCAGACAATTGAAATCCATCCGGTTGCTCAATGTATACTTCTTCTTCCAAGTCACCATTCAGGAAGGTAGACTTGACATCCATCTGATATATTTTGAAATCCTTGAAGGAAGCAAAGGCAAGAAATAATCTAACTGCTTCAATTCTTGCCACCAGAGCAAAAGTTTCTTCAAAATCAACTCCTTCTACTTGAGAGTAACCCTTGCAGACCAATCTAGCTTTGTTTCTGACTACTTCACCATCTTCATTTAGTTTATTCTAGAAGACCCATTTGGTTCCAATCACATTCTTATTTCTAGGTCTGGGAACAAGATCCCAACTGTGATTTTTCTCAATTTGCATTAGCTCTTCCTCCATTACTTTAGTCCAACTTTCATCATTGCATGCTTCATTCACTGACTTTGGTTCAATCTTTGAAATCAGACAATTCTCTTTTGAGTCTTGAGCAATCTTTCTTCTTGTTTGAACACCTATGTTTGTATCACCTATGATCTGATCTTTAGAGTGATTTAGTCTTACATTCCTGGGAATTTTGGGAATTTCTTACACTTCTGTTTCTTGAATAGGTTCATTCAAACTTATCTCTTCTTCCTGATTTACCAGATCAGTCTGGATCTAAATTTTAGAAGGGGCTTGGACTTCTTCGACCAGAACATCATTCTGATCATCTTCATCATATTCATAAAACCTTGAGGGTTTTTCAATACCTTCATCAACCTTCACATTTGTACTTTCTATAATCTTTCTCAATCTCTTGTTATAACACCGGTATGCTTTGCTTTGAGTAGAATAACCCAAGAATATTCCTTCATCACTTCTAGCATCAAATTTGCCTAGATCTTCATCTCTTTTAATGTAACATTTGCTACCAAAGACTTTGAAATACTTCACAGTGGAAGTGATGCCAAACTAGAGTTCATAAGGAGTCTTACCAGTATTGCTTCTGATTTGTACTTGATTAAGAGTATAGACAGTAGTGCTTACAGCTTCTCTCCATTAGATCTGAGGAACATTTGCTTCCATCATCATAGTTCTAGATGCTTCTTGGATGGTCCAGTTCTTTCTCTCCACTACTCCATTCTACTGTGGAGTCCTTGGAGTAGACAACTATCTTCTTATCCCATGTTTCTCATAGAATTCTATGAACTCCCTAGATGTGAATTCTCCACCTCTATTAGACCTAAGACATTTTATGTTTAATCCGGTTTCATTCTCTACCATAGCCTTGAATATTTTGAATTTCTCAAGAGCCTCAAATTTCTCTTTCAGAAAAGTCACCCACATCATCTAGGAGTGGTCATCAATTAATAACATTAAGTATCTATCACCTTGAACACTCCTGATTCTTGCCGGACCACATAGATTAGTATGAACTAAGTCCAATAATCTGGTAGAAGACTATTCCTTACTTTTGAATGTGACCCTGCTTTGCTTACCCAACTGACATTCTTTGCAAAAACTATTAGTAGGTTTCACCAGTCTTGGAAGATCTCTTACAACCTGAGTGTTTCTTATCTTGATGATATTATCAAAATTCACATGACACATTCTCCTATACCACAACCAACTCTGATCAATTTGAACAAATAAACAACTTTTACCAGTGCCAACCAAGTGGAAGATATTACCTTTAGTTTGAGTACCAGATGCAATCTCTATTTCAGAACTTTCAAAGATCTTGCATTTTTCATTTTTGAATCAGAGATCATAGCCTTTGTCCACCAACTGTCCAACACTGAGAAGATTGTGCTTCAAACCTTCAACATATAGTACATTAATGGTTTTGTTCTTTCCATTAAAAGAAATGGTTCCTCTACCTCTGATTCTACTAGCATAATTATCACCAAATTTTACCACTCCTTCATATCTATCCAAATCCATGAACTTATTTTTGCCACTTGTCATATGGTGGGAGCATCCATTGACAATGACCCAATCATCCTTTTCTTCAACTTGGGCAGCCAGAGCTCTTTCTACCATTTTATGATTGATAGATTCAGAGGACATTGGATCTTCTTCCTTGATGGCAATAAACACCTAGTCACTTCCAAATTTGTTTCATGTCTCTGATTCATCATCTATTACTCCTTCATCATCATCATCTTCATGAACATATTAACTTTTGGAATCTTGATCTATTTGGATTTTCTCTTGAAAATCTTTTCGGACACCTTGAGGCAAAATGACCAATCTTATTGTAGTTAAAACATTTGAAGGGCAATTTTCCTTCACACTTACCGGATCCTCTTGGCAGTCTTTTTGCAATAAGGGATTCAAGTTGAGCAGCTTCTGCTTCATCTTCTTCTAGATCTTTTCTTGCTTTTTCATACCATGATAGTTTCTTTGAAGAGTTCTCTCCCGGATCAAACTTTTGTTTTCCTTTTACAGAGGCACTATCTTTGAAAGCAGATTCAGTCTTGGGGGTGCATCTCCAAACTTGGCCAATTCAAATGCAGCTACTTTACCAACCAATTGATCTCTTGTGATATTTGAAAAAGATCTAAATTCTTCAATAGCAGCAATCTTGTACTTGTAAGAATCAGGAAGGGATCTGAGAACTTTGGCAACAATCTCATCTTCATCCAAGATTCCACCAGCACATCTAATGCCACAAACAAGGTCATTTACTCTTGGCATAAATATAGTGATATTTTCATCTTCTCTCATCTTCAAGTTTTCAAATTTTCCTTTCAGAATTTGTAGCTTGGCACATTTAACATACTTGTCTCCTTCATGCAGAAGTTTTAGTTTTTGCCAAATCTCATATGCAGTTTTTAGATCAATAACATTTGTCAGCTCTGAATCAGATAAGGTACTTAGTAGAGCTTCTTTAGCTTGAAGATTGTTTTCAGCATCTCTGATTTCATCTATGGTACTCAGACCATTCTGTGGAGGAATATACTTCTTTGAAGGCATGATCCAATAGTGCATTCCCATACATTGCAAGTGACATTCCATGCGACTTTTCCAAAGAGTAAAATTAGTTCCATCAAACCTTAGACTATCCTTCTTATAGGATGACATCCTGGATCTCCTCAAGTGGTTAAGCTCTTTTAGAGGAACTTAGCTCTGATACCAATTATTAGAGTCAAGACAGAAAACTAAGAGGGGGGTGAATCAGTTGTCCCAAATCTTTCTTCCTATTAATCACTTAAATCCTCTTTGTAATTCAACAGTATAACAATAAATCAATCATGCAATAATTCAAGAGTAGAAACACATTAACACATATGACACCAAGATTTTAATGTGGAAAACCCAATTAAGGGAAAAACCATGAGGTGACTAATGGCACATGTCAATTAGGGCTCACTGCCCAAGCACACTACTCATAAGAGGCCCACTGCCTACAGGAGACACACTATCTATAGAATAATAAATATTACATACTTGAACTGAAGAATAACATCTTCACCATGCTTGAGTCAGTTCCATTTCAGCCCAATACTTCCACTCTGCCTTTCGCTTTGCTCCTCTCTACCACACACTCATCTCAACAAGATACTTTTGAAATGACTTCACAACTTCTTATTTATACAAGACATTGACTTAGAGATAATCATCCAAGTAGGCACACTTTACAGAGCAAATACAACTTGACTAATTACAAAAGACTTCATGCAGATCATCACACTGTAGGCCACATAGATCTGGGACTTCAATCTTCTTTTAGGAACATGCCATGCTTCACAGAACATATTCAAGATCATCTATAGGATGTGTAACTCATCCAGTCAGCCAAACATAGGAAGAACATCATCATCCGGAAGTAATTCTTCAATTATGAGCTCAATCTTCAATGCAGACCACCAACACAAATTGGACACAATCCAAAGACCTCCATAAGCTTGCCTAAATCGCCAAGAACATCCACACTACTTCTCCTTACTGAAATCTTTCTCTCCTTCATCTGGAACCTCAAGAACATAGTCTGTCATCACTGTCATATTGGAATAGATGCTTGTGGACCTCTAGACTACGAACCAATTGAGTTGTCAATTCACATTGACTTCCTAAACACTCCACCAAATCAATAGAACAAGATATTGCATCTCCAAATCTCACCGGACCTATCTGTGTCACTATGTCACCTCTGAACATCTACCGGAACTAGTTTTACTTAAGTGGCCATAACTTCTTCAAATCTTCATGCGAACCTCTCAAATCTTTACTGGATCATATTAAGACACATATCTACAAACCCTTTGATGCATATCCTCTGATCTTCATCTTAGTTGGGATCTTTACCTTACTATCTTCATTGTTCTTCTTTGTTCCTAATAGGACTAATTTTCTCAATATCCTCAGCATACAACTCATCCAATCTTTATCATCAATGCAACAGCAGTATGTTGACATCAATGACAACACCGATTAGGCCCATACTTGCAACACATTTAACAGATCATCCCCCATATGACAACACCAATCCATCTACTAATCCCCTTCGTCCATCCATCCATATGAAGCCTCCATCATATAATCATTCCAACCTTCCAAATCCTAATCTATTAAGATAATTCCCAATGCACTTAAATTCTAAACCATCAAAGCTTCCACCAAAGTCCAATCCTATTATCCATCCACCTAAGCCCAATCTAAGTCTTGATCCTATCATATCCAATCCTATCATCCCTCCACCTAATCCAAATCCCAATCCTATTATACCCCATTATCCCTCCATTGGATCCTAATCCTACACCTTCCACCATCATTATCCATCCATTGTATTGTGCATCCACCCATATACTAATGAAGGATGTGATCCATTGGATACTACTAAGGAATCAACCACCACACTCATGCCATCAAATCCCTATCCTTGAAACTATCCAAGAAACTTCAAATGTTATGTCTATTTCTCCAATCCCATCTTGTAGTCCACAAACTATCAAGTCTCTTGAAGATCCACCTACCATAAGCCCAATTCATTGCTCACTATACATTGAACCTATCCAAGAAACCTCCATTCCTATCCAAACTCAAGATTTATTTCAAGAGTCAAATCCAAAGCATGATCAACCTTGCTCCTCACCACTTCAAGACTAAATTATCCACACTCCTCCAAACCAACTTACCCAAGATCAAGAGCTTCTCACTCCTTCCACTCATGGTCCCAATACTATCCATGATCAAGAAACCTCCACCACTCCAATCCATCCTCCACCTAGTCCTATCCATCATCCCACAACATCCACTTCCCTTGATGAGATGCCTGATCCCCACAAGCACATAGATGCTCAAACAAATACCGTAGATCTTAATGAGCATAATGATAATCAAGATCTTATTTCTCCTTCACCATCTCATATTGATCCCATTTCAAATCCATCAACCTATCCACATAGTCTAGCTACTTTCATCAATGAGTGCTCTTCCTTAGGAAAAGAACAACCTATATCTACCATCTTTCCTTCCTCATCGAATAAGGGGCTCATGTCTTATGTCCTAAAAAATAAGCATCCCATTACACATAGTATATTCTAAAAAATCAATTATCAAGGTAAAGGATTAGGCCTTCATGAGCAAGGTAACTTCGAACCCATCCATGTCAAATTCCCTCCAAAACCATATGGTATTAGTTATATATCTCAATGAAGTCAATCCAAAGATGTTGGTACCACATCTCCACCTTAGAAGTTCACTTCATCCAAGCCCAAGCTAGGTGCATCTCATCATACCCATAAAACATATGTTGCCACCCCTCCATCATCCTATGAACTCAAAAAGAATGTGACCATCCATCTCCCTTCATCCACTTTACCTCCACTTCTTCCAACTCCTAATATCCCTCCATCCACTTTACCTCCACTCCTTCTAACTCCTAATATTCCCATACTCAAATCCCCTTATCAGTTTAGCCACAAATTCATTAATCCCTCCATCCATACATCCCATTCCCATAAATCCCCTACAATTCCTAATCATGATCAACAAATGCACACATTGACTAAACATGAAGCTGTCAAAAAAAACCCCATGGGATTCATAAATAAAAATTTGGATGCCTCGACCCATAAAGAAAAAAATCCTAATGATCCTCAAGTCATAGGGCACCTTGATGCAAAGAAAATCAAAGCAAAATCAAAACTCAAAAAGGCTACCCAAGTCCCCATCTCAAAAAGACAATTTCAAAATCAAAATGGTTTGGGTCCCCAAGAAAAAAGAACCTAATTCAAATGGAGCATCCACAATCCTAAAATCCCAAACATCTTGCTCCCCATCACAAAATCTTAAAATTCATAACTCCATTTGGGTCCCTAAAGTCCTAAGTAGGCAATCCCTTAAGAGAACATCTCCATTACTCCCAAATCCCCCTTCCAATAAAAAGCTTCAAAATCCAATTCCGTGTGTGCAAACATTGGTCGTGATTCCCTTCCACTCCACAACATTCCTACATACCTCCATCTCCCCATATTTTATCTACTATCTGACTTATTTCTTCCATAATATCCCTATGGTCCATGCTTTTTTCATAAGTCCTTCTATGTTGCAAGTATGTGCTTTCCAGTGTTGTCATTGATGTCAACATATATGTATTGTCATTGGTGTCAACAATGCTCTTGTTTTGATGTTTAATTGTGTTGAGCTAGCTACTTTGTATTGGCTTATATAAGTGTTGAAGACAATGAGAAAGTATTCCTAACACTGAGTCTCCAAGTGTTTTTGAGAAAAATTGCTCTCCTAGTGGAAACAGTGTGTTGCAAAGTTTTCTGGCTTGCTGAAATGTAGTATAATGTTTTGCTCCACATATTATGTATATTGAATATCTTTGTATGTGGATTGGAAGTTATGTTAAGGAATGTTTGTAGATGCTATGTTTCAAGTTTGAGCCTTCGGTATGAAGATTTGAGCGAGTTCTATTCACCAAAGTAAAAACTATTTTTCTGTGCATTTAGTGGTGATAGGGAGAATGTATTCTGCTCTGCATTTCTCTGCATTTAAGTCTTATAGTTTGCAGTTCTAGAATTAAGTTTATAATGATGTTATGTGCCTTCAGTTCAAATGGTTCATGATTTGATTGTTAGCAAGCGATCTTTTCTCTATGATAGTGCCCGACAATGATGTTCAAGTGCTCCGATTTGAAGAATATTGTGGATAAAGTGTTTAGAGGTTGTGTGGATGTTCTTGGTGATTACAATGTGCTTGTGGATGTGTCTTGATCATGTTCCTACCTTTTGATTGGTCTGCAAAGTGTAATCCAGATCGTGCATGAAGCGTGTTCTTAAAGGTCTCAATGTTAACACCAGTTTTAGCCGACTTGTTTGTTTTCACTACTTGCGATTATACTTTGGAGTTTCCAATAGCATTTTGTTACATGGAAGATTGCATTTGAGTCCCAACTAAGGAGTGCTTTGGTGCACATTCATTCTTTCTCTTTCATTAATTTGTTTAGGTCCAGACCTATCCTAATGTATATATGTTTGCTAACCTTGGAGATTGTTCTGATGGTTGATGATCGTAATGTTGACCTTGATGATCATTCCAAGGTTGATGAATTGTATAAATACTTGTAATGAAGTCATGAAAAAGTAAAAAAATGTGTGAAGATGTGAAGATAAAGTGTGAAGTGAAAAAGTAGAGCAGAGCAGAGGCTGTTTATTGTGCTTCAATGTAACTAAACCTTGGCATGATATAGATGGTACTATCTTAGTTCACCAACTCTAGCAGTGAATCACCCACCAGCACTAAGCCACCCTATTGGTAGTGAACCTCTTCTTTTGCAATGAGCAATCTGGGTAGTGAGTCCTAAGGTAGTGAGCCTCTAATTTTTAGTATTGTTATTACACATCATAATGTGAGCTAACACTCACCGTGGTTTTCCCTTATTGGGTTTTCCATGTAAAAAATCTAGTGTCCCATGTGTTGTATGTGTGAATGTATTTAAATTTCTGATTTCATGTTTTCATGGTTAAAATACAATAACAATGATTAAGTGAATGATGTGTTAATGGTTTTGAAGTATTGGTTACAATTGATTCACCCCCCCTCTTAGTTGTCTTGCCCTTTTCAACAATTGGTATCAAAGCGAGTGTTCCTCGACAAAGAGCCTAACAGCTTGAGGTAGATCCAGGATGGCACATAGGAAGGAGACACTACAGTTTGATGGAACAGATTATGCTCTATGAAAGGTACAAATGAAAAGTCATTTGATTTCTCTTGGTTATGGTGTTTGGAAAATGGTAGAAACCAAGTACACGCTTCCTCCAAATGGTCCATCAGATGAAGATGAAGTCAAATAGTATGAATTAAATGGAAAACATAGAGATGTTCTATTAATGCCTTATCTAACACTAAGTTGGTGAAATTTATAGATTTGGAGATTGCTCATGAGATCTGGGATAAGTTAAAAAAATTATTTGAAGGAGATGATTCTATAAAAAGTGCCAAATTACAAAACCTGAAGGCGAGGTATGAAGCCCCAAAGATGAGAGAAGATGAGAATATAACAATCTACATGCAGAAAGTTGATGAAATTGTTAATGGAACCAAAGGTCTTAGAGGAACAACTAATGAGGATGAAGTTGTGTTGAAGATTCTTAGGTCATTACCTAAATCCTATAGTCACAAGGTGGTAGAAAGTGAAGAGGTTATGAGTATGAAAATGATTTCAAAGGATCAGCTGCTCAGGAAACTTATAGCTTTTGAAATGAGAGAGTTTGGTGATGCCCTACCAAAGATTGAGACTACTTTCAAAATCAACACTTAAGAAAAGACATCAAGAGCTCAAAAATATGTTGTGGAATCCAATGATGACCTTTATGAGATTGAAGCCAACATTGTGGATAGAATGTAAAGAGGTACTGGTAAGTTCAAAAGCAAATTACTATTCAAATTCTTTTCTTGTGGTAAGATTGGCCACTATGCCTCTAGGTGTCCAGAAAGAATTGAGAGAGGTAAGAAGAAATTTGAAGGTAGACCTAGAGTCATGAAGAAATGCTATTATTCTAGAGATCTTGATTATGATGTTGTAATAGATGATGAGCTTGATGATGCTAATACTAGTGCAAATGAATGCTTGTTTATTACTATTAAAGAAGAACACGTGTCTACTAATCCTGCTAGCTGTGTGAAGGAAGAAAAGTCAGTGGAAGAGAGTGCTTTGTCTATTTAGGTTGAGAAGGATAAGGATGAATGGATTATTGAAAGTGGATGATCACATGACATGAATGGTGATAAAAGTAAGTTTATAAGTTTGGAAAAGTATGATGGAGGACTGGTTAGGTTTGGAGATGATGCAACCGGTAAGATTTGTGGAAAATGATCTATTTCTTTTGATGGCAATCAGAACACAGATGATGTTCTATATGTGAAGGGTTTGAAGCATAATCTCTTAAGTGTTGGTTAGATGTGTAACAAAGGGTATGATCTAAGATTCAAGGATAATGGTTGCAAGATCATGGAAAGCTTTGGAACAATGATTGCTACTTGTAAGAACACTAGAGGTAATGTTTATCATTTAAGAGGAACTAATGATTGTTGTTTGTTGGTTCAGATAGATGAGAGTTGGTTGTGGCATAGAAGGATGTGTCCTATCAATTTTGACAGCTTGGTGAAGATAAGTTCAGTACAAGTTGTGAGAGATCTGCCTAGGCTTGTGAAGCCTGCTAGTACTATTTGCAAGGAATGTCAATTGGGGAAACAGACAAGGACAAATTTCAAGAGTGAAGAACAATTCTCTGTTGGATTGCTTGAACTGGTGCATACAGATTTGTGTAGTCCTACAAGAACAAGAAGCTTACAAGGTGACATGTATTTTATGTTTCTTATTCATGATTATTCCATAATGAATTAGGTTACTTTCTTAAAGGATAAATCAGAAGCCCTAGACAAGTTCAAGGTTTTCAAGGTGATGGTTGAGAATGAGTTAGATTCAAGGATCAAGTGCTTAAGGTATGATAGAGGAGGTGAGTTTACATCAAATGAATTCAATATCTTCTATGAAGAACAAGGGATAAAAAGATAATTGTCTTCTCCTAGAACTCCCTGGTAGAATGGAGTTGTTAAAAGAAAGAACAAGACAATTCAAGAGGCTTCTAGGTCAATGATGATGGAGGCTAACCTACCCGAAGTGTATTGGAGAGAAGCCATACATAGTGTTGTCTACATTCAAAATAGAGTTCAAGTCAAAGGTAATGATACTAAAACTCCTTATGAATTGTGTTATGGAAGAGTTCCTATAGTGAAATATTTCAAAGTTTTTGGAAGCAAATGTTATATCATAAGAGATGAAGAGTTAGGCAAGTTTGATGCTAGGAGTGATGAAAGAATTTTAATTGGATACTCTATTAAGAGTAAGGCCTACTAGTGCTACAATAAGATATTAAGAAAAGTTATTGAGAGTCCTAATGTTAAGGTTGATGAAGATAGGGAAAGAATATCAGATCTGAATGGCTATGAATTAGATGAACCTGATACTACAATGAATGGACAAAAAGTTAAACAAAAGGATAGTTAAGTTGAAGAAAAAGCTCTAGAAAGTGATGTTAAGACTCCCAGGTATGTAAGGATTAATCATTTAGAAGATCAAATAATTGGTGATAAAACCAAAGGGGTATTGACAAGGAAAAGAGCTGCAGAGGAATAGGTGAACTATTGTTTACTTTCACACATTAAACCTAAGACTATAAATGAGGCCTGGAAAGATGAAAGTTGGGTAAAATCCATGGAAGAATAACTGATGCAGATAGAGAAAAATCAAACTTGAGAATTGGTTCCTAGATCTGCTGATAAGAATTTGATTGGAACTAAATGGGTGTTTTGAAACAAGATGAATGAAAATGGAGAAGTAGTAAGAAACAAGAAAAGATTGGTATGAAAAGGATATTCTCAAGTTGAAGGCATAGAGTTTGAAGAGACTTTTGCTCTCGTGGCAAGTATTGAAGCAATAAGAATGTTCGTGGCATTTACAACACACAAAGACTTCAAAGTATATTAGAGGGATGTCAAGACTGCATTCTTGAATGGAGAGCTGGAAGAAGAGGTTTACATTGAACAACTAAAAGGATTTTAGTCATCAAACCAAGGTGACATGGTGTGTAGATTGAAGAAAGCCTTGTATGGACTTAAGAAAGCTCCTAGAGCCTGGTATGCAAGATTGGACCAGTATTTGTTGTAATTGGGGTTCAGTAAATGTACTAGTGAAAATAATCTCTAATTCAAAATCAACGATGATCAAATTCTGATTGTTGTAGTGTTTGTTCATGATATTATCTTTGGAGGCAATGAAGGTATGTGTAAGAGATTTGCAGAGGAAATGCAAAAAGAATTTGAGATGTCTATGTTTGGTGAAATGAATTTCTTTTTAGGACTACAGATTACTCAATCAGAAAAAGGAATTTTCATTTCTCAGTCCAAGTATGTGAAAGAATTATTGAAGAAGTTTGGAATGGAGGATTCTAAACCAATATGTACTCCTATGGTAACTGGTTGCACGATGAGAAAGAATGATGAATCACCTAAGACTGATCTAAAAAAGTATAGGCCTATGATTGGAGGACTACTCTATCTAACCCATACATGACCTAACATAATGCATGCAATCTGTCTTGTGGAAAGATTTCAAGATCCCAAAGAGTCACATGTGATGGTAGTCAAGAGGATCATGAGGTACTTGAAAGGCACTTCAGACTATGGATTGTGGTATCCCAAAGATATTGATTTTGCTCTTAGTGCTTATATAGATGCAGATTGGGATAGAGATGCTGATGACAGGAAGACTACAAGTCAAGGTGCTTTCCTATTAGGTAAGAAGTTGGTTTCATGGCTGAGAAAGAACCAAGAATTAGTTTCTTTATCTACTACAAAAGTAGAATATATTGTTGTAGCATGTTGTTGTACTCAAGTGTTTTGGATGAAGCAAACATTGAAGGATATAAGAGTTGTGTATGAAGAACCAATTTCAATATTTTGTAACAATACAAGTGCTATAAACATTTCAAAAAATCCAGTAGTGCACTCAAGAACAAAGCATATATCTATAAGGTATCACTTTCTGAGAGAAAAGGTAATAGAGAATGAAGTAAAGATGGAATATGTGTCTACAAAGGATCAGATTGCAGATATTTTCACAAAGCCTCTACCCAAGGACACTTCTAAGTATCTCATAGAAAAGTTAGGGGTTATTACCCCTACTGCTCTAAACTAAGATGCATGAGAAGTGCATCAGTCCAGTGGTGTCCAAAGCCTTATTCCTTGATTTGGATTGATGTTTTGAAGGATACCCCTCAGGGGAGCACGTAGATGTTGCTAATATGAGTTCATGATAAAGAGAATCAAGTATTGCAAAGTTGATGATAGAGTAATTCTAGTTTGATCAAAGCAGTAGTTTGCAAGTATGTGCAGAGAAAGAAGTGATGTCCTTTGCCATTGATGTCAAAGGGGGGGAGAAAATCATGTGAAAAACTCAGGAGGAGAAAGAGTTCATATGTATAAAGAGAAAGAGGGAGAAAGTAATCAATGCAGATTCTTTTCTTGATGGTTCTTACAGTTTTTCACATTAATGTTTCCATCAATGACAAAGGGGGAGATTGTTACAAGTATGTACTTACGGGTGTTGTCATTGATGTCAGCATATATGTGTTGTCATTTGTGTCAACTATACTCTTGTTTTGATGTTTAATTGTGTTGAGTTAGTTGCTTTGTAGTGGCTTATATAAGTATTGAAGACAATTAGAAAGTATTACTGACACTAAGTTTCCAAGTGCTTTTGAAAAAAATTGCTCTCCTAGTGGAAACAATGTGTTACAAAGTTTCCTGGCTTGTTTAAATGCAATTTAATGTTTTCTCTGCATATTCTATATATTGAATATATTTGTCTATGGATTGGAAGTTATGTTAAGGAATGTCTCTAGATGCTATGTCTCAAGTTTAAGCCTCTGGTATGAAGATTTGAGCGAGTTTTGTTCACCAGAGTAAAAACTATTTTTCTATGAATTTAGTGGTGATAGGGAGAATGTATTCTACTCCGTATTTAAGTCTTATAGTCTACAGTTCAATAATTAAGTTTATAATGATGTTATGTGCCTTTAGTTCAAATGGTTCATGATTTGGTGGTCTGCAAGCGATCCTTTCTTTATGACAGTGTCTAATAGTGATGCTCAAGTGCTCTAGTTTGAAGAATCTTGTGGATAAAGTGTTTAGAGGTTGTGCATATGTTCTTGGTGATTATAACATGCATGTGGATATCTCTTGATTATGTTCCTACCTTCTGATTGGTCCACAAAGTGTAATCTGGATTGTGCATGAAGTGTGTTCTTAAAGGTCTCAATGTTAACACTAATTTTAGCCAACTTGGTTGTTTTCACTACTTGTGATTATAGTTTGGAGTTTGTGCTAGCATGTTGTTGTATGGAAGATTGTATTTGGGTCCTAGCTAAGGAGTGGTTTGGTCCGCATTCATTTTTTCTCTTTCATTAATCTATTTAGGTCTAGACCTATCCTAATGTATGTATGTTTGCCGACCTTGGAGATTGTTCCAATGGTTGATGATTGTAATGCCAACCTTGATGATCATTCCAAGGTTGATGAATTGTATAAATACTTGTAATGAAGTCATGAAAAATTAAAAAAAATGTGCGAAGATGCAAAGATAAAGTGTGAAGTGGAAAAGTAGAGCAGAGCATAGGATGTTTATTGTGCTTCAATGGAACTGAACCTTGACATAATATAGATGCTGCTATCTCAGTTCACCAACTCTGGTAGTGAGCCACCCATCGACAATGAGCCACCCCGTTGGCAATGAGCCTCTTCTTTTGCAGTGAGCAATATGGGCAGTGAGCCTCTAATTTTTGGTATTGTTATTACATATCAAATTGCAAGCTAACACTCATCCTAGTTTTTCCCTTGTTGGGTTCTCCACGTTAAAAATCTGGTGTCTCATGTGTTGTATGTGTGAATGTGTTTAAGTTTCTGATTTCATGTTTTCATGGTTTAAATACAATAACAGTGATTAAGTGAATGATGTGTTAATGGTTTTGAAGTATTGGTTACAACTGATTCACCCCCCCCACTCTGAGTTCTCTTGCCCTTTTCAACACTTCTATCTATCTCTTATCCTAAACCCCTATCCTTCCATCCTAATCCCCATCGTAATCCGCTATCCATGATCCATACATAATCCACTATCCATCCATATATAATATACTATCTCCTTACTCTATTTCCCTCTCATGCAATCCTCTACCAGCATCCATGAGCATAGTACCACTTGAAATGGTCTATGAGTGACTTCTATCCATCTTGGGACATTAGCACCTTGCTATGGGAACAAAATCTTGAGTCCCTACCTATTTCATCCAGCTATCCCCTACCAAAGAAAAAAAAACAAAACAAAAAAGAATAAAAAGAAACAAAAAATATGACATTTCAAAATAGTAAAGATAAATCCTTCATCTAATGGTGAAAACCATTTTTATGGTACCTTGGATAAGTACCATGATGAAAAATTGGCAAACATGCATCATGTGTAGGTGATTATCTATGTGATTTACACTTGGGGACATGTTCTCTCATCTATCCCATCCTATCTATCCCATCTCATATCCTATCCTATCATTTTCCATCCTATCTTTCCATCCTTACCCATCATATTTAACATACCTTCCTCATTGCACCATCCATCTTCTCTTCCTCCTTTTGATCTTGATGAGAGTAGGGGCACAATGTTGAAAAATACTTTTGACACCTCTTGTCATACTCCAAATTCCACACATCCATTTCTAAGAATATCCTCCATACATCCATCTACTACTAAGTCCATTCATCCCTTCCAAGCATTATCCCCATCATGCATCCTAATAAGCATCACCTCGCCAAATCCTAAGGCATGATATCTAGAGTGGGGGCATGTTATTCCTATCCGATGTAATCCTTGGAGATCACATCCTAGGCTCTCTCCATCCATCTATCATATATCTCTCATCCATTATCATTCTATCGCCAATGCTTGTTTCCATCCATGCTCCTACCGTTATCCTATTACCCATCCTTTTATTCATTGAAGTCCTACATTTATCCTATCACCCATTCTTTTTATCCACCCATCCAATCCTACATTTATCCTATCACCAATCTTTTTAATCCATCTAGTCCTAGTTTCATCCTATTTACCATCATCTTATCCATCCATCCAATCATTCCTTTATCTTATCACTAATCCTTTTATCCATCCCATCCATTATTGCTCATCCTTGCATCCTATTTTGTCATTGGTATCTATCTAAAGGCTATCCAAGCACAATCCAATGCTAAACACCTAAAACAAATCAAAATATTCCCAAGAATCCAAACAATAAATCTAAATGCAATTTATCCTTAAATCCATACTAATCTAAGCAAATTATCCAATCACATCCTTGGTCTTGATCCTAATCTTGTCGTAAACCAAATAAATCAATTATCATCATCAATGGGATATATCATTCCCACATCCTTGTGTTGATCTAGGGATATATCATTCCCTGCAATGACAACACTATGTTAATCCTTGTGTTGATCTAGGGATATATCATTCCCCACGATGACAATGCTATCCAACCTAATCAATCAATCTAATCAATCATCAATTTTCAGCTTGGTACAAAGACAATGACCTTGTTTGTTTTTGAATCATTTGTGCATGCTTTTTTGTTGGCATGTGTGTTTTATCATTTTATCTTGCATTTTTATCTCATCATGCATATCCTCCAACTAATATTCATATCTTGTGTGTGTTGGAATAGCTTTTAGCATACCAATCATCCTTTACATCTAAGGTCATTTCATACCTTTTATGCACTTGGACTTAAATGCTCTAAGTTTCCTTTTTCCACACATCTAGAGAAGGTTTCATTATGTTGGGGCATCCCTTTTGCAAACAACACATTGTCATCCTAGTCTTTATACCTTGGTGTATAATGTTAAGTGCTACATCAAACTAGGATTGCCTTCTACAACTTATCAGCAATAACCAATATCCCTTATCCTCATTCATATCTATTTCCTACCCATATCCTCCCAAAACCACCAATTACCCATCTTAGGACATTATTTGCCATGTATCCCTCGTTCATCCATTCTCCATTTTCTTTCAAGATTTTTTTTGGAAAAAAAATTATGATTTTTTTTTGCCAAAAAATTCTTGAGGGGGTACCTATCCATCCATCATCCTCTTTACGGCACCTATAGGTAGACTAAGGCATCTTATTTTTATCTTTGACATGTTGTTACCTTAGCCAGAATATCATATCAAATAGAGGCAAAATGTAGACACCTAAAATTGACCATATCTTTCTACACCTTTGATAGGTCCTGAATACCCTTTCTACCTACATATCTTCTCCAAATTAATTAAATAATCTAATTATTTAATTAATTTCACATCTTCACCCTTCCAAAACCAAATAAGCAATCCTTTCATTTTATCATTTCCTCACCTTTCCATATAATGCTCTCACATAAATAAGCCTTTTTATTTATTAAATCTCTCATAAATCCCTAATAATTGCCTAATAATGTCCTAATTAAGACTTCATCCTAATTAGCCCCTAATCCAAAACTACCTCACAACTACCTAACTACATATCCAACCCTTTAAATAAACCTATCTCCCCCCACTCAAAAAAAGAGGAATCCTCTAAGCAAGTACATGCTGTCAAAATATAATTCTTCCAATCTTCTCCTATCCAACTAAATCCTTCATCATCATTGGTTATTGTTGATCTTTGAAGGTAGCCCACATTCAATCCATGATCGATTGAAGAACAATCAAACAAGGTATTGGGTGCACTTGTTTCATTCTATCCTGTGTGTAAGAATTTAGTTATTTATTTAGGGATTCTTAGATTGTATTGTTTGATCTTCTTATGTTTCCATTAACCAATTTTTGAGCATACAACTGCCACATGTTTCATCCATTTGTGGAGCATTACCATGAGTTGTAGGCCAACCTACATGTTTCATCATGCATTAGAGTTTGAAACCTCTTGATGCCGACACAAATCATTTTTTGAGCTAAAAGATGATATATAAGCATTCATGAGATGTATTAGGAAGTAATCCATCATGATATCAAGCTTTTAGTCTTTGTAGATTTGTAGAGTGTTCTTCAAAGATATATCTTTCATGTAATCTATATTTTGCTGGAGGATAGGCTTGTGAGCCCTAATTAGATGCATGTTATCAACATATGAAAATTGTAACTATCTAAGATATTAAATCAAATAATCTTCCATTTCATTCTATTTTTGTGTTGTTTTGTGTTGTTTCCGTTGTTTTTACACTAGCTACATGGTTGGATAGTCTAGTCCCTGGACCCTCCATCTGTGATTGTACCATAAGGTTTTTTCCTATCAATTCTCTGTGCTTGATTTAGAAGAATGGCTAGACAAAAACTAGCCCCAGGTGGAAGAAATGGTGGAGCTAGGGCATAGTTTTTATGTTTTAAAATTTCAAGATCAAGAAAGTAAAGACAAAATACTTCAAAATAGTGTGTGGAAATTTGGAGATACATCTATATATTGCTAGTCATGGAAACCAAACTTTGTTACCAACATGAAACATGTACCTTTTTTTCCTTCCTTGGTACAAATACCAAACCTCCCCATGGAGTATAAGGATAGGGCGATACTAAAAGTGATAGGGAATATGTTGGGAACATGTCAAGAAATTGAGTCCAATTAGAATCACTGTTGGTTATCAACAATATGAATGTGTATCTTCATGGAAAAAAATAAGAAGCTACCAAAAAGGATTTAGATAGAAACCCTAGATGGTATTTGGGATCAAGAGATCTTCTTCAAAGGAGTTGGAAACATGGCCTTGGATGCTTATCAGGATGATCAGTCAGGGAGGACATTAATGGGCACATATGATCACTTGACAATGCCTGAGATAGGCTACAAGGATAGAACACACCAACCAGGTGGTTTGGATGAAGTATTAGTGGAGGAGAACGATCAAGGGGAGGCACAACAAGGAAAGGAAACATTCATAATAAACACATAGGTGGAAGAGCAAAAAAATCTTCAAGTGGTGTTCTCCCCTCCAATAAGGGAGTAACATAATGAGCAAGAAAAGGAAGAAAACAAAATATAGTCTAATGAGAGTAGCACCTTAAAGGAAGGGACTTATGGTTCAACTGAAGAAGGTAAAATAGTGGAGGAAGAGAAGAAAGAACTTCATATAGAAAATCTAAGAGGTCAAATGATAAGAGTCTCCTATGAGCCAAACAGACTTTTGGAAGAAATAGTAGAAACTATAGGCTTAGCCAAGGATGACTTGGAGACTCTCTTGGAAGAAGCTTTAGAAAAGATGACAAATGATATCTATGATGAGATTGCTAAGGAAGTCCAATTAGAGGAGGAAGGAGAGAAAGAGATGGAAACTCTAGGAATCTCACAAACAGTTATGGAGCCGAAAGGGCTAAAATCCACGCTGATCTCACTAAGGAAGATTTCCAGACAGAGGAAAATTAAGATGCAAATAGAAATTGCAGCAGGGATCCAAACAACCATAGCTAAGGCCTTAAAGAAGAGGAGAGTGGAGAGCTCTCCTTGAGAGAAATGAGAGTACTAACATGGAATGTTAGGGGTATCAATGCCTCTAACAAAAGATGCCTCATCAAATCTCAAATTGATGAGGCTAAGGCAGACATAGTACTCTTACAGGAAACTAAAATCTTAGTAGAAAAGAGGAATAATATTCTAAGCTAGAATGGAAGCAATGGGATTCAATAACTGCTCCAGCCAGTGGTGCATCAAGAGGTCTGGTAATACTATGGAGAAAGCACCTTCCAAATTTGGAGATCATAGGGAAGAGAGAGAACTAGATTCTACGTAAGTTCCCTAAACTCCTAAAATTGAAGAACTTATGGATCTTATGTATATATGGACCTATGGGAACAAGCCAAAAAAAGTGTCTTTAGAGTCACCTTAGCCAACTCTTAAGGATAATCAAAGATGAAGCCAGAACCAAAAGCCTTTCCTGCTTGTTCTTCAATTGAGAAAATAAATTCATCTTGTCTCCTTATGGTCTCAAATGCCAAGGAATCTGCCATACTCCAATTAGTCAACAACAACATACCACTCTCCATCACCATTTGCCTTCCTATTTCTGGGGAGTAATGTTGTCAAGATTTAAATCAAACTCAGAAAAGATCCTCATGGCCAAATCATTATCATCTAAAGGATCCATTTTCTTTGTTTCTTCCTCGAGCCTTCTTTGGAATGCTGCTTGTTTCCTCCTCAAAAAAAAATCTTTAAAATCCTAAGTCTTGATGAATTGGTCATCGGACAAAAATTGTTGGCAAGCCAATGCCCTCACATCTCCAGTTTCATCATTAGCAATTTTCAAGTAATCAATACTTATGTTAAAAGGCATAGAAGGAACAATCATAATTACTAGTTTCTCAGTAGCTCCCATATCCTCTAAAGTGTCTTCATCATCTATAATCTCCATGGGGGTGTTTCCCCTATCAGAGGAAGATACTATGTCCTCTGAGGTCTTATGTCTCTTAGCTTGCTAACTCTCTACCTCCTCAATATCTGGAAGATCTTCCTCTTGTGTATCCTCACTCCTCTACCTGACATATGGTTGTATCCTCACACAAGGATCTATTTCCACATTAGGAGGCCTCCCCTCTTCAAGAGTCATGAACTTCTCTATATTCTCTAATATTTTCATTATTCTAACAACTATATTCTCTCGTCAGGACAAAAGCCAAGAAACCTAGGATCTTTCTTCTTTCTTTGATTCTCTGTATGCACAATTCTTTTCCACTTTTTAATTTTCTCTTTAATTTCTACAAATGGTAAATAATTCCTCACAACATCTTTAGCAAGGTTCATTTTGTGCAAGAAAGCAGATTTTTTACACTTAATCTAATTGAATTTATGAATCCCTCCAGATCAAATTGCTCTCTAATAATGGCAAACTTCAACCTATAGTTGTTCAACAATGGATATATTTGATCCAGGGCATCTTTGTTCATTACCTAAAAATCTGACCACTTCAAGGTAGTAGGGAACAATGAACCCTTCTTCTGACCTCTAAGATGTAGTTTTTCCACCTCATTCAGGTGCCAAATAATCTCCAAATAGGCCAATCTTTTAGGTACATATACAGGCAACAAATGTGGTTCCATAGTAAAGCCATAAACTCTATATGTAGAGTATTGGTTTAGAAAGCAATCTCCCCAATTATGCTTTATTCCAACCCCAGGAATTTCCTCACAAGGTCTAAGGAAATCCCTTATCTCTAATGGTATTCTATCTACATGTTCAACCATATATGTCATCAGTTTCCTTACAAAGTCAAAAATGATAAAATCTGAATTCAAATAACCCCTATCCCACAGATAGGTTCATCATTGTACTAGCAAAGGTTGTTCTTCATCACAAATTGTTGTACCCTCAGGGTCTGATTCCATTGTCTCCTACAAGAATACAAAAACATGTGGTACAAATGGGAGTACCATTTGAATTCACGCTTCTAATTGTTCTTCAAGGCTACCATATGTTTATGCATCCCATTTGCTAAGAAAGAAGTGAAATCAAACTCCACATTTATAATCTTGTCCTAGATATCAATGGCCATAAACATTAGATGCACAAGAATGCTTTCTCCTACGTCTTCACCCAAAATCTGACACAGTGAATAATAGGTCTTTATGAAATATTCTTCAAAGGCCTTTATACTAAGAGGTTCCTTCTCAAAGATTTCCAATCCTCTACCACCAGAAGTCCTAGGTCTATGTCTAGGAATTTTGACAAACCTATACAGGGCCCTATGTGTCTCATACATCTTTCTAAATTTCTCAAAATCAATGGCCTTGATTGTAGCCCTATTTAGATCAAAGACCTCAATAATGTAAGACATGGTGAAGGAAATAATTGTATTTACATTGGCTACCAATACTCTTCTTGAAATGACATCATATACTTGAAACAAGTTGGACCAAATATGCATCTACAAATACATTTGGGACCACAACTTTGTCCATGTCCAAGTTCCATCCATTACTCAATGGAGCCTTAACACCCCTCTTTGTATGCCAGTGCTCAAACAAAGACCATCCTATCACAGGGGTAATTGTATCTCTGATTTCCCCAAAATCATCCACAAACTTCTCATCTTTATTCCTTCTAGGAAGACTTAGAGCCCGTTTTGATGAGCTCGGACACTGAATGAGCAAATCTTGTTCAAATCTTCTTTTTGCTGATGTGCCAGCCATTTCTTACTTGTGCAGGATTTAACTACAAGCTAGGGTTTATTTGAAATGAAACAAAAATGATAATTCATCCTAGTTTACTTATGAATTCAACCTCTAGGACCAAAAATCAATAAGATTTGCAAGCAAATGGATCAAAATACCAGTAAATTCACACTTGTTCACAATCAAAAAACTTTACTTCTTCAATTGTTGATGCGAGCTGCTCGATTCCCACAAGAAATGCAGTTAGCAATGACTGTAATCATAGAAAAAATATATTTTATGCATTTACTTCATCAATTAAGCAAGATTCTAGTCGATTTTCTATCAAATCACCATTAATGTGATCGTGCACCGACCTACAAGCTAAGACTAGCCATTCTTCATGTTTGAATACACACTGTTGATCTAATCAATCCGTGGAGAATCTGCATCTTTGATTTGAAAATTTCATCACTAAAAGTCACTCTACATGCTTGAAATAGCGTGGACCAATCAGAATTAACTAACTGAGCAAAAGACTTTCCATTTGGGATGCATATGATAGCTCATCGTAGCAGTGCAGGCCTAGGAGAGACCCACACCACCTCCCTCACGCTAGCACATTGATCACTAACTTCAACTTGTAGGACTGGATGAGACCCATGTGATATGTGTCACTCCATCATAGCATTGCAAAGTATATTCTCTAGAATCTTTATGTTGCACGCTCATGCGATCCAATGAGGAGCGAGCATGGCTTAGGCTTACAACTAATAAGACTTTGTGCCCACCTACCTAAAAATCTATGGTTAACGCATCAGCACAGCTCTAACAAATCTGACAGATCTAGAGCTCGTGATGCCGCAATAACCATCAATTTGATCTTAGGAACATTCAACCTAGACTTAGGGGATATTTAGACACACAGGACTAGCCGATAACTAGGCTTAAGGGGCCAGTTTTAGATAGGAAACAAGACATGATGTTATAACTTAAACTCAGGGTGATTTCCAACAACAAGTCAACTCAAAAATAGAATGCAGGATTAAAGGAAAAAGGACTAAGGGTTTAGGGTTTAAACACCTATACTCAGACTTAGCCAATTTTGGGGTTTCTAAGTCAGGGAGCAAGGGAATTACATAGGGGTTCCACCAGTCCCCTAATTGTAGCTTCCAAAGGGGTGATACCCTAGATAAGTTGACTTGTGACCCAATGTGATGCAGAGTGGCACAAGGGAAGCAACACACAAAGGTTTACTCTATTGTCCTTTGCCCACTCACCCACTTCGACTAGCCTTCAACCAACCAACCAACCAAAGGCACATACAAGGCATATGAAGGATTTGATGTCCAGACTATTGTCCAACCCCTAAGGCTTCTCCAACACCTTAAGACAGATCAACAAACACTTTCTATGTAGTTGGTTTGATCTCCAACTTCCCAAAACTCTTCAACCTATACCTTGACTAGTAAGGCTACTAGCCCTCCAAACTAGGTTTTCTCAACAAAACTTGACAAAATCTCAAAGGTCTAGGCAAACAAATGATGGTTTTAGATACACTCTATGTAACCCTATCAAACTCCCAAGTCTCCTGTTCCAACTCTACTCCAGCAATCCAGAACACTCATTTGGTCTTCTAGGCCTAATTGATCAATTTAGGCTAGGTTACAAAGCAAGTGCTCAAAATTGGGTGCATAGGTCAGGGGCAGGAATTTGGAATGCTTCTACCATGTCCCTACAACACAAATCCATCATTTATTTGCTCACCCTAACAGGATTCTATCATCTACAACCTCAAATAACATGAAATTGGCCAAATACAATGCAATACTTGACCTAGGGCATCACCTTAAAAATAGAAGACTGCATTTTCCGACAAAAATCTTTTGGAATCTTATAATACATACCCCTAGCCTACATTTCACCAGTTTTTGCAAATTTTCAACGGTGGGAATGCATTCTAGGGCCATATTTCTATGGCTGCCCTAGAAAACAGGGTTTCTGGACCTATTTTGAAAGAAAAATCTATAACTTTTGATCCCGACCACTTCAAAACCTCAAACTAGTTGCATTGGAACCCTGACTCTAAGAGCTTTCATAAAAATATCATTTGCACACGTGAAAAGTCTGTACAGTCTGTACACAGCAAGAAAAATAGAGAAAAATAGTCAATTTTTTTTTAATTTTTGTGCCCAAATTCTGTACAAAAACTTCCTCCCCCGTACTGGAGTCAGATATCCACCATATTAACCCATCCAAGTTGGTTTCCAACTTCTACAACATCATTTAACTGCCCAAAGTGGTTTTTGAACCAACCCAACACATAACACCTTTGACAACTATGGTGTTTTGCATTAACACAAGGAGGTTGATTTGTTTGGCTCGTCCAATGGAGTCCAAATGATCAACAAACTCCTTCCAACATACTAAGACATTAAAAAAACCAAAAAAAACTCAAAAACTAATCCTTAGACCTTCTAGGCCTAATTGGCACAACAAGGATCCAAGTGGACTAAGCATGATTGAAGTTTATAGGGTCACCTCAATCATCTTGACCACACAAAAGGGACCATACAAACATGGCTAAAGCCTTATTACCACACATATAATCAAAACAAAACATAGCTTATCAAAATGCATAAAAAAATGCTTGAGGTGTCAGACTGCTCCTAGGTGCCCTGCACCACAATGAGAGGAAGTTGTAGTAGTTGCGGTGTAACCACTGGTTGTATAAAAACCTTAGACTCTAGTCGATGTTTTTCTGTCAACATGTACTATAGTGTAATAGCATGTGATGGAAATTAAGGTCTACAAATGGTAGCATGAGAGAAAACTAGAAGTAATGATAGAATGATGGAAGTAAAGCACTTGTTTAAATGTAATTATAATTAAATGATTAATATGTTGAACACAATGACATGCTGAGAGGAGGGGGTGAATCAGCACACACTAAAACTTAACCAGATGTTTACATATAAAACTGAATAACTTAGAGAATAGAAAGGAAATCATGCAACACACATAACACTAGTATTTTTATGTAGAAAACCCTAAAATAGGGAAAAACCACAGTGAGGATTAGCTCACAATATATTATGTTCATTGCAAAAAGTATTACAACATTGTTTTAGGGATACAACCCAAGGAAGTTACTACTCCCTAAGTGATCTGCTCATTGCGATAGGATTTACAAAGATAATAACTATATGGACTGTTGTAAAAAGAACATCTGATTTATTCTGGTAATATAGTCTTCTATTTATGCTTAACACATGCCTTCAAACTAATTCTGCACACTTCATATCTTGCATTATGCTCTGCATATCTTTGCACTCTCATCTACACTTCACAAATGAACTTGATCTTCTATAAATATTCTCTGCAACACTTCAAAACACTAATTAGGTGAGCATCATAATCAACATTGGATGAAACGTGTAACTCTTCACAAGTCGGCATCAATACATACAATATGATAGGAAAAACTTGTTGTGGACCTCAGAACTTCATGAAGGGGATCAAGACATCTTTCCATACCTTATAGAGTTAAGGAAACTAATTAGGATCCTCTGTATATATCAGGTACTTAACCAGTCAGCTCAAACTTCTCAGGACTGCTAACTGTTCATCTTCATACTACTGGGGAGAAGCCAAAATCTCTATGTGGACCAAGAATTCAATCATACATGATCTCAACATCATTCATACACCTTACTACTGAAGTATCATCCCACTCTACACATCTACAAAATAGGAAACTTGACAAACTGTAGGAAACAAAGCATTCTAGACCTCATGTGATACTCCATAATTCAAGATATATCATTGCAATGCATTATAAGCCTAGAAACCTTTTAAGAGTGATCTTAAGCATCATTATATGTTCCTTACTATATCCGCACATCTTTATTTAGTGATTCTAAAGGAATACAAGGGCTTGACAATGGTAACCAGGAGTCCGAGGAACAGTTATACTCAAATCTTCACTTACAGACTTAACTAAGTGATACAATACTAGAAAATGGAATTTATCCACATGTAGATCAATCTTGAGATACCTTGGAGCATGTAAGACCTCTACACCAACTTGTATGATTGAGCCATATATATGTCATCCTCTAAAAAACTGAAACTTGTGTATTCAGGCTCTAGAACAGATGGTATTGCCTTTGTCACTTGAGTGTTGTCTTTGTGGACCACTAGACCACTCGATACTTCATCATAGCATGCCTTATACATCTATTAGCCTTTCCTTAGAATTGCATGATCATATCTTTCTCTGTGGAGAAATGTGGACCAAAACAAGGTGACTCTGCCTTAGGATATGTATTGTGAATGCCTTAGAATTCTGCTTCTTGTCATTAAGTGCAGTATTCCCAAATGATAAGATATACATGTGGGGATACTGGAAATATACAAGGACATGAGTATTTACCTCTGCATCATGCTCAAACATAAAAACTAATCACCTTACCATACTTAGTTTTCTCTTCTCCCGAACTAGTTTGCCTTGAACATACTAACTCTTCTCTATACAAGTCTACCTATACATTTCCATATACTATGTTAACATCAATGAAAACACATATTGCCAACATAATATATAGAAAGTAAGCATTAAAAAAATGAAAAATAATCTTGTCCTAGGGATATGTACATTATTACCAATGATAGTGTGTTGAGGTGGCATGGAGTGTAGGTATTTGTATGAAAATTAGAATGTGATTGGTGTTGGATGATGGTTGTTGAATATGGAGTTGATGGACAAGTGGCATACTAGAGCTGTTACATTGATATCATACACTGGAGTTGAACAATGAGGAAAACAAAAATAGGATGGAATTATTTTATTAATGGAGGGATGGATTGGTAGGAATGGGAAGTGGGAATATGATTAATAGAATTAGGGAAATAAACCCATCTTCCTAGAGTAGAAAGTCTAATTATTATGGGAGACTGATGACATCCTATAATAGGAGGCCAATGGTCCCAGATGAAGAGGAAATTGAAGTTGAGAAGAGGGAAGTGGATATGACTAATTTGATAGATTAATTATGGCATGAACCAATAAATTTTGATATCCTTAGTTGTGGAAGAGAATTTGGGCTAAATTTAACATGGGTCCTACAATGGCATGGAGGTAGAGCCCTCGTATAAATTACAAGAATGTAAATGGTGCAGGAGAATGCTTGGTTCAAGAGCAATCTTTTATCAACCAAAAACATTTGCATTTCAATTTTTTTGTAGTTCAGATTGTTTCTTTTCATTTTCTAGTTCAGTTCAGTCAGTTCAGTCAGAAGTAGTTTTTATACCGCAGTTGCATTTCACATCTTATAGAGCTGGACTTAACATCTAGATTCATTCATCTACATCATATCCATAATTTAGAGCATTTAGATCAAGTACCAGAAAGTTATCGTTATCAGAAGATCGACTATTTTCTCATAACAGAGCTTCCTGACAGTCTCAGACAATCAGCTAAAGGAGAAGCCCTGCAGAGCATTCCTTGATTGATGGAGCCTAATGACACATCATTCAATGATCCTTGGTTCATGTCTGACCTTCCCCAAGATTCACACATCATTCCATTCATTCGTGGAGGATTTCTATGCATTTAGGTCTGACCTATCCATGTACACACATTACAACTCTTCATTGGAGTTTGTGATCTTCCTTGGCCGACACGAAGGAATCTTTTGTACAAGAGATGATATATAAGGATGTAATAGATCCCTAGGAAAGTAGTTAGTGATTGATTCAAAATTCATAGTTTAGATTTTGTGTGAAGGAGCTTCAAATCTATATCTTGTGCATATTCTCATATTCTAAAAGCAGGACTTTGAGCCCTAATTATAAGCCCGCATGATGTTGGCCAGATTGTATTTGAATTATATGATATATTGAATGAATAAATTTACATTTTTTCATATCTTTGAGTTGTTTCCATTGTGTTTACTCTTGCTACACGGTTTGGACAGTTCATTCTATGAACCCTCCTACCATGACTGCACCAAGTGGTATCAGAGCGTAAGTTCAAATCTTTGGGAGAGAATTGAGTGAAGTTGGCAAAGGAATTTTGTAAGATCTTGCTATGGACAGATTGCCGAATTGAGGCAGGTTACTTGTCGCAACTGATTGTCGATTGTGAGGCAGTTGTCACTTTGTAGCCCAATTACCGAACTTGAGGTAGTTTGCGCTTGATCCTAGGAAGATTGCCACCGAGGAGAGTTGTTGTTGCTAGAACAATGGCTGGAAGAATGGATGAAATGATGCAGATGATGAAAACCATGTGAATTCAATTGGATGTTGTGGAAGAAAATAGACGAAGAGGATTGACACCGAGACCTAATGTTGAAAGTGATGATGAAGAGAAATTTCAATCTGTTGAACAAATTGGTGAAACCCTCGGAGGTGATGAAGAAGAAGAATTGGATCAAGTAAAGATGTTGCGAGCTATTTCAAGGATCAAGAAAAGACCTAGAGTTGATGTACCAAATTACACTGGCAATTTGAACCCCGAAGAGTTGATTGACTGGATAAATGACATGGAAGAATAGTTTGAATATGAAGAAGTTGAAGATCCAGAGAAGGTGAAATTTGCAAAGACAAAGTTGAAAGGACATGCTTCTATATGGTGGAAAGAAGTCCAGTTGGATAGGAACAGAAGAGGAAAAGAAAATATTACAAAGTGGGACAGGGTGGTGACAAAATTAAAGAATTAGTTTATAACTGCTGACTATGAGTTAGAGTTGTTGAAAATATTGCAAATTTTGAGACAAAAGGAGAAATCTGTGGAGTATACTAAAGAATTTTATAAGATGATGATAAGAATAGGACATAGTGAAGCAAGCAAGGAGAAAGTGGCTAGATACATCAATGGACCGAGATTGAACATTCAAGAAGAATTGAGTTTGGTGAGAATGACATCTCTGGAGGAAGCATATCAGTTTGCCTTGAAAGTTGAGGAGAAGTTTAACAAGAGGAGGTAAATTTTAGAGAGGAAGAACATTTTTCAGAGGAGATAGGTCACATCTAGAGCAAAACAAGTTTGACAACACATTTAAGAAGGATGACAAAGAAAATAATGCATACCGGAGTAATGACAGAAATTTTCATCATAGAGGTAATCACAATTCATACCAGAATGAAGGATACAAAAGAGAAGGAAGAGGATTTGATAAAAGATCATTCAAAGGCACTTGTTTCAAGTGTGGAGGTGAAGGACATAGAACATTTGAATGTAATCAGGGTAGTACAAGCAAGAGAATAGAGAACAGTGGAAGAGCAACTTGTGTTGAAGAAGAACCTGTTGGATCACTTGATTCAGTTAGCAAATTGGAGAAAGGAGAATCATTTGTGATGAGAAGAGCACTATTTCAAGTAGAGACAAATGAAGAACCACTGCAGAGGAAGAGTTTGTTTAGAACCAGATGCAAATTAGGAGGTAAATGTTGTAAAGTTGTAATTGATAGTGGTAGTTCTGATAACCTAGTTTTAGAGGAGATGGTGACTAAGCTGAAGTTGGAAAGATTGAAACACCCTAAGCCCTATCAGATAGCATGGATTCAGGATGATCATAAGGTATTGTTGAGTGAACAATCTCTAGTAAAATTTCATATTGGATCTTATCATGATGAAGTCTTATGTGATATTATGCCTATGGATGTATGTCATATCTTGTTGGGTAGACCTTGGCAGTATGATAGGAAAGATATACATGATGGGAGAAAGAATACATACACTATAACATCAAATGGAAAGAGAATTACCTTGATCCCTTTAGAATATTATCCTAAGAGTGAAGTGTGTGGAAATGCTAGAATCTGTTTGGTAGATGGAAGAAAAATTTTGGATGGTTTGAGACATGAGAACATGTGTTATGCTTTGATCCCTAAGAAGCCTAAAACATTGAAGAAGGAGACGAATCACAACCAGAGGAGATAAAATAATTGCTGACAGAGTATGAAGACAACATATCAAATAATGTACTTGAAGGATTGCCACCTATAAGGAATATCAATCATCACATGGATCTTATATCGGGAGCTAGTTTGCCTAACAAAGCAACAAATAGAATGACACTGGTAGAGAATGAAGAACTAAATAGATAGATACATGAGTTGTTGAGAAAAGGTTTGATCAGAGAAATTTTGAGTCCTTGTGTAGTACCTACAGTGTTAGCATTGAAGAAAGATGGAGAATGGAGAATGTGTACTAACTCAAGAGCAATAAACAAGATCATAGTTAAGTATAGATTCCCTTTACCTAGGATGGATGATATCATGGATTGTTTGAGTGGAGCAAAACATTTCACAAATATAGACTTGAAGAGTGGATACCATCATATTAGAATCAAAGAAGGAGATGAATGGAAGACTGCTTTTAAGACAAATGAAGGATTGTATGAGTGGTTGGTGATGCCTTTTGGATTGTCAAATGCACCAAGTACTTTCATGAGGTTGATGAATGAAGTCTTTAAGAAATTCATGGGTAAGTTTGTGATTGTATACTTGGATGATTTTCTAATTTTCAATAAGACAAAAGAGGAAAAATTGTGGCATATTAGACAAGTTTTGCAGAGACTGAGAGAAGAGAAATTGTTGATAAACGTCAAGAAGTGTAGTTTCATGAAGGAAGAACTAGTATATTTGGGATTTGTGATTTATGTGGAAGGATTGAAGATGGACCCTGAGAAAGTAAGAGAAATTGTTGAGTGGCCTACACTAGAGTGCATTGGAGAAGTTAGATCATTTCATGGATTAGCTAGTTTCTACCGGAAGTTCATCAGAAATTTCAGTTCAATTTGTAACCCTAGGACAGAGACCATGAGAGGTGATAGAAAATATTTCAAGTGGACATCAGGAGTAGATACAAGTTTTGAATTATTGAAGCAGAAAGTGATAGAGCAACCTATGTTGGCATTACTAGATTTCAATAAAGTATTTCAAGTAGATTGTGATGCAAGTGGAAGTGCAATTGGAGTACTGTTAAGTCAAGAAGGTAGACCTGTAGCATATTTCAGTGAGAAGTTGAATGATGCAAGGAGAAGATATTCAGTTTATGATCAAGAGTTCTATGCTATAATTCAACCCTTGAAGAAGTGGAGACATTATTTGTTTCCTAAGGAATTTGTGTTGTATACAGATCATCAAGCTTTGCAGTATTTGAACAATCAAGGCAAGTTGAATCAGAGACATATGAGATGGGTAGAGTTCATGCAAAGTTATACATTTGTATTGAAGAATAGGAGTGGAAAATCAAATAAAGTTGCAGATGCATTGAGTATGAGAAGAAACTTGTTGACAGAGATGAGGGTTGAAGTGTTGGGTTTTGATGAATTGAAGAACATGTATAAGGGAGACACTGATTTTGTAGAACCATGGAAAGCATACAAGGAACCTGTTGTGATAGATAGGAGTATGTGGTTAGACTATTCCATTCAAGAAGATATGTTGTTCAGAGGAAATTAGTTATGCATACCTAGGAGTTCAATGAGAGATAATTTGATCAAGGAGAAGCACAGTGGAGGATTGGCAGGACATTTTGGCATTGACAAGATAGTGGCTTTGGTGAATGAAAGCTACTTTTGGCCTCAGATACATAAGGATGTTTGGAGATTTGTGTAGAGTTGTAGAATTTGTCAAGTTGTAAAAGGAAGTAGTGAGAATACTAGATTGTATAAACCTTTGACAGTACCAGAGAGACCTTGGGAAGACATTAGTATGGGTTTTGTAATGGAATTGCCTAAGACACAGAGAGGACATGATTCAATATTTGTAGTAGTGGACAGATTTTCAAAGATAGCACATTTTATACCTTGTAAGAAGACAACTGATGCAGTACATGTAGCAGACCTATTTTTCAAGGAAATTGTGAGATTGCATAGATTCCCTAAGAGTATAATTTCAGATAGGGATGCTAGGTTTCTTGGATATTTTTGGAAGACACTTTGGAAATAGATGAAGACAGATTTGAAGTTTAGTTCATCTTTTCATCCACAAACTGATGGATAAACAGAGGTAGTGAATAGGAGTTTGGGAAACTTGTTGAGATGTTTGGTGGGAGAGAAGGAAGTTGAGATTTGATTCTTACAAAAGCAGAGTTTGCATACAATAATTCAGTGAATAGGAGTACCAGAAGAACACCTTTTGAGATTGTTACCAGAGCGAAGCCTAGATGAGTGACAAAATTAAGAGACATGGGAATGAAAGAAAAGAGAAGTGCAGAAGCAAAAGAATTTGTAGATCACATGAAGATAGTGCATAATCAAGTGAAGAAGCATTTGGAAGAGATGAACATCAAATACAAGGAGCAAGCAGATGAGAAGAGAAGACAAGGAATTTGCAGTTGGAGATGAAGTGAGGGTATACTTGAGAAAAGAGAGATTTCCAGTTGGGACATATAACAAGTTGAAGATGAAGAAGTTTGGACCTTCTAAAATACTTAGAAAATTTGATTCAAGAAATACATATGAAGTAGAGTTACCAAAAACATTGGGCATATCACCTATTTTCAACATTGTAGACCTATATCAGTATCATGAAGCAGAGTTTAGTGACAGTATGGAAGAAGACTTGAGGAAGCTGTTACCACAACAAATACCTAAGTAGATTGAAGACATTTTGGATAGTAGAGTTGGATGTAGCACCAGAGGAAGACAATATAAAGAATACCTTGTGAAGTGGAAAGACAGACTAGAAGAAGATTCATCATGGATTTCTCAAGCTAAGGTGGATCGTCTTAGTTTTCCTCTAGCCCCAACAAAGTGAGGGACTCACTTTTTTAATAATCCTAGATGTATGATGTAGGAGCATCCCTGGTTCAAGAAAAATCTTGCATCAACCAAAAACATTTGCATTTTAGTTTGTTTGCAGTTCAATTTGTTTCTTTTCATTTTCCAATTCAGTTCAGTTAGTTCAATTAGAAGTAGTTTTTGTATTTTGGTCTGCATTCTACCACAGTTGCATTTCACATCTTGCAGAGCTGGACTTAGCATCTAGATTCATTCATCTACATCATATCCAGAATTCAGAGCATTTGGATCAAGTACTGGAAAGTTATCTCTATCAGAAGATCAACTATTTTCTCATAACAAAGCTTCCTAACAGTCTTAGACAATCAGCTAAAGGAGAAGCCTTGCGGAGCATTCCTCAACTAATGGAGAGTAATGACACATCATTCAATAATCCTTGGTTTGTGGCCAACCTTCCCTGATATCCTCACATCATTCCATTCATTTGCAGAGGATTTCTATGCAGTTAGGTCCGACCTATCCATGTACACACGTTACAGCTCTTCATTGGAGTTTGTGATCTTCCTTAGCTGACGCGGAGGAATCTTTTGTACCAGAGATGATATATAAGGATGTAATAGATCCCTAGGAAAGTAGTTAGTCATTGATTCATAATTTATAGTTTAGATTTTGTGTGAAGGAGCTTCAAAGCTATATCTTGTGCATATTCTCATATTCTGAAAGTAGGCCTTTGAGCCCTAATTGTAAGCTCTAATGATGTCATCCATATTGTATTTGAATTCTATGATATATTGAATGACTAAATTTGTGTTGTTTCATATCTTTGAGTTGTTTCTATTGTGTTTACTCTTGCTGCATGGTCTGGACAATTCATTCTATGAACCCTCCTACCGTGACTGCACCAGTAAAGAACATGGAGTAGTGTTGATGGAAAAAATAGCATGAAGAGTGTCCTACATCTATGCATTTGGAACCTTATAGTGGTTACATGTTTACACATAGCATGTCATCAAAAGTGAAGGACATGTAGCAATGCACATCTATCTTGCAATAAATGTGGATCTACATGAAGCCACTTAGATTTGACTCTGAGGGACCTGTAGCAACTTTTGGGTCACCTGCAACAAATTTGGGCCAAAAAATTGGTTTTCCATTATTATGAATTTTATATATATGAAGGAAACAATCATACCTAAGGAGAGGCAACATTTGAGCTTGTAGGCTCATCTACTTCTACAACTATTGTACCACTATGTGTGTCTAATGGCTAGGTGAGTTATTTATCTAGATGAGTCTATTCATTGTTAAATAACTTTTGGATTAATGGCTTGTTATCAAAAGGCCTCTTATAGAGCTTGAGGTGGTGGCCATTGACCATCAAACAAAAGTGGACCAGTTCAATGGTTGTCAATTTGACTACTCCATTTGGAAACACTGCTTATATCTCATATGGATCAATCCATCATATCTGAAACTTTCCTTTATGTTCTTTGTACTTTGAATCATATAGCAATGCCCAATCACCCAATTGAAATTCCTTAGTTTTTAAAAGGAAACAATCATACCTAAGGAGGGGCAACATTTGAGCTTGTAGGCTCATCTACTTCTAAAACTATTTTACCACTATGTGTGTCTAATGGCTAGGTGAGTTATTTATCTAGATGAGGCTATTCATTGTTAAAGAACTTTTGGATTAATGGCTCCTTATCAAAAGGCCTCTTATAGAGCTTGAGGTGGTGGCCATTGACTATCAAACAAAAGTGGACCAATTCAATGGTTGTCAATTTGACTACTCCATTTGGAAACACTACTTATATCTCATATGGATCAATCCATCATCTCTAAAACTTTCCTTTATGTTCTTTGTACTTTGAATCATATAGCAATGCCCAATCACCCAATTGAAATTCCTTAGTTTTTATGAACCTATCATGTCATTGCACCTGTTATTTTTGTATGATTTCTATATGATGAACTACTTCTTTTCATAACTCATCCAATGTATTCAGCTACATGATTCTTTCCTTTTATGCTTCTTAGAAGTCCATCCCGAGTTCAAGCGAAATCCTCAAATAGGAAGGACAACTTTCTTACCATGGACTGATTCATAGGGTGTGAACCCTGTTGAGTTTTCCATGTAGTTTATATGCCCATACAACTTATAGAAGGTGTGCTACCCAATCACAATTATGTAGAGCTACCATCTTAGTAAGAATATTGTCTAATTCTCTATTCATCAGCTCCACTTGGCCATTGGACTATGGATTATATGGGGTGGGATTTTATGGCATAGTTGGTATTCATAGACAAGGGATGCTATCAAGTCTAAAGTGAACTATGGTCCCTGATCAATGATTATCTCTCTTGGGACTCCATAGCATGTGAAGATCTCCTCATATAAAAACTCTACTAATTTTTCATCTCATGCATGCATTAGAGCTTTTACTTCTACCCATTTGGTGAGATAGTTGACCTACAGACCAATATATACTTTTAGTTGGATGGTGGATCAATGGGCCCTATAATGTCTAGTCCCCATTTATTAAATGGTTCCAATACTAGTTGTGGCTATAGGAGCATCTCATCTGACCGAGTGTGCTTCCCCATCCTCTAGCATCAATCACAGTGACATGTATACAAGACAACATCCTTGTGTAGCATGGGCCAATAGTATCCAATGGTTAGCACCTTGGAAGCTGTCATGCCCACATTTTCCATGTGGTCACAACACACATCGCACGTGTCATAGCCACATCTGTCATGTGGTTATGACACGACATGTGGTCACAACACACATCACACGTGTCATAGCCACATCTGTCATGTGGTTATGACACGAGATATGAAAAACTTTTCTCACACTGTCCTAAAAACCCCTTCGCATGCATAAGCATGCTCGGCGGTGTTCTCTCATGGCGAAACACTACAATTTTCGGCGGGATATAAGTACAATTGCGTGCAACCAGACGCATACAAATCAACAAGAGGGTCTTTACGACGCCGTTAATGTCATTGCAAGAGTGAGATTACCATAGTTCCTGAATCTAAATCTCGGCAAACTCCGGCAGCATAACGCCTTACGACATTAGTGGGAATTACGCAGCACTCATTTACGCACGTGGTTCGCTGATAGATTAACAACTTCCCACGACGCCTTGTTCTGACTAAACTGACTAGTGATCTCTCTATTTAGTCAATTTTCAGCAAGGCACGGTTGTCTGTCTCCTCTCTTGTTTCCTGAAACATACTCCTCCTACGACTTAGCATTCTCAACAAGGCAGTTTGTTTGCTCTCTCTTCCCTTTTCTCTGGGTCTTAATTTTGATTGTATTTTTATCGCGCTCACCTTAACTATTTCTGTGATAATTTAGTTTGTTTATATTTCGGTCTCTCTCTCTTTCATTTTCCTTTCTTCATATTGGGCATCAATCAGGGTTATCACTGTTTCTATTATTGATATTAAACCTAACTTCAGGATGGTCTAGGTCACATAGACTGGTTTACTACTTCGCTGGACTCGGTCTCCTAGTCTTCTCCGATCACGGTATCTCCTCTTCGTTTGTATTAATTAATCTTGTTCCTAAGCAGATTTAGCAGAAGGGTCCATCAACTTAGTTCTCTTATCCCATGTGGGAAATGTCGTGCATTTTCTCCTCTGTGTTTTCCAATGTTAGTTTTTTTCTTCTTCAGACTCTCTTACAGGTTTACTTATGAGGTCGTTTACTACAGTTGGGATTAAAATGGCCACATGGAATGTCTGTGATGGCTTCTTAAGTTTATTTCCAGTGATCTTTTAAGCAAGGTGACGTGTAATTTTCCTCTTCATTTTCCTGGTTATTGACATTATGTTGGTAGTGGAAACTTCCGAGAAACTCTTTCCAGAGTATTACGGAATAGTCCTTTACGTTCACTTTAAATTATAATTTTATTTCCTCTTATTTATACTTACTGTTGTTATTCTTACTACTAATTAATATTAATACTCTTAGTGTGAATCGTATACCATTGTTAATAGATATAGGAGGCTCTCCTCTTTATAAAACCCTGATCATGGAAACATAACTTCTTTGGTTGTTGTGTTCAACACTTAAATAAACCTAACTGTGACAATATATTTTGTTTTTAATTAATTTTGCACATCTCCTTGTTATGAATGATAGAGAGGGCCTCATAAAATGGCCCAAGACACCTCTTCTATGTATATATATACCATATATATAAATATATATATGTAATATATATATACATATAGAACTATATAACTAACTATATCTATATTTATTTACAATTCCCCTTCAAAACGTCATATATATATATATGACATATATATATATATATATTTGTTTTGTTATTTAATGAATCAGGCATATATATATATATGAAATTTATTATGCCAACATATATATATATAAATATATATATTTTTGCTTTGTTATTTAAATGATCCATTGCATGTATGTTAGGGCTAAATAGCCCTAACATTTTTTTTTTTTACTTAACATTTTATGTTTTGTTGTGCAGGGGACTGGCGGCAGGGGTCGGCCGCACAGAGGGACGGAGGCCACAAGAGACAGCGGCGGTGAAGCGCTGCTGTGGGCGGAGTTAAGAGCTCCGCGGGGGTTTAAACGGCAGGGGGATGTGGGGCGGGGCGGAGCCCCACCCACATCCCACGATGTGGGGTGTGGGTGGGGCTCCGCCCCTCCCCACACCTCTGTGTTTAATATATAGGGACTACGGTGGGGATTACTCCCCACCGCCCAACATACACAAAGCTTCGACTGTGTTTTCAACACAGCGTTCTCAAATGACGCCAGTCTTAAAATGAGATCTGTTTTTATTGCATTCGATGATAATAAAACATCAATAATATATATATATATATATATATATATATATATATATATATATATATATATATCTATATATATATATATATCTGTATATATATATATATATATATTTAAGTCTCTTTAAATCTGTAAATCTTGTTTTTGTTTTACTACACAATTTATTTAGTTACTATTATTCTATTTAAATATATATATATATATATTTATATATTTATATATATATATATATTTTTATATATAGCGATATATATTCCATTTTCATAAAACATTTAAGTTTCTTAAATTAACGAACAGAAATATATACATGCTAGATTTCCTCTAATCTTTGCAAATTAACTGAAACCACTATATATGAAGAATAAACTTAAACATTTAAAATTGTCTTTTCCATTAGAACAATGAACCATAAAACTAACATTTCAACTAGTTAAGCAATTCCAAACTTTCAATTACGTAAACAAACTCAGATTAGATTGCAAATAAGAGATGAACTCTTCCTTTCATTAACATATTAAACACTATTTTTAAAAAGGTTTCCAAAACAACATAACTTGAAAACCACATTCATATTCCAGAAAAGATAACTCTTCCACTACATAAAGCAAGAGATTATTTTAAACCCTGGATACAAACAACTAACTTCCCAAATATGAATTTCCTTCTCCCAAACAATATACAACTGATAGCTTGTGACAACCAAGTAAAAGTCCATCAATAACAAGATCAAGGAGGTGATTTCCTTCACTCCCAGGGTAACAATAAATTACAGCAATAACAAGAGAGGTGCTCCCTCCTCAACTCTTATGAAATGACCCAGGCCTAATTCTCATGACAAAGAAGAATAAGCTGTTTCTTCATAAATATCCAACCAGAAGCTCCAAGAGAAAACCTGCATATCAAAGACAAACAAAGAAGAAAACACCACTCATCTAGCTCTCCTCCCTTCCGTAGACCCGCAAGTGGGTCACCCCCGAGCTAGGGAGACCATACTCACACCTGGGTAACTCAAGCACTCCACTTCACAACAGTAACAACAACAATCCCAAAGCACACAAACACCCGTGGGTCATTTACACAACACGGAAACTCAACTACAGTGAGTTTCATAAGGGGCAGGAGAGTGGACACACTCGACTCCAGAGTGTCACCCTGACAGATAAGTTAACCAATACCATTTCCCTTGGTCTCAAACCAAGTTTGATCTCAAATTTTTAAGAAAACTGTATATGACTCTCAAGTCAAAGATACAGACACAGATACATGCCCTCCAGGCTTTCAACATCCCAAAAGATGGAAACAAGTATGCACCCGAGGAGGATCTCTCCTCCCGTACCCCAAACTTGATGAGCATTTCTCCCAAGTGGGAGAAGCTCTGTCAAACAACCCGACAACAAACCCCACAGAAAACAAATCTAAACACAAATTCTCACACTTTACATACACATTCAGCTATACGAAACAAGGGTAAAATTTAAACCAACCTTACAAAGCCCTCCTGGAATGAAGCTGTTGCAGAGCCCACAGAGTTCTCTTCCAACCTTAGCCACCAACTCCCTTTCCCTTCTCTCTCCTGCAAGCTAACCTTTCTATTTTTGGTAAGGCAAAAAATGAAAGTTTCCCCAAAATTCAACTAACTCCCTCCCATCCCAAAATTGGAAACAAATAACCAAATTCTTTTCAGTTTTGAGGAATGGGGAGGTGACACTTGTCACCTTCTCACTCTCCCCCAAAACCACTATTCTGCCCTGGTGGCTTATGTCACTCACCCTTCCCAAGAGTACTCCTTATTCCTCTCCTCATGTGATTCCTCTTACGCATGGGAGAAATAAAAGGAGTTAATGGGGAAGAAGACAGGTGACCCATGCCCCTTCTTCCCTTCTTCACATGGGTGTCCCCACAGCACATGGGGGAATCTCACTATGGAAGGGGTGACTTTAAGTCAATCCTTCAATAATGGATGGCATCTCTTACCTTGGGGAATGTAGAGGGGATGGGTTGGGTGTTGGTACAACCCATCATGTCCCCTCCTACCTCCAATTTTCGCCACTTAACTTCAGGGGGAAGTTAAGATGACTAGATGGAGGTTACTCAAGGGTTACCCATGCCAAATGGGCCCCTGGACCCATGGGGTATAACCCAGGGTCAACTTTAACCCATACAAGACACCCCTGGTCAAGGTAAAGCACAAGAAAAGGCCTCATAAATTTAAATTAAATAAGGAAATTCAATTTCAATCCTTTTTACAACACAAATTATAAAATAATGTTACATGAGGGTAACCTAACCCACTCGACCATACGAAAGACCACATTACATCATTACATCAAACACAAAGAGATCTTGGTTCCTCGTGGAATCAGATCGGCTTAACAGGGAATAACAAATAACAAGGTGCGGAATGATCTCCGAATTCTGTGGTTCGATTAGTAATTCCTGCACACTAAATTACAAGATCAGTAACCACATAAAATCATCATAGCCGAAGCAACTAAAAACATGCATTATCATGACATAGTACTAATTAACATAAATGAAATCATATTACAATTTTCCATCATCACCTAATTAATGTTTTTCTGAAATGTAAACTTATCCAAACATCACCCAATTAGTTTTTCTGAAATCATAATAAAGTTTAATAGTTTGACAATTTCGGGAACTGCTATCCCACAAATATAAAAATAACAATAACAGTAATGTAAATAGTCATAACAACAGAAGTAAAAAGGGTGGTCCTCACATCCTCTCCCCCTAAGATGGTACTTCCTCCTGGAAGTCGTCAAAAAGGTGAGGATAAAGGGTCTTCAGTCTCTCTGCATCTTCCCATGTTGCAGTGACTTCGTCGTATAGGTCCCATTGGACTCTAACTTGGTCCAGCTCTCGACCTCGAAGGGCCAGCGTCCGACGAGCCAATATGCGAATTGGCTCCAACGCCAGCTGTCCGTCTGCCTCTACCTGAAGAGCACTCCAATCCAACACATGAGATAAGTCAGAAATATATTGACGTAAAACTGATACATGAAATACATCGTGGATACGTGACAAGCTAGGTGGCAAGGCTAGACGATAGGCTACTGGTCCTATCCGCTCCAAGATTTTGAAAGGTCCTACAAATCGAGGTGCGAGTTTAGAGCCTTTTCCGTAACGGATTGGACTCTTGTGCGGCCGCACTCTCAAAAATACTCTTTCCCCCACAGAGAAGCTTCGGTCGGTCCTCTTAGCATCGGCATACTTTTTCTGCCTGTCCTGTGCTTCCTGAAGCCTTTGTCTAATCTGTTTGACTTGCAGTTCCATATTCTGAACTATCTCCGGACTGATGACTATTCTGTCCTCTATCCGATCCCAACTCAAAGGTGTTCTGCATGGTCTGCCATATAACGCCTGGAAAGGAGGCATACCCAACGAGCTATGATGCCCATTATTGTAGGCAAACTCAACTAGATATAGGTACTCCTCCCATCTAGACTGATGGTCCATCACATACATGCGAAGCATGTCTTCTAACACCTGGTTAACTCTCTCTGTCTGTCCGTCAGTTTCAGGATGATATGCTGAACTAAAGTTGAGCTGTGTGCCCAACGCCTGATGTAAGGCTTTCCAGAACGATGAAGTGAATACGGAGTCTCTATCAGATATAATGCGGCGAGGTACCCCATGAAGTCTAACAATCTGATCAAGAAACACCTTTGCCACTAATGGTGCATTGTATGTTGTGCATATTGGTGAAAAATGTGCCACTTTGGTCAGCTTGTCAACTGTCACCATAATAGCATCATGGCGACGTGATGACATAGGTAGACCAACGATAAAATCCATAGAAATGGTGTCCCATTTCCATTCAGGTATATCGTGAGGGTACAACAGTCCCGCTGGATGCTAATGTTTGGCCTTGACCCTCTGACATTCCAGGCAATGAGCAACAAATTTGGCAATGTCACGCCTCATCCCAGCCCAATGATAAAGCTATCGTAAGTCAGCATGCATCTTCTTCACTCCTGGGTGTGCTGCATAGGGTGCTCTATGAGCCTCTGATAGGATTACTGTGCGAAGATTACCCGCATGGGGTACATAGATGCGCTGCCGATGTCGAAGCATACCATCAGACTCAAGGGTATATCCTGTAAATTTGCCCTCAAGGGCCTTCTGATTTAGTAATGCTTGCTGCACCTCAAGAAACCATTCGTCCTCCGGTAAATGCTGTAAGATGCAATCTTTCAAGTCCACCTTCAAGGTCAGGGTTAGGATCTCGTGGCGCCTTCGACTCAAAGCATCAACGACCACGTTCTCCTTCCCTTTGATGTAGTGGACATCGAAGTCGTATTTGCATAGGAATTCCATCCAACACTGTTGGCAGGCGTTCAAATTGGGCTGTGTAAAAATATACTGCAAACTATGATGGTCCGAATGGAGTTCAAAGCGTCGACCTAGGAGAAAGTGTCTCCAACAGACCAAAGCATGAACAACTGCTGCGAGCTCTAAGTCGTGAGTAGGATAGTTTAACTCATGTGTCTTTAGTTTCTGCGATTCGTATGCGATCGCTCGACCACCCTGCATAAGCACGGCTCCCAAACCTTCTAATGATGCATCTGTACAAACTACAAACTCCTCTATAGGATCTGGGACCGCTAAAATAGGAGCACTAGTAAGACGCTCCTTGAGGACTCCAAAAGCCTTTTCGCACTACTCGATCCAAATGAAACCCTTCCCTTTTCACTGAAGGGAAGTAATGGGATGTGCTATCCTGGAGAAACCTTCGACAAACCGACGATAATACCCGGCTAACCCCATAAAGCTTCTGACCTCTGTCACGTTAGTGGGTGCTGGCCACTCCTGAATTGCTCTGATTTTAGATGGATCTACAGAGATGCCATCGCCTGATAAAATGTGTCCCAAATACTGCACCTCTGTCCTGAAGAAAGCACACTTCGCCAAGTTGCCATAAAGCTGCTGCTCTCATAATTGCTGCAAAACTTGATGCAAGTGCTCCACATGCTCCTCCTCAGTCCGTGAATAAATCAAAATGTCATCTAGAAATATGATCACGAACCGATCTAGGTAAGTACGGAACACCCCATTCATGAGACTCATGAATACTGCAGGAGCGTTCGTCAACCCGAAAGGTACCACTGTGAATTCATAATGGCCATATCTGGTTCGAAAAGCAGTTTTATGAATATCCGCCTCCGTGATGCGCAATTGGTGATACCCAGATTTTAGATCAATTTTTGAGAACACTCTGGCTCCCTGCATCTGATCAAAAAGGTCATCAATCCTAGGCAGAGGATAACGGTTCTTCACCGTCACCTTGTTCAACTGCCTGTAGTCCATGCATAATCGAAGAGACCCATCCTTCTTCTTTACGAAGATAACCAGTACGTCCCATGGTGAAATGCTAGGTCGGATGTGTCCCTTCTCAAGTAATTCCTCTAACTGTAGTTTAAGTTCAGTGAGTTCATGTGTAGTCATCCTATAGGGTGCACGGGATATTGGTTCTGCACCTGGCACCAAGTCGATGTGGAAGTCCACTTCTCTGCGTGGAGGCATACCTGGTAATTATGGCAGAAATACATCGGCAAACTCTCTAAGGATAGGGTGATCATCTAAAGTAGCCTCAGGTTCATCCTCTGCTCTATCACTGACTGTGATGGCAAACATCTGACATCCCTTCCGCGTACAGCGCTTAAGCTGCTGAGCGGATATCATACGAACAGCCGTGGGCTTTTGAATGCCCACTATCTCAACCGATGAACCATGATCGTCTAAACAGCTAATCGTCCTCTGGCGACAATCAAGCTTGGCTCTATGTGCCGCAAGCCAATCCATACCTAGAACTACTCCGTAAGATCCTAATGGCATAATCCTAAGGTCACATGTTGTGGTGAATGATCCCAATGTGATCTCACAGTCTTTAACCAAGGTATCTACTGACATCCTGGCCCCTGAGGCCAACTCAACTTCCCACCTAATGTCTTGCCTAGAAGCCACCAGCCTGCAACGCTCCACTAACGATGTAGACATAAAAGAGTCAGTAGCTCCTGAGTCAAAAAGGATCAAAATGGAAAAGTCTCCAATCGTACCTGCTGCCTCAATGACAGAAGCCTGGAAATCAGCCTGGCGGTTATCAACCGCTGCAAACATGTGGTGGGTTCTGCCCACGTCACCTACGGTCTGCTCAGATCCTCCTGATCGGGGCTGTCCCCCTGCAGTAAATTCCTGTGGGCACTCTCTAGCCAGATGCCCTACCCCACCACACACATAACATGGTCCTCGAACCTGTAACTGCCCTGACTGTGTTCTGCCTGATTGTTGTTGCCCAGTCCATCCAGTGGATCCCTGTGAGCCTCTATAAGACTGCTGGGACCTTGCGGGTCCTGCCGATGAACCCTGCTATCTCTGATCTCTGCGTGGACCCTGCTGCTGCCATCCACGATTCTGTCCTCCCTGTCCCCTCTGTTGAAATTTGGATTTTTGCTGATGTTGCTGCTGCTGTGGAGGCCTAGGAGGTAATGATGAAGGATTATATCCGCCTCTCTGTGTTGTGTTTTGAGGCCTTCAGAAGTTTTGCTGTTGTTGGGGATTACGTTCCTGGTACTGCGGGCGTGAATTCTGTCCTTGTCCCTGAATTTCCTCTAATATAAGGGCCTTTTCAACAGCCTCGCTCATGGTATGGGGATTTGCCATACGAACTGGTCCTGCTATCCCGTGATTTAGCCCTCTGATGAATTTGTGTATTAAGATTTTCTCGTCATGGAGGTATTCTGCGTAACGAGAAAGCTCTATAAATCGGCTCTCATACTGAGTAACGGTGAGTCCCCTCTGCTGTAAATCATGGAACTCATCGATCCTGCGCTGTCTGTAATGTTCGGACAAATATCGCGCATTGAAGCGCTCAATGAAGATGTCCCATGTGAGTGTATCCACGGATAGTCAGCGCTTGCACTCCTCTGTGCGCCACCAGGTGGCTGCTGCATCCCTAAGAAGATGGACTGCCACTCGTGCTTTCGTGTTGCTCCCATATGGTCGCAATGCGAAACACCTGTCTAAGCTAATTAGCCAAGCCTCGGCCACAGCTCCCTCGGTAGCACCTGCGAAAGTGGGTGGGTTGAGCCTCAGTAGATCTTTGATGGGGTCCCCTCTGTCTCTAAGTCTCACAAGTGGCTCTTCCACACCATCCTCATATAATCCATGCTGAACCTGTTCTGCCCTCTGGATCTCATCTCGTCTCAAAAGTCTCGGAGGACTCCTGCTCCGTGCTCGGGAGGCTGACCCTACCTCCTCTACTGTTGTATCGGGAATCTCAACGAAGGGCTCCACACGTGGCACCTCTAGTGGATCAACACGGGGCTCCATACATGGCTCAATACGTGACTCGACACGTGGCTCCTCTCGCGGATTAACACGAGGCTCTATTCGTGGCTCAGGAATCACTGGCGGTAACCTGTCTAACATAGTCTGTAGTGCCTGTAAGATCTGTGGACCTATATCCAATACTGGTGTCGCCTGTGGTACTAGTGGTGCTTGTGGTACAGGTGGTGCAAGTGGTGCTGCTGTAACTACTGGTGTCGCCTGTGGTACTAGTAGTGCTTGTGGTACAGGTGGTGCAGGTGGTGCTGTTGTAACTACGGGTGCCAGTCCCTCGGCTGAGGAATCGCTGTGCACCTCGACTGACGCTGTGTGGCGTGATCGCGCTCGTCGAACACGTCGGGGAGGCATCCTACAAAACAAGGTAGAAACTAATTAGCCAAGGTTGTGGAATAATAACGTGCCCAAATACGCCCAGTGTTTCAACTTGGCTCTGATACCAAATATCATGCCCACATTTTCCATGTGGTCACAACACACATCACACATGTCATAGCCACATCTGTCATGTGGTTATGACACGACATGTGGTCACAACACACATCGCACGTGTCATAGCCACATCTGTCATGTGGTTATGACACGAGATATGAAAAACTTTTCTCACACTATCCTAAAAACCCCTTCGCATGCGTAAGCATGCTCGGCGGTGTTCTCTCATGGCGAAACACTACAATTTTCGGCGGGATATAAGTACAATTGCGTGCAACCAGATGCATACAGATCAACAAGAGGGTCTTTACGACGCCGTTAACGTCATTGCAAGAGTGAGATTACCATAGTTCCTGAATCTAAATCTCGGCAAACTCCGGCAGCATAACGCCTTACGGCGTTAGTGGGAATTACGCAGCACTCATTTACGCACGTGGTTCGCTGATAGATTAACAACTTCCCACGACGCCTTGTTCTGACTAAACCGACTAGTGATCTCTCTATTTAGTCAATTTTCAGCAAGGCACGGTTGTCTGTCTCCTCTCTTGTTTCCTGAAACATACTCCTCCTATGACTTAGCATTCTCAACAAGGCGGTTTGTTTGCTCTCTCTTCCCTTTTCTCTGGGTCTTAATTTTGATTGTATTTTTATCGCGCTCACCTTAACTATTTCTGTGATAATTTAGTTTGTTTATATTTCGGTCTCTCTCTCTTTCATTTTCCTTTCTTCATATTGGGCATCAATCAGGGTTATCACTGTTTCTATTGCTGATATTAAACCTAACTTCAGGATGGTCTAGGTCACATAGACTGGTTTACTACTTCGCTGGACTCGGTCTCCTAGTCTTCTCCGATCACGGTATCTCCTCTTCGTTTGTATTAATTAATCTTGTTCCTAAGCAGATTTAGCAGAAGGGTCCGTCAACTTAGTTCTCTTATCCCATGTGGGAAATGTCGCACATTTTCTCCTCTGTGTTTTCCAATGTTAGTTTTTTTCTTCTTCGGACTCTCTTACAGGTTTACTTATGAGGTCGTTTACTACAGTTGGGATTAAAATGGCCACATGGAATGTCTGTGATGGCTTCTTAAGTTTATTTCCAGTGATCTTTTAAGCAAGGTGATGTGTAATTTTCCTCTTCATTTTCCTGGTTATTGACATTATGTTGGTAGTGGAAACTTCCGAGAAACTCTTTCCGGAGTATTACGGAATAGTCCTTTATGTTCACTTTAAATTATAATTTTATTTTCTTATTTATACTTACTGTTGTTATTCTTACTACTAATTAATATTAATACTCTTAGTGTGAATCGTATACCATTGTTAATAGATATAGGAGGCTCTCCTCTTTATAAAACCCTGATCATGGAAACATAACTTCTTTGGTTGTTGTGTTCAACACTTAAATAAACCTAACTGTGACAATATATTTTGTTTTTAATTAATTTTGCACATCTCCTTGTTATGAATGATAGAGAGGGCCTCATAAAATGGCCCAAGACACCTCTTCTATGTATATATATACCATATATATAAATATATATATGTAATATATATATACATATAGAACTATATAACTAACTATATCTATATTTATTTACAATTCCCCTTCAAAACGTAATATATATATATGACATATATATATATATATATATATATATATATATATATATATATATATATATATATATATATATATATTTGTTTTGTTATTTAATGAATCAGGCATATATATATATATATGACATTTATTATGCCAACATATATATATATATATATATATATATATATATATATATATTTGCTTTGTTATTTAAATGATCCATTGCATGTATGTTAGGGCTAAATAGCCCTAACATTTTTTTTTTTTACTTAACATTTTATGTTTTGTTGTGCAGGGGACTGGCGGCAGGGGTCGGCCGCACAGAGGGACGGAGGCCGCAAGAGATAGCGGCGGCGAAGCGCTGCTGTGGGCGGAGTTAAGAGCTCCGTGGGGGTTTAAACGGCAGGGGGATGTGGGGAGGGGCGGAGCCCCACCCACATCCCACGATGTGGGGTGTGGGTGGGGCTCCGCCCCTCCCCACACCTCTGTGTTTAATATATAGGGACTGCGGTGGGGATTACTCCCCACCGCCCAAGATACACAAAGCTTCGACTGTGTTTTCAACACAGCGTTCTCAAATGATGCCAGTCTTAAAATGAGATCCGTTTTTATTGCATTCGATGATACTAAAACATCAATAATATTTATATATATATATATATATCTATATATATATATATTTATTTATTTAAGTCTCTTTAAATCTGTAAATCTTGTTTTTGTTTTACTACACAATTTATTCAGTTACTATTATTCTATTTAAATATATATATATATATATATATATATATATATGTGTATATATATATATATTTATATATATGCAAATGTATATATATATTTTCTTACCATTCAAATTTGTCCATTACAATTAAATAGTTAGTTTCTCATATTCGGTAAAAAAAATGGTAATTAAATAACAACTAATATATTTACATATATATATATATATTTATATATATATATATATATATATTTATATATAGCGATATATATTCCATTTTCATAAAACATTTAAGTTTCTTAAATTAACGAACAGAAATATATACATGCTAGATTTCCTCTAATCTTTGCAAATTAACTGAAACCACTATATATGAAGAATAAACTTAAACATTTAAAATTGTCTTTTCCATTAGAACAATGAACCATAAAACTAACATTTCAACTAGTTAAGCAATTCCAAACTTTCAATTACGTAAACAAACTCAGATTAGATTGCAAATAAGAGATGAACTCTTCCTTTCATTAACATATTAAACACTATTTTTAAAAAGGTTTCCAAAACAACATAACTTGAAAACCACATTCATATTCCAAAAAAGATAACTCTTCCACTACATAAAGCAAGAGATTATTTTAAACCCTGGATACAAACAACTAACTTCCCAGATATGAATTTCCTTCTCCCAAACAATATACAACTGATAGCTTGTGACAACCAAGTAAAAGTCCATCAATAACAAGATCAGGGAGGTGATTTCCTTCACTCCCAGGGTAACAATAAATTACAGCAATAACAAGAGAGGTGCTCCCTCCTCAACTCTTATGAAATGACCCAGGCCTAATTCTCATGACAAAGAAGAATAAGCTGTTTCTTCATAAATATCCAACCAGAAGCTCCAAGAGAAAACCTGCGTATCAAAGACAAACAAAGAAGAAAACACCACTCATCTAGCTCTCCTCCCTTCCGTAGACCCGCAAGTGGGTCACCCCCGAGCTAGGGAGACCATACTCACACCTGGGTAACTCAAGCACTCCACTTCACAACAGTAACAACAACAATCCCAAAGCACACAAACACCCGTGGGTCATTTACACAACACGGAAACTCAACTACAGTGAGTTTCATAAGGGGCAAGAGAGTGGACACACTCGACTCCAGAGTGTCACCCTGACAGATAAGTTAACCAATACCATTTCTCTTGGTCTCAAACCAAGTTTGATCTCAAATTTTTAAGAAAACTGTATATGACTCTCAAGTCAAAGATATAGACACAGATACATGCCCTCCAGGCTTTCAACATCCCAAAAGATGGAAACAAGTATGCACCCGAGGAGGATCTCTCCTCCCCTACCCTAAACTTGATGAGCATTTCTCCCAAGTGGGAGAAGCTCTGTCAAACAACCCGACAACAAACCCCACAGAAAACAAATCTAAACACAAATTCTCACACTTTACATACACATTCAGCTATACAAAACAAGGGTAAAATTTAAACCAACCTTACAAAGCCCTCCTGGAATGAAGCTATTGTAGAGCCCACAGAGTTCTCTTCCAACCTTAGCCACCAACTCCCTTTCCCTTCTCTCTCCTGCAAGCTAACCTTTCTATTTTTGGTAAGGCAAAAAATGAAAGTTTCCCCAAAAATCAACTAACTCCCTCCCATCCCAAAATTGGAAACAAATAACCAAATTCTTTTCAATTTTGAGGAATGGGGAGGTGACACTTGTCACCTTCTCACTCTCCCCCAAAACCACTATTCTGCCCTGGTGGCTTATGTCACTCACCCTTCCCAAGAGTACTCCTTATTCCTCTCCTCATGTGATTCCTCTTACGCATGGGAGAAATAAAAGGAGTTAATGGGGAAGAAGACAGGTGACCCATGCCCCTTCTTCCCTTCTTCACATGGGTGTCCCCACAGCACATGGGGGAATCTCACTATGGAAGGGGTGACTTTAAGTCAATCCTTCAATAATGGATGGCATCTCTTACCTTGGGGAATGTAGAGGGGATGGGTTGGGTGTTGGTACAACCCATCATGTCCCCTCCTACCTCCAATTTTCGCCACTTAACTTCAGGGGGAAGTTAAGATGACTAGATGGAGGTTACTCAAGGGTTACCCATGCCAAATGGGCCCCTGGACCCATGGGGTATAACCCAGGGTCAACTTTAACCCATACAAGACACCCCTGGTCAAGGTAAAGCACAAGAAAAGGCCTCATAAATTTAAATTAAATAAGGAAATTCAATTTCAATCCTTTTTACAACACAAATTATAAAATAATGTTACATGAGGGTAACCTAACCCACTCGACCATACGAAAGACCACATTACATCATTACATCAAACACAAAGAGATCTTGGTTCCTCGTGGAATCAGATCGGCTTAACAGGGAATAACAAATAACAAGGTGCGGAATGATCTCCGAATTCTGTGGTTCAATTAGTAATTCCTGCACACTAAATTACAAGATCAGTAACCACATAAAATCATCATAGCCGAAGCAACTAAAAACATGCATTATCATGACATAGTACTAATTAACATAAATGAAATCATATTACAATTTTCCATCATCACCTAATTAATGTTTTTCTGAAATGTAAACTTATCCAAACATCACCCAATTAGTTTTTCCGAAATCATAATAAAGTTTAATAGTTTGACAATTCCGGGAACTGCTATCCCACAAATATAAAAATAACAATAACAGTAATGTAAATAGTCATAACAATAGAAGTAAAAAGGGCGGTCCTCACAGAAGCTATCCTCTTAGCCACAAAATATCCCCCATAGGATTCATCATGGCAATCTTGGAGGATGTCTAATACCTCATCCTCCCTTATATATCAGCACATGACATTATCAATTCTAGTATAGAAGAGATATCTTGCTATCCATGAATAAGGAGGACTTCTCTACACTAAAATATAATTTTCTTTTGGTGAGAAATGTCAAGGAGATTTTATGTAACCAAATAGTTAGCAATATTTGCATACCATGGAATATTAATTGTTAATGCAAAAAAATGTTCATCAAGAAAGGAATCATCAACAATGGGGTCATCCTCATTAGAAGTGATGCAAGAAAGGAAATATGAAACAACATTGGATTTACCTGGATTATCCAAAATGGTACTATCAAATTCCTATAGAAACAACAACCAACACACTATTAGAACCACTCACCACTAGTTTGTTCATCAAGTATCTTATCATTGAATGGTTAATATGAAAAAAATAGGATAACAAGTGATATAGTGAGAATTTATTGGTTGCATACACAACTACAAGAAATTATTTTTTAGTTACTGTATAGTTAATCTTAGCACATTGCTCTCATCTTTCTATCCTAAGACAACTCTTATAGATATGTTAGATGGATCAGTGTGGATGTGAAAAAAATTTCTATTCTAGTCCACATAGCACTAGAGTTGTGCTTAACAAATCTTTAAGATCTTGGAATGATTCCTAGGATGAATTTGTCCAAACAAAATAAACACCTTTAGCAAGTAGCACTAATAAAGGTGCTACTATCTTGCTAAAGTCCTTGATAAATCTACAGTAATAGCTGGCATGTCCAAGGAAGCTTCTAACATATTTTTTTGTTTTTGTGGTGTTGATAGGTTTGTGATAACTACAACTTTAGTAGGCCTACTGAAGAAACGTAATGCCCTAACACAATTCCTTCTGTCATCATCATGTAACATTTTTCATTTCTTAATGACAAGTTGTGATCTTGATAGACTTGCAAAACTTTCTCCAAACTGGCAAGGGATTCTTCTTATGTGTTCCCATAGACCATGAATTCATCCATATAAACTTTTAAACAATCAAGGGTTAGATCAAATTAATACTCAAAACAACCCTATGGAAAGTAGTAAGGGCATTGTACAATCCAAATGGAAGAACTGCATATGCATAACTACCCTAGGGACATGTGAATTTAGTTTTATCTTGGTCCTCAGGTGTAATTCTAATCTGGTTATATCCACTAAAGCCATCCAAAAAGGAGAAGTATTGTTTACTAGCTAATGTATACAAAACTTGACCAACAAAAGGAAGATGAAAATGATCCTTCCTTGTGGAAGAATTTAGTTCCCTATAACCTATATAGATATGCCACTTTCCTCCTTTCTTGGGCATAATTACAAGAGGTGAAACCCACTGGCTATCAGATATATGGTTGATGAAGCCTACATCCAATATTTTTTGTAGTTCATCTTTTACTATGTCTTGAACTGCAGGGTTCATCCTTTGTTGTGGCTACCTAATAGGTCTATAATCCTCTTTCATGTAAATGAGTGTAGAGGTCTAGGTTTATCCCCTTCATATCATGATAATCCCATGCAAAGGCTATTTTATGGCATTGGAGCATGGTGATTAGTTGACTTTGTTGTTGCGGCTTCAACCTAGTATTAATATTTAGTGGCTTATTGGGGAATATCTCAATTTTATTGGATAATGCTACCATTGATTCAATGTTCCTACATAGTGTATTAAGTATACAATTATGAGGTGGTAACTAATGAAATATGATGACTCTTGTTATGAAGTTTGAAGCCTCTACCATAGGAAAAAAAATGTTGAGCACATAGGACATACATCTCAAGCAATTATTAGTTTGGGGGTCAATGCTATTGTGTTCTACATAATGTTGGAAATAATAATATCTTCATTCTAAGTGTCTAATATGAGGTTGCATTAGATGGTCATCAATGTCTATATTGAATATTGGTCATTATCTTTATATTCCATCCATACAAGTTGTTATGTTTCTAAGGATGGATAGGATGGTGGGCACAAGATTGGTTTCTTTGTCACATTTCCATTAGAAATTATCATATTCCTTGACCTCCAACCAATAAATGCATCAATTGTAGACAATTAAGGCCTTCTAAGGATGAGAGGATACCCTGGAAGGTTAGTCTTTGGTTGCAGGAGCATGAAATTTGTAGGATATTCCCATGAATCAAGAATAATCACTAAGTCCTCAATAACTTCCTCGAGTTTAATAGTTGATCTATCTATTAATTACACCACTATGGGGGTAGGGTGGAGATTTATGAGTTGTAAGGCCTACATAGTTTATTTTGGCATAACATTTATAGCTTCCCCTAGGTCAATTAACGTGTTCTATATGAGAGTGTGATTGATATGGATGTCTACTATAGGATTGCCTAGCTTAGCATACTTGGGATGCACAAACTTTCCAAGCATGATATCAATAAGTTGCCCAATAAATTAGTTAGTTTATGGGTCCTTACACTTATATCTAGGTTTCTTAAGGCATAAATCTCCAATGCTCTTAGTGTAGATGGGAACATCTTTGATGGCCTAAAATAATAGAATCATGACACAGACATTTTTTGGTTTCCCAATAAAATCAAACTCAATTTCTGGCTCTATCTTTTGTGAGCTTAATTTGACAAGAAATGGAGGGCTATTATAAGTGGTTTCAATCCTAAATGTGCTTGGCTTGGGATTGGATTTCTTAATTAGTTGTTGGGGGTTACTTTTGGTGGTAGGGGCATCTGCATGGAACTCTGTGAATAGTCGAGTGGTAGGGGTGGAAAATACCTTCCCTAAGCATAGCTGCACATCAACCACCTCAACCGTATAGGTTGGGTATTGAAACACTTCATTATTATATGTCAAATGAATCAACTTATTTTTAGGATTGGGTATAGGCTAAGTAGGTATTTGTGTATCTCTAGGTAGATTAGAAGTAGCATTATTTGGCATTAGGGTTGGTGGTTGTTGTTGTGAAGGTTGTGGCTATTGTTGAAAACCAACTTGTTTTGATTAAACTATTACTAGTTCATTCTCCATGGCTATGACCATGGAGTGGATGGTGTCCACCATTTATTTTCGTGAACTTGTGGTTGATATGGATTTTGTTGGTATGTTCCTTGGTGTGTCCAATTTCAGGGTGGCATAGGGTTATACTAGGCTTGTGGTGGCATATAATTGAATGAAACATTATATCAATTACTAGGATTTTCATTTGAATTAGAATATGGAGAATTGAAGGACAAAGTATATTAAGGCATAACTTATCTTAGTGGCCATGGTCATGATTGTGTGACATAAAATACTTGTCCATCCTCATCTTCCACAATGTTGGCTAATCTCTTGCACTTAAAATTAGCCTAAGTCCTTCAAAAAATGTGGACAATATTCAATCAACACTACTTCTACTTCTCCTTGTTTTCTTCTTGCATGAAATGTATCCAATTGGGTGGCAATGTGATTAATAATATCTTGCTTCATATCATTGAGTAGATTGCCAAGTTCTAGTGATGAAACTCTTGTAGAAATCTTGGTAGAAGTCATATCTTTGATGTTGTGGGTCTTCTTCATGGTTGATCTTGAGTAATGCCTATGAATGGTATAGATGTCATCAAATGACAACTGAGATATGTCACCCTAGCCAATCAAGTCTAGAAAAGATACACATTCTTCATTGACTCCTCTTTAAAATATGAGTTTGAGTGATTCAAGAGATAATCGATTATGATTGGATTTCTATAAGAAAAATAAAAATGTTTCAAAATAATCCTCTAATGTCTCATCCTCCTTTTGTGTCATTCAGAAGATATCATCTCACCTCATGTCCTTGCTTCTATAGAAGTCCTGATATTTGAGTAGAAATTTTCCTTCATACCACCAGTCTTCCATTCAATTATGGAATCCTTGCATAGGCCCATGAAACATCTTAAAGTAGCATCCTTAAGAGTTGAAGGAAAACATATTCAAACAATGAGAATCAATGGTGTAATCATAGACTTTGTAGAGGACATCAAACTCAAATAATAAAGTATCAAGCTCTTCAGTGATTAAGCCATGGAAATTTGGTAGGGAAAAGGGTGAAATATTTTTAATTTTTACTTCTCCCTCTTGATTAGAAATGGGGAATTTAAAGGTGGAAGGCTCATTGGTATTATTTTGAAGGACCTCATCAGCCATTTTGTCTCAAACTACTTTAGGCTCAGAAGTTCTTGATAAGAATTTTGGTATTTGTGATGACGATTATCCAAACAAGGCTTCAAGGGATTGGGTAGTTTGGTGACTAGATTTGGAAAATAGATTACAAACTAACTAGGTACTTGACTTCTGAGTGATGGCCACCTCTTGGGGAACTTTTGGGAGCTTCTTTTAGTTCACTATCTTGCTCTTGAGTTCCTAATGCTTCAATTGGCACTCCTTTGGCTATAGCTTCCTTAGTATAAGAGGTGGTCATTGTTGCAGGTGCTTCACCTTGAGTAGCAGTAGCTAGAATGCCACTATCTCATGGAAGGAATCATCCCCATTGGTCTCTCCTGTATGACATGTAATTTATTTTAGTGCTAGATAGTCCTTGCTTGTCTACACAATGTTAGTAAAAATGAGGTTTTTGATATTATATTTTTTTATTTCTATAGAAAATCCTAATTTGTAGGAATTTAATTTTTAATCTAAGGAAAACAATAAAATATACAACTTAGGAGTCCAGTGCTTGACATCATCCTAACGATGATGCCAAAAATGACAAGCTATGATAATCCCTAATTAAAATCGATGTAGTTAAAGCTCACACCCAACTTGACAGATAGGCTATCCTCTAATCAAGAAGCCACTTAGTTCATGTCCATGCTTCATTCTCATGTCAACCTAGGGACATATCTATTGGTACAATATTAGTACTATATGTACGAATCTAGATTCTTAGGAGGATTGAGGTTTTAATGTTGTGTATAGTGGAAGAAACAAAATATATAACTATAGGAAAGTGAATCTTTAATTATGAGGGAAATCTAATCTAGAAAGAAAACAAATTAGAAATCAAACTCTACTCACATAAGCTAACAACTACTAACTGAAATCTTATAATTAGAATATGTTGAACTATAAGGAATGCTAAACTAATCAAGATAGAGACCCAACTATAGTCCATCTCAACTGGGCCCTTTCTTGGATAACATCATGCCTTCCTCTTTCCATCTAAATGAACTAGAAACTAAATCAGAATGATTCTAGAACCTACAATATACTAGAAATTAGGAAGACATAAACTCAATCTTTTATTGATCTCTTAAAAATTGTTACATTCAAAACTATTTGATATCTTCTACTAGATCTTGTCTGCTACCTTTATTCTACTATTTATAACACTATCATTAATACATACATCTCCACTACTCCCAAACATGCAAGAGGTGGATGCTTGATTTATAAAATAACACTAAAACTAGGAAACTAATTCATGGATAGGTAGGAGTCACATTCCTACCAGAATTATACAATCATTAATTGCATATGCTTGAAATAAGGGTGATGAAAAATATGTTGAGAACAAGGATGACTTGGATAGCTCATTCACCTTTATGTAAACTCTATCTATCCACATGAGAGGCTAAGGTTCACCAGTTGTCCCTACTCATCATTGTATTGCAACCATGCTATAGTCTTGGCTACATGTGTGTTACAATCTTTGCTATAGGTGTACTACAATCTTGGCTCCAGGTGATTTATAGCCTTGGTTGCAAGAAGCAAATCTTGGTTGCTACAAGCTAGTGACTAACTCTACTATAATCATTTTGTTGCATTCAAACAACTTAGGAGCATAATAGTTATCACAACTAAGACCAAGAGATGTTACATTATCCTTAAAAAACTACTTTAAATATACAATCATCCAATAAACAACATACATATTAAACTTTTTGCTTTATAAGAGTATTTAATAAAAAGGGTATTAAAAGGGTACAGTCTTATATGAAATGTAGGTTAAAGCAAGAGATAAAAAAAGTATCAAATAAAGACAATTCTAGGTCTCGTCATCCTTTAGGTCTTAGGAGGCTCAATTTTAAAAAATGAAACATAATGCTCAAAGGGAGACATCTAGTGGTTGGTAGTTTGAGCCAAGATGAACTTCAAGGCACAAGATTTGAGGAGACTAAGAGGGGATTTTGACATGGGTTAGGGATAGAGGCAACATTTTAAAGGTTTATTTAAAGGGTAAAAGGGGGAAAATAAAATTAAAATGAAGGGTATAAAGGAAAATGGGAAAGGGGGTGAAATTAAATGTGAGGGAAACCAAATAATTGAGAAGGAAAAAAATTAAGGTGGATCAAGGGAAGGATAGAAATGGATGAGGAGGAGGAAAATGAAGTCAAAACGAGGTCAAAAGACATGCGATGGGAATGGGACTAAAATAAGAACAAAACTATAATACTTGAGTTGTAGAGTATGCAATTTTCATTATTACAGTGGTTTGATCTTATTGGTATCCCAAGGTAGACCTTGATGTTTGTGTTAAGGACTTTTGAATAATTAGAAGATGCCTTTTGCAAATCTAAAAGGTCTAAAATTGATGCATGAAAATGGTCCAAGTTTAATTTGGTATAATATTTAGTTGGAGCACAATTAGAGGATATTCAATGACTTGGGCAAGAACATAAGCCAATTTTTGGGGTAGGATCTTATATGTATGTATGTGTATGTGTGTGTGTATGTATAGATGTATGGTTTAGTTGGAGAAGATTAGTAATGATAAACTTCAATTGGATAACATGACAGTTAAAGAAGTCATGTACTTGTTGGTGTGAATAGGGTCATTCCCTAATTAGTTAAAGAAACCATGTACTTGGTGTGTATTGGTACTGTATGCCTTTTCTATTGTTCTCTACTTGCTAGTTTGTCTCTATGTTATTCCTTTGTTTCCTTTTATTACATTTTATGTTATAGTTGTCGATCTTAGCTTATTTTGGTTGTTTCACTCCTCATGGAACTAGTTCTACTTGTTGTTGGCTGATTGTTTGTAAAAGGGTTTCATCCCTTTCAAAAACCCACTTTTACATTATTCAAAAACTTCGTGTTCTTTCTTTTGAAAACATCTATTATGGCTCTAACAATGAAGTTATGTCAATCATTTACTAAAAAGGGAAACATTAGTTCACATATGTGAGTGTACCTAAAGACATTTAATGATTTATATATTGTACATGCATTACAAATACTAAGGATGGTGTGACACATCATAAATAATCACGTGTCTAAAATCATTTGATGTGTGCCACTACTACTATCAGTTCATACTAGGTTTAGTATTTGTATACTTAACTTTAATAACCCCATTTTACCATTTCTTGATTTGTAAGCATGCACACACTTATACATTTTTTAATACCATGGACAAGTATGCCTTCACAAACCTACCCATTAACCATAATACCATATGAGAGCATTTGCCTCAAGTTTTAACCCTAATAAACATTATAATGAGTCTTCAAAATCTAAGTTAGCTAGATTTTAAGGTTTGTTTAGAAATTAGAATTTATGAAGAATAGTAAATGCTAAAGTAGAAATGAGTTGGCCAAACAAGACCAACTATTGAATTTTTAATTCATATGGTCTTTATTCTTTTCCTTCTTCAAATAAGCCACTTTTTATACCTATTTCTAAATGTTTGATTCGTCACCAAGTATTTACTATTCTACGAATATTCCCAAGACTGGTAGACTTGTTTTGTAATCTACTTACAAAAATGCTTTGGTTTTGTAATTTTCTTTCGTTTAAAATATAATTCCAATTTTGTTGCAAGTGAAAATGAGAAAACGCAACATTTTTATAGAAAACAAGAAGAACAAATAGAATTGTTGGAAGCATTTTGGGAGCAGGAGTAGTCACCACAAGATACCACAAAAAAAACCTAAATCCGATGATAAAGGTCCAAGTGTTGAAGGAATAAGTTGCATTTCTAATTATAGATGCCTTCAATCCCATATTGCCCTATGAGATTTTTACATGGGTGTTGCAAGTCACAAAAAGATTACATAAACTTTGTACGTTGAACTGAGTGGTTGACTATCCTGAGCTATGAATTCGATGATATTTCTGATAAAGATAACTTCTTGTAAAATGATGCTAAGCTCCTGAAATTTGGATATGATGTGTATGAGCTATCATAAAGTTTTGATCTAATGCCATGAGCTGAGACATGATCATGCGGCTAAACTATTTCCATGTATCCTACAAATTCTTCTGCTTCCACACTCCTTTTGTTCTCCATACTGATGTCTCTAAGTTCTGCAACTCCTTTAGGTTGCACTCCAGTCACAAATTCAAATGGTGTCTTCCCTATACTTTTGCTCATTGAATTAATGTATGCAAACTCTGCTTATGGTAGAATTATATCCCAATTTCCTACATTATCTCCTACCAAACATCTCAACAAGTTACCCAAACTCCAATTTACCACTTCTATTTGTTCATCTATCTATGGATGAAATGTTGAACTAAAATTTAGATTTGTCTATATTTTCTTTCACAATGTCCTCAAGAAATATCTTATGAACTTTGTATCCCTATCTAAAACTATACTCTTCAGTAATCCATGCAATCTCACAATCTCCTTAAAAAATGGGTCAGCAACATGTACAACATCATTTTTCTTCTTACAAGGAATGAAATGTGCCATCTTTGAAAATATGTCCACTACTACAAATATAGAATCATGTACCCTTTGTGTTCTTGGTAACCCTACTATGAAGTCCATGCTTATATCTTCCCAAGGTCTTTTTGGTATTGTCAAAGGTTTATACAATCTAGTATTCTAATTGCTCCCTTTTGTAACTTGACAAGTTTTGCAACCCTAAACAAACTTCCTTATATCCTTATATATCTAAGGCCAAAAATAATGTTCATTCACCAAAGCTACTATTTTATCAATACCAAAATGTCCTACTAATCCACCACTATGTTTCTCCTTGATCAAATTCTCTCTCATTGAGCTCTGTGAAATACACAATTGATTCCCTTTGAACAACATATCATCTTGAATGAAGTAATCCAACCACTTGCTTCTATCTATCACAACTAGCTCTTTACATGCTTTCCATGCTTCCACAAAATCAAGATCATCCTTATACATGTGCTTGAGATCTTCAAAAACCTAATACTTCTACCCTCATTTATGTCAACAAATTTCTTCTTCTGCTCAATACATCTACAACTTTATTTGACTTTCCACTCTGATATTTCAACAAAAATGTATAACTCTGCATGAATTCTACTCACCTCATGTGTATCTGATTCAACTTACCGTGACTGTTCAAATACTGCAAAGCTCGATGGTCAATATACAACACAAATTCTTTTGGCAATAAATAGTGTCTCCACTTCTTCAAGGCTTGAATTATAGCATAGAAATCCTAATCCTATACTAAATATCTCCTCCTTGTATCATTCAAATTCTCACTGAACTATGCTATTGGTCTCCCTTCTTGGCTTAGTACTACTTCTATTGCATTTCCACTGGCATCACAATCAACCTGAAATACTTTGTCAAAATCTGGTAATGCTAACACTAGTTGCTCTGTCACCTTTTGCTTCAATAATTCAAAACTCTTATGTGCTCTAGATGTCCACTTAAAATTGCCCTAGTCCCCTCTCATTGTCTCTGTTATTGGTGTGCATATGGTACTAAAATTTTAGATAAAATTCCTATAGAATCTTGTGAATCCATGAAAATATCTTACCTCTCCAATATTCACAAGTGTTGGCCATTCAACAATTACTCTTACTTTTATTGGATACATCTTCAATCCTTCCATAGAAATCACAAATCCCAAATATACCAGTTATGTCTTCATGAAACTACATTTCTTGATGTTTATCAACAATTTCTCTTCTCTTAGCCTTTGAAATACTTATCTAATATGTTGTAAATGTTCTTCCTTGGTTCTACTAAAAATTAAAATATCATCCAAGTAGACAATAACAAACTTACCCAAGAATTATTTAGTACCTCATTCATCAATCTCATGAATGTACTTGGTACATTAGTTAATCCAAAAGGGATGACTAACCACTCATACAATCCTTCATTTGTCTTGAATGTGGTCTTCCATTCATCTCCTCCTCTAATTTGAATATGATGATATCCACTCTTTAGGTCTATCTTTGTGAAATATCTTGCTCCAGTAAAACAATCCATAATGTCATCCATCCTTGGAAATAGAAATATATACTTGATTGTGACCTTATTGATTGCTCTTCAAGAATCTGTACACATCCTCCATTCTCCATCTTTCTTCAGTGCTAACACTGTCGGTATCGCACATGGGCTTAAGCTTTCTCTAATCAATCCTTTCCTCATCAACTATTGTATCTATTTGTTTAGCTCCACATTTTCTACTGGTGTCATCCTATGCACCACTTTGTTTGGAAAACTAGCTCTAGGTATGAGATCCATATGATGACTAATACTCTGGACTAGTGATAATCCTTCTAGCACATTCTCTGATACAATATCTTGGTATTCTGTCAACAATTCTGCTACTTCCTTGTGGTGGTTTTTTTTGTACTTTGGGCGCTGTAGTTCTTTGGAATCAATGTAAAACACATGTTCTCATGTCCCAATCCATCCAAAAATTTCCTTCCATCTACTAAACAAATTCTAGCATTGCTACATACTTCACTCTTGTTCTCTTCTTTCAAAGGTATCAAGATATGTCTTCTCCCATTTGATGTTATAGTATAGGTATTCTTCCTCCCATCATGTATTGCCTTTCTATCATACTTCCATGGTCTTCCCAACAATATATAACATACATCCATCGGCATAATATCACACAATACTTCATCATTATAAGATCTTATATGAAATTTCACCAAACATTGTTCACTAACTAGTATCTTGTGTTCATCTTGAATCCATGCTATCTTGTAGGGTTTTAGATGTTCCAACCTCTTTAGATTTAGCTTCCTTGCCATCTCTTCTGAAACCAAATTTTTAGTATTACTGTTGTCAATGATAACTTTGAAACACTTACCTTTTGATTTGCATCTTGTCCTAAACAAACTTTTCCTTTGTGGTGGCTCCTCAGTTGTTTCTGTTTGTAACAAAGCTCTCCTCATAAAAAATGATTTATCCTTTTCTAGTTTTCCTACTGAACTTGGTGATCCAATCGGTTCTTCCTCCTCATATGTTGCCCTTGCACTATTCTCTATCCTTTTGTTAGTACTCCCTTGATGGAATTTAAATGATTGGTGTCCTTTGACTCCAAACTTGAAATAGGTTCCTTTGAATGATCTCTGGTCAAATCCTCTTTCATCCCTTCAATATCCTTCATTTTGGTAAGAATTATGACTTCCTCTACTATTGTGGTTGAAACTCCTGTCATCTCTCCCTCAATGATATGAATTGTTGTCTTTTTCTTCTTTGTGGTATGGGCTACTTTCCTTATTATGTTCCACATATGACCTTCCTTCACCACATTATGTTCTACCTTTCTAGAATCTTCCTCCTCTACCTCTCTATGTATCCTCAAACCTCTTGTTCAAATTTTCTTCAACCTTCAGCGCAAACTGATATGCTTCTTCCATTGTTGTCATCCTTACCAAGCTTAGTTCTTCTTGGATGTTTGTTCTCAGTCCATTAATGTATTGTGCCTCTTTCTCCTTGCTTGCTTCACTATGTCGAATCCTAATAATCATTCTTTAAAATTCTTCAGTATAATCCTTTACCATTTTTTCCTTTTGCCTTAGGTTTTTCTGAAAGGAAGCTAGGTGTGCGGAAATGCTTCCCACACTAATCTATTGAGGAGAGAACTATGTAAATTCAGATTTATCCTAACTATTCTAGTGATGTTAAACCATTAACATGACATATAGCAGCAAAACACAAGAACTAAAATGAAGACAGAAGAAGAGAGACAGAGATTTACGGTGGGGAAAACCCTAATCGGGTGAAAAACCCCACTCAAAAACCTACACAATGTATTAACAAATCTGAAAGAATGTTTACAACACACTTGCAATGCAAGCTTCAATGGTCTTCGACACTCGTGTCTAGAGTCAATCCGGCAACATAACATTACCTGTAAACCTGTGATACAAACTCCATTTCCAAGCACCTGTTTAAATAGAACATACAAGGCAATTTTGGACCTTTCTTGGAATGAGTGTCCAATATGGCATCTTGGACCAAAACCCACACCTAGGGACACTTGGTCAACATTGTACAATGTGTCTAACACTTGTCCACAACTCCCATCCCAAAGAGGTCACCACTTTCCAAAATGGACTATGACATATGCTCTTACAACACTTACAACCGTCATAGAATTTGTCATAGCGGTTACAACTTACAGCTGTAAGAGAATCTATCATACACATGCTATAAATAGTATATTCTCTTACAACACATCATATTCCACCTTGGGGCACCCAAATATGCCTCATTCAAAGATGCTACATGACACATGTCATTACTTGTCTTACAACCTTCTATTCTCGACTCTTACATGTCATAGATTCGTCATAGGAATCCGTCATAACCGTTTTGGTCAAACATTCCTTACACAACATAGAAGATGCTGACACATGGCAGAATATTCTTACCACTAAGTGGGACACCTATCTCCTCATGTGAGGACAAAATACCAAGTTGTCATAATCCATGTAGGATTGACACATCACCGTGCCACATCCCACAATATGACAAAGTGGAATTTCTAATTATTTACAACATAGGCAATTGAATAATAAATACAAACATTACAAATGTAGAGAATTACCAAGGTTGAGACACCTTAATTCCCAACATTTTCAATTTCTTCGGTAGTTCCAACTCATAATTAGTGAGTATGAATTATTTCTTCCATTTGGTCACCATCCTATCCCACTTTATTATTCTTTCTTTTCCTCTCCTATTTCTATCCAACTGAGCTTCTTTCCACCAAATAGAAGCTCGTCCTTTCAATTTATTTTTTGCAAATCTCACTCTTTTCAGAGCTTCAATTTCTTCATACTCAAAGTATTCTTCCATGTCATTTATCTAGTCAATTGACTCCTCAGGGTTCAAATTACCCGCATAGTTTGAAATCTCAAATCTAGGTCTCTTATCAATCTTAGAAATAACTTTCAACATCTTCACCTGATCCAAATCTTCTTCCTCTAGGATTTCTTCATTTTGATCTGTAGCTTGAACTCCTAATTCATCATCATCACTCTCATCCTCATGTCTATATTTTAGACCTCTCTTCCTATCCTCTTATACAACATCCAATCAAACTTTCATTGTTCTCATCATTTCTAACATTTCTTCCATCCTTCCAGCAACATTGGCCATACTAGGCATCCTTCTTGGTGGCATCTCTTCCTCAAATCTAGTGCAATTGCCTCAATTTAGCGATCTGGTTACAAGGTTGCAATTGCCTCACAATCAGCACTCTATTGACAAACACTTGCAATCTGCCTCAGGTTGGTGATCTATTCACCCTAGGATCTGTTGGAATGCCTTCTCTCCCAAAGGATTCAAAAACTTTTCTCTGATACCACTTGATGTAGTCTAGAGATCTAAACCTAGGTTACTCTTATGTAGTTTGTATGTACCCCAGCAGTAACAGTGATAAAAGAGAAGTAAATACAGAAAAGAGACATCATAATGTGGCAGTGCAAGTAGAAGAAATTCTAACTAAATTTGAAGATTTATTTCCTAGAACATTCAAAGACATTAAAGGGATTAAAGAAGAAGAAAGTATAATGAAAATCCAGTTAAAAGAAGGGGCAAAACCTATAAGGAAAAGACCATACATGCTTAATCCTAATATGAAGAAGAAGGTAAAAATTGAACTAGATAAAATGCTAGTAGCAGGCATAATCAAACCAATGGAAGATGCAGAATGGATAAGCCCTATGGTATTACTGTTGTCGATGAGGATTGCACCCTTATGCAAAGTTGTGACACTCTGCAATCCTTTGAAACATGGGGACAAACTCAAGCTGTGGGTGACCTATAGTGAGTTTGAACCTCCAGATTGTGGGCTGGTTCCCTTAAAATATTCTATTGGAATGTATGATTTTCTATTTTTTGGAAAAGGGGAAGAAGGAAACTATAAGGAAATAAAATTGTAAAATTTTGGTGATGCACCTAATTTGGATAGAAAATGTGCAATCTAATTCACAATAGAACTCAAAAATCTGACTCACACAATCCAATCTGGGCATAAATATCACAAAAGTATTTCTAAGGAAGGCTTGAAAATAGGTTTTCGATGAAGGAAAAGGATTTCCCACAACACAAAAAGGATTACTTTCATTAACACAACCTAAGACCTGCAATAACACTATGCTTAATACTGCAAGCAAAAGTGAGACAATAATTTTAAAGGTTTAATAATTAAACACAGTAAAACTTCATCAAATCACTTCATACAATTTGCATTAAATGGAAAGGAAGCTACTTGATTTCAAAGAACAAAGGAAAAATTGCAAGAGAGACAAAAATGGAACCTGTAACTTGCTGATCTCTATAAAAACTATAAAAAATTGAGCTACAAAACCTTCTTCTCTCTCAAAGTGCATAAGAGCAAAAAGGCAAGAACTAGCAAAATCAAGTTTTTCTTTACAATCTATAGCTTTTCTCTCACTAAGAGGCATGCAAAAAATGAACTACAGCTAGTTGCCTCTAAAAACAAGCCCTCCAAAGTGATCCATGAACAAACTCAAAAATCCCCAAAAATAAGGGCTCAAACTGTCACAAATTGAGCAAAAATAGCTCCAATTTGGACCTCTCCATATGCTTGCCCAAAAAGTTGACCAAGAACCCTAAAAATACTCCTCAAATCATGCAAAAAACCCCTAAATGGCCTAGTTAACTCAACTTATCAATTTGCATGATTTTGCTTTTGCAAAATTGATTATGAGTAAATAATAAAGTAATTAAATAATTACTCTATTATTGATTACAACTTGTACTTATTTTTTGATTTTACAATTTGTGAAAAATAATAAAGTAATTTGAAAAATATTACTTTATTATTCATTTACAATTGATTTATTTGTAAAATCATGCATGAAAAGAAAATAGATTTCCTTATCTCTCCAAATTACACATGCCTAACTTGCATGATTTGAGCAAAAAATAGGACTTAGAGAAAAATACAATCTCCTTATAGCTCCTTGTGAGAAAATACATCCACTTGCATGCCAATATGCCCTAAGGAAAAAATTATACCCTTATCTCTCCAAATACATTGTCAAAAGGCATGAAAAATTAAGGCATTACATACAAACTCTTATAACTCCATATTTGTATAAAAAGAAAACAAATATCCTCAATTATGCCTTATCACTCCAATTTACCATGCAAAAATTGCCTTACTTGCCATATATATTCATCATGCAAGATGAAACTATATATCCTCTCATTACTTTGCCATATGCATCAACATGCCAAATACATCATATTCTCTTCATAGCTCCTTCATGCAAAAAATATTATCTCTGCCACCTTGTCAACTCCTTGTCTACCACCTTTGTCTTCATTTGATGACTCTTGACTTTGACTTTGTAAGACATGAGGAATACCCATCTTCTCAAAAAAGATATAAGGCACAATTACTATCCATCGACCATGTGATATTGGAATAGTCAACCACAAGGTAATAATCATTGTTTAATTCTTGCAAAGTATCACACTTACCTTTGAAGTGATCGGCCCACCACATAACCTGCAAGGTATACCCCTTCTATCGGCCACTCCTTATGATGATTGCTAGTAAAACATTATGAGTGTTGTTGACCCCGGTAGACATTTGGATATAGCAATAATTTGCATTTGGTGAAGTCAAAAATCAAAGATGAAAAAGATAGTTTCAAACAAAAGAGTGACCAAACCCTAATCACTTGTCATTTTTCATTTTCTTCTCATTGTTGGCAGCCACTCTGCTCTGCAACTTCCTTGATATCTAGGGTTTGATCTGGTTCTCTGGCTTCTTCTTCACTTCTTTGAGGTCGAAACTCTGCAATTTTCTTGCATTTTCTGGAATAAAAGGAAAGACAGATAAAGGTGAGTGTTGTATCATGTCTTTCATTGGCATTTCCTTCATCATTTTCTGAGTTTTTTTCCATATTAATGGTCACGGCCATCTCTGCTTTTCTTGTTCCTTCTATAACATCTCTTCGGCAAAGCTCTTTTTCTTTCTGTGTTTTGAAATCTTCTTGTAAAATATGAGGAAAACTAAGAAAAGAGAAGATGAAGACCTACATGAGGTCGCTACCATTACACTCTTCTTCTCTTTGAGCTGAAGGTAACTCTCTTGTTCTCTAAACTGTAGATTCTTGATTGATCACTGTGTATTCAAAAAGATAAGAGTCTCCATCTTTTCCATCTGGGTATCTTGAATATTCTTTCCCTTTTGTATGGCCATGGCCATTGTCACTTTCTATAGCAGATTTCTAGTTTTTTGACATGAACTTTGAAGGTTCTTTGGTTTTGTCATGAGGGTTTCAACACAGAAAATGCATACAATTGCATTATATGCACAACCATACAAGAAAATACATACTCTGAGCTTTCTTTTTGACTGTCTTCTATAAAAATGAAGAAGGGTTTAACACATAAATGAGGGTTTTCCTTAAAAATGCATAATGTTTGCCATTTCAGGCACAACCATGAAAAAAACATACTGTAGCATCATTATTTTCTTGTAAATGCAGAGATTATATTAGGGTTTCACCATAAATCCATATGGGTATCTCTCACTTCTCTTCTTTCAAGCACGGCTATGGCAGAAACATTCACTGTATTGATTCCTTTGACTGTATATGAGAAAAGTTGTTAGGGTTTTAAACACTTTTCTTGAGCATGAATTCTTCATTTCTGTGCATGAAAACAAGACTCTAAAATTCTGAGCAACAATATCATCTTTTCTGTAAAGAGGTAAATGTAAAAGGCTTGTATACATGAATATATTTCTGGGCATGAGACCCTTGATTGTTCTTTCAATACTATTCTTCATCTTATTTTCATATTTTTTTCATTTCTTAAGTCTGATTTTTGTGAAATGTGACATGAAATATGACAACAATAAAGTATTATGATAATGATATAACAAGAGGAATACCTTTCATGACTGCGATTCTAATTTCTGCATTTTGTCAACCTGACTTAGGCATTCTAAACTTATCTGATTTGTTTTAATCAATGGTAATAAATGTCATGATGACATACTTTCTTTGTAAGTTGATTAATGATGCATGATGTACTTGGAGTGATGCATCCTGTCTTTTTCTGATATTCCTTTTCAAAATGAATAAAAAGGAAACATGCTGGGCTCAACCTTGTGGGAGCCACATTTTCTCCACATGTTTATTTGTCTTCAAATTAGCAACATTACTTTTCCTATATCTACATAGTGAACAAACAAGTTAGCATGAAAAATATACCTGATGGTATTGATTGATTTTCTTTATGATATCTGATTTGTAGCACATACCTGATTTGATCTTTCATATGAAATGCATGATGTGACAAGTTGATAAGTCTGCATGATAAAGCATATGATAACTTTAAACATCTAGAGCTCTTACGGGACTTTCCCCAATTTTTTGTAGGTTCAACTGATAATAGGAGCTGGAGTTGAAGACTAAAGATCAACATCAACAAAACAACCTTCTTGCTCAGGCAATGATGGATGTTTAATTTTATCATGTGTTCTTTACTTATTTTATCATTAGATGTATACCTTGCATGTCTGTATTGCTCAGTCTAGTTACTCCCATGGCTTGTGTGGGACACATTTGAACACTTCTTTTAAGCATAATTAGTTACTCTATCTTATGCACTTGATGTATGTGTATTTCTTTTTCAGTCAATGCATAGAATAAAGTAACAGTTATTAAATGTATGTTCAAAACATGACATGAAATAATAGTTCAAACAAATATCTTTCCTTCTTTCTTTCAAATATGATTAAGTGAATAACCAATCTGACTTATAACTCCTGAAAGATAACACTATGTTAAATCAATTGTATTTCTTGAATGATTGATACCTTAGCAACTTTAATCTCTTGTCATGATGACTCATTAGTCTTGATTAGATTGATGGGTTATCCTGTCAACTGAAATCCATTTCTGCTTTGTCAAGACATCAACTATTCATTAAATTCATAACTTCAAAGTTTTCTTTTATTCACACTAAACAATTGCACTTAGGTCAATCTAATTTTAGTGTGAACAAAAATTAGTAACAATTACAAAATAAGAAGATAGGAGAAATAAGGATATGTGTGGACTACAGAGAACTTAACAAGGCATGCATGCATGACCCTTACCCCACCCCATTCACTAAGTAAATACTGGAGTCAATGGCTGGGAGAAAAATATATTCCTTCATTGATGGATTCTTAGGATACCATCAGGTAAAGATTAGATAAGAGGACCAACCAAAAACAAAATTTGCATCAAAATTTGGGTCCTATATGTATACAGTAATGCCATTTGGATTGAAGAATGCACTTGCAATATTTATTAGGATAATGGTGAATGCCTTTAAGGAATTTATACATGACTTCCTTGAAGTGTACCTTGATGACTGGATAGTATATGGGTTTGTAAAGGACCATATACAACAACTAAGAACAATGTTAAATAGATGCAAGAGCATGAGGATATCCTTGAACTTGAAGAAGTGCATGTTTGCGGTACCCTTTGGTACATTAATAGGCCATATTATCTACAAAGAAGGGTTAATAGTTGACCCCCTTAAAGTCACACTGATAATGACACTTCCCCCATTGAAGACAGTTCATCAGAAGTGAAAACATTTTTGGGGTATACCGGCTATCCCCACAAATTTATTAAGGGATATGTGGAAGTAGCAGTACCCCTAGAAAATCTTATTAGGAAGAAAAGTAGTAAGAATGTGGAATGGAATGAAGAATGTCAAAAATCTTTTGACACATTAAAGAAAAAGATCAAAAGATAGCTGAGGCACCTGTATTGATATTCCCTAATCTGAGTATACCATTTCATGTGCATGTAGATGCATCATGTATAGCAATAGGAGTGGGAGACAACAACCATCCTGTAGCAAGAAATTGTCAAAAGAAGAAAAGAATTACACAACAACAGAGCAAAAAGCCATGGCTATGGTCTATTCCCTATAGAAATTTAGACATTACTTCTTGTCTACTTCATTTATATTCTTTACAGACTGTGAACCTGTAAAATACCTGTTAAATAGACCTATGATTCAAGGCTGTATATGTAGATGGCTACTCCTCTTTCAAGAATTCAATTTTAAGATAATGGTTAAGCCAAGAAAACATAATCAAGGCCTTGACTACCTATCTAGGATATAAATAGGGGAAGAATTGGATGAACAACAAGAAGATTTTTCTGGCACACACCTATTTAGATTTACTACGGTACTGGAGGAATTAACTGATGCTCTAAGAAAGAAAAGAGAAAAAAACATTAGAGTTGGAGGAAGAACTAAGGCAAGAGGCTATCAAAAAGATAGGCCCAACTCTTTCTAGGGAGGAAAAGGATAAATTGGCTCAAATACAAGCCACAAAACTTAGACCTAAACAAAGGGTAGACACCCTCGTGAATATGAAACAAGAGGATAGAGAAAGAATACAGAAGGAAACAAAGGAGGTTACAAAGAAAGCATATGACACATTAAGGGGAAGAGACACAAATACACAAAGTCAACAATTTAACTCCCCTTAGGATATGCAACAAGGAAGCCAGCATGAGGAGAAACAACACTCCCTTTGCATAATACAGAAGGAAGTCAACAGAAGGAAGGAAATCAAGAATCTAGAAATCAAGAGGCATCCTCCTCTACCTCTCCTATCCAGCTCATTAAGGACTTTTTTGGAGCAATAGAAGCAAATTCAACCTGTGGTAACAACACAACTTCTACAGCTACCCCTAATTGACACTCAAGTAATTTGGTGGGGATACCTCCTGTTATGTAGGAAAAAGGGGGAAGAGGGTTTGATGGATGAATAGTTAGGTCCTCCTTTCACTACACACATTCAAGGATAGTTAACCGAGTTGAATTACAAATTTTGCAAGAGGATTCACCTACAGGTTGGTTGTCACTTGTAATGATAGGGGAATTTGGAAATTGATGATTAATGTGTTAATTTAAGCCCAATTATGCTCAAAACCCTAATTATGCAAAATCTCATAAACAAACAGATGAATTATGAAAAAATACTTACACATATAGATACTAAATGAAGGTCAGATACATACCAAATTTCAAAGTTCAAAATCCTGAATAGTCAGGGGCAAAGGGACTCGCGCCCAAGCCCAAGATAGGATTTTCTTTGGGGGTTTCCAAACTCTTTATGCCATTGATTAGCCATGTTCCAGAGATTTCAAGTTCTGCAAACCCAGAGGGCAAAGGGACTAGCACCCAAGCCCTGATAGTGCTCTTTTCTGCTTCTTTCCATCAGATCTGGGATCCTTATGTTATGCAACACTCCTCTGCAAATCCATTCTTCATGATCCAATACCTGTCACTTGCAATCACAAGAAGAGGGGTTGGGGGTTGTGGTGTTTAGGAGCTTGCCTCAATTAAGCCCCGGAATGCCATTTAAGCCTTCCAACACCATTGTTAGATAGAGAGTGCATATCCTTGTAGGACAGAGGCCAAAAACAAATTGATAAATGATTGATTCAAACACAAATAGATATCACCTTAGAGGTGTAGCTCACATGTAGATGAAGATCTTTCACAACATGAGAAGATGAAGCCAAATCTACAATAGAAAACACAATAACAACACAAGTCTGCTCTGCCACAATGAATGCCTTGAATGCTCTAAAATCATAAGTTTGCCAAAATATCGTAATCATCTTCTAGTTTACAAATGAAACCCTAAACATGATTATATATGTATTTTCACTACAAATTTCATAATTCAAACTTAAGATGTCAATAACAGACACCTTCTAATAGTCTCCAACCGACGTTCAAATTTGCGACTTTACCAAAATAGGACAGGACAAGGGCACAAGCACCCAAGTCCTGGGACCTATTTTAGGTTAGGATCTAAGCTTAGCTATGTCCCTTAAGTCCATTTTGACATGGGTTTCAGGGCATTTTGTCTCAGGATTCAATTCTAACATGCATGATGAAAAAACAAGGGACCCAAGAGCTAAACTTAGGAGGTAAAAGTCCTAGGGGACATTTTACAACACAACATTTAGCCCCCACTTCAATGTATGTATGATCTTATGACCCATACATGCATTAAAGTACGATCAAAACACAACAAATATGCCAGGAACTTGAAGCTAATGCATACACAAAGATTGAGGAACTATTTCTAGCCCCCAATCTCAGGTAGACATTAGAGAAAACACATCGCAAACACACCAAACACAATAAAGATAGTAATAGGCATACAAAACATAGAGAAGATGGTAATAGGCACACAAGACATAGAGAAGATAGTATTGAAGGCACACAAAACATAGAGAAGACGCAAGAGTAGTCATGGAGAATACACTTGATATTTTCTTTTTCATTTTCACATATAAATATGAATGCAGATACATGGAAAGTAAAAATGCAACACAGAACCCCAAAATGTAGGAGGGGCATTTTGCCACACCGTTGAGACTACATATGGGGGAGAAGACACAACAAACAAATCCCAAAGTGTAGGAGGGGCATTTCACCACACCCTTGAGACTGCACTTGAGAGAAAGCACACCATACAAAACCCAAAGCATAGGAGAGGCATTTCACCACACCCTTGAGACTATGCTTGGGGGAAAACACACCATACAAAGCCTGAGTGTAGGAGGAGCATTTTGCCACACCCTTGAAACTACACATGGGAGAAAACACATAGAAGACACATGGAAAACATGAGTGTCGTATAGCATGCCAAAGACATACTATATGTCTAAAATATGACAAACAAGGCAATGGAAGGAGATTATTGCTAAGTTCCCACCATCTCAAACACGCTACAGGCACACCTGACAGTTGGGCTTATGCCACAATAACCGCCAAAAACATGCTTAAGGGAGGATAGTCTCAGATCCAACCCCACCTGCTCAGAGGACTTTTGAAATAAAAGGATGTGCACTAGCTCAAGAGATACACCATCCCTACCTCCGCAGAGGGCTTTTGAATAAAAGGATATGCATGATATCTCACCTCCACAGAGGTATTTTTTATTGCAATATAAAATAAAAATGTGCACTCACGCCAAAGATACAACATCTCGCCTCTGCAAAGGGCTTACAAACACACTTTGTTAGTACCAAAATCATCAGACAGCTTACCTTATATGCCCCCACCTTAAGGTGGTTGATATCATGTACCAATATCAAGCACATTAAGGTAGAGAGAAAACATACACTTGGGAACAAGAGCTTTTGCAAAGCCCATGCCCCTAAAGGTGACATGTGCTCACGATTGCCAAATGTTCCCACAAACACATCTTAATCTAAGAAAAACATGAAAGCTATGTATGAAAAAAATGAAGCCAAGGCTACACAAATGGGTTTGAATCCGAGTATAGCAGTGGGGCTTATACTGCAGGCATCTCAGAACCGAGTGTAACAACAAGATGAGACATCAAAACAATCAAAGTGCATGGAGCAAATGTGTTGTTATATTTTGTTAGCAGAGATAAGACAAAATCAAATATCACATGGAGTGATTCTACTAGCTAACCGTCGGATATATATAAATCAACCATGTCGTCATATATGGACTAGGTCCATTTTTTACTTTGCTTACTGAAGGGACACATGGTCTGTATCAGTATATGTTTGTTTTTCGTCATCCACCAACTAGGTAGAATCATTAGAAGGTAAACAATAAAATGAGAGAGGAGAACAAGTGTCTTGGAACAATCACATAGGAGGATGCCCCTAGGTCATCAACCGCACTGCTATGCGCCGAGGACACAACACACAACAATAAAAATAGAGGAGAAGCAAGATAGATGAATGATGATACAAATAGAAGAATGGTCACAACAGAGGTAGTCTCCCAGTATCCTCAACCTTACAAGAGTATCAAGGGTCATCCAAGGAGGCCTAAATAACACATAACACACCACGGGGGGAACACAACACAAGAGGGGAGGTCACATAAATGAGCAAATGATGCTATGGCATAGGTGACCACTAGGGTTAGAAATACTTACCTGTTGCACAACTGAACTAGTGGTTGTCGACAAGCAAATCATCATCTTCCCAATCTTGAATGTTAGAGGAAAGAGGTACGTAAGGTACCATAGCCCAACGTTTGTCCTTATCCTTAATCTCTTTTCCTTTATGTTTTTCTTTGTTTAGTTCAATGTTAGGTGGAATGTTTTCTTGTTGAGGTGCATTTCGTTGTGCAAAAGCTTGTCTTCTCTTCCTCCTTTCTCTTTCTTGTCTATTCCTTTTTGTCTTATTGCTTATGTCTTCAAAAGTAGTCTCATGTTTTTCCATAGGTTTTTGTATCTTAGAGGAGGAAGCTTGTACAAATCTAATTTGTCTTGATGAAGTGGCTTGTTCTCAATGAATACCTCCCGATCCTTATAAGGATGACAGAGGAGAAACCTCAACATAGAGTCCTTTACCTTTCACTCTAGGAAGTTCTTCTAATGTGGTTTGTTCTTCTCTTGTTGGCTGAATAGGAGGCCCAACCACTCTAGATAGAAGTTTTACTTTGTATCATCTATATGCTAGGAAGAGTTGGTATCTTCATGGCTTGGGTTCTCTATCAGGTTGTGGCCAAAAATAATCAAGAGTAAAGTTCTTTTCCATAACCATGGGTTGCCATGTATTATGACGAATAGTACACACTTGTCCATGTAAGGGGAATTTTATATATTTATGAATAGTTGAGGGGACATCCTTCATAGATTTTAGCCATGGATGTCCTAATTTTATGTGAAAGAGGTTAGATAAAGGGATGAAATCAAATAATTGTTCCATGACTTTATCATATACCATAACCAATAAGGATATCTTCCCAAAAGTAGGCATGAAAGCTCCAGTATGTGTCTTGATCATTAAATCTGAAGGTTCATAAGAATATTGTATCAAATCATGTGAGAAAAGGAACTCTTTCATTACCACATTAGTCATACAATTAGGATCTATAAGTGTTCCATGCACATGAATCTCCATTACATTCACGGTGATGTAAAGAGGCCCTTCAATGTCTCCAAATGTTTTATCATGAGGTGTGAATACTATTTCAGGTTTAGGAGTCTCTGTTTTCAAATAAGGTTTAGGAGGGAACCTAGCATTATTGTTGTGATTAGTAGCCATGTATGTATGTTTTCAAATGGATGCAAGATCTGATTTTAAAAGATTTTGATTTATATGCAATAAAATGTATGCAAAACTATGTATGTTTATGACCTAAAATGCTTGATTTTTTCACTTTTTTCAATGCAAATGTCTAAAAGATGTAGTGTTGTGATGAAATTGTAGAGGGGTAGCAAATTAAATCCTTATTATTAGTCTAATAATTCAGCAATATCTTTCACAACACACCTATCATGCAACTCTAGATGAAGAATAAATCAAAATCTAGTGAAAATGCAAGGATTTTAAACCCTAATTGTGAAATTAAGGCATGAAAATATGCAAAATGATGTATGAATGAAATGTAATCAGATTTATGATGTAAAATAGCTCATCTCAGATCTGAAAATGATGTCAAAATCCTACAATGCTCAATGCAAGTGCAATTTTAAGGAGAAATGAGTGAATACGCTAGTTTTTGTTGAAATTGATTGTGTAAATGCAAAATTTGAGATGTAAATACAAAGACACACAATAAAGAGACACTACAATCAAAAATCAGATTTGAATGAGTGACAAATATGAATAGTAAAATCTGAAACAATATTTTAACTACAAACCTAGGTTTTGAAATCACTAGGTTATGAGAAAACCCCAAAATTTCAAGCAAACCCTAGCAATTTTAGTGTGAAAATGCAATGTAAAGGATTATGAAATGATGTATTGCTGTAATTTATATTATATCTGATGCAAATATCAGAGATTTATATGATTTATATGAAATACAATGTAATTATGTCAAAATACAAGCCTAGGATACTTGATTTTTTTAAAATTTTCAATTTTTTTTTGTAGATTTTCAAATGCAATATGATGAAAATGAAATGAATGAATGCAAATCTGAAGTACAACACTCAGCAAGGTGAAAAATGTAATAAAAGCATGGGTTCACCAAAATGTTATGTAGGAAAAAGGGGGAAGAGGGTTTGATGGATGAATAGTTAGGTCCTCCTTTCACTACACACATTCAAGGACAGTCAACCAAGTTGAATCACAAATTCTGCAAGAGGATTCACCTATAGGTTGGTTTTCACTTGTAATGATAGGGAAATTTGGAAATTGATGATTAATATGCTAATTTAAGCCCAATTATGCCCAAAACCCTAATTATGCAAAATCATAAACAAATAGATGAATTCTGACAAATGCTCGCACACAGAGATACTAAATGAAGATCAGATACATACCAGATTTCAAAGCTTAGAATACTAAATATTTGAGAGCAAAGGGACTCACGTCCAAGCCCAAGGTAGGATTTTCTTTGGGGGCTTCCAGACTCTTTCTGCCACTGATTATCCCTATTCCAGATATTTTAGGTTCTGCAAACCTGGAGAACAAAGGGACTAATGCCCAAGCCCTGATAATGATCTTTTCTACTTCTTTCCATCAGATTCAGGATCCTTATGTTCTACAACACTCCTCTGAAACTCCACTCTTCATGATCCAATACCTATCACCTGCAATCACAAGAAGAGGGGTTGGGGGTTGTGGTGTTTAGGAGCTTGCCTCAGTCAAGCCTCAAAATGGCATTCAAGCCTTCCAACACCATTGTTAGATAGAGAGTGCATATCCTTGTAGGATAGAGGCCAAAAATAAATTGATAAATGATTGAATCAAACACAAATAGATATCACCTCAGAGGTGTAGCTCGCATGTAGATGAAGATCTTTCACAACATGAGAAGATGAAACCAAATCTACAATAACAACACAAGTCTACTCTACCACAATGAAGGCCTTGAATGCTCTAAAATCATAAGTTTACCAAAATATCATAATCATCTTCTAGTCATGTTCTAGTTTACAAATGAAACCCTAAACATGCTTATATCTGCATTCTTGCTACAAATTTGTAATTCAAACTTAAGATGTCGACAACCAACACCTTCTAACGGTCTCCAACTGACATTCAAATTTGGGACCCCGCCAAAATAGGGTAGGGCAAGGGTGCGAATACCCAAGCCCTGGGACCTATTTTGGGTCAGGATCTAAGCTCAATAGTGTCCCTTAAGTCCATTTTGACAGGGGTTTTAGGGTATTTTGTCTCGGGATTCAATTCTAACATGCATGATAAAAAAACAAGGGACTTGGGAGCTAAACTTAGGAGGTAAAAGTCCTAGGGGGCATTTTATGACATAACACCGACACTACCAAATCTACACCTAGGAGACATTCTTCATTCCACCACAAGAGAGGAAATTTTGCAGCAACATGTGGAAAGCAATGAACAAGTACAAGAAGAGGTAGATATCATTCAAAGTCAACTACCAAAAGTTTAGAGAGATATAACATTGCCGCCCACACAACAATTAAGATAATTGGTGCAGAGCCTAAAAACACATATAAGTTATGTGGATACCAAAGCCTTAGAGTAAACACAATGAATGAAACAAAAAATTGGAATTCTAATTGATTCAAGTTCACAAATGGTTACAACATGGCTCATAGGCTTGCCACATGAGTATTACAACCCTCACAAAACATTGTGTGGAAGATATGACATTTGGGGACATTATAAAAATAGTAGCATGTCCTTTCAACTTAATTTTTTTAAATCACACTCTTTCTGGATCTTCAATTTCTTCATACTCAAAGTATTCTTCCATGTCATTTATTCAATCAATCAACTCCTCAGGGTTCAAATTACCTACATAGTTTGAAATCTCAATTCTAGGTCACTTACCAATCTTAGAAATAACTTTCAACATCTTCACCTGATCTAACTCTTCTTCTTCTAGGGTTTCCTCATTTTGATCTACATTTTGAACCCCTAATTCATCATCATCACTCTCATCGTCATGTCTATAATTTAGACCTCTCTTCCTATCCTCTTCTACAACATCCAATAGAACTTTCATTGTTCTCATCATTTATAACATTTATTTCATCCTTCCAGTAACATTGGCCATACCAGGCATCCTTCTTGGTGGCATCTCTTCCTCAGATCTAGTGCAACTACCTCAATTTGGTGATCTGGATACAAGGTTGCAACTGCCTCACAATTGGTACTCTATTGACAAACACTTGCAGGATGCCTCAGGTCGACAATCTATTCACCCTAGGATTTGTCAAAATGCCTTCTCTCCCATTACAATAGAGCTCATAGGCCTACCACATGGGTATTACAATCCTCCTTACAAATAGTTATGCCAAAGATATGATAATTGGACACATTCGCCTTTTAGAACTTCTAACTCTAGAACTATCCTCTCTATGAGAACTTCTTCCAAATGAATATAAGAGATGTAAATATATATCCTTCCCAAGCTCTTGGAGTGATCCGTGTCAATTGCAAGAGGTTCTAAAGCATCCATGTTAGCCACAATATGTTTCAAATCCCAATGCTTGATGAAATGTGTAGATTGTCCTAATTCCAATGGTGAAGCTCCCAATGTTGAAGATACATGTTGTAGTTTTAAATAAAGGTGCTTTTGATCCCATAATGTCTTGTGAAATGTTCTATTAGGTTCTGCAAGTCACAAGAAGTTATCACAACTTCATATGCCAAGTTGAATGTTGAATGCCCCAAATAATGAATCTTGATGAAGCTTCTGACAACGATAACTTTCTATAGATGATTGAAAATCTCTTGAGATCTTGATATGATGTAGATGAGCCATTGTAGAATCCTGATCCTATGCTATGAGCTGTGAAATGATCATGTGGTAAAACATAGTGTAATCTACTGAGACTGAACTGACTGAAATGCAAGAAAAGAAAGGAAACAAAATGTTTTTGGGTGAGAGCTGGGTATCCTAACCAACTAGACTATAACAGAACCAAATGTTGGCAAGAGAAATTAGGATATAGTCCAGAGATATGAACCTAGGTTACTCTTATGTAGTCTATTTATACCCCGACAGTAATAGTGATAGAAGAGAAATAAATACAGAAAGAGACATCATAATGTGGTAGGATTCCATGCAAGTAAACATATAAAACAATTCAGAACATTCATTATCATAGTTAATACTCCTTATATCTCCATATATATTCATCATAGAATCATATACAAATGGTAGGTCTATGTCTCTGCTCTATACATATATCACTCAATTATTCTCTCATCTCTCTTATCTTTCTCACATACATATCATACAAATTTATATACAATATCTAGCAGTCTGTCCTTTGTGTGACACCATTCTATCTTCTTCCCCTATTGGCCTGATGCTTCACAGGTCTTCTACGCTATCTTACGGTGACTACTTCTCCCAATATGCTGCCAAAAATTCTATTTGTTCTTCTTGTTTTCTATAAAGCATTGTGTTTTCTCATTTGCACTTGCACCAAAATTGAAATTATATTTTCAACCAAATAAAATTCAAAACCAAAGCATTTTTGTAAGTAGATTACAAAACAAGTCTACCAGTCTTGGGAAGACTCGTAGAATAGTAAATGCTTGGTGCTGACCCAAACCTTTAGTAATAGATACTGTTAACCTTATTTCCCTCTGTCCATAGCCAAACAGTTAGCATGGTATTTTCCTTGGAAATCCCTTTGAAAAGGTCCCTATAAAGAAAAGTGCCAAAATTCCCAGAGGCCTTGCCTAAAAAAACCTTACCATTGGAAAGAGCTTGAAAAAATAGGCAGGTTTGCTTTTTACGGCACCCTAAAATTTGATCAACCGAAGAAGTTATGCATGGTCAAAGTTTCAGTCAACAAACAGTTCAAATGTGCATTTTGGCAGGCTTGCAAATTTCCATTGGCCTTTAAAAATGATCATCGCGGAACATGCCACGTGTCAGCGGTGGAGAGTAACCCCTAAAAGTTTCAATGTTGCCGCAGAGGGCACCACGTGTTGGCTTCCGCCAGAGTTTCATCGCAGTTTCTTTAAGTTTCAAGGAGTGCGCGGAAGGCACCACGTGGAGGCTTCTGAGAGCCACAGGGAGTAACTCAAGAGCCCTGCGGATGGTGCCAAGTGGCAGCACCCGCCAATGTTTCTAAAAGTTTCTCAGCCTCCGCCCAAGTTTCGTGAGTCCCTTTATTGTTTCTCAGAGTCCCGCGGAAGGGGACACGTGTCGCCTTCCGCTGAAGCCCCTTTAATGTTTCTATGATGAGGTGAATCGCTCTGCGTGTCCCTTGTAGTTGCTACGGAAGCTGACGCGTGTCAGCTTCCGCGTGAGTTTCTATTTGTTTCGGTGCGAGGCTAAGAGAGGAGGTGGGCCCCTGTATTGTTTCTAAAGTGAAGTGGAACTTGACACATGTCAGTTTCTGCGTGAATCTTAAGTGGGTCTTAAAAAGTTTCTATCTTGTTTCTCTCTGCGCGGAAGGTGCCAAGTGGCAGGTTCCGCCGAAGTTTCAAAGGGCCCCTTTATATGTTCTAAGTGTGCGTGAGGGGCGCCATGTGTCAGCAGTGGAGGGTCTCACATGTTTCTCAAAAGATAGGCGAACGACGCCAAGTGGCGGGCTTCGCCCAAGTTTCATGACCCTGTTCCTATTTCAAGAGTAATGCGCGGGATGCCACGTGTCAGCTTCCGCGTGAGTCCCAGCTGAGCCTCAATGTTTCTCACGGCAATGCAGAAATTGCCATGTGTCGTTGTCCGCTAAAGTTTCTAAAAGTTTCTAAGTTGCTGCAAAGGATGCCACATGCCCCTTAAACGCTTCCACGGAAGCTGACAAGTGTCGGATTCCGTAGTTGTTTCTTTCATTTCAAAGCTTGGCGCAGGAAAGGTGGGTCCCAGTAAAGAGCTCTGTTGCTGCAGATGATGCCGTGGGTTGCAACACGTGTCACGAGCGGGGCAACTTCAAACTTTTGATACATTTTTACAAGGAATGCAGAGCTCGACACATGTCGGCTTCCGCATCAGTTTCCGACAGGGGCTTCTCAAAGGGCCTTTTGGCGCCCAGATGTTGATACACATACAACCCGGACCCGATGGCATTTTTCAATAGTTTCATAACGAGCTTTCGGTCCGTAGCTTGCATTTTAGGTTTGTATATGCCTAGACACAGTTGAAGATACAGAAGCGATATACACACAAATGCAAAAATGATATACACAGGCGATTGACCAAACTTTGACCGCCTGTATCTCCTCCGTCTTGGTGAATTTTCAAATGCTGTAAGAGGCAAAGTTGCATGTTTTCATCCCCTCTTTCATTTGGCAGGTTTTTTGGGAGGTTTTGTCACTTTTCAATAGATGAGGATTTTTTGGGGCAAGCAGCTCGCATTAATGGCAAAATATCCCGCCACCGCTTCATCTCCAGCCTGTTCTCCGCGCCTAATTGTCAAGAACTGTCAGAAACAACTGTTAGCATTAAATGCTAGGTTATCCTCCACCATTTCTAAGGATCAGATCGATGACGCGGCTATTTGCATTGAAGACCCAGAATATTTCCCACCTGCCCCTGTTCTAGATCTTTTGCGCCATTACTCCTAGCAGGTGGATGTCCCTTCAGGAAGATATTTCTGATTACAGCTCCCTAAGTGGATTTGGTAACTGACCTAGATTAGTATTTTGTAGTGCTATATAAGCTGAGGCTTATGATGTAAAAAGGGTTGGAAATTTTTTGGAAACATTCTGTTCTCCCTATTTCCAAACAGAACTTTTCATGCTGTAACCTTGCCTTTCTTTAGATATATGAAAGCTATCATGCCTTTTGCTGATTTTTCTATCTCTGTGTGAATCTGCATATGGTTGTCTGTGAATATCTCTCGTTCCTCCCAATCATCTTGCTTTTTACCTCTGTTAGAATCATCTATTCTGTGTATATCTGCTTGCTGTATCTGATTATATTGTGTATACTTCAGTCTTTGCAAAGGTTCTTTAGAACTGTCTGGTGCATCACCCTTTCATGTTTTTAAGTATTGTTGCTTTATCTTTCATTTTAGCACATCTCTTCCCCTTTTCACCCCAAAATACAGTAGTTTTAGGTGATAACTAGACAAGGAAGCTGGCCTTCTCCAGAGGTTTGATCTCATTTAGCAAAGTCCCACACTTAGAGATCAATCCCATTGTGTCATTGGAATGCTTGGAATCCCATTCAAGCAGGGTGCAATTTCATGTGACAACAGTTTCTGGCATGCCCAGTGGGACAATACAAACTCTTATTACTGGTTTTGATGTGCAACAGGTGATTTTTTGACCTATAAGAGGTTAAAAATTGCATATTTGGCGACTCATACTGAGGAAGATTAGGCAAACCAATTCTGCTGATATACTTTTATGAAAAGGATATAAAATAGGAGTTCAAGTTCCAACTCCTTTGATTATCTATAGCTTTCTCCACTTAGGAGGCAAAGTAGAACTGTAGTAAGAACTCCCTATTCTAAGAAGACCTTGTCAACTCCTCCAAATTTCAGACCAATTGCCTCTGTAGTCCTTATAGCAACTCAAGCAAACCCACCTCCAGTTACTCAGATGGCAAGAAATCAGCCATTTGTGGCTTTTGATGGGGGAAGGCCCTTGAACTTAACAGTACATGATGCCATACCTATGGCAGCCTTAAAGAGCTTGCCCTATTTCACAGGGGAGACCCAAACTACACCTATTGAACACATAAGAGATGTGGCTTCTCTATGTGGAGTAGATCATGTAACACAAGAAAATGTGGCCATCATATTACTAGCTGCCTCATTCAAAGGAAAGGCATTATAATGGTTCAGAAGTTTACCAGTACAGACTATAGGGACTTGGGATGAACTAGGAGACAAGATGAATAAGCAGTTCTAGGATAAATCTGATAATCTGTCATTGGTGGAATAGATGACCACCATAAAGAGAGCTCCTCAGGAACCAATGATGGACTTCAACTTTAGATTTCAGAAGACATGGGACAGAATCCCTGCCACGGTAAGACCTCCAGCTGAGTATGCATTCTTATATTTCTTAAAAGCTTTAAATAGTGATATTTCGGTGATGATACAATCACTAGGAGGTGTAAGACTACCTGATGCCTATGAAATTGCCATTAGAGCAGAGAACAGTCTAATTCAGGCTGGAAAAATAGAACCTAGGCCCCCTATGCCCATTTTTCCTAAGATCCAGGCTTCTATGCCTTTACCCACCCCATATTTTGTCCCTACACCTATTGTGGCAGCATTACCAAGTACTTCTACTTCTGAGCCTGCTGCCTCTAGTTCATCTCAAGAGCTAAAGGAGATAAAAAGTAGCCAACAAAAAATAGAAAATCTTCTGCAGACTTTTGGGAATGATCTAGTAAACATCAAGAAGCAGTAGTCTCAAGGTAGGCAGCCTTATCAACAACAATATCAGGGGCAGAACCAAGCATATCAGGGGCAGGGTCAACCTTACCAGGCCAATAGGCCATCTTATCAGAACAACTACCAAGGTGCCAGGCAAAATATGAACCAAAGGCCTTTTCAGCCTTACAATCTAGCACCTTTTAATACAGCAAGGGACCTTGTCCCTGTCTAGAATAACATTGTAGCTGATTATGACTGGTGTGTCCCATGCCATATGCCACACAATCAGGCAGCCTGTTCAAGTGGAGTCCTAAATCAGGCTCTGATGGCACAAAATGTGGCAGCTACACAGCCATACACACAAAATGATGGAGCTGCACAACAACAAGAGCAACCTCAGAATGATTCTGCTTTCATGAATTGGCAGGAAGGAGAATTCTGTGGGGTAAACAGTGATAGTAGTCCAGTTGCTGCCAATACAAGGGCTAAGAAGAGGGGTTATGAGGTTGAGCCAGCAGCAAGCAAAGGTAGAGAACATATTGATGCTTCCACATCCCGCATTCCTCGCATCTTGCAAAGAAGTGTGCCAGCAACAACAAGGGAGATACCTCATTTGCAGGCTGATACTACTACTACAAAGTCAAGTCAGAAGGTAGGTGCCTCTCCATCTTTCAATATTATTGAAAACATGAAAAAGATGAGTGTAACCATGCCTATGTGGGATTCTTTAGAGATCCCTAGCCAAAAGAAGATGTTGCAGTATGCCTTGTCTGATTTGAAGGTATCCAATGATACCACTGTTGACCCTGATAGGACTGCCCTTACTAATTCATCCCAAGATGATATCAAGCAGCCTAACCAAGGTGCTAAACGTCTTCCCTTTTATGTATCACTGATAATTGGGGACAAACTGGTGCACAATTGCATGGTGGATAGTGGAGCAAGCAGTTCTGTCATGCCTAAGCAAATTGTAGATCAGTTAGGGCTTAAGTACCAACCACTTGAGAAAGGTGTACTCCAATTGGATGGAACATCTGTTAATACTGTGGGTATCATAAGAGACCTAGGTCTTACCCCACATGCCTGCCCCAATGTCTCTATTTCACAGGAGGTGTTCATAATAGATTTGCCCCCTCATTTTACCATGTGCTTATCAAGGGAATTTACAGCCAAAATAGGAAGATATCTATCTTCTGACTGGTCCCACATATTTTTTAGGACCAGCTATGGCACCAAAGTAACTTTGAAATCTAAGTTACTTTCAGACTATCACATAGAACCTTACACACCCAGTGTTGTTAATGCAAATTTCATTATCTCTGATGACCCTGAACTAGTTGTTGCTTAGGAACTACAAGATGAGAGCATACCAGAGGTACTCTTGAAGGAGTGGGCCTCTGAAAATGTTGTAGAAGATCCTGAGGGACATATCCAAGAAGCTAGCATGGGAGTGTACATGTTGCATGAGCATGAAACAGTAATTCCAAGTCTTCTGAAGAAAGCAGAGCAGCAGGTAGAGCATCATGATGAGGTATGGAAAATGTACTTTGATGGCTCTAGGGACAGAAATGGATCTGGTGGTGGTGCAATGCTTGTGTCACCACAAGGTGAAAATTATTATGCTACTTTTCGTTTTGCCTTTTCTTGTACTAACAACACTGCTAAGTATGAAGGGTTGATCCAAGCTCTGCAGTGGGCAAGAAGGAGGAAGATTGGTTGTTTACAGGTGTTTGGAGATAGTGAGCTCATTGTGAATCAGGTGAGGGGATTGCACCTTACAAAAAGTGATGCCCTGAAGTGCTACAAACACAGGGTATGGAATTTGATTGAAGAGTTTGATGCTTTCAATCTGATCTCCATTCCAAGGAGTCAGAACCATCATGCTGACAAATTAGCTTCAATTGGGGCTCATTTTGATATCCCCAGTGACATTCAAAGGGAGAAGGTTCAGCCTCATGTAAAAATAATTTCTAGGCCCTCTATCCCTAATAATAATATTCACTGGCAAGTTTTTGACAGTGATGAATAGATCCTGAGGTTCCTAATAGAGGAGGATGAGTTTTCCATGATAAATCAGGATAAACTCAAACAACAATATGACAATGATCAAATCATTCAGCTGAGAACAAATAAGCTGCCCAAGGGATTGGTCACCTTGGAATCTATTTTGGCACTGATGAACAAAAGAAGAAGACAAAAACCAGCATGCAGGTAAAGGAGGAGCATTATGAAGAGTTAGAAGTTTTCAAGGGTAGACTCCTTAAAATTGGTAAAATCTACTCAGCAGAAGACAAAAGAGCTTTCATTGCTCTTTGTAAAGAATTTGAAGAGGTGTTTGCTTGGGATTATGCAGACTTAAAGGGGTTTGATCCTCATATTGCCCAACACACCATAGAGTTAGAGCTGGGTATAAAACCTGTGAGGCAGAAACAAAGACCTCTGAATCCAAAGCTAGAACCCCTAATGATCAAAGAACTATCCAAGCCAATTGAGGGGAAGATCATCTTTCCAATCAAGCACACTTCTTGGGTTTCTAACCTTGTGCCTGTGAGGAAGAAAAATGGGAAGATCAGGTTGTGTGTTGACATCAGAGACCTCAATAGAGCCTCCCTAAAAGACCACTACCCATTGCCTTCAATGGAGCAAATTCTGCAGGTGGTGGCTGGTTCAGAAAGGTTTTCTTTGCTTGATAGATTTTCTGGTTATAATCAGGTGCTAGTCAAGGAAGAAGACCAATTCAAGACTGCTTTCACAACCAAGTGGGGTACTATGGCCTACAAGAGGATGCCTTTTGGTCTCTCAAATGTTGGCTCTACTTTTCAAAGAGCCATGGACATGGCCTTTAAGGGTCTGATGTATAAGCTAGTGCTGGTATACCTGGATGATATAACAGTTTTCTCTAAAAATGCATCTGAGCATTTATCCCACCTAAGGCTAGTCTTTGAAAGATGCAGAGAGTTCGGGATATCCCTCAATCCAAAGAAATACATTTTTGTTGTACATGAGGGCAAGTTGTTGGGGCATATTGTGTCAAAGGAGGGTATTACCATTGATAAAGAGAGAATACAGGCCATTTTGTAGTTGCCCTTACCTGGTCATAAGAAGGGACTGCAGCGCTTCATTGGTAGAATTAACTTTCTGAGAAGTTTCATACCTGATATTGTAAATCTCTTAAAACCCTTGACATCTATGTTGAAAAAGAACATAACTTTCAGTTGGACGTTAGAGGCCAGACTTAGCTTCCAGTCCATAAAGGAGGCATTAGCAACTGCACCAACCCTGATCAATCCTGATTTCTCTAAGGATTTTATCCTGTATGCTTATGGTGGCCTGGCTACCATTTCTGCTATTTTGGTGCACCAGCAGAGCGAGGGTTTTGAACAACCAGTCGCCTTCTTCAGCCAAGGGTTGGAGGAGTATGAGCAAAAGTATAGCTTCGTTGAAAAGCATGTCCTGGCAATAGTCAGGAGCCTAAAAAAGTTTAGGCATCTTGTTTCAAATAAAAAGATACACCTGATGGTGGCTCATCCTAGTGTGAAGGAGTTCTTGCTGAGTAAAGATGTTAATGAGAAAAGGGCTGGTTGGATCACCAAGGTCATGGAATATGATGTGGAGATCAAGATAACCAAGCTGGTCAGAGGCAAAGGACTCAGTGAGCAGCTTGTCACTAGTTCTAGGGATGAGGTAGAAGAAGAAGAAGAGGTGTTTCTGATCATAGAGGAGGAGCATCAAGATGATACAGCAGCAGTAGGTACTAGTTGGGTTAATGATATGACCCAATTCTTGCAAACTGGTAGATGTCCTGCAGGCTTAGATAAAACTAAAAGGAGATACTTCAAGTTACGATCCATTCCATATGTTTTAATAGAAGGCACCCTTTTCAGAAAAGACTTTAATGGTGTATTGCTTAGATGCATTGATACTAATCAAACTGATAGGGTACTACATGAATTCCATGATGGAACCACAGGAGGACATTTTTCCCCAAGAACTACTACTTAGAAAGTAATGAGAGCTGGCTATTATTAGCCTAGCTTATTTAAGGATGCCCATGCATGGGCTAGAAAGTGTGTTAAGTGTGCCCTTTTTGTAGGAAAAGAGAGGCTGTCAGCTTTGCCTCTACACCCAATCCAGGTAGAGTAGCCCTTTATGAGATGGGGCATTGATTTTATTGGACCTATCAAACCACCATCAAGTGCAGGCCACAGGTGGATACTCACAGCCATAGACTACTTCACAAGATAGACTGAAGCAGTGGCTTTGAAAGAATCTAATGAGAGTATTGTTTTGAATTTTTATTGTGATTTGGTCTCCAGATTTGGAGTGCCTGAATCAATCATCTCCGATAATGCTCAGGCTTTTGTTGGCCTAAGAATAACTGACTGGGCTGTCAAGAATGGGATTTATTTGAATACTTCATCAAATTATTACCCACAGGGTAATGGTTTGGCTGAATCCACAAACAAAAATCTCATCAGGATTATTAAGAAGGCAATGGAGAATAATCAGAGGACCTGGCACACTGATTTGAAGTTTGCTCTGTGGGCTGATAGGATAACTCCTAAGAGGTCTATTGGGAACTCCCCTTATCTGCTAGTGTATGGAAAAGAGGCAAGGTTGCCTATGTCTATGGAGCTGCCAGCATTAGACATTATGCATCACCTAAAAATGCTTGAAGCAGAAAGCCCTATGGCTGTAAGGTGTGCTCAGCTTATGGAGCTGGAGGAGAGCAGAGATAAAGCTATGGCAGCCATGGAATATCATCAACTACAAACAAAGAGAAATTTTGACAAGAAGGCCAACCCCAGACATTTTAGAGTGGGTGATATGGTGCTTAAATGGGATGAGCTAAGGAATAGACCAGGGAAGCATTCCAAATTTGACAGCATGTGGAGTGGCCCCTTTCTCATCACTGAATGCAAGGAGCACAATGCATTTCAGTTGTCCAATATGAATGGAGAAAATCTGCATATCCTAGTTAATGGGATACATTTGAAAAGATGTTTTGAGGTATGAGCACCCTGTAAATTAGTAGGTCAGACTTCTTGTTTTCAATAAGTGTTGTTGCACAATAGTTTAGATTCTTTTACTTCCCTAAGTGCTTCTACATAGGTTGCTTTGTCATTAGGAGAAGGCAGGCCTTTCCCCCCTTTTTTTTTGTGTTTTGAGAGGCAAGTCTGAGTTTCCCAGCATATTTTAGACTTGACTCCATGCCCAATGGATGCTTGAGGCCACTGATCTCATGTTTAGTAGGCAAACATCCCATAGAGGTCGCCAAAGATGTTAACCTTATTTCCCTCTGTCCATAGCCAAACAGTTAGCATGGTATTTTCCTTGGAAATCCCTTTGAAAAGGTCCCTATAAAGCAAAGTGCCAAAATTCCCATAAGCCTTGCCTAAAAAACCTTACCATTGGAAAGAGCTTGAAAAAATAGGCAAGTTTTCTTTTTACGACACCCTGAAATTCGATCAAACGAAGAAGTTATGCATGGTCAAAGTTTCAGTCAACAGACAGTTCAAATGTGCATTTTGGCAGGCTTGCAAATTTCCATTGGCCTTTAAAAATGATCGCCGCAGAATATGCCATGTGTCAGCGACGGAGAGTAGCCCCTAAAAGTTTCAATGTTGCCACGGAGGGCACCACGTGTCGGCTTCCGCCAAAGTTTCATCACAGTTTCTTTAAGTTTTAAGGAGTGCGCGGAAGGCACAACGTGGAGGCTTCCGAGAGCCACAGGGAGTAACTCAAGAGCCCCGCGGATGGTGCCAAGTGGCAGCACCCGCCAATGTTTCTAAAAGTTTCTCGGCCTCCGCCCAAGTTTCGTGAGTCCCTTTATTGTTTCTCAGAGTCCCACAGAAGGGGACACATGTCACCTTCTGCTGAAGCCCCTTTAATGTTTCTAGGATGAGGCGGAACGCTCCGCATGTCCCTTGTAGTTGCTGTGAAAGCTAACACATGTCAGCTTCCACGTGAGTTTCTATTTGTTTCAGTGCAAGGCTAAGAGAGGAGGTGGGCCCCTGTATTGTTTCTAAAGTGAAGCAGAACTTGACACGTGTCAGCTTCCGCGTGAATCTTAAGTGGGTCTTAAAAAGTTTCTATCTTGTTTCTCTTTGCGTAGAAGGCGCCAAGTGGCGGGTTTCGCCAAAGTTTAAAAGGGCCCCTTTATATGTTCTAAGTGTGCGCGAGGGGCACCATGTGTCAGTAGTGGAGGGTCTCACATGTTTCTCAAAAGATAGGTGAACGGCGCCAAGTGGCGGGCTCCACCCAAGTTTCATGACCCTGTTCCTGTTTCAAGAGTAACGTGCGGGACGCCATGTGTTAGCTTCCGTGTGAGTCCCAGCTAAGCCTCAATGTTTCTCACGGTAATGCAGAAATTGCCACGTGTCACTATCTGCTAAAGTTTCTAAAAGTTTCTAAGTTGCTGCAGAGGATGCCACGTGCCCCTTAAACGCTTCTGTGGAAGCTGACAAGTGTCAGCCTCCGTAGTTGTTTCTTTTGTTTCAAAGCTTGGCACAGGCAAGGTGGGTCCCAGTAAAGAGCTCTGTTGCTGCGAATGATGCCGCAGGTTGCGACACGTGTCACAAGCGGGGGCAACTTCAAACTTTTGATATAGTTTTACAAGGCAACGCAGAGCTCGACACGTGTTGGCTTCCGCGTTAGTTTCTGACAGGGGCTTCTCAAAGGGCCTTTTGTTGGCAAGAGACACTATATGGATTCATGATTGTTGTCATTGATGGCAACAAAGTTCATCCCATACATCCACAGGACATGGTGTGTCGCTACTGGAAGTCAAAGTGAAGAATGTTGTGGTCCGATAAACAAGAACAGAGCATGTGGCAAGGTCCGACAGACAGGTCCGGATCTCTCAGAGGAAGCATCTTGGTGAAGTACAGATTTGGGGAAGTCAAGAGAACTACCTTGAGTGGTATATTCCAAGGATTTAGCCTCCGGTGATAGATGAGGAAAAAGATATGAATAGTTGAGTACTGGATTACTGAGTGACAATGTGAACAGAGGAAGAACTAACTGACAGAACATCAGACTACTTTCCGGATGTGTTACTGATGGTGTTAAAGGTTATGAAGGCATGAATCATGTTTGGCTGACATGATTAATGATTTCTACAAGCATATACTGGATCCGCATTACTTGATGTGCTAGGATTCAGCCGACAGATCAGAATTAGTGAAAAGATTGACTATTCCAGGTGCTGACTAGAAAGTGATGAAATTACTTGTGCGGATATATATACACAATGGATTTAGTTGTGAAAAGTGTTGTGGTGATATGTGAGATGCGAATAAAAGCAGAGCAGAGCAGAAGCAGTAAGGAAGGTCCAGTATGTGAAAGGAAAGCAGCATAAGAGAAGAGGAAAGATGAAGTGTAGCAGATCAGTGTACTAAGCCTAACCGAAACTGAACTCCAGTATATGTGGATGCCTCCAATCAGTTCAAGTATTGTATAACACTCTTTTGTAGACAGTGTGTCTCCTATAGGCAGTGTGCCTCCTTGTGAGCAGTGTGCTCGGGCAGTGAGCCCTAATTGGCAAGTGCCATTTTTGTATTTCCTTATTCTTCTAACAGAGAATAATCTTTGGGTTAATCACCCCGTGGTTTTCTCCCTTAACAGGTTTTCCACGTCAAAAATACTGTCATGTGTTTTTCCATTTCATGGTAATGTTTGCTTGTTTGAATTAATGCTGCATTGATTAATAAGAAAGTTTAGAAGAAGAAATAATTAGGATAACTAATTCACCCCCCCTCTCAGTTATTAACAATTGGTATCAGAGCTAAGTTCCTCCTAACAGAGTCTAACAGCTCGAGGAAGATCTGGGAGTCCAAATGGATGCATATGGTTTAAGGGAGCAACTCAAGACTGCCCTTAAGGATCTTGAACAGTCAAACTCTGAAGTCAATGAATTAAAGGAAAGACTCAAACAGGCTGATGATTTCATGAGAGAACTAAAAGACAAATTAAGTCTCTCTATGAAAAAAAGAAAGGAGTTGCTTCAACAATTGGCAAGACAAGGTGAAGAAAGTAATGCAAATGAAGAGCTGACTAAGAAAACCAAGTTATGTGAAAAGTTATCAAAAGAAATCATTATGGTAAGACATGAAATGGAATTAGGAGTTATAAAGTTTACTCACGAAGTTGAAGAGAAAATAAACACTGAAGATAATCTAAGACAATCTCTCAAGGAGAAATCAGAAGATTGCCACCAGATGGATAGAATTATTAGACATCTCGAATCTGATCTTGAAGATGCTAAAGATAATGAAGAAAAACTTGAGGATCAAATTGTCTCTCTAAAAAGGGATCTTCAAACAGCAAATGAGTATAAAGAGAAATTCAAGATAAGTTCTGCTCAACTTGAAGTTCTTCTTGGAAGTCAAAAGAAGGCAGATGACAAGTGTGGTTTGGGATATGAGAAAGGAGAAAGCTCCGGATCCGGTCAGAACAATTTTGGATCAGAAAATCCAAGGAACGGGCCTAGAAGACCTCCGGTAAGACAGCCTAATGCTCAAAGATATCCATCCTTCAATGGATACTGCCACAGCTGTAATCACTTTGGTCACAAAACCAATTAGTGCAGAAAGAGAATGAATCAGACAAATTCATCCTTCTCCAGACAGTGTTTTAACTGCAAAAGGTATGGTCACAAGTCTCATGAATGCAGAAATATGCAAATGAACAAATCATTCAATGGTAGATGCTTTGCATGCAATAGAGTAGGTCATATGGCTAATCAATGCAGATCAAGAGGATATCAGTCAAATATGCAAAGAAATGTTGTTTGCCAAATCTGTAATAGGTTCGGTCATAATGCAAAAGTTTGCAGAAGCAAGAATCAGAACAAAAGAGGTATGGTATATAATCAGAATCAAGATAAGGGTAAACAAAAGATGAATGTGGATGAAGTTAAAAATGAGATGAGCAAGATTTGGGTGAAGAAAAGTACTGAGAATGTAGAGGTTAGGTCTGCACTAGACTCTGGTGCTGATATTCCTTCCGGAAACTGAAAAGTGAGCTTTGGCTCAGGGGGAGACACAAAGAAAACCTTGTTCCCCCAGCCAGTCAATTGGTACCGGAACTGGCACAAGAAGAGTTGCGGATTGAAGGAGTCATAAGGGATATATTCAAAAAAACTATGGTTAAGATTTGGAAGATCCACAAGATGTTTAGTGATCAGGGTTGATCTGGTTCTTCAAATCACCCGAATAAGGCAAACTGGAATAATGTAGGTCGAGCATTTATTGTAGTATGATATTAGGGCTTGTGGAGCAATAGAAGGGTTTTTCATTAATCAATCGTTCATTCTGCACTCAAGAAGAAACAAAAAGCGGAGCTCTGCAATAAAATTCCTCAAGTTCATCGAAGATCACTTGCAGAAGTCATTACTTCCAGAGATCAATCCAACCAACTCCGTGAAACCGGTAGGCACAAAAGGTATTTTCCATTTTCAAATATCTCACTGCAAATCTCTTAATAATGGGTACTTCGAATATTGTAAAGATTTCTGATAGACCTCGCCCTACATTTAAGAAACATCCATACAAATCCTTGGAGGTAGATCCCCTAGGAGCATTCTCTAGTGTTCTGCATGGTGTTTTACACACAGAAGACATTAGGGTTTACATATATGCCAATATTGAAGAGTTTGGGGAATCCAAACTAAGAGACATCTATCACAAACAATTGATAGATGATGCTTTTGAGCTTAAACTAGAATATAAGGGCATCCAGGAAAAGCATTTTGATCAGTTCATTCATTTCCCCTGCTTTGAAGAAGATGAATGGGTCCGGTATGTTTTAAGTAGGGTGCATGATAATTTCCTATGGCTGAATAGACATTGCAAGGTCACCAAGGAAGCAATTAGGGCAGTAATTGGTTTACATTCCTCCGGAGGAATTCCTGTCATCAAATCTGTCAAAAACAACATTGTCACAGAGGCCACCGGATCAAAATTTGATAAGAGAGCAATGAACATTGAAGATATTACTGACCCGGATATCAAGTATTCATCTATGATAATAGGATACAAGATATATCATTCCAGTAGGGAGAATTCAGTATCCGAAACTGCAATATACACAGCCTATGAGATGCTGAAAAAGAATGCAGATTATGATCTCTATGAACTCCTCTTGAGCCAATTAATGGAAAACATATAGAAGATCAAGAAGGACAAAAAGAACTCCTTTAAATATGGAGGACTGATACTATGTTTGTTCTTCTATTTCATGAATGAGCTTCCCGGATCAAATGGATGGGTATGGGAAAATAACAAACCGGTAGCTATCCAGATCAGAGATTACTTGCATGAACTTGGAGATGCTAAGGCAAGAAATATAGCTCTATGAGGTTATTTCAAGCAATTCCAAAATACAATGCAAATCAGAGAAAGAATCCCCAAATCAGTAGTTGAAAAATACAAGGATACAATGTGCTTCATAGTAGACACTGATCAATGTCTTATGGAGGCAGTAGAGCCAAGGATACTCTAGATCATGCCCATGGGGTATGAAGTTGATGAACAGACTGTGGAGCTGCATGTTCAACACATGCTAAGCCAACCTAAAGATCCAAAGGCAGAAAGGTTTGGAACCTTTGAGGAGCTGAGTGTAAAAATTCATGTGGAACTCAGAGAACCAGAGATGAAAAGAAAGGTGAGAAAAGAAGTAGAACATATTGCCCAAGGTTTTGGCATCTCAAAGGAGGCACTTGATGCCAACCGAGAAAAGAGACAAAAAGCTGATGAAGAGAAGAAAGAGGCAGAAAAGGGAAGCAAGAAAAGTACTCCAGTAGAAACTTCCACCCGGACCAGATCTTCAAAGAGACTAGCACCTGTCCCTACTAAAAGCTCAAAATCAGAAGTCCAAGCATCTGGCAAAGGAGAGAAAAGGTCAAAGACAAAAGCCATAAGGACTTATACAAGTCAAAGAGATGAAGAGGAAACTGAATCTGATGAAGAAGTCAGGAAAATGAAGAAAAAGAAGAAAACATCCGGTCAACCCTCTACCGGACAGAAGGAAGAAGAAAAGGCAAAGGAATATGTTGAAAAACCCACTCTTCACATTGACGACATAATCAAATCAGTCACAGTAGACAGAAATCTTCAGCCAATGGTTGAGTTTTATGATGATTATGGTGAAGCAGATCAGAAGATATTACAAGATGCCACAGTCAGGTATCTAAATATTTACAACAAAGTATTTATTGAAATTATATCTCTGATCCCTAAAAGCTTGGAGAAGGAACTAGAATCAAGAAAGAACACTGCCCAAGCTAAAGACCTAGAAATCCGGGAACAAATAGCAATCCAGCTATATCCTTCAATCGACTCCAAGACAATGAATGTGATATTCAAAGATTGTAAGGATGAGTTCAGAAGCAAAGCAAGGATGAATCAACTTATGCTTGGTGAAACTGACAAGGTAGCCAAGGACAAAGAAGAGATCCTCCGGAAGGCCTTCAAAAGATTTAATATCCCTATTATAGAGGACTTGGGTACTAATCCCTCAACCACAAATGTTGCAGAAGAAACTCCTGAGAAAATGACAGGAGAGGTGGGCCCTGAACAGACTAACATTTCTCCTCCGGTTTCCCCTACAATCTCCAGATCTAAAGGAGAAGAAAAATTACAGGAGAAAGAAGCAGAGGTGAAGGAAAAAGAAGATGACAGTGCTAAGGTTGTAGAAGGAGAGAAGACTTCAGCAGAGAAAACCACAACTGCTAGTGGTGAAGGAGAGAAAACTCCTAAGGATAGCTCCCAGACTGCAGAAGAGAAGAAACATCTGTCTTCGGCAAAAGACACTGCATAAACTGTCCAAGAATTCCTGAACAAAGAAACAATGGAGATTGATGAACTGGAGCTTCTACAAGGTCCATTCAATTTTGATTCTCTTTCTCCAGTACAGACAACGAAGATAGCTTCATTTGCAAATGCTAAGGCTAATGAAAAACTCCTAAAGTCTCATATGGAAGACTGTGAGTTGATAGAAGCTGCTTTCGAAGTGCTTGAAAAGATTATGCCATCGGTTCAAAAAGATCCCACACCCTCCACTTCCGGTAATCTCAAAACTCTAGTCAGCAGTGTTAATACACATTTTGATTCACTAGAGAAGTCAGCAAAAGATAAGGTCCGGAAGGAATTTCTTGCAAAAAGATTATCAGAGGTACAAGGTTTGATAAGTAATGATAGGAGAAATATGAGTATAGGGATAAAGAGCTTAGAAAATGCTCTTATAGATGGCGGAAAAATAACAAATTTTGTATTTCATGGTCCAAAGTAACAATAGAGATTGAGAAGAAAATAAAAGAGCAAGAGGATAAACTACTAAGTTTGTCTCAAAGTTTTGATCCTCTCTCTTCCTCCATAGTCAATCAAGAGTGTCAGACTATTGCAATCACAACTGCAATAGGAAGAACATGATCAGTCGGATGGGTGAACTTAGGAGGATCATTGTCCCTAAGTTAGAGGCCATGCATGAGGCCATAAGTGAAGCTCAAATCACAGCCCAGACAAATGATCCAACAGATCTAAAAAGGGTAGATGCGTTTGCATTCCTGTTGAGCGGTCATATCTCAATTTTGGACAGAATGAAGCAAAGTTGGGCTACACAATTTATTCAATTGAAGACAACTTTTGTAGACATACTTAAGTATATGTAAGTATGCCATATGTATATACTTATGCGGCTAAGTATAGTAAAATTTTTGAAAATTTTGGTGTGCAGACCCTACCCTTTGCCATTGATGTCAAAGGGGGAGTGAAGAGTAGTGAAAAATAAGGAATCCAACTAAGGGGCAGCTCTGGAAAATATATATAAAGATAGAGCATCAGCCAAGGGGCAGCCTAGTGTAAACACTTAGTCATTTTTCACTAAGTGTTGCCATCAATGCCAAAGGGGGATATTGTTGGCAAGAGACACTATATGGATTCATGATTGTTGTCATTGATGGTAACAAAGTTCATCCCACACATCCGTAGGACATGGTGTGTCTCTACCGGAAGTCAGAGTGAAGAATGTTGTGGTCTGATAAACAAGAACAGAGCATGTGGCAAGGTCCGACAAACAGATCCGGATCTCTCAGAGGAAGTATCTTGGTGAAGTGCGGATTTGGGGAAGTTAAGAGGACTACCTTGAGTTGTATTTTCCAAGGATTTAGCCTCCGGTGATAGATGAGGAAAAAGATATGAATAGTTGAGTACCGGATTCCTGAGTGATAGTGTGAACAGAGGAAGAACTGACTGACAGAACATCAGACTACTTTCCGGATGTGTTACTGATGCTGTTAAAGGTTATGAAGGCATGAATCATGTTTGGCCGACATGATTAATGATTTCTACAAGCATATACTTGATCTGCATTACTTGATGTACTAGGATTCAGCCGACAGATCAGAATTAGTGAAAAGATTGACTATTCTGGGTGCCGACTAAAAAGGTGATGAAATTACTTGTGCAGATATATATACACAATGGATTTAGTTGTGAGAAGTGTTGTGGTGATATGTTAGATGTGAATAAAAGTAGAGAAGAGGAGAAGCAGTAAGGAAGGTCCGGTATGTGAAAGGAAAGCAGCATAAGAGAAGAGGAAAGATGAAGTGCAGCAGATCAGTGTACTAAGCCTAACCAGAACTGAACTCCAGCATATGTGGATGCCTCCAATCAGTTCAAGTATTGTATAACACTCTTTTGTAGATAGTGTGTCTCCTGTAGGCAGTGTGCCTCCTTGTGAACAGTGTGCTCGGGTGGTGAGAGCCCTAATTGGCAAGTGCCATTTTTGTATTTCCTTATTCTTCTAACAGAGAATAATCTTGAGTTAATCACCACGTGGTTTTCTCCCTTAACAGGGTTTCCACGTCAAAAATACTGTGTCATGTGTTTTTCCATTTCATGGTAATGTTTGCTTGTTTGAATTAATGCTGCATTGATTAATAAGAAAGTTCAGAAGAAGAAATAATTAGGATAACTGATTCACCCCCCTCTCAGTTATCAACACCTTTTGGCACCCAGATGTTGATACACATACAACCCGGACCTAATGGCATTTTTCAACAGTTTCATAATGAGCTTCAGGTCCGCAGCTTGCATTTTAGGTTTGTATATGCCTAGACACAGTTGAAGATACAAAAGTGATATACACACAAATGCAGAAGCGATATACACAAGCGATTGACCAAACTTTGACCGCCTGTATCTCCTCCGTCTTGGTGAATTTTCACATGCTGTAAGAGGCAAAGTTGCATGTTTTCATCCCCTCTTTCATTTGGCAGGTTTTTTGGGAGGTTTTGTCACTTTTCAATAGATGAGGATTTTTTGGGGCAAGCAGCTCACATTAATGGCAAAATATCCTGCCACCGCTTCATCTCCAACCTGTTCTCTGTGCATAATTGTCAAGAACTGTCAGAAACAACTGTTAGCATTCAATGCTAGGTTATCCTCCACCATTTCTAAGGATCAGATCGATGATGCGGCTATTTGCATTGAAAACCCAGAATATCTCCCACCTGCCCCTGTTCTAGATCTTTTGCGCCATTACTCTTGGTAGGTGGATGTCCCTTCAGGAAGATATTTCTGATTACAGCTCCCTGAGTGGATTTTGTAACCGACCTAGGTTAGTATTTTGTAGTGCTATATAAGCTGAGGCTTATGATGTAAAAAGGGTTGGAAATTTTTTGGAAACATTTTGTTCTCCCTATTTCCAAACAGAATTTTTCATGCTGTAACCTTGCCTTTCTTTAGATATATGAAAGCTATCATGCCTTTTACTGATTTTTCTATCTTTGTGTAAATCTGCATATGGTTGTCTATGAATATCTCTCGTTCCTCCCAATCATCTTGCTTCTTACCTCTGTTAGAATCATCTATTCTGTGTATATCTGCTTGCTATATCTGATTATATTGTGCATACTTTAGTCTTTGCAAAGGTTCTTTAGAACTGTCTGGTGCATCACCCTTTCATGTTTTTAAGTATTGTTGCTTTATCTTTCATTTTAGCACATCTCTTCCCCTTTTCACCCCAAAATACAGTAGTTTTAGGTGATAACTGGACAAGGAAGCTGGCCTTCTCCAGAGGTTTGATCTCATTTAGCAAAGTCCCACACTTAGAGATCAATCCCATTGTGTCATTGGAATGCTTGGAATCCCATTCAAGCAGGGTGCAATTTCATGTGACAATAGATACAAAGTGGCTTATTTGAAGAAGGAAAAGAATAAAGACCATAGGAATTAAAAATTCAATAGTTGGTCTTGTTTGGCCAACTTATTTTTACTTTAGCATTTACTATTCTTCATAAATTCTAGTTTCTAGACAAAACTTAAAATATAGCTAACATAGATTTTGAAGACTCATTATAATGTTGATTAGGGTTAAAACTTAAGGTAAATGCTCTCATATGGTATTATGGTTATTGGGTAGGTTTGTGAAGGCATACTTGTCCATGGTATTAAAAAATTTATAAGTGTGTGCATGCTTACAAACCAAGAAATGGAAAAATTGGGTTATTAAAGTTAAGTATAAAAATAATGAACCTAGTATGAACTGATAGTAGTAGTGGCACACATCAAATAATTTTAGAAACGTAATTATTTTATGATGTGTTATACCATCCTTAGTATTTGTAATGCATGTATAATATTTAAATCATTAAATATCTTTAGGTACACTCACATATGTGAACTAGTGTTTCCCTTGATAGTAAATGATTGACATAACTTCATTGTTAGCACCATAGTCTTGCTAGTTTTACTCTCTTTGCGGTAGTGTCTCCACAATTGTGTCCTCTAGATATTCCTCTATGTGCCTCTCTTAGGATTGTTTCTCTCTCATGTTCATATACTACTATTCTTAGTATATCATCTCTTCCAAATATATGTGGTTCTCCTTCAACCAATGTATATGGTTGTGCCTTCCGCATAAGTGTTTGTTTATCTTGTGGTGAGAAATCTTGCAAAAATTACCCTGTTGAGAGTAACATTACTATTTCATGTAACTCCCTCGGTACCGCAGTCAGTCTAAATAGGTGTGAGCAACATGCAAATCTTCTTGTTGTTCATCTGGTTCCTCCCCTGTTTCTATCCTAGATAGGTAGTCAGGGCCTTAATTATGTTTTCCTGGCTTAACCATTATCTTAAAATTGAATTCTTGAAAGAGGAGTAGCCATCTACATATCCAGCCTTGAATCATAGGTCTATTTAGAAGGTATTTTAGGGGTTCATGGTCTATAAAGAATATAAATGGAGTAGACAATAAGTAATGTCTAAATTTCTGTAGGGCATAGACCATAGCCAGGGCTTCTCACTCTATTGTTGTGTAATTAATTTCTACTTTTGACAATTTCCTGCTAGCAAATGCTATAGGATGGTCCTTGTCTCCCTTGGGTTGTGTGAATGCTGCTCCTATTGCTATCCCTGGTGCATCTACATGCACATGAAATGGTATACTCCAATCAGGGAATATCAATATAGGTGCCTCGGCTATCTTTTGCTTTAATATGTCAAAAGAGTTTTGACATTCTTTGTTCCATTCCACATTCTAAAATGTGGAATGGAACAAAGAATGTCAAAACTCTTTTGACATATTAAAGCAAAAGATAGCCGAGGCACCTATATTGATATTCCCTGATTGGAGTATACCATTTCATGTGCATGTAGATGCACCAGGGATAGCAATAGGAGTGCTATTGGCACAACCCAAGGGAGACAAGGTCCATCCTGTAGCATTTTCTACCAGGAAATTGTCAAAAGTAGAAAGGAATTACACAACAACAAAATGAGAAGCCCTGGCTATGGTTTATGCCATCAAAAATTTAGACATTACTTATTGGCTACTCCATTTATATACTTTACAGACCATGAAACCCTAAAATACCTACTAAATAGACCTATGATTCAAGGCCGGATATGTAGATGGCTACTTCTCTTTCAAGAATTCAATTTTAAGATAATGGTTAAGCTAGGAAAACATAATCAAGGCCCCAACTACCTATCTAGGATAGAAATAGAGGAAGAATCAAATGAACAACAATAACATTTTCCTGACGCATAGCTATTTAGATTGATTGTGGTACTAGAGGAGTTACATGAAATATAAATATTACTCTCAGCAGGGGAATTTCTGCAAGATAAACAAACACCTATGCAGAAGGCACAACCATATACATTGGTTGAAGGAGAACTATATATATTGGGGAGATATGATATACAAAGAAGAGTGGTATACAAACATGAGAGAGAAGCAATCCTGAGAGAGGCACACAAAGGAATATTTAGAGGACATAATTGTAGAGACACTACTGCAAAGAGAGTAAAACTAGCAGGACTATGGTGGCCTACCCTACAAAAGGATGCCAAACAATATGTTAAGAGTTGTGACATATGTCAAAGGGTAGTGCAACCTACCGCAAGAGATGAGATGCCACTAAAAATAGTTCTAGCACAAATACCATTCGAAAAATGGGTCATAGATTTCATTGGACCTATAAATCCTCTAGCAAGACACTCAAAAGCAGGGTTTATAATAACAAGTGTAGAATACTTGACCAAATGGGTAGAAGTGGTACCAACTAGAGACTGCATAGCAAAAACTGCTACAAAGTTTCTTTATGAAAATATTAGCACAAGATTTGGTTGCCCAATCAGTATAACAAGTGATCAAGACAAACATTTCATAAATAAGATGATTGCGGAACTTCTCAATAGTTTCATGATAACACATAACAAAAGTTCCCCATATCATCTACAAGCCAATGGAGCAAGCGAAGCCTTGAATAAGATAATTGGGACAACATGAACAAAGATGTGTGATGGCGATAATGAAGACTAGTATTTAAAGATACATGTGGTACTCTGGGCATATCACACAACCTATAAATGCTCAACTAAGTTCACACCATTCTAGTTGGTTTATGGAACTGATGCCACTGTCCCCATGAATTTCCTAATACCAATATTATGTAGCACACTAACTTTGTAGTTGGATGTGGAGGACTCACTAGCCCAAAGGATAGAAGATTTGGAAAAATTGGATGAAGATCACCTGATAGCCAGATATAATCAAAGCTTGGAAAGGAAAATACAAAAAGCCCAGCACGATAGAAATTTACATTTCAAAACATTCCGCATAGGTGACCTAGTGCTACTATATGATAGTAAATTCAAGAAACAAGGCAAACTTAAGGTAAGGTGGCTAGGGCCTTACTACATTCATGAAATTGTGGAATGCGGAGCAATTGGGTTAAGGAAAATGGATAGAAATAGAATTACAAGTTATGTAAATGACGTGCGGCTAAAACACTATCATAAATTTGGTGAATGATAAGAAATGTGGCAAAAATTCATATTGTATCATATGTATTATAGATGTAACATAGAAAGTAAAAGCTAATTGTTGGCAATCTAGTCACTACCAACACTTAATGGCTAGAAAAGCCCACCAAATGAAAACGGGTAGATGCATTAAATGAAAAAAGCCATCGTTAGGGCTATAATAACCCTAACACTTCATTCATCTCCTCACTATTGCATCCAAACTTAGTGAAATTGAGATCCATGTGCAAAGTGAAGAAATTTGAGAAAACCCTAAGTCCAACTAAGAAGAAGGAAAAATGGCTACACCCACATTGATTGATATCATAGAGAAGCCAATGCCGAAGTACAAGAAGTATCCATTCAAAGCAATGGAGGTGGACAAAGATGGAGCCTGTTCAAGGATACTAGCAGAAGTAGTCTATACAAAAGATATTTGAAAATACATTCATGCCTCAATCTCAGAAATTGACCACATGAAATGTGAGGATCTACGGGATAAACTACTAGATGAAGCATGGTATTTGCCGCAATACCAAAACATTTAGAATAAAAAGCTAGACATATGGAAAGATTATCCTGACTTTTGTGACCAACATGAGTGGGTAAGAATAGTCTTAAGCAGAATTCATGATGAATATATTTATCTAGACAAACCCTACTGGATAACAAAGGATGCAATTCAAGCCATAACAGGACTTAACTTGGTTGGAGGGGTACCAACCATGAAAGCAATAAAAAATGATAAAGTGATAAAGCTCATAGGGGCAACACTTGATGGCCATAGTTTGAGTGTCAAAGAAATTATAGACCCATGGGTATGATATGCAGCAATGGGTATCGCATAAAAAATCTATTATGCCAATCGAGAAGGATCTACTATCGGCACCGCATTTCACATAGCTTACCAGATGGTGATGCAGGGAAAAGATTTTGATCTATACGAAGTGTTGTGAGAATAATTAATGGAGAATTTACATAAAAAAAGGAATCCAACTATAATTTCTGGTATGGAACCCTTGACATCTGTCTAGCATTTTACTTTTTGAATGAACTACCGAGTTTTAAAGGAAAAGTATGGCAAACACACATACCGGTAGCTACACAGATAAAATACCATGTAAAATAATTCAAAGACACAAAATCTTTCACATCCACATATTATGGGTTCTTTAATGCCCTTCAATCAGAAATGCAAGCTAAGGAACGGATTCCCTATGACATAGTCAAAAGATATATAAACAATATCACATTTATGGTGGATAAGGATTACACATACATGGAAACAATAGATCCTAGGACATTCTGGATCCCTAGGCTACCATATGGGGTCACTGCATAGGAAGCAAAAGATTATGCCAAAAAATTATTAAGTAAGCCCAAATATACCATCGTGGAAAGATTTGGTACATACCACAAAGTTATGGAGAAGCAACATAGGAAGAATGCAGAACATTTGGAGAAACATAAAGGGAAGTTACATGAACAGTGGGGAATACCACAATAATAAAGCACATATGTATCATACCCCACCAAATCAGCTCTGTAAACTAGTTTGGCAGCACCACAACCAACTACATCAACTCCAGAAGTAAGCACCACCACACAAACCCCAAGGAGGTCAAGGAGAAATTACTCTGCAGCAATAAGTACACAAACTACAGTACAAATAGAGTCCTTAGGACAAACAATATCAACAGGACAGAAAGAGGCACTAGAGACCCTGGTGAAGCTAAGTGAGAATAAGAAAGGACCAAGGCAAAAGCAATGTGCAAAAAGAAATATTGTACAAATGTTTGCGAAAGAAATTGAAAAAGAGGAAGGGGAGGTAGTAGAAAAATTGCAAAGAAAAAAGAGAACAAAAACTACCCTTGCAGTAATTGAAGAATAGGAGCAACCAAATCAAGAAGAGGAACCATTAGATTTGAATGCAATAGTAAATGATATTTAACATCATGGAATGTTACAAAATACAGTGTACCTCTACAATGAGGTATCCCAGGGGAATACAATAATAATACAAAAAACAGTCATAAGATACATGCAAAGAACAAATAAAACATTAGATAAACCGGTGGACAAGTTCCTAGAGGAATTAGTTGATGCTCTAAGAAAGAAAAGAGAAAAATAATTAGAGTTGGAGGAAGAACTAAGGGAGGAGGCTATCAAAAAGATAGACCCAACTATCTCTGAGGAAAAGGACAAATTGTCTCAAATACAAGCCATATAACTCAGAACTAAGAAAAGGGTAGACACCCTCATGAATATGGCACAAGAGGATAGAGAAAGAATCTGGAAACCAAAAGGCAACCTCCTCTACCTCTCCTATCCAATCCATTAAGGACTTTTTGGTGCAGCAAAAGCATATTCAAATTGTGGTAACAACACAACTTTTGCAGCTGCCCCTAATTGGCACTCAAGTCAATTTGGCGGGGATATCACCACTACAAAAACTACAGCTAGGAGACATTCTTCATTCCACCGCAAGGGAGAAAATTTTGCAGCAACATGTGGAATGCAATGAATAGGTACAGGAAGTAGTAGATATCATTCAGAGTCAACTGTCAGAAGTTCATAGAGATACAACACTGCCACCCACACAATGATTAAGACAATTGGTGCAGAGCCTAAAAGCACATATAAGTTATGTGGAGACCAAAGCCAAATAAGAAGTAACAAAGGAGATGAATAAGAAGAGATTGGTAGAGGTAACAAACAAATGTGTAAAAGCACACACACAACTAGATATATAGATAAGAAATATACAACAAGCTATTGGAGAAGCCACAATTTTTGTATCAATTTTGTTTACAGTGGCCCACTACCACCAAATCTATGAAAGATCAAATGGATATCCTAGAAAAGAAAATAGCATAGATAGCCACAACATATGATCCTCTTAAGGATACAAATGGATCAATAAGGGTACAAATAGATGCCATGCATGCTCAGCTCCACCAACTGTAGGACCAAAGAGAACAAATAAAAGCACAAGTAAAGAAGTTAAGGGAAGTAGTAAGATTAAGGCTAGCAACTATGATAGGAATACTTACAAAGGCAAAGCAAACATCTTAGAACATACAGATCCCTGCTATCCTTGGAGATGCAAAAAATACACATATTGAGATTGAGGGACAAATACAAACACTGCAGATGACCAAGAAGCAATGGGATACAACTTTGCAACAACTTAAGATCATTTATAAGCACATCCTACCCTCAAACTAGCACCGCATGTCTTAGGGAAAAGACATAGTTTCAAAAGGGGGGGATGATGTTGGCAGCATATTGGGAGCAGGAGCAGTCACCACAAGATAGCACACAAGACCTGTAGAGCATTAGACCAATAGGGGAAGAAGATAGAAAGGTGTCACACAAAGGACACACCCCTAGATATTGTATATAAGTTTGTATGATATGTATGTGAGAAAGATAAGAGAGATGAGAGGATAATTGAGTGATATATGTATAGAGCAGAGACATAGACCTACATTTTTTATATGGTTATATGATGAATATATATATGGAGATATAAGGAGTATTAACTGTGATAATGAATGTTCTGAATTGTGTTATATGTTTACTTGCATGGAATCCTACCGCATTATTATGACTCTTTTTTGTATTTACTTCTCTTCTATCATTGTTACTGTTAGGGTATAAATAGACTGCATAAGAGTAACCTAGGTTCAGATCTCCATATTGTATCCTAATTTCTCTTACCAACAAGAATAATCACTCACATCTCCATGCATTTAACATTTCATGTTCAATTCAGTTACTACTGAAACATTGTAGAGTGTCCCAATATTTTCCATTAATTGGAGTAGGTCGTGTGGAATGCTTTATTTCTACAAACTTAGTTTTCACAATTCTAAGGGTTTACATATATTATTTTTAGCATGGTTTCATTTCCACATCTTTACTTTCCCTAAAACAAACATGGGACCACTCAAAGAGAAGTTCTTAGCTCTCAACTCCATACCTTTACTTTTTCATTATTATGAGTAAAATAATTATTGATGGCTATGTACAATGGTAGGAAAGTAATGGCACCCCATAGATAGGCAATTTGAATCAATGGACTCAAGTGTTCATCCCTCCTCCACCATACCCATACACATGCACTCTCCTATCACTCTATCCACCTCCTCAATCTTCTTTTCTTCCCTTACCAACAATGAATGTGTCCACACCCATTTCTTATAACTTATCTACTCTCCACCACATGTGTAGATGAATTATATTTCATAAATAACTCCAACTTCTTTCCTTGTGATGGGTTACTCCATTCCTATTCCTATTGTGAGTGTTCACTTTCTTAGTGAAAGCATAACTAGTCCATCTTGATCTTCTCTATTGAATGTCAATTTGAACTAAGAGCTAGGCTTTTGTGAAGCATGGTCGAATCTATAGTATTGTAATTTCTAGGTCATTAATTAAAATTTGTAGCAAAACATTAGATGGCCTAGAAATGTATTGTCACAAATCAAATCATGATTTATAGTGTCACATCATAATTTTGCTACAAAAATAATTTAAAACATTGGGAGCAAGTACAAATGAGGTGGTACCTATGATTTTATAGAATTACATTAGGGTTTGATTGAAGCACCTTCAATCTAAGGTGGCTTTGCTTCAATTGAAGTCCCTTAGATCAAAGGTGTTGTTGGGACTTTCATTTTTGAATCCCAAATATTGAAAAAATCATGTGTTGTTGCCCTTGTTTTTACCCATTCCTATTTCCCATATGTTTACCTAAATTTGAAAATCTTATCATCCTAGAGAATCATAAGAATCCATGTAATAGTCCCTAAGTGTATTGTCTTGTGTTGTGCTTTGAAAATTCTTGAAAATCTTAAAAAATGACCAAATTATGGCCTTTATCGGCCTTTTCCTACCTACTTAGAGCAAAATTGGCAAGTTCCAGGTCAGATGGAACTCACCAACAGGTTCCATTTGTTCTAGGTTGGGCCTAAAACTTTGACAAGGAGGAACTTTTTGGCAATTTCTAAGTCACTTGGAAATCATTGAAATCATTCCAAATTCCAAGTCCACCTCTGACAAGTTGCACAAAGGGTTGAAGATAAGAACTTAAAGATGAAGACTTCAGTGATTTCCAAGTCAATGGGAAATCGCTAATGAAGGAGAGAGAAAGTGAAGGCAAAGTGTTGTCATTGATTTCCAAGTGAGTAGGAAATCACTGACAAAAAAGAAAGTAAGTGTTGTCAGTGATTTCCAGGTAAGTAGGAACTTTTGATGGAAAGGAGAGGTGAATGCTAAAAGTTTTCAAAGACTATAGCGAGTTCTAGGAGAGTGTGAAATTACTGACGGAGCGACAAAGAATTAAGACATTGAAGATGTTGGAGTTTCTCTTGGTTCCTGGAACCAAGGAAACTTCTGATGAGTACTTGATCCTGGTCCAAACTTTGACAAGACAAAGAAGGTAAAATCAACTAAGGCATGACCGAAGGAAAGAGCGATGAAGAAAGCGAACAAAGAGAAATCGATCATTTTCAGGTGAGTAGGAACTCACCAATGGGAAGGAAAAGAGAAGAGAAAAAGGAAATCAAAGATTTCTTTGTGACCGGGAACTCCCCGAAAAAGTTCTTGAAGATCCTGTAAAGGTAGAAAAGGTAGAATTAAGTGCTAGAAACATGTTTTTTATGTTTTCTTCTTATTCAAATGCCTGCATGCTTCTCAAAAATGATATTAATGACTAGTTTAATCTTTGGAGTGATTTTTGGAGATAAGGATAGAGAAAATTAAGGAAAATAAAAGCATTTTGCATGATGAAGATTCTTGATTTTCTATATGAAGGAGATTTATGGATTTTCTAAAAATAGAAATAGTTTGCATTTTCAGTTAGTGTGATTTTTTGCATTGGTTTTTTTGAGGAAAAGCCTATTTAATGCAAGGACATTATCATTTATGAAGATTTAGGGGAAATTGGGTATGCGAAGAATTTGAGAAAGCTCTATAATAAATGTGTGCATCTGTTTAAAAGGAACAAAGATTTTGAATATGTTTTATGTATGTCTACAATTACTCTATATTGATTCATAAGAGTGAGGATTTGAATTTGATTTTCTCCTTTGCAATATTGTATTTTCATGAAGAGAATGTAAAATTTTAAGGAAATCTAAAAATCTTTGCTTGCACATTTGCTGTGAGATTTGCATGTTCGATTAACATACTTTCAAGGAGAGTAGGAAGTCTTTCAAAGTAGCAAATAGGATTTGCAGTATTTTTAAAGGATTATTAAGTATGGTCTTGTTTTAGATTACACGTGGCATTTAAGTTATTGTAAGGTAGTCGCATATAATAGTTAAATTTCATAGATATTTTGATCAAGGGTTTAAATCATTATAAGTTACTAATATTCTATTGTTAAACCACATAGTTAATCTTGTTAGGGCAAGGTATGGTGGTATTTTAGACTCTGTATTCCCAAGGATAGGCATCGATCCATTTCAACATTCCTAGCCCACTCACATGCATATTAAAAATGATGAATCTAACACTTTGGTGTTTTGTATATTAGTAGTATAGGTGTTATGCTATTATATACAAACCTAGTATTGTAAACTGTGTTGAGTCTCTGGTGAGATAGTTATTGTTACACATCTACAGAGGGTTTGTGTATAATGTTGTTATAAGGTGAATGATTGTTGTGAGTAATCATAAGCATATATCTACAGAGATCAATAACTAGTTTAATAGCTTTGTCACATCATTTATCTCGACCACCTATTTAGAGATCTTCCTACTTAGTTAGTTGTTGTTTATAATTTAAGATCTCTAGGAAATACCCTCCCAAGCTTGGCAAGGTTCAAAGAAGAAGAGGAGGCCTTATCCACCCTCCTACCAACTTAGATTTTTCTCTCATTAGGTTTAAGAATAGGTTGTTTCTTCGTTTTCTATATTATCCATGGATTTGGACATTGTGGTGACGGCCTTAGGATTGAGGTGATTGCAAGAAAAAGAACCAACAAGTGCTTCCATTGAACTCACTCATGTAGCACCCTAGTGGCATCCTTTTCTTCTTCTATCCACATGTTACAATTTTACATGGAAAAATAATCTACTTCGTGTCATGCACACAAGAATCAAATGAAATCAACTATAGAAAAAAAATACATGTACGTAGCCCTCAGAGTTATCTTTATGAAAGTTATAATATAATATGTTTTTAATACTATATTTATTTATTTTATAACCAAGATAGCTCCATTACAAAAAATAAAGACCTATATTCTAGACAATAGGACAAATAGCAAACTAAGTCAATTTTTTTAAAAAATTTACACTACACTCCATATCGATGTCCTTGTTTCAATTAAAAAAAGAATCAATTTCAATGAATAGGCAAAGAGAAATGTGTTACATTAAAATGTTGGTCTAAAATTCTATTAGTATTAACTAAAAAATAAATAACAAATAAAATATCCACATATTAGATATTGGAGTTAATGATCTAATTCCAAGAAATGTTGGAAATATTTTATTTGTAGTAAAAGTTACGTGTTACACTAAAATGTCACTCACTATAAAATAACAAAAAATTATTAAAAAATATTAAAACTAACCAAAAATGATAGAAATATTTTTTATTGAACAAAAAAAAATATAAATTGAATATACATTCAATATAATATCAAAATGTGCTAAATACTAAAAAATGTTGATTTTGATTGCTCAATAATACTAAAAAGAGGAACACACCTTTGTGCTTTCACCCGGGTCATTTTACCATTTTCTTTGGCCATGATAAATCTAATGGGTTTTAATAATTAGAAAACAAAATAATAAATGCTTCTCCCCTTTATTGTTCCTATACATTTTTAAAAATTTGAATAGTTTCAGATATATTTGTGAAATATTTTCTCCAATTTAATGACTTCATGCTTCATACATCTATTGGAGTGTGCTAGATCAAATATGATCAATTTACTATCATTCTACAAGCATAGTGACAATGAAAACAATACAAGCATTGCCATGTAATTATAGATGATAAATGACAATGAAAGAAATAAATGACTCTTAGTGTAAGATTTGAAGCATATTTACTTTTGATTTATCTATTAGATGCAACTGCACATACATGTGCACTCATCTACAAAGAGATTGGTAGAAAGGATGTAAAAATTCTTAATCCTTGCTTGTACTCTAATCTCTCGAGAGGAGAAACTTGTGACCCCACAAGAGCTATCTATGAACAAGAATTTTGAATCAATCTAATACTAACTCCTCTTCATGTTAAGACAAGAGGTCTCTTAACCCATTTTTCGTGTCCGAAGATTTCTCTCCTTCAATGTTCTTTACATCCATCATTTTTGAATTTTCAACAAAATAATTAGATTTTGTACGATAAAATAGTGGTCGTCATTAGCCAGTATATTACACAATCACCTTTCACATTCAAACACATTATAAACCAATAATGAACCAGTATTGTAAGCACTCAAATTTATTTATAATATCCTTTTCCACCATTTAGATTATTTCCATCATGGATTTTTCACTTTTGCCAAACAAACTTAGACATCAACAAGATCAATCACAAATCAAAAGGTAAGTTGATTTGGCAAACTTAGCTATGTAGTATAAACGCTTTTTGAATTTTCCAATTCAAAAAGTAAAAAGGAAAAGATAATTTAAATCCTATCCTACCTAGCATGCCTTAGCTAGCATGCCTTGTGGATGCATGATATCATCGTATGAAGAGAAGGGAATTTTTAAACTTTAAGCTATATATTGTCCAATTTTTTTACCCTTTAGAGCTTGACCTCCCATAACCAATCACACCCTATCTACATCTTGTTGCATATTCAAATTTCCATAGCTTGTAACGTGTACATCTTATCACAAAGATGTTCGACTAAGAATATTCCAACATACATAGAACATAGAACTTCAAGCAATTCCATTGTCGTGCATGTCACTATGATAACGTCGTAGGTTTGTTTTTCAATACAAATGATGTTGCTGTTAGAAATATATTCATCCCTCACACAATGAATTTCGTCTAAAATCAATGATGCTCTACTTTATTACAATTTTTAAGTTGGGACCCATAACATATGGACATACATTTTCATTGGATCTCCAAAATTATATTATTCTCAAACATAAATTTAATCATACCATTATAACATAGCTAACAAATGTTCCTACTACACCTATTGGAATGCCCTTTACATCTTAAAAAGCAGGACTGCTAGTCATGATTACAATTACTGTATGGTGGAGTGGTCTTACACAATCATAGAAATAGAGAGCCCACAACTTCTTATGAATTTGGTTTGCAATTAGCTGGAATGCACGTAAGCATGATTGTTTTGCTCATGAGCTATTCCTGTAGAAAACTTTATAATCATATTTGGAAGCCAAATAAGGTCTTAAAGAGTTTGTCACCTCTCCTTTAAGAGCTCTTGGCATGGAATCTATCTTTTCAGCAACATAGTCCTAACACCAATAATTCTTATTCTTACTATAATGCCCACAATTTCAACTATTTGTGTTGACGTACAGGCATGCTTATGAAGCAGACAATTATATTCATTTTGCTGCAGCAGTACAGGCATTACTTATCTTTAATCACATCAAAATTTCTAATCTGTAATGAAAGATATGAATTAACCTTTCATTTGTCTTGTTTGTACCCAACTTCAATCAATGGAAACTTCCCATCAGAAAATGGATCTGTCATTAATGCGCTCAAGTCTGGTTCCGTGACAAAATAGAACAGGTAACAAAAATGTTTTTTCTGAAGTTATAATTTGTATTCATGTGTTAATACAGTACAGTTGTTTATATTGTCTAAGTCAATGTTTGGAACTTTCGAATTAAATCGTTAAACTCACTATTCAACGATTTTTGTTCTTTTCACGTAATTATCGACAGATCTTGCACGTGTGGGCTGTCAGGAATCGATGCAAACGAGGGCTATTCTTAAATGACACAAACTTTTTTCCACATAGAATAAATTTATGGCCATCAAATATTAAAATATTATTTATTTTTAATTGTATCTTTTCTTATATATTTACTTATTGTTGAATTTATTAAGTATTTTAGATAGATATTAAAAATGATATTTATAATTTGTTTTGGTTTAACTTTTTGAACATCATTTAAGGAATGATATAAAATCTTAACAAGTTTGAGCCTAAGGTTTGATATAAAATCCTCCAACTAAAATTTAAAAAAATTGGACATGATTTTTATGATTTATTGTATTACTATTGAAAAATAAAATAGTAAGTTTCAATTAAAATAAAGTAAAATGAAACTATAAAAAACAACATATAATACTGCACTTTCAAAGTGAAAGCAATATAAAAAGAATGTTCCTCTTCTCTTGCTCTCTATCTCCTAATGATGGATCACTGAGTGTGATCCTAAATGTTGAGGAAAAATATCTAAGAAGCATTCAATCCAATATAAAAAGAATGTTGGAAATAATGAATGGTGGCTTTTTCAAAAGTAAAATTAAAAGTTACATACAAAAACTAATATTTCTTGGTTCTTTTTAGATAGACTCTCTATACTAATTTGCATAATAGTGACAAAATAGTTATACATGTGTATTTGATAGTCATAAATATATTTTATATGGAAAATGTTTTTTGTGGGTCAATATTTTTTAAGGTTAAAACATGTGATTCAAACATGTGTATTTGATGGTTATAAATAGTTCATAGAGAAGATTTTGATATATCAATAGTTTTAAAGTTAAAACATGTGATTTAAATTTGTGAAACTAAAAAGTATAAACCTTTAAATCCAAATGTCATTAATATTAAATTGTATTTTATAGTTAATAGGTCATGTAATATCCTTTTTATAAAAAATAAATAATTAGTTATATTGAAATTTTTAATAGAAAAATAATTTATTATTAATCAGTTTAACCTTTTTTTAAATTGTAAATTTTAATTTAACTTTTGTCTAAAAGTCCTTATCTTAATCTATAGTTTTGTTGCCAATTTTTAATCCTGCTTTTAATTTCAACCATGCACTTGTTAATCTTAACAATATTATAGAAATATTTATATAAAAGTATTATAAAAATATTAATAACAAAAAGTCTTATAATATAATACACACTTGATACATTAATTTATAAATAAAACCAATCTTACTTAAGTTGCATTAATAAATATAGATACATAATTATTTTTTATGAAAATAATTGGACCTCTTTGTTTTTATATAACAAATTATGATATTATGAAAGAACATATGGAGCTAATCTTTATATTAAAAAATTACATAAATATTCACATCTTTTATATAAAAATATTAAAATAATACACAGTTCACATAAATTAATCTTGAGATAAATAAAATCAATCTAATTTAAGTTGTTTTAATAAATATGGATACACAATTTTTTTATGACAATATTTGGACCTCTTTGCCTTTGCTTTTATATAGTGGATTATGATATTATGAGGGAGAAGCTAATCTTTATATAAAAGTATTATAGAAATACTAATATCTTTTATATAAAGTATTATAAAATTTAATATTAATAACAAAAAGTCTTATAATATGATAATACACACTTGAAACATTAATATTGAAAAAAATAAAATCAATCTAACTTAAGTTGTATTAATAAATATGGATACACAATTTTTTTTAATGAAAACAATTGGACCTATTTGTTTTTATATAGTAGATTATGATATTGTGCAAGAACATATGGAGATCCAATTTTAGGGATTGAACTTAGTCCAATCACACCTCTAGAGAAGTTGAAATTGAACCTAGTCCGATCATTTGAACCTTAGTGGATAATGTAATCAAGAAACATACTATCATCCTCGCCAATTAAACTACAACCTTTTGGTATACACAAATATTTTGTCCAAAATATAAAATTATAATTTGAAAAACAAGTTACAAATCAAATATTAAACATCTTAATCAAAATTGTTTGATTTTAAAAAATGAATTTACAATATCAAAATTGTATGAATGCACCTACCTACCTACAAACAAATTACTTAATATCAAAATATTAAAATTGAATAAATTCTTGCCCACAAAAACTAATAAATACCCTGCCAACCTAGATGAACCGATTTCTGTGGTGTCATTTATGAAGGCACGTTAAAAGTCCAAGTACTATTTATTTTATATAAAAAATAGATAATTAGCATAGATATCTTAAATACATGTACAAGAGACTTTATTTTTTATTTTTCTTATGGCCATTATAGATTTGATTTTTAAATTATATTTTTTTAAATTGTATTTTTTTAAATCATATGTCCATCATAACATGAGACTCATGATGTCATTGTAGAATACCTCTGACGTAATTTTTTAAAAATGAATAGAAAAAAATAACAATCAATTCAAAAACATTTAAATTAATTTTTATAATTTAAAAAATAAAAACCTAAACAATAGACATCTTAATTTTTATAATTTTCTTATGACAATTATAGATTAATTTTTAAATTGTATTTTTTTTAATCATATGTCCACCATAACATGAGATTCATGATGTCATTGTAAAATACCTTTGACGTAATTTTTTTAAAATGAATGAAAAAAAAAACAATCCATAAAAAATTGAATTACAAACCTAAACAATAGACATCTTAATTTTTATAATTTTCTTACGGCAATTATAGATTAATTTTTAAATCATTTTTTTTTAGCATATGTCCATCATAACATGAGACTCATGATGTCATTGTAAAATACTTCTGACGTAATTTTTTAAAATGAATAAAAAAAAAAACAATCCATAAAAAATTGAATTACAAACCTAAACAATAGACATCTTAATCAAAATTATTATTATCTTTTTGATATGGACAGATCATTTGGCATCAAAATAAATTGAATGAATGCATAATTAATCTACCTATAAAAACTAATAAATAACTTATTAAATTATTAACATTAATTACAACGTACCGACTATATTCCATACTACCTTTTCAACACTAATATCCAAACACAATAATTCTTCCTGTAGGTATTGCCCACAATTTCAATAATTTTAATTGACGCGCTACCAGACCAAATAGTTTTGTCGTAGCAGGAGTAGGTGTCAATTGACATCCGAACAATTTTTCAATCTTGGAAGGTGCCATTTTACCTAACGTTCTATCAATCTTCACTCACTCGTGAAGGTCGGCACTGAAATCGACCTGCCATTAAAGTTCATATAAGTTAACAAAATAAGACAGGAGAACAGTATATTTAAAGAATATATAACTATAATATCCAATACTTTATTGTTCCGAATTCCCTGTTGGCTTTTTTTCATTAAATTGTTAGATTCATCTATATTTGTTTTCTTTCACATTATTCTGTATCCATCTCTGCATGCGCTGGGCTGTCAGGTATGGATGGAAATGTGAGTTTAAATTATTGGTACACCAACGTTTTCAAGTTAAAATACGTGATTCAAATTTATATGTCACGCAAAATCAATTGACAATGAATTTTTGTAATTGAAAAAGGTGAATGAATTCAGCCAACACAGTACAAAAAGAGTTGCGAAAGAAATTTAACTATAATAACCTATAATGCTTTGTTAACAGTACAAAAATCACTTCAGTTAACAAAACATTATAGGTTATTGTAGTTAAATTTTAGTTAATAAAAATAGGGTAATTGTTTAACAGTTTTTTTAAGTACTCATGAAGTATAAAAGTGTTCTAATTGTTTGAGTATTAAACTAATGATGTTTAAGTATAGATTGTAATTAAAAACTTAATTAAATTTGAAGATAACATAAAGTTTCAAAGGACATAAAAGAACAAAATACAATAAAAACACAATGTTATCCCTTTGAAGATCCCTCACTCTTTGATAAGGTTGAGGAAGTGCACCCAAACTTCCTAGCTTTACCCAAACAAGTTATTTGAATGTGGATTGCTCTTAAGAGTGGACACAATTTGACATTATATAGCTATGGAGAGATGAACTTAGAAATGATTTTGGCATAATGGATTTGCTCTAAACTTGGACGTGACAATAGCTAGTGGAGGCTTGTATTTATAGGCAAATTGGAGGGAATTTCGATCTAACGATGGAGATTCAAAGTTGAGATCAATGGTGGAGATGAAATGATAAGATGGAGGGTTGAGATTCCATCAACAAGATTGTATGAATGATATTAAATGTGAATTTTAAATTCATATGGGGAAGAGCTTAGCATTTAATGAAGATTAAGACAAATGAGGAATAAAAATTTATTTTGTGTGGGAGGAGGTGGAATTAAAAATTCCATTTTATGGATGAGTGTGTACGTCATGTGACTCATGTGTTTATTTGGCAAACACATGTGTGAGCTCTTTGCATGGAGAAGAGCTCTAACATGAAAGATGAAATATGAGTTGGAAGGGTCATGTGACCCATTTAAATAAAAGTTAATGTTTTATTTGTGGGGTGTGGGAAAGAGTGTTAAGCATGATTTGACCAAGTTAATCATGTGATTAACTTAATTAATATGGCTGGACAAAATTAGTGAGTGGACTAATGAGGGATTAAAATTAATTAAATAAGGGTTTATTTTATTAATTTTGGTCTAGGGGTCATGTAGGCTAGGGTAGCTAATTAAATAATTAGTATTTATTTAATTAGACTATGTTCAAGCTATAGGATAGGGTAGATTTTTTTTTGGTCAATAAGCATTGCCAAGGGGGCAACTCCCATAAAATAAAAATCCTAAAAAAAAAGATTAAAATGCATGCCCTTTCCACAAGGGGTGCAGAACAAGAATAATTTCCCCCATCAAGGGAGGAGAAAAAGACATCATCCCTTGGGTAGATGAGCATCATTCATTTCTACACATGCTTGGTTTTTGTTGATGATTTTAGCGTCATTTGGTGCTTCATCATTGGTGGAGACTTCTTCCTCTTAACTTCTGTCCAGTCTTGATATGTAAGTTGAGAGCCTTATGAGGGCTATGAAGAATTTAGATTGGAGTTGCACATACTTCCATCACCAATGCCAGTCTCAACTATCATGGGAGGAGGTGTAACCTCCACAGATTCATCACCAATTTTAATAGTAGTTTCCTTCAAAGTTGTAGAGGGGGTAGCACAAGAGCTATTGACATCATCTACATGAAGGGCCCCAAGAGGGAGATCTTGCCCTACAGGAGAAGAGAGAGGATTTGGCTTTGAAATGACCTTGTGAGAAGCCTGTGGAGAAGTCACATCACTTTGGGATCCAAGAGAGATAATATAATGATGGGAATCTGCCCAATTCCACCAAGAATGCATTCCCCTTGTTTCCTGATTGATGACCTCAATAGATTGCACCTTTTGACATTGGTGGGTGAAGTGATTAGTTGAGAAACATTTTCGACACCTAAAAGAAATTTTTTTTTAATCTATTCCAATTGTTTCCAGCAATGGTTACCCACTGTCAAAGAGATCTCAACAGGTAACCCAATGGAAAAATCCATTTCTACACAAATGCGTTCACAAGTAGAGCTCCTATAGTTGATTGTTTCATTGGAAGTGCAGTAGTATTTACCCAGCCTGTTGCCAATGGCACATAGACAATCCAATTCCGAGAACTGCAAGGGAAGGTATGGTAATCTCACCCAAAGGAATGCTGATGAAAAGGTTTCAATTTAGGGATCAAAGGAAGCAAACTAAGGCTTCATGTAGATGAATTCACCTTGAAACATCCAAGGACCAGCTTTCAGCACCAAATCCATATCATCGGTGGAGTCAAATTCTAGAATAAAAAAACCTGTAGCACAGGGATAAATGCAGATTTCCTCTTCCATATGCTCCTTCCAATTCTGAGTAATCCAAGAGTGTAAGTCACATAAGTTGGCCCAAGATTTCATTAATCTACAAATGAGAGCATGGATATGCAGATAGGCCTCTCTCTCATAGACTAAATTGTCTAGGCTCACCTCAAGAATGTGCTTTGCAAACTGAACAGGTAGGGGAATAATCTTGCTGCAATTCCCATATGGGGAATTGACATTATTTGGAGAGGTTGGCAAAGGGGGATTGTGGGGCTTTCTATCCTCATGACCTGGGTCTTGGTGATCCAATGCTAAATGATCCCTCAAGTTGCCCCCAGAATCCTTGTTCTGCTTCCCAAAGCCATCGGACACCTATAAGGCAGCCCTTCGATGCATATAAGGGGATGACAGTGGAGGAGTTTGAAGGCCCTCCCCATTTCCCTAATCACCTAGAGATTTTTCATACCATCGGCCATCCATAGATGAAGTTTGAGATCTGGAAAAATGATAATGATCAGAATGTGCCTGACAGCGAGCGCAAACCCTAGCACCCATCCATAGAGTAACCTTAAAATCCATGCTTGGGGTCACTAATCCAGATCTTCCAGCTTAGCTGTGCAGAGGTTAGGTTCGCCTTTGACTGGGGAAACTTCGCCTCATTCGTGTGAACCACCATCAGCACCTGAGGGAGCATTCGTAGAATTCGCAGGGTCTAGAGGAGAACTTCTCATATTCGGAGCAGGATAGGGTAGATTAATTAAATAAGCATGATTTACTTAATTAATCATGATTAGAAAAGTGGATAAATTAACTAAATAAATATTAGAAATATTTATTTAATTAATTGTGGACATAGTTGTAACGTCTAGTGATGAATTAATTAAATTAATTCATGACTAAGGGTAAATTAGAGATAAATGGTTAAGGGTAAATGGTTAGGGATGGCTTAGGGTTAATTAATTAAATAATTATGATTTTTATTTAATTAATTGATGAAAGGGTTAATTTGGTAATGCGAGGATGCAAGAAAATGGTTAAAGCGTTGAGACACTTTCAGGTGTCTACATTTTGCCCCTCTTTGATGTGGCATCGTGACTAAGTAGGGAAATGATGTCAGGTCAAAGAATTTTGCCTCAGCTGACAAGAAGGAGAGAAAATGGATGAGGTATGCCCCCTCGAGAGGTTGGGTGAAAAAAATATTTTTTTCAGGTGAACTCTCAAAAAGGAGGGAACGGTGGTGAAAAAGGGTTCAAGATAGAAAACAAGGTTGATAGAAGAAAAAATGGAGGAAAAACGTTAAGATATGTGGCCTGGGGAGAAGATATGGTGAAATAGGGCTGACATGATGGCTATAAATAGCAAACGTGGGCCCAACATGCCACATTTGCACACCTTTGCTAACTAGACTTGAGAGCCTTTGAGAGAAGAGCAATATGGCGCAACCGAGCTTCCCATGTCATGAGCACCAATCGGAGAGGGTACAAGAGTTCCAACAGATGGCAAAGGCTGGACCACAAGTATGTCATCTAATCTTGCTTTGTGTTTTTTAGGATTCAGGTTAGGTTTAGGGTCGAAATAGGGTAGGTTAGGGGTTTAGCGCTATTGCACAACTGCTTAGCACTATTGGGGGCAGTTTAGCGCCATTGGGTGGTTTAGCACCAAAAGGTTAGGGGGTCAAGAAGGTGATTTAGCACCATTTGTTGGCGATTTAGTGCTATCAGGTGGTTTAGCACTATTAGGTGGTTTCTAGCACCAGGGGTCTTAGTGGGTTTGGTGGTTTAGTGCCAAACTCTAGGTTTAGCGCTATCAAGTAGATTAGCGCAATTGGTAGAGGGTTATCTATGATATCGTGCCTTGTGTAGCAGCATTGGATTAAGCTTTCGCGCCAGGATGGGCGGTGTATAGTCGAGACCAAAGGGAGATGAGGTATGGTGCCACTCGTGTGTAGGGTGGGGTTAGTGATTATGTATTGTATCTATTTGGGCTGGTTGGGGGGATCCTGATACCAGATCGATGCTTGCAAGATTTTTCAGTTGGATGGGGATAGGTTATTGAGGGGATGATGACTCAGGAGATGGTTTATGCTTGGGGGCCATGTCTACTGGCCCAGTTGTATCATGAGATGCACCTGGTGGTGTACAAGGAGGGAGAGAGTCTTGATTCTAGCATGACACTTCTACATGTATGGGCATGGGAGCACATCGTTGTCACGAGGCCCATTTGTCCACATTCTAGGGTATAGTTTGAGCCATGGATGATGGCATATAGGGGGACTCTCTAGCATCGATAGCTGGGGAACATGAGGTTTTGGAGGAAATGGTTTAATGACATGGATACAATGGTATGGTGGCTGTATCTTAGCTACGAGGCTTGGATTGATGACAACGTGCACATGCCATTCACACGACAACCCCGGTACCTGATCGAGAGGACGAAGTATATTATTGACCACTACAGGTACCTTCTCAGGTGTTGAAACAATTTAGCATTCAGCATGACCTTTCACAGGTTACTACCATTCTTGCACGGGTGAGAGCAGATGTGCCAGCATGGCCACCTATGATGGATGCACAGCTAGCACTACTGGATTGGGTGGCATTGTAGCCAATGATGTGGGATTGGGGGAACATGTTAGCAGATGCGAGGACTACCCTGGCTTACAATGCATGATGGGTTCAGAGGAGACTTGTGCGGCTCACACTTCTAGATGCAGATCCTGATGAGGAGGAGAAGGAGATCATTGTGGAGGAGGTAAAAGAGGGGGAGGAGGGGGAGGGAGAGAGGATAGTTGGGAGAGGTGGTGGGGAAGGTGGTAGAGATGATGGAGGAGATGGGATTCAATTTTTGGCAGTGGTGGTGGTAGGGCAAGCAGTAGTGGGGCAGGTGCCAGCAAGACAAGTGGGGACATCAAGTGTAGGGCCCTCTGGTACCACTCCTGATCTTGTTACATCTATTCGATAGAAGACGGGGTAGCGCAGGGGGATGAGGAGGACATAGCTACACTGAGGGCTTGAGTTGCAAGCTTAGAGGACACAATAGAGAAGCAATGGTAGGAGCTAGCCTCGCTGACTATCAAGAGGGATAGTGCATAGACAGAGCTATAGAGATTACAAGGTCTATTGGACAAAGTAGGTGGGGATGGAGATCCACAGATACAGATATTACAGGCTCAGATTGGGCATCTGTAGAGACAATTTCAAGCTCAGATTTCCCAGCTTACTATAGAGTGAGATACAGAGAGAGTGCTTAGGTAGGGGGTAGAGATCAGGCTATAGAGAGCAGAGGTTACAGGTCACCCAGGTGCAATAATAGGTGCCTTAGATGCAGGGGGTTATTGATGGGAGTAGCATGGCACAAATGTAGCAAGATTATACTACTTCTCAAAGAGAGTTGGTCCAGGTGCAGAGAGAGTTATTAGATGTGAGAGCTCAGGCTGAGTACTACTATGGAGGTTATCAGACAGCTGTACCCAAGGGGCAGAGGGTACCTAGTTACAACCAGTGGATCCAGTTAGGTGCATCTGTATCTTATAGATCAGGCCACTCTTATAGATTCATCTAGCATCCATTACCCCAACAATAGGTTCCTCAGCCATCTTAGCAGTAGCCTCAGTAGCAGGTACCTATGGGACTACCTCCTCCTCAACCTATAGGCTCTAGTGCTCCATACAGGTCTCCACCTAGTTCTCTAACTTCGTCAATGTGGAACACTTCTACTCATGGCTCATGAGCTTATGTATGCCTTCGGGATTTGATTGTATTTTGGCCCTATGGGCATTTTGTATCATGACCTTGATGTATACATGATTTTGATTGATATATGAGATGATATTTTTTGGCAGTGATACTATATGGATGTGTTATGATGTTTATGCTTATGGTTTTGATTATGCATTATGAATTATGATGTATGTTTTGATGATTGATGATGATGTATGGATGTATGATGTTTATGATTATGTATTGTGATATATGGATGTTATGGTGTTTATGGATGCATTTGATGGATGTTATATGCTTTGTGATGATGTATGATGTTTATGGATGATTATGGTAAATGGATATATGCATGTGATATTATGAATAGATAAATGAAATACAAATGGAATATATGCTCAGATTAATAAACATATATTATTTATGGATAAATGAAATGCAAATGGAATATATGCTCAGATTAATAAACATATATTATGTATGGATAAATGAAATGCAAATGAAAATCTATGCTTAGATTAATAAACATATATTATGTATGGATAAATGATGAAATAATTATGGGTTGATCAAAGTATTGTAGAGTCCTTGTGTAACTAATAAGGGTAATTAAATCTTCAAAATATTGTGCCTAGGACACCAACACCTAGGTTTGGTACTAGTGTCCTAGTGTCATGGATAGGAGCACACATGGCAAGAACTAGTGTCTTGGAAAGAATCACCAATGCCCATATGTGGCACTATTTTCCTTCAAATAGGGTCCCCAATGCCCATAATTAGTGCTAGTGTCCACTAGATAAGTCACTAGTACCCAAACCTACTGATGGTGTCAGGCTATGAAAATTGCCAAAGTTTAATTTTGTTAGTTCTAACTTTCTTACGTTTGATCTTAATATTATAAAATAGTGGCTACTTCCCTTAGGGGTTTTGTCTAACAAAGTATTCATGATGTAAGTTTAGATGTTGATCTAAATTTTCACCAAGAAATAATTTTAATATTGTTACTCACTTGCGAGTTATTGAAAATTTATGGTTTTAGAGTGTATGTGTGTTTGAGTATCCTTGTAGTGAATGATGAGTTCTAATACTACATATTGCACATTGTGTATTAATAATTTAGGTCATATTCCCCTAAGATATGTGTAGCTAGAGAATAGTCTTCTCACTATATACATGCCTCATCACACTAAGGCATAGAGAAGTGGAGGATAGAAGGTCCATATGTTGTTTATGCATTATATTGTTCATCTATCACTATGTGCTAGGTGATTCTCCATGTAAATACCTATGACTTATTTGTAAGAATGCATTCCAATTCTAATTGAGAGGTAGGGTCCTCTATGGGTGATCATAATTTGCTACCATTATTTGTACAAGTGTACCCTTGACAAGTTGATGGGAAATGGATCTCACCACTTCTTGAGATACTTTAGGGGTTATTGTAATGTTGTGCTAGTCTTGTGATGTGTAGAGTTATGTATCATTGTTCATTATGTCTTGTGTGTTCTTATGTAATTCTAAAATAGTGTTACTAATTGTGTGTGCATGTTGATGTGTGTTGTGAAGTGTTAAGTGTTGATTTGTGATGTATTAGAATGTTTTGTAAAGTGTTGTGAAGTGTTTAGTGAATGTTTTATAGTTTAGATGCCTTTTTATGATTTCAACATCCAGAATGAACCTAAGAAAAATAATTAACTATCATGCATAATGCTGGGATAAGGTGCCATTAACCTTGTAAATCCCAATATTGTATTTATTCCATATATTATTTGTAATTTGTAATTGCCCATAAGAGATGTACAAGTTTCACCGGCAGTGGTAAAAATTATTTACTATCCACGGTAATTACGAAGTTACTACACGGTAAGTCCCAGAGTTACCGGCGGTAGTTACGTGATGTCATTGACTATGGTAAATGGTAATTGGTCAAAGTGGGGTGCACATGTGGAGTAATAATCTATTTTTAGTGTTATGACGCACGTCATAGATGTTGTAAGAGGGTGTAAGAGATTCTATGACAACTATAAGTTGTCATAATAATCTATGACACTAATAATAGCATATGATGCGTCATAAGATGTTGTAAGTGGCTATTTTTGGCCCCAAGGCATTCAAGCTTGCATAGGCACATTTTCCCAAGTGTAGGATGCATGTATGACATCATCTATGACCCCGTAAGAGCCTATTCTTGGCTATGGATGCCCAAGGTTGTATTGTTGACTCTTGACAAGTGTTATAGGCTTGTAAGAAGTCATTTAATGTCTTGAGGTTGTGTAAATTCTATATAAACCATAGCATAGTAGATGAGAGGAATATAACAGTTTATAGGTACCCAAGTTCTGCCGAAGTGAAGGTTGGAGGACAGAGTAAGTGAATGTATTTGTAATCTCCTTTTGTGAAGATAATACAACTTGACCTCTTTTCTTGGTGGAGTTTTTTACCTGAAAGGGTTTTCTCCACGTTAAACACTTGTGTTATGTGCTTCATTTTGCTTCTGGTATATTTCTGTATTGTGGGTTTATGTTTTGATTACAACCTCGATTGTTAATGCACACTTAAAAGATTGCTAAAATTTATTCGAATTAGATTTCCATTGAAGTAGTGTTGCTTTCATTTCTAACACATATTATGTATTGTTTATTTAACCGCTTCAAGCCAAGTTGGTGGTTTAAGAGGATAGGGTTCCTTCAATGTGTTATTTCATATCACCTTCCCCATACATAGTTGATGCATAGGACAGAGAGGGAGATACTTGGTTTATTGTTACATTTGATATTTGGATATTTTGGGTTCTTGATTATGTACCACTATTGCATATGTGGGGATATTTGACAGGTTGCCTATATTGTATATTATTCATTGGATGTACTACAATTGTACTATGATCATATTGTAATTCATTGATGTATTGTTACTATTTTGTCAATAATCAATGGATGTATTTATTGGATAAGATTTGTAATGGAATTATTTTGCTTCGTGTTTATTTAAATTTGTACTTGATTATTATTTTACATTCTTATTTATATGTTAAAAGTAAGAAAAAAATGGGTTTGAATTTTGGGGGTTGTTACAAAAGAGCTCTAAGAAAAAGGAGAGGTTCCAAAGAAGGGATATCATTCTAAATATTTGAGTAAGGGTTGTGTCACTCTTGTGAACCCATATTGGTCTTGCCTCTTTAAGGAATTGGATTTCTTAGGTATGGGAGTATACAAAGTTGATGGGTAAGCTTTGCACAACTTTTAGGTCTATTGGGGAATAAGAGAAAATCTTGTAAAACTTTTTCTTGTATTAAGTAGTTTAATGGTGTCATGATTATGTCCACACAAAATGGATTTGTCCTCTTAGAAACCATTTTTGTTTACTTATATGAGCTCTAAGTGTAGAAATTTTAGTCAATGTACAAGAAGAAGAGGAATAACAAGTAGGAACACAACTCAATGGGATATAGTTGTTCAAAGATAGACTAATGACAATTAGTAGCATGGAGAGAGGGCATCTCCATCAATAGACCAACATAAAAATACACAGTAAGTGAAGACATTTTTGACATTTATCTGTGAAAGCATTATCAAAGTGGGGTTATGCTAAAAAATAAAATAGATTCTTCTCGTGGGAATCTTGGTCATGTTGGTATTGGAGGTGTTGGGAGGACTAGTTATGGGACTGTTGAGTTTATCTTTTTTGTTTATAAGGATTGGTATACTAACAATGTGATGGAGGCTCTTGCCATTTTATATGCTATGGAGCGTGGTTGTGCTCTTGGGTGGAGACACATCATTTGTGAATCTGATTCTCAGGTGGTGGTGACTTTGCTAAAGAGGCAGCAGTTAGAGGATGTCAGTTGGCATTTGGCTATTATTATAAAATAGATTCTTAATCTGTGTGCTTCCTTGGATTCTATTTCTTTCTATCCTATTCCTTGAGAATGGAATGGGGTTGTGGATTGTTTGGCTAAATGGGATTCTGATCATTTGCATGATTGGAATATTGTGGAAAGGGGTCAATTACCCTCGGATTTGTCACAAAAGTTGGACCAATTAGTGGAGACAGACAAGGATGTGTAATGCCCTTGCTTTGTATTGCTCTTTTTTGGTTTGAATAAATTTTTACCCCTCTTTTAGTTAAAAAAATATAAAAGTAATTAAGAGACACCTAATGAGAGCCCTATGTATTCAAAAGTCTATTAACTTTCACTATAAGATTTGTGTCATGCTCCTTTTCTAGTGGCAAAATTTTGAATATTTTATGTATCTTTTATTAACCTCCTTCACCAATAACCCTTATCACTCTTAAAATCACTCTTACATCAAGAATTCCCTCCAAACATCTTCTTTCAATTATCCTCTCAAACACAGCTCGTCCTTAACTCATACAAAAATCATTAAACATTCATTAGAAGTAATATTTCATCTCACAAATTGCTCTAAGTGAAAAGGCTCGGTAAATAAAATAATATTTCACTTCTTTATAACTAGGAACACCTCTCCAATAAACAAATTCTTTCCCTAAATGACCATTTGATATATTTAGGTAAGAGGGTATGTTACCAAATTTATTTGAATCATTGAAATCCCGTGACTAAAAGGAAAAAGGCTTAATGCTTGTAGGTATAGGCTAGCCTTTTTCAAATTTAACTATTAATTTTTAAAAAGCAAGTTCCCTAGCTGCCTAGTTTTGAGAGCTGGTGGATTTTTATAATCAATAGCAGAGGAAACCACAGCAGACACCACCCTCTTGGAAGTTGAAAAAGGTTTATTTAAAGCACATGGTACCCAAAAAAAACTTTAAGATATCTTTGATATTTTCTCAGTAACATCCACCGACTTATTCTTTTATCAAAATATTTTCATTTAACTCGTTACTCTGATCAGAATTCCTAGATTTCCTCGCCCTTTGCCACTTCATACACTAATTAGGCCCATATAAAGCACTTGTGTGAAGCGACGTCCTTCAGATCAACCAGTTTAAGATCAACATCCATGGAGAATCATGAGTTGTTTTGATCCCTATCTCCAAGAACCCACAGTCACACCAAACTGCATTCATTTTTCTTCCTCGTGACTTCACACATTAAGCTTTACACCTACCCTTAGGATAGAATTTGCTTTTTATGATCTACAACGGGCAGAAATTTCCTTCTGACACCTCTTCATTTTCATTAGAAGCTCCATTGACCAACCACATGAAAACATCCCCTTTTCTTAGCTTTACTAAGTTCCTCATTCACTTATATCTTTCTAGCAGTTAGATTAGATAGATAGTTGGATTAATAACAAGAAGAAAATCTTGAAGTTCATTGCTTGAAAAGTTCCTTGGAGCTCTGAATTTTAGACATTTGTAACCCATCTGCAAATTTTCCTTCCCTCCATATGCTACATGTTAGCTTTAAAATAAATCCCATTTTAAGAAACACAGTCAAAACTCCAAGTTCGGTCAGCAAAAGTAAAAGCAACAGCTCGTCAAATGGTACAAATATACATGAAATCAAAATGAATGTATAGGGATGTGATATAAGGGAAGGGAATATTTACATAACTTACAAGAATTATTTTTTTGCCTAGTCAAGGATAGCTCTTCAAATGTATTTCGTTCACTGAGATCAAAATAGTTTCTCTACTCTAGCTGGCCAGTCTGAAAGCATTTGTTTGCTTATATTTGGTGATCGTGCATGGTCCACTCCAAAGCATGTCAAGTTTATAGTGTATAACTGTCAACCTGGCTTAACTTTATCTTCATCTCATTTCTAGGCCAAACCCAGCCTTGAACTCTTCTTTGCATGGCTATTCTTTTGGGAAGAACTTATATTGCTGACATGCTGTATTGTAAAGTAGCGATATGTTGACCACAACATGTCAGCAATTTATGTTAAGTGATTTTGTCAAACTTTTTTTTTTAATTATATTTTGATACTAAATAAATTTATTGTATGATTGTTCCATTTTTTCTTCTAATTTCCAGATCTTGAGTTGAATTGTCATGACATTAATATGCTCAAATTCCAATCAATGTGTGATTTCAAGTGCATAAAGTATCTCAAGAGGAAGCCTAGCTTACTTTTCACATACCAAAGAATATGGGGATGTACCAATTGCTTGTTTTGGTGTAATTTTATGTACCCAGAGAGCTTTCCTTAACTAAATGTGCCATTGTTTTAATTTTTTTATATTAGGGAAAAGTGTACAAATATAATTTAGTCGAGCAACTAGAATACAAAACCTAACAAAATTCAGCTCCCAAGGAGCAAAGATTCAATGTCATAGTAAAGAAAAATTGCTCATAGAGAGCAAGAGAAACCAACAATTACCTGGATTCCAAGATTACATATTCCAATATTAAAAAAATAGAGAGCATTAGAGCTACAAACTCATATATCTTTATTCTTTCCTTTAGTACCCTCTCCCCTATCCAAAGTGTTCAGCACATGAACCACCTATCTCTCAACAAATTTCACCATGTTGTAATGAACACCTAAGATGGACCAAAAAATTCTTTAAGTGTTAAGGTTTATATGATAATGTAAGGTTGAAACTATGTCATATTAGACTAAGAGGATAGCCCCAATCCACTAAACATTCAATATTTCATCTTATCACAATCTTACCATTTTCCCATTAAACAAATATGTATACCTAAACACTAGGTGACTTAGGCAGGATTAAGTTCCCTAACCCTTAGTTATATATTTCAAATTAATGTGTGCATAGAACAACTGAGTCTCGCATGCGTTGTATTGAATGTTTAGTTCGTTACTATTGTACATTTAATTCTAAGTGACATATTCTTAGCATTAATTTATAATTTAACAGGATTGTAATCGTTATTTATTTATATACATTTATTAAGTTTATTGAATAGCATTAATAGTTCTTTTGTACAAGTGTATCCTTGACAAGTTGATGAGAAATAGATTTTAGAATTTCTTAAGATGCTTTAGGGGTCCTTGTAATGTTGTACTAGTCTTGTGATGTGTAGAGTTATATATCCATGTTCACTTATGTCTTATATGTATTCTAAAACAATGTTACTGAGTGTGTGTGCATGTTGATGTATGTTGTGAAGTGTTAGGTGTTGATTTAAGATGTATTAGAATGTGTTGTAAAGTGTTGTGAAGTGTTCAATGAATGTTTGTTAGTTTGGTTGGTTCGTTATGATTGTGATCATGGAATCAACATGAGAAAGATAATTAACTATCATGCATGGTACTTACTGCTTAATGGGTCCTATGGATTGTTTATTTAACCACTTCAATCCATGTTGGTGACTAGAGAGGATATCTAGTTCCTTCAATGTATTGTTTCATATCACCTTCCCATACATAGTTGATGTATAGGATGGATAGGGAGATACTTGGTTTATTGCTATATTAGATATTTGGATATTTAGATTCTTGATTATGTACCACTGTTGCATATGTGGTGATACTTGGCATGTCGCCTATATTGATGTATATTATTCATCGGATGGAATATGATCATATTGTAACTCATTGATCTATTGTTGTTACTTTGTCAATGATCTATGGATGTATCTATTGGATATGACTTGTAATGGAATGATTTTAATTCTTGTTTATTTAGAATTATACTTTATTATTATTTTACATATTTCTTAAATGTAAGAAAAAACTTTAGGTTTACATTTTGTGGTTTATTACAAAAGAGATCTAAGAAAAAGGAGAGGTAACAAAGGAGGAATATCATTCCAAATATTTGAATAAGGGTATTGTCACTCTTATAAACCCATCTTGGCCTCACCTCTTTAAAGAATTGGATTTCTTAGGTATAGGAATATAAAAGTTGATCTGGATCTATTCATTTTTAAATATAGATGGGGAAGGAAGAAAATGGAAAATGTGGAAGGTTTTACAAAACTTTTATGTCTATTAGGGGGTAGAGAAAATCTTGTACAAAATTTTCCTATGCTAAGTAATTTAATGGTGTGTAGATTATGTCCACACAAAATGAGTTTGTCCTCTTGTAAACCAATTTTTATTCACTTACATGAGCTCTAAATGTTGTAGTTTTAGTTAATGTACTAGATGAAGAGAAATGACAAGTAGGAACACCACTAAAAACCAATAGGAAGAAGAGAAATCTAGAAAGGCCACTAGTCCAAGAAAAAAATATTGTACAAAAGAGAACTGAATGGGATATAGTTGTTGAAAGATGGACTAATGACAATTAACAGCATGAAGAGGGAACATCTCCACCAATAGACCAACAACATAAAAATGCAAGGTAAGTGAAGGCATTTCTACATTTATTTGTGAAAGTATTATCAAAGATCAAAGTGGGGCTATGCCATAAAATAAATGTGCAATAGTTTATCAATAGAGGAGTAACTAAGAGATTCCTAATGAGGACCCTACGTATTCAAAGGTCATGCTTACTGACCTTCACTATAAGATTTGTGTCATGTTTTTCTAGTGACAAGATTTTGAATATTTAATGCCATCTTTTAGTAATCTCCTTCACCAAGAACCCTTTATCACTCTTAAAATCCCTATTGCAGCAAAAGTTCCATCCTAGAATCTTGTTTCAGTCATCCTCTCAACACAACTAGTCCTTTAATTTATACAAAAATTATTGAACAATCACTAAAAGAAATATTTCATCTCACAAACTCATCTAAGTGAACTCAAAATTCAAAGGTTCAATAAATTCAAGGTCAAATAAAGCAATATTTCACTTCTTTATAACTCATGAGCACCTCCCCAATGAAAAAATTATTTTTTAATGACCCTTTAATATATTCATGTGAGAGAAAGATGGTATACATATGTTGGCAAATTTATAAATTCAGGCCAAATGAAATAATATTTCACTTCTTTATAACTCATGAACACCTCTACAATAAACAAATGACCTTTTAATATATTCATGTAAGAAAGAGGATATGTTACCAAATTTATTTGAATCATTGAATTCCCATGACTAAAAAGGGAAAAGGCTTAATGCTTGTATAGCTTTTTTCAACTTTTTGCTTTCTTGTATACGCCAAGATCCACTATTAATATTTTCAAAGCAAGTTCTCTAGCTGCCTAGTTTTGAGAGCTGGTGGATTTTTAAAATCAATAGGAGAGGAAACCACGGCAATCACCGCCCTCTTGGACTTTGAAAAAGGTTTATTTAAAGCACATGGTACCCAAAGCACTTTAAGATATCTTTGATATTTTCTCAGTAACATCCACCGAAGTATTCTTCAACTCCTGTTACTTTAATCAGAATTTCTAGACTTCCTAACCTTTTGTCGCCTCATAAACTAATTAGGCCCACATAAAGCATTTATGTGAAGCTGAAACGATGTCCTTCAGATTAAACAAATTTGAGATCAACATCCATGGAGAATCATGAGTTTGTTTAATCCCTGCATCCAAGAAGCCACAGTCACACCAAACGGCATTCATTCTTCTTCATCGTGACTTTACACATGAAGCTTTACACCTATCTTTATATTAGAATTTACTTTTTTATGCTCTACAACTTGAAGAAATTTCCTTCCGACACCTCTTCATTTTTCTTAGAAGCTCCATTGACCAACCACATGAAAACATCTCCTTTTCTTAGCTTTACTAAGTTCCTCATTCATTTAAATCTTGCTAGTAGTTAGATTAGCTAGATAGATGGATTAATAGCAAGCAGAAACTTTTGAAGTTCATTGCTTGAAAAGTTCCTTGGAGCTCTGAATTTTAGACATTTGAAACCCATCTGCAAATTTTCCTTCCCTCCATATGCTACATGTTAGCTTTAAATATATCTTTTAGGGAAACATTTGCCATGTGATCCAATTTTAAGAAACAGTCAAAAACTCCAAGTTCCACCAAGCAGCAGAAGCAACAGCTCGTCAAATGGTACATATATATACATGAAATCAAAATGAATGTATAGGGATGTGAGATAAGAGAAGGGAATATTTACATAATTTACAAGAATTATTTTTGTGCCTCGTCAAGGATAACTCTTCAAATGTATTTCGTCCACTGAGATCATAAATTGTTTCTCCACTCTAGTTGGCCTGTTTGAAAGCATTGTGTTTGCTTATATTTGGTGATCATGCATGGTCCACTCCAAAGCATGTAAATGTATAGTGTCAACTGTCAACCTGGCTTAGCTCTGTCTTTATCTCATTTTTAGACCAAAATCCAACCTTGAACTCTTGTTGCATGGCTATTCTTTTGGGAAGAGTTTATACTACTGACATGTACTATGTACTGTAAGTGTTATATGTTGACCATAATGTGCCAGCAGTTTATGCTTCGTGATTCTTCAACCTTTTTTTTAATTATATTTTGATACTAAACAAATTTATTGTAAGATTTTTCCCTTTTTTTTATAATTTTAAGATCTCAAGTTGAATTGTCATGGCATCACTATGCTCAAGTTCCAATCAATGCACAATTTCTAGTGCATGAAGCTTCATCTCAAGAGGAAGCCTAACTTACTTTTCATTTACTAGAGATCTCCACTTGCTCATTTTTTTAATTTTTTCTACCTAGAGAGATTTCCTTAGCTGAATGTGCCATTGTTTTAATATTTTATATTGGGTAAAAGTGTACAAATATAGCTTAGTCAAGTAGCTAGAGTGTCAAACCTAACAAAAAATAGCTCCCATGAAGCAAATATTCAATTTCACAACAAACAAAAATTGCTCATAGAGAGCAAGAGAAACCAACAACTACTTTGATTCCAAAATTGCGTATTCCAATATTTAAAAAAAAAAAAAGAGAACATTAGAGCTACAAAATCAAATCTTTTTATTCTTTCCTTTAGTACAACCTCTCCCCTATCCAAAGTGTTCAAAACATGAACTACCTGTTGCACATATGTTACCTAAGGTTGTCACTAATGTGGTTGTGTGGTTGTCATTGATGTCAACACTAATGATTGTTGTACATATGCCACCTATGGTTGTTATTGATGTCAACACTATGCCTGGATGCTTATGATGATGATATACTATGTTGATGATGTGCTAGCAATGGTTGTTGATGTTTATGGTTGGATGTCATGCCTTGATTAATGTCAAGTGAAGTTGTATTAAGCATGTTTGTGGTCAGTAGAGATGATTTCATGATGATATATTAAGATGGGAATTAAAAGCATTAAGATGAATGATGATATATTAAGATAGGAATTAGAAACTATGAGAAGATGTCACTAATGACCTAAAGCATGTTGTATGATCCTTCCTATTGTTTCTAAGGAAGTATGTGTTGATACAAGAAGATATTGATCTCTGGATGTTGGTAAAGGTTGTTGTTGCAAGAAGCTGCCTAGAAGATTGCTTAGTAAAATGCTTTGCATTCCTCCGCATTTGAATATATGATCATACGGTTTAGAAGTTTAGTTCAGTATGTTGTAAAGGTGCTAAATCCAAAGTTTTAGATCATTTGCTCCTTCATAATGGAAGTTACAAGTGATAGAGTTCTGGTCTGTGCTCTGGCAATATAATGTAATGATGAAGGTTGATTGGAATGCTCTGCATTCCTCTGCAAGTGAAGGTTTTCTCATGTAGTTTTATGAACATGATCAAAGATGTTCAATGCATGCTACTTTGCAGTATCAGGTGATTTGGAGGTCCGCAAGTTCAATTTTCAAATGATAGTGTACTATAGATGGTTCTGAATGCCTAATTGTTATGAGGACACATGATTGGTACTTGTGCCATTTGGAGATTGTATAGATCAATTATATGAGTTCATGTAGACATTCTACATGTCTCTATGCTTCTTAGGTTTGATGCACATGAAAATCTTTCAAGTTTCGAGTACTGCACAAAGTTTTTAAGTCAGTACGGGAAGAGTTATTGTTGTTGAAGTTGACTAAGGTATGTTGGTGATGTGCGCCACAATGTTCTTGTTGTGCAAAGTTCAAGGAGTGCTTGGATATGGTGTATAGGTCTTGCTGACTCATCTGGGAGAAGTGCAAGCAATGTTCACTCTTTCATGAGTACCACCAAGTTGTTATGGCCGAAGTGCTACAAGTTTTATGTTCTCTTGCTTAAGGGAAACCTATTTCAAATGAGCATGATGTGTGGATGTTATTATTTGAAGGATGATGTTGTGAAGGATGTTTAGGATTAGGTTAAGCATGTGTTGGGATCTGCAAGGCGTGTTTCTCTTCCTGATGTTGTGTGGAGTTCATGTTAGGGCTTGTTCTCTACATGCTTCATGATGTTTGATGATTGGCCGACTTGTAATTGTAATATTTTTATTGTATTGGTCGACTTGTAATGTAATCAATGTAATATCATGTATACATTGTAAACCTAGTTGATCTAGGTGATGTATGATTGCGAATGAGTATATGAAGAGTAGAATATGAATATGATATGCATTATGATGTGCGACTGAAGGAGAAAGAGCAGAAGCAATGAGGTTTGTCTGGATTCATCTCAAAGACATTTTTGTGACAGAATAGAAGTGAAGAGTGTGCTTAACTGAATCAGTCATCAAAAGGAGAAAAACAAGCAGAATTGCAATCATCAAAATTGTGAGCTTCAATGTCAGTTTTCAGATAGTAAAAGGATTGTCATGTTGTAATCTTTTATGAGTTCATTCTCAGTCTAGGGAGTAGTTTCTTCCTTGGCTTGTAGCCCTAAAACAAAGTCAACAAGGAGTTGTAGCTTCCTTGGGAGTGAACCTAAAACCCTTCTTCAAGGAGTAGTAGCTTCATTGGGTTGTAGCCCTAAAACAAAGTTAGCAGGGAGTAGTAGCTTCCTTGGGTTGTAGCCCTAAAACAAAGTTATAATCTTTGAGTTTCAAATATTATGAGTTAATCCTCACCGTGGTTTTTCCCCTTTTGGGGTTTTCCACGTATATCTGGTGTTATGTGTTGATGTGCATTGTGTTGAACTTTTATGTTTATGTTAATGATGTAATATTTAAGTTTTAATTTGCTATGGAGGATTTGAAGTTTGTTTGGATACTGATTCACCCACCCCTCTCAGTATCTAGGAGTGTTCAACACTTCTTGCCTCTCAACAGGTTTTTCCATGTACTCCACATACTCTTTAACCCACCATTCTAGGAAGGCACTAATAGGGACTAAAACATGACTAGAGAAAGTATCATCATCCTTTCTAGTAGAAGGATTAAATGGAGGATTAATTGAAATATTAGAACTTTCTATAGAATCTTACTTTATATTCTACACCTAAATTGGTTGCACATCACTATCATATTGAATATCCTCATAAAAGGTCATAATAGTCCTATTTGTAAGAACATTGGTCGGGAGAACAACCTCCTCCATCCACGTATGACTAGAAGGAAAAGAGATACTATCTGCTACAAAGCTTTTAACTTCTCTATTGAAGCTAGTGAGATCCATCTATATTCTACAAAGAGACTCACCTGCAAGGAAATAAAGGAGATTGTGACTTCTCTACTGAAGCTAGTGAGATCTATCTAGTCAACTTGGAAAACATACAAATGTCTTGCAAGCTAAATAAAATGTAAAATTTTAGAGGAAGATAAACCACAACATAGAAAAAAATTAGATAATTTAGCATCACAAGTGATACAACCAAACAAATTGTTCCACCAAGTAATAACATCCATCCTTCTTTAGAACAACTATTTGAGTGGGAAAGAAAATATTCCAAACCAATTGATCAAAAGGACATTCATAAGAAAAGATGAATGATAGATTCTATAGCATAGAAGACTAGTATGGGATAACTAGATAATTTATAATTGGACTCAACAACAAGTCTCTAATGAATAAGAAGCCACCTTAAAGAGGACTTCTTAGGCTCAATAGAAGATGACCAAGTCAACATTAATCTACTAGACCAACAATTTAAAGAATCAGTTAGTCCCCAACATCAATTGATCCTACAAAAAGATCATTAGAAAAATAAAGAAAAGAATAGACATATTTAGAAGAAGCAACAAATTGTGGCCTCTTATCCACTCCACATCCTACCAAGATTGCACCCCAAACTCATTATTATCCACAGTGGAATAAAACCATGTACAAACTTATTAATCAAAGACAATGTCCTCTTATGGGAACTAGGTAGAAAATACCTCTCCTTGAGGTGCTCCAAAGAAAATAACCCCTCCAGGTCAAAATTGATCAAAACTAATGCTCAACATATTTGAAAAAACTAGAATTTAGATAAGAACCCTCTAGTAAGACTAAAGATTTTCTGTTAAATTTAAGATTCCACCAAATACATCTAAAGGATTGAAAATACCTTCTTACAACTGAACAATTACCATGGGGTGTGTGCACAAAGATGGGGGACCAAAAAGTGACCACAAATTTTTTTGGTCCAAATAGGCTATAACGTGCTCATGTTATAATATGCTCACATTATGGCTTGGTAGTGACAAGCCTAAGGATTGGTCACTACCAAGCTAAAATGCACTTGCATTATAACACATGCATGTTTTAACAAAATAAAAGAAAATAAAACATAGTCATGACTCTTTTGTACACACAACTTCAAAAATGCGAGAGAGTGTTTTGCAAGTACATTTTGTGGTAGCTAAAAAAAAATTTGACACCAACAACATGCTATCATGATGTTCACAAACTCCATGAGGTTGAAAAGATCGATAATGTAAGATTTTAGTGTTTCTATTGATTGAATATGAAACATTTGTTTTGTAATTATTTCAAGATTCTTTTTTTTCAGCAAATGAACCCCCCAATGCCTACAAACCTTGATTCACCAAACTAAGTGTGTGATGAAATTTTTGTTGAAGAGGGGGAACAAATTAAACCTCCCCAAACTCCATCAATTTTGTTATATCCTTGTGAGACACAAACCAACCTATTAGGGCAAATTGATAAAAATAGAAAATAACTTGAAACATTGATTGAAGCATTAAAAAATCCCAATCCAACCAACACACATTAGAGAGCCCTTGCGACATCCTTGTAATTAATAATTTCTCACATAGATTTCATTAATGGCCAAATTAACACATGGTCAAATTATAGAGAGAATGCATGACAATTTTAGTCTACAAAATTATCATAAACAAGTCAAAAATAAGAAAATGTTGAAATCTAATTCACATGCATTGTTTATTGATCTAAATACTAATGAGTTGATGCATGGAAGTTGCAAAAGATTCTCTATTCATTGGTGTTTCCACCAAAGAATAGAAAATAATTTTGTAGGATAAGTGGTGGACAGTTTTTGACCATCCCCCATGCAAAAATAATGAAGTGCCACAATATTTCTTGAGGAAACTCTATTATGAGTCGATACTCAATGACATTATAAATTATTTTAATGTGTGACTTCTAGGGTAGAGGAAAAGGCCCTACATAGGATAGGGAGAAGACATGTCATGCCCAAGACCACCTAGTGAGATCCCTAGCCAATCCATTTGTTTAGCATGTCACAATCCCTTTCGTTGTGAAGGAGAGTGTTGAGGTGGAAATGCTATAGTCTATCAACTCTCTCACATAGACCTTACTACAACATAGTAGGCCACTTTCATAGGTTGGTGAGGATGAGCCTAGTAGGCATCGATGATCACAACACATTTTTCATTCTTGTGGAACTCCTTGTGATTATGGGTCCAAGGATGCTAATGATACACATGCTAGAGAGGATTTTCCACAGTTTCAAGAGTATGCTACATAGGGCCAGGACTAGGATACATCCATATTAGATAATATGGTAATAATAAATGAGTTTCTAGATAGGACCTTTGGAATTGACAGACAAATAATTTTCAATAAGGTTCTACAATTTATAATTATATTTCTTTTTGAAATCTATAATTAACTATATTAATCTATTATAAATGAAAATTAATCTAAACAATTGTATGTATTATGAAATTCTAGGGTCAAAGTACTCATCCTGCATCTATCAATTGTCCAATGCAAGGTTATGCAACCATGTCGACTCCACAGGTACATAATTTGAAATAAAATAGTAAATATACTACATATTTTTTTTTGTCATATATTGAATTGGTAATCTTAAAATGATAATTTGATGATTAATAGGTGGATGTTGGAGGTCCAACATCATGAGGAATTGGTGGGGGTAGTCATATATCAAGTTTCACTAAGGTAAATTTTACTATTTTTAATCATTATGTATTTAAATAGTGTTATGTAGATTTTGGTCAAATAAAACTATTATATTTTTAGTTGATGGCATCAATTTAGACTATTTATATTCATGACACAATGGAGGTGGGTATTGTTGTATCTATTTTGTCTTTAGTGCCTTTGACCGAGCAATGAGCTAGTAACATATAAATTTTATTATGTCTTTTTGTTTTATCTCACATCATTTAAAATAAATAAATTATATTAATCTTTATTCTAATTTATTTCTTCATGCTTGTCACAAGAGGTCACAACTCTAGTTTGTGCACCTACGAATGAAAAGAGGTAGCGGATGATTGAGAGGGATCATCAACTTGTGGTAAGTGATTGTTTACTTATGTCATAATATATTTCATGTTTTCTATATTAATGTGTATATTTTTTAACTGTATTAATAGGTGGAGTACCACAAAAATTATGAGAGGAGCTCTAATTGACAAATTAGAGAGCAAGAGTCAAAATTTCTTCTCCATCTTTATGATAGAGTGAGGGTCATCAACTATTCCATATCGCTCCAGAGAAATTATTATGTTATGAAAATTTGTTGTATGCCTATATGGATTTGTACACATGCATTTATGCTTTACTAATGTTTATCATTGTATACCTATATGTCTTTGTTATACATTCATCGTATTCATGACATTATATATAGACTATATGGCATTTTCATGACATTATGTAAATGAGATTTTACATTATATATATATATATAATGATCAATTATGATTATAGATGTTGTCATATTTATTAAATTTCTATATGATGCTATCATATTTTATACATATATGATGATATACCTTGAATCATGACTTGTGTAATACCATATTATCATTTCATCTTATTATGAGCTTATTTCGGTATGAGCTTATGACTTGTGTTATGCTAGTAGGTTTGTCTTTTTTGTCAAAAGTAAGAGTGTATTGACTCATACCCATGAAATGGTATGAACTTATGTAAGAAGGGTTTAATTCTACATAGGATAGATAATGTGTCATGTTTAAAAGTTTTGATATTGCCTACATGTTCTTCAATATTTCCATGAACCTCTCTTGAAAATGTACAAGTGTATGGATCCATGTTTAATATCTCTTAGCAAGGAGGGATGATACTTGAAAGCATCACAATGGTTGGGAGGTAACTATACCCCCATTGGCTTGGAGCTTGCACCTTCATGGAGATTGGACTTTTAGAAGAGATTGTTTAACTTTAATGTCCTTATTTTAATTATTGTTGAAAGTTGATCTACATGTTGAAAAAGCATATTGTTCCTTAACTTCATTCAAATGTTGTCAAAAAGTATTGACACATGTAATCTATGAAATTATATATTTAGAATTTGTGAACTACTTCATTTTATTTAGTTCTAGAAGAAATGAATAATAATGATTTTAGCTCATGAATGAGTGGCTAGATAGACTCACTATTGTTTAAACATATCAATAGGCCCTTAATATTTTGGAATAAAGAGTTATTAAATTATTAGTTTTTAAGTTGTTATGGAAACCTTAAATTTATTGTTAAACATTCAATATAAAGTTTCGTTCAATTTTATAATAATGGGAATGTGTAGGAATGAACTATACGATATGTTTTTTCAATAGGAAAAATCATCTGTTATCATCTTGTTTGAAAATTGTCAAATTTTGTCAATTTTGCATGCTTATTTTCTATCTCAAAAATATTAATTTACCAATAAGAATTCTATAGTGATGAACACAAGTTTGTTATGGAGAATGGTAACTTATGGAAGTGAAAAATCGCATTCACTACAATGAATGCAGAATTGAAATAAATTAGGTTTTATCCTTAAAGATCTATCATGCTATAGATATATTTGCACTACCCTCTTGATCCCTAGATAACTCTTGGATGATTTGAAATAAGTAATATCGTATCCTTAAATATAAAACCCTATGACATAAGCTAACACATTTTTTGCTTTAGTTGACTCATAATGGTTAGTTGGAAGAAGTCAATGAGGCCTATTTGGCAAGGGAGGTATATACCTAAAAAGGGTGGAGACCACTGTTACATGGGTTGGAAACCCTAGGTGCTAGCTATTAGGACTTAGGATGAGCATGCAAATGATTTAGACACAAACCCAACCCATCAAATGTACCATGAAATGTAATGAATAAAAAAACCTTTTTACTCTTAGGGGTCATAACAAAGTCTCTTGGTCTAATGTAACTTGAAAGGATTAGGAGACTTGGGGAATGAAACATGACCTCCACTAGCATTAATCCACTCATTCCAATGTGTTGGTGTTGTCAATTTGGTCCCAAGAGGTGCAAAAGAAAAATATGGCTATTGGCACCTTTACACTAAATGTCACAATGACATTTTGCGAGAATGCATTCATTGTTAGGATAGTCAAATGGTCTGGAGTTGACAAAAGTTGAGCTAGGCCATTGTAGATAGACTTAACCTCCATCTGTAGGTGAAAACAAAACATTTCTAAGTGTCACAAATTCTAAGAATTATTGCATCAAAGTTTGACAAATTGTTTCTATTAGGGCTCTTAAGAGACTCTCTTGGCCCCTCTCTCCTAGAAGTATAACATTATTCTCAAGAAGACAATTGATAATTGCTCTTGTGGACAACACTAAGAAAAACTAAGGTGCAAACTACTTGTCTTAATAACGAATACGATCAATACCTATAGTTGGAAGACTTTATGGGGATATTCTTAGCCAAGTTTAATTAGAATTGATGCCTATGAATTTTTCAACATCATTTGATCTATGTAAGCACAATTTTAGGGAATTTTATTGGCCACACATCAATCCTCAAACATGTCATCTTAAAATAAAAATGCTACAAAAATGAGATCTCAACTCTTGGTATACACATTTTTAACCACAACTTGATTAGTCAAATAGTTAATTGCAATGGATGGTTGAAACAAGAATCTTTCAATAATGCCCAATTTGTTTTTCTCAAATGTTACTAAGTATATGAAATGACCTCGAGCTCATATATTGATTCAAATATTATAAGTTGAAATTGTGGATAATATTAATAATGAATTTTTTTTTAAGGTCTCAATTTAGTAGGTAATTCTAGAAGATAATTTTTGGGACGACAAATTATTACACATTTAGTTTGAGATAATATTTGGGATTATCTATTTTCAACTTCAACTTAAAAAATTTCTAAAATCACATTCAAGTTATATAAAATCCTTACAATAATTGTCTATCTAGTTTAATTGAATATCTCAAGCTTACTTTTAGATATATAGGACGATGAAGCATCACATGTTTTTATTTCATTTATTCTATTTTATAAGGTTATTCCATATAGTTGAGCCTGTTAGAAGACTAGGTAGGGAAATGAGAGACATGCCTTCCTAATTGCCCAAATATTTGGCCTGTATAATTCTACTCCACTCCTTGTTGAACATTATTACTTTCTAGCCAATTTTAGCTAATAGATCCTTTTTTATATCCTTAATTTTTTGAATCCCCAATTCTTCAACTTTCTTGGGTAGACAAAGACTATTCCACACCACCAATAAGATACATATCTTTCATCCTTGACTAGATCTTCTCTAAAAAAATTCTACCTTTTAACCAAGAAGTGAGGGATTTTGAACAATGAGAGAAAATACATTGGGATGCTCTAAAGAGAAGTTTTGATTGATTGTAGTTTTCTAGCTTGACTTAATAGACCAACTTTCCAAGATACAAGCTTCCTCTAAATTCTTTAAATTAGGTTTTTCCATGTGTTATTGTGAATTCTTCCCGAGTTCAGGGGCATTCCTAAATAGGTGGTTGAAAGTTGATTTATGTTGTAGTCTAAAGTAGTAGCAATTTGACTCTATAAGGTTTGATTGGTATTAAAGAAGAATACCCTACTTTTATTCATATTTATTTGTTGTCCCAAAATAGAAGCATAATATGAAAGGATCTTTTTCAAGCCTTTGGCTTTTGCTATGGTTGTTCTCCCAAGGAGGATGGTGTCATCAACAAACTACTGATGAGAGATGGGGTTTAGTGTTGAAGCGGGTCTGAAGCCTTTTATGCTTCCTTTGCTAATATTTAGGGATATATTTCTTCCCAAGACCTCAACTAGTATGATGAACAGGTAGGAAGATAATGGGTCTCCCTATCTTAGCCCTCCTTTAGAGGTAAGATGGCCATTGGGAGAGCCATTAATTATGATGGAGAACATAGGTGTGGTGAAACAACCCTTCAAGAGGTTTAATATTTTACCATAGAAGCTAAAATTTTATAATACCTTTAACAAAAATTCCCAAGAAACTTTATCGTAGGCCTTAGAAATGTCCAATTTTAGAGCTATAGTGTCCTTCTTGCTCTTATCCATGGAGTGAAAAGTTTCATGGACCGAGATAATAACATCGATAATTTGTCTTCCCAATGTTACAAATGAAGGAAACCACTACAATATGGAAATCTGAAATAAACTTGTAAATATGAAATATAAATTGCAAAATATCAATGGAGATGTAAACTAGCAACAAAGAAATTATAAATACTCAAAATCCATACACATGACATAGAGATTTAAATGAAGGAAACCCTTTTAAGTAAATAACTCCACCAGGAAAAGAGGGAAAATTTGTATTATCTACAAAGAGATTACAATACATCAATTTTCTTCAATCCTTCATCCAACTCAACTGCATCTGTGTACCTATAAACAAACAACTTTCATACTCTGCACTTCCTTTAGCTTCTGTTAAATAGAAATTAGAAGCTTGTAGAAGAAGCGTCCATTTTGGCATCCAACTTGGGATATGCAATTAATTAACATATTACAGTTGTCATAATAAAATCCCAATGCCCCTCCTTGAGATTCCCACTAATAGCTAAAAAATAGGCACCATTATGCCTCTTACACCTTATTACGAGTTGTCATAAGATGCTTTGTCATAACAATCTAATAATAGTGGATTCCTTACAACATGTAAGGCACTGACAATAGCTGATGCTCTTACATTTGCATCATAATCCAAATATAGATTTGGATGCCCCTATTTTCACCTATAGTAATCCCAAGATAAATAGTAAAACAGTAACTACTACCAATAAATAATTAATTACTATTACTAGTAAATAATTAATTATCGTGCCAGCAAAAATGAATTACTGCAGTTGATGGATCTCCATCCCTTATGTTTGCATTTACAACTATAATATTAGGAGTAATTAAATTAATCATATTTACAAGGTTGATGGCACCTTAATCTTAATACCTGAGACAAACCCACTTTGATTTATGTGAATAATTTTATCTAGGAAATGTTGTATCCTTAACATTAGTATTTTAGCCAAGACTTTGTAGACTGTGTTGTAGAGGCTTGTAGGATGGAAGTCCTTTATTTTGTTAGCCCCTATCTTCTTAGGAATGAGGACAAGAAGGTATTGTTGAATTCCTTCAAGAACCTCCCTAAGGCCAATAATTCTTGGGTGCTTTGGTGACATCCAGGCCAACAATATCCCAATAGATTTGGAAGAAGGTGGGGGGAAACCATCTGGGCATGAGGCTTTGTATGGGTCAAAAGAGAAGATAGCACCTCTAACCTCTTCCTCTAAGATATTTCATCCCATCTCCTCAATATCATTTTTTGTAAGAGCGCAGGGAACAACCTCCAAGAGTTCCTCCTCCTTAGTGAAGTCAGTGTTAGGGGTAAAATTGAGCAAATTTTGAAAAAATATGACCCCCTCATGCTGAGTTTCCTTCTAGTTAGATATTTTAGTTCCATCATTTTTTATCAAATCTAATATTCTATTATTCTTATGGTTCTTTAGGACCGACTGGTGGAAAATTTTTGTTTTCTTGTTGCTGGTTTTAAGCCTTGAATTATGGATTTTTGCTTCCAAAAGATTTCCTCTTTTTCTATATTGTTGTGAAGGTTGTAGAGTATTTCCTTTCCTTTTGGCAGATATCTTCAGGAGCTCCATTAGCACCATTTGAAGTTGGATTTATTGCACTTTCCATTTGAGGGTCCAAATTATCTCAAATTTGAATGGGTGGTTTCCTTTCCCGATATCGATTTCATACTCCATTAATAAAGGAGTATGGTCTAATACTATTCTTAAGAGTGTTGATAGGCTACATTTGTCCAACATAGGCAAGTTGGAGGAGATTAGGAATTTGTCTACTATGACATGTATAAGATTATTTCCTTCCCTTTTGTTGGACCAAGTGAACAAAGAACCATCCAGCTCAATGTCCATCACACCCCCTTCAAAGAGAAAGTTAACTAGGTCTACCATATTGTCTAAAAAGTCCATAATTCCTCCATTTTTTTGAGGGACAGAGGGGGGAATTAAAATCCCCTGCAACCATCCATCTATGATTGTGATAACTATTCTTGAATAGAATTAGATCCTCACACAAATTCTTTCTAAGATGTCTAGTATTGGCCACATATACATTGGATAAGTTCCAAGTATCACAAGAGATTTTATTCTTGAAAATAACATTAAGAAAATTCTTGTTTCGAGATTAGAGTACCTTCCAAATTGAAGCATTCCACATGGTGATGACACCTCCAAATTCTCTTTCCACATCAACATCTTGGAACTCCACATAAGGCCAAATTTTCATGCTAAAAGGAGAGAAGGAATTTAAGGTCATTTTAGTTTCTTGAAGTAGCAAAATGTCTAGTTTAAGATCCTTCAAGCAATTCTTTAGGATATTCTTCTTGTGAGGGATGTTGAGCCCTCTTATATTCCATGATGTGAATTTTATTTTTTTCCTTTCCTAAAGCATGTCAGCTTTAGAATTTTTTTGTTTCCCATTAACTACTCCCCTTGCTATCTCATTTTCTCTTGTTTCTATTGAAGTTGTAAAAGCCAACCTCACAGAACCCAGTGATCAACTGCAAGCAAAATAACCTATCACATAGAAGAGATTCAAACAACACAAAGATATTGCTCTGTAAGCCAAGAGAGTCAAATTGCATAAACAAGAATGAATAATTACAAAGAGATAAATCCTTAAGAAAGGAGATCAAAACCCTAAAGTGAACCCTAGGATTTAATAAAAGAATTATTAAATAATAAAGTGCCTAAGTTTAGCTTAAGTGAAAAATAGAGTAAAGGTTACTTAATTAATTAATCAATATGATTAAATTAATTAAGTAATTAACCTATTACTCTAACACCCCCCCTTAAGATAAACTTAGGGAGGAGCTAAAAAACTAAGGACAAATGCAAGAAAGCAAAGATGGGTCCTTGCAACTAGGCCTGATGAGGTACCCAAGTACAATGAAATCTCTATAAAGTGGAGAAAAGGAGAAAACCCAGTGGGAAAAAACTCCTCTCCTAAAAGAGATGCTGAAAGAAAGTACAAATGAAATGTCTCAAGAGACTCTCTCAAGAACATATGCAGATATACAATCAGATACCTGCCATGAGAGAGAGTGGAGACTCTAAAGCCCCCCTAGAATGAGAGAACCCCTATGCCGATGATCAAACCAATGTGTCTCCCTTGAGGAAGAAACCAATCCAACGATCGATGATGAGGAAATCCCTAGATTTGAGGTGAAAATGGAAGTCCTCGATGATGCTCACTAGAGAACTGAACTGAAGCATGAATGTCTGAATGACAGGATGTTGAATCAAATGTAGCAACATTATCTGAATGACAGGATGTTGAATCAAATGTATCAACATCAAACAACTCAAGATGATCTTGAAATGGAATCTCCAATGAAGATGGGATAATAGATGTGATGAATCTGTCATCTGTGAGGAAATGAATATCATCTGATATGGCCTCAACAACTGCACTAGATGGCTCAATGAGTGGAGCTACAATGTTAGTTAAAGCTGAAGAGGGATCCTATTGAACAGATGTGGTCTCAACAGGAGGTAGAGGTGTAGAAGTCTCAACACTAGTCTCATGAATAGATGGAAGAACACATAAGTTCAAGTGACCAAACTTCACCTCAGATACAACATGCTCTCTTGGAGAAAGAGAGTGATACTTAGACAGTGGATATGGTGGACCAAAGTGTGCAAATGCATACAATCGGGAAGAATGATCAACTGTCCCTGTTGCAACAATGTTGCCAGTCTGAATGCCTCTGATGTGCACTTAATCCAGTGTGAACTCAACTGTCTTCATATCCCACTGTGAGCAATTTGATAAATAGAGAGAAGGTTGGTGGACAAAGATGGTACACATAGTACATTATTGAATGTACCATCATCAATGTTGATAGAACCTTTCCCACATACACTAATATAAGTGTTATTACCCATCAATATGTGTGGTGAGGATGCAGCCTCAAAAGATGAGAACATGTCCTGAGAAGATGCCATATGGTATGAAGCACCTGAATCCAATAGCCATCTAGATGAATGTGAACTGGTGGTTGCACATAATGCATGACCCTTGTGTGGAGTCTATCCATCTATCTGGAATGATGGTGAAGAAGAAGACCCACCTGATGTAGATGAAGAAGAGGGATGAATATGGTTCTTCATAAGAAGAGTTGTCAAATCTAAAACCTGTTGTGCATATCCATCTATCTTCTTCCCATAGCATTTAGACTCATCATGTCCTAACTTATTACAATAAGCACACTTAGGTCTTTCTTTCTTCAATGATTCCCCCTTAGGAGAATGAGAATCAGAGGTGTTCTATGAACTTAAATCCTTCCCATGCTCTGTGGTCTTTGGTTTCTACTTCTACTTCCCCTGAGATGACTGAGCTACCAATGCATGGTTCTATGATCCTGGAAGAGCATCCAACTATGATAACTTGGACTGCTCACATGACAACCAATCATAGAATACCTCAAATGTAGAAGCGAATATCTGAAATGCACCTTGGAGCTTAGATATAATCAGGTATATACACTCTATGTCTGTTTTGTTCTTACCACAACCCTATAACAAAGATCTGAGTGATTTGAATTTCATCAAGAAATCCTCAATAGATGGAAAAGAATTAGATACCAAGGAAGTCAATTATGCCTCAATCTAAAGTGCTTTGAACTGATTGATGGTGCCAAAGAGATTACTGAACTTGGTCCACATTTCCTGAGGAGTTGTGCAACTCTCAAGGTGAAATAGAAGACTGTCTGAAACATGCAATGATATCAAACCCATGGCCTCATCCATTTTGTTTCTATGCTGTAGAATCTTAAACTGACGTTGCAACTGAGGCTGAATCTCATCCAAACAGGACCATAACCCCTTTGACATGAGAAGTCAGGTCATATGTGCCTTCCAGTTGTGATAATTGTGTGGGGGAAAGATGGTCAACTGATGAGGTGTCCACCATGATGTTTGAGTTTTTGAAATGTATTTAAGGGAAGAGTTTTCTATTTTCTAATGTGTATATATATATAGAAAGAAAAAAAACACCCCCCACAACACAAGAAATGAAACCCCAGTACAAATTTGAAAGCTAGAAAGCGTGAAAAAGAAAAAATTGCTTCAAACTATTCTTTGTGTACCTAGTAAATTTTTTGATGAAATACTCTGCAGATTTGGAAAGAGCACTTCAAGAATTTTCAAACGCCTATTTGTTTGTGAAAAATGGAGGTCATATGCAATAGTTATGCCCCCGAAAGCGTGGAAACATTGATTTGAATTTGACTGGAAAAAAGAGAGGTAAAACAGAAAAACCAGAAAAGATCACCTATGCCACTAGATCAGGCTCGGAACCAGCTTTCCAACACCTATTTGTTTTCAAAAAATTGATTATGTTTGCCCAAGTTATGGTAAAAAGAAAACCAATACCTCTATAGGGCAAAAAAGACCCCTCTGCTGCTAGATTTAGCAGAGCCTTCACTAGATTTAGTAGCTCTGCCAAAAATGGTGGAAAAGACCAAAAAAATGCCAATTTTTGGCATGAGCACATAGGTACATGCACTTTTTGAAGTTTTGATTTGTTTTTGATTTAAAAAAAAGGTTTTGATTTTTTTAATTTTAATAAAAAATGCAAGGCTTTGAAAATAAAGCCCATGCCATTTAAAGTGGGTGGACTATCGTGCAGTCAAAGAAAACTCTATAGGTACGGGGCCTATGCAGTGCAGGTGCCCAATACCAAATTCGTTATCTGCCTTTTTTTTAACTTCAAAAACTTTTCAAAAGATTTTACAATTAAAAAACTACGAAATACAATGCTTTTGTTGAAATTTTTTTAAAAAAAGCAGTAAAAATATTTATATATATATTTTTTTAAAAATCACCTCGTATTGTGTGCTGGACAGGTTGTATGGCCTGCCTAGGAAAAAAAATTTCCTCAAAAGTCATAGAGGCCAAATTTGACAAATTTATAGTCAATTTATAGGTTTCAGAATGCAACGGTGAGGTTCGTTCGGGCTGAAAATGCTTCAAAAATGTAGGTACCCTCTGGATTTGAGAAAAAAGCACCCTTAGTAACCCTTGCAGATCTGAGCCCGTGAGTCCAAAATTGACGAAACAAATACTAATATTGACTATTTCCAGCACTCTGAATGCAATGGTGGGATCAAAAATGACTCAAGATGTACTGAAATACTTTTTCAAGGCTTGAATCCCTCAAAAGACGAACAAGAAACTACAGATCTGAAGCTCTAATACCATGTTGAAGTTGTAAAAGCCAACCTCACATAACCCAGTGATCACCTGCAAGCAAAATAACCTATCACGTAGAAGAGATTCGAACAACACAAAGATATTGCTATGCAACCTAAGAGAGTCAAATTGCATAAACAAGAATGAATAATTACAAAGAGATCAATCCTTAAGAATGGAGATCAAAACCCTAAAGTGAACCCTAGGATTTAATAAAAGAATTATTAAATAATAAAATGCCTATGTTTAGCTTAAGTGAGAAATATAATAAAGGTGACTTAATTAATTAATCAATATAATTAAATTAATTAAGTAATTAACCTATTACTCTAACAGTTTCCCTATGGGACCTTTTTCTAAGTTTAGATTCCATGCCAACATCCATGGTTTTTATTTCCTCTTTGATTTTTTGAGATCCTTTCCCTTTTCCTACTTGTGGAGTTGAAGGTGAGGCCACTGGTGTCTCAACCTTCTTTTATATTTCCTTCTTCTAAAGATTCCTTTGTGGAGAAGAGGCAGGGGTTCTCATTGATGTCTCTTCCTCTTGATGGGACATATCTTCCCCTTTAGCCACAATAGATGGAGAAAACCAACAATCATATTAGGAGATTTTATTTTACCCTCCTTCAAATTGGCATTTGTACTGGGGATCACCTCCTCTATAACAGGAGAAGTTTCCCCATCACCAATAGTTATTTCAGACATTTTTCCTTTATTTTTATTCACTATTTCATCACTATTTCTCTTACCTTTTTCATTGTAAGGACACACATTAATTAGTTGACCTATTTTGGAGCAGTTTTAGTAGAAAAAGGCTAAGTTTTCATAAAGGATGCTTTGTGACCAGTGTACAAGCTTTGACTCCAGCATAATGGAGTTTGGAAGAACATTGAAAAACTCCACATTTACACAACACCTTGTAAAAATCATTTGGTTTCTACATCTTGTGACATTATCAAGTGCTAGGAAGTGAACAAAGGAATTATCAATTTCTACTATAATCTCCTCATCCTAGTACTCCAAGGGGAGGTTAGGGAAATGAACCCAGTTGCAACCATGGTAGAAAGGTCAGCTCTTGGGTCAAATCCAAGCTTCCACTTGCAAAGTGAGAGGCTTGTTTTCCCAAAATACCAAGGGAAACTCACTATAACCTATGTATAGTACTCCTTGAGAGAGATTGAGAAAAGGAATAATCCCTTGAGAAGGGCATTTACCTCCACAATCCCTTTAGTTCTCCATTTAGAGTTGTTCCATCTATGAACCGACTTAATATTAGGCCATCTCCCAAAAAAAAATCCGACCATTGCATTGTCCATTTTAGAGACAAGCCTATCTATTGTTTATTCCTCAATCTTTATGGATATGCTCTCTTCTTTGGAGTTATATGAGACCTCTCCCTCTCCACTTTTAGGAGTGGGAGATCTAAATAGATCCGGCCATGGAATTGTATCATGGGATTTCTCCTTGCTCCATCTTTTTTAGATAGCCCCCTAGTTGATGTAGGTGAGGACCCACATGGAGGTACCCCACCTCCATGCTCGCCAAATGCAGCAACATAATTTTATTTCTCAAATCCTAGAGAGTACATTTCAAAAATGAAAAATTTTCATTAGTTTGCTCCTTGTTGATTAGCCTTAAAACTAATGGTTTGATCCATTCAACTTCAATCAAGATTTAAGTTTCAATCTGGATATCTCTAAGCATTTGATGGCATAAGTTTGGTTGCATACAAGTGATCTTCTCTAGAACTAGGAATTGGACTATGAAAATATCTCATTCACGTGTAGATGTTGCTTTCAAGTTGGACATATAGTTGTAGAATGTTCAAAAGAGAAACCTAAAAAGCTTAAGCAAGTGACTTGGTGGAAAGGTACATGATTCTCTTATCTCTAAGTTAAAAAGGCAACAAGAGATTCTTCTACTAAAGAGGACATCAGACTTGGAGATTATGATGATGTGCATTTGTTTAATACTTCTATGAAGGATTTGATGTCAACTTTTGATACTTCACAACCCACTTCATCTCCTAAATACTCTAATATAGTCATCCTCATTACATCATATAAAGGTTCCTTAGGTTTGCTCTTTCTATAAAGGGAAATAGAAAGATTTTGTCAATATGATAGAATTTAAAGAGAAGCAAGAGAATCTTGTTAATTCAAAAGTAGTGCAACAAGTGCTTCCTTCCCTATCCCCAAAATAGTTGATGTGAAGCAAAGTAGATTTTGGTTGGTCTCGAACTCTAAAAAATAAAGAAGAATGGGACATGGCCTTCCATTTTCAAGAATCCTTGCTTGCAACAATCAATCAAGTATTATTTGATTCCTCTTATATTAATTATTTGAATGGTTTGAAAGAGGTTAACCCAAGGAATAAATTGGTGAAATTTCAATTGACAAGCCATATAGTGACAAGATCGAGAAGCAAGAAAGGAAAAGTGTAGTGTTTGGTCTCTATGAGTTAGTAGTTTTATTAGAGTCATTTTTAGTTTGTGTGTTTATGTTTATAGTTAGATTGGGGGCCTATATTTAGATCCCCAAAATAATTTATTAAAAAATGCTTCCATTTATTTACCACTTGAACTAAAGCATATAATTCCTTACCATATGTCTAAATTTTAGGAATGAACCATAGAAAACCTTAAAATTGTAGCATATTGTTCTTCCTCCTTGTAGTAGAATAGGACCCATAACATAACCAATGGCATCTATCTCAACCTCAAATGGTTGTTATAGATTGGGCAAAGCTAACATAGGTGCATGGTTGATTTTGTGATTCAATTCTTCAAAGGCTCTTTGTTATTTGCTTCACCATTTGAAGTTCCTTCTCATTCCAATTATAGCATGTTGTATACACCTAAAAATGACACGACTCTATCTAAATAAATATTCTTAATATTTATTCCATCTAAATTCCTCTATCAATAAATAAATAAATAAATTTATTTATTCGATTCATATTCCTCTAAGTTAATTAAATATCAAAATATTTAATTATCTCTTCTAAAGTAAAAAATAAATAAAATCCTTTATTTAATTAAATTCTTCCAAGCAATTAAATAATTCAAAATTATTTAATTAAGTCAAAGTCTATTCTTCCAAATTTAAATAAATAAATTAAATTTATTTAAATCCTCTCACTCTTCAAAAATAAAATATAATTAAATATTTTATTTATTCTTCCAAAATCATGTGCAAGTAAATTAAATAAATTTATTTATTTAATTTGCTTTCTTATCTTCTAAATCTTCTAAAAATAAATTAAATAAATTTATTTATTTAATTTGCTTTCTTATCTTCCAAATCTTCTAAAAATAAATTAAATAAATTTATTTATTTAATTTGCATTCTTATCTTCCAAAAATCTTCTAAAAATAAATCTTCCTTGTCATGCAAAAGCAAAAGCTGAGTTTTGATTTAAAACAATCTTGTTTTTATCAATAACTCTTAAATTAGAATAAAACATTCTAATTTTGTGAAAGCAAATCTTATCTTTGTCATGAAAGCAGTTAACTCAAAGAGAATAGTTTTTTCTATGACACGTGTCCTTCTTCTATTTGTGCACGTTCTCTCGAACATTCTCCTCCGTTGATCTTCTTATTTCTTCTCAACCATTGATCTTCTCTCACCCAACTCTATAAATACAAGCCTCTTCTTCTATTTCATAGAATCCATCATTTGAGTAAACTTATGCTGCAGGAAATCTAGTGCACCATTGGCACCCATCTCCATAGCACTTTATTATCATCCATATCATTAGTGTGTTGAAGCTCATCTTCAAATCACACAAAGTATCAGAGCCAACTTCTCCTTGTCATCTTGAGGATTTGAAGCGAGGAAGCAAACTTCCTGAGGGCCAACATTCATCTCATCAAGATCAAGAAAGAAAAGGCGAACAATAGAAGACGTAAGGTAAAGGTTGTAAGTATCATCTTGTTCTTATTTTAAAACCTTTTATCTTCATATTTCATTGGTGTTTGGGTTTGTTATTGTTATTGATTAATCCACATTTCACCCATTACATTTCTGGTTCCCACTGTGGGGCCCTTACCCCTAATCTAATCAAAATCTGAGTTTTCTTAGTGACAGGTTCCGTACAGGTGTTGTACAGGTTCTAACAGGTTCATCCGACGCATACATCCTCTATTACAGCGCTTTTACCTCCTGTTACGGTGCATACATGCTTCCAGCACAAACACCCTCTAAATCGGTGCTTCTACCTTCTGTTGCGGTGCTTGCAGTAATATGGTGCATCCATAATTTGAGACTACGCATACGATCCCTGTTTCGGCACCTGCACAACCCTGGTGCATCCATCTTAAGAAATGACATTTTTATACTATTTGATGGTGCACCTATTAGTTTAACACATTTACATCTTCTTCCTGTGCTTTTGACACCTGTCTTAGTGCATCTATACAATGACACATACAGACTCTATTTCTGTGCATTCATACTGTATGGCGATGCATCTGATCTATCACTGTGGTTTTTAGGATTTTTTTGATTTTTTTCTTATTTAGGCTAATGTTTGTCTTGTAGGATTAGAGGCTAGACTAGATCATTTAGCTACATTAATTAGTTTACTTAGTTTAATTAAGGGGAAAAAGTAAAAAAATGTATGCATGCAAATCTCATGTAGTCTTTAACTAGGAGGAGAGTAAACTGAACCACTGCTATCCTTGCATTGTTGTTTTCTTTCCTAGTTTAGATCATTGCTATCTTACAAATGGGAATGAACATTGCTATATCTTAAACACTTCAAAGTTAACAAAAGCATGAGTGCCCAAGTAGATAGCCCACTTAGTTTTTTTTCCTTTTAACTAGGTTTGGATTAATCAGTGTTCTTTGTGTTTATCGAATGATAATAGGCTTATGATCTCCCCTTTACTGGGTGACCAGAATGCCAGACTTGTTATTCCATTTGTTTAAACTTTAGAGGGGCCTGCCCTTGGATGCATGCATGTCCAAGTGGGAACGACCCTGAGTGGAAACAAGTTAAAGCCAAGCCCTACCAATCCACTTTAAATAAATGTGCTTGAAGTGAAAGCTTCCTGCGATGAGTGTTGTTGTGTTACACTGATGGCCAACCTCCCCCAAAACCCTCCAAGGCATAACCCTTGAGGCTGGGAGACTCCATAACGGAGAGTAGTGTCGCCACACGTGTAACCACTCGAACGATTGCCTTGACTACGAACCACTTGTTTAGTATACCAAAAACCCCTATTTGTTGACACAAAAGGCGGAGCCCTTGAAGCGGCCTCGATTCATGTGATTCTTAGTAGAGGTAGTAGGGACAATCCTATGGTTCAGTGGGGGTACGAGCCTAAGGAAACCCAGATCTGGTATGCGTGAGAAGTGAGTGTCGTGGAGGGGAGCCGGTGCTACCAGATCCTAAAGATACACGCTTTGAATATGCACAACTAGAGGATTCAACAAATATTGTCCTATCCAACCTAGGGTGTAATTGTCTTTCTTGTCAAAAAGTCCAAAATACCAAAAAAATAACAAAAGATAAAAATCATGAAAACTTCTATGTGTTTTCTGTGTCTTTGCCATAATTGAAATTCAAAATTCAAAAAAAAAAGACCAAGTTTTCAAAACCAAAAATAGAAAATCCTTGAAAAATGTGCCAAAAACTCTGCAAAAACATTCTAAGACCACTCATTTGTAGCTGCGCATCTATCACAGTAAGCTTTTCCAGTCTTGTGTTACTTTCTATGGAGATGACAAACCAATCAGAATATATTGCTCAAAAACTCCAATGTCTGCAATTGTAAATAAACTTAGGTCCCTCACCCCAAGATTGTATAGCAATTGCTCAACAAGTCCAAGTCTTACAATAAGAAATGGCAATCTTGCAAGCTAAATGTGCCAGTACCAGCTACGCCTCACCCCAAAGTCATACATCCTTTTTCCATCTTAACGATGCTCTTGACAAGGCAAGCACCACCTCAAGTTGGAAATCGTATACCACTCTGTCTACTAGTCCTCCTTCGCCATCTTCTAAGACACATATTCCAAAACATACCAATCCTACGCCAACACCGCCATCGAGTTCCCCAAGCTCTAAATCGGAGAAGAGTTTTTCCAAATTTATACAATCAGAGAAGAGCTAGGGAGAAAGTTAAATCCCCTCATTCACCTATCCATACACCAACCAATGATGTGATCTAAGGGCTACTAGCAGAGAGTCAACCATGTCCCCAAATTCTGGTCCTTGACCTTACAAAAGATGCTTCCAATAACATGTCAAATCCTACAACCCCTTCATGTCATCCACAACCCCTTGAGCTTATCAAAGAACCTCATACCATGAACTAAAGTCAAGGTCCATCGAACATCCATATTGTTGACCAAGAGCCTATCCAAGAGTCTTCTACCTCAACTTCAATTCAAGCACACCGAGAGTTATGTCAAGAGCACACTTTAGAGCATGTGGAAACATCAACCCCTTGTCTAAATCAAGATCAAAGCACTCCCATTCGACCCTTACATAATCTCTATCTTTTCGATGATCCTATACCTATACATGAGCAAGAGATCCAATTTCCAACCATGCATAACCTATATTTTTTCCATGATCAAGATACTACCTTTGATGAAGAAGCCATCCATGAGCAACTTGATCCTATGCATGAGCTAGAGATCCAATTTCATCCCCTCCATAACCTATGTCTTTTCTATGATCAAGATATTATCGCTAATGAAGAACCTATACAAGAGAACATTAATCCCATCACGCTGAATCCTATTTATGATCAAGATCCCATCTATGATGAAGAGCCTATCTATGATCAAGCAGACCATGATGATCCTCTTAGCCCACTTTATGCGTTCCATGGTCCTGAGCCTATAACCCCATCTAGTCCTATCCAAGATCCAACAACTTCTACTTCCCCTGATGAGACACTTGCCTCCCAAGAAAGCATAGAAGATCAAACTAGTAATACTCCTCCGCCATCCATTATCAACCATACTGCAAGTCCCCCAACATATATCCTTGGTCTTACCACCTTCATTCATGAGTGTTCCTCCTTAGAACACCAACAACCATTATCCTCTATCTCACCTTCTTCATCCAATAAGGAACTTGTGTTTAGTGTTCCACTTACACATAATCCCGTTGTCCACAGCATAGTCCAACATATGAACTATCAAGGTAAAGGCTTAGGCCTTCATGAACAAGGTATTTTGGAGCCCGTCCATGTCAATGTTCCTCCTCCTTCATATGGCCTTGGATACACACCCCAAGGTGAAAAATCTCGAGATGTTGGTACTTCCTCCACTCCTCCTAAATCCTCCACTTTCCATCCCAAACCCTATCATATCCCCAAAACATATGTCGCCATTCCTCCTCCACCTTCCTACAATTGTCAAAAGCATGTGACCATACACCTTCCACCATCCAATCTACCTCCTCTACTTCCAACTCCTAACATTCCTCCATGCATTTTACCACCATCCATCTATGAATCTTCTATCAATCCCAATCATGGCCAACAAAAGCACATGTTGTCTAAACAAAGAGCTTCCTCCAACCCCACTTCCACCATCCCAAGGAAATTCAACAATAAAAAGCTGGATGCCTCTATCTATAAAGTCAAAAATCCTAAGAGTCCTCATGACCTAGGATACAAAAGCCAAGAATCAAAGAAGCATCCCTCTCAAGAGGGGCATACACCCACACACCCATACGCCAAGCTGAAAAAGGTGTGGGTCCGCATCCAACAAATGATTACTCCAAAAGCTACACAAACACCACATATACCCAAGCCCATGCCTTCACAGGTAAAATCTAAAAGCAAAATGGTTTGGGTACCCAAGAAAAAAGCCCTCAAGTTACATGAGGCATCTACCTCTCAAGAATCTCAACCATCCACTTTCTCCCATTCCATCCAAAAGTCTCAAATTCTTCCATCCCATATGGCAAGTAAAAATCAGAAAAATACTCAGTCTATGTGGATCCCTACATGCCTAAGTCATTCATCCACAAGCAAAAGTCTTCGTTGCCTCCTACACTACTTTCCCATCACTAGCTTCAATGTTTATCATGGTATGTGCAACCATTGGTCATGATTCAATTCCATTCCACAACATTTCGGTGTACCTCCCCTTCCTTCCACTATTATCCTACATGTCTTCCTAATCCTACTCCCATGTTCCATGCTTTTGCATATGCTTTCCAATCTGTATATCTACATCAGCATCCACTATCACACCCTTCCATAATCCAATATCTACCTTCTTCATCTCACTGTCATGCAATCTCCTACCAACATCTATGAGAACACTTGACATGGTCCATGCGATGACATCTCTCTAAGCAGGACTATCACCTTTAGAGAACTAGATACTTGAGTTTCTCCTTTCCATATCCACCTTCTCCTATCTAAATATTCAAAAAAAAATGTATAGAAAAATTCTTTCGTCCAATGGTGAAAACTTGGCAAACATGCACCTTTGATAAGTGCCATGATGAAAACCTGGCAAACAGGCATCATGTGTAAGTTGATCTCCTACATCACCTACACTTGGGGGCACCTTGTCTCATCAGCATATCACTTTTCTCCTACCAGTTTCCTTTCATACCATTTCCTATCCTATTCCTCTATCCATTACATACCTATAATGTCCAGTCCATCCATCCTAATCTTTCATTCCTCTATTTTTCTTGATCTTGATAAGGATTAGGGGCACAATGTTGACAAATGTTTAGATGTCTCTTAACATACCTTATCCCTCCAAAACCACGCAAATCCTTCATTATCCTCTCATCCTCTTCCTTCGTCTTAAGCATTGTCATGAAAAATCCTAAGTATTCTACCTACAATGGGGCACGTTATCCTTATGCGACATAGTCCTTGGAGATCACATCCTTGATTCCTCCTACCTATTCTTTATCACCCATACATCTACCTATCCGTGGTGTTTCCTTGTCATTAGTATCCTCCGATCCATATCTGTCCCATATCTCTTCTATATCTGATCCATATCTGTTCTATATCTGGTCCATGTCTATTCCATAGCTATTCCATGTCTGTTCCATGTCGTGTCTTGTCTAATCCATAGTTGTTCCATGTCTGATCCATATATTCCATACCGTGTCTCATCCGATCCATATCTTAGGTCCATCAAAGTCAACTCCGAACTACGTTACCCCTGCATCATCATGTAGGCAAGGCCATTGTCAATGTGCCCCCAAGGCTCCACTTTCCATCCATTCCGTATCTTGTTGTTTGTCCTTCTCTCTATCCGCATTTGCACCCTTTCACTAGACAAGCATGCACAGCAAAGCAAGCTTCCCAAAACAAAAATCTTCGCGCAAAACATCAGCCTGTCCAAAGCAAAACTAGAACACCATACCGAAACACTCAAACTGATTCTATATCAATTATGGCAAAAAGACACATCTAATGCAAGAATGTTTTGTGAACAGGTTAACTTACAAAGTCTTGGATTTTTGTCATTATGTCTTCCTATGCTACTCAAGGATGCCAAAAGCTAGAGATGCTATGATGGGGGCATAATCATTTTCTTTGTTTGTTGTTTGTGGGTTAAACTCTAGTAATGTGATGACTTCTATCTAACAACATGATCAACAAAAGATCATTGAGGACTTCGGAGATCTAAACATGAAAAGGGGCAATCCTTGTCTGTTGAAATGCAAGAAGTACTCAGGTCATCTAGATTCAAGTTTGACTAGATGCTTGTATCAACTTGCTATATCAAAATCCATGTAAATAATACTCACGTCATCTTGGTTTAATTATACCTATATGCTTGTATTTTCTTACAACATAATAAACACCCGATGATGAAATAAGCACTTCAAAATACTCGCAATATCAAGATGACAAACATCCATATCCTTATCCATAACATATCCAGTTGCATTCCATATCCCTATCCATAACGTATCTAGTTGCATTCCATATCCCTATCCATAACGTATCCAGTTGCATTCCATATCCCTATCCATAACGCATCCATATCCATATCCATATCCCATGCAATAAAATTCTATGTAGAGAATCAATGTTTACAAATAAAAGCTTGTGATTTTTTCCTATCGAATCATTCTTCTATCAGTCAAATTTCTCTCTGTCTTCATATCTATCGTCAACAGTTCTAGTTGTCAATCTGAGTAGTGATCAAAATGCAAGTCCATCCTTAATCCATACCAATCGAGTCAAGCCAATCTTGTCAAATTATCCAATCGCAAATCAGCAGTCTTGATCCTAATCTTGTTGTAAACCATATCAATCAGTCATAACTATCCTTCGTGTTGCTCTAGGGATATATCGTTCCCCACCATGACAACACTGTTGTATATTGTTATCATGTCAAATGTCTTAGACAGGATGTTGCATTGTCGAAACCAGACCCGGAGTCTTATACGACATGTTTCATTCCTAGAACCAGACATCATCGATCTATATCTTTGGTTTACCGCTCGACAAGGGCAATACCTTGTTTGTTCTTGTATCATTTGTGCATACTCGCTTCTTGCTTGTGTGTGTTATCCTTTTATCTTGCATCCCATATCATTTCATCTCTTTCTTCATCCTAACTCACTTTTTACCTTCTTCTTCATGAGATTGTTTGTCTCACGCTTTTTGCCGTCTTCCCGTCCAATCTCCTGAAGGGGCATCCTGTCGTTAAACTTGTACCAGGGGCAAATTGGGGCATGTATCATTTTTAAACAATCTTATTCTTTGAAACAACATGATAAAACACATTGCATCAAAGAGGGACAAAATGTATACACCTAAAAATGACACGACTCTGTCTAAATAAATATTCTTAATATTTATTCCATCTAAATTCCTCTATCAATAAATAAATAAATAAATTGATTTATTCGATTCATATTCCTCTAAATTAAATATCAAAATATTTAATTATCTCTTCTAAAGTCAAAAAGAAATAAAATCTTTTATTTTGAAATTATTTAATTAGTCAAAGTCTATTCCTCCAAATTTAAATAAATTAATTAAATTTATTGAAATCCTCTCTCTTCAAAAATAAAATATAATTAAATATTTTATTTATTCTTCCAATATCATTTGCAAGTAAATTAAATAAATTTATTTATTTAATTTGCTTTCTTATCTTCCAAATCTTCTAAAAATAAATTAAATAAATTTATTTATTTAATTTGCTTTCTTATCTGCCAAATCTTCTAAAAATAAATTAAATAAATTTATTTATTTAATTTGCTTTCTTATCTTCCAAATCTTCTAAAAATAAATTAAATAAATTTATTTATTTAATTTTCTTTCTTATCTTCCAAAAATCTTCTAAAAATAAATCTTCCTTGTCATGCAAAAGAAAAAGCTAAGTTTTGATTTAAAACAATCTTGTTTTTATCAATAACTCTTAAATTAGAATAAAACATTCTAATTTTGTGAAAGCAAATCTTATCTTTGTCATGAAAGCAGTTAACTCGAAGAGAATAGCTTTTTCTATGACACGTGTCCTTCTTCTATTCGTGCACGTTCTCTCGAACATTCTCCTCCGTTGATCTTCTTATTTTCTTCTCAACCATTGATCTTCTCTCACCCAACTCTATAAATACAACCCTCTTCTATTTCATAGAATCCATCGTTTGAGTAAACTTATGCTGTAGGAAATCTAGCGTGCCATTGGCACCCATCTCCATAGCACTTCATTATCATCCATATCATTAGTGTGTTGAAGCTCATCTTCAAATCACACAAAGTATCAGAGCCAACTTCTCCTTGTCATCTTGAGGATTTGAAGCGAGGAAGCAAGCTTCCTGAGGGCCAACATTCATCTCATCAAGATCAAGAAAGAAAAGGCAAAAAATGGAAGACGTAAGGTAAAGGTTGTAAGTATCATCTTGTTCTTATTTTAAAACCTTTTATCTTCATATTTTATTGGTGTTTGGGTTTGTTATTGTTATTGATTAATCCACATTTCACCCATCACACATGTAACATCACTATTATGGATGAAAATATTTATCCAACTTCACATATTGCATTGATTCCAAGAAGCTTCTAGTCTATGTAACATTCAAAGGTTTTGGCCATTTCATTACAGATTCTATTTTTGTCTGATATATTCTTAAATCTCTTCATCGGCAACCACATCCAAGGCAAAGAAGTGATTTTTTATGAAAACTCACATTTCTCACCATTCTATAATAATTTATTCTCCTTTAACACTTTCAAGCCTTGCCTAGATGAGTTAAATGTTCCTCATATGTCCTATAGAAAATTAGAATATCATCCAAGTAAATTATCATGCAAAAGTCAATATAAATAGTCCTAATACCTCATTCATAATCCTCGTGAATGCTTCTAGTACATTGCACGATCCAAATAGAAGTACCAATCATTCAAAGAGCCCTTGTCTTGTCTTGAAAGTTGTTTTCTATACATCTTCCTTAATCTTGTCTTGGTGATATTTAAATTTCAAATCTAGCTTGGTAAAATACTTAACATGATGTAATTGATCCATAAGATCCTTTATCAATAGTAGTGGATACCTATTCTTGACAATTATTTTGTTTAAGGCCATGTAGCTCACAATCCACAGATCCACCAAGTACCATCTTTTTGGGGCACCACCACTATTGGAAAACTGTAAGGTAGGGTGCTTGTGTTTGGTCACCCCTTGATCAATGATTGCCTTCAACTACATTTTAACTTCATTAGCTTCAACTAGGATTTACAAATAGACTCCTATGTTGGGAAAAAGAGAATGATGTGATCTCATGCTCTATTGCTCTACTTGGTGACAATCCCTTGAGCTCTTGAAAAACCATCCAAACTAATGTACCAACTGATCTAGTCAACTTTTTGTTCCTTATTTGTATGCATCCCATGGACTAATCTTAATTCAACCACCTCATTTTCTTATTTCCCATGCAATAAAAGTAATGCAAACTTGGCATTAGAATTTATCAACTACTTGTCTTGTAAAGCATTTACCATGGAAATCTTAAACTTGTCAACATTTGAATTGAGAATATATTTGATGTTCTTGACCAAAATGTACTTGTTCTCTCTTCTATTATAAATAGCATCCCTGACATAGAGGTATCGGCTACCAAAGATGACCATGTTATTATTTTAATTTGCACCTTTCAGTGCAACACAAAATGAAACAAATATGTAGTAGAATTGTTATTCGAACTATAAGGGCAAGCTCCCTATAAAATGAAAACTAACCTAATATGAATAATATATACTTTCTATTTACAATCTTTATCTTGTTTTTTTGGTTTTTCACACTCATGTAGGTAAAAGGTTGTTCAACTTAAGGAAAAAGATTTTTATGCTTTTTGACTAAAAACAAATACTATGACTACACACATATGTTATCTAGTTAAAAACAAAGGTTGAATAATGTATGTACACATAAAAGATTGAATAGGTTAAATGCATACACCAAACATTATAAGCTAAAAATAACAATTGTATTCAAAGCTACAAAAGACCGACCTAACACCTATTGCAATACAAAGCTTTCAGTAATTGTTGAATTTCAACTCATAAACACACAATTACACATAAGTTGTAACCCTTTCAACAATAATTTGGAATCAAAATAAGTGTCCTAAATGTTACTAAATGAATAACAAATTCTAGAATAACAATCATGAATACTAGGTGAGCTAGGTGAGCAACAATTTTAGCAACAAGCATGATGAATTCCCATTAGAAAGTAAGTGCATGTATAATGTTTACAAAGCTATTGCATAAAATTAACTAAACAACTAACTACTACTTCTACTCTAAGAACAATTGCTAACATGACATGCAAGTTTTATTACAAAATTCTATCCACTAAAGCTAAATACTAAACTATGGGAAACTCCAACTAAACTATCAATATAAATTATTACAAATATTACTTAATACACACATCTCTCACATGAAAAGAAATCTAAAAATAAATAATCTAATAACAATAATTGACTCGAACCCAAAAAAAATAAAGAATGTTAAAAATACCAAAAAAAAAACGGAATATAAATAGCTCTAACTAAAAGTAGAACATCTTAGAATATGCTTTCCTCAATAAGGGCCAAAAATAAAATTGTATAATTTTTTAGCATGCACTAAAATAAGACTTTATGGTAGACAACTTTAGATGATTTCAATGATGCTTTCCTCTATTCTAATCATGGCGAGTCCTCTTAAACTGTAAAAGGTAAATTGACCCAAGGATGGAAATTATTCGCAATCAGCTGTATCCCTACACATGCAAAAACGTTTAGCACGGTTACGTAAAATCCATCCTTCAAATGGGCAAGCCTAGCTTCACATGTGATTTTTGTTAACAAAAATTTGTTTCATGCTTAAAATATGTCACGAGTTTTGTTATAAAAACATTTTCGAGCAAACGTGGCTGGTCAAGTGCACATTTCCTTTGAAGAAGCTTTTAAAATGAGATTTTCATTGTACACACGCTTATGAATATGATTATTTTTTAACCTTGAAGTCATGGCATACTCTATCCTATGTGTACCTACTAAGTCTTTAAATTTTGATGTGAAACTAAATTAGAAAAGGACAAGAGAGTAAACTAGATGAGACCTAAAACATGTTTTGCACTTTAGATCACATAGGACAATAGTTTTAATTTGAAGAAGCTTTTAAAATGAGATTTCCATTGTGCACACACGTACGAATATGATTATTTCTTAACCTTGAAGTCGTGACATACTCTATCCTATTGTACCTACTCAAGTCTTTAAACTTTGATGTGAAACTAAATTAGAAAAGGACAAAAGAGTAAACTAGATGAGACCTAAAACATGTTTTGCACTTAAGATCACATAGGACAATAATTTTAATTTGAAACTTGACATAATATAAAAAATTTGTTGTGGGTACAATAATTGGCTCTATTTGGGGGCCATGATGTATACTTGTGGCCTAGGACAACTACAAAATCTTTATGTGTAGCTTGTAGACCAATGTTTTATCAATTGGGTAGAGAGTCAAACGATTCCTAAATCACCAAAAGATTAACATTATAAAACATTTAAAAAAACATGATGTTTACACTACTAAAAAAGGACGTACAATACTACATAACAAAATGTTACAAATTAGGAAATATATTATGAAACAATATGGAAAATAAGAACACTCTTTTATAAGTAGTACCAAAAGTTACATGAAACCATTTATAGGCTGGGAAAAGTAAGAACCTCTTCTTATGAACTCTGATATTCTAATTGTGATATCATGTAACCTTCAAACCTCTACAAATTTCTCATGAAGAACCATTGTTTACATGGGTACGAATGATCATAAAACAAGAAATTCAGTACAAACTAATTGATATGCATTGGTTATAGATGGTCTTCTTCCATAAGGAAAATCCTCTCTAACAATTGAAGATATTGTGCCTCCTAAAATTGTCTACCAAGATCCTATTGTAGTACATATGTATGAATAATAATCGCCACATATTTGATTTGATCCTCTTCATTCATCCCTTTGACATAAGAAACCCTTAACTTAGTCCAAGTATCATCCTCCAAGAAAGGTTGAAGCTATTGAAAGGAAATTTCCATCACTTGTTCTTGATGTTTTAGATCTACTATGGGTATCAATTATGCACCTTGTGGTGGGAACACTTCATTATTATTTTCACTAAATGAGCCTCCATTTGACAACCCATCAAGGTCTGAATCTTAAAGAATTAGACCATTATCAAAGTATACATTTTAAAGAAAAATGTCACCTTCTAGTAGCAAACTTTTCCATCCATCATACCATAGTAGTGGTCCTTAGGCAAACTAGGTCCTTCCAATTCATCAAATAAACCAGATTCAAAAAATGTGTCCCTGCGAGGGAAGAAACAATTAGACTCTTAATTACCTATTGCACGATTGTTGTCTCCTATCACCAAGGTGGGAGTGTGAATATGAATCTCTAACAAAATTTATTTTGCTTTGACCAGCCATCCCTCGTCTTATACTACTCACAAACTATTGTTATATGTTAGTCATTTTCTTTTGCATTAATGTGTATGGGATCCATTGAGTATGAATATGAATCAAAACTTAAAATAAAATTCATTATGTCCTCTAATGAATACTTTCTCTCAATGCATTACATAAAACAATCAAGATCTAATAATGAATCCTCCATACATGTCTTAACAGAATATAAGCCTCTAGAGCTAAATTATCTTCAAGATGGAGAAATTGGGCTTTATCTAGCTATAATCCTTCACTGATATCATGAATAAAAATACCAACCCCGAGTATCAAAGTCTGTCTCTTTAGAAAATATCAACATAGATTTTTCATCATTAGCACTTATGGGAACTTCTAAACTTAAAGCAGAAAACTCTTGAAAGAGAAAAAAATATGGTTCTTATTTTTTATTGCATCTAGTGCAAGCTCTTCAAACAACCTTCAAATGAAGAAAATAAGTTAGTGGATTCATCATCCTCTTTAGTACAATTGACTTCTTCTTGTTCGCATAATTGTAGTGAACTTTCACTATAGGCAATAAAATCCTTCTACCTTAGTTTGATCATGTTTGTAATGACTCACATCTCTAGCATATCAAGTTTCCCTTCAAATATTTTGAAGTTTTACAACATGTAGAGAAACCTACAAAATTCCTAAGTCTCGACGAGCATGTGTCGTTTGATGGTGTCACATTGGATCTAATTTAACACTGCATGGGGTTTTGTAGTAACAAAATATGGAACTTTTGATATCAACTTCCACCATTGATCCACATCACCTAGTAGGCCCATTCCTATTGGCGCTATGAAGATCAAAAGTATTGATGGTAGAGCCCACACAATGCTTAACTTTTGTTTAGGCCACATTTCTTTGAATCAAATGCCACATGGAAAGCTCCCAAGAGTTTTTAGGAAAATAAAAAGTAATCTCTCCTTGGGATAGAGCGAGTCATCTAATCTGCCAAGATGGGCTCCATCTAAAACCTGCAAGATGCACTTCCATTTTTCAGTGTTCCTCTACTATAGTATCTCCCAACGACCCAATTTTGATGTATGCAATCCTCCACGCTGTCTTTAGGAAACCCCAATACACATAGTAATTTGGTTGGGGTATTACAACTCATATTATTCAAAATTATTCCCACATGTACCTTCCAACATTTAATCCTAGAGGTCCTCATCCTCTATAACAACGAAGACAGAAAATTCACCTGCATAGAGATAACTAGTCCAATACTTAATGATAGAATTTATTGATCTAGGTACCTCCTACCCTTTCAAAAGTATCTAAACTACCAAAAAGAGCATTGAAGGCCCCAAATTCATAGAGCAAGTGTTCTTCCTTCCACATATCCTAGATTTCAAATTCAAATATTTTTGCTACACCCTTAATCCTATAGTGTGTATAGGGTTATGAGTAGTCAGCTTGTCGCTACCTTAACTCTTAATAAGCTATATGATTATTATTATAGTCTTATTTAGATAATTAAGTCACCTAGGTGTTATATTTATGTATCTCAATAAATCAAGGTGGTAGCCATGGCATAATTAGGTATATATAGGAGCTAACGATTAGTCTATGGTCACATATTATGAATTGTTTCTCATTGGATATATCTAGAGGTTTGACTCCTTGAAGTGGCTTATTATTCTTAATTATTATCAACTATTTGCATCATATTTCCTATTATATTATTCTCTTGTGCAAGTTATTTCATTACAAGTGGTATCAGAGCATGATCTTAGCATTTGGAGGTCAAGAATCAAGGTAATGTTTTTTACTAAAAATGTCAAATTGTGAAGCACATATCTCTCAACTTAGAGAAAATTTTCCTAATTTTTTGATGGTTTTTCAAGAACATATTAACACTATTACAGTCAACATTTGATGTCATTTGGAGTATATTTGAAGGATTTATTATGAAATTAACGTTTCCACCAAATTTTTTCCCAAAGTTGTAAATTAGTGAATTATAATATGATTTCTAGAGGGTTGATCAAGGATATATTGAGGCTGTTACAATCTAGAATTGATATTATAGTAGATTTGAGGAAGTTATTGTAAAATTAGGTTTCCACCAAATTCTCTCTCAAGGCTATAAATCAACAAATTTCTTAGATATTTTTTCTAAAAGGCAAGATCTATGCCCATATAAGTTATAGTTATGAAGATTTGTTGGAATCTGATGTTTGACCCTCATAGACTGTTAGATCCTACAAAATAGTGATATGTCTTCTACAAGAGATTTCAATAGAGCCAAAAAACAATAATATTCATACAATATGTGTGTGCCCAAAAGAGCTTACAATTTACATATGAACCCTTGATTATATAGAGAAGGGGTGAGATAAGAAGGTACTTGTGGACTCTAACCACTTTGCATGTGCATAGGACATGTGTGATAAAGGTGTCATATGTAAATTAGTTAGGTGTCACAAAAAGGTGAACATGTGTCTCATCCATATGTGGTGAGACAAAAAAGGTAAAAGTCCCTAAGTGTGGACTTAACAAGTGTGAATAGGACTCTCCTAGATAGGCTAAAAGTTAACTAGTTGTATAATGTTATTATTTACACTAATAATTTCATATAATTTGGATTTATTTTGTGTGATTTATTGTAAAAAAAATCCTATCATGGTGGGTCTTGCCACAAGAGGCAAAAATAATCCTATCACACCTATAAAATCTCTAGACAAGGATGATATAGTAATTGAGGAGATTGATTCGAGTGATATTGAATCTATAAGGGAAGAAAACACTAAGGTTCATCATGAGATCTCATCATTGAGGGTGGAGATGCAATGAGAACACTACATTATCAAAAAACATTGAGTCTCTTGTGTGCTCTATGAAATCGAAGGAAGTGGATTCACCTCATAAGAATTGGGAGGATGATGTGTTTATTAAAGGACATGAGGCTTTTGAGTTTGAATCAAATATGAAGATAGAGCATCATCCAAATAATTCTATGGCTAGGAACTTCACACCTAAAGTAGATATGCACAAGTTTTATGGAAAGAATCTATTAATTTGGATAAATTTAATCGAAAAAAATTGATATACATCAAATTCCAAATGGGAAAAAAGTGACAATGGCTTCCTTATAACTAGAACTAGAGCAATTTATTTGGTATCAATGACTATGTACTCAAAGGAAGAAAACACTCTCATGATCACTTGGTCAATTTTTACAAAGGTGCTACAATCACACTATACTAATAGTGTCTCAGACAACTATTTCAGCCAATTAGCCAAAATACAACAAATAGATTAGTCAATGATTATATTCAACAATTCTAGAACCTATCCTTGGGAGTAGAGACAATTCTAGAGGAGAACTTGAATAACCTATTTCTTGGTGATCTTAAGGATCACATTGAACATGAGGTATGCATGTTTTGTACAACTTCTATATCTAAATCTTTTGTCCTATCTTGCAAGGCAAAGGGAAGGTTTTATCTCCCAAAAGGTAGGGGGTTAATGGAATAAGAGAGAAGAGGTTTTCAGCACAACCATTCCCTCAACCCACTATATTGACTCCCAAAAAATTGAAGAAAAAAAGGGAAAAAGGGTTATGTTTTAATTGTGATAGAAAATATAGTAGATGACATAAAATGTGTAGAAAATAAATTGTTCTACATTAAAGGGTCGATTGAGGAACAAGATGATGAAGAAGAGGTTGGCAATGAGATAGATGATGAATCAGGAGATACTTAACCAGCCATTTCTTATCATGCACTTTCTAGCATTAGCACCCCACAAACTCTCAAGGTAGTGGGTTTCTTGAAGAAAGAAAGAATAACAGTACTAATAGACTCAAGAAGCACTCACAACTTCATCAACAAAAAGTTATCTACCCATTTGAATTGTTTTATGTATCCATCTCTAGAATTTTAGGTCTTAATGGTTATAGATGGGAGTAATATCAAGTGTTCAAGGAAATGCCATAGTATTAAATTGACCATGGGATAATACCGACTAAATTACCTATTTTTCTATTCTCATGGGTATAGGAAATATCGTGTTGGGAGTACATTGGCTTACTACATTGGGGATAATTAAGATAACATCTAGTAGTTATTCATGTGATTTCATTCAAAGGGCAAGATAGTCAAAGTAAGTGTTAGAAACATAAAATAGATGTATAACCCAAGAATGTTTTAAGAGAGAATTCATGCTATAAAATTGTAAATGAATAAACAAAAATAGACTAGAGAGTCTGAGAGATATGCAAATGTCAAGATGATAGAATTGAATTATGAGTTCATAAAGAGAAGATGTTGAAAAATATTACCAAATACAAGCTAGGTAGTGAGTTTATATAGACCAGGGAGAGGGTGGAGGTGGAAAAACTAGCCAATAGAGAGTGACCACCATAAGGGCTAAAAATAGCAAATGTAACTCCCTTGCACGATGGAAACACCTCAAACTACCCACTCACCTAATTAAAATCACTTTATTAACCTAAGCATGATTAATAAAAGTGTAGGAAAAACCTTAGGAAAAGGAATTAAAAACCTAGACTAATACCCCCCTTAAGCATAGCTTAGGTTGGTAAAAAGATGGGTCACGATAAATGAAGCCTGATGAGGTACCTATGTACAAAGATTTTCCCCCCAAAGAGAAGAATCCTCCCCAAACAAAAGGAATAGAAGCCCCCCAAATAGAGAGAGAGAGAGAGAGAAATAAAAAAAGACCCCCTAGAAGAGAGAAATAAAATAGGACTAAGAAGCCCCCCTCAAAGTGGATAGTTGTCGCACCCCCAACAAAGCTCGCAAATGAAGAAACTTGCTCTCAATGAAGGGTTTGGTGAACATGTCTATGATATACACTAATGTTAGATAGTACTAAAGATCAATGATCTTCTCATGAATTAGCTCCTGAATGTAGTGCATGTGGATCTCAATGTGTTTGGTCCACTAGTGATGGACCAAATTGCATAAGATTGGTTTGTTATCACAAAAGATGACTATAGGCTTTCGAAAGGGAATGCCAAACTTAGTGAGGATGTTTCAAAGCTAGATAACCTCAATAGCAACATTAACTGCTCCTCGATATTCAACCTCTGTAGATGAAAAAGTGATTGTAGACTACTTCTTGCTCGACCAAGAAACCAGACTAGAACCAAGTGAGAAGCAATACCCTGAAGTAGACTTGTGATCCTGAGAATCACCCATCCAATATGAATCTATTTCCCACCAAGTCAATATCCATGCCTACTAAATAGTGAATTCCCTAACTATGAGTGCCATGTACATAGTGGGGAATCTTATTAGCTACTTTCCAATCAGATCATGTGGTTCCTACATGAACTTGGAGACCAATACCATAGCATATGAAAGATTAGGCCTCATGTGAATCAATTATATGAGACTCCCAACTAATTGATGATACAAAGTATTGTCCACCAATGGTGAAGAAAAATGAGCCTCAAGTTTGACCCCTAAAAAAAAATGGATTCAGTGTAGGATTGTTTGATGGTTTTTGTTGTTTGTACCTAGGAATTAAATCTTCACCATAAGCAAAGACCAAAGTAATGGGAAATTCTATGACTGTGGGACTCATTTTGTGAATCACAAGATAACCTCCAAGATTTTAGAAGCCAGCTCTTCTTAATATTCTCATTAATTCCTTTGAAATGTTGGTGAGGAGGAAAGAGAAAAGAGAAACTTAAAAGGAAATCTATTCTAAGGCGATGCACCAGAAAATGAGACTTGGATTGATGCGTAGGCTTTCAATGCTATAGTTAGCCATGAAAAATCTAGAGAGCATATCAAGAGCGTACTTAGGTTGTGTAATGAAGATACTAGAAGAAGACTAAAGCATAGAAGGCCCAAGTCTGACATCAGTAAATGATCATGAAGGGTAGTTTTCACTAAAATAATGGTGGATGAGTGACTCCCTATGATCAATGTCATCAACATAGAGAACAAGGAAGGTGATAGTATCATCCTATTATAGAATAAAAAAATTTAGATTAGAATGACATCGAGTGAACCCAACTGATAAAAGGAAGGAGTCCATCTTGGCATACCATGCCCAAGGGGCCTATTTGAGGTCATAGAGAGACTTCTAATGATGGAAAACAAGTGAAGGAGCCTGAACAAACCCCTATGGCTACTTAATGTATATCTCCTCCTAAAGGTTACCATGAAGAAAAGCACTCTTCACATCCATCTGATGAGATTCACAAAGGTGGGTTGTGGTAATAGCAAGGACAAGTTGGATGGAATTCATTCTATAAATTGGTACAAAATTCTTAGAGTACTAGTCAATCCTAGGAACCTAAGAGAATCCTTTAGTAGCCATGCAAGCCTTATACTTATTGATCAACCCAGATCCACTTGCATCAAACAAGTTTCCTTCCCTTAGGAAGGGGGAATAAGTCCCAAGTATGCTTCTACTCCAAGGAACTAAACTCTTCTTACATAATAGAATCCCACTTGGGGACACCAAAAGCTTCCTGAAAGGATTGTGGATCAAAAGATGAAGTAATGAAGGGATGTGGAGCCTACTGAAACAATGACCTTGTTCTTCTAGTATCTGAAGGATCACCTATTAGGGATTGCATGTAGAATATATCAATTAAATGCAAATAAAGATTAAACAGAGGAATGGAAATACACAGAATTAATAACAGTGAGAGACAAGTTTTAACGTGGTTCACCCAAACCCGGGCTACATCCACCAACAGAGAGTCCAATATTATTATCCAGTAAATAAAACTGATTACAACCAACAATCCTTGCAACTCAATACCACTGCAAAAATGCTACAATACATCAATAGAAACCCTAACCCTTAGCCTCTTTTATCAAGCCTTATGTCAGTTACAAAAATAGGGTTTTTTATGTCAGTTAAAAAATAGGGTTTTTTATGTCGGCCAATAGAAAAATAACTCCCAACACCTTAATAAAATAATAAAAAACCGTTGGAGGTTTCGGGGGCGCTGCCCCTCAACCCCACCTTGTATCGCGACAGGGACCCCGTAAGGGGCGCTGCCCCTGGACCCCGCAAGGGGCGCTGCCCCTTGACCCCATTAAATAATTTGGGGGAAAACTGCACCGATAAAAGTGGGGTAAATTTAACCTCTGAGTCTGATTAGGCTCCATATAACAACAATCTCCCACTTGGAGATTGATCATAACACTGCTAACCTTGTAGCTCCCACTGGAAATAAGCACCCTAGACTCTACTATTCTAATTTTTTTGTTTGCAGTCTTGAAGACCAACCAAAGTTGAAGAGGATCTTAGCTTCTCCCTTGTCACTTCCTTCATAAACATATCCGTTGGATTTTCATCTGTATGGATCTTTTCCAGCTGTAATTGTCCATCATCCAACACTAACCGAATGAAGTGATACCTGAGCTATGTGTTTAGTCTTTGAATGCAAGGTAGAATTCTTTGCAAGATGTATGACACTCTAACTATCTATATACAAAGAACTATTAGCCTATTGTTTTCCCAATTCTTCCACGAAAGATTGCAACCATATCATCTCCTTGCTTGCCTCTATTGCAGCTACATACTCTGCCTTTGTGGTGGATAAAGCAACCACCTTTTGTAATCTAGAGATCCAACTCACTGTTGTCCCACCTACAATAAAGACATAACTTGTAGTACTCCACTTGGTATCAATATTTCTTGCCAAATCTAAGTCTACATAACCTACTAAACCAATATTAGAGCCCCCAAAACATAAGTGTTTATTGGATGTACCTCTCAAATATCTGAGAATCTATTTTACTGCATTCCAATGCTCCAATCTAGGATGACTCATATACCTGCTTACGACTCCTACAACATGTGCAATATCCAGTCTCATGCATACCATGGCATACATTAAACTTCCTACAGCTGAAGCATATGGTACCTTGGACATTTTTTCTTCCTCCTCTTGTGTCTTTGGACACATCTCTTTAGTCAATTTCAGATGACTAGGCAAAGGTGTGCTGACAACTTTTGCATTCTCCATATGTAATCTCTGCAACACCTTTTCAACATAATAAGCCTGAGATAGAGTCAATTTTCTATTCTTCCTATCTCTGCAAATTTTCATACCAAGGATTTGTTTTGCTGCCCCCAAATCCTTCATAGCAAATGATTGTGCTAACTGTTGTTTTAACTCTCTTATGTGATCCATGTTAGACCCTGCTACAAGTATGTCATCAACATATAAACATAAAATAATGTAAATATCATTATCCAACCTCTTAAAATAAACACAATGGTCAGAATTACACTAGCTGTAGCCTTGCTCAGCCATAAAACTATCAAATTTCAAATACCATTGCCGAGGTGCTTGTTTCAAGCCATACAAACTCTTCTTCAATCTGCACACCTATTTCTCCTTACCTTTGACCTCAAATCCCTGTGGTTGTTCCATATAGATCTCCTCCTCCAAATCACCATCGAGAAAGGTAGTTTTCACATCTAGCCGTTCCAAATGCAAATCTTCAATAGCCACAATACTTAAAATAGTACGAATAGAAGTCATCTTTACAACCGAAGAAAATATCTCATCAAAATCAATACCTTTTTTCTATGCAAATCCTTTTACAACTAACCTAGTTTTAAATCTTTTCTTACCTCCATCTTCCTCTTTCAGCCTATAAACCCATTTGTTTGGTAAAGTTTTTTTACCTGCAGGCAACTTACATAATTCCCAAGTCTAATTTTTCATCAAGGAGTCCATTTCTTCTTTCATTGCAAGCTCCCACTGAACCTTTGTATCCACCTGCATACCTTCATCATACCCTTCCAATTCACCAGCATCTATTAACAAAATAGAATACAAAGAGGGAGAAAACCTTTCAGGAGGTCTACTTAGCCTTGTTGACCGTCTAACATTCATTGGAATTTGTGGTATTTCTTGTTGCTATTGCGGAGCATGAGGAACCACTAGAACATCATTATTTGGAGTATCATCCAGCACCACATAATCCTTTTCTTTTTTCTCATGCTGTTGCAACTGATCTTTATACAACACCTTTGTAGGAGTCCAGGACAACACTGAGAGGGGGGGTGAATCAATGTTGTATTAGTTTTCAAATCTTTTACAACTTTTTGCAAACTTTATTTTACAAGACAAAAAAAGAGGAATACATTAATGATTTGTTGAGCTCATATGCACAAGACTAATAATGAAGGATGTGAACAAAACTTAATAAACAAAGCACTAATATACACACATACAGATGAAGACAACATGAAACATGACACATGCTTTACACGAGTGGAAAACCCTTCTTGGGTAGAAAAACCACTCAAAACTACCTCACTGGCTTAAGTGAAAACCTCACTGGTTACAATGTTTAGAAGCACCAACTTCAAGGAGTGCCAACCCCTAATACATTTAGAAGCACCAACTTCAAGGAACACCAACCCCTAATACATACTCAAATTAAAACCTGTTTCAATACAAATCACTTCTTCATTCACATGTGTCTGTCATATGACCATACTTCTCATCAACCCAGATCACATACAAAACTTATCATCTGTATCATCTGAATTTTCTCTTCAAGAGGATATTCAAAATAATCAACCATGTATACTGATCCACTCAACAACTCTATCTTCAATTTACCTATAATGCCATTAAATAAGAAATGACCTTTCACATTCTATTACTCTGCAAAATCATTTTCTTCAATTTGTTCAATCTTTCATTTTTCACAACAAGAATCATTAAGACTTTTCATTTTCTCTGATATTTCAATAAAATTCATCCATAAAATATTTTAAAAAAATATTCTTCAAAAATCTCCATCCTTTCATCTTCAAGAAAAATCAAATCTGCCCTCTTCAATTTCATCTTCCCCTACAAAATCACATTCTCTGTTTGCAAAAAATCAATAAATCTTCTTCAAATTCTCTTATCATTTTTATTTCATCTTGAATGATTTCCATCTTCAATAAAAAAAACTTCAGAGAATTCAATCTCTTCTTAGCCTATCTGCAAGAAAATCAACTTCCTCATAAAAAAATCAAAACCCTTTCACCTTAAAAAAAATGACTCTTCAATCTCTTGAATCTGCAATAATAAAATCTTCAAAGAATTTTATCCAAATTGCTTTGTTTGAAGAAACTCTCTATCATGATGTTCAATCTTCCTTTTCTCCAAAAACCCTCTACAAAAATAAAAAGAATTCTCCACAAAAATCTTTTAATCTTCTCATTAGAAAACCAAGTAAGAAATATCTCTCCAAAAATAACTTTCCTTCTTTTTAAAAAAAAAAACTACTCCTTAATATTCTTCTTGCCATGAAGGAGAGTTTAAAAAATAGAAAGGAAAAAATCTTCATAAAATCTCCCACAAAAATCTCCTTAAAAATAGCTTTGAAAAACTCTTTAAAAAAATCATGTAACTTCACATTTTTATTTATGTCATAAAATATGACATTTAAAGGAGGTCAACACAATAGGATAAAAAGCAAACTTTATATATTTAATAAAGCCATGAAATGGCTTGTTCAAGTTTCCTCAAAAATCTTTGCTTTTTATATATTTAAATATTCAATGCTTTTGCTCCCCACTTTTTAAGCATATAAAGTCCGCTTTATTTGATTTATAAGGAGATAAAAAAGTCAAAGTTTCTAAATTAAAGTAAGGCTATTTTTATGCCTTATTCATGCTTCCCACCATAAAATAAGGACCTTTGAATATATTCAACAGGTAACTTCAAGTGGAATTACCTGCACTTGCAGGTCAATAACCATTTATAAAATAAAGTCATACTTTATGACATTTGATCTCCTTACATACACTTAGAGCTTATAGTTAGGATTTTAATATTTTAGGCATTTTGATAACAAAATCCTAACATAGTAGAATAAGTGAAATTCTCAATTCACAATGATAAGCATTGATTCTGCCATTAATGCCTCTGTCAACATTAATGCCTCACTCTGATCAAGCATGACAAGATGAACTTTATCAACAACCTTGTATCATAAAACATATGCATTGTATCATACTTATCCTAATTGATGATTCTAATCCTGCAGTCTTGTGAATATCAAGAATGTACACAAACTGATCAAACAAGTTAGCATTTCCTGACTTAGCCATGAAGCAACATATCAACCTGAAGTATATGAACAACTCTTGTAAATACCAACACCTTTTTGACATCAATGACAATCTACTTTTATCAACCTTCTCATTGAATACAACATCCCTGATTCTTACAATTTTCCAAATTTCAACATCCCAAAGCCTATAACCAAATTCATCAATGCCATATCCAACAAAGATACACTTTTTTGATTTTGCATCCAGCTTAATTCTATTTTCAGAATCTACATGTGCGAATGCTTCACATCCAAAGGTTTTGAGAAAATAATAACTCACCTTCTTATCTGTCCATGCTTCCTCTGGAATACCATAGCCCAAAGGAACTGAAGGACCTCTATTAATTAAATATACAACGATATTAACAGCCTCTATCCACGTGTTTAAAGGCAGCCCAACATGCAATCTCATGGTCCTTGTACACTCCATTATTGTCCTATTCATGCATTCAGCCACTCCATTTTCCTGTGGAGTCTCTAGAACCATTTTCTGCCTACGAATTCCATTAAAGTAACAATAATCCTCAAATTCTTTGTTGTAATACTCGCCACCATTATCAGATCTGAGACATTTTAATCTTTTACCCATCTCATTCTCAACCAAGCTTCTCCATTTTTTAAATGTTTCAAGCCTAAGGAAATAAATCCAAAGCTTCCTAGTTGCATCATCTATGAATGTAACATAATATCGAGAGCCACTGAGAGAAGATACCTAAGTCGGTCCCCATACATATGTATGCACAAGCTCTAACTTTTCATCTTTCTTTTGCTTCCCATCCTTGAGAAAACTGACTCTCTTTTATTTTTCATACACACAACTTTCACAAAAATCCATATTAATACATTTCAGACCTGGTAAAACTTTCTTAGAATGAAGTACCTTCATACATTTTTCACTCATATGCCCAAGTCTGTTATACCATAGTGTTGTCTCAGAACTTGCAACAACTGTTTCAGTCTCTTCTTGCGAACCTGCAGCAACTGTTCCTGAACCTATTTGGTTTTTCTCTACAACAGCTAATGTAGAAGGAACATTATGACCTATACAAAGATATAAGGTGCCTACTTTCACACCTTTTTCTACAATTAAGGCACCTCTTGAAACCTTCCAATTTTTATCAGTAAATGTAACAATGCAACCTTCATCAACTAGTTGCCCTACTAAAATTAAATTCCTACTCAGCCTTGGAATGTGCCTTACCTCTTGTAGTAGCCAATGATTCCCATTCTGCAACTTAATCTTGATTCTTCCCTTTCCAACAATCTGACAGGGTTCGTTATCTCCCAAATAAACCAGCCCAAAATCCCCTTGGACATAATCAAGAAAATAACTTCTATGGAGTGTAGCATGAAATGAGGCCCCTAAATCTAAAACCCATGAATCATCAATATTATCTAGGGAAAGAATCAAAGCATCGTCTTCAGATTTATTACTTACCACATTTACCTCCTTATTGCCTTCTTGTTTGTTTCCTTCTTTATTCCTTCGAGACCAACAATCTTTCTTCAGATGATCTAGTTTCCCACAATACCAGCAATCCTTCTGTCCTCTGGATTAGGACCTCTTGTCTTTTGATTTTCCTCATGACTTCCCATGACCTCTAGAACCTTTTCCTCTCTCCTTTGATCTGCCCCTACTTTTGCATTTAAAACACTACCTAATGTGGAGCTTTTCCGTCGCATTTCCTCACTGAGGATAACACCAACAACATCATCAAATTTCAAAGTATTTAAACCAGAGACAGAGTTACAACCATTACCAAGCTATTCCAACTTTCTGGAAAAGAACATAATATCAAGAGAGCCCTCACCTTTGCATCAATTTTCATTTTTACAGAAGTTAACTGACTAGTAATCATATTAAACTCATTTAAATGATCTGTCACAGATCCACCTTCAATCATTTTCAGATTAAACAAATGCTTCATGAGAAACACCTTATTTGAGGCTGAGGGTTTTTCATACAATTTAGCCAAAGCTTTCATCAGTTCACTTATTGTCGTCGCTTCTATTATATTGAAAGCCACAGATGGTGCCAGGCACAACCAAATGCTTCCCAGTGCCTTTCTGTCCAGAAGATTTCAATCCTCATCAGTCATTACTACTGGTTTCTTGGTTATTCCTTCCAACGACCTCCATAAATCCTTCTGGTAGAGATAATCATCCATCTACATCTTCTATAACTGATAGTTCTACCCATTGAATTTATCTACCTTCAATTTACCCTCATCTGCCATTGCTCCCACTCAACCATGAGACCTTCCTGCAAATGATAATTGAACACAACCTGCTCTGATACCACTTGTTGGGGATTGCATGCAGAAGATATCAATTAAATGCAAATAAAGATTAAACAAAGGAATGGAAATACATAGAAATAATAACAACGAGAGACAAGTTTTAACTTTGTTCACCCAAACCCAAGCTACATCCACCAACAAAGAGTCCAATATTATTATCTAGTAAATCAAATCGATTACAACCAGCAATCCTTGCAACTCAATATCACTGCAAAAATGCTACAATACATCAACATAAACCCTAACCCTTAGTTGCTTGCCCCTTAACCCTGTCTTGGGGGCACTGCCCCCAAACCCCCACAAGGGGTGCTGCCCCATGACCCCATTAAATAATTTGGAGGGAAACCGCACTAATAAAAGTATGGTAAATTTAACCTCCAAGTCTGATTAGGTTCCATATAACAACATCACCAACCTAATTGTTTGTTGACTCTAATGTCTAATGAGCACAAAGAGGCCCAATGGTTGGAGAATCTTGAGGAGAATCATCATCCTCTAAATGATGACTAGGAGAGGAGTATGATGAATCCCCATCATCATCATTTCCATCTAAAGTGGAGGAAGAAGACTCCACATCAAGATAAGGAGGATTAAGATCCTCTAAAGAACTATCATCATGGCATATTGTCTCTAATGTGGAGATAGATGGAGAAGTGGTAAGAAATAAACTAGGAGCATCCTCCTCAAAATGAACACTCCTCTTGATGAATGACTCATGAGTGGTGGGGTGAAGAATCTTGCAGGACTTAACACCATTTAGATATCCAACAAATATTGAAGGCTTGCTTTGTAAATCTATATCCTTACATTTTTCTAGTAGAATGTGGGCCCATGCAATAGAACCAAACACTCAAAAATGTTTTACTATGGGTTGTCAACTGATCCAAGCTTGAAAATGAGTTACCCCCTTCATAGCTTAGTGAGGAACTCAGTTTTGGATGTAACACACACAATTGATGGCCTCCACTCAGTATTGAGGTGCTAAGGATATGGAGTGAATCATGTAGTTGGCCATCTCTTTTAAGGACCTATTATTGCATTATGTGACACCATTCTATTAAGGACTATAGGGAATTATGTGTTGGATTTTAATGTCTTCAAAGGCATAAAACTACTCAAACCAATGGTTAACATACTCCCCCATTGTCTGTCTGTAGAATCTTGATGGTCTTCCCTAATTATTTCTCTACAAAAGCTTTGAAGTCTTGAAAAAACTCAAAGACATTAGACTTGTATTTGAGAAAATATACCCAAGTGTATCTAGAAAGATTATCAATGAAATTCAAGACATATATATCTCTACTGAAAGATGGATGTGGAAATTGCCCTACCAAGTCACGATGTACTAACTCCAGAAGTTGTGTGGCTCTCCATGATTTACCTTTGTCATATTTCTCCTTAGGATTCTTACCAATAATACACCCCTGGCAAAATCCTTCAAAAGCTCCAATAGAATGCAACCTTGAAACCATGTCATACTGCTTGATTTGCTACAAGTAGCGGTAGTTCAAGTGGCCAAACTATTGGTGCCACAAATAGCTAACCTCATATGAGTGAGTGAGAAATACAAGTGAAGGACAATTAGAAACAAAATGAGAAAAGTGATGCAATCTAGATTGATGATCAACTTTCCCCACTATGCAACTCACTAATTACCATTGTGTCTAGTGTGAACTCAACCCACTTGCTAGAGCTAGTGTGAGTGATAAGATAAACATATAGGAGATTAGTTGACAGACATGGAATGTAGAGAATATCCTAAAATGTTCCTTTGCCTATGTCAATAGACCCTCTCCCATGCACTTCAATAGGAGTGTCATCACCCATTAGTATAGATGGCATAGTACATTGCTCTAAGGAGAAAAAAACATCCTATGAAAAATCCATGTGGTGAAAAGCACCCGAGGCAATAAACCAAGTATCAGTATGTGAAGCAACATCAACTAGTGCCTTGCCCTTTTCTTTCCCCTTACTATTATTTGTGTCCTTAGAAGACCCCTGAGATGAACCCTATTTGACTTAGTCAGGCACCTTGATATTGTTATTTTCAAGAAGCTGTGAAAGATGATCTATTTTCTTATTTAAACACTTGTGTTCATCACATCTAGGATTCTTACAATAGGCACATTTTTCCTTCTCCTTCTTAGGCTTGTTGCCTTTGAAAGAAGAGGCCTCATTAGTTGTACTAGAGGCAGATGGTTTCTGATCTTGTTTCTTCTCTCCTTGGTTCATTTGTTTCTTATTTTCCTTTCAAAACATTTTCTAATCTTTAGTGCCTTGATTTGTAGCCCAAACATGAGATTTAGAAGTTTTAATTGTACCCATGTGAACCAAATTATCCTGCTCCTTAGTGAGTTCAACAACAAAATCATCAAGAGAAAGTATTTTGTAGGTAGAACCTAGGGCACATTTAGTAGCATGAAATGTAGAAACAAAAACTAAGTGGTTTGGACCAATTTTTGAAAGAATACTTAAGGTCAATTGTGTGTCTTTCTTTTCAATTGCACACTACTTTAATTGCAATCTAATGGCTTTTATCTTTGTGAATAAGTTTTGAATTATATCAAAATTACATGAATTTAACCCTATGAGTTCATTCTCCAATTGATGACCTCTTATTTCATATTGTTTACCAAAGAGACCTTCCAATATTGTCCGAACTTAATTTGGATTTGTAGTAGATTAAATATGAGAAAGTAAGTCAAGAGATATAAACATGCACAAAGTACCATATGCTTCATCACATTTTTAAACCATTTTGGTTTTTCTACAATTAATGTTGGTTCATTTTCATGCCCCATTGTTACCTGATGCAACCCTTGCTTCTTGAAATATATAGTCATTTTGGACTTCCAATCAAAATAGTTGTAGGGTGTGAGTACTAGAACTATCAATTAATCCATTTTAATGTAGAAAAGTAGATTATAGTTTATTGTTTGTGCATAAAATAAATTGTAGAAAGAAAACATGCAAGATACCCCCCCCCCCCCATTTTCACTAGTCTCAAAAATCACCCCTAGAGATTACAAGCTTAGCACTTTATAATTCATTGTGTTTACAATGCTTTTTCCAAATTGTAATAGTCATAGGGCCCAAAATGGCCAGAAATTGACTTTTCCAAAGTGGACTTGTTATAAAATCTAGAAAAAAATAACTATATAGCTATGTAATGCTCTCCAATAGCTTTCCAATGCCTATTCATTTACAAAAAATGGAGATCTAAGGTGCAAGATATGGTATGTCAAATGACAAAACAACTACCAACTTCAACTTGTAATAGCTAGAGAAAAATGGAAAAATATATGATCAAAACCACCATGGATGAAAAATAAATTTCACCCTCTTTATGTCACCTATTTGTTTACAAAAATCCAACTCTATGGAAAAAATTATGCCAAGAAAAAAAATCTCCCCCCTTTAGCACAATAGAGGGTCAAAAATAGGCCCCTCCTTACCAAGAGGCAATGCTCTAGGCAATATCACTAGTAGAGCAAAGGATGGGTGATAGGAAGGGTGGCTGGAGGAAATCAGTAGGTGGTGGTTTGAGTTTGACCATTGGTGGTTAACCAATTATATGATCATATGAGGATATTTGAGAGATTGAAGGAAGATTGGTTAAATTCTATAGCGGTTTATCAGTGGAATGACGTAGCTAATACAATATTTGAGAGATTGAAAGAGGATATGTGTACAACTCTAGTTCTAGCTACTTCAGTCTTCACTAAGGATTTTATTGTGGACTATGATGCTTCAAGAAATGGTATAGGAGTAGTTCTCATGCAAGAAGATAGGCCCATTTCTTTTGAAAGTTATTAGTTGAAGGGTAAGAATCAACTCAAACCCAACTATGAGAATGAAATGATAGCTATTTTTCATGCAGTAAAACAATGGAGGACATATCTGATGGATAGACACTTCAAAGTTAAGACAAATCATGATATACTAAAATATATTTCGAAGCAATAGTTATCCTCTGAAGAACAATAAAAATGGGTCATTAAGATCGTGGGTTATATGACTTTGAGATTTTCTATAAGAGAAGGAAGGAGAATGTAGTGGTTGATACACTATCAAGGAATGTTAGTGTGAACGGGGTACTTTATCTAACTAGTCCATTTCCTAGCTAGTTCTTTGCTTAGGTCCTTTTCACACTAGGTTAAGTTTACTTAGGGACTTTTTCACTTTATCCCATATTGGTTGTATTTTTAGTCTCTTGGGTGGTAAATCCTATATATACCCACTCATCACTCTCATATGGACATACAATCTCATCTCATTACATGCTTTGCATTTCCATTTAATAGAATACGATTTATTCTATCATTTATGGTTTTCTAGATTTGCTTTCCTATCATTCATTTGCATTCTTGGGTGGATTTTTAGCCAAATCTTACATGGTATTGATCAGAGTGTCTGTGAGTTGTGGGTTAGCATTTTCAGAAATCTAGGAGTGTAGAGATGTTATTTTTTAAGCACATGAGTATGCTTCTCTCTTGCATCCTCACATGATCTGGAGAAATAGAAAAGTGTGGAGAAAATACTATTTTCTGGGGGGCTCTTATTTTGACTTTCCAATTGTAGATTTATTCAAAGATTCCTCAAAAAAATTTGAGCTCACCATTGAGTCTAGAGCAGTTGAGATAGTCAAATTTGCCTTTTGTTTCACCCCAATTGGACATTGGGGGCCAGATCTGCAAGAGTTTGAAGTGGGAGGTCCATTTCTAAATTACGTGGAGGTTTCTACATTTAGTAGTACCACCAAATCTAGTAGAAGTTCCACCAAATTTGGCAGAAGGAATTTTGAAACCTTGACTCCTCTCCATTGGAAGGCTTGAACTTGTACTCAAACTTTGGAAGTTGATATCTTGGGCTCATGGCCTCTATTTTTTGAGCTACTTTTTTTTATTTGGGCTATTTTTTCACACTCTATGCAGTGGTGTAGTTAGTTTCTAATATTGATACATAAATTTTCTCAAAATTGTAGATTGTTTTAGGTGATACTACGTAGTTCTCATTTTGGGAACTTCAAAGGCTCATAAATTTCACATACGACCTCGTATTGAGGTGATTCTTTTTTTGAAAGTACATGACTTTTTGTGTACTTCCTAGTGGTGCTATTTATTTCACTTGGTATAGTTCTAAAACTATACTTTTATCATATACTCACTTCTAAGGATTTGTAAACACATTGAATTCAAGTCCACTCAACATTTCTTACTGGTGGCACTTGTAAACCACACTAAAAATAAAGTTTCAAATCATACTTATTGGGGGGTTCTTTGATTGAGTGATTTGGGGGCGTCTGTTGGTGTGTATTGTACTTGTGCATGTCTTTCTACTTGTGCTCTCTTTTCCTTCACAAATGGATGATTTTAAGTTTCCATTTCTAACACCATACAACTAAAATACATGGCATCAAAATGCATGGAATGCCTTAATGCAACTTGGATATACACCTTATGTTGAACAAAAGGTAACTAAACCCAAAGATGATAAGGAAAAGGTACTCTGGATGTTTGAACATACAAAAGCTCTTAGTTGTCTTAGGAGTCTAGTTTCCCTTGATATTATGTTTCAAATTGATGGATGCACAAATTCACATGATGCAGAGGAAAAATTAAAACATTGTATGATACAACTGATGAAGTAAGAGGCTATCAAATTGACACTAAATTAATGCGTCTTGATCCTAAGTTTTTGACAACATCCTGGACTATGTTACAAAGGTAAATGACCTTAAAGCACAATATAAAGCATGTGGCATTAAGAAAAGGACATTCAGTTGGTATTCAGTGCTCTCAACAAACTTGGGCCTGAATATTTAGGCTTTGTTTCTAGCTTTCACACTCATAGGTTGAATATGGGTGTTGCATACACTATGTCATCATTTGCATCTTTTTTCTTAGATGTTAATGCATGAACAAGGGAAGCTACTATTGATACGCATTAGACAACTGAGAGGGGGGGTGAATCAGTGGTCACAAAAACTTAAACACTTCTGCAATTAAACATTCATCACTTATCCACAATTATTATGATTTAACAATGAGTGCATGAAATCAGAAGCTTAACAACATCAAACACAAGAGACACTAGATTTACATGGAAACCCCCAAGGTGGGGAAATGCCATGGAGAGGATTAGCTCTCAATATATATTGCAATCTTGAAATAGTGATGTCCAGGCTTGGTCACCCCATGGGCCTAAACATACTATCTTACTGCCATGAAGAACAACTAGGTCTAGTAGGCTCACTGCCTCAACCCTAAACCTAGCAAGATTACAATAAGAGCTGTTAAACCCTATTGGTGGCTTACTGCCAAATTCACTGCCATGATGAACACCTTTCTTTATTGTGAATAAACAATTCCTTAGCTCTGCTCTTCCTCTGCCCTACTCTTCCTCTGCTTTGCTCTTCCTCTACTCTGCTCTTCCTCTTCTTTCCTCTTCCTCTCATTTGCTTTGCCTTTGGACCTTTCTTAATGTATTCTCATTTTTGCTCAAGGACAACTTTTCCATGACTCAGCTACAAGTATTTATACACTACATCAACCTTGGAATGATCATCAAGGTCAACATCAACCATTAGAATAATCTCCAAGGTTGGTATTACAAACATTTACAAAATAGGTCCTGACCTATTGCAACATGATGCAAAGGGAATGAAATGCAGATCACGCCATGCCTTAGCTGGGACTCAAACATGATCTTCCATGCCACAACACGCTTCCACAATCTTCTAGAGATCTTTGCAATCACTGGGATCAACCAGGTCGGCCAAGATTGGTTACACGCTAAGTTATCTGGGAACAATCTTCACACACCATCTCAATTTCTTAACGTGGACCAAAGTCCAGATAGGAACATGATTAGGAGACATACACAAGCACACTATAATCATCAGGAGCAACTGCACGATCCTTAACCACTTTATTCATAGGAATCTTCTCACTAAAGTACATGCACTTTACTATCTTCAACTGTCATAAAAGAAAGATAGCTTATGGACCACCAAACCACGAACCATTGCAACTGTAGGCACTTATCATCATCCCAAACTTCCCTCTAGAACTATATAGAAAAATACTTTCTTTCAGAGGAATGCAAGCCAAATATTGTCTTCATGTCTCAACTGAACTTATAGAAAAACAAGGCTTCACTCTGGTGAACACAACTCACTCAGATCTTCATACAGATGGCTTAGACCTAAAATGTAGCATCCTCAGACATACCTCTAACTTGCTTCCAATCCGTAGACCATGATCTTCAAGCAGGAACCAATGTGGAGCAGTTTACCGGATTGATCTTCAACATACAACTCACTGTTTGTATTGTACTTCTCTGTAGTTTACTTGTTTCTTCCAAAGAGGCTAATTTTCTCAATATCCTCAACATACAAGTCTTCTAAACAATAAATGGAATAGGATACAGTTGACACCAATGACAACAAGAATATGTTGACATCAATGACAACACCAATTAGACACATACTTGCAACAATCTCCCCCTTTGTCATTGATGGCAACATATGATGTGAAAAACTACAATAACCATCAAGACAAGATTCTCCCCCTTTCTCTTTACACATATGCACTCTTTCTTTCTCCAAAATTCTCCCCCTTTCTCTTACACATCTACACTCTAAGTTTTTCACATGACTTCTCTCCCCCTTTCACATCAATGGAAAAGGGCACAGACTTGCACTCTTCTGCTTTGATCTAATCTCTCCTCTGAACTCTCTGACTACTCCCCCTTTCTTGATTCTTTCCTGACTGCAACTTTGATTCTTTATGCAAAGTTTTCTGCTTCTTGGTTTGTCAATTCTCACCTTAGGATCTCACTACTACTGTCATGTTTTCTCTACCAGCAACACTACAATACTTTACTACTCTTTATTAGAAATTCATATTAGCATCATTTACCTGCTTCCTTTGGGAGATGATTTCATTAACCATTTCAGATTATTACCTGTATTGCTACACCTGTTTTCCTTTTATTGCCTTGATTGACAACTTATCCTTGCATATCTCAACCAGAGATTTACCTGCAATTCCTTTTCTTTGCCAATGCACCTTAGCTCTTTTGCCCAAGAACTCGTCTTCAGTGTGGTGCTTCTGCACAATCTCTAGGGATCTCAAGAATTCTTTTTGGAACTTCTTATTTAACTTGATTTTCTTCTTGTTCAACAGGTTGATTTGATTTATACCTACTCAAGTATGACATTCTTTCTCTGATTTCATCAACCTTCACAATAACACTTCTCAATGATCTTTCCCAGAGTCTTATTTTAGTATTTTTTACTTGAACTCTATTTTGAATGTAGATAGCAGTATGTGTATCTTTTCTCCAGTATGTATCTGGTAGGTCAGCTTCCTTCATCATTGATCTAGCAGTCTCTTGGACTGTCCTATATTTCCTTTTAACAAATTCAGACAATTGTCTCCTTATCCCTTGTTCTTTACAAAATATATTGAATTCATTTGATGTGAACTTGCCTCTACTATTAGACCTTGAGCATTAGATCCTTAGTTGTATCTCATTCCCAGTCATTGCCTTCATAATCATTTAACTCTGAGCTCATCTGTAGATTTTCAAATTGTTTCCAAGGAAAACTTATCTATACAGAAAACAATCCTGAACTTCTGTTACTCATTATTCTCAAGATCAGACAAATTTATGGATATAGATGTAATCACTGATTAATAACCATATATCAGGACTGCAGAACAATAGTGAACCCAAGTGGACCAGAATTCTAGAGCCTTGTCACTTGATTTTATTAGTTAAATACTTAACCAAAATTCATAACCTATCAGCTTGTCCCTTAAGTATATACTTGACCAATTCATTTTTTATATATTGCTTATACTTTAGTCATCTTGGGCTTCTGGGCCATAATCCTTTTATGCCTTGATCTATAGAGTTCCTTTCAAGCAATCTTTGATGTAGGTTCTCATAACTTTGTGCCGAATCTCAACACTAACTATTTGGCTAGGGGATTTAGAGTTTTCAATATAGCTCCCCCTAAGCCATGACTCACAATCTACTTTTTGGAGGAAGTAGCTTCTCCAGAGCCTAGAGCAGACTCATCTCTTCCTTCATTTGTTTCCTTCCTGACCCAAACCTTGTTCATTTCTTCCTTGACCTCTGCCAGATCAACCTTTTCCACTGACTTCTTCAATTCTTCTTGATTATCATTCTTCATGTTCTTACTTCTACAAAATCTTGCAACATGTCCAGGCTTGTTGCAATTAAAACACATAGTACTTTTCTGACCATTGATCCTTTCATTCATCCTTGACCTGCATAAGTTAGCTTTATGTCCAAATTTATTGCATATATAACAGTAGCCACTGAAGGATTCCATTTTCCCATTTGTCCCATAGCCTTTTCTCACTTGGCTTCTACACTCATTTGCTCTATGTCCTATTTTGTGGCAAGCATAGCTTCTAATGGAATTTTGACTAGAGAAGGATGGGATATTGCGATGCACCCTATTTCTACATTGATTAGCCTTGTGACTAAATTTGTTGCATAAATTGTAGTAACCATTGAAGGAAGGGTACCTTTGAGCATTTGGCTATTTGATTGATAGTCTTCTGCTTCTTTGATTCAGAGTCCGTCTGATCTTGTTTTCTTCCTAACTTGTTTCAAAACCTTTGTCTTTTCCAAATGTTATGCCTTCTCTGTCATTTTTTTGTTCTACTATTAACCTATCATATCTGGTAGCACTCACACTGAGTTGATCTCTTTAAGCCTGTACATATTTTAGATCAGATTTCAAGTCTTCAACCTCTTCTCCAAGCTTCATGTAGTCTTTAACTTTGCCTTTTAGGCAATTCTCAATCTTTGTCTTTTCTTCAATGTTCTCTTTTAGAGTTTGTTGTAGCTGCCTGATTTGCCTTCTTAAATCTTCTTTCAAATCCATGTCTTCATCTGTAGTTCTTGAGTTGTCTTTGTCAATACTAGAAATTAAGCACATATTCATTTGATTTACAACAGCTTTGTGATCTTCCATATCGCATTCAGTGGTATGGGAACCTTCTTGTTTTACAATGTTCAAACTCTTGTTGGTTGAGACTAGATTCTCCTGGATGTTTTCAATAACCTTTACATTTGTACTTTCCATGATCCTTCTAAAACTATTGTTGTAACACTGATAAGCTCTGGTCCAAGATGAGTATCCAAGAAAAATGCCTTCCTCAAACTTAGCATTGTCCTTTTCCATTCTGATGAGGCATTTGCTTCCAAAGATTCTAAAATATTTCATAGTGGGTATTGATCCACACCATAACTTAGCAGGGGTCTTTCCTTCTTTGGTTGTTACCTAAACTCTATTCAATGTGTAGACAGATGTTTGTATTGCCTCCTTCCAAAATACATCTGGTAAATTTGCTTCTTCCATCATTAATTTTGCATTTTCCTGAATAGTTCTACTTGCTTCTTCCATTATCTTAATTTTGTCTGAGAGTTGTTTTTCTATCCCATAGGTTTCACAAAATATACTAAAATCATTGGAGATATGTTCTTCTTCTTTCCCAATTCTTAGGCCTTTCATGTTCATGCCTAGCTCATTTTCAAGGGTTTCTTTAAAAATTTTGACTGCCTCCAGAATCTTTGATTTATCTTTTAAAAAACTAACCCAAGTCATTCTAGAAAAGTCATCAATGAAAAACATAAAGTACCTTTGACCATGGAGACTTGATGTTCTTGTAGGACTGCAAAAGTTTGTATGAATTAATTCCAATCATTCAATGGAGGATCTTTCTTTATCTTGCCATGCTTTTCTTGACAATCTTTGACATTTCCTACAACTAATATTGCTTGAGTAATCAATCTCTAGTAGATCCTTCACAATCTAAACTAAGTTCATTAAGTCATCAAGATTTGTGTGGCAAAGTCTTCTATGCGAAACCCAACTTTCATTTGTCTGAGATGTGTAACCAAGAAAGTCACTTTTTCTAAGATGATAGAGATTCTTTTCAGTTCTTTTTACAATTGCTATTGTAGCTCTAGATTTTTCTTTGACTTCAAGAGTCATTCTAAAATACAAACTTGAATCCCTTCCTACATAACTGTTTGACGCTCAAAAGATGTTGTTTCAAACCTTTTACATAAAGAACATCTTCAGAAATTTGTCTGTTGCCAAAAAATTTTGATCCTATTCCATAGACTCCAGTAGTGCAGTCATCTTCGAACCTGACTAGCCCTTCATTGTATTCTTCTAGACTAACGAAATTACTTCTATCATCAGTCATATGGTTTGAGCAGCTACTATCTATAACCTAACAATCTTCATCATTGGTACAAGCTTCAGACCATCTTCGATGGTTATCATTTTATTCTTCATGAATCGCTTCCTTGGACAATCTGCTCTTGATATCTCTTGAAGAGCATTCAGTTGTATTAGAGAGTATTTGTTTTCCTTTTGTCTCCATTTGGATCCTCCCTTGAGTTGTTAGACTCTTTCCAAAGGGACTTGGCTTCGATACCAATTGTTGATATGCATTAGACAACTGAGAGGGGGGGTGAATCAATCGTCATAAAAACTTAAACACTTTCTACAATTAAATATTCATCACCTATCCACAATTATTATGATTTAACAATGAGTGCATGAAATTAGAAGCTTAACAACATCAAACACAAGAGATACCAGATTTACGTGGAAAACCCCAAGGTGGGGAAAAACCATGAAGAGGATTAACTCTCAATATATATTACAATCTTGAAATCGTGATGTTAAGGCTTGGTCACCCCACGGGCCTAAACATACTGACTTACTACCATGAAGAACAACTAGGTATAGCAAGCTTACTGCCTCAACCCTAAACCTACCAAGATTATAATAAGGGTTGTTAAACCTTGAGGGCTGTTAAACCCTACTGGTGGCTTACTACCAAATTCACTGCCATGATGGACACCTTTCTTTATTGTGAATAAATAATTCCTCAGCTTTTCTCTTCCTCTGCCCTGTTCTTCCTCTGCTCTGCTCTTCCTCTTCTTTCCTCTTCCTCTTCTTTGCTCTGCCTTTGGACCTTTCTTAATGTATTCTCATTTTCACTCAAGGACAACTTTTCCACGACTCGGCTACAAGTATTTATACACTACATCAACCTTGGAATGATCATCAAGGTCGACATCAACTGTTGGAACAATCTCCAAGGTCGGTATTAAAAACATTTACAAAATAGGTCCTGACCTATTGCAACATCATGCAAAGGGAATGAAATGCAAATCATGCCATGCCTTAGCTAGGACTCAAACATGATCTTCCACACCACAACACGCTTCCACAATCTTCTAGAGATCTTTGCAATCACTAGGATCAACCAGGTCAGCCAAGATTGGTTACACGCTATGTTATCTGGGAGAAATCTTCACACACCATCTCAATTTCTTAATGCGGACCAAAGTCCAAATAGGAACATGATTAGGAGACATCCACAAGCATGTTATAATCATCAGGAGCAACTACACGATCCTTAACCACTTTATTCATAGGAATCTTCTCACTGGAGTACATGAACTTTACTATCTTCAACTGTTATAAAAGAAAGATAGCTTGCGGACCACCAAACCACAGACCATTACAACTATAGGCACTTATCATCATCCCAGAATTCCATCTAGAACTGCATAGCAAAATACTTTCTTGCGGAGGAATGCAGAGCCAAATATTGTCTTCCTATCTCAACTGAACTTACAGAAAAAGCAAGCTTCACTCTAGTGAACACAACTCGCTCAGATCTTCATGTAGATGGCTTAGACCTGAAATGTAGCATCCTCAGACATACCTCTAACTTGCTTCCAATCCCCAGACCATGATCTTCAAGAAAGAACAAATGCGAAGCAGTTTACCAGACTGATCTTCAACATACAACTCACTGTCTGTACTGTACTTCTCTGTGGTTTACTTGTTTCTTCCAGAGAGGCTAATTTTCTCAATATCCTTAACATACAAGTCTTCTAAACAAGTAATGGAATAGGATACAGTTGACACCAATGACAACAATAATATGTTGACATCAATGACAACACCGATTAGGCACATACTTGCAGCATCTACTTTCCATGTGTCTCCTTAAGCCATCACAGTCTCAAGCTTTGTTGGTTGGTTAATCGAAAGGACAAAAAGAATCAGGTAAACCTAATAAGAAACAAAAGAAATCCAAGAAGAATTCATAGAAAGATCAACTACAATCCTCATCTACCTCTAAAGTAGACTCTAAATCCTCTTCATCCAAGGGGAATTCACAAAAGAAGTAAAGACCAACTTGTAGCTACTACAAGAAGGTCGGTTATGAGGAACACTCTTGTCATGGGAAGTAGATTGATGAGTTGGAGCATCTTCTAGAAAGAACAACATTAATCTTCCTTCCTCTATTGCTTAGTAATCCTCCACTACTTTTTCCAAATTAGGTAAAGGGAAAGAAACTACACTTGTTGCTTCTAAAGATTCTTCCTAGTAGTGGATTCTAGACTCAGGTGCATCACAGTACATGGTTCTATCAAAGAATAGTTTTCTTGGTTGAAGCCTTGTTTTGTACCCAACATTATTATTAGGGATGATTCTCTAGTTGATGTCATTAGGAAAGGTTCAATTGATGCTGGCACTGGTACATTTAAGGATGTTCTCTATGTGCCTAATCTATCATCCAACCTTCTATCTATCTACCAGATCACCTAGAATGGAAGGAGAGTCAAATTCACTCTAGATTCTGTCACCATCAAGGATCTCGAAGATAATGTAATCCTTGCATTTGTTAAGGTTGACCATCAATCTCAACTCTATGCTTTCTCTCACTTTGTTCCTAATTCACATTCTACTACTTTGCTCATCCATGAACAGATTCTATGAGCAAATTATGGCATGATCAGTTTGGCCATCTCAACTACCACTATCTTTAGTAGCTCAACACACAGGATATGGTCATAGGTCTTCCTTAGATTAGTTTTTTAGATGGATTGTGTTTGGTTTGTTCCTTAGGAAAGCATCCCAAGGATAATTTCAACAAAGGGAAGTCTTGGATGGCTTCAAAACTCCTTGATCTAGTTCACAATGACTTAGCAAGTCCATTTCCATCTTTGTCTTTTAGCAAGGATCACTACTTGCTCACCTTCATTGATGACTATTGCATATATACATGGGTCTACTTTCTTCAACACAAAGGAGAAGTATGACAAATTTCAACAGTTCAAGGCTCATGCCAAGAAACAATCCAGGAAGCGCATCAAAATTCTTCGCATAGACAATGGCAGAGAATATGTGAACCATTTCTTTGAATAATTTTGCACTCTTGAAGGGATTTATTTTCATCATACTGTCACCTACACACCACATTAGAATGGTATAATAGAGAGGAAAAATGGGTCCTTTAAAGAGATGGCTAGTTACATGATCCACACACACTCCCTTGCACCTAAGTATTGGGCAGAATCTATCAACTGTGCTTCTCAAATCAAGAATAGGGTTCCTCATAAGGCATTGAAGGGCATCACTCCATTTGAATCCTAGTGTGGAAGGAAACCTAATGTGTGGAAATTTAGAGTTCTTGGCTTCCCAGCATGGGCACACATTCCTCTGGAGAAGTATCGATCCTTAGAACCTCAGAGTTGACCCTACATCTTTGTTGGATACCCCGATGGTGTCAAAGGATATCAGCTCTTCAATCCTAAGACATGTGATCTCTTCATTGAGTGTAGTGTGCATTTTGAGGAAAGATCTATCTCATCCTCACCTCTTCCTTCCTCCATAGAGGATTTTCCAACAACTTCCTCTATTCACAAAGTTGATCATGAGGTTTCATCCTCCTCTTCAAAGAGTTCAAATTCTAAAGCTAAAGATTCTCCTCCATCCCCTTCCATGCCTCATTGGGCTCATCAAACACTTGAGTCTATAAGAACTCTTGTTGGGGATCCTTCAAATACATAGAAGACTCGGTCACATCACCAAGATATTTTGCATTCGTACATTGCCATAGCTTTAGATCCATAGTATTTTTGTATGCCCATAAGTGTTTGTGCCTATTTATTTATCACCTTTGGCGTATTGATATTTTGTTGTGAGTTTTTTTGTATTGTAATTGCTGATCGCTAGTCGATACCAATGTTCGATCTAGTTTTTTGTTATGTGTGTATTTGGACCTATGTGACTCTTATAGATATATATATGTGTTTATGTGTTGCAAATATGTGTCTAAGCGGAGTTGTCATTGATGTAAACATATTCTTGTTGTCATTGGTGTCAATTGTGCCTTAGTTTGTTGTTTGTTCAGGAGAGTGGAATGTTGAGGATATTGAACAAATTAATGAAGACTCAAGGTTCACGGACCTTATGGCTGTATAGAGGATTGTCAAAGGCTACTCCAGTCAAGAATTGAGAAGTCTGCATGAAGATTTGAAGAAGTTATGACCATCTAAATAGAACCAGATCTTGCAGTATTCAGAAGAGACAGAGTGACAGTAAGTTGGTCTGGATTACTCCACAGTGAAATATTATGATCTACAAATCTGAAGGCATGTTTGGGAAGTCAGTGTGTATCATAAACTCCAGTCATTCGTGGTTTGGAGATCTGCAAGCTATCCTTCTAGTTTGATAGTCATGGTAGACAGTGTTCTTGAGGTTCCGGAGGAAGATACAAATGATTCTAGTAATTTGGTTTAGAGTGGATGTTATTAATGAGTTCAATGTGCTTGTGGAAGTCTCTAGATCATGTGGCTACTATGTTGGAGGTCCGCATTGGAGTTTGAGCTTGTTATTGAAGATTTCCTCTTTGAAGTTGTTCTTCCCAGCCTTGGCCGACCGGATGTTCCTAGTGTGTTGCGGATGATCTAAAGATCATTTTACGAAGTATGGCATGTTAGTAGAGGAAGATTCAAGTCTCAGCTATGATTGGCTGAGAGTGTAAAGATCCGCGTTAAGTTTGGCCAACTTTGTTGATCAGTCTAAGATTGATGAAGTGTATAAATACTTGTTGAAGAGTTGTTAAACAATCATCCTTGAGCAAAACAGATTAAATCCAAATAAAGGATTAGAAGCAGAGAAGAGAAGAAAAGGAGAGAGCAGTATTAAGTGTGAAGTTAGTAAAAGAGAATTTGGGGCAAAGCAGAAGTTTTTGAGCATTCATTGAAACTGAACCAGACATGAAGTAGATGCTATTTCTCAGTTAATTCTTTCTGTTCTAAATAAATTTTGTAGGTAGTGAGCCTCTCTTTTTGAGTAGTGTGCCCGAAGGCATGTGCCTTTTATTTTTCTAAAGTACTTCTAACAGGGTACAAATCTTTGTGGGTTAACCCCCACCGTGGTTTTTCCCTTAACCGGGTTTCCACGTCAAAATCTTGGTGTCAAGTGTGTTGATTATGTTTCTACTCATATATCGTTGATCTATGCTTTAATGTTTACATCATTAATCTGGTAGTACGATAATAAAGAAGGATAAAAGCAGAAAAAGTTTATATTGTATGACAACTGATTCACCACCCCCCTCTCAATTGTCCGGTCTAATTCCAACATTTATGTTTATTTAAAGCTTCAACTTCACTATTTTCATTTAAATAATATGTTGGGTGGGTGGAAATGATTCCTTTAGTATGATTATGTTATGTGATTAATTGTACCTTGATCATATTTATAGAATACTTGATTTAATTGAAATGTGGTTTTTAAATGATTAATATTTATTTGCGTAATTTTTATCATTGCTTCAGTTATTGTTATGTTTTGAGTAGATGTACAAAATGTTTGCAATGATGGTGCAAGAAATTACAGGTATTGACCAATGAGTGAAATGTGGAGTAGATGACATGGGACACTTGGCTATCTCACCTCACCATCTTTGTGTTGTTAAAACCAGTGAAAAACCTCATCTAAATATTACGATTCTGGATTCCCCTTGTGAGAGACCTGTAAATGTCTTCTTGGGAGTGTTTGATTTATCACTTGTGCGATTTGATTTATGCCTTGGAAATCATCATTTTATGCTATAATTTCCTAGTTAGGAGAAAATAATTTAAATGATTATTTTATATATCAGAAGATATTTAATTTGAAAAGGCATTTTAATTATTTGCTTGGTATTTGAAATAGATTTAATTCTATATAGAAAAAGAAATGTTTTTATTCTATATGTTATGTTAGTGAAGATTAGCTTAAGGGAAATGAAAGGGTTCGATAAGCCTAATCCTAATTAGTGGTTATATAAGGGAAAAAGGATTCTATTTCATTTCATTATGCAAATTGATATTTTGGAAAAATTGGAGCAAAAACACATTTCTTAAACCCTCTTGAAGAATTTTGGATTTCTGATTGCTTGGGAGTTCTTGGATTTGATTTTTGTTGAAAGGTGAAGTGTGCAGTTTGTGATTTTGCATCTTTTGCGTTAATCCTTTGTAGGTTTATGCTTGAATTTGAATTTTTAATTGAAATTTTTAGTTTAGGAATGGTTTGTTTTTCAAAATTGAATTTTCAATAAAGGTCAAGGAAAAATTTTCTAAAATGCAAATTTTATTTCAAAAGTGTCTTTTTGGGTAGATTAGGCCCAAAAGGGTATGTTTGCATTTTTAGTTTTTGGATTTCTTGGAAAATGTGAAAAGAGCATGAGTTTCCCTATTTTGACCTATCATAATTTGTTGGAAAAACTATGTGAATGAAAAAGATTGTTGTTGGGTTAATTTAGAACAAGAGGGTACTTTCAAAATTTTGAATTTCATTGTATTTGAAAGTTGAATTTTTGGTGTGAGGAATTTTGGGAAGGATGCTTCAAGATCCGTCAATAGCAGACCCGAACATTCTTGAAATTATTTTATTTTATTTTTGGAATTTTTAGGAAATTTTGAATGTTTCTTATTATGTGGATTGATGGATTCTCCCATATGTTTAATTTTATAGTTGCATTGGGAAGCATACCTTCATGGGTAAAATGCTCTTTTTCTATTTTCAAGTTCCTAGAAGGAGGATGCCCTTGGTTGTGTGGGTTGGATAGTTCCCAACTCGTTAGACATGATTGGATGCAAGGGTGTGCTAGAAAAGTACCCATTGAGCTTGTTAGTTGTGGGGAAGAGGGATGTCATCTCTCTCTCGAGGCTTTGTGTGATTGATTGATGACTATCTTGTGCTTTGTGTGTGTGTGAATGGCATACATCTTGTGACTCTCATAGGTGAGTGGTTTAGCAATCACCTTGTGGCTCCCATGTCTGAGTGATTGACATATATCTTGAGGATCTATGTGTGATTGATTGCGTCCATCTTGTGTCTCCCATGAGAGTGGTGATGTAATATCCTGAGGCTACTATGTGAGTGGTGTCATCCTTCTTGTGGCTCTAGTGTGAGTGTCATCTTCCTTCTTGAGACTCATGTATGTGTGTGATCCTTTCTTGTGCATTGATTGGTGTGTGTGCCATATGTTGCCTTTATGCTCCTTATGGTGTGAGATGTCACATGTGTGTTACGAGCACTATTGATGTGAGTTTATTTCTTGTTGTAATTATGTGTGATCCCATCTTGTGACTTTGGTGTGAGTTATGTGGTTGAGACTCTTGTACTGGATTGAGTATTTTATGTATTCCTTGGATTGGTGTGAGATGGCCTTGATAGAGGGTTTGCAATGACCATCTTCTTCGTATCTTGGGAGTTTCCTAGAGTGGCATAGTCATCTATTATGCTCAAGGATGATAATATGGTTTGGAGGTGGGTAACATTTCCCTATTGGTCCTCGAGCAGATCTTTTCGGAGCTTGATGAGTTCTATGTTCATTTTTGGACTTTTGACTATATTGTACTATGTGCCTGTCAGGGCATTTTGGTGGTAGTGTATTATGATGTTTATTCATGCCTTGTATATTTTATCTATTGGAGTGTGATCCATGTTTGTGAAGTAACCTTTGTTGTGTTGTATTTTTTATGATGTCATTTGGCTAGAAAACGAATCATGATCTAGATGGAAATTATCATTTTGTAACATTATCTCTTGTATTGAAAATGGATAACTAAGGATGTTGAAGTCCTCAGTTTTATATGATGTATCTATATTATTTTATTTTTATGGATTGGAATGTATTTTCCCCACATTATGATTGGCATTTCTATTTTTGGTTTTGGCCCAATAATGTGGCTTTCCGTTTGAAATTTATCTTCTTCAGCATGTATGTTAGCATTTTGGAAACATGGTTATAATTCTATATTTGAGTTATTTCTTCCTTTGATGTTAGATAGCATGTTTTTTATGTTCATAGAGTGGATTCCATGTGATTTGGACCCTTGTGGATGTTTCATTGTGGTGAGGTGTCATAGTCGACCCTTCATTTGGCTTGTTGGACGAATGTCGACATTGCTTGGTGTTTTGGCCACATCTCGACATTGGTTGTCTATCTTGGAGGCTTTGGTTGTGTTGAAAGATGTGTTCCCTTTGTTTTCACCTTCTCCCTCATTCCTTGTTCACTTATTTTTCTTGTTGATCTCCACCTTTGTGGGAGAGCATTTTCGACATGCATGTTCCTTGTCGAACTTGAATGGCCTTGGGGCTATTGTTTTGTCTCCTGGGCATTGGTGAGGGGTTCTTTTGTGTTTTGGGGGTTTGGAGTGACCTTGGGGGGCATGAGAGTTGTCTCAAAACTTGTGCCTTTGTGAAAAATTCTATTCAAGCAAGGTTTAGGGACACTAGCACCCCAAATGGACTCTAGCACCCAGGAAGGACACTAGCACCCAAGGAGGACACTAGCACCCAAGTAAGCACTAGAGCTAAGTACCAATGACCTAGAAAAGTGCTAAAGTCCCTAGATGCATTGTTATCTTTGAGCCATTGGAAAGTGAGTATTTCTTGACATTTTTTGGGGAAATTTTGTATACGAAAGTTGTTCAGGCCCATGGTCACCTAAGTCCTCTGATATTTTTATCTCATCTGGGAGTGTTCTATTTTGGGAGTTATGACCATTTTTGTCTTGGGAAGCATGCGTTGTGCTATGTTGTTTGGCTTTCATCATTTTCAATGAAGGTTGTGATCCTATTTATGGATCCCCTTCTTGGTTGAGTTGTTGTCTGTGCTTAGATGTTGTGTTGTGTCATGATGGAATGGATTTGAGGCGATTATCCCCCTCATCATATTCCTTGTAGTCACAAAAGTACAAGGTTTTGGATTGGCATCCAACATTGATGAAGGAGGTAAATCATAAAACACACAACAATAGAAATGACACACAAAAAATAGAATATTTCTTTATTGATTTGGACAACTCATTACATTACAGAAGCTCAATTACAATCAAAGAAATCAATCCTCCATAGGCTGCAACACACTATAGCTACACATCACCAGAATCCAGAATCTTCTGCCTTTTGTAACCCAAAATTAGCTAGGGTTTCTGTTTTCCCACCTATTCTTGACTCTACACTTTTCCCCTTAACTCTACTACTTCCTAGGGTTCCCAAAATAGTCATAAATAGCACTTTTTGGCAGCCTCTAGCTAAATTTCAAAATTTGCAACTCCCTCCAAAAGTAGGTCAACTTCCAGGAAACATAACTTTTGATCGGGGTGTCCGATTGATGAACCGTTTCAAGCGCCAGAAAGCTCGAGATGTGAACTATCACACATGGATTTCTGTCAAATTTTTTGAGATGTTATGGGATGTTTTAGTGCCTCATATCTCATTTCAGAAATTTTTAGGGGCTTTTCAAAAAACAAAAACTTTAATATCTTTCATCTCACAAATGATCTTTGCCTAATTCCTTCGCCAAAGGTATTATATTTTAGTTATGAAGCTTTCTATAAAATTTTCACTTCAATCTATGCACAAATGCAAACTTTCCTGAAATGGTAGTTAAACTTTCCAAAACTGGTAGTTTGCTATTTTTAGCAGTTTGGAAAACTGAAAGTCCTACATAGTTATTTAAGAGATTATGGAACCAGAAACACTAATTATGGAAAGAAATGAAAACAACTACAATGATTTTGAATCAACTTGTTTTTGGGTTATGCAAGATTACCCTTACACCACTGGATGTTCCTGCATCAAACCTTCATCATGGAATGTGTTCCATCCTCTTGTAGGTTTATTGTGTTGGCCTTGTCACACGATTGGTATGTCTTCTGCTTGTGTTTGGTTGGTGTGTTGGACCCTAAGTGGTCACCTTGGTTATTTTACATCATGTGATAGAGTCTCGTCGTGGGACGATGCGACGTTTCTAGTGCATGATTTTGCAATTGGGACATGTGCATGCCACAATTACATCATGAAAAATTTGTTCATTAATGTCCTATTGTAAAAGTTTGGGCATTACATTTGGTATTAGAGCCCATGTTGGAGCATTGGGAGCTCTTAGTTGTTTGTGTTTCATGATGCTTTGCATGTGTAGCATAATTGGATTATTTGTGCTTATGATTTGATGTGCTTATTTTGTTTTTGTGTTGACGTGTGTGATTTGTGAGTTGAGGAGGATGCTTCCTAGGTGCTATCGCACTCATTGGGGTGGTTTAGATAACCCTAATCAGGAACCTCTCGAGATCTAGAGTGATCACTCTTTTCCATTGAGGCACATATAGCCTAATGAGCAGGTTAGACTTCTAGAGATGGCAGGGTTGTTGAGAGAATTGTTGGATAGGCTTTCCCCTAGGCAAGAGGAAGCACAACCTAAGGTTTCTCCACCTTTTCAGGAGCGTGGAGAGAGTTAGTTTTGATAGAGAGAGCATTCTAGAAGCCCAGACTAGTTTAGTGAGATGGATTAGCTCAGGCAGGAAAGGCCTCTTTGAGAGGCTAGGTAGTTGGTGGATTAGAGTAGTGTGCTAGAAGCTCACATGAGAGATTTGTTGCAAGCGAACCCACCTACCTTTGAGGGTTCAACTAAGGGATCTAAGGCTGAGAACTAGCTCTTGGCCCTGGATAGGTGTATTTTGATGTATCCCTATGGTAACAATACCAAGACTAGGTGTGTTATCATGCATTTGTGCTAGTTTGCTTCCACTTAGTGGCGCTAGGAGGAACAAAAGTTCCACCTTGATATTGCAACAGTTTCATGGGAGACTTTTCTAGAGAGGTTCCACTCATATTATATTTATGATCATTTTAGGCTACACTTTGCAGATGAGTTCCATGAGCTTCAACAGTTAGATATGACTATGGATCAGTATAAGAATCAATTCTTTGAACTAAAACAGTATGATAGGTCAATGGAGAATGAGGGTCTGCTAGTGCATAGTTTTGTTAGAGGTCTGAATGCTTGCATCAATGGAGATGTTCGTATTCTTGAGCCGAAGACTTTGGAGGTTGCTATGGAGAAGGCTAAACTGATTGAGGAGATTTTGGTGAGAGGTTTAGGAGGGTAGGTAGGAGTGTAGCCTTGTGCTCCTTCTCGATCAGACTCGAGGGTTCAAGATTCTAATCCCGCACCTAGAGAGTGGTGCAGAGACATCTTACATTCCTCCTACACCTCAGCAGTAATCTAGGAAGGGTTCCAGGTGAGCTCAAAATAGAATGTGTCACAAGGAGCAACAAGTACAGTTTGAGGGTGGGTTTGTTTCTCCACCTCATTAGCATTAGTTTGGTGAAAGTCAGGTTAGTGTTGGCTTCTCTAGTTTTCAATAGTTAATAGGCCTCAGCCCACACAGTCTCGTCTAATAGGACCTTGCTTTGATTGTGGTGTACTAGGTCATTTGTGAGGGACTATCCCTAGGGTTTTGTATCTGTTGGTGGACAAGGTGTTGTTGCATGAGAGCTAATAGTAGGTGATGTGGGGAGATCACATTGAGTGTTAACTATGGTTGATTGTCAGGATGACCTTCGGGCTTCAATTATGGATTTGACAGCTAGAGTTGGGTGGCCATCTTTGTTTGCTTCCCATCCATAGTTTGTAAGGCCTTCTAAGTCAAGGCATGGACCTGGTAAAGGTACAATGGAGTAGCTCTATTGTGCTCTTTTTGTGGGAAGGCAATGTGGTTATGGGTATTAGTCCTTCTATTGTTGTAGGCTTCCAGGAGTAAGACTATCTCTAGTGGGGGAGGATGTAATGCCCATAGGTGTTTGTGCCTGTCTCTTCATCACCTTTGGCCTATCAATGTTTTGTTGTGAGTTTTTTTGTATTGTAATTGGTGATCGATAGTCGATACCAATGTTCGATCTAGTTTCTCGTTATGTGTGTATTTGGACTGATGTGATTCTTATAGATATATATGTGTGTTTGTATTTATTTGGAGCTTCAGCTTCACTGTTTTCACTTAAATAATATGTTGGGTTGCAGAAATGATTCCTTTAGTATGATTATGTTAAATGATTAATTGTATCTTGATTGTATTCTTACAATACTTGATCTAATTGAAATGTGCTTTTTAAATGATTAATATTTATTTATGTAATTTCTATCATTGCTTCGGCTATTGTTACATTTTGAGAAGATGCACATAATGTTTGCAATGAGCGTGCAAGAAATTACAGGTATTGTCCAATGGGTGAAATGTGGAGTAGATGACATGGGATGCTTGGATATCTCACCTCACCATCCTTGTGTTGTTTAAATTAGTGAAAAACCTCATCCAAATCAATTCCAAATCCAAATTCCCCTTTTGAGAGACCTGTAAATGTCTCCTTGCGAGTGTGATTTATCACTTGTGTGATTCTGCATGTGCTTGGCATGCAAATTGATTTATGATGCCTTGGAAATCATCATTTTTGTTAATATGTGGTGACTAATCATGCTACAGGGGTTGTGGGTACACGAAGCAAGGTAAATTTTGGTCACTTTGTCAGCCACAATTTTCCCCTAAAATAATTAACAGGGGAGTGCAAGGGGCGGTTAGATTGCTATTGGCCAACATGAAAAACCCACTTTTTATAACTGCCATAAGTCTTGATAAATAAGTGGTTGGAGAATGCAAAAAGCCATGAGTTAGAAATGAGATTGTGAATGTATTTTCATGTATCATAGTAGTGGTATTGAGTTGTGTTGTTCTCAAAATCAGCTACGCTCGTTTTTGTAGACAACCCCACGAAACTTGTCCGTTTCGTGAATCTACACTCTAAGATCGCAAATCGAGAAAAGATTTTCTTGTTCTCGTGCGAGGTCAGTTGACATTTTGAAACTCGTTTGCGACGTTTCCTTGAATTAATTTCTCAATATTTGCGAAGAAAATTCAAGTCGTAAATTGGTTAAGATGTTAATTTTAGTCGTTTTTAAGTTAGTAAATTTTTGACTCTTGATATGCAAGAGCGGCAAAAAATGCCGCTCTTACATATTATTTAAGCTTGTTTTTTTTGTTTTGATGTAATGTCGGCAAAATTTGCCGCTATTACATCATTTTAAGTTCAAAAGTGCAGGAGCATTAAATTCACCGCCATCGCATATGTCATCGAAATTTCATCAAATGCAATGACGGCCTTTTTCACCGCCGCTACATGCTTTCTTTTGGTTTAATGTGAGGTCGGCAATTTTCGCCGCCTTTACATGTTTTTCTTTTCCCTTTTGCGCATGAACGGCCGAAATCTCCGCTCAAGCAAGATTTTGTAAATCTTGGTCACGCAGTGCCATTAATGGCCACTCGTGCCACTCGCTCAGCATTTATGATTGAGTTATTTATGTCTTTCGACAGTTTATTTTCTCCATTTCATCTCCTCTTCCCGAGCTACCCTCCAGACCTCTCCTCACGTTGCTTGATCGCGCCGTCAAAGAGATCGGTCCACATTCATCGCCAACAAACATAGGGTTTTCGAGTTATAGAACGGGTAAGTTTCTCTCTCATTTTCTGTTCTCCTCCTTCCCGGGTTTATCAAGAATGTTTCGTTTTAATTTTTGTTTTTGGTTTTCTTTATGTTTTGTTTTTTGTTTTGATCTGTAGTTTCCATTTTTTGTGGTTTTGTTGTTTTGTTTTCACCTAGGGTCGCCCTAGATTCTACCCCGAAAACCCTAGGGATTGTATTGCCCTAGATTTCCCAAACCCTCAATATATACCATTAGTGTAATGTCGGCGGATTTCGCCGAGCCTTCACTTGTATCAGGCGACCCTTATCAAATGTGCATTGTCCGCAATTTTCCCGGCCCCTGCACTTAAAGTTGCAAATGTTATCAAATGCAACAGCAGCTAAGTTTGCCGCTAGAACCTCACCACACCTATCAAATGTGCATTATCGGCGAAATTCACCGCTCGAACATGTATGGAACTTCCCTCATGTGATGTCGGTAAAATTCCCCGACCAAACATCAAAAGCGACAAACACAACCTGCAGTGTCGGCAAATTTTGCCGCTCCAACATAAACCCCTACTTTCCTGCATCGACGGCAAATTTTGCCGCTTATACCATTTCACTCCTCTCTCAACATGCAAAGGCGGCAAAATTTTCCGCCGATGCAAATAATACAAAACCCCCATATGCAAGGGCGGCGAATTTTGCCGCCCGTGCAAAAATGTCTCAAATTTTCCTAACACTGGAAAATTTCCAATTTCGTTTTGTCGAGCCCGCTTCTCCTCTGATTCTTGGCCAACTCGCACTATAGCCCTTTTTCAAGCGCATTCCCATGGTCGTGATCGTCAACATGCAATTTTCCCAGATTGCCCATATTTTCCCTGATTGCATGATCATGATTTTTGTTGCAGTTTCTCTTGCGGAGCTCCGTTCAACGTCAAACTTCTTCTCGGTAAAAGTTCATCCAAATGACTGACTTGTCTCCGAAGAAGGCAAAAGCAATGAAATACAAATATCAAGGTGTTTTCCCAATCACCTCAGTCCATTCTAATGTTGAGGACATTAGAGATACGGAGATTGGCCATGTTTATATGGCTGAGTTTGTAGAGAGAACCAAGTCAAGCAACCCCAGTGCCATGATGAAGAAGATAGTGGAAAGTAATATTCATCTGGTATCCTCCTTCCCGGTGGCGGCTCACAATACAGAATTTGTTCTTCAGTGTGCCCATTTTTATAACAAAGCTATTAGAGCTGTGGTAGATGCCAGTGGTAATGTAATAATCAGGTTGGATCCTGAGTTCATTGACAAGGTGTTCATGTGTCCTCCTGCGACAGAAGTATTAAAGCTTGATTTCGTTGAAGCTCAAAAGGAATATGACAAGAATCCAGAGAAGGCAAAGAAAGTGATCAACAACAAATGGTTGAAGACTGCAAGGTCAAGTTTGTCAAGGTGGCCACGCAGTTTTCCTCGAAGTGATTTTGTGGAAGAAGTTGGTGACTTGATTACCCTCCTCAGCAGAATAAGAGGTTTGTCCTCATCTTCACAATTTCATGAATGGATGTATCCTTTCATTAAGGTCATACTCCAAGGCAAGCAGGTTATTTTCTGGGGAGAGCAAATCAGTAACGCTTTGCATGACCAGCTGACAAAGGTATCCACTACCTCTAAATTCTTCATGACTTCCTATCTGGTATACATCGCAGCCTCCATGAGGATTTTTCCAGGATTATCATCAGAAGGGGATAGGAGAGTAGTTCCAGTATATCAGTATTATTCTCAGCTGACATTGAAAGGTTCCATTCACCATTTCAGGAGAGTGAATGATGCGTTCTTTGCTGTATTCTTGTGTCTTTTTGATCCCCAACTGGAGCAGAGAAGAATTTCAGACGAGGCATGGACAGTGGTTAATGGTTTTGGTTGCATGTTTTTGCAATTTCCATCTTTTTCATATTTGAGGGTTGGCTTTTTCCAAGGCTACCCTTATATGCTTCCTAGATTTCCTTCAGATAGACTGGTCTTGATGGAGTTGTGCAGATAGATGATTGTTGTGCATAACAAGCAAATGGAACTCAAGAAGCCTGGCTTCAGATTTCCAGTAGAGATTGGCAGATATTCAGTGTTGACTGCTGCAAAGGCAAGGGCTATGGAGACAGAAATGCAGTTGGTCACCATGAAGCAATTCAAGAGGAGGCCAAAATTTGACTACCGGGGTGTGAAGGATAAAATCAGGAGGAAAACTCAGTTTCATGAACCCATGGTGGAAGATGTCTGGATAGATTTGAGGACCGAGGAAGATATTAGGAAACTGGACTATAGTAGGCTGTCTCTAGAACAAATTGAATATCTAGGGCTTGCTGATATTCCAGAAGACCTTGTGGATGATGGCAAATTGGTTGATGCCAAGTATGATGCAGAAAAGATAGCTAGTACTCCTTTACCTCCAATCCAATGGTCCCAAAAGGAGTCGACTTCATTAAGGAAGAGGTTTGAGCCCATATTGGCTAACACCAATAAGTGGCTGGAAGATAAAGGAATTACGCTGAAGGAATTCCTCACTGGTTCAGAAACTGAAGTTCAAGAGCAGACTAGTAAGAAGGTTGAAAACAGAACGAAGAATAAGAGTGATGCTCCATCATCCTCTAAAACACATAAACCTAAAATCAGATTTGTGACGAAGAAAGCAAAAGTTGTTGAGGAGGAACCTGAACCAAAAGAAATGGAAGTCGAAGAGCCAGTGACTGAAGATCTGGCAACTGAAGAGCCAGCTACAGAAGAGATGGAGTTTGAAGACAGGAATTTAGATCAACAAGATGAAGAGGCTTTGTCTCCACAGGACAATACACCTGTTGCACCCCCTGTGCCTGCTTCCCCTATTAACATTCCTTCCTCTGAATCCCCCTCTCCTCCTAAAATAATCTTCGATAATCCCCACAGCACTTTTGAAAATGTTCTTCGTTCTTCTGATTCAATTCCTAGTTTGTCTTATTCATCTTTTGATATTGGAGACACGTCTATGTTTGATCATTTTGTGATGAATACTGAACAAGTTTCAAGTGCCAATGTAACAGGTGCAGTTTTTACCAACACCCCGCCTATTGTTTCTACCACCAGTACAAGCACAGTTCCAGGAACACCAGTGGTAGGAATGGACTCCAATGTGAATACTTCTCTGCTTCCACCTTGGTTGTCAGCTTACACGCCAAAGAGGAAAAGGCAAGTCATCTCCCCAGATGATTTTGATTTCACTAAATTGGTACCTGCAAAGCCTAAGGCTCCTAAGAAACCAAAGATCCTTTCAAGGGTACTTGAAGATAAGGGGCAGAAAATTTTGGAGATAGCAAAACCCCCACAGGATGCAACTGTTGAAAATTTTGATATGAATGACTACTCGATTTCTAGGGTTGAATTGGGCAAAATCACCCATGAGAGCGCTAAAAATGATATGCAGTCAGCCATGGACATCCTGATCCAGAAGTTCGACAAGGCAAAAGAAATGAAAGATTACTATAAGGCAAAGGCAGAACAGCTGACTGCAGTGGTAAGAAAGATCACTTTGAATTCAGAAGCAGTTACTCCAGAGGCCATTTCTGTAGAAGACCCTGTTATTCTGAAGGCAGAAAAGACTCACCTCAGAGGAAAAGTACTTGAAGAGTACTTAGACAGGATGCGAGCCCAGGGAATCTCTTTGCTCACGGAGGTATTTGAGAAAACAGATAAGATGAGGAAAGTAAGGGCAGAACTCAATGATCTCATTGATGCCATCTCTCAAGATATTGAGCGCACAGAGGATACTCATGATAAGTGGGTGGAAATGAGGAAGCTGAAAATAAGTACCTTGATATCCATTGGCGCCATTTCTAACAGAGATTCATACACTAAAACAAAAGAAGCTCTGATGTACAGGAGCAGTATGCTAAGGAATTTGATCAAGGATCTTGAGGCTACAAAAGAGATCAGCGAAGAAAATGATGTCAACCTTTTGCATAAGTTGGAAGAACTGCCTTGTAACTTGGTATCGCAAGATAACCAATTCCTGTCAGCAGAAGAAATGGTCAAGGAATTTGAAGACATGTTCCAAAAAGAATTTGAAGATAAAGTATTTTCAATAACTTCTGTGGACAACCTCTTGGACAACCAGTTAACCTTGGACAATCTGAAAACTAGGTTAACCAATCATGCCAAGTCAATCACTACAGTAAGGGACGCCATAGTGAGGGCCAGGATGATCTTCAAAAACACATTCAACCCAGATAGCATTGAAATGCAGGCGACCTTCACTATGTATGATCACCACGTGAGAAAAGGTGGTGACACAAATTGAAGCAGCTGGTTTTTCCCTTAGTTTATTTTCTGATTTTCACATGTACTTTCAAAGCAATTTTGGACATTTTTACATGTACATTTTCAATATGTAATTACATGTAAAAATATAGGAAGTCCCAAGTCAATAAGGACTCCTATTTTTGAATAAGTTAAAGTAGTTGTAGATTTCCTAGATTTTCTCAAGGTCTTTCCCTATAAATAAAGGGGACCTCTTTTGTAAATATCTATCTTTTGTCTATTGCAAGGAAACTCTGGCGAAATGAGAAGCAAATCAAGACTTTGTGCTTTTTGTAAAAATCAATATTCAAATATTTATCAATACAAGAAAGCAAATTCAATTCCAATCTTTGTCTTGGAATTATTTGTGTTGTGATAGTTTTGTTCTTACGTCTTGCTATCATAGTCTTATTTGATAATAATTGAAGTGTGGAGTTTATTACAAGTGATCGAAGAGCGCTCATAATTTGATTCTGGTAAACTTTGTGTTATCAAATCAGTTGTGGGTTATATGTTCATGTTTGTGAAAATACAATAGTTTGGAGACTTTGTGCTGCAAGTTGTTCTATTTGATTTACTTTTATCATCTTGAGGAGGAGTGAAGACTTTGCACTGCATTCTACTTCAAATATTTCCGTTTTCAAGTAATAAGTGAGGTAACAGAAAACTTTGTGTTTCTGTGATATTGTGATAATCTACGAGTCTTATATCAAGAGTTTGAAATATAAACATCTATTCTGAAAAAAGAGAATGAGATGAGATGGAACCACCACAAACAGTTTTTAGTGTACATAAATTGATAAGTGTTTGATTTACAAAAGTTAAGTAATTAGAGGGAACCTCCCCTTGCTGAGAGGAGAGACTTTGTCTCATCATAGCTGTGGCTGATATACCCATTTTGCCGTTAGTGAGTTAACGACAAAATATTCACCCAACAGTTTTTTGGCGACTCTACTGGGGAAGAACGCGCAACTTGAAGCCTCACGCTTCGAGTTGAAGCATTTTCAGTTCTTTTCCGTTTTCTTGCAATATTGTGTTTAGTATAATATAGTCTGGCAGATTCCCGGTACACCAGAAGTAAGAGGGCTCAGGGTATTGTTGATCCTGCATTTGAGTTGATGTAGCAGAATAATTTTGGATTCTTAACTCCACGGCCTCGTCTTCAGCGCACCAGGAGTTTTCCCCCTACAAACACCAGGTCCCCAATACCAGGTGAAGTTTCTATTGCCAGTGCTAACAGAGTTTTGGTTGTTCATACGCCACCAAGATTTGTTATACCACCTTTCAATCAGCGCCTCATGGCAGCCCAAGGTCCTTGGGGTAATACCTTTGGTCCTCTAAATTTGACCCCACCATTACATGAACTACCTCGTAGTTCAAGAAAGAATTTCCCCAAATTCTATGGTGACGGAAAAGTTCATCCTGATGAGCATATTGCAACTTTCTGTATAGCCTGCGGTGTGATAGGTGTCGAGCACGAAGACGTGGCTGTGCGACTCTTTGTAGAAACACTACAAGGCGCTGCCGCAGATTGGTTCTATCACCTCCAAGCCCAGACCATAACAAACTAGGCTACTCTCAAAACCAAGTTCGAAGCCAGGTTCAAACCTGCGGAAGATGCTCATGCATTGTTGGCACAGCTGACACAGATGAAAAAGGAACCTCATGAACCAATGCGAGATTTCATCGCTAAGTTCAACAAATTGAGAAACAGGATTCCCACCGCTGCTGAGCCCACGGCGGAAAACCTCAAATGTTTCTTTATCAATACACAGCTTCCGGAGGTGAGTTTCTTATTGAGGCGAGCTGCTCCTACTGATCTTGCTGCGGCTCAGATTCTGGCAACTGAGGTAGAAGATGATCTTATCCTCGCGGGTAAGATAAGAAGGGACACTAATAGGAATAAAAGTTCCTCTTCCACCAAGAACGCTTCCACAAGCACCACAGATCCCATGGTGCAAAAGCTAGCAAATGAATTGCTAGCTCTCAAAAGACAAATGTCCCAAGGTATATCTGCACCTCCTTCTTACCGAGATATACCAAGGAGGACATTTCCAAATAATTCGTATCAAGGTAATGCTGCTAGGAATCAAGGACAGCAAAATCGTCTTCCTCCTACACAGGGGAAGCTTGCTATTGAAGCAGCACCGGTCAACTCTGCCGTTGGATACTATGAAGGGGAAAATGAACTTTCTTTCCAACCCGAGTTGGAATATGAAAATGGTGCTAATCTCTTCACAGAAGGAGAAGAAGAGATAGCTGGCGACTCTACCATCAGCTTTCTGAACTACCAGGATGAAGCTGAAAAAGGAGAAGTGAGTGAAGGAGCATATGCTATTTTCACTAGGTCTCAAAATCAGTCAGCTCTTCAAGCTGATAAAGGGAAAGCCAGGGAAGAATCTCAACTGGTGATTTCGATCGCTAAACGAGGGACTCCACTACCTTTCCAGTCAAAAGACCCGGTGGTCAATAAACAAGTAAGTGCCTCTAATGAATTTGTACCTTCCACTTCTACTCCTCAGACTAGTGCTGTCACTACTAAAAATCAAAATGATGGTTTTTCTTCCTCCGTATCTAATTATTTTCAGCAGTTCGATATAATAGACTATGCTAGGAGAACTAAGATACAAATGTCTGAAGTTGAATATTTACAGGCTAATCCTAAACAATTTGACAGATTAGCCAAATATGTCAAAAATAAGGCCATCCCTGCAGGACAAGAGTTTCCCAAAGTTACTCATGACTCCTCTAAAAGTAAACCTACCCAAAAAAATCTTGTTACTACTCCTCCTGTGGTTTCTGGAAAAATTGAACCTTTCTATGTTTCCCTACTAGTGAATGGTCACAAGTTGAGCAATTGCGTAATAGATTCTGGAGCCTTAGACAACGTTATGCCTGCTAAGGTGGCAGATGCCCTTGGCCTCACCTTAACCAAAACTTTTGGGAGGTGTTTCTCTATGGAGAATAAGCAAGTTCCACTTTTGGGTCAAATCAAAGACGCCCAATTTGCGTTTGCAGCTTTTCCGGATAAGAGAATCAAGATGACAGTCTTGGTAGCTGATGTTCCAGCTTCATACGGCATCCTCCTTGGACGTAATTTCTGCAAGGATGTGGGTGGAGAGTTGAACATGGATTTGTCTGAAGCTAGGATACCTGTTAAAGGTGTCATGCAGAAACTGCTTCCTGAGAAGGAGGCGAAATATATTGTTACTCAAACATCAAACCCCAAAGCTCAAATTTTGTTTGAGTCCTCGGGAATGGGTAACTATTTTCTATCTACTGAAGATTGTTCTGATTCATCAGATGAGGCTACATTGGGTGATAGCTCCGATATGTCAGATGGAGACTCAGAAGAGTTTTCAGACGAAAGTTCAGGTAAGGGTATAGCAATTCCAAATTCTTCCCTCACCGATGAAGAGGAATCTTTTGACTAGAGGAAGTCTAAGAAATCAAATTCTGATGGAGTCTGGATTTTAGAATTTGATGGCAGTTGTTCTTCTACCGGTTCTGGAGCCGGAGTGGTCTTGATATCACCACAAGGTGATATTTTACCTTTTTCATATAAGCTACAGTTTGACAATACCAATAACACCGCCGAATACGAGTCCTTGTTGCTCGGATTGGAAGCGGCGCATGCCAGAGGTGTTAAGATCCTGCATGCTCAAGGGGACGCCGAATTGGTAGTTTGTCAAGAAAGAAATTTGTACCAAACAAAAAATGAAAGATTGAGACACTATCGCAATCGCGTATGGGACTGCATTGAAGATTTCGATGCTTTCAATATTTCAGCTGTGCCAAGAGAGTTCAATGACCGCGCAGATTCATTGGCTGTTTCCGCCACTCTCATGGTGCCTCACAAGGATTTCAAAGGAAGCAAGTACACTATTGAGCTGGTCTTCAGACCAAGTGTACCTGATAACGCTGATCATTGGCAGGTGTTCAATGGCGATAATCAAATCATTGCTTTCCTAGAAAAGATGGATAGTTTTGACGAGCTTTACTTTGAAGGAAGCGAATCACCACCTCGTGAATATGTTTCTGAGGTAGATTCGCAGACTGGCGAAGAATTTCTATAGTTGAAAGGAAATAAAATCCCAAAAGGTTTGGTTTCCCTTGAGAGACTCTTTGATAAACATGACAGGTATATCAAGCAGCGGCAACAATAGCAGGATTTGAGTTCTTCCATGGAATTTGAGCAGGTTAATTTGGGTACAGAAACAGATCCTAAGATGGTCAACATCGGAAAATGTTGCACTGCTGATGAAAGATTCAAATTCATTACCCTCCTCCGCCATTACATTGATGTTTTGGCTTACTCCTATGATGATCTAAAGTCTTTCAGGCCTAAGGAGGTTCGACACGAAATTCCCCTCAAAGCTGGATCGTTGCCTTACAAACAGAAGCAAAGGCAATACAATCCAAAGATATCAGGTACGATTCTTTCTGAAATTCAGAAGATGCTGAATGCAAGGATTATTTTTCCAATTCATCATTCCACATGGGTTTCAAACATAGTACCTGTAAGGAAGAAGAACGGAGAAATCCGTATCTGTGTTGACTTCAGAAACCTCAACCAGTCTTCCTTGAAAGATAACTACCCTTTGCCCATCATGGACCAAGTATTGCAAACAGTGATAGGTTCAGAAATGCTATCTATGTTAGATGGTTTTTCAGGGTATAACCAAGTGGAGGTAAATGAAACTAATCAGTTCAAAACTGCCTTCACCACACCACGGGGCACATTTGCATATCGCAGAATGCCTTTCGGTCTGATCAATGCTGGCGCAACATTTCAGAGAGCGATGGATCTCACCTTCAGAGATGAAATGGGTAAGTTTATTGTGGTATATCTTGATGATCTGACTGTTTTCTCCAAAAACTGTCATGATCATGCGCATCATTTGCGACAAGTGCTGGAACGCTGTCGGCAAAATGGTATTTCCCTCAATCCCAAGAAGTCAGTTTTTGGGGTGACGGAGGGTAAGCTTCTTGGGCACATTGTATCCCGGGAAGGTACTAAGATTGACCCGGAGAGGGTTAAATCTATTCAAAGTCTCACTCTGCCAGCAAGTAAGACTGCTGTTCATTCTTTCTTCGGAAAGGTGAATTTTCTGCGAAGGTTCATTCCTGAGTTTGCAGAAAAAACCCGTCACATTGTTAATATGATGAAGGGTAAGGCCGCTTTCCGTTGGACCGTGGAAGGTAAGGAAGCGTTCGAGGACATCAAGAGAGCTATTGCTCGTGCTCCAGTTCTTGTTTGTCCCGACTACACTAAGGATTTCCTAGTCTATAGCTACGCTTCAGAACACACACTTTCAGCTATTCTGGTTCAGCAGAATGAAGAAGGCGTTGAATCCCCCATATCATTTATGAGTTGTCCTCTCAAAGCTCATGAATTGAAGTATTCGAATATGGAGAAGCATGCCTATGCCGTAGTCAAAGCAGTTAAGCATTTCAGGTTCTATATTCTAAACTCACACACTGTTGTCATAGTGCCTGATACCACAGTCAAATCCATCCTAACTCAACAGGAGTTCAGAACAAAGAGGGGTAATTGGATCGCTAAGATTCAAGAATTCGATCTGGATATCAAGCCTACCAAGCTTGTGCACGGTAAAGGGTTGTGTTAATTGATCGCAGACAACGTTCCAAAAGAGACAGGGGACGAAGAAGAGGAAGTTGTGGACACGCCAACTGTTCTTTTTGTTACTACAACTGACGAGTGGTATTCCAATATCGCTCATTTCCTTACCTATGGTGAGTGCCCTTCTCACTTGTCTTATAAGGAAAAGAGAACTGTCAAGTTAAAAGCTGCGAACTACGTTCTTTGGGACAATGGTTTGTACAAGAGAAGTCTTGATGGTGTATTTCTTCGTTGCGTGGATAAAGCGCAACAAGGTAGACTTTTGGAGTCTTTCCACAATTTGGCTTGTGGAGGGCATTTTTCAGCACCTATGACAGCTCACAAGATTCTGCGAGCTCGATACTATTGGCCTACATTATTCCAAGATGCGTACAATTGGGTACGCAGGTGTGAGTTATGCCAGCAGTTTGTTGGGAAACCAAAATTGGTAGCCTTACCTCTAAAACTAGTGGTGATTGAGGAGCCTTTTCAGCAATGAGGTATTGACTTCATTGGCGCAGTGAATCCATCATCAAGTGCAGGACATAACTATGTTCTCACTGCAACAGACTATTTTACCAAATGGGTGGAAGCTATTCCAGTCAAACACGCCACTTCAGAGGTGGTATGCAGTTTTCTCAAAGAGAACATTATTTCCAGGTTTGGAGTTCCAAACAAAATTGTCACAGACAATGCTACATGTTTTTCCTCTTGGGAGATTACTGAGTTTTTCTACGAACATGGGATCACCCTTTCCCATTCTTTAGACTATTATCCGCAAGGGAATGGTCAAGCAGAATCAAGCAATAAGAATCTGGTCACTATCATCAGGAAACTGGTAGATGAGAATCAGAGAACTTGGCATAAGGCATTGTTTGATGCTTTATGGGCAGATAGAATTACACCCAAAAGAGCGATAGGCATGTCGCCATTTCAGCTTCTATATGGTCTGAATGCAGAGATACCAATTACTTTGGAGTTGCCAGCATTGAAGTTGGTAAAGGCGTTGGAAGATAGAACTTTTGATAGTTCTATTGATAAAAGGATCATGTATTTGACCGAACTTGAAGAGCAGCGTACTGTTGTGGTGGACCGTATTGCTGAGCACCAAAATCAAGTAAAGAAATTCTTCGACAAGAAGACAAAGGCTCGTGAGTTTCAGGTTGGAGATCAAGTCTTGTTGTGGGACAAGAGGAGAGAACCAAAAGGAATGCATTGAAAATTTGATTCCTTGTGGAGAGGTCCATTCACCATTCATCAGTTCTGTGGTGAAAACAGTTTCTTGCTGGAGTATTAGGATGGGACACCATTCTTGTTGCCTCACAGTGGACAGCATCTGAAGCACTTCAATCCTTGAAGTTTCAGATAAGTTAAATTGTACACTTGTATAGTTTTGTATTTTAATTTTGCGTTTTCGTTTAGTCTTTTGTGTCTTTTTCTTGTTAGCTTGACTCTATAGCCCAATGGCATGGATGAAGGCACTTAGAGATTGGATTCTACTCCCCTCAATCGTTTCAAAGTTTGATTGAGGGAAGTTCCCCAGTTAGAGCCAGCTGTTGTTCTCAAAATCAGCTACGCTCCTTTTTGTAGACAACCCCACGAAACTTGTCCGTTTCGTGAATCTACACTTTAAGATCGCAAATCGAGAAAAGATTTTCTTGTTCTCGTGCGAGGTCAGTTGACATTTTGAAACTCATTTGCGACGTTTCCTTGAATTAATTTCTCAATATTTGCGAAGAAAATTCAAGTCGTAAATTGGTTAAGATGTTAATTTTAGTCGTTTTTAAGTTAGTAAATTTTTGACTCTTGATATGCAAGAGCGGCAAAAAATGCCGCTCTTACATATTATTTAAGCTTGTTTTTTTTGTTTTGATGTAATGTCGGCAAAATTTGCCGCTATTACATCGTTTTAAGTTCAAAAGTGCAGGAGCGGTTAAATTCACCGCCATCGCATATGTCGTCAAAATTTCATCACATGCAATGACGGCCTTTTTCGCCGCCGCTACATGCTTTCTTTTGGTTTAATGTGAGGTCGGCAATTTTCGCCGCCTTTACGTGTTATTCTTTTCCCTTTTGCGCATGAACGGCCAAAATCTCCGCTCAAGCAAGATTTTGTAAATCTTGGTCACGCAGTGCCATTAATGGCCACTCGTGCCACTCGCTCAGCGTTTATGATTGAGTTATTTATGTCTTTCGACAGTTTATTTTCTCCATTTCATCTCCTCTTCCTGAGCTACCCTCCAGACCTCTCCTCACGTTGCTTGATCGCGCCGTCAAAGAGATCGGTCCACATTCATCGCCGACAAACATAGGGTTTTCGAGTTATAGAACGGGTAAGTTTCTCTCTCGTTTTCCGTTCTCCTCCTTCCCGGGTTTATCAAGAATGTTTCGTTTTAATTTTTGTTTTTGGTTTTCTTTATGTTTTGTTTTTCGTTTTGATCTGTAGTTTCCATTTTTTGTGGTTTTGTTGTTTTGTTTTCACCTAGGGTCGCCCTATATTCTACCCCGAAAACCCTAGGGATTGTATTGCCCTAGATTTCCCAAACCCTCAATATATACCATTAGTGTAATGTCGGCGGATTTCGCCAAGCCTTCACTTGTATTAGGTGACCCTTATCAAATGTGCATTGTCCACAATTTTCCCGGCCCCTGCACTTAAAGTTGCAAATGTTATCAAATGCAACAGTGGCTAAGTTTGCCGCTAGAACCTCACCACACCTATCAAATGTGCATTGTCGGTGAAATTCGCCGCTCGAACATGTATGGAACTTCCCTCATGTGATGTCGGTAAAATTCGCCGACCAAACATCGAAAGCGACAAACACAACCTGCAGTGTCGGCAAATTTTGCCGCTCCAACATAAACCCCTGCTTTCCTGCATTGACGACAAATTTTGCCACTTATACCATTTCACTCCTCTCTCAACATGCAAAGGCGGCAAAATTCGCCGCCGATGCAAATAATACAAAACACCCATATGCAAGGGCGGCGAATTTTGCCGCCCGTGCAAAAATGTCTCAAATTTTCCTAACACTGGAAAATTTCCAATTTCGTTTTCCCGAGCCTGCTTCTCCTCTGATTCTTGGCCAGCTCGCACTATAGCCCTTTTTCAAGTGCATTCCCATGGTCGTGATCGTCAACATGTAATTTTCCCAGATTGCCCATATTTTCCCTGATTGCATGATCATGATTTCTGTTGCAGTTTCTCTTGCGGAGCTCCGTTCAACGTCAAACTTCTTCTCGGTAAAAGTTCATCCAAATGACTGACTTATCTCCGAAGAAGCAAAAGCAATGAAATACAAATATCAAGGTGTTTTCCCAATCACCTCAGTCCATTCTAATGTTGAGGACATTAGAGATACGGAGATTGGCCATGTTGATATGGCTGAGTTTGTAGAGAGAACCAAGTCAAGCAACCCCAGTGCCATGATGAGGAAGATAGTGGAAAGTAATATTCATCTGGAATCCTCCTTCCCGGTGGCGGCTCACAATACAGAATTTGTTCTTCAGTGTGCCCATTTTTATAACAAAGATATTAGAGCTGTGGTAGACGCCAGTGGTAATGTAATAATCAGGTTGGATCCTGAGTTCATTGACAAGGTGTTCATGTGTCCTCCTGCGACAGAAGTATTAAAGCTTGATTTCGTTGAAGCTCAAAAGGAATATGACAAGAATCCAGAGAAGGCAAAGAAAGTGATCAACAACAAATGGTTGAAGACTGCAAGGTCAAGTTTGTCAAGGTGGCCATGCAGTTTTCCTCGAAGTGATTTTGTGGAAGAAGTTGGTGACTTGATTACCCTCCTCAGCAGAATAAGAGGTTTGTCCTCATCTTCACAATTTCATGAATGGATGTATCCTTTCATTAAGGTCATACTCCAAGGCAAGCAGGTTATTTTCTGGGGAGAGCAAATCAGTAACGCTTTGCATGACCAGCTGACAAAGGTATCCACTACCTCTAAATTCTTCATGACTTCCTATCTGGTATACATCGCAGCCTCCATGAGGATTTTTCCAGGATTATCATCAGAAGGGGATAGGAGAGTAGTTCCAGTATATCAGTATTATTCTCAGCTGACATTGAAAGGTTCCATTCACCATTTCAGGAGAGTGAATGATGCGTTCTTTGCTGTATTCTTGTGTCTTTTTGATCCCCAACTGGAGCAGAGAAGAATTTCAGACGAGGCATGGACAGTGGTTAATGGTTTTGGTTGCATGTTTTTGCAATTTCCATCTTTTTCATATTTGAGGGTTGGCTTTTTCCAAGGCTACCCTTATATGCTTCCTAGATTTCCTTCAGATAGACTGGTCTTGATGGAGTTGTGCAGATAGATGATTGTTGTGCATAACAAGCAAATGGAACTCAAGAAGCCTGGCTTCAGATTTCCAATAGAGATCGGCAGATATTCAGTGTTGACTGCTGCAAAGGCAAGGGCTATGGAGACAGAAATGCAGTTGGTCACCATGAAGCAATTCAAGAGGAGGCCAAAATTTGACTACGGGGGTGTGAAGGATAAAATCAGGAGGAAAACTCAGTTTCATGAACCCATGGTGGAAGATGTCTGGATAGATTTGAGGACTGAGGAAGATATTAGGAAACTGGACTATAGTAGGCTATCTCTAGAACAAATTGAATATCTAGGGCTTGCTGATATTCCAGAAGACCTTGTGGATGATGGCGAATTGGTTGATGCCAAGTATGATGCATAAAAGATAGCTAGTACTCCTTTACCTCCAATCCAATGGTCCCAAAAGGAGTCAACTTCATTAAGGAAGAGGTTTGAGCCCATATTGGCTAACACCAATAAGTGGCTGGAAGATAAAGGAATTACGCTGAAGGAATTCCTCACTGGATCAGAAACTGGAGTTCAAGAGCAGACTGGTAAGAAGGTTGAAAACAAAACGAAGAATAAGAGTGATGCTCCATCATCCTCTAAAACACATAAACCTAAAATCAGATTTGTGACAAAGAAAGCAAAAGTTGTTGAGGAGGAACCTGAACCAAAAGAAATGGAAGTCGAAGAGCCAGCGACTGAAGATCCGGCAACTGAAGAGCCAGCTACAGAAGAGATGGAGTTTGAAGACAGGAATTTAGATCAACAAGATGAAGAGGCTTTGTCTCCACAGGACAATACACCTATTGCACCCCCTGTGCCTGCTTCCCCTATTAACATTCCTTCCTCTGAATCCCCCTCTCCTCCTAAAATAATCTTCGATAATCCCCACAGCACTTTTGAAAATGTTCTCCGTTCTTCTGATTCAATTCCTAGTTTGTCTTCTTCATCTTTTGATATTGGAGACACGTCTATGTTTGATCATTTTGTGATGAATACTGAACAAGTTTCAAGTGCCAATGTAACAGGTGCAGTTTTTACCAACACCCCGCCTATTGTTTCTACCACCAGTACAAGCACAGTTCCAGGAACACCAGTGGTAGGAATGGACTCCAATGTGAATACTTCTCTGCTTCCACCTTGGTTGTCAGCTTACACGCCAAAGAGGAAAAAGCAAGTCATCTCCCTAGATGATTTTGATTTCACTAAATTGGTACCTGCAAAGCCTAAGGCTCCTAAGAAACCAAAGATCCTTTCAAGGGTACTTGAAGATAAGGGGCAGAAAATTTTGGAGATAGCAAAACCCCCACAGGATGCAACTGTTGAAAATTTTGATATGAATGACTACTCGATTTCTAGGGTTGAATTGGGCAAAATCACCCATGAGAGTGCTAAAAATGATATGCAGTCAGCCATGGACATCCTGATCCAGAAGTTCGATAGGGAAAAAGAAATGAAAGATTACTATAAGGCAAAGGCAGAATAGCTGACTGCAATGGTAAGAAAGATCACTTTGAATTCAGAAGCAGTTACTCTAGAGGCCGTTTCTGTAGAAGACCCTGTTATTCTGAAGGCAGAAAAGACTCACCTTAGAGGAAAAGTACTTGAAGAGTACTTAGACAGGATGCGAGCCCAGGGAATCTCTTTGCTCACGGAGGTATTTGAGAAAATGGATAAGATGAGGAAAGTAAGGGCAGAACTCAATGATCTCATTGATGCCATCTCTCAAGATATTGAGCGCACAGAGGATACTCATGATAAGTGGGTGGAAATGAGGAAGCTGAAAATAAGTACCTTGATATCCATTGGCGCCATTTCTAACAGGGATTCATACACTGAAACAAAAGAAGCTCTGATGTACAGGAGCAGTATGCTAAGGAATTTGATCAAGGATCTTGAGGCTGCAAAAGAGATCAGCGAAGAAAATGATGTCAACCTTTTGCATAAGTTGGAAGAACTGCCTTGTAACTTGGTATCACAAGATAACCAATTCCTGTCAGCAAAAGAAATGGTCAAGGAATTTGAAGACATGTTCCAAAAAGAATTTGAAGATAAAGTATTTTCAATAACTTCTGTGGACAACCTCTTGGACAACCAGTTAACATTGGACAATCTGAAAACCAGGTTAACCAATCATGCCAAGTCAATCACTACAGTAAGGGACGCCATAGTGAGGGCCAGGATGATCTTCAAAAACACATTCAACCCAGATAGCATTGAAATGCAGGCGACCTTCACTATGTATGATCACCACGTGAGAAAAGGTGGTGACACAAATTGAAGCAGCTGGTTTTTCCCTTAGTTTATTTTCTGATTTTCACATGTACTTTCAAAGCAATTTTGGACATTTTTACATGTACATTTTCAATATGTAATTACATGTAAAAATATAGGAAGTCCCAAGTCAATAAGGACTCCTATTTTTGAATAAGTCAAAGTAGTTGTAGATTTCCTAGATTTTCTCAAGGTCTTTCCCTATAAATAAAGGGGACCTCTTTTGTAAATATCTATATTTTGTCTATTGCAAGGAAACTCTGGCGAATTGAGAAGCAAATCAAGACTTTGTGCTTTTTGTAAAAATCAATATTCAAATATTTATCAATACAAGAAAGCAAATTCAATTCCAATCTTTGTCTTGGAATTATTTGTGTTGTGATAGTTTTGTTCTTACGTCTTGCTATCATAGTCTTATTTGATAATAATTGAAGTGTGGAGTTTATTACAAGTGATCGAAGAGTGCTCATAATTTGATTCTGGTAAACTTTGTGTTATCAAATCAGTTGTGGGTTATATGTTCATGTTTGTGAAAATACAATAGTTTGGAGACTTTGTGCTGCAAGTTGTTCTATTTGATTTACTTTTATCATCTTGAGGAGTGAAGACTTTGCGCTGCATTCTACTTCAAATATTTCCGTTTACAAGTAATAAGTGAGGTAACAGAAAACTTTGTGTTTCTGTGATATTGTGATAATCTACGAGTCTTATATCAAGAGTTTGAAATATAAACATCTATTCTGAAAAAAGAGAATGAGATGAGATGGAACCACCACAAACATAGTTTTTAGTGTACATAAATTGATAAGTGTTTGATTTACAAAAGTTAAGTAATTAGAGGGAACCTCCCCTTACTGAGAGGAGAGACTTTGTCTCATCATAGCTGTGGCTGATATACCCATTTTGCCGTTAGCAAGTTAACGACAAAATATTCACCCAACAAGTTGCAAGGTTGTTGGTTGTATTCTGGTTCAATTTACTGGATAATAATATATTGGATGGTTGTGTTTGTGGATGTAACCAACATTGGGTGAACCATGTTAAATCTTTGTTGTTCATTTATGTTATTCTTCATTGTTATTTTTTTTATACTTAAATCTGCATATAATTGGTAATGTGATTGCTCTAGTCTGCCATTGAAATCCTAACATAATCCTAACAATTTTATGCTATCATTTCCTAGTTAGGAGAAAAGAATTTAAATGGTTGTTTTATATGTTAGAAGATATTTAATTTGAAAAGGCATTTTAATTATGTGCTTGGTATTTGAAATAGATTTAATTCTTTTTGGAAAAAGAAATATTTTTATTCTAGATATGTTATGTTAATGAAAATTAGCTTAAGGGAAATGAAAGGGTTAGTTAAGCCTAATCCTAATTAGTGGTTATATAATGGGGAAAGGGTTTTATTTCATTTCATTATGCAAATTGATATATTGGAGAGAAAATTCGAGCAAAATCACATTTCTCAAACCCTCTTGAAGAATTTTGGATTTCTAATTGGTTGGGAGTGCTTGGATTTGATTATTGTTGAAAGTTAAAGTCTGTAGTTTTTTATTCTACAACTTTTGAGGTAATCCTTTGTAGGTTTATGTTTGAATTTGAAATTCTAATTGAAATTTTTAGTTGTAGGAATTGTTTGTTTTTGGAAACTGAATTTTCAAGAAAGGTCATGGAAAATTTTTCTAAAATGCAAATTTTATTGCAAAAGTGTCATGTTGGGTAGATTAGGCCTAAAAGGGTATGTTTGCATTTTTAGTTTTTGGATTTCTTGGAAAACGTGAAAAGACGATGAATTTGCTTGTTTTGACCTATCAAAATTTGTTGGAAAAACTATGTGAATGCAAAAGATTGTTGTTGGGTTAATTTAGAACAAGAGGGTATCTTTAGACTTTAGAATTTCAGTCTATTTTGAAAGCTAATTTTTTGGTGTGAGGAATTTTGGGAAGGATGCTTCAAGATCCGTCAATGGCAAACCCTTGACATTCTTGAAATTATTTTATTTTTAGAATTTTTGGGAAATTCTGAATGTTGGTTGTTATTTGGATTGTTGGATTCTCCCATATTTTTAATTTTATAGTTGCATTGGGAAGCATGCCTTTAGGCGTAAAATACTCTTTTTCTATTTTCAAGTTCCTAGAAGGAGGATTCCCTTGGTTGTGTGGGTTGGATAGTTTCCAACTCATTGGACATGATTGGATGCAAGGGTGTGCTAGAAAAGTGCCCCTTGAGCTTGTTAGTTGTGGGGAAGAGGGATGTTGTCTCTCCTGAGGCTTTGTGTGGGAGTGATTGATGACCAACTTGCGCCTCTTGTGTGTGTGAATGGCATACATCTTATGACTCTCATAGGTGAGTGGTTTAGCATTCCCCTTGTGGCTCTCACGTCTGAGTGATTGACATATATCGTAAGGATTTATATGTGATCGATTGCGTCCATCTTGTGTCTCCCATGAGAGTGGTGATGTGATATCTTGAGGCTAATATGTGAGTGATGTCATCCTTCTTGTGATTCTAGTGTGATTTTCATCTTCCTTCTTGAGACTTGTGTATGTGTGATCCTTTCTTGTGCATTGATTAGCATGTATGTGATATGTTGCCTTTATGCTCCTTATGGTGTGAGTTGACGCATGTGTGTTGCAATCACTATTGATGTTAGTGTTGTCTTGTTATAATTGTGTGTGATCCCATCTTGTGACTTTGGTGTGAGTGATGTGGTTGAGACTCTTGTACTTGGTTTAGTATTTTACATGTTCCTTGAATTGGTGTGATATGGCCTTGATAGCGGGTTTGCCATGTTCATCTTCTCTATAGCTCATGGGTTGCCTAGAGTGGCATAGTCATCTATTGTGCTCAATGATGGTAATATGGTTTAGAGGCAGGTAGCATTTCCCCATTGGTCCTTGAGTAGATCTTTCTGGAGTTGGACAAGTTCTATGTTCATTTCTGGACTTTTGACTATATTGTATTGTGTGCTTGTCAAGACATTTTGGTGGAATTGTATTATGATATTTATTCATGTCTTGTATATTTTATCTATTGGAGTGTGATCCTTCCATGCTTGGTAAGTAGCCTTCATTGCATTGTATTTTTTTATGATGTCATTTGGTTAGAAAATGAATCATGATCTAGATGGAAATTGTCATTTTGTAACATTATTTATTGTGTTGAAAATGGCTAACTGAGGATGTTGGATTCCTTCATTTTATATGATGTATCTATATTATGATATATTTATGGATTGGGATGTATTTTCCCCACATTATGATTGGCATTTCCATGTTTGGTTTTGGCCTGCTTCGATGGTGGTGTCGAATGAGTATGGCATTCCATTTGGAATTTGTCTTATTTGGCATGTATGTTAGCATTTTGGAAAGATGGTTATAATTCTATATTTGAGTTATTTCATGCTTTGATGTTAGATAATATGTTTTTTATGGTCGTAGAGTGGATTCCATGTGATTTGGATTCTTGTGGATGTTTTGTTGTGGTGAGGTGTCGTAGTCGACCCTTCGTTTGGCTTGTAGGATGAATGTCGACATTGCTTGGTGTGTTGGCCACATGTCGAAATTGGTTGTCATTCTTGGAGGCTTTGGTTGTGTTGAAATAGGTGTTTCCTTGGTGTTCACCTTCTCCCTCGTTCATTGGTCTTCGCTTGTTTTGTGTCTCTATCTCCACCTTTGTGGAAGAGCATTTTTGACATGCATGTTCCTTATCAAACCTTAATGGCCTTGGGGCTATTATTTTATCTCTTGAGTGTTGGTGAGGGGTTCTTGAGTGTTTCTAGGGTTTGGAGTGGCCTTGTGGAGGCATGAGAGTTGTCTCAAAACTTGTGCCTTTGTGAAAATTTTGTTTGGGTAAGGTTCAAGGACACTAGCACCCTAGGTGGACTCTAGCGCCCAAGAAGGACACTAGAACCCAAGGAGGACACTAGCACCTAGGTGGGACACTAGAGCTAAGCGCTAGTGTCCTAGAAAAGTGCTAGAGTCCTTGGACATGTTGTTGTCATTGATCCATCAGACAACGAGCATTTCTTGACACTTTTTTGGGAACTTTTGTATATGGAAGTTGTTCCCCATGGTCCCCTAAGTCCTCTCATTTTTTATCTCATCTGGGAGTTTTGTATTTTGGGAGTTATGACCATTTTTATCTTGGGAAGCATGCTTCATGTTGTGTTATTTAGCTATCATATTTTTCAATGAAGGTTGTGATCCTCCTTATGGATCCCCCTCTTGGTTGAGTTGTGTGTGCTTGGATGTTGTTTTGTGTCGTGTTGGAATGGATTTGAGGTGATTATTCCCCCTCATCCTATTCCTTGTAGCCACAAGAGTATGAGGTTGTGGATTGGCATCTAACCTTCATCATGGAGTGTGTTCCATCCTCTCGTAGGGTTATCATGTTGGCCTTGTCACATGATTGGTATGTCTTCTGCTTGTGTTTGGTTGATGTGTTGGACCTTGAGTTGTCACCTTGGTTGTTTCATGTCATGTGCTAGAGTCTCATCATGGGATGATGTGACATTTCTAGTGCATGATTGTGTAATTTGAGCATGCGTATGTCACAATTACCTCATGAAAAAATTGTCTATCTTGTTTTGTCCATTAATGTCCTGGTGTAAAAGGTGGGGCATTACACTTTTCATTAAGAATCGAGTATTTCTGAGTGGGACTCAACAATGGAAGAAGAGTACAACTTCTTTATTCAAAACAAAACATGGGATCTTGTTCCACTTCCTAAGGGAAGAAAATTGGTTTGATATAAGTATATCTATCAAACCAAATTTGCAGTAGATGGAACAATTGACAAGCTCAAAGAATGGCTTGTGGCCAAAGGTTTCTCTCAGGTTCCTAGTGTTGAATACACTGAGACCTTTTCCCCCATTGCCAAGATGAACTCTATTCATCTAATTCTTTCTATTGTTACAACTTAAGGTTGGGTTGTACATTAGATGGATGTGAAGAGTGTATTTATTCACGAGGATCTACAGGAGGAGATTTACATGGAATGGCCATAGGATTCATTTAGGATTCTTCATTGGTTTGTTGATTGAGGAAGTCTCTCTATGAACTCAAACATGCCCCATGATTTTGGTATGCTAAGATGGACTCCTTTCTTCTCTCAGTTGGGTTCTCTAGCTGCCACTTAGATCCAAATGTCTACATCTTGAGATAGAGGATGCTCTTCTTTTCTTGGTTCTCTATGTTTGACTCAATTGTCATAGGGAGCACCTCATCCATCATCATGAGTGTCAAGACTGCTTTGCATGACAGGTTTTCCATGATCTACTTGGGTCTTTTGCACTACTTTCTCAGGATTGAGATCACTCAAACCTCTTTCGAGATCTCTTGTACAACCCAAATATGCTCTTGAACTTCTAGCTCATTTCCTTATGAAGGGGGTAAATCATAAAACACTCAACAACAGAAATTGCACATAGAAAATAGAATATTCTTTTATTGATTTGGACAACTCATTACATTATAGAAGCTCAAATACAATCAGAGGAATCAATGCTCTACAGGTTGCAACACACTACAGCTTCCCTATCTCCAGACTCTGGAATCATCTACCTACTGTAAGCCCAAATTAGCTAGGGTTTCTATTTTCCTACCTATTCTTGACTCTACTCTTTCCCCCTTAACTCTACTACCACCTAGGGTTCCCAAAAATAGTTATAAATAGCCCTTTTTGGTGGCCTATAGCTAAATTTTGAAATTTATCCACTTCCTCCAAAAGTAGGTCAACTTTTGAGAAGCATAACTTTTGATCTAGGTGTCTGATTAACGAACCATTTGAAGCACCAGAAAGCACATGAAGTGAAATATCACGTTGGAAATTCGTAAATGGATTTCTGTCAACTTTTTGGGATGTTATGGGACATTTTAGTGCCTCATATATGATTTCAGATATTTTCAAAGGTTTTTAATATCTTTCAGCTCACAAATGATCTTTGACTGATTCCTTCATCAAAGGTCTTATATATCATTTACAAAGTTTCCTGTAAGTTTTCACTTCCATCCGTGCCCAAATGCAAACTTTCCAAAACTGGCAGTTTGCTATTTTTAGCAATTTGGAAAAAACGAAAGTCCTACATCATTATTCAAATGATTATGGAACCAGAAATGCTAATTATGGAAAGAAATGAAAACAACTTCAATGATTTTGAATTAACATCTTTTTGGGTGATGCAAGATTGCCCTTACATCAATGGATTCTCCTGCATCAGCCACCTAGGGTAATTTGAGAAGTGACTGTGTCACGTCTCAGATGTTTGTTTGACAAAACCTAAACGGTCAACATCTGCCTTAGACAACCAAGAAGAATCTTCAATAGGCCTTCCTTTCCATTTGACTAGATATTCTTTATATTTCCTGTTCTAAGTACTTCCCACATGACTATCTAAGATCTCTTATATATCCTCCGTTGAAGTATATGTTGGAATACTCCACTGTTCTTTTGTTGGTCCATCCTCTGTGGCACTTTCATGATATTCTGTTAAATCAACAATATTGAACACAGGTGATATGTTGATTCCACTTAGCAACTCTACCTCATATGCATTTCCTAAATAATGCTTCTTCAAAATTTTGCATGGTCCAGATTTCTTCATTTTCAGCTTATTATATGTTCTAATTGGGAACCTTTATTTTCTCAAGTGAACCACGACTTCATCTCCTACCTGGAACTCCTTATATCTCCTCTTTTGATATACCTTAGCCTTGTACTAAATATTCATCTTATTAATGTGCTTTCTCATCTCTTCATGTAAATTCTTCAGGTGTTCTGCAAAGTCTTCAGCTTCAACACTTGTCTTTTCTCCCTTGTCCATCTTCCTTAACTATGAAGCATTTCCTAGACTATTCCCATATACAATCTAGAATGGCGATTTACCAGTACTCCTATTGACAGAATTGTTGTAAGCAAATTCCACCTGTGGTAAAATCAAATCCCATCCCTTGGGCTTATCTCCTACTAAGAATCCTAACAGGTTACCCAAACTCCTATTCACCACTTCTGTCTGTCCATCAGTCTATGGATGGTGTGCAGAACTAAACTTCAAATCTGTCTTCAAATTCTTCCACAATGTCCTTCAGAAATACCCAACAAACTTGGTATCTCGATCTAAAAATATGCTCTTTAGTAGACCATATAATCTCACCACCTTCTAGAAAAATAACTTTGCAATATGAACATCATTAGTCTTCTCGCAAGGAATAAAATGTGCCATCTTTGAGAATTTGTCCACCACCACAAAAATGGAATCATGTCCTCTATGTGTCCTTGGTAAACCAAGAACAAAATCCATACTAATATCATCCCATGGCTTCTCTAGTACCAGTAATGGCTGATATCGCCCTGTATTCTGACTTGCTCCTTTTTCCATTTGACACACTCTACAACTCTACACAAATTTCCTCACATTCTACTGTAACTGTGGCCAATAATAATTCTCACCAAAAATAGAAATGTCTTATCTTGACCAAAGTGTCCAACTAATCCCCCACTATGCTTCTCCTTAATCAGGTTCTCCCTCATGGAACTCCTCAGAATGTACAACTAGCTTTCTCTAAACAACATGCCATCTTGGATTATGAAATCCAACCATTTTGTCTTATCCAAAGTAACAGGTTCCAAACAAGCTCTCCAAGCCTCTGCAAGATCCAATATAAATCTTCAGGATACAAACTTTTGAGCTCATCGAACCCAACAACCTCTATCTTCATTTCTATCAACAAATTTTGCCTTCTACTCAAGGCATCTACAACTCTATTTGACTTCCCACTCTTGTGCTTCAAAAAAAGCATAACTCTACAAAAACTCAACCCATTTTAAGTGCCTCTGGTTCGACTTTCCTTGACTATTAAGATATTGTAAAGCTTGATAAGCAGTATATAAAACAAACTCTTTTGGTAACAGATAATGTCTCCATTTCTTCAAAACCTGAACTATTGCATAAAACTCTTGATTATAAATAGAATGCTTTTTCTTGGCATCATTAAGCTTCTCACTAAAATAGGTAATGGGATTACCTTCTTGCTTCAAAACAACTCCTATAACACTACTATTAGCATCACAATCTACCTAAAATACCTTATTGAAATCTGGAAGTGCCAAAATAGGTTGCTCTATGACTTTTTGCTTTAATGTATCAAAACTCTTGTTTGCTCCTATAGTCCATTTAAACTCTTTTCTATCCTCTGTCATTGTCTCAGTTAGGGGTGCACAAATGCTACTAAAGTCCTGATGAACTTTTTGTAAAAACTTGCCAAACCATGAAAGAATCGTACCTCTGTAGAACTCATTGGCGTAGGTCATTCAATAATAGCCCTTACTTTTTTTGGGTCCATCTTAAGACCTTCCTTTGAGACAACAAATCCCAAGTATACCAATTCCTTCTTTGCAAAACTACATTTCTTCAAATTAATCAACAACTTCTCCCTCAGCTTCTCTAAAACTGTTCTCATATGTATTAGATGCTCATCCCAAGTCTTACTGAAAATCAAAATGTCATCTAAATAAAAAATAACAAAAATTCTCAAAAATTCTTTTAGTACCTCGTTCATGAGCCGCATGAATGTGCTTGGTGCATTGGTTAGCCCAAATGGCATGACTAACCACTCATACAAACCTTCTTTGGTTTTGAAGGTTGTCTTCCATTCATCTCCTTCTTTGATTCAGATTTGGTGATCCCACTCTTCAAGTCAATCTTCGTGAAGTACTTGGCTCCACTCAAACAATCCATTATGTCATCCATTCTTGGTAATGGAAATCTGTACTTGATCGTGGTCTTATTGATGGCCTAAGAATCTATACACATTCTCTACTCTCCATCTTTCTTTGGTGCTAGTACTGTAGGTACCACACATGGACTTAGGCTCTCCCTTATCAATCCCTTCCTCAACAACTCATGAACTTGTCTGTTCAACTCTTCATTCTCTGCTGGATTCATTCTGTGGGCTGCCTTATTTGGAAAACTAGCTCCTGGTACTAAATTCATTTGATGACTTATCTTCCTCACTAGTGGTAAACCTTCTAGTACATTATCAGAGACAATGTCCTGAAATTCTTTCAACATATCTGAAACTTCCGCTGGTACATCTTCACATTTCTCTTAACTAATCTTAGGAATCAATGCAAAGCAATGACGCTCATACTTCATACCCTCCAAAAATTTCCTACCATCTAGCAAGAAAATTCTGGCAGTACTACATACCTTTTCTTCCACCTCCTTTAAGGGCTTCAACTTATGACAAATTCCATCCTTTGTTAGGGAATATTTGTTTGCACGGCCATCATGGACAACGCACCTATCATACTGCCACGACCTCCCCCAACAACATATGACATGCATCCATCGGTATGATATCACATAGCACCTCATCATGGTAGTCCCCAATCTTGAACTTCACTAAACACTGTTCATTGACTAGAGCTCTATGGTCCTTTTGTAACCATGCGATCCAATATGGATGTGGATGCTTTCTTCTTGTCAACTTCAACTTGTCAACCATCTCCTCTGAAACAAGATTGTCAATGCTTCCACTGTCAATAATAATATTACAACACTTACCTTCACATTTGCACCTTGTGTAACATAAACTCTTGCTCTAATTTGGTTCTTTCTCTTCATTCAACAAGGTTCTTCTAACAACTAGGGTTTCTCCCCTTTCAGCATCTTCAGAATGCTTAGACTATGCATCTTCATCTACATGTGCAACTCGTGCATTACCTTCAGGTCTTCTATTCGTCCTTCCTTGATGTTGTGGACACTCGTATGCTTGATGCGCTTCTTCTCCACATTGGAAACAAGTTCCTCTAAAACCTCATCTTCCAGGGCCTTGCCTAGGTCGACCTCTTCCTATTCCTCTTTGCTCACCATTGTTCTGGTCATGAGGGCGGTAGGTGTTATCTCCTCTCTAATTTTGATTGGCGCCAGCTTCTTCATTTTTCTTTTGATCTTCATTTTGGCCTCCATAGGATCTTCCACCAGTCCTTCCACCTTGATCTCTTCCTCTTTGCTTGCTTTTGAATCTTTTATTCAACTTTTCTTCCACCTTCAGGGAAAACAGGTATGCATCTTCTATGATGGTCATTCTAACCATGCTCAATTCCTCTAGAATACTTGGCCTTAACCCATTAATGTAACATACTACCTTCTCCTTGTTGGCCTCTGCATGGCCTGTCCTGATAGTAATCTTATAAAACTCTGTTACAAATATGTGCATATGATGTGTTGTCATTGATGTCAACATATCTCTTTGTTAGAAACAATGAAGATAGTGTAGTTCAACAAAGTAGGTTGCTCTGCATTTCTAGTGACATGAAGATTAGAGTCTGTGGACTAAAGGATTGTGTAGAGGATTGTCTGAAGTTGCTCCAATTAAGATTTGAGAGGTTTGCATGGAGGATTGGTGAAGTTATGGCCATCTAAGTAGAACCAGGTTTTTTAATTGTTCAGAGGTAACAGAGTGACAGGAACTTGGTCCGGATTGCTCCGCATTGGAATAGTATGGTCTGCAGATCTAGAGGTATGTTTGGGATGTTGGTGTGTATCGTCAACTCAAGTATTTCGTGGTTTAGAGGTGTGAAGGGTGAAATGGATTAGTCAATTAAGAATAATAAAACCTAATACATTAATGAAATATGAAGGAAAAGGAGATTTAAATAACAAACAAATGATACTTACAACCTTTACCTTTCGACTTCCATTGCTCGCCTATTCTTTCTTGATCTTGATGTGATGAAGATTGGCCCTCAGGGAGCTTGCTTCCTTGCTTCGATTCCTCAAGATGACAAGGAGAAATGGCTATGATACTTGTTGTGTTGAAGATGAGCTTCAAACATAAGGATAATGGAGGATATGGGATGGCTAGAATAATTTTGGCATTATGAGGGTATGAAGAGGAGAATTGAGAAGAAATTTGGCATGATAAGGATGCCTCAAAGAAGTCCCCCTAGAGGAAATTCGGCATGATAAGGATGCCTGAAAGAAGTCCCCCCCAAATTGCTTAGAGAAGGGTCTCATTTATAGATTTTCTGAAAAGGGAATGGAGGGTGAGGATCAAGAGTTGAGATCAAGGGCTCTCATTATTTGTGAATTTTAAATTTATAGTGGATGAATTAAAAATTCATTTTTGGGAAGAGTGGATTATGACAAATTGGATTTTCAATTCAATTAGTGGACAAATTGAATTTCCAATTCAATTAGTGGAGGAGTGGAGGACAATTGAATTTTCAATTCAATTAGTGGAGAACAAATTGAATTTTTAATTCAATTAGTGGAGTGGAGGACAATTGAATTTTCAATTCAATTAGTGGAGGAGTGGAGAACAAAATGAATTAAAGATTCAATTAGTGGAGGAGTGGAGGACAAAATGAATTAAAGATTAATTTTTGGATAATGGAGGATATTAGCTAATTAAATATTAAGAATATTTAATTATATGTGCAACATGGTGAGGTGGAAGAGATGAGGTGGATTTTGTGAGGTGGATTTTGTGAGGTGGATTTAGGACTTGAGACATTAGAAGAATTTAGGGAATTTAATTAAATAAAATGATTTTATTTAATTATGGGATAATGGACCAATCAAATAAACTTATAATATTTATTTAATTGACAAAAGAAAATAAGAATTAAGATAAATATCCAAAATATTTACTTAATTCGACCTGAGCTAATTTTAGGTGTATACATTTTGCCCCTCTTTGAAGCAATGTGTTTTATCACGTTGTTTCAAAGAATAAGAATAGTCTGATAATGATACATGCCCCAGTTTGCCCCTAGTACAGGTTATGATAATAGGATGCCCCCTAGGGAGATTGGATGGGGAGAAGGCAGACGGCGTGAGACGGACAATCTCATGATGAGATAGGTTGACGAGAGATGAAATGGTTGTATGTAGAAGAAAGAGGTGAATGATACGGGATGCAAGATAAAAATGATAACACACAAGCAAGTAAGAAAGTATGCACAAATGATACAGGAACAAACAAGGTATTGCCCCTGTCGAGCGATAAACCAATGATATAGGTCAATGATGTCTAGTTTCAAGAATGAGATATGTCATATAAGACTCTGGGTCTGGTTTCAACAATATAACATCATGTCTAAGACATTTGATATGATAGTGTTGTCATGGTGGGGAATGATATATCCCTAGACCAACACGGCAGGCGTGTTGTCATGGCGGGGAATGATGGATCCCTAGAGCAATACGAAGGATAGTGTCTGGTTTTGAGAAATAAAACATGTCATGTAAGACACGTGTGTTGGTCTGATTTTGAAAATGCAACATCCTGTATAAGACGATTGATTAATTGATCGAGTTGGTTTACGACCAAACAAGGATCAAGACCACTGATTGTGATTGGATCATTTGACAAGATTGACTTGACTTGATTGGCATGGATTAAGGATAGACTTGCAATTGGATACGGTATGGATATGAATATGGATACGGATATGAGACACAATTGGATACGGTATAGATATAGATATGGATATGAACTGCAGTTAGATACGGTATGGATATGGAAATGGATATGTGTCACCTTGATATAGCAAGTATTTTGAAGCGCTTTCATCATTGGGCTTTATTATGTTGTAAGAAAATACAAGCATCTAGGTATAATTAAACCGAGATGACCTGAGTATTACTTACATGGATTTTGATTTAGCAAGTTAATACAAGCATCTAGTCAAACTTGAATCTAGATGACCTGAGTATTTCTTGCATTTTTCAACAAACAAGGATTGCCCCTTTTCATGTTTAGACCTCGGAGTCCTCGATGATCTTTTGCCGATCATGTCATTAGACAAAAGTTGTCACATTACTAAAGTTTGATCCACAAGTAGCAGACAAAGAAAATAATCATGCCCCCATCATAGCATCTCTAGCTTTTGGCATCCTCGAGTAGCATAGAAAGGCATGATAGCATAAATCAAGACTCTATAAGTTAATCTAACCAATCACAAAACATTCTTGCATTAGATGTGTCTTTTTGCCATAATTGATATAGAATTGGTTGAAGTGTTTCAGTATTGTGTTCTGGTTTTGCTTTAGATAGGTTGATGTATCATTATCAAGATTTTTTCTTGAAAAGAGCGGGTTTCGCTTGCGCTTGCTTGCCTGGTGAGAAGATTCCACATTCCTTATTGGTGAGACGGACCCCTAGTGCCTCGGGGGCGCATTAGAATAATGGCCTTGCCTATGTGACGACATAGAGGCAACGTAGTTCAGGGTAAAAACCCTAACGGACCTAAGACCTAGGCGAGAGAAAGTGGAGATGGACTCAGCTGGACAGAAGGACGAGATACGGAACGGGTGGGACAATGGAAAGGGGGCCTCGGGGGTGCATTACTATAATGGCCTTGCCTACGTGATGACGTAGAGGCAATGTAGTTCATGGACCTAGACCATGGACACTGACGAGGGACACTATGCTAGGCTCACACTGAGGAGACGATATGGGATAGAACCTTGGTTGACAAGGCCACAAAGAGGGAGAGTACCAAGCCATGATAGGATATATCAGGTGTTTTATTATGGGATAGATATGGGTCGAATGGGATGCGAGTGAAGAAAGAATGGACTCAAGGTGACTGGATTCCCAGAGATGGAGGAGGTGGTTTATCACAAGTAATGCCTGTTTACCAAGTTTTCGTCACTTGCTTTTATTTGCACAAGAAGCTAGAAAGTAAACATGACGCCTGTTTGCCAGGGTTTTCATCATGATACCTGTCCAAGGCACCTGTTTGCCAGGTTTTCACCAAAGGACAATTTTTTTGTACTTTTTTGATTTTTTTGTATTTTCTCCTTCATCATTTTTTTTTTAATTTTTATTTATTTATTTATTTTGTGCCCTCTTGCATTGGGGTTCTCCTAGGTATAGAACCGGCGAAGGTGCATGCTGTTGATTAGATCATCGAACAGCTCGCCTTCTGATGTTGCCAACTGATATGCCCCCGATCTGTAAGCTACTACAATCACATAGGGCCCAAGCCAATTAGGTTTGAACTTGCCTTTCTTTTCTCTGTCTTGTTGATTGTGAGGATTCTCTTTGAGAACGAGGTCCCCAACTTTAAAGATTCTTGGGCAAACCTTGTGGTTATAGCTTCTTGACATCATCTGTTGATAAGCTTTGAGATGATCGAAGGCTTTCTATCGCCTTTCTTCTAGTAACTCCAGTTCTTGCAACCTGGAGACCCTGTATTCTTCATCTGATATGAGAACCTTTAGTGACACCCTGAGGGATGGTAATTTGACTTCAATGGGAAGGATTGCTTCTGAACTATAGACGAGGGCATATGGTGTAGCACCTATGGGAGTGCATATACTGGTTTTGTAGGCCCACAGAGTGGGATTGAGTTGGATATGCCAATCACGGCCAGCATCATTGACTGTCTTCTTGAGAAGTTTCAAGATGGTTTTGTTAGATGCTTCAGCTTGACCGTTACCTTGGGGGTAGTATGGAGTGGAGAAACGGTGTTGGATTTTGAAACGTTCACAGAGTTCTTGGACATCCTAGTTTTTGAATGGTCTTCCGTTATCTGTGATAATGGATGAAGGAATGTCATATCTGTAGATAATGTAATTCAGGATGAATGAGGAAATTTGCTTACCTATGACAGTGGTGAGGGGAACGGCTTCAATCCACTTTGTGAAATACTCAGTGGCAGTTATGATGAATTTATGGCCGCTGGATGAGGGTGGATGGATCTTTCCCACAAGGTCAAGTCCCCACTGGCAAAAGGGCCAGGGTGTAGTTAAAACTCTCAACTCTTGAGTTGGTGCATGTATCAGGTTCCCGTGTATTTGGCACTGTTTGCATCTTTTAACAAATTGATATGAATCCATTTCCATGTTTGGCCAGTAATAACCCAAACGCATGAGTTTCTTGGCTAAGGAAGGACCGCTAGATTGTGTTCCACAAATCCCCTCATGTACGTCCTACAAGGCACTTATGGATTCTTCTTGTTCTAAACAATAGAGCAAAGTACCATCGAGACCACGTCGGTATAGGGTATCAGCTATGATGGTGTAGCAAGAGGTTTGTCGTATAAAAGTTTGTCTTTGGTTAGAAGAGAGGTCAGGTGGGAGAATGTTGTCCTTGAGGTAAGTGTAAGTCTTACCATACCAAGGTGAATCAGGTCCAACTAGAAGGCAGATGGAATGGGTCTCAGGAAGATCATAAGTTGGTTGCCGGATAGTTTCCACTAAGAACTCATACCGTGACTCATGTTCAGGTATTTCTAGAAGAGAGGCGATGGTTGCCATTGCATTTGTTGCTTTATTCTCAATCCTTGGTATTTTCTCGAAGGAGATGGTCCCAAAGTGTTCTTTGAAGTCGTCGACCATCTATTTGTATGGGATGAGTTTTTCATCTTTGGTTTGGTACTCATCGTTGACCTGATTGATTATAAGCTGAGAATCACTGTAGACATGTAGTTCTTGGATTTTCCACTCAGTTGCCATCTTGAAACCAATTTCCAAGGCTTCATATTCCGCTATGTTGTTGGTGCAAGGAAATAACAAACGGTAAGACTTCAGAATTGTGTCGCCATGAGGAGTCACAAACAGGATTCCCGCCCCCAATCCATGGTTTGTGTAAGACCCATCGAAGTAGAGTTTCCAAGAAGATGTTGATACATTGAATATGGATTCATCTGAAAACTCAAACTGCATTGGTGTGGTGTCCTGTAATGGTGCATCTGCTAGTTGATCAGCAATGATCTGTCCCTTGATAGCTTTTCTGTCTACATACTCAATGTCGTACTTGCTTAAGAGCATTACCCATTTAGCTAGGCGACCTGTGAGAGCTGCTTTGCTTAGTAGATACTTCAGTGGGTCTATTTTTACAATGAGTTTAACTGGATGTGCAAGCATATAATGTCAGAGTTTTTGTGAAGCAAAAACTATCACGAGACATGATCTTTCTACTTGTGAGTATTGCAACTCATAGCCCACTAAGGTTTGACTGATGTAGTAGATGGCTCTTTCTTTGTTCTCATAATCTTGTTGTGCTAGAAGCGTCCCTAAAGCAGTAGGTGTGGCGGATATGTAGAGAATTAGCAGTTTCCCTTGGATTGGAGGCATGAGAATGGGTGGATTCATAAGGTATTCTTTCAATTTATTGAATGCTTCTTCACACCGCTCATCCCACCTGAATGGAATGTTCTTGTGCAGGAGATGGCTGAATGGTTGGCACTTGTTTGCCAGCTGTGATATGAATCTACGGATTGCCTGCAGCTTGCCCTATAGCGATCTTAATTGAGTTAGAGTCTTGGTTGGTGGCATGTCCATGATAGCCTTGACCTTGGCAGGGTCCACCTCTATTCCATTGGCCGACACGATGAAGCCTAGTAGCTTGCCTGAAGTGACTCCGAACACACATTTCTTTGGGTTTAGCTTGACTTGGAACTGGTCTAATCTTTGAAAGACTTTTTCTAATACATCCAGGTGTGAGTCTATTGTGAGAGATTTTGCTAAGATATCATCGACATAGTCCTCCATTGTTACATGCATCATGTCATGGAATATAGTTGTCATAGCTCGTTGATATGTGGCACCTGCATTTTTTAGCCCAAATGGCATGACATTCCAGCAAAAGGTACCCCATGGGCAAGTAAAAGTTGTATTGTGTTGGTCCTCTGGTGCTATTTTGATTTGATTATACCCTGAGAATCCATCCATGAGAGATAGCATAGTATGTCCTGCAGTTAGGTCGACTATGATATCGATATTTGGCAATGGAAAATCATCCTTACAGCATGCTTTGTTTAGGTCTCAAAAATCATTACATAATCTGACTTGGTCATCTGGTTTGGACACTGGTACAATGTTGGATATCCATTCCAGATAGTCTATAGCTCTGATGAATCCAACATCCAGTAATTTCTTCAGTTCTTCTTTGACCAATAGTGCTATGTGCGGGTGCATCTTTCTAAGCTTCTGTTTTATTGGTTTTACACCTAGATCCAATGGGAGATGGTGGAGAATCAAGTTTGGGTCTAGACCTGGCATGTCTGCATAGGACCAAGCAAAGCTACCTCTCTTTTTCTTGAAGAACGGTACAAACCTGGTCTTTTCTGGTGCTGTAAGAGATTTAGAGAATTGGATAATCTTAGGCTGTTCTTCTGTTCCAATATTAACAGGCTCTGTCGGTTCCACAACAATCTATAACTTTTCTTGGTGCATATCATTAGGGAGGGTGTCAAGCCTTCCATCGTCACGTGCCACAGTTGGGTTTTCACCTTCAGATGCGTCCTTTCTTTTTATTGTTTTGGGATCTGACACTACCGCAAGGCTGTTTTCACTGTCAGATCCATTTTTTACCTTGATATTTTTGTGACTGGAAGGCTTGGCACCCTCTCCGAAGTAAGCCACGGTATTAAGTTCAATAGCGAAACTAGCTTTATGATCTCCTTTGGGTAGGTGGTCCCTAAGTTCCATATAGTCAATGTAGGCATCGTCATTTTGGAACATATCTAGTTGGGGAGTTCCTCGCTGATCCCAGTCAATAAGCTCAGGGTGCACGAGGGGGAGGGAGTCGGATGATAGACCTGATTCATTGATGGTATGAATGGAAATGTTAGGAGCATTGGTGGGGTTTGTGGTCGGGATGGTACTTTCTTCCAAGTTGTTTATTGCAATGGAATTTACACTTTCCTCGAAAGCCATAATCTCAGGGATGGGCAAATCAGACTCTAGTGGTCTGTTCAAAAGTGTTTGTCCCTCATGGTAGGGGCTAAAAGTTTGAATAGTATCAACCTCTTTATCATCATAAGAGTGTTCTGTTAGCTTATGCCATTCGTACTCATTGGAATCAGTGTCGCTGTCCTCTTGAAGTGTTTGGATCGTTTCTACAAGACAAGCATTTTCTTTAGCCTTGCCCTTGCCTTTGTATCCTAGGCCACTTGTGTTTCTAGCCAATGAGGATGAAGAAGGTTGAATAGGTTCAATGATTCCTTCTTTTCTGAGGCCGATGGGGCCTTGTCCTTCGTATCCCATTTTGTGTAGGATAGTCTCGCCTCGCCCATAGAGTTCTGTTGGGAGTTTAGGTGGATCTTGCAGTGTGTTCTCTTCTTCAGTATAGAGCCATTGTAGGATATCTCTTTCCTCTGTTTCATCGGATAAGGTCCCCCATTTTACAAAGGGAGTTGTGGGAGCTATAGGAGGAGCAGATGGCTTTGGAAAATGTTTGGGTTGGCCAAAAGATCTAGGAGACAAAGGCATCTTGGCAAGATTGAGGCTGTGCTCGATGGAATATTCCCCCACTCCACTTTCTTTTATGGTAATTTTCTGTTCTTTGGGCTTTGATGAGGAGGCTTCAGTGGTATTATCATACTGCGAGATAGGGGATATATATGCTCTATTATTTGGGATGATGCATTCGAGTTTTGCAAGGAAAGAGTTGCAATGCTGATAGGGGTCGGGGTCACCTTGAATGGTGACTTGCTTGCCATTGTGCGGGAACTTTATGCATTGGTGATAAGTGGAGGGAACAGCCTTCATAGCATGAATCCATGGTCTCCCTAGAAGAATATTATAAGCGAGCTCCCTATCCAGGACTTGACACACAACATCTTTTATTACCGATCCCACTTGAATGGGTAGGACTACTATTCCCTTTGTGGTTCTTTCTTCTTCATCATATGCTTTGATGGTAATTTTCCTCCTTGGATCAATCGCCTATTCGGAGAACCCTAATGCAAGGACTAGCTTTAGTGTGCAAATATTTAAATTGGCCCCCCCATCAATGAGAACCCTCTTGATGCGGTGTTTGTGGATGAAGGTGACGATATGAAGAGAGGTGTTATGGGGTTGAGATACCGAGAGGTCATCTTGCTCAGTAAATGATATGGTGTTGGAGGAAGTCAGGTTGCCTACCATGGTCTAAAACTTCTCTTGGGCCAAGTTAGTGGGGACAGTAGTTTCCACTAAGTCTTTCTCAAGGATCTCCTTATGGGAAGGAGATAGACACAATAACTCCAATATGGAAATGTGAGCCAGAGTTTTCTATAATTGGTCGATGACATTGTACTGACGGAAGTTGGATGGAGAAGGTGATGACCTTGGAGGGGCGGTATTGAGCGTGACTTTACCACTATAGGTAATTATACTACAACTAGTTTTGTTAGCTCCTGATTGTTGGTTGGGCGTGATGGCATTGATTTGAGGGACATGCTCGGAAATGCAATTTATGGTATAGTCAAATGGCATGCTTGCATAGTTGGCATTACTAGTCTCGCTACTCTGATTTGGCCTGTTGCGATTATTATTGTTGTTGTTGTTGTTGTCGTTGTTGTATGGCCTGTTGTTGTTATTGTTGTTATACGGCCTGTCATGATTTAGAAGTGGATCCCTGTAGGCCACATGAGTTTCATTGGAGGTATGCTGTTGTGTTCCTCCCTGATTCTGATCTAGTACATCTTGTATGACATTTTTGAGGTGGATGCAGTTGTTGGTTGTATGCCCCCTTCCTCGATGATATTCACAATAGTCCGTGTTCTTCTAGTAGGGAGGTTTGACTATAGGCTCGTAATCACTTGTTGGCGGTAGAGAGATTTCATTGTTAGCCAATAGCTTCCTTAGTGCGGACTCTTGAGACTCACCCAATGGTGTGAATTTTCTCCTTGGATTTGAACTGAACCAAGGTCTGGGCTCCCGAGAGGGTGGTTTGTTGAGCGTACCATTGTTTGTTTCTCCTTTAAGAGTGAATATGGGTTGTTGCTTGGGAGCTGCCGCCTTAGCGTCCACTACTCCATCGTTGACCACATTCTTATTCTTGGTCCAAAACTTTGATTTATCTGTTGTGTAATTGGATGTAGGTGTGTCCTTGTATAGCTTGATAGCTCCTTTAGTGATCATAGCTTTTTCAATGAATAAGCCCATTTCAATGACTTTTGAGAATGATGTAGGGCATTGTATCTGTATTTGATAGCTAAGATCAGTGTTCAGGTTATGGACAAACATCTCCAATAGCTGCTTCTCAGGCATATCGTAAGAACACTTACTTGCTAGTTGTCTCCATCATTGTAAGAAGGTAGCAAATGACTCATCATTCTTTTGTTTGGTGTTGCATAGATCTAGCATCGATACCTCGTGTTTGATATTGTAAGAGAAGTGCATGATAAAATAACACTACATATGCACTACGAAACCACCACACATTTATCTAACACAAGGTTCATAAAGTAGAGGTATATCACAAGAAGAATCTAATAGCAAGATCATGTCTCTAATTTGACTATTCTACTATATGAAGCCTAAACATCTTTTCCACACAAGGTATGCATAACATGATATCAAATTCACACAAAAACAAAGTTATAAAATGCAAAATTTTATTTTGTAGAAGTACTTTACAAAAAAGGTCGCCAAGCACACAAATTCCTCATTGAACAATTTAAGGACATATGTTAATTCTTAACAATTTGGCATGCATAAAACTAATTTTCACCTCTTTCTTTCTTAGTATTTTTACAAGGTAATCTAATGAAATCACACACGTAACAAATTACACTCATAAAATTTAAAGCAAGATACACTTCATGCAATCTTTTCTAGTTATCAATCCAAAGGAAACAATGCCAATTTCTAATGATAACAAGGGTTAGGGATTCAAGAGATTATGCCATTCAACCTTATGATAAACACACGTCAAGTTCACAAGGCAAGAATAAATCAAATGGGCATTAAGATGTCACTACTCTCCACAAAAATACACAAGGGCGAGAAAGGGTCCAATGCAACCCTCACCACCTAGACCAACTGACTTGAGAGGACAAACAACCAAGAGGATCGCAACCACCACAAAACACAAGTGGAAGACTTCGATAATCATGTGACAAGGCCATCACAATGACAAAATAAGAGGATGGGTATTCCTCCAAGGTGAAGGTTAGTCGACAAACCACAACCTCACTCTCTCGCAGCTACATGTAGTAGGACAAGGGTCAAACCATGCTCAACCCACTCCATGTTGGCCCAAACAACACGCAAACCCCAGAGCTCCCAATGTTGAAACATGTGCTCTGATACCAAATGTCATGCCCACTTTTCCCATGCGGACACGCATCACACGTGTCATGTGAAGGAATAAATATTAACAATCTATTTTAAACAGCATCTAATTCTCAACTTTACAAATTAGGAGTACAAGGAATTAGACAATTCTATTTTTTTTTTTTTTAAACAATTTTCTTTCTTTCTTTTCTCACAAATGGTAAAATAGAATAAACTGTAAAATCACAACTAACAACACATTAAGGGAGGATTTTCTCACAACTCCAAAATACCAAATTATACAACGAAAGAGAGAGAATGTTCTCCTCTTGTAAAATCAACAAGGATGAAGCTATTAAAAGACCAAGCTCCCTTAAGAGTAAAAGAAAATAAAATATTTTCCAAAACAGGAAAACTCTTCAACTCCACTTTAAGCTCCATGAAAACCTGCATGACACACAAGAGAAGAAAACACCACTCAACTAGCTCTCCTCCCTACCGTAGACCCACAAGAGGGTCACCCCCGAGCTAGGGAGATCATCCACACACCTAGGGGATTCAATACCACTTCACAACAAGATAAAACAACACTCTAAAACATGCATACACCCAAGGGAATTTACACAACACAAAAATTCAACAAAGGTGAGTTTACAGAGGGGTAAGAGAGTGGACACACTCAACTCTAAAGTACCACCCTTCACAATAATTCAACACAATTTTCCTCATGGCCTGAAGCCAAACAAGATAATCAAATTTCAAGGGATACCATATTTGGATCTCAAGCCATATAACCAATTTTCTCAAAGTCACACAAATGCCCTCAAGGCTTTCAACTTCTCAAAACAAGAATGAACTCAAGGATCACTCCTCCCTTACCCCATACTTGATGAGCATTTCTCCCAAGTGGAAGAAGCTCTGTCAACACCCAAATAATTTTCCCCACAATAACAAAATTTACAACACAATAAATCAAATTTCATTTCACAAATCCATCATGCAAGAACCAAAACATACAAAGAAAAGGCCTTGCATACCAACCTTAACAAGCCCTTTAATAGAAGTATTTGATCAATGAATCAAAAGAAAAGATTAAATATGAATCAAATGCAAAACAAATTATTATACCTTCCTTTTGACTCACAAATCCAAGCGGGAAGGAGTTGCACCCGATAGCTCCTCAAGTTTTACCCAAGACTAGAATGAAATGTGGATTGCTCTTTGAGATTCAACACAATAGGATGAGAGATAATGGATTTAGATGGAGATTGAGATGAGGATGAGAAATGATTTTGGCATTATGATGGTATGATGAAGAGATTTGGGCATGGTTTTGATGCAAGAAGAAATTCCTTCTCTTTTTTTTTCCTCCCTAATGGCTTGGGTGAGGATTTCATTTATAGATTTTTGAAAAGAAAATGGAGGGTGAGGATCAAGAGTTGAGATCAAAGGCTCTCATTATTTGTGAATTTTATATTCACATGTGAGGACAAAAAATGAATTAAAAATTCTTTTTTTTTGGATAATGGATATGACAAGTTGAATTTTCAATTCAACTAGTGGAGGACAAAAATGAATTAAAGATTTATTTTTGGGGAGTGGAGGATAAATTGAATTTTTAATTCAATTAGTTGAGGACAAAAATGAATTAAAGATTCATTTTTGGATAGTGGATATGACAAGTTGAATTTTTAATTCAACTCATGGGGAAGTGGAGGTTATTAGCTAATTAAATATTAAAAATATTTAATTACATGTGCAACATGGTGAGGTGGAAAAGTTGAGGTGGAAGGATGAGGTGAATTTTGTCACTATCCTAAGTGGGATAAAAAAATAACCCCACTCATGAAGGACCACACCACTTAGGATTTAAAAAATAACCCCACTCCTTTTTCCACTATCCCAAGTGGGATTTAAAAAAATAACCCCACTCATGAGCTCCTCCACCAAAGTCTTCCTTACCCATACCTCCAAATTCGTCACTTAACTTCACTGTGAAGTTAAGGTGACCATGCGGAGGTTAACCAAAGGTTATCCTAATCAAAAGGGACCCTAGACCCATAGGGTATAACCTAGGGTCAATTTTAACTTAGTTAAGACACCCAGGATCAAGTTAAAACACAAGAAAAGGGTCTCAAAATTTAAAATTTAAAAATAAGATAAAAATTTTAAAAAATAATTCTTACAACACATATTATAACTCAAATTTACAAGAGGGTAGACCTAACCCATTCAACCTCATGCAATACAACATTACAACATTAAATCAAACACAGAGTTGATCTTGGTTCCTCGTTGAACTAGATCGGCTTCACAAGGGATTACAACATAAGGTGCGAAATGATCTCCAGTATTTGTGGTTTTGTTAGAAATACCTGCACACTCAATCTCAAAGTTAATTCCACATATACATATCATAGCCGAAGAAAATTTAACATATTAATGAGGATGTATAACCAATCACTACCTATATCCATCTGGAAACCATATTATATAATAATCAATCATTTTATCATTTTAATCTAGAGCTAGGTGAATAATAGGATACACACCAGTCAGACAAGGGCGGGCCTTACATACTACCCCCCTAGGAAATGACTTACTCTCGGAAGTCATCAAGAGGAGGTTGGAAGCATTTTCCTGAACTTCTTTGCACCAGACAAGGTAAGTACAGAAGATAACATATGCAATAAAGAACTCTTCTCAAGAAAATAAAGCATGGTAACTAAATGTTATAAAGGCTTAATTCCTTTCACAAAATACACTCTATGGGTTGAAATTCAGCACATCTAATCTCAGGATCATCAATCTTCTATACACATGTATAGAGAATATTCACACATCTCATTACAAGTTTATAGAGAAAATACCAATTCATATGCAATTACATCAAATACAGATCTTACACAAACAAACATTTTCATTCATCCACATTACAGGAATTAACTTCACAAGGCTCAGATAAAGGTTTAGGGGAATGTCATAGTCTCCTCATAGAACCAAGTAACCAATAACCAATGCCAAGTAACCAAAGATCCAAGAACCAGGTGGAATGATGGTCTCAGGGCCACGCGCCTGGGGGCCTTGCCATACATTCCCACAATGGCCTACCTCTTGTTTGTATAAGGGGTTTAGCCTCCAAGAGATAACCAATATAAGAACAAGATCACTAGGAAGGTAAGTGGATAATGACCAGCCCATACTAGTCCACACCTACCCCCATCCCCATAAGTTTCCCACGTCTACTTCCTTATATACACTCCACCAGAGGTTGCTCCATCGACATGGCGAGAAGAGCAACACAACACAAGACCAGCACTAGAAAACATAAGAACCTAGCTTAGCCAACATAGATTTCCAAAAAAAATCAAGAGGAGAAGTTTCCAAAACCAAAATAAAACAATAAATAATTAATTAAGTAAATGCGTGCAATTTCAACATTAAACAATGTAAGCATAAGAGTCACGCAAAAAAGGAAGAATCAAAGATTGTGGCTAAGCTACTTTTAGACAAGATAAAATAACATGGCTGGTCCACACAAAACAAGATACAAAAAGTCACCAAACAACTAAAAGAAATTATCGCAATCCAAGAAAGTGCACATTACATGACTATGTGACTAACATTAAGTCACCAATAAGGAAGGAGGGAAACACGGCCACTACATGTGTTATGCAAACACAACCAATGCAATAACATCATGTAGGTAGTAGTATCAAATGCGCCTTCACGTACTCTTACGTGGAATCGTGCCCTTCTCAAAGGTAACACGTCATCAATATAGTATATCGTGCCCTTCTCAAAGGTACACGTCATCATTATAATGTAAATGTCTTTAGGATACTACACATCCACTCAAATAAGATACCAAGGTAAGAATAAACCTGCACAAGTAGCATGGCCTTGAGCAAATCACATGCCCATACCAAAACATAACCAAAATTCCATGTCAGATGTCAATAGTACCATCAAGGAAATAGAGCATGATAGGATAACACTATGGGCCTCTCAAAGGTCCATTCACTAAGGAGAAGTAGGGGGTACTCTGGCATAGGAAGGTATGGCTGGTTAGGTAATCCCAAACCAATGCCACAACATGTCGCCATAGCTTCCTAAGTTCTTCCTCTCCACTACTTAACTCCACACATGGAAGGTCTCCAACTCCAAGACTGGACCTTACAGGGTGTACATACAAACAGCCCCACAAGCATGACTCCATCACACTCATAGTTATTCACTCAACCCATGAATGGATACCCAGTATCGCAAGCTCATGAGTACACTAAGCATGTACGGGATAATCACAACACATAGCAAACATGCTCATAACATGTATTCACACTCACAAGGTAGCACATACACAATTTTCCTTTGTCGTTCATTACTTAGTGAATAAGGACAACGTTCATACCCAAAGCCACATAATAATTACCATAAAGGTTCTCTAAGAGATTTACTCAAACATAAACTCAAATTAACCTATCTAAGGCATAATTGGAATCCAACCATGACTTCACATTTAGAGATAACGCAACACCCTCAAGTAAGAACACCAATTTACTAGCTATGCTTGATAGATCATAATTGAACCCAAACAACATTATTTCAACTCACAAGATGGTGACTCACAACACATCACATATCATTTGTGCAAACTTGCTTACTTGCTTGTGTGTTATCATTTTTATCTTGCATCCCATATCATTCACCTCTTTCTTCTACATACAACCATTTCATCTCTCGTCAACCTATCTCATCGTGAGATTGTCCATCTCACACCGTTTGCCTTCTCCCGTCCAATCTCCCAAGGGGGCATCCTATCACCATAACCTGTACCTAGGGCAAACTGGGGCATGTATCATTATCAGACTATTCTTATTCTTTGAAACAACGTGATAAAACACATTGCTTCAAAGAGGGGCAAAATGTATACATCGGCTTAGGTCGAATTAAGTAAATATTTTGATATTTATCTTAATTCTTATTTTCTTCTGTCAATTAAATGAATATTATAAGTTTATTTGATTGGTTCATTATCCCATAATTAAATAAAATCATGTTATTTAATTAAATTCCCTAAATTCTTCTAATGTCTCAAGTCTTAAATCCACCTCACAAAATCCACCTCATCAATCCACCTCATCTCTTCCACCTCACCATGTTGCACATATAATTAAATATTCTTCCTAATATTTAATTAGCTAATATCCTCCACTCCTCCACTATTGAATTGAAAATTCAATTGTCCCCCACTAATTGAATTGAAAATTCAATTGCCCTCTACTATTGAATTGAAAATTCAATTGTCGCCCACTAATTGAATTGAAAATTCAATTGTCCTCCACTATTGAATTGAAAATTAAATTTGTCCTCCACTAAGTTGAATTAAAAATTTAACTTGTCATAACCCACTCTTCCCAAAAATAAATTTTTAATTCATCCACTATGAATTTAAAATTCACAAATAATGAGAGCCCTTGATCTCAATTCTTGATCATCACCCTCCATTCTCTTTTCAGAAAATCTATAAATGAAACCCTTCTCTAAGCCATTAGAGAGAATTTATTCTGGCATCCTTATCATGCCCAATTTCATCTAGGGAACTTCATCTTGCAAAATAACTATACCTAAATTTCTCTTAAATCCTTTCTTCATACCATTTCAAGTATCCTCCATTACCATGATGGTGAAGTTCATCCTTCAACACAACAAGTAATCATAGCCATTCTCCTCTTGTCATCTTTAACAAGTAAGGAAGCTTATGCTTCTGAGGGCTTAGCATTCATCAAGATCAAGAGTTGATAGGCAAACTATGGAAGAAGATAGGTAAAAGGTTGTAAGTAATTGTTTTTAGTTTTGCTTTAATCAATCTAGTACTTTCACATTTCATAGATGTTTGGGTTTTTGTTTTCATTGATTTGACTAACCTATTTCCCCCCTCACAGGAGGTTCGCAAGCACTCTTTCTAGTGTGACAATCATGACAATTAGTGTTCTTAAGTTCCTAAATGAAGATGTAAGTGTTTCTGGTGATTTGAGGTGGTGCGATTGTTCTTGTTAATTTCATTGTGCTTGTGGTGGTCTCTGGATTATGTGCCTATTGTGTTGGTGGTCTGCATTAAGGATTGAGCTTGTGGTTGAAGATTTATCCTTAAGTGTTGTTGGTCCTTACAGTCTTGGCCGACTGGATGCTTGGTGCGTGTTGCTAATGATCTAAGAGAAGTTCTATGGAGCGTGACATGTTATTCGAGGAAGATTTGAGTCTTAGCTATGCTTGGCCGACAGAGGAGTGGATCACATGTAGCATTTTGTATTAGGTCAAGTCTTGTGATTGTAATTGCTTGTAATGCCTATCTAGGAGATTGTTCCAAATAGATGATTGTTTGGCCGACTTTGATGTTCATTCCAAAGTCAATGACATGTATAAATAAGTGTTGTGAAGTCGTGGAAATGTGTTGTGGTGAGTGAAGATGTGGATGTAGCGAGGAAGTGAGTGGGGGCAGAGTGGAGGTGTTGTGCGCTTCAATATAACTGAACCTTGCATGAAGAAGATGATGTTTCTTAGTTCAACCTTTTAGTGTTAACACTGTGAATGTTCCTGTAGGTAGTGAGCCCCCTTTGAGCAGTGAGCTCTAGGAAGTGCACCCAAAGGCAAGTGCCTTCCAATTTTTCTATTCTTTTAACAGAGAATAAATCTTGTGGGTTAACCCTCACCGTGGTTTTTCCCTTAACCAGGTTTCCACGTAAAAATCCCGGTGTTATGTGTGTTGATTATATTTTTTCTCATGTGTTGTTGATTCATGCTTTCATGGTTATATCATTAATCTGTTAATAAGTGCTAAAAAAGATTAAATGCAGCAAAAGATAAAAGTTTTGTGACAACTAATTCACCCCCCTCTTAGTTGTCTGCCCTAATTTCAACAATTGGAATCAGAGCCGGTTCCTCTAAAAAAAGCTTGACCACTTGAGGAGATCTAGGATGTCGACATACAAGAAGGATAGTCCGAGATTTGATGGAACAAACTACTCTCTTTGGAAGAATTGCATGGAGTGTCATTTTCAATGCATGGGTGATCCTTATTGGTTTATAACTAAGATTAAGTGGACTCCTCAACATAATGGAGTTGTGGAAAGGAAGAACCAGACTATTCAAGAGGCTGCTAGAACCATGATGATGGAAGAAAATGTTCCACATGTCTATTGAAGAGAGGCTGTGAGTACTGTTGTCTACACTCTTAACCGGGTGCAGATCAAAGATAATATTGGTAAAACTCCATATGAATTGTGGTTTGGTAATGCTCCTACTGTGAAATACTTCAGATTTTTTGGTAATAAATGCTATATCAAAAGAGATGAAGATCTAGGCAAGTTTGATGCAAGGTGTGATGAAGGAATATTTTTGGGCTATTCTAACCAAAGCAAGGCATACCGGTGCTTTAACAAGAGATTGAAAAGGATTGTTGAAAGTGCTAATGTCAAGGTTGATGAAAGCAAGGAGCGACCTTCCAAGTCTTGTGGATATGAATCAGATGATCAAAATGAAAGTCCTCAAACTGAGATTCAGATTGCTCCAGAGAATCGAGTGAATCAAGAAGCTAGTGCAAATATTGAGGAACAAATTCAAGAATCAGAAGTTTAAGAAAATTTCAAAACTCCCAGGTATGTAAGGTTGAATCATTCTAAAAATCAGATCATAGGAGATAAAAATAAAGGTGTTCAAACTAGAAGAAAAATTGTTGAAGAACAAGAGGAGTATTGTTTGATTTCAAAGATTGAACCAAAATCAGTGAATGAAACTTGTAATGATGAAAGTTGGGTAAAAGCAATGGAAGAAGAATTAATGCAAATTGAAAAGAATCACACTTGGGATCTTGTTCCTAGACCTAAAAACAAAAATGTAATTGGAACTAAATGGGTCTTTTGGAATAAATTGAATGAAAATGGTGAAGTTTTGAGAAACAAAGCAAGATTGGTATGCAAAGGATATTTTAGGTAGAGGGAATTGATTTTGAAGAAATGTTTGCTCCGGTGGCAAGAATTGAAGCAATCAGATTATTTCTTGCCTTTGCTACTTACAAAGATTTCAAAATTTACCAGATGGATGTCAAGTCAACATTCCTAAATGGAGATTTGGAAGAAGAAGTCTACATTGAGCAACCAGAAGGATTTTAGTTGTTTGATCAAGGAGATATGATCTGCAGGTTGAGGAAAGCATTATATGGACTTAAACAAGCCCCAAGAGCCTGGTATGCAAGATTAGATAAGCATCTGCTAAAGTTAGGTTTTAGCAAAGGCACAACTGACAGTAATCTTTATTTCAAAATTGATCATGAACACATCTTGATTGTTGAGGTATTTGTTGATGATATCATCTTTGATGGAAATAAGAGCATGTGTAAAAAATTTGTTAATCAGATGCAAAGTGAATTTGAGATGTCCATGCTTGGTGAAATGAATTTCTTCTTAGGTTTGCAAATCATTTAGTCAGATAAGGGCATCTTCATATCTCAGTCTAAGTATGTAAAAGAGTTGTTGACAAAGTTTGGAATGGAGGATTCAAAACCAATGAGTACTCCTATGAAAACCGGATGCAAGTTAAATAAGGATGATGATTCCCCTAAGGTAGATCAGAAAAGGTATAGATCAATGATTAGAGGATTGCTTTATTTGACTCATACTAGACCTGATATTATGAATGCAGTTGGCCTTGTTGCTAGATTTCAAGTTGATCCTAGAGAATCTCATGTTGTAGCAATCAAAAGAATTTTCAAATATCTAAAGGGAACATCTGATTATGGATTATGGTATCCTAAGGATGATGATTTCATTCTTCATGCATATACAGATGCTGATTGGGCAGGAGATGTGGATGACATGAAGAGTACTAGTGGTGGTGCATTTTTCTTGGGAAAGAGATTGGTTTCTTGGTTGAACAAAAAATAGGAGGCAATATCTCTGTCTACTGCAGAAGTAGAGTATATAGCAACAGCAAGTAATTGTACTCAAGTTTTGTGGATGAAGCAAATGTTGAAGGATATCCGAATTGTGTTTGAAGAGCCTGTTACAATCTTCTGTGATAAATCAAGTGCAATAAACATCTCAAAGAATCCGGTGTTGCATTCAAAGACAAAACAAATATCCATCAAGTTTCACTTTTTGAGAGAGAAGGTAAATAAGAATGAAGTTAGATTGGAGTTTGTTCCTTCAAAGGATCAGATTGTGAATATCTTCACTAAGCCTCTACCTAAGGACACTTTTGAGTATCTCAGAGGGAAGCTAGGGGTGATTACCCCTCCTATTCAAAACTAAGGTGCACTAGTGTGCATCAGTCTGGTGGAACTCATAGTCATATCTTGTGATTTGAATTGTTGTTAAGGGGATGCTACTTAGGGGGAGTAGTCAGTATGTTCTGAGTTCAGTTTGGTCTTGTCTAAGAAACAAAAAGGGTGAGAGATGATTGCAAATATGTGCCCTTTTCCATTGATGTCAAAGGGGGAGAGAAGTCATGTGAAAAACTCGGAAGTAAGTAGTTACTGGTGAAAGGGGCAGCAGTAAGAGAAAGGGGGAGAAGTCCTTGTCTTCATGGTTGAATCAATTTTTCACATCATATGTTGCCATCAATGACAAAAGGGGAGATTGTTACATATATGTGCATATGATGTGTTGTCATTGATGTCAACATATCTCTTTGTCAGAAACAATGAAGATAGTGTAGTTCAACAAAGTAGGTTGCTCCGCATTTCCAATGAGACGAAGATTAGAGTCTATAGACTAAAGGGTTGTGTAAATGATTGTCTAAAGTTGCTCTAGTTAAGATTTGAGAGGTCCACATGGAGTATTGGTGAAGTTATGGCCATCTAAGTAGAACCGGGTTTTGCAATATTATGGTATGCGAATCTAGAGGTATGTTTGGGATGTTGGTGTATATCCTCAACTCAAGTGGTTTGTGGTTTGGAGGTCCGCAAGCAATCTTTCTAGTGTGACAGTCATGACAGTTAGTCTTCTTAAGTTCCCAGATGAAGATGTAAGTGTTTCTGGTGATTTGAGGTGGTGTGGTTGTTCTTGTTGATTTCATTGTGCTTGTGGTGGTCTCTGGATCGTGTGCCTATTGTGTTGGTGGTCCACATTGAGGATTGAGCTTGTGGTTAAAGATTTTGCCTTGAGTGTTGATGTTCCTTCCAGTCTTGGCCGATCGGATGCTTGGTCCATGTTACGGATGATCTAAGAGAAGTTTTATGGAGCATGACGCGTTGTTCGAGGAAGATTTGAGTCCCAGCTATGCTTGGCTAACAGAGGAGTGGTTCACATGTAGCATTTTGTATTAAGTCAAGTCTTGTGATTATAATTGCTTGTAATGCCTATCTAGGAGACTGTTCCAAATAGATGATTGTTTGGCCAACTTTGATGTTCATTCTAAAGTTGATGACATGTATAAATAAGTGTTGTGAAGTTGTGGAAATGTGTTGTGGTGAGTGAAGATGCAGATGTAGCAAGGAAGTGAGTGGGGGTAGAGCAGAGGTGTTGTGCGCTTCAATGGAACTAAACCTTGCATGAAGAAGATGTTGTTTCTCAGTTCAACCTTTCAGTGTTAACATTGTGAATGTTCCTGTAGGTAGTGAGCCTCCTTTGAGCAGTGAGCTCTGGGTAGTGTGTCCAAAGGCAAGTGCCTTCCCATTTTTCTATTTTTTTAACAGAGAATAAATCTTGTTGGTTAACCCCCGCCATGGTTTTTCCCTTAACTAAGTTTCCACATAAAAATCCTAGTGTTATGTGTGTTGATTATATTTCTACTCATGTGTTGTTGATTCATGCTTTCATGGTTATATCATTAATCTGTTAATAAATGGTAAAGAAGATTAAATGTAGAAAAAGATAAAAGTTTTGTGACAACTAATTCACCCCCTCTCTTAGTTGTCTGCACTAATTTCAATAAACTCTTCTGTATACTCCTTAACAGACTTGTTACCTTGCTTCAATCCTTGTATCTTCTTCAGCAACTCCATCTCGTAGTCCACAAGAATGAACTATTTCTTCAATTTCTCCACCATCTGATCCCATCTGGTAATCTTTCCTTTTCCTCTTCTATTCCTCTCTAACTAGACCTCCTTCCACCAAATACTGGCATGGCCCTTCAACTTTGTTTTTGCAAACTTGACCCGATCTGGGTCCTCCATGTCTTCATACTTGAAATACTCCTCCATGTCATTGATCCAATCAATAATTTGTTCTGGATTCAAATCTCTAGAATAGGTAGAAACTTCGATCTTGTGCCTCTTTCCAATCTTTGAAATGACCCTCAACAACCCAACTTCTGCAGGATCTCCTACAACTTCTTGTTCTTCCTCAAATAGATCTTCTTCAACTTCATCTTTGCTTTCTTCTCTTGTTCTCAGATCAAACCCTCTTCGCAGCTCCTCTTGCAATAAATCGATTTGCCTTTGTAGGGCTCTAAAACCCTCTTCTGTCAAAGCATTCCTCCCAATACAATTTCTTTGTGGAGGCATCTTAATCTTTGCAACAAACCCACAACCTCAAGTCCTAGTGCAAACTGCCTCATGGTCGGCAATCTGTCTACACACTCAGGAACCCTCGCTCTGATACCACTTGATGAAGGGGGTAAATCGTAAAACACTCAACAAAAAAAATTATACATAGAAAATATAATGTTCTTTTATTGATTTGGAAAACTCATTACATTACAGAAGCTCAAATACAATCAAAGGAATCAATCCTCTATAGGTTGCAACACACTACAGCTTCCCTATCTCCAAACTCTGGAATCATCTACCTTATGTAACCCCAAATCAGCTAGAGTTTCTATTTTCCTGCCTATTCTTGACTCTACTCTTTCCCCCTTAACTCTACTACTGCCCAAGGTTCCCAAAAATAGTCATTAATAGCCCTTTTTAGCAGGCTCTAGCTAAATTTTGAAATTTGCCATTCTCTCCAAAAGTAGGTCAACTTCCAAGAAGCATAACTTTTGATCCGAGTGTCCGATTGACGAACTGTTTAAGCATTGCAAATCTCGTGAAGTGAACTATCACATCTGAAATGCGTAAATGGATTTCCATCAACTTTTTGGGATGTTTTAGTGCCTCATATATGATTTCATAAATTTTCAGGGGTTTTTAATATCTTTCAGCTCACAAATGATTTTTGCTTGATTCCTTCGCCAAAGGTCTTATATTTCATTTACAGAGCTTCCTATAATTTTTTTCTTCCATCCGTGCCTAATTGTAAACTTTCCAAAACTGGTAGTTTGTTATTTTTAGCAGTTTGAAAAAACTGAAAGTCCTACATCATTATTCAAGCGATTATGGAACCAAAAATACTAATTATGGAAAGAAATGAAAAAACTTCAATGATTTTGAATCAACATCTTTTTGGGTAATGCAAGATTGCCCTTACACCATTGGATGCTCCTGCATCATTTCCACATGGATGATTATAAGCCTGCATAGACTCCCTTTCTGTCCAGAGTCAAGCTTAAGATGAAGTGTTCCACACCACTAGTTGATGCCACTTTATATCATCATCTTGTTTGTAGCCTCATTTACCAGACTTATACTCACCCTAATATTTCATTTGTAGTTGGAATTGTTTTACGCTTCATGACAAAGCCACATGAGCTTCACTAGAAGAATGTCAAATGCATTCTGCACAACATACCCCTCACTCACAAGTACAGGATTCACTATGCAATAGGGACAGGTTCATATCTGTTTGGATACATAGACTCTGATTGGGCTAGTGATCTTGATGATTGCAAGTCCACATCTAGTTATAGTTTCCACCTTGGCTTTGGTCCCATTTGTTGGCAGAGCAAGAAGCAGCATGCCATTGCTCTTTCTTCAATTGAGGTTGAGTATCATGGCATTGTTAATGTCACCACTGAGGCTGTTTGGCTTCAAAATATCCTCACTAAATTTGGCATCACTTTTTAGAATCCATTAGTCATCTACTGTGACAACCAGAGTACCATCTGGTCCATCATTTGCGGACCAAACACATTAAGATCCACATGCATTTTCTTAAGGAGCTGATTCAGGAGTAGGTCAATGATTTGCACTATTGTCCTACTATAGAGCATGTTGCAAACCCTTCACTAAGAGAAAGTATGTCCATCTTTAGTCCTCTTGAGGGTATGGGACATTTCTTCAAGGGGGTCACTTATCCCTTCTTGCGTCATCCTCTCATGGGAGGAGTTTTTTCCCATTGGGCTTTCTCCTTTTCTTTTTGAGGGGATTTTTTGTACATGGGTACCTCATTAGGCCTTGTAACCATGACCTTGTAGGAGTACAATTAACACTGAGAGGGGGGCTGAATCAGTGTTAATATAAGAATTCAATTTTCTCACTTTGTAGCAATTGTTAATGAACTTTATTTTGAGCTAAGATCAAATATTAATTTCACAATCATCAAATTGTTAAACATAAATTATTAATGCATAGAATCAACACAAGAAGTTTAACACTAAGATATACCTGGTGGAAAACCCTCTAAGGGTAGAAAAACCACTCAAACTGCCTCACTGGCTTAAATGTAAAACCTTCAAGTTTACAAATGTCTCACTGACATATACAATTTTGCCTCACTAGCATATTGACTTTCACCACAAGTCTCACTAACTTTCAATATCAAAAGATCAATTAACAGAATAAATCAAGGGCTTTCCCTGTTTCAATCAATCTCAACACCTTATTTCCCCTATTCAAATTTTTCAACAAATATATCCTTCTTTGCAAAATAATGATTAAATTCTACAATGTCAAATTTCAACCTGCAAAATATTCATCTTTGAACCAAATCATCTCTGCAAAAATTTGTGAAATACTCCTGAAAGATATTGAAGCTTCACATCAGATTCATATTTTAATCAACAAAAGATTCTATGAAAAAAAACAAAATTTCATTGCAAGAATTATAAATTTTCAATCTCTGTCTCAACCATATCTCTGCAAATTTTTACTTCAATTCTGCACCATCTTTGTAATCACCTCTTCAAAAAAAAATTATCACATTTACAAAACTTCTTATCACCTCTACAAATATCACCTCTGCAAACATTTTTATCATCTCTACAAACATTTTATCATTTGATTAAATTTTTAAACTCTTCATCTCGGTGCTTATAAATCTTCTCTACAAACTGACATAAATATCTTCTCTGCAATCTGATATTTTTCTCTTCATAAAAACACTACACTTAATTAGTTCATCTCAAACACACAATGCAAGAAGAAGAAGTTTTCATTTCCAAAAACCATTATTTATATCTCCCACACCATAAAAATATTTCCCCCTTTTTTAAAACACTCCATACACCAATAAAATCAACTTTCTATCTTCCAATTTTTTTCTATCTTCAAAAGGCTTTCTATCTTCATAAAAAACTTTCTATCTCCCATGTCTTTTAGTCTTTGTTGCCACTTAGAAAATGAACCAAATCTGATTTTAGCATTTTTTAAAAAACAAAAATCTTAAAAGAATCTTGATTTTTTTATTAACCAAAAATTAGGAGATAAGAAACTCTTTAAAGTTTCCAAAATAAATGCAAAAAACATGAGGATTTGGGTGGCATTTCAGCCAAATCTTACAAGGAAGGATGAGAAGGATGAGGCATTATTGTGTGTCATTTTAATATTACAAGAATCTTGGGTTGAAGAAGCCAAATTAGAGTTACAAAATGATGTTTCTACAAGAAATCTCATCAAATAATTGCAAAATGATCCAAGTAGTTTAGATAAGTATTTTTTGAAGGGAGACTCTTTGTGGTATAAATAGAAATTGTATCTATGCAAGAATTCCACTCTCAAACACAAGATTCTCCAAGAGCTCCACAATTCTCCAGTTGGGGGTCACTTAGGATTCTTGAAGACATATCATTGAATCAAGTAGAATTTATTTTGGGAAGGGATTTAAGGTGATGTTCAAAAATTTATGGCACAATGTTTGGTATGTCAAAGAAATAAAGGTGAGATAGTTAAAGTACTTGGCCTTTTGTAGCCCTTGGTTATTCCTAGCTAGTGGTGGCAAAAGGTCTCCATGGATTTCATCACACACCTTCTGAGATCTAAAGCTAAGAATGGCATCATGGAATATTAGATTGCCTCACCAAATATTCCCATTTGATTGCATTATCCCATCTTTCTAGAGAAAGTATGATGGAAAAAACATTTATGGAGAATATACAAAATTTGCATGGTACCCCAAGGGTTATTGTCAATGATCGTGACCCTATATTTACTAGAAACATTTTAATAGATTTATTATCTTGTTTGGGTACTCAATTGGCTCATAGTTCATCATACCATCCCTAGCCAGATAGGAAAACTAAGGTCATCAATACATGTTTGCAGGAATATCTATGTTGTTTCACTTCAGATAAGTAGTCTCAATGGGGGACTTGGATAACGCTAGAAAAATGGTATCACTTTATTCTATTGTTCTTCAAAAATGTTCCTATTTTGGTATTAAATGGATATCATCCCCCATCTATCACATCATTACTGATGGTGACACCAAGATTTCAGGGCATGGAAGATCATATGAATCATCAACAATATGTACTTTTTTTACTCAAGGAGAATTTGGCCATGACACAAAATCAAATGAAACAACAAGATGACAACCACTCTAGTGAAAGGAGTTCTGAAGTGGGTGATTGGATTTTATTAAGATTGCAACCTTATAAGAAAATGTCCCTAAAGCAACAAATAAAGCATTTAACAAGTTGTCACCAAAATATTATGGTCCATGTACTAGATTCTATAAATGATTGGTAGTGTATCCCATAAGCTTGAGTTACCTCCAACAACAAAGATACATCTAGTTTTCATGTCTCATGTTCAAACAAGGTGATTGGTTAACAAATCCCTACACAGATGGTGTTACCAAAGTTAAATGGAGAAGGAAGAAACATCTTGGATATAGAGTTAATTCTCTAGAAGTGCACAAAAATGTTGATGACTAGAATAATCACAGAGTGCCTCATTTAGTGGAAGAATTTGTCAATCAAAGATGTAATGTGGGAAGATGCAGATTTTGTACAAAGACATCCATAATTGATCATGACGAAAATGCTACTTTGAAGAGGGGGGAATACTACTCCCTTAATCCTATAGTGTGCATAGGGTTATGAGTAGTCAACATGTTGCTACCTTAACTCTTAATTAAGTTATATGATCATTATTATTATTATATTAAGGAAATTAAGTCATCCTAGGAGTTATTTTTAGGTGTTTAAATTGGCTAAGGTGGCATCTATGGCATAATTAGGTATATGCATGATCTAGTGGTTAGTTAATGGTCATCATATTGTGAATTTTGTTGTAATTGGAGATATTTGGAGGTTTGCCTCCTTGAGGTGGCTTATTATTCTCAAGTATTATCAAGTATTTGTAGCATATTTCCTATTTTATTATTCTCTTGTGCAAGTTATTCTTTACAATTTTGGGGGATTCCTACATGTGGACTATGTATTTTGTTATACATATGGGTTTGTGTACCTCTTTATAGTGGAGACTCTAGTTGATATAACTAATCTATTGAGTCTAATATATGAACTATGTCTCACGCCTTTAAATAATTACATAGGGGAACCTCTATGTATGTCTCCACAATCATATCTAGTTGTTCATTGTTCTTAGGAGTATTAATATAAGAAGTTGGTACACTAAAAGTTATGATTATTGTTAATGTCTATAGGTTAACAAATGAATGTGTGTTGTATCTCTAATATATGATATAACATTGTATCTAGTTGTTCATTGTTCTTAGGAGTATTATTATAAGAAGTTGTTACACTAAAAGTTATGATTCTTGTTAATGTGTATGGGTTGATTAATGCATGTGTGTTGTATCTCTAATTTCACTATTGACTATTATATTGTGTGTAGCAAATCTCTATTGTGATTTCAAGAAAATATCTATTCAAAATGAGCCTTTCTTGTATATTATTTTCTTTCTACATCTCTTTCCCTTTCACCCCACAAATTTTCTCTTATAGAATAAATAAGGAGTTGGCCTTACAATTCTAGAAAGTGACTTACATATTTGTCCCATGACTTTGAGGCTTTCCAAGTTGGTCATGCATGGTTCATTTGTCATGAACAAGACATTTAAACCTGCCAACATTTTTTGGCACACCCAGTCCCACAACTGACCTAGTCTAAGTGAGTTATTAGTCTTTAAATTCTTGAAACTTTCAATTATCAATGATTGAATCCATCCAAGGAAACCTAGAAACTTATGACCCCTAGAACTTTACAAGATCTACATTAAATATAACCCACAATCCTAGCACAACCCCTTGTCCTTGTCCCAAGAAAAAATCACACCCTATATATCACACCCCATATCATAGCCATATTTACAAACTCCTCAAATAAATTCTCACATTGTTGCTCAACAACCACCAAGGTTCTTTCATAGATGAACCACTAGAGGTGCACTTATACCACCTACTCCACCCACCATATGTGGATCCATTTCAAATGATACCTTGCACTCCCTCCCACACTTCACAAGTAAGAATCTAAATACTTCGACAAGCATTTGCATGAGGTAGTGAATCATTACATGACACATAATATTTTTGAGGAAAGCATTGCACTGAGATTGATAACTACTTCATTTAAAGGTAAATCTCTTGAATGGTATTGGTCCTTGGATCACCTATCAATTGATGACTAGAACTAGTTTGGTTACGCTCTAATCAACAAATTCAAAGAGAAATGAGATACGACATCACTACTAGAGAAAATCACAACCATAAAGAGGGCCCCATGAAAATGCTAGATGACTTCCACAATAGATTCCAAAATACATGGTGAATAATTCCCATGGATTTTTGCCCCCATCAAGTATAGCATATATTTACTATTTGAAAGAATAGATTCTAAGATTGCCATGATGATTAAGTCAAAGAGTGGAACACTCTCCTAGATGCCTATAATGTTTCTATTTCTACTGAAAGATGACCTCATCTAAATAGGATGCTTGGTACCTCGTCCTCTTATATTACTTTCTAACATATAGCCTCCATATCAACCTACTCCTATAAGGCAACTTGCAAGTTATTATCTAGCTATTAATTATATCCCAACATCAATTAAACCAATACCAAAATATCATTTTGTTAAACCCTCAATCCTCAATGAATTTGATGAGATGCAAAATCTATTGAGAAATATGTCTAACAAGGTCACGACCCTCAAAAGAAAACAAAATGTGCAAAGACACACATACTCTAATAATCAATGCCTTGAATGCAACAACACAAATATCAAGCCAATCAAGCCTACAAACCTTTTAAAAGTAATCAAAACTATCAACAAATATCTAATTTTCAAGAAAATAGAGAACATAGCCAACCTCAATATTCGTTAGTACATGTGTAGCAACCTCTATACTATATTCCCTACATTCCCAATAGATAGTTGACTACTATGTAGAATAATAACACTAGAAGAAACCTACCTTTTGGCATTATACTTGTTCAACCCCCCACACTCCTACCACATCCCAGTAATTATCAATCACAAAACTCCTCTCTTCCCTGCTAAAATCACAATAGCAACTAAGGTGGCCAAATGTGAGGCATGCAAACAAGCTTGAAATCATCTACCTAGGAGTAAATTTTGGTCACCTAAAAGGATTGTTGAACATATGAATTAAATGAGCCCACCTCAACTTTTGAAAGGCAACAAGTTCAATCTATTGAGTTGTAAAATGTGTATACCACCATTTTACACTTAGTTTAGCTCTTAGACGAGCCTAAAATATTCACCCTTGTTAATTAGGATCTATTTTAGTACATTTTTTAGCATTAAGCATATAGTTCTTGATCTCAATGCACGAAACCTAGAAAATAATCATAAGGTAGGGCTAAGCATGCTTTATGTGCCCTCATTTGGGGATTATGTGGCTAAAGGACCAGGGCGTCCAAGCACCCTAGGCCTTCCTTTAGCCCTGCCCTAAATTATGGCCTTGTCAACTTAGGCCCTTGTTATATCGTAAAATGTCCCCCTAGGACTTTTACCTCCTAAGTTTAGCTCTTGGGTCCCTTAGCTTTAATCATGCATATTAGAAATGAATCCTAGAGAAAAATCCCTTGAAACCATGAAAAATAGGACTTAGGGGACATCTGTGAGCTTAATCCAGTCCTAAAATAGGTCCCTAGATAAGGGCGCTCGCACCCTTGTCCTGCCCTATTTTGTCAGGGCCCCAAATTTGAATGTCAGTTGGTGGCCATTAAAAGGTTTCCATTGTCAGCATCTTAAGTTTGAGTTATGAAAGTTTAGCAGGAATGCATATATAATCATGTTTAGGACTTCATTTGAAAACTAGAAGATGATTTTGAGATTAAGGCAAACTTATGATCATAGAGCATTCAAGGCATTCATTATGTTGCAGAGTAGAATTGTGTTGTTGTTGTGTTTGTTGTTGCAGATTTGGCTTCATCTTCTCATGGTGTGAAAGATCTTCATTTCCTTGAGAGCTACACCTCTGAGGTGATATCTATTTGTGATTCAATCTATCTACTATATCATTGTTTTTGCCTCTGTCCACCAAGGACATGCACTCTTTGTCTAGCATTGGTGTTGGAAGGCTTGAAAGCCATTCCAGGGATTGACTAAGGCAAGATCCTAAACACCACAACCCCCAACCCCTCTCTTGTGATTGCAAGTGACAAGAATTAGATCTTGCAGAGACGAGTAGTAGAGGATCATTGCAAAGCATAAGGATTTTGGATCTGAAGACAAAGATAGAAAATAACCCTAAAAGGTCAAGGGCACCTGCTCTTTTGACCTCTAGTTTTACAGTGCTAGAAATCTCTGAAGTGGTTGTAGTTTGTAGCAGATTTAGTCTCAAAGCCCTTAGAAAAAGTACCACCTTGGGCTTGGGCGCCCGCTCTTTCGACCCCAAAGTTTTAGTATTCTAAAATCTAAAATCTGGTATGTATCTGATCTATATTTAGTATCTTTATGTGCGATCATTTGTCATGTTTTGTCTATTTTCTTACGATTTTGCATAATTAAGGTTTTAGGCTTAATCGAGCTAGGGTTTAACAAATTAATCAACAAATTCAAAATTTCCTTATCATTCCAAGTGACAGCAAACCTGATAGTTGAGTCCTCTTGTAAAATTTGTGATGTAACTCAGTTAAATGTCCTTGAATGTATGGAGTGAAAGGAGGACCTAATCAAACTACCAATCAAATCAATCAACCCTCTTTTCATCCATTACAACCCCTTACATGACTCCTAAGGTCGGTCTCATAAGGTTTAATTCTCTATAAATCAATGGTAATGCATATAAAAGTAAGTTATTCTATTCATTTGAATGTCTAACTCCCTCTCTAGCAAATCTTGGCACTCTTTCTCTATCTCTCTCGTGCTCTCTAGAGCTCTCTCTTGTGGATTATTGTTGCAGCACTAACATATTGTAGGTCTTGTGAAGATCTTGGAGGCTACTATTGGAGTATAGACAAAACTGAGAGGGGGGGTGAATCAATGTTGTAAAAACAATTTAATTTTCTTCTTGTCAAACTTCAAAATAGAAAGCAATGATGCTGATATAGTGCTTTATAAAAGCACGAAACCAAATACTATGCAATAAAGGACAGAACATTCAAGTATGAAAAATAAATGAACCATGCATCAAATGAGACCATAACACAAAGATTTCAGAAGTGGAAAACCCTCATGGGGCAGAAAAACCACTTAATAAATGCCTCACTGGCTTAATCATCAAAATCACCAATTACAAAGCCTCACTAGCCTTTATGTCTCACTGATTACAAAATGCCTCACTGGCAACATAAGCCTCACTGGCAATGATCATTTTGTCTCACTAACATGATCACTTACAACTTCTCAAAGATCAGATGAAAATATCCAATACAGCGGGTTTCTCTATTTCTCTACAATCCAGATCTAGAAAGACTCATATATTTGAGACTCAAGAATACATAACCAAAACTGTGCACATCAACTCAGAAATGTTTTTGCATTACAACACACTGCTATTGTCTCAATGATAGTGTAAATACAATATCATCAACACCATATCAAGTGTTTACATTACATGCCTTTTTATACACTCACAGTCCTTTGTTTCTTTCATCAAACTTGTAAGAGTAGGTAAACTGTTTGAAGTAGTTTCCAACTAAATCAATAATTGTCAAGAGAGTGTGGTCAAATAGACCCATTATTAAGAACTTGAGTTTGTAAAAATATTTCACAATGCCTTTGAAAATATTTCAAACTTTAATCAAATGATTCATATAATGCCTTTCCAAACTATGGTTACAAAAATCTTAACCACAAAAGAATGTTATCAAAAACTACCTTCAAAGAAATTAGTTGCATGAAGTGCCAAGTCATATCACCTTCCAAACCCTAACCATAGAAAGAGTTCATGAAAACCCTACATCTTTTAAGCATATGGTAAAAATCTTTTCGACAGGATAAACCTTCTTTAGTTTCAAACCCTAACCATATCTTCCAAAAAGAACTACTTAACACTTTTTTAACTCATAATTGTTCTTCAATAAAGAATAAGAGAGGTAAAAAAACATAAAAAATCCTATCCCAAAGTCAAAGACCTCATAACTGAAACCAAAGCTAGAAGTCAAAACAAAGCTCTACAGATTTAGACTATCACGGCCACAGTGAATAAACCCTTTAAACAAAAACTCAACTGAAGAACTTTGGCTTTAGAATCAAGCAAAAAAATAGTATACCCTTTTTGCTTTCTCTTCACTGTATTACAGACTTAATCAAAACAATGAACAATGACCTCATTTACCCATTTAATAGCTTAGAAACCCTTTACAATAAACCACCAAAAAATGAACCTTCAAATGACACCACAAAGGAAAAATATCACTTGAATAATGCCAACAACTTGAAGTTTGTTGTGACTGAGAGTCCAAGAAACAAAAATAACTATCAAGTTGAAGCTCATTGTAGCTCAAGCTTTGTCAAATCTTGGAGATCATCATGACTGAATCTAGTAATACTTTGCATAATATTGAAACCCTAAGTCAAGAGCATGCATGTCTCAAAGTTTAACTTTACAAAAATGAGCCTTCAAACAAACTTTTCATCGTATACTCCTTTTGACTGCCAATCCCGGTGTGCCCTAAAGGGCCCAGCGAGAAATGAACCAAAAACACCAACATTTACCTACTACACAAGCCCGAAACCTATTGGCCAAGTTAAAGACTTAAGTGGCCCAATAATATGCTTTGATTTTTTTTTTTTGTATAAGACAAATCAAAATCCTTTGATCATATGGTTCCTTTTAGAGTTAGAAATAATAATCTTCTTCACACAACCTTAGGATAGCCTTAATATCCTTTAACAATATGAAGCCTTCTTTAAATACAAGAGAGATATTAAGGGATGAACAATGAAATGATAACAAAAGAAAGTGTAACCCCTTGGAAAGAGATTATGCCTTAGTAAACTTGAGTTGCAAAGTTAAGACAATCACATTTGACTTTCCTCTAAACACATGAAGATCACCAAGAATGAAATCAATGATGCCTTTTGAAATGAAACAAATAGTTTTGGTGCCACTTTGAAAGTGATCAAGACTTAGTAAGCACAACTTCAAGGAATTTGGATATTGATCGAACTGAAACAAGAAACCTTTCATATCGGTGGTAACCTTAATGAATATTACTTGCATAATGAATCAAGAGAAGATAACCAAGTGCCTCATTCAACATGCTCAATTTCAACATAATCATATTGCCAAGAGAATGCAAGGAGATCATGCCATACTACCAACTCAATATCATTGCCATCTCCAGAGTAACCATGACCAACATGTATAATCCTGATATGGTAAACAATATAAAAATCCAAATAGAGACTAAAACAATTCTGCTAATCCAACATAAACATCCTGATTATCAAAGGAAACTAAACTCAATTCTGTCCTCCTAAAGGGTACCTTGTTTGTGCCATCATTAACTTCACACAAGAACTCCTAAAGCACCTGAGTCACATCCTGAATCACACCAACAGTACACATCAACATGAGGAAACCTAATCTAGTGGAAACCTTGTTGGCAAGAGACACTATGTGGCTTCATGAGTGTTGTCATTGATGGCAACAAAGTCTATCCCACACATCCGCAGTACATAATATGCCTATACCGGAAGTCAGACTGAAGATTGTTCTAGTTTGGTGAATAAGAATAGAGTATGCAACAAGGTCTGACAATCAGGTCCTGATCTCTCAGTTGGTGTAACTCAGAAAGTTGTGGACTTGGATAAGTCAAGAGGGGTATCATGACTACTATTGTAGTGCCCCTCCGTTTTCACTTTGGTTGTGTCAGGTATGTTTGACATTTGGTTATTTGGTTTGGATTGTTCATTTGATGCTATTGGTTAATCATGGCATTAAAATAATATTAGTAGTCATTAAAACATTTTTGATAATTAAATAAATAGAAATGCCTTTATGCAAATTTAGTGCTGAAAATTTAAAAGGGTAAACCCAAATTTATAAATTATTATTTTAGGCCCCTATATTATTTATAGCACTATAGTTTATTAGCTATATTAATTTGTTACATTTTCTAGAGGTTATTTTATATTATTGGTGAGTGAAACCTTATTTTATATAAGGAAACCTAATAAAATATAATGTTATTAAATATTACTTTAGGATACCTAATTATAATTGCTTGAGGACAAGCAAATTTTGAGTGGGGATGGTTGTCATGTCCCTATAATGATTTATAATTGAATTGTTTATTTAAATAATAAGTTAGCCTTATATAAACTAAATATATAATATATTTATTTAAAATATATTATTAATATGTATTATTTAATAAATAATATTATTAATTTAATATAATTTAAATATTATAAAATATATGAAATATATATATTTATATTTTAATTAACTAGATATATTATAAATATAAATATTTTAATATAATATTTATGTGAGTAATTAATAAGATATATTATTATATATAAAAATAAATATTATGAAGAGTCTTACCTATTAAAGTTAGAAAGTAAAGTAATTTGGAATAAGACAAAGTAATACGGTTAAACAAAAGGTTAAATTCAAAATAAAATCATATAAAAATAAAAAGTCTAATAAGACAAACATTATCCCACCATATTATATGCTTGGAAATAAAATAAAATAAAAGAGCTCCCGTACTTAATAACAAAAGTATTTATTTATACTATATATATTATATAAATAATGTACTTTTAAAAGATTAAGGGGGTCGAAGGAAGATATTTATAAGTGCAGCACATTAATAAATAATATATTATAAATATATCTAATAATATAAATACAAATATTATTATTATTATTATCTTATATTGTAATATAAATAATAAATAATATATCATTTATTATAATGATATAATATAAATACAAATAAGGTAAATAAATAATAATAAACATCTTTTAACCTATCCTCTTATGATAAGGGAGTTACGTATGGTTAGAACTAGTTTTACCACAAAAGGGAATTAATATAAAGTAATAAAAATAATAAGAGACATACCTCTTCGAACATATCCCTTGAAAGGGAAATAAATAAAGGTTGTGAGATAGAAGGAAATGATCATGGAAAGAACGAAGTAATAAAAAGAAATAAATAAACAGTTGTGAATTCAATAAAGGTAATAAAGAAGAAACATCATTTGAATTCATCAAAGACACAGCAAGAAAATATCACAAGGAAGACACGAGGGCAGCCAAGGAAAAAGATCATGAGGAGAAAATATAAAAAGAGTGTGGGATAAATACATATATTTAGATCTGCATTTTATAATAGCAATACAATAAAGACTATATTACCGCAGCATAGGTAAGGAATCCCAAGTAAAGCAGGTAAGTAAGTATTTATATTTACTTATTCAATTTATGATTTGTAAGAATTTATAATTACTTGTTCAATTTATAACTTGAAAGATATAAATAATAAGGTTATTAAGTAGAAATTGATATATGTGATATATACATTTATGTCTGAAATTTATATTTTAAATATGTATCTTGTATGATTTGAATTTATAAGTTGTTAATAAATGACGTATGAGAGATAACAAGTATGTATATGTATAGATGAAGATTAATTAAGGCCTTAGGGTAAAACCTAGGGAGAAGGCTCTAGGATAAAACATAAAGATTAATGAAGGCTTTAGGGTAAAACCTAAAGATTAATAAAGGCATGAATTCCTAAGGGTAGATACGAGACTTCCTAATTAACCACCTAACACTAAGAAGGTGGGGTAGATAGTTATGGTAGGTATTGATCATTCCATGGGAATGGGCCTTGATTGACGAATCAAGGATATTATGGGCCTTGATTGACGAATCAAGGGTATTACTATGGACCTTCGATTTAAGTATCGAAGGAATGGGCCTTAGTTGACGAACTAAGGAATTATAGGCCTTAGTTGACGAACTAAGGAATAATATTAATGGACCCATAGGATTGAGATGACATCACCTACCTAACGAATCTTCTCTCACAAGGTGGAAGGTGAGGTTAATAAGAGGCCTAAGGATTATCTCACCCGAGGAGAATCATGATGTATGGAAAAATAAATTTATGAAATGGCAAATAGTATATGGTTATGTTTATAATTATCATCAAGATTAAAAGGAAATGAAAAATGGAATACTAATGTTCTCTTTTGGTAAGTTGAAATTGTTTGCAAGGGTGCAAAAATTTTGGCTTGCTAGAAGGGGACATTACAATTATATTCCAGAGATTTAGCCTCTGGTGATAAAGCATGGAAAAAGATATAAGCATCTGAGTGATTGGTTCCAGATAGGCAAAGCAGACAAAGAAAGAACTGACCAGCAAAGCATCAGACTTCAATCCGGATGAGTAAAAGGTATTGATCAAGCTATTTGGGGGATTATACATTGTTGGCTGACATGATTAAAGACTTCTATGCCTATGTTTTTAATACACATCACAAATCAAGCTTGGATTTTGCCGACAAATCAATCACTTGCAAATATCTTGAAGTGCACTTGTTGCCGACTAGGAAGTTGATGAGAATCCTTTATGTGGATATATATACCAGATCAATTCCAGTATGTAAATATATGTGTGGTGTGTGTGGATGAAATAAGAGCGAAGAAAAGCAGGGATAAGTGTGAAAGAAGCAAATCAAGTCCGGTATGTGACAGAGCAACAACACCAAAACAAAGGAAGAATGAAGTGCATCAGATCAGTATATTGTGCCTAACTGAAACTGAACTCTTGCATTTGTAGATGCCTCTCATCAGTTCAAACACCTGATTACCTTCTGTAAGTTTTATAGACAGTGAGTCTCTTGTAGGCAGTGTGCCTCTTATGAGCAGTGTGCTCGGGCAGTGAGCCCTAATTGGCAAGTGTCATTTTGTACTCTTTCATTCTTTTAATAAAGAATACAATCTTGGGTTAGTCACCCCATAGTTTTTCCCTTAACAGGGTTTTCCACATAAAAATTCTTGTGTTATGTGTGTTGATTTTATTTCTATTCTTATGTTCACATAAACTATATGTTTAGATGTTGCACTAATTATTAAAGAAGAAAAGAAAGTCAAAGATATTTGAGATAACTGATTCACCCCCCCTCTCAGTTATCTGCCTTGTTTCCAACAATTGGTATCAAAGCTAAGTTCCTCTAAACAAAGCCTAACAGCTTGAGGAAGGTCTGGGAATCTCAATGGATATTTATGGTATAAAGGAACAACTTCAGTCTGCTCTTGATGATCTTGAACAATCCCACTCTGATGTCAATAACTTGAAAGAAAGACTCAAACAAGCTGATGATTTCATAAATGAGCTAAAAGAAAAATTGAGTATCTCTGTGAAAAAGAGAAAGGAACTACTTCAAAAATTAGCCAATCAGAGTGAAGACAATGATACTAATGAAGATCTGAATGAGAAAAAAAAGCTCTGTAAGAAGCTGTCAAAAGAGGTCATTATGGTAAGGCATGAGATGGAATCAGGGGTTATGAGATTCACCTAAAAAATTGAAGAAAAGAGGAAAATTGAAGATAATCTAAAACAATCCCTCAAGGAGAAGACAGAGGACTGCCACAAAATGGACAAAATAATCAGGCATCTTGAATCTGATCTTGAAGAAGCTAGAGATAATGAAGAACAACTTGAGAATCAGATAGACACTCTTAAACAAGATCTTCAAACAGCAAATGAATACAAAGAGAAATTCAAGATAAGCTTAGCCCAACTTGAAGTTTTTGAAATCCAAAAGAGGGTAGATGATAAGTGTGGCTTGGGATATGAGAAAGGTAAAAGCTCTGGATCCGATCAGAAGAACTTTGGATCAGGAAATCAAACAAACAGGCCTAGAAGACCTCTGGTAAGGCAACCACATGCTCAATGATATCCATCCTTCAATGGATACTGCTTCAATTGCAACAATTTCGGTCATAAAGCAACTCAGTGTAGAAGGAGAATGAATCAGACTAATCCATCCTTCTCCAGATAGTGTATCGATTGCAAAAGGTATGGTCACAAATCTCATGAATGCAGAAATATGCAAATAAACAATTCATTCAATGGTAAATGCTTTGCATGCAATAGAATGGGACATATGGCTAATCAATGCAGATCAAGAGGATATCAATCAAATAAGCCAAGAAATGTTGTCTACTACAATTGCAATAGATCTAGTCATATTGCCAAATTCTACAGAAGTAGAAATCAGGATAGAAATGGTCTGGTGCAACAAAATCAAAAACAAGATAAGGGCAAAGGTAAAGTGAATACAGATGAAGTTCAAAAGGAGATGAGCAAGATTTAGGTGAAGAAGAGCACAGAAAATATTGGGGATGGATCCGCACCGGAACCCGGTGCTGATATTCCTTCCGAAAACTAAAAGGGTGAGCTCTGGCTCAGGGGGAGTCACAGAAAAAAAACAAATTCCCCCAGCGAATCAATTAGTGCCTAAATTTGGCACATGGAATGCTGCGGATCAAAAGGTTCTCAGAAAAACATCTACATAACCTTTAGTAAAAATATGAAAGATCCGCATCAAGTTTTGCAAAATTTTAACTGCTCAAGTTAATCCGGTTCTGACAGCACTCTAGGAAAGCAAGGTTTTCATAGACAGATCCGATATGATTCAAAATTGAAATACTTTGTTCTACAGACCCATGGAATAATTGAAGAAAAGAAGATACATTGTCAATCCTCACTGATAATGTTTCTAAGTTTAGCATAGTGATTCGAGAAGATCTCTCTCAAAACAAGGCAACCGGATAACTTATGTTTTGCATTTATTACAAAAGGAAATTAGGGTTTGCGCAAGGTTAAAAGGGTTCATTCACTCATTATTTGCACATTTGCATTTGAGAAGAAGAAAAGAAGAGCTCTGCATCAAAGTTTCTACAACTCACTCAAAGATCAACTGCAAAATCAAATTCAACCAACGATTTGTTCTAGCTCCTATTTCGAACCCTAAAGCGTAAAAAGGTACTTCCATTCTGAAAATCTCTCTATAAATCTTTTCAAGATGGCTACTCCAATGGTTGTTAAGATCACTGATAGGCCACGCCCTAAATTCAAGAAACATCCCTATAAATCTCTAGAAGTTGATCCTTTAGGCGCATTTTCTAGCATTCTGCATGGGGTATTGCACATAGAAGATGTTAGGGTCTATATCCATGCCAACATTGAGGAATTTGGAGACTCTAAATTGATGGACATCTATCACAAACAACTAATAGATGAGAGTTTTGAACTCAAACCTCAATACAAGGCCCTCCAGGATAAACACTTTAGACATTGCATACACTTCCCCTGTTTTGTAGAAGATGATTGGGTCCGGTATGTCCTAAGGAGGATGCATGATAATTTCATGTGGCTAATGAGACCCTTCAAGATAACAAAAGATGCCATCAAGGTAGTAACTGGACTGCATTCTTCCGGTGGGTTACCTGCACTTAAATCTGTCAAGAACCAAACAGTAACTGAAGCCATCAGATCTAAGTTTGACAAAAGAGCAATGACCATAGATGACATCACAGATCTGGATGTCAAGTTTGCCTCAATGATAATTGGGTACAAGATCTATCATTCTAGCAAGGAGAATTCTGTGTCTAGGACTGCAATATATGCAACGTATCAGATGTTGAGGAAAATGCAAATTATGACCTATGTGACCTTCTCCTAAATCAACTACTAGAAAACTTGTAGAAGATCAAAAAAGATAAGAAGAATTCCTTCAAATATGGTTGTCTAATACTGTGTCTGTTCTTTTATTACATGAATGAGCTACCCGGATCAAGTGGTTGGGTATGGCAAAATGATAAACTGGTTGCAATTCAAATTAGAGATTATATGTATGGACTTGGTGATGCTAAAGCTTAAAACACAGCTCTCTGGGGTTACTTTAAGAACTTTCAAAGCATGATACAAGCCAGAGAGAGAATACCTCAATCCATAGTTGAGAAGTACAAGGATACAGTGTGCTTCATGGTTGACACTGATCAATGCCTAATGGAGGCAGTTGAGCCCAAAACAATGTGGATAATGCCAATGGGATACGAGGTCGAAGAGAAAATCCTGGAGCTACATATTCAACACTTGTTGAGCCAGCCTAAGGACCCTGAGGCAGAAAGGTTTGGAACCTTTCAAGAACTAAGTGTAAAAATACATGTTGAGCCAAGACAACTAGAGATAAAGAGGAAATTTAGAAGGGAAGTTGAGGAAATTGCCAAAAGATTTGGCATATCAAAAGAGGCATTAGATGCAAACAAAGAGAAAATGGAGAAGGCTGAGAAAGAGAAACAAGAAGCAAAGAAAGGAGATGTTCCAACACAAGCCCCCTCCAGGACTAGATCCTCCAAGAGCTCTACACCTGCCACTCCTAAAAGCTCAAGGGCCACCAAACTAGAAGTCAAGACATTCGGAAAAGGAGAAAAGAGGACAAAGACCAAAGCCACAAGGTCATATACAAGCCTCAAAGATGATGAAGAAACAGAATCTGATGAGGAAATCAAGAAAATGAAGAAGAAGAAGAAAACATCCAGAGAATACTCTGCTAGTAAAAATAAGGAAGAAAAGGTAGAAGAATTTGTTGAAAAGCCTACTCTTTCCATTGATGACATCATCAAGGCAGTCACTGTGGATGGGAACTGGTAGCCAGTAACAGAGTTCTATGATGAATACAATGATACAGACAAGAGGATTTTAGAAGAAGCTATTGTCGGGTACCTGAATATTTACAATAAAGCTTTCATTGAAATTATATCCTTAATTCCTGAAAGTCTAGAAGTACTTGAACTAAGAAAAGAAAATGCAAAAGCAAAAGACTTAGAGATCCGGGAACAGATAGCAATTTAGCTTTATCCTTCCATCACCCCAAAACAAATGAACATGATCTTTAAGGACTGTAAGGATGAATTCTGGAGCAAAGCAAGAATGAATAAACTTATGCTTGGAGAAACTAACCAAGTAGCAAAAGAAACAAAAGATATCCTCCGGAATGCTTTCAAAAGATTCAATCTTCTTATTGTAGAGGAAACAGATGAAGAACCTTCTACCATAGATGTTGAAGGATTAAATGTAACCAATGAAGAATCTTCTAAAAAAGATGTAGAAGGATCAAAAGAGCTAGATGAAGAGAAGTCTAAGGACTTGGATTCCTCAATTCCGGAAGAGGAAGTTCATGAAGCAATAAACACCGGTGACATCTCTCCTCCGGATCCCACTACTGACATTCTGGATTTTGAAGTTGAAGGAGAAGGAAACAAAGAGGAGAAAGTAAATCAAGAAGAAAAGGCTAGAGGAAAAGAAGAAGTACAAGCAAAAGAGACTAATGTTGACTATTCTGATACCTCAAAGAAGACTCAATCACCGGCAAGAGACACTGCAGAGGCAGTGAAGGATTTCTTGAACAAAGAAATGATGGAGATAGATGAACCTGAGTTATTTCAAGGGTCACTAAATTTTGACTCTCTCTCTCTGGTCCAGACAATGAAAATAACATCTTTTGCTCAAGCCAAAGCAAAAGAAAAACTCTTGAAATCTCACATGGAAGATTGTGAACTATTGGAGATGGCATCCGGGATACTGGAGAAGATCATGCCATCATTCCAAAAGGATACTTCAGCCTCACCATCTGGCAACCTGAAATCATTGGTAAATTTTGTTAGCACTCACTTTGAATCTCTAGAAAAATCAGCAGAAGCAAAGGTCCGGAAGGAGTTTCTACGAAAAAGATTCACTGAAGTACAGGGACTCATTGCTAATGATAGGACCTTGAACATTGGAATAAAGAGCCTTGAAAATTCTCTTAAAGATGGTGGGGACTTGTACAAATTTTGTCTATCTTGGCCCAAAGTGACAGAGGATATTGAAAAGAAGGGGAAAGAACAAGAAGGTAAACTGTCAAGTTTATCTCAAAATTCTGATCCCCTTTCTACCTCTTTAATGAATCAAGAATGTCAGGCCATTGTCATTATAAATGAAATAAAGAGGCTGGACAAAGAAAAGAAGAATATAATAAATAGGATGAGTGAACTTAGAGGGATAATTATCCCTAAGTTAGAGGCAATGCATGAGGCCTTGACAGATGCTTAGACCACAGCCCGGATCAGTGATCTGACAGATCTAAGGAGGGCAGAAGCATAGGCATTTTTTGTTGAATGGTCACATCTCCATTTTGGATAGGATGAAGCAGAGTTGGGCCATAGAGTTTGTACAGTTGAAGACCACTTTTGTGGATATACTTAAGTATAACATGTATATATACTTATGCAGCCATGTATAGATTAATTTTTACAAAATTTTCATGTGTGGATTCTGCCCTTTGCCATTAATGTCAAAGGGGGAGTGAAGAGTAGTGAAAAATGTGGAATCTAGCTAAGGGGGAGCTCCAGTGAAACAATGCAAAAGATAGAGCATTAGTAAAGGGGGAGTTTATTGCAACACTTAGCCATTTTTCACTAAGTGTTGCCATCAATGCCAAAGGGGGAGATTGTTGGCAAGAGACACTGTGTGGCTTCATGAGTGTTGTCATTGATGACAATAAAGTCTATCCCACACATCTGTAGTACATAATATGCCTATACTGGAAGTCAAATTGAAGATTGTTCTAGTCTGGTGAACAAGAACAGAGTATGCAACAAGGTCCAACAATCAAGTCTGAATCTCTCAGTTGGTGTAACTCATAAAGTTACGAATTTGGATAAGTCAAGAGGGGTATCATGACTACTATATTCTAGAGATTTAGCCTCCGGTGATAAAGCATGAAAAAGATATGAGCATCTGAGTGTTGGGTTCCAAACAGGCAGAGCAGACAAAGAAAGAACTGACCGACAGAGCATCAGACTTCAATCCGGATGAGTAAAATGTGTTGATCAAGCTATTTGGGGGATTATACATTGTTGGCCAACATGATTAAAGACTTCTATGCCTACGTTTTTTATACGCATCACAAATCAAGCTTGGATTCTGTCGACAAATCAGTCACTTGCAAATATCTTGAAGTGCTCTTGTTGCCGACTAGGAAGTTGATGAGAATCCTTTATGTAGATATATATACCAGATCAATTCCAGTATGTAAATATATGTGTGGTGTGTGTGGATGAAATAAGAGTGAAGAAAAGTAGGGATAAGTGTGAAAGAAGCAACTCAAGTCCGGTATGTGACAGAGCAACAACACCAAAACAGAGAAAGAATGAAGTGCATCAGATCAGTATATTGTGCCTAACCAGAACTAAACTCTTGCATTTGTAGATGTCTCTCATCATTTTAAACACCTAATTACCTTCTGTAAGTTTTGTAGACAGTGAGTCTCTTGTAGGTAGTGTGCCTCTTGTGAGCAGTGTGCTCGGGCAGTGAGCCCTAATTGGCAAGTGTCATTTTGTACTCTTTCATTCTTTTAATAGAGAATACAATCTTGGGTTAGTCACCTTGTGGTTTTTCCCCTAACAGGGTTTTCCACGTAAAAATTCTTGTGTTAGGTGTGTTGATTTTATTTTTGTTCTTATGTTCACATAAACTATATGTTAGATGCTGCACTAATTATTAAAGAAGAAAAGAAAGTCAAAGATATTTGAGATAACTGATTCACCCCCCCCCCTCTCAGTTATCTGCCTTGTTTCCAACAAACCTAATCCAGTGGGCATCAATGACAAACATGGCCATCAGCTACACCAACTTCTTGAGTCAAGTTGTGATGTCGTCTACAAGCATATAAGGGTTTCCATGCTCATGGTGACTTCTTTCCTTCATGCTTTGTGTTAGCATTTCGTTCTACTTCAAATTTGACTCTGTCCTCCTAGGGCACATACTCCTTATCAATCATATTTTCTATTGTGGAGGTGGAAACACCATTCATGGGGCTTGACACTAGTACATAATGATAAACTAAATCACAATTGTATGGTGGATTCTAGTTTAAGTACCTTGATTATGTCTAGGAAGGTTTCTAATGCATTGGGATTATCTTATGAACCCACCAACAAGGGAGTAGTCAAATTAGATGGCACCCCAATGAATGAATTATGAATTATCAAAAATCTACCCCTATCTCTCTATGTTTTCCCCAATTTTGAGGTTTTTTAAGATGTATCCATGATTGAGCTTCCTACCAAATTTGTCATAAGCCTATCTAAAGATTTTTCTACCAAAATAGGAGGTTATCTGTGATTATATTATAGTCATATGTTCCTAACAACTAGATATGTAACAAGGATGAAAATGCCATTTGAACCTCTATAAATGCACCATATTGAGACTAAGCCCTTAACTCTTGTAGAAATCAAGCATTCTTTTGTAATAGAGAATAATCTCTCTTCTCCAAATATCTGGGATGAAATTCATATTTCCAACTGATTCCCAAATGAAGAACATGACAAATGGTTGGTGAAAATTGATGAGGATAGCGACATCCACAGACCATTTGAAGAAACTAGCCTAGGGACATATATTGTTCATGAAGAGGCCCAACTCATCCTAGAGATCATAAAGGAAAAGAACAACAATGATAGAGTATAGAACCTTTATTTTGATTGCACACATTGCAAAACTAAAGTCAAAGTTGGCATGTATTTGATCTTGCAAAAAGGAGAGAAATACTAGCAGTCATATTGGTTACAATTCAACTGCACTAACAATGTAGTGGAATATAAAGCATTCATCTAGGGCTTGCTATACATTGATAAAAAAGCATAAGGATGCTACATGTTTAGGACAACTTAGATTTGATAATCAAGTAGGTAAGGTCATAGAGTGGAAAAAAAGCTCCCTAATCAAGGTATATAAGCACCCCATGTGTGATCTAATGGAATCCTTTAACATTTTGAATTTTCAAGCTATTCCCCAAGGATGGAATCAAGATAATCATAAAACTTGTGGTGCCAAACAGCAAATCTCATTGGATGGCATTTAAAAATAATTAGATTGCTTAGTTCATCCAATAATCTAATTATTTTTTCAAAGAACTAATTCCAAAAATTGAAGAAGCTTATGGAGACTAGATCCTTCAACTGAAAGTAAACAAATTGCCTATAGGAATGATAACTCTAGAATACATATTAAGTCTAGATGATTCCTATAGAGATAAAGGGAAATTGTGGCAATAAAAAGGGACTATAGGTATGTAGAGATCTCCCTAAACAAAATTGTAAAAATAGTAAGATAGAAATAAAGACCAGTCAACCCAAGAATAGAATCAATCATAAAGTAGGAGTTAACCAAGTTGGTAAGTTTGAAAATAATTTATTCTATTAAGAATTCAAAAACCTCAAGGAGAGACTCATCAAGGACAATAAATATTTAAGGAAGCCCTAAAGGCTAAAATCAAACAAATTAGGAAATTTATAACTTGTCTCTTACAACCCACTCCAAGACCTACAGGATTTATGCCCCAAATTTTGCAATCCACTAATGACCAAAGGTGACTAGATAAGCTAGTTGAACTTGGAAAGAATACCAAAAAATGACTTAGTACTTATCAAAAAGGCACAAAAGTGTTGAAAAATTTGTGTGCTTTGTTGGCCAAAAAAGGAGAATAAAGTCGAAGAATTTTGAGATGTAGCAAGGCATGATGAGTGGGATTTCTACCTATGAGTATTTCATAGAAAATATCAAACCCACTAGTAATTTTGGATTAATCAAGTTAAGAGAATTGTGTGTGGTAATGAATGTAAAGGAAGATCAGGTGTTCACATGGACATGATAATATAGATTTTTGATCTAGTCACTTGATGAGGCTCTTATAGTATTAGAGGAGAAAAAAATTAAGTTGAATGAGATAGCAGAGTTGATTTCCTCTTTTGTGACTTCCATGTGTATTTGTTGTTTAATGGCATGGAAGTTGAATTGGATGAGGTATAAGGTGAATTTCAGCAATTTGTAAAAGACTCTCTTTGTCACAACATGTAGATAACATGAACAAGTTAGCCAAAATTTCGAGGCATATCCAAGTGGGTGAAGATAAGTTGATTGAGATAGATACATTAGTTATAGATGGCAATTATGTCCAGCATATGCAAATTTTTCAGATAGATTTTATGGTAATGCCAAGTAAATTCAATGTTTAAGAGTTTCTAAACAAATTTCAAAGAATTCAATATGTTGCACAAGGACCATCCAATGGGGTTGTTGAGTAGTTATTTTAGCTACCACTATTTTTAGCTAAATCAACATTTGGAGAGTTCTTCTATTTTTGGATCTACTATTTTGAGAGGGTTTTCTCAAACATATTTTTGAAGATTTGTTATTTTTAGAAGACCTTTTAGAAGGTATTTTTTATTGTAGTTATCCTTATCAGAAATCTATTTGAAGATTTCTAATTTTAGTTGATTTACTTCTACACAAATTTGTATTTTGAGCTTGCTTTGTGTACAAGCAAACTATTTGTACTATAGGAACTTCAATTAGTGTTCTTATTTTATTTTCATATAAAACCTTACAAAATTTATAAATAAGTGTTATTGACGTGCTTAGATTTATAATAGTATTTGGTAGTACTTATTTGCTACTAAAATTATTGTTCAAATTATTTTGTGAAATTTTGTGTATGTGTGTTTAGGTGAATAGATTTGTTTTGTTGAATTTGCAAGCTTTGTATTGTAGGTTTCCATTAAATCGATGATTGTGGTTTTGTATGTAATTTGTTGATTCTTTTTACTGAATTGCCCTTCTTTTGTTCAATTTAATTCAATTAAATACTTGTGTTAGACTCACATATTTTGATTTTTGTCTTTAGCTAAAAAAGTGAGTTTTTTGTCATTTAAGTTTTTTGTGTTACATAAAAACATAAAATCTCTTGTCTAGTGTGGAAGTGTTGAATACCATATCGCTCTAACCTATGAAAAAAAAAAAAAAGTTTCCTTGAAGTTTGTGTATATTGCATACCAAAATAAATCCTCTTAGTTATAGGTTTTATTTTTTAAATTTCCTTGTGAATGAATATATCATTTCCTTCACTCTTCAAAAGGGAGCTCCCCATAAAAAGTTGAAGAGAGGTTTTATCTTACACACTATTTCATTTTGTGTTGTATCAAAAGGTGCAAATTAAAATGTTAAAACAAATTTTCACACCCACCATTGGGCATGAGAAAAAATAAACAATTCTTCTATTATAGTGAATGTTAGAGAATAATGTTTATTTGGCAATTACATTTGTTGTAATTACTCCTATAACATTTATAAGCCTCTAACTTATAAAGTTTATCCTTATAATATAAAATAAAGGGTAATTTATAAATAAATTATTTATTTATCAACTAAATGTATAACCAAAAGGTTATACAATGAAATGTTATGACTTATTCACCAACTCCTTAGATTGCTTTAAATATACGCAATCATGAAGCATATCACACATTTTGAAGATGCATGTGAAGCATTATGAAAAGGAGAGGAAGAAGATACTATAGTATCTAGGTTCTTGTTATGTTTGTATTTATATAGACTTATTGTAAGTTTCTTCAATTATGAATGATGCTTTATGGGGTTTTTTCCCCGAAAGGGTTTTCACCATGTATATATTTTGTAATGCATCATCTCTATGCATTATGTAATTTTCATTTCATTTATTCTCTATTTCATATTTAATGATTAGTTGCTTATAGTTGTTGTGGAGGTGTTTTGTCAATTGAACAACAAAAGTGACAAACCATAATCTTCCACACTTCCAACACACTTTGTGAATCATAAAATACGACAATCCAAAAAAGAGTTGACATTTTTTTATAATATTTTTTCGTAAAGAATTTTATTTGAAGCCCCTACTTGTAGTGTTCTCTCATTATTTACATAGTGTATTGCCAGTTAGGTTTATATTTTTGGCCTCAAGTAACTTAATAAAGATATTTTTTTTGTATTATTCACAAGCTTCATAAATTTTGTAAATATGAATCTACTTTACAAGTGTCTAGATAGATGCAAGAATGTAAGGAGCTTAAACTTGTATTAGATCATTATGCTCTCCAAATACACTTGATAGCCAAAGCACATGATGTATCTCATGCTACAAATTATTTTATAGATCTCCCTAATATTAGATTATCCCAAAGATCATAACCATCCATGAAATGACACCACTCTATAGTTTGAACAAGTCTATTTCTAGAAATCATGTTGGCCTTATCTTAAAGGCACCTCTATATACACATGCTCATGCGAAGTTTAACTTCAAAAAACCAAATCAACTAGGTATTTTTTTTGCATAGGAGGTGGTTATAGTTGGGATGCTTTTGTTCAATATAAAACATTTAAAATAATATCCAACTATGTTCACCTTTCTTAAAAAAGTGGCACTGATTAGCTTTTTGTTATAAAGGGAAGAATCAAAAGTCATGTTGTTCTCGCATGTTCCCTTCCATCTAGCAAGCACGAGTTCCATTCCATGGTCAAGGAAGGTCTTTCTTTTCAGCTAGATTCCACTATCCATCATTACCATGATAACGTCTTACCCAATTTAGGAAGTCAGCAACAGACCTACATTACGAGTGAGTCCAAAGAATTATGTGGGGATGACAGATTTATCTATTCAAACAATGTAATTTGAGGCATGTTGTACCTTGGGGACATGTTAGCTTGAGACTTCCATTCATTATTCATCCACTATAATCATCATTGAAATTTAATCATCTTCTTCTAAGTGTATTTTGTTTGACATCTACGGCTACAACATTAATTTGTTGAGACCAAAACTTAATGACAGCTTGAGTAGGATATGTGATTGGCTATGAGAAAGATAACAGATTGTAATACCATATGTACTTTTGATAGTAAAGGAAAACCACCAAGGTTTGAAATTTCTTGTTTGTTTGAGAAGGATTCAAGTGAGACCAACGAAAATGGGTAAGCAAGTTACAATAACAAATTTAAAACTATGTTAAGATGATATTAACTTGTGACATTCGTAAAACAATAGTAAATGGGATGAATTTTAATAGTGCCACTTCTATTCATAAGGAATTTGAATAGTAGTTAATTATGATTTGTTATATTTCTAGATCTTGATTCGTTATATTTATTAATCCAATGCTTTTGAACATTAGTCAAAGTATGTGTCTTGACTTAAAAATACCAAAAAAATGGTTAGATTTCTATTGAAATTTACTATTTTTTTAATAATTTTACTCTAGTAATAGCAAACCATTGCATCCCTTGTGTGTCCAATCCATACTTTGCATAGGTTTCCTTTCGTTACCCCATCAAAGGTTTAACTAAAATTGTTTTGGGATTGGCAAACCCTGTCCTCCTTTAACTTGGACCTCAAAACTACAAGTCTTATAAATTGTTTACATGGAATGATCTAATATGTTTATGGTTTCATTAATTTGAATGTTTAGTTTTACACTAAAAATACTATGATCCATGTTTCTATTTTTGTAGAAAATGTTTTTATAGCATCAGTTTCCTCCATGGGGCTTGGTATTATCTATATTAGTGCTTTAAGTTGTGCTACAAAGAGTTACAAGTGCAGTAGTAGGCATTAAATAAGGTAGCTTTCAAGTGATGATCAAGTTTCAAGAGATCTATAATTCAACAATATTGCATCTATTTTGGCTCATTAAAAAGATTATTTTTCTGCATTTTTCACTTGGAATCAAATATTCTGATTACACATCATGTGCTTTTCATTTCTAGTAAACTTACCTTGCATATATGTAAACAAATTGATGTGCTTCTCATTTATGGTAAACTTACCTTGCATATATGTAAACAAATTGATGCACTTCTCATTTCTAGAAAACTTACCTTGCATATATGTAAACAGATTGTGATAATCAAAACTAGAGAAATCCGTGGAAAACTCTGCATAATAGGTTCCATTACATAATATTACATTGTGTTCAAGGTCCATAACATTATTTTTCATGTTGAGAAACGTGGTGGACTACATTTACAAATATAACTAATGGCATGCTTCTTAGAGAGATTTTTTGATGCAGGAGCATCCCTGGTTCAAGAGCAATCTTGCATCAACCAAAAACATTCACATTTCAGTTTGTTTGCAATTCAGTTTGTTTTCATTTTCCAGCTCAATTCAGTTAGTAGCAGTTTCTGTATTTTGGTTCGCATTCTGCCACAGTTACATTTCACATCTTGCGGAGCTGGACTTAGCATCTAGATTCATTCATCTATATCATACCCAAAATTTAGAGCATTTGGATTAAGCACCAAAAAGATATCACTATCAGAAGATCAACTATTTTTTTCTCAGAACAGAGCATCCTAACAGACTCTGATAATCAGCTAAAGGAGAATGCTTGCAGAGCATTCCTCGACTTGTGGAGTCTAATGACAAATCATTCAATGATCTTTGGTTCGTGGCTGACCTTCCTTAAGATCTGCACATCGTTACATTCATTTGCGGAGGTGTTCTATGCGTTTAGGTCTAAGCTATCCATGTACACACGTTATAGCTCTTTATTGGAGTTTGTGACTTTCCTTGGTCGACGCGGAGGAATCTTCTGTACCGGAGATGATATATATTGATGTAATAGATCCTTAGGAAAGCAGTTCTCATGATTTAGAAGATAGATAGTTGGTTTTTTCGCAAGAGGACCTCAAAGCTATATCTTGCACATATTCTGATATTCTGTAAGCAGGCATTTGCGCCCTACTTGTAAGCCTGCATGATGCCATCCAAATTGTATTTGAATTCTATCATATACTGAATGACTGAATCTGTGTTTGTTTCATATCTTTGAGTTGTTTCCGTTGTGTTTACTCTTGTTGCACAGCCTGGACAGTTCATTATGTGAACCCTCCTACCGTGACTGCACCAAGTGGTATCAAAGTGAAAGTTTGAATCTTTGGGAGCGAGTTGAGTGAAGTTGGCGAGGGAATTCCATAAGATCTTGTTGTAGATAGATTGCCGAATTGAGGCAAGTTACTTGTGTCACAACCGATCGCCGATTGTGAGGCAGTTGTCACCTTGTAGCCCGATTGCCGAACTTGAGGCAGTTTGCACTTGATCCTAGGAAGAATGCCGTTGAGGAGAGTTTTCAATGTTGGAACAATGACTGGTAGAATGGATGAGATGATGGAGATGATGAAAATGATGTGAATTCATTTGGATGTTGTTGAAGAAGATAGACGAAGAGGATTGACACCGAGACCTAATGTTGAAAGTGATGATGAAGAAGAATTTCAATCTGTTGAACAAGTTGGCGAAACCCTAGGAGGTGATGAAGAAGAAGAATTAGATCAAGTAAAGATATTGCGAGCTATTTCAAAGATTGTAAAAAGACCTAGAGTTGATGTGCCGAATTATACTACAAATTTGAACCCTGAAGAATTGATTGACTTGATAAATGACATGGAAGAATACTTTGAATATGAATAAATTAAAGATCCGGAGAAGGTGAAATTTGCAAAGACAAAATTGAAAGGACATGCTGCTATATGGTGGAAAGAAGTTCAGTTGGAAAGAAACAAAACGGGGAAAGAAAAGATTACAAAGTGGGATAAGATGGTGAAAATTTTGAAGAATCAATTCATACCTGCTGACTATGAGTTGAAGCTATTGAAAAGATTGCAAAACCTAAGATAGGAGAAATCTATGAAGAAGTACACTGAAGAATTTCATAAGATGATTATAAGGACAGGACATAGTGAAGCAAGCAAGGAGAAAGTAGCTAGATACATCAATGGACTGAGATTGAGCATTCAAGAAGAACTGAGTTTGGTAAGGATGACATCTTTGGAAGAAGCATATCAGTTTGCCCTGAAGGTTGAAGAGAAGATGAATAAAAGACATGATCCGAGACAGAAAGGTAGAGGAGGTAAATTTTAGAGAGGTAGAATATTTTTTGGAGGAGATAGACCACATTCAGAGCAGAACAAGTTTGACAGCACATTCAGGAAGGATGATAGAGATAATAATGCTTACCGGAGAGATAACAGAATTTTTTACCGGAGAGGAAACCCTAGTGCATACCGGAATGAAGGATATAGAAGAGAGGAAAGAGGATTTGATAAGAGAACATTCAGAGGTACTTGTTTCAAGTGTGGAGGTGAAAGACATAGAGCATTCGAATGTAATCATGGTAGTAAAAGTAAGAAGATGGAGAGCAGTGGAAGAGCAGCCTATGTTGAAGGAGAACCTGTTGGATTGCCTAGTTCTGTTGGTAAGCCAGAGAAAGGAGAATCATTGGTGATGAGGAAAGCATTATTTCAAATAGAGACAAATGAGGAACCACCGCAGAGGAAAAGTTTATTCAAGACAAGATGCAAATTAGGAGGTAAGTGTTGTAAAGTTGTGATTGATAGTGGTAGTTTAGATAACCTAGTTTCAGAAGAGATGGTGACTAAGTTGAAGTTGGAAAGATTGAAACACCCTAAGCCCTATCAGACAGCATGGATTCAGGATGATCATAAGGTACTGGTGAGTGAACAATGTTTGGTGAAATTTCATATTGGATCTTATCATGATGAAGTCTTGTGTGATATTATGCCTATGGATGTATGTCATATCTTTTTGGGTAGACCTTGGCAATATGATAGAAAATCTATACATGATGGGAGAAAGAATACATACACTATAACAACAAATGGAAAGAGAATTACTTTGATTCCTTTAGAACATGATCCTAAGATCAAAGTATGTGGAAATGCTAGAATCTGTTTGGTAGATGGGAGAAAATTTCTTGATGGTTTGAGACATGAGAATATGTGTTATGCTTTGATTCCTAAGAAACCTAAAATATTAAAGAAAGAAACTAAAGAATCATAACCGAAGGAGATAACAAAGTTGCTGACAGAGTATGAAGACATCATATCAGATAATGTGCCTGAAGGATTGACACCTATAAGGAGTATCAGTCATCACATGGATCTTATATCGGGAGCAAGTTTGCCTAACAAAGCAGCACACAGAATGACACTGACAGAGAATGAAGAATTGAATAGACAGATACAAGAGTTGCTAAGGAAAGGTTTGATCAGAGAAAGTTTGAGTCCTTGTGCAATACCTGCAGTATTAGCACCTAAGAAGGATGGAGAATGGAGAATGGAGAATGTGTACTGACTCGAGAGCAATAAACAAGATCACAGTTAAGTATAGATTTCCTTTACCTAGGATGGACAATATCATGGATTGTTTAAGTGGAGCAAGATATTTCACAAAAATAGACTTGAAGAGTGGATACCATGATATCAGAATCAGAGAGGGAGATGAATGGAAGACTGCTTTTAAGACAAATGAAGGATTGTATGAGTGGTTAGTGATGCCCTTTGGATTGACAAATACACTGAGTACTTTCATGAGATTGATGAATAAAGTTTTGAAGAAATTCTTGGGTAAGTTTGTGATTTTATACTTGGATGATATTCTTATTTTTAGTAAGACAAAAGAGGAACATTTGTGGCATATTAGACAAGTTTTGCAAAGGTTGAGAGAAGAGAAATTGTTGATAAACATCAAAAAGTGTAGTTTCATGAAGGAAGAGTTAGTATATTTGGGATTTGTGATTTCTGTGGAAGGATTGAAGTTGGACCCTAAGAAAGTGAAAGCAATTATTGAGTGGCCTACACCAAAGAGCATTGGAGAGGTTAGATCATTTCATGGATTGGCTAGTTTCTATCGGAAGTTCATCAGAAAATTAAGTTCAGTATGTAAACCTATGACAGAGACAATGAGAGGTGATAGGAAAGACTTTAAGTGGACATCTGGAGCAGATAAAAGTTTTGAATTGTTAAAGCAGAAAGTGACAGAGCAACATGTTTTGGCATTACCGGATTTCAATAAGGTATTTCAAGTTGATTGTGATGCAAGTGAAAATGTGATTGGAGCAGTATTAAGTCAAGAAGGTAGACCTGTAGCATATTTTAGTGAGAAGTTGAATGATGCAAGGAGAAGATATTCAGTTTATGATCAAGAGTTCTATGCCATAATTCAAGTCTTGAAGAAGTGAAGGCATTGCTTGTTGCCTAGAGAGTTTGTACTATATACAGATCATCAAGCTTTGCAGTATTTAAACAGTCAAGGTAAGTTGAATCAGAGACATATGAGATGGGTAGAGTTCATGTAGAGTTACACTTTTGTGTTGAAGCATAGGAGTGGAAAATCAAACAAAGTTGTTGATGTGTTGAGTAGAAGAAGAAACTTGTTGACATAAATGAGAGTTGAAGTGTTGGGTTTTGATGAATTGAAGAACATGTACTAGGGAGACACTAATTTTGCAGAACCTTGGAAAGCATGTAAGGAACCTGTTGTGACAAATAGGAGTAAGTGACTGGATTATTTCATTCAGGAAGATATGTTGTTCAGAGGAAATCAGTTGTGCATACCTAAGAGTTCAATGAGAGACAATTTGATCAAGGAGAAACATAGTGGTGGATTGGCAGGACATTTTGGCATTGATAAGACAGTGGCTTTGGTAAGTGAAAACTACTTTTGGCCTCAGATACTTAATGATGTTAGGAGATTTGTGCAGAGTTGTAGAGTTTGTCAAGTTGCAAAAGGGATTAATCAGAATATTGGATTGTATAGACCTTTGACAGTACCGGAGAGACCTTGGGAAGACATAAGCATGGATTTTGTAATGGGATTGTCGAAGACACGGAGAGGACATGATTCAATATTTGTAGTGGTTGACAGATTTTCAAAGATGGTTTATTTCATAGATTGTAAGAAGACAACTAATGCAGTGCATGTAGCTAACCTATTTTTCAAGGAGATTGTGAGATTACATGGATTACCTAAGAGTATAGTTTCAGACAGAGACACAAAATTTGTTGGATACTTTTGGAAGACACTTCAGAAGAAGATGAAGATAGATTTGAAGTTCAGTTTAGCTTTTCATCCACAGACTGATGGACAGATAGAGGTAGTGAATAGGAGTTTGGGAAACTTGTTGAGATGTTTGGTTGGAGAGAAGACAGGAAGTTGGTATTTGATTCTTTCACAAGCAAAGTTTGGATACAATAATTTAGTAAATAGGAGTACTAGAAGAACACCTTTTGAGATTGTTACCGGAGTAAATCCTAGAGGAGTTGCAGAATTGAGGGACATTGATATGGAAGAAAAGCAAAGTGCAGAAGCAAAGGAATTTGTAGATCACATGAAGACGATGCATAATCAGGTGAAGAAGCATTTGGAGGATATGAACAGTAAGTATAAGGAAAAGGTAGATGAGAAGAGAAGACATAAGGAATTTGAAGTGGGAGATGAAGTAATGGTATACTTGAGAAAAGAGAGATTTCCAGTTGGAACATATAACAAGTTGAAGATGAAGAAGTTTGCACCTTGTAAGATACTCAGAAAATTTGATTCAAGAAATGCATATGAAGTAGAGTTACCGAAGATATTGGGTATATCACCTATTTTCAACATTGCAGACCTTTATCAGTATCATGAAACAAAGTTCAGTGATAGCATGGAAGAAGACTTGAAGAAGTAGTTACCACAATAAGCACTAGAGCAGATTGAAGACATTTTGGATAGCAAAGTTGGATGTAGTACTAGAGGAAGACAATATAAAGAATATCTTGTGAAGTGGAAAGGCAGACCGAAAGAAGATTCATCTTGGATTCCTTAGGCTGAGGTGGACTACCTTGGTTCTCCCCTAGCCCTAGCAAAGTGAGGGACTCACTTTTTCAATAACCCTAGATGTTTGATGCAGGAGCATCCCTGGTTCAAGAGAAATCTTGCATCAACCAAAAACATTTGCATTTTAGTTTGTTTGTAGTTCAATCTGTTTTCATTTTCTAGTTCAGTTCAAGCAATTCAGTTAGTAGCAGTTTTTGTATTTTGGTCCGCATTCTGCCATAGTTGCATTTCACATCTTGCAGAGCTGGACTTAGCATCTAGATTCATTCATCTATATCATATCTAGAATTCAAATCATTTGGATTAAGCACCGGAAAGATATCACTATCACAAGATCAATTATTTTTCTCAAAACAGCGCATCCTAACAGACTCTGATAATCAGCTAAAGGAGAAGGCTTGTGGAGCATTCCTCGACTTGTGGAGCCTAATGAAACATCATTCAATGATCTTTGGTTCATGGCTGACCTTTCTTAAGATCTGCACATCGTTCCATTCATTTGCAGAGGTGTTCTATGTGTTTAGGTCCGACCTATCCATGTACACATGTTACAGCTCTTCATTGGAGTTTGTGACTTTCCTTGGTCAATGCGGAGGAATCTTTTGTACCGGAGATGATATATATTGATGTAATAGATCCTTAGGAAAGTAGTTCTCATGATTTAGAAGATAGATAGTTGGCTCTTTCACGAGAGGACTTCAAAGCTATATCTTGCACATATTCTGATATTTTGTAAGCAGGCCTTTGCGCCCTACTTGTAAGCCCGCATGATGTTGTCCATATTGTATTTGAATTCTATCATATACTAAATGACTGAATCTATGTTTGTTTCATATCTTTGAGTTATTTCTGTTGTGTTTACTCTTGATGCACGACCTAGACAGTTCATTTTGTGAACCCTCCTACCGTGACTGCACCATTTTTTCTTGATGAAGATCAAGCATCACAACTAAGTAATGAGACAGTTCTTCATATATGAAATATAATTTGCACTACATGATTCAATTAATAATAATTAGATTAATAGACAATTACATTTGCATACACCAAGTAAGTGATGCATGTGATAAAATTAAAAAAGTTACTTGAATACCAAAAAAGTTTCAAGTGCCTTAGTAAAGTGGCTAGTGTGAAACAAAGAAAAACTAAATAAAGGTCTTTGTTTATTTTTCTAAAGACTTATTAGTCAAAGATCAATTTCATATTATGTAATCCTTTGGATTAAGTATAAATCTTTAGGTAAGCATGATAAACTATAACATGATAGAAAGTGTATTAACCCATTAGTTTTTTAAATACCCATAATAGAGACTTAAATAGCATTAAACTTTAGTATTACAAATGGTTAACCAAGGAATTGTGTGAATTTAAGAACAAGTTCAAAACATATAAATAAGACAGATCATCTTGGCAACTACATAGAGAGTTCCACCTTCCTACATTTTTTCTTAATTATATATAATAGTTAATATTATAACAAGATCATAAACTAAAACTAGAATCAAAAGGATGGTTCCTAAGGGACACCTAGAATTCTAAGAGGCATTATAATGATATAGCATGACTTGGCAAGCATTTGAATGAATATTATACAGTTGTTATAATATAATTTATGGTGTTGATATTTTGAATCGATATCATTATATTTTGAGAAAGGCATTGTAAGATGTTTCATGGGTTTAATGTTTGCTAAAAACCTTGATAATATGATCTAAGTGAATGGATCATAGGATGTTGTATTGACAAAATCCTCTAAATTTCTTGGGTATAAAGCACCTACTTATAATGGGTGGTTGTTTCCTTAAGAAACTATTCGGTGAGCAAACCTAGAAAGAATAGCTCACTTGTTAGTATGTGTTTAGTAGCATGATGCAGGGGCATCATCGAGGACAGCCAGCAGTAGTCATTTCTACTATTTTTTTTCAAATTTTAAAACTACTGCTTGTTTGGAGAGAGCCATTTTACCTACCTGTGATCCCATTTATGAATGGCAAGGAAAGAGTATGAAGGGTAGGTGATCTCAAATGTTGCTTGGGCCACTCCCACCATTAGTGCAAATTGTTTTGGCCCAAATTGAAAATTTGAGCACTAGATTTTAGAGGGAAACCTATTGTGGTAGGTTCGGCATTCAAGACGCCCCAATTTTAGTGCTAAAATTAGTTTGAGAAGGATTTTTGAATAGTTTTTTAGAGAGGTGAAAGGGCAAGATTAAATAAGTTTTGGGTGTATGTAGAAGGTTTGGAATGAAAGAGATAGGAGTCACATGAGGAATAGGTGATAGAGTGTAGAGAGAAAAAAGAGAAGGAATAGAGTTGGAAGAAGGAAGTAAGAGAGGAATAATCAAAAGGACTACGTGGTGGTAAGAAAAGAGATAGGAGGTAAAGGATAAACTAGATAGAAGAAATAGGGAGAAAGAAGGAGGATGCAAACCAAAAAGGAAAAAGGAAAATCTGTAATGAAGGAGAAAAGAATATGAGAGGATTTTGAGAATGGCGTAGGAGGAGAATGGTAAAGGGTCTACATGTAAGGGAAAAAATAGAAGGTATGGCATGAGAGTAAGGAGCACAGGGATTAGAAAAGAAGAAAATGAGGAGGTGAAAAGGCATGGCAAGGAAGAAAGGACCACAAAGAGGAGGCATCAAATAGTACAACAAGACCAAGGGGAGTTCTATTTGAGATTGGGCACAAGACCTAAGCCTATGTAAGCCAAGAATGATGAATGTATAAACTTATTTCAATATTAATAGAAGAAGAAATCTTTATTTTAATGTGGTTCTCACTGATTTGTCAGTGTATGCATGTGATTTAGCTTTTGTGATTTGATTTGATATGTCTAATTAGACCCGCCTCAACCCATATGGGGACTATGTTTATGTGCTACATTGTTTTACATGTATTGGAAACCATATGTATGTATACGTGTGTATGCATGTGTGTATTCTTATTTCCTATAGTAGTAAGACTGAGCATATTGTTGGATTGAGGTTGCCTACAGTGACTAGACTATGAGGCGTAGGTCAAAAAGAGTGTGTTGAGTGACTGTAAAACTACCTACATGTTTGTCTTTTAACCTATAGCAATAGGGTAGAGTGTGGCCAGGTCAATTAAAGCCACTGTAGAAATTACAGTGTTGGGTGTGGGCCATAGAAGTGGTGTTGAGCTACTATAGGCTAACGTGTAGCAAAGGTGAAACAGGGTATTACCGAGTGTGGCGTCATCATAGCATGACTATTTTTTCCTAGAAGAAACATAGAAAATTACACATACCTATGTTTATGAAAATCCTATATGATCATCTTCAATTTATTATTAGCACAACATTATAGCTATGTTATATGCAGTTCACTTACTTATTGTTGAATTAATTATTAGATATAACAAATTTTAGTCCATTTCATTATTCAAACTGACTATATTCTAGGATCAATTACAAGTATTTCAAAATAAAGTATGCACTTAAGAAATATAATATGATCATACTAGTTGTTAAGGTTGGTATTTATTTAAACCCAAAATCTATCATATAAATTTAGACCAATCTTAACTTGTAATAATTTTGACTTACCTTATCATATTTAGACTAGATATTACCTGTACAATAGGTATTACATCTAGATTTATGTACAATACTATATGATCATTGGAAAATGACAAATGTACACATTATAAGTATATTAAATATATAATTAATTATGGTCATTATTATTTCTACACCAAAAACAAAATTTATTCAATTATTGTGTTACTGACTATGTTGGTGATCTTATTAATAGGAAATCTACCTCAAGCTATGTCTTCAAAATATGGTCCAGGTGTTATCACATGGATGGAGAAATACTTAAACAACTACCTTCTATGGCTCTTTAATTTATAAAGGTTAAATACAAAATCAACTGCAAAAGAATCAATGTGGCTTAGGAGATTATTGGAGGAGTTTCATCTAGGTACTAGTATAAGTTCCACTTTATTATATGATAACCAAAGCTATTTACTATTGCCAAAGACTAATATTAAAACATATAGAAATAAAGAACATTGAAGTTCATGGTCACTACATTCAAAGGAAATTTTCCATCATAAAATTACTCTCTAATTTTGTTAGATCAATTATCAGGTGGCATATATACTATGATAAAGGAGAACTAGGCTAAAATCCTAGCAATCACAAAAGAAATCCTCTATTACAAAGCTTAGCCCCACAAAGTTACTATTGGCGGGAAGTATTAATAACAATGACACCTCCTACTAGTTAAATTTGCATGTAAGACCTAAGGGCACATGTTAGACATACGGGCCTTCTATGTAAGACCTACAAACATTTTGCATGCTTTATATATAAGTCCTATGAGCACTATGTATCTCTTCCTCTCTATTCCTTCTTCCATTTGTAAGAGCATTGTATATAAGACCTAAGGGCGTTATATATAAAACCTAAAAGTATTATCATTATAAAAAGAACTTGGGAGGCTCGTTTGAGGAGATTCAGGCTCCAACAAAAACTTTATAAGACCTCATTAAAACATAATTTAAGGAAATTGGGATCTAAATTATGAAAAGAGGTTTATAATGTATTTTGGAATACATGATCTTCATCTTGGCATATATTTTTATTCCTCTAATATGCTTGTAAAAGAAGTCTTGCATTATTGCAGAGCTTCATATTCCCTTCTAAAATAAATTGATAGCATGAATCCCCCTATAAGCATTAAGGAGGAGTGTTAGAGTATAATGTTTATTTAGGGAATATGTTTAATGTAATTACTCCTAAATAACATTTATAAGACTCTAAATTATAAGGTTTATACTCATAATATAAGGTAAGGGGTAATTTATAAAGTTTAAAAATAAATAATTTATTAGTTAATTAAATGTATAGTCAAAATGCGATGAAAGGTCGTGACCTATTCACCAGCCCCTTAGATTGCTTTAAATATAGGAAATCATAAAACATATCACACATTGTGAAGATGCATGTGAGGCATTTTGAAAAGGTGGACAAGAAGAAGATACTATAATATCTAGGTTCTTGTTATGTTTGTATTTATATAGACTTATTGTAAGTTTCCTCAATTATGAATGGTGTTTTATGGGGTTTTTTACCCAAAAGGATTTTCCTCGTGTATATATTGTGTAATGTGTTATTTGTATGCATTATGTAATGTTCATTTCATTTATTATTTATTTCATATTTAATGATTACTTCCTTATAGATCATGTTTTTCCACTGTGAATGACCATGTGTGGTCAAAATGCTTGTATTTTACAACCTGTCTTGAATTAGATTAAGCAATATCAAGAAAACAAATTGGATATCTCAAGGAATTTTTCTTTGAGCATAAGAAAAATTTTGCATGTTGGTGAGTTTTTGCAAAGATTGTGGCCAAAAAGAAGAAAAAATATTATAATAGGGAGACCACTTCTACCTCCTCCAAATTGGAATCGAAGAACTCTTGCAAGAAAAATGTATACACATTCAAATCGCAAGATAGGTGAGAAAGATCCATACTACAAATTTCTACAATATCATAGTTCTAATTATTCTCGACTTGCAAGAAGAGCTTCAACTTCTTCTCCAACATAGCCAATTAATCCTAATATAGCTTTCAACAAAGATCAAGGCAATGGGTGATCACAACAACAATAATAATCCAAATCCTTCTCCCTTGCCTTGGGGAGATAATAATGGTCATTTAGTTCTTACAAGGCATCATGATCTTCCTTTTGGATTAAGAAAAGCTTCTAAAGTTCTTCAATGATGGTAGTCAACACACCCAAATGAACATATTTTAGTGTCTACAATGTCATGTGGGATTTTAGGTATTTCACATGAAGATGTAGTTTTCCTATTTGTAGAAACTTTGGTGCAAAACACAAGTGATTGGTTCCATCATCACAATTCTTTCTCAATTACAAGCTAGGATAATATGTGTGATAAAATTCTAATGCATTTCAAACTAGCTAAAGATGGCCATATTCTATTTGCATAACTCTCAAGTGCTAAGGATGATAATGGGCCTATTCCATTTGCAAGTGTTTTTAATAAATGCTCACACCGAATATTGTTTTCTTCACCAAGATAAGTTGGGCCACTTATTTAGTAGATTCTCAAGAGCATGCAATTAAGTTAGAAGATAATATGATCACTATTGGGATAATAAAAAATATTCTATCAGGCCACTAGTTTAGAGTTCCATGGATCCATTGTTATAAAGGATGGTCAATGATATTACAATTATGAAGAGACAATTACCTCAAAGTGTACCTAAACTCGGTAGTATAAAATGCCTCCGAGGAGAAATAATCTTCAATATATAATAATAGTAATAGGTGATTTTTACCAGCTCCTTCTACTAGGTCAACAATTGAAGGACCTTTGCCAACAAAAATGTATTGTACTTTTCATGATACATAAGCTCATAATAGAAATACTTGTCCAAATATGAAGAGACATATGCAAATTATTGGATTCATGGACTCTTACTTAGCAAGCTTGGGTATTCCTCAATAACTAGTATACAAATCCAATGAAAACTCAAAAACAAGTTTCGTAGAATTCAAACACACATATGAAGAAGTGGTGAATGATCTTAATAATCTTCCACTTGTTTCACTCATGAGCAACACTTAAAAGTAGAAAAAGAAGAGGTGAGAATGAAAGAGATAGTGCCTGAATAGGTCTCACCTTTTTCTACTTCAAAAACAATCCCTCGAGATCTCGAAGTGTTAATAAAGCTAGCTCAGGCTTCTTAATATCCACCTTTGGCTAACTTTGATATTGTGGATTACATGATAAAACCAAAAGTGTAGATTTCTCAACTTGAGTATGTCCAAGATCATCTAATTTACCATCTTGATCAAATTGTGAAGTATGTTTGAAAGGAATCTTTTGTGTTTTCTTCTAAAAATCCAAATTTACTTGAGTCTTTCATTTTAGCAAATGAAAAGCCCAAGCCTTTTTGTATATCTCTATATATAGGTGGCTACAAATAAGTAATTGCATCATTAATTCAAAGGATTCAGATAATGTCATGCCACTCAAAGTAATAAACACCTTGGACTTATCTTGTAAAACGACTTTCGATAAGTGTTACTTGCTTGAGTTCAAGTTGTACTACTTATTGAACAATTGAAGGATGTGCAAGTTACTTTTGTTATGCATCTAGATAAAAGGATTATGATGACCATCTTTGTGGTAGATATTCCTACTAGTTATGGTATGTTGTTTAGTCATAGTTTTTGCAAAGATCTTGAAGAAGAAATTCAATTGTATTTTTCTTAAACAACCATTCTAGTAAGAGGAAAAATTAGATTAGATCATGAACATAACTCTCGATTTATAGTGGTAAAGTGAGAAAATCCTAAGGCTAAAATTTTATATAAAGAGATGGGTCTTGGCCCATATATGATGATGGGAGATGATGTTATCAAAGAAAAATATTTGACTTGTTTCAAAGGTGAGCATTAGGAACAAGGTACATGTGGACCATGCAATCTAATGGAGTGGGTTCAATTGTTAGTGTTGTTCTTATATATGTAAGGAAAATATGCCCATAAACCACACTAGCACTGAAACTCAAGGCAAACCTTAGATACTAGATGAAACACATATGCAAATGCTTTCAAAATTAACCCTATGTGGATAGACTGGAAATTTATCCAATCTAAGTATATTTCAAAAACATTCCAACATATAAAACAACACTTAGAAAAGAACAAGAATAAGAAAAGAAATGAGAAGAATAGAACAATTACATAACATGAGTGACATAGATATACCCTAAGAAAACCCTTTGGGGAAAAACCTAGCCTCCAAAGCATACACACCCAATGTATTATTTAACAATAATATGTTACAATATAATGGTAGAGCCTTGATGCTTCAATGAAATCAACACTTATAATCTAGAGGAAAACTAACAAACTAAATACCGCAACCTCCATCCCATGCCATCAATATGCAGTCTTAAGGATGTCCAAAAAACCACCATAAGATAATACCATGGGCCCAAAAATGGCACCCAAATACCAGGGTAAAACTTTTCACGCCCCATTTCAAGAGTGCCCTCCTAAATAAAATGTAACTCCTTTTCAAGCCATCTTTAATCACCATGACCAAAGGTGTCATAAGTAACTCTCAAGTGCCCCCATGAAGCACTATTTAGTTCTTGCACACTCTTACACACAATATTATTAGTTGTTCAAATATTCTCTTACAGGTTCACTATGTAACCTCCTTACATGTTCTTATACTCATCATAGATTATCTCACGCATCTAACAATAACATAAATGCTCTCTTACACATCATAATACAATTCCCAAGTAGCATATGAGAATCTTATGTATTCTCTTAAGGGTGGCACCACTTTCTGTGAGGATTCATCTACAAACAATATTAAAATATTATCATGCCTAGCTAGTTTTTACATTACAATAATATCCCATATTATGTAACCTCCTTACATGTTCTTATTACTCATCATAGATTATCTCATGCATCTGACAATAACATAAATGCTCTCTTACACATCATAATATAATTCCCAAGTAGCATATGAGAATCTCTTGTATTTTCTTAAGGGTGTGTTTAGGGTAAAATTAAGATAGGGTTTGATTTAATGGTTTATGTGTATCCTCCTTTCACTCTAAAGCATTCAAGGACCTTAGGTCGAGTAAGACTCTAATATCAGGCCCTTGGTCACTTACAATGTAGGGAAAATTAGATTTGTGTGATTTAATTACTTGAGTTTGCCCAATTATGCTCAAAACCCTAATTATGCAAATACGGAAGCAAACGGACAACTTATTGAAAAGGCTGCTATAGAAAGATATAAAATAACAGACAAATGTGTACTAGTTTTCAAAGTTAGGGAAGCAGAACAGTCAAGGACTAATGAGCGGGTGCCCGAGTCTAGTGCCATGCTTTTTTGTTGGGATCTGGGAATTTATCTGCAACATGTTCCTACTGTCTCAGAGATTCTTTCATTCTAGGATCTAGAGGACTAGTGAGCGGATGCCCGAGTCTAGGTCCCCATTTTCAGCTCTGATCTGCAATTCCAACACTCTACAGCTCCACTTTTCCTGCTTCTTCAACCTGTAACCTACAATCATGATAAAATGGGGAGGGGGTTGTGGTGTTTAAATGCTTGCCTTAGTCAAGCCCCGAAGAGACATTCAAGTCTTTCAAACACCGTTGTCAAATAGAGAGTGCGTGCCCTTGGAGGATAGAGGCAAAAACCAAATGATAAATGCTTGCAAACACAAATGATCTCACCTTGTAGTGAAGATCTCATGGAAGGAAGAATCTCTTCATGCCATGAGGAGATGGATGCTCAAATATGCAAATACAAACACATAAACAATACAATATCTTCTCTAACACATAATGAATGCCTTGAATCACTTCTACACAAGCTGATGAATCAAAATTGTCATCTAGTAATCTTCTAGTTTACAAATGAATGCCTAAACATGCTTATATATGCAACTACAAACATTCCTGCCAAGAATTTCATAATTCAAACTTACCGTGTCGGCCTAGGAACCAAATAACGATCATAAACCGACACTTAAAATTTGGGTCTGACCTAAAATAGGGCAGGACTAGGGTAGGGTATGTCTCAAGGGGTCCCTCTAGGTCCTATTTGCCATGACACTTAGGGGTTTTCTCATCGGGATGCCAAAATATGATGCAAGATGTCCTAAATGCATATCAAAGACCCGAGAGCTAAACCTTAAGAGGGAAAAGCCTCCAAGGGGACATTTTTTGACGTTACATTTAGCCCCCACTTTAATGTATGTATAAACACAAGGCCAATACATGCATTAAAGTATGGTCAATAAACACAGCAAACACGCCAAGAACAGAAAAAGCACGCCAATCACAGAGAAGACAGTAACAGGCACGCAAAACATGAAGAAGACAGTTACAGTCACGCAAATACAATGAATGCAGAGAAGACACTAATGATTTCTTTTCTTTTTCTTTTATATATATATATGAAATGCATATGCAAGTATAGGAAAGTAAACACACCACCCATGATGCAGGAGGGACTCATCGTTACCGGTCTTTAAACTACATATGGGACAACACACATGCAATACATGCCAAACAAATTAAACACGCCATACAAATCCCAAAGCATAGGAGGGACTCATCGCCACCGGTCTTTAAACTATGCTTGAGAACAAACACACAATACACACACACTTGGAAGACACAAAGAAAATACAGAAGACAAGTAATGGAGTGTTCCTATTTCTAGGCTCATCACCATCTCATGCACATTACAGGCACACACCGACGATTGGGCTTCGCCACAACAATCACCGAAGACACGCTTAAGGGTTGAGTTAGTCACAGAACCACTCCCTGCCTTCGTAGAGGACTTTTAGAAAATGACAGGATGTGCACTCTCTTTGACAAATACACCATCCCTGCCTCCATAGAGGGCTTAAGATGATTGATGATTGATTGATCGCAAACAAAACTTAGAGTGCAGAAGGGACTCATCGCCACCAGTCTTTAAGACTACACCTAAGGACAAGCACATTGCTAACATCTAGAACAAACAGCTTACCTTATATATGCCCCCACCTTAAGGTGGTTGATATCAAGTATCGATATTAAGCACGTTAAAGTACGAAGAAAACATTCAAGGGAACATAGACTTTCACAAAGCCCATGCCCCCTGGAGGTGACATGTACTTTACAATTGCCAAAATGTTCCCACCAACACATCCCTGCAAGAAACATGTTAGTGTCTACATGAGCATGATAAACAACAACATCGATGCATATGATCAATCACACAAAGAGCCAAGGTTATACTATGAATTCAAAAATCGAGGATAATCGTGGGGCTATATTACGAAAATCTCAGAACCGAGTGTCACCAAGGCAAGATTCAAAGACAAACAAAGTGCATAGAGAAGTAGTATTGTTATATTTTGTAAGTGAGATAAGACACTGGATCAAGATCATTATGCAGAAAGCACGGAGTTCTTCTACTAGCCAAGCATCGGATAATATAATACAACCCCATTGTCATATTAGAAACTAAGTCCAATTTTTTATTTCTCGCTAAAGGGACGCTAGGTCCGCATCAGTATAATATGTTTTTTGTCATCCACCCACTAGATAGAAACACTAGAGGAAGGTAAACAATAAGTCAGGAGAGGAGAAACAAATGTCTTAGGGACAGTCACGTAGGAGGGTGCCCCCAAGTCACCAACCACAACGCTATGTCCGTAAGACACAACACACAACAATGAAAATAGAGAGAGGCAATATAGAAGAATTATTATACAAATAGAAGAAGGTCACAACAGAGGCGGTCTCATGGTATTCCGGACCTTACAAGAGAATCAGGGGTCATCCCAGGAGGCCTAAACAACACATAACACATCACGGGGGAAACACATCACGAAAGATAAAGGGTTAGAGATACTTACCTGGTAGGGTCTTCGAACTAAGTGTTGTCATCGAGTAAATCATTGTCATCTTCCCACTCTCAAATTGTAGAGGAAAGTGGGACATAAGGTACCATAGCCCAACTTTTGTTCTTGTTTTTAAGTTGCTCATTTTTAGGATCATCTTTGTTTGGTTCAATGTTTTCTTGTTGAGATGCAAGTTGTTGGGCATATTCTTGTCGTCTCCTCCTCCTTTCTCTTGCTTTTCTATTTCCTTTTGTCTTACCACTTATCTCTTGTAAGATAGTGTTTTTCTCTTTCATGGGTTTTTGTGTTTTAGAGGAGGAAGCACCAGGATCAAATTTCATTTGCCTAGGTGAAATGTTTTGTTGCCGACAATTACCTCCTGATCCTTGTAAGGATGATGGGGGAGGAACCTCAACATAGGGTCCTTTTGCCTTCGGTCTAGGATTCTCTTCAAATACGGGTTATTTGTCTCTTGTTGTTTCTTGTGTAGAAGGACCAACCACTTGATTTAATAATTTCATTTTGTAGTTTCTATAGCTCAAAAAGTTAAAGTCTATTCGTGGCTCCGGTTCTTTTTCAAATATTTCCCAAAAGTAATCCAGTGTACAATGTTGTCTTGTAACCAAAGGTTTATACTTATTGCGAGGGATAGTAATCACTTGTCCATTCAAAGGAAATTTTACATAGTTATGAATTGTTAAAGGGACAGCTTTCATATCCTTTAACCATGGGTGTCCCAATTTTATGTGAAAGATGTCAAAAATGGGGACAACATCAAACCATTGTCCTACATGTTTCTCAAATATAGTGACCAACAATGATATCTTCCCAGAAGTGTTTATAAAGGTTCACTTATGTGTCTTAATCATCATATTCGAAGGGTCATAAGATCCTTGCATTAATTGATGCGAAAAGAGGAACTCTTCGGTAGCTACATTGGTCATACAATTAGGATCAATAAGGGTTCCATCCACAGCATTTCCTATTATTTTGATAGTGATATAAAGAGGTCCTTCAGTGTTTTCAATTGTTCTATCATGAGGTGCAAACACAATTTCAGGTTCGGGGACCTTTCTTTTTAGGTATGGCCTAGGAGGGAACCTATTATTGTTGTTGTGATTAGAAGCCATGTGTTTAAGTGATAAAATCAATGCAAGATCAGATTTTAAAATCTTTTCCAAATTTATGCAAAAGTCAAGTGCAAAACTATGTGCAAAAATGACCTAAAATGCTTGATTTTTATACTTTTTCAATACAAATATGTGAAAGAAAAGGTGTTGTAAAGATTTTGATTAGGGGCAGAAAATAATATGTCTGATATCAGTCCAATACAACAATAATATCCTTCACAACACACTTATGATGCAAATCTAATATGATGACTAGTCAAAACCTAGTGGAAATACACTAAAATATGTGGTTTTCTCACCAAATCTTAATGCAAAAGAGCATGACAAAGGGTGTTGTGAGGAAAATGATGATGGAAAAAAAATTATAACAGTAATAACAATCACCTAATGCCAAAAAATCCTTCACAACATGCTTATAGTGCCACTCAAGATCAAACCCTAGTGAAAATATAGCAAAAATATACAATTTTTCACAATTTTTCAATTCTAAGACCTAGCAAAAGGGGTGTTGTAAAGAATTTTAGGAGGTGCAACAGACTATAGAAATAATATTACTCACCTAAATCCATAAAACTTGTCACAACATGCTTGGAGTGCAAATCTAGATCAAACCCTAGGGCAAATATAGCAAAAATATGCAATTTTTCACCAAATTTTCAATACAATAGCCCAATAAAAAGGTGTTGTGAAGATTTTTAGGAGGGGCAGCAGATAATAACCCTAATAACAGCCAATTAGTGCAAAAACATTCTTCACAATATGCCTATGGTGCAAATCTAGAGAGTCAATAAGGCCAAATCTAGTGAAAATCAAGGTTTCTCAAGCCCTAGATATGAGATCTTAATGCAAAATGCTATATGAATGTCTTGCAATCTAATTTATGATGAAAATTAATTCCACTCAGATCTGAAAATAATTTTCAAACCCTCCAATGCAAAATGTAAGTGCAAATCTAATGAAAAAATGAAAAAAGCTAGTTTTTGTTGAAATTTTCTATGTAAAAATGCAAAATTTTGAGATCTAAATGCATATTTAAACTAAAATGCAACACTATAGCCAAATGAAAATTTGCATGAGTGTCTAAGATTAGTAGAAAATTTTGAAACAATATTTTACCTACAAACCCTAGTTTTTGAAATTACTAGGTTATATGAAAAATTCAAAATTTCTAACAAAACCCTAGCAATTTTATGATGAAAATGCAATGCAAGTGATTGAATTTTTGTAATTTTTTTCAATTTATCTTAGATATAATGCAAAAATCAGAAATTTAATGAAATTCAAATTAATTGATGAGAATTATATGAAAATGCAAACCCTAGAGTGCAATTTTTTTCAAATTTTTCTAATTTTTCAATTTTTTTGTAATTTTTGCAATGCAATAAGATGAATGATGATATGAATGAATGAAATCAATGTAAATCTGAAGCAAAACACTCAGCAAAGTGCCAAATTCATTAAAAACATGGGTTCACCAAAATGTTTAGGGCAAAATTAGGATAGGGTTTGATTTAATGGTTTATGTGTATCTTCCTTTCACGCTAAAGCATTCAAGGACCTTGGGTCAAGTAAGACTCTATTATCAGGCCCTTGGTCACTTAGAATGTAGGTAAAATTGGATTTGTGTGATTTAATTACTCAATTACGCCCAATTATGCTCAAAACCCTAATTATGTAAATACAGAAGCAAACAGACAAATTATTGAAAATGCTGCTACAGAAAGATATAAAATAACAGACAAATGTGTACCAATTTTCAAAGTTCAGGAAGCAGAACGGTCGGGGACTAATGAGCGGGCGTCCTAGTCCAGTGCCATGCTTTTTGTTAGGATTTGGGAACTTTATCTACAACCTGTTCCTGTTGTCTCAGAGATTCTTCTGTTGCGGGATCTGGAGGACTAATGAGCGGGTGCCCGAGTCCAGGTCCCTGTTTTCATCTCTAATTTGCAATTCTAACACTTTGCAACACTCCTTTGCAACTCCACTTTTCTTGCTTCTTCAACTTGTAAACTGCAATCATGAGAAAATGGGGAGGGGGTTGTAATGTTTAGAGGCTTACCTCAGTCAAGCCCCAGAGAGACATTCAAGTCTTTCGAACATCGTTGTCAGATAGAGAGTGTGTGCCCTTAGAGGATAGAGGCAAAAACCAAATGATATCACCTTGTAGTGAAGATCTCATGGAAGGAAGAAGCTCTTCATGCCATGAGGAGATGGATGCTCAAATCTGCAAATACAAACACATAAACAATACAATATCTACTCTAACACACAATGAATGTCTTGAATCACTTCTACACAAGCTGATGAATCAAAATTACCATCTAGTAATCTTCTAGTTTACAAATGAATGCCTAAACATGATTATATATGCAACTACAAATATTCCTGCCAAGAATTTCGTAATTCAAACTTACCATGTCGGCCTAGGAACCAAATAACAGTCATAAACCGACACTTAAAATTTAGGCCTAACCCAAAATAGGGCAGGACTAGGGCACAGGCACCCAAGTCCTCCCCCCTATTTTGGGTAGGGTATGTCTCAAGGGGTCCCCCTAGGTCCTATTTGCCATGACACTTAGGGCAGGACTAGGGCACAGGCACCCAAGTCCTCCCCCCTATTTTGGGTAGGGTATGTCTCAAGGGGTCCCCCTAGGTCCTATTTGCCATGACACTTAGGGGTTTTCTAATTGGGATGCCAAAATATGATGCAAGATGTCCTAAATGCATATCAAAGACTCGAGAGCTAAACCTTAAGAGGGAAAAGCCCCCAAGGGGATATTTTTTTACGTTACAGGGTGGCACCACTTTCCATGAGGATTCATCTACAAACAATATTACAATATTATCATGCCTAGCTAATTTTTACATTACAATAATATCCCATATTATTACAAGGATTTGCAAAGTGTACAACATACCTAAGCCTAACATTCTCCCACTTGTATACTTTGCAAAAGAACATAAGGGGTTCCAAAAAAATGAACTAACCATTAGGGGATGAAACCCCATAGCCATGTTGCACCATCTAAACTTCTTTGTGCTCATAGACTTCAGCAAGTGACTATGACATCCAAAACTACACATCAATGTGCACCAATCACACATGAACAATAGTGTAGTTTGTATACGAAAAAATTGGACAAAAGGAAAAAAATAAAACAATAAAAGTACATTTTACCTCGATCCAAACCCTTTGAATACCTCAGATATCTCGAATGATAGATGCATGCAAGATCGTTGATTGATTAAATGATTTGATGTGTTAATGTTGATTTCTCATTTTCGCAGCATAACGTTGAGATAAAAGATGATAGAAGAAGATACATAGATGAGAAGATTGGAAGAATTTTGGCCGAGTGAGGATACTAGAAGAAGACGGATCTCAAATGGCCTGTGTGAGGCTATATTTATAGACAAGAGCTAATATGACTCGATGGCCAAAATTAAAAGTCAATTATGTGATGTGTATGGCTAGGATTAAAAGTTGATTTTAGTGCCTATGACACACATTAAGTGGGTTATGATATGGGTTATTTTGGAGGAAAAGATGCCTATGACACACAAATGAGTGGGGCTAAAAATAGGATATGAGTGGGAATCTCATAATTTAAACAATAAAATTATTTAAATTATTTGTGCATGTGAAGAGTTGTAGTCATGTGACACATGTTGCAATGTGGAAAAAGTGAGGGGTTAATTCAAATATTTAATTTGAATTGTTTTGAGACATGTGAAGAGGAATTAATTAAATAAATGAGATTTATTTAATTAATTGGGAAGGTGATCAAGTGGAATTTATAAGTGGGATAAGTGAGATAATGTAATGACCTAAGGTAAAATATTACAAGATGTTTTACAAGGTCATGTATCGACTAGGTAATGTTATGACATGGACAATTTTGGGTGTCTACATAGTTTACCACATTGGTGGCATGCTAACTATCACAATATATCACAACTGTATCCTTCTATAACCAAAATCTGAACACAAGCTCCAAAGTCAAACTACTTCTTATAGGCCCAAGTAGCTACATATGCTCTATCTTTGAAAGTGTAGTCGAAAGAGCAACCACAAACTAGCCATGCTCATCCAACCAACTACACTACAAAGTAGGATGAACACATACTCACCGATAGACCTCCTACTTGTTGTGTTCCCATTAGTTTAGATGTCTTTTATTAGTCTAGTTTACTTTTCTATCTTAGCATATTAAGTTTACTTAGGGCATTTGTATTTTCCTTGTTTGGTGGAGATGTAATACACATATGACTAAATCTCATCTTATCCCATATCAATCCTACATTTTTGGACCTCTTGGTGGTGTATCCTATACATACCCACCTCTAGCTCTCATTTGAGCATCTCTTGTATTGCAAATTGCATTCTCTATATAGAGGAATGTTATTCTATCATTTTGGTCTTTAGGGTTTTCTGTAATTAGCTCTTAGACATTATAGATCCTATTGGCCAATTCTTACATGGCATTATAGTTACCTTTTTCCCTAGGGTTAAGTTAATTCTCAGGATTGTGATTTTGTGCTTTCTTGAATTAAAGTATGCTCTTCTCTTGCATCCTTGGATGATCTAGAAAATAAAAATGCTTAACAAATTAGATTTTGGGGGGGCTCTCTTTTAGGGATTGCGGTTGTTATTTGCAAGCAATTTTTGGTGATTGCATCCGAAGTGTTTGGAAAAGTTGATCTTTCCTTTTGTTGCATCTATATTGAATATTACAAGCCAAATCTACAAGGGTTTTCATCTAGGACTTACCTGTATTTTTTAGTAGGTAATTTATTTAGAGCACTTTGGGTCAAACTTGACCCTACCATTGCTTCCAAAAGGCCCCAAAACCCTTTAGATGACCATTATTTTGTCAAAATCCAAGCACTTAGGTTGGGCTGCTAAAAAAAATCCCTTACTGTGTGGTATTGCATATGCAGGTCACATCTCTATGAAATTAGATCAACATATTCCTAGTTGCATGCAACTAACATGATAATTGTACACAGATAGGAATTAATATTTATTTACTAGCAAATTGTTTTCAAAGGTTGGAGTTTTGCAAAATTATTGTCAAGTATGGGTATGCAAATTTGTGTACCCTACAAATCTATTAGCAGATGCTTAGGGCATTGTAATCATTAATAGATGGCATTAGGCATGGGTCCCACTAGTTGTGTAGTAGCATTTTATAGCTACAAGACCCCTTGGTAAGGTTTGTGTACCCCTTAAAACAACTTGTGTGGATCTTGTAGGTCATGGCCTAAATTCAATAGGCTCGACCTATTTTAATAAAAGATGCAAACCCCCAACTTTTGTAGTAGCCTCCTCAGATATGGTGGTCCACTATTTCTAGCAACAACAAATTTGGCCTTAATTTTGGTAGCTCCATCAATCTGAAGACTCCTAATTTATCAAACCTTTGCTATATTTAGCAAGAGTTTAGCAACTCTCTAGAACTAGAAGTGCCACTATATTTGGTAGATTTGGCTATAGTTGGCAATGAAATTAGCTGAAACTATCGAGATTTCCCTTAACTTAGCCCCTTCACCATTGGGATTTTGGATTTGAGAGTTGATCTCACACGCTTCATTCAAGGTTGTACGAGCTCCTTTTTCAACACAATTTTTTTTATTTGGGCTATTTTTCCACATACTTTGCAATGTGCAACTGATTCTAATTTTGATATCAGATTTTTTCAAATTTGTAAATTGTCACTAGTGTTGCTACACATTTCTTGTTTTGAGACCTTCTAAGGCTTTATCTGGGCTCATATGGGCTCCTTTCGATGCACCATAAATTTTTAATGTACATGATTTTTCATGTACCTTGCAAGGGTGTTGTTCGTTCAGTATGATTCTTCTTTAGAATTGTGATTTCAACATTATAGCCTTGTTTTGGCATCTATAAAACATTGAGATGAAGTCTCCTCTACATTTTTTGCAAGTGACAATTGTACATGCACTAAATATAAATTACCAAAATGATTTCTATATTAGAGTGAGGGGTGAGTATTTGATTTTAGTATAATAAAGTTTGTTAGGGGATTGCAAGGCACAATTTAAGTGCCCATTATCTCTTTTTTAGTCCATTCATTTGGTTGGTGATTGTTGCTCTTATGGATAAAAGTAAGGTTATTGATCTTTTAACTCCACACTTCATACATGGAAAATGAATATGAAACAACTATTACAATCTAAGGGTTTGTGGCAAATGTTATCTAACACACCACCACAATTCACCAAGGACTATGAAAATTTTGTCTATTCAAATAAATTTAATGAAGAAATAGGACTTATCAGATTGCATGTTTTAGACAGTTTGCTCTCTCATATCATGGATCATCCCACAACAAAATGGGTTTGGGATAAGTTTCATGTGTTGTTTAGAAAGGTTAATTGATTCTGGGCATTGCAATTAAAGGAAAATTTGTCTTCTTTTGAACGCGATGATCATCCCTCTATTAAATATTTTCTTGCCAAATTCAAGTCACTACTTCACAATTGAAGGGTTGTGGTATGGAAAGAACAATCAAGAGTACATATTTTTGGTTTTGTCAAAGCTAAATGGAAATTTTCAAGTTTTCTCTTCTACCTTCTATTCCAATATGGATGCCTTAAGAAGTGACTTTAAGATGCCCACTTTTGAGCTATTGTGTGAGTGTCTTACAAGGGAACAATCCAAACTTGCCCAATTGAATATCCTCCCTAGTTCCAAAATTCAAGCCTTGTTTGCTCAACCTTCCAATGGCAAAGGTGAACCTAAACAGAAACATATGTCAAAGATAGAATCCACTCAGTCAAGTGAATCTCCATCCAAGACCAAGAAATCAAAGACTAAATCCACTAAACCTTCTCATTCTAAGTCAAGTCAGTCTATCTACAAGACCAAAAACTTTAGTGACACAATTTGTAACTTTTGTGGCAAAATTGATCATTCTAAACACAAGTATTGGAAGAGGTTAGAAGCATTCGAGGAAGCCATTAGTTGGCACAAAATTTCTATCCGTTCATCCTCTTCCATTGGTAAAGGGAAAGTTGTTTATGTTAGGGATTTGGGTGCATCTTTAGATGGTTGGATGCTTGATTCAAGTGCCTCACACCATATGACACTCTCATGAGCTTCTCACTTCTCTTTTCGATAATAGCACTTCAATGATTGTCATTGGAGATTCTTCACAAATTGCAATGTTGCGATCTGGCACAATTCCATTGTCAAATGAGTGCATTAATGATGTACTCTATGTTCCTAAGATATCTACTAATCTTCTTTCTATTGGTCAAATTTTTCATTCTACTAATGGGAAAAGAGTGTTCTCACCACACAATGTGGTCACCAGAGAGTTGAAGAATTTGGACATTGTGGTTGCTTCAGGGATTGTGGATCATGGCTCCCATTCATACATATTTGATGGTTTTGAGTCTTTGACAAGATCATCACTCATTGCTCATGTTGATTCTTTAGCCAAATTTTGGAACAAATGGTCAGTTGAGCACACAAATTTTGGTGCTAGGTCTTCCCAACGTGTCCTGTACTAAGGGTGTTTGTTATGGTTGTGTTCTTTGCAAACATCATCAAGTCTCTTTTCCAAAAGGTGAGGTTTAGCATGGTGAGGAATCCCTTTAGTTGGTACATAATGATCTCATATCATTTCCAACTCCTTTTTCAAGGCCCAAGTAAATGCTCACTTTTAAGATGACTTCTCACGTTGCACATGGATGTACTTTATTAAGTACAAGAGTGAGGTCTTCGCTACTTTCAAGACCTTTAAGGTATATTTTAAGAAGCACTCTTCTCAATCTATTAGAAAGATAAACACACATAATGGGGGGAATATGTGAATCAAGCATTTAAGGGTTTTTGTAGTGAGCATGCCATTCAACATCAGCATCAGCACTCAAATCCTTACACCCCTCAACAAAATCACATCGCTAAGAGAAAAAATAGAACATTGAGAGAGATGGCTAATTGTATGATTTAATCTAAGAACATGGCACTTGTATTTTATGTTGAGGTAGTCAAATGTGCCAACTACATTCAGAACTACGTGCCTCACAAGGTGGCGTAGAACATCACACCTAAGGAGGCTTGGACCCATTTCAAGCCTAATGTTTCCTCATTTAAATTTTTTGGCACTAAGGCTTGGCCATTCATTCTGCATGGTCGATGCAAAACTATGGATAAGAAAAGTCAACCCCTCATTTTTGTTGGCTACTATGACGATGTGAAATCTTATTGATTGTTTGATCCTATTACAATTAATTTTCTATTTTGGAAAGATGTCTGTTGATGAGCATTGCACCCTAATGGACTCTCCATCTACAGTTTCTCCCTCACTCACTCCTACTTCATCTCTTGAAGATTCTCTTCTTCTTGATAATGATGATGTCACGTAGATCATGTCCACCACCTCCTGTTGCACAATTTTTGTCTCATTAGGCTCGTACTTCTATTCAAGATGTTAGTCCTTTGGCTAGTGATCCATCTAACCTTCATCATACTTGTTCTCAAATATCAGGTGATAGTATTTTGAGTCACACAATTTCAAATGATCCTCAAAAGTTTTTCGATGCAACCGGTAAACTAGAGTGAGATAATGATATGACAGAGGAGTACTCTTCTTTGATGAAGAATCACACTTGGGATCTTATACCTCTTCCCAAGGGAAGAAAATTAGTTCCCTATAATTGGGTCTATCAAACCAAGCATGCAGTTGATGGTACTATTCACAAGTATAAGGCACGTCTTATGACCAAGCACTTTTCATAGGTTGACAGCATTGATTAGTCTGAGACCTTTTCCCATGTTGCTAAGATGGATTCTATTCGCTTTTTACCTTCCCTCACTACCTCACAGTGATAGTCTATACACCAGATAGATGTGAAGAATGTTTTTCTACATTGTGATCTTCATGAGGAGATCTATATGGAGCCACCACAGGGATTTCTACAGGACTCTTCACTTGTTTACAAGTTTCATTGTTCTCTTTACATGATCTCAAACAAGATCGCAGAGCTTAGTATGAGAAGATGGATAGTTTCTTGCTTACTTCTAGTTTCACTCATCCCATTTCAACCCTACAATGTACATTTAGAGGGATGGGGATAACCTTTTGATTTTGGCTCACTATGTTGATGACTTGACTCTTACAAGTAGTTCTCCTTCCATGATACATAGTGCATAGCACAGTTTGATGGAGCAGTTTGACATGTTCAACTTGGGACTTTTGAATTATTTTCTTGGGCTACAAATCATCCAGTCCTTAGATAGACTCTCCATTTATCAACATAAGTATGCTCATGATTTTCTTCATTGCTTTGGCAAGGCTAATTGCAAACGATGTTTTATATTTGACACACAATCATCTTGATATTTCCTTTGCAGTTGGTTTTGTTTCTCAATTCTCTCAGGATCTTCATGAGAGTCATTAGAAAGCAACCAAGCATATTCTGAGATATATTTGGGGCACTTCGTACTTTGGCATTTAATACACATCAAGAGCTTCTCAAGTTGTGAGATTCACTAACTTAAATTGGGTTGATGGTGTTGATTATTGGAAGTCCACCTCTAGTTTTTTTCTGTTACCTTGGTTCTAGTCTTATTGCATGGTCTTGTAAAAAGCAAGATCTATTTTTGCATCATCATATATCAAGGCTGTGTGTCAAGGTGCAATTCTAGCTAGCCAAGGGGCTCTTTTGCTTTGTTAGTTAATGACAGATTAGTTTTCCTCAAGCTCATCCCACTATTCTTTGGTGTGATAACCAAAGTGCCATCCACATTTCTTGCAACCTGGTTGAGCATCAATATACAAAACATATTGACATCCACCTACACTTCATTCCACAACTCATCTAAGATGGTGTTATCAACATGGAGTACTTGCTTACAAAGGAGCAAGTTGCTAAAATTTTCATGAAACCTTTAGCATCACTTTATTATGTTCAATTGTGATTGATGCTTAGGGTGAAGGAAATTGATGCAAGAGCATCCAGTGGTGTAAGGGCAATCTTGCATCACCAAAAAAAATGATGATTTGTTTTCTAATCCTTTCATTTTTTGTGTTTTCAGGTACCCATTTGCTTGAATAATGATTCAAAACCTTCAAAGTTTCCAAAAAGGATAAGAATACCAAGACTTACTATTTTTAGTAACCCTATATCGGAGGAGGGGTTGGGCCCGAAATTTTCACCAAAGCTTCGAAATAGTCAAACAAACATTCTTGGTAAATTTTAACCCAAGATCGTGTCTAGATTACAATATATTAAAGTTTCCGCTTTTGAGGTTTCTGAAAAAACAAGTTCCGAAATCAAATTTGAAGCACTTAGACACCCCTAAACAGCCCAAAAGTTGTCGTAAATAGAAAAAAGGGTTATAGATTGATAGATCTATTCATGATCTTTCCAACACATCAAACAGTTTGTCAATCAGACACCCAATTCAAAAGTTATGGCTCCAAGAAGTTGTGCTGACTAGTTTCTCAAATTTAAAATTTAAAATTATTTCTTGGGCGGGAAAAGAGGACAGTTGGGTTCATTTTGGCACCCAAATGGGAGTTACATATTTCAAAGCAAGCCAAAATTGAGGAAATTACTAATGTGTATTTATAGCCTATTTTCCAGAGGTAGAAAGGGGGGAGTTATTGGCCAGTCTTGTTCATGTGAATAAGGAGGTGAGGAGATATTAGAAGGCTCTGTAAGTCCGATATTTCTATTGTAAGACAGCCCATATTGCTGTAATAAGTGAGCATATGACCCTGGAAATAGTATTTCATATTTGCGGCCTTTTATAGGCAAGTTTAATGAAGAAACTCTGAATCAGTTTGCAGATTGCTTAACTAATCTTTCTTCAGATCTTGTTTTTGTCTATTTAAAATCTATAAATTGTTGTTGTATGTGTTTTGGGTGGAGTCCACCCTCATCAAGTGGTATCAGAGAAAGGGTTCCTGAGTATGTAGACAGATCCCTGACTATGAGGCAGTTTGCACTAGAACCTAAGGTTGCAGTTTTGTTGTAGAGATCAAAATGCCTCCACAAAGAAACCATAGTTGGAGAAATGCTTTGATAGAAGAGGGCTTTAGAGCCCTACAAAGGCAAATCGATGCATTGCAAGAGGAGCTGTGAAGAGGGTTTGAGCCAAGAATAAGAGAAGAAAGCAAAGATGAAGCTGAAGAAGAGGAGTTGTCTGAGGAAGAACAAGATGATGTAGGAGATCATGCACAAGTTAGGTTGTTGAGGGCCATTTCGAAGATCGGAAAGAGGCCTAGGATGGAAGTTTCTACCTATTCTAGAGATCTGAATCTAGAAGAACTTATTGATTGGATAAACGATATGGAGGAATATTTCGAATATGAAGATGTGGAGGTTCCAGAATGGGTCAAGTTCGCAAAAATGAAGTTGAAGAGCCATGCCAGTATTTGGTGCAAGGAGGTCTAGTTGGAGAGAAATAGAAGAGGAAAAGGAAAGATTACCAAATGGGATAGGATGGTGGACAAAATAAAGAAGCAGTTCATTCCTATGGACTATGAGTTGGAGTTGTTGAAGAAGATGCAAGGATTGAAGCAAGGTAACAAGTCTATGAAGGAGTATACAGAAGAGTTTTATAAGATTATTATCAGAACAGGCCATGCAGAAGCTAATAAAGAGAAGATAGCTTGTTATATTAATGGGTTGAGGCCAAGTATTCAAGAGGAGCTGAGCCTGGTCAGAATGACCACCATAAAAGATGTGTATCAGTTTTCCCTAAAGGTGGAAGAGAAGCTGAATAAAATATTTGAAAGCAAGCAAAGAGGAAGAGGTCATGGCGGAAGGATTGGTGGAAGATCCTATAGAGGCCGAAATGAAGATCAAAAGAAAAGTGAAGAAGCAAGCACCAATAGAAATCAAAAAGGATCTAATGCCTACCACCCTTGTGACCAAAATAATGGTGAGCAAAGAGGAAAAGGAAGAGGAAGACCTAGGCAAGGACCTGGAAGAAGAGGTTTCAGAGGAACCTATTTTTAATGTGGAGGACATCGAGTGTACAAGTGTCCACAACAACAAGGAAGGACAAATAGAAGGCTTGAAGGTAATGCACGAGTTGCACATGTAGATAAAGATATATAGTCTAAGTATTCTGAAGATGTTGAAAGGGGAGAAACCCTAGTTGTTAAAAGAACCTTGTTAAATGAAGAGAAATAACCAGATTAGAGGAAGAGTTTATTCTGCACAAGGTGCAAGTGTGAAGGTAAGTGTTGTGATAATATTATTGACAATGGAAGCACTGATAATCTTGCCTCATAGGAGATGGTTAACAAGTTGAAGTTGACAAGGAGAAGGCATCCACATCCATATCGGATTGCATGGTTGTAGAAGGACCATAAATCTTTCGTCAATGAGCAGTGTTTAGTCAAGTTCAAGATTGGAGACTACCATGATGAGGTGTTGTGTGACATCATACTAATGGATGCATGTCATATGCTATTGGGAAGGTCATGGGAGTATGATAGCTGTGTTGTCCATGATGGCCATGTAAACACCTATTCATTGACAAAGGATGGAGTTTGTCATAAGTTGAAGCCCTTGAAGGAGGTGGAAGACAACATATGTAGTACTGCTAGAATTTGCTTGGTAGATGGTGCAAAATTTTTGGATGGTATGAAGCACAAGTGTCATTATTTTGCATTGATTCCTAAGATCATCTAGATGAAATGTGAAGATGTACCAGCAAAATTCTCAGATTTGTTGGAAGAATTTCAAGACATTGTCTCTGATAATGTACCAGAAGGTTTACCAATGGTGAGAAAGATAAGTCACCAAATGGATTTGATGCTAGGAGCTAGTTTTTTTAATAAGGCATCCCATAGAATGACTCCTGCAGAGAATGAAGAGCTGAACAGGCAAGTTCATGAGTTGTTAAGGAAAGGACTGATAAGGGAGAGCCTAAGTCCATGTGCGGTACCTGTAGTACTAGCACCAAAGAAAGAGAGTGGAGAATGTGTACAGATTCCTAATCCATCAACAAAATTACAATCAAGTATAGATTCACATTGCCAAGGATGGATGATATTATGGATTGCTTGAGTGGATCCAAGTACTTTATGAAGATTGATCTGAAGAGTGGATATCACCAGATCTGAATCAAAGGAGATGAACGGAAGGTAGTCTTCAAGACTAAGGAGGGCCTGTATGAATGGTTAGTCATGCCATTTGGGATAACCAATGCACCGAGCACATTTATGTGACTCATGAATGAGGTACTAAAAGAGTTTTTGGGTAAATTTGTCATTGTTTGTTTAGATGATATTTTAATTTTCAGTAAGACTTTAGAGGAGCACCTAATGCATGTTTGAAAAGTTTAAGGGAAGAAAAGTTGTTGATTAATCTAAAGAAATATATTTTTGTGAAGGCGTTGGTGTACCTGCGATTTGTTATCTCAGTTGAGGGTCTTAAAATAGATCCAGAGAAGGTGAAGACTATCATTGAATGGCCTACTCCAAGGAGTGCTACAGAGGTACGATCTTTTCATGGTTTGGCAAGTTTTTATAGAAAATTTATCAAGAATTTTAGTAGAATTTGTGCACCCCTAATGGAGACAATGAGAGGGGCTAGAAATGAGTTTAAATGGACTACAGGAGCAGCCAAGAGTTTTGATATATTAAACAGAAAGTCACAGAGCAACTTGTTTTAGCACTTCAAGATTTCAACAATATATTTCAGGTAGATTGTGATGCTAGTGGTAGTGTTATAGGAACTATTTTTAGTCAAGAGGGTAAGCCCATTGCTTATTCCAGTGAGAAGCTTAATGATGCCAAGAAGAAGTATTTTTTTTATGATCAGGATTTTTATGCTATAGTTTAAGATTTGAAGAAATGGAGACATTATTTGTTGCCGAAAGAGTTTGTTTTATATACTGATCATCAAGTTTTGCAGTATCTTAATAGTCAAGGAAAGTTAAATCAGAGGCACTTAAAATGGGTCGAGTTTTTGTAGAGTTATACTTTTGTTTTGAAGCACAGGAGTGGAAAGTCTAATAGAGTTGTAGATGCCTTGAGTAGAAGGCAAATTTTGTTGACAGAGATGAAGATAGAGTTTGTTGGGTTCAATGAACTCAAGAATTTGTACCTTGAAGATTCAAACTTTGCAGAGGCTTAGAAGGCTTGTTTGGAGCCTGTTACCCTGGATAGGACAAGATGGTTGGATTATATAATCCAAGATGGTATGTTGTTTAGAGGAAGCTAGTTGTGCATTTCAAGGAGTTCCATGAAGGAGAACTTGATTAAGGAGAAGCATAGTGGAGGGTTGGTAGGACTTTGGTTGAGATAAGACCATTGCTCTTGTTAGAGAGAATTATTAATGGCCACAATTGCATCAAGATGTGAATAAATCTGTGCAAAGTTGCAAAGTATGCCAGATGGCCAAAGGAGTGAGTCAAAATACTGGGCTATATCAGCCATTGCCTATACCAGAGGGACCATGGGAGGATATCAGCATGAACTTTGTTCTTGGTTTATTGAGGACATAGAGAGGACATGACTCAATATTTGTGGTGGTTGACAGATTTTCAAAGATGGCGCATTTCATTCCATGTCAGAAAACCAATGATGTTGTTCACATTACAGAGTTGTTTTTCATAGAGGCAATTAGGCTACATGGTCTACCAAGGAGTATAGTTTCAAATAGAGATTCCAAGTTTGTTGGGTATTTCTAGAGGACCATATGGAAGAAGTTGAAGACTGAGTTGAAGTTCAGTTATGCACATCATCCACAAACTAAGAGACAAATAGAAGTAGTGAATCGAAGTTCGGGAAACTTGTTGAGATGCATAGTAGGAGACAAACCCAAGGGATGGGATTTGATATTCCCACAGGAAGAGTTTTCTTATAACAATTCTATCAACAGGAGTACTAGTAAATCCCCATTCCAAATTGTATGTGGAAGTAGTCGAAGAAATGCTTCTGAGTCAAGAAAGATAGACAGAGGCGAGAAGAGTAGTGTTGAGGCCGAAGACTTTGCAAAGCACCTGAAGAGCTTGCATGAAGAGGTATGCCAACATATTAATAAAATGAATTCTTAGTACAAGGCTAAGGCATAACAAAAGTGAAAGTTTAAGGAATTCAAGTTTGGGGATGAAGTCATGGTTCACCTAAGGAAAGAAAGGTTCCCAATGGGAACATATAATAAGTTGAAAATGAAGAAATTTGGACCATGTAGGATCCTGAAGAAGCATGACTTAGGAAATGCATATGAGATAGATCTATCGAGTGGAATCAACATTCCCCTGTGTTCAACATTGTTGATTTAACAGAGTATCATGAAGGTGGCACAAAGGATGGACCAACAGAGGAATAGTAGAGTATCCCGACATCTTCAAAGGAGGAGATAGAAGAAATCTTGGATAGTCTCATGGGAAGTACTCAGAACAGGCAATATGAAGAATATCTGGTGAAGTGGAAAGGAAGGCCTGTCAAAGATTCTTCCTGGTTGTCTAAGGCAGAGGTTGACCATTTGGGTTTTCTTCAAACACCTGAGATGTGACAAGGTCACTTCTCAAATTACCCTGGGTATCTAATGCAAGAGCATCCAGTGGTGTAAGGGCAATCTTGCATCACCCAAAAAAATGATGATTTGTTCTATGTTCTTTTCATTTTTTGTGTTTTCAAGTACCCATTTGCTTGAATAATGATTTAGAACCTTCAAAGTTTCCAAAAATACTAAGAATCCCAGGACTTGCTATTTTTAGTAACCCTATATCGGACGAGGGGTTGGGCCCAAAATTTTCCCCAGAGCTTTGGAATAGTCAAATAAACATTCTTGGTAAATTTTAGCCCAAGACCATGTTGGATTACAAGATATTAAGGTTTCCATTTTTGAGGTTTCTGAAAAAAGTTATGGAATCAAATTTGAAGCACTTAGACATCCCTAAATGGCTTGAAAGTTGTCATAACTGGCAAAGCAGGTTATAGCTTGATAGGTCTCTTCACGAGCTTTTTAACACATCAAATAGTTTGTCAATCAAACACCCAGTTCAAAAGTTATGCCTCCCGAACTTTAGGCTACCTAGTTTCTCAATTTAAAATTTGAAAATTATTTCTAGGGTGGGAAAAAGAGGACAGTTGGATTCATTTTGGTGCCCAAATGGGAGTTACACATTTCAAAAGAAGCTGACATTGGGGAAATTACTAATGTGTATTTATAGTCTATTTTCCAGAGGTAGAAGGGGGGAAGTTATTGGTCAGTCTTGTTCATACAAATAAGGAGGTGAGGAGATATCAAAAGGCTCTGTAAGTCAGATATTTCTAATGCAAGACAGACCATATTGCTGTAATAAGTGGGCATATGACCCTAGAAATTGTATTTAAAATTTGTAGCCTTTTACAGGCAAGTTTAATGAAGAAATTATGAATCAGTTTGCAGATTGCTTAACTAATATTTCTTCAGATCTTGTTCTTGTCTATTTGAAATGTAGAAATTGTTGTTGTATGTGTTTTGGGTGGAGTCTACCCTCATCAGAAATTGTCCTTAGGAGGTCATCTTGTGTCATCCTTTCTTCTTTGTTTACATTATACATAGGTAATTGATCACTCCTAGTTGTTGGGACCCATAACTAAGGATTTAGATTCATTTCTTACACATAAGTTACACTTAAGGGGTGGTATTGATTTCAGATTTGTCTAAATGTGTCTTTTACTAGTCTATTTTACTTTTTTGTCTTTTTTACACCTAGCATATTAAAATTACTTAGGGCATTCATACTTTCCTTGTTTGGTGAAGATGTATTATACATGTGACTACATCTCCTATTATCCCATATAAATTGTACATTTGTATCTCTTGGTGGTGTATCATATATACACCCAACTCTAGCTCTCATTTGAACATCTTGTATATCTCTTGTATTGAACATTGCATTCTTTGTATAGAATATTGTTATTCTATCATTTTGGTCTTTTGGGTTTTATGTAATTAGCTCCTAGCCATAATAGATCCCAAGTAGAAAATCACTCAGACATGCAAAAAACACCTAAAGACCCTTTATATCACAATCCAATACTACTTGTCCAATATAGACACATATACCTTCTTAAGACTTCCATTGTTTTGGCAATGTCTAGTCTAGTGCAAAACATAGAAAACTACCAACTACTCTCACATAAAGGATGTGGCTCATGTCCTCCATCTCATTTAATGTCACAAACCACTTACCGATCTACAATCCTACAAACTAGAATGTTGCAAGGCTAAGTTAGCATACTTCTTTTAACTGACCCAGAGTTTTTTGCTCTTTCTTGAACTCCAATGCTAAGACACTTAATTCTTCAAAGTTCTTTATATCACAGAAAAATGAGATTAAAGAGCCCCAATAGCATATATGATGTTACTAAAAATACAATGAAGTGAAATAACAAAAACATAGTGATCTGATTAGCTCTACACAAATATCAAATCTACATATGATGTCATGTCTCGATATTAAGGCATTATTTAAATTAAAGATTTAAACATCATGACAAAGACGAAGACGTCGCTTTTGTCAAATATGGTCAATTTGGATGATAATCATACATATGACAATATTTGACAAACATATATAATAGTATTAATATATAATAATATTAAATAATATTATTTTATATTTATTGTATTCATAAATAATAAATATAAATTCAAATATAATAATATTACAATATAATATATTAAATATAATATATATTATATAAATATAAATATATAATATATAATATATATTACGTAAATATAATAATAAATATATTATAAACATAAAAATAAATACTAAATAATACTATTATATAATAATAATACGAATACTATAAGCATATATAATAAAGCATTGCATTATAGAAAAGTTGCAACAATAATAACTAAGGTTGCGATCTATTCCAAATGCAGTGGTCCCTAACATTACAAGATTCATATATTACTAAGGCCAAAGATTAGTTGGCAACGATTATAATTAAAAGGTAATTGCTTTTAAAAGACGGCGAACTCATTAAGGAAGAGTCATGTCCATTGGTAAGTGGACAATATAAAAGTCCATAGAGAAGGATCGATCATGGAATAGGAACGATCAAGCATTGAATACCTATTAAATTCTAAGGAGTTAAGTGATCCAAGCAAGGAATCCACGAGGGTGAGGAGTAAATAGAGGATCTTACACCAACCGATATATGAAGGATAAATATGCAAATTTGGAAAGGGAGTACAGTATAAGATATGGAAGAAGGATTATTTATAAAAGAAAGAGAAATATATTTAGGGATTAAAGTGATATAAATATATATCTCTCCGATATATAGATATTCTAAATAATAGATCTGCCAAGAAGAGGCATGAATCAAGCTGAAGAAGGAATCAATCAAGTGAACATATTAGAAAGTAATATTATCAACAAATATATATATTACTTATTCAGTCAGCCATACACAATATCCATCGATCAAAGAATATAAGTCTTAGCACTCATCAGCAGAAATAATAGATATTAAATCAGGAACTCAGAAATATAATTTTAGATCTGCGCAAGGTATAAAGGTAATAAAAAGGTAAGTGATAATTAAGGTAAATTAAGATAAATTCATAATAACATATATATTGGTTTCTATGAATACCTATATATATATATATATATGAATGATAGTAATAACAATATGATTCTTTGTAAATCATTACAAATTATAATGAAATATCTTATCAATGTGTCAACTTATGATGAACAATTGTATAAACACAAATACCGTATAATGGTATTTCGAATTGCAAGGTAAATGTCATTAATCTATGCATTATGATAATAATAAGTACAAGGGAATATTGAAATGAAGACCATTTCTCTATAGCCCTTATTATTTCATCAAGTAGGTATTGTAGGGAAAGGCGGAGTAATCATATCTTCTGTGTAGACCCCAAAGGCTAGGAATTAGTTCCCATGGCCGGGTCTAGAGGTATTGTAATTGATCCCAAAGCTCAGGACATAGTCCTGTGGCCGGATCCGAGGCTCCGTTTATAGACCCCAAAGGCTGGGAATAAGTTCCAAAATTGGGTCCAGGTGTGGTTTCGATGTGCCCTAGTATGTAAGATCCTAATTCCTTGGTGAATAGTAAGAGGGCAGAGTATGGATCTGAGTTATGTTCAATGTTCATGCTAATGTACTTATGGAATATATTATAAAGTAGTCATGAATGACAAGAAGGAAATGAATAATCCTTAGACAAGAATGAAATATTTATATTATCTTCGATCTTTTTGGATATTATCATTGAAATTTATTGATCTCTAATGTTACTAATGTCTCTTTGAGAATCATTTTGAATGTAGATTCATGTTTAAGTGATTCCTCTGAAAACGGGACATTACATATGAATCAAACCTCAATCGAGATGAACCTCATACCATAGAGAGATATTCTGCAAACCATGTCCTTTTGACAACACCACCAAGTCCTCTAGTTGTGATAAGTAGATCTCTAAATCCCCATATAGAAAAGTCACCTTAACATCTAACCATTAAATCCAAAAGGTCAAACACAACAATAATAGATTAAAAATCTAAAAAGATGTAAACTTCTCAATTGAAAGGAAGATCATACCAATATCCATTTGCACATCAAGGGAGTAAGCTCATAGCCACTAACAATGCTCCTCACTCATCTAACTAGTCCTCAAAATTAACTCTACAACTCAGAACCCATGACAAAACAAAGCATAAATAGAATGTGTCTGAAAAATAAGTGGGCTATAATTATCAAATCATTTTCCATCATATGTGTTGAACTCACATCCAACTCCAAGAGTAGACTCCTTGGTCTCATTGTTGAAACCACTTCAAGAAATTCATTGTTCCAACATGAACTCCAATACCCAAGAGATCTCTAGCCTTACCCAATCTATCTAATAAAATGTACACATCCAATCATCTCATGCCAAGCAAACTCCAAGTATGACACTGCAATATCTAGGACCTCTCCAAGGCAAACTGATCACTATACTCACACTAGAAGATTGTTGCAAGTATGTGCCTAATCGGTGTTGTCATTGATGTCAACATATCCTTGTTGTCATTAGTGTCAATTGTATCTTATTCTATTACTTCTGTTAGAAGACTTGTATGTTGAGGATATTGAGAAAATTAGCCTCTCCGGAAGAAACAAGTGAGTTACAGAGAAGTGCAGTACAGAAAGTGAGTTGTATGTTGAAGATCAGTCCGGTAAACTACTCCGCATTTATTCCTTCTTGAAGATAGTGGTTTACGGATTGGAAGTAAGTTAGAGGTATGTCTTAGGATGCTACAGTTCGGGTTTGAGCCATCCGCATGAAGATCTAAGTGAGTTGTATTCACCAGAGTGAAACCTGCTTTTTCTGTAAGTTCAGTTGAGACAGGAAGATAGTATTTGGCTCCGCATTCCTCCGCAATAAAGTATTTTGCTCTACGGTTCTAGAGGGAAGTCTGGGATGATGATAAGTGCCTATAGTTGCAATGGTTCATGGTTTGGTGGTATGCAAGTTATCTTTCTTTTATGACAGTTGAAGACAGTGAGGTTCATGTGTTCCGATGAGAAAATTCCTATGGATAAAGTGGTTAAGGTTCATGCAGTTTCTCCTGATGTTTATAGCGTACTTGTGGATGTCTCCTAATCATGTTCCTATCCAGACTTTGGTCCGCGTTAAGAAATTGTGATGGTCTGTGAAGATTGTTCCCAGTTAATGTAGCATGTAACCAATCTTGGCCAACCCGGTTGATCCCAGTGATTGCAGAGATCTCTGGAAGATGGTGGAAGCATGTTGTGGCGTGGAAGATCATGTTTGAGTCCCAGCCAAGGCATGGCGTGATCCGCATTTCATTCTCTTTGCATGATGTTGCAATAGGTCAGGACCTATTTTGTGAATGTTTGTAATACCGACCTTGGAGATTGTTCCAATGGTTGATGATTGTGATGCTGACCTTGATGATCATTCCACGGTTGATGTAGTGTATAAATACTTGTAGTTGAATCATGGAAAAGGTGTCCTTGAGCGAAAATGAGAATATATTAAGGTCCAAAGGCATAGCAGAGAAGGGGGCAGAGGAAAGAAGAGGAAGAGAAGAGCAGAGGAAGAGCGGAGCAGAGGAAAGGCAGAGCAGGGAAATTATTATAATTCAGTCACAAGTAGAGAAAGGTGTTGATCGTGGCAGTGAATAGGGTTTAACAGCCCTTATTGTAATCTTGTTAGGTTTAGGGTTGAGGTAGTGATCTTGCTAGACCTAGATGTTCTTCATGGCAGTAAGCCAGTATGTTTAGGCCTGTGGAGTGACCAAGCCTGAACATCATTATTTCAAGATTGCAATATATATTAAGAGTTAATCCTCTCTGTGATTTTTCCCCACCTTGGGTTTTTCCACGTAAATCTAGTGTCTCTTATGTTTGATGTTGTATCTGTGGTTAAGTTTCTAATTTCATGCACTCATTGTTAAATCATAATAATTGTGGATAAGTGATGAATGTTTAATTGCAAAAAGTGTTTAAGTTTTTGTGACAAATGATTCACCCCCCCCCCTCTCAATTGTCTGGTGCATTTCAACAAAGACTACCTCCAAATCATAACCAATGCTCCCACTACATGATCAATGTAGACTCTGTGAATGTGTTTATGGCACCATGGTTTGTATCCCCATAAGAGATCATTTATCTTTAACCAACATAACTTCTCAAAAGAAACTATATCATATCATCGATCTCATAGCTAATCCAAGATCTACCATGACATAATAGCACATATCCTCTAATCTAAGGACCATCTATCTAAAACTAACAAATCATAACCAACAATTCAACCAAGAACTGCAAGTGTACCAAAGCTCTGTGGAAACATGTTGTCCATATCCTTGAAAAACATGAATAAGTTCGCACATAGCAAGAATCAAGTGCTTCTCATGACACCAACATCCACTACAAAAGACCATACATCACAAATTGATAGATCCACATCACTGCCAAAACTCCCACTAAAATTGATCTAGAGCTACCCAAGGCACTATGATAAGCATCCTCAAAACCCTAAATACTAGCACCATTAATGTTGCCTAAAACCTCATCCTTCTTTTGTGGCCTTCAAGAGCCCTCCTTAACTGGCCATCTCCCTACCTCTCTACTATTCAACATCCCAATGCTCCATGACGACCAAATGCCAACAAACCAAAATCCACAAATATCTATCCACATGATAATACTGCACACATGTGACTCTAAAGGTGACAAAGCATGGTCAATACTCCTACTAAAACCAAAGAAAACCGAACAACCATAAATCTTGAAATAGTACAACTTGAATCAACCAAAAACTTGTAGACCCAAAAGCATGCAAATTCAACTCTCCATAAACATCAACAAAACAAAGACATATAGATTCTCCCTGTGACAAACACCAAATCCAAAACATCCTCAAATCCAAAGTGCCACAACTCCAAGACAACTGCAAGTCAAGAATAAGAGACCAATGAATAGGCCTTCGACCATGCTTGAAAGCATGCATGCAAATCTACATGTCAGGAATTACACTCCAAATAACATATTTAAATAGCACACAATAATGCCTGATCCTTCCTAGATAGTGCATCAACCACTATATTATCCGCCCCTTTCTTATAAACGATCTTAGAGTCATAACCCAATATCTTCGTGACCCATTTTTGTTGTTCTTCAAAGGATAACCATTGCTCTAGAAAATATTTTAGGCTATCATGATCTATCTTAGTTTTGAAGTGTTTATCCATCAGATATGGCCTCCATTATTTCACTACATGAAGAATAGCTAGCATTTCCTTCTCATAAATGGGTTTGAGTTGATTCTTACCCTTTAGCTGATGATTTTGAAAAGCAATGACCTACCTTCCTACATGAGAACTCTTATACCATTTCCTGAAGCATCACACTCCACAAAAAAATCCTTCGTGAAGTCTAGAGTGGCTAGAACTGGAGTGGTACACATAGCCTTCTTTAGTCTTTCAAATGTTACATTAACTAACTCATTCCACTGAAGAGCATCCTTTCTCAATAGAATTGTAAGGGGTGCTGCTATGCGGCCATAATTTTTCACAAATCGTCTATAGTATCTAATGAGTCTTAGGAAAACCCTCAAATTATTAATGATTTTAGGAATCGACCACTCCATCATAGCCTTGATTTTATTTGGATCAATTTCTACTCCTTCGTGAGACACTATATGACCCAAGCTCTCCACCTCTTTGAGACCAAAAGCGCACTTGGAAGGTTTAGCAAAAAGCTAATGTTGGAGAATTTGTAAAACCTAATCTACATGGTGCAAATGCTCTTCCCATATATTGCTATAAATCAATATATCATCAAAGAACATTAATATAAGCTTCCTAAAAATGGTTTAAAGATCAAATTCATCAAACTTTGAAATGGAGAAGCATTAGTAAGACCAAATCACATGACTAGAAACTCATAATGACCCTCATGAGTCCTAAATGTTGTCTTGGGAATATCTTCTTCCTTAATTCAAATTTGGTGATAACTTGATTTAAGATCAAGTTTTGTAGAAAACATAGCTCCATTTAGTTCATCTATTAAATCATTAATGGCTGGAATAGAAAACTTATCTTTGATGGTATACTTATTGAGTTCTCTATAGTCTAGACACATGCGCTATCATCCTTCTTAGTTACCATCATCATTAGAGAGGAGTAAACACTCTAGCTAGGCTTGATAATACCTACCTCTAGCATCTCCTAAACCATCTTCTCTATCTCACTTTTTGTACATAGGGGTACCAGTAAGGCCTGATGTTGGGTGTTTGGTTCCTTGATACTAGCTAAATGGTATGATCATGATCCCTTTTCGGATGCAATCTCTTAGGTATATCTTCAAAAACTACTAAGTGACTATCTATAATTGCTTTACAAATCTGGTAGGATTGAAGAACACACAATTATACTGAGAGGGGTGGATCAGTATAATACCAACTTTTACTTTTCACAACTTAACAACCACAATAATAGCAATCACACAAGATCTATTAATGATGCATCACAAGAACACAAGATTTACATGGAAACCCTTACGGGAGAAAACCGAGGCAAAATATTGCTTGTATATATAAATCTCTTCTACTACAATATTTGTAGGCTCCAGCCTACAAGAGACACCAATACCCTCTTATATGATTTGTGAGCACCAACCCACTGGAGACACCAATCCCCACTTGTAGATGTCGTGAGCACCAATCCGCAACTAAGCACCAACCCAGTAAGAGACACCAATCTCTTGTTAAGGCACCAACATTCTACGAATCTAGATTACTATCTTCTTTTCAATGGATGATGAACAAATAAACTTTGATATGCAAGTATTGTACTCTACAAATTTGCCATAAATCTCTCTATAAATCTTCCATCAACTCTTTTAAAACCTGCCCCTTTAATTCTTCATATGCAAATTTGAAAGTGTTTATTAGATATCCTCTTTTATTTTTGCTCTAAATCATAATTAGATCATTGGAATTGCTTGTCTATCAAACATATTTTCTTTACCTTTTATAACTTATCAAAGCATGAGATAGACATACCTTTTCATAGGGGATATTTCCTTTCACATGAGACACATTATTTCAAACATAATCGTTGCCTTTTCTATTGTAATTTTCCTCACTGCATAAGACAGATCGCTACCTTTAAATATTAATCACTACCTTTAATTTGAATCGCTGCCCACTTAAATCAAATCGCATCTCACTACCATTTATCTCAAGCACACCACATTTATATATATGACTTTTGTCTTGTTGTGAGGTCGGCCATCTTTAGTAAGTGAGTCGGCCACTTTTTGATTTAAAATTTGACTTCAAGGAATGGCGCCAAGATATGTGTCGGCCCTCTTATATGGAATTTTAATCTTTTGAATCTCAAAAACAAATTGGCCAGCTTGCTTAATTTAAATTTGGTCTATGTAAGTTTAAATATTTAATTTAAACATATATATCATTGATCTGTCCAACAGTAACAAATGTCTTTCCAACGGGGATGTATAACGGGCCATTCTTCTTTGCCTTGACATTAATGACTTCATTTATGACTTTGTGCCTTTGACATCAATGACAACATATTCCAACAAGGGTAGGAACATTTGTTTGATATGCCATTGTAGTAAGCCATTACACTCCCAACACGACTGTGTTGTACCCATGGGAATAGCAAACATTGGACAATCTAGTCGATATTCTCGCATCGTCAATTTAATGCTGTGGCATTTTCCCAAACAACAAACAATACCCCCATCTACAATCTAGACCTGAAATTCTAGAATTGGATATATTAAACAATTCAAATGAGTAGCTAACTTCTTATTGATGAAGTTGTGAGTGTTTCTTGAGTCTATTAATATTGTTACTCTCTCTTTCTTCAATAAACCCACTACCTTGAGAATTAGTGGGGTGTTAATGCCAAAAAGTGCATGACAAGAAATGGTTGATTGGTTATCCCCTAATTCCTCATATGGCTCATTGTCAACCTCTAATATTTCTTCTTCATCAACTTCTTCCTCACTAGGCCCTTCAATGTAGAACAACTTCTTTTATGCACATTTATGTCCCCTATTGTATTTGCCATCACAATAAAACATAACCCTTTTGTTCTCTTCTCTTCAATTTGTTGTGGAGTCAGTTTGGTAGGTTGAGAAAGTGATTGTGTAGAAGTGCTTCTATCTCTTATGTTTACAAACCCTTGTCGTCTATTAGCCAAAAGCCTTTCCTCTACCTACCTTTCCATAATCATTTCTTGGGGCATAGAATTTGGATGAAACATTTGTACCTCCTATTTGATGTGGTCCTTCAAATTCCCTAGGAATAATTCCTTCAATTTTTGCTCTATAACATGCTCGACTCTTTAAGACAAAGTTTGGAATTTATGAATATATTCCTTGATCTTACATATTTTCTTTAATTTGGTAAGTTAGCTGAAGTAGCTATCCATTAGATTGTCCCCATAATGGGTAATGAGTTCCTCTTAGAAAACATACCATGTGACAACACATCCCTTCTTTCTCTTCTCTTCACATAGCCAACAATACCAAATGAATTGGTATGGTTCCAAGTATAAGGATGTCATTGCAACTCTTTGTTGACATGGAAGATGATTAAGATCAAAGAACTACTCCATTTGGCAAATCCAATTGGGTTGGATCCTTACCATTGAACTTTCACATATCCATCTTTGGAGTGAAATGCCTAACCATAGAATGATTTGGGTGATGATCCATCTTTAGATCTAAGTCAAACCCAAAAGCATCATGTCACTTAGAAGGCACTTTTTTTTACCAAACCTTGTGGTGACTCTGTTAGTTTGGAATCTCTAGAACCTTGGTGAGAAATTATTCGTTCGAACCTTGCCACAAGATCTTCTTCCCTAACATCATCCATGGTTATGGTATCCCTCTCCTATATTAATGGATCCTCTTTGTTAGGAGTCTTCCCAGGGGTGACAGGATTCTTTTTGCCTCTTGTGGTAGACCCTGCCATGATGGGGAAAAATAATTTTGCAATAAATCATGCAAAACAAATCCAAATGATCTAAAAAATTTACTATAACTTACTTGGGCCTAGATTGCACTTTTTTGAAAACAAAATCTCAAAAACAATCGTTGATTTGCAGTCTTAAGAGCAAATTTGATGGAAACCCTAATTTTGCAATAACTTCCTTAGATTTGCTCCAAATGACCTCAAATCTAGATTGTGGCAGCTTCAATATGTCCTTGATCAACCCTCCAAATTTTTTTAAAAAAAGTTTGTTAATTTGTAGCCTTCGAAGCAAATTTGGTGGAAACCCTAATTTGGCAATAACTCCAAATTACCTCAAATCAAGATTAGGAACTTCAATATGGCCTTGAAAAACCCTTCAAAAATAAGAAAAATTTCACCAAATTGAGAGAGATATGTGCTTCACAATTTGATCTCTTTAGTCGAAAAAAAGTCGCCTTAATTTTTTCCTTTTCTAGTGCCAAGATCATGCTCTAATACCACTTGTAATGAAATACCTTGCACAAGAGAGAATATAATAGAAAATATGCTACAAATTCTTGACAATACTTGAGAAAAATAAGCCATTTTGAGGGGGCAAACCTCCAAAAATCTCCAAGAACACAATTTGCACTATGGTGATCATAAACTAACCACTTGCTCCTATATATACCTAATTATGCCATAGGTGCCACCAAGACCAAATTAGATACCTAAATAACACCTAAGGCAACTTATCTGTCTAAATAAGATTGTAATAATGATCGTATAAATTAATTAAGAGTTAAGGTAGCCACAAGACAACTACTCATAACCTTGTGCACACTATAGGATTAAGAGCATAGCACATTAAAGGATAATCATCCTCTTCCCATTATGGCTCAATTTGTAGACAATAACAAGATCTAAAATGTTTTCTTTGCTTGACAGATACTCAAGGATAAAATCAAATCCGAATTGCAACAAAAATCAATTAAAGACAACATTTCCAACTCCGTGGGGTGCCTTTGCATATGAGCATATGCCTTTTGGTATTATTGAGGCAAGTGCAACCTTAGAGCAATGGACATGGATTTTAATGACTTGAAGGACAAAGTTGTTGTTGTCTACTTGGAAGATCTCGCAATGTTTTCAAAAAAGCAGGATAATCATTTTCAACACTTTCACAATGGTGTTTGAAAGATACAAATTTCATGGTATCTTTTTAAATCCTAATAAACTTATTTTTGTACAAGAGGTAAGGTGATAGGGCATATTGTTTCAAAAGAACATAAGAAGATTGATCCTAATAGGGTTGATGCAATTCGTGGTGCGGGCAAGACAAGAGAATCCAATGAAGGATTGTCCCATCATGCATCCCAATCAACTTCTCTTATGTGCATTGTGATAACAGCAATATTCATGCCTTCAAATTATCATAATCATGTGCTCAAAACTTCAAAAGATTGAAACAAATTGTATGTGCCGACATATCCTTGTTAAATTTCAGCCTTAAGATTATTGTTTGCCAAGATTACTCCTCTTCTCTTGATGAAAATTAACTTTGATAATTTCCAGCCATTAAGGATTTTTGTTTGCCCCTTTGATTCCTTTAGTTGCAACAGAATAAATGTATATTAATCTCTTAAACTTGCAGCCCTTAGGTTCAAATAAATTGTGGATGTTGTAGCAATAATTTCAGCTATGAAGTAACACCATATCTTGAGAATTTCATAAAACATGAACAACAGAAAATATTTACAACCCAAATGTTTTTATGTAGCCAATCAAGATGGTAACACACATACATAACCTCCACAAATCCAACTATGAAATATCTCCAACAAACTTTCCAACTATCCACCTCCACTAGCTTACAAATTCATAATTTTTTTCATCTAACAAGTCACCATCAACGTTCACCTTCTTTGCCTCATCAAAATGGATGTATTTCAATTAGAGAATTATCTTCAACATCACCCATGGATGTCCTCTTGATGACCTGCAAAAAATAGAAATAAACTTGGGCTCCTCTCTTATTTTCAATGCCTCTTTAGAGTCAAACTTCCATCTATTTATAATATCTCCTTTGCCAAGTTTCATATTCCTCATTTTGGCTCCAATGACTCTTGGTATTCCTCTTCTTGCTTGGTGGTGTCCAACTTGGAGAAATGTGACCCTTGGGATTCCTTTTGTTTCTTTCCTTCATGACTTCAATCTACATCACACAACTTCAACCTCTTCATTCTCATTGTCCACCTTTTCATCTTCAACCGCTACTAGACACAACTTTTCATCTTGCTTGACCAACTCACCATGTTGCCATGCTTCCAATATGCTCAATCTATTATCTAATCTCTCACATATACCTGCCAACATCTCAAGAGTCTTTCTCTCTTAATACCGCCTCCACCCTTCCCATATCACGAGTCTCTTCCTCAACCATATCCCCATCTCTCTCACTGCTGCAATCTCATCTCAATCTACTGTTGCAATCTTACCTCAATCTACATCACTCTTCACAATCTACAATTCCTTACGGCTCTTTAGCTCTCGATTGCTCGGGGCTTCTCTACCTGCAACAATCCTCACACGACCTCTCCGCAACCGCTTCACTCTCCCACGGGTCCTGGCATAGGATGCCTCACGTTCGGCGCTCTACCCATGCACTCAGGAACTTCAGCTCTTATACCATTTGATGCAGACAAGACAAGAGAATCCAATGAAGGATTGTCCCATCATGCATCCCAATCAACTTCTCTTATGTGCATTGTGATAATAGCAATATTCATGCCTTCAAATTACCATAATCATGTGCTCAAAACTTCAAAGATTGAAACAAATTGTATGTGCCAACATATCCTTGTTAAATTTCAGCCTTAAGATTATTGTTTGCCAAGATTACTCCTCTTCTCTTGATGAAAATTAACTTTGATAATTTCCAGCAATTAAGGATTTTTGTTTGTCCCTTTGATTCCTTTAGTTGCAACAAAATAAATGTATATTAATCTCTTAAACTTGCAGCCCTTAGGTTCAAATAAATTGTGAATGTTGTAGCAACAATTTCAGCTATCAAGTAACACCATATCTTGATAATTTCATAAAACATGAATAGCAACAAATACTTACAACCCAAATGTTTTTATGCAGCGAATCAAGATGCTAACACACACACACATAACCTCCACAAATCCAACTATGAAATATCTCCAACAAACTTTCCAACTATCCACCTCCACAAGCTTACAAATTCAGAAATTTTTCCATCTAACAAGTCACCATGGACGTTCACCTTTTTTGCCTCATCAAAATGGATGTATCCCTTAGAGAATTATCTTCAACATCACCCATAGACATCCTCTTGATGACCTGCAAAAAACAAAAATAAACTTGGGATCCTCTCTTATTTTCAATGCCTCTTTAGAGCCAAACTTCCATCTATTTATAATATCTCCTTTGCCAAGTTTCATATTCCCATTTTGCCTCCAATGACTCTTGGTATTCCTCTTCTTGCTTGGTGGTGTCCAACTTGGAGAAATGTGACTCTTGGGATTCCTTTGTTTCTTTCCTTCATGACTTGGGTTCTTGAAAACTCTTCATTGTCCAACTTTTGTCTTCTAGCATGTAGGTGACTAGGATTTTGTCCATACGCAACTTGTCTTGTCTTTTCCTTGGAGAGTTGGAGAATTAAAATATTTATTTTATTTTCCCCAATGTTGTTGTATGTTGTTGATTAGAAACCTACAAGACAAACAAAAAAAGTAAAAAAAATAAAATATTTTTTTGGTTGATGCAAGATTGCTTGCGAAACCGGATGCTCCTGCATCAGACACGCCGGGTAAGAAGTTTGTGAGCATAGGCTCACAAAGGTGGAGTTGAATAGTCGAACTACCCTTTCAGGTTGCAACCAACCTGTAGCGAACTCCATCGCTATGAAATGTGCACATGGTTATTTCTTCTTTCTCTTTTTTCAGTACCTTGCCAGCACAAGCGTCATCCTCCTCCCACAACTCCATTCGCCATTCCTCTCTCCTCTTGTGGACTCACATCCACCATATGTCATCCTCCTCTGCCAAATGCTCTCTACTATTCTCTCCTCCTTCGTGGGATCCATCCCACCATCAACCGACCACCTCCACCAAAATCTTTCACCATCCACATCACTACCTACAACATCCTCAACAAAATCTACATCTACAACTCCATGGAAATTAAAGATTTCCATGTGCTTTTCTTCATACTCTCTAACCCTCATCATAGCAAACAAAGGGAAATCAATATTATCACAAAATACAATAATATTTACCTATTTGTTCTTTGTTATTCCATCATCATCCTTTGCTGCAATGTTTATCTCCTCACCTTCATCTGATGCAACAAGTTTCTCACCCTCAATCACTACAATCTTCCCTAACCATTCTTCCTCTATCGCTGAAATTTGTGCCAACAAGTCATCATCTTTTCCATTTGTTGCAACCACTTCATCATGGTCCATTGTTGCAACTTCAACCTCTTCATTCTCGTTGCCCACATCTTCATCTTCAACCACTACTACGCAACTTTTCATCTTGCTTGACCAACTCACCACATTGCCATGCTTCCAATTTGCTCAATCTATTATCTAATCTCTCACATATACCTGCCAACATCTCAAGAGTCTTTCTCTCTTGATACTACCTCCAACCTTCCCATATCACGGGTCTCTTCCTCAACAATATCCCCATCTCTCTCACTGCTGCAATCTCATCTCAATCTACTGCTGCAATCTTACCTCAATCTACATCACTCTTCACAATCTACAATTCCTCGCGGCTCTTTAGCTCTTGATTGCTCAGGGCTTCTCTACCTGCAACAATCCTCACACGACCTCTCCACAACTGCTTCACTCTCCCACAGGTCCTGGCATAGGCTACCTCACGTTCGGCGCTCTGCCTATGCACTCAGGAACTCCAACTCTGATACCATTTGATGCAGACAAGACAAGAGAATCCAATGAAGGATTGTCCCATCATGCATCCCAATCAACTCCTCTTATGTGCATTGTGATAACAACAATATTCATGCCTTCAAATTATCATAATCATGTGCTCAAAACTTCAAAGATTGAAACAAATTGTATGTGCCAACATATCCTTGTTAAATTTTAGCCTTAAGATTATTGTTTGCCAAGATTACTCCTCTTCTCTTGATGAAAATTAACTTTGATAATTTCCAGTCATTAAGGATTTTTGTTTGTCCCTTTGATTCATTTAGTTGCAGCAAAATAAATGTATATTAATCTCTTAAACTTGCAGACCTTAGGTTCAAATAAATTGTGAATGTTGTAGCAACAATTTCAGCTATGAAGTAACACCATATCTTGAGAATTTCATAAAACATGAAGAGCAACAAATACTTACAACCCAAATGTTTTTATGCAGCCAATCAAGATGGTAACACACATACATAACTTCCACAAATCCAACTATGAAATATCTCCAACAAACTTTCCAACTATCCACCTCCACAAACTTACAAATTCAAAAAAAAAATCATCTAACAAGTCACCATGGACATTCACCTTCTTTGCCTCATCAAATTGGATGTATTTCCCTTAAAGAATTATCTTCAACATCACCCATGGACGTCCTCTTGATGACCTGCAAAAAACAGAAATAGACTTGGGCTCCTCTCTTATTTTCAATCCCTCTTTAAAGCCAAACTTCCATCTATTTATAATATCTCCTTTGCCAAGTTTCATATTCCTCATTTTGGCTCCAATGACTCTTGGTATTCCTCTTCTTGCTTGGTGGTGTCCAACTTGGAGAAATGTGACTCTTGGGATTCCTTTGTTTCTTTCCTTCATGACTTAGGTGTTTGAAAACTCTTCATTGTCCAACTTTTGTCTTCTAGCATGTAGGTGACTAATATTTTGCCCATATGCAACTTGCCTTGTCTTTTCCTTGGAGAATTAGTGAATTAAAATATTTATTTTATTTTCCCCAATGTTGTTGTATGTTGTTGATTAGAAACCTACAAGACAAACAAAAAGGGTAAAAGAAATAAAATATTTTTTTGGTTGATGCAAGATTGCTTGTGAGCCCGGATGCTCCTGCATCAATTTCGCAATCTCTCTGTCTGTAAGCAAAATGAGTGTTACACTCATTCTTTGGCAAAGTTAACTTCTTAAGAAGGTTTGTGCCTAATTTTTCAAAACTCACAAAAAAAATATCAGCTATGATGAAGAAGACATCCTCCTTCAAATGGATTGAAAAGGGTAAAAGAGCTTACATGGAGATTAGGGAAGCTATCGATAGAGCTCTAGTAATTGTATGCCAGGATTTTTATAAAAAAATCATCTTGTATTGCTATGCTTCAAAACATGCCATGTCTACAATTTTTATGCAAGAATGACAAGTACGTAGAGGCTCCAATCACATTCATGAATCTTAGCAAAAAGGATACAACTCACTCGACTAGTGAGAGCCTAAAGTCCAAAATGCATTCTTCTATATTATTTGTATTATAATATCTGTGTACTACTACACTTGAATACTTTAGCACTAAGACTCATACTATGGTGTTTGTTCCTAATCCTTCAATTAAAACAATTCTTACACAACAAGAGATGGGTTCAAATAGAGGAAATTGGATTGTAAATGTATAGGAATATGATCTTGAAATCAAGTCAACCAAAGTGATCCACAAGAGAGGGTTATGCATATAAGAAGATTGTCTAAGCAAATGAATGGTATAAGATGGAGATAAAAAAAAAAAGGAAAAGTTGTGCATATAGGGGACGATGAATGCAATTGGTATTGTTCTTCAACTCTATGAATGGTATACAAATGTAGCCTATTATTTGACATATGGAAATTGTCTAAGCCATATGGATAAGTAGCAAAAGACAAATTTGAGATTGAAAGGATTCAAGTTCATACTATGGAAGGATGTTTTGTATAAAAAAGGTATTGATGGAACATTCTTGAGATGCGTAAGGAACAACATAGGTTGCTAGAAGATTTTCACGATAAGGCTTGTGGTAGACATTTTTCTTTAAAAGTGACAATTTTCAAATCTTGAGTGCACACACTAGCCTACCATATCTCATGATATCTATGAGTGGGTGTAAATATGTCAAGTATGTCAATAGTTCGTTGGAAAAAACTTAAGTTGGTTGTAATTCCTCTTAAATCAATCATTATAGTAGCCCCTCTTTAGCAGTGTGTGTTAGATTTCATTGGACCTCTCAACCCAAATTCTAGTAAAGAACATGTTTATGCCCACTGTTACAAACTATTTCACAAAGTGGGTTAAAGACATTCCAACAAAGCAAGCAACATCAAAGGTGGTTTGTGACGACTTGAAAGAAAACATTCGCATGCTTTGAGTGTACAATAGTGACTAATAATGCATCGAGATCTTCTTCAAAAGCAATATTGGGATTTTACTATGAGTATGGAATAACTTTGTTTCCCATCAATTTAATACCCATGGACAAGTTGAGTCTTCCAATAAGAATATTATAACAATCATTCAAAATTTGATTGGTAGTAATCAACAAAGTTCGCATAAGGAGTTATATGACACCTTGTGGGAAAATCCAATCACTCCTAAGAGAGTGATTCGTGCTTCACCGTTTAGAATCATGTATGGTACAAAATTGGTATTGCCAATCACCCTTGAGCTTTCAACATTACTGTTGGCATCAACCATGGAGGATAGTAAGTTCAAGGAGCCAATAGAAAAAAGGCTTGTGTACCTAACAAAGCTTGAAGAAAACAAAAGTTATAGATAAGATCACAAAACATCAAGAATGGATCAAGAAAAATTTTGATAGAAAAACTCGTCAAAGAGATAGTGTAGGTGATCTTATTCTACTTTGGGACAAGCAAAATGAATTGAAAGGAATGCATGGCAAATTTGTTTCTTTATGGATTGGACTCAAAATTAGGCATTTCTATGGAGATAATAAGTAGTATGTTTCCAACTATCTTTACCATTTGGATGTTATGCATCTACCATTTTGCTCTAGTGGATGATACCTAAAACACTTCATTCCTTAGGGTTTGAAGGGGTTTCCCCCTTGTATAAAGTCGTGTCGTGTTGTGTTTCCCCATTTGTGAGGTGTTTGTTTTTTATTAAGATAAGCAAGAAAAAGGGTCATGGTCCCTTTATAAGCAAGCCCCAAGGGCTGAACAAGCAGACCCAAACAGGCCAGAAACAGCAGAACGACAGCACAAGCACATCCTAGTTGAAAAAACCAACAAAAAGGATGTACACTACACCAGATCTTGACCTAGCAAACCTAACTCCCTTGACTCTAGGGTGCAAAGTAGCCACAGAATTAGGAAGTCCTTTCTTCTTTCGTTGAACCACCATTCAGAAAAACTCAGAGTCAAAATCTACAAAACAAGGAGAGAGGAGATCCTCCCCCGAAGCCGCAACCAAAGAGGTCTCACGGTGAACCTCAACAGACGCCATAGCCAAAGAATCTGCATGCAGGGATGCTAATGCAGGGGCATCGAGTCTAATTTACATCTTGTGGTTTACATTGCATATTTGTTGCATTTTTGTCTTTTAAGTCATTCATGTCGCCAAGTGGACAGTAAGTTGGAAAGGATTGGTTGCCTTTGGGCATTATGAGATAAGCAGTTGTGGACAACTAAGCACTAACAGTTACTGTCGAGAAGTGAACAATTGGGGGATATGAAGGGACGGTTTCAAGAAATGGTTAACATACAGCTATGAGCAGTGGTAACGAACAAGACAGGGAAGGATATTATGGTGTCGTAGGGAAGATGAAGAGAGAAGAGGGAAACGCCTCTTTAGAGGCAATCAAATATTCTATTTTGGTTTGGTAGATGAGGTGTCACAGTCAGGGAAGAACAGCAACGTGGGAGATAAAACGGCCACTACAAATGAGGTGGTGTTTGGGTGTAGGAGAGCACGACAGAGAGGGGTCAAGTCGACCTCTGGAGAAAAGAATCTGAGAGTGGTTGGAAGAGGGTCAATGTTATATCTGTAGCAGGTCGAATGCATACAGAGAGGAGGCCAATTCAAAGAACGCCAAAAAGGATAGAGGCGGAACACAGTAGAGAAAAAGGCGGCCATCGATTGAGAGGTTGTGAGGGAGGAGGTTTAATAGGGAACGCTGATTGTGAGGAGAAATGGGGAATGAAATTTTGAAGAGAAGAGGAGAGGTAAAGAGTTGAAGTAGGTCGATTCAAGGAGGCTGATCTGTAACCGACCAACAGCCAAGAAAAGGGAAGTAAGGGATTAAGGAGGAAGGCGACTAGAGGATGATCGAATGAAGAAGAGAGCCATGTGAATAAAGCAGGCTTTAATGCAGAGGAAAAGACCCGCGCAGGTTGAAGTAGATAGAGGAAGATAGATTAAGTGTAGAGAGGGTCCAGAGCTTAGAATCTAGAAATAGATATTAACAATGTAAACATCAATAAGAAATAAATAAAGTCAGAATGGTATGTTATTGATGCATTTGTAGCTGTTCATGTGGGTTCATGCTTGCTATCTGTTTTAAATAAGTTTCTGTCATGTATTCCTATCGCATGTGTGATAACAGATCCTGTCGCCTCAATTACAGATTCATGTAGCTTATTAGAACTAAGAGTATTTTTTTTACTATCTTCCCTGTCACTAAAGATTTGCATTGAACTTTATAGTTCATGTCACTATCTTGTCCATAAAATTGTAGAAGTATATGTGTGTGTTAGGCTGAGAATGTTATTATCCTGTGAGCATGGGATTTTCAGCCCTATCAGACTGGTATCAGAGTCCAAAAAAAGATCTGGGCAGAGAGTATAGAGGGTGATATTGATTCTTGTTGAAAGATGATATTTTAGTTTGTTGTGTCTTGCAGATTGATGCAGTAAGAAGAAGGGTGTGGCACCAAAAGACTGGGCAAAGGGAAACGAAAGAGCCCTAGGTGAGGTGTCTAGAAGATGAAGGAAGAAAGAAAGATGCAGAAGCAAGAAGCAAATTTTGAAAGAGAGCTGGCAGAACTGAGAAAAGATTTAGCACAATACCTGATTGCAAGGCAGCAAAGGTTGGAAGAAGAAAGCCAAGAGTATTTTTGGGTATGGCCAATGGAAAAGAAAGTAAAGTGACCTGTGAAGATGATTGCTGAGAGGAGAAGGCGGCAAAGGATGAATGCCTTAAGAAGAGAAGGTAAGAGTATGAGAGGATCCCAGAGAGTTTGAGACAGCAGAGAGTTGCCTATTGAGCAACATGGACCAGAAGAGGTCGAAGAAGTTCTCATTGTAGAGGACTTGAAGGAAAGGAGAAAAGAAGTGCAACAAGTAGCACTTGTGGAAGAAGGGAATGAAGAAATGAGAGTTCATAAAGGAGGCACTTATGGAGACATTGTGGTCTCTGGTTTTATTGTCTAATCTTGTCTTTAAGTATGTGTTTGCAGGTTGGAAGAATGCATTAGGGAAGGTCAAGAATGAGCCCTTGAAGATATCGAGTGAAGGGGTAAGAATAGCACCCGGAGAAAGAGTTGAAGATGAGGGAAGACTAGTTGCAGCAGTGTGTCAGGAAGAGTTTGCAGCAATGGTACAATGTAAAGTACCTAAAAATGAAGAGAAGTATGAAGCTAAAGATTTCCAGGTTGATGATGAAGATTAGAGGGCAGCCCTAGAATTTCATGATGCCTTGGAAGAAGTTGCAGATGCAGTACAAGCTGCTCATATAGAGGAGATGGAAGTCAAAGAAACGAATGAATGGAACAATTTGGGGCAGCAAGTTATTGCACATAAAAATGGAGGTAAAAATGTTGTTTTTGATTTTGTATATAGAAATGAGAATATGAATAAGAGAGTTTGTTAAGAAAGAAAGAAATTGGTAGATCATGGGTATATAGTTCCATTTTGGCAAAAGAAAAAGATTGTTGAAGGGTCATAGTTAAAATGTAAAGAAGTAGATGCTTTTGATTGTGTTAACAAAAAGGGGCAAAGAAAGAATGGTATGCAGATGAACAAGTGGCAATCAGATTTGAGGGTAAAGTGGCCAACAAGGGGGCCTAGAGAAAATATTGCAAAGCAAGAGGCAAGAAAATCAAGTGCAGCAATAAAGAGAGATCAGCCCAAGGTCGTGGCAAACAAAGTATGGAGAGAAAAGAGCATGGTAGTAGAAGAAGCCAGTGATGCTACAATATTTAAGGCTGATAAAAGAATGAAATTTGAAAAGGGAGATGTTGGTAAAGAGCATGTGGAGAAACCTGACGTGAAGAGAATTGCACAAGATTGGCAAAGTTGGAGAATACCCCTTATGTTGTGAAAGGTAAACAAGTTAACTCCTGATGTTTTTGAAACTTTGGATGATTTTGTTGAAAGAAAAGATAGAGAAAATTTAAACAAGATGTCAGATTGTGATGATGATGGTTATGAGACTTTGAATGAAATTTATAAAGAAGACACCAAGGTTGATGAATCGAATAGTGATTGGGAGATGAATGAGTATGAGGTGGAGATGTGGAGGATTGTTGATGAGAAAGAGACGAGAAGGAATAAATACCAGAAGAAGCAAAAAGGTAAGCAAAGGCAGATTGGAAAGTGTAGAAAGGAGGAAAAGTTGGCTAGAAGAGTTGAACAAGAAAAGAGGACAGCAGTGGCATATGTTGCAAAACATGAAAGTGCAGATTTGGATATGGGAGTAGCAATGATCCAAGAGGAAGAAGATCAACAAAAGAATGATTAAGATGATGCAGCAATAGAATTTGAAGGAGGAGCAACAAATGAAGACACTGAAAAAGATTTGTGGAAACAATTGGCACCCATTGAGCAAGAATGGAATGAAGAAGTTGAAGATTTGAGAATGTGTGGAACAGCCAAGAAAACCCCGGGGGAGGTTGAAGACAATGATACAAAAGTTGTTGTAGGAACGAAGACTGAAGATGTTGCAGTCATGGCAATTTGTGAAATGAATGTAATGAGTCAGAAAACAGAAGAGGAAGCTGAAAATGATTTGTTGTTGCAACAGATGACCATACAGGAAAAAGTAAATTTGTTAACATTTTATGAAGAAATTGTTTTGAATTCAGTTGTTATATTGTATGATGAGAAATTTGGGCAAGATTATGGAGTGATACAGAAAGTTGATGTGAAGTGTTATGATGAGGAAATGATACAAGCAGAGTATGAGATAGTAAATTCAGATTTGTATAAGGATATGTGTGATGTTGTTGTTGTTGTAGAAAGGGTGGAAGAGATTGAAGACATGGAAAATTTTAATTTCCAGATACTCGTTTGTTTTGATGATGGTGATGAAGTGGGTGATGTTGCAAACATAGAAAACATTTCATTTATTTATGATGTGTTGTGTGTGGATGAAAGGAGAATCAGAGATTGGAGGTGGACAGTAATGGATGGACTTGTGAGGGTAGCACACTATGTTGCACAACAAGGTTGGAAGGATGTGACATATGGATCAGAGAGATTGTGGAAGAAACGGAAAAAAAGTTGCAGATGAACCCCATGTGCCGGAGCACATGATCTTTGTCCCCTAGGGAGTCTGATGCAGGGGCATCGAGCCTAATTTACATCTTGTGGTTTGCATTGCATATTTGTTATATTTTTGTCTTTTAAGTCATTCATGTCGCCAAGTGGACAGTAAGTTGGAAAGGATTAGTTGCCTTTGGGCCCTATGAGATAAGCAGTTGTGGGCAGGTAAGTACTAACGGTTACTGTCGAGAAGTGAACAATTAGGGGATATGAAGGGACGGTTTCAAGAAATGGTTAGCATACAGCTATGAGCAGTGGTAACGAACAGGACAGGGAAGGATATTATGGCATCGTAGGGAAGATGAAAAGACAAGAGGGGAAACACCTCTTTAGAGGCAATCAAATATTCTATTTTGTTTTGGCAGATGAGGTGCCACAATCAGGGAAGAACAACAACGTGGGAGATAAAACGGCCAATACAGATGAGGTGGTGTTTGGGTGTAGGAGAGCACGGCAGAGAGAGAGGGGTCACGTCGACCTCTGAAGAAAAGAATCTGAGAGTGGTTGGAAGAGGGTCGATGTTATATCTGTAGGAGGTCGAATGCATACAAAGAGGAGGCGGCTAATTCAAAGAATGCCAAAAAGGATAGAGGCCAAACACATTAGAGAAAAAAGAGGTCGTCGATTGAGAGGCCGTGATGGAGGAGGTTTAATAGGGAAGGCCAAATGTGAGGAGAAATGGGGAATGAAATTTTGAAGAGAAGAGGAGGTAAAGAGTTGAAGCAGGCCGATTCAAGGAGGCTGATCTGTAACCGGTCGATAGCCAAGAAAAGGGAAGTAAGGGATTAAGGAGGAAGGCGACTAGAGGATGATCGAATGAAGAAGAGTGCCATGTGAATAAAGCAAACTTTAATGCAAAGGAAAAGACCCGCGCAGGTTGAAGTAGATAAAGGAAGATAGATTGAGTGTAGAGAGGGTCCAGAGCTTAAAATCTAGAAATAGATATTAACAATGTAAACATCAATAAGAAATAAATAAAGTCAGGATGGTATGTTATTGATGCCTTTGTAGCTGTTCATGTGGGTTCATGCTTGCTATCTGTTTTAAATAAGTTCTTGTCAAATATTCTTGTCGCATGTGTGATAACAAATCTTGTCGCCTTGATTACAAATTCCTGTAGCTTATTAGAACTGAGAGTAATTTTTTTTACTGTCTTCCCTGTCACTAAAGATTTGCATTGAACTTTATAGTTCATGTCACTATGTTGTCCATAAAATTGTAGAAGTATATGTGTGTTAGGCTAAGAATGTTATTATCTTGTGAGCATGGGATTTTCAGCCCTATCAAATGTCAAGCCAGAAGTAGGCAAAACCAAAGAAAAAGTAGGAACTGAAGTAGTAGTCCGGCCTGGAGCAGGAGGAGCCGACATGGGAGCTGAGATATTATCAGAAGAGTCCATAGAATTCGTGGGATTCGTTGAAGTCTCAACCGCCACCACACCCTCAGGTACAGTCTCAAAAGGGTGCTCATCCTCTTGAGAGGACATCCCCCTAAGATGAACCATCCACCTGAGATGCACTAATAGTCAAGTGATCCAGGAGAGCATTCTTTTGCCAAGTTGCATCGCAAGAGAAGACAACCAGAGGCCAAATGACCAATAATAAAACATCGTCTACATTTGAAAGGGATACCCTCATAATCTAACAGTTGTTTCCAAGGCCTTTCCCCTACTAACAAAACATCTCCATGAAGGGGTTTGGAGATGTCAATATCCACTAAGATGCAGGCTACAGTGGAATGCCCCATAAAAGAGGTAGTAGAATCAACCTTTACGAAACAACCGATAGCATTATCAATGCCCTCATAGCAAGAATCCTCCCAAAACTGGAGAGGGAGATTTGGGAGACGGACCCAAATTGGTCTAATATTAAGCGGCTCGGTGAGGGGATTGAAGGAAAGAGTCTAGGGTTTGATGGAAAGAGAATGCTCACCCCACATCCAAACCCTGCCATTGAGCACTAAGTCTTGCTTCTCAGAAGAAGCAAATGTCACAATAAAAAATCCTCATGCACTAGGAAAAAGCTCAATCTTACCTTCAACAAGCAACTTCCATGATTCTATGACCCAATTGTGAAGATTGGGCAGAGAGGGCCAAAATCCATTGAATCTGCATATCACTTCTCTATTGCGATAAAATTCCTCATTTTATGTGACCTCAAAGCCACACACCACAACAAGGGAAGAATGGGCGCAAGGGAACAGTTGAAAACCACACTGGGTAGAGCGGGTCCAAGCACCCAAACCAATCACGGCTGCAAAGGGGGACTTTCAAGGGCCCCCAGGATCCCAAAGCCCCGCAGCAGGCATTCCATTAACAGCATCCCCTACTACAGGATCATTATTCACTCTTGCTTCATAGTTCACGCCCCCACGAGAGAGGCAATGCCTTGGGAACCCTAGTGTTAGCATCCCCAACAAACGGAACCTTGCGCTCAGACCCAACTATGCCCATTTGAATGCTTGTGTCACATAGGCCAGTGTCGCTTTCCTTCGCATTTTCCTGATCCTCATTCGCAGAATCCCTTAAGCATGCATTCGCAATTGTGTTCGCAGTCACATTCGCGCTCGTTGCCATTTCAAAAAAGTCTAATATGTGATATTTGTGAGGTGTTTGTTATGTAGTATTGTGTTTCCCTATTAGTAATGTGGTGTCGTGTTCATTTTGTTGCCATTTAGGTGATCTAGGAATAGGCTGACTCTGTACCCAACTTATATGGCACCACATCCCCCATTAAATTCAATTGCCAACACCATTGATTTTTACCATAATTGATAAAATTCATGAATGAGTTAGATGCAACTCCAACATGATCCAACTTCGCAATCATTGGTGTTACACTAATGGTTAAATCAAAGTCCTCTCAATGTTGTACACCAAAGTTAATGGTCAAGCATTTTATGTTAGAAAAACTAATAGAACTAAATAGACAACAAAAAAATTCTAGCATTTTACACAAAAGCTATTCAAACATCTTAAGTTAGAAAAACATTTAACATTAAATTGATGACAACAAAATTCCGCATATGATTGGGCTTTAGGTGTGAAAAGAATAAAAAGCTTACAGCTTAATACTATATAGTATATACCACAAAAACTTCAGTTGGTAGCATATAGATCTATGTAAATTTGAAATACTCAAGGGGTGTATTTTAGTTTAAAATATAACTGCTATCGTAAGGACCACTTGCATTTTTTAAGACTGTTAAACAATATGTATAAGCCAAGGAGAGCCAATAATTCCTAAGAATTTGCTAGAACTTCCAAAGGAAAGTATATATCATGTGCATAGCAGATGTGCCCATAAAATTGTTGGTTTGTGCATGTCAGTTGAAAGACAACCCAAATATTTAATCTTTAGCACCAAATAATGCACTATTCTGCCATGTTAAACAGGCTCAGGAGTAGGCACTACAACAAGTCAATGATCAACCATGCAGGTAAAATGAATAGCATCTATCAACACCTTTCAAGAGAATTTTTCAAATGAAAAATGAGCCTTGTTGAAATCAATTTATAAAGCATAGTGCTTATATGAACCTAGCATACGTTGCAAATTACAATCAACATTGCAGGAATTATTACAATGACAGGTAAATTTCAGTGGAAGATATGCAAAGTAGCATGACCTGCAAAATCTATAATTCCCTGAACAAATAAAGCAGTAGCTTGGACTTTTAAGAAACACAACTTGTCACGTGCGTGGAAGGTGCCGTGTCACTAAGGAATCCAAGTGGTCCACAGTTCGCTTCAATGATTTTCTTTTCTTTGTCAAGAATTGCATGGTATGTCTAAAAATTCATATTGCAGTCTTGAGGAATGTGTTAATATGAAAATAGAGCACAATCTTACCTGCAACCTAACTACAGCAGGATATCATACTTAAAAATAAAAACAAAGAATACTAAAATAGACCACAGTATTTTTTATTTTTTATTTTAAATTTAATGAAGCTCGTTTGCCATGGTTTGTACAATATTATTTTTGCTCCATTGCATATATTGCCTCAAAAATAACACCGTTTTCCTATTAACAGGATTTTAAATTTCTAGTACCGTTTATTATTAAGTATCATTTCAGTTTCACTTATAAAGAGTACTGATATATTTTGAAGTTATTTGCATTTATAAAGAGTTAAGAGTTTAATTAAAGAGCTGAAACTTCTGCTAAAATATTACTCAAGAATTTAGTAATTTGAAGACATGCAAGTCACCAGATAAGAGTTAAAAAAAATTAGTAGTTGGCACTTCCTACCCAACAGTCAGAAGCAATGTTACATAAGTCCCAGGAACAGAGGGACACATTCTCAAATGTCTAGAAAAATTTTGGTTTATTGTTTCAGGGGGTGGGTGTGGTGCGGGATAGAAGCAATGCAGATATTAAAGTATTAAAATTTGTTTATTTATAGTAACTAATTAGTGAACAGATAAACAACATTTTCAAGTTAGAAGAATCCTCGCATTATCATAACTGCCTTTAATAGTGTTGCTTCTTGAAAGGGCCCCTGGGTTTTGCAAACTGAAGACACTGCTCACGAAGCCACGTGACCTAAATATACATCTTATGAACAGCAACACAAAAACCTTGATTTACCTTACATTGGCAATGGAAGCCACTCTCCTCTACCTATCCAAATACTATCTGGAGTTCACTGCATAGGATGCCATGTGCAAAGGGGTATGTTCATATGATCCCACCTACAATGAATGATGGACCTGGTTCTGTCATTGTAGAGTTGTACTATGGGATATTTCTCGTGAATCAAATTTATTTTGTATTTTTATTTTCTTAGAATTTTATTTTATCTTTGACCATGTTGAATTTCCCATTGCAAGGGAGATGAGTTATTCGATTTCAATGATGAGTTTCCATGAAGTCTCCTCGGAATCCCCTTTTTTAGGGAACATGGCCATAGGGAACAAGCTCCTCTGAAGTCCTCCTTTCATCGGAGATGCTAGGGGGCATGGAAGAAGTTGCCCAATTTACTGGAAAAAGGTCCCTCTTCTCATTGATCTTTATGTTGGACTTTCATGGTGATTGACAACAATGTTGATCCCTCTTCTACTTCTAATTGTCATGCAGATTACAATCTTGTTTTCCTTAAGCTCTCTTTACCTGGCTCAATCATTTTCTGTCTCTTAGCATAGGACTCTCCTTTCGCAGGATCCTTTTGTATATATTGACTTACTTTAGGCTTACTAATTTGGGTTAGCCATTGCTTCCTAGCCCTAAATCAATTATCCATTTTAGATTTTTTTGGGTGGATCAATTCATACAGGAATATTTTAAATGACTGAAACTCTCAAGAAGCTAAACCAAAAAGGAAAGTTATTCTGTCACATATAATCGATTTTAGTCTGTAGAAGCTAAACCAAAAAGAAAAGTTATTCTATCACATAAATATGATTTTAGTCTGAAGAAGCTTTTGGTCCTTAACTCTGAACCTTCATACCGAAAAGGTTGGCACAAATAATGAAATATGCATAGAAATCAGGTACACATCTTCCAACCACATACGTGTTTCAGGTATGCATTAGGAGACTTTGACCTATGCTTCCTAACAATATTTAATGTGTCTCACGGTGTCTCTTGCAGCAGAACCCTTGAACGACTTCAAATATGAAAACAAATCACTTCCCACCATTTTTTAATGCTTACAGTCTGAAACATATAGACATCTTTAATCTTTTTAATATTTATATATATTTCATATTTTTTTTGTTTTGTTGGACCTCTCTGAAAGGAAGTAAGGTATGCGGAAACGCTTCCTACACTAATCTACTGAAAAAAGATTTATGCAAATTTTTTATCTCTTACAATTAGAGATTAAGATGCACATTAACATAAAGGTAATAACAACATACAAAAACAAGTACAAAGCTCACAACACAAAATATACGTGGGGAAATCCCTTCCGGGTGAAAAACCCCACTCCAAAACCTGCACAATGTAGTATCAAATCAAAGAATGATTACAACACACTTGCAATGCAAGTTCTTCTAGGAGTACACAAATGTCGAACACAGGAGTAATTCCGACAGCATAACGGTACCTACAAATGAACTATACATCTCCAACTCCAAGCACCTATATATATAGAGAAATACCAAGGATGGAGGTAGCTTCTAGAGCAAGCCACAAAAGAATCTCGTTCAAATCCCACAAGGCCCAAATTCCAAGGCCATAAAGCATGCAAAAGAAATTTGTCAAAGATTCCCTTTCATCTCTTACAACCCTCCATACTTGGGCACCCCACATTTGCCCAAACTAGGTATGACAGGTGCTCTTACACCGTCATAAAATCTATCATCTATGACAACACTTACAGTTGTAAGAGAATCTGTCATAACTGACTATTAATAAACGATTCTCTTACTTGTCATAGTCAAACTTGGGCGCCTATTTTCTCCATGCAAAGATGCTTCTTGACACTTGTCACACATGTCATAGAATCTCTATTTCTAGCTCTTACATGTCATAGAATCCGTCATATGTCATAACCTCTTACACAACCCACAAAATGCCAACACATGGCAATAATGCCACCTCAAATGGGACCCCTACATTTTCAAATGTTGACTTGACCATCCAAATCACCTTCCAAGTGGGATGACATGTCAACATGCCACCTCACACTAAATGACAAAACCGGATGACCAACATTAAATACAATATAGGCAATTAAATAAATTCAAATAATAAATGCTAGGAAATTGCAAAGGTTAAGACACCTTGATTCCCAACACTCCCAATATACCGATACCCTACTTTTTTAAAAAATTGCATCACCATCTCAAGAACCCAAGATGTCTCCCATTCCCACATGGCACTGATAATATGTAATTGTTTCTTCCTAAGAGAAGTTGCCAATTAGTTTGTAACTATGATCAAGAAGGAAGTTAAAACCTTTTTCTGTATTCTTATAATCAAAGCAAGGATATCCCCAAAAATGATAATTACTTATTTGGTGCAAAGCAATGGTAAGGCACAAGAATGTGCTCTAGGCAAGTGCATGGAATTAGAGATAGATGGTACCAATATTCCTTGGTATACTAGAAAGTCCTTATCTGCAGTATATGTCAGATTCCTATGCAGAAACTGTATTCGTTTTCTTAGACTGGAAGTTAGACAATTGAGGAGTGCACATGGATTTAGTCCAAGCAATGGAGGCAAATAAATATTAATTGGAATGATCAAGCAATGTTTGGATAAGTGTCTAGTATGCACTGAAATGAAGATAGAGGGAAGAGTTTAGGGATGTGTCCGTCCACATGCTGAACTCCTTGGGGTCTGGTACCTGCAAAATGGGGACTGGTTTGGCAACCATATCACGGATCAGAACAGATTTCAAGGATTTCATCAATCAGCTTCAAGAAAGGGATGAATTTTGTCAGTTAATGCTGTCAGAAGCCATGCAGAACCCACAAATCACAGACTACAGGTTGGACAGCAAAGGTTTAATGTGTTCCCAAGGACAATTGTAAGTACCTCTAGAAGAAGGATTAAAGGAAAGGATTCTCAAAGAAGCTCACTTTGCTCCCTACAGTGCACATCTAGGAGTGACAAAGTTGTACGTTGATCTGAAGAAGGGTTGTTTTTGGCCTGGTATGAAGAATGATATAGCCTCTTATGTAGCTAAAGTTTTAGAGTGTCAACAAATTAAAGACAAACATTGCGATCCGACAGGCCAATTGTATCCTCACGATGTGCCTTTCCACGGGTGGGCAGTAATCTCTATGGATTTTGTAACAGGGTTGCCTAGGACTCACGGTAACCATGACTCAATCCTAGTTGTAGTAGATAAGCTAACTAAGGTAGCCCACTTCACTCTAGGAAATGTGAAGGATGATGCTCAAACTCTCAGCAAAAGATTCATTAAAGAGGTAGTTTGATTCCATGGAATCCCAAAGGTCATCATTTCTAATAGGGATAAGCTCTTTACATCAAGATTTTGGATGCCCTTGATAGTGGCATTCGAATCCAAGCTCAACTTCAGTTCATCATACCATCTGAAAACAAAAGGACAAACAAAGTAAGTCAACCAAGTTACGGAAGACGTGTTGAGAATGTACATCATGGACCAGCCTACCAAGTGGGAAGAATATTTGCCCCTCATTGAACTCACCTACAACTCTTAAATCACACCTCTTAAGATGTCACCATTCAAAGCATTGCATGGTAGAAGATTCAAGACTCCAATCAGTTGGGATGGATTGGACAATAGGGCATTAATTGGACCAAATCTGTTGCACGTGTTAGGAAATATGAGTTAGTGCTCAATGTATGTGGGTAAATAATAATTACGTGTGTAATTATTATCATATAAATGTTAGTAGTTAGTAATATTATTGTTATATTAACAATAATATATATTACGGTTTGGAGTTGTTTTAACAACTCATATGATTTGAGTTGTGTATTGTTACGTGAGTAACAATCACAACTAAATCGGGATTCATGGAGATACTCTCTCCTTGAATATAGGAGTAAACTCTCCTATATATATGTTATGTATTTGAATGAAAAAGATGAAGAAGAAGCATTATTATTCCGTGCATAAAACTATTTGGCTTCTCTGATTTTCTCCATATTTTCTAATAGCACGAGTATGACAAGTAGGTCAAAATCATCCAAAAATAGCTCAAAGAAGCAGTGGAAAAACAAAAGAGCTACACCAATGCTAAGAGAACCCGTAGAGAATTTCAGATAGGAGACATCTTCTTAAGAGTTATTGCAAAAAATAGAACATAATATAATATTATTAGATATCGGACTGACAATTACAATGAGGTTCATCTCCTTATATAGAGTTTCGGAGATTTAACTGACAAACATAAATATGACACTTGTCCTCAATTCTAAAATGCTAAAAATAGCAATACTAACAAACCACTTGAGTCACTACAGTGACTTTATTACAAAGATAAACCTTATATTATAACACCCCCATTAAGGCTTACTAGACTAAAAATAAAACATACTAACACAGTGACTAAAAACTAAAAAAACTGATAATCATATATTCTTCAAAAGCTTTTCTTCAAAAACAATTCTTGGACCAAGTAAAACTCCATCAAGTTGCCTCATAACCCTCATAAAAGTGTAGCTCCCGAGTTGAATTTCCAAGTTCCTGGATTCGACCTCCCCAACTCATAGATCTCCCGAATTATTGGACAACAATCCATGCCAAGCTACATCCACAATGCCCCATCAAGCTATCTCATGACTCTCATAAGGGTATAATTCCCAATATCCACAAACTCCCAAACTATTTGGGCAACCATCCATGTTAAGTTTCATCTACACTAGTGGTGGAAATATTGTCATTGATGTCAAAGGAGAGATGAGAATGTTATCAACCTTATGACTATGATCTTCAAGGACAAAGGCTCCAACATTGTCAACAATCGACTGTACCACATGTTGTGAGTGGACCTTAGTCTATACATTGGGAAAGTATGTGAGACATCTGGTGGAAATGGATTAAAGATTACAGAGATACCACAAATCTTGAGTGAATTCAAATAAAATAACTTCACATTATTCTATATGGCCGACTCCTTCCATTATCGCCAACCTTGATGAAATGAATGTTAAATAAATTAACTCTATGTAAAGCCAATCCTTTATGAGGTCGCCTCCCATTGGCATGAAGTGCTACTTAGAGGAGTGTAAAATAAATAAAAGATAAATAGTTCCTATGAGAGGCCGACCCCTCCTCTAGACTTGGCGCTATTTTTTGAATTTGAAGAAATTAATTTTAAACTTAATTAGAGGCCAACTCCCTTCTAAGAGACACCTTTTGGGCTCTGGTTGTGGTATAAAGGGGAAGTTATTTGGATGTTAGAGAAGTATGAAATACAATGAAATATCAGTACAATTAAGAGCAGACCTAGAGCAGAAAAAATGAAGAGTACTGAAGATGTGTATTGAAGGAAGTTGGAGCAGATCAAGAGACTAGAAGTATATGTGAAGTCTTGCAATGAATATCATATGAATTACAACAAATCTTAGGCAGACCTTGAGCAGAAATATTTAAAGGAAAATTTTGTGAAAATGTTACATCATATACATGCAGATTTATGAGGGAAGTATATGCAGAATTGTGAAGGAAATATACGCAGATTAGTGAAGGAAAGTGTATCAACAATCAGATCTTTGGGAAGACAATATCATCCATTGAAGAATTTGAAGGTTGGTGCCTCACACCAAAGAGATTGGTGTCTCTTGCTGAGTTAGTTTTCAGTGGTGGGGCTTGGTGTCTCCAGTGGGTTGGTGCCTACAAATTCTACAAGTGGGGATTGGTGTCTCCAGTGGGTTGATGCTTACAAATCATATAAGAGGGGATTGGTGCCTCCTGTCAGTTGGCGCCTACAAAGCTTGTAAAAGAATTATATATATAAACAATATTTTGTCATGGTTTTCTCCCGTAAGGGTTTCCACGTAAATCTTGTGTTTTCCTTGTGTTTCTCAATTGTTGGATCTTATGTGAATAATGGTGTGTAATTGATATTATTGTGGTTGTTGGTTTGAAAAAGTAAAAGTTTATCTTATACTGATTCACACCCCCCCTCTCAGTATAAGTGTGTGCTCATCAATTGGTATCAGAGCAGGTTCCTTTGAATAGTTTAATCGCTAGAAGGAAGATCTTAAGAGCACATATGAAAAAAAGAAAAGGAAACAACGGAAAAGGAAATACCGAGCAGAGTGTTGATCAACAAGCACCAACAAAACCAAATGCAAGTGATGATAGAGAAGCAAGCAAAAGTGATGGCGTGACAAATGGAACACACATGGCAATAGAAACAAGGAATGATGTCATGACAGACGGAGACAACTTTGTGAGTGAAAGAGAACAAGAGATGGAGTTAGAACAAGAGGAATATGACGAAGATGAAGGAGTAGTTGATCTAGAAGTAGAACTCATTTCTGCACTAGATGAGATCAAGAGGCTTAGAAATAAGAACCAAAAACTAATGCTACAACTTCAAGAGGACAATGAATCTAATTTAGAGTTAGTACAAAGCCTTGAAGAATCCAAGAAGATAATAGTCGAGATAAAAATTCAGATCGAAGAAGGAAACATGATAAAAGAGGAAGTGAGAATTCAATTAGAGAAAAAGGAAGAAAACTATGAAAGGTTAGAGTCCGAAATTGTCTCCTTGAGAAAGGAATTGGAGAAAGCAAATGCTCAAGTAAACAAAAGCTTAAGGAATGAGAAGAGCACCAAAATGTTAGATAATATTCTCAATTCCCAAAGGCCAACTTACAATAAGAGTGGTATTGGTTATGAAGAAGGTCAAAGCTCAAAAACCACACAATCCTCAAAGAAGATAAATAGACAAAAGCCAAAAGGCTATGCACATGCTCTCAAGAGTCCCATCAAAAAGGAAGACAACAAGGAAGAAAATCAAGTCCCATTGAAGACCTACATCCCTCCAAAATATATTAAGGACAAGTTCAGAAAGTCCTTTCCTCCAGGGCAGGTGCAAATGACTAGGTTTCAACATTCTTTCTATGGTTATTGCTATTCTTGTAATAACTTTGGTCATAAAGCAATAGATTGTTGAACACATGCAAGAAAGTTTGGTTGGAACAAGAAAAGTTCTTATGGGTTGTCAAATAAGAATTACATAAGTTATAAATGCAACAACTTTGGTCATAAAGCAAAAGATTGTAGAACACATGCAAGAAATTTTGGGTGGAACAAGAGTAGAAGTCCTTATGGGTTCTCAAGCAAGAACTATAATTCCTTTGCTCCTTTAGTAGATTACAATGTTATATGTTGCAAGTGCAACAACTATGGGCATACGGCACGATTTTGTAGAAGTGGTTTTGTGGAACCAACTGGACAGAACAAGAAGATAGATACCCTAAGCAAGCAAAAGAAAGAACCTACAAAAGTTTGGAAGAGGAAGCAAGAGCAAGAGAAGGAAGAATCTATGACTGTGCAAACTGTACTTCATGCACAAAATTGAGGAGAAGCACGAATTCAGGGGGAGCTAATCATTGCATTATCTTTCAACTCCGTGGAGAAGACAATTCTGAGATAGATCAGCTAATGCATATTCTATATGAAGGTGTGAGCATCCTGTTGCTATTGATGTCAAAGGAGGAGAGTTGCAGAAAGCGGAAGAGTTACTGTAATGTCCCCTTCTAGACTCATCGTTAGTCCATCATGGAGTTCCCATGGACTAGCAGTTTGGTTAGGGAACTGGAGTTAGTTGACCTTGGAGGTATTTGTCAGTGGAGGAAATGTGGTTCGGATTCAGTGGTTCCAGTTGGCACCTTCTGAGATGGCTCAGATTGCTCTTGGTCATTACTATTTTTTAGTAAGTTCGGGGTCTGTGTCGGTTCGACTTTTTCAGAGTGGCATCAAATTCGTCTCGTCGAGGGCTTTCCGGCGAGCTAAAAATCACTTCATTCTAACACCGTCTTCATATTTATTTTAAAGTCCAAAAATTTATTAATGTTATATTTAATATGGACTTTATAATATTTGGGGAAAAGTGACTTATAAGAAAATGAAGACATAACTTTAAGTTGTGACCTTGGGCGCCCTTCCCTAGGGAAATAAAGTTGATTTTAAAATGAAATTCCCTCCTAAAAGTTCAACGCCCATCTTGGTGGGAGATAAAAGGTGAAATTAGAGCTCATTTGCATTATGCTTGCTTATGATATTTTCTTGGAGAGCTCTGCCAGGGTTTGAGGGTTTGAGTATTTCGAACCAGGCTATTGGAGACGAAAACCTCCATTAGTGACAGCATTCTACAGGTGTGCAATACCACCCAAAGGTGCCATTGAGGGTGGATGCATTTGGCATTCACATTGGTGCTTCATTGGAATTAATAGTTGAGGGATTGATGAAAAGTTTGAGCTATTTCATTGCATATCTATCCTAGTTCTTCATTTGCAGCTATAGAGATCAGTATAACGCGGAAACAAAGCAGATATCTTAAGCATTTGTGACTGTTCTGCATTCCAACGACTGCCATACCACTCCAGCCAGGCCGTACTCCTTGTTGGGGCACATTTTGTGAGTTTATTTGCTATTGGAAACCCCCACCTTGGTCGCCCAGCTTGGTATTACATGTGCAGACTGATTTCAGACCTAAACTGAAGGTTTTTGGAGTGTTTTGTTTCTGATTGACATTTCCAGCCATGGCCGTACATGCATCAGCTAGGTCGTAGGTCTTCTAGATGCTCTTTCTCTTCTATTGCAGCTTCTTTCTTAACCATTGTGAGGCGTTGAGGCCTATCTCTCTACTGATAATAGTTGTATGCACTTTCAATATCATTCTATGGAGTTTTGATGCATTCCAGCCATACCCCACTTGTTGGTGTACTCTCAACATATGTATCAAGTTGCAAAAATCCATATGGGTATGTCATAATAATTCATTATTGGCCATTTTGCTATCTGGGTAGTTAATAGTCTCTTCATATTCCTTGTATATTTTCTGGGTTCTGGTTATATGCTCTATATTGTATGCTCCGGCAACACACATCTGCAGGAAAACAAAAACCCCTTCTGCATCTTCTCTCTAGTCTGAAAAACCACACTAAAATAAAAATAAAACACATAAAAGATCTTTAAAAATACAAACAGGTACGGCACATTACAGTTACAACAAGGAAGAATTATAGGAAAAGGAGAATGATGCCTTTAATGTCAAGAGGGAGTATTACAGACAGGGGGATTTTCTTTGTGAAAGTACTAAGTTTCCCTTTGCCATTGATGTCAAAGGGGGACAGATACAAAAAGGGGGAGCAGTGCAAAAGGAGAGAATTATGTTCTATTGAAAATAATGTCATTGATGTCAAAGGCACGAAGTCATAAGTGATTTCATTGGTGCCAAGGTAAAGTATGGACCGTTATAAGAAGAGGTGCCAATTATACAGCCCCATTGGAGAGCAAAGCAAAATACATTTGTTACACCTTACCATTGAAGAGATTGTGGAATTGGTGGCCGATTTAGAGATATGGGTAATGTTTAAATTAAAGATTTAAACATTATGTTGAAGTATGTGATTGATAAAATAAGACACTATTTATATGGGCCGACCCATATATCCTTTGGCACCTAAAGTAAAAGAATAAAAATGACCAAATGGCCGACTCCTCTTAAGGAGATGAAGTTTAAATTAAAAGATAAAAGGTGGCCGACTTCCTCTAAAAAGAGAGTGCCATCCTTGTAAACATATATATAAGGGCTGTGCTAACATCATAACACGTGATTTGATAATGCAAAGGCAGCGATTTGTATAGGCATCAAGAGCAGCGATCAAAAGAAAAGAGGTGCGATTTGTATTCATAAAGAGCAACGATTAATTATTGAAGGGCAGCGATTAATTTCAAGAGTTGTATCCATTGTGAAAGGTGATAAATATTGTGAAAAGGTATGTCCTTTACCTTCATTGAAAAGATATGAAGGAGAGAGTTAGAGGATTTTGAAAGCAAGCAATCAATGTAATATTTCTGAGTATAAGAAAGAGGCAGAGCAGAAGTATGAAGAGCAGATCTGATTTATTTTGATGATAAAAAGTGTGTCAAAGAAGAAAGATATATATATAAATTGAATTGATAATATTCAGATTTGATAAGGAAGAGAGTGGTGCTTGGATCAGATTTGAGAGGAGTAAATCATATCAACCATTGAAGGATTAATAGGTCGGAGCCTATCAAATAGAGGTTGGAGCCTCTTGTTGGGTTGGAGCTCAGTTTGTGTGGGGGTTGGAGCCTCCAATAGGTTGGTGCCTATAATTCTGTCATGTGGAGATTGGTGTCTCCTGTGAGTTGGAGCTCACTATTTGTATGTAAAGTAGGTTGGAGCCTACAAAAAAGAGAAAAAAATCAATAAGATATATATAAACAATATTTTGCTGTGGTTTTCTCCAGCAAGGGTTTCCACGTAAAATCGTGTGTTGTCTCTGTGCTCTAAATTGTTAGATCTTACTTGAATGTTTTATTGCTATTGATTAAAGTAGAGAAAGCAAAGTTTGATTATATACGGATTCACCCCCCCCCCCCCCCCACTCAATATAACTAAGTGCTCATAAATTGGTATCATAGTGGGTTCCTTCGAAGTTAAGCTAATAGCTAAAAGGTAGACCTGAGGAGAGCACTAATGGCCAAACAAGAAAATCATGGATTCTCATCAAGCAAGGCAACATTATTTAATGGAACTAATTATGCACTCTGGAGCATAAGAATGAAGACATCTTAGTGCTTTGGGGCATGACATCTGGCAATCTGTGGAAGATGGATATATTATACCCATGACTCGTCTTACGGACAAAGATGCCAAAAGAGAAAGCGAGAACAATTCAAAAGCTATGAGTGCCATATTATGTGGATTAGCAGAGACTGAATTCATAAAGGTGATGCATTGCAAAACTGCAAAGGAAATATGGAATAAGCTAAATAGCATTTATGAAGGGGATGATAAAATAAAAAAGGCTAAGCTTCAAACCCAAAGGCAAAATTTGAAAGCCTCAAAATGAAAGAAGAGAACATAGCTGACTATTTTCTTTCAATCGACGAAATTGTTAACACCATGGTAGGACTTGGTGAGATCAATGAAGCAACTATTGTACAAAAAACATTGAGATCTCTGCCTATGAGATTTGATTCTAAAATCTGTAATGTCCCGTACTTGTTAGGGCATTAGATGAAAAGACAACGACTACACCTATGGCTGACTCCCTTCATCAGAAAATGATTAATGATGCAGCAATTACATTATGATACATAAACAATGATTCACATAATGCATGGCCAACCTACAAAAAGAGAAATTAAATCTAGGCCGACTTCATTACTTGGGCCGACCTCCACTATTTTGGCCAACTCCTAAGAAGAATTAAATAAAGGCCAAACTTTTGCGAATGATATAGCCAACATAAATTAAATTAAAAGATTTAATTTACAAAACCTCAAGTCGACCCATGGTGCAGCCGACGACCCATGGTGCAGCCGACATACCTCAAAAACATTTATTAATTAAAAGACAACGGTCAAATAAAAGGGTGTGATATGATGGAAGGCTGCGACTTGACAAACAGAAAGGCTACAATGGTGAAGAGTCATATCTATTCATAAACTAAGTTACCGGGTTCTTCTGTTTTGGGGGCGGGTACCGGACCGAGCGGGAGCGGGAGCGGCGACGAGAGCGGACAAGGAGTGCCCCGCCCGCCCCGCCCGGCCACTCCCATACACTCCCGACCGCTCCCACGAAAAAAAATAGAGTTTTTTTAAATTAAAACACAAAAAAACGTGTTTTTAAAGTTTTTCATCTGAGAGATATTCAATGCTTTTGCAGGGAGATATTCTCTTTGTATTCCTGTTGTTCAGCTATTGCAATTACCTTGTTTTTCAAGTGATATTAAAATATTCTTTGAAAAAACACCTGCTTTTGGAGATCTCTGTACAGAGTCACAGACATCCATCACATTAAGCACTGACATCAGCAAGTGGATTCCACTGTATGGCATATTATTGAGAAATACTGTCAAGACTCAGAAGTTAACAAGTTTTCTCCTAGTTAGTCTACTGTACTGAAAATAAGATATTTCTCCATTGTCTTAATCAAAAATCCTGACAATGAATTTTGAAAAGGGTTTACTCTAATCTTATAGAGAATATAAAGCAAATTCCCTACCCAAATAAGTTTCAAATTCCTCCATTTGAGAAGAGTTTTTCATCTTTTGTTCATTTTTGCATTGTGGAGGGCCACTAGTATTATGTATGTTCAATATTCAAATGTATTATGTATGTTCAATTCTGTATATTTTTTAATTTTTTTGGTATATACAGTTATACTATATAAATAAATATATATATATAAAATATATATATAGTACAGCCGTACCCACAGAAAAAAAAAATTCGTCGTACCGGCGTACCAGAACCCCGCTCCCAAACCAGAACCGGCAAGTTAGTTCATAAACATCATATCCTTTGCAATATATAAGAAGAAAATGAGAGGAATGCTTCAAGGCATCAGTCAAGACTTATTATTTAGAATATAAGAAAGCAGAAATAAATATAAAAGGGCAGAAAAGGATTTCTGATTGGAAATATAAAAAGCAGAAATAAATAAAAAGGCAGAAAGGGATATATCAGCAGTGATATATTTACAACTGTTACAGCAGAAACATTATTGATAACAGCAAATTTGGAATCCATCCAGAGGTACATATATCAATCATACCAATTCCCAAGCAATAGAATTGAAATAAGAGGAGGTTAGTAAGTAGGAAATGGTGGCCCTTTCAGGGTTCACGAGATGGTAAAGTACCGATAGGCCCCTTCATCAAGTACGCCACCCCGAGTTAGTTGCTTGTGGACCAGGAGGCTTATGAGTGCTCATGAGCTTGTTGAATAGCAGACTTCATGCATCTTATCAAGCACGCCACCCCGAGGTGTGCCACTCGTGGTCTGGGAGGTGACTAAATGCTCCTAGGCTTGATGATGGCCAATCCATCCAGAGGTACATATATCAATCATACCAATTCCCAAGCAATAGAATTGAAATAAGAGGTTAGTAAGTAGGAAATGATGGCCCTTTCAAGGTTCACGAGATGGTAAAGTGCCGATAGGCCCCTTCATCAAGTAGGCCACCCCGAGTTAGTTGCTTGTGGGCCGGGAGGCTTATGAGTGCTCCTGAGCTTGTTGAATAGCAGACTTCATACATCTTATCAAGCACGCCACACCGAGGTGTGCCACTCGTGGTCTGGCAGGTGACTAAATGCTCCTAGGCTTGATCAAGGAGGATGGTCAGCCTCCAAGGTGAACTCAGAGATGTTAGGTGGATTGACCCATTTCATGCTCTCAACAATATTGTTACTAACACTTCTGGAAGATTCAATATGTGATTGGCTTGAGGAATTGTGTTGTGGATTGAACTAAATATTGATTATGCTATGATGATTTGATCTCATTATTTATATTATAAAGTATTGATCTCATTATTAATTATGCTATGGTAGATGAATTTAATATTAATGAAGCTATGAACTGAATATTATCTTAGTTTATTGATCTTTAATATTTCTAATGTCCTTTTCTATTAGTTATTATTGTATGCAGGTAAAGAAATCAGGAATATCCTAAAAAGGGGACATTACAAGGGTTATCAGAGCTTTGATCATGACAGCCTGGGGATCAAAGATAGTGTATGCAAGTAAGCCAAAGAACTCAACGAGCCTTAAATAGGGAAAGAAGAAAACTTGTCGTAAGTTATGGACCTTACCAGTTACCAACTCTTGGTTTTGTTGTTGAGAGATATTGGGAATACAAGTACATGAACTAGAAGAATATTTGACAATAAATTGTCCTCATAATTTAGAGAACATTATCAACCTTATGATCTTAAAGGACAATGTTGACAGTTGGATCGAGGCGAGTATACTAACAACAATTCTTCAAGGCAATTGATTTGGGATGCTAATTACTTTAGGAGCCTCCTAGTTTGTGATTGCTTAAGGACAAGCAGTCTTAGGCAGGGTGGACTGTAATGTCTCGTACTTGTTAGGGCATTACATCAAAAGACGACGACTACACCTATGGCTGACTCCCTTCATCAGAAAATGATTAATGATGCAGCGATTACATTATGATAGGTAAACAATGATTCACATAATGCATAGCCGATCTACAAAAAGAGAAATTAAATCTGGGCCGACTTCATTACTTGGGCCGACCTCCAATATTTTGGCCGACTCCTAAGAAGAGTTAAATAAAGGCGGACCTTTTGAGAATGATATAGCCGACATAAATTAAATTAAAAGATTTAATTTACAAAACCTCAAGCCAACCCATGGTGCAGCCGATATACCTCAGAAACATTTACTAATTAAAAGGCAGCGGTCAAATAAAAGGTGTGATATGATGAAAGGCTGCGATGGTGAAGAGTCATATCTATTCATAAACATCATATCCTTTGCAAATATATAAGAAGAAAATGAGAGGAATGCTTGAAGGCATTGGTCAAGACTTAGTGTTTGAAATATAAGAAAGCAGAAACAAATATAAAAGGGCGGAAAAGGATTTATGATTGGAAATATAAAAAGCAAAAATAAATAAAAAGGAAGAAAGGAATATATCAGCGGTGATATATTTATAATTGTTACAGCAGATACATTATTGATAACAGCAGATTTGGAATCCATCCAGAGGTACATATATCAATCATACCAATTCCCAAGCAATACAATTGAAATAAGAGGATGTTACTAAGTAGGAAATGATGGCCCTTTCGAGATTCACGAGATGGTGAAGTGTCAATACGCCCCTTCATCAAGTATGCCACCCCGAGTTAGTTGCTCATGGGTCGGGAGGCTTATGAGTGCTCCTGAGCTTGTTGAATAGCGGACTTCATGCATCTTATCAAGCACGCCACCCCGAGGTGTGCCACTCGTAGGCTAGGAGGTGATTAAGTGCTCCTGAGTTTGATCAAGGTATCTTATCAAGCACACCACCCCGAGGTGTGACACTTGTGGGCTGGGAGGCGACTAAGTGCTCCTAGGCTTGATCAAGGAGAATAGCCAGCCTCCAAGGTGAACTGGGAGATGTTAGGTGGATTGACCCCTTTCATGCTCTCAACAATATTTTTACTTACTAACACTTCGGGAAGATTCAATATGTGATTGGCTTGGGGAATTGTGTTATGGATTGAACTAAATATTGATTATACTATGATGATTTGATCTCATGATTAATTATGCTATGATTAATGAATTTAATATTAATGATGCTATGAACTGAATATTATCTTAATTTATTGATCTTTAATATTTCTAATGTCCTTTTCTAGTAGTTATTATTGTATGTAGGTAAAGAAATCACGAATATCCTACAAAGGGGGCATTACAAAATCTCTGCAATCGAAGAAATGAAACACTTGGATAAATTGACCAAGGATGGCTTGCACGGCATCCTAACTACCTACGAAATGAGGATTGAAGATAAACCACTGAAGAGAGAGGCAACTTTCAAGGTAGCTCAAAGAGGAAAGGACAAGGTCTATGAACCTAACAATGAGTTTAGCGAGATAGACGAAGAAGAAGCTCACTTCATGAGGAGGCTGAAGAAGGGTGCAGGTAAGTATCCAGGTAAGTCTTCTTTTATATGTTATAATTGTGGTAAACCAAGACATTTTGCTTCTAAGTGCCCGCAGGGGAAGATAAAGAATAGTGTCAATGAAGAAAATTACAATATCAACAAAGGAAGAGGATATCAACAACCAAGGAAGAGCTATAATCAAAACCAATTCGAGAAAAAAGAATAACTTCTGGAGGCAAAAGAAGAGTCTCTACTCCAATGAATATGATTACGGATCGGAAGAAAGCGACAAGGAATTTTACGATGATCAAGAAGAGATACTATTCATGATGATGGAGATTAAGGATGACATTGAGAATCAAAAGGGGGATAAAAGGGATGCAGAAGATAAGAAGAATGAGGACAATGAAGAAGTGGATCTTGAGGAAGAACTTCATCTTGTGTATGATGAGATTCATTCACTTAAAGAAGAAATGCGTGTCTAAAGTCAAAAGTTCTAGAAGAAAGTGAATCCAAGGCCAAGGTATCTCAAGCTCTTGAAGAAGCCGAGAAAACAATCATAGATCTAAGAGTTAAATGTGAAAATGCAAAAAGAATTGAGGAAGAAGCTGAGAAAATGATCTAGATCTAAAAGTTCAGTGTGAAGAAGCAAAAAGGATTGAGGAAGGAATGAGAAGCCAATTAAAAGAGGGAAGAAAATTGTGAAAAGTTGAAATTTGAGATAGTGTCACTAAGGAAGGAATTAGAGAAGACCGTGGCACTAAACCGAGAAATGAAGAATGTAAGGAGTTCAGAAATCTTGGATGAAATCATAAGCTCCCAAAAACCCACGTGACAAAAGTGGAATTGGATTTGAAAAAGGGGAAAGTTCAAAAACGGACCAATCACCCAAAGAAGCAAAGAAGGAAAAGCAGAAAACTTATTCACGAGTAATTCAGAGTTCTGACAAAGTGGAAACCAACAAGAGAAAATGAAGTCAATGGCAAACCATGAAGGGTTCATTCAGAAGACCTCTTCCATGGAGGCGGGTAAGTACAAATAGGTTCTATCATTCTTTCCTTGGCTATTGTTTCTTTTGCAATCAATTTAGGCATAAGACAATAGATTGTAGATTGAATGTTAGAAATAACTATAGGCATAGAGCTATGAAGTATGGTGCATATGCTAGAACTAACCCTGTAGGAAACAAGATGGGAAGACTGGGGATGGTGAACAGAAATGTTAATCCATTTGCTCCGCTCATGGATCCTAATATAATATGCCACAGGTGCAGCAATTTTGGACATCCAATAAAGTTGTGTAGAAGCAGTTTTGTGGAACATCCCAAAAAAAACAAGGTAGATATACTTGGCAAGCAAAAGTAAGGATCTACACATGTATGGAGAAGGAAACAAGAGCAAGAGAAGAAGGAAGAATCAATGCTTGTGCTTCATGCACAAGAAGTATCACTAAGTCCTTAAGGAAGAGTATGAGTTCAGGGGAAGCTAACTATTGCATTATCCTTTAGCTCTATAGAGAAGACAATTCAAGATAGATCAGCTGAGGCATATTCTATATGAGCAATCTGTTTTCATTGATCAAGAGGGAAAATTATTAGAAAAGGAGAAAGATATGGTTGGAGAGTAGAATGACAGACTAAGGAATGTGACAATATAGTCATCAAAGGCATAAGAAGTATGGCACTTTGAGAATGGTGATAGTCTTCAAGTCAAAGACAGCAATCTACAGTGATAATGAGGCAATGAATGTTCATAGAACATTGAAGAGGAAAGTAATAACATGACAATGTTTCAATGTGCAAGGGTGACAATCAAATAAAGAAGATCGTGTATGACTACCATAAAGATGAATGTAAGAGACAAGCATAAAAGAAGAATGGTAAGTGTTCAGGAAGATAAAAATATTGCCTTGCTATCCAAGATTGAACCTAAGAACTTCAAAGCAGCAATTGGAGATAAGAGTTGGATAGAGGCTATGGATGAAGAGCTGAACCAAATTGAGAAGAATGATCCTTGGGAACTAGATCCAAGACCCAAGGACAAAAATGTAATTGGCACTAAGTGGGTATTCAGAAATAAGTTGAATGAAGATGGTCAAGTTGTGAGAAACAAAACAAGATTGGTATGTAAAGGGAATGCACAAGTGGAAGATGTTGATTTTGAAGAGACTTTTGCTCCGGTTGCTAGGATGGAAGCCATAAGGATGTTCTTGGCTTATGCTAGCTTTAAGAATTTTAAAGTCTATCAAATGGATGTTAAGTATGCCTTTCTAAATGGAGAGCTAGAAGAAGTCTACATTGAACAACCCTTCTACCATCAGAGAATAAAGACTGTGTGCAGGTTGAAGAAGGCATTTTATGGATTGAAACAAGCCCCCAAAGCATGGCATGCAAGGCTTGATAAATATCTTCAACAACAAGGGTTTAAGAAGGGAGTTGCAGAGAGCAATCTATACATCAAGACTATATGTGATGATTAGTTGATAGTAGTGGTCTTTGTGGATGACATCATTTTTGGAGGAAATAGTGATGAGATGTGTCAAGTTTTTTCTATGGAGATGCAGAAGGAATTTGAGATGTCTATGCTTGGAGAATTATCTTTCTTTCTTGGTTTGCAAATATCACAATCAAAGAAAGGAATTTTTATTTCACAAACCAAGTATGGAAAGGAGATGTTGAAAAAGTTCAGAATGAAAGATTGTAACCCTATAAGCACCCCCATGATAACAGGATGTAAGTTGAGTAAAAATGATAGAGTCCCCTGAACCAAACCAAACACTTTATAGATCAATGATTGGAAGTCTATTGTACCTGACAACTTCAAGGTTGGATATTATGCAAGCAGTTGGAATGGTGGCAAGGTTTCAAGCTGCACCAAAGGAAACACATGTTCAAGCAGTAAAACAGATAAGGGAACTTTAGAATTTGGTCTATGGTATCCAAGTGGCAAAGATTTTACTCTAGCAGCATACACAAATGCGGATTGGGTAGGCAGTTTTGATGATAGGAAGAGTACAAGTGGAGGAGCCTTCTTTCTTGGTAATAACCTTGTATCATGGATGAGCAAAAAGCAAGTATCTATTTTCCTATCTACCGCAGAGGCAGAATATATTGCAGCAGCATCATGTTGCACTCAAGTGTTGTGGATGAGGCAAACATTAAAAAACATCAAAGTAGAATATGATCATCCTATCACCATATTTTGTGACAATACAAGTGCAATTAATATTTCGAAGAATCCAATGATGCAATCAAGGACTAAGCACATTCCCATAAAGTATCACTTTCCAGTGATGCATTCAAGGACTATGCACATTCCCATAAAGTATCACTTTTTGAGAGAGCAGGTGGCAAAGGAACAAGTCAAGTTGGAGTATATTACAACAAGGGAACAAATTGCAGACATATTTATAAAGCCACTTCCAAGTATTTAAGGGAAAAGTTAAGAGTAATCCCACACTCATCTAGTCATTAAAAGGGGAGTATATTTTCAGGGGGAGCTACCCACAGCATTATCTTGTAGCTCCAAGGAAGAAAAAGTTCAGAGATAGATGGAAGACCCTTTGTCAATGATGTCAAAGGGAGACAGTTAGAGCAAGGGGGAGTCCGAGAAAGGGGGAGTAGTACAGCCAGGGGAAGCAATTCAGAAAAGAAGAGTTATATTCATAGTTGGGTTGCCATCAATGACAAAGGGGGAGATTGTTGGAAATATTGTCATTGATGTCAAAGGAACGAAGTCATAAGTGATGTCATTGGTGTCAAGGTAAAGTATGGACCATTATAATAAGAGGTGCCCGTTATACATCCCCGTTGGAGAGCAAAGCAAAATACATCCGTTACACCTTGCCGTTGAAGAGATTGTGGAATTGGTGGCCTATTTAGAGATATGGGTATGTTTAAATTAAAGATTTAAACATAATGTTGAAGTATGTGAAAGATAAAAGAAGGCACTATTTATATAGGCCGACCCATATATCCTTCGGCGTCTAAAGTAAAAGAATTAAAATGACCAATGGCCGACTCCTCTTAAGGAGATGAAGTTTAAATTAAAAAATAAAAGGTGGCCGACTTCCTCTAAAAAGAGAGCGCCATCCTTATAAACATATATATAAGGGGTGTGTTAACATCATAACACATGCGATTTGATAGTGCAAAGGCAGCGATTTGTATAGGCATCAAGAGCAGCGATGAAAAAGAAAGAGGTATGATTTGTATTCATAAAGAGCAGCAATTAATTATTGAAGGGGAGTGATTAATTTCAAAAGTTGTATCCATTGTGAAAGGTGATAAATATTGTGAAAAGGTATGTCCTTTACCTTCATTGAAAAGATATAAAAGGAGAGAGTTAGAGGATTTTGAAAGCAAGCAATCAATGTAATATTTCTGAGTATAAGAAAGAGGCAGAGCAGAAGTATGAAGAGCAGATCTGATTTATTTTGATGATAAAAAGTGTGTCAAAGAAGAAAGATATATATATAAATTGAATTGATAATATTCAGATTTGATAAGGAAGAGAGTGGTGCTTGGATCAGATTTGAGAGGAGTAAATCATATCAACCATTGAAGGATTAATAGGTCGGAGCCTATCAAATAGAGGTCGGGGCCTCTTGTTGGGTTGGAGATCAGTTTGTGTGGGGGTTGGAGCCTCCAATAGGTTGGTGCCTATAATTCTGTCAAGTGGAGATTGGTATCTCCTATGAGTTGGAGATCACTATTTGTATGTAAAGTAGGTTGGAGCCTACAAGAAAGAGAAGAAGATCAATAAGATATATATAAGCAATATTTTGCCGTGGTTTTCTCCCGCAAGGGTTTCCACGTACAATCGTGTGTTATCTCTGTGCTCTGAATTGCTAGATCTTACTTGAATGTTTTATTGCTATTGATTCAAGTAGAGAAAGCAAAGTTTTATTATATGCCGATTCACCCCTCCCTTTAGTATAACTAACTGCTCATCATGTTCATGTTGCCATCAATGACAAAGGGGGAGATTGTTGGAAATATTGTCATCAATGTCAAAGGAGAGATGAGAATGTTATCAACCTTATGACTATGATCTTCAAGGACAAAGGCTGCAACACTGTCAACAATCGACTATACCACATGTTGTGAGTGGACCATAGTCTATACATTGGAAACATATGTGAGACATCTGGTGGAAATGGATTAAAGATTACAAAGATACCACAAGTCTTGAGTGAATTCAAATAAAATAATTTCACATTATTCTATATGGCCGACTCCTTCCATTATCGCCACCCTTGATGAAATGAATGTTAAATAAATTAACTCTATGTAAAGCCGACCCTTTATGAGGTTGCCTCCCTTTGGCATGAAATGCTACTTAAAGGAGTGTAAAATAAATAAAAGATAAATAGTTCCTATGAGAGGCCGACCCCTCCTCTAGACTTGGCACTAATTTTTGAATTTGAAGAAATTAATTTTAAACTTAATTAGAGGTCAACTCCCTTCTAAGATACGAACCTTTTGGGCTCTGGTTGTGGTATAAAAGGGAAGTTATTTGGATGTTAGAGATGTATGAAATACAATGAAATATCAGTCCAATTAAGAGAAGACCTAGAGCAGAAAAAATGAAGAGTACTGAAGATGTGTATTGAAGGAAGTTGGAGCAGATCAAGAGACTAGAAGTAAATGTGAAGTCTTGCAATGAATATCATATGAATTACAGCAAATCTTATGCAGACTTAGACAGGATTATAGCAGACATCATAGCGATTTTGCAGCAGTCATTGAGGCGATTTTGAGCAGACCTTGGAGGTGAATTTGGAGAAGACTTTAGAGGCGGTTTTGGTGCTGATCTTGTAGCCAATTTGGAGCAGTCCTCATACTTGTTTTAGAGCAAATATTTGGAGCAGATGTCAGTGCAGATTTGGAGCAGACATCATACCTGTTTTGAAGCAAAATATTAAGACAAATCATATCAGCATATTAGAGGGAAATCATATCAGCATATTAGAGGGAAATCGTGTCAGCATTTTCAAGCAAATCATAGCAGAATATTGAGGTGAATCTTATCAGCATATTGAAGAAAATCATAAGACAGATTTGAAGCAGATCTCACAGCCTGATTTGGAGAAAACTTTGTTGCAGTTTTGGTGCAGACTTTATATCTGATTTGGAGCAGATTTTGGAGAAGAAATAAGTTCAGTTTTGGAGCAATCATTGGAGAGGTTGGTGCCTTCCAATTTAGAAGAGATTGGTGTCTCTTGCTGAGCTGGTGCTCAGCTGTGGGGGTTGGCGTCTCTGGTGGGTTGGCGCTCACAAATTCTACAAGCGGAGATTGGTGTCTCCAGTGGGTTGGTGTCTACAAAGTGTACAAGGGGGGATTGGTGTCTCCAGTGGGTTGGTGCCTACAAAGTGTACAAGCGGGGATTGGTGTCTCCAGTGGGTTGGTGCTTACAAATTGTACAAGAGGGGATTGGTGTCTCATGTAGGTTGGTGCCTACAAAGCTTATAAGAGAATTATATATATAACCAATATTTTGCTGTGGTTTTCTCCCGTAAGGGTTTCCACGTAAATCTTGTGTTCTCCTTGTGTTTCTCAATTGTTGGATCTTATGCGAATAATAGTGTGTAATTGATATTATTGTGGTTGTTGGTTTGAAAAAGTAAAAGTTTGTCTTATACTGATTCACTCCCCCCCCCCTCTTAGTATAAGTGTGTGCTCATCAACTACATGTCTTCAAAGTGTGAGCTTCTTAAAATACATATTCTTCATCAACGAATTTTTCACCACTACCAACATCCAGAGGATCTTCAACAATGGCCATATTAGCTTCATTTGATTTTCTTTAAGCTTTCCCTTGAGCACTCTTTTATGCCCAAAACGCAATTCACAGAAAATACCCTCAAAACAAACATATTCAATCTAGTAAACATTTTCTTCTATGTTGATCAAATATCCCTGTCTATTAGCAAACCCAATACCATTTTCCCCTTTACATAATTCAGCATAACATAGGATTTGGCATTTGAAATGACATATTTCTCCAAAAAACATTCCTCATTCAACATTCCTTGTTCTCTTTATTGCTCCCATCAACTTCAATGCTTCAAACACTATGTTTTGGGAATATTCTTCCTTCCAAACTGTATGAAAGCCTTCTAGAATTTACCAAAGACTCCACATTCCTCTTCATCTTTCCATTAGAAAAATATTTCTAAAACCCCTTAAAAATTTTCAATCTAAATTTTTTTGAGATTACAAACTTGAAGTAAAAATACTTGTAACTTTCCAACACTGCCTACGTGCCCTAGCTATGACATGATGATCCTTTTGCAAATCCCATGTTGTGCCTTAGCTATATTTTGGGGTTTGCCAAACAACAAAAAATTATACTACAAACCCTCAACTATTAAAAAAACTCTCGTGTGACCTTTTTGATGCTTGCGCGATGTGATTCAATGACTCCCATGTCCTTCAAACTCCATGTGAATATACCAGTGATTATCAACATGCCCTAAAATCATGACTATAAGTACATGTGGCTGGTGCTCTTTTTGGACTTGCAATCCTCTGTGAAAGTTTCTACCTACACGACACAACCTTTAGTTCTACAAATAACAAATTTATGATTGCAACAAATCTCATGGATTTCTTCAGACTTTTTTTCGTTATCATGACTACAAATGACAACCTCATGACCTACGGCTTTCAACTTGCTTAAATTCTCCTGGACCTCAGCTCTAATACCATAGTGGAAAAAATAGAACACAATATAATATTATTAAATATCAGAGTGACAATTACAATGATGAAAAGAAATGTCGGGGGTTAAGCACTCATTAAGAACTTTTTGAGGGTTAAGCACCCATTAGGAACTGTCGGGGGTTTCGGGGATTCTCGTAACCCCAACAAGCTCCGACAAAGGAAATTTTTACCATTTAAAGAGTTCTTTAAACTTCAAAATGCCAACAAAAGATAGTGTTAAATATTTAGAGGTATTGAAGAGATTTTCTAAAGCCAAGATAGCTTTGACACTAATGGATTTTTTAAGATTTTTAAATCAAATGAAAGCCAAAACCTCCGTTAAAATAATTTTCCAGGCTACTTGTTTGATTTTTCGAACCAGAGAAGTGTCGCCATGTGCAATGTCAAAATTTCGATGAATATCTGAGCCCAATAATTCACTGACAAGTTGAAAAACTTCAAAAATGTCAAATTTTACTTCAAAAAGACCTTATAAAACTTTCCCGACGAATCCACAAACACGACGAATGAAGATCAATGCATAACTTTTGACTGTGATAATATTTTCTCATGAAAGCTTGCCATATTATCAATTATAACCTTATAAAACTCCCTGTCAGGCCATTTCTCCCCAACTCCTATGGAACTCCCAATTTAATCGTTTCCGCAAACTGTTGGCAAAAAATTTAAAGTTTAATATCTGTCAAACAAAAAGGAGTTTTGACCTGAAAACTTCCCACATTGTGTTAAATGGCCTCAGGAATGCCCTTGTAAAACAATTTCACTCCAAGTCTTACGGATTTTTAAAGTAAATTGTTTTCGTAATTTTCTGCATTGCACAACCATTTTGAAGATCTTTGACTAAATCGATGGGCAATCCTCCTTTAAATTGACGTACTTTTACACCTGAACCAAGTTATCTATGACATTTTTGTTGGTTGTTTTTAATTCCCAACCTAATCTCAAAAGAGCAATCTATAAAAAATAGCCAATTCTAATAATGGAATTGCCTTGAGGGATTGGCCAATGAACAGGAAATGGGTTTTCAATCCTTTTCCTCTGCACTTTAGGCTTTGTAAAACCAAGGAGGGTGATCCTAATAGTATTTTCTCGTCAAATATTTTGTTCTTCTTTTAAAATACTGCTCTGAAACAGATATGTTCTCTCTAAATTGCTTCTAGAATTACTGATAGAGGAGAGTAATGGGCTAGATTCTCAAAGCTTTAACATAATTCATTGCGTGAGAACATTGTGGATAATTTAACATTCATAACTTAGGACAAAAATAGAAATTCATCTTGATTTTTGATATGAATGATCAGGGAGCTTATAACCAGAGGACACTTCTAAAGGATTAGTGCCTAATTCATGGGTAACAGAGTCAAATAGATACGAGATGAAAACCTATGGCATTCGGCATTTTCTCAAATTCACTTTGAACTATACAATAATGCATTACATTATCATACTTGAAATAGTTTGTAAACTAACCATACTTAGTAATCCTTGCAAACATTTATAATATTCAATATCCTCTTATAGCATTGAATTTACTACTTGACTAAAGGCAATAAGATGAATATGCATTCACAGGAAAGACTGTGATGATGAACAAAATGATATTTGACCAGATTTATTCATAAATGATATAAAGAGTACATGTAGGAGACAGTAATAGCCTGAAACTTTGAACAATATATTGATACTTATGAACTGATACTGAATTACAAAAGATTCAACAAATATCAGACGTTGAACTCAAACAACCTTTAAACTAGAAAACTAATTCTATTCTATGTATTGTGGTACAATGATTTCTCCAAGACCATTTGACTGATCCTAATACCTCTGACTATGTCTAAGAAGTATGTGTTAGAACTAGTGATTATCAATAAGCCCTGAATTCCCTTTTATTGAACAAGGGAGCAGACAAGCTTCAGGCTTAAAAGACAAAATGTCGCATTTTCAATTGACAAATAAAGTTACAACAGAAAGCAAATATAACCATCTCTTAACCGATAAGAAATACCTTTGTAACAAATTATCTCCTCCAGAAGGCTAACATAACTGTTTTGTCCCTTATGCTTTCTAATTCTTGGGCGCGAGGGCTGTTAATAGTATCAACAGACAGCAGTGTGTGTTGGATACTCTTTCTGCTCTGCCACCTTTGATCTTGAGATACTTGCCAATAAGACAAGAATCCTTTGCTTCGCCTCTTCCACTCCGCGTGCAAAAGTGGGACTCCCTGCCAGGTTCAAATAAATGAGGAAATCAGAATTCCCTCCATTCTCTCATGTTCCAAGCACAGGAAAGTAGCTCTTCATCTTCTGAGGGGGAGCCTTCGGCCATTTCAACCCTCAAGCAACACAAAGAAGCTAACTGAAGTGGATTCTGACAGTACCAAAATCCGAGCCAAGGAGGAAGAAGTAGAAAGTGTGTTTAAGTTAGACAAGGGACTGTCCCTTCTTGTCAACTTAATTCTAGTTCCCTTCTTTCAAAGGGGAAGCTAGGGCCAGGCAAGAGTCTCATACTTTCTACTCAGCTCCTTGTATTTTGCCCAAACCGCCTATAACTCTAAAGAAAATTTTTCTGATTCCTTTACTTTGTAAGAGCACAAGATTAACCAAGAAAACAGAGAAAGTCCTCTAAGAAAAAGGACCAGTATAGGCAACATTCTACACAGAAAACCTTCCATTTTCATCCGCGTAGACTTGAAAGATGTATACAAAATAGCACAACAAACAACTATTTATAAATGGACAAAAGGTTCCCACATTCCTGGTAATTTATGGTTGATTTGATTTAGCACGTTCAAGGGCATATCAGTCATAAATGGAAATCCTTGAATAATGTACCGATGCAGCCAAAAGTGGGAAATGGAGGCTATACTTCATTCCTAAAATTATGTCACACGATCCTTGGCACCTGCAGATGTTAATTCCACACGGTGGCCGCCAGGCCTGGTTTGTCGATTTGAGGACCTTATTCATTTTGAAACAACCTTATTAGATTATGCCATGATACAAAACAGGACACCCCGTCAAGTACACACAAACTTCAAGAACCTGTCCCATACCCTGCAACTTCCTTCTGAATTTATTTCTTGTAAAGAATAGTGGCGAGAGCTTCTTAGCACACGCTTGACAGAATTACAGTTGCACTGAGCCAGTTGTTTATTACATGCCCCCATTTTGCTTTTTCTTTTGAAAATGAGTTGTTGATCATAGCACATATCATCTAGATTAATGACGTGTATAAGATCTCTCAGTTAAAATACTTGTCATCCTAGAGAAAAAGTGTGAAGCAACAAGAGAACACCATTTGGATTGCCAACTTAGATACTGCTAAAAAGGAGATCCCAAAGAGTCCACAGAGTCCACGTGGAGGGCCACCGCACCTTATGAACAAGATTCACCTTGGTAAACAACGGGCCCCACAAAATAGCACACTTCAAAATATCCCTTGTTACTCCAGTTATGGTCGCTTCTATTATCAGGCTCCACGCTACAAATCCCTTAAGAATCTCAAATTTCCGTTTTCCTGAGTTGTTGTAACTGATTCTGCGAGCCTGATATTTCTCTTTTATATCATAGACTCTCCTGCCTTTCTCGAGGGCCGACACTTGTCACTTTCCGTCAAGATTTTCCTTTGAAAGAGTCTTGGGCCCCATGGGGATGCGTGGCAGAACGGCACTCCATATACAAAACATTACCAACGAAACCTTTCAAATGAGCGCCTTGTTGACAAGTGGCACCTTCTGCTAAGATCTATAGACTTTTAACAAAAGAAACTCAAAGTTGATCGCGGCGCAGACACTTGGCGACCTCCGCGGTCACTGCAAAACCTCTTTACCTTTTACCGACAGATAATGATGTCATGACCTTTTATTTGCACCTTTTATCTTTCATTCCTTAGAGATCCATTGTTGCACCACGTGGAACCTTGGCGCAAGCTGGGAGAGTTTTCAGCTTCAAAAGCTCTCAAAAGAGCATGGTTGTGACACTTGGCAAGCTCCGCAGTGTCCTCAAAGAGGGGCCAAATAAAGGGGGCAAATACTTTTAAAACAACATTGGCTCTACTAGGAAAAAAGGGGCTGCAAGACTCACAAAGGGTCGACTATAAACCTTGGGCATATTGAAAAAAAAAATTAAATACGGGCCACAGGCGGTGGAAAAGGGGCACGACACCGGTAAACAACAAAGTTTGAGGCATCAACTCTGCAACTTAAAGAACTTGACACGAGTGATAAGCGGTCAACATGAAAATATAATAAAAGTAACTTCACCGCTTGTATTGAACAACACTAGGGTTTAGGGTTTAAGGGAACTACTCGATGTTTTAACAAGTAAACCCTAGGTCAGAGATCCTTAAGTTGAGCACAGAACTAGGCGAAATACTAGAACCAGGGAAAATTTTACATGGTTCCACTAATTTCAAGGATGGATGACTATGACTGTCGTAGAAAACATGTGATACTATCATTTTACGACTAAGAGCGACTCAACAAAGGTGTTCGATACATGACAATGCTTGTCGATTTGACATAAAAAATTTAAATTTGATGGCGTTGAAACAAGGCTAACACCCCTACTAAAGGGGCAATGTTTTTGAAAGTCGTGGATTGAGATGAGAAAGTGAAGGATGGTGTAATGTCCCCTTTTATAGCCTTTCCAACATCTTTGGAAGCTCCAAGTTTCTTGGAGAGCGCCATCCTTTTCGAAATGGATTTCACTTAACAGTATTGTGTTTAGAGGATCAAGATGAGTCCGCTGGTTTTTTCCGAGTGTAGTTTCGACATTCTGGGTGCTTTCCACACTTCTTGGTGAAGTATTCTATTTCTGGAAAGTATCAATTTTCATTAAGTTGGATCTCCAATGAGCTTTAGAGTATGTTGGCGTTATCAAAATTCACTTTTGAGGTAATTTTGTATTTTCTGCAACTTTGAGTGGATGTGCGGAAATAATTAATATTTAAGTTGTCAAAAGGTGAATTATTTATTGAGGTGAATTTTAAGTGACTTAAGGCTTCGAAAGTAATTAATAAAATAAAGTCACTTATTTAGAGTTGAAGGATTATTATTAAAAGTGAATTTAAAATATAACTTCTGGAAAGTTCCACTGGGGTTATAAACGGAGGTTGAGAGGAGTCATTTGATTCATGTTGAATACTTTTAAGAAACCTTGTTTTCTCTGTGAGGTTGAACGTTGTTCATCTCTCCCGCCTCAGACGAAACCCTAAGATAAGATTGGTTTCGGTGGTGAAAGATTCCTCCCTAGCCAATAATGTGTGATTCATTCAGAGTCAATTTGTGCAGAAAGGATTCAGAGGTGAATTCATCCAGGGTTCACATGTGTTGAATGTTTGAAGAATTGAAGGTTTGGTGTTGAATAGCTATATTTTCCGAGTTACTAGAGTCGAATGATAAATTTATTGAAGATTTGAGTTACAAATAATAAATTTCAGTGGAATTAGGGTTTTGGAAATAATATTGTGGTTCTATTTGCAAAAAATTTACTCTTGGCTGAGAGCCATTTTTGAGCAATAGATATATGGTGAAATTCTTGGTGGCTGGGCACTAGGGCTTGAATATATTTTATGGTGTTCAGACTTCAGTGCTGAGATTATTTGAAGTTTAAATACATTTGTTGGGCATCATTCAACAAATTGATATATTGTTAAAATTTTCTTCGAGCTGAGCATTATGGTTTACAAATTGATGCCTTTCCTTTTGGTTAAGCATTTATGATAAATATTCTTGGTTTGGTGTGGTAATTGTGAGCAAGGTGACTCATGAAATACAAAGAGTTTAACCCTTTGAGGCACTATTATTGGAACGTGGGATTTCTTGACCAAAGATCCTTGTGCAAACATCACATGAATGAGGGTGCAAGAATGTTTGATTGGATGAACTAAAACTTGGAGGTCGATTTCATCATAACTGGGCATCCAATATTACTGGGTAATAAGTTCTAGTTGGCTGCAATTCATAGACTTTGACAGTGATATTACCAGCTGGGCAGCTACACTTCATTAATAGATTTATTCTTATCCATGGCGGCTGCACCAACAGTAAGGCATGCCCTCTTGTTAGCTGATCTCTGCAATATGGGATATTGCAAGTGCATTTGGAGTCATTTGGAGGTTAGAAGAATAAACATTTTACATATTTGTAATTCTGATTTCTGGAATAGCAATCTGTATTGTACATTTTCATTGTTTCCAGCTCTATAGAAGATTGCCAACTGTTTGACAAAATATCTTTGTGAAATATATGAACAATGGCATGATTTTATAATGAATATATATAATTTAGAATTTTAGTCACAGTTGTTCTAAGTGATTGCAATCACAATTTCTTCATAATAGATGGTATGCAAAGTATTTGAAAAAATGCCTATAAGCCAAAAATCAGAAATATTTCAAGTTTTGGGCAAAAATTCTTGGTCGAGTCATTACAGATGGTCAATTTATTGCTAACATCCTCATTGCAGCCATTAAGGAAGTAGGACCTCATAATGTTGTTCAATTTATAACAAACAATGCAAAGAATTGTAGAGTTGTTGGGTTGTTGGTTGAGGAATACTATTCATACATCTTTTGGACACCTTGTGTTGTCCACTCTCAATCTTATGCTACAAAAGATTGGGAACAAAATTGATTGGATCAAAGAGTTGTATGCAGAGGTTGAGGAGATCCAAATGTTCATCACCAACCACCACATGCCACAAGGCATATTTAGATCATTTTCAAAATTGACGTTGTTGAAGGTAAGTGAAATAATATAAAATTTTATGTTTTAGTTTCACTTTAAGTTTAGTTACTTGGAAATTTATTTTGCTAAACTTAGTTAAGTCTTAATTTGATTATGTATTACATATTCAACTTCTTCTTTAAAATTTGTTTTTAATTTTTTTTTTTTTGAATAAGTCGTTGAGACATGTTTCGTCTCTAACACAATCATCTTGAGACGACTTGTGAAGGTTCGAGAGGCACTTTCTAGCATGGTTATTAGCCAAACTTAGTCCATATGGAGGCAAAGCAACACTGAGAGGATAACAAATGTTAAGAGGATGATCCTCGATGACTCTTGGTGGGATCATGTCGAGTATTTCCTTAGTTTCACCAAGCTTGTTTTGAGTATAATTTGTTATACCAACATGGGCAAGCCTTGCTTGGGGGAGATATATGATAGCATCAACTCAATGATTGAGAAAATAAATACCATCATAAAAGAGAAAGAGCAAGATCCTCAAGAAGCATTCTTCAAACAGGTGCACAAATATATTGATGATAGATGGAACACAATGACCACTCTGCTACATCTTCTTGCCTTTGCACTAAGTCCAAAATATTATAGTGTTGAGATTCTTGTTGTGCCAACGAGGATTGCCCCTATAGAGATTATAAAGTCGTTGAAAGGTACAAGGCAACATTTCATAGACTCTTCGCTTATCCTGATTTACAAGATGTAGTCACAAATGAGTTCATTGATTTTGTACGCTCAAATGGTCAAAGTATTGAGGCTCTTCATTATAAGTTCAAGAAAGATGCTCACAATTGGTGGTACATGATACATCCATGGCGAACAATTCCGACACCTACAACCTTTCGCAATCAAAGTTTTATCACAAGTTTAATAATTTTTTATTTTTTATCTTTAGACTTTGAAGTTTCATTTATAATTTTTAAATTTTTTATTTTTATAATTTATACCTCTATCTCTCTACTTTGTTTTCATTGGTTGCTGGTTCATTTGCATCTAAGAGGAATTGGAGCACATACTCCATCATCCACTCAGTAAAACGGAACTAGATGCACTCAGAAAGGGTAGAGAACTTAGTGTATGTGCATTTCAATTTGTGCCTCCTTTCACACAAACAACATGGCTACAAGGAAGGGGACTCAAAGTTGTGGGTTATGGAGCTGGAGCATATTGACTTGGATGCTTCCACTTCCCAACATGTTGCACTTGAGGAGTCAAAAAGCGAGCACACTTTTTCTACGAGTGGCAGTGGAATTGCATGTAGTTCTTCAAATGTTCCTACACAATCTAATGTCCATGATGTTGATGTTGATGATGATGATGATTTATAAAACCAATATGAATGATGACATTGAAAATTTATTGTCGAAATTGATAATTATTATTTTGATATTGAGCTTGAAGTTCGATCAATGAATATTTTTGTGTTTTAAAATTTAAATGATATTCAAGTTTATGGTGGTTTTGTTGATTATATGATGCTAGTGGTATTCTACATTTAATTCCTACTTTTAGGTTGCATTTATGTGTGTGTGTGTTTTGTACGAACAAACTCAAATCAAACCCAACCCAAAAAGAATTTTTGCTGGATACACAAACTGAACCTGCAAACTCGAACGAGGATCCAAACCAGAACCGGCAACGAAGTCAAATACCATGTAAGCGTGTCACCCATAGATTACTCGATATAGTAGCATATAAGATCACTAAATATCTGGCCTCACTATTATTTTTTTGTCCATTTAAAAGCTTCATGCAGTTATCCATTTTGAATATACCATCGAAGCCCACAATTTCATTTCTATACTCCCTGTCCTAAGTGGGACTTACCAGTCCCTTTGTCTATTGTAGCCTCAGTTTATATTTTTTGTTCCCTCACTCTTTTATCAATTTTATATTTAGTGAAAGTTATAGTTAAACTAAATAAGCATTTGAGCAAATTCAAGAGGCTAGGGATAGCAATTGTAGGATACAATTGAGCAGCTAGATTTCCTGTGCCTTTCATTTCATCATTCAACCTGCAAAGATAAAGCAACTTGCATAAGTTCCTCTCCATTTATTAGGCATGCATTTTTAAAATATGCTTCAATGACCTTACAAATAACAATTTACATTGGAGCTTAAAGGGACATAACAAAACCAAATTTATAAACCTTCTACAAAGAGAAAAAAAAGAACCAATTTCGATGCATTTTAAAGATTACAATAGTTTCTTATATCCTATCTATTTGTGAGACGCAGCAATTAAAAAATCTCCAAACAACCATAACATTACCAACTTCAGAATTCTGAGGGTAAACAAAACCAAAGTTACAAATCTTCTACAAGGAAAAAAAAATTGAACCAATTTTAAGGCATTTTATAGATTACAACAGTTACTTATACCGTATCTATTTGTGAGACAAAGCAATTCAAAAAGCTCCAAGCAACATAACATTACAAAAGTCAGAATTCCTAGGGTAAAACGTCAAAATATGGCCCATCCATGGGGAATGACAGAGAACAATAAGGATATGTGATGACTATAACAGGTTTGGATGTCAGATATATATATAAGGATAGGTACATGTCAAGAGACAAATTTCCACAAGGGGTCAATAAGTATAATTATGTTTATAAGGGGTCCCCTTTTGTAATATCCCTTTCTAGGATGACTGAAAATTTTGCGAACTTTTAGATAAGATTTCTTGCACAAATCAACAAATAAACATCACCAATGAACAATGCAATACTAGAACATCAAACCCACATCACTCTTTATTATTTGAAGCCTTCAAATGAAAGATACAAAATGATATGTTGCTGATATGAAAATTCAGTCATTGTCTGATTTATATCAGACTTATTTACAACATGAAATATGCCACCAAATAACTCATATAGACCATAAATGAATGCCCAAACACTCTAGGATGAAGCTAGAGATCATATGAAACCAAAACAGCTCTAGAAGTACTCAGAAAATTGTCTGATATAAATGTTTATAAGACTGATATGACTGCTGAAAGTGGTGATTTTTCCAGTCACACAATGTAGCAATGAAATCACATGAAAAACACCTCCAAACTCAAGCGATGGATGCCTAGTTTGATCTTCAATCAAGTGCAGCTCTTCAACTATCAAATCCCACTTCAAAACCATTTCAAAGAACCCTGAAATTGCATAAATAATTCACTGTCATAAATCAGACCTTTGCTGATATGAAATCAGACCTGGAAAAGTATGCAAAAGTCACTCAAATCTCATAAAACCCCAATTGACTACCTTGGTAGTCACTCCAATTCACCAAGGGTTCCAAATTGATGTCAAATACTATTCTAATCTTCTCTAACAACCTACAAATGAAGCTCAAATAGTGAATTTCTGAATGAAATCACTTCACAACTAGTATGGGATCATCTCCATACAAAAAACAAGGGATCATCACCTTGCCAATAAAATGAAAATTGGAATTCTCATTCATAAGCAATAAGAAAGAAAACATATCATAGTATCATTTATTGCAAATTGATGTTCAAGTCCTCTATTTAACTCCTCAAGCATGGACATCCTTCTTCATTGACATTTTGAATTGTAGCTTGAATTCCACCAATGATGTGCAATGAACTTGAACAATATTGAATGAGTTACATCTAAAACACACTCATTTAAAACAATCTTTAGTTGTTTAAATGAGATACATCTATTACATTTACAATTCTCACAACTTGCCTTGGCATCTCCCAACAACTTGCATGCAATCATTTAATATCCTTCAAAACATTTAAAATCTTGATCCTTGACATAACCGACTAGATATTTGGCATTCAATTTATGAACTTGCATTTAAAATGCTCCTCTATACTTGCATCGATCCACAACTACCTCATGTGCATGCATTAAATGATGATATTTGCATTTAATAAAACCCTTGCCTTAGCCGATCACTAACCACTTCATGAAATGCATTAAATAAACCAATCTATCCAAATGCAAGCATTTAATAAAATAAATTTGCATTTAAAATAATTGTTTTTGAATATCTTTGACTTGGTGAATGCTCCAACCGTTGGCTCTCCTTTGAATGCACAAATATTATTTAAATTGCCTTTATTCTTTTCTAGCATCGATTCTTCTCATGACACAAGAACCAATGGAAACGCCACCTCATAATACCAATTGATCCTCTTGAAATTTCATCTAAAATGCCAATCGATCAAATATGATAATCATTGGAATTTGCTTGGACCTATTCTTCATTGGCGAATCCTCTCCTTCAATGTTGGCTACAATAGATGACATTATAAAATAGGTCCCACCTGGAGTAACTCCTTATTCCACTTAAAACTCCATAAAAATAGATTAGAGAAAATGTAATTAAAGATTCCATTTTCCCTCTTATTCTATCATTTGAAAATTCAAATCAAATAATTGAAATACAATTTTAATATTGCATTTCCCATATAGCTCAATAACACACTAGTTGATCCAACTTTCCAGTTCTCCATGCATAGACATATACCAACTTTTGGGTTCTCCATGTATAGAAGCAAACTCAACTAGCAAATATAACTTAGCTCAAAATGGGGACATTACACCTTTGGTTGAGATGCTTTAACCTTTAAGCATAGGGAGAGAAGGGTGCATAGCCATAAAGGATCACTCTGCCAATATGACACTTCGCTTGGTACTGCTTCCTTCTCTGCAACTGCTTCAACAGTGTAGCATCTAGCTACAAATGTTGGTGCCTCCATATGAATCATTTTGTCCATTCTATGAGGTGGTGCCAAACAAATACTTCAACTGTATGTTTCTGACCTTCACAATTGATATTAATGGAATGATTTTAGAGATTCATTAAGAGCTCTGTTACTAGGTTCTGCAAAAACCCTGGCCAATCCCAAACCAGGTTTTGATCCTAGTCTGAGTCTTGCAAGTGCCCAAATCTGCACAGGCATCAATCTCTAGTCAAATGATGATTGATCACCTAAAAGCGCTTCCATATCATGCAAGTATGCAAGCAGTTGATCCTATTCCTTAGGCCATTCTATCCACATCCCCCTTATTAAACCTCCATGATATGTCCTAGAACATGGTGGTCTTAGGATTGCCACAGCAATTTTGCAAGTGTCATGGCAATCTCACAATTGCCATGGTAATATCAAATTAGTCACGGCAGTCTTGCGACCAACATGGTGATTTCAAAATCACCTGTCTGCAGAAACTGGTAATTTCACACGATTGGATTGTGCAAACTGTAACACCTCAAAAATCTGCATCTTTTGATCCAAGCCTTCTTGCAATACCTTTAGGTGCACCCAAAACCCTAGAAGCATTCCTTCACCCTTCCCCTTCATCCTCTTAAGCTGATTTTATCTCATTTTGAAGCATCCATTAATAATTTTTACAGCACAGTACTCTGCATTGTTAGCCTCTGTTCAGCTATGCCTCATTTCTTAGCTCTGTTTCAGTCTTTTCCAGCTCTAACCTGACCTTAGGGGCAGTGACACCTTATTTCTTGCGAAAGATGGATTAAACAGTGCCTTTCTAGGATAACGGTTAGCATCAACTGAGTTCCATATCTGGAGGACTCTGCTACAGGTGTGGGTAGTAATTTCAGTGTGTTTTGGTGAGCTTTGTTTGTGCAAATTAGTGTTAAAATTTAATTAGATCTTTGTTTAGATTAGTTTGTTAAGAAGATTTGTTAGTTTTCAGTAGTTTAGCTAATCTAGATCAAATTTCTTTTAATTTTTTCCCTGCATTTAGACTGTTAGCTCATCCTCTTAGTGTTGTGTTTGTCTAAGCACCTCTGTAGCAACCATTTTCACAAATCTCTAGTCTTAAACTCTGCTGTTACATGTTAATTTATTGAGGACTCAGTCCTTCCTCATCTCTGCAAACAATTCCAGGCTTGTCCAAATCCAAATCTCCATTGTTGTAGGTCTGGACTCTGTCAAAGTGAGGTTTCAAACATTTGAGAACAATCTAAGACATTCACCCTCACTTGAAACTTCTAATAATTATTCTCTTGTTCCAGAACAGTTCCTTGTTGTCTTCCATGCAAATTTGCGAGTAATGAGGAACTTGTTTAAACAAATAGTGCAAATCCCTTCTTTGGGACTGTGTTTTATCCATTGTAACTACAACCTTCCTGCTGTCATACTTGAAAACATCCCAAACAAATATCAAACCAGCATTTTACATTGTACGTATGATCAGATTTATACTAGAAAAGAGAGAGACCTTGTCTGTAAACAATAGGACCATGTCTGTTTGAAAATCTCTTCTTAGATCTTTTAGAACAGTCATTAGACAGCAATTGTTAATCCTCCTTTTCTATTGTAAAATGCATGTCTGTCTATATTTAATTCATAGAAAGGATAGGCTTTTAATCGTAAGGAAATTGCTTTCTAATTTAGAGAAAACACACTTTTCAGAGTTTTATTCAATGCGAAATAATCATTTCACTTCCTACATCTGTTACCAAATTTGAATGCATTTGAAAATCTGAATTGTCATTTGTTTACTAGCAAAGTGGTATTCATACAGACATAGAGTAAACAGAATTATGTAGTATAGTGCATAACATAGAACATGAATTTATAACAGCATTGCACAGAATAAAGCATTGTTCCCATTCATTGAATATATCAGTATTACACTATAATGTCACAATGCTACGGGTGGTCCCGACTACAAAGTATTAAACCAATATATAACTTGGCTAAGGTTGGTTGAGATACCAACCGTTGGCAACGACTCTATAACTATCCAACCGTCAGGTTTAATTCTCCATAACACTCCTAAACTAATTTATGATTATTTACTTGGCCGACTACGGCCGACTACAATTATGACCGACTACATCATCCCCCCCACAAAATTAGTCGTCTTCCAAACGACAAAAAACCATGAAGTATCAAGTGACATTAAGTAAGCTCTGCCAACTGACGACAATGCTGAAGTAGTTGTGTAAAAGTAGAACCAACACATTCGGAACACCTGCCAGTAGACCAACCAACCAAGGGACCCAATCTGATAGCACACTAAATGCTGCAAATGTTGCACCCCATTGCTCACTGAATCAAGATAGAACTAATTTGATGGGGGTTTGGGGGCAATGCCCCAAACGGGGTCAAGGGGCAACGCATCATTTTTCTGAATTATTGAAGTTAATTTCCGCACCCTCAATCGTACGAACAATGAGTAAACTTGCCGAGTATGTGGCCAATTGCCCTCTTTTCCTTCCTCTTCTTGGTACGGCCTCCTTTATTCTCTTTGTGTCAGGGTGGGTCGTACGTCGTACTACGGCCTCAGCATCACCTGTACGACCTCAAGTACGGCCTCAACATCACCAATGTACGGCCTCAGTACGGCTTCAGCAAAGCAATTTCCTTCTCTTCATGGACCACTTCTTCCTTTTCATCTGCTGGAGAGATTGCATGGCGGGTTTTTTAAGGGCGGGGTGGGTCGTACGGCGTACGACTCAACCGTACGTCGTACGGCCTGGTCGTACGTTGTACATGTTCTCTTTTTTGTCATGTTGTACGTCGTACGGCCTACCTTAAATTTTATTTTTTTCCAATTTCTCCTGACATTTTATTTTTTTCATCTTTTCCAAATTTTCATCCATGTCAAACTGAATCGGATTTTTCTATTTTTCTCCGACGGAGTCCACGTTCGATCTGCAACTCCGACTGTAGAACTTTCTTGTCACATAATCTGTCTCGTACCATTTTTCCCTTTTCTAGAATTTTGTTGTGGGGATGATTTGCCAGTACGACAAGTAGCCATATCCTCCAAATATCGTCGGCAAGATCAGGTGCCTTTATTGGGACTAGAACTGTTGTCTTCAGAAAAATTAAACTATCTAACTTTTGAACATCATTTTTTCTCAGTTGATTGTCACCAATCGCCAAAACATTGCAAGTTGACGGAAATACTCTATAGTCCTTATTCCTTCTGTATGGTCTTTTTTTGGCCGATATTTTCAATGTTGTGTTCCCGTTGTTAGTTTCCCCGATTCACCTTGCTTGTCAATGACTCTTCATACCTAATCACCTTGTCTGGTTCAAATGTATGTGCAAGTGTATCGTCTATCTTGGCTTCACGCTCTGTATATTCTTTCTATGCTTCTCCTGGTCAACTTGTCTATTCTGGTCGACTTGTCTCTGCCACAATTTGCTCTGTTACTTCTGACTGATTATTACCTTCCTCCCCTTTGTCACTCATTACTGGTTCCCTCTTGCCAAGTGGTCGAGTGTTTGTCAATCCATCCAGTGCTTCATTCATCAACAATGTTTCACTAGGCCCAATATTGCCGAGTGTTTCACTAGTCGCCCGAGAGCATTCGCCACTTTCTCTTATTGAAATCATGTTACACTCTGGCTTGAAGAACTCATAGTCTTCCATCTGCCAGTGGAAGAGCCCACTAAATGAATTAGTTTCATCCTCAGAACATTCTTGTAGTTTTAATACTCCTTCCTCATCAGGTTCTATTGGTTCTCTGCCAACTGACTCCCCTCCGTCTGAATCGGAATCCGATGCTAGTTCCTCACTTACAACCTGTGTTCTCAGATTTATGACAATCTTCTTACCTTTGTTCTCTATTGACAATGTGTTCCTTTTCCATTTATGGTTGGCCTTGATGGCTATCGGCCACCCTCGGCCGAGTAATGCATCGTACGACACATTTTGTGCTGTTATGACTACAAAGTTTAACTGAAAGAGTTGGGTGCCAATCTTCACTTTTTGAGCCATTAGCACTCTCAGTGCTTTAATTCCATGCTAGTTTGCTCCTAGTAACTGGAAATTTTGTGGCCATAATGTAGGTTTTCCCAAGCACTTCCACATATCTTTTGTCAACACATTCACTCCCGATCCACCGTCGATTATTGTGTTCGTCAGGTGACATCCACCGATTTCCATGTGTACGACGGCTGGATTCTTGCCATTGTTAACTGCCAACAGTCTCGGGTCGATGACTTGTTCTCCTTCCAGCAGTGGCTCCACTATGACATCTTCGTCCTTTGTTTGCCCGTTTGGATTCCCTTCCATCGCCTTCAAGATTGCCATCCTTAGTTGCGGCATGCTCTGTAGAAGATCCACTATTCTAACCGATACAGTGGTTTGTGACACCTTATTCACAATACTCTTTTCTGACTCTAGTCGTACGGTAGTTATTTTTCTGTTCTTCCCCTCTGTTTCCATTGCCATCTCTACTTCTTTTCTAGCCTCCCGGAGTCTCTCCTTCTCAGTTCCGGGATCTGGATACGTCGCTTTTTTCCATTGTGCTCGGGTGACCGCAAGGATCTCTTCATCATTTTCCTTGAAACTGATGAGGTTCACCCCTTTCTACTTCAGGCAATCTTTTTCTTCGTGATCCCCAGGCCCACACCACTTGCATAATGCATTTATTTTGTTCTGGTTATTGTTTGGTCATTCCCTTGCAAAGTGTCCCCATTCGTTGCATTGCCGGCACTGTATCATGGGTCACCCCTTGCTGTCGTACTGCAATCTGTTTCTCAGACTTCTATTGCTTTGGTAACCTCCAAGGGATGCATGGCTATTGTACTGGGGCTTTGGTGGTGTGTTCAGTGGTGTTGACGGTTCTCCTTGAGTGAAGAGTACTTGCATACCCCTTGCTTTCAGATTGTATGGCATTCCTTGATGGAATGTCCCATCACTTGGCAGATATCACAAAACAATTTTTTCGGACAATTTGCCTTTGTATGACCTTCCCCCTTGCAATCCGTACACCACAGTTCTCTGGCTTCCCTCGTACTCTCCTTGTCGGCCTTCAATTCTTTCATCATTCTCATCATGTCCTTCCTGAGTGCTTGCACGGTCTTGGACTCACTGTCGTTGTTGTCATCCGTACTCTCCTCGTCGTCCGTCTTCCTTTTCCCTCAGAAGGATATTTTATTTTCACTCTCTATATCCATCACTCGATTGTACGCTTCATCGTATGACGACGGAGGCACGACTTTCATTTTCTTTCTCAGCGATGGGCGCAACCCTTCGATGAACCATTGCTTCTTCAACCCGTCGGCCGGTTGGGTCTCCAGTTTTCCCAACAATTCTTTCAGTCTCCGGTTGTAGGTTCGCACGTTCTTGTGCTTCCCTTGCTTCGTACTATAGATCTCCGCTACAATTTCACTGTCATCCCTCAGAAGTTTGAATTCATCTTGGAATGCCTTCTTAAGTAATCTCCATAATGCCCTGTGTGCTTGGTCCATCTCTGTGTACCAGTTGATGGCACTATCTCTCAATGTCGCTGGAAATGCTTTCAGCCAGTAGTCCACATCATCTTGCCCATTGGCTATCCAAATCGTCTCGCGCGTCTTACAGTGTCATACTGGATCTTCTAACCCATCCCCCGTAAATTTTGGCAGCCTCTGCCTCTCGACTAGCAGAGTCACCATCCTTCCCCGATGCCCTCCTTATGCGTTGGACCTGACTGGACTGGTTCTCTCACAAGGTCTCGGTGCGTCACTTGCACTCTCGGCCACGTTCGAGTCTTCCCCGCGTCCTCTGTCAGCGTCCTCTATACCTTGAGTCTCCTCGGGTTCGTTCTGATACTCCCTCTGCCCTAGGGTCTTAGGCTCAGATCTTCCAACTCTCGGCCCTTCGTCGTCTGATATGGATAACTCTCCGATGCGGCGTATGTTGTTTTCAATTTCTTCTATCAATTCATTTTCATTCCCTTTTTCTTCATTTGTCAACAGTGTCTTGAAAATTCCTTCATCAGCATGATGATGTTCATTGACAATTTGTCTCAGTGTTTTCCTTCGTTCTTCTTGTTCCTTTAATCTCAATGATTTTCGTGTTCTTTCCTCTAGTGTTTCATGCCCACTTGGTACTCGGTTCTTATCCATATTGAGTTGTATGGGCATTAATTGCTACTCGGGTGAGGAGATGGTCGACCTCTTGGTCGACGTGCAATTCATCCCAGATGACTGACTGAGGGAAGAGCCTCCCTCCGTACGTGGTCCTTCAACGAGTTTTCCCACAAACTGCAGAGGTCTTTCGTCAGAGCGTCTTCACGATCCTCATTTGCTTGTACTGGCTCTTTGGTCGGCTGCCCCATCACGATGCCATCTTCATTGTTTTTTCTCGACCCTGGTTACACCCGACGGTTTGCTTGTTTCTGACGATGCCACTTGTCTGATGGTCATCCGATGGCCTCCGACGACTCAACTTGTCATTCGATGGCCTCCGACGACTCAACTTGTCATCGACTTGTCACCCTCGACCCGTTTTCGAACTGGCAACAGCACCAAATGTTTACTGGCAAAGTGGTATTCATACAAACATAGAGTAAACAAAATTATGTAGTATAGTGCATAACATAGAACATGAATTTATAACAGCGTTGCACAGAATAAAGCATTATTCCCATTCATTGAATATATCAGTATTACACTATAATGTCACAATGTTGCGGGTGGTCCCGACTACAAAGTATTAAACCAATATATAACTAGGCCAAGGTCGGTTGAGATACCAACCGTTGGCAACGACTCTATAACTATCCAACCGTCGGGGTTAATTCCCGATAACACTCCTAAATTAATTTATGATTATTTACTTGGCCGACTACAATTATGATCGACTACATCATTTAGATTGCATTGCATTTTAGAGGATTAAAAACATCAAACATATAATAAACATTAAAGACCAAAAACCCCTAAACTGAGATATGCATTTTAGATAAGTTGTTGCATTTCTTGCAGTGAAAACGTAATGTTGTCATTCTGCAAAGTAGTGACAAGTCAATTAGGAAAGAAAGTAAATATTTGCACATTAGATTGTACTTCATATTGGTTGCATTAATCTATATTGCATCAGAAAACACAAAAAGATAGACTTACTGCATTTTTACTTTTCGAGGAAGTCAAATTAGTTTCACTTCATGCATTTTTGCGTTCCTCATCAAATATTTGCAAAAATCAAAATCAAAATCAAAACATTTGCAAAACTCAAAATAAAACAACAGCGTAGGTTAGTCCAAGGCACACCCATTACACACAACAGTGGTCCATGCAGAATCTGGGTACTTTCCCGCTATATAATAGCATGGGATTATGTGGTCTCAGCTGGACATGAATAGTGGGTTGCAGGGGTTGGCATTCGCCTCTATCCCCATCCTTCCTCTAATCATTGGCCAACTAAATGCTCTAGACAAGCAAGAGAGAATTGCAAGAGGTGAACAAGTTTGTCAAGGACCTATTGAGCCAAGGAGGAGAAGGCAGCCTCTACTTGCTCCTCTTGACCCTCTATAAATTGTCTTGAACAAATCCCTAGGCCTTAGACTGGTTTCTAGTGGCCTATTTGTGGCTTGCTCTGGCCCATCCCCAAGAAGTTGAGTGTTACAGTTTTCCGTATACACAAATCCATCCTAGGTTCAACTAGGGTCCTACCTATGGCCTCTAGATTTGGCTTAGGTACATACCTGAGCCAAATCCAAAGGCACAAAGCAAGACCTTATGTGAACCTAGAGAGAACCCGCTTGGGACCAAAAGGGTGTTATTTTTTTAATGAAGAAAAGTAACAAAAGATTTAAAAACCTAACTTAACAACTTGGGGCCAAAAAGTGTTATTTTTTAATGAAGAAAAGTAAAAAATGATTTAAAAACCTAACTAACAACTTTCCCTAGTCTCGATCAAGGAGGAGAGGCACAAAGCTGCCACACAATGTCACTTGCATAGTTCATCTAACCTGAGAGGCATTGGTGCAGCTTGTGGTTCCAATGAAGCAGCTAATGACATAGATGCTCTTAATGAAGAACAATATGATGATTTGTATTCAGTTTCCATGTGCAGTTACACTAATAATAAATATAAAGCATTTTGATTTATCTTTAACATTTGACAATTGACATTGAATTATCAATTATCAACTATGTTTTGTATTTAATTTTATTCATTTTGTCGTTTGTACAAATAATGTATCTATCTATATTATAATAGCCAAACACAACCATACCAAACCTAAACCTAGATCTGATCCAGTAACACTAAATGCATAGATTCTTCTAATCTGTAATATCCCCCTCCCAAGCTGAGATATTTAATTTCGAACACTGACTGCCTGTGTTGTGTCTTGGTTTTATAGTTTTTTATGATTTTTGTGTTTTTTTGAGGAAAGTTAACCAGGAAATGCAAATAAATGCAATGGAATATATAAACACTTGCAAATCAACAAACTATGGAAGCAAATGCAATTTACTTTTAATTCAGATTTATCATTGCATTACATTTACAAGTAACTCATACCCGGAGAGCCAAGCCATATAGATTGCAATTCGGGAAATTTATGACAGCATGCCTGGAAAGCCCTCAAATGTGGACGCCTTGCTCAATTCACTAATACCTCCACCTGTATTTGGTTGCTGATTGGAATGATTGTCTTAACCACCCCTATTGGTGAAGCTGGCACCTCAAAACCGTAGGCATTTCAGCCTAGTAACACCACGCCCAACCTTGATGAAGTACGGCCCAACAAAATGATTGTACGGCATGATCTTTGTCTCCCGCGTGGCTACCAAAGAGAGTGCAATCTACAATAATAACTATCAACAATAATTGTTCCTCCACCGATTATGATCAGCACTTATTAATCCTCTAAAAATTTGAACCAACTGTCTCCAATCAAGCACAAATGCAGCTCCTGATGTGGAGCTACCAAATAATGCAGCCTTCAAGTGATATCTCACACCCTCAGGTAGCAATAACCATGAAGAACTTCGTTCTCCAAAGCCAATTAATCTGAAACCCTAGGTTTCCTTCTCCTCCAAGAGAAAAAGCTCTCCAAAGAACAAAGCCAAAATGTATAATGATCCAAATGATGCTTTTTTTAAAAGCTTTTGGTGACTTATATATTCTCTCCAAAATAAGTCGATTTCCTCATGAGGCTTTTATAATCATTTAAATGATATTAAATGCTTTTTTGATGTTGACTTTAATGTAAAGCATTAATTAGGCGCCCACATAAAGTAAATTTATTAATTGACTTTAAGTCATAAAGTGGCCCCATTAACATAAAGTTAAAATATAACTTTATAATGCACTTTATAATTAATTATTAATAAAGTATTACTTTATTACTAATTAAAATGACATAACTCCATGAATACTTATTATTTCTCAATTCCGTCTCAACCTGAGAGTTAACCATTGTATCCACTGTGCACCCAACTGCCTTACTAAAAATAGTAAGGGTCCCTCTCTAACATCCACTGACTTACTATAAATAGTAAGTCCCTCAAAACAGAACCAGAAACCTCTAAATAACAATGCCTCAGAACATATGAAAGATCTGGAGAGATAAACACTAACAACTGCCCTCTGGAGAGCCAAATAACTCCACAACAGGATCCTCTAAACACCGATATTAGCCTACAAGGACCCAGTGATAGGCTAAATCCTCCAACTCTGATGCTCACGAAAATGGGGACATTACATAATCAATTAACTATTATATTAAATCTAAACAAGGGAAAAATTGATATCATCATGGACACATGCTAGTTTAACCCTAAATGTGTAAGCCAAGCCCTACTTGAAATTCTTCAATTTACCTATACTAAGTGGGGAGATGTCATCCTAAAAAGTTGCCTTAAACCTAGACCTCCACAAGAAATTAGTTCCAGGTATTTAGATGGTTTGCCATGATTCTCAAAATTTCCTCACCTTCTATGCAACTCTATGTTCCATGGCATTTTCAAGACGAGGATGGCAAAGGAGAGTGGAACGTGTTTCAAGGACAACAATTCGGGATGTTGGTGTAATTTTGCACCCTCTAATATGTTTACTTAGGTAATTAAGAATATTTAATTATTTTCACCTCGGTAACCAATAATAACGTGTTCACCTTGACTTGAGGTAAACAAGTGCCACCACTGCCTCATCAATCCTTGATTGATGTTAGTTTGATCCCACCTCTTTTTAGTCAAGGCCACCTTTGTCTTAGTTAGATTGAGTTATCTCACCTCCAATTAAGAGTGATTGAGAGTTTAACTCATATCTCTTGGACATGTCATCTCCTTGATTTATGGATCCAATAGGTCTATATATTTGTAATTTACTCAATTATATTGAATATTGAATAATTTATTCTATTCATATGGTATTGTGATTAGCTTATAGGCATTAGGTCTTGGTTAGATTTGTAGTTTATGCCAAATTCTAACACGGTATCAAAGCCATGATTTCATTGGACTAATTCATCTATGGGTAATGGGGGCAAGTAGATCTAAGTTTTAGGCATATTTGGTGAATAGCGGAGCTATTTTGAGCTCACCATTGTGTTCAAAATAGCTAAATTAGCTAGGATCGACTTTTATTTTAATATTTAGCTAGGATCATATAAAAGTATATCTACCTATTATGGTCGCCAACTTCATACAACAGCAATCAGTTTATAACAGAGTTTTTGTGGAGGGTTTTGTACTGGTTCTTTGCTGACATCCATTCCCAGTTGGGTTGTACAACCTCATAGGGACATGGGTCTTCAAAAAGAGGAGAGCACCTATCATTAGATACAGTTTCAGCTTGGAACAAAGGCACCTAGGGTTGTAATCACTATTGCATTTAATGTTTCGAAGGAGAACTACATGGTTGGGTTGTAATGAGCATGAAACAGTGAGTTTTTCGACTGGTCTTCATACACTTGTACTACGACATTGAAGTATTGAAATGGGTATGTTGCCATATTAATATTTGAGCCATTTTATGATCTGGGTATTCATATTTTAGGGTGTTTATGCTTTATTTCCATCTAGGCATCTTTGCATGTTTGTATTTCATTGTTATATTTCAAATATCATATGCAAAACACAAAAACAACAAACACACAGCAATGAAACAAAAAACCAAACCGGCAAAAAATTTGGCATCAAAAAACCTTCAGAAACAGGGTGTATATTACAGTTTTTGTTTTTAAATTATAATTTTGTTAGCTTAAAATGTAATTTTTTTTATTTCATTTCCTCCGAAGTTGCACTTATCGGGGGGTGTTGGTGTAATATTGCACCTTTTAATAAGTCTACTTAGTTAATTAGAAATATTTAACTATTCTTACCTAGGTGGTTAATCATGTGTTCACCTTGACTTGAGGAAGATAAGTGTCATCACTACCTCATCAATTCTTGATTGATGGTATTCAGGTGCCACTTCTCTTTAGTCAAGGCCACCTCTATCTTAATTAGACTAAGTTGACTCACCTCCTGATTGGGAATGACTGAAAGTTTAACTCATATCTCTTGGAATGTCATCTCCTTGATTTATGGATCCAAGAGGTGGTGCTATATATTTGTAATTTACTCCATTATATTGAATATTGAATATTGAATATCTTTACTCTATTCATCCAAAACTGTGATTAGCTTATAAGCATTAGGTTTTGGGTATATTTGTTGTTTATGACAAATTCCAACACGAGAAGCCATTTTTTAGGGACTCCAAAGGAATGACGACACAAAAATTATATATATGTGGAAATTCAAATTTTTATAACTTTGGTTGTACATAAGATCAAGATTCAAGTTTAGACATTCACATAAAGCATCAAATATGAAATTCAATGTTCAATGATTCAAGTATAGCAGCAACTAAAAGAGAAAAAGATTATTATTTTCGTTACATCAAGTGCAAAATACAAATTGATTGTGGTAATTATGAGTTGCAAATGGATGGGCGGTTTAGTTAAAGGGAAAGTTTAGAGTTTGATAAGGGCCATAGAGGGCTTTGTGGGCCCCCATGCCCTTTTTTACTTTTTTAGTAAACATTTCAACTATTTTTAATTCAAAAAATTGGGGGCATCTAGATTTACCTAGAACAATTGAGGGATGTCATAGACATCCCTAGGACTAGGGCCTTGTTATAAGACATTTCGATGAGACATCCACAAAATCCATGGGGGCAATGAACAGCTAGGGGATATCCCTTGCCATCCCCATGTCCCAAGGACACCACAAGGGACAAGGACACAAGGTTAGAGAAGGGGGGGAATGTGTCCCCATGTAACCCTAATACATCTTATTAAAACCTTTAAAAGATAATTTACACATATATCTACCTCTTGATGTTCTTAATTAGTATATCCTATTATCTACCAAGGTACTAGATCTTTGTAATTGCAATTGAGACAAATTAGAAATATCCTATGTTACTAGGTCCTCCTATATAGGTCGACATACCTGGGTAATATGATTTGAGTCCCAGTTCTATGCCAGGACAACCTGGGGTTCACCCAAGGTTCAACCTAGGCACCCCAAGTATGCTATGGGTCCATCAAGGTTGTATTTGACGTGAATACATGCAGAAATTCATCACAAAAGACAGTTGAATGTAGAGGGCATTGAATATTTGTCGCAAAATTTCATCGCACAATCTGCTATAGAGCTTCAGTGCTTCTTCCCAAACTTTGAACCCATGATTGCATTGTGCAATTGTTTTTGTGTGTGCCCGTGAATGCCCTACAAGCTCTTTGAAATGAAACTATACCTTATACTATTCAGTTTTGAGTCCCTGCTCACCATCTTCTCTAGTTTTTTGTATTACTTGTCTTCTCCAATTATTTGTATTTTTTGTCTTCTATTATTTGTAGGTTTGATTTTTCTATTATAACATATTTCAGAAGACCCAATAAAATGGCATTTCATGGTAGTGTATGGAAATTTGTCTTCTCCAATTATTAATATATTTCAAATTATGAGTATTTTGATATACACCATATATATTATTTATATATACATATAATAATATTTATATATATACATATAACAATATTTATTATATATATACATGAAATAGTACCCGTAACCGCACCCGAATAAAAAAATTGCCATACCCACATAATTGAACCCCAAACCCATACCCGTTCCCATACCCGAACCAGCAACTTAGGAAATATCCAATTTCAATCTCTTGAAATAGAAGCATCAAAAATCAAAAATCATTTGCCGACAAAGAACAAGCATACATTTTTAACAAATTAATGTTCATTTAGATTGAATTTTGATCTATAGAATTTAGCATAGTTTTAAAATTCGTGACTCGAAAGAAATCCATAGACCCAATATTGACTTGGACTCAACAACTCAGCAAAACTCAACAAATTAAAAAATAATAATAAAATTCATTAACTTGGCAAAATTCTACGTAGGCGAGTAAATGGGTGAGATTCTTGGCTATAATATTTTCTCATGAGTACTCACAAGTCACACGAGTACTCGATTTCTCATGAGTACTCACAAGTCACACGAGTACTCGATGGGTTTTCATTCTATGGAATTTAGCATATAGTTGAGAAGGCTCATTTAATGAAATAAATTTTTGATATTGTAATAGTGTCATAAAAAATCAATGATTAAGGTCAAAGCTTGGAACAAAGACAAAGCTTGGTGCTTAAGCATATGTAGAATCGAAGTTGAAAGAAAAATAATACAAATACCATTATAAACACAACATTTAAATGAAATTTGATGACCTCAGGAGTTGTCTTCTCTTTCAACAAGATTTTTCCTTGTCAAAGGCTCAATAACTGTTATAAATGTTGCAATCCTTATCTGAATTATAGGCCCTTTTCTTTGCATTCACTATTTTGCATTTTAAAACCTTGTCATCGGATTTTAAATCACTTAGTATTTAGGTTTTAGGTAACTTATCATGTTCTACCCCAAATTTTTCCAAATTTCCCACAAATAATGTTAGCGAATGAAATGCAACCATGTAACTCCACACCTTCTGGTCACCAAGTTCCCAAATGGACGAGGTGAGAGCATACAAGTGCTTCAGGCTAAACAATTATAAAGCAGTGCAAATCAAATACAATTTCCACTTATTCAGCGGGCATCCACTTATTCAGTAGGGATTCACCACTTATTCAGTGGGAGTAATAAAATTAAGAACATAGGCACTTAAGCTTATTCAGCGGGAAGCCCTACAATGAAAACCACTTATTCAGTGGGCCAAAAAAAGTATGAACAAGAGAGAAAACAATCCCACTGGTGGTACTACCATCCAAGGGTTACAAACACCAAATATTGCAACTAGAAATGTAATCACAATGAAAACTAAAGGCTGCAATATCAACAACTAAATCTGATTATTCAACCTGATCACTGCTGCAACATACAATCAGACCCTTGTACCTTCAAAATAACAAGGAAAGATGCTCACAAGGATAGGGAACTAAAGCATACTAAATTTTCCACTGATAGAAGATGTTGAAAGAGATCATGAGTCTGAATTCACACCATTCAGCTGCTATATCTGCAAAATCAGAACTGTCCACAAACTGAAAATACCCAGATGTAACACCAAGGCTAGATGACTCCCTCAAAATGAGTGTTGTTCACACATAACATCTGAAACTACATAGACACAGGTTTGACCAGCATTCCAAAATTCACAGATAACTGTTGGACATTCTGTCAAACACTTGAGAAATGTTAAACCACTGAATGCTCTATTCCCATGAGCCCAAAATAATATGTTTTCATGGTTTATATCATGTTCACTCACTAAATCATCACGTCTCATAGATACATGAAGGCCATTATGTCAAACAGTTGTAGTTCCTTTATCATATTAAAATCTGAATGAATAAACCAATATGGCTGTTGTAAATCAGAAATTTCAGAAATAAGAATATATTCAATATATTCCACATACATACCAATCCATATGCCACCACACACAAGTTTGATTCCCTTCAGGTGTGACAGCAAACACCCAACAACATTGGCGCCTCATAAACCACTTCAAGCTCCTCAAAAACCCCACGTAAACCTCCCAAGACAAATATGAACCTTCTAAGAGGAGTGGCGGCACTTTCCCTCAACTCACATTGACTTCTTTCACGAAATGGGACCCATTAATCTGCCGCAGCCTGCCTTGAATGCCACATCCCTTTATAGGGTGACGCCTATCATATGAAATCGCCCCTTCTTGCTACGGCCTTATGATAGCTGCGGTCAATTTGAACTAAGGAATATGGGTTAAGAATCCCCTCTTAACACCAACGCTTAAGTAGGTAAAATCACTTCCACAACAGCGCTATACTAGGGTATGAAACCTCCATGAAACTGTACGTCCAGCAACAGAGAAGCTTCAAAAACTCCAAAAAATCATCACTAACTCAATCAAAATCAATCCCAAAAATAATCTCAATCCAAAATTGATCGGCATCTATCAAAATACAACAAACTCCATGATAGCACAATGTGATTTCTGTGTGAAACCACCATTACCAGCTAGGGTGGATCTCTCACCACCGAAACTGATCCTCTCCAAGAGGGTTTTCGTCCTCAAGGAGGAATGGAGAACACGCAAGTTCAATCCAGCAGCATAACAATATCAAATCAATAGCATAACCTCAACAATGAGCTCTCACTTCTCTTAAATAGGCACTTTGTAAGTTACACAAGAATATAATTCTTTCTTGGAAATAAGTAGTTTTTTCCTCCAACTTATATAATTCCTTTTCCCAAGTAATGGCACCCACTTTTATGTGCCTAATCAAATAATAAAACATTTTTCCTTTCCAATGAGCTATAACACTTAAGTCACCTTTAAATAATTCCAACCTTAGGAGACTTAAGTGAAAATAATAATAAAATAGCTCGTTTAATCACCCAACTTACAGAAAATCTCAAACTGAAGCAAATTGCAAAATAAACTTTACCAACACCATCCTGAAGGTTTGGAATGAAGAATGACGCCAACTGGGTGACTTTCTAAAACTAAACGACTTCTCCAAGAAGTTTAGAGAGGAAACTGGAAGGCCGAAAATGCTTCTGAAAGCATCACTGTAATCTTAAACACCAACTAAGCTCAATGTCATAGCAAAACATCACAAATAATTGAAACTGTGCTCTTCCAAGAATTATGGAGCTCCCTAACCATGCCAGGTAGCCTACGGGAACTCAGGAAATAGGCTATTGGTCACAAACTTCGCTAAATGCCAATTGGGGACATTACATAACTCAATTTCCTTCTTAATCAATTTATTATTATTTTCTTTTAATTTTACAAACCTATTAGAGTCTATACATCAAAGGTATATCATGAATGATTGTGATTTTAGATTAAAACTGATCCAAGGATCAAGCACAGCAGCAAACATCATCAAAATTGTCAAATAGAGAAAATGGCATTAGAAAGAGATTCAAATTCATGAAAAGAGGGGGCTTTGATGAGGTCAAGTAGATTTCTATTTTTTAATGTAGTTTGTATTTTAAAAACAATATTTTTTTGATGAATTCAAGTGGAGAACAATGCCCAAAGGAAGATTTTTCATGTCTTTGGAGTGAAGAATTTTAATGAATTTTTTAATGGTTTAGCATTTTGGCTACATTTTAGTCAATACTCTTTTTGTGAAGTTTGATGAAAGTTTTTATCTGTCTAGATGGATTCATGGTTCCAAGACAAGACTATGAGACGTTCACTTAAACGAAAGTGACCGCCTAATTGTATGATTAAATGTTTATTTTCTATACAATTTTGATTTTGTTGTGTCAGCGTTTTAATTTGTACCTTTCGGTACAACACAAAACGGAATAGTGTATGAGGTAAACCTTTGTTCAAAATGGAAGGGGAAGCTCTCTTATATCTTAAAAATTCAAATGAAACAACTACTAATCTAGACACAACAAAAACTTTCTCACTAGCTAAAAGCAGAAACCACAAGTACACATACACAAATTGAATCATTAAATAATTTATGACAAACAACCCAAGACTTCTGAGATTGATTAACTAAGTTGCATGCAAAGCTACAAACAAGATGAATAATAGTGCTAATACAAAACCTAACACTATCCTTCACTTTCAATCCAATAAACAGAATCTAAACACTCTAATCACAAATACATAAAATTCAAACTGAACACTTGAAGGACGATTTTTGCAGCTTAAGCATAACATCAATTATCATTAAAAATATTGTGCACAAAGCAATTATTTGTAAATTTATAAAACTCAATCTTTGGGATTCAAGATAATCAGTAATTAATCCGAAAAATCAATGTCTTTAAAACTAACTACTAAAAAAGGGCGGGGGCCTTGGCTCAATTGGCTAAAAAATTCCGTTGCGGTAAAGGTCATGAGGTCCAATCTCCCCCCTGCCCCCATGGTATCGGAGGGCATGTCGTGCCAGCGTCACCGGTCACGTGAAAAAAGTTTACCAGGCACACTGTAGTTTATAGGGGGGGCTACCCGATTCCTGCAATCTAAAAAAAAAAACTAACTACTATAAAAACTGAAAAATCTGAAAAGAAAGAACTTTAAAACATAGTTAGAAGACTCATTGAGTAATCAGCGGACTCACCAAGACTCGTGAGTTTCTTTGCTCACCACGCCGAGTCAGCATGACTCACAAGCTGAGTCTTAGGCAAGTCTCACCGAGTCCTAGCAAAAACTCTCCAAAGCCGCATGATAAAAAATCTGCCACTCTTTTGACTCATTTTTCTTTTTTTTTGTCATTTTTGCTCTCCATTTGCCGATTTCACCCAGCTAAGGAAATATTTGACATCTACATAGCAAAAACAAGGTTTGAGAAGGGATTGGAAGGATTCAAACAAGTATAGTTTTTTTTTCTTTTTTTTTTTTAATTTGGAAATCAAAAAACTTGAAAAACTAGGGGAAATGCTCTCCATTTCCCCTCACCCCTTACTTTCTAGTGTTTTTAGCTTGTGTTTGCATTCTAACTTTTTTTATAAACTTGAAAAACTTTGCTTGCTACTGATTTTTTATTTTTTATGATAAAACAACAATATCAAGGTCAACACAAATGAGTGGTAGAAAAGCCCTGCATGTACGTATGGGACATTGGGTGCTAGCAAGAGCCATGTCATTTGTAATGAATGCAAGTTTCCTACGACAGGAGGAATTAATAGATTAAAATAGCACCTTGCTAAAACACCTGGACATGATGTGAACCCATGCCCTAAGGCATCCGAAGAGATTACGAGAGAGATGCATGCCCTACTTGCTAGAATTGAAATAAAAAAATTGGAAAAGCAAAAGACAAAGGAAGCAATGGCAGCAGTGATGAATGTATCTACAGGTTCCTTTGCTGCCCAAACATTCATCATCCACATTCCTCTACTAGTGCGACTCCTGAGGTTCTATCTCTATCCGTATTCCTTCTTCATCATCACCAAATTTCTTTATTCCACGCAACATTCTAAGAGCACAACCTTCGCTTGAAGGTACCGCTTGGAATAAGGAAAAACACCATGAGGCTAGGATGGCAGCAGCAAACTTTTGGTACTATAATAATTTACCCTTCAATGTGGTGAACAACGGATATTGAGAAGGGTTGGTGAATGCATTGATAGTTGTTGGTAAGGGGTTTAAGACTCCAAAAGCTAAAGAATTGAGTGCGTCATTACTAGAGGAAGTCGTACAAAATACACAGCTTGTGGTTGATGATCAAAATAAAGTATGGTGGAAAAAGGGTTGCAGCATCTTATTAAATGGATGGACATATGGGCGTAATAGGACTCTCCTTAATTTTTTAGTGGCTTGTAATGGCACATTGGTGTTCCTGAAGTCTATAGATGCCTTGCACGAAGTCAAAAATGCTAAGACTTTGTGCAATTTATTGGACGGGGTGATCCAAGAGGTTGGTGTTGAGAATGTTGTCCACATTATCACAAATCCAAGAGGTTGGGGTTGAGAATGTTGTCCACATTATCACAGACAACCCAACAGCATAAGTAGCCGCAGGGAGACTTATTATGGAGAGGCATCCTACTATTTCTTGGATTCCTTGTGTTGCACATTGTTTGGATTTGTTGCTAGAGGACATTGGAAAGATTGGATGGGTCAAAAGTGTGGTTGAAGATGCTAAACAAGTTTCCAAATTTATTTACAATCATACTTGGGTCCTTTCTTTGATGAAAAAGCACATAAATGGCAAGGATCTTGTGCGACCGGGAGTGACACGATTTGGTAGCCACTTCCTCACTTTGCAAAGCATTATTACCACAATTCCTTCTCTTCAGCAAATGTTTGTGTCTGATGCCTAGATGGAGTCTCCATTTTCCAAAAAAGTCTGTTGATGTGTTTTTTATGCGCATGCAAACTCAGAATAAAATACCAAGTATTCTATCCTCTCTTGAATAAAGTCTCTCAAAGGCTAAACAATGTGATCCAGTGAGACAACTCCAAGGTTCCTGATTCATGATTTGTAATGGATAGACTCAGTAGTTGATGTGATTTTGCTGGTAATCACAAAGGGACTTACGCTGAATTGACTCCTTATTCCACTCTAAATATATTACTCCCTTCTTATGAAATGGAACTCTTCAAACCGAACATGAAAGAAAAGACAAAAGGATAAAGGTTTAGAAATCTATTCTAAGGACAATGAGATAATGAAACATGCTACAATAAACAAACTCCTTATGAAGCCAAACTTCGCTTCACCATGAGAACCAACAATTACACGAAGTCAATGCAATCTTCTAAGACAATTCAAGGATTTTCATATTGTGAAACATTCATCCAAACACCCACGGCTGGCACAGCTTGAACAATCTTCACAATCGAACTAAAGCATATGAAGGTTTGGGCTAACTTTACAAAGTGAGTTGCCTTCGACAATCCACGAAAAGTATGAACCATGAAGGAATTCATCAAATATCTTAACTTATAATCATTACATCAGTGAACTTCTAATCTATCAACTAAGCTACTTGGAAACACATCTCCATCATATTCAAGAATTAGAAACCATGCTAACATTCCAAAACCACAAGATCACCATGCGAACCAACAATGAGTTTGTATTAATTTTTGAAGTGTATGATTACAACAATTTCACATGTCTCTTCAATGACTTCGAAGAGTCTCCTCTACTCTACTTTGGCAGCATCTACTCCAACTTCTCTATTGATCTCTTTACAAATGAGAGAAGCAAGCCTTTTATAGACTCCACAATTACATGAATGGCCAGGATTGATTTGAGAATCAATGACCAAGAGTGTGACAACAAGGCATGATTGCCCAGAAGAGAGCCAATGAAGGCACGTTTTCCAATGTGATAAGCTTGAATTGGAATCTTTGAGAATCTCCAACTTGGACGTCCTCTTTGGCCTCTTGCTTGTTGTAGGTACATTGAACTTGGACGGGTGATGTGGCAGACTATGATTGGCTTGATGATGTGCACATGCCACCTCAACATCTTGCAAATTGGTTTGACTTTCTCTGTGTTCACATTGTTCAGAATATCTTCCCAAATTTTGTCATCTTTTGGAGTAGTCTTCGAACTTGGATTTTCACCTCTGGAACTTGGCTGCTTCGAACTTGAAACTTGGGAAATTTAGAATTTCTTCTTGTTGTCTTGATGTAATTCATGGAATTATGATGTACTTGCTCATTTCTCATCTCATCTCATGACATTCTTGATGATGTTCTTGTGCAGGATTTCTTGGAGTAGACTTGCATATGGTGGATGTTCTCTCTGCTTAGCGGATGAAATGGGTGACCTCTGAAACTTGAATGTGGAACTAGACCTTCTCCCTTCGGGCGATGACCTTGATGTATGACTTTGACGTTAGATCTTGATCATCTGGAATGGGTCTCCTTCATGTGGCAATGATGTCCTCTTCTTCACATGCTCCAAGTCTTTCTGAAATGAAATCTTCTTTATGAACTCAAGTAACGCTCCTTTGTTCTCTCCTTGGAAGGATCTCCTTGCTCTGCGAAATGGAACATCACAAATCATTCATATCATAATGCTTGATAATGTAAAATATCATGTCAATTTTCTTTCACCTTAATGCACATGGAAGATGGCCTAAGAAAAGCGCATTTTTCATACAAGTATGCATAAAGTGTGAGTTGCAAAGTGATGGTAAACCAGCGCCTAAGAGCGCTAGAAATAAGTAGTCATGTATGATGTTCTACATGCTCATAATGCAAACATCTTCCAAATCAGTGCCAACAAGGATGAGCGCTAGTTTCATATGTATGTGCATGAAGAAAGAAAGCACTGATTTCATGTACATGTGCATAGATTTTGAGCGCTTATGCAAACCTAGGGTGAAAGTGCGCCTAAATGGAAAAGCGCTCATTTTAGGCAAGCTCGAATGAAATATTTTATGCAAGAGGGGTAGATGAGCACCTAAGGGGAGAATGAGCGCTGATTCTGGAGGTGTATGCATTGAATGCATAATGCAAGAGTGGGGTAAATATGCACCAAAAAGGATGAGCGCACTTTTCATGTGTCTATGTATAAACTTACAATGCAAACACCCTCAATAGGTGTGCCAAAGAGGATGAGCGGCCTTTTTAGGTGTTTGTGTATAAAATGTTTTATGCAAGGTCTCCTCTAAAGTGTGCCTTGGGCGGACTTTTCATGCCTTTGTGTATGATGTACGTTTTTCACAATGCAAAGACCCTCTCCAAGTGTGCTTTTCCCATACTTAGGCGATTTTTAGTACCTGAAATCGAGTATATTTCAAAATATATCTAAGTAAATTCCTATACTTTAAATATTTTGAAACATAATTTCAGGATGTTTGAGATAGGTCTCAGATCCATGAGATTTAACATGTAGATTCTAGATTTTTGAGGATCCACCAGATTTCAGACTTAGTTTTCAGGATTTCAAGACATCAGACTTAGTCAATTTTCAATATCTCAGGGACATGCTTAAGTATTCTCAATCGCACCTTGTTTGATGGATGACCTTCCTAATTTCTCATTTGCAAGGAGATTAACTCACTTGACTTGTTTCCAGATAGACTCACTTCCCAGTTCGTGGAGGAGACTAGGTTTGACGACACTTCCTAAAGTTCCTACAAGCTCACAATCAAAAAAAGGTGGGTCCCCATTTGCAGTGGGGCGATGTGTGAAGACGTCACAACAAAGTCCAAGGGGAGAAGACTAAAAGAACAGTTTTTGACGAGGTATTCATCAAAAATGGAGAGGAGTTAATCAAGGTAAGTAACAAATACAAACATAAACTTTATACGAAATTATCTATTTGCTGTTTTTTTTCTTGAGGGGTTAATTTTGTAATAATTTCAATTTTTTAGGTGACAGAACCTTTGGTCAAGGTTCTTCATATGGTGGATGGGGATGGCATGCCAATGGTTTTCCTCTATGAGGCCATGGATAAGGCCAAAGAGGCCATTTTGCATTACTATGGTGGAAACAAAAAGATATATGAAATCATTTGACGCATCATTGATTGTATATGGATGAACCAACTCCACTAGCCAATACATGCCTTGGCCCACTACTCAAATCCAAAGTTCTACTTCTCTGATACATTTAAGGCCGATGAGGAGGTCATGGCAGGTGTCATTACATGCATTGATAAGATGGTGCCAAACAATGAGATAAGAGACAAAGTTATTGATGTGTTGGAGGTCAGATTTAATATATCTTATTTATGAATTTGGTAGTCTCTAGAAAGTAGAAACATCCATTTTACATACATTATAATTAACTTGTATTTCATCTATCTATTCAAGGTCTAGGAGGGTGCGGAGGGGAGGCTTTTTTCTTCAACTCAAGCAATTCAAAGGAGGGAAAAACACCAAGTAAAACAATAATCCTTTAATTTTTAACTCAATACTACATGTAGAAACTAGAAACTTGAAAGTTGAAAGTCTGAACTTTGAACAAACTCTAAATTTTTTACTTAATTTTTATATTTAAAAAAAATTTGTAGATTTATGATGTTGGCACACCAAATTTTCAAAGGCTAGCAATCTATATTTTGTCCCAACCCTATAGTGCTTCTGGGTGGGAATGCAATTGGAGCCTATTTGAGAGCATTCACACGAAGAAGAGAAATAGGTTGACCCAGGAGTGCCTCAAGGACCTTGTCTTCGTTCGGTACAACCTTCACCTTCAAACCAGAAAGGTGGAGGGCATTTCTCATGACTTGGATGAGATTGATCCTTATGGTGAATGGACTGTTGAAGAACAAAATGATGTCCTGCTTACTAATGAAGATCTTGCAGAATTGGATGCAATGGAGGAAAACAAAGACAGTTTTGAGGAAACAATCTATCATTATTTTGATACCGACTTACCTTCTAGTTCGAGGCCTCAAAAATTAAGTTACACTAGGAGGGGAAAGAGGAAGGTGTAGATTGTATTTGGAGGGGAAAATTATGTAGAAACAGAGAATAAAATGGCATGACCAATTTATCAAAACAAAGCACTTCCAAAAGGGTGATTGGGGCTTGTTGTATGACTCAAGATACAAGGATCACAAATGCAAATTACAAACCAGATGGCTAAGGCCCTATTAAATAGAGGGGGGAAACAAAATGATAATTAAAACCTTTAAATCATCTGATAATTAAAACCTTTGAATCATCTCACCAACACGAGCCGCCATCCTTACCTCACTCCTGTCATCCTTACACATGCGATGCATTTGAACTTAAGAGCATCCGGATTCCTTGGAAATTGAGTCTATCCGCATTATTTCAAACACAAAACCTAAGCCTAGCAGAGGTGAGTGATCTGAAGCAACGGAAGTGATAACTATTGTCTACAACAACCGATTGCACTGTTAGAGAATCCAGAGCATCAGATGGGTGGCGACATCATTCCCAGAGAGCCAACAGACCACACAACACTCCTAAATGATCAAGAATGCCTCCCCATTTTTCAGCAGGCATGATGGGTAGACTACTTTCAGAAGTTGGATGGCTATAATGATGAAATTGCTCGCCAATTTGCATAGACGCTAGCCAATAATGAGGCAATTGCAAAAGGATTGAAAGTAAACTCTTCAGAGGCGACTATAATGGAAGTTTTAGGGTTTCCTGCAGATGGCGAGAGATTTCCAAAAAGGGGCAATGCGGCTACAATTAGTGACGAGTTTGCTCAAGCAGGGAGCAATTCGACCATTCTTCAAAAAGGACCAAACGCCTTTCATTGCCACCCTTGTGGGCTCAAGCAGCAGCCTATATTATCAAATACCTCACATGTGAAGGTAGGCAATCTTTTCTATACACTGTACATTTTAAATTGTTGAGCCACCTTCATCATCATAGCCAGGTCAATGTTTCGAGTTTCTTGTTGAATTTATTGAATAGGATGCCTAAGCAATATCAAAAGGGTACGTCTGCCTCATTATCGCATCACTATCTAATTCAATTGCTTGTCAAAAAGACTCTAAATTATCAATTTCCATACGTGTGTTGGCAAGAATTTCTGGAGCTAAATATCATTAAAAACAAACCGAATGTTGGGCCATGTGGCAGAAAGCTAAGAATCAGACAACCCCAAAGCCTTCAAACAAAGGATGCCGAGCTAAAAAGGAAATTGTCAATACAAGTTAAAAAAGGTAAAATTGACGAAGAAGATCCTACAGCTTCATCTCAAGAGCCTATAGCAGCTTCCCATGAGTCTACAACATCTCCTCATGAGCTTGCAACATCTCCTAGCCATGTAATGTCTTCCCCTATACATGAAGTAGTCTCCCCTGAATACGCCACTCCACCAAAACAGCCTATAGTTGACGTTGTCTCTTCCTCATCTAAACCCAAAATGAAACAAAAGATAAACTCCTCCCTCTAACCCAGCTAAAAAGAGACAGAAAGTTGTCCCAATTCCAACCCAAGCTCCCCCAAGGCGTTCACAATGCCTCAAAAAGAAAGGGATAAAAACAAACATCCTTGCATCAACTTCATGTGTAGTCTTCCTTGAAATAGATACTAATTCCAAGAGGGAGAAACTGTTTGTCAACAGGAAGTGTTCAAAGTCATTTTCTCATAAGGCAAGCATTCTAATATTGCCAGCAACCTTGATTTTGACTTAGAAAAAGAATCTACGCAATCCTCCGAGTGTGTTGATTTGAATCTTGAAGAAGAATCAATTCGTGTGAAGAAAAAGGCAAGTGATGAGTTACAGGTTGCTCTACGAAGAATTGAACAATTGGAAATGCAGCTCAAGGCACATGAGCAGCAAGAAAGTGAGCTAGATAAATTAGCTCAATTGGCTACAGAGGAGATTGACAAGAAACAAGAAAGGTCTGAACAACGGGCATTTAGAACACCCATCCCATACAACAGAATCTCTCTTCTACTTCAGGTATTTTTAAAGAATTTTAATCAATGGCTACGCAAACGGATGAATCATCCCTTGAATTGTTGCTATGGAAAAGGGATGAAGAAATTCAGTTTATGCAAAAAACATAGGCAAAGGAGAAGAAAGCAATGGAAAAAAGATTTGTTGAAGAAATGGAAGAGAAGAATGTTGAAATTGACTGGCTGAAAAAGAAAATTAATCAAATGGCAAGATTGACAAAACAAATTATACAATGCCGTCCCCTTGCCAAGGTTTATGCCATGTTCCTCAAAGAACAACTTCTTAGTTTCCAGTTTATTCAGGTTTATTGTGATCTTTCATGTAAAATAGACATAGCTAGATCCTTCTTTAGGATATACCAAGCATCCACTACTGAACTTCAATGCTAGCTATGTGAATTTTATCTTCACGATTTGGCTATTCCATGGAACATAGACTGGAACCCAATTCCATACATAGGTGATGTTCAACTTAAAGCATTAGCCTCCTTCATAAGAAATGAGAAAAACAGAAGAATTCAAATGCAGAGGTATAGGGAGCAAGAAAATTTTATTTCTTTGTGGATTAAGGAGAAGCCAAGGACAGTAATAGAGTAATAGAAAACTAGATATTCTTGACAAAAATCTTCTCACTGGCTAGGAAATTCCAATGAGACCAACAAGCTGATCATTCCATGTTTAGGGAAGTAGTCACAAAAATTGGGAAGGAATCCTTTGAATTCAACAAGGCTAGATGGTAGGAGCTAATAGTGGAGTTGCATAAGAAAGAGCCACATCCAATACACAACCACCGTGCAACAATCAACAAAACACGTCGATACATCAACCTAGCTCGAGCAAATGCGCTTGTCTGGCTTCCACTTACACACAAGCCACCGCTCCTATGGTTTCTTATTCCACATTGGCGTGGAAACAGAATTTTCATTCAATAGGAAGAAAATGCCAAATGGGAGCAAAGAGAGGGTCAAAGAGGATTCTATCTGAAGCAATGCGAGGGACAAATTGACCATATGATTTCAAGGGTATAGCTCTCATGTATAATGAGAGACCTTAGTTCCTTGAAGATAACTAACCTGTTAAGCTGGGGGGTGTGATTGAAGAACACACAATTATACTAAGAGGGGGGGTGAATTAGTATAATGCAAACTTTTATTTTTTCACAACTTAAGAATCACAAGATCTATCAATGATGCACCACAAGAAGAACATGATATTTACGTGGAAACCCTTACGGGAGAAAACCACGACAAAATATTGCTTATATATAAATCTCTTTTACAATCTTTGTAGGCTCCAACCTACAGGGAACACCAATCCCCTCTTATACAATTTGTGAGCACCAACCCACTAGAGACTCCAATCCCCACTTGTAGATTTTGTGAGTACCAATCCACAACTAAGCACCAACCCAATAAGAGACACCAATATCTCGTTAAGGCAACAACCTTCTACAGATTTGGATCACTATCTTCTACAAATCTGATCACAACACACACAATATCCTTTCTTCACAAATCTGATCCAAATCACACAATGTTCTTCCTTTCAAATCTGATCCAAAAGATGCACAAATTCTTTTCTCAAATCTGATCACAATTATAACACTATATTCTCATAAATCTCTGCCTTGAGATTTGCCCAAACTCGTCTTTATATCTGCATAATCTTCTTCTTCAAATCTGCCTTTATACTTCTCTATAAATCTGCCATATACTCCTTTTTAAATCTGCATCAATCTCCTTTAATGATCTCCTTTCAAGCTTTCATATGCAAATCTGAAAGTGAATGCTAGATGTCTTCTTTTATTTCCTCATTCTCTTTTAAATCTGCTCTTACTCAGAAATAACTCATTGGAATTGCTTGCTATCAATCCTCTCCTACACTTTCCTTTTTATATCTTCAATGATGTATGTGAATGGCTGCAACTATTGCCAAGAGAGGCTACTTCATAAAACAAGATAACTCTTTACAAGAGTCACAACTCTCCTTGAAAGATCGCTGCTTTCTATCTTAAATCGCTGCTCTAAACAAATCACACCTTTTAACACATTTTAATCGCTGCTCATGCAAATCGTATGTGAAGATCATAATAATGGAGTAAGACGATTTGTCTTATGTACAACTACATATATATGACGCTCCATTGGGAGGTTGGCCATCTTTTGAAATTTAACTCTTTAATTTAAATTCTCTCTAATACTTGGAAGTTGGCCTTCATTTGAGGAGTCTGCTATACTTTATAACATGTAAATCGCACCCTTTATTAATATCTTCTAGTTGCACATCTTATCATATTAATATAACCCTTTTATGCTCAGCGCTACTCTTTACAAGAGGTTGGCCATAATATAAATAGAGAAATCTAACTTCCAAGGAGTCGGCTAGATTTCAATCTTCATTTATATTTATGATTTTGGCTTATATCTATAAGTGCTGCCTTATGTCGGCCACTTTAGACACTTAATCGACCAATGTTTAAATCTTTAATTTAAACATTATCAATCTCTTTGACATCGACGACAACAATCTTGCCAACCCGATCTTCAAAAAGGTGTTCTTGTAATGTCCCCATTTCCGGAGTGATCACCTAGTGGAGTTGGCCAGCCTATTTCCATTCTCGTAGGCTAAGTCGGAGGGCTCAAGGAATGACCTATTTGGTGAGTTTTCACACTTAGCCAATTTTGTAAGGCAAATTGATTGTGGAGAATGACTTGGCATAATTTTGTGGTAATTTTGATTAAGTCAACACTAGTCAAATAATTTTCCCTAAGGTGGAGCGATCCAATTGGAGAATGGGAAATAGAGAAAATATGGAAAAATGTCTGTGGAAAAAAATAAGAATATTTTATGATCTCTTACCTTGAGGAGGACAACTTGAATTGAGGTCAAAATATGATATATCAGCCTAAATGGTTCGCCCTTGGAGAGTGGAAGGATGGAAAAATAGCATAAAATAAAATAATGATATCTCTTGTGTTTGGGCGCCAAAGGGAGATCAGCCTAAGGAGAAAATAATAAAAAAAGACAAATCTTCAATTTGTATTTTGAGTGCCTATCTTATCTTGAGGTGGTCGGCCAAACTTGGGAAGAAAAGTAATAACAATAAAAGGATTATCATGCCCAGGTTGGCCTTGAGAAAGGAGAAAGGATTATGTATAAATAGAAGATCATTTGAGGCATTTCCAATATATCATTCATTCCTAATTTCACATTGAGTTTATCTCATTTGGCTGCAACGTTTGTTGGGCACGAATCCAAGGACAAAAACCCTTGTGATTCTTGGTGAGTTAGACGAAAACCTAATTCATCCTTGTGGAGGTTTCATCACAGAGACCTGCTTGCACTTCATTGGAGATCTATGGAGATTTGGAGCTGATTTGCATATTCAGATTTTTGGATCAGATTGGAGCAGCATTCTTTGGTGGCATTTTGTGCCATTGGCATTAGGGCATTACCCTAATTGGAGCACCACATTTTTTAGCAGCATTCTCGGTGGGTTGTGTTGGCATTGTCCTAGGGTTTCACCCTAGAACTGGAGGACCACCATTGGAGAAGGGCGACTTGGCTTGAGGAGGGTGATTTTCATCTTTGTAGGGCTTCCTCAAACCCAAATTTGCAGCAGCCATCATCTCTTGTGAGCGCCGCCCTTTGGAGGGTTGTTTGATCTTCGTTTTGTCATATTCTTGGTATGTACAACCTATGATTAGGTCTGATTTGTAAAGGCATAATGCTGGGATGTATTTGGGCAAATTTGGCCTACGTATTTTGATGTACTTGCATATTCAGAAATTCTGATTTTGTAGCAGCAGTCTGATATAAATCAGAAATCAGATGTGTTCTCATTTGTTTTGCAATTGGATGTTCATTTATTGATGGATAAGTTCATAGTTGAAGCTAATATCATAAGGATTCATTGTTGCTCTATTAATTGAGCATTTTAGAGGCATTTGTGTTCGCTATGATTATTTGTTTAAGAGCAGAAATAAAAATCAGAATTCTAGGGTTTGGAGCAGAATTCTAATAAGTAGAAAACTAGGGCAGAAATCAAAAAATTAATTTCCAGATTTTAGGGCAGATCCCATTGGGGATATTACAGTCCTTGCTTCCATCAACCAAGATTCTCCAAGACCTCTTGTTCAAGCTTTCCCTTCAACATTCTTTCATATGCCTTTGAAATCAATGACACTATATTCCAACAATCTCTTTCAATGATATTGCTTTGCATTCAATCATATTGCTATGTTGACATCTATGACAACCGTTTCCTATACTCTCGTCTGTTCATTAATGATAACTATCATAACTACCTTCTTAACAATAACAACCATTTCCTATACTCTCATCTGTTCATTAATGATAACAATCATGACTACCTTCTTGACATCAATGACAACATGTCCAACAGTGATGGGTCTCATATTTCTCTCCTATGATCCTCATGTTTCTTGTTTAAGAGTACATTTCCACAAACATTCCTACTTTTAAAACCAAGACTTTTAATTAATATTTGGATAAAAGCACTATGTTAGTTGTAAGATGTTTTAATGAATGGTTGTGTGTTAAAACAATTATTTTCAATATAATGTGGCATGTTATTTTGTTTATGATGATCTTAGAGTAGGCATTTTCTGTGGAACTAACTTCTGCCTCCAACAATTATGAGTGAAAACCCACAGCCAAGGTTATAGCATGCATGTACCTAAAGGTCCAGTTACCTGTAGCCAAAGGCCCAATTACCTACAGCCAAAGCCCGTGATTACCTATAGCTGTCCAGCAGCAATAATCTCTTCTCTGCAGATAAAGACAGATCTCACCAACAGCAAGAAAGGGTGTTTAATAGATGGCATAATGCCTATTCTTTAGCAAGGACTGTGAAAGAATTAAAAGGACCGAGTTATTCATCTTCATGTTCCTCGAATACCTTGCCTTTGCTACGCACTGATTGGAAAGTCCTAGTAGAAGTGTTCTTTAATTGCTTTGAACTTAGTTTCCTAGTTTCATTTCTCTTTCTAAAAATAAGAGTCCTTCCCTCATATGATGGGAAGTGACTGACTTGTCATAGGAATCAATAAATGTACATGAAGTAGTCCCAGATGCATATATATTGTGTAATACAGCATATCTAAGAACACAAGATATTGTCGATACATGTAGGAGATTTGAGCAGATAATTTGAAGACTGAGTTTTCTATCATACTAGTTTACTCCATTCTTTCAATGTTATGAATCAAATTATCTGCTGATTTGATTAATAGTCAATAGAGGAGAAGAGAAGGGAGTGGTTAATCCAAGCAAGGGCCCACTTGAGGTGGATTGCAACTGAACCTTAATCATGTTAGTTTAGATTCTTGCAATCATAGTTAGATTTGTCTGTTATTAATTCATTATAGTTAAAGAGTCAATTCAGTTAATTTGCAGCATCCACCATACACCTCTAGCAACTACTGTGTAACTTCTGATTAGTTAAAGAGTTTATAAGATAGATTTTATGTTGCAGCATTGCATTCCTTTTCTTATTTTGCAAAGAGTAGAATTTCCTTTCTATACACAACTCTAGTATTCCAATTCCCAGAAATCTACTGTTGTACATACAGTACTATCACCATGCCAAGAAAATACATCCTTGAGTTGACAAGATAAATGTAGTGTATCATAACTCAATAGACAGCTTGATATGGGATAAGAATATCCATTGAGTTGCATGCAAGCCTTAGTTGCATCAGGTTTGTCATCGGAGTTGGTAATTTGGGTCTAACATTCTGGGTAGGGTTTGTGTAGGCTCACAGTTTGATCTACTAAGATTTTCTGTATGATTTTCTATCTATTTTACTTTCCGAATTGTGGTCCTCTGCAAGTTCCTTGTTGTGTTGTATTAGCTAGGTAGCTAGGTGAACTCTAGTTCTGAAAGGGATGAGTTCGACGCCATGCGAGTGGGCCAAGGCAAACACCGTGAACATCCTCACACTCAGCAATAGGTCAAGGAGCTTGATACCCGAGTTGATCAGCTTGAGGCGAGGGGCATGGACAACCAACTAGACACTGTGGAGACAAAACTCCACTCACTTCTTGCGGAAAAGGTGCTATAGGACGATCTTGCTATTCTAAAGGCTTTTGTGACTCAGAGAGGAGTGCAGCCCTCTATCAAGTCGAAGGAGCCTAAATGCTATGATGGCCAGAGGGATGATCAGATGTTGGAAAACTATTTTGGGACATGGACGAGTTCTTGACGACATTGCCAGGCATGTCCAAGGAGTCAAGGATAAAGACAGCCACAACCTAACTCACGAGTGCCAAGCTGTGGTGGCAAACTCAAGCTGAGGATTTCAGGGAAGGTCGCACTGTGTCAAAGATTGACACCTGGTCCAAGTTTAAGGACGCGCTAAGAGATCAATTCCATCCCATTAATTTTGTGTGGGTCGCAACGTCCCAATTGATGGAGTTGAGGCATACCACCAAGGTACGGGATTACATAAAGTCATTCTTTGCTATTATGCTTGAAATTAAAAATATGTCTAAATTCGACAAGTTGTTCCTCTTTATGAAAGGCTTGTAGCCTTGGGATCAAGCCAACCTCAGGAGGCAGAATGTCCAAACCCTTACTGTTGCAATCGTTTCGGTTGATCAGCTCTTGGACTTTAAAGGCGATGCAACCAAAGGATTTGAGGACGGGGTTGAACCAACCAAGAAGAAGCAAAAGAATTTCAAGATGGACAAGTCCAAGGGAGAGGGACAAAGGTCCAAGAAGATTGGCAACAAGAAGCCAGCACCGAGTTCTTCCAAATATGTTGAGTCCACTGTGGCAGGCAAGAAGGCCAAAAGTTGCTTCGTATGTGACAGGCCAGATCACTCGACTAGGAACTGTTTGTAATGATAGAGAGTAAATGTTGCAAAGAAGGAGAAGGATGTGATACCTGAGATGGGAGTTAGGCATCTCCTGACAACAATAAGCTCTGATGGTCAAGCAAAGAGAAGCTCTGATGGAAAAGTTTTGGCGGCCCAGGATCTAGAACCTAGTCATGATTTATGTTTCATTGAGGTTTATTTTGGCAACATAAAGGTCTATGCGATGGTTGATACTGGAGCTACACACAATTACATTCGGGATAAGAAAGCTAAGGCATTGGGACTTAAGATGAAGGAGGCAAGCAGCTCCTTCAAGGCAATCAATTCTCCATCCCAGAAAGTAGTTGGGAACATCTCTGAGGTCATGATGCGATTTGGTTCATGGTGTGGATAGGCTAATTTTGTCGCAATTGAGATGGAGGATTTCGAGCTGATCCTTGGACAAGAGTTCATACAAAGAGGCAAAGTGGTTCTAATCCCACATTTGGAAATGTTGTTTCTTGATCATGCACACGTTGGAATGGTGAAAATAGTTAAGGAAAAAAGCAGAAGTAGTACTATGTCAGCATTGAGTCTTGGTAAAGTGGCTAGGAAAGATTACAAGTTCTCTGTTCGTTGTTGCATTGTTAGGGGACTGGGATGAGAGCGACCCAACAGAGTCATCAAGTCCAGAATAGGTTGCAGATGTAATTGAGGCTTACAGGGATGCCATGTCATACAAGCTACCTCTTGTCCTTCCACCTCACCGATCCATAGATCATAGAATTGAGCTAGAAGTTGGTGCCAGGCCGCTAGCTAAGTCCCCATATCGGTTATTCGAGCCTGAAGTAGTTGACCTCCACCCTTCCAGGTCACAATATGTTGCACCAGTTTTGTTTCAGCACAAGAAAGATTGATCACTCAGGTTATGTGTGGACTATAGGGCATTGAATAAGTTGACAATTAAGAACAAGTATCCATTGCCGCTCATAGCAGATTGCTTCGCCAGGCTCACCGAGGCAAGATACTTTACGAAGTTGGATCTCAAGTAGGGCTACTACCAAATACACTTTGTTGTTGGGGATGAAGAAAAGACTGCGATCACTAAAGGTATGGGTCCTTTGAATTCCTTGTCATGTCGTTTGGGCTTTGCAATGCACATGCATCCTTTTGTACATTGATGAATGATGTGTTCTGAAAGCTCTTGTAATAACCACCCTAGTTTTTAACTTAATAAACTTGATAAAAAAGTTCATTTAAGACTGCTGTAATAAAATTCTAAAGTCTGATTTTCAATAAATAACACTGTTGTAGTTTTAAATCCAACCATGGGAATATGGCAGAGTCATCCAGTACCTTTGTAATTCATGATTCCTGAAGTAATGATGTTGCAAATGATAGAGGTGAACCTCAAACAATATAGAATCCTTTTGAGATCAAAGAATCAATTCTGTGACACAAATTAGCACTTCTGTCAATGCACTGAATCCAACCGATTTGCCCAAATCTCCTATTCCCATAACAATATCACTTTAAATCTCTTAGCAATGTTCCCCAATCCCCTAGGCGACCCTGCTCAAGGCATATTACACAACAAAAGGGCAGCAATTTGGATCAAGGAGCTCACGTCCCCAGCACTGTCGTATGGCAAGTACGGATGGTATGACTATTCTCAATCTGCTTTCTCCAAACAGAAACCCCTCCAAATTGCCTCCAAAATTCTCTATTTCCTAAGGCGTCAATGATGCACTAAGGTAGGAGTGAGAGACCAAAGGCATGGGCTTGGAAATTCCTCACATGAGGATCGTACGACGCCCAGAGATGTACGGAAGCAGCAACTTTCATATATTTTGAACTTATATAATATTTACCAAACTTAATCCATCTTCAAGTCATCCAAACAACTATTATCAAAACTCCACAATATAGCAAAACATTGTAATACTTATTTCTTGTACAGCTTTCCTCATGATGTACGGCACATTAGAAAAGTTGGGCTGATTTATATCATTACTCCAATCAACTCAAGCACAATTGATAACTGCTCTTAATCCCCACAAAAACATTTGCTTGTTCAAGCAATCTCAGAAGACATCAAAATTTGGAATCTTCATGATACCACCAGGTGATTCTCTGTATGAAAATCACACCCAGCTGACTAGGGTATGAAAATCTGTATGAATTCAAGCTAAACAACTCTAGTTCAACTCCATAAAAGGCTTTCCCGTGCATCCCCAAATAATAAAATATATTATTTCATATAGAGGGCATTTTAATGTACTTTATGACCACTAAGTGAGCGCTCCAAAAAAATAATAAATTATTACTTTCTTTCCCAACGCTCAACTCACTCTTAAAATAATATAAAGTTGCTGACTTTATAATATGTGAGTAAAACAAGGCAACTTATAAATCATTTTAAAAATTATTTCCCTTAATTAAACCAAGTTAGCCTTCGGGAAATAAAATATTAAGGCTAATGTTCTCCAAAATTTACTAATGGGAAGGGGGCATTACAGTCCTGTTGTGACCTTATCACACATCGCCCATTGAGCAAATGGGGACCCCTCTTTCGAGTTTTGACCTTGCAGAGTCTTGGCAATCTTGGTCTGGTCGGAGTCAATCAGAGGAGTGAAGTTACAACTTGGATCTTTCAGGAGGAAAAATGGAGTAATCATTGAGAACCCGATGAAGAAGTGACAAGGCAGGAGCGTAAACTAGAATGAAGAAATTCCTCATCACCAATTCATTGAAAAACAATCAAGAAATTTTCTAAGTGTTGGAATTTCTTCTCCATGGGCGCCATCCGCCCTCCCTGGAGAAACATGCAAAATAGGCTATAATTTCTCATAATTTCTCAAGAAATTCATCTCTAGCCTCATAATTTCTCCACGAACCCTTGTATGCGCTCCATGTTTTAGGATATTTTTCAAAATTTTCAAGGTGCCTTGGAGGAATTTCTTTAATAACTCTCATATGCGCTCTCATCAAGGAAATTTCTTCATCAATCATGGAATGCACCTAACTTGGAGAATTTCCTCAACAATCTTCGTATGCGCCCTCATAGAGAATTTCTCTAACTTTCATGAAAGGCGCTCACCATAAGGGAATTTCTTCAACAACTTTCATATGCACTCCCACTTGGAGAAATTTCTCCGCAAACACTCTCATGCACCCTCAATTGGTGAAATTTCCTTAACATCTATCATATACGCCTCAATTGGTGAAATTTCTTTACTCTTTGTCATATGCGACTTATTGGTGAAATTTCTTTACTCTCTGTCATATGCACCCTCATTAGAAAATTTCTTCAGCATGCTCCAAAAGCGCCCTTGCACAAGAAACTTCTCCTTACCTTGCCAAATGCGCCCGTCATAAAAATTTCTTTACAATGCCTCATATGCACTCAACCAAAGCAAAATTTCTTTAACATCCATCATATGCGCCCCTGTGAGGAGTTTCTTCAACATGTCCTATATGTGCCCTCATTGGTGAAATTTCCTTAAAATTTGCCAAATGCACCCTAACCTTAGGAAAATTTCCTTTCGCACTTGAAATTGTGCTCCCAAAGAGAAATTTCTTTAGCATGCCTAAAATGCGCTCAGGCTTGGGACATGTCAGCCCAAATTAAAGGAAAGTCAGAATATTTTAAAATAAAAACAAAAAGGGGCCTCCAGAGAAGGCCGACCTAGGTAGAGGTGGCGTTTGAGGTAGGTATAAAAGGCAAATCAAAAACCACTTCAAAAGGCACCATTCCAAAACAAACATCTAAGGCGAATTACAGCAGAAAAATAAAATTTGCACCAAAATTCCTCAAGCTTGGAGGTGAATTTTCATGACATAGGGCTGCAAGTAGTGTTCCCAATTGCCTTCTCTTTCATTTTTTTGAGTCAAATCTGAAGGATTAATTCTTGTGAATCAAGGTGAAAGATAGAGTGTATAAGTGCATTGTTCCTTTTGCTAATTTCCCACATGCACGAGAGTATAGGAGGCTACCATGACATGTGCCTTTATTTAAGAAAAAATTACTATTTTATTGTCTAACTTGGAGTGTTTTCACGTGCTAGGTAAATGTCAACAGAGGAGACAAAGGCTAAAGGTAGAAGCAACACAAGGAGAGCTCAAATGAGGAGGGAATTCAAAGGATTGCTGCCTGAAACGAAGATCACTTCAAAGTGGAGGAATCTAACCGACACAAACTTTGGCCACATCGACTTGGAGGAGGTCAAGAGAAGATTGTATGCACCCAATGCTTCGGCGATAGCCAAGAGAATGATCTGAAATGGCATTGTGCAAGCGGCATGCTTCCCGCCCATAATGCATTGCTCCGAGCTATTGTTGGAATGTGCCAAGAACTACGATCCCAAAGAAAGACAAGTGAAAACATCTGAGGGCAGGGTGTTGGCATATCTTAGAAAGGAAGCAGTTGTGGACACTTTCGGCATCCTAGTGTACAAATCTACCATACATGCTACCAAGGCGAAGGGAGTGGAGTATCATGAATCCGGGACCAGAGACGTCAAGAAGATTATCAATGATGGTTGGATGGTGAAGCCTAAATATCATTCCTCCAAATTGCCAAAGCAACTTCTCAAATCTGACTTCTTGCCAGAATATGGAGATATGGTTGTGTTTCTAAATAGAATCATGGGTTCACCTCAAGCTGCAACCTTTAAATATTGGATGTTCTATTTCATGGAGGAGATCGCCCACGGAACCAAGATGATAGATTGGCCAGGATTGATTAGTGACAATATCGACAAGCAATTGAGGAATGTGCAATCAACCAAGACATTCTATATGACTTCTTACCTCATCTACATGTTGGCAAGGAATGAAAGATATCAAGGATTGACTTGTAGAAGAATGGTCGGCAACAAGGAAAGGCAAGTCAAGGTCTATGAGTGCTACCCGCAGTTGCAATTGGAGAGCATTGCACACTTCAGGAGGTTCAACGACACCTTCTCTATGCATATTGTCCGAACACTTCAAGGAGGTACTCACAAAAGGTTGTCACAAGAAGCGATGAACTTGGTGGGCAAATATGGTTCGTGGTTCATTCAATTCCCAAAGTTCACCTACCTTAGAGTGCAAGGTTTTTCATCATATCCTTTTCGGCTGCCAAGGTATCCAACTGATAAGATGGTGTTGTTGGAGGTCACAAGACAATTGTTGGCATATGACAAGATCCAAAAGAAGAAAAAGAAGGCGAGAGTTACTTTTCCAATCGCATTAGGAAAGAAAGAGTCATGTGAGGAACTACAAGCATACAACCTTGTACTACATAATTCAACAAGGGCTAATTTCGACCCATTCCATTCAATTAGGAACGTTTGTGGCGAGAAAGATAAGCACAGGGTGGACATAGAAGATCATTGGGCGAATGCGGTGGATGATTTTGATATAAGGAAAAAAAGATTTTCAAGGTTATCTTTGGAGATGGTGAGATTATCTGAAATATTTAGTATTCCTGATCAGCTTGAAGATGATGGAGATTGTGTTCTCCCACCGTACCATGAAATAGAGCACAAGCCTCTTCCTCCACTCAATTGGTCGGAGCCGGAAATCACAAATCATGATGATATAGTTGGAAGGGTCATCTTCAATACAAGAAAGTGGATAGATTTTCATACAAGGAAATTGAAGGAGCAAAATAAGCCCTTGTCCTACAACTTGATGGGAGGTGTAAGCTCACAACAGTCCGAGGATGAGACCAGGAATGAGTCGGGAGATGAAGAAAGTGAGCAAGGAAGCCATAATAATAGATCCATGAAAGATTTGCAAACAAAGAGTAAAAGGCAACAAGAAAGTTCATAGGACATGCCAACACAAAAGAAGAGCAAGACTAGCACACCTTCATCCAGTACTTCTTCAGTGCATGAAGTTGATTTCTTCCCGGGTCAAAATGTGACATCAATTGTGGGAGATGAAATAAGGAAGGACAACCAAGTAACTCCCAAGGCACAGCATCAGAAGAGCATCAATGAGTCTTTAGAGTCTACTTACCATACACAGCAAATTGAAGTAGTTCCTTCTAGTCCTCCGAGGGAGCCGGAGATGATCACGATTGAAGACAACTTAGAGGACCAAGGTATGGAGCCCCCACAGGAAGAGATTGGCGAAGAGATGTTGCCCACGCAGCAAGAGGTACAAGAACATGGAGAGCCTAGTGAAGACCTATCCTCATTGCCTGAATGGTTGAGAAAAGCCATACAGAAGAAACCCGTAGTGGAAAGCGAGCCTATGGATAGTTTGGAGGACTTCTTGAAGAGGATTGAGAAAAATGAAGAAAAGAAGGCGAAGAAGTTACCCAAGATCACTAGGGAAGATTCGGGCTCAAGAAAGGTGCAAGTTGCAATTCCGAAGGTGGATAAGACAATAGATGAGATTTGTCCTGAAGATTATGACGTGATGACATTCGACTTGGGGTAAACCACCAAGAAGCTGGAAGTAGAAGAGCTTGAGGGTTCAGTCAAGGTCATCAAGGAGAGGCTGGATAGAGAACAAGAAAAGAAGGATCGATTAAAAAGGGAAAATAAGGAATTGAAGAGCTACATTCAGCATTTAATGGATCCTATTTGTCAAGAAGAAAGAATTCCTACACCATGTGCCTTACTTTCAAGCGAGTCAAGTGCAAGTCTAGAGGATATGAGAACAACGTTTCAAGCAATAAAGGCGTGGATAGAAGGCTATAAAGACAATGCAAATGAGTTTATTGAGGAAGTAGTACAAGCACATGGGAGGGTCGCCTCACTCCTTGATAGAGTCCAAGCCATTTGCAGTGCATGCTCTGAGTTCAAAGTTGTCAAGGAGGAAACCATGCCGCAATTGAAGATTTTGATGGAAACTCCAAGGCAAGCTTTAGTGTATGGCCAAGTAATTGAACCTGGTTCTGTATATGATTTCTCCCTTTGGTATTGCACTTTGAATACAAGGGGTCGACTTTTGGAAGGAATTGAAAGTGAAGTTGTTCACGCAAAGGGTGTGCTCCATGATATCTATGACAGGGTCTTCATGTCAATTGAGAAGATATTCGATCATAAAGGGAATGTGGATGCGGCGGAGTTAAGAGAAAAGATGCACGCACGCTACTTTAAGAGCACTAATGCCATCTTGGAGGAGCACCTAAATGACACGCATGCAATTTCCACTTCCATGGGCACGTTTCGATCATTGATGGCAGATTGGGAAGAGACTCTCGCCGCAAGCACAAGTGAGTTGGCAATCATTTAAGGCACCATCCAAAGTTTGCCAAGTGTACCAATGCAGGAGATTGTTGAAATAGTGTCCAGATTCAATGCATCTTCTCTTAAAGGGAAGGATAAGAGCGGCATCTTCTAGAGGCTTCCGTAGTGGGATTCTAGTCAGCATTATCCTTGACTTTCCTCCTTCTCTTGGGCTATGATACACATGTCCTCTTCTCATGTATTTAGCATTTATTATGGGCGGTTGTTGTACCTACCTCGCATTGTTGTCTAATTGTGAGCCATCGATCCCTCAAGTGAATCATGGCCCTTGATTATAATTTGAAGGCTATAAAAGCCCCCCTCTCCTCTCATTTGCGGGGGAAAGACTTTGAGAAATTGTTGCCAAAACTCTGCTGGAATAAATACAAGTTCATTGTTGAGCTCTTCATGGTGACCTTGTGCTGTTTTAGATGGTTGCATGGTTTCTAAGTGTTCACTAATAGTATAAGTTTAACTTAGTTTATTTTCAGCAAGTTTATTTTATGTTCATGTAAGTTGTCATTGTTAATTCATGATTGAAATCCTTATGTGTTCATACCATTTATGATTTGTCGACGGCAAGTTGTAGTGCATTATTAGTCTGAACTTGATCAAAGCCTAGCTTCGATTATCTTATGTTCATTAACCTTCATGTTTGTGGGAGTTCATGTGCATAAGTAATTTGAAAACCTTTCACTTTCCTTAGAAGATTGCATCACCTTTGCGTAGATGTTGTCTCGTGGCAAAGTAAAGTGTGGTTGGGATTTCAATGAATTGATGATAATTGCTTGCATTTAGATTAGAATTTCCTAAACCCTTCCTCTTTTGCACTTTTTTTTCATATACTTTGTTAGGATTAGAATCAAGCGCTTCATTGCCATATCATAAACTATCAAGTTGTAGAACCTTTGAAGGAGCAATATTACCTTTTGTCCGAGAGAACATATTCCCTAACTGTTGAACATTTATGTAAGTCCCTTTGTGAGAACAGCAAATGACATCCTACTACTAAGCTATCTCAAATTGCAAAATCAAAGAACTAATATAAAAGAACCTTGGAATCTACTCATTTGATCACCAGGTTTAGCATTTGAGTGATTTTGTTCAAGAAAGGATGGAGTACGTGAGTATTTTATTCTGCGTTGCATGTGCAAGGAAAACACATCAACAAGTCCTCCCTCCCTGAAGTTGCTTGCCCTCAAGCAACTGCAACTCAAGATGCTGCAAAATCTACTCACTCTCCCATGTAGCATCCTCCAACGGTAGGTTCTTCCACTTGATCAGGTACTCACTAATAGTCCTCTTCCTGATTGTTCGTTCTCTGAACTTCAACACTCTTTTTGAAATCAATACCAGGTTGCCTTCCTCATCCAACGGAGGTAATTCAGAAGAAGCTACCACATTGTGTCCAAGAGCCTTCTTGAGGCGTGACACATGGAAACCATTGTGAACCTTGCTGTTCACCGGAAGTTCCAACTCATAAGCTACTTCACCAACTCTCCTCTTGACCTTGAAAGGTCCATAAAAACATGGCTTCAACTTTTCTGCTCCACTATTCTTGAGAGTGGACTGTCGATAAGGCTGCAATCTCAAATAAACCATGTCTCCCACCTCAAAGGTGTGCTCAACACAGTGTTGATCTGCATAATATTTCTACTGGTTTTGAGCATGCAAGAGATTGTCTTTCAGAGCCTTCATGATATCTTGACTTTGTTGTAGCAAGTCTTTGGTCTGGGGCACTTTGCACTCATCAGAAATTAGATCAACAAAACTAGGTGCATTATAACCATAGAGAGCCATGAATGGAGACATTTTAATAGACATGTGATAAGAAGAGTTATAGCAATATTCTCCCAAATGAAGCCAACGAACCCAAGCCAACTGCTGTCCTAAAACATAATTTCTCAAATATACTTCCACCCACTCATTTACAATCTCGGCATGCCCATTAGTTTGTGGATGATAACTAGTGCTCGGAGTGAGCTCAGTCCCACTCAAACGGAACAACTCTTGCCAAAATAAGCTTAGAAACTTGTTGTCTCAATCACTATGTTCCGAGGCAACCCATACACTCTAAACACTTCCCTGAAAAACAGTTCAGCCACTTGGGCTGCTCTAAAATCTGAACTGATTGCAATAAAATGAGCAAATTTTGTCTATTTGTCTTCTACAACATAAATAGAGTCTCTACCTTCAACCTTAGGCAGCCCGGTAATGAAGTCCATCGAAATGCTTTCCCATTTCTGAGTGCGAATGGGCAAAGGTTGCAGTAGACCAGCAAGGTAAGTATGCTTGTTTTTATTCTGTTGACACACCAAACATTCTCTAACATAGTTCATGATATCATTTTTTAACCCTTTTCATGAGAATCTCTCACAGATCTACTTGTCTTGTACCTAGTAGAGACCTCTTCATCTCTATATGGTGCCACCCTCCTCAGCAAGGAAAGTATCTCTATGCTATAATATTTTGGGGACAGAGCAAATGCTAGGAGATGCAAGGGCGTGGTCATCTTATTCCAACAGTCAACAATGGTCTTTTGCGCTCTTTTAAAAAAAGTTTTGTGCAGTCATGCTCCTTGGCTTCTATTATGGTCCTTATTTTATCAACCATGGAGTCTATGCCATCATAAATTTCATCCAAACGTGGTCAATACATATCAACATACCTAATCATGATCATGATGGGCTCAATAAAACTCAAAACACATTCCACACAAGCCCACCACTCATCATCAAGGATCAATACTTTGACTTTTTGGACTCTCTCTATATGCGATTGCCTCCATACACTCCAAAGAGTGTTGATGACTGAGGCGCTCAATGCCTCTCACACCTTCACAAGTCGTCTCAAAACAATTGTGTATGATGTGAATCAAGTCTCGGCAACCTAATATGGTGTAAAAAATAGAACAAGTTAAAAAATTAAAAAGTAGATGACATATCAAAAATTTAAATATATACTAACAAAATAAAATTACCTTCAACAACTTCAAGTTGGAGAAGGTCCTGAAGATAGCTTTTAACATATGATGATTTGTCACAAACATTTGAATCTCCTCAACCTCCATGTAGATTTCTTTGATCAACTCAATCTCTATGTCAATCTTTTGTAGTATCAAGTTGAGAGAGTGGACGGCACATAGTGTCAAAAGAATATGCCCATGTGTACCCTCCACTATCAAACCAACTGCCCTAAAATTCTGATTTTTATTTCTGTTGAAACCCTAATTCTGAATTCTGATTTTTATTTTCTGATTTCAAACAATTTATCACGATGAACATATAAGTGCCCAAACATGACAAATAAACATGGCAAATGACGCTACCAATCGATATTCATAACAAACATGAAATCCATCATGAAAAACACAATGTAGGGCATCCAAATGCAACAAACAAATCTGATTTTCCGTAGGAAACTTCTTCTGTTACAAATCTGAATATTCTGGACTGGTTTTACAATAAATTCTAGGGCACAAACATGCCAAACAAATGCCCAGATTTCTGCTCTATAAATCAGACCTAGAACTATGATTCTACATACCAAGAATATGCAAAATAGATGACAAATGTCCAACCCTAGCTGGGCGAATCCTTCCTTGACAAGCGCCTAGGGTTTGCTACTCCAAAACATGCCAAAATCGCCCTCCAAGATGGCGCTCAAGTCTGCTCCAAATGTGGTGCTCAAATTAGGGCAAAACCCTAATACAATATGCTCACAAAATGCCACAATAGTGCTGCTCAAAAACTGATCTTCAAATCTGAATATGCAATGATGCTCAAATCCTCCAAATCTCTCCAATGAAGCACAAGTAGAACTCCGTGATGAGTCCTCCACAATGATGAGCTAGGGTTTCGTCCAACTCACCACATTCGCAAGGGTTTGCATCCTTGGAATGAAGCCCAACCTAAGTTGCAGCCAAAGAGTAAAAATTCAAGAGAAAATATATATGAATGATGATGAAAAGCCTCCAAATGACCTTGTATTTATATCCAATTCTTTTCCCTCCTTAAGGCTGGCTGACCACCTCTTAGAACCTTCTTTTTTTCCTCCATAGGGTCGACCTCATGCTAGTCGCCCAAGTGCACAAATAAAAATATTTAATTTTGTTTTCCTTCCTCTAGCTTGACCGACCTAGACAAGGTATTTTGTTTTTCTTATTTTCTTTCCTTCCTCCAAGAGGAGCGAACCACTTAGGCATTCACTATTTCATGTTTGACCCTTCACCTAGGTCATCCACCTCCAAGGGAACTTATCTTAATTTATTTTATTTTTTCCTCAAAATATCCAAAGGCATTTGCATCTTTTTTCTTCTTCCTTTCATCATTCTTTCTCTCCTTGGTCGCTCATCTCTAGGGCAAATTATTTTATTTATTTTGACTTATCCAATAAGCTCACAAAAATATACAAAGCCATCTCTCATCATCAATTTGCCCTAATAAAATTGACTAAATATGATATCTAGTCAATTAGGTTATTCGCTTAGCCCTTCGGCTTAGCTACGGGAATAAGATTGGCTAACCATCTCCATTAGGTGATCACTCGGAGAATGGGGACATTACAAAGGATGTGGACCAGCCAGTTGTGTTAATCCAATAGGAGGTTTCTGCAATCCTTTCTTGGAAAGAGGATGTACTCTTTCCTTTGATTTGTTACTTACCATGTCAGTGTTCTCTTGTTCTTTGATATATCCCATTATTTGTTCCTTTGGCAACCCCTTTTTATTCAGCCTTGGACAAACTCTTATTCCTAAGCCGGTTATAGCACATAGGTGAGCTTTCACTCAACTATACAAGCTCTTACAATCATTCCCAAATTGGCTACAACACCAACGATAACCCCCACAACCAAGAAGTTGCTCAATCATGGTTGTATGTCACCTAAGAGGTGACGCTGCATCAAATTTAAATGATCCCTCTACATGTGGTCCAACTAAACTAGAACTACCACCCATTCTGTATAAATAACAAAACAAAAAAAACATTACAAATTTGCAGCCCTACAATTAAATTTGAACAAAATGGCATTATAACTCCTATATTATGTATAAAAGGAATTAACAAAATTCATAACATTTCTTAGAAAAAAACTTGAAAAAAACTGAAAAAATTTGAAAAAAATCTTCAAAACTTGAGAAAATTACAAGATTCACTCACCTTTGATAGATCAATCTTCCCTATGCAGCGCTTTCTTTCATGTTGTTGTAGGTATCTCTCCCATAGCCTTCACCTTCGAAGAGAGATGCAACAAGTACAACCTTCAAAAATCAACAATGGCAACTTGGAGGGAAAATTATGTTTTACTCACTTCTCTTTGTGAAATGAGACAAAAGGAGTGAACAGCCCTCACATTAGGGCAAAATTAGGTTACGTTGCCACTTTTTGTTTTAAAAAGTGTGTTTTTTGACTTTTTGGGGGGGCGGCCCATGGGTTCGCCTGGGTCTACCCTGGGCACCCCAAGTACCTTGTGGATCCTCTATGAAGGACCCACAAGGTACCCAGAGTGCCCAAGGTGGACTATCCCAACCCCAAACCTATATGAGATGGGTACGCAGGGGAGTTCTAAAGAACCCAATAACATAGGACATAATTAATCACATGACAACTCCATAACATTTTTTAACAATGTGGTACTTGTTAACATGATGTTTCCACAGTCCATGATAGTCAAATGAAAGTTTCTGGTTTAAACTGTGTTGCCTTTTTTTGCATCGACCCCTCTAACATTCTTTTGAACTCTGGTGTCTATAAAATAGATTGCTCCTGTGGCACCCCTTATATTGGAGAAACAGGTAGATCTATCTGCACGAGAATCAAGGAACATACTGCAGACATTAGGCATGAAAGGGTTACCAAATCAGCGCTTGCAGAGCACTCCTCTCACACCAAACATCACATCCGCCTCGAGGACACCCAAGTCCTAGCCCGAGAAGATAACTACTTTAAAAGGAAACTTAAGGAGGCCATCTTCATCAGAAACAACCCCTCCAACCTAAATCGAGACGATGGGTGGACCTTAAGCCACACATGGAACCCCCTATTAAGCTCCCTCCAAAACTAATCCCCTCTCCTTCGGTTTCTCCTTTCCGTCTGTTTCTGCCCCCTTTGTTGTCGTTTCCAGGACCTCCTCACCTCTCTCCTTCACCTTGCCCTCCTTGCCTCTCTTCCTCCTCTTCTCTACTTCCCACCCCTTCTCACTTTTACTCTCCCCCTGTTTGCATCTTTTTCCACCTTCTAGGTCTTTCCTCTCTCTTCCTCCCCTTTTCCTTCCTCCTTTTCCTTCTCTTTTATCGGTTTCTTTTCTCTCTTCTTCCTTTCTTTTTATCTCATTGTCTCTTTCTCCTCCTTTCCTATGTGTTCCAGTTTTTGGCTTGTCCACATTGTGCACACACTCTCTTTATTTACAAGTTTGGGCTTTTTTCTTTTTTCTTTCTTCTTCTCTCTTTACCTTTATGTTCTCGTTCTTTGTTTCACTCTCTTCTTTCACACCTCTTTCATTTTTCTTATCTTCTATCTTGCCTTTCCTCCGTCACCTTTGTCCTCTTCGATTTACTTATTTGTCTTTTTTCTTCCTGACTTCTTTCTTCTTGTGGCTTTGGTTCTTCATCTCGGTCCTTCTTCTCGAGCTTTTGGTTTGTCTTTTGTTGCGCGCTCACTCCTTTTTTCATTATACTTACTTTCGTCCATCTTTCTGCCTTTTAGTTTCTAGTTGTTGGTCGTAACTTCCGTGTTTCACTCCAACCTTTTGTCTTTTCTTTTCTGTGTCTTTCTTCCCGTCTCCTATTTGTCTGCTAGTTTTTATTTGGCCTTCCCCTTTACACATCTCCTTTTTACTTTTTCACTGTTGAGCTTTGTTTTTCCCACCTTCTCTCCGCTCTCTCTCTTTTCTCTCTCTTCTTCTCAGTGCTTTCTTCTTATTCCTTGTTGCCCCTCTAGGTAGTTTCTCTCCCCTCCCTCCTCTTCTTCTTCATTGATTCCATTCTTCAATCTTCCCTTCCTATACTCCCCTCTTGGTTGCTTGCTCATGCTCTTTCCACTCCTTTCACTCTTTCCTGGTCTTTCTCGTTTACCCATCTTTGTTTTGGTCATTTATTTTTTTATATTTTTATTTTTTGGTTTAACTTTACTTAATTTATTTAGCAAGTTTGTGTTTTGATTACCCTCTCTTTCGTTTCATTTCCTCATTTGTCTCTTTCTTGCTCTTCTTTACCTTCTAGACTCCGAGCTTTATTATCCTCAATTTCTTAAAATTTTTTAAATAATCTCTTTATGGTTTAAATTTTCTTATTTATTTACTTATTTTTCTTTCTCTTTTAATCTCCTCTCTCTATTTTTATTTTTTATTTTTTATTGTGATTTATATTTTATTTTCCTTTTATTTCTTACATTTTTTAATACTTTATATTTCTTATATCTTTTTTGTCCTCTGCAACTCTTTCCTCTCTGTTTTTTGCATTTTTATTCTTTGTCACCAACTTTTTCCCTCTCTTGTTTTTATTAACTTTAATTGGTGGATTTATATTTGTCCATTTTTCTTTATTTTTTAGTTTCCTTAGCTCATGGCAACCTAGCACTCCGTGCCATGAGACTCCCCCCTCTCTCTTTTTAAGTTAAACTAAGTGTGCAATTTTACTATCTCATTCTCATTTTTTTCCTGATGATGGATCATGGAGTGTGATCCGAAACGTCGATGCAAAAAAAGGCAACACAGTTTAAACCAGAAACTTTCATTTGAATGTGATACTTATAAACTTTATCTATAACTAGATATTATGACCATAAAAAGATTTTATACTCTCAACAATATTAATGACCAAAAGTGTGTCAATCATCCAAGCAAATCAATGTATATCCGGCAACCTTAAAAAAGATCTCATCTAGATTTGATCTCATGAAAAAGGTTTGCATAGGAACCAATGAAGGGTTCATATGACTAGTCGAGGCATGGCATGGGATGTCAGACAACCGCAACGAGAAGAGAAAGACAGCCCACTATAAATGCTATACACTCATATCCGTTAGTGTATATATAGATTACAAACTATATACAAGGAAGCTTCTAGAAGAAGAGAGATGCATATAAACACATGTACAACATTAAAGAATACACAATAGCCCATTTGATGATGTGTACAATATTTAATATACAATAACATTTAGAAAAATACAATAGCTGATGTGGTTATGCCTCATATCCAATGATAAAATAATGTGACTATGTCCCATCAATTAAGCAATGGAATAGTGATGTAATGATGATATCAGTGATTCTGCAAGATAAGATAATCTTTAATACTTCCATGTTAAGCTTAAAAACAAATGGATGCTCAACATGGGGATAAAATTCACTCCATAACTGATAAGATAATTATTTATATGTTTAAACTTTATATGAAATCCATCAAACTCTGCTTGGTAAAATCTAACACTACTACTTCAATATGTTGCTTCTACTTATTTTGGCTCTGACAGTTCAGGAAAAAAAATACAACCATCATGATCAAGAGAATAATTCCTCTAGGGCATGCAATACCATGCTGGAAATCAATCTGTTGAATGAATTTAGTTCATCACTGTTGTGACCAAATCACACATCACCCCATTAGGAATAGGGACCCCCCCTTTTTTTGAGCTCTGTGCTTTCAATGAGTTTTTGATGATGTCCTGGCTCATCTTCCTCTGCCGACCCGGTAATGATTTCCTCTTCTATGATCTTTGGTTCATGATTAGGAGGCAGATGAACTTGCAATAATGAAGAATTATGATCAAATCCCATCCAGATAATGAATAATGAGATTAATCCTGAAGTATGTTTGAGACCCTGAAAAGACTAAGTCTGGAGCCTGAAATCCTGAAAATCCTGAAAAATGGCTAAGTCTGAAATCTAGTGAATCCTCCAAATTCTATATTTTGCATCTTAAATCCGGTGGATTCGGGACCTATCTCAAACATCCTGAAAGGTATATTGAAAAATATTTAAAGTATAAGAAATTCAATCTCTCAACTTATACTTACCTTTACCCGCGCGATCCTGAAAAATGCCTGACAATTCCAGAGGATTCAAAAAGCTGATCTAGTGCGACGGGGCACTTAAATGGCGCAAAATCACGAGGAAAAAAGCGCTCTCAATTGCAAAGTAAGATGAGGATTTCTATTTAGTGATCCAATGCGCCCATCTAAAGCTTTGAAGTGATGCGATTCTAAGACCTTGAAGTGATGTGAAAATATTAAAGATTCTAAAGACCTCGATCTAAGGCGAAAAAACTAGAGGATCTTCTTTATCCCATCTAGTGCGACCAAAGTGAAAACATCATTTTTGAAGGAAAGGGATAAGGATTTCAAACACTCAACTAATGCGAAAATGAAAAGACAAGTCTTGGAGCGAATCTTGGAGTGAATTAAAAGATGATAAGTGTCAGAGGATTTCAATCCCTTATCCAATGCGCTAGGATGGAGGATTGACTCCGAAATCTAAAATTTTGAAAAGAGATTAGAGGATTTGGAAAGCTTAACTGATGCGCCACCTAGAAAGAAGAAGTTGTCTCAAGGTTTTTTGACTTAAGAAGGATCTAGTTTGAAAGGATTTGAAAAGTTCAACTGATGCGCCAAAATCTAGAGGATTTTTATTCCTCATCTAATGCGCCAATGGACGACTCCCAAACATTCAACGCAAGTGCCAAAACCAATTCACCAATGTGAGACTAGAAGATTCAAAAAGACTATCCAATGCGCTAGAAACTTGAGGATTTCAATCCCTTATCTAATGCGCCTATCCAGTCAAGCATCCAAGGCGAAATCTAGAGGATCTTCAATGCCTCATCTAATGCGACCTCATGAGGGGAAACTCCAGAGATTCTAACGTAGTGATCTAGTGCGCCAAAGTAGTTTCAATGTGAAGTTTGAAGGATCCTTATCTAAAGCGAAATCCAGAGGATTCTCCATCCTTGATCCAATGCGCCCTACAAGGAGGAAAGTGGACATCTAAGGTCAAGCCTTCAAGGTTTTAGTTCAGAGGATTTTAAAGCCTTGTCCAATGCGCCAACTTCATCAATACACCTAAGTTTTGAAGCTTCCAACAAGGTGATCCAGTGCGCCTACTTCAAGGTTTTCCAATGCGCAACATATAAAGAAGAATGAGATTTGTTTCTAGAGGATCTTCCTTATCCCATCCAATGCGCCAACACCATGCATGATTCGCTAAAGGGAAAGTCCATCTAATATACCGAAGTTTTGGAGATTTCAACATAATGAAGTGATGCGCCACTTCCAAGACCTTTTATCAAAGTGCTCAACAGGAAGAAATCAAAGGTGGCATCTAGTGCGCCACACATAAGGGAGAATGAAGTTCATTTTTGAAGATCTCAAGTTACCTATCTAGTGCGCCACACATGAGAAAGACTCAAAGTTGCTCATCTAATGCGCTAAGAGGGAAGAGGGTAGAGTATTTCAAAACACTAACTTGAGGATTTCAATCTTTCAACCAATGCGCCACTCCTTTGCAAGTGAAAACGAGTTCAAACCAAAGTAATGTTGAGAGGATTTTTATCCTTCATCCAATGCGAAATGCTAAGAGGAATTCAAACATTGATCCAAAGCGCCACACATGAGGATTTTGAGGGTGTAATCTAATGCGACTATCAAAGAATTAAGTCTTAACGTGAAATGCTAGAAGGAATCAAAGGCTCCATCCAATGCGCCTAGAGAGTTAGGAAGGGAGATCAAGGTATTTCAATCTAAAAGAAGACTTCAACATACCTATCCAATGCGAAATGCAAGAAGAAAGTCAAACACTAATCCAAAGAATATGAAGAAGACCTCGAAGATGTTATCAAATGTAAAAGGCAAGAGGATTTCCATGCCTCATCCAATGCGCTTGAAGAAGAAGGTGTAAAAATTTCAATCTACAAGGAGATCGTCAAGACCCCATCCAATGCGACAATCAAAGGAGAGGTTATAAACATTTAATGGTTTTTGCTTTGAAAAATGTGGAAATTGCATCATATTAAATGAAGATCAATCAAAATTAAATGTTTTTCACTATAATAAAGAGGGTCGGCCTAGGTAAGAGGTAAAGTTTTAAAGCAAATTCTATATATATACCTCATCACCTTCTCATTTTTTTATCATTTTCAAAGAGCAGAATTACTTCGCAAAAGCAGATTTGTCTTCAAGGAGCAGCAACAAGAAGGTTTTATAGAAGTACAAATTTGATTTTGTCAATCCAAGCAAGTGGTGGATCAAATTTCAAGGTATCAAATTCAAAGCAGCCTATCAAGTAAGTCTGATCTGAATATTTTCTGATCTGATTTTCTTTTTTTTTTCTTCATTAGATGCATTTAAATTGTTCAAGTATTGGTAAAATTTAAGAAGGATAAGTGGATTTTCATAGATTCCTTAAGTCTAGATAATAATATTTCATAATTATAAAGGAAAACTTCATAAATTTAATCCACTAAAGTAGCTGAAGTGAAGTCTAGATTGTGTTTGCAATTACTTATTCGCGTCAAGTTTGCAGGATCATGGCAATGACTTCCAAAGAGCGACAAGCAAAGATCCGGATGGATGCTAAGGGGAAAATTCCCGAATCAAAGCTCGTCTCAAGGTGGACAAATGTAGGAGACACGAATATGGGCAACAGCAACTTGGAAGACATCAAGTCAGTCCTTGAGGAACCCAACGGAGGTAGTCTTGCTCGAGCCATCATGAGGAGTGGAGCCATTGAAGCCGCTTGTTTTCCGCCAGCTTTGCCGTGTCCAGAGATGATCATTGAGTGCGTCAAGAAGTATGATGTAGATACAAGACAAATTACAGCCAAAGATGGAACAATATTAGCCTATTTGCGAAAGGAAGCAATAGAAGAGACTTTCAACATTCCAACTAGGGAGAGGATAATCAGTATCTCCATACAACAAGGGGCAACTAGTTGATAAAATTGAAGTAGATATGTCCAGAATAAGAAGTGTTCTTCTAAGAACAGAGAATCATATATACACTGCTTTGACAACAATATGTAATCCTTATGGAAATGTTACTATTGAAAACATGAAGCAACAAGTTAAGGCATTCTACTTTCAGTATGATGGACTTGATGAGGGTCAGCTGGATAGTATATTCACACTTGCATATCGTCTTGGAGAAAATAAGTCTTGGATAAATGACTGGGAGAAGACACTTGGCGTCTATGAGTCAGATGTGGCAATGGCAAAAGGATCCATTAATGCGGCGACAAGTGTACCAATGGAGGATATTGTTCAAATTGTGTCTAGATTCATTGTATCTCATAGTACTACTACATAAAAGGGATATGATGTGGTTTCCTTATCTTCTTGAAAAGCGTGCCTTTGTTCTCTCCTTCATAGCTTCTTTCATTTAATAAAGTGAGCCTCCTTCATTTAATAAAGGATAGTTTGTTACAACTACTTGTGATGTGGCTTGATCTGGTCCGCTGATTCGGCCGATCGATCTTGACCCTTCTTTCCTTTGAGGTCTATAAAAGAGCTCTCATTGCTCTCATTTGAAGAGGTTGGAAATTCTGAAATTGTTGTAAGAGCTCTCTGAGATTATAAAAGATTCATTGTTTTGGTGATTCTATTTATGTTTCCGAGTGTTGCATGGTTTCAATTTTCAAACGAATATTAAGTTATAAGTTTCTTTAAGTTTAAGTTAGTTAATGAAAGGTTGCTTTATTGCTTTGTGGTGAAGTCTATAAGTTCATACCATTTGTAGTCTACGGCTTGTGGATTGCAGTGCATGGTTAGTCTGAACAATTGAACGTCAATTTGATCTTTATGCTTGTTGAATCTTTCATGAGCATAATTGATTTAAACATCTTGTACACCTTTGAAGATTGCACCTATCTTGTGTAGTTGTTTTATCTTGGCGAAACAGGATCTGGTTCGATTTCACTCCAAGTAGTAAACATCCAAGTGTTGTAATTTCTGATCATTGTAGTTGTTTGTTTGCGTAGTAACACTCAGGTAGATAAGCAATTGCCACTAGTAACTGGTCTTTTCCCCTTTCTGAGGTTTTCCAGGATAAAATTCGTTTGTTGTCTTGTCTATTTTTCTTGCTTTTCAGTCTTCATTTTCTATCTTCAACAACAATTTCAGACCTCTGTCTGTCATTTGTTTAATACAATTAGCACAACAAATTAATTGTTTGGTTCTTCATTTCTACTTAAATTTCGAGAAATTTGGATCATAAATGCTCTGCATGTGAAATCAATTTGCAATATTTATAGCTTTGCAAGGCAGTGATAATAAGTAAATAGCCAACGTGGATTCTCGAAAAGAAAAATGCATGCACTCTAAACCCATTTCTTTCATTTCCCATAATTTTCCCTCCCTTTGACCACAGGGTTGTGTACTTGGATTGAACCGTGGGAATACATGAGTGCAAAAGCACATATTGACATGTGTAAGAGAGAGAGAGAGAGAGAGAGAGAGAGAGAGAGAGAGAGAGACCTCAAACTTGCATTGATGAAGCGGTTTCCTTTTGATGCTGCATCAAGTGCTGTGACATAGTCATAAAGTCAACAAACATAAATTAGTTATGCATCAGGTGCTGTGACATAGTCAGAGAGAAAACAAACATAAATTAGCTATGTCACATGGACCTTGTTGTAGCCACCACGATGCATCAAAAGCAATTTGATAAAACCTTTTTTAGCAATACATTATCAAAAAAATACAGATCTTATTGAAAGAATTTAAGTCAATAAAAAACAGCTTAAGGTATTAAAAGTTAAACTAAGAAGGTCTCGAAATAGGAAAGCATGGTTGGTTAATTGTGAGATTCGACCTAATTTCAAGAAGAAGTTTTTTCTTTGCATTCTTATGAATGGATTGCAGACTAATCCTTTAAAATTTACTCTGTAGATATAGACCATAATTCTTTTAGGAGTTCAACACTAAAGTAATTACCATGACATTTATTGTAGCAAGATATGCAGTTGTTGCAGAGGCACACCTAAGTTGATCCTTGTGACAAGAAAAGGGGCTCACTACAGAATGATTGTAATGTCCCCTTTTAAGAAGTTCAAAATTTCTTAACCTTGCACACAATTTTGACTTGTAAAAGAGAACATTAGTAACCAATAAATCCTTATAACATCATAATATTGCAATTAGGGTTAGTAACCACATAATCATAATCAATATCAAAGTTCATTAACATATATGCATTTCACATTTTCTCATTTCTATCATATAAAGATTTCCATGCTATACCTTAGGAGAGTCATTCTATTCCTGATCGTTAATCTACTCTACTTCACCCACCCCATATGAGTACGGTTACATTAGGGCACTGATGTAACCAAACCCACTGCCATAGGCCCAAAGGCTTCATTGCAACATGATGCAATTCTTCACTATTTGGCTCAAGGGGCTTCATGCTACATGCAGCAATTCTTCACCCGCTTGAGAGTCACCTACCGTTAGGCCATTTATAATAATTCTTAAGTCTACGCAACCTTAGGCCCAAGGGCTTCACGCTACATGTGGCGATTCTTCACCTCTTGGCTCAAGGGACTTCACACTACATGCGGCGATTCTTCATCCACTTGAGGGTCACCTAGGTGCTAGATCATTAGACCGCCCTTCCCTAACTCACTACCATACTCGTAGGGTGATTAATGATGAGGCTACTTGCCCTTCTCCGAGTATATCATGGTTTTTTTTTAATCATGTCTTATAAAACTTATCATTACTATCTCATTGATTGCCATTCACTAGGCATCATATAACTTTCATCAAATAAACATTCTTATGTTATGAGCATCCTTATTCTATCATGTTATAAACATTTTTATTGAATTATGGTTTCCATGCCACTAGGATTATAACATTCCTATCCTATCATGGATAAGCATTCTTAATGATAAACATTCTCATCCTATGATGAACATTTTTATTCTATGATGAACATTCGTTCTATTATATTTTATTCTTTTATGATAGACATTTGTCTATTCTACTATGATAATCATTCCTATGCATTCATGTCTGATTTAGAACATTCATAGTCTAATTATTATGGGGTATTTTACTTAAGATAATGCACATACCTTTTATGCTGATATGTAATTCTGTATGATGGTCAATTTAACACAGGATTCCAATATTTTATTCCTCGTTGTCAAAGAATAGTAACTTCTTTATCTACTGCGATTATCCAATTGGAATCGCTGTTCTATATTCTGGTTTATGATGACTCTTATCTGCTGAATAGATATGTTACTTTAATGCTCTATCGATGTCTTAGATGCAAATTTAGATGAGTCGATTTGCAGATCTGATGTAAATATTTGAAGGCTTGAGATGAGATTTGAATGTCTCAATTGAATGGTGTAATGTGATTCGCTGCAGAGCTCCATTACTCGATGGTGATAGGAAGCGTTTCTTTTGCGATCGAATAATGTTATCCCGTGATGGATCCCAGAGATTGTTGCTTGATATGAGTTGATGGTATCCTGATATCCTCTCATTCAATCATCAATTACCATTTATATGTTGGGTGGGGTGTTGGTTGACCATCGGTCACCACTCTTCGCAATGCTCTTTCAAAAGGTGCTAATCATCTCTTCACTATTTATCACTGCCTTATAAACAATGATCAGCGCTCATATTCTTTTAACTCGTCGACGGTTCTTGGTTTGTTCTATTTTCCATTTTATTAAATTCCTTTATCATGGATTGTCTTTTATTAAGTTATGCCCCTTTTGGTCTGATCGCTTCCATCTAACAATCAATGGATTACTTATTTTATAATAATCATTGTCATCCTCAAGGTGATTCGCTGGCTTGTGATTAGATGTTTGTTGTCTTCGTTGTTTAACCCCAATCGCAGTTTATATGTTATTCGTTGCCTTAGACTTTTCAATACTCCTTTTAAGAGGAGTCGGTCATGGATCGACCCTCCATCATTTGTAATATTTTGATTTATAATCTTACGTCTATTTATTAATATTTAATTACCTTTATTTGATCTATAATATTTAATTTATAATATATTTAATATTTATATATTATATATTATATTTATATAATATATATATCATATTTAATAATATATTATATTAAAATTGAAATATTATAATTGTATTTATATTTATAAATTCAATATATATAATAATATTATATATGTTTATTAAATATTATTATATATTTGACCATCATCACAAATGGTTTCTCTATTTGTTTAAATCTTTAATTTAAATAATGTCGTAATATCAAGACATGACAATGATTCACATATGCTCTATTACAACATACCAACTCTGACATGACCAAACATCAGGCCCAACAGGTTCTTAAGTGCTATGATAACTAGGACTGAGCAACAAGGTCAACCTCAAAATTGTTCTTTTGGGTGTGAATACTGAAAAGCTTCAGACAATGATTCAATATCATGTGCCTATTAAAATAATATTTGCATAGTTTATTTAAAGGTCAATATTGTAATATTATTAGTTTAGATTGTTTCTATATCTGTTGCTTTATTAGCTTTAGTTTCTTTTAGAAACATCTGTATTGTAATTCTTTATATAGAGCCTTTGTCTCTATTGTTTAATACATTAAGATTTTACCATAACAGTGCCAAACTAAACTGGCTGTGACATTCAAATAAAGTCAAAGTTGAGTGCAAATCCTGACACACATATATCACTGTGTAATATCCCTTGCCACTTTTGAACTCAATATGCTGATATAAAGCTCAAGGAATATTGTCAAACACTTGGCATACAAAGTTTGAACCTATTGTTATGAATTTTCTGATTGCCTTCTTTGAGATCATAGGCTGCTAATGATGTTATTGAATGCTTCTAACAATGCAAGGTTGTTAGAGAATGATACACTAGCTGTTTCAGACCTTTGGCATACATATAAGTGACTGTATTTAACTAGTACAGCTAGTTGACATTAAGACAAACACTTTCCATGCATCCCAATATAGCCAATATACACCCACAGCCACTAGGCATTTATGCAAACACTTGGCAAGCAAAGGCTCTTGACGAAATATGCAAATCACTATACAAACAACCACCTTCAGCCAATAGGCATTTTCACAAACATTTGGTATGCGTACTCATATAATAATCTAGAGCTCAATCAATATAAGCATTACATCAAATAATTGGCATACAAATTTCCCCTTTTTAATTGAATGCAATCTCTAGTACAATGCTGATATAACTAGCCAATACTCTTGACTTACAATGAAATCCCAATACAATGTCAATCTGATATAAATGTTCATCTACAGCAGCACCTAATGCAAATTGACTTAACAATGCAAATACTCTAACAAAACATTAAGGAACCTGATACACAGTCGATATGCCTGAGATATTGAGGCAGCACTTGTTGATGATGAAACCCCACTAAAAATGGTGAAATAGCCCCTCTATGTGTGAAGTTGCCCCTACCCTTCCCTGACAATTTTTTAGATAAATAAATGCAGCAATTAAACTCCACTTCTTGGCACCTGAAACGATCGGTAGGACCAAAGGATCAAAATGCAACAATGCCCAGAACCATAGGATGCTTCAATGATGAGATATGAACAAAAATGTCTTGCCAATGGCACCCTTGCTGTAGTATATCAGTCCTCAAAATTAATTAATTAATTGTTGCCTTGAACCTCCTCCAATTTGCCCTTGAAATGATTGTCTCGGCAAAAGGAATTGATTGCTCAAATACCCAGAACGATTTGATGCTTTAGCAGTGCACAATGAGCAAATATCTATGTCTCACATAGGCTGTTCAAACCCCATAACCGCAGACTGATGTAAAATTGCAGACCTCAGAAAACCCTTCCAATGACTGAAAATAAACTCTAATTAAAAATATGTAAATCCTCCAATGTAGCACAGATTGGACCCTTGAAGTGAAGCCCACAATGAAGCAATAATTCAGCTGATATTTCAAAACCTCAAAATTGCATAACCAATTGAGAGTTTTCATTCCCAATGGCTGGAAAAATGGCAGAACCCTAGCTGGACTCACCACCAAACAAACTTAAGTCAAATATCCAATTCTTCATGTCCAAGAATGAGCCCATAAGATCCTTTTATTCTTTTCTTGGGGAAGCTCACACACTTTCTTGTCAATGTGGGATAAAAGATATACTTTATATTTGCACTTTATTATAATATTATAATATAACATTAAAATATATAAAGTGCAAAACATAATGTCAAAACATAACATGAGGTTTCCCAAATTAGAAACATTTCTAATAACATAGTAGAAACTCCATATAATCACCAAATCCATGAAAGAAAGCCAACTGTTGATCGGGTAACTGCCAAGAAGACCCTCTAATCAAACCGTATTAGCCTACGAGAGCCAGGAATAGGCTAAACCCTCTGCGAACTGATGCTCATGAAAATGGGGACATTACACACTGTCTCATAGGAACAAGCATATTATATTGATATGCCATCAATCTTCAACAAGGGAATCTTTGGTTTATTATCAAATTGCTTGAAACCCTATACAAAGATGTCTTTAGTTTTCTAGACTAGTAAATTGGTAACTAATTTCCCATGTCAATACTTACCACTATATGCAGTTGATATATGAGTAGTTATCATAGAATTACATGAAAATCTGAGATACTCATCCTATTATCTACAATTTATGCAAACTCAAAGTAAGGGTAATCTTAAAATATTGTAAAGGAAAAATTTTGGTGCAACACTTTTCAAATATGTTCCTTTGAAAGTCTGGAATCTTACCAGCTGTGTTTTGTGAAAGTTCTTCAGTAATGTATGCCTCAAGTCATTTCACCTGAAGCTTCCCCTGGTTATCTTAAATCTGTTATTTTATAACAGTCCCAAATCTATTTTATCTATCCATCTGTCATGATAAACTTTCCTTGTATCGTCTTTTATTTAGCTGATGATACCAAAGAGAGAGGATGACCCATAAAACTTTGTAAGCATTACCAATCTATTGCTCAGGACAATACTACTTACAAACCACATACCAACAACAACAAAAGATATTCAGTGTCCTTGGGCTGGTCCAATATACCAACAAAACTAAATAAACTCTATATTCCCATTCAATCTTCTTTGATTTGCAAGCCTATGTTAATCTTACGACCAACATAATGTAGAAGGCTTATACAGATGTCAGATGGAAAGTTCTCACGAAAATCCTCATAGACGTGGTCAGCAATCTAATCATAGCATCAGTTCTAGATTGTTGATAAAGTCGAGGCTACAACCAAATCTCATGATAAGACTTTGTTGTCAATGAGGTGTAATCACAACACGTTCAACTCTACACCACTTTGTCAACTAGATTATTTTATATGGCATGTCTCATCTCTGTAAATTTCCCTTGAACTGGTATTGGTTCAATAAAGTCCATAGCCCATTTTTCTTTTGGAGAGTAGGGCAACATAAGATATCATTGGATATAGATCTTCCAACACATTAAAACCTATCACAAGAATTAATATAGAGAATAACCATAGCCCGTGATGACATCAGCCAAAAATTAATTGCAGTGCCTCTTTTAAGAACTTTGAAATTTTATGAACCATTACGAAGCTCTTTAGAAGTCCATCAAAGCTTGTTTTGTAGAAATGAATCCAAATCAATCGGAATGTTATTTCCAATGAAAGGGCCCTATGGCCCCTATCTCATGATAAATCCTTGGATGGTTGATCTTGATTCAGAATGAACCACTACAATTTTTGCTCACTGTTTGCTACTTGAAAAGTCCCAACCTGTCATGTCCTCTTTTCTAGAATTAAAAAATAATAAAATTGGGCACAATCACTTTATATTATTATAGGTCCTATGTAATAAAAAGTGTTTTTAACACTTTATGCAAATGTAATTCTAAAAGGGGACCTATGGATGTAAATCAGAAAAAATATATATATTTTAATACTTGGAGGGAAAACAAAATTGAAATAAAATAAATAAAGAAATAGAAGGCCTGAAAAAGACAACTATAAAAGAAGGACAAAGGCATCAAGCAAATCATCCAATTTATCATTTTCGATTATTCCTTCCAATTTGGAGTTTTCAGCAATCAAGGATAAAAACCCTTCGTGTAGGTGATCAGAGGACGAAAACCCTCGGCTTCTGAAGCGAGCTTGAGGATGAAAACCCTCTCGCTCATTGGAGGCGATTTCACTCAAAAATCACATATGTCCTAAAGCGATTTGGATTTGCAAGCAAAGTTTATCAACGGTATTGTTGAAGGTTTCAGATCTGGTTTCATAGTTGCAGTTGGTGTGTAAGTGTGCAGATTTTAGCATGTTTGATCCAGTTGATATATTATATATATATCTTAGTGCTTTGTAATCCCTACTTTAATTATGTTGTGAATTTAAAATCAAAAATTATATTTGCTATGGTATTTGGTTCTAATATTTTATTATCAATTAATGCAAAGGAGCCACCGTACAAAGGGTCATCACATCATTTTCTATATCATTTTATTTCGGCCATCTTATTTTAATATCTGCTCATCAAATTGCAAGTATAAAGCTATTTAATATTTCTATACAGCAGCGCCGTACAATGTTCAAAACGCATTTTGGGGGGTCTGCCATACTAAGGATAAATCACAGCATATAAAGAAGCATTTTTTTAATGGTTTGTAGCCTCTGTACCATGATTTCAGGAAGTTGCAGAACAAAATTGACTCTGTCGTACAGTTTTGGAAGGGAGTTGTATGAAGTTCAGCCTACCATACCTTTTTTCAGCAGCATTAAATTTGTCTCATACTGCTATTTGTCTTTTGTAGCTGATGAATTGGCTATACAAGTCAATAAAGCTGATTTATTGAGGAGTATTGTCTAAGTTTTGTTGCTGCTATAACTATATAGTCATATGTGAGTGGGCTTTTGTTAGCATTATTTATATCTATGGAATGTCCCCATTTTCGAGTTCTCTTGCAACTCAGTCAGGGCTGACTTTCTGGGTTGGTGACAACATAATCAAAGGAGTATTTCGATGTCACCAGGGTGTTCGAGTGATCCAGTGGAGCTGTATGACACTTTTCCAAGAGATTTCGGACTTTCCGTACTTACTATTTATAGTAAGTGCTTGCATGGCGATAATATTTCTGGGTTTTTCTGGGTTTGTTCTCTATGGTCCTCGGAGAACACTACTATTTATAGTAAGTGTCAGTCTAGCGTTGTTTTGGTGACTTGGCAGTCAGCCATTGGCCATCCCCAATGTTGCATTGAGCTCAGTGATATCAGATGGTTTGCAGTGATGTCTTTCCAGGCGATTTCGGACTTTGGGCCTGAACTTGCTATTTTTAGTAAATTCAGGTTTGGTGTCATTTCGAAATTTTCAAACTTGGAGTGGATGCGTCTCGTCGAGACCTTTCCGACGAACTATAGATCATTGAATTCCGAGTTCATTTGGGCCTCCGTTTTAAAATCTGTAAATTAATATTATTAATTAATATTGGACTTTGGGTTTTAATGCTTAAGTGATGAAAAATAAAATATTTAAAAGTCATTTTATGGAGCGCTCACCTTGGGAAATATTAAAAGTGAAATTAAAAGAAATATTTCCCTCCAAAGTGCATCGACCCCTCTTGAAGTATTATAAAAGAGGAGAAGTGCCTCATTTGTGCATATGCTTTGTTGATATGATATTGTGGTTTTTTTCTCTGCTAGGGTTTCTTTGAGAAGGGTTTGGAGAGGATTCGAACCAGAGGCTATTGGGAACGAAAACTCCCTCTAGTAACAACTTTCTACAAACATGAAAGACCGCCCAAAGGTGCTAGATTGGCAAATACACTCAGTGTTTGCATCCGGAGCTTCAATGGAGTTTGTTTGATGAGATTTGTGGGGGTTTATTGCTTATATCATTTGCAAATTTATGGAGATTTTCTTATGCAGAATTGAAAAATTGATTTAACAGTTGATTAGAGCAGATTTTGATAAGGGTTTGAGACTAATTTCTATTGCCGCTGCTGGCCGTACAACTCACATACTGGTCGTACTTCATTTTTGAGGGTTTGGTGTTGATTGATGCTCAAATTTCTCACTGTTTGGGGTCGCCTAGCATCAGCCATTGTGTGCAGATCAGAAACTGTAATATTCAGAGGGTATTTTGTGTGGTTGTTGTTGTTCAAGCTTCAGCCATGGCCGTACACTTGCCAGATGGGACGTGAGTCTTGTAGAGGCTCATTCTTCTTTGTTTGCAGTTATTGTATTCCTCATTTGGGGGCGTCTAGGGCCTCTTATATTGTTGTTATCAATTGTATGCACAATACTATATATTTCTTGGAGATTTGGAATGGATTTGTATGTACCCAATTGCTAGTCCGGCTACAGCATAGAAACGAAATTGCAAATCTTGACATGGGTATTTATCTATAATTCATTTGGAGGTATTTTTTGATCTGGGTTCTTATTTTGTTCAAAATCATTGTACTTTTTCTGGGTTTCACTTGCATGTTATATTTTCTATGTATTCTGGCAAGAAACAAACACATCTGCAAGAAAACTGAAACCCCTTTTGCATCTTCTCTCTAGTCTGAAAGAACACATTAAAAATTAAAAATAACACTTAAAAGATTCTTAAAAAGAACCAACAGGGACGGCACATTACAATATATGAGGGTTTGTTGATTATGCTGACACAGCAACATAATAATTACTATTCATCCATTTCCATATTTCATATCAATTTAGTCCAGCAGATTAGAATCAATCACAGATTATTTTGGGGGGGTTTGCCCTACTAAGGATAATCACAGCTTTTGTTCTTATGGGCGTTTTTGGATATTTTCAGCCATCATCACGAGCATATGGAGAGTCGGTTGCCTTCACTACTTGATCCAAGTCGAAGATAGAAAGGTATAGGATCCAAACTCCATGGATATTTCAATTTGATTCATGACATTGGCACGGTGACATTGGGTTTGCATAGTGCTCTTTGGCAAGAGATGTGTCATCTAACAGGTACAGGATCCAGACTCTATGGGCATTACAGCATGACTCATCACATTGGCACGCTAATACTTGAGCATCTGGGCTTGCAAGCAAATTCTACAAAGGGCGGACTGTCATGTCCCATTTTTAGTATAAAAAATAATAAAATAATAAAAAGTGTTTTTAACACTTATGCAAATGTAATTCTAAAAGGGGACCTATGGATGTAATTCCAAAAAAAAAAATTTAATACCTAGAGGGAAAATTAAATAAATAGAGAGCCCAAAAAAGGCAACTATAAATGAAGGACAAAGGGCATCAAGAAAATCATCCGATTTATCATTTTCAATTATTCCTTCCAATTTGGAGTTTTTGGCAATCAAGGACAAAAACCCTTGGTGCAGGTGATCAAAAGACAAAAACTCCTCTGTTTCTGAAGTGAGCTTGAGAATGAAAACCCTCTCGCTCATTGGAAGCGGTTTCACTCAAAAATCACATATGTGCTAAAGTGATTTGGATTCGTTTATCAGCGGTATTATTGAAGGTTTCAGATCTGGTTTCATAGTTGCAGTTGGTGTGAGTGTGTAGATTTTAGCATGTTTAATCCAGTTGATATATTATATATATCTTGATGCTGTTGTAATCCCTGCTTTAATTATGTTGTGTAGTTAAAATCAGATATCATATTTGCTATGGTATTTGGTTCTAATATTTTATTATCAATTAATGCAAAGGAGCCGCCATACATAGGGTCATCGCATCATTTTATATGGCCATCTTATTTTAATATTTGCTCATCAAATTGCAAGTATCAAGCTATTTAATATTTCCATACAGCAGCACCATACAATGTTCAAAAAACATTTTGGGGGGGGTCTGTCGTACTAAGGATGAATCGCAGCATATAAAGAAGCATTTTTTTTATGGTTTGTAGCCTCTGTAGCATGATTTTAGGAAGTTGCAGTCTTAGAGGGGACAAAATCTGACTGTGATCTGCCATACAGGACAAAATTGGGTCTGCTGTACAGTTTTGGAAGGGAGTTGTATGAAGTTCAGCCTACTGTACCTTTTTCACGAGAATTAAGTTTGTCTCATTCTGCTATTTGTCTTTTGTAGCTGTTGAATTGGCTATACAGGTCAATAAAGCTGATTTATTGACGAGTATTGTTTAAGTTTTGCTACTGCTATAACTGTATGGTCATATGTGAGTGGGCTTCTCTTAGCATTATAGTATTTATTTATATGAGGGTTTGTGATTATGCTAACACAACAATATAATAATTAATATTCAGCCATTTCCATATTTCATATTAGTTCAGTCCAGCAGATTAGAATCAATAATATTTGGGTTCAGATATTAATTTTTGTTATACCCTATCCTCAGTTAGCTGTCATAAAAGAATATATTTGTTTTTGGGTTTGATTCATCAATTCATATAACAGGGTTGGGCATTGACTGCATAATATATTGGTCATCATCATTTGGCTTGGGTTTTGGACTGGTTATATGTTCAATATTTTGTAACAGTCGAGTAATGTGTTGGGTTTAATTGGCAGTGATATTAAAGTTGTTTCTGATCAATGTTAGCCACTGAATCATATATTGGTGTTTATTATCAGATATTTCTGATTGTACAAGTTGCTTATCAAATAGTTGTTTATCATTATTGGTATAAGGGATTGATTTCATGATTTAACATTTTCTTTCAAAATCCCACAATCAGAAAAATACAAAAAAAATTACAAATTCTCTAGAATACAAATAAGGGACATTTCAGTGGTATCAGAGCCTCTGATCCTACTAGCCTGCGGGATTCATTCATGGTTGTATGCAGCACAGTCAGCGAGATTTGAGAGCAACTAAGAAAGATAAAAGAAAGTTGGAGTTAGCCCAGCAAGTGAATAGTGTTGGAATAGGTGGCAGAGGTAAGAAAAAACATGGCAGATCAGGGAGATAAGATGGATGCTTTCATTCAGAGACAGGAACAAATGAATCTATGGGTCATCCAGATGATGCAACAAATGCAAAATGCTACTCAAAAAATTCATAGATGAAGGGAACGTTTCAAATCAGAAAGGTCCTGTAAATCATACAAATAATAACCGGACTCCAATTGGATCAGCACCTAGGCCCTTTCAACCTACCTTTTTGCCTAGAATAGAGTCACCACCGTAAGAACATGAGCCAAACCCAATAGCATATGACATTAATCCCTGCATAGATGACTACATAAGTCTCGATCTGGGCATCAGAAATCAGATTATTTGAGAACTATTGCAGTTTAATGACAAAGAAGGGGCCAAGGAGAGGAAGAAGAAAGAAAGAGGAAATATCATAATCAAAACCACAAGAAGGCGCTAAGGAAGTAATCAAGAAGGAAAAGGAACAATCAATTTCAGAGCCACAAGACATCATGGAGCAAGAGCAAGGAGGACCCAACAAGCAAGTTGAAGGTAAAGATTCTTTGGTAGGAGAAGATGTTTTATCGGTTTCTAATGATTGCATGTGTTAGCAAAATATCGATGAAGTGAAGGCGGAAAGGGTTCCACTTGTTGGACACGAAGAGTTTAAGTTGAAGGAAGATGCACCAAATCATGCACTATCTTTCGAACTTCCAAATGGTGAGCCATTGACTAATTTGCAGAGTAGCATCGTAGATGGATATGCATTTGAGAATAACATTTTGATTAACCCTAATTCGAGGGTTTCGAGTCACAAAAATGGAGGTGTTGAGGATATCTCAACAAATTCTCTTTTGGTGAATCAGGATGAGTATTTTGTTCGCAGCCTAAGGTATAAAAATAATTCAAATTTGTTGCTTCCTATGTCACTACAAAATTCTTGTCATCAAGGAAAGCATGCAAAAAAGAGTGATAAAAGTAAGGGATACAACTTGAGTTTTGCAGTATAGGGCATGTGAACTCTTTAATTCAAGTTCCAAATTGTTTTTGCATATGGGATCCGAGTAATCTTTTGAGAGTCATAGTGGATAGAGGCACTGATGTCACTATTGAGTTCTCCATTTCTTGCATTTGGGTTGAAAGGAAGTTTATAGGGTTTGTTGTGCACTCTAACCACATTGTGAAGAATTAACGTTCACAATTCATAGATCACTCGTGGGAGCCAAGTACCACAATTGAAGACAAAATCATAGGCGATGGCCAATTGAAGATAGTCATCACAGAGTGCTTGATGCTAGATGATGGTGAGCAAAATAGATGTCATTTTGATGTTCAAGATTTTGTGACTAATTGTGGTATGGTGCTTTGGGTATCAAGATACAAACAAGTTAGAGGATTAATGAAGGATGAGGCACTACAAATTTCTAGCATCATGAAGGCAAGGCAATTGGTCATCACTTTGGGTGAACAAGAGACATGCAAAGACTTCTATATCAGGGGTCTTGGAGGGATAAGTAAAACACGAAGCTTGCAATGGGTGCATTCTAGGGGAGAGTTCACTATGGAGTTGGACTTCAAGAGAGAAGAGGTAGATCTTCAAGGTAATGAAGGAGATCCAAGAGTTGCCATGGCTATGTGGATGGAAGATCATTTGGTGACAATCACAATTTTTTCTAAAGGTGAGATGCTTGATCAAAATGGCATTTGGTCTAATTTGGATAGGTTCAGCATTATACTCCTAAGAAGGCCACCAAAAGGAATAATTGTAAGATGGAACTTTCTTGTTGAGTATCACCAACTTGACATAATAAGGATGAGTATTGTGTGCAAGTTATATAAACCAAGAACCACTACTGTTGTTCTCAACATTTCCAGCCTTCCCCACATTCTAGTTGCAATTGTAAAGGAGTTTTTTATCACGTGGTGGAGAAATTTCCAACCCATTATCGTTGATGAGGTGTTAGCAGCTAGTACAAGGTGGTTTCTAACCATTACATTTCTGATTTTGAGTAAATGAATGCAATGTTACAGACATGGTTTTGGTAAGATCTTTTTGCCTTCTGTGTAAGAAGTCTCATCCTTCAGGGATACTAAGTGCCAATATTCCAGCTGATAATCACTGTTTGAAAAAAAAATTCAAGCAAAATATGACTCTTACAACCACCTTCCGGCCCACATACAATCTGATCCAAACAACCTCTGAAGTGGTAAAGCTTGGAGCATCATGGTAAGAGTCTTTGGAGTCCAAGGTAAACCTTATAACACCAATTTAGAAGAGGTGAGCATAATTGTTTGACATACATTGGTCAAATTTCTTTGAAAGGTACATTATAGAGATGAAGTTCAAGGAAAAGGAGACCATACAGGTGTATTCAGTCATAGAATTGGGTGATTTTCAGTTTGATGTTGCTGTTGGAATATTTTCAGTCATTGTATGGATGTTTCAGCTTCTATGTTGCTGATTTTTGAGAGGGATTTTTAGTATTACAGCTGTTGTACCATTTTTATACTGCTGATTTGCAGGGTCTCTGAATTTGGACTGTTGTTATCAATCATATTCAGCTAGCAGTTGTAATATCCCTCTTACAAATTGACTGAAAAAAAAAATTGCCAAATTCACTATAAATGTCAATTAAGAAAGCATATAAAATGGATATACCATAAACCATCAAATATCACAATTACAAAGCTTTATTGAATCTTCAAAGATGATCAATACCAAATATAATACTTGCTGTTCCAAATATCAGACTGTCTCTGTTTTTACATCAGACCATGTAATCATAATGAAATGACAACTAAATCACATATAAACCTCAAAACCATCAATAGCAAAGTACATGGGATGGATCTCTACATAACTGGACCTAAAAGCAACTTGATGTGAACTCTATTATGTATGAAAAACTCAGTACATCAGACCACAGTCACTGCTGTCATAATTGTTTTTGCCCAGCTGAGTGATATATCATTCAAACTTCACAATTTCCTCTTCCTATGCCAAGCGATGGAACTCTAGGCTTGAGCAATGGATGTAGGAAGTCTCCAAAGTCTTCAAAATGTATAAATGTCTTCAAAACCTCTATGTGATCAGACCTGCATATGACTGTAACAAAATAATATCTGCTGTAGCATGCCCAGATTCTATCAAAATCCTCTTTTAACACCTCCTCATGCAAGCGATGGGTTATCCAATGCAACCAATGTCTTCACAAATCTCTCCATGATGTTATGTTGATCATAAAAACCCTTGGTTGAGCTTCATCATGACCAAGGGTTTCAACAACACTTATCTCCACTCCAAATCACTCTAACTAACCTGCAAATTGAACACCAATGGTGAATATCTGAGTGATATCACCTCTAAATCAGATATGGGGCCATCTCCATATCACAAGGGGTCATCTCCTTGTATAAAATCACTAGAAAATACAAATTTCCAGTAATAATATGAAATAGAAAACATACCAGATTGATCATTAGCCTCCAATTGAGAATGGAATCCTCAATATATACTCCTCATGGCTGAGCGCTCCTTCTCTTTGGCATTTTGGAACGAATTTGGGATTCCACCAATGAAATTCCTTGGTTTTGAACAATTTTAAATGTAACCAATGTTGCATGGACACGGATACGGTATTGGATACGGACACGGTATCCGATACGGATAAGGCTAATTTTGAAGACCCTCAAATACGGATACGGATGGATACGGCTATAATATATTATATTAAAATATAATTTATTATTTTATAATATATTATATTAATATATATTTATTATTTTATAATAGCATATATTATATATTTATTTTATTATATTAAATTTAAATATTAGTAAAACATAATTATTATATATATATATATATATAAAATTTAACTATTTGCTTTTTAAATTAAAACAATAAATATAAAAATCTCTCTATAAATAACTAAAACAAATACTTAAAATACTTTAACATATTTAACTAAATAAAAAATTAAAATAAATAAACTAAATATAATTTAGAATTTAAATTTAAATATTAATAAAAAGTAATAATTATAAAAAAGAAATTTATAATAAATAATTAGCCGATAGGCTTTTATATGTGAGCATTATAGTGCTCGAAAAATTGTTTCACGCCGTAAAAAAATCCAAACCGGAACATTTTATAAACTTGTCTGTTGTTCGAAAAGTGGTCTCACGCTGTAAAATAATTCAAGCCGGAACATTTTCTAAACTCGTTTTGTTCGAAAAATTGTCTCACGCTGTAAGAAAATTCACGCCGGAACATTTTCTAAACTCGTCCGTTATTCCTATCGGCGTATTCCTTGAATCTCCTATGGGTGAAACTGCTAGTAATAAGTCGCAAGTAATAAAATCGATATTTTAAAGACATTATACTTTGGATACGGCCAATATTTTCAGAATGCTGAACCTAGACGTGTCTGGCGCGGCTCTAAAGATGCCCTAAATTTGGGTACGGGCCAATACGGTATCTGGGCCGTATTTTGGCCGTACCGTACCCGCATCCGTACCAGGTACGCCGGTACGCATACCAAGCGAGAGGGGCTGCCGTATCCTGCAACACTGAATGTAACGCATCAAAGGAACTTTCATTTAAAATCATCTTTGTTTTTATTAAATACATTTCACCTTGAAAATGCTTCTCCTTGGATAGGATCGATCCTTCTCTTGGGCAGCTGCTGCAAATAGTTGTTTAGCATTTAAAATTGTTAATTTGCATTTAAAACTTCTTCTTGCCTTGGGCGATCTACAACAACTTAGCCGATTGCATTGAAAACCTTCATGTTGCATTTAAAATTGTTCTTTTACATAGCTGGCTGATCCTTTCTTGCCAAGCGAACCTCAACAACCTTTGCAAGCATTTAAAATCTTTTCATTTTGCATTTAAAATCCTCATGCGCCGATTTCAAGGCAAATAACAAACCTCAATTCATATTTTTCTTCATATCATGGTGTCGATCCTCCAAGGAATTCGTTGGCACATAAAATTAGCGTACTTGATGATGAAATAGGTCTCACCTCATCCATTGAATCCATCCATTTCCTGATTCCATCGATTAGCCCCATCCTGAATGAAAACCCCACAAACATAGATTAGAGGAAAATGCAATTAAAGATTTCATTTTCCCTTTTATTCCATAATCTATCAAATCAAATCAACTGATTGAAAATACAATTTCAATATTGTATTTTCCAAACAACCTAATAAAATACTAGTTGAGCCAACATTCCGGTTCTCCATGTGTAGACATAAACCAACATTCCAGTTCTCCATGTATAGAAACAAGCTCAAACTAGAAAGCATTCCCTTACCAATACATTAGCCTAGGGGAATGGATGATAGGCTAATCCTCAACACCACATGAAGTCACTCCTGAAGTGGGGACATGACACCAGTTTGCAGATTTGTGGAAAATATTCATGCATCATGTTGTTTGTGAAGGGTTTTATCCATTGGAGCTGTGGAAACAATTGTTCCAACTATTGCACTATTGTTTTGGATAAGGTTTGGAGTGAATTTTGGCTGTTGCAACTTCATTCCAGCTTGTATACAAGCTGATTGGTCCAAACTCATAAGGGTTCTAGCCTACAGTACAGTGGTAGGATCCATTGGAACTCGAGAAAGTCATCATCGTGCTCATTTTGAGATCAAAGTGGTGCAGCAAAAACGTGGTGGCAAATTCATATTGCAGCCTTTGGTCTTGTGGGAGTTTGTGGATATTTTCAGTCATCATCACGAGCATATGGAGAGTTGGTTGCCATCACTGCTTGATCCAAGTCGAAGATGGAAAGGTATAGGATCCAGACTACGTGGGCATTGCAATTTGATTCATGACATTGGCACGGTGACACTTGAGCATTCGGGTTTGCATAGTGCTCTTTGGCAGGATATGCATCATCTAACATGTACAAGATCTAGGCTCTATAGGCATTACAGCACGACTCATTTGAGCATTTGGGCTTGCATTTGCTTGAGGGAAAGCAAATTCTAGGAAGGGTGGACTGTCATGTCCCCTCTTTTAGAATTAAAAAATAATAAAATTGGGCCCAATCACTTTATATTATTATAGGTCCTATGGATGTAATTCAAAAAAAAAGCATTTTAATACTTGGAGGGAAAATAAAATAAATAGAGGGCCTGAAAAAAGCAACTATAATTGAAGGACAAAGGCATCAAGCAAATCATCCGATTTATCATTTTCGATTATTCCTTCCAATTTGGAGTTTTCATAAATAAAGGACGAAAACCCTTGGTGCAAGTGATCGAAAGACGAAAACTTTAGACTATTTCAAGCCATTTGACCTACTCAAGCATAGTTTCAAAACTTGGATTTAACAAAATCAGCAGCCTAAAATTTGTCTAAGACATGTGACTAAACAAAAGCTCAATAAAATGCCACAAAAACTTAGCAAATTAAAAATATATATAAATTCATAAAAAAAATTTAAATAACGTCCAAAATACTGTTAGAAGGCATAAGAAATGAATTTAGAGAACACATAGCTAGCAAAATTGTTAAAAATCATTCAAATCCAAAAGGAAGAAATCCGAAAAAACAAGGATTTCAAAAAAAACAAAAAAGAATCTGACAGTTGGCTAGTTACTGGCAAGTACTAGCCAAAAAACTCATTAAAACCCAATGACTACCATAGTTCCACGGTGTTTTGGAAGGGGGGGATAAGGGAACGAGTTTTGGGGACAAGGGAACTAAGGATCTTGATTTGGGGACAATGGTCGGTGGGGGTCTTCAAAAAAAATAAGAAAAAAATCTAACAGCTAGCTAGTTTTTGGCAAGTACTTGCCAAACACTCGGTAAAACCCAACAACCACCATAGTTCCATAGAGTTTCGAAACAAGAGGACAAGGGGGCAGGTTTTGGGGACAGGGAGACCAAGGGCCTTTCTTTGGGGACGACTGCTGGTAGTTTGGGGGGCAGCACCCCCCAACAAGGTCGAGGGGTAGTGCCATGAAGGTCCATGTGGTCTCGAAGGCCTTAATTTCAAAAAAAAAATGCCCGTTTTTACTAAGAAAACACTTTTTTGAAGTGCAAGATGTGGGGGGCAGCTGCAGGTTTCCAAGACGTTCAAGGGACATGGTTGAGTTTCTTGAGGGTCCTAGGGACGTCCTAATGTCCCTATTAGGGGAGTGCCCCAGAAACATCCCCTCGCAAAGGGAGATGTTCGTACCTAGTGGCAGTGGTGGCTGCATAGCGAAGGGACATTTCCTGCCATCCTAGTGTCTCGAGAAAGCAATTTTTCAAGGGGGATGGAACACTAACAAGCACTCACCAAAAATGCACCTACCAAGTTTTTGGTGAGTAACTCGTCAAGCACTTCTAGCTCACAAGTTGGGCATGTACTCATAGAGTTTTAAAACCATGCACTCAAGGCCATTTCCAAAAAAACCTCCTATAAAATATAATTTTCCATAGAGACAGTACAAGTCTCTTTCAGAAATGACATTTCAACCAAAATAATTCTAACAACTTTTTTGAAGAAGTAAAGTGTAAAAGACTAGGACCTAACCACCTTAAGGATAAATAAGAAGTCAAACATACATATATATCCTTTAAGGAAGGCTAGAGAACCCCTTTAGTATGAGGCACCCCTTGGGTGGTCCATAACCTCATGCTACTCACTGTAATCGATAATCCTCACCCACAATTGTTGGCTACTCTCATGACCCTACTATAGGTTCTCTGCCAACTTCCATGCAACCTACCGCCACTTATGAACTACCACACAACCTTGCTACCGCCTAAAATGCAATCTACTACCATCTTGGCCCTACCACACAACCCTACCTTTTGTGACCAACATAACCTAGTTCTTTGAACTTGGGGCCATAAGAAGCTCCTCTAAAGATTCCTTTTAAACGATTGTCTCTTGAATTCGCTGCATCCAAATTGTATTCCATTTTCCTCAATTATTCCTTCCAATTTGGAGTTTTCATAAATAAAGGACAAAAACCCTTGGTGCAGGTGATCGAAAGACGAAAACTTTAGACTGTTTCAAGCCATTTGACCTACTCAAGCATAGTTTCAAAACTTGGATTTAACAAAATCAGCAGCCTGAAATTTGTCTAAGACATGTGACTAAACAAAAGCTCAATAAAATGCCACAAAAACTTAGCAAATTAAAAATATATATAAATTCATAAAATAAATTTAAATAACGTCCAAAATACTGTTAAAAGGCATAAGAAATGAATTTAGAGAACACATAGCTAGCAAAATTGTTAAAAATCATTCAAATCCAAAAGGAAGAAATCTGAAAAAACAAGGATTTCAAAAAAAACAAAAAAGAATCTGACAGTTGGCTAGTTACTAGCAAGTACTAGCCAAAAACTCATTAAAACCCAATGACTACCATAGTTCCATGGTGTTTTGCAAGGGGGGGGATAAGGGAACGAGTTTTGGGGACAAGGGAACCAAGGATCTTGATTTGGGGACAATGGCTGGTGGGGGTCTTCAAAAAAAAAAGGAAAAAAATCTAACAGCTAGCTAGTTTTTGGCAAGTACTTGCCAAAAACTCGGTAAAACCCAACAACCACCATAGTTCCATAGAGTTTCGAAACAAGAGGACAAGGGGGCAGGTTTTGGGGACGGGGAGACCAAGGGCCTTTCTTTGGGGACGACTGCTGGTAGTTTGGGGGCAGCGCCCCCCAACAAGGTCGAGGGGTAGTGCCATGAAGGTCCATGTGGTCTCGAAGGCCTTAATTTCAAAAAAAAAATGCCCGTTTTTACTAAGAAAACACTTTTTTTAAGTGCAAGATGTGGGGGGCAGCTGCAGGTTTCCAAGACGTTCAAGGGACATGGTTGAGTTTCTTGAGGGTCCTAGGGATGTCCTAATGTCCCTATTAGGGGAGTGCCCCAAAAACATCCCCTCGCAAAGGGAGATGTTCGTACCTAGTGGCAGTGGTGGCTGCATAGCGAAGGGACATTTCCCTGCCATCCTAGTGTCTCGAGACAGCAATTTTTCAAGGGGGATGGAACACTAACAAGCACTCACCAAAAATGCACCTACCAAGTTTTTGGTGAGTAACTCGTCAACCACTTGTAGCTCACAAGTTGGGCATGTATTCACAGAGTTTTAAAACCATGCACAAGGCCATTTCCAAAAAAACCTCCTATAAAATATAATTTTCCATAGAGACAATACAAGTTTCTCTTTCAGAAATGACATTTCAACCAAAATAATTCTAACAACTTTTTTGAAGAAGTAAAGTGTAAAATACTAGGACCTAACCACCTTAAGGATAAATAAGAAGTCAAACATACATATATATCCTTTAAGGAAGGCTAGAGAACCCCTTTAGTATGAGGCACCCCTTGGGTGGTCCATAACCTCATGCTACTCACTGTAATCGATAATCCTCACCCACAATTGTTGGCTACTCTCATGACCCTACTATAGGTTCTCTGCCAACTTCCATGCAACCTCCCGCCACTTATGAACTACCACACAACCTTGCTACCGCCTAAAATGCAATCTACTACCATCTTGGCCCTACCACACAACCCTACCTTTTGTGACCAACATAACCTAGTCCTTTGAACTTGGGGCTGTAAGAAGCTCCTCTTAAGATTCCTTTTAAATGATTGTCTCTTGAATTCGCTGCATCCAAATTGTATTCCATTTTCCTCAATTATTCCTTCCAATTTGGAGTTTTCAGAAATAAAGGACGAAAACCCTTGGTGCAGGTGATCGAAAGACGAAAACTTTAGACTGTTTCAAGCCATTTGACCTACTCAAGCATAGTTTCAAAACTTGGATTTAACAAAATCAGCAGCCTGAAATTTGTCTAAGACATGTGACTAAACAAAAGCTCAATAAAATGCCACAAAAACTTAGCAAATTAAAAATATATATAAATTCATAAAATAAATTTAAATAACATCCAAAATACTGTTAAAAGGCATAAGAAATGAATTTAGAGAACACATAGCTAGCAAAATTGTTAAAAATCATTCAAATCCAAAAGGAAGAAAACTGACAAAACAAGGATTTCAAAAAAAACAGAAAAGAATCTGACTGTTGGCTAGTTACTGGCAAGTACTAGCCAAAAACTCATTAAAACCCAATGACTACCATAGTTCCACGGTGTTTTGGAAGGGGGGATAAGGGAACGAGTTTTGGGGACAAGGGAACCAAAGATCTTGATTTGGGGACAATGGCTGGTGGGGGTCTTCCAAAAAAATGAGAAAAAAATCTAACAGCTAGCTAGTTTTTGGCAAGTACTTGCCAAAAACTCGGTAAAACCCAACAACCACCATAGTTCCATAGAGTTTCGAAACAAGAGGACAAGGGGGCAGGTTTTGGGGACAGGGAGACCAAGGGCCTTTCTTTGGGGACGACTGCTGGTAGTTTGGGGGCAGCGCCCCCCAACAAGGTCGAGGGGTAGTGCCATGAAGGTCCATGTGGTCTCGAAGGCCTTAATTTCAGAAAAAAAATGCCCGTTTTTACTAAGAAAACACTTTTTTTAAGTGCAAGATGTGGGGGGCAGCTGCAGGTTTCCAAGACGTTCAAGGGACATGGTTGAGTTTCTTGAGGGTCCTAGGGATGTCCTAATGTCCCTATTAGGGGAGTGCCCCAGAAACATCCCCTTGCAAAGGGAGATGTTCGTACCTAGTGGCAGTGGTGGCTGCATAGCTAAGGGACATTTCCCTGCCATCCTAGTGTCTCGAGACAGCAATTTTTCAAGGGGGATGGAACACTAACAAGCACTCACCAAAAATGCACCTACCAAGTTTTTGGTAAGTAACTCGTCAACCACTTGTAGCTCACAAGTTGGGCATGTATTCACAAAGTTTTAAAACCATGCACTCAAGGCCATTTCCAAAAAAACCTCCTATAAAATATAATTTTCCATAGAGACAATACAAATTTCTCTTTCAGAAATGACATTTCAACCAAAATAATTCTAACAACTTTTTTGAAGAAGTAAAGTGTAAAAGACTAGGACCTAACCACCTTAAGGATAAATAAGAAGTCAAACATATATATTTATATATATATCCTTTAAGGAAGGCTAGAGAACCCCTTTAGTATGAGATAATCCTCACCCACAATTGTTGGCTACTCTCATGACCCTACTATAGGTTCTCTGCCAACTTCCATGTAACCTACCACCACTTATGAACTACCACACAACCTTGCTACCGCTTAAAATGCAATCTACTACCATCTTGGCCCTACCACACAACCCTACCTTTTGTGACCAACATAACCTAGTTCTTTGAACTTGGGGCCATAAGAAGCTCCTCTTAAGATTCCTTTTAAATGATTGTCTCTTGAATTCTCTGCATCCAAATTGTATTCCATTTTCCTCAATTTCCATTTGTGCTATGGTACATTTGTATAATGTTGTATTGTTTTTCTTCTAGTTCTATCGCTATTTTAATCTCCAATTTCTCAAGTTGATTTTCTTCAACTTTGTGCCTAAAATTGGTGCTCTTTCAAATTCTCTAGATCCACGAGATTGTAAAATCTATCACAATCTCCCCTATGTGTCACAAGTTTCGAATACTCCACTTCTAGATTGTTATCTAAAGTTCCATCGAGTTGACGAAATCTCACGTGATCTAATCGTGTGTCCTCCCACCTCGCAAATCTATGAATGTAAAACCCAAGTCTTGTTTCAAGTTTTTGGAGTCCCTAAGATCACCACATGTGTTTACTTTTCGAACAATCACACTATCAGATTATTCTTGTGTTATCTTTGTTTCCCTAAGATGACCTTTAGAGTCAGCATGATATCCGTGTCTTCCCATTGAATGATCGGACTCTCACAATGCTAGAGATTTCCTTAAATATGAAAGTGAGCTGAATATCTCGAGTTAATGAGATGCGTCCACGCAACACAATCCCATTCTTTATTGACTTGAGATCTCCTCTCTTACACAGTGCCATCAATTGTGAACTACCGAGATAATAACAAGTGATACAATCTCGAGTGATTTCGAAGTCTGAGACTACTTTGCAAAGTTACAGCTGTTGAATGCATGAGATATTCCACGTGGCAGCATCTCAGAACTTTGTTTTCTTGGGCTCCAAATAATTTTCACAAGGTTTCACCGATCCTCTAAGGCCTCAAGTATTTTAGTTCATACCATGTGTCCACACCTCACATGATCTATTGGGTCCATCATTTAAAAGTCTTCCTGATGATTCCACAAATATTCTGAAACCAATCACCTCGTGATTTTTTTTTTATTAAGGGTAAAGGAGGGTTTTTGAAAGGGCCCAAACCCTTCTACAAAGCTTAGCAAAGATTCAACAATGAAGCCCAACAAACTACACAGTAACTCCAAGTAAGGACAAACAAAGGTCTGCCAGTGCCAAGGCTGGAAACCAACAGCAAGGACACTAAACTAACAGCAAAAAGACAGCAAGATGAAAGCAATATAGAACATTGCTGAGACAACTTTCAGAAAGATTGGAACTAACAGCAACGAAAAATCCAAAATAAACCATCAATTGCAGTCTTGACAGGCTGCTTGAGGCCATGAAGCTCCTGAGAACCCAGGCTATCTTCAGCTACAACATTCGCTGTCTCCTTAAAGCAAATTTCCTTCCTATCCATTCTCCCTGTTTTAACTTCCGCCCCAAAAACAACAGATTTCTTGGAGGATCTAGTCCTCATGCAGGATTGGTCTCAAACTTGCTTTGAAATTAGAGGAGGTGACAACCTGCACTCCTCAGATTGGAACAAAGAACAAGGGACAAAACCGTTTTCAGCCAGAACTTTGTTCTTAAGGGATTCCCTTCTTTGCATGCCAGATCTAGGGCTCAGTTCCTCCAATTTTCTTTTTTCCTTACCTGTAGATGGAGGGCTGAGAGAAGGCTGAACGTTATGATTATTCATTACATTTGAAAAAGTTCTTTTTATGATTGCCTTTGTCATTAATAGAGTTGGTAACACAGAGTTCAAGAAATTCATATGCGAAGAGAGATTTTATCAACTGGAAATATTGAATGATGCCTGGGAACCAGGATTCCATTTAGGAAATCAAAGGACAACCTAATTGCTCATCTCTTGTAAGCTAAAAATTCACAAAGCTCTTTACAAACGTAACCTACTAATCATTCAAAAAGACAAAGAAAGTGCTTTCAATGAATTGTACAAAGCGTACAATGGCACCAAAGGCCAAAGTCACAGAAATAATATCAGATATACACAGTGATTTGAATTTCGGACCCTTGGGAACTCAGATTGAAGAAGCAACCAATTCTCAACATAGCCTTTGTGGACCAACAATATGACAAGTATAGAAAGGCTGTGGCAGAAAAAGCCCCATTAATTGAGAATTTAGTTATTTTAATTTTCAAAATTTAATTCCTTTTAGTTGTTGGCAAAAAGCTGGGTTTTTAACTGTTTGGTGATGCTGTGACAGTGTGACCCACCAAGAAGCTAATTTATGCTCAAATCCACCTGTGAAAAAGGGTCGGACGTTTATTATTTTAAACTTTAAAGGATAGAAATTTTCAATACTTTGATTTGAGATTTGAATACTTTCACAGATTAATTTTCATGAAATCTGAATTTTCTGTGTTTTTTAATGAAATTGGGATTTGTTATTGTTACTGATTTATTGGGCCAGAAGCTAGTAATAGTACCGTTATTGAATCTTTCAGGGTTTTAAACTTTTATACTATATCTGAGTTGCTGTTCTGCATATTTATGAGTTTATATTGTAGTTATGAATGAATTGGGAATCTAGGTTAAATTTCCTAGGTATAAATGTGCCTGTTCAAGCAAAGCTATTCACCCATTGTCATATCTGGTTATAATTCATTTGCACTATATCTTATAAGATCTGGGATTTTGCTATTTATGTTTGATATATTTAATTGACATGAAAATAGGTTTCAGGAATTAATATACCAGTGTATACTTCTGTAGACACCTAAATTTGACCTTGTCCTTACAATATCACCTAGACACCATCTTGCAACACTTTCATCTTAGGCCCCTTTCATTATCCAATTAATTAAATAAATTATCTTTATTTATTTAACTAATCTTAGTTTAATTAATTTGGTCCATCCTTTAGTTACATTAATTAAATAAATTTTATTTATTTAATTAATTTATTTCTCCCACTTTGTCCTAAATTATTATTTAATTAATTATCTTTCACTTATCTTAATCCTTATACACTTTTATCTATGAGTCTTAGCCGACCTCATCCAAATAGGTCTTATCCTTCCCACATCCTAGATCATATAAATATCACTACCAATCAAGTCATTTCTCCTATAACATCTACCTAAATTGATCCTAGAGCATATACCTAGAGCACACCTATCTACACATTTTGAGTATAGTTATGCTGCTAGTGTGAGCAATTGATGCAGTGCAAGGGGGTTCACTCACTCACATGGAGGCATATTTCATAACAATGGGCTCATTTCTCTTTCAAGATTCAAAGACAACTACGTTGGGCAATATCAAGGTCTTCAACAACCATTTCAAGGCTACCTTGCCACAACCAACTACTCAACTCTTGAAACACCTTGGACACAGTGGGGGCAATATATTCAAACCAAAAAATGGTTCACAAGAACTCAGATTCTTCATTCTACATATCATTTCCTCACAACAGACCTAAATCCTTGTAGCCCTCTAAAAGGGACTGTTACTCATTATCTTCTGTTTCAGACCACAATTCAAGACTGTGATGGGCTTTTTGGACACCCATTAAGCCAATACAAGACATATCTCAAGATCACTTGTGACTCCTTTGGAACAAATCCTTCAATCTGCTGCTGCTACGCTGCTCCTAAACCTCAAATAGGTCACTTTTCCAAAGCATCATGACTCTAAACACTTTCCCAATCCCAAAACACCTTTGACAGTCCTTCAATAGGTAACAAATAGGCTAAATCAACAGGTTTTGGCACAAGAAAAGTCTTTGAACTCATCAAACCACTAAACCCTCAATTAGGCTTACTAGCCTTGGCTCCAACTTGACAACTTTAACATCCAACATAAAGAAGGTTTCCCAAGCTTTAACACAACTTTTGATGGCATGCATATATCTCATATAAGTGACTTTCAAAAGGGTTTGAACCACCCTCAAGGAATACCACAAAGTCTTACCAAAACTCAGTTTGTTTGTGACTGCCAGCACTGTCATAACAGGACAGGGGTATAAGGAAACTCAAAATACCTTTTATTCTAACAGACTTTGGTTTGAAGAAGGTTCTCAATGCAAAATGACAACATTTCCAAACCCATTCCACCTATGATGAACACTGAATTTGTCAACAAAACATCATAATATTCACTGTCTGCCCTTACAGTCTGTTATATTTGAAAATACAGTCCTAATGCTTCAAGAAACTCATAACAAATCACTTCTCCTTTATCTGCCACCTTGAGGTATGTTAGTGTATGCAAGAATGAGTGCTTTCACCAACATTTGAGTTAATCCACTTGGTTTACAATCAAAGAAAAACAATTTTGTTTACCCACTGTTAACCTAGATAAGGGTTTTGCCAGTCTAGGACAGTTTTTAGAAAAACGTCTATAACTAATTCATTTCTTCATGAAATTGAATGCCACTGGAACCAAATGAAAGAGGATTCATCCTACTTTCATTCCAAACCAAACTCATACCCTGACGCGTCCGTACAGGGCTGTACTACTCAAAGGAACAGCAAAGAAACAGTGAAATCTGCAGAAAACAGAGTTTATGAACATTATTTCTGCCTTTGCCTCGAAGATTAAGGCATATTTAAACATATTTTCAAAGAAACCCAAAGGTTTCCAACTGACTTTTGAGTGCCCTGACTGTTGGGCTTCCACACTTTGCCTTTTTTTACATTTTTCACATGACACTCTTGACCCTATTACAAAATTTGACAATTATCAAGACTAATTACATGATAAAATGGTCAAATATGACCTTATTGGACTCACAAGACACCAATACACCTAACAATAGACCTTATTTACAAAGTTTACATGGTGCTCCTGCACCAGCAATCAACATTTATGCATCAAATATCATTGTCAAGCATCATTGGAGCACATTCCATCATTTGTCATGATGCATCAAGGGCTATTGTGGTAACATTGTTTCATTTGATTTCTTTGGTCCTTCGATCATTCATTTGAGGTGATGTAGATTGTGGAAAATGAGCTTTCATTGTGATTGATTTCCTTTACTATTTCACATTTCTACGTCATACAACTTCTAATCTCTACTAATCAAGGATCTCCTTTCTCCCTACGCTTTTTCTCTTATTTATTTAATCAAAAAAAAAAATCTGCAGTTGTAACAAAGTAGTTTAAATCATAGTTGGCAAATTCTGACTCGGCAAAAACTCAGCAGACCGAAAATTTGTGACTCAGCAAAAACTCAGAAAACATTCAGCAAAAACTCAGCCAAAAACTCGACAACTTAGAAAATTGCTCAATTTTCTTTAAAAACACTTTTTTTTGCAAAATTCAATGACAAAATGTATCCACTAAGTCCATAAATGACTACAAAAGTGTTTTCTATTAGATTTGATTCATTTGAAGACAAATTGAGTACAAAATCGCATCATCATGCGAAATCCTGATACAATAGTTAGCTAGCAACTATTATGAATTTATGATGATTGCCCTTGAAAATCATCATCATAATTCATAAATTGCATATTACAACATTTTACATCTTCCTCTTTCCTAATCTAGTGAAAACTTGGCGAGAGATTCTAATCCTTGCACTCCGTTGCGGCTCTTCACTCGGCATAGAAGGTTGTGTTTGTGGCTTTGGCTCGACCTCCATTTTGTTGCTAGATGGCAATGACTCCTCTGCCTCATCAATGCCATCCTATGACAATCCAATAGCTCCTTCTGTTGTAGCCACATCCTCTGTTGCTTGCCTCTCAAAATCAAGAATCTTGTTTGCAATAAACAATGGAGTCTCCTCATCTTGCCCTGTCCAATCGCTATAAGGATCAATGTCATCCAAATCAATTACCTCCTCTGATTTGTCATCTACCTTTCTTGTGCGAAGCTGAAGGTTGTATTGTACAAAGACAAGGTCATTGAGGCATGTTTTAGTTAATTTATTCCGCTTCTTCGTGTGAATGGCCTCAAACAAACTCTAGTTGCACTCACAACAAGAAGCACTACAAGGTTGACACAAAATGCGGAGGGCTAATCTTTGAAGATTTGGAGCATTTGCACCCCAATCTCCCCACCAAGAACCTACAAAATAAGATATCAAGAGTAAGTAAGCAAACCATATTTTATCAATAGTTGTAAATTTGAAATTTGTAACTAGTAAGATGCATGTAAAGACTCCAATTTTTGTTATCTAGTGACTGAGTGGTTCTTCCTCGGATAGCTAGTACCGAACAAAAGAGCTTCCCCCTACCAATCTTGTAATTCTGCAATTCCTAAACAATGAGGTCTCTCACCTCAACCTCAGGTGTCATCCTCTCAATGCATGTTGTGAGGCCCTCCATAACCTCTCCATTAGGATCTGTGAAGCTGTTTGAATAGAAAAAATCGGGGTTGAGGAAGTAACCCGCTGCATGAATGGGTTGGTGGAGTTGATTGTTTGACCTCCGATCAATGATCTCCCAAAAGGGATCAAATTTGAGTTTGTCCCCCTTGTAATAGTTTCAGATGGACTCTTTGGCCCTATCCATGGCCTCATAAATGTACCCCATTGGGTTTTGATCCCCATCTACCAAGTGCAGAACTCTAACCAAGGGCTCCAACACCTACAAATACAAACAAATTAAAGTTACAAATTTATAATGAAAGTATATACTTTTAAAGTTTAAAAATAAAAAGATTCAATTTGAATTTGAAGTTTTGAGGTTACTTTGACGATCTTTGTAGCTCTATGTGCAAAGAGATTATCAAAGACTATCCTTGTGATCCTCTCTCCTTCAGGCTTCTTTGAATATGATAAGTCTAGCCATGCTTGACTCACAAACATTTGTTTTGTAATGTCCCTTTTTTTATGGCCATTATGATATCCTTGGAGGCTCCAACTTTCTTGGAGAGCGACAACTTTTTCGAGGCAGAATTTTGATAGTGGCAGTGAGCTCAGAAGGTCAAGACGAGTCCAATGGTACTTTCCGAATGCAGTTTCGACATTCTAGGAGCTCTCCACACTTCTTGGAGAAGCTTACTATTTTTGGAAAGAACCAATTTTCACATAGGTTGATTTCTTGAGGATGCAAAGGTATGTTGGCCTAATCAAAATACGCATATGGTCCATTTTAGTATTTTCTGCAATTTAATACTTGTGCGGACAATATAATTATTTTTAATTATAAAATGACTTTATAGTTCAAAAGTAAATTAAAATAATAGTCACTTTATTAAGAAATGAAATGTAAGATTTTTCTAGAAAGTTAATAAATGATTAAAAAATAAACTTCTAGAAAGATCCCTTGGGGTTATAAAAAGAGGTTGAGGGAAGTCATTTCCTCATTCTTGATGATTGATAATTGATATTTTATGAAAACCCCAGTTTGGGAGTTGAGCAAGTTTTATACAGTCCTAGAACAAAAACCCAAGGGTGAAGATTGGTTTCGGGAGTGAAAGATCTTCCCTAGCTAATACTATGTGATTCATTCAACATCACAGTTTGTGCTGAAGAGTTAATATTTCTTCCAAGTTTTGTATTTGCACCTCTAGGATTTGCATTGAGTAAATTTATTGAGGATTTGTAAGACGAATAATAAACTTATGTTTGAAGCTTGTCATTTGTTAGTTATTCCATGAAATATCCTTTACACAAGTTGGGCGCACCATTTAGAAAAGAAATTGTTGAAATATTGGAGACGCCAAGGTTTTAAAGGGGTTTCAAAACCTTATTTCCAGTCGCTCCCCCTTACTTGCTGGCCACTTCAAAGAAGAAAAGTTTTACACATTAGAAAGGAGGCGCAGCCATTTATGAGTACTGTTGGTGGTCTTTGGAAAGAGGTGCTAGGGTTTGGGAGGTTTTGTTGGGAGCTCATTTCACAAATTAAAAAGGGTGCAGCAGCAAGTTCCAGATTGATGTATCAGCATAGACATTATATCAGCAATCCATAGTGGTTGTGAAGAGATTGCATCAGCATTCCATGGTGTTTGGAGGTGTGTTGCAGTGCTGGCCACCCTGTTTGTGAAGATTATTCTTGCTGCAGCAGCTTATCTAGGAGGTCAAACAGTCATTATTTGTGTGGCATTGTTCTATATCAGCATAGAGTTCATTCATTATGCATTTGGCATCAATTGTTGAAGTTTAGAATCAATTATTTTTGGCTCTGTATTTCTGATTTTACTAGGACAGCAAGCTGCGTGCTCATTGTAATTATTTCCTACCTTATGAAAAACTTGCCAATTGTTTTACAAAATGTTTGTATGAAGTTTAGAGACATTGGCATGTTTATTTGATGGATGAATAATTCCGTTGCAGCAATAATATTCGTTTTTCATTCAGAATTTCTGTTTATATGATCATATGCAAAGTGTTTGACGACATGTCAATGAGTTAAAAATCAGAAATAGAACAAATTTGTTGACATATTTTGGTAAGGACAATACAATGAATAAGAGCAATGCATGATTTGTGATGACATTTGCAACAAATTAGAAAATATTCCATTCGGGATATTTCATGTTTTAAAGAAGTCAACAAACCAATAATGCTTCGCAACGTTAGGAAGATCGTTGCAAACCTTGTGACACCCGATTGCAACAGCTCATTCCCTTTGGTGTGATCTCTCATCAAACTAAGAACCCAAGGGTGATTATAAATAAATTTTGTTACGTTTCTTGCATCTTCTACAATCGGTCTCACCCAATCAATTTTGCCAATGTTCTTAAAAGGAGGTTGAGGCAATGTGCTGCGCAAGGGGTCCAAACGAGTGACGGATGCCTCTCTTGGAGCAATCTCCCAGTCACCACATATGTCGTTGCATTGTCAATTATAATTTGCACTACATTCTCTATGCCCACCTCTAAGACAACTTCCTCCAACATTAGACTCAAAGTTTCTATACTTTTTATTTTGTCAGAGGCATTAACTATTGTTCACCATTTGAAGCTACCCAAAAGTTGATAAGGGTGAGGTTCTTTCCATCTATCCACCCATCTAAAAGAATAGTGCATCCATACTTTCGCTAGTGCTTCTTTTATTCTTCCACAACTAACTTTGCATCTTCATCCGCATCCACTAGCAACTTCCCACTTAAGTCTTTTCGAGAGGGTGCCTTGTAGCCTTTTCCTGCAACTATTAATGCAATTACCAAATTCTCCCAGTAAGAGCTCTACGCCACATTGAAGGGAAGGTTGTTGAAATAACAAAAACTGGAACGTCTTATCCGCTTCTCGGTGCACTTCCTTGTTCCACCCTGTACCTTCCAATGACAGTTGTGCTTCAGGTATGTTTTTGGGTACAAAAAACCTATGTGATGTCCGTGTAGGCACTCTACTCAAAGTTGATAAGGCGGATGCCGATGTGCTTTGTATGCGTGGACCACGAATAGAGCCCACTATGCCTTCTAATGTCGTATCTTCATCCGTTTTTGCTTGCAATTGAGGACCATGAGCACTTGCTATGGATGCTGCTATGGTTGCTCTTGTCTTCTCCATCTATAGTTTTTTTCTCTTCCGTCAATGCAAGGTATGCATTCATCTTACCTCTTCTATGGTCTTTTCATAGGGCAAAGCATCACAATGAGTAATGCCTGCAAGATGGTATTTGAGGCAATTGATGCCTCCATGATATAGGTTCTAACATCTTGTGCAAATGACTATCCCAAGTGTTGGTCCTTGTACAACATATTTCCAAGTGGGGTCTCTGGCTCCAAGGGGTAATTGGTATTAACTGGGCTGAGCCTGAGCCTGATGCGAAGTGGGAGCCAGATCCAGAATCCAAGGGTTTTCTATCATTGTATTTAACCTACAAGTACAAAGTACAACATATTTAATTTTTAAATACAAAAAAAACGGCATAAATTCAACATAAATTACTATAAATTAGTATAAATCAGCATAAATTAATGTAAATCAGCATGAATCCAGTATAACCTAATGATTTTATTCCCAAAAAAAAGTATAAATCAGCAAAATAATTTGTTTATAGTAAAAAAGTGATTTTATCAAAAAACCAATATAAATGAAAATTGCTCATAAATCCAATTTTTTGCAAGTAAAATCATAAATACTACTAAATACTATGAAATTATGAATTGTTTATAATCTACATGCTAGATTTTAGCAGCTAAAATAAATTTAAATGCTTGGAAAAAAAATTACTAACCTCCCTTTGAAATTCTTTGAATCTGCCCTTCAAATTCGCTTAAAAATCATTGCAATTAGCTCAAATGCAAGAATGCTATGTGAGGAAGTGAGAGGGGTGTGTTTGCTTTTATAGGCAAAAAAACATGGATTTTGAGTGTTTTTTGTGTGTCCCACGTGTCTGTCGCATCTATCAAGTTTTTTCCATGGACTCAACAAATCTTCACCAAAGCTCGCCTTTGACTCGACGAGTAATCACCAAAAATCTGGTGAGTACTCGCAAACTTGGCCTTGCAAATAACATGCTACTGTGGTAGTTCTAGACTTTTCTTTTATTTAATTTTGCAATGAGTCCTAGGAGGGTGACTGGCAACACAAGCATTGGAAATTTGGAACTACTCCAATAAGCTCTAAAACAAGAGGTTTTTTGACATTTGACTGTGTTGTGTCAAAAGCCACATCATCATTACCAAATGACAACTGACAGATATTTCAAATCTAGCTCCCAAATATTTCAATTTTTCAAATAGTGACAACTCCCCAATAATCCAACTTTCTTAGGGTTCTTCACTTTTAAGGAGTCATTGATGGCGACAATGAAATTGAAGAAAAATAGTTTATCTAAGATTTGAAATGCTATTACATGTGATTGAGCATTCCTACATACCCCACCAACCATTGGCCTCTCCTTCAAGGAAATAATGTAGATAAAATTTCTCAAAAGATTCAAAATACATGTGTCTCTCTCTAAAATAGTACCATTGACAAGGACTCTTGCCTTTCTCCCAAAAAAAGAAGGGCAAATGCACCGCAAACCAAGGCCCCGTGAATTTTATACATATATCCAGTTGAAACCTTTTGAGACATTGTTTCTGCCACATTTCTTATTTCTTGTCCATGATGACTTAGGTCATAACTACTAGTGTCAAAGTGTTGAGTACTTTTACACCATAATGCATTTTCAAACCTTGGGAAGCAATTAAACCATGTGTTGAGCAATTGAGCAGCTGGATAAAGGAGAAAGCTCCATCTTTCAATAAGCATTCCCTCTAGTGATCAATACTTGTACTACACATTGACCATCCCTTCACATCGAAACTATAGTAAAAGGATTAAGAATGTATAAGATATGTACAAGATTCATAAGTTGAAACTTGAAAGATAAAATATAGAATTGCAAGTTTAAAGACACATTAAATCATAAGTTAAATGATATTTATATGCTAGGAATTCACGTTTATAGCCATGTTAACAGTCTTAAAGCTGGTCTATTCCAAAAACTGAGGATACATTTCTGCTCCAATTCATAGCATGTCATAGCAAAATCAAGAAAGTCATTTGCCCTCCAAATTGACATGTTAATCCCTCTATTACAAATGCCAAGCACTGGAATGATGTAATAACATCCTTGGCAATTGTTTATACTTCTCTAGCTTACGCTGTCAGTAAACTAGCTTGAATTAGCTTCAAATTGGCTAATGACTTGGTCTTCAAGATAAAATGATTTTACAAGTGATAAGATGACATTCGGGGTATTCTTTGACAAAATTTTCATCAACATTTCTTGGTCATCCCATCAACTAACCAAACGCTTTGCCTGGCCTTTAACACTCAAGAAAGGACAGTTTTGGTTTATCTTACACTTGCAAAAATGGTGTAAAAATATAATGTTGGATATAGTTGCATTAATCTTTAATAAATCACGAATATTAGCGAGTTATCATTTTTCAGCTTAGGGCGCAGTTTTTTCCAAGGAGTCGGAGATTTTTTTAGTAAATCACAAGCAAAGGGTTTTTGCCCTTTTTTTACACTAACTAGTCAAAAAATTGTGATTTGATCGTGTGAATCACAATTAATCGTGGCTGAACTTTTCGATCGTGAATTTGGACGGATTTCAGGCGACTTCTTCTCAATTATCGGGTAGTTTTAACTGTTTTTTTGTTTACACTTAATTGTTTCTCTGTTTTAAACAATTTTCGTGATTTTATGAGGTGGGGCGACAGGATTTTCTCTCTTTCTAATTCATAAAGAGACGGTTCATTAGATTTTTTTCCCTACAATTTAGTTCTGAAAAAGTCACGGTTCAAAGTTTCAAATGATAAATTTAAGCACAGACTTCGTTCAAATTTCAGACTTCGTGTGACTTTGACCCCTGGTGGAGATCTTACATTTCTGTTCCAGTTTCTAACAAGGAATACCAAACAAACCATTTACTTTCGCATTTGCTTATCATACATACTTTTCTGTTTCTGACATCAAGTATGATTTGTTTACCTCTGTTTTATGTGGCACTACTACATTCAAGTCTTCACTGAGACACCTACACAATAATTCTATATTGTTGTAAAAGGACACTACACGTTTCAAACCTTTTTTATATGTTTCAAACATTTTAATCCATTCCTCGTGCATCACCATCTTTTTCTCATTTAAATATTGTTGCTGATTGAACACTTTAGCCACAACATATTAAATAGCTAAAGCCTAAAATATCTCATGACTCTGATATTTACATGTTATTGAGTCAAGTCATTAGGGAGCTTCCCATTTCTAGTTTGATTTTCCTATCATTTGTATAAAGGTACGTAGCAACAAGGGCATGATTTAGTTCTTAGCAAAGAAGGCATTAATGTTGACCCCCTGTGTTTGTCTCGTGAGCTATAGAACCAAGGGTAGATTGAGACTCAACCCTATACTCTGTCACCTCAAAGTGGGATGTCCCACTTCTCATGTGAGGACAAAACTAATAAATAAATAATAAATACTCAACATTGGGAATGCAAGGTTGAGACACCTTTCCCAACATGGGATGAGGTAGAACAGATTGTCCAATTTTTAGAGCCTCTTGTAAGAGTTTTGGGACTAGTTGATGGGGAGAAATCCCCCATGACATATTTGTATGAGGTGATGGATAGAGTGGATGAGGCGATCAAATCTAGGATGGAGAATGGCAGGAACAAGTACACATTGTAGTGGGAGATAATCGATAACAGATGGTATCAGCAAATGCATTATCCCCTTCATGTTGTTGGATACTATTTGAATCCATCATTGTTTTAAAGCACCTCATTTCAAGATGATGCAGAGGTCACCAAGGGTCTATTCACATGCATGGAGAGGTTTCCCACTCAAGAGGACCATCTTGCAGCTAAGGGAGAGTTGAATATATACAAGTTGGCAAGAGATTTTTTCTCTAGAAGTTTGCAATAGAAGGCAGGACCACCTTCAAACCAGGCAGAGTCCAAAAACTTTTAATAATTTCTCTTTATTGTTCATAAAATTATCATGGGATGAAGTTTTGACTAAATTGTAGATGACCAAATCTTGATAAATTTGTTTTTTTCAGCACAATGGTAGGATTTTTTTGGCAAAGAGGACAAAAACCTTCGATGGATGGCAATGTGCCTTTTGAGCCAGCCTAGCAATTCATCCACTTGTGAGTGTACTTGGATTGTGTTTGAACACATTCATTCCAAGGAACGCAACTATTTGATGCAACAACGGATGAAAAATTTGGTGTTTGTTCACCACAACCTCTGCCTTAAGTTAAAGAAAACTCGAGGTTAGATATGTTGCAATTGATAAAGACTTATAAATTATAATTGTCATTTTCATTCATTTTTCAAAGTTAATTCCTATTTTTGTAGAGCTTGTTTTGTGTACGCCGCTAATGTACAAATTCAATTTGACAATATAACATAGCATTGAGGAAAATTAGTTGATTGACCTTGACAAGATTGATCCAATTTCCAAATAGATCACAAATGATGAGGAACCAATTTTGGATGAGGAAGATTTTGATATCTTGGGGAAAGCCAAGATCCATCCTGAGCAGACTGATTGAATTAGGAGAGGCTATACCCCTGGAGCTTCATCATCAAGACCCACAGAACTCTAGTGTAGTGTACTTCGCAGCAGCAAGAGTCATTGGCTCACTCCATTTTTGTCATTTTGTACTTCAAAGTCAAACTATGTACTTGCAGTTTGTTACTATACACTATATAATAATGAACTATCATACTATATTACTATGCATGATGTAATGTAATCAGTGATCTGAGAATTAATGAAAAAAATACATTAAAAAATGCATGGTGTAAACTCTCATTGCTCTTCACTCTCCTTATCTCTATGCAATTAGTAATTGCATTGCCTTTAAATTTTTTTTTAAAAGCAAATTTTTAACTTTTTTCTATTTTTTTATGCATTTTTTGGATTCCCAAATTTTTGAAGAAAATCTTTAGTCTTTTGGTTTGCCAAGTTATTGCTGAGAAAGATTTTTTCTAATATATATATCTTTCATTGGCTGTTCCGAGTGTTACAGTTTTCAAGTATGATGTTGCCCTTTTTTTAAATGTCTACTTGTTCTCTTAGACAAAAAGCTGAGTCCAGCTACATATTGAAACTGCTATGTTGCATGAAGGAGAGCACTAATTACTACGCATTTCACAATAGCAAAGAAGGGAATTCACCCTGAAGTGGAACAGAGGATTAAATCAGGACAGATAACATTAGGACTTTTAAAGGAAAATATGCAAAAGCCACTCAACAAGTTTTTCATGTACGTATATGCTTAAAGGTATGCAACAAATGTAACATACTTGGAGTCATATGTTGCTTACCAGACTCTTGCAATTGGCCTGCAACATCATTGTAGCATCGCATGTGCTCTACAGAGCTACTGGTAACCTGTAAAATTCTAATAACAATTAATAGCCTATGGTAAGAAATAACAAGTTTGCTAAAATAATCACAAATATTGCCTACAGTCCAATTCCACATATTTTTAGTAGTGTTTCATCAAAATGGATTTTACTTATCCATAAATGAATAGCCCTTATCTACATCCTTTGGCATTTGTCTCACTAGTTTTTGCCCAAATATATAGAAAAAAAAAAAAAAGTTTTATGCTGAAAACTATGAGTATGAACCCCTCAGCAACTACTAACTAGCATTAAATGGTGGCAGAGAAGAATCAGTTATGTTTTACTAATTACAAGAAGTTGGGGAAATGAAGTCATTTCTAAGTCTATTAAATTTAACATGTCTTGCCTTGTTAGAGTCTCCTATAGATATAAAAGGGTGTGATAGTGATCTTGATCCCAGGTGGTTTGGGGGCTAACGCTCTAGATGAGAACCTAGATGTGTTGTGAGTATGCAGAAGCAATTAAGGAGACAAAGGATTAGACAGAGAAGAATACAAGAGCTGGAATACACTGTTTTATTAATCTATGTGTTATGTACATGGCATACTCTTGAGGGAGATGTATGGTTGTGTATTTACTCCTACCTACAAATGTTTGCCTATTTGTTTATATTATAGATGTATATTTATAATTTAAATGTTCATGAAGAAAAAGGTCGTTATAGAAGTTGAATTGGTTAAGCTTCCATGTGATGCTTCATCTCCCAACAATTACCATTTTGGTCACATGTTGTGCTGACATATGTTCTGTCATGAAACGGCTTCAGAACGTGTGCTAGCATGCATGGTGTTCTGCAATGTTGCTAACATTCTACATTGAGTTCTAGTCTATGCACTTTTTGCACACAAGCGCACATATGTGTAGATATACGCAAACTTAGACAAAGTTGTCAGCAAAGCTATGTAACATGATCCTTGGCATTATGCGAGTGGCACATGATGCAAAGGGCTACACAGAAGCTAGGAGGTGACTTCTAAGTTGTGTGGCATGATTCCAAGCACTACGCAAGGGGCAGATGAAGCAAGAAGCTGTGTGTGGAGTTGTACATGGTTGTGCATGAGACTGATGCTAGCAAGTGTGCTTGAGTGGTAGTGCATGGATCATTCAGCTCTTCTTAAAAGACAATAGTCCCAATTGTGCTAAAGGATACTTGTGCAATATAATGTAGAAGTTGTGCGGCATGTTTGACTCTTGAAACCACTTCAAGAATCCAATATCTCTTTCTACCCATTAATATGGTGATGCTCCAAGGATTGGTTGTGTATGCACCTTGGCGACGATGCAAGTAGGGATGCCTAAGGATTATGTCACTAGAATTAATTGGCATGACATCACATACTAGCTCCTCACAAAAAGGATGTATAGCATATGAGAAGCAGCATTGACGTGTAACATGTATACCTCTAGTGCTGCAAGAACTGAACCACCCCAAACTATAAGGTTGAGGATGAGGCATGGTTGGCAAATTTAGACATGCAATTGGCTTCAAAAAAGTTTTTCATGCTACTGCCATCACCCAGAAAAACCAATGGCTGACCTTTCACCCACATCTGCAAACCGAATGGGTGCTCTTCTTTTGCATCTAATGTGGATGTTGTAGTCATGGAGACAGGCAACTTCAGGGTCCACATTCTCCACGTCTAGCTCGTGGGAACCCTCTATTTCTGTGCGCACACATACATTCTTCTGTGCATGGCACTCTATGCTGGAGTAGCTATTGGATTTGTGTTTATTGCACCATTTGCCAGTCTTGGATGGTTTGGTCTTGTTCAAAGAAGGTGATTTCTTTAGCAAGTAATTTGTCCTATTTGCCCTTCAATCTAGGCTCCTTAATAATAGTCACATAGCAATAGGCTTCTTCCATCATCTTGACCTTGACCAACTTCAATTTGGACTAAATAAATGTCAGAGGCTACTATGATACTCAAGAACTCTATGTTGCTCTGACTCAAATGTGCCTAACTTCAAATAAAGGTCATGGAAGGCATCGATGTAAGTGTGACGTCGTGAACTAACCGGTTATGTCCTTGGTGCAATTGTTACCACTGAATGTGGTGATCATCATAGACATCCTCAGGATAGTATTCATCTTAAAGGCTTCCAAGAAGTTCTCCCATGTTGGCTCATATCTTCCTTCTATCTAGTTTTCCCCCCCACAAAGCATGGGTTGGCCACGGGCTGATGGAACCACATGTTCAAAGACTTCAACAAACTAGTTGAATAGAAATGTCTATTGTTCTTGAAGAGCATTTAAAATTTCATCTTTGATCATCACATGGACTGCATCTCACTCCTCTACCATTTGAACTTGTTTGAAATGACTTGGAAGGTAATCTAATGAATCTCGTGGTTTGATGTCGAGGCTCAGATACTCCAATCTAGTTTGGTAGGACATGCAAGATGAACCACTCGTGATCCAAATTCCAAGTGGTCCAAGGGACAATGCTCTAGATGAGGACATAGATGTGTTATGTGCATGCAGAAGTTGTTAGGGAAGAGAAGGATTAAACAAGGAAAATACACAAACTAGAACAAGTTGTTCTATTAATATGTGTAAAGTATACATGGCATACTCTCAAGGGAGTCTAAAATGTCTGCCTATTTGTTTATGTACAAATGTACATTTTTAATTTACATGTTCATAAAGACAAAGGTCATTATGGAAGTTGAATCAATTAAGCTTCCATGTGTGATGCTTCATCTCCCGGCAATTACCATTTTGGTCACGCCATGTGTTGACAAGTGGAATATCATGAAACAGCTCCAGAAGGTGTGTTGGCTTGATGCGCAGTGTTTTGCAATGTTGTGCGACCTTCTACACTAAGTTTTGATATGTGCGCTCTGTGTGGTAACATGCATATGTGCACATGGGTTGCAGAACTCAGACAGAGTTGTCAGTGAAGTTGTTCAACATGATCCTTGGCATTGCGCATAATGGCACATGAAGCAAAGGGTTGTGCACAAGCTAGGAAGTGAATTTTGAGTTGTGCAGCATGGTTCCAAGTGCTGCCCAAATGGCACACGAAGCAAGGAGATGCACGTGGGGTTGTGCACAATTGTGCATGGGACTAATACCGCCACACGCACTTGCATGGTAGCGCACAGATCAGATAGTCTAGTAGAGAATAATAAATTTTAACATTTCATTTCGCCCAGCCCACTCAATCTATGATAGCATATCATCCTTTAGAATGAGAAAATAACTTGTAATGTAACCAATTTGAATATTTAGGGTGACAAGCAATCAAGATCCAAGCCTAGGTTGAAATCCTAGTCATGACTCCTATGACACACATCATTTATCTAGTTATAGATATTCATGAAATACATCTGATGACTTCAATTCCTTAGTCTATTGCACAACCATCAATTCGCGTGACTCTTGACTTAGATTTCTTTATAAGTTTATCCTTTAAATGACTACTTAGAGACTAGGATATTGTTTCAATTGGAAATTGAAACGTAACTGCTTGTTCTTCACAATATGTTTTATTTGACATTGTTTGAGGCATGGAAAGTGTTGGTTGCATAGCTGAGTATATTCACAGTAACCCCATTTGATTTAATGCATCTATAGACTTCAGTTACAAACATTCTTGCTAAAATATTTGAATCTAAACTAATTAGCTTGGCATCGTTCAGTAAATCTCAACACATTAGAGTGAATCCAGTTTTCTCCAAAAATTTGACATTATATTCTCAGCTCACCAATCTACAAATGGAATTCTCTTAGCTTATCCACACAACTGTCAATGTGCTCCTATTATTATACAATGCTATATCTAGTGTCAGTATGTTTCTCTTATTATCCAATGGAATGCTCCATTTTAAGGTCATTATACTTCTCAACTTGTGGGCAAGCTTTTCATAACATGGTTAATTTGGGTAATCAAGAAATCCAATAACATCTTCGTGGACACAAATCTGAGTAGCCTCGCTGAAATTTTGAATCAAAAATGGCCAAAATTACTCTTTTCTTGTTTATGTTATTTCTCTACAAAGATTGAATGTGGCATCGTAGCTGACAGACTCTAACTCATCCTCATCCATTTCGGAGCTATTTTATCTTTTGAATTTTCCCAGGACACATTAACTTCCTTTTTCTTGAGTCTAGTTATCCATTCTTTCTTTGGAACAACTTCAGGATGTGATTTAAGATTTCTGCTTAAAAGTCAATTTCTACTCCTGTAATTCTGGTTATGGAATTCTGTAATAGCTTTGAAGTGTTGATCTTCACCATTGGAATGATGATGCTCAGACATGACTGGGTGAGGGTGGTTTGTTTCTTTCAAATAATCAATTGTGACCATCAGTGATAAGGATACAAGTATATCAAAATCTGGAATCATAGGGATGTACACTCTCTGAAACAGAAATGACTATTTGTATATCTCATTCTTATGGATGCCTACCATTTCTATATTTATCAGGATATCAGGATATGGAAACATATAGGAATGGTTGGGCCTCAACAAATGCTCCTTCTGCAAACTGCTGAAACTGACCCTTGAAGAGTAAGTTGAAAAGATTGTAGAACCTTAGAAAGCAGGAATAAAAGATTGCAGTTGGCAATCTAATCCTTATGTACTTCCAAAATGCTACTGCCTTTTCTTTCTGCCCTCGTAATTGATCCAACACGAGTACAAGTTATTAAACAGGCAGTAGCAAAGACTCTGTTTTGCAAATAAGCAATGTATGCAGAACGTGATAAGTAATATAATGTACTACCATTGTAATTCTGTTTTAATGTTCTTTCCAAACCATGGTCCTGCTAAATACCTCGTTTTGGGGATACAGTTTTAGTGGATTTGTCTTATGGTCGGTCGGAAATTTTGCCCATAAATTTGCATGAATGCTTTCTATTTATAGTCAGAGCACTGTTGTCCTTTTTTGGTTTACCAATAAAAATAAAAACATCCAAAGTAAAAACAGAGTCTATTTTTTTTTTTCGCCATATATATAAAAGGCTCATTCTTTTGAACGGAATGGGTCAATGTCGAGACATCAGTCTCTAATGTTAATCAGCTTATATTTTCTGCTTTAACTTCCCTAAATCATAAAATTTAGCTGGCAGTTATTTGTAATTTTGTAAGCTACATGCTTTGGAATATTTTCTTGAAAAGATTCTGTATGTTATTTTTTACCTGAGTTGTTATGAAGCATTCCATTTGCATGGCATTGACACAACCTAGCAATAATGTAAATGGAATTTAATTACCCAGGTTTAAGAAAAGAAAAAATTTAGGAAATTGTAATGTCCTTTTTTTCCAAGTTAAAATAATTTAAAATATTATTTAAGTTGGGCCCAATAATTTCTAATTTAAGGGCAACTTAATAATATTATTATAATTACGGATCCAAAAAAAAAATATTATTATAATTAAAATAATAGGTGTTTTTCAACACTAGTACTAAAATAAAAGTATTTTTAAATATTTAAAATTAAAAATAAAATAAAATAATTTTTTTTTTTTTTTAATACTTGGAGGGAAATTTAGGACCCAAGGGCCCAATTAGGAAAGGTATATCAAAGAGGTACCTATCTTCTTTTATCATTTGTTCAAGTTATCCTCTTTGCATCCAATTTTCAGAATTGAGCCATTTGTTCAATCTAGGGCATCCAAGGATGAAAACCCTTGGTTTGTTCAGGGTTTGAGAGGACAAAAACCCTCTTGAATTCCACATTTGGGATCAAGGACAAAACCCTTGTTTCCAATCTTGGGTGATTCCATCCAAGAATCACGGTTGTGCTAATTTGTGGAGCATTTGGATTTCGCTACAGTGTTTTTGGCAAGCAAATATCATCATTTCATCACCAAAGCATAGTTGAGAGTTTATATATTCAGTTTCAGATTTTTGGCAAATTTTTGGGCATCCTGAAGGGCTGGAACTGAGTTGTTACAGTCATACCAGCTGCTGGTCACATCATTTCAGTCATCCAACATAAGCGATCAACCTACTAGAGTGAAGCGCCATCATTTATAGGGATATATCAATCAGATTTGGGCATTTTGCATGTATTCCCACATCATCAGAAGCTGGATCTGAGTTATACTAGCTGTGCGCCACATTTAGGAAGTGAAATTCAGTCATCTAAGGCACTTTACCAGTCACACCAGCCACTGCACACATCGTTTCAGTCATCATTCATCAACAAAATGGAGAATAAAATCATATTTCGACTTGTTGCCAATGTTCCCAAGACAAATCTGATTTTTCCAGCATATTGTGACTATTTTGCAAGAGTTTCAACAGCAGATAAAACTTAACCAGCCAGTCATACATCTTCAGCCAGCCGTCGTACCTCTAGAGTTTCAACAAAATTTAGAAATAATTAATTTGTTGTTGATTGAGAAGATTTCCAGGACCATACATCATCTACAAAAATCAGAAATATTTATGTGAGCAGGGATAATGCAGATCTGAGGGTTTTTGGAAGAGATTTCAACCATTTAGGGTGGTCGTACCCTTTATTAATTGCTGCCATTAATTTCTGAGCAAAGGCAACTCTCATTGAAGTGCTTCTATGCTGATTTCCAGCCCTTTACCAGGTTGTACAGCTGCAAATCAAGGGTTGTGAGTGCATTTACTAATTTATATCATTGTACTACATTTCCAGCAGTTAAAATAAAAATTTAAGAATTTATGCAAGGATTCCAATTGGTTGTTATACCATTTATATTTTCAGATCTAAGTGTATTTTGGTCATATGATGAGTATATCAGGGTTTGGTATTGTTTGCCATTAATTTCCAGCCCTAGCATCTATTTTATTTGGTTGCTTTCATTTATTTATTTGTTCAGAAAAATACAAAAAATATAATAAGGGGACATTATAGTGGTATCAAAGCTTTGATCCTACCAACCTGCAGGGAAAAAGCTAACATTTTGGATGCATCCATGTAAATAGATTTGAAGACCAGTTACCAGAAGATGGAGATGGATAATTGGATCCGAGAGCAACAAGAATGAACCATCAATTAGAACAAATGTTGCAGACATTGCAAAACATGAATATAAGACTCTCGACTCTGATATTAAAGAGATGCTATCTTTTGAAGATTTTTGCAACATGGGAATGAGACCCCATCCAAGAGAAGATTTCAACAGAACCAGACCCACAAGGATCTCCAAATGCATAGGAAAGAATTGGTGGAACAGAAGAAAGAAGAACAGTCAAATTCAGAGCCACATGACATCATTGAGCAAGAACAGAAGGCAGGAAAAGATTCTTTGATAGTAGATGTTTTATTTACTTCTAATGATTGTAGGTGTCAGCAAAATAGTGAGGGAGTCAAGGAGGGAAAGACATCACTTGTTGGATGCTAGACGAGCTCAAGATGGAGGAAGATGCACCAAATTATGAACTATCCTTCGAACTTCCAAATGGTGAGCAATTGATTGATTGAACTGGTTAGCTTGTATGTGAATTTGTTGCCTTCGTGCTTCTTGGATAGTAATATTTAGAGTTATGATTGGTGCAAGTTGATCCCCTGTTCGATTTTATATATATAGGTGAGGACCTCGATAGAACCCTCACCATAACCCTAACCTAAAGGATTTTTTAGTCTTTGTGTGCTCTATATTTTTCTGTCTCAAAGTGCAGAAATGAACCAAATAAAAAGAAAACAAACATGTATTAAAAAAGTTCAGAACCACTTTTTTTTTAAAATAAGGAAACCTGAAAACATAAAAAATACAAAACAATTGGGCAAATGAATCTACTGTGCTTTTAATTGCCTCCATAAGCGAGGTTTAAACAAGCTACTATCGTTGAAATATAATATATAAATTTCAAAATTCAGAAATTTCTGCCAATATGATGAAAAAAATTCTGGTTCCTAAAACTTCAAAGAACTCCGAAAGACCTGACATAAACTTCCCAAAATGATTCAACAATTTCCATCCATATTCAATAAGTTTCTAAAAGTATCTACAAGTTTCCAATACTATTTCCAGAAGTTTCTAAAATTCTCTTTATCTTTAACAAGATTTTACACAGTTTGCAATATCGTTCCTTCTGATTACCCGTTTCTTGCCATTTTCTTATGAAGTCTACCCTAAAGTTTCTATCATCTCCTGACCAAGCAGTCCCTGCTTCTGATACTCGTGTTTCCAAAGTCCCCCGTTATTAGATTACAATCCTTAATATGGCACGATAAACAATTAAACCACCATTGGAATCACTAGAAACAACTTGATAAGATGACTTTTAATGTTCTTAAGGCCAAAGAGGTCTGTAAGATTTATAAAAGTGTGTTTGCATGTTTGGAAGATTGTTTCTATTACAATTTAGCTTTATAGTAAACTTCGCAAAGAAAACGCAAGGAATGAAGATCAGCGAATCGTGAAGACCAAATTATTTAAGCTACAGAAATCCGGCATCTTGAGACCAATTCAATATTTCACTAAACCTATGCAGATGTGGTTAAAATCTTGCCAAACACATGTGTAAAACCTAGAAATTGAGCTAAGACCTTGTTACAAAAATTACAGCAATTGAAAACCTGTACGGTCAACCCCTAAGCGCCTCTTAAGGAGGTTTACAAATTCTTTATAACGTTTGCTAAAACAGAAGCTAATCATGATTATCACCGATTGCTTATCAATGCAATAAAATTACTCTACTCTATCACATAACACTTCCAAGTTCAAAACCCCATAAATTCTGCATCTCTGAGCTGCAAATTTACATTGCATTTGCTGTTCATAAAAAATTTATTTGGAAAATGAAGTAATTTGTACCTGCGAAAGAGCGAGGCGAAGGGAGGAGAGAAGGGAGGTGAAGCTTCCAGCTACCGCATTGGCATCCTTCTCAACTACCTCCAAAGCCGCCACTAGATCGAGACCTCCTAAACCCTGCGCAACTTCATTTGCTTGTTCACTTTCACCACCTGCATTTGAATTTAAATTCGTTTTCGGGTAACCTTTTCCTTCAGTTTCCCCATTTCCGTCAATATTTTCGTCTTCTCTCAAATCCATTTTTCGTTTGATTTATCTGAATGTATAACCGTATGATTAATTCGAAGGAATTGAACTCACTCTACAGATTTAAAATAAACAGGTGGACAGAAAAGGCAACTTCACGGCATATGAATGAATGAAAGCTTTTAAATGCAATCAATTAAAAACTAATCATCCTTCGATAAGTAGGAGGTTTTCACAGCATGTCAAATTATGATATTTTATTTCAGGTTTAACTGCGTAGTTTTTTAGTCAAAACACATGACCCATATTTCATGAGTAGTGGTTCACATGAACCCATCTCTCATGTTAATGAATGGTCCACTTAGGGGTGATGCACATAGGGGTGAAGCATACAAAGACAACTTTTTTAAGAAACCACTTCTACTACTCTCTTCTTTGTGACCGTTAATTTACTTTAATCAACTTTGTTAATATTAAAAAGAAAAATTAAAAACTAAGCATCTTATATAAAAGGATTAGGGATTGATAATTGAATTGAAATAAATGTGATAATTAAATAAGAGGATAGAGAAATTTAGTTTTGGGATCCATGATAAATAAAATGATGTTGATGTTGTTATGGAATGATTAGCCACTATTAGAAAATTAACTATCTTGATCTAATGAATATCTTAAGAGTTTGAACTAGACAAAAAACTATTAAAGATCAATGTTGTGTCCTATGCGATCAATCTCAACTACTATGAACATGATTTGATGTCTAAACTTGATCTAGGATACACAAGAATGATTTGATAGAAGATGCTTGTTGGCAAGGAATGAGGAGTCACAAACCGAAGTTCTGAGTCCAAGAGCCTTGCATGTTGTATTTATACCCCAGTTTTACGGTAGGAGAACAATCAGAGGGTTTGTAGTAGGAAATAACATCATGCGATAACAAAACATAACAGTGAATCCATAATACAGAAATTAAACATTCATTTTAAGTATCTGAACCATATATCATCCTTTTATATATATAAACTTCATGTATTACAATGTCAGATGTACAATCTCTTTTATGCCCTTTTCCATTCTATTTCCTCTCTATTCTTCTATATCTCTTACTTCTTATTTCTACTCCTATGTTACTAAATACATATGACTCTATTGGGGACATGTCCATTACAACCTTAGATAACTATTCCTACAAGGCCTAGTCAGCCTTATGCTTCGCATCCTTCTTGCGGCCAAGCGCGGTGGCTTCTGGTCACTGTACTAGCTGCTACCAACATCATCCCCCCTTTGAAACTATGTCTTGTCATCAAGACATGCAAAATGGTTAGTTTGGAGGCAAGATATTCTTGTAATCTCCTTTAGTTGTGCAAATTTTAGATCCCATTGGCTTTTTGCTTTTTGCGACACTCATATTTAATTGTGGGTCTGAGTCATTATTTTCTCTTCCTCTGCAATACTAGTAGGGATATGAATTTGTTGAATTGTCTTCTTTGCATCCCTTAGTATTCCAGTCACATGTGTAAGTCAAAGGCTCACCACCTCCTAGAGTAGTTTGATTTGGGCTTTGATCAACTCTCTTTGGTCCTACAATTGTTCTAGTTGGGTGTGTATTGTTTTAATTTATGCCCTTGTCGTCACATCAATGTCTTGCATTGCATCGTAAGTATCAGCCACCTGTAGTATCTGAATCTCCATTTGGTCTATTTGATTTTTCAAGCCTTTGGTTAGTGTAGACCATTGGAGGCAAAATTGATACAAGGTGTTGATATCATTGGTTGTGTTCTGCAAAGTGTTGATATGAGTTTCCAATTGTGTATGTGATGTTGCATACTTCCTTCTAACCTCATTCATTTTGTTTTTCTCCACCTCTGCTAGGACTGTATTTCTGATTGTGGCAGCCTGATTATTCATTTCTACTATGACCCTATCCATTAGTTGTTTCAATTGTTGCCCTAGTGGTAGTGTTGTGTCTCTTTACAGCTATGGTACTTTACTCTGAATTGTACTTATGGCCTCCTCTAGCTGCTTTGTATTCTCTACATGTTTCAATATCTCTTCACTTGTGCTATGAAAGATATCTCCCAATTGAAACTTCTGCAAGGGTGATATACTGGAGAGGTCTACCTATGTGCCAGTTAATGGCAATTGTAGTAATTGTGGCGTTGCCATTGGTTGGATTTGTTTTTGTTGTGCTAAAAAGTCTTTGATGTGCTGCATGGGATATGTTGCGGTGGATGAACTTGGTTGAGCTCTAGAGATAGAGGTGGCTCTAATTGTGGGTCTTCTCCCTTTGATTGTCTTATTTCATGTCAGGTCCCTTTGGATTCTATGTTTTCCTCTTGTTGAGCCTTCTTTTCTTCTTCAAGCATTATTGCATATGCTTTTTGGGTCACCACAACTATTTCTTGTTGAATTTTCCCTTTTACCTCCTCATTTAGAGCCATTAGTGTGTCTACCCTTTTGATGCAGGAGCATCCCTGGTTCAAGAGCAATCTTGCATCAACCAAAAACATTTGCATTTCAGTTTTCTTGCAGTTCAGTTTGTTTGCTTTCTTTTTCCAATTTAGTTCAGGCAATTTAGTTAGTAGCAGTTTTTGTATTTTGGTCCACATTCTGCCGCAATTGCATTTCACACCTTGCAGAGCTGGACTTAGCATCTAGATTCATTCATCTAAATCATATCCAGAATTCAGAGCATTTGGATTAAGTACCAGAAAGATATCACTATCAGAAGATCAACTATTTTCTCAAAACAAAGCATCCTGACAGTCTTTGATAACCAACTAAAGGAGAAGGCTTACGGAGCATTCCTTGACTTATGGAGCTTAATGACACATCATTCAATAATCTTTGGTTCATGGCTGACCTTCCCCGAGATCCGCACATCATTCCATTCATTTGCGAAGGTGTTCTATATGATTAGGTCTGACCTATCTGTGTACACACGTTACAGCTCTTCATCAGAGTTTGTGACCTTCCTTGGCTGACACAGAGGAATCTTTTGTACCAGAGATGATATATAAGGATGTAATAGATCCCTAGGAAAGTAGTTTAGATAATTTAGAGAATCCTTAATTTAGATTTGGCACGAAGGAGCTTCAAATCCATATCTTGTGCATATTTTGTTATTATGTAATCAAGCCTTTGAGCCCTACTTGTAAGCCCGCATGATGCATGCCAAATTGTATTTAAATTCTATAATATACTGAATGACTGAATCTATGTTTTTTCATATCTTTGAGTTGTTTCCGTTATGTTTACTCTTGCTGCATAGCCTGGACAGTTCACTCTGTGAACCCTCCTACCGTGACTGCACCAAGTGGTATCAAAGCGAAAGTTTGAATCTTTGGGAGCGAGTTGAGCGAAGTTGACGAAGGAATTCCATAAGATCTTGATGTGGACAGATCACCGAACTGAGGCAGGTTACTTGTGTGGCAACCGATCGCCGATTGTGAGCCAGTTGTCACCTTGTAGCCTGATCACCAAATTTGAGGCAGTTTGCACTTGATCCTAGGAAGAATGATGTCGAGGAGAGTTGTTGCTATTGGAACGATGGCTGGTAGAATGGATGAGATTATGGAGATGATGAAAATGATGCGAATTTGATTAGATGTTGTTCAAGAAGATAGACGAAGAGGATTGACACCGAGACCTAATGTTGAAAGTGATGATGATGAAGAATTTCAATCCATTGAACAAACTAGTGAAACCCTAGGAGGTGATGAAGAAGAAGAATCAGATCAAGTAAAGATGTTGCAAGCTATTTCAAAGATTAGAAAAATACCTAGAGTTGATGTGCCGAATTATATTGGTAATTTGAACCCTGAAGAATTGATTGACTGGATAAATGACATGGAAGAATACTTTGTATATGAAGAGATTGAAGATCCGGAGAAGGTGAAGTTTGCAAAGACAAAATTGAAAGGACATGTTGCTATATGGTGGAAAGAAGTTTAGTTGGAAAGAAACAAAAGAGGAAAATAAAAGATTACAAAGTTGGATAGGATGGTGACAAAATTGAAGAATCAATTCATACCTGCTGACTATGAGTTGGAGTTGTTGAAAAGATTGCAAAACCTGAGACAAAAGGAGAAATCTGTGAAGGAGTACACTAAAGAATTTCATAAGATGATCATAAGGATAGGACATAGTGAAGCAAGCAAGGAGAAAGTGGCTAGATACATCAATGGATTGAGATTGAGCATTCAAGAAGAACTAAGCTTGGTAAGGATGACATCTTTGGAGGAAGCATATCAGTTTGTCCTGAAAGTTGAAGAGAAGCTAAATAAGAAGCATGGTCATAGACAAAGAGGCAAAGGTGGTAAATTTTAGAGAGGTAGAATATTTTTTGGAGGAGACAGATCACATTCAGAGTAGAACAAGTTTGACAACACATTCAGGAAGGAGGACAGAGATAATAATGTTTACCGGAGAGATAACAAAAAATTTTACTGGAGAGGAAACCCTAGTGCATACCGGAATGAAGGATACAGAAGAGAGGAAAGAGGATTTGATAAGAGAACATTCAGAGGTACTTGTTTCAAGTGTGGAGGTGAAGGACATAGAGCATTTGAATGTAATCAAGGTAGTACAAGTAAGAAGACAGATAACAATGGAAGAGCAGCCTATGTTGAAGAAGAACCTATTGGATCACCCAGTTCGGTTGGTAAGCCAAAGAAAGGAGAATCATTGGTGATGAGGAGAGCACTATTTCAAGTTGAAGCAAATGAGGAACCACCACAGAGGAAAAGTTTGTTCAGAACAAGATGCAAATCAAGAGGTAAGTGTTTGAAAGTTGTGATTAATAGTGGTAGTTCAAATAACCTAGTTTCAGAGGAGATGGTGACTAAGCTAAAGTTGGAAAGATCGAAACACCCTAAGCCCTATCAAATAGCATGGATTCAGGATGATCATAAGGTACTGGTGAGTGAACAATGTTTGGTGAAATTTCATATTGGATCTTATCATGATGAAGTCTTGTGTGATATTATGCCTATGGATGTATGTCATATCTTGTTGGGAAGACCTTGGCAGTATGATAGAAAAGCTATACATGATGGGAGAAAGAATACATACACTATAACATCAAATGGAAAGAGAATTACTTTGATTCCTTTAGAAGATGATCCTAAGAGTGAAGTGTGTGGGAATGCTAGAATCTGTTTGGTAGAAGGAAGATAATTTCTAGATGGTTTGAGATGTGAGAATATGTGTTATGCTTTGATTCCTAAGAAACTTGAAACATTGAGGGAGACTGAAGAATCACAACTGGAGGAGATAAAGGAGTTGCTAACAAAGTATGAAGACATCATATCAGATAATCTACCTGAAGGGTTGCCACCTATAAGGAGTATCAGTCATCACATGGATCTTATACCGGGAGCAAGTTTGCCTAACAAAGCAACACACAGAATGACACCGACAGAGAATGAAGAATTGAATAGACAGATATAGAAGTTGTTGAGGAAAGGTTTGATCAAAGAAAGTTCGAGTCCTTGTGCAATACCTGTAGTATTAGAACCTAAAAAAGATGGAGAATGGAGAATGTGTATTGACTCTAGAGTAATAAACAAGATCAAAGTTAAGTATAGATTTCCTTTACCTAGGATGGATGATATCATGGATTGTTTAAGTGGAGCAAGATATTTCACAAAGATAGACTTAAAGAGTGGATACCATCATATCAAAATTAGAGAAGGAGATGAATGGAATACTACTTTTAAGACAAATGAAGGACTGTATGAGTGGTTAGTGATGCCTTTTGGATTGACAAATGCACCGAGTACTTTCATGAGATTGATGAATGAAGTTCTAAAGAAATTCTTGGGTAAGTTTGTGATTGTATACCTGGATGATATTCTGATTTTCAGTAAGACAAAAGAGGAACATTTGTGGCATATTAGACAAGTTTTGCAGAGGTTGAGAGAAGAGAAATTGTTGATAAACATCAAGAAGTGTAGTTTCATGAAGAAAGAGTTGGTATATTTGGGATTTGTGATTTCTGCAGAAGGATTAAAGATGGACCCTGAGAAAGTGAAAGCAATTGTCGAGTGGCCTACACTAGAGAGCATTGGAGAGGTTAGATCATTTCATGGATTGACTAGTTTCTACCGGAAGTTCATCAGAAAGTTCAATTCAGTATGTAACCCTATGACAAAGACAATGGGAGGTGACAAGAAAGACTTTAAGTGGACATCTGGAGCAAATAAAAGTTTTGAATTGTTGAAGCAGAAAGTGACAAAGCAACCTATTTTGGCATTACCGAATTTCAATAAGGTATTTCAAGTTGATTGTGATGCAAGTGGAAATGTGATTAGAGCAGTATTGAGTCAAGAAGGTAGACCTGTGGTATATTTCAGTGAGAAGTTAAATGATGCAAGGAGAAGATATTCAGTTTATGATCAAGAATTCTATGCCATAATTCAAGCGTTGAAGAAGTGGAGACATTACTTGTTGCCTAAGGAGTTTGTACTATATACAAATCATCAAGCTTTGCAGTATTTGAACAGTCAAGGTAGTTGAATCAAAGACATATGAGATGGGTAGAATTCATGCAGAGTTACACTTTTGTGTTGAAGCATTGGAGTGGAAAATCAAACAAAGTTGTTGATGCGTTGAGTAGAAGAAGAAACTTGCTAACAGAGATGAGAGTTGAAGTGTTGGGTTTTGATGAATTGAAAAACATGTACGAGGGAGACACTGATTTTGCAAAACCTTGGAAAGCATGTAAGGAACCTGTTGTGACAGATAGGAGTAAGTGGCTGGATTATTTTATTTGGGAAGATATGTTGTTTAGAGGAAGTCAGTTGTGCATACCTAGGAGTTCAATGAGAGACAATTTGATCAAGGAGAAACGTAGTGGTGGATTGGCAGGACATTTTAGCATTGATAAGACAATGGCTTTGGTAAGTGAAAACTACTTTTAGCCTCAGATACATAAGGATGTTAGGAGATTTGTGCAGAACTATAGAGTTTGTCAAGTTGCAAAAGAGAGTAGTCAGAATACTGGATTGTATAAACCTTTGATAGTACCAGAGAGACCTTGGGAAGACATAAGCATGGATTTTGTAATGGGATTGCCGAAGACACAGAGAGGACATGATTCAATATTTGTAGTGGTGGACAGATTTTTAAAGATGGCTCATTTCATACCTTGTAAGAAGACAACTGATGCAGTGCATGTAGCTGACCTATTTTTCAAGGAGATTGTGAGATTACATGGATTACCTAAGAGTATAATTTCAGACAGAGACACCAGATTTCTTGGATACTTTCAGAAGACGCTTTGGAAGAAAATGAAGACAGATTTGAAGTTCAGTTCAGCATTTCATCCACAAACTGATGGATAGACAGAGGTAGTGAATAGGAGTTTGGGAAACTTGTTGAGATGTTTGGTTGGAGAGAAGTCAAGAAGTTGGGATTTGATTCTTTCACAAGTAGAGTTTGCATACAATAATTCAGTAAATAGGAGTACTGGAAGAACACCTTTTGAGATTGTTACCGGAGTAAATCCTAGAGGGGTTGCAGAATTGAGGGACATGGGTATGGAAGAAAAGTAAAGTGCAGAAGCAAAGGAATTTATAGATCACATGAAGACAGTGCATAATTAGGTGAAGAAGCATTTGGAGGATATGAATAGTAAGTATAAGGAAAAGGTAGATGAGAAGAGAAGACATAAGGAATTTGAAGTGGGAGATGAAGTAATGGTATACTTGAGAAAAAAAAAGATTTCCAGTTGGGACATATAACAAGTTGAAGATGAAGAAGTTTGGACCTTGTAAGATACTCAGAAAATTTGATTCAGGAAATACATATGAAGTGGAGTTATCGAGAACATTGGGGATATCACCTATTTTCAACATTGCAGACCTTTATCAGTATCATGAAGCAGAGTTGAGTGACAGCATGGAAGAAGACTTGAAGAAGTAGTTACCACACAAAGCACCAAAACAGATTGAAGACATTTTAGACAGCAGAGTGGGACGCAGCACTAGAGGAAGATAATACAAAGAATATCTTGTGAAGTGGAAAGGCAGATCGGAAGAAGATTCAGCATGGATTTCTCAGGCTGAGGTGGACCGTCTTGGTTCTCCCATAACCCCATCAAAGTGAGGGACTCACTTTTTCAATAACCCCAGATGTCTAATGCAAGAGCATCCCTGGTTCAAGAGCAATCTTGCATCAACCAAAAATATTTGCATTTCAGTTTGCTTGCAGTTCAATTTGTTTCCTTTCATTTTCAAGTTCAGTTCAGGCAATTCAATTAGTAGCAGTTTCTGTATTTTGGTCTGCATTCTGCCGCAGTTGCATTTCACACCTTGCAGAGCTAGACATGGCATCTAGATTCATTCATCTACATCATATCCAGAATTCAGAGCATTTAGATTAAGTACTGGAAAGATATCGCTATTAGAAGATCAACTATTTTCTCAGAACAGGGCATCCTGACAGTCTTTGATAACCAGCTAAAGGAGAAGGCTTGCGGAGCATTCCTCGACTTGTGGAGCTTAATGACACATCATTCAATAATCTTTGATTCGTGGCCAACCTTCCTTGAGATCCGCACATCATTCCGTTCATTTGCGGAGGTGTTCTACATGATTAGGTCTGACATATATGTGTACACACGTTACAGCTCTTCATCGGAGTTTGTGACCTTCCTTGGCCGACATAGAGGAATCTTTTGTACCGAAGATGATATATAAGGATGTAATAGATTCCTAGGAAAGTAGTTTGGATAATTTAGAGAATCCTTAGTTTAGATCTGGCGCAAAGGAGCTTCAAAGCCATATCTTGCACATATTTTGTTATTCTGTAATCAGGGCTTTGAGCCCTACTTGTAAACCCACATGATGTCAGCCAAATTGTATTTGAATTCTATCATATACTAGATGAATGAATATGTGTTTGTTTCATATCTTTGAGTTGTTTCCATTGTGTTTACTCTTGTTGTATGGCCTGGACAGTTCACTCTGTGAACCCTCCTACCGTGACTGCACTACCTTTGCTTAGATCTGAGCTCTTTTTCCTGTAATTGTGCTAGTTTCTCTTTTTGTGCAATAGAGAGGTTGGGGTCAATTTCCTTTAATGTTTGTTTCCTTATTTCTTATTCCATTTCAACTACTTTTTCTCTTTTCTTTCTTATTGTGGAGGCCAGTGGGTCTAGAAATTTTTTTATTATGTTATCTAGAGTATCAGTAGACACCCTTATGTGTCTAATGACTGCTTCCTCTATTACCACTTTATTTTCTTCTCCCAGTTGTATATACATTTTTGTTGTTGGTTTTGGCATTCATTTATTGTTTGTTGCACTTGTGAGGAGGTCTACATTCATAACATCCTCCTTCTTTAGTTATTCCTCCTATGTTATTTCAATTATTGCTTGTTTACTTTGTCTTGTTACCCTTTTCTTTGGTGGTTGTTGTATCTCTTCTTCCTTCTGCTCAGCCTCTTTGCCTGCCATTTTGATTATATTCTTTTCAACCCTGGTTTTGTCAAGGCTTTTTCTTTTTCGCAGTTAATTGTATCAGTATCTCAAAAACCTCCTCAATTGATGGCTCCATTTTTGGTACTTGCGGAGGGGTTATTCCTGTTGCTAATGCTAACATGGTCTACTTCAATGTTGCTTGAACTTCCAAAGACCCCAAATTTACCCTTTTAGACCTTCACACTTGTGTAGAGATAGTTGCTTGTGGCTTCTCAATCTGTTGCTTTTCAGTTTGTGGAATTGAACCCCATTTTCATGTAATTTTCCTTTGTTTTCTCTACATGCTCTTCTGCACTTTTCTTAGATTGTTTATCAATGAACTCCTTATATGTATCAAACCTCTCCACATTTGTATACATGGGTTGCTTCATTAAGTTCTTTGCATTGGATTCTACCATGTCGTTGTTAATTTTATATGGTAGTATAGGGATCCAGATACCCTAGGTTCTACCACCTCCATTAATGTGTAGTTTTTATCCACTAGAAAGATAATATCATTTGCATACTTCCTCACCATATGATCATACGAAATACATTCCCTGCTCTACGAAATACATCTATAGATCCAAAGACAAAGATGGAGATGAGACAACATCAATGATGGAACTTTCATCAAAGAGGATATGAATGTGCTCAATGGTGTCCTCCAAATTTACAAGATGGGACTCACAAAATAAACTTGATATGTTTATCAAGTATGCATCTCTAGTAGCTATCTCTAGAAGACAATGAGTATGATCCTGATACACTAAATCATTAGAAGCCCAATCCAAAGCAACAATAAACTCTAAAGAACTAGGAGATGAGATCCTAGTGCATGTCATTTGACTACACTGCTCATCGCTTGATGATGTGTCAACACAAGATGTTTGAGTATGAACACCAAATGTGTCATCTAATGCTAGAATGCAAGAGTCCTCAGCCTCAATATGCTGACACATAGATAAAGAAGAAGACGAACCCTTTGAACCTAGATTATGAGTCATAGAAGTTGAAGTCTCAAAGGAAGTCTTCATAGGAGGAGAAGTCACCATGTCATTTCAACATTTATGTTCTTCTCAATCATTAAGGATTGCAGTTGTTTTATGATCATATCGGCAAAAAACATCAAGTGAAACAACACAATCTGCAACATGATCCTCTAAAATTGAGATTCATTCAAGCCTCCATACATATCCCAAAGTGTGGTCCAAAGGTCGCAAAGACACTCAATGCAAGTGGTGACCATTTGGGTGTCAATATTGACACTACAACCAATCAATTCTAGGATATAATCAATCTTTCTATCCCACACAAATTTCTACCAATAGGATTTAGGTTTAGGAACACATCCATAGAGATAGGGCAAAATATGAAGTTGCCTTAGTTGTGTTAGGATTCTATGTTGCTAGGACTTATAGTTTCGTCTCTCCAATCTTATTATAGTAGGATGACTTTTGATACCCATGATAAACTCCTAAAATTTAGTCACACAATAGAAACTTAACCATCAAAAGCATAAGATTACCCCACAAAATTGAAACTTTTTATTAGTTCATGGAGACAAAATATTCAATGCATAAAAACCCCAACAATTACAAAATTTTGGCACTTTATCTTTGTGGGATTATAGTGTATATTAGAAAAGGAGAGATTGAAATGAAAAATATAATAAATATGATCAAATTTAGATAAAATAAATTGCATTATATTATAGATCTCAGAGAGAGCTTTCCAATTCCTACCAGAAGTTGAAAATTTAACATTCTACGCAAAAGTTATGCCACTTTTCATGCAAGGTGCTAAGAGAGGAATTGAACCAATATAACAAAATTTAGAAACCTTTGCCATAGCTGGAAAAATCTACCAAGTTAAGCAGTTCTATGAAAAACTCCATCAATTTTGGCAAACTACTAGATAAATGTAGAAGACCTTCATATTTAGGGAAAATAACAAAATTTGGAGGAAATGTCAAAACAACCACCAAATTTAGAAATAGCAGCTAAACATAGTTGGAGATCACTAGATTTGGTGAAGTTGCTAGAGTTAGAGGAACAAAAGTAAGTATGCAACACAAAGAGGGTATAGCCATACAACTACACAATGGTATGACAATACAAATTTGTACTCATGAATAATGCTAACCTTAGAAAATATCTATATCTATCTAGCTCCAAATTTGATAAATTTATAGTTAATTTTTAGGTTTTGATTCCTTTTGGACATAATGGTGAGGTTTGTTTTGCATGAAGGTGCCTCAAAAACTATGATATTCACAAAAGACACCAAAATATATATGTAACCAAAAAACTAAATAAGAATGACCTTTAGGTGTCCAATTTGGATGAAATAAAAGTCAAACCTTATTTTCTCAGTTGCTCTAGATGCAACGGTGGTCTCTGATTTGACCCGCGAGTCATTAAAATCTAATATATCCTTTGAAGATTCAATTTCAAACCCATATTCTATTGTTGGGTGAATATTTTGTTCTCAACTAACTGAGGACAAAATGGTTATATCAACCATAGTATGATGAGATAAAATCTCTCCTCTCAGAAAGGGGAGGCTCCCTTCTTATTGGTATCTGAATCAACTGATGATTAAACTATTCATATTTACACTACAATTATTCAGGAGGGCATTTCCATTAACATATTCTCTTTTTTCAGAATAAGAGAAACAAATTACAACAAAGATCTTGACAATTACAGTGACTAAGGAACTAAATAATACCAATTGTAGCAATAATAACCAATATACAATTCCATTAAATGAAAGAGTAACATGAAAGATACCAGCACATAAGAGTAACTAGAAAATTCACAGGAACACAAAGTCCTCTGCCACTTTCCATGATGATTTCACTTAAATAATCCACGCAACAAATTATAGCTCAAAGACTATTAACTTGCAACACCACAAACTCACAAGAATATGGATGATACTTGCGGCACAAAGTTTGTAATATCTCAACCACACTCATATACAAAACATATATCTCCAAAGATAATATGATAACACAAAGTGTACCAGTATTAAATCTGATTTCCTCTTCAACAATGAAATACTAGATTAAACCCACAAATCAAATTCAATATAATATGAATAGAGAGACATAAGAACACTCTTTCATACAACAAATGTATTCCCAAAACAAAGGTCAGAGACAAATTTGTTTCTCTTATTGATAAGTTCTTGATTTGCACTTTCAACACAAAGTTTAAAATGTGCTTCACAAAATTAGCAGAGCTTCACTTCAAAGATTAAAAAAAAGTATCTTATTACAAAAGAGGCCCTCTTTATTTATAGTGAGAGGCCGAGAGCAAAAATAGGAAAACTATAACTACTTTGACTTATTCAACATAAAAGTTCAAATTGATTTAGGACTTTCTCTGTTTTTACATGTAATTACATATTCAAAAATTACATGTAAATATGTCCAAAGCAAAATACAAAAAGCATGAAAATATTGAAAAATAAACTAAGGCATGATCAATCTTCTCTATTGTCTTTCTTCATGAAATCTTCATATTTCTTCATCACTGATTGTACTTCATCTACATCAGGTTTTGAAGTATACTTAGAAATAACAAGAGCCCTGGTTATGAAATCTTTCACAGTGTTGCTAGATTTCTCATGCCTGCCCAGAACTACTTTGAGATTGTCCAAGGTCAACTGTATATCCAACAACTTATCCATAGAAGCCATTGAGAAAGCTTGATCTTTGAACTCCTTTTGGATCATGTTATTGAAATCCTATATCACTGTATCTGTGGAAAGAAACTTTTGGTTGTCATCAAGCAAATCACAAGGAAGTTCTTCAATTTTATTAACAAGATTTACATCATTATCTGCACTAACTTCCCAAGCATTCTACAAATCTTTAATTAATTCTTTGATGAGATTTATTTTGTGAATGATAGTTTCCTTGATTTCCACATATGTTTCTCGATTGGGAATGATCCCAATTTCAACCAAACTGCCCAACTTTAGTTTTTTCATTTTGGTCCAATCATATAGACTATCCTCCAAGACTTGTTGCTCATCAGAAAAGTATCAACAACCTTATCCAACTCAGCTCTTACACTTTCCATCTTCTCCATTTTTTCCACAGAGGATTTTAAGAGTTGTGATCCTTGTGCCAGCATTTTGTCCAAGAATTCCCCAACCACTCTACCTCTTGCGTGAACTTTTTCAACCTTTTGAATGATAGGATCTTCCATGGTAATAGCCACTGGCTCAACTGATTCAAAGGACAAGGTAATCTTTTGCAGCACTGAGGTCAACTATTATGCTTTGGCCTTGTACTAATTCTTCATCTTCTTCTCATGATCAAACTTCACAATCAGAGAATTCAAAGTAGACTGAGTGTCAGCTTTGGCACTCTCATGAGTGATCTTTCCTAGCTCAACTCTTGAAATTGAATAATCATTCATATCAAACTCTTTAATGGATACATCAGGAGGAGGCTGAGCTATTTCTGCATATCTGTGACCCTTGTCCTCAAATAGCCTGGAAAGATTCTTCGGGTTCTTCTTGGTCTTGGTCTTCATAGGTGTCAATTTCTTAAAGTTAAAGTCATCTGGGGAGACAACTTCCTTCTTCCTTTTTGGTGTATGAGAAGATAGCCAAGGGGGAAGTGTAGATAGACTTGCATCTAAACTAGCAGTCATGGTTGGTGTAGGAGAAACCGCATTCACAAAAGTTGAAGTTACAATAGGTGAAGTGTTAGTGAAACCAACACTAGGAACGTCTACATTTGGAATTTGACCAGACTTAGTTAAGAGTTGCTCAAAATCAGATTGGTTGTGTATATCAAATGAAGGTGAGGATAGACTAGGCAAAGAGGAGGAAGAACCAAAAATAGTTTCCAAATTCTGCTTGAGATTATTAAAAGTGGCCCTAGATGAAGGAGATGAATGCACATATTGGGAAGACCCAGAAGACTGAATAATAATTGGAATATTTGGAGTAAATGAGGTAGTAGGAGTGGAAGTAGAAACTGGCAAAGTGTTCAAGGAAGAAGAAACATGTGGCTCCTATAAGACATCTTCACAAGAAGACATATTAGGTTCTTCATGTTGTTCCTGTTCTTCTTGCCTTTCTTCTTCATCAATTTCTTCCCTTTCCTTTGAAAGTGGCTCTTTAGTAGCTTGCTCCTTGGCAAATGGCCCCTCATCAACTACTTTCGCCTTTCCACCCTTTGAAAAAAAATTGATCTTGGGCTTGGTAGTTTTACTTGAGCTAGGTACATCACTTTTATTCTTTGTCATCAATTCTATCTTCTTATCTATTTCTTTGTCTTGTGTTTCCTCTTCTGATATGGTTACAAAATTCTTCAAATGAATTCCTTTTCCACTCAACCATACATTAGTATAAGACAAAATTATTTGAAATCTTTGCTGGATAGAAGTTACCTCCTTTTTCGACTATTGTATGATTGGCAAAGCAAAGCCTGTAATGTTATCTATCACATAGGTGGGATCCAAAATGTCATCATCATCAACCATGCCCTCTAGAATATCGGCCAAGTCAAATCCTTAAATTTGACTCAAAGTCAACCTGCAATGATCCATTTTTCTTATTTCTTCTTATGTTCTCAAATCTGCCCAAATATCCTTCACTCTAGGCATATGAGTCAAAGATTTCTTTTTGATCTTATCTTTTACCCCTCTGTAATCAAAATGGGCCCTTTTCTTATAGAGTTTCATTGTAACCAACTACATCTCAAACTCTATAGCTTTGGCCTTATGAGAGGTAGAAATGGAATCTCGACCAATCTCAATTAGAAACCTAAAACCAAGTTTCTTTAACTCCATTTGCTTACTATGCACAACCATGATTTGTCTACATAGTTCCATCAACATGATCTTGTCACTAGGGTGCCTTGGAAGCATATAAGGATACCCTAGGAAGCAACCAACCCTTAGATAAGTAAAAGTGGGAAATTACAAATACATACAACCATATATGTTAACTATTGACCAAGCTTCATCAGAAACCCTTCTTTGTGCCAATAAGGGATCAAACAAATACAAGAAAACACCAAAGAAAGCATCATTCACCCTTCTAAAGTGATAAATTCCTCCATCGAGGGTTAACTGAGGATAATACTGATAAACAGGAACAACTCTCTGATCTCCCTCTAATGTCAAACCTGGAAAACTCCTCATCGAGGCAGCAACATAAACAAGATACAATGTCATGTAAAACTTGGATGAATTTGACATCTTTGTGAGATGTTCATGAATGGCATTACTGATATGTTCTCCCTAGAATATATGTTGCCTTCCCTTCAATATGACCCTGATGTATAAGCACAACCACTCATGAAAGGTGGAAGACAATGATAACTTTAAGGAACCCCCTAAAAAAACTTATAAAATCCTGGCGAATCTTGGCTAAGTGCCATAATTTTCTTGGTGAATCTTTCCTTTTTTTTGAAAAAATATTAATTTTCCTAGCGAATCTATGCAGATTATTAGAAATTTTATAAAATCCTGGCGAATCTTAATGAATAATTGGTAAAAGTAATAATTACAATGGTGAATCTTAGTGAATTATCACTAAAAAAATTAATTACAATGGTGAATCTCTCCTTTTTAAATTTACATATTTGGTCGGCGCGGTCCCCCCCTTTTTTTTGTAATATTGAAGCAGGGGCCCGAGGGCAGCAACCACCGGTGAGGTCAAGGGGGTAGAGCCTCCTTGTGGGGGTCAAGGGGGCAACGCCCCCTCGCATGGTCTGGGGACAGCAACCCCAGTGCACTTCTGTCGCGATATAGGCGGGGTCGAGGGGGAGAGCCCCCCTCACCACCAAGCACAAATTCACTATCCAAAATGCATTGGAGCACACACGGATTATCTATTTTTTAAAATCTCACTTAAAAAATAAGACTAAATGAAATGTGCAATTGTTACCATTGATTAGCTTTTTAATCGAACGGTTGCAGATCAATTCCGCGACCTATATGCGCGTGCTTTATAAAAGTCTTGTTGAGGCCCAAATTTTGTTTTGGGCCACACGATCAGATTTGATCATGTGGCCCAAAACAAATTCTAGGCCTCAACAAGACTTTGATAAAGCACACACATATAGGTTATGGAATTGATCTTTAGCCATCTGATTAAAAAGCTAATCGATGGCAACAAATAAAAGCCCTATTCAAAGCTAAAATATCTGTAAAATTAAATGGTAATTAATTATTACTGGCGATATTGCCCCCAAATTAACGATATTAATATAATATTACTGGCGAATATAATTAATATTTTTAATTACATTAAAAACTATTGGCGAATCAGTTCCAATGTTGCATCATTTACATGGCGAATCAATTCGAGTTATTAATTTTAAAAAATAATGCATTGGCGAATTAACCAAGACGAATTTTTTTTTGCAAAAACCTGGCGATTCAGTCTCGTTTTTAGCTTGTATTATTCACCATTTTTGGAGGCCCTGATTTCAAATATTCACCAATTGGTGAAGATTCACCACTAAAAAAAATCCCTGGTGGAAGATGTAGGGAGTCCTCTTACTCTACTCAGAAGAGTAATCAAGTCAATGACCTCTTTGATGAAATCACTATGGGGAAAGCTTTTAGGCCATCTTGAGAGATTTGGCCTTTCAGACTTCAACCATTTGGTATTGATTATCCTCTTTGCAGTCTCAGGATCCTTATCATATTCCTTCTATGAATAATCAAAGTTAATATCTGCACATGAGTCAATGCTAGAACATATGAAGGCTTTATCAAATAATTTTGGATCCAATCTTATGATTACATTCCCATTGGAATCACTAACACTCCTATTATCTTTGTTATAGTGAGCTGCCACTTGAAGGACAAACTCAGGATTATGTGTGGAAACAGGAAAAGCAGCCACCAAATGAACGTTACTTTCTATAATATGCCTCATAGCATGACTGAGAGGTTGCTTTTTAGTTCTCTCTACAAACTTAGCCATATCAACATGACCGATCTCAGTGTCCTTGATTTCATCCACATTGGAAGTCATCGATGTCACTGGAAAAACCCCATGGTACTTGTAGTTCATGGCTTTCAACTTTTTGGAGATGGATCAATCATCTAAAGCACAAAAATCTCTGTTGAAAAATAGACCTTGAGAAGCGTGTAGAAGAAACTGCAACACAAGATTTAGGGTTTTGCAATGTTAGGAAAATATGGTGATTGGAATATGTAATGACAAGAAATTATGAGCAATGATCATGAGCTTTGCGGGTCTAGAGCACAAGTGGGGCGAAAAACAAAGTGAAAGTGGCAATTGGTCAAAAAAGGAAAATTTCCCAGAGAAATTTGAATGAGTAATGTAAGGGCAGCAAAAAAAATGCCTTTGCATGTAAGTAATATTGATTTTGTGCAAGGGCGGCGAAATTTGTTGCCCATGCACAAAAGGTAAAACTTTGCATAGGTATGAACAGCGAAATTCACCGCCTTTGCATATGATTGATAAAACATTATGTATAGGCAGCAAATTTTACCACCCATGCATTTTATCAAAGGGGTAAGTCCTAGGATGGGCTATGAAAAATGTTGCTCATGCTCGTTTAATAGAAATTAAGATATGCGTGGGTGGCAAAATTTACCGCCCATGCATATGGTAAAGGTTTTCAACTTCTGCAGGGTTGGCAAATTCTACCACCCATGCAATTGGGTAAAAGAGACCTTGGTAAGATTGGTGATTTTTGTAGACTGCACCAAGGGAAAAACATCATTCGAACAGGGAACTGTGAATGAGACAGTGGTAGATTTTACCACTATGGGAAACATGATGACACCACTAGTTTGAACAAATGGCAAATAACTCCGTTGAAAGACATTTCAAAGATGAAATAAAATGGTGAAAAACACACACGACTGTAAAAATAAAACAAACATTCTAACATGAGATACAAACAGGTTTAATAGTAGACACCAAGGTTTTGACAAGTTTTAAAAAGAAAAACCAATAGATTTGAACGAAAAGCATACAATAAACTTACAAACAATAAAACCCTAATGTTCAAAAACACAAGAAAAATGAAGAGGAAAAAGGAACTTACCCGGCAATGGAAATAAGAATCGATGAAAACCCTAGTCCAACTCACTAATCAAATTCACTCAGCTATCGCATGTCAAGAGATTTAGGGGTTTGCTAAGGGTAAAGAGTAATCACGTAGGTAGAAAGAAGAAGGAATAATGAAAACAGAATGATTAAAACCCATTAAAATCCCCCCCAAAGTGCTAGGATCAAAACACATTAATTACACTTGAAGTGAATTAATAGTTACTTGGGCGGCAGAATTTGCTAACCTAGCAACTATAAAGGGGAAACATGTAGGGGCGGTAAATTTTGCCGCCCTTGCATAAGACAAGGACTCTAACATGCAGCAATGACAAAATTTGCCGCTCCTGCATGCTAATAAAATTTTTCTAACTCTTGAAATCTGAAACTTGCAACTTGGACTATTTTGCAAATTTCGAGAGACTAACACAAGATGACACTCGGATGCCAGTTCTTGATTGCCTCATTTCGCGAGCTTAGAGCTGTGGGCTACGAAACAAACAAGTTTTGTAGGGGTCATCCCACAAATTGAGCATAGCTGAATTTGAGGATAACATCCTTAGAGGACATGAATCATCTATAGATAGAAACAAAGCTCCGATACCATGTAGGATTCAATTAGAATCTAAACACAAACCTAGATCTAGGTGACTATAGAAGATTACAAAAGCTAGATGCAAACATGCAAATGGTGAAAAATGCAAATATCACTTAAAATCCAATATCAAGAATATGGAGAGATTAAAATGAAAATGATTTATTGATTCATGTGAAAGGAAAGAGTTACAATATATAGCCTCATAGTTCTCAAATCCAATGAGGATGAGGGAAAGGCAAAAAACCAAAAAACAAGGGATGACCTCTAAGTTTCTAAATTTGAGAGAATATAAGAAAAATAGAATCCCATGAAAGAAAGAAATGACTTTTACTCATTTATCTTATCCTACCAAAGTAATAAAAATAAACTTAATATAACTAAGTAAACTTAATATAATAAGGCACAATTAAATAATTACACCAATAGGAGCTAAGAGGATGACTGTATGTTGGGGCTACATAATATGAAGGAGGTTGGGTATAAGATATATATACAAAGGAGGGGAATGAGTGATGAACTAAGGGAAGGAGGAATAAAAAGAAAATTAAAATGAAAAGTATCCATGGTGTAACTAGGGATGGTGCTAGTGAAAGGAGTGGTGAGTACAATGGATATGGTATGAGCCATGGAAGTGGGAACTGGAATAGCAGTGGATTGAGAAGAGGGAAGGGAGAATGTGAAAAATGGAATATGACAGGTAGGTATGGTGAGAGGAGTAAAATTAGGAGGTATGTAATATTGAGGAACAAAATTAGGGGGAAGTGAGGAAGAGGATACATCATGAGATGAGACAATGGTGGCCTAAGGCATGGTCATGGAAGGAGAAGCAATGATAGATGCACTGGTTAAAGAACTAGGGAGGAAAACCTGAGCACGAATGATTAGTAAGATCTTTAACCATATGGTTTGTCAATGAAAAAGTTATGAATCACATCAGTCAATTGTGTAGGACTTTTAGCATTGGCTAAAGTAGCAAGTTCTTATGCAAAATCTTGTTTAGTCAAATGTATAGTCATAGTATTCATTTTCATGCTCATTAATAGGAGGAACAACGATACTTGTGGGAACATCGATGGACACACCATTTTCAATAGATTTAACAATTTGAGGGTTTAAGAATGCACTTATTTTTAGAGGGAGATGAGGTAGATGAGACTTTAGAATGCAAATAACACTTAAAACCTTAAAGGATAAAAGGACAGATAGAATTTATCTAAAGGATACTAAAAATTAAAAAAATAGCTATAATGAGATCTAAAATAAGTATGAAATGTAACCCTAAATGCCAAACAAAGGGTAGATAGAGTGGGGAAAATAAGGTCAAGGAATGGCAAGCAAAAACCTTTGAAGAAGTAGAGTAATGAATGATCACACAAAAGCACAATCAAACCCTAGACAAATTTGATATGAGAGATAATAAATAAAAAATAGATCTAAAACCCTAATGAAGGAGAATAAACCCTAAGGGAAAACCTTGGGTTGTGTAAGAAAATATTCAGTTCACCAATAAATGTAAGGGAGAAAAAAATCCCCTTTACATAAGGCTAGGGTAGATAAATAAATGTAATCAATTAAACACTAATCACCTTAGATAAAATAGCTAGGATTGATAATTACACAAAGAGAAATATGATAATTAAATAACATAATAGAGAGGCTTGGCTCTAGGATAGATGATAAATGAGGTTGATCTTGTTATGGAATGATTCATCACTATCATAAAATTATTTGCCTCAGTCTAATGAACATATCTTAGAGTCTGAACTGGCACAATCAATTCAAAGGATCAATATGTCACACCCTATGTGATTAATCCTTATTATGTGACCTTAATCTAATTCATGGAATTGACCTAGGCTGCAAGAGAATGAAGTGATATAAGATGCTCTCATGCAATTCATTCAAATTCACATTCTAGATGTTTGAATATGTAAAGGTGGTTTCTAGAGGGATTATTCAGGATCTTACCAAATCAATAGGGGAACATGCTTTCCTAGGTCAAACCCCTTGGTGGAGAGATGATCTAGATCCTAAGTGGTCTGGGGGATAAATCTGTCTTAAGAAAGACATATTTATAGATTATGCAAAGGAAAACAAGGCATAAATGTTCATTTGACTCCAGAAACACAACTAGGTTGTAGACATTTAATCAGAGATAGTATCAAATCAAAGATAATATCAAATCGATATAAACCAAAGATAGTATCAAATCAAGATGATATCAAATTGATATAACCAATATTCTAATACAGTATGCTAAATTACTATTGTCTATTCACCGGACTATATCAAATAATAGTATTACTACATAGAATTTCAACAGAGATGCATTTACCCATAAGTTCTCCCTTTGACTACTTCCTCGAACAACCTTGATCTTCCTTTGCAAGCATATATGATGCTACCTAGGATTCTACCCCCCATTTTTTATACAAGAAGAATTATTCTAGTGTTATCCATATGCAAGAATGAGTCTCCATTCTAGTCTTATCCATGGCCAGAAGGAGAGAATGGTCCATTTGAAATGCCCATATTCTCTCTTTTAGGTCCCACTACTATCAGCTATTTTTAGCCTTCATTATAGGAAATACACCTCAATGGCTCCACACTCCCATTCCTAGCAGTGGTTACAACAAATAGGGATAAAATAGGAAATATAATAATATCATAAGCACACCATTACTACTAATGGATTTGCAATAAGATCAAGTAATAAAATAATATTAAATAACTGGATCAACTAATACGAGACTAAGCTTATGAGCAACTATATAATATTATTGTGATAATTATAATAAAAATCGACTCTTAAAATATTAAATAAAATAATAAAATAAACTATTTCAATTTCCTTTTGACAATGTCTAATACACTCCTATGTGATTATCATGCATTAACATACAATCATATTACCAATTGTGTAGGTATGTGAGGTTCTCAGTTAATTTGGTTTGGCTATTGACTTGTCACCATCTATCATCCTCTCGCAGATGATACTCTCCCTCGCTGCATGGGTGGGGAAAAGGTTATCTTGCATCCACCTCGTATCCAACCAAATAATAGATAGTCCATTAGGAAAAAAATATAATCACAATTTAAATAGATATTGTTGCATGTAATCAACTTTCAAAGCATGAATATTTTGTCAAGATCAACAGAGTATCATTTGTCTCATTATAGATGTACAAAAATGGAATAATAACTATTAAATTCACACATTTAATATGTTCCAAATAGATAACCAAAAATGGTGTGTGACATATGCAACCTACAAGGATCCTCAATCCAACCTTAGCCAACAAGCCAAATGTTACATAAACCAACCTCAACAACTACTCGTGTGCTTGCTTTTATAAAGACAAGATTGCACAAAACCACCAAGTGGTATTGCATAAACCATGTGCCTCAAAACCATGAGCTCAATAAACCATGTGATGAGTGTCATAATTATCTCTTTTAAAGTCTCTACCTTTCCTGTTTTAAAAACCATATTGCTACAGACATTTCCACCTTTTAAGTAGAAACTCTAATTAATATTTGGACAAGACACTATGTTATTTGTATTATAGTTTAATGGATGTCTGTATGTTAAAGTAGTTGTTTTTAAGCATAATGCAGTATGATTAAGTTTGTTTACAATAATCTTACTTAGTGAATAAGGATTTCCTCTATAGGACTAACCTTTTCTTGCAGCAATCAAGAATAATAACCTGCAACCAAGATTGTAGAGTTCCTGTAGCCAAAGAACTTACTTCCTACAGCTAAGGGGCCAGTTCCTGCAACAAGGCACACAGCTACCTACACCTTTCCAACAGCAGTAAGCTTTCTCTTTGCCAATAGGAACGAGTTCCAGAAGTAACAAGGAGAGAATGAGTAACAATTGGAAAACCTCCCTCTTTAAGCCAAGAAAGTTTAAAGATTAAATAAGTCCAAGATAACTATCCTTATGTCTTTCAGTTAGTTTGCCTGTATTACAGTCCTAATTGGAATACTCCTCTTTGATTGTTCCAAGTTCTAGTTTCCTAATATAGTTTTACTTTTCTAAAAATAAAGAGCCCTTAAGTGGGCCAATTGGTTGTTAATCTTCATTAATGTACGAACTATCACTAGATGTGTATATATTGTTTTCATCGAGTGAATCTAGTGTGGTTGGATTTTCTCATGAATGTATTAGCTAGAAACATGGTTTTCAATATAGGTGTTTTAGTTTTACTCTTGGATATGGTGATTTGATCGAATGAGTTGATTAAATAGTTGATAAGAGAAAATGACACAATAACTCCAAGCAAGGGCCCACTTGAGGTAGACTACAACCTATTAGCATTAAATTCATGTACTTTGAATTAGATCTTAGAACTGGATTTGCTTGATTACGTTTTAGATTGTTACTCTGTTTCAGTTAGGAAGTAGTTAATACATTTGGATTCATATTTTATAAAATAGTTTCCTTTTTTTTAATATTTTCTTCCCTAGTTTATAGATAATATCAATTACCAACTATACACAACCATAGTATCCCAACTCCTAGAATTCTTCAATTATACGTACAATACAGGTACCATCTAAGAAGATACGCCCCCTGGTTTGACATTGTAAATGTAGCACCTTGTAACTAGTGAAGCACTTGATAAGAGATATCATGATCTGTTGAGTAGAGTGCATGCTTTTATTGTATCAAATTTATTGCTTAATAATGGAGTTAGATACCATGACCCTAAATTAAATATTTGGTACTAAGTTTTCCTAATAATAAATATTTTCCCAATGTGATATACAACATACAAGTGGCCCCAAAAATGCTTATCCCATGTGGTATCCACATCTCTAAGATGCATCACAACTAATTATTTATTTTACAATATTCTAGCATTATTAATTTTAAGTTATGCAAGGTGTACAACACACCTTTCCCAACAATGGATTGCCATGAAGTGCAAAGCACTTGCAAAAGAGAGGTAGATCCCACCTTGTCATGTCATAGTAGAGATAGGTAGTGTTAAACAATTTACCCACATCTATAGCATGTTAGTGATGAATAGCCATGGATCCACATGATCCAACAGGTGATAACTACAAAGGAAGAAAATGCCATGGAAGGGTATGGTGTCATGGTGATGGATAAATGCTAAGTGGATGTCCAATAATCTAATAGTTGGCAATAAGGAAGGGGATCAATAGTGGGTGAAATGGAGCTACGAGGGAGAATATTGTTCGTCACATGCTTTGAATAAGAATTTGACATGTAGCAATGGGGGCAAAGGCATATATTAATAGTGGTAGTAAAATGTGATTGGGGTAAGGACCAAAGATTTGAGAAGAGGGTGCATAGTATAAAAATAATGGTAAGAGGAACAATGGGTAGTGATTAGGGGCCTTAGTGGCCAAACAAGGCTAGTGGTCAAACAAATGAGATTGGCCTAAAAGGTTGAGCACTAAACACTATATGGTAACATTGGTAGCACAAAGCCAAAAGGAAATAAAGCACTTGCATTAAGTTGTTTCTCAACTAGCTACACCAAGTCAACAAGAAAATAGAAAAAGTGCATTTAGATAGAAGCACAAGCTAAGCATATGAATATTGATGCCAAAGGTATATGAATTTAGGCCATGATAAACATATGTAGGACTAGTTTTCAAGGCTTGGATTCCATGAAAACACTTTGAGGCATGAACAAGAAGAACTCTCATGACATCGAGATAAAAAATAAATACCCCAAACTTGTAGACACTCAATTAAATCCATAGAGACAAAAACATATCTACCTAGGCATGGATACAAAACCTAACCATATATGCGTGCACCAAGCCCTAATATGAGATATTTCTAATTAGTTATAAGCATGGGGTCCATTGAATCTCAAAGAGAATATTTTTTTTGAAAATAAAAGGGGCACCGATATTAGCTCTAGTTAGGGATGAGGGTCATATACTGACACTACAAGAATAAAAAAAAATGTTTAGGGGTAGACCAAAACAACAAAGGGTAGGAAGCAAAGAACAATAGAAAAACATACACCAATGCATGCAAGTAAACCAACAACTATGTACATGGGCTTGACATCAAAACATAAAAGGAAGTGAACCTAACATCTATGACATAACACAAGAATATACCACTTGTAGCCAATAACATGAAGGTGTGAGACAAGACCTCATACATATGGCACACAAGTTACATTGAGAACATGCTCGCAGGTTAAGCTCCACAAAGAGAATCTATGTCACATGGACATAGACCAAATGAATCACACCTCTTTCCCATATCAAACACAAGCTGTAGAGAAGGATAAATCACCAATGAACTGAAAATGTACTTTTCCTTCATATGCAACACAAGACATTTTATTTGTTGATTCAAGAACATACCACCAATTTTAGATGAATACTCATAAAAATGCCCATGATGGACTTCACAATCTCCAAGAAACCTAAGGTATCCAAAAGGTGAATCAAACTTCAACCAACTATCATGCATATACCTCACATCCAAGGTAGCACATAGTGAGTCATGAACAACCAAGCCATCAACAATATTAAAGCACATGTGTGTGGGTAAAAATTATCACCATATGTAGTTGTAGAGTCATTATGCCCATTGACCTCTTGATATAAATTAAAGCCAAAGGTAAATGCTTCTAATTTATATGGTGAATAAAAACATATGTGAATGTCATTCTGATTTACATAAGGATGAGTCTTATTATGCACTTCAAATTGAAAAGTCTCAAGATCGAGCATACAGTCAAGCTAGGCCACATCCTATTGAAATTCAACTTCCTTTGGATATTGTGGCCTAATACTATCTTCATATGCATGTAGGTCCCATGAGAAGGCCTAAATATCATGTAACATAATCAGTCCCAAGAGAGGGATCATATCCTTTATCAAAATAGGTCTCTAATTCACTTGTGCTTACACCAAGCTCACCAACAACTAGTAGCCAACATACAAAATCATCATAAGTGTTGATATACATTCCCATGTTTGAATCATAAGAATGATTCAAAGCATAAATTAAACCATCAACATGAAAATAAACATTAGGATACCCTCAATAGAGGAACTAAGTTCTTCCATTTGTCTCCCTATTTTAAGTTATTCTTGACACAACCGGTTATAGTAAAATTATTGCAATCAAACTTGCAACTCTCCTCTCCTTCTTCCTTACTCACTTGGACAACCATTCCATCTAACCCCCTTGTATCACAATCAAAATGAAGAAGGAAATACTCATCCACCAAATAAATAAGCCCTCTCATATGTGTCCATACGATCACCATCTTTACTATCCTCAAAGGCATGTCCGTCAAATTGAAAGTCAAAGTCTACATAGTCATCTTCATCAACAAATTCATCATTAAGTTCAAACCCAATCAACTCATCCTCATGTGGAAAAACATACAGAGCATGATCTTCATTAGTTGCATCATCTTGAACCAAGGAAACAAAGCAAGGTAACATATCAAACAAGAAACTATGTTCTCACTCCTTGAGTTGAACTTTTACATCTAGATATTCATCATCATCAATTATAAAAGCTAATTCACTTAAATGAACATCTAGATGCATATACCTTATTGCCCATCTAAATAGATGCTATAAAAAGTAGAAGCAAATACCTTAGCCTCACCAACATAGCAAGCACCTTGATCATCAATCTTATAAGCCTCACTAACACATTTAAACTAACTACTCAAGACTACAAACTTACCATTACCAGCACTAAGGGGTGTCACATCAACACTATATGAAGCCTCAAAAAACAAATTGTAAATAGGAGAGCAATGCCATTAAATATTTCCTGACAATGGTGCCATTTGTTGGCTCTCAAAATTACAACTCCATATTCCTAGAGAGAGACCAATCCTTAAGGCCAAGGAAATTGTCATCGAGAGAAAAGGGCAAAGAAACTGTTGGTAGAATATAGGGTAGTGACGTAGTCGAGAGTGGAGGGCCTTATCAGGTTGTCCAATCTCGTAGCTAAAACTCAACAGTCAATGGGAAAAATGTAAACTCTTTATTGAAATTATCATGCAGAGGACATTACAGCATTGAAAAGTCTTTACATTCAGTGATCAAAAGATCAACATTACAATAGAGGCCTAAATTCCTTATTCTTTATGTTCTCGTCCTGTTATCTCTCACCTCCTTTTCTCTATTTAGTTCATCTATTATTTCTACCCTCACCAAGCGTTACTCAACACAGCTCCACTACTCATAAAGGATCCCTATAGCATGATGATGGATTCTCAAATTGGCCGCCACTCCTTCCACGATCTCTACAAAATTCTTCATGCCCGAAACAGTCCACCATATTTAGCTCTTTCATTACTGCACTAGAATGTCACGGTTGTGCAAATGAATGTGCAGAGTGTTCAAACAAAGAAGGTCAACAAGCTCGCGATATCGGGAAGACCTAGATCAAGTTAGGCCGACGTTGAAAAGCATTGCAGAGTCTTCAACAAACGCGCTATTGGAACAACCAAGAAAAGTTACGTTGAACGCTGGGCATCAGGGTGACGGGGAGACATTTGAACCGTCTTCCGATGAAGCAAGTCTCACTAAAGAGTGGGCATCGGGGAGATATGAATCATGGTCATGCCAAAAGCATACGAAGACCGAGAGCAAGTACCGTCGGAATGACTGAGAGACTCAGAAAGAGTTGTCCTGAAGAGGAAGGTCATACTGATCACAAGCATCGGAGAAGGTCCCGCCGATAAAGACTGTCGCTGAGACTGAAATCAGAGTCTAGCCGAAAGAGTAAGGAACTCCTCCCGCCAAAAGCACTTCCAAGCACATTTTGAATTTAGACCAATATGTCCCCTAGTTGAATGCTGACCATCAAAAGGAACCAGAACAGAAACGACTCTGCAAAACACACCAAAAATTAGAGAAAATAAACTATGCATTTTTGGGCGATGCGGGATAACTTGTCCACCCGGATGCTCCTGCATCAGACACACCGGGTAAGTGAAATGTTCCTTGAGGTTGAGACTCAAGAACATTTGGACCAATCTGGCAGTGAAATACCAAATTTGACCAACTCTGCAGCTGTCATCCAAGTTAAATCTTCAATTGGTTTATCCTTCCATCTAACAAGATATTCCAGATATTCTCTACCCCTGGTTTTCTTGGCTATACAGGAGTCAATCACTTGATCAATTTGTTCAAACTTCTTTTTAGATATTTGATCAATCCAATCACTTGCATCCTGTACATCTAAAATAATGTCTCCTTGCATACTTGGCTCTCCTTCATAGTTTTTTACCAGATCTGCCACATTGAATATGGGTGAAATATCTATGGCAAGTGGTAGTTCTATTTCATATGCATTGGATGAAAACTTCCTCAAGACCTTACAAGGGCCAATCTTTTTCCACTTCAATTTATTGTATGTTCCCTGTGGGAACCTTTCTTTTCTCAAGTGTGCCAAGACTAGATCTCCTACTTCAAACTCCAACTCTCTTCTATGCAAATCAGCTTGTTGTTTATACTTGGCTACATTTTTTGTCTACTCCTCATGTACTTCTTTATGAAGATCATAAATGTATTCAGCAAAATCCTCTACTACAACACTTTTCCTTCCCAAATCAACACTGTCTCGAAGTTCATCAACTCCTCTAGGACCAAAACCATATACTATGCAAAAGGGACTCTTTCCTGTACTCCTGTTTACAGAGTTATTGTAATCAAATTCTGCATGGGCCAATACCATATCCCACTGGTTTGGCTTCTTCCCCATAAGACATCTTAACAAATTTCCCAAACTTATGTTCGCTACTTCAGTTTGACCATCACTTTGTGGATGGTATGCCGAACTAAAACCCAAATTAATACCTAATTTCTTCCATAGAGTACGCCAAAAATGACCAACAAACTTAACATCTCTATCAGACACAATGCTCTTGGGCAAACCATGCAATCTCACAACTTCTTTGAAAAATAAAGCAGCAATATGTGAAGCATCATTACCTTTCTGACAGGGAATAAAATGTACCATCTTGGAAAATCTATCCACAACAACAAAAATAGAGTCATTACCTCTTTGTGTATGAGGCAACTGCAAAACAAAATCCATGCTGATGTGTTCCCATGGTCTTTCTGGAATAGGTAATGGGTGATACAATCCGGTGTTCTACCTCACGCCCTTGGCATATTGACATACTCTGCATCTCTGCACCATCTTCTTCACATCTGCAACCATTCCTGGCCAAAGTATGCTTCACTCAGTAGTGCTAGTGTTTAGTCCACACCAAAATGTCCACTCAAACCTTCGCTGTGTTTCTCCTTTAGCAAATTGTCCCTCATGGAACCTTGAGATATGCGTAATCTCCTTCATTTGAACAACAAACCTTCTTAAACAAAATAATCTAACCAAGGTGTCCTATCCTTCTCAAGAGGATTGTTACAAGCATTCCAAGTTTCCTTAAAATCAGTATTAGCTTCATACAATTCTTTCATGGCATCAAAACCAACTACATTCAATTGCATTTCATTTGTCATGAGACATTTTCTACTTAATGCATCAGCTACCTTATTAGATTTCCCACTTCTATGCTTCAATACAAAAGAATAACTTTGCAAGAATTCAACCCACTTCATGTGTCTTTGATTTAGCTTACCTTGGCTATTAATGAACTACAAAGGATGATGGTCTGTTTATAAAACAAACTCATTGGGCAGCAAATAATGTCTCCATTTCTTCAATGCTTGGACTATAGCATAAAATTCCTGATCATATACTGAATACTTTCTTATTGCCTCATTCAGCTTCTCACTAAAGTATGCAATTGGTCTTCCTTCTTGGTTGAGAACTCTTCCTATTGTTGTTCCAATCGCATCACAATCAACTTGGAAAACTTTTCCAAAGTCTGGCAGTGCTAACACCAGCTGCTCTGTCACCTTCATCTTCAAAAATTGAAAACTTTTCTCTGCTGCAATTTTCCACTTGAAATCTCTTCTTACTCCTTTCATTGTCTCAGTTATGGGAGCACAAATCCCATTGAAATTCCTTATGAACTTCCTATAGAAGCTCGCTAACCCATGAAAACTACGGCCCTCAAAAGTATTCCTCAGTGATGGCCATTCAACTATAGCCTTTACTTTCTCCGAGTCCATTTTCAACCCTTCTTCTGAGATTGCAAATCCCAAATATACTAACTCCTTCTTCATGAAAGTACACTTCTTCAGATTTACCATCAACTTTTCTTCCTTGAACCTTTGCAAGACAACCCTAATATGTTCTAGATGTTCCCCTTTTGTTTCACTAAAAAATTAAAATATCATCCAAATAAACTATCACAAACTTACCAAGATAGGGCTTCAACACTTGATTCATCAGCCTCATGAATGTACTGGGTGCATTTGTCAATCCAAATGGCACGACTAGCCACTCATACAATCCATCCTTCATCTTGAATGTTGTTTTCCACTCATCCCCTTCACGAATTCTGATTTGATGATATCCACTCTTCAGGTCAATCTTTGTGAAGTATTTTGCTCCACTTAAATAGTCCATTAAATCATCCATTCTAGACAATGGGAATCTATATTTGATGGTGATCTTATTAATTGCATAGGAGTTTGTACACATTCTCCATTCACCTCCTTTCTTAGGTACTAGTACTATAGGTAAAGCACATGGACTGAGAATTTCTCTGATCAGCCCATTGTCTAACAACTCTTGAACTTGTCTATTTATCTCCTCATTCTCTTGTGGTGTCATTCTATACGGTGCCTTGTTTGGTAAACTTGCACCCAGAATCAAATCCATGCAATGACTGATTTCTCTTACTAGTGGTAGTCCATCCAACAACTCTTTCATAATTATGTCAGAGTACTCATCAATCAGCTCTTAAACTTCTGCTAGCAACTCCTCTTCCTTTTCAGCTGTCAAGTTTTGTGACGGTTGAGCCATAAATGAATAACAAACACCATCCTTCTTTAAGTCCTTCAGGAACTTCTTTCCTAAGACAAGACACACCCTAGAAGTGCCTTCAACCTCATCTTTGTCTTTCATAGGATTCAATATGAATTTCTGCCCATCCTTCTGAATAGTATATGTATTGTTCTTACCATCGTGAACAACTTGTCTATCAAACTGCCATGACCTTCCCAACAAGAGATGACAGGCATCCATTGGCATTACATCACAAAGTTCATCCTTATATCTACCAATCTAAAAATTGACTAAACATTGTTCTCTTACCACTAATTGATGCTCTTTCTGCAACAACAAAACCTTGTATGGGCTAGGATGTTTCATCCTTTTCAGCTTCAACTTCTTTACCATTTCTTTAGACACAATGTTGTCTGTGCTGCCACTGTCTACAATCACCTTGCAACATTTGCCACCGGACTTGCATCTGGTTCTGAACAGATTTCTCCTTTGTACTGGTTCAATCTCTACCTTCTCAGGGCTTAACAAAATTTTCCTTATCATCAAGGAATCTCTATTATCTGCATCTTCTCCATTCTTTGAAGATTATGCAATCTCCTCCTCTTCTGCTTGGGCCACATGCACTTTGGCTTCCTTTCCTTTACCTCCACCTTGAACTTGTGGGCATTCAAAAGATTTATGCCTAATCTCTCCACATTGATAGCATGTACTAGTGAAGCCTGTACCTCTTCCTCTTCCAAAGTTTCCTCTCCCTTGAAACGATTCTCCTCTTCCTCTGAAGTTTCCTCTACCTCCAGCTTCTTGAGTCTGAGATGTACCATATGCATTCAATTTTGCATCATATCCTCTTCCACCACTACTCTGTCCTCTACCATGAGCATTTTTGCCTCTGCCCTAGTTGTTGTTTTGTTGTTTCTAGTTCAGCTTCTCCTTGACCTTCAAAGCACATTGATAAGTCTCCTCCACGCTCTGCAATCTAAGAAAACTAATTTCATCTTGTATGGACATCCACAATCCATTTAGGTACCTTGCAACTTGCTTTGCTTCATCCTCTGTGTGCTCTGCTCAAATACTCAATCTATAAAATTCTTCTGTGTACTCCTTGACACTGGAGTCTTTTTGCTTCAAGTTCTGTAATTTTCTAAACAAACTTATCTGATAGTCGGAAGGCATGAATTTTGCTTTCAATTTATTCACCATTTGATCCCATGATCTTATCTTCTCCTTACCTTTTCTTTGTCTATCAGTTTGCAAATGATCCCACCAAAGGGATGCATGCCCTTTTAGTTTAGTACAGGCATATTTCACCTTCTTGTCTTCTTCAATACCTTCAAAGTCAAATTACTTCTCCATCTCAGTGATCCAATCCAGTAGTTCATCTGAATTCAAAGTACCACCATAGTTTGGAGGATCAAAACAGGGTCTGGTATTGATTCTAGTTATGGCTCTAATGAACCTCTCTTCACCTTGATCAAGCCCAGGTTGGCCTTCTTCTCCTTCAGCTGCAACTTGCTCTTCTTCAGTATCACTCACGTCTTCAATAGGCTGACCTCTTCATTGTGCAGTCTCAGCAGCTTCCAATCTGGATGTAATTCCTCTTAGCATCTCCACTAGTATGGGGTCTACATCTATTCTTGCCCCTCTTCTTCTGCCTTGTCCTCTGTGCCATTTTACGCAAGTCCTCTGTAGTTGCAGGTCTTCACTCTCTTCTCACTTACCCCACAACAATTTCTCTTAGGACTTCGTAATTCTCTTAACACCTTCCTCAGAAGCAAAAACTTGGCTCTGATACCACTTGACGTAGTCAAGAGTGGAGGGCCTTATCAGGCTGTCCAATCTCGCATCTAAAACTCAATAGTCAATGGGAAAAATATAAACTCTTTATTGAAATTATCATGCAGAGGACATTACAACATTGAAAAGTCTTTACATTCAGTGATCAAAAGATCAACATTACAATAGAGGCCTAAATTCCCTATTCTTTCTATTCTCATCTTGTTCTCTCTCCTCCTTTTCTATATTTAGTTCATCTGTTATTTCTACCCTCACCAAGCGCTACTCAACACAGCTCCACTACTCATAAAGGATCCCTGCAGCACGATGATGGATTCTCAAATTGGCTGCCACTCCTTCCATGATCTCTACAGAATTCTTCATGCTCGAAACAGTCCACCATATTTAGCTCTTTCATTACTGGCGCCAAAATGTCACGGTTGTGCCAATGAATGTGCAGAGTGTTCAAACCATGAAGGTCAACAGGCTCATGATATCGGGAAGACCCAGATCAAGTTAGGCTGACATTGAAAAACAATGCAGAGTCTTCAACAAATGCGCTATCGAAAAGACCAAGAAAAGTTACACCGAACGCTGGGCATTGGGGTGATGAGGAGACATTTGAACTGTCTTCCGATGAAGCAGGTCTCACCGAAGAGTGGGCATCGGGGAGATATGAAACATGGTCACGCCAAAAGCATATGAAGACTGAGAGCAAGTACCATCAAAATGATTAAGAGACTCGGAAAGAGTCATCCCGAAGAGGAAGGTCATACCAATCACAAGCATCAGAGAAGGTCCCGCCAATAAAGACTGTTGCTGAGACCGAAATCAGAGTCTGGCCGAAAGAGTAAGAAACTCCTCCCGCCAAAAGCACCAAGCACATTTTGAATTCAGACCAATATGTCCCCTAGTTGAATGCCGACCATCAAAAGGAACCAGAACAGAAATGACTCTGCAAAACACACCAAAAATTAGAGAAACTAAACTATGCATTTTTGGGCGATGCGGGATAACTTGTCCACCTGGATGCTCCTACATCAGGTAGTTAGAAGTAGCTACCGCAACTCACTGCAAATGGAGTGTGGAGCATAAGGCCAATAGGGATGATAGTACTAAGGGTGTTTTGTAAGGGACACGTCCCTATTATAGTATATTTTATAAAGATATGTAATAGAGTAAGCATAAAGAGCGACAATGTAAGTAGGATAATATATAGAATAGAGACTTAGACCTGCCTTTTGTATATGATACTAAATATGAATATATAAGGAGATATAAGGATTATGAATTATGGATTGATCGTGTATTAATGCATTTAACAAGTTAGATATGAATAGATTTTACCGCGTAATGATATTTTCTACCACATCTATTTATTTTTCTCACTGTTCTTCTAGGGTATAAACAAATTACATAGAGTATTGTAGGCTCAGATCTCTAGACGATGTCCTAATTCCTCTTACCAACATTGATTCCATTGCTGGGACCCTGGTAAGAATAGTCGAGAAGAGATGAGATAGAATAAAAGAAAAGAAACTGCAGAAGAAATATTATCTGGAAATTAGAATAAAAAGAAACATAATTTTTTTTAGACTTGTGGAAGAAATCTTTGAGGTCCTACCCTTGTGAGAGGGGGGTAGGCACTTAAGGGATGACAAATAGAAAGGGGGAAAGGGTCTAAAAAGATCCCCAAAAAGATGTAACCATTCATAGTAAGTTGACCATGGGATACATAAGGACTAATGTAATCCCATATCAAAAATACCCATGGCCAAAGGAGATAACAAGAAGTTAAAATAAATTAGCAAAAACATAAAATTAATAATGGAAATGAACTTGGAGGAGAAGAAGAACAAACAGACCTGGGAATGTCAAGAAAGATACCACAAGAGGATGGAGAAGGGCAGAAGAAATAGAAATAGAACATGCCATGAGGGTAGCGGTAGAAAAGGAAATAGAGGAAGTGTTTAAGTGTGCCAATGAGGGTGCTGCTGAGCACACCACTATCAGTGCAACTAGACAACAACACACTGATTCACAAAAGCTTGAGGAAATAAATGAGCACACCATAGGGATTATTGCAGAGATCGTGAAGACATAGATATATAACACTCCAAAACCAATCAACTCACATATGAATAAAGCATAAGAGATTCTGAAAAGATTAGAGGGAATTATTACCGCATATGGGTCTTCTAGGAGAACATCGGAAGAAGCATTACCACTACTAAACAAGACATCAAATATTCAACCTAATCTATCTAATATTCAAATCAGAATTGATGAAAAATGGGAATTGGTATTAAACCCTATGAATAATCTCCAACCTTTAAATTTTGATGCGGAGTACTTAGAACAATTGATGAACAAAAGTGTGAGGAAGATGAGAGAAGAAGAAACACAAGCGATACCTGACAGAATCAACTTCATATCAAATGATACAATTACAATAAGAAAAGCAAATGAAACTAGACCACTAACAAATGGAATGTCATTAACAAATGAAAGATTATCTCTAAAAATTAAAAGGCACTATGAACAAGTACAACCCCTAGACTAGGAGTCACCCTATGTGCCCTATAAGTCTAGAAGAATTTTAGTAGAGGATAAAAATAAAGAAATAAAAAAGCAAATAGAAAGAGAAGAGCATATTGTGAGAGATTACAAAGCAATACTAGGGAAGGAATACTTTGATATACACTTGAAAAGAGATAAAGGGAGAGAGAATAAACCCCTACCATACAAGAACAATAAGAAGCTGAAAAAACCAGTGGAAAAACTCCACCACAAAGAAACGAAAGAACAAACATAGTCTAAATGGATTCTCCCATCAATTTGCCAGTATTCGACAAAGATACCACCGAGGTTGTAGAACATATATTCATTTTAGAATCAATTTGGTAGAGAAAGAACATAAACAAAGAACAAATTAAGTTATTTGACTTTGTAGGGACTCCAAGGAATGACATCTTGAATTGGTATAGGAAGAATTACCCAGAACATGATAAGAATGGGATGAGGTTAAAAAGGAATTCTTGGATAATTTTGAATCTCTGAAAATCCCTATTGAAAGAGTTGGCAAGATGAGGGATCTCGTACAAAAATAAGGGGAATCCATAAAAGAATTCGATAAGAGATTTAAAGAAGTCTCCAAAAAGCTAGAGGAGCCATTAACAAAAAAACAAAGAATTGAATGGTTTGTGTTAGGATTGGCTCCGTAAATAAGAACATCCCTTGATGGAAAAGACTTTACAACTTATTATGAAGTAGTAGCCTTAGCATGTCGCATTGAAAGCCAAACATGGAGAAGAATAGAAAAAAGAAGGAAAACACAGAACTTGAAAAATTAAAACTAGAATTGGAATAACTAAAGAAAAAACAGGAGATACTATCTAGAAAATAAAATAGTCTATAGAAACAAAGATCTAAGATATGGTGTACATATTGTACTAGAGGACACATAAGAAATGAGTGCCCCATGATGAAAGGAGAGAAGAAAGTTGTTGCACTTAGGGTAGACCTGAAAACAATCCCTAAAAAGAGCAATACAATATATTGTGGCGTCTGCGGTGAGTGGGATGACCACACAACCAAGGACTATCCATCAAAGTGTTTTAGACTACGTACTGAAGATGAGGACCATGAACCTGTTGCAAGTATGTGCTTAACCGATGTTGTCATTGATGTCAACATATCACTATTGTCATTGGTGTCAACTGTACCCTTATCTTGTTACTTTCTTGTAATTAGTTATATGCTTTGTATTCACCCATGTAGTTGATTCTGATGTTGAGGATATTGAGAAAATTTACTCCTCCGGTAGAAACAGTGAGTTGCAGTAGAAACAATGTATCACATTTAGAAAAACAATCCAGAAGTTTGCTCCACATTTTTTGTAGAATGAATATCTTTGCTTGTAGATTGGGAGTTGTTTAGAAGTCTGTCTAAAGATGTTATATTCCAAGTTTGAGCCTCCAGAATGAATATTTGAGTGAGTTATGTTCACTAGAGCGAAAACTGCTTTTTTTGTATGTTTTGTGGTGATAGGGAGAAAGTGTTATGCTCCATATTCCTCTGCATTGAAGTACTTTAGTCTGCAGTTCTAGAGTTAAGTTTGGAAAGATGTTATGTGCCTTCAACTTCAATGGTTCATGATTTGGTGGTCTGCAAGCTATTCTTTTCTTATGACAGTAGCTGACTGTATTGTTCTTGTGCTCCAGTTTGAAGAATCTTCTCTACAGAGTGGTTAGATATTGTGCAGATGTTTTGTGATGATTACAATGTACTTGTGGATGTCTCCTGATCGTGTTCCTACTCTTGGATTGGTCCACAAAGTGAAAATAGGATTGTGAATGAAGAATGTTCTTAGAAGTCCTAGTGTTCTTACTAGTCTTGGCCGACTTGGTTTATTTCATCAATTGTGAAGATGCATTGAAGATTGTAGAAGCATGTCATGGCATGTGAGATTGGATTTGAGTCCCAGCTAAGGTGTGGTGTGATCTGCATACATTTTTACATCCTTTCCTTAGCAAATTTGTATTAGGTCTAGACCTATTCTATGTATGTTTGTAATGTCGACCTTGGAGATTATTCCAATGGTTGATGAATGTAATGTCGACCTTGATGTACATTCCAAGGTTGATGAATTGTATAAAAACATGAAATGCAATTGCGAAAAGTGTGAAAAAAATGAAGTGATAAGTGTGAAGGTGTGAAAAGAGTAGAGCAGAGAAGTATCATTGTGCTTCAAAGGAACTAAATCTAGGCATGGAGTAGATGCTGATGAATCAATTCACCACTTTGGCAATGAGCCAACCCTTGGAAATGAGCCACCCTTGGCAGTGAGCCACCCTTTGGCAGTGAGCCTTTTTTTGCAGTGAGCAATTTCGGTAGTGAGCCCTGTAGGCAGTGAGCCTCTATTTTTCGGTATTATTATAACTCATATATATTTCTGTGGGTTAACGCCCACCGTGGTTTTTCCCGCTTAGGGTTTTCCACATATAAAATTTGGTGTCTACTATGTTGAATGTGTGTTTGTGATTAAGTTTATGGTTTCATGCTCTCATGGTTAAATTAAATTATAAGCAATTAAATTGTTGATGGTTTGATGTTCATATGAAGCTAAGTTTTGTAACAATTGATTCGCCCCCCTCTCAATTGTCCAGTGTATTTCAACAATTGGTATTAGAGCAAGGTTCCTTGGTGGTAAGCTTAATAGTTTGAGGTAGATCCATGATGTCTTACAAGAAGGAGGCTCCGCAGTTTGATGGGACAAATTATGCAACTTGGAAGATTTACATGAAAAGCCATCTACTTTGTATTGGTTATAAAGTATGGAGAGCGACACAGACTGATTACACTATACCAAAGAATGGTCTAACAACAAAAGATGAAATCAAAGAATATGAGATAAATATAAAAGCCAGAGATGCTATGTTGAGTGCATTGAATGAATATGATTTGATAAAGGTTATGGATTATGTGTCAGCTAAGGAAGTCTGGGATAAGCTAAGTAATCTTTATGAAGGAGATGAATCTGTAAAGAGTGCCAAACTGCAGGGATTGAAAGCCAAATATGAAGGTCTTAAGATGGGAGAAGATGAAAACATAACATCCTTCATGTAAAAGGTTAATGAACTTGTTATTGGAATCAAAGGTATGGGAGGAACTATAGATGAAATTGAAGTTGTGATGAAAATTCTTAGGTCATTACCTAAATCCTACGCTCACAAGGTAGCTGCAATTGAAGAATTAATGACCTTGAAAAAGATAAATAAGACTCAGTTTCTTGGTAAGATTACTACTTTTGAAATGAGAGAATTTGGTGATGCTCTACCAAAAGTTGAAACAACTTTCAAAGCCAGTACTTCAGAGAAGATCTCCAGAGTAGAAAAGTACAAGGTCGAACCTGATGATGAGCTTGATGAAGTTGAAGCCAATTTTGTTGATAGAATGGAAAGAGGTTCTGGTAAGTTCAAAGGCAAACTACCTTTCAAATGTTTTTCATGGGGTAAAGTAGGTCATTATGCTTCCAGATGTCCTGAAAGAAGTGAAAGAAATAGAAAAAGATTTGAGAACATGCCTATAGCTCCAAAGAAATGCTACTATGTTAGATATTTTGATGATGAGGGTGCGACTGGTGATGAATCTGATGATGCTAATACTAGTGCAAATGAATGCTTGTTTATTTCTATTAAAGAAGAAGTTGTGTCTACTAATTCTACTAGTTGTGTGAAAGAAGAAAAACTAGTGGAAGAAAGTGCTTTGGCTGTTCAGGTTGAGATAGATAAGGATGAATGGATTATTGATAGTGGATGCTCACATCACATGACCGGTGACAAAAGCAAGTTTGTAAGTTTGAAAAAGTATGATGGAGGACTGGTTAGGTTTGGAGACAATGTAGCTGGTAAGATTTGTGGAAGAGGATCTATTTCATTTGATGGAAAGCATAATACTGACAATGTCCTATATGTGAAGGGCTTGAAGGACATTCTTTTGAGTGTGGGCTAGATGTGTGACAAAGGTTATGATCTAAGATTCAAAGACAATGGGTGCAAGATCATGGAAAGCTCTGGAACTGTGATTGCTACCGGTAAGAAGACCAGAGGTAACATCTATCAATTAAGAGGAACTAATGATTACTGTTTATTAGCTCAAGTAGATGAGAGTTGGTTATGGCATAGAAGGATGTGTCATATAAACTTTGATAATATGGTAAAGATAAGTTCAGGTCAGACTGTGAGAGATTTACCAAAACTTGTGAAACCTACCAATACCATTTGCAAAGAATGTCAGTTGGGGAAGCAAATAAGAACAAGTTTTAAGAGAAAAAAGCAATTTTCTACTGGTTTGCTGGATCTAGTTCATACAGATCTATGTGGTCCTACAAGGATAAGAAGTCTACAAGGTGATAGGTACTTCATGTTGCGTATTGATGATTATTCTAGAATGACTTGGGTTACTTTTCTGAGAGACAAATCTAAAGACCTAGAGAATTTCAAATCCTTCAAGGAAATGGTTGAAAATGAAATAGAACTAAAAATCAAATGTTTGAGGTTTGATAGAGGAGGTGAGTTCACATCAAATGAATTCAACAATTATTGTGAAGAACAAGGAATAAAGAGGCAATTGTCTGCACCTAGGACTCCTTAGCAGAATGGAGTTGTGGAAAGGAAGAACATAATAGTTCAAGAAGCTGCTAGGACAATGATGAAGGAAGGAGGTCTGCTAGAAGTCTTTTGGAAGGAAGCTATACATATTGTTGTGTACATTCAAAACAGAGTTCAAGTAAAAGGAAATGGTACTAAAACTCCTTATGAACTATGCAGGTATGAAAGAATTCCAACAGTAAGATATTTCAAAGTCTTTGGAAGGAAATGCTATATCAAAAGAGATGAAGATCTAGGGAAATTTGATGCAAGATGTGATGAAGGAATCTTCCTTGGATACTCTACCAAGAGCAAGGCCTACCAGTGCTACAACAAAAGGTTGAAAAAGATAGTGGAGAGTGCAAATGTGAATGTGGATGAACACAAAGGAAGAACATCAAATCAGAATGGCTATGAATTAGATGAACCTGCTGCTACTTATGAAGAAAAAGTTGAACAAGAAGTCAATCAAGATGAAAAAGAAAAGGGTCTGAAAGTTGCTGCTAAGACCCCCAGGTATGTAAAAATCAATCACTCTAAAGATCAAATCATTGGAGACAAAGACAAAGGAGTACTGACAAGGAAAAGAGCTGTAGAAGAACAAGTGAATTACTGTTTGCTCTCTATAGTTGAACCAAAGACTGTGAATGAAGACTGCAATGATGAAAATTGGGTTAAGGCAATGGAAGAAGAACTAATACAAATAGAGAAGAATGAGACTTGGGAATTAGTTCCTAGACTTACTGACAAAAATAGTATTGGAACCAAATGGGTCTTCAGGAATAAGCTGAATGAAAATGGAGAAGTTGTAAGGAATAAAGCAAGGCTTGTGTGCAAAGGATATTCTCAAATTGAAGGGATAGGTTTTAAAGAGACGTTTGCTCCAGTAGCTCAAATTGAAGCAATTAGAATGTTTATGGCATTTGCAGCTTATAAAGATTTCAAAGTGTATCAGATGGATGTGAAGTCTACATTTTTAAATGGTGAATTGGAAGAGGAAGTCTACATTGAACAACCATAAGGATTTCAACTATCAGATCAAGATAATATGGTATGCAGGTTGAAGAAAGCATTGTATAGACTCAAGCAAGCTCCTAGAGCCTGGTATGCAAGGTTGGATAAGTACTTGTTACAATTAAGGTTCAATAAAGTTACCGCTGACAGTAATCTCTATTTCAAGATTAATGGTGATCAAATCTTGATTGTTGAAGTCTTTGTTGATGATATCATCTTTGGAGGCAATGAAAGTATGTGCATGAAATTTGCTGGTGAAATGCAAAAGGAGTTTGAGATGTCTATGTTTGGTGAGATGAATTTCTTTCTGGGTCTGTAAATCAATTAATCAGATAAAGGAATCTTCATATCTCAGTCTAAGTATGTTAAAGAGTTGTTGAAGAAGTTTGGGATGGAAGACTCTAAACTGGTATGTACTCCCATGGTGACTGGCTGCAAGTTGAGCAAAACTGATGAATCACCTAAGATTGATCAGAAAAAGTACAGATCCATTATTAGAGGATTGCTTTATCTAACTCGAACCAGACCTGATATTATGCATGCAGTTTATCTTATTGCAAGATTTCAAGTTGATCCAAGAGAATCACATGTGATGGTAGTAAAGAGAATCCTGAGGTATTTAAAAGGCACTTCGGATCATGGCTTATGGTATCCAAAGGATAATGATTTCACTCTTAGTGCATATACAAATGATGATTGGGCTGGAGATGTTGATGACAAGTAGAGTACAAGTGGAGGTGCCTTCTTCTTGGGTAATAGATTGGTTTCATGGTTGAGCAAGAAACAAGATTCAATCTCTTTGTCAACTGTAGAAGTAGACTATATTACAGCAGCATGTTGTTGTACTCAAGTATTATGGATGAAGTAGACTTTGAAGGATATAAGAGTTGTTTATGAAGACCCAATTGCAATCTCGTGTGACAATACAAGTGCTATAAATATTTCCAAGAATCCAGTGATGCACTCAAGAACAAAGCATATATCTATAAGGTATCACTTTTTAAGACAAAAGGTGACAGAAAATGAAGTAAAATTGGAATATGTGTCCACAAAGGACCAGATTGCAGATATCTTCACTAAGCCTCTGCCTAAGGATATTGAGTATCTCAGAGGAAAATTAGGGGTCATTACCCCTCCTACCTCAAATTAAGATGCATGAGAATGCATCAATCCAGTGGTGTTCAAAGTCTCACTTCTTGATTTGGATTGATGTTTTGAGGGCTACCTCTCAGGGGGAGTAGCTAGATATGTTGGTAACAATTTAGTTGGATCAGAACAGCAGAATGCAAGTATGTGCCTTTTTCTATTGATGTCAAAAGGGGAGAGAAATCATGTGAAAAACTTAGAAGGAGAAAGAATTCAGATGTGTAAAGAAAAAGGGGGAGAATCTTGTCTTGATGGTCTTTTCAGTTTTTCACATCATATGTTGCCATCAATGACAAAGGGGGAGATTGTTGCAAGTATGTGCTTAACCGGTGTTGTAATTGATGTCAACATATCACTGTTGTCATTGGTGTCAACTGTACCCTTATCTTGTTACTTGCTTGTAATTAGTTAGATGCTTTGTATTCAACCATGTAGTTGATTATGATGTTGAGGATATTGAGAAAATTTGCTCCTCCGGTAGAAACAGTGTATTGCATTCAGAAAAAACAATCCAGAAGTTTGCTCCGCATTTCTTGTAGAATGAATATCTTTGCCTGTGGATTGGGAGTTGTTTAGAAGTTTGTTTGAAGATGTTATATTCCAAGTTTGAGCCTTTGAAATGAAGATTTGAGTGAGTTATGTTCACCAGAGTGAAAATTGCTTTTTCTGTATTTTTTGTGGTGATAGGGAGAAAGTGTTATGCTCCGCATTGCAATACTTTGGTTTGTGGTTCTAGAGTTAAGTCTGGAAAGATGTTATGTGCCTTCAACTTCAATGGTTTGTGATTTGGTGGTCCACAAGCTATTGTTTTCTTATGACAGTAGTTGACTGTATTGTTCTTGTGCTCTAGTTTGAAGAACCTTCTCTACAGAGTGGCTAGAGATTGTGTGGATGTTTTCTAATGATTACAATGTGCTTGTAGATGTCTCCTGATAGTGTTCCTACTCTTGGATTGGTCTGCAAAGTGAAAATAGGATTGTGAATGAAGAATGTTCTTAGAAGTCCTAGTGTTCTTACCAGTCTTGGCCAACTTGGTTGATTTCATCAATTGCAAAGATGCATTGAAGATTGTAGAAGTGTGTCGTGGCATGTGAGATTAGATTTGAATCCCAACTAAGGCATGGTGTGACCCGCATACATTTTTACATCCTTTCCTTAGCAAATTTGTATTAGGTCCAAACCTATTCTATGTATGTTTGTAATGCTAACCTTGGAGATTGTTCCAATGGTTGATGAATGTAATGCCGACCTTGATGTACATTCCAAGGTTGATGAATTGTATAAAAACATTAAATGTAATTGCAAAAAGTGTGTGTGAAAAAGATGAAGAGATAAGTGCGAAGGTGTGAAAAGAGTCGAGCAAAGAAGTATCATCGTGCTTCAAAGGAACTAAATCCAGGCATGGAGTAGATGCTACTGAATCCTTTCACCACTCCAACCCTTGGTAGTGAGCCACCCTTTGGTAGTGAGCAATTTTTTGCAGTGAGCAATTTGGGCAGTGAGCCTCTATTTTTTGATATTGTTATAACTCATATATTTATGTGGGCTAAAACCCACTATGGTTTTTCCCTCTTAGGGTTTTCCACTGAAAAAATCTGGTGTCTACTTTGTTGAATGTGTGTTTGTGATTAAGTTTATGGTTTCATGCTCTCATGGTTAAATCTGATTATAAGCAATAAAATTGTTGATGGTTTGATGTTCATATGAAGCTAAGTTTTTGTGACAACTGATTCACCCCCCCTCTTAGTTGTCCAATGTATTTCAACAGAACCTTGGTGTAACGCATACCACAATAACAAAACAATTGACCAAGACATGACATATGTTAAAGGATTGGTAGAAAGACCCCTCTACACTAAGAACCATGGATATGAAGCCCCTATCTAAGGAAACCAAAGAAACATAAGTACACTGCAAAATACAAACCCTAATCAAGTACCATACATGAATAACTATAATAACAATGAAAGGGGCCAATACAATGGTTATAGAGGAGGAAGAGGCTAAGGCCAAGGAAGGAGAAGGAGAGATGATGCAAGTTGTTACAAATGTGATAAGAAATGACACTTTGCAAATGAATGTTGGGGAGATAAAAAGAAATAATGTGCATTTTTTGGAAATATAGAGCATAAATTATTTAACTGCGATAAGGCACAACAATATTTTGGAAATGCACCATCTCAATCTAAGAGTGATGAGCTACAAGGATTTAATCAACAAAAAGAAGCAAGGATAATAATAAAACTACCAAAGGAAACACCACAAGCAACAAGGAGTGCCAAAAAGAAAACAAAATTGACTTAGACACTTCAAGCATTAAAACATCAAATGATGAGTACCAACATAATAAACTAAAATCAAAACACAAAAACACACGAAGATATAACAAAAATAAAGTTGTGGTATTCACTAGACAAGGAACAAATACCACAAAACTTTACAATACTAATAGTGAGGATGCAAATGAAGAGGAAGAATACAACTTTCCTAATAAACACCAACATGACAAAATCATAGAAAAGTCTAGACAAATGATAACCAAAGAACAACAAAAGGAGCAACAAAAAAATCATTTCTTCTCTGAAGAGGAAGTAGTGGCACTAAAACATCTTACACAATTGACCAAACAGAACAACTTATTAGAAAAACTCAAACAATTTTAAAAGTACTAGAATAAAAATGAAAACTGAATCCCACAAATAAGCAAGATGGCTAAAATAAACCGAACATGGAAGACTAAACCTTTGATGATCACCACCAACATAAATCACAAAATAATCAAACAAGTAATGGTAGATCTAAGCGCTAATGTAAACATGTTGCCGAAGAGGGTTTGGGATTCATTGGGCAAACCAAAACTAGAGGTAACTCCTTATAACATTAGTTTAACTAATGGATCAGCCATGGAGACATTGGGGACATGGAAGAAAGTAGAAGTCAACATAATGGGAGTTAAACAAACATTAGATTTTGAAATAGTAACAATAGAAGAAACATTTGATTCATTTAATGCCTTGTTAGGACTCCAATGGTTTATAAACACTAATGGAATTGTAGATTCCAGAAAGGAAGAAATTTCCTTTGCTAATAATAGTAAAATAGTACATATCCCACTAGGATGAGATACTGAAGAATCCTATGTGGAATAAATTAGTCTGGAGGAGAACAATGATGAGGATCCAGGAAACCTACACTCCATATCTAAATTACCCAAACAAGAAACCCTAGAAGAACCCAATTCAGAATGAGAAATAGAGGTGGAAAGTGATAACTATAGTATAGATACTGAGGAAGTTCTAAATGCATTGTTGTAAGATGAACAAAAGTTAAAAACCCAAAGAGTGATAGGATTATGTAGAGTATTTATGATAAAAATAACAGAAGAAACTCTGCTACATTCTACCATATCTAATAAAATGACATCATAAAACATATGCACCATATTAAAAACACAACAAGAAGATACACCCAAATAATCATATCAAATTAGCCACATTACATGGGAGATTTCACATATAAAACTCCCTATATAATCAGGAGTTGGAGACTTAAATACTTACCTAATAGAAATTGAACGCACATTTGAAATGGAGGACCCTAGGATGGAGGCCTTACAACATACACTAGTATGCAATGCCACAAGTTGGTGGCACACTCATAAATATAATATTCCATGTTGGTCGGTCTTCAAAATTCTAATAAAAACAAGGTATATACCAAAAGAAGGGGAGTATGTAGCAATACCTAAATACAATGGAGAAACATCACCACAAGACCATCTAGACATGTGTGTAATGATTTTGAAATGGAGGAATGAATATGACACAATCTACTATATACACAATTTTTTTGTTGGACACTAAGACCAGTCGCATAGACATGGTACAAAAATCAAGAACGGAGAACTGAAACCAAGGACTGGAACAAGCTACAAACAAACTTTATATATACATTTTCTTTTCATAGTCCACATGAACATATTCATAATGCACTCCGCAGAATGAAAGAAATAATATTCAAACCAATTAAATAGATGAAGGAGAATTATATCAATAGACTCCTACACCACCAAAAATAGAAGGAATATGGAAATTGATAGAGTAGATGGAGAAATAAAACAAATACACTGAAAAGAGATGTTACAAAATACAATAGGAAGACAATGACACACAACCCAAGCTGGAGATAGAAGTAAATAAGGCAGAAAGAGAAATAGAATTATTAACAGAACCAAAAGACAAATATTACAATGAACCAATCAAACTAAAAGAACAAAACATTGCAACAGAAAGGGAACCAAAATTAGCTAAGATAGGGGATTACTGGGATGGAAAAATTGTAGCAAAAGTAGCAAAAATCCTATCAAAATTTCAAGATCTATTTCCCATAGCATTCATAGACCTTAAAGGGATAAAAGAAGAAGTAGGGGTTATGAAAATCCAACTAAAGGAAGGAGTCAAACCACAATGGAAAAGACCATACAGACTAAATCCTAACATGAAGAAAAAGGTCAAAACACAACTAGACAAGATGCTAGCTACATGTATAATCAAACCAGTAGAAGATGGTGAATGGAGAAGTAAGAATATGTGTGGACTTCTGGGAACTGAATAAAACCTATATAAATGACCCCTTTCCTACCCCTTTTACAGAAGAAATCTTGGAATCAGTGGCAGGTAGGGAAATATACTCATTTACAAATGGATTCTTAGGTTACCACCAAGTCAAAATAAGGGAGGAGAACCAACCAAAAAACTAGTTTTACATCTAAATTTAGGTCATTCATGTACACGATAATGCCATTTGGTCTTAAAAATGCGCTAACGGTATTCAACAGAATAATGGTCAATGCCTTCAAGGATTTCATCCATGACTTCCTAGAAGAATACCTAGATGATTAGACAAAGAATACAAGGCGGTCAGAAGAAGCTACCGCAACTCACCACATATGGAGTGCAGAGTGTAAGGCTAACATGGATGATAGTACTAAGGGTGTTTTGTAAGGGACACATCCCTATTACAGTATATTGTATAAAGATATGTAATAGAGTAGGCATAAAGAACGAGAATGTAAGTAGGATAATATATAGAGCAGAAACTTAGACCTGCCTTTTGTATATGATACTGAATATGAATATATAAGGAGATATAAGGATTATAAATTATGGATTGATCATCTATTAATGTGTTTAACAAGTTAGATATGATTAGATCTTATCGCATAATGATATTTCCTACCGCATGTATTTATATTTCTCTCATTGTATCTTCTGGGGTATAAACATATTACATAGAGTACTATATATACGAGTAATAATGAAATGAATCGAATAACCATACTTCCACAAAATGAATGTCCACAAAGCAAGAGGCTGAAAAACTATCATAAAATATATGAGAATGTACAAAGAACTCCTTGTATATGTAGGACAAGGAAGAAGTGAGAAGGTGAAATTCAAACACTAACTAACCCTCCATAATGTGTGACACATGCAGAACACTTGGGACAAGTGTGAGAGCATGTGTCAAATGTCTATGAGGTGAGACAACTAAACCACTAATGAAATTAAGCTAGTGTGAAACTAGATAGATGTACACTAGATGACTAAAGACACTTTTCACACTAATACACCCCCTTAAGTGATACTTAGGGAGCAAATCATTGAAAAATAAGTCCCGAAAACATGGCCTGATGAGGTACACATGTACAAAATGAAAGTCTCTCACAAACAGAGTAAAGGAGAAAACCCTGTGGAAAAAACTCCTCTCCAAAAAAGAGATCTAAATACAAAGGACAACGTCCTTCACCCCAAGCATACATCGCAACTCAAGATAACGAGGCGATGCTAAAGGTTTAGTGAAGATGTCAGCAACTTGATCCTTAGTAGACAAATACTCTAAGGAAAGAACATCATCTTGGATAAGCCGTTGAATGAAGTGCATGTGAATCTTGATATGCTTCATCCTTTGATGCTGAACTGGGTTGCGTGGAATATGAATGGCACTTTAGTTATCACACCAAAGAATAGTAGGAAGATCTGGTGGTAGACCAAACTCTGTCAAAAGCTGTCGAAGCCATATAACCTCCTGGCTAGCAAGAACTGCACCTCGATACTCAGCTTCAGTGGATGATAATGCAATAGTGGTTTGCTTCTTGCAAGACCAAGCAACTGGAGCTGAACCAAGGCAAAAAACAAACTAAGAGGTTAACTTCCATGAGTCAACATTACCTGCCCAGTCTGAGTCTGTGAAGCCTACTATTTGTGAAGCTCTTGGTGTGTATTGAATGCCAAAATGTGTGGTACCCTAAATATACCTCAAATGCACTTAGTTGCCTTCCAATGATTCTCATGAGGGTCATGTGAAAAATGAGAGACAAGCCCAATAACAAAGGTTATATCAGGGTGAGTAGGTGTTGTGCCAAATCAAAATTTTTGCTTCATTAAGGCATTTTGTAAAAGTCTAGAAAATTTTTCATCAAAAAGTCAAAATGTTAAATTTTCTAAAAATAGACGTCAAATTAGGTTTTCTGGGTTTCTTGAGATACGGATGCTGGCAAATTTTTCTAAAAATAGAAAGTTTCTAAAAATAGAATCTCTGATTCAGATGTCATGCCTAATTCTGATTGGCTATTTTTGCTTCACGATCAAGGTGGTCCAGACATAATCTACAAAAGGTCGTGTTTTCCCTACTGGGTCAATTCTACTTTTTTAGATGGTAAAGCACGGGCTTCGAAGACATTAATGGAGGATGTTCATCTACCAGGGCTCATTTTCAAGTTTTCAAGGCTGTTTAGACGATGCAAAACTGTCGAACAGTCGACGATTGACGAAGGACAGAGAACGGAGCAGGATCAATCTAGAAAGTGAGAAAAGTTAAAAATCCTCAAAAAGGGTTCAGTCTAGATTTCCTAGGCGCCCCTGGAGGCTGGGGGTGCCCAAACCTCTCAGACTTAGATTTTTTTCGTGTTTTCCAGAAAATGTCAAAAATACCTCTGTTGGTTAGTTTCAGGGTGGATAAAAGTAGTCATTCTCGTCAATAGGTCTTGAAAAGCTAGGAATCATGTTAGATATACTCAGGCTATCCAGTACATACCTTCATGCAGTGGCAGTTGTCTGACAAATCATCAAAATTAGAGACAGAAAGTAGCTGCCGGCACAGGAAACGAGGTAAACTACAAACAAAAGTTGAAAATCATGAATTTGACTAAGGCAGAGTTTCCCAAGAGCCCTTGGAGGTTGGGGGCGCCCATCACTCCCAGAGATAGAATTTTTTTCACATTTTTCAAAAAACATAAAAAGGTCTCCATCAGTTTGCTTTAAGGTGGTCAAAATCAGTCAAAACTCAGTCAAAATGCTGGTAAAAGTTGGAAATTCATCTCAGGTGTGTTCAGGCTACTAAGATCACCTCTCATCCTACTTCAATAGTCAATCAGACAACCACAAACGAAGATCAAACAGGACCTGTGGCACACAAAACATATAAATGGAAAGAAAAATTAAAAATCACAAATATATTCTAAGGCACAATTTCCTAGGCACCACTGGAGGCTAGGCGTGCCCATCATCACCAGAGTTAGTTTATTTTTGAGATTTTTTTGGAAAACGACAAATCCTCTTCCATCAGCCCAGTCAGATTCATAGAAAACCAGTTTGGCTTAGTTTTTGAGGTAGGCAAAAGGTACAATTAGTTCAGTTTTCATCAGGCTTGCCTGACTGCCTACTCCTCAGTCTCAATTTTGCTCCGGCAGGTGAGATTCAATAGCCTAACTAGGTCCCACAGTCATCAGAGCATGCGCACGGAAAACAAGAAATTGAAAAAGTTGAAAATATCAAAATTTTGGCTAAGGTATGGAGTCAAAAGCGCCCCTGGAGGCTAGGGGTGCCTAGAGACTCTAGTGTTAGAAAATTTTCATTCCTTGCAATGTTTTCTTGCAACTGCTTCCCGTTCTTTATCTGTTGACAGTTTCTAGAAGTCAGATTTGTAGTCGAACAACGTCGAGTCGTTAGTTCGCGGTTGGGGATGAAATTAGGATTGATAAAGTTTCAAGATACCATGATCAGTCAATTTTTTCAGTCAACGGTGATAGTTTGCCATCTTGTTGAAGTCAGAGGTAGGCCATGCTGGAGTCAGAACGAGTGCAAAAGTTTCAAAATGAAAGTAGAAATTGGTTAACATTTTTGCAACCTCGCGTGTTTGATGACATCATCAAGAAGATATTTTTCATCATCTCACACATGAAGCCATAGGCAGCTATAAAATAGGGATTCTTCCTATTTGAGCATATCTACTTGGATTTGTGCTTTAAAAGATGCTTTCTTCATAGATAAGATTCAAGCTTTGTGCTTTCACAAAGAAAGCTACTTTTTCGCCTTAAAGTTCTATAAAACAAGCTTTTGGCCTCCTTATTCATTACTTTTGCAGGTTGCATTCAGAGGAAGAAAGACACATTTTTCTTCTCATGGAGATTTGAGAGCCCAAACGAAGTGCTTTTTCAGTGTTCTTTATAGTTTCGGGATTGGGAAGCACAGAGGCACGCTTTTTCAAGGTCCTTTTTTCTAGGGCATTATTTTTCAGAAAAAGAGCTGGAGCTTTTTCAGTTTTCATCAAAATGGGTCCACCTAGAATTTTATCCTCTTGAAGATTGGAATTTTTTTTTTTAGAAATCTGCTTTTTTGGGAAATCCTCTACTTTTTCAAAATCTGACGATCTGGGTTGCTTCAGAACGAGATTGTCTACAAAACCCACGTGCCAACTTTTTTGCTCAAAAGTTGCTTTGTAAAGAAATCATCAAACAATTTTTAGCCTTTGGTGCAAAATATTTCCAAACATAGGCAAGTTCACAGGCATTCTTCAAGTTTTTCAGTATGCAGTACTCTGCAGCCTCAGGTCTAATGATATTGAGAAATATTTTTCAATACCATCGTGGAAGGAGAACTTCGTCATTGCTCGAAAGTGATTAAAAGAAAAGCAAAATGTTTTGCCAAAGAACATTGGATGTGGATGACTTCAAAGTGGTCAGATCCAATCTTGGTAGAAGTACCTGACACATGGAAGTAAATCTCTTCGAGGTTGCAGCAGATAATTTAAAGGAGAGGGTGTTGAAAGGTGGAGAAGATAAAGTAGTCCTCAAGGCTGAAAATAGGCAGATGCGGTAGTATATTTCCAATCTTTTTCATGGCACTTTGCAGGCCAACTTACTACTTCCTTAGATTCTGGAATCACTAACTGATTAGTAACAGTTGAGTCAGTTGGTCATTTATGGGGGGCACATGAAGGATTGGGTGGAATAATTTGTAACTAAAGGCAGATACGTACTTTCATAGATCTATCAATTAAAATACAACGCTCATAATCCATGTCAAGGCATTTAGGGATTTCAACAGACTATGGCTAAAAATAGACCAGTTTTAGAGATCATAATCTCTGACTTGAAGATAGCATATGATTCCATTGATTCAACAAAAAATAAGAAGAATGTTTTTACTTGGAAAGCACAGTATCTTTTCACAGTAAAAACCCATGAGAAGATAACCTCAGAGTTAGCAGAATGGAAAGAAAAAGTGACAAATGTTCTCAAGTTCATAAGGTCTTTTATTTCTCAGGTCCTGTGCTCGTATGAGAGAGAAGATGGTACCCTGTATGATCTCAGGGAAGTACAGACAGAATTCCAGACTCTCATCCACAACAATTTTAATGGTAATCTCAGTACCGACAAGATGGATTGTTTTACCACAATGATAGTAAAATTTGATAAAGTTGTGGGTGAAGTTAGTGAATTCCTTCAGATGGTTGCAGATGGTGAAGAAATGTTAGAAAATTAGAATATCATCTTAGAGAGAATCAGTGTTCCTGGCAAGGATGCGGTACAAGCTTTTTAGAAGATATTATTTCCCAAAATATCAATGGATGACATCACCAATAAAGCAAAAATGTAGATGAGGATGTGACTCAAAAGGAAGCAACTTTAACTCAATGCTTTTTGTTTTAAGACATTTGCTTTCATTCAAAGCTTATCCATCCTTAAAATAGTAAAAAATCACTTTGTAATAGTTGGAGCTTTCTTTGTTTTAAAGCAGTTGTTAGTTGTAATCTTTGTCTTAGAATAGAAATAAAGCTTGCGAGTTGGCAAGTTAGTTAGGTTAAATCAAGGAGATTTTAGGGTTCCCTACTCCTTTGATTTAGCATAAATAAGGGCAGCCTTGCCCATTGTAAGTAAGGGTAATTATGATAGCAAAATTTGTTGTGCCTATTCTAGCCTTCATAAATTGTTATTTCAAGTGCTTGTTCACTCTGTGTTATCTGTTTTCCAGTGTTTAATCGTATATTGTATGCCTACCTTTTGCTACAATATTGCCATCTTGGAGTTGTAAGAACTTTATGATATTGGGAATAGAAATCTTATGCCTGCCATTTGCTTTGATTCTGTATCTCGCGATCATCTTGTTTTGTTGTCAGATGTGTGGCTTGGGTAATCTTACTTTTAGTTTTCATCTTAAAGTACAATGAGTCTTCTAATGTGATCTGGAAGGAGTTATTTAAGTTTTTATGTTAAAACAAATCATTCTCTGTCAACTTTTGATCCCTTTGCTCTGAATTTACTTAGGTGATCAAAAGTGTCATTTAGTTTAGGCCTAGCTGTAGTTAGAAGTTTTATAAAGGAAAAACCTCTGCTGCAGCGAATAAAGTTTTATAACCTTGTGCTTGCAGCTGAGAAACAGAAAAAAGATAGGCAAATTTATTTTATTTATCTTTTAAGCAAATATCAGCAAAAAGGGAACTTCCCCTCATAATAGAAGAGTAGTTTATCTATGCACAACTGTCCATTTCCAACTTGCATTCCAGAGGTGCGAATTGAAACGCCAACATGTGTCAAATATAAAACACTACCAACTAACTGTCTGTGTAGACACCTAAAATTGACTTGCTCCGCACACCAATTTCCTGTATCTCTACACCACCAATTATCCCTCTTATTAATTAAATAAATTCATTTTATTTAATTAATTTATCCCTAATCCTCTAACCTTAACCATTTATCCATCCTTCGTGATCAATTAATTCATTTAATTTATCACTATACCTTACAACACTATCCCTCATCAATTAAATAAATATTCTCAATATTTATTTAGTTAATTTGTCCATCTCCCTAATCCTTATTAATTGGATAAATCATGCTTATTTGATTAATCTACCCTACTAATCAACCTAAATCTAGCCTAGTTAATCAAATAGCAATTATTTAATTAGCTACCCTAGCCTACCTATCCTTTAGATCTAAATTAATTAAATAAACCCTTATTTAATTAATTTTAACCTCTCATTAATCCACTCACTAATTTCCTCCAGCCACATTAATTATGCTAATCCTCTTGATTAGCTTGGTCAAACCTTGCTTAACCCATCCTCCCACACACTTTGAATAAAAATCAATTTTTTATTCAAAAGTTCACATCTTCCTTACATGTGTAAGAACCCATAATTACATGTGTCCTTGATTTGCACATCTACACATAAAGTGGAATTTTTAATTCCACTTCCTCCAAGAAAATTATTAATTTTTTTCCTCATCCATCTAATCTCATTTAATGCCAACTCTTCCCCAAAATAAATTTTTAATTCATTTTAATTCTCATCACCCTTCCCCATGTGAATTCAAAATTCACATTTAATCCCATCCATCCAATATTTTTGATGAGATCTTAACCCTTGATCTCATCTTCTCATCTCAACCATTGATATCTACTTTGAATCCTAGCCATTGGATTCAAATCACCCTCAATTGGCCTATAAATAGAGCCCTCACCCAAGCCATTTTCATCACTTCTTCATCCTATCATCACTATGCCAAAATTTCTCTCATCTCCTCTCATCACACCCTTACCATGCCAAAATCATTCCTCAATCTATAGCTAAATCCCATCTTATCTCTATCCTTAGCCAAATCTATCATCAAATCCTCTATTCATATTGTATTGAAATGCATTGAGCAATCCACATTCACATTTCAACACTTGGGTAAAGCTAGGAGAGCTCTTGGGTGCACTCTCCTCAACCTTATCAAAGGAGGAAGAAATAGCAAGGTATAACTTAGTGTTTTGGTGCATTTTGTTTGTGTTTCTAACCTTGTCCACTTTCTTTGCTCTCAGTCTGTACAAAGATGCATCAACATAAAGTGTAGTGCAAGTAGTAGTCAAAACAACACCATACTAAAATGGTGTAGGAGATGGCTTGTAATCAGCCATGCTAAAATGATGAAGCATATCAATGGAATACTTTTGCTGGCATATGGAGATCCACTCAGTAGACTGAAGAACTTGAAGACCAAGAAAATAGTGTAGAAGCCCAAGATCTGTCATGTGAAAATGCTCCATCAAAGAGTGTCGAATATCCTGAAGCATGGACAAGGAACTACTAGTCAAAAGTAAATCATCTACATACAAGACTAGAATCAAAAGGTCATTGCCATGTCTTTGAATATAGACAATGTGATCAGAGTGGCATCATGTGAAACTAGATGCAAGCAAGAAACTATCAATCTTCTCATACCAAACCCGGGGGGCCTGTTTGAGACCATATAAAGAATGTCGAAGCCTACATACAAGTGAAGAGTCCCACACAATCTTGGAGGTTACTCCATGTAGATCTCCTCATGAAGATCACCATACAAGAAGGCACTCTTCACATCCATCTGAATACCTACCAACTTTGAGATGCAACAATAGAAAGAACAAGGCGAACATAATTCATCTTGGCCACAGGGGTAAAGGTCTCAGAGTAATCAATACCCTCAACCTGTGAAAAACCCTTAACAACAAGACATGCCTTGTATATTTCAATAGAACCATCAACTACATAATTGGTCTGATACACCCACTTGCACCTTACCATCTTTCTTCCCTTAGGAAGAGGTACTAAATCCCATGTATTATTCTTCATCAAAGAAGAATACTCCTTTGCCATAGCTAAATCCCACTTTGAAATACCTGAAGCCTCTAAAAAATTATGTGGATTTGGAGATATGGCATGACTTAGAAGACTAGAGTTAGAAGTCTGTGAGCGAGTACAACAAGAAGTCATAGGATCACCAGCTAAAGATCTACCCTCCTAAATAGTACTACCTACCCACTTAGGCAAAACATGAGTGGGTGGAGGTGGAAGTGGTGGTGGAGGTGGTGGAGATGGACCAACATCTAAAGGATCCCCAAGTGCTAAGGTATCCTCATGAGAGGAAGAGGGCAAAGTAGGTAATGAGGAAGAAGAAGTGGATGGAGGATCCATATGTGTGAAAGACTCATCAAAGAGGACATCTCTTCGAAAGAGGACATCTCAAGTAATAAGATGAAACAATATATAGGCCGTCACATCCTCACAATAGTGAACAAAGATGAATGGTTGACTCTTCTTCTCCATTGCCTTGTGCTGAGCATCCAGTATGAATGCCCAAGTTCACTACCAAATACCCTGAAGAAGGAAACATTAGGCTTGATATTTGACCAAGCTTCCTCTGGAGTGATATTCTAAACTGCCTTATGTGGAGTGTGGTCCTAAATATAGTTGGCACAATTGATTGCTTTAGCCCAAAAATCTAGGGCCATAGATTGAGACTGAAGCATACAATTTACCATCTCCTTGAGTGTACTGTTCTTTTGTTCAGCAACACCATTCTGCTGAGGAGTGTAGGGAACCAAATACTAATGACAAATATCATGCTTAGTGCTAATAGTCTTGAAAGGCTTGATTCACATACTCCCCCCATTATCTACGCATATCTATCGAATAGAAGAACCTGATTGCTTCTCCATGAACACCTTGAAAGTGTTGAATACATCACTTTTATACTTGAGAAAGTACACCCATGTGTGGCGTGAAAAGTCAACAATGAAAGTAAGTAGATACTTGGCTCCTAAAAATGAAGGAATTGGGAATAACATGAGGTCACTATGAACTAACTCAAGTAAGGAAGTAGCATGATAGGTGTTACCCTTAGGAAAGGGTTCCTGATGATGTCTGCCAAGTACACAACCTTGACAAACACCTCTGTGCATGCAACCTTAGGGAGACCAAGTACCATCTCCTGTGTACTCAACTGCTAGAGATACTTGTAATTGAGGTGTCCAAGCCTCTCATGCCAAAGTTGAATCAAAGAGTTTGCATGGGCAATGCGTGATGAACCACTGGATGTCTCAAAACTGTGAAACCTGTACAATCTAGACCCATGATCTTCTCTACCTGAAGCAATGATCTTCTCTGGATGCTGTAGGTCATAAACAACAACATCACATGGAGAAAACTCAATAGTATTCCCATCCCCAGTATGACATATCTGATAGATGGAGAGAAGATTGGAAGAAAGTTCAGGAATAAGGAGAACATCCTCAATGCAACCCTCTACTAGCTGAACTAAACCTAACCCCAGAAGTGGAATCTATGAAGAGTTTCCCACTAAAATATAAGAAGTGATGCTATTAGAAAGAGACTCAAGGAGATCAATTAAATGATTCATGTGATGTGAGGTTCCTGAGTCAACTATCTAATTTGATGTGGATGAATTCAAACCTGTAGTAGTAAGGGCATGACCTTTGCTAGGTTTGGGATTATCAATGTTGTGTTTCTTCTTGGCTTCTTCCAAATCCTCAATCCTTTGATGACAAATCTTGACATCATGATTCTGCATCCCACAAAAAGTACATGGGCCTCTACTTTTCTTTTTGAAATAATTTTTACTTGACTTAGAAGAGGTTGTGTTTGAAGTATCAGGGTTTGTCTTCTGCTTAGATGAATTCTCTTTGCTTGAAGATGATTTTGACTGTTTTAAATGCTTATTACCTTTACCCTTAGATGCATGAACTACTAATTCTTGAATTTTTGAAGAAGTGTTAGAATCCATGGAGAGTAACTTAGATTGTTCTCTCATAAGTCATTCACAAAACTGTTCAAAAGTAGGCATAGTAAATGTTGAACCAAGTGCATCCATTGTAGAGTAAAAAGTAGAAGCAAAGATCTGATAGGGGCCTTTTAACTTTGACAAAACCAAGAAGACACATTCCTTATCTATTTTTGTTTTACCACAACCTTGAAGTCGAGAAAGCAAAGACTTGAACTTGATTAAGAAATCTTCAATTGGAGGGAAGACATCAAGTGACAAAGTTGTTAATTCAGCATCCAATTGAAGTATTTTGAACTCATCAACTTTACCAAATAAATCACTAAATTTTTCCCACATTTGCTTAGGAGTTGTATAATTTCTTAGATGAAATTGTAAGTTACCAGATACATGGAGGCCAATGATTCCCACTGCCTCATCTAACTTATTGCGATAGACAATTTGTTCATACTCCATATTGAATTGTAGTTGTTGATCATTTAGCATTTGCCATAGCCCTTTAGATTGAAGAAGTTGTTGTACCTTTGTTTTCCATGTGTGATAATTATGTGGAGTTAATAGATCAATTTTAGGATCCATGCTGAAAAACACAATGAGGCCCGTAAATGGTGCCTTACAAACCCCCCAAAGTTTGATTAAAACTGTAAAAGAAGCCCCCCAAGAAAATCAACACTTTATAACTTAGTGTGTTTTACAACAAAAATAAGTCCAATGCATGGGAAATTAAAAATTATTAACTTTTGAAAAAGATGACACTCAATTTCGAGCTACCGATCAAAAGTTATTACAAAAATGATTTTCTGTAAAATGACCTATTTAATTAAACCTGCACCTTGTAAAGCAAAAAAAATGCCTAATCTAAAAGCAAATATGACCTTCCAACCACTCATTGGAATCGGGGCGAGATGAGGATTACATTGTATGCCAAGTTGACATGGTTACATAAACTATTACCAATAGATGGTAGAATAATTGTTTGGTACAAATTGATGACATATAGTCACGAATCAACCATTATGCTAAAAGGTATTATAACATTGAAACTTGAGCATAGAATGCTAAAAAAAACCTTTTAGTGGTACGGTTTGCAAACCACAACACATAGTAAACAATGAATAATAAGTGTAACCTGAGATGTTGAGGAGTCCAAATAGGACTCGAACAGTCCACCAAGGTGTAGAAGGTTGTTGGAGAGTTGAGCGGCCTGATACCAGGTCAAGAGGAGGCTGATTTGAGTAGGTGAAGACCTAGTCTTGTGCAGGGGCAAACAAATTTCAAGCAAGACTCTTGAAAGAGGGCTCGATGAGGGCATATGAGGAGTCCAAGAATGGTGGATATACACCAAGAAACTCCAAATTCTGCACCTCTCCAATCCTTCAACCAAGGCAACATGGTGAGAAAGACTTCCAATTTGTAACAATGAAATGAGGACCTCTGAATGACAACAAATAATGTTTGAAATGGTGAGTGAAGACCTTTACTTTGCTAACAACAATTTAGCTGATAGAAAACAGAGACCATGTGGGGAGGTGGAGCAATCTGCAACATTCTTTGCAAAACCACAAACACATAGAGATCGGCCTACAAATTCAAATAGACACCAGCAAAGAAATGAGACTGTAAACAACGACCTGTCAAGAATAATTAATGACTATGGTCAAAACAACAAGGAAAACTCTGCTTGGAGCCAACAAGATGATCCTGTTGGAGTTGACTAGGATTGAAAGAGCTACATATAGACTTCAAACATTCTTTGAAGCCCACAGATTGCAACTTATAATCTCGACCAAGCTTCAATGGCAAGTTCCAATGGTAAAATGATGCTGAGGATATGAAAGTTGATCTGCAAAAATCATGCGATGAAGACTATTGATTGAGTTGCCTATGGTAAAAGGTAGCCAAAGATACAACAAAGACCTCAGTTGGTTATTGCAATCACCAAAGAAATAAACAACAAGCATAAATGGCCACAGACCTACAAGAGGCATCAACTCAGAGGGCTGGACGAAGGCAAGCATCCTGAACAATAAGAATGGCAACTAGAGTTTCAATAACGACGACCTCAAAAGAGATGTCGACCAACATTACATAAACCAACAACAAGTAGTGACTATGGGTTGAGTGATGCCAATGAAGAGTCTAGTGAATGAGACACAATGTGTGGTGTTGTTGTTAAAACCAACGAGCCTCCTGCAACCAAAAAGCATTGAAATTTGCAAAAAACTTGGCTTGTGCCCTCAAACAAAGTCCGTGAAGCCAAAATGGAGCTCAAAACCCAAAATTTCACTTGAAATCAACCTAGAGTTCCTAAAAAACACAATCAATCCTCTGCAAATCTTCAATTTGCAAAAACCATTTGCATTTTCTGCTAATGACACACCTATGATAAGGCTATGTCGGGATGAAATTGAAATTGGGAAGGGAATTGTGATTCTAGGCCCTGATACCATATAGGAGCAACAATGAAATAAATCAAATAACCAAACTTCCACAAGATGAATGTGCACAAAGCAAGAGGGTGAAAAACTATCATAAAATGTATGAGAATGTACAAAGAACTCCTTGTATATGTAGGACAAGGAGGAAGTCAGAAGGTGAAAGTCAAACACTGACTAACCCACCATAATGTGTGACACATGTAGAACACTTGGGACAAGTGAGAGCATGTGTCAAATGTCTATGAGGTGAGATAACTAAACCACTAATTAACTTAAGCTAGTGTGAAACTAGATAGATGTAAACTAGATGACTAAAGACACCTTTCACACTAACACTGTAGGCTCAGATCTCTGGACTATGTCCTAATTCCTCTTGCCAACAAACTCATCAATGAAACATGAATAGTTAGATGCTAATGCTTGTGAGTGGATAAGCTCACCTTTACTTTAGGCAAACTTAAACCTAGAAGGGTATTGTAGAAAGTATCCCTTATAAGATAATTAAAGAGAAACTATGGAACAATGGATTGATCTAATTAGTATTTACACCTAATGTTTGATAGACCCCAAGATTTGTCACCAAGTCTATGACATACTAGCTACTTGCAAGACCTCTTATTAAGTTGATAGCAGATTATGTATGAGACAAAGAATATGTCATTTACTATCTATAATGATGTGTTCTATCTTAGATTTCTTAGGATTAAGGTGCCATCAACCTTGTAAATCCAATTAATTTAATTACTCCTAATATTATTGTTGGTGCCTGAATTCACTGTCAGTTAATTTAGCAATTTTCATGCAGGCACCATCCCAAAATATCCAAAAGGTTCTAAGTTTTGGCACCCCTTCAGTGTTTTTCAGCATCTGCATCTCATTTCTTGAGGAGGGGTCTTCGTCTTTTCTCCATCGGCATGGGTTCATTTTTGTGTCTTCGACATTTCGGTTTGAACTTGAACCCTTTTTTCTCTAAGTTCAGTGGTTCAGCAGTTCAGGGTTCAATTTTCTTCTAACGGGTCGCATTATGCATTTGCCTTGCGCAAATATTGCATCGTTGAACCTCCCACTTGAACCTTTTTGTTTTGGTTCGGGGTTCAACGGTTCAAGGCTTTATGTTTTTGGTACTTGGCTTTTTGGCGAAAGTTCATTTTGAAGCGCTCCGACTGTGTCTTTGAACTTCTCGGTTGAACCTCTCCTTTGAACCACCCGCTTGAACCGGTTCAATGGTTCAAAGCTTTATGTTTTTGGTCTTATCGGAGTGATTGGCTTCATCGATGAAAGATTTCTTGAGTGCTCCGATTGTTTTGATCTGGCCGATGGATGTCCATCGGCGTGTGTTTGGCTATCGGCGAAGCAAATTTTTGGGCCGCCGATGTAAGGAGTTTGCCTGATGGGGAATGCCATCGGAGTAAGATTGCATATCGGGCTAGCAGTTGGAGGGTCCGCCGATGGGTCTTCTCTGGCCGATGTGGAAGTCAGAGGCTTGCGGAGGTGTCGTCGGTGAGACGATTGAGATCGGCGAGAGGTTTTTGTGGCTAGTCCGATGGTAGTAGTCTGGCCGACAGGGAATTGTGATAGGCATCGGAGAGACTATTGATGTCGGCAGGAGGATTTGGGAGTGTGCCGATGGCTCGGGTCTTGGTGATAGGCTTTGGACAAAGGCTTATGCGTCGAGCGCGGTAAAAGCGCTCGACATTTGTTATACATGCGGCCATGTTTTTAAAATGATGAAGTGGTCTCGGCAGCATGCATGTGGGACTATTCTTCCTGCATTTTTCTGAACCTGTGGTAAACGCGTTTTGGCGGGAAAGTTCCATTTGAACGCAGCGACAGTTTCCAGGTAGGCCGCGGGTGGTTGAGCCATCAATGGTGACTATAGCGGGGGTATGGGCGATGGTACACATGATCAGGTTGCCCAATTTTTGAGTGAAGACTTCCTGATGGCGGTGCAAGGCTCGAGGCCTCCCTTGTCTGCTACATTGATGGCTTCTGAGCGCCATTCCCTTTGATGGATGTATCTGGCAAATTTTTGACTTCTGGCCATGTAATTAATTACTGTATGTACACGGTTCTGTATATAATGGTCTGGCTGTGTTACATTTTAGAGGTTGGAGGTTTTTTGGGCTTTCGGCTCTGACTCTGAACATAAGGTGTTCACATTTTGAAAGGCATTTTTTGCTACAGACTCGGTCCTTAGTCTGGTGTACTAATCTATCTTGGATTGTAAATGATAATTTTCTCTGTGATGACCTTCTATGCAGATTGATTTTAAATGAAAAACACCTGTGTGTGTATTGTTTTTGATTGTCTCCTGTATGTCATTTGTTTTCCTTTCAAACAAGGTTGTCAAGGACTTCCAAGTTTTTTAGTGTATGCATATTGTGTGTCTGATTTATTGCGTCTGCTCAAGGAGTGGTTAAATAGGCTTTTGATCAGATACAAAGGGAAATAGATTGCATCATAGGATCTGTTAAGCATGATCATTAATGATACTCTTTCTTGGACATGTTGCTGTCAGGCAGTAGCATTATTCTCAGGTCCTCTGGATATGAATTTATGTTGTCATGGGGAACATTTACAGTCTTAGATATGACTCTGTTGCCCAGATAAGGCACTGGTTTGGGAATTTGTCTGTTCAATGGGTCTAGGAAAGTCCCATCACTCCAAACACCATTTCAACCCATCTCATCGCTTCCACCTGTTAGTTGTAGGAGTAGGATTAGGATCCTTGCATGCTCTCATACCCAACCAGACATCATGTCCAAGAATGTTGCCAACCTTGTGATTTGTTACGCAAATCTTGGTCCATACATGAGAGTATTCTGCCTGTTGCTGTCAAGATAAATCCTTCTGTCATTGAGCTAGTCAAGGTCATACTTTTATCAAATAGGGACACCCCCCTTGGTGCGGCAGAACCAGAAGTGAAGGGGAGGAGCTCACGCAACCTCCTGTATTCAGTTGGCTGAATCTACCTGTGCATTAGAAGTGGCAAACCCTAATGCTGATTCAGAAGAAAAACCAACAATTATAATTGTAAATGCAAACATAAGGGATGTAGGATCCATCGATTGCAGTAATTATTTAATTATAGTGATTGTAATATTTATTTACTTTTTACCTCGAGCTAGTAAATAAGTAAATATGGGGTGTCCAAGTTCATTAATTGACTTATGATAGGTGTAAGAGCATCTTCTGTTATTGGAGTCTTATACATTGTAAGGAATTAGCTATTATTGGACTAGTATGACAGAGCATCTTATGACAACCTGTAAGGTGTAAGAGGCTATTTTAGCCTATTTGTTGACTATTCCTCATGAGGGAATGGGACATTATCTTATTTGGGCACATTATTCAATGTGGAGGTTATGACAGGTGTAAGACACTAAAATTAGCCAGATTCCAAAGTTGGGCGCCATATTCTCAAAACTTCCTCTATAAGCTTGCATTTTTCTATTTAACAGAAGCTAGAGGAGAGTTGGAGATATGAGAGTTGTATGTTTACAAGTACACATGTGCAATTTGATTAGATACAGGATTGAAGGAAATTGATGTATTGTAATCTCTTTGCAGATAATACAAATTTGTCCTCTTTTCCTGGTGGAGTTTTTTACCCAAAACAATTTTCTCCATATAAATTTGTGTTATGTGTATGGCTCTTGAGTATTACTGATTTCTTTCTTGTTAGTTCACATCTCCATAGATATTCTATAGTTTATATTTCAGATTTTCATATTGTAGTGGTTTCCTTCATTTCTAACATTTGGTATTAGAGCCTATCCAACTTTGTTTATTGGGTGGAAGTGTGAAGGTTTTCTATGTCGTAGTGGGTGTTCTAGTTTTAAAGATTTGTGTGTGTGGAAATTATGGTTACGTCTACATCTTGGATAGACATTGAAAAGTTTAATGGATCAAACTATGAGTTGTGGAAGCTAAATGTTGTCACGCGAAATTGCACCTTGCTTGGAGGTTGTCCAAGCATTCTGATGACATGATGGGACTGATCTCAAGGTGTGGGACCTTGTAGTTGAGATCAGACCTCCAGAGAAGGCTAGTTCCTCTTTCTGAGCTTAAGGCTCAGAGAATTAAACTAAACCTACACTAATGATCACCAAGGAAAAAGGGAGAGAGGGAAACTAAAATTAAAAAGGGAGGTGATACACCAAGATTTAGGGTGTTTAGCTACAACTGACATAACACAACAATGACCTCAAATACTAAAAGAGACTCACACAAACTTACAACTTTAACAGAGCCTCGAATTAGAAAATTGTAACTAATAGAGGGACCATTTTATCCACAAAATGAGTTAAAAATTTCAAGTAAACATAGAGTGAAAGTATAAGAGAGGCAAAATATCAGTGATTATATTGATCATGAAAGCTAAATAGCCATTACAAAAGAAAGATACTTTCTTACAGAGAGATAGACACAAAATAACCATCTAAATTCATTGGTGAACCGCTATTGGAGACATCAAAGGCTCAGCTTCGAGCACAATGCATTAGATCCAACTGGTTCTTGCAAATGCATTACAAGGTCTTTAATAACAAACTACCCAACTAGCATGATAGCCCAGAAGAATAGCTAACCAACAGAAATACATCTTTAACACATGCATAAATATCTTTTACAAATCACATTGTAGTCTTCATGGACATGGAAAGAGAAGTCAACAAGAAAGAACATCGCCCATATTGCAATAACTTCTTTCTGTGTCCTTGGAGCATGCCCACATGGCTTTGCCCATGAAATCTACAGAAATAGGAGGTTTGCCCATGCCATGAGTACAAAGAGTTAATTCAAATGAGGCTACAGTAGCATGGTGAGGCGAGGAATCCATCTTCTATAAGAAATCAGGCTTTGAAGAAGCATTAATAGTGACTAGGAGGGTCATTGAGCAATCCCATCACATTTTGAACAGTAGAAAATGCCTCTAGAAGGCAAAAAGGTTAGGCTCTGACATGTCAGACTTCCTCTGAGTGGTCTTCCACTGATCGGGCCTCGAAAGATGAAAGATGAAAGAGGAAACCTTGAATTCCAAAGTCTAAGAGAAGAGAAATCGTCGGGCTTCGGGGGTCGGGCCTTCACCACTACATTATTCTTTGGAAGGAAGAAGAACTTGACCTCTGCCTCTGCAACACTTAGCTGATTCAAGAAATCGATGGAGATTATGTCTTGGGCATTTGGCCTTATCGATTCCCAGAGAAAGAAGAAGAGAGAAAGTCTGAGCCCCACAAGTTTGAAGACTTAGTCGCTTTTACAAAGGTTCGGCGGAGTTTGGGGTTCGGGCCTTCAACCTTCCTCCTTCCAAAAGAAAGAAGAAGAGAGAAGGAGAGAAGCCCGAAGTCTAACTTCTTCAAACACTTAGAAATATTTCAAGGAAAAGAAGTGGAACTTGGACCCTCCCTTTTTCTTTGACGTCTGTCCTTTGTCGACGTGGCAGCTTCCCACGCTTCCATGATCATGAGATCAAGCTACAGATGAGGGCCCACAGAATGATGGAAACACTTCAGATTGTGCCACACGTCCTCTTCATGTGGTTCTGCAAGCCCATTGTGGGTCCCTCCAAAAGGCTCGGTGGAATGGCAGAATGCCTTAGAATTTTCATGAGTGCCACGTGTCTCGTCGGGAGTCGGTAGTCGGGCCTTCCACCTTACGCCTTCTATGAAGAAGACAGAAGGCGAGAAGCCCAAATTCTGACCTCTGACATACATAGAGCATTTACAAAGAACAAAGTAGAGTTCAAAGATCGGTTAGGATGGCATGACAAAAGGGGAGAACTCCGAACTCTAAAACTCCAAAAAGGAAAAAAAACACAAGGAAAACTTAGGATTTTTGGGACTTAGCCATTTTGGGTGGTTTTCTCTTACATTCCAAAGGGTGAAAATACTAGGATCTCATGGATCTTTAGGCTATTTGGCAATAAGGAAAAATAGGATAACATTTTGGCAACTATGCAGGGGTGTTTGCCTGCTAAACACTGGGATCCAGAGGCCTTATCAATCCATTGGGCACAGAGTCAAAGGGCACAGCAACAAGAATAGGGGTTGGCCAGACCAACACAAAACTAAACACTACCTTCGGGAAACAAGACAAGGCAAAACAAACAAGGTAAGCATTCTCCTAATGAGAATGCATCAGAGTGCAAGGGAACATATTAAAAGGAAACACCTAACATATTTACAAAATCCCACAACCATGCTAAAAGCATGGTTTGAGATGAATCCCATTGATTGGGATTGGCAAAACCTCTCCATTCAGCTTGGAAAGTTGAAATGCATTGACCTTTTTGCAGCTGGTAATAATATAAGGGCTACTCCACATGGCATCAAATTTTGAATGTCTCCCAGCTTTAGCTTTTTTCGCATCCCATTTGAACACAACATCTCCCTCACTGAATGCTCTACTAGTTGATTTTATGTCAAAAGTCCTTTTGACCTGATCTTGGTGAGCCTCAAGTGTCTTCATGGCAGTGTCTCTTTTTTCTTCAAGCTCCATCACCTTAGCCAACTTGACTGTCATAGCATCATTTTCTTGCAATTCCAACTATTGTGCCAGCTAAAGGGAAGGAAACTCTAATAATAATGGAACTTTTGCTTCCCTTCCATAAACAAACATGAAAGGAGAATTACTTATGGCCCTCTTGGGAGTAATTCTATCAGCCTAGAGAGATGTCTTCAACTTGGAATGCCAAGCTCTCTTATTTTCATCCACTGTCCTCTTGATGATCCTGATCAGGTTTTTGTTTGTGGACTTAGCTAAACCATTCCCTTGGGGGTACTAATTGGATAATGTATTCAAGTAAATTCTATAGTTAAGTGCCCATTCACTAATTTTTGTGCCTACAAAGGCCTTGGTATTGTCAGAAATAATGGTGAGTGGAACACCAAACCTGGTAACTATCCCCTCAAGGAAGTCTAAAATGGGGGCCTCTGTATCATCCTTCAATGCAACTGCCTCTGTCCACCTGGTAAAATAATTAGTGGCTACTAAAATCCATTTGTGGCTAGCACTGGAAGGTGGATTAATCATCCCAATGAAGTCCAAACCCCATTTGGGCAAATGGTTGATCAGTCTGAATTGGGTGCATGGGAAGAGCAACCAACCTTTGTTTTCCTACAAATAATGCACATTCTTTGCAACTTCTTACCCATGTATGGGTGTCTTTGAAATAATAACTAGCCCACATGATCTTGATAACAATTGTTCTTGGAGAATAATGGCCACTGGTAGGGCCATTGTGAAATTCTTCTAACACCCTAGAAGTTTGATTTTGTGCAATGCATCTAAGAAGAACTCCATTGATGTCTTTTCCAAACAAGACACCATCAACAAGAACATAGGGGATGGATGGAAGCTTGAAATACCTTCTTTTTACTTGATCCAGTCCATCTAGGCACCTCCCTGACTGTAGAAATGTGACCATGTCATGGTTCTAGTCACCTGGAGCATTGGAACCAGCTAGCTAGGCCTATCCAAGGACACATACAACATCATTTATTACCTCAGGGTTCGTGACCATTTGCTCACGTAGGCCTTTGTCTCACACCAGCTTGGTGATGTTGATGTTTACATCATATTCCATTACTTTTGTGATCCACCCAGCCCTTTTTCATTGATATCTCTGCTCAAAAGAAACTCTTTGACGCTGGGATGGTTCACCATTAACTGTATCTTGTTATTTGAAAGCATATGCCTAAACTTTTTAAGTGCTTTCACAAAAAAAAAACACTTTTTTTTCAACAAAATCATATTTCAGCTCATATTCTTTGAGCGGTTGACTAAAGAAAGCAATTGGCTGTTCCAATGTATCTTCATTCTATTGTGTTAAAACTGTTGATATACCCTCCTTGCCTCCAAAGGCATAAAGGATAAAATTCTTCCCATAATTAGGATTTATCAGCGTGGGAGCCTGTGCAATGGCCTGCTTGACAGCTTCAAAATTGTCTTTGCCTTCCTTTGACCATGTGAAGACAACATTATTTTTAAGCATGGTTGTGAGGGGCTTTGCTATTGAAGCAAAATTAGGTATGAACCTCCTCACAAAGTTGATCTTACCCAAGAATCTTTGCAGGCCTTTCTTGTGACTGGGAAGAGGAAGAGATAGAATGGCACTGGTTCTTTCAGGGTCAATAGCTAGCCCTTCCTTTGAAACCACGTGTCCTAGCAATTTTCGTTCTAGGACAACAAACACACACTTCTTTGGATTCAATGATATTCCATATTCCCTGCATCTTGTAGTGTCTTTGCTATGTCTAGTAAACTTGGTGGTAATCACACAATTCAAAGGAATAACCTACTAAATAGTCCACTGTAACTTTTAAAAAGACCTTCATTGAATTATCGACCAGGGCTAGTAAGCTTGTGATGGCACTGGCACCGTATGTGCTTTCAAAGATCAAACTATCTAACTCATCAAACTACTTAATGACAAAAGAAAGTAATGCTTCTACTGTTGTTATGGGTACTTGCAATGTAAGACTGTAACAATGACTGTTAAGAAATGAACTCTAAGAATTAACTTGGTAGTGATAACTTATCCTACCCTCTGGAGTATCACAAGTCAAATGAACTAAAACAACTTAAGAATCTAATTGATCTTGCATTCATGAAATAACTGCTACAACAATAATAACATGCAAGAAATAAAGTGAAGGACAATTACCCTGAGTAGCCCTTGCTTAGGTAACTGCCTCACTACTTTTAACTCAAATCTAGTTCTCTAGATTGACACAATCATATTGATTCTAACTCATTCATTACATAGTCTTCTCAAATCACATAAAATCTTGCTAAACTGTATTATTCATAAACTCATAATCAAAATAACAACATTGTTTGCATAAATCTAGAAAAGATTCAGATAGCTATATCTGTGATAGAACAATTCATTTCAAACTTGAAACTTAACTAACAACTTAACTACCTCGATCACTGAGCCATACATATAGGCACGGGGGAGTTTATTGAAACATGTCTCTTAACTGAAATCATAAAACACCACTCTGTACAAACCGGAGTGTGATGAATGCTAACAATAATAACTGAAAAAGAAGGAAAGAAGAGTCCTAATAAAATTGGAACTCTTTGCTGAAATAGGGGAACATGGACTGGTTGAATCAGTCACGTTGGTCTTCTAGTTGCAACAGAATCCTTCAAACTTTCAATCATATTTATTGATTACCATCGCGATGCGTAATTATCTCCATCAAGTGTCTTCATGCCGTGGTTACTACACTTAGTTGAGTCTAGAACCTTCCCTGCTCTGCTGCCTAGAAATGTTGTGGCTACGGGCTGCACCTTACAGTTGCTGCGGGTTATAGTCCTTTTTTAGCTATAGGAGTTAGTCCACAAACATGTACAAAATACTAACAACCATAATCAACACAAACATTCTCTACAATCCATAAATTCCCACACATAACATACAATTTTCATCATATTATTATCATATTTCCATATACTTAATAACCATGTTCAAGTTTGCATAATGATCATAAGGGATAACATAATATAGAAATATGTTTAAAATAATGTTTGAGAATGTCTTTCAACTTGCATAAAACTATAAGAAAATAGGCTAATAACTAGGTTCATCACTTCTTTCAAAGAATTTTTTCAAATGACCTAGGTGGTTAGTTGTATACTCAGAATACACAGTCAAATCATCAAGATACGCTAAAATAATATCATTGATCAGGCCTTTGAAGGCCAAATCCATTGTCATTTGGAAGGTCACCCAACATTGGTCAATCCAAAGGGCATTTTCTGATAAGCCAAAGTACCCCACTTGGTGGTAAAGGATGTCTTGTACTAGTCTGATTCTTTTACAAGAATTTGGTTGTAGCCTGAGTAGCCATTTATGAGTTAAAATATTTCAGCTCCTACTACTGTTTGGAGGATTTACTCCTTGGAAGGGAGTGGATAGTGGTCTTTGAGGGAGGCATTGTTTAGGTATCTAAAGTCCACAAACAATCTGATTTCCCCATTCTTCTTCTCAACTGGGACAACGTTAGCTACCCAAGAGGAATGTTTAATGGGATAAATGATTTTAGCCTCTATGAGTTTGGATAGCTATTTTCTCATTAATGGCTCTATTTTGGGATTGACTGGCCTTTGTTTTTGGTGGACAAGTTTTGCATTGGGGTCTAGATCAATGGTATGTTGGATTAAACTAGGGTCAAAATTTTTTAGATCCCTATAATCCTAAGCTATTAAATCATCAAGTTCATTGCAAAGTTCAATAAAACCCTGCCTCTCAACTTGATTACATACCTTGCCATGTTTTATAAATTGACCTTGTGCAATCTCCACCTCTTCATAGTCTTCTTTCTTAACTGTCATGTTCATTTTCTCCTTCTTAGGTTGATCATCAGCACCAAATATGATCTCTAAAGTGATTAGTCCTCTGGGCAACTTATTGGTCTTCAACTAGATCACTTGGTCACCATATTGCTCTTACAATACTGACTGATTCTTGGCAGCAAACTCTGCCTCATCTTGGAAGAAATTCATGATCTATTGGTCACTTTCAAACACTTGCCAGCTCATCACATTGTCAGACACAACAGGTCTGACAACATTTTTTACATGCTGATCTAAATTTTGTTTGACATTCCTGACATTTTGGGGAATGTCAAACTAGGCACCAACTATAGCCAATCTATCAACATCTTTGTTTCTTTGTCTAGGCACTGCCTGGATATTGAAGGCATCAGAGTCTTTAATCAGGTCCCATACTCTGTGTTTATATGACTTGAGCAAGTCATTCTTTGAAGCACTTTATGATCTTATTTGGTCGACAACAAGCTTGTTGTCACCAAATGCTTGTAAAACTTTTATTCCTCTCTTTTGTGCCAGCTGTATACCCTGAATTAAGGCTTCATACTTAGCCACATTATTGGTTCAATTGAACTGTAGTCGAAAAGCAGAGAAATAATTTTCTTTTTGGGGTGAAATTAACACAACCCTAGCACCTGCTCCATTTTTTTTTTATGAAGCCATCAAAATACATCTACCATATCCCACTGGGATCTGCTGTTGGTTTTTCAATATTAGGGATGATGGTAGCTTCTTGATGGATACAATAAGTACCCAACCCTATTTCTTCTATATGTTTAGGAGTGTTGAACTAAAAACAATTTGCCCACTCATCAAGCAGTATATTAGGTATTTCCTCCACAGGTGTTCCAGCCTCATGCATACTGCTGTCATGTTCCTCCAACTCATGGATTGTGTAGTTCATGCTCAAAGGAGTGGGTGCATAAGAATCTATATGATCATTAGCAATAGGCTAAGCCTTGATGGTTACCTTAGTGCCATATCTAGTTCTAAATAACATATGGGACTAATCAGAAGATAGGTACCCACCTATTTTGGCAGTGAAATTTCTAGATAGGCATATGCCAAAGTATGCAGGGAGGTCAATAACTAAAATATCTTGTGAAATAGAGCAGCCAGGGAATGCATGTAGGGTGAGCTTTACATCCTTAATCACACCTAGTATTTTAACAATAGTGCCATCTAATTGCACTACCCCTTTATTCATACGCTTATACTCAATGCCTAAATTATCAGCTATATTTTTTGGCATAACAGAAGTACTCACCCCATAATCTATCATGCAATTATGCAACAATTTATCACCAATGATTAAGGAAACATAGAATGGAGGGGGCTTATTGGTTTTGCTTGTGCTTGCTTCCTACTTAGATTGGCACAGGTTTGCTAGGGTGGCTATCTTTTCTTTTGTTGTCTCCACAATAGGCTGACTGAAGCTTGTTAGGGCCTCCTGAAGTAAATCTCTCTGAGCTAAGATTAACAGGGCATCCCACATAGTGACACTAAGGTTAGTCTTCTTCATCTGATCAACTATGCTAAAGGGAATCTGACTAACCTTCTGGGATACCTTTGTGACCATAGTGTCAACTTTTGACTATTGATTGTATTGGGACTGCTATTCTGGCACTGAATTTGCCTTACCAACAATCTGATCTATTTATTTTGAAGGAGTCTTGGCTGCTACTCCTTCATTTGTAGCCATTTGGGATGCCTAGAAGGAAGATGCTTGACCAGCTGTAGGTATTGATGCATCCTCAGTGGCTCTTCTTTTGGCCCTTGTGTTGTGTGCTATTGGGCCTGCACCCTGATTAACACCACAAAAGTCATCTTGTGTCCAATTCATCAAGGTAGAGTTGTTTTGTATCTCTTCCTGCCCTCCCACCATCTCTTGGTTGGAACTAACTTGTTGCTTCAAGGGGGCTGGTTGGTTTTGCACTGTCAAAGCTTGACTAAACTGTCCATTTTGGCACAAATTTTGATCATGTGGTTGATTGCATGGATAATACCAATCGTTGTCCTGAGCCATGTTGTTCTTTATGGGCACTGTTGTCATGTGAAATTACACCCTGCTTGAAGCTCATTCAAGCACTCCAATGACATAATGGGACTGATCTCAAGGTGTGGGACCTTGTTGATGAGATCAGACCTCTAGAGAAGGCTAGTTCCTCTTTTTGAGCTTAAGACTCAAATAATTCAACTAAACCTATTCTAATGATCACCAAGGAAAAGGGAGAGAGAGAATGCAGAAAAAGAAATGGTGATGCACCGAGATTCAGGATGTTTGAATGCAACTGATGTAACATAGTAATGATCTCAAAAGCTGAAGGGAAATCACATAGACTTATGGGGATTCAAATAGAGGTTAAGGAAGAGAGATGAATGCATGAAAGGGACCATTTTATTCATAATACATAGTTTGCATCTATCAAATAAACACAGTGCAAGAACAATGAGAGAGGCAAGTTCAGTTTATATTGATCATAGAGGCTAAATAACCATTACAAAAGAAGAAAAATTTATTACAGGCATGAAATAGACACAAAATGATAGACTCTCCTTCATTATTGAACTGGTGTAGAGACACGAGAGGCTCAACAGAAGAGCACAGTCCATCAAATCCGCCCCGTTCTGCAGAAAACCACAAGGTCTGAACCAACAACAAACTTTCTACCTCTGGAAGTGACCCAATGCAGCCAACCAACAAAAATACATCTTCTTCATATGCATATATAACTTTTACAATCCACTGTGGCAGCCCTGGATGTTAAAAATTGGTCAACAAGCTATGCCCATGTTGCATTAAAATCAGGCCTATTGCAACGTCAGAAAATATGCGCGTTAGAAGCATACCCATACTTTGACAAATCTACAAATTGATAGAAGAAGATCACTTGTCAAACTTAATTTCTAACATCTGCAACATCTAATATATCTGCTTTGTCCTCCAGATGTACCCATGTATTGAAGAATTTCACTATTTAAACAACTTGCATGGTACAACTCTGTAGAGTCCTGAAATAAGCACTTGAAGCTTTTACAACACTTTAAAATATTTAAATTTCTTAGATATTCTAAAGTATCATCTATTTTCATTGATTTTCCTCTTTTTTTTTCCTTTTATTTTGCCTATTAGCAAAATCCCATCTTTTAGAACTATTTCTCCTTTTGCCTTATCAACAAAATCCCTATTTTTAGAACTTGGTTCGCTCTCTACTTCAATCAGCGATTTCTTCATTTCCCGAACTTCTGGCTCTCTATTGACGAAATCTCATCCTTTCTAACTTGGTTGGCTTCCCTTTTACTTTTTCTTGAATCGACAAAGCTCAATTTTGGCGAACCATCCTTTGACCCTTTTCTTTCATTTTACCTTGTCGACAAACTTTTACTTTTCAAAACTGGGCCTCTTTTACTTTTTCCTTATCAGCAAACTTATCATTTTGCGAACCTTTCCATTTGGTTCATTTTTTCCTTTATTGGTGAATTCTGCATAGCATGAACCAAGCCTACCCTACTTCTTTTTGTCTTCATTTTACTTTGTTGGCAAAAGTGTATTTTTTTGAAGCTCTTTCACTTGCTATCCTTCTTCACTGCTTTATTAGAAAACTATCCATTTGTCAAACCCTTCGTCGGCCAAACCTTCTATCGGCAAACTTAGAGGTTCGCAAACCTCCGATTTTGCTGACAAAGCCATCTTTCACTTCCTTTGTGCCTTATCGGTAATTAATTAAAAAACAAATTGATGTAAAGTTTAAGAAAATAAAAGAAAGTTCATTATCCAACTCTAACTTGCTATAAAATTTTAAATATTTTAATTATATTTAAATAATATTTAACTCACATTTAACCCAACTTTTTTCATAAACTTGCAAGGTTGTTAAAATGAATTATTTTTTAGAAAGTAAAAGAAAGTATCTTTTAATAAAAAGAAAGCATCTTTTGACAAAATAAAGAATCTTTTATTTATTTTTAATTAATTAAAAAATTAATCATTAGGAGAGCTCAATGAAGGGGATATAATCTTATGTTAGATATTCTAAAGTATCATCCATTTTCATCGATTTTCCTCTTTTCTGTCCTTTTATTTTGCCTATCAGCAAAATCCCATCTTTTAGAACTATTTCTCCTTTTACCTTATCGGCAAAATCCTTGTTTTCAGAACTTGGCCCGCTATCTACTTCAGTCAGTGATTTCTTCATTTCCTGAATTTCTAGCTCTCTATCGGTGAAATCTCATCCTTTCTAACTTGGTTGGCTTCCCTTTTACTTGTTCTTCAATTGGCAAAGCTCAGTTTTGGTGAACCATCCTTTGACCCTTTTCTTTCATTTTACCTTGTCGACAAACTTTTACTTTTCAAAATCGGGCCTCTTTTGCTTTTTCCTTATCATCAAACTTATCATTTTGTGAACCTTTCCATTTGGTTCATTTTTCCTTTATCGGCGAATTCTGCATTTCATGAACCAAGCCTACCCTGCCTCTTTTTGTCTTCATTTTGCTTTGTTGGCAAAAGTGTATTTTTACGAAGCTCTTTCACTTGCTATCCTTCTTCACTGCTTTATTGGAAAATTATCCATTTGTTGAACCCTTTGTCAGCCAAACCTTATGTCGACAAACTTAGAGGTTCGCAAACCTCTGATTTTGCTGACAAAGCCATCTTTCACTTCCTTTGCACCTTATCAGTAATTCTCCTCTTTTTCAAACTTAGGCAACTTCCTTCTTACTTTTACCTTATCGACAAACCTTTGCTTTTGCAAACCTCCTGCCTGTCGATTTCTTATCTTTTATCTTTGGGCTCCTTTGGTCGACGAATGGCCCTATCGATGAACTTGGAAAATTTGAACCACTTAGCAAGTTTGAGTTTTCTTTGATTCGTTGATAACCTTTCTTTGCTTTCTACCTTAGATTTTTTTGCCACCATGCCCTTTCTCTTTTCCCTTTGTCAGCAAAGTCATCGATCGGCAAACCTGTTGATTAGTGAACTTAAGTTTCGTTGAACCAAAAGTTTATCGACAAAGAAAATTTGTCTTCTTTCCCTTTGCTTCTTTGTTGCCTCACCTTAGCCGATAACCTTTCTTTGTCAGCAAACTAGTGAATTAGCAAACTGACAAACTGTCGAACCACTAAACCTGAAGTTTGCCGAACTGAATTTTTTTCGACTAAGGCAAAAAGATAGGCAAAAAATTAGATTTTTTTGGGATTTTGCTAGGTTTTCCTAGGTTTTTGCAAGGATTTTCCTCCTATTTGGGCTTTCTCTGATCAAATTTTTCTAATAGAAAGAGGGGTTCTGGAATATTTTGGGCCGGGCAAAATATGACAACATTTTGGTGATTATGTAGGGGTGTTTGCTTGTTAAACACTGAGATCCAGCTACCTTATACATTCCATTGGGTACAGAGTCAAAAGAAGCAAACTCATGAGCAAACAAAACTAAAAGCGGCTCTAGAAAACAAGAGCAAAACAAACAAGGGCGAGAATCTCCTAATGAGAAAGTTGCTTGTGCAAGAGCACTTATTGAAGGGAAACCTAAAACAAAAATAAAACTAACTTAAACCTAAACTAATCAATCAGAAATGACATTAAACAAAGCCATTAACTATTTTTCAAAATAACTGCCCTTTCTCAACAATTTACAGTGCTTCACATGCTTGTGGTCAGTTAACAGGAGGTGGGAAAGGGATGGGCATATAATAAAATGAAAAAAAACTTCCCTAAGAATGGGAACAAACTCACTTACCCACTTGAACTGATTGAAAATGCAGTTGCCAGGAAGTGGATAAGTGGGCCGATCCCACTTATTTGGATGCTCAAATTCATGCTCAGGAGTGAGCATGACAAGTGATGACTCTTCACAGTTTGTTTCCACTTGGGCTAGATGCCTTATAGGGTATCCCTTGAAATGACATGCAAATCAATAGAGTTGATCTCATGCCTCTGCTTTGATTCCTCATTATTCTACTACTAGTCTGAATGCTCTAGCTCTTGTGATTCAACTTGAAATATGGTTGTCTTCACCTTATGAACAAGATGCTCATGATTTTATGAATTAGGCTCAAGAAATGAGCCCTGCACATGCCCGATGGAGAAATATCCTCCACCAAGGAGCTGATATCCTTGTTGGATAACCAAGAACAAATCTTTAATTTGTTCTTGCCCATGTTCGATCTCTACATTGTTATCTTCAATGAAATATGGAAGCTCCACAAACAGATTTGCATCAACAACCTCTGCACTTTTCAACATAGGGCAACATGTTTGCTCTTCTTTATGATCTAGAACATCACTATCATGCTCAGCCTCACATCCTAGCAACCTACCATTATTTTCAATGTCCCTCTGCTACTCCAGAACTATTGTTAGTATTAGCATCTGCATGCCTTCTTCATCTTCAATATAACTGGGAAGTTCGTCAAATAAAGTGACATCTTCTACCTTTAGAGCAATTGGAGTTGTCTCTTTCACCATGCTCTCATCCTTTAGCTGCAACTCCACTGCATTTTGCTCGAGCTGTCTCTGTAACTAGAACTATTTACCATGCGTCCTCTACATTTAGGTTTCATTCATCTTGTTCACAACATGGGAAAATTCTTCAAATGATCCAAATTCCAAGGGACTCAACCTTGTGCCTGAATCAGCACTAACTTCATTGTGCTCAACGCATTGTTGCTGGTATGGATGATCTGGCTCTACCTCTTCTTGCAGCATGTCTAGATTTTTAGTTTCAATAGCACATGAGGATTCACAAATAGCAGGCTGACCCACATCTTCCCTCAAGACTTTCTTTTCTGGCTCATAGAACCCAGTATCTCGCCAAAAAACTGACATGTCCTCCACTTTTGGGCTAGTGCTAGGACAAGAGGGATGACATGGAATGGGGTCTGGAAGGGCCTCTTGAGAGGGTTGTTCCTATGGAATAATAGGTTGGATTTGTGCAAGAACATGCTCCCATGAAGGCTGGGAGCCTATAAAACTTAGGAATTTGAAACTGGAAAGTGCTTTTGGAGACCCAGGGGGGTTATCTTGCTTGAAGCTTGCGATCTTGAATTTAGGGGTTATTTCTGCTACATGCTGGGCTTGTGTAGAAGGGAGAGGCTGCCTGAAACTAGGATTGGAGTGAACAAATTGGGCTTCTAATCTTTGGACTTTGGCAAGCAGTTGCCTCATATGTTCTTCTTTAGCTGCAATTTGCCAAGCCAGGTTTTCTTGATAAGCTCTTTCCTGGGCCTCCAACTGCTGCTGGTGAAGATGAGCCTAATAAGTAAGCTCATCTTCCTGTTGGTTATACCTTTGCTCTCTATTAATGTCATCCAACATCATATTAACGTGCAACAAGAGGTCTTTGCCACTCATGTTGTCAAAATAATAGCCCACTTGAGATGGGTTAGGAGGGTAGTCATACTGATTAGGGATGAAGTGGTTTTCTTTGGGTTTATAATAGGTGTTGTTAGGCCACCAAGAAGACTGAGCAGGGGTGGGAGGGAGGCAAGCATCATGAGGATGTTGATATTCTGCTATTGCAAGGCTGTATTGCATAAAACCAGAGGTGTTTGGGGCCTAGTATGGGAGCCAATAGCTTGCATTTGCATAGGAGTAGGGGAATTGCCATAGTTCCCATAAAAAATTGACATCTTATAGCGTTAAAAAGCATAGAATAATCATAAAAAATGTCTCAATTAGACCAAAGTGGGTTTGCTATTAGCAAAAAATTAGATAGATACCCAAAAGAGTCGCCATGTATTTTGTGATGCTCTTGAAAGTTGGAAATGACCAGAAGTATCACCTAACTTCGATCTTTGATGAATCTTGAAGCACTTCGGCTGCTTTCACCAGTAGATTTGTTCAACAAACTCACCATGGTGTTAAATAAGATTGACCTAAATGGCAAGAATCACCGAAGAACACACCAAATCCTTTAGTGGATGATAAAGTTCATCGAACTGGTCCCACCAAGCATGCCAAAAACAATTGTCATGTGAAATTACACCCTGCTTGAAGATCGTTCAAGCACTCCAATGACACAATGGGACTGATCTCAAAGTGTGGGACCTTGCTGATGAGATCAAACCTCTAGAGAAGGCTGGTTCCTCTTTCTGAGCTTAAGGTTTAGAGAATTCAACTAAACCTATTCTAATGATCACCAAGGAAAAGGGAGAGAGAGAATTCATAAAAAGAAATGGTGATGCACCAAGATTCAAGATGTTTGAATGTAACTGACGTAACATAGTAATGATCTCAAAAGTTGAATGGAAATCACGTAAACTCATGGGGATTCAAACAAAGGTTAAGGTAGAGAGATGAAAGCATGAAAGGGACCATTTTATCGACAATACATGGTTTACATCTATCAAATAAACATAGTGCAAGAACAATGAGAAAGGCAACTTTAGTTTATATTGATCATAGAGGCTAAATAGCCATTACAAAAGAAGAAAAATTAATTACAGGCATGAAATAGACACAAAATGATAGACTCTCCTTCATTGTTGAACTGGTGTAAAGACATGAGAGGCTCAACAGAAGAGCACAATCCATCAAATCTGCCCAGTTATAGAGAAAACCACAAGGTCTGAACCAGCAACAAACTTTCTGCCTCTAGAAGTGACCCAACACAACCAACCAATAGAAATATATCTTCTCCATATGCATATATAACATTTACAATCCACTGTGACAACCCTAGATGTTGAAAATTGGTCAACAAGCTATGCCCATGCTGCATTAAAATTAGGTGTACTGCAACATTAGAAAATCTGCACGTTAGAAGCATACCCATAATCTGACAAATCTACAAATTGACAAAAGAAGATCGCTTGTCCAAGCTTAATTTCTAACATCTAAAACATCTAATATATCTGCTTTGTCCTCTAGATGTACCCATGTATTGAAGAATTTCATCGTTTAAACAACTTGCATGGTAGAGCTCTGTAGAGTCCTGAAACCAACCCTTAAAGCTTTTACAACACTTTAAAATATTTAAATTTCTTAGATATTCTAAAGTATCATTCATTTTCATTGATTTTACTCTTTTCTATCCTTTTATTTTGCTATTGGCAAAATCCCATCTTTTAGAATTATTTCTCCTTTTACCTTATCGACAAAATCTCTATTTTCAGAACTTGGCCCACTCTTTGCTTCAGTCAACAATTTCTTCATTTGCTAAACTTCTGGCTCTCTATTGGCAAAATATCATCCTTTCTAACTTGGTTGGCTTCCCTTTTACCTTTTCTTCAATCGACAAAGCCTGATTTTGGTGAACCATCCTTTGACCCCTTTCTTTCATTTTTCCTTGTCAGCAAACTTTTACTTTTCAAAACTGGGCCTCTTTTGTTTTGGCCTTATCGATAAACTTATCATTTTGTGAACCTTTCCATTTGGTTCATTTTTGCCTTTATCGGTGAATTCTGCATTTCATGAACCAAGCCTGCCCTGCCTCCTTTTGTCTTCGTTTTGCTTTATCGGTAAAAGTGTCTTTTGTCGAACCTCTTTTGCTTGTTATCCTCCTTCAATGCTTTATCGACAAACTATCCATTTGCCAAACTCTCCGTTGGTCAAACCTTCTGTCAGCAAACTTGGAGGTTTGCGAACCTCTGATTTCATTGACAAATCCATCTTTCACTTCCTTTGCATCTTATCGACTATTATCCTCTTTTTTGAACCTAGGCAACTTCCTTCTTACTTTTTCCTTATCGACAAACCTCCTACCTGCTGATTTCTCATCTTTTCTCTTTAGGCTCCTTTGGTCGGTGAATCACCCTATCAGAAAACTTGGGAAAATTCAAACCACTTAGCAAGTTCAAGTTTTCCCCAATTCACTGATAACCTTTCTTTACTTTCTTCCTTAGAATTTTTTGCCATCATGCCCTTTCTCTTTTCCATTTGTTGGCAAAGTTGCTGATTGGTGAACCTATTGATCGATGAACTTAAGGTTCATCGAACCAAAAGTTTACTGACAAATCAAATTTGTCTTCTCTCCCTTTGCTGATAACCTTTCTTTGTTGGTAAATCAATGAATCAACGAATCGGTGAACTACCAAACTGTGGAACCAGAGGTTCACCGGACTAAATTTTTGCTGACTAAGGCAAAAAGATAGGCAAAAACTTAGAATTTTTTGGGGATTTTTCTAGGTTTTCCTAGGTTTTTGCATGGTTTTTCCTCCTTTTATTTGGGCTTTCTCTGATTAGATTTTTCTGATAGAAAGAGGGGTTCTGGAATATTTTTGGCTGGGAAAAATATGACAACATGAACAAAGGGTCTAGATGTGCTTGCAACATTGGGGTGAACAACATTTAGTGGCCTGATATAATTAGGCTGATTTTGCCTCTGCACGCTACCCTGATATGGTGGTCTGTTTTGCTGATAATTCTTATTGAATGGATGATATTGCCTACCAGGTTGTGTATTCTATCTTTTTAGTTCCACCATCTCATTGCTCAATTTTCTTATTGTAGCATCCCTCTCTTCTAACTGCTTAATTGAAGGTGCAATTAGAGGAGTAGCAGGGGTGACTGTTATAGGGATTGGGCCACAATAGACTGAATGACAGGAGCCTTTGGAAATAAAGGCATTGGTGGCCTTGGAGTAATCTTCTCATCTTGAATTAGGTAGTTTTCTACCCTTAGGGCTATGTCATATGCGTCTGGTAGCATAGTCCCTCCCATAGATTGGATCATGATAGCAATGTTGGGATTCAGGGATCTCAAATAATAAATGAATGTAGTGTTTGGGGAGGGTTTCACCAATAATGGGATTCTGTCCCATGTCTTCTGTAATCTGTAGTTGAAGTCCACCATATATTCATAGGGGGCTCACTTAGTTGTAGCTAGCTGCTCCATCAGTGATAGGTGGTCACTCTTGTCTTCAAAGTGTTGGCACAGTTTAGTGCCCAACTCATCCCAATTATGGATGGAATTGGCTGGGAGACCTCTATACCATTGAAGGGATTTCCCTTTGAATGAAGAAGCCAACGGTCTCACAGCCACATTGTTTGCAGTGATATTGTGGACAGAGCATACACTGGCAATGTCTTGGATATGTTCAACATGGGTGGTGGAATTTTCACCAGTAAAAAATGCTATAGCCTTTAAGGATGAGGTATGGACATCATCATACTGAGCTAGGTCTAGAGGGCTACCCCCATTAAATGCGACAAAAGGAAGATTTCTTGCCATATTATGGATATTCAAATTAATTTTGGGTATGCGCAGGGTCCTTCTTGAACACTGAAATCTAACTTGGAATCTAGCTGGAGGGGGGTAGACTAGGGTCTTGAAGGAGATGGAATTGTACTCCTATTTTCCCTCATAGGGAACCTAGATGATCTACTTCTTCTTGATTCAGTAAATGATAGTTCTATGAATTGAGAATTACATTTAGAAGAAGACCAGTTCTGCCCTCCAGGCATGAAATATTGAGATGATATGTATACTGGATCAATAGAGTCTCTAGGTGCTTGTTGAATTCTTCCATAACAACAAATGAACTAAGAAAAGCACTAAAATTTCTTTGTCCAACTCTTACTTAGAGCAGAGGGTCCCACCAGGCGTGCCATAGACTATTGTCATGTGAAATTGTACCCTGCTTGGAGGCTGTCCAAGCATTCCAATGACACAATGGGACTGATCTCAAGGTGTGGGACCTTGCAGTTGAGATCAAACCTCTAGAGAAGGTTGGTTCCTTTTTTTGAGCTTAAGGCTCAGAGAATTAAACTAAACCTACACTAATGATGACCAAGGAAAAAGGGAGGGAGGGAAACTAAAATTAAAAAAGGAGGTGTTACACCAAGATTTAGAGTGTTTAGCTGCAACCAGCATAACACAACAATGACCTCAAATACTGAAAGAGACTCACAAAAACTTATAGCTTTAACAGAGGCTTGAATTAGAAATTGTAACTAATAGAGGGACCATTTTATCCATAGAATGAGTTAGAGATTTCAAGTAAACACAGAGTGAAAGCATAAAAGAGGCAAAATATCAGTGATTATATTGACCATGAAGGCTAAATAGCCATTACAAAAGAAAGATACTTTCTTATAGAGAGATAGACATAATATAACCATCTACATTCATTGGTGAACCACTATTGGAGACATCAAAGGCTTAGCTTCGAGCATAATGCATTAGATCTGACCAGTTCTTGCAAATGCATTACAAGGTCTGTGATAACAAACTACCCAACTAGTGTGATAGCTTAGAAGAATAGCTAACCAACATAAATACAACATTAACACATGCATATATAACTTTTACAAATCCCACTGTAGCAATCATGGACGTGGAAAGAGAACTCAACAAGAAAGAAGATCGCCCATACTGCAATAGCTTCTTTCTATGTCCTTAGATCGCGCCAACATGGCTCTGCCCATGAAATTTGCTGAAATAGGAGGTCTGCCCATGCCATGAGTACAAAGAGTTAATTCAAATGAGGCTACAATAGCATGGGGAGGCGAGGAATCCATCTTCTACAGAAATTGGGCTCTGTAGAAGCATAAATGGCAACCAAGAGGGTCGCTAAGCAATCCCATTACATTTTGAACAGTAGAAAGTGCTTCTAGAAGGCAAAAAGGTTGGGTTCTGACATATCAGACTTCCATTGATTGGGCATGGAAAGATGAAATAGGAAACCCTGGCTTCCAAAGTTTGAGAGACGAGAAATCATTGGGCTTCAGGAGTCGGGCCGTCACCACTACATTGTTCTTTGGAAGGAAGAACCTGACCTTCATCTCTGCAACACCTAGACGATTCAAGAAATCGGTGGAGATTGGGTATCGAGCCTTCAACCTTATCGCTTCCTAGAGAAAGAAGAAGAGAGAAAGTCTAAGCTCCGCAAGATTGAAGACTTAGTCGCTTTTACAAAGGTTCGACAGAGTTCTGAGTTTGGGACTTCAAAAGAGAGGAGAGAAGGAGAGAAGCCTGAAGTCTGACTTCCTGAAACACATAGAAATATTTGAAGGAAAAGAAGCAGAACTCAAACCTCGAGCCTTCCTCCTTGATGTCTATCCTTTGTCCATGTGGCGACCTCCCACGCTTCTACAGTCATGAGATCAAGTTGCAGATGAGGGCCAGCAGAATGACATAAACACTTTAGATTGTGCCATGTGTCATCTTCCCACGGTTCCACAATCTCGCTGTGGGTCCCTCCAAAAGGCTCAGTAAAATGGCAGAATGCCTTAGAATTTCTATGAGTGCCACGTGTCTCATCAGGAGTCGACCATCAAGCCTTCCACCTTATGCCTTCTATGAAGAAGATGGAAGGTGAGAAGCCCGAACTTTGACCTTTGACATACATAGAGCATTTACAAAGAACAAAGCGGAGTTTGGAATTCAGTTAGGATGGCATGACAAAGGGGAGAACTCTAAACTTCAAAACTCCGAAAAGGTAAAAAAAATAAGGAAAACTTAGGATTTTTGGGACTTAGCCATTTTGGGTGGTTTTCTCTTACATTCCAAAGGGTGAAAATACTAGGATCTCATGGATCTTTAAGCTATTTGGCCAAAAGGAAAAATAGGATAACACTAAAAATTGAGGATCTCCTTAAAGAGAGGGATCAATGGTTGGCAGAATCAAAAGATAAGAAACCTGATATAATCAGTCAAGATGAGTGGGATAAGATGGATAAAACTGCACGGGGAACAATCTGATTTTTTAAATACAATCTGAAGAAAAGACCACATATTCTTTATGGAAATGGTTGGGTGAGATTTATCAAGCCAAGAGTCTAGTTAAAAAATAGTATTTAAAAAGAAAAAAAATTTCTCTTAAAATGAAGGAAGGTGAATCTGTTGCTGAGTATTTAAATACTTTTAATTTAATTTTTAGTTAATTAGCCTCTATAGATGTCAAGGTTGAGAAAGAAGACAAATTTGTTATGCTTCTTTGTTCTTTACGTAAGTCTCGGAAGAAATTTCATTCTTGTTATCACTGCTAACCGTGATGATCCAAAGATGGATGCTCTAGTTGCAACTCTATTGGCACAGGAAATGAGGAAGAAGGCTATGGATAGCTAAGTGGATGCTCTTCATGTCAGGGGTAGGTTAAAAGAAAGAAGACTAAAAGGAGATCAAAAGGGGCCTAAGGAGTCAAAAGGTAGATCTAAAACTCCTATAAAGAAGAAAAAAGTTAAGTGTTTGAGCTATGGAAAGAAGGGAAATGTTAAGCAAGAATGTAGAAATAAAAAGAAATAGCAGAATTCCTCTACAAAAAAGTCCTCTAATGCATGTGATGAGGTTTTACTTTCTTTTTTTAATATTGTATCTAACGAACATTGGTTGGTTGACTCAGGATGCTCTTATCACATGACTCCTCATAAGGAGTAGTTCTCCCCATACAAAAAATATGATGGAGGTAATGTCTACCTTGGGGACAACACTACATATGGATGATAATTGGACGGGGAAAGGTATAGTTGTGTTTTAATGATGGGAGGAATAAAACCCTCCCTGGTGTTTTACATATTCCTAGATTGGCTATAAATCTTATTTCTATTTTAAATTTGAATGATTTAGGAATGCATGTAACATTTAAATAGCATGGTTGCAAATTGGTGAGAGGAATCTTGGTGGTAGCAAGGGGAACGAGGATGGAACTCTATTTAAGGCTTGATGCCACTACTATTTGTAAATCCACCTATGTGATAGAAAAAATTAAAAATACATGTATGTTGCAACATGGTAGATTGGGACACATTAGTATTTTAAAAAAAATATTATAAATAAAAGGTTATTGGACGGTTTCTCCTATTCTAAAGAGCACTTTGAGTTTTGTGAGCATTGTGTGTTTGGTAAACAAAAATGAGCATCATTTCCTTAGGAAGCAATAAAATGAATAATAAGTTACAAATTATTCATACGGATTTGTTTGGTCCCGTGGATAACGATTCAATTGGAAAATATTGATATTTTGTTACCTTCATTGATGATGTATCCATATTTACATAGATTTACTTTATGCAACATAAATATGAAGTTTTCACTAAGTTTAAGGAATTTAAAGTCTTAAAGTAGAAAACCAATCAGGACTAAAGATAAAAGTATTGAGATCTAAAAATGGAGGGAAATATTTCTTCAATGAATTTGATGAGTTTTGCAAGCATGTAGGTATCATAAGACAATAGACTACTCTGTATACACCACAACAAAATGGTGTTGCAAAATGATGAACCAAATGACTATGGAAAGAGCCAGAAGTATGTTGAGCGATGCATGGTTGGATAAATGCTTTTGGGTAGAAGCCATGAGTACTGATTGTTACTTGATAAAAAATATGCTTGTAAGGGTCTTGATTTGACACCTTATGAAGTGTGGATAGGTAAGAAACCTTCTGTTTCACATTTAAGAGTTTTTGGATGTAAGGCTTTTGTTCATGTGCCTAAAGAAAAGAGTTCTAAGTTGGATCCAAAAGCACAAAAATGCATCTTCATTGGATATGGTGAGAATGTTAAAGGTTAAAAGTTTTGGAATCCTATAGCCAAGAAAGTTGTCTATTCTATAGATGTGATTTTTAGGGAACTTAGAGCTATTTCTGATCTTATACAACTAGAAGAAAAAGAGAGAAAAATGATATTGCATTTTGATTTACAACAAGAAGATGCACATCAGGAAGAAAAGAATGATATATTTGAGGATGGAGAAGAAGAGGGTTCAAGTGAGAGTTCTGAAGAGGAAGACTTCGTGATTATAGAAAAAATTGAGCATGCCGAAGAACAAGAGGAAGAATCCCTTACTCCACCCTTGAGAAGATCCACAAGACAACATAATCTAATTGACAAGTATAGCCCACTAGATTTCCTTTGTGTATTTTCTTTATTGAGTACCAGCGATGAACCTAGATGCTATAGAGAAGCTATTCTTGTAGATGATAGGGAGTCTTGGCAACTAGCCATGTAGGAGGAGATGATGGCTTTGGACTCTTGTGATACTTGGGATCTTGTTCATTTTCCCAAAGGAAGGAAGGCCATTAGATGTAAACAGGTCTACAAAAATAAATTTGTAGTAGATAGTTCATCAGAAAAGTACAAGGCTAGACTGTTAGCCAAGGGCTACTCCCATAGAGAGGGAGTTGATTTTGGTGAAATTCTATCTCATGTTGCTAAATTATCTTCTATTAGATTTATTTTATCCATAACTATTGTTTATGATTTTGAAATTAAGCAAATGGATGTTAAAACTACATTTTTGCATGGAGATCTGGAAGAAGAAATTTAAATGCAACAACCAAAAGGATTTGAGGTAAAAGGGAAAGAACACTTGGTTTGTAGGTTGAAATGGTCTCTTTATGGTTTGAAACAATCACCTTGGATGTGGTATCAAAAGTTTGAATCTTTTATGCTAAAATTGGGTTTTGTGAGAAGCAAAGAAGATCACCGTGTTTACATTAGATGTATTGATGATCATATAGTAATTGTTGCCTTGTATGTGAATGATATGTTATTTTTTACCAAAGGTATGATTAGTGAGCTAAAAACTCAACTTTCAAGTTAATTTGAGATGAAGGATCTAGGGGTAGCAAGGTATATATTGGGAATGAAAATTAGAAAAGATCGAGGTAACAAAAGGCTTTGGTTATCTCAAAGTAAGTATGTGAATACAATTTTGCATAGATTTAATATGCAAGATTGTAAGCCAATTAGAATTCCTTTACTAGTTGGCACTAAGCTTACATTAGATATGTGTCCCAAGTGTGAGGATGATTTTGAGGATATGTCTAATGTGCCATATGCTAGTGTTGTAGGAAGTTTGATGTATGCAATGGTGTGAACTAGGCCAGATATTGCCCAAGTAGTGGGAGTTTTGAGCAGGTTTATGTCTAACCCTGTAGAGAGCATTGGAATTATGTAAAGAGGGTGTTAAGATATTTGTGTGGTACTTCTAATTACTATTTGGTTTATTCTAGTACTAACAATGTGGATAAGACATTGGATATATATGGTTTTGTTGATGCTGATTGGATAGGTGACTTAGATAGTCGAAGATCCACTATTGGCTATTTGTTTATTCTGTTTGGAGGAGCTTTGAGTTAGATGAGTAAGAGGCATCCCACGGTTGCTTTATCCACCATTGAAGAAGAGTATATGGCTACTACCCATGTCTCTAAGGAGGCAGTATGGTTACATAGATTGTGTACAAGTATTGGTTTTGATTGTAGGACAATTCAGATTGGTTGTAATAGCTAGAGTGCAATTTATTTAGCCAAGAATCCTATGCATCATACTCAGATTCAACATGTAGATATTTAGTACAAATTTGCTTGAGAAATGGTTGCAAATAGATAGATTGAGTTGAAGAATGTTGACACTCAGGAGAATGTTGCAGATTATCTTACCAAACCTGTGAGCACAAAAACGTTCACTTGGTGCAGGGAGGCCATGGGCCTTGTTTCTTGTACTTAGTTGATTTATGTTTTCCTATGGTTGTATTTACAATGCATGATGTCAAGTGGGAGAATGTTAGGATTAAGGTGCCATCAACCTTGTAAATTTGATTAATTTAATAACTCATAATATTGTAATTGTAAATGCAAACATAAGGGATGTAGGATCCATTGACTATAATAATTATTTAATTACGGTGACTGTAATGTTTCTTTAATTTTTACCTTAGGATAGTAAATAGGTAAATATGGGGCATCTAAGTTCATTAATTGACTTATGAAAGCTGTAAGAGCATGTTCTATTATTGGAGTCTTACACGTTGTAAGGAATCAACTATTATTGGACTGATATGATAGAGCATCTTATGGCAACTTGTAAGGTGTAAGAGGCTATTTTTAGCCTATTTGTTGAGTATTCCTCATGAGGTCATGGGATATTGTCCTAATTGGGTGCATTATTCAATGTGTAGGTAATGACAGGTGTAATACACTAAAATTAACCAGATTCCCAAGTTGGGCATCATATTCTAGAAAGTTCCTCTGTAAGCTTGCATTTTTCTATTTAATAGAAGCTAGAGGAGAGTTGGAGATATGAGAGTTGTTTGTTTATAGGTACACAACTGCAGTTAAATTGGATGCAGGATTGAAGGAAATTGATGTATTGTAGTCTCTTTGCGATAATACAAATTTGCCCTTTTTTCTTAGTGGAGATTTTTACTCGAAAGAGTTTTCTCCACATAAATCTTTGTGTATGGCTCTTGAGTATTGCTAATTTTTTTCTTGCTAGTTCACATCTCCATAGATATTCTTTATATTTTAGATTTGCAAGTTTATTTTAGATTTCCAAATTGTAGTGGTTTCCTTCATTTCTAACAAGATTGCACTTCAACACATGGATGTAGGGTAAAATGATAATGCATATCCCTTGAAGGATGTTACTTGAATGGATCATAAGTGATATATATTACTAAAATAATGAGATATGCATTGCAAGGAGGACAACTAACACTAAAATAACTAAAAAGATTTATATTTTGAAGGAATATTGATTATGTGGCCTTCTAGACTAATGTTTATTCCAATGGGGGAAATAGAGTCAATACTAGCAAAGGAAAGAAACCCTACATAACACTGTAATAGATCCTAATGTATACTCATGTATGAACCACAAAGATATAAAATCCTGCATATCCAAGCATACTTACATATCTGTTATGTAGGAAAAGAGGGATGATGATAATGTTTGATAGTGTGATTAAATACTCCTTTCACATATAACATTCAAGGACATTAAACTGAGTCAAGTCACAACTTTTGCAAGAGGACTTAGCTACATGTTTGGTGTCACTTGGAATGATAAGGAAATTTGGAATTTGTTGATTAATTTGTTAAACCCTAATCTGATTATGCCTTAAACCCTAATTATATGAAATCTTAAACAAACAAACAAAACACAACAAATGCTCACAAAGGCACTAAATGCAGATTAGAAACATACTAGGATTTGAATTCTGAAAAGCCGAAACTTTGGGGACACTGGGGCGGGTGCCGTAGTCCAACATGCAACTTTTTTTGTGGATCTGGAACTATAAGGTGATAAAGTTTGCAACCTGCTTCAGAGTTTCCAACAATGGCAATCGGGAGGACACAGGAGCAGACACCCTTATCTAGAAAAGAATATTCTTCATTGTTTTCTTTAGATCCTGAATCTTTATCCTTTGCTCTGATCTCTTGCAACTCCTCTCCACAAGATCCTGTACCAGTAACGTGCAATCACAAGAGAGGGGTTGGGGTTGTGGTGTTTAGGAGCTTGCCTCAGTCAAGCCTTGGAATGGCATTCAAGCCTTCCAACACCATTGTTAGATAGAGTGCGTGTCCTTGGTGGATAGAGGCAAAAGCAAATGATAAGATTGATTGATTGAAACACAAAGTAGATATCACCTTAGTAGGTGTAAACCCTCATAGAGATGAAATGCCTTCACATCATGAGGAAATGAGTTGATGGAGCCAAATCTGCAACAAACACATACAAACAGAACACAAGTGACTACTCTGCAACACAAGAAATGCCTTGAATGCTCTTTGCTTGATGATCATAAGTTCGTCTTAATCAAGTGGGAGTAAAATGAAGTCCTAAACATGTTTATATATGCATTCCCACTAAACATTCATAAATTAAATTGACAAGGCCGACAAAGGGAAACACTTTAACGGCCACTTTGCCGACAATTTAAATTTGGGTCCCAAAAAAATAGGTCTGAACTAGGGCGTCAGTGCCCAAGTCTAGAGGCCTATTTTTGGTCTAGATTAAGCTTTAAAGTACACTCTTAAGTCCCATTTATCATGGGTTTAAGAGGTTTTTGCTCTGGGATTCATTTTAACATGCATGATTAAATCTAAGGGACCTAGGAGCTAAACATAGGAGGGACATTTTACTACATAAAATTTAGCCCCCACTTTAATGTAAGCATGATCTTATGACCCATACATGCATTAAAGTACGATAAAAAATACATCAAACATGCCAGACACATTAAGCTAAGGCATACACAAATATTGATGAACTATTTCTAGCCCCCAGTCTCAGGTAAGCACTAGAAAACACATTGAAGACACACAAGACACACAATGAAGACAATATTGAAGACACACAAAACACAATGAATACATGAGAGCAGTCATGCAAAACACGATGAATATAGTGATATAACATTTTCACATATATGCAATAAAATTCTAACTAAGGGGTGGGGGGACTCATCGATACACCCTTTACACCACCAAAAACACACAATACAAAACCCAAAGTGTAGGGGGGACTCATCACCACACCCTTTACACTACAATAGGGGGAAAACACTCCAAACAAAACTTGAGTGTGGGGGGACTCATCGCCACACCCTTTATGCACCACACACGAGGGAAGACACACCAAACAAAACCTGAGTGGGGGACACTCATCACCACACCCTTACACCACACACGAGGGAAAACACACGGAAGACACGAGCACCATATAGCATGCCATAGACATACTATACATCTTAAACACAACAAACACGAGTGATGGAAGGAGCTTATTGCTAAGTCCCACCATCTCAAACATGTTGTAGACACACCTGACGGTTGGGCTTATGCAACAACAACTGCTAAAGACACACTTAAGGGAGGATAGTTCAAGATCCAACCCTGCCTCCCAATGAGGACTTTGTATAAAAGGATGTGCACTAGCTCAAGAGATACACCATCCCGCCTTCTACAAAAGGGCTTTTGTATAAAAGGATATGCACTAGCTCAATAGATACATTATCTTGCCTCATGGAGAGGGCTTTTTGATTGGAATTGATAAAAGGATGTGTACTAGCTCAAGAGATACAACATCCTGCCTCATAGAGACGACTTACAAAATGCTTCATTAGTGTCAAAATCATCAGACATATACCATTATATATGCCCCCACCTTAAGGTGGTTGATGTCACTTACTGATATCTAGCACATTAAGGTAGATAGAAAACACACAAGGGAACGAAAGCTCTTGCAAAGCCCATGCCCCCAAGGTGACGTGCTTACAATCACTAAATGTTCCCACAAACACATTGATAAGATATGCTAAGATAAACAACAAGAGATAAGGTTAGAACATCTTACTCTAAGATAATAACCAAATCACATCATGAAAGTTATGCATTTAAACAATCACATCAAGGTCCAAGGCTATACTCATGGGTTTGGAGCTGAGTATAACTGTTGGGCTATACTGCAGGTACCTCAGAACTAAGTGTAGCAACAAGGTGAGATACCATTCAAAGTGTACAAGAGTAGATTGAGTGGATTGTAAAATGTTAGTCACTAGAAATGCCATAAAGTGATACATCACATGAAGTGATTCTACTAGCCAAGCATCGGATATAAGTGTACAAGAGCAGATTGAGTGGATTGTAAATGTTAGTCACAAGAAATTCCATAAGGTGATACATCACATGGAGTGATTCTACTAGACAAGCAACGGATATATATATATATATATATATATGTATATATACACACACACACATATATATATATACACATATATATACATATATATAATATATATGTATACATATATACATATATATACATATATATATACATATATATATATACATATATATATACATATATATATATACATATATATATATATACATATATATATACACACACACACACATATATATATACATACATACATATAGCTATATATATATTTTTCTTGCTCCCTGAAGGGACACACGGTCCTTATCAGTATTTATTTGTTTTCGTCATCCGCCAACTAGGTAGAATCATTGAAGAAGGTAAACAATAAAAATGAGAGAGGAGAACAAGTGCCTTAGGAACACCACGTAAGAGGATGCCCCCAAAACACCCTCCGCAATGCTATGCCCCTAAGGCACGACACACAACAATAAAATAGAGGAGAGACAAGATCGATGAATGATGAAACAAATAGAAGAATGCTCACAACAGAGGCAGTCTCTTGGTATCCTTGACCTTACAAGAGTATCAAGGGTCATCTAAGGAGGCCTAAACAACACATAACACATCACGGGGGAACACAACACATATATAGATATATATTCATATTTTATCTAAGAGGAGTCTAAACTTGTGAGCATCTAATTAGAAAGGTGCTCCATAAAGTTTTGTACAAAGTGTGAGTAGTTCATACCTGATTGATTCTTATTTCGAAGACGGTCCTACAGTGCTTGTTTCTTAAGTCCCTGTATATTTGAAATCTTTTATTGCTTGTGAGGAGGGGAGTTATTGCTATTTCCCACAGATGATAACTGCCTTGTTCTTTTTTGATTCTTTGCTTTTGTATTAAGATTCTCATGGAGAAATGGGATATTTTCCACTGTGACAACCTTTTCTTGTATCATAATATCTTATCGCAGTTGTTCAATTTTCATATCCGGTGCATTTTGATTGACTCCTGATCCTTGAAGGGATAATGACGGAGGAACCTTAGCATAAATACCTTTTCCTTGTGGATGAGGTGACTCTTCAATCTTCTCCTTATCCACTTCTATCATGCCAACTATTTCATCATAGTCAAGATAGTCATCTTCTTGCTCTATTGTATTTTGTTCTACCATATTGTTGTCTCTATGATTAGGAAAGGGATTTGTAAAGATCTATAAATTCTGATTCAGAGGGGCCACTAACTTATTTCCATTGTCATTCACTCTAGTTACCTGTATTATGTTAGAATCAATGAGGTCTTAAATTCTGTGTTTCAGATGCATACATCATTTGGTGTTATGTCTTGTCGATCAGTGATACTGACATAAAGAATTAACATCAAAATTAGGTCCTTGTATCTTGTTACTATCAAATGGTTTCACAAGAGGAAGCTTCAAAAGATTGTTGCTTACTGCTTGATTCATGATTGATTGAAGTGATTCAAAAAATGGAGTAAACTGTCGATATTGTTGTTGTTTGAATTGAAAAGGTGTCTATTTAGGATTACCAATAGCAGACACTTGTGATTGAAAATAGTTTGAATGTTGTCCATTGATCTTGATGAATCTCTTGTTATTCCTCTTAAAGTTGTTTTGTGAAGGTCCAGTCGTGGATTAACCAAATTGAGTCGACGAGTTTTGATTTTCATACTGACTAGACGAAAGTTGGTAATCACGAAGGGCTATGCATAAATGTTGAAAAGAGCTATACTTCATCAAGAGTATTTTATCATGGATGTTATGTTGTAAATTTGTAATGAATATCTTTTGAACATCCTCATCTGTAATCAGGTATTGAATTTGTGCAAAGACAACTTGATATCGACTGATATACTTGGTTAACTTCTCTTTCGGACCTTGTTTACAATGAACTAAATCAATCAATGAGACTGATGGTCCAATATTTTCTTGAAAATGTTGTAAGAATTGATCAACTAGTTGAGAGAAAGAGTTTATTGAATTCGGTGTTAAGGAGTAAAACTAGTCCAAATCAGTATCTTTGAAGGATCACAGAAAGAGTTTTGCTAACAAGTCCTCTTTAAAGAAGAAATCACTACACATAGCCATGAATGTTGCCACATGAGTATTAGGATCACCTTTACCACTATACTTTTCTAAGAGAGGAGTCTCAAATTTATCAGGCATAGGAGTTCTTAAGATTGCATAGGATAGAGGATTACGAGCATGGTATGTTGGTATGCTAGGATGAAAAGAAGCATTGGTCAAGTTTGTCACTTTCTACTAGAAAGATGTCATGCCTTGCAAGAGTTGATTTAAGAGGGCATCATTAGGAGACACGGTTTGTTGTTGAGAAGACTTAGAAGCTGTGGTCATGAAATTTTGAGGTGATTGGTTGTGAGTGGTAATGAGAGGTGGTTGAGAACAATTGTAAGTGAAAGGTGGTTGAGAATAGGTGGAATGGATAGGTGGTTGAGAGTGCTTATTCATATAAGAAGTCACCCTAGGTGCTAAGTTTTGATAGTTGAATCCCACAGCCTTGTAATTTTGTGAATTAATGCCATTAGATACTCCACTACTAGTGGTAGCATTACTACAAGCATGCGCATTAGTAGTGAGAATTGATGATGTAAAAGTAGACATTCCAGTAGTTGGTATAGGTGCCAATACTTGTGTATGAGTCGGTGATGACATATTATTAATGGTATTTGCACATTTAGTCACCATCATAATGTTTTTATGCACTATATGGGCTAGTCCATGTAGTGTATTAACACCATCTTGTCCTTCTTTCAATAACTCTCTTAGACTATGAACATCGGGTACAACCTCTTCAGCTATCCTTTCTTTTTCCACAAATGCTTGAAAATCTGCTAGTTCCTTATCAAGTTTGTTTATTTGATCATTAGGTACATGTGTTATCACTTCAATAGGATCTTCAAAGTTATTAAATGTTTGTTCTTCCATTGTAGTTGTAGGAGGTATGATATCTTGTAAAGTTTGTGTTTCTCCTTTTGTAAAATAGGTGTTCAATGGATTTTTCGATGTTGGTACACCGGTGCTATCGAGAGCACTAGAACCCATTAATCTAAGACTTCTCCTTAGATGGATGTTTCTATTAGGGCATAGGGTTATATGACTCATGACAAAGCATACAACACTCAATGCACAAACTAATAGAACAAACCAAAGGAGCAAGATATACTTGTTGAAATACACAATGTGTAATTTAATAAATATGCCAATTTTCAATCTAGAGTATTAAATGATGCTTAATTTTCAAAGGACCAATGAATATATGTTTGAAAATAAATGCAAGATCTGATTTGAAAGATACTTATGACAAATGCAATGAAACAAAGAAAAACTATGCTTGCTTTTGCACCTAAAATGCTCAATTTTTTTACCTTTTTCAATGTAAATGTACTAATAATGCAAAGATACACAATGCAGCCACACTACAGTAAAAAAAAAGATTTAAAATAGTGTTAAAATGAGTAATAAAATCTGAAACAAGATTTTAATTACAAACGCTAGCTTTTGAAATTAGTAGGTTATATGAAAAAATGCAAAATTTCAAGCAAAACCCTAGCAAATGAGAGATGCAAATGCAACGTAAATGATGATAAAAAGATGAAATGTTGTAATTTATCTCAGATCTGATGTAAATATTAGAAAATTAAATGTTTTTCAATGGTATGCAAGGCAAATAGTGCAAACTATGTCTTAATGTAAGCCAAAAATGCCTATTTTTAAAAAAATTTTCAATTTTTATTCAAGATTTTTGAATGTATGATGATGAAAATGATATGACTGAATGTAAATCTGATTACAACACTCAACAAGATGCAAGTTCAACAAAATAAATAGAAGTTCAACAAAATAAACACAAGTTCACCAAAATGTTATGTAGGAAAAGAGGGATGATGATAATGTTTGATAGTGTGATTAAATCCTCCTTTCACATATAATATTCAAGGACATTAAACTGAGTCAAGTCACATTTTTTGCAAGAGGACTCAACTACAGGTTTGGTGTCACTTGAAATGATAAGGAAATTTGGAATTTGTCGATTAATTTGTTAAACCCTAATCTGATTATGCCTTAAACCCTAATTATATGAAATCGTAAACAAACAGACAAAACATGATAAATGCTCGCACAGGATGGCACTAAATGCAGATTAGAAACATACTAGGATTTGGATTCTAGAAAGCATAAACTTTGAGGACACTGGGGCAAGTGCCCTAGTCCAACAGACAACTTTTTCTATGGATCTAGAATTGTAAGGTGATGAAGTTTGCAACCTACTTTAGAGTTTTTGATAATGGCAATCGGGAGGACACAAAGGCGGGCACCCTTGTCCAGAAAGGAATATTCTTCATTGTTTTCCTCAGATCCCAAATCTTTATCCTCTGTTCTGATCTCTTGCAACTTCTCTTTGCAAGATCCTGTACCTGTAACTTGCAATCACAAGAGAGGGGTTGGGGGTTATGGTGTTTAGGAGCTTGCCTCGGTCAAGCCCCAGAATGGCATTCAAACCTTCCAACATCGTTGTTAGATAGAGTACATGTCCTTGGTGGACAGAGGCAAAAGCAAATGATAAGATTGATTGATTGAGACACAAAGTAGATATCACCTTAGTAGGTGTGAACCCTCATGGAGATGAAATGCCTTCACATCATGAGGAAATGAGTTTATAGAGCCAAATTTGCAACAAACACATACAAACACAACACAATATTGCTTTGCAAGACAACGAATGCCTTGAATTCTCTTTACTTGATGATCATAAGTTTGCCTTAATCAACTAGGAGTAAAATGAATTCCTAAACATGTTTATATATTCTCGCTGAACATTCATAAATTAAATTGAGAAGGCTGACAAAGGGAAATCTTTTAATGGTCACTTTGTCGACAATTTAAATTTGGGTCCCAACAAAATAGGTCTGGACTATGGCACGGGTGCCCAAGTCCAGAGGCCTTTTTTGGTCTAGATTAAGCTTTAAAAAAGTACACCTTTAAGTCCCATTTATCATGGGTTTCAAGGGTTTTTTCTTTGAGATTCATTTTTAACATGCATGATTAAATCTAAGGGACCTAGGAGCTAAACTTAGGAGGTAAAAGTCCCAAGGAGACATTTTACAATATAAAAACATCCATTGTCAATCTGAGACAACTTGAATGCATTGAAGAGAGGATTATTGCAAGGAACCCTGGCAACACTTTAAACCCCTATCTAGAAGACTAAGTTCCCCATAGTAGACATACTAGTTGACAAATGTGATATAGGAAACATAATAGCATTAAATTTCCTAAGAAATCCTAACTAATAATGGAGACACTTATCAATATAGAGAATCATGCATAGATTAAATAATCCTACAACTTACTTAAAACATTCTTACCTTCAACAAAGTTTTGATTTTCATTAATTGAATCCCTAGATTCACATCAACACTATTAGTGTAGGAAATTGGCTCAAGACCAACATAAAATACATCTTACAACCATGCATATAAAGCATTTAGTTTACAAAAGCCACTTGAGCATAGGAAAATAGTCATGTTAGCACTTACATTTGCATAGTCACCTCCTGCCGTCAATAGTCCTGACTAGGATATAATGGCAGGGTATATTGAACTTAGAGGAGTGAGGAGATCCATCTTGGATTACACAATAGTACCTAGGACAAGGGAAAAGATCTCACCCAACTGCACAAGTAAAGAACAATTAGAATAAAAGCTCGAAGGATATAAAATAATGTCCTCATGCATTAATTTTGCCTATACATCCCCTACAATAGTTAGAGACACCTCCCAAGGTACATGAATAAGAAACAACTTGGACTCAAGAAGTAATGTCATCAATGTAGGCCAACCAAGAATAGTCACATCAGTAAGAGCCCCAAAATAGGGCATTAATAGTAAAAGGAGGTGTGCACTAGAGCAATAACCATCTACATATCCAAGCACATCACATTGAATGGATCAAGAAAAGAGTGAGGCCCATAGTCATGCATAGAAGTAAGACCAAGGAAACCATGGGAAGGCACAAAACACTTTGTGACACACACAACCCTGTAGAACAATTCAACACTTGCTAGCACAAAATACCATCTACAATCAAAGACCAATCCCATAGAAAAATAATGATCACTGGGAGGTCACCAATGAGTTAAAAGATTGCCTTCATAGAGATAGCCAAAGGCTATTACATAGGTAGCAAGAATAAAACCATACAACAATGTTAGGGCATGACCTAGAAGAGCTAATGAGCAATAGAAATGGCTTGTAAGAACATCTACAAGGAAATGACACAAGGTAAGGACACAATCTACTAGTCACTAGAAGATACTCTTGTGTCAAGAAGGTTCAATTATAATCATCTTGAGCCCATTGCCCCACAGTGGAGGTTGAAGACCAACGAAAACAATGCTTGGATGTTTGAATTACATAGTGGCAAGTTGTAGGCATTATCACCTTTGAACTATGTTGTAGAGAAGTGGCCATGATGAAGCTAGAGATTTAGTTTATGGATCAACAACTTTGAATAGTCCATGCAGGCAAGAGATACATGGAGGAAAACATGTTAAAAAGTTAAGACAAGCCAAGAAGACACCAAGCCCCTTTGAGGAGACCACATGACACACATAGATTTAGCCACATGAATGGAGGACACACCTAGCCATGTCTATCACCTCGGATATGATCAAATGGTGAGTGACAAAGAGCAACAAGAACTATATCTAGTGCATGGTGCTTGAACGAGATGTGCACATGCTTGTATTGGTTGTCAGAAGCTTTTGGTGCACTACCAACTGGTGAGCACCATGTGTCTATATATAGAGAAAGATCCTCTACTAAGAAACCAAGCCTGCCACACCCTCCACATGTGTGACATATGGATTGCCACAAAGAATAAATCACCCACAAGGGAGAGAGGTGGAGCCCACCTTATGACATTGCAGTAAAGACATATGGTATTAAACAATTTGTGCATGTATATGGCATGTTAGTGATGACTAATCATGGGGTTCCCATGGACCAATGGTGACACAAAGGAACCAAATGGCATAGATGGAGTTGGCTTCATAGTAAGGGCTAAAGGCTGAGTGAATGACATATGATTTAATATGAGGGGGAATTGAAGGGCTAACATGTAGTGAGTAAAATGGAGCTACATAAGAGAATATTACCCATCACATGCTACAAATAAGAATATGACTTGTAACTCTAGGGGCATAGGAACATAATGATAGCAGCAATAGAATGTGTATAGGGTTAGGACCAAAGAGCTAAGTGGAGGGTGCATAGTATATTGATAGTGGTAGGAGGATCTATGAGTGGTGATCGAGGGCCTTAATGACCAAACAAATGAGACCAACCTAAAAGGTTGAGTGCTAAGTGCTAAATGGTAACACCAATAATGCCAAGGCAAAGGAAATAAAGTGTGTACATTGAGTTGGTTCTCCACCGGCTACACCAAGTTAACAAGAAAATAGAACAAGTGCACTAAGCTAGAAGTGTGGGCTCAGCATATAATATTGGCACCAAAGGCATATGAATTTAGGCCATGGCAAGGGTATGTAGGATAGATTTATAAGGCTTGGCTGCCATGAAAACACCTTGAGGCATGAACCAGAAGAACTCTCATGACATCCAAACACAAAAATGAACACCCCAAACCTGCAAACACTTGATGAAATCCATAGAGACACAAAAAAACATCCACTAAGGCATGGATACAAACCCTAATCATATAGGCACACAAAACCCAAATGTAAGATATTTCTAACCATTTATAAGCATAGGGTCTATCAGAACTCAAAGGAGGATAAAAATGTTAAAAATAAAATGGGGTGCCAACATTGGTTCTAGTTAGTGATGAGGGTTACATATTGACACTACAAGAATTCAAAAAAACTCTGGGGGTAGACCAAGACAATAAGGGAGGAGGGGGGCATGAGCAAAGAATAACATGAAAACATCCACTAATTCATGCAAGCAAAGCAATAACTATGTACATGGGCCCAAACATCAAATCATGAAAGGAAGTGAACCTGGCCTCTAAGACATAAAACAAGAATACAACACTTACAACCAATAACATGAAGGCATGAGAGAAGACCACATAAGTATGGCGCACAAGTTACATCAAGGACATGCTTGCAGGTCAAGCCCTACAAAGACAATCTGTTGCATATGGCCACATACCATATAAATCACACCTCTTCCCCTGTCAAATACAAGCTCGAGATAAGAATAAGTCACCCATGAATTGAAAATGTACTCCGTATGCAACACAAGGAAATTCATTTAACCTTTCGAGAACATACCACAGATAAATGTTGATTTTATTTTGTAACTTCTATAATATTTAAATATTTTATAAAAACATTAGCTAAATAAATTGTAATATAATAAAGAAAAAACTAATAATAATCTTTAAATTAAAAATAGTGAAAAAAGTTGTAACTTAATGAGTGAAGAGGAGGAGGTATCCTACCATCCACAAAGACACAAACTTTAATCAGATTTAATTCTTAAATAACTATGACGAAATAAATGAATCTCTTACTCATAATAATTTAATGAATTTTTTTTAACATATTCTTACTCAACATATTATAATCAACTCGAGAAATATACCTCTATCTATGTTTAACCGAATTATATTCATAAAAAACTTTAAAATCATCTTAAAAAACCACGGCGTTGGAATGCTTAAAATTGCAGAGTTGGCGGAAAGAGAAGCGTGGAACTGCTAAATCACACGCAATTCCTGACCTGGGCTGTTTGTCTGCAATTTTTGCGTCATTCTCGCCTGTTATTGTGTTCATTCTCTTTCCTCTTAATAAAGTTTTATTTTAATTAGCCGATAGGCTTTTTTAAGTGGATTTGTAAGTCCACAATCAACTGTTAAATTGGGAAATTTCACTAGAAAACAAGTCTTGGATATGGGAAACAACATCCTCCATCAATACTCTTATATGAAATGCACTTGAAACATCTTGGAATGAATTTGCAGCCCACATATTTAGGAGTTTGACCATCTTTAGTGAATGCCAGAAAAATGTCCATGAATGCATTTAAAGATGAAATCTAAGATCTTCACAGTAAATGCTTATCAATCTGGATCGATCTAGCTTCATTTTAAAATACTTAGGCATAGGCGTTACTTTAAGAGGTTCCCAATTGTTATATTAAACCATATTGGTAAAGTTTATAGTAGAAGATTTCTTGGTTTGGAGTGTGTCTGTTAAGCTCTATGCAATATTTTTATGTTGTAAAACATGGGATTCATTCATAAGTTTTTGATAAACCACTTATTTGAATTGCCTAACATATTTTTACAAACCACTATTCATAGGAAGACTTCGTGATAGGAAGGATTCACAAGGGCCGTGGTTTTAGTTGAGATGGACTAGTACAAGTAGCAGGGTCTGCAATTGCGTAAAAATAATTGGTCATCAAAGCTAGGCTGAACGAATTGGATTATACTAGAGTGAAGTTCATGAATTTTTGTATTCTAGTTGATGTTTACATTTCACATTTTGTGAAGGTTGCTTTTTTTGTGGATACCTTAATTCATTTAAATTTAGGTTTTACAAAAAAATGAAATTTATTTTAATTAGAAGAGTGGTACATTCTTTCATAATTTTACATTGTATATGCCCTATTAATTCTAATATATTTTTAATATTATTGAATTTAGTTACATGATCCTGCACATTTTGCATTTGGATAGGATGCTATACTTTTCAAGAATGTCTAAATTATGTTACTTAAAATTTGATTGGTCCTCTCTTGGGGAATGGTGATTGTGTTTCACACTTTCAAACCTATACCATTAAATTATTTGTTTTCATTGAGTACAAAATCAAGTTCCTTCTAATTTTAGAATATCTTTTTTTCCATTCATTTGCATTGCAATGGTGATATTGAACATACACAGAACCTATGTGATATCAGGTAGGAGCATAGTGTGTTCCATTTGAAGGTTTGACATGTTCAATTTGTAAGCTCAATTTTATTTTATATTTGGGTATTCTCTTGGACTCTAATACTTACATTTGGGAGAATTTAATCTTTTATTATCTATATTTGTGTATGACAATATTATTGTATTGATTTAATATTATCCTCCTTTGTTGGATATAAAAATGAATTAGCAATTCTATACTTGAAGGTAATAGTAGATTTGAACCACGGAGCTGGATGGATTAATGTGGCATGACTTGTAGTATTTTGAGTAGTTAAATTGGAACATTTACTTATTGAAATAAGATATTTAATGGGGAAGAGTATATGTACTTTAGAAGAGGATGGCTCTCAACTGAAATTGGGCAAGAAGAGGAGGAAGAAAGGAATAATAGTGGAGGAAATATGAAGGTTATTGCGTAGGAAGAGGAGATGGTAGAAGACACAAAGAACAAGTCAAGGAAACTGCAACCCAAAACCCCCTCGAGCAAAGAAAAACTGGTAGCAACCTAAGGCAGATCAAGAAGAGGGTAGATACCATGGGGATGTAAATTTGTTTTAGGCTAGGAGGAGAGGATGGAAAGATAATAAAGGGTTTTGGAAACTCGAGCAAGGCAAGTTCCTTGCAAAGGAAGGTGATGATAGAAAGATATGGATTCCCAAGGGTGCGTCATTGGCCACTGGAGCAAATAGCATACCCTTGAAATCTAATAATCCAATGAGTAGCCTTTCTCTATCTTTGAATTTGGTAGACCTAGCAAATTATTTCAATCATTTGCGATGTTGTGCCTTCTTTATCAAATGGGTAGTAGAATGGCCTTCCAAGGCAAAAGTTCAAAACTGGTGCAAAAATGAATGGGGAGGGGGTATTAAATCAAATCACTTCCAAAAGGATTCATTTTAGTTGAGTGTGACACAAGGGAGAGAAAACAAGAAATATTGAATCAAGGTCCCTAGTTGATGGACATGATTGGATTTTATGTGAAGGATTAGGCACCCAATTTCAACCCAATCTCACATAGGATATCAAAAACCCCTATGTGGATCATTTTCTATAACCTACCAAGGAAGTATTAGGACTCGAGGATCCTTGCCTTGATTGGAAACCAATTGGGATCATCCATCAAAATTGATGATCAAATTGAAGAGGGAGACTTTGGTATGTATGCTAGAATTATGTCAATATAGACCTTGATTCCTTGCCCCCAGATGAAATGGAGTTCATAATTGATGACAGTGGATGGTGACAAAAGATAGAGGTGGAAAGATCCCAGTCTTAGTGCAAATTTTTTCATTTGATAGGACACTCATCCCTAGAGTGCAAGAAGAAAGAGCCAAAACCCTCAAAGACCTTGACGGAACCCCCAAGGGATCAGAAAGTGGGCAAAGGAGAACTAAGGGACCTAGAGGAAGTGGTGGACATAGTTAGAAAAGAGACAAAGTTCAAGGAAAGATAATCTCTATCTAAAGAGATCAATGGCATACAAAGTATATCCAACTTCAAGTTGGCCTTGAACTTGTTTAGGTACAATGAAACATTGGAATTGGGGGAAACCAATTAGCTTCTTGGGGAAATTGACATCATTGCATAGACGATGATTGAAAGTGTTGATAGTGAGTATTCGAAGGATGAGGTAGATACTTTGGAGGAGAGACTTATCAGCCAATTGGAATCTAAAAAATTAGCAAACCCAAGAATGGGAAAAAAAGTCAGAGGGGGAGAAAATCCAACAGATTCAAATTGGAGTTAGTGGGATACACCAAAGGCTAGAGGAAACTGAGATCAAGGAAGGGGAGTTCCCTTCTTGAGGATCCATGAGGTTTATTTCATGGAATGTTAGGGGGCATGAATGCCCCTAACAAAAGGCGCTAGGTCAAGCACCTTATGGAGATGCCAAACGTTGACATCTTCCTCTTTCAAGAAACCAAAATGAAGGTAGAACACTTAAAAAGACTGGTACTGAAGTGGAGAAACAAGGATGACATCTTTTTTGATGTTAGTGGCACTTCGAGAGGATTGGGAATAGTGTGGGACACCAAAAAAGTTGTTGCTGATTAGATCCCCAGTCACACTTCCTGTCTAGAAATCAAAGTAAAATTTATTCCCCTGAATTTATGTTTCATTTTGATAAATGTATATGGTCCCATTGGTAACACTCAGAAACTAATAGCATGGAATTATATTTCATATTTCATTTAGGAAAGATCACATGATTTATGTATTGTGGGAGGGGAATTTAGTGCCACCTTGGACATCTCAGAGAAAAAGGGGGGGTGTCTAAATTATCTTAGTCCCAACTAGACATTCAAATTTGTGTCCTCAGAAACCACTTCCTTGACCTGGCACCAGTCAATGGGAACTTCACTTGGACTAATAAAAGGCAGGGACCTTTGTGCATATAGGAAAGGTTGGACCACTTCCTCCTTTATGGCAACCGTGCACCTATCCCCCATATTCAAGAGTGATCCATTAAATCTCACTATCTAGTTCTGACCAGTTCCCACTGCTGCTTAAATTCTACCTAGATTGCACCCCTCTGAGACACCCCTTCAAATTTGAAAATATGTGGTTCAATGATCTATAATTGATTGATAGGATTGTGGAGTGGTGGGGTTTAACCCCAAAAATCAAAGGCTTTAATCTTCTTTATTTTTTCAAAAGTTGGGGTTTATCAAAGAATAATTGAAGGATTGGAATAAGAAAAAGTTCAAAAACATTTTTGAAGAAAAGAAAAGATTTGAAATAGAACTTGAAGTTGTAAATGAAAGAATCTTCAAAGAATGTATGATCCATGAAACCTACATCAAAGAGAAGGAGATCTCCAAGGCGTACACAAAAATTCTGGAAAGAGAGAGATCTTCTAGAGATAGAAGTCAAGAGAGCTATGGATGAAAGAGGGGGACATGAACTCAAAGTTCTTCCACAACTCCACTAAGATGAAGAGATCATTGAACATAATCTCTAGAATAAAGAATAAGGAAGGGATCTTCACAAAGAAGCCAAAAGAAATTGGGCAAGTGACAGAGGATTTATTTAAATAGATACTCAACAAATCTAACATGGATAATTCTCTAGCTAGACAGATGGTGCTCAACCACATCCCACATTTGATTAGCCCAGAACAAAACAATAACCTAAATCTCCCTTTCTCAAAAGATGAGATCAGGAGTGAAGTTTTCCAGATGAGCTTGGATAAGGCTCTTGGTCTGAATGGATTTCCAACAAGTTTCTACCAAAAATGTTGAAGGCTTATTGCTAGTGACTTGGTGGCAACAACAGAGGAGTCTAGGAGAAAAAAGACCACACTTAGAGACTAGAACAACACCTTCCTCATCTTGATCCAAAAAAAGAAGGTTGTGGACTCTATGGATGACTTCAAACCAATTTCTTTAAGTAACACAACATACAAAATTATCTCCAAGGCAATGGAAAACATAATTCAAGTGATCCTACCAAGCATTATTTTAGAAGAGCAAAGTAGCTTCACCCCAGGTAGGGCCATTACGGAAGGAATTATCATTGCCCATGAAGCCATCCATTCCATCAGGAAGAGCAGGACAAAAAGAATGATAATAAAATTATATATCAAGAAGGCTTATGACCAGGTGGATAGACAATTTATTCTGGATGTTCTAGAGAAATTTGGTCTTTGTTGGGAATGGGTCCAGTGGATTCAAAGTTGCATCTCAACACCAAGATTCTCAGTCCTTATCAATGGGGGCCCTCATGGTTTCTTCTCTTCATCCTAGGGAATCAGACAAGGAGATCCTTTGTCCCCCTTCTTTTTCATTATCATGGAAAAATCCCTAGGCTATTTCATCCACTCCAAAGGCATCTCGGGTAGTTGGAAGGGTGTCCAGGTGGCACCGAACAAAGATCCTATCACACATTTATAATTTGCACATGATACACTCCTATTTGGTGTGGCTAGAGTTAGGGAAGCAAAGGTGATTAAAGAGGCTCTTGATTTCTATTGTAAGGCTTCAAGTTAGCAGATCAACAAGAATAAATCAAATATCTTCATTTTCAACATGAAGCTAAGAAAGAAAAAGAGATCACCCTCACCCTTTGGTACAAAATCAGCCCCATGCCAAGTAAGTATCTAGGTATACCCCTCTTTTTAGGAACTTATAAATCTTATCTTTGGGATCCCCTCATTTCTAATGTTACTCAAAAGATGGCCTCTTAGAAAGGTAAGTGGCTCTCAGCAACAGGAAGAATCCTTATGCTCAAAGCAGTCATATCGGCAATTCTGATTTACAGTTTATCGTGCCTCAAAATGCCTAAGAAAACTGAGGATTTTGTTAATCAAAAGATGAGAGACTTCTTTTGGAAAGGTAGTTCGAAAACCAAGAAGATCCCTCTCATTTCTTGGGATAACATCTGCAAACCAAAATTGGTAGGGGGTGGGTATAAGAAAATGGTCGATAATGAACACAACTTTGAGAGAAAATTTAATATGGAATCTTTTCTCAAAGCCACAACTAAAATGGTCTAAAATTATTTGAAGTGACATGATGGGGTTGGCTATTCTTGAAAAGTACAACATAAACTTCCTATAATAGCCTACCAAACCCATGAAACTTCACACTTCATGAACATTTTTTCAGTGTAGGCCATTCCACAATCACTCTTATCTTTGCCAGATCAATAAAGATTCCCTCAATAGAGATAACATGACTTGAATATTACACCTTCTTTTGAAATAATACATATTTGGATAATTTCCCAAGTAAATTATGTTCTCTTAGCTACTACATTACCAGCCTTAGATGATATAAATGTTCTTCCTCATTTTTGGAATATATTAATATATTTTCTAGAAATGCGAGCACAAACTTATCTAGGAAGTCTCTAAAAACACTATTCATCAGACTCATGAATGTGGCTAGTGCATTGGTTAGTTCAAAAGATAACACTATGAACTCATAATGGTCATATCTTGTTTTGAAAGTTATCTTAGGAATATATTCCTCCTTTATTGTCAATTGATGATACCCTAATCTAAGATAAGTCTTGGAGAAAATAGTTGCACCACACATTTGATCAAAGATATCATCAATGTGCAGTAAGAGATATCTATTTTTGACTATCACCTTATTAACCATCCTATAATCTATGAACAAGTATGTTAGAAATGAAGGTGCAAACCACACAACAAAAAATTGATTTAAACCTTATTTATGTGCTTTAAACAATTTAGAATCAATTGAGATTACAACAGAAATAAAACCCACTACACAAAAATAACATGCATTAAGAACTGAACACATAACATAGTATGTAACATGGAGAAAACCCTTTCAGGTAAAACTCCACCTAGAAAAGAGGCTCCAAGTTGTATTATTTTCAAATATGAGATTACAATATATGAACTTCCTCTATTTCTTCAGTCTTCAATCCAGTGGCACGTGTTACCCCCTGCGACCCCCCATCGTGGATGAGTTAGCGTTGAGGACCAGATATAAACATGTAGCTAAAACAAGACTGCTTTTGGTGAAACCTTTCATCCCTTATGGGTGATTTACAAACAATATTAGGAGTAATTAATTACATAGGATTTACAAGGTTGATGGCACCTTAATCCTAACAAAGCACATTGTTCCATCCTTCTATTTGACAAAAACTACTAACTATGCTCCCCAAGGAGACACACTAGGTTAGATCAATCCTTTAGAAAATAGTTCTTACAACTAAGCTTTTAACTCCATGAGGTCTATTGTGGTAATTATGTATGGATCTTTGGATTGAGGCTCTGATCGTGGGATTATATCGATTAAAAAATTAAATTCTCTATGAGGAGGTAATCAAGGTAACTCTTTAGAAAAAACATCTCGGAACTCTTGAAGAAAAGGATAATCGCCATGTGGGTTCCTTGATTTCTTCCAACTCATCCACACTAATGGTATACATTTCACACCCTTACTTATAGCTCTCTTAAGTTGCATATCTTAAATCTGCCTCAAGTTAACTTCATGCTTAACACCTCGGATTTGAACATAGTTTCCCAAATCATCTAGGAAATCAACTATTTTTAAAAAAATAAATCTACTCTTGCCCTATGGTGCTAGAGCCAAGTCATTACTAAGTTAACATCGTAAGAACCTAAGGGTGCTAAATAAAGGTTCACCTTAGTATAAAGATGCACATTTTTAACTCAGCTACAAACATGCATTGCTTTACCCTTGCATTAGCTTGATTTGCATATTGAATATATAATGAACTAGCCATGAATCCTACTCTCATAGGAATCTTACTAAGCACTCTATGTGCCACAAAATATTCAGTAGCTCTAGTATCAATCAATATAGAAATGTGACAACCATAAAGTGTTCTTGAGGTTTCAATCAAAGAAATCTAGAACTCGACTTGGTAGTTATCAATTGCTATGTGGATTTTTTGTTTAAAATTTATTTGTTGTGATGGCAAAGGAGGATTTTTGAAGTTATTTCCCTGATTCTTGTTTGGGCAGTCACTAGCATAATGATCACCTCAAAAAGAAAAACATCCACTAGGTGGTCCTCTCTTAACAAACCTCTTTTCCTCCCTATTTCCATTCGTTCTTTTTGGTTCATTATTCTTTCCCTTAAATCCTAAATCATTGTTATCTTTGCACCATTTGACTTTTGTTTGGAATTTTAGTTTTTATCCCACTTCTTTTTGGATGATGAGGATTTTGAGTTTCCAAACCTTTTGTGATACTTGTCCCTTGAAGCAGAAATGGACTTAGTCTTCTATTTTGTTTTATGGCCTTTTCAAGCACCTAATCCATGGATGAGGGTCCTAGAGCATCTACTTTTCCTCCAATTTGGGGGTTCAGTCCCATGATTTTTTGTATTTGAAACCACTCATCTCATTGTTACTGAGGAACATACTTGAGGAGCTAGGTGAATTTCTCCCAATATTCACTTATTGTCATATCTCCTTGCCTTAGGTTTTGAAAGTTAGTTTCTAATTCAAGTAGAGCTAGGGAAATCATCTTTGCCTAGATAGGGTCACAAACTGATCCCAAGTGAAATTGGTGGAATCGATTCCCATTTCTAATTTCTTATTAGCCCACTAGGTAGAGGCTTCTCTTAAGAGATGATATGCTCCCCAAACAACTTTATTTATTTTAGAATAATTAAAGATCTCAAAATATTTTTCCATTTCACTAAGTAAGGCTTCTACTCTATCTCCCATAATTGTGTTGGCCACCATATTTGGGTAAGTTTACCTTTTCTGTATCCCAAGCCAACTCATTTTCTAGACAATCTCTTACTTCCACCTATCTTTCAATTTCCTCTTGGTTAGGTCATGGTTCATCTTGTATTTCATTGACACTAAGGTCTTTCTCTTGACCAACTTCACCCCTTGTTCTCTAGGTCCTCTAACTTGATGTTTAAAAGAAACTATCATTTCCCCAGTCTCATTTAGGGCAAAAAAATTTGATCTAGTTTAGTTGTAGGATTATTTGCAACTTGGTTTGAATTTCCAAGGTCCCTTCCCATGTTCATCCTAGTTCATACCATATTAACCCAGTTGAAGCAAGTTATCATGCATTAGCACAAGTAACCCACTTCATTAAGCTTGACGTTCAAGACAAAAATTCATCATATAAGTTCTTAATCACAAAAATTAATCACATAAGATGTTTCTTTGGTTTTGAGTTAATCTCAACCTTGGGTTTTACTTGTTTCTCTTTGTTCAACTTTATATGACCCATAGCTAACGCTAAGGTCTTAGCACATGAGATAACCACAAATCCTCTTCCTCAAGAGGTAGTTGGGTGGATTTTCTCTTTGACTAGGTTTGATGCTTGCTCTTCTTTCTAGATCGCTCCCTCAATCTGGATCTTCCCATCTCTGTGCTTAGAGAAAGAAGGGAACTTCGAATTAGCCTAGGTTTATTTATTTAAAAAAAAATTGCATTCAGACATAGTAGGCTCATAGGCTCTAGTGTATGAACCTAGGCTTTGATACCACATGTAATGAGCCACCCAATGAATAAAATAAATTAATGAATAATTACAAATTAAATAACTCACAAATGCCACAAATTTTGAATTTCTTTTTTATAAACATATAGATTCCACATTTCAAATAAAGATGCCAACATTACATCATTATGTAGATTTCCATGATACAAGTTTACAAATAAAAGAATAATAAGATACAAATTCTGATTATGACTATTATCCTTCCAATCCACCTGATTACATCAATTATACATGTTTTGAATTTTCATTACAAATTTGGTTGACCATCAGTCATAATCATCTCATTTGAGTGCAAGAAATATGGTTGTCCAGTTGTAGGAGGGAGAGAATCATTCGAATGCTTTACCTCCAACCATAGACCTAGTGGTCGCTTGCTCATCATCTCACTAGAAGAGGCCCAACCCTTCAGTGAGGGTAATAGATAGGGATGTCTACTACAAAACCAAATCTAGGAACCAAGTGTAAATATGAATACCCATCACGTGCAGTCAATTAGGGAATCCCTAGCTACCCTCTAGCTACCATGATTTCTGTCTAACATGAAACCTATGGGTATAGTGAACTAACAATGCTTACAACTATTGCATCACTTTGACCAAATCATTCAATTATTAGTCACATAAATGCAAGTCATCCATTCATGACACTACTATCTCTTTCCTGACTCTTCTTGACGACTATTAATTGGTGAGATTATAAATTATCCTTTGAACACCAATCTCCCAGTATACCCTACCTTGAGATGGTCCTACTAGATTTATGTTATAATAGATAGTCTTAGATCGACATATAACCATTGAGCTCTAATCTCCTGATATTCCTTACCTTGAGATGGTCTCACCTTCTAAGGTAGATAATATGACCAATAATACAAATAACTATTATTTACAATTCTCTTGGTATTCTTTACCCTGGATTTAGTTCTAATTAAACAATGTATGAGAATAACTATTGTTTTTAATCTCTTGGTATGCCCTTACCCTTGAGATGGTTTAATGAATACAATAATGAAAAGCATAAGAATAAATATGATTTCCATTCTCCTAGTATGCCCTGACCCTTTAGATGGTTTAGTGAATGCAATTATGCAAGGTACAAGAGTAACTATTGTTTATAATTGTGGTTCAATATACTCACATAATAATATTGATGCTAATGATAATACACTGTGTACCCACAATTAATGCTCATTTATACATATGTAATTGTATGAAAATGCATACTAATATCAAGATTCTCTTGACCCTTAAAGATCAATGCAATGTTATTGACAAATGTAGTCACATGCAACCTGCCTATAAACTCATACAAACATCCACTATACTATTTCGTTCTACCACAACAAGCTAGTATCATAAATCCACTAAATGGATAATCCTATTTATTGTGTGGGTTGAATGATCTCCATAAGAATGGTAATAGAATGAAAGAGCTATTAAGAATCCTATTCAAAGACCACAATAATGATACTAATCTTAGCAAAGTTTAATAGATCCTATCATGTTAGCTAGGGATTGTCCAACACCAGGACACATACAACTATTGACTACCTAGATGACATTCTATTGTGGCCACGATGGTGAAAGTAACATGCAATTGGTTATACATGGATGAAAGAGGTAATCAAACTTGATTCTAGGTCTAACTTATTAACAATGATGGATACAATGGACATCACACAATTGGGTTTATATCTAGTTATTAATAGAGGATTCAACCTTGACTCAGGGTCTAAATTCTATCATAGACAACAGTTAATTTCACACCTAGATAGAATATGCAGATGGTCACAACAACAACCAAAGGATTGAAAGATCTTAAAATAAATAGTGATACCATCTACGGTTAGGCAGCTTGAATGATCTATGGTTGATAGTGGTAACATTGTGGCCAAGATGATCAAAAGATCTAAGTTTAATAGAAAAAGTAACACATGACTATGATCACTAGTAAAATTTGGCAAATAAATGACTACGTGACTAAAACTTTTAGTCACAACAACTAAAAATGACTAAATTCTACTAATTTTTTGCAACTCAACTATAAATGAGTAAATAAATGACTAATTTCGTCGTTGACTAAAAAATTATTTAGTCATACAAATAAAAATGACTAAAAAGTTAGTCACGCAAATACAAATTAGACAAAATTAAAAAAAACATTTTAGGAAATTATTGGCGGGAGTGTATTGCGCACGATTCATTATTCATTGAATTCCTCATTTCGTTAGTTGGTTAGCCTGGCACTGAGGCGTTTTAGGTTATAGCAGCTACTTGCATGGGTGATAAAGCTTGTTTGGAGAGGACTTGGAGACTTTTGAAAAGGTAGGTAAGGAATTCAGAGTTTGCTGCAACAAATTTGAAGTCGGCGAGGCCCTCTATAGTGAATTCAGAGGTAATTTGAAACCCTCATTACATTAAACACAAAATCTATAGCTTTCTGATTGGCAACTTACAGTAGTTACATAGGCAACTGAGTACCAGAACCATACAGATAGTTTAGGGTTTAGGGGACTATTTTTTCATTAGTTTCCTCTACACATTTTGGAGCATCTGGGAATTGAACTTGTAACTCAAGTGAAACACCACCTTCTTCTAATCATTGGAAGAATTCCATATCCTTAAAGCGCACAAAAAAACTACAGAATTGGTATTGGGGCTTTTATTTATGAATTCAACCTAAATGCCATTTCCTAATGCCTCCATAAAAGTTTGTTGAGCCAACTCTAGTTCATCATGCTCAACATGAAGAACCCCAATGTTGTTTAACAATTCAATGGGTACTTCTTCTCTGCTCTTCTTCAGAAGAGACTTTGTTGTCTTAAGAGAATCTAAGGCTGCACTGGGGTTTGATGATATTAATAACTCACTCATCTTGATAAATGCATGGGCATAACGTGGATCTATGTGAGTTGCCTTTCTTAAAATTTCTAAAGCCTTCTTTGCCTGTCCTTGCTGAGCATATATATGGCCTACAAATTTTATGCTCTCACAGTTCTCAAGGTGGACCTCTAGAACCTTTTCAAAATTTGAGAGAGAACTCTTAAGATCTCCCAGCTTCAATTGAACCTGTCCACAAAATCCTTGGCCTTTGGCTTTCCTTGACTGATGGCATGTAGTAGTGGCCACTGGTGTCATAATCACCTTTACTATGATAAAATCATGCAAGATTATAATATGAATGAGATTTCATGAGAGGGTGGTTAGTTGAAACAAGAGCTATCTCAGTCAATTGTTCCACAATAAAATGTTGCCCTGTGAAGAAAAAATGGTTTGCTAAATGATTCAATGCCATTGCAGAGTACGGGTATAATTCAAAGGCTCTATGCATCTTTTTCATTCCTTCACGAACACTACCTTTTTCACTAACTGTGAGAATCCTACAAGAAAAAAATGGACAAAATTGACCACAGAGATTTATGTAGAGGCAAAACATCATTTCCTAATGCCTCCATAAAAGTTTGTTGAGCCAACTCTAATTCATCACGCTCAAAATGAAGAACCCCAATGTTTTTTAACAATTCAATGGGTACTTCTCTTCTCTTCTTTAGAAGAGACTTTGGTGTCTTAAGAGAATCTAAGGCTACACTGGGGTTTGATGATATTAATATCTCACCCATCTTGATAAATGCTTAGGCATCACGTGGATCTATGCGAGTTACCTTTCTTAAAATTTCCAAAGCCTTCTCTGCCTGCCCTTATTGAGCATATATATGGCCTACAACTTTTAATCTCTCACAGTTCTCAGGGTGGACCTCTAGAACCTTTTCAAAATTTGAGAGAGAACTCTTAAGATCTCCTAGCTTCAATTGAACCTTTCCTAGCCCAAAGTATGACAACACAAAATCGCGTGGCCTCTGGCTTTCCTTGACTGGTGCCATGTAGTATTAGCCAGTGGTGTCATAATCACCTTTACTATGATAAGATCATGCAAGATTATAATATGAATGAGATTTTATGAGAGAGTGGTTAGTTGAAACAAGAGCTATCTCAATCAATTGTTCCATAAGAAAATGCTGCCCTGTGAAGAAAAAATGGTTTGCTAAATGATTCAATGCCATTACATAGTACAGGTATAATTCAAAGGCTCTACGCATCTTTTCCATTCCTTCATGAACACTACCTTTTTCACTAACTATGAGAATCCTACAATTAAAAATGCACAAAACTGACCATAAAGATTTTTTCCCATTTCAAATAGCAAAATTGCTAAAAAATGTGTTTAAAACCTGTAAAAAAATGTAAATAAAATCACGCTGATTTTCACGCCAAAAAAAACCATGAGACCATAGCTTGTTGCTTACTATTATGCTTTGATAGATTTTTTCCAAGCATCCATAGCTTGTTTGAAATCACCTGTTTTAGGCTTTTATCCATATCAGCAAGGTCGTGAACTGTTTGATAAAATGCTTTGGTAGACATGTATGAAAAATGTGCTAGCATCGACAAGGCAATGAACTTTAGAAAAAATGCCTCAAAGAAATGTGGTCTCATGGTGATGGAATGCCATGACAAGCAAATTGTTATGGATTGTCATGGCATTCCATCACCATGAGACCACATTTCTTTGAGGCATTTTTTCAACTAGTTCACTGCCTTGTCTATGCTGTTGCTTACTATTATGCTTTGATAGATTTTTTCCAAGCATCCATAGCTTGTTCAAAATCACTTGTTTTAGGCTTTTAGCCATAGCAACAAGGTAGTGAACTATTTGATAAAATGCTTTGGTAGACATGTATGAAAAATGTGGTAGCATAGACAAGGTAGTGAATTGTTTGAAAAAATGCCTCAAAGAAATGTGGTCTCATGGAATGCCATGACAAGAAAATGCAATTGCCAGTTGCTCCTAGTTATTAGTTATGCAATGTGAAGTAATTGCATAACTTCTTAGGTTGACTTTGTAAAAACTATATTGTAATTGAAATTTTGTCATCTGGATGCAATGTAATCAACAATTTGAATATAAACTACAAAAATCTATTTTTTACAATTCATTAGTTAAACTCTATATTTTATTTGCTCTCTATAACTCTATTGCTATGGAAATGCCTTTCAATTAAAAAACAATTTTTGTCTCTTAGTCTACAATTTTTTACGTTTTTTTTAAAATCTATTTTTTTCAAAAAATCTTGAACTTTTGGTTTGACAAATTTTCCCCAAAAGATTTTTGTTGCTATGTGTAGAACATTACAGATGGATCAACGTCGAAGGTTGACTACAGATCAATACCATGCATTTGATGAGAGAGTAGTCGATGAGAGGGACATGGACAAATATCCATGTCCATGTAATGACTGTCTTGGTGGAAAGGTGAGAAAAAGAAATCTGATTTATCAACATATGATAAGATATGGGCATAGTGGTATAAGCCCTTGGTATTACAATTATTATGAAGATATGATAGAAATGTAGAGTGTGATAGATGAAGAGGCAACAAACATAGATGAAGCGACACCAAACCTAGATGAAGAGGCAACAATGTTAGATGAAGGGTTTGAAGTTGATAGAATGTTGAATGAGGGTTTAAACGATGATTGGGCCAAGTTGTGGAGGATGCTTTAAAGCCTGTGTATGCTAATTACAAGTTAAGCCGTTTGACAACAATCCTTCAAATTCTTAACTTGCAAGTGGTGTTTGGTTGGACAAATGAGAGTGTAGATCAGTTATTGGCATTATTAAGTTCATTGTTACCACCTGACTCCACATTGCCAACAAAAAGAAGTCAATGTAAAAAGCAAATCACTAAGCTATGCTTAGGGTATGAAAACATCCACACATGTGTCAATGGTTGTGTATTATTTTGCAATAATCTTGCAAGTGAGAGTGAATGTCCAAAATGTCATGAAGTGAAGTATAGACAAGGGTTGAAATTAGCTGTGGTTCCTAGAAAGGTTCTTCACCACTTTTTGATAATCCCACTATTACTCTAAATGTATAGGTGTAGAGACATTGCTGAACTTATGCAATGGCATGCCCAAAATAAGAGCACCGATGAACAATGACATGTGCCTGATTCTAAGACGTGGATGGAATTTGATAACAGATGGCTTGATTTTTCTCAAGATTCTCGTAATATAAGGTTGGGTTTGGCTCTAGATGATGTGAGCCCATTCTCATATCAAAGTACTAAATGGTCAACTTGGCTAGTGTTTTTAATAAATTATAACTTGCCTCCATGGTTAGCAACTAAACCATTTTTCTTAATGCTATCATTGATTATACCAGGAAAGAAAAGTGTGACTTCAGATACAATCAATGCTTATCTAGAGCCATTCTATGATGAGCTAATGGAATTGTGGAAAGGAATTGAAGCAATTCAATCTTTAAGGGATGGTCATTCAATCAAGTTCACTTTAAGGGCTTCCTTATTGTTTACGATTCATGATCTTCCTGCATATGGCACATTGTCTGGTCTCAGTGTTCATGGATACCATGGATGTCCTACTTGCAACTTTAAGGATTTTGTGAGGCACTCAAGAAGCTTGTGTAAGTGTATTTATTGTGGACATCGTGCTTATCTTAAAATGGATCATCCATATCGTCAACAAAAAAGACATTTCAATAGTCAAGAAGAGACTCGTGAAGCACCATTGCTAATAATGACAGATTACATTGTTGAGAATGGACAAAAAAGAATATCATTTATTAAAAATGATGGGATTGCTGGTAGTAGATATGATCCATGTGATGAAAGCGGTGTAAAACAATTGTGCATATTCTATAAGTTGCCATACTTTAAGGATATAGCCATTAGGCATACTGTTGACTTTATGCATACTGAGAAAAATATAGTCTATGCTATTATAGAAACTCTTTTTGGTGCTTTTGATACTATTTCATCATGTGAAGACTTTCGACAACTAAAGATTCATCGAAATCTTTGGGTTGAAAAATGTGATGGTGAAAAATATAGAAAACCTAGTGCTTCTTATGTCTAGACAAAGGAACAACATGTACAATTCTTACAGTTGATGTCTTGGACTCACTTTCCCACTGGATATGTAAGTAGTAGTATTAGAAGCCAAACTGACATTAATGTCTTAAGAGGCCTCAAGACCCATGATTATCATGTCATAATCAAGAATATTTTACCTATTGTGGTAAATATATCAAGTTTGGCAAAGGGGCCAAGATTGGCAATCATAAGGTTGGGCCTAATATTAAAGAGAATAAGTTTACATACATATTAGATCCTTCTAACTTTATAGTTTGAGGGAGGAGGTTGTTGAAGTCCTTTGTCTATTGGAACAGGAATTTCCACCAACAATCTTTAACATTTCTATGCATCTTAAATTGATACATCTAGAATATGAACTATAGCATTGCAGCCCAGTAAGAATGAGATGGATGTATCCTATTGAACAATATATGAAGGTTTTGAAAAAAATTGTTCGTTCTAGGGCAAAACTGGAAGGCAACATGTCTGAGGGATATTCAATGCAAGAGGCCATGGGATTTGCACAAAATATATGAAGGATTTTAAAAATGTCAATTGACATGTATGGGATGATGACGAAGATGAGAGAGTTGTAGGTGAAGTATTAGAAGGCAATGGATATTGCTTCAAGCTATCACATCAAGAAAGAAGTGCGATACATGACTATATTCTTCAAAACACATCTTCGTTTGATAAGTGGTGTAGGTAAAAAAAAATTTACACGATAATTTATTTACTCAATTTCATTTACACATTTATATTATTAATCTTACTATTTGTACGTTAATATTCTATGTAGAAAATACGAAGAAGAGAGTCAAGCTAGGATGCAACATCGACCTCAAAAGCACAGACGTCATGATTTGATTAGAGGTGATTCTTTTCCAAAATTTGAAGAATGGATTGCTAATTCGGTTAGTGATGCAAAAGAAGAAGGTCAATATATAACAATGGAGGAAAGTGAGCTTTCACAATCTCCACATTTATGGGCTATGCGTTTTAGTGGAATGTGGGCCTATGGTAGTCATTTAAGAGTGGAAGAAAAAGACAAAGGAAAGACAAATTGTGATTGTGTTTTTAGTGCTAAATTTCTTCACGAAACTGAGAAGAAATTTTATGTTGGATTCATTCAAGAAATTATTCAAGTAGATTTTGGTGAATATAGTCCTCTATTATTAAAATGTAAGTGGATCTGACCATCCACAGTACATTTTGATGAGTATGGATTTGTATGCGCAAATACACGACAATTTTTATTAGAGACGGATGAGTTGTATGCTTTCCCTCTTCAAATTAACCAATCATTTCTAATTGATGATGTAAGAAGCCTAGGATGGTCATATGTCATTCAAACAGAGTCTCATTTGAAATAAAAATTCATGGAAGTTGTCGATATAATGCCTAATGGGCAATATGTTAATTTACAAGAAACATTTGAAGAAGTGGATGAAGAGGATGGAGTGTTTGAAGAAGAGATTTTGATTACCAATGAAGAGATTGGGAGAGAGAATGTATTGCATGTCACAGATGAGGATGAGGAAGAAAATCACGCAGATGCAGATAGGAGTGATCAGGATTCTAATCTTGTTGGTAATGTAGATGATTATGATGATGTTTTGTCACCTTAACTAGCCTGTCACCTTAAGAGGTTAGCTTTTCACCTAAACTTTGGTTATATGTATGGTGTAATTTATTATTGAATGTAATAAAGATCTAAGTATAGGTATGCTTATTCACTGTTGTTTTATTGATACATTTTTGAATGTAATCATCATTATTCTACTGGTACATTATATACAAAACTTGAGATGTTCACTGCTGATTTGAAGTGCATTTAAAGTTAGGTTCAATCATTCTTCTTAGTTTTCTTACTTTGGTTGAAATTAATTTTGTTTAGTTAGAATATAATTTCTTGTATGTCCTATATGTTTTCTAGATGCTAGACTTTTCTAACTTCTCTAGAACTACTAGATATGAAAAGAAGAAAGCAAGGTCTAAAGGTATCAAATAATGCAACAAGATACTTGTGAAAGTAAACAACTCTTTAAAATCTTGGCAATAAATTGTAGTCATTTCTCTGATATTTGGATAGCTTTAGTTTGTAATATAGCTTCTAGCCTCCACATGCATTGAATATGCTTGTGTGAAGGAAACAATAATGAACATCTTTGATTTAATAATACATATAGATATCTTATCATTAGGTGAACTAAGCCTCCTCATTACAAACAAAGAAATGATCTCTTAGGTCTGACTAACACTGAAAACTAAAATTGAGAGATTGGAAAATTAGAAAATTGTTTAATCTTTTCAATAAAATGATATCTAAAATACTGCATTCATAATAAAATCCAACACCACACTACCGTAGTAGTCAATAGAGGTATAAGTGGGATGGAAAGACATATAGGTCAATGTACAAATGCTTATCGCAATACCACGGCAACCAAATATGAATAGCGTGGGGTGGCGGTGAGAACATGTTAACATAAGCAGATTATGGAGTTTATGATTATGTCAATTAAATCATTCAATATCAACCTATTTCTGATTTAGATAAAATTTTAGTAATAAATTTAACAAATAAATGGAAACTAGAAGTTTGGCAATAGAGAAATGCACCTTTCTATTGATTTGCTTCAAGGAACATGCCTTACAATTGTCTCTTTCTAAAATTAAATTTCCTAGAGAGATTTTCCCAAGGTCTTGGTTTCCTTCTTATAGGGTGAAGGAAGCAACAAGCTTCAGACCTTTCACATTCCAAAAATGACTTTTCATATGCCCACCCCTTTATATGACCTATTATAATATTTAATCTTTGACAAGTCTTTAAAAAGACCGTCAAATAAATTTTGAATACCTATTGAAAAGCATAAAGACAAGAAAGAGACAAAATAGGAGGACGTCCAAAATTTGTTGGTGCCTATTGACACCAGCTTGATGCTCATTGCTCCACTGCATACTTGGCCTATTCATTCTTTAGTTGAAAGATATTGTTGCTCCCATTGGTATAATCACTAGGCCATTTATATTCTTGGATTTGGAGCAGATTGGCTTGGTGATCCTTCCATCTCTTATCTAGCAACACCTTGACTTCAATGATGAATTTTGCATATCTAGCATCCAGTGCTATCACTCTATCCAAAATCAAATTGAAACTAAGAATATTTACATCTTCATCCTTCTTCAAATGATCAATTACCTAAGAAACTATTTGACCAAACTCATTTTTCCATATATCAAAACCTTTGATATGTTTATCCTCAGTCAAAATTAAAGGAATGAATTGATGTTTGAATGTAGAAAAAAGAATCAATCTTTGCTTGCATCTTCTGACTCTCTCCATTCACATATTGATACTCATCCAAAATCATTTTTACCATCTTCTCTATTGGCTTGAGAACAATAGGAGCATCTGGACTCCGTTGCAGAAATTTGCAGAGTTATCAACGTATGATGTGTTGGATGCCATCTCTTGTATACTGGATCCAAAATAGAAAGATTAATCTTCAGCTATTCAATTACCTAGGACAAAGTAGTGTAACACTTGTGCATCTCATCAATATTATCTAGAAAAATCTTGATTATGTACTCCAAAATCTTTTCAATGATGTCAAAAGTCTTTGCTTTGTTCTCCTGTTTGATGGTCTTATTGGTTTGTTTTAGCTTCTCAATTTCATTCTCAAAACTTTGTTTCAGAGAATTCAAATACTCATCAAGAACAATATTATCATCAAATTCATGTAGCATAGGGACTTGGTATGGCACAATTGCTTGGCTCTGAGATGAACCAGCACCCTTCATTTGTTGCTTCAGTCTGACATTCTCCATGTACAATCTATTGACCTCCTCATTCATTTCTATCTAAGTCTTTTCATACTCAAGCAACTTTTGTTCCATGTTTTTAACAACAGCTCTGGTGAATATAGCTGAGTGTATGGTGAGATTGGCCACTTCCAATGCTGATGTATCTTTCAATGTTTTGACGATAATTGTTCCCCTCATCTCTTGAACAACATCGAACAATCTTGGTTTTTGTGTGCTCTTTTGCATGCTCCATATGGCCAAAGTTTCAATTTTGCGATTATATCTGACACCACTCATCCTATTTTTGAAATCAAACTCAAACACCAACATTGGATCATCTTGATTTCTAACTTGATCAAGTAGGAACATTTTCTTCAAGTCCATCCCCAGAATGATCATCATATTGCTTTTCAAAACAAGTTATTTGGCCTCCTCAGGAATGATATTTATTTCATTGATTTTCATATCTTTGAAAGTTTGAGCAACAATTTGCTCATGTTGGGATTCATCACTTCCCATTTTATTGATTTCCACCTTCTCATCAAATTCTTTCATCTTCAATTTCATCCAAAAGTCCTTAAATTCAGGAGTGTTGATGAACTGATCATCCGAGTAATGAATCTCAAAGAATCAACAATTCTTTCATCCTCATGCATTTCTTTCTCTCCCTGCTCTTGGCTTTCTTTTCTAACCTCAATCACGTGAGCCTCTACTTCTTGTGCGGGGTGCTGATCAACTTCTTCATGTTCATTCATGTGCTGCAATATATTGGCAACCTCCTCTGTATCTCCCATCCCCTTAGTCATTTCATAGGGCACCAATGGAACTACATCATCAATTTTTTGCTTTTTTGAAGGTGGTTGATCAGGGAGTGAGGGATCTTGCATTGTCATGGTATCAGGAGCAGGTTCTGTAATTAGAACTCCATTTGACCTCTTTGGTGGGAGCTTAGCAGCCTTTGTAGGATAGCTCCTTGCTGCTTTGCCATATATTCTTTCAAAGTTGTCAATAATCAAATTTATTCTTTTCACTGGGTCATTCTCTTCAATGAAGAATCCTAAAAAGTTAGGGTTTTGTTTCTTCTTATCATCCTCAATATTCATCAGAATATCCCATTTTCTTTTTCTGCTATACACTTCTTTTGGGGTGAGGCAATTTCTGATGATATCTTCTTCGTAGTCAACTTGATGAGCAATCCCAGATTTTGTAAGGATTGCTTGTCTCACAAGATTTATATGACCCTCTGGGTCAAAAATCCTTTATGTAGCACATTTCAAAGAATATATGCTTTTCAAATACTCTTGCAACTCTTCAAGAGTGTCAACACTAATAGAAAATTAGTAAAACATAGTCAAGTCTAACAGGAATGTCCCTTTTTTCTATTTTTTCATCAAATCCCTCTCTATCCACAACATTTGCCACATGAATTATAGAAATACCAACCTGTAATGACAAAATTTTGGCAAAATATGTGGGCCTTGAGTGCACATATAAACCCTTATCAGTGTATAGTTTGGCAAGAAGAAGAAATCACAAAAATTGTGTGTATTCCCCTTCTCTGGCACCATTACATGTGGTCTCAACATTTCCCTTACTTCTGGTGTCAATCTTGGTACAACATTTCCTAGAGAGGCCATGATCCTGACAACGAAATCATCATGAAAAGAAACATAGTCACCCTTGTTGCAATTCCTATCCCAAAGGTAACACCAACAATGCACAAACAATATATATCCCTTGTTATCAGCCATGGTCAAATCTATCCTTAGACTCCAACTCATTCTATTTTGAAACAAAATCAAATGATACAATAGAGAGTAATGCTTGAACTTCATTGGTCCACTGTTTTCCAATATTTGAAGGAATCTCTCATGCAATTGTTTCGCCAGATATGAGGCAAAATCATATTGAATGTTCAGCTTAGGATTTTGTATCCTCATTGCCATCATCATGATTTCCATTGGCATTTTCTCTTATGCATCTACACCCAGAATTTGACACAAAGCAAAATATGTTTCTTAAAATATACTGTGAAATTATCAACAAAGAAAGGCTCTATAGAGGTGGTAGGGATAGGCATTCTTCTATTGTTGGCCCCTTTTCTCATATACATGGGCAAGTCATCAGTCCTATAGGTCTTTCTGAACCTCTTGTAGTCTTCTTTGCTTTTTTGAGTATCCACAATAGTCAGAGCCTGCTTGTTTAACATGAAACAATCGATTATGGCTTTCCTTGATATTGTTACCAATGGCGAACCATCAAGCAACCTCACTGTCTTCGTAGCTAGATGATAGCAATGTGCCATAACTGTGATGAGATCAATGTCCACAAAAACATTAGGCAATATCAATTTTTCCAGGTCTAAGTTCCATGGATTGCACACGGGAGGTTGTTGATCCTTCTTGTCATAGAAATACCATAATAAGTTCCAACTAGAGAAATGGATTATGGCATCTCTACAACCTTGAAACTCATCCTTGAAAACTTTCTTGAATCCTTTATCCACTGATTGTGGTCAAATATCCAACAAGGACTATTGGAGGGGCTATTTCTTTTCTTTCGGGTAGAGGATTCAACTTTTTTACTCATAGACTTTGCCCTCTTTGGTGCCGTTGTTTATTACCTCTATGAACTAGGGTTTTTAACAGTTACTTTCTCTACTAAACCAGTTGAAAGAAGAATGCAACCTGAAGTCAACTCTGATACAGAAGTGGATGAAATTTACTTACCTAGTTGAGTGAAGTTTACAGAGAACACATAGAGCTTGAATTTTCTGTCACCAATCACCTTTGAATTCACTTGAATGAGGGAATGTGAAGAAATTCTAGATTTTATTCAACTATGGCGCAAATCTCCTCATCATTACTCTGGTTCGTGCCAAGAGATTGGAAAATGTTAGTATTAATGTCATTTAAAATATAAACCATTGAGTTGGATAGATCTAAGGGATGGGAGAGCACCACAAGATTTTCATTCATGTCCATCGATAACCGCACTCCCGCAGGTATAAATGATGACTATTGCGGGACGACGGGGCAATTACTCCAACATTTAATGCTTTACTGCACCACTGCAAACCTTGTTGAAATATATTGCATGACTGCGGGAGATTTTGACAGTTATGTCATACCTTTCTTTGTCTACCACTACCTCGCAAGCTTTGCCACAGACCATCGCGGGATGGTGGGATGCACTTTATCAATTATAGCTCCTACCGCATTGCCGCAAGCCCTCGAATTGAACACTGTGGGGTCACAGTGCCAAATTTACCACTAAATTCTCTCTTGTTACCTCAAACTAATGAATTGAACAATGCGGGGTCGTGGTACCACTTTCTTCACTGACTTGTCTCCTGCTGCAGTACCACAAACCATTTCTTTGACCACTGCGGGGTTGCAGTATACTATAGATGTTATTTGAAATTTACACCATGAGCCTGCAAGACTCATTGGAAACCGTCGCAGGACCACGGTACTCAACACACAGTGCCTTGAACATTTTACATCGCTATATTGCAAGCCCCTCTTGGGACTGCCACGGGGCTGCGGTGAACTTTGAATTGACATACACCTACACCACAATACCATGAATGGGATTTTTACATGCTGCAGAAAAGAGGTAAATAGACCTTTGACTCCTTTGGTCCCCGCACACCCACCAAGAGTATTTGGGTGAACTGCAGGAGTGCGGTGATAAATAAAAACACATAAGTGGACAAGGATACAAGACCCTTTTTATATAGATATGACATGAAATGCTTATAGAGGACTTTCAAGTGACTCATAGAATGTGTTGGAGCTCTCTCTAAATCAGCAAAGGGTTTGCCAGTTCCAATGCACAAGCAGATTCGACCAATAAATATAGGAGGTTGCCTGAGCTACCTCCCCTTCACTTCCGGTTCTGTTGCACCAAAGGGGGTGTCCCTATAGCTAAAGATTTAACTTTGACTCACCCAACAGAAAGATTTAGCTTTTTAGTCATAGGCAGAATACTCTCATTTTAGGACTAAGATTTGCATGAATAAGTCACTAGGCTAGCAATGTTCTTGGACATATCTAACTGGTTGAGGATGAGAGTATGTAGGGGTCCTATTTCTACTCCTACAAACTAACAGGTTGAAGAGTTGAGAGGATTTGTTTTTATGTTTGGAATTATGGGATTTTCCTAGACCCTTTGAACAGACAGATTCCCAGACCAGTGCATTAGCTGGGCAACAGTGTCAAATCTATGAATGTAAATGTTTCCCTATGACAACATGACTTCATATCCAGAGGACTTAGGCAAAATATTACTGCCTAACAATAATATATCCAAGAAAGAGTGTTACCTATGATCATACTTTCCAAATCCTATGATGCAATCCATTTTCCTTTATATCTGATCAAAAGCCTATTTAATCCAGCCCTTGAGTAGATGCCAGAACCATACACACAGTATAGCAAGTATATACTGAAAAACTTGGAAGCCCTTGACAACCTTGTTTGAAAGGAAAACAAATAACATACAGGAGACAATCATAAACAATACACACACCAAGTGTTTTTCATTTAAATTCAATATGCATAGAAAGTCATCATACAGGAACTTATCATTTACAAAACAAGAAAGACTAATACACCAGATCAAGGACCGAATCTGCAACAAAAAATGCCTTTCAAAATGTGAACACCTTGTGTTCAAGGTCAAAGCAGGAGAAACCCAAAAAACCCTCCCCCTTTGAAAAATGGCCACGGATTCCTCTTTAAGGAAGCTTCTGGCCACCTACACCCTGACAGACTTCATAAATGCAGAGATCACTCCCTCCAGATTTTCAATGAAACAATTGGATCCTCATAAATTTTGGTAGCTTAAGCAGTTAAATCTCCCATGAAAACTACCGGCAAATCAACCTGGACCTTGAGCAGATGAGCAGATGTGATGTTTTCCATAGCCATGCAGCAGGTTCGTTGACTATGGAGTGAGTACACAAAAATGGTGCCAACTATAGTCGCTTCAAGCTTCAAACTTCGGCAGCAGACCCAGGGTCCATGTATGCAAGATTGATGGTTGCAATTTGCCCATCCACTTTGAAAATCCACGGCATCATAGAAAATCCCACCATCAATGAGATCATGCCACGTAGGCAGCCTTTTCCTTTGTTGAATTTTCATATTCGTGAGATCTAATTATCCCACATTCATCCTATAGTTATCCTTTGATTTCTTTATAAACTAGACCACTGGTATACCTAACGTCGCACACTTTTCCCTGACGCGACCAGTGATCCACCTGCTAGCGGTCTATCGCTCCATCTCCTGCCGATGCCAAGACCTTATCGGAGTGACCCTAAGTGTCGGAGCGACATCCTCCAGGCAGGCTGTTGTCACTAGCCAAGTCAATACCAAACCTTCGTCGGTGTGACCCAAACAATCGGAGCGACCTTTGCAAAGCATGTTGATGAAGATTGTCATGCCGACCCATCCATCAGAGTAACACAACATACCATCTCACCGATGCAAGGAGCAAACCACTGTGAACAACGTGATCCCTGAGACAAAGGTCTACTCTTGCCGATGGACTTAGAAATTTTTTGGGTTTTAAATGAAAATGCCTACGGATTTTCAGTTCAGAACCTTGACTCCATGTGGGCACCACCATTGGCTCTGTTTGCGGATGCATGCCACTTGCAGGCATGGAAAGAACTCTAGATCTCTAGGATGCAGACCAGGCTTTATATCCATTGGGCTATAGAGTCGAATGCTGCACCAACCTATATCATAGATTTTTGAAATATACTTGGTGGCCACGGCCACCAAAAAGGAAAAACTAGAATTTCCCTTTATCAAATATCTGATTTTGATCTGAATAATCCCAACCACAACTGAAAACATCAACATAATCCGCCCACAAGCTCATCTCCTCAATTACATGCTTTACCATCTTTGTAAATTTGCCTCTATTGTTGCAACCTTTGTCACTCTGGCTGTTGTGCATTACCAAGCATTCATCCAACTGATCCATAAACTAAAAACACTCAAAATATATGAGACCATCAATATCATTTATTGACATTGAAAACAAAACTTGATCCAAACACCCATTGTAGCATGCATCTGGAACAACTGATGCTGAACATTCATCATTCACAGTTTGTGAATCCATGCTATCATCACAAGAGCTAAAGATCTCTAATTTTGATTTATATGTCTCCTCTTCAAAAACTGATGCAGCATCCAAGTCAGCTGTCTCTTCATATTCATCATCATATTCAAAAAGAGGGTTAACTCTGCACCAATGAAGGTCATGACTCACAATGTTCAATGCATCCAAAGGCTCATCATATAGGGGATTCATACTCATTGCAAAGGTCTCTACTTCTTCTTCATGACAATCCAACTCTTCTTCAACATTACCAAATCTAGAGTCATAAGAAGAACAAACCTGATCCATGAACTGATCATGGATATCATCTTTATCATCTGATTGCCCTACACACAGGATCTCTGCTACTTCAATGCACTCTGAAGCTGCATTATCCATATCACTTTCCAGCCCTCTAATGCTTCCTGATGAAATTAATATTGACTCCTGATCCATATGATCACAACCATGCACAACCTGATCATTTAAACATGAACGCTCTTCGCTATGGGATGGCACATTAATATCACTTGAAAAATCATTATTATCAACTTCATCAGATGGGCAAATCAGGGCATCCTCCTTTATGGCAGAGTCATCATTAACCTGGAATGATGCATAAAGAGGGAAAGTAGGGGTGCGCGTGCTTTGACATTCATATTCAATATATAAACTATATCTTTCATCCACATTGGGGACCCTAGGGCAGTAGAAATTTGCAGAGAGATAACCCTTGTGTATTCCATGCCTCCAGTTGTTTTCAATGTCTACTGCAAACTGATGTGCCTGATGCAATGTGGTGGGCTCCTTATCTCTCAATCTATAACTCATTTTCTTATCAAATGCTCTTAGATAGACCACCAGGCACAATGCATCATTAGGTCTCATACATTCTAGAATTCTCTTCAATGCCTTCATAAACCTACGGTTAAAGGATGGAATTAACTCATCTTTTTCAATATGGATGTACATGAAATTACTGATGACTACATATTCAGATATTCTTTCACCATACTGTTCTAGAAATGTAGATCTAAATTCTTGCTAAGAGCTAATAGATTAGGTCAGAAGGTAGGAGAACCAGTCCCTTGCATCTTCAGCTAGAGATTGAACAAATAATCTCATAACTACATCTTCATGGTCAACCTCAAAGTCATCTATAACATTTCTAAACTGTTGCAAGTGTCTCTCAGCTGATTCATCCTTTATACCACTGAACATAGGCAAATACTTTCTGATCTTAGATGGAAAAGCATTTGGATAACAACAAATGCCATTGAAATTGATGGGCTTATATTTGTCAATGCTGAAACTTCTTTTATTATATGGTTGGGATTGATCATTATACATTGTTGCATTTGACACCTCACAAGGGTGCATGGGCTGATAATACATCTTTATGTTTCTTTGCAACCTTCTTCTCAACTCAGACTTCCTTTTACAACAACGACCTTAGGCCTTTACAATATAAATTGCTATTTCAAACTTCCTAAAGTCCTCTAAATGAGTCCTTTCAACAATATTGCATACCTCACTTGAAAATAGAAACTACATTCTTAGCAAATACAAAGCATGAAAGCTTATCACCAATATTTCCCTTTTAACCAGTGCTATTTCACCAAATAGGGAATATTTTAAAAATTATACATCTTGGTTTTTGAAAACCAAAACATGTGAAAATACCTGGATATGTTGCAGCCGTTGCAAATTCCTTTCCCTGACTGAAAGTATGAAAATCTAATACATCTTTGTATTCTTTTGCAGGTTCTTTTTGTGCAGAGTCGCCACCTCCTTGGCAGAGGAATAAGCTTCAAATAACATGAAGCTAAAAATTCATTTCTTTCCTTTTTGGGTCCTCCAACAACAGAGCCACATATACAACTTTTCAAGTTTGCTGCAACAAGGCACTTCCAGGTCTGATTCTTCAATCTTTTAGACTCACACCTTTATGGATGTGACATTACATCCCCAGCTGAGTCGCCACTTTGTTGGAGACTCAGATGGGCAAAAAGATAACACTTTCAAATCAACTCCCCAGTAGAGTCACCATTTTGTTGGAGACTCGGATGGGCAAAAAGATAACACCTTCAAATTAGGGTGTAGGTGGCCAAGAGCTTGTTTGCTCCTTAAAGAGGAATCCATGGCCATTCTACAGGGGTTGGAGATTTTTTGGGTTTCTCCTACTTTGACCTGGAACACAAGGTGTTCGCGTTTTGAAAGGCACTTTTTGTTGCAGATTTGGTCCTTGATCTAGTGTATTAGTCTTTCTTGTTTTGTAAATGATAAGTTCCTGTATGATGACTTTCTATGCAGATTAAATTTAAATGAAAAACACTTGGTGTGTGTATTTTTTATGATTGTCTCTTGTATGTTATTTGTTTTCCTTTCAAACAAGGTTGTCAAGAGCTTCCAATTTTTTTCAGTATATACTTTCTATACTGTGTGTCTGGTTCTGGCATCTGCTCAAGGGGTGGATTAAATAGGCTTTTGATCAGATACAAAGGAAAATGGATTACATCATAGGATTTGCAAAGTATGATCATAGGTAACACTCTTTCTTAGATATATTGTTGTTAGGCAGTAATATTTTACCTAAGTCCTCTGGATATGAAGTCATGTTGTTATAGGGAAACATTTACATTCATAGGTTTGACTCTGTTGCCTAGATAAGGCACTTGTCTGGGAATCTATCTGTTTAAAGGGTCTAGGAAAATCCCATAATTCCAAACATAAAAACAAATCATTTCAAAACTCCAATCTGTTAGTTTGTAGGACTAGAAGTAGGACCCTGCATGTTCTCATCTACAACCAGTTAGATATGTCCAAGAAAACTGCCAACCTTGTGATTTATCACACAAATCTTGGTCCTAAAATGAGAGTATTCTGCCTGTGACTAAAAAGCTAAATCTTTCTATTGGGTGAGTCAAAGTTAAATCTTTAGCTATAGGGACACCCCGCTTGGTGCGGCAAAACCAAAAGTGAAGGGGATGTTGCGTGATAGGACCTAGATTTGCATGATAATTCATTAGGCTGGCAATGTTCTTGGACATATCTAACTGGTTGAGGATGAGAGTATGTAGGGGTCCTATTTCTACTCCTACAAACTAACAGGTTGAAGCTTGGAGAGGATTTGTTTTTATGTTTGGAATTATGGGATTTTCCTAGACCCTTTGAACAGATAGATTCCCAGACCAGTGCCTTATCTGGGCAACAGTGTCAAATCTATGAATGTAAATGTTTCCCTATGACAACATGACTTCATATCCAGAGGACTTAGGCAAAATATTACTGCCTAACAACAATATATCCAAGAAAGAGTGTTACCTATGATCATACTTTGCAAATCCTATGATGCAATCCATTTTCCTTTGTATCTGATCAAAAGCCTATTTAATGCATCCCTTGAGCAGACGCCAGAACCAGACACATAGTATAGCAAGTATATATTGAAAAACTTGGAAGCCCTTGACAACCTTGTTTGAAAGGAAAACAAATAACATACGGGAGACAATCATAAACAATACACATGCCAAGTGTTTTTCATTTAAATTCAATCTGCATAGAAAGTCATCATACATGAACTTATCATTTACAAAACAAGAAAGACTAATACACCAGATCAAGGACCGAATATGCAACAAAAAATGCCTTTCAAAATGTGAACACCTTGTGTTCAAGGTCAAAGCAAGAGAAACCCTACTCTGTCAGCTCTTGGCAAGAATTTAGATCTGCATTTCTAGAACAGTATGGTGAAAGAATATCTGAATATGCAGTCATCAGTAATTTCATGTACATCCATATTGAAAAAGATGGATTAATTCTAGCTTTTAACCTCAGGTTTATGAAGGCATTGAAGAGAATTCCAAAATGTATGAGACCTAATGATGCATGTGCCTGGTGGTCTATCTGGGAGCATTTGATAAGAAAATGAGTTATAGATTGAGAGATAAGGAGCCCACCACATTGCATCAGGCACATCAGTTTGCAATAGATATTGAAAACAATTGGAGGCATGGAATACACAAGGATGATTTCTCTGCAAATTTCTACTTCCCTAGAGTCCCCAATGTGGATGAAAGATATAGTTTATATATTGAAGATGAATGTCAAAGCACTCATGCCCCTGCTTTCCCTCTTTATGCATCATTCCAAGTTAATGAAGACTCTGCCATAAAGGAGGATGCCCTAATTTTCCCAGCTAATGAAGTTGATAATAATGATTTTTCAAGTGATATTAATGTGCCAGCCCATAGCGAAGAGCGTTCATGTTTAAATGATCAGGTTGTGCATGGTTGTGATCATATGGATCGGGATTCAATATTAATTTCATCAGGAAGCATTAGAGGGCTGGAAAGTGATATGGATAATGCAGCTTCAGAGTGCATCAAAGTAGCAGAGATCCTATGTGTAGGGCAATCAGATGATAAAGATGATATCCATGATTAGTTCATGGATCAGGTTTGTTCTTCTTATGACTCTAGATTTGGTAATGTTGAAGAAGAGTTGGATTGTCATGAAGAAGAAGTAGAGACCTTTGCAATGAGTATGAATCCCCTATATGATGAGCCTTTAGATGCATTGAACATTGTGAGTCATGACCTTCATTGGTGCAGAGTTAACCCTCTTTTTGAATATGATGATGAATATGAAGAGGCAGCTAACTTGGGTGCTGCATCAGTTTGTGAAGAGGAGACATATAAATCAAAATCAAAGATCTTTAGCTCTTGTGATGATAGCATGGATTCACAAACTGTGAATGATGAATGTTCAGCATCAGCTGTTCCAGATGCGTGCTACAATGGGTGTGTGGATCAAGTTTTGTTTTCAATGTCAATAAATGATATTGATGGTCTCATATATTTTGAGTGTTTTTAGTTTATGGATTAGTTGGATGAATGCTTGGTAATGCACAACAGCCAGAGTGACAGAGGTTGCAACAATAGAGGCAAATTTACAAAGATGGTAAAGCATGTAATTGAGCAGATGAGATTGTGGCCAGATTATGTTCATGTTTTCAGTTGTGGTTGGAATAATGGTGGTGCCCACATGGAGTCAGGGTTTTGAACTGAAAATCTGCAAGAATTTTCATTTAAAACCCAAAAAATTTCTAAGTCCATCGGCAAGAGTAGACCTTTGTCTTAGTGATCACATTGTTCACAGTGGTTTGCTCCTTGCATCGGTGAGATGGTATGTTGTGTTACTCCGACGGATGGGTCAGCATGACAATCTTCATCAACATGCTTTATAAAGGTCACTCTGACTGTTTGGGTCACACCGACGAAGGTTTGGTATCAGCCTGGCTAGCGACATCAGCATGCCTGGAGGATGTCGCTCTGACACTTAGGGTCACTCTGATAAGGTCTTGGCATCGGCGGGAGATGGAGCGATAGACTGCTAGCGGGTGGATCACTGGTTGCGTCAGGGAAAAGTGTACGACGTTAGGTATACCAGTGTTCTGGTATATAAAGTAATTAAAGGATAACTATAGGATGAATTTGGGCTAATTAGATCTCATGAATACGAAAAGTCAACGAAGGAAAAGGATGCCTGCATGGCATGATCTCATTGATGGTCAGATTTTCTATGATACCGATGTGGATTTTCAAAGTGGATGGGCAGATTGCGACCATCAATCTTGCATACATGGACCCTGGGTCTGCAGCTGAAGTTTGAAGCTTGAAGCGACTATAGTTGGCACCATTTTTTGCGTGCTCACTCCATAGTCAACGAACCTACTGCACGGCTATGGAAAATGTCACATCTGCTCGAGGTCCAGGTTGATTTGCTGATAGTTTTCATGGGAGATTTAACTGCTTCAGCTACCAAAATCTATGAGGATTTGATTGTTTGATTGAAAATCTAGAGGGAGTGATCTCTACATTTATGAAGTCTATCAGGGTGTAGGTGGCTAGAAGCTTGTTTGCTCCTTAAAGAGGAATCTGTGGCCATTTTTTAAAGGGGGAGGGTTTTTTGGGTTTCTCCTACTTTGACCTTGAACACAAGGTGTTCGCGTTTTGAAAGGCATTTTTTGTTGTAGATTCGGTCCTTGATCTGGTGTATTAGTCTTTCTTGTTTTGTAAATGATAAGTTCCTGTATGATGACTTTCTATGCAGATTGAATTTAAATGAAAAACACTTGGTGTGTGTATTGTTTATTATTGTCTCCTATATGTTATTTGTTTTCCTTTCAAACAAGGTTGTCAAGGGCTTCCAAGTTTTTCAGTATATACTTGCTATACTATGTGTCTGGTTCTGGTGTCTGCTCAAGGAGTGGATTAAATAGGCTTTTGATCAGATACAAAGGAAAATGGATTGCATCATACGATTTGCAAAGTATGATCATAGGTAACACTCTTTCTTAGATATATTGCTGTTAGGTAGTAATATTTTGCCTAATTCCTTTGAATATGAAGTCATGTTGTCATAGGGAAACATTTACATTCATAGATTTGACACTGTTGCCCAGATAAGGCACTGGTCTGGGAATCTATCTGTTCCAAGGGTCTAGGAAAATCCCCTAATTCCAAACATTAAAAAAATCCTCTCAAAGCTTCAACCTGTTAGTTTGTAGGAGTAGAAATAGGACCCCTGCATACTCTCATCCTCAACCAGTTAGATATGTCCAAGAACATTGCCAGCCTAGTGACTTATCATGCAAATCTTGGTCCTAAAATGAGAGTATTCTGCTTGTGACTAAAAAGCTAAATCTTTCTGTTGGGTGAGTCAAAGTTAAATCTTTAGCTATAGGGACAACCCCTTGGTGCGGTAGAACCAGAAGTGAAGGGGAGGCAGCTCACGCAACCTCCTGTATTTGTTGGCCGAATCTGCTTGTGCATTGGAACTGGAAAACCCTTTGCTGATTTAGAGAGACAGCTCCAACAGAATGATTGCAAAAGAATACATACCCCTATGTTAATATTAGATATATATTTGAGTTGGTTCAACTCCTAGGATAACTGGAGACAAATCACACATAACCTTAATAGAGTATATTTTTCCTTCATCCTACTTGTGTTATGTTTTTATGAGTTCTTATCTTGTGAATATATCCCTAAGGAAAATTTGTCTCATACCTGTAATTGTAAACATCTTCTTGGTTTTTGATTGCAAATTCTTTTTAATCTATAAACTAAATTCTATTTTAAGTGTCCATTTGTAGTTATCAACGGATTGGAGTGTCCAACAGTTATCAACTTATGAACTCAATAAAGTTTTACTGATTCAAGTTGTTGATTTATACATTATTGTTTATTTGGACTTCAGGAAATGAGGAAAAGGACTCTAAGGCGCAAATTAGATGATAGTGATCATAATGCTAAAATTTTAGGGACAGATTATGAGCACTTTTGTAGAGAAAAAGTGGCCAAAATAATGAATATTTATCACGTCTTAGCTTGACAAACAGGCAAGTTGTAAATCCACTAAGTAGTAAATTATTTGTGATGTAGGAGCATCCTTGGTTTAAGATTAATCTTGCATCAACCAAAAACATTTGCATTTCAGTTTGTTTGCATTTCAGTCTTTCATTTTCTAGTTCAGTTCAGGCAGTTCAGTTAGAAGCAGTTTCAGCTTGTGGTCCAGTTTTGGCAATTCACATCTTGCGGATCTAGACTTAGCACCTACATTCATTCATCTACATCATATCAAGAATTTAGAGCATTTGGATTAGTTACCAGAAAGATATCACTTTAGAAGTTGACTATTTTCTTAGAGCAGAGCATTCTAACAATTCTTGATAATCAACTGAAGGAGAAGGCTTGTGGATCATTCCTTAACTTGCAGATCTCAATGACACATTCATTCAATGTCCTTTGGTTCATGGCCGACCTTTCCAAGTGTCCGTGTGTTGTTTCATTCATTTGAGGAAGTGTTCTATGCATTTAGGTCTGACCTATCTGTGAACACGTTATAACTCTTCATTGGAGTTTGTGACCTTCCTTGGTTTATGCGGAAGAATCTATTGGTCCGAAGATGATATATAATGATGTAATAGATCCTTAGGAAAGAAGCAATTAATTTCTCATGATTTAGATGATAGATAGTTAGCTCCTTTGCGAGAGGACTTCAAAGCTTTATCTTGCGCATGTATGTAATCAGGCCTTGATTCCCAGTTGTAAGCTCGCATGTTGTTGGCCAAATTGTATTTGAATTCTTTGATATACTAAATGATCGAATCTACATTTGTTCCATTACTTTGAGTTGTTTCTGTTGTGTTTACTCTTGCTGCACGGTCCAGACAGTTCATTCTGTGAACCCTCCTACCGTCACTGCACCCAAGTGGTATCAGAGTGAAAGTTTAATTCTTTGGAGTGAATTGGAGAAGGGGATTCCGTAAGATCTTGTTGTAAGAAGATCGCTGATTTGAGGCAGGTTACTTGTGTGCAACTGATCACCGATTGAGAGGCAGTTGTCGCTTGTAGCCCCATCACTGAATTTGAGGTAGTTTGCACTTGATCCTAGGAAGATGTCGCCAAGGAGAGTTTCCTCCTATTGGTACAATGGCTAATAGAATGGATGAGATGATGGAATTGATGAGAACAATGTGAATTCATTTGGATGCTGTTGAAGAAGATAGGCAAAGAGGATTAACACCGAGACCTAATGTTGAAAGTGATGATGAAGAAGAATTTCAATTTGTAGAACACATTAGCGAAACCTAGGAGGTGATGAAGAAGAAGAATCAGATCAGATAAGGATGTTGCGAGCTATTTCAAAGATTGGAAAGAGACCTAGAGTTGATGTTCTAAATTATTCTGGTAATTTGAATCCTGAAGAATTGATTGACTGGATAAATGACATGGAAGAATACATTGAATATGAAGAAATTGAAGATCCAGAGAAGGTGAAATTTGCAAAGACAAAGTTGAAAGGACATGCTGCTATATGGTGGAAAGAAGTTCAGTTGGAAAGAAATAGAAGAGGAAAAGAAAAGATTACAAAATGGGACAAGATGGTGACAAAGTTGAAGAATCAGTTTATTACCTGCTGACTATGAGTTGGAGCTGTTGAAAAGATTGCAAAACTTGAGACAAAAGGAGAAATCTATGAAGGAGTACACTGAAGAATTTCATAAGATGATCATAAGAACAAGACATAGTGAAGCAAGCAAGGAGAAAGTGGCTAGATACATCAATGGACTGAGATTGAACATTCAAGAGGAACTAAGTTTGGTGAGGATCTTTGGAAGAAGCATATCAGTTTGCCCTGAAAGTTAAAGAGAAGCTGAATAAAAGACATGATCAGAGACAAAGAGGTAGAGGAGGTAAATTTCAGAGAGGTAGGACTTATTCCAGAGGAGACATATCACATCCAGAGTAGAATAAGTTTGACAGCCCATTGAAGAAGGATGATAGAAATAACAATGCTTACCAGAGAGATGACATAAATTTTTACCGGAGAGGAAACCCTAGTGCATATTGGAATGAAGGATATAGAAGATAAGGAAGAGGATTTGATAAGAGGACATTTAGAGGTACTTGTTTCAAGTGTGGAGATGAAGGACATAGAGCATTTGAGTGTAATCAGGGTAGTACAAGCAAGAGGATAGAAAATAGTGGAAGAGAAGCCTATGTGGAAGAGGAACCTATTGAATCACCTAGTTCTGTTGGCAAATCTGAGAAAGGAGAATCATTGGTGATGAGGAGAGCACTATTTCAAATAGAAACAAATGAGGAACCATCACAGAGGAAAAGTCTATTCAGAACTAGATGCAAATCTAGAGGTAAGTGTTGCAAAGTTGTAATTGATAGTGGTAGTTTAGATAACCTAGTTTCAGAGGAGATGGTGACTAAGATGAAGTTGGAAAGATTGATTGAAACACCTTAAGCCCTATTAGATAGCATGGATTCAGGATGATCATAAGGTACTAGTGAGTGAAAAATGTTTGGTGAAATTTCATATTGGATCTTATCGTGATGAAGTCTTGTGTGATATTATGCCTATGGATGTTTGTCATAATCTTACTAGGTAGACCTTGGTAGTATGATACAAAAGCTATACATGATGGGAGAAAGAATACATATACTATAACAGTAAATGGAAAGAGAATTACTTTGATTCCTTTGGAAGATGATCCTAAAGATGTGGTATGTGGAAGTGCTAGAATCTGTTTGGTAGATGGAAGGAAATTTTTGGATGGTTTGAAACAAGAAAGTATGTGTTATGCCTTGATTCCTAAAACGCCTAGAGCATTGAAGAAAGAAATTGAACCGGAGGAGATAAGAGAGTTGCTGACAGAGTATGAAGACATCATATCAGATAATGTACCTGAAGGATTACCACCTATATGGAGTATTAGTCATCACATGGATCTTATATCGGGAGCAAGTTTGCCTAACAAAGTAGCACATAGAATGACACTGACAAAAAATGAAGAACTAAATAGACAGATACAAGAGATGTTGAGAAAAGGTTTGATCAGAGAAAGTTTGAGTCCTTGTGCAGTACCTGCAATGCTTGCACCGAAGAAGGATGGAGAATGGAGAATGTGTACTGACTCTACAGCAATAAACAAGATCATAGTTAAGTATAGATTTCCTTTACCTAGGATGGATGATATCATGGATTGTTTGAGTGGAGCAAAATATTTCACAAAGATAGAGTTGAAGAGTGGATACCATCATATCAGAATTAGAGAAGGAGATGAATGGAAGACTACTTTTAAGACAAATGAAGGATTGTATGAGTGGTTAGTGATGCCCTTTGGATTGACAAATGCACTGAGTACTTTCATGAGGTTGATGAATGAAGTCTTGAAGAAATTATTGGGTAAGTTTGTGATTGTGTACTTGGATGATATTTTAATTTTCAATAAAACAAAAAAAGAACATTTGTGGCATATTAAACAAGTGTTGCAGAGACTGAGAGAAGAGAAATTACTGATAAACATCAAGAAGTGTAGTTTCATGAAGGAAGAATCAGTATATTTGGGATTTGTGATTTCTGTGGAAGGATTGAAGATGGACCTTGAGAAAGTGAGAGCAATTGTTGAATGGCCTACACCGGAGAGCATTGGAGAGGTTAGATCATTTCATGGATTGGCTAGTTTTTACCCGAAGTTCATTAGAAATTTCAGTTCAGTTTGTAACCCTATGACAGAGACAATGAGAGGTGACAGAAAAGATTTTAAGTGGCATCAGGAGTAGATAAAAGTTTTGAGTTGTTGAAGCAGAAAGTGATAGAGCAACCTATTTTGGTGTTACTAGATTTCAATAAGGTATTTCAAGTTGATTGTGATGCAAGTGGAAATGCAATTGGAGCAATGTTAAGTCAAGAAGGAAGACCTGTAGCATATTTCAGTGAGAAGTTGAATGATGCAAGGAAAAGATATTCAGTTTATGATCAAGAGTTCTATGCCATAATTCAAGCCCTTAAGAAGTGGAGACATTATTTGTTGCCTAAGGAGTTTGTGTTGTATACAGATCATCAAGCTTTGCAATATTTGAAAAGTCAAGGTAAGTTGAATCAGAGACATATGAGGTGGGTAGAGTTCATGCAGAGTTATACTTTTGTGTTGGGTCATCCCACAATAATGGGTTACACTTTTTGGCCAAACTTGACATTGAAATCAACATTTTGAACTAAATCTTTACTTTCTGACACCTATAGCTGCTAAACGTTAGGAATTTGATGATGATGTGAACTACTGATTTGTGAGATTTTGTTTGTAGATTCTAAATATATTTTTTTAAAAAAATTTGGAGTTAAATTGTAAATTTTTTTGCATCTCCTTTGATAACTGGTTTTTAATAGTAAACAACATTTTTAAAAAGTGATGTGTATTCTGTAGCACAATTTTTTTTCTACAAAGGATAAAATTATGATTCTTTTGAATTTAGATTGGTAACACCAATATATAGGGTATGCATTTGGTTTCATAATGTTTTGTTGATTTTTTTTAATTATGTTTTGAAGTCAAACCAATTATAATTTAGACATAGGCATATTCTGTAAAACATAACTTTTTTCTGTATATATCGAAATTCAATTTTTTCTTTTTTGTTGAAACAATACCTAGGGCATAGATATTTTTCAGAATTTGTTTTCACTAATTTACTAATTTTCCATGTGTGTAGAACAAAGAACTTGATGTTCGGTGAAAAACCTACATTCACAAGAAATAAAAAATAAATATAATAATCAAATTAAATATATTTAAAATTATACTTTTTGGGAAGCTTATAATAAGGACTACATGCTTACAAAACATAAATTTTAAATGAATTAATTTGATCCCTCAAAAGGTAAATCAAAAGTGGTTTTTTATCAACATTTTGATATGTGTAGAGGAGACTCCATTATAGGTATGGTTTAAAACTAGTGGGGTTCTATCCAAGGGGGTTTGATCAAACCCTCTTCAATTAAAATTTTTTAAATCAAACCTTTCAAGGCTTAAATCATTATATTTTCTAAAAATATATGATTTCAACAAAAAAAGGATGTCCCAGAAAGTGTAACCCATTATTGTGGTAGCACCTTGTTGAAGGATAGGAGTGGAAAATCAAACAAAGTTGCTGATGCATTGAGTAGGAGAAGAAAGTTGTTGACATAAAAGAGAGTTGAAGTGTTGGGTTTTGATGAATTGAAGAACATGTATGAGGGAGACACTGATTTTGCAGAACCTTGGAGAGCATGTAAGGAACCTGTTGTGACAGATAGAAGTAAGTGGTTGGACTATTTCATTCAAGAAGATATGTTATTCAAAGGAAGTTACTTGTGCATACCTAGAAGTTCAATGAGAGATAATCTAATCAAAGAGAAGCATAGTGGTGGATTGGCAGGACATTTTGGCATTGATAAGATAATTGCTTTGGTAAATAAAAATTACTTTTAGCCTCAAATACATAAGGTTGTTGGAGATTGTGCAGAGTTGTAGAGTTTCTCAAGTTGCAAAAGGAGGTAGTCAGAATACTAGATTGTATAAAACTTTGATAGTACCAGAGAGACCTTGGGAAGACATAAGCATGGATTTTGTAATGGGATTGCCTAAGACACAGAGAGGACATAATTCAATATTTGTAGTGGTTGATAGATTTTTAAAGATGGCTGATTTCATACCTTGTAAGAAGACAACTGATGCAGTGCATGTAGCTGACCTATTTTTCAAAGAGATTGTGAGATTGCATGGATTACCTAAGAGTATAGTTTCAGACAGAGATACAAAGTTTGTTGGATACTTTTGGAGGACACTTTGGAAGAAGATGAAGACAAACTTGAAGTTTAGTTCAACTTTTCATCTACAGACAGATGGACAGATAAAGGTAGTGAATAGGACTTTGGGAAACTTGTTGAGATGTTTGGTTCGAGAGAAAGCTGGAAGTTGGGATTTGATTCTTTCACAAGCAGAGTTTGCATACAACAATTTAGTAAACAAGAGTACCAGAAGAACACCTTTTGAGATTGTTACCGGAGTGAATCCTAGAGGAGTTGCAGAATTGAGAGACATCAGCACGGAGAAAAGAGAAGTACAGAAGCAGAAGAATTTGCAGACCATATGAAGATAGTGCATAATCAGGTGAAGAAGCATTTGGAGGATATGAACTGTATACACCTAAAATTGGCTCGGGTCGAATTAAGTAAATATTTTAATATTTATCTTAATTCTTATTTTCTTCTGTCAATTAAATAAATATTCAAAATTTATTTGATTGTTTCATTATCCCATAATTAAATAAAGTCATTTTATTTAATTAAATTCCCTCAATTCTTCTAATGTCTAAAGTCCAAAATCCACCTCATCAATCCACCTCATCTCTTCCACCTCACCATGTTGCACATATAATTAAATATTCTTAATATTTAATTAGCTAATATCCTCCATTTTCCAAAATAAATCTTTAAATCAATTATCCTCCACCAAATTGAATATTTAATTCAATGTTCCCCACTAGCCTTCATCAATTAAATATTTAATTCAATGTTCCCCACTAGCCTTCACCAATTGAATATTTAATTCAATGTTCCCCACTATCCTCCACTATTGAATTCTTAATTCAATTGTCATAACCCACTGTCCTCCACTATTGAATTTTTAATTCAATTGTCATAATCCACCATTCTCAAATAAAGAATTTTTAATTCATCCATTATGAATTAAAGATTCACAAAAAATGAGAGCCATTGATCTCATCTTTTGATCCTCACCCTCCATTGCCTTTTTTGAAAATCTATAAATAAAACCCTTTCTAAGCCATTTGGGGAGGCACTTCATTTGGCAAAATAACTATACCCAAATTTCTCTTCCTCTCTTATTCATTCTATTTCAAGTGTCCTCCATTATCATGTGTTTGAAGCTCACATTCAACACAAATAGGTACTACAACCATTCTTCCTTTGTCATCTTCAACAAGTAAGCAAGCAAGGAAAGCTTCTGAGGGCTTCACAATCAAGATCAAATAAAGATAGGCAAATAATAGAAAATAATAGGTAAAAGAGATTGTAAGTATATTCACTTGTGTTGGTTTTAATCTTCTTTGCTTTCAACTTCCATTGGTGTTTGGGTTATATGTTTTCATTAATTTGACTAACCACATTTCTCCCCCTCACATTTTGGCGCCCACCGTGGGGCTCTTGCCCCCTTTACTAATTAAAAAAAATGAGTGTTTTTAGTTGCAGGTCCGTACAGGTGAAGAACAGGTCTCTGACAGTCATCTTGCGCATACAACCTCCACAGTTGCACATTTGACCTCCACAGTTGCGCATATGACTATATTGCGCATACAACCTCCATAGTTGTGCATTTGACCTCCACAGTTGCGCATATGACTATATTGCGCATTTGACCTCCACAATTGCGCATCCAACCTCCTAAGTTGCGCATCCAATTTTTGACTGTGGCACCTGAGCCCAGTTTGCACATATACTCTGTGTAATTGCGCATCCGTCGGAGTTGCGCATTTACCTTGTATCATTGCACATCTGTTCTGGAAAATTGCGCATATGTTTTTATTGCACTTGTACCTCTAATTCTTGCGCATTTGCTGTCTGTATTTGTGCATTTGTTTAAAAGTCGCATACACTCCCTATTTCTGCGCATTCAGGCTGTAGTGTTGCGCACTTGTATTCTGTTGTTGTTGTACAGTTTTTGTGGACTTTGCATAATGAGCTAACATCTGTTTTGCAAGGGTAGTGGCTGGATTAGGTCATTTAAATGATTTGTCTAGTCCATTTAGACTAACTAGGGGTGAAAGTAACAAGTGCATCTCATACAATACTTCACACAGTTTTCTAAACTAGGAAGGAAGTAATTAAACCCAATGGTTATCTATGCATTGTCGAATCTATTTTCCTAAAAGTAGGCCACTACTATCTTTACAAATAGAAAATGAACAATGCTATGTCTTAATCACTTTCAAAGTTAACAAATGGGGAATGAACAAAGCTATGATCTAAACACTTCCAAGTTAACAATCGTGTGAGTGCACAAGTAACTTAACTCATATAGTTTTTCTACTTTTAACTAGGTTGGATTAACAAGTGTTTTCTGTGATTGCGAATGACAATAGGCTTATGCTCTCCCCTTAACTGGGTGATCAAAGTGCCAGACTTGTCATTCTATTTGTCAAACCTTTATGGGGGCCTGCCCTTAGATGCACGCTTGTCCAAATGGGAATGACCCTGAGTGGTAACAGGCTAAAGCCAAGCCCTACCAAGCCACTTAAAATAAATTGTGCTTGGGGTGAAAACCTCAAGCAACGAGTGCTGCTATGTTACACTGACGACCAACCTCCCCATAAACCCTCATAGGCACAACCCTGTGAGGCTGGGAGACTCCATAACGGAGAGTAGTGCCGCTGCATGTGTAACCACTCGAACGGTTGCCCTAACTAAGAACCAATTGTGTAGCAAGCCAAAAACCCCTATTTGTTGATGTAAAGGGCGAAGCCCTTGAAGCGGCCTCAATTCAAGTGACTCTTAGTAGAGGTAGCAGGGACAATCCTAAGGTTCGGTGTGGGTACAAGCCTAAGGAAACCTAGATCTGGTATGCATGAGAAGTGAGTGCCGTGGAGGGGAGCCAGTGCTACTAGATCCTGGAGCTACACGCTTTGAGTGGCACAGCTAGAGGATTCAACGAATATTGTCCCATCCAGCCTAGGTTGTATTTGTCTTTGAGTCACAATAGTCCAAAAACACAAAAAAATATAAAAAAGATAAAAATCATGGAAAACTTCTATGTGTTTGCTGTGTTTTTGCCATAATTGAACATCAACCTCAACAGAAACACCAAATCTTTCAAAACCAAAAATGCTGAAAATCCTGTAAAAATGATCCAAAATTTCCAAAATTCTGAGAAAACACCAACAAAGAGCCAAATTTGCACATATGCACCAACTTTTTGCGCATTTAAACTGACTTTCTGCGCATTTGACAGTATTGTGCATCTGGACTCTATTTTTGTGCATACAAACTTAACCAATATTGCGCATGCATATCGACTTGTTGCGCATTTACCTCCTGTAGTTGCGCATTTAAACTAGAGAGCAAAAACCATATCTTCTAAAGAGCAAAATTTGTCAGAAACCAGTTCAAACCTGTTCTAGTTTTTGAAAGTCTGATTGAGACCTTGCAAATCAACCATTTGTCCTTCTTTTCCACACCATAGCTACTTGTTCATCCAAAATCTCACCAAAAATCTTCTTCCAAATTTCCAACAAGGTCATAGCCAAATTATTCTTGATCAAAATCAAACCTTAAACAAAACCTAGTGAGACTCCATTACCAAGGGTTACTTATCCTTTCAGAACTCCACTAGGGGGTGGTGCAAGACTAGTCAATATCAAGTATATGAATTTCTAACATCCTTACTTAGACTATCGCTTTTTGTATACCCCACTTTGTTTGACACCAACTAGATCCAAGAAGAACCTTGCCAAAACCTTGTCTCATTATAGCATCTTGCTCAAATTGTCCAATCTTACTCCATCCCATTCCTTTACTACCTTGCATGGTCTTGACAAGATTACAAAAACAAAAATAGTTAGAAATGGCTGAGAAAATGATTCTAAATGCTCACAACAATGATGAAGAAGTTTCTGTAGAGGAGATCCTCCACACGCAGCATGACCCAAGATTTCTACGCCTATTAGAAGGGGTGCTTGCCCAAGACCCATCAAAATTGTTTTTACATCTAGCAAGTCTAGGAGCCAAACTCCCTAAGGATTATGACGTGGAGGCTCTCAAAGAAACTGATGAAGAGAGAATCCTTAAAGGAAGTAGACATGATGAAATACCCACGGATAAGAGCAAAACAACAATTGAATCTTTGGATGCCCTAAATATGATGAACCAGAAAGTTGAAACTCTCCAACAATGATTTTCAGACTTGGAAAGGGGAACATCGACTAAAAACTACACCCTAGAGGATATCTCACCATATCCTTTTGATAGGTCCTTAATCATGATTCCCTTCCCCTCAAGATTTGAAATGCCTAAATTTGATAAATATCAAGGGAAGGGCGATCCAAGAGATCATATCAGAGAGTTCAATGCTGCTTGCCTAGAGGTTGCACATAATGACGCTTACCTTATGCGACTATTTCCACAGAGCTTGGGAGGACAAGCCATGGATTGGTTCTCTAGACTACCACCTGGTATCAAAACATTCAATGAACTTGTCAACAAATTTGTCACTCACTTCTCATACAATATTGAGCATGACATCTCAATATTGGATCCTGTAACACCAAACAGAAAGGGGGAGAATCTTTCACCGCCTTCTTATAGAGATGGAGACAACTGGCAAGCAAGTGCCCTCACCAAATGCTGGAGAGACAAATACTAGAAATGTTTGTTCACAACCTAAAAACGGACCTAAGCTACCAAGTTCAAATCCAATGTCCTACTTCGTTTAGCAAAGTCATTGAGGTGGGCCTCATCATAGAGAAAGCCCTACTCACAAAAGGTCAGATCAAACACTATAAGGACACTCCTAACACCTATGACAATAATGATAAACCTAGGTTTTGGACAAAGAACAAAAACATTGTGAATGATGGGGTAGTAGATGCCAAAAATGCGGCACCTAAACAACCTATTTTTAACCTGTCAACACCCCAAAATAACCCCACACAAAACAAACTAAAAAATACTCAATCTAGATTCACCAAATTTTGGCCTAAAAGAACATTCATGCCTTTAGATGAATCACTAGAAACGGCTCTATGGAAGGTGATCGCCAACAATCTCATAACACTTCCTTCAGCGCGGGAGTACGAGCCAAAGGTCAAACCCCACTGGTGGAATGATAATGATTTCTGTGAATACCATCGAAATAGGGGGCACAAGCCAAATGATTGTATTGCACTCAAGCATACAATCCAAGACTTAATAGATCAAAACAAGATATTTGTTAATGGACATACCTCAAACAATGATCATCAGGCATTCAAGGATCCTCTTCCTAAATACGAGCAAGGAGGTCCTTCCAACAGAAATAACCATGGCTCTAACAACGCAAATTACACGAATATCGAATACGACTATGTTGTTAACCATATCTATGAAAGTGACTCACACATTAATGTGATCACTATCAACAAGGATCCAGACTGCAATGTTACTACCCGTAGTAACAGAGTCACCCTTAGAGGAGCTTCCGTCCTTCGTCTAGTCAATACAGTATCGTGGATCAACTCCACAAAACACCTGCACACATCTCCATGTTAGAACTTTTGCGTCTATCTCCTTCTCGTAGGTCCATACTTGACAAAGCCTTAGCAGAAGCCTCCGTTCCCACAAACCTAGCTGAAGAGCAATTCCAAGCTATGGTCAGTCACATCACCTCATCGCACTCCCTATCATTCACAGAGAAAGATGATATGTCTATCACTCAATCCCATAACGCCTCCCTTCACATTGAAGCTTTCATACACAAGCACAAGATCAAAAGAGTCCTAATTGATGGAGGGGCTGGTTTGAATATCTGCACATTGAAGCTAATCCTTACATTGGGGTTTTTAAAGAAGGCTATAGATCCGAAAAGAAAAATCACCATAAAAGCATATGATGATGAAGAAAGAACGTCTAAAGGAATTGTTACCCTACCAATTAGAGTGGGCCCCATAGTGAAAGATGTGGCTTGTCAAGTCCTTGACATGGAATTAGCATACAACATTCTTCTGGGACGACCATGGATACATGCTTTGAAAGCAGTGCCTTCCACATACCATCAATGTATCAAATTGTCACATGAAGGTCAAGAGATCACCATCCAAGGTGACCCTAACCCCTATCAATACCGCAACTCCATTCAACCTAAACCAAAAGTCATAATCCCAACCAACAGGGCTTCTACTGCCTCTTCATCTCATGTAGACCCAGCTACACTTGCTTCTTCTTCAGGGGCACCTCAACCTAAACTCCAACTCAAAGATAAAGGCTGGGGTGAGTACACGATATCTCAGTCCCTCTGCTTGGCACAACTGCCCCTATTTCCTCAATCCTATGGGAGACCCATCCTAAGAACACCAAAAGCAGAGAAGATCACCAAAGGACCATTTGTGAAATGGGGGAGCCTAGAGGACGAGAGTGATGAAAAAGATATCCTACAATGGTTATACCAGGATGAAGGTAGTTCCTCAACATTACATGACCACCCCATTATATAAACAACACAATATGGTCAAGGTTTTCAAATACTAAAGAGAATGGGGTATGAAGGATGAGGTCCGCTTGACTCAAGCAAGGATGGCATCACTGAACCCATCCAACCTCATACCTTGGCAGCCTGAGACACTACAGGGCTAGGGTACACGGGAGTATCAAAAGACACCAGAACCAACATTAGCAAGGGCCAACAAACGGAAGCATCTACTAGCAATCTGATTGAACAAATTCAGATAATACAGATGGGGAGCAAAACTGATTCTAATGAGTATGAGGGGGATAGCCTCTCTAAGCTATCTTGTGATGAAAAAGATATTGATGTTGTCCATGAGTACGACCCAACCTCCGCAAATGAGGGAAAAAGCACAAGGGCTAGGCCGCTAGAGTTCGTACCACACGATAACCATAGTGAAAATCACGAGGAAGGAATGAGTCCACCCTTGACAGACCCACTAATAGAGAGTACCATCACAGACTTTGTCCACTCCTTCAATAACTCTGTCCTAACCATCAACGCCACTAAACCAGACCAACCTAATGATCCCTTACCTTTGGTACACCCTAAACTTATCGACCGGGACCTAGAAGGTACCACCCCTGAACTAGACACCTTCAAAAATGATGACGCGCTCATCGATTACCTTGAGCTTAGAGATCACATACCTGTAGGTGACCACAAAGCTGGCTATGCTATAGAACTCAATGAGAAGGCCTATTTTGGAGGGAGTACCAAGCCTTTCAGTCATAAAAACATCAAAATAAAAGAATGATCTAACGGTGAAAACTGCTCCGTGACAGTGTTAGATCATCAAAATAGTAAAAACAAAAATGCATCCAATGGTGAAAACCTCTTTGAGGCGCCAAAAGATGGAAGGCTTGACCCTCTCCCCAATCTTACACATTAGGAGAGATCATCAATATTGATAGAACTAGCAAAACCTACCAATGTCAACACAGAGGATGAGCCCAGAATGATCTACATGGCTAAGACCCTCACAGAACCTGAAAAATCAGCATTTACAGATTTCTTCAAAAGAAAGCAAGTCAACTTCGCATGGACATACGCTGACATGCTAGGGCTTGATCCAAACCTCATCATCCATCACTTATCTTTAGCCCTAGGAGCTAAGCCTATTAAACAAAAGCTCAGAAAGATGCATCCTCATGTGGCTGTCATGGTGAAGGAAGAACTGAAGAAACTGCTAGATGTCGGGTTTATCAAGCCCATAGATTATCCTGAATGGGTTTCAAATATCGTACCGGTGGCTAAACTGGTGGCAAGGTTAGAATATGTAGTGACTTCAGGGACCTAAACAAAGCTTGTCTGAAGGATGACTTCCCCTTGTCCAACATCGACATGATTGTATATCTCACGATAGGTCATACCATGCTTTCACTTATGGATGGTTTCTCAGGATATAACCAGATAAAGATTGCACCAGAAGACCAGCACAAAACTGCATTTACATGTCCTTGGGGCACTTACTATTGGTGCATCATGCCATTCAGTCTGAAAAATGCTGGGGCAACATATCAGAGAGCCATGACAATGATCTTCCACGATATGATGCATACTATAATGGAAGACTATGTCGATGACATTCTAGCAAAGTCTCTCACAAGAGAAGGGCATCTTGCAGTACTAGACAAGATCTTTAACAGACTGGAACAGTTCAATGTGTGACTTAATCCAAAAAAGTGTGTGCTCGGGGTTACGTCAGGAAAACTACTAGGCTACATAGTATTTGCAAATGGTATCGAAGTTGATCCCGCTAAGGTGAAGGCCATAATGGAGATGCCACCTCCTAAAAATTTGACTCAATTGAGATCCCTATAGGGCAAACTATAGTCTATTAGATGGTTCATTTCCCAACTGGCAGACAAGTGCCACCCATTCTCTCATCTGCTACATAAAAATGTATCCTTCAAATGGAACAAGTCATGCGAGCAGGCTTTTCAACAGCTAAAGGAATACCTAATGAAGCCACCAGTATTAATGCCATCAATTCAAGGAAGACCTCTACTACTAGACATCTCGGCTACGCCAACAGCCCTAGGAGCTCTCCTGGCACAACACAACCATGAAGAGAAAGAACAGGCCATATATTATATCAGTCGGACGCTTGTTGTGTATGAGCTGCAATATACACCCATCAAAAGAGCATGTCTTGCTGTGGTCTTTGCCTCCCCAAAATGGAGACATTACCTACTATCACACTCTGTTAAACTGGTGGCAAAGATTGACCCACTGAAATACTTACTCAACAAGGTTGCCTTAACAGGTAGATTATCAAAATAGGTCATGCTTCTCAGTGAGTTTGACATAGAATATGTGGATAGAAAAGTGATAAAAGGACAAGTGTTTGCAGATCAACTAGCAGAGGCACCTTTAACAGATGACAACCCCCTGAGCTTTGAATTTCCAGATGAATCTATATTCCACCTCAATACAGCAACCTGAAAATTGTACTTTGACGGCTCATACACTCAGCATGGATCGGGGGCAAGTATCTTGTTGATCACACCTAATGGCGACACTATTTCAAAGTCATACAGATTAATGTTCCCTTGCACTAACAATGTAACAGAATATGAGGCATTGGTCATCAGTATCAAGCTAGCAGTTGAGTGGAACATCAAGGAACTTCAAGTCTATGGTGACTCACAACTGGTCATCAACCAAGTAAATGGCGACTACCAAATGAAGGATGAGAAACTGATTCCTTATAAATGCATGGTAGATGACTTCATGGAGTATTTCGTCAAGATATCATTTGAACAGATACCAAGGATCGAGAATAAAGCTGCAGACGCAATGGCTACAATCGCATCTCTTCTTGACATTCCAGGCAATCAAACACAATATGAGTTCTTAGTAGAGCCAGTCTCCTGTCCTGCTTATGACACTCCAAATTCCCATATCATATGCCACATCGTAGGAACCGATTCCCCTCTCTATGGTAAAATATTTGCCTATCTAAAAGAGAATACACTCCCACCCGACCTCTCCCATAACTAGAAAAGAACCTTCATCTGGCAGGCATCCCGGTATGCCATTGTCGCTAACACCCTGTATCGCCGAGGTCTCGATGGTACTCTCCTTAGGTGTCTAGATAGAGAGGAATATCAAACTGCTCTAAGCAAAATACACGATGGAATATGTGGGGCTCACTCTAGTGGCCCTACCCTAGCCAAGAAACTCATACGCATGGGATACTATTGGCCAACAATGGAACAAGACTCCTATCAGTTTGTAAAGAAATGCAAAAAGTGCCAAATCCATGGGAACTTGATACATGCACTAGCACAGGAGCTACAACCATTGACAACTCCTTGGCCATTTTGTTAGTGGGGACTCGACTTAGTGGGCAAGATTCACCCCCCTTCATCCAGCAGACACAAGTTCATAATCACTGCCACTGAGTACTTCACCAAGTGGATTGAAGCTGTACCCTTAGCCAACATCACCGGCGAACAAATTGCCTCATTCATCTTAAACTATATCATTTGTCGCTATGGTATCCCTTTGTCCATTATCACGGATAATGGACAACCCTTCAAAAATTAGGATGTTAGAGAACTATGTGACAAACTCCACATCCAACACCGCTTTTCCACCCTGTATTACCCCCAACGCAATGGTCAGGCAGAGGCATCAAATAAAACCATATTAAAAATCTTGAAAAAGACTGTCAATGATGCCGACCGTGATTGGCATGTTCAACTAAATCCCGCGCTGTGGGCCTACCGCACAAGCATCTGCACACCCACAGGTGCAACACCATACTCCCTGGTTTATGGAGCTAAAGCCATCTTGCCCATTGAAGTCGAGATCCCATCCTTGCGAGTTTCGTTAAGAGGCCTCATCTCTGATGAAGAATACAAAGTAACTAGACTACAAGAGTTAGAACTGCTGGAAGAAAGAAGGCAACAGGCCTTTAACCAACTAAAAGCATATCAGCAAAGAATGTCCAGAAGCTACAATCATAAGGTAAAGTCCTGAGTCTTCCAAGTTGGTGATCTCATCCTCAGAGAGAACCCCAGAAATTAGCTAGATAGAGAAAAGAAAGGAAAGTTCAAACCCAACTGGTTAAATCCTTATGTTGTCATCATGGCTTATGGATCGGGGGCATATCAATTGGCCACATCTGAAGGTGAACTATTCAATGATCCTTTCAACAGCATGCATCTTTGCAAATTCTATACCTGAAAACCCCGATGTAAGGGAGTCCTGAAAAAATCCAAAAAAATTGAAAAAGTGATAAAAAACAAAACAAAAAAATCAAAAAAATAGAAAAATGACAAAAGGATAGGTACCATGATGAAAACCTGGCAAACAGGCGTCATGTGTACTTTTGGCTGCGTGTGCAAATAAAAGTCAGTGGTGAAAACCTGGTAAATAGGCGCTATCTGCGACAAACCACTCCCTCCATCTATGTTGACTTCATTGACTCTTGTCTCCATCACACCAAACCAGTCCTTTGAACCATCCCGAACTACATCGCCTCTGAGCTATCACGTAGGCAAGGCCATTATCCATGCGCCCTCGAGGCTCCGCTTCCCTATCCATCTCATATCTTGTCATCTATCCTCTAGTCCATCCATGGTCCAAGCCTCGAACTACGTCACCTCTGAGCTATCACGTAGGCAAGGCCATCATCCATGCGCCCCCGAGGCTCTGCTGTCCCATCAGTCCCATATCTAGTCTTTCTAGCCAAGTCCATACCACTTTTGCAGATCCACCATCACCTAGCTCTTAGGTCCATCAGGGTTCACCCTGAACTACGTTGCCTCTGCGTCGTCACGTAGGCAAGGCCATTTAGCAATGAGCCCCCGAGGCACTAGGTCGGTCCCTTAGGGTCTGTCTCTTCACATCTGTTGTTATCTCACCCATAATAAGTCGATCCTGATCTAAACTGGGGGCAACTCCTTGACCTAGTTGCGGATTTGGGTTCTTGAATGCCATCATTCTGAAAGGAGATACCAATAAAGGATTGCAATACTTTCACTAGACACCTAGAATAAAGTTCTCAACGCATAACATCAACCTGTCCAAAACAAAAACAAAGCAGAGCACCATATCAAAACACTCAAAATGATTCTATATCAATTATGGCAAAAGACACATCTAATGCAAGAATGTTTTGTCAATAGGTCAATTTATAAGGTCTTGAATTTTTGCTATCATGCCTTTCTATGCTACTCAAGGATGCCAAAAGCTAGAGATGCTATGATGGGGGCATAATTGTTTTCTTTGTCCACTACTTGTGGATTAAACTTTAGTAATGTGACAACTTATGTCTAAAGACGTGATCGGCAAAATATCATTGAGGACTCCGAGGTCTAAACATGAAAAGGGGCAATCCTTGTCTATTAAAACGTAAGAAGTGCTCAGGTCATCTAGATTCAAGTTTGGCTAGATGCTTGTATCAACTTGCTATATCAAAATCCAGGTAAGGGATACTCAGGACATCTAGGTCTAACTATACCTAGATGCTTGTATTCTCTTACCACATTTCAAAGAACAAAAAACACCAAAAAGTACCTGATGATGAAAGCAAAAGACTTGCAAAGATGACAAATCCATATCCACATCCGTCTCATATCCAGCAACTCCATATCATACACACAATAACGCAAACCCTGTAGTATATCCAAACGAAAGTCAGTATTTCTCCATGTCTTCTTCTACTCCGCTCGTCTATATCATCTCTATGTTGATTGAGTACATCTGGATATATCAAACACATAGCATATAAGTTGCATATCACATCACATGAGATAGTCATTTGCATGATTACATCATTTGAGATCAATTTCCATACATTTTAGATCATCCATATACATTGTGCATCCATACATCATATCGAAAGAAAATAAAAAACATAGGTCACATACATATCAAACTGCATAACCATATCCATACACATTAGCATTTGCATAACTCAAAAGCATTCTACACATCCATCTAGTATGCATAACATATACAAACACATCATAAAATCAAATTGCATCCATAGCATATAAAATGTAAGAACATATACATGTAGACCATCAAATAGGTAGATCATCATATAAACATCCAACACATGTCCAAATGTACAATATATCATAAACTCTGTCCAAATCCCAGAGTCATGTCATAAGTGTATACAAAAAATGGTGATACATGTCTCAGAATAAAAATACATCTATCGGCTATCTTAGCCATCATCAAAAAGGTGCCATAATACACGTCAAATATAGGTGTCTGGCTCTAACTAACTCTGCCATTGAGGAACACTGCTCCTGGCACTAGCCTCTCCTCTATCCACCCCTAATGGTGGTGGGCCCCTCACTGAATCCACAGACTAAGACACACCTGCTCTCTGCGTTGCCTCTGACTGGCTTCGGAAGCTTGAGGCTCTCTGACTCGCTGGCACAACACTGTGATATAAGCCCTGGTAATACTGAGTCTGTGCCTGAGATCTAGTAAGATCACTCTGTAACTACGCTACCTGGGCCTGTGACTGTTGTACCTGTGCCACCAAGAAACTGGAGGTCCCATCGGTACCCATGGCCATCACGGCTGCGTCCCGCTCTGCCCTCATAGCCTGCATACTATCTAAGGTTGCATCTCTCTCCCAGCTCAACTCTGATATCTGAGTTGCATCTGACTCTCTGCGTGACTCCGCTGCTCTCAGATGAGCCCTCAGCTGCCTAGTCTAGGTCTATAAAGAAACCAGAACCTGCTGCTGCACATCAGGCTGTCAAAACTACTCAGCCTGTGCCACCTGCTGCGCTGGCACCTATCCCTGTATCGACTATGCCACCTGCTGAGGTAGTAGCATCTGTCTTTGGGCTATCTCTGGCTGCACTGGCACCTGGACCTGTGTCTGTCCCACTGCCTGTTACCCCACGAGCCCCTCTCTGACTCTCTGCCTCTGTCTCTATCTCCCATCATCTCCATGATCTCTCCTCCTCCGCTGTCCACCCCTCCCCCTGCTAGCTCCACCCCCTCCATCTGAGTCACCCTCATCTATATGAGGAGCTACCTCCCCAGGACCTGAGTAGTGAGGAAACAGATGTGCTGCAAACCACTCTTCATAGTCTGGCATCATGCCAGCATCTACTATGTCTCTCCGCATCGGCCAGGCTACATAGGGAATCTACTGAAAATCAGCCAATGCCTCCTCATAAGATACCACAGGACCCCACCTATACCGCTCGGCGTATGTCCTAGCAAAGCGTGCCTCGCCCTGCGGTCTGCCCTGAACACGACCAAACTATCTCTGAACTTAGCTGACAATCTGTCGCTCCAAAATATACTGAGTCCTGCCGATAAGCCATCTCGTCTGGAAGCAATAAGGTAGCTCATCTGCCTCGTCATCCCATACCTCGCAGTCAATGTATGGCCGCCAGACCATTGCATCTAACCCATCAAAGGCATGCCTCCAGTACTCAAGCCTCCCCAGCCTGTGCTAGGAAATCACACCTGCATAGCCGTAACTATAGGGCTCACCCCTCTGCCTATGAAATACGCAGATCAGCCGTGTGATAGCAATGTGCTCCCATAACCAAAACTGTAAGAGAGACCCGCTTGTGGCTAAACCAGAGCCTCGGTGGTACACTGCCTAATGCATGTCTCTATATAGGTGTGTAAACACGCACACACCCCATGCATACTGGGTCCCATCGGTGATCATACTCTCTAGCACCCGTCCCCAGCCAATGGGGAAGTCATGCGCTCTTCTATCAGGGCATACTATGCCACCAATCAGTCCAGCCACTATGCCTGAGAAGTAGTCATAACAGTCATGCATGTTCTGCCACAAGATCTCCTCCCCTGCCAACTCGGGATCATCAAAAACCCGCCTACACTCCTCCAGCCCAGCGTCACACTGTGACTCGTACTCAACCAACTCTCCCTGAATAGGGAGGTGCAGAATCTGATAAACATCCTCCAGAGTAATGGCCATCTCTCTCGTTGGAAGATGGAAGGTCCCATCCTCACTGTGGAATCGCTCCACGGCAGTAGTCACCATCGCCCAATTCATGCAAACCTCGGGCATGAAGAGCACATGATACAAACCCATAGCACCTAGAGCCTACCACTCCATCTCGGTCAGCATATACCGCTGCAACAACAGCAACGGGAACAACTCTCGTGATGTCAGAACGTCCTGAATATCCTCCTGCAACTAAGAAACGCATACCGTCAGTGAAATCCAAATCCATATCAAAAACCTACTCCAAGCAATCAAGCTATCCTATCATTGGCTCAACATATCAAATTAATCAACACAACATATCATCTCTCGACTAGATTCTCAGCAATCTCAGAGATTGCTAATCAATTGACGCATCGATCAGGATGCCAATTGGGTTAATTTTGTTAAGTCAACTGATTTGCCTAAAAGTGCAAATGCGCCAATCTAGGTGGCAAATGCACCATTTCATACCAAAAGCGCAACTTCACCATGAATGCACCACTTCCTGACACGTATGTGCCATTCTGGCACATGCGCAACCTATTATCGCAAATGCGCAACTTCCCGACATATGCGCCATTCCATAGATCGCATGCACAATACTATCATATGCGCACATTCACAGAACATATGCATACATTCACAGAACATATGCGCAACTTCGGGACGAATGCGCCTCTTCAATGCTCAAATGCGTAAAAAGAACGAATGTGCACATTCATGACTCAGATGCGCAAACTAAACAAATGCGCCATTTCGCAGGGTAAATGCGCAATCTCGCGACAAATGCGCCATTTAGGAGCGCATATGCACAAAACGGGTGTTCTTGCTCATCTACCTCAGTTGGGTTTCCTAGCCATTAATATGCATAAAAATTGACTTTCGACAAGTTTTGAAGAACTACATACTGAGGGTCCTGCCTCTGCTGGCCGATCGAACCGTCGACTCCGCTCAAACCGATGCTGCTTGCGCGGAATATCCATCTCTCTAGCTGCCATGCTCTCCTAAGCTCTCCAGAGGACAAATCAACTATGGACAACTGTACAAATGAATCATACTTGTGGACCCAGCTCCTATATATAGTCAGTGGCACATATCTGACTGTATGACCCTATGACAGCTTCCCATGTCTGTTTCTCCGAACCATAGCCCGTTTTTCTCCAGCCTAACCTGTCTTCACCTTCCTTTTCGTGAGATTGTCCGTCTCACGCCTTTCGCCTTCTCCTCATCCAAACTCCCGAGGGGGCATCCTATCACCGTAACCTGTACCAGGGGCAAACTGGGGCATGTATCAGCATCAGACTATTCCTATTCTTTGAAACAACGTGATAAAACACATTGCTTCAAAGAGGGGCAAAATGTATACACCTAAAATTGGCTCAGGTCGAATTAAGTAAATATTTTAATATTTATCTTAATTCTTATTTTCTTCTGTCAATTAAATAAATATTCAAAATTTATTTGATTGTTTCATTATCCCATAATTAAATAAAGTCATTTTATTTAATTAAATTCCCTCAATTCTTCTAATGTCTAAAGTCCAAAATCCACCTCATCTCTTCCACCTCACCATGTTGCACATATAATTAAATATTCTTAATATTTAATTAGCTAATATCCTCCATTTTCCAAAATAAATCTTTAAATCAATTATCCTCCACCAAATTGAATATTTAATTCAATGTTCCCCACTAGCCTTCATCAATTGAAAATTTAATTCAATGTTCCCCACTAACCTTCACCAATTAAATATTTAATTCAATGTTCCCCACTAGCCTTCACCAATTGAATATTTAATTCAATGTTCCCCACTAGCCTTCACCAATTGAATATTTAATTCAATGTTCCCCACTATCCTCCACTATTGAATTCTTAATTCAATTGTCATAACCCACTGTCCTCCACTATTGAAGTTTTAATTCAATTGTCATAATCCACCATTCTTAAATAAAGAATTTTTAATTCATCCATTATGAATTGAAGATTCACAAAAAATGAGAGCCATTGATCTCATCTTTTGATCCTCACCCTCCATTGCTTTTTTTGAAAATCTATAAATAAAACCCTCTTCTAAGCCATTTGGGGAGGCACTTCATTTGACAAAATAACTATACCCAAATTTCTCTTCTTCGCTTATTCATTCTATTTTAAATGTCCTCCATTATCATGTGTTTAAAGCTCACATTCAACACAAATAGGTACTACAACCATTCTTCCTTTGTCATCTTCAACAAGCAAGCAAGCAAGGAAAGTTTCTGAGGGCTTCACAATCAAGATCAAAGAAAGATAGGCAAACAATGGAAAATGATAGGTAAAAGAGATTGTAAGTATATTCACTTGTGTTGGTTTTAATCTTCTTTGCTTTCAACTTCCATTGGTGTTTGGGTTATATGTTTTCATTAATTTGACTAACCACATTTCTCCCCCCTCACATGAACAGTAAGTACAAAGAGAAGGCTGATGAGAAGAGAAGGCATAAGGAATTTGAAGTGGGAGAAGAAGTAATGGTGTACTTGAGAAAAGAAACATTTCTAGTTGGGACTTATAACAATTTGAAGATGAAAAAGTTTGGACCTTGTAGGATACTCAGGAAATTTGATTCAGGAAATGCATATGAAGTAGAGCTACCAGAGACACTGGGTATTTCACCTATTTTCAACATTGCAGACATTTATTAGTATCATGAAGCAAAGTTCAGTGACAACATGGAAGAAGACTTGAAGAAGCAGTTACCACAACAAGCACCAGAACAGATTGAAGACATTTTGGACAACAGAGTTGGATGTAGCACTAGAGGAAGACAATACAAAGAATATCTTGTGAAGTGGAAAGGCAGATCAGAAGAATATTCATCATGGATTTCTCAAGCTGAGGTGGACCATCTTAGTTCTCCCCTAGCCCTGACAAAGTGAGGGACTCACTTTTTCAATAACCCCAGATGTCTGATGCAGGAGTATCCCTGGTTCAAGAGTAATCTTGCATCAACCAAAAACATTTGCATTTCAGTTCTTTCATTTTCCAGTTCAGTTCAGGCAGTTCCGTCAGAAGCAGTTTCAGCTTGTGGTTTAGTTTTGGCAATTCATATCTTGTGGATTTGGACTTAGCTCCTACATTCATTCATCTACATCATATCATGAATTTAGAGCATTTGGATAATTTATCAGAAAGATATCGCTTTCATAAGTTGGCTATTTTCTCAGAGAAGAGCATTCTAACAGTTCCTGATAACCAGCTGAAGGAGAAGGCTTGCAGATCATTCCTTGACTTGCGGATCTCAATGACACATCATTCAACATCCTTGGGTTCATGGCTAACCTACCCCAAGGGTCTATGCATTGTTTCATTCATTCGAGGAAGCATTCTATGCATTTAGGTCTGACCTATCTGTGAACACGTTACAACTCTTCATTGGAGTTTGTGACCTTCCTTGGCCGACGCGAAAGAATCTATTAGTCTGGAAATGATATATAATGTTGTAATAGATCCTTAGGAAAGCAACAATTAAGTTCTCACGATTTATATGATAGATAGTTGGCTCCTTCGCGAGAGGACTTCAAAGCTTTATCTTGGGCATGTATGTAATCAGGACTTGATGCCCAGTTGTAAGCCCGCATGTTGCTGGCCAAATTATATTTGAATTCTTTGATATAATAAATGACCGAATCTGCATTTGTTCCATTACTTTGAATTGTTTCTATTGTGTTTATTCTTGCTGCACGGTCCAGACAGTTCATTCTGTGAACCCTCCTACCGTGACTGCACCAATTTGTTTAATAGTGTTTAATGAAATTTTATAGGCAAGAGCTTTATGTATATAAAACATAATATGATTTTTTTTGTTTTGTAGGCAAGAAAAAGAGTGCAAAGAAAATGCAGAGAAAAAACAAAAGGAAAGAAAATATACAGTGCCACCATGTTGTAGAAGCCAAAGCATTTGTGCTTCAACAAATGCAGTTGGTGAAAACAATAGTTGTGATGATGTGCACCCTGATATAGCACATGGTGATGTGCAGTCTGATATAGCACATGGTGATGTGTAGCCTGATATAGCACATGGTGATGGGCAACGTCATGATGATCTCTTGAACAAAGTCTAAGAGAGACTATTGAAAAAAATCAGAGCAAAGGAACAACAGGTCTATTAATGATTTATTCAACATTAAAGGATGTGTTTGAAGTGAAATCTGCAGAGACCAGTACTGATCTACCTACTCATGCCACACCTGATGTGGCCAAGGAGCATGAAGTTTTGGTAAATGAAAGTCATGAAGAGAAACCGCTTGCATCTGCTATGCCTCAGAGTGCACTTGTTGCATCTAGAACTTTTGATGGAACTAGTAGATCAACCATAAATACTGGTAGTGGTTTAATAGAAGATGTGTTTGCTTTTGTCAAAAGACAAAGATTGAGTCAAGATTTGTACAAATCTACATAGATGAATGCAAAAGAAATAAAATTAGAAGGCAAGAAGCTATTCTTGGTTGAGGTATCGAGAGATGGTGAGCCAATTGGGCCAAATGTTGCAAAGTGGGCCTCCGAGTTGGGTGTAAGATGCAGGGCCCATTTGGATATTTGCAAATCAAGTTTTGCAGAGCAAGATCCACGAATTGTGGAAAATGTTATACAAAAAATAGAAAATGCTTTTGAGACTACTGGTGGACAAATCTCTAGAAAATATTACAAGCAAAAGATGAGAATTTTGATGAATAATTTTAGATACAATTGCAAAAAAAAATCATGGAGGGAAAAGAGAGGTTAGACTCCACTCTATCTCCCAAACAGTGGGAGGCATTGAAAGAAAGTATGCATTCTGAAGAATATTTGGCAAAGAGTAACAAAGGCAAGAGAGCAAGAGATAATGTGAGGGCTAGATATACATTTGGCCAAGGCGGGTTGCAAAGTAAGATGGACAAATTTGTAGTAAGTGTATGGCTTTTTGGTTCAATTTACATTGTGTTATTTATTTTGATTTTTTATTGAACTGACTATATGTTGAAATTGACATTGTATTTTAGGTGGAAAACAATAATAGAGAAGCAGGTGCAGAAGATATTGTCAATTATATGGAAACACTAGATCAACCTAGTAAATCTAAGAGTAGGATGAAGTGGAAATCTAGTTCGTCAATAGAGATTTCATAGCCATCTATTAAATGCCCAGTAGGAGCCTTTCTAGATCATGTCAACTCAAATGAAGGGTACTGATAGGTAATGAGTTGCATATTCAGTCTCACTCAGCAAGTTTCATAGTTGGTTGCCTTTGTTAACCCTGTAATTTCTGCATGGAATGAGCATAAATCCACATATTTAGATGAGGTAAGAGGCTCTATTGATATCATTTCTTTTTTTTTGGAAATTCTGTATACAAATGCCTCTTAATATCTAGATTATTGAAATATTAGCGTAGGAGAATCCAACCCAATTTCTTTATTGTTGGAGTGATCCAGAAAATGTTCTTCTGGACAAATTTATAGCTTGCATTCTTTACTTAACTATTGAAAGCTTTGTATATTTTTTTGCATGATGGTTAAACCACACACAGAAAATTTTTATCAAAGCAACAGGAAAACAAAAACACCTTCATGATGTCAATAGAGTTGTCGATATTGATAGTGATCATGATGAGCTGGACAAGAATGTGCAACACAGTCATTATAGTTGTGTTGAATTAGTTGAGGTAATATAATAGTTGTCAATTATTTGTCCCAATGTTTTGTCATTCTTCATGCTTAAAATTTTCTTTTGGACAACAAATTATAGCTTTTGCATTCTTTAAGTTGTAAGTTAATTTGTCCCAATGTTTTGTCATTTTTCATGCTTAAAATGTTCTTTTGGATAAAAATTTATAGCTTTTGCATTCTTTACTTGACTTATATTAATTTTTACATGATGATTAAACCACATGCAAAGCAATTATATGAAAGTAGAATGAAAAGAAAAAGGCCTTGTCAATAGAGCTCTCTGTAAAATTGTACAACTTCATGTCAATGTTGATAGTGATAATTATGATGATGAACTCAACGAGCATGTGCATGATATTCATAGTAGTAGTCGTGCTGAACTCGAGGTGAGTGCTATGAAACCACATGCAAGTAAGTACTATTCAAGTAAGTAATGGTTGTTTTATTATGTAAATAAGGGTAATCATTACCTATTTGATAGAAGCTAGTTAGAATAGTAGTGAAGTGTAATTAGCTAGTATACATAGATTATGGAAATAAGGGAGAACATATAACTTACATATGGAAGATTAGAGCTTAGTTGTAATAGAGTGCATACATAGATTTTGACAATGCATTAGTGCATTGTGTTTAGGGATGTCATGGTCCTTAGTTGGGGGGACTTCATTGCCAATCCATGTCTCTTTCTAGAGTACTTGTATAGTCTAGCACTACTGTAGTCTTGCCCTCCATTTGTTTGTACCTTGCAATGGGTTATTTTTTTTTCAGAGTAAAAAGTTGCTTCTTTGTTTTTCAATAGAATCAAAAAAAGCACATACAAAAACTGATCTGTTCCAAGACATAAGACGTTACATACAACTGTCAAAAACAATATAATGTGTGTTTTATATCTCAATATAATGTGTATTTTTTTTTTGTAGACATTTATTGATAAACTCCAAGAAGAGGATAAAGTTGGGGTGTTGGATGCGTTTGATGGTGCTACTATGGACATTGGGCAGATTCACTCACTATCTATTGTACATGGAGTCAAATTGAAAGGAACAAAAGATGCAAAAGTAAATATTTTAAAGATCACAAGTAACATAACCCTTGTTTATGAAGACAAAATAGATGGAGTTGTCCGTCTGAAAGAGAAAGAAGGGACCTTCACATGGTGGCCACTAAAATATTTGAAAAAAATGACATAGTTGATGTTTATCATGTGCTAGCTGTTAGATAGCTTGGCCCACTGCTTTATGTAATAGTTTGAATGTGTTGTTCAGGGATCTTAGTGTTTTTTGTTTGTTTTGGAGCTATATAAGCAAAAAAAGGCATTGTAACTCAGTTTTCTCAGTCACAGCACTGAGAATCACACTTTGTAACACATTTTTCAAAGAAAAGACACATATTTAAGTCTTATGGGTTTTTTGGACTTGATGTCATGCTGCTTTTCCTCCCTAAACATTCAGCATCACTACCTTATATGCCTTTATGAAACTCCTAAACTAGTTGTTCATAAGCAGAGTTATCTTGCAACTTTCTTGGATGGAATTTGAAATGCAAAGTGCAACACTCTGAAGGACATAATATTCTTAGCAGTATAAAGAAAATGACCATATCCTTCCATCTCTACACTGTCCAAATCTACATCCTGTGCTAATTTGATGATAGTCATGAGAAAATGAACAAAATTTTCAAATTTAGATGAAGTTTTACTATTTTAGTAAAAGATGTCAAAGAACCTCATCCACCTAGCGAAGACAATTCTCCCCTATAGAATGCATCGTCAATTCCTAGGCTTAAGCTTGCAAGTTCAATAGGCAAATTCAACTTAAAATGCTCTACTTTTGTTTGGAATATGAGGTGAGTGTTTGTATGCAGACAATAGATCATTTTCTCTAGAAGATAACAAATAATTCTTATTGAATGAAAGTTGCATGCTCTGATTTTTCTTTGCTTACTGAAGAATATATTATTTGGAAAAGAATATGAATGGCAATGAATTGCAACTCGTGTTTTGGAACCATAACCAGATCACTGTTTAGGGCTCAACAATAAACAACAATAAATAAATCTAGTCACAGAGTACTCGCATGCATAGACATACATGGAAATGTAGAAGCATAGACAAGGTAATCTCATGCTTTCTCGCATCACTGCTGGCATGAATTGAAGAGTTTGTGGGAGAGCGGGTGCCTTTCATGATATCACATTTCTTCGAGGCATTTTTTGAAATAGTTCGCTTGCCTTGTCTATGCTTCCACATTTTCATGTATGTCTAGTAGGGCACTTGTAACTACAACATATGACAAAAAAATCTCTGTTGTTATGCTTTGATGGATGTCCCTTTGTTATTACTGGATATTTGATGTAGTGTACATTATTATAGTGCAAGCCTATTTTTTAGATGGTTTCATTTAGTATCACCAATATTCTTATACTCTTGCCAAGTGTATACATTAAGAGAGAGATTCAAATGACAGAGGAGAAGGTTATATAGTGGTTTTGATTTTGCATTATTCATGGTTTCCTTGCAATGGACTGAATATGTTCAGGTGATAGAAGTTTGTTTGAGTGTGACTGTATTGTGTAAACCCATATAATAGTGCTCAAGTTATGCAAATGTTCATGCGAATGGAGTTTAGTAATGTCAAGGGTCTATGATTATCATAAGTGTGAAGATCATTGTGTTGCATTTACTTGTGTACAAAGAAGAGAATTGAATCACAATACTACATAATGCCATTGTATTACTATGTTCTGGGAGTGTGTTTTTCTTTGGACAGTAGTATGCTCTAACTGAGATCATTGACACTTGAAGGTTGAGTGAATTTGTCAATATTCATGTGACAGAGGTCTTGTGGTGTCTTGGATTGATTTATGATTCTTAGGATATCTATCTATGTTTAGTCAATATTTTAATTACAGAAAAATAGCATAATTTCTTGTTTCATTTATCACAGAAACAAAGGCCTCTTCTGATTGTAGCAGAGGATGTATAGAGTGAAGCATTGTCTACATTGATCTTGAATAAGCTTCATGCAGGGATAAAGGTTGGTGGATTTTTCTATTTAAATCTTGTTTACTTTTTAAATTGTTTTTTAACTTTAAATTCTAAATCCTTAGCATTTTAAAAATATATTTGTGTCTGAATTAGGTTTGTGCTATTAAGACCCCTGGTTTTAGTGAAAATAGGATAAATAACTTGCAGGATCCTGCTACACTTACTGGTGGATAGGTTAGGTTTATGTTTCTATGTATCTACTCTCTTTTTTGTCTTTGGAGTTTCTTGTTTGTTATGCAAGTTTGGCTTCTTCATGTGACACCTATTGAACCAAATTTGTTTCTCAATTGAGTTAGTTTGCATATATTTTGCCATTTTGTTTTCTCCACTTCTCAAGGAAAAGTATTTATGGCTCGTAGTTATCTTCAGGTCGTAGCAGAGGATCTTGGTATGGAGCTTATCGACAAAGTAGAATTTGGCATGCTTGGAACTATAAGCACAAAAATCATACACATCCTCCACGAGGACCTCTATGATGATTCAAATCCTTGTCACGTACATGTAAGCATGAAATAATGTCCTTTAAGCAACAAGCCTCTTGATGGTGTGTCCTCTTGCTTGTCTTGTGTTGTTTTCTTCTTTGTCAATTTCTCTCTCCCCTTGTTTGCGACGCTTTTCAACACTTGTTGAAACACTTGTCGACTTGTGTTTTCTGAGCTTTCAACCTTGCTCCTAAGCCTTGTGAGTGTCTTGTAGCTGAGTTTTCACCTCTCCCCTACGTTTTTCATCTTGTGCACCTCCTAGAAGCCTTCTAGAGGTCTCCCTATCCATCTCCCACTTTTAGTTTTCAGTTCTGCCAAACCAATCCAAATCTCCCCCTATTATTTCTAGATCTCCCTCGGGAGATCCTATAGGTGCAAGTGGAGATTTGGATTCTTGCATATGACTGACCTATTTCTGGAGGTAGAACCCCTCATTTTCTTCTCTTCTTTCATCTCCCAACCTGATTTTCTACATCAGACCTTGTCTAGTCCAGATCTCCCTCGGGCAACCCATGGTCGCCCAGGGGTGACCCTACTGGTGAATGGGGCAACCTTGCCATTTTTCTAGCTACAGAAAAATTTGAGTTTCTCACTCGTTTTTGCTCCATTTTTGCTTGTTTTTCTTCCAGTTTGCATGGTTTTTGATGCCTAATATAGAGTTAACTATTTCATGCACCCACACATGCATAATTAGCTCTATTTGATCTCAAATTATCTCTCCAATCAATCTCATGTATTCCCTCACCTCCATTTCCTCTTCAGTGATAAGCTATCTTTGCTTCATCACTCTCTAATCAATTGAGTTCACTGGGTAATCAATCCAGTGAACTCCCCAATCAATCCTTGTTAACTCATCAATCAAATGAGTTAACTTCTCAATCAATCTCATTCCTTAAATCTATAAATACCCCTCACTTCTTCATTATTTTCCAAGTTGAGCAAGTTGGAGAATGCTCTTCTCATCTTCACAAGCTTTTTCAAGCTTCTTCATAGGCTTTTGAGCCTCTTTCTTTATCTCTTTCTTTAGTTTTACCAAAGCTTCAAAGATTTCATTGTTGCATAGCTTCAAAGATCTTCCATGGAGGCAAATTCATAGTGCACACAACTTTTGCCAGTTTTTGCTCTCCAACTTAGCATTCAAATGCTCTCATAGGACGAAGGTGCCTTTTGATTTATTCATTGTTCAACCAAGCATTTACGCTACTTCATTCAACACCATTATGCTCAATCAAAGCTCTCATTGATCTCATTCAAGCTTCATCAAAGCTTCTTTTTTGCTTTTTTGTGTCATTTTGTCGTCAAGAGGATTTCCCACTATTGCAAAAGGACTTGAGGTTGCCAATATCAAGGATTTCTGAGGGTAGTGGAGTCACACAAATCTTCATTTCTTTCAGGTTTCTTCATTGCTTTATTCAATTCATAGTAATTAGAAAACCAAATTTTCTCTTAGGAACAATAAATCTTTGCTTTTTCCTTGATAGTTAGATCTTGCATGTTACAGTAATTGTTTTCATATTCCTAAATCTAGATTATTTGAAGAAACAATTTCCCTTTTTTAGATTAGATTACTTCAAAACAATAAAAAAACCAAAAATATAGATTAAACTTGCATTAGGAAAAATCATATTAGCTTCCATTCATATTTCCCTTTCATAGATTAAAGAGCACTTTTTATTTCTAAATTACTAAAAAAGCACAAAAATACATTTGCATATCATTTAGCTTTGCATACATATAGAAACCCTAGAATAGACAAAATTGCAAACCCTCGATACCATCATGAGGTAACCATGGTTAAACAATTCAATCAAACCCTCCATACCATCACGAGGTAAAAATAAGTCAAAACACAGTCAAACCCTAGGTCAACTAAACCCTAGGTCAAAACCCTAAGTCTAGTTATAGATTGGTCATCACACTTTCACCTCTATCTTGGCTCATGAATGTTCCTAGGAGTGAGAGGAGAGTGGGAGAGGGCTATTCGTGATGAGATCAAGGAGATCAATCCATGTCTAAAACAAGAAACATTTGTTCTACCACAAGGAGACCCATTTGTCCTCTTATTGTTAGAAGAACAAAGGCAACTCCAAATACAACAAGAACACATTCAACGCATTGAAAGTTAATAGGACATAAACACAAGAAATTGCTTACCTACACAAAGGTGGAATAGAAGAAACCCCAATAGGAGAAGAGAAACTAGTGACCCTTCAGGTCATAGGGTTATCTCAACTACAACTACAATCGAATGAAACATTCAACTAAGCACACAATAACAAAGGCCATAGGACTTGCTGACCCCTCTCCGCGAAGTCCAGCACTCCAACAAGCTGGACCCCCACCATGTCTCACCTCTTCTCAATTGGCTACTTCCACGAGAGCGAGAGTGATGTGGAAGATTGCCTCGTGGAAAGGAGGGAAGGGTCTATGTGCATGCCGAAATTTGACTCGATAGCCCCAGGCAACCAGAGTCATGATTTTGAGGGTACATATTTTGGTGAACCTGACGTGAAGAGCAAAGCCTCTTGGTTATGATTTTGTGTCCCATTGTGTGGATCTCATTTCCATCATCATTGTCATATACGATGTCAGCTTCACCACATATTTTGGTGAACCTGATGTGAACAACAAAAACTTTTGAGAGAGTCTCTTCACATTTTTTTGCATCATTAAATCAATTTGGGATGGATTCAAATTTAGGGGACATGCAACAGACGCCCCACAACTTATTTTTTTTAACAACCCCACATAAGAAGACATGGTCATTCAACTTGAGGAAATCAAAACTTGCCAAGAATGGAAAATATATCAACATGACCAACTCATAACAAGTCAAAGAAAAATAGCTACCCAAATAGACAATGAGGTGAGCTATCAAAAGAAAAGCTTACAAGAAGCTTGGGGGGCACAAAAACCTCCCCATGTAATGCATCAAGATAAAATGTCCATGACATGTGAAGTGTCATAAAAAGGAACAAGTAGGGTTAGTCAAACCCCAGCACAAAGAAATCCATCTCAAGGTTGTAAAACTCAAAGAATGGAAGAAGCCTCACTCATAGGACTTATAGAAAAATTGGCCCAACGAATCAGGACCCTTAAAGCTAGAAATGGTTGTCAAAGTAAAATTCAAGAAAAACCTAGGGCACAGGGAAATCATTTCATTGATAAGATTGAATCAAACGAGGGGGCAACACAAAATCCCCCTCATCTAAACTTCCATGAAACATCCAGGCATCCCTTGCCCTCACAATCCAACATGACAAGTCTCAATCAAATAGGTGGGATTCCTATGATGCAAGATCAACCGCAAATGATCCCACCCAATCTTCAAAACATAAACACGACACCATCTAGTCATCCAACTTTTTTAGGATATCAACAATCTAGCATACCCTTTCAACAAACACAACAAGATCCACTTGAAGGGCTAATGTTTGGAGGAACAAAATCCTTTACACATAACTCCCTCCTAGGAACATACCTTGAGTATTTAAAGGAGCCTCTTGACTACAAAATTTGTTAGGTTATACTACCATGGCCTCTCCCTGAGCTTCCAAAATTTAAAGGAGAGGGTGATCCCAACTCTCATATCAAGGCTTACATCATGGTAGTCTGAGAACTCCTTCCTTGGGATGGGGTGGTAGCAAAGATCTTCCCAAAGACTTTGGAGGGTATCGCTTTGGATTGGTACTATCGACTCCCAAAAGCATCGATCCACTCTTTTGGGCAACTCATTGATTAATTTGTGGCTGCCTTCGACATAAACAAATTGGTCAAGACAAGAATATGAGAATTTTTAACAATCAAACAAGAAGCCAAGGAGTTGGTTGCACACTTTATCACACGATGGAGGAAAGTTCTCTATTCTTCAACTAGTGCATCAAACATGGATCATAGAGAACTTTGTGATCTCTTCTTACATGCACTCAACAATGACATATGAGAACAAGTCCAAAAACTCCCTTACAAATCATACGAAGAAGCACTTGAAAGTTCCCTTAGAATTGACCAAGCTGCTATTGATAGCAAAAGAAGGGAGTACGATTCCAATGGAAGGTCGATAAACCATGATACAAATAACAAATCCTAGACAAACGATCAAGACATAGATGGGTCAATAAACACTTCACCATCAGGGAACGACAATTATGACTACAATAGTCATACAAATTTGGGAAATGAAAATACCAACTATCCCCCGAGAATCAACAAAAAGTCTTACAACAATCATCATAAATCTCAAGAACACAATCATGATAAATATTGCTCATTTCACAAGAGAAGGGGGCATGAGATCAAGTCATGTCGAGGTAGCATCGCTTCATATCAAACCTCCCAAAGCATCAACAAAAAGCATTCATGGACACATTCTCACAAGATGAAGAACTTAGTCCCAACACCTTTGATCACAACACCTTAGGCCTTGTGGAATTGGGCAAATATCAAGAAATTTGTGTCACCCAAGGACCAGAACAAATAGATGAGACCAACAATTCAAATTTTTCTCATATGCTAGAGTTTATCAAGAGTTCTCCTACACAAAAGAGTGCTCTCCTCGATGCCTTAGATCTAGGCCATCTAGTTCAAAACACTCTGAGTGAAAAGTGTTTTTCTTCAACATTTGATTTTGAAAAGTTAATGTCAGACAATGACATAGCTAAACAAGGTGATCTCCCCCTCCATCTAATAGTCCAAGTTCAAGACTGTTCAATTAAATGTGTAATGATTGATGATGGGTCTGCAATCAACATAGTCTCCTTTTCGCTTCTTCAAAGAATGGGTTATGATGAAACTCAAATCACAAAAAATCTTCCATCCTTAGAATTCATGATAACCCAAACATTCAAACCATGGGTAAGGTCAATCTTCAAATCACATTGGGTCCTAAAACCCTCCCAACTGAATTTTATGTCATCAATGAAGAAACCACTTACAACATGATCCTAGGAAGGCCTCAGATCCATAGGATGAGGGCTATTCCCTCCACATTATTTCAAGAATTACACTTCTCATACATGGGAAAAACCCACGTTATCAAAGGAGATCCTGATCCTTTCAGCCTTTATAGAGTTGAACAAGTCAAAAAGAAGGGAAAGTCCATGAAAACCACTAATGACCCAAAAATCAACACTTTTGAAAAAGGAGATACATCAAAACAAATTGCAAACATAAACAAGACCTCAAAATGTATATGGAAGGGGGAAATGAGAGAATTCCCCTTCGATCCCAACTTAACAAAGTCTTATGCTCCATTCAACTTAGTGTCCATTCCAATTGAACTAGATATAAACATCCCTATGGTTGAAACCATGACAAGAGAAGAAGAATCAAAGCTCACACAGAAACTAGGAGAGTTAATACCAACTCCAATTGCCCCTCAAAATTTTAAAACAAACATGGGAACTCAACAAAAAAAGAAAATGGTAAAGCTAGGGGGCAAATCATCAAACAATGAAACATGTGAGTACACGAAACTCCTCAATGAATACAAGGACATTATTACACCAAGTCTTCAAGTGTCCTTGCAAATCCTTCCAAGTGAAGTTTAGACCAAATTGGATAGGTCCAGAAATAGTTAAAGAGAGACATCAAAAACAATACTATCTCTTGTGCATTATGGAAGGAGAAGATTTTAGCATCTCATAAAAATCATAAAACATAAAAACACAAAAAAATAAAAAAAAATAAAAATGTCAAAAACAATTTGTTTCTTGCATTTTTGTATCATTTTGTCCATCTTACATTACAGTCACTAACTTGCTCTTGTACTATTTTCTTTTCAATAAGAAGTATAAGGTTGCCTAGATATACGTCATCCTTTCAGGACCTAGAGATTCCCCATTTTCACAATCGCCATTATCCCCCTTCATTCCCAGTGATTCTAATCAAAGCCTAGCTCTTAGCTTTACACTGATCCCAGTCTTAATGAGTCAAGATGTTAGGTCTAAACAAAGTTAGTATTCAAACCTACAGTGTTCAAAGGAAGCTTGCAAGTGGACCTTCCCAATTCTTCCCTAGTATTAGAGAAGTCCAAACAAATTACAAAAACCCTAGGTGGCACTCCACCCCTTATCTTTCCTAGCCAAAAACGTTAGGAAGATCAAAAATTTGAAGGAAGCAATCTAAAATTTAAGTGAATAAAAAAATGAGTGATCAAAATAAGAGTGTAAGAGATCAAAATTATTGCATATCAAAGTTCCAAAAGCATTCATTTCTTGAAAAGTCAAAAATCCAAAAAAAAATGAGAAAAATCAAGCGAGGAAACTACAAAAAAAGTAAAAAAGTAAAAAAAGAGAGATACAAAAAAAAGAGTGGAAGAGAGAAGATTGTTGAATGTCTGTACTCTTGGGTGGAGATCAATCTAAGCTCTAAGCCTCAAGGGTGACATTCTAACAAAGAAAGAAAGGTACAAAGCACACACACACACTAGCTGAGAAAAACTAAAGAGTCTAGTAGTCTCTAGGATCATCTTCTACCAAGGGACCCTTGTTCTTTCCTATTTATCCTTTACCCTGGGTCTACCTTGCTTTCCATCTAAGATCTAAGTCTAGCGAACATCAATAAAATTTGTTACTTGTCTAAGTTGAAAGATTGTCAGATTATCTTATCTAGATAAGAATCAATGTTTATCCTTTAGCAAAACCCAAAATCGGAAGCACTCCATTTTCACTCCCGCTCCCTGCTTGAGTTAAAAAGCCCATCTCACAACCTTGAATAGGTCTCTTATATCAGGACAACTTGCAATCCCCTGGATTGAAAATCATATTAAAGAGCATACATGTTGTTTGTTTCACATTGCATTCATATCAAAATCAGAAAAAGAGTCCTAAATAAATAAGTCCAATGTCATATCTCATGACATTCCATAGTAGTAAAAGTTTCATTTCAACATCTCTCATGTTTTTGCATTCAAGCATATCGTCACTTGCATTCATATATATATATATGCTCAAAAAGACAAAAAATAAATTGCATCATCCATATGTGATCATCCTAGGTATGCATTCTCCTAAGAAAAATAAAATCTCTAGCCAACCATATGCACAAGAGGGAAAGTGAAGTACAAGATGTCGACTAAATCTATGTGTGGATCTCATCAAACAAGGTCTTGTAACAATAAAGTGTAAAACAATGTCTGAGCACAAGTCACTCATCCAACATATCAAAAGAGAAATAATGTGTAATCAAGTACGCGAGTCTCCCCATGCAAGGGGGCAAGGGTAGAAATATCTTAAATGTAGGTCTCTCAAAAGACCTCAAGGAGTATCAAATCAAACCTTGCAAAATCTTCACAAAAACCATAAAAATTGGAAAAATAAAAAAAAAACCTAAAAAAAATTGTAAAACATAAAAAATCCCTAAAAATCAAATACATTCTTCAAAATTGCAATAAAAGGAGAACTTGTTCTCCTCTCTAGCTTAGCATGTCTTCTTTTTTTCATCTTTCATGTGTCGTTTGCGTGCATTCATTCCTACAGGTCTAACCGACAAAGGCAAACAACTAGTTGAACTCTCACGATCTATGGTAAGTTCGTCATTTCAATTTTTATTATTTGTTTTGATATATTTAAATGCCAGGGTAATACTATTTATTATAGATACAATTGCGAGAAAATTGACAATAGGTAAGGCCTAGTTCAAGAATGGTACCTACCTTTCATGTAGACTACCGTCCTCAAGGGGGCAAATATGTAAGCACAAAAATCATAGACATCCTCCATGAGGACCCCTATGATGATTCAAATCCTTGTCACATACATGTAAGTGTTAAATAATGTCCTTTAAGCAACAAGCCTCTTGATGAAGTGTCCTCTTGCTTGTCTTGTGTTGTTTTCTTTTTTGTCGATTTCTCTCTCCCCCCATTTGCGACGTGCTTTTCGACACTTGTTGCGACACTTGTTGACTTGCATTTTTTGAGCTTTTGACCTTGCTTCTAAGCCTTATGAGTGTCTTGTAGGTGATTTTTCACCTCTCCCCTACGTTTTTCATCTTTTGCACCTCCTAGAAGCATTCTAGAGGTCTCCCTATCCATCTCCCACTTTCATTTTTCAGTTTCACCAAACCAATCCAAATCTCCCCTTATTATTTCCAAATCTCCCCCAGGAGATCCTGCAGGTGCAAGTGAAGATTTGGATTCTTGCACATGACTGACCTGTTAATAGAGATAGAACCCCTCCTTTTCTTCTCTTCTTTCATCTCCCAACCTGATTTTCTACATCAGATCTTGTCCAGTCTGAATCTCCCCCAGGCGACCCATGGTTGCCCAGGGGTGACCCTACTGGTGAAAGGGGCGACCCTGCCATTTTTCCAGCAGTGGAAAAACTCAATTTTCTCACTCATTCTTGCTCTATTTTCACCTTACAATTTGCACAGTTTTTTATGCCTAATATAGAGTTAACTGTTTCATGCACCCGCACATGCATACTTAGCTCTATTTGATCTCAAATTAACTCTTCAATCAATTTCATGCATTCCCTCACCTCCATTTCCTCTTCAGTGATAAGCTATCTTTGCTTCATCACTCTCTAATCAATTGAGTTCACTGGGTAATCAATCCAATGAACTCTCCAATCAATCCTTGTTAACTCATCAATCAAATGAGTTAACTTCTCAATCAATCCCATTCCTCAAACCTATAAATACCCCTCACTTCTTCATTATTTTCCAAGTTGAGCAAGTTGGAGAATACTCTTCTCATCTTCACAAGCTTGTTCAAGCTTCTTCATAGGCCTTTGAGCCTCTTTCTTCATTTCTTTCTTTAGTTTTACCAAAGCTTCAAAGCTTTCATTGTTGCATAGCTTCAAAGCTCTTCCACGGAGGTAAATTCATTGTGCACACAGCTCTTGCCAGTTTTTGCTCTCCAAGTTAGCATTCAAATGCTCTCATAGGATGAAGGTGCCTTTTGTTTTATTTATTGTTCAACCAAGCGTCTTTACACTGCTTCATTCAATGCCATTGTGCTTAATCAAAGCTCTCATTGAGCTCATTCAAGCTTCATCAAAGCTTCTTTTTTGCTTCTTTATGTCATTTTGTTGTCAAGAGGATCTCCCACTACTATAAAAGGACTCGAGGTTGCCAATATCAAGGATTTCTGAGGGTAGTGGAGTCACACAAATCTTTATTTCTTTCAGGTTTCTTCATTGCTTTATTCAATTCATAGTAATTAGAAAACCAAATTTTCTCTTGGGAACAGTAAATCTTTGCTTTTTCCTTGATAGTTAGATCTTGCATGTTACAGTAATTGTTTTCATATTCCTAGATCTAGATTATTTGAAGAAACAATTTCCCTTTTTTAGATTAGGTTACTTCAAATTAATAGAAAACCCAAAAACATAGATTAAACTTGCATTAGGAAAAATCATATTAGCTTGCATTCATATTTCCCTTTCATAGATTAAAGAGCACTTTTTATTTCTAAAATACTAAAAAAGCACAAAATATGTTTACATATCATTTAGCTTTGCATACATATAGAAACCCTAGAATAGACAAAATTGCAAACCCTCGATACCATCACGAGGTAAAAATAAGTCAAAACACAGTTAAACCCTAGGTCAACTAAACCCTAGGTCAAAACCCTAAGTCTAGTTACAGATTGGTCATCACACTTTCACCTCTATCTTGGCTCACGAATATGCCTAGGAGTGAGAGGAGAGTGGGAGAGGGCTATCCGTGACGAGATCAAGGAGATAAATCCACAACTACAATAGGAAACATTTGTTCTACCATAAGGAGACTCATTTGTCCTCTTATTGTTAGAAGAACAAAGACAACTCCAAATACAACAAGAACACATTCAACACATCGAAAGATAAGAGGAAATAAACACAATAAATCACTTACCCACACAAAGGTGGAATAGAAGAAACCCCAATAGGAGAAGAGAAACTAGTGACCCGTTGGATCACACGGTTAGCTCAACTACAACTACAATCGAATGGAACATTCAATTAAGCACACAACAACAAAGGCCACATGACTTGCCGATCCCTCTCCATGAAGTCCATCTCTCCAACGAGCCAGACCCCCACTATGTCTCGCCTCCTCTCGATTGGCTACTTCCATGAGAGCGAGAGTGACATGGCAGATCACCCTGTGGCAAGGAGGGAAGGGTCTGTGTGCATGTCAAAATTTGACCTGATAGGCCTAGGCAACCAGAGTCATGATTTTGAGCTTACAGGAACAACTAAGAAGGTAGGTAAACATAGTAGTATCCTTGTATATAGGCGTATAATGTTGCTGTCATCCATGGACAAGGTTTTTGTTGTGTTGTTACTCAAATTCTTTTTGTCATTTTAACATTTTATTGTATGATAAGATTAGTTGTTCTTTATTCTAGGTGACTATCTCTAAGGATGATATTATAATTCTTGATGGAGGTGGTGACAAAAAAGCAATTGAAGAGAGATGTAAGTAGGTGAGTTTTATTAGAGTGAAGTGTGATAATATTTTTGCAAGACTATAATGCTTGGTGATAATAGAGCTGATAAGAGATTTGTGTTGGTATGCTTGGCATGGCTGACAAAATATTTGGTCACAGATCTGTACTAATATTGAAACAAGCACATCTGATTATGACAAAGAAAATCTCCAAGAGAAGTTGGCAAAGCTACTAGGAGGAGTTGTTCTCAAGGTTTAACTTATAATCAAACCGTGATCAGTTGTCTGAAGATAATTTTCAATATTTTCAAATTAGGATGATACATTGTATCTAGATTTTTTGAAGGTATTTTTTATTTAATTTAGATTGGAGGAGCCAGTGAACTTTAAGTTGGAGAGAAAAAATAGTCACTTATGCATTGAATGCAATGAAGGAAGCAGTAGAGAAGGGCATTTTACTAGGTAAACAAGTTTTTTAAATTTCATTAAAGCATTAGAGATGGTAATATTTTTGTTAGGAAGGTTATAGCTCTGTGCTTACTGGAAGATACATTCTACGTGGTGGTGTTGCCCTTCTCTATGCAACAAAAGAGCTTGATACAATTCCTATAGCCAACTTTGACCAGAAGATTGGAGTTAAATGATTCATAATGCATTGAAGATATAAATTACTAACCTAGACTTTCTTTTGTTTATGTCTAGAAATAGGCTTTATCTCAGTGTTTAATCATTCTTTTTTTCTATTTTTTGAAGTCTCCTATACATATAATTGCTTCCAATGTTGGTGTCAAGGGTGTTGTTGTAGTGGAAAAACTTTTGGAACAAGAGAATCTTGATTATGGCTATGATGTTGCTAAAGGTGCACTTAGAATATGAGCATATTATGTTCTTAGTACTTAACATTATAAAGTTTGATGACCTTTGAAATTGATGATTTTTTTACTAAATTGATAATACTCCTTTAGTTGTTGATCAGTTGCTTGATGATAATTGTCCCGAGGACTTCATCAAAGGTCTTATTCTTTCTGTTTGTTCTCTCCTTCCTATTGAACCACATGTTGAAGAATGCAAGAAAAAGGTAATGTATAAAATCTCCAAAGCTATTTTTCAATTTCCATAAGGTTTATATTAAGCTAACAATTCTTGTTTTGTCTAAAGTTGTTTATTCCAGGAATCGGCTTCGATTGTTGACACAATTTTTAGAGCATCTTGTGAGTGAAGGAAGTCAGGATGTACATAGGACCCTTAGGCTTCATGTATGGGATGAGATATAGGACCCTTAGGCTTCATTTTTCAAGTAGTTCTTTCATGCAGTTTTGGAGTTGTATAAGAAAAAAATAGAGCATTGCAACTCATTTTTCTTAGTCACAGCACTGAGAAACACACTTTGTAACACATTTTTCAAAGCAAAGACATATAGTTAACTCTTGTATCTGCTATAAGAACAACTTTTCTCAATAAAATTTCATTATTTTTCCTTCTTAATAGTTGTTTCATTATGTGCAAATGAATGATTGATTATGTTTTTCTATGTTTTATGTTTAAATCTCAAAAGCATTGTCTCATTTCCAACACTTTTAGGTAGAAATCAATGAACAAAAACAATTAAATAAACTACCAATTGACTAAATATTCTACCAATTGACAGAGCAGTGAATAAATATGACTAAATATAATGATTATGCAATTAATAAACAATGTATCAATATACTACTAGTTGATAGAAATCAGTGAACAAAAACAATTAAATAAACTACCAAATTGATCAAAATGATGATTAAAATTAATGACTAAATATACTACCAATGGACGAAAATCAGTGAATAAAAATGACTAAATCAGTGACCAGTTAACAACAATCAATGACTAAATTAATGACTAAATATATCAGTGAATAAAAAATGACTAAATAAGTGATAGGTATTTACAACAATCAATGACTAAATTAATGACTAAATATACTACCAAATCGATCAATCAAAACAACCAATAAATGACTAAAAATGGTTTAGTCATCAATTCAGTCACGTTATAAATGACTGGCAATAAACTACTAATGGTCACGTGATCATGTTTAGTCATTTATATGCAATTTTTTAATCATATATTGTTGTTTCTGTACTAGTGGATTCAAGGACTAAATTGTCCTCTCGCAACCCCTATGACATGGATAGAGCTATAACATACTTATCTCATAAAATAATGTCCTTCGAGCCTTGTGGCCGAGGACAACATGAAACTTATATGTTTAATCAACTATGGATTAAACACAATTGGGTTGTAGACATCATCAGATATATTATAAAATGAAAGATAATATCAAATCGATATAAACTAGAGATAGTATCAAATTAAGATGATATCATTCAAGATGATATCAAATCAATATAACCACTATTCTAATACAATATGCTCTTTTACTATTGTCTATTCACTATTCTATATCAAATAATAGTATTACTACATAGACTTTCAATAGAAATGCACATACTTATAAGTTCTTCCTTTGACTACTTCCTCACAACACCCTGATCTTCCCTTGCAAGCTTATACAACACTACTTGGGATTCTATGGTCCCCTATTTTCTTAGACAAGAATAAATATTCTAGTGTCATCCATATGCAAGAATGAGTTTCCATTCTAGTCTTAGCCATGGCTAGAAGGAGAGAATGGTCTGTTTGAAATGCTCATCTTATTTCACTTTTATTTCCCACTACTATCGGTTATTTTTAACCTCCACCATAGGAAATGTGCCTTAATGGCTCCACACTCCCATTCCCAATAGTGGTTATAACATAGGGATAAAATAAGAAATATAATAATATCATAAGCATACCATTGCTAATAATGGATTTGCAATAAGATCAAGTTATATAAAATAATATTAAATAATTGGATTGACTTATACGAGACTAAGCTTACAAGAAGCTATATAATATTATTGTGATAATTATAATAAAATTTGACTCTTAAAATATTAAATCAAATAGTAAAATTTAAACTATTGCAATTGCCTTTTGATGACACCCAATATACTCCTATACAATTATCATGCATTAACGTACAATCATATTACCGACTTGTGTAGGTGTGTGAGGTTCTCAGTTAATATGGTTTGACTATCTACTTGTCACCATCTATCATCCTCTCCTACATGAAACTCTCCCTTGTTGTGTGGGTGGGGAAAAGGTTATCCTGAATCCACCTCGTATCCAACTAGACAGTAGTTAGTCTGTTAGGAAAAAATATAATTGCAATTTAAATAGATATCGCTACATATAATCAACTTTCAGAACATGAATATTCTATCGAGATAAAAAAATATCATTTGTCTCATTATAGTGCGGTACAAAATTGGAATAATTATAATATGAAATTTGCACACTTAATATATTCCAAATAGATAACTAAAAATGGGGTGTGACATATGCAACCTACAAGAGATGTTCAATCCAACCTTAGCCACCAAGCCAAAGGTTACACAAGCCAACCTCAACAACTACTCATGTGCTTGCTTTTATAACTTGACAAGATTGCACAAAACCACTAAGTGGTATTGCATAAACCATGTGCCTTAAAATCATGACCCAAAATTAAATATTTGGTGCTAAGTTTTCCTAATAATAAATATTTTCCCAATGTGACATACAACATACAAGTGGCCCCAAGAATGCCTATCCCATGTGGTATCCACATCTCTAAGATGGACCACAATTAATTATTTATTTTACATTATTAGCATTATTACTTTTAAGTTATGCAAGGTGTACAACACACCTTTCCCAACAATGGATTTCCATGTATAGCAAAGCACTTTCAATAGAGAGAGGTAGATCCCACCTTGTAATGTTATAGTAGAGATAGGTAGTGTTAAAAAATTTACCCATATATAGCATGTTAGTGATGAATAGTCATGGACCCATGTGAACCAATAGGTGAGCACTACAAAGGAAGAAAATGCCATGGAAAGGGCCAACGCCATAGTGATGGATAAAGGATAAGTGGATGGCCAATGATCTAACAGATGGCAATAAGGAGGGGGATCAAAGGGTTAGTGAAAGGTGGGTGAAATGGAGCTATGGGGGAGAAGATTTTTAATTGCATGCTATGAATAAGAATGTGACATGTAATAGTGGGGGCATAGGCATATAGCAATAGCAGTAGTGAAATGTGATTGGAGTAAAAGGACAAAAGAGCTAAGAAGAGGATGCATAGTATAACAATAATAGTAAGAGGAACAATGGGTAGTGATTGGGGGCCTTAGCGGCCAAACAAGGTTAGTGGTCAAACAAATGAGACTAGCCTAAAAGGTTGAGCACTAAGCACTCGATGATAACACTGGTAGCACCAAGCCAAAAGGAAATGAAGAACTTGTGTTAAGTTATTTTTCAACTAGCTACACCAAGTCAACAAGGAAATAGAAAAAGTGCATTTAGCTAGAAGCACAAGCTAAACATATGAATATTGGTGCCAAAGGTATATGAATTTAGGCCATGGTAAGCATATGTAGGACTAGTTTTTAAGGCTTGGCTTCCATGAAAACACCTTGAGGCATGAAATAGAAGAACTCTCATGACATTAAGACAAAAAAGAAACACCCCAAACTTGTATACACTCAATGAAATCCATAGAGACCAAAACACATCCACTTAGGCAAGGATACAAAACCTAACCATATAGGCACACAAAACCCTAATGTAATATATTTTTAATTAGTTATAAGCATGGAGTCCACCAAAGATCATATAGAATAATTTTTTTGAAAATAAAAGGGGTACTAATATTGGCTCTAGTTAGGGATGAGGGTCATATGCTAACACTGCAAGAATTAAAAAAACCTTTGGGGGTAAACCAAGACAACAAAGGGTGGGAAGCAAAGAACAACATGAAAACATACACTAATGCATGCAAGTAGACCAAAAACTATGTACATGGGCCCAACATCAAAACATGAAAGTAAGTGAACCTAACATCTAAAACAAACTACACAAGAATAGACCACTTGTAGCCAATAACATGAAGGCACGAGAAAAGACCACATAAGTATGGCATGCAAGTTACATCTAGAACATGATCATAGGTCAATCTCTACAAAGAGAATTTATGGAACGTGGACATAGACCAAATGAATCACACCCCTTTCCCCTATCAAAAACAAGCTGGAGAGGAGGATAAGTCACCCATGAATTGAAAATGTACTTTGCCTTCATATGCAACACAACCCATTTTTTTTGTCAATTCAAGAACATACTACCAATTTTGGATGAACACTCATAAAAATGCCCATGATGGACTTCACAATCTCCAATCAACCCAAGGTAGCCATAAGGTGAATCAAATTTCAACCATCATGCATATCCCTCACATCCAAGGTAACAGATGATGAGTCATGAACAACTAGGCCATCTACAATATTAAAGCACATGTGTGGGTAAAAATTATCACCATGTGTAGTTGTAGAGTCATCATGCCCACTAACCTCTTGATATAAATTAAAGCCAAAGGTAAATGCTTCTAATTTATATGGTGAAGAAAAACATACTTGAATGCCATTCTAATTTGCATGAGGAAGAGTCTTATTATGCACTTCAAATTGAAAAGTCTCAAGCTCGGGCATCCAATCAAGCTAGGCCACATCATGTTGATATTCAACTTACTTTGGATATTGCGGCCTAATATTATCTTCATATGCATGTAGGTCCCATGAGAAGGCCTCAAGATCAAGTGTAACACAATCAATCCCAAGATAGGGATCATATCCTTCATCAAAATAGGTCTCTAATTCACTTGTGCTTACTCCAAGCTCATCAACAACTGATAGCTAGCATACAAAATCACCATAAGTGTTGATATGCATTCCCATGTTTGAATCATAAGAATGATTCAAAGTACTCTTTAAACCATCAACATGAAAATCAACACTAGGAGAATCCTCAAGAGAAGAACCAAGTTCTTCCATTTGTCTCCCTATTTTAAGTTTTTCAACACATGTTGTAATAAAACTGTTGCAATCAGTCTTGCAACACTTCTCTCCTTCTTCCTTACTCACTTGGACAACCATTCCATGTAACCCCCTTGTATCACAATCAACATTCAAGGAAGACAATACATCATGTACCAAATAAATAGGCCCTTTCATATGTGTCCATAGGATCACCATCTTTACTATCCTCAAAGGCAAGTCATCTTCATCAACAAATTTATCATTAAGTGTAAACCCAATCAACTCATCCTCATGTGGAAAAACATATAGAGCATGGTCTTCATTAATTACATCATATTTAACCATGGAAACAACACAAGGTAAAATATAAAACAAGAAATTAGGTTCTCACTCCTTGGGTTAAAATTTTGCATGCATAGATTCATCATCATCAACCATAAAAGCTAATTCACTTAAATGAACATTTGGATGCATATACCTTATTGCCCATCTAAATGGCTGCCATGACAAGTAGAAGCAAATACCTTAGCCTCTCCAACATAGCAAACACCTTGATCATCAAGATTATAAGCCTCACTAACACATTTCATCTCCTCTAGCTAACTACTCAAGACTACAAACTTACCATTACTGGAACTAAGGGGTGTCACATCAATACTATACGAAGCCTCAACAAACAAATGGTAAATAGGAGAGCAATGCCATTAAATCTTTCCTGACAATGGTTCCATTTGTTTGCTCTCAAAATTATAACTCCATATTCCTAGAGAGAGACCAATCCTTAAGGCCAAGGAACTTGTCATCAAGATAAAAGGGGAAAGACTCATCAATAAAACATGGATAGTTAGATGCCAATGCTTATGAGTGGATAAACTCACCTTCACTTTAAACTTAGTTAAAACTAGAAGGGTATTCTAGAAAGTATCCCTTACAAGACAATTAACTTAGAGAAATGATGGAACAATGGATTGATCCAATTAGTAGTTACACCTAATGTATGATAGGCCCCAAAATTTGTCACCAAGTCTATGACATACTAGCTACTTGCAAGACCTCTTATTAATTTGATAGCAAACTATGCATGAGACTAAGAATATGTCATTTACTATCTGTAATGATGTGTTCTATCTTAGATTGCACTTCAATACATGGATGTAAGGTAAAATGATAATGCATATCCCTATAAGGATGTTACTTGAATGACTCATAAGAGATATATATTACTAAAACAATGAGATATGCACTGAAAGGAGGACAACTAATAATAAAATAACTAAAAAGATTTTATATTTTGAAGAAACATTGATTACGTGGCCTTCTAGACCGATGTTTATTCCAAGAGGGGAAATAGAGTCAAGACTAGCGAAGGAAATAAACCCTACATAACACTTTAACATATCCTGATTATACTCATGTATGAACCATAAATATATAAAACCCTACATATCCAAGCATACTTACACATCCATTGTCAATATGAGGGAACTTGCATGCATTGAAGAGAGGATTATTGCAAGAAACCTTGGCAACACTTTAAAGCCGTATCTAGAAGACCAAACCCCATAGCAGACATACCAACAAATGTGATATAAGAAACACAATAGCATTAAGTTTCCTAAGAAATCCTACAACTTACTCAAAACATTCTTACCTTCCCAAACTTTTTATTTTCATTAATTGAATACCTAGATTCACATCAACACTCTCAATGTAGGAAATTGGTTCAAGACCAACCTAAAATATATCTTACAACCATGCATATAAAACATTTAGTTTACAAAAGCCACTTGGACATAGGAAAATAATCATGTCAGCATTTATGTTTGCATGGCCACCTCTTGCAGTTGATATTCCTGAATGTTGACAAGCAAATAGAAAAAGTGAACTAGTGTGGGCTATGCATATAATATTGGCCCCAAAGGCATATGAATTTAGGCCATGGAAAGGATATGTAGGATAGGTTTATGAGTCTTGGCGGCCATGAAAACATCTTGAGGCATGAATCAAAAGAACTCTCATGACAGATGTCCAAACACAAAAATGAACACCCAAACTTGCAAACACTTGATGAAATCCATAGAGACACTAAAACACATCCACCAAGGCATGTATACAAACCCTAATAATCTAGCCACATAGAACCCCAATGCAAGATATTTCTAATCATTTATAAGCATAGGGTCCACCATAGCTCAAAGGAGAACAAAATTTTTAAAAATAAAAGGGGGTGCCAACATTGTCTCTAGTTAAGGATGAGGGCCACATATTAACACTACAAGAATTCAAAAAATATGTGGTGTAGACCAAGACAACAAGGGGCTAGTGGTGGTGGTGAAAACATCCACTAATGCATGCAAGCAAAACAATAAATATGCACCACCACTAATGCATGCAAGCAAAACTATAAATATGCATATGGCCCACACATCAAAACATGAAAGAAAGTGAAACTTGACACCTTAGACATAACACAAGAATACAACACTTGTAACCAATACCATGAAGGCATGAGAGAAGAGCACATCCCTTGGGCAGAGGCACTGTCAAATATCAGAGAACAACAAAAAGCAATCAGATTCTCCCGACATTAAAAACGTGAAAATGTGCAGTAGACTAGTAGAAAAAGAGGCTTACATATTATATCGTCATCGTAAAAGCAGATTTACAGTCAGCTGGATTGACATGGTGCAGAGTGACGAATTTGTTGCGATTGGTGAATTACACATGAACGCTATATGATCGGTCAGGTGAAATTGTCCTACTCTTTCTTCATAACGATAACTCATTTATTTTTCAATACGCAGATGTTTTTTTCGATCTTAAGAGTTAATTTGCAGGTCCTCCATTTCCCGGGTTTCATTTCCTGATAAATATGATCTCGGCAAAATAAAATATCCGTTCATGCTTTATGATTTAGGGTTTTGACCTATCTCTTGTTTTACATTGCAGCCTTAATTGGACTGACCTGAGCTGTCTGTCTGCAATTTTTGCGTCATTCTGGCCTGTTCTTGTGTTTATTCCTTTTCCTCTTAATAAAGTTTGATTTTAATTTAAAAAAAGAGTTAAGGAGATCATAGGCTGTAGCATTTCTTCCTTTTAATTTGTATTTTTGTGTAGTATTTTTTAAAAAAAAATTATTTAATCATCTTTTTAATAAAGTTATCATAATTAATTGACAGTTTGATTTTGGATATTTGAAGTATTGTATTAAAATCTATTTTTAAAAACAATTTTGATGGATACAAAAAGGTTCTTACTAATATAGATATTTTAAATATAGTATTATGTTAAAATCTTTTTAAAACCAGTTTTGATTGATACAAAAAAGTTCTTACTAGTATAGATATCTTAAATACATCTATAGAGAGCTATTTTATTTACTTTAGAAATATTTTAGTTTATTTTAAATTATTAGTAGCAGTACTATTGGATAAAAATCACTTTAACTAGTGATTAATACTTCTATTTATGCATCAATTAAATGTTATAATTTTTTCTACCTATAGTTTCTCTATTTTTTATAAATTAAACATGCAATTTTTTTAATTACAAATGTTTCAAAAAATAATTATCAATAATTTAATTGGTTTCTATGTTTTAAAATTATCAATAATTTAATTGACTTCTATATTTTACCTGTAATTTTGATTGGTTAGTATTTTAAAGTTTTATGAGTGGAAAATGCCAACAATTTGTTAAATTATCTAAAATATTTTTGTTTACATGTCATTATAAGTCTGCAATAGAAGCCTTTATTTAATAAACTGCTGAGAAAACATAATAACACAGTAGAAATATTTAATAAACTTCTGAGAAAACATGGTAACACAGTAGAAAATTAGACATAGTTGTTGAAATAGCACGGTCTACATGAAAGTCGGACAAGAAGGTAATTAATATTGACTGAAAGGGTGCAGACCATTGGCAGGAAAATTCAATTAAACAAAATTTGATGAGTGCCACCTGTGATATGTGCAAAGCAGGGCTTCACGAGCATCCACTATGGTAATCACTTAATGTTCTGCAAATTGTATTCAATTCTTAAGCTAGAGAATTGTCTTTTACAATGTTATCATTGTATTCATTACATTGGGGTTTATTTGTGACTAGGGTTTTTAAGTAAAATTGCTTCCTCAAAATACAACTAGAAGTAGCTTGCCGTAGCAAGGGAAAATATGAATTTAAATGCAAAGAAACATTTTCTTCTTTGAGAGTTCAATATCCATGCACCCGTGTCCAGAATAACTGTTTTGATTGGCTTTGAACTCCCTTCAAACTCTCACAGGATTTATCGAATAAGTTTTATCAGCGATTATTATATGGATTGTCATATGTACAATGATAAATAAATTCCTTCTAGTTAAACACCATCAAAACAATGTGACACACACTAATGAGTTATATAGGTTTGTTTCAACTTAATGGTCGTTTCAAACAATGTAATAGTTATATACAAAGCAACCTACTATTATCCAAAACGAGCACCAATTCTAACCTTTATGATTTAGCCTTCGATCCTTCTAACAGTCTCAAAGCTGGTTAATCTTATGACTATGCGGTCATAATGACTTGTGTAACATGCCTTGTCATATTACTCACAATTACACATACAATTTATTAAGAAAGTAAAAGAAAATGATAATTATGAGTAAAATATTTTTTTTTTATCATTTGCATAATTACAAAGAAATAAAAACATATATTTTCTGAATATTTTTCAACTTTGAAATTCAATATATTCAAAGATAAATTATAGTGAGAACATATCATTTTACATTTACATTTATATTACACATGGCAAAGAGAATAATTTTATATCATAAGTCATAACATAATGAATATCTGTCGCTCAAGTCTCGGTGAGTCTTCTGCTACAGAGGGACAACATCATCCGAGTGTTTTACCTCCAACCATAGATTGACAGTCCTCCATACACCTTCCTTCCCGGAAGTGGCCCTAACCTTCATAAAGAGTATAGACATAAGAAACCAATAGGTTGCCATCTAATTCCTAGGTTTATGTCCCATGTAACACAATCAACCATATGACTCTAGACAATGTTCTAGCTAAGTATGATCATTCTGACAGGTTACGTCATCTAGACACTGTGAACCGACTAATGCATGCAGAAACAAATGCATCACTTTGGCAAAAGTTTCAATATAAATAGACATTTGTAGTAAACGTAATCGTGTGTTCACACACCTCTAACTCGACTTGGAGACTATCTCATCCTACAATTTGACTTGTTTGGCTAGTATCTATAGGCATAATTGTCTTGACTGAACTCAATTCTTAGTCAACTAACTTAGCATTTAATCATGAATTTAAGATATATACTAGTATAGGTTTAGAAGATTTAACCTTTCAGAGAATCCTTAGTTGCATTCTTGCACACATTAGAGTTTATGACTTGCTGTCATTCTACTCATCGACTCGAGATTCAGCACTCTTGTGCTATAAGTCATGTTTCAACTTTAACAAGAAATTATTAAACTTCAACAAAAGCTTCTAGACTCTATCTAATTAGAATACCTTAATCTATGGTTTCTCGACTCTTTTACTGTCGACCATAAAATACAATAGACTAACACAAGTCAAAATTTGACTAGAGAGTTTTTAAGTTATCTAAACCCTTCTGAGTAGATGCTAGGGTTTAACTTCTTTATCCCTAATCTCTTTAGTGTATCAAAACACTCTAAAGTAAAAAACATATAATATAGAAACAAAGGCCTTAGTCTTCTATAGACCACTTGAACATTGGTATATCTCTCAATATTATGAATAAACATATATTATAAGGTATATCTACAATGAGATAAAATCTTAGTGAATACTATCATTGTTATATCTTATCCTTGAACTAAGTCAATCTGTCAGTCTACAATAATAAGAATTCAATATCTTCGATCTCTTGATCTTTGCAAGTCCATCAACCTTTCGATATTGAAAAGAGTATGAACTCTTGTGTTTCATCCTAGAGTAAAATAATAATACGTATCATGATGTGGTTTGCATATGTGATATAATATCACCACTCTTGTTGTTTTATTAATACCCATATCATATCTTCATATTCTAAAATAAAAGATTAGATTTCACAAAACCTTTGATAAAACACAATAACACTTATACATATAAGTCTTGGAAACTAATACTTATCTCAATCTAACCTTCTAACTTGCTTCTAGATTAATAGAAGAGTCTTCAACCATTTAGTCTCAGCTTCTAGAAAATAATTTGTCTTGTGATACTACTGTGATAGTAAAAAGATAAGACCACTACATATAGAGCTCGAAATTCATTCTAAGCCTCATGATCATTCAATATAAGTGATACACAATCATCTATTAAGAAGAGACAATCACTAAAAAGTGATTTTGGCCACTTTTTGGCCCCCCATCTATGTGCACATACCCCATGCATGGGTCCTAATTTGTTGAGTTACAACTTATAACCAATAGTGGGAGACTCATTGAATTTCATTACAAAATTTTTACCCCTTTCGTAAGCCACATGCTAGGAAAATCAATGGGTTAGGAGGAGCTTCCTTTGCCAAATCCCTTAAAACTTCCAAACTAATTATGAGCCATTAGATGGAAGAAGATCAATGCAAGTATATATTTTTGATAATACAAAACTTTCACAATTTCCTATGCATCCACATACAAACAAAAAATGAGCTCCTTCACTTATTTAGCCATGGTCTCTTATCAGCTTCCATACATGATTTTGTCATTGTGGATTTAATGTAGGTGCTTTTCTTTATTACCTTCTTGGCATTTACTCCTATATATTTTCTTTTCATTTCTTTTATGCTATGCTCATATTCCTACCTACTCAAAATGAATTTCATTATTGTTGTACATTGGTTCCATTCTTTCCTATGGTATGTTTAGAGTCTTTGAGTAAGTTGTTATACATTCATACTAACTTTGTATTTATGTGTAATATTCCAACACATGGAATGTTATTGCCCTTTGTATTTCCATGTTGTGTGAAGGCTATAGGAAAAATATTTAAAAATGAATATTATTTATTATTTGACCTGATAATGGCTATCGAATTTAAGGGGTTTTTATTCACACAGTCATGACATGAGACTTCCTGATGCCACTGTAGAATGCCTCTTAGTGTTAATAATTAATATGACAATTATTTTGTATTGAATAAAATTATTTACAATAATTTAAGAAATAACAACCAAAAATTACAATTAATCATTTAAGTCATTTAATACAAGTATTAGAAAGATATGGCGTTTATTATTAAGGGAGAGAGCAACCATGCCATTCAAAGAAGGCCCCTACATTTGTTGCTAAGGTGTTTCACAAGCTTGTTGAACTCTTTCTTGTATAATTCTTTTCTAAATAATTGATCAATATAAGAAAAGTTATCATAATTGATATGACAATTATTTGTTATTGAATAAAATTGTTTACAATAGTTTAAGAAATAACAACCAAAAAGATATGGCAATTATTTTTAAGGGGGAAAGTATTGATGGCATTCAAGAAGGCCCCTAAATTTGTGGCTAAGATGTTTCACAAGCTCTTTAAACTATTCCACATAATTATTATGTTATTATTTTCTAAATAATGGAGTTTATATATACTTTTACAAATGATTTAAGAATTTTATTTTAATTAAGTATTTTGTATATTGAAAGATATATGGTCCAAGTTATGTAGAGTTAAGCTTGAATTTGTTTAAAACATGATCAAATATTTTGTTTAAAACATCACCAAAGATTTTTTTGTTTTAGATTTTCAAAAATTGACTATTGTGTAGTTATTATTAAACATGGCCCATTGTGTCTAGTCATTTTTAACCTTAAATCTTGAATCATTGTTATTCATTGCACCATTTGACTTATGTTTGGAATTTTGGTAACTTATGTCCCACTTCTTTTTGAATGATAAGGATTTTGAGTTTCCAAACCTTTTGCGGTACTTGTCCCTTGAAGCGACAATGGGGTTAATCTTTTGTTCTTGTTTTATGGCCTTTTCAAACACCTAATTCATTGATGAGGGTCTATGAACATCTACTTCTCCAATTTGGGGGTTCAGTCCCATGATGAATTTCCATATTCAAAACTGCTCATCTCACTGATACTGAGGAATGTACTTGAGGAGCTAGGTGAATTCTCCCAATATTTAGTTATTGTCATATCTCCTTACCGTGGGTTTTGAAAGTTAGTGTAGACACCTAAAATTGGCTCATGTCAAATTAAGGAAATGTTTTAATATTTATCTTAATTCTTATTTTCTTCTGTCAATTAAATAAATATTCTAAGTTTATTTGATTGGTTCAATATCCCATAATTAAATAAAATCATTTTATTTAATTAAATTCCCTAAATTCTTCTAATGTCTCACATAAATTAAATAATCCTACATTATTTAATTAATCCTAAATCCACCTCATCAATCCACCTCAACTTTTCCACCTCACCATGATGCACATATAATTAAATATTTTTAATATTTAATTAGCTAATATCCCCCACTCCCCAAAAATGAATCTTTAATTCATTTTTATCCTCCACTAATTGAATTAAAAATTCAATTTGTCCTCCACTCCCCAAAAATGAATCTTTAATTCATTTTTGTCCTCCACTAATTGAATTAAAAATTCAATTTATCCTCCACTCCCCAAAAATGAATCTTTAATTCATTTTTATCCTCCACTAATTGAATTAAAAATTCAATTTATCCTCCACTCCCCAAAAATGAATCTTTAATTCATTTTTATCCTCCACTAGTTGAATTGAAAATTCAACTTGTCATATCCACTATCCAAAAATAATCTTTAATTCATTTTTGTCCTCCACTAGTTGAATTGAAAATTCAATTTGTCATATCCACTATCCAAAAATGAATCTTTAATTCATTTTTGTTCTCCACTAGTTGAATTAAAAATTCAACTTGTCATAATCCACTCTTCCCAAAAAATGAATCTTTAATTCATTTTTGTCCTCCACTGTGAATTTAAAATTCACAAATAATGAGAGCCCTTGATCTCAAATCTTGATCCTCACCCTCCATCATCTTTTCAAAAATCTATAAATGAGACTCTTCTCTAAGCCATTAGAAGGAGAGGGAGAGAAGAGAGACTTCTTCATGCATCAAACCTCTGCCAAAATCACTCCACAATCTCCTCATCCCACCACCATAATACCAAAATTATCCCTCATCTCCATCTGATCTATCTGAATCTACTTGTCTCTCATCTACATTTGTGTTGAAAAGCCTTGAGCAATCCACATCTACACACTAGTCTTGGGTAAAATCTGAGGAGACTAATCGGGTGCAACTCCTTCCTGCTTGGATTTGTGAGTCATTATGGAGGTATAATCATTTGTTATTTGCATTTGATTAGTATTTAGACTTCATTTTGGTTTCATTAATCACAGTTAGTTAGTTTCATATTAAAGTAGAGTCACGGCAACCATCTTTGCCTAAATAGGTTCACAAACCGATCCCAAGTTGAATTGGTGGAATCAATTCCCATTTCTAATTTCTTATTAGCTCACCAAATAGAAACTTCTCCTGAGAGATGAAATGCTCCCCAAACAACTTTAGTTATTTCAAAATAATTATAGATCTCAAAATATTTTTCCATTTCACTAAGCAAGGCTTTTGCTCCATCTCCCATAATTGTGGCATCAAATTTGGTTGGGTTGACCTTTTTCATATCCCAAGCTAGTTCATTTGTTAGACAATTACTTACTTCCACCTCTATTTCATTTTCCTCTTGGTTAGGTCATGGTTCATCTTATCTTTCATTGACACTAAGGTCTTGCTCTTTACCAACTCGACCCTCTTGGTCTCTAGGTCCTCTAACCTAATGTTCCAAAGCAACTATCCTTTCCCTAGTCTCATTTAGGGTAGTAAGAATTTGATCTAGTTTAGCTATAGGATCATTTGCATCTTGTTTTGAATTGCTAGGGTCACTTCCCATATTCATCCTAGTTCATACCATGTTAACCTAGTTTAGGAAAGTTATCACACATTAGTGCAAGTAACCCACTTCATTAAGTTTGATGTTCAAGATAAAAATTCATCTCACAAGTTCTCAAAAGAGCAAAATTTTATTGATAGAAGATGGATATTACACAACCTTATTTATAATAAAGTCTCTTGGTTACAAATTTCCAAAATAATATTTAGACAGTTAAAACTCCTTAAGATCATCGCCCTTCTAGTTTATTTCCACACTTATGGAGCTAGGATGTGCACATAGGTACTCCTCTAACACCTCCTTGCTTACAAGAGGGGCATAACATCTACAATTGAAAGGTATGTCACGCACTGTTGATGGTTTCTTTGCTTTTGGCTTAATCTCATCCTTGGGTTTTACTTGTTTCTCTTTGTTCAAATTTATATGAACTATAGTCAATACTAAGGTCTCATTATTAGATAACCATAACTCCTCTTCTTTGAGAGGTGGTTGGGTGGACTTTCCCTTTGATTAGGCTTGACTCTTGCTCTTGTTTTTAAATCACTCATCAATCTAGATCCTCCCATCTCTGTACTCAGAGAAAGAAAAGCACTTTGAATTAGACTTGGTTTATTTGTTTCAAAAAATTTTGCATTCAGACATAGTAGGTTCATAGGCCCTGGTGTTTAAACCTAGGCTATGATGCCACATGTAACAAGCCACCCAATAAGCAAAAAAAAAATCAATAATTACAAATTAAATAACTCACAAATGTAATAGTTTTTGAATTTATTTTTCATAAACATATAGATTCCACATTTCAAATAAAGATGCCAACATTACATCATTATATAGATTTCCATCATATAAGTTTATAAATAAAAGAATAATAAGCCACAAATCTTGATTAGGACTATTGTCCTTCCAATCCACTTGAGTACATTAATTATACATGTTTTAAATTTTCATTACAATTTTTGTTGACCATTAGTTATAATCATCTTATATGAGTGCAAGCAATATGGTTGTCTAGTTGTAGGAGGGAGAACATCCAAGTGCTTTACTTCCAACCATAGACTTGGTCGTCCCCCGCTCATCTTCCCACTAGAAGAAGTTTGACCCTTCAACAAGGGTAATCGATAGGGATGTTTGTAGCAGAATCAAATTTGAGAACCAAGTGTAATATGAATACCCATCACATGCAGTCTATTAGGCAGTCCCTAGATACCCTCTAGCTACCATGATTTCTGAATAACATGGAACCTACGAGTATAGTGAACTGACGATGCTTATAGTTATTGCATCACTTTGGCCTTGAAGCATTCAATTATTAGTCACCTAAGTGCAGGTCATCCGTTCATGACAAGTTACTATCTCTTACTTGGCTCTTCTTGATGACTATTAACTAGTGAGATTATAAATTATCCTTCAGACACCAATCTCTCAATATACCTTACCCTCTCGGTATTCCTTACCCTGAGATGGTCTCACTTCCTAAGGTAGATAATGTTGGGATAATTTGTCATTAACTTTGTAATCCTAACCATTTTCATGTGTCTCCAAAGTTCTTGGAAAGTGTTCTCAAACACATAAAGACTTGAGAGATAAAATATTATTTAATTATATCACTTGGACATGTTGTAATTACTTCATATGTGGTAGGACCCAATATGGGCACCCACTTTGGAAGTGGAGCCCATGAAGACTTGGAGTTGACTTCTTGAAGTCCATGTCAGACTTAGAGATACTTCCTAGGAGGTGGGACCCATCTTGGGCGCCCACTTTGGAGGAGATTCCAATGTGGACTTGGAGTTAGCTTTTTTTTTGCATGAGTATGATGTGGGAGTTAATATTGGAGTTAGAGATTCATGATACTTGCATGTTGCTTGAATGAGCTTGTATGAGCTTGCATGGACTTGCATGTTGTTGCATGTTACTTGCATGGACTTGCATGTTGTTGCATGTCACTTGTATGAGCCTACATGGAATTGCATGTTATTGCATGTTACTTGCATGGACTTGCATGTTGTTGAATGTCACTTGTATGAGCTTACATGGACCTACATGTTGTTGCATGTCACTTGCATGTAGATTTGAGCCACTTGTATGAGCTTGCATGAACTTTCTTGTTGTTGCATGTCACTTGCATGTTGTTGCATTTTAGTTGCATGTACTTGCATGTCAGATGCATGTACTTATATGGAGTTGCATGTGTCTTTCATGTCACTCTAACTCAAGTTTAGCTTTGCATGACTCTTGCATGATGCTATAGGTTGTTGCATGCCTCTTGCATGATACAAACATGTTGTTACAGATTCACATCAGGGATGCCAAGTAATGCATGTTATTTGCACGATATTGGTGTGAGTTGGAGCACTTCAGTTGATAAAGTTAATTGGGAGTTACTAGGCACTCATGAAGAGACATTCAGTTCACCTTTGTTGTTGTCACATAACACTTCGGTTGACTAAGTTTGAGTTTGACTTTTTGGGCACCCATGTTGAGACTTTCAGTTGTACCTCATTATTTTCACATAACACTTCAGTTGACTAAGTTTGATTGGGGATTCTCAGGCGCCCATGTTTGAGACTTTCAGTTACGTGTTGAATTTTACTATGCAACATTGGGGTTCACTATATTGTGCACTTGGTTTTTGCATGAGGATTCTTCTCTTGTTATTGGATACAAATGATTGTATTTTGAGATCCATGGCTTCTATGTAATGATACTTTTAGTTGGTAGAAATTAATGACAGGTTTTTGAAGTTGAAGGAGTAACGAAATGCTACCAGAATTTAGAGAGAATTTTAGTGTTAATGTAAACTTGATTACAAGGATTAATACAAGCATAAATATCTATTTGGGTGTGGAGTTTTTTCCCACAAGGGTTTCTCCACGTAAATTTTGTGTCAACTTCCTTAATTAAAGTCTTCATACCTTATTCATTAAATTGGAAAAAAACTAATACATCTAAATTGGATTATCTTGAAAGTAATTTTTAGATTTGGAACACCACACATGATTAGTTTTTAGATTTGAAAACATTTATAACCAACATAGCTACAATTTTACCTTGTTCACACTTGCTTTTTCTCATCAGATAATACGACCAATAATACAAATAACTATTGTTTACAAACCTCTTGGTATTCTTTACCCTAGAGTTAGTTCTAGTTATACGAAGTATGAGAATAACTATTGTTTCCAATATCCTAGTATGCCCTTACCCTTGAGATGGTTTAATGAATATAAAAAATGTAAAGCATAAGAGTAACTATGATTTCAATTCTCCTGGTATGCCTTAACCTTTGAGATGGTTTAATGAATGTAACAATGCAAAGTATAAGAATAACTATGATTTCCATTCTCTTGGCATGCCTTGACCCTTGAGATGGTTTAATGAATGCAATAATGCAAGGTACAAGAATAACGATTGTTTATAACCATGGAAATACACCCACATAATAATATTGATGCTAATGATAATACATTGTGTACCCACAATTAATGCTAATTTATACATATGTAATTGTATAAAAACACATACTAATATCAAGATTCTCTTGACCCTTAGAGATTAATGCAATATTATTGTCATAATATATAGTCACACGCAACCTACCTATAAACTCATAAAAACATCCACTATACTATTTCATTCTACCACAACAAGGAAGTATCATACATCTACTAAATGGATAATCCTCTTTATTGCAGGGGTTGAATGATCACCATTGAGAATGGTAATAGAAGGAAAGAGACATTAAGAATCATATTCAAAGACCAAGATAATGATACTAATCTTAGGAAAGTCTGATAGCTCATATCAAGTCAGTTAGGGACTGCCCAAGTCAGCTAGGGACTGCCCAACACCATGACTCATACAACTATTAACTACCTAGATGGCATTCTATTATGACCATAATGGTAAAAGTAACATGCATTTGGTTATACAAGGATGACATAGGTAATTTACCTTGATTTTGGTTCTCTAACTTATTAATAGTGATGGATACAATAGACATCACACTAGGTTTATATCTAGCTATTAATAGAGGATTCAACCCCGAATCTGGATCAAAGTTCTAGTCATAGACAATAGTTAATATCACACCCAAATAGACTATGCAGATGGTCATAAGGACAACAAAAGGATTAAAACATCTTAAAATAAATAGTGATATCATCTACAATTAGGTAGATTTAATGATCTATGGTTGATAGGGGTAACACTGCAACTGAGATGATTAAAAGATCTAAGTTTAATAGAGAAAGTAGCATATGAATATGAGTCGAGGACTGCATGGTCCTCTCATGGCCTCTATGCCATGACTAGAGCTATAATTTACTTATCTCATAAAATATTGTCCTTTGAGCCTTGTGGTTGAGGATAACATGAAACTTATGCTCAATTGACTCCATAAACACAACTAGGTTGCAAACATAATTAGAGACAGTATCAAAGAAAAGATAATATCAAATCGGTATAAACCAAATTGATATAACTAGTATTCAAGTACAATCTGCTATATTAATATTGTCTATTCTCCAAATTGAATCAAATAATAGTATTACTGCATAGACTTTCAACACGGATGCACTTACCTATAAGTTCTCCCTTCGACTACTTCTTCCTTGCACCACCCCAATCTTCCTTTGCAAGCTTATACGGTGCTACCTCATATTCTACCACCCTATTTTCATAGACAAAAAAAATTATTCTAGTGTTATCCATATGTAAGAATGAGTCTCCATTCCAGTCTTAGTCGTGTCCAAAAGGAGCGAATGGTCTGTTTGAAATGCCCATATTCTCTATCTTTTATTTCCCACTACTATCAGCTATTTTAGCCTCCACCATAGGAAATGTGTCTTAATGGATCCACACTCCCATTCCCAGTAGTGGTTACAACACATAGGGATAAACTAGGAAATATAATATAATATCATAAACACACCATTACTAATAATGAATTTGCAATAAGATCATGTTATAAAACAATATTAAATAATTGGATTGACTAAATTGAGACCAAGCTTATGAGCAACTATATAATATTATTGTGATAATTATAATAAAAATTGACTCTTAAAATATTAAATCAAATAATAAAATAAACTATTACAATTGTCTTTTGACAATGCCTAATATGCTCCTATGTGATGCAGAGGTAGGAGGACCAAAACTATCCTCAATAACATTAAAAAATAAAAGAACTAATCCAATTTCTTTTGTCAGGTTGAAGAGAACATTAATACAGACTTTTCATCTAATTTTCATGAAGATCCAATGGTAGGAGAGAAAGTTATGACTCTTTTCCCAAAACTACAAACCCTAGGCAGCGTTCAGACCTGCCCTCACCAAAATTGCAATTTCTCTCACAAAACTTAATGAAATTATACCAAACCAAAAGAATTGTAAACTAGAAACACATATCTTTCCATCCATCTATTATATGCATCAATGTGAGGCCGTACCAGGTCGTACCATGCATATTTTTAGACTGCATTTTTAGAAAATTAAACTCTGCAGACCTACCCTCAATAAAAATGCCATAACTTATTCAAATCTTAATAAAATTTGATGCAACAAAAATAAATGGAAATTAGACTCAATACTATTTCCAACCATATATGTCTTGTCCCTGTATCTATCCATACAAAACTGTACCAAATGCTGCAACAGGACTGTTGCAGGAAAAATCTAAAAATTACAATCCATAAAACACTCATATCTCCCTCAATATTGCACCAAATTCGATGAGACTTGAACAAAAATAAAGCTTATTCATCCTAATTCAATATCACATTAATATTTTATAGGTTCTAACCTGTACATGGCCATACAAGGCCTGGAATCAGAGAAAAAAAAAGTTAGAACTGCAGAATAAGGGCTTAAAATCACAAGTTTTCAATCTAATTCACATCTATTCAATCACTCCCTAATTTGTGAAGGTTACAAGGCCTTTTAAAGGCATTATACATGTCTTTTTAGTTTCTCACTATCTTGGAGTGAACGAAGAGCCAAATGACTCTTCACCTTCCAAGTTTGCATCTTTTTTCCAATTTTATATTGACAACCTTTACATGGTTTGCAATATTTTGCATTTTTGAAACTCCTAATGACCTAAACACATAAAAATGACTTGATAAACCTCATTACAATGTGGAAGCATACAAATTTAATCAAACTCAAAGATTTGTCCAGGGCAATATTAATTTCCCAAGGTGCTCCTGCACCATACAACCAACCAACAAAATTTCCAAGTCCCTTGGAAATGTATCTATAACAAAAGTCTCTTTCCTCTGTCTTTATCTTCAATCTTCTCAACTACAATCTTCCAATCAATAGAAATGGTGACCAACCAACCAACAAAACAAACTACCATCTTCACAGAGCATCCTCAGACTCCTTCTACTCCCATCAATGGAGTACTCTTCGGGCTGCAACATCAAGTGCTTCTTCAGGTATCCATCTCTCTCACTGCTTCACAACAAACCAACTCACCAAACCATTCATCTCACCCAACAGCAGATCCTGGTGATGCACCTACCACTCTCTCCTCAGTGGTTTCTCTATGCATCCTTCTCCAGCCAAATCTCTATTGGAGAATGGTCATGACAGACCTCATCTTGTCTGCCCACACACAACCTCAGAAAACATCTTTCTGCAGCTAGATGGATAAGCACCTGCAACCAAACAACTGAGAAACACAAAATCCAAAAGGTGTAGATTGCCTCCCTCAGCAATCTATCTACACAATCAAGATCTTCTCGCTCTTCACCTGCCTTCTCAGTGATAGGAAAAGAAATACACACCACCTAAATCTTTCGCCAGCTCTGATACCAATCTGATGTAGAGGTAGGAGGACCAAAACTATCCTCAATAACATTAAAAAATAAAAGAACTAATCCAATTTCTTTTGTCAGGTTGAAGAGAACATTAATATAGACTTTTCATCCAATTTTTATGAAGATCCAATGGTAGGAGAGAAAGTTATGACTCTTTTCCCAAAACTACAAACCCTAGGCAGCATTCAGACCTGCCCTCACCAAAATTGTAATATCTCTCACAAAACTTAATAAAATTATACCAAACCAAAAGAATTGTAAACTAAAAACACATATCTTTCCATCCATCTATTATATGCATCAATGTGAGGCCGTACCAGGTCATACCATGCATATTTTCAGACTGCATTTTTAGAAAATTAAACTCTACAGACCTACCCTCAATAAAAATGCCATAACTTATTCAAATCTTAATGAAATTTGATGCAACAAAAATAAATGAAAAGTAGACTCAATACTATTTCCAACCATACATGTCTTGTCCCTATATCTATCCATACAAAACTGTACCAAATGCTGCAACAGGACTATTGCAAGAAAAATATGAAAATTACAATCCATAAAACACTCATATCTCCCTCAATATTGCACCAAATTCGATGAGACTTGAACAAAAATAAAGCTTATTCATCCTAATTAAATATCACATTAATATTTTATAGGTTTCAGGCTGTACATGGCCATACAAGGCTTGGAACCAGAGAAAAAAATAGTTAGAACTGTAGAATAAGGGCTTAAAATCACAAGTTTTCAATCCAATTCACATCTATTCAATCACTCCCCAATTTGGGAAGGTTACAAGGCCTTTTAAAGGCATTAGACATGTCTTTTTAGTTTCTCATTGTCTTGGAGCGAACCAAGAGCCAAATGACTCTTCACCTTCCAAGTTTGCATCTTTTTTCCAATTTTACATTGACAACCTTTACATGGTTTGCAATATTTTGCATTTTTAAAACTTCTAATGACCTAAACACATAAAAATGACTTGATAAACCTCATTAAAATGTGGAAGCATACAAATTTAATCAAACTCAAAGATTTGTCCAGGGCAATATTAATTTCCCAAGGTGCTCCTGCACCATACAACCAACCAACAAAATTTCCAAGTCCCTTGGAAATGTATTTGTAACAAAAGTCTCTTTCCTCTATCTTTATCTTCAATCTTCTCAACTACAATCTTCCAATCAATAGAAATGGTGACCAACCAACCAAAAAAACAAACTACCATCTTCACAAAGCATCCTCAGGCTCCTTCTACTCCCATCAGTGGAGTACTCCTCAGGATGCAACATCAAGTGCTTCTTCAGGTATCTATCTCTCTCACTGCTTCACAACAAACCAACTCACCAAACCATTCATCTCACCCAACAACAGATCCTGGTGATGCACCTACCACTCTCTCCTCAGTGGTTTCTCTATGCATCCTTCTCCAGCCAAATCTCTATTGGAGAATGGTCATGACAGACCTCATCTTGTCTGCCCACACACAACCTTAGAAAACATCTTTCTGCAGCTAGATGGATAAGCACCTGCAACCAAACAAATGAGCAACACAAAATCTAAAAAGTGTAGATTGACTCCCTCGGCAATCTATCTACACAATCAAGATCTTCTTGCTCTTCACCTGCCTTCTCAGTGATAGGAAAAGAAATACACACCACCTAAATCTTTCGCCAGCTCTGATACCAATTTGATGCAGAGGTAGGAGGACCAAAACTATCCTCAATAACATTAAAAAATAAAAGAACTAATCCAATTTCTTTTGTCAGGTTGAAGAGAACATTAATACAGACTTTTCATCCAATTTTCATGAAGATCCAATGGTAGGAGAGAAAGTTATGACTCTTTTCCCAAAACTACAAACCCTAGGCAGCGTTCAGACGTGCCCTCACCAAAATTGCAATATCTCTCACAAAAATTAATAAAATTATGCCAAACTAAAAGAATTGTAAACTAGAAACACATATATTTCCATCCATCTATTATATGCATCAATGTGAGGCCGTACCAGGTCGTACCATGCATATTTTTAGACTGCATTTTTAAAAAATTAAACTCTGCAGACCTACCCTCAATAAAAATGCCATAACTTGTTCAAATCTTAATAAAATTTGATGCAACAAAAATAAATGTAAAGTAGACTCAATACTCTTTCCAACCATATATGTCTTGTCCCTATATCTATCTATATAAAACCGTACCAAATGCTGCAACAAGATTGTTGCAGGAAAAATCTAAAAATTACAATCCATAAAACACTCATATCTCCCTCAATATTGCACCAAATTCAATGAGAATTGAATAAAAATAAAGATTATTCATCCTAATTCAATATCACATTAATATTTTATAGGTTCCAGGCTGTACATGGCCATACAAGGCCTGGAACCAGAGAAAAAAATAGTTAGAACTGCAGAATAAGGGCTTAAAATCACAAGTTTTCAATCCAATTCACATCTATTCAATCACTCCCCAATTTGTGAAGGTTACAAGGCCTTTTAAAGGCATTATACATGTCTTTTTAATTTCTCACTGTCTTGGAGTGAACGAAGAGCCAAATGACTCTTCACCTTCCAAGTTTGCATCTTTTTTCCAATTTTACATTGACAACCTTTACATGGTTTGCAATGTTTTACATTTTTGAAACTCTTAATGACCTAAACACATAAAAATGACTTGATAAACCTCATTACAATGTGGAAGCATACAAATTTAATCAAACTCAAATATTTGTCCAGGGCAATATTAATTTGCCAAGGTGCTCCTGCACCACTATGCCATTATCATGCATTAACATACAGTCATATTATTGACTTGTATAGGTGTGTGAGGTTCTCAATTAATTTGGGTTGACTATTGGCTTGTCACCATCTATCATCCTCTCCCTCATCGAGTAGGTAGGGAAAAGGTTATCCTGCATCCACCTCATATCCAACAAACATTATAGTTAGTCCATTAGGAAAAAATATAATCACAATTTAAATAGATATCACTACATGTATATAATCAACTTTAATAACATGAATATTTTTTCAAGATAAACAAAGTATCATTTGTCTCATTATAGTGTACTAGAAAAATGGAATAATAAATATTAAATTCGCACACTTAATATGTTCCAAATAGATAACCAAAAATGGGGTGCACGACATATGCAACCTACAAGAGATACTAAATCTAACCTCAGCCAACATGCCAAAGGTTACACAAGCCAACCTCAACAACTACTCTTGTGCTTTCTTTTATAAAGACAAGCTTGCACAAAACCACTAATTGGTATTACATAAACCACATGCCTCAAAACCATGAGCTCACTAAACCATGACCCCAAATTAAATATTTGGTACTAAGTTTTCCTAATAATAAATATTTTCCCAATGTGACATACAACATACAAGTGGCCAGAAGAATGCCTATCCCAAGTGGTATCCACATCTCTAAGATGTACCATAATTAATTATTTATTTTACACTATTAGCATTATTATTTTTAAGTTATGCAGGGTGTGCAACACACCTTTCCCAACATTCTCCCACTTGTTGTATGCATTGCATAAGAGATCAATAGTAAATTCAAACATCAAGGGAAAAATTCCTATAGCCAACATGTACCATCAAAACATCCAATTTCTCCATCAAGATACCTACAATGACAACCAAGGTGACCACCATCTCAAACAAGAACCATCTCATCCTCCATCATGCCAATGCATAAAAGATAAGATCCTATCCAAAAGAGAGGCCACACTAACTATCACATAGAAGCATGAATCATAAATCAACTTGATATTTGAACACAAACACCAAATCCAATGGTAACAAATGGGCCTGAGTAGCTACCAAGAACTCATTAACATAGTTGGAATACTAACCAAAACTAGTTTCTAAAACATCCAACTAACCATACCTTAAAACCAAGGTATACTCATCATATAGGTAGACCTTATGCCATCAACATATCCAACCCAAGCCACAATCACAAGTCCTTTTATATACACTATTTTGTACCAAGAAGGCTTTTGAGGTAACAAAATATAGACATGTGACAAAAAACCTAAAGACCTTCAACACCATAGTATAATGAGAAAATCCAACAAAAGAAACATATACATCTTGGAACTCCCACTACATGGGTAATGTAAAATCTAAAAATGACCAAAGAATCTAAGAGTCTACCAATAGCACTCACAAGGTGTGGAAATTATCATCATCATCATGTAGTACCAAAGAATTCATAAACAATGATATACAAACCCGCAAACTAAACCACTACAAACTAATTCTCTCACACTAGTCTACATAGCTCTTCCAAGTTCTCCACATCATAGAAGAAAGAGATTAAAGAGCCTCCATACTGTTACTAAAAAATAATGACGTACAATAACAATAAATGACCACAAACATAATAACCTCAATAGCTCCATGTAAAGCTCAATTCTAATGTCATGTGAACACGAACCTCCAAAAAGAAATAATAGACCATCAAGAGAGGACACCTACAAATCAAAACCATGTACCATGTCCTTCTACCAACACTAATTTGCTAAAAATTGTGACAAGTAAGATCTCCTTCATAAAACCCCAAATAGAAAATCCTCCTCAACATCCAACCGTCCAACTCTATCAAATGAGTCACTAACAAGAGGACCAAGAGTGGGGATTGAGATTTCTCCTCCTAGGATACACCAAGCCACAGTTACTCTCTCCATGAACAATATCCTTAATAGGTCCTTGTTGAACTCATGTCTAACTCCAAGAGTATGCTCCTAATTATTCCTACTGAAACCTCATCAAAGAGTAACTATCTCAACACACGATCTCCAAGAAACAAGAGATCTCTAGCCTCACCCAAATCTATCCAATATCCATGAGAACCTAACTGATCATCCCATGCCAACTAAACTCCAATTGCATCACTACAATACCCAAAATTTCCATGGCAAAATGATCACTACGCTCAATACTATAAGACTATCACAAATCACTACCAAAGCTCCAAATGCATAATAAGGAACTCATCATGACATCATTATCTACATATCCTCAAAAGAAGATCATATGTCTCTAATGAACATATTTTATCCTAAGAGCACTTGTATCATACCAAAACTCTAACCGGTAATCAAGAGTTTACCATGGCACAATAACATCTATCCTCTAAATCAAGGATCATCTATCAAACCAACAAATTAGAACTGACACCTCAACCAAAGACCCAAAGAGTCCTCCATGGTAACAAGATGTCAAAATATCCAAACCACATGAAGATAAGCATCTCTTGTCAATAGAACTACGATGTCAAAGAACTCTCACTACATATTAGAAATAGAATCCAAGAGTTCCTCCATGACACCAACAACCATTGCAGAAAATCATCCATCACAAAATAAAAAATCCATATCACTACCAAATCTCCCACTGAATTATGATATTGAGCTACAAATGGAATCATGATAAACATATTCTAAATGAAGATCACCCATGAACCTCACATAATAAAAACACTCAACTGGAAAATGAAGAAATCTAGAGGATAAAGTAGAACCATGATCTCCAAACCAAGAAGATAAACCACCACCTGCAATATAATAATCAATCCATCACTACCAACTAAATTTGCATAAAAAATCATGTGTCAAAGCTCTATGCATACAATAACCTTCTTGACACCATGATCACCACCCTCAATGTACCTACATCAAACTCCCATTGATTTGAGATCCAGAATCTCTCATATATCATAGTCAACAACTATAGGTTCCAAAGTACAACTTATATCTCATGTAACACCATATCTCTCCCTCATTGTGAACATGTATACCAATGCACCAAGTGACCAAAAAAGGCCAACCAATAGAATTTTCATCAACGCTGAATGAGATATGGGTATAAGCGACCCACATCTGAGTTATCTATACAACTTGTAAGTATAGACAGCCTACAAAATCACACAACTCATAGATCTCACAATGCAACATATAGGTTCAATATTACACAAGTAATCATGTAAAATAGAGACAAATAGAGATAAACATTATGCTTATCCACGACTCAAACACCAAATCACCTTTAGATTTGATTTGTCACAAATCCATAAAGTACAATAATTAAGGAACCCAAAAAATAGCTCTACTTAAATGTAAGTGAATAATTAACATATCAACACTTCCAAACCTGATCCACTATGAAGTGCTCAAAATAAGCTCTTTGTCACCTATAAGAAGTCCAAAAATTAGTGACCATGGGCACAAGATATGATCTATCAAATCAATGAGAGAAAAACTACCTTCTAACTAACAATTTCTATCACAAATATAAAAATCTATAAAAATCACTGATACTGGACTATGTAATTCTTAGAAAAATCTATCTGTTGACTATAAGAAGTAATAAATCAGACATATTGGGTGAAAGTTATACCTCTTAAAAAAATTGCCTCCTTGTGTTCATTCATAAATAGTCCTGGTGGCTAGAGGGTGGCAGTGGGTGGTGTCTCCAATGGTGGCAACTTCATGACAACGTGTTGGGTGAATATTTTGTCATTAACTCACTAACGACAAAATGGGTATATCAGCCACAGCTATGATGAGACAAAGTCTCTCCTCTCAGCAAGGGGAGGTTCCCTCTAATTACTTAACTTTTGCAAATCAAACAACTTATAAAATTTATGTACACTAAAAACTATGTTTGTGGTGGTTCCATCTCATCTCATTCTCTTTTTTCAGAATAGATGTTCATATTTCAAACTTTTGATAGAAGACTTATAAATTATCACAAAATCACAGAAACACAAAGTTTTCTATTACCTCACTTACTACTTGTAAACGTAACTATTTGAAGTAGAATGCAGCCCAAAGTCTTCACTCCTCTTCAAGATGATAAAAGTAAATCGAATATAACAACTTGCAGCACAAAGTCTCCAAACTATTGTATTCGCACAAACATGAACATATAATCCACAACTGATTTGATAACACAAAGTTTATCAGAATCAAATTAAGAGCGCTCTTCAATCACTTGAAACAAACTCCACACTTCAATTATTATCAAATAAGATTATGATAGCAAGACGTAAGAACAAAACTATCACAACACAAATAATCCCAAGACAAAGATTGGAATTGAACTTGCTTTCTTGTATTGATAAGTATTTGAATATTGATTTTCACAAAAAGCACAAAGTCTTGATTTGCTTCTCAATTCGCTAGAGTTTTCTTGCAATAGACAAAAGATAATATTTACAAAAAAGGCCCCCTTTATTTATAGGGAAAGACCTTGAGAAAATTTAGGAAATCTACAACTACTTTGACTTATTCAACAAGAGAGTCCTATTTGACTTATGACTTCTCTTGTTTCACATGTAATTACATTTTGGAAAATTACATGTGTAGATGTCCAAAACAAAATTCAATTTACATAACATCTAAGAAAAACAAGCTAAGGCACTAGCTTCCTCCATCTTTTTTCCTCGGGAAGTTCTGATACATGGTTTGAACAACTGACATCTCGCATGCATCTGGTTTTGCCGTATTTTTAGAGATGGTGCGAGCTCGGAGAATTGAATCTTTTACCGCCTTTACCGCCTTTTCATGCTTGTCTAAATTATCCTTCAGGTTCTCTAGAGTCGAATGTTGATCATACAGGTTATCCATTGAGAGCACAGAGGGAGCTTCCTCTTCAAATTTCTTTTGTACCATTTCTTCAAAAGAACTTATCATTTCCTGTGCTGTGAGGAAACTATGATCTTCCCTTGTCAAGGTGCAAGGAAGTTCTTCTAGCCGGTGTAGGAGTGTGACATCACTATCTTCGTTGGCTTCTCGAGCTTGGCACAGATCTTCAAGTAGACTCTTTATTGTGAAAATACGATGAGCTAGAGTCTCCTTGGTCTTGAGATATGATTCCCTGTTGGTGATGACCCTAATCGTGATTAGATTCTTAATCTTGATCTTCTTCATATCTATCCACTCTTCTAGGCTCTCTTCTTGATCTTGCAGCTCTTGTGAAAGTAGATCTACCAGATTGTCCAGCTCAGCTTTAGCTTTGTCCATTTTCTCCTTTCTTTCCACAGTGGTTTTTAGCAGAACTCGTCCTTGAGCCAACAACTGCTCCACTACATCCCCCACTATCTTGCCTCTAGCTTGGGCTTTTTCAACCTTCTATATCAGGGGATCTTCCAGTGTCACTGCCATTGGTTCTACTATCTCTGATGACTTTACTATTTTTTGAAGGACAGCGGCCAGTTGTTCTGCTTTTACTTTGTATTGCTCCTTTTTCCTCTCAGCTTCATCATACTTTTCAAGTAGGGTACTGGCAGTAGTCTGGAAATCTGTTTTGACACCCTCATGAGTCACTTTACCAAGCTCAACCCTTGAGATGACATAATTACTCATGTCAAAAGTGTCAACTGTGGCATCTTCAGGAGGTTTGGCAATTTCAGCATATCTGATTCCCTTTTCAGTGACCAGCCTAGAAATAGTCTTAGGCTTCTTTTTTTGGTTCTTTGCTTTTACGGGCAACAGCTTTTCAATGTCAATCTCATCAGGTGAGATGGCTTGCTTCTTCCTCTTTGGAGTATAGGCAGATAGCCATGGAGGAAGTATAGATGTGTTAACAGCTGGAGGGCGATCCACTACTTGCTTGGTTGTATCTATATTCGTGCCAGTGATAGTGACAATTGGACTTGTGTTGGTAAACACAACACCTGTTTCAACAACCTTTTGTGATGCATCCAGAAGGTTCTCTAAAACAGTTTGTTCCCCAATATCAAAGGAAGGGGAAGATAAGCTTGGAATGGAACCAGAAGAATCAAAAATAGTTCCAAAGTTAGCTTTCATGGATGGAGGAGTATTGTCAGAAGAAACAACAAAAATGGGAGAAAGAGGAACATTTGAAATCGTTGGCAAACCATCAGAAACTAGAACATGAGGAAGAGGTGTAAGAACTTGTGTCTTGGAAGGAAGATCTTTCACAGGAGTCTGAGGGGAACCATCAAGTCGCTCTACCTCTGTATCTTCATCTTCACCTTGTTCAACTTCATCAGATACCTTTGTCTTAGACCTTTGAACATTTTGTTCTTCAGTCTCAACATCTTCAATTTCCATCTGATCATCATTAGTATCTTCAACATCTGACTTAGTGGCATCAGAAGCCTTTGTGGTTTCCTTCTTCTTTCCTCCCTTAGATACAAATTTGATCTTTGGTTTATGTATCTTGGAGGAGGAAGGGGTGTCACTCCTGTTTTTAGTTTGATTCTCTACCTTCTTACCTGTTTGCTCATGTGTTTCTTCTTCAGACCCTGTAAGGAACTCTTTCAACTTAATTCCCTTACTTTCCAACCACAAGTTGGTGTTTGCCAATATTGGTTGGAATCTTTTCCTGATAGATGTCTCCTCCTTGACTGACCATTTCACCTCTGGGAGAGGTGAAGCCTCAACATTTCCTGCCTCATATTTGTGATCTAGGACATCCCCATCATCCTCCATTCCATCTGGAATATCGGCGAGTCCTAGTTCCTCAATTTGACTTAGGTGAAGCTTGTAGAAATCCAGTTTTCTAATCTCATTTTGAGTCCTGAGATCTGCCCATATGTCTTCGACCATTGGCACATGAAAAGTTGACTTCCTCTTGATTTTATCTTGAACCCTTTTGAAGTCAAAATGATTTCTTTTCTTGTAGGTCTTCATGGTGACCAACTGCAACTCGGAGTCAATTATCTTTGCTTTGTTGGCAGATTGAACCGAGTACCTCCCAATTTCAATGGGAAACTTTATCCCTGACTTCTTAAGCTCCATCTGTTTGTTGTGTACCACAATCAGTTGTCTGCAAAGCTCCATAAGAACAATGCGATCACTGGGATACCGTGGTAGCATGTAAGGGTAACCAGGATAGTATCCTACCTGAAGATATGTGAAGGTGGGAAATTGCAAGAACAAGCAACCAAAAGAATTTACAACCTGCTAGGCTTCATCTGAGACTCTGTTCTGAACCAGTTCACCATCCCACAAACACATTGAAACTGAGAAGAAAGCATCATTGACTCTTCTGAAATGATGAATTGACCCCTTTAGAGTGATTTGGGGGTAGTATTCATACACTGGGACCAATCTCCTGTCTCCTACTTGGGTTAAACCTGGAAAGTTCCTCATGCTTGCAGCAGCATAGACAAGATAAGAGGTCATGTAAAATTTGAAGGTGGTGTTGACCCTTATCAGTTGCTCATGCAAAGCATTGCTGATTTGTTCACCCCAGAATATCTTCTGATTACCCCGTAGAATCACCTTGATGTAAGTGTACATCCAGTCCTGGAATTTGGAAGCGAAAGGGAGTCCTCTAATGCGACTCAAGAGAGTAATCAAATCACGCACTTCCTCCACAAAATCACTCCTGTGAAGGTCTTTTGGCCATCTGGTCAAAGTTACCCTAGGAATCTTAAACCATTTGCTGTTTGTATACCTCCTAGTAGATTCCACGTCATTATCATAGTCTTGTTGACCCTGAGCAAAGTCAATCCGCCTGACATTTTCAATTGGTGGACACATGAAGATTTTGTCCATGAATTCTGTGTCCAATCTCATGATTACATTTCCCTGTGAGTCCGTCACAGCTCTAGTATCCCTGTTGTAATGATTGGCCACTTGTAGAACAAATTCAGGATTGTGTGCACTAATTGGAAATGACGCAACCAAATGAATACTATTGTCAATGATTTTCTACATAGGCTTGGAGGGATTTGCTTGTTTAGTTCTATCTACGAACTCGGCCAAGTCCATGTGCCCAATTTTTGTGTCTCTGATTTCATCAACGTTTGACTGCACTGCCGTTACCGGAAAGACACCCTGGTACTTGTACTTCATGGCTCTAGACTTTGACGGAGATGATTCTGACATGAGCTCTGGAGAGAACTGTGAATTTGAACACCACGAACATTGATTGAGAACTGCAAAAGGCCATGATCTCACAGTTAGGGGAAAAATTGGATAAACTGGGTCAACTACGTTTTGACGATCATGGACAGGAAAGCATGTGTTTGAAGGGCTTGAGTGCGCAAATCAAGGCGAAGGTGAAAGCGGGCTTTGAGTTTTGAAAAGTGAATTTTCCAGTGTTGGGAAAAATTCAGGAAAATGTGCTTGAGTAGGTGATTTCACCGCCATTGCAGGTTGGGAGAGACTTCAGGTGTAAAGGCGGTTGAAAACACCACTTTTGCATGTGTATGGGAAGTTTTGGTTAACATGCAAGAGCGGCCGAAATGACCGCTATTACAGGTTGAAGGAGAAATGCCAACAGATGTTTGAGCGGTTGAAAACATCGCTCATGCAAGTAAGTGGTTTTAAACTTCAAGGGTTTTGGTGTAGGGGCGAGGATTTGAACCGATGTTATATGTGAATCAAAACTCGAAGTTGACAGTGTTCAGTCGGCGATAAACACCGACACTGCAAAGGGTATTTCGGAGTCTTCGGTGTAAGGGTGTTCGGGCGGTGTTTTCTACTGCTTCTACAGATAGCAAAGGTTTACCATGCTATATGGGCAGCGAAAATTACTGTTGTTGCAGATGATGCTAGGTTTGGTCTTTCAAACGTTTGATCAGGGATTTACAATTGATGGGTAAGAGATCACCGAGTATGGGAGGTATCAAAGGTTTGAGCGGTAAATCCGCTGCTACATGCAAGAAATGAAACTGGCGAAAAAGAAACTCTAAACGAAAACTATAACAAAAATAAAACAAAAGAAAACCCTCCAAAACTAACAAAACCCTAGTAAAGAAAAAGATAGTAGTTAGAAAGCTTACCTGTCCAAGACTTGAAACCCTAGATTCAATAGTGGTAGCTTAGGTTGAACTCTTTTAATGGCGCGATCGGGTGATGCGAGGGAGTTTGGAGATAAAGCTAGAAGAAATGAAATAGCAAAAATAACAAACAAAAGACATATTTAAAGCTCGAATACCAGCTTTAAAGAGCAGCACGAGTGGCCATTAATGGCACTCGGTATTCAAGATTATGAAGATCTTGAATGGGCGGGCGTTTCGGCCGCTCCGGCAAGTTAGGTAGTTTTAACTGTATGCAACGGCGGGAGATTTGACCACTCAGACAAGCTAGGTGCGCAAGACAATGCAGAGGCGGGAGATTTGACCGCTTTGACATAAAACAAAACAAAAATTCAATTATATGTAATAGCAGTGTTTATAACCACTTTTACATATGTTCAAACTTCAACATGTAAGGGCGGTTGAAATAACCGCCTTTACATACCAAAAATAAAAAATTCTCTAACACTTGAAAAAGACTAAAACTTGATCTTTTAACCAGTTTACGACTTAAACGATTCTCGCGAATATTGAGAAATCAATTCAAGGGAATGTTGTAGATGAGTTTAGAATGTCAAATGACTTCACATGAGACCAAGGAAATCTTTTCTCGATTTGCGATCTTAGAGTGTAGATTCACAAAACGGACAAGTTTCGTGGGGGTTGTCTACAAAAACGAGCATAGCTGATTTTGAAAACAACACAACGTAGAGGTGGCTAGATTGGGTGGTACCACTCAAGTGGTGGTAGAGCGGCGTAGAGGCAGTGCTATGATGGATCCCAAGAACTCACCCCCCCCCCCACGACTAGCTATGATTTAGTGTTGGACTCCCCCATGACCAAGGGATACTAGATAAGGCTTGGTCACTCATACAACTATGAGCTCTAACTCTCCTTCTCTCTATTGCACATATATGATGATTTCACCCCTACCAATTTTTTAAAAAAATAAAAACTCTCTCAATGGTACTATACAATGATAGAGACACTACACAAAATGGACACAATAGAATATGCTATGAAATATTCCACAAATAACAGATATGGTGACAATGACCATACATCCATATGGATTCTGTATGATTATATAATCCCTCCTTTGAAGATTCCTTCAACCCTAGCAAAAATGGCCTAAATTTTTCTTATCCAAAGGGTATTGAGTTTATATGGATCCATAGATTTTGGGGCCTTCTTGAAATAATGGTGAGGTTTTGTTTTCCCCAAGAGGTCATATGTAAAAATTCACCCCAAAAACAATCACATAAAGAGCCCAAATAAAAATTAATTTGTCTAGAAATGAAGGTGCAAACCACACAACAGAAATTTGATTCAAACCTTATTTATGTCCTCTAAACAATGTAGTATCAATGGAGATTACAATAAAAATCAAAACCCACTACACATAAATGACATCCATAAAGAACTGAACACATAACACAATATGTAACATGGATAAAACCCTTTCAGGTAAAAAACTCCACCAAGAAAAGAGGTTCCAAGTTGTATTATCTTCAAATATGAGATTACAATATATGCACTTCCTCTTCTTCTTCAATCTTCAATTCAGCGGTGCCTGTTAATCTCAACTCTACTAAAAACGTAGTACAAATATCCTTATAAAAGGGGATTGCCTTCTAGGGAAAGAAAACTAACATAATATCGACCATCAGATCTGTGACCTAATGACGAACAGTCCAGATTTTACAATGATAAAATATAAATAAAATGTGGTTTCGATGCGTCCAAGGGGTTGAGCTTAATTGGTTAAAACATTGGGTTCTTGTTGAGGAGACCCAAGTTCAAATCCCCATAGGGACATCTAATGTGGAATTCTAACTTGTGACTCTTGGTCTTCCATAGTTAGTGGAATTCTAAGTTGTGACTCTTGTTCTTCCATAGTTTGCTTCTAATATGGATGTGTTCAAATTTCTAAGTGTTCATGCTTGGGGATGAGGACCCCCGTGTTGTGGCCTCACTGATTCATAGCTCCAATCAAAAGCGTTCAATTATCTGAAAAAAATGTGGTTTTAAGTCACGTGGCCCCCAGACCCCTCGCCAAGGGGATGATCCCCTGGACCCCTCGTAGGGGGAAACCTCCCTGTGAACCCCCATCATAGATGAATTAGCGTCGAATACCAGATATAAACATGCAGCTATCGCTGCTGGTGAAACCTTCCATCCCTTATGGGTGTTTTACAAACAATAATAGGAATAATAAATTACATAGGATTTACAAGGTTGATGGCACCTTAATCCTAACATCACAAACCCCACATTTGCAACAACCTAGATCAACAACAAATCTAAAACATTGAAATTATCTTTTATTTTTCCCACAAGACCATGGATTCAACTATGCAAAAGATTCTACTCATACCAATGGTTAACAACTAGGAAGATGTCTCCTCCTACAACCTGACAAACATGCTCTAATACCAAATGAAAGGAAATTTGTAGCAATAATATACATTTCCACATAATCCTTATGAGAGAGAAATATGCAAAACAAGTATTCAAAATCTACAATGCAAAAGAATAACAAACATACCACAAGATGACACCAGATGTACCCTAGAAAAACACTCAAGGGAAAAACCTAGCCTTGAAAAGTACCCACACAACTCAATGTATTATCTCCATGTGAACAAGATTGCAATACACATCTAGAGCCTCCATGAAAGGATTTTGAAGCATCAAGCACCCTAGTTGCATTCCTCCATGTGAACAAGCAAATGAGAACCATGTAACCACACATCTCAATCCACGCTTCCTCTACTCATATATGCAACCTACAAGTGATGCTCAATCCAACTTGTTATGGAGTAAAAAGTGGACACATGCCTTTTCACCTCCTAGTTTAGCTCCTAGGTCCCCGTGTTAATGTTATTCAAGCTAAATATTCATCTTGATGAGAAATCCCCCGAAACCCATGTCAAATGGGAACTAGGGGCCCATTTAATGCCTAACCCCAAACCAAAAAGGATCCTTGGGACTTGGGCACTCGCACCCAAGTCCTCCCTGATTGGTTGGGGTAGAATTTAATATATGTCAGCATAGGACCTTTAAATGGGTCTCTCCTTGTCGGTTGTTTCAATTAATTTACAAATGTTTAACGAGAAAACATATATAATTGAGTGTTTGAATTCATTTTGAGATAAGTTGATGATAGCGAACTTATGATATTGGAGCAAAAAGCATTCAAGGTATTCATTGTGTTATTGTTGCAGATTTGTGTTTGTATTTATGTGTTTGTTGTAGATTTAGAATCATCATCAACATCCTTATGAGTTGAAGGATCGTCATTCTCCTAAGGACTTCACCTCCGAGGTGACATCATTGTTTGAATCATTTCATCATTTGGATTATCTTTAGCCTCTGTCCTACAAGGACATCCTCTCTCTCTAACAACGGTGTTGGGAAAGCTTGAATGTTAACCCAGGATTTGATTGAGGCAAATCCCTAAACACCACAACCCCCAAACCTCTTTTCTTCTTGTGTGTAGGTTATAGGTGCGAGGACTGAAGAAATGAAAGTACAGGGAGGTTGTTCAAGGGATAGGGTTTCAAGATCTGAAAATAAATTGTGGAAATTGCTCTGCGAAAGACTTGGGTTCCCGCCCCAATGTCCCCCTGCTAAAACAAACATTGGAACTAACATCTAGACACCTTTTGTGACATCTTTCCAGTTCTAAGTTTCTAGAGATCCCGACTTTCAAGAATTGGGTGCCTGCCCCGGAGTCCTCTGACATTTAAGCTTTCATGGAATAGGTTATAACATCTCACTGATCATCTTGGTACTTTTAGATCCTAAGTTTCTGTTGTTGTTTGTCTGTTATAAGCTGATTATCTCATAACTAGGGTTTTACTCATACTTAGCCTAGGGTTTGATAAAAAGCTTGGTTGAATCACATCTTTCCATAGAAAGAAAGAGCACAAAATTAGTAGTTGAGTCCTCTTTCATCTTGTAGTGACTTAGCTCAGTTTTGTCCTTGAATGTTATAGTGAAAGAGGGTTTGATCTAGTGTACTTACATGCTTGCATTCATCCCCTTTTTCCCTACTTAACATTTTGGTGAATCCATAGCATTGAGAATTTGCATCTTTCTGAGTGTTGAAATCAGATCTTACATTAATTCATATCATACTTATCATTCTTCATTGAAAATTTTGCATAAATTTGAAAAGAGTGAAAAAAAAGCATTCTAGGCTTGCATAAAGGCATAGTTTTGCATTATTTTCATTTTATATCATTGGAAACATTTGATTTTCTGATTTCTACAACAGATCTGAGTCATATTATAGAATTAAATCATTTCATGGTATCACATCTTGCATTTGAAGATCTCATTTGCTAGTGTTTTGTTGAAAACTTGCATCTTTTTCTATAACGTAGTTATTTGCAAAGCTAGGGTTTGTAGTGAAAATCTTATTTCAGATTTTGCTGCTCTCATAAACATTCATTCAAATCTGATTTTGAATTGTAGTGTTGCATCATTTAACATCATTGCTTTCAAAAATTCAATGCTTGTAATTACACATTGTGTATTTCAACAAGCATAATTACCTTAATCTTATTAATCATACTATTGGTTAGTGCATTGAGTGTTAAAGGACTTTGCATGTGTTGTATAACTCGCTGCCCTACTAGAAACATCTTTGTAAGGAGAAGTTGTAGATTAATAGGTTCTAGTGCTTTCAATAGCGGCGATATGCAAACATCAGAAAACCCATTGCACACCTACTTTACAAAGGGTGAATCAACTTCTTTTCAAGATGTCATAAATACCACCATGATGGAAGAACAAACAATTCATGAAGTTAAGGATGTGATTGATGTAGTTTCACATGTGTTGGATGAACAAATTAAGAAATTGGACATACAACTAGCTAAATTTCAACAAATTGTAGAGTAGGCACATCTAGCTCAAGAAGTGGTACCTATTGTTGAAGGTATAAGAGGATTGTTACATGAAGAACAAGAAGGTGTTGACATGCTCTGTGGATTATGTTGCAATTATGGGCCTAATCAGTATTGTCATTGATGTCAACATACTCCTGTTGCATTAATGATAAGGATTGGATGAGTTGTGTATTGAGGATATTGAGAAAATTAGTCTCAATTAGGAACAGTGAAGAATAGTGAAGACAATAAGTTAAAAGTCCAAGATAAGATGAGGATCAGAGGATACAATTTAAAGGGTTTGTAGATATGTGTCCTAAGGTGATCTAGTAAAGATTTCAAAGGTCCACATGAAGATCTGAAGAAGTTATGACCGTTAAAGTAAAATTGGTTAAGGTAGGTGCTCAGTGGTGACAGAGTGATATAGACAGGTCTGGTGAGATCCAGAAATGCATTATCCTATTCTGTAGATTTGAGGGAGTGTTAAGAAAGTTCTTGTGGAGTGTCAAATTGATTGGTTCATGGTTTGAAGGTCTGCAAGCATCTATTCCTTTATGACAGTGATGACAGACTATGTTCTTGAGTTTCCAGATGAAGGAGAGAAGGATTTCAGTTAGTAGATGAAGTGTGGATGTTCTTGGTGATTCAGGAAAGCTTGTTGAGGTCTTTGTATCATATCTAGTTCATGTTGGTGGTCCACATTGAAGTTGGATCGCAATTGAGGAATAACTTTCGGATGATGGTGTTCTTCCTGAGACTGGCCGACCGGATGAGTTTTACATCTTGTGGATGTTCTTGTAGATGTTTGTTGACTTAGATAATTATTTTTAAGTTGATGTCTTGTATAAATAAGGGATTGTGAAGTCATTTCAAAGGTGTCCTTGTTGAGATGAGTGTGTGGTAGCAAGGAGGAGAGTGAAAGGTAGAGCAGAAGTATTGGGCTTAAATGGAACTGATTCAAGCATGGTGAAGAGGCTATTCTCCAGTTCATGTATGTGATATTTATTTGTTTGTAAACAATGTGTCTCTTGTAGGCAGTGAGCCTCTTGTGAGTAGTGTGCTCGAGAAGTGAGCCCTAATTGGCATGTGCCATTTTGTTCTTTCTATTCTTCTAACAGAGAATACATTCTTGGGTTAATCACCCCGTGGTTTTTCCCTTAACCGGGTTTTCCACGTCAAAATCTTGGAGTCTCATGTGTTGATGTGTTTCTGCTCTTGATGTGTTGCATTGTGTTTCCATGGTTAATTTATTATTATGCTACTGAATTTCTAAAAGAAGTTAAGTGTGTAATTGCAAGAAAAGTTTTGCACAACTGATTCACCCCCCTCTCAGTTGTGTGCCCTAAGTCTGACAATCCCACATAGTGGAACATAACATTATGCCAGCAACTAGCCATGCAAATATCATTGAAAATGTGTCATCACAAGCAAACATAAACTCACAAGTATCGGTACCCATAACGACTACTGGCATATCCACTTTTACATCATCAATTCTTAGGTGTACCAATCCACACGCTTGTAATAATGCTATCAAAATTTAGAACCTCATGTCTCTATACCCATGCATACTCATTCTCAACCACCCATCACCTCCACTTATTATAGACCACCTCTCAATTTCACGATTGCATTATCAAAACCACCTCTCAAATCCGAAAACCACTTCACCCAATGATACTCTCTTAAACCAACTTTTACAGAGTATGTCTTCCTTGCAACAAAAATTCACAAACTTGACTAATGCTTCCTCTTAGCCTACTTTACTGACATATCATGCTTGTAGTCCTTTATCTTATTCAATTCTAAGAGCTCAAATGCCTGACAAATTTGAGACTCTTCTCTTTGAAAAGTATGATGGTAAAGGTGATCCTAATACTCGTGGCAACATTCACAGCAATGTGTAGTAATTTCTTCTTCAATGAGGCATTGTTAGCAAAACTCTTTCCTCAGTCTCTCAAAGATACCACTTTGGAATGTTTTTTCTCTCTACCTCCTAATTCAATAAATTCCTTCTCACAGCTAGTTGATCAATTCTTGCAACACTTTCAAGCAAACATTGGACCTATCTCATTGATTGATTTGGTTCATTGTAAACAAGGTCTAAAAGAGAAATTAACAAAATTCATGAGTCGCTATCAATCTCTCATCTCACAAATACAATATCCGATTAAAGATGAGAATATTTAGAAGGTATTCATTATGAATATACAACCAAACATACGTGACAAGATATTGTTGATGAAGTATAGTTCTTTTCAACACTTATGTACAACTCTCTAAGATTACCAACTATTGGCTAGTCGGTATGAGAATCATTCCTCATTGGCTCCTATTGGTCAATCCATAGTTGGCTCATCTCAAAATTCATTCAAGAAAAATAATAGGAATTTCATCAAGATCAATTGGCAATATTTGAATAATTTTCACTCACAAATGTCTGCTATTACAAAGCCTCTTCGAAACCCATTTCAATTCAGATAGGAACAGAGACAATTTACTCCATTATCAGATTCTCTCCACCTGATAATGACTCAAGCAGTGAACAACAATATTTGAAGCTTCCTCCTACTCATCCTTTAGATAGTAGTAAGCCACAAGGGCCTTCATTTAATGCTAATGCTTATTTTCACTATCACCGCTTGCTGGGACATGACACCGAAAGATGTATGCATCTTAAACATGAAATTCAAGACCTCATCGATTCTAATGTGATACAAGTTACCAATGTGAATGACAATGGAAATAAGTCGCTGGCTCCTCCGAATCAAAATCTACAAATCTTCACTGATCCTTTTCCTAAACATAGCGACAATAATATGGTGGAACATAATACCCTAGAGATTGAAGATGACTATCTTGATTATGATGGCATCATTGGTAGAAGTGGATAAGATGACAAATGAATATTTACCTTTCCCACAAGGAAAAGGTATCTACGTTGAGGTTCCTCCTTCTTTATTCCTTCATGGATCAAGAGATAACCAAAATGCACAAGATACGCATATGGAGCAGCCTATATGTAATCACTTGAAGCAAGAGAAAGTGATGACGATGAGAAGCATCCCACTTCATTGTGAAAGGATAATTAATCATGCACAACAGAATAAGATTTAAGAAAAAGATAGTAAAAGAACAAGGTATGAATCACCTGTGGAAAAAGGTCATGATTCCCCTCCCCACAAGCAAAAAAAGATTTCAAACATACAAAGTCTAGAGAGCCATGCCCCACTTGGCCATCTTGGAAATAAACAAGAATCAAGTATGGATTCCTCATGCATTTTACCACACTTGATGGAGCACCTCTCTAAGATGCTCGCAAGTTTGGCCTCTTCTTAAAATAGATATTTATATGTGTTGTGTTCTCCCGTGTTGCGTTAAATGTTGTTTAGGTCTCTTTGGATGACCCTTGATACCCTTGTAAGGTCAAATATATAAGAAGACCGCCTCTATTGTGACCATTATTCTATTTGTGTCTCTATTCTTCTATTCCTCTCCTCTAACTTATAGTAATTGTTGTGTAAATTGTGCCTTAGGGACATAATATTATGGAGGATGTCTTGGGGGCATCTTCCTACTTTGTAAACCCAAGGCACTTTTGTCTCCTCTCTCATTTTTATTGTTTCCATTCTTCAGTGACTCTACTAGTCGGTGGATGACGAAAACAAATAAATACTGATAAGGATCGTGTGTCCCTTTAGCAATAAAGAAAAAATGGACCTAGTCCATATATGAAGATGGGGTTGATATATATTATTAACGCTTGACTAGTAGAATCACTCCGTGTTGTGATTCCTATTGTGAAATTTGATGTAACAAACCTTTGCAATACTCTAAATCTACTTCTATGCACTTTGGATTGTTTTGTATCTCACCTTGTTGCTACACTTGGTTCTGAGATACCTACAGTATAACCTCACGACTATACTTAGTTCTGAACCCATAAGTGTAGCCTTGGTCTATGATGTGATATGATTTCTTTCATGCATTGATTTGGTTGTTATATTAGAGTAACATTTTCTAACCAAAGCTTATATCTTATTGATTATGTTAGCAAATGATAACGATGTGTTTGTGGGAACATTCACCGATCGTGGCACATGTCACCTTTGGGGCATGGGCTTTGCAAAAGCTCTTGTTCCCTTGCGTGTTTTCACTTTACCTTAAATGTGCTTGATACCGGCAAGCAAGATCAACCACTTTAAGGTGGGGGCATATATAATGGTAACTGCTTTGTTATTTTAGACATTGATAAAGTGTGTTTGTATGCACTTCCTTTTCACCATAAGGCGTCTCCGTGATGTGGGTGGGGTTATGTACTTTGATCTATTACGTATACCTCCTTTTCACTGTAAGGCATCTCCATGATGCAGGTGGGGTTGTATACTTTGAGCAGATGCTTCCTTTTCATTATAAGGCATATGTGGATGCGGGTGGGGTTGCATTTTAAAATCCCTTCTATGGAAGGCGGGATGGTGTATCTCTTTAGCTAGAGCACATCCTTTTAACAAAGTCCTCATTGCGAGGCGGGGTTGGATCTTGAGTTAGTCACCCTTAAGCGTGTCTTTGGCGGTTGTGGTAGAATAACTTAACCGTCAGGTGTGTTTGGCGTGTTTTAGATAGTGGAGTTCAACGATGAACTCCTTACTATCGCTCGTGTTTGCCATGTATAAGATGTATAGTGTGTCGATGACATACTATACGACACTTGTGTATTCTATGTGTCTACCATGTGTTTTATGTGTCTTCCTTACGTGTCTGGCGTGCTTGGGGCATGGTCTAAAGAAATGTAGTGATGAGCTCACCCCATGCTGTGTGTGTCTTGTGTGTCTTTGCATGGTCTAAAGACATGTAACGATGAGCTCTCCCCACGTTGTGTGTTTTGCTTAATTAAGATTATATATATATATATATATATATATATATGTATAATTGTTTAAATCATGTCTTCTCTTCATGTCTTCTCCGTGTCTTGCATGACTGTATCCATGTCTTCTCCATGTATTGTGTGCTTTCACTATCTTCTCAGTGTATTGCATGCTTCCTTACTGTATTCATTGTGTCTTATGTGACTGTAAAGTGTTTTCATATGTTTGCCTAAGTTTGGGGGCTAGAAATAGTCCTTCAAACTTAGGGCGTGTCTTCATTCTAGTGTTTGATGTGTTTTGATATGCTTTGACCATACTTTAATGCATGTGCTAAATCATAAGATTGCACATACATTAAAGTGGGGGCTAAATGTTATGGAGTAAAAAGTGGACACATGCCTTTTTACCTTCTAGTTTAGCTCCTAGGTCCCATGTTAACATTATTCAAGCTAAATATTCATCCTGATGAGAAATCCCCTGAAACCCATGTCAAATGGGAACTAGGGGTATGTTGTCACATAGAATTGCACCCAACTTGGAGAGAGTCCAAGCATTCTAATGACACAATGGGAATGATCTCAAGGTGTGGGACCTTGCAAGTTGAAATCAGACCTCCAGAGAAGGCTAGTTCCTCATTCTAAGCCTAATGCTTAGAGAAAAAAACTAAACCTAGTGCTAATACTGCAAGGGGAAAAGGGTTAGGAAGAACTGAATTAAAATAAGGGTGATGCACTAGATTTGGTAGGTCGGCTGCAACTGGCTCAACACAGTAATAATCTCATAGATGGAAGGACTTACACAGACTAGATTGATTCCAACAAAGGCTAGGATAGAGAACTAGAGAAATGAAAGGGACCATTTTATCCACAATACATAGCTCACACCAATCCAAAGAGTAGACATAGTGCTAAAATTAAAAGAAGGCAAAAATAACAGCTTATCTTGATTATAGAGGTTAAATAACTATTACAAAAGAGAGAATGATGCAAGAAATATAGACACAATGTGATCAATTACATTCATTGTTGAACAAGACTAGAGACATGAGAGGCTCAGCAAAAGAGCACAATCCATCAAATCTAGCTATTCCTGCAATTGCATTACAGAGGTCTAATTACAAAGATTCTCTATCCTATAGTAGCCGAGAAGAACAACCAACCCTAAATACATCTTTGAGACATGTATATACAACATTTTTGCACTTTACTGTAGCAACCATGGTGGGAAAAGGAGAAGTAAATGAGAAGAGACATCGACCATGTTGCATTGAATTTTGCTTAGAAAACCCCTACAAATTAGGGCAGAGCCCATACCCCTGTCAGGCCTGCAAGCCTGCAAATAGGTTGCTTGTGTGAATGAATGGCATGCACATTGATGAGGGAATGTAGAAAGTCTTTTATTTTCTATTGCTAAATCAACCTTGTATCTACATCTGTACCCTAGCATTGAAGGGTTCACCATTTCATCTACCCTCATCAGCCTGAGCCCGCATAAATTGAATGCTGAGTTGGTAGGGAGGGGCAACTTTTACAACACTTTAAATTTTAACCTTTGAGTCTCTGCATCTGCATCCGCATCGGCCCAAGTTGATTCCTTTGAATAATCGACCTGTGCAAAGCCCACCAACTTGGTTGAATGCTTTAGGGCCATCAGGAAGTTTGAAAATTCTGAGTTAAACTGGAGCTATCGGATGGACAAACGGTTACAAGATTGATGGCTCTGATTCACACTACATAATGCTTTCCTTTTAATTTGCACTGATGCCTTAGGATATGTGGCAAGATCTTACAAGTGTACAAAGAATTTATGACGTCAGTAAGATTCATCTGCAATGTTGCGCCATCGTCCGACGGAGTCAATGATTTTATAGTCGTAGGCCCACGATGCACTCTAAATGTGTCGCAATTCCAGAACCATGCAAAAGGAAGTGAACCATTCTTCATTTGTCTCTACAGAAGTGTGCTAAGACTTCCACATGGCTCCCCATTATAGGCTTACTTGCCTAACACTTGGTGCCATCTTACCGAGGCCTCGATATACTTTACAGGTGTCCTCCTCTTGCAGCCGCATGGAAGGAATGTGACATCATCTTAGGCAGGTTGCGGGATTGCAAAATATTGCCATGTGGCACCACGGAAAACGTGCAAGGGAGCAACGAGCATGTTTAGTTGGTGAGTCAGGGGTTTATGGAACTTTTGAACCATAAGACGAGAGTTAAGACGTTTGGAGAACTCCCAACCTCGTGACAACAAAGGCAACCAAGACGGACGATAGAAGAGGCTTAGAGATGCAAGACTTGGAGATTAGTCAGGAAGTCAAGTGGTTCGTGAACTTCCAAACCCGCTGAATTAGGTTCTAAAACTTGAAGATCCCTCGACAACACACGAAAATAAAAGGCTTGGGGCTAGTGACTTGACAAATGGGGCCGGTAAGTTGATGGCATAAAAAGGCTTCAAGTTATAACTTAATTGACCATGCACCAAGAATAGGTAGTCAATGATGAATTAGAATAAAGGTAAGATGACCGTGAAACCTTAGGGTTTAAGGGGAAACAAGGGAAACCCTAAGAGGCTTTGGGGGGTTTGAACAATTCAACCTGCATAGTAGGAAATGAAAACACTAGAATTAAGGATTCTTTAGACTATTTAGCCAGGAGGGCAAAATAGTATAACATTTTGGAGACTTTGCAGGGGTGTTTGCCAACCTAAACACATGGAAACTAGAGGCCTTATCAGTCCATTGGGCATGGGGTCAAAGAGTGGCAACAAGGACAGGGGGATGAAACAACTGGATAAGCCACCAAGACAAAACAGAAAAACAAGCAAGTACGTATCCTCCTAATGAGAATACAACAGAATGCAAGGGAACTTATTGAAAGGAAACCTAAAATAGAAACAAAACTAACCTAAACCTAAACTAACCGAGTAGAATTGACCTTAAACAAATCCATTAACTGGTTCTTCAAAATAACCGCCCTTTCTCAACAACTTACAATGTTTTTCATGCTCATGGGCAGTTAGCAAGAGATGGGGAATGAGTTGACATATGACAAATTGATGGAGTACTTCCCCAAGAATGGGGATAAACTTACCTATCCACCTAAACTCATTGTTGATGTTGTTTCTAGGAGGTGAATAAATGGGCTGATCCCATTCATTTTGATGCTCAACTTCATGTTTAGAGGCAAACATGACAAGTGGTGACTCTTCTTGATGTGTCTCCATCTAGGCTAGATGCCTAATAGGGCATCCCCTTGAGATGATATGCCAATCAACAGAGTTGCTCTCGTGCCTCTACTCTAATTCTTTCTCCTCTTGTTGGTCTGAATGCTCTAGCTTCTGTGATTTAACTGGAAATATGGTTGCCTCCACCCCATGAACAAGATGCTCATGATTTTTTGGATCAGGCTCAATAAATGAGCCCTGCACATGCTCAATAAATGAGCCCTGCACATGCTCAATGGAGAAATCATCTCCACCAAGAAGCTGATATCCCTGCTGGATAATAGAGAACAAATCTTCAATTTGTTCTTGCCCATGCTTGATCTCTATATCACTATCATCAATTAAGCATGGGAGCTCCTCAAACGTATCAGCATCATCAGCCTCTGCATCTTTTAGCATAGGGCAACATGCTTGCCCTTCTTTGTGGTTTGGAACCTCACTGTCCTATTTGGTCTCACATTCCAAAACAAGCCATTATTTTTAATGTCCCCCACACTACTGGTCCATCATCAAATTTGGCATCTTCATGCCTTCTTTGTCCTCAATATAACCAGGTAGTTCATGAAATAAAGTGGCATCATCCACTTTTGAAGTAAACTCTGTAACAACCCCCCCACAACATTCTCATCCTTTAGTTGCAGCTCCATTGGGTTTTGCTTGAGCTGTCTTTGCCATTGGAACTTTTCACCAAGCCTTCTCTGCATTTGGGTTTCATTCATCTTGTACATAGCATGGGAAGATTCCTCAAAAGAGACAAAGTCCAGAGGGCTCAACCCTGTACTTGAGTTAGCATTAATCTCATGCTCAACATATTGCTGCTCCATCAGATTTGGCTTAACTTCTTCTTGCAATGGGTTTGAAATTTCAACTGTAATAGTGCATAAGGGTTCATTATTTGCAAGTGGCTCCTTCCTTGTTACTAGGACTTGAAGGGCTTCTTGAGAGAGTCGTTCCTAAGGAGTGATAGGTTGAATTTGTGTAGGAACAAGCTCTTGTGAAGGCTGAGGGCCTCTGAAACCTGGGATTTTAAAACTGGGAAGGGGTTTTGGAGGCGCAGATGGATTATCCTGCCTAAAGCTTGGGATCTTAAATTTGGGGATTGCCTCTGAAGTAGGCTAAATAGGTGTGAAAGGGAGAGGATGCTTGAAACTGGGAATGGAAGGGGCTGATTGGGCTTCTAATCTCTAACCTTTGGCAAGTAGCTGCCTCATCTGTTCTTCTTTAGCTACAATCTGCAATTCCAGACTTTCTTGATGAGCCCTTTCTTGTATCTCCATCTATTGTTGGTGAAGATGAGTGAGATAGGCAAGCTCATCTTGCTACTGGTTATACTCTACCACTCCTTGAATTTCCTTCACCCTCCTTTGTAGGTCCCTTGCTATGTCCAGGAGACTCATATTATCAAAATCATAGTCTACTTGAGGTGGGATAGGAGGGTAGTCATATTGATTAGGGATGAAGTAGTTTTCTTGGGATTGGAAATAAGTATCGTTAGGTTGGCAAGAAAACTAAGCAGGGGTGGGTGGGAGGTAAGCATCATGAGGATGCTGATATTTTGCAATGGCATGGTCATATGGCATGAAATTAGAGGCATTTGGGGTTTGATATTGCTGATATGGGAGCCAATAGCCTGTGTTTGGATTAGAAGAAGGGTAATAGTCATGATTTCCATAAAAAAATGACATTTTATAGCATCTAAGTGCTGGGTAATCATAAAAATGTCAGAATTAGAGAAAAATAGGTCTGCAACCAAAGAGAAACTGGATACATACCTAGAAGAGAGTCAACAGGTGATTGAAGATGCTTCTGAAAGCAGCTAGATCAAGAATACCACCAAAATCCTGATCCTTGGAGTTCTTTAAGTGCTTGGATTGGCTGCACTAGTAGATTTGTTCAACAGAGTCACCATGGTGTTTGAAGACTGCCCTGAATGGCAAGATGCGTTGAAGAACACACCAAATCCTTCAACGGATGATAGAGCTCATCAAGTTGGTCCCACCGGGCATGCCAGAAACTGTTGGCACCAAGGTGGGGGATTGATATACCAGGTGCTTGCAAAGTATATTCAAGACTACAATAGGCTAAGAACAACACCAAACTTCTTAGCTTCAAATGTCCCACCAGGCATGCTAGGAACTATTGTCACATAAAATTGCACCCAGCTTGGAGAGAGTCCAAGCATTCTAATGACACAATGGGAATGATCTCAAGGTGTGGGGCCTTGCAAGTTGAGATTAGACCTCCAAAGAAGGCTAGTTCCTCATTCTAAGCCTAATGCTTAGAGAAAAAAAAAACTAAACCTAGTGCTAATACTACAGGGGGAAAAGGGTTAGGAAGAATTGAATTAAAATAAGGGTGATGTACTAGATTTGGTAGGTTGGCTGGAACTGACTCAACATAGTAATAATCTCATAGATGGAAGGACTTACACAGACTAGATTGATTTCCCAAGTTTGAGAGGCCCTTAGCCTTCACAGGAGCCTGTTCCTACACAAATTTAGTCTATTATTCCTTAGGAATGAGCCTCTCAAGAAGCCCTTCTATCTAACATTCCATGTCATTCCTCTTGCCCTAACATTATTTCACTTTTCAAAGGTGGACTTGTTTATTGGGCTAATTGGAGGGATGAGCCAAGGAAGGAGATACCTGCAACTATGCAAGAGACACTTGCACATAATGAACCCTCATGCATTATTAAAACTAAAAATTTAGACCTGCTGCAAGATAAGGTTAAGCCAAATCTGATAGAGCAACAGTGCACCAAGCACAAGGTTAGTGCAAATCCTAGTACAGGGTTGAGTTCTCTTGAGTTTGGTTGATTGGAGGAGTTTTCCCATGCTTTGAACAAGATAACTAAAACCCAAATGCAGAGGAAGCATGATGAAAAGGTCTAGTTGTAGAGGCAACTCAAACATAATCCAATGGAGTTATTGTCAAGTGATGAGGACACTGAGAATGAGGTTGTTGCAATTGCTCCAAAAGTGGATGATGCTGCTCTATTCCACAAACTTCCCAACTACATTAAAGACAAAGAAGACATGCAAATACCAACATTGGCCACAGTTATGGAGTAGCATAAGGACATTGAAAATGATAGCAGGTTATTGGCATGTGAGGTCCCATCTCATGAAGAAAATGGTGAGATTCTAGCTCGAGAGGAGGAGCATGTAGGCTGCCCTATACTGAAAAGTGCAAAAATTGATAGCATAGGCCTATTTGAGGATCTCCCATGTTTTATAAATGATAACAATGTAGAGATTGAGCATGGGCAAGAACAAATTAAAGATTTGTTCTTAATTATCCAACAAGGATATCAACTTCTTGGTGGAGGAGATTTCTCCATCGAGCATGTGTTGGGCTCATTTTCTAAGCGTAATTTAGAAAATCATGAGCATCTTGTTCATGAGGTGGAGGTAGCCATATTTCCAGTTGAGCCACAAGGGCTAGAGCATTCCAACCAGCAATAGAATGATGAAGAATCAGAGTAGAGGCATGAGATCAACTCTATTGATTTGCATGTCATTTCAAATGGATGTCCTATCTAGCATCTGGCCTAGCTAGAGATAGACAGTGAAGAGTCACCACTTGTCATGCTTATCTCTAAGCATGAAGTTGAGCATTAAAATTAGCAGGATCAACCCATTTATCCACCTCTTAGCAATTGCATCTCCAATTAGTCCAAGTGGGTAAATGAGTTTGTCCCTATTCTTGGGGAAGTGTTTCATCAATTTGTTATATGTCAACTCCTTCCCCGCCTCTTGTTAATTGCCCACAGGCATGTAAAGCATTGTAAATTATTAAGAAAGGGCAGTTACTTTCAAGAACCAGTTAATGACTTTACTTAAGGTCATTTCTGGTTGGTTAGTTTAGGTTTAGGATAGGTTTGTTTTGTGTAATTTTCCCTTCCATAAGTGCTCTTGCACAGGCTGCATCCTCATCAGGAGGTTGTTTGCCTTGTTGTTTTGTTTTGTTTTCTGGAGGCGTGTTCAATTTTGTGTTGGTCTGGACAACCCCTGTTGTTGATGGAGTTTCCCTTTTGACTTTGTGCCCAATGGATTGATATGGCCACTAGATCCTAGTATTTAGTAGGCAAACACCCTTGCATAGTCACCAAAATGTTTTCCTATTTTTCCTTCAAGACAAATAGCCCAAGGATCTATGAGATTTCTAAGTGTTTTCCCTTTGAAGTGCGACAAAAAAGTGCCTCAAATGACTAAGTCCAAAATCCTAAGTGTTTTCTTTGTATTTTCTACCTTTTCAGAGTTTTAGAGTTTGAGGTTCTCCTCTTTGCTCTACCATGTTTGTCGGCTCCGAAGTCTGCCTTGGTTTCTTATAAAAACACCTAAGTCTATCAAGAATTGAAAGTTGGGCTTGCGGCCTTTCATCTTTTATGGAGCATGCATCAACAGGAAGGCTCGATCACGAAGCTCTGACAACTTCGCATCCATGCAAAGGATAATTGTCAAAGCCAAGTCAGCTTTGCGTTGTTGCGATAGGATGCCACGTGTACAAGATTAGTTGAAGGACTTCAAAGAGTAGTATTAGTGCATTCCACATGGACATAGAACACAAGATCGTGACATTAGTTAAGTGGGACCCGATGAGGGGCACATTGATGTGAACTATTAACACGTGGCTGAATTTGAACGGGGCCTTTGTTCTAAATGTTACAGAGCTTGGAGGTTGCGGTTGCATCCTTTCTCTTTCCATTTGGCAAAAGGCGGCAGATGGAAGGCTCAAGGCCTAATCTCTGTTGATCTTCGTATTTCTTTTTGGCTACTGCAGAGGCAGGGATTGAGCGATTCTTCTTTTCAAAAGCATGATACATGGTGAAGGCCCGATCAATATTAGACCGATTGAAGGAAGCCGAATCAGTCAAGGCCTGATTTGTTTTGCTTCTAGGCTCTTTCTACCATTCAGGACGTGATGGGACTACTCAGTGACTTTCTTTGCCACCATTAATGCTTCTTCAGAGTTTGATTACTTGTTGAAAATGGATTTCTCGCTCCCCATGCCACTGTAGCCCCTTTGCATTGAATTCCTTGTACCCAAGGCATGGGTGGACACTCTTCTTCAGTGGAATTTCATGGGCAGAGCCATCTGGGTGCATTCCAAGGACACATAATTGAAGTTATTACAGTATAGGCGATGCTTTCCCTTGTTGAACACTCTTTCTCATGTCCATGGATGCTACAATAATTTGAAAAAACTATAAATGCATGCGTTAGAGATGTATTCTGGGTTGTTTAGCTATTCTTCTAGGCTATTACGCAAGTTGGGTAGTTTGTTGCAATCTCAGACCTTGTAACGCATTTGCAAGGACCAGTCGTCCATCTGATTCATTGTGCTCGAAGTTGATCTTGTGATGTCTCTGATAATGGTTCACCAATGAATGTAAATAGTTATTTTGTGTCTACCTCTTCTGTAACAAATTGTCTTTCTTTTGTAATGGCTATTTAGCCTTCATGATCAATATAACCACTAATATTTTGTCTCTCTTATGCTTTTGCTCTGTGTTTATTTGAAATCTGTAGCTTATTCTATGGATAAAATGGTCCCTCATGTAGTTGCAATTTTCTAATTCGAGCCTCTGTTAAAGCTATAAGTTTGCGTGAGTCTCTGTCAGTCCCAACTAACACCCTAAATCTTGGTGTATCACCTCCCTTTCAATTTGAGTCTCTTTCTTTCCCTTTTCCTTGGTGATCAGTAGCATAGGTTTAATTGAATTCTCTAGACCTTATGTCCAGAAAGATGAACCAACCTTCTCTGGAGGTCTGATCTCATTTGCAAGGTCCCACACCTTGAGATCAGTCCTATTGTGTCATTGGAATGCTTGAACATGCTTCAAGTAGGGTGCAATTCCAGGTGATAACACTTACCTTGAGATGGTCTCACCTCCTAAGGTAGATAATATGACCAATAATACAAATAACTATTGTTTACAAATCTCTTGGTATTCTTTACCCTAGAGTTAGTTATAATTAAAAAAAGTGTGGGAATAACTATTATTTCCAATCTCTTAGTATGCCCTTACCCTTGAGATGGTATAATGAATACAATAAATGCAAATCATAAGAGCAACTATGTTTTCCATTCTCCTGGCATTCCCTTACCCTTGAGATGGTTTAATGAATGCAATAATGAAAAGCATAAGAAAAAATATGATTTCCATTCTCCTAGTATGCCCTGGCCCTTGAGATGGTTTAGTGAATGTAATTATGCAAGGTACAAGAGTAACTGTTGTTTATAATTGTGGAAATATACTCAAATAATAATATTGATGCTAATGATAATACACTGTGTACCCACAATTAATGCTAATTTATACATATGTAATTATATGAAAACGTATCAAGATTCTCTTGACCCTTAAATATCAACGTAATGTTATCGACATATGTAGTCACATGCAACCTCCCTATAAATTCATAGAAACATCCACTATACTATTTCATTCTACCACAACAAGCTAGTATCATAAATCTACTAAATGGATAATCCTCTTTATCGTGGGGGTTGAATGATCTCCATTAAGAATGGTAATACAAGGAAAGAGCTATTAAGAATCATATTCAAAGACCACAACAATGATACTAATATTAGCAAAGTCTAATAGCTCCTATCATGTTAGCTAGGGATTGTCCAACACCAGGACTCATACAACTATTGACTACCTAGATGGCATTCTATTATGTCCATGATTGTGAAAGTAACGTGCATTTGGTTATACATGGATGACAGAGGTAATCAAACTTGATTCTAGGTCTCTAACTTATTAACAATGATGGATACAATGGACATCACATTGGGTTTATATCTAGTTATTAATAGAGGATTCAACCTTGACTTTGGGTCTAAGTTCAATCATAGACAATAGTTAATGTCACACCTAGATAGACTATGCAGATGGTCACAATGACAACCAAAGGATTGAAAGATCTTAAAATAAATAGTGATATCATCTGTGATTAGGCAGATTGAACGTGGTTGATAGTGGTAACATTGTGACTAAGATGATCAAAAGATCCAAGTTTAATAGAGAAAGTAACACATGACTGTGAGTCAAGGATTACATGGTCCTCTCGCGGCCTCTATGCCATGGACAGAGCTATAACATACTTATCTCATAAAATAATGTCCTTTGAGACTTGATGCTAAGGACAACATGAAACTTATGTTTAATCAACTCCATTAAATAGAATTGGGTTGTAGACATCATCAGATATATTATAAAATCAAAGATAATATCAAATTGATATAAAGTAGAGATAGTATCAAATTAAGATGATATCAAATCAATATAACTACTATTCTAATACAATTTGATCTTTAACTATTGTCTATTCACTAGACTATATCAAATAATAGTATTACTACATGGACTTTCAACAGAGATGCACTTACCTATAAGTTCTCCCTTTGACTACTTCCTCGCAACACCCTGATCTTCCCTTGCAAGCTTATACGACACTACTCGGGATTCTACCCCCTATTTTCTTAGACAAGAATAATTATTCTAGTATTATCCATATGCAAGAATGAGTCTCCATTCCATTCTTAGCCGTGGCCAGAAGGAGAGAATGACCTGTTTTAAGTGCTTATCTTATTTCTGTTTTATTTCCCACTACTATCGACTATTTTTAACCTCGGCCATAGGAAATACGCCTTAATGGCTCCACACTCCCATTCCCAATAGTGGTTATAACACATAGGGATAAAATAGGAAATATAATAATATCATAAGCATACCATTGCTAATAATGGATTTGCAATAAGATCAAGTTATAAAATAATATTAAATAATTGGATCAACTTATATGAGACTATGCTTACAAGAAACTATATAATATTATTGTGATAATTATAATAAAATTTGACTCTTAAAATATTAAATCAAATAGTAAAATTTAAACTATTGCAATTGCCTTTCGATAACACCCAATATACTCCTATACAATTATCACGCATTAACATACAATCATATTACCGACTTGTGTAGGTGTGTGAGGTTCTCGGTTAATGTGGTTTGACTATCTACTTGTTGCCATTTATCATCTTCTCCTAGATGAAACTCTCCCTTGTTGCGTGGGTGGGGAAAAGGTTATCCTGAATTGACCTCGTATCCAACTAGACAGTAGTTAGTCTGTTAGGAAAAAATATAATTGCAATTTAAATAGATATCGCTACATATAATCAACTTTCATAACATAAATATTCTATCAAGATAAAAAAAATATCATTTGTTTCATTATAGTGCGGTACAAAATTGGAATAATTATAATATTAAATTTGCACACTTAATATATTCCAAATAGATAACTAAAAATGGGGTGTGACATATGCAACCTACAAGAGATGTTCAATCCAACCTTAAAGCCAACAAGCCAAAGGTTACACAAACCAACCTCAACAAGTACTCATGTGCTTGCTTTTATAAAGACAAGCTTGCACAAAACCACTAAGTGGTATTGCATAAACCATGTGCCTCAAAACCATGAGCTCAATAAACCGTGACCCAAAATTAAATATTTGGTACTAAGCTTTCCTAATAATTAATATTTTCCCAATGTGACATACAACATACAAGTGGCCCCAAGAATGCCTATCCCATGTGGTATCCACATCTCTAAGATGCACCACAATTAATTATTTATTTTACATTATCAATGTTATTATTTTTAAGTTATACAAGGTGTACAACACACCTTTCCCAACAATGGATTTCCATGAAGAGAAAAGCACTTTCAATAGAGAGAGGTATATCCCACCTTGTCATGTCATAGTAGAGATAGGTAGTGTTAAAAAATTTACCCACATATATAGCATGTTAGTGATGAATAGTCATGTACCCATGTGAACCAATACGTGAGCACTACAAAGGAAGAAAATGCCATGGAAAGGGCCAATGTCATAGTGATGGATAAAGGCTAAGTGCATGGCCAATGATCTAATAGTTGGAAATAAGGAGGGAGATCAAAGGGTTAGTGCAAGGTGGGTGAAATGGAGATGTGGGGGGGACGATTGTTCATTGCATGCTATGAATAAGAATCTGAAATGTAACAGTGGGGCATATGCATATATAGCAATAGCGGAAGCAGAATGTGATTGGAGTAAAAGGACAAAAGAGCTAAGAAGAGGATGCATAGTATAACAATAATAGTAAGAGGAACAATGGGTAGTGATTATGGGCCTTAGTGGCCAAACAAAGTTAGTGGTCAAACAAATGAGATTGGCCTGAAAGGTTGAGCACTAAGCACTAGATGATAACACTGGTAGCACCAAGCCAAAAGGAAATGAAGAACTTGTGTTAAGTTGTTTCTCAACTAGCTACACCAAGTCAACAAGGAAATAGAAAAAGTGCATTTAACTAGAAGCACAAGCTAAACATATGAATATTGGTGCCAAAGGTATATGAATTTAGGCCATGGTAAGCATATGTAGGACTAGTTTTTAAGGCTTGGATTCCATGAAAACACATTAATGCATGAAATAGAAGAAATCTCATGACATCGAGACAAAAAATAAACACCCCAAACTTGTAGACACTCAATGAAATCCATAGAGACCAAAACCTAACCATATAGGCACACAAAACCTTAATGTAAGATATTTTTAATTAGTTATAAGCATGGGGTCCACCAAAGGTCAAAGAGAATATTTTTTTGAAAATAAAAGGGGTACCGATATTGGCTCTAGTTAGGGATGAGGATCATATGCTAACACTGCAAGAATTAAAAAACCTTTGGGGTAGACCAAGAAAACAAAGGGTGGGAACCAAAGAACAACATGAAAACATACATCAATGCATGCAATTAGACCAACAACTATGTACATGGGCCCAACATCAAAACATGAAAGGAAGTGAACCTAACATATAAGATAAATTACAGAAGAATAGACCACTTGTAGCCAATAACATGAAGGCATGAGAAAAGACCACATAAGTATGGAACACAAGTTACATCTAGAACATGCTCGCAGGTCAAGCTCTACAAAGAGAATATATGGAAGATGTACATAGACCAAATGAATCACACCTCTTTCCCCTATCAAACACAAGATGGAGAGAAGGATGAGTTACCCATGAACTAAAAATGTACTTTACCTTCATATGCAACACAAGCCATTTTATTTGCCGATTCAAGAACATAACACCAATTTTGGATGAACACTCATAAAAATATCCCTGATGGACTTCACAATCTACAAGAAACCCAAGGTAGCCAAAAGATGAATCAAACTTCAACCAACTATCATGCATATCCCTCACATCCAAGGTATCACATGATGAGTCATGAATAACTAGGTCATCAACAATATTAAAGCACATGTGTGGGTAAAAATTATCACCATGTGTAGTTGTAGAGTCATCATGCCCACTAACCTCTTGATATAAATTAAAGCCAAAGGTAAATGCTTCTAATTTATATGGTGAAGAAAAACATACTTGAATGTCATTCTAATTTGCATGAGGAAGAGTCTTATTATGCACTTCAAATTGAAAAGTCTCAAGCTCGAGCATACAATCAAGCTAGGCCACATCATGTTGAAATTCAACTTACTTTAGATATTGTGGCCTAATATTATCTTCATATGCATGTAGGTCCCATGAGAAGGCCTCAAGATCAAATGTAACATAATCAATCAAGATAGGGATGATATCATTCATCAAAATAGGTCTCTAATTTACTTGTGCTTACACCAAGTTCATCAACAACTGACAGCTAGCATACAAAATCACCATAAGTGTTGATATACATTCCCATGTTTGAATCATAAGAATGATTTAAAGCACTCTTTAAACCATCAACATGAAAATCAACATTAGGAGAACCCTCAAGAGAAGAACCAAGTTCTTCCATTTGTCTCCCTATTTTAAGTTTTTCAACACAACCTGTTGTAATAAAACTATTGCAATCAGACTTGCAACATTGCTCTCCTTCTTCCTTACTCACTTGGACAACCATTCCATGTAACCCCCTTGTATCACAATCAACATTCAAGGAAGACAACACATCATGTACCAAATAAATAGGCCCTCTCATTTGTGTCCATACGATCACCATCTTTACTATCCAAATGAAAATGAAAGTCAAAGTCTACATAGTCATCTTCATCAACAAATTCATCATTAAGTGTAAAACCAATCAGCTCATCCTCATGTGGAAAAACATATGAGCATGGTCTTCATTAGTTGCATCATCTTTAACCATGGAAACAACATAAGGTAACATATAAAACAAGAAATTAGGTTCTCACTCCTTGGGTTGAACTTTTGCATGCATACATTCATCATCATCAATGATAAAAGCTAATTCACTTAAATGAACATTTGGTTGCATATACCTTATTGCCCATCTAAATGGCTTCCATGAAAAGTAGAAGCAAATACCTTAGCCTCTCCAACATAGCAAGCACCTTGATCATCAAGATTATAAGCCTCACTAACACATTTCATCTCCTCTAGCTAACTACTCAAGACTATAAACTTACCATTACCGACACTAAGGGGTGTCACATCAGCACTATATGAAGCCTTAACAAACAAATGGTAAATAGGAGAGAAATGCCATTAAATCTTTCCTGACAATGGTTCCATTTGTTGGCTCTCAAAATTATAGCTCCATATTCCTAGAGAGAGACCAATCCTTAAGGCCAAGGAACTTCTCATCAAGATAAAAGGGTAAAGACTCATCAATGAAACATGGATAGTTATATGCCAATGCTTGTGAGTGAATAAGCTCACCTTCACTTTAGACTTAGTTAAAACTAGAAGGGTATTCTAGAAAGTATCCCTTACAAGACAATTAACTTAGAGAAATGATGCAACAATGGATTGATCCAATTAGTAGTTACACGTAATGTATGATAGGCCCCAAGATTTGTCACCAAGTCTATGACATACTAGCTACTTGCAAGACCTCTTATTAAGTTGATAGCAAACTATGCATGAGAGAAAGAATATGTCATTTAAACTATCTGTAATGATGTGTTCTATATTAGATTGCACTTCAATACGTGATGTAAGGTAAAATGATAATGCATATCCCTCTAAGGATGTTACTTGAATGGCTCATAAGTGATATATATTACTAAAACAATGAGATATGCACTGCAAGGAGGACAACTAACAATAAAATAACTAAAAAGATTTTATATTTTGAAGAAAGATTGATTACGTGGCCTTCTAGACCGATGTTTATTCCAATGGGGGAAATAGAGTCAAGACTAGTGAAGGAAATAAACCCTACATAACACTTTAACATATCCTGATCATACTCAGGTATGAACCATAAAGATATAAAACCCTACATATCCAAGCATACTTACACATCCATTGTCAATATGAGGGAACTTGCATGCATTGAAGAGAGGATTATTGCAAGAAACCTTGGCAACACTTTAAAGCCCTATCTAGAAGACCAAACCCCATAGTAGACATACCAACAAATGTGATATAAGAAACACAATAGCATTAAGTTTCCTAAGAAATCCTACAACTTACTCAAAACATTCTTACCTTCCCAAACTTTTTAATTTCATTAATTGAATACCTAGATTCACATCAACACTCTCAATGTAGGAAATTGGTTCAAGACCAACCTAAAATATATCTTATAACCATGCATATAAAGCATTTAGTTTACAAAAGCCACTTGGACATAGGAAAATAATCATGTCAGCATTTATGTTTGCATGGCCACCTCTTGTAGTTGATATTCCTGAATGTTGACAAGCAAATAGAAAAAGTGAACTAGTGTGGGCTATGCATATAATATTGGCCCCAAAGGCATATGAATTTAGGCCATGGAAAGGATATGTAGGATAGGTTTATGAGTCTTGGCAGCCATGAAAACATCTTGAGGCATGAATCAAAAGAACTCTCATGACAGATGTCCAAACAAAAAAATGAACACCCCAAACTTGCAAACACTTGATGAAATTCATAGAGACACTAAAACACATCCACCAAGGCATGGATACAAACCCTAATAATCTAGCCACATAGAACCCCAATGCAAGATATTTCTAATAATTTATAAGCATAGGCTCCACCATAGCTCAAAGGAGAACAAAATTTTTAAAAATAAAAGGGGGTGCCAACATTGTCTCTAGTTAAGGATGAGGGCCACATATTGACACTACAAGAATTCAAAAAATATGTGGGGTAGACCAAGACAACAAGGGGCTAGTGGTGGTGGTGGTGAAAACATCCACTAATGCATGCAAGCAAAACAATAAATATGCACCACCACTAATGCATGCAAGCAAAACAATAAATATGCATATGGGCCCACACATCAAAACATGACAGAAAGTGAAACTTGACACCTTAGACATAACACAAGAATACGACACTTGTAACCAATAACATGAAGGCATGAGAGAAGAGCACATCCCTTGGGCAGAGGCACGGGCCTTCAACTCAACTCCAACTCCATTGGGCAGAGGCACTGTCAAATATCAGAGAACAACAAAAAGCAATCAGATTCTCCCGACATTAAAAACGTGAAAATGTGCTGTAGACTAGTAGAAAAAGAGGCTTACATATTATATCGTCATCGTAAAAGCAGATTTACAGTCAGTTGGATTCACATGGTGCAGAGTGACGAATTTGTTGCGATTGGTGAATTACACATGAACACCATATGATCGGTCAGGTGAATAATGTCCTACTCTTTCTTCATAACGACAACTGATATATTTTTCAATACGCAGATGTTTTTTTCGATCTTAAGAGTTAATTTGCAGGTCCTCTATTTCCCGGGTTTCAACTCCTGATAAATATGATCTCGGCAAAATAAAATATCCGTTCATGCTTTATGATTTAGGGTTTTGACCTATCTCTTGTTTTACATTGCAGCCTTAATTGGACTGACCTGAGCTGTTTGTCTGCAATTTTTGCGTCATTCTGGCCTGTTCTTGTGTTTATTCCTTTTCCTCTTAATAAAGTTTGATTTTAATTAAAAAAAAAGAGTTAAAGGAGATCATAGGCTATAGCATTTCTTCCTATTAAATTGTATTTTTTTGTAGTAGTTTTTTAATTATTTAATCACCTTTTATCGTAATTAATTGGCCTAGTTTAGATTTTTGAGGATTATGTCAAAATCTTTTTTTTTAAACAATTTTGATTGATACAAGAAAGTTCTTACTAGTATAGACATCTTAAATATATCTATCTAAAAAAATGTTAAAAGTTTTTGTATCTTACTAATATAGATATCTTAAATATATAAACAAACGTTCAAAATTTTTGTATCTTACTAGTATAGATATCTTAAATACATCTATAGGAGAATGAGCTATTTTATTTACTTAAGAGTTATTTTAGTTTATTTTAAATTATTTTATTTAATTTACTATAAATTTTTATTTTTATTTAAGAATTATTTTATTTTATTTTATCTACAATGTTTAGTTGAAAACCTGTTATTGCATTGTATGTAATTTTTTATTTTATTTTTGAAAAAATCACCATTTATTATTTTGGTAATTCTTTTGATTTGATTTTACTTTAAAAAGTGTAGTAAATATTATATACTTATATGTGTTGTATGTAATTTTTTATTTTATTTTTGAAAAAGTCACCATTCATTATTTTGGTAATTCTTTTGATTTGATTTTACTTTAAAAAATGTAGTAAATATTATATACTTATATGTGTTGTATGTAATTTTTTATTTTATTTTTGAAAAAGTCACCATTCATTATTTTGATAATTCTTTTGATTTGATTTTACTTTAAAAAGTGTAGTAAATATTATATAATTATATGTGTTGTATGTAATTTTTTATTTTATTTTTGAAAAAGTCACCATTCATTATTTTGATAATTCTTTTGATTTGATTTTACTTTAAAAAGTGTAGTAAATATTATATACTTATATGTGTTGTATGTAATTTTTTATTTTATTTTTGAAAAAGTCACCATTCATTGTTTTGGTAATTCTTTTGATTTGATTTTACTTTAAAAAGTGTAGTAAATATTATATACTTATATGTGTTGTATGTAATTTTTTATTTTATTTTTGAAAAAGTCACCATTCATTGTTTTGGTAATTCTTTTGATTTGATTTTATTTTAAAAAGTGTAGTAAATATTATATACTTATATGTGTTGTATGTAATTTTTTATTTTATTTTTGAAAAAGTCACCATTCATTATTTTGGTAATTCTTTTGATTTGATTTTACTTTAAAAAGTGTAGTAAATATTATATACTTATATGTCTTTCCCCATACATATTCAACATAGAAGCCACATAGATGTTACTTGGAGGATTCAAACTTGGATCTCCATCTTGAGAACCTTATGGCCTTACTATTTAACCACAACCCCTTTCACATTATATACTTATATGTTACTTTTTAATATATATATAATTTTGATGTCTTTATATTTAAAATATAAATATTGGCTCTAAATAGTTTTTCTTTCAGCCCTACTGTTAGGGCCTAAATTTGATGGTAGTATGGTCATATTTAGAGATTTTTTGGGTAAAATAAAATCAAAATTTTTAGAAGACTCTATTACATGAAAAGAGAAGATTTTGTCTAGACCATTAAAATATATATAGAATTATAGTTAAATATATATCTAATCTATAATATGCATGTTTTTAATAAGATACGTCTTGACATTTGAAAGACAACTTTGAATAAACAACTACCACAAAAGAATTGCTTGCCACTATAGATTGTGCCCATGTAATTAACATCAAAGTCAATATTGAAAATTTGATTTCAATATTTCTCATGGGCTTCTTTAATAAAAGAATTAAGCTTTAATATTAACCAAAAGTTAATATAAAACTTTAATTGCACCTCATGGGTCCCAATTTGCTAAGTTACAACTTCTAACCAATAGTGGGAGGCTCAATGAATTTCATTGCAAATGTTTCACCCCTCTCGTGAGCCACATGATGGGAAAATCAATGGGTTAGGGGGAGCATCCTTTGCCAAAGCCCTTAAAACTTCCAAACCAACTATGAGCCATTGGATGGAAGAAGATCAATGCAAACTATACATTTTACCAAAACATAAGGCTTTCAAAATTTCCTACACATCCACCTACAAACAAAAAACATTCAAGCTCCTTCACTTCTTTAGTTGTGGTCTCTTATTAGCTTCCATACAGGATTTTGTCATTGTGGATTTAATGTAGGCACCTTTCTTTATTGCCTTCTTGGCATTTAACCCTCTGTATTTGCTTTTCATCACTTCTATGCTATGCTAATATTCCTGCATACCTAGCTCAAATTTCATAATCATTGTACATTGGTTCTATTCTTTCCTATGGTATGTTAGGACTCTTTGAGCAAGTTGTTATACATTCATACTAACTTTGTATTTATGTGAAAGATTCAAATACATGGAATGCCATTGCCCTTTGTATTCCCATGTTGTTGTGTGAAGGCCATAGGAAAAAAATATTGAAAATTTACTATTATTAGTTATTTGACCTATAAATGGCTATCAAATTTAAGGGTTTTTTATTCACACAATCATGACATGAGACTCCTTGATTGCATAATTAATATGACAATTATTTTTTATTGAATAAAATTATTTACAATAATTTAAGAAATAACAACCAAATTACAATTAATCATTTAAGTCATTTAATACAAGTATTAGAAAGATATATTATTTATTATTAAGGGAGATAGTACTTAACCATGGCATTCAAAGAAGGCCCCTAAATCTGTGGCTAAGGTATTTCACAAGCTCGTGGAACTCTTTCTTGTATAATTCTTTTCTAAATGATTGATCAGTATAAGAAAAGTTATCATAGTTGATATGACAATTATTTGTTATTGAATAAAATTGTAAATTATAATAGTTTTAGAAATAACAACCAAAAAGATATGGAAATTATTATTAAGGCCTGAGAAAGTATTGATGACATTTGAGAAGGCCCCTAAATTTGTGACTAAGGTGTTTCATAATCTCTTTAAACTCTTTGACATATAATTCTTATGTTATTATTTTCTAAATAATTAAGTTTAAATATACTTCTACAAATGATTTAAGAATTTTATTTTAATTAAGCATTGTGTATATTGAAAGCTATATGGTCCAAGTTATGTAGAGGTAAGCTTGAAGTTGTTTAAAACATGATCAAATATTTTGTTTAAAACATCATCAAAGATTTTTGTTTTGTTTTAGATTTTCAAACCTTGACTATTGTGTAGTTATTATTAAACATGGCTCTTGGTTTGTTAATAATACTTTCTAGAACTTTTAACCATGGATGCAAGACTTTATTATTTCTAATACATGACTAAGCTTCAAGACATGTTGGGTGAAATTTCATAGATTGTTGCTTACCTCTTTCACTATCAACTGATAAAGCTAGTAAGGTGTGTTGTTTGCCATGAACCAAAACAACTTCCATTCTAATAGAGATTCAAAGAGAATTTGTATGAAAATTAATCTCTCGTAGTTTGAAAAAAACCATTTAAATACAAATTGGTGACAAGTGTTATCCTTGGAATCTATTGTTTATCAATATTCCAAATACTTGCTTTCATTATCAATCTACTAAGTGAAAAATATAGGATTTTTCGTTAGTGACCAATGCAAATCATGTTTTCAAATCCACCATTAAAGATACTAAATGTGGTAAGTTTAACTAAGGTAGTTGGTAAATCATAGTAATAAAAGTACTAATCAAGAAATAGGAATGGTCAAAACCCCAAGTCACAACCTTGCCCTCAAGTAACATTTTTTTCTCCCAAGACTCTCACCACCCACTACAAGTTACCACTAAGTTATAGAGCATTATTCAACTAAGGATTTAAAAAATGAAAATTCTATCATGGAATGTCAAAGGGATAAATAACCCTCATAAACAAGACCTTCTAGTGAACTTAGAAAGACAAAATAAACTTGACATTTTATTTGTGCAAGAAATAAAAATGTCTATTGAGTGCGTGTTAAAGATTAATAATATATTTTTTAAGGAGAGTGGATGTGAAGGATTGGATGGTACTGGAGCTTTGGATGGGATAGAGACATTATGGAACCCATATGTGGTGGATGGATCTATCCTATATGCATATTCTAGTCATGTTGATGTCTTTTCCAATCACAAGAAGGATAAGTCATCCTAGATTATTTACAATATTTATGTGACTAATTCAAGGAATGCTAGAAGAAATCTCTAGGTCCATTTAGTAGTATTTTAGAGACTTCATTCAGATATTAAGTGGATACCATCATAGGGGATTTCAACTCTCCTCTAACAAAAAATAAAAAGACATGTGGTTCTCAAATTTCTTTTGAAAGTTGAGAAGACTTAAAGCAGACTTCATCAACTAAAGTGCTTTAATGGACCTAGAACTAAAAGGAGTGGACTTCACTTGGTCCAACTGAAGAGTTGGTGCTTCTCTGATTCATGTGAGACTAGATCAAGCCCTCATATCCCTTGATTAGTTAAACTCATACTTTTGTTCTTTATCTTCTTTAACTAAATTTGGATTAAATCACTCTCAGATAGTTGTTTGCTTGAATAAATTTGGAAAGAGAAAAGGATTTTCATTTTAGTCTAAAAAGAGGGTTTTTTCTTTGCTTAATCTAAGTTTTCTAGATTTTCATGTTTTCAGAGGTTTTAGGGACATTGGAACATGTCCCTAGGTCCTCATGTTCTCTAGTTCCCCAAAAGTTTGATGTCCCATGGGGGTACTTAGGTCGTTGTTCTTCTTTTTGATTTTATTTTAGGTTTGTGGGGTCATGTTATGAATCATGGTTGGGGATTTCCTTTTAAATTTGTTGGGGCTTCATGCTAAAATTTTCTAAGTGTTTCAAGCTTTGATAGGCCATTTTTTTATCTTGGCAGAGTTTGCGGATTTGTAGGAACCTATATGCCATGGTTTTTGGGTCCTATTGTTCCATAGTTCCCTAAAACCCTAAAATCCCAAAGTCCCTGGGTCCTTATGTCCCTCGGTCCCTCAAAAGTCCAAAACCTTAAAGTTTCAATGTTCCCTGGTTCCTCAGAAGTCTAAAACCCCAAAGTTCTTGGTTCCTAGGTTCTCCCAGATCCCATTTCATCACAAGTTGTAATAGTCTTAGATTTATAGAGTTTGCAAAAAATATTACACATTATTCACAAATCCCTAAATTCCCTGGCTTCACATGAATGTGTGAAGGAAGAAAGAGGTGGAGTTTTAGAGGTTCCTAGCACTTTTAAATCAGTTCCTATGTTCCTATTCTTTCTTCCTACTCAGTTCCCACATATCAAGGTTACAAATTTTCTACATAGACTTGCAGACCTTCAAAGCACTTTTGCACCTAGTTCCTAGGTCCTTAGATTCCTTGGTCCCCTAAAAGTCTAAAATCCTAAAAATGTTCAAAATGCTCAAAATCAAGCGGGTGATCAGAATTTTAGAGGATATTCGCACTTTTACACCTAGTTCTGAAGTTCCTCAGGTTTCTCAGTCCCTTGGAAGTCCAAAATCCTACAAATCCCTCAAAAATTCCAAAACACTCCAAAGCTTGCCAACAACTTTGTGGGTCATCATTAATAGTCAATTTGACCTCTACAACTATTCGTTTTGGGGTGGGAAACTCATCTTTGCTTCTTCTAGTTCACCTCAAACATTTTGAGGTAGATTTCTTCATATTTATTTTTGTTTGCATTCAATGTGGTGATTGTGTTTTAATCTCTTGTCACATAGTAGATTCCCACAAGCAGATTAGGGCACAAATTTCAAATGATATAAAAGTGGCATTTGTTTCTCATTACAAGGGTTGGTCACCAAGCTAATTTTCTGGTTTGCAAGTGCCTCACGATAGTTCTAGCGCATCAAGCGAAAGTCATTTGGTTTGTAAGGGGATGAAATCTATTTTGTAATCCATAGGAAGGATCTTCAATACACATCTACATGTAAATGTATGTCTTCATGATAGTTTGTAATAGTTTAGGGGAATGTATAGTCACAACTATGCATTTTCTCTTGTGACATTTGTTGGTGGGATTGTTACTAGGGTTTGATGTATGTATGACAACATCTAATGCAATACAAAGATTTTGTATTGGTCTCTCCTTTGTTGCATATGGGTTATATTATAGTTTAGCTAAGGATTATTAAGTATGATCATTGCATGTAATATATTTTTGATTTGTACGAGAATGCATTTCTAGTTTTGTTGATAGTTGTTGGAAATACATGGCTACCTCCCTGCATTCTATGACTTTGTTGTCCAATGGAGTAGGCATCAGTATCTAGATTGGTGAGGGTTCAAACATTCTCATTTTAATCTATCCCCCATGCTGATAGTTGTAGGAGTAGATTAGTGCTTCACGTATATTTCATGATTCAGTATTATAACTAGGGGACAATCATAAGTAAACTGCAAAAGCTATTTATCCTAGAGAATCATGTCTTGTGTGCATATGCCTTGAAAATTATACATGTAATGTTAAGTGAAATAATTTATGGGGATATCATGTTGTTATCATTTGTGGGTGCATCTGCAAGACGTAGTTTTAGTTTGATTAGAGGTTTTATGTGCAGTTGGTTAGTTTGTGGCCTAGTGATAATCTTTAGGGTTTGGACAATGTACATTGGATATTGCTATAGAGTTTCATTTTGTTCGCCTTCTTTTGTGATCAAATCCTATTAAAGATTACCTCTGGGAATACCCTCCTGAGTCTAGTTGATCTCAAAGTGTAGGAGAGATTATCCACTCTCAACAATCGGCCTTTAATCATCCTCAATTTGTTAATGAGCCCATGTTTTACCTTCTTAATGACACCCCCTGGTCTTGAAGGTGAGATTATACTCTAAGATTGTGAAGCTGTTGTTTCAAGACCCAACATATTGGATGGGGACATGCTTGTCAATAGAAAACACCTTATCCTTTGCTCTATGCTTTGAACAACCTACAAGTGTTATATTTGAAGTTGTTAAATTTTACAAGTGTTTTATTTGAAGTTAAATTTCCTACAATTTTCCCATCAAGTTTTGCATTGTTTGTTCAATTCTTCCTATATAGTAAAATCTATAAAATATAATGTCCTTACTATTTAAATTTGTTTACAATTTTGCGCTTTGCAATCCACTTTGTTGTTTTTTATTTGATATTTTTTATTTATGTTTGAGTATTACTTGTATTTATATACATTTAGTATATGTTAGCTTTATTTTTATTTGCATTGATTTTATTTAAAACTATGTCAGTTATATATTTTTAATTTAAAACACTTACTTTATAATTTAAAAAATATATATACTTGATAATAAAACCTAGTTTAGGTCTAGGAACCATATCAAAATTGGGTACGAAATCCATAGTCCAGCGGAGCATATAGTGACTACTGTTAATGAGGTATCAACAGAAACAACACCATATTAACTTAACTATCTACCCAACACCCCACCTATCATATCTCCCTATCACCAAGCACAATCAGTCTATAACAGAAAGTATCAAGTATCCAACAAAAGAAAGGTGACAGGAAAATTACGCAGGCTTGAGCCCCTTATCATGGCCACAATTACAATTATGTCGTACCCTATTTTCCTCTACACCTGCATCCTCCACCTTAACTAGGTGGTTCTCTGAGTCGCAATTGCATGAAAGTGAGGGGGAACCCTTATAGGTAAGGTAACCTCTAGCTTCTGGACACCAAGCTGTCATATTATCTACTCTGGATGCTGTGGATTTGCCCCATGAGGATACCCATGTGAGTCTCCACCTACTGTGAAACGTCAGCCACATCATTGAATGTAACAAGATGGAGAAAGCAACCACTGAAAACATTGAAGCTAAAGAGATTGACTGTGCAACTTCGTAAATGTTCCATCTTCCACGTGTATTTCCCAGGTCCAAGAGTAAATTAGTTATGGTTATTTACTCTTGGCTCTCCGTCCACCTTTTTGGATAGCTCCCAAATCTGAACTAGCCAACTCCTCAAGACCGGGTCCTTAATCTCACTATCCACCATGTGTATGAAGCTTGCCATCACCTCCTCACCAGAGGTTTTTTTCCTTTCCCTCCTCAACCCCTCTAGTCCCATTTACATGTAAAATTAATAATGTTTTTAACACTAATTACAATGTTGGATAACAACAAATAAATTAGATTCATAATCAGTCCCTGCTGCAACCAAAAACTTGTATAAAAACTTGCCAAAGATAATCAATACTCATCAAAAATAATGCCAGATCATGGGAAGTCTATACACAACTTATCAACATCAAATACTCAGTAGAAAACATCCAAAAATTATCACAAACACCTTCATTCAATATTTTTCTCAAACTCTGTTCTGATCAGACCCTTGTAGCTACTATACAAATGCCTCATGGAAGGCAAATAACTCACAAAACAATCTCAAACCTTATCAAACAGTCCCAAAATTGTTACAAAATCATTCAATGATGACCACCTAGTTTCAAAGAAGGATTTTGAGTAGAACAACGACAACAACTTCACCCTATTCCCACATGTCCATCAAGGAGAGTGTATGACCCCAATAGAAGAGGTACGACCAACAATTACTTATAGATTTCTTCTTCAAACTATCCAAAAACCCATACAAGTTTAGATTAAAAATAAGGGCTTATCATTGGATACTCCAAAAATCATGAAAGACTCCATTAAAAATAACTTCATCCTCATCTAGTATGGCCACATGTAAACAGTATGGCCAGCTTGATGAAATGAACAAACTCCCTTTTCAACAAACAAAACTCCATTCAATCAAACTGCAAAATAATCAATCCCAAACATCAGAAAACTTCAAAATCAATCATCTCCATTGAGAAGCAAGAGTGACCTCTTAAGGAAATCACTTCTTTCAGCTAAGGAGGATCTTTCACCCCCGAAACTGAACTTCTTTGAGGGGGTTTTCATCCTCAAGAAGGTATGGAAGAACTCATAGGTTCATTCCTATAGCATAACAGTATAAACAAAACAAGAAGCCCTCACTTATCTTAAATAGGCAATTTTTAAGTTACACAAGAATATAATTCTTTCTTGGAAATAATTACTTTTTTCCTCCAACTTAAATAATTCCTTTTTCCCATGTCAAGGCATCCATTTTTATGTGCCTAACCAAATAATAAAACATTTTCCCTTTCCAATGACACTTAAGTCACCTTTAAATATTTCCAACCTTAGGAGACTTAAGTGAAATTAACAATTAAATAGCTCAATTAATCACCCAACTTACAGAAAATCCCAAACTGAAGCAAATTGCAAAATAAACCAACACCATCCTGAAGGTTTGGGATGAAGAATGATGCCAACTAGATGACTTACTATAAATAGACAGCTTCTTCAAGAAGTTTGGAGAGCAAACCGAGAATCCAAAAAAGCTTTTGAAAGTTGCACTGCAATCCTAAACAACAATTGAGCTCAATGCCAACAAAAAGAATCAAAGAGAACTAAACCTATGCTCTCCAAGAATCAAGGAGTTCCTTAAGCATTACCAAATAGCCTACGGGAGCTCAGGAAATAGGCTATTGGACACAAACTTGGCTAAGCACCAATTGGGAACATTACATCACAGTTGTCCCACATCACTTCAACATACCATGGCTTAACTCTTCTTGCCATTTCATTATTACTGATTATGCATTCACAAGAGCCTCTATTCCAGTCCTTATCAGGCAGATGCTCCTTAATGTCCTCATGTATTAGCTTCAGGATAGGCTGTGGGAATTCTACGAAAGTCTGTATTCTCTATTTTTAATTTTTAGTTGGACCCCCTGGTTGGCAGCCCAATCTACTATATATATATATATATATATATATATATATATATATATATATATATATATATATATATATATATATATATATATATATATATATATATATATATTTGCTCTATTTTATTTTTATGTACATAGTAGCAATCATCCCCTTAATACCACTATATAGTGCCTCTCGACGTAAAAATAGTCAAAAGAGTTGTAGCCTCTTACTCTATCTATTCACACAACTATTCCCCCTAACCCACGTGCCAACCTCTACCCACCTGCTCAATCATCTTTACTTACTTATTCAAAGGGCGCCACTTATCCACACAAAATGAGCTTCACCTCAGCAATGGGATGAAGAACACATCATCACACTAAGTCGGCCCTGCCTGCCACCCACAAGCATGCATAGGACTAGCACGAGAACCCCTTCCCTTCTCATACTTCCCTAGCATTTTGCAATGGATTGGCCCTATTCACCCTATCTCGATCCCATCTTTGTTCAAGGGTAGACGCCCAACAGTTATTGTCTAAAGAAAAGGTAGGGGGTGGGCACCTTTCAAACGGAGGGACCAAACTGACCTAAGAAGGGACGAGACATAAACGATAAGGACAAGCGACGACCGGACCGACCTCAAGGCTCAACATATATATAGCCCATAAGGTGATCCGATGGGAGTGATGGAGGACACAACCACGAATAGAGAAGGCATCTGTCAGGATCCCTCCCCTCCATAGATCTATCAGATGTATAAGTAAGTAATGATCAAATTTATTTCTTAAACTTTGATGTAATAAATGAATCCCTACTCATAATAATTTAAAAAAAAAATTAATATACGATTACTCAACATATTATAATCAACCAAGGCAAATATACCTACATCTATGCAACCAAATTATATTCATAAAAAAAATTAAAATCATCTTAAAAAAGCATGGCGTTAGAATGCTTAAAATTGCAGAGTTTGCCGAAAGAGAAGCGTGGAACTCCTAAATCACACGCAATTCATGAGTGAGGAGGAGGTTGCAGACTGCAATGAACGTGACTTTCAGTAAATTCCCACCACACGGGATACCTTGCCTTCAACTGCAACTCCATTGGGCAGAGGCACTGTCAAATATCAGCCAACAACAAAAAGCGATCAGATTCTCCCGACATTAAAAACTTCAAAATGTGCAGTAGAAAAAAAGGCTTCGTGTTACACGATATCATCACCGTAAAAGCAGATTTACAGGTGGATTCACATGGTTCAGAGCGACGAATTTGTTGCGATTGGTGAATTACAAGGCAGACACATGAACACCATATGATCGGTCAGGTGAATAATGTCGTAGTCTCCATAAGGACAACTGGTAATATCATTATTTTTTATTGCGCAGATGCTTTTTTCGATCATAGATTCAATTCGAAGGTCCTCCATTTCCTGGGTTTCATCTCCTGATAACTAGCAATCGCACCTGGGTGTGCAATGGGTACGCCGAACAGTTGTGGAAGTTCAATTGCCTGTCTTTAAGTAATTCACTGTCTTTAAGTGAATGGGGATTGTCTTTTATTCTTATGGACTATGTCATTTTTTGTTTCTTCGAATGTAGTGAATTAATTTGCATAATCTTAATGGATTTCAAGATCCATGTGTTTTGCTTAGTAGCTACTTCAAATGTGTGAGATTATGTGTTTGTTGTGTAGTCTCTATTTGCATGCATCCCCTTTCTCTATTCTTGTTCAGTTGCATTTCATTAATCATTACATATGTATATTATTTGAGGCATGTATGCTTGTTTAGCACGCGCCTCATATTTGTCGTCATTTAATAGGCATTCTCTTGCAACTATAAGCATGGCCACCACTTACATCATGTTTATTTGTCATCTAGCCTACCATCATGTATCTTCTCATGGGAAGTCACATGATACAAAGATTGATCAAACTTAATGACCCTCATTACTTTTATAATTTCACACCTTTGCATAATTTGGAGGTCAAATGGATTAAAATTAAATTTAGACATGTTATAATTTTAGATTGAGAATTCCTAATTATCTAAGAATATTAAATTTGAAGGGAGAAACTTTTGATTTGTTTGAATTTGTAGATAATATGGGGATGATCTCAAGACCTCAAAAATGAAGCGCATTCTTGGCAAGACTTTTGTAAAAGGAACATGACATAGAATGCACACCATTTTTTGCAAAATACATATAGAGAAGAAAAGCTAACAAATACCTATAGAGAAGAAAAAAATGCATTTTAAAAAATTATCAATGTCCCAAAATTTGTATTTTTGTCAAATAAACAAATGTATATAAACATGCTATATTTTAAAAAGGTGGGGGAAGTGATTTAATACTAAACGCCTATTTATCTCTCCCTCTCTTTCTATGCTTCTCTCTTCCTCTCTTTCTCTATCTCTCTTACTATCTCTTCCTGCCTCTCCCTCTTTATCTCTCTATATCTCTATCTCTCTTTGTCTTTATCTTTCTCTCTTTGTCTCCCTCTCTATCTATCTCTTTGTCTCCCTCTCTATCTATCTCTCTGTCTCTATCTATATCTTTCTCTAATTCTCTCTTCCTCTCCTTCTCCATGCCTCTTTCACTATCTTTTCCTTTCTCTCCCTCTTTATCTCTCTATCTCTCTTTTTGTCCATCTTTATCTCTCTCTCTCTCTCTCTCTCTCTCTCTCTCTCTCTCTCTCTCTCTCTCTCTCTCTCTCTCTCTCTCCCCTTCTTTCTTGTTCTATCTCTCCTCTCTTTGTCTTGATTTCTCTATTTCTCTTTATCTCTCTCTATCTGTCTATCTTTGTATATGTCTCTCTATATCCCCTTCTCTCTTTCTCTCTTCCTTTCTCTCTTTACTCTCTCTATCTCTCTATCTTTAGATCTATCTCTCTTTCTTACCATCTCTCTTTCTTTATCTCTCCCTCTTTATCTTTGTATATCTCTACCCCTATATATCAATCTCTCCATCTACCTCTGTATATCTCTATATCTCTATCTCTTTATCTCTCTCTATCTCTTTGTCTCCCTCTCTATTTGTCTATTTTTCTTTATCTCTCTTAGTCTATCTCTCTCTCCATCTCTATCTTCCCTTCTTCCTCTATCTATCTTTCTCTCTTCACCCCCCTTCTCTCACTCTCTCCCCTTCTCCCTCCCAAGATGTGCAAAATTTGATAAAATGAAGACTTGATGAAATGATTAATTAAATTGGAGGTTTTGATCTGATACTAGGTGGAAGCCTCTATAATAATCTGATAGGAAACAACAAGAACACAAGGGATGGACTAAAGGGGAAGCATTTCTCTATTTTATATGGATTTCCATGAATTGTGAATTATGTAAGGCATGCGATGCATTCAAGTGTAACTTGACAGAATAATGAAACCTTCATTTTATACCAATTTGGACTTCACTTTAGAGCATTGGCATGAAACAACTAATTGATTGTTTGTATTTGTAGATGCTCTTTCCATTTATATCTTTTATCTCTACCTCTCTCTCACACTCCAGTGGAGCTATATGATTTGGACCAACCCATACCAAGTCACTCTCTCTTTTCTTTATCTCTCTTTCTATTTCATGAGGCTCGAGTGGAGCTAGATGATCTAGAGCAACCCATACCAAGCTCCACTTTTTACATTGTAAAAGTACCATATACTAATCATTAATGTAGAGTTTTCATTAGAATGCTTGACCATAGTCATAAGTCTATCACACAATGAGACTCTCTTTGCCACTATGTTTATGCAGTTAAGCTTAGTTTTGTAATTCCATGATGGCCAATGATTTTTTGTTTTAGGAAATGTCTCTTCAATTGTCATGGGTGGTAAAGATAAAATTTTAAAATAATTATTCATAGGAAGGTTATGCATGTAGCCATTTTCTCTAGAGTTGAAACTGAAAGGTACCTTGAATTCACAAATCTTAGTTCAACATCATACACAAATAAGGATATGGTTTGCACATACACCCTTTGGCATATTATACACATATTAAAAGTAAAAGTCTAGTGGGCCTTGATCAAACTCTTTAAGATTCCACTACCCACCCACAAGGTGATTTGGAACTCAAAATCCAACCAATCCTTTAACATGGTACCTTTGGAAGATAATTTCTTTAAGATTTATCTTTTGAAATGGTTTCTTTCAAGATGGGTTTCATAGTAATCCTTTTCTAAATCTAAGTGCTTTATTTTATAAAATTTGATTTTTTTCACATCCTCCAGGCTTTGCTTCAATCCTTGCAAAAGGAAACCATGGTTAGCATGACTAATCAAACTAATAACCCTATGATTTTAATTGACAACATCGAAGCCTTCAATTAGTAGAAATAGCAACATTTTAATATCTTAGAAACTAAAATTTAGAAATAGGAATAGTAGAAATCATATTTGAAAATCATCATTCTACCATTTGTATTTGAGATTTCAGACATCACCCAAAAAAAGAAGAAAATAAATATTGAAAAAAAGGCAAATGAAGCCCTGGCTTAGTGGATCGATGACTGATATTGAGGGAGGGGCATGCAAGACGATTGAACCGTCATTCGCTATATGATTTCACCAACACCTTTTTTCATTTTTGTTTGTTGTATCTCACGCACCGATTTATTTTACCGTTCATTTCCGCTACCCCTTTATTATTCCCGTTTTATTTTATCTCAAAATTTTTGTAGAAGGAAAGATTCGGTAAGTGTGTGGATGTTGATAGTTGACAGGACAGGTAATTTTTGGGTGGTTTTTAAAAACAAAATTGCTTTGTTCAGAGGATTTTAAAAATAGATAAATATGTGTTTACGCATATCAATGGGTTGAAATAATTTGATGCGTTAATATTCTCTTGTCGTTATTTTACCGTTCACCCAGTTTTTGTTCCTTGTCGCCGCTTTCATTCTCTATTGTCGATTTCACCATTTTTATATCATCCATTTTGAAAAGAAATGTTGCGTGTAGTTTATAACTTGAATGAATAAAAATTGTACCTGACGTACTCGTATTCAATTTACCTAACATTTGTGCAATTTGATGTGGAGTTTACATGCTTCCAAAAATCTTGGAATTACCTACCCTCCATTCTAATTCTTAATATTTTTACAGTGGCATAACTCAAATGTAACACCTAGTGAGAAATGGGCAATAGTATGGAACTATCCTGAAGTGTAGAGAAATTAGGTAGAATAATGTATGGAGAATAAAATCTTTATTGGAGTATGTCGACAATGATTCTATTTATTGAGTTCATCATTTTTTTAGCATACATTGGAGCAATGCCTAAGGTTAATAATGAGGTTATTAAGAGAGTGTTTTTTTACATGTAACCTATGACTCCATGAATAGTTGGCAGCTTCAAACTAATTTTTTTTGCAAACATGAACGCTACAAATGAATGTAGTACTATTTGTTTTGCAAAGAAATAAGAAATTAAAGTTATGCAAGAAATAAAATCAAAGCAAAGTGTGCAATTGGTTTACAAGGATTGAGTGGAGTGAAAAAGTAAAAAGTGGTTGATTTACAAACACCCAACAAACATCCATCAATCTCCCTATTTATCATTGCATATTTGTTGGAGGTCCATTAAGGTCTACAATAGGTACAAGTCTATTTTAAATTCGTCTCTCTATATCTCTATCAATGTTCTCTCTTTTTTAATCTTTGTGATCCTCTCTCTCTCTCTCTCTCTCTCTCTCTCTCTCTCTCTCTTCTTGTAAAAGTGTCATTTCATGAGGCTCCAATGTAGCTAGATGATTTGGACCAAGACATACCAAGCTCCACTTTTTACATTGTAAAAGTACCATAGCTTGATCTATAATGTAGGTTTTTTCATTAGAATGTTTTTCCATAGGCCCAAGTCTATCACAAAATATAATACTTTTTGCCACTATGTTTATGCAGTTAAGCTTCATTTTGTAATCCCATTATAGCCAATGATTTTCTATTTTAAGAAATGTCTCTTCAATTGTCATGGGTGGTAAAGGTAAAATCTAAAAATAATTATTCATAGGTAGGTTATGCATGTATCCATGTTTTGTATTTGAAATTGAAAATTACTTTGAATCCACAAATTTTAGTTCAACATCATACATAAATATGGATATGGTTTTCCCATACACCCTTTGTCATAGTATACACATATCCAAAGTAATGGTGTGGTAAACAAAAAAATATATCTTTATTTTCTATAGACAAACCTTTGGAAGACATACTTTCTTTGAGATTTATCTTCTAAAATGGTTTCTTGTGATAGATTTCATAGTAATCCTTTACTAAATCTAAGTGCTTTATTTTATTAAATTTGATTTTCTACACTTTCTATAGGCTTTCACTCGATCCTTGCAAAAGGAAACCATAGTTAGTATGACTAATCAAACTAATATTATGAAAACAAATTTGCTCCATATAATCCAAATAATGTCCATAAATCTGAATACTTTTTTTTGCTAACCTCTTCAATTTGGGAGAACATGAATTAATCATTTAATCAAGTCTTTCTTTTGGCAAATTATGCACATCTTCCACCTCAATCAATTTACCCTTTTGACATGTTTTTTCCACCCAACTTTTGAGAATAAGCTTGTTTTCTTTACCATTTTTTGTCGATACAACATATTTGAGTGGTATACCCAAATGATGCATTGCAACTGACCTCATGTATAGCTCCCCATGGATAGGTGTCATCATTGGATTCTTGGTGCGAAATAACTATTTAAAAGCCTCTCTCTCTCTCTCATAACATCTTAAGGGTAAATTGATTAAGGTGGAAGATGTGCAGAGTTTGACAAAAGAAAGACTTGATGAAATGATTAATTCAATTGGAGGTTTTAATCTAATAATAGGTGGAAGCCCTTATAATAATTTAATAGGAAACAACAATATCTCTCTACATATGTTCTCTCTGTCTCTCTACCTTTCTCTTTTCTATTCTATTTCTCTTTATCTCTCTCTATCTCCATCTCACTCCCCCCTTCTCTCCCACACAGTTCTTCTCTATGAGATCTCTCTCTCTCTCCCCATGTTTTTCTCATGTTTCTCTTCCTATGTTTTCAAAATGACACTCTAAAATGATTATTGGTGCATCAAAGAGATTCCCAAAGAATACGTCAATATTCTTGAATGGAGTTATGATGTTTGTATTCTTTTCTTCATTACTTGTAGCCAAATCAAAATATTTTTTCAAACACAAACAAGTAAATGAAACCATTAATTATATAATTTTATTAAAAATGTATATAAATAATAACAAATACCAACACTTAGCAACAAGAAATTTCATCCAATCAACCTATACAATGACAATATTCTACTCTTGTTATTCTTCTAGGTGCCTTGACATGAGTGATGTGTTGGTTCTTTTCCCTTATCTCATTTGTTGCTTTCTTGTGTATTGAAAATCCTAGTTAATTCATTAACTTAGTTGCACTTCTTTGTATTCCTAGATATTAAGATTCACCCTTTTCTTGGGCTTTCAGGCATTTCTTGTTTTGCCATGAAGCCTGTTGTTAGCAATGAAGAATTGCTTTGTTTAATTTCTTTCAAGAATATAGAATGGAATAGAAGATAATGTAATTTGCAAATGATAACCTATGTATATAGATCCTCCATTTACAATTGGCTGGCCATAGATTTTCCTTTCTTGTTAGTGGAAAGATATATTTCTTAGAAGTGTTTTTTCCATGATAATAAGTATTTAGGAACTAAGGGGATCTCCTTTCCTTAATCCTCTTCAACTATTTATCATTTTGGATATTTATTGTGATGGAGAATGAGGGGGTGCAAATACAACATTATATCCAATCAATCATCTATTTGTTGAATCTAAACTTTCATAGTCTTTAGGAGGAATAATTCGAATCACACATGTCAAATGCTTTAGATATGTCAAGCATTATAACAATCCCTAACGAATGTTGTTTTGGGTAAGTGGAGTTCTTGGCTAAGATCATGTCCTTCATGTTGCATGTATTGGTTGTTCATCCACTTACAATAACTTTATAAATTAATGAATGTTCTAGCTCTTCCTGTCTCCATTTTTTCTAGACACAACATAATTGAGTGTGTTATGGAGTAAAATGTGTACTTGAGCATTTTACACCTAGTTTAGCAACTGGGTGTCATAAAATGTTTACACTTGTTAATCAGGACCTATTTTAACACCTTTTTGAACATGAAACGGATAAATCTCGATCTTGATGAATAAACACAATAAAATAAAGTTAGGACTGGTCTAAGCCCACTTAAAAGGACACTCCTCAGAGTTTGTGGGGCTAAAAGACCAGGGCACCTGAGCGCCCTAGTCCCAAGTGGGACCTTTGGCCCCTCGCTTGTGTTGTTGGCTTTAGAACACCTCCTTGACTTTAACATGTTAGCCCCATTTGGTTTTATTCATTGTTCGTAAGTGGGAATGCATATAAAATCAAGATAGTTTATTCATTTGAACATTTCTCTCTAATCTCTAAGTTCTCTAGTAAATCTAGACACACTTGTACTCTCTCTTCTTCTCTCTCATACTCTCTATTCTTCTCTATGGTGGATTCTTATTGTATGCTACTTTCTTGTAGGTCTTGTGAAGATCTTTCTACTTCTTTGGGCTACACAAACTTCTTGAGTCAAGTTGTGACACCACATCAAGAAAGCTAGGTTTTCCATGCTCATGGTGACTCCTCTCCTTTATACTTTGTTATAGCATTCCATTATACTTTAGATTTGCCTCTACCCTCCTAGGGCACACTCTATTTATCTCTCATCATTGCTATTGTGGAGGTGGAAACACAATTCATGGAGCTTGACTTAGGAAAGCTCCTAAATAGCACCCAACCATTTTCCTTCTTGTGTGTCTATAGGCAACATCTAGAAGAATTTGTAGAAAATAAGTTACAAGAAGCAGGAACACAAAAGGGTGAAGACACAGAAAACTTCACATTTTGCCAAACCCTAATCAGGGTCTAGGGTGCCCAAGTGCCTTGGTCCTTTAGGTTCTTGAATCTGGCTCTAGGTTCTACTCTTCCCTTTGATCCCCATTATGGTGTTATATTTCAAATATTTGTTTTCGACAGTTGTATTTTCACAGATCTTGCTTAACTAGGGTTTCTAATTTTTCCTAGCTTGATTGGTTGGATTTGGTTGATTCGCCACTATACAACAAAGGGAAAAAATCCCCTATAGTTTATCTCTCCTTTAAGGGTAGAATCCAATCTCGACTTGTGTCCTAATGTTGGTAGAAGAGGGTTTTGACCTAGTTTAATCTCTTGGGCTAGGTCTCTCTTTTCTACTAAACATTTTGGTGAACCCTTCGTTCCTTGCACTTTGGCATCCTTCTTGCTTCAAATATGAGTTATTTGCTTCCTTAGAACTAATTAGATTACATTCATTCATCATTTAGCACACTTTCATATCTTAATCTAACATTGTTTTATTGTTAGGGTTTGGAAAAACCTTCAATTTTTAGAAAATCTAGCTAGTCTTCAACCTAGGTTTTATAGATTAGTGAGTGGTTTCAGATCTTGTTGCATTGTTAGGTTGGTTAAATTGATTTAATTTTCTATACATTATCATTCATGGTGTTTAAAACATTCTTGCATCTTTGCATTTGAAATTAGAAAATCAAGCATTTGATGAAGAAGTAGAAAAAAGCATATCTGTAACATGGTCTATACTTCATAAGTTTAGATCATCATAGAATGATATAAATTTCTGATTTTTGCTTCAGATGTGATTAGTATCACATAATTTAATCATTTTCATAGTGATATATTTGGTATTTTCACTTATTCATTGTTAAGGTTTTCAAAATTTTGTATTTTTGGAAAAACTAGCTAGTCTTGCACCTAGGGTTTGTTGAGCGCAATCTTATTTAAAATATTGGTAATATGGATTATTTGTTAAAATCTGATGTTTCATTGCTATATCATTTCATAAAAAACATTTTTGTTTAAATTGCATCCTTACATCAAGGAATTCTGGTTTAGGAAATAAGCATTTGAGATCTACGGTTTGATGATAAACCCTAGCTAGTCTTGCATTTAGTGATTGTAGTTGAAATATTATTTTTAGATCTTTGTTATGATTAAGGATTGCTAAATATAATTTTAATTTTCCATAACTCATCATATGTGTCATATTTGTTTAAATTAGAAAGCAAGAGTATTCGTGCATTCATCTTCTCTTTAAAATTGTAAAGCAATAACATAGAAAAAACTATCTAGCTTCATTTGACACTTACACATCTTCATTTAAAGAAAATATTTATAAATGCCTATTATTAGGAAAATAATTTACACATACTACACATCTTACATTTGTAAAACTTAGTTGTTGTGGTTACCAAAAACATCACATTTTTGGAAAGCCTCGCTTATTTTGCACTTGTAGATCATTGATTGCAATCTTCTTTCAGATACTTAAATCATGTCTAAATTAAATTGTACATTATTTTTCCATATCACACTTACATGTATTATGGGCTTCTTCATATTACTTATATCAATATTAGAAGACTTTACTTTATTCATCTCCATGCATAGTCATGAGCAAAATGATGGTGATAGTTCTTCTTCTACTACAATTCATGATAATACCATTGACATCACCTCTAAGGCATATGATAGTGACCTAGCTTCGCCTACATCACCCTATGCTTTAGATTCTTCTGCCAAAGTGAAAAAAATTTGGCGCAAGAGGATGAAATCATTGACACATTCCTTAACATTACTTTACCTTCTCTTCATTTGAATGATCTCTCTTCTAAAGATGTGGCACTAGAGAATATTGATCATACTATTTCTACTTCTACCATAGCACATGATGATTCCATGAATCATCCTATTAATCTTCCTCCTTTGATTGAATGTTCAAGTACCTTGGATATCACTAAGGATGTGAAGACCCTTGATCTTCCTCCTTTGGTTGAATGTTCAAATACCTTGGATATCACTAAGGATGTGAAGACCCTTGGTATTCCTCCTTTGGTTGCATGTTCAAGCCCCTTGGACATCACTAAGGATACAATCATCAACAATTTTCTTAACATCATTCTACCCTCTCTCCATTCCAATGCCCTCCTGTCAAAAGATGAAGTATTAGTGGATGAAGATTCTTTTATTATCATGGATTCCCGATGGGAAGACATTGGGTATTCATCTCAAAATGATATCAATATAAATTTTATCATCATTAACAGACTTATTCCTCCCGCTAAGGAGATAGTAAATAAGTGCACTAATGTTCTAAATACTCCTAAATTCATTATGCATGAGGCACCTAATCTGTCTCTTTGCTCTAAACTTGTGATCACAGTTCGAGGTGTTCCCAAACCATCTTGACCTCCTGGTTACTTTCTCAATATGGAAAAGAAAATTACTCAAAGGAATCAAGGTTTTCAAAATGTGTTGCAACAACCTCATATGGTTGCTCACACATACAACACCCATAATAACAAACAAAGTAAGCAAGAACCGAGTGTGCCCATTTATCTTCCATCTTCTTAATCTATACTTCCTCAAGCACCTCGTCTTCCTCAACATATTGGTAGATAATACAATCTTGTCAAGCAGCTCCGCGCTAATCTAGATAAGATCTCTCTATGAGATTCAATAAAAACATCGCCTACATACCATGAAATTCTCCAAGAGGCTCTACAAAAGGTAGTTGTTCCACCTTCTGTTAGACTGACTGATATAGTATCTATATTTAGTTGTATGTATGTGACAACATCAGATATTTCATTTCAACAACATGAATTACCTCCCATAGAAGTTTAAAACCAATATGAGCCTCTTATGATATCTGTCATCATTAATAAAATGATGGTAAGACACACTATGATCAATGGTGGATCAAGTCTTAATGTTTGTGGCATAGACTTGTTACATAAAATCAATGTTGATACGTCTCTCATTAAACAAGATAAACTCATCATCTGTGGCTTTGATAATGTTGGTAAGTAATCACTAGGTATAATCACCTTAAATGTTAAAGTTGGCCCTATGACATTGCCTACCCTTATCCATGTCATGCCTAATTCTCTTTCGTATAATCTTCTTCTTGGTAGACTATGGATTCATGCCATGGGGGCAATCCCGTCTACCCTTCATCTCTCAAGAAAGTTTATTTTTGAAAACAAGATCCATACAATTTAAGCTAATCTAATTCTAGAAAGTGGCTTGCAAATGAAAGTGAGATATCAAATTCCTCTAAGAAATTTGATCCCTTCTTTAACAGAAACCAAACCACTATCCTCCGCTGCTAACAACAGTGTTTGTAAGGATAGTTTTGGTCCTTCGAATGCATTTTTGGGTGATGATTGGGGTTCATTAGATTTTACACCCTCCTTTGTGGGTGAATATAAAATCTCACCCTCACACCTAAAAACCTCGAAGTTAAATGAAATTTCTTCAACACAATCTCCTACTCCTAAAAAACTTAAACTTAAAAGTAGTAACGATGGAACTTTTCATATTGATTGTTGGTACTCATTTATGTTTAGGGTTCTGAGCTTGAACATTTGCAGTTAAATCTCTGCTTTCAGGAGTTGTGGTGATGCCCTACCTGTAATTAGGATTTCAAAGTTAAAAAATAGTGGATACTTTTTATCCCAAACCCTACGAATATAAATGGCCATCGGTGTGAGTTCACTTTTGTCTTGGTGACCACATTCTTCACTTGGTATATTTGTACCGTCGCTAAGACTTTGTCCATCGGTAGCTGTCCTGCATGTCCCGCTGATGGTGTGTGTCAGGCCGATGAGGGTTGTGAGAGTGTGGTCATCGGCAAAGGTGTTTTCAAATTTGCCGATGGGTTGGAGTCACCCTGACGGAGTGTAGTTTGTATGTGCCATCGGCACGACATGATGTATCGGGTGGACCATGGAGTATTTGGCCAACAGGGTTGTTCTTGCCGATGGAGCTGCCATCGGAGTGACATTGCGTATCGGCCCAGCCGATGGAGGATCCACCAATATGTTCGATCTGGCCGATGGAGTTGCCATCAGCATAACATGGTGTATCGGCAGAGCTGTTTTTAGTTCCACCGATAGGAGGGGGTCACCCCGATGGAAGATGCCATTGGAATGACATCGTTTATCAGTGCAGCGCTGGTATATTGTTCTGATATGGTTTGTCTAGCCGACGACGGAGGGTGGTTGGAGGCTTTCAGTGGTGTCCATCGGCGAGAGTTGTGGGATTAGAGAGGTAGGCTGGAGTTTGGCCAATGGAGTTGGTCTCCTCGATCCAGTGGTGTCATCGGCGTAACTTTTGATGTTGGCGCAAAGAGTTTGTGATTCGCCGATAGTTGGTGTCTGGCCAACAAGGGAGTGCAGAGGCTTCGTCGGTGAGAGTATTGCTATTGGCGACAGAGTTTTTGGTGCTGCCGATGTGCGATGTCTGGCCGACAGGGGGATGTGAAGTTGTATCGGTGTGACTTGGGCTTTCGGCGGAAGGATTTTCGGGCTCGCCGATGAGTTGGTCTTGCCAATTGGGTCTTTAGTGTCGGCAGGAGTTAGGGTGATGGGCTTTTGGTAGAAGGTTCGTGGGTCGAGCGGGGCAAAATGCTCGACACTTATTGTGCTTGTGGCCATGCTTATAAAGTGTTGGACTGGTCTCTGCAGGACAAATGTGGGATATTTGGATCATGCAGATGTGTGGCTCTTCCCGATAATCTTGGTCACACTGATGGCGTGATATGCAAGGTAGAACATGTATATATTGGGTGCCTATGTGGCACATTTTCACGGGTCGGTGACTTTTCAACATGAATTTGGTGCCATCGATTTTCAAGCGATGGAAGGATCGACGGCCGTGTTTTAAAAGTTGGAGTGTGGGTTTCTCTTGTGCCTTCAAGTGTGTTTTGAGCGAGAAATCTCCATATGAGTTGTGCAACAGTTTCCAGGAGAAGATGTGGGTGGTTGAGCCATTAATGGCAAGATTATGCAAAGGCATGGGCTGGCAAGTGACAGCCATGTACCTAATTTATGGCAAGAAAAATCTCCAACGGTGGCACAAGGCTTGAGTTCATCTACTTCTCGTCCTTCTTTTGCTTCTCCATGTTTTGTCCCCTGCCACATTAAGTCTTTGTTGGTCATCTTCCTCAAAACGAATGTATCTGGCGAATTTTGGATTTGCCATGAAATTAATTGCTGAGGGTACGCTTTCTGGCTATTTTAAGCAGACGGTGTTACTCTTTTGTGTTGTTGGAAAACTGGACATTTTGGCTCTATAATAAGACACAATTGTTTTTGGTTGCTCTGTGCAGAAGGTCTTGTGAGTTTATGTATCTCTTGTTGAATGTCTCATGCATGAATTTACTGATTTCATGATTGGTTTTATATGAGAAATGCTGTATTTGCATGTGTTTTGTTAATTCTGTCTCCAGTATTGCATGCATCCTTTTTCTGAGTCTAGATATCTAAGGGATCTCTGAGATTCTAGAATATAGAATTCCTATATTGAATGCTTGATTTCTTAACTTCTACTCAAAATGTAGATTAAAGTGTTTTCAGATTGAGCATTGGGAAGGATGTATTGCAATAGGGATGCCATAAGTATTGATAACTTAACACTCTGTTTTGGGAAGTATCTGTAAGGCAGGTACCACAACATCCCCTTGAAATCCAGTTTTAGTGTGTTCATGTTGATCATTCACAGGTGTATGGCTACTGACTCCAAGCCCTGGATAGGCACCAATCTAGCTCTATGTTAAGGTTATACACTAGGTCCAGATTTGCATCCAAACATAGATCAAAATCAAACTTCAACCACAACCATTAGGACATTAGAAGTAGTTTTAGGACCCAAATCCTCTATCTACAACTGAACATAGGCCCAAAGCTAGCCCCTTTGCCCTTATCTCACAGTTTTGGTCTACTTATAAGAGGATTTATCTGCTTTGTGTCAACATCCCAGTTACCCACAAGCATATCCCATGGATGTTGAATAGGGAATACCCCCTAGGTTTTGCAGAGCCTGAAGAAGAAGAGGAGATAAAAATAGAGTCTATCTCCTATACTGTTGGCCCCTGGCCTAGAGATCCTGTTGATCACCGATGGCTACCTTGTAGGGATATCTGGGAGAAAGTATCCAGTCAGGGAAAAAACCAACAGAAATTGGCGACTCTACTGGGGAAACAATGTCATAACCATGAAGGTGCGAGTCTAAAGGATTGAAGAATCATACCTGGAAAGTGTCCTGTTGCAGCAAACAAAAGAAAAAAGTTGTATATGTGACTCTGCTGTGGGAGAACCCGAATAAAAAGAAATGCATTTTCAGCTTCAGCCAGTTTGAAGCTCATTCCTCTGCCAAGGAGGTGGTGACTCTGTTGAATGAACCTATCAGTAGCTGCAACATATCCAAGTATTTGTGTAAGCTTTGAAAAATTCCCTATTTGGTGAAATAGCACCGGTTAAAAGGGAAACATTGGTGAAAGCAGAGCTTGCATGCTTTTGTTAGAACCTACTCTGTATTTCAAAAGAGCATACAATATTGTTAACAGACTCATTTAGAGGACTCTAGGCAAGTTGAAATAGCAGTCTGAATTATAAGGGCCTAAAGTCATTGACTGAAAATCTGAGTTGAAAAAGAGGGTTGTAAAAAATATAAAAGGATGTATTGTCAGCCCATGCACACTTGTGAAGTGTCAAGTGCAAAAATGTATAGTAGTCAGTCCCAACCATGTAATAGAAGAAGTTTCAGTATTAATAGATATAAGCCCATCAATTTCAATGGTATTTGTGGCTACCCAAATGCTTTCCCATCTAAAATCAAAAAGTATTTGCCAAAATTTAATGGTATAAAGGATGAATCAGCTGAGAAACACTTGCAACAGTTTAGAAATGTGATGGATGACTTTGAGATTGACCATGAGGATGTAGTCATGAGGCTATTTGTTCAATCTCTAGATGAAGATGCAAGGGATTGGTTCTCCTACCTTCCAGCTCACTTTGTCAGCTCTTGGCATGGTTTTAAATCTGTATTTCTAGTACAATATGGTGAAAGAATTTCTGAATATGTAGTCATTAGTGATTTTATGTACATCCATATTGAAGAAGATGAGTTGATCCCAACCTTTAACCTCAGATTTATGAGGGCATTGAACAGAATTCCAGAATGCATGAGACCTAATGATGCACTGTGCTTAGTTGTCTATTTGGGAGCATTTGATAAGAAAATGAGTTATAGATTGAGAGATAAGGAACCCACCACATTGCATCAGGCACATCAGTTTGCAATAGATATTGAAAACAATTGGAGATATGGAATTCAAAAGGGTTATTTCTCTAAAAAAATTTGTTGTTTTGCAGCCCCCAATGTAAATGAAAGATTTAATTCAGAGGAGGATGTCCTGATTTGCCCAGCGAATGAAGTTGAAAACAATGGTTTTTCAAGTAATATTTACATGCTAGCCCTTATCAAAGAGCATTCATGTTTAAATGATCCAGTTGTGCAAAGTTGTGATCATATGGATCAACAATCAATATCAGTTTCATCAGAAAGTATTAGAGGGCTGGAAAATGATGCAGATAGCTCAACTTCAGAATGCATTGAAATAGCAGAAATTTTGTATGTGGGGCAATCAGATGTTAAAGATGATGAGGAAAATATCCATGACCAGTGCATGGATCAGGTTTGTTCTTCTTATGACTCTGGGTCTGATAATGATGAAGAAGAATTGGACTGTCATGAAGAAGAAGCAAAGAACTTTGTAGTGAGTATGAATCCCCTTTATGATGAGTTTGCAGATGTCTTTGATGTTGTGAGTCCTGACTTTCAGTGGTGCAGGATTAACCCTCTTTTTGAGGATGATGATGAATATGAGGAGATAGTGGACCTTGGTCTTACATCAGTTTGTGAGGAGGGGACATATGAATCAAGTATCTTCAGTTCTTGTGAAGATAGTATGGATTTGCAAACTGTGGATAATGTTTGTTCATCATCATTTGATCCAGACCAGTACAACTATGGGTGTGTGGATTAGGATTTCTTTTCAATATCAATAAATATTGGGGGTCTCATTTTTTTCTGAATGTCTTCAGTTTTTGGATCAGTTGGATGAATGCCTAGTGATGTGCAATAGCCAGGCAGATGAGGAGGATATACCATCTGAGGAGTATAACATGCATATGTTGCTTAATGCTAAAGGGTTTTATAATATGCATGGCTGCATGTTTGATTTTAAGATCCAGAGTGACAGAGGCAGTACTACAAGTGGCAAGTTGTCAAAAATGGTGGAATATCTAATTGAGCAGATGACCTTGTGGGCAGACTATGCTAGTCTTTTCAGTTGGGATTGGGATCTTTCAGTTTGGAATCAGGCATTTGACAAGAAAAGGTTCTGGTTCTTCCTTTTTGGCTGCCCGGGGCCGCTAAAATGATGTTTTAAAAATCTAGTTTGTGATGCAAGTTGGTGCAAGTTTGACTCCAGTGCCCAATGGATAGGGGACTGGTCTGCATCCTAGAGATCTGAGGTCCTCGCTGTAGTCTTGCACTTGCGCGTCCCCAATCAGAGCCTGTGTTGGTACTCATTTATGTTTAGGGTTCTGAGCTTGAACATTTGCAATTAAATCTCTGCCTTCAGGAGTTGTGGTGATGCCCTACCTATAATTAGGGTTTCAAAGTTAAAAAATAGTGGATACTTTTAATCCCAAACCCTACGAATATAAATGGCCATCGGTGTGAGTTCACTTTTGTCTTGGCGACCACGTTCTTCACTTGGTATATTTGTACCGTTGCCAAGACTTTGTCCATTGGCAGCTGTCCTGTATGTCCCGCTGATGGTGTGTGTCAGGCCGATGAGGGTTGCGAGAGTGTGGTCATCGGCAAAGGTGTTTTCAAATTCGCCGATGGGTTGGAGTCACCCCGGCAGAGTGTAGTTTGTATGTGCCATCGGCACAACATGATGTATCAGGTGGACCGTGGAGTATTTGGCTGACAGGGTTGTTCTTGCCGATGGAGCTGCCATCGGAGTGACATTGTGTATCAGCCCAACCAATGGAGGATCTGCCGATATGTTTGATCTGGCTAATGGAGTTGCCATCGGCATAACATGGTGTATCAGCAGAGCTATTTTTAGTTCCGCCGATAGGAGGGGGTCACCCCGATGGAAGATGCCATCAGAATGACATCATTTATCGGTGCAACGCTGGTATGTTGTTCCGATATGGTTTGTGTAGCCGACGACGGAGGGTGGTTGGAGGCTTTTAGTGGTGTCCATTGGCGAGAGTTGTGGGATTGGAGAGGTAGGCTGGAGTTTGGCTGATGGAGTTGGTCTCCCTGATCTAATGGTGTCATCGGCGTAACTTTTGACATCAACGCGAAGAGTTTGTGATTCACCGATAGTTGGTGTCTCGCTAACAAGGGAGGGTGGAGGCTTCGTCGATGAGAGTATTGCTATTGGCGAGGGAGTTTTTGGTGCTGTCGATGTGCGGTGTTTGGCCGATAAGGGGATGTGAAGTTGTATCGGTGTGACTTGGGCTTTCGACGAAAGGATTTTTGGGCTCGCCGATGGAGTTGGTCTTGCCGATTGGGTCTTTAGTGTCGGCAGGAGTCAGGGCGATGGGCTTTTGGCGGAAGGTTCATGGGTCAAGCGGGGCAAAATGCTTGACACTTATTGTGCTCGTGGCCATGCTTATAAAGTGTTGGACTGGTCTCTGCAGGACAAATGTGGGATATTTGGATCATGCAGATGTGTGGCTCTTCCCGATAGTCTTGGTCACACTGATGGCATGCTATGCAAGGCAGAACATGTATATATTGGGTGCCTATGTGGCACATTTTCACGGGTTGGTGACTTTTCAACATGAATTTGGTGCCATCGATTTTCAAGCGATGGAAGGATTGACGACCGTGTTTTAAAAGTTGGAGTGTGGGTTTCTCTTGTGCCTTCAAGTGTGTTTTGAGCGGGAAATCTCCATATGAGTTGTGCGATAGTTTCCAGGAGAAGATGTGTGTGGTTGAGCCATTAATGGCAAGATTATGTAGAGGCATGGGCCGTCAAGTGACAGCCATGTACCTAATTTATGGCAAGAAAATTCTCCAACGGTGGCATAAGGCTCGAGTTCATCTGCTTCTCATCCTTCTTTTGCTTCTCCATGTTTTATCCCCTGCCACATTAAGTCTTTGTTGGCCATCTTCCTCAAAATAAATGTATCTGGTGAATTTTGGATTTGCCTTGAAATTAATTGTTGAGGGTACGCTTTCTGGTTGTTTTAAGCAGATGGTGTTACTCTTTTGTGTTGTTGGAAAATTGGACATTTTGGCTTTGTAATAAGACACAACTATTTTTGGTTGCTCTGTACAGGAGGTCTTGTGAGTTTATGTATCTCTTGTTGAATGTCTTATGCATGAATTTACTAATTTCATGATTGGTTTTATATGAGAAATGTTGTATTTGCATGTGTTTTGTTAATTCTATCTCCAGTATTGCATGCATCCTTCTTCTGAGTCTAGATATCTAAGGGATCTCTGAGATTCTAGAATATAGAATTCCTGTATTGAATGCTTGATTTCTTAACTTATGCTCAAAAGGTAGATTAAAGTGTTTTCAGATTGAGCATTGGGAAGGATGTATTGCAATAGGGATGCCATAAGTATTGATAACTTAACACTCTGTTTTGGGAAGTATCTGTAAGGCAGGTACCACAACATCCCCTTGAAATCCAGTTTTAGTGTGTTCATGTTGATCATTCATAGGTGTATGGCTACTGACTCCAAGCCCTGGATAGGCACCAATCTAGCTCTATGTTAAGGTTATACACCAGGTCCAGATTTGCATCCAAACATAGATCAAAATCAAACTTCAACCACAACCATTAGGACATTAGAAGTAGTTTTAGGACCCAAATCCTCTGTCTACAACTGAACATAGGCCCAAAGCTAGCCCCTTTGCCCTTATCTCACAGTTTTGGTCTACTTATAAGAGGATTTATCTGCTTTGTGTCAACATCCCAGTTACCCACAAGCATATCCCATGGATGTTGAATAGGGAATACCCCCTAGGTTTTGCAGAGCCTGAAGAAGAAGAGGAGATAAAAATAGAGTCTATCTCCTATACTGTTGGCCCCTGGCCTAGAGATCCTGTTGATCATCGATGGCTACCTTGTAGGGATATCTAGAAGAAAGTATCCAGTCAGGGAAAAAACCAACATTGATGAAGATCCGCTTTCTTCTAAAGAAATGACAGCCATTTGTGATAAAGTATCATCTTAATCTAATGAATCCTCTTCTTCTAATGCATGTCTTGGTAATGACAAAGTCCCTTTAGATTGAACAACCCCCATGGGCTTGTTGAAACAAAGGTTGACCCCCCTCACCATGATGAAAAGAATGATGCTTATCCATCTTCTTCAACACACGATGACAATCCTCATTTCAAGAAAGATAGTCATATGACTTCTACTCTTCCTTCATACTTGGATAAGTGTTATGGGCATGGATTAAGAATTCTTTCTAAAATTGGATACAATGGAAATAGGTTAGGATGCAAAGTACAATGAATTAAGGAATCTGTGGAACCAACACCGCACTTGTCTAAAGTAGGGTTAGGTTTCCGACCTTCTCATATGTTCTCTCCACCATTTTCACAACAAAAAGGATTGCTTCCTACTTCACCTATATCTTTTCTTCTATCTCAACAAGGGTGTATGTTGCTAAGTCTACTCAAAGACCGCTTAATCACTCTTCATCTTTCAACACATAAAAAGATTCAACACAATAATAATTCATCACCTCATTATTGTGTATATCACCTCACGCTTGCCCATTCCACTAAGGAATGCTGAGTCTTGGGTGACAAAATCCAACAACTTTGAACAAGGTATGGCTCTAGCACTCTCCACCATGCTTGATGTAGTCCCTTGAGCAACTTGTTCTCCATCCATTTTATAATAAGCAAGTTAGGGTAGGATGAATTGTTATAGACCGACTCACAAGTGTGGACCCTCCTACCTTAACTGCATCACTAATACATCATTTAATCATCTCCTAGTGATATATTTGGCATTTTCACTTATTCATTGTTAGGGTTTTCAAAAAATTTACATTTTTGGAAAACCTAGCTAGTCTTGCACCTAGGGTGAGTTGATTAAACGCTTGTTCCATATTTTGTTGATGATAATTAATGTTCAAATCTAATATTGCATTGTTGTAGAATTTCATAAATATCATTTTCAAATTACAAAAAAAAACATTCTTGCATCAAAGAATTTTGGATTACGAAACAAGCATTTAAGATCTAGGGTTTGATAGAAAACCCTAGCTAGTCTTTCATTTAGTGGTTGTATTTGAAATCTTATTTTTAGATCTTTGTTATGATGAAGGATTGTTAAATCTGATTTTAAGATATTTTAACTCATCATATGTGTCATATTTGTTTAAATCGGAAAGCAAGAGCATTCATATATTCATCTTCTCTTTAAAATTGTAAAGCAATAGCATAAATAAAACTATCTAGCTTCATTTCACACTTATGTGTCTTCATTTAAAGCAAATATTTCTAAATCCCTCTTGTGTTTACTTAGGAAAATCATTTGCACATATTACACATCTTACATTTGCGAGACTTATTTGTTGTTGTTACCAAAAATACCACATTTTAGAAAGCCCCGCTTATCTTGCACTGTAGGTCATTGATTACAATCTTATTTTAGATACTCAAATCATGTCTAAATTAAATTGTACATTGTTGTTCCATATCACACTTGCATGTATTATCGGCTTCTTTGTATTACTAAACTACCAATATTAGAAGACTACTAAATCCATCTCCATGAATAGTCACAAGAAAGATGATGGTGATAGTTCTTCTTCTACTACAAACCATGATAATATCATCACCTCTAAGGCATATGATGGTGACCTAGATTTGCCTACATCACCCTATGCTTTGGATCCCTCTCCCAAAAGTGAGGACAGTTTAACGTAAGAGGATGAAAGCATTGACACATTCATTAATATTAATTTACCTTCTCTTCATTTGAAAGATCTCTCTTCTAGAGATGTGGCATTAGAAGATGTTGAGCATACTACCATAGCACATGATGATTCCATGAATCATCTTATTAATCTTCCTCGTTTGATTGAATGTTCAAGTACCTTAGATATCACTAAGGATGTGAAGACCCTTGGTATTCATCCTTTGGTTGCATGTCCAAGCCCCTTGGACATTGCTAAAGATACAATCATCAACAATTTTCTTAACATCACTCTACCCTCTCTTCATTCCAATGCTCTCCCATCAAAAGATGAAGCATTGGTGGATGAAGATTCTTCTATTATAATGGATTCCCCATGGGAAGACATTGGGCATCATCTCAAGAAGATAACAATGTAAATTCCATCATCATTAACAAGCTTATTCTACCCCCTAAGGGGATAGTGAATAAATGTATTAATGTTCCTAAATTCATTGCGCATGAGGTATCTAATATGTCACCTTTCTCTAAACATGTGATTATGGTTCGAGGTGTTCCACAACCATCTCAACCTCCTGATTACTTTCTCAATATTGCAAAGCAAATTACTCAAATGAATCAAGGTGTTCAAAATGTGTTGCAACAATCTCATACGGCTGCTCACACATACAACACCCACAATAACAAACAAAGTAAGAAAGTACTGAGTGTGCCCATTTCTCTTCCATCTTCTCAACTTATGCTTCCTCAAGAACCCCATCTCCCTCCACATATTGGTAGAGAGTACGATCTTGTCAAGTAGCTCCGCACTACTCTGGCTAAGATTTCTTTATGGGATTTATACAAACATCACCTACATACCACAGAATGCCCCAAGAGGCTCTACAAAAGGTATTTGTTCCACCTTCTATTAGACCGAATGATGTAGCATCTTTATTTAGTTGTATGCATGTGACAACATCAGATATTTCATTTCAGCAACATGAATTACCTCCCATAGAAGTTCAAAACCAATATGAGCCTCTTATGATATTTGTCATTATTAATAGAATGAGGGTAAGATGTACTATGATCGATGGTGGATCAAGTCTTAATGTTTGTGGCATAGACTTGTTACATAAAATCAATGCTGATAAGTATCTCATTAAACCAGATAAACTCATCATCTGTGGCTTTGATAATGTTGGTTAGAAATCACTAGGTACAATCACCTTAAATGTTAAGGTTGGCTCTGTGACATTGCCTACCCTCATCCATGTCATGCCTAATTCTCTTTCATATAATCTTCTTCTTAGTAGATTGTGGATCCATGCCATGGGGGCAGTCCCATCTACCCTTCATCGTTCAATAAAGTTCATAATTGAAAACAAGATCCATACTATTCAAGATGATTCAATTCTACAAGGTTGCTTACAAATGGAAGTGAGACATCAAATTTTTTTTAGAAATTTGATCCCTTTAACAAAAACCAAAGCACTATTCTCTGCTACTAACAATAGTAATGGTCAGGATAGTGTTAGTCCTTTGAATGCATTTTTCGGTGATGATTGGGGTTCGTTAGATTTTACACCCTCATTTGCGGGTGAATATAAAATCTCACCCTCGCACCCAAAAACCTCTAAGGTAAATGAAATATCAACACAATCTCATACTCCTAACAAACTTAAACTCAAGAGTAATAATGATGAAACTTTTGATATTGATGAAGATTTGTTTTATTCTATAGAAATGGTGGCCATTTGTGATAAAGTATCATCCCAATCTAATGAATCATCTTCTTCTAATGCACATCTTGGTAATGATGACATCCCTTTAGATTTCAACCCTCATGGGCTTGTTGAAACAAAGACCATGATAAAAAGAATGGTCATTCTCCATCTTCTTCAACATATGATGACACTTCTCATTTCAACATAGTCATATGACCTATCCTCTTCCTTCAGACTTGGATATGTGTTATGGGAGTGGATTCAAAATTCTTTCAAAACAAGGATACAATAGAAATGGGTTAGGATGCAAAGAACAAGGAATTAAGGAACCTTTCGAACCAACACCACATTTGTCTAAAGTAGGTTTAGGTTTTTGGCCTTCTCCTACATTCTATGTTGGGATAGGTGTTGTACATCTTGCATAATATTGTACTATTTTATTCAGTTACCACTTGTATAAATTGTATTGTAACATTGGGTTAGTTATTTTATGTGTATGGGACACATAGAGTAATTAATTATTATTTGTATTATTTGATTAATTGGGAAAAGTTAGTACCAATAGTCAAATGTGGGGTCAAGTGGGTTTATAAGTTAATGGTTTTGTGTTACCATGGTTTTTTGGGGCACATGGTTTTATCCAACACCACAAGTTGTATTTGTGTGAGCTTAGTCTATAAAAGCAAGCACATGGTTAGTGGTTTGGGTAATATTGGCTATTTCATTGTAGGTGGATTGGAGGTTTGTGAGAGGTTGTCATTGTATTGAGTTCTCTCCTGTAAGTGCATATTGTGAAGCATGGCTGGTGATGTATGGATTCATGCTTGTACACATGGAGGTTGCATTGGAGGTGCTTGATGGATTCAGGGGTATTCATGGATGCTCATGGATTGTATTGTAATTTCATATTGTTGAATAATACATTTGAGTGTGGATGCTTTTGGAGGCTGGGTTTTTCCCTGCAAAGGGTTTTCCCAGGGTATATCTTGTGTTATCTTGTTGCTTGTTAATTTGATCTTTGCATTATGGTTTGTTTCAGCATCTGGTTTCTCCTATTGGGTTATGTGGAATTAGTTTAATTAGACCTGCAAATTCCTAATAGTTGGTATCAGAGCCAAGCCTAGGCTAGGAGCCCCAAGCACACGAGAGGTGTGGCTTAAGGGGGGGTGTTGGTGTTGGAAATAAGCCACACACAGACTGACGATGGACTGGTCCAAGAGGGGCCAATAGCTCAGTGGTAGAGCACTCCAGCAGCGAATGGAAGGTCTTAGGTTCAAGTCCTAGCTGGTCCATGTCTCAACATGGTATTAGAGCCAAGTTCATGGTTGAGGGAGGTGTGAGCTTCCTGGATGTGTATAACCCTTCTGTGTGTAGATCAAGTGCAAAGTGGAAGCCATGGCAATGCATGTAAGGATTTGGGACGCTACAAGGCTTTGTGCAAGTTGTATTGCAGTTTAGGGGTTCTGGGTATTGGTGATTTGTTGTCCATGTTGCAGATCGGGTGATTGAAAAATCATGGCTGAAGAGGGTTTTTAGGTTTTGAGGAGGAACTTCTGCAGATGACCTCAGACAAAACGGACCTCGCCATTGAGTCCAGGATGCCTAAGAAACGAAGATTCATATAAAATACGCCATAGTTTGGTTGTCGGAAGAAAAAGCAAAAATACTCAGCCCCCCAGGGACGCCGTACGGACTGCAGTCATTGGGGTCCATGGAAAACATCAAACAAAATTGAAACATATTTGAAATCCGCCTGTCAAAGACAAATGGTGAGGTCATCCCAGTCAAATGCCACATCATCTTTTTCCTAGTCAGCATGATGATGTCAACAATGACATCATACCACGTCATCATGGTACAGGGGCCCACCAGGGGTCAAATTTTAGCCCTTGGAGTGCCTTTTCTTCTGAGACGCATAACATTCACATACAGTATCAATTTTTTGACTTCTTATAGGCGTCGGAAAGCTCTCTCCGAGAACTACGTAGTGGTACAAGTTTCATGATCAGATTTTGCTTTTGTGTCAGAACTTGGTGTTTGAAGCCCGCATTGCTCTAATACAGTTTTATGCTCATAAATTTCGCATACGGAATCAGATTTTGGATTTTGGATAGGCGTTGGAGAGCTCTTGTAGTGTAATATAGTTTGGATTATATAGATTTTTAGTTTGGTGTGCAGAGAGGGTTTGGTACTTGTTTGATCACTTGTAGGAGCCTGAGATTCAAAGTGCATTTACGAATGCATTCGGATAGATTTGTTGGCACAAGCTTGTGGGAGTACATGTTGCTATGAGACCATCAACATGGTATAGCACGTTTTCATATTTGGTGCTTCTTGATACAGGTTTACAGGTGTTTTCAGAGTTACGACTTTGATGGAGACAGGTACAAGTTGTCTTCTAGTTTGAGGACATGGTTGATACTCGTTTGAGACTTGGAGTCTTGTTTCAGTGGGAGTTGAGTGCATGTACAACGATGATGATGATTATGGTGTCATCGATATGCAGGTTCACTTTTGCATTGGCATGACATGATCATGTATGTGATTGACAGGTATGGGCTATGATGCTCGATTCATGATTACTGGTGGTGTTGTGGTGTTGTTTTTAGGGGTTTGTTCTTATCTCCTGGATGCTTGATTAGTTCCTTGACTATGGCATTCATTTATGGACTTGTTGGCAAATCAAATCTAGAGTTGATTTGGTGTTTGAGTCTTGGAGTCTACAGGTTATCTTCTTTGATATCTCAGTTTGCAGTTTACTAGTGTGATGATGAGTTTGCATGTTACATCTGTTTTGGATCTACGAGTTATGTAGTTTTGTGGATTAGCTACCCCTTGGCTACAGTGGGATGACTCGGATGTGGACTATCTATATCCACTAGATTGATTTAGTGTTTATGCAGATTTCATTAGTTGGCCTTGTCTGTGGTCATTTATGCATTGGTATTTTGCTTTGGGATAAGAGGATGGATAATTAGAGTGCTTGGATAGTCAATTGTTGGGACTTGCAGCATGTTTATCACAATGTCATGGAGAGCTTGGATACATGATTCTATGTTAGCTTTTGACAATGATGGTATTATCTTCTTGATTGGAGATTTTTGGTTCACTCGACCTTTTGGGAGTTGTCGATGTTACAGTGGGATTCCTTGATTGGTTTAGACCCATGGATAATCTTTATTTAGGAGATGGTTACTTTGTTGTCATGGATAGCTCAGTATCACGGTTTAGTGGGAGCTTTGGTAGCATGTTGGGTTCATCATACGTGATGGATGATCGTCTGCAGTGGATGTTGGTGTCATGGAGGAGCTCTTGGTTTTGAGAGTTCTTTGACATTTTCAGTTCAATTGTCAGGAGATGGTTATCTTCATGTGAGTGGAGATGTTGACATCTTGGTTTACCATGGAGGACTTCTTTGGGTCTTTGGTTGAGGTGTCAGTTTATGATTTGTTAGTTTGACATGTTTATCCTTGATTTAGAGGTGTTATTATGTCATGGTTTATTCTTGATGCTAGCTTAGAGTATTGGCATGATACAGGTTCTCTTGAGACAAGATGTATGCATCATTGTACGCTTTGTTGCATGTGATCTCTTATGAGGAGAAGGTTAGATCATGATGAGCTTCTTGATTATGCAGATGTGCAGTAGGATATTTGACAGTGGTCTTGTTTGTTCTCTTGGTATTGATTACTTTGATCATTTGGTTGATTACTTCATGATGGTGCTATGTTGCATTTGGAGTTTGGCATGTATTGGTTAGTTACAGGTGCTCATGGATACTTGGAGACTTAGGTGAGGTTGGAGTTCTCTTGTGATTAGAGACACTTGTTGAGACAGTTACTCTTTAGAGGTTTCAGCAGATAGACCGAGGAACCTTACACCTGGATATGGACATGAGTTCATTATGGACCTAGAGGAGATTTTTCTTGGAGAGAGTCATTGTGGCTTGGTGTATCCTGGAGGAGCATTCTCATTCCCCACTCTTGGTCTACTTGGTATTTTATCATCTATGAGGTATTCCCCATCCTTTTAGATGTGTTTTACTTTATGTTTCATCTTCTAATAGATATGGATCTTGAGCTACATTTATTGGTTCTAGAGGGTTCATTTGAGGGATGTTAGCATGGTTATCTCCTTGTTTGTATGGTTTGATTTATGATGATTCATTATGAGGAGTTTAGGAGATGTGATTGGGCTTATTCCTATTTATGGAATGGTTATGAGTTTGATCTACCTTGATTAAAGAGGCTTACATCCATGTTGGTTACATGTCATATATGTTCATTTGATCTTATGAGATTGAATGGTTGGGTGTTGTTGAGGCTTTTCATTTGGGGTTGTAGAGATCATACTTGACATAGCTTAGCACTTTGAGGTGTTTGTAGAAGGACATTATGATTTATAGATTTCTCTCTTTGTCTTATGACTACGTCCTGGAGGATCATGTTGATATGGTTGGACTTGGGAGAGTTATGGTGACATGTTGTGAGAGAGTGTGCAGTGATTTATCATGCATGTTTGGATCATTGTGATTGTTCTTGATACTACATTGGTTTGTTGATTAGCCACACCTTGATTCGAGTGTTGATTGATAGACTTGGTATGCCTTGGATCTATTTTCAGATTTGGCATTACCCATGTAGTGGGAGTTCCTAGATGTATATGTTCTTCATTGACAGGTTTTATACATGGGGCTTGTTATTACCGTATATGGGTTGGATATATTGTTGGCATGAGTTTGTTGATGTTGTTGATACCTATGAGGTATGGATGGTTGGATGTATTAGCATATGTTGTGGGTGCTATATCCAGTCATGTGGGTTTTTTACCTTTTAGAAAGCTCCCATGCCTATTTTAGATTTCTTCCTCACTCTACCTTAAAGGAAGTTTCTCCCTGATGCAGTTAGCAATAACTTGAAGGTGGGGGCCTACATCATGCTATGATCCTCACTCTCATTTTTCTATCAAAGCACTTGTTGATTACTTTTTGGAAAGAATCATGGTACACTTAGAAAGCTCCCATGCCTATTTTAGATTTCTTCCTCACTCTACCTTAAAGGAAATTTCTCCCTGATGCAGTTAGTAATAACTTGAAGGTGGGGGCCTACATCATGCTATGATCCTCACTCTTATTTTTCTATCAAAGCACTTGTTGATTACTTTTTGGAAAGAATCATGGTACACTTAGAAACAAGATCTTGAGTCTATCTTGTTGAAGCTCTTTGCATGTTTGGGAGAAGGGTTGTGCCACCAACTAGAGTTTGTTAGTAAGGTCACTTCACTTTCTTATTCTGCAAGGCCTCGTGTGATTCCTCTTGCAGGATGTGGATTGTGTATTCCCTTGAGTGGAAACACTTCTCTTTAGAAAGATTATGTGTATGATGTGTTTGTATCCTCTTGTGCAAGCTTCACATTTCTAACTAACCCCTTAGCATTATTCCTATTACATCTTGGGGAATGATGCATGGTGATTGAGACAACCTTTTAGATTGAGGTCTCTTTCGTCATGTTGACTCAAGGTCTTCCCCTATGTAATTTTTTGTGATTGATGTATGATGCGTGTATTCTCCTCACATATTCTTATTCTCTATATGTTCTTCATGCCTCGCGCATGCCTTGCATGTTTTCTCTCTATGTGTTCCTTATGTATGTCTCTTGAGTGATTCACGTGTATTCCATGTGTGTTTCATGTGTATTCTATGTGTACTTTATGCCTTATGTGTATACTTCATGTCAAGTGTGTATACTTTGTGTATTGCACGTATGCATTGTGATTTCTCACGTGTATACCTTGTGTATGTCTTATCTCGTCTCATGTTTTCTAAGTGCTTCATATATGAGTGAATCATGTCATGTGTCTTATGTGTATGCAATTCTTCATAGACTCTGAGAATCCTAAACTTGGAGGCTTGATCACCCCTCAACTTTGGTGACATTCTATGGTTTCTATGTTTATTGTGATTGAAATTTGTCTTCTCCATACTTTAGCGAGAGTTCGAACATAAGTTTGTACCAACACTAAAGTGGGGGCTAAATGTTATGGATTAAAATGTGTACATTAGCATTTTACACCTAGTTTAGCACTCAGGTGGACCAAAAATCTTTACCCTTGTTAATCAGGACCTATTTTAACACCTTTTTGACAATTAAACGATTAAATCTCGATCCCATGAATAAACTTGACAAAATAAAGTTAGGACTAGTCTAAGCCCACTTAAAAAGACACTCCTTGGAGTTTGTGGGGCTAAAGGACCAAGGAACCCAAGCGTCTTGGTCCTAGATGGGACCTTTAGCTCCTCTCTCGTGGTGTCAACTTAGAACACCTCCTTGAAATTAACATGTTGGCCCCATTTGGTTCTTGTTGCCCCATTTTCCTATTTCTAGAGCCAAATAGTTCACCTTTAAAATATCATGGACATCCCTTGGAATATAGCCCTACAGGCCCTTATTCTTCAAATCCTCATGCTCATCCAAAAAAACCTAGAAAAACCCAAAAATCTTTTATCTTCAAATGCCTTCCTTTGCAGGGATTTCCCTTCCTCATACTTAGTTGTTTCGGCATGGATATCCTGATGATGTCATCTGGATCTTAGCTAACATCCCAGATATTTTCTTAATATCCCAGATCTTAACTAAGGTCCTGATAACCCCTTCATATTCAGACCTTAGTTAATATCCAGGCATTCTCCTAACATTCGGATCTTAACTAATATGTGGGTCCTTTACGACTATGCAAACCCTTATGAATATGACGATGACATCATCCATATATTTCCTAATATTTGGGTCTATCCCTAATATCCATGACCCTTGCGAATGTCCTGATGACATCATCTCGATCCCTTCCTCAAAGAAGCACATATGCCGGTGATGTCATCCAAATATTCCACGTCTGATATATCACCCCCTAGTGCACACATCTTGATCCTCCCTTCGACAAAGTTCCTTATGTCGATGACATCATTAAGATATTCAAAAGGCATCTGAATCTTAAGTTAGTGCCCAGATATTGAAGGTTGATATCCATGTGGATGACGACCCCTCCACAATATGAAGGTAAAATTGACAAGTGCATATCTGGATATCGCATGCTTGCAGATTGCCAAAGCCGACATCACATTCCTTCTGTGCGGCCGCGAGATGATGACATGTGGATATCCAAATGCCAATTGACTGCAACTTTGACCATGGATATCTCCCTCATCCTGAGAATTTCTACATGATCCAAAAGGCAAAAGTGCTAGAATTTCCTCCTTTTTCATTTGGCAGGCTTTCTGGGAGGATATCCTCACTTTAAAAATATGATCCAAATTTCATCCAGATGTGCATATCCAGATATCAGGATAGTTGCCGACTGAGAAAGGATATGCAGGCTTGGCCAACAAGACATCTCAGCAGCCGACTTGAAGTGTTGCAGAGGTAGATATTTCACATTGATTCGAGTTGGTGAGCTCTGTAGATGAAATTCAGAAGGATGGAATAGTTTTTTAATGCGAGGCGACTCCTATGGCTAGGTGGCAGATCTTCCTATGGTTGATGATGACTTTTGGGCTTTCATCTTCAATGCCCTATCCTATCTTGCGTATGGGTAGTCGTTTCAAGTGTTGCAGGTCTATCAAAGGCATGGTCTCTATCCCCCTTGCTGCTTGGTTCTTGGTTCTGCATTGATGGTGGAATTGGTGATCTTAGATCCCGTGCATCTGCTTCAACATTCCCTGCACAAGGACTTGATATAAAGCATTGTAATCTTTAGTTAGAGGAGAGTTAGTAATTTCTTGGGTTGTTAGGTTTCTGAATTTCTTGTAGTCATACCTCTTAGTGTAATTGCAAGATTATTGGAATGTGACTCATTGTGCCTATAGCTTGGCCTCTGCTATCTTCTGATTAATCCACCCATGATTGTAATTAACTATACTGTATCTTTTTCTTCTACTAGTTATTTTGTATTGTAGTGGTTTCTGGCCTTCATGATCAATATATGCACAATATCTTGCCTCTCTTATGCTTTGATTTCTATGTTTTACTTGAAGTTGTAATCTATTCTGTGAGTAAAATGGCTTCTCTATAGGTTAGGTCTTCATACCAAAGCCTCAATCAACCCTATAAGTCTGTGTGAACTCTCATTGTGATTGAGATCATTGTTGTGTCTCTTCCAAGATTACTACTACTCGTTAAATCTGGTGCATCACAACTTTTCAATTCAGTTTCTTCCTAACCCTTTCCATTTGCAAAATTAGCACTAGATTTAGATATTTTTCTCTAAGCATTAGGCTTAGAATGAGGAACCAGCCTTCTCTTGAGGTTTGATCTCAACTTGCAAGGTCCCACACCTTGAGATCATTCTCATTGTGTCATTAGAATGCTTAGACTCTCTCCAAGTTGGGTGTAATTCCATGTCATAACAGTTTATGGCATGCCCTGTGGGACTCTCTACTCTAAGTGAGAGCTGGACTAAGGATTCTAGTGTTGTCCCTGGTTCATTTGCTGCTATGAAAGCTTTCAACATGCACCTAGTGACTTTGTTGATCCAGTTCCTACGCAACATATCAACATTTCATGTCTGGAGTGTAGACAAGGTCTTCTTCTAGATGTAATTTCCAGTTTATTAAACTCTCATTCACTGATAGAAGAAGAAGAACAAGACTATCTAGGTCCACTATGAGAGAAAACATAAATAATATTTTAGTGCATATAAGAGCTTAGTCTACTCCTCCATTGAATTTTTAAGTTAGGTCTCAGCATTTAGTTAGAACCCTACATATACCTATACTCATTAACCTGAATATACCTAACATGGCTTGGAATCTTCCATTTGTCACTTTTAATGGGGGTAGTCCTCTAGACCTAGCTCAATATGATGACATCCCTACCTCAGCCTTAAAGTCTATCCCATTCTTTATTGTGAATACTCTACTACTCCTACTGAGCACATTCAAGATGTTGCTAGTGTCTGTTCTGTCCACAATGTCACTACGGGTAATGTGGTTGTGAGACTGCTAGCTTCTTCATTCAAAGGGAAGCCTTACAGTGGTATAGGGGTCTTAAATCTAACTCTATACACAATTGGGATGATTTGGGCACTAAATTGTGTCAACACTTTGAAGATAGGTGTGACCACTTGTCACTCATGGAGCAATTATCTACTATCAAGGGAACTCCACATGAATATATGGTGGATTTCAATTACAGATTTCAGAAGACATGGAACATGATCCCCTTGTTAGTGAAGCCATCTACAAACACATCATTTATCTACTACCTAAGGTCTTTGAATCTAGATATTGTTGTTATGATTTAGTCTATGGGTGGGACCTTATTACCTGATGCCTATGATACAGCCATAAGGGTAGAAAATTGCCTAATTCAGCCAGGAAAGATTGCTCCAAGGCCACCCATGCCTTTATTTCTAGAGGCTCCTGCTACTCATCCTATTATAGCTCCAATTCCTATAGCAATCACCTCCATAGCTCCCCTATCTGTGCCCCCAAATGAGTTACATGAAGTCAAAGGCCTGCTACAAAATGTTACTAACAAGTTAGTGGCACTAAAGAGATAGAATGCACAATCAAATAGGCCTTATCAGCCCTCCAACCAAACATATCAACCCTTCAATCAGGGTTATCAACAAAATAGACCACCATATCAGGGTAATATGCAAAGGCAGGGGCAACATAGTTATGTCAGACCTTTGAATGCTATTAATCCTAATGTAGCAAGAACTTCGAGGCCCCTTGTGCCAATTCAGAACAACCTATCCCAAGATAGTAGCTGGTGTTATCCTTGCAATTATCCACATGACCAAAATTTGTGTCAAGCTGGACAGTTCAATCATGCTCTAACAGTGCAAGAATAACCAGCAAGTTCAGAGCAGCAAAGTAACACCGATCAAAGAATGGTTGGAAGTTAGGAGTAGATGCAGAACAATGCACTTTAATGAACTAGACCCTTGATGACTATTGTGGTGTCAATCAAGGCCCTGGTCAAGTTGCATTCAATACAAGATCAAAGAGGAGAGCTACTGAAGAAGCTGTAGTACATGTAGTCGATCATACACCTATACCTAAAGTGTCCCCAACTATCATAGCAAAGGAGAAGGTCCATGAGGTTCCCTCAAAGAAAACAAATCAGGCAATTGAAAAGACAGATACAGTGTCGACTGTGCAACCCCAGTCCAATCAACAATCAAAAAGTGATCTAGTTGTCACTAAAACACCTCAAAAGAGTAATCAAATACCTTTTAGCATTGTGGATCAAATGAAGAAGACAAATTTGAATGTTAGCATGTGGGATGCATTGTTGATCCCAACCCAAAGGAATCTTCTTCAAGAGGCCCTAATAGAATCCATTCAGCCTACTGATGAAGAAACAAGAGAAAACACTGAAAGGAAGCTAGGTGTGCGGAAAACGCTTCCTACACTAATCTAATGAGGAGAGGGCTATGCAAATCCAACTTTATCCTAACTATTACAACAATGTTAAACCATTAACATGAGATATTGCATCAAAACACAAGAACCAGAAAGAAGACAGAAGAGAGAGAGAGAGAGAGAGAGAGAGAGAGAGACAAGATATACATGGGGAAAACCCTTATGGGTAAAAAACCCCACACTCCAAAACACAGCTCAAATGTATTACAGTAAACAATAACAGATTACAATATAGTTTCAGAGCCAATGCTCTTTCAGGAGTCTTCAAATGTCGAATCTGGAGATATTCCGGCAGCATAACAGTACTTGTACCAAAGTTGTCTATCTCCCATCCAAGCACCTATTTATATAGAGTTTACAAGGCAAATATGGAACCTTCTAGAGATGGGCGTCCATCTTGGACTCATGCCCCAAAACCCATGCCTAAGGACACTTGTCCAACATCCCATCCTGAAGTGGGCGCCTGGTCCCAAGATAGGTTACGACAGATGCTCTTACGCACCTTACAGCTGTCATAGAATCTGTCATACACTGACTAAAAATATCATATTCCTCTTACATGTCATAACCTCCCTTGACTGCCCAAAGATGCCTTTCTCTCATGCAAAGATACTCATCGACACTTGTCATTAATTAAAAAATGTTTGAGGTTTCGGGGGCGCTACCCCCAAACCCTCGTTAATTATTCAAGGGGGAAACCGCAGCTGCCAAAGTCACCAAAATTTACCCTGATGCATATACACAAGGTGCTGACTATGCCAACTCAACATGGGATAAATAAATACAACATTAGGAATTTGCAAAGGTTGAGACACCTTAATTCCCAACAAACACAACTACCCCAACCAACCTATGTCATCAAAAAGAGGAAGTAAGTACAAGAAAAACTAACAAGCCCCCTCGATTCTATGTTTCCCTAATTATAGGTGATAAATTGTTCCATAATTGTATGATAAATTTTGGGGCAGGTACCTCTATTATGCCAAAAAATATTGCTAATAGGTTGGGTATAAAGTATGAGCTTATGAACAAAAGTGTAGTTCAATTAGATGGTACTGCTATCAAGACAGTGGGTGTTATTAAAGGTTTGGAACTCACATTGCATGCATGTCCTGGCTTCTCTATTTCACAAGATATATCTGTTATAGATGTCCCTGCATACTTTGGTATATGTTTATCTAGGGATTTCATTGCTAAAATAGGTAGGTATTTGTCTTCTAATTGGTCCCACATGTTCTTCAGAACTAGACATGGTACTAAAGTGATCGTTAGGGTTGAGCCTATTGCAAATGACCATATAGAGCCCTACTCTCCTAACCCAAACAACATGAATTGCACAATACATGAGTTGGAGGACGAAGATAGCAGTAGACATGAAGTTATCACCCCTGTGGATGAAATACTTGATATATTGCTAGATGAGTGGGATAATTGTTTTCAGTTTGACACTCTTGATCACATAGAGGAAACATGGATGGGTACTTATTGTATCCATGAGGAGGATGCTACTATCCCCAATCTTGAAAAGGAAAGGATAGATTTAGGTGGGATGTGGCAGATGTACTTTGATGGCTCCAAAAGTATAAATGGAGTAGGTGTTGGGGTGGTACTAATTTCACCCCTAAAGGAAAGTTATTTCTCTTCATTCATATTGCATTTTAGTTGTACTAACAATGTAGCTAAATATGAAGCCTTAATTCAGGGCATACAACTAGCTCAAAAAAGAGGAATAAAGATTTTACAAGTATTTGGTGACAGTGAACTGGTTGTCCACCAAATCAGAAAACTAAGTGCTTCAAAGAATGACTTGCTAAATCATACAAACACAGGGTCTGGGACTTGATCGAAGACTTTGGTGCCTTCAATATTTAGGCAGTTTCCAGATAGAGAAACAAGGATGGTGATAGGTTAGCTATGATTGGTACCTAATTTGATATTCCTCAGAATGTCAAGCAAGTTCAAAATCAGCATGTAAGGATTGTTGTCAGACCTGTCATGCCTGACAATGTGATAAGCTAGCAAGTGTTTGAAAGTGACTAGCAGATTGTGAATTTCTTGCAAGATGAGGTAGAGTTTGCTGCCAAAAATTAGTTAGCATTACAAAAGCAATATGGTGACTAGGTGATCCAGCTAAAGACTAACAAGTTGCCCAAAGGGCTAATCACCTTGGAAAGAATATTTGGTGCTGATGATCATCAAAAGAAAGAAAAAATGAACATGACAGCTAGAAAGTAGGACTATGAAGAAGTGGAGATTGCACACGGTAGATTCTTAAAACATGGCAAGGTATGTGGTCACGCTGAAAAATAAAGTTTCATTGAGCTTTGTAACGAATTCGATGATCTAATTTATTGGGATTATAGAGATCTAAAATGCTTTGATCCTAGTTTAATCCAATATGCTATTGATCTAGACCCTAATGCCAAACCAATTCACCAAAAGCAAAGGCCTATCAATCAAAAAGTTGAACCATTAATGAGAAAAGAGCTATCCAAACTCATAGAGGCTAAGATCATTTATCCCATCAAACATTCCTCTTGGGTAGCTAACTTAGTTCCAGATAGGAAGAAGAATGGAGAAATCATATTATGTGTGGACTTTAGAAACTTGAACAAGGCCTCACTTAAGGATCACTACCCACTCCCTTCCATGGAGCAGATTTTGTAAATAGTAGCAGATGCTGAATGGTTTTCACTTCTAGATGGTTACTTAGGCTACAATCAGAGTCTTATAAAAGAATCAGACCAGGACAAGACAGCTTTTACCACCAAGTGGGGTACTTTGGCTTATTAAAAGATGCCTTTTAGATTGACAAATGTTGAAGCCACTTTCCAAAGAGCAATGGATTTGGCCTTCAAAAGCCTGATCAATCATATTATTTTAGTGTGTCTTGATGATTTAACTGTGTATTCCAAGCATGCATTTGACCATCTAGGTCATTTGAGAAAAGTCTTTGAAAGATGTAGAGAATATGGGATATCATTGAATCCTAAAAAGTGTGTATTTGTTGTTCCAGAAGGCAAGCTAGTAGGACATGTGGTTTCCAAGAATGGTTTAGCCATTGATCTAGAAAGAACAAGTGCCATTTTTACTCTTCATCTCCCTAGTCATAAGAAAGGTCTGTAGAGCTTTCTGGGAAAGATCAACTTTGTGAGGATGTTCATACCTATTTTTGCTTCAATAGCAAGACCCCTCACAGCTATGCTAAAGAAGAATGTTGCCTTCACATGGTCCAAGGAGGGCAGTGACAACTTTGAGGTTGTCAAGCAATCTATCACACAAGCTCCTACACTGATAAACCCTAATTATGAGAAGGATTTCATCCTTTATGCCTTCGGAGGCAAAGAGGGTATATCAGTTGTCCTAACACAACAAAATGAGGAGAAATTAGAACATCCAATTACTTTTTTCAGCCAGCCTCTCAAAGAATATGAGTTGAATTATGATTTCATAGAAAAACAAGTGTATGCTGTGGTGAAGGCTTAAAAAAAATTTAGACATGCTTTCTAGCAGCAGAATTTGGTTGATGGTGAGTCGCCCTGGTGTCAAGGAGTTTCTCCTGAGCAGAGATATTAATGAAAAGAGAGCTGGGTGGATCACCAAGGTAATGGAATATGACATCAACATCAACATTACCAGACTAGTTCATGGCAAAGTCTATATGAGCAAATGGCAACAGATGTCAAAGATAGAAGCGAGGCCATATGCGTTCAAAGACAGGCACAACTAGTTGAGCTCCATACTCCAACTGACTGTTATCATGACATGTTCACATTTCTACAGTCAGGAAGATGTCTGGATGGATTGGATCGGGCTAAAAGAAGGTATTTCAGACTACAATCCATTCCTTATGTTATTATTGATGGTGTCTTGTTTAGAAAAGACATCAATGGAGTTCTTCTTAGATGCATAACACAAGATCAGACTTCTAGAGTCTTAGAATAATTTCATAGTGGCCCTGTTGGTGGCCATTATTGTCCCAAGACAACTGCAATGAAAATCATGAGGGTTGGTTATTACTAGCCTAATTTATTCAGTGATGCATACAAATGGATTAGAAAAAGTAAAGAATGTGCATTATTTGTTGGGAAGCAGAGACTGACAGCTCTTCCCCTTCATCTAATTCAAACAGATCAGCCTTTTGCTCAATGGGGTTTAGACTTCATTGAAGTAATTAATCCACCTTCTAGTGCAGCCCATAAGTGGATTCTCATAGCCACTGATTATTTCACTAAGTGGATAGAGGTAGTTGCATTAAGGGATGCCACAGAAGCATCTATTATGGACTTCCTTGAGGGTATAGCCATAAGGTTTGGTGTGCCATCCACCATTATTTATGATAATGCCAAATCTTTTGTAGGCACAAAAGTTAGTGAATGGGTATTGAACTATGGGGTATGCATGAAGACCTCATCCAATTAATATCCTCAAGAAAATGGCTTGGCTAAATCCACCAACAAAAACCAGATCAGAATCATCAAGAAAACAGTGGAAGATAATCAAAGAACTTGGCACTCCAAGTTAAAGACTGCTCTTTGGGCTGATAGAATCACTCCCAAAAGAGCCATAGGTAACTCCCCTTTCATGCTTGTATATGGAATGGAAGTAAGGGTTCTGTTATTATTGGAATTGCCTTCTCTTGAGTTGGCACAGCAGCTGGAATTAATGGAGGATGATTCCATGACAGTCAGACTTGCAGAGCTGTTGGAACTTGAGGATAAGAGAGATGCTGTTGTGAAGACCCTTCAAGCTCATCAAGATCAGGTCAAGAGGACATTTGATAGAAAATCCACTAACAAAACATTCAGTGAAGGAGATATAGTGTTGAAATGGGATGCAGATAGAGCCAAAGATGGAAGACATTCAAAGTTTGATGCCACATGGAGTGGCCCCTATGTTGTTATTAGTTGCAAGCAAGCTAATGCATTTCAACTATCCAAGCTAAATGGAAAAGTTCTGCCAATTTCAGTTAATGGGATTCATCTCAAGCCTTGCTTTTAACATGGTTGTGAGACTGTAAATAGGTTAGGCTTCCTTTCAATAAGTACCCTTGCACTTTGTTGTGTTCTCATTAGGAGAATGCATGCTCTCTTGTTGTTTTGTTTTGCCTTGGTAGCAGTCCAGTTGTTCTAGCTTCTTTGTTCTTATTGCAGTCTCTTTCAACTCCATGCCCAATGGATTCTTTAAGGCCACTAATCTATTTGTTTAGCAGGCAAACATCCCTGAGAGGTCGCCAAAATGTTGCCTCATTTTCCTCTGTCTAGAGCCAAATAGTTCACCTTGAAAACAAATCCTAGACATCCCTTGAAATATAGCCCTACAGGCCCTTATTCTTCAAATCCTCGTGCTCATCCAAAAACAAATCTAGAAAAACCCTGAAATCTTTTATCTTCAAATGCCTTCCTCCGCAGGGATTTCCCATCCTCATACTTAGTCATTTTGGCATGGATATCCTGATGACATCATCCGAATCTTAGCTAACATCCTGGATATTTTCTTAATATCCTGAAACTTAACTAAGGTCTTGATATCCCCTTCATATTCGGACCTTAGTTAATATCCGGACGTTTTCCCAACATCTGGATCTTAACTAATATCTGAGTCCTTTGCGACTGTGCAAAGCCTTGTGAATATGACGATGATGTCATCTAGATATTTCCTAATATCCGGGTCCTTCCCTAATATCCATGACCCTTGTGAATGTCCTAATGACGTCATCTTGATCCCTTCCTCAAAGAAGCACATATGCCGGTGATGTCATCAAGATATTCCACGTCTGATATATCACCCCCTAGTGCACACATCCTGATGACATCATCCCAATCCTCCCTTCGACAAAGTTCCTTATGTCGATGACATCATCAGGATATTTAAAAGGCGTCTAGATCTTAAGTTAGTGCCTGGATATTGAAGGTTGATATCCATGCGGATGACGACCCCTCCACGCTACGAAGGTAAAATTGATAGGTGCATATCTAGATATCGCATGCCCATAGATCACCAAAGCCAACATCACATTCCTTCTGCATGGCCACGAGATGATGACACGTGGACATCTAGATGTTAGTTGACCGCAACTTTGACCATGGATATCTCCCTCATCTTGAGGAATTTCTACATGATCCAAAAGGCAAAAGTGCTTAGAATTTCCTCCTCTTTCATTTGGTGGGATTTTTGGAAGGATATCCTCACTTTGAAAATATGATCCAAATTTCATCTGGATGTGCATATCCGGATATTAGGATAGTTGCCGACTAAGAAACGATATGTAGGCTTGGCCGATAAGACATCTCAGTGACTGACTTGAAGTGTTGCAGAGGCAGATATTTTGCATTGATTCAAGTTAGTGAGCTCTACAGATGAAATTCAGAAGGATGACATGATTTTTAATGCGAGGTAACTCTTGTGGCTAGGTGGTAGATCTTCCTATGGTTGATGACGACTTTTGGGCTTTCATCTTCAATGCCCTATCTTATCTTGCATATGAGTAGCCGTTTCAAGTGTTACAGGTCTGCCAGAGGCATGGTCTATGTCTCCTTTGTCGCTTGGTTCTTTGTTCTACATTTTTTGTGGCATTGGTGAGCTTGGATCCTGTGCATCTGCTTCAGCATTCCCTACACAAGAACTTGATATAAAGTACTGTAATCTTTAGTTAGAGGAGAGTTAGTAATTTCCCAGGCTGTTATGTTGTTGAATTTCTTGTAGTTAGACCTTGTAGTGTAATTGCAAGATTATTGGAATGTGACTCACTGTGCCTATAGCTTGGCCTTTGTTGTCTTCTAATTAATCCACCCATGATTGTAATTAACTATAATATATCTTTTTCTTCTACTAGTTATTTTGTATTGTAATGGTTTTTGGCCTTCATGATCAATATATGCACAATATCTTGCCTCTCTTATGCTCTGATGTCTATATTTTACTTGAAGTTATAATCTATTATGTGAGTAAAATAGCTCCTCTATAGGTTAGGTCTTCATACCGAAGCCTCAATCAGCCCTATAAGTCTGTGTGAACTCTCATTATGATTGAGATCATTGTTGTGTCTCTTCCAGGATTACTACTACTCGTTAAATCTGGTGCATCACCTCTTTTCAATTCAATTTCTTCCTAACTCTTTCCATTTGTAGAATTAGCTATAGATTTTTATATTTTTCTCTAAGTATTAGGCTTAGAATGAAGAACCAGCGTTCTCTAGAGGTCTGGTCTCAACTTGCAAGGTCCCACACCTTGAGATTATTCCCATTGTGTCATTAGAATGCTTGGACTCTCTCCAAGTTGGGTGCAATTCTATGTGATAACAGTTCTATTCATTGTTTGTGAGCAAGAATGCATATAAAAGCAAGTTGGTTTATTCATTCGGACATCTCTAAGTTCTCTAAGCATTCTAGGCACACTCGTACTCTCTCTTCTTCTCTAAAGTTCTCTATGGTGGATTATTGATGTAATGCTAACTTCTTGCAGGTCTTGTGAAGATCTCTCTACTTCTTTGGGCTACACCAACTTCTTAAGTCAAGTTGTGACGTCACATCAATCAAGCTAGGGTTTCCATGCTCATGGTGACTCCTTTCCTTTGTGCTTTGTGATAGCATTCCATTCTACTTTATATTTGTCTCTGCCTTCCTAAGGCACGCACTCTTTGAGATCTCATCATTGCTATTGTGGAAATAGAAACACCATTCACAGAGCTTGACTTAGGCAAGCTCCTAATTAGCACCCAACCATTTTCCTTCTTGTGTGTGTAGGTAGCATTCGGAAGAATCTACAAAGAAAACAAGTTACAGGGAGCAGGAGCATAGAAGGGCGAAGACACTAAAAACTTAACGTTTTGCTAAACCCTAATTAGGGTCTAAGGAGTCCTTTAGGATCTTGAATTTGGATCCAGGTTCTATTCTACCCTCTAATCTCCATTGTGGTGTTAGATTTCTTATATCTGTTTCCGACAATCGTATTTCCACAGATCTTGCTTAACTAGGGTTTCTACATTGCTCTAGCTTGATTGGTTGGATTTTGTTGATTCTCCTCTATACAACAAAGGGACAAAACCCCTGTAGTTTGGCTCCCATTCTTGGGTAGAAGCCAAGCTCAGTTTGTGTTCTAACGTTGGATAGAAGAGGGTTTGATCTAGTTTGATCTATTGGGCTAATCTCTCTTTTGTATCTAACAAGGATTTTTGTAACACCCATTCAATATAGGATTTCAAATTAACAGCTGAGAATTGATGTTGACAAAAACTTGCCTCAATCCATCAGCAGAAATTTATGCATTGCCAAGAATCCTATGTTGCAGCACCATTATTCAAAGTGACAAGCTGTACTCCTCAAAACGTGACTTAGGCACAAATGCGGATGAGTCAGCGTTGATACAACACATAAACCCTCTCCTTGCCTTGGGCAACCTCCAAGTCATTCTTGCTCTTGTGGAAAAAGCTAGTCGAGTGGAGGCAAGACCCGGGGATGGTTCTGTTCTCATGGGAGCAGAACGTCGCAAAGAGCAGTTGGTCGGTCTTGGGGCCTGTTGTGGATTGTAATGTGTCGAGCCCTTTCAGTGGTCATTGTGGTTGAGATAATAATATGACCCAAAGGGTCACTAGTTATCAATTTCCTATTTGGGTTCCTTAAGTTCCAATGCCTAGATGGATATTGATTTTGATTATTGATATCCTAATGTGTTGTAACCTATCCTCGATGTCTTGAATGCATTGCTATATTTGATCTCTTTGTTGAATTATCCTGAGAGTGTGTTCTTGCTCTTCTATAGTTTATTGTGTTTCTTGTGGCTTAGTATGTATTTCATCTATTTCATCAAGGATTTCCCTACTCCACTCACCTCTAATTCCTAGGCACATTCAAATGCTTGGATAAGAGAGATTTGACCTTGTATTTGAATTGAGTTAGCTTTGATATAAAATCAAAGTTTTGTTTTTGATGTTGAATTGTGAAATATTCTCCATGATGAAATCGAGGGTTTAACTATGTGAAAATGAATTCTACCTCGTGATCGAATCGAGGGTTTAAGTTTTGTAATGTTTTTGTATTTTTTGTGTTTTTGCTATGGATGCAACTAGTATGGATGCACAAAAAAAAAATTAATTCTTTTCCCAAAATTGAATAAAAATGGACTTAATTATCTAAGGATTTGAAATATGAATGCACTTTTAACATGAATTTTCTAAATGCAATCTACACTATGTTTTTGTTGTTTTGCGAGTCGATTTTAGATCTAATCTAAGGATTGGGAATATGAAAATGAAATCTAATCTATGAATTGCAATGAAACTAGTTTAAGCAAAGTTAATCTAATCAACTTGAAATAAACATATCAAGGAAATTGTAACAACAAGATTACTTTTTCCAAGAGTAAATTGTGATTTAATTAACTACTTAAAGCATGAGGAACTTGAATCCTTTGGTACATGAGCCTGGTGTATCCTCAGAAATCTTGTGTGGCAACATTTCCTCTCCTCTACAGCAACGGGGTACTCCTCTTGGCGACAGGGATGGAGTAGCAATTGATTTGAAATGAGCTATGAAAGTTGTGATTGAAATGAGCTATAAAAGCTATAAAGCACTTGGGCTTGGCAATTTTGTGAGCGTAACAATGCTAACTGAAGCTTTTAAAGGCACACAAGTCTTGTGGAGAGCATAAAAATGCTAAGTGGAGAGCAAAAACAAAGCCAATGAATGGCTACAATAATGAATTTACCTCCTAAGGAAAGCTTTGAAGCTATGCAAAAATTAAAGAAAGAAATGAAGAGGCTCAAAGGCTTGTGAAGAAGCTTGAAAAAACTTGTGAAGATAAGAGCATTCCCAAACATGGGAAATAATGGAGAGGTGGGGTATTCATAGGTTGGAAGGGCACACAAGAGGTGAGAATTGATTGAGAAGTTAACTCTTATGATTGAAGAGTTAACAGGGTTGATTGGATAGTGAACTGGGTTTGATTGAGAATGAATCGGATTTGATAAATTATCACTCATTGAGGAAGGAGAGTTAGCATGAGATTGATTGAGAGATGAGAATAATTGATTTGGATTTAAAATGGAGTGTTTGGGAGTCTTGAATTAGTCAGGAAAAGTTGATGATCAATTAGGGAAGGTGACTCATGTAATCAGGGCTCAATTTGGAGCAAATTTGGGCTTAAATTGAACTATCATCAACTTTGCTCTTCAATTTGAGCTCAAATTTGCTCCAAATTGAGTCCTGATTGCAAGTCACCTTCCCTAACTGATCATCAAATTTTCTTGACTGATTCAAGACTCCCAATCACTCCATTCTAACTCACAAACTAGTTATAGTCTTCTCTCAACAAATCTCATGCTAACTACATTTCTTCTTCTGTGAAAAGCTATCAAAGCATGTTCACTCCCAATCAAACCCAGTTCACTGTCCAATCAAGTCTTTTAACTCTTCAAAGGAGTTAACTTCTTAATCAATTCCCACCTCTTGTGTGCCCTTCCAAGCTATAAATACCCCTCACCCCTTCATTATTTCACATGTTTGGGAATGCTCTTCTCATCTTCACAAGTTTTTTCAATCTTTTTCACAAGCCTTTGAGCCTCTTCATTTCTTTCATTAGTTTTTGCAAAGCTTCAAAGCTTTCCTTAGAAGGCAAATTCATTGTTGTAGACATTTATCAAGCTTTGATTTTCTCTACACAGCATTTTAATGCTCTTTGCAAGACTTCCGAGCTTTTTTCTTTTTAGTATTATTGCCAAAGCTTTCATTTAGCATTGTTACGCTCATGAATTGCCAAGCCCAAGTGCTTCATATCTTTCATAGCTCATTCAATCATAGCTCTCATAGTTCATTTCGAATCAATTGCTACACATCTCTATCTCCAACAGGAGTACTTCGCTTCTATAGCGGAGAAGAAAGGTTTCCACACAAAGAATTTCTAAGGATATGCTAGGCTCATGGGTCAGAGGATCACAGTCTTCATGTTTTAAGTAGTTAATTAAATCACACTTTGCTCTTGGAAAAAGTAATCTTGTTATTCCAATTTCCTTGATAGGACTTATCTCAAGTTGATTAGATTAGCATTGCTTAAATTAGTTTCATTGCAATTCATAGATTAGTTTTCATCCCTGTATTCTCAATTCCTAGAATAGATCTAAAATTGCCTTGAAAAAACACAAAAACATAGTGTACATTGTATTTGGAAAATTCATGTTAAAAGTGCATTCACATTTCAATTATTAGTTAATTAGATCAATTTTATATTTACTTGGAAAAGAAACCAAAAATTGTTTGTCATTCATAATTAGTTGGAAAAGTGCATCGATTGTTTGGGCTCTTGAGGTTGCCCAAGGCACGGAGAGGGTTCATATGTTGTATCGAAGATGACTCGTCCGCGTTTGTGCTTGAGTCACATTTTGAGTACATATTTTAGTGAACCCGGTGAGAAGAACAAAAACTTTTGAGGGAGTCTCTTCACTTTTTTGTTGCTTCAATAAATCATTTTGGAATGGATTCAAATTCAAAGGACATCCAATAGAAGCCCCACAACTTCTCGATTTTTAACAACCCCACATACGAAGACATGGTCATTCAACCTGACCAAATTAAAACATATCAAGTATGCAAAAATCCATACATAGCTAGGGAATGGTATCGTCAAGGCTAACTATCGACAAGATAAGAACACAAGACGACGACTAAAGCAAACTAAAAAAAACTCGAAAAGAATAAGAAGTTAATTGGGAAACAATCTTGAAAAGATTGGGATTGAACATGAGTTTGGATTGAAAACAAGTGAGAAGGAGATCAATTAACATGGAAAAAAACGTGATTGCCTTCATTTTTATCGCAAGGGTGCAACAACTTGGTGGAAGAATGCACTCACTAATCATTTGACTGTTTGCGCTTCCCCAGCGCATGGTTCTTCCCAAGAGGGTGATACTTCCCAGGAGAATTATCTTTACCAGGGCTCTTTGTTGGTAGCCCCACTTGCGGAGCCTATTGCGACAAGGACTGTCGTTGATGGTCATGTCGGGCCTGACCGACCCCCGTTGTCTCTGGCTCCCTTTGTTGGGCCTTCGGCTCCCCTATTGGCCCCATCCACCGTAGGCAGAGATACTTCTTTGTCGATCCCTAATTCATCTTCTATGCTGTCAATTTCTCACTCAGCGTGAGATTTTTCTTTGGCTGTGGTTTCTACAGAAGGTCCCCTCCCCTCACCTCGCTTTGAGGATTTAGACTTAGAGTTTTCTTGGACTATTGTTCAAAGAAAGAAGAAGGGACTCCTGAAATTTGTCGTTGCTTCACGACCGCGGGTTAAGGGAGTTAAATTTTTGCCCTCAAGATTTGGTGTTATTTAGTTCTCTTGTTTTGCTTTGCAGCTAGGTTCTTGTTTATCTGTTGTTTCTATTTTGCTTCTGTGTTGTGTCAGGCTTGTCTATGGCTTGTTTTGCCCTGCTCTGCCCTAGGTGCCTTGATTGTAAAGGGTTCAGCCCCTGGTTAACTGCTTATCTTAATAAAAAACATGGAAAAAAGGGAAAAAAAAAATAAAAGCTAAAATCAAGAAGAAAAACTAGAACTAAAGTCATTACACATCCAAAAACAATACGGTTGCACCTTTTGCTAACACAGATTGCTTGGGCATCCCTACAACTTATGAATAGGTCACCAAAGCAACCCAAAAGGTCAAAAGGATGACCTTTTAAAAAAGAATCTAGAAGACTTCATTAGGCAATTGGAAAGTTTGGTAACTCAATTTGGGGGTTTAAAAAAATAGTCAAGGAGGGGAAAAACACAAGGGAACATGACATCAAGAGTGTAATTCATACCTATGTGGCCATACCTTAGAACCTCTATATCATCACCAAATTGCCATGTAGATCTGTGCACATTTTTGGCACTTACAATGACTAATTGAAATTTAATTGTGGAGGACTGGGTGAAGCAGTCTGGTAATCAGAAAAACACAAATTATGGCGAGGCTTGAGCATTTGATACAATACATCACCTTCCTTTCTCCTCTACCCAAAAAGGTGTATTCCGGGAAATCTCGTGGAATCGGTAAATCTCTTGTGACTGATGAAGCTATGACAACCTGCAAGCCACTTATGGGTTGGTACAAAATTTCATGGCTTCGAACAACTTCAACATTGATTTGGGATTAGCAATTATGAATGCTAATGGACCCGAAAACTTATGTAACTCTGCCAGGTCTGTTCTTGAGGTTGGTACAATTTATGCTCGCCAGCTCAACAAAGGTTGGCGGGCTGTTGGGTAAAACAGCGAGTCTAGACTCTAGAGGGACTGGAATTCATAAGGGACTGCCTAGGAAGTCTCCTGCTGCCAGAAGAGGAGAAGGTTCTTATTTGCAGGTCCAAAGATAGCGGGTCGAATTTTAAGCATGTAGACGATGCCTCTGCATATATTCAGTTGTTGGACCGTACATGGGTTATGGTTTATGATAATGGAACTTTAATCATAAACCTATATGGCCAGTAATGACTCATCCGTTTTTTTTTCTTCTTAAATCATATACCAATTATATTGGAGTCACTGCTTGCCTCTGCTCTATAACTGAATACATAATATAAAATATTACAACTCTAGTTGCAATATATCTGGAATCTGTATCTTGCTATATCTAATATCTATTATTTAAGATTTTATTGTCTAGATTTTATAGGTGACCTTCCCAACAGTGGCCTCTCCATATCTGACAAAGAGAAGCCACATTGAAGGATATGCACTGTACAAGTTACACTTAAATTGTATCTGATCCTTATCATGAAATATGTTTTCTGATTGAAACAGGTGAAAAACAACATAACCTTGGAAGGTTAATTTTGGCCAATAAAAATAGAACAAATATTTACCCCTTTTGTTGTAAATGAGGTGTAAAAAACATTACTATTGAGTGTTTACCCGTAAAGTGGATGATATTTAAGTACAGTATGTTCAGAAGTCCACAGAAGCCAATTATCTCAACAGTATGAAAAGGAGACATTTTTATAACCACAGGAGACACTGACAATTATCCTCCCAGTAAAAACATTCTTCCATGTAATAATTGTAAGTAACCATTCTACCTCTACTACAGCATTTCTGTATCTATAGCTTCGCTAACTACAGAAACAATAGTGTACGTCTCAAATACAAATCAGGTATATATGGAAACCATTTTCAAACAAAAGAAACCAATCTCTGAAAGCCTGTGCATCTTTTTATTGCACTTCTGCTTCTATACAACTTGTCTCATATTCAATTCGTCTACATGACAGAGACATATATATCTCAGTATGGCTAGTAAACAAGTTTCACTCATCAAGCAGCCCTCGAGTCATACAAAAGAACATGTTTGATTCATGCAACAGATACTTGAAACTTTTCTTGTTTGGTTTACAATCAATAGACGTGGCATCAAAGGCCTTCCTTAAACATCCTGGAGGGTGCACGACCTCACTAGTAATGTCATAGCATAGGCAGAAATTTCAACTTTCACAAAAGGAATTTGCATCGGACATCAAGGCTTTGTCCATCCAATCACTGCAGTCAGCAAATTTTCCAGATCCCTTTCCATTTAATTTTCCAAAAGATCCCTTCGCTGACAATCCTTTGAAGCTACTACTTCCTTCACTTAAACATTTTGACTGTCTTGGTTTGTGCGTCTTTGAAGATTCTGTGACTACACTCGCCTCTTTTGCAGGGGCAACCACCAGTTGTACTATATTACTGCGACAGAAAGGGCAGACGGGAGGAGAAGAAGATGCTACAGTAGGATTTGGTTTATTGTGACAGCACAACGTCAATGTGCAGAGAGCACACATTCGATGGCCACAGTCCTGAACTTCAATGGTGCATAGTTGATCAAAGCAAATGCAGCAAACCTCACTCTCACTCTCCTGCAGATTGGCATAACACACAATCAGTTTCAGCATCCATTTAGTGGCATTTAGAAAAAAACTATATAATTTGAACTCCAATCTTGGCCTAATTCTATCTAATATCCAGCCATTAGTTATATGGAGATGAGAAGGATGAACTCACATCAGAAAGACAATCATCGATGTTGTCTTCTTGATCTGTAGAAGAAGATGTTGAAGAGGCAGATCCAAACAAAATGTTTTTCTCTCTTGCTCGATTTGCCTCCATCAACGCCTTTTCTAATAAGAGCTTTGTCTCAGGATTGAGTTCGCTTATAAATTTCCATGGAGAAGGCCAAACTAATGGCTCTGCTGCACCAGGATTCAGTAATGCTGCACACGTTCTATGCTTAAACTTAAGAGCTACTGCAAAAGGTATACGCCTGCCAAGAAGGATACAAGAATAAATGCCTCGTGACACCTTTATATTTGCTGGATCATTTTAGTTTTCTCTGATTAAACGCAGCTATATCCATAAGCATAACAAAAATATGGTAAATTTGAGGGTATATTGGGAAAATAAGGTTAAGTTTTCAATAAGTTAATCAAGATCTTACCCTGATGAGTCTCGTTGAACGCGGTCTGCACCCCACGCTAGCAATTCCCGTATACAATCCAAGTTGCCTCCTCTGGCAGCAAAGTGCAGAGGGGTGCTCCCCGGCCGTCTATAGAAAAAAACAGACAATATTGGTTGGTCTGATAATATCTGGTAAGGTAGGCATCATGCAATACATAACATAGAAATGCAAACTTCACTATTTTTTCCATTTCATGTGTAAGAAACTTGGCAGTCATCATGCATTATGAAACTTGGAAATGCGAAGTTTGACAAATTTTCCTCATGTTAGAAACATGCTGTTCATGAAAGAAAGATGCTTTCAACAAAGCCTCTAGAGAAGAAGAACGCAAGGTTTTATGAGAGCGGTAGATATTTTACAGATTTTCCTCTTTAAGTTTTTTTTACATATATGGCAAACTGCTCGGTGTCCAGCCATAAGAGCTTTTTGTAAGAGTGAGATTGTAGCAATTATAAAAGCTTATCCAACAATGAACCCAAGGTTTATCAATAACAAAAGCTTCACCAATTATGGATTCAATGGATTGTCTCTTACCCATTAGCTCCAGTTGATGCACAAACTAAAGCCCCATTTCCTAAAAGCAAATGAACAGCATCTGAATGTCCCATCCTGGCTGCAAGATGCAATGGAGTGGCTCCGCTTCCATCTCTAACATTTACAAACCGAGCAAATCCCCTGCAGATTGAACATTAACCAACTCAGACTTGCACAAAAAAGCAAACAATATGAATCTTAGAATATGAATGGCTTATCTATGGTAGGCAACAGACATAGTTCCTACTTTTTGGAGGCAGCTGGCAAGGCTCTAGGTCCCCATTATTGATGTTGTTATCGATGTTTTCATTGACCCAATTGCCAGAGTACTGAGAATTGCCAGAAGTGATCTTTGGGACCTTTATTGGATTTCATAACTCTGAGAATTTTGGCAGCTTTGCAATGGCAGACATGGGTCCCATTTCCCCATTTTTGTGGATTGTAAAGGCCCTAATTCCCTATTACTGAGGATTTTCAACTATGGTCTTCAAATACATAGCTCCCGTATTGCCCATGAGGGTCGTTTAAGTCAATATAATGTGTCGTCATTACTAGGGATTGTTAGCAGTACTCCTGAAGATCTATTAACTATCCAAGTGATGACTACAGAGATCTACATCTGATGACTGGTATAGCAAAGGAAACTCATTTTGCAAAAGCATACAGTTGCATGTGTGCAAGAACAAAAGGAAGTGGTATATATCGTTTTGGGGCATTGTCAAAGCCCTAATCTGTCATTAGTAAGGATTATCAACTATGGTTTCCAAGGACCCAATTTCCAGTGTATTGGGTATTGGCAACGGTGGTCTTTGAGGCGAAAATTAAATGAATCCATTAATACAGACTGTTAGCAGTTCTTTTTAGGATCCACTGTCTATGGAACTGATGACTCCACAGATCTGTAACTGATGTGGCCTGTGTTGGCAAAGGGTGACCATTTGGCAAGGTTAGTATTCTATGAGTGCAAGAACAAAAGAAAATCGTATTCTCCATCCTGGGGACTGTCAAGTCCCTAATTCTTCATCATTGAGGATTGTCAAGCATGGTCTTCAAGGACATAGTTCCTGGAGTATTGGAGATTGCCTACAAATGTTTCTGAGACCCATATTTTGTGTTTCCATTTTTAAGAATTGTTTGCAGTAATCCTTCGGATCTATTGTCAATGGAAGTGATGACTCCATAGATCTTCGACCGGTAACCTCTAATTGGAAAGACTAGTTTTATGTGTGCAAAAACAGTAGCATACTCCATGTGTAAGGGAATCATGACCACTCACTAGCGTCATCAGATCACTTCCAAGGGAACAGAAGAAGGCGTGGGGGGAGAATAAAACACTCACCAGGAATCTGAAACAGGAGCTAACTGTCCAGCCGAAAGAATGGCTTCCAAGCAGTCAGTGTGCCCATTATTTGCAGCATAATGCAGGCCAGTCCTTCCATGCAATGAATCAAACAACAAAACCTGATAAAAAAACAAAACAGAAAAACCCACCAATTCCCAACACCCATTAAAAACAAATCCCAAGCCAAGACACATGAAAGAGAAACACATCCATTAAAAACAAAACCCAAGCCAAGACACACAAAATAGAAACACCCATTAAACTTACATTTGCACCAGCTTGCAGGAGTCTCTCGATGCAGGAAACTCTCCCAAAAATGGCTGCCATCATCAGAGGAGTCTGCACCCACACACCGAACAATTAAGTCCGTCTAATAAACCATCCCTCAAAACACAACAAATTTACAAAACCTACAGATTAAAACCTCCAATTCTTGGACACCCACCTGTTTGTTTCTATTCAAGACATCAGTCTGGATGCCCCTGTCCAGCAGCATTGACAAAATCTGCAACACCCACCACCTCAATAAATCACTACACTCAAAAGCAAATAAAAAACCCATCCACAGAACCAAAAAATTAAGACAAAAACCCATTAGAACATACTGTGATCTGGCCACTGGCAGCAGCTATATGCAAGGGAGACATTCTGTGGTAGACTGTAGACTGTCTAATTAAACTGGGTTCCTTGTCAAGCATAGCCTCCACCATAGCCAAATCCCCCTCATCTACTGCAGCAAAGAGGGCTTGTTCACTGGCCACTCTGCAGCTCAGATTCTGACCCATTGTCTCTGTATGAATTTCCTTCTTTTTTCCTGAATTAAATCCCTATACCCACCCAAACAAAATTCATCTTACTTAAGCATTCCCTCTTTCTCACTGGGACTTTCCCAAGTGCTGCTACAAAAACCATGAAGGCCTTTGCTGCAGCAGCAAGAGGTAGATCCAGTGAAGGAATAGATGCGGAGAATTATAGGCAAAGTCATGGGATTTTTTTACCGTGCTTGCAAGGTAAACTAATTAATTTTTTTGGGGCTGTCTGAACAGAATAATTAATTTTTTTTAAAGTCAAGTCACACCCGTACAATTTTAAGGCTCTGTGCTTCGATTTTTATTTGTTTTGGCGTCAACATTATGCCGCGGGATCCAAGAACGCGGCACACACTTTAATGATGTTGACGATTATCTAGGATTAAAAAATTAATTCAGCCTTGGAAACCTCTCAGTGAAAAGATTCTTTATGCTTGAACGCAAGAAAAATGTTTTTGAATGTGGAAACCCACAACTCTAGGTGAAATGTTTTAATGGTTACTTAAATGTTTATGAGGTTTGATTGGTTTTTATTTTTTTATTTTATATTAATTAAAAGTATAAAATTACAAAATCGTGCTGACAAGCAGCCTAGATATACACAGTCCACAATGGACAGGAGCAAGGAACAACAGTCAGGGTTTCAAGCAAGTTGGAACCCAAAATGGCCAATGGGCTATATTTTAAGAAAGAGAATGTTGAACAAACTCTTTAAAATGTGATAAAATTCAGCATTTTATAATATTGATAAGGTAATATGGCCATCTACTTTGGTGTTCTCATTTGAAGGGTAGTTTGGACGGTTTTTCTTCCAACATTATTATAATATCAATTGGGATTCAAGTAATTAAGTAAACTAAATGTATAGCTATTGGTAAAGGGGTTAGTTTGAATAGTTTTTTAACTATATATTATTTAAGTAATTTAAAAATAAATGTATGTATATTTTTAAAGGATTTTAGATTGTTAGTGAAGTTGAATGGTTTTGAATAAGTTTTGTTGAATGAAGTAATGTTGAATGAAAAGTCCTCAATATCACAAGGGATGAGGTTCCAAGAGAGTGACTTTGGGAGAATAGATGACCCCAATCCTTAGCTCTTAAGGGAAAAACTAAAACTTAAGTAGTATAGATGATTTTCAAATTGCAAAAACTAATCCTTAGCTCTTAAGGGAAAAATTAAACCTTAAGCAGTACACATGATTTTCAAATTGCAGAAACTAATGTCTTAAGATTTTACATAGATGACCCCAATCCTTAACTCTTAAGGGAAAAACTAAAACTTAAGCAGTACACATGATTTTCAAATTGCAAAAACTAATCTTTAGCTCTTAAGGGAAAAACTAAAATTTAAATAGTACACATGATTTTCAAATTGTAAAAATTAATGTCTTAAGATTAAATTATATGTATAGTATAAAACAAAAAATATATAAATTATTTTATTATTTATAATGTTTTAATTTTTATAATCTAAGTTTTTCTATAATTATTTTTATAATATTTATATTTTGATTCTTTAGCTATTCATGTATTTAACTTTCAATGTCTTATTTTAAAATATTGCAATTATTATATTTTTAATTCTTACCAAATCTTATATTATAATTTTTTAGAGAATCTTACTTTAACTTTTTATCACATTGTATACTTTAATTATTGATGACTATTGTAAATTAACTCTTGTCTACTTTAATATTATAGTGCAACTCTTTATAATAATAAATAAGTATACTCAGATAAGTTATTATATAAATATGTTTGTAAATAATTTATTGAAATCAATGAATAAAATAAATATATTTAGCTCTTATTTTGATGTTAAATAAATTGTGATAAATGGTATTTTGTAATTTGTCACTACAATTTATGTTTAGAATACTATTAGATGGATGTTATTATATTGATTAATTTATTGTGTTTCACTTAGGTCACTTTTATAGTTGTAAAAATGATCTTCACATATGTGGAATTGACTTCTCATTTGCAGATTTGATCTTTTCCTGTAGATTCAACTTGGATGTTTCTAATCTTCAGATTTTCACTCACCTTGGGTATTTGAACCTGCAATGTGAAATTGGATGGTATCTACAAATATTGTGGAAGTTTGTTGTGCAAGGGTTGTTCTCCTCAATTAAGCCTTCGAGCTAATATCATGGTTTTAAACAAGATCAAAGACACTTCAAGCAGCCTTGCAAATGCCTAATATGTTCTTATTAATGTGGATGCTAATGCTAAGTGCTTGTAATGATGATGCAACACTATCAAATGATGGTCCAATGTATGTCCTAGATCATTCCTAGATGATTCAAATGAATTAGGGTATGTCCTTTTATACAACACCCTAGTGCACCAATTTGAATATTTTACAATCAAGTTAGCAAATAATGACTAGTTGGAAAGGGGTTGGCTTGGGCCCATAATTAAATTTGAATTTACATGTTTGAGAGTCAAATCTGCTCCCATGGAAATGAGCCAAGGTAAGGGAAGGCAAAAGTATGGATCAGGTCCGAATCCTTGGGATGGGTGAAGTCAATATTAGTTAAGGCTCATGTTATTTGCCTACATTTACACATATAAATACACCACTTGTACACTAGTCATTGCACTTAGGATAAATGCATCAAAGTGAATCCAAAACAAAGGAGAAAAGTGATAGGTATGCAATTTTTACCATTACAAGTTTTTCCCCCACTTTGACTTACATGCTAATACTATGAACCATGCATCTCAAAGCTAACAAGCAGTCAATGTGAAAGAAGATGACATGTACTCATATAAATGATATAAATATGGATAAATATTTTGTGCATGCTCCTTGTAATGAACACTTAATCTTGGTACTTACAAGCACAACTTAAGTTCCATGGGTAGCATCTAACAAGAATTCAAAATTTAAACATTAACAACTACCTAATAATGTCAATGAATAAAAAGAAAAAGTAAAAAGAGTGATATAGTTGCACATGAACTTGCCAATGGATATGGTTGCATAGGATCCTGAAAAATATAGTTGTATTATAGCCCACAAAAGAATATGGTTGTAGAAGATCATGTAAAAGTATATGGTTGTGTCGGAGACTACAAAAGGACATGCCTATATAGGAGGTTGCATGATGAAATAATGTTTGGTTGTGCATGAGGCATCATAACCATTCAAGATAATCACTATAACCATTATTATCAAAGAGCGTTAGTGACAGTATATGCCCCTTCCAACCGGTTGCATATAAGGGATGCAAGGAATTACAAGAGAGAAGAAAAAGATATGATCTTGTAAATCTCATTAATCATATAACAAATGTCATAAATAATATTGTGTGATAGTCATAAGATAAGATAAAAAAGAAATGCAATTGTGTAAACACATGTATCAAAGGGCAATGAAATGCCTTAATGTTGCCCCCAATGATGAGGACCAAGAAGCAATATCTAGAATTCCAAATATATCATGTCATCACAAAGATATGTCATATAATATGTAAGCATGTAAACATAGCCATTTAAGTATATCCTAAAGGACGTAAACATGAAAGTGCATATAAGATCACCTCGGCTCAAGGATATGACAATGAGGGTATATAGGTGAGAAAAAATACTATAAGGGAAATAATCCATGAGATATGCCCCCACTGTTAAACATACTAAATGTGTAATCTTTTTGTATCTACCTCCTATACTTGAACACTTGTAGAATCTTAAAAATATTGAAACTATAAGTCTCTAACACTATAAACCCTACATGTAGTGCTATATAGCATTTTTAAAAAGTCTCCCATAATCATGAAATGCCTTAGAAATATATTGTTAATCAAATATGTTGATGTACCATCCAAAGATAAAATATCGACAACTAGTGTTGCAATGTATGTGTTGTCTCATAAAAACACCATTGAAGTAAATGCTCTCATGAACAATGTTGCTAAAATATTTAAATAGTCAAATGTCATAGCTAATAAGGTAAATCACTATGAACATAATTTCTTGTTTTGTGTATAATTGATTAGGCAAAATTTGGGGCAAAGAGGCATCAAAAAGGGAATATTTCGCTTGCTATATAGAAGGGTAAAGGTGAAAGGGACATTTCACATTTACATTCATTATTACAAAAGAGCCTAAAGGAGAACCCCCATGCCACATTGCAGAGGACTAGCTGCACATTATGTTGACCACACATGAGCCCAAATAGCCACTAGAGAGTCCCCAAAGGTGATAAGTCCAAGTTTTAATCCATTTTGAGAACTTTTTCATTTTTTGAAAAATGTTTAGAATTTTGCTAAATTAGGAAAGGTATATTTTTAGGGGCATCTATACATTCACAAAGATGACCCAAAATCTACAAAAATGACCTTATTTCCATGGAATTGATTTGATTTCCATGAATTTGAACCCATGATCTCATATACCATTGAATCTTTGTCAATGTTAGTGATTTTTTATAGTTTGATGTGTTCTATCAGTGATCATGATGAGACCTTACTAATGTAAAAAAATGATTTGTCGTGGGTGTAGAACGAGATAGACATTTGCAAGCAATCACATAACTACCCCTTGGATAGTTTATGGACATTAAGATCCTTGACATATGATGAGAGAGATACTAGACATGGTTGGATTTAGATATATGAGGGATTTTCCAACATGTATGTGTGATGTATGCATGCTTAGTACATTGGCAAAGTGGTAGGATTTAGACTCAAACACCTTTAATTTACCCATGAGTGAGATCACATAACTTCAAATTGGAGGATGTTTGGTGGATCTTGAGATTGTCCATTTGAGGTAGATAGCTTGCTTCTATCATCACACCACACAATAAGGGAGAGATATTCTTATGAGTATTTTACTAATAAAGAGGGTTATGCATAGGGTGGAGTGCCACTATTATAATGTGACATGCAGGTAGTGTGGATGAGTGGATTGAGCTCATTGTTGCTACTGTGGAGTTTTTCACTAGGGCACATGCCCATGGTACTAGTAGAGTAGATAAAGCAAGATCATGTGTACATAGGTTGTTTTACAACCCTTTTGATTTAGTTATCCAAGCATGAGTAGCATACATGAGAGTTGCAATCGAGTAAACTGAGTTGCGAGCAAATTGGGATAGGCTTCAAGGTGAGAGAAATGTTCTATAGGTAAAGAGATATGGGCTACAAATAAATTTGGCAAAAGCATGGGCAAGTTTCATGCCCCCACCTATAGGTAATGTTGTAGCCACAACCATCTTTTAGGAGTATGGAGCATTATAGCTTGAGATTGCAAGACTACATGGGGAGATCAAGGCTAGTTTTAGTGGATGATCCAACATCTACAAGTAAGTCCCATACTAGGAGTAAGACTAGATCAACCACGAGGACTAGGTCCATGGGGAGTAGGAGGAATGAGGTGAGAGAGGGGTCCTTGAGACAACCACCCCTTGATATATTGTTCTAGACATTGGATTATGCATATTTTTACATGAGAGATATATGTATGATATGGTTTTCCATATATTAGATCATGACATGCGTTGTGTTATGATTATATACTTTTTATGATTCTATTTTTCTATATGATTGTGTATGTATGCAAATGATATGATTCAAATAACAGACCACATAAACATGTGATAATAAATCAACAAACACTATAGACCATATTAAAATCTCTATGATAAGATGAATCAATCAAAGCATAGGAAGAAACCCCATGATCAATTGTAAATGAAGCCCTAGATGTAAGACATATTACAATATTTGTAAGCATGTGTAAAAAAAACGTATAATTGAATTTCATGTCTATATAAATCATCGACACAAAGTGTTCCCAATTTTTATTCTTGTGATCTTTCAATTATTTCTTGGTATCTTCTAGCACATATCAAATACCTTTATGTTATTTGTTTTCTTGTAACTCAATCGACTCAACAATACTATTTCCATGACATCTAAGTCCTTTTCCTTTATGATAACCAATTTTTTGCATTATTTTATATTCAAGACCATACAAATGTTCAAGTGTTATAGATGAAGTGAAAAAATCAATAGAAGCACTATTCTCTAAATCATTGTTACACACACAAGCTGATTTTGTGTCTTTATTTTCATTTTGTTGCATAATTGTCACACAACCATAAATGGATGGATCCATATACAGAGGGGGAATATTAAAATATCTAGGATTAGTCTTATATTCTCTTAGGAAGACATGAAATATAATATACCCCAACCATCTCTTAATATAGCATTATCACTCTATGGGGAATTTTCCTCTATATGTTGCACTTTGTGGATTTTCCTTTAGCATTTTTTCTTTCTAGTTTTTTTCTTTTATTTACATACCTCTTTTGTTGGTTGATATTGTGGAAAAAAACCTTTAGTTTCCTCAACCATCTAACGATGACTAATTGGACAATCATCTATGTGTATCATATACCTCTTATTTTTATACTTGAACTATACAGTTTAATGAAGAGTGGAAGCTATTTATCTCATAGCATGAACCCATGGATGACCCAACGACATAATTAATAGTAAGTGGTTTGAGTGTAATAGGAAGAATGATAATTCCCATAGATGACAACTAGTTTTTTTTAATTTTGACATGTTAATTTGTAAGTTTTGTAAATAATCTTTGCTACATGTATTCAAATTGGAACCATTATCAACCATGACACATTTTAAATTAAGGTCACCATGCTTCACCACAATGTGCAAAGGGAAGTGCTCATTAATAATAGAATTAGGTAGAAGCTTTGTACAATTAAAGATGATGCCATGCTTTTGAATACCAATAGACTCTATTATAGAAGCAACTTTTTATGGTTGAACATTCAAATTCACTTGAATATTTTTTAAATCCTTTTGTTGGATATCTCTATCTATAGGTGAGGTATGCAATAAGTCCCAAAGAGAAATATAATCATGTGTATTATTTAGCTGAGCAATGTCATCATTCCCTTTATGTGCCTTGGTTGTTAACTTAGGCATATGAGAAAAATTAATATTACTAGGTTGAAAATTTGAATGACTAGATAAAGCTTTATATTCTTTATCTGTCCTCTAATAAGTGTGACTAACGGTGCTTTGTGGACTACAATCTAGGCCTAATCAAATAAGGTATAACATGGAACATAGGCTTAGGCCTAGAGGTGAATTGAGTATATCATAAAATACAAGTTTAGGCCTAGATGGATCAAGTATGGCATGGAATATAGGCTCAGGCATAGGTGAATCAATTATAACATGAAACACAAGAAATGGATAAGAAGAAACCATCTTATCATTCGATTCAATATGGGAAAGCATCAAAAGATGAAACATGAGAAGGTGTAGAGAAATCTAAGCCATCCTTGGTTTCTCTAGGGGAACTACAAGGAAAATAAGCAATAAAATCACATACCAATATTTCACAATGAACTACAAATCATACAAGATTAATCAAACCATTTAAATGCTTCATTAATTAAATTAAGCTTACATGTGCTCATCAAGAATATATCATCTATGTACTGATAATTTGCAAGAAAGAATGAATTAACATGTAAAGATGCACCCTTGGTACCATCAAAGTCATCAAGCAATAATTTCTTACCAAGGGAAAGAATATTATCATGTAATGTGGCACTAATTAATGATCATCAATGCCATCTATAGAAACAACATGAGATCTACTAAAAAACTATTATCATAGAGCACAAGATTATCATGAATATCAATACAAGCAATATGAGATGCTAAATAATTATCATCCTAAGGCACATCATCGTCGTATACACAACTCATTATCCCTAGGCTCCTCATGAGATGCAACATAAAATGAACATGAACCTAGGGGTATAGAAATAGTGCTTTCATGACATGTAGAAATAATAACCTTACAAGGCTCGTCAAAATCATGATTAGCTAAAGAGGGTGTAACCTCATTGTTGGAAAAAGGGAGAGAGAACAAGGTAAAGTTGCAGCTATGTAGCTTTAAAATATTTTTAAATCTAAAATTAATAGCATGTGTAAATCTAAAAATTACTTTCAATTTAGATGTTATAGTATTTCTCTAATTTAAACAGTGTAGTAGAAGAAAATAACTTACAAGAAGACAAGTATTTACGTGGAGAAACCCCTAAGGGAAAAAAACTCTACACCAAAGGTGTTTATGCTTGTATTAAATCTCTTGTGAAAGATTACATTCAATACTAAAATCCTTTGATTCCTTGACACACTTCAAAAGCTTCTTCAATCTTCAAACCTGTAAAAAATTCAACAAAAAAGCTTCTTGTTTTTTTCTTCTAAGTCTTTTTTACAATTCAACTCTCTGGAAAATGTATGGGGCTCTTAATTAATTAATTGAAGCTTCATAATTCAAGAGCTTCTTAATTCAAAAGCTTGAAACTCAAATTACAATAAATTGTAATTAATAACATAACTTCTAATGCTCATGCAAAAACCAAACACTCTAAATTGAGAAGACTGAACTCAAACAATGTCCAAGCTTTTAGTTAACTACCTCTTCATGATGTGTGCACCCAAGTATGCTAAAATTAGATTTGCCAACATTAAACATATTTCTAAATAAAAGCAACAATAAAAAGTCTTCCAATTGGGTGTCCATATTTTCCCAATTACTTTCTGTTGACTGAAGTGATCAATACACACAAATTTCATGCAAACAACATGCAAGATTGATGTCCCCAAGGTTATTTTGAATTTCCTTGTTATGTACATGCAAGTGACATGCAAACACTGGATTCAACATGCAACTGATACCCATTTCCCAAAACACTAAGAAATACCATTCTGCAACTTTCTTGAGTTGGAGTGTTCTGCAAGAAATATCTTAAAACTAACATGCAACTGGCATGCAAGCATTTGCAACAACATGCAACCGATATCCATTACCTGAAACACTGAGATGGACCATCCTGCAAGTTTCTGGAGTTGGAGTGTTCTGCAAGCAATCTAACAAAACTGACATGCAACAACATGCAAGGTCATACAAGTCCATAGGAGTGACATGCAACAATATGCAGGTGACATGCAAGAACATGCAAGCACATGCAAGTCCATAGGAGCAACATGCAACAACATGCAAGCACGTGCAAGTTATTGAGAAATGGTGAGCAAACATACACAAAATTAAACTATAATAAAATAATATAGTATTGTCTTCAGGATAATTTTACAATGCAGTACATTGGCTTTTTAAAGCCTTAGTTATTCCCGTATATAACTTCTTATGGGAAAGTAACTTCTCGTAACTTCCCAAAACCTAACTTATAAACTAACATTTATTTAATATGCATAAACTAACAATGTAATACTATATACGATTATCCTAACATTCCCCCCCTTATGACATTGTTCCTGCAATAGTACCAAGGTACCCCCCCTGAATGCTAAAAAACTCAACAAAGCTAATTACATAATATGAATACATATTTTGTAGATCTTCCCCCAAAGAACAAATCTTGAACCAAGCGAGGCTCCATCATGCTGTCTCATCTACCCTCAGAAAGGTGTAGCTTCGAGCTGTGTTCTTGAGCTCTTTAGTCCCAAGCTCTCAAATCACAGAGTCTTGAATTATTCGACAATGGACCCTAAGAGATACGACAGATCTCCGCCATGTTGTCTAGTGACCACGAAAGGGTATAATTCAAGATCATATACTCTTTGAAGCTCGCTGGACAACAATCCATATTGAGCTCAACACCAAACCCCAAACCTGTCTCCAAAACAAAATCTTCACAAAACATACATTCTTCAAATTTATCAGCTCCGTCAGCATCAACAAAGAAAAGAAAAAATAACCAAAACCAAAAACGCTTCTCATGCAAAGCATCATCTCAAAGCGAGAAGCTAACTTGAGATGATGGAAAATCCTCCATCCTCCGATGCCGCCTGCCTCCAATATGACCCTATTACACTTTAACCAGCTGATGTCTTGGATGAGTCTTTCGAGGCCTCATCAGGTGTAGTATAAATGGCTCTGAGAGCAATTGATGTAGCCATGATAAAACAAGGTGTCGGATTCCACCAAAAATGCACCTTTTACAATATAGTGTAAACATAATTATATCCTTATAACTCCAATGTTTTCCACCTTATTACTCCAAAATAAAACCTTATATCTCCAATGACAAAATAATATTTAAAATTTATACCTCCCAAATTTTGAACTCATAACCACCTCATACCAACTATTAATTCCTCCAACCTTCATTTAAATCTTTTTTTTTTAAATTGTATTCCCTTCCAAAAATTTGGTTCCAAAAATAGCTATGAACCATAATTTTCCAAATGAAAATAGCATTAATGTTTTTAAATGTGAACTTACTACTGTGCATTCAAATCAAAACCTAAAAATGCCGCACATTTTACTCTCCTTAATATTTCCTCTTAGAAACTTTTTAACTTTATCCAAAAAGAAATTGTATTACTCTAGGTAATAAGTGAAAACTTTTCAATGTTTGCTATAAACTCATAAAACATTTTCCCTCATATATCATTAAGAAATTTCAGTCAGTTTTAATCTCACCATATGAATTGCCTCTTTCACTTACATTCAACACAATAGAGAAAATATTTTCCTTTCACAAGTTTGCGCTGCCAGCAATCATAAATTCATCATCCATGGTCTTCACTTCATAGTTGTCTTTATCAACCTTCTTCAAACACACTAACTCCCTGATTCAAAAACGTGAAATAGGCATCCACAGTTGCTATTGTGTATGTAAATTAACCATCTAAACTGCACCTTTCTTAAACCCTAATTAATTTCCCCATATTGATTGGCCACCTTCTCTAATCATTGGATGCTTGGAGGCTGCATTTAGAAACAGATTCCTATACCTTCTGTCTGCTGCAATAATTATATTCCATAAGATATCATCAAAACGCCTCAAAAAAAATATCTCCAAAATCACAGATCTATGGGAGATCAAACATCAATAAAAACTGTCATGAAAAATAACTAAAGACTTCATTCAAATGTCCATTCCTGCGCGCAGTCATACAATGTGGTCCAAATTTTTTCTTTATATATATTGAACATCTCCTTTATCCAGTGTGCCAATAAATCAGCTATAATGGTAGTTTTAGATCCATTATCACATAGGCCATTATCAAACCATCTCTATGCTTCCCCTAGATTCTAATGCATAGGCACAACGAGCTCTGATACCATATTGAGAAATGGTGAGCAAACATACACAAAATTAAACCATAATAAAATAATATAGTATTGTCTTCAGGATAATTTTACAATGCAGTACATTAGCTTTTTAAAGCCTTAGTTATTCCCGTATATAACTTCTTATGGGAAAGTAACTTCTCGTAACTTCCCAAAACCTAACTTATAAACTAACATTTATTTAATATGCATAAACTAACAATGTAATACTATATATTATTATCCTAACACAAGTAACATGGAACAACATGCAACAACATGCAAGTGCACGCAAGTAACATGCAACAACATGCGAGTACATGCAAGCAACATGCAACAACATGCAAGTACATGCAAGTAACATGTAAAAATATGCAAGTCCATGCAAGCTTTTGTGACCTCATGTAAGTAATATCCAATTCATGCATCTCTAACACTTTAGTTAACTCCAACATTATATCCATGCAAGGTGTCTCAACATTATCCACTCATGTACATAAAAAAGCACAACTCCAAGTCTAAATATAAGTCCCCATCAAAAGGGGACACCCAAGTTTAACTCCCACTCACTAGGAGTTATCAAACTCTCAAAATAGACTTAGGAGAAGTCAACAAAGTCTTCATGGCCCCCACTCTAAAAATGGATGCCCAAGTTTGAACTTATCAATTAGGAATTGATTGCAAAAGTCAAAGTGATATAATTAATAAATAATTAATCTCTCAAAGTCTTTATGTGTTGAGGAACACATTCCAAGAACTTTGGAGACACATGAATTGGTTAGGATTGTAAGTTAATGGCAACTTATCCTAACACTCATCACCGTGCAATGAAGGAAAGGTCCTCAAAGGTAAAACACCATAGGGTTCATTAGAATCATTATTACTAGACATGGGAAACATATGATGAAGATGAAGTTCATGGACAAGTGAAGTGAGTACATCCATTACGAAAGGAAAAGAAATGACCAACTCTATGAAGGATGAAAAATTACACACATAAATGCAACAATACGTCAATAAAAAATACATAACTATCCATGAGATAAATCATATGAATACATCAAAATATGTGAGGTGTGCATGTATAGGGGCCAAACGTAAAGTTATATGGGAATCCATGGTGAATAATCTAGCAATGAGGCACACTCAAAGGGTAGGTGGGTAGGGATAGTAAATAATGATAACCCAAACCTTAATCAAAATAGAACAAAGAAACACAAATGAGGATGGACCAAACCTTGCAATATAAAATAAAGGTTATAACAATCAATAATATTAGATTTGGAACAATAACATAGAAGGACAAACCTTAAGAGGTGTAAGAAATGTCAGCTTTACCAATTTATGTAAGGGAATAAAACCTACCTACATAAAACATCTAGGGTAGATTAAAGCAAACATGTAATAACAAATAAGTACACCTAGATATTAGAGTGGATGGTAATGCTACATAAACATGTACATAAATAAATATTAAAATCAATAAATAAAATAAATGTACTTAGCTCTTAGTTTGATGCCAAATAAACTATGATAGATGGTCTGTAATTCATCGCTGTAATTTGTGTTTAGAATTCTGCCGAGTGACAATTATCAAACTATGAACACACTATATGCTGCTCTAGACATTTTCACAATTGCAATAATGATCTTTGCATCTACAAAATTGACCTCTTATATGCAAATTCAACCTTTATTCTCGTGGATTTGATCTAGATGCTTCTAATCTTTAGATTTTTGCCTGCCTTGGTATATGAACTTGTAATGTGAAATTGAATGCTATTTACAAATATCATTAAAGTTTGTTGTGTAAGGTTTATTCTTTTTAGTTAAACTTTCAAAGCCAACATAATCATTTTAGACAAGATCAAAGCCACTTCAAGTACTCATGTAAATGCCTAATCTATTCTTATCAATGTTGATGTTGATGCTAAGTACTTGTAATAATGATGCAATGCCACTAGGCAATATTCTAATGTATGTCCTAGATCCTTCCTAGCTTACTCAAACGACTTAGGGTTTGTCCTTTTATACAACACCCTAGCACACTAAATTGAATATTTTATATGCAAGTCAATAAATAAGGACTAGTTGGAAAGGGCCGACTTAGGCTCATAATTAAATTTGATTTTGCATGTTTGAGGGTCAAATTTGCACAAATTGAAATAACTAAGGGCAGAGAAAGATAAAACTACAAATCAGGGATGAGTAAAGTGAAGATCAATCAAGGCTCATGTTATTTGCCAACTTTAACCCATAAATACAACACTTGTATGGTAGTCATTGCACTTGGGACAAATGGGTCAAAGTGACCCTTAAAAGAAAGGGAAAAGTGTCAGATATACGATTTTCACAATTACATTAACATTTAAGTGCTTACTTAATTTCTTAGACAAGCCTTAACAATTGTTATACATAAAGTTTTTACAACTTTTATACTCTATACAGCTTATGCACCCTAACTCTTAGTAAACTTAATTTCTTTGACATTTCTTGATAACTACTATACTTAAACTTTTTGCAAGTTTTGTACTCTAACTCTTAGTAACCTTTATACTCCAATTCTAAATAATTCCTATAAACTAATTCTTAATACTCTATTAAGATTTGAATCTACTTCATAATGATTCCATTGGAGTAACCCTCAATACCTCATATACACCAACTTTTTAAGCATCTCTTATACTCAAACTCTTACAACTCCTATACTCCCTTAATCCATAAGAGCCCACACTCAACTTTGGGTAATGCTTACACTCCAACTCTTCTATACTCCAACAATTTATAAAACTTAATAGGTAAAGAAAAATACAAATATAAAAAAGTTAAAGCAATCCAAAGTCCCATGTGGATGAGATGAGATTTTCCCTTTCCTCTCATACTTACAACCAAAATCTACCATATTACTTAAGGAAAATGGTAGCAAAGAGACAATGTTTATCATGAACTACACTCCAAGGGAAGTACAATTCAAAAAGAAAGATGCCAGAATATACTACAAGAAACTTTTGGGTGGTTGAGAATAAGATTCTTCCACCATAATTTTAAAAAAAAAAAAAAAGTTTCCCTACTTACATGGAAAAACTTTGAAAAAAGAGGCGTGTAAAAGTCTACAGTTTTTTAAAAAATTAAAAAATAAACAAACATTTCTTAGACGAAAATTTTTAGCAATGGTCGCGCTCGTGCAACAAGTACTTTGTCTAACATGGGCCATATATTCCAAGGTTGAATTTGACGGCCGTTTTCATGTATTTTAAGTATGTGAAATACTTTTAAATTCTTGCCTCTACGCCGTCTTTTTCAACTTGCACGTGAAAAATTTGAAGTTAGACATACCTACATAGTTTTATTGTTGATTATACTTGGTAATGGAAAGAATTGGTTCACTCATTCTTTTCTGTCTTTAACTTAATAATAAGTTTATAAATATAATATTTTTACTTGAGTTTGGTTCATGACATCATCATTTTCAAATCTTATCATAATTCATTTTTAAAGATTAGTTTCAATGTTTAGATTTTCATTTATCACTTTGGTTCAGGTTTGTAGGTGTAAATTTAACTCAAATTATTTTTATAGTTGTAAATTTGAACTTTGAATTTTGAAAATTTAAAATTCAAATGTACACCTTATTGACCTCTTTAGTAACCACTATGAGACTACCTAGTGCACATTTGTGTGCTATAGCGTTGTATTTAAAGACATTCATCTATTCATTTTAGATCATGCTAAAATCATCAAGGATAACCTAAGAAACATTGAAGAGCATTTACCATAGAGTATTTATGAGAGTATCATAATAGTATTATTAGAGCATTACATCATTCTAAGGTCTATTGCACTCCTTGTTGTCCTTGATCATTGTTCCAAAGTCATTGAATCGATTCAACTAGGGGTTTGACTAAGAAGAACATGACCCTTGCGATTCAACGAATTCCCCAAAGGTACTTATAAACATTATCAATCCTTATTGAAATTAGATATTAGAAGATCAACATGAGCAAATTCCAATAGTCAATTTTTTGCCAGTTCATTCCCATGGGTACAAGGTTAGGTTTGCACATCAATTCAATACATAGAAGTGGAGATCGTGTCCATAGGCATGAATCTGAATCAAAGCAAAACATAGATAGTTTGCATTTTTAAAACACTTGTCTAATTAGGTCCTAAAAATTTAACATTATGGTAAATTTGTTTTTGACATCTTAAACATTATTTTTCCATCTCCAAAATCTAAATAAATATTACATTTAAATTTATTCAATTTCCACATTTAATTAACATTTATTATTTGCAAACGTAACTCACTTATGTAAATTAAATATGTATATTTAATTATATTTATATAAGTGGTTTACTTTCTCTTACCATACTATATTAAATATAATGTTCATGTATTAATGCTTTTATAAAAATAATAATGATACAAAAAGACATTAAATTTAAAGTTAGGTTATAATATTATAATGAATATAAATGCTTAAATTAATTTATTTAAGTTAACTAAATCTATGAAATTAAATAAGTTTAATTAATCTAGATAAAAAAGTTTAGAATGATAATTGAATTAAAATAAATACAATTAGTTATTAGAATTGTCTACTATAAGTATTGTATTTGTTTTTTAATCATTAGATAAGTTTATTATATGGCACATTAAGGAAATCGTTATAAAGAATGCATTAAGGTAATGAACTTGTGACTCTTTCCTTCAACTGTTAAGGCAATCACCTATTTGTTTCACATAAACATCTTCATGACCAACCTGAATGGAGATTGAAAGGCGAGGGGCATGAGAGAATGACACATTAGATCGTGGAGGCATGCAAGGAATGGGGTTTCTTTTATGTGCTCTACCATGGCGTGCCAAGAATGGATTTTTTTTTAAATGTCATCTAGGTGATCTTGCCAAGGAAGTGGCTTGATAGTTTTTTGGCTTGCTACTTAAAGAAAAGAAAGTCTATGCGAATACCCGAAACACCTATAAGGGCAAAGACAACCAACTCAATATCAATAATGGAGCTCTACTTGACTGGGGAGACTATTTCTTTCACCACTTGTTGTCTCTCTCCATCAAAGACATCCACAAATGGCCTACTAAGCTATCCTTGTATAGGTATTTCCATATATCATTTTTTTCATCCATTATCTTTTTCAAACCTACACATTTTAATCCATTATATCATGTATGAATTGCTACTATGTTGGTGATTTTTTACAATGTTTGTGATTTATAGGTAGATTCTCGACAATAAAAAACCATCACAACAAAAGAGTTGTCCTCCTTATTGAACATGCATATGTTTTTCATTATTTACATTACTTTAAAAAAAAGCAAATAGCCATTGTTTACAAAATATCCTTAGAATAAAAATAATTATGCATTTATGATTTGTGTCGAATTTCATTCTCATTCAATGTTTAGGAACAAACAAAATCAAAGATCAAATTGTTGTCAAAGAATCTTCTCAAAGCAATACAAGTATATATTCAAAAACAATATTACAAATTTAACAAATCTAATTATAAATAATATTCCATGTAAATAAATTTCCTAAATAAAATAATATATCTCCTATTCCATTCCTCAATTTATACTTTAATTCCTATCAACATAACTTTATTAAAATACAATAGTTAAATTATTTTCATTTACTTTTAATTTTATTTATTTTTAATAGAGTCATGCTTTAAAAACAAATTAAAAATATTAAAAATTGAGAGAAACCACAAAGAAGAAAGTTACATAATGGTAGGGAAATCTAGTTATTATTCTTCAATAATGGGCATGGAACTTTCCACACCCAACTTGATAACAATCTTTTACGTTGTCCAACAAACAAAGTGAATATGCACGCGGCTTCATATAATTGTTTCTTCTTTATTCCCTATAAATTTTCCTCCAACTTAACCAATAAAAAAACCCCAAATTGTTTGACCCGGGAAAAGATAGTTATAACTAACTGACTTGGCCCCAAATTGTCACTATCACTAAAATCATGATCGAATGAGAAGGGGAAGACAAAAGCAAGATGGATTGCCTAGATTTGTCCAATCTTTCCATGACACAACAAAATGGTGAGTCAGCATGGCCCCATAAAAAGAAATGTTGTGGAACAAGTCAATCCATGCTTGTGAGGTGAGGAAGCCACCAAACAATTGACCTCTTCAAACATAACAGATATTGTTTTATTTAGGAGGGAAGATATTTCTCTAACCCATAACTAACAAAGATATTATATAAAAGATATTTAGAAAATAGAGGATATTAAGCTAAATCATAAAAGCACATCTTAGTTTTCAAATTTAAAAGGGTAATAAAGAATTAGCTTAACATCATTCTCATTTTGAATATTTGCATATATTGTCTTCAAAAACATTCATCATTGTTAATCTAGCTCACCAAAGCGAGTTGATTTAAGAGAACATGTTCATTTATCGAATCAATAAACTCTTAAACAGTGTCTCTAGACACTACCTTAATAAACTCTGATACCAAGAAGGTGATGGCGAGCGGAAATTATTCTTGCGCAACACAAATCAAGTTTGCATTGCTTAAGATCAAACCCACAAAACTTAAAATTGAACCACACCAATTTCTTAGATAATATATATTCTAAGACTGCTACTAAACACCATTTTAAATCTTAACAATAACACATTAATTATACATGACTTCAATAATTAATTTTAAAACTAAATATCTCTAACTCCACATTTAATTTTGGTACATTTATTATAGTTACTTTTTCCAACTCTTTTCTTTAAATTATTTATTTATTAATTAATTAGATTTAGTTAATTTATGTAGAGTGATTTATTCACTTTAAAGAAAGTAAAGCTCTCAAATGAGACCAATGACAATGACAATTGACTAGATTATAAGCATTTATCTCGTTTTGAGATTTGTATTATTCTTTAGTAGTGAGAAAGTAGATATTATTTGTAACCCCTTGAGATTGATCACTAGCGTAATAGAATAAAGCTTGTAATAGTCATTAGGCTATCAAATCATACTTTGCGTAAAAGAATGACAAGCTTAGGGGTATTATAGTGTAGGACCCCTAAGCAACTATTAACCTAATTAAAATAGACTTTAAAGTCAAAAGTTGAATTGATTATAAGAAAAAACGAACAAGTCTTATAAGGAAAACACTATCAAATGTATTTGACAAATTGATCAACATAAAAAAATATCTTTCCCAAATGGAAATCTATGGCGTGTTCTAAGTGGTGGACTATTTGTTGACTTTTATAAATTTATCATATTATTAATCAGAAAAATGGTTGATAAGTATAAATATTTTGAGTGTAACGTTAAATATTTAGTTTTTATTATTAGTTTATGTTAGGGTAGATATTATATTGATCGATAAGTAATTGTATTATTAATTTACTTTGAAAATATTTATTTGCAACTTTAGAACTCCTTATAGTTTATATTCATTTTTTATATTTCTCTAAAGTTAGTGCTTAAGTTTGTATGTGATGATGTGAACTTTTTATGAACCATCGAATGTAGCTAATTATTCTCACCTAGGTAGCTCATAATGACGTGTACACCTTGACTTGAGGTACACAAGTGCCACCACTAACTCATCGATCTTTTATTGATGGTAGAAGGTACTACCTCTGTTTAGTCAAGGCCACCTCTGTCTTAGTTTAACTAGTTCATTATTAATTTACTTTCAAAATATTTATTTGCAACTTTAGAACCCCTTATAGTTTATATTCAACTTTTTATATTTCTCTGAAGTTAGTGCTTAAATTTTTAAGTGATGATGTGAACTTCTTATTCTCAAAGCATTTATCAAAGCCATTTATTATGACGTGGACGGTTATAGATGATAGTGGCTACTAGTTTTATTTTAAGGGTTGACATACTAACGTTTTTTTTGAGTTATAAAATCTATGAGACTGAAGTGCTTCTGGAAGTAATTGTGTAATGCTTTTTTGGATCGACATTTCGGATCACACTCCGTGATCCATCATCAGGATGAAAAAGAGAGAATAAGTGAGTTATTTTTGCAGAGATAGTTCTATAAAAAGAGAGAGGGGGAGGTGTGGGCACGGAGTTTACCCTGGGGAGAGGAAATCAATGGAGGGATGGGAAAGGATTAATAAAAAGTCAAAAGGAAATTAGACATACCAAGCAGATATCATGTTATAAATAAACCTCAATCTAACAACTATATAGACATAAATATAAAATGAGAAGGGAGAAATAAGAATAAGAAGAAATAAACGCTCAAGCCCCAAGTACGAATGAATATATATAAATAATTGATAATATATATACAAAAAGAAAGACCCTTAGAAATAAGAAGCTAATGAAAATTGGAGGAAAGGATAGATAAATATATATAAGAAGACCTTGTAAATGAAAAAAGGAATAATTTGAGTGAAGAAGGAAAGAAAAAGTATAAGAAAAGTAAAGACCTAAGAGAATATAAAAATTGAAAAAATAGGTACGTAAGGGATAAAGGATAGTTATAAACGTAAGATTGTGCTAGGAGAAGAGACGACAAGTAAAAAGTTGGGGTGAAACTACAAACTAATAAACAAAAACAAAAAGAGTAAAAGAATAAAAATAAAAATAAATAAAAGAAATAAAATAAAAGTAAATATTGATAAACATGTGGATTTGTGTAAAAGTATTTACATTTACTTTTAGTTTATTTCTTTCATTATTTATATCTCTAAAGGCAAGAAGTTTATATATATATATATATATATATATATATATATATATATATATATATATATATATATATATATATATATATATATATATATATAACTAGAGAGAGAGAGAGTACACCAAAAAATAATAACCAAGAGAAGGGACAAGAGAAAAACTAAGAAAGAAAAGGACCAGGGTTGAGAAGAGGAGGATCATAATAAGAAGGATAGTGACCAAGATAGAGGAGACGAAGACTAAGGGGGGAAACCGAAAGGGCACACGGAAAGGAGGGAGAGGGGGCAGGGGTTAAGAGGGAGGAGAGGGGTTAGAGAACAAGAGAGGGGTGGGTTAAGAGGTAAGAGGGGGGAGGTGAGGGGTTCGAGAACCAGGGGAAAAGGGGGGGACAACGAAAGGAGATGAGCAGGGTGGGAAGAGAAGAAAGGTAGAAGAAAGGAGGGGCATGGAGAGGAGAAGGGGAGAGGAGCCAAGGTCAAACCCAACAGAGACTAGGGAGTTAAGAAGAGGGTTCCAAGTGTGGTTTATGTTCCAACCATCATCTCTATTTAGATTGGTAGGGTTCTTCCTGATGAAGATAGCTTCTTTAAGTTTCCTTCTAAAGAAGTTATCTTCCTTGGCTAGGACTTCGGTATCCTCAAGGTGAATATGGTGCTTGGTGCTAGAGCAATGATCTGCAAGGGTCGATTTCGTAACCCTTTCATTTCTGATATCTGCATAGTGCTCTTTGATTCTCATGCAGATAGATCTACCTGTCTCGCCAATGTAAGGTGTACCACAGGAGCAATCAATTTTGTAGACACCTAAATTTAAATGAATGTCAAAAGAATCTTTGGTGGAAGGGATAAGGTTTCTAATGGTGGAAAGAGGTTTGAAAGCGCAATTTAGACCTTTCTTGCGAAGGATTTTAGCAATTTTGTTGGAGATACCTTCGATGAAAGGGAGAGAGGCACCAAAAGTGATCTGATTGTCTTTATTGGTAGGTTTGGGGTTGAGGCTAGCTTGGGTTGACTTAAAAGCTTTCTTGATGTGCTTGATACGGTACCCATTAAGTTTGAAAACTTTGGTCAAGTGGGATAACTCTTGGTTAAGGTTCTCATTATCACAAACCTGGAAGGCCCTCATTGCTAAAGTTTTGAGGACATTGGTCTTGTGGCTAGGGTGGTGATGGGAGGACGCAAGAAGATAGAGGTCGGTGTGGGTGGATTTCCTATAGACATGGCGACCTAGGGTGCCATCATCTTTCCTAAGGAGAAGGATGTCCAGGAAGGGGAGTTGTTTGTTGGTTTCAAGTTCTTTGGTGAACTTGATGCAAGGGGCAATGTTGTTAAGGTGATTATGGAAATTTTCAAGTTGTTCCTGGCCATGTGGCCAACATATGTTAGTGTCATGCACATAGCGCTTACACCAGGTTGGTTTGAGAGGGAAGGAGTTCAGGGCAAGTTCTTCAAAATACTCCATGTATAGGTTAGCAATGACCGGGGACAAAGGTGAACCCATCGCAACCCTATCAGATTGTTCATAAACCATGCCTTGGAAGGTGAAGAACGTGGATTTTAGGCAGAATTTGACCAAGGTTGCGATTTCTACATTGGTCTTTTGTCTAACAAGTGAAATGGAGTCAAGAAGAGGGACTTTGGTGAAGAGGGAAACCACATCAAAGTTGACAAGGATGTCATCATCATTAACCCTTTTGTCTTTGATGAAGTCAACAAAATGGGTGGAGTCTTTAATGAAGGAAGAGGATTTGCCAGGAAGAGGAGAGATTAATTTAGCTAAGTAGGCGGCAAGTTTGTAAGTCAGGGAGTCGGTCATGTCAATGATCGATCTCAATGGGATGCCAGATTTGTGGATTTTAGGCACACCATAAATGCGTGATGTAATCTCTTTATTGGGTAGGAGATGCTTTTTTGTACTGTCATCAAAGGAGGAAGAAGAAATCACATTTCTCACTTGTTTCAAGATTTTAGCGATAGGATTATGGGGGAGGATTTTATAGTTACCACTGTTGTTGATGTGGTCCAACATTTTTGATACGTAGTTAGGTGTGTTCATGACTACAATAGCATTCCCCTTATCCACTTTGATGATCATGACATCATGGTTGCGAATAAGTCTCTTGAAAGAAAGGAACTCTCCTCTGGGGACATTACGTCAGGAGGGTTTGGCGTGTCGAAGCGCGACAACACAATCTTGTCGAGCTTCATCTGCCAACTCCTGGGGCAGGGAATGGATAGCATTTTCAATTGCAATAAGGAAATCAACTGTAGGGATAGAGGTTGGAGAGATGGCAAAACCTAAGCCTCTTCTAAGGAAATTGAGGGCTAGGGGTTCAAGGATTTGGTTGGAAAGATTGATGACTAGCTTGTCTTCCCAGTCGTGAAAAGATGGCAATGACAAAGAATTGGGAAGGCACGAGGGGTTGGCTTGAGGTTGACAAAAAATCCTAGAAGAAGGGGGGTCGAGATGTCTGATGGAACAAGACCTGCAGGTACGGATCGCTAAAGGGTACAGAGTACATATAGTTAGGGGGGTTGGACCTACGTGAGGAGATGGGGAATGGCAGGTGACATGGAGGCAAGAGGTCGAGGGGGAGAGCTGGATGTGGGTTGGGGGGTCTATGCAGATAGGGGGAGGATAGACCCCCTGACCCACATCTAGCTGTCCCCCTCGACCTATTGCCTCCACGTCACCTGCCATTCTGCATCTCCTCACGTAGGTCCAACCCCCCTAACTATATGTACTCTGCACCCTTCAGCGATCCGTACCTACAGGTCTTGTTCCATCAGACATCTCGACCCCCCTCTTCTAGGATTTTTTGTCAACCTCAAGCCAACCCCTCGTGCCTTCCCAATTCTTTGTCATTGCCATCTTTTCATGATTGGGAAGACAAGCTAGTCATCAATCTTTCCAACCAAATCCTTGAACCCCTAGCCCTTAATTTCCTTAGAAGAGGCTTGGGTTTTGCCATCTCTCCAACCTCTATCCCTACAGTTGATTTCCTTATTGCAATTGAAAACGCTATCCATTCCCTACCCCAGGAGTTGGCGGATGAAGCTCGGCAAGATTGTGCTGTCGTGCTTCGACACGCCAAACCCCCCCGACATAATGTCCCCAAAGGAGAGTTCCTTGCTTTCAAGAGACTTATTCACAACCATGATGTCATGATCGTCAAAGCGGATAAGGGGAATGCTACTGTAGTCATGAACACACCTGACTACGTATCAAAAATGTTGGACCACATCAACAATAGTGGTAGCTATAAAATCCTCCCCCATAATCCTATCACTAAAATCTTGAAAAAAGTGAGAAATGTGATTTCTTCTTCCTCTGACGAAAATACAAAAAAGCATCTCCTACCCAATAAAGAGATTACACCACGCATTTATGGTGTGCCTAAAATCCACAAATCCGACATCTCGTTGAGACCAATCATTGACACAACTGACTCCCTGACTTACAAACTTGCTGCCTACTTAGCCAAATTAATCTCTCCTCTTACTGGCAAATCCTCTTCCTTCATTAAAGACTCCACCCATTTTGTTGACTTCATCAAAGACAAAAAGGTTAATGATGATGACATCCTTGTCAGCTTTGATGTGGTTTCCCTCTTCACCAAAGTCCCTCTTCTTGACTCCATTTCACTTGTTAGACAAAAGACCAATGTAGAAATCACAACCTTGGTCAAATTATGCCTAAAATCCATGTTCTTCACCTTCTAAGGCATGGTTTATGAATAATTTGATGGGGTTGTGATGGGTTCGCCTCTGTCCCCGGTCATTGCTAACCTATACATGAAGTATTTTGAAGAACTTTCCCTAAACTCCTTCCCTCTCAAACCAACCTAGTGGAAGCGCTATGTGGATGAAACCAACATATGTTGGCCACATGGCCAGGAACAACTTGAAAATTTCCATAATCACCTTAACAACATTGCCCCTTGCATCAAGTTCACCAAAGAACTTGAAACCAACAAACAACTCCCCTTCTTGGACATCCTTTTCCTTAGGAAAGGTGATGGTACCCTGGGTCACTGTGTCTATAGGAAATCCACCCACACTGACCTCTATCTTCTTACATCCTCCCATCACCACCCCAGCCACAAGACCAGTGTCCTCAAAACTTTAGCAATGAGAGCCTTCCGGGTTTGTGATAATGAGAACCTCAACCAAGAGTTATCCCACTTGACCAAAGTTTTCAAACTTAATGGGTACCGTATCAAGCACATCAAGAAAGCTTTTAAGTCAGCCCAAGGCAGCCTCAACCCTAAACCTACCAATAAAGACAATCAGATCACTTTTGGTGCCTCTCTCCCTTTCATCGAAGGTATCTCCAACAAAATTGCTAAAATCCTTCGCAAGAAAGGTCTAAATTGCGCTTTCAAACCTCTTTCCACCATTAGAAACCTTATCCCTTCCACCAAAGACTCTTTTGACATTCGTTTAAATCTAGGTGTCTACAAAATTGATTGCTCTTGTGGTACACCTTACATTGGCGAGACAGGTAGATCTATCTGCATGAGAATCAAAGAGCACTATGCAAATATTAGACATGAAAGGGTCACGAAATCAGCCCTTGTAGATCACTGCTCTAGCACCAAGCACCATATTCACCTTGAGGATACCGAAGTCCTAGCCAAGGAAGATAACTTCTTCAGAAGGAAACTTAACGAAGCTATCTTCATCAGGAAGAACCCTACCAAACTAAATAGAGATGATGGTTGGAACATAAACCACACCTAGAACCCTCTTCTTAACTCCCTTAGAAACTAAACCCCCCCTTCCCCACTCCTCTTTTCCCCGCTCCTAGTCTCTGTTGGGTTTGACCTTGGCTCCTCTCCCCTTCTCCTCTCCATGCCCCTCCTTTCTTCTACCTTTCTTCTCTTCCCACCCTGCTCCTCTCCTTCCATTGTCCCCCCTTTCCCCCTGGTTCTCGAACCCCTCACCTCCCCCCTCTTACCTCTTAACCCACCCCTCTCTTGTTCTCTAACCCCTCTCCTCCCTCTTAACCCCTACCCCCTCTCCCTCCTTTCCATGTGCCCTTTCGGTTTCCCCCCTTAGTCTTCGTCTCCTCTCTCTTGGTCACTATCTTTCTTATCGTGATCCTCCTCTTCTCAAACCTAGTCCTTTTCTTTCTTAGTTTTTCTCTTGTCCCTTCTCTTGGTTATTATTTCTTGGTGTATTGTCTATGTGTATTATTTTTATTTTACTCTCTCTCTCTCTCTATCTCTCTTTATAGTTATATATATAATTAAACTTCTTGCCTTTAGAGATATAAATAATGAAAGAAATAAAATAAAAGTAAATATAAATACTTTTACACAAATCCACATGTTTATCAATATTTACATGTGGATATGTATAGGTACTTACGTTTACTTTTATTTTATTTCTTTTATTTCTTTTTATTTTTATCTTTATTTTTATCTTTATTTTTATTCTTTCACTCTTTTTGTTTTTGTTTATTAGTTTGTAGTTTCACCCCAACTTTTTACTTGTCCTCTCTTCTCCTAGCACAATTTTACGTTTATTTATAACTATCCTTTATCCCTTACGTACCTATTTTTTCAATTTTTATATTCTCTTAGGTCTTTACTTTTCTTATACTTTTTCCTTCCTTCTTCACTCAAATTCTTCCTTTTTTCATTTACAGAGGTCTTCTTATATATATTTATCTATCCTTTCCTCCAATTTTCATTAGCTTCTTATTTCTAAGGGTCTTTCTTTTTGTATATATATTATCAATTAGTTATATATATTCATTCGTACTTGGGGCTTGAGGGTTTATTTCTTCTTATTCTTATTTCTCCCTTCTCATTTTATATTTATGTCTATATAGTTGTTAGATTGAGGTTTATTTATAATATGATATCTGCTTGGTATGTCTAATTTCCTTTTGACTTTTTATTAATCCTTTCCCATCCCTCCATTGATTTCCTCTCCCCAAGTTAAACTTCGTGCCCACACCTCCCGCTCTCTCTTTTTATAGAACTATCTCTACAAAAATAACTCACTTATTCTCTCTTTTTCATCCTGATGATGGATCACGGAGTGTGATCTGAAACGTCGATCCAAAAAAGCATTACACAGTTACTTTCAAAAGCACTTCAGTCTCATACCATGGACTGTGGAAACATCATGTCTATAATTATAAAATCTATGTTTTGAAACATCAAATGTAGCTAATTATCCTCACCTAGGTAGCTCATAATGACATGTACACCTTGACTTGAGGTACACAAGTGCCACCACTACCTCATCAATCCTTTATTGATGATAGTAGTTGCTACCTATGTTTAGTCAAGGCAACCTCTGTCTTAGTTTGATTGAGATAATTATTAATTTACTTTGAAAATATTTATTTGCAACTTTAGAACCCCTTTATTTGATATTCAATTTTTTATATTTCTCTAAAGTTAGTGCTTAAATTTTTATGTGATGATGTATTCTCAAAGCATTTATCTCAACCATTTATTATGACTTGGACGATTATAGTTGATAATGGCTACTAGGTTTATTTTAAGGGTTGACATACTAATATTTTCTTGAGTTATAAATCTATGTTTTGAAACATTGAATGTAGCTAATTATTCTCACCTAGGTAGCTCATAATGATGTGTACACTTTGACTTGAGGTACACAAGTGTCACCACTACCTCATTAATCTTTTATTGATGATAGTAGGTGCTACCTCTGTTTAGTCAAGGCCACCTCTGTCTTAGTTTGCCTGAGTTAATTATTAATTTACTTTGAAAATATTTATTTGCAACTTTAGAACCCCTTATAGTTTATATTCAATTTTTTATATTTCTCTAAAGTTAGTGCTTAAATTTTTGCGTCATGATGTGAACTTCTTATTCTTAAAGCATTTATCTCAACCATTTATTATGACTTGGACGGTTATAGCTCATAATGGCTACTAGTTTTATTTTAAGGGTTGACATACTAATATTTTGTTGTGTTATAAAATGTATGTTTTGAAACATCAAATGTAGCTAATTATTCTCACCTAGGTAGCTCATAATGACGTGCACACTTTGACTTGAGGTACACAAGTGCCACCACTACCTCATCAATCCTTTATTGATGGTAGTAGGTGCTACATCTATTTAGTCAAGGTCACCTCTGTCTTAGTTTGACTGAGTTAATTATTAATTTACTTTGAAAATATTTATTTGCAACTTTAGAACCCCTTATAGTTTATATGCAATTTTTTATATTTCTCTAAAGTTAGTGCTTAAGTTTTTATGTGATGATATGAATTTCTTATTCTCAAAACATTTATCTCAACCATTTATGATGACTTGGACAATTATAGCTATAGTGGCTACTAGTTTTTTTAGGGGTTGACATACTAATATTTTCTTATGTTATAAAATATAAGTTTTGAAACATCGAATGTAGATAATTATTCTCACCTAGGTAGCTCATAATGACATGTACACCTTGACTTGAGGTACACAAGTGCCACTACTACCTCATCAATCCTTTATCGATTGTAGTAGGTGCTACCTCTATTTAGTCAAGGCCACCTTTGTCATAGTTAGACTAAATTAAATCACCTCCTGATTAACCCATAGATTGACTATCAAATCATTGAAATTAAAACTCTTTGGCTTGTGCCTTAAGAAAAAAATCCTCCTCTACCGAATGTACAAATTGTACAATCACTTCCTACACAAGTAAATACAAGTTTGCATAATTTTTTTGGGGCATTTTTTTAATAAATTGAATTAATTTTTTTTTATTGGTGATTAATTAATTAATTTTTTTTATAACAATTAAAGTTTCAAAAAAATTTAAGAAAATCTTTGAGGGTACCTATAGGGTAATGCCTTCGTAGAACCTATCGAGCCCTATACCATCTCATGGTAGGTCGATTAATAGTGTTTACCATTAGCTGGCGACCCAAAAACCACAAGAGCTAGTAGTTTGTCGATGCCACTGCAATGGCGAACCAAACTGGCAATGCCAAGTCTCAAGTCTTTGCCCTGTGGCCAGAAAACACCTCTATGCTCCCTAGGTAGTCTCTAACTATTTGACCAACAATTTAACATCACAAAGGCAATTTTGACAAATGAAATGGTAGTATTGGCATATTTTGGTCAATGGGAATATTTATAAAAATATTAGAATATTCCTTCCTAATATCAACATGACATCATTATTTCTTCCTACCAATCTCACACCCCTCTCTAATGGAGTTTTGTTTTCAGTGCTAAACTTCATACTCTATTCTTGCTCAAATTTTCTCCCTTTTTCAAGTATTTTTTTGAGAGCTACCTAATTTTGGTGTCTAGATTATCTAGAAAGTGCAAATTCTCATAGGTAATGCTGAGCAGTTCTTGTTTTGGGGACTTCTGGGGCTATGTTTGTGATTGAATATAGTAACATTTTTTGGTGCAATTTTTTTGAAAGTGCATAAATTTTTGTGTACTTTTCATTATTGTAGTATGATCTATCTTTCTCTATATTAAAATTATACTTTCAACTTTATGGCCTAATTTGGCATCTATAATAAATTGATATCAAAACCACTTCATTGATTTGGCAAGTGACAACTATAATCACATTGAGATAAAGTGCTAGAAATCTATAATTGTTTGGGGTGTTTTATGCATTGAATATTTTGTACTCCATGAATTGATATAAAGTTTCAATTTTGGTGGGGCTTGCTTTACATGTTGGTTTGATTTCTTAATCTAGTTTGAGAAGTTAATATGGGTATCAAAGACATCTTGCAATAATCAAATTGGACAGATGGAACTACAAGTCTTGGTGAGATAAACTCTTGAAGCATTTCAGGTGGGTCAAACTCTTTCCAATTCTTTATGGACTAGTTCCTAAATCCACTAGATTTTAGTAGAAATTTGTATGGAAGGACTAGATTGATTATATCTTAGAATTAATTATGTGTAATGTTGATATCGACACTATGATGGCCACCATTGATATTGAGTTCACTTGTGACCTATGCCCTAGAATTAGGGAGATGTTTGGAGACTCTGACGAATCTTCATTCCCAAATAACCTTGTGATGGACAATCTTATACCTCTTGACAAATTCTGACCATATCATCATGATACAATTGTAGCATTTAAAGATTGGGAATATCTTTCTTGTCAAGATGACATAGAGATTTCTCTTGATGCTCTTGAGGCTTCAATTGATTTTGAGACCAAAGACTCCTTCTACACTAGCACTTGCAAATTTATTAGTTGTTCATACTCAACTATCTAGTGTGGACTCGACATCAGTGGATGAGGAGTGTAGTTCGATGACATGCACTAAGACTCTACCATCATCTCTTTCCTTCATTGAATTTAATGTTACCTTTGGTGGGGCTACTAGTGATTTAGTTCAACAAGACCATATATGTTTTCTATAGGCAGTTCATTGGTATGAGTACTTAGCAGATCTTGAGTATTTATTTTGTGAGTCTTACCTTGCAGATTTAGAGGACACCTTTCAGGACTTGAGTTTCCTCTTTGATGATAGTTCCATTGTAGTTTTTGTCACATCTTCTTTAGCTCTTATGGTAATTCAATTCCATCATGCTTTGACTTGCCACTATCTTCAATTAGGCTTGGGACACTTGATCTAATCTTGGTACCTCTCTTCATCAACTTAATAATTATGACACAATTACCAAAGATATTCATCTTGCATTTTCTGTCCTCTTTTCTAGATTGGGAAGAGCTTCGACATGTACCATTGAGTTTACTTCTTTTGAGGGGAAGGAATGTGGTTTAGTGCACATGGATCTTATTCAACTTGTTGTATCATCCTTTCATCTTTGGTGCAAGAGGCATCATATTTAGAGGGTTGCCTAGTCTTTCTCTTCATTCTCTTCTTCTTGTGGGACTTATTGTACATGGGTACCTAAAATGGCCTTATTGTTGGGACCCACTTCTCTTTTTTAATTTCTCCTAAGTCGCACTTATGGGGGGTGTTGGTGTGATATTTTCTTCACCTTGGATATGTTCTATCCTAATTGTGATATTGCACCTGTTAATAAGTTTACATAGGATATGAGGAATATTTAATTGTTCTCACATAAGTAGATAATAATGACATGGGTACACCTTGACTTGAGGTACACAAGTGCCACCACTACCTCATCAATCCTTGATTGATGGTAGTTAGGTGCCACCTCTGTTTAGTCAAGACCACCTCTATCCCAGTTAAACTGAGTTAACTTGCCTTCTAATTAGGAGTGATTAAGAGTTAAACTCATACCTCTTGGACATGTCATCTCCTTGATTTATGCATCCAAGAGTTCTATATATTTGTATGCTACTCTTTGTAATGATAATTATATTGAATTTTTAATATCTTTATTCTATTCATTTAAATTTGTTATTAGCTCATAAGCATTAGGTCTTGGGTAGATTTGTTATTTATAACAAATTCTAACACAACTAATAGCTAAGAGAATTTTCTTTGTATTATCCTTTGATTTCATCAAGCTTTGCAATCAAACAAAATTCTTGTCAGAAAAATGGTGGTCACTAAAATGGCTCAAATTTCTAAACATGTAAGGTGCAGATTCATGTACACCATCTTGTATATCATATCACTAATCCCTAAGGCCAAGGATGGTTAAAAGTTGTAGAGTAATAATTTTTTGATTGTTGGTTAATTATTTTGTCTAAGGATTACTACATTTATTTGATGGGTTTTACCACAAGTGGCATGTTAGTTCAGTCTTTTAGCCCCTGGTCGTATTGACAACTAAGGCTTGGCACCACTCCCCAGGCCACTAGCATCCTCTACCCCTAGCTTGTGATCACATTCATGACCAGGGTCTTTCACACGCTACCTGTTACATCCCAATTTCTGACTTGCTATACTTTTACTTTTTACTTGGGCATAAGTAAATTTGTTGAGATGTTATAGACTTATGATAGGATATGACATGGAATTATATTGAATATCATTTATGAAATCATGGAAATGATTATGTTATGGTCGATTTAATAATTGTATTATGAGATTTGATTTACTAGTTGAATTTATTGAATAATGATGCATTGATTACTTATTGTTTGATGACAAGTGAAATAGGATTACAAGTTATCGACTCTCAGAGAAGAGAGAGAGAGTATCTTTCGAGAAGAGAGAGATAGACCTTGGATTACGAGTGGTCAATTTGCCAAACGAGTCTGGTGTTAAACGATAATGTGAACCAAAGAGTCGTATGAGGTAAGTCTTGTCTTGCTAGTTACTTTCGAATCTAATCGATAGGTAGTCGATATCTTGATTATCATCTAGTCAAGTCGATGATGAGTCAACATAGTCATTTGCGAAGTAAACAACGTCATAGCTGTAAAACGGTTGTGTTATTCTTCTTGTGTCGCTTGAGGTTTTATTGTCTTCTCTTAAACGTCAAGACGTTCCCATCAAGTTAGATGACGCTAATATTGTCAACGTTTAACGTCAACAGATGAACTCATCAAGTCGACGTGATTTTAATGAAGAATTGTGATGGGGAGGTAAACTTGACCCATTCATATCATCTAAAATCCTTGGGACAAATAGAGAAGTTTTTAACAACTTCGGGTAGAGGTTTTTCACAGCTATGTGACAGCTAAACGAAATCTAAAATCTTGTTTTGCGTTACGCCCAATCCATCGTGATTGCCGTAAAAACGCGTTGATCATGTGTTGTGAATTTATTCCTTTTTGAAAATCGACGGAAGTCGAATGTGAAGTCGAGATAAGCTATAACTGTTTTGGTCGTTATTTGGAAGGATATTCCAAAATCGCCTTAGTCATAACTCGGTTAACGGGAGGTATTTTCGTTAGTTTGCTTGATGTCAGTTTTCTCGTCAAGTCAAGTTGGTTTACGCCCAAGCTCTGTCATTTAGGATGTCATCCTTTGCGAATACGTCTTTTCCTTTCGAGCTTAAGACTTGAGTTATCATAAGTCAAACCCATACTTTCTTACTTTAGTCAGTTTTGATTCTTTCTCTCTTTTCGACCTTGGAGATTCAATATACATTTATTGTTTATCGCCTTGTAAGAGTTTTATCCCTCTAAGCGGTGTTGGTTGCTTTTTCGAAGGTTAGAAGCCTTCTTGTGGAGAAAGTGGATGAGGTTGTTGTGCCACGTCGCCATTAAGAAGCCTCCATCTTGTAGTGGTCGCTGCAAGTAAGGAGTCGGGTAGCATATAGTTATATCGACCACCTTTTGCTAAGGCATGGGACGACAGTAGTTAATACGTTACCTCCCATCACCATGGGTAGTCGAGTGGGTGGTTTTTCTGTTGTTAAGAAGTGTAACCGTGTGATAAAGGCCCGAGAATCTTGTTCGCTGTGCATGGCTTGAGGAGGAGTGTTCGGTTAGAAGAAAGGGAAACCGACAGAGTAAAGGCCATTATGCCACATCGTGGTAGGCGCTTTTTGAGGCATGAGCTTTCTGTTGTTAAGAGATGGGAAACCGGAGTGAGATGCTATTTTTTTTATTCTTCTTCATTTTGCGCGGTTGAGCATTGATTTCTCGATGGTTAAGATACTTAAACTAGAGGAGGACACGGGAGGAGGGGGTTGTGAGTCTAGAGTCAGAGGAAGATCCTTCGGGGACATCGTCGAAGAGCTCGGTAAGGACGAGCTATCGACAGCAGACCTCATAGATCATCGACAGGTTCCTATTCTCCCACTTTGCGCAGTCTATGATTGATATGTGTGTCTTAATCGGCAATGAAAGTGTAGGAATTATGCAATGTAGATGATAATGATAGTGTAAGCCTTAGTTTCTTTCATGATTCGACGTAGTTATGAATGTTAGACAACCTATGTGTTATATTGTTGGGCAGTGGTGTAGAGGATTAAACTAGTATAAGATCATACAATGAAAAGGAATTGCAAATAACTTCATCTTACTGTAAGCTCAGAATGTGGGCTTTTACAAGGAATGTGTATTATTGTCACCTTCTCAGAAAATGAAACCATGCTGTCTTCTTAGGAAATGATATCATTATATATCATGAAACAGACCATAACAATCATAGAACAAAGTTTGTAAATGTATTTATACATCAAAGCTGATATATGCATGATGCAAGTTGTGAACGAGATTTTACTAGGTGTCGGTAAGGATGTTTGCAATGAGTTGTTTCTATATGACTGTGTTACCAGCTCGAATCAGAGAAGGATAAGATTTTAAAACATCTCTCTGTCCAAATAGAATAAGATTCTGAAAACAAGCCTTTGAATGTCCACAAAAGAAATGAGCTAGTATCTTATTCCAGGTTTAGACCTTTAGTTAGAGGTCGACAAATATGTTGGATCATCTCTAGAGTCTAAAGTTAGTTTCTAAGTCTTTTTAATATCTTATTATATTACTCTTACCTCATTGAACCATGTGAAACCATTTGTTTGGAAGGAGGAGCAGAGTTGAAGTATTAGTATTGGTCGAAAACCGTCATGCTTTGAAATGAAAAGATAAGGGTGGGAAACCCGCAATTTGTGTCTTAATTAAGTTGCATGCGATGATTCTTGGTCGCTATTAACTTGTAGACCCTTATGAGTCTAAAACTTAAAAACTTCAGGCTTACGGGTAATTGTATTTTATACTTGGGTATGTTGTATAAACTTATGGAAACCGTATAGCCAAGTTAGAGATCACTTAGGAGTGGATATTATTAAACAATGTTTTAGACGGTTATGGGATTATGATTGCATTACAAATGCTATCCAATGAAATAGAAAACCCTTTATACATCGTGTGAACGGACATGAATCCATAAACTCGGGAATAGAGTAAACCTTTGTGCCATGCGCTAATGCATGAAGGAAATTCAAACACCTTAAGGGTATCGAGGATGTTTTATAGAGCTTATAAGTGGGTGAACTCATTTTGTGAGTAGACATTAATGTGTCATGAACCCTAATTTGGTAAATGCTCATATCTATCTTGTTGGAATGAGATTTGTTACTAGTCAACAAAGATTAACCTTAGGCAGGGAAAACTCCTTGTTGAGTTACAAGTCGAATTGAAATACAAGCCGTGAGCCTCAAATTTTGCAAACATACAAGAGGTACCATTAAATGGTTAAGTCAAACATTAATTCATTATACCTTTTTATCACAACTTCTCTAAGCTATTACTTGTCGACAAGGTGGGTGAATCTCTTATGTTGTGTAGATGCAAAGAGAGATACTTAAGAATGAATAGTCTTTCCATAACATTTGTAGAGCAACGACAATGTCTTGTGAATTTACCTAAGTCAGAAAGACTAGGTTTGAGTTAGGCAAAACTCATCAGTTAAATCTAAATCCTAGAGATGGTAATTATTATATTAAGGCATTGAGATCATTATTTAGATCGTGATTGAAGGGTCAAGTGCCTGACTATGTATAAGTACTCTTACTTGCAAGAAGGGAATTAGATTCCTAGATTACATTGCTTAACCTGGGTAAGGTTATCATCTTAGTTGTAATTAATCTATCTATATTTATTATGAGACAATAAGTCATGGAACTCGGGTATTGCAATGATGCAATGAGAGTCCTTGTAAATGAAGAAAGACAAAAGAAAAAGTCTATGGATTGTAGACTGTGAAAGAAAGCATGTATTGGGTCGAGAAGACTAAATTGTTGAAATCGTCATAACTTCTCAAGTTAAACATAATTGACCAAGTTGAATTGTAGGATTATGATAGTATCCAAGTCGAGTTGGAGTGGGTGAACATTACGACAATGTTCATTGTGAACGTCAATTTATATTGTTCAAAACTATGGCCATAGTAATGCATATGTCTCTGCATGCATTGTCGGTTCACTGTATCTGGTTGCACATCCTATCGGGAATCATACTTAGCTAGAGGGTATCTAGGGTTGTATGATAGATAGAGTTGTGTAAGATACAACACTATGTACTTGGAAAGGCAAATTACCACTGGTCACCTTGGTCTATACTTCTCGTGAAGGGAAGGACCACTTCCGGTTAGGAAGGAGTGCGGGAGACCGACGGTCTGTGGTTGGAGGTAAATCACTGGAAAGATACTCTCTCTCTCTCTCTCTCGCAGAAGACATGCCGAGGCTTACGATAAAGATGTCAGATTTCCGGATGCAGTATATCTCTGAGACTTGTGTTTATTGAGACTAAGTAAAACATTATCTCATTCAAGTATTTATAATTGATTTATTTTTGTAAACATTGTACTTGAGAAAGACAATATGGTTTATTGAATTTGTAATGAGATATCTTGTAATTGTAGTTACTCGACTATATGTTGAATAAAAGAAAAATTTTCTCTATCTCATTATTACCTTGTAAATTTACTTTATGGTGAATTTTTGGTTTTTACTATGTTTTTAGAACGTGGATGTTACATATGGTATCAAAGCTATCGGGTTTGACACTAGGGCTTATGAGTCCACTGTGTTAACCTATAGTCAACATTATGCGGTTAGCTAATGTTCAAATTTTCTTGTGCCAGAATGACGTGGAGAAGAACAAAGAAAACAGCTAGGAAGTCTGTTCCCTAGCATTTGCCTAGATTAGTGGTTAAGAAGAAACCTATCGAGGAGGTTGAACTTAAAGAGCATGTTGTTTACTCTAAAGGTGCATGGCTGGAGGATTTAGACTTTTGCTGATGCGCTTAAGCGTATTCATCTAGAAAGAAAACAACGTTTTGAACTGGCCAAGAATCCTACTAAATCTACTGGTGTAGTAAAACCTAGTAAACTATAGCTAGTTACAACATGTCACTTGAACGTTGATGTGATGTTTTTGTTTTAGGAAAAAGGTGTTGGAGTACTTGTGTGTACATCCACCCTCTATGTTTGTTAGACTGGAAGATTGTAAAACGACAGTGACATATAGTCTTGTCGTATCAACTATATAAATAATGATGTGGTTACTCCTAAATAAATTATAATAAAGATGACAATGTTTTGTAACAAGCTACTGATTGTTATGAGATAAATATATTTGATGTTTTGAGTCGCTTAGATTCATAAACACTATGAAATAACTTGGTTTTCTAGTATGAGAAAAATCACATCATGTACTAATCAAGAACCAAACCAGGGTGAAAGTCTAAAAGAGAATAAACCACTAGTTAATCTCTTGATCAAATTGGAGCAATCCTAACCATGTTTAAAACTAAGGAGATACCTAGTGTGTTTTGGAAAAGAAAGTCATACCGCCAAAGTTGATGGAACAGTGATTGAATCAATGGAAAATCTTGTTCCTCTTAGAATTCTGGGATGAGTTACCTAGAAAAGTACCTTATCTTATGACAACTTTAGGATTAATGGAATCAAAAGCCCCTTATAAGAATTATTGGCTAAAAGGTTTGATTTGATCTAGTATGTTACCATGAGGTGCACTAGATATTGTTTTTGTCGAGGACATAACTCTACAAATGTGTATTTCATATCATTTGCTCGTTAAAACCATGATAAGGAGCAAATATCTTTCACCACGTATTGGTGATCTCTTTGAATAGATGTGTTGAACGGAAGTGATTGATTAGCAATCAATATGTCATCAATCAAGACTAAAGGATGAGGGTACCCTTGAAACAACTTTTGGACAAGAATGGGCACTGTGAGTTAGCAGTGTTGTCCTTTGAACGTACAAATGCCTTGTTGCATTCATGAAAAACATGAACAATGTGTTTAGAGGTTGTTTAGACTTGTTTGTTTCAAGTCTTTAGGAAGATATACTTAATTATTTTAGCATGAAGGAGAACTTTATCCTTATGTGCAAGTGATTCTATAATGATTAAGAGAAATTACAACACCAATGCTATGAATTCCTATTCCGAAGGACAGTTTGAGGGAAAATTGATGCCTCAGGAGATGGTTTAAGGGTGTACCTTTACATGATGAGTAAATTTAGAAAGCTCTTGTGGTAAAATTTAAAAGATTCAAGGTATGAAAGGTTTTTCATTTTAAGTCTCATAGACTATTGAGTTTCAGAGAAAGAATGTGTGTTTCTAATTCTTCTGAAATAAGAAAACTGGTATGGAAAGAAGTACATACTCCACCATACCCAGGACATCTAGGGTTAACCGAGTACTAACAAATATAAAACCTCTTTAATTCTTGAAGGAATAAAGAATTATGTTACGAGATTTGTAGCATATTGTCTAGAGTGCCAGAAGGAAAGAGTAGAACATCAATTCATGTAGGATTGATGTACCTGCATGACATGCCAGAATGGAAATGGCAAGTTGTTTGCATGGATATTGTATGAAGTCTTTCTATGTCTGGGAAAAGACACGATGCCATTTTGAGATGATAAACTCTCGAAGGTAGCACATTATATACCAGGGGATTGGACTGATGGAGCATTAGTGTTAGCACACATTTTGTGCAAGATGTGTTTAGACTATGTGGTTTCCTGAGAAGGTTATCTCAGATAGAAATACGCATGTAATGTCAAAGTTTTGACAAACTTGTCCTCCATGTTAAGGACTGAAATTTAAAAGAGTATAATTTATTATCCTGTGAACAGATGGTTAAACTAAGGAAGTTAACCAAGTTTTAGAAGATTTTCCCCAAACATGTTGCATGGATTAACAATACGAGTAAGGAGACTACTTATCATGTGAAATCTTTGACAATACCTAACTTTTGCTATTAAGATGGCTTGAATTGAAACATTGGACAGAAAGATGCCGAACTCCTATAAGCTGGGTAAGCTAGAAGATAAGATTAGCATTAGTCCGAAAATGTTACTAGAAATGAATGAAAAGATTTAACTGATCAGGAAAGATCAGAGGAAATGGATAATGAATAGAAAAGCTACGTTAATGATTAAGCATACACCAAAGCAATTCTCAGTTAGAGAAGGAAAATTCTTTTAAGGGTTAAACCCCTGAAAACGTTTCCTAAAGAATGGAATGTATTCTAAACCAGTTCCTAAGTATAAAGGACCCTTCTAAACTTTAAGGTTAGAAATTTTATTGATATCAAGAATCAATCTATTATCAGTTATTGCCAGGAGGCATAATGATTTTTGTGAGTTATGTATGAGAAATATATTTATGAAATATATGAATATTATAACCTCTGAATGGTTTTAAAAGTACAAGAACCTAGGAAAGGTTATGGTCAAGCTTCTGAAACACTTGAAGATCACAAGCAATGCTTGTGTAACATAGATGTTATGAAGTGTAAGGTCCAGTGGGACCAGTATGCATAGAATAGTTTTGCATGGGGGGAGAAATTACCATGAATTCTAGCAGAAATTTCCTCATTTACTTTATGCTGATAGAAATTAAACAATGAATATGCTTTTAAGTTGCGTTTTGATGCTTTATATCATCGAGGACAATGAATCTTTAGGGGAAGGATATGTTACATCCCAATTTTTGACTTGCTATACTTTTACTTTTTACTTGGGCATAAGTAAATTTGTTGAGATGTTATAGACTTATGACAGGATATGACATGGAATTATATTGAATATCATTTATGAAATCATGGAAATGATTATGTTATGGTCGATTTAATAATTGTATTATGAGATTTGATTTACTAGTTGAATTTATTGAATAATGATGCACTGATTACTTATTGTTTGATGACAAGTGAAACAGGATTACAAGTTATCGACTCTTAGAGAAGAGAGAGAGAGTATCTTTCGAGAAGAGAGAGATAGACCTTGGATTATGAGTGGTCAATTTGCCAAATGAGTCTAGTGTTAAACGATAATGTGAACCAAAGAGTCGTATGAGGTAAGTCTTGTCTTGCTAGTTACTTTCGAATCTAATCGACAGGTAGTCGATATCTTGATTATCATCTAGTCAAGTCGATGATGAGTCGACAAAGTCATTTGTGAAGTAAACAATGTCATAGCCATAAAACGGTTGTGTTATTCTTCTTGTGTCGCTTGAGGTTTTATTGTCTTCTCTTAAACGTCAAGATGTTCCCATCAAGTTAGATGACGCTAATATTGTCGACGTTTAACGTCAACAGATGAACTCGTCAAGTCGACGTGATTTTAATGAAGAATTGTGATGGGGAGGTAAACTCGACCCATTCACATCATCTGAAATCCTTGGGACAAATAGAGAAGTTTTTAACAACTTCAGGTAGAGGTTTTTCATAGCTATGTGACAGCTAAACGAAATCTAAAATCTTGTTTTGCGTTACGCCCAATCCGTCGTGATTGCCGTAAAAATGCGTTGATCATGTGTTGTGAATTTATTCCTTTTTGAAAATCGACGGAAGTTGAATGTGAAGTCGAGATATACTATAACTGTTTTGGTCGTTATTTGGAAGGATATTCCAAAATCGCCTTAGTCATAACTTGGTTAATGGGAGGTATTTTCGTTAGTTTGCTTGATGTCAGTTTTCTCGTTAAGTCAAGTTGGTTTACGCCCAAGCTCTGTCGTTTCGGATGTCATCCTTTGCGAATACGTCTTTTCCTTTCGAGCTTAAGACTTGAGTTATCATAAGTCAAACCCATACTTTCTTACTTTAGTCAGTTTTGATTCTTTCTCTCTTTTCGACCTTGGAGATTCAATATACATTTATTGTTTATCGCCTTGTAAGAGTTTTATCCCTCTAAGCGGTGTTGGTTGCTTTTTCAAAGGTTAGAAGCCTTCTTGTGGAGAAAGTGGATGAGGTTGTTGTGCCACGTCGCCATTAAGAAGCCTCCATCTTGTAGTGGTCGCTGAAGTAAGGAGTCGGGTAGCATATAGTTATATCGACCACCTTTTGCTAAGGCATGGGACGACAGTAGTTAATGCCTTATTTCCCATCGCTGCGGGCAGTCGAGTGGGTGGTTTTTCTGTTGTTAAGAAGTGTAATCGTGTGATAAAGGCCTGAGAATCTTGTTCGCTGTGCACGGCTTGAGGAGGAGTGTTTAGTTAGAAGAAAGGGAAACCGACAGAGTAAAGGCCATTATGCCACATCGTTAGGAAGCAGTGCGGGAGACCGACGGTCTGTGGTTGGAGGTAAATCACTGGAAAGATACTCTCTCTCTCTCTCTCACAGAAGACATGTTGAGGCTTGCGATAAAGATGTCAGATTTTCGGATATAGTATATCTCTGAGACTTGTGTTTATTGAGACTAAGTAAAACATTATCTGATTCAGGTATTTATAATTGATTTATTTTTGTAAACATTGTACTTGAGAAAGACAATATGGTTTATTGAATTTGTAATGAGATATCTTGTAATTGTAGTTACTCGACTATATGTTGAATAAAAGAAAAATTTTCTCTGTCTCATTATTACCTTGTAAATTTACTTTATGGTGAATTTTTGGTTTTTACTATGTTTTTAGAATGTGGATGTTACACTACCAACATCGTCACCTTTAGCTCGCAGTCACATTAGTAACCAGTGGCTACCAGCACTCCTTAGCTATCATAAATAACTCCCTACACATAACCATGCTATGTGACCAACATACCCTTAACCGCTAGGATTGACCCCCCCCCATTTAAGGCCTTAAAGAGAACTTTTTATTTGAAGTAGCATAATGTTAAATGCTAATGTATTAGTTTTTTACATTTTTTTAGTCATTAGAAAGATAACTTAGAGTAATTTATTGTGGTGAAGGTGGTTTTTTTAGATTCAACCTAGATTTTTAGGTATAATTGTTCAAATTTGCTCATTCTTTTTAATCTTTAAATTTACGTAACTTTTGCATATGAAAGCCAAATTAGATGATTTTTCTTAAAATCATGAAGAACACTATGGTGACATTTATTTTTCTATGTTGACATTTATTTCTAATTTTTGTAGGGGTTTAAATTTCAGTTCTAACACATCTTCCTTACAACAAATCGCTTGTCAAAGACTCCTATTTCTGTAGCTACTAACATATTTGTTGCAGAACATTTGTTGAAGACTATCTTGTAAGCACTAGTTTAGTCACACAATTATTTTATGATTTAATGGGGAATGAACATTATTTGTTGTGTTTGTAGGAACTTCAAACTGTGTATGCTCTTCCCTCGCATAGAAAGGTGATCTTGGGAATGAGAAACACTTTTTAGTTCTTTTCTTTATTGTGTTAACCTCAAGAAATAAAGTTGTGTATGCTCCTCATTTGCACCACAAAGCAGTATTAGGAATAAAAAGCACTTAATTTTATTTCCCTTTAGCAGGCATGCTTAAGGATTTTGTAGAAGTTGTGAAACCAACCTCACAAGACCCAGCGAACACTTGCAAAACCTAAGATTAACCTTCCATAAGAGAAAAAAGCAAAGAGAGCAATTTGCACAAAAAAGGATGCAATTAATGAAATGGATTAATGAATTACATGAGAGAACTTGCTTTTATATTTGCAAGTTAGAAAACCTTAATGAGATATTCCTAAGTTCAGCTTAAGTGAAATAAAGTAAAGTTGACTTAATTAATTAATCAATATGATTGAATTAATTAAGTAAAGAACCTATTACTCTAACACCCCCCCTTAAGATGAACTTAGGGAGAAGCTCAAAAACTAAGGACAAATGCATGAAAGAAAAGATGGGTTCCGGCAACTAGGCCTGATGAGGTACCTATGTACAAAAGAGTCTCTCACAAATAGAGAAAAGGAGAAAACCACATGGGAAAAACTCCTCTCCAAAAGAGAGAACAAACCTCCCTACAAGAAATAGAGAAAGAGTGAAGGACTAAGAAGCCTCAACAAAAGATGTCCCAAAAGAATAGGAATATGAAGAACTCCACTGAAGCATGAAGAAGCTTCAAACACTGTCGAAGACTAACTGCTATAGTGCTGAAAAAAGAACCTCCTCTAAAACAAGATGAAGATCATAATCAAGAAGATAAGAATCTACATGAGTGCCCCCAATGACACTACTTGATTCAGATGACAAACAAAGGTAAAACTTCTAGATCTCAAAGATACAAATGGCACAAGTACCAAAAGTCTGAAGAACTAATCAAGTGACAATAGGTCGCCTCCACAAAAGGAATGCAAGAGTGTCCATATGTTAAATGCTCCATCTCACCAAAATGCATGGGTAACCAACCACCGATGTATGCTGCATCCGCCTAGTACATGGAACAAATACTAGCTACATAACTCACTCCAATGCGAAACTAAGGAAGCATTAGCACCAACAGTAGAAATCCCCCATAATGTGGACAAGGGAGAGCCATGACAGGTACACTAAAACTATGTGAAACCAAGAAGTGCATGTAGAAGAAATAAGAACATCTGAGGCACCTTATTTCATTGCATTTACATATGAGAAGTGCTTATAATGGAAGCTCACAATGTCTAAAAAAAGGACCACATGCTGAAAATACAATTCTCTAATATAAATAAAGGAAATTGATAGCACCATGATGAAGTGCACAGAAAATCATGCACTTTCAAAAAAATGGGACCCAAAAAGGAGTTTAGATGCAGAAGATATGGCCCGTCAAAGTCTCCAAAACGAGAACTAAACAACAACAACAATGAGAAAACTGATTTTTGGAAAAACCAGAAGTCAAAATTGAAAACCACCTACACCACTGCGAAGAGCACGAAATTCTACCCCTTTTCAAAAAAAAATTGCACTAAAAAATACCACCGTATGGCCGAGATATCGCCATTTGAAGATCGAGTGCAAAAGTGAAAAGCCCAACGGAGAAAAGCATCTCTGCCAAGTTTAGCAAAAACACCTCCAAATTTGGAGATTCGCCAACTTTAGAATGCTGCCAAAAAGTTCTCCAGGTACAATAGTTTGCATGTGTTTTTTTAATAAAAAACACAAAAAAAAATTATTGCATGTGATTTTTTAATTAAAAAAACACAAAAAATATGCATGTTTTTTCGTTTTTAATTAAAAAACATTAAAAAAATGGAGATTATTTTTTTTTTAAAACAATAAAAAAAATACAATAAAATTTTTTATTTTAAAAAAATTGTAAAAAAAATATAGTGGGGGTGGAGGGGTCAAAGCCCCCCCACGTGACCCCTTTAAGGGGGTTCCGCGGCCCCAAAAGGCGTCTGCGGGACCCTTAAGGGACCACAGCCCTTAAAGGGCGTCAGACCCTAAGGGCCTGCGTGCAAGTACCTTGCATGACCCAAAAAAAATTGTGTTTCAATTTTTTTTATAAAAACTTTTCACTTTAATTTTTTTTGAAACGTATGTTTATTTCAAAAAAAAATTCCAACTAAAAAACCTGCACTTTGTTTAAAAAAGGCAGTAAAAAATATTATTTTTTAATAAATACCTCGTATTGCGTGCTAGGTAGATCGTACGGCTTCCCTAGCAATTTGTTTTTCCCAAGATGAGCCCGAGGTCGATTTTGATGATTTGATAGTCGATCTTAAGGTTTTTGAGCGCTCTGAACGCAATGGTGAGGTCCGTTTGGGCTGAAAACACTCCAAAAAATAGCTTTCCTTTGGAGTCCAGAAAAAAACACCCGCTGAAACCTTTGTAGATCTAGACTACGAAGCTCAAATCAAGCCAAATAAAAGGCTAATCTGACTATTTCAACTGCTCTGAATCTAATGGAATACTCTGTTTTACACAAAAACACACCCAACAAACACATCTTGCTTAAAATTTTCTCTAAATCTGAGAAGGGGCTTGTAGATCTAGAGCTTTGATACCATGTAGAAGTTGTGAAACCAACCTTAGAAGACCTAGTGAACACCTGCAAAACCTAAGATTAACCTTCCACAAGAGAAGAAAGCAAAGAGAGCAATTTGCACAAAAAAAGAATGCAATTAATGAAATGGATTAATGAATTACATGAGAGAACTTGCTTTTATATTTGCAAGTTAGAAAACCCTAATGAGATATTCCTAAGTTTAGCTTAAGTGAAATAAAGTAAAGGTGACTTATTTAATTAATCAATATGATTGAATTAATTAAGTAAAGAACCCATTACTCTAATAGATTTCATCACCTTAGGGGATGACCTAAACCATTTGTTCTGACAGGGTATACAAAGGGGGGAGAGTGACAATTGTACTTCAAAGGAGGACCATCATGTCTATGTTGTTATATGGAGACTAATCAAACTTGGAGGTTAAATTTTCCCACTTCTATCGGCGTTGTTTCCCCCCGAATTATTTTTCTATTAGTCAACATAAAAAAACCTTATTTTTGTAACCAACATAAGGCTTGATAAAAGCGGCTAAGGGTTAGGGTTTTCATTGATATTGTATTGTAGCATTTACAATAGTATTGAGTTGCAGGGATTGCTGGTTGTAATCGGTTTGATTTACTGGATAATAATATTAGACTCTATGTTGGTGGATGTATCCCGAGTTTGGGTGAATCATGTTAAAATTGTCTCTCATTATTATTTGTGTATTTTTCATTCCTTTGTTTAATCTTTATTTGCATTTAATTGATATCTTTTGCCGGCTAACCCTAACAAGTGGTATCAGAGTGGGTTGTTTTCAATTATCATCTGTAGGAAGGTCTCACGGTTGAGTGGGAGTCTCACGGTTGAGTGGGAGTCTCACGGTTGAGTGGGAGCAATGGCGAATGAAGGTAAATTGAAGGTCGATAAATTCAATGGGCAGAACTATCAGTTATGGAAGATGCAGATGGAGGATTACCTCTATCAGAAGGATTTATGGAGGCCATTGAAAGGAGTATCCAAGAAACTGGTAGGAATGATGGATGAGGATTGGGAACTTCTGGACAGAAAGGCACTGGGAACCATTCGGTTGTGCCTGGCACCATCTATGACATTCAATATAATAGAAGCAAAGACAACAAGTGAATTGATGAAAGCTTTGGCTAAATTGTATGAAAAATCCTTAGCCTCAAATAAGGTATTTCTCATGAAGTGTTTGTTTAATCTAAAAATGATTGAAGGTGGATTTGTGACAGATCATTTAAATGAGCTTAATACGATTGTCAGTCAGTTAACTTCTGTAAAAGTGAAATTTGATGAAGAGGTGAGGGCTCTCTTAGTTTTATGTTCTTTGCCAGAAAGCTAGAATAGCTTGGTAATGGTTGTAAGTAACTCTGTCTCTGGTTCAAACACTTTAAAACTTGATGATGTTGTTAGTGTTATCCTTAGTGAGGAAATGCGATGGAAAATCTCAGGAGGGTCCACATCAGGTAGTGTTTTGAATGCAGAAAGCAGGGGCAGATCAAAGGAGAGAGGAAAAAGTTTTGGAGGTCATGGGAAGTCATAAGGAAAATCAAAGGATAAGAGATCCCAATCTAGAGGATAGAAGGATTGCTGGTACTGTGGGAAACCAGGTCATCTGAAGAAAGATTGCTGGTCTCAGAAGAATAAAGAAGGAGACAAACAAGAAGGCAATAAGGAGGCAAATGTGGTAAGTAATAAATTTGAAGATGATGCTTTGATTTTTTTCCTAGATAATGCTGATGATTTATGGGTTTTAGATTCAGGGGCCTCATTTCATGCTACGCCCCATAGAAGTTATTTTCTTGATTATGTCCAAGGGGATTTTGGGTTGGTTTATTTGGGAGATAACGAACCCTGTCAGATTGTTGGAAAGGGAAGAATTAATATTAAGTTACAAAATGGGAATCATTGGCTACTACAATAGGTAAGGCACATTCCAAGGCTCAGTAGGAATTTAATTTCAGCAGGGTAGCTAGCTGAAGAAGGTTGCATTGTTACATTTATTGATAAAAATAGAAAGGTTTCAAAAGGTGCCTTAATAGTAGCAAAAGGTGTGAAAGTAGGCACCTTATATCTTTGTACAGGTCATACTCTTCCTTCTACTTTAGCTATTGTAGAGAAAAAACAAACAAGTTTAGGAACAGTTGCTGCAGGTTCACAAGAAGAGACTGAAACAGTTGTTGCAGGCTCTAAGACAACACTGTGGCATAACGGACTTGGGCATATGAGTGAAAAAGGTATGAAGGTACTTCATTCTAAAAAAGTTTTACCAGGTCTAAAATGTATTAATATGGATTTATATGAAAGTTGTGTGTATGGCAAACAAAAGAGAGTCAGTTTTCTCAAGGATGGGAAGCAAAAGAAAGATGAAAAGTTGGAGCTTGTGCATACAGATGTATGGAGACCAGCTCAGGTATCTTCTCTCAGTGACTCTCGATATTATGTTACATTCATAGATGATGCAACTAAGAAGGTATGGAGTTATTTCCTCAGGTAAAAATCAGATGTATTTGAAACATTTAAGAAATGGAGAAGCTTGGTTGAGAATGAGACGGGTAAAATATTAAAATGTCTCAGATCTGATAATGGTGGTGAGTATTGCAGCAAAAAATTTGAGGATTATTGTTCCTTTAATAGAATTCGTAGGCAAAAAATAGTTCCAGGGACTCCACAGAAAAATGGAGTGGCTAAACGCATGAATAGGACAATAATGGAGCGTGCAAGGACCATGAGATTGCATGCTGGGCTACCTTTAAACATATGGGCAGAAGCTGTCAACGCTGCTGCATATTTAATTAATAGAGGTCCTTCAGTTCCTTTGGGCTATGGTATTCTAGAGGAAGCATAGACAAGTAAGAAGGTGAGTTATTTTTTTCAAAACCTTCGGATGTGAAGCATTTACACATGTAGATTCTGAAAATAGAACCAAGCTGGATGCAAAATCAAAAAAATATACTTTCATTGGATATGGCATTGATGAATTTGGTTATAGGCTTTGGGATTTTGAAAATCAAGAAATTGTGAGAAGCAGGGATGTTATATTCAATGAGAAGGTGTTCTACAAAGATCAATTGCAGCAGGATGAAAAGAAATAAAAGGATTATGTGGTGCTGGATGATACTCCAAATAGTGATGTTCTAGAGGTTCCTCATGCTCCGCAATAGCAATAAGAAATACCACGAACTCCAGTGAATGTTAGATGGTCAACAAGGCTAAGTAGACCTCCTGAAAGGTTTTCTCCCTCTTTGTATTCTATTTTATTAACAGATGCTAGTGAACTAGAAGGGTATGATGAAGCTATGCAGGTGGATACACAGGTTCAGTGGGAGCTTGCAATGAAAGAAGAAATGGACTCCTTGCTGAAAAATTAGACTTTGGAATTATGTAAGTTACATGCAGGTAAAAAGGCTTTACCAAACAAATGGGTTTATAGGTTCAAAGAGGAAGATGGAGGTAATAAAATATTTAAAGCCAGGTTAGTTGTTAAAGGATTTGCATAGAAAAAGGGCATTAATTTTGATGCGATATTTTCTCTGGTTGTCAAGATGACTTCTATTTGTACTGTTTTAAGTATTGTGGCTACTGAAGATTTGCATTTGGAACAACTAGATGTGAAAACTACCTTTCTCCATGGTGATTTGGAGGAGGAGATATGCATGGAACAACCCCAAGGATTTGAGGTTAAAGGTAAGGAGAAACTGGTTTGCAGATTGAAGAAGAGTTTGTATGGCCTAAAACAAGCACCTCGGCAATGGTATTTAAAATTTGATAGTTTTATGGCTGAGCAAGGCTACAACCGATGTAATTCAGACCATTGTGTTTATTTTAAGAGGTTGGATAATGACAGCTACATTATTTTATGTTTATATGTTGATGACATGCTTGTAGCTAGGTCTAACATGGATCACACAAGAGAGTTAAAATAACAGTTAGCACAGTCATTTGCTATGAAGGATTTGGAGGTAGCAAAACAAATCCTTGATATAAAAATTTGAAGAGATGGGAAGAATAGAAAATTGATTCTATCTCAGACTGATTATGTTGAAAAGGTGTTGCAGAGATTCCATATGGAAAATGCAAAAGATGTCAGCACACCTTTGCCTAGTCATTTGAAATTGACTAAGGAGATGTGTCCTAAGACACCAAAGGAGGAAGACAAAATGTCCAAGGCACCATATGCTTCAGCTGTAGGAAGTTTAATGTACACCATAGTATGCACGAGACTGGATATTGCACATGTAGGAGTCGTAAGCAGGTATATGAGTCATCCCAGATTGGAGCATTGGAATGTAGTAAAATGGATTCTCAAAAATTTGAGAGGTACATCTAATAAACACTTATGTTTTGGGGGCTCTAATACTGATTTAGCAGGTTATGTAGACTCAGATTTGGCAGTGGATATTGATACTAGGCAGAGTACTACAGGTTATGTCTTTACTATAGGTGGGACAATGGTGAGTTGGATCTCACAGTTGCAAAAGGTGATTGCTTTATCCACCACGGAGGTAGAGTATGTAGCTGCAACAGAGGCAAGCAAGGAGATGATATGGCTACAATCTTTCATGGAAGCATTGGGAAAACAATAGGCTAACAGTTATTTGTTTATAAACAGTCAAAGTGCCATACATCTTACAAAGAATTCTACCTTGCATTCAAAGACCAAACACATACAGTTGAGGTATCACTTCATTCGGTCAGTGTTGGATGATGGACAGTTACGGTTGGAAAAGACACATACAGATGAAAATCTAGTAGATATGTTTACAAAGACAGTAACAAGGGAGAAGTTGAGCTCCTCTTTAACTTCAGTTGGTCTTCAAGACTGAAAAAAATCAAAACAACAAAGTCCAAGGTGCTTATTTCTAATGGAAGCTACAGGGTCAATGGTCTTATGATCAGTCTCCAAGTAGGAGGTGATATGTTGTGGAGTCTAATCAGTCTCCAAGTGGGAGATTGTTGTTATATGGAGCCTAATCAGACTTGGAGATTAAATTTTCCCACTTTTATCAGCGCGGTTTCCCCCCCCAATTATTTTTCTATTAGCCAACATAAAAAAAACCCTATTTTTGTAACTGACATAAGGCTTGATAAAATTGGCTAAGGGTTAGGGTTTCTGTTGATATTGTATTGTAGCATTTACAGCAATATTGAGTTACAGGGATTGCTGGTTGTAATCAGTTTGATTTACTGGATAATAATATTGGACTATCTATTGGTGGATGTAGCCAGAGTTTAGGTGAACCACGTTAAAATTATCTCTCGTTGTTATTATTTCTGTGTATTTTTCATTCCTTTGTTTAATCTTTATTTGCATTTAATTGATATCTTATGCCGCATAACCCTAATATCCTAGCACAACCTTGGGGCCCATTTTTGTAAGGACACAAGGTGAAGTGGAATTTCTTGTGCTTATTCCACATGCTTGTAGATGGGCTCCAGTTCACAAATTTTATCTTGAAGTACCTAATATATAATGATGACATCCTCTAGTTACTTGTATAGCCTAAATAAGACCTTTCAGTCATCTTTTTTCGTGGTGCACTGATAAGTAGTTAGCCTCGGGAAGTTACTCAAATTTTACTTTTGATTTTGTAGAGATAGAGCTCACTATGGGGAGGGGCTTGGCCTCCATGGTAAGGGGTGTATAGATGGTGCATGACCTTGCATTCCCTAGCTATTCACAACTTGGTAGATAGTACATTGGTGAGCCCACAAAGATTGATACTCCCACTTGAATAAGATAGGTTGTTAATGTGCTTGGCATGTTTTTTGTGTGAAACCACTAAATAATCTCCAAGTCCAAACATCAAACATTTGCAACTATAGACATATCAAGTCAAAAATACAACTTTGAAAGAACCATAACCAAAATTCTCTTGCAAACATTTGAGGCATTCTAAATTTATATCTACAAATCATAATCACATGCCCCTACCTTGTGTAGAATCCAACGTCATAATCCTTATGAAATTCAAATTTACATCCCAAATCCCAATCAAACCATCTCCCAAATTATCCAAATTGAAACCAAGTTCATCCTTATTCAATCCAACTCCTCAAATCATAACTCCAAATCCCCATTTAAAATATAGATCATCAAATCGAATCCAATCCATCACCTAAAATCAAAATCACTCAATTTCAATCCTAATCAATCCTAGTCCATCTATTCCAATTTAGTCAAAATCCAACCAACACCTAATTATCATCAATCTAGTAGGTTTCACATATCAAACTTCATCCTTTAACCCCAATTCATCATCTAATCTCTCAAAGGTCATAGATCTTATCAAACCTCACTCAATCATCATTCTAAAGCCCAATTCATTCAAATCCTCATCCCAAATCTTCATCCATCCATAAAGTATCAACCTAAACCTTAGTCCATCCAATCATCAACATAAAACTAATTGACCAATCAATAATCACATCCTATCCCTTTCCAATCAAAGGAAATCATCAAGCAAAGTCTCCTACCTTTATCCAATCAAACCATCCCATTAATAAATTCACCACCCAAATCAGACACAATATCTCACCTTAGTCAAATCAAATCCTTGTTCAAGATCTTGCAACTTAATCTTAAATCACAAATCAATCATCATTAAAAGATATTCACACCTAATTTAATCCCAATCAAGCCAAGTTCCGATCAAATCAAAATCTAACAAGGTCTTATATTCAATTGTTACACACTTATGAGAATGATCCAAAACCTCAAAAATTGTGGTAAGATTGTGTTCAACGATCCCAATCCCAAACCATCCCCTCCTATTATCCATTCACCTGATCTCAATCTTAATCCTACAATATCTACCATTATTGTCCACCCATTATATTGTCCATCCACCCATACACTTGTGAAGGATGTCATCTAATGGCTATTAGCAAGGAATCAACCATCTCCATGTCATCAAACATTTATCCTTGAACCCATCCAAGAACCTCCAAGCAATATGCCTATTCCTCCAAATCCATCTTATAGTCCACAACACATCAAGCCTCTTGAAGATCCCTTTACCATGAGTTCAAGTCAAGATCTATCAAATAGCCATGTTGTTAATCATCTAGAGCCTATCAAGCCTATCCAAGAGCCTCCCACTCCTATTCACGCAAACCAAGAGCTATGTCAAGAGTCTAGTCTAAATCATATGGAAACATCAATCCCTCATCCTAATCAAGATCTAAACACTCTACCTACTTCCATTCTCGATTCTAGTCCATCATATGATCAACCTATCCATAACCTATATCTTTTCTATGATCAAGATATTATCTATGACCAAGATCCTATCCACAAGCAAGAAATCCAAATTCCTCCTATCCATATTCCCACCAACACTAGTCCTGTCCATCCTCCAACTAGTCCTATCCATAATCCAACAACATCCACTTCCCTGGATGAGACACTTGGTCCCCAAGAAAATATTGACAATCAACCTCTTACTGAGCATAATGTTGATCAAGATCCTCATGATTTTTCACCATCCTATACTGATCCCATTTCAAACCCATCATCCTATCCTCTTGGATCCAACACCTTCATTCATGGTGGATCTCTTTTAGGAGATAAACAACTTCTATCCACAACTCCACCCTCCCCATCTAATAATGGACACACGTCTTGTGTCTTAAACATTAAATACCCCATTGCACATTGTATGCTCCAAAACATGAATTATCATGGAAAAGGCTTAGGTCTTTATGAACAAGGTATTTTAGAGCCCATCCATGTCAAAGTTCCTCCACAATCACATGGCCTTGGCTATATACCCCAAGGAAAACAAACCCAAGATGTTGGTACCACCTCCATTCCTTCTAAATCCACTTCTTTCCATCCCAAACCCCATGCATCCCATCGCATCGCCAAAACATATGTCCCTATTCCTCCTCCATCGTCACACAAATCTCAAAAGCATGTGACCATACACCTTCTATGAGGCCCACCCTCGTGCGACTGAATCGGTTGTACTAGTAGCCCATGCTGTTTGTTGCTTTGCCCTTGTGAGGCTTACTTTTCTCACTCCTTTGTTTTTACTTCCATCACATTTCAGTTTGATGACAATTAGACATTTGGGACTATTGATCCCAATATGCAGACTTTTGGACTCTATCCCTATATTTTGATTTGATTAGAGTAGTATGTGGTGGTGTGACTATATCCTGACTTTGATTTCCACTGATAAATTGTATGACATGTGATATGCATTTTGATGCCATTAGAGATATGGTTGTGAGATTTGTAAATGGAATTATTATGCGAGTTTATCTTGAGTTCATATTTAGAAATGTAGTAAAACTATATATATGGCTAATGATGTTATGTGATTTCATTAATGTTTTAAATGAATATGTGACATCGTGAGTGTATGCATTTCCTTGCTTCGGCTATGATGAACATGTTGGATTAATCTATTTGTTCAAGTGCGCAAGTGATTTTCCATGCCACGAAAAATCGAAGATCATCCCACACACTTTGTGAATCCTGTGTTGAACCGATCTAGTGCTAAGAGGAGCCAAGATCAATTGTGTATTGCATGATGAATTTTCGTAATATTTGCATATGATGTCTTTTGGCTAGGTCTACCCATTTTCAATCGATTTAATTATAGTGTTGTAAAAGTGTAATGTTTTAATTGACACATTTTTGTGTTTTATTTTTGTGACCCCTTTTCATGTGATTCTATACATCCTAAGGTGCTAAATTTGGGTTAAAATTGACCCTGGGTTGTACCCCTAGGGTCTAGGGCCCATTTGAGCATGTCTAACCCTAGGGTAACTCCCATATGGTCACTCAAACTTCACCCTGAAGTGAAGTGACGAAAATTGGAGTTTGGGAGGAGTGGAGGGATGGGTCAAACCTTCAACCTTACCCACTCTTCTTTCCAAGGCATTGGGTTCCATGTCTTAAAGACTTGGGGAGTCTTCAAGACCCCCAAGTGTGGGAAACCCACCTCCAAAGCTCTCACACATGTGTGAGAGCATCTTGGAGTGTATGGGCTTCTATAGGAGGATAGGATATTGACACATGTCATATCCTTATCCTCTTGAGCTCCACCTTGCTCTCACACATGTGTCAGAGAGCACATGTGTAGGGGGTAAGGCTTGGTGGAATGGGAGAGTGACATGTGTCACCTGCACATCCCATGGAGCTGCAAGTGGGTGTGAGAAGGAAGGAGAAGGTGACATGTGTCACCTTCTCATTCCTCAAGGCTCATGAAGAGAGCCTATAATACTCCCTCTTTGAGAGAGGGAGAGGGTTCTCGATTTTCTTGCATTTTCATTTTTATGGAAATTTTGGGGAGAGTTAGAGAGTTTTTGGAGGCACATTTGGAGGAAGGACTTGGAGGTGGAGTTGGAAGGCTCTACATCAACTATCTTCCATTTTTGGGCATTTCAAGGTAGGATTCCAGGATTGAAGCCTTTCCTTATGCATTTACCTTACTTGTGTGTTTGTAATGTGGTTGTTTTGCATTTTTATGTTGTGGGGTTTTGAGGGAGTTTTGTAAGAGCCTCTCCATTTGGAGAAGATGCTCAACATGTGAGGGGTTGGAGAGGAGTGAACCTCCTCGAGGTCACCCTCTTGTTCTACTTGAGGTATTTTGGCCATTTGAGTATATTGGAGGTGCATGGGATTTTTATTGAAGGTAAGAGTGCCTTGAGAAGTATGTGTTGAGATATTATTTGGGCTTGAGGCCTCGTTGTTTTCTTGAGATTCATAAGATTTGGGGATTTTTGTGGTGTGTACCTCTTGAGTAGAGAGTTGTCCACTCTCCTACCCCATTGAATCCATTCCCAAATGGATTTTGTTGTTTTTCAAGCCATGGGTTGGGTGTTCTATTTGCTACGTGTGTTGCGTGTTGTGACCACATGGGAAATGTGGGCATGATTTTGTTATCAGAGCTAGGTTTCAAACACTGGGATCTCTGGGTGTGTATTAATGCCGAGTTGGGCTGATAATAGATCATACATACTTGTGCTACATGTCTAACTCTAGCTTGCATAGCAACGAGTTCGTAAGACACCTTGCATGGGAATACCTTATGTCCCCTCAATTTTTGCTTCCGCTAAACCCCATGTATGACTTGGAGTCATAGGTACTTGGGGAGTGTATTCTTGATGAATTGAGTAATTGAAGGACCATGCAAGTCCTGAATTTGAAAGTTGGTCAACTTCTTGACCTAGTGCTATCCTAAGAGGATGATATTGGTTGGGTTGTGCTGAGTGTTTCGTTTCAGCTAATTCTTGCTCCTTGTCCTAGTTGTTGGTGCATTGTGATCCTTCTATAGGGGTCATGACAACCTATGGTAAGTGCACCCTTGGACAAGTGGTATTATGATAAAGTTTCATTCTTACAACTACCTTGTAGGTTGCCCTAATGAATGTTGAGTTGTGTTTATTCTACCTCATAGGAGGAAAGAAATGTTTTTGAGTGGTACACTATCTTGGACAAGGACTCGTACCCTAATCATTTATTGGATCCACCTGGTGTCATTTATGTAACCTTTGTATCATGGGGTAAGATGTACCTTGTTTAAATGACCCCTCTAACTGGGATGCGAAGAAGTTGTGGACCTTTAGTTGTCCTTCGCCTTGTTGTAGGATTAAGTTACCCTGATGAGTAGTTGTCACTCAAAGAGTGGATAAATTGGTATATTCTCAATAAGAGTCACTTGGTACCCTCATTTGGAGGATGGAGAAGTGGATGTTAAAAGCATTTGGCATGTAAGGCCCTTTATGGATATTTTCTTGGGTTTAATGAAAGGATGAATAGTGGCTTTGAGGACCACTTCATGGCTGGGAATCTTTTGACAATTATTGTGCTACGTCGAGTAAATCTCCTTGTAACATATTGGCGTCTGATGGATATTTTGGCTATGCATTGCCTTCACATTAAATTGTAATGTACTTGTTCATTTAAAGTATGGTACCATGTTGGTTAAGGATTTAAAGGTGGTGTAAGCACATGAGGTTGAAACATATTATGATAGTCGAGGAGTAAGATCTATTTGTGAGTGTCATTTTGTATCTACTTATTAAATAGTAATCTAAATTGCAACTTGATCCCTTCCTTTCCACCTTGTTTCATTGAAATCTACTTACCCATATGTTGTGATAGGGTAACGAGTTCCCCTTGAGATTTATGTAGGTCTTGGTGCTTGGAGGGCTATAGTGAAGCCTTGTGATGGGTTGTAATAAAGAAAGTTAAAATTGAGTTATGGTTGTCCTATCGAGTTAATGTGGAAACCCTCTAAGTGATACCTTCTTGAACTTTTAGATGTTGGATTCTGGTGACTCTTGAGGTGAGTCCCTTGTGCAACTGGTTGCATGATTCCTCAAAGGGAATCCAATTGATTAGAAAGATATTATTCTATGGATTGCAATAAGTCTAGGTGTTGAGTTGAATAAGGAATCACACACCTTGCTTTAGGGTAGTGAATGTGGTTTGTCACTTAATCAGGTATCTTGTAAACGTTGGGATTGTAAGGATGCGATGGGAAATTAAGTTCGTTGGAGGGTAATAGTGAGTTGGTTGTGATACCATTTCTGTGTTAGTAGTTAGGTGTTGTGATTGACTCGTATGAACGGCATAGATAAATCTGGTGGGTTATTTTTGGGTGATATAAGACCTTGTCTTGAGCTTGAGAGTAATTTGTGAGCCGCCTTGGAAAAGTTTAGAATAATGGAAGTTGGTGATTTTAGTTAGATTTTGGTAGTATCTATGAAGATGTTATGTGTTCCTTACTAAGAAGCACGAAGGAACCCATTTTGAAGGTGACCCTTAGGATACATGACTTTTGGTGAATTTTTTTTTCAAGCATGTCCTAGGTTGCCTACAAGTTGTGGGTGTATGTGTAGTTGGGGTGTTTCATGTCCATAGTCAAGGGTGTGACCACTATCCCTCTCCTCTCGTTTGTAACTATGTTATATATGTATAATGTTGTAATGTGCAATTTTGGTTAAATTGTTGAAGTTGATTATCTACTTATTGATGAAATTGTATTGTTTTCATCCAACAATTTTGAGTCTATTTATTTGGGCTACTTAGCCGACTTACTTTCTGGTAGTCCTCTTACCTCAAGGACTTGTTTTATCATACGTCAATTTAAAATTGAAATGTTGAATTTGGTGCCACTTTTGATACTAACTCATCTTTTAAATTAGTATTATATTTTGGATCTTACTTCTTTTGAATTTTATTAATTAAACTTGTTCAAGACTTGTCTTTTATAAGCTTTTATTTTGAGGATCTTTGTTATTGTTGGTATTGTTGGTACCTGTGTAGTGTTGTGAACCATGTAACCTACATTACCCACAAGGGGTGCTGGGTGAGAGGAAGATGGGAATAATCGATCTTGGTTGATGTTGTAAGCTTGAAGTTGTTTAGTGGATCGCTAGTGGTGGTTTGGAACTTCCTTGTTGACCTTGTGTCATGTTGTGTAGTGTGTTGGTGCTACCCTATTTTGGGAGGCTGAATCTTTAAGAATCAAGAAATGGGTGCTAGTGAGGTCCAAAGGAGTAGATAGGTTGGAAAACCTTGAGATCCTTTTGTTGTTGTCTGGATCTACCACCCATGTGAAAATTGGCTCCGTTGTTTTAATAGGTTGTGTGATTGCTAAGATTGATTAGAAGTTGGACTTGCAAGTTTTGTAGTGGTATAGGTGTTTAGCTTCGTCCCTTGATGCTAGGGACGATTGGACATGTTTGGTTCCTACTTGTTCTGTAATTTTGAATAAGGCAGTCTAATGGGGACTTGTTGATCGAAGGGGTAGCCGAGACTTGAGAGTCTCATATTTTTTGTTTTGGGATCTTGTGTGTATAGCTTAGCATCAGTGGTAAGTTGATGTGATGCATGGTTGGGGCTTGAATATTGGTTTTGGGGCTAGTTGGTTGGCCCAACTTCCTTTTGGTTGCTCTATGATAGTTAGGTTTCTGGACGAATAAGAAAGACTCGGAGTATGAGTCAGTTAAGTCATTTTTTTAAGGCCTCTTGTAATGATAACCTTCTAGGTAGTCCCCACCGTGCTTGACCTTGAATTACTTGGCGGTCTATCCTTGGGCATCTAATGCTCTTGTGTCCTTTTAGGCTCGTAAAGTGTTGGAGTATGTGTCATGTTAGATTCTTGACCCCTCCTAGTCAGAGGAGGGTACCCTTGAGATTATTTCAAGGCATTACTATTTAAGTCCTTTTGGTTCCTTACTTTTATGTTGAGATCAATCTGATTCTGATGCCATTTAGGATTGACTTGTAGGCGGGTCACTCTACAATACTTTTGTGTTAACTTCTAGGAGGAAGTTTAGCTCTAGGGGAGGAGGATGTGAGGCCCACCCTCGTGCGATTGAATTGGTTACACCGGTAGCCCATGTTGTTTGTTGCTTCACCCTTGTGAGACTTACTTTTCTCATTCCTTTGTTTTTACTTCCATCGTATTTCAGTTTGATGACATTTAAACATTTGGGACTGTTGATCCTGATATGCAGACTTCTAGACTCTATCCCTATATTTTGATTTGATTAGAGTAGTATGTGGTGGTGTGACTATATCTTGACTTTGATTTCCACTAATAAATTGTATGACATGTGATATGCATTTTGATGCCATTAGCAATACGGTTGTGAGATTTGTAAATGAAATTATTATGCGAGTTTATCTTGAGTTCATATTTAGAAATGTAGTTAAACTATATATATGGCTAATGATGTTATGTGATTTTATTAATGTTTTAAATGAATATGTGACATTGTGAGTGTATGCATTTCCTTTCTTCGGCTATGATGAACATGTTGGATTAATCTATTTGGTCAAGTGCGCAGGTGATTTTCCATGCCATGAAAAATCAGAGATCATCCCACACACTCTGTGAATCTTGTGTTGAACTGATCTAGTTCCAAGAGCAACCAAGATCAATTGTGTATTGCATGATGAATTTTCGTAATGTTTGTGTATGATGTCTTTTGGCTAGGTCTACCCATTTTCAGTTGATTTAATTATAGTGTTGTAAAAGTGTAATGTTTTAATTGACACATTTTTGTGTTTTATTTTTGTGATCCCTTTTCATGTGATTTTATACATCCTAAGATGCTAAATTTGGGTTAAAATTGACCCTGGGTTGTACCCCTAGGGTCTAGGGCCCATTTGAGCATGTCTAACCCTAGGGTAACTCCCATATGGTCACTCAAACTTCACCCTGAAGTGAAGTGACGAAAATTGGAGTTTGGGAGGAGTGGAGGGATGGGTCAAACCTTCAACCTTACCCACTCCTCTTTCCAAGGCATTGGGTTCCATGTCTTGAAGACTTGGGGAGTCTTCAAGACCCCCAAGTGTGGGAAACCCACCTCCAAGGCTCTCACACATGTGTGAGAGCATCTTGGAGTGTATGGGCTTCTATAGGAGGATAGGATATTGACACATGTCATATCCTTATCCTCTTGAGCTCCACCTTTCTCTCACACATGTGTGAGAGAGCACATGTGTAGGGGGTAAGGCTTGGTGGGATGGGAGAGTGACATGTGTCACCTCCACATCCCATGGAGCCTATAAGTGGGTGTGAGAAGGAAGGAGAAGGTGACATGTGTCACCTTCTCATTCCTCAAGGCTCATGAGGAGAGCCTATAATACTCCCTCTTTGAGAGAGGGAGAGGGTTCTTGATTTTCTTGCATTTTCATTTTTATGGAAATTTTGGGGAGAGTTAGAGAGTTTTTGGAGGCACATTTGAAGGAAGGACTTGGAGGTGGAGTTGGAAGGATCTACATCAACTATCTTCCATTGTTGGGCATTTCAAGGTAGGATTCCAAGATTGAAGCCTTTCCTTATGCATTTACCTTATTTGTGTGTTTGTAATGTGGTTGTTTTGCATTTTTATGTTGTGGGGTTTTGAGGGAGTTTTGTAAGAGCCTCTCCATTTGGAGAAGATGCTCAACATGTGAGGGGTTGGAGAGGAGTGAACCTCCTCAAGGTCACCCTCTTGTTCTACTTGAGGTATTTTGGCCATTTGAGTATATTGGAGGTGCATGGGATTTTTATTGAAGGCAAGAGTGCCTTGAGAAGTATGTGTTGAGATATTATTTGGGCTTGAGGCCTTGTTGTTTTCTTGAGATTCATAAGATTTGGGGATGTTTGTGGTGTGCACCTCTTGAGTTGAGAGCTATCCACTCTCCTACCCCATTGAATCCATTCCCAAATGGATTTCGTTGTTTGTCAAGCCATGGCTTGGGTATTCTATTTGCTACGTGTGTTGCATGCTGTGACCACATGGGAAATGTGGGCATGACACCTTCCTCCATCTACTCTACCTCCACTTCTCCCAACTCCTAATATCCCCATCCTCACATTCTCTCATCCTTTTATCCACAAGTCCACTAATCCCTCCATCCATACATCTCGTTCCCTTAAATCCCCTAAAATTCCTACTCATGATCAACAAATACACACATCAACCAAACATGAAGCTATCACAACCCCTATGGGATTCAAAAATAGAAACATCCAAATGAAGCATCCAAAATCCAACAATCCCAAAAATCCCACTCCCCATCAAAAATCATAAAAATCCTAATCCATTTGGGTCCCAAAATTACTAAATTGACCATCCCCTAAGAAAACATATCCATTACTCCCAACTCCCCCTTCTAACCAAAAGCTTCAAAATCTAATTCAGTGTGTGCAAACGTTGGTCTTGATTCCCATGGCATTCCCACATACCTCCATCTCCCCATATTCTATCTACTATCCCGCATATTTCCCCCATCATATCCCTATGGTCCATGCTTTTTCATAAACCTTTCATCCATCCCTCCATCATCCACATCATAATCCACTATCCTTCCCTGCAGAATCCACATCCTAATTCACCTCCATCTCCCTCTCATGCAATCCTCTACCAACATACATGTGCAAAATGACACTTGACATGATCCATGTGTGACATACCTCTATAATGGAACATTATCATCTTTCATGGAACTAGATGCTTGAGTCCCCATCCTCTTCCAAATTCCTCCTATCTATATTCCCCTATCTGATCCAAAAATCTCAAAAATAAAAAAGAAAAGAAAAAAAAAAGAAAAAAGAAAAAAATCAAAATAGTAAAGAGAAATCCCTTCATCTAACGGTGAAAAGCACCTTGGTGGTGCCTTGAATGAGTACCATGATAAAAACCTGGAAAACAAGTCTGTCATGTGTAGATTCCTTGTCTATGTGTCTTACACTTGGGGGCATGTTGTCTCATCTATCCCATCCTATTATTTTCCTCCTATCCTACCCTCTTCATCCATCATATCCTCATACCTACCTGTGCCACTTACCTATCCACATACCCATCTTCCCTTCCTCCTTTGATCTTGATAAAGATAGGGGAAAATGTTGAAAAATGCTTTGGACATCTCTTGATCTACCTCATCCTTTCTATCCAATCCTATCACCTTTTTGTTACAATTGCTATCATGTAACATCCTGAGTCTAATACCTAAAATGGGGCATGTTATTCCTATGTGACATAGTCCTTGGAGATCACATCCTAAATTCTTCCGTCCATCTATCCTTTATGCATTTCCCTTATATTATCCACTATTACCCACCCTTTTACCTATCCATCCTTTTTGCACTTCCTATCCCTCTCATCCACTATCGGCCATCCTTCTACCTATTCATGATTTTCCCTTGTCATTGGTATCTAGCATCTACGCTATTCAAACTACAATCCAATGTCATCCCATAATATTCCCAAAAAATCCAAAAAAATCAAAACATTTCCAAAAACCCAAAAAAATCAAAACATTTCCCAAAAAAAATCAAAATATTTCCAAAAATTCCAAAAAAATCAAATATTCCAAAAAGTCCAAGCAATAAACTTTCCTTCATCCATTTTGCACTCCATAATAAACTTTTTCATTTAATCATAATAAACATTCCACTCTCATCTCATCAATAAAACATTTGATGTCCATTCAAGCAAAAACACTCATACATCATGTTGTACCTAAACCAAAATTGCAAGTATTAGTCTATATGATAATACAATATCCAATCACTTTATCAATTGCCACATCATTTGATCTCAAGCAATCATCATCTAACCTCATCTAGGGATATATCATTCCCATCATCAAGTGCCTATCCAAACATCACTTAAACTCTTTGGCAAGAGATACAATGGTTGTTTGACTTGTGTCGTCATTTGGTCTTTTGTTTTCAATTTTATCTTTTTTATCTCCTTATTTTAATTTATCAAAGCCACCTAGATCCATTTATATCTTGGTGTGTTACAATTAGTAGAGAATGGGGCATAGCATTTTGTGTGTTTATTGGATATTCTTATCACTACAACTAATATTCGTATCTTGTGTCTAGACAAGGTTGTATTACGCTGGGTATAAGGATACTCCTTTTGTTTACAGTGTCAAGTCCATGCAAAGGATACAAAGTCACTCTGGTTCCTTATACCTTGGTGCATAATATCCTCTTTCTATATCAAATAAGGAGTGATTTACACATTATACCAGCATAAATATACCTTCCCTATCCACTGTATCCATTATGACTATAACTTATCCGTTTCCAATCTATTTGTTACCTAAAGTTCACTATAGCTCATTCAGGTAGAGTTTTGATTTGAAACTTATAAGGTACATTTCATCTAGTCCTTCATACACTACATTCAAGTGCATAAATGAAATAATTCAGGAGATTATGTCTATTAGTTTACTGCATTTATCCAAGTGCATGTAACATAAGAAGGGTCTATCCAAAATCTTTTCCAAAAAATAAATAATCTTTATTAAATGTCAAATTTTCATTGTCTCACACAAGTCGTGAGGTTAATTTTCTTATTCAATGAAATAGAAGAACAATCTATACATGAATAAGTAAATATAAGTAATGTACATGTAAGGTTAGAGGCTAATCATTGCCTAAGAATGATTGGTTCTAGTTTTGGTGTGTTATCCTGTCGCCCTAGGTTGTCTTTGTCCTTCCTAGCTTCATGTCATCCCTGGTTCCTGCATTTGACAAAAATAGTGGTGTTAGAGCAATGCTCTAAGCAATGAATGGTCCCAAACCATACACAAACAAGATACCATGCATGTATAAACTGATCCTCAATTACATTAAACAAGAAATGTATACCTGGGATGTCCTAGAGAACAATCAAGTCATCAAACACATTCAAAACATGTATTTATTTTCTAACAAGTTTGTTTTATGTGCAGATACATGTGTAATTATGTTTGTGTTTGATTCATCAGGTTACATTATGAGAGGAGGAAATGTGGCTCCCACAAGGGTTGAGCTCAGCTCATAGTCCTTATAAACATTTCATATGCAATATAAAAATGCAAGATAGACTGCCAGGGAGATATGGACAGTCATCTTATTGACTGTAGCATCAGATAGTTCAAAATAGTTAAATGATTGTCCAAGAAATCTATATGTTAGGGATAAACTAGAAACAACATTTTGTGATCAGAATAAAGCATCAAATACAATAGCAGATCAACGTGCCACATCATGGGTGAAATCATGGATCAGCAAGTGAAAGGTACAACCATATCAATGTTATGTCATACTATAGCTACAGGGGCTATATCAACATCATGCAGTGCCACTATACTATCACAATTGCTTCTTCAAGCATAAAAGGTGTATAATTTATCAAATGCCAAAGAGTCATATGACTACTCAAGTGCCATAACAGGAGCTCATTAAAAAGGATAGTTATACATAAGATTTCTTCAATACACAGTCATGATCTAACCATGAAAGGAACATCAAAGGACTTATGCATCGTCCAGGCATAATAGAAGCCAGAAATTAGCCATGATAAAGGACAACCCAAACTAAAGAGTAACAATTTTGGCATATCATACAGCCATATTTGTTGGCAACAAACATGGTCATCAGCAGATATGAAACATAAAGTTGTGATTCCTCTTTAATGATCAAAAGCTAGCATATGAACAAAGAACAATGCAAATAAAGGTACATATGGGTAGTGTTATAAAATAATTATCTACAAACAGAGCACATCATGGAATCTACAGTTATGATCAACACCGTTAAAGCAAAGATAAAATAGATACATAGCATGCAAAGTTGTTTGAGTCAACTTAAGGATATATGACAACCTAGAGCAGTCATAGTCAAGGCAGCATTAAAGAACAAGAGTATCTCATAATCAAGGATGATGTACTAGAAAGGACAGCCAACAAAGAACAAAATGCCACAAAATTTCATTAACGCAAGGTATCATGAAATGCTTATACACAGGTAGTTTTTTAAATACAATGTTACGGGAGTGAAACCTTCATGACACAAGAATCCACCCTCCATAAGGTTTGCAACCTTGACAAGGAGAAACAAGTAATTACAGTCATGAGCCCTGACAAATATATCATGTAACTATAGACAGAAGAAAAGTTTTACAACTGTAGTTATCATGCATAACACAATCTTTAAGACTATCATAACAATTTAGAAAGGGCAACCATACATGACAGTTAAGGATAGATGAACAGTCAAATGATAGTTATCAAAGATAACCTATAGTGATATATCAACAATGCCAGAACAATCAATGATTATGTAGGCATCCATGAGGCGTCATCTTCATCCTAGAGTAGCCTTAAATGACTATTATAGAGTGACAGGGTTTCATGTAAGACATTTCATTGTCTATGTCAAAAGCCAGAGCAGTTATCAAAGACAGTCCAATACACTTGATGATAACTGTCAGAACATTCAAAGAGGCAAATAATAGTTAGCAAAGAACAGTTGGAATAAAAATAATGAACAACCTATATAGGACAGAGGAATGTGAAAAGAACTATCAAAGGTAATACCAAGCAAAGTCTTCTCTACTCTATAGTATTCACATTCATATTCAAATAATGGTATACCAATTTTGTGTCTTAACTTGACATCAAGAAGGGAGCAACAAATGAAAGATTGAAAAGTAATCTTTTCTACCAAACAAGATGATAGTTAAACTCAGATCAACAGTAATGTACAGTGTTATATTCATCAATGAATAGAAGCAAGGCAACTGTAATATCAAAACATGAAGAGTAAATGATCACAAATTGCCGGGATCTCATACATTTTTTTTCCTTTTGAATAATTACAGTAACATTTTTTGAAAACCAGAGCATTTTACAGAGAATGATAGGTTCAACTTATAATTATGAAATGTTTAGAATAGATAGAAATGTATTGATTTAGATTTAAATATCATGCTACAATGAGTATATATAGTTATAGAAATCAATATGTTCTAGTATGACAAGATTTCAAAGTGCCCATTCAGCAACAAGAAGCAATTACAGGGAAGGGGACCGTTTATGCATGTAAATAGAGGACAACCAAATATGACAAAATCAAGGATGTATACTTCTGTAATTTGAAAGCCACTAGTTAGGAAAGGTAGTCCATGGTTTGGCAAGCAGAGGTAATATTCTGCTAGGTCACAATATTTAACAACCCAATTTCTGGAGAGAGACATAGTATCCAAGCCAAAGACCATGATAACTCGTATTGAGGGAGGGAAGCTTTATGTGGGCAATTTCATATCTCAGAATGCTTTCTCTTTTCTATGGATTTCTGGCAACTCTGTTAATACCAGGTTTGGATTTGACATTAGGAAGATGACCATCTTTTTGAATGGTCTATTACTTACAAGTTGGAGCTTGCCTTTAGAGACATTACTGATATACTTCTCCATAATCCAAGTGATTTGAAGCTTCTTGTGGTTTAGAGTAAAGATGCAAAAAAAAAAGAAGCTTTGAGCTCACGCAAACATATGTAATGCACAGGAATGTCTCTCTACACGTTTTCTGTCATGGGTCGAATGTTTGGAGCCAATAATGCATATACAGAATAAAATGCAACCCATCTTAAACTCATTTTAGACAAAATACTCAAAAAATGCCTCAAAATTGTGCCTCTGGCAACGAATAAACAATAATAGATCTTAGAAAAAAGAAGAGATCACTAGTGAAATTGCCTTGCCTTATTTTTTCTGCCCTCTGTTGAGAGAAAACCACAAAAATTTCCTCAGACGACCTTCTTTTTGGCCTCAAACATAGTCAAAAGTGAATGCAAAGTGGTCAGCCATGACAAAAAACAAAGAAATGCATGAGAGACCATTTAGAATCGCAGCCATGGAGCCCCAAAATCAATGCCAAATCAACTTCAAAAGGTCAAAGCCTTAGGTAGATACAACTTACCTTGCATTTTCCTCTAAAAGTCGGCCTAGAAATCACTTGATTCGACCCAAAAATGATGCAGATTGGGCATCCGAACCCCAGAGACATGGCGACGTGAAATGGGAGCAGAAAAATGATCAAGTCAAAATGATTTGAGTTAGGGTTTCAAACCCTATTTTGCTATGCTCAAATGTGCATTTTCTTCTTGTGTTTTTGACTTTTAATTTGCAAAATCATTGATATCTATTTAGGACGTGGTTAAGACTTATAAAAGTCTTAAAACTCATCATAATGCATAGGGGGCCATGAGACATCCCTTTTGCCATTCCTTCCAAAAGTCAATAAACATTATAAATGCATAAGGTTGAGTCCATTATATCTTGATATGAGTTGTTTTGTGAGATCATATGGTGAATATGATGGTTTTAAAGTATTGTAATGTGTATAGGGAGTCATAAGGGTCCTTTAATGTGTTGCATTAGACCTTCAAAGCATGAAATCGTGATGATATGTATTGTGAAACATGCAAATTGTATGGAGTTATAAGGTGTGTTGACATAGCTATGAGATGCAAGAGGTAGTGCAAGTGTATGTGGAGTCGTGTCATTTTTCCTAGGAACTATGAAGGTGTTTTTATGTCATATTTGCATAATCTAGAGATAGATTAAATGTTGTAGATGAACAATAAAGTAATAAATTATGAATTACTTTATCATTTGTAATAAAACTGCAAAAGGGCAATATTAGGCAGATTTATCACACATGGCAAAGTAAGTCTCGTTGATTACTTTTTTGTTCTTTCACGACATTTAATTTGTCCCAAACTATGCAAAAATGGGAAATTAAATGTTATATCCTAAATGCCATTATTTTCTGCATAGGCTTGTAATAAATTTGGATTGTAAAACATTAACCAAGTGGTGTAATTATAAACCACTTAGTCAATGTTAAATAAATGCAGAAATAATGTGTATTTATGTCATTTATTGTGCAAAATATCAGACATTTATGATGCTACATGGGAGGTTGACAAACAGGGAGAAGAGTTATTACACAAATTTGACTTGTTTCAGTAACCTTAAAGAGCATTTAAAGGCATTTAAAGACATTTTCTTGAGCTTTTATGATTAGTGATGGCATGCCCTGACTATTTCTACATTGCACTTTAGGTAGATATTTTGAGTACATTTATGAGATGCACGAAAATGGAGGTGGATCATCCTTATCTCATTGCAGTTGTTTGGAGAGTATATAGTCATTCATTTGACTCTTTGTAGGGAGTTCTTTCTCATGGACATTCTGGAGTTAGTGATTTTTTCTGTAATCCTACTCAGTTTGAGCATGTTTTTGTAACCCTTTTGGCATATGGAATACAGAGAACACCTTGGATACCATTGATAGTCAGATTTTGCCTTCTTATTTTTGCAGTATTGGGTATTATCAAGTGTTTGATCAGGTCATTTGTAAGGTATTTCTGTTTCCTTGTGACTTTGTCTCATGTTTCAATACCTTTTCTGCAAAAGGTGTGTTTATGCAGGTTGCAAACTATGTCTTAAAGTGTTATAAGGCTTTTCAAATTGTGAAGTTAGCTTCCTTTTAAAGAGTTTAATGCATTTAGGCCTCTTTGTGAAGTGTTTTTGCAAACATACAGTAATAGGTTGTGCAAGTTTAGTTTCTGTTGTCTGTGACCAAGTGTGTGCCAGTCTGAGTTTCATTAACCATATCAAGTTTGGTGAATCACCCTTATTTTCACATTTTCTAGTTTTAACTTTCATTTTTAAAAGCATTCCTTTCCCCTTTTCCTCTGCAAATCTAGTAGATTCTAGGTGATAACCAGCTAGGAAGTCGGCCTTCTCTAGAGGTTCTTTCCATTACAGGTGACCCACAAACCTGGAAAGATCCCATGTTTCTCCAGATTGCCAAGTTCTGCAACTTAGCAAGGGTGCAAATCTGAGAGACAACACTATCTTTATCCACTATCTATTTCACCTATTTCTTTTAACTTAACAATCCATCCTAAGAATCCATCCTAACCCTTAACCTTATCCATCCTTTCCCTTGTTTTCATCCAACCTCTTTTCATCCATTTTGAGAGCATACCCATGTTCTCCTAACTTGCCTATCCTCTCGAGGGGGCATCCCATCCTTACATAATTCCTCCTTTTCACTTCTTCAAGTGGTTGGGGTATCCTTTTCCCTCCATTCATACCTTTTCTTCTCTAAAATGATGTTACTTCTCTTAGTCGCAACATCGTCTCAAAGAGGGGCAAAATGTAGACACCTAAAATTGACCATGTCTTACGACATTTCCTTTCAACATCACCTTGTGACCTATTTTCTTCTAAGTCCCTTTCATGACCCCTTCCATCATTCCCATTAGTTAAATAAATCATATTTATTTAACTAATCCCTTTTATCCATTTATTCTCCTCTTGCACCAAAATAAATTCTATTTATTTAATTCTCATATTCCTCCAATTAATTTAAATAAATTAAATATTTATTTAAATTAGCTCTCACATGCTACTTGTCTTTCATAATTTAAATAATTTTATTATTTAAATTATTTATCCCCACGCACATCCCTATTTTTAGCCTCGTTAATTGTGTGTCATATGCACTTCCTCTCCAAAATCAATTAAAAATCCTATTTATCCCCACTCCCATCCTTATTTTAGTCACCTGTCATCCTCATTTATGGTGTGTCATGAGCACTAAAATTGGCTTTCAATCCTAGCCATCCACCTCATCCCTCACCTTTCTAATCCTAGCCATTCACTTTATTCCCTCTCTTATAAATTAAACTTTCATTTTTCATTTCAAACCCTCACACTCTCTCATCAAATTTTGTATGCACGTTCATATCACATATTATTTTTTATCGTTTTCTATCAAGGTTATGCTAGTTGTGTGAGAAGCCCACAATACATCCACATGACAAATCAATGGAGCTTGGGTGCACTCCATTTCATCCTATCAGAGGCCCGATTTTGTGCAAGGTTTACAGGTATCGCTTTATTGTTTTATCTGCATGTTTTATCCATTGTCTTGTATGATTTTTGTGATTTCACTTTCAATCAAATTTTGGATGGTAACAATCTACTAGCATGTAAAAACTATTGTAGGTAGTCTAGTTGTAGTTTGTTAAACTTTGTATATCTAGATTTTGATCTTAATTTAAGAAAAGAAAAGCTAAACAAAACATGTTTAAGCTATAAGGAGGACACAAAAATTATAGATATAAAACAAAACATTGTCATACATATAAGAAAAAGTCTTATGGGTTCCAATGATCTCCTCAAGATAAGGGCCACTTCTTTCCTTCTATGGGTGGGGATATTTTAAGCATACCATTAGATTTTTTGCATATTGATATCAACCAATTAATTTTTATAAAGGAATGCATGAATACATTGTAGTAATGGAAGAGAGTGCTTCATTATTTTAGACCACAACTATCTCACACATATGAAACTCATAATTTTATGAAACAGTTGATTATGATTGTCTTTTGGTGAAGGGTTAATTAGTCTATCTTGAATCTTATGACAATGACATTAGTACACCCTGGTTATTTTGAGGATGTTTGCAACTTATTATTCCATCTAACATGGTAGATACTTTGGTAGAGATGGATATAAATAATTCTAAACTATCCATGAATCTGAGAGCCTAGCTTGATCTGCTAGGTACCAACCTTATATAAGACTTTTCTTGAGAATACTTATCAAAGCCAAGGCCATTCACCATCTCAATAAATTCTCTATAATGAGCCAATCTTTTACAAAGAAGATAAAGAAGGTTTCAATCTTGAATACATTAATGAATGGTCTTAGATGTGATAGTAGTTTCTCTAGAACTAATATGCTTGTTGCTAAAATGGAATAGATAGGAATTGTTCCAAACATTTAACGTGATAGTAAAAGCTTTATGCAACTTAGGTCCAATTGAAAAAGATTAACTTCTCTCCAACTAAAATGAGCCATGCTCAATGAGAAGATCACATTATTACATATGACACCCTAATTCATGGACTTTACAAGGCAAATAGAGAAGATGAAACCCCTAGATAGAATTATCACCAACTAGTGATTGAAGCAAATTATCCAAACTTCTATTCACCACATCTATTTTCCCATCAATTTGAGTGTGATAGGTTGAGCTATATTGTATTTTATAGTCAAGCTTTCTCTAAAAATTCCTCTAAAAGTGACTTATAAATCTTGTATCCCAGTCACAAGTGATAATCTTGGGCAACCCATGCAAGCATACAATATCTTTAAAAAATAAATTAGTAATCTTACTTGCATAAGTAAGATGTTCTTGCATGGAATGAAGTGGGTCATCTTAGATAATTAGTCCACAAAAATAAAAATAAAATCATTACTTCTTTGAGTAAAAGGCAACCCTAACACAAAATCCATAGAAATGTCAATCCAGAGTCCATCAAGTATAGCTAAAGGTTTATACAAACCCATGTTTTGTTGTCCACCCTTAGAAGCTTGGCAAAATCCACATTTAGAAACAAACTTATTTATATCCTTTCTTAATTGAGGCCAAAACACTTCTTACTTACCAAGTTGTAAGTTTTGTCCCTTCCAAAGTGTCCCTCCAAGCCATTTGAATGCACTTTCCTAATCAAATTTTCTCTCCTAAACCCTATGGGAATACAAAGTTGGAGTCCTTTAAATACATATCCATCTATCAATAATTATTTATTAGAGAATTCATTGCTTGCAACAATAGGATTGTTTATAGCATTGATTTTTTTTTTCTAATTTAGGAATGTAAGAAAGTTGCAAGTTGTTAACCATTTCTATATATTCACCATATTGTCACTAGATCCACCATTTATAATCATCTTGCACACTTTGTCCTTACACTTACATTTTGTATGCAAGATACTCTTTCTCTTCCAATTAGCTTTTAGGGTTTTTTTGTTCCCATATACCAAGGTTCTTCACAACATCAAATTCCCTCTCATATATGTTTTGAGTTCTTTTATTAGAGGTTATTCTTCTTCCTAGGATAGCATCTCCATTTTGGTGTTTTGAGGGAATTCTATGGCCTTGTAGACTTCATTACATATGAAACATCTCAAGGGCTTCCAATCTCTTGAAGATTTTCATCATCATCCCCTAACTCTAAACTCTTCCAGGTTCCCCTACCCCTTCCTCCCTAGTTTATGTAGACTCCCCTGTAGGTCATCGTTGATTGCTCAAATACCAATAACTAATGCAAACAAGTATCTACTCCTATAAGTAAAATTCTTCATGGATACCGTATTTGTAACATCCCAACTAGAATATTAGATTAACTCAAACATAATTAAGCAAATATTCTCACTTTTTTTTATAAATAAAGAGAAAATATCCAAAATCAATATATTACATTTGTAATATCCAAGTATAATATACATATTTCAAAATAAGATCGCTTCACATGTGACTAACAATTGTACATATATCTCAAATTTTTGTATCTCTTATAACTTACAATTTTATCAATAATAGTTGCAAAATAAGCAATGTATTATTATTCACAAGTCTTTGATAGTCAACTATAGGAGAGAGAGAGAGAGCATTATGCTGGTGCTTTTTCTCCAACCATAGACCAGCGGTCCCCCTCTCACCTTCCTTCTGGAAGTGGCCCTTCCCTTCACGAGGGTAATATATAGTGAGAATAAACTGATTCCATATGCCATCTGAGAACTAGTGATGTATCCTAGCTAAAGACAATTAGGTTTACAACTCTAGTCTATCTCTAGCTATGTATGCCCCATTCTAATTGTTTATCTTATTTGGTACACTATGAACCGACAATGCAAGTCGTGACTTTTGCATTACTTTCGCCAAAGTTTCATATATGTAAATAGTAATATGTTCACTCACTCTTTTCTCAACTTGGAGACAACATTCTTATTACTCTATCATATAAACAAATAATTCTTTCAACTTTCTTATACCATTCTGGTCATAAAGATATATCATAATCCTTATCTACTAGTCATTTTGACAAGTCTAAGGTGATAAATTAGGTGACTAGATATAACATATATTGAGTCCCTCTTTGAATTATTGCAATCATGGGTCTATGACATCCTGTCATCTACTCAATGCCCTATCAACCTATTCTCATGCTCATTATATTCTCTATACAAGCAAGATTCTAACATTTAAACCATATGGTTTTTATGATTAAAGACTCTTTCTATTTTAGTCAAAGAATATAGTCATTCAACTTGTAATTTGTCCAAGATAACTATAGTTTCAATACCATCAAATTGAATACACTTCCTCATGTATATCAAAAATATATCATATTAATAAAGTAATCCATATTATGACTTATCATTACCATAGTGAGTATATCCCTCATCTACCTTGCGGCTAATCTTAGCCTAAGATAGGATTAAAGGTCATTCCTCTATAAAAACGAGAATATACATAGTGTAAATTAACTTAAGAATGGCTTATAGAAATAACACATTCTTCTTCATATACTTGAAGACAATGATCTAATGTCAAATGTTCCTACACAATGTCTTTGACTCCAAACTAGCTTCTATTAAATTTTTTCAAACACTATATCTTCATGATTAGCTACTGCTATGGAATGAGTATTTTGTTTCACAAAAACAACCTTCACTTAGGTCTCTATAAGTACACATTTGGCCCATGATAGAATTTCTATGACCAAACTTGGTTTTTAGCTAATAGTCAAACACTTCCTATCAACTTTATTCCTTACATAGGCAGGATCTTAATTACCTCGGCACACTCAGCCACACTTAAGGCACAACAACTTAATGCAATTAATGCTATGGGTATAATATATAACCCATTCGGCCAAGTATAGGTTATACAATCGGCTAAGAATTAATATAACAGTTGGCCATATTAAAGATATTACAGTCAGACCTAGTAAAGATAATGTAATCGGCCAAAGCATATGTATAATAGTCAGCCATAGTAAAGATATAACAGTTGGTCATAGTAAAGATATAACAATCAGCCATAGTATACCTATTATTCAAGATACAAATGGTCCATAATCAACCTAGTATCCAAGATACAGATGGTCCATAATCGACTTAGTATGCAAGATACAGACGGTCCATAGTTGGCCTAGTATGCAAGATATAGGCAACCCATAGTATAATACATTACACGGTGAGCTCCTATATATAAGTGAGCTTCAATATGTAACACAGTGGGCTCTATTATACATTGAGCTCTATATATAGAATGTGAGCTCTATAATACAAAGTTATAGTTGGAATTCAAGTATCTACAACATGGCCGAAGAACTTCTAACTCAGAGATATCAATTTGTTTAATTCTTTCTAGTATAGACTATCTGATAGGGATCGATAGTTAACAGATCATACAAACAATTCCTCTTTCTAAGTTATAGTGAGGTAATTCAAATAATGGTATTCCTCTTGTAGAGGTTATATATATCTAAACCACATTCGCAATAGCACATAGTATCCACTTTGCAAAATAGAAAAACAACTCAATTCTATTACTCTTTCTAAGCTAACTGAACTATTTGAAGGTAAGATTATTTTTAAATATTATCACAGTCTACAAAATTGTAATAGACTTACCTGTAAGATAGATAGTCCAAATCTTGAACTGCAGTCACCTTGTTGCAATCCCTTTCATTCTTCCATTTCTCTTGAGCTCTTCCTCCTTTTTCCTCTCTCTCTCTCTCTCTCTCTCTCCCCCCCTATGTGTACACAAGACCTTACTTCATACCTACTTCTCTCACTCGACAATAGTTATGGGGAATAATAATTACACTGCCCCTTGATTCTCTTTCCACTCCTATGGAAATTAGCATGCATGGATAGTGGAGAGTATGGAGAAACAACTCCATCTCCTACTCTCCTCGTATCTAGGGAGTGTGCCGAGGAGGGTGAAAGGGAAAGACTCTAACAAGATTTAACTGGCAACTATATTAATAATAATAACTGATAATATTTAATAAAGATAATAAAAATAATAGTAATGTCGATATTGCATACTTTCAAACACTAATTGTGTTCATCTTAAGCACAATTATCGACAAAGAATCTTCACAAATCAACTAAGATCTTAACAACAAGATTAAACATGTTTAGTTGATTTACACACATTGATATGACATCCACAAGGCTTACACCATGCTTCTATCAAATGATGAAAAAGGATTTAACCTTTGTCTTAACGATGACACAGCTTGACAAGAATGAACACGGTCTCTCTCTACTAAGTGTATGTGTGTGTGTTTCCAGATGGCATAAGGATTGTTGCATTCTCACGATCTAGCATCCTCTCCATGGTGATACTCTCTCTCCTCATATTAGAGGGAAAACAACACTATTACTGCATCCACCTCAGTTACATGATGGTAGCTAGTCCATTTCATCATTTTAATCACATATTCAATAATGACATCGTAATCAATTATTTATTGCATATAAATTAATATAAACAAAAATCATTTCCCATCATTACTATAATCATAATATTTTCTTTGACTAACTATATGTCTCCTTGAAAATAATAAAAATAAACACATTAGTTTAAAAACTGGGTGTGACACTATTCCTATGGTTAATACTCAAGACTATGATCAATACCAAAACAAAAAAAGATAGTGAGGTAGAACCATGCTAAGATTATGCCCAAAAAAAAACATAATAATGTTTTATTTCATGATCATATAGATACATAAAAATTAATGCAACTTAGGAAGATTTTCAATAGTAAAAAAAATCCTATATCATAGTTACTATCTCCTCCACATCAGAACATGAATATTTCCCTAACAAAAGTCTGTCCAAAATAAAAAAGGAAAAGAACCTAAAAAGACCACAACATTAACCACTGACAACAACTACAACCAAAATTCTAAAAATAACTCAAAACAAAGGAACTAACGAGTAGTGGGAGACATGGACAATTAAATGGTAGTTACACCTGAAATTCAATTTCTAACATGGAGTCTTCTCTCTTCCTTGAATCTGCTTTTTCAACTAACAACTTGAGTAGTATTTCCAAATTTGAAAAAAATAGTTTGTTAATTAGTTCAGTCTATGTTTATGTATTTAATCCTTGCCCACTTCTCATTTGAATTATGAAATTTTGTGCAGATTTTTTTTTAATCTTGAACACCACTCATTTAGCCTTATCAAGTTGAGTTTTCATGGATGAAAAATAGATAAAATCAATATATGCGAGGTATGTTTTTACTTATAAGTATGATCAACATCTAGGGTATTAGAAGTATGTTTTATATTACTTGTTACTTGTGTAATGGTGGTTTGTTCATAGGATTTGTAATATGGAGATGAAATTCATACTACATACAACTACTTCCCATACGCCATGTTCCAACATAACATGAGGTACACTTTCATTTTGTATAGGTTTGATAGAGATGCAATAGTATTTAAATGAAAAAGTGTATTTGGTGGTAGTGCACTCAACACTATATATTTCCTTGCAACTTATTGATGGCATTCTAATGACTTATTCTCGTAGGGATGCAGTGAAATGCGTGAAAACCAATTTGCAACTAATATGCAAGTAAATTAAATGTAATTGTAATGTGTTGATAGAGAAATTGAGTAAACTTTATGATATTCCTGAAAATTCTAACAAAAAGTTTGTAGAAGTGAAGATAATTTATTCACCCAAGATGTGACTAATGTGAACTAAATGGAAAAATGGGGCTCATCTTATGAAGTAGATGGTACAATGGAACATCCACATTCATTAATTTCCCACTATTATCAACGATCACAAATGACATAATTCATTGCTCAATTTTTTAGAAGGCAAACTAAAATATGGTTTGTAAATGGGTTTGTGCCTTAAATATGTCCCAAAAATTCTAATTGTAATGGCTATAATAACTACATGTTTTATGTGGGAAAAATGTTAGTCTTTTTAGTAGGGAGTAGAATAATGCAAGAGTTGATGCAAAAGATGTTTTGAAGAGATCTATTGGAAATATGCATTGCCATATATAAATAATGAATGCAAAATGGTGTAGTAATGTTTATACAATAATATAACACATAAATACAAATTTTTATGACCATTTTTCTATCTCTTATAAATGTTTTTCAAATAATGTCATGTATTTATCAATGGTTGTTTGTTTAAACATAATTAACATCTAATGATTTCTATAATTTTGATCAAGTTCAGATTTTCTTATGTGCACTTTTTAACACCACACTAAATGTATTCACAAGTAAAGAAACATGTGAAAGTGGCAACACTTACTACCTCTTCCTATTCAATGTCCACAACTTGGACACTTTTCCTATAATGATTTGGAGTGGAGAAATGTTAAGGACAACAATAGGGAAAAAATTTTATTGTATTTCTTGGATACAAAGAGATAGAATTGATGACTTCATCCAAGGTGAGTGAAATAGACGATGTTTTTGCATGAGGTTTCATATTGAAGATAGTCATTCCAATGAATCTCCATCTAAACTTAGAGGGATTAGAATTGGCAAGCCTCTTGTCTATACACGGCGAGCTTTTCATTATATTGAGCATGAAATTTTGCATAGTTTAGTCTTCCTAAATTTAATGTTATTTCATCTTTTTTTTTTAAAAACATTGCATACATTTAAAAAAATTAATTTAATAATAATTTTTCTATCATACATTAGTGTGCATATGGGCTAGATAAATTTAGAGATGTGGACTTGGAACATTATGATTGCACCAAGAAGCCAAAGAATGGTAAGGGTAGTTGAATTGTTAGAAATCACCTTAGATGTGGTTGTAGATGCCACTTTACTATTCGTGTTCTTATTAAGAAGGTTCAACAAGCTCTAATAACATACAATGTGAAGAAGCATGTGGATATCAATGGTAGGCCTTGCAATAGTGAAGAGATATAGAATTTTAGAGGCACTCAATCTTCCTATACTCCAAGAATTAGTGACAAATTAAATGATTGGTTGGAAAGGTTGTTGTTGTTGGGAATGTCATCAAATATCAAGTACATGTAAATCATCATGATATGGTACATGTGAAAGTGACATTTATTAAGGGTCAAACACAACAAGATGATTTTCTCACTCATGATGACATTCTCAATGTTGCCAAGAAGTTAGAGGCATTAGACAAATATGATCATAATGATGCACAAAGTGTTCATATGTGACCAAAAAATAATAATGATAATTTTTTTTATACAAAGAGTACAGAAGCATGACTAACAACCCATTTTTTCTTGGAATCCAACTCTACAACAAAGGGATTGAATGATAAAATATGCTCATAATAGTGTTCTTGCAATGGACTCAACTTTTTGAACAAACAATATGAAGGTTATCCTTGACACTAAAAAATTCTTCTTGTTTTAGTGTTACATGCAATTTTTAATATAGTTGATGAAGTTGTGAAATGTATGCACACACAACATACTCTTTTAGCAATTGATAAAAAACACAATGGTCTTTCTATTGCATGGGTGTTGATGTCTAGAGAAACAATACCTAACTTTACTAAGTGGATGCATCATTTACTCATTATTGCACACATCTATATGCTAGAATGAAAGTTAAATACTTTCATGGCTGATGATGCATGTGTAGAAATTTGTGTAATTAGGTATGATCAACAAATTCTATTACTTTGATAATTGACAAAGATGTACCTTTGAATTGAATTTATCATAATGTTTATGTGTTTTCAGGGAAGTGTTTCAATGTGAGGTTTATCTATGTACTTGACATGTTATGAGGGAATGGATCAAGAAACTTGTTGCTAGGGTCAAGAATCATCAAACAAGGCAGACTATGTTCGAACACCTTGGTGAAATAATACACAAGTCACCAAATGAGCAAGCTGCAATTTTAGATGCAGAATTGTTCATGGAAGAGTACAAAGAGAAACCATCCTATATTAATTATTATAAACAACATCGGTTTGACCATATAGGAATGTGGGCCAAATGTTGTCATACTCTTCCTCATGCTAGACAATAGACAAATGTAGCCATAGATGTTTATCACTCACATTTGAAGCACTTATTTCTGAATGATAAAATATCTTCTTTGAGTAGAAGCGTTGATTGGTTAGTCAACAATCTTACAATATAAGTTTACATATATTATTAGTGGACTCAAATTAGAAAAGACAATAGTTTTTATAGGAATTTCAAGATTGAAAATCTTAAAAACAAGTCATGGTAAAATCACTATCCATCCCTAACAATCATGTGTTCTTTCATGACATAGATAATGATCTTGTCTGGGTTCAAAGACAAACAAATCCTAATAGACATTATAAAGTTGTTCAAGTAAGTGAGGTCTTATCCATATGTGAATGTGATTGGTACATCCAAGGGTTTGTGTGTAAACATGTGATAAATGTCAATGAATTAAGAAAAAAGGTGGGAAGGTCAATGGAAAAGACATTGTAGCTTCTGATCTAAGTTTGCTTCCTTCATTTACTTTGTAAGTTGGTATTAAAATTTAAAGAATTTGACATTTATTTGTTATTGTACACAAGGAAAAGTTGATTTATTTTATGACAAAACTACAAACATGGATCAAGATAATGATGTGCAAGAATACATTAGGTCCCCTGTTGATGCATATGCTGGAAAAGTTAGAGCTAGCCTAGATGTGACACACCATGTTGCAAATGATGGGGTCATCACCACATCATCAATATTAGATATAAGAGACACATCTCGCTCCTCATCATTTGGGTTGTTCAATGTCACATCTACAAATATTGGGTGGGGCTAATCCCCTGGCCTCATGACACTATGGTGAGAGTGCACATAGAGAGGCTCAATTACAAAAATAACTTGGACCTATTTGAACAACCACATCACCTACCCATAGTAGAACAACATGATGATGTGGTCAAGGTGATTGACAAAGAATCAATCTCTCTACATCCTAGCTATTTGATGGGCCAAACTAGACCAAGCCCACATCTATCAATACAACCTTCATATAACATCAGTACTCGACAACCTATCAAAGGTCTGCTGCCAATATAACAAATCATTGAACTAACATGACCTCCTTAAAGCATAGGTGTGTGCTCATGGTGAGTCCCATATGAGATTATGGGGATGCCTATTGGTTGTGTGCACTTGATGTGATTGAATGCCCACACTTGTAGGAGCGTGTAGGTCATAAGACTATGGCCCTATAGTGTACATAGCGGCCTAAATCATGATAAAGGTAGACAAGCATACTTTGACCCCACACAAAGACTATCTCATGCTCCCTCCATTTCCCTGATGGCATGGATGAGGCCACTATTCAGGTGTGCGCCTCACCCATCCAATGTAATGTACAACACAACAATACCAATAAGCACACAATGAACCAAAGGGATGGCACCTCCTCCCTGCTCTAACCATTGCAAGTAGATATGCACTATAGTGTTGCCACACACAACCCAACTAATTGCATACCTCTATCCCTCTTGTACATAGGTAAGTGATTACTTCTCAATGATTGATATGGTATGACCTCACACAAATAGTCTCAAAATGTGGTAAACATCCTCCAATGTGACTGTCATCTATCCCATCAGAATATGAAATTTAGAGGTGTTTACGTCCCATATCTCTATTAGTGCCATAAGCATGTAGTTGTGAAACCCCATATCTGACATGGTGTATACCCAATACACACCCACTCTCCACAACAATGTCACTTCTTGTGTAAGAGAACTATGACGATCTCATAACAATGCGAAGATACTCTTGCCAACATGCTCTTGCATCATCGAAGGATACTACAATCATGAAAATGACATCATATTAGTATTACATTATAAAACATCAAATTTTCAATCTAAAATGTAAAAAAAATTCTAAGTCTTAATGGACACATGCACCTCAAGACACTAGTGCACCCTTCGGACTCTAGCACCATTTTTGGATGTTAGCGCGCACGAAGGATACTAGCACTAGATATGGATGCCAGTGCATCCTAAATATGCTAATGCACCAATGGGATGGCATATTCGACATGGGCCACATTGGGCATGAAAAATAAAGAAAACATATTAAATTTCAAAATGTTGTCTCACCTCACATAAGGTGAGACCTTGTTCCACGCGAAGCCTCAGTGCATCCAATCTTGGTGGTCAAAAGTCTCATCTGCACAACATTTTGGCTCTCTAAACTGCTCCAGGTGCTTGAAATTTTTCAAATTAGGTAAATTCAAATGAATAGTAAAATTAAAAATGATATACTATTTATAGTAAAATTTTAAAATTTTCAAAATTTCTGAAGCACCTATTGCACATAAAATTCAATAACTTGGGCCTACGAGCAAGGATTTTTTTAGTGGCAAATCTTTGTCAATTGGTGAATAGTTCATATCTGCACATTTGAATTTGGTGAATATATTACTACTAGTGAGGGGCCAAATCACCCGGATTTTATGAATTATCGGTCAAATGCATTTCAATTCTCCATCAATTTATTTTATGAGGCATTTGTAACTAATATTTTCACTAGAGTAACCTATGTGTTTCTAATAGTGATTCAACTGGAATTTCGGAGGCATGTATTAATTTTCCCACATATTCCCCAATAGCATTACAACGTTCACCATGTATGAGGACCCATTTCGCCAACACCATTATAACTCCATGTGAATCCAAGGGTTGTAATCACCTTGAAAATTACAACATATGTGTTTGATCAAGGTTTGATTCACCCAACATTTGTATACACCATGTTATATCATGCGGAATTCGCCAAATTTTTAATACATCGTTTAAAAATCCTTCTTAATTCACCAAATATAGATTGATACAAATACAATCAAATGTTCAATTTATTCTTTTACACATTTTGTTATGCTCTGAGCTCTCGAATCCTTAATTCAGATCATAGGCAAGTTACAACTACAGGCATTAACCAATCAGTGAAAACCTAAAGATAAGTGATCATTTGAATTTCTTTACAGTGTTAAAAGATTATTTATCTCTTTTCTAGTTTTACCTCATTCATATAGATGATATTGAGTAGGGAGACATCTAGGGAGGCCAAGGAACTATGGTCAATGATTCCTTCTTAAACAAAAAAGACATTTTTTTTGCAGCGTTTATTTTGTGAGAGGTGTCGAGCAGGAACAAGTTTGTTGAAAGCAGTATAGGGAGGCCATTAAAATGTAGAAACATAATGTCATACTTTGGTAATGTTTGTGGTCCATCAAATGGAGCTACAACATCAACACTTATGCCATATAATGACTAACAATCCCAAGACAATAACTCAGATGAAGATCTGAATGAGTTATATGACTTGGATCAGGATGAAAATGCCATAGATGATGTTCCAAGGGATACCTAGGCCCAGGATAGAGGAAGTAAGTTCATTGACTTGGATGTCGATGCCATAGATAATGTTCTAGGTTGTGCCCAAGGTAGCCGAAATGAGTTCATTAACTTGGATGCCAATCCCACAGATGATGTTCTAGGTGGTACCCAGGTTGGCAAGAATGATAATATGAATAAATCGACCTCAACAAGTGATAAGGACTTGATGTAGATCTTGCATGCAAGGGGAGAAGATAAACCAACTAAAAAATGGGGCATGAGTGGGCTATGACAAGGAATTTTTAGATTGATTGGGTTTCAAAGTACCCATTCATTGAATTAGTGCAGAATGCAAACAAAGATGAGCCTCCAACAAAATGTAAGAGTAATATTTGAAGTTGTATCTTAGGGACAAGAAGTTACAGCTAAAACTTGACATTATAGAAAAACATATTGGTACAGTTTATGAAAAACAAATCATAGATGGAAAGGAAAAATCAATGATAAGATGGAAAACAAAGGAAGAATGTCTTCATGTTAAGAATGCCCTTGAATATGATGTGCATATGCAAAGAAAGGCAAAGCTTTCTGTAGGTGGAGGTTCAATTGAAGCTCAATTTGGAAAGATGATGGGAGAAGCACAAATGGAAAAAACTGTTTAGTTGAGTGTTGTTTTTCATATTTTAACCAGAGAGCATCCTATGACTGACTACCCATAATATAATAGTTTATTATCTTTTATGGGTATTTCTAACTTTCCTAACACACATTGATCAACAAATAGTGGATAGGAATGGGCAAGTTGTCTTGTTGAGGTTGAAAAACAAGATTTACAAGAAAAATGAAACAATCAACATTTATTGCATTATCTTTAGATGAAGTTACAATAGTAGATAATACTTCTTGGGTATGTATGCATGTTTATACTATATAAAAAATTGTCCACCATCATCATCTACTCTCTATTTATAAAATGAAGGAGAATGCGACATCACAAAATCTATTTGAACTAATTAAGAAATCTTTGCATGAAATTGGAGGTATGGATGACTACACAATTGCCAAAAAGTTGGTGTGTGTAGGGGCTAATGGAGTTTCAATAATGCAAAGTCATAGGAATGGTCTTTGTGTAAAGATACAAACTTCTATTTCACCATACATGATTTCTATTCATTGCATGGCCCACAGAATGAATTTAGCATTTAAAATTGTGAGCAAGTTTTCTACAATATCAAAAGTTGAAGATCTAATCTGCAAGCTCTACTCATACTTTTTCTGAAGTCCCAAATGGTTTATGGAATATCAATAATTTTTTGATGGAATAACTTCAATAAATAAGTATCTTAAGGATGTTGATAGCAAATGGATCTCCTTGTATAGATCAACGTAATGAGTTTTTTTCAGAATATCAATCCATGATTGGATTAATGTATGAACATTGCCACACAATAGACAGAGCTCTTGACCTCTTACATAGGTTAAGTGATAGAGAAACTCCTAACATTATCTAGTATTCTTCTCATGCTAGAGGAAATGAACATTCTTGTGAAAAAATCCCAAGATAGAACTATGTATATTTCATAATATACTAAACTACATAAAATGATATGCATGACTCTCGATAATCTATATCTATTAGAGCAGTCATTTATAAGTCTAAAGTTTGTTAGCTAACACTTGATGACAAATGTGAACAATTATGCTAATTATTTATAGTTTAATGCAAGTAGGGATTTATGTGTCTCTGTATGGGGATATGAGATACCAATGCACCATTTTATCAGGGTCAGGCACACTATCAAAGAAGTACCTATTATTAGGGAAGCTTTTGACAACATTGTTAATTATGTAAATACTACTTTAAACTTATTGATGGCCTTCTAATGACTTTTTCTTGTAGGGTTGTAGTGAAATATGTGGAAACTAATTTTCAACTACTATGAAAGTAAATTAAATGTAACTGTAATGTGTTGATAGAGAAATTGAGTAAACTTCATGATATTCCTGAAAAATCTATCAAAAAGTTTGTAGAAGTGAAGATAATTTATTCACCCAAGATGTGACTGATGTGAACCAAATTGAAAAATGGGGCCCATCTTATGAATTAGATGGTACAATGAAACTTCCACATTCATTAATTTCCCACCATTATTTTTTTTGGATTAAAGATAGTTCATTTATATTACCAAAATTGAAGCTGTATAGATACATATATCATGGCCAGGCGGCCCACCATAGTAGGACTTCATAGATTATATCACTTAATACAAAAGTAAGCCAAGATTTACATGTGGGTATAGATCTATTTATGCACTGTAATGATCAAAATATCATAAAGTAGTTCTAACATATTAATTTGCTATCTAATCAACAATATGTATTTCCTCTAAGGCTTCTGAAGGAGCATATTCCGACACTGGTTCAACATCTACCACATCTATCGCTGAAGAATCTATATCTAGTTCCAAATTTGTGTGATCAATGTCATCTCCATCAACATACACCATCTGATCCTGATGTCTGAGTCCTATGATCTATTTTCATGCCTGGATCCTGCAAGGTGTAAAGTTTTGAATCTCTTTTGTAAATCTTCCAGTCTCATGTTGAAAGAATGGCAGGCTTTACTTGTGTCTTGAAGTCCCATCTTTGACAGAGCAACATCATTATCTTGTATTGAAGAACACTCATTCTTTGCAGCCTTTGATAGATTAACCAGTTGATTTTCCACTACCATTGCCATCTGTAAGAAGAGATCAGCATGCGCGAGTCTTGCATCAGACCCAGTACGAAATCTTAGATTGCCTTGAAATTGGTCCTCATTCCTCTTTTTCCACAAAATCCATAAAACTTCAGTTGTCAATACTAGCCAAAATAAATTAGTTTTAGAATCAAAACTAGAAACATGACCAAATAAAATCCCAAACTTGCACATTGGATCACATAAAGACCAGTTTGGTATTTTTCCCATAAACAAATTCTAGACTTGACAAGCATAAGGACACTCAAAAAAGATATGGTCAAAGTTCTCATAGATATTACAGATACGACATACATAATTGTTATGACCAACTGGTAAATTTTTTAGGCTTAATAGCTATCTAAAGCAACCTTGCTTGGGTTCCAAGGGCTTAGTCCAAAAAGACCTAAAAAAACAACCTAACTTCCTAAAACTTACATCACAGTTCCAAGTCTTGACACAATGCTCAAAGATCTCATTTGAGTTCCCAAGAAGCTTATAGATCCTTTTGGATTCACAAACCTTCAGCTTGAATCCATCTTTCCATCTTAGTTTACCCAACCAATCATGTTCATAGAGAAGACTTGGCTGAGCAGGGTTACTTGAGTAAGCTGAAAAGAGCACATAATATGTTCTTCTTTAAGTATCTTTCAGCCCAAAATCAGATTTTAAACTTTCCCAACTTTTAAAACCACACGAGGTGACCACATCTTGAAAGGCAGACAAGCCCATTTTATGCCACTTGAGGCTAGAGCAAGCTTGAATGAGAGCTACATGCCTTTCTTTATACTTCAATGACCACCATATAGAACTATGTTTTCCCCACTAAGCTAAAGAGCCATCCCTTCCTGGACAAGAGATAAGTTTTTTGATACCTTCCCAAGCTTTCCAAATAGAGGCAAAAACCAATAACACGAAGGGCTTCACTTTAAAGTCCCCAAAAAGATAGTCATAAGGATGCCAATTATTCCAACCTAAATATCCTCTCGGCCTAGCCAGTTTGATATTGTTTCTCACTAATACTTTCCATGGTTCATTGCCATCCATTAAATTTATAATCCATTTAGCTACTAAAGCCAACCCCTGTAACTTTAGATCTATTAATCCAAGTGCCCCATGGTCTCTGTAAATACACCACCATTTCCAATTAATAAAATGTTTCTTACTCTTCCCTTTTCCATCAGACCAAAGAAAGAATTTGATCACTTTCTAAATACTTTCTATCTGCATGTTAGAGAATAGCCACTTGGATGCATAGTACACAGTATAAGCTGACATATTTTTTTGGCACACTTGAAATCTCCTAGCTAAGGATAGAGCTTGTCCATTCAAATTCTTGAGTTTAATATCTATTTTAGAAAACAACCAATCCCACATATGTTTGAGAGAGGGATCAGTAGCAAAAGGAATTCCTAAAAACCTTACCAACTTTCTGGGACCTCCCCATTGCCACTCATTTTCACCAAGCCAATCAGGAGGGGATTCATACCAACCAATAAGAGTAGATTTGTTGAAAGAGACCTTGGCACCTAAGGCAGAGCAAAATTTATCTAATCTAATCTTTAAGTTTTTTAAGTTTTCTTTTTCTATTACAGGATATAGGGCAGTATCATTTGCAAACTGCATGTTAAGGAGAGGAGTTCCATCTGGTAGGTCAATTCCTTTAAAGCTGCCTGAAATTCTATTAGTTCTCAAAATATAAAATAAAACTTCAGAGGCAATAACAAATAAAGAAAGAGCCAAAGGGCAACCTTGTCTAATGGATCTCCCCATTAGGAAGGAAGAAGTGAGAACCCCATTGATTTCGACTTGATCAGATGCATCCCTAAAAAGCATTTCTACCATCCTTACAAATTCCATTGGAAACTTGAAAGCCTTGAGAACACATATTATGAACAACCATTCCACTATGTCGTAAGCTTTTTTAAAATATAAAATAAAATCCCTACATTTTGTCCAGATTCCTTAACCCAGTGAGTAGCCTCCCAGCTAGTTAAAAGGTTCTCTAGGATATATCTACCTTTAATGAATCATGTCTATGTCAGATTTATTATGGAGGGTAAAATATCAACCAGTCTTCTTGCCAACACTCTGGCAATAATTTTATATGAGACATTGAGTAAGGTAATAGGCCTCCAATTTCTCAGATTGGATTTATCACCACCTTTGGGCAAAAGTTTAATAACCCCTTTGTTAATGTCCTTTCCCAATGTTCCCTTCCCTATGGCCTCTTTATATACATAAAAGAGATCATCAACAACCCATTCAATATTAGTTTTATAGAATTCCACTGGAAGTCCATCTATCCCGGGGGATTTGCAATTACTTATTGATATTATGGCATTTTTAATTTCTTCTTTGGATACATTTTGCTTTAATTTCTCTGCCATAGACTCATCAATTTTCCTAGGACAAATTAGTGTACAAAGCCTCTGTGCATCAACACAATCTGCATTCCCATCTTCAGCTTTGAAGAAGTTTTCATAGAAGTTTTTAAACAGCTTCTTTATATCACTCAAATCTGTGTATATATTGCCATTTTATGTGATAGACTCAATATGTTCTTGTTTGAACTTACTCCTTAATATATTGAAAAAATATTTAGATCCCCTATCTCTGCCCTTAATCTAGTTTAGCCTGGCCCTATTTTTAGCACTTTGAGCTCTAAGGGTCTCAAAACATTTGAGTTTGTTTTTAGTGACACTCATTGAAGCAATCGGATCATCATCAAATGGGGCAACTTGTAGTTTTTTCTCAGATTCCAAAAACTCTTTCTGAAGCTCTCTTTCCTCCTTTCTTCTATCCATCGCATATTTTTTACCACAGATTTGAAATACTTCTTTACATGCCTTGATAAGAACTGACTAGTATTTGCTGGCATTATGGTGGACATGAGTATTTTTAATGATATTCCTAACTACCAATATACCTTGTTTGCAGTCTTCATTATTAAGTAGCATGACATTGAGTTTAAAAGAGTTTGTTGCTTTAGGCTTAGAAACAATGTCTTGAGCAATAAAGAGAATTTATGCACATATTAGATGATGATCAGATAAAGAACTTAGTATTACTTTGACTGCATTATCCCCCTGAGAATTTTTAAACTGAAAAAATTCTTTATTAACATACATTTTGTCAAGTCTACTATATATTCTTCTATTACCTGATTGGGCATTGCAGCATGAAAACGAGATTCCATTACTTCTGCTTTTAGCACCTTCCAGAGGATCCATCAACCTAAGGGACTTCTTAAAACTAAGCCAAAAAAAAATTTCGTTGCCTTTCCACTCTGCATTGTTACCTCCTATCTTATCTTCTCTACTTTCGACCATATTGAAGTCTCCTACAAAAATCCATGGGATCTTTGGGAGATGAGTGGTTAACCATTCCCATAGCTCCCCCTTTATCTATGATCATTTGATGCATAAAGAGGGCAAATGCTAAATTTCTCTCCATTTTTATCAAATCAGGCCTAGGCTGCCCTATTACAAGGGGAGAATCCAAATTGTGAGATATACAGCCCCCACTCTGGCTTTATTACTATTGTAGTACCTCCTTTTCCCTTACCATGCCTTGTGTGAGTTTTAAGGGAATCCTTCCAAATGAATCTAAGTATATTATCTAACTAAAAATTAGTAGCTTTAATTTCCTGTAGCATTAGAAAATCATTGTTCTTGTGCTTGTTAACCAGATCTCTAACAATGTACTATCTATCTGGGGATTCGAAGCTCCTCACATTCCAACTGATGCATTTCATGGAGAATAAATTTAATAAATCTATGATCCAACTCATTGGGCCTCTTCCTTAGAAACACCCATATTATCGAAATGCTTAGGAAGCTTCCCTCTTTTCACCCTTTTACAGTCACTAAACTTCCTTCTAACATACTTCCTCTTTTTTCTATCTCCCTCACTTTGGACATGCCATAATTTCTTCTACATCATCCATTCCATCCTTAGAAACCTCGGCTACCTTAATGGGGATTTCGGAGTCAGCCTTTAATGGGTCTAGTGGTCTAGATTGAGAGGGGAGCCCAAGCTGCTGCACAACTTCTTTCATTTTCCTCCCCAACAAATCTTCTATGATTTTCATTAGAGCAAGTTGTTGCACATTTTTCTTAGCAGGAACCAGTCCCGAGTTATCTCCAACACTTAATAGCTTCTCAGTAATATCGAACTTCCTTACAACAAAGGATTGGTCTAAACTTATAGCAATTGGATTATTATCACCTTCCAAAACTAAATCCCAGATTGCTTTGTCCTCATCAAAAAGAGGGTTCACTATATTTGGAACATCCATTTCCAAAGCATTGTATGAGGGGATTACGACTTCCGGAGGGGAAATTTTAGGTTCAGCAGCAATAGTGCTGCCAAAGATCAAATTATGCTTGTCAACAGAAGGAGAGGGGAATGGTGTAGACTCAACCATCTCAGAAAAGCCAAGCACATCTTTACCATAAGGGATATCCTCCAATTTTAATTTCTCTAAGTTGTTCCTAACTTCTTTAAGAGCACCTTCTAGAGACCCGGGGCCTAGCTGGGGAGGTCAAGAGCACATAATAAGCTTGGACACTAGAGGAATAGTATTTTTTGCCTTAGCATCCAGGACACTTCTATGCCCACCACCCCTCGAGCCAAGAATATTTTTAGCAAAATCCCTTGGTTCAAAACGGTTCTTAACATTTGTCAATTTTATAATTGGGCAATCTTTCCTTAACTGCCCATCAAATTTGCATAAAAAACAAGAATTAAGTCCCCCTAGGCTGACAATTGCACATTCAACAATTTTATTGTCAAGGTTCACTTGTAACACCTCAGGTATATGAATCCCTAGTTTGAGGGACACCAAAACCCTAGCATCCAAATGAGGTAAAGTCATTCGTGAATCTTCTACTTTTAAAATTTTTTCCACGGATTCTAGTAAGTTAGGCAAAAATGCCCAGAGGTAAATAGGTAAGTCCTTAACCAGTAGCCATTTGGGGACTGAGCAAAACTTAATATCTTGCATGGAAGCCACAAGGCTCCATTGAAACAATTTAAACAAGGATCTTCCTACGTTCCACATCTCTCTCTCTAAAATTTTCTCTTGCATAGCATGATTTTTAAGGATTATCACAAATATGCCTTTCAAAATCATTCTACAAAAAGAAATATAAACCCCCATCTTTTTCCCCAAACAAAGTATAACCAATTGTCAAAAACTTTTCTTTCTAATTATGCTAATTATTTATAGTTTAATGCAAGTGGGGAGTTATGTGTATCTGTATGGGGATATGAGATACCAATGCACCATTTTATCAGGGTCAGGCACACTATCAAAGAAGTACCTGTTATTAGGGAAGCTTTTGACAACATTGTTAATTATGTAAGTACTACTTTAAACTTATTGATGGCCTTCTAATGACTTATTCTTGTAGGGCTGTAGTGAAATGTGTGGAAACTAATTTTCAACTACTATGCAAGTAAATTAAATGTAATTGTAATGTGTTGATAGAGAAATTGAGTAAACTTCATGATATTCCTGAAAAATCTATCAAAAAGTTTGTAGAAGTGAAGATAATTTATTCACCCAAGATGTGACTGATGTGAACCAAATTTAAAAATGGGGCCCATCTTATGAATTAGATGGTACAATGGAACTTCCACATTCATTAATTTCCCACCATTATCAACGATCACAAATTACATAATTCATTAATCAATTTTTCAGAAGGCAAACTGAAATATGGTTTGTAAATGGGTTTATGCCTTAAATATGTCTCAAAAAATTCTAATTGTAATGGCTATATTAGCTACATGTTTTATGTGGGAAAAATGTTAGTCATTTTAGTAGGGAGTATAATAATGCAAGAGTTGATGCAAAAGATGTTTTGAAGAGATATATTGGAAACATGCATTGCCATTTATAAATAATGAATGCAAAATGGTGTAATAATGTTTATACAATAATATGAAACATAAATACAAATTTTTATGACCATTTTTCTATCTCTAATGAATGTTTTTCAAATAATGTCATGTATTTATCAATGGTTATTTGTTTAAGCATAATTAACATATAATGCTTCCTATAATTTTGAACAAGTTCAGATTTTATTATGTTCATTTTTTAACACCACACTAAATGTATTCACAAGTAAAGAAACATGCAAAAGTGGCAACACTTACTACCTCTTCCTATTCAATGCCCACAACTTGGACACTTTTCCTCTAATGATTTAGAGTGGAGCAATGTTAAGTACAACAATAGGGCAAATTTTTGATTGTATTTCTTGGATACAAAGAGATAGAATTGATGACTTCATCAAAGGTGAGTGAAATAGATGATTTTTTTGCATGAGGTTTCATATTGAAGATAGTCATTCCAATGAATCTCCATCTAAACTTAGAGGGGTTAGAATTGGCAAGCCTCTTGTCTATACACATTGAGCTTTTTGTTATATCGAGCATGAAATTTTGCATAGTTTAGTCTTCCTAAATTTAATGTTATTTCATCTTATTTATTTTTTTCTTTTAAACATCTCATACATTTAAAAAATAATAATTTAACAATAATTTTTCTATCAGACATTAGTGTGCATATGGGCTAGATGACTTTAGAGATGTGGACTTGGAATATTATGATTGGCACCAAGAACGGTAAGGGTAGTCGAATTGGTAGAAATCACCTTAGATGTGGTTGTAGGTGCCACTTTAATATTCGTGTTCTTATTAAGAAGGATCAACAAGCTCTAATAACATATAATGTGAAGAAACATGTCGATATCAATGATAAGCCTTGCAATGGTGAAGAGACATAGAATTTTAGAGGCACTCGAGTTTTCTATACTCCAAGAATTAGTGATGAATTAAATGATTGGGTGGAAAGGTGTTTTTTGTTGGGAATGCCATCAAATATTGTACGCGTAAATCATCATGAGATGGTACCTGCGAAAGTGATATTTATTAAGGGTCAAACACAACAAGATGATTTTCTCACTCATGATGCCATTATCAATGTTACTAATAAGTTAGAGGCATCATATAAATATGATGATAATGATGCACAAAGTATTCATATGTAAGCAAAAAATAATAATGAATTTTTTTTACAAAGAGTACAAAAGCATGACTAACAACCCATTTTTTCTTGGAATCCAACTCTGCAATAAAGGGATTGGATGATAAAATATGCTCATAATAGCATTCTTGCAATGGACTCAAATTTTTGAAGAAACAATAAGAAGGTTATCCTAGACACTAAAAAATTCTTCTTGTTTGAGTGTTACATGCATTTTTAATATAGTTGATGAAGTTGTGAAATGTATGCAATTTATGTTTTATACTCTTTTAGCAATTGATCAAAAGCACAATGGTATTTCTATTGCATGAGTGTTGATGTCTAGAGAAACATACCTGACTTTACTGAGTGGATGCATAATTTACTCATTGTTTCACACATCTATATGCTAGAATGGAAGTTAAATGCTTTCAGGGTTGATGATGCATGTGTATAAATTTGTGTAATTAGGTATGATCAACAAATTCTATTACTTTGATAATTGACAAAGATGTACCTTTGAATTGAATTTCTCATAATGTTTGTGTTTTCAAGGAAGTGTTTCAATGTGAGGTTTATCTATGTACTTGGCATGTTAGGAGGGAATGGATCAAGTAACTTGTTGCTAGGGTGAAGAATCATGAAACAAGGCAGACTCTATTTGAACACCTTGGTGAAATAATGCACAAGTCACCAAATGAGAAAGCTACAATTTTAGATGCATAATTATTCATGGAAGAGTATAAAGAGAAACCATCCTATATTAGTTATTAGAAACAACATCGGTTTGACCATATAGGAATGTGGGCCAAATGTTGTCATACTCTTCCTCATGCTAGACAATAGACAAATGTAGCCATAGATGTTTATCACTCACATATGAAGCACTTATTTCTCAATGATAAAATATCTTCTTCGAGTAGAAGGGTTGATTGGTTAGTCAAGAAGCTTACAATATAAGTTTACATATATTATTGGTGGACTCAAATTAGAAAAGACAATAGTTTTTATAGGAATTTCAAGATTGAAAAGTTTGAAAACAAGTCATGGATAAAATCACTATCCATCCCTAACAATCATTTATTCTTTCATGACATAGATAATGATCTTGTTTGGGTTCAAATCCAAACCAATCCTAATAAACATTATAAAGTTGTTCAAGTAAGTGAGGTCTTCTCCATATGTAAATGTGACTGGTATATCCAAGGGTTTGTGTGTAAACATGTGATAAATGTCAATAAAGTAAGAAAAAAGGTGGGAAAGGTGAACAGAAAAGACATTGTAGCTATTGATGTAAGTTTGCTTTATTCATTTACTTTGTAAGTTAGTATTAAAATTTAAAGAATTTGACATTTATTTGTTATTGTACATGTTGGAGTAGGTGTGTTGTACACCTTGCATAACATTGGTACTATTTTATTATGTAAAATAAATATTTAATTATGGTGCATCGTTTGATGTGTTTAGCCACATTGGATATTTATTTGGATGCCACTTGTAATCATTGTATGTAACATTGGGTTAATTACTTTATTTGTAATTATTTGATTAATTGGGAAAACTTAGTACCAATAATCAAATGTGGGGTCAATAGTTTTGTACACACATGGGTAGTTGTAGAGGTTGGTTGAGTTAGCCATTTGGCTTGTTGGTTGGGTTGTAGCTTCTCTTGCAGGTTGCATATGTGAGGGTTTGAAGCATGGCATGGGATGTATGGTTACATGCTTGTTCACATGGATTGAAAGTAGAGAGAGCTTGATGTTTTAGAGGTTATCTTTGTATATGTATTTGCTGATTATTGCTAAATAATACATGAGAGATGCATGCTTTTGGAGGCTGGGTTTTTCCCTCTATGAGGGTTTTCCCAGGTTATATCTTGTGTCACCATTAATGGTATGATTGTCTATTTCTTTTGCATGTGGATTTCTAGTTTACTGCACATTGAATCTCTTATTGGGTTATGAGGAATTTGTCTCTATGGCTGCATATTTCTAATAGTACACAAGGAAAAGTTGATTTATTTGATGACAAAACTACAAACATGGCTCAAGATAATGATGTGCAAGAAGACATTAGGTCCCCCATTGGTGCATATGCTGGAAAAATTAGAACTAGTTTAGATGTGACACACCATGTTGTAAACGATGGGGTCACCACCACATCATCAACATCAAATATAAGAGACACATCCTACTCCTCATCATTTGAGTTGTTCAATGTCACATCTACAAATATTTGGTGGGGATGATCCCCTGGCCTCACGACACTATGGTTAGAGCGCACATAGGGAGGCACAATTACAAAAATAACTTGGACCTATCTGAACTACCAAATCACCTACCCATAGTAGAACAACATGATGATGTGGTCAAGGTGACTGACAAAGAATCAATCTCTCTACATCCTAGCCATCTGATGGGCCATACTAGACCAAGCCCACATCTATCAATACAACCTTCATATAACATTAGTACTCAACAACCTGTCAAAGGTCTGCCGCCAAAATAACAAATCATCAAACTACCACGGCCTCCTCAAAGCATAGGTGTGTGCTCATGGTGAGTCCCATATGAGCTTGTGGGGATGCCTACTGGTCATGTGCACCTGATGTGATCAAATACCCACACTTGTAGGAGCATGTAGGTCATAAGACTATGGAGCTATAGTGTACATAGTGGCCTACATCATGATAAAGGTGGGCAAGCATACTTTGACCCCACACAAAGACTATCTCATGCTCCTCCATTTCTCTGATGGCATGGATGAGGCCACCATGTAGGTGTGCACCTCACCCATCTAGTGTAATGTACAACACAATGATAACAATAAGGACATAATGAACCAAAGGGATGGCACCTCCTCCCTGCTCCAGCCATTGGAAGTAGATATGCCCCATAGTGTTGCCAAACACGATCCAACTAATTGCATACCTCTATCCCTCTTGTAAATAGGTAAGCGATTACTACTCAATGATTGATATGGTATGACCTCACACAAATAGTCTCAAAATGTGATAAACATCCTCCAATGTGACTATTATCTCTCCCATTAGAAGATGAAAGTTAGAGGTGTCTATGTCCCATGTCTCCATTAGTGCCATAAGCATGTAGTCATGAAACCCCATGTTTGACATGGTGTATACCCAATATACACCCACTCTCCACTACAAGATCACCTCCTATGTAAGAGAACTAAGACGATCTCATAGCAATGCGAATATACTCCTGTCGGAATGCTCTCGCATCATCAGAGGATATTGTAATCATGAAAATGACATCATATCAATATTACATTATAAAACATCAAATTTTTAATCTAAAAATGCAAAAAAATCTAAGTCTTAATGGATGCATGCACCTCAAGACACCAACGCACACTTCGGACCCTAGCACCATTTTAGATGTTAGCGCGCACAGAGGATACTAACACTAGATATGGATGCTAGTGCATCCTAAAGATGATAGTGCACCAATGGGATGGCAGTATTCCACATCGGCCCATTGGGCATGAAAAACAAGGAAAAAAACATATTAAATTTCAAAATTTTGACTCATCTCACACAAGGTGAGACCTTGCTCCACGCGAAGCCTCAGTGCATCCAATCTTGGTGGTTAGAAGTCTCATCTGCATGACATTTTGGCTCTCTAAATTGCTCTAGGTGATTGAAATTTTTCAAATTAGGTAAATTCAAATGAATAGTAAAATTAAAAATGTTTTACTATTTATAGTAAAATTTTAAAATTTTAAAATTTTTTGAAGCACCTATTGCACAAAAAATTCAATAACTTGGGCCTGTGAGCAAGGATTTTTTTAGTGGCGAATCTTCGCCAATTGGCGAGTAGTTCATATCCACAAATTTGTATTTGGCAAATATATTGCTACTAATGATGGGCCAAATCGCATGGATTTTACGAATTATTAGTCAAATGCATTTCAACTCACCATCGATTTATTTTATGAAGCATTTGTAACTAATATTTTTGCTAGAGTAACCTTTGTGTTTCTAACGATGATTCACGTACAATTTTAGAGGCATGTATTAATTTTCCCACATATTCGCCAATAGCATTACAACATTCACCGTGTATGAGGACCCATGTCGCCAACACCATTATAACTCCATGCTAATTTGAGGGTCATAATCACCTTGAAAATTACAACGTATGTGTTTGATCAATGTCTAATTCTCCCAACATTTGTATGCACCATGTTATAATCATGTAGAATTTGCCAATTTTTTACCACATCATTTAAAAATACTACTTAATTTGCCAAATATAGATTGATATAAATACAATCAAAACAATTTAATATTTTACACATTTTATTCTACTCTGAGCTCTCGAATCCTCAATTCATATCATAGGCAAGTTACAAATACGAGCATTAACAATTTAGGGAAAGCCTAAAGATAAGTGATCATTGGAATTTCTTTACAGTGTTATAAGATTATTTATCTCTTTTCTAGTTTTACTTCATTCATACAGATGATATTGAGTAGGGAGACATCTAGGGAGGCTAGGGAACTATGGTCTATGATTCCTTCTTAAACAAAAAAGACATTTTTTGTAGACTTTATTTTGTGAGAGATGTCGAGCAGGAACAAGTTTGTTGAAAGAGGTAAAGGGAGGCCATCAAAATGTAGAAACATAATGATACTTTGGTAATGTTTGCGGTCCATCAAATGGAGCTACAACATCAGCACTTGTGCCATATAATGATGAACAAACCCAAGGCAATAACTCAGATGAAGATCTGAATGAGTTAATTGACTCGGATCAGGATGACAATGCCGCAGATGATGATCTAGCAGATACCTAGGCCCAGGGTAGAGGAAATAAGTTCATTGACTTGGATGTCGATGCCACAGATAATGTTCCAGGTGGTGCCCAAGGTAGCCGAAATGAGTTCATTCACTTGGATGCCAATGCCATAGATGATGTTCCAGGTGGTACCCAGGGTGACAAGAATGATTTTATTAATAAATTAACCTCAACAAGTGATAAGGACTTGATGTATATCTTGCATGCAAGGGGAAAAGATAAACCAAATAAAAAATGGGGCGTGAGTGGGATATGACAAGGAAATTTTAGATTGATTGGGTGTCAAAGCACCCATTCATTGAACCAGTGCAGAATGCAAACAAAGATGAACCTCCAACAAAATGCAAGTGTAAGATTTGAAGTTGGAAATATCGTAGGGACAAGAAGTTGTAGCTAAAACTTGACATTATTGAAAAACGTATTGGTAAAGTTTATGAAAAACAAATCATAGATGGAAAGGAAAAATCGGTGATAAGATAAAAAATAAAGGAAGAATGTATTCATGATAAGAATGCCCTTGAATATGATGCACATATGCAAATAAAGGTGAATCTTGATGCACGTGGAGGTTCAATTGAAGCTCAATTTGGAAAAATGATGGGAGAAACACAAATGGTAAAAACTATTTAGTTGAGTGTTGTTTTTCATATTTTGACCAGAGGGCATCCTATGACTGACTACCCATAGTATAATAGTTTATTATCTTTTATGGGCATTCCTAACTTTCCTAACAGACATTGGTCAACAAACAGTGGATGAGAATGAGAAAGTTGTCTTGTTGAGGTTTAAAAACAAGATTTATAGGAAAAATAAAACAATCAACATTTATTGCATTATCTTTAGATGAAGTTACAATAGTAGATAATACTTCTTGGATATGTATGCATGTTTATTTTGTATAAAAACATGTCCACCAACATAATCTACTCCATTTATAAAATGAAGGAGAATGCAACATCGCAAAATCTATTTGAAGTAGTTAAGAAATCTTTGAATGAAATTGGAGGTATGGATGACTACATAATTGCTAAAAAGTTGGTGTCTGTAGGGGCTGATGGAGCTTCAGTAATACAAGGTCATAGGAATGTTCTTTGCGTAAAGCTACAAATTTCTATTTCACCATAAATAATTTCTATTCACTGCATGGCCCATAGAATGAATTTAGCATTTAAAATTGTGAGCAAGTTTTTTACAATATCATAAGTTGAAGATCTAATCTGTGAGCTCTACTCATACTTTTATCGAAGTCGCAAATGGTCTATGGAATTTCAACAATTTTCTAATGGAATAACTTTAGGGAATAAGTTTCTTAAGGATGTTGATAGCAGATGGATCTCCTTGCATGGATCAATGGAATGAGTTTTTTTCAAAATATCAATCCTTGACTGGAGTAATGTATGAACATCGCTAGATAGTAGATAGAGCTCTTGACCTCTTACATAGGTTAAGTAACATAGAGACACTCATAACATTATCTAGTATTCTTCCCATGCTAGAGAAAATGAGCATTCTTGTGAAAAAAGCCCATGACAGAACTATGTATATTTCAAAAAATACTAAACTACGTAAAATGATATGCATGACCCTCAATAATCTATATCTATCAGAGCAATCATTTATAAATCTAAAGTTTGTTAGCTAACACTTGATGAAAAATGTGAACAATTCTACTAATTATTTACAGTTTAATGCAAGTGGGGAGTTATGTGTCTCTGTATGGGGATATGAGATACCAATGCACCATTTTACGAGGGTTAGGTGCACTATCAAAGAAGTACCTATTAGAAAGGAAGCTTTTGACAACATTGCTAAATCTGTAAGTCCTACTTTATAGGATATTGTGAAATCTCTTTCCTCAGAGATTAGAGATTGATTCCATCATGATGAACTGCTTGAAGCCATGTCTATTGTGTATCCTTAATAGTGGGTCAACTATTAACCAACTGATTTTCATAACAAGATAAAGACCTTAGTCAATCATTTTTCCAAAAGTTCAAAATTCAATGGACAACAAATAGAAGGAATTATAAATAAATCTAAACTTATAGAGCAATTAGCCCATTTTGCAACATCAATGATGGAACAATTTAAACTCATGGAGAGTCCCCACATAGATGGATCGATAACAAATCTTTGGGCAACCTTAAGTCAAAGAAAGATATGGTGTGATTCAATATTGGAATATCTCAAACTTGTTGATTTATGTCAAACCATGATATTGGGGCCAGTGGAGGATGAAATATTTTTTAGTGTATTAGGGTTCTTGAAATCAAAGATAAGAAACAAACTTAACAATAATTTGGAAAATTGCTTGAGGATGTATACAACTAGGTATGATATCCGGAGTTTTCCTTTTGAAAGGGCACTCACAATCTAGAGGTCCATATGTGAAAGAAGAGGGTTCTACAACACTTCAAACCATACCGACACACATGACAGTGGCACAATGAAGAACACATGTAGTGGTAGTGAGGAGGTGCACTTAAGAGGACGTATGTAGTTGTAGAGGGAAGAAAATGAAGACCAGGATTAGGATGGCTCTCAATCGCAGGGTCAAAGTGAGTAGATGAATTGGCAAATGGAAGAGATTTAGCACCTACTAGGTATTTATAATGTATTTCATATTCCAAACTCCAAATTGTTGTTGATGATATTTTATTTTTCTATCACTGAACAGTGAATCTTGATATACAATTTCCATTTTCTATTTAAAAGTTAATAGATTGACATAGTACTATATTCCAATGTTCTATTTTAGAATCTAAATTCTAAACATTATTTCCAAATTTTATTTGATTTTAGCATCTAAATTTTACACATTTTTCAATTTTCATTTATAAATTAACATATTATTAGTAATTTCATATTATTATTGTGTGATATTGATAAGTGCTACATGTTGATATATTCAACTAAATGCATACTAACAACACTAACAGTAGCATATACAACATTAGCAAATGTTAAATGTATATCTAGAAACTAGAGTTTTCCTGACTTAAGGAAATAAATATTATAGATAATTTGAACACAAAAAATTGAAAAGAGTCTTATATTGATTTTCAAATGAAGGAATACAATATACATAGAAGTATTATCAAATTAACAAATCATTCTATCAACTTTTGTAGCATGCTCCATTGTTCATTTGATTGAAGTGAAATCTATTGTAACTCATAGTATCTTACTTGTAGATTTGTTAACAATTCATAACTAATTGGTAACTTTAATGTATTAATCAAAGTTGCATTCAAGCTTATCACTGGTTTGATGGAATCCAAAATGTTTGCCTCATCTAGCTTTTGAGGATCCGGTAATTGGTCCAAATCCAACTTCATTTTATCCTCCATCTTCTTTTTGAGAGCACCCTTTCCAATGTATCACTCTATATTGTCAAAAGCCCATGGCAAACCAAGATCTTTCAAGTATTCTACCTTTTTATGCATCTTTCACCAAAAAAAATCAATCTGGTCCAGAATTTCCTGTGCTTCACCTAGCTTCGTACACTTATAAATGATAGATGATGTCTTTATTGAGGCTTCAATCTAGTTGTCAATTCCTTTGTTGTCTAGAATGTATCATTTGAACTTCACATTTTGTGCTATCAGACCATCAATCAATTCAAACAATAAAGACAAATCATCAGTCCTCTATATTATTTCCTCCCAAATATTTCATAATTTTATATGCCTTATTATTTTTATATAAAATTTAAATACTTTGTTTTGGGAAGACTTTATTTCATTTTCTGCATTCCTCAACTATAGCTGTAGTTATTTAGAGGTTTTCCTCTCTTGCTCCATTTTTTGTTCCCACCGTGTTGCCTTTTGTGTCTGTTTTTCCAGTTTGCCTTGTAATGTCTTTGCTAAGGCCTTGGCTTCTGTCAGCTTTTGTTATAATTTTTCTGAATTAGCTCTTTCATTATCATAGTTCTTTATGCTTTCATCTAACCTGGGGTTTAGTTCATTCAGTTCCACCTCTATCTGTTCATTCTCTTTGCTTGTAGATGTAGAGGTAGAATTTTTTATCCTTTTCTCCAATTCATTGCTCTTGTTATTTGTTGTTTTCCTCTTTTCTTTCTCATTTGCTAGGTCTACATGTAACTTTTCTATTTCATTCTGCAACATGTTTCTATCTCTCTCTTGCTTTAGCAATTATGTGTACACCACATCATTATTCCTTTTTGATACATTAATTTTGTTAGCATTTTTCATTCTAGAAAATGAAAGGAAGCTAGGTGTGCGGAAAACGCTTCCTACACTAATCTAATGAGGAGAGGGCTATGCAAATTCAAATTTATCCTAACTATTACAGTGATGTTAAACCATTAACATGAGATATTGCAGCAAAACACAAGAGCCAGAAAGAAGACAGAAGAAGAGAGACAAAGATTTATGGTGGGGAAAACCCTTATCGGGTGAAAACCCCACAATTAGAAACCTGCACAATGTATTAACAAATATGAAGGAATGTTTACAATACATTTGCAATGCAAGCTTCAATGGTCTTCAACACTCATGTCTGGAGTCAATCCGACAGCATAACAGTACCTGTAAACTTGTGATACAAACTCCATCTCCAAACACCTGTATATATAGAGAAGTAGTACAATGGAGGTAGCTTCTGGAGCAAGTCACACAAGGAACTCGTCCAAATCCATGTGACCCAATTTCTAAGGCCATAAAACATGCGTATGACACTTGTAAGTGATTCTGTTTCATCCCTTACAACCCCCCAACTTGGGCACCCCAAATTTACCCAATTAAGGTATGATAGATGCTCTTACAATGTCATAAACTCCGTCATATATGACAATTCTTACAGTTGTAAGAGAATCTGTCATAACTGTCTATTAATAGCAGATTCTCTTACAACCTTGTCATAGTCAAACTTGGGTGCCTACTTCCCCATGCAAGATACTTTTGGACAATTGTCTTCACCTGTCATATAATCTTCCATTTCTAGCCCTTACATGTCATAGATTCTGTCATAGGAATCTGTCATAACTCTTACGCATCATAAACCTCTTACAACACCTGAAAGATGCTGACACATGGCAAAACTCTTCTACCACAAGGTGGAACACCTATCTCCTCATATGAGGACAAAAAATACATGTGGTCACCTTCCATGTAGGATGACACATCACCGTACCAACTCCCACAAAGTGACGAAATAGGATTTGCATCCAAAATACAATAATAGGCAAAAAATAAATACAATTAAATAATAAATGCTAGAAACTTGCAAAGGTTGAGACACCTTAATTCCCAATAGAAAAATCCATTTGGATAGTGCTCACCTCATAGTCAGAGTGTTGCATCTGATTCTCTAGTTTATTTTGAACTTTGGACACAACAAACATGTACTCCATGGTTTCTATATCTGGTTCATATGTAGGCAATACCCTGGTTCTTGTAGACTTAGAAGTTTTAGTAGATGTACTCTCTAGCACTTGCTTCTTGTGTCTTTTAGATTTTTCTATTTTCATGTTAAACTTAGCTTTGTAATCAAAACCTAGGACTGTTGACACAATTGAATGCTTGATTGGTGAAGGAGTAATTGTTTGAGGCTGAGGATTAGCCATTCCTATCCCAGTCACACTAACAACAGGAAAGGTGCCTTATGAAAATAATTCCATTGAGGTGGAAATGGAGGAAGTTGGACTTGGACCTGTCATAATCTTTTGCCTCTTCATAATGCCTTGTTCACTGAGTTTGTGTATAGTATCTTCTACTAGTGGCCTCTTTTGAGTATTTTATTGGTGTAGCACTTGTTGACCACTACTACCTATACAATCACCACCTATAGAACTAGATTCTAAACCATCTCCTTTACCAATCAAATGTGTATCTTGAGTTCTAAAAAACCCTTGTGGTACTAGTTGTACTTGTGATTGTATCTAACTTAGACTATCAAGATTTTCATTTGAAGCTGCAACAAATTCAACCATACTATATATCCTTGTATGCCTTTGGGCTTTCTTATCAGCTAAAGCTCCAATGCCTTGAAAATCACAAGGTCTTCTAGTGTCTACCTATGTTACCACCCAAGTGTTGCCTTGTTCATTAGTCCCCAAACCACCACCTTCATAACCCAATTTTTCAATTATGGCTGCCCCTGAAGTATATGTTTCTTTTATGGTATCACTTAAACCAAGTTTGTACGCATATACTTTAGTGGGATCCAAGGGCTGATTTTTCCTATCAGTATCATTATTAGATTCATGATTAGGTGCTTTAGAGGGATACTCTGTATTCTACATTTGTTAAACTCTTCATCTTCTAGGACCTCCTCAAAATCTAAAGTAGTTTTTGTATCACCTAGATCCTTCCTCATAGACCAAAAGGCATTTATTTTTTATTGTGTCCACATGTCCTCTGTGTTAAAAATTTGAAAAGATGATTAACCTAGAAAACTAATGCAAATGAATAGATATTAAACTATGAATGAAAATGATACAAAATCAAAATAGCAACATAGAGTTAGTGTCCATGAGAGTAATGCAAATGCTCCAGAAGCAAAATAGAATTAAGAGGATGTAAAAGAAAAACATACAAAATACAAGCTAGGTAGCATGTTTATATAGAAAAGGGAGAGGGTGGAGGTGGCAACACCTACCAATAGGAAGCAACCATCTATTGGTCTAAAGAGAGGAAAGTATCTTTCCAAGATAGCTAATGGGTGTTCCCTTGTAGGATGGTGATACCTCATAACCCACTCACTTAATTAAACATGCTTTATGAAACTAAGTGAGATTAATAAAAGGTGTAGGAAAAACCTAGGAATATAGGAAAATAAATAACCTAACTAGGAAATAAAAACCTACACTAACACTCCCCTTAAGCACAACTTAGGTGGGTAAAAAGATGGGTCCCAAAAAGTCAAGCCTGATGAGGTACCCATGTACATAAAAATCCCCCCAAAAAAGAGAGAGTAGCCCCCCCCAAATAGAGAGAGAAGAGACCCCCCAAAACAGAGAGAGTTAGGACTCTGAGTGAGAAGATGAATCCCTCTAGAAGATGAAGCCTCTCGTACCCCTAGAAAAGCTCACAAATGAAGGAACTTGCTCTCAATGAAGGGTTTGGTGAAGATATTAGCAACCTACTTGGAAGTTAGATAGTAGCGAAGGTTGATGACGTGACCATGGATGAGGTCTCAGATGTAGTGCATGTGGACCTTAATGTGTTTGGTTCGTTGATGATGAACTAGATTCTGTGAGATCTGAATGGCACTCTAGTTGTCACAAAATATGACTGATAGCCATTTGATCTAGATACCAAACTTAGTGAGAAGATTATGAAGCGATATGGCCTCAGTGGTAGCATTTACAACCCCCCAATACTCGGCCTCAGTAGAAGATTGAGCAATAGCAGTTTGCTTCTTACTTGACCAACAAATAGGACCTAACCAAGAGAGAAGTTGTATCTTGAAGTAGACTTGCGATCCTAATAATCACCTGCCCAATCTGAATCTATGTAGCCCACCAAGTCAAGATCAATGCCTACTGCGTAATGAATCCCAAAATTGTGAGTACCTTGAATGTAGTGAAGAATTCGCTTAGCTGCTTTCTAGTGTAGCTCATGGGGCTCCTGCATGAATCGAGAAACCATGCCTACAACATATGAAATGTTGGGTCTTGTATGAGTTAGATAAATGATACTCTCAACAAGCTATCGGTACAAAGTGCCATCAACAAATGGTGAAGAACACCGAGCCTCAAATTTGACTCCAGAAAGAAAGGGAGTCGAAGCAGGCTTACAGTCAACCATATGAAACCATGAGAGAAAATCTAGAGCATACTTGGACTGTGTGATGGTGATCCCAAAAGTAGACTGGTAGATCTCAATACTGAGAAAGCAATGCAACAAGCCCAAGTCATCCACAACTGTGTCAAATGATCTCCAATTTTGATGAAACAAAATCTAGATCTAACTTTCTTGAGCCTCTTGGACACGTTGGAACAACTAGTATAACTAGAAATACTAAAATCATCTAGATCTCACAAGACACGTATGCAAAACCCAGAGGTTAAGATGTTTTCATCAAACTTTTCTGATTCTCCAGATCATCTGAAGATGTAAGAGAAGAGCATTATCCCCCAAATGATGTAAGATGTAAGAAAAGAGCATTATCCCCCAAGTTACTATCCCCCCCAAATCTCTCAAATATAGAAACTAAAATCTATTCTTGCACATAGAAAAGCTCTAATACCATGTTAGAACATTGTTGCCCCAGAATCTAAACTTGAAAATTTTAAATTTTTAGTGAATTCCTCCTGTGTATCCTTAGCCTGCAGGCTCACAACAAACAATTAATTTTACAAATCCTTTCCTGGGCTTGACTGCGACCCCGTTTGCCCAGTTTTTATGCTCAATAACTTGTCATTTGTGAAATCTTAAATTTTGCATTCTTTATGCTATGTTATGCAACCCGCTTGTTTTCCCATTTGCTATCGCTAAGTCACCGGTTTTCTAAACTTCAAAACCCGCAACTCAAGGTTATAAAATTATTATTTTCCATGACTTCCCAATTCCTTTTGGTGATATGAAAGTGAACTCTATAAAGTGCTTTGTCACTGTGTCAGGGATTTTAATAACTCCCAAACTCTTGACTCAAGGTTCTAAGGTTCTTAAAAGCAGTGACATAGCGACTTGGAGGGTTTTCAAACTTAATTTTTGAAAGATAATTTAAGATTTTCAAAAGGGACTTTTTCATTGATGCTCTGATAGACATCAAAGAAGTGTGGACTCATGGTCAGCAATCACAAAAAATGATTTGTCATAAGAAAGCTTTAGAAGTTTTCAACCGAAGGTAATTAGCAGTCCGTCAAGGCATGATGACAAATGATTGGCTTCTCGACTCCCCCTTTGTGTCAGAGTTTTGAATATTACTATCACAGTTCGAAAGATCATAAGGACTCTGGTGCCGTGACTTTTTTCATTGTCAGGGATTTTCAAATTTTCTAAACCCTCCCTTAATGCTCAAAGTTCAGAATCTGCTCTGACCATTGACTAGTCAACATCTTCACACTGTCCTTTTTCTAAGGTATCGCCAGCCCGTCAAATTGCTCGTGTGGTATACAATGAGAATGTCTTTTCAGGAGTTATGATATTTGAGCTCAAATCTTGAGACACATTTTTCAAGATATGAAATCAATGAGGCATTAATTACCTCTTAAATGACAAGTGTAGCAGAGCTCATTAAAATGTTGGCACAACATTAGCAAGTTTAAAAACCATCATTGCTCCCCGAAGTGATTAAGTAAAGGTGGTGGTGCTCTCTAAGTTTAGTTTTCTTTTCAGCCAAGCTATTCTTCAGAATGGGACTTCCTGCCAACAACAAAATTTGGGATGATGAGCCTTTGCCTGTTCTGCAACCTAATTTACAATGGCCTAAGGAGGAGCAGATCGATATCATCTCTCAGCTATGCACAGTTGCTTGGAAAGAGAAAATTAGTTATGCTGTGTATCGCAGGACCATCGACGTTCTAGAAGAAGAAGAAGAACATGCTGAGTTGCGCCAACTATTTATGGAAATTCAACTGGAATTGGGGGAAGATTAATGCCACTTGTCCTGCATGTATGAAGTTCTTTGTAATTAGTGGTGATTTATAAAATTTTGGTATAATGTAACTGTTATGATTTTAAAAGTTACTTTCTTGATAACGGTTACTTGAAAAAAGATCATTTTTGAACAGTTATAATTTTTGAGGTTATATAAGAGGAAGGTCTGTGAGCAGGGAAAAAAAGTTTATTTTTTGGTATTACTCTCGGGTTATATTTTGCTTAATACAACTTATGTATGGAAGCATTGCAAAAAATTTGAGTTTCGTTATATTTACTAAAACAAGAAATGAAGAAATACTTCTAGAACTTTGTGTCTCATAGTATGTTCTATGATTACAATTGTTCTTATGTCAATTAGTAGTCTATCTTCAATATTGCTTCTTTTACGTTGGTTTGTGTTAGGAAGGAATATGACTGTATCCTCAAATCAATTTATCTCTATTCATGAACGTGGGATAATGGGCTGTGTATCATTTATTTGCATTCATTTCATTCTGATTTAATCTATCACATTTACTTTCATGGTTATGGGTAAATGTTAGCATGCCTTTTCTTCTTTTTGGTTAAAAGCATACCCCATATTTTCATTCATTGTATATCATAAGAGGGAGCTGTACCTCTAAAATTCAGAGGAAAGTTGTCAATATAATGACAACGTCTCCAACTGTTGATATTGTTAGTCCTTCTTCTTGGGCGTTTTGAGTCATTTTCTGTAATTATCTTCGAAGGACAAATTTGTTAACCAACAAATATGAAAAGATAATTAACCTAGAAAACTACTGCAAATGAATAGATATTAAACTATGAATACAAATGATACGAAATCAAAATAGTAGCATAGAGTTAGTCTCCATGAGACTAATGCAAATGCTCCAGAAGCAAAATAACATTAAGAGGATGCAAATCCAAAATATACAAAATACAAGCTAGGTAGTATGTTTATATAGAAAAGGGAGAGGGTGGAGGTGGTAACACCAACCAATAGGAAGCAACCATATATCAGTCTAAAGATAGCAAAGTATCTTCCCAAGATAGCTAATGGGTGTTCCCTTGTAGGATGGTGACGCCTCATAACCCACTCACTTAATTAAGCATGCTTTATGAACCTAATAAAGATTAATAAAAGGTGTAGGAAAAACCTAGGAATATAGGAAAATGAATAACCCAACTAGGAAATAAAAACCTACACTAATACTCTATACAAGATATTATGAGAGACTCTAGTATTTTTCTAAACTAGATGGTTGATGAGCTCTTTTATAAAAAATGTTGTAACTCTTGATTGGCAACTATTCTACTCTCTATGGCTGTAAAGTCATTATTTCTTTTGATAATTGTTGAAAAGAAATACCTTTCTCAGTAGTAGTTTCCTATATTACTTTTTTTCACCTCATCCCAAGAATTTTTGTTTTTCAATATTTCTAGTAGGGGTTTACTTTGATGTTGAATTCTACTTCCAGTGTTCTTATTGGCCAGAAGCCTTACTTTAATCACATCACATGGGTCATACTGCCAGTGAGAGTCAACATCAAATTTAAAAATTTGTAAAATTTGGTGTGCCACAGTGAATGCTTTTCTCTTGAATGTGAACCCTCCACATGAAAAAGGTAAGGAAGGAACTATGCTCTTCTTTTGATGACTAACAAAGTACAATTAATCTGTACTATCCATCTGTCATAAGTATTCCAATGAAAAAACCTTCTCTATCACTTGTATTGAAGTTTGTGGGGCTCTACTCCTAATCCATAAAATCTGAGCACAATATATTATTCCATGAAGTACCCATCAACTAATTGTATTTATGTTCCCAGTTGAATGGAATCTCTACAAGACTCAGGCAATCTACACATAGGAGTACTTGTAATTGCATAATATAGTGTCCACAAAATGATCATAGTTCTTTCGAGAATCATGCATCCTTATCTTATGGGTCCAATCATGTACTGGAAGTGCTCCTTTCGCCCATCATTTACGAAGGGCTAAATCTGAAGCTTGTTGGACACAAAAGTTCCACTAACCTACACTAGAAATAAATGGCACAATTACGTTGTGAACCTAAAGGTCTTAGTGTTGGAACTAGAAGTGAAACCTCATTTAGTCATTAAAAATTGTTTCTGCATGGATTCTGTAGTGTGCTCTACAAATCCGTATTTAACTGGGGGAATAACATAATGGATATTGTATACCATTTCAAGGGCTTGCATCCACTTTACTATTACTATCCAATCCAAGGAAAAATGCTAGCATGGAAATAGTATTCTAAACCCATGGTTTAGAAATTTTAATTTGAAGGAGGCTTTTGATTATCTTTGGGTATGGAACCATCCATTGTTATTCTTCTGAGATAAGAAACTTTGGAATTTAGATAGACTGCTTGATAATCACTAGCTGACTTTTCTAGGTCAATGTGGATGTTTCCAAAATCTCTGGCTGTAAACCCTAATAGTCTGCTAATTTCTGTTATAGTAATGGTTAACATTTCATTCTGGGCATCTTTATTAACAATTGCTTTTATTTTTTCATCATAATTCTAGGCACAAACCATGATAAATTTTTGGCAAGGGAAAACCTCAAGGAGTATCAAGTGTACCAGTCCAACCACCCATGATGCAGTGTAACTATTAATTGGTAATTGTTTTTATGGTTTAGCTTACATTTGCATTCCAGCCTTATTCTCATATGAAAATCTAAGATCTGAGTTACACCTACCAAAGATTATAGGATCATAAATATCATGGTATTCATTAGTGAAACCTGGGGTTTTAAGCAGTTCGACGTAGTTTATTTTGTGCACTACTTTGCCTTTCCCAATTAGTGATGTGGTAATGGTGGCAGACATGTTTGTAAACCCTCAACCCTAAACCCCAAGATTCAAATATTTTAAATTGAAGGCTTATAAATTAGTTTATTTGAAGGAATGTAGGATTTTTATATTTCACATGACACATACCCAAAATTTGAAAAGATGACTCTCCCTAGTGCACTGCAATCTCCCTGACACTCTAGGCTCTCACTTCCATAATCTCACTTAGCAGTTTCAACTTCAATTGCCTCTGTGCAATACTACAATTTAAGTTTTTAACTTCTTAATTTTCTTCTTATTCTCAAAAAATTGCTAAGTGCCAACTGCCAAGTAAAGCGAGTGAAACATGTTACATTCTCTTCTTATAAAATTTATTCTATTCTCATGGAAGTTAAAAGTTATTATATTCTTCAATAAAAGTTTGTACTCCCACTTAAAATGAAATTTAAGGATTTCCTACAAGTCTGCAGTCTGAATTGATAATTTAATACATCACGTACATCGAGTGGTGGAATTGAAAACATATTGTATAATCTCAATCATTGATCTTTGTAAATCTAACAGCTCTAGATTGATTCCAGATGTTTGAGTTTGCAAGTCTAGCGCTCCAGACATTTCATTCTAGAATTCAACTACAACCATCCATCGAAACATTCATCGAATAGTGAAACATCGCACTGAAGTCTGAAGCTCCCTTTATATGAATTTGGGCCCACTTTGATGACTCATAATAATAGTAAAATCAATGGTGGTGTTTCAATTTGTTATACCAAGAGAGATTCAACAATGAGCACATTGCACATGCTTCTAGATAGCGACAAGTGCCAAGGTTGCATTGATGCAATATGGTGACACTTGTCCATTCCAAGGAAGTAAGTTCAATGATGGTGTTTTAAGGTGCTCGACTAATAAAGATCTAATGGTCTAGTGCACCGTGCAACTTCAAAGTGTTGGTCTTTCAGTCAAGGTTGTGATATGGCCCTAACATGTGATGAAAGTTGATTCAAGGACCAAGGTCTGGTCTTGATCAAATGGTTGATATTCAAAAGAAGTGACCATTCGTGGCATGCAAATGCAAGCTACCAAGCTGTGTTTAATTAAGCAATTAATGAGGTGACGATAGGAAATAAATGGATTTCATACTCCATTTTGAAGTCCATTATGCAATTCCAAGTGTACTGAAGACTTCTACGAGTTGAAGCAAGTTTTGATTGAGTAGTTGGTGATTGTAACTTCAAAGTTTGGGTGCCCTAATCACCGATAAACTAGTATGTTGATCAATAGGGCTATCCATGACCTGCATTGAATGTTAAATGTTTGTGGTTTTATGGTAATATTGTAAAGCCCCTCCCAAGTTGTTAGAGCTGTCAAGCCCTCACCCCCTTTTTTCCTTGGAGCCTATCCTTTTTCCTGTAATCATGATCTAGAGGTCCAGCTGTGGGGATGAAATCAAGAGGGATTTATCCCAAGACCTTATAAACCAGTTCCTAGGATCTTCTAAAAAATATAAACATGCCTAGGGTACCGAGGAATTGATAGATAGGTTTCAAGATTATCAACAATACATTAAGGATGCAATTCTACCAATAGGAGGGTGGGAGCTATTTGATTTTGGATACAACCACTGTGCCCTAGAAAAACCCATTTCACATATTTGGGAATTGGATTTAGGGAAATTAGTTTTCCCCAATGTATTTGTAAATGTGGACCTCATTCAAGCAATTAGCCAAAGTTACAATTCAAACAATCGGGTGTTATCAAATTATAAGGGTTAGCAACTCTTCCATCTAAACAAAGAATTGATATTGAAGTGTTTGGTCTAAACCCCCTGGCCCATGAAAGAATTGATGTTGAGGAGCTAAAGAAGGAATACAACAGAAATAGGTAGTCTTATAGAACATACAAGTTACCTCTTCACAAGCCAAGAAGCATGGGCAAGCATTTGAAAATATTTGACCATGAAATAGAACCTTTCAACATTGACATGTTTGAAGACTACTTTTGAAGACTTACTTTGCCCTCTTTCAAGTTTTTGGGATTGATTATAATCCCCTGATATCAAATCATTTATTGGTCATGATTGTTGAAATACAAGATAAATACTAGTATAGAAGGTTTGATTATGCTACATTTCTGGTTGAACAAATCCATAAGGAATTGGTAGGATGCAAATAGGTAGATAATGCCCCCACCTTTTCTAGGTATTCCTTGTTATGCCATATTTTATTTCACTATGGGAGAAGATTTTGGGGCAATGACATCAAACTAAGGATGAAGAGCCTATGCCAATTTAGGGAGGATTTCGCTAATGGGACTCGTTTTGCAACAATGCAAATTACTTGGTGTTTGAGGAGAATTTTGCATAAAGGATGTTGGGACTATTAGGATAGGAGAGGCCTAGACTCTCCAAGGAGATAACAGACTTGTTAAGACATTTTGAGAGAAAACTAGATGGTGTGAGGCATCACAATTAGGTGGTTGGTTCCTTTACAAGAATGTAACCATAATCACAATTTATAGGGCAAATGTCAAACCCCACTTATTACCCAAGAGAGTCCAAACAAGGTTGCATTTTTGGAGATTATGTGGCAACTGAATGAATTTGATAAGTTTCACATGAGAAATAGCAAAAAGGGGACTTTCCTTACTTTAACAATCAAGTTCCCTAGTTTCTTTATCAGTGCTAAAGAAGGTTTGGAGTCCTTCTTGGAAAAATTGCAACAATACAGACTGCCCGCAATAGAGCATAGGAACTATGACCCTGAGCACTTTATTGATAGGGTAAGGAGAGAGAAACACATTTTAGGGTTCGAGCATTGTTTTGATGAGCATGAGGATTTTCTTAGAAATTGTGTTTCAGAGGTAGATCAAATTGAGAAGAGAAACTTGGGGTCTCATTCTCCTTGGAGAAAGATAGAGGAAGTTGAAGAACCCTGCATACAATGGTGCCTTCAGTGAGATTGTTGATCCTATTCTTAGGTTGCAAATGATGTTGGAACATGCCGAGGAACTCAAATTTGTAGCCAAAAAGAAGCCACAGTCTCATGAGAAGAAGCAACTTCTTGAAGAAAATATTGAAGAACCTACTCACCCTATGGTTAAGGAGGTTGCAGGAGAGCCATGGAGTTCACTTTCTCCCCTTGAACCAATTGTTGAAAATCAACCTTTAGTTGATTACTTCTTGACAGAGGAAGTTGAGGAAAATCAAATTGAATTGGATGAGGTGCAGTAGGTGTTAAGGTCCCATCCTAGGAATGAAATACAGTTGCCTCCCCCATCAAGAACGTTATTGAGTCTACAAGAAAGCAATGCAACTATGAAAGATGTTAGGGCATTAGCTTGCAAGGAATTTCTGTCTGATGATGAATTCATTAAATCAAAGCAAATCTAAGATTTACTTGTGTAGAGGAAGTCTAAGATGTGTTGAAGGCACAAGAAAACTGAGAGGGGGGGTGAATAAGTTGTATCCAAAATTTCAAACCCTCATAAGCATAATCACATCCACATTACTTTACTTAAACCCTTAATTTGTTATGAAGATTAAACATGGAAATAAAATAACAAAAACTTTAACAGATCAACACCATGCACAAGAGAACACCATATTTTTACATGGAAAACCCTAAAAGGGATAAACCATGGTGAGAATTACCTCACAATATAAAGTAGTAGCAACACCGAATTACAAGAGGCTCACTACCATACAAAGAATTCTCACTACAGGGGACTCACTACCCACTAAAAAAGAAAGAAGAAAGAAGAAGAGGTTCACTGATATAATTACATCTAACACATGCATGGGTTTAGTTTCAATGAAACACAACATTCATCACCTTTGCATCTATACTAAAATATAGTAGACACCTTCTGCTCACTGCATCCAGTCATCTAACTCATGAAAGATCTTACTGCCCTTTTATCAGTTGCACATCACAAACATCAGCTCTACCCTCCACGCACGCACGCACACACACACACATGAACTCTTAACACTTATTTATATCACCATCAACCTTGAAACAATCTTCAAGGTCAGCAACACAATTTTCAATCCTTGAAACAGTCACCAAGGTCGGCAAACATACAAAATTTGAATTAGGTCTGGACCTAAACATTGCATGACACAAGGAAATGAAGGAGAACCACTCTAAGCCTTAGCTTGGACCCAAATCTATCCAACCACACTACACAAAACTCACATAATCATCAAATCAACTCCTCAATCAACGTAAACTTCTGGAATATCCACTTTTGAACCATCAATTCTCACTACTAATGCACAAGCTTGTAGTAATGCTACCACTACCATGAGAACATTTAATGGGAACAATTCATAGAATTACAAAGCTGTGCCATTTAATTATCAAAACTTAGCACCTCCTATATGCATATCCATGAATAATTACTCTCAACCACATATCACCTCAACTTATTACCAACCACCTCTCAATTTCATAGCATCAAATACTCTTGTCTCAAATCCACAAGCTGCATCATCCAATGATGCCCTTCTCAACCAACTTTTATAGAGTATGTCATCCTTGCAACAAAAAGTGACAAATTTGACTAATGCTTTCTCTCAACCTACTTTGCCAACATATCATGCCCACAGTCCTTTATCTTACACAATCCTAACAACTCAAATGCCTACCCCCCATTTTGAAAATTACAGTGATAAAGGTGATCCTAATACTCATGTGGCAACATTCACAACAATGTGTAGTGATTTGTTCTTTGACGAGGCATTGTTAGCAAAACTCTTTCCTTCCCTACCTCCTAATTCCATACATTCCTTCTCATAGCTAGCTGATCAATTCTTGCAACACTTCTAAGAAAACATTGGACCTACTATCTCATTGATTGATTTGGTCCATTGTAAATGTTATCCTATTTTACATTCTGGACAAATAGCCCAAGGATCCATGAAATTCTAAGTGTTTTCCCATTGAATTACAAGGAAAAGGACCCCAAAATAACTAAGTCCCAATATTTCAAATTTTTTCCTTGTATTTTTTTGCCTTTTCAGAGTTTTAGAGTTCAGGATTCTCCCCTTCATCATGCTAATCTTGTTGGTTCTGAGATCCTCTTTGTCCCTTGTAATTCACCTAAGTATTTTGGGCACTGGGGGTCAGAGGTTTCATCTTCTATCTTCTTTTGTGGAAGGTGGAAGGTGAAAGGCCTGGGGGCCAAAGTCTGCCTTTTTCAATCTTTCTAAGTGTTTCAAACATTGGTAGGTGGGGACTCCTTTCTTATTTTTTGGTAGCTGGAAGGTAGAAGGCCCAAGGTCTGAACTCCGTCGAACCTTTTCAACTAAGTTACTCAATAGTGGAGGTTGGAGTTTTTCTTCCTTCTTCCTCTTCATTTTGGAATATGGAAAGTTGAAGGCCCAAGGAATGACCTCTGACATCTTCTTCAAATCTTCTAAGGTAAAGAAAAAGACTAAGGGAAGCCTTAGTGGGTGAATTTCAAGGTTTGCAAACCAAAGGTTCACCGATTGACAAGTTCAATGATTGACAAAATCGCTAACTAAGCGAAAAAGAGACATAAGAGATGCCTTTGTTGGCAAAAAGTCAAGTTAGCGAACCAATAGTTCGCCGACCAACAAGCTCACTGATTGATGAATTCACCAATAAAGGAACAAAAATAGAAAAGAAGACAAGGCAAAGTAGTTCACGAAATCAAGAAATCACTGATTGAAGGAAAGGTAGAGACAAAGCAAGTTCAAGAAAAGGACAATCTGTTGATAAGGTGAAAAGGTCATGAGGAATGGTCAGTCAGTGAATCGGCAAAAAGATAAACCCACCAACCTGTTAAAGATTTCATAAATTCACCAATAAATTGAATGAAGGCCAAGTTCATAAAAGTGAAGATTCACTGATAAAGCGAGAAAGAAGTAAGGCTGAGGGCTCAAGGCCTGATCTCCGTTGAGTTCTCAAAATCAGCTAAGTGTTGCGGAGGTGGGGTTTGAGTACTTCTTCTTTCTGAGGAACGATGCATGGTGAAGGTCCAACCTTCAAAGTCCAATGTCTTCCCTTCTTTTAGACTTAGATGTTAGGGTTTCCTCTTTCACCTTTTCAAGATTCAATCGGTGGAAGCCCGATCGGAGGAAGTCCGATCAGTTGGGGCCCACTCTTTTTGCCTTCCAGGCATATTTTCTACTATGCAAAATGTGATGGGACTCCTCAGTGACCCTCGTAGTCACCATTAATACTTCTTCCAAGCTAGATTACTTGTAGAAGATGGATTCCTTGCCTCCCCATGCCCCTGAGGCCTTTTTTGCATTAAATCTTTGTACCTAGGGCATGGGCGGACACTTCTTTTTCAGTGGATTTCATGGGCAGAACCATGTGGACACGCTCCAAGGACACAAAACAAAGTTATTGTAGTATGGGCAACATTCTTTCCTTGTTGACTTCTCCTTTCAGGTCAATGGCTGCTACATCAATTTGTAAAATCTATATATGCATGTTAAAAAAGATGTTATTGGGTTGTTGGTTAGTTGTTCTTCTAGGCTACTGTGCTAGTTGGGTAGCTTGTTATCACAAACCTTGTAATGCATTTGCAAGAACCAGTCAAATTGGATACATTGTGCTCGAAGCTAAGCCTTTGATGTCTTTGATAACAGTTCACCAATGAATGTTGATGGTTATTTTGTGTCTACTTCTCTGTAACAAAGTATTTTTCTTTTGTAATGGCTATTTAGCCTTCATGATCAATATAATCACTATATTTTGCCTCTCTTATGCTTTCGCTCTATGTTTTCTTGAAATCTATAACTCATTCTATGGATAAAATGGTCCCTTTGTTAGTTATGGTTTTCTAATTCAAGCCTCTATTAAAGTTGTAAGTCTTTGTGAGTCTATCAGTATTTGAGGTCATTGTTGTGTTATGTCAGTCCTAGCTAACACCCTAAATCTTGGTGTATCACCTCCCTTTTTATTTTAGTCCTTTCCTTTCCCTTTTCCCTGGTGATCAGTAGTATAGGTTTAGTTAATTGTTCTAAACCTTAAGTTTAGAAAGAGGAATGAACCTTCTCTGGAGTTCTAATCTCATTTGCAAGGTCCCACACCTTCAGATCATTCCAATGTTAACTAAATTTGTTGAAACTACTAAAAGATTCAACATCAAGGTGCAAATTCAGGTGATAACAGTTTCTGGCACGCCCGGTGGGACTCTCCACTATGAGTAAGAGTTGAACTAAGAAATTTTGATGCTATTCTTGGTTCATTCACTATTGTGGAAGCATTCAAAAAGCACTTGGTGACTTTGCTGGTCAAATATTTAGACCAATCCAACATTTCATGCATGAAGTGCAGACCAAGGCTTCTTCTTCATGTAATTTTTGATTCATAGAGCTATCATTTACTGATTCAAGAAGAAGAAGTAGACTATCTAGGTCTCCCATGAGAGAAAATAGGAGTGATATTCCATCTCCTTTAAGAGCCCAGTCTATGCCTCCTCCAATTAGATTTCAATATTCAAGGACCTTGCATATACCTAGAATTAATCTGAATATTCCCAACATGGCAAGGAACCTCCCTTTTGTCACCATCAATGGAGGAAGCCCTCTTGATCTAGCCCAATATGATGATATCCCCATCTTTGCTTTGAAATCAATCCCATTTTTAAAGGTGAAAATTCTACTACCCTTGCTGAGCATATCCAAGATATTGCTAGCATGTGCTCGGTCCACAATGTCACTAGTGACAACATTGTTGTGAGACTTTTGGCTTCTTCCTTTAAAGGAAAATCCCTCCAATGGTACATAGGTTTGCCTACTACTTCCATTCACAATTGGGATGAATTGGGAACAAAACTGTGCCAACATTTTGAAGATGAGTGATCACCTATCTCTAATGGAACAATTAGCCACAACTAAAAGAGCCCCCTCATGAATATATGGTGGACTTGAATTATAGGTTTTAGAAGACATGGGACATAATTCTATTTTTGGTGAAACCCTCTCCAAACACAACATTTATATATTATTTGAGTTCCTTGAATCTTGACATTGTTATCATGATTCAATCTATGGGAGATGTGTTACCAGTAGCATATGACTTAGCAATAAGGGCATAAAACTGTCTGGTTTAGGTTGGAAAAATTTCTCCGAGGCCACTAGTGCCCTTATTTCTAGAGCCTCCTATCATTCAGTCAACTATGGCTCCAATTCCTACAACAGTCAGGCTTGCCACTCCTCTAATTACACCCATAATTGAAAATGAGAATGATAAAGATGCTCTAATCAAATGACTGAATAATGAATTGGTGTTGGCAAGAAGACAACAATCACAACCAAGCAGACCATATCAACCATTCAATCAGGCTTATTAGTAAAACATACTACCACATCAGGGTAATGTGCAGAGGCAGAATCAACCTAGTTACATTAGGCCACTAAATGTTGTTCATCTCAATGCAACAAGTACATCTGGACCTTTGGTGCCCATACATAACAAAATGGCTCAAGACAATGATTGGTGCTACCCTTGTAATCAACCACGTGATCAAAATTTATGCCAAAGTGGACAATTGAGTCATGCTTTGATAGTGTAAGGCCAATTAGTCCTCCCAGAGCAATAAACTAGTTCTAGCCAAGAGGTGGCAGGAGGGTAAGAACAAATACAAAACAACTCTACCCTGATGAATTGGACACAAGATTATTTTTGTGGTGTTAATTAAGGTACAAGCCCAATAGAAAACAACACAAGGGCCAAAAGAAGAGCCACTAAGGATGCATCAGTACCTGCAGTTGGTCAGGCATCTTCCTCTCATGCATCCAAAATGGCTACAGATGAAGGATTAGCAACCAAGACCCCTTCAAAATAAGCAGACCAAGCTATTGGTAAGGCAAATTCAGTGTCAAAACAACAACCCTAGATCAATCAACAGTCAAAGGTTGACACTGTGGTCACAAAGGTATCTTAGAAGGTTGGTCAGATTCCCTTCAGCATAGTTGATCAGAGAAAAGGACTAATCTAAGTGTCACTATGTGGGATGCCCTGTTAATCCCAACTTAGAGGGATTTACTTCAGGAAGACCTAACAAGCTTCAACCAGCTTGTTGTGGAGACAACAAGAGAGAAGGTAGCCACCCTAGAAAACCTGTGCCAATGAAAGGAGGCAAGCATGAGTAAAACCAGTAATCCCCCTCCCTTCTATGTTTCCCTAATCATTGGTGACAAATTGTTGCATAATTGTATGATAAATTCTGGGGCGGGTACCTCTATTATACGAAAAATATAGCTAATCAATTAGGCATAGAATATGAGCTTGTGAGTAAGGGGGTAGTACAATTAGATGACACTTCTATTAATACAGTAGGTGTAGTAAAGGATCTAAAGCTCACTCTGCATGCATGCCTTGGCTACTCTATTTCACAAGATATCTCAGTCATTAACCTCCCTGCATACTTTGGCATATGTTTGTCTAGGGATTTCACTGCCAAAATAGATGGATAATTATCTTCTGACTGGTCCCACATATTATTTAGAACAAGATATGGTACTAAAGTGACAATTAAGGCTAATCTCATTGCTAATGATCATGTGGAGCCCTATTTCCCTAACCCTACAAACATGAATTGCACAATCCATGACTTAGAGGAGGATGACAACAGTAGGCATGAGGTTGCCACACCTATGGAAGAGATCCCTAATATACTTCTTGATGAGTGGGCAAACAATTTACATACTAATCTCATTGCTAATGATCATGTGGAGCCCTATTTCCCTAACCCTACAAACATGAATTGCACAATCCATGACTTAGAGGAGGATGACAACAGTAGGCATGAGGTTGCCACACCTATGGAAGAGATCCCTAATATACTTCTTGATGAGTGGGCAAACAATTTACATACTAATCTCATTGCTAATGATCATGTGGAGCCCTATTTCCCTAACCCTACAAACATGAATTGCACAATCCATGACTTAGAGGAGGATGACAACAGTAGGCATGAGGTTGCCACACCTATGGAAGAGATCCCTAATATACTTCTTGATGAGTGGGCAAACAATTTACATACTATATCCATGATGAGGATGCTTTCATCTCTAATCTTGTGAGGCCAACAACAGATCCAAGTGGGGTATGGTAGTTATATTTTGATGGCTCCACAAGTAAAAATGGAGCATGTGACGGGGTTGTACTAATTTATGTTGCAAGTATGGGCCTAACTGGTGTTGTCATTGATGTCAACATACTCTTGTTGCATTAATGATAAGGATTGGATGAGTTGTGTGCTGAGGATATTGAGAAAATTAGTCTCAATCAAGAACAGTGAAGAATAGTGATGACAATAAGGTAAAAGTCCAAGATAGGATGAGGATCAAAGGATGCGAACTAAAGGGTTTATAGATATGTGTCTTAAGGTGATCTAGTAGAGATTTCAGAGGTTCACATGAAGATTTGAAGAAGGTCTGGTCGCTCAAGTAAAACCGGTTCCGGTAGGTGTTCAGAGGTGACAGAGTGTTACAGAAAGGTCCGGTGAGATCCAGAAATGCATTGTCCTATTCTGCGGATTTGAGGGAGTGTTGAGGAAGTCTTTGTGGAGTGTCAACTAGATTGGTTGATGGTTTAAAGGTCCGAAAGCATCTATTCCTTTGTCACAGTAATGATAGACTATGTTCTTGAGGTTCCAGATGAAGGGGAGAAGGATTTCAGTAAGCAGATGAAGTGTGGATGTTCTTTGTGATTCAGGCAAGCTTATGGAGGTCTTTGGATCGTGTCCAGTTCCTGTTGATGGTCCACATTGGAGTTGGAGCTCACAATTGAAGAATAACTTCTGGATGATGGTGTTCTTTCTGAGACTGGCTGACTGGATGAGTTACCCATCCTGCGGATGTTCTTGTTGATGTTTGCTGACTTAGATGATCATTCCTAAGTTGATGTCTTGTATAAATAAGGGATTGCGAAGTCATTTTAAAGTTGTCCTTGTGGAGATGAGTGTGTGGTAGTGAGGAGGAGAGCGAAAGGCAGAGCAGAAGTATTGGGCTTAAATGGAACTGATTCAAGCATGGTGAAGATGCTATTCTCCAGTTCATGTATGTGATACTTATTTCTTTGTAGACAGTGTGTCTCTTGTAGGCAGTGAGCCTCTTGTGAGCAGTATGCTCGGGCAGTGAGCCCTAATTGGCATGTGCCATTTTCTTCTTTCTATTCTTTTAATAGAGAATACATTCTTGGGTTAATCACCCCATGGTTTTTCCCTTAACCGGGTTTTCCATGTCAAAAATCTTGGTGTTTCATGTGTTGATGTGTTTCTGCTCTTGATTTGTTGCATTGTGCTTTCATGATTGATTTACTATTAAGCTGCTAAATAACAATGTGGAGTTAAGTGTTTAAATTGAAGAAAGTTTTGTATAACTGATTCACCCCCCCTCTCTGTTGTCTTCCCTAAATCTAACAATTGGTATCAGAGCTAAGTTCCTCTAAAAGAGCTTAACCGCTTGAGGAGATCTAGGATGTCATCATATAAGAAGGATAGTCTGAAGTTTGATGAAACCAATTTTAATCTTTGGAAAAGTCGCATGACATGTCACTTGAAATGTATGGGAATGCAATACTGGAACATGGCTTCAACAAAGTATACTCCTCCACAGGGTGGTCTGAAAACCCAAAATAAAATCACCGATGCTAAAAACAATCTGCGGACTGTAGAGGCTCTTCTAAGTGCATTATCTAATTTAGAGCTTTCAAATTTGGTTGATCTTCCAACTGCTTTTGAGATTTGGGAAATACTAGAACTTCTGCATGAAGGAGACAAGTATGTTAAAAGTGCAAGGCTACAGAGTCTGAAAGGGAGATTTGAAAATCTGAAGATGAGAGATGATGAAAACATTACTACTTTTATGCCAAGAGTAAATGAGATTGTTTGTGGAATTAGAAATGGTGGTGGAGTCTTGAATGAAGATGAGATTGTTGGCAAAGTTCTCAGATCCCTTCCTGCTTCTTATAAAATCAAGGCTGCTGCAATTGAAGAATTTAGAGCTCACACAACCATCATAAGAGATCAGTTGGTTGGTACATTGGCTGCATTTGAAATAGCTGAGTTTGGAGATGAACCCCCAAAGACTGAATCTGCATTCAAAGCCAGTGCCTCTGTAAAAGGTAAACAAAGGTTTGATCTGGGAGAGAACTCTTCAAGGAAACTATCATGGTATGGAAAAGCAAGAAAAGACCTAGAAGAAGAAGTTGAAACTGCTCACCTTGAAGCTCTTATTGCAAAAAGACTACCAAGAGGATCTGGTAAGTATGAAGGGAAATTACCTTTTAAGTGTTTTAACTGCAATAAGATTGGTCATTTTACCTCAAGATGTCCAGAAAGATTTTCAAGGCCAAATCCTAACAAATCAAGGTTCCAAAAGAATTGTTACTATGCTCATGAAGGAGATGATGAAGGTGTAACAGATGATGAATCAGAGACATGAGACAAATCTAGAAGTGATTGGGTGTTCATTGCCATCAAGGAAGAAGATCCAATGCCCTTTGAATCTATCAATGATAAAGTTGTAGAAAGAGCTCTAGCTGCCCAAATTGAAGAAAAGGATGATTGGGTCATTGACAGTGGATGCTCTCACCATATGACAGGTGACAAAAACAAGTTCATAGATTTGGAAAGGTATGAAGGAGGAGTGGTAAAGTTTGGTGATAATTCTGCTGGTAGAATCATAGGTAGAGGAACTATTTCCTTTGATGGAAAGAACAAAGCCGGTAATGTATTGTATGTTGAAGGATTGAAGCATAATCTTCTCAGTGTTGGACAGTTGGTGGACAAAGGCTATGATCTCTGATTCAAGAATGGAAAATGCAAGATCTTTGAAAGTTCCAGAATAGAGATTGCTTCCAGTACTCAAACTAAAGGTAATATCTTCCACTTGGTTGGTACTAGTAAAAGTTGCTTATTTGCTCATGTTGATCAGAGTTGGTTATGGCATAGAAGGTTGTGTCATGTGAATTTTGATAATATCATCAAGATAAGCATTACTCAGGCTGTAAGAGATCTTCCTAAATTGGTGAAACCTACTAATAGCTTGTGCAAAGAATGTTAGTTGGGTAAGCTGAGCAGAGTCTCATTCAAAAGTAAGGAATTGTCTTCTACCGAGTTATTGGACTTAGTTCATACTGATCTTTGTGGTACAGCAAGAATCAGGAGTGTGCAAGGTGATAGATACTTCATGTTACTAATTGATGACTATTCACGAATGATGTGGGTAACCTTTTTAAAAGAGAAATCAGAAGCTCTTGAGAAATTCAAAATATTTAAGGCTATGGTAGAGAATGAAACTGGATTAAGATTGAAATGTCTGAGGTCTGATAGAGGTGGAGAATTCACATCCGGTGAGTTCATAGAGTTCTGTGAGAAATATGGAATAAAGAGACAATTGTCTGCTCCTAGGACTCCACAGCAGAATGGAGTAGTGGAGAGAAAGAACCGAACCATCCAGGAAGCATCTAGGACCATGATGATGGAAGCAAATGTTCCTCGGATCTATTGGAGACAAGCTATCAGCACTGCAGTCTATACTCTCAATCAAGTTCAAATTAGAAGCAATACTGGTGAGACTCCTTATGAACTTTGGTTTGGCATCACTCCTACTGTAAAGTATTTTAGAGTCTTTGGTAGCAAGTGTTACATTAAAAGAGATGAAGATCTAGGCAAGTTTGATGCTAGAAGTGATTAAGGAATATTCTTGGGTTACTCTACTCAAAGCAAAGCATACCGGTGTTATAACAAGAGATTGAGAAAGATTATAGAAAGTACAAATGTGAAGGTTGATGAAGGAATTGAAAAACCTCAAGGTTTTATGAGTATGGTGAAGATGATCAGAATGGTGTTCTGATTCAAGGTGCCCAACCCTCTTCTGTAAAATAGATTCAAACTGATCCGGTAAGTCAAGAAGAAGAGATGAGTCTCAATGAGCTTGATCAAGAATTAGAAGTGCAAGAAACTCCCAAAGTTCCAAGGTATGTAAGACTGAACCACTCCGAAGATCAGATCATAGGTGACAAAAGCAAAGGAGTACAAACAAGAAGGAGAATTACTCAAGATTCAGATGAGTATTGTCTGATTTCAAAGATTGAACCTAAGTTAGTTAATGAAGCTTGCAATGATGAAAACTGGACTCAAGTAATGGAGGAAGAACTAATGCAAATTGAGAAAAATCACACTTGGGATCTTGTTCCCAGACCTAGAAATAAGAATGTGATTGGAACCAAATGGGTCTTCTAGAACAAACTAAATGAAGTTGGTGAAGTAATCAGAAATAAAGCCATATTAGTCTATAAGGCCTATTCCCAAATAGAAGGAGTTGATTTTGAAGAAACCTTTGCTTCGGTGGCAAGAATTGAAGCAGTCAAATTATTTCTTGCATTTGCTGCCTTCAAAGATTTCAAAGTGTATTAGATGGATGTCAAGTCTGCCTTCCTAAATGGTGACTTGGAAGAAGAAGTGTACATTGAGCAACCGAATGGTTTTCAATTGTCTGATCATGGTGATATGGTCTGCAAGTTGAAGAAAGCACTTTATGGACTGAAGCAAGCCCCAAGAGCCTGGTATGAAAGATTGGATAAGCATCTTTTGAAGATTGGTTTCAACAAAGGTACTGCTGACAGTAATTTGTATTTCAAAATTGATCATGAAAACATCTTGATTGCTGAAGTGTTTGTTGATGATATCATTTTTGGAGGAAGAGATAGTATGTGTAAAACTTTTGCAAATAAAATGAAAAGTGAGTTTAAGATGTCCATGCTTGGTGAAATGGATTTCTTCTTGGGTCTACAAATCACTCAAACAAAGAAAGGAATCTTCATTTCTCAGACCAAATATGTGAAAGAATTGCTGAAGAAATTTGGGATGGAAGACTCAAAACCAATGAATACTCCCATGGCAACCGGATGTAAATTGAGCAAAGATGATGATTCTCCTAAGGCTAATCAGACAAAATATAGCTCAATGATTGGAGGACTGTTGTATCTCACTCAAACTAGACTAGACATTATGCAGGCTGTTGGTCTTGTTGCTAGATTCCAGGCTGATCCTAGAGAATCTCATGTCATAGCAATCAAGAGGATGTTTAGATATCTAAAAGGAACAGTTGAGCATGGTCTGTGGTATCCTAGAGATCATGATTTCTCTCTTCATGCTTATACAGATGCTGATTGGGTAGGAGATGTGGATGACCGGAACAGTACCAGTGGGGGAGCATTCTTTTTGGGGAAGAGATTGGTTTCTTGGCTAAGTAAGAAACAAGCGGCAATATCTTTATCTACAACTAAAGTAGAATATATTGCAGCAGCAGGTAGTTGCACTCAAGTTTTGTGGATGAAGCAGATGCTAAGAGATATCAAAGTGGAATATGAGGAGCCTATCATAATTTTATGTGATAATTCAAGTGCAATAAACATATCTAAGAATCCGGCGTTGCATTCAAAGACTAAACATATATCCATCAAGTTTCACTTTTTGAGAGAGCAAGTGAACAAGAATGAAGTCAGATTGGAGTTTGTACCTTCCAAGGATCAGATTGCAGACATCTTTACTAAACCTCTTCCTAAGGACTCTTTTGAGTATCTTAGGGAGAAGTTAGGGGTTATTGCCCCTCCAGTGATGAACTAAGGTGCATTGATGTGCATCAGTCCGGTGGATATCACAGTCACATCTTATGGTCTGGATTGATGATGGGGAGCTGCTACTCAGGGGGAGCAGCAGGTATGATTCTGAAGTGTTGGAATTGCAAGTATGTGCCCTTTGCCATTGATGTCAAAGGGGGAGAGAAGACATGTGAAAAACAAGTGGTTGCTGATCAAAGGGGGAGTAGTAAAGGGAGAGAAGACATGTGAATGGTTGTTGCTGATAGGGGGAGTTGTGACAGTGAGGAGAAGTTCTTGTCTTGATGGTTAAAACAGTTTTTCACATCATATGTTGCCATCAATGACAAAGGGGGAGATTGTTGCAAGTATGGGCCTAACCGGTGTTTTCATTGATGTCAACATACTCCTATTGTATTAATGATAAGGATTAGATGAGCTGTGTGCTAAGGATAATGAGAAAATTAGTCTCAATTAGGAACAGTGAAGAACAATGATGACAATAAGGTAAAAGTCCAAGATAGGATGAGGATCAAAGGATGCAGAGTAAAGGGTTTGTAGATATATGTCTTAAGGTGATCCAATAGAGATTTCAGAGGTCCACATGAAGATCTGAAGAAGGTGTGGTCACTCAAGTAAAACCGGTTCCGGTAGGTGTTCAGAGGTGACAGAGTGTTACAGAAAGGTCCGGTGAGATCCATAAATGCATTGTCATGTTCTGTGGATTTGAGGGAGTGTTAAGGAAGTCTTTGTGGAGTGTCAACTAGATTGGTTTATGGTTTGAAGGTCTAAAAGCATCTATTCCTTTGTGACAGTAATGACAGACTGTGTTCTTGAGGTTCCGGATGAAGGGGAGAAGGATTTCAGTAAGCAGATGAAGTGTGGATGTTCTTCGTGATTCAGGCAAGCTTGTGGAGGTCTTTGGATCATGTCCAGTTTGTGTTGATTGTTTGCATTGGAGTTGGAGCTCGCAATTGAAGAATAACTTCTGGATGATGGTGTTCTTTCTAAGACTAGTCGACCGGATGAGTTACCCATCATGTGAATGTTCTTGTTGATGTTTGCTGACTTAGATGATCATTCCTAAGTTGATGTCTTGTATAAATAAGGGATTGCGAAGTCATTTCAAAGTTGTCCTTGTGGAGATGAGTGTGTGGTAGCGAGGAGAGCGAAAGGCAGAGCATAAGTATTGGGCTTAAATGGAACTGATTCAAGCATGGTGAAGATGCTATTCTCTAATTCATGTATGTGATACTTATTTCTTTGTAGACAGTGTGTCTCTTGTAGGCAGTGAGCCTCTTGTGAGCAATGTGCTTGGGCAGTGAGCCATAATTGGCATGTGCCATTTTGTTCTTTCTATTCTTCTAACAGAGAATACATTCTTGGGTTAATCGCCCTATGGTTTTTCCCTTAACTGGGTTTTCCACGTCAAAAATCTTGGTGTCTCATGTGTTGATGTGTTTCTGCTCTTGATTTGTTGCATTGTGCTTTGATGATTGATTTACTATTAAGTTGCTAAATAACAATGTGGAGTTAACTGTTTAAATTGAAGAAAGTTTTGTACAACTGATTCACCCCCCTCTTAGTTGTCTGCCCTAAATCTAACAATTTCACCCCAAAAGGAAATTTATTTCTCCACTTTTAGATTATAGTTTAGTTGTACCAATAATGTGGCTGAGTATGAGGCCTTAATTTAGGTTATGCACCTAGCACAAAAGAGGGGAATAAAAGTTTTACAAGTATTTGGTGATAGTGAGCTAGTTGTTAACCAAATCAGATCACTAAGCACTTCAAGGAATGACTTGTTGAAGTCATACAAACATAGGGTCTAGAACCTGATTGAAAACTTTGATGCCTTCAATATCTAGATAGTGCCTAGACTGAGAAACAAAGATGCTAATAGGCTGGCTACAATTGGTGCTTAGTTTGACATTCCCAATAATGTCAAACATAATTCAGATCAACATGTAAAGATTGTTGTGAGGCCTGTTGTGCCTAATAATGTTACAAGATGGCAAGTATTTGAGAATGACCAGTAGATTGTAAATTTCTTGCAAGCTGAGGTAGAATTTGTTGGTGGTAATCATTCCAAGTTGCAGAAGCAGTATGGTGACTAGGTGATCTAGCTAAAGACCAATAAACTGCTTAGAGGATTGGTCACTTTAGAGAACATGTTTAATGCTAATGATCAACCTAAAAGGTAAAAGATGAACATGACAATCAAACAAGAGGGCTATGATGAGGTAGAAATTGCATAGGGTAGAGTTCTAAAACATGGAAAGGTATGTGACCAAACCGAAAGACAAGGTTTTATTAAACTTTGTAATGAATTTGATGATTTAATTACTTGGGATTATAGGGATCTAAAATTCTGACCTTGGTTTAATCTAACATACTATTGATTTATAACCTAATGCCAAACCTATCCAGCAAAAGCAAATGCCTGTCAACCCCAAAATAGAGCCATTGATGAGAAAGGAGTTGTCTAAGCTCATAGAGGCCACAATCATTTATCCCATTAAACATTCTTCTTGGGTGGCTAATCTTCTTCTAGTTAGGAAGAAGAATGGGGAAATCAGATTGTGTTTGGACTTTAGAGACCTGAATAAGGCCTCCCTTAAAGACCATTACCCACTCCCTTCCATGGAGAAGATTTTACAGATAGTAGCAGGAGCTAAAAGGTTTTCACTCTTTGATGGCTACTCAAGCTATAACTAGATTCTTGTAAAAGAGTCAGACCAATACAAGAAACCTTCATCACCAAATGGGGTACTTTGGCTTATCAAAAAATTCCATTTGGGTTGACCAATGCTGGAGCAACCTCCGAAAGAGCAATGGATTTAGCCTTCAAAGGCTTGATCAATGATATTATTTTAGTGTATCTTGATGATTTGACTGTATACTCTAAGCATGTAACTGACCATTTGGGTCATTTAAGAAAGGTCTTTCAAAGATGCAGGGACTATGGCATATCATTAAATTCAAAGAAATGTGTGTTTGCTATCCCAGAAAGTAAATTGCTGGGACATGTAATTTCAAAGGAAGGACTTGCCATTAAACGTAAAAGGACTAGTGCCATTCTATCTCTTCCTCTTCCCAGTCACAAGAAAGGCCTGCAAAGCTTCCTAGGCAAGATAAACTTTGCGAGGAGGTTCATACCTAATTTTTCTTCAATAGCAAAACCCCTCACTGCCATGCTTAAGAAGAATGCTTCCTTCATGTGGTCAAAAGAAGGCAAGGATAGTTTTGAAGCTATCAAACAAGCCATTGCATAGGCTCCCACACTAGTAAACCCAAATTATGGAAATGATTTTATCCTTTATTCCTTTGGAGACAAAGAGGGCATATCAACAATTTTAACACAACAGAATGAAGAGAAATTGGAACAACTAATTGCTTTCTTCACCCAACCTCTCAAAGAATATGAGCTAAGGTATGACTTTGTTGAGAAGTAGGTCTTTGTTGTGGTGAAAACACTAAAAAATTTTAAACATATGGTTTCAAACAGCAAGATACAATTGATGGTGAACCACTCTGGTGTGAAAGAATTCCTTTTGAGCAGAGACATCAATGAGAAGAGAGTTGGGTGGATTATAAAAGTAATGGAATATGATGTCAACACCAATATCACCAAGCTGGTACAAGGAAAAGGCCTGTGTGAGAAAATGGCCATGAACTTTGAAGATGGAGATGACATAGTATGTGTTCTTGGGTAGGCACAACCAACTGGTTCCAACACTCCAACTGACTGGTACCATTGTATGGCCACATTTCTATAGTCAGGTAGATGCCTAGATGGACTGGATCAAGCCAAAAGGACGTATTTCAGGCTTCAATTCATCCCCTATGTTCTTGTTGATGGTGTCTTATTTAGGAAAGACACCAATGGGGTTCTTCTCAGATGGATTACACAAGATCAAACTTTAAGGGTGCTAGAAGCATTCCTCGATGGCCCTGATGGTGGCCATTATTCACCAAGAACAACTGCTATCGAAGTCATGAGGGCTGGTTATTATGGGCCCAATTTATTTAGAGATGCCCATAGATGGGTAAGAAGCTGCAAAGAATGTGAATTATTTGCAAGTAAGAAAAGGTTGTCTACTCTTCCCTTAAAACTAATTTAGACTGATCAACCATTTGCCCAATGGGGTTTGGACTTCATTGGGATGATTAACCCACCTTCCATTGCTGGTCATAAGTTGATTCTAACAATCACTGATTATTTTACAAGGTGGACAGAGGTGGTTGCATTGAAGGATGCCATAGAGGCCTCAATTTTAGATTTCATTCAGGGAATAATTACCAAGTTTGGTGTTCCATTCACCATTATTTATGACAATGCCAAGGCCTTTGTAGGCACAAAAATCAGTGAGTGGGCACTTAACTATAGAATTTACTTGAAGACATCATCCAACTACTACCCTCAAGGGAATGGCTTGGCTGAATCTACAAACAAAAACTTGATCAAGATTATCAAAAGAATAGTGGATCAAAATCAAAGAACTTCACATTCCAAGTTGAAGACAACTCTTTGGGCTAATAGGATTACTCCCAAGAGGGCCATAGGCAATTCCCCTTTCATGCTTGTCTACTGAAGGGAAGTAAAAAATCCATTATCATTAGAATTGCCTTCCCGTTAGTTGGCGCAACAACTAAAATTGTAAGAAAATGATGGTATGACTATTAGGTTTGATGAGCTAATGGAGCTTAAGAAAAAAAAGATGCTACCATGAAGACTCTTGAGGCCCACCAAGATCAGGTCAAAAGGACTTTTGACAGAAAATCAACTGGCAGAGCATTCAATGAGGGAGATTTGGTGTTGAAATGGGATGAAGACAGAGCTAAAGCTGAGAGAAATTCAAAATTTGATGGCATGTGGAGTAGCCCTTAAATTATTACCAGCTGCAAACAAGCCAATACATTTCAACTTTCCAAGCTAAATGGAGAGGTTCTTCCAATCTCAGTCAATGGGATTCATCTCAAACCTTGCTTTTAGCATGGTTGTGGGATTTTGTAAATATGTTAGGTGTTTCCTTTCAATAAGTGATGTTACACTCTGCTGCATTCTCATTAAGAGGATGCTCTCCTTGTTTGTTTTTCTTTGTCTTGTTTTATGGAGGCAATGTTTAGTTTTGTGTTGGTCTGGCCAATCCCCATGTTCTTGTTGCTATGTCCTTTGACTCTGTGCCCAATGGATTGATAAGGCCTTTGGATCCTAGTGTTTAGTAGGCAAACACCCTTGCATAGTCACCAAAATGTTATCCTATTTTTCCTTCTCGCCAAATAGCCTAAGGATCCATGAAATTCTAAGTGTTTTCCCTTTGAATTACAAGGAAAAGAACCCCAAAATGACTAAGTCCCAATATTTTTATTTTTCCTTGTATTTTCTACATTTTTGAAGTTTTGAAGTTCGGGCTTCTCCCCTTTGTCATGCTAATATTGTTGGCTCCAAGCTTCACTTTGTCCCTTGTAATTTGCCTAAGTATTTTAGGTGATGGGGGTCAGAGGTTTCATATTGTGTCTTCTTTTGTGGAAGGTGGAAGGAAAAAGGCCTGATGACCAAAGTTTGCTATTTTCAATCTTTCTATGTTTTTCAAACTTCGGTAGGTGGGGGCTCCTTCTTCTTCTTTCTTATTTTTTGGCAGCTGGAAGGCAGAAGGCCTAAGGTTTGAACTTCGTTGAACCTTTTCAACTAAGTTACTTAGCAGCAGAGATTAGAGTTTTCTTTCTTATTTCTCTTCATTTTGGAAGCTAGAAAGCTAAAGGCCCAAGGCCTGACCTCTGACATCTTCTTAAATGTTGGTTTAAGATAGACAACTGAGAGGCGAGGGGTGAATCAGTTGTCCCAAAACTTTCTTTTCTTTAAACACTTAATTCCTTCTTGAGATTCAACAGCATAATAATAAGTCAATCATGGAAGCATAAAGCAATAATTCAAGAGCAGAAACACATTAACACATAAGACACCAAGATTTTAATGTGGAAAACCCGGTTAAGGGAAAAACCATGGGGTGACTAACCCAAGATTGTATTCTCTGTTAAAAGAATAAGAAGAATGAAATGGCACATACCAATTAGGGCTCACTGCCTAAGCACACTGCTCACAAGAGGCTCACTGCCTACAGGAGACACACTGTCTACAGAATAATAACTATTACATACTTGAACTGGAAATTAGCATCTTCACCATGCTTGAGTCAGTTCCATTTAAGCTCAATACTTCTACTCTGCTTTTTACTTTTCTTGTCTCTACCACATCCTCATCTCCACGATCACGTCTTGAAATGATTTCACAACTCTTATTTATACAAGACATCAACTTTGGAATAATCATCAAAGTTGGCACAATACATACTTTATTTTATTACAGAGCAAATACACAAATACAACTTGACTTAGTAAAAAAGACTTCATGTGAATCATCACACTGTCGGCCACACATATCAGGGACTTCAATCTTCTTCAAGGAACATGCCATGCTTTGCAGAACATCTCCAAGATCCTCCATAAGATGAGCAGAGCATCCAGTCAATCATGATTAGGAAGAACATCATTTCTCAGAAGTAAATCTTCAATTATGAGGTCAATATTCAATGCAGACCACCAACAGGAATTAGACACAGTTTAGAGACCCCCACAAGCCTGCCTAAATCACCAAGACCATCCACACCACTTCTGCTTACTGAAATCATTCACATCTTCTTCTGGAACCTCAAGAACACAATCTGTCATCACTATCACATTAGAATAGATGCTTGCGGACCTCTAGACCATGAACTAATTGAGTTGTCAATTCACATTGGCTTCCCAAACACTCCACCAAATCCGTAGAACATGATATTACATTTTTGGATCTCACTGGACCTATTTGTGTCACTTTGTCACCTCTAAACATCTGCCAAAACCAATTTTACTCATATGGCCATAATTTCTCCAAATCTTCATGCGGACCTCTCAAATCTTGATTGGATCATCTTTAGATACATATCTACAAGACCTTTGATGCACATTCTCTGATCTTTATCTTAGATGGGATCTTCACTACATAAAGTCTCACTATCTTCACTGCTCTTGTATGCTTTTGATAGAACTAATTTTATCAATATCCTCAACATACAACTCATCCAATCCTTGGCATCAATGCAATAGGAGTATGTTGACATCAATGACAACACTGGTTAGGCCCATACTTGCAACAATATCCCCCTTTGTCATTGATGGCAACATATGATGTGAAAAACTATTTTAACCATCAAGACAAGAACTTCTCCTTACTGACTGCCATAGCTCCCCCTATCAATAACAATTTCTCTCTTTTTATTGCTCCCCCTTTGATCAACAACCACTTTATTTTTTCACATGTCTTCTCTCCCCCTTTGACATCAATGGCAAAGGGCACATACTTGCATCAATTAGAATCATACAGATTGCTCCCCCTGAGTAGCAACTTCCTATCATCAATCCAAATCACAAGATATGACTATGAGATCCACCAGACTGATGCACATCAGTGCACCTTAGTTAAAAATCAAAGGGGTAATAACCCCTAACTTCTCCTTGAGATACTCAAAAGAGTCCTTAGGTAGAGGTTTAGTAAATATGTCTGCAATCTGATCTTTAGAGGGCACAAACTCTAATCTAACTTCATTCTTGTTCACCTGCTCTCTCAGAAAGTGAAACTTGATGGATATATGTTTTGTCTTTGAATGAAACACTAGATTCTTTGATATATTTATTGCACTTGAGTTATCACAGAAGATTGTGATAGGTTCCTCATACTCTACTCTGATGTCTCTTAGCATTTGCTTCATCCATAATACTTGAGTGCAACTACTTGCTGCTAGAATGTATTTTGCTTCTGCTGTGGATAGAGATATTACCTCTTGTTTCTTCCTCAGCCAAGAAACTAATCTCTTCCCTAAGAAGAATGTACTACCACTAGTACTCTTCCAATCATCCACATCTCCTATCCAATCCGCATCTGTATATGCATGAAGAGAGAAATCATGATCCCTTGGATACCATAAAGCATACTCAACTATTCCCTTTAGATATCTGAGAATTCTCTTGATTGCCATGACATGAGATTCTCTAGGATCAGCTTGAAATCTTGCAACAAGACCAACAACATTCATAATGTCAAGTCTAGTTTGAGTAAGATATAGTAGTCCTCCAATCATTGACCTGTACTTTTTCTAATTAGCCTTAGGAGATTCTTCATCTTTGCTTAGTTTGCATCCGATTGCCATGGGAGTATTCATTGGTTTTGAATCTTCCATTTCAAATTTCTTCAACAATTCTTTCACATAATTAGTCTGTGATATGAAGATTCCCTTTTTTGTTTGAGTGATTTGCAGACCCAAGAAGAAATTAATTTCCCCAAACATAGACATCTCAAATTCACTTTTCATTTGATTTGCAAAAGTCTTGCACATACTATCTCTTCCTCCAAATATGATATCATTAACAAATACTTCAACAATCAAAATATTTTCATGATCAATCTTGAAGTACAAGTTACTGTCAGCAGTACCTTTGTTGAAACCAATCTTCAAAAGATGTTTATCCAGTCTTTCATACTAGGCTCTTGGAGCTTGTTTGAGTCCATACAGTGCTTTCTTCAACTTGCAGACCATATCACCATGATCAGACAATTGAAATCCATCCGGTTGCTCAATGTATACTTCTTCTTCCAAGTCACCATTTAGGAAGGCAGACTTGACATCCATCTGATATACTTTGAAGTCCTTGAAAGTAGCAAAAGTAAGAAATAATCTAACTACTTCTATTTTTGCCACCAGAGTAGAAATTTCTTCAAAATCAACTCCTTCTACTTAAGAATAACCCTTGCAAACCATTCTGCATTTCTGACTACTTCACCATCTTCATTCAATTTATTCTGGAAGACCCATTTGGTCCCAATCACATTTTTGTTTCTAGGTCTGGGAACAAGATCCCAAGTGTGATTTTTCTCAATCTACATCAACTCTTCCTTCATTGCTTTAGTCCAACTTTTATCATTGCATGCTTCACTTACTATTTTTGGTTCAATCTTTGAGATCAGACAATACTTTTTTGAGTCTTGAGCAATCTTTCTTCTTGTTTGAACACCTTTGCTTTTGTCACCTATGATCTGGTCTTCAGAATAATTTAGTCTTACATAACTGGGAGTTTTTGAAATTTCTGACACTTCTATTTCTTGGACAGGTTCATTCAAACTTATCTCTTCTTCCTGCAATTCTGAATTCTTCAGATCAGTCTGGATCTGAATTTCAGAAGAGGCTTGAACTCCTTGAACCAAAACATCATTCTGATCATCTTCTTCATATTCATGAAACCTTGAGGGTTTTTCAATGCCTTCATCAACCTTCACATTTGTACTTTCTATAATCTTCCTTAATCTCTTGTTATAACACCAGTATGCTTTGCTTTGAGTAGAATAACCCAAGAATATTCCTTCATAACTTCTAGCATCAAATTTGCCAAGGTCTTCATCTCTTTTAATGTAACATTTGCTACCAAAGACTCTAAAATACTTCACAGTAGGAGTGATGCCAAACCAGAGTTCATAAGGGGTCTTACCAGTATTGCTTCTGATTTGTACCCGATTAAGAGTATAGACAATAGTGCTTACATCTTCTCTCCAGTAGATCTAAGGAACATTTTCTTCCATCATCATAGTTCTAGATGCTTCCTGGATGGTCCGGTTCTTTATTTCTACTACTCCATTTTGTTGTGGAGTCCTTGGAGTAGATAACTATCTTTTTATCCCATGTTTCTCACAAAATTCTATGAACTCTCTGAATGTGAATTGTCCACCTCTATCAGACCTAAGACATTTTATGTTTAACCTGGTTTCATTCTCTACCATAGCCTTGAATATTTTGAATTTCTCAAGAGCCTTAGATTTCTCTTTTAGGAAAGTCATCCACATCATCCGGTAATGATCATCAAATAGTAGCATGAAATATCTATCACGTTGCAAACTCTTGATTCTTGCCGGTCCACATAGATCAGTATGCACTAAGTCCAATAATCTGATAGAAGATTGTTCCTTACTTTTAAATGTGACTCTTCTTTGCTTACCCAACTGACATTCTTTGCATAGACTGTTAGTAGGTTTCACCAGTCTTGGAAGATCTCTTACAACCTGAGTATTGCTTATCTTGATGATATTATCAAAATTTACATGATACATTCTCCTATGCCACAACCAAATCTGATCAATTTGAACAAATAAACAACTTTTTCCAGTACCAACCAAGTGGAAGATGTTACCTTTTGTTTGAGTACCGGATGCAACCTCTGTTCCAGAATTTTCAAAGATCTTGCATTTTCCATTTTTGAATCAGAGATCATATCCTTTGTCTACCAACTGTCCAACACTGAGAAGATTGTGCTTTAGACCTTCAACATATAGTACATCACTGTTTTTGTTCTTTCCATCAAAAGAAATAGTCCCTCTGCCTCTGATTCTGTCAGCAGAATTATCACCAAATTTTACAACTCCTTCATATCTTTCCAAATCTATGAACTTGTTTTTGTCACCAGTCATATGGTGGGAGCATCCACTATCAATGACCCATTCATCTTTTTCTTCAACTTGAGAAGCTGAAGCTCTTTCTACCTATTTATGATTGACAGATTCAATGGGGATTGGATCTTCTTCCTTGATGGCAATGAACACCCAGTCACTTGCGGATTTGTTTCCTATCTCTGATTCATCATCTGTTACTCCTTCATCATCATCATCTTCATCAACATAGTAACATTTCTTTTGAAATCTTGATCTATTAGGATTAGGTCTTGAAAATCTTTCTGGTCACCTTGAAGCAAAATGACCAATCTTGTTGCAGTTGAAACATTTGAAGGGCAATTTTCCCTCATACTTACCGGATCCTCTTGGCAGTCTTTTTGCAATAAGAGCTTCAAGTTGAACAACTTCTACTTCATCTTCTTCCAGATCTTTTCTTTCCTTTTCATACCATGATAGTTTCTTTGAGGAGTTCTCTCCTGGATCATACCTTTGTTTGCCTTTTGCAGAGACACTAGCCTTGAATTCAAATTCAGTCTTTGGGGGGCATCTCTAAAATCAGCCAATTCAAATGCAACTAATTTTCCAACCAATTAATCTCTTGTGATATTTGATAAAGATCTAAATTCTTTAATAGCAGCAACCTTGTGTTTGTAAGCAGGAGGTAGGGATCTGGGAACTTTAGCAACAATCTCATCTTCATCCAAGATTCCACCAGCACACCTAATGCCATAAACAAGCTCATTTACTTTTGGCATAAATGTAGTGATATTCTCATCTTCATTCATCTTTAGGTTTTCAAAATTTCCTTTCAGACTCTGTAGCTTGGCACACTTAATATATTTGTCTCGTTCATGTAGAAGCTCCAGTTTTTCCCAAATCTCATATGTAGTTTTCAAATCTATAACATTTGTCAGCTTTGAATCAGATAAGGCACTTAGTAAAGCTTCTTTAGCCTGAAGATTATCTTCAGCATCTTTGATTTCATCTATAGTTGTCAGACCATTCTTTGGAGGAACCTACTTCTTTGAAGTTATGGTCCAATATTGCATTCCCATACATTGCAAGTGACATTCCATGCAACTTTTCCAAAGAGTGTAATTAGTTCCATCAAACCTTGGACTATCCTTGTAGGAAGACATCTTGGATCTCCTCGAGTGGTTAAGCTCTTTTAGAGGAACTTAGCTCTGATACCAATTGTTGGTTTAAGACAGACAACTGAGAGGGAGGGGTGAATCAGTTGTCCCAAAACTTTCTTTTCTTTAAACACTTAATTCCTTCTTGAGATTCAACAGCATAATAATAAGTCAATCATGGAAGCATAAAGCAATAATTCAAGAGCAAAAATGCATTAACACATAAGACAACAAGATTTTAACGTGGAAAACCTGGTTAAGGGAAAAACCACGGGGTGACTAACCCAAGATTGTATTCTTTGTTAAAAGAATAAGAAGAATGAAATGGCACATGCCAATTAGGGCTCACTACCCGAGCACACTGCTCACAAGAGGCTCACTACCTACAATAGACACACTATCTACAGAATAATAACTATTACATACTTGAATTGGAAATTAGCATCTTCACCATGCTTGAGTCAGTTCCATTTAAGCTCAATACTTCTGCTATGCTTTTTTCTTTTCTCCTCTACCACATCCTCATCTCCATGATCACACCTTGAAATGATTTCACAACTCTTATTTATACAAGACATCGACTTTGGAATAATCATCAAAGTTGGCACAATACATACTTTATTTTATTACAGAGAAAATACACAAATACAACTTGACTTAGTAAAAAAGATTTCATGTGAATCATCACACTGTCAGCCACACATATTAAGGACTTCAATCTTCTTCAAGGAACATGCCATACTTCGTAGAACATCTCCAAGATCATCCGCAAGATGAGCAGAGCATCTGGTCGGTCATGATTAAGAAGAACATCATTTCCTAGAAGTAAATCTGCAATTACGAGCTCAATATTCAATGCGGACCACCAACACGAATTGGACACAATTTAGAGACCCCCACAAGCCTACCTGAATCACCAAGAACATCCACACCACTTCTGCTTACTGAAATCATTTACATCTTCATCTAGAACCTCAAGAACACAGTCTGTCATCAATGTCACATTAGAATAGATGCTTGTGGACCTCCAGACCACAAACCAATTGAGTTATCAATTCACATTGGCTTCCCAAACTCTTCACCAAATCCGTAGAACAAGATATTGCATTTCTGGATCTCACTGGACCTATTTGAGTCACTCTGTCACCTCTAAACATTTGCTAGAACCGGTTTTACTCATATGGCCATACCTTCTCCAAATCTTCATGCAGACCTCTCAAATCTTGACTGGATCATCTTTAGACACATATCTATAAGACCTTTGATGCGCATTCTCTGATCTTCATCTTAGATGTGATCTTCACTACATAAAGCCTCACTGTCTTCACTGTTCTTCTCTACTTCTGATAGAACTAATTTTCTCAATATCCTCAGCACACAACTCATCCAATCCTTGGCATCAATGCAATAGGAGTATGTTGACATTAATGACAACACCGGTTAGGCCCATACTTACAACACTTCAAATCTTCTAAGGCAAAGAAAAGACTAAGGGAAGCCTTAGTCAAAAAATTTCAAGGTTTGCAAACCAAAGTTTCACTGATCAGCGAAATCGCTGACTAAGCAAAAAAGAGACAAAAGAGATGCCTTTGTCAACAAAAAGTCAAGTTAGTGAACCAATAAGTTCGTTGATCGATGAATTTGTTGATAAAAGAACCAAAGCAAAAAAGAAGTAAAGGCAAAGTAGTTTGTGAAATCAAGAAATCACCAACTGAAGGAAAGGCAGAGACAAAGCAAGTTCAAGAAAAGGAGAATCCACTGATAAGGCGAAAAGGTGATGAGGCATAGTAAGTCGGTGAATTGACAGAAAGATAAACCCACCAACCAATTCAAGATTTCAAAAATTTGCTGAAAAAGTGAATGAAGGCCAAGTTTATAAAAGTGAAGATTTGCCGATAAGGCAAGAAAGAAGTAAGGCTGAGGACCCAAGGCCCAATCTTTGCAAAGTTCTCAAAATCAGCTAAGTGTTGCAGAGGTGGGGGTCGAGTGCATCTTCTTTCTGAGGAATGATACACAATGATGGCCCGACCTTTGAAGTCTGATGGCTTCTCTTATTTTAGACTTCAGATGTCAGGGTTTCTTCTTTCACCTTTTTAAGACTTGATTGGTGGAAGACTGATCGAAGGAATCCTGATCAGTCAAGGCCTACTCTTTTTGCCTTCCAAGTGTATTTTCTAATGTGCAAAACATGACGGGACTACTCAGTGACCCTCCTGGTCGTCATTAATGCTTCTTCAGATCCCAATTACTTGTAGAAGATGTATTCCTCACCTCCCCATGCCACTGTAGCCTCTTTTGCATTAAATCTTTGTACCTAGGGCATGGGCGAACACTCCTTTTTCAATGGATTTGTAACATCAGAAAATGTCCCCTTGGGGGCTTTACCCTCATAAGGTTTAGCTCCCGAGTCTTTAGTATGCATTTAGGACATCTTAGTTCATATTTTGGCATCCCGATGGAATGAGACCTGGGTTTCATGGTAAATTGGACCTAGGTGGACCCCTTGAATTGTACCCTGCCCAAAATAGGGGGGGAGGACTTGGATGCCCACGCCCTAGTCCTGCCCTATTTTGGGGCAGCCCTAAATTTTTGGGTGTCGATTTATGACCATTATTTGGTTCCTTTGCCAACACGGTAAGTTTTGATTTTTAAAATCTTAGCGGGAGTGCTTGTAGTTGCATAAATAAGCATGTTTCGGCATTCATTTGTTAACTAGATGATTACTAGCAAGCTATTGTGTTCTCAAGGTGATTCAAGGATTTCTATTATGTTGCAAAAGTAGAGTTGTATGTTTTGTGTGTTGATATTTGCAGATTTGAACATTAATTTCCTCATGGCATGAAGAGCATCTTCCTCCCATGAGAGCTTCACTACAAGGTGAAATAATATTGTGTTTTCATCATTGATTGCTTTGGTTTTTCCCTCTGCCTCACAAGGGCACACACTCTTTATCTGACAATGGTGTTCAGAGACTTAAGTGTCCTCTGGGGCTTGATTGAGGCAAGCCTCTAAACACCACAACCCCCAAACCAAGTCTTGTGATTGTAGGTTATAGGTGTCGCATTTGGGAAAAGTTGAGTTACAGGAAGGATTGGTAGGCATCAAGGATTTGGGATCTGAAGAAAAGGACATAGGAGCACTTCTAGGACTTGGGTGCTCGCTCTAGTGTCCTCCGCATCTGAGTTTCAGGAAATAGAAGTTATAGGGATGATCAGTGTCGGAAGGAGGTTTGGATCCCGTGAAGAAACTGGTACCTTGGACTTGGGCACCTGCTCCAATGTTCTTGACTATTCTGCTTTGGAACCTCGAATATAGGTATTCTATAATCTGGTATTTACTCCTATCTGTAAGAGCTTTTTCTGTCATTCATCAATTTGTTGTCGTATTTGCATAATTAGGGTTTTAATGGTTAATTGGGCATAAGAGAAGGAAAATTAATAATTAAATTCCCTAATCCAAGTTTCCCTACATCTGCAAGTGACCTAGGGTATGATAGCACTCGCCACTCGACCCTAGATCCTTGAATGTAAGGGGGAAATGATGATTTAAACATCTAAAATTTAGAGCATTAAGAAATCCAATTTTCCACTAAACATTTTGGTGAACTTGTGTTTTTGGACATAAATTGCAACTTGCTGAGTGTGTGTCTTTAGATTTGGATTGATTTCATTCATTCATATAGTCATTCATTTTATTGCTTTGAGAAAAATTCAAAAAAATTGAAAAATTGGAAAAATTCAAAAAAATTGCATTGTTTGGCTTACTAAATTGCATCAATTCTTTCTAAATTTTCTTAATTCATAATTTTTGCATCAGATCTGATATAAACTACAGAAAAATCCAAAAATTCAGAAATTTGCATTGCATTTTTATCATTTAATTGCTAAGGTTTTGTAGAAATTTTGACAATTTTGATATAACCTAGTAATTCCAAAATCTAGGGTTAGTAGGAAAAATCTTTTTCTCAGATTTTTATACTGATTTTAGAGGCTCATTCAAATTTGCATTTGTCTGTATTCTTTCATTTTAGTGTAAATTTGCATTTAGATTTAAAATATTTGCATTTTTGCATAGAAAATTTCAACAAAAACTAGCAATTTTGATACATTTGCATGGGCATTTTGCATGTTTAAGCTTGAAAATAATTCTCAAATCTGAGAGTATTCAATTTTTATAATAAATCATACTTCAAAACATTCACATAGCATTTTGTCCCAAGATCTCAAACCTAGGGCTTCAAAAACAACGATTTTCACTAAATTTGGCCTTATCGACTCTCCAAACTTGCACCATAGGTGTGTTGTGAAAGGTATTTTTACATTAATTTTTTTTTTATCAGAGTAATCATTTTCTTCCCTCATAAAAAGCTTCACAACACCCTTTTAACGGGCTCTTGTAGTGAAAATTCAGTGAAAAACTACACATTTTGGCTATTTTTGCCCTAGGGTTTGACCTAGTTTGCACTCCAAGTGTGTTGTGATCAATTTTATGGATTGAGGTGACTGATATTATTGATTTTATTTTCTGCACCTCCTGAAATTCATTACAACACTCCTTTTGCTAGGTCTTGGAACTGAAAAACCATGAAAAATAGCGTATTTTTGCTATATTTACACTAAGGTTTTACCTTATGTGGCACTAAAATCACATTGTGTTGGGTATTTTGGCACCAAGTTTCTGTTATTACTGATATTATTTTCTTTCCACCATAATTTACCTCACAACACCCTTTGTTATGCCCTTTTGCATTGAATTTTGATGAAAAAAGTGCCTATTTTGACATATTTTCACTATATTTTGACTTAGCATTATCTTGGATTTGCATCAAGAGTGTGTTGCGAAGAATACTTTTACTATTTTGGACTAATATCAGACATATAACTTTCTTCCCTCTATCAAAATCCTTACAACATCCTTTGTTTCATTCATTTGCATTGGAAAAAGTATAAAAAAATCAAGCGTTTAGATCACTTTTTCCATATAACTTGGCACTTGTCTTTTGCATCAATTTTGAAAAGCTTTGAAAGTCTGATTTTACATTGAAAACATTGAAATGGCACCTTCATGTCATTTTTTAATGGTATCTTTGTATGCATTTATTAAAGATCTTGATTTTGACTAATTTTTAACCCTCATGAGTGAACATCCTACGACATTAGAAAGCTTAACTGAGTTCTTCTCCATGAGTAGCAACGCAAAAGATGATGGTGATAGCACTTCTCCCATGCATTTAATACCTTCTCCATGTGATGATGACATAAACTTGTCCTCTAATCATTCTTTCAAAAATGCTTCTTCCCATGAGGATATGTTGGTCTAAAATGATGAAATCAACGACACGATAGAAGGAATACACTTTTTGAAAGACATCATGCCTCCTACAATAGAAGAACAAATAATTCATTATGTTGAGGTCCCTATTGATGTGATAACATATAAGCAAATAGACAAACTTGATAAAGACCTAGCTGAATTCCAAGAATATGTGCAAACTGAGAGGATAGCTGAAGAAGCTATACTTGTGATTTACATCATAAGAAAATTGATAAAAGAAGAAAAAGAGGGTATTGATGGTGTTCAAGGAATAATGTATATCATGCTAATTAATTTCATGCCTCGATATGACACATTTCTCACAGATACATACCCTCGGGTAGCAGAAGACTTAACACAATACATTGAGAATAATAAGCACAGAAACTCTCTTAATAAACCTTATGAGGTTGAATATGACTATATGAACTATGATGCAATAATTGGAAGAAGTTAAGAATTCACCTAACCCATGGAAAAATGGCATTGATTTATTTGCTGACAAAGGTTAGATTGGAAGATCCCACAAGTAAGTATCCCTAACCCTTTATCTCTCTCATGATGTGCTTCCCCCGTGATGTGTTATATGTTGTTTAGGTCTCTTGTGATGACCTCAGATTCTCTCGTAAGGTCCAGGATACCAGGAGACCACTTTTGTTGTGACCTTCTTTGATTTGTATCATCAATGTTCTATATTTCTCTCTATGATTTCATTGTTGTGTGTTGTGTCTTACGAACATAGCATCGTGGTTGGTGACCTGGGGGCACCCTCCTACATGACTGTCCCTAAGACACTTGTTTCTCCTCTCTTATTTATTGTTTCCCTTCCTCTAGTGTTTCCACCTAGCGGGCGAATGACGACAAACATTTACACTGATGCGGACCTAGTGTCCCTTTCGAGAGCAATCAAAAAATGGACTTAGTTCCTAATATGACGATGGGGTTGTATATCTTATCTAATACTTGGCTAGTAGAAGCACTCTTGCTTTCTGTGTAGTGAATTTTATGATGTTTCTATCGCATTTACAAACCTTAACAATATTGCTACTCCGTGCACCTTTGTTTGCCTTTGAATATGGCCTTGGTGGTACTCAATTTGGAGAGCTTCATGATATAGCCCTATGGTTATCCTAAAACTTTGAATTCATGGTATAACCTTGGCTCTTTGTGTGGTTAATCATATGCATTGATGTCGTTGTTTATCATGATTTTGTAGACACTAACATGTTTCTTGCAGGGATGTGTTTGTGGGAACATTTGGCGATCGTAAAGTACATGTCACCTCTGAGGGGCATGGGCTTTGCGAAAGTTTGTGTTCCCTTGTGTGTTTTCTTCCTACCTTAATGTGCTTGATATCGATAACTGATATCAACCACCTTAAGGTGGGTGCATATATAAGGTAAGCTGTCTGTTATAGATGTTAGCAATGTGTTTGACCCCAAATGCAAAGACTTGCGCCCCAGAGTAGTGCATTGTGCATCCTGAGTTTATTTGCAATCAATCAATCAATCATGTAAGCCCTCTAAGGAGGTAGGATATCGAGCATATCCTTTTTATCTTAAGCCCTCTGTGGAGGTAGGGATGGTGTATTTCTCAAAGCAGATTACATCATCCTGTCATTTTCAAAAGTCCTCTGCAAAGGCGGGGAGTGGTTCTGTGACTAACTCAACCCTTAAGCATGTTTTCAGTGATTGTTGTGGTGAAGCCCAATCATCAGTGTGTGCCTGTAATGTGCCTGAGATGGTGTTGGACCTAGAAATAGGTACACTCCATCGCTTGTTTTCTGTGTTTTCTCCGTGTCTTCAAGTGTGTGTTTTGGCATGCTTGTTTTGTGTGGTGTATTTGTTGCCCCATATGCAGTCTAAAGACTTGCTCGATGAGTGCATCCTACATTTTGGGAGGTTTTGCATGTCTTGTGTGTGTGTTGCCCCATATATACAATCTAAAGACTTGCTCGATGAGTGCATTCTGTATTATGGAAGGTTTGTTTACTTTCTAGTACTTGCATCTGCATTTCATATATACGAGAAAAAGAAAAGAAAAGATATCATTCCTGTCTTCCATGCATTAATGTGTCTTCTATTTATTAATTGTCTTCCCTGTGTTCTACGTGACTGTAACTATATTCTCCATGTTTTATGTGCCTGTTACTATCTTCTAAGTGATTGGCATGTCTTCTCCGTGCTTGATGTGTTTGTTGTGTTTGCGACCTTACTTTAATGAATGTATTGGCCTTGCATTTATACATATATTAAAGTGGGGGATAAATGTAACGTCAGAAAATGTCCCCTTGGGGGCTTTTCCCTCATAAGGTTTAGCTCCTGGGTCTTTAGTATGCATTTAGGATATCTTAGTTCATATTTTGGCATCTCGATGGAATGAGACTTGGGTTTCATTGCAAATTGGACCTAGGTGGACCCCTTGAGTTGTACCCTACCCATAATAGGGGGGAGGACTTGGGTGCTTGTGCCCTAGTCCTACTTTATTTTGGGGCAGCCCTAATTTTTGGGTGTCAGTTTATGACCGTTATTTGGTCCTTTTGCTAACATGGTAAGTTTTGATTTTTAAAATCTTGGCGGGAGTCTTTGTAGTTGCATATATAAGCATGTTTAGGCATTCATTTGTAAACTAGATGATTACTAGCAAGCTATTGTGTTCTCAAGGTGATTCAAGGCTTTCTATTGTGTTGCAAGAGCAGACTTGTATGTTTTGTGTTGATATTTGCATATTTGAGCATCAATTTCCTCATGGCATGAAGAGCATCTTCATCCCATGAGAGCTTCACTACAAGGTGACATAATATTGTGTTTTCATCATTGATTCCTTTGTTTTTTGCCTCTACCTCACAAGGGCATGCACTTTTTATCTGACAATGGTGTTCGAAGACTTAAGTGTCCTCCTGGGCTTGACTGAGGCAAGCCTCTAAACACCACAACCCCCAAACCAAGTCTTGTGATTGCAGGTTATAGGTGTCACATTTGGGAAAAGTGGAGTTGTAGGAAGGATTGGAAGGCATCAAGGATTCAGGATCTGAAGAAAAGGACACATGAGCACTTCCAAGACTTAGGCGCTCGCTCTAGTGTCCTTTGCATCCTAGTTTTGGGAAACAGAAGTTATAGGGCTAATCAGTGTTGGAAGGAGGTCCAGATCTAGCGAAGAAACTGGTACCTTGGACTTGGGCACCTACTCTAGTGTCCCCGACTGTTTTGCTTCAGAACCCCGAAAACAAGTATTATGTAATTTGGTATTTTACTCCTATTTGCAAGAGCTTTTTCCATCATTCGTCAATTTGTTGTCGTATTTACATAATTAGGTTTTTAATGGTTAATTGGGCATAAGAGAAGGAAAATTAATAATTAAATTCCCTAATCCAAGTTTCCCTACATCTGCAAGTGACCTAGGGTATGATAGTGCTCGCCACTCGACCCTAGATCCTTGAATGTAAGGTGGAAAGGAGGATTTAAACATCTAAAATTTATAGCATTAACAAATCTAATTTTCCACTAAACAAGATTTCATGGGTAGCGCCATGTGGGTACACTCCAAGGACATAAAATGAAGTTATTGTAGTATGGGTGACATTCTTTCCTTGTTGACTTCTCCTTTTACGTCCATGATTGCTAGAGCAATTTGTAAAATCTATATATGCATGTAAAAAAGATGTTATTGGGTTGTTGTTTAGCTTTTCTTCTAGGTTATTATGCTAGTTGGGTAGTTTGTTATCACAGACCTTGTAACGCATTGGCAAGAACCAGATGAATCTGATGCATTGTGATAGAAACTGAGCCTTTGATGTCTCTAATAGCAGTTCACCAATGAATGTAGATGGTTATTTTGTGTCTACTTCTCTGTAACAAAGTATTTTTCTTTTGTAATGGCTATTTAGCCTTCATGATTAATATAATTACTGATATTTTGCCTCTCTTATGCTTTGTTCTATGTTTACTTGAAATTTGTAACTCATTTAGTGGATAAAATGGTCCCTCTATTAGTTATGGTTTTCTAAAATTCGAGCCTCTGTTAAAGTTGTAAGTCTGTGTGAGTCTCTATCAGTATTTGAGGTCATTGTTGCGTTATGTCAGTCCTAGGTAACACCCTAAATCTTGGTGTATCACCTCCCTTTTTATTTCATTCTCTTCCTTCCCTTTTTCCTTGGTGATCAATAGTATAGGTTTAGTTAATTGCTCTAAACCTTAAGTTTAGAAAGAGGAACCAACCTCCTTGGAGGTTTGATCTCATTTGCAAGGTCCCACACCTTGAGATCATTCCCATGTTCATTGAATTTGTTGAAACTTTCAAAATCTTCAACATTAGGGTCCAAATTCAGGATATAACAGTAAACAAGGTCTGAAAGAGAAATTAATAGAATTTATCAGTCGTTATAAAGCTCTCTTTGCACAAATTCAATATCTGATTATAGATGAGGATGTTCAAAAATTATTCATTACGAATCTACAACCAAACATACCTGATAAGATACTTTTGATGAAGTATAGTTCTTTCCAACATCTATGCACAACTCTCTGAGATTACTAACTTTCGGCTAGTCAATATGAGAATCATACCTCATCAGCTCCTATTGGTCAATCCGCATCTAGAACATCTCAAAATTCATTTAAGAAGAATAACTAGAATTTCATCAAGATCAATGGGCAAAATTTGAATAAATTTCAATCACAAGTGTATGTTATTACAAAACCTAATCAGACACCATTTAAACTTAGGCAACAACATAGACAATTCACTCCATTATCAGATTTTGTGTTGGATTTAGGACAGACAACTGAGTGGGGGGGTGAATCAGTTGTCCAAAACTTGCTTCTAATTCAAACACTTAAATCCTCTTTGTTATTTAATAGCATGTCAATTAATCACTCATGAAAGCATAAAGCATAAACACCAGAGAAGATACACATCAACACATGAGACACCAAGATTTTGACGTGGAAAACTCGGTCAAGGGAAAAACCACGGGGTGATTAACCCAAGTATTATTCTCTATTAGAAGAATAATAAAAATAGATGGCACATGCCAATTAGGGCTCACTGCCTGAGCTTACTGCTCACAAGAGGCACACTACCTACAAGAGACACACTATCTACAAAGTAACAAGTATCACAAACTTGAACTGGAGATTGACATCTTTACCATGCCTGGATCAGTTCCATTTAAGCCTAAAGACCTTTGCTCTGCCTTTCACTCTTTCACTTTATCACACTCATCTGCTCCAAGACACACTACAAAATGAATTCACAAACCTTTATTTATACAAGGCATCAACTTAGGAACAATCATCTAAGTCGGCAAACACCTACAAGATCATTCGCCAGACGTGTAACACATCTGGTCGGCCAGTCTCAAGAAGAACACCAATACCCAGTGGTAATTCTTCAAATGCAAACTCCAACTTCAATGCGGACCGCCAATAAGAATTGTACATGATCCAAAGATCACCAAAACCTTTCCTGAGTCATCAAGAGCATCCGCACTTTATCAACTTATTGGAATTCTTTTCTTCTTCATCCGGAACTTCAAGAACACAGTCTGTCATCACTATCATAATGAAAAAGGTGCTTCCGGACCTCCAACCCATGAACAAATCTAGTTGTCACTTCACACGGACTTCTTCAACACTCTCTCCAATCCGCAAAAAGAGATAATGCAATTGTGGAGCTCACCGAACCAATCTGTGACACTCTGTCACCACTAAACATCTATCAGAACTAGTTCTACTGGAGCAGTCATAACTTCTTCAGATTGTTATGCGGACCTCTGAAAACTTGACTGGATCATTTGAAGACTCATATCTGTAAACCCTTTAAACCGCATCCTCTGATATTCATCTTATCTTGAACTTTTACCTTAATGTCATCACTGTTCTTCACTGTTCCTAATTGAGACTAATTTATTCAATATCCTCAGCACACAGCTCATCCAATCCTTCTCATTAAAGCAATATGAGTATGTTGACATCAATGACAACACTGGTTATCCTCATAGTTGCAACAATCTCCCCCTTTGTCATTGATGGCAACATATGATGTGAAAAACCATCAAGACAAGAACTACTTTTTGTCACAGCTCCCCCTATCAGCAACAACTCTTCACATGTCTTCTCTTTCTTTGCTGCTTCCCTTTGATCAATGACTTGTTTTTCAACAACTCTTCAACTACAACTCTTCACATGTTTTCTCTTTCTTTACTGCTTCCCTTTGATCAACCACTTGTTTTTCACATGTCTTCTCTCCCCCTTTGACATCAATGGCAAAGGGCTCATACTTGCAACTTTAACACATCAGAATCATACCAGCTGCTCCCCTTGAGTAGCAGCTCCCCATCACCAATCCGGATCACAAGATATGACTGTGATATCCACCGGACTGATGCACATCAGTGCATCCTAGTTCATCACTAGAGGGGCAATGACCCCTAACTTCTCCCTGAGATACTCAAAAGAGTCCTTGGGAAGAGGTTTAGTAAAAATATCAGCAATCTAATCCTTGGAGGGCACATACTCCAATCTGACTTCATCCTTGTTCACTTGCTCTCTCAGAAAGTGAAACTTGATAGATATGTGCTTGGTCTTAGAATGCAACACCAGATTATTAGAAATATTTATTGCACTTGAATTATCATAGAAAATTGTGATAGGCTCCTGATATTCTACTTTAATGTCTCTTAGCATCTGCTTCATCCATAAGATTTGAGTGCAACTACCTGCTGCTGCAATGTATTCTGCTTCAGTTGTAGACAGAGATATTGCCTCTTGTTTCTTGTTTAGCCAAGAAACCAATCTTTTTCCAAAAAAGAATGCTCCTCCACTTGTACTCTTCCTATCATCCACATCTCCTGCCCAATCTACATCTGTATATGCATGAAGAGAGAAATCATGATCTCTAGGGTACCATAGACCATACTCAACTGTCCCCTTTAGATATCTAAAAATCCTCTTGATTGCCATAACATGAGATTCTCTAGGATCAGCTTGAAATCTAGCAACAAGACCAACAGCGTGCATAATATTTGAGTGAGATACAACAATCCTCCAATCATTGACCTATATTTTGTCTGATCCACCTTGGGAGAGTCATCATCTTTGCTCAACTTGCATCCGGTTGCCATTGGAGTGTTCATTGGCTTTGAGTCTTCCATCCCAAATTTTCTCAACAATTCTTTCACATATTTTGACTGAGAGATAAAGATTCCTTTCCTTGTTTGAGTAATTTGTAGACCCAAAAAGAAATTCATTTCTCCAAGCATTGACATCTCAAACTCACTTTTCATTTGAATTGCAAAAGTTTTACACATACCGTCTCTTCCTCCAAAAATGATATCATCAACAAATACTTCAACAATTAAGATGTTTTCATGATCAATTTTGAAATACAAATTACTATCAGCAGTACCTTTATTGAAACCAATCTTCAAGAGATGCTTGTCCAACCTTTCATACCAGGCTCTTGGGGCTTGCTTCAGTCCATATAGTGCCTTTTTTAATTTACAGACCATGTCACTATGATCAGACAATTGAAATCCATCCGGTTGCTCAATATACACTTCTTCCAAATTTCCATTTAGGAAGGCAGATTTGACATCCATCTGATACGCCTTAAAATCCTTGAAGGTAGCAAATGCAAGAAACAATCTGACTGCTTCAATTCTTGCCACCGGAGCAAAAGTTTCTTCAAAATCAACTCCTTCTATTTGAGAGTAACCTTTGAAAACTAATCTAGCCTTGTTTCTGATTACTTCACCAGCTTCATTCAATTTGTTTCGGATGACCCATTTGGTTCCAATCACATTTTTGTTTCTTGGTCTGGGAACAAGATCCCAAGTGTGATTCTTCTCAATTTGCATCAGTGCTTCCTCCATTGCCTTAGTCCAGTTTTCATCATTGCAGGCTTCATTTACTGTCTTAGGTTCAATCTTTGAAATTAGACAATACTCATCTGAATTTTGAGCAATTCTCCTCTTTGTTTGTACCCCTTTTCTTTTGTCACCTATGATCTAATCTTCAGAGTGGTTTAGAGTTACATACCTTGGAACTTTGGGGGTTTCTTGCACTACTATTTCTTGATCAGGCTCATTCAGACCAACCTATTCTTCCTGATTTACCGAATCAGTCTGAATCTGACTTTCAGAGGAGGATTGAGCTCCTTGAACCAGAGAACCATTCTGATCATCTTCATCATATTCATAAAACCTTGAGGGCTTCTCAATTCCTTCATCAACCTTCACATTTGTACTTTATATCATCTTCCTCAGTCTCTTATCGTAACACCGGTATGCTTTGCTTTGAGTGGAGTAACCCAAGAAAATTCCTTCATCACTTATAGCATCAAAATTTCCTAGATCTTCATCTCTTTTAATGTAACATTTGCTACCAAATACTCTGAAATATCTCACACTAGGAGTGATACCAAACCAAAGTTCATAAGGAGTCTTACCGGTATTGCTTCTGATTTGAACTCGATTGAGAGTATATACTGCAGTGCTAACAGTTTCTCTCCAAAACATCTGAGGAATATTTGCTTCCATCATCATTGTCCTGGATGCTTCCTGGATGGTCCGGTTCTTTCTCTCTACTACTCCATTCTGCTGTGGAGTCCTAGGAACAGATAACTGTCTCTTTATACCATGCTTCTCACAAAAGTCTATGAATTCACTGAATGTGAATTCACCACCTCTATCAGACCTCAGACATTTCAGTTTCAGTCTGTTTTGATTTTCTACCATAGCCTTGAAGATTTTGAACGTCTCAAAAGCTTCTGATTTCTCTTTCAGAAAAGTAACCCACATCATCTGGGAATGGTCATCAATCAGTAACATGAAATATCTATCACCTTGCATACTCTTGATTCTTGTCGGACCACATAGATCAGTATGAATTAATTCCAATAATCTGGTAGAGGACTGATCCTTGCTTTTGAATGAGACTCTGCTCTGTTTACCCAGCTGACATTCTTTGTACAAACTATTTGTAGGTTTCACCAATTTTGGAAGATCTCTTACAACCCGAGTATTGCTTATCTTGATGATGTTATCAAAATTTACATGACACATCCTTCTATGCCATAACCAACTCTGATCAACTTGAACAAACAAACAACTTTTATTAAAACCAACTAGATGGAAGATATTACCTTTTGTTTGAGTACCAGATGCAATCTCAGTTTCAGAGCTTTCAAAGATCCTGCATCTTCCATTCTTGAACTGGAGATCATAACCTTTCTCCACCAACTGTCCAACACTGAGAAGATTGTGCTTCAATCCTTCAACATACAGTACATTACCAGTTTTTCTCTTTCCATCAAAAGAAATAGTTCCCCTACCTATGATTCTACCAGCAGAATTATCACCCAACTTTACCATTCCTCCTTCATACCTTTCCAAGTCTAGGAACTTATTTTTGTCACTTGTCATATGGTGAGAGCATCCACTGTCAATAACCCAATCATCCTTTTCTTCAACTTGGGCAGCCAAAGCTCTTTCTACAACCTTCTGATTGACAGATTCAGAGGATATTGGATCTTCTTCCTTGATAGCAATAAACACCCATTCATTTTTGAATTTGTTTCCTATTTCTAATTCATCATCTGTTACTCCTTCATTATCATCTTCTTCATGAACATAATAACAATTCTTTTGGAACCTTTGTCTGTTAGAATTTGACGTTGCAGATCTTTCCGAACATCTTGAAGCAAAATGACCAATCTTATTGCAGTTGAAGCACTTAAAGGGTAATTTTCCTTCATACTTACCAGATCCTCTTGGTAGTCTCTTTGCAATGAGGGCTTCAAGTTGAGTTGTTTCTGCTTCTTCCTCTTCCATGTCTCTTCTTGCTTGGTCATACCATGACAGCTTCCTTGAAGAGTTTTCTCCCGGATCAAATCTTTGTTTACCTTTCACTGAGGCACTGGCTTTGAATCTAGATTTAGTTTTGGGGGGATCATCTCCAAACTTCGTCATTTCAAATGCAACCAGTTTGCCAGCCAATTGGTCTCTTGTGACAGTTGTATGGGCTCTGAATTCATCAATGGCAGCAACCTTGATTTTGTAGACAGCAGGAAGGGATCTGAGAATTTTGCCAACAATCTCATTTTCATCCAAAACTCCACCAGCATTCCTAATTCCACACACTAGCTCATTTACTCTTGGCATAAAGGTGGTAATATTTTCATCATCTCTCATCTTCAATCTTTCAAATTTCCCTTTGAGACTCTGCAACCTTGCACTCTTAACATACTCATCTCCTTCATGCAGAAGTTCCAGTTTAATCCAAATCTCATAGGCAGTTGGTAGGTCAATAACATTTGAGAGCTCTGAGTCAATTAAAGCGCTTAGAAGAGCCTCTTTGGTCTGCAGATTGTTTTCAGCATTTGTGATTTCATTCAGAGTTGTCGGACCACCCTGTGGAGGTACATATGCTTTTGTGACCATGGACAAGTACGCCTTTCCCATACACTCCAAGTGACATTTCATGTGACCTTTCCAAAGAGAGAAGTTGGTTCCATCAAACTTCAGACTATCCTTCTTGTATGATGACATCCTAGATCTCCTCAAGCAGTTAAGCTCCTTTTAGAGGAACTTGGTTCTGATACCAATTGTTGGATTCAGGACAGACAACTGAGAGGGGAGGGGGGTGAATCAGTTGTCCAAAACTTGCTTCTAATTCAAACACTTAAATCCTCTTTGTTATTTAATAGCATGTCAATTAATCACTCATGAAAGCATAAAGCATAAACACCAGAGCAGATACACATCAACACATGAGACACCAAGATTTTAACGTGGAAAACCCGGTCAAGGGAAAAACCACGGGGTGATTAACCCAAGTATTATTCTTTGTTAGAAGAATAAGAAAAATAGATGGCACATGCCAATTGGGGCTCACTGCCTGAGCTTACTGCTCACAAGAGGCACACTGCCTACAAGAGACACATTGTCTACAAAGTAACAAGTATCACAAACTTGAACTGGAGATTGACATCTTTACCATGCCTGGATCAGTTCCATTTAAGCCCAAAGACCTCTGCTCTGCCTTTCGCTCTTTCGCTATATCACACTCATCCGCTCCAAGACACACTACAAAATGAATTCACAAACCTTTATTTATACAAGGCATCAACTTAGGAACAATCATCTAAGTCGGCAAACACCTACAAGATCATTTGCAAGATGTGTAACACATCTGGTCGGCCAATCTCAAGAAGAACACCAATACCCGGTGGTAATTCTTCAAATGCAAACTCCAACTTCAATGCGGACCACCAATAAGAATTGTACATGATCCAAAGATCACCAAAACCTTTCCTGAGTCATCAAGAGCATCCGCACTTTATCAACTTACTGGAATTCTTTTCTTTGTCATCCAGAACTTCATGAACACAGTCTGTCATCACTGTCATAATGAAAAAGGTGCTTCTAGACCTCCAACCCATGAACAAATCTAGTTGTCACTTCACACGAACTTCTTCAACACTCTCTCCAATCCACAGAAAGAGATAATGCAATTTTGGAACTCACCGGACCAATCTGTGACACTCTGTCACCACTGAACATTTGTCGGAACCGGTTCTACTGGAGCAGTCATAAATTCTTTAGATCATTATGTGGACCTCTAAAAACTTGACTGGATCATTTCAAGACTCATATCTACAAACCCTTTAAACCGCATCCTCTGATATTCATCTTATCTTGAACTTTTACTTTAATGTCATCACTGTTCTTCACTGTTCCTGATTGAGACTAATTTCCTCAATATCCTCAGCACACAGCTCATCCAATCCTTCTCATTAAAGTAATATGAGTATGTTGACATCAATGACAACACTGGTTATCCTCATACTTGCAACATTTTGTTCATTCAATAATGACTCAAGTAGTGAACAATCTTTTGAAGCTTCCTCCTGCTCATCCACTAGACAGTAGCAAGATGCAAGGACCTTCATTTTATGCTAATGCCTATTGTCATTATCATTGCTTGGTGGGGCATGACACTAAAAGATGTATGGCTGTAAAACATGAAATTCAAGACCTCATTGATTCTAACATAATACAAGTGACCGGTGTAATGACAATGGAAGAAAGTCAGTGGCCCCTCTGAATCAAAATCTACAAATCTTCACTGATCCTTTTCCTAAGCATAACAACAATGGAACAATAGAATGAAGTAGAGCATGAAGATGAATATCTTGATTATGATGAAATAATTGGCATGATAGAAGTAGATAAGACAGAATATGAAGATCTGTCTTGACCATGAGGAAAAGGTATCTATGCTGAGCTTCCTCCTTTGTTATCCCTTTATGGATCAGGAGATAACCAAAATGCACAAGATACGTAAATGAACCAACCTACATGTGAACACTTGAAGCAAGAGAAGGTTGTGACGATGAAAAGCATCCCATTTCATCGTAAGTGTTTCAATCATCACACAAAGTAGAATAAGAAAAAAAAAGAAAGGAAAAGGGCAAGGCATGAGTCATCTATGGAAAAAGGCAATGATTCACCTCCTTGCAAGCATCTGAAGATTTCAAACCTAAGAAATTTTGTGAAACAAACATCTTGCGACTAGTCAGGTAATGAAAATTAAACAGGTATGAATCTCTCGTCTATTCCACCACACTTGATGGAGCACCTTTCTAAGATGCTCACAATTTTGGCCTCCTCTTAGATAGATATATTTATGTATATATGTTGTGTTGTGTCCCCTTGTATTGTGTTAAATATTGTTTAGGTCTCCTTGGATGACCCTTGATACTCTTGTAAGGTCAAGGATACAAGGAGACTCCCTCTATTGTGATACTTCTTCTATGTGTTTCTCTATTATTCTATTCTACTCTCTCTAATTGCAATTATTCTGTGTGGTACCTTGGTGGCATAACATTGTGGAGAATGTCTTGGGGGCATTTTCCCACATTGTAAATCTAAGTCACCTTTGTCTCCTATCTCATTTTTCATGCTTTCATTCTTCTACGGCCTTGCTAGTTGGTGGATGATGATAACAAATAAATATTGTAAGGACCGTACATCCCTACAACAAGAAAATAAAAATGGATCCAGTCCATATATGAAGATGGGGTTAATATGTTACTAACACTTGACTAGTAGAATCACCTTGTGTTGTGATGTGATCGTGTATCGTATTGTGAAATTTCTTGTAACAAACTTTTGCAATACTCTAATATGCTTCTATGCACTTTGGAATGTTTTGTATCTCACCTTGTAGCTACACTCAATTCTGATATTCCTGAAGTATTGATGCAGAGTGGGACGCAACGGAGGCTAAACTAATAGGAAGGAGTAGCCAACAATACAAACAGCATGATAAAATTCTCTATCGGCTGAACATCATCATCATATTTCCTAAAGACACCAACAGCATCATCACATTTCAACAGCATCATCATATTCCTGATGATCGCAAATATCCTCCTGTCGACTACCATTTACCTCCTCCGTTTGTCGCCTATCATCATCATCATGATAATCAACGGGCGCAAACATCCTCCGGTTGCACTGTTCATCGGGTGCCAAATACAAGCGGCATCATCATGATATTCAATATCACCAACGTCAGCAAGACATCCAAATATCCGGTTGCTCCAAATATCCTGATGACGTTGCACTTTAACAACTTGCCTACGATGCTCCACTGCCCGACGACACAAGCAACAGCATCATGATATTGTTCATCCGGTTCCTTGAAACCTCCTGATGATGCTAATACAACTTCCTGCCTTCGCCGATACTTAACCCCTTAGCGACAACAGGATAAACTCGCATTGAGGGATTCCTTAATATCCTGATGACGATGACGTCACACATCATCCTGATGAACTCTTCAACACTTAGCCAAAAAAACTTAACTTTCACACCCGCATCAGTTAGCGATACGCGGATGATGAGCTTCTTCGAGAGATGATCCTGACTGCGATATATACACTGAGTATATATCCAACTCAAAACATCATGATGCACTTGCAACATGCAAACTTCACCAACTTCACGACCCGATCCTGATGGCGATGCATTCGCAGATGACGATGCGGCTCGTTCCGACTGGAAATGCACATGCAGACCCCTGTGTATCCTTCCACTGCATGTAAACACTCCGAACCACCCTATTTCACAAAGATCATGTGACAACCGGGCCGGATCACCTTCAAACCAGAATCTAACAACTTATCTTCTAGACCTAGCACATGAGGATGCTAGGCTGATTTACAGCATGCTCCTGACTGATCTCCTGAACAATGCAATGCATAAACTGAAAACACAAATGCAAACTAAACTATGATACAGGACCATTCCACCGATTTGCAGGATCAACCGGTGGAAGGGTTGAAAATACCCATCAACTTGCAAACAGAAAAGGAAATCAACACAGGTACAACTGATCAACACAAATATTGCAAAGATGAGATCTTATTCAACTGAGATTCAAATGTCCTGCTTTTACAATTCTACTTCACAATATCTGGACTGATCACCAGTACAGCATATCACCAGTACTACTCTCCTGAACATAACAACTATCAAACTCAAAACGAACTGTCAAATGAACTCAATGTATCTAAACCCTAACAGATCGAAGGTATATATAACAAATCCTTCGAGTACTACTAACTTCACTTCCCAGCGGCTGGGAGCTTCCAAGCGGCTGGGAGAGAGGACAACTCAGATACCTTATCCCGATCTCTAACTGTCTACACATACTCCTATGCTGATCTATTACATAGCATCGGTCCAATGGACCTTATTACAAGGTAAAGTCAAACATACTAAAAATAGCCTACTGCCCTGTCATCATGCTGATAACTATCCTATATCCTGATCATGTACGTCATCATGCGGACCTATATCCTGATCATGTGCGGGTGCTCCTGCACCAAGTATTTAACCTAACGACTATACTTGGTTCTGAACCTCTAAGTATAGCCCTAGTTTGTTTATGTGGTTTGTTACCTTATTTCTATGCATGAATATTGTTGATGATTAGAATTTGATACTAATGTGTGTGATTGTTGGGAACATTCGACGATTGTTAGCACATGTCACTTTAGGGCATGGGCTTTGCAAAAGCTCTTGTTCCCTTGTGTGTTTTCAACTTTACCTTAAATGTGTTTGATATCATCAAGTGGGATCAAACACTTTCAGGTGGGGGCATATATTGTGGTAAATATTTGCATATTCTAGATATTGTTGATAAAGCATGTATGTGTATGCTTCCTTTTCACCATAAACCATTTGTGGATGCAGGTGGGGTTGTGTTCTTTGTTGTATTTTGCATATGCCTCCTTTTCACTATAAGGTGTTTGCACGATGCATGTGGAGTTGTATGTTCTATGCACATGCTTCCTTTTCACTGTAAGGTGTTTACAGATGCGGGTGGGGTTTCATTTTGAAATTCCTTTTGTGGAAGGTGGGATTGTGTCTTCCCTTGAGTGGTTACACATCCTTTTGAAAGTCCTCTATGGAGTTAGGGTTGGATCTTGACATATTCACCCTTAAGTGTGTCTTTCGTAGTTGTGGTAGCATAGCTCAACTGTCAAGTATGTTTGGTGTGTCTTAGATGGCGGAGTGTAGAGATGAGCTCCTCCCTATCACTTGTGTTTGTTGTGTATAAGATGTATAGTATGTTGATAACATGCTCTATGGCACTCATGTATTCCGTGTGTTTTCCATATGTCTTCCTTGCATGTCTTGTGTGTTTTTTGTGTCTTGCTTGTTCTTGTGGTGACACATAGTGATGAGCTCCCCCCATGTCATGTGTTATGCATGCTTTTGATGGCGATGCATAGCGATGAGCTCTCCCATCACCTAGTTAGGGTTATATAATTGTTTAATAATGTCTTTGTGTATACCTCACGTATTGCGTGAATGTGTTCATGTCTTCTCTGTGTATTACATGCCTTTCACTATCTTCTTCATATTTTGTGTTCTTCCTTACTGTATTCTTTGTGTTTTGAGTGACTGTCAAGTGTTTTCTTATGTTTGCCTAAGCTTGGGGGCTAGAAATAATACTTCAAACTTAGGGTGTGTTTTCGCTCTAGTGTTTGATGTGTTTGATATACTTCGACCATACTTTAATGCATGTATTGATCATAAGATCATACACACATTAAAGTGGGGGCTAAATGTTATGGAGTAAAAAGTGACCACATGCCTTTTTACCTCCTCGTTTAGCTCCTAGGTCCCCTGATACATTATACATTCTAAATATTCATCCCGATGCGAAATCTCCTGAAACCAATGCAAATTGGAAACAAGGGGCCCATACTTTACCTTACCTCAGACCAAAAAGGTACCCGGGACTTGGGCATGTGTGCCCAAATCCTCCCTGATTGGTTAGGAAAAATTCAAATGCATGTCAACATAAGGCCTTTAAAAGGGTCTCTCCTTGTCAGCTCTTTTGGTTAATTTCATGAATGTTAGCAGGAAAACATATATAAGTATATTTTTGAATTCGTTATAAACATAGATAGAGATAGCCAACTTGAAGCATTAGAGAAAAGAGCATTCAAAACATTCATTGTGATTCTAGAGTAGATTATTATTGTCATTGTGTTTGTTGTTGCAAGTTATGAGTTGAAGAGCATTCATTCTCCTAAGGGTTTCATCACATAGGTGATATCATTGTTGTTCATCATCATTTGATTTCATCTCATTGAATTGTGTTTAGCCTCTGCCCTGCAAGGGCACGCTCTCTTTATTAATAGTGTTGGGAAGCTTGAATGCTATCCTGAGATTCAACTGAGGCAAGTCTCTAAACACCATAACCCCCAAACCCCTTTTCTTCTTGTGTGCAGGTTACAAGTATGAGATCCAGAAAAGTGAAGACACATGAAGACTGAGCAAGGATTAGGGTTTTGGGATCTGACAACATTTTTGAAATATTCCTCCATGTATGATGTGGGTGCTAGCACCCTCATCTTTCTACCCCTATAGGTTCCATAGCTGGCATCATAGAAATCTTTGTAACATTTCTCAAGTTTGTAGTTTCTAAAGATTCCACCTTTCTAGACACAAGTGCTCTCAAAATCATCCTCTAACATTATTACTTCTGGGAGACAGGTTCTGACATCTTCCTGATCACTCCTATGCAATTGGTTTTTGATTATCTATTGTATATCTTTTGTTATGATCAGATCTTTATAGAACTAGGGTTTTGTGTATCATTAACCTAGGGTTTGGTAAAAAGGCCTGATTAAATCAGATCTTTCCATAGCACTCCTGAGTACAAAATCTGTAGCTAAGTCCACCTTCATTTAGTAGTGATTTGGCTTAGTTTTGTCCTTGAATGTTATTGTGGAAGAGGGTTTGATCTAGCGCGCATGCTAGTCTTCTTCATTCTCTTTTTCATACATAACATATTTATTCTTACTTCCAATAAATTAATAATATTATTTGCAACACAACAAGATCTTAACACGCAGAATCATCAGACCGAACCACCATTGATGTCATCATCAAAATATTCACAGCAAATGATAAAATGCAATATGTCAGGAAAGTACCTTTGGCGGGACCATGGAATTCCTACTATGGCTAAAGGGACACATGGTGCCTTATTGTAGTATCACAACTTTAAGTGTTTGGCTTAAAGTAAGGATGTGATGAGGCAAATCCTTACGACAAGGCAATAGATGACCGTCACATGTCATGAGGGGATGCGCCTGATAAACATATATCAAAATATTATTAAAGTAGAGCAGGGCAATTAAAAACAAGGACCCATAGGGGACATGTGGTGTCTTCACACATCGTCACAACTTCAGAAAAATAGGCTTAAATGGAGGCTATCATGCCCATGACGAAATCAAAAAATAGCATCCATCCAGTGGCCCAAGAAGTGAGGAAACTATTGTCATGTGAAATTGCACCCTGCTTGAAGCTTGTTCAAGCACTCCATTGACACAATGGGAGTGATCTCAAGGTGTGGGACCTTGCTGATGAGATCAGACCTCCAGAGAAGGCTAGTTCCTCTTTTTGAGCTTAAGGCTTAGAGAATTGAACTAAATCTAGTGCTCATACTTGAAGGGGAAAAGAGGGAGAAAAACTACTTAAATTAAAAGAGGTGATGCACCAAATTAAAGATGTTTAGCTGCAATCGAATCAACACGGTAATGATCTCAAGGATGAAAGGAACTCACACAGACTCATACCGATTCAAATAGAGGTCAGGATAGAGAGGTGAAGGTATGAAAGGGACCATTTTATCCACAATACACAACTCACATCAATCAAATAGATACTGTGCAAGAATAATGAGAGAGGAAAAACATTAGTTTATATTGATCATAGAGGTTAAATAGCCATTACAAAAGATTGAGAATTATTGGAGAGAAAGTAGACACAAAATAACCAATTACATTCATTGGTGAACTATCAACTAGAGACATCAAAGTCTTAGGATTGAGCAAAATGTATCAGATCCATATGGTTCATGCAATTGCATTACAAGGTCTAGTCACAAAGAACTCTCTAACCTATATAATAGCCTAGAAGAATGACTAACAGAAATACATTGTTTTCAAATGTATATATAACATTTATCATCACTTTGCTAAAGTGGGCATTGAATTCTGGTCAATCGACCCAGGATATGCCCATGTTTCATTAAATTTCTGGCTGAGAGACCTGTTAGGAGAAGAAGGCTGCCATACTCATTGAATTCTATAAAATTTGCAAAGTAGATTTCCTGCATGCATGGGTGCTAGGTGCATTGAAGAGGGAAGGCTTGAAGTTATTCTGCATACCTATAAATCTATCTTGCAACTTCATTTGTACCACAACATTGAAGAATTCCACTATTTCAAGTACCCTAATTCGGCCCTGGCCTGCAAAGATTTGAATGCTGGGTACCTCTCCTTGAGAAATGATGTGCTTTCAGGGAGGAGCAAGCTTTTACAACACTTTAAAGTGTTGTACCTCTAAAATCTCTCATGGCACCTCTAAATTTCTAATGGTTGGCGAATTCACCTCATGCAGAACCATCGGGCTTCATCTTCATCGGTAAAGTTCTACCTTTGCAAAATATTCTGGCCCTATTTTCATCATTTACCTCCTTGGCACTATTTTGTTTGCCTTATTGGCAAATTATCTATTTGTCAAACTTTTCTATTCTTGCTCTTCCTTCAGTAAAAAAACCTGACTCTAGTGAACCATCTTTTCTTCCCTTTTAATTTCACTTTGCCTTATCAACAAACTTTTACTTTTCAAAACTAGGCTTCTTTTGTTCTTTTCCTTATTGGAAAACTTACTATTTTATGAACTTTTTCCATTTGCTTCAAATTCGCCTTATCAGTAAATTTTGCATTTTCCAAATCAAGCTCTCTTTGTTGGTGAAATGTCACTTTGTCAAACCATTTTACCTTAGCTGATTCTTCACTCTTATTTTGCCTTATCAGCAAAATCTCTATCGACAAAACCTTTTGTCAACAAACTTGGAGGTTCGTAAACCTCCAATTTCACTGACAAAGCTATCGTTCACTTTTTCTTCACCATATCGATGATTCTCCTCTTAGAACTTAGGTAGCTTTCACTTACACTGTAGCTCTTTTCTTATTCCTTTGTCGCCAAAGTTGCCGATCGGCGAACATGCCAATCGGTGAACTTAAGGTTTGCCAAACCATAAGTTTGCTGACAAAGGTAAACATTTGCTTTTCTTTCACTTAGAAGCTTTTCTTTGCTTTTGTTTTGGTTAGCGAAAATGTCTTTCCGTGAACCATGACCTTTTACTTGGTCTCTTTATCGACAAATTGCCTTGTCAACAAACTAAGGAAATCATGAACTAGTCGATTAGTTTGCCTTTTAGCTGATCCCCTGATTTGCTCTTCCCTCCATTCTTTGGATTTGTTGGCTCACTATTTCCTTGGCCGCCTTGTTCTTTAGTCAACAAAGTCGCCGATCAGCAATCTCAAGGTTCGCCGAACCAAAAGTTTGCCGACAAATGCAAACATTTTTCCTTCTTCTTTCCTTTGCTTCTTGAAGAGAACACCCATTGATGCCACCTTCATTTTCTTTAGTTGGAAAATTCACCGATCAACGAACCAAAGGTTCGCTGAACCAATATTTTTTCGACAAGGCAAACTTGTCTTCTTTCCCTTTGCTTCTTTGTTGCCTTGCCTTAGCCGATTTCTCCCTTGTCGACAAACTAGTGAATCGGTGAACATGCGAACTGCCCAACTACTGAACCAAAGGTTCACCAAACTGTATTTTTGTCGACAAAGGCAAAAAGATAGGCAAAAGATTAGATTTTTTTGAGGATTTTTCTGGGTTTTTTGCAAGGATTTCCTTAGGGAATTTTTGAGTTTTTTTGCTAAGGGAAATCTCCTTCTATTTGGGCTTTCTCTGATTAGACTTCTCTGATAGGAGGGGATTTATAGAATATTTTGGGCTAGGCAAAATATGACAACATTTTGGTGACTATGCAAGGGTGTTTTCCTGCTAAACACAAGGATCTAACTATCTTATACAATCCATTGGGCACAAGGTCAAAAGAGAGAAGCCTCGTGACCAAACAAAACTAAAAATTCCTCCACAAAACAAGAACAAAACAAACAAGGCAAACAATCTCCTAATGAGAATGGGACCTATATAAGAGCACTTAGACGAAGGGAAACCTAGAATAGTAAACAAATCTACTCTAAATATTTACAAGGATCCCTAAACCAAACTTAGAAGTATGGTTTGAGATGAATCCCATTCACTAGGATCAGAAGTGCTTCACCAGTTAGTTTGGATAGTTGAAAGGCATTGGCATGCTTGCAATTGGTGATGATGTAGGGGCCACTCCATAAGGCATAAAATTTAGAATGTCTTCCTACCTTGGCCCTATCTTCATCCCATTTTATTAACAAATCTCCCTCTTGGAAGACTCTATCAACTGATTTTCTGTCAAAGGTCATCTTGACCTGTTCTTGGTCTGCTTCAAGGGTTTTCATGGTAGCATTCCTCTTTTCTTCGAGATCCATCAACTCGGCAAATCTGACTATCATGGCATCATTTTCTAACAATTCTAGCTATTGGGCCAGCTCAAGGGAAGGTAACTCTAATGACAGTGGAAGTCTTACTTCCTTTCCATATACTAGTATGAAGGGCGAATTGCAAAAGGCCCTCTTAGGAGTAATTCTGTTAGCCCAAAGAGTTGTCTTCAACTTGGAGTGCCATGTTCTCTGATTATTGTCCACTGTCCTCTTGATGATCCTAATTAAATTTTTGTTTGTGGACTTAGCTAGACCATTCCCTTGGGGGTAGTAGTTGGACAATGTTTTCAAATAAATTCTATGGTTTAGTACCCATTCACTAATTTTTGCACCTACAAGGGCCTTGACATTGTCAGAAATAATGGTGAATGGAACACAAAACCTAGTAACTATGCCCTCAACAAAATATAAAATGGAGGCCTCTGTGGCATCTTTCAATGCAACTACCTCTGTCCACCTTGTAAAAAAATCAATGGCTACTAAAATCCACTTGTGACCAACACTAGAAGGTGGATTAATCATTCCAAAGAAGTCCAAACCCCATTTGGCAAATGACTAATTAGTTTGAATTGGATGAAGAGAAAGAGAAACCAACCTTTGTTTACCTACAAAGAATGCACATTCTTTGCAACTCCTTACCCATTTATGGGCATCTTTGAACAAATTGGGCAAGTAATAACCAGCCCTCATGATTTTAACAGTAGTTGTTCTTGGAGAATAATGGCCACCAACAAGGCTATTATGAAATTATTCTAATATCCTAGAAGTCTGATCTTGAGTAACACATCTAAGAAGAACTCCATTGATGTCTTTTTCTAAACAAGACACCATCTACAAGAACATAGGGAATAGACTTAAGTCTGAAATACCTTATTTTTTCTTGATCCAATCCATCAACGCATCTTCTTGACTATAGAAATGTGAGCATGTCATGATACCAATTAGTCAGGGAGTGGGGATCAACTGGTTGTGCCTACCCTTGGACACATACAACATCATCTATATCTTTAATGTCTACTACCATCTGCTCTCACAAGCCCTTGCCTCTCACCAACTTGGTAATGTTGATGTTGACATCATATTCCATCACCTTTGTTATCCACCCAGCCCTTTTTCATTGATGTCCCTACTGAAAAGGAATTCTTCCACACTGGGGTGGTTCACCATCAATTGTATTTTGTGGTTTGAAAGCATATGTCTAAACTTTTTTAGTGCTTCCACCACAACAAACATCTATTTCTCAACAAAATCATACTTCAATTCATAGTCTTTGAGAGGCTAACTAAAGAAAGCAATTGGTTGTTCCATTTTTTCTTCATTCTGTTGTGTTAGAACTGCTGATATACCCTCCTTGCTTCCAAAGGCACAAAGGATAAAATCCTTCTCATAATTAGGATTTATCAATGTTGGAGCTTGTATAATGGCCTATTTGACAACTTCAAAACTATCTAGGCCTTCCTTGGACCATGTGAAGGAAGCGTTATTCTTGAGCATGGTTGTGAGGGGTTTTTCTATTGAAGAAAAATTAGGTATGAACCTCCTCATGAAGTTGATCTTTCTGAGGAAGCTTTACATACCCTTCTTATGACTAGGAAGAGGAAGAGATAAAATGGCACTTGTCCTTTTGGGATCAATGGCCAGTCCTTCTTTTGAGACTAGATGCCCCAACAATCTACCTTCTGGGACAACAAATACACACTTTTTTGGATTTAATGATATTCCATATTCTCTGCATCTTTCAAAGACTTTTCTTAAATGACCTAAGTGGTCAGCTATATGCTTAGAATACATGGTTAGATCATCAAGATACACTAGAATAATATCATTGATTAGGCCTTTAAAGGCCAAATCCATTGCTTTTTGAAAAGTTGCTCCAACATTTGTTAACTCAAAAGGCATTTTTTGGTAAGCCAAGGTACCCCACTTGGTGGTAAAGGCTATTTTATGATGGTCTAATTCTTTTACAAGAATCTAATTGTAGTCTGAGTAGCCATCTAGGAGTGATAATCTTTTAGCTCCTGATACTATTTGTAGGATCTGTTCCATGGAAGGAAGATGATAGTGGTCTTTAAGGGAGGCCCTATTCAAGTCTCTAAAGTCCACACATAATCTTATTTACCCATTCTTCTTCCTAACTGGAACTAAGTTGGCCACACAAGATGAATGTTTGATGGGATAAATAATCTTTTCCTCTATGAGCTTGGACAACTCTTTTCTCATTAGTGGCTCTATTTTGGGGTTGACATACCTTTGCTTTTAGCAAACAAGTTTTGCATTAGGGTCCAGATCAATGGTATGTTGGAATAAACTAGGATCAAAGAATTTCATATACCAATAATCCCAAGCAATTAAATCATCAAAGTCATTGCAAATCTCAATAAAACCTTTCCTTTTAGCTTGGCTACATACCTTGCCACATTTAAGAAATCTACCCTGTGCAATTTCCACCTCTTCATAGTCCTCTTTTTTGACTGTCATGTTCATATTTTCTTTCTTTGGTTGATCATCTACACCAAATATGCTTTCTAAGGTGACCAATCCCCTGGGTAGTTTGTTGGTCTTTAGCTGGATCACTTGGTCGCCATATTGTTCTTATAATATTGATTGGTTCCTAGCAGCATACTCTACTTCATCTTGCAAAAAATTACAATTTGCTAGTCATTTTCAAATACTTGCCAGCTTATGATGTTGTCAGGCACATCAGGCCTCACAACAACCTTTACGCACTGATCTAAATTTTGTTTGACATTCTGGGGAATGTCAAACTATGCACCAACTAAGACCAGTCTATCAGCATCCTTGTTTTCCCACCTAGGAACGACCTGAATATTGAAGGCATCAAAGTCTTCAATCAGGTACCAGACCCTGTGTTTATATGAATTCAACAAGTCATTCCTTGAAGCACTAAGAGATTTGGTTTGGTGAACAACTAGCTTGCTGTCACCAAATACTTGCAAAACTTTTATTCCTCTTTTTTGAGCCAGTTGTATACCTTGAATCAAGGCTTCATACTCAGCTACATTGTTAGTACAGACAAACTGCAATTTGAATGAAGCGAAATAACTTTCCTTTTGGGGTGAAATTGGTACAACCCCAGCACCTGTTCCATTTATGCTTCTAGAGCCATCAAAAAATATTTGCCACATCCCATCTATTGTTGTTTTTCAATATTAGGGATGACATCATCATCTTCATGGATACAATAAGTGCCCAACCTTGTTTCCTCTATATGAGCAAGAGTGTCAAACTAAAAACAATCCACCCACTCAAGTAATATGTCAGGGATCTCCTCTACTGGGGTGGCAGCCTCATGCCTACTGCTATCATCATCCTCCTCTAACTCATGGATTATACAATTCATATTGGTGGGATTAGGGGAGTAGGGCTCTATATAATCATTGGTAATAGGCTCAACTTTGATTGTTACTTTGGTGGCATACCTAGTTCTAAAAAACATGTGGGACCAATCAAAGGATATGTACCCACCTATTTTGGTTGTGAAGTCCCCAGATAGGCATATGCCGAAGTAGGCTAGGAGATCAATGATTGAATTATCTTGGGAAAGAGAGCGACCAGGGCATGCATGCAAAGTGAGTTTTAAATGTTTAAAAACACCCACTGTTTTAATAGCGGTACCATCTAATTGCACTACCCCTTTGTTCATAGGCTCATACTCTATACCCAACTTGTTAGCTATATCCTTAGGCATGATAGAGGTACCTACCCCAAAATCTATGATACAATTGTGTAATAATTTGTTAGTACCAATAATTAAAGAAACATATAATGGAGGGGGCTTAGTGGTTTTGCTTGTGCTTGCTTCCTCCTTTTCTAGCTGGCATAGGCTTGTTGGGATGGTGGCCTTTTCTTTAGTTTCTTCTATAGCAAGCTGGTTGAAGCTTGTCAAAGTTTCCTTAAATAAATCTCTTTGGGTTCGGATCAATAGAGTGTCCCACATTGTGACACTTATATTAGTCTTTTTCATCTGATCAAGAATGCTAAAGGGGATTTGACTTCTCTTTAGTGATGCTTTGGGAACACTAGGGCCAATCCTTGCCTGTTGGCAGGCCTGGGGCTGCTATTGTGGTACTAAATTTACCTTCCCAGCAGAACAATCTGCTTGTCTTGAAGGAATCTTGGCTGCTACTCCTTCGCTTGCAGTTGTTTGGGGCACATGAGAAGAAGATGTCTATTGGCTGATTGCAGGTACTGAGGCATCTTTAGTGGACCTTCTTTTGGCCCTTGTGTTGTGTGCTATTGGGTCTGCACTCTGATTAACATCACAGAAGTCATCATGTGTCCAATTCATCAAAGTAGAATTGTTTTGTATTTGTTCATTCCCTCCCACCATTTCTTGACTGGAGCTAACTTGTTGCTCTGAAGGAACTAATTTGCTTTGTTCTGTCAAAGCCTGATTGAAATGTCCACTTTGGCACAAATTCTAATCATGTGGCTTATTACATGGATAACACCAATCATTATCCTGAGCCAAATTGTACTATATGGGCACAAGAGGCCCAGATGTACTAGCAACATTAGGATGCATATAATTCAATGGTCTGATGTAACTGGGTTGATTTTTCCTTTGTACATTACCCTGATATGGTGGTCTGTTCTACTGATAATTTTGATTGAATGGTTGATATGTTTGGTTAGAGGGATGGTATGGCCTGTTAGGTTGTGTAGACTATCTTCTTGCCAACACCAACTCATTGCTTAATTTTATGATAAGAGCATCTTGCTCATCTTCTTTATCAATTGTGGGTGTAATTAGGGGAGCAGCATGGATGAATGTGGTAGGAATTGCTGCCACAGTAGGTTGAATAACACAGGCCTTTGGAAATAAAGGCATTGGTGGCCTTGGAATAATTTTTCTAGCCTAAATCAGACAATTTTCTACTCTGATTGTTGTCATATACATCAGGTAGTATAGTTCCTCCCATGGATTGAATCATGATAGCAATGTTAGGATTCAAAGATTCCAAATAGTAAATGAATGTCATATTCAGAAAGGGTTTAACCAACAATGTGATTCTTTTCAATGTATTTTGGAATCTATAAGTAAAGTCCACAATATATTCATGGGGGGCTCTCTTGATTGTAGCTAGCTGCTCCATTACTGAAAGGTGGTCACTCTTGTCTTTGAAATGCTGGCACAGTCTAGTGCCCAGATCATCCCAATTATGGATGGAATTGGCTGAGAGACCCCTATACCATTGCATGGCTTTTCCCTTGAACGAAGAGGCCAAGAGTCTTACTACCACATTGTCAGCAGTGACATTGTGTACAAAGCAGACACTAACGATGTCTTGAATGTGCTTAGCAGGGGTGGTGGAGTTTTCACTAGTAAAGAATGGTATAACCTTTAAGGCTGAGGTGGGGATATCATTGTATTGGGCTAGGTCTAGTGGACTACCCCCATTGAAAGTAGAAAATGGAAGATTCCTTGCCATATTTTAGATATTTAGATTGATTCTAGGTAAATCCAAGGTTCTTCTTGAATACTAGAACCTAACTTGGAATCTAGTTGGAGGGGGAGTAGACTGGGCTCTTGATGGAGATGGAACCACACTCCTATTTTCCCTCACAAGGGACCTAGACAGTCTACTTCTTCTTGACTCAGTAAATGAAAGCTATGTGAATTGAAAATTACCTCTAGAAGAAGATCTTGTCTGCACTCCATGCATGAAATGTTGACTTGATATGGGTACTTGATCAACAGAGTTGTCAGGTGCTTGAATGCTTCCACAATAGTGAATATACTAATAATAGCACCAAATTTCTTAGCTTAGCTCATACTCAGAGCAGAGAGTCCCACCAAGCATGCCAGAAACTATTGTCATGTGAAATTACACCATGCTTGAAGCTTGTTCAAGCACTCCAATGACACAATGGGACTGATCTCAAGGTGTGGGACCTTGTTGATGAGATCATACCTCTAGAGAAGGCTGATTCCTCTTTCGAAGCTTAAGGCTTTGATGGGGAGCACACAACAGAAACCACAGATGGATCCCTATTTCTTTATAGTCGGCCAGACTTCACATATGAGCTACCGATAAATCACCATTGACTAGACAACCGCCAGTCAGAATAACTTACTAAAGTATCTCCGTCGGTCCACATTACCCTGATGACTCCACTTCGCTCTACCTTTAGTGAGACCAACCTCATCGGCGAGCACTTATAGGCCCTGGCTGATGCACCGATGAAACAACATCCTCAGCGAGACTTTCACTATTAGTCAGGCTTTCTCCAGAGTTGCCGATAAACCAATCACTCTAATGTCACTTCCAACCTCTGGTCGTCGGCGTGACAATTACTATTGGCCACCTTAGGGTTTCCTATGCTGATACACTATCGCATAGTCTACCTTCTCCGAACCCTAGCACATGGAGATGCTAGGTCAACCTACTGTGTGAAATGCACTGTCTAGATCCTCTGCACTGTCGAACATTGGAACAAAACAGAAAATGAAAACAAATATTTATACAATGAAGCCATTCCACTGATTTTAATAGAAATCTCACCAGTGGAATGCTTCATGACGTCATACAGCAACAAAATGGAAAGCACAGAGAGAACAAAAATCTACAGCTACACAAATTGCAATTAGAGGAAATGGAACTCAAATTGACGGAACATAATGATTCTATTTCTCCTTAGCACAATCACAATTACATTCAATCACACTTTTTCTTTGATCTGATTACAATCATCAATTGGTTCATTCCTCTGGGTATTTATCAACTCGCCCTGAGGAGTACCAAACTGACTCTAAGCGGTTGGGAGACCGATCCAAGCGGCTGGGAAACAACCTCTAACTGCCCTACTACCCTATTTTGGCATTATGCAGTTATAATTTGACAAATGTGCCCTAAGTCACTTGGGACTTACAAAATAAACCTAGACACAAATTGAAATGACATGCATTGGTCAATAGACCTTATTACAAAAAGAAAACATGATTTTCTAGGTGCTCCTGCACCATACTCCCTGGGTGAAAGTTGTCTCAAGTCCTCTTAGAGACTAACTGCTACAAATCACCACCCTAGTTTTTGATGTCTTCTTCCAACATCCATGTGGCTTCTGAGTCTGGAAGTCCTTGCCACTTGACTAAGTGCTCAAAATATGTCTAATTTCTGGTCTTCTTGGCTATCCTGCTATCCAAGACGCACTCCATCTTCGGTGGTTCCTTAGGTGGTAAATGCTGCACCCACTCTGCATTGTCTTGGATAGAATCTATTGTACCTTCGCCTATATCAGGACTCTTATATAATGTCAGATCAGCAACATTGAATATAGATGAAATAGCAATATCATCAGGAAGTTCAATTTTGTAAGCATTAGAACCATATTTCTCCAAAATTTGACAAGGTCCAATTTTTTTCATCATCAACTTGTGTTTTCCTGTGGGTAGTATGTTCTTGTTTAGATGAACCATGACCATATCTCCTATTTTGTACTACACATCCTTCTTCTTTGATCCACTCTAGCCTTGATCTTCTGACTATTCTGGTGTAGAGTATCCCTGACTTGTTGATGTATCTCTTTCATAGCCTCTGCAAATGTATCAACATGTCCTCTCCTTTTGTCCAACCCTTGAACATCTCGCAATTCAAAAATTCCTCTAGGATGACTACCATAAATAGCTTCAAAAGGACTTAGACCAGTACTTCTGTTTGTAGAATCATTATAGGCATACTCTGCTTGTGGGAGTACCACATCCCAACTACTGCCATGTTCTCTTGTCAAACATCTGAGTAGATTGCCTAATGACCTATTCACAACCTCAGTTTGGCCATCAGTCTGAGGATGATAGGCTGAACTAAAAGACAAATTTGTACCCAATCTTTTCCACAAGGTTCTCTAGAAATGTCCCACAAATTTGTTGTCTCTGTCAGATACAATACTCAAAGGTAACCCATGAATCCTAACAATTTCTTTAAAGAACAAACCTGTAATGTAACTAGCATCATTGGTGGTCTTACAAGGAATAAAGTGAGCCATCTTGTTGCACCTGTCTACCACAACAAACACACTATCATAACCTGTCCTTGTCTTGGGCAATCCCATCACAAAATCCATACTCAAACTTTCCCAAGGTCTGTTTGGTATGGGCAAAGGTTGGTACAGTCCTGCATTGGTTGAGACCCCCCTTGCTTTCTGGAAAATCATACAACTCTCAACAAACCTTCTGATATCAGATTGCATCCTCGGCCAAAAGTAAAACCTTCTTACAAGATCTAAGGTCTTATTGAGCCCAAAATGTCCTCCTAAACCACTACTATGTTTCTCCTTCACTATATTATCCCTCATTGAACACTTAGGGATACATAGTTGGCTTCCTTTAAACAAAAGTCCATCCTACAATGTATAATCTAAAAATTCATTGTGGAAAGCATTGGCAAACTCACTGCAGACCTTGTAAATTTCTTTGAAATCTTGGTCCTTTTCATACAACCCTTTGAGTGACTCAACACCCATACTTTGTAGCTGCACTTCTTGCACTGTCAACACCCTTCTGCTTAAAGCATCAGCAACCTTATTGGTTATCCCCTTCTTATGTTTGATGATGAAGGTGTATGCTTGAAGACTTTCCACCCACTTCATGTGTCTATGACTGAGCTTTTCCTATCCATTCAAAAAACTAAGAGCATGATTGTTAGTGTATACAATAAATTCTTTAAGAAGCAAATAGTGCCTCCATTTTTTCAGAGCTTGTACCATAGCATACAACTCTAAATCATAAGAGGAGTACTTCTTCTTAGCTTCATTCAATTTTTCATTGAAAAAGGCTACTGGTCTGCCTTCTTGACTCAACACTACTCCTATGGCCAGCCCACTTGTATCACAATCAATTGTGAAAACCTTATTAAAATTAGGAAGTACTAAGACAAGATACTTGGCAACTTTCTATTTCAGACTTTCAAAACTCTGATCTGCCTCTTTTGTCCACACAAACTTCATCTTTCCTCCACCCTTGATGATCTCTAACATAGGTGCACAAATATCACTGTAGTTCTTAATAAATTTTCTGTAAAATGTGGCCAAGCCATGGAAACTTCTGACCTCTCCTACTGTCTGAGGTGTAGGCCAATTCAAAATAGCTTCTACCTTAGAAGGATCCATTTTTAAATCACCCTTAGAGATGACAAAGCCTAGGTAAACTAATTCTTGTTTCATGAAGTCACACTTTTCCAAGTTTATCATTAACTTCTACTCTTGCAGCCTCTTCAAGACTATCTCCAAATGCTTCAAGTGTTCTTCCTTGCTCTTACTGAACTCTAAGATATCATCAAGGTAGACTACCACAAATTTCCCTATGAATTCCTGCAACACCTCATTCATCAGCCTCATAAAGGTGCTAGGGGTGTTTAAAAGACCAAACGGCATCACAAGCCACTCATACAACCCTTCATTGGTTTTGAAAGTTGTCTTCCACTCATCCCCCTCTCTTATCCTTATCTAGTGATACGCACTCTTTAAGTCTATTTTAGAGAAATAAGTAGCCCCTCCCAAACAATCCATTAGATCTTTTCTAGGAATAGGAAACCTATATCTGATGGTTATCCTATTTATGGACCTAGAATTGGTACAAAGCCTCCATTTCCCATCCTTCTTTGGTGCTAAAACAGTAGGTACTACTCATGGGCTAAGGCTCTTCCTTATCAGCCCTTTGTCTAGGAGTTCTTGAATCTAATTTGCTATCTCTTCATTCTGCTGAGGTGTCATCTTATATGCTACCTTATTAGGAAGTACTACTCCTGGTATGAGATCTATCTTATGGCTAATGTCTTTGACAGGTGGTAGGGAATTCAGTATATCTTTTGCAATCACTCCTTTGTAACTCTCAAGTAAATCTCTGACCTCTTTAGGCCCTACTTCTCGCACACTTTCCTTCATTTCCCCCTTAGGCTTCACAATCAAAGCAAAACCTACTCCACCACCTTCCTTTAGTGTATCCATGAATTCTTTTTCTCCTACCAGCATTACACTAGACCCTACATGTTGTGGATCCTCTTCTACCAATGACTGTATCCTATAAGTCACACCATCCTTTTGGAATGAGTAAGCATTCTTTTCTCCATCATGATGAGCCTTTCTGTCAAACTGCCATGGTCTAGCCAGCAGAAGATGGCAAGCATCCATTGGAAGGATGTCACACAAAATCTTGTCTCTATACCCCCCAATACTAAATTCTACCCATGCTTGTTCATTGATGAGTACGTGCTGCCCCTTATTCAACCAACTGACTTTATATGGACTGCTATGGGGTATCTTTTCTAGATTCAACTTATTCACTGCTTTCAAAGATATAATATTATCAGTAGAACCGGAGTCAATAATAACTTTACAAACCTTACCTCAGATCTTGCAGTTGATTCTAAACATAGCCCTTCTTTGTGATGGTTCAGTCTGCACTAGTTCCTTGAGTAGCGTCCCCTTAAGCATCATATTTTCTCCCATTTCGGATGCTAGATTCACTTCAAGAGATGTCACACTCCTTGCATCTTCTTGAATCAAAGTTGTTCTCTTCTCACCCCCATGAGAAGTTGAGGCCTTCTCTGAATACTTGTATGTCGGGTGCCCTATCTGATTATAGTTATAGCATCTCATATTGGAGAACTTAGATCCTCTACCTGATCCATTTGTCCCACCTCTTCCATTAGGCCTTCTTCCTCGATAGCCTCCTCTACTACTTGAGTCCCCAACTTGCTCTTCTTGGCTAGACTCACCACTAGGCCTCTGGTTAGGACTTCTTCCTCCAAAACTACCTCTGCCTCTGAAATTCCTTCCACCTCTACCTCTATTATTCTGCTCACTCTTCCTCTTTATCTTCTCTTCAGCCCTTGAGGCCATTTGGAAACACTTGTTCACTGTTTCTGGTGCTAAGATGTTGATCTCATCTTGGATGCTCATCCTTAGGCCATTCAAGTACCTGGCCACCTTCTCTGACTCTTCTTCTTGTCTCTTTGATCTGAGACTGAGTTTATGAAACTCTTGTGTGTATGCATTCACACCAAGATCTCTCTATCCGAGGTTCTGCAATTTCTTATACATCTGCACGTTATAGTCCAGAGGTAAGAATTGTGCCTTGATTTTGGTCTTCATCCTTTCCCAGGAGGTTATCATATTCTTCCCCTCCTTGACTCTCTCTCCTTGTTCATAATTCCACCATGCATGAGCAAACCCCTTCAATCTTGCCTTTGCCAACTTAACCCTCTTATCATCAAGGACTTCTTTGTATTCAAAGTGATTGTTCAATGCCTCAATCCAGTCAATCACCTCTTCAGCTTCCATACTTCCACTATACATAGGTAACCCATCTATGGTGTCCCTATTGACTAACTTCAATGCATTTACAAATGCCCTCTAGTCTGCTGGTATCTCCTTTGTCTTCTTATTGGTTTCCTCAATTTCTGTATCACCTTCATTTCTATCACTTTCATCTTCCCTATCTTTGCTTTTGGACTGCTTGAACTCTCCCAACTTGGATTCAAGCATCTCCTCGATCAGCTTCTTAATGGTGTCCTACGACATACTTTTGGGAGGCATCCTCTTCAACTCTGTCTTGCTTTCTCTGTCTGACATAAACATTCACAGACAGCACCCAAACGCCAACACTCCTGCAAATCCTCAATTTGACTTGCCACCTGAAATCTTTTCGAGATCTGATACCAATATGATGGGGAGCGCATAGTGGAAATCGCAGACGGGTCCCTATTTCCTTACAGTCGGCCAGACTTCACATATGAGCTGCCGATACATCACCATCGGCCGGACAACCACCAGTCGGAATGACTTACTAAAGTCTCTCCGTCGGTCCACCTTACATCAATGACTCCACTTCACTCTACCTTTGGTGAGACCCACCTTGTTGGTGAGCACTTATAGGCCCTGGCTGATGCACCGATGAAACAACATCCTCGACGAGACTTTCACTATTAGTCGGGCTTTCTCTAGAGTTGCCGATAAATTGATCACTCTGATGTCACTTCCAACCTCTGCTTGTCGGCGTGACAATTTCTATCAGCCACCTTAGGGTTTGCTACGCCAATACACCATTATGCTGTCGCACATTCTACCTTCTCTGAACCCTAGCACATGGAGATGATAGGTCAACCTACTGTGTGAAATGCACTGTCTAAATCCTCTGCACTGCCGAACATTGGAACAAAATAGAAAATGAAAAAAAATATTTATACAACGAATCCATTCCACTGATTTCAACAGAAATCTCACTAGTGGAATGCTTCACGATGTCATACAGCAACAAAATGGAAAGCAGAGAGAGAACGAAAATCTATAGCTACACAAATTGCAATTACAGGAAATAGAACTCGAATTGATGGGACAGAATGATTCTATTTCTCCTTAGCACAATCACAATTACATTCATTCACACTCTTTCTTCGATCTAATTACAATCATCATTTGGTTCATTCCTCTAGGTATTTATCAACTCGCCCTGAGGAGTACCAAACTGACTCCAAGCAGCTGGGAGACAACCGTCTAAAACAGCCTCCAACTGCCCTACTACCGTATTTTGGCATTATGCGGTTACAATTTGACAAATGTGCCCTAAGTCACTTGGGACTTACAAAATGAACCTAGACACAAACTGAAATGACATGCATTGGTCAATAGACCTTATTACAAAAAGAAAACATGATTTTCTAGGTGCTCCTGCACCAGGCTTAGAGAATTGAACTAAATCTAGTGTTGATACTTGCAGAGGAAAAGGAGGAGAAAACTACTAAAATTAAAAGAGGTGATGCACCAGGTTAAAGATGTTTAGCTACAACTGACTCAACATAGTAACGATCTCAAGGCTTAAAGGAACTCACACAGACTCATACTGATTCAAACAGAGGTCAGGATAGAGAGGTGAAGGTATGAAAGGGACTGTGTTATCCACAATACACAACTCACATCAATCAAATAGACATAGTGCAAGAATAATTAGAGAGGCAAAATGTCCATTTATATTGCTCATAGAGGCTCAATATCCATTACAAAAGAGAGAATTATTGCAGAGAAAGTAGACATAGAATAACCAATTACCTTCATTGGTAAACTATCAAGAAGAGACATCACAGGCTCAGGATTGAGCACAATGTATTAGATCTAGTTGGTTCATCCAATTGAGTTCCAAGGTCTAGTCACAAAGAACTCTCTATCCTATATAATAGTGCAAAAGAATAGCTAAAGAAATACACTATTTCCAAATGTATATATAACATTTATCATCACTCTACTATAGTGGACGCAAAATTCTAGTCAATCAACCCAGGACATGCCCATGTTTCATTAAATTTCTGGCTCAAAGACCCTGTTAGGAGAAGAACAACTACCATACTCATTGAATTCTACAAAATTATTAGAGTAGATTGCCTGCACGCATGGGTGCCAAGCGCATTGAAGAGGGAAGGCTTGAAGTCCTTCTGCGCACCTATAAATCTATATTGCAGCTTCATTTATACTACAATATTGAATAATTCCACTATTTCAACTACCCTCATTTATCCCTGGCCTGTGGATCTTTGAATGTTGGGTACCTCTTCATGAGAAATGACGTGATTTTAGGGAGGAGCAAGCTTTTACAACACTTTAAAGTGTTGTACCTCTAAAATCTCTCATGGTACCTCTGAATTCATTATGGTCAACAAATTTGCCTCATGCAGAACCATCAGGCTCCATCTTCATTGGTAAAGTTCTATCTTCACAAACTATTCTGGCTCTATTTTCATCATTTACATTCTTAGCACTATTTTGTTTGCCTTATTGACAAATTATTCATTTGCCAAACTTTTCTATTGTCACTCTTCCTTCAGTTGACAAAACCTGACTCTAGTGAACCATCCTTTCTTCCCTTTTACTTTTACTTTGCCTTATCGGCAAACTTTTACTTTTCAAACTCGGGCTTCTTTTGTTCTTTGCCTTATCGACAAACTTACAATTTTGTGAACTTTTTCCATTTGGTTCATTTTTTCTTTATTGGTAAATTTTGCATTTTGCCAACCAAGCTCTGTTTGTCGGTGAAATGTCACTTTGCCAAACCATTTTACCTTAGCCAATTCTTCACTCTCATTTTGCCTTATTGGCAAAATCTCTATCAGCAAAACCTTCTATCGACAAACTTGGAGGTTTGTGAACCTCCAATTTCACCAACAAAGCTATCTTTCACTTTTTATTTGCCTTATCGGTGATTCTCCTCCTTTTAGAACTTAGACAACTTTTAGTTGCGTTGCAACTCTTTTTTTTTCCTTTGTCAGCAAAGTTGCCAATCAACGAACTTGCCAATTAGCGAACTTAAGGTTTACCGAACCATAAGTTTGTTGACAAAGCCAAGCATTTTCTTTTCCTTCACTTAGAAACATTTCTCCACTTTTGCTTTGGTTAGAAAAAATGTCTTTCTACGAACCACGACCTTCTACTTGGTTTCTTTATTGGCAAATCGCCTTATCAGTGAACTAAGGAAATCATGAACTAGTCAATGAGTTCACCTTTTTGTCGATTCCCCGATTTGCTCTTCCCTCAATTCTTTGGCTTCACCACATCACTATTGCCTTTGCTGCCTTGTTCTTTTGTTGGCAAAGTCACCGATCAGTGAACTCAAGATTTGCCAAATCAAAAGTTTTCCAGCAAAGGAAAACATTTTTCTTTCTTCTTTCCTTTTCTTCTTGAAGAGAACACCCACCACTGTCACCTTCATTTTCTTCAGTAGGTGAACCAAAGGTTCGCCAAACCAATATTTTGCCCATAAGGCAAACTTGTCTTCTTTCCCTTTGCTTCTTTGATCCCTTGCCTTAGCTGATTTTGCACTTGTCTGCAAACCAGCTAATCGGTGAATCGCCGAACTGCTGAACCAAAGGTTTGCCAAACTGTAGTTTTGCCTACAAAGGTAAAAAAATAGGCAAAAACTTAAATTTTTTTGAAGATTTTTTTGGGTTTTTCTAGGTTTTTTGCAAGGATTTCCTTACGAAAATTTTGAGTTTTTTGCTAAGGGAAACCTCCTCCTATTTGGGCTTTCTTTGATAGGAGGGGATTTCTAGAATATTTTGGAATATTAGTCAGGTGAATACAATAAAGGGGCTCGACGCTGGTAACTTAGAACAAAGGGGTTAGTAAATCGATGACCACCAAGGGGATAAAAGGATGACTTAAGCTGGGGGAACTGGCTACACAGGTCAATGATCAATTAGAACCCTAAACCCCTTAGACAACACCAACCACAGTGTTTTAAATTGGGGATTTTGCAGAGTGAATCGTGATGACATTGAAACCCAAATTTTGAATTGACCTAACACATCCATTTATCTTTTCCCTTTTTATACATCGCTATACATTACCTTCAAACTCATTTATCTTTTCCATGTGATGAATGTTATTTAATATTAAAAACTTGAACCATCTGTACACAATGCCATTAAACTCATGTCAAACTGTAATTACTTCTATATTTTTTTATTAACATCATCGTCCAAAAATTGGGGAATTACATTGTACATGAACATCTAACCAAACTCAAAGTTCCAAATAATAGTGAATAATGAACATAGAGAAGAGACCAAGAGTCAAGACATTCAATTAACATCATACTCTACTATCTAGTTACATATAAAACTTTTATCCTTTGACCTTGAATCCTTGATTTGCTCCTCCAAAATATTTTTCGTTCCTCTTTTCGACGATGTTTAATGAATTTTTTTACTATAGTCCATAACTATCCTATTAACAGGAAATATCTGCATTACAAATTCAATTATGTAGTCATTCACAATGTTAATAAATGATTTTCCATAGAACCTTGCATTATATGTACAAGAAACCACTAGGTATGGGTAATAATAAGGACACTGAAGGAGAATTAAATTGATTTTCTCCAGGTCATTGTTAATTCAGTTGCAATACCAATTCCATGTGTCCATTAGAATTTCCAGTTTCTCATACATGCATGCATATGTGGGAGATTCAACCCACCACCCATAATAGAATGCATCATTTGCAAATGTTAAAAGTGTTGATTCTTGACACAATTCATTCCACTTGACGAAGGCTTCTATTTCTTTATTCTAAAAAACTGCAAAGCAATAACATCCTGCATAGCCACACACAAATAAAATTTTCTATCATACTATTCTATATTTGTGAACTCTATCACATAGTTAAATTCAAAATCATGAATGAACACACAAAAAAGTACTTGATAACTTACTTTCTTTGCATATTTGTTGTAATGAAAGCCATTACTTTCAACTTTTATAGTTTATTGATTCTTCTACTATCTAATACTTAGTAATGCAATATAAGGTTGAAACAATAAAAACTAATGAAGATATATACATGACACATGTATTTCTATGAAAAATGGCTAATAACAAGAAACTCCATTTAATTGACTCTATTGTCCCCTGGAATGTAATCATTAATAAACTGAATTCGCATTGGCTAATCTAGGTGATTTGTCAAGTTTTCCATTGATGAACTCAATTGGCATTGGCTAATCTAGGTGATTTGTCAAGTTTTCCATTGATGAACTCAATTGGCATTGGCTAATCTAGCTGGTTTGCCACTTGTCCTTCAAAGTAAGACTTAGGTGCATTCAGTCCTATCAATCGTGTGACTCTAATTAATGATAAAGGTACTACAAGTGCAGTTAGTCCTATTAATCATGAGACACTATTTTGAATCAATCCCAATTGAGATCACAATTAACCCACTGTATGATGGAAATAAATGTTAGCACCATGTGTGACTATGAGGTGGCGTGTCACGTGGTTATTGTACATTTTCACAAGTGACACAATAAATATAGCCCTAAGCCTCTTCTATAAGTTTATTAGGCAACTTCCTTCATTTTGGTTGTTTCTATTTTCATAATTTCTTGGTGAATTGCTATCATTGAGATTCAAGATGAGTCATTTGATCTCTCAGTGTATTTCTATCTTGCCTTGCAAGTGGGAAATGGCTGATTTGGATAGATTTGATGAGAAAAAATTGGGGAAGGTATTTCTGATTGACTCCCTTGTTGTTATATGGAGCCTAATCAGACTCGGAGGTTAAATTTACCCCACTTTTATCAACGCAGTTTCCCCCCAAATTCCTAAAGGGTTAAGGGGTAGCGCCCCCAAGACGAGGTCAAGGGGCAACGCCCCTTGCAGGGTCCAGGGGCAACGCCCCCGAAACCTCACACATTTTTTTATTATTTTATAAAGGCACCAGGAGTTATTTTTTATTGACCGACATAAAAAAACCCTATTTTTTGTAACTGACATAAGGATTGACAAAAGTGGCTAAGGGTTAGGGTTTCCATTGATGTATTGTAGCATTTGCAGCAGTATTGAGTTGCAGGGATTGTTGGTTGTAATTAGTTTGATTTACTGGATAATAATATTGGACTCTCTATCAGTGGATGTAGCCCGAGTATGGGTGAACCACATTAAAACTTGTCTCTCGCTGTTATTATTTCTTTGTATTTTCATTCCTCTGTTAATCTTTATTTGCATTTAATTGATATCTTCTATCGACTAACCCTAATATCCCCTTGGTTGACAATGATGTCCGGGACATTATTGGTTGTGACATTCCTTCAAAATATTCTCAAAAAAATCTATTTAGTGACATCATCTATGCATTTGTGTCAAATTTAATGGACCTACTCAATGACCCAGGTCTAGTGAAGATGATCAGGAAGGTAATGATTCAAGAATTGCTTATCCCTGGGGATAAGTGTTATCACCCAGATTTGCACCCTTGCTGAGTTTGTAAAAACTTGGCAATTTGGAGAAACATGGGAATGATCTCAAAATGTGGGACCTTGCGAACTAAGATCAGACCTCTAGAGTAGGCTGGCCTCCTACCTCTGATCCTAATGCTTAGAGGAAAACATCTAAACCTAGTGCTAATGCTTGCAGGGGAAAAGGGTTAGAAGGAAATTGAAATGAAAGGGGATGATACACCAGATTTAAATGTGTTTGGCTACAACTGAATCGACATAGTAATAATCTCATAGCTGGAAAGACTTACACAGACTCATATTGATTCTAACAGAGGTCAAGACAGAATAATGGAGGAATGAAAAGGACCGTTTCATCCACAATACATAGCCTACACTAATCCAAAGAGTAGACACAGTGCTAAAAATAATAAAAGAGAGGCAAAATCTCAGTTTATATTGATTATAGAGGCCAAGTAGCCATTACAAAAATAGCCCAGAAGAACAACCAACAACAATACATCTCTTTTACATGCATATATAGCATTTTATATTTTTGATCTTAGTTGATTACCATCAATTCACCCATGGGCTCTGTCAGGAAAATATCTGCGTCTGAAGAGACGTCCACCTGCAAGAAGTTATGGCATAAAAATATCTAGAACAAGGGCAGATGGAAGATATTTTGAATCTTTAATGTGAGTTGTTGAATCATCAACCTGCACCCATAAATGACACAAATATCTGCATCTGCATATGCCAAAAAATGGTCACTGAAACGTCTTGTCACCAAAGCATTCAAATTGAGATCATATTTTGAAAGTAAGAAAAATCCCCTCAAAAGCCCGCCAGATGAAAGCGGAGGCAAAAATAAGCACTTTTGCCTTTTGAAGCATGTTGAAATTTGCTAGAATGAGGGAGATACAATGGTCAAAGTTGCGGTCAAACTACATCTGTATATCGCTTTGCATTTTTCTTTTGTATATGCTTTTGCATCTGCACTTTTATTGGCCCTTTGAATTTTCTTTGCATATGTCCTTTTGTATGTGCAATTGTATATGCAATACAATGGCCAACATACAAAAGCGGGCCTTTACCTTTTGTATTACCCTTTGCATATAGACCCTTGCCACGTGTCAACACTCCACTTGTCGCTGAGTTGAACCTGGGACCCATCGCTAAACAATGCATCCTCCTTATCGACAGTCAGAAAGGCTACAAACTGATCCACTGATACATATTGTCTTTCCAAAATCCGTTGTATGTGACTTTTGTACATGCGGTTGTATATGCAATACAATGGCATATACATACAATAGGTAGACCCCAACTTTTATAAAGTAAAATGAAATTAACATTGGGTCTGGCCTTTGTATCTTACCTTCTTGTATGTTGCACCTTTGGTCCTTGTATATGCAATATACAACTGCGGACACCAAATGATTATCCACCACATTTGATTCTTCACTCACGTCTGGATTGTATGTATATTCTTTGTATATTACCTTTGTATATCACATATACAATGTGAACATACAAACAAAACATACATACAATCGCACTTGCACATACAATTGTTGTATCTGACCTTTGCATGTTGCATTTGTATGCCTCATCAGCCATTAGAGAGACTATGAGTTGAGTCGCCGATAAGCATGTCACACCGAAAATCCTTTGTATGTCTACCCCTTGTCTATTGCCGATGTACATTCACCTTTGTATATCGCATATGCAATGTGAAATATACAAACAAAACTGTACACAATTACTTGCATGCAAACATTTCATCTCAGCATATACATGTGACCTTAGTATATTGTTTTGTATATGACCCTTGTATATGCAAACATACAATGCGAACATACATACAAATAATGCATACAATTACTTCTACCTATATAAACCAAAATGCAATAACTTTTCAGGTTCGGGGCTGTATCTCGGGAATGCATATGCCATTGTATATGTAGATTGTATGTGCCCTTTGTACATGTGCTTGTATATTTGACTTTGCATATACAAAGATAACCCGATTCGCTTTTGCATCCTGCCCCTTGTATCCTTTCCTTGTATATTGACTTTGCATCTTCCCCTTTGTATATACAATTGTATATGTGCTTGTACATGAGATACAATTGATATACATACAATTGTATATGCATATAAAATGACTAAGTATAAAATTGAGAATCATCTGCAATGGAAGGCACTTGAGGACAAAAGATTTCTGGGTTTTTCTAGGTTTTTGGCAAGGATTCTTCAGGTGGGATTTTAGGATTTTTGTAAGGTAAAGCATGAATAATCGAAGGACTTGAGCCTTTTCTCCTTCTATTTAGGCTTTTCTGGCCGGATTTCTCTAATAGAAGGAGAGAAACAGAATATTTTTTGGTCAAACAAAAAATGACAACAACTTTGGCAACCTCTCGGGGATGTTTGCCTACTAAACATCATATTAGATGCCTAGACCTTATCCATTGGGCATGGAGTCAAAAAAAAACTACAACAAGAACAGAGGAGCTAGAACACTGAGCAAGCTACCAAACCAAAACAAAAACAACAAGCAAGCATGTATCTCCTAATGAGAATACAAGTCCAAGGGCACTTATTGAAAGGAAACCTAAAACTGAAATAAAACCTACTCTAATCCTAAACTAACTAGACAGAGATGACCTTAAACAAAGCCATTAACTGGTTCTTGAAAGTAACTGCCCTTCCTTAACAATTTACAATGTTTCTCATGGATGTGGGTAGTTAAAAAGAGGTGAGGGAGGGATAGCCATATGACAAATTGATAAAACACCCTCCACAAAATGGAGATAAACTCACCTATCCACCTGGATTGATTGTTGATGTTGCTAGCCTATGGTGAATAAATAGGCTGATCCCACCCATTTTGATGCTCAACTTCATGCTTAGAGGTAAGCATGACAAGTGGTGACTTCTCTTGATGTGTCTCTAGCTGGGCTAGATGTCTGATTGGGCATCCCCTTAAAGTGACATGCAAATCATCATGGTTGATCTCGTGTCTCTGTTCTGATTCTTTCTCTTCTCGCTGGTCTGAATACCCTAGCTCTTGTATCTTAATTAGAGATATGGTCATCCCCACCTCATGAACAAAATGCTCATGATTTTCTAACTTAGGCTCAAAAAATGAGCCATGTACATGCTCAAAAGAGAAAACCTCCCCACCAAGAAACTGATATCCTTGCTGAATAATAAAGAACAAATCTTCAATTTTCTCTTGCCTATGTTCAGTCTCCTCATTATTTTCAATAAAGCATGGAAGCTCCTCAAGCATATCAGCATCATCAGCCTCTGCATCATCTATCATAGGGCAACATGCTTGCCCTTCTTTATGGTTTGGAACCTCACTATCGTGCTCAACCTCAACCTACAACAATTTGTCATTATTTTCAGTGTTCTCTTGTTGTTGCATATCCACAACCAACTGCTCATCCTCCTCATCTTCATCATAACCAGGTAGCTCATGAAGTAAGGTAGCATCATCCACTTCTGAAGTGACCTTCACAACCTCTTCCCTTATGCCTCCATCCTTTGACTGCAACTCCAATGGATTGTGTTTAAGTTACCTCTGCAGCTGAAGGTTTTCCCCATGCACTCTTTGCATTTCAACCTTATTTTCTTGATCGGATGCATGAGAAAAGGCTTCAAAAGAACTAAAGTCTAGAGGACTCTGTTACTGCCTGCATGAGCAATCTGGTTTCATGTATTTAAATATTCAGGCCCTTTCTCGAAGGTCTAAAAAATTATAACACTTTTGGCCTCTGTAGTTAAAAAATGCTAAAGTCAATTAAGGTGCAAGTGTCTGTGTATATACAAAGGTGTTTGTATATGCGTGCAGGTCAAAATTATGTATTGACGGGTGCAAAATCTCCATCGTCCTTCAAAAAAGTGAGTTGTATGCATTTCTAAATGCATATCAGGTTCAAAAGGAGGATGTACAAGGGCAGAATATACATTGAAGATCCTAGGAATATTTGTCGCCTGCATATTGGGTTGCATGTATATTTGGTTTGTATGTTCAGACATACAACGGTTAGATACAAAGAAAAGATACATTGCAGGTATAATCCGTGGAAGATTCCCGTTTGTATGTTCGGCATACAATGGAAATGTACATTGAAAAATATACAAAGGCTAGCGCACATAAGTTTGCTACAGTGTAGCAAAGATACATTTGGTGGGGCTCACCGCAGTTTTATGCAAACAGGTTTGTACATGTCCAATATACAAGGGAAGAATGTATGTGGAATATTCTAAATAGATTCCCTGCTTGTATGTTTGTGTTTGTATATTTGGCATACAAACAAAATATACATTCAGATATACAATGAAGAAATATGCATTCCGGACCCAAGGAGAAGTCAGATGCGGCGGATAAGTTTTTGAGATCCGCCTTGTATGTGTGAGGCAATTGTATATGTAGTTATACATTGAGACATGCAAGCAAAAGGACATACAACCCGGATGCGATAGAGGAATGAAATGCATTGAAAAATTTTTGAGGTCCATGAGTTGTATAAAGTGCTTGTATATGCCGATATACATGTTGATATATAAAGGATGGAGATACAAGCCGGACCCGAACTGAATCCCAGTTTGTTCTATAACATTCGACGTCCGCCTTGTATGATGAACAGTTGTATGTATATGCTTTGCATATACAAGTATTTGAGAGGCAAAAGGCAGGCAGTTGTATATGCATTTGTTTGTGCATATACAAGGGCAAAAATGGCAAAATGAAGAAAGGAAAAGTTAGCGATAGGAACATGAGGTGCCTACATGGCACGATTTCACTAGCTAATGAATTTTCAATGTTTTTGGGTGCCGTTGATCACATCGATGGAGGGATGATCAACGGTCTTGTTTTGAACTTGCAGCGAAGGATTTTTCCTCAGCATGTGTGGCTATTTTTGAGGGAGAAATTTTTAGAGGTACGCCGTTGCTACATTTCAAGGAGGCTGTGGGTAGCTGAAGCATTAATGGCAGAATTGCAGCAGTATGGGTCGGTGATGGACTGGTCAACAACCTAATTGAAGATGAATGTCCTTGAACAGTGGTGCAGATCCTGATTCCATCTGCTCATTCCTCTTTGTCTCCCCATAGCATTGAATATTGGAAAGCGCCATTCCTCATGCATTGAATCTGGCAAATTTTTGATTTGCCTTGTAATTATTTTTTGCTGGGTACACAATCTTAATATAAAAGCCAAACTGTGTTACTCAGTGTTTTGTTGAAAATTGGACAAATTTTTGGTGTTGTAAGGAGATACGACTTCATTGGTGGCTCTGTCTTGGCTGTCTTGTGAGTATATGAGTCTCATGTTATATGTTTAATGCATAAATTCACTGGTTTCATGTTGTTTTATATGAGAAATGCTCTGTGCATGTGCTTAATCATTTGTCTCCAAGCTGTGGGCATATTCTTTCTTTTGAATCAGGATAACTAAGGGTTGTTAAGATTCAGGAATATAGATTTTCTATATTGAATGTTTAATCTCCTACTTTTGTTCAAGGAACAAATTAAATGTTTCAGGTTAATCATTGAGAAAGTGTGTTGTAGCAGGGATGCCATTAAGTATGAATGACTAAGCACCTAGTTTTTGGGAAGTATCTGTAAGGCAGGTGCTAAACAATCCCCTTGAAACTCAGCCATCACTAGAGGTTTATGTATACATGTGCATGTGTATGTCTACTGACTCCGAGCCCAGGATAGACACCAATCTGGTTCTGTATTGAGGTTACATTCCAAGTCTCAGTTTTGCATCCAAACATAAAATCCAACCCAAACTTTAAATACAAACCTTTAGGATTTTAGAAGTAGTTTTAGGACCCAAAATCCTCTGTCTACGACTGAGCATAGGCCCAAAGCTAGCCCCTTTGCACTTATTCCATAGTTTTGGTTTGTATCATAGAAGATTTATCTACTTTGCTTCAACATCTGAGTAGTTTCATGTGCATATGTTGTAGATGTTGAATAGGGAATACCCCCCTTGGTTCTGCAAAGCCTAAAGAAGAAGAGGAGATATCTATAGAGTCTATCTCCTATACTGTTAGCCGCCGGCCCAGGAATCCTAGTGATCATTGATGGCTACCTTGTAGGGACAACTGGGAATAAGCATCCAGTCGAATTGAGAGGTAACAGAAATTGGCGACTCTGCTGGGGAAGTGAAGTGAAAGAATCCTGATTTAAAAGAAAACAATTCCTAGTAATAGGTGGCAACTCCGAACCAATCTCCCAACCGGTAAAGTAAAGATTTGTATGCAAGGAAGAAGATCCCAACGTAACCCTTTGTTTGAAGAGTTACCCATAAAAATGATGTATAAGAAAAAAGGGACTATTTGAGCCAGTCAAGATGGTTCTCCTAGCCCCAGGAAAAATGATTTTATTCAGGACAATCCAGGATCCTCAGAGCAAACAATGCCTTTTTTTACAAACACTGAGGGTGAAATCCAGAATATATATGAGAGACAGCAGAGTGGTGGATTGAAAATGAGGTCAGAGGTGTTTCAAGAATGCTCTTTTGTTGATTCCTTTGACAGATTTGAAGAAGCTGAATCCCTAAGGGATGATGATAATGATGATCAGAATGTGATAAAACCATCCTCTTCTATGCCCACAGAGGAGGAACTAGCTGATGAAATTAAGAGCTTAAGGGTAGAATTAGAATATCTGCAAGTAGTAAAGATCAGGGATGACATGAGACAGAAAGTGCAAGCTCTGAGAGTTGCTCAGAATGATTCAGTTCCTACCCTTGGCAATGCAAATATGCAAAGAAATCAACATAGGAATGAAGTTCATGATCAACACAATGATCAAAGACAGAATGCAAATGATGCCAGAATACCATTAAATAATGTAAGAAATCAGAATGCAAACAAAAATACCAATGTTAATCAGTTTGGTAGACAGCCGATGCAGCTGGACAGATTCAGGCAGTTAGTTTTTGACGGCATTCCTAGTTACCCCAATCTTATTGACAAACATGTGAGGCTGCAAGTGCAAAAATTTTTAGGAAATAATATTGTATCAAGTGAAGACCATTTAAAATCTTTTCAGAATATCATGGACAACTTTGAGGTTGAGCATGAGGATGTTTTCATGAAATCATTTATGCAATCCTTAGTTGATGAAGCCAAGGAATGGTATAAAGGTCTGCCTGACAGAAGCATCTCATCATGGGATGATTTCAGAAGAATTTTCAAAGAATAGTATGATGACAAGACTGATCCTAGTTTTTTCATTAATGAATTCACTGGCATCACCAAAGAATCAAATGAACAGGTTGCTGATTTTAATGCTAGATTCACGAAGGTATTGAACAAACTGCCACAGGACTTGAGACCTAATGAACCTATGTGCATAGTGTTGTACATAAATGATTTTGATGCCAAAACAACTTATGGATTAAGAGACAAGAGTCCTCACAGCCTCAGAGATGCTTTCAAGATTGCAACAAATATTGAAAATAACAGAAAAGCATCTGGTAAGACAAATAGAAGAGATGATGTAAACATTCTGCAAAATCCAAATACTAAATCTCAGAGTGTTCAGGGCAATGCATCTACTTCTGAGGATAAATTAGACAAATTGACAACTACTATCAAGGACCTGAGCTATAGAATGGCTAAAAATGAAAAGGGGGTTGGTCCTGATAGGCAAGTTTACCAAAGGCAAGAAAGAAGACCATCATTACATGATATGCCATATAACACCAATTGGCATAATGGTAAGCCTATTCTTCCAAACAACAACACAGGTCAAAGGATTCAAAATGTTAAGGAAACTCCCGATCCTTTGAAGAAGGCTGTAAATACTGTTAATGACACCCCATGGTGTATCATATGTCAAATGCCTCACTCATAGTCACAATGCCTGATTGCTCAGTCTTTATATGTTAATGCGGTTGCCTGTGATGAGTGCAATGAGCCGCATTGCATGGAAGATTAGAATGTCAATATGTTGTCTACAAATAGAGAATACTCTTCTCACAATGTTGATGTAAATGCAAATGCTGAGATTCAAGTCTGGTAGCAATTTCCCTATGATGAAGATGAGGAAGATAGCTACGCTTATGCTCAAGATTCACATAATTTTCTGAATAATTTGAAGAGGCCTTCTGATGAAGAAATTTGAGCCTTCACAGCTACAGTAGTATCTCAAGTCAAAAGCAATTATAACCTAAGAGGTAAAGCTCAGGTAAGCAACTCACACCAACCAGAGAATACTTCTGCAGGCCAGCTAGTGCAAAATTATAAAGGGACTGAAACATATAAGAAACAATCGAACAATAATAAGCAAGGTTTTAAGCAGAAAACAGGTCATGATTTTCAAGGGCTAGAAAATACAGTTTCTCAGGTTGACGATCAAAACAAAAATTCTCAGGGCAAGAATGATAGTCAAGCAGCCATAAAAACCAATGCTGGATCATCCCAGGATAAAAAAAAATGATGAAGCAAGTTACAGGTGTTATTCAAAATTATGCTCCATTTGACATCACTCATGTCTTATCGCAGATAAAAGTCTCTATTCCATTGATGGAACTAATGAAAGTGGAAGAATTCAAAAATAAAGCAGTATCTTTGATTTTAGGAGTACCTTGTCAAGCTAATCAGAATATTGCAACTCAGGGTAAAAAACAAGCTATGCGTACGGATGAGGATGAGGTTCCTGAAGTGTATCTGGGAGTGACCCTGACGAAGTGCCCTTCACAAGTGGAACCATTTTATGTTTCCCTTGTCATAAACGGAAGAATAATCAAGAATTGTATGCTTGGTTCAGGAGCATCAACAAATATCATGCCTTTGGCTATCATGCAGCAAGCTGGGTTGAAAATAGACAAAGCATGTGGGAAATGCTATGCCATGGATGAAAGAGAAGTACCTGTCATTGGAATCATGAAAGATGTGGATTTCAGACTGGCAGTATATCCAAAAAAAACTTACAAAATGAACATAACAGTTGTTGACATCAAGCCACAGTATGGCATGTTGTTGTCAAGAAGGTGGGCAACATTGATTGGTGGAAGTATGCAACTGGATCTGTCATATGCCATGATCCCAATGAATGGCAAGGATGTCAAACTGATCAGAGAAGAAAGATCATCAAAGACAGTGGAGGATCAAGAATTAGAGGAGCATATATGTTTTGTGGACACTGACTGTGAAAATTTCAGAGTTGTCTCAGATGATAAAGAGGGTAAAGGGGGAGACATGTGCTTTCAAGAGCCTGACCAGCAAAGTCTCTGGACCATGTATTTTGATGGAGCTTGTTCAAAGGAAGGCTCTGGTGTTGGGATTGTTTTTCTGTCTCCAGCTGGTAAGCTTCTAAAATTCTCATTCTTGCTGAAGTTTGCCTGTACAAATAATATTGTAGAGTATGAAGCTCTATTGTTAGGATTGAATGTTGCCCTGAAGCATGGAATCAAGATGCTCAAAGTATTCAGTGATTCAGAGTTAATTGTTTCCCAAGTTAGAGACAAATATGCATCAAAAAATAAGAGGTTGAAACAATATAAGCATGTTGTTTGGGATACAATTGAATTGTTTGATGCATTCTCAATAAATTGGGTAGAGAGATCAAAAAATGTCAGGGCAAATTTTCTAGCTAATGTAGCCATAAGGCCAGATGATATAACTTTATCAGATGTCACAAATGTTGAATTCAAGCTTAGACCTACAATGTCAGATAATGTATGCAGCTGGCAAGTGTTTGATGATGATAATGATTTACTGAGATTTATGCATTGTATAGATGAATATGAGAACCAGGAAATGGACTTTCTGAACCTTGTAGAGGTTGTAGATGGAAAAGAAACTCTCTTAGGGAAGGAGGTAATACAGCTAAAGACAAATAAAATCCCTAGAGGGTTGGTTGCTTTAGAGAGAGATTTTGACAATAGGGACCAATTTGTTACAAAGACATCTCCAACAAATAAGAATGATCTAGAGGAGAAAAACTTGGGGACATTTCATGCCCCCAAGAAGGTGTACATTGGCAAACATCTCAAGCCACATATCAGAATTATGTTGATTGCATTACTGAGAAAGTACAAGCATGTTTTTGCCTGGTCATATGAGGACCTGAAAGCTTATAGAGAGGATTTATTTCAGCATGAAATCCCTTTGAAGCCTGGAGCTAAACCATTTAGAAAAAAATAGAGGCTTATCAACCCGACCTTAGCTCCAAAAATGCAAGAAGAACTTATGAAACTTAGGGAGGCTGGAATAATTATGCCTATCAGACATTCAACTTGGGTGTCTAACCTTGTCCCAGTTAGAAAAAAGAATGGTGACATAAGACTTTGTGTTCAGAAATTTAAATGTCTTCTTTGAAGGACAATTATCTGTTGCCAAACATGGAAGCCATGTTGCAGAAGGTGACTGGTTGTGAGCTTCTGTCTATGATGGATGGATTTTCAGGGTACAATCAAGTGAAAGTAAAGGAATCAAAGCAATTCAAGACTGCTTTCACTACTATGTGGGGAACTTATGTTTATGTGAGAATGCCATTTGGACTAACAAATGCAGGTGCCACATTTCAGAGGGCAATGGATGTTGCTTTTGCAGGGTTGATTGATTTAATCTTAGCTGTGTATCAGGATGACCTGACAGCTTATTCAAAAAAGGAAGAGCAACACTGTATGCACTTGGAGAAGATTTTTATTAGAGCATTAGAGTATGCCATCTCACTCAACCCAAAGAAATGTGCTTTTGGGGTAGTGGAAGGAAAATTGCTTGGTCACATTACTTCCAAGGATGGGGTCAGGATTGATCTTGAAAGGGTGGCTGCAATTGACAGAATCCAAACCCCTAAAACAGTGAAAGGTGTTTAGTCCTTCTTTGGGCAAATTAATTTTGTTAGAAGATTTGTGCCTAACTTTGTAGAGACCACAAAAGGTATCTCTAAAATGTTGAAGAAAGACGCAACTGTCAAGTGGGAAGATGAAGCAACTAAATCATTCCAGAATATAAAAGAGGCTATAAAAATGGCTCCTGTGCTAAAATCTCCTAATTTTTCTAAGCCATTTCAATTATTCTCATTTGCTTCTTTCCACACTATTGCTGCTTGCTTATTATAGAAAAATGCAGAAGGGTTTGAACAACCTATACCTTCTTTAGCAGGTCATTGCAGGCTATTGAATTAAAGTATGACATCATGGAGAAGCAGGCATATGAATTGGTTAGGGCAGTCAAGAGCTTCAGGCCATATTTGGTGGGCTCTCACATAGTTGCATACATGCCTCATACAGTAGTCAAGGACATCTTTACTCAACAGGAGGTAAATGGAAGAAGATGCAAATGGATAAATAAACTACAAGAGTTCAACATGGAGATACATATTACAAAGCTGGTAAGGAGACAAGGTTTTGTAAAGATAATGATAGAATCAAATTTGGAGGCATGCCAAGTGAACGTGGTGCAAAATAAAACTGTCAGTATATCAGAATCTGAATGGTATAAGGACATTATGTATTATTTGCAGAATTTGAATTGCCCTTCCCACTTCAGTGATAAGTCAGAAAAGGACCTTGAAGTTACATGCAATCAAATACATAATTCTTCAAGGAGAGTTGTATTAGAAGAATCCAGAAGGTGTATTACTCAGATGTGTGGATAAGGATCGGGTTGTTGATATTTTAAATGATCTACACACAGGAGGATGTGGTGGACATTACGCTGCCAAGACAACAGCCCACAAAATTCTTAGAGCAGGATATTGGTGGCCAACTCTTTTCTCAGATGCACAAAGGTTGGTAAGAAAATGTGATCCTTGCCAAAGGTTATCAAGGAAGCTAAAATATGAAGGTGCATTGCCCCTTAGGACTGTAACTGTAGAGGCCCCATTTCAGCAGTGGGGAATTGATTTTATAGGGGAAATCTCAGAAAAATCAAGTGGAGGACATAGTTGGATTCTGGTTGCTACTGATTATTTTACCAAATGGGTTGAAGCCATTCCAACTAAGAAAGCTACGAGCAGGGTGGTGATGGATTTTATTTTAGAGTACATTATTATCAGATTTGGAGTGCCAGCTACAATTGTCACGGACAATGCCATGTGCTTTAGATCTGGAGATTTTGTTGATTTCTGCAACAAGTACGGGATCAATCTATCATATGCATCACCATATCATCCACAAGGAAATGGTCAAGCAGAGTCAAGCAACATGAGCCTCATGAAAATCATTAAGAGGATGCTAGATAAGAGCAAAAGGGCATGGGATCCGAAGTTAAAGATGGCACTATGGGCCAACCGGATGACAGTGAAGGAATCAATTGGAAGGTCACCTTTTGAGTTAGTGTATGGTGCACTAGCTAGGCTGCCCGTGAACAACCTTTTGCCAGTCTATAGATCATACAAGAAAATGATGTGGAGGTTGAGGGCTCAATGACTTAAAGGATAAACTAGCTAATTGCATTGAATGAAATCAGAAGAGAGGCACACATGACAAACATCAAGAAACAGCAGAAAATGAAATATTTGTTTGATAGAAAGGCTATGGAAAGAAAGTTTCAGATAAGTGACTTGGTCCTTGTCTGGAATGCGAAGAGCCAAGATAAGGGTAAGCATAATAAATTTGAGCCATTATGGATGGGTCCATTTAGCAATATTCATGGAGAAAATTCATACTTCCTCCAGGACCTGAGTGGTGGATTGCTCGAACTGCCAGTGCACAGTCAGTTCCTGAAGTCCTATTTTTCATAAATAATCTTCCTCTGTGCACATTTGTAAATTAGGTGTAAATAGTCTGTGCTTGCCTTGTATAGTCGGTGCTTTTTTATGTTTTGTGTTCTGCCTGGTCTACCCCGGAGTGATCTGGTTCTCGCTGCAGCCTTGCACCTGCACGTCCCCAATTGGAGCCTATGTTATTGCCTGCATGAGCAATCTGGTTTCATGTATTTAAATATGTAGGCCCTTTCCCGAAGGTCTAAAAAATTATAACACTTTTGGCCTCTGTAGTTAAAAAATGCTAAAGTCAATTAAGGTGCAAGTGTCTATGTATATACAAAGGTGTTTGTATATGCGTGCAGGTCAAAATTATGTATTGGCAGGTGCAAAATCTCCATCGTCCTTCGAAAAAGTGAGTTGTATGCATTTCCAAATGCATATCGGGTTCAAAAGGAGGATGTACAAGGGCGGAATATACATTGAAGATTCCAGGAATATTCGTCACTTGAATATTGGGTTGCATGTATATTTGGTTTGTATGTTCAGACATACAATGGTTAGATACAAAGAAAAGATACATTGCAGGTATATTCCGTGGAAGATTCCCGTTTGTATGTTTGGCATACAATGGAAATGTACATTGAAAAATATACAAAGGCTGGCGCACATACGTTTGCTACAGTGCAGCAGAGATACATTTGGTGGGGCCCACCACAATTTTATGCAAACAAGTTTGTACATGTCTAATATACAAGGGAAGAATGTATGTGGAATATTCTGAATAGATTCCTTGCTTGTATGTTTGTGTTTGTATATTCGGCATAAAAACAAAATATACATTCAGATATACAATGAAGAAATATGCATTCTAGATCCGAAGGAGAAGTCAGATGCGGCAGATAAGTTTTTGAGATCCGCCTTGTATGTGTGAGGTGATTGTATATGCAGTTATACATTGAGACATGCAAGCAAAAGGACATACAACCCGGATGCGATAGAGGAATGAAATGCATTGAATAAATTTTGAGGTCCATGGGTTGTATAAAGCGCTTGTATATGCCGATATACATGTCGATATACAAAGGATGGAGATACAAGCCAGACCCAAACTGAATCCCAGTTTGTTCTATAACATTCGACGTCCGCCTTGTATGATGAACAGTTGTATGTATATGCTTTGCATATACAAGGATTTGAGAGGTCAAAGGCAGGTAGTTGTATATGCATTTGTTTGTGCATATACAAGGGCGAAAATGGCAAAATGAAGAAAGGAAAAGTCAGCGATAGAAACATGAGGTGCCTACATGGCACGATTTCACTGGCCGACGACTTTTCAATGTTTTTGGGTGCCGTTGATCACAGCGACGGAGGGATGATCGACGGTCTTGTTTTGAATCTGTAGCAAAGGATTTTTCCTGAGTGTGTGCGGTTGTTTTTAAGCGAGAAATTTTTAGAGGTACGTCATTGCTACATTTTAGGGAGGCTGTGGGTAGCTGAAGCGTTAATGGCAGAATTGCAGTGGTATGGTTGGTGACGGACTGGTCAACAACCCAATTGAAGATGAATGTCCTTGAACAGCGGTGCGGATCTCGATTCCATCTGCTCATTCCTCTTTGTCTCCCCACAACGTTGAATATTAGAGAGCGCCATTCCTCATGCATTGAATTTGGCAAATTTTTGATTTGCCTTGTAATTAATTTTTGCTAGGTACACAGTCTTGATATAAAAGCCAAATTGTGTTACTCAGTGTGTTTTTGAAAACTGGACAAATTTTTGGTGCTGTAAGGAGATACGACTTCATTGGTAGCTCTGTCTTGGCTGTCTTGTGAGTTTATGAGTCTCATGTTATATGTTTAATGCATAAATTCACTGGTTTCATGTTGTTTTATATGAGAAATGCTCTGTGCATGTGCTTAATCATTTGTCTCCAAGTTGTGGGCATATTCTTTCTTCTGAATCAAGATAACTAAGGCTTGTTAAGATTTAGGAATATAGCTTTTCTACATTGAATGTTTAATCTCCTACTTTTGTTCAAAGAACAAATTAAATGTTTCAGGTTAATCATTGAGAAAGTGTGTTGCAGCAGGGATACCATTAAGTATGAATGACTAAGCACCTAGTTTTTGGGAAGTATCTGTAAGGCAGGTGCTGAACAATCCCCTTGAAACTCAGCCATCACTAGAGGTTTATGTATACATGTGCATGTGTATGTCTACTGACTCTGAGCCCAGGATAGGCACCAATCTGGTTCTGTATTGAGGTTACATTCCAAGTCTCAATTTTGCATCCAAACATAAAATCCAACCCAAACTTTAAATACAAACCTTTAGGATTTTAGAAGTAGTTTTAGGACCCAAAATCCTCTATCTACAACTGAGCATAGGCCCAAAGCTAGCCCCTTTGCACTTATTCCACAGTTTTGGTTTGCATCATAGAGGATTTATCTGCTTTGCTTCAACATCCAAGTAGTTTCATGTGCATATGTTGTAGATGTTGAATAGGGAATACCCCCCTTGGTTCTGCAGAGCCTAAAGAAGAAGAGGAGATATCTATAGAGTCTATCTCCTATACTGTTAGGCTACTAGCCCAGGAATCCTATTGATCATTGATGGCTACCTTGTAGGGACAATTGGGAATAAGCATCCAGTCAGATTGAGAGGTAATAGACTCAATCCCTTATTTGGGTTAACAGTACTCACAGGTGCAATAGGTTCAAACAATTCTATCTCTGTGAGTGTAGGAACAAACTGCTCCATATTAGTTTTATCTTCTTCCACCTCCTCTTTTGGCTCATCTTTCCAATTATCTTGGTAAACAACAGGTCTACCCTTGAGGATTGAAAAAGAATGAGGGAAAGAGGCCTAAATATCTTCTTCAATTTCTTGGAGGGGAGAAGGTTCTGGACAAATTTGTTCCTGGGGAGTGATAATTTGAGTTTGCACAGGAACAGGGACTTGTAGAGAGATTAGGCTTTGAAGTCTGGAAACTTGTGGAGCCTAGGTTGCTCTTCTATAGGCTGAACATGTGCAGAAAAAAGAGACTGCTTGAATTTTTAGATTGTAAACACATGCTCTTTTAGCTTAGCGATTTCATCATAACTGTCCATGCTAGGTCCATCTGATAAGGGGATTTGAAAGGGCTGTAAATAGGAGATAGGGGGTTGAATTTATGCTGGAATAGGCTCCTGTGAAAGCTGAGGGCCTCTAAAACTTGGGATTTTAAAACTGGGAAGTGGTTTTGGAGGCGCAGATGGGTTATCCTACCTGAAGCTTGGAATCTTAAATCTTGGGGCTTCTTTCACAGCAGGCTGAGCAGGTGTGAAAGGGAGAGGATGCTTGAAACTAGGAATGGTGGGGATCACTTGGACCACTGGTCTCATCTGTTGCTCTTGACTTTCTATCCTTATAGCAAGGTTTTCCTGAAAAACCCTTTCTTGTGCCTCTCATTGCCAGTCACATTTTAACATTTCTATAAATTCATTAGCCTCCCTATTTAGATCTAGGGACAACTTCTTGAGACCATACATGCTTATGATGCTGAGATCATAAAACCGCTGAGGATAGTTATACCCTCTTTCTCTTTTAGCTTCATCCAAATTTCCATCAAGCTTTAGGAAATTGCTCATGGGCTCATTGAATGCATTAGCACACATAGGGTCAACATCTTGAGATGGATTAGGAGGGTAACTGCACTAGCTAGGATCAAAGTAGTCATTCTGGGGTTGATAATAAGCATCATGAGGATGCTGATATTTTGCAGTGGCAGGGCTGTATGACATAAAATCAGAGGCATTTGGGGCCTGGTATTACTGATATGGGGGCCAATAGCATGTATTTGGATTAGGGGTAGGGGAATAGCCATGATTCCCCTAAAATTCTGACATTTTGTAGCATCTAAATGCTGGATAATCATAAAAATGTCAGAATTAGAGTAAAAAGGTCTGCAACTAGAGAGAAACTGGATACATACCAGAGAGGGAGTCGCCAGGTGATTGAGATGCTTCTAGAAGCTGAATAGACCAGGAAAACCACCAAAATCTTGATCTTTGATGAAATTTTAGGTGCTTGGGCTACTTTCACCAGTAGATTTGTTTAGTAGAGTCACCATGGCATTGTTTGTATTGCCTCCAAAGGCTGGTAATACTAGGAGAAACACCAAATCTCTTAGTACTTTGATGAGAAGTTCATCGAACTTGTCCCACTGGGCATGCCAAAAACTGTTATCACCTAGATTTGCACCCTTGTTGAGTTTGTAAAAACTTGGCAATCTGGAGAAACATGGGAATGATCTCAAAGTGTGGGACCTTGCGAACTGAGATTAGACCTCTAGAGTAGGCCGGTCTCCTATCTCTGAGCCTAATTCTTAGAGGAAAACATCCAAACCTAGTGCTAATGCTTGTAGAGGAAAAGGGTTAGAAGGAAACTGAAATGAAAGGGTTAGAAGGAAACTAAAATGATACACTAGATTTAAATGTGTTTGGCTGCAACTGAGTCGACACAGTAATAATCTCACAGCTAGAAAGACTTACACAGACTCATTGATTCTAACAAAGGTCAAGACAGAATAATGGAGGAATGAAAGGGACCGTTTTGTCCACAATACATAGCCTACACTAATCCAAAGAGCAGACACAATGCTAAAAATAATAAAAGAGAGGAAAAATACTAGCTTATATTGATTATAGAGGCCAAGTAGCCATTACAAAAATAGCCCAGAAGAAAAACCAACAACAATACATCTGTTTTACATGAATATATAGCATTTTACATTTTTTACCTCAGTCGGTTACCATCAATTTGCCCATGGGCTCTGTCAAGAAAATATCTGCGTCTGAAGAGACGTCCACCTGCAAGAAGTTATGGCATAAAAATATCTGGAACAAGGGCAGATGGAAGATATTTTGAATCTTCAATGTGAGTGTTGAATCATCAACCTACACCCATAAATGCCACAAATATCTGCATCTGCATATGCCAAAAAATGGTCACTGAAACGTCTTGTCACCAAAGCATTCAAATGTAGATCATATTTTGAAATTAAGCAAAATCCCCTCAAAAGCCTGCCAGATGAAAGAGGAGGCAAAAATAAGTACTTTTGCCTTTTAAAGCATGTTGAAATTTGCCAGAATGAGGGAGATACGGGCAGTCAAAGTTGCGGTCAAACTACATCTGTATATCGCTTTGCATTTTTCCTTTGTATATGCTTTTGCATTTGCACTTTTATCGGCCCTTTGAATTTTCCCTGCATATGTGCTTTTCTATGTGCAATTGTATATGCAATACAATGGCCAACATACAAAAGCGGGCCTTTACCTTTTGTATTACCCTTTGCATATAGACCCCTGCCACGTGTCAACACTCCACTTGTCGCTGAGTTGAACCTGGGACCCATCACTGAACAATGCATCCCCCTTATCGACTATCGGAAAGGCTACAAACTGAGCCATTGATACATATTGTCTTGCTGAAATCCGTTGTATCTTACCTTCTTGTATGTTGCACCTTTGGACCTTGTATATGCAATATACAACTACAGACGCCAAATGATTATCCGCCACATTTGATTCTTCAGTCACGTCCAGATTGTATGTATATTCTTTGTATATTACCTTTGTATATCACATATACAATGTGAACATACAAACAAAACATACATACAATCACACTTGCACATACAATTGTTGTATCTAACCTTTGCATGTCACCTTTGTATGCCTCATCGGCCATCGGAGAGACTATGAGTTGAGTCGCCGATAAGCATGTCACATCGAAAATCCTTTGTATGTCTGCCCCTTGTATATTGCCGATGTACATTCACCTTTGTATATCGTATATGCAATGCGAAATATACAAAAAAAATTGCACACAATTACTTGCATGCAAACATTTCATCTCGGCATATACATGTGACCTTAGTATATTGTTTTGTATATGACCCTTGTATATGCAAACATACAATGCGAACATACATACAAAGAATGCATACAATTCCTTCTGCTTGTGTAGACCAAAATGCACTATCTTTTTGGGTCCGGGGTTGTATCTCAGGAATGCATATGCCATTGTATATGTAGATTGTATGTGCCCTTTGTACATGCGCTTGTATATTTGACTTTGCATATACAAAGATAACCCGATTCGCTTTTGCATCCCGCCTCTTGTATCTTTTCCTTGTATATCGACTTTGCATCTTCCCCTTTGTATATACAATTGTATATGCACTTGTACATGAGATACAATCGATATACATACAATGAAACATACAATTGTATAAGCATATAAAATGACTAAGTATAAAACTAAGAATCATCTGCAATGGAAGGCACTTGGGGACAAAAGATTTCTGGGTTTTTCTGGGTTTTTGGAAAGGATTCTTTAGGTGGGATTTTAGGATTTTTGTAAGTCAGAGCATGAATAATCAAAGGATTTAAGACTTTTCTCCTTCTATTTAGGCTTTTCTGATCAAATTTCTCTGATAGAAGGAGAGAAATAGAATATTTTGTGGTCAAACAAAATATGACAACAATAAGCTTGATTTAGCATTAAATTATTATGATTGTGACGCTAGACCATGGGATAAGGCTAGAATTTTCCCTTTACATTTGTTAGAGCACTCGACTGCAGCTAAACACATTCTTAAGGAGGCAAGGAGGGTAATTGTTAGAGGCTTGTTGGAGTGCTTTAACATGGACCTTATTGTTAGGGTTAGACGATAGAAGATATCAATTAAACGCAAATAAAGATTAAACAAAGGAATCAAAATACACAAAAATAATAATAGCGAGAGACAAGTATTAATGTGGTTCACCCAAACTCAGGCTACATCCACCAACATAGAGTCCAATATTATTATCCAGTAAATCAAACTGATTACAACCAGAAATCCCTGCAACTCAATACCGTTGCAAATGTTGCAATACAATATCAACCAAAACCCTAACCCCATAGCCGCTTTTATCAAGCCTTATGTTGGTTACAAAAATAGGGTTTTTTTATGTCGGCGAAGATACATAACTAGTGTATAGTACTTGCATGATCAATCACCACCTACCAACAATCTCCCACTTAGAGAATGATTAGGCTCAACACCAAACAATCTCCCACTTGGAGACTAATCCTGGACGATATCGTTGCGCATGTAGCTCCCACTAGAAATAAGCATCCTAGACTCTGTTGTCCTGATTTTATTGTTTCAGTCTTGAAGACCAACCGAAGCTAAAGAGGAGCTCAGCTTCTCCCTTGTCACTGTCTTTGTAAACATATCCACTGGAGTTTCATCTGTATGTATCTTTTCCAGCCTTAACTATCTATCATCCAACATCGATCGAATGAAGTGATACCTCAACTGTATATGTTTGGTCTTTGAATGCAAGGCAAAATTCTTTACAAGATGTATGGCACTTTGACTATCTGTATATAAAGAACTGTTAGCCTATGGTTTGCCCAATTCTTCTATGAAAGATTGTAGCCATATCATCTCCTTGCTTGCCTCTGTTGTAGCTACATACTCTGCCTCTGTGGTGGATAAAGCAACCACCTTTTGCAACCGTGGGATCCAACTCACCGTTGTCCCACCTACAGTAAAGACATAACTTGTAGTACTCTGCTTGGTATCAATATCCCCTGCCAAATCTGAGTCTACATAGCGTGCTAAATCAGTATTAGAGCCCCCAAAACATAAATGTGTATTGGATGTACTTCTCAAATATCTGAGAATCTATTTTACCATATTTCAATGCTCCAATCCGAGATGACTCATATACCTGCTTATGACTCCTACAACATGTGTAATATCTAGTCTCGTGCATACAATGGCATACATTAAACTTTCTACAACTGAAGCATATGATACCTTGGAGATTTTTTCTTCCTCCTCTTGTGTCTTTGGACACATCTCCTTAGTCAATTTCAAATGACTATGCAAAGGTGTGCTGACAGCTTTTGCATTCTCCATATGGAATGTTTGCAACACCTTTTCAACATAATTAGCCTAAGATAGAGTCAATTTTCTGTTCTTCCTATCTCTGCAAATTTTCATACCAAGGATTTGTTTTGCTGCCCCCAAATCCTTCATAACAAATGACTGTGCTAATTATTGTTTTAACTCTCTTATGTGATCCATGTTAGACCCAGCTACAAGAATGTCATCAACATATAAACATAAAATAATGTAGTTGTCATTATCCAACCTCTTAAAAAAACACAATGGTTAGAATTGCACTGGCTGTAGCCTTGCTCAGCCATAAAACTATCAAATTTCAAGTACCATTGCTGAGGTGCTTGTTTTAGGCCAAACAAACTCTTCTTCAATCTGCACACCAGTTTCTCCTTACCTTTGACCTCAAATCCTTGGGGTTGTTCCATGTATATCTCCTCCTCCAAATCACCATGGAGAAAGGCAGTTTTTACATCCAGTTTTTCCAAATGCAAATCTTTAGTAGCCACAATACTTAAAACAGTATGAATAGAAGTTATCTTGACAACTAGAGAAAAAATCTCATCAAAATCAATGCCCTTTTTCTATGCAAATCCTTTTACAACTAACCTGGCTTTAAATCTTTTCTTACATCCATCTTCCTCTTTCATCCTATAAACCCATTTGTTTGGTAAAGCCTTTTTACCTAAATGCAACTTACATAATTCTCAAGTCTAATTTTTCAGCAAGGAGTCCATTTCTTCTTTCATTGCAAGCTCCCACTGAACCTGTGCATCCACCTACATAGCTTCATCATACCCTTCTAGTTCACCAACATATGTTAACAAAATAGAATACAAAGAGGGAGAAAACCTTTCAAGAGGTCTACTTAGCCTTGTTGACCATCTAACATTCACTAGATTTTGTGGTATTTCTTGTTGCTATTACGGAGCATGAGGAACCACTAGAACATCACTATTTGGAGTATCATCCAACACCACATAATCCTTTTCTTTCTTCTCATGCTACTACAACTGATCTTTGTACAACACCTTCTCATTAAATACAACATCCCTACTTCTCACAATTTTCTAATTTTTAAAATCCCAAAGCCTATAACCAAATTCATCAATGCCATATCCAATGAAGGTACACTTTTTTGATTTTGCATCCAGCTTGGTTCTATTTTCATAATCTACATGTGCAAATGCTTCACATATGAAGGTTTTGAGAAAAGAATAACTCACCTTCTTACCTGTCCATACTTCCTCTGGAATACCACAGCCCAAAGGAACTGAAGGACCTCTATTAATTAAATATACAACAGTGTTGATAGCCTCTGCCCACATATTTAAAGGCAGCCTAGCATGCAATCTCATGGTCGTTGCACGCTTCATTATTGTCCTATTCATGCGTTCAACCACTCCATTTTCCTGTGGAGTCCCTGGAACTATTTTTTGCCTACGAATTCCATTAAAGGAACAATAATCCTCAAATTTTTTGCTGCAATACTCACCACCATTATCAGATCTGAAACATTTTAATCTTTTACCCGTCTCATTCTCAACCAAGCTTTTTCATTTCTTAAATGTTTCAAATACATAAGATTTCTACCTGAGGAAATAAATCCAAACCTTCCTAGTTGCATCATCTATGAATGTAACATAATACCAAGAGATACCAAGAGAAGATACATGAGCCGGTCCCCATACATCTGTATGCACAAGCTCCAACTTTTCATCTTTCTTTTGCTTCCCATCCCTTAGAAAACTAACTCTCTTTTGTTTGCCATACACACAACTTTCATAGAAATCTATATTAATACATTTTAGACTCGGTAAAACTTTCTTAGAATGAAGTACCTTCATACTCTTTTCACCCATATGCCCAAGTCTAATATGCCACAGTTTTGTCTTAGAACCTGCAACAACTTTTTCAGTGTCTTCCTGCAAACCTGCAGCAACTGTTCATGAACATGTTTGTTTTTTCTCTGCAACAACTAAAGTAGAAGGAACAATATGACCTGTACAAAGATATAAGGTGCCTACTTTCACACCTTTTGTTACTATTAAGGAACCTTTTGAAACCTTCTAATTTTTATCAGTAAATGTAACAATGCAACCTTCTTCAGCTAGCTGCCATGCTGAAATTAAATTCCTACTGAGCCTTGGAACATGTCTTACCTCTTGTAGTACCCAATGATTCCCATTCTGCAACTTAATCTTAATTCTTCCCTTTCCAACAATCTGACAGGGTTCGTTATCTCCCAAATAACCCAAAATCCCCTTGGACATAATCAAGAAAATAACTTCTATGGGGCGTAGCATGAAATGAGGCCCCTGAATCTAAAACCCGTGAATCATCAGCATTATCTACGAAAAAAATCAAAGCATCATCTTCAGATTTATTACTTACCACATTTGCCTCCTTATTGCCTTCTTGTTTGTCTCCTTTATTTTTCTGAGACCAGCAATCTTTCTTCAGATGACCTAGTTTCCCACAGTACCAACAATCCTTCTGTCCTCTGGATTGGGATCTCTTATCCTTTGATTTTCCTCTTGACTTCCCATGACCTCCAGAACCTTTTCCTCTCTCCTTTGATCTGCCCCTACTTTCCATATTCAAAACATTACCTGATGTGGACACACCTGAGCTTTTCCTACAAATTTCCTCACTCAGAATAACACCAACAACATCATCAAATTTCAGGGTATTTGAACTAGAAACAAAGTTACTAACTATCATTACCAAACTATTCTAGCTTTCAGGCAAAGAACATAATATCAAGAGAGCTCTAACTTCTTCATCAAATTTTACATTTACAGAAGTTAATTGGCTGGTAATCATATTAAATGCATTTAAATGATCTATCACAGATCCACCTTCAATCATTTTTAGATTAAACAAACACTTCATGAGAAATACCTTATTTGGGGCTGAGGGTTTTTCATACAATTTAGCCACAACTTTCATCAAACCATCTGTTGTCTTCATTTTTGTTATATTGAATGCTACCAATGGTGCTAGGCACAACCGAATGGCTCCCAGTAACTTTCTGTCAAGAAGATTCCAATCCTCATTAGTCATTGTTGCCAATTTCTTAGCTACTCCTTCCAACGGCATCCATAAATCATTCTGATAGAAATAATCCTCCATCTGCATCTTCCATAACTGATAGTTTTGTCCATTGAATTTGTCTACCTTCAATTTACCCTCATCTGCCATTGCTCTCACTCAACTGTGAGACTCCCACTCAACCGTGAGACCTTCCTATAGACGATAATCAAATGCAACCCGCTCTAATACCACTTGTTAGGGTTAAATGACAGAAGATATCAATTAAATGCAAATAAAGATTAAATAGAGGAATGAAAATACACAAAAATAATAATAGCGAGAGACAAGTTTTAACATGGTTCACCCAAACTCGAGCTATATCCACCAACATAGAGTCCAATATTATTATCCAATAAATCAAACCGATTACAACCAGCAATCCCTGCAACTCAATACTGTTGCAAATGTTGCTATACAATATCAACCAAAACCCTAACCCTTAGCCGCTTTTATCAAGCCTTATGTCGGTTATAAAAATAGGGTTTTTTTTATGCCGCCCTCGAACCCCCGCTCAGGGCCCGGCCCGGCCCTGAACCCTGGCGAGGATACATAACTAGTGTACAATACTTGCATGATCAGTCGCCACCTACCAACAATCTCCCACTCGGAGACTGATCAGGCTCCACACCAAACACTTATTAGACATAATGACCTATCTGACTATTTTTTATTATATAGGTAAAATAGGTAAGCCAACCAACTGCCAACCGAAAGCTACATAAACAACTAAAGCATAGAAACATAGCAAAAAATAATAGACCAGACTAAGTCATTTTCTTTAGGGTCTCTGCTACCTCAAGTTCTTGCTCATATAATTTCTCATGCAGTTTGGTGAAGTTTATCAACTCTTTTTTCTCCTCTTCAAACTGTTTCTTTCTGCTTTCCCTCGTGCGAGTTGAAGGGCCACTTGTATCTTCCATGACCACTTGTTTACCTTTTTCTTTAGTGCCTTCCTCTTTGTCTTGCATGCCAAGGTCTTCCACATTCAGAATGTTTTCCGCTCCAAATTCTTTGAACTAATCTTTTTTGAGCTCTTTGAGTTTCTCAGTCAACATTTTCATTCCCTTCAAACTATTATGAATGGTTAACTTACTTATATGCATCATCTTCTCTAGTTTTTTATTGACTTCCATTAATTTTTCCTCTAGGAACTGGATTCTCATGCCAAATTCTTCCCTCATCCTCACCATTTCACGCTCAATTTCTTCCATTTTAGGTATGGCATCCCAATCCTGGAATATTAGTTTGTCCTATTCCACCAAGGTATCACCTCCTTTCACCAGGCTTTCCTCCATCAACTGCAATTTAATGTTGATTTTGTTGATTTCGACAAAGAACGATTTAGTCATTTCGTGTTGGGAGTTGACCGCATTTTTGACCAGCCCAAACACCTCCTCCACTTCATCTCTAGTTTTAGCCTTTTCCATTTAATCATCAAAGTCCTTGGGGAGATTGCAAGATGGGTCTAGAATCTCGGGAAAACAAAGGCCAATGTTAGGTTCAGAGATATGCAAAGTTTTACCATGGGTTTCCATAGCTTTGAAGCCACCCTCCATGCCCTGATCAACCATTTCATCCTAGTTCCCCTAATTTAGAGTGCTCTTGTCACAACCCGGCTCATATCCCATATCCTCATTCCCTTTCTCAAGAGATTGCTTACTTTTCTTCACCGTCGCAGGGGTTTTCCTTTTCATTGGCAAACTCTTCTTACCTTTACACACCTTGAGAGATGAATCAAACTCATCTCCTATCTTCGACCCTTCTGACCATGAAATATTGACTTCCCTCTTTTTGGTCCTTCTCTTTTTATTACACCCTTCTTCGCTTTCCTCCTATTCTTCTTCCATAACCCAATCCTCATCATTAGAGTGGGTTTCCGAATCACTAGACACCATGCACACCTTTTTCTTAGCACTATGCTTGTCCTTAAGCCCTTTTTTAGGAGTATTAATTTTCATATATTCCATTATCAAAAGAATAAGGCCTTCATGCAGGATAGGCAATTTAAGGTTTCTACAGTTTTCCTTAAGATCATACTCCAACAAAGCAAGCAAATAAAACGAGATGGAGACATACATACCATGGCAGAAATGGTTCAGCAGATTAAAGTGATAGTTGTAGACTACAATGCACCTCTCATCCAAGGTGATATACCGCATAATAACCTCCATCGCCTTGGCCCATATCAACTTTATAGAAAGGTGATTATACCCTCCAGACTGCAACTTAACCATCTTTCTACGCTCATTGCTCTTGAAGAAATTATTCAAGGCTTCCTCATTGTATTTCCTTTCACGGAAGAATTTCTTCCCATTGGTAGATAACCCAGAGATTGAAGCAATGAGATCTTCCATTATGGTTAACTCCCAGCCATAGGTCGTGACCTTCCTATTATTGTAATTCTTCACAAACATCGCAGTGACATTGGGGTTGACCCCATGTAATCTTTCCATATAGGGAGTTAACCCTCCAGTGTCCATGATTTTCTTATCGGGAAGGTCTATTGTTTATGCTACAGATTTTCTTCTTCACATGGCAATTGTTAGAAGACAAATCAACGGTGGACACTAACAACTTTATTTTTAGTTTTTGAAAATTTAAACTATTTTGAATTTCCCTTTTCTACATACGCCTTTATCCAAGATTCCTGTTAGGGCACCCTGGATTAGGGCTATGTAAAAAATCCTCTGTAAACTGCAAACTCTTTTGTTTAGTATAATAATAATATAATATGGGTTATCGATGTAGATTACAATTGTTGTCAACATTTTAATTTTTTGTCTTATTATCTATTATTTTTCATTAATAACATAATTTTGGAACTTTTATTATTTATGGTTAGATCCATTCGTTGATTCTAGAAGTATTATAGTTCAGAATATATGTAAAAAATAAGTTTAATCTAAATCATTCCTTGAATGCTTCATTGATACTTGTCTCTATTCCAGAGACTTTATGTACAAATCTGGGTGATTCAGAATTGCGGCCCGAAATAAAACTTATGTACATTTGTAGATTCAATTAATGCAAGTGGCAGCACTAGAAAAGCATATTATAAATTCTCAACCATTGATCTATCTAAATCTAATGGCTCTCGGTTAATTCCAGAGGTTTTAATTTGCAAGTCTACCGCTTTGGACATTACATTCCAAAAACCAACTACAATCGTCCATCCTCATTCATCGAACGATGATAATTTTATATACTTAATTTTTAGTAATATAATATTTTGTAATATGAAATTTATAATTATATAATATATTATAGTCACATTGCTAATTTAAAGTTTTCGGAATGTACATTAATATTAAGAACTTTTCAATAACAAATGTATATTAATATTGGACCAACAGGTTGTAGTAACCCTCATATTAAGTTATTAAGTTTTAGCCCTTATTCACTTAATCCTTTGGAAAAGAGATTATCAATGTGTGTAATTAATGAAATTAACAAATTAGAATTAAAATCATCTCATTTTATTCAGTCAAAAAACAAATGTTACCAAAAATTGCCAGTTGACAGAGAAAATTTCCACAAAGGCAACCAATGACAATAGAGTTCTGAGTTCTACCTAATATTTCCTCACTCACAACACAAAGATAACATCCCTTTATAATAAAGGTTACATGGTGAAAGAAGAATCCCTCGCTGGATGAATATTTCTAGTTGACAGAGAACTTAACACTATGTATTTCCTTCATATTTTCCTTACAACACAATGAAGAATAAGCCTTTGCTTGACTCTTGAGCCCTAGCCCTTGGAGTGGTAGGAATATGTGGATTAAATTGGGAATAATGTTGTGGATTTCATCCAAATTTAAGAAAGGATGACATGGAGAAAGAAGAATCCTTCTGGAGTCTGGACTGTCTGGATGAAAGCCACAACAATCATCATACTAAGCTGGCTGCCAGACACATGAACCAATGGATTGGGAGAGACCACTATCCACAATCTATCACTAGGCTAACAAACACATGCATGAATTGATTGGGAGAGGACACTAACCACAACCCATCAGATAGATGCTAGACCATCTATCATACAACACTACCAAATGCCTTTTATTGTGAAGCCAAGGCACTTTCCAACTACACTAAAAGAAGAAAGTTGCCAGAAGGCACCATTCTCCTTCCACTTTATTGTCCAAATAAATGGTTGTTATCTTGTCAGATCCTCCCATGTCATACATGGAGTTCCCATGACTCATGTTTTTTCATCTTACAAGAACTAGATCTCTCAAGGTAAGGATAACAACCCAACCGTGTAACCACTATAATCGCTTCCTCTGGCGAAAAAGACTACATTCTAACTAAATAATTCCCAAAATTAGCTAACAAGGAACAACCAAAAGTTAAAATTGATTTTTGAAAGCAACTTTCTCCATCCCTTTATAGCCATGACTGTTGGGAATTCAAAAAATCATTACCTATTCGTCAGTCTATCTTACTAACCCTACAAAAGATTCTCCATATGCCAAAATGTCACTTCATATCATTCTCTGAGAGTGTTTGGGCATCCAATTCAAAATATCCTTGTATAGACTTGACATCTTACTCATATGGACTTGACATCTTGCATCGAACAGTACCTTGGCTCCCTTTACAAAGCTTGAATTTTGCATCCACTTGATCACCTTGGGTGACTGATGTGAGTACCAGAGCATCAACCATCAGGTCATCCCACTTTTTAACGATTAAAAAACTTAAAATATTTAAATTTTCCACTTGTAATTTGTTCCACCATTTGATGAACAAATGATGAATGGTTGTAGTTTAATTCTGGAAGGTAGATCTCTAACGCTACACATTGCCAACAAAAGCCTCTGGAATCAACTAGGAGCTGTTAGATATTATTAGATCAATGGTTGAGATATATATAAAATATATAATATATTTATATTGATTTTTGTATACTATATTGTATATAATATTAATTATTTAATATAAAATAAAGGTGGAGGCAAAGCGCAAGCCCTCAACTGTGAAGATGGACCCACCTGTCAATTTTGCGATGTACATGAAAAATCATGATGCAATCACGATGAGCTAAATGGCATACAACGAGAAAATATTTTAAAGAATACTTCCAACATAGTCCACTTGTCTCTATTCTGGAGACTTTATGTAGAAATTTGGATGTGTCAGTACTTTGGCCCGAAATAGAACTTATGCCATCGATTTGCGATCATCTGACGATAAAAAAAAATTAGAATATTATAAGTACATCGATGTAAATTGTAAGTCTAGTCATCCTTTTGAATTTTGTTTTATTAAATTATTATCTATTAATTTTCATTAATCTAAATCATTCCTTCATTAACACTTGTCTCTATTCTGGAGGCTTTATGTAAAAATTTGGGAGTGTCAGAACTACAACCTGGAATAGAATTGATGTTGATTTGTGATACTGATTTTCAATATCCATCGATCTAAATATAAATATTTTTTAAGCTATAAATTTGCCAAGTAAATTAATCATTATAATTTAGCATTTGATATTTTCGCAAGCGACATTATGATTTTTGAAAAACTTTCTTGCACATTTGCCAAATAATTTATTTTATATTTTTAAATATTTATATAATTCGCCAACAAACTTATTTTATTTTTTTGAATACAAGTATAATTTGCCAACAATTTTTTTTTATACCAATTATTCATTAGGATTCGCCATAATTTTATAAAAAATTCTAATAATGGACATAAATTTGCCAGGAAAATTAATATTTTTTTCAAAAAAAAGGAAAGATACACTAAGAAAATTATAGCCCTTAGCTAGGATTCACTAGGATTTTATAGGTTTTTTAGGGGGTGGTTCCTTAAAGTTATCCCTGCCTGCGAGTTCAAATTTTCATACCATTTGTTGCATTGGAATCTTTGTTCCATCCTCTTTTTTGGTGGTATGCCCTCTGTTCTGGGGTTATTTCACAAAATAACCCTAGCCAAAGTCATTTTCAACAACTTTTATCTCTAGGCTCAAAAGTGGTGAACTTTATTTCCTATTTTTGCCTCTTAATTGTTAGGCACAAACACAAGGGGGCATACTTTCACCCATTAATTCTTTCTAATTCATTTTCTCTTCGTATCATTTTTCTCATTGTTTTAAAATTCCTTCATTTATTACTTCAATTTTGAATTGGAGCATCTTGGTCTTGTAGAATTATTAGTTTTTCTAACATGATGGTCTTGTAGGGTTGCAATACCTAATGTTGTGGGTTTGCAAGTTCTCAGTATGGGGGCATCATCTTTTCATTTGGAGAATTTTTGTATTCTCTACAATATCCTTTTGGGTATTCTTTGCATGCTTATCTACTGTCACCATTTCCTTACTATACTTTAGAATAGCTTATCACCTAGTGTCATCAGCCTGCTAAAGTGGGGGAAAATGTAATGTAGAAAATTACTTACCCTTGCAATTTCACGTTTTTTGACCCACTTCGATGTCCACTCCTATAGCATGTTTATAGGGCCACTCAAGCCTAATCTTGGCCTATTTTCCCACTCACCAAGGTTTTCCAAATTCTATATCACATTTGTATTTCTCTTTCTATTATGGGAACATAGGTTAAAATCTTGAAGAATTTTACCAAGATACGAGTATGATGCACATACGTCTGCATGATGCACTAGCATCCCGAAGATTCCAAAAATTCAAAACATTGTTTTCTCACCTAATCATTTGATTCTATCAATGGTAATGCTCATCTGGCATCAAAATAGACTCTACATACTCGAACGTTTGATTCTCTTTTCCTCCAATATAAATCTCATTTTTGAAATTCTTTCTCTTCTTCTACTCACTTTGAGAACTCTTACAAAAATTTTGGAAGCTCACACAAGAACTCTTGGTTATCTATCCCTAATTTTTATGCTCCCCTTAGGTTGAAGCATCTCTCTTTCTTAACTTATATTGATCTCATTCTTATAGCTTGGTCATTGTGGAGGCTCTAACAAGGGATTGACATTGATTTCATGTCAATTTGATCTTCAAGGAGCTTGCAATCTCCTTCATTGTATTAAGCTTGGTAACAATGTTTTATTGTGAAGAAATAATGTTATTATTTTTCTTATTACATCTTCCATTATCTCCATTTTGGCAAACTTGTAGTATAGACCACCACCTTATTTTTCTTTATGCACACTAGGGTATTCTTCCCCATAGACCAAGGTTGATACTCATCACTTTTTATTATTATCACTATTGTTATTTTCCTAGATGCACTTAGGAAATAAGAGCACACACTTATTTTTCTATATTTTTCAATAGTGGTTGTCCATGGAGGTTGAAAGACCAACATAGGGGCTTGACTTGAAGGCAAGCTCCCAAACAACCCCAACAAATTTTCTTTTGTTTCATAGTTGTAGGTATTTTGGGGAGATTCAATTGCACAGAGGTTTGTTGGTCTTCCCCTTTCATTTATCTCCTTCATTTCTTGTTCTTATTATTTAAATTAGTTACTTCAATGTATTATACCATAGTTTTCATTATTTGGAATGTTGTTGGGTTTCTTGTGTGTTTTTCTGTGTAAAATCGATAACTCACTAGACTATAACTGAAGTATCCTATTAAAGTTTTTGTGTTTCCTTGTACACATGAAAATGCGATGCATTGACATCTACGTGACATGCTATCATATTGGGCTACAACTTCCTATCTCTGGTGCTAGGTTCCTCTTTCTTCCCTCTCTTCATTTTTGTAACTCTTTTTTGTGATTCTAGTTTTCTAGAAATTATAGCTTTATCACCATTCCTTATGCTTTAGCTTAGTCAAAACATTTTTTTCTAAGTCTAGAGAAACAATAGGATTTGGATGGAGTTATTTGACTCTTTCTACTTGGATAGTAGCGAAATAGACTTCCCTTGAAGCTACTTAGATCTTAGTGTAATATTTTTTAAGATTATTATAGTGAAAAACATTAGCTTTTTAGTTAGAATCAAAATTTCCATATTACAATATGTTAATAGATGTAATTTATTTTATAAATTGTAAAAAATAGTCAATATTAAAATTTGACCATATTATTTATATTTAAGAATAAAAATATTACATTTTTGTAATTTTATATTTATATATTTTTATATAAAAAATCAACTCTTATGATTAAAATAAATATAAGCATATGTCTTTTTTTTATTATTGGGTAAAGATGGGTTTTTGAAAGGGCCCAAATCCTTTTACAAAGGCGAGTTTAAATATGACATTGAAGGGCCACTAACAACCAAGATACAACAACAAGGGCCAGTAGCACAAGAGAAGGAAACTAACAAGTAAATAACAACACTCAATCTGCACCACAATATTAAAGATCAAGCCCAACAAATAAGAAATTGGTAACTTGTCAAGTACAAAGAACAACCCACAAGTTACATGAAAGCATGTAGTTGAGATAGAAGTCATGAATCAACATATCATGGTGGCTTAAAGTCAAAGAACTCCAAAGAGCATTGATTTCCATCCATGGACCTATCCATAGGACCATACTTGGAGCCCTTCCCAACTATTTTTGTGGACAACATTGTCAAACCAAGAACATCATAAATTGAAGTCTCTAGAGGCACTTATACCATCTCTAGAGCATTTAATGCATGGAAGAGGGGATGCCAATCCACAAACATTAGGGGTTGTCAATCCAAAATTTCTTGACTCATTTTTAGGCAAAGGATCAATGGGAGGAGGTAGTTCCTTAACTACAACATTGCAATTTGCCACATCACTAATTTCTCTAGCATGGTTGGGCTCAACTAATATTGTTTGAATTGCAAAATTAGTTTCTTAAAGTGCATAGGAATCCTTCTTTCTCCAAACCTTATAAGACCCATTTTTGGATTTTCAAGATGTTGATGAATGACCTACTTTGTGGTATATGAAGCAAAAAACTTTAGAATCTTCAAACACTATTTGTTGATCCCGAACACTAAAATCTGAAGATAAAAAATTGAAGATGGGAGAGGTTTATCCATAACAACATAAACACATGTAAGAGTTGGTATAGAATGTTCTATATCATGCAAGATTTGGCTATCGAGGTAGCCACCCAAGATCTAGGAGCTTCAATGAAAGTAGAAGAGAGACCCAACATGAAAGAATAATTATATTTTATCAAAGGATCCAAATACACAATATGTACATCAATATGATGAATGAAAATATTACAATGAGAATCCCTTGGCTATATATGCTAAGGTGAAACATAGGACAACATAAGATTATGACAAGTGTCTTAATCTTATGAGATAACTATCATTATTGTAACCTAAGTATGCCCTAAGTAATCTTAACTATCCACAAGTGTGAATAGGACCTTATGTGGAACCAATTAGGTAATATACCATGGTCACACCAACACCCCCCTTAAGTGCAACTTAGGGAGGATAGAACAAATGCAAAGATGGGTCCTAGCTACAAGGCCATGTTAGGTACCCATGTACAAAACAATCTCTTACAAATGGAGAAAAGGAGAAAAAAACCATAGAGAAAACCCCTCTCCAAAAGAGAGAAAACATAAGAAAGATGCTCTCTGAAATATGAGAAGGATAAACCCCATGTGAGGAAAACGTTCCCCCATAAGAGAGAAGAAGAAAGACCATGTAGCCCCCCCTCAATGTCGAGTCTCCTACATTAATGGTAGATGCTTGACAATGAATGTTGAAGATGATCCAAGAACGTCGAACAACATTCCTCCCCTTAGGAAGAAACAAAGCCAAGGATGTATGCAATATGTCTTTCCATTCTTGAAAGGAATATGAAGGAAGAAAACTCAAGATGTATGAAGTATCTAAAAGTTTCTCAAGTATCATCATGTCAATGTCAAAAGGTGGCATAATCAAATCAGAAGTCTTGGGCCTAACTGAAGAAAGTGACAATCCATAACCTAGTGGAAACAGTTGTAGAACATGATCCAAATATGAAGATGAGTCCTCTAAATGTTGCTCAATGATCTCCAACTCAATGTCAAACTATGACAAATGAAGAGGAGGAAAGAGAACAAGAGGGTCTATGTGTGCACTCTCATGACATTCAAATAAGATGATTCAACTCCACAAGAGCTAACATCAAATAGGAGATGAATATCCTCAATGGTGTCCTCTAAATCTGGAAGATAGGACTCACAAGACAAACCTGCAATGTTTGTCAAGTACTCATCCCAAGTAGTTGTATCTATAAGATGATGATCCCACTACACTGAATCACTAGAAACCATGGATGTAGCAACACTGAAATCTGTAAATGCAACATGAGATGATGGAGGATATGGAATGTCAACATATGTCTTTAAAACCTTAGTTGATGAAAGAACACCAAGATTCAAATGATTGTATAGTATCTCCTCAAAAGTATCTGCACTAGATGCTTGAGTTTGTATATTAGCCAAAGGAACAATAGGAGAAAAATGTGAGGTGTACACTTGAGATTGATGATCTACCTCCCCAACTACAACAATATCTCTGCTATGCAAATCCAAAATAACCACAGAATTTGGTGTGAAATCAACACTCTTCCCTGCTCCACCATGTGTGATCTGATAGATACAAAGGATATTGGCTGATAATGAAGGCACACAAAGGACATCTTTGAATGATCCTTCATCCATGTCAATAGATCCTTTGCCACAAACATGAATATATGTGTTGTTATGTTCCATCAAGATATGTGGTGACGAACAAGTCTCAAGTGAAGAGAATATACTCTGTGATGAAGTTGTGTGATGTGAAGCTCCAAAATCAAGAATCCATCTCCTTGACTCAGAATCTACAACTGCAACAAGTACTTGTCCCTTTTGTCTCTTTGACTTTGAATGAGAAGATGACAAACCTCCTGACATAGTTGAAGGCAAATTGACATGATTCTTCATTAGAAGATGCTTCAGTTCATCAATATGTTTTGAATAACATTGATGTTCATCATGCCCTAATTTTTTGCAATATGCACATTTAGGCTTCTCCTTCTTAGGTGATTCCCCTTGTGAGGGAGATTCAAAATTTTATTGTGTTGTTTCTTTCTATGGCTTGTTCTTTTTTCTTTTTTTGTTTCTTTTAGGATTACTAGAGCCCTTCTCACTCTATGGTTGACTAGCCACCAAATCTTTTGACTTGGATGGATTAAGAATACCCATTATGATTAACTTTGCCTGTTCAAGCATCAATATTTCTAAAAATGACTTAAATGCTGGCATAGTGTAGGCCTTTCCCATAGTTAATCGATGGGTCTAAAAACTAGAAACAAATGTTGCATATTTAGAAGGAAGCTTGCCTAACACATTAAAGACCAATTGTACATCCTTCTTATCAATACAACATTCTTTGAGTTGTGTCCTTAGTTCATTAACTTTTGTTACATAGTCTTGGATATTGTCAAAAAATTTGGATCTAGATTAGTGAGATCATTATCAATTTGATATCCCCTAATCTCATCAATTTGACCATACAATTTTGCAAGTTTGTCCCCAAGCCTCCTTAGGCGTAGTACACTTATCAATATGATAAAGAAGGTCAAGTGAAACAAATGTATGTAGGTATCCAAGTGCCTTAGTATTATTAATGAGTCATTCCATCCTTTATTTATCATACTTTGATTCAAGTTTAGGATCTATGATATGGGGTGCATACCCCTTACTCATCAAGGCATTCTATGCCTTTGATTTCCATGTTACATTATTACATGGAGTTAAATGAGGGAACTTAGGATAACCCATCTCAAAATTATAAGAGCACAAATGAGAACTCAAAGAGAAGATGAACAAAACCCCACAACACCCCCCCAAATTATTCAATCAAAGATACCCCCTAGAAAATAATGATCTTGGAACTTTATACTTAGTTCGATTATAGTTGCCACTAGCCAAAATAGCAAAGTGGTCTTGATCTAAGTACATGCAGATGCCAAATTAGGCCACAAATTAAAAATACAATTTTGATGCAGGATGAGATCAATCTGATTACATCACTGAGAAGTACATGAAAAATTATGCACTTTCAAAAAAAATGTACACTAAAAAAATGTTATTGTATGAGCCCAAACGAAGCCCTAGAAGTTCTCAAAATGATAACTACTCAGTAACAATTGTTAAAATCTACAATTTCTAGAAAAACCAAATACCAAAATAAAAAACTAATTGCACCACCATTGTGAAGCTTGTGAAATTGTACCCCAAATAACAAAATTTTCTTGTGAAAAGGAGTCTGTATGACTGAGAACAAGGCCTCTGAAGTTTAAGTGCAAAGATAAAAAATACACTGGAGTAGAGAGGCTGGTTGGAGGTGAAAAATATGATTTCAACATGATGCCAGATGATGTCACCTAACAAAATATGCCAACTTGATGGTATATTTCCCTTTATTTCAAAACTATTGTTGACTTGAGTGAAAACTTCCTGGAAGTGTTGAAACTGCTATTTGTAAGTCACAAAACTGCTTGTATATGACATAAAACCATTTTTTGATGAAAAAATTGTTGTCAACTACTAGAAGGGATGTGAAACTAGATCTTGGGAAGTGATGATGGTTTTCTAGTTGGGGAGGGTAGTTTTCTATTTGCTGGCAACTTAAAACTATCAGTTGGGAAGTTTGGATCCACTAGTGATAGCTAGTGTGGCCGGTGGAGGGACCCACGCCACATGGTCCCCAATATGTAGAGTGTACCCTAGGGACTGTGCAGGGTACAATGTACCCCTAATATACAACAAATGGATAATATATGTAGAAACACAAACACTGGTGGTCAATAAAATAAACCAACAAATAATATTACTTGATAGTTAATAAATTGCCAGCGACCAACTGATAAATTGAATTATTGATTATACATCGATGACACTTGTAAATTCACCTACACTAGCAAATATTATGCTAAATATTGTACATAGAGATCTATACGGCCAAGGAGGGGATTTTTTCTAATGGCCCTAGGAAAAAGTGTCTGATTTTGATGAACTAATAGTCGATCATTTGGTTCTTGGGCCTTTTGGACATAATAGCAAGGTCAAATTTGACCCAAAATGCTCCAAAATTATAGCTACCTTCTAGATTCAAAAACCACCTCCCAACTTCAAACCTTATAGATCTTGCCTCCAATGTCTAATTTGTAAAATCAAAAGGTTAAACTAACTTTCTTGGACACCTTGAACTCAATGATGAGCTCAGATTTGCACCAACATGCTCCAAAATGAACTTGCAATACAAATCTGCAAAGAAGAAACTCTCCTAAATTTGGTATTTCTATCGAGTTTTTTAATACTCCAAGTCACTATACGATGCAAGAGAAGCTCACATACTCAAATTTCAAGAACAACCAAGATTTACATCCTAGATCTCTCAAAAGAGACTAAAATAAAGAAATCCTACAAGTTCTAATACCATGTAAGAGTTGGTATAGAATGCTCTATACCATGCAAGATTTGGCTATGGAGGTAGCCATCCAAGATCTAGGAGCTTTAATGAAAGCACAAGAGAGACCCAAAATGAAATAATAATTCTATTCTATCAAAGGATGCAAATACACAATATGTACATCAATACATGATGAATGAATAACATTACAATGAGAAGCCCTTGGTTATATAGGCCAAAGTGAAACATAGGACAACATAAGATTATGACAAGTGTCTTAATATTATGACTTGAGACACAAAGATAACTATCATTAATGTACCCTAAGTATGCCTCAAGTAAAATTAACTAGACAAGTGTGAGTAGGGCCTAATGTGGAACCAGTTAGGTAATATATCCCCATTCACACCAATAACACAGAATCTAGCATAGAGTAGATGCGACCTAATTTTGTTAACCACATCAATAGTCATGAGTTAACTGAAAGAATTAGCAATCCCTATTAACACCTCCTCCTTTGAGTACTCCAAAGGTAAACCTAGAACCCTAACCTAGATAGGGACTCAATAAATGTAAAACCAATGTAGGATCAAAGCCTAGTCTCCATTTACAAATGTAGAGCCCATTTTTTCCCAAAAAACACAAACTACAAATAAGAGTTTGGGCACAATCCTCATGAGTCAAAAAGGAAAACAAGAACCCATTTTCCATAGATAAAACCTCAATGTTTCCAAAAAGATTTCATTTCTTTAAATCCTATGTTCTAAACACATCAATGTTAGGTTTGGAGTTGATAAATTTACCAATAAGAGAGTTTTGTAACCTTAGAGACAATCTTTCCATGACTGGATTAGGGACCCTAAGGTGTCATCCATCATCAACTAGAAAAGGTTCTAAAGGGAAATATGGTGCAGGAATAGGATATTTCTTCCTTTTGAAAGTATCTGGCCAAGAGCTCTGTCCTTCCTTAGGACTAGGGGACTACTCAACAACATATTTCACAACTCATCCTAGAGTAGTAGACCCCTCTAAAAAACCACCTTTGATGGAATTCCCATTTATCAACCCAAGACCACCGCAACAATGAACACTAGTGAACACAAGGGACACAAGAGAGTCACTTCTTATAGCATCCACCATCCCAAGGGAGTTTCCATATGTGTTAGAATCTGAAAAGATGATTGACCCAAAAAATTAATACAAATGAATAGATATTAAACTATGAATGCAAATGATATGAAATCAAAATAGCAGCATAGAGTTAGTCTCCATGAGAGTAACGCAAATGCTCTATAAGAAAAATAGCATTAAGAGGATGCAAAAGAAAAAGATGAAAAATACAAGCTAGGTAGTGAGTTTATATAAACTAGGAAGAGGGGAGAGGTGGTAAAATCAACCAATAGGGAGAGGCCACCATACGAGCTAAATATAGCAAGAGAATATTCCCAAGATAGCAATTGCCACCTCCCTTGCAGGATGTTGACACCTCAATTCACCCACTCACTAATTAAACTCACTTTATTTACCTAAGAAAGCTTAATAAGTGTAGGAAAAACCTAGGAAATAGGAAAATAAAATAACCCACTAGGAAAATAAAATCCTACACTAACAATATGAATGAACAACATGACCATTGGCAATAAGTTCCAAGGGTCCACCATCCAAAGCCCCACCATGCCTAGGAAACCCTTGAACAAATCCCTCCACAAGAGGAATAACCTGTACAGAGGATGATACCACAGGGCAACTAGACTCGATAGAGGAGAGGATAAATACCTTGCAAAGACCCCCCACTAAGCCAAAGGAAGTGGACACCCAAAAAACCTTCTACATATCTAACATCGATGGAACATCCCACACAACATCATGGCAAGGTAGAGAAGTATGCCTCTTCCATAATTCTCTAAGCTTCACCCAAATGTCATAGAGGCTTTCTTCCTCCTCCTCCTCATGCCATCAATAGGTCCATTCATCCTTAGTATCACCTTGGTCATCACCATCAATATCCTTGTCATCTTCCTCCTTGCTCCTCCCTTGTTCAAAACTTAGTTTCCCACTCATCCCCACTATAAATTTATTAAGTATGTTCTATAAGTATATAACTTTTTGCTTTTTATTTCTAAATTGTTTTATAGAAACTTTTATTATAATTTTTCCCTAAATCTTTAGATTTTTAAAAAATCCAAATACATTGAAATTTGAATAGAAAAACTAAAACTAAATTATAGAAAAATCTATAGATTAATAATATAAAAATTGCTGTTGGGTCTTGATTCTTATTTGTTAATATATGAAAAATAATTGGTAGACAATCTAGGTTTGTAAATATGGAGAATTAGAAGAATGGGTTGTTGAATTTCTGAAGATATCAGTTACACAAAATTCTAAGGAGAAAGGTTACACAAAATTCTAAGGGGAAAGGTTGGACATAATCTCTTCCCTTTTCTCTTCAAAATTATTTTTTTTGCAATATATTGTATTTTTTGCAGGTGGTACTATATAAAGAAATAATATTGTGATTACTCACTATTTTGTTGTCTTTTCTTGGTGATATATTCTTGCAGCTAAACTTGAATTTAAAATTTTGTGTGAAATTGGATATTAATATGATTTTTAAACAAAAAAGGCGATTAGGGATTCAAACTCAACAACTAAAATTACCAATGCAAACACTTATATTTTAAATATAGACAACCAATTAGTATTGTAAGGTGTTAATTTTAAAAAATAGTAGTTTGATTTTGTATTGTAAGGTGTTTTAATTTTGAAAAATAATAGTTTAATTTTGTATTATAAGGTGTAAATTTATTTGAAATATCATAAAATAAATTAACAAGGTGTAGATAAATTGATTTATAATATTCTTATATTATAATTTACAAATAGTAGATTGATTGTGTAAATTTTAAGGTGTAAATTTATTTTGAATAACATGAAATGAATATACTAAAATGATTTGGAAAGACTTTTATTAAATATATTTATTTATATAAAATTTGACTTGCATTAATAAAATTTAATTTACATATGAAAGGCAATAATGAAGACTAAATCGTAGAAAAGAATGACTTTAGATTGGAGGCATAAGTTTTCTACAGTCCATGAAAATGATTCAAGTGCTTTTCAATTCAACCATGAATTTTTTTTACATCAACCTTTTGAATGACACTTAGTAATCCATCAAGATAATGAGGATAGGATACAAAGTTGGATTACAGACTTAACTACATAAATAGGATGGGAGAGTAGGGATATGAAGATATGGGATAGAAAATGAGACGGAAGAAAAGAAGAGAAATAAAGAGATTTAAATAATCTACCTCTAATTATATCTTTAAATTATTATAAAAATTGAACAATGTTAACTATATAGATGGTTCTTAGCACTTTGTTCCTATTTGTGTATATAAAAAACAAAAGAATTTTAGAGAATATATATAATACAAATTAGTATAAATATATGCAAGAAAATATATAAAAAAATCTTATGGGAAAAGCTTGATGCAAAACATGAAAATGTACAATGAGATTTATAAATAGACAATGATCACACATAAGTATGTAAACCCATATATTATGTTTGTGCTTACAATATGTGTTTAATTAAAAAATGAATGCTTGTTGATCAAATTCACAAAAACATATATGTATGTATGTAATATAAGAGTATTATAACTAAGAAGCAAAGACAATTAATGTGAGGGGAGAATAAAGCATGAAGCTATATAAGTTTATCTCATAAAGGACTTGCAAGAAAATAATACTCTTATATTATGTCCTCATATAGTTGCATGCTTTATTCTTGAGTGGGCTAGGTGGTAAATAATGTTCTTTATGGTCATGCACCACCTTAGCTTTATCTTGCTCTTTGTTTTATTCTTCTAATTTTCTTTGATGTATATCTCATGAATAGATTTTTCACTTTCATATGAAGGTTGCCTAGGGGTATGTATATATCCAAAGTAAAATAGGTAAATCTACAAAAAAATGATATGAATTTCTTGGAATCTCTACAACTTTACTCTCATGGATAAATTTAACACATTGATGCACAAAACATTTATAGAACTCCCAACTTCTTTGTCCATTGTCTACCAAGAAGCATAGATAATCTAGGGAAGAAGGTATAACATGACATGATACATACATTTCTCTAAGACCAATCTTGAGTTTTAACAAAAGACAACCCACATTTTACTCCAAAATAAGCATATTTATCTAGATTCAAATCATCAACAATATTATCTTGTGCTTCATTTGTCACATATATTAGATTATCTAGGGGGTTCATCGTAAGCAAAGAGTGATCAATGGAGTACCATGTGATGAATAAGGTATATCATGAGAGTATATTACTCCCATGAAGGTGTCCTTAAAATGTTAGACATAATTAATAAACATAATAATCAGCTGTAGTCCCTGATACCATTCACCATGTGGGATGGGGACATGATGAAGAAGTGGTCTAGACTTAAAATTCTACAAGCTTTCACCACTAGCACAAGGCAGACAAGAATATATAGAACCAAAATCAAATGGTTCCCACCGCCAAGTGGGAGGCTCAAAATGAACTTCGATGGAGCCTCCCATGGGAGCCTTGGTACATCCGGAGTTGGTGTGATCATCAGAAATGAAGAGGATCAAATTAAATGGGCAGTTTAAAAGAAAATACCAAACAAAACGAATAATGAGGTGGAGTTCAAAGCTCTACTCGTCGGCCTTCAACTATGCAAAAGAGAGAAAAATTGCACATGTCGATATTGAAGGTGATTCAAAAATCTGCATTCAAGCAATCTGTAGTAAAAAGGTACAAAATTGGAAGTTGAGAAATACGATAGAGGAAATCTGGGAAGTCCTACAGGATTTGGATGATATGACCTTGGCTCATTGTTATTGAGAATGTAATGTCACCGCCGATTTTCTTTCCAACAAGGCATGGGAATAGATAGAACAAGAGAGGATATCCACTGATAGAAATTTGTAGGACGACTGGCCAGCGGAAGAATGATAACATCTTGTGCCTCGACATTATTGGTATGACTAGGGAATGGATTTGTATAGATTTGTAAATTTTGATTGAAAGGTACAACTGAGTGATTCCCATCATCATTAACATCTTCAATGTAAATTATTGTTGCTATCAATGACATCATGTAGTTCTTATGTTTCACAACCATGCAAGAAACAATTTTTATTTCGCCGAGAGGCGAACTACAGTTGTAGCGGGGGTGGAGATGAGAGCACTCATTTTTGGTCGTAAATATATACCAAAAAAATTAAAAAAAAAAGAAAATAGGAATAAATTAATTGTTTCGCCGAGAGGCGAACTACAGTTGTAGCGGGGGTGGAGATGAGAGCACTCATTTTTGGTCGTAAATATATACCAAAAAAATTTTTAAAAAAAGAAAATAGGAATAAATTAATTGAAATAATTTAAAAACTAATATTTAGTTTGCAGTTACTTTAGAATTAATGGCCTCTTCCTGCTCTGAAATTAAAAATTTATAAATGGCCAATGTATGAACGGTAATTCTAGAGAATAAAATAAAATTGAAGCCATAATAAGTGGGTGGTAGTGGGTGCCCAAAGAGGAAAACAAAATGAAACGCCTCATTAAGGAGGCAGCGCCCAGCTCAGAAGCAAAAGAAAAGGGAAAACAAAAGATTTGAGGTTATAATCTGTGTAGGGGCTCTGGGATCAATTTGTCATTACCATGGAGGATGTCAAATGGGCAGTGTTGTTGATAAAGAGTATAGACTCCTTGGAGCGGATGGTGTTCCAGTCATCCTCATGCATCGGCATAACTCCACGGTTATGGGATGATCTCATGCCCTGACTGGCAAAACTCCGTCCACTGCAGCAAAACAGGGCAAAATAAGCATAAAGTTAAAAGCCCTTGCAATGAAAGATGAAAGCCATATTGATGGAGATACCGTATATGTGGCTGAGCAGTACAGGGATTTGAGATGGGAGGACAGGCATTTGAGATGGGAGGATAGTAGGTGTGCCATGAGGATGTGTCTTTTTCTCCCGATGCCTTTGCCAAGCAACAAAACTATCTCTCTGCTTTGAAAAACTTTTAGAAGAGCGAATGTACCCTCACGCTACTGTGATGATGCTTGGAAGGTGTGCTTTCTTTTTCAGTAGAAATCCTATCATCTCAAGTAAGTATTCGCATGCCATTATTTTTGTTTGTTTGCATGGTCTAATATGATTCTTGAATATGGTAGATCCAGTAGCTGTCACATAGCTGACTTCATCTTCTCCAACCTTTTATATAATAAATACCCAAGATTAACTATCTTGTTTCCTCTCTCAAAAATTAGGTAATATTAGAAATGGAGAACATGCATGTAGAGGAAGATAAAGAGATAGAAGAGAGTTATTCTCCCATGGTTCATGTGAGTGGTAGGGAAGGCATGATTAGTTCCAGCAAGACAAGAGCCTTTTTAAAGAGCTACCCACTTTACAATTATGACAAAGATAAAGAAAACACATATGATGAAGATCATGGAGAATATTATTATGAGGATGATATGAATGATAAGAAATCTTGTAAGAGGATTAAGGCCCTGCTTCATCCTCTTACACTTATGTTGCTGAGGAGATTGAAGAAATTTAAGCAGAAGGCTGTTGTTGTGGGTGCTTATTACATGGGTTCCTTCCATGGATTGAAGCAGCATATGACCGGATTAAAGATGCATATGACAGAATGTCATGGATTGAAGCATCATATGACAAAAAGCAATTGATACTTTATATAATGTTGGGTTAACATGTTCTGTTAAATTGCCTGCATACATATGATATAATATTTTGCCTTTCAACAATTTAGGCTGGGAAAAAACACAAATTTGAGGCCATGGTGATATAAATCTTACATCCTTCATTGTATTTATCCACTGCCTGCATTGGCTCCTTTGTTTCCTGTCAAGGTTTCTTTGGTTCTAGATCTAATTAATAAAATATCACTATCACATTGAAAAAAGAAAGCATTTTTGTCCATGAAAACCATTTCTTTCCTCATGCTTTACTGTGTGGCTTTTGTCTAGCAGTTGAGATATAAGAGGAGAAAGTATTTCTAACCCTATTCGCCACATGTTTTCTTTTTTCACATCCATTATTCATTACAAATATTTCTAGGTTCAGATACCATTGTATTTTAAAATCGAATGGGTTGGTTTTTGCTTTACATTTTATTCTACCAAGTATTAGATCTTCTAAATGCCTGAATATAAGTATTTTTTTGAGAAAACATTGATCAAACACATTGAACATGGCAGAGCATAGGCAGTAGTAAGTTTTATCTTTTTGAAGAAAAGGTTAAAAAGTATGCTGGCATGCATCATAATAGAGCATATTAATGATGACAGTGGATAAAGTCAGATATCGAAGAAAAATATAGAGGAAGAGAGCAGTGTTGATCACAGAGAGTTATTTATAGGTTCACCATTTCATTAGTACTTGTTGTTAAGCAAAAACTATTGCAGCCAAGATTTGTTTAATTTTATTATCACAAGGAAAACACAGTTTAAATGCAATATTCTAGATTTTTCTTCTAACCTTTTTATCTTAAACGGAAGTGTGTTGATTTTTAGTTGTTTCATTTTCTTCTTTCCATTTTTCTCTATGGTTCTATTATAAAAAATTTACATGGAAAATTATAAAATACATTTTTAAAAGTATATTTTAATTTTTAAAAAAATTGAAAACAAATTTTAATTTAGAAAGGAGTTAAGGTTATTTAGATATATTGGATACAAATAACTATATAATTTATAAAATTATTATAAATTAAAATATTTGTTAAATATATAATTTATTATTATTTTATTAGCTCAAAGGTATTATATAGTATTTTATTTATTTTTTTAGATTTTGAGTTTGCAAACCTAAAATTATATATATCAATTTTAATCCACAATACAGAATACAAAGAATATTTTCTTTCATTCATTTTTAATCCATATCTACCTTTGAGATATTACAATATTTTGTAATCAATAGATCCTCTCATGAAAACCTTCATTCAATCATAACAAACTTGAAGAGATTCCACTCTTCATTTCTTTGGATGCATTTGCATGTTTTTGATTCTTTCATAAAATAATTTCAGAGCTTACTTCCTGCAACATGCAACTCTTCAAATCAGAAAACCTGAGATTAGACAAAAAAAAAATAGTTAGGGTTTGAAAAGAATGGAGAGGAAAATAAAATAAGATTGCAAAGCAAATAGAATCAAATAATAATAATAATAATTCATGGCTATGGAGTTCCTCCAACTTCTTCCATAGAGTCTCCCTCTCAGATTTACCACAAAAAATAAATGAAGGAAGCAAATGAATGTTTTGTTGTGAATGAAATGTTTTATATGACTTAAATAATTAGAAGTTTCAAAAATAGAAAAAAATAATTATTACTTATTATTACTTAAGTCACTACATGATATGTTCCTTATTTGTAGCCAACTTGTTTTAGTAAGGAAATGTTTTATTATTTGTTTTAAAATTATAGTCATGCTAATTAAATTTATGAAGTGTAATCATTAAATTAGTATAATATCTATTAAAAATTATTGATTATGTGAGGTGCTTTTTTATTTTATTGATTTAATTTTATTTAAATAGTAAGTTTAAATTTTATTTTTTTATTTTATTGATTTAATTTTATTTAAAAAGTAAGTTTAAATTTTATTTCATTTTTGTGAGTTAATTTCTAATTTCAAAATGTATTATGTATTAAAAATGTAATATTATTCTAAAGATCAAAATAAGGTACATAAAGTAATTATTTGAGAATGATCATAGATTCATAGAGGTTTGAAGCTGCATACTTCTGTAGACACCTAAAATTGGCTTGCTTCGCAAACTAATTTTCCATATCTCTACACCCTCATTATTCCTCCTATTAATTAAATAAATTCATTTTATTTAATTAATTTATCCCTCATTGTCTACCTTGACCATTTACCCATTCCTTGTGATAAATTAATTCATTTAATTTATCACTTTTACCTTACAACATTATCCTCATTTGATTGAATAAATATTCACAATATTTATTTAGTTAAATTGTCCTTTTTCCTAATCCTCATTAATTAGATAAATTATGGTTATCTAATTGATCTAGCCTACTAATGGACCTACCCTAAGCTACCCTAGCCTACCTATCCCCTAGACCTAGGTTAATTAACCTAAACACTCAATTAACCTTGCTTATCCCTTTCTTCCATGCACCCTTCAAATAAAAATCAATTTTTTATTCAAAGGGTCAAATCCCCCTTAACCCTCATTTATCACTCTCTTACACATGTAAGAGTACCATCTTCACATCTCCACATAAAAGTGAATTAAAAATTCACTTGTCATGTCCCCTCTTCCCAAAATGAATCTTTTATTCATTTTAATCCTCCACACCTTTCCCCATGTGAGTTTAAAATTCACTTTTAATGAGAGCCCTCCAATCCCATTGACCAAGATTCAACCATTGATCTCCCTCATCCACTCTCCTTGTGACACTTGTCACAAGGCTATGAACCCAATCCTAACCCTAACTCTCATTGATTCCTAGCCCTTGATCTCACCTTCTAATCCTGACCCTCCATCCTCATTCCCCAAACTCTATAAATGAAACCCTCTCCAAGCCATTTGAGAGAGACTCCATCATGCACCAAAACCTCTGCCAAAATCTCTCCAAAATCCTCTTATCATACCATCATAATCCTCATCTCAATCTCAAATCTATCATCCAATCCTCATCCTATTGTGTTGAAAAGCATTAAGCAATCCACATACATTCTAATCATGGGAACAATCTTGAGGAGCTCTTGGGTGCATCTCCTTCCCGCATGGATTCGTGAGGTTTCAATGAAGGTATAATCGTTTTGTTTATGCATTAGATTAGTTTTAAATCTTCATTCTCATCTCACTTATCACAACTTCATACTATTCTCAAAGAGGCTACTCAGAGGCCCTGCAATCAAAGCATTCATGCTACCGATAGTTGAATCCTTTCCATTCAACATATAAGAATTAGGCCAATTTGGTAGAGAGGTCTATACTAAGGATAGTGAACAAAGACAACCTTTAAGCAAAGAGGTCATCCTTACTTTTTGTTTAACTCTGCAATTTGATTATTTTACACTTTAGGGTTAGAATTAAGGTTACAGTTAGAATTAGAATTATGGTTAGTACTAGGGTTACAATTAGGATTCGGGTTATAGTTATATTTAGGGATAGGGTTAGAATTACATATAGCGATAGAGTTTAGATTAGAATTAAAGTTCAGGTTAGAATTAGGGTTACAAATTATTACAATTAGGGTCTAGAAATAGGGTTCAGGTTAGGAGAAGGGTTAGAGCTATTATTAGAATGAGGGTTAGGGTCAGGGTTAAAATTAGGGTTAGTATTGACCTAAATGTTAGGGTTACAATTAGAGTTAGGGTTAGGGTTATAATTAGGGTTAGGATTAGGGTTAGAATTATAATTAGAATTTGGGTTATAATTTAAAGAAGGTTCACAATTAGAATGAGAATTAGGGTCAAAACTAGGGTTAGAGTTATAGTAAGGGTTAGGGTTAGGGTGAGATTTAGGGTTACGATTAGAATTAGGGTTAGGGTTATGGTTCAAATTAGAGCTATGTTTAGGGTTAGAATAAGGGTTAGGGTTAGGTTTAAAATTAGGATTAGGGATAGGTTTAGAATCAGAGTTAGGATTACAATTAGCAATGTGGGTAGAGTTAGGGTTACAATTAGGGTTATAGTTAGGGTTAGGGTTGGAATTGTAGATAGAATTAGGGTTAGGATTAGGGTTAGAATTATAATTAGAATTCATGTTATAGTTTAAAGAAGGGTGACAATTAAAATGAAAATTACGGTCAAAACTAGGGTTAGGGTTATAATAAGGGTTAGGGTAAGGGTGTGATTTAGGGTTACAATAGAATTAAGGTTAGGGTTATAGTTAGGTTTGATTAGGGTTATAATTAGGGTTAGGGTTAGAAATAGAATTAGGGTTACTAATTTAGGGTAATCTCTAATAATAACCCTAAATTAGGTTATTAAATTAGGGTTATGACTATAATTAGGGTTAATGTTAGAATTAGGGTTAGGGTTATAATTCTAAATAGGGTTAGGATTAGGGTTAAAATTATAATTAGAATTTGGGTTATAGTTTAAAGATGCCCGTGACAATTAGAATGAGAATTAGGGTCAAAACTAGGGTTAGGATTATAATAAGGATAAGGGTTAGGGTGAGATTTAGGGTTATGATTAGAATTAAGGTTAGGGTTAGGGTTATGATTAGGGTTATAATTAGGGTTAGGGTTGGAATTGCAGATAAAATTAGGATTACGATTAGGGTTAGAATTATAATTAGAATTCATTATAATGGTTACGATTAGCATTAGGGTTAGGCTTAGGGTTTGAATGAATGTTAGAATTAAAATTATAGTTACAATCAATTTTATGGTTAGGGTTAGAATTAGGGATACAGTTATGGTTAGAATTATAGATAGGGTTAGAACTAGGGTTTATATAGGCTTATGATTAGGGTTAGAATTAGGGTCAAACTTCATATTAAGATTAGAATTATAATTAGGTTTAGAATTAGAATCAGGGTTAGTATTAGGGTTTGGGATATTGTTACAATTAGGGTTACAATTAGAGTTAGGGTTACAATTAGGGTTATAGTTAGGGTTAGGGTTGGAATTGCAAATAAAATTAGCGTTAGGATTAGGGTTAGAATTATAATTAGAATTCACATTGTAGTTTAAAGAAGGGTGAGAATTAGAATGAAATTTACAGTCAAAACTAGAGTCAGGGTTATAATAAGGGTTAGGGAACTAGGGTGTGATTTAAGGTTACAATTAGAATTAAGTTTAGGGTTATGGTTAGGTTTGATTAGGGTTATAATTAGGGTTAGGGTTAGAAATAGAATTAGGGTTACAAAGTTAGGGAAATCTCTAATAATAAACCTAAATTAGGTTACTTAATTAGGGTTACGACTTAATAAAATAGAAATTTTGATTAACCTCATCATAGCCCAAGGTTAAGGTTAGAATTAGGGTTATAGTTAGGGTTATTGTTAGAATTAGGGTTATTGTTATATTTAAAACTTAGGGTTATAGTTAGGGTAGAATCAAGGTTATGATTAGAATTAGGATTAGGGTTAGGGTTAGGATTAGGGTTCCTATTAGAATTAGGGTTAGAATTAAGGTTGTTGCTGTTAGAATTGGGGTAAGAATTAGTGTTAGGGTAAGCATTAGAGTTATAGTTAGGGTTAGGGCTAGAGTTAGGGTTAGAATTTGGGTTAGGGTTAGGGTTAAAATCATAGTTAGAATTAGGATTAAGGTAAGGGTTAGAATTAGCGTTATTGTTAGATTTAAAATTAGGGTTAGAGTAGGGTAGAATCAGGGTTATGATTAGAATTAGGGTTAGGGTTTTTATTAGAATTAGGGTTAGAATTAAGGTGGCTTACTATTACAATTAAGGTAAGAATCAGAGTTAGAATTAGGATTAGGGTTCAAATTAGAGTTAGGGTTAGAGTTTAATTAGGGTTAAGGTCAGTATTAAGGTTAGGGTTAGGTTTTGAATTATAGTCAAGCTTAGGGTTAGAGTTAGGATTAGGGTTAGGGTTAAAATTAGAGCTATGTTTAGGGCTAGAATAAGGGTTATGGTTAAAGTTAGCTTTCAAAGTAGGATTAGATTTAGGGTTTAGGGTTTGGGGTTGGGGTTAGGGTTAGGGTTAGAATTAGGGTTACAAGTATAATTAGGGTTAATGTTAGAATTAAACTTAGGGTTAGGGTTACAATTAGGGCTAAGTTTAGTATTAAACTTAGGGAGAAGGTTGCAATTAGGATCAACCTTAGGGTTAAAATTAGAGCTATGCTTAGGGTTTGAATAAGGGTTAGGGTTAGGGTTAGATTTAGGGTTAGAGTTAGATTTAAAATTAGGGTTATAGTTAGGGTAGAATTAGGGTTGTGATTATAATTAGGTTAGGGTTAGGGTTAGGGTTCTTATTAGAAAATTAGGGTTAGAATTAAGGTTGGTTACAATTGGAGTTAGGGTTAGAGTTCAATTAGGGTTAAGGTTAGTATTAAGGTTATGGTTAGGTTTTGAATTATAGTCAAGATTAAGGTTAGAGTTAGGGTTAAGGTTAAAAATAAAGCTATGTTTAGGGTTAGAATAAGGGTTATGGTTAGGGTTAGCTTTAAAATTATGATTAGGTTTAGGATTTAGGGTAGGCATTAGAGTTACAGTAAGGGTTAGGGCTAGAGTTAGGGTTAGAATTTAGGTTAAATTCATAGTTAGAATTTGGATTAAGTTAAGGGTTAGAATTAGGGTTATTGTTAGATTTAAAATTAGGGTTAGAGTAGGGTAGATCAGGGTTATGATTAGAATTAGGGTTAGGGTTCATATTAGAATTAGGGTTAGAATTAAGGTGGCTTACTATTACAATTAAGGTAAGAATCAAAGCTACAATTAGGATTAGGGTTCAAATTAGAGTTAGGGTTAGAGTTCAATTAGGGTTAGGTTTTGAATTATAATCAAGCTTAGGGTTAGAGTTAGGATTAGGGTTAGGGTTAAAATAAGAGCTATGTTTAGGGTTAAAATAAGTATAAGGGTTAGGGTTAGCTTTAAAATTAGGATTAGGTTTAGGGTTTAGAGTTGGGGTTGGGGTTAGGGTTTGAATCAGTGTTAGAATTAAAATTATAGTTACAATCAATTTTATGTTTAGGGTTAGAATTAGGATTAGTGTTAGGGTCAGCATTAGGTTTAGAATTAGAAATACAATTATGGTTATAATTAGGGTTATGGTTATTATTATAATTAAGGTTAGGGTTAGTATTAGGGTTAGGTTTATTGTTATAATTAGAGTTAGGGTTAGTATTACGATTAAGGTTGATGTTTGAATTAGGGTTAGGGTTCAACATTGATATTAAAATATTCGTTAAAAATAGGTACCCTTTTTCTAAATCTAACCTAGGTAATTCTAATATAACCTTGGTTGTGACCCTAACCCAAATCCTAATTCTAAATCTAACCCTAATTATATTTCTAACCCTAACCCCAATTGTAACCCTAACCCTAATTCTAACCTAAACACTCACCCTAATCCTAATTTTAACCCCTAACTCTAATCCTAAATATAATATATAATATAATATAAAATTTTAATTATTATATATTATAATTATTATTATTATTATAAACATAATATATTATTATATTATATAATATATTATATATATTATAAAAGATATATCTAATATAATATTTTTTAATATATTATAATTAGTGTTAGAATTAGACTTGCGGCTCCAGTTGCTACTAGCATATTTATATTAAATATAATATATCTAAAGTACACCGAGAGATATCCTTCTCGAGGCGCCTAATGTTAGGAGTAGTGATTAAAAAAATAGGTGCCTCGAGAAGGATATCTCTCGGCGTACTTTAGATATATTATATTTAATATAAATATGCTAGTTTTTTTAAATTTGTATTTTGTATAATGGGAGGAGTATCATTATGAGATAAATTATGAATTTGTGTTTAGTTAAGATATGTTAATATAAATATCAAGATATATTAATTTTTATTTAGTTAGGAGAAGAAATATCAATAAAACAAATATGTAGTTAATATATTTAATTAAAAAATTTAAATATAAATTCATAAAATTTAAGAATTTGGTTATTCCACATTGAAAGTAAGCAATGTGATGAGTTATATCTCATTGAAACCAACCTCTACATTTTCATGCAAAAATTTAACATTTTGGTTGTCCTTGTTAGTCTTCTTTTTCCAATAGTTTTTACTAATGCCAATATTTTTCTAATCATGACACTAAATATGAGGTTTATCTAAATATTACTTACATCCTTCATAGCTATGGTTGCTTATTCCTCTAGCTCATTTTATTACATCTATATTAAATCATTTTTTGTGGTTTATGTATGCTTGATTTATAAAATACATAAATTCTTGTTTTGATTCCCATTCTTCATTCCACAATTTTTAGTATATTCAAGTAAAATAATCTAATAAAAATAGCTGCAAAATTATTGTACTCTAATAGACTTTTTCTATGTACTTTCAAAAAGGAACAAATTATGTGCCAATAAAGATCTTATTTGGGAGATATACCCCAACTAAATTAGTTCAACCTTCCAAGTGGCTTGGATTGAAATTGATGGAGTAGAGAAATTCGTTGATGAGGAATGAAAGATACAATCATATCCGACCCAATATTATATCAAGAACACAAAGAAGATAGTTACTCCTTCACTTGATGTCACATCAAGAAGGATTGACTCATTTTTGGAATACACTATGTAAGATATTTACTTATTAATTTATATCAAAATGCTAATGTTAATTACTAAATGTATCCCCTAAGGAAAATTTTATTTGTGCTTTTTAATTATGTGTAGATATTGGTGCGCTTATAGTCCAAATGATTAATCGAGAGGTGAGCTACTAAATTTGATAAACTATTAGTCCCAAATAGTAGTAAAGGAAGTAGACTTAGCCAAAAAAATAGAAAGTGTGGTTGTCAATACCACTTTACAGTCCATTTTATGCATTGTAGGCCAAATTATGCTCTATTACCCTTCTACCTAGTTGATCATGTTGATAAGACTGGATTGCCCTGTCATGGTTAGGAGGGTGTGTTGAACACAATGAGGTGCTAAGAGGGGGAGTGAATAAGCACACACAAAAACTTAAGTAGATATTTATAGATAAAACTAAATTACTTAGAGAACATAAAGTAAATTATGCACCATAAGAGTCAACACAAGAACACCAAGATTTTTACATGGAAAACCCTAAAATAGGGAAAAACCATGGTGAGTGTTAGCTCACAATATATTATGCTCACTGCAAAAAGTTATAACTTTATTTTTGGGCCGCAACCCAAGGAAGCTACTACTCCCTGTATTACAACTTTGATTTAGGGTAGAACCCAAGGAAGCTACTACTCCCTAAATATCCTACTCACTGCACTTGGATTTACAAGAACAAATATATGGATTGCTACAAAGTAGACATTTGACTTATGTTGATAATGCAGTCTACTTTTTCTGCTCAATACATGTCTTCAAACTAATTATGCACACTTCATATCTTGCACTCTACTCTGCTATATCTGCATTTTCATCTACACCTCACAAAATAAAATTGATCTTCTATAAATATGCTTCGCAATACTTCAAAACATTGATTAGGTCGGCCAAAAGGATGAAACGTGTAGCTTGTGGTAAGTTGGCCTATGCATACTTCAGAACATCACCATATGCACTTGCAGAGATGAAACATAACATGAACTTCACCAAAATAGGTCAGCACACCCTTTAATCACCCTTATAATTCTACTATCCATATGAACAGTCACCACTCAATCACCAAGTCACTTAGGTTAGGTCTGCACATAGATGCCAGTGAAGATAATGCAAGAAACAACCAACTATTCATAAGAAATGGTAAGTTTGAGGAACACCACACACTCTAAAATTTGGATAGAGTTAACTTCAACTACTACTGATTATCTCTTGAAGACCGCATGCCAAAAAGATCAAATGTGGTGGAATGCAGAGCATTCCAATTTGATCTTTATAACTCCAAGCTCTGTCTGCACAGTCTGATACTCTGTTGCTTATAACTTTCATTGCAGAAGGATTTAAGAGCTGAAACTTTGGAATTAAACTCCTTGAAGACCCAAAATGTTTATTCTAGAACCGCAAGCCAAGATGTTGCAATGCGGAGAAATGCAGAGCAAATTACCGATCCCCTGTCTTGGAAAAATACTCTGTTCATGCCTTAGACAATTTTCTCAAAAACACTTAGATGAAAAGATAAGAATACCACTGCTCCAAAACCTCCTAAAAGACACTTATGGGTGCATACCAAGTACGAGGAAGTTCAATATGAGCTTTAGAAGATATGATGCTTACAAGTCATTCTTTATTCTTCCAGACTTCAGTAATGCTGACTTTGCCAGCTGCAACATACTCTGCCATCTTGTCTACTTCTGCAACATACTCTACCATCTTGTCCGGTTTTGTAACATACTCTTTCATCTTGTCTCCTTCTGCAACATACCTTACCAAACTCTAAATGTCACGTTGATTCTACATCATATTGTGGATAGACATCATTATGGGTTGACATCAATGACAACACTATATACATATTGCCAACAATCTCCCCCTTTGTCATTGATGGCAACACATTTCTACTTCTCTCCCCCTTTGGCATCAAGGCCAAAGGGCTCTCAATGTTAAGCTTTTCAAAATTACTTCAACTATTCTAACTGCCCCCCCTTTGTCAGATATATATGTATATACATGAGAGTAGCTCCCCCTTATTACTTCACTTCTATACTCAACACTTTTCAAATAATGTATATTAGGGATACTCCCCCTAACAATGTTATTCATTGAAACTGTCCAAAATGGTACTGCAATACACTCTAATACTTCCACATATGTACAACGAAATCAAAAATTGCTTAAGAATAATAGAAATGTACATATCAACTAGAGGAGGATAGAATGCTCTTGTAGGACACATTCAATTTTGCAAGGTGTGTCTCCCAATCCTTCTTTCCAACTTCCCAGTCCTTTTTTGCAAAGGCACACTAACTCTCAAACTGAACAAGGAGATCTTCTCCTTCATCTAGAGAGCTAGATACTGAATCCTTTTGTGCCATCTTTTTTGCACTTGCAATTACACCGGTCAAGGAGGTAAGTCTTACACTCACCAAATCTCTAAGCTGGTAGTATTGCATAACAATCTTTTCTTTTTGCTCTTGCAACTGAAAAACTGTCTATGCAAATTCTCAATTGCTATCCTTGTTGCACCATTTGCATCACTAGTTGGATCAGACACTGGAGGCCTGAGCAATCTATGACTCTTGATTCCATCTAGTCCTTAATTCTCTTCATAGAGATAGGCCATTTCAAACAAAATTGAAACAAAATTTTATCTTCTTCCAAGCTTTTTTGTACCTCTTTCAAGTTCTCTTGCAGTTTACCATGTACAATATTGCACGTGTTAGATATTTCAGTTAATCTTCTATCATTGACATTCTTTTTCATTTCCTTTTCGAGCTTCTCTTCAAGTTTGGTAGAATAATCCTTGAAAGAATCTAACAGAAGCTTTAATCTTTCAACACCAGCTAAAGAATCATCGATTGTTGCTCTAGGGATACCTTATTTCAATACTTTGACTACTTCCTCAATCAGTTATGTGCTCTTTTGGTGTGTTGATAAAATCTCCTTCCGTGCGGAGGCATGAAATACATCACCAAGCTAGAGCTTCTACAGGGGAGAGATCTTTGCAATGTCAACTTGTCCCTATTGCATTGGAAGCTGTAGCAATTGTGTAGATGCCACTAGTTCAAATTGCAACTACATGTCCAAAAGGCTCTTTAATGAATCTATGGAAGATTTACCATTAGTTTTTGCATTTTCTTCTTCCTTTCTTTCATCACCGGATTGATCCTTAGTATTCTTCTCCTCTTCAACAGATTTCTTGTTGTCTGAAAGAGGCAAGTCTTCAGTATTTTGTGCTTCTATTTTCTCTGAGGTCTTTTCTTCCTTTGCTTCTTATCAACAATATTTTCCATCATTGGAGGGGCATTATCTGAGCCCAAATCTTCTTTCACATTCTCCTCTTCAGGCATATGCACCTGTTGTGCATTATTAGGCTCATTAGTCTCCAGAACATTTGTCTCATACTACAATTGCTCTTCATTGTCCAGAGGGGCTCTTAGTCCTTTAGCCATTTCTTCTATCTTCCGTAGAGTTTCATTCCTTAATCTCTCAATGTCTTCTTTGTCTCTTCTCATCAGAATGCTTACTCTTTGTTTTGAATTCTTTGTTATATAATTGAGCCATTTTTTCTCTATCTTCCTCAGAAAATGAGGAGCCAGTCTTCTCCAAGGAAAATGCCTTTATCTTTCCATTCTCTTTTATGGCTTCTTGCCTTCTTGCAGTTAAAACATTTTTCAAATCATTAGGTAATTGGTCCTCAATATTGCCTAGGTCGGTGTCAAATGTAACCATATATTTGACAATAGCTTCTTCAATGGTGGCCTTGTCTTCATTATTAGATTTAGTGTACATATTTGTTATCTCCTCCAAGAGACCAAATTCTAAAATATTGTTAAATAAAGCATCAATTTTTAAGGGGCTATGTTCCCTTACCAGAGGGAATTTGTCCTTCCTCTTCCCCTTGCCTTTTCCTTTGGTTTTAATTGATTCTTCTTCTTTCCTTTTCTTCTCAACTTCCTCTTCACTATCAGTCTCAATAGAGAAAACTTTTGCTTTCTTTGTACTTGTCTCTTTTCCTGAGGCATGAGATATCTTCTTCTTTTTCTTGACCAACTAGGGTCCTTCCTTTACTGCTTCATCTGAGTCACAACTTATGTATTTTTTTCTCTTTTGGCCTTTTCTTTTACTCTTCTCCTCTTAGGAGGCTCTTGCTGTACAGAGGCACTGGATGCAGCTCTCTTCTTTGTAGCCATGGTTCCAGAGGATTTTGGAGCAGTAGGAGAGGTGGTATAGGTCCTTGCTAACCTTCTTTTGCTAGGAGTACTCTCTAGAGAAGCAGGTATGCCTATGGATTTCTCCGCAGGGCTCTTTGGTGTAATAATCTCTTCCAATTTTGTTTTCATCTTTTCAACATTTTTCATTATCTCCTTTTCCTTTTGTTTTAAATGTACTTCACTGGATTTTCCTTCATAGGTTCCAAACTTATCTACTACAGGATCTCTTGGTTTGCTTAACATCAGCTCTGCAAGTCCTGTGACTACATCTTCTGCTACTTCATAATCCATTTCTGCAACCCAAACTGTTATAGGTTCCACTGCTTCCATGATGCATTCATCTTTAGTAACCATAAAGGTTATATCCTTCTTGTATTTCTCAACCACATTTGTCGATATCCTTTCTCTCTTGCATTCTCTCTTGAAAGGACTTGAAGAAACCCTATAGCATAGATTTTTGAGTATCTAGGTCTCCAATCCTTCTTAGGTGATCATGAATTTGAATTGTAACACAAATGTTGCTCAACCACACAATATTCTTTGCACCAGGTAACTCTCTAAGAAAGTAAAACAATAAACATATGATAAGGGTACCATTCCAAAAGGGGTATCGAGAATCCTTAGTCTTCTGTAGATTCTCCATCAACTGTTGTCTCAGGAGCTCACATAAATCAATGTCTAGACCCTCTTTCACCATCTGGTGAGCAGTGTATATAGCAGTTCCTAACACAAAGTTCTCTTTGTTAGAGTAATATATATTACAACCAATTACCATCGAAGCATATTTCACAGCTAAATCATTTATGTCATTCATTGTTAGGACACGCTTGTCAAATTTTGCACTAGTAAGTTTCATTACCATCTCATTTTTCACCGACTTCACTGCCGAAACAGTCCCTATAGAGTATAATCCAGTAACCGCCTTGATAGCTTGCTTATTAATCATATGTAGCATGTCCAACCACATGAACTTGTCATGAATACAAATCAACACATACTTAATCCAGTCATCCTCATAACATAAATTTGAAAAATTGTTCCATACATCTACCTTCTTTTCTGTCAAACCCTCAAATTCAAGTTTCAACTCAAAATCATCTCTAGTTAGCTCATTAACCCATATCTCTTTTATCTTTGTATGATCATAGTCATCCAATTTTGCATGGATGTAGATTCACACGTTCTCAGTATGCATTACACTATAGGAAACTTTTGAAAATGCACCTTCTGGATCCGTCTCCATAGATTTGTAGGGGTGCTTCTTGAATTGAGGTCTTGGCCATTCTAAGACATCAATTACTTGAGGGGTAAACATTATGAATCACTTCTAAAACTAGGGTTTTAGTAGGAAATGAAAAATACCTTTGAATTTCTTTGCTGGTAGGGTTTTGCACAATAACTTTGGATCTATTCAAATCACTTCTTCTTTGTTCTTCACTCTTCAAATACTTGATTACAAATGACTTACTAATATGTGAAATCAAATATAAACTCTTTTTCAAAGACCTAAAGTGCATTAATTGCAATGAATAGAGTTAGGTCAAAAAGCTGGCAAACCTTCACTGTGTTGACACAGTCACCTTCAATAACTCTGCAAATCTCTGCAACAAAATATATCATACCGGAAATACCTTCAACAAATCAATAATGTTGGTCTACACATGTACCAGTGTGTTGAAAGCATCAACACCATATCTTTGGTGGGGGTTTAAGGATTTTTTGTTAAAATTCCACCTAAGCCAAAGCTCTTCATCTAGTTTCTAGAGGAAACATCTGCACCAGAAGTTGGCACAGACTCATTCTTCACCTCATTCTCATCTTTCTTCTTCCATACTTTTCTCATTTCCTTCTTTTGCTAAAAATATCAACTTTATTTTGAGGAGCAGGCCTTACATTCTTTCCAGAGTGCCTTGTTTTATTGCACTTGTGACAGGTTAACTTTGATTGCCGAGGATTTCCATTTCTCCTCACATTAGATCTGCAATTAAATGCCTTGTGGCCAAACTTGTTACAATTGTAATAGTATCCATGAAAGGGTTGAGAATTATCCCTATTATTCCTTGACATTTTACTTATGCATTCATTAGTCTTATGTCCCATCTTATTGCAAGCATAACACCTTATAGGATTCTGACTCAACTTAATCCTACATTCAATAGCTTTATGACCAACCTTATTGCAAGTATAACACCTTACAACATTGTGACTAAATTTATTACAAGCATAGCAATTACCATTGAAACTTTGAGGATACCTGATAAGAGCAGTTTGTTTAGGTGCAGGCTTCCTAAAATTCTTCATATTCTTCCTTTGTCTCTTGAAAAGAGTGAATTCATCTTCTTTTGTAACTCTAGAGGCATTATTCTTAGGTTCTTCAGTGTGGGTCTCTTCCTTCTTTATTCAAGACTTTCCTCTTGATTGGAAGTTATCATATAAGTTTGCAGAGGCACTGATCATAAGACTCTTCCCTTTTTCAAAACTAAGGCTTGATTTTTCTTTTGCTGGATTTTGAGAGTTAATTATCTCATCAAGGATTTCAGATCCTCCTTTCAGTTTTAGTCCTTTGTCAATTTGTTCTTTTGCCTTTTCCAGTTCTTTCCTTAGAGTGACAACTTCTTTGAACATTTAGTTGATTTCTCATAGAGCTTGATATTTAAGCAATTTGCAATCCTCTTTTCTTCTTCAACCATGACTTTCAAATTTGAGATCATTTCTTCTACCTCCTTAAGCTTTGTGTCACCTCCCTTATCTCCTTCTATTAGAGTTTTAAGTTTGCCAATTTCTTCTTTTGATTCTTTGGCCGTTGTCTTCAATTTGTCAATTGTCTCTTTTTCTTTCTCAAGCAAGTCTTCATATTCTGCATTCAGTTCTCTTGCTTCATCTAGTTCATCAAGGGATGACTTGAGTTCTCCTTCAAGATCTACTTCACACGCATCAAGATATGGAACCTTTAGGTTCCATTGCTTCTAGATTTGGTTCCAGTACAAATACATCATTGTCCATAACTTCATATTCCATGTGTTCAAGAGTAGGATCTACCTCAGTTGTTAGGCTTTTCAAAGGCACTTAGCTCTAATACCAATTGTTGAACACAATCAGGTGCTGAGAGCGGGGGGTGAATTAGCACACACAAAAACTTAAGTAGATATTTGCAGATAAAACTGAATTACTTAGAGAACAAAATGTAAATTATGCACTACAAGAGTCAACAAGAACACCAAGATTTTTACATGGAAAACCCTAAAATAGGGAAAAACCATGATGAGTGTTAGCTCACAATATATTATGCTCACTACAAAAAGTTACAACTCTGTTTTTGGGCTACAACCCAAGGAAGCTACTACTCCCTGTATTATAACTTTGATTTAGGGTAGAACCCAAGGAAGATACTACTCCCTGAATACCCTGCTCATTGCACTTGGATTTACAAGAATAAATATATGGACTGCTACAAAGTAGACATCTAACTTATGTTGATAATGCAGTCTACTTTTTTTGCTCAATACATATCTTCAAACTGATTCTACACACTTCATATCTTGCACTCTGCTATGCTATATCTGCATTTTAATCTACACCTCACAAAATGAATTTGATCTTCTATAAATATTCTCCACAATACTTCAAAACATTGATTAGGTCGGCCAAAAGGATGAAACGTGTAGCTCGTGGTAAGTCGGCCTATGCACAATTCAAAACATCACCATATATGCACTTGCGGAGATGAAACATAACATGAACTTCACCAAAATAGGTCGACACACCCTTCAATCACCCTTATAATTCTACTATCCATATGAATAGTCACCGCTCAATCACCAAGTCACTTAGGTCATGTCTGCACACAGATGCCAGTGAAGATAAAGCAAGAAACAACCAACTGTTCATAAGAAATGGTACTTGCAGAACACCACACAATCTAAAATTTGGATAGAGTTAACTTCAACTACTATTGATCATCTCCTGAAGACCGTATGCCAAAAAAATTAAATGTGGTGGAATGCGGAGCATTCTAATTTGATCTTAGCAACTCCAAGCTCTATTTGCATAGTCCAATACTTTGTTTCTTATAACTTTCATTGCAGAAGGAGTTAAGAGCTGAAAACTTAGAATTAGACTCCTTGAAGACCCAAAATTCTTATTCTAGAACTCCAGGCCAAGATGTTGCAATGCGGAGAAATGTGGAGCAAATTGCCGATCCTCTGTCTTGGAAAAATATTGTGTTCATGCCTTAGACAATTTTCTCAAAAATACTTGGATGAAAAGATAAGAATGCCATTGCTCCACAACCTCCTAAAAGACACTTATGGGTGCATACCAAGTATGAGGAAGTTCAATATGAGCTTCAGAAGATAGGGTGCTTACAAGTCATTCTTCATTCTTCCAGACTTCAGTAATGCTGACTCTGCATCTACAACATACTATGCCATCTTGTCTACTTCTACAACATACTCTGCCATCTTGTTTTCTTATGCAACATACCTTGCCAAACTCTAAACATCATGCTAATTCTACATCATATTGTGGATAGACATACTATGGGTTGACATCAATGACAACACTATATACATATTGCCAATAGGGTGAAGCTTTTAGAGGGAGTAGATCTTTATTTGTGCTTCACATTAGTAAAATGCAAGATTGGGTGCAGAAGATGTTATTATTGAGTTTATTTGTAGATGTGCAGTTCATATGAAACATAGGGAAATGGTGATGAAAAATATAATATTATTCAAAGGACAAATAGAAATAGATGACTTCTTAAATAAAAATGACATACAAAACATACAGCGAAAAATCAAGATAATAAAATATGTTTTGTGTACTAATGATGCACAATTTGTTGAAAAATTGGTGGTTACAAATCCTAAAAAATGATTTACCTACTAGGAATTGAACGAAGCTAGTGTTAATAGAGATGAAGATGTGTTTTTTATTTTAGGAATTCAACTACCATAGTTGTTGGATTAGATGATACAATATGGGCATAATGGCATGTTAGTAATGAACTCAACATTTGGAACCAATACAATGAAGGTAAAACATGTGATATTATTTTTCTTGTCAAATTTTTCTTTGTACATGGAGTTTGTAATCTTAATCTTTGTACTCTATTATTTTTGTAGTTCTAGAGATGTATAAATTTCTTGCTTTTGATGCTCAACACATAGTTCTATCAATTGCGTGAATAATAATGTCTAGATCATGTGCATCTGATTTAGCATATTGGATGTAACTTTTTCTACAAATAGTTCTCTTAAAGAAGATCAAATAGAGAATCAGTGCATTTATGGTAGATGATGTTGCAAATGAAATTATTGCTACCAAGTGGTTTTCATTTATGTAACTAAAATATTTTTTATTTACCTATTTATAATTTCTTAATGTTGACTATAGGTGTATTGTGGCATCATAGAGAGGTTTTGGGTTGTAAGATATATCTATATTATTGGAATGTTAGGAGAGTACAATTAAAAAAGTTGATCTAGCCAAGGTGAAAAATGATTTTTCTATGAGAGAGATATTTGATAATGTTGAGATCCATTATATATCACTCTCCTAATGAGGAGAAAACCCTATTAGAGATGCTTGGTTATTTGTGGACCATTTTCGAGACATGCATAAAAAAATTATTAACTATTTTTTAGAGTGGTGGATCTAGAGGGTTGAGATGTGGTCTAGATGTTGTCACATCCTTAAGCATGCCATCCAAGAAACAAATGGAGAAATTATATCATACCACTCATATTTGAAGAATCATTTTTTGAAGACCATCCAACACACATCACATAGAAGGATTGATTGGCTGGTTAACCAATTGATCACAGTTGTATACACATATTATTGGTGGATGCAAATCAACAAAGAAAATAAATTCTATAGGAACTTTAGTTTGGAAAAGGTTAAGAATGTCTCTTGGACACGTGCCTTGCAAATTCCTGATGATCACGTGATATTGATGTCATTAGCAACCTATTACATGGGTTCAAAGTGAAACAAATCACAAAATTTATTACCAAGTGTATGGGTCAATGTCAAGTACATGTCTATCTCAGGGTTACACATGTAAGCATGTAGCAAAGGTGAACATGGGGAGGAAAAGAGTTCGCCACATAATTGGAAATGGCATTCCCCTTGTTGATGACATTTCTAATGCGAGCTCATGAGTCTATGGAAATGACATTGACATTGATTTATTAAATCAACTTGTGAGTGTCTTTTGTAGTTTTTTCATACTTTTGTTAATTTCTCTTTAAATTTGGATGGTTATTGTTCCCCTACTAATTGTTTTTGTGTGAACAAATTATGATGTTGTAGACAACCTACCATCCACATTGCATGCACATAATGACATTAAGGAGGATAATTGATATTTCTCAAATATAATGTGCTTTCAAACACTCTGTTATATCCATTGCTTAGGTATATTTTCTACTAATATTTTTATGAGTTAATGTTCAGATTTTAAACCTCGAAGGTGGGGAGGGCATAAACAATTCAAATATTACATACAAAATTTCTTAAAGATTACTTACAAAATACATTAATAACAAATAATATTATATTTACATTTCTCTTTCTAGATTAATAAAAAATGTTTCTTAAAATTTATAAATTTTATTATATTGATAAAATATTATTTTAATTATAAAACAAAATTAATAAAAAATATTTACATTACATTAAATATATATTTAGTAAGCATAAGTTTTCAACAACTTATTAAAAAACCTCTAATAACCTAGATATTCTAAAAAACCTCTAATAACCTAATGACCTCGAAGGTGGGGAGGGCATAAACAATTCAAATATTACATACAAAATTTTCTTAAAGATTACTTACAAAATACATTAATAACAAATAATATTATATTTACATTTCTCTTTCTAGATTAATAAAAAATGTTGATTAATAAAAAATGTTTCTTAAAATTTATAAATTTTATTATATTGATAAAATATTATTTTAATTATAAAACAAAATTAATAAAAAAATATTTACATTACATTAAATATATATTTATTAAGCATAAGTTTTCAACAACTTATTAAAAAACCTCTAATAACCTAGATATTCTTCTACTTGAATATTATATTGCAAAGTTGAATTTTTTATATTTTTATAACAATTAAATTTAAATATCTCTAGGTGCAAGCTAGTAAAGTTGCACTAGAGGTTGCCCATCTCTAGGAGTTGTTGGACCACTAGGGAAATGCCCTTGCACTGTTGCCAGGGTTGTACTTGACTCTACCTTTTCTTAAGGGTGTCGGCGTAGCTGAAGCCAATCAACCAAACATGACCGTGGGGACCATGGCTCTCATTTATGTGGCCCCCCGCCTTAGTCTTCTAGGGACTTTGTTGCCCATGGAGGATGGTCCTATCCCTCAAGACTACCATCTTCTTCTCTAGAGTGGGGAGGTGCTAGCTGGCTTGACACAAATAAGTTTCCTCATCTACAACTCGCCATTTCTTTGACCCGTACTCAACAGCCCCCTGAGGTGAATGAAGATGGAACTGATTCTCTCACTAGTTGGGAGCTAATTGATGATGTCACCCCTAGAGACATTTGGTGGAAGCCTGATGATATATGATCTTCCTCTCTCTGCTGACATGACATTAGCTGCTTAATTTTTTGCGAACTTGGCCCTTTGTTTTTGCTCATCTTTGTTTAGGACTCGATCCTTTTAGACTTTGTGGGTGTGCCCCTTTTTGTGAATATTGTACTATTTCTCTATTATTAATATAATGTTTAATAGAAATTATATTAATCAAAAAATAAAAAATTAAATATCTTTTTATAATTAGTAAAATTAATTTGCAGCACAATAAAGGTAAATTCTTGCAAGTGAAATATGGTACCATGATTATTTACTCATTGTTTCATTAGATCCCAAACAATCTCCAAACTAACAAAGGACCAAAAGTAGAGTTAAGAAAGAGAGGAGAGCGATACATAAATTATGTTAAGACAATGTATGAATTTAACAATAAAGATGGAATTCATTAAAGAAAAGTAAATGGAAATTACAAAATTTTCCAAACTATTTGAGTTTATTTAGGCAAGAAGAGAGTTATAGCGTACTATAAATCTGAATCTTCAAGCACTCATTCACTGAGAATTCACCTAGACAAATTATTTCATAGACATTGTTTCAATCAAGAAAAATATTAAAAATTGCACACACAAAATTCTGCAAACCATAAGCTTAAAAGGAGTATCTAAATATTGTTTGTTTTGGACTTTATTTTTTCTTCATTATGTTTACACCTTTCAATACAAAGAATTTCAATATCATTGAGAAAACAACAATCAAGAAGGCTTCTTAAACTCTCATAGAATAATAAGAAGGCTTCTCAAACTATCATACAATTAGTAAAATATGTCTAGAGTTCATGGCAGTTCTAGAACATCTAATATCATTTCTTCATCAAATGAGCAACAGTCTCTAACTCATCATCTGTCAACTTTTTATTGCTTCCACAACCATAGGACTCCCCCAACAACCTTAAATACATACTAGAAGAAGAAAATGAATATTTTTTGTAATGTATTTGGGAGATTTAAATTAAATAGGGCTTCCATTAGAACACTTTAGATTAACATGTAAGCAAAATATTTCTAATGATAAAAATATCTAAGTTTGAAACTTAAACATTTAAGCTTGATACTAAAACTAAAGAAATTTTTATCAGTATTTCAAAGTTTCAAAATTAAAAATCCAGAATCTAGCCACTAAGAATTTCCTTTCTTGGCCCGAATTCAAGCATAAATTTAGGCTTCTTAATTCAGATCATGATACCTATCAGGCTATCATTGAGGCCATTCCACCTCACATGCTTCATAAGGTAGGAGTTCGCTCTCTCAAGTCATAGTGGAAAGATTGGAAGTGGTATCCTGAGACTCTTTTTCGGAGTTACAAACCTTCTAAAGGATACTCTTGGTTGTATCGCCATTTGTAAATGGTGGAGCAACTTAATCACCGTTGGCATATTCAGTCCTCTCATGGGGCCTGGCACAATGGGTTCAATGTGTTTGGCTATTGTGGTTGAGCCTAAGTTGGCGCATTTTGCTTGGTATTTGTTGTATCAAGGCCTTCCCCTAGGGGATCACTTGGCTCACATGGGCTTTACCATCCCTCACTGCCCATTCTATGGGTGGCTTGAGACTCTCAAGCACCTCTTATGGTTTTGCCCTTGAGTTTAGGAAGCTTGGAATTGGATACGTGATTTGTTTCAACCTTTCAGACCTCATGCTTTTTCTTGGCTTATGGTCTTACTTGGAGATTGGCCCTATCTTCCCTGCCAATATGCCTAGATCTGGTACGCTTTTAGGGTGGAAATTCTTTTTAGCATTTGGAAAGATAGAAATACTGCTATTTTTAATCATTGTTCTACTGATAAGCATTTTTCATTATACACTAAAGCTCTCATTTGCTCTAATGTTCTGATGCAGATTCAAGTGCAAGCTAGCAAAGTTGCACTTGAAGTCGCCCATCTTCAGGAGTTGCTAGACCACTGGGGCAACGCTCCCTGCACTATTGCCCAGGTCTCGCCTGATTCTTCCTCCTCTCGGGGGCGTTGGCGTGGTCGTAGTTAGACTTCTCGTCGTGACCAATGGGACCGTGGAGGCAGTCGTGGTGACCGTGATCATGGCTCTCATTCCCGTGGCGTTTAGCCCTCCAAGGATTCTACTATTCGTGGAGGTTGGTCCTTGCCTTCCAGACCGCCATCTCCCCGATGGGATACTGGTTGACTAGACACTAGTAAGTTTCCTCGGCTCCAACTTGCCATTTCCCCGATTCGCACTCAGCCGGAGGAGGAGGAGGAGAATGAAGATGTCACTACTGCTCTTGATGGCTGAGAGCCTATCGATAATGCTACCCCTAGGACTTCTGGGGGAAACTTGATGATAATCATCTTCCATCTGCTAGTGCTGCTCTTGGAGCTTAATGTTTTTTCTGTCTTTTCTTATTAGACATTATTCTTAGCCTTTGAGGCTGTGGCTTTTATTTTTTTCGCCTTTTAAGACATTTTTTATTCATCCTTTGTGAGTGTGACTATTGACCACCCATCTTTTTTTTTAATATGTACTATTTATTTCTTTAATATAAGTTAAATGAGAGACAAAGAGAGGATCAAACCAAAAAAAAATCGGGAATCCTTAAGAACTCATTTAAATTTTTAACAAAATGAGAATATATTTCAACTGAAAATGCATAAAAAAGTGATTTCAATATTCAAATAGGAGAAAGAAAGAAAAAAGCGAAATATTGTGATTGTTATGATTATATCTAGCAACTAAAACCAAAAAAGACGGCAATTTTTTGTTGAGTTCATAAAGAAAAAACTTTGATTGAATGACGAATATTTACTGCCAAAAATAAATTTCTACTTCATCAAAAGACTCCTACACTTATACTTCCATCTGTTTTCTCCTCCAGGCGTAAGGCAACTGTAACAGAAAGAAGCTTTAGAGACTACAATTACAAATAAAATAATTAAATTGATAATGGTATTCGCAGCACATAGACAACATTGCTCAGAAATATAAAATAAACATCACACACTATAAAAATGTGTTGCAACACAAACAGAAAGGTGGACGTGCCGGAGTGGTTATCGGGCATGACTAGAAATCATGTGGGCTCTGCCCGCGCAGGTTCGAATCCTGCCGTCCACGTTTAATAACAATTTTGATTATCTACTTTTGGAACAAACACAAAGCTCTACAATGATCTGGTAGGTAGAGATGCGTGGTCATTTTCGAAAAAAATCCATTGTGGAGGAATATCGCTGATGATTTTGAATGGATTGCGGTGAAAGATAAATAAGAACCTGCGCACCAGAAGAAGTCTTCTGGCAATAAGATCTTGGGGTAATGGATATACAAATCTTGTACAAGTCCACAGTAATACAGTGGAGGTGTTCTTGGACTTAGTAATGGTTAATTAAAAAAGCTGGAATGGTAGGTGGAGGCAAATTTTTTGGAAGAGTTTAAACTGCCGACAGGTTGACCACAACGAACTTTACCGTGAGTGAAAATTTTAAATTTTCCATCTTATAAGTTATTTTGTTTTTGTTCTTCTAATGATGGATTTGAAACTTAATGTTTTAGCCAAGCAATTATGGCTTTATTACCAGTTGGAGTTTCAGGTTCAGCGAGGAAGGTAGGTTTTTTCAGCTCTCCTAATTTTTTGTCTATTGAAAATGAGGGCAAAGAAGATGGTCCTCAAACAACCACAGCAAAAAGGAAGGAAATTGAAGGCAAGAATTTTTAAGGGAGTAGGTTCCAAATCTACTATAGTAGAATTTCTTACAATATCTCACATAAAGATGAAGGTTTTATCATGGAATGTTATGAGTCCTAATAAAAGGAGGTTGTTCAAGAAGTTAATCTTAGACAAGGACTCAGATGTAGTATTTATTCAAGAGACTAAATAGTTGAGAATCTCTTTTTTAAGGATGTTAGGAAAGTTATGGAGCAAATGGTAGGATGAGGTGATCGACTCTCAAGGACTGTCTTGGGAACTTGGGGCATTATGAAACCCAAGCAAAGTGGTGGTTAATCTTGTTTCTTTAGGGGAGAGCTAGATGTGTTGCTCCTTTCATAGCTTCCAAGGGGACATAGCTAATTTTTTCTTTAATAGCTATGGCCAAACTCAATAATACATTTAAGTTGAGAGTATATAATGAAGTTAAGCACACATTTTTTAGCATTATATATCATCCATATTTTTTACGCAATGATTTTAATCCAATTACATTCTTAGCTCATATATTTGATGGAATGACCTAAGTAACTAAATCTTTCAAGGATTTTAATGAATTTGTGTAATAGTCCAATTTGTTTGATGTAAAACCTAAGAAAGAAGTCTATACTTGGAATAACAAGAGAAAAGGCTTTAGTTATATAGCTAAAAGATTGGACAGATTCTTGGTTACTCAAAGAATGGGATTCTTCTTCTCACATTCTTCTAGTGGTAAGGTCAGATCATTAATCTATCTAGTTGGAGGTGGAGGTTGTAGGCAGAACTTATGGAGCTCTATTTAGATTTTAATTTATGTGGCTAGAGCGTCCAAGTTTTCATTAGATGGTAGAAGAATTGTGGGCAAAAAATAGGGTATAGTTTGGCTATGTTTAGCCTACATCAAAAGTTGAAAATGTTGAAAAGAAAGTTGAGGAGATGGAATATAGAGTATTTGCAAATATTTTTGCAGAGAAAAAAGCTATTAGCAAGGCAGTGGAACAAAATCCTCTTAAAATTTACTCTAAAGGTTTGTCAAGTGAGCTCTTAGAGTTGGAGGATTTGTTTCTTCAAGAAGGGAAGTTGTTAAAGAAACAAGAAATATATTGGCATAAAAAACAAGGACAAATGGGTGTTGAAAGGGGACAAAAAAAACTAAATATTTGCATGCTATATCTTAGGCTAGAAAGTAGGCTAATAGAATTTCTATAATAGAAAATATTAATGGGGCTTATACAAGGAGGTAATTTTTTAAAAAATATGTTGTCTTCAAAAGGTGGGGAGCATGTGGAGGATAGTTCCTTTATAATTTGTATCGCTAAGCTAGTCACAGAAGATGAGAATGTCTAACTAATGAATCATTTCTTGATGGAAGAGGTGCAAAGTGCAGCTTTTATCTTAAAGCGTGATAGTGTGCTAGGCCCAAATGGGCTTCCAACTAGTTTTTTCCTAGAATTTTGGGATATGTTAGGGTAGGATGTTTTGGCCTAGCTATCAACAAATCTATTAGGACTGGTTTGATACTCAAGAAATTTAATTCTACATTTTTGGTGTTAATGTTGAAGAAAGCGGAGATTAAGTCTTTTGAGGGTTTTAGACCTATAGTTTTGTGCACAACTATAACTAAGATTTTCTCTTGTAATGGCAGCCAAGATGAAGACATGTTGATGCAAAATATAATCTCCAAGGAGTAGGCAAGTTTTGTGGAAGGTAGGAAGATCCTGAATTATATTATTATATCTCATGAAATTTTGCATTTGATAAAAAAATTGCAAGTTCTTTCTATGGCTATTAAATTAGATTTGATGTTGATGTAGCCAAGGCTTATGACCAAGTGAAATGATCTTTTCTGAAGAAAGTTCTAGAATCCTTTGGTTTTAGTGGGAAATGTATTAAATAGGTTTTTAACTATGTGACTAACTAGCATGATTTTTTGTGTTAGTCAATGGCGCTTTGGTTGGTTTTTCTGTCACTCTAGAGGCATAAGGTAGGGTGATCCATTGGCTACATACTCATTTATCCTTATAACAGAAGCTTTGGGAAGGTGTATAAATAAGGATTATGAAAGTAAACAAATACAAAGCTTGACATGTGCAACTAGGACAAGTTTGATGTAACTTTTTCAATTTGTGGATGGCACACATCTCTCTTTGGGGTGTTTTTGACAAAGGAAGCTAAGGTTTTCTCAAATATTTTAGAAGAATATGCTAAAGATTTAGGTTAGTTGATTAACACATCTAAATCAAAAATATATTTTTCAATTCAAGTCTCAGAGTTAAGAAGAAATTGTGTAGTATTTTAGAGATAAATGTTGTTTTGCCTAGAAAATATTTGGGGATCCTTCTTTTCACTGGGAAGATAGGAAGTATTATTTGGCACAAAACATTGGATAAAATCCAAGCTAAGTTTATCTTCTTGGAGTGGGAAATGGCTCTACTTGGAGCTAGTTGTCAGCTAAAAATTAAATTTTTGCTTCAACCTATTCCAATTTACATGCTTTGGGTGTTAGTGCTTCCCAAACCAATAAATCATGCTATTGTTTCTATTAATACCTAATATTTCTATCGCATGATGTTGGAGAGGAGAGAAAATTCCCTCTTATGAAATAAAGTGAGATGCGTAACTAGAAATCCTAAGGAGAAGCAAGTGTTAAAGATATGGTTGTTCAAAATTTGGCCCTAGATGCTAAACTAACCTTTCCATATTTAACTAAGTTGTCATTGTTTTGGTGTATTATGTTGTGTTTAAATATATGGGTGATGTTCTAGATTTAATGTTTTTCACTAAAGATAATATTAAAGGTGGTTCAACAATATGGAATTTATGGTGATGTCCAAAAATCTTATTGCGGCTCGCCTGATATGGAATATAGGTAATAGTAGTAGGGAAGTTTTTTGACAGCATTCATGGGCTAGGTATAATGTGTGAGGACCGCCCTTTCTACTACTATTGTTATGACTATTTACAGTACTGTTATTGTTACTTTCATATTTGTGGGATAGCAATTCCCGGAATTTGTCAGACTATTTAACTTTATTATGTTTTCGGAAAAACTAATTGGGTGATGTTTGGATAAGTTACTTTTCAGAAAAATGAATTAGGGATGATGGAAAAATTGTAATATGATTTTTTTAATTATGTTAAATTGTACTAAGGCATGAGAATGCATGTGTTATTTAAGTTGCTTCGGCTATGATGAATTTATGTGGTTACTGATCTTGTAATTGAGTGTGCAGGGACTACTAATCAAACCACAGATTTCGGAGATCATTCCACACCTTGTTAATTGTTATTCCCTGTTAAGCCGATCTGGTTCCACGAAGAACCAAGATCTCTTTGTGTTTGATGTCTTGATGTAATGTGGTCTTTCGTATGGTCGAGTGGGTTAGGTTACCCTCATGTATCATGATTTTTATAAGTAAGTGTTGTTAAGAGATTGAATTTGAAATTTCTATTTTTCTTTAAATTATGAGGCCCTTTTTCTTGTGCTTTACCTTGACCTGGGGTGTCTTGTTTGGGTTAAAATTGACCCTGGGTTCTACCCCATGGGTCCAGGGGCCCATTTGGCATGGGTAACCCTTGAGTAACCTCCATCTAGTCAACTTAACCTTCCCCTGAAGTTAAGTGGCGAAAATTGGAGGTAGGAGGGGACATGATGGGTTGTACCAACACTCAACCCATCCCCTCTACTTTACCCTAGATAAGAGATGCCATCCATTAGTAAAAGTTACCTCTTCTTTAGTAAGATTCCCCCATGTACTATGGGGACACCCATGTGAAGAAAGGAGAAAGAGGCATGGGTCACCTGTCTTGTTCCCATTTAACTCTTTTTTTTATTTTTCCCATGAGAAAGTGGAGTCACATGAAAGGAATAAGGAGTACCCTTGGGAATGGAGAGTGACATAAGCCACCTGGACAGAATAGTGATTTTTGGGAAGGGTGAGGAGGTGACAAGTGTCACTTCCCCATTTCTCAAAATTAGAAAGAAAGAGAATTTTGGGTTATTTATTTTCAAATTTTGGGATGAGAGGGAGTTAGTTGAATTTTGGGGAAAATCTTTCATCTTTGGCCTTACCAAAAATAGAGAAGTTAGTTTGGAAGATAGAGAAGGGAGAGGGAGTTGGTGGCTAAGCTTGGAAGTGAACTCTGTGGACTCTGCAACAACTTCATTCCAGGAGGGCTTTGCAAGGTTGGTCTGAATTTTACCTTTGTTTTGGTAGAACTGAAATGTGTATGAAATGTGTTTGGAATATGTGTTTAAATTTGTTTTCTGTGGGGTTCTTGTCGGGTGTTTGACAGAGCGTCTCCCACTTGGGAGAAATGCTCATCAAGTTTGGGGTAGGGGAGGAGAGATCCTCCTCGGGTGCATACCTGTTCCATCTTTTGGGATGTTGAAAGCCTTGAGGGCATGTATCTGTGACTGTATTTTGACTTGAGAGTCAAATACAGATTTCTTACAAATTGTGATCACACTTGGTTGAGACCAAGAGAAATTTATATGAGTTCTTTTATCTGTCAGGGTGACACTCTGGAGTCGAGTGTATCCACTCTCCTGCCCCTTATGAAACTCACTGTAGTTGAGTTTCCGTAATGTGTAAAATAGCCACGGGTGTATGTGTGCTTTGGGATTGTTGTTGTTTCTGTTGTGAAGTGGAGTGTTTGAGTACCCAGGTGTGAGTATGGTCTCCCTAGCTCGGGGGTGACCCTCTTGCGGGTCTACGGTAGGGAGGAGAGCTAGACAAGTGGTATTGTCTTCTTGTTTGTCTTTGATACGCAGGTTTTTCTCTTGGAGCTTCTGGTTGGCTATTTATGAAGAAACAGATTATCTTCTTGTCATGAGAATTAGGCCTGGTTCATTTCATAGAGATGAAGAGGGAACACCTCTCTTGTTATTGTTGTAAATTACTGATATTCTGGGAGTGAAGAAAATCACCTCCCTGGTCTTGTTATTATTGGACTTTTATTGGTTGTCATAAGTTTTCAGTTGTATACGGTTTGGGAGGAGAAAGTTCATATCTGGGAAGTTGGTATTCATGATTGTGAAACTGTAATGTGAATGTGCTTAAATTTTTAAGTTGATGTTTACAACCTTTGTTCAATAGCAATTTTTGTGTTTCAAGTATTACTGAAAGAAATAAATTCGTTTTTGCAACTTAATCTGAGTTGTTTACATTTGAAAGTTTGGAATTGCTTCTTTAGTTGAAATACTAGTTCCCTTTTAATGTTGAAATGGAAAAGACAGTTTTTAAATATTTGAGTTTTCTCCATAATAATGGATTCTGTTAATTTAGAAGAATTAGAGGAATTCTAGCATGTAAATATAATCTGTTTGTAAATTTACAAGTCTTATATGTTTATAACAATGGAAAAATTTATACTTATACTAAGGGAAGAGCTATTTATCATTTGGTGAAATTGGGATATATATATATATATATATTTATATCTAATTGTTATGACAATTTCTTTATACTATGTTGATTTGGAGAAAATGCATAGAGTAGTGAATTAAAAAAAAAATTGTCGAAATTGGAATTATACAAAAATAATATTTTTCTCTAAATACTTTATAAATATATATATAGAGATATATATATATTTCTCATTTTGAGTAATTATCATTTTAGAAAATAATAGAGAAATTGAAAGTAATTATAATTGTTATATATATACATATATATATATATATATATTTATATATGAATATATAAATATATATATATATATATATATATTTGAAGATATTTTATTATTGATAATAATCAACGAACGGAGAAAGACTGTCAAAAAAAAAAATTAAGCCGCGGGTAACAAATTACACAGTCGTTATTTACTATGGGCGGTGGGGAAGAAAACCCCACCGCAGGTTTTTTGTCATATTTGGAGGTGTGGAGTGGGGCGGAGCCCCACCCACACCCCACGTCGTGGGAATGTGGGTGGGGCTCCGCCCCACTCCACATCTTCCCCCCTCCTCCATACCCTTATGCCTCCCGCGGATTTTGGCTGCCGCTTTGCGGCCACCTTAAACCCCCGTCCGCCGCTCTGCGGCCACCTCAGATCCCCGTCCACCGCTCTGCGGCCACCTCAGATCCCCGTCCGCCGCTTTGCGGCCACCGCCGCCCATGGCCGCCATCTGCTGTGGGTTGAAAGCCATAAAAAAATGTAGGGCTTGGGCCCTAACATATGAATGGGTGATTTGGTAAATAAATTCAGTTTATTTTTATATAGCTCTATATATAGGCATATATATATATATATTATATATATGTCTATGTATATAGCTATATATATAATATAAGAATGATTAGATACATCTGTATATATATGTATGTATATATATATATATATATATATATATATATATATATATATATATATATATATATATATATATATATATATATATATATATATATATATATATATATAAAGGTTTAAGTTGTGGGAAACCAATTTGTTCATTTTTGAGATATTAAAATAAATATATTTTATGTATATATATATATATATATATTTATATTTATTGGGCCCTCGTTTAAAAAAATCGTTAATAACTATATTTCATGGATATGGAAAAAAAAAAATTATATATATATATATATAAATAACCATTATATTCACACAGGAGATGTTATTAAGTTTCAAACACAACTACCAAAGAAGCTATATTACCTTGAACAGAGTTTTATAAAGTGGTGAACCACCTACACCTGTTGACAACGTCATACGAGTTACAAACAGTGTATGAATCGTAATTATGAGTAACAGTAACAACAGTAATTCTAAACAAGAGAAAATAAAATTATAATGTAAAGAGAGTTTAGGAATATTCAGTGATACTCTGGAAAGAGATTCTCGGAAGTTTCAACTAAAAACATACTAACAATCACCCGGAAAATGAAGAGGAAAATTACACAACTCCTTACTCAAAAGAACACTGGAAATAAACTTAAGAAGCCACCACTGACGATCCTTGTGGCCATATTAATCTCAACTGTAGCAAACAATCTCATATGTAAACCTGTAAGAGGTTCCGAAGAAGGAAAAACTAACATTAGAAAACACAGAGGAGAAAATGCGCGACATATCTCACACGGGATAAGAGAACTAAGTTGACGGACCCTTCTGTCAATTGTGCTTTGGAACAAGTTGACTAAGTATTTACGAAGAGGAGGAACCTAGATCGGGGAAGATTAGGAGACCGAGTCCAGCGAAATAGTAAACCAGCCTATGTGACCGAGATCATCCTGAAATTAGGTTTAATATCAACAATAGCTGCAGTAATAACCCTGATTGACGTAAATCACGAAGAAAGGACAGGATGCACATAAAGAAAGTATAGAAAATGAAAGAGAGAGAGAGACCGAAATATAAACACACTAAATGAACTAAGAGATAGTTAAGGTAAGGGCGATAAAGATATAATCCAACTTAAGAACTTGTGGAAAGGGAAGAGAGGGCAACCAAACCGCCTTGTTGAAAATGCTAAGTCATAGGATGGGTATGTTTCAGGAAACAAGAGAGGAGACAGACAACCGTGCCTGGCTGAAAAATGACTAAATAGGGAGATCACTAGCCGGTTTAGTTGGAACAAGGCGTCGAAGGGAGTGGTTCCTCTATCAGCGAACCACGTGCGTAAATGAGTGCAGCGTAATTCCCACTAACGCCGTAAGGCATTCTGCTACCGAACATTGCCGAGGGTTCGATTTAAGAACTTGGGTAATCTCACTCTTGCAATGACGTTAGCAGCGTCGTAGCGACCCTCTTGTTGATCTATATGTTTCCGTTTGCACGCCATTGTACTTGTATTCCGCCGATGAGTATAGTGTTTCGCCATGAGAGAACACCGTTGAGCATGCGTACGCATGCGAAAGGGGTTTTTAGGACGGTGTGAGAAAAGTTTTTCATATCTCGTGTCATAACCACATGACAGATGTGGCTATGACACGTGCGATGTGTGTTGTGACCACAAGGAAAATGTGGGCATGACATTTGGTATCAGAGCCAAGTTTGTAAACACTGGGCGTATTTGGGCACGTTATTATTCCGCAACTTTGGCTAATTAGTTTCTACCTTGTTTTGTAGGATGCCTCCCCGACGTGTTCGACGAGCGCGATCACGCCATACAGCGTCTGTCGAGGTGCACAGCGATTCCTCAGCCGAGGGACTGGCACCCGCAGATTCAGCAGCACCACCTGCACCACCTGTGCCACAAGCACTACTAGTACCACAGGCGACACCAGTAGCGGATATAGGTCCACAGATCTTACAGGCACTACAGACTATGCTAGACAGGTTACCACCAGTGATTCCTGAGCCACGTATAGAGCCTCGTGTTGCTCCGCGAGAGGAGCCACGTGCCGAGTCACGTATTGAGCCACGTATGGAGCCCCGCGTTGATCCACTAGCGGTGAGACGTGTGGAGCCCTTCGTTGAGATTCCTGACACAACAGTAGAGGAGGTAGGGTCGGCCTCCCGAGCACGGAGCAGGAGTCCTCCGAGACTTTTGAGACAAGAACAGGTTCAGCAGGGAGTATATGAGGATGGTGTGGAAGAGCCACTTGGGAGACTTAGAGACAGAGGGGACCCTATCAGAGATCTACTGAGGCTCAACCCACCCACCTTCGCAGGAGCTACAGAGGGAGCTGTGGCCGAGGCTTGGCTAATTAGCTTAGACAGGTGTTTCGCATTGCGACCGTATGAGAGCAACACGAAAGCACGAGTGGCAGTTCATCTTCTTAGGGATGCAGCAGCCACCTGGTGGCGCACAGAGGAGTGCAAGCGCCGACTCTCCGTGGATACACTCACATGGGACACCTTCATTGAGCGCTTCAATGCGCGGTATTTGTCCGAACATTATAGACAGCGCAGAATTGATGAGTTTCATGATCTACAGCAGAGGGGACTCACCGTTACTCAGTATGAGAGCCGATTTATAGAACTTTCTCGTTATGCGGAATACCTCCATGACGAGAAAATCTTAATACACAAATTCATCAGGGGGCTAAATCACGGGATATCAGGACCAGTTCGTATGGCAAATCCCCAAACCATGAGCGAGGCTGTTGAAAAGGCCCTTATATCAGAGGAAATTCAGGGACGAGGACAGAATTCACGCTCACAGTACCAGGAACGAAATCCCCAACAACAACAAAATTTCTGAAGGCCTCAAAACACAACACAGAGAGGAGGATATAATGCTTCATCATTACCTCCTAGGCCTCCACAGCAACAGCAACATCAGCAAAAATCCAAATTTCAACAGAGGGGACAGGGAGGACAGAACCGTGGATGGCAGCAGCAGGGACCACGCAGGGATCAGAGACAGCAGGGTTCATCGGCAGGACCCGCAAGGTCCCAGCAGTCTTACAGAGGCTCACAGGGATCCACCGGACGGACCGGGCAACAACAATCGGGCAGAACACAGTCAGGGCAGTTACAGGTTAGAGGACCATGTTATGTATGTGGTGGGGCAGGGCATCTGGCTAGAGAGTGTCCGCAGGGATTTACTGCAGGGGGTCAGCCCCGATCAGGAGGGTCTGAGCAGACCGTAGGTGACGTGGGCAGATCTCACCACATGTTTGCAGCGGTTGATAACCGCCAGGCCGATTTTCAGGCTTCTGTCATCGAGGCAGCAGGTACGATTAGAGACTTTCCCATCTCGATCCTTTTTGATTCAGGAGCTACTGACTCTTTTTTGTCTACATCGTTAGTGGAGCGTTGCAGGCTGGTGGTTTCTAGGCAAGACATTAGGTGGGAAGTTGAGTTGGCCTCAGGGGCTAGGATGTCAGTAGATACCTTGGTTAAAGACTGTGAGATCACATTGGGACCCTTCACCACAATATGCGACCTTAGGATTATGCCATTAGGGTCTTACGGAGTAGTTCTGGGTATGGATTGGCTTGCGGCACATAGAGCCAAGCTTGATTGTCGCCAGAGAACGATTAGCTGTTTAGATGATCATGGTTCGTCGGTTGAGATAGTGGGCATTCAAAAGCCCACGGCGGTTCGTATGATATCCGCACAACAGCTTAAGCGCTGTATGCGGAGGGGATGTCAGATGTTTGCCATCACAGTCAGTGATAGAGCAGAGGATGAACCTGAGGCTACTTTAGATGATCACCCTATCCTTAGAGAGTTTGCCGATGTATTCCCACCAGAACTACCTGGTATGCCTCCACGTAGAGAAGTGGACTTCTACATCGACTTAGTGCCAGGTGCAGAGCCGATATCCCGCGCACCCTATAGAATGACGACCCATGAACTCACAGAACTTAAGCTGCAGTTGGAAGAATTACTTGAAAAGGGACACATCCGACCTAGCGTTTCACCATGGGGCGCACCAGTGATCTTCGTGAAGAAGAAGGATGGGTCTCTTCGTCTATGCATGGACTACAGGCAGTTGAACAAGGTGACGGTGAAGAATCGTTATCCTCTACCTAGGATTGACGACCTTTTTGATCAGATGCAGGGAGCCAGAGTGTTCTCGAAAATCGATCTAAAATCTGGGTATCATCAATTGCGCATCACGGAGTCAGATATTCATAAAACTGCTTTTCGAACCAGATATGGCCATTATGAATTCACAGTGGTACCTTTCGGGTTGACGAACGCTCCTGCAGTATTCATGAGTCTCATGAACGGGGTGTTCCGTACATACCTAGACCGGTTCGTGATCATATTCCTAGATGACATTCTGATTTATTCACGGACTGAGGAGGAGCATGTAGAGCACTTGCGTCAAGTTTTGCAGAAATTACGAGAGCAGCAACTTTATGGCAACTTGGCGAAGTGTGCCTTCTTCAGGACAGAGGTGCAGTATTTGGGACACATTTTATCAGGCGATGGCATCTCTGTAGATCCATCTAAAATTAGAGCAATCCAGGAGTGGCCGGCACCCACGAACGTGACAGAGGTCAGAAGCTTTATGGGGTTAGCTGGGTATTATCGTCGGTTTGTCGAAGGTTTCTCCAGGATAGCACATCCCATTACTTCCCTTCAGCGAAAAGGGAAGGGTTTCACTTGGACCGAGCAGTGTGAAAAGGCTTTTGGAGTCCTCAAAGAACGTCTTACGAGCGCTCCTATTTTAGCAGTTCCAGATCCTTCAGAAGAATTTGTAGTTTGCACAGATGCATCATTAGAAGGTTTGGGAGCCGTGCTTATGCAGGATGGTCGAGCGATCGCATACGAATCGCGGAAACTAAAGACACATGAGTTAAACTATCCTACGCACGACTTAGAGCTTGCAGCTGTTGTTCATGCCTTGGTTCGCTGGAGACACTTTCTTTTAGGGCGACGCTTTGAACTCCATTCAGACCATCATAGTTTGTAGTATATTTTTACGCAGCCTAATTTGAACGCCCGCCAACGGCGTTGGATGGAATTCCTATGCGAATATGACTTCGATGTCCATTATATAAAAGGGAAGGAGAACGTGGTCGCTGATGCTTTGAGTCGAAGACGCCACGAGAACCAGACCCTGACCTTGAAGATGGACTTGAAGGATCGCATCTTACAGCATCTGCCGGAGGACGAATGGTTTCTTGAAGTGCAGCAGGCAGTACTAAATCAGAAGGCCCTTGAGGGCAAATTTACAGGATATACCCTTGATTCTGATGGAATGCTTCGACATTGGCAACGTATCTATGTACCCCATGTGGGTAATCTTCGTACAGTAATCCTATCAGAGGCTCATAGAGCACCCTACGCAGCACACCCAGGAGTGAAGAAGATGCATGCTGATTTACGACAGCTTTATCATTGGGCTGGGATGAGGCGTGACATTGCCGAATTTGTTGCTCGTTGCCTGGAATGTCAGAGGGTTAAGGCCGAACATCAGCATCCAGCGGGACTGTTGTACCCTCACGAGATACCTGAATGGAAATGGGATACCATTTCTATGGATTTTATCGTTGGACTACCCATGTCATCACGTCGCCATGATGCTATTATGGTGACAGTTGACAAGCTGACCAAAGTGGCGCATTTTTCACCAATATGTACAACATACAATGCACCATCAGTGGCAAAGGTGTTTCTTGATCAGATTGTTAGACTTCATGGGATACCTCGCCGCATTATATCTGACAGAGACTCCGTATTCACTTCATCGTTCTGGAAAGCCTTACATCAGGCGTTGGGCACACAGCTCAACTTCAGTTCTGCATATCATCCGGAAACTGATGGACAAACAGAGAGAGTTAACCAGGTGTTAGAAGACATGCTTCGCATGTATGTGATGGATCACCAGTCTAGATGGGAGGAGTACCTGTATCTAGTTGAATTCGCCTACAATAATGGGCATCATAGCTCGTTGGGTATGCCTCCTTTCCAGGCATTATATGGCAGACCATGCAGAACACCTTTGAGTTGGGATCGTATAGAGGACAGAACAGTCATCGGCCCAGAGATAGTTCAGAATATGGAACTGCAAGTTAAACAGATAAGACAGAGGCTTCTGGAAGCACAGGACAGGCAGAAAAAGTATGCTGATGCTAAAAGGACAGACCGAAGCTTCTCTGTGGGGGAAAGAGTATTTTTGAGAGTGCGGCCGCACAAAAGTCCAATCCGTTACGGAAAAGGCTCTAAACTCGCACCTCGATTTGTAGGACCTTTCAAAATCTTGGAGCGGATAGGACCAGTAGCCTATCGTCTAGCCTTGCCACCTAGCCTGTCACGTATCCACGATGTATTTCATGTATCAGTTTTACGTCAATATATTTCTGACTTATCTCATGTGTTGGATTGGAGTGCTCTTCAGGTAGAGGCAGACGGACAACTGGCGTTGGAGCCAATTCGCATATTGGCTCGACGGAAGCTGGCCCTTCGAGGTCGAGAGCTGGACCAGGTTAGAGTCCAATGGGACTTATACGACGAAGTCACTGCAACATGGGAAGATGCAGAGCGATTGAAGACCCTGTATCCTCACCTTTTTGACGACTTCCAGGAGGAAGTACCGTCTTAGGGGGAGAGGATGTGAGGACCGCCCTTTCTACTACTATTGTTATGACTATTTACAGTACTGTTATTGTTACTTTCATATTTGTGGGATAGCAATTCCCAGAATTTGTCAGACTATTTAACTTTATTATGTTTTCGGAAAAACTAATTGGGTGATGTTTGGATAAGTTACTTTTCAGAAAAATGAATTAGGGATGATGGAAAAATTGTAATATGATTTTTTTAATTATGTTAAATTGTACTAAGGCATGAGAATGCATGTGTTATTTAAGTTGCTTCGGCTATGATGAATTTATGTGGTTACTGATCTTGTAATTGAGTGTGCAGGGACTACTAATCAAACCACAGATTTCGGAGATCATTCCACACCTTGTTAATTGTTATTCCCTGTTAAGCCGATCTGGTTCCACGAAGAACCAAGATCTCTTTGTGTTTGATGTCTTGATGTAATGTGGTCTTTCGTATGGTCGAGTGGGTTAGGTTACCCTCATGTATCATGATTTTTATAAGTAAGTGTTGTTAAGAGATTGAATTTGAAATTTCTATTTTTCTTTAAATTATGAGGCCCTTTTTCTTGTGCTTTACCTTGACCTGGGGTGTCTTGTTTGGGTTAAAATTGACCCTGGGTTCTACCCCATGGGTCCAGGGGCCCATTTGGCATGGGTAACCCTTGAGTAACCTCCATCTAGTCAACTTAACCTTCCCCTGAAGTTAAGTGGCGAAAATTGGAGGTAGGAGGGGACATGATGGGTTGTACCAACACTCAACCCATCCCCTCTACTTTACCCTAGATAAGAGATGCCATCCATTAGTAAAAGTTACCTCTTCTTTAGTAAGATTCCCCCATGTACTATGGGGACACCCATGTGAAGAAAGGAGAAAGAGGCATGGGTCACCTGTCTTGTTCCCATTTAACTCTTTTTTTTATTTTTCCCATGAGAAAGTGGAGTCACATGAAAGGAATAAGGAGTACCCTTGGGAATGGAGAGTGACATAAGCCACCTGGACAGAATAGTGATTTTTGGGAAGGGTGAGGAGGTGACAAGTGTCACTTCCCCATTTCTCAAAATTAGAAAGAAAGAGAATTTTGGGTTATTTATTTTCAAATTTTGGGATGAGAGGGAGTTAGTTGAATTTTGGGGAAAATCTTTCATCTTTGGCCTTACCAAAAATAGAGAAGTTAGTTTGGAAGATAGAGAAGGGAGAGGGAGTTGGTGGCTAAGCTTGGAAGTGAACTCTGTGGACTCTGCAACAACTTCATTCCAGGAGGGCTTTGCAAGGTTGGTCTGAATTTTACCTTTGTTTTGGTAGAACTGAAATGTGTATGAAATGTGTTTGGAATATGTGTTTAAATTTGTTTTCTGTGGGGTTCTTGTCGGGTGTTTGACAGAGCGTCTCCCACTTGGGAGAAATGCTCATCAAGTTTGGGGTAGGGGAGGAGAGATCCTCCTCGGGTGCATACCTGTTCCATCTTTTGGGATGTTGAAAGCCTTGAGGGCATGTATCTGTGACTGTATTTTGACTTGAGAGTCAAATACAGATTTCTTACAAATTGTGATCACACTTGGTTGAGACCAAGAGAAATTTATATGAGTTCTTTTATCTGTCAGGGTGACACTCTGGAGTCGAGTGTATCCACTCTCCTGCCCCTTATGAAACTCACTGTAGTTGAGTTTCCGTAATGTGTAAAATAGCCACGGGTGTATGTGTGCTTTGGGATTGTTGTTGTTTCTGTTGTGAAGTGGAGTGTTTGAGTACCCAGGTGTGAGTATGGTCTCCCTAGCTCGGGGGTGACCCTCTTGCGGGTCTACGGTAGGGAGGAGAGCTAGACAAGTGGTATTGTCTTCTTGTTTGTCTTTGATACGCAGGTTTTTCTCTTGGAGCTTCTGGTTGGCTATTTATGAAGAAACAGATTATCTTCTTGTCATGAGAATTAGGCCTGGTTCATTTCATAGAGATGAAGAGGGAACACCTCTCTTGTTATTGTTGTAAATTACTGATATTCTGGGAGTGAAGAAAATCACCTCCCTGGTCTTGTTATTATTGGACTTTTATTGGTTGTCATAAGTTTTCAGTTGTATACGGTTTGGGAGGAGAAAGTTCATATCTGGGAAGTTGGTATTCATGATTGTGAAACTGTAATGTGAATGTGCTTAAATTTTTAAGTTGATGTTTACAACCTTTGTTCAATAGCAATTTTTGTGTTTCAAGTATTACTGAAAGAAATAAATTCGTTTTTGCAACTTAATCTGAGTTGTTTACATTTGAAAGTTTGGAATTGCTTCTTTAGTTGAAATACTAGTTCCCTTTTAATGTTGAAATGGAAAAGACAGTTTTTAAATATTTGAGTTTTCTCCATAATAATGGATTCTGTTAATTTAGAAGAATTAGAGGAATTCTAGCATGTAAATATAATCTGTTTGTAAATTTACAAGTCTTATATGTTTATAACAATGGAAAAATTTATACTTATACTAAGGGAAGAGCTATTTATCATTTGGTGAAATTGGGATATATATATATATATATATATATATATTTATATCTAATTGTTATGACAATTTCTTTATACTATGTTGATTTGGAGAAAATGCATAGAGTAGTGAATTAAAAAAAAAATTGTCGAAATTGGAATTATACAAAAATAATATTTTTCTCTAAATACTTTATAAATATATATATAGAGATATATATATATTTCTCATTTTGAGTAATTATCATTTTAGAAAATAATAGAGAAATTGAAAGTAATTATAATTGTTATATATATACATATATATATATATATATTTATATATGAATATATAAATATATATATATATATATATATATATTTGAAGATATTTTATTATTGATAATAATCAACGAACGGAGAAAGACTGTCAAAAAAAAAAATTAAGCCGCGGGTAACAAATTACACAGTCGTTATTTACTATGGGCGGTGGGGAAGAAAACCCCACCGCAGGTTTTTTGTCATATTTGGAGGTGTGGAGTGGGGCGGAGCCCCACCCACACCCCACGTCGTGGGAATGTGGGTGGGGCTCCGCCCCACTCCACATCTTCCCCCCTCCTCCATACCCTTATGCCTCCCGCGGATTTTGGCTGCCGCTTTGCGGCCACCTTAAACCCCCGTCCGCCGCTCTGCGGCCACCTCAGATCCCCGTCCGCCGCTCTGCGGCCACCTCAGATCCCCGTCCGCCGCTTTGCGGCCACCGCCGCCCATGGCCGCCATCTGCTGTGGGTTGAAAGCCATAAAAAAATGTAGGGCTTGGGCCCTAACATATGAATGGGTGATTTGGTAAATAAATTCAGTTTATTTTTATATAGCTCTATATATAGGCATATATATATATATATTATATATATGTCTATGTATATAGCTATATATATAATATAAGAATGATTAGATACATCTGTATATATATGTATGTATATATATATATATATATATATATATATATATATATATATATATATATATATATATATATATATATATATATATATAAAGGTTTAAGTTGTGGGAAACCAATTTGTTCATTTTTGAGATATTAAAATAAATATATTTTATGTATATATATATATATATATATATATATATATATATATATATATATTTATATTTATTGGGCCCTCGTTTAAAAAAATCGTTAATAACTATATTTCATGGATATGGAAAAAAAAAAATTATATATATATATAAATAACCATTATATTCACACAGGAGATGTTATTAAGTTTCAAACACAACTACCAAAGAAGCTATATTACCTTGAACAGAGTTTTATAAAGTGGTGAACCACCTACACCTGTTGACAACGTCATACGAGTTACAAACAGTGTATGAATCGTAATTATGAGTAACAGTAACAACAGTAATTCTAAACAAGAGAAAATAAAATTATAATGTAAAGAGAGTTTAGGAATATTCAGTGATACTCTGGAAAGAGATTCTCGGAAGTTTCAACTAAAAACATACTAACAATCACCCGGAAAATGAAGAGGAAAATTACACAACTCCTTACTCAAAAGAACACTGGAAATAAACTTAAGAAGCCACCACTGACGATCCTTGTGGCCATATTAATCTCAACTGTAGCAAACAATCTCATATGTAAACCTGTAAGAGGTTCCGAAGAAGGAAAAACTAACATTAGAAAACACAGAGGAGAAAATGCGCGACATATCTCACACGGGATAAGAGAACTAAGTTGACGGACCCTTCTGTCAATTGTGCTTTGGAACAAGTTGACTAAGTATTTACGAAGAGGAGGAACCTAGATCGGGGAAGATTAGGAGACCGAGTCCAGCGAAATAGTAAACCAGCCTATGTGACCGAGATCATCCTGAAATTAGGTTTAATATCAACAATAGCTGCAGTAATAACCCTGATTGACGTAAATCACGAAGAAAGGACAGGATGCACATAAAGAAAGTATAGAAAATGAAAGAGAGAGAGAGACCGAAATATAAACACACTAAATGAACTAAGAGATAGTTAAGGTAAGGGCGATAAAGATATAATCCAACTTAAGAACTTGTGGAAAGGGAAGAGAGGGCAACCAAACCGCCTTGTTGAAAATGCTAAGTCATAGGATGGGTATGTTTCAGGAAACAAGAGAGGAGACAGACAACCGTGCCTGGCTGAAAAATGACTAAATAGGGAGATCACTAGCCGGTTTAGTTGGAACAAGGCGTCGAAGGGAGTGGTTCCTCTATCAGCGAACCACGTGCGTAAATGAGTGCAGCGTAATTCCCACTAACGCCGTAAGGCATTCTGCTACCGAACATTGCCGAGGGTTCGATTTAAGAACTTGGGTAATCTCACTCTTGCAATGACGTTAGCAGCGTCGTAGCGACCCTCTTGTTGATCTATATGTTTCCGTTTGCACGCCATTGTACTTGTATTCCGCCGATGAGTATAGTGTTTCGCCATGAGAGAACACCGTTGAGCATGCGTACGCATGCGAAAGGGGTTTTTAGGACGGTGTGAGAAAAGTTTTTCATATCTCGTGTCATAACCACATGACAGATGTGGCTATGACACGTGCGATGTGTGTTGTGACCACAAGGAAAATGTGGGCATGACATAATGACCCTTAGCTAAAATATTCATATAGATTTCTTAGATCTAGAAAAATGCAATGAAAATCATCAAAACATTCATAAAAATTACTTAGATCTAAAATGCCTGCATAAAATAAATAAATATGCACATATAAATTGGCTAGAACAAAGTATTTCATTCACACATTTCATTCAAATGATTACATATATTTGAGATGCTACAAATATTTATTGATAATCAAGTCTACAATGATTACAAAAGTATTCTAAAAACAACCAAAATACTAAAATATCCAAATGTTGTTGTAGTCCTCTAGATTGAAGTGCTATTTTTTTATGTTCTCCTTGTTCAAAGATCAATAATCAATACACATCCACATGGTGCCATCCTTTTTCTTCACAAGAACCACAGATGAATCAAATGGGCTAGAACTAGGCTTGATGTAACTCATTTTCAAGAGCTCTTTTATGTCTTTTTCTATCTCTTCTTTATACATTCTTGGGTGGTGGTAAGGAGTGGTTATGACTAGCTTAGAGCCTGGTTCCAACTCTATGAAATGTTGGAATCCATTGTCAAGTGGTACTCCTGGAGGCAAATCACTAAAAACCATATGATGCTTATCCAAAATATTCTAAATATCAACATGATATGTGCCTTGCTTACTCATGGATATATTTGTGGTCATAAAAAATAACTTGCTACCTAAGCAACTTGTCCCTTGCAAAAGGATCTCTCCATTATTTTAGTTGTAAAAAGGCATGCTTTCCCATCAGAAATTCCTCTAAACACAACATATTTTCTTCAAATCTAAGTTTAAGCTCCATGGATTGATAATTATATGAGAAATTTCCAAGGGAGTGCAACCATTGCACACCCAAAACCATGTCAGTTATCCTAAACCCACAACATAAAAATTATTACACACCTTATGGTCTCCCATGGCTATATTGAGTTTTTAAATTATTTTGGTGCATGGAATGATGAATCCATCAGAAACAATGAGATTGAATCCTTCAAAATATTTCAAAATTTGGTCCTCTCTTAAACACCAAGCCTTCATCAATGAAATTGTGGGTGGCCTTACTATTAATAAGCATTGTGATCCACTATTTGAATAGCACTTCTCAAACCCCGAAAGGATGATATCAAGGTGTTCCTGAAAGAGTTGTGAGTGTACATGCATTGGTGTCTTCATCCTCCATTTTTTAGGTTCACACTCTTCTATGACTAGTTGTGGCCCAAGTTCTTTAGAATCTAAATCATCATCAAATATTACCTCATTGTAATGGACTTGGCCTTTGCCAAGGCATCTATGACTAGGTTCCCATGGGTTCTTGTAGGAAAAGCATAGTTTCTTCCTTTTGAGTTCATTTCTGTTGTAGTCAAATGTCTTCCTTATAGTAGGTGGTGGAGGTGTGATCTTCTGTAGGTATGAATAAGATCCCCCTTTTTGGATTTTTCCTTTGTGTTAACCAAAGGCAAGTGCTTTAGGTGGAAACTTGTTATGTAGCACTAGTGATTCAAGTGTTAAAGCCCTCTTGATGGCCTTTTGGAGAGATGTTGGATCACATTCCTTAACTAGGCCTTTAAGAGGTTTAGACAAACCCTCAACAAAGAGGACGTTGATTCTTTTTTCTAAAACATCGGGTACCATTATTGAAATCCTCTAAAAATGTCCCACATAATTGTCTTCTAAAATGTCTTCCTTAATTATGCCAATTCTTTGATGTGGATCTCAGGATTCTTCCTCTTGAATCTATAAATCAACCTCTAGCTAAACTCATCATATGTGGTGATTTTTTTAGAAAAATTGCATAGAATTTCATGTACTTTCTGTTTATGCAGTCAATTTTTTTATATCAGATTTTTAACAGATTGCCTCTTTTTGACCTAACCCCCTTTTCCTTGCAAGTTCAGTTTTCTTCTTGTCTTGGTGACTTTCAGGGGCATCTAAGGAGCTGGAGCAGCAATGGCATCAACATACATAGCAGATCTAAGGATGAAAATAATCAGGTGCAATCAATCTATCTCTCATCTTCAAGCATTACTTGCCTTCACATTTTGATTTGGGGCTTAAGAATCAACCTTGTTTGATCACACCATTGAAATTAGGCTAAAACAAACAAGTGTCTTCATTCACATTTGGATTTGGGATCTTAAAATGAACAACTGTTTTCATTTGTCTTCTCACACATTTCATTTCTAAGCGTTAATTAACAACTGCGATTTGTCAAACCTTGTCTAGGAGGCATGCTAGGATATTTCATCACCCCTAGGGACGACCTCAACCACATGTTCTGGCGAGGTATATCAAAGGGGGGAGAGTGAAAGTTGTACCTCAATCTAGCTACATAGTCATTAGGACAGCCTTGGGGCCTTGGGTGATTCCGAACACAAGGTGAAGTGGTATTCGCTTACGCTTATCCCACATCCCTTCAACAGGCTAGTGTTCACATATTTGGGCCCCTCGTACCTTGTGTATATCAGGGACACCCTTAGTTAACCCTTGTGCAGCCTAGCTTAAGACCTATCGGCCATATCCTACTTGATTAATCATTAGGACTTGTTGTTGTGTTTGCAAGTGTTTGTTTAATCATAACAGAAAATTTTGAAAGGAAATTTGAACAATTATGTTTGGCGTGTGTGTTTATGCATTTACTTTATGTTTGATATTGCCCAAGTCAAACTACCCATAAAAAATTGCCACATCATCCTTAACCTACTTGTCATAACACACATCCTAATCATTGCACATCATCCAATCATTCCAAGCCAAATCATCATAGTCATCCAATCAACCACATCCTAATTAATCCAAGTTATCTAACCTTATCATTACACATCATCTTCTTTCTAATCCAATCAACATCATTTTCCACCATGTCAACATTAGAGGACCTAGCACAAGAGATCGTTCACATACTTTACCAGGCACCAAAACCTCTAGACCAACACATCATTCAAAAGGTCCATAACATGATCCCAAAACTAAAAACAAGCCAATCCCCTCAAATGTAACACCTCTTAGCATAAATCCAACACCTCTTGGTCACTTGTCAGATCCAACAAGCACATCCTCAACCAACGCTAAATCAATCCTATGTGCCACCTATCCCATCATGTCAACCTTATCCATCCACATGTCACATCAATTCTTCATCAACCTATCACACTTCTTCCAATTTTAACCCTTATCCATATCAATCCACCTATCAACAACCATTATCTTATGTGATCCCTCATCCAACACAAGATTAACACCTTCAACCACAACAACATCGACAACATCAACCTATCCAACAATTCCAACATCAACATGTTCAATAACAAATCATACAACAACCAATCACATCACAACACCATCCAAACCTCCATCCAATTCTATCTCAATCCTATGCGTCACCTTCACCATCATGCCAACCTAACCCATCTACCTATAATGTCAACACCATATCAACTTACCTAATTCCTTCTTCCAACATGTCAACACACCATCACCCAACTCATGTCCAAGGCCAAAAGGTGTTCTCACAAGAGGTACACGCAAGCCAAAATGACCTTTTTCACATAAGTCAAACATCCTCAAGTCCACTTTTGGATCAAGATCTAATATCCTTTGACAAGAGTGATACCTATGTGTCACCTAATTCTACTCCAAGTGGCCCCTTGTACATAAGTCAAGTGTCCTTAAGTCAATCTTTGGAGCAAGATTTGATATCCTTTGACGAGGGAGGTACCAATATAGGTCATACACCCTATGAGCATCCTCCATCACCATCCATTCCAATGCCAATCCATGAGTCTACTAGTCCTATCTCGACACCTTCATGTAATCCCAATCCTAATCCAAGTCCTAATCCATACAATCTTACAATTCCTCCATCCAATCCTAGTCCTATTATCCTTCCATCCAACCTTACTATCCCTCCATCCAATCCAAATCCTATTTCTAATCCTATAACACTATCCACCCTTATCATCCATTCACTATATTGTCCATTCACACATACCCTTGCAAAGGATGTGATCCATTGGCTACTAGCTAGGAACAACTTATCCCCATGTCAAACACCTATCTTAGCACCTAGCAACGAGCTTTCAAATGCCATGCTTAACCCTTCAAGCCCATCATGTGAACCACAAGCCATTGAGCCAATTGAAGAGCCTCCTATCATTAGCCTAAGTCAAAGCCCATCATACTCTCTTATGGATGAATATCAAGGATTCATTAACCTCATCCAAGAGCCTCCCACTTGCACTTCCATTCAAGAAAATCAACAGTTATATCAAGAACGTAATCCTAAGTATGTGGAAACATTAGTCCCTAATATGAGCCAAGATCAAATCCCTTACATTCCACCTATGCTACTCGTCCATAATATTTACCTTTTCCATGATCAAGATGATATCACCTATGAAGAAGCTATCCATGAGCACCTTGATCTTATTCATAATCCTATACCCCTCCATGAGCAAGATATTCAAATTGCTCCTATCCATCCTCCCCTAGCCCTATCCATAATGAGCAAACATCTATTTCCCTTGATGAGACACATGCCTCCCAAGAAGATATAAGCATAGAAGATCAAACCAATACCTTGGATCATAATTAACATAAACAAGATCCTTATGTTCCCTCCACATCCACCATCGACCCTATGACAAATCCACCATCATATCCTAGTGATCTTACCACCTTCATCCATGAGTGTTCCTCCTTAGAACACCAACAACCTTTGTCTACCACCTCACCTTCTCCACCCACTAAGGAACTCGTGTCTAGTGTTCCACCTACATCTAGTCCCATAATCAATCACATCCTCCAAAACATGAACTATCAAGGTAAAGGCTTAGGCCTTCTTGAACAAGGTATTTTGGAGCCCATCCATGTCAAGGTTCGTCCACGCTCATTTGACCTTCGATACACACCCCAAGGACAAAAATCTAATGATGTTGGTACTTCCTCCATTCCTCCTAAGTCCACCACTTTCCATCGCAAACCCTATCATACTCCCAAGACATATGTTGTCATTCCACCTCCTTCATCCTACAAATGTCAAAAGCATGTGAACGTACACCTCCCACCATAAACATTGCCTCCATTACTTCCAACTCCTAACATCCCTCCATCCACTCTACCTCCACTACTTCCAACACCTAATTATCCGCCTATCCATAAATCCTCTAAAAATCCCAATCATGGCCAACAAATGCACACATTGTCTAAACAAGGAGCTTCCACCAACCCCACTTCCACCATACCCATGGGATTCAAAAGCAAAAATTTGGATGCCTCTACCTATAAAGCAAAAAACCCTAAGGGTCCTCATGCCTTCAGACACAAAAGCAAAGAATCAAAGAAAAATCCATCTAAAAAGCTATATAAGCCCATACCTTCAAAATCAAAAGCAAAAACTAAAATGATATGGGTCCCTAAGCAAAAAGAAAGCAAGTCAAATGAGGCATCCACATCTCAAAAATCCCAACCATCCACTTCCACCTCATATTCCCACTCCATTCAAAAGTTTCAACTTCCTAAATCCCACAAGCAAAGCAAAAATCATAAAAACACTAAGTCTATGTGGGTACCTAAAGCACTTTGTCACTCATCTCCTAAGAAAACATCTCCATTGCTTCCTACATCACCTCCTCATCAAAAGCTTCAATGTTTAACACGGTGTGTGCAACCGTTGGTCATGATTCCCTTCCATTCCACATTCCCACATACCTCCATCGCCCTATCTTTCTTCCAATATCCTACATATTTCGCCCATCATCCTATCCCTATGGTCCATGCTTTTGCATAAGCCTTCTATTAGAACTAAAAAAATTTCACATTTTCATTAACCACCACTCGCTGGTCCTCCACATACCATAAGAAATTTGCCACATTTTGATTTCATGATCAATACTAATTGCCAAAATTTGTGTGACAAGATCCATTTTATAGCCCATGAAAAATTATGATTCCATAAATATGGCCTTTTAGAATAGCAGTTCCCTAATCACAATCAAGCAAGGGATTCTGGTAGTAATTGATCTTTATCGCAGGACCATGAGCATGTCTCTCCGAACAACAAGCTATAGTTCTCTATTGTGCATTTTGTGCATATCAGGAAGAGATAGATAATGTCATAATGATAAAAAAATTCTAGATGTAACAATCATGCAATAATTAGGAAGACATTTCGTATCGCATTACCGATGAAAGACTCGTCGGCGAGAGTAAGCTGGTCAGAATAAATTTTTTAAATCATACCAAGCTCTCATGTCATACTGATAGATACCCTTTTCAGCAGGAAACAAATAGCCTTTCGTCAACCTGATGAGCTAACAAGTGCATCTGAAAGACATATGTGATCGGAACGAATTCCCCAAATCTCCCCGATCATATAAGTCACTCCGATAAGAAAGAACTGAAAAGTTTTTGGTGAGAGTCTCACCGATGTATCCCATGAACAAAAGATATAAGAGAAAACTATCAGGAAGACTTAATGTATTGGAAGATCATTATGTTCTCTTAGCGATAACAATTGTCAGCTCAATGGTTATGTAGTAATGACTACTCGTCGAGAAAACACTTGCCGATGTCCATAAGGAACTCCAGTAGTCTAAACCACCCTGATATCAGGGTAAAATTCATAATGTCTCCCTGAAATATTAAGAATAGAAAAACAAGAAAAGAGGACTTGTGCAAGATCAATGAAAGTGTCAAGAAGTCTTCCCAATAAAATTAGAGAACTAAAAGGACACTTCGCATCAGAAACACATTAAGATAGTCTTGGCAATTAGTTGAGAATGTATAAACAAAAGATGGCGACAAAATCAATAGATAGATCAACCTAAAATCAAAATAGTTTTCCTGATACAACGACATTGTATCGCTCTAACATTTTTGAAGCCTAAGAAACCTGTTGCATTCAATTCTGGTGGTCGACATTAATGGCCACTTCAACATAATCTTATATGAACTGCTCTAAATCAAAAGGAATTAAAACCAAAAGAAATCTTCAAAGGTCGTGGTGGAAGAGCGAGGAACTGACCAGAGGTTGAGAAATTCAGGTCGCCAAGGACATACAAGTAAGCATACCAGACTTCCTTGTTACTGATAAATTATAAGGTCAAATCTGTTTTCTGGTAGAAAGATAAAATGGAGGGTTTTGTGAAAACAAAAAAGAAACAACAAACTAAAACTAGTCAACATAAAAGCAAAAAAGCAAAAAATCGAAACAAGAAAGGAAGGAAAAACACAAGAATGAAAACTCAATCAAGACCTCATAGATCAATTGCCTGGATCAAGACCTAAGGCTAGAATAACTACACAACTAAGGGTAGACGTGGAAAGATTAGAAGACAAATATAAACATGTAGGAAACATATGGACCCCTATTAGGGGATATGAATTATTTATGTTTCACTATTATCGAAGGAATAGGTTGGAACATGTCTGTAACCCTTGGAATCTTAACTTGGGAAAGCTAGTTGTCACTGATGTCTTTGTAAATATGGATCTCATAAAAAATTTGGCCTATCACTATAACCCCAACTTAAAAGTTGTCTGCAACCTGCAAGGGGAACCATTTATTCATGTGTCTAAAAATGCAGTATGTGAAGTCTTTGGCCTGGATGACACATGCAATACTCCCATAATATATGAGGATTTAGAAAGGGAGTATTTGAGAATGGACACCACTTATAAGGGATGGAGATTGCCACTGCATAGACCCAAAAAAAAAGGAAATTTAGTGCCACTCGAGGAAGGTGATGGACCTCCTTTTCATATTGATTTATTTGAACCCTATATGAAATATACCTACTATTCAGTAGGACAAGTATTGGGAATAGAGGTCCCTGAATTCTTGTCTATAGTGCCCATGGTCATTTCTGTAGACATCCACTGCCATCATGCAATAACTTTTGATTATGCTTCACACATCTCTAAGGGAATCGATTCAGGATTGATGACCATCAAAAATGGTTCTCCCACAATGAGTTTCAAGCATTATTCTTCTCTTATGCATATGGTGTTATACTACGGACAAGAGTTAAGGATGTGGCCAGAGCAATTGAGAAATACACAATTGGATAAAGGGGGTTAGACACTACCCATACAACTATGGACTTCCATCTGGCATAGTAGGTTTGTAAATTCCTGTTATGTGAATTTCGAAGAATTCTTTGTCAAAACATTGTATAGATGTTATGGTTATCCATGTAGTTATTCTTTATCTGATGAGATCAAAAGGTTTTTAAGGCCCAAAGATTTTAGTGGACCACCAACTGTGAACCATAACTGGGGTGATTGGTAATGTTTTCTTGACTCCACCATGATCAAAGTTTATGGCTTTGAAGATACACCTTTTTTGTTACCTAAAACTGTACCAGATAGAATTGCATACCTAGAAATTGTCAGGTAGTTAGACTATTCTAATGTTATGAACTTGAGTGCCTATGACAATCAATCTTTCATGCCAAGCACATTATGTTTTGGAGATTTTACTGTGTTGTCAAGAGAAGGGTATGACCTTATTCGGGACAAACTATTACATTTTAATTTAAGGAGAGCAGTACCAAGAAAATGGTTTGATCTTGAAGGTTTTATTAATTTTGCAAGAAAGAAAGAAAATTTGAGTGGATATGTTCATGTTCCATTTCCTCACGATGATATTATCAGGAACATGGAGGAGGCAGAGGCTGATTCAGCCATTGATGAATACAATCAAGAAGTTTAAAAGAGGAGGGAGACACAAGAGGTAGAAGTGTTATCTTTTGACAGTGAAGGATCTTCTGATAAAAGATCCCAAGGCCAACCTAACAAAATCCCCAAATTGAGAATTGAGGAGTACATGCCTCCATACAGAGAGCTAGAGATTGAGGAGACATCTAATACTGATGCCATGCAGTTGGCTTACAAATCTTTTATCTCAGATGACCAGTTCATTCAATCTCCTGAATTCAAATCTTTCTTGTATAAATATAAAGGCAAAGCAATCAGGGAATCAGTTTCAGATATCACACCAAATAATGAAAAATAGTTATTGAGTACCTTGAAAATAGATGTTGAAAATGAAATAAAAAATATGACTCTAGAAAAGGGGAGAAAACTCTTAGAAGAAGCTAGTTTGATGATATTTCCTGGTTTGGATTTAAAGTCTTCTTTGGTTTTTGATAGCTTTCTACATAATGATGATGCCAAACATAAACTTAGTCTAGAAGGTGTGACAAAAGTGTATATTGGATCACAATACAATCCTGATGAAGAATCTCTTATGATATGGGTCCTATACCCTCCACACTAGAAGCTTGCCATTATTGATACAGAAAAGGCATTTGGCCATGTAATGACACTAAAAGTGGGTGAGACCGATCCTGTGATTACAACAAATATTGGCATTAATGTGGCTAAATTAAATAAAGCACAGGTTCAAATGCTGATCAAAGAAAGGGATATGTATAAATTGAACTATGAAAGAATGCATAAAGAAAATGATTTTCTGAGAGATTCAGTTCCTACCAAACTGTTAACCCAAGGGGAAAGTTCCTAGACAAAGGACAAGGGTGAAGTATCATGGGTGAATGCTCAGATAGCCCAGGCCAGATTCAATGCACTTTCCACAGTATTCAAAAAGAGACATGCTAACATGATGATATGGATGAATAAGTTTCGGGTTGCTTATTCCAAAAATCAAACTGCTCTCCAGGAACATAAAAGATTAGCTGACAGACTTTAAGAAAAACTCCAAGAAATATAGAATAGAGACACTCCTGATGCTAAAGCCATTACCAATGCTAAGGACTTGATCAGGACACATACATATTTTCATGAGGATCTTTGAGCAGTTTAGCTAAGGAATTCATTGATGCTTCCAGAGGAGTGCCTGCATTGTTCAGTAATGACAAGAGTCTAAGAAGTCAGCAAGACTAGATGAAGGAATGCCAACTGATCCTACATGAATCCTTGGAAGCTATCAAAAGTGAAGATCCAACATTGGAAGAGGCCTGCGCATGCATGGAGAAAATGGTGACTATGGAGTTTGCAACAAAGATTGTTGTGGAATGTACAGATACCTATTTAAGCCAAAAATACTTAGATCATGTTACTCCAACCCATTTATGGCTCATTAGAGCTTAATGATAATTTGTAATTGTTAATTAAAATTCCAAAAGACACTTTTGAAGAGGTGTATCCTCTTCAAAATATTTGTATATAAGTCAAAGAAGTAGGAGTTAGATCATCATCATTACCATTTTCACTTTTAGGCGAAGCATTAGTAAGAAGATAGATTGCATCCATCCCACTCATCTACTTTCATATTTCAAAAGACTTATGCAATTACTATATATTATCTAAAGAAATATAATGGAGCAGATTGATCTTACATGCTGATCTATTTCAGCATTCAACTGTTGTGTTAATTTACATGCTTATATGCTACTGTGTTATCTCCATAGTGGTTCTTTTAAATTATTCAAATTCATATAATTTGTCACAACACATTTGCTATTGGTGTGTGATTAATTTGGTAGGTTTCTGCAAGAAGTTGATTTAAGTCTTCCCAAGTAGTTCATGTTCATTGGTCTCTGCCAGGAGTTAAAATCCTTTAAACAAACAATCTTGGTTAGGTTTCTTTCTTACCAGAATTAAAATTCCTTTCAGTTGTTCACAATAGTTTAGGAGAACATCACTGGGATTTGATAAGAAGAGCACAATAACTTACAAATCTGCACATTTGCACAAGGTGCAAATGTCCCAAGTGCCCAACAAGTTAGATTAAGCTAGAAAGTAGACCTACCAATCCTACACATCTGTCTCCATAATCATCATTTATCCACCAACTCCATCCACCCAATAGATTTGGCACTGATCAATTTTAGAACACTTTATGCAAATCTGATCCACATTCTTAATACTTCAAGATTTCATTAGGAATTGGTTAGTAAACTCTGCAATCATCTCACATCTCTGTGCCATAGTGAGTAGAATTGTCTAAATTAGAATCAACCTAGATTTCCAAATCTGCCCTATCATTTAGGTACAGCCACCTAGGCCTAGCAGAGCCTAAAAAGTAGGGGGTTTTCAGTTGCATAAACCCTGTTTTGTTGACCAAGAATGTATCAAGAGATTGGTACCCTCTGGTGGTTTAAAAACCCGCGTTTTTGAGAACCAACACCTTCCATCCATAAGTCATCCATAATCCACATTATAATCCACCATCTTCCCTCCATAATCCATGTCATAATCCACCATTTACCTACTCCATCACCTTCCATATAAACGCTACCAACATCTATGAGCATAATGACCTTGGCATGGTCCATGCGATGACATCCATCTATCGGAACTATCACCTTTGATGGAACTAGACACTTGAGTTCCTTTCGTCCATATCTACCTATCCCATCCAAAAATTAAAAAAAAATTTTAAAAAAAAAGTAAAGAGAAATCCCTTCGTCCAACGGTGAAAACCTGGCAAATAGGCTCCTTAGATAAGTACCATGATAAAAACCTGGCAAATAGGCGTCATGTGTAAGTTGATATTCTATGTCACCCACACTTGGGGGCACTTTGTCTCATCTAACCGATCATTTTTCATCCTATCATACCATTTCATATCCTATCTTACCATGTCCATATCCCATACACATACATATACCTATCCTATTACATCTATTCATCCTCCCTTTCCTCATCTTGATCTTGATAAAGATTGGGGGCAAAAATGTTGAAACATGCCTTGGAAAAACTCTTGATATACCTCATCCCTTCCAATCCATCCTATCATCATCCCATTGTCATAAGCCTAATCCTATCACTATCCTATTGTCATAAGTGTTGTCATGAGAAGTCCTAAGCATACTATCAAGAATGGGGCATGTTGTTCTTATGCGACATAACCTTTGAGATCACATCCTTGCTCTCTTACACATCCATCTATCATAAGATTTCCATCTCTTATCGCCCATCCTTTCATCCATCCAATCCTACCTACCTACCTGCTAGCTTCTAGACTTAGTTTTTTCCCTTGTCACTGGTATCTAGCACAAAAGGCTATCCCAATTGTAAATCCATTAACATCCTCAAAACATATCAAAATCCAAAAAAATTGAAACATTCCAAAAATCCAAAAAAATCAAAACATTTCCAAAAAACCAAAAAAATCAAAACATTCCCAAAAATCCAAAAAAATAAAAACATTCCCAAAAATCCAAAAAAATCAAAACATTTCCAAAATCCAAAAAAAAAACAAATATTCCCAAAATCCAAAAAAATTAATTACAATATTTCACAATACAAAATAAAAATAAAAAATCCAAGCAAATAAAATCAATCATCTTGAAACAATCCATCATATCCAATCATTAAATCAAATCAAAGCTCATCAAACTCAAATCAATCCATCAATCATATCAATCCAATTCAACCAATCAACCACTCAAATCACTTCTTCACACCAATTCATTGAAACAAATCCAATCACATCATTAAATCAATCCAATTACATCATCAAATCAAAACCAATCAATCCAAATCGAATCAATACATCTAAGCAATAAAATCAATCCATCAAATCACTTCACCCAATTCAATCCAATCATCAACCCATCTATCCTCATCTCCCACCATCATCATAAAACACAATTAGAACTACGTCTTACCTCTATCGTTAAATGCCTTGATCCCATGGATATAGGGTATGTAGGCAATCTGGGATACGAAGGAAGTGCTCAGATTCAAGCACAAGGCGATATTCCTCTTTCTTCTCTCATCATCTTCTTCTATCATCTATCTTCATCAATTCATCAATCTTTCAAAACAATTCATTCACATCAATTCTTCAATCAACTCTTTAATCACTTCCTCTTTATCAAATCATTCCAATCAATAAACTCAAATGCAAATCAATTCTTAAAACCATACCAATCAAGTTAATCAATTAAGTCAAATTATCCAATTGCATCAATGGTCTTGATCCTAGCCTTGTTGTAAACTCAATCAATTAATCAATAAATCAATTAATCAATCATCCTTGTGTTGATCTAGGGATATATCGTTCCCCGCAATGACAACACTATCATCATAATCAATCAATGGTTTATAGCTTGACAGGGGTAGTACCTTGTTTTTTTGTATCATTTGTGCATGCTTGCTTGCTTGCTTGTGTGTGTTATCATTTTGCATTTGCATCAAATCCAAATCACTCCCAGCTAATATTCATATCTTGTATTTAGAGAAGGTTGTATTATGTTGAGGCATGAGACACATCATCACCTTGGTCCTTATACCTTGGTGATTAATGTCTAGTGCTATATCAAACATCATGGTTGCTCACTTTCATTGCAACATAACGCATCATTCATTTCTTCTATCCATTCCCTTATCTTTCTTTCTTGACCAATCTTTTTCATTTCAAGAGCCTATCTGTGTTTGTTCAACCTGCCTATCCTCTCGAGGGAGCATCCTCATCCTATCTTTCCATCATCATCCTATCTTTTCATCATCTTTTTTTCTCCATCAATACCTTAGCTTCTTTGAAATGATGTTACTCGACATAAATCTCATCATCTCGAACATCTTCTCAAAGAGGGGCAAAATGTAGACACCCAAAATTGACCCATTTCATTATCTATGCATTAAACTCATATTGCATCACATACATCATTTCTGTCTGACATACTCATAATTAATTAAATCATTTTCTTCTTAATTAATTAAATAAATTTTATTTATTTAATTAATTTTCATTCTTTCTATCTATGGTTAAATAAATTTAAATTATTTAATCATTTCATTATTCCTCTATTAATTAAATAAATTATCTTTATTTAATTAATTATCTTTATTCCTCTATTTTTTATCTATGATTTAATAATTTTAATTATTTAATCATTCCCTCTTTCTCTCTATCAATAAATAAATTAATTAAAATATTTTATTTATTTCCCACTTGCACATGAATTTTATTTATTTAATTCATTTATTCCCTCCATTCTTATCCCACTCCTCCATTTTCTCCTATAAATGTGCGAGCGTGCTTTTTTGCCCCTAAAATATGAATAACTCAAATGTGTGGGAAAAAGTCAAAAAGAATTCAAAAATCAAGCCATAACTCATCCAACTCTCAAAATAGTTAAAAAGCGTGCTATTTTGAGAGAAGAATCTTATCCTCTTCAAACCCCACTAAGCCTTTTTCAAAATAACCTTTTTTAGAGACACATGTCACATGCAGATTCGTCCTCATTCCTCAACCATTGATTTCTCCTTTTATTCCTCACTGTTGATAAAAAATCAGCCCTTGCCTATAAATATGGCCTCTCATAAGCCATTTGGTATGCATTGAGTTTCATATCCTTACGCTATCAAATTATCATTAGAACCTTTGCATCAATCTTCTTCCAGTATCCTCACTCTGTCAAAATTCTTCCAATCCTCTCATCTGTCTATCTATCTTCTTCTATCATATTCATCTTAGTGTTATTCTATTGATTCGAGCAACCAACATACATTTCAACAATCAAACCTTCAAAATCTTGCATTCTCATGCGAGGTGGAGAAGAGAAATGGAGGTCAATCAAGAATAGCATGGAGATTTCGGTTTGCATTTGTGTTTATTGTTTTGATTTTCATGTTGTCTTGTGCTCTATTGTGCATTGTTAGGGTTTTATCATTATTTATACATTTACTCTGATTTGCAATTTTTACCCTAACTACAGTTATGACCTTGGGTGATTAGGCCATGATACCACCATTCATGAGCTACTCCTAGGTGAAGTGTAGAAAATTTGATGGCCTCTTCGTCATACATTGGACTTAAAGAAAAGTAAGTATTTAACTTCTATATCCTAACATAGGCTAAACACTTGTTGGACCCATCAAATTAAGGAACTGAGAGCTTCCCTAACTAGTGCTGAAGATCCTTATTATTTTGGTTTTGATTTGGTCTCCTCTTGTTCTTAGGCCTATTCTTTATTTTCAAAGTGCAAAAATTTATAAAAGAAATGTCAGCACAAAATTGATTACTCTGTACTCTATATTCAACATGGAGGGTTGCCACACCATCATCCTACCAATCTATGAACATTCCTTCTAGCTATTCCATCTCTTTCTACAAAATGGTAACTTTGGGTATCTTGAAACCACTGGCTATGCCAAATGTCTAATTCATCCTAGGGGTAGATGATTCTCCTTGATTTCCCTTACCCAAGGAGGCAAGCATTGGGATTTTGATAGGGTTTTGGAACATTCATGTTACATCCCCAACTTTTGATTTAGCTTAATCCTATGTTTATGTGGTAAACAAGATAATTAGCCATAGTTTAATGATTTAATGTTTGTGGAAAATATCAAGTAGAATCATTGACTATATGAATATTGATTAATGTTTAGTCTAGACATGTGATTACATGATGATATGATTATTTAATTATAATGATTTATGAATCAAATGATGATACCCTAATCATGGTTATATGGTTGTAAGTGTAATCAGGAAAAGAATCGACCTTCAAGGACGGAAGGAGAGCATCATCTGGGAGGAGGAGATAGATGTTGGGAAAAGGCCATATTGCCATCTAAGTATCAAGGTTAAACTTTTGTGAACTCATGCAAAGATAGGGTGAGTTTAGGTCATTTTCAAATTTGACCATGTTGAATTAATGATTTTTTAGTCTCCCGAAGTTGTTTTTGTTGTTTCGACTCGATAATGTTTTCAGATCATCTTTTCGGTCAGTTGTAACCTGGTTGTTTTGTTGGAGTCTTCCTTTTCACATATCTATTTCTTTATATTTTGTGATTATAGTTTAATTATTTTGTTTATGATTGAAACAAGGCAAAGAGGGGGAGAGGACTCGACTCCATATTCGCATATTGGTGATACTACCTTGATGATATTACTTTATTAAAAGTTAAGTTATTGTGATGTTGCCAATACATCATTTTAGATGTATTTGATGTTGTACTAAGCATAATTGCTTATCGTGGTCAAGTATTATTATTATTTTATGTTAAGTTGAGAGCTCTTGTGATCCACCATCTCACGACCCACAAAATGTGGAGTGAGTGGGGACTGTTGCGAGCTAAAGTTAGATAACCTCTTTTTGCATTACTCCTAAAGGGGAGGTAAGGCTCTTATGGAGCCGAGACTGAGCCTATGAGTTGGCGGGCCATGCCAACTAACTCACCACCTTTAGTGCGAGGGTGGCGGGGATAGGCATTGGAGCTGGAGAACCTTGCATGTAAACGAGTCTTTGTGTGGGGGTTTTGTGGGTTGGGGAGCATATATTTTTGGTACTATTCTTGGCAGTTGTTGATAGTTGTCTCTTGTGGGAGAAAGACACAGGCAATAAGATAAATCACTAAAGCTCATGAAAGGAGCCGAGCCTTCAACGATGGTGTATTGCTTAATATATTGTATTGGAGCTGGAGAACCTTGCATGCAAACGAGTCTTTGTGTGGGGGTTTTGTGGGTTGGGGAGCATATTTTTTGGTATTGTTCCTAGCAGTTGTCGATAGTTGTCTCTTGTGGGAGAAAGACATAGGCAATAAGATAAAGCACTAAATCTCATGAAAGGATCTGAGCCTTCAATGACGGTGCATTACTTAATATCTTGCATCAGCTGCGAGCTAACACATAGGTATGACTGTGTAATTCAGTCATGAGTAATTTGCATATTATACACTACTGTTTGCAGGCCATTTGATAGCTAATCGATGGCCATAGTGATTTTGTTAAACCTACAGGTCGCAATCTCGTATTGTCATGATTTATTAATGATAACTTCTTTAAGTTGATGACCATAATGGCCAAGAGCACATATAGTGCTACTTGTTATAATGATAGCATTGCATATGTATAAAGTATTCATGGTCGACTATGTAGTAGTGCCATGCTATCCATGTGATGGTTTTGAATTCAAACCTATCACGGCTTATTGAGCCAAAGTATTGAAATTTCTTTGTTTCTTTATGTGTATCATTCGTAAGAAAGATACAGTTTGGGTATGCCAGGTGGGAGCCTTGGAAACGACTATAGTAACTATGCATGCATGCCACGGGCCTTTATTTCTCTTAAAAGAGAATAAAATAATAGTAAGGCCGACGAACTATTCTTAGTATGATGAAAATAAACTATTGTGAGTCGATGCTATCGATAGCACCACACCATGGTGGCCGTAGAGGCACGTGGGTCGTGGAGTAATGCATTAGTTTGTCTATGTATATGATGATAATTCTATGCCTTCAAGCATAGTATTGACTATGGAAGAATATAAAGACTTGTAATACCCATAAAGGGATAACCTATGGTCAAAGATAACTATGTAGAAATTTGTATTAAAATGCATGTCTACCTTGTGGGTCAAGAGAGCAAACCCTTAAATGGAAACATTATATGGTTTATTTCTTTTTCAATGGCCATGCTTCATGATGAAGTATAGGGTGGTAAGAACCCTTTCGAAAACCCTTGAGTAAAGGTGTATGTTCATCTTGACTACTTGAAGCCTATAATGGTTTAAGTATAGTTGATGTGATATGGAGAAAACTCGAAACTAGGAAAGCCTAGAAAACTAGACCAAGGTTGGTCATGTAAACTGAAACTATGAAATTGTAAAAGAAAACATGGGAAAGGGGTGATGTAGAGTCAAAGATTCCCTATTACCAAACATCGTAAGATGCGCAATGATGCACTCTTGAATCAAGTTAAAGTCCAAGATAGATGGACTACGGGAGAAAGACCCATCTTTATCAAAACCTAGAAAGATGAAATTTTGAACACTGTAGGATGAGACAACTTCAAATTCAAGTTGAGGTGTGTGAACAAATTAACTATGTTCATTGTGAATGTTTATGTATGTAAATCTTTGGCCAAAGTAATGCATCTATCTATGCATGCATTAGTTGGTTCACTGTGCTCTAGATGGCATAATGTTTCCAGTAGTGTCATACATAGTTAGAGTGGATCTATAGTTGTATGACCATGAGACATTATGAAGGACACAACACAAGATACTTAGATGGAAAAACTAATGGTTCCTTATATCTATACCCTCTATGAAGGGTAGGGCCACTTCTAGGTAGGAAGTTGTGCAGGGGACCCCCGGTCTATGGTTGGAGGAAAAGCACTCGGGTGATGCTCTCCTTCCCAAGTAGAAGACAAGCCGAGACTTATGAAGACAAATGCCAAAGTTCCAGATATAGTGCATTCTTTATATGACTTGATAGTCAACTATTATGCATAATCTTATCAATGATGCCATGAGCATAGCCTTGTATTTGTATAGTGAAAGTGATTAATAAGTTATCATTGGATTGTTGTAAATCTAAATTTTTGAAATGATTAGAAAGGAAATGCATGTTTAATTTCGTGGGTTATTGATTCATTTCTTAACTATGATTTTATTAATCATGACTTATTCTTAATCTTAATTAAGATGGTTAATGATAGGTAATGAGAGATGACATGTTACAATTCATTTAAAGAGACTAATGAGCTCTTGTTGCCCATTATTGACAAATCTTATGGTTTCCATGAATTTTCTTCTATCCTCATCTTCTACATCCATTGCTTCTTCTTGGACTAGATCTTGTGCTTGATCAAGGGTTTGCTTCAGTTTTCTTTACTCTCTCCTTTGATACTTTGTCTTCCTATCACTAGGAATCATTAACCTTTTGTACCCTATAGGCTATCAAGATCAATGATCTAATACCACTATAATGACTCTAAGCTAATATATTCATATAAATTTCTTAGATCTAGAATAATGCAATGAAAATCAACCAAAAAATTCATACAAAATACTTATATCTAAAAAACTCACATTAAATAAATAGATCTGCACATATAAACCAGTTGAAATAGAGTATTTCATTCACACATTACATTCAAATGATCACATAGATTTGTTGCTACAAATGTTTGTTGATAATCAAGTCTACAATGATTACAAAGATATTCTAAAAATGACCAAACTACTGAAATATCCAAATGTTCTTGTAGTCCTCTAGGTTGAAGTGTTGATGCAACCTTCATATGAAGTTGCCTTCAAAAATCCAAAGGAGTTTCATCCTCTAATCTCCAAGAAACCAATGGGGTTTCATCCACTGATCTCTAGAACCTAGGAATTTTCATCCTCAAATCTGATCGTTGAACACAAGTGCTCAAACTAGGGTTATGGTTTGTTGAAAATGTTGAATAATGATCCAAACTGATGAAGCCACTCTCCTTATATAGAGGTTTGGGGCCTAGTGTGAACGCACACATGCTAGGAGCCATTCACAAGTTTCCCACCATAATATCATATTTAAATTTGAGCTCATTAATGGTGTATCTTGTTGGCCATGTTCATCTTAGTGAAGCTCTTGTTTGAATGATGTGGGTCTAGGGAAAGGAATGCCAAAAGGTAGTAGTTTGAGGAAACATGTACTTGGAGGATGCATAGGCAAGCGAGGTCTTTGAATTGGGAGTCAGGTTGCCACTCTAAAATATCTCCATTTGATATTCCATCATTATGTTCTCTGAATGTCTAAGTTTTGGGTGCACACAATGGGATATGAGGATGCTAGGGTGTGAGGGTATGCAAATGTTTGGGGATCAAGATAGGCAAAACAATGACCTAATGGAGATAAGGGTTTTGGAATACCTAATAATTGTAGGGAGTGAAAGGGAGGCATGACAATATGAGAAAGTCTAAAATCCCACCCAAAGCTAGAAAGTGATTCAGATGCCCACATACTTAGGATTAGAGACATTACACTAGGAACACATAGTTATCTAACATATATAATCTAGAAGTGTCTAAAAGGATATTAGTGAGGTAGGTTGGCATATAAGTGAAGGATTATTGGCTAGAGTCTCATGTCAACGGGGCTCTTCAACATTCTTTGAAGGATTTTGATATTTTTAAACTTCCAGAGGGGGAGAAGAAGAAGCTAAAGGAGATTTTGTTTACTATTAGACTTCTAGCTTTACAAAGGGGGGATGAATTATGATAGAGGGAATAAAGAAGGTAGGTATAAAGTCAAAATGGGACATACAATGAAGAGTAGTAGTAAATCCACAATGAGGAAAGATGGGTCCACAAAGCTAAAATGGAATGCAAAGGTCCCTCCTAAATGTTGTACTTTTGTATGGCTACCTATGAGGAATATGCTTTAGATTTTTGACAATTTAACAAAAATGAATAATTTTTGGGTCTTCTAGATGTCCTCTATGCTATAAAGAGGTGGAACCACTGGATCATATCATGTTGCTTTGTGGATATGTATGGTCTATATGGTTGAATCTTATCTCAAACTTGAAAATGATATAGGTTTATTTGGGCTCACTTAGCCAACATCTTTACTGTTGTCCAAGAGGATTTTCCAATTTGCAATGTTTTGGGAAGATAACTTGTGTTTATGTGCTATGGTCTTGTGGTTGGAAAGGAATACACATATTTTAAAGGGGTGCAACTTACAAGTGATAAGTGTTGGTAGGTATTCTTACAGTGATAGGAAAATTAAATGCTTACAAAGTGAATGTGTTTAAGCTACGGGAGAGTGGTGCACCCTCACTTCATGCCTCTCAAAACCATACGTGGCAATTTTGAATCACTACAAAATTTTTAAAGTAGTTTACTTGGCAACGCCCCTTCTTATAACTAAGGTTTCAGGGCCACATCATCAAATATGATGCCACATCAGCATGCTTTTTGTTGAGGTGTCAAATAGTTCCCCAAAAAAAGGGTGGACCAATAGGTGTGCATTAAGTCATATTTTGTTGGTGGGATGATGTGGCATCACATGATTGGTTGCTTTTTAAATCTAAAGGGCACATTTCATTCAATTATTAGTACTTATAGTAACACTAACAACCTTAAAGTCACAACTACTAGTACTAAACTTCAAAAAATATTAGGCCTTAAATGCACATATACTATCTCAACCATTGGAACTATCTCACCTATTGGGTCTTTCCCCCTATGGTCTATGAATATACCCATTCAATGTCAAATAGAAAAAGCAACTGTAGGAAAGAGATGAGATGAAAAATATGCTAAGAAGGGGATGAAATCAAATATGGACAAGGCTTCAAATGGTAACCTTGGTTAAGCAAGAGTTGGTTATGTGCTACATAATAACAAAAATGATTTTATGCTTAGAGATTATATTTTCCTAAGGGAGAAAACCAATAACTATGTGGAATGGGAAGCATTGCTAGATGGTCTCAAATCAATTTACGAGGTAGGTTTTAAAGATTTGGAAGTAGAATGGGGCCCTCAAATTGTTGTTAATGCAATAAAGAAAGATCAATGCCCTAACTAGAAATTGAAAGTGAACTTAGAAGAAGTGTTATTGTGGCAATCAAAATTTCTTTGTTTTTAGATTTCTCATTGCTATAGGTCACAAAAGAAAGTTGTTGAATTTATGGCTAATTAAGGGGCAATCTAAGTGAATTTTCTTTGATAGAACGGAGGGAGATTACACAATGAGTTAATTTAACCTCAATCATAGAATTGGATCAGCTACCTTAGGTTGCTAATGTGATTTAATGTGATAATGATAGGAAGGGTTTGCTTGTCAACTAGAAGACTAATTATAAGGAAGTAGGCAGTTCACACATTACAAAACATGGTAGAAGATTCAAGAGGTGCTTGGTTATAATGTTTTGTGGTGTCATGCAAGGTGATGGTGTTTATAGTAGTGTTAATCTAGAAAGTGTAGTTGGCTATATCAAATTGGCTTGGGTTGTTGGCATAGGGCTCTTGTTGGTCAATGTGGGTTATCTCCTTTCTATGGCAAGGGGTGAACTATTTAGGGATCTATTAAGGCAAGGCCTAGTCTCAGACCACCGTCTGAAGTGAATTTTTAACTATGAACAAGTAGCCAATTTAAGGTTAGTGAAGGCAATTTTATGTGTGAAGGGTTTGTCAAAATGGTCATTTCAAATAGCATGCAATAATTTTAGGGGATTTTACACAGAAATTACAATACACAATAAAGAATGAAGAAATTAGGGATAGTATAATGGATTTTTTGGTTTAGGTTGACGGGAATGAAGAATTGAAGGAAGGTGAAATGTTTTTAGGTGAGCCTAAGTATGTGTCTAGAAAGTGTAGGTGTCAACCCCTAGGTGTTGTGCTAGAAGCATCAATATTGTAGTTGTAGGAGGAGGTGCATGAACTGCAATGGATAACAAAATATTGGAGGAGTTCTGCTAGGAATTGTGCATGGGCATGAGGCACATGGTGGTTTCATTTCATAATGGCACTCTAGAGTTGACCAATGTTTTCACAATGCCTCTTTTGGAGAATGGATTGCTTACTAGAATAGTGAGGCAAACATACGTTATTAGAGGGCTTAAGGTTCATGATGCAATGCCAATTGTTGATGTATTTGTGCTCATGTTGGAAGTCTCGCCGATATTATAGAATGGGGTTTACAAATGTGTCATTGAAAGGTGGATGACGATGCCTCTAGAAAATTGTAACTTGCCTAGGATCATATGTAGTATTTATGTTTATAGATGATAGTAACATGTGTTGTAGGATTGTCTATATATTGGTCTCTCATCTTTTTGTTTTTTGGTTCTTTACTATGCCTGTAACATATATTGTACATGGGGATATGTGTAGCTAACTTGTGGATAACATAACCCTTAATTAAGTTATATGATCATTTATATATTCTTGTATAGGTAGTTAGGTTAGCTTGGGTGTCATCCATGACATAAGTATGATATATATAGGAGGTAGTGATTAGTTTATTATCACCATATTATGTAATATTGTGTATCCAATTCTTATTGAAGACTATTGGAGGTAGCCCCCTCAAAGTGGCTTATTATTATCAAACATTTGCATCATATTTTCTATTATATTCTTCTCTTGTGAAATTTATTTCGTTACAAGTTGTATCAGAGCATGATCTTGGCATTTTCAAGGTAAGAAACAAGACATTTTTTTCAATTTTAGAGGTCAAATTGTGAAGTACATATCTCTCTCAATTTGGGGATTTTTTTTCTAATTTTTGTAGGGTTGATCAATGATATATTGAAGTTCCTACATCCAAATTTGAAGTTTTTGAAGCTAATTTGAAGAAGTTATTGTGAAATTAGAGTTTTCACAAAATTCACTCCCAAGGCTTCAAAACAATGAATTTCTTGAATATTTTTCCAACCAAGAGGGATCTAGACTGAAGTAATTTATAGAAAAAAAAATTAGGTTATTTTGAGTTGTTTTGAGTTATTTATTATGAGTATCATTTTGGTAGCATCATGGCGGGAGCTTCAACAAGAGGCAATGAAAGAAATCTAGTCACACTTGGAAAGTCTCTTTATAAAGATGATCCAATATTAGAAAATATGGACCCTATCGCTATTTAAGCTATAAATGAAGCAACCAAAAAGAAACTGTGGACTATGACAATCACAAAGTATAACAATTGGAATAATCTAGCCAGTGAAGATGTGATGTGGGAGGATGAAGTGTTCCTTCAGAAGCATCCAAAGTTCATGAACATTGGGGACAATGTTGGTTTTAAGGGTAGGGAAATTCTATGTCATTAACCTATATTGTGTATGGGAATATGTGTAGCTCACTTGTGGCTAGCATTACCCTTAATTAAGTTATATGATCATTTACATAGTCTTATATAAGTAGTTAGGTTAGAATGGGTGGGACCATGTCATAAGTATGATATATAGAGAAGGTAATGGTTAGTTTACTATCATCATATTATTTATTCATTTATTATTGAAGACTATTGGAGGTAGCCTCCTCGAAGTGTCTTAGTATTATCAAGTATTTGCAACATATTTCATGTGATATTCCTCTCTTGTGTAATTTATTTCATTACATTCTTTTTTAAGCATTGTATGTTTGGTCTATATGTCCATGGGTAGCATTTTTCATGTGTTAATTTTAAGTTGTTTTTTATATATAGCTATAGGTTGTATAGGTGTCCTTCTAATCTTCAAAGTAGGAGTGAACAATTAATCTTTATGCAATGTAGTTCTTATTGTTAGAATCTGAAAAGATGGATAACCTAGAAAACTAGTGCAAACAAATAGATATTAAATTGTGAAAGCAAATGATACAAGATCAAAATAACAACACATAGTTAGTCTCCATGGGAGTAATGTAAATGCTTCAGAAGTAAAATAGAATTATGAGGATGCAAAAGAAAAAGATGTCTAATACATTATAGGTAGCATGTTTATATAGAAAAGGGAGAGGGTGGAGGTGGCAACACCAACCAATAAGAAGCAACCATCTATCGGTCTAAAGATAGAAAAGTATCTTCCCAAGATAGATAATGGGTGCTCGCTTGTAGGATGGTGACACCTCATAACCCAATCACTTAATTAAACATGTTTTATGAAGCTAAGAAAGATTAATAAAAGGTGTAGGAAAAACCTAAGAATATAGGAAAATAAATAACCCAACTAGGAAAATAAAAACCTACACTAACACTTGCTAATTTAATATGATTATATGGTGTAAGGTGTATTCTTTCTATAGCTAGGTTGGGGCCCCATATATAGATCCCCAATAATTTATTTAACTTTTCTTTTTATTTTCAAACATGAACCATTTGTATAGACTTAGATGTCTTTTTTGTTGATCCAAACTACTAGAATTGACTGAGAACATTAACTAAATACATTTAAAAGTTACTTGTTTATTTACTAAAGGTTGTAATGTGATTTTGTTCTCTAGAATAGTTTACAAACAAATTGAAAATGTTAGCAACCCTCCAAAACTCATTTTTTATGCAACTTGTTCCTTGAGAGTTACAAATAAACTTTGTACTTCAACAAATTTTACAAAGAAGATTCAAAACGTACTTCTGTTGAGAGTGAGACAATCACTACAAATGTTGAGACATGAACTTGTTTTATCCAACTAATATGTCAATGTTTAACCACCACAAACATCAAATTTAAAACAAAAAATGCAATAATTACATATTTCATAAAACAAGTACTAGAAACTGTTAGGAAATGTGTCTCAACCTTGCAACTATAAAAGGTTACTATTCTTCCCAGTTTTGGTCTTCTCGAATACCCTTTGTCTTGAAGAATGGTTTAGAACTTTCAAAGTTTCAAAAGGGGCTAAAAATGACAAGGCTTACTATTTTTTGTAACTCTACATTTGAGCTTGGATGGACCTAAAATTTTCCCAAAAGGTGCGGAACTGTCAAGTAAACATCTCGGGCGAGTTTCAACTCAAGATCATACCTGGATTGCAAATATTAAAGTTTTTGTTTTTGAAACTCTTGAAAAAAGTTTTGAACTCAAATTTGAGACACTTAAAGGTCCCTAAACATCCCAAAAGTTGTAGTAACCAATGAATGGGGTTATATCTTGATAGATCTCTTCACGAGATTTTAGACGCATCAAACAGTTCATCAATCGGACACACAGATCAAAAGTTATGACCTTCAGAAGTTGGACCTCATGTTTTGGGAAATGTGAAAATGTGTTGAACACTTAAAAGAACTGTAAAGGGGAGAGTTACACGCGTTGGTGTGTGATTTGGCACATCACGAGGTATCTTTGATTGGAGATAATTTGGGCACCACTTTTGGATGGTTTTTTGGCTCATGGTTATGTAATTACCATTGACAGTTTACTATATTGTATCTACTATATATCAAGAGCTTGAGATGGAGGTTGTGTGTAAGAGTCTTATAGATGTTGAGTTGCCTCCAGATCTCTGGTTGGTTATATTCTTGTGAAAGCTTGCTCTACAAGTATATTGTAATCTTCTTGATTCCTGAATAATATATTGGGTGGCTTTGGAGTGTGGGGTTTTTCTCCCAAAAGGGTTTCCCCACGTAATTATTGTGTTGTGGTATGATTGCTATTTGTGTTTATTTTTATAACTGTTGTAAAGATCTGAAAAGTTCTACATATCCCTCCCCTCAAGATTAGTGTAGGAAGTTGTTCCTCTACCTTATCTTCCTTACAAGTGGTATCAGAGCTTGATCACCTTTATTTTTAGTTGTGGGTTGTTGGGTTTTTTGAACTAATCTAGTTTTGAGTGGAAGCTTGTGCAAAAGATACTTTGTGATCTTGTTGCAAGGATTTTCATATGGCGAGCTAATCAGGGAGAATAGATGTAGAAAATTTTTCTAGTAACAATTTTGAGATGTGGAAGTTGAAGATGGAGGATCTGTTAATTGATCGAGATCTGTGGGATGCTATTAATGAGGAAGTTTCAAGGCCCACAGATGTTACTTTGGTTGCTGAATATGATGTTATGGACCATAAAGCTAAGGGTCTAATTAGATTGTGCCTGATAGACTATGTTTTAATCAATGTCCATGACAAGCCCTCCACAAAGAAACTATGGAAGAAACTTAGTGAAATATATCAAGCCAAATCTTTAGTGAACAAGATTTTCTTGAGGAAGAAATTGTATTCCTTGAGAATGGAAGAGAGTGGATGAATTTCAAACCACCTGGAAGCATTCAATATGTTGGTGGCTCAATTGGCATCAATTGGTGTAAAAATGGATGAGGAGGAGAGATGTCATATCATCCATTGTTCTTTACTTGATTCATGGGATTCTCTTGTTATGGCAATTGGGAGTACTTCTGTTATATTGAAATTTGAAGATGTCGTGGGTTCTTTGCTTTCTGAATAAATGAGGAGGAAGGTATCAATTAGTGCCAAAGAAGCCCTAAGTGTTCATGGAAGACCTAAAGAAAAAGGCAAGAAGAGCAAGAAGTGTGACAAATCCAAGTCCAAGGGGAGATCCAAATCTCCTAGAAAGTCCAAAGTTATTTGCTAGAATTGTGTTAAGCCTGGACACTTCTGTAAGGAGTGTAAAGAAGAAAAGAAGAAGAAAAAGAAGAAATTTGAAATTCTAATTCTGAGTCTGAGAAGGAAGACGGTGATGCGTTCATTGCATCTTTGGTCACTCATGCAGGTAATGATGCGTGGTTAATTGAATCAGGTGCAACTTTCCATATGATCCCTAATAAATACTGGTTTTCTGAATATGAAGAATTCAATGGAGGTAAGGTGTACTTGGGTGATGATTCTCATTTAAATATTGTTGGCCGTGGTAAAGTTAAAATCAGATTTCCTGATGGTAGAACAAAAAGGATTAATGGTGTGTTGCATATCCCTGGATTAGCATGAAATTTATTATCTGTGAGCAAACTAATAGATGCAGCCATGTAGGTAGTCTTTTCTGATATAGGAAGCAAGATGGTTAGAGGTGCTATGGTGATCGCTAGAGGTGTCAGACTTGGCACACTGTATAAGCTTGATGCATGCACTGTTGAGTGCAATAGTACTTTTGTGAAAAGAAAATATGTGACTACTTCATTGGAAAAGGAGAGGGTTTCATTTTTAGTGGATGGTCTTGGCTTGTGGGTACCTAAGGGTGCTCTTTCTTCTGAATCAAAATTACCTACAAAGAAGACTATGTTATGGCACAAGAGAGGGTCTAAGGACCTTGAAAAATAAAAACCTTGTTGAAGGGTTGTCTGATTGTAATCTTGATTTTAATTTCTGTGAGCATTGCATTTATGGTAAACAAACCCGCATTCAGTTTTACTCGAGTTCTCATAAATCTTGTGGTGTATTAGATCTTATTCATTTTGATGTGTTTGGTCCTGTAGATGTTCCTTCCATTGGAAATTCCACATATTATGTTTCATTTATTGATGATTACAGTAGAAGGACATGGGTATATTTTCTAAAGACTAAATTTGAAGTTTTTAGTCGATTTAAAGAATTTAAAGCAATGGTTAAGTTGCAGACTAGAAAGAAAATAAAATGTTTGAGGACTGACAATGGCGGTGAATTTTGCTCCAATGATTTTGATAGATTTTGTAAAAATTGTGGCATTCAAAGACAAAAGACAACTCCGTATTCTCCACAATAGAATGGAGTTGTAGAAAGAATAAATAGGACACTGATGGAGAAGGCTAGGAGTATGCTTAGTGTTGCTAGTCTAGAACAAAGGTTTTGGACTGAAGTTGTTTACACTACTTGATACTTGATTAACAGGTCTCCTACATCAGCTCTTCTTGATAAAATGCCTATGGAGGTGTGGTCAGGGCACAATCCTTCACTAAGACATCTTAAAGTTTTTGGTTGTGAGGCATATGCACATGTGCCAAAAGATAAGTGAACAGAGTTGGAGAACAAGGCTGTGAAACATATCTTCATTGGGTACAGTTATGGTGTGAAAGGATACAAGATTTGGGACCCTATTGCACATAAGGTAATATATAGTATAAGTGTTATTTTGAGAGAAACTAAGAGGCTTCTTTTGTTATATTGCAGACGTAACAAAGTGAACAAAAAGATGTGATTCAACTCCCTTCTATGCCTAAGAAAGTTGATTCGAGGCCCCTAGATAGAGAAGAAGTTGAAGAGAGCTCGTCTAGCTTTGAATCTTCAGATGAGGAGGAAGAATCTCCAACTCAGCTTGTTCGAAGGTCTACAAGGTGTAGACAACCACCTGAAAGTTATTCACCTGATGATTGGAGATGTATATTTGCTTTAAATACTAACAAAGATGAACCTAGATCTGTAGAAGAGGCATTAGGTATAATGATACAAAGTCCTATAAGATTGCTATGGATAAAGAAATGGCAACTTTGAAAAAAATGATACATGGGACTTGGTACCATTGCCTAAAGGACAAAAACTTATTGCTTGCAAATGGGTGTTCAAGAAAAAGATTGGTTTAGATGGAGGTATTGAGAAGTACAAAGCACGGTTGGTTGGGAAAGGTTACTCTTAGGTTGAGGGTGTTGATTACTGTGAGATATTTTCTCCTGTTGCAAAAATGGCATCCATTAGATTCTTGCTTTCTATTGTTGTTGCTTATGATCTAGAGGTTCAGCAAATGGATATGAAAACAATATTCCTTCATGGTGATTTGGAGGAGGATATTTATGTGACACAACCATAGCACTACATGGTGAAAGGCAAAAGTAATTCGGTTTATAAATTGAAGAAATCTTTATATGGCCTCAAACAAAGTCCTAGGATGTGGTACTGGAAATTTGATACATATGTGTTGAGTTGGGGATTTGAGTGTTCTAAATTCGATCATTGTGTTTATTATTAATCTTATGGTGATCATTTCCTATTTATTGCATTATATGTTGATGATATGTTATTTATTGATAAAGGAAAAGGAATGATTTCAGAACTAAAGTCTCAACTTGCAGCTAAATTTGAAATGAAAGGTCTTGGTGCAGCTAAACACATTCTTGGGATGAAAGTAAGAAGAGATAGAGTAAATAGAAAACTATGGCTTGGCCAGAGTAAGTATGTCAATTTAGTTTTATAGATGTTTAACATGTAGGATTGTAGACGATTATGTGTTCTTTTTACACTTGGAACGAAGTTATCTACTTCACAATGTCCAACATCCCCATCAGAGATGGAAGACATGAGCAGAGTGCCTTACCAGAGTGCAGTCAGAAGTTTCATGTATGCTATGGTTTCTACTAGACCATACATTGCCCAAGCATTGGGAGTTCTTTCCAGATATATGTCTAATCATGGTAGAGTTCATTGGGATGCAGTTAAAAGAGTCTTCAAATATTTGTAGGGTACCTCAAAGTATTCCTTGTGTTATCATGGTAATTTGATAGGAGACATGCATTCCCTTGATATTCATGGTTATGTGGATTCAGACTGGGCAGGTGATGTTGATAGAAGATGATCCACTAGTGCTTATGTATTTACTTTATTTGGTGGTGCAATTAGTTGGATAAGTGACAAACCATGGTTGCTTTGTCCACTACTAAAGCTGGGTATATGGCAGTTACTCATGCTTGTAAAGAAGCCATTTGGCTTAAGAGACTGTGTTCAGATATCGAAATAAAACAAGGTGCAGTGATAGTTTATGTTGACAGTCAGAGTGCGGTTTCCCTAGCTAAGAACCCAACTTTTCATGCCAAGACCAAGCACATTGATGTACAGTATCATTTTATTAGAGATATGGTCAAGGATGGTAGGGTGAAGCTAGTTAAGGTAGAGACTTTGATGAATGTTACAGATTCATTAACTAAGCCTGTGAGCATAGAGAAGTTCAGATGGTGTTCAGAGTCTATGGGCCTCTCGGCCCCTAGCAATAAAATCATGGTTTTAATACTCCCTTTTCTCTTGCAAGGTGTTCAACAAGTGGAAGAATGTTAGGAAAGGTGTCTCAACCTTGCAACTACAAAAGGTTACTATTCTTCCTAGTTTTGGTCTTTTCGAATACCCTTTGTCTTGAAGAATAGTTTAGAACTTTCAAAGTTTCAAAAGGGGCTAAAAATTGTAGGGCTTACTATTTTTAGTAACTCTACATTTGAGCTCAGATGGACCCAAATTTTTTACAAAAGGTGCGAAATTATCAAGTAAACATCTTGGGTGAGTTTCAACTCAAGATTATACCTGGATTGCAAGATATTAAAGTTTTTATTTTTTGAAACTTCTGAAAAAAGTTTCAAACTTAGATTGAGGCACTTAGAGGTCCATAAATGCTCCAAAAGTTTTCATAACTAGAAAATTAGGTTATATCTTGAAGATCTCTTCACGAGCTTTCCAACGCATCAAACGGTTCATCAATCAGACACCTAGATCAAAAGTTATGACCTCCGAAAGTTGGACCTCCTGTTTTGGGAAATGTGAAAACGTGTTGGACACTTGAAAGAGTTGTAAAGGGGAGAGTTGCACGTGTTGGTGTGTGATTTGGCACATCACAAGGCATCTTTGATTGGAGATAATTTGGGTGCCACTTTTGGGTGGTTTTTTAGCTCATGGTTTTGTAATTACCGTTGACAGTTTACTGTATTGTATCTCCTATATATTAGGAGCTTGAGATGGAAGTTGTGTGTAAGAGTCTTATAGATGTTGAGTTGCCTCCGGAGTTATACTCCTACGAAGGCTTACTCTACAAGTATATTGTAATCTTCTTGATTCTTGAATAATATATTGGGCAGCTTTGGAGCGTGGGGTTTTTCTCTTGAAAGGGTTTCCCCACGTAATTATTGTGTTGTGGTATGATTGTTATTTATGTTTATTTATGTAACTGTTGTAAAGATTGAAAGTTTTTGCATATCCCTCCCCTCAAGATTAGCATAGGAAGTTGTCTCTCTACCTTAGCTTCCTTACAGCAACTACAATTTCTTATTTTCTACCTAAATAAAGCAATTCATTTTTAATCTTTTGAATTAAGGGTAAAGATGGGTTTTTGAAAGGGCTCAAACCCTTTTATAAAGACTAACTAAGATACAACAATAAATCCCACCAAACAATAATGAAACCATAACATGATCCTACATCACTAAGGTTGTAAACTAGCAACAACAAGCATAAACTAATAGCTCAATGACAACTCAAAATAGAAAAGAACATCACTGAGACAAAATTATATAGCATAGAAAAAACCACCCACATTAAAGAATAAGAGACCAACAACAACAAAGCTAGATAGGCAAGTTGAAACTATAGAGATCCAAAGATCTATGAACTCCATTAGTAACCCTACTCGTAGAATCACTGAAGCTGAAATCATTCCTGATCGAACTCTCTTGCTTAGCTATCAAACTAAAACAAGAAGATTTATTGGAGCATCTTGAAGACCTCATACTAAAAGAATATCTAATATGCTCTTTAGTAGGAGGATAAGACAATCCATGCACTTCAGAATGGAGAAAAGAGGAAGGGATACGAATTTCCTTTCTATATTTTCCAACTCTAAGGCTTGAATCCTCCATTTTTATTTTTCCTTGTAAGACGATGGCAAGTTGAATGAAGGTTAAATTGTCCTATTAGAGATGATAATACTATCTTCCTAGAATTTACTTTGAACCCCCACCAACACCGTCCCCTTCCTACAAACCTCATCCGAAAACCTCAAATCTAGAGAAACCCTACTAAGGGACTTAGAACCAAGAATGGCGTTGCTAATGTTCTCAACTTCTCCAAAGCTATTTGTAGTGCATAAGATAAAAACTTAGCCTCCCAAGACAAAGTGATCTCACAAAATACTACTTTGGAATGCCTAGGATTCAATAGAGAAAAAAATATGTGTTATAACCACAAAACTATCCTAGATATCCCCGATGTACTAATGACTTAAAAATTCAACTTTATAAACTAAGAGTAGTAATACACAGAAAGAAAGTACTATTTTTAGAAAATTTGCAATGCTTTTCAAGAAACAAAAAGTAGATTTGAAAAGTACAATACTACAGAACCTACCACTAGAAACAAAGCCTTGATGAAGGATGACAATGCATAGCGTGGATGTATGTATCGCGTTAACGTCTGTACAACATAGTATGAATGACAAGGTTAGGTGGGAACAATCTATGCATGTCCAATAGTCTTTTTCTTTGTCTATAGGATTCCTAGATCTACCTACACAGTACAACGAGAACAAATGCAAGTGTAATACCTAGATGTATACAAAAATTAGATAAAATATAGAAGATAGAATCAACCAAAACACTAAAATCAATACTAAAAAACCTCTGTACGATTGATGTCCACCAAATAACCTATTTTTTATGAACTAAAAAGAAGTTTGCGATTGCAAAGGATTTTTTTAGGAATGGTCAAACCCCTGCTTTGGTCTTTCGACCTCCACAAGCAGTCAAATGATGAAGAAGGATTGGAATGTGTGTGCACCTAATCCTAAGTGTGTCTAGGAGCTAGGATGCAATGACAAAGCATGCTAGGAGCACCTCCTTGGTCTATGGGGAGGATACTAGGCCTAGGTTGTGGGTTGTACAATAAAAATGGTGATCTACACCAATGATTACAAAAAGAGGGTTTTGGATCTAAACAATGATCAAGAGATCATTGATTCATCACTTGTGCAACAGGATCAATAAGATATTAGAGAGTGAGAACTATCAAGAAAAAAACACCTTATGCTTGAATATGATAAAGAAAATCACCAAAAGTATTCACTACCTTGTTCGTGTAGATTTGAGTCACAAAGATGAGAAGGGATCCCAAAGAGCAGTCTGTTGTTTGTTACTTGTTGAAGACACCTTCAATGGTAGAAGAAAAAAATGAAGGAATCTTTTGGGAGAGGTTTGCACTTCTTGAGAGAAGAATTTGTCCTTGTGATTGTTTCAGGTAGTTCACATAAAGATTATGAGAAATTGCAAGATGTGCAAAGGGAATGACAATACCAAAGGGATGAATCAAGACAAGGGAGATAGCCTATCTACTGTGTGTAACTAGTCAAAGCTTCCAAGGGGGCCAAGCTACAACATTATAGTGTGTTTCTATGAAGAATCTTGGATACCTTCTCTGAATGAATTTTAGAAGTGTCTCCTCCTTTTGGTCAAGGGAAGGCTAAAGATAGAAAAGTGCATTTGTTAGAGCATTACAACTATTGGGAGACATCATGAGGTGGCGGCATGCATGAGTAACTCTCATTTCAAGGTGATGTATGACACAGGATGTCAATACGTCATGCTAGTGTCTAGAATATTTTTTCTCAAATTTAACACATGCCTAGGAGAGTGCCAACATTGATGTTCTAATATCATTTTCTATAGAAACTTGGTTAGGAGAAAGCAATTCAAGATTAGGCCTAAGTAGTCCTAGGGTGTGTTGTAGGGATTGGTGCTAAGGCGAGCACAAAACATGACATGAAATTACAAGGTGTGCAATTTTTGACGTTACATTTTACCCCCACTTTGGCAGGCTAGCAACACTAAGTGAGAAAGCATGCTAAAGCATGGTAAAAAAAATGTTGAAATGAAAAGGATATTGTACAAAAATTACAGGGATCCTCCAAGCAAGATGCCCCCAACCTAGGACTTGCAAAACCATAATGTTAGAACTACAAACTTACTACAAGATCACAATGACAAAAAACCATAGACCATATAATCCTGCAAGATTAAGAAAAGCATCAGAAATATGTATAGTTATGTCATAATCATCGAAATGGTGAAGATAGAAGAAGGTGCATATAGGAAGACATAAAAATTTTGAGTCAACAAACAAGAGACCTTGTTGTGAGGATATCCCATTGCTTGTGTTATGCCCAAAATGTATTTTAAAATTCTAAGCCATTTACAATAGATAGAGGAATGTGATGATAAATAATTGATCAATTACTCCTGGAGAAGAATCAAGTGGTACATACAAAGATGACAGAGCAATTAATACTAATAAACAAGAGATACATGACATCCACTCTACCTTGGTTTTTCACTAGGCGTCATGTAAAGAAGAGTGAGAATGTTATATGCTCCCTACTGTGTGTGTCTATTATTAATGAGACAGAAACATGAAAGGAGATTTGGAAGCGTTGAGATTTTTTTGGAAGCTTCATCAGAAAAGGCTTCTAAAAGCCCACTTCAAAGATGATTGATATTACCAAAAGAAAGCTACAGTGAAGAGGGTAGAAACTAGGTTATAATGAAAGAAACGATGCAAAAATTAGATCTCGTGGGTGGAATTTAGGCTGATTTCCATGGAGATGGTGCTGAAACGGAGGTTGAAAATTTGAAAATTTACTAGTAAAAAAAATTGAAATTTATTATTCATTTTAATTGTTCAAATTTACATTTTTTGAGCATCCCAAAGCATCTAGATAGCGACTATGCCACGATGATGAGATTTTACGTGACCCTAGTTGGAGGAGTTGTGAGAGTGCATTGAGCAAGGTGTTGCACTATGAGAGGAGAGTTGGGAAATTTTAATTTAAATGTGTTGACTCAAAAAAAAATTCTTGTATGCCTTCTTCTATCTTCACCCTTTTGATGAGTATGACATAGATATACATGTTTATGATGCTCTTCTTGATCTTGTAGGATTATATGGTTTATGGTTTTTTGACATTGTGATCTTGCAGGACTTGTGGTTCTAACACTTTGATTTTGTAGGTCCTAGGCTGGGGGCATCTTGCCTAGAGGATCCCTGCAATTTTTTTATAGTATCATTTTCATAAAAACATTTCATTTCAGCATTTCTTTACTATATGTTACCATACTTTCTCACTTAGTGTTGCCAGCCTACTAAAATGAGGATAAAATATAATGTCAAAAATTGCACACCCTACAATTTCATGTCATGTTTTGCACCCACCATAGCGCCAATCCCTAAAACATGCCTTAGCATTGCTTAGGCCTAATCTTGAATTGCTTTCTCCCAACCAATTTTCTATCAAAGATGGTATTAGAACATCAATGTTGGCATCCTCCTATGCACATGGCCTAATCTTGAATTGCTTTCTCCCAACCAATTTTCTATCAAAAATGGTATTAGAACATCAATGTTGGCATCTTCCTATGCACATGTGTTACATTTGAGAAAAAATCCTTTGGGCACTAGCATGACACGCTGGAGTCCTGTGTCGTACAATGCCTCAAAATGAGCATTACTCACACATGCTACTACCTCATGATGTCTCTCGATGGTTGTAGCGCCCTGACAGATGTGCCCTACTATCTTTAACCTTTGCTTGACCAAAAAGAGATATTTTTAAAATTCATTTAGAGAAGGTATCTGGGATTCTTCAGAGAAACACATAGTATTGTTGTAGCTTGGCCCTCTTGGAATCTTTGATTAGTCACACACAATAGATAGGCTATCTCCCTTTGGCATTGCCATTCTCTTTGTACATCTTGCAATTTATCGTGATCTTTATGTGAACTACTTGGAACAATCACAAGGACATATTCTTCTCTCAATAGGTACAGACCTCTCCCAAAAGATTCCTCTAAATTTTTCTTCTACCATTGAAGGTATCTTCAACAAGTAGAAAACAACAGGTTTCTCTCTGAAAGCTCTTCCGGTCTTCATCACTCAAATCCACACGAACAAGATAGTGAATACTTTTGGTGATTTTGTTTATCATGTTCAAGCATAAGTTGATTTCTTCTTGATAGTTCTCACTCTCTAATATCTTGTTGATCTCGTTGCACAAGTGATGAATCAACAATCTCTTGATCATTGTTTACATCTAGAACCCTCTTTTTGATGTCTTTGTAATCATTGGTGAAGACCACCATTTTTATTATGCAACCCACAATCCAGGCCTAGTATCCTCCCTGTAGACTAGCAAGGTGATCCTAGTATGCTTTATGACTGTATCCTAGCTCCTAGAAACACTTAGTATTAGGAGAACATATATTCCAATCCTTCATCATCTGATTGCTTATCAAGGTTGAAAGACCAAAGAAGAGGTTTGACCATTCCTAAAAAACTCCTTTACAGTCCCAAACTTCTTTCTAGCTCACCAAAAACATGTTATTTAGTGGACATCAACCACACAGAGCTTTACTAGTATTGATCTTAGTGTTTTGGTTGATTCCATCTTCTATATTTTATTTGATTTCTATATATTTAGGTAACATGCTTGCATTTATTCTTGTTGTGTTGTGCAGGTAGATCCAAGCATCCTATAGATAGAGAAGAAGATTGTTGGACAAACATAGAGTATACCCACCTAACCCTGTCATTCATACTATGTTATATAGATGACAATGCGATGCACAGACATCCGTGCTACGTGTTGTCATCCTTGGGTGAGGTTTCGTTCTTTTGGTGGTAGGTTATGTATTGATTATACTTTGAAAGGTGGGGTTGGACCTACGTGGCGTGCTAGCATTCCACCCACGCATGGGTGTCCCAGGGATGCACACGCATTCAAGAGATGCATAGGTCCCAAGGACATGCTATCATCCAAGGGATGGGATAGAGTCCCAAAAGGACGCAGGCATCCAAAGGACACGTAGAGGTCCTGGGGCATAAACACCCTAATAACTTCATGGAATTTTTTTTATTTTTAGAAAGATTTTTATGTTTAGAATGATGAGGAAGTGATGAATTTCTATTTTCATTTGTTTTGCAACACCTGCTAACTATGCATGAGCATATAAGAGGAAGGATGTTATCTATTGAGGGGTCTACAAATGAATCTTACACCCTCCAACATTGGCCTAGTATGCAGGGTGGGCATCTACTAGGCTTTTACAATTGTAGAGATGTGATTTCACGACTGCATGCTCATGGCCCTTATGGAGCGGTGGGATGTTGATAAGTCAATCTTCATCCTACCCTCCAACGAGATGATGATGACTCTAGAGGATGCGTATCACATCCTAAGGTTGCTTATCAAGGGTAGGTAGGTGAGCATTGTGGAGAAGAGGTCGCTTTCCTACATGTAGGCCTGACAATAGTATGTCATGGGGAGGATCATCCCTAGAAGTGACTCTGGTCACATTGACATGCGATGGCTGGAACAGGACATAGTGCTAGTACCCCTGGTGAGGCGCATGATGATTATGAGAGTTGCAATGTGCCTCACCCCAAATGGGAGGGGAACACATCTGCATAGAGGCTTGGTCCACACAATCCAGAACATGGAGCAACATGATACCATGTTTTCTTGGGGGTGCATCATGTTGTCTAATATATACCACGATCTAGGGTGTATGTGCACTATGAGGTACATAGCCTAATGGTCTACATGCTTCTTTAGGTGTGGGCCTTTGAGCATATCAGATGCACCCACCCAACTAGGTATCCTATAGATACCATGTGGGAGACTCCTATGACCCACACTTATCCCCTCTGACGAGTGTGGTAGCATAGGGATCTCACTCACTAGCGACAAACCTTTAATAGGTTGCCTGAGACAAAGGTCATCTGGAGACTATATTTAAGTATGTGAGGATGGGCTGGAGATGGCCAAAAACTATCCCATTCTACTATGATCGCATCAGGTGATAGTTTAGATAGGTGCAAGGGGTGCCATGTGATGTGGTAACCTATGTATGATCACATCAAAGCATCGTGTGGTTAGGTGACCTACCATGGCCTATGGTGGTGGACGTCATACTAAGTAACCTTGATGACAAGAAGGATGATTCCCATCTGCATGCTAATACAAATAATGGTGGGGTGACTATGTGGTACGTAGCCTGGTGGGCGGTGACATGCCTAGCACCTATTTATCCAGCTGGGGACCCCAGGCCCCTAAAAAGAGGAGAGGTAGTTGAGATGAACTCCTCCAAAGGGACATTGGATGACAAGGAGGAGGAGGAGGAGAGACCCTGACGATGATGGTCGTGCAATGAGATTATATCTGAGGAGAGGCCTAGAGCCCACCTTCGAGGCACACCACCCATCAAGCTAGTCAACAAAGAGTCCATCTGAGCTAGGGCTGCAAGAACCTCAGTTGTAGTGACAATGATAGTGGAAGCATTAGCGGCACGAACCCCACCCCAATGAGGGCTACAATTATTGTAGACTCAAATTGGCAAATTAGGGGCCCAGGTATGATTTACATGTTTATGCATTTTGATTTGATAGAATACTATATGCTACTTTGATTTCAATTTGATTTAATATAATGGGAGACTAACTTCTCTTTTGCTGCCCTTTTGTAGTGTGCATAAGAGAGTGGTTGGACTTCATTGGCTAGGTATTGGTGGAGATGGTCCCCACAGTCTAGCTTGAGTGGCCAGTGAGGGCTAGCTACAGGCCACTACAGACTATGAGGAGACACACAAACATTTTTTAGCCCATTGCACAGTTGAGGATTGCATATGAGGAGGTGCAAATCTGCATAGATAGCTCTGTGGTAGAGCTTTTGGCTATGATAGTGGATATATATTAGTGGGTAGTGGAAGCTACAACACTTTCTATTGAGTGAGACTAGACCATGACATGGGCAAAGAGCGCTGAGACAACATGTGACACCTTACAGAGCTAACTCGGTGAGGTCGATGGAAAGCTACAAAGGACATAAGTGGCAACACCATCAGACTTGGACCACCCCAGGGTGTAGGAACTGATGAACCAAATTGCAAAGCTGAGAGAGAGCTCAGGCTCATAGCAGAGGTCATGGCAATCGGGGGAGAGCTCAAGGGACTCTAGTCCTAGAGTGCCACCCATAGTCGATCCCTCTCACACTCCACGATATCGAGATGACAACCATCCCCAACCAAGCTAGAGAAGCCACCTCCAGCATAGCCAAAGCCAGAGGACTTGGGAAGTCATGCCCCTTGATGTATATTTTGATATATATGTATATGTATATTTTGATAAACACCACATTTGATGAGTGGTGCACTTTGTACTATTGAGACGATGTATTATATCATTTTTTGGCATACACACACATATACATATATACATGATTTTTAGCGATATGGATGTGTTGTTGATTTTAGTTTATGATCACAATGTACGCTTTGATATTGCTTATTTAGATACTTTTATGATCTAATCAAACAAACTTGTTAAATATTGTTTAATTAAATACTATAATGATCTAAATAATCAATATGGATAAATGAAATTGATTAATTAAATATTGCAATGAATCAACTAAATAATTTATAAAAAATTGTTTAATCAAACACATAAAAGATCTAATTAACAATTTAAAAGAATAAACATCACTTGGAAAGAAAGGATTTGTGATGATAAAAGTGACCCACAAAAAGAGAGGGTCACGTATGAAGATGGATTGCATTTATGGGCTCCTTAAGAGGCTTTCCTTCCATCATAGAAAGGACATACACTCCAAAACCATAAATTGAGGTGGTAATGTAAGGCCCTAGCCAATTAGGGCTAAACTTTCCCTTAAAACTAGTTGTAGCATTCACAGTACGTTGATTCTCATATAGAAACAAGTTGCCTACCTGGAAAGAACGGTGAATAACACATTGATTATAATTTTTTTTGAGAACTTTTTTGATAGGCTTGAAGATGCTCAAGAGCATTAATACAATGTTAATCAAGCATTTTGAGATGCTAAAGATGTTGATCATGATAGGTGTTATAATCAATAAGCCTTTGGAGAGAAACCTGCAAGGACGAAATCTCTAACTCTAGGGGCATGATGGAATGGCATTGACACCATAGACAAGTCTATAAAGAGTAGTGTCCATGGCAATATGAATTCTTGTGTGATAGGCCCACAAAGCATAAGAGAGTTGCACATGCCAATCCTTACCATGCTTATTGATCACTTTTCAAAGAATTTGCTTGATTATTTTGTTAGAAGTCTCAGCCTGTCCATCAAACTAAGGATAGTATGATGTAGAGAAACGATGCTAAATATAGAATTCCTCTAAAAATTACTTTATCTTCTTATTCTTAAACAATGATCTATTATCAAAGACCAAAGAGGAAGGCAACCCAAAGAAAGAAATTATATTGTCAAGGAGGAACCTACAAATTACCTCCTAGCGGTGGTAGACCAAACAAGAACAACCTCAACCCACTTAGTGAAGTAATCTATAGTTGTGATAAAGACATGTCCCTAAGAGAAAGGTGGCAAAATTTTCTAATTAGGTCTAGATCCAGATGGAGAATGGTTGGGCAAATGTTTGGGTGAGGAGCTCTTGTGTAGGATCATGAATTGAATTATTATGTTGTTGACACTAAGGGCACTTCTTGATGAAAGAAAATGAGTCTTGCACCATGCTCTACCAATAGTACCCCATGCATAAGAGTTTTTGTACCATGGCCTACTATTGAAATGTCCACCACAAACACTAGAATGAACCTACTGAAGGGGCACAGGTATCTCAGACTTCATCAAACACCAGAGGAGGAGGCCATTATAACTTTTATTATAGAGAACATTAGAGAGGATGATATAACATGAAGTGAGCTTATGGATTTGAATATGAGCATTCTTAGAAGAATCACTTAGAAATGCACGATCATGCAAATAGTTGAAAATATGAGAATAACACTCTTCTGACTCAATGTTATAGTAGAAGAGGGTATTTGATGTCAAATCATCCACGATAGTGGGTAAAGACATAGTGTAGATCAAAAAATGATGGTCATCCATTGAATCATCAAAGGACACCAGGGAATAATGTCTACATGATGATTGCCTTTTCATGGAATAACATCAATGGTGAAGGATGAAAAATGATGAAGAAGTGACAAAGCCAAATCATGGTATTAAGAAAGCTTATCTTGTTTAGCCTGATAGTCACTGGTGATTTGCCTAATAATCAATTACGAGTCACCATAGACATGGATGCCTTTTATGTTGACTAAAATAGCGAAATGCAAACCAATAATTAGAGATTCATATTTGGTGATGTTATTTGTGCACTAGAAATTCATATGAAAAGAAAGCAGGATTAGCTTACCCTTATGAGAGATCAATATTACACAGGCCCCAGAACCAGTCCAACATCTCAAACTATCAAAGAATAAATCCAAAGGAGAATCACCATCTATAAGAAGAATGTGATCATTTGGGAATGAATCAAAATCAAGGAACGAGGAGGGAGAGGGGGCCTTAGCCAATTCCAGGTAGAATACAACTTGCCCCTTTATGGCCTTCTGGTAGACAAACTTTAAATCAAATTCAGTCAAGAGCATAACCCATTTAGCCAATTGCCCTCATAGGTCCATGTTAGAAAAAAAATGCTTAAGAGGGTCAAACCTGATGATCATATGTGTTTCTGCATGAAGGAGATAGTGTCTTAACTTGTGGGTTGCAAAGACCAAAGGGAGACACTGCTTCTCTATTGTAGAATATTGGGTTTCATTATTGAGGAGGGTATGACTGATATAATAAACTACACACTCTTTACCCTTGTCATCATGTTGAGCTAGGAGAGAAGCTATAGTATGAGACGACACGGAAGTGTAGAGAAGAAAAGGATGCCCTAAAATGACAAGCATCAAAATAGGGGATTAGATAGATACAATTTAATGTTTTCAAAGGCCTTCTAGCAATCCTTATTCCAAGAAAAATGAATGTCCTTTTTGAGGAGATTAGAAAAGGGGAGGGTAAGATCTGCCAATTTAGAAATAAATCGGTGAATATCCTGAATCTTATCCTACAAACTAGGAAGTTGAGAAATATTCATCGAAGGTAGCATGTTCATGATAGCCTCAATTTTCTTATTATTGACCTCAATGCCATGATGCAAAACTATAAACCCTAAAATCTTACCACTATCCACACCAAAAACACACTTATGAGGGTTTAGACACATGTTGTATGATCGAAAACGTTCAAAGATGAGACAAAGATTACTCACATGATCTTGGCATAAGATAGATTTAGCCAAGATGTCATCAAAATAATCTTCTACAATATTATGAATGAAGTCATGAAATATCAAAGTCATGGCACACTGGTAAGTAGCTCTACTATTCTTTAGACCAAACGGCATGGCAACATAACATAAATTACCTTAAGGAGATGTGAACATAGTCTTATATTGATCTTTGGGGTTGATTATAATTTGGTTATAACCCGAGAAGCCATCCATAAAGAAAACAAGGCATGGCCTACCATCGAGTCCACTATCATGTCAATATTCAAAAAAGGAAAATCATCTTTCAAAGACACTTTTTTTAAGTTGTGAAATTCAATGCAAATACAAATATGATTATTTGGTTTAGCAATAGGCACGATGTTTAAAATCCAAGGGGAATAGTCAACAGGACAGATAAAACTAGCTTTCAAAAGCTTTTCTATCTTAGCCTTAACTAACAAAGCCACCTTGGGATGCATTTTCTGATTTTTTGTTTTATGGTTTGAGCATTAGGATGAAACTCTACCTATGAAAATGAGACCTAAAATAGATGCAAATTACACGTAAAATGCACCCAATCTCAAGTCCAAGGGACATCAAGATTGGACTAAACTACTAACAAACTAAACTATCTAATTGCACCCTAAAATAAGCCTATTAGTAGTGATATGTCCTAAGATATGAAATGCTATTACTAAACTATGCTAGAATTGAACTAATTATATATGTTGAGCACTCAAATTGACAGCATAACATTGCATAAATGACTTGTTCCAAATGGGAGGTGGAGACCTCAATTTATAGATTTTTGGAGATGTGATTGGAGGGCTAGGATCAATGGTTGAGATTGCTTGAGGATCCTCAAGCAAGGAGAATTGGACAAATGGCATGTTTGGGTTGGATGAGAAGGTTGCCCCAAGATTCAAGGGATGATCAATGGATGAGAATGCAAGTTTGAATGGATGGATGGCTAGGATTGAGTAGGTGTATGACATGTAAGGACTCATTTATGAAAAGGTAAGGCTTGGACTTTGTGGAATTTTAAATTCCATGGAAAGGACAAGTGGAATTTAAAATTAGAAGAATAGTGTTCAAATAGTATCACATGGAATTTTAAATTGAGATAAATAGTGACACATGGAGTGGGGTCGAAGAAATAGGACAAATGTACCCAATTTGAAAGATTTGTCCATGCTTCTAAAGTACCATTTGTCATGTACAAACATGTACATTGGATGACAAGTAGACTTCTAGAAACATGGGGGGTTGTAATGATGAATTAATTAAAATTAATTCATGTGTACATGGGTTAGAAGAAAATAATTATGATTACAAAAAGTAATTAAAAGTGCACAAAATAGGGAATTAAATAAATATGATAATTTATTTAATTTTTGGCATGAACTATAGTCAAAGAATATTTAATTTTCAAACTATAGTAGAGGAATTTGATTTTTATGATATGATAAATGTGCAAAATAAATTAATTAAATAATTAAAAATTATTGAATGAAGCGATGCAGGTGGATTAGGGTTGAATGCATGAGTGAATGAAGTTGGTTGTGACCATTTTTAGGTGTCTACATTTTGCCCCTCTTTGAGATGATGTTCAAGATGATGAGATTTGTGTCGAGTAACATCATTTCAAAGAAGCTAAGGAAATGGATAGAGGAAAAGGATAATAATGGGATGATGATGCCCCCTCGAGAGGATAGGTGGGTTGGACAAACATGTGTATGCTCTCGAAAGGAAACGTATCGATCAAAGGTGAAAGAGAAGGGAATGGATATTGAATGACAAAGCTATGAGTAGGAAGTGATTATGATATGATGTAGAATGACAAGAATAATGATTAGGATGTCAATTAGGATGACAATGTCAAGGATGAATGTGTTGGTGGGAATGTGTATAATGTTTAGAATGAGGGATGACTAGGAGGATCTACTCCCTTTCTGTTCTTTTTGCAACCGTGTCTTTATCATACAAGACTTGTGAATTGTGGGATGCTATGGGGATGTCAATGCGAGGTGAGGAGGCCCAGACTTAACACTATGTTATGAGTGACCATCTTAGGATCTAGACCAGGTATATCCTCGTAGGTCTAGGAAAAGAGGTTAAGAAAAGCGTGTAATAGGTCAGAATAAGATGAACATTGAATATGGATGATTTTCTTAGGATCACTAGGATCCATGGAGACCTCAACAATTTTTCCTACCACAAGGGCACTGCGTTCCTATGAATTAGGATTGTCTCGAGTGTCACGTGGAGCTTTAGTTAATGATGAGGTATCACTAGATAACACAATGGACTCCCCAAAGTATGACTGATGATTTAAATAATAGGGAGAACTACAATCATGCTAATACATGGGTAAATGATCATAAACTTCAAGAAACTCTGTAAGGAAATCATCTATAGAGAAAGTATTTCAAGGAGGCATGTAAAATGCTCTAGTGTCAATGATCAACTCTAGGTATGATACAGACAAAGAGGATGAATCAAATGAGGAGGAAATCATGTTCACATTCAAACAATATCAAGATGAAGGTCTAAGGTGTTTGTAACCAATAACCGTCATAAAACGATGCTCATTAGCCTCTATAGGGGACTTTAATGCCTTGTTCTTTATGACCTAAGCCACCATGTTTATAGCCAATTTTCACAAGGATATCGAAACCAAGACCATAACATGATTGTAACTCCTTAGAAGAAGGAGGATCAACATCAGAGGCATATTCGATATGAGAAGTGTATTTACATGTTTCTTTGGGAGAAGAGGTAGAGACCTCTTTAGGCAGCGATCCAGGTGGTGTAGTTGGGATCTCAGAGGTGTTGAAGTATGACATGGGTCTATTTTGTATTCTCCAACAAAAGAAGGTGTGAAATCTACGGGACCCCAAATCATCATCTATCCATGTACTAGTTGAAGAAGAAGGCACATCCTTTGCCACATCATCAACATGGGTTGATGAGGACATAGTCTATTGTGATGATAAAGAAGGAATCAAATTCTAAGGCACTGAGGAAGAATTAAACTTTTGTTCCAACTCAATTTGCTGACAATATTGTAATGGATGAGGATCAACTTTTATAGTAAATGTTTTATTTCCATGAACAAATTTTATAGACTGGTGTAGGGTTGAGGGAACAACACCCATGACATGAATCCATGACCTACCTAGGAGGAGATTATAAGAGATAGCACTAGGGATCACATGCACTATGGTAGGTAATGTGACAGGGCCCAACTCTATAGGTAAGATGATGGTCCCAAGGGCTTTCCAACTTATATTATCGAAGTCCTTGATCTCTAGACTAGAAGGATATATATAGGCCATGTCAATATTTAAATGATTTAGAAAGTCTACTCCACAAATGTTAAGACTATAACCATTATCTATGAGGGTACATTTTATTACAATAGAACTTATACCAAATAAGATCAAGAGAGGTTCACTTTGTTTTTGGATCTCAATAGAATGAAACTCATATTGTTGAAAGACAATGTTGGTGGTAGTGGTATAAATGCAATCAAGCAATATGACCACTTCATTTGACCTAGCAGATGATGAGACTTGAATTTTTGTAAGGCTTCCTGAAGCGTACCTAAGAAAGTAAGGAAAGTTTGAACCATATCCCAAAGGGAAATTTTAGCTAGAGTGACACGTAATTGTTCAATAAAATCATAGTCTCCAAGGGTCTTCTAAGATGAGCCTGAGGTAAAATCAAAGTGGATGTAGGAAGGGGAGCATGAATAGAGTTTTGTTGCTTGTTACTATGGGTATTATAAGTATGGGCTATTGTCTGATAGTTAGGGGGAGGTAGCGCATGATAGTCAAGAGGAACCTTAGGTGTTTTAGAATTGATAGCTCTAGCATACTGCATATAATAATTAGAGGGTCTAGGTGGAATAGGAGCACCCCTAATAGTTATCACTGGTTTAGAAGATTGAGAAACACCTTGAATCACAATCTTAGGTTGTTGGTTCCAGTTGGTAGTATTCAAGGCAAAAATCAAATTAATCATGTTTTTAGGATCTCAAGTTTCATTGTTTTGAGAGAAGAAGATTCATCATGGATGAAGTCCTTAAGGGCTTCATCTAGTATGTCAAAATCTCCTTAAGAAAAATGTTTGTGAAATATGTTTTGATATAAATAAGAAGGTTCAAAAGGTGTTCACGTCGGGTTCACCAGAAATGTAGTGCATAAGATAACAACTTAGCCTCCCAAGACAAAGTAATCTCACAAAACACTACTATGGAATGCCTAGGTTTCAAGAGAGAAAAGTTACGTGTTATAACCAAAAAACTATCTTAGATATGCCGGATGTGCTAATGACTTGAAAATACAACTTTATAAACTAAGAGTAGTAATACACAGAAAGAAAGTATTGTTTTCAAAAAATTAGTAATGATTTTCAAAAAATAGAAAGTAGATCTAAAAAGTACAATAAATACAAAACCTACCACCAAAAGGATGAAGCCTCAACTAAGGATAACAATGCGTAGCTTGGATGTCTATGCATCACGTTGTCATTTGTACGACACCTAGTATGGATGATAGGGTCAAGTGGGTGATGAGTTAAAATCAATATCTGTTTAGTTTCTGTATAAATCATTGCAAAGACTTTAATTCTGTGGATTGGCATACATATATGCATTATCATGGTTATAATTACTTTATGGATGATTATATAAACATTTTTTAGTACTTATTTTCTTTAGATGAAATCTTTTGATAATTACTATAATTTCTACTTTAATATGCATGTTATGGTGGGTTTTTGCCAAAGTTGGTTGTTGAATTCATAAGCATAACATCACAGAGCTCTCTGGAAGCCTCTAGACCCCTCCAAAGCCACTCTTCCAATTGAAGAACACAAGCTCTAGATAGCTCCAGAGCTCCCCAGTGCTATAAAGGAACCGTCCTCCCCTTGAGTCAATGTTTATCTAGCAAGATCTAGGCTAATTCCAGTCCCAACATGAATCCCACAGGAAACTCTAATTGTCCAATCAACGCCACAATCCTTTGACACCTTGTAACTCTAGTTCAAGAGTTATCGCAATTAAATAACTAAAGTACCATTTCAATTTGAGTTCTTATAGTTCACAATCTGTTTGTTGCCACTAATTATGTTGAATTTAGAATCTTCTCTGAAGTTTTGATTTGAAAGACTCTTTAAGTAGGAATAAGCGATAGGTTAGGTCCAAGTTCCACTATAGTTTAGTCTAGTTTAGTTTAGTCAAATGAATAAGAGCTCAAATGTATAAGTATGAGCTGAGTAAATTTTTAGAGTTAGTTCCTTTTTTTCAATTCAGAATTATTGTTTTTCTTGAAGCAAATTCTTCATGTTTTTCATCGTGTACTCATGCTCATCCGGGCTTCCATTCTATAAAAATAAAGAGGAAATTCTGCTAGATTAGCTTAGTAGGATCCTTCTAGCTGGGGAAGTAGGGCCCACTTACCCAACAGAGGAGATCTCTTGGTACTCTTTTCTAGTTTTATTAAATTCTTTATTTGTGTCAGAATTAGATAATGTGCTTAAACTAGATTATTGTTTACTCTAGTATTCATATACCTACGGGTTGTTCTTCAAATCTAAAAATCATAAAAAGAATTATGTTCTTAAAAATTCATCTTGTTTAAATAGCACTTGTTTAATTCTGTTGAACTTGGATTGTGGAAACATGGGTTGAATGGTTTCATATTCATTTTAGTTATTCATTTCTACATTGTGTGGTGTAATTCAGCAATAGAATAGTTTCAAATGCTTTGGAAATTCATCTTGATTAAATAGTTTCCTTTCTACATAATAGTATAAATCTTTCAATTCCTTTCAATTTCGTCATGTGTGTTTCTTTCAACAATTAAGATAGTTTGAATTCAAGCATTGTCCTTACAATTTACTTAGAATAGGATCCACACTTAAAACCCCCAAAACAAGTAAACCTTATCGCAGATTGCTCCAGACACCTCTGGATTGATAAAATTAAATGATGAGGAATTAAAATAACTATGATGACCCCATCATTTTTTGGTGTCATTTCCCTGGAATCTACAAATCTTGTAGGTTAAGGTGTTGGTAACGTTATCAACCAAGCGCATCAAGAATTTACTAGTTTATGAGTAGGCCTAGGGACACCTTGGGTCGCTTCATAAAGAAAACTTCACTTAGTACACCAAGGGAGACACAGTTACCATCGGAATCCAACTTGGAGGAATATTTGAATCATTTATCTGATCAAGGATCTCCCTTGTCACCAGAGTCTCCTATTTTTCCTGAACCTATTATCACTATGGGAGATAATAATTTTAGCAGTGATGAGCTAGTTAATAGAACATTTTCCTATCCAATCGCCATAAATTCTAAAAGGAATGAACCACCAATGAAAAATATATCACCTGCATTCTTGCCAACTTTTAGAGGAAAGGTTTATGAAGACCCAAATTAATTTTTGTTTAAGGTTCTCTGCTAGACTTATGATTATGGTATAGATAATCAAAAGTTGTAACTTTTCCCCTCTACTCTAAAATAATTTTCCTTATGATGGTTTATGGGCTTAACAACAGATTCTATAACCTCTTGGGATCAAATGGAGTCTTCCTTCCTTGATAAGTACCAAGACTATTATAGAGTTTGGGATAGGAAAGATGAGCTCTTTAGAATGAAAAAGACGAAAGATGAGAATTTGGAAGATCATGTGGATCATTTTTTTTTATCCATAGAAGATGTGGCAACAATTTGGATTAGGAACTTGACAAACCCATCTTTTTAAGAGGAATTGCTGATGATGTAAGAGAAGCTTTAAATCTTATGGGAAAAGGAGATATCAACAAATTAAGTTTTATAGAAATCACAGAGTTCAATAGAAATTACTCTCGCACATGAGCTAGTAATAGGACATAAAAGAAAGGGAAAAGTGGTGGTAACGATGTTACTAAAGTAATGGAAGAACTAGCCAACCTAAAAACTGACATTTTGATCCATTTAAACACCACTCTTGATGGTATTCAAACATGCAAAAAGACTACTAAACCTTTAGCCATCTATTGCCCGTGGTGTAGAGAGAAGATTCCACTAAGGGAATGTCCATTAAATCAAATAGAGTTATGTGGGATATGTGAGAAAAGTCACCCCACAAATGAGTGTGGATTACTTCTTGAGATAAAAAATTGGTTAAAGAAGATACCACCAATGGAAGAATAGTTGAACTTTATGGGGCAAAAATAATCAAATTATGGGTTTAATCAGTTTGTTGGATAATATGGTCCAAGAGGCCCTTCTAGTTGGGGAACAAGTCAATGGACTAGGCCTTGGGGAGGCCCACCTCCACAAATGCATATGCAATCTCAGTGGGGACCACCACGGTCTCAACTGGAGTGGATGAACTAGTCTTGGTCAACCCCCCAATGGAAAAACTAAAATCAATATCAACAGTGATGGATACTCCAATACAACTAAGGACCAAGGCACTATGGAAACCAGCCACAAGCCTTGCTTCTTGGACCATCACAACCAACAACCAAAAATCAAAATGATCAGGTGAATCAACCTCAATTACCTTCTTAGCCTCTATCAAACCCCAAGAATAATTGGCCTCAACAAAAAGTCTATAACCCCAATCCTAATACGACAACCTTGAATGTAGTAGAAATCAATGATATTCAACTACGTTCTCAAAATATCACCGTAAAATCTCCTTCTGTGGAAATTCTTGAGGAAGATGAGACTTTGCTCAATATCGAAAGAGAAGAGAAATCTTAGGATGAGACAACCAAAACAAGGAATCCCGAAGAAATCCCTAAAGTCATTCCCAGAATGACTGAGATAATCTTCTCTGGAGAGCTCCAGACTACTCAGGATGACTCTTAATTGATTAGGGAAATTCAAAAAATAAACATAGAAGTCCCTCTATTGCAAGCAATCAAAGATATTCCTAAAATAAACCAAACAATCAAAATCTTATGCTTGAAGTTTCCTAGAAGAAAAAGGAAGTTGTCAAACACAATTTAGGTGGAGGGAAAACTTGTTGATGTCTTGGCTAGTAAACTAATTCCGCAAAAGTATGGAGATCCCAATAGTTCTGTTATTTTAGTAATGATAAAAGGGATGTCAATTTCAAATGTGTTGATTTATTTAGGTGTTTCTATCAACGTGATGACTACAGATAATGCAGAAGCATTGGCATAACTAATATGCAACTTACATCCACAGTTTTGCAACTTGTTGATTTATCTATTACCAAACCTGAGGGAATATTGGAAGATGTTATATTCACATCAGATACTTTGGATTACTCAATAGATTTCCTAATCCTCCAAACTAGGAAGAAGTGATTAGGGTACCCTGATGGGACTTTATTTTGTTCTAGTTCTCTTGTTTGAGTTTGTACTTTCCAAAGACATTTCCAGACTTTCCTAGACATTTCTAGACTTTATGATTACTTTTAAGACTTGAAAGCATTAAGAATAGTATATGATATATTGATGAATGATTGTGTGAATTAATGATTGTTTATAAGATGTGATAGTAATTTCTATTAATTATGGTAGTTTGTGATGTGTAAATACTATATGGAGAAACTAACCCCTATGCAGCAAGTACATGGTTATCTGTGGCGAAGGCCATCTTTCAACTTGCAACAAAGGAGGAGTTTATCTACAATTGAGAATGTAGTAGCCCACAACCAAAGAGGAAGGATCTTGAACTGAGTGGGCATGGTTTAACCATAACTCCTCCCACTCCTCGATAGTTTTATCTTCAACAGTTGACATAGTCATAGGGATTAAGAGGAGCTTAGATCATGGTTCATGTTCTGTTTTCATTTATGTCTGTCTTTATATTGAATAAGAACAATCATAGTAGGATTGTGATATCTAGATTATCTTTGTAATAGTTAGTTTCCTACTTCTACTTGATTAGAATAATAATAAAGTCTTCTTCCTATGTTTGTGGGAAGAATGGACGAGTGTAGGATAGTTGTTTAGAAGTTCAATTCAAATAGGAGATTCAGATCCTATCTATATATGATAGATTCTATATATGACATGGAGGGTTAGAAGAGATTTGTATTTCCAAGTTCTTATTTTTGTATTACATCTTCCAAAATTCAATACAGAACATAAATTTAGATTCAATCAATGAGTAGTTGCTACAAGAAGTGATCTAATTTAGATTTTTTGAGATTTTAGTCACTCAAGCAAGGGCCACTTGAGGTAAATGTAGTTCTCTTGTTAGGTATATTGTTAGTTTACATTAGTTCATTAAGTTATTAAGATTTATTGAATTAAGGAATATTCAAGGTGATCACTAACTTAGTACATAGACTATTTTTCTACTGTGATTTACATAGATTGTTTTTCTACTGAATGTGGTATTTATTATTCCTTAACAGAATTACCTACTTGTAGCAACTATTTTTCTTTGCAAATTAGAATTTGTTTCCTTCTTCATAGTTTGTTTCTATGCACAACTTCTAGGTTAAACACAGGAATCCTTGATTGTACATATAGTACATGTACCATCCAAGAAGAATACGATTCCCTAGTTTGACATATTAAAATGTAACACATTATAGTCATTAGGTTGCTTGATAAAGGATCTGCAAGTCTGTTGAGTTGAGTGCATGCCCTTTCTGCATCAATTTATTGGTTAATAATGGAGTTAGACATACCCTATCATATTGGGTAGACCATGGCTGGATACTGCAACAATCCTCATTGATTGTCAATCTAGAAACATGACCATCTCCAATGGAAAAATATCAAAGGAGATTTCTATCTACCCACCTACTAAACCATTCCTACAATATGAAAACAAACCATGGGTAGATAATCTTATGGAATCAAATGAAGAAGATGCTTCCTCACTGGCTATGGTCACAATTATAGAACGTTTTGAACAATATAATGAATTGAAGGAAAAAGTTGAACCATCCCTCCACAATGTCACACAACAACAGGTCTCTAGATGACTCCAGAGAGATCCGAGAGACTCCCTGAGAGCGTTTAATTGTCCATATTCTGAAGAAGTCACCTCTAAACTAGATTACTAGCAAGCAAAGACATTACACCAAATTGTTCCTCACTATTGTCCTTTAAACATGTTAATCAGTCCTCATAAGGAAATCCATTCTATCCATTCTAGTACAAAGCAAATTACTGTCCAGAAAAATAAACAACTCTCCATCAATAGCCAATTGACAGATATGGAAGAAGTAAGATTATCCAAACTGTTGCAAAGCCATACACAAGCTTTCACCTAGGAATACAAGGATATGAAAGGAATACATCCTAGTGTGTGAACACACCATATCTACAAATAAGATGTTCAACCTATAAGACAACCCCAAAGAAGAATCAATCCTGCACTAAGAGAAATAGTAAAAGAAGAGATAGAGAAGTTGTTGCAGGTAGGTTTCATTTATCCCATTTCTGATAGCCAATGGGTTTCACCACTAGTGATTGTACCCAAGAAAAATGGGAAATGGCGTGTTTGTATTGATTATAGGGAGTTGAATAAAGCAACTAAAAAGGACTACTTCCCTCTTCCCTTCATTGATAAGGTATTGGATAACTTGGCCGATAGCCAATACTTCTCCTTTTTAGACGGGTTCAGTGGCTACAACTAGATCCAGGTGGCTGTAGAGGTCCAAAACAAAAGCACATTTACATGCCCTTGGGAAACATATGCTTACAGGGTTCTACCTTTTGGGTTGTGCAATGCACTAGCCACATTTCAGAGAGTTGTCCTTGCAATTTTTGCTGATCTCGCTAACACATGTGTTGAGGTATACATGGATGAATTCATTATTTATGATAAGACCTTTGATGAATCCCTAAGTAGTCTTTGAAAAGTACTTGAGCGGTGTGAAGAACATCAACTATCATTGAATCATGAGACATGTCTTCTCATGATGACATGATAGATAGTTCTGGGTCACCACATTTCCCAAGAGGGCATCAAAGTGGATCCTAAGAAGATTAAAATCATAGTGCAGATTCCTGCACCTTAGACTCAGATAGAGGTAGGAAGTTTCTTAGGACACACTAGCTATTATAGAAGATCTATTGAAAACTTTAGTAGAATAGTCGACCCATTGTTCACCCTCCTTAAGAAAGACTTTGAATTTAATTAGACTGCTCAATGCCAAGAATCATTTGAAACTATAAAGAAAGATTTGATCACGACACCATTCATCAAAGAACCTAACTATGGAGAACATTTTCACATCCATATTGATGCTTCCAATCAAGCCATTAGAGTTGTCTTAGGATAGGTAAGTGAATATGGAGGTATGCATGATATATACTACATCAGCAAAAACTTGAATCCCACAGAGAAAAGTTAGACAACCACAAAAAAAGAATTTTTGGCAGTGGTATATGTCATTAACAAATTCCACCACTACATTATAGGATATAAGGTCTTTGTTCACATAGACCATGCGGCTATTAGATATCTTATGAATAAAGTTGTGGTTGGGGGAAGAATCATTAGATGGTTATTACTATTACAATAATTTGACATAACTATCATTGATAAACTAGGAAAGGATAATGTGGTTGCTAACTTTTTGTCTAAATTAATTGTGCAGGGAAACAATGAACCAGTTGACAATGCATTTCTAGATGAACATCTCTTTGCTATTTCCATACAATCGCCCTGGTTTGCTGATTTGGCTAATTACTTGGCTATAGGGAAATGTCCACCATATTTTACCTATAAGGAGACAAGATGGTTAATAAGAGATAGTTCTAGGTATAAATGGTTAAATGGTATTCTATTTAAATATTTCCTTGATCATGTGTTGAGAGGATGTGTGCAGGATAAAGAAGTCTATGACATCATTTGGGCCTACCATGATGAACCTTCAGCGGGACATTTTTTAGCTCTCTAAACTGGGCACAAGATCCTTGGAGCTAGATACTTTTGGCCCACCATGATAAAGAACATCCAACAGTACGTCAAACAATGTGGCCAATGTCAGTGAATGGGACACCCTATACTGACCAGAGAAATGCCCCTCCATCCTCAAGTGGTCCTTAAACTATTTGAGAAGTTGGGGATTGATTTTGTGGGACCTATTGATCCACCTTCTAGAGGTCACCACAATATCCTCATTTTCACAGACTATGCTACCAAATGGGTGGAAGCAAAGGCCCTGCTAGCTGTAAAAGATGAAAAGGTAGCAGATTTTCTATATAAGCACATTCTGCAAAGGTATGGAGCTCTAAGAGTCCTCGTCTCTAATCAAGGGCCACAATTCATGTCCACTATGATCAAAGCATTTCTAAATAGATACCAAATAATTCATATAAATTCTTCTCCATAACACCCCCATAGAAATGGTCAAGTAGAAGTAACAAACAAGGAATTGGAAAATATCCTTACAAAAACAATTTCATAGAAAAGGACAGACTGGGTAGATAGAATGACAAAAGTTGTTTGGGCTTACAACACCACATGGAGAACTGGTGCTTCCTATTCAGTATGAAGTGGAAACTTTGAGAACAATAGAAATAGGGATTGACTTGACAGAAGCTCAAGAACATAGGATCACGTAGCTGAATAGAATGGATGAGATGAGATTGGAAGCACTGCATCATACATAATTGATTCAACAACAAAGAAAAGAATGGCATAACAAACACATCCTCAGCAAGCAATTCAAGAAAGGGGATTGGGCTTTACTCTATAATTCAAAATACCAAGATTTACGAGGGAAATTATGCACTAGATGGCTATGACCATATAAAATAAATGTGGCTTTCAGTAACGGTGTTGTGTAGCTATCACCTATTGATGGAGACCATCAGATTCTTCTGGTCAATGGGCACATATTGAAATTATATCACAATCCAGCATTCAAAGAAGAGTTTTCTGTTGAATTACAAGCTCGAATTGAGCACTTCACCATGGAGGATCTTTCTTCCATGGGGGTCATGCCTTAATCCCTCATAAGGTCTTGATCTATAATAAAATGGGAGGGTTGAAAACTAGAAATGGCGGCCTTACCTAGAAGGAAAGGTTGAAAACCAGAAATGGTAATCTTTCCTTAGGAAATTTCCTCTTTTCCGAACTAAATAAGACTTCTCTTGAAGCTTTTTGCAGATTTTTAATTATGTGCTGACAAGCTCCTAACAGCTCCAGACTTCAAAATAAGTGAAGTATCCCAAGCATCAATCAAATCCAGATGGATCCAGATAGCTCCAAATGGATCCAAATATTACTGTGATGGTACTGAAATGTGACACCTTGAATCATGCCCCTACTCAGTATGAAGAATTCAGTAAAAATCAAAGTGATCTTGTCCCAAGAAGTAAGTACATTGCATGTATATATTCTCTTTCTTAAAATATTTATAACTATTTTAATGTATGTATATGCCACATTCCCCCTCTGCATGCCCAACACACAATTCAATCCAAAAGGCACACAGATCAATATGGCACAATAAAACTAATTGTTTATTTGAAAAAGGGGACACATGGCACATAAAGAATTCTAAGGATAGCTAGAAAAGAGTGTGCATCACACCATCATGATGTCAGATTCTACTCAATGTGCCATTAATGGAAATTAATATGTTTGAGCTATAATCATGGCAATATTATGTAATTAATATCATATCAATTCAAATTAATAATTACAAAATCTTTGGCAAGAGAGCTTTCGTCAGCTTCATATTCAAATGGATGTTGCATTAAAAATGGAAGCTCAAATGGACTTGTCACATGCAGTAATTAATAAACAAAGTACTTGGAGTACATGCCGAACCGTTCTGGGTTGTACACCATTATTTCATAAATCATGATGAAATTAATTACAGTGCCTTCCCATGTTCTGAATTTTGATGCCATCTCAATTTGGGAAAAACAATTGAATGACCTACCAATTTCACATTTCTTTCAGTTGCAAACACACTCACTTTCTTCTCTGCATCTATCTAGAGTCCATAGAAGGATATCCTATGAATTTGAAAGTTGTAAAGAACAACAATGGGGCATAAAAGGAAAGTGGAACCTGAAAGTGCAACTATTGATCAACCTAGAGCAGAAATGTTTCAACAAGCAGGGTGGTTAGGGTTTCTTAGGAAGTTTGAGGGATATGAAGAGGAGTTGGTGGAAGAATTTGTTTCAAATTTCCACTGCACCTTCTCCACTGTAAAAGGGGTAAGAATTCTAGTGAACTCTGTCATAATTAGCTAGCTGGCTCAGATTTTGGAAGGCAGTGAGGATCTGTTTCAGACCAAATCCTCATATGAAGAACTAATTCAGAGTTTTCACATAGCTCTAGAGCCATTGTCGCGCTACATAGTAAGTAAAGGAGCTACAAAGGGGATTGACAAGACCAACCTTCCAAAACCTTGGAGGATTGTGGTCTTGTGGGTAATGAATTTTTTCACCTGTGAAGGGCAATATGGGACCGTCCTGGGTCTACGAATGAGAATGCTAATCCATTTGAGACACAGTGTCAACAAACTTGAGTGTCTAGTTAACCTCCTATCCTACCTATATACCTGCTTGTAGATGATGATGAACAAAGTGCGACGGACTGACGGTCAGATAAGCCATCATGGCTTAATCTACTTGATAATCAAACACCACTTCATTCAACAAGAGAATGGCCAGGAGAAGTAGGAAGAATTCCTCGTGCTCAAGCCCCATCGAAAAAAGTCAAAGAAAACATAAGCCTCAACCATCTCTGTCTCCATCTCTATCTCCACAGTGCCAATGAAAAATCACCCCAGATGGCTCCGAAGGGTGTCATAATAGTTTTCCCAAGAAGAAAGAGGGGAAGAAATAGTAGCCTTGGCACCAACACCTAAGCACCATACTAGGACCTTCGTCATTCTATCGGATGATGAAGAGGAGGCTGAGGTAGAAATGGGGGCAGCTGTGATTTTGAGTAGCATGTCCACCTCCTTTGCACAGGAAGAAGAAAAAGCCTCTAGAGCCCATCGGAGGAAGGGGAAGTAGCCCCAAATTGAAATTTCCACTAAGGAGGAAGAGGAGGAACATACCCTCCATGCTCTAGCCCTTTCAAAGGTCGAGCATGACCCGAGGGAGTGCCAAAATCAACTAGAAACTCTAAACCAAGTGCTACAGACAAAAGATACAGAGTTAGAGCAAATTTAGAGGAAGGCTCCACAAGAAAAAGAGGAAGGGGAAAGACTGGTCTTTGAATTACGATGAGACCTAGAGTAGCAAAAGGCCAACATTGCAATCAAAGACACCCAACTGGCTGCTCTTTCTCAAAGGCAAGCTTCACCTGGCCCTACACCTACAACATTGCAAATCTATGAAGCAAATGACCAGCTCCGTCCAACTAATGCCAATCTCAGAGCAAATAATACAAAGCTCTAGAGAGATCTGGAGACCCTTTGAGCAGAGAATGCAGTGGTCGAAGACCGTTTCAACCTCGCATGTGAAATAGGAGAAACCCTTCTATCACAACGTCAGTCATTAGGTGTGTACGCCTTGTTTTTAAGAGAATAGTTTTTAAGATGGAAATTGTTGCGGATCAACTACAATTTACCATAAATAATTTTGACAATGATAGAGATTTCATGGAAGCCTATTTACAAAACCCTAAGGAACAACAAGATTTGTTGTGTGAATTCTTCCAATGTGGGCATTTAATGAGACATGTGAACACTTCCATGTTGAACCTGTATGTGGGAGAACTCCAACTCCGGAGCTATATCTCACTTTTTAGAAATAATATGGAGTGGGAAAACATGATGGAGGAATATAATACAGTTGCTAGCAATATTGGTCTCGTAATGCATCATGAATGCCCAAAAACAACTTGGTTTACTAAAGATTTCAAAGCACAGGATTATAGGCAAGGCATCAAAGACCAATATGTTAACAATTTGAATTCTTGCATTGTTGATTTTCAAGAACACACAAACTATCTTCCATCTGTAGTTGTCCAGAGTTGTATTGTTCGATGGGAAGAATTGCCATATTTCTTTAAGCAGCGAGAGCCTATCTCCCCAACCAATTTAAGGTGGATGGCTACAAGGGCAGAAAAACTCATCACACTCATCTAGGATCGTAGGAAAGATTGGATTGGAATGTGATTCTGTCCACCTCTCCTACTCATGTCTGCTCCACTCCTAAGTGCACAATGTCTTATGCGGCAGAACAAAGCAGATAAATAGTATGCAAGGATCTTGGAGAGTGATGGATTTGTAGTCAAAGGTAGGCATACCTTCACATACAATGTAGAGGATTATGATTGCAGTAGAATCCTTGAGGAAAAGAATGTGACTGATGAAGATGTTGTCCATCTGTCGTCGTGAGGACATGGCTTAGTTCCAGTAGGGGGCAATGATGAGTTAAAATTAATATATGTTTAGTTTATGTATAAATCATTGCAAAGACTTTAATTCTATAGAACAACATATATATATACATTATCATGGTTATAATTATTTTATGAATGATTTGATAAACATGTTTTAGTACTTATTTTCTTTAGATGAAATCTTTTGATAATTACTGCAATTTCTACTTTAATATGCATGTTATGATGGGTTTTTGCCAAAGTTGGTTGTTGGATTCATAAGCATAACAGCACGGAGCCCTCTAGAAGCCTCTGAACCCCTCCAGAGCCACCCTTCTAGTTGAAGAACACAAGCTTCAGATAGCTCCAAAATTCCCCAGTGCTATAAAGGAACTGTCCTCCCCTTGTGTTGACGATTACCTAGCAAGATCCAGGCTAACTCTAGTCCCAGCATGAATCCCACAAGCAACTCTAATTGTCCAATTAGTGCCACAATCCTTTGACACCTTGTAACTCCAGTTCAAGAGTTATCTCGATTAAATAACTAAAGTACCATTTCAGTTCGAGTTCCTGCAGTTCACAATCTGTTTGTTGCCGCTAATTATGAACTAAATTTAGAATCTTCTCTGAAGTTTCGATTTGAAAGACTCTCTAAGTAGGAATAAGTGGTGGGTTAAGTCCAAGTTCCGTTGTAGTTTAGTCCAGTTTAGTTCAATCAAATGAATAAGATCTCAAATGTGTAAGTATGAGTTGAGTAGATTTTCATATTTAGTTCCTTTTTTTTTAATTCAGAATTGTTGTTTTTATCGAAGCAAGTTCTTCATGTTTTTCATCATGTACTCATGCCCTCTATGAAAATAAAGAGGAAATTTTGCTGAAACTACATTAGCTTAGGAGGATCCTTCCAGCTAGGGAAGTAGGGCCTGCTTACCCAACAGAGGAGATCTCTCGGTACCCTTTTCTAGTTTTATTACATTCTTTGTTTGTGTCAAAATTAGATAATGTGGTTAAACTAGATTCTATGTTTTCTCCAGTATTCATATACCTGTAGGTCATTCTTCAAATCTGAAAATCATAAAAAGAATTATGTCCTTAAAAATTCATCTTGTTGAAACAACACTTGTTTAATTCTGTTGAACTTAGATTGTGGAAACATGGGTTGAATGGTTTTATTTCAATTATTCATGTATGTCATGTGGTGTAATTCAACAATAGAATAGTTTCAAATGCTTTAGCAATTCAATTTGATTAAATAGTTTCATTTCCGCATAATAGTATAAATGTTTCAATTCCTTTCAGTTTCAGCATGTGTGTTTCTATCAACAATTAAGATAGTTTGAATTCAAGCATTGTCCTTACAGTTTACTTAGAATAGGATCCACACTTAAAACCCCCAAAACAAGTAAACATTGCTGCGAATCGCTCCAGACACCTCCGGATTGATAAAATTAAATGATGAGGAATTAAAAGAACTACGATAACCCCATCAATGGGAACAATCTACATCTATCCAATAGACTTCTTCTCTATCTATAAGATTCCTGGATCTACCCGCACAACACAACAATAACAAATGCAAGCGTAATACCTGGATGTATACAAAAATTAGATAAAATATAAAAGATAGAATCAACCAAAACTCTAAAAACAAAACTAGAAAACCTCTGTGTGGCTGATATTTACCAAATAACCTATTTTTATGAGCTGAAAAGAAGTTTGGGACTGTAAAGGAGTTTGCCAAGACTGGTCAAACTCATGCTTTGGTCTTTTGACCTCCATAAGTAATCAAATGATGAAGAAGGATTGGAATGTGTGTGCACCTAATCCTAAGTGTGTCTAGGAGCTAGGATGCAATGATAAAGCGTGCTAGGAGCACCCCCTAGTCTATGGGGAGGATACTAGGCCTAAATTGTGGGTTGTACAATAAAAATGGTGGTCTACACGAATGATTACAAAAAGATCAAAAAGAGGGTTTTGGATCTAAACAATGATCAAGAGATCATTAATTTACCTTTTGTGCAACAGGATCAACAAGATATTAGAGTGAGAATTATCAAGAACAAATCACCTTATGCTTGAACACGATAAAGAAAATAACCACAAGTATTCACTACCTTGTTCGTGTGGATTTGAGTGACAAAGATGGGCAGGCTTCCAAAGAGCAACCTATTGTTCGCTATTTGCTGAAGACACCTCCAATGGTAGAAGAAAAAATTGGAGGAATGTTTTGGGAGAGTTTTTCACCTCTTGAGAGAAGAATTTGTCCTTGTGATTGTTCTGGGTAGTTCATATAAAGATCACAAGAAATCGTAAAATATGCGGAGGGAATGTCAATGCCAAAGGGTTGAATCAAGACAAGGGAGATAGCCTATCTGTTGTGTGTGTCTAATCATATATTCAAAGAGGGCCAAGCTACAACACTACTGTGTGTTTCTCTGAAGAATCCCATATACCTTCTCTGAATGAATTTCAAAAAGATCTCCTCCTTTTGGTCAAGGTAAGGCTAAAGATAGATGGGCGGGTTCGTTAGAGTATTACAGTCGTCAGGAGATATCATGAGGTGACATGTGTAAGTAACGCTCATTTGAAGGCATTGTACGACACAAGATGCTATCACGTCGTGCTAGTGTCTAGAGGATTTTTTCTCAAATTAACACATATGCCTAGGAGGGTGCCAACATTGATGTTCTAATACCATTTTTTACAAAAACTTGGGTGGGAAAAAGCAATTCAAGATTAGACCTAAGAAATCCTATAGCATTTAGTAGGAATTGGCACTAAAGTGGACGCAAAACATGACATGAAATTACAGGATGTGCAATTTTCGACATTACACTATCCCTATCTGTTGAAGGGCAATCCTCAACTTTAGAGCTCTTTTCCTCAACTTGGCTAACCACTTTAGCCTTCGGCTGATCCGCTTCATATACCTAAGGAGGACTGTCATTTTTATCCTCCTTTCTCTAGAAATTTTTCTTTTTCTTATAAACCAGGCAAACAGCAGCAGAGTGGTTGTATAGCAAAAGAAATTTATTAAATTGTTGACCTCTAATTTCACAAAAGTTGCAACAAGAAAAATTCTTTAAAAGAATTTACAAAGAAAATTCAAAACCTCAAAGTTATACGAAGCTAGTTTTGTGAAAATTTATGTAAATGTTCAACAGTGAGTTCATTCGTTCAGACAGATCCACCAATATTTCAGTGTTGCGTGCAAGAAATTGGAAGCATACAAAAACAGAGCAATTGCCCGGTTCATGATATGATTACTGGCCTCTGGAATTCACATATTTTCAGTAATAGAGATCGAGAACATAACAAGGATCACCTTGATTTCTTCATTCTCAGTATCATCTTCGAAATCATTAGGTAAACTGTGATGCGCTAATCTACTTAAATTTCAAATTAGAACCGACAAGCAGATGTTAGATCCATTTCTAATTTATCTCATTTTTTAGAGGATTTTGACATCTGAAATTACCTTAAAATTTTAGTGCTTTTGGAAACGTTGGTCTATTGGTGGGGGATAGCTGCAGATGAAGTTGTCTAATGTTGAAGCATAAGAAGATGTGGGGTATGGTCTACGCAGCTAATGAACTTCCATTGCAAAGTTCCTGCTGCTTCCATTGATGATTACAGGAAGGTTTCGCTACCCTAATTTTGATGGACTGTTCTACCAGAATTTTTATATCCAACCAATTCTGCCTCCAATTTATGTGGACTGCATGATCCTATTACATTATTGAGTAATAATATAAAATAAAACATGAAGACATAAGTTTTGCAATTTTTTTACAAAACACCTCCCCTTTTGTGCATAGACTGATGTTAAAAGTATCAGTTCAGTAATTTCTTGCAAGTTGTTGCAACAATTTTATCATAGAACAAATTATAGAATTCCAGAAGAACACCTTGGAAGCATACCCAACTTGGTTTCTCTGACATTCCATGGGGAATTGTTGATACTAATAGCAAGACTAATCATGAATTCACCGAGCTACCAGATTAAGAGAATTCTAGAAGGCTAGAGTATTTGCAAGATTGTGTGGATAAAATCGCTTAAAAACTCCAAAATCCCCTGCCTCTTGCACCAATCTATGACATTTTGATTAAGAACGGGTTGTTGAGAAATATGCAGGGCAGGGGACATGTCGGCCATGAAAAACCTTAAAGGAAAACATTGTTCAAATAGTGGTTTGAAGTAGAAGGGCAAAAGGATATGAGACATTTCTCCCTCTGCCTGTTATATGACTCTCAAAACCCTGACAAATCCTTATCTTGGTATGCTTGTAATCTGCATCCACCAGGCTAGAGTACCTTAAATTTCAAAGATCTCATCCATTTGATTTTGTAAAACCCAATATACACTTATTGACTCAATAAAATTTTAAATCCCTCTTGAATCAAAATTTATGTAGAAGAAAGAAATTTTTCTTGATGATAATCATTCTTCCTTAACCTCATAAAATATAATTTGTAAAACATACCTGCAACTTTTGCGAAATAGAGCTTTCCTCTCGTGCTTATCAATAAATCATGATGGGGTTGCAAGAATTTTAAAAACTGGTGATGTTCCAGAAGCTACTGTTGATTGATTTTTTAATTGTTTGGATAGTAATTTTGGGTCTCTTGAAACTTCCAAGTTCCAACGGTGAACATGAACTGAAATAGATAAACACGGAGAAGCAAAATAGTCAGAACTGTACTTTTTATTATTTATCTTACCACACTAAATAAGAGTTACATGCTTTTGTAGAAAATAGAGGAGAGTTTTTGTTTATAGACTGAATCCAAGCTAACTTAGATTTTCTTATTAACTTACAGTTAAACATATTCTTTAATAGCATTTACTCAACTGTTATGATGTGTTGTTCTTTATTAAAATAGAAAGCCCTAAATATATGACTACTATTTTTGTGTATCTAACCCTCTTACTTAGTCATATATTTCTCAATTGGACTTTGTAGTACATTTAGTCTTTTAATTATAAAACCCAAACTTGTTTCTTGATAGTGCATTTGTGAATGTATTTGCCACCGTCTTTTCAGTTGTGTAGTATTCCATTTGTACAATGTTCTCAATTTGTTTAATAATGAAATGATAATGTATTCTTATATGCTTAACTTTCCCATGATACTTTGAATGCTTTGTCATAGGAATACAACTTTGGCTATCACACTTCAACACTATTGGTTGGGTTTGAGCAATCCCAATGTCCTGCAATAATGTTCTCAACAATATTGATTCCTTTGCTACTTGGCATGTTGATATGTACTTTGCTTTTGTGCTTGAAAGAGAAATTGTAGGTTGTTTTTTACTTGCCCATGAAATTCTGCCTTCATTAAGGATAAAACAATATCCTAAAGTTCGTTGGAAAAAGGTGTCTCAACCTTGCATTTCTAATGTTCATATTTATTTATTATTCATATTTTATTATTATTTTAGCCTCATATTGGGGAATGAGGCATCCCACTTTGTGTTGGCATCTTTTGTCATGTGTCAAATGTCTTGGAGGTGTGTAAGATGTTTAAGATGGAAGATTTTAAGCATAAATGGAGTGCCCTATTTTGGAGGGTAATTAAAAGATCTTATGATAGAATCTTATGACACATAAGAGCATAAAAATAGGGGAAGTTATATTGGAATCTTGACCAACATTATAACATGTTTGGGCACTTGTCATGAAGCATCTTTGAATGGGTTGAATATGCCAAATTTGGGCACCCAAATTTGAGAAGATTCTTATGACGGGTTATGATAGTTGTAAGAGCATATACTAATAATAGCCAGATGATCTTTTACCAAGGGGGCATTGGAATTTGTGCCACATTTGGGTTCATTGTTTTGGCACCTAGCTTTGGTAAACCATTTGTGGTTTGTGGTTTGTAATTTGCCTATAAATTGGGTGCTTGGAGTAGAGTTATGTATGGTTAATTTGCAACTACCATAATGCTGCCGAAATCACTCCAGTTTTGAATGTCGGTGATACCCCTGTAAAGGCTTTCTCTACAAGTGTATTGTAATCATATTGTTTATTGAATAATACATTGGGTTGCTTTAGAGTGTGGGGTTTTTCTCCTGTAAGGGTTTTTCCCCACATACCCCTGTGTTGTGGTATATTGTTTATTTTATGTTTATATATGTTTCTACTTTCTAAAATTGCAAAGATTGAAATTTAGCACAATACTCTCCTCTAAAGATTATTGTTGCAAGTGTTTTCGCATACCTTGCTTTCTACTTGGCATGTTAATGTGTACTTTTCTTTTGCATTTGAGAGAGAAATTGTAGGTTGTTTCTTACTTGCCCATGAAATTCCACCTTCATTAAGGATAAAACAATATCTCGAAGTTGATCTCTTGCTATCAATATCCCCTACTCAATCTGTATCACAATAACCTATAAGCTTAAAAAATTCTTCTAAATTCTCACCAAATGTAATTATGTTCTTAGTTGTTGCTTGAAGATATCTGAAAATTCTTTTGATTGTTGCTCAATGTTGTGGTCTAGGATTACTAGAAAACTAGCTCAATGCTTACATGTGCATTGTTAGGTCTACTAGGAACAATTGCATACACTAAGCTCCCAACAACATTTTGATATGGAACTATACTCATATAGTCTACTTCTTCTTGTGTTTTGGGGCACATTTCTAATGAAAGTTTCTTATCTATTTCCATTGGAGTATTTATTGACTTGCGATTTTCCATACCAAATTTCTTGAGAATGTTCCTAATGTACCTTGGTTAATTAAGGTGGATTTGCCTCTTCTCCGTATACCTTAAAATTTGAATGCCCAAGCAATAATGAATTTCACCATTATTGGTCATCTCAAATTTTGCAGCAAATTGAAACTTAAATAGGTCTAACATCTCAAAAATAAAGTGCATATAATTATTGTTCCTTTTGAGTGGGTTTCTTTACTCTTGTTGATCTTTGAAGTCCTAGCTACTCTTGAACACATTCCACATGTTTTGCTACAAATTGAAGTGATATTATTGGTCCAATTGGAGTAGAATCCTCATGCACAAGTTCTTCTTTGAATCTACAATCAAAATTTCCTATTTGTAACCTTCACATTCTCCACTACTATTAGTTTATGCAAAATTGAATCTTCATAAAAAATGGCATCTCTCTTTACTAAAATCTCATGTGTTATGAGATCATAAACTATCTATCATTTTGAATCCAAGTTGTAATCAATCATTATGTCTTTCTTGCTCTTGTCGTCTAGTTTCTTCCATTCTCATTTGGTATGTGTTCATATGCCAAACAACGAAAAATTATCAAAACCTTCACACTTGGTTTGTTTCCATGCCATGTTCGATAAGGTGTCCTCTTATGTAATGTAGTAATTGGCACACTATTTTGTACATATATAATTGTAGAAATTGCTTCAACCCGAAAAATATTAGAGAACTCACTGCTCTTAGGCATGTATCGAGCAATTTCAACCAAAGTCTTATTCCTTCTTTTTGCAACACCATTTGGTTGTGGTGAATAAGGAACAATGTACTCTAACTGGATCCCTTCGTTTGCACAAAAACTTTTGAAAGCATTGAAGGTATATTCACCCCCATTATCACATCTAAGTCTTTTCAAATCTTTTCCCAACTGCTTCTCACTAAAGGATTTGAAAAGTTTGAACATTTCTAATGCTTTTAATGTATTTTGAATAAAATAAACAAATTCATTCTTGAGAAATCATCCATAAAGGTGATAAAATACCTCACTCCTTTGTGTGTCACCATTTACATTCGCCAACAAATGTTTGCATATTAGCTCCATTGATCCTCAACTCTTGTAGATCCATTCTTTGAGAAGTGGAATATATGTTGTTTGCTCAAACAACAACCTTAACACATTCATATCTCAACTAACTATAGATGTAAATTTAGATTCTTCACAAGTTGTTCATTTTTAATACTTCAAGAGAATGTGTGTTCATGTCCAAATCTATGATGCCAAAGAGTTGAATTTTATTTTTCATTGTCTATTATTTCCAATTCCTCTACTAGTAAGTTGTTGTCCTAATAATTCAACTTTCTGTGCTTTCTTAACAGTTAATGCGATATTAGATCAAATAAGCATGCATGATCATAAAGTGGAAATAACACAAATACACATGACACAATGATTTGACTTGGAAACCCTGTTAAAGGAAAAAACCACGGGGTGATTAACCCAAGATATTGTTCTTTGTTAGAAGAATAGAAGATACAAAATGGCACTTGCCAATTAGGGCTCACTGCCCGAGCACACTGCTCACAAGAGGCTCACTGCCTACAAGAGACTCATTGTCTACAAGAAAGGAAAGTAACTCAATGTTTGAACTGATGAGAAGCATCCACACATGCTAAGGTTCAGTTCCAGTTAAGCTCAATAGACTGATCTGCTACACTTCATTCTACTTTCTTTTGATGCCATTGTACTGTCACATTCCGGACCTGTCTTCCTGTCTTTACTCTGCTCTTCTACTTTTCTTCACACCTATTCATCCACCACACACATTTTCACATCTAAATCCATCTTGTATATATATCCGCACAAGTGATTTCATCACCTTCCTAGTCGGCATCTGGAATAGTCAATATTTTCCTCAAACTCTGATCTATTGGCTGAATCCTTGCATACCAAGTAATGCGGATCAAGGATATACTTGTGGAAGTCATCAATCATGTCGGCCAATCATAACTTATGCCTTAAGAACCTTTACCATCATCAGTAACATATCCAGAATAATGTCTGATGTTCTGTCAGTCAGTTCTTCCTCTATCCATACTGCCAGTCAGGAACCTGACACTCAAGTATTCATATCTTTTCCTTCATCTATCACCGGAGGCTAAATCCTTGGAATCTATTAGTCAAGGTACTCCTCTTGACTTTCCCAAATCCACACTTTACTGAGATACTTCTTCTAAGAGATCCAAACTTGTCTGTCGGACCTTACTGACTGCTCTGTTCTTGCTTATCGGACCTCAACACTTCTTCAATCTGACTTCTGGTAAAGACTCATCATGTCCTGTAGATGAGTGGGCTAACCTTTGTTGCCATCAATGACAACATTCATGAATCCTCATAGTGTCTCTTGCCAACAATCTCCCCCTTTGGCATTGATGGCAACACTTAGTGAAAAATGACTAAGTGTCACACTATACTCCCCCTTGGCTGATGCTCTGTCTTTATGTACATTTTTCAGAGCTCCCCCTTAGTTGGATTCCTCATTTTTCACTACTCTTCACTTCCCCTTTGACATCAATGGCAAAGGGTAGGATTCGCATACCAGAATTTTCAAAATTTCAACTATACTTAGCCGCATAAGTATATACATATGGCATACTTACATATACTGAAGAATGTTTGCAAAAGTTGTCTTCAATTGGACAAATTCTATTGCCCAACTTTGCTTCATTCTATCCAAAATTGATATATGACCACTCAACAGGAATGCAAACGCATCTGCCCTTTTTAAATCTGTCAGATCACTGGTTCGGGCTGTGATCTGAGCTTCTTTTATGGCCTCATGCATGGCCTCTAACTTAGGGATAAGTATTCCTCTAAGTTCATTCAACCTACTGATTCTATTTTTCTTCTCTTTTTCAAGCTTTTAAATTTCATTCAAAACTGCAATCGTCTGACATTCTTGATTTATTATGGATGTGGTAAGTGGATCGAAATTTTGAGAAAGTTTTGTTAGTTTGTCCTCCTGTTCTTCCACTTTCTTCTTAATCTCCACTTTTGCTTTAGACCAGGTTATACAAAATTTGTAGACATCTCCTCCATCCTTGAGAGCATTTTCCAAGCTCTTTATTCCAATACCCATAATTCTCCTGTCATTTGTTATTATCCCTTGCAGCTTAGAGAATCTCTTATCCAAAAACTCTTTCCTGACCTTCTCATCAGCTAATTTCTCTAGAGAGTTGAAATGTGTACTAAAACTATTAATCAGAGATTTGAGATTACCGGATGAAGAGGCTGAGGGATCTTTCTAAAAAGATGGCATGCTCTTCTCCAAAGCACCGGATACAACTTCTATTAGCTCACAGTCTTCCATGTGAGACTTTAGGAGTTTTTCTTTTGCCTTTGCATTGGCAAATGAAGCTATCTTCATTGTTTGAATCGGGGAGAGAGAATCAAAGTTAAATGGACCTTAAAGTAACTCCAGTTCATCCATCTCCATCATTTCTTTTGTCAGGAAGCCCTTGACAGTTTTTGTAGTGTCTCTTGCCAGAGACAGAGATTTCTTCCCTTCTGCATTGTCACTTATGTTCTTCTCAGCTTGACTTTCTTCTCTTCCTTTCGCTTCTTCTTCATCATCTTCTTTACTTCCTCATCTGATTCTATCTCCTCTTCATCTTTTTGGCTTGTGTAAGACCTTGTAGCCTTTGTCTTAGTCATTTTCTCTACTTTACCAGATGATTTTGTCTCCAGTTTTGATGTCTTTGAGGTCTTAGCAGTTGTAGGTGCATACCTCTTAGAGGATCTGGTCTGGGAGGGGGCTTCTACCGGATCACTTTTCTTTTCTTCTTCTTCCTTCTCTTTTTTTGCCCTTTCCATTTTTTCTCTGTTGGCATCAAGTGCCTCTTTTGAAATGCCAAAACTTTTGGCAATGTTCTCAACTTCTTTTCTGACTCTTCTCTTCATTTCTGGTTGTCGAAGCTCCACATGGATCTTCACACTTAACTCTTCAAAGGTTCCAAACCTTTCTGCTTTAGGATCCTTTGGTTGACTTAGCATGTGTTGAACATGCAGCTCTACAATTTTCTCATCAACTTCATATCCCATTGGCATGATCCACAACTCCACTGCCTCCATTAGGCACTGATCAGTTTCTACCATAAAGCAAACTGTCTCCTTATATTTTTCAACTAATGATTTGGGAATTCTTTCTCTAGCCTACATCATGTTTTGAAAGTTTTTGAAATAACCCCACAGTGTTGTATTCTGTGCCTTAGCATTACCAAGGCCATACAAGTAATCCCTGATTTGGATGGCTATTGGTCTAGCATTCTGCCACACCCAACCACTGGATCCAGGAAGCTCATTTATGAAGTAGAAGAACAAACACAGTATCAACCCACCATATTTGAAGGAATTCTTCTTGTCTTTCTTTATCTTCTACAAATTCTCCAAGAGTTGGTTCAGAAGAAGCTCACAAAGATCATAGTCTACATTCTTCCTCAACATTTCATAAGCAGTATATATAGCAGTTCTAGAAACTGAATTCTCCCTGCTGGAGTGATATATCTTATATCCAATTATCATTGATGCAAACTTGATATCCAGATCTGTGATATCCTCAATAGTCATAACTCTTTTATCAAACTTTGATCCGGTAGCCTCACTGACAATTTGGTTTTTGACAGATTTGAGCATAGGCATTTCACCGATTGAGTGTAACCTGATTACGGCCCTAATGGCATTCTTAGTGATTTTAAACAACCTGTTTAACCACATGAAGTTGTCATGCATTCTGCTCAAGATATACCGGACCCATTCATCTTCTGGAAAATAGGGGAAATGAATGCATTGTGCAAAATGTTTGTCCCGGACAGCTCTATATTGAGTTTTGAGTTCAAATGAGTCATCTATCAAATGCTTGTGATAGATATCAACCAGCTTAGATTCCCCAAATTCTTCAATATTCGCATGAATATATGTCCTAACATCTTCTACATGCAGAACTCCATGTGGAATACTTGAAAAGGCACCTAGGGGCTCAACTTCTAGGGATTTATATGGATGTTTCTTGAACTTAGGGCGTGGCCTCTCAGTGATCTTTACAACATTCAATGTATCCATCTTTAAAAAGACTTACAGAGAAATATTCGATAACGGAAAGTACCTTTTGCACATCTAGGGTTCGTGAAACGATCCGGATTGATTCGCTAGATGAATCGACTTCTGTAGAAGACTTTTGATGGCTTCGAGAGATTTGATGCATAGCTCTTCTTTTGCTTCTTCTCGAATGCAGAATGAACAAGTGTTTGATAGGAGAACCCTTATATTATTTCGCAAGCCCTAATACCAAGTTGCAATAAATGCTCAACTTAAGTCATTCTGGTTTTCCTTATTCAAATGACTTGATGAACTAGATCAATCTTGTTCTAAACATCTTGTAGATCTTCCATATTTTAACCATAGTTTATTTGGATGTTTCTCTTACAAACCCTTTGATCCACAACTCTCCTTGTGCCAGTTCCGGCACCAATTAACTGGCTGGGGGAAAAAGTTTTTCCTTGTGTCTGGCTTAATTTCTGGAAGGATCCATCCCCTACATTTTCTGTACTTCTCTTCATGCAAATCTTGTTCATCTCACTTTTAACTTCATCCACATACACTTTTCTTTTTCCCTTGTCTTGATTCTGATTATGATGTACCGGACCTCTTTTGTCCTAATTCTTGTTTCTACAGAATTTGGCAATATGACTAGATCTATTGCAATTGTTGCAAACAACATTTCTTTGCATATTTGATTGATATCCCTTTGATCTGCATTGATTAGCCATATGACCCATTCTATTGCATGCAAAGCATCTACCATTGAATGAATTGTTCATTTGCATATTTATGCACTCATGAGATTTGTGACCATACCTCTTTCAGTTGAAACATTGTCCAGAGAAGGATGTATTAGACTGATTCATTCTCTTTCTGCACTGATTAGCTTTGTGACCAAAGTTATTGTAGTTGTGGCAGTATCCATTGAAGGATGGATATCTTTGAGCATTAGGTTGCCTTATCGGAGGTCTTCTAGGCCTATTTCTTGGATTTTCTCATCCAAACTTCTTCTGACCGGATCCAGAGCTTTAACCCTTCTCATATCCCAAGCCACACTTGTCATCTACCCTCTTTTGGTTTTCAAGAAGAACTTCAAGTTGAGCAGAACTTATCTTGAATTTCTCTTTATATTCATTTGTTGTTTGAAGATCCTTTTTAAGAGAGATAATTTGATCCTCAAGCTTTTCTTAATTATCTTTAGCATCTTCAAGATCAGATTCAAGATGTCTGATTATTCTATCCATCTTGTGGCAGTCTTCTGATTTCTCTTTGAGAGATTGTCTTAGATCATCTTCAGTTTTTCTTTTTTCTTCAATTTCTTGGGTAAACTTCATAACTCCTGATTCCATTTCATGTCTTACCATAATGACCTCTTTTGATAACTTTTCACATAACTTGGTTTTCTCCTTTAGATCTCCATTTGTATCATTTGTTTCACCTTGACTTGCCAGCTGCTGAAGTAGCTCCTTTCTCTTTTTCATAGAGAGACTCAGTTTCTCTTTTAGTTCATTTATGAAATCATCAGCTTGTTTGAGTCTTTCCTTCAATTCATTGACTTCAAAATTTGACTGCTCAAGATCATCTAGGGCAGACTTAAGTTGTTCCCTCATACCATACACATCCATTTGAATTCCCAGATCTTCCTCAAGCTGTTAGGCTTTGTTTAGAGGAACTTAGCTCTGATACCAATTGTTGATAACTGAGAGGGGGGGTGAATCAATTATCCTAATAATTCAACTTTCTGTGCTTTCTTAATAGTCAATGCAATATTAGATCAAATAAGCATGCATGATCATAAAGTGGAAATAACACAAATACACATGACACAATGATTTGATGTGGAAACCCTATTAAGGGAAAAAACCACGAGGTGATTAACTCAAGATATTATTCTCTGTTAGAAGAACAGAAGATACAAAATGGCACTTGCCAATTAGGGCTCACTACCCAAGCACACTACTCACAAGAGGCTCACTGCCTACAAGAGACTCACTATCTACAAGAAAGGAAAGTAACTCAATGTTTGAACTGATGAGAAGCATCCACACATGCTGAGGTTCAGTTCTGGTTAAGCTCAATAGACTGATCTGCTGCACTTCATTCTACTTTCTTTTGATGCCACTGTACTGTCACATTCTGGACCTGTCTTCCTGTCTTTACTCTGTTCTTCTACTTTTCTTCGCACCTATTCATCCACCACACACACTTTCACATCTAAATCCATCTTGTATATATATCCGCACAAGTGATTTCATCACCTTCCTAGTCGGCATCCGGAATAGTCAATATTTTCCTCAAACTCTGATCTGTCAGCTGAATCCTTGCATACCAAGTAATGCGGATCAAGGATATACTTGTGGAAGTCATCAATCATGTCAGCCAATCATAACTTATGCCTTAAGAACCTTTACCATCATCAGTAACATATCTGGAATAATGTCTGATGTTCTATCAGTCAGTTCTTCCTCTGTCCATACTGCCAGTCAGGAACCTGACACTCAAGTATTCATATCTTTTCCTTCATCTATCACCGGAGGCTAAATCCTTGGAATCTGTTAGTCAAGGTACTCCTCTTGACTTCCCCAAATTCGCACTTTACTGAGATACTTCTTCTAAGAGATTCAGACTTGTCTGTCGGACCTTACTGACTACTCTATTCTTGCTTACCAAACCTCAACACTTCTTCAATCTGACTTCCGGTAAAGACTCATCATGTCCTGCGGATGAGTGGGCTAACCTTGTTGCCATCAATGACAACATTCATGAATCCTCATAGTGTCTCTTGCCAACAAGATGTTGAGTTGGATCTAGATCTCTAGTTGGAGATACTCTTGTGAAAACTTGTCTTGCAAGTATATTGCAGTCTTGTTGAGTTTCGAAACAATATATTGATTTTCTTTTCGAGTGTGGGGTTTTTCACCTAAAAAGGTTTTCCCCACATAAATCATTGTGTTTGTGGTTTGAAGCTTAGAATTTGTTGTTTTGAGTGTGTTGAGTGTACACCCTCATCACTCGTGCACAATACTGCAACATTACTTATGAATGTTATAGCCAAAACCTCCATAGACTGTTCCTCTTTTGTTCTAGTGACCCCTATGGATAACATCTTAGGTGTCAAGGATGATCTCAATTTGGAAGCTAGACTTAGAGGTTTGGAGAAGAAATGGGATGAAATAGTTAAGAACTTGCATGATATTGTGACCTTTAGCAAGAACACAATGAAGAATTTAGCCACTAGCTTGTTTATGCTGCAGAACAAACTTCAAAAAAGGAAACTTCATTCTACTGAGGTCATTTCCACTATCTCTACTAGTCCTACTAGGACTTAGGCTAGGACTGTTGCGGTTGCAATGGAGAAAGGTATTTTTGTGGAAGACAACTCTATTGAGGCTTCCTTCGAGGACCAAGTCAACTTCCTTGCTAAAGAATGGAAGGTCGCCTCTAGCCTAATGATGATTGTTGAGCAGGATTAGCTTCCTGTCATGTTGTGCTCTCTTTTTTCTTCCTTGATCTCTTGTTGTTCCTTTTGGTACTAGTTGTTCCTTCTTGGTTTATCGCTCTTTTGTTTTGGTGATGCCCCTACATCTCGTGGGGCTTATTCTATGGGCTTGTTGGCTACTCTAATGTAAAAGGAAGAGGCCCCTTTCAAAACCACCTTATCTAATAAAAAACATTGCAACATTACTTCAAAAAATTTAGGACAAATCTATCTTTAAGCCATGGTCTCCAATAATTTTTATCTTTCCATTAGACAATTCTACAACAAGATTACCAAGACTGGATGGTTGATTTCCAAGGTTTTCAACTAGGTGAGGTTTTTTTATTAAAAGTTTTTAATGAAAATGGAAATATTTTTCAAATTTTTCTATAGGAACCTCTTCGTACCTTTCCTCCACACCTTTCTAATCCTTACCACCCTTTTTCATCACCATTTTATTCCATCTTCCCATCTCCCCATTGCCTTTGTGAAAGCCACTTTCATAGTGTTGAGCCATTTCCATGTGATTTCTTCCAAACTCTTCATCAAACCACTTAGTGCTTCAAAATTGTAGACTTTCAAACCCTCCTCTACCATTGTCCTTTTTCCATCATGGCATCATTTTACCATTTAGGTATGTTTTCCATTTAGCCTTTATGAATGCAAGCCTCCTTTTGCCAACTTTTGAAGTTGTGTGCCATTATCCTACCATATATATTAAATTTATTTAGACTTAAGGTTTCCTATTCCCATTTTAGTCCTCTCCAACACCCATAACTCATTTTGAACTAGTGCAAGCCTTGTTTCCAAAACCTTTCTACCACTCCCATTTGTCTAGTTGTGTTTCCATCAAACCTTGACCATGAAGTTGCAAGTTATAATGGCTATGGAGTGATTTAGATTTATTTCATTTATTCATCAATTCTACATCTTGCTTTATATCATATTTTCAATGTGGATCTGTGCTTAAAAGCCCATAAGAGGACTAACTGAGGTAGTCTCCCCCTTTAACCTTTATTTTTGCAGCGTTCCCATTAAAAAAATTGTATTTATAGGTTAATTTGTAAAGAATTTGTAGAGTATCAAAGAAAGTGATAGAAGCAAACCAAGCCTTAAATTTGTTGATTCAAACCCTCCAAAAGTTGTAGAGCTCTATCTGTCACAAACAAGGCTACCCTGTTGGCTACTAGAAGCAAATAAGATTACCTTATAGGCTACCAATTGTTCGTTTTGGGACCTAAATTAGTGATTTTTTAGTCTAGACTGATACTAGAGGTACACAACAACTTTGCAAACCCATCCATGCCTAGAAATTAGACATTTATTAGGTGAATGTGCTCCATTTCGATCAATTTATCTCATTTTTAAATCAAAATAAGGGCTTTTAGGTTTTTAGATGGTTTCCATGTCTCCATTGTAGATCAAGACCTAAAAACTCTAGGGATGCATCCTCAGACTATCATCATTGATCCACTCTATCTTTTTACCTCCATTATATCATCTTCTAGGTGAACCCATTTCAACCCTTCAATCCACATGCATTGTTATTGGTGATTGACTACCCCTTTTGTAGATGACCAATAAACTGGGATAAAGAAACTTAAGATTATGTGATCAAAAAAACATTGCACCATATTGGTCAATCTATAACAACATTACTAGAAGTAAATGGAAGAGTGTGAAAATATAAGATTATACAAGACACCAAACCTTACATGAGAAATCTGACAACAAAACATAGTCATTGTTATATTATCCAAAATTCATAGATTCAATACAACATGCCCTTTACAGAGTCTCGATCTACAATATTACAACATACTCTTCTTCTGCAATCAACCTCCCAAATTGGCAACCTTCAATATTTCAAACCCCAATTCTCTCAACCAACCTCGGTACCTTCACACAAGAAGATACATATAGGCATCATCATGGAATACCAACCATCTAACTGTCCAACCAACACATGGAAAACCAAGAATCACACAACTATATTCTAACTATACCATGATGTCAACATGCTACACATATCAATAATCATGATGTCTCCATGTGGATAGTCACTATGTTTATGTAGTTTTTGCCACACACTATGAGTCAATAGTTGCTTATTTAACACTATCGGTGTGTACATCTCTTCTAGTATAGCCACCACAATTAGCTCCACACTCGTGGTAACATATAAAAACATTTGACCATTTCTAGTTGCTTTCGGTACCTCAAAACATCCTCTTGAACATTACCATGTCCTTAGATTGCACCGCATGAAATCTAACTCTATTGCAAGTGCACCTACATTACCATTCATGCTTCCAATAAAACTAAATTTAGTATGCAGTAGTGGGTTCTCCTTCAAATAACTTTTGGTTGCTACCATAGCATCACCACATGTAAACCAACCTGCATATTGTACCACATCATATCACATTGTATTTTGTAGCTGCACACCAATCTTAGATAAACTCTTTCTTTAGGAACTCTCCACAAGTGAATAACACACCCAAGTCCCCAACATTCTCCCACTTGATATTTACCATTGGAAGGAGTGTGGTGTACAACCCAAAAAATTAACCTCATTTCGTGGAATGGGACAAGCCCATATCATCCCTACACCACATGAACTTGGTAGTACTTACAGGTTTTGTCAAAGAATTAGTAGCATTTACCTCAGTGTCAATCTTCTCCATATGAACTTTCCTGGTCTCAACCATCTCCCTTACAAAATGATTTTGCACATCAATGTACTTGGTTCTAGCATGGTAAACAAGATTTCTTGTCAAATACATTACACTTTGTGAATCACAATTCACCCCTGCATGACTCTTAAAACCAATACTATCACATAATCTCTTTAACCACATTGCTTCTTTACAAGCATGTGTTGTAGACATATATTCTACTTTAGTTGTGGATAGTTCAACTGTCTGTTGTCACTTGCTCATTCAACTAACTACACCAAATAGAATGAAAGCATAATCAATAGTTGACCTTCGATTATCCAAATCCCCAGCCCAATTAGAATCCAAAAATCCCTATATGCTCGACACTTTACCCACATCATTAGTACCATGATAAATCAAACAATAATCTAGAGTTTCTCTCAAGTACCAAAACACTCTTTTTACTTATGTCCAATGTTCTTTACCTAGCTTAGACATGAACATACTCATAACTCTTACTACTTGGGCAATGTGTAGTCTTGTGCGAACCATTGCATACATAAGACTTCTTATTATACTCTATCATATGGAACATTTCTCATGTCCTCCAAAGCCTTCAAGGTTTTAGGACATTGTTCCAAACTCAATTATTTCCTCTAGTTTAGCCATAGTTTCCTGCTAGTTCCATCCTTGTATATATCCTTTCCAAGTATGTATCTAATAGCACTTAAGTCCATGTCAAACTTACTAGATAATTGAGATTTCAATTCCTTAATTAATGTCTTATTATTTCCAATGATGAAAATATCATCAACATATAAAATAATAATCAAAATGTGATCACCTACTTGCTTGTAATAAACACAATGATCAAAATTACTTCTAACAAAGTTTAATCCTAACACACAAGTCAAAATTTTGGTTCCACATATACGTGGTAACTATCTTAATCCATATAGTGACCTTTTAGCTTACAAACTAGTTGATCTTTACCTTTCACCTCAAATCTTTTAGGTTGTACCATGTATATTTCCTCCTCTAAATCATCATGCGAGAATGTTATCTTTACATCCATCTTATTGATCTCAAAATCATATGCAGTAGCCATGGATAACAATATCCTAATTGAACTTAACTTAGCTATTAGAGAAAATATCTCATCAAAGTTAATTCCCTCTACCTAGGAATATCCCTTTGCTACCAAATGTGCCTTGTACCACTCAAGTTATCCATATATTCTATATTTATTTTTTAACACCCACTTGCAGCCAATGGGTTTCCTCTCCTCAGGAAAATCTACCACATCCCAAGTCTTGCACTGCTTCAATGCCAACATCTCCCCTTCCATGGCATTCTTCCAAGACTTCTTTTCATTAGAAGTGAGATCTTCTTCCATATAACTTGGTTCACTATCAATACATATTAGATCAAAAACACAACAAAAATTAGTGGATTGAACTTGTCAAATGATCTTCATTTCCTTGTAGATCTTCTCACAGTTACTTGTGAAGAATTTCCTATTATAGTTGCACCCTTTTCATCTTTAGATTCTGTGCCAAATGTGCTTCCTCATCTTCATCCAAACTATCATGTTCATTTACCTCTTCATCTTCAAATACATTCCTACTACTCTAACTTTGACTCAAAATGCCCTTCTCCCTCTCTCAAGTTCCTTTGACTATTCTTCCCTAGACAAGACTCTAAGTTCCCTAAAAGTGACGTCCCTAGAATATATAAATTTTAGTGTTTTAGGATTCCAAAGTTTGTAGCCTTAAACGCTTTCATCGTATCTAATAAAAATACACATTTTTACCTTGAAATCCAACTTAAATTGCCTTTCCTTTGGTACTTGAACAAATGCCTCACAACCAAAAACTTTCAAATGTGTTATAATTGGTCTTTTGCTAGTCCACATTTCATATTATGTCTTGTTCTCTAGCATAGAAGTAGGAGATCTATTTTTCAAGTATCATGCAATACTTACTACTTCAACCCATAACTCCTATCCTTGACCAATACTACGTAACATATTTCTAGCTTGATCTAGCAAGGTTTTATTCAATGTTTCGGCTACTTCAGTCTATTATGGTGTATAAGGAGTTTTCATTTGTTTCAAAATTCCATTGTTTTTAAAGAATTTCTCAAATTCCTTTGAACATAACCCTCCACCATTATATATTCTAAGCACTTTGATTTTCTTACCGATCTAATTCTGAACCAAAGCCTCAAACTCCTTGAATTTGAGAAATACTTTAGATTTTCTCCTAAGAAAATAAGCCCAAGAGTACCTGGAGTAATCATCATTAAAGGATACATAATACATAGACTTACCAATATATTTGATATCCACAATACCAAAAACATCACTATGTATCACCTCCAAAATCTCTTCTACCTTTGTACTTCTACAAAAAAATTGCACTCTATTCTATTTTCCTAACACACAATGTTCAAAAAAGTCAAATCCAATAGAACAAATAAGAATTTCATCCACCATATGTTTACTCACCAAGGTTTTAAGTCCTTTTTACTCAGATGATCCATCCTAAGATACCACAACAACCTTGATTCAAATGTAGTTACATTGATACACCTAGACAATGTTGATGCATCTATACTATACAGAGTACCATGTTGCACTATCTTAGCAAGCACTAAGTTGCCTCTTGCCAACCTGCAACCTTTACCATCAAAAGTAACATGTATCCTTGAGTCAGCCATCTTGGACATATACATAAGATTGTAAGCCAATCTTGGAATATGTAGAACATTCGAGAGTGTTTTCACTCTTTCATCCATGAAGGCTACCTTTACCTTACCTCAACCGCTATCTTCATTGAGCTATTATCACCAATAAATACTTGATCTTCACTACACTTTGTGTATTTAGTGTACCACTCTCTATGTGGAGTCATACAATAATAAGCACCTGAGTCAATTAACCAAGATTCATCACCAATGACATTCATAGAAATGAAATCATCACTACTATATTCATCATTATGTAAGGACTTTTTAGAATAATATCCTTCTTGAATTTACAATCCTTCTTAATGTGACATTTTTTGCCACAAATCTAGCATTTTACTTTGGGTTTACGTAGAGACTTTGACTTGCCCTTTTCTTCAGACTTCTTATCTCCATTCCTTTTCTTACCTCCTTTCTCCTTAGACCTGCCTCTAAAAACTAGGTTATCAAGAGAAGTTTCATCCATGGACTTCTTTTTAATCTCTTCACTTAACAAAATGCCTATGACATTCTCTAGTTTCAGTGAAACAACATATTAATTGATATTATCAAGTTTTCTCATGAATCAAGTAAAGAAAAAAGTAATACAATGCATTTACCCTTTTCTATCATTTTGAATCATATTGACACAAGTTGACTAAGTATTATATTAAAATTATTTAAGTGACCAACTGTTGGGTCCCCTTCCTCATTTTTAGAGAATACAACTTCTTTTTCAAGACAAGTTTATTAACTAGACTCTTGGACTGATACAACATACTTATCTTCTTTGATAATGAATAAGTAATCTATTTTTAAAACACATTCATAAGAATAGAATCTAAAATACATAATTGAATAGTATTTCTAGCCTTTTATCCAATTTTACCTAGTCCTCATTAAACATACCTATGGGTTTACCCAAAGAAGATATTGCAACCCATTGATCTCTCTCCACTAGAAGATCTTCCATTTTAAACTTACATAGTTCAAAGTTCTGACTGTTTAATTGTTCAATATTAGACCTTAATGTGCTATCCATAGATCCAATAACATGTTGTCTTTTCACAAAAAATATTAAAGTTTTCCTTTGTGGCCAATTATACATGAACTGCAACAAACCAAATGTTTTAGGGTTCAACACTGCACACATTAGGGTTTGGTTTCCCAATGGTGGGCATTGCCCAAACAACATGTAATACACTTTGATACCAAATGTTGGGGATTAACTACCCCTATTGCATACAACCAATGGGCTGGGATAAAGAGACTTAAGATGATGTGATAAAAAAATATTAAACTATATTGGTCAATCTATCTAACAACATTGACTAAAGTAAATGGAATAATATGCAAATACAAGATTACAAGAGACACCATTATTTATGTGGCAAATCCTTATAGAAGAAAACCCACAATAAAAGATAGTCATCGTTATATTATTCAAAATCTAAAGATTCAACACAACACGTCTTTTATAGAGTCTCAATCTATAGTAATGAATCATACTCTTATTTTGTAACAAACATTCCAAATGGCCAAACTTTAGTTTACCAAACCTCAATTCTCTCAACCAACCTTGGTACCTTCACATGAGAAGATATATATAGGCGTCATCATGGAATACCAACTATCTAATTATCCAACCAAATTATGGAATACCAAGAATCATAAAATTATATTATGACTATATCATGGCATCAACATGTTGCACATATCATTAATCGTGATGTCTTCACATGGATAGTCACCATGTCTATGTAGCCACTACCACACACTATGAGTCAATAGTTTCTTATTAACATTGTCAATGTGTACATTTCTTTCAATATATCCACCACAACTAGCTCCACACTCACAATAACATATACAAACATTTGACCATTTCTAGTTTCTTGCAACACCTTAGAACATCCTCTTGAATATTACTATGTCCCTGGATTGCACTGCATGAACTTTATCTTTGTTGCAAGTGCACCTACATTACCATTCATACTTCTAGTAAGACTAAATTTAGTATGTGATAGTGAGTTTTTATCCAAATGACTTGTGGTTACTACCACATCATCACCACATGTAAACCAACATGCATGTTGTATTGCAACATTTAAAACTTACCGCATCATATTGCATTGCATTTTATACTTGCTCACCAATCTATAGATAAAATCTTTGTTTAGGAACTCTCCATTGGTGAATAACACACCCAAGTACCAACAATTGTCTCATTCAAGTTCAATAAGTCTCTATAGGTTTATTGTCAATTGCAAGTTCTCTATTTTTCACTAATAGGTGGGCACTTATGAGAAGCTAGGACACATTGTTGATAGGGTCCTTGTTAGATCTTGAATCTTTGTTCTCTCTCTAGACAAGGTCACGCCCTGGACATTGCAATTAGATAGGTTTTTTGCCTAATGGAAGCCATATCCTTTTCCACAAACACTCCCAAACTTCACAAGCAACTTCAAAATAGAATTTCGAGTAACTTTCATAAATACCACTTCCCTACACAAGTGCATTTGATACCACTTTTTCACATTTTTTTTGCATTTCGTTTTCGTTTTCAAAGTCCTACATGTGTCCAAGTAGCATAGTTTGTCAAGTTACCAACCCTAGCCCTCATGGTTGTTAATTAAGTTTAGGATGGTTGGAGGCAATCTTAGGTAAATTCAATTTGAACACACAAGATCACACTTCTAAAATAATCTTCCTATTTAAATCAAAGGTTCATTTTTTAGGTTCTTTCAGTACACAGGTTATACACACTGCCATCTCTAATTCCTTTAGTTATTATCACTCCTTCCACATCATTTAGAACACATACCTTACTGTCAAACTAGATTAATATTCTTGCATCAATAATTCTACTAACTGACTGGAGACTTTTTTCTAAAGTAGGGACATACCATACATCTTCAATTTGATTATATGCATCATTTGGCATTTTCAATGAAATATTGCCAACTCCCATCATCTCAAGCTTGTTTTCATCTCCAAGAGTGATAGTTTTCCTTTGGGTACTTCTTTATATGATGTGAACCAACCTCTCTCAAGTGTCATATGTTGAGTTTCTCCTGAGTCTACGTACCAACACTTTGAAACGCCATATTTTTGAGATATAGTAATCGTCATGTTCTTGGTCATTGGTAGAAGCTATAATAACTTTAGTTTCCTTCATTTTCTTTACCTCATCTACTCATGTATCATCCATTTTGTGCATTATTTCTTAAAAATTCATAAATCCCCACAATGAAATAACTTACCCTTCTTTTTATTCTCCTTCATGTATTTAGTAATCTTGGAGGAATAATGTTGGGAGGGTTGAGGTTTGATTTCACTCTTCTTTACCTTACTCTTAGATCTGACTAAAAATAGAGTTGCAGGAGTCTCATCATTGAAAGTTTTATCCTTCCTTCTAATTTCTTCTTGAAGTGGTGTTGCAACTACTTTCTAAAAGTTTAAATTAGCTTAAGTGGTCAAGGCTACTAACGATCCAAAATATGATTCTGGAAAACTCCCAAGAAGCATCAAAAGAGAGTCTACTAACACATGCTGCCAAATTAATTTTTGAGAGACTTAAACTAGTTTGTGTGATTTGATATCTTCTATGATTTCTACATTTCTAACTAAAAAAGTGTTCTACATAGATATTATCTTGTACTAACAACCTTTGATTCATATAATTTAATTAATTGTGTTGGGATTTAGATCCTTTTGTTATAGTTGACCAATAAACTAAGATGAAGGAACTACTTATTATTATGCAATCAAAAATAGTTATAACAATATTATAGTCTATTTAGAAACATTAAAGGAAGCACATGAAATAGTATGTAAAACACAATATTTACAAAAGACACTAGATTTACATGGGAAACTCTTATGAGAAAAAGCCTCACCACCAAAGGACCATCACAACTATATTATCCATAACCAAAGATTCAATGCAATAGGTCTCATTATAGAGTCTCAATCTATTAGCTGACAACATACTCTTCTTCTACAATCATATTCAATTTACATCAATTTTCCAACCTTGGTAGATCCATATGCATAGGAATTCCAATCCTCTAACCATCTAACTACCATGTAGAACACCAACAGTCACACAAACATTTCATGACCATATCATGATGTTAGCATGCTACACATTACATCTAACATGAATTTTCCATATGAGTAACCACCACACATAATAATCCATTACTACTCTCACTTGGTCAAATCTTGTTGACCTGATCAACCTGAACTATGTAGTTATTTTTCTGCATTACAAAAAAGCATTGCCCATGGCTTGTGGTAGTAGAAACAAACACCTAATTTCAAAACATAGCTACTCGTGGTACCTTTGAGCATATCCTAAAGCATCACCATGCTCTCGATCATCACATGTATTCCAATAATGTCGCAAGTGTACTTGCACTGCCATACACACTTATAATGACACACCTACAATTATGTGGTTGTGAGTTCTTCTCCAAATGAATTGTGATTGGGAACATAGAACCCATGGATTAAGACAATCCTCCATACCAAATTGCAACACCTATCACATAGACAACCAATGTTATTTTTCCAATATACAGATAAATATTAAAAAATTCTTTGCAGGTGACTAGCACACCCTAGTTCTAATATTCTCCCACTTGATATTTACTATAGGAGAGAGTGTCGTATGCAACCCAAGAATTTAACCTTGTGCATGGAAATGAGATAAACCCATTGCACCCCTACACCACAAAAACTTAATACTACTCCATCTTAGTTAAAAAATTAACAGTGTTTACCTAAGTGTCATTTTTCTCCATCTAAACTTTACCTGGCTTAACCATCTCTCTAACAAAATGATGGGGAGCGCACAGTGGGAATTGCAAACAGGTCACTATTTCCTTACAGTCGGCAAGACTTCTTCTATTCGCTGAGTCTTTCATCCTTCTATTGATGCACCGATGACAGTCAAGTCCCCCCACACCTCAACTGTGACGAATTCCACACCAGTTAGCTGTGACCTTATCGGTGAGACTCTTCTCATCGATGAAACCTTTAACTCATCTGCCAATGTCACACCTCTTCCTGATGGCATTTACCTTTGGCAAAACTTTCACTATCAGTCAGACTTTCTCTGGAGCTGCCGATAAGCCAATCACTCCGATGTCACTTCAGACCTTTACTCATCGGCGTGGTAATTACTATCAACCACCTTAGGGTTTGCTACACCGATACACCGATGCATAGTTTACCTTCTTCTGAACCCTAGCACATGGAGATGTTAGGTCAACCTACTGTGCAACACGCACTGTCTGGATCCTCTGCGCTGTCGAACAGGAAAACAAAATAGAAAACAAAAACACATATCTATACAATGAAGCCATTCCACTAATTTCAACAGAAATCTTATCAATAGAATGCTTCACATTGACATATTGCAACAACGGAAAGCACAGGGAAAATAGAAATCTACAACTATACAATTTACAGTTACAGGAAATGGAAATCAAATTGACGAAATAGAATAGTTTGACTTCTCCTTAGCACAATCACACTCAATCACACTTCTTCGATCTGATTACAATAATGTTCATTTGGTTCATTCCTCTAGGTTTATAAACTCGCCCTGAGGAAAACCAACCGATTCCAAACAGCTGGGAGAAAAAACTAACCGATTCCAAGCGACTGGGAGACCAACTGTCTTGAGATAACAATTTGACAAATGCAACCTAAGTCACTTCAGACTTACAAATAGAAATGAAAATGCATTGGTCAAATAGACCTTATTACAACACAAAACATGATTTTCTAGGTGCTCCTGCACCATACTCCCCGGGTGAAAGTTGTCTCAAGTCCTCTTAGAGACTAACTGTTGCAAATCACCACCCTGCTTTTTGATGTCTTCTTCCAGCATCCATGTGGCCTCTGAATCTGGAAGTCCTTTCCATTTGACTACGTGCTCAAAATAGGTCTAATTTCTTGTCTTCTTAGCTGTCCTGCTATCCAAGATGCACTCCATCTTCGGTGGTTCCTTAGGTGGTAAATGTTGCACCCACTCTGCATTGTCTTGGACAGAATTTGTTGTACCTTCTCTTGTATCAGGACTCTTATATAATGTTAGATCAGGAACATTGAATATAGGTGAAATAGAAATATCATCAGGGAGTTTAATTTTGTAAGCATTAGGACCATATTTCTCCAGAATCCGACAAGGTCCAATTTTTCTCATCATCAACTTGCTATGGTTTCCCTTGGGTAGTCTGTTCTTGTTGAGATGAACCATGACCATATCTCCTATTTGGTATTGCACATCCCTTCTCCTTTGATCCACTCTAGCCTTGATCTTCTGACTATTCTGGTGTAGAGTATATCTGACTTCTTGATGGAGCTCTTTCATAGCCTCTGCAAATGTATCAGCATGTCCACTCCTTTTGTCCAACCCTTGAACATCTCTCAATTCAAAAATTCCTTTAGGATGACTACCATAGACAACGTCAAAAGGACTTAGACCTGTACTTTTGTTCGTAGAATCATTATAGGCATACTCTGCTTGTGGGAGTACCACATCCCAACTACTGCCATGTTCACTTGTGAAACATCTCAGTAGATTGCCTAATGACCTATTCACAACCTTAGTTTGGCCATCAGTCTGAGGATGATAGGTTGAACTAAAGGATAAATTTGTACCCAATCTTTTCCACAAGGTTCTCCAGAAATGTCCCACAAATTTGTTGTCTCTGTCAGATACAATACTCAAAGGTAACCCATGAATCCTGAGAATTTCTTTAAAGAACAAACCAGCAATGTAACTAGCATCATTGGTGGTTTTATAAGGAATAAAGTGATCCATCTTGTTGAACCTGTCTACCACAACAAACACACTGTCATAACTTGTCCTTGTCTTGGGCAATCCCATCACAAAATCCATACTCAAACTTTCCCAAGGTCTGTTTGGTATGGGCAAAGGTTGGTACAGTCCTGCATTGGTTGAGACTCCCTTTGCTCTCTGGAAAATCATACAACTCTCAACAAACCTTTTGATATCAAATTGCATCTTTGGCCAAAAGTAAAACCTTTTGACAAGATCTAAGGTCTTATTGAGCCCAAAATGTCCTCCTAAACCACCACTATGTTTCTCCTTCACTATATTATCCCTCATTGAACACTTAGGGATACATAGTTGACTCCCTTTAAACAAAAGTCCATCCTGCAATTGTGGAAAGCATTGGCAAACTCACTGCATACCTTGTAAATCTCCTTGAAATCTTGGTCCTCTTCATACAATCCTTTGAGTGCCTCAACACCCATGCTTTGTAGCTATACTTATTGTACTGTCAACACCCTTCTACTCAAAGCATCAGCAACCTTATTGACTATCCCTTTCTTATGCTTGATGATGAAGGTGTATGCTTGAAGACTTTCCACCCACTTCATGTGTCTATGACTGAGCTTTTCTTGTCCGTTCAAAAAACTGAGAGCATGATTATTAGTGTATACAATAAATTCTTTAGGAAGCAAGTAGTGCCTCCATTTTTTCAGAGCTTGTTCCATAGCATACAACTCTAAATCATAAGAGGAGTACTTCCTCTTGGCTTCATTTAACTTTTCACTGAAGAAGGCTACTGGTCTACCTTCTTGGCTCAACATTGCTCCTATGGCCAGCCCACTTGCATCACATTCAATTATGAAAACCTTATTGAAATCGGGAAGTACTAAGGCAGGATACTTGGCAACTTTCTGTTTCAAACTTTCAAAACTCTGATCTGCCTCTTTTGTCCATACAAATTTTATCTTTCCTCCACTCTTGATGGTCTCTAACATAGGTGCACAAATATCACTGTAATTCTTAATAAATTTTCTGTAAAATGTGGCCAAACCATTGAAACTTTTGACCTCTCCTACTATCCTATGTGTAGGCCAATTCAAAATAGCCTCTACCTTGGAGGAATCCATTTTCAAATCACCCTTAGAGATGACAAAACCTAGGTACAGCAATTCTTGTTTCATGAACTCACACTTTTCCAACTTTATCATTAACTTATGATCTTGTAGCCTCTTCAAGACTATCTCCAAATGTTTTAAGTGATCTTCCTTGCTCTTATTGAACACCAAGATATCATCAAGGTAGACTACCACAAATTTCCCTATGAATTCCTGCAACACCTCATTCATCAGCCTCATAAAGGTGCTAGGGGTGTTTGAAAGGCCAAAAGGCATCACAAGCCACTCATACAACCCTTTGTTGGTTTTGAAAGTTGTCTTCCACTCATCCCCTTCTCTTATCCTTATCTAGTGATACCCACTCTTTAATTCTATCTTGGACAAATAAGTAGCACCTCCCAAATAATCCATAAAGTCTTCTATTATAGGAACAGGAAACCTGTATCTGATGGTTATCCTATTTATTTCCCTGGAATCAGTACACAGTCTCCATTTCCCATCCTTCTTTGGGGCTAAAATAGTAGGTGATGCACATGGGCTAAGGCTCTTCCTTATCAGCCCTTTGGTTAGGAGTTCTTGAATCTGATTTGCTATCTCTTCATTCTGCTGAGGGGTCATTTTATATGTTGCCTTATTAGGAAGTACTGCTCCTGGTATGAGGTCTATCTGATGGCTAATATCTTTGACTGGTGGTAGGGAATCAGGTACATCTTTTGCAATCACTCCTTTGTAACTCTCAAGCAAATCTCTAACCTCCTTAGGTCCTACTTCTCTCACATTTTCCTTCTTTTCCCCCTTAGGCTTCACAATCAAAGCAAAACCTACTCCACCACTTTCCTTTAATGTGTCCATGAATTCCTTTTCTCCTACCATCATTACACTAGACCCTACATGCTGTGGATCTTCTTTTACCAATGACTGTATCCTATAAGTCACACCATTCTTTTGGAATGAGTAAGCATTCTTTTCTCCATCATGATGAGCCTTTCTATCAAACTGCCATGGTCTGCCTAACAAAAGATGGCAAGCATCCATTGGAAGGATGTCACACAAGATCTTATCTCTATACCCCCCAATACTAAATTCTACCCATGCTTGTTCATTCATGAGTATGTGTTGCCCCTTATTTAACCAACTAACTTTATATGGACTGCTATGGGGTATCTTTTCTAGCTTCAACTTATTCACTACTTCCAAAGATATAATATTATCAGTAGAACTAGAGTCAACAATAACTTTACAAACCTTACCTTGGATCTTGCAGTTGATTCTAAACAAAGCCCTTCTTTGAGACGGTTCAGTCTGCACTGGTTCCTTGAGCAGCGTCCTCTTGAACATCAGATTTTCTCCCATTTCTGATGCTAGATTCACTTTAGGAGATGTCACACTCCTTGCATCTTCTTGAATCAAAGTAGTTCTCTTCTCACCACCATGAGAAGTTGAGGCTGTTGCAAGTATGAGGTTAGCCAGTGTTGTCATTGATGTCAACATACTCATATTGCATTGGCAAGAAGGATTGGATGAGCTGTGTGCTGGGGATATTGAGAAAATTAGTCTCAATCAGGAACAGTGAAGAATAGTGTTGTTAAGAAGGCAAAAGTACTCAAGAGGTTGAGATTCAAAGGTTGTGGATTAAAGGGTTTGTAGATATGAGTCTTGAGATGATCCAGTTAAGATTTTAGAGGTCTGCATGAAGATTTGAAGGAGTTGTGATCGATCAAGTAGAACCAATTCCGGGAGCTGTGCCGGAGTGACAGAGTGTTACAAAAAGGTCCGGTGAGGTCCTGAGGAGCATTGTCAGACTCTGCGGATTGGAAGGAGTATTTGGAATATCCTTGTGATGTGTCATCTCAGTTGGTACAAAGTTTGGAGGTCCGAAAGCACCTTTTTCAGTATGACAGTGGCGATAGACTGTGTTCTTGAAGTTCTGGATGAAGAGGAGAAGAGATTCCAGTGAGTAGAGGAAGTGCGGATGTAGCTGGTTAATTAGGCAAGCTTGTGAAGGTTCTTGGATCATGTTGAGGTTATGTTGTCGGTCCGCATTGATGGTAGAGCCTAGAATTGAAGATATTCTTCCGGATGAAGTTCTTGCTTAGACTAGCCGACTGGATGAGTTGTTCATCTTGCGAATGTTCTTGTAATGGCTGACCAGATGTATTAATCATCTTGCGGATGTTCTTATGGTTGATTGCTGACTTAGATGATTGTTCCTAAGTCGATGTCTTGTATAAATAAAGGTTTGTGAGTTCATTTCAAAGTGTGTGGTGTGGCGGATGAGAGTGGTATAGTGAAAGAGAAAAGGACAAAGTAGAAGTATCTTGGGCTTAAATGGAACTGATCCAGACATGGTAAAGATGTCAATCTCCAGTTCAAGTTTATGATTCTTATCACTTTGTAGATAGTGTGTCTCTTATAGGCAGTATGCCTCTTTGTGAGCAGTGTGCTCGGGCAGTGAGCCCTATTTAGCATGTGCCATTCATTTTTCTTATTCTTCTAACAGAGAATAATCCTTGGGTTAATCACCCCGTGGTTTTTCCCTTAACCAGGTTTTCCACGTCAAAATCTTGGTGTCCAATGTGTTGATGTTTATCTGCTCTTGTGTTTATGCATTATGCTTTCATGGATGGTTAATTGATATGCTATTAACTAATGAAGACGAATCAAGTGTTTGAAGTAGAAGCAAGTTTTTGTACAACTGATTCACCCCCCCTCTCAGTTGTGTGCCCTAGATCTAATAGAGGCCTTCTCTGGAAACTTGTATGCTAGATGCCTTAGATGATTGCAATTATAACATCTCATATTGGAGAACTTAGATCCTCTACCTGATCCATTTGTCCCACCTCTTCCATTAGGCCTTCTTCCTCGGTAGCCTCCTCTGCTACTTGAGTCTCCAACTTGCTCTTCTTGGCTAGACTCACCACTAGGCCTCTGGTTAGGACTTCTTCCTCCAAACTGCCTCTGCCTCTGAAACTTCTTCCTCCTCTACCTCTATTATTCTGCTCACTCTTTATCTTTATCTTCTTTTCAGCCCTTAAGGCCATTTGGAAACACTTGTTCATTGTTCCTGGTGCTAAGATGCTGATTTCATCTTGGATGTTCATCCTTAGGCCATTCAAATACCTGGCCACCTTCTCTAACTCTTCTTCTTGTCTCTTTGATCTGAGACTGAGTTTATGAAACTCTTGCGTGTATGCATTCACATCAAGGTCTCATTGTCTGAGGTTCTGTAATTTCTTATACATCTACACATTATAGTCTAGGGGTAAGAATTGTGCCTTGATTTTGGTCTTCATCCTTTCCCAGGAGGTTATCATATTCTTCCCCTCCTTGACTCTTTCTCCTTGCTCATAATTCCACCATGCAAGAGCAGATCCCTTCAATCTTGCCTTTGCCAACTTAACCCTCTTATCATCAAGGACTTCTTTGTATTCAAAGTGATTGTTCAATGCCTCAATCCAGTCAATCACCTCTTTAGCCTCCATACTTCCACTATACATAGGTAACCCATCTATGGTGTCCCTATTGACTGACTTCAATGCATTTACAAATGCCCTCTGGTCTATTGGTATCTTTTTGGTCTTTTTATTGGTTTCATCAATTTCTGTATCGCCTTCCTTGCTGTCACTTTCATCGTCCCTAGCTTTGCTTTGGGACTACTTGAACTCTCCCAACTTGGATTCAAGCATCTCCTCGATCAGTGCCTTGATGGCGTCCTGTGACATACTTTTGGGAGGCATCCTCTCTGCCTTTGTCTCGCTTTCTCTGTCTGACATACACTATTCACAGACAGCACCCAAATGCCAACACTCCTGTAAATCCTCAATTCAACTTGCCGCCCAAATCTTTTCGAGCTCTGATACCAACATGATGGGGAGCACACAATGGGAATTACAAATGGGTCACTATTTCCTTATAGTCGACAAGACTTCTTCTATTGGCCGAGTCTTTCATCCTTCTGCCTGTTGGGTTTTTCTCTCTGAATCGGCAAAGGGTTTGCTAGTTCCAATGCACAAGAAAATTTGACCATCAAATAAAGGAGGTTGCGTGAGCTGTCTCCCCTTCACTTCTAGTTCTACCACACCAAGGGGGGTATCCCTATAGCTAAAGATTTAACTTTGACTCACCCAACAGAAAGATTTAGCTTTTCAGAACAGGCAGAATACTCTCATGTTTGGACCAAGATTTGCATGATAGATCACAAGGTTGGCAACTTTCTTGGACATATCTAACTGGTTGAGGATGAGAGTATGTAGGGGTCCTATTTCTACTCCTACAACTAACAGGTTGAAGCTTTGAAAGGATTTGTATTTATGTTTTGGATGCAAGATAGAGGGTTTTGGATCATAACTACTACACAAGGGCAGACCGGTGCCTATCTCAGGGCAAGGAGTCATCTAGACGTATACAAGTGGATGGTTTGCACTGGAATTCAAGTTTCAAGGGGCTGGATTGGTATTTGCCTTACAAACACCACCCAAGAATGAGTATTTAGCAATCTCTACTTACAAATATCCCTACTGCCATACATTCTTCTTCACACTTAACCCAAAATAGTTTAATCCACTCCTTGAATGGAAGTTAGAGATCAAGCATGCAATACAACAAATCTATATCCTAGAATCTTAGTAACCCTTAGCAACTAGATTCAAAAGAAGGGATCCATACAACAAATGGAGACAAACAGCTAAACACATGCAAAGAAGCATTTTTCATATAAACACAACATGAGACTGAACATATGTGCAACATGCATTCAAATGCAACTCATAAACTCACAAAAGAAATAGAGCTACCAAGAAATGCTCTGTTTTTCGTTATTTCTCCCAAAAATTGCCCAAGTCTTCAACAACCAGAAAAATGAGTGACACAGTCCTCTTATAAACCAAGAACATGTACCCAGCATTAAGTACATTGTCACCTCAAATTGCCCTCAGATACACTGCACCATCAAAATGGTGCCAAGAACATTGAATGTACCAGGAAGAAGAAGAGGGAAGGAGCAGTTGAACTCGGGAGACGTACAGCCGCCTGAAGATTTTCTCCTTTAAGATGGTAGCTAGCCTGTCCATTCAGACCCATACCTCTGCAATTTTGTCATAATGGCCAACCTACCGATTTCAGGACGCAACAATGGTTCACACATTTCTAAAGTTTCTTCCCACTTGAAATGATGCAGTGAACACATAGAAATCCCTTCTTTGAAAATTTGAATCATGGTCGTCGATTCCTTCCTCTTCTCTAAGATCTATGGCTTCAAATCATGTTGCAAAGTCCACAACCAATGAAATTACACCACGCAGGCATATTATCCCCTTTGACTTTTCACACCCTGAACATACATTTTGCCTTTTCGCCCTTTTTGCCTTTTTCACCTTCAAATCCTTGCATATGCAGTTGTATATACATACAACTGACTTGGACACATGGCATCATCTGATTGGATCTCCATCACTGAACATTGACCTCCCCATCAGTGAGAAATTGCATCTTCTTTTGCACTTGCGTTTGTATATGAGATTGTATATACATACAATCACCTACATACAAAGGCGCGGACCCCAAATTCTTATGAAACAAATTGCAATCGCTATCAAGTCCGGGCTTTGTATCTTCCCTTTGTATATTACCTTGTACATTGCATATATACAATACACAATATACATACAACTGCGGACATCAAAATGATTATTAACTATATTGTAACTTTGCAACAGGTTTGGCTTGTATCTCTTCTTCTTTGTATTTCAGCATATACAATGCACTTAACATACAAACTGCGGGCCCCACCTTTGAATTTGCCAATTTACATTTTCCAGTCGGGTCCGCTTTGTATATCCTCCCTTGTATCTTTGCCATTGCAAATTGACCTTGCATATATGCCTTGTATATTCAAACATACAAACTCATCGGCCTATTGGCGGGACCACGGAATGAGATGTCGATGTGCATTGTCTCGGCGATATGACTTTTGTTTCCTCCCTTTGTATCATTACTTTGTATATTGTATCGGCCACATACAAACTTACATGCATACAAAGATGCATACAACTCATTTTTCATTTTTAGAAGCCGATTGAACCTTCTCTCAGGTCTGACCTTGTACATTCGCATTTACACATTAGATACAAACATACAACGACTCATGCATACAACTGTGGACCCCACCGTCACTTAAGGATTTTTGAACTTAACATTTTTTCGTGACGAGAAAAGGAGGTAACACAAGGCAAAGGGGTCCGGTCATTCAACGAGCGCTATGACATGAAATGCATCTTAAGTGACAGATGACCTACTACAGACAGTCAACATAGAAATAGAAGATACAATGCAGGAGGCCGAGCGAAAATAATACCTAAGGCATTAAGAGTTTGAGGGAACAAAAATACAGGCTTGTAGACTTGACTCAAAACCCTAACCCTAGGTGGGCACCACCATTGGCTCTGTCTGGGGATGCATGCCTCTTGCAAGCATGGCAAGAACTCCAGATCTCTGGGATGCAGACCAGGCCTTATAACCATTTGGCTACAGAGTTGAACGCTGTACCAACCTGCATCACAGATCACATTTTTAAAATATACTTGGTGGCCCAGGGACACCAAAAAGGAAGAACCAATAGCCTCCCATGTCAAATACCTTGTTTTCATCTGATTTCACTAGATCAAGCGTGAAGATATTGCCATTGTCTGCCCACAAACAAACCTTGTCATTTGCATATTCAAACATCTCATTAAGCTTGCCCCTGTCAACCTTATGCAAACAACCTTTAGCATCAAGCAACATGTGAATGTCATATTCATCAAACAATGCATTCTCATGTGAAATATAACATATAGTATCATTTGTATCAACAATATGCATTGTAAAATGATCTCCCAGCTGGACCAAAAACTTAAATCACTCACTATCCACCACATAGCTAGGATCATCAGGTCTCATTTTATCATAAGCTGGCATATCAAAGAAGAAGCTTTCATATTCATACTTGTGCACCTCATGCAAACAACCTTTAGCTGCACCAAACAGGAAAGGCTTAGACTCTGGCACCTCTCCGCAATAAGCTTCATGATATATGTTGGTCTCTCTTTCATCAGGATGAAAATTAGAATCCTTATCAATAACAGTGCCTTGATTTTCACCATACTCAACAAGATCCTCATCATTATATGCATCAAGAAAGGTTGATCCAAGTGTTTTAGCTTCATTATAGTATGCCACTGGTTCATAGGCAGCCAAACATGCATTTTCATTACCAATGAATTCCTTGTGTAGAGGAGTATCAACCTGTGTGTCATAAACAAAACTATAATCAAATAAAGAACAATCATGCTCAGCACTACTACTTGTTTCAATGTCTAATTGCTCTTCATCATCTCCATGTGTCTAAATAAAAGGCAATGATTCAAACATGGAATTGCTCCTTTGTTTGCTTAGTTCTTCTCTATCTTGCGCACAATACTCACAATCATCGCCACAAACCCACTCAAACAAGTATTCATTGTTGTCCATAACCTCATCATTGTTTTCAGAACTAGATACCTCAACCTTGAAATGGGAGTCATCATTGATCCTCTCGTTGGCATCCTTCACTGGTGAACAATCTAATTGAGTATTGTTATCAGCATTATATTCAGACATAGCAGCATTGTCAACTTCTATATTTTCCTTTTCACATTTATCTTCAAATGATGCCATGATCACTTGGTCATTTACAACTACACAACTGCTATTCATACCAAATCCTGTGGACATGGAATTCTGTATGTGCACATCCCTCATTTTTTCTGTATTTTCTAAAAACTTGTATGCCATCTGTACACTTGTTATCTTAAATTCCTTCAACATTGCACTAGAGCCTTTTTCAAAAGCTTCAAAATACATACTAATGCATGCTGGAGTATCACGTCTGAAGTCTTCAGGGATTTGTGAAATGGCAATTGCAAATCTATGACTGAAATCAATATTGGGCTCTTCATCTTGTCTTCTAATTTCTATTAACCTTACAACAAGATCAGCAGGTTCTCTTGCAAATTCCTTTCTAAAACAGTCAACAAGTTCATCCCAACAGGCAAAGGATCTATTTGGAAAGCTCAAATACTAATCTCTAGCTCTTGCACCAAAGGATCTAACAAAAAATCTCATCCACATATCCTCATCTCTAAATGAGTGTTTCTCCATGAAGCTATGAAAGTTTTGGATATGTGTACCCCCATCACACACACTATGTCCACTAAATCTAGGCATCTGATTATAAATCTGAGTAGGCATACTTTCAACTTCATAATCAACCCATGAAAAATCTAGTTGGTCATACAAAGGATCAAAAGAGCTGACAAGAGGTTTAGAATTTTGGCTAGTAGACACAACATTATTACTATTTAACTGAGCCTGCCTAGCCTCTAAGGATATCAACCTATTCTTTATCTCTTCAATTTTTTTACACAACATTTCATCCCCCTCTTGGCTGAGTATGGGTGAATACATATTTTGATTCATGAAAATTTCACTTTCTGACATCTTATGTCTACCTAAGACCTAAGGCTTCCCCTTGGCATTTAACTTATGTAATAAAACAACAAATACAAGTGGGAAGAAGCCATGTACCTTTTTCTCATCTAGACGCTGAAGTCTTGAATAGAATTTTTTTAGATCACAACAACATACATCGGCCTTTCATGTGCACTAAGAACTTTTTCTTGCAGAGTCGCCACCTCTCCAAAGAGGATAAAATTTTCAAATAGCTGAAAACTCATCATAGAACAAATATTTTTCTGAGTTCATTCCACCAACAAAGCACCATTATTCACATGAAAGAACCAGATATGCAGCAATGATTTCACACTATTTGACTCTATCCCCAGTGGAGTCACCACTTTGTTGGAGACTCGGATGGGCAAAAATAATACTTTTAATTCAACTCCCTAGCAAAGTCGCCACTTTGTTGGTGACTCGAATGGGCAAAAATAACACATTTAATTTAATCTGAATCAGCAGAGGGTTTGCCAGTTCCAATGCACAGGCAGATTCGGCCAACAAATACAGTAGGTTGCGTGAGCTGCCTCCCCTTCACTTCTGGTAATGCCACACCAAGGGGGTATCCCTATAGCTAAAGATTTAACTTTGACTCACCCAACAAAAAGATTTAGCTTTTCAGAATAGGTAGAATACTCTCATGTTTGGACCAAGATTTGCATGATAGATCACAAGGTTGGCAACTTTCTTGGACATATCTAACTGGTTGAGGATGAGAGTATGTAGGGGTCCTATTTCTACTCCTACAACTAACAAGTTGAAGCATTGAAAGGATTTGTATTTATGTTTTAGATGCAAGACAGGGGGTTTTGGATCATAACTACTACACAAGGGCAGACCGGTGCCTATCTCAAGGCAAGGAGTCAACTAGACGTATACAAGTGAATGGTTTGCATTAGCATTCAAGTTTCAAGGGGTTGGATTGGTATTTGCCTTACAAACACCACCCAATAATGAGTATTTAGCAATCTCTACTTACAAATATCCCTGCTACCATACATTCTTCTTCACACTTAACCCAAAACAGTTTAATCCACTCCCTGAATGGAAGTTAGAGATCAAGCATGTAATACAACAAATCTATATCCTAGAATCTTAGTAACCCTTAGCAACCAGATTCAAAAGAAGGGATGCATACAACAAATGGAGACAAATAGCTAAACACATGCAAAGAAGAATTTTTCATATAAACACAACATGAGACTGAACATATGTGCAACATGCATTCAAATGCAACTCATAAACTCGCAAAAGAAATAGAACTGCCAAGAAATGCTCTATTTTTCATTATTTCTCCCAAAAATTGACCAAGTCTTCAACAACTAGAAAAATGAGTGACATAGTCCTCTTATAAATGAAGAATGTGTACCCAGCATTAAGTACATTGTCACCTCAAATCACCCTCAGATACACTGCACTATCAAAATGGCGCCAAGAACATTGAATGCACCAGGGAGAAGAAGAGGGAAGGAGAAGTTAAACTCGGGAGACGTGCAGCCGCCTGAAGATTTTCTCCTTAAAGATGGTAGCTGGCCTGTCCATTCAGACCCATACCTCTACAATTCTATCATAATGGCTGACCTACTGATTTCGGGACGCAACAATGGTTCACGTGTTTCTAAAGTTTCTTCCTACTTGAAATGATGCAGTGAACACACAGAAATCCCTCCTTTGGAAATTTGAATCATGGCCGTCGATTTCTTCCTCTTCTCTGAGATCTATGGCTTCAAATCATGCTAAAAAGTCCACAACCAATGAAATTACGCCACGCAGGCATATTATCCCCTTTGACTTTTCACACCGGGAACATACATTTTGCCTTTTCACCCTTTTTGCCTTTTTTGCCTTCAAATCCTTGCATATGCAGTTGTATATACATACAATTGACTTGGACATGTGGCAGCATCTGATTGGATCTCCATCGCTGAACATTGGCCTCCCCATCGACGAGAAATTGCATCTTCTTTTGCACTTGTGGTTGTATATGAGATTGTATATACATACAATCACCTGCATACAAAGGCGCAGACCCCAAATTCTTATGAAACAAATTGCAATCGCTATCGGGTCCGGGCTTTGTATCTTCCCTTTATATATTACCTTGTACATTGCATATATACAATATGCAATATACATACAACCGCGGACATCAAAATGATTATTAACCATATTGTAACTTTGCAACAGGTCTGGCTTGTATCTCTTCTTCTTTGTATTTCGACATATACAATGCACTTAACATACAAACTGTGGACCGCACCTTTGAATTTGTCGATTTACATTTTCTGGTCAGGTCCGCTTTGTATATCCTCCCTTGTATCTTTGCCATTGTATATTGACCTTGCATATCTGCCTTGTATATTCGAACATACAAACTCATCGGCCTATCGGCAGGACCACGGAATGAGACGTCGATGTGCATTGTCTCGACGATATGACTTTTGTTTCCTCCCTTTGTATCATTACTTTGTATATTGTATCGACCACATACAAATTTACATGCATACAACTCATTTTTCATTTTCAAAAGCTGATTGAACCTTCTCTTGGGTCCAGCCTTGTACATTCGCATTTACACATTAAATACAAACATACAACGACTCATGCATACAACTGTGGACCCCACCATCGCTTAAGGATTTTTGAACTTAACATTTTTTCGTGACAAGAAAAGGAGGTAACACAAGGCAAAGGGGGCCGGTCATTCGATGAGCTCTATGACATGAAATGCATCTTAAGTGACAGTTGACCTGCTACAGATGGTCAACGCAGAAATAGAAGATACAATGTAGGAGGCCAAGGGAAAATAATATCTAAGGCATTAAGAGTTTGAGGGAACAAAAATACAGGCTTGTAGACTCAACTCAAAACCCTAACCCTAGGTGGGCACCACCACTATTGATGCACCGATGACGGTCAAGTCCCCCCACACCTCAATCGTGACGACTTCCACACCTGTTAGCTGTGACCTTATCGGTAAGACTCTTCTCGTCGGTGAAACCTTTAACTCATTTGCCGATGTCACACCTCTTCCTGATGGCATTTACCTTCGGTGAAACTTTCACTATCAGTCAGACTTTCTCCGGAGCTACCGATAAGCTGATCACTCTGATATCACTTCAGACCTTCACTCGTCAGTGTGATAATTACTATCAGCCACCTTAGGATTTGCTACACTGATACACTGATGCATAGTTTACCTTCTTCCGAACCCTAGCACATGGAGATGCTAGGTCAACCTACTGTGCAACACGCACTATCTAGATCCTCTACACCGTCGAACAGGAAAAAAAATAGAAAACAAAAACACATATCTATACAATGAAGCCATTCCACTGATTTAGACAAAAATCTTATCAGTGGAATGCTTCAAATCGACATATTTCAACAATGGAAAGCACAGGGAAAATGGAAATCTACAACTATACAATTTACAGTTACAGGAAACAGAAATCAAATTGACGAAATAGAATAGTTCGATTTCTCCTTAGCACAATCACACTCAATCACACTTCTTTTTTGATCTGATTACAATAATGTTCATTTGGTTCATTCCTCTGGGTTTATAAACTCGCCCTGAGGAAAACCAACCGATTCCAAATGGCTGGGAGAAAAAACTAACCGATTCCAAGCGGCTGGGAGACCAACCGTCTTGAGATTAACAATTTGACAAATGCAACCTAAGTCACTTGGGACTTACAAATAGAAATGAAAATGCATTGGTTAAATAGACCTTATTACAACACAAAACATAATTTTCTAGGTGCTCCTGCACCACAAAATTATATTGTACATCACATGTTTAGTTTGATCGTGATAAACAAGATTCTTAGCAAGACAAAATTGTACTCTATAAATCACAATTGAATAGTGTATGATTCTTAAAACTGATATTGTTACCTAGTCCTTGTAACTACACCAATTCTTTACAAGCATGTGTTGCCACCATCTAATATACTTTAGTTGTGGATAGCATAATTGTTTGTTGTTGCTTACTCATCTAGCTAACTACTACTCCTAATAGAGTAAATAAATTAGCACTTGTTTACCTTCAGTTGTATAAATCCCTAGCCCAATCAAAATCTACAAATCCATATATGTTCAACACTTTGCCCATATCATTAGTACTATGATAAGACAAATAGTAATCAAAAGTTCCTCTCAAATACTAAACACTCTTTTTACTTTTGTCCAATATTCCTTTATTCACTTCACCATGAACCTACTTAGAACTCCCACTACTTGGGAAATGTTTGGTCTTGTACAGACCATTTTATACATAATACTTCCTACTATGTGGTCATATGGAACATGGCTTATGTCTTTCAAATCCTCCATAGACTCATGACATTATTCTAAACTTAACTTTGTGCCAACTAGTAGGGGTATACTTGTTTACTATCACGTATTTTAAATCACCAAAAAATAGTCTCAAGATAATTTCCTTAGTTTATTCATAGTTTCTTGTTAGCCATGTCCCTATGAATTTCCATACCAAGAATAAATCTAGTAGCACCTATGTCCTTCATTTCAAACTGACTAGACAATTAATCTTTGAGTTCCTTAATTAAAGTCTTACAATTTCCAAAGATAAACATATCATCAACATATAAAATAATAACTAAAATATGACCATTCACCTATTTGTAGTACACAAAACGGTCAATAGTACTCCTTGAAAATACCAATTCTCATGCCTATAAATGACACTTCTAATTCCACATTAATGGTGACTACCTTAATCCATACACATGTCTATTCAATGTACAAATTAGATTCTCTTTACCTCTTACCTCAAATTCTTTAGGTTGCTTAATATAAATTCCCTCCTCTAAATCACCGTGCAAGAATACAATCTTTAACATCCATCTACTCTATTTCTAAATCATATACAATAGCTATGGATAACAACATTCTAATGGAACTCAACTTAGCTATAAGAGAAAATATCTCATAGAAGTCAATTCCCTCAATCTAAGAACAACATTTATCCACCAATCATCCATTATACTGGTCAACTTATCCCTTTTCCCTAAACTTGTTCTTAAATACCCATTTATAACTTATAGATTACCTTCCATCAAGTAGATCCACCAAGTCCCAAGTCTTACACTAGTTCTGCTAACATCTCCTCTTCCATAGCATTCCTCTAAGACTTCTTCCCATTAAAAGTGAGAGCTTCTTCTAGAAACCCTAGTTCACTATCAGTGCATGTTAGAGACAAAAATAACAAAAATCAAGTGGACTATACTTGTTAGGTGATCTTTATTGCCTTGTAGACATTCTCACACTAATCAGTGGAGAACTTACTACATTTGAATTCTATTCTTTTTTTGAATGTGCACTAGATGTGTCACCTTCTCCTTCCACATTGACATGCCTACTTGTTTATTCATCTTCAAATGCATCTTGTTTCTCTAATTTGTGTTCAAATTCACTTTTTGGCTCTCTTAATCCTTTGGTTGTTCTTCTCTAGAAATAACTCTAAGCTCTCTAAAAATAACATTCCTTGAATAAATAACTTTTTGTGTTTCAAGATTTCACAACTTGTATCCTTTGACACTTTCACCATATCTAATGAAAATACACTTCTTTGCTTTGAAATCCAACTTAGATATCATTTCCTTAGGCACATGAACAAATGCCTCATAGCCAAATATCGTCGAATATGTTACAAGTTTTTTACCTATTCACATTTCATATGGTGTTCCATTTTCAAATATAGTAATAGGAGACCTATTTCTCAAGTAACATGTAGTACTTACTGATTCAACCTAGAACTCCTATCCTAGACCAACACTACTTGACATACTCCTAGCTTGATTCAACAATTTTTTGTTTATTCCCTTAACCACTCCATTGTATTGCGATGTATAAGGTGTTGTCTTTTGTTTCACAATTTCAATGTGTTTACAAAATCCTTCAAATTTGTTGGAGCAATACTCTCCACCATTATAGACCTTAACACTTTAATTCTCTTATCAGTCAATGTTTCCACAAGCACCTTAAATTTCTTTGACTTGTTAAACACTTTAGACTTTTTCTTAAGAGAATATACCTAGTATATCTAGAATAATCATCAATGAAGGAACCAAAATATTGAGGCTTGAGAATGAAATTGACATCCCCAAAACTAAATACATCAATATGAATCACCTTCAAAATCTTTGATGTCCTTGTACTCCCTAAAGAAAACCACACATTATTTTGCTTACCAAATGCACAATGTTCACAAAATTCAAATCAAACAAAGTTCCATGTATCACACCCTTAGCAAGCACCAAGTTGCCTCTAGCAAATATGTAAACCTTATCATCAAAGGTAACATGCATTCTAGAATCAATTATCTTAGAAACAAACAAAAGATTTCTGGCCAAACCTAGAATTGCAATATGTTGGTGTGAATGAGGTATATTACCTAACTAGTTTCCCTATTAGGTCTTATTTACACTAGTTTACTTAAGTTTACTTCAGGCACACTTAGGATAGTTATCCCTTTGTGTCTCATGTAATATGATTAAGACACTTGTCATCATCCTATGTAGTCCTACCTCTCAACCATGCCTATATAAGCAAGGTCTCTCATGTACATTTTGTATCACGGTGTCATGATATATTATATCATAATATCATAATTCCATTTTGCACCATAATCAAGCAATTCATCCTTTTGCTACTCTCTAGTGGAAGGCTAATCTCTGATTTTGTAGGTGATCTTGGGAGCTTGAGTCCATTGGTGACTCTTACATGGTATCAGAGCTTCAGATATGCAATCCCCTTCTCAAATCTAAGATAAAATTAGGTAAGAACTTTTGCTAGGTGTACATCTTGTTTTCTCTTGAAAATTTAAGTATGCTCTTCTCTTGCATCATATGATGGTCCCCGGAGAATCAGAAAAACTTGATATAAATAACAGATTTGGGAGGGTTTCTTCTTTGTGGATTTGTATTTAAAGTTCATTTTGGAGCATGTTGGTATAAATATGAGCTCACCATTGAGTTTACAGTGTCTAAGAAAGTTATTTTAGCCTTTTGATTTGTTCAAATTCGACATTGGAGGCAAGATCTACAAGGATTTGAAGTTGGGAGGTGGCTACCAGATCTAGGAGGTAGTTACATTTTTGGAGCATTATGGATCAAATTTGACCCTACCATCACATCCAAAAGCCCTAAGAACCTAAAGATCGACTATTAATTCATCAAAATTAGAAACTTTTGCCTCAGACCATCAGAAAAAATTTCCCCTTCTCAGTCATATGAATTACAGGGAATGTTCCTTATGTGGGTGGAATATTTTGTGGGATCTTTGTAATTGCTAGCACAGATGTATGAGAGGTAGACAATAAAAATAAAAAATAAAAATTTAATTCTATTTTTAATAATTTTTCAGAATTAAAAAAAATAAAAAAAATATAAGTCTGTAGGGTACAAACCTGCATAGCAGCATACCCACATACGACTTGCACAACGGGGTATGCACCACATAGGGGGCACCACCAAGTGCAGTCACCCCTTATTGGTCCTCTTCAAACACTAGCTCCACTAAATACCACCGTTGATCCCTTAAAAACTACCTTCATCTGGCCACAAAATAGCCTTGAGGGGATATTCAAGGTATATACCTCTATTAAATAGCTCTTGCATGCCCAAAACCACCATCACCATTTTGAAAGTAGTTTTGTGCAAAAAGAAGGGCAATATTTTCATTCATATAGGTGGTTTTCCAAAATTGAAGCCAATTTTTGAGAAATAAAAGATGGTATTAGAATTTGAAGGTATATTTTGGTGAATCAGAGCATATTTTGTCAGTATTTTTATTGATTGCATCGGCCCTTCAACCCCATCTAGCCCCCTACTCCATTTAAATTTTGGTTTTGACACCTCAACTTCAGAGGCCTCATTCTCAGTCATACGGGATCCTTTTTGTGAGCAATTTTTTTATTTGGGGAAAAATTTCACAAGATTCGTAGTGGTGCAATCATTTTTTTTATTTTGGTGTCTATTTTTATAGAAATTGTAGATTTGTACACTTGTTGATGAGCAATTCTCATTTTGGGAACTTATGGGGCTCTGTTTGGGTTCATATGGTAACATTCTTGGGTGATTTTTTTTAAAACTACATAACTATTTTGTACTTCTTAGTGATGTAATTAGATTAATCTCATTCTACATCAAAATTGTACTTTTAATTTATGGCCTAATTTGGCAATTTCAATGTACTGAGATCAAGACCACTTTGTTGTTTTGTCTAGTGGTAGTTGTAACTACTCTAAGTATAAAGTCTCAAAATCATATATTGATGGGGGGTCTCATGATTGAGTGAAATCGGGGGGTAATCTTGTGAGTTTTGATCTCTATCATTTGAGGAGATATCATGGGTTTTTCTATTCATCCTTCTGTGGTAAACCTGAAAAGGGATAATTATGAGTCTTGGAAAAAGTCATCCTAACACATTGTAGGTGGCTCAATATTTTGCCTTATCTTTATGGATATATACCTAAACCAAATACACCTAAGAGGAAATATGCATGGGATATCAAAAATTATCATGTCCTAAGATTGATTTGTTCAAGTGTTGATTTTGACACTATGTGTTGATATCAGAAATGATCATGTCCTAGGATTGATTTGTTCAAGTGTTGATTTTGACACTATGTGTTCCATCTCACATATTGAGTACCCATGCACTCTTTGGACCAAGATTTGGGAGATCTATGGAGACACACATCACTCTCCATTCCCTTATGATCCTATTTAGATAGTCTTCTATCCATTGATGATGTAGATAAAATACCCTTTGATGATGTTACAAAAGAGGAGCTTGAATATTTATCAGGTCTTGATCGTTGTGATGACATAGAGACTTCTCTTGCTTCTCCTTCTCCTCCTATCAAGAACACATTTCCATCACTTGTTACTTTCAATGATTCTTTGTAGTAGGATCATTTCAGTCTTCCTAATCCACCTCATTGGAATTCTTATTTATCAAACATTTTATCTTTGTTTGTGAAGTCTCACATTTCATATATGGATGACACATTTGAGGGTTTATCTTTCCTCTTTGATGGAAATGATGTCATCACATCTTTAGTGTTTCCAGATGCAGTTTACTATCTTTCCTCTCTTGGTTATACTTTATTGATTGGGCATTTAGTTCCTGATTTGGAGAAGACATCTTTTTCTAGCATGAGGACACTCAAGTTGTATTCTGAGACATACATTTGGATTTGGATTCCCTTTTCATCTAGATTATGGGAGTTGCTTCTTCATCCACCACTGGATTTGTTTCTTCCCAAGGGGAGAAATGTAGTTTCAGGCAGTGGATTATTTTCTATCTTCAGTAATTCATCATTGGCGTAGGAGCTACTTATTTATGGGGGGATCTATCATCTCACTCCTTCTCTCCTATGGGGGGTTATTAATTGTATATTGGTGATAAAATTAGTCCTTGGGGGGTCATGTTGAGTCCTCCATTCTTCTTTCACTTTCATGTTTTCTCTATTTTGGAGAGGGGTTTAATCCTATGAATTTTTCTCCATTTGTGAGAGATCTTGTGTACATGGGTACCTAACATGTCCTTGTATACAAGACCCATCCATCATCCATCATTGCATCATTTGCATGGTTTCCCATTCTCCCTAAGTTTAACTTAAGGGGGGTGTTGGTGTGAATAGGGTATATTACCTAATCACTTTCCCTATTAGGTCCTATTTACACTAGTTTACTTAAGTTTACTTAGGCCACACTTAGGATAGTTATCTCTTTGTGTCTCATTTAATATGATTAAGATGCTTGTCATCATCTTATGTAGTCCTATCTCTCAACCTTGCCTATATAAGAAATACTTTTTGTATCATGGTATCATGATATATCATATTCATAATATATCATAATTCCATTTTGCACCATAATTGAGCAATTCATCCTCTTGCTACTCTCTAGTGGAAGGCTAATCTCTAGTTTTACAAGTGATCCTGGGAGCTTGAGTCCATTGGTGAATCTTACACAATACATCTAAGAGTGTTCTAACTCTCTCATTGATGACACCTTTACTTTCCCTTTACCACCTATCTTTAAAGAGTTGTTATCACCAAGGAAAACATGTCCTCCATTACATTCCTTGCAGTTATAATACCATTGTCTATGAGGTGTCATGTGATAAGATGCTCTTGATTTAATTAACCAATAGTCATCACCAATGAAATTAGTAGAAATAAAAGTATTGATATTGTATTCATCGTTATCAAAAGATTTGTCAGAAGAATCATCCATCTTCTTGGATTTATAGTCTTTAATGTGACCTCTTTTGTGACAATTGTGACATTTTACATTTGATTTCGAAGAGACTTTGACCTACCCTTTCCATTGGATTTTTTGTCTACACTCTACTTCTTACCCCCTCTATCCTTAGACCTGCCTATTACAACCAAAGCATTAGGAGAGGTTTCATCCATGGACTTCCTTCTAGTTTCTTCACTTAACAATACACCTAATACATTTTCTGGTTTAGTTGAAGTAATATTACTACTGATTGTCATGATTAAAATTTCCCATGAATCAAGTAAAGAACAAAATACATTTATCCTCTTTATTCAGTTTGACTCTTATTAACACAAGTTGACTTAAAGAATAATATTGAAGGTAATAATATGATCATTTATTGAGTCTCTATCTTTCACCTTCACATAATATCACTTCCTTTTCAAGACAAATTTATTTACAAGACTCTTGGACTAATACAATGTTCTTATCTTTGTCCATGATAAATGAGTAGCTTATTATTCCAACACATTCATCAACATAGAATCTGAAAGACACAAATGGATAGTACTTTTAGCTTTCTTATATAATTTATTCTAGTCCTCATTAGACATACTTGAGGGTTTGGCCAAATATGACATTGCAATCCATTGATCTCTTTCTATTAGAAGATATTTCGCTTTCAACTTCCACAACTCAAAGTTTTATCCATTGAATTGTTCAATCTTAGACCTTGAAGTGTTAGTCATAGATTCAATGCCACACACTCTTTTTAAAAAATCCTTCAAAATTTTCCTTCATGACTAGTTATACACATACTATGATAAAACACCTCATTAGAGAGTACTTATCTCTAATACCAAATGATGGGATTTAGATACCTTGTTATATTCAACTAATAGACTAGAATAGAGGAGCAACTTATGATTATGCAATCAAAAATAGTTATAAAAGTATTACAATATATTTAGCAAAATTACAGGAAACACATGAAATAGTATGCAAACCAAAATAATTACAAGAGACATTAAATTTATGTGAAAACCCCTTACAAGAAAAAAAACCACCACTAAAGGACCATCAAGGTTATATTATTAAAACCCAAATATTCAATACAATAGGTCTCTTTACAATTTCTCAATCTATTATCTTACAAAATACTCTTATTTTGAAATAATATTCAATTTACATCAACCTTCCAACCTTGGTACATCAGTACACATGGATAGCTATAGTTGCAAAACCATCCAACAAGGAATTCCATTTGTCTAATTTTCTAACTATCTAACTACCATGTAGAATACCAATATTCACACAACCATTTCATGAGTATATCATAATGTCATCATGCTACACATTACATGTAACATGACTTCTCATGGATATGAGTAACCACCACAAATAATGAGCCACTACCACTTACACTTGGTCAAAGTTTGTTGGCCTAATCTACTTAAACTATGTAGTTATCTTCATGCACTATAGCTAAACACTACCCATGGCTTGTAGTAGTAGAGACACGCTCTTGATGAAATATAGTTTTTTGAAATACCTCTAAGCATCTCTTATAACATCACCATGATCTTGAAAATCATCATTACATGTATTCCACCAATGTCAGAAGTGCACCTACATTGCCATACACACTTACAATGGCATGCCTATAATTATGTAGTTGTTATTTCTCCTCCAAATGGCTTGCAATTGGGAACATAGCACCCATGGACTAAGACAAGCCTCCATACCAAACCATAACATCTAGAACTCATTACGACTTGTCACATATATAATTAATGTTGTCCTACTATTCTATAGATAAACTCTATTCAAGAACTCTCTGCAGGTGAATAGCACACCCTAGTTCCAACAAATTGACCCCAAGCTTCCTTTGTTGTTTTTGATTCACTTATATGCTTAGGCTTAGTCTTAGTCCCTTCAACTATTTTGATCATGTCTATATTCAACAAATGCATCTGAATTCTTAATTTCTAGAGATTAAATCCAATGTCATCAAAGTGTTCTACTATCCTCAAAGGATCTCCTACAATGGTTCTGGAGAAGAAGTTGCATGGCTTTAAATTGATGTAGAATAAATTTGTCACTATGTTGTTTCCTTTCATGTATATAACAACCATATCATAAGCATAAGTAGCTTATTCTACTATATTAGAAGTTACCAACCATTGACATTGCTTGGACTTGGGGTCCTTGTTTCTGTAACATAGTGACCCCATCGACATCTCCTAACACCTCTATATGTCCTTGCCTCTATAGAGTGATTGAACTTATTAGAACTCAAGCTCACAATGTTGCAAATATGGTTGTTGTTGCACCAAAAGATCAACATTTTAATGCCCGATACAACTACCAGAGTTAATGAATCCACGGGAGGTGGTTAAGCCTTATCACAAACCCAAGCGTTGCACTGCACAGCACAAGGAGACCAAGGGCGCACACCTTGCAAAAACCCCCCCAGCGCAAGTGAGGGGTTCAAACTCGTGACCCAGACTCTGATACCAATTGTTGCAAAGATGATTGTCGTTGCACCAAGAGATTGACCTTTTCATGCCTGATACAACCGCCAGAGTTAATGAATCCACGGGAGGTGGTTAAGCCTTATCACAAACCCAAGCGCTGCACTGCACAGCACAAGGAGACCAAGGGCGCACACCTTGCAAAAACCCCCCCAGCGCAAGTGAGGGGTTCAAACTCGTGACCCAGACTCTGATACCAATTGTTGCAAAGATGATTGTCGTTGCACCAAGAGATTGACCTTTTCATGCCTGATACAACCGCCAGAGTTAATGAATCCACAAAAGGCAGTTAAGCCTTATCACGAACCCAAGCGCTACACTACACAACACAAGGAGACCAAGGACACACACCTTGCAACACACAAGTCTTGACTTCCTCTATTCTTTTTCCTAGATTCTTGATAGTTTGATTGCTTGAGCAATTTTTCCATTGGCTCTTTGTCGTTTTTGGAGCTAGACCCCAAAGTAGACAAGGGGACAACAAGCAACTTGGAGAAGAAGCTGCATGCTTTTGAATTGGTGTAGAGTAGATTCATCATATCATTGTTTCCTATCATGTATTTGGTGGCCATTTCATAATCACAAGAAACCTATTTTGTTGTATTGAAGGTTCCAAGCCATCGATGTTGCTTGGACTTGGAATCCCTAATTTCTGAAGCATAACGACCCCATCACCTAAAACCTCTATATCTCTTTCCCTTTATAGAATGTTTGAACTTCTTTGGACTGAGGCTTAGGTGATGACTTCCTCCATTCCTTTTACTAGACTTTTGAGACTTCATTTCTTTAACAATTTCTCCATGAGCTCTTTCACTTTTATAGTCCAAAATCATAATTTAATTAGGACATTTTTCCCCCTAAGATTAGTAAAGTTTTAATTTTCCTATATTTTTCATTACAAATTGCTAATTCATATTTTTTAAAAAATTGGATTTTATTGTGGCCTAGTTAAGACCATTAGTTTCAAGTATTTGTAAGTGTTTAGAAGCTACCAAAAGAAATTATGATATGTTAACACAAAACCAAAATTTACTACAATCAAAGAATACATGGTTTTAGACTATTAGTATGTTGTAAGAAAAACAAACTCATTAATAGAAGAGATCATTTTCAAGATTACCAGCAAATATAATTTTTTATATTGTTATCAAAACAAGTTTTTTTTTAAAAGATAATGCACCTGGTAAGCTTTTTAATGTGAACGATGACATTGGCACGACACGTCCTCTGGCTCCATGATAACGTTTTTGCCCAGGGCTATGAACCAATGAGGCCACAACACAAGGGACCTCATCCCCAAGTAAGAACACTTCAAACCTGTGAGCTCGTTGGCCCAGCGGGGCTATGAACTCTAGTGGCCACCACTACAACTGAGCGACTTAACCATCGAACCACGCCCTTAACGGCTCTTATCAAAAAAAGTTCAAAATTGTATACCCATAACAAATTTCCAGCATCTGTTCCTTCACTGTGAGTTCTCCAAACAAATTTGGCGAAAAATGCTGCAAAAGCTCAATATAGAATGGGTCTTTCAGGATAGATTGGAGGACTTTGCTCTGAGTTGGTCCTCTCCTTTCTCTCATCCCAGGATAAAATAGCTCTGGAGACATATTCCCCTGCACCTGGGTTGGAGTGTATGGAAAGAAAGAAACAATCGTATTTTTAGAGAAAGTGCCCGTAATACTGATGAGGTTTTCTTGTCTTTTTGTAGGGCGGTTACGGAAAACACTTCTTCTAGCTCTATGCATGTGGCTAAGCATCCCCCTACGACTATTGAAATTCAAATTGCCAAGAATTGGCAACTAAAGGAGGACATGAGCAAAGTGGACACCACTAACAAGATGGCCAGGCTTAACACTCGCTGGAGACCACCCCCAAAGGGTGGACCAAACTAAACTTTGATTGAGTAGAAAAAAAGATATCAGGGTCTGCCAGTGGTGGTGGGATATTCAGGGACTTTCTTGGCGCCCCCATTGCTGCTTATGCTGGGGGCATCATACAGTAGTCTAACAATATGGCTGAAGGTCTGGTACTCCTAAAAGGTCTAAAGATAGCCCACGCTTTGGGTATAGACAACCTTCAAGTGGAAGGAGATTCTAAGTTAATTATTGATGCGGCTACAAGAAGGTCTAATAGTGGTTGGAAGTTGAAGAGCTTAGTTGAAGACATCATCTACTTACTGTCTGACTTCAATCAAATGTCCATTAGTCATGTTTATCAGGAGGGAAAAAAAGTGGCAGACGCAATGGCGAATGTAGGGCAAGGAATGGACATGTGGCGTTGTTGGAGAAATGAAAAGATTCTCCCGCACCCGATTCAAAACCTCATTAAGGAGGAGTTAAGCCCGGCTCTCAATTCCTCATGAGATCTAATGTTAGGGAGAGAGGGCAGGACCACCGGAGTTCTAGGAGCTTCGGATAGCTAGACAGTGGGCACAATATGGAGGATGCCATGAAGGTTAAGTGCCAGCTCGACAATGTGGGGTCTTGTCATTTCAATAGCAGTTGCATTGATAACAAGGTAAGTTGGCATCTAGAGGAATCCTTTCACATGCCTAGCCACGTGAAAACCTGGGTTCACAGCTTAGGAAAGCTCAACATAAGATTTAATGATGATCTTATAAGGCTTAAAAATGATGATTTGAAAGGGAGTAAATGTGCCCGTCTGAAAATTAATAGCAAGTATGCCACCTTAGGCGTGGGAAAAGCTGGTATCATTATTACTCTCAAATTAATTTCTATGATGTTATTAGTCATTAACAAGAAGCTTGCCAAGAATTACACTAAGACAACTCTCGACATTGTCTTTTCTCTGATAACCGACTGTATTGTCTACTTGTTCGATAGTATTATGGGTGGAGATAGTTCTTAGACTAGACCGGAGACGTGCGAGGAATTTAAAAACAATGAGACAATATGGCATATTTTCTAGGAGGGCGGGCCTACCTCTTACCTAGAGTGCCTTCAGGGCTATGATGAGAGTCTCTCAGTTTAGTTTCTGTAGTCTTATAATGGCAAAAGGGTTAAAGTTGGTAATGTGGGGTTTGAGGTCTCTAAAGAGGTGATTGGGATGGCTACTGACCTGCCTATGGATGGGACGAAGCATCCTAGGAAGAGTAAGGTTTCCAATCTTGATGGTATGAAGCTTTTTCTTAACAAAGGCGAGGTTCTAAATAGTCTGCAAGGGGGTTTTGAACTCCAGCTTTTACCTCCGCCATGGGATGAGGTATGTTTTATGATTATGAAGTATTTTACCCTTGAAGGGAGGTTTAGGAGGTTCTTTCACTATCATTTTGCTTTGCTTAATCACTTTAGGAGGAGTAAGCATATTATTTTCCCCTTCTATCTGCTTTCTTCCTTGGAGTCCTCCATTGTGGTTGCTAAAGAATAGCACGCCCTTGACCCCAATAAACCTGAACTTCTGTTGCATCAAGGTCTCATCATGAGACTGTATAAGTTTCACCTTGCTCTGTGCCCACCAAAAGCTCCCACTCCTATCAGATTGAACCCCATAACCCTCCCTTGGTGAGGGAAGGCCCGATCATCATAACTAAAGTTACTCCTGATTCTTCTGCCAAGTCTTTAAAATGTGGTAAGAAAAAGCCCGCAGTGGCTTCTAGCCCTGAACCCACCACCAAAGACCTCACCCCCACTTCTCCTACTACTACCCTGGTAAAAAGAAAAATCAGTTATGATAACCCTTCCCTGCACAATAAGAAGAAACAGGGGGCCTTGGAAGAAGGCTATGAAACTGCTAGTGAGATTAGGATTTTGAAAGCTACCCCGGTGGTTGAAGAAGTCAGCACTAAGGAAGATAATGGGGACTCTGACAGCGTTAAATAGGAGGCTTATACCCCCACTAAAAGCAAAATGTGCTTTCTGACTACAAGGAGGTCGTCTAGGCTAGTGGCTAAGCCAGCTTCCTTGGCCAAGGGGAAAGTGGCTGTGTCTGAGAAAGAGGTTGTGGTTATGCAGGAAGAGGACCAACTAGAGGGGAATAATTCTGAGGATGAGGAGGATGTGCAATGAGAGGGTAACTCTGAAGAAGATATCAAGGAGGGTTCTGCGGAGCTCCAGGGTTCAGAGTCTGGGGCTAATATCAAAATGGACACTGTGGTGGAAGAGACTGAGCAAATGGGTGGTGACGTTTCTGTTAACAAAGTCAACAAGATTGAGGTGTTGGATGCTGGTGAAGAAGGACCCAGAAACTTCCTAGATTTTAATGTGCAAGGCTCAGATACTGACAGCACCGAGGAAAAGATTAAAGAGACCAGTAAGAAGAAGAAAGGTACTAAAAATAACAAGGGCAAGGCTAAAGAGACTCTAGAGGATAGGATGACCCATCTGGAGCAGAAGTTTAATACCCTGGCCAATTTCTCTGCCAAGGTCATGCACAGGTCCGCCACAACTCTATTGACTCTCTAGAAGAAGGTTCCAAAAGGTCAAGAGAAGATGGACAAGAAGATGTAGGAGTACAAGGACGTGCTCTAGTTCCTAGTCGATGACTGGGACAAGATGTTCAAGTAGCCTTTGGGGGCTTGGGGTTTGTCTGTTGTCAATTTGTGTTCGGTTTGCTTTCACTATGGCGTCCAGTTTCTCTTATGCTTTAATTACTGGTTCTATTGTCTTTTGCTACATTGCTTAACTTTAATGGTTTATTCTGAACTATTCAAGTTTTGGTGAGCCCTTTGTGGTTGTTTTGTTATGGGATCAGCACCCTTTTTTGTCGGTTATCTTATAAAAAACAAATTCATCAAGCTAAAGGGAATTTACTCCCTTGAACTTCAATCAAATATTGAACCAAATTACATAAGCTCTCAATTACACATTATAAGGATATTCTTATGGATGTTTCACCTATGGAAAATAAAAATCATGGGAAACTTCAATTGTACATGTATTATTGATAAGGCTATATGCAAAGGAGTTTTATCAACATTCAGAGTCCTTGGAGATGTTGGTATTTGCAAGAACAACTATTAGTAGATTAAATTTACATGTCAACATTAATTGGACTTGAAGATTGAAATTGACACAATGTAATGTTTGATGGTATGGTTTCACTCAATCTTTATTACTTCAAACATGTAAAGACAAATTAGTTTTGAAGTTCTTACTAGCAACTCTAGTAGATTACTTGCAATGGGCAATGGTTTCTTGAACAACAATTTGGAGGTAATTACTATAGAAATTATGTTGGACTTCAATGCACTTAGGATATGAATTCATGAAAAGTGAGTAGCTTCAAAAAACAAAATGCTTAAAATCCATATTCAAGTTACCAAATTGAATTAAGAGTTCCTCTCTTGATTCACCTACAATATAGGAACACCCATACTCATCATCCATATTTATGTACTAATCACCAACACTATGAACATGGATTTTTATTGCATTAGATCTACATTGTATGTTCCCCTAATAAGTTCCTTTGCCTTCGATTGTGTACCAAATCTATTAATGTATATAGTTGAAACTATTATTAAATTATTTATTGCTTATTGTTGTAGATAAAGGAAGCTACAACTATCAGGCTAAAGAGAGGTTTAGTTGCACTCAATACTCACCTTGCTACAAACACCTACCTTGTTGGACATTTCATAACCGGATTGGTAGACATTGTTGTGTCTTACAACTTGTACCTAGGTTTAGGTAGTTGTATGACCAAGGATTTCACTAAATAGTTTCATCATGTTGAAAGGTATTTTGGAGCATGGTCAATCAACCAAATGTCAAGAAGATTTTGGGTAAAATTAAACACACAAATGTTTTTCCTCTAGTTGCAAAAACAAATAAAAAGGTCAATCAACCTAAAGAACAAAACTAAAAGCCTAAGGAAGAGCCCAAAACAAAAAAACACTATAGTACCATGCAATCACAACATATTTATTTAATATCTATACTTGCCTCAAGGTGGCAACTTCATATTACTTCTTTCATGACTATCACCCTTGGATTGGGGAGGATTAATACACTACATATGGCCAATATAAAAATAGGAAGCTTTTATTTTACTAAATTAAGCAATACAAGGAGTATTGACATTTAAACTATTACAATAGATAACCCCAGCCGCATCATGTCATCATAAATAGGGAGATCCATTGTATTGTTAAGATGGATGATTTTATAAATTATAATGAATGTGAGATGGACTTGCTATTGGTGATTTAAATAGTTTTGTGCCTAGTTATCATTTTATCAAAGTTTAATTGATGTACAATAATGAATTTCATCTCTCTATAATTTCAAGTCCTCAACATTCCATCCACCTTGTCTTACATAATCTACTCATTTGTTGTTTTGATCTTCTCCAAAAGATATGTTGCACCAAATGAACCATTTAAGCATGCATGTTAAAAACAATTAGCCTACCATAAAAGAGTAATTGTAAAGCACTATAGTAATTAATGATCTTCAAATTGAGATTATTAGCTAAACCAAATGTATTTTGTATATGCACTCAAGACAAGCCAAATCCTCAACAACTTACACAAAATCGTACCAAAATTGAGCAATCATGATAATGAGTTAGAGCATATAGAAATTCAAGTTTCATGTGAAAAGTTTATTAGAATTGAAGGAAGACAAAGTTTTGTAATGAACATCCTCAATTCTAAAGTGGGAATCATAGATGAGAAGAGACACAAAACTAGAAAATAAAGATGACCCTAATGTTCTCTACATTTTATATTGAATATTGATTTCATAGATACCTCTCTCTTGAAGCATGATTTCTGACATGATTTCTGATTAACAAGAAGAGAGATTATGTTAATTGATATTTGTGGGGTATTTTCGTGCTTTCTTGTGCCTCAACAATTTTGAGTTGGTGTCAAAGAGAAACCAAAAGTAACTATGAACTTTATACAATCACACAAACTAGAAACTTCATCTGCAATACCCTAATTACTACCAAGCCTGGCAACAAATAAATCATACTACATTGTTATCTAAAATAAATACAAAGCACAACAATGTCTATTCACTACTTTCATATCACAATTAAATTTGTTTATGTTGGTGTAGAATGATTATTGTAAATACAAAATCAACAAATATGTAAGTTATATTCTATAAGATTAATTATTGACAATTTTTAACCATCTACATGCATGCATTGTGATATCACATAATATAAACATTCTTGAAATGGGAAGAAACTTGTCTTCATGATATACAAGTATAATAAGTAAAAACATATCTATGATCTCTCTTTGAACAAAAGGTAATGTGGTTGTGCTTAAAACTCCAAAAATTGTACCCTTAAATGAAGCAATACCTCCAACTCTTGCTCAGATGAAAGAACTCATTCAAATATAAGCTATTCAAAATGCTTCAGATATTCCTAAAAGAGGTTAAATTTCTAAATAGTTACCATAATGTTCATCATGTGAAATGGTATAATATATATAGATATGCACCTAAAGTTCATTTTGTGACATGAATCATACTAGAAAATTTGGAAGATGTTATATTCTAATATTGTTATTTGTTGAATTAAAAACACATGAATAAAAGTATGTGTAGTTGTATATAGATAATAGAGAAGAGAGAGAAGTATATGTTGTTTTACCATAGGATTTCCCAATCTCACTGAAAACAATATCACTCATCTTGGTAAAAAAGCTTGCAACAAATCCCAGTTGTCAAAGATTCATAAATGCTAACCCACCTAACTCTGTTATAGATGCCAAAGCACATAAGCATCCAACAACTCCAGAACCAAAAACACTACTTGGTCCTCTTCTTTATTTTATCTTCTTTACAACTCCTTCAACCTCTTTCTACTTTACCTTTAATTTTGTAACTCCTATACCTTGTAGACCTATTATTGTTAAAAATAGAAAGATTATTATTCCCTTTCTATATTTACATAAAACAAAATTCAATACATTCTCTGACAGATCTAATAGTTTACCACCTACACTACAACGTACCATGAGTTGTCCAATAGTCATGCAAAAATGATCCTACAAAGATCCAAGAGCACTTGGGTGGCATCTACATGGTCAAATCTAGAAAACATTAAAAATCCATTTTTTAGTATTTTCTATGTTTCAGTAACTATATTTTCGGAGGCCTTATGAGTGGAATTGGCCTTGAGGACTTTCACTGGTTGCTTAGGAAGGGTGTCAAAGGATTCCTTCCAAGCATCTCAAATTAGTTCTCTTGGATATCTTTCTAATGCACCCAACTATTCCATTTTTTCCCTAATAGGCTAAGAGTTATGACCCCACCAAGTCAGGGAACCAAAATTAAATAATTTCCTAGTAAATTTCAATTTTGTAGCTAACTTTGTCCCCATTCAGCTATCCATTTCAATATCCAAGGAGGACATAGGTGTGGTGATCATTTAGTTTATTTAAAAATGTATAAATGGGCTCAATTCAAATCAAATGGGTAGAGTTTGAGGCATGCATCTCTTCCATCAAGTTTTCCAAATTGTATGAACTCCCTATCTTTTGAATAGATCTATTTCACATATTATTTGTTGTGTTTTATAATAGGACCAATCCCTCACTGGGTATTGTCCTCCAAATTTCCCAAGTAATTTGGATCAGTGGTATCAAATCTTGTTTACTTTTGTATGTCTCATCATATACAGTTAGGATATCAAAAGCTTGGATTGAAGACAAGAGATCCATCATATTACTTTCCTTTGAGATGCACACAACCGCATATGGCTGAAGAATAGGGTGACTCATCATAACTCTTCAAGGTGTAGGTTGAATATGCTTTGAAAAGACAATGTGAGGAGATGATGAACTAGTTTAATTAATTGTAATAGTAAATAGAGATAATGTACAACCAAACATAATGGGAATACCATTCAGTGGTCACACCCTTTTCAAGGTATAAAAAAATATTGACATCCCAACTTTTGAAGGAAAAATTGATGCAGATGTTGATGATTGGATATCAAATTTAGAAAATATTTTTCTTTAAATCACTTCTTAGATGCAAAGAAAATAACATTCACTCTCCTCAAAGTGTGAAACAAGCATGGGTGACTAAGTTGTTATTCAAGGAACAATCAAGAATTTGATGCAGTGATGAATGAGAATCCCACATGGGGAGACTTTATGGAATATATCGAGGAAGAGTACTTTCCTCAAGATACATATGAAGAAAAATATATGCAGTGACAGTTGCTTCGGGATATAAAGAATTAGTTTGTTCAAGACTACACCAACACCTTCCATGTGTTATCAACAAAGATTGGCATCCAAGATATGAATAAACATCAGGTCTTGAAGTATTGTAGTGGGTTTGTCTTCAAATATGTAGTGAAGATGAAAGAAAAATTTAAACAAAAAGGAAAGAAGGAATATTTTTCAAACAAAATTTTGAAGGGCAAAGGTAATAGCAAGTTCACTGGAAAGCAGACAACCAAGGAATTCTCCTCACAAGAATCAACAATGAAGAAAGGTACCAAAAAGACATAGGTATGTGGTGTGAAATTCACACTTGAGCCCCTGGCATAGCACCAAGGATTGTCAAGCCACCAAGACCCTAATGACAAGAACACGTGAAGTGGGTACTGAACATGATTTGTTGCCTATAAATCCTTTTGAGCAAAAGGATGGTGATCAAGTAATTGAATCTAATCCATATGCAATGGTTGAGACTACCAAAGTCTTGCCTTGTAAAGGTCAAGAATGCCTATTCCATTCATAGATGTGGGTAAATGGAAAGGCCCCAAATTTCATTGTTGATAGTGCAAGTTAGAAGAATTTGATCTCTATTGAGACTATTAGGAGACTGAACCTGTAGATAGCACCCCATCCACAACCATACTCCATGGGATGGGTAAGTGAGGGGTGAGACATTCAGGTAAATAGATAGTGTTGTTTGCCCTATTCCATTAAATCATTCAAAGATGAAGTAATATGTGTTGTAGTACCTCTAGATGTGTGTGATGTATTGTTGGGGCAACCATACATGTATAAGCGTCATGGCATCTATGAGTCTAGATTGAGCATTGTCAATATTAAGCTAGGAAAACAAAAATATCAGATACTAGAGGTAAGTCATGCAAAACCTATATCCTCGATTAGTGCAAAATAGTGTCAATGTGTAATTGCTCAAACTAGAACATTTGTACTTCTAATGATTTTCCTTGAGGAGGTAAGATCAATTATAGCAACCACCCATGCCAAAACAACCACTATGACAACCCAACAAAAGTAGATGGATCAGATATTGTTGGGATATCAAGACGTATTCAACTCACCAATAGGGATACCACTACACTGTTAAGTCAATTATCTAACTGACTAATTCCAAAAACACCATTACCAAATGGAACACTATATAGAAGGTTAGTTTTAGAGAATGATGAAATCAAGCAACAAATTCAAGAATTAACTCAAAAGGGACACATTTGCCCAAGTGCCTCCCCATGTGGAATCCTGATTATTCTTTCCAATAAGAAGGATGGAATGTGGTGACTCTGCATTGATTATCGAGCTCTGAACATGATCACTATAAAGAACAGGTACCCAATTCCTTACATTGATGATCTCTTGGACCACCTTAAGGGGGATAATTTTTTTCAACAAAAATGACTTAAAGTCTAAGTACCACCAATCGATTCATCAGATGTGTGGAAGACTACTTTTAAATCCAAAGAAGGCTTGTTCAAGTGGTTAGTCATGCCTTTTGGTTTGACCAATAAACCTGCCACCTTTATGAGGATGATGAATGATGTACTTAGGCCACTCATTGATTCCTTCATTGTTGTCTATTTGGATGACACACTCATCTTCAGCAAAACATGGGAGGAACTTTTGTAGCATGTTCAACAAGTACTCTCAACTCTCTGACAACACAAACTCTATGCTAATAGAGAGAAGTGTTATTTTGATATGGAGAGGATTCAATACTTGGGATACATCATGGATAGTGAGGCTATTCATGTTGACCCTAAGAAGATGTACAAATCATCAAATATTGGTCATATCCTAGAAATTTGATAGAACTTCATAGTTTTTGGGATTGGTTCATTTTTATTGGAGGTTTGTGCTTGGATTTTCACAATTGGCATGGCCTATGAATCAAGCACTCAAGAGGGGAACAAAATAAAAATTCATTTGGATAGGGCACAACAATAAGAATTCATATAATTGAAAAGGAGGTTATGTTCAACACCATCGCTGGCACTTCCAGATATACTACAATATTTTCAAATTGAGGCATATGCTTATGAGTATGCACTTGAAGTAGTGCTCATGCAACATGTGTATCTAGTTGCCTACCACAGTGGGACCTTCTTTGATATAGTATGTAGGTATCCTACATATGACAAGGAGTTGTATGCCATTATTCAATCCTATAAACAATAGAAACATTATATCTTGGGGAAGGAGTCTCTCTTTCACATAGACCAAAAATCAATCCAATTTATGTAGACACAAGGAAAGTTGTAGAATGATAGGCATCAAAGGTGGTCCACCTACTTGTAGCAATTTCACCTCAACATTCATCACAAGAAGGGAAACACTAAAAAGTTACAAATTGCTTGAGTTGGCCTCTAACCATAGCTCCAATAGTAGTGTTAGATTCTTGTGGACACTAAATATCAGATTGGCCCCACTTGTATGGTATTGATCTTGGTTTTGCTAACATCTGCAATAAGTTAATAGAAGGTAAACAAGCCCCTAATTTCTACTTCCAAGATGGGACTCTCTATCACATGGGACACATATGTGTTCCTACTAGGGAATGACAAAAGATGATATGGGAAGCACACTATAATCATGTTCGAGAAGATCACTGTTGTACTACAAAAGTATTTCTACTAGCCAAAAATGCATCATGGTGTCATTTTATACATTTGAGCTTGTACAACTTGTGCCATTGTAAATCCTGCAAATCAAAAGGAAGGATTACACACACCTCTTCCTATTCCTGATAAACCTTGGCACTTAGTTTTGATAGATTTCATGTCTAACCTTTCTACTACCAAACATGGTCATGATTGTGTGTATGTGGTGGTAGACAGATTTTCAAAAAAGGCCATCATGGTAGACTACAAGAAGGGGGTCTCTATAGAAGAACTGCCAAGCTTTTATTTGAGAATGTTTGGGTCCATTTCAGTTTGCCATAGAGTATCATCTCTGATAGGGATAGTAGGTTCCTTATCAACTTTTGGTCATCACTATGGACCATGATGGACATTAGGTTGATAAAGTGTACTGCATTCCACCCATAGATAGATGGGAAAATTGAGGTGGTGAATCACATGATCATTCACATTCTATGAATATAACATTCAAAACATCCTCACACATGGGATGAGAGTCATCCATATGTACAACATAGTTACAACTATGCCTTGCATGGATCCATAAGGCATAGTCTATTTGAAGTATATCTTGGGTACCAACCATTGGCTTCCATGGATGCAACACTACCTATCATGTTAGAGGAGACATCACCGCATATCGAGAAGAAGGTAGATAAAGAATCTAAGCTTGCTAAGAAAATATGCCATATCTATCAGCAAGTTCATGAGATACTACAATGTACCAACCAAAAGTACAAGGAATGACATGATCAACATCATACACCTCATCAATTTTAGGTTGGAGACAAGATTTGGCTTCATCTCAAGAAAAAGTGACTTCAAGGGCTACATAGGAAACTCTATCCCCTTTGATATGGACCATACACCATCCTCAAATAGATTAGTGAGAATTTGTTTGGGCTTAACTTGCCAGCTTTTCTAGGATTGCATCTAGTTTTCAATGTCAAGTTGTTGCATCCGTATTTTCCACCATTATTAGACACCTTAGAAGTTGCTGAACATGTTCATAGTACATAATTGAATCCAAACACTATTGTTCCACTAGAAAATGATTAGGTTATTGTTGTTTGATGAGTCTGTGATTCCCCTTCATCTTTGAGAACATTACTATGTTATGTCAGTGCAATCCAACACACTAAATCTTGGTGCATCACCTTTTCCCTTTTTGTTTCCCTCTCTCCATTTTCCTTGGTGATCATTAGTGTAGGTTTAGTCTATTTCTCTAATCCTTAAGATTAGAAAGAGGAACAAACCTTCTCTGGAGGTCTGATCTCAAAATTGCAAGGTCCCACACCTTGAGATCATTCCCATTGTGTCATCAGAATGCTTGAACTGTCTCCAAGCAGTGTGCAATTCTAAGTGATAACAGTTTCTAGCACACCCGGTGGGACACTCTACTTTAAGTGAGAGTTGGATTGAGAATTCGGTGTCATTATTGGTTCATTTGTTATTTTGAAAGTGTTCAACAGGTACCTGGTGACTCTGCTGATCTAGTTCCTACATAACAATTCAACATTTCATGCCTGGAGCACAAACAAGATCATCTTCTAGAGCTATTTTCCAATTCACAGAACTTTCATTTATTGAGTCTAGAAGAAGTAGGTTATCTAGGTCCCCTATGAGGGCAAGTAGGAGTAGTAATTCATCCCCTTCAAGAGCTCGGTCTACTCCCCCTCCAGTTAATTTCCAAGTTAGGTTTCAGTATTCAAGAAAAACCCTACGCATACCCATAATTAACCTGAATATCCCCAACATGGAAAGAAACCTCCCATTTGTTACTTTTAATGGGGCTATCCTACTAGACCTAGTTCAATATGATGATATCCCCATTTCATCCTTAAAGGCTATTCCATTTTTTACCAGTGATAACTCCACTACCCCTGCCGAACACATTCAAGACATTGCCAGTGTCTGTTATGTCCACAATGTCACTGCTGACAACGTGGCTATGAGACTGTTGTCCTCTTCATTCAAAGGAAAAGCCCTGCAATGGTATAGAGGTCTCCAAGCAAATTCCATCCATAGCTAGGATGATCTAGGCACTAAATTGTGCCAGTATTTCGAAGACAAGAGTGACCACTTGTCACTAATGGAGCAATTAGCTACAATCAAGAGAGCCCCTCATGAATACATTGTAGACTTCAACTACTAATTCCAAAAAACATGGGACAGAATCTCCTTACTTGTGAAGCCCTCTCCAAACACAGCATTCATCTACTATTTAAGGTCTTTGAATCTAGATATTGTTGTCATGATTCAGTCCATGGGAGGAACAGTATTGTCTGATGCCTATGACACGACAATAAGAGTAGAAAATTGCCTAATTCAGGTAGGGAAGATTTCTCCAAGGCCACCAATGCCTTTATTTCTAGAAGCCCCTATTATTTAGCCTACTGTGGCACTAATTTCCATCACCACTTCTACTGCTCCTCTAATTACACCTTCAATTGAACAACTAGAGGATAAAGATGCCGAGATAAGAAGGTTGACCAACTAAGTGGTGATGTTAGAGAGGCAATAGGTGCAACCTAGCATACCATATTAGCCATACAACTAGACATATCAGCAAAATAGACCTCCATACCAAGGTAATATGCAAAGGCAAGGGCAACCTAGTTATATCATACCATTAAATGTTGTTAACCCTAATGCAGCAAGCTCCTCTAGACCCTTTGTGCCAATTCAAAACAACTTGGCCTAAGATAGTGACTGGTGTTATCCATGCAATCGGCCACATGACCAAAATTTGTGCCAAAGTGGACAATTCAGTCATGCTTTGACAGTGCAAGAACAACCAACAAATTTAGAACAACAAGTTAACATCAATCAGGGAATGGTTGGAGGCCAAGAACAAATGCAAAATGATGCTACCTTGATGAATTGGACCCCTGATGACTATTGTGGTGTTAATCAAGGTGTTGGTCCAATAACATTCAATACAAGGGGGAAGAGAAGAGCTACCGAAGATACATCAGTCCCTGTAGTTGGTCATATGCCTATACCCAATGTGTCTCTAGCAATTACAACAAAAGAGAAAGTGCTTGAGACTCCTTTAAGGCAGCCAAAAAGTGATCCAACTATCACTAAAACATCACAAAAGTGCGGTCAAATACCCTTTAGCATAGTGGATCAGATAAAGAAAACAAATCTAAGTGTCACTATGTGGGATGCATTATTAATCCCAGCTCAAAGAAATCTTCTTCAAGAGGCCCTAACAGAATTCAATCAGCCTGATGTCGAGTTGGTAAGAGAGAAGACAACTTCCACAACAAACCTGTGCCAACCCAAGGAGGAAGTAAGCACAAGAAAAACTAGTAATCCCCCTCCATTTTTTGTTTCCTTAATCAGAGGCATTAATTTGTTGCATAATTGTATGATAGATTCTGGGGTGGGTACCTCTGTCATGCCTAAAAATATTAATGATAGGTTGGGTATAAAGTATGAGCCTGTGAACAAAGGGGTAGTGCAATTAGATGGTACTATTGATAAGATAGTAGGTGTTAGTAAGGGTTTGGAACTCACTTTGCATGCATGCCCTGGCTGCTCTGTTTCACAAGATATCTTAGTTATTCACCTCCCTGCATACTTTGGCCTATTTAGGGACTTCACTACTAAAATAGGCACAAGTATTTATCTTTTGATTGGTCCCACATGTTATTTAGAACAATAAATGGCACCAAAGTAACTATTAGTGCTAAGCCTATTAGAAATTATCATATAGAGCCTTATACACCCATCCCCTTGGACATGAACTGCACAATCCATGAGTTGGAGGAGGATGACAACAGTAGGCATGAGGTTGCAACACCTGTGGAGGAAATACCTAATATACTGCTTGACGAGTAGGCTAATTATTTTTAGTTTGATAGCCTTGACTACATAGAGAATACGGGACTAGGTACTTATTATATCCACGAAGAAGATGCCACCATCCCTAATCTTGAAAAGGCAACATCAAATCTGGAAGGGATATGGTAGATGTATTTTGATGGCTCCAAAAGCAAAAAATGGAGTAGGTGCTGGGGTGGTATTGATTTCACCCCAAAAGGAAAGTTATTTCTCTTCATTCAGATTGTAGTTTAGTTGTACTAACAATGTAGCTGAATATGAAGCCTTGATTTAGGGCATACATCTGGCTCAAAAAAGAGGAATAAAAAGTTTGCAAGTGTTTGGTGACAGCGAGCTGGTTGTCCACCAAATTAGAAAACTAAGTGCTTCAAAGAATGACTTGCTCAAGTCATATAATCATGGAGTCTGGGGCCTGATTGAAGACTTTCATGCCTTCAATATTCAAGCAGTGCCCAGATAAAAAAACAAGGATGCTGATAGACTACCCACAGTTGGTGCATAGTTTGACATTCCTCAAAATGTCACAAAAAATTCAGATCAACATGTAAAGATTGTTGTCAGACCTGTTGTGCCTGACAATGTGATAAGCTAGTAGGTATTTAAAAATGACCAGCAAATTGTGAATTTTATGCAAGATGAGGCAGAGAATGCTACCAAGAACCAATCAATATTGCAAGAGCAATATGGTGACTAGGTGATCTAGCTAAAGACCAATAAGTTATCCAGAGGACTGATCACTTTAGAGAACATATTTGGTGTTGATGATTAGCAAAAGAAAGAAAAAATGAACATGACAGTCAAAAAAGAGGACTATGAAGGAGTGGAGATTGCATAGGGCAGATTTCTAAGACATCGCAAGGTTCGTGATCAAGCTAAGAGGCAAGCTTTTATTAAACTTTGAAATGAATTTAATGATTTAATAGCTTGGGATTAAAGGGATTTGAAATGCTTTGACCCTGGATCAATCCAACATACCATTGATTTAGACCCTAATGCAAAGCCTGTTCCAAAAAGCAAAGGCCAGTCAACCAAAATTGAGCCATTAATGAGAGAAGAGCTATCCAAGATTATAGAAGCCAGAATCATTTATCCCATCAAACATTCCTATTGGGTGGCTAACTTAGTTCTAGTTAGGACGAAAAATGGGGAAATCATATTATGTGTCGACTTTAGAGACTTGAATAGGGCCTCCCTTAAAGACCACTATCCACTCCCTTCCATGGAATAGATCCTACAAATAGTAGTAGGAGCTGAAAGGTTTTCACTCCTAGATAGCTACTCAGGCTACAATCATATTCTTGTAAAAGAATCAGACCAGTACAAGACCGCCTTTACCACTAAGTGGGGTACCTTGGCTTACCAAAAGTTGGCTTTTGGGTTGACTTTTTCTGGGTTAACCTTTCAAATAACAATGGATCTGGCCTTCAAAGGCCTCATCAATGATATTATTTTAGAGTATCTTGATGATTTGACTATGTATTCCAAACATGCAGCTGACCATTTGGGTCATTTGAGAAGTCTTTGAAAGATGTAGGGAGTATGGCATATCATTGAATCCAAAAAAGAGTGTATTTGTTGTCCCAAAAGGCAAACTGCTAGGACATATGGTTTCCAAGGATGGGTTGGCCATTAATCCTGAAAGAACAAGTACCATTTTAGCTCTTCCTCTCCCCAGTCATAAGAAAGGTTTGCAGAGCTTTCTGGGAAAGATTAAGTTTGTGAGGAGGTTCATACATAATTTTTCTTCAATAGAAAAACCCCTCACAGCTATGCTTAAGATGATTGTTGCCTTCACATGGTCTAAAGAAGGCACAGACAATTTTGAAGCTGTCAAGTAGGCCATTACACAAGATCCTACACTGATAAACCCTAATTATGAGAAGGATTTCATCCTTTATGCCTTTGGGGAAAAAGAGGGTATATTAGCTATCTCAACGCAACAGAATGAAGAAAAATTGAATCACTTAATTGCTTTCTTCATCCAGCCTCTCAACAAATATGAGGTGAAATATGATTTTATCAAGAAATAGGTGTTTGTTGTAGTGAAAGCACTAAAAAGTTTAGGCATATGCTTTCAAACAACAAAATACAGTTGATGGTGAACCACCCTGGTGTGAAAGAATTCCTCTTGAGCATAGATATCAATGAAAAGAGAGCTGGGTGGATCACAAAAGTAATGGAGTATGATGTCAACATCAACATTACCAAGCTGGTGTGTGAAAAAGGTCTGTGTGAGCAGATGGCTACAGATCCAAAAATCAAAAGTGATGCTATATGTGTCCAAGGGCAAGCACAACTAGCTGATTCCCACACTCCAACTGACTGGTATCATGACATGGTCACATTTCTACAATCAGGAACATGCCTAGATAGCTTGGATCAGGCCAAAAGAAGATACTTCAGGCTCCAATCCATTACTTATGTTCTTATTAATGGTGTTTTATTTAGAAAAGTCATCAATGGAGTTCTTCTTAGGTGTATTACTCAGGATCAGACCTCTAGGGTCTTAGAAGAATTTCATAATGGCCCTACTAGTGGCCATTATTCTCCAAGGACAAATGCAATCAAGATCATGAGAGCTAGTTATTACTAGCCTAGTTTATTCAATGATGCACATAGATGGATAAGGAAATGCAAAGAATGTGCATTGTTTTCTAGAAAGTAGAGGCTGGCAGCTCTTCCTCTTCATCTAATTCAAATAGATCGGCCTTTTGCTCAATGGGGTTTATACTTCATTAGAGTAATCAATCCACCTTCTAGTGCTAGCCATAAGTGGATTCTAACAGCCACTGATTACTTTACCAGGTGGATAGAGGCAATTGCATTGAGGGATGCTACAGAGGCATCCATTGTAGACTTTCTTGAGGGTATAGCTACAAGATTTGGTGTGCCATCCACCATCATTTTTTATAATGCCAAGGCCTTTATAGGCACAAAAATCAGTGAATGGGCACTAAACTATGGGGTTTACTTGAAGACCTCATCCAATTACTATCTTCAGGGAAATGGTTTGGCTAAGTCCACCAATAAAAATCTGATTAGAATTATCAAGAGGACGGTGGAAGATAATCAGAGAACCTGGTACTCCAAGTTAAAGACTGCTCTTTGGGCTAATAGAATCACTCCCAATAGAGCCATAGGCAATTCCCCTTTCATGTTTATTTATGTGAGGGAAGTAAGGGTTCCATTATCATTGGAATTGCCTTCTCTTGAGTTGGCACAACAGCTAGAACTAATGGAAAATGATGCCATGACAATCAGACTTGCAGAGTTGATGGAACTTGAAGAGAAGAGGGATACTGCTATGAAGACCCTTGAAGCCCACCAAGATCAAGTCAAGAGGACCTTTGACAGGAAATCTACTGGTAGAACATTTAGTGAAGGAGATATAGTGCTCAAATGAGATGCAAATAGGGCCAAAGCTGGAAGACATTCAAAGTTTGATGCCATGTGGAGTGGCCCTTATATTATTACCAGTTGCAAGTAGGCCAATGCATTTCAACTTTCTAGGTTGAATGGAGAGGTTCTGCCCATCCCAGTCAATGTGATTCATCTCAAACCTTGATTTTAGCATGGTTGTGAGACCTTGTAAATAGGTTAGATGTTTGCTTTCAATAAGTGCCCTTGCACTTTACTGCATTCTCATTAGGAGAATGCATGGTTGGTTTGTTTTGTTTTGTTCTCAAAGGCATGCTCAGTTTATATTGGCAACCCTTGTTCTTATTGTTGGCCCTTTGGTTCTATGCCCAATGGATGGATAGGCCTCTAGATCCTAGTGTTTCGGTAGATAAACACCCATGCATAGTCACCAAAATGTTATCCTATTTTGCTCCCTTAGCCAAATAGCCTAAGGATCCATGAAATCCTATTGTTTTCACCCTCTGGAATACAAGGAAAAACTACCCAAATTGACTAAGTCCCAAAAATCCTAAGTTTGCCTTATGTTTTCAGTGTTGGTGGAGTTTCAAAGTTCGAAGTTCTAATCTTCAACATTCCATCCTTATCGTCTCCAAACTCTGCTCCTTTGCCTTCAATTCGCCTAAGTATTCAATGTTTTCAGAGGTCAGAGTTCGAAGCTTCCCTCTTCTCCCTTCCTTTCTTTGGAAGGAGAAGGCCAGAAGGCCTGAGGGTCAAACTCCAACCCTTTCATTTGTAAAATCAGCTAAGTGTTTTTGTATCAAAGTTTGGCCTTTTCCCCTTCCCTCTTCCTTTCCTTTTGGAAGGTGGAAGGCGAAAAGCCTGAACCCCGACTCCCAATGGACACGTGGCATGATCTTGTGGCATTATGGTATTCCACCGAGCTCTTTTGGTGGGCCCCTCGCACATTTGTAGAACCATAGAATGTTGCCACATGGCAGTGATGTCATCAAAAAGGTGGAAGACCTGAGGCCAGAACTCCATTGAATCTTTCAAAATGTAGCTAACTCTGAATTCTTGTGAGGCTCAGACTTCTTCTCTTCTCCTTTCTATGTGAAGGTAAAGGCCAGAAAGCCTGAAGTCTGAACTCTGTCGATTTCAGTATTCCAAGGTATACACTACCAGAATCAAGGTTTTTCTCCTTCCTCTTCTAGATTGTGAAGGTGATAAGGTGAAAGGCCTGAGCTCTGATGTCTGATATGTCGAAGCTTGATCTTTTTGCCTTCTGGGGCATTTTCCACTATGCAAAATGTGACAGGACTGCTTGGTGACCCTCCTGGTCGCCATTAATGCATCTTCAGTGCCTGATTTTGTGTGGGAAAAGGATTTCTTGTCCCTCCATTCTACTATTCCTCATTGGCATTCAATGTTTGTACTCACGGCATGGGTAAACTTCCTATTTTAGCATATTTTACAGATATAAGCTAGGGCATGTTTCAAAGGATGCCAGTTCGAGTTAATGCAGCATGGTCGACGTCCCTCCTTGTTGACTTTTTACCGTCCGTGCCATTGCTACTACAGTGCGATTGTAAAATCTATATATGCATGATTCAAAGATGTATTTCAAGTTGTTGGTTATTGTTCTGGGTTGTTATGTTACCAGGTTGATGCAGAGGGAAACGCAACGGGAGCTTACTAACAGGAAGGAGGAGCCAATAATACAAACAGCATGATAAAAATCCCTATCGGCTCAGCATCATCATCATATTTCCTACAAACACCAACAGCATCATCATATTTCGGATGAGCAGAATTATCCTCCTGCCAACTACTGTTCACTTCCTCCGTCTTCCGCCTATCATCATCATCATGATACTCAACGAGCGCAAACATCCTCCTGTTGCACTGTTTATCGGGCGCCAAACTCTATCGGCATCATCATGATATGCAACACCACCTTCGTCAGCAGGATATCAAATATCCGGTTGCTCCAAATATCCTGATGATGACAACTTAGCACCTTCCCTTCGATGCCCCGATAACCGACTATACAAACAACAGCATCATGATATGATTTATCCGGTTCGATTGAAACATCCTGATGATGTTAACCCAACTTTCTGCCGAGGACCTACGCCGATACCTAAACACTTAGCGACAGCAGGATAAACTTGCATAGGGTGATATCTCAATATCCTGATGACGATGACGTCACACAATATCCTGATGACCTCTTCAACACTTAGTCAAAAAAATTGAACTTTCACTCCCGCATCTGCTAGCGATATGCGGATGATGGGCACACACAGAAGATGATCCTGACGATGATATATACACTGAGTATATATCCGACTTAGAACATCCTGATGCAATTGCAACATGCAAACTCCGTCAGTTTCATAACCCGATCTTCTACCTTATGCCGATGCACTCCTCTTCGGCAACTCCTGATGATGATCACCCCGACGCACCTTCACTTCATGCACTCAACTGCATCATGCTCATCTTCACTTATTCGGATGACGATGCCCGAACTGACTGCAGGATATAAACCGAAATATCCTGATGATGCCGTTTTGACGAATTTCGAACCTTAGCGGATTTTCAATCCGCCGAGCCTCCTGGGGTGACCCGATCTACTTCCTGGACAACTTTCCAGACTGTAACTATCAGCACGACCTAGCACATACCCATGCTAGGGTTCTCAACACATCTCGACCGCGATCCTGTACACCTGCATGCAAACAGAAAACAAACTACCTCCTAATCTACTGTACACAACCATTCCACCGATTCGACGAATCAACCGGTGGAATGGATCAGCATATCCATGAAACCACCAGATCAGCAAATCGATTAAACAATGGAATCCAACCAGAGAAAGAACACAAACAGGATCTCTTTATTGATTTCAAAAGATGCAATTACAATGATCAGTCTCTCTCTCTCTGTCTCACTCTGTGCAACCTAGCTCAATCATCTAAAACCAACCGATCCTCATGCATATATAGGATCTCCTGCGAGTACTACCACTCGACTCCAAGCGGCTGGGAAATCTCCAGGCGGCTGGGAGGTCCAACCGAACATACATCATGACAGCTGTTCTAACAAACTAACTAAAAATAGCAAAGCCTGGTCAGCATGATCTTAATATGATCAGCATGACCTTATTACATGCATTTGGTCTTATCAGACCTTCTTGAAAACATAAACAAGACTCAAACTAATTGAGGAAAAATAATACATTCTGTGGAGACATCGAAGTTTAATTTAGTTTTATGGTTGCAGGTTATGTGTTTTATGTATATTCTCTATAGTTAATTGTTCTAGTTTTCTATTGTCGAAGATGCAAGACTGAGACCATTCCACTGGTGGATTTCTTTGAAATTAGTGGAATGGACCCTGTACATAGTTTTCTATTTTATTTTCTTTTTGTTCGTAGTCTTGGCAGAATGGAACAAAGGATCTGATCTGAGGAAGAGCTATCGCAGTAGAGAACCTAGCATCTCGATGTGCTAGAGTTCAATAGAATAGAGATTGCGAGATTGGTTGTAGAAAATGGTATCGGCATGAGAATCAGGGTGTTCTGACAAATTTACAATTTATGTGTATATCGCAAATGTATGAAGATACATTTCCTATGTATATCGCAATTGCATCTGAGTATATTTCATGTGTATGCTGCAGTCACATATCATGATTGTATGTTGTGAAGATACATTGAAAACATACATTTTGTATAATGCAAAGGATAACCGGCAGTAGCAGGTAAGGAGACTTTAGCCCAGTGGAAAAGCAAGTCAAGTCTTGCATATGTATATTTGATTGTATTAGCATAGTGGAGAGACATACAAAGGATTCGCCGAAGAGTTAAGTCACCTGAAGATAGGTGGTCCCCACCTCATGCATATCGGCATTGCACATTGAGTTTGTATGTGGTGAAACATACAACAGAATATACAAGCATCAAAAGATACAAGGAGTGACCAGTTGTAGTGGTGAACTGGTGTATAATGCACTGTAGTCTACCGGCGATAATGAGTGAAGTACTGAATGTGACTTTAGAACACAGTTGATGGGTATTTCACCCTTGAATTGAGTGCTTCCACTGTGCAACTCTACATCATGATCAATATAAGATGAATCTTGCCTCCCTCATTGTTCTTGCACTGTGTTTATTTGATAGCTATAAGTTGTGTATTATGGATAAAATGGTCCCTTTTATACTTTCATCTTTCTGCTCTAACCTCTGCTTGAGTTCCTTTGAGTCTGTGTGATTCCTCTTCAGTGTTTGAGATCATTACTATGTTATGGCAATGCAATCCAACACACTAAATCTTGGTGCATCACCTTTTCCCTTTATGTTTCCCTCTCTCCCTTTTCCTTGGTGATCATTAGTGCAAGTTTAGTCTATTTCTCTAAGCCTTAAGCTTATAAAGAGGAACCAGCCTTCTCTAGAGGTCTAATCTCAAAATTGCAAGGTCCCACACCTTGAGCTCATTCCCATTGTGTCATTAGAATGCTTGGATTGTCTCCAAGGAGGGTGCAATTCTAAGTGATAACACTTCCCTCATGAAGAACCTAAACTCCGGAGAGCTCCAGATTCCTACAACACTGCAAGAGAGTTGTCCTCCCCTTGAGTTGATGATTAATGAGGCCAACCAAAGGGTCACACAGGAATCCAGTGATGCAACCCACCAACACACCTAGCTGTTCATCCCAGTGACACAACTCATTGACAACTCCAGAACTCTAAGTCCACATATCACTTTGGTTTTGTGGTAACTAAAGTGACCATTTTTGGTAACTAAAGTAACCATCAGTTTGCGCCCATGCTAATTCAAGGATCTATCTGACTGTGGATAATTAGATTGATACAAATCTCTGATCTAAAGTTCAAATGCAAAGGAACTGGTAATGTATTAAATTAAGCGACTAGTTCAGTCCAAGTTCATTATAGCTAGGAACTAGTATAGTTATTGCTTTCAATAAAGGCTCAAATATATAAGTAGGAGCCTCGTAGACTCACTCAGTTAGTTCCAATTTTTAGTCAAGTATTGTTGTTTTTTGTCAAGGAGCAAATATTCATGTTCACTTGTGTATCTATGCTCATCTAGGCTTATCTTTAATGCAAATGAAAGGGAATTTCTGTTGAAGTTGATTGAATTCAAGAGGATCATCTCTGACTAGGAAACTAGGGCCCGCTTCCCCAATTAGGAGATCTCTCAGTATTTACCTTTGTGTTTTATTTCTATGTTTTCTGTTTACTGTCGATGTTCTGTGTGTTTATGTTAGTTGTTGATTTCTTCTTTTGTGTGAATGTTTTAGATGTTTAATACCTGCAGGTCTGTCCTTTAATTCTAAAAATACCAAAAAGAAGCATTTGTTATTCTATGAAACAACATTGTTCTATTTAGAGTATTTCATTGTTGTGGACTGATAAGATAAATTTTGATGCAGTTAAATCTAAGTTTCCTTTCAAAGCAAATAGAATAGTTTCAATTACAACATGTGTGTTTCTTTTCCAAGCAATTAGACTAGTTTCTATTAAAGCATGTGTGTTTCTTTCAAAGCAATTAGAATAGTTTCAAATTCCAGCATGTGTGTTTCTTTCAGAAAATAGAGTAACTAGAGTTTCAGTAAGTTTCCTTTAGTAGCCAGGACAATCCATCCATCCCACACGATTCAAACTCCACTCCAACCCCCCACACAAGAGTCTTACCACAGATAGCTCTAGACACCTCCAGTTTGATAAATTAAATGATGATGAATTAAAGACAACTACAATGACCTCATTAATGTTCTTGTCAAAATAATGAATAATCAATAGATCCCTTTCAACCACATGGTATAGGTAGGCCAATTTCCACCAAGGCAAGTGGTTCACTAGGGACCAAATTAACAAAAGGTTTCCTCATTTTTTGTAAAATATATGTGAAATGGGGCCCATTACCTATCAAGGGGGAACAAATGAACCCACAAAAATCCAGGAGCACTTGGGTGACATTTACATAGTCGAATCTGGAAAATATCAAAAATCTAATTTTTTTGGTATTTTCTATGTTTTAGTAATTTGCATTTTTGGAGGTCTTCAAAGTAGAATTTGTCCTGGAGACTTTCACTAATTGATTAGTGTTGCCTCAATTTTTTTTATTAAGTCTCAAAACTTCTTGTTTCCCACACTTTGCTTCATGTATCCATGTTTTGCAATATAATAGTGTTCAAATCCACATTCTAAGTCTTTTCCAAGAAATTTTAAGGGATTTTGTAGTGTTGTTCTTTTTGTTAGATCTTTTGGCAGCTCCAAGAACTATCAAAGATTCCCTATGTACCAAGAACTATCCTTACCTCCGATCTCAACACTTCAATATATGATGTCAGCACTTTAAGAGGTACTAGGAACTACCTATACCCCCGACTAGTTCCTTTTTATTTTTAGAAGCCCCGACTTATGCCTGTCTTAAGTTATTTTACTTTGGAAACTATGTCATGAATATTATGGGTTCTTGGAACCCTAGGAACCTCTAACAAGGGTCCTTGACACCATAAGTTTCTCGATAGTGCCTAATGCCTTGAAGGATACTACAGAGTTCCCATCTTCTTCAAAGTCTCTGACATTTTGTGCACTAACTAAGGAATTTGATGGTCTTGAAAAACACTTATATCACCAACAAAAACATAAAGGAGAAAATAAGGATGTCAAAGACTTCTTAGGTTTCAAGAACCTAAGGAACCTCTAATAAGGTTCCTGTTGTCACTAGGATTTGCACCCTATGTTGGAGTGGTTTAGGGCTCCAACAATCCAGTGAAACATTGAGATGATCTCCAAGTGTAAGACCCTACAAGGAGATCAAATCTCTAGAGAGAGGTCGGTTCCTTCACTGAATGGGAGATTCAGCTATTTCTAAGACTAAACCTAATCTATCCACCATTTGGGAAAAGGGGAAGAAGGATAAAACTAAAATGAAAAAGGGGATGATACACCAAGTTTGAATATAGAACACTCACAAAACTAAAATGCACAAAATAACCAGATACATTGATAAACTTACATAGATCTAGTAGATTCTAACAGAGGTAAAGAGAAGAACAAGGTTGAGAGGAAATAACCATTCATAAACAAACCATTCCTAGATTACACAAATCTAGAAAAATAATATGAAGAGGTAAAAACAACCAGCATATATTAATCAGAAAGGCATGGTTCCAGTAGAGGAGAGTTTTGTTTGGAGTACAAAAAATGTCTTTGTATCCAACCCTCGTTACATCTTTTTTACATGTAAATATAGCATTTCATTTCATTGACCTGAGTCATCCACATCAATAAATTCACCCCATGGGTGTGTCAGAAAATGTCCCTGCTAGAAGGAATGTCTGTCTACAAGAATTAATTGCAAAAAATTTCTTGGATCTTGAAGTAGCTGGGAGATATTTGTTGCCTTGAATGTAGGTAGTTGGTTCATCATCTACAACAATAAATGCAAAATATCTAGAAATGGAGTAGTTGAATAGATCGAATTCTACATTAGTGGTTGAAGAAGATATTCAAATGTATTTTCCCACCAAAATCTCCCCATACAAAGCTTTTACAACACTTTAAATATTCAAATTCAAATATTTAAAGCTTACAATACATTATAAACTTTGTTTTTACTAATTTTGCACCTTTCTAGAAATTATGTCCTGGATTTTGCCTTATCAGCAAAATCTACCTTTTACAAACCATTCTATCTTTTCTTTCTGCATATTTTCATCTTCAATCGGCAACTTTTCAATTTTCTGAACTATGGCTTGTTTCTCCCATTTTTCCCTTACTGGCAAAAATCCATTTTTATGAACTCTCCTTGCTTTGTCTTTTTCATCTCTTTTTTCCTTTATCAGAAAAACGTCACTTTTTCTAACTTTCCTTTGGCTCCATATTTCCTTCTTTATCGACAAAACTCTATTTTGCCGAACTTTGTTTTTCTTTCCTTTTATCAAAAAAGTTTCACTTTTCTGAACCTTTGGCCTTGTGTCTTTCTCTTTTCTGCCTTATCGACAAAACTTGTCCTTAGCAAACTATTCTTCTTTCTCCCTTTGTCGGCAATTTTACACTTTTTCGAACCTCAGCCTAGCTGCATCTTTTCTGCCTTATTAGCAAAAAACCACTGTTACAAATTGTTATCACTTAGAATTGCACCCATCTTGGAGACTTCCAAGCATTCTAATAACACAATGGGAATGATCTCAAGGTGTGGGACCTTGCAATTTTAAGATCAGACCTCCAGAGAAGGTTGGTTCTCTTTCTAAGCTTAAGGCTTAGAGAAATTAACTAACTCTAATGCAAAACTTGCCAGGGGAAAATGGATAGAAGGGATATAGAAAAGAAAAGGTGATGCACCAGAGTTATGAGGTGTATTAGCTGAACTGAATAAACACAACAATGATCTCAACCCTAAAAGAACTCACACAGGCTTGCAACCTTGATAGAGGCTTTGAATAGAAGACCATAACCTATGAAGGAGCTATTTTACTCACAAAATAGATCACAACTTCAAGTGAAACACAAAGACAAAGTGCAAGAGAGGCAAAATATCAGAGATATATTGATCATGAAGGTCAAATAACCATTACCAAGAGTAAATAACCTATTACAGAACAATAGACACAAAATAATCACATACATTCATAGTTGAACAATGGACTAGAGACATCAAAGGCTTGAAAATGAACACAATACATCAAATCTAGTAGTTATGTAAGTGCATTACAAGGTCCAGACGTAATAGAGGAATTTGCCCAACATAATAGGCCAGAAAACAACTAACAACAACCTTTTTTACATCTTTCTAACATGCATTTATAACATTTCATCTTCACTGTAGCATCCATGGCATGGAAGGGAGGAAGTCAACAAGAAGGGACGTCGACTATGTTGTATTAACTCAAACTGGCATCCTTTGAAGCATGCCCTAGCTCATATCAGTGCAATTTGATGAAACAGGAGGTTTGCCCATGCTATGGGTGCAAGAAAATTAATGCAGATGAGGAATGGTGGCATGGGGAGGCAGGAATACCATCTATTGCATGAAAATAGGCCCTTACAAAGCATTAATGGTGACCAAGAGGGTCGCTAGCTAGTTAAATCATGTTTTCTCTATGAAGAAGGAAGCCATCGAAGTTTAGACCTCTGGCCCTTCTCCCTATCACTTGCAGAAGAAAGAAGTTGGAAGGCAAAAACCCTGAGCTCTGACATTTACACTTAGAATATTTTTACCTTAGCAAAGATGGGGCCTCGGGCCTTTGACGTTTAGCCTTCCAGGAGGGAAGGAAGAAGAAAGAAAGTCCACCCCCCAACCTCCACTTTGTACTTAGAAGATTTACAATATCAATGGACTTCGGGCCTCGGGCCTTCTGTCGTCCACCTTCTTAGAGAAAGAGGAAGAAGGAAGGTCTGAGCCCTGAAAGTCTAAAACACTTAGCATTATTTCCACAAATCTTCGGTGGGAGTCAGTCCTTGGGCCTTCTGCCTCCTCTTTTCTTGGTGACATCATGGCCACATGTCAACATTGTGCAATTCCACGATCACTTTTTTCCTTAATAAAATATCCTCCGCAGAATGGCAGAAATGGACCAGAGCATGCCACATGGCCCATCTTGAGTCGGCAGTCGAGCCTTCATCCTTTAGCCTTTTATGAAGAAGACGAAACGCGAAAAGCCCAAACTCCAACCACCGGATACATAAGTCTTTACTTAGCGGACCTCAGCAAGTGGACCTTTAGTGTTCATCCTTCCAAGAGGGAAGTTGGAAGAGCAAAACTCTGAAGTCTAACAATGAAACACTTAGCTAGATTTCTACAAAGGGAAAGAGTCAGAGTTCGGCCTTTGGGCCTTTCGTATTCCGAAGGAAGGAAGGCAAAAGGAGAGAACTCCTAACTACAATGATATAACACTTGGAGAACTTTTACAAGGAGAAAAGGGGTAGAGTTCGGGACTTTAGGCTTTGGCATTATGAAGAAGTGAAGCCTGAACTCTGACATCTTGACTAAATAGAAAAACTCAAGGAAAACTCTAAAGTTTCTAGGACTTAACCATTTTTTGATGTTTTTCCTTACATCCTTAGAAGGGGAAACACCAAGATCTCATGGATCTTAGACTATTTGGCCAAGGGGGCAAAATAGGATAACATTTTGGTGACTGTGCAGGGGTGTTTGCCTACCTAAACACTAGGATCCAAAGGCCTATCCAATCCATTGGGCATAGAGTCAAAGGGCCAGCAATAAGAATAGGGGTTGGTCAATATAAACTAAGCATGCCTCTGGGAAGAAAACAAACAAACCAAGCATGCATTCTCCTAATGAGAATGCAGCAGAGTGCAAGGGAACTTATTGAAAGAAAGCATCTACCCTATTTACAAAGTCTAACAAGGATGCTAAAAGAAAGGTTTGATATGAATCCCATTCACTGGGACAGGCAGAATCTCTCCATTCATCCTAGAAAGTTTAAATGCATTGGCTTGCTTGTAGCTAGTAATGATGTAAGGGCTGCTCCACATGGCATCAAACTTTGAATGTCTTCCAAATTTGGCCCTATTTGTATCCCATTTCAACACTATATCTCCTTCACTAAATGTTCTACCAGTGGATTTTCTATCAGAGGTCCTATTGACCTGATCTTGCTAGGCTTCAAGGGTCTTCATAGCAGTATCCCTCTTCTCTTCAAGTTCCATCAGCTCTGCAAGTCTGATTGTCATGGCATCATTTTCCATTAGTTCCAACTGATGTGCCAACTCAAGAGAGGGAAATTCCAATGATAATGGAACCCTTGCTTCCCTTCCATAAATAAGCATGAAAGGTGAATTGCCTATGGCCCTCTTGGGAGTGATTATGTCAGCCCAAAGAGTAGCCTTTAACTTCAAGTGTCAGGTTCTCTGATTATCTTCCATCGTCCTCTTGATAATTTTGATTAGGTTTTTATTGGTGGAATTAGCCAAACCATTTCCTTGAGGATAGTAATTGGATGAGGTCTTCAACTAAACTCCATAGTTTAGTGCCCATTCACTGATTTTTGTGCCTACAAAGGCCTTGGCATTATCAAAAATGATGATGGATGGCACACCAAATCTTGTAGTTATACCCTCAAGGAAGTCTACAATGGATGCCTCTGTGGCATCTCTCAATGCAACTGCCTCTGTCCACCTGGTAAAGTAATCAATGGCTATTACAATCCAATTATGGCCATCACTAGAAGGTGGATTGATTACTCCAATGAAGTCTAAACCCCATTGAGAAAAAGGCTAATCTATTTAAATTGGATGAAGAGGAAGAGTTGCCAACCTCTGCTTTCCACCAAACAATGCAAATTCTTTGCATTTCCTTATCCATCTATGTGCTTCACTGAATAAACTATGCTAGTAATAACCAGCTCTTATGATCTTGATTGCAGTTGTCCTTGGAGAAAAAATGGCCACCAGCAGGGCCATTATGAAATTCTTCCAAAACTCTATAAACTTGATTTTATGGAATGCACCTTATAAGAACTCCATTGATGTCTTTTCTAAATAAGACACCATCAATAAGAATGTAAGGAATGGATTGGAGCCTGAAGTACCTTCTTTTGTCTTGATCCAAACCATCTAGGCATCTTCCTAACTCTAGAAATGTGACCATGTCATGATACCAGTCAGTTGGGGTGTGGGAATCAGTTGGTTGTGCATGCCCTTGGATGCATACAACCTCACCTCTATATTTGACATATGTTGCCATTTTTTCACACAAGCCTTTACCTCTCACTAGCTTGGTAATGTTGATGTTGACATCATACTCCATTACTTGTGTGATCCACCCAGCCCTCTTCTCATTGATATCTCTACTTAAAAGAAATTCTTTAATGCCGGGATGGTTCACCATCAACTGTATTTTGTTGTTTGAAAGTGTATGCCTAAAATTTTAGTGCTTTCACCATAGCAAATACCTACTTCTTGACAAAATCATATTTCACCTCATATTCATTGAGAGGCTAGCTGAAGAAAGTAATTGGTTGTTCCAATTTTTCTTCATTTTGTTGTGTCAAGACAGCTGATATACCCTCTTTGCCCCCAAAGGCATAAAGGATGAAATCCTTCTCATAATTAGGGTTTATTAGTGTAGGAGCTTGTGCAATGGCCTGTTTGACAGCTTCAAAACTATCTTTTCCTTCCTTTCACCATGTGAAGGCAACATTCTTTTTAAGCATATCTAGGAGGGGTTTTGCTATTGAAGCAAAATTAGGTACGAATCTCCTCACAAAGTTGATCTTTCCCAGAAATCTCTATAGACCTTTCTTGTGACTGGGAAGAGGAAGAGGAAGAGCTAGAATGACATTGGTTCTTTTTGGATCAATGGCTAACCCATCCTTGGAAACCACATGTCCTAGCAGTTTACCTTCTGGGACAGCAAATACACACTTTTTTGGATTCAATGATATGCCATACTCTCTACAACTTTCAAATACTTTTCTCAAATGACCCAAATGGTTAGCTACATGATTGGAATACATAGTTAGATCATCAAGTTACATTAAAATAATATCATTGATTAGGCTTTTGAAGGCCAGTTCCATTTCTCTTTGAAAGATTGCCCAACATTTGTTAACCGAAAAGGCATCTTTTGGGAAGCCAAGGTACCCCATTTAGTGGTAAAGGTTGTCTTGTACTAGTCTAATTTTTTTACATGAATCTAATTGTAGCCTAAGTAGCCATCTAGGAGTGAAAATCTTTCAACACCCGCTATTGTTTGGAGGATTTTCTCTATGGAAGGGAGTGGATAGTGGTCTTTAAGGGAGGCCTTATTCAAGTCTCTAAAGTCCACACATAACCTAATTTCCACATTAACTGGAACTAATTTAGCCACCCAAGAGGAATGTTTTATGGGATAAATGATTCTAGCTTCTATAAGCTTGGATAGCTCTTTTCTCATTAATGGCTCAATTTTGGGGTTGACTGGCCTTTGCTTCTAGTGGACAGGCTTTGCATTAGGGTCTAAATAAATGGTATGTTGGATTAATCTAGGGTCAAAGAATTTTAAATCCCTGTAATCCCAAGCTATTAAATCATTAAATTCATTACAAAGTTCAATGAAACCTTGCCTCTCAACTTGATCACATACCTTGCCATGTTTTAGAAATATGCCCTATGCAATCTCCACTTCTTCATAGTCCTCTTTTTTAACTGTCATGTTCATTTTCTCCTTCTTTGGTTGATCATCAGCACCAAATATGCCCTCTAAAGTGATCAATCTTTTGGGAAACTTATTGGTCTTTAGCTGGATCACTTTGTCACCATATTGCTCTTGCAATACAGATTGATTTTTGGCAACAAACTTTGCCTCATCTTGCAACAAATTTACAATTTGTTGGTCACTTTCAAACACTTGCCAGCTTATTACATTGTCAAGCACAACAGGTCTGACAACAATCCTTGCATGTTGATCTAAGTTTTGTCTGACATTCTTAGGAATGTCAAACTGTGCACCAGTTGTAGCTAACCTATCAACATCTTTGTTCTTTTGTCTAGGCACTACTAAATATTGAAGGCATCAAAGTCTTCAATCAAGTCCCAGACTCTGTGCTTACATGACTTGAGCAAGTCACTCCTTGAAGCACTTTGTGATCTGATTTGGTGAACATCAAGTTCACTGTCACCAAATGCTTGTAAAACTTTTATTCCTCTTTTTTGTGCTAACCTAAATCAAAGCTTCATATTCAACTACATTGTTAGTATAGCTAAACTACAATCTATATGAAGAGAAATAATTTTCCTTTTGGGGTGAAATCAATACCACCCCAACACCGACTCCATTTTTGCTTCTACAGCCATCAAAATACAACTACCATATCCCTTTCAGATCTAATGTTGCCTTCTCAAGGTTAGGGATGGTGGCATCCTCTTCATGGATACAATAAGTACCCAATCCTATATTCTCTATGTGGTCAAGGGTATCAAAATGAAAACAATTAGCCCACTCATCCAACAATATATCAGGAATCTCCTCTATCGGTGTTGCAGCCTCATACATATTGTTGCCATCCTCTTCCAAGTCATGGATTGTGCAATTCATGTTGTTTGGGTTAGGAGAGTAGGGTTCTATATGATCATTTGCAATAGGTTCAGCCCTAATGGTCACTTTGGTGCCATATCTAGTTCTAAACAACATGTGGGACCAATCAGAGGACAAATACCCACCTATTTTGGTAGTGAAGTCCCTAGATAGGCATATGCCAAAGTATGCAGGGAGGTCAATGACTGAAATATCTTGCAAAATAGAGTAGCTAGGGCATGCATGCAGAGTGAGTTCCAAATCTTTAATAACACCTACTATCTTAACAACAGTCCCATCTAATTGCACTACCCCCTTAGTTACAGGCTCATACTTTATACCTAACTTATCAACTATATTTTTTGTCATAACAGAAGTACCCGCCCCAGAATCTATCATACAGTTATGCAACAATTTATCACCTATGATTAAGGAAACAGAATATGGATGGGGCTTACAAGTTTTCCTGGTGCTTGCCTCCTCTTTGGGTTGACATAGGTTTGTTGGGGTAGTTGTCTTTTCTCTTACCAACTCCACATCAAGCTGACTGAATTTTGTTAGGACCTCTTGAAGAAGATTCCTTTGAGCTAGGATTAATAATGCATCCCACATAGTGACACTTAGATTTGTCTTCTTCATCTAATCCACTATGCTAAAGGGTATTTGACTGCCCTTTTGTGATGTTTTAGTGACAATTGGATCACTTTTTGGTTGCTGATTGGATTGGGGTTGCACAGTTGGTACTAAATTTGCCCTGCCAACAGTCTGATCTACATGTCTTGAAGGAGTATCAAGCACCTTCTCTTTTGTTGTAACTATTGGAGACACATTAGGTATAGGTGTATGACCAACTGCAAGCATTGATGTATCTTCAGTAGCTCTTCTCTTTGCCCTTGTATTGAATACTATTGGAACAACACCTTGATTAACACCACAATAGTCATTAGGGGCCCAATTTATCAAGGTAGCATCATTTTGCATTTGTTCTTGGCCTCCAACCATTCCCTGATTGATGTTAACTTGTTATCAATTTGTTGGTTGCTCTTGCACTATCAAAACATGACTGAACTATATGTTTTGGCACAAATTTCAGTCGTGTGGTTGATTGCAAGGATAACACTAGTCATTGTCTTGGGCCAAATTGTTTTGAATTGGCACAAGGGGTCCAGGGGAGCTTTTTGCATTAGGGTTAACAACATATAATGGTCTGATATAACTAGGTTTCCCCTGCCTTTGCATATTACCTTTGTATGGAGGTTTGTTTTGCTGATATGTATGATTGTATGGCTGATATGGTCTACTAGGTTGCGCTAGTTGTTGTCTTCTTGCTAACACCAACTAATTTCTCAGTTCTCTAATCAAAGCATCCCTCTCATCTCCTACCTCAGTCGTAGGTTTAATTAGAGGAGCAGTAGGGATGACTGTTGTAGGGGTTGGAGCCACAATAGGTTTGATGACTGGAGCTTCTGGGAACAAAGGAATTGGTGGCCTTGGAGCAATCTTCTCTACTTGAATTAGGCATTTTTTTCCCTTATTGTTGTGTCATAGGCATCAGGCAATATAGTCCCTCCCATGGACTGAATCATGACAACAATACCTGGATTCAAAGACCTTAAATAATAGATGAACATTATGTTTGGAGAGGGCTTTACCAGCAAGGGAATTATGTCCCATGTTTTTTGGAATCGGTAGTTGAAGTCTACCATGTATTCATGAGGGGCTCTCTTGATTGTAGCTAATTGCTCCATTAGTGACAGTGGTCACTCTTGTCTTTGAAATGTTGGCACAATTTAGTGCCCAAATCATCCCAACTATGAATTGAATTAGCTGGGAGAATTCTATACCATTGCAAGGCTTTTTGTTTGAATGAAGAGGCCAGCAGTCTCACAGCCACGTTATCAGTAGTGACATGGTGGACTGAACAGACACTGGCAATGTCTTAAATGTGTTCAGCAAGGGTAGTGGAGTTCTCACCGATGAAAAATGGGATAGCCTTTAAGGATGAAGTGGGGATATCATCATATTGTGTTAGGTCTAAAGGACTTTCCCCATGGAATGCAACGATTGGAAGATTTCTTGCCATGTTAGGGATATTCAGGTTAATTATGGGTATGCATAGGGTTCTTCCTGAATACTGAAACCTAACTTAGAAATTAATTGGAGGGGGAGTAGACCAAGCTCTTGAATAGGATGAATTACCACTCCTATCTTCCCTCACAGGGGACCTAGACAGCCTAGTTCTTCTTTCAATAAATGAGAGTTCAATAAATTGGAAATTACCTCTAGAAGAAGACTTTGTCTGCACTCCAGGCAAGAAATGTTGAATTGTTATGTAGGAACTGGATCAGCAGAGTCTCTAGGTGTCTATTGAACGCTTTCACAGTAGCCAATGAACCAAGAATGGCACTGAATTATCAGTCCAACTCTCACTCAGAGCAGAGGGTCCCACCAGGCATGCCAGAAAGTATTATCACTTAGAATTGCACCCTGCTTGGAGACTTCCAAGCATTCTAATGACACAATGGGAATGATCTCAAGATGTGGGACCTTGCAATTTTGAGATCAGACCTCTAGAGAAGGCTAGTTCCTCTTTCTAAGCTTAAGGTTTAGAGAAATTAACTAACTCTAATGCTAAACTTGCTAGGGGAAAAGAGATAGAAGGGATACAAAAAAGAAAAGGTGATGCACCAGAGTTATGAGGTGTATTAGTTGAACTGAATCAACACAACAATGATCTCAACCCTAAAAGAAACTCACACAGGCTTGCAACCTTGACAGAGGCTTCGAATAGAAGACCATAACCTATGAAGGAGTCATTTTACTCACAAAATAGATCACAACTTTAATTGAAACACAAAGACAAAGTGCAAGAGAGGTGAAATACCAAAGATATATTGATCATGAAGGTCAAATGACCATTACCAAGAGTAAATAACCTGTTACAGAATAATAGACACAAAATAATCACATACATTCATAGTTGAACAATGGACTAGAGACATCAAAGGATTGGAAATGAGCACAATACATCAAATCTAGCAGTTTTGTAAGTGCATTACAAGGTCTAGACGTGACAGAGGAATTTTCCCAACATAACATCCCAGAAAACAACTAACAACAACCTTTTTTACATCTTTTTAACATGCATATAAAACATTTCATCTTCACTATAGCACCCATGGCATGGAAGGGAAGAAGTCAACAAGAAGGGACGTCGACCATGCTACATTAACTTGAACTGGCATCCTTTGAAGCGTGCCCTAGCTCATATCCACGAAATTTGTTGAAACAGGAGGTTTGCCCATGCCATGGGTACAAGAAATTTAATGCAGATGAGGAATTGTGGCATGGGGAGGTGGGAATACCATTTACTGCATGAAAATAGGCCCTTACAGAGCATTAATGGTGACCAGGAGGGTCGTTGGCTAGTCAAATCACGTCTCTGTGAAGAAGGAAGCCATTAGAGTTTCAGATTTTAGACCTTCGGCCCTCCACCCTATCGCTTACAGAAGAAAGAAGGTGGAAGCCGAAAACCCCGAGATCTAACATTTAGACTTAGAATATTTTTACCTTAGCGGAGATCGAGCCTTTGACGTTCAACCTTCCAGGAGGGAAGGAGGAAGAAAGAAAGTCTGCCCCCTGAGCTCTGCTTTGTACTTAGAAGATTTACAATATCAGAGAACTTTAGGTCTTGGGCCTTCCGTCTTCCACCTTCTCAAAGAAAGAGGAAGAAAGAAGGTCTGACCCCTGAAAGTCCAAAACACTTAGCATTATTTTCACAAATCTTCGGTGGGAGTCAGTCCTTGGGCCTTCCACCTCCTCTTTTCTTAGTGACATCATGGCCACGTGTCAGTATTCCATGGTTCTGTAATCACTTTTTGTATTAATAAAATATCCTTCACGGAATGGCAGAAATAGACTAGAGCATGCCACGTGGCCCTTCGGGCCTTCATCCTTCAGCCTTTTATGAAGAAGATAGAACATAAAAAGCCTAAACTCTAACCATCGACATACATAAAGCTTTACTTGGCAAACCTCGGCAAGCAAACCTTCAGTGTTCAGTCTTCCAAGAGGGAAGGTGGAAGAGCAAAACTCTGAAGTTTGACAACGAAACACGTAGCCAGATTTATGCAAAGGGAAAGAGTCAGAGTTTGGCCTTCAGGCCTTTCGCCTTCCGAAGGAAGGAATGCAGAAGGAGAGAACTCCAAACTCTGGTGATATAACACTTAGAGCACTTTTGCAAGGAGAAAAGGGGTGGAGTCTGGGACTTTGGGCTTTGGCACGGTGAAGAGGTGAAGCCCGAACTCTGACATCCTGACTAGGTAGAAAAACATAAGGAAAACTCTGAATTTTCTAGGACTTAACCATTTTTTGATGTTTTTCCTTGCATCCTTAGAAGGGGAAACACTAGGATCTCATGGATCTTAGACTATTTGGCCAAAGGGGCAAATAGGATAACACGAACCAAACTTACTCTTTGCCTTATCGAAAAATCATCATTTCTTGAACTCTGCCTTTGGCTGACTTTCACCTCTTTATCAGAAAAACTTTGCTTTCACAAACCTTGCCTTTTGGTCTTGTTTTTCCCTTTGTCAGTCCACTTGCTCCTTCGCGAACCTTTCTCCCTTCTCTTTGTCAGCAATTTTCCCTATCGGCCAACTACGGAGATTTCAAACTTTTAAAGAGTTCGTGCCACTGGGAAAAAGCTGACAAAGGCATTCCTTTACTCTACTTGCCGTAGCTAAATTTTGAAGACAACCCACTCACTTGGCCCTTTGTCAGCAAATAACTGAATCAACAAACTTGTGAAAATATGAACTTTTGAAGAGTTCACGAAACATGGAAGTCATCAATAAAGGGAAAGAGATTTCCTTTACTTAGTCAATTTTTTAGCCTCCCTACCTTAGTCGGTGAATCGGCCAATCGGTGAACTGGCTGGTTCATGAACCTGGACTTTTGTCAACAAAGGCTAAAAAGGGGCCAAAAACTAAGGAAAAGACTTAGAAATTTCTGGGTTTTTTGTGAGGATTCTCCCTAGGAATTTTTAGGGATTTTTACAAGGAAATACACTAAAAACTGAAGGATATCAGGCTTTTAAAGGGATTTTATTAAGATTTTTAAGCTGGGCTATTTGACTCTAGGAAGGGGAAAATATGTCAACATTTCCTTATTGCCATTAAGTTCCCAACTTAGTTTAAACTCCTGAAAGTTACCGACACTTTAAGCTATGACCAAAGTTCCAAACTATCAGCAAACCTCTGACAATTGGGAACTTGTCAGAATATGAAGGCAAAGAACAAAATAAGGACGTTGGAGAGTTCTTAGGTTCTGGGAACCTAGGGAAGCTCTGACAAAGTTCTAGGTTCCTTTTATAACTTTGACACTTAAATAAAAAGGAGAAGAATGATTACAAAAATGTGCTCATAAAGTTCCCAATAGTTGGTGAACCTCTGACAAGGGGGAAAAGGAGAAAAAATTAGTTATATAAAGAGTTTCATTGATAATTTGAAGAAACACTTGAACTTTGAATGAGAAGGGAGCCCCACATACTTAGCTATGACAACTCTATTGCTACTACAATCACTTGTACCTTTTTTTCTGGTTCCTTTAAGCTAAATTACAAGGTAAATCAAATCTCTTCCATATGCTTTTTCAATTCTTCATTCCATATTTTCATGCTACCAGTTTTATAATAGCTCAAAACATTTTGTTACTCCACCCTACCTCTTCATGAACTATGCCCATCTTGACCTAAATTTGGTCATTTTTCCATCGCATTAACCTATTTCTCCCTCCAACCCTAATTTGTTTATTTTGGTTAATCCCAAACCTTATAAAATGAAATATACCTATCATTTTGCACAATTCTCTGTCTAACGTTGGAGACATTAAGTTGGGGAATGTTGATTTGAAAGAATTTTGGAAAAGAATGTACCAAAATCCTAGGTCGTGTTGTCACTTGGATTTGTACCCTGTGTTGAAGCGTTGTGCTACAACAATCCAATGAAACATTGGAGTGATTCCAAGTGTGGGACCCTACAAGGAAATCAAACCTCCAGAGAAAGGCTGGTTCCTTTTCTAAATATGAGATTCAAAGTGTGCTAAGACTAAACCTAATCTATTCACTGTTGTGGAAAAGGGGAAGAAGCAGAAACTAAAAGGGAAAAGGTGATACACCAGGTTTGAATGTTTAGCCCTTAGATCAACCATGTATGCATAGAATAACAACAAACAATAGACAAGCATACACAAATCATAAACAAATTACAGAGGTAAAAGAAACTAATTGAGATCCAAAAGGAAAGAAGAATTCAAAAATGGATACTCAAACATAAGTATTACACAGAGCAAAAGAATTCATGAAAAGGTAAAATCTCTTGTTTATTCTCAAAGAGGCACAGTTACAGCTGATACAAGATATGGTTTTTTAGACCAAAAGCCAACATAATACATTTGATTTCATGCATTTTATAGCATTTTTACAATGAGGCACCATCACCTGCTGCAATAAATTCGCCATATGGGCCTATCAGATGATATTTCTACAAAAGGAATGTCTGGAAACATCTATTTTGTCTTTGACATAAATGCAGAAAAAATATCTTCCCTGAAGCAGCTGAACAAATATATGCATTGAAACCTTGCATCTAAATCTCCACTTGCAACAATAAATGCCCAACAACAAAATCCAACTAGAGATAGATGTTTGACTTTCAATTTGGCCTGCATTCTGCCTTATCAGCAAGATTTCATCATGATTAACCATGGTCGATCTTGAATTCTACCTCTTTTCCCTTTGTTTCTGAAGATCATGGAAGCCGTCAGAGATCGGGCCTCAGGCCTTTAGCGTTTCACCTTCTAAAAGAGAAGGAAAAAGGAAAAAAACCCCACCCCTGAGCTCCACTATACAAAGAAAGATTACAATATCGACGGACTTCAGGCCCCGAGTCTTTCGTCTTCCACCTTTCCAAAGAAGGAGGAAGAAGGAAAGTCTGAGCCCCAAATGTCTAAGGACTTAGCCAATTTTTGAAAGTTTTAGTGGAGTTTGGGCCTTGGGCCTTCCATCTTCTACATTCCATGAGAAGGAAGAACAAGGAAGGTCTGATCCCTGAACTCTACTAAAACTTTCAAAAATTGGCTAAGTCCTTAGACTTTCGGGGCTCGGACTTTCCTTCTTCCTCTACTAGGAAGGCAAAAGATGGAAGGCCCAAGGCTTGAAGTCTACTGATATTGTAATCTTCCTTTGTATAGTGGAGCTCAAGGGGCGGGGTTTTTTCCTTTCTCCTTCTATTTTAGAAGGCGAAACGCTAAATGCTCGAGGCCTGATCCCCAATGGTTTCTACGATCTTCAAAACAAAGGGAAAAGAGGCAGAATTTAGGATCTGTCATGGTTAATCATGATGAAATCTTGTTAATAAGGTAGAATGAGGCTAGATTGAAAGTCAAACGTGCAGCTCCAGCTAGAATTTGTTGTTGGGCATTTATTGTTGTAAGTGGAGATTCAAACGTAAGGTTTCAACGCAAATATTTATTCAGAACTTTAGGGAAGATATTTTTTTGCATTTATGTCAAAGAAAAAATAGATGTTTCTAGATATTCCCTTTGCAGAAATATCTTTTGACATGCCCATAGGGCAAATTTATTGCAGCAGGTGATGGCGCCTCATTGTAAAAATGCTATAAAATGCATGAAATTGAATGTATTATGTTGGATTTTGCTCTAAAAAACCATATCTTGTATCAGTTGTAACCATTCCTCTTTGAGAATAAACAAGAGATTTTACCTTTTCATGAATTCTTTTGCTATATGTAATACTTTTGTTTGAGTATTTGTTTGTGAATTCTTCTTTCCTTCTGGATCTCAATTAGTTTCTTTTACCTATGCAATCTGTTTATGATTTGTGTATGCTTATCTGTTGTTTGTTGTTATTCTGTGCATACATGGTTGATCTGAGAGCTGAATATTCAAACCTAGTGTATCACCTTTTCCCTTGCAGTTTCTCCTTCTTCCCCTTTTCCACAGTAGTGAATAGATTAGGTTTAGTCTTAGCACACTCTGAATCTCATAGTCAGAAAAGGAACCAACCTTTCTCTGGAGGTTTGATTTCCTTGCAAGGTCCCACACCTGGAAATCACTCCAATGTTTCACTAGATTGTTGCAGCACAATGCTTCAACACAAGGTACAAATCCAAGTGACAACAATTTCTGACACGCCTGGTGGGACATTTTTCAATCTAAATTAAGAATTAGACTGATAATTTGATGTTGTTCTTAGGACTCTGCAGTTTAGTAGATGTTTTCATGCACCTGGTGACTCCATAGGCTCATTTTTTAGACCAGTCTAATGTTATATGCCTGTGCAAACGTGAGCTTCTTCAAGAGGTAATTACCAGTTTGTTGAATTGTATGTTGTTGCTTCAAGAGGAAGAACTAGGTTATCTAGGTCTCCTACGAGAAGGAATAACAGTGTTGTTCCATCGCATTCAAGATCTCAATCTACACCTCCTCCTGTTAGGTTTCAGTACTCAAGAAGGGGCTTGCACATACCTAGAATAAATTTGAATACCCTAAATATGGCTCTGCCAAGAAACCTACCCTTCGTGGCCTTTAACAGAGGCAACCCTTTAGACTTGGCTGCACACAATGATATCCCCACATCAGCCCTAAAGAGTATCTCGTTCTTTTTAGGTGATGGTTCTACTACACCTGCTGAACATATCAAAGACATATCAAATATATGTTCAGTTCATCATATTCAACATGAAGATGTGGTTGTTAGACTTATCATTTCATCCTTTAAGGGGAGAGCTCTTCAATGGTTTAGGAGTTTACCCCATGCTTCAATACATGATTGGGATGAGCTAGGAGAAGCACTTTACAAGCAATTTGGAGAGAGGGAAGACAATGTTTCTCTGCTTGAATAGTTGACAACCATCAAGAGGGCTCCCAGCGAGATGATGGTGGACTTTAATTTCAAATTTTAGAGGACGTGGGAGAGAATCCCTACTCTCCTCAGACCATCTCCACAAGGTGCCTTCTTATATGTTTAAGAGCATTAAATTCTGATATTACTGTTATGATGCAATTTATGGGTGTTGATACCTTACCAGATGCATATGAGATAGCCTTGAAGGCTGAAAATTGCTTAATACAGGCTGGGAAAATTGTTCCCAGACCTCCTATACCTATTTTCCTAGAATTGCATTCACAAGTTCAGCAACCTGCTATTTCTCCCATCCTAGAGCCTAAAGCCTCCACATCTTCTCTTTCCCAAGAAGAGAATGACCTTAAAACCCTCATGGCCAATCTGACCAACAAAGTTAATAGCATAGCTATCCAAACTACCCCCAAACCCCATCAAAATTATAACCAGGGGTAATCTTCAAATCAAAATTGGAATCAAGGTTATAAATCTAATAGAAATCAAAACTAGAATCAAGGTTACCAGCCAAATAGATACCCAAATAATAACCCTGCCCAGCCTTCACTAATAGTCAAACCTATCCAACAATACAGGTTGTTAATCCAGTTAGGGCCTTGGTCCCTACTTAAAACAATCTAGCCCAAGAGGCAGATTAGTGTTACCTGTGCAACCAACCTCACAATCAGTCCACTTGTACTTTTGGACCACAAGAGTGAGCCCTAATGGTGCAAAATTTTCACTTAGCAAGCATCATTGTTGGAAGCAGCCAACAACAACCCTGAGGTACAAAATGAGGTTGCTTCTGATTCCAATTTGATGCTATGGACTCCTGAGGATTTTTGTGTTGTCAACTAGCCTACATATAGTGTGATCATGCTCGTTAGCAGTGTTGTAGAAAACACAAGATCCAAGAAGAGGCAGTTAGAGGATAATCTCATGCCTACTGTACTACAAAAGAACCTATGTCAAAGGCAAAAGGGGCCAATGTTGCAAATTCAACTCAGAGCAATAGGCCTACTACTGCAAAAGAGGTTCCATCAGGCCCAAAAGTGACTAAACAAGCTACAGAACAGTCAAAAAGGGGAACATGGATCCCTTCAATGCATAAAACAACAACTTTTACTGTGAACATTGTGGAACAAATGAAAAAGACAAACATAAATGTGTCAATGTGGGAGGTAATGTCAATCCCCTCTTAAAGGGATTTGTTACAATATGCCTTAAGGCAATTCCTAGCTGCTAAATCAATGGTGCAGAAGGAAAAGAGCCTAGTTAGTCTTGTGCAACAAAATGAAGAGCAAGGGGGTCTAATAAAGAAGCCATCCCCCTTTTACTTGTCCCTAATCATTGGGAAATTCCTAGTGCACAATTGCATGATTGATTCAGGGGCTAGTGTTTCAGTTATGCCTAAAAAGATAGTAGATGCATTAGGCATCAAGTACACCCCTATTTCATCAAGTGTATTACAGTTGTATGGCACTTCTGTCAACACTATTGGAGTGATCAAAGGACTGGATTTGACCTTACATGCCTGTCCAAACTTGACTATTAGTCAAGATATTTCAGTCATTGATCTTCCTCCTTTCTTTGTTATTTGTTTGTCAAGAGACTTCACAGCTAAGGTAGGTGGCTACCTTTCCTCTGGCTAGTCTCACATGCTACTAAGAACAAGATATGGCACAATGTTCACCATTAAGGCTAAACCAATTTCAAATTATCAAGTGGAGAATTATGATCATAGCCTGGTGAACCCTCATTGTATGATCTAGGGTGAGGAAGTGCATGATTTAGGATCTCTTGAGATAGTATCTTCACCCCTTTCAACCCCAAATCTTTTCCTTGATGAATGGGCAAAGTAACATTTTGATTTTTATTCTTATGACACCACTGAGACAACTGGGTTGGGCACCTACATGATTCATGAGGGGAACTCTTATGTCCCCTCTATACTTAAACTAGATGATGATTCTGATGGCCCATGGAAAATGTTCTTTGATGGTGTAAAGAGTAGAAATGGGGCTAGTGCAGGAGTATTACTCATCTCTCTGATGGGTAAGAAACTACATTTTGCTCATAGACTACATTTCTCTTGCACAAACAATGTTGTAGAATATGAAGCATTGGTCCATGGCTTGCTACTTGTTTAAAAGAAGAAAATCAAACATCTAGAAATCTTTGGAGATACTGAGTTGGTGGTCAACCAGGTTAGGGAAAGATGTCCAACAAAAAATCAACTTCTTAGAGCTTACGGACATAGAGTTTGGGGCCTGTTTGAGAGTTTTGATGCTCTCAACCTACATGTGATTCCAAGAAACTTAAATGTTGAGGCAGACCAATTGGCAACAGTTGGTTCTCAGTTTTCTCCTCCTACAAACCTTTCTCAGGGCCCTGATCAATATGTCAAAATTATGGTCAGGTCCTCAGTTTCTGATAATGATGTGAACTAGCAGGTCTTTGATAGTAACGAACAAATTGTAAACTTCATCCAGAATGAAGCTGAGTTCTCATCAACTGCACAAGTCCAGACTACAAGAAGGATATGGTGATTAGATTATTCAATTGAAAACAAACAATCTACCCAAGGGTTTGGTCACTCTCGAGGCTATTTTTAGCCATGATGATGAATTCAAGGGTGAAAAAAAGAACATCACATTCAAAAAAGAGGACTATCAAAAAGTTGCTATCGCCCAAGACAAAGATTTATTGCTGGGAAAGGCATGTTGTGATACTGAACAACAAACCTTTATTCACCTTTCTCAAAAATACAGTGATGTTTTTCATGGAATTATGAGTACCTAAAGGGTTTGACCCTAATGTCACCCAACATGCCATAGACCTTGATCCAAACACCAAACCTGTTCGCCAAAAACACCATCCTGTAAATCCCAAAATCAAGCCTCTGATGAGAAAGGAGCTTGCAAAGCTCATTCAGGCCAGAATTATTTTCTCCATCAAGTATTCCACCTGGGTAGCTAACTTAATGCTAGTGAGGAAGAAAAATGGTGAGATAAGGTTGTGCGTGGATTTTTGGGATCTGAATTGCACCTCCTTGAAGGACCACTATCCTCTATCGTCCATGGACCAAATCTTGCAGATTGTTCCAAGGGCAGAGATATTTTCATTGCTTGATGTTTTTCTAGTTATAACTAGATATTTGTGAAAGAGAAGGATAGATTCAAGACAACATTTACAACTAAGTGGGGAACTATGGCATATGCAAAAATGCCATTTGGGCTCTCTAATGCTGGTGCCACTTTTCAGAGGGCAATGGACATTACTTTCAAGGGCTTTATCAACGAGTTCATCCTCATTTATCTAGATGATATCACAGTTTTCTCCAAGAGAGGATAAAATCACATGGAGCATCTAGAGAGTTTTTGAAAGATGCAGAGTTTGGGGTGTGTCTCTGAACCCCAAAAAGTATATTTTTGTTGTTGCTCAGGGCAAGCTTCTAGACCACTTGGTGTCAAACGATAGGATCTCCATAGATCTAGAAAGAACTTTAGCCCTTCTTGCTCTTCCTCTACCTGCTCATAAAAAATCTTTACAATCATTCCTAGGCCAGATTAACTTTGCTAGGAAATTCATCCCTAACTGTGCTAGTTTGGTCAAACCACTGACCCTTATGCTTAAAAAGGATGTTGTTTTTAGGTGGACTAAGAAGGGGAAAGATGGATTTGAGAAGATAAAGCAAGAAATTGCTCAGGCTTCTACTCTCATGAATCCAAATTATGAGAAGGACTGTGTCCTTTATGCCCATGGAGGACAGAGCAACATTGTAGCTGTCCTGATGCAACAAAATGACCAAGGTATGGAGTAGCCCCTAGCCTTTTTTAGTCAAACATTGAAGGACTATGAGGTCAGGTACAGTCCATGGATAAATAGTTTTTTTTCATTGTAAGAGCATTAAAAAAATTTAGATATATATTGGCAAATAACCATATCAAAGTCTTAGTTTCTCACCCTAGTGTGAGGGACTATATGATGGGAATTGAGATTAGTGAAAAAAGAGCAACCTGGGTCACAAAGATCCTGGAGTATGATGTTACTATCAAAGCCACTAAGCTTATTAAAGGTAGACGATTGTGTGAATAGTTAGCTCAAATTACTGTAGATGAGGTGAACTCATCATACCACTTGAATGAGGCAGAACCTACAGTTGACCCAACAGTTGTGAGTTTTGGGACAATAGACATGGCCAGGCTCCTATCCACTGGTGAGTATCCTTATGGATTGGACAAAACTAAGAGAATACATTTTCGGTTGCAATCCATTCCTTATGCCTTGGTGGATGGGATTCTTTTTAAGAGGAATCTGGATGGAGTCTTGTTGAGATGCATTGAAACAAATCAAATTGACAGATTGCTTAGTGAATTCCATGTTGGTCTAGCTGGAGGCCACTTCTCTGCAAGAGCTACAACAATCAAAATAATCAGAGTAGGTTACTTTTGGCCCACATTATTCAATGATGCCCATGTATGGGTATGAAATTGCAAAGAGTGTGCTCTTTTTGCTAGGAAGAAAATATTAACAACCTTCCCACTTCATCCAATTCAAGTCGATCAACCTTTCTCACAATAGGGCCTAGATTGCATTGGCATGATCAACCCTACATCCAATGCTGACCACAAATGTGTTTTAACTACAACGGACTACTTCACCAGGTGGGTTAAAGCAGTCCCACTTAAAGAGGCTACAAAATCAACCATCATGGATTTCTTAGAATGAATCATGACAAGGTTTGGACCTCCTCACACTATCATTTATGATAATGCAAGAGCTTTCGCTGGTTTTAGAAAAGCTTATTGGGCTTTGAAGTATAATTTGTTCTTGAAGACTTCATCTAACTATTACCCCCAAGGTAATGGTTTAGCTAAATCTACCAACAAGAACCTAATCAAAATCCTAAAGAGGACCATGGAAACAAACCAGAGACAATGGCATAATAATATCAGATTGACTCTTTGGGCTGATAGGATCACCTATAAAAGAGCCATTGGTAACTCCCTTTTTGTTCTTGTGTATGGAAGAGAAGCTAGATTGCCCATATCTTTGGAGCTTCCATAATTAGAATTGGCCCAACAATTGGAGTTAGAAGGTGAAGATGCTAGGTCTGTAAGGATGGATGAATTAACTAAGTTAGAAGAATGTAGACAAACAACCATGGCTACCTTGGAAGAACACCAGAAGTAGACCAAGAAATACTTTGACAGGAAGGCCAAGGATCAAACTTTCAAGGAGGGTGATCTTGTTCTCAAATGGGATGCTGACAAAGCCAAATCTAGAGGCCATACTAAATTTGATGCAATTTGGAGTGGCCCATATATCATCACTAGCTGCAAGCAGGCTAATGCTTTCAATCTTTCAAAGCTAGATGGTAAAGTTCTACCAATCTCAGTTAATGGGATCCATCTCAAAACTTACTTCTAAGGTTGGTCTGAGATTTTGTATATATTGTTTATTTTGTTTTTGCTTTAGTTTTTTCTTTTCCCTAAGTGCTCTTGATAGGCTACACTCTCATTAGGAGAATGCATGCCTTGTTTTCCTTTTTGTGGTGTTGTTTTGAGGCAAGTTTCAGTTGTTCCAAAATACTTCATCCCTTTTGACTCTATGCCCAATAAGTGCTTAAGGCCACTGGTTCCCTTTCATTTAGTAGGAAAACACCCCTAAGAAGTCACCAAAACATTGTCCTATTTTGCTCCCCAACCAAATAGCCCAAATCCATGAAATCTCTAAGTGTTTTCCCTTTAGAAATGCAAGGAAAACGTCCCAAAATTGACTAAGTCCAAAATATCTTAAGTTTTCCTTGTGTTTTTTATCATTTTTAGAGTTTCAGAGTTTAGAGTTCTTCCCTTTGTCGTGTCATCCTAATTGGTTCCAAGATCTGACTCTTTCTTTTGAAAATTCAGCTAAGTGTTTCAGAGTTTTGGACTTTGGACTTTCCTTCTTCCCTCTTCCTTTCCTTTTGGAAGGTGTAAGGTGGAAGGCCCAAAGCCTGACCCCTGATGAGTGTTAAATTTTCTAAGGCATTCCGCAGAGCCTTTTGGGTGGGCCCCAGCAGGCTGGCAGAATCGTAGAAAGCTGCCAGGTAGTCGTGACATCATTCAGATCAACTTTTACCAAGGAAGGAGAAGGCAGGAGGCCCGGAGGCTGACTTTCACCAAAAACTTGCAAAAATAATGCTAAGTGTTTTAGACTTCAGGGATCGGACATTCTTTCTTCTTCCTTCTCATGGAACTTAGAAGACGGAAGGCCCGAGGCCCAAACTCTGTCAAAACTTTCAAAAATTAGCTAAGTCCTTAGACTTTCGGGGCTCAGACTTTCCTTCTTCCTCCTTCTCTGGGAAGGTGGAAGATGGAAAGCTTGAGGCCCAAAGTCTGCTGATATTGTAATCTTCCTTTGCATAGCAGAGGTCGAGGGGTGGGGTTTTCTCCTTTCTCCTTCTCTTTTAGAAGGTGAAACATTGAAGGCCCTAGGCCTGACCTTCGATGGCTTCTGCGATCTTCAGAAACAAAGGGAAAAGAAGTGAAATCTAGGATTTGCCATGGTTAATCATGATGAAATCTTTCTGATAAGGCATAATGCAGGCTAGATTGAAACTCAAACATCCAACTCTAGCTGGAATTTGTTGTTGGGCATTTATTGTTGCAAGTGGAGATTCAAACACAGGGTTTCAACATAGATATTTGTTCAGCTACTTCAGGGAAGATATTTTTCTACATTTATGTCAAAGACAAAATAGATGTTTCTAAACATTCCCTTTGTAGAAATATCTTCTGACAGGCCCATAGGTCAAATTTATTGCAACATGTGATGGTGCCTCATTGTAGAAATGTTATAAAATGCATGAAATCAAATGTATTATGTTGGATTTTGGTCTAAAAAATCATATCTTGTATCAGTTGTAACCATGCCTCTTTGAGAATAAATAAGAGATTTTACCTTTTCATGAATTCTTTTCCTCTGTGTAATACTTTTGTTTGAGTATCTATTTGTGAATTCTTCTTTCCTTCTAGATCTCAATTAGTTTCTTTTAGCTCTACAATCCATTTATGATTTGTGTATGCTTGTCTTTTGTTTATTGTTATTCTGTGCATACATGGTTAATCTGAGGGTCAAACATTTAAACCTAGTTTATCACCTTTTCCCTTTCAATTTCTCTTTCTTCCCCTTTTCCATAGCAGTGAATAGATTAGGTTTAGTCTTAGCACACTCTAAATCTCATATTCAGAAAAGGAACTAGCCTTTCTCTAGAGGTTTGATTTCTTTGCAGGGTCCCACACCTGGAAATCACTCAAATGTTTCACTAGATTGTTGCAACACAACACTTCAACATAGGGTGCAAATCCAAGTGACAACAGGTCCCTCATAGATGAAGCCATTTTCCAAAGAAGTTTGGCACATGCAGGAGGTTTTCCAACCTCAGTGTAATGTATGGATTTGGTGCTTGCTTATGTGAGACATTATAAACTAGAAAATAGAGAAGTTAGAACTGCAGATGATCAAATAATAGCAAGATTGGATGGGCCTTCACTAAGTACCACACTCAAAATTCCAGTTAGAGATGAATACACTGATATGAGCATGGAGAAGGCTAATCACTACTTCACATAAAAAAGATTTGTGCCTAAATAATATTTCTAAGCATTGGTTCAAGGCACCAAAGAAAGGAAAATCTAAGCTTCCCAAGAACTTACTAAGGTCTCATTTTAATGAAGATGTGTCTGTTATCATTACCTTAATCTACAGAGTTATGGAAAGCAATCAAACCGATTCCTTTGAATATTGGATGTGTTAATTTAGTATAGTCCTTGGTTATGCTCCATAGTTCATTGACTGGGGTAAATTGATCAGTGATAACCTCCATAATCAGTTAGTGAATTTTCAAAACACTCAACAATTTTACATGACTTCTTATTTTTTATGTTATTGCATGTATGCACATCCTTTTCCAGGCTTGCAGGAATAAGAGGTATTTGACAATACCACTCAAATATATGATTTTTACCCACAATTATAGGAAGAGAACAATAACAACATTTCTGAAGAGTCAATGATGCCTTCACAATGCTGACAATAAGGGAACTTGATGGAAATGTTGGATTAATAATCTCTCCAGAAGTAGCCAATTTGATTTATCAGTTTGGTAAATTTTACTTCATTTAACTTCCAAAATTTACATATATCAAGGTTGGTGGATATGATGAATACCCCTACAATTTACCCAGGTATCCTAGTGATCATTTGATTCTAACTGAGTTATGTAGGCAAATGAAATGTGTAAATAATAAATGTAGGGATAAGAAGAAGATAGGGTTTCCATTCCCCCTAATTTTAAGCTACTATACATGCCCATCTACAGTTGAGGCCAAAAATGTTGAAAGGTCTCTCATCAATATCACTATGCACTTCTAAAGCATGAGGTATGCATTTGATAGTAAAAATTATGTAAGAGATCATTTACAATTGGGATGTAAATATCTTCATCGCTCACACCTTGAAGATTATTGGGCTAATTATGAAAATGATTTTGAAGTGAGAAAAAGAGATTGGTCTAGAATGATTATTCAATAGATGCAAGAATATGAATTAGGATGGAATACTGTAGGTGTGGAAGATGATGGTTCTAACATGATTGATAGCATTTACACAAACACTCTCCAATTCTAGCCTCTCACACCTATCAATTGGTCAGATAAAGAGATGATAGACAAGAAAAAAGCCTTTCTTTATCTTAAGCAAATCCAAAAAATGACTAGATGCTAAAATAGTAGAATATATTTCCACCAAACCCTAGAATGCATCCCCTAAGAGGCAAAGGAAAGAAAATAAACAGGGTAGAGTATCTTCGAATACAACAAACACATATGTTTCCATATCAAGAACTAGATCAAATACAACTACAGGAGGAGATGGGGAAGACCCAAAGAAAAGTTCATGTGCCTAGGGAGATAATGGAGGACGATAAAAAATACAAGTAAAGAGGTCTCAAGCTCCTCAAAAGGCACAAGAGGAAGCCCAACAAAATGAAATTACAGTTAACCCTAATACAAACTCACTTCCATCCCAAGTTCCTACTTCCTCATCACCTCCACCTTCATCTAAGCCTAAACCTGCTATTCATAAATCTCCTCCATCTCCACAGTAGGATAATATTGTAGACACTTTTCCCAAAACTCCACTTCCTCCAATCATTCCTTCATCCACCTCTAGCCTCTAGAAAATACCTTCTTCTCAATGGATGAAAGGAGTAGTATGCAAGAAAAGGAGGTATAAGGAGATGGTTGACCCAGATTATGATGTGGTGGCTAAGTTGTTGCATGGTTCCAACCCAGAGCCCAAAAAGGCCTAGGTTGCCTCTTGATTGAAGGTAGACCCATTTGGAATCAGTATGTGGAGATAGCCAAACTTGTTGATGATAAAAATGAACAAGAAGCAATGGAATATGACTTTCAAATTTCTCGGGTTGAACTTGGTACCTCTACTCAAGAGGGAGATATTCATAATTTTCAAATCTCAGCTGCCAAATGGGAGCTTATGTAATAATGTGTCCCACTTATGGGACATCCTGATTTTTGTCTGAAATCACATATTTTTTAGAAAAAATAATGATTTAAGCCTTAAGAGGTTCAATCTAAAGGGATTTAATTGAAGGAGGCTAAATAAAACCTCCTTAGATCAAACCCCCTTGGAAATAACCCCCTTAGTATTAAATCAAACCCTCGATGGAGTCTCCTCTGCACCTATCAAAATGATGACAAAAACCAATTTTACTTCACCACTTGAGGATTCAAATGAAGTCATTTGTAAAATCTATTTAGTAAGTATGTATCCCTTAGTATAAGCTTTCCAAAAAGTATGATATTGAATATATTTCATTTGATTTTATATTTATTTTCAATTTTCTAGTGAACATAGGTTTTTCACCAAACATCAAGGTCTCTATTCCACACACGTGGAAAAAAATAGAAAAAAAAAATTCAAAAAATATTTGCACACTAGGTATTGATCTCCTTGTTTCAACAAAAAAAGAAGTTAATTTGGATACATACAGAAAAAGTTATGTTGTATGGTATAAACTTATGTCTGAATTATAATAAATCTCACTTCAAAATTTAATTAAAAAAGTATGCAACAAAAAATTATGAAAAATATCTACGCACTAGATATTGGTGTTACAAATCTATGTTTAAAAATTTATAATTTTGTCCTTTCTATAAGAAAAGTTATGTTGTTTGGTATAAACGTCACTTTTTTAAAATACTAGTAACTATAAAAATAAGTTATTAAAAGTTACGTAAAAAAATTCACAAATTATTTCTTAAATTTTTCAAAAAATACATTTAGAATCTAAACACGAAATCTAAAAAACCATAGTTCACATCATCTTCAAATTCTTAATGGATTAGTTGCTATAGGTGTCAAAAAGTGAAAATTTGGGTTAAAATGTTGATTTTAATGTCCCACTTTTGGCAAAAAAAGTGGGACACGGTATTGTGGGCCGACCCAAATTGGTACAGAGAACTGAAAAAGAAAAGGTAACTAAAGAGAAGCTGGAAGAGCATATTCATATTTTGACATCATATATCAAATATATCATAGATCCATCTACTCATCTTTTAAGTACACTGCCACCAACCTTAGACAATGTGAATATAAAAGGAGTTGATAAGGATGCTATAGAAAACATTAGCAAATATCATGCATATGTGAAAGCTTTTGAGGCTTGGGTTGAATAGATAGCAATTCATGGTCTCTTATGTGTTGAGGAAGCTATAAAATTATATCAAGAGGCTGCTAGTAAAGTGAATGAATTGAATGGAGAACTCGCTACAATTAAGAAGGAAGCTATTGTGTGGCAACTTGCAGCTAAAAATTTAGAAGAAATGTCAAAATATGACCTGCAAAGACTGATTTTTGAAAACATCATGGTTAAGCCTGAAGAATACAACATGTTGCAGATGTTGTCATTGATGTCAACAGAGTTGTGATGGAGAATGCACAATGGTGTGTATGATGTCAACAAAATGGTGATCAATGATGTCAAAAGAGTAAGTGATGAGAAGTGTTGTGAGATGGAAAGCATAGTGATGTGTAGACGATGTCAAAGTAAGTGATGTTCAAAGGAGAAGACAAAGGAGTGGTGATAAAAGAAGTTGTGAGGTGAATGATATGGTTATGGAAGTCATAAGCAGGTTGATGGATTAGTTGTTGCAAGTATGTGCTAATCGGTGTTGTCATTGATGTCAACATATTTGTGTTGTCATTGGTGTCAACTATATCTTCTGATATTGCTGATTTTTGCTTGATTGAGTTGGCATGTTAAGGTGATTTGAATGCCTTATAGAGGTGTTGATGATGTTAGCATACATTCCTATTGCTAAGTTTCCAAGTGCTTTTGAGAAAATTTGCTCTCCAGAGGAAACAGTGTGTTGCAGAGTATTCTGGCTTGCAAGATACTGTCTGAGTTTTTGCTCTACATTTCTTTTGTGTTGAAGACTAGAGTGTGAGATTTGGATATGTTTTAGAGAAGTGTTTGAAGATGATAAATCCAAAATTTGATGGTCCAGATCGTTATGCAGCAGAAGTTATGTTCACCATTTTGAAGACTGTAATTGACAGAGTTTCTAGGTTGTGTAGAAGTGTCTAGGAGAAAATATTTTGCTCCACATTTCTCCACAAAGTAGTTTCAGGTGGTGTAGTTCTAGACATATGTTTATAAGGTGCTTAACTATCTTCATTCCAAAGGTTTTGTGATTTGGTGCTTCAGAAAGCAATTTATTGAGTAGTAGAGCTTAGCAGTGTTGATTGTGAGCAGTCTATGATCTATCTTCAAGTGAGATTTTTTGTATCTAGATTTGTTGGCTCTCAAGTGATTTCATGTTTTTTATGGATCTCTCCAAATCATGTTGAAGGCTTGTGCTTGATCTGCAAGTTATGGTTGTGTTCTTGGAAGCGTGTGCCTAAAGATCCTAGTGTTAACACCAGTTTTGGTCAACCTGGTTGTTTACACTCTTTGTGGATGTGCTTTGTGGATTGTGGAAGTGTGTTGAAGTGTGTGAAGATGTATTTAGGTCTGAGCTAAGCTATGAAGTGTTCTACCTTCATTCCTTTCCTTCATAAGACTATTTAGGTCTAGACCTAATTTGAGTTGTGTATGTTTTCTGACCTTGGAGATTGTTCCAAAGGTTGTAGAATGTGTTGCCTTCCTTGATGTATGTTCCAAGGTTGATGATTGATATAATTAAGTGTAAAGGATTTGTGTGTATGTGTGAGGATGTGAAGATGAGGATATGTGTGTTGTAAGGCTGCGAAGGGGATATCAATTGTGCTTCATTGGAACTGAACTCAGGCATGAGGTAGATGCTATTATATCAGTTCATGGCAGTGAGCCTTTTTGGTAGTGAGCCCTCTTGGTAGTGAGCCCTTATGGTAGTAAGCCCTTTTTGTAGTGAGCATTTCTTTGGATAGTGAGTCCTTGAGCAGTGAGCCCTTTGGCAATGAGCCTCTTTGTAATTCGGTATTGATACTACTATATATTGTGAGCTAATCCTCACCATGGTTTTTCCCTTTTAGGGTTTTCCACGTAAAAATTTGGTGTTCTCTTGTGCATGGTGTTGATGTGATTAAGTTGGTGTTGTCTATTTTTCATGTTTAATCTTCATAACAAAATTAGGGTTTAAGTGAATTGATGTGGATGTGATTATGTTTGTGAAGGCTTAAATTTTTTGATACAACTGAGTCACTCCCCCTCTCAGTTGTCTTGTGCATTCAACAATTGGTATCAGAGTGAGGGTTCCTTGGAAGCAAGCCTAACAAATTAAGGTAGATCTGGGATGGCGCACAAGAAAGACATTCCTTAGTTTGATGGAACTGACTATACCTTCTGGAAGGTACAAATGTAAAGTTATCTTATTTCTCTTGGTTACAATGTGTGGAGAATAGTTAAAGATAAATACACTATACCTAATAATGATCTAGAGACTACAAAGGAGATTAGGGCTTATGAGACTAATGGTAAAGCCAGAAATGCTCTACAAAATGCTCTATCTAATACTGAAATGGTGAAAGTGTTGGATCTAGAAACTGTTCATGAGATCTGGGAAAAATTGAAGAGTATCTATGAAGGTGATGAATCTGTTAAGAAACCCAAGATATAGAACTTGAAGTCCAGATATGAAACTATGTGAATGTATGAAGATGAGAACATAACAAGTCATATGCAGAAGGTTGATGAAGTTGTCAATGGCATCAAAAGTCTTGTTGTCTCTCAGATTTGTACCCTCGCCGAGTTGTGAAACTGGGCAATCTGGAGAAACATGGGATCTTTCCTAGGTCTATGGGTGGCTTGTGTTGGAAAGAACCTCCGGAGAAGGCCGGCTTCCTGTTGGTACTCCACCTAAGCTACCTAGACTAGGACTTTACAGAGAAAAGGGTAAGAAGGGTTTGCATGAAAATGAAACCTACTGTCTAAGGTGATGCACCAAACGATCATCAGAAAATATATAGAAATGACACACTACAAAAACACTAATATTCAGGATCCTCTACACAACCCAGAAAATCACAATCTTTGCATCATTACTTTGTGAGGAGGCTAAATAACAATAGTCTTGTTAAGGAGAAATAGGTTTTCTCACTACCCACAACTGATTGTTATCCCTTGCACAACTCACAACCTGCAAAAATTATGTAACCCCTGCATAAAAAGGCATCAACATGCAGTACAACTCTAAGGACAGAAAAATATCACAAAAGACTTGTACTAACACTGAAAATACACAATATCAGAAGAAAATGGGAAGGTATAGACTGCTTATTACTGCCAAAGAGGTGTTACAATGCTGTATATCTCTGAAAATGGGTTACAAAACACTTCACTTCTGCAAAAGAATTCATAAAATTACAATATACAGAGCTGTGAAGAGCCAGAACCTCCCAAAACTGAACAAGGAAGAGGAATATATACAACTCATATAGCTATAAATAGCTCATGCTCCACTCAAAAAGATCCACCAACTCTACTCAACAAGGATCAACCTCCACCAACTCCACTAGCTCCATTCCCGTGTATCTCAGAAACAGTGAAAAAATATCCCCTTAAAATGCTCCAAAAAGGGGTCCCAATGCAGAAATGGTGGAGGCATGTCATCCACTATCATGAAGGCACTTAAAAATATTATAAAATATCTGCTAGTGCTCTCTAATGCTTCTGGCATATGTCATCATCTTCTTGTAGCATCATAATATCTGATATTTTCAAATAAAGGACAAAAATGACATATTTTATGCATTTACTTAACATTTAACTAAGAGGTTTATAATTGCACCACCTTAGTAAATGTTTTACAATTTATAATCATACAGACCTATGCAGACAATAATGATATTTTGACAGTTAATTCTAAATCCCTGATTTTGATTATGCAAAAATTGACAAAAATAGACCTTGGTTCCTAGGCAAAATGATATGACTTACATCTGCATCATATCATGCATCTCAAGACCATGTCAACAAGCTTTATAACCTTGAGCCCTCTCCATTTTTTGCATACACTTCTATCATCATGGCTCGAGGTTCCATAGAACATGTTTTCAAAAAACCAACCCTTATGATTCCCATATGCATCACCATGCCATCACATGTCGTTTTACCCATCACTCACACCTTATATCTCCCAACATTTGCCAAGTCCTTGTACACATCACTTACCCTTGACCATCACCTTCTATCTCCTAGCTATGACACACCTTGGCAAAATATACACTTGGTATTGTATTTTCTACAATACAGTTTATGCATTGACAAGAAAAAGGCACTCGACCTTGAAGCTATACTTCATATTTTATCAAGACATGCCTTATAATACATAAGGCACTCAAGGGCAAAAAATAAGCATAAGATTTTTTAAAATCTTAGCCTATAAGGTCGAACACTAAGTCATATTCCTCATTTTCTTGGACTTTTATAAAAATGCCACTAAGGCATGTCGATTTAGGGTTATGAGAACCCTAAAACAATAAGCCACAAAACAAATACAAAACATTCATTTGCTCGATGCCTTCTGCTGCTTTCGAACCTGGCCGTCGTCTGAGGGTTTGAACAAATATGCAGCATTTTTGAGCCATTTTCTGGGCTGTTTCTTGTTGATTCTGATGAAATAGGAGGTAAGCTGCATTTTGTGAGGTTTTAACTCCATTTGAAGTCAATTTTGGGCCAATTTTATTCTTCTCTTGCTGTGTTTTAACTATGCATTGACGGATTTGTCTGTAGTTTCTTCCTAGCTGACCTTCATTATTGTATTCTTGGTGTTGAGGTCGTCGATTGGAAGGTGATATGAGAAGAAAACAAAATATTTTTATTGGCAAAAGGCAGAAAACATAAAGGTAACTCCTTTACCGTCAATTTTCCTTCGTCTTTGAGTCTTTTTCTACTGCATTTTCGCTGACTGGGTCACAATTCTGAGGCATTTCATGGGCCTTTTGTAGTTGGAGAAGAATTGAAATCTGTAGGTTTTTCTTTCTCCATATTCTGCTTGTTCAAAATGGACCTCCAAAATAAAAACTTGTGTATTTTCTTTGCATATTCACTGTTGGGAGGCATAATTTTTTGGTCTTTTTCTGAGTATATAGATTACATTGAGCTGAAATTCTATATTTTCCTCTTAAATTTGCATTTCTGGGCTGTGAACGAGGTTCAATCTTAACACAAAACTTGAAATACTAACATACTGCCTTGCTTTCTATTCAAAATCTGAAAAGAAAACTATAGTTTTTCTACTTTTTTCTGTGTTGAGGTTAACAAACTCCATTGAATGTACCTACGTGGCAATTTTCCTTCACATCCCACAATCACAATGTATTGTCTATTGATGCAGAAGCTAGTTCATTTGTTGATATGAATTTGATATATGAAACTGCTTTCCTGTGACCTCTCAATACATATAATGGTTCACTGATACTTCTCAAGTCATGATAATGAATGTTACAATCTGCAGAACCAACCGCAATATAATTGCTTGAGTCTGGATTATACTGTATGCAACAAATATTTGCTTTCATGTCCATGTTGAGAGCACTTGCTTCTTGCCTTGTGCACCATACCTTAACCTTGCCATCATCACGACCTGAGACAAGCATTGTAGGCTCTATGCATGAAAAATCAATAGTCCATGCCCGTTTTTCATGCTTTTCATACTCCATAATGGCCTGGCATATATTCCATCCCAGATAGTCATACTGCCTTCATGATCACAACAGCTCAACCTTGACCGAGAGACCATCTCAACAAAAACACTTAGAACCATTACATCTATACCTTGCTGTTATGAAAACTCTATGTTCTTAGTGGCTATAGTATGATTTTGCAACTCCATTTTTATCGTCTTCTTTCAGATAGTTCTATGTAGTTGAACTTGGAAAATTTCTGTTTCTTCTTTCTTTGGCTGTGTATTTGAACTTGGACAAGACATAAAAACATATCTGGCTTGATGAACATTTCCAATAAATGGTATCCTTCCATAAAGAAACAATACAAACCATTGACTCCTTTCCGAGAAGAAGCCCTTCTTTGCCTACATACTTCACATTTTAGTGATTATTATACCAACTTTGCATCTTATTCATTTCTTGCAGCTTTCTATGACTAATGACTGTTTAAACTGCTACTGCTGTTGGTAAACTGGAAGTTGAGCTGATGAATGATTTTGCTGTTCTGAATGAGTGAAAGGGTGTCAAACATGATCTAAATGTAGCCTTGTGACTGTTGTCCACGATACTACGTGTTGGCTATCCTATACATACTATGACAACACTTATTGCTGTTGTGCTTGAAAACAACTTTGCTGCTCTATCATGACTGATTGACTGCCGTTAGCATGCAATTTTTCTTACCGTTTATGATTGTTGTTCCATCATATCACATGAGTGTTGTTCTGTCATTCCTTGCTATCCTATTTTGACTGTTCCTCTGATTGTTTGTTGTCCTACCATGTTTGAAACCTCTTGATAGCTGTATCTATTTTTCTGAATGCACTCCTTGAGCTAACTTGTATCTGAAATGTTCTGTAAAGGTTTATGAGCTGGGCTCAACCCTTGTGGGAGCCACATTTCCTCCACTCATAATGTAACTGATGAATCAAACGGAAACATAATTGTATCTGTATCTGCACATGAAGCAAAATTGTTAGAAAATAAATGCATGCTTGCAACTGATATTCTGGATTTGTCTTCTCAAAAGCTTTTTGTGACGCTAACTGGTTTACTACAATCTAAAAACACAAATTGTACGTTTATAGATGATATCATATGACGTATGATGCCTCACCATTGCTCTAACATCAGTTTTCAAACTTTTATGCAGATGACGGGATAGCAAGGAGACATCGACTAGATGTGGGACAAACAATATAAGAGACACGACATGAAGGCTCATCATTCAGGCAATGACGAGTCACCCTATCTCATATGTATATTCAATTTTTTAGTTTATGTATAAATGTATAGTTTGTCTTTTCTTTTTGCATTGAACCAGTTAGTCTCACAGCTTGTGTGAGAACTTATACATTTATTTTTTTAATACATATTGCTGATCTTTAAACAATTTGTACAATCTCTTGAAATACATCTGATTGCAACAATACAGTTTTATCTGAATTGTATCAAATGTGCATGGTTTTAACACAGCAGAAGTAAAATGTACCTTTTCCTCTCTCAAAACTGAAAAGCTCTACCTGATTGAGGTAGTAGTGAAATCTAGGTAACAGGTCTTGGTGGAACTCTGACTGATGAAGAAGTTGTGAATAAAATACTCAGAACACTTCCCAAATCTTATAGTCATAAAGTGTCTTCTATTGAAGAATTGTTAGATACAGGCAAGCTTTCAAAAGATCAATTGCTTGGAAAACTGACTGCTTTTGAGATGAGAGAATTTGGCACTACCAATGGCCCTGTGAAAAATGAGACTGCTTTTAAAGCCAAATCAGAAAAGGTTGTTAGATCAGATAAGTATGTTGTGGAATCAGATGAGGAAGACTTTGATGAGATTGAGGCAAACTTTGTAAATAAAATGAAAAAGGGAACTGGAAAGTTCAAAGGTAAGTTACCTTTCAAATGTTTCAGTTGTGGTAAGATTGGCCATTATGCTTGAAGATGTCTTGATAGATCTTTGAAGATCAAGAACAAAGAAGGTAGAGGTAAGATGGTAAGGAAAAGTTACTATGTTAAAGATGATGAAGGTATAATTGATGATGAATCTGATTTTGAAGATGGTAATGCTAGTGAATGCTTGTTTATTTCTATAAAAGAAGAACCTATTTCTGCTAACCTTGCAAGCTATGTGAAGGAAGGAAGTCTGGAAGAAGAGAAAGAAATGTCTGCATTTCATGCTAGAAAGGAAAAGGATGAATGGGTCATTGACATTGGATGTTCAAATCACATGACAAGAGATAAGAGTAAGTTTGTCAAATTAGCAAAGTATGATGGAGGACTAGTTAGATTTGGTGATGATGCAGCTGGTAAGATTTGTGGAAAAGGGTCAATTAATTTTGATGGAAAGCATAATACAGATGATGTTCTTTATGTCAAAGGCTTAAAGAATAATCTTCTAAGTGTTGGACAGATGTGTAACAAAGGATATAATCTGATATTTAAGGACAATGGATGTTAGATAAGGAAAAGCTCCAGAACAATAATTGCTACCGGTAAGAAGACTCATGGTAATGTTTATCATTTGAAAGAAACTGACAATTGTTGTTTGTTGGCTCAGACAAATTAAAGTTGGTTAATAGGAGAATGTGTCATATTAACTTTGATAATTTGGTGAGAATAACCTCTGTTCAAGCTGTAAGAGACCTGCCTAAGATTGTGAAGCCTGCTAATGCCATTTGCAAAGAATGTCAATTTGGGAAGAAAACAAATATAATTTTCAAAAGAAAAGAACAAACCTCTACCAGCCTGTTGGAGTTGGTGCATACAAACTTATGTGGTCCTAAAACAATAAGAAGTCTACAAGGTGATAGGTACTTCATGCTACTTATTGATGAATATTCAAGAATGACTTGGGTTACTTTTCTTAGAGAAAAATCAGAAGCCCTATACAAGTTCAAGGCATTTAAAGAAATGGTTGAAAATGAAATGGATTTGAGAATCAAGTGTCTGAGGTTTGACAGAGGTGGTGAGTTTACTTCAAATTAATTCAATGCTTTTTGTGAAGAACATGGGATAAAGAGACAATTGTTAGCCCCTAGAACTCCTCAGCAAAATGGAGTAGTGGAAAGGAAGAATAGAACAGTTCAGGAAGCTGCTAGAACAATGATCAAAGAAGCTAACCTTCTGGAAGTATATTGGAAAGAAGCTATTCATATTGATGTCTACATTCAAAACAAATTTCAAGTCAAAGCAAATGGAACAAAGACACCTTATGAGCTATGGTATGGAAGAACTCCTACTGTCAAGTATTTCAAAGTTTTTGGAAGTAAATTCTATATCAAAAGAGATGAAGAGTTGGAAAAGTTTGATGCTAGATGTGATGAAGGCATATTCCTTGGGTACTCTACTAAGAGCAAAGCCTACCGGTGCTACAACAAAAAGTTGAGGAAGATTATTGAAAGAGCAAATGTAAAGGTAGATGAAGATATTCAGAAAATATCAAAGCCTGATGGATATGAGTCAGATGAGTCTGTAGATATAGAAGTAGTTGAAGAAGTCAAAGACAAGGAAGTTCAAATTGATGAAGAAGAAGCTCCAGAAAGAATTCCTAAAACCCCCAAGTATGTGCAAAAGAATCACTCAAAGGATCAAATCATTGGTGGGAAAAACAAAGGAGTTCTGACAAGAAGAAGAGTTGTAGAAGAAAAGGTAAATCTCTATTTAATCTCAAAGGTTTAACCTAAGACTGTCTCTGAAGCATGTAAAGATGAACATTGGGTCAAGAGAATGGAAGAAGAATTGATGCAAATTAAAAAGAACAAGACTTGGGAACTTGTCCCTAGGCCTATAGATAAGAATGTGATTGGAACAAAGTGGGTATTCAAGAATAAGTTGAATGAGAATGGAGAAGTGGTGAGAAACAAAGATAGACTTGTATGCAAAGGCTACTCACAAGTGGAAGGAATAGACTATGAAGAAACTTTTTCTCCAGTAGCAAAACTGGAAGCTATTAGGTTGTTTCTGGCTTATGCAACATATAAAGATTTCAAGGTATATCAAATGGATGTAAAGTCTACTTTTCTAAATGGTGAGTTGGAAGAAGTATATATAGAGAAATTGGATGGATTTTAGTTATCAGACAAACCAGACATGGTATGCAGATTGAAGAAGGCATTGTATGGACTGAAGCAAGCTCCTAGAGCTTGGTATGCCAGATTGGACATGTATTTGTTGCAGCAAGGATTCAGTAAAGGGCTACAGATAGTAATTTGTATATCAAGGTAAGCAAAGATCAAATCCTAATTATTCAAGTCTATGTAGATGATATAATCGGTGTTGTCATTGATGTCAACATGTCATTGGTGTCAACTATATCTCTTGATATTGCTGATTGTTGCTTGATTGAGTTGTCATGTTAAGGTGATTTGAATGCCTTATAGAGGTGTTGATGATGTTAGAATATTGTTCCTATTGCTAATTTTCTAAGTGCTTTTGAGAAAATTTGCTCTCCAAAGGAAACAGTGTGTTACAAAGTATTCTGGCTTGCAGGATACTGTCTGAGTTTTTTCTCCATATTTCTTCTATGTTGAAGACCGGAGTGTGAGATTTGGATATGTTTTAGAGAAGTGTTTGAAGATACTAAATCCAGAATATGATGGTCTGCATCATTGTGCAGTAGAAGTTATGTTCACCAGTTTGAAGACTATAATTGACAGAGTTTGTGGGTTGTGCAGAGGTGACTGGGAGAAAGTATTTTGCTCTGCATTTCTCCGCAGAGTAGTTTCAGGTGGTGTGGTTCTGGACATATGTTTATAAGATCCTTAGCTATATTCATTCCAAAGGTTTTGTGATTTGGTGTTCCGCAAAGCAAGTTATTGAGTAGCATAGCTTAGCAGTGTTGATTGTGAGCAGTCTGTGATCTGTCAAGTAAGATTTGTTGTAGCTGGATTTGTTGGCTCCCAAGTGATTTCATGTTGTTTGTGGATGTCTCCAGATCATGTTGAAGGCTTGTGCTTGGTCTGCAAGTTATGGTTGTGTTCTTGGAAGCATGTGCCTAAAGATCCTAGTGTTAACACTAGTTTTGGCCGACTTGGTTGTTTACACTCTTTGCGGCTGTGCTTTGTGGATTGTGGAAGCATGTTGAAGTGTGTGAAGATGTTTTTAGGTCCAAGCTAACCTACAAAGTATTCTACCTTCATTCATTTGCTTCGTAAGATTGTTTAGGTCTAGACCTAATTTTAATTGTGTATGTTTGCTGACCTTGGAGACTGTTCCAATGGTTGTAGAATGTGTTGCCGACCTTGATGTATGTTCCAAGGTTGATGATTGATATAAATAAGTGTAAAGGATTCATGTGTATGTGCGAGAATACAAAGATGAGGATGTGTGTGTTGTAAGGCTACGAAGGTGATATGAATTGTGCTTCATTGGAACTAAACTCAGGCATGGGGTAGATGCTATTATATCAGTTCATGGCAATGATCCCTCTTGGTAGTGAGCCTTTATGGCAGTGAGCTCTTATGGCAGTGAGCCCTTTTTGTAGTGAGAATTTCATTGGACAGTGAGTCCTTGGGCAGTGAGCCCTTTCGCAATGATCCTCTTTGTAATTCAATATTGATACTACTATATATTGTGAGCTAATCCTCACTGTGGTTTTTTCCTTTTAGGGTTTTCCACATAAAAATCTAGTGTTCTATTGTGCATGGTGTTGATGTGATTAAGTTTTTTTTTTTGTTTTTCATCTTTAATCTTCATAACATAATTAGGGTTTAAGTGAATTGATATGGATGTGATTATGTTTGTGAAGGCTAAAATTTTTTGATACAATTGATTCAATCGCCCCTCTCAGTTGTCTTATGTATTCAACATTAGTATAATCTGTACATAGTTGTACATTATCTTCTAAAGTTCATGGACAGATGAAAGTTGCCAAGAAGAAGTTGTGGTTTCTTGTTCTTGATTAAAAGAGTTGTGTATGTGGTCTATGGTGTTGTGAATGTTGCATTCATTGTCTCTTGATGAAAAGCATTGCATAAGATATGAAGGGAAATGTACAAGGTTTCAATTGACGGAAAGCCGTATTGAAAAAGCTTGAGAGAATGCTCTACATTCCTCCGCATTTGAAGATATGACATTGTGGTTTGGAGGTTAGACATAGATAGATGTGAAGTATGCATGATCCTGATTTTAGAGCATAAAAGTTAACGCAGAACTTTCCAGGGCTAGCAGAGTGAAGACAATGGTACAGTGTTGCAGTCACAAAGAGATAGTATAATGCTCTGCATTTTTCTGCATTTGAAGATGCAGTCTTGCGGCTTGAAGGATAGTTGTATACATATAGGAGATATGTTATCTTCAAGTTTTAAATGATACATGTATTTTAGAGGTTCTTCAGAGTCTGCTGAGTTGAGAAACGTCTTGTTTCTGATTAGAGTTGTCAGAAGGAGAAAGTGAGAGCCACTGCATTATGATGTTTGGCTTTTTTTTTAAGGATAAGTTTAGATTGATTGTATGTGTGCACAATTCAATTTTCTGGTGTTGAGGAGTACCGTAAGTATGATTTTCAATGTTATATATCTAGATAGTGTAATCGCAAGAGATACTAACTTTAGAGTTTGATTGTTTGTGCCAGTAGGAAGTAGCATGAGTGGGTAGAAGGAATGTATGGGAATGTTTTTCAAGTCATATAATGCTTAGTGTATGAACCGCATGATGTAATTTTGTCTCTTTGGTATTGCTTTAGGTCTGGAGCTAATGTGTGCAAGGAATAAGTGTTTGTGAAGCTGACTTGGTGTGGTTAGGTGATTGCACTGTGTGTTTGGAAGTGTGTGCCAGCGTGGAGATGTGTGCTAAGATAAAATAGGTCTTGGTTATCACTTGGCATGAACCACTCAATAGGATTTATTTCCTACATTACCACTGATGACTTGGAGGATGACATGTTTTGGTCATTGCACGTTTCATGTTACATGTTTCTTTTGAGGCTGACAAAGGTGATGTTTTGAAGACTTGCAAAGGATAATAATGAAAGATCAAGTTTGTTGCAAAGAAAAAAATGTGTGTGAGTGAAGCAAGGATGTATGTGCAAGTGAGTATGAGTGTGTGTGAAGGAGATAAGTGATACAGAAGATGAGAAGGAAATTTGGTGACTATATTGCATGATTTATAGTAGAGGTTTTGTTATGGTGTGTTGCAGAAGTGTGTTGAAGGTAGAAGAGTTGTTTGAGCAGAGGTGTTGCTGTGGAGGTGATTGAACCAACAAAATTTTGTCAACTATCTTGTATAGATGTTGTAGCCTCTTCTTGTAAGTGTTGTAGCACTTTAGGGAGTTGTAGCTTCCTTTGGGTTGAAGCCCATAAAACTGTGGATTAGGGAGTTGTAGCTTCCTTTGGGTTGGAGCCCATAAAACAATGTATTAGAGAGTTGTAGCTTCCTTTGGGTTGCATCCCATAATACTTTGAATCATGTTTTTATTTGTGAGGCTAGATTTGGACAGTAGATGCAAGTAGCTTGCTTGCTGTGGTTTTTCCCTTCTACGGTTTTCCATGTAAATCTAGTGTTATGGTTGTGTGGTTGTGTTATTGTGTTTCAAATTGCTTCATTATTTGCTTAAGGTAGTAGAAAGTTTTTGTTGATAAAGTTGAATTGATTAAATTGTGGCATTTACTGATTCACCCCCCTCTTAGTAGATCAGAGTGTTACCCCCCTCTCAGTAGATCAGAGTATTCCAACAATTGGTATCATAGCTAAGTTCCTTGGTGTAGATTAATAGCTAAAGGTAGATCTTTGAGTAGAACACATGGCTTAGAGAGAGTCCTCTTCTTCTAACAAGGCACCACTATTTGATGGATCCAACTATAACTTTTGGAGTGTAAGGATGGAAGCTTATCTTACCTCGCTAGGGTATGATGTTTGGAGAGCTGCAATGGATGCTTATACTAAACCTACTCACCCTATTACTGACTCGGATGAGAAGAAGGCCCATGAAAACAATGCTAAAGCCAAGAATGTTATCTTAAGTGGTCTAACCAGCTAAGAGCTTGTCAAAGTAGTGCAATGTAAGACAGCCAAGGAGATATGAGATAAACTCAAAAATCTCTATGAAGTAAATGATAGTGTAAAGAAAGCAAGATTACAAACTTACAGAGCAATGTTTGAGAATCTAAGGATGAAAGAAGATGAAAACATTGCTAGCTATTTGCTCTGAGTGGATGAAGCTATCAATAGAATTAGAGGGCTAGGTGAAGATGTGGGTGAGTCAGTGGTTGTAAAGAAAGTCTGAAGAAATCTCCCTCACAAATTTGATTCAAAAGTTTCTTCTATTGAAGAAGCCAAAGATCTAAAGAAACTCACCATGGAAGAGTTGTTTGGGTCCCTCATTGCCTATGAGATGAGAAATGAAGTCCAAGGTACATCCAAAAGAGAAGTTGCTTTCAAAGTTGTGAAGAGAGAAGGAACATCTGATCAACACAGTGAATCTAAGGAAGAAGAAGCAAACTTTGTGAGAAAGATGAAGAAGGGTTCAGGTAAGTATAAAGGTAAGTTACCTTTCAATTCCTTTAAATGTGGAAGAATTGGTCATTATGCTTCTAAATGTCCTTTTGGAGAAAATGAAAATAGCAGCAAGGGTTTTAAAAGGAGTAACTATTGACCTATTATCCTCAATCCAAAGTCAAATGGTCCACATGGATATCCATATGCTAGTTGACTGCAACTTTGACCGTGAATATCTCCTTCATCTTGAGGAATTTCCACATGATCCAAAGGGAAAAAGTGCTTAGAATTTCCTCCTCTTTCATTTGGTGGGCTTTTTGGGGGGATATTCTCATTTCAAAATATGATCCCAATTTCACGATCCAAATGTTCACATCCGGATATCAGGATGGTTGCCAACTGGAAAAGGATATGCAAACTCGGCTGACAAGACACATCTGGAGCCGAATTCAAATGTTGTAAAAGTTTCTCAAATACATATATTTGTTGCATTTATGGCTGTAGGTTAGTGATTCAGTAGTTCACATTAAAGACTCAAAATATCTTTCAACTGCTCAATGGATCCAGATATTTTCCTGCATCAAAGTCTTGTAGGTGGACGTCTCTTCTGGCGGGGATATTTTTTGACAAAGCCCATGGGGCAATTTATTGTAACCTAATTAGGTCATTTGAAATCAGATGCTATAAATGCATGAATGTAAGATGTAAAAAGGGTTGGAAATGCTTATGTATTCCAAACAGGACTTTCCTCTGCTATAACCGTGCCTCTTGATCACTACATATGGTTTTTACTTCTTCATGCTTTTAACTCTGTGTAGCTTAGAATTGGCTATTGTTTGTGAATGTTTAAATTCCTGGCAATCCATTCTTTACCTCTATTACAATCTTCATGATCTATGTAAGACTATCAGTTGTATTTATTTATTTGTGCATCTCTGCTCTGTGAATGTTCTTTATTCAAACTTGGTGTATCACCTTCCCTTTACTTTCAGTTTTACTCCCTCTTCCTCTTTTCTTAAACAGGTGGATAGATTAGGTTTAGTCTTGGGTTAGCTGAATCTCTCATTCAGAAAAGGAACCAACCTCTCTCTAGAGATTCGACCTCCCTATAGGGTCCCACACCTAGAGGTCGTCTCAATGTTTCATTAGATTGTTGTAGCCCTAAAAGCCTTCAACACTAGGTACAAATCTATGTGACAACAATTTCTGGCACGCCTGGTGGGATCAAAAGAAGAATGAATTAAGCTGATAAAATGGTGTTCTTCTCAGTACTCTGCATCTTGGCAGACATTTCATGCACCTAGCAACTCTACAAGCTACTTGTTCTAATCAGTGCCATCTTTTATGCATGTGTAAACTAGGGCATCTTCCAGAGGTAACTTCTAGTTCACTGAATTATCTAATGTTGCTTCAAGGAGAAGGTCTAGGTTATCTAGGTCTCTTGTGAGAAGGGGTGGCACCTCTGTTTTACCTCTTTCAAGGGCTCAATCCACACCCCCTCCTGTTAGGTTTCATTATAACATAAGAAGCTTGCATATCCCTAGATTGAATCTGAACATTCCTAGGATGGCAAGGAATTTGCCTTATGTAACTTTCAATGGAGGAAGTCCATTAGATTTGGCTGCATACAATGATATACTAGCCATAGCCCTGAAAAGTGTTTCACCCTTCACAGATGATGGTTCTATAACTCCTGCTGAGCACATCAAAGATATATCTAGTGTATTCTTAGTTCATCATATCTAGCATGAGGATGTTGCTATCAGGCTCTTGGTATCATCCTTTAAGGGAGAGCTCTTGAATGGTTTAGGGACTTGAACCTCACTTTAATACATACTTGGGATGAAATGGGAGAGTCCCTCTATAAGCAATTTGGAGAGAGGATAGATAATGTTTCATTGCTTGAGTAGTTGACAACAATCAAGAGATCCCCAAGTGAGATGCTGATAGATTTTAATTTCAGATTCTAGAAGACGTGGGGAAGACTTCCAACCACCCTCATGCCATCTTCATAGGGTGCTTTTATATACTTTTTCAAGGCTTTAAATCCCAATATTGCAATAATGATGCAGGCTATGGGGGTTGAGACTCTACCAGCTGGTTATGAGATAGCTCTTAAAGCTAAAAATTGTTTAATATAGGCTGAGAAGATTGCTCCCAGACCTCCGATGCCACTTTTTCTAGAGTTGCCTTCATCATCCCAGCAGCCCATTATTGCTTCCATCCTAGAGCCTAAAGCTACGACTTCCTCTCGCTCCCAAAAGGAAAATGAAAAGGAAGCCCTCCTCACCACCATGGCTAGCAATATCACTACTATAGCTAAGCAAATTGCCACAAAAACCTATCAGGATTACAATCAGGGGTAGTCATCTAACCAAAATTGGAACCAATGGTACAATCCTAATAGAAATTAGAACTGAAACCAAGGTTATCAGTATAATAGATACCAAAATCCTACCCCTACACAACCCTTGCAAACTATTTAACCCATCCAACAAATACCAACTATGAATCCAGTTAAGGCTTTAGTCCCTACTCAAAATAATCTTTCTCACAAGGTAGATTGGTACTATTCCTATAACCAGCCTCATAATCAGTCCACTTGTGTTTCTGGGGCTTAAGAAAGTGCTTTAATGGTCCAAAATTTTTACATCCAGCTGCCATCGTTATCAGAGGCAGTAAATAGCAACCTTGAAGTATCAAAGGAAGCTACCTTTGATGCCAATATGATGCTATGGACTACTAAAGACTTTTGTGCCATCAATTAGCCTATGGACAATGTTGTTATTCCTATTGCAAACAACATCAGGTTAAAGAAGAGGTGGTTTGAGACTAGCCCTATGCCTGCTATGTTACAAAAAGAGCTTGTCCCAAAGGCCAAGGTGGCTAGTGGCACAAGTCCAATTTAGAAAAGCAGATCTACTACTACAAAAGAAACTTTATCAGGCTTAAAGGTACCTGATCTAGCTGCGAAACAACCAAAAAGGGGAACATGGATTTCCTCAATGCACAAAGTAGCTACTATTCCATTAAAAATTGTGGAACAGATGAAGAAAACAAATATAAATGTCTCCATGTGTGAAGTAATGTCCATCCCTTCTCAGAGGGATCTGTTATAAGAAGCCTTAAGGCACTTCCCATCTGCTGAGTCAGCAGCATCAAATCCATCAACTAGGAAAAAAGAAAAGGCCCCTGCCAGTCTTATGCAACCAAGTGGAGGACAAGAAAGTATAGTGAAGAAACCGCCTCCTTTCTACTTGTCTTTGATCATTGGCAAATTTTTAGTACACAATTGCATGATAGACTCTGGGACTACTATTTCAGTCATGCCCAAGAATATTGTGGATGCATTAGGCATCAAGTATACCTCTCTTTCATCAGGAGTATTACAGTTGGATGCCACCTCTGTGAACACTATAGGATTGATCAAGGGACTGGACTTGACTCTACATGCATGTCCAAACCTAACTTTTAAGCAGGACATATCAGTCATTGATCTTCTTTCTTTGTCATCTGTCTATCAAGAGACTTCATAGCCAAGGTAGGTGGTTACCTATCTTCTGACTGGTCTCATATGTTAATGAGGACCAAATATGGTACACGGTTCACCATCAAGGCTGAACTAATTTCAGATTATCATATGGAGAATTACGACCACAACCTAGTGAACCCACATGTCATGATTCAGGGAGAGGAAGCACATGACTCAAAACCTATTGAGGCAAAACCTTCACCTCTTCCTATCCATGACCTATTTTTAGATGAGTGGGAAAGGGATCATGAAAATTTTGACCCTTATGATACCATTGAGGCAACTGACTTGGGCAACTACATGATCCATGAAGGGGGTTCTTCAGTCCCTTCTCTACTCAAGCCAGATGATGACTCCAATGGCCCATGGAAGATGTTTTTTGATGGTGCAAAGAGTAGAAATGGAGCTGGTGTAGGTGTTTTGCTAGTCTCATCGACTAGTAAGAAGTTGCATATTGCTCATAGGTTGCATTTTTCTTGTATGAATAATGTAGCAAAGTATGAGGCATTGGTCCATGACATGTTGATTATTGATAAGGAAAATATCAAGCATCTGGAGGTCTTTGGTGATACTGAATTGGTGGTTAACCAAGTCAGAGAAAGATGTGTAACAAAAAACTAGCTTATAAGAGCTTACAGACATAAAGTTTGGGATCTGTTTGAGAGTTTTGATGCTCTCAACCTGTAGGTGATCCCAAGAAAACTGAATGCTGATATTAATCAATTAGCGACGGTGGGAGCTCAATTTTCCCCACCTATAGATTTATTTTAGGGTCCCGATCAGCATGTGAAAATGGTCATCAAGCCCTCTATTACTGACAATAATATTCATTGGCAAAATTTTGATAGTGATGAGCAAATCGCATGCTTCATCCAGAATGAAGCCTAGTTCTCTTCAAGGGTGTAACCTAGATTATAGGAATCCTATGGTGATTAGATCATCTAGCTCAAATCAAACAAGTTGCCCAAGGGTCTAGTTACTCTTGAGGCCATCTTCAGCCACGATGATGAATTCAGGGGTGAGAAAAATAACATGACCTTCAAGAAAGGAGATTACCAGAAGGTAACTATCGCCCAAGACAAAGAGTTGCTACTAGGAAAGGTACGTGGCAATGTAGAAGAGCAGGAATTCATAAGACTTGCCCAAAAGTACAATGATGTCCTAGCATGGACATATGAGGATCTTAAAGGATTCAATCTAGATGTGGCTCAACATGCCATCGATCTGGATCCCAATTACAAGTTAATTGACCGAAAGCAGTGGTCTATAAATCCAAAAATTGAGCCACTCATGAGGAAAGAGCTTGCTAAGCTCATACAAGCAAGGATTTTCTTCCCTATCAAGTATTCTACTTGGGTGGCTAATCTAGTGCCTGTGAGAAAAAAAATAGAGAGATTAGGCTCTGTGTAGACTTCAAGGACCTGAATCGAGCCTCCCTGAAAGATCATTACCCTCTGCCCTCTATGGATCAAATTTTGCAAATAGTTGCAGGGGCAGAGAGGTTTTCATTATTAGATGGCTTCTCTGGCTATAACCCGATAATTGTCAAAGAGGAGGATAGATATAAGATGACATTCACAACCAAAAGGAGAATCATGGCATATGCAAAAATGTTAGTTGGTTTGTCTAATGTTGGTGCCACATTTCAAAGGGAGATGGATATTGCTTTTAAAGGATTCATAAACAAGTTCATCCTAATTTATCTAGATGACATTACAGTTTTCTCCAGGAAGGGAGAAAATCATATGGAGCATCTGGAGAAAGTTTTCCAGAGATGCAAAGAGTTTGGGGTGTCTCTGAACCCCAAGAAATGTATTTTTGATGTTGCCCAGGGTAAGATTTTGGGCCATATAGTGTATGAGGATGGAATATCCATAGACCTTGATAGAACATATGCCCTGCTTTCTCTTCCTCTACCTTCTCACAAAAAGGCTTTGCAATCATTTCTAGGTAGATCAACTTTGTTAGGAAGTTCATCCCTAACTGTGTTGGCTTGGTGAAATATCTAACCCTTATGCTCAAGAAAGATGCAGTCTTTAGATGGACTAAAGAAGAGAAGGATGGTTTTGAAAAGATCAAGGAAGAGATTGCCTAGGTGCCTACTCTCATGAATCCAAATTATGAGAAGGATTTTGTCTTCTATGCATATGGAGGAGAGAAGAGTATTGTTGTTGTCTTGATGCAACAAAATAAGCATGGACTAGAGTAGCCTCTAGCTTTCTTCAGTCAAACCTTGAAGGATTATGAGGTCAGCTATAGCCCCATGGATAAATAGGTATTTGCCATTATTAGAGCTTTAAATAAATTCATATATATGTTGGCAAATAATCATATTAAAGTTTTAGTTTCTCATCCTAGTGTGAGAGATTACATAATGGGGATTGAGATTAGTGAAAAGAGATCCAGTTGAGTCACTAAGATCTTGGAGTATGATGTGATCATCAAAGCCACTAAGTTGATTAGAGGCAGAGGATTATGTGAACAACTAGCTCAGACATCAGTGAGTGAAGTCAATTCATCTTACCATTTGAATGAGTAGGAACATTTAGCTGAGTCATCAGTTATGAGCTCTTAGACAATAGATATGGCTAGTTTCCTATCCACTAGTGAGTATCCTTATGGACTGGACAGAACCAAAAGAAGACATTTCAGGTTGCAGTCTATCCCTTATGCTTTGGTAGATGGTGTTCTCTTCAAGAGAAACTTGGATGGAGTCTTACTGAGGTGCATAGAATCAGATCAGGTTGATAGACTTCTTGATGAGTTTCATGCTGGCCCAGCTGGTGGCCATTTCTCTGCTAGAGCTACAGCAATGAAAATAATGAGGGCAGGTTAGTTTTGGCCCACATTATTCAACGATGCCTATGTATGGGTAAGAGGATGCAAAGAGTGTGCTCTCTTTGTAGGAAAAAGAAGATTGACAACACTCCCACTCCACCCTATTCAGGTTGACCAGCCCTTCTCATAATGGGGATTAGATTTTATCAACATGATAAATCCCTCTTCCAGTGCTAGCCACAAGTGGGTTTTGACTGCAATGGATTATTCACCAGGTGGGTTAAAGCAGTCCCACTCAAGGAGGCCATTGAGTCATATATCATGGAATTCTTGGAAGAAATCATGACAAGGTTTGGAACTCCTCATACTATTATTTTTGATAATGTAAAAGCATTCACTGGTTTTAGGATTGCTAATTGGGCTCTTAAGTACAATGTGTTTTTAAAGACTTCATCCAACTATTACCCCCAAGGTAATGGGCTAGATGAATCCACCAATAAGAACCTAATCAGGATCCTGAGAAGGACCATGGAGACAAACCAGAGGCAATGGCACAATAAGATCAGATTAGCTTTTTGGGCTGATAGGATCACATACAAGAGATCCATTAGAAACTCTCCTTTTGTTCTGGTGTATGGAAGAGAGGCTAGATGGACTATATCCTTAGAGCTTCCTACACTAGACTTAGCTCATCAATTAGAGCTGGAAGGAGAAGATGCAAGGTCTGTTAGGATGGCCAAATTGACTGAATTAGAAGAGAAAAGATAGAAAGCCATGATCACACTAGAAGAACATCAGCTACAGACAAAGAAGTATTTTGACAAGAAAGCCAAAGTCCATACCTTCAAAGAAGGTGATCTTGTCCTGAAATGGGATGTAGACTGAGCCAAATCATAAGGCCACACCAAGTTTGATCCACTTTGGAGTGGGCCTTATGTCATCATCAGCTACAAGCAAGCAAATGCCTTCATTCTCTCAAGGCTGGATGGTGAAATTCTCCCGATCTTAGTCAATGGGATCCATCTCAAACCTTACCATTAAGGTTGGTTTGAGATTTTGTACATATTATTTTAGTCTATTTCTGCTTTAGGTTTCCCTTTCCCTAAGTGCTTTTGCATAGGCTGCATTGTCATTAGGAGAATGCAGGCCTCTTTTCTTTTGAGTGTTTTAGGAGGCAAGTTTCAGTTGTCTTGACCTACTTCTTTCCTCTTTTGGACTTTGTGCCCAATGGATGTGTAGGGCCACTGGTCTAATTGTTTAGCAGGCAAACAACCCCAAGAGGTTGCCAAAATTTTGACCTATTTTCCTCCATCCATAGTCAAATGGTCCACCTTGAATATCTCCTAGATATCCCTTGGGATATGGCCCTACAAGCCTTACATCCTTCAAAACCCAATGATCCACATTGTAAAAATCCCTAAAAATCCATCTAGAGAATCCTTGCAAAAAACCCAGAAAACCCCAGAAACCTTTTGGCTTTAATGCCTTCCTTCACAGGGATTTTCCATCTTTTACTTAGTCATTTTGGCATGGATATCTTGGTGACATCATCTGGATCTTAGCTAACATCCCAAATATTATCTTAATTTCTCAGACCTTAGCTAAGGTCTCGATATCCCCTTCATATTTGGACCTTAGTTAATATCTAGATGTTTTCAAAACGTCTGGATCTTAACTAATATTCGGGTCCTTCACGCACGAATGTGCAGACCCTTGTGAAGATGACGATGATGTCATCCTAATATTTCCTAATATCCAGATCCTAAGTTAAATGTCCATGACCTTGAGAATGTCCTGATGATGTCATCTAGACCCCTCTCCAAAGAAGTGCATATGATGATGATGTCATCCAGACATTCTGCCTCTGGTATATCATCCTGCAGTGCTAATATCTTGATGACGTCATCCAGATCCCCTCTTAAACGAAGCTCTTCATGCCGATGACATCACCAAGATATTCATAAGAGGCATCCAGATATCACATAGCCCGTAGGCCACTGAAGCTGATGTCACCTTCCTTATGCACGACTACGGGATGGGGGCCACATGGAGGGCTTAGCATGCTTCCGCAGAGCCAAATGAAGGTGGCTCATTTTCTACTATGGGCCTGCGAAATGAGGACATGTGTAAAGTGTATCAGGGGTCAATAAGGATCAGATGGTAGTGCAGTGTTGTAGGAGAATCTTTTCTGCTGGGAAGTTTTTGTGCACGGCTGGGAAATGATGACACGTGGATATCCATATGCCAATTGACCGCAACTTTGACCATGAATATCTCCTTCATCCTAAGGAATTTCTACATGATCCAAAGGGAAAAAGCGCTTAGAATTTCCTCCTCTTTCATTTGGCATGCTTTTGGGGGGGGATATTCTCATTTCAAAATATGATCCCAATTTCATGATCCAGATGTGCACATCCGGATATCAGGATGGTTGCTGATTGGAAAAGGATATGTAGACTCGGACGATAAGACACATCTAGAGCTGAATTGAAATGTTGTAAAAGTTTCTCAAATGCAGATATTTGTTGCATTTATGGTTGCAGGTGAGTGATTCAGCAGTTTGCATTAAAGACTCAATATTTTTTAGCTAGTTGATGGATCCAGATATTTTCCTGTGTCAAAGTCTTGCAGGTGGACGTATCTTCTAGCAGGGATATTTTCTAACAGAGCCCATGGGGCAATTTATTGTAACCTAATTAGGTCATTTGGAATCAGATGTTATATATGCATGAATGTAAGATGTAAAAAGGGTTGAAAAATAGTTAGTCTTATGCTTCTATATTCCAAACATGACTTTCCTCTGCTATAACCATGCCTCTTGATCAATACATATGGTTTTTACTTCTTCATGATTTTAACTCTATGTAGTCTTAGAATTGGCTATTGTTTGTGAATGTTTGAATTCCTAGCAATACATTCTTTACCTCTATTAAAATCTTCATGATCTATGTAAGTTTATCAGCTGTATTTATTTATTTGTGCATCTCTGCTCTGTGAATGTTCTTTATTCAAACCTGGTGTATCACCTTCCCTTTACTTTCAGTTTTACTCCCTCTTCCTCTTTTCCTAAATAGGTGGATATATTAGGTTTAGTCTTAGGTTAGTTGAATCTATCATTCAGCAAAGGAACCAGCCTCTCTCTGGAGATTCAGCCTCCCTGTAGGGTCCCACACCTGGAGGTCATCTCAATGTTTCACTAGATTGTTGGAGCCCTAAAGCCTTCAACACTGGGTGCAAATCTATGTGACAACAGTAACTTTAAAAGGAACCTCCTTTCCAAAGAAGACTATAGCTCCTCAGAAGAAATAGATCACTACTCATCAGATGATGAAAGAGGAGAATCCTTATTCATGGCCATGGTAATCTCTGATGTTTTAACAAGACTATAAATGAAGAAGAATGTGAAGTTGATTTTGAAGGTGAACTTATTTTTGCACTAGAAGACTTGGAATGTGAAAGGAAAGAGAACAAAGAACAAAAGGCCCTAATTGAAGCTAAAACAAATGAATGCACAAAAATTGAGAAAGAAATCATGTCACTCAGAAAAGAATTGGAGAAAGCAAAGTCTAGAAATCCAGATGATCCTGAAGGAGCCGATCTCATTCCAGTCATGTCTCAAAGAAGAAGGTATGAAAGACCTTTCCATACAAGATAGAGCTTCATAAATAGGTTTAATTATGCATTCTTTGGTTATTGTTTCATCTGCAAAAATATGGTCATAAGGCTATGGAGTGGAAGTCTAGTATGAATAGAAGGAATTTTGTAAGTAGGAATCCTCTTGCTTCTCTAGTGGATGTCAATGTGATATGTCATATCTGCAACATTGTTGTACATATAGCAAGATATTAAAGAAGTGGATTAACAAAATTAAAAACTTAGATGGTAGATGTTACTGAGCAAGACAAGGAGAGTGACACTTCCAAAAGACAGGAGACAAATAATGAGGCTGAAAATTCAATGATTGTCCAAACAACATTTCATGCTCAAGGGCAAAAAAATATCTAGGTAATAGACGGTGGTTGTTCAAGCCACATGACATGTGATGAGAGAAAACTCATCAAGATTGCTAAGTGGAATGGCAGATGAATCAAGTTTGGAGACAATTCATCTACAAAGATTTGTGGAAAAGGTACATAAGTATTGATGGAAAATCTAAAACAGAATATGTTCTATATGTATAAGGTCTCAAGCACAATCTTCTCAGTGTAAGTCAGATGTGCAACAAAGGATACAATCTCATATTTCATGAACAAGGATGTGAAATTAGAAGAGCAAATTTAGGTAAACTGGTAGCAGAAGGTGCTAGGACAAAAAACAACTTGTATAACCTAAAGGGTGTTAATGGAATAAGTTGTCTTCTAGGATAGACAAATGAATGCTGGTTATGGCACAAAAGGATGCGACACATAAATTTTGACAATCTTGTGAAAATGAACTCCATGCAAGTAGTAAGAGACATGCCAATGATCACCAATCCTGCAAGCACCTTATGTAAAGAATGTCATATTGGGAAGCAGACAAGGATTAGATTCAAGACCAAATAGTATTTTTCTACAAGGCCATTGGAACTGATTCATACTAACTTGTGTGGACCTACCAGGACAAAGAGTCTTCAAGGTGAGAGGTATTTTATGTTATTCATTGATGATTACTCTAGGATGACATGGGTTACATTTTTAAAAGAGAAATCATAATCTTTCAATAGGTTTAAGATTTTCAAATCCATGGTTGAAAATGAAATGAATTATAGACTCAAGTGCTTAAGGTATGATAGAGGTGGTGTGTTAACATCAAGTGAGTTTGAGGAATATTGTGAAGATCATGGAATAAAGAGGCATTTTTTTACTGCAAGAAATCCTTAGCAAAATGGAGTAGTGGAAAGGAAGAATAGAACTATCCAAGAGATGAAAAGAACTATGTTGAATTAAGCCAAGCTGCCTGATGTATATTGGAAAGAAGCAATCCATACTATTGTCTATATCCTTAACAGAGGACAACTAAGGGTGAACAACACCAAGACACCATATGAGCTATGGAATGGAAGACCAACTTTTATCAAGTATTTCAAAGTTTTTGAAAGAAAATGCTACATCAAAAGTGATGAAGAAGGTTTGGGAATGTTTGACTCAAGATTTGATGAAGGAATTTTTCTTGGATACTCAACTAGAACCAAAGCTTAAAAATGCTACAATAAAAGATTGAGGAAGATAGTTGAGAGTGTAAATGTTAGTGTTAATGAAGAGTCACATCCAATCACATATGAGCAAGAAGACTGCTATTCAGATGAATCTGCTTGCACAGAAGAAGAAGAAGTTGAAGAAAAGGAAGAAACACAAGAGAAGGTCATCTCTCAAGAGGAGTAGGTAGATAAGAGACTAAGAAGGATGACAATGATTGTTCAAATAGGGGGAGCTTGTATGTTTTTGCAGGTACAGAGGAAGACAATTAGCCCTTTTCCCTTGATGTCAAAGGGGGAGATGATTTGCATAATCAGGTTAGTGTTGTCATCAATGAAAAAGGGGGAGATTGTTGCATATGTTGTCATTGATATCAATAGAGTTGTGATGGAGACAGAATACTGGTATGTATGATGTCAACAGAATGGTGATTGAAGTGATGTTAGAAGAGTAAGTGATTAGAAGTGTTGTGAGATGGAAAGCATAGTGATGTGTAGATGTTGTCAAAGTAAGTGATGTTCAAAGGAATAAACAAAGGAGTGGTGATCAGAGAAGTTGTGAGGTGAAGGATATGGTGATGGAAGTCATGAGCAGGATGGTGGATCAGTATCATCTGTACACAGTTGTACCTTATTTTTTGAAGTTCATTGACATATGAAAGTTGCCAAGAAGAAGTTGTGGTTTCTTGTTTTTGATGAAAAGAGTTGTGTATGTGTTCTATGGTGTTGTGAATGTTGCATTCATTATCTCTTGATGAAAAGCATTGCATGAGATATCAAGGGAAGTGTACAAGGTTTCAATTGATAGGAAGTACTAAAGAAGCTTAAGAGAATGCTCTGCAGTTACATCCCTCTTTTTGGAATCGATTATGCTATTTATTTTCTTGCAAATTTCAGTAATATAATATGTTGTGGACAACATGGAAACTAATGATTTATTATACAAAGTTAGTTCTATGAAATTTTAGAATCTATTGATTATGATCAATGTGATATTGTTGACTAAATGTCCTTTTTGTTAAGTAAAATGATGTTTTGGATATATTATGCTTTGATTTGAAACATAGGTGCTTTGACCACAAAATTGTATGTGAGATTGTCGTTGCAGGAACAGGTGGACCATGTTCGACAGGAAGAGAAAGTATCTTTGAGAGAGAGTATAGACTCTAGAAATTAACCATGGGTGTTTGTTACAGAAAACGCCAAACAGGTAGTTAAACCTTGAAGCCATCAATTAAGTCTTGTTTGTCGGCTGGGATAGTTAAACCAGATGTCGACGTCTGAAGATAAGGTGTAACGTTCTTTTCGTAAGTCATCATATTGAATCTTGGAATCGATGATGTTGTCATAAGTCCACCAAGGCAAGTCGACTTATATAAACGATTATTATTTCATTTATAGGTAATTAAATGAATCTACTTGTGGCGGATTCGTGAATCACGTCTCGTAGTCGAAAGATGCGAGAAGTCATTTTGTGCGTCTAACGATTTAGAAACCTTGTGATGCGTTACGACCAATCCATCGTGATTACCGTAGAAACGCGTCGAACTTGTGTTGTGAATCTATTCTTTTTGGAGATCGATGAATGTCGATTTTGAAGCCATAGCGTGTAATAAATTGTTTTGGTCATTGTTGGGAATGAGTCTTTGTCTTCTAGCTTTGACCACGAGATATTATCGATCTAACCTTGAGTTTCCTTATTTAAGTTGGTCTTTATCTCTTTTCTTTTTCGACCAAACAGTTGCTCTAGACATTTCTTAACCGCCGTCTTGTCAAGTTTAACCCCACATTTAGCTTTTAGTTGCTCTTGGAGAATTAGATGCCTTATGTTCGAGTGAGATTTGATCAACGAAGTCCTCACCATTGATTGGATCTGTCTCAATGTGCTAAATATTTACCATAGTAATTCATGAACCTTTGGGCCTATGCATGCCAACATGAAGTGTGTCTCTATTCAAGCAAATGTGTGATGTAGAGATGCCAAGCGTGATGTATGCCTTGCAAGAATGGCTTAGATTTTATGCCATGTATTTTTTCTTCTTTCCTTGATATTCATGTTGTTTGATAAGTTTGCGCAACCTCAACATGTAGTGCACTATGTTCATCAAAACTAATATCTCCCATTATCGCAACATTATAAAAACCATTTCCATTCAAGTCTATACGATTAGCCTCATTATGTGAAGCTGATGCATGATCATGAATATCTACAACTTATATTATTCCTTTGATTATAAGATCTTAAATCTTATATTTGAGTGTAATGCATAGATTCTTTTTCTCCGTGGGTGCAAGAGGGAAGAGGTTATGCGTTGGTGTTAAGGGTGTAACCGTTTAATTATGGCAGAAGCTCCTTCTTCGTGGGTGCTGCAGAAGCATCAGTTGGCTGTTGTTTAGAAACCATAGGAAACTGCAGGTGGAGAGCTTTTTGTTGCGCTTTTTGAGGTATGAGTATGCGATGTGGAGAATTTAGTGGAATGGCGAGATGAAGGTTGTCTTTACTCCTTCACTGTGGTAAAGGGGTGATAGTTTTAGGAGTTTGAGAAAAGAAAGAGAGTTTTAAGAGATATTCCATCGACGGGGAAGAGGAAAAAGGGTAGTTTGTCATTGTTTAGAGTTTGAAACGGCAGAAATAACCATGGGATCCTCTTCATCGTGGTCAGCAGGAGGTTATGCGGTTGATACTTAGGTGTAACTGTGAGTTGAATGCCATTTACTCCTTGTTAGTGGGCAGGAGATAGGAGATAGGAGTTGATGAGTGGGCAGTCATTGCTTTTAGAGGGAAGAAAAATGGCTGAGAGGGGAGCTTTGGAATTAAAAAAGTTTCGCTTCATTGTGCACGGGGGAGATAAAAGAGTTTTGAAAACTAGAGGAGGACGACTAGCCAGAGGGGGACGTGGATAGGTGTGAAGAGAGTTGGGAATTTGCAACGTTCGCCAGGAACCTGCCACAGCAGTCTTCAACCCCGTCGACAGGTTCTTCTATCCTCTATCTTCACAGTCTTAGTCAGTTCTTGAGTCTCTTCATTGCATATGATGACAATGTCTTCTACTGTGATTTCTATGTTAAGTTATTCAATAAAATGGTATCATTATTGTGTTTTGATATTCGAAAACTCAGAAATAGTAGTATTGTTGTCTTTTAGAATACGTGAACTCAAAAACTATATCATTTCTTGTCATGGACAACACTGTATGATGAAAGAACACAGTTCTCTAATGGTCCACACATCTAGGAACGAACACTACATGTTGCAAAATGTAAATTACCTTTTTCAAATGATTGGCAATGACGTATGATCAAAGAGTTTCCTTTAAGACTGTATTATCAACTTAAAACTGCCCTCGGTGCCCTTGAAACGATAGCTCCACAGCGAGAAAACACATTGCTCCACGTGCATGTTGTGTAGGAGTTAAAACCACAGTTTTTAAGCATGTTTTGATGTAAAATTTAGTGTGTTTGACAGCCGGAGATGTAGTTGTAAACAGCTAGTGTCTTATCCGTCTTATATCTTTAGTTAGAGGTTGACCATGTGGTTGGTCATCTCTAATGTCGTAGGAAAGATTTCCAACCCCTTATTATCTTATATACGACTCTTATCTCTATGCACCATGTGAAACAAATTGACTTGGAAAGGGGAGTAGAAAGTTAAAGTATCTGTTTTGGTCGAAAGCCGTCATGTTTTTGTAATAAACAAATAGGGTGGGAAAAACCCGCATTAAAGTCTAGATTACGTTGCATGCGATGGTTCTAGTATTGTTTTATTTTGTAGACCTTATGAGTCTAAAATCCTTAAATTCTGGGATAATGGGAAGTTGTTTTAGATACTTGAGTATGTTGTACAAACAGGGGAACCGAGTAAACAAGTATGAAACCACTTAGGAGTGGGTGTTATTAAACATTGTTAAATACAAATATGGGAGTTTGAAACTATAAACTTGGATAGAGTAAATGTAGCGCCATGCGCTATTGAAGGAGAAAATCCTAAATCCTTGAGGTCATCGAGGTCGACATTTGTTTAAACTTTACAAATAGGAAACTGTAGGATTTCGATCAGTTCAAGTCGAGTAGGGTGGGTGAACTAAGTACATGCATTCTTAGAACTCTATTTAAAAACAAATCCTTTGGCCAAGGTGGTGTACTATCCTCAAGTGCATCGAATGTTCACTGTGACTGCATGGCGTTTCTTGTGGAGAGTCGTGCATGACTAGAGGGTATCTAGGGATCTACACGATAACAAGACACATAAGTTACAACACCAGAGCTTAGATGGCAAACACCGATGGTTATCCTAAGTCTATCCTCTTGAGTAGGGTAGGGCCACTTCTGGTTAGGAAGGAGTGCGGGAGACCGACGGTCTATGGTTGGAGGTTAAGCTCCTTGAAGATACTTTCTCTTCCAAATATTGAGGATTGCCGAGTCTTGAATGTGATGGGTCAACAATCGAGATGCAGGTTAATGGTATGTTTTCAATATATTATTTGTTTCAAGAAAATTTCAAAATGTTTGTAAACAAAATGTTTATTATATATCATTTCTTTCAGTTTTATGAAAATGAGATCATCTTTATGTTAAAGTGAAAAATGTTATACTTAGTAATAGATAAGTTCTTTTGTATTTGATTACCTAGTTAAAAAAAAATTTTACCTTTGTGAAAACCTAGTTTTTATTGTCAATTTGGATATGGATGTTACATATGGTATCAGAGCTAACTAGGTTCAGCACTAGGGCTGATGAGTCCACTAACCTGATTAGGAAATCAACATTATGCCGGTAGCTAATGATTTGATTTATTGTGCCAGGATGGTATACACCAAGAAAACCGCAAGAAAATCCTTCACGGGTAAGAAGCGTTATCTGCAAGCTAGGCTGAAACGGCTTGCGATGATCAAGACCATTGAGAAAACTAATGACGAAAATGACATTTGGCTTGATGATGTGGAAACCTTAGCCAATGCAATGTCATGACTTAAGCGAGTGAGGAGAGAACTCCTAGAGGGAGCAGCGACGGCAGCTCGAATCATGATCAACTGCTGCCCCAGGATTGTAACTGATAGTGTACCTGTTAGTGTACCTGAGAGTGTACCTATTACTATACCCATGATCACTAGAGATCCTCGTGTGTACCTAGAGCTAAGATTATTGAGCTATCTTCTGATAGTGAGTCTGAGGGGTATACACCTCATGATTATGTGTCAGACAATGAATCTGAAGGTTACACTCCACTAGATAATACTGAGTAAAAACATGAGATATGTCTATCTCTAATGATGTTGAAACAATTTTGCAAAATGAATAAAGACAAAATTTTGGTTTGAGAACAATTATGATTATGATCAATTGTTGTGTTCTTTTAATGATATTTAATATAATAAGTGTAAAACTGATTAGTATATGTTTAATCAAGTGTGAAACTAAACTAGCATGGACCAATCAGAGTTTAACGAGGGGGAGGATCGGGAAGGTCATAACTCTCGGGAAAACTCCACTGACAAATTGGATAGGATTCTAAACATGCTTACTGAAACCAAGGAAAGGTTGAACAAACTGGAAAGGAAAATGGATGAAACTAGCAACACAGAGGGTGGAAACGAGAACTCACATTATACAAGCAAGAGTAAACATTGGGAAAATGGCACGTTAAGTGAACATCCTGAAGACAATGAAGCCCAAAGAAAAACCAAGGATAAACTTGCATTAGAGTTATCTAAGGATATGAAGAAGGTTAATCCTCCAAAGTTCGATGGAACGAAAACTGGAGATGCAACAGAAGCATGGTTAATGGAGATGGAGAAATATTTTGAGATCAGAAATTACTCTGAGGTTACTAAAGCCGTGTGGGGAGCCTATCAGCTATCTGGGGAAGCGTCCACTTGGTGGATGAATAAGAAAATGGAGCTGGAATTAAGTCCCTTGAAGGTGACATGGGATGAGTTCGTGGAACTATTCCGAAAATGGTGGTTACCTCAGTTATATTTTGATCAGAAGTTAACAAATTTCCAAAACCTCGGGCAAGGTGAACTATCTATGGTCGAATATGCAGAAAAATTCACTAGACTACTGAAGTATGTCCCTCAATACCAAAAGGATGAAAGGTTCCGAATCAGAAAATTCATCATGGGACTCAATCCTCGGATCGGCGGTGAGGTGGAGGTGCATGGTCCAAGCACAATGGATCAAGTTTATGAAAAGGCAATTAAACAAGAGCAGAAGATCAAATCTATCTCTGCTTATCGTGATAAGAAACGCAAGAAGTTTGATAAGAACTACAACGATCAGTTTTTTAAAAGGAAAAGTGAGAAGGGATATGGAAACAGGAGGTTTGATAAGGGAAATCGAAAGAATCAAGGGGGATTTGGTAATGGGCGAAGAGGTGAAGATTATAAAAGAATGCTAATTTTAAGAAGAATGATGATTCTGCAAGTAGGCCATCTGAGAAGCGAGGACCTATAGGAGGATGCTTTTCTTGTGGAGGAGATCATTATGCCAACCGTTGTCCTAACAAGAAGTAGAATGGGAAGCCTAGGAACACGGAACTTCCTTTGCAACAGGAAGCATTTCAGCAAAGGATTCATGCCGCTCTTGACAATCGACAAGCGGAGTATCAGATCACCCCTATTGAGATGACAGGTACCTTATTTGGAGTTCCTGTTTCTATTCTATTTGATACTGGTGCAACAGAAAATTTTGTGTTACCTAGAGTCTTAGGTAAATTTTCTAGAAAAGTTGGTTTTATGTCAAAACCATGGATAGTAGAGTATGCAAATAACTCCAAGGCTCAGGTAGAGCAATGTTTATTCAAAGCTAAGATTGATGTTTCTGACTTCACCACTGAGGCAAATTTATATGTAGCACCTTTAGGGTCCTACGATGTTATCCTAAAAATGAATTGGTTGTGGAAACATCGAGCCAAAGTAGATTGTTTTCATAAAACCATTGAGTGTCTAGATGAGATGGGCAAAACAGTAAATCTCCAAGGAATACAAAGGGAAATAAGGGTTAGATCCATTTCTTCAAAACAACTAAAACGGGCTAGGCGAAAGGGATGTCAACTTTTTGTAGTCAAAATGGACCTAGTAGAGGAAACCTTGGAGAAACAAACATTTGAGGAAAGATATCCATATCTAGGCAACATCAGGGATGTATTTCCTAAGGAGTTACCAGGCTTGCCTCCGAAGAGAACATTTGACTTTGGCATAGATATTAAACCAAGGTCGGAGCCAATCTCTAAAGCTCTGTATCATATGACTACGACTGAACTTATGGAATTAAAAGCTCAGTTGCAGGAGCTATTGTCTAAGAATCTAATTAGGCCAAGCGTATCACCATGGGGAGCCCCATTTATATTTGTCAAAAAGAAAGATGGAACTCTCAGGCTGTGTATAGATTATAGGATGCTTAACAAGGCGACAATAAAGAACAAGTATCCCTTGCCACGTATTGATGATCTATTTGACCAAATGCGTGGTGCATCAGTCTTTTCTAAGATAGATCTGAGATTTGGATACCACCAGTTAAGGTTGAAAGATGAAGATATTCCCAAGACAGCATTTAGAACGAGGTATGGTCATTATGAGTTCACAGTGTTGCCGTTTGGATTGACCAATGCACCTGCTGCTTTCATGAATCTCATGAATAGTGTATTCAGAGATTGTCTTGATAAGTTTGTGCTAGTTTTCATTGATGATATTCTGATCTATTCCAAAAATGAAGAGGAGCATGCATGACATCTTCAAATAGTCTTGCAATGATTAAGAGAACACAAATTGTATGCGAAACTCTCAAAGTGCACCTTCTTTTAGAAAGAAGTACATTATTTGGGGCACATAATATTAGCCGATGGGATATTAGTTGATCTGGCCAAAATAAAAGCTATTATGGAATGGCCTGAACCTACCAATGTGTCAGAGGTACGAAGTTTCATGGGATTGGCAGGGTATTACAGGAAATTTGTGTTGAATTTCTCAAGCATTGCTAGCCCAATTACCTCCTTGCAGAGAAAAGGAAAAAGGTTTGTTTGGACAGATGAATGTCAAAAGGCTTTTGACTTGTTAAAAGAAAAATTAACAACCGCTCCAATTCTGAAAGTTTCAGATCCTGAGGGAGAGTTTGAGGTTATCACTGATACCTCGGGGGAAGGATTGGGAGGTGTGCTTATGCAAGATGGCAGGGTAGTAGCCTATGAGTCAAGGAAACTAAAAAACTATGAGCAGAACTACGCTCCTCATGACCTAGAGATGGCAGCAGTGGTTCATGCCCTTCAGATGTGGCGACATTATTTGTTGGGAAGGACTTTTATTCTAAAATCTGATCATCAAAGCCTTCACTACATATTCACACAACCTAATCTAAATGCAAGGCAAAGGAGATGGTTGGAATTAATATCAGATTATGAATTTGAAATTTCTTATATCAAAGGCAAGGAAAACCGAGTAGCTGATGCCTTAAGCAGAAGAAGGCACATAGCCTCTATAATCTCCATACATGCTAACTTTAAAGACTTAGTAATGCAAAACTTATCTGGAGATGAGTATTATGAACAAGTGAAACAGGCTCTGCACCTAAACCCTAAGGACCCAAGATATGACGGATTCAGTTTTGAATCCAATGGATTGATGAGATTCAAGGGAAGAATCTACGTTCCTGATTCAGTAGAACTTAGAAACCTTGTGTGGAAGGAAGTTCATTGTGCTCCTTACTCTGGACACCCTGGTGTAACAAAACTGTTAGCGGATGTCAAGCCGCTATATTTCTGGAAGGGAATGAAAAGTGATGCTGCAAAGTTTGTAGCTAGTTGTTTGGAGTGTCAGAGAGTTAAAACAGAACACCAACATCCTGCTAGATTGTTATACCCGCATGATATTCTGGAATGGAAATGGCAAGTTGTTAGTATGGATTTTGTCCAGGGGTTACCAATGTCTAAGAATAGGCATGATGCAATATTGGTTGTTGTGGATAAACTAGCCAAGGTCGCACATTTCATACCAGGAAATTTGACAGATGGAGCACATCTTTTGGCTCAAAAATTTGTGCAAGAAATTTTTAGATTGCATGGGGTACCTAAAAAGATTATATCTGATAGAGATGCTCGGATAACTTGACAGTTTTGGCAAACCTTATTTTCTGCATTAGGGACTAAACTGAATATAAGTACTGCTTATCATCCCGAAACTAATGGACAAACAGAAAGAGTAAGTCAGGTATTAGAAGATCTTTTGAGAATGTATTGCATGGATCAGCAATACAGATGGGAGGAATATCTACCTCTTGTCAAATTTGCCTATAACAACTCCTATCATTCTGCCATTAAGATGGCGCCATTTGAAGCATTATATGGAAGGAAATGTAGAACTCCTATAAGCTGGAATAAGCTGGAAGATAGGATAAGCATTGGACCTGAAATGCTTGCTGATATGGAAGAAAAAGTAAAAATGATTAGGAAGAGGTTGGCAGAAGCCAATGACAGGCAAAAGAGTTATGTAGATCGCAAACGAGTGCCTAGACACTTCTCTGTTGGCGAGAAAGTTCTTTTGCGAGTGAAACCCCAAAAGAGTTCTATAAAATTTGGTAAATCTTCAAAATTGGCTCCTCGTTATGTCGGACCTTTCGAAGTTCTTGAGATTATCAATCCAGTTGCCTACAAAGTTGCTCTACCTCCAGCCTTGTCTAAGATGCATAATGTTTTTCATGTTTCGTATTTAAAGAAATATTTTGTAGGTAATAACCACATCCTTAATTGGAATTCCTTACAGATGCAAGAACCCGAGGTTGTTGTGATCGAGCCACTCAAGGTGCTTGAAATGCATAAACTTCGTTTACGCAATCGAGAAGTTTTGCAATGCAAAATTCAGTGGGACCAATATGGCGAGGATAGCGCCACTTGGGAAGACTATAAAGACATTTACCAAAGATTTCCTAAACTTTTCAAAGACATTAATGTTGCATTATAAAAAGTTTGTTTTAAAGTTTAAATTTTGCTTGATAAACTTAATCATCAGGGATGATGATTTTTAAAGGGGAAGGATATGTTACATCCCTCTTTTTGGAATCGATTATGCTATTTATTTTCTTGCAAATTTCAGTAATATAATATGTTGTGGACGACATGGAAACTGATGATTTATTATACAAAGTTAGTTCTATGAAATTTTAGAATCTATTGATTATGATCAATGTGATATTGTTGACTAAATGTCCTTTTTGTTAAGTGAAATGATGTTTTGGATATATTATGCTTTGATTTGGAACATAGGTGCTTTGACCACAAAATTGTATGTGAGATTGTCATTGCAGGAACAGGTGGACCATGTTTGACAAGAAGAGAAAGTATCTTTGAGAGAGAGTATAGACTCTGGAAATTAACCATGGGTGTTTGTTACCGAAAACGCCAAACAGGTAGTTAAACCTTGAAGCCATCAATTAAGTCTTGTTTGTTGGCTGGGATAGTTAAACCAGATGTCGACGTCTAAAGATAAGGTGTAACATTCTTTTCGTAAGTCGTCATATTGAATCTTGGAATCGACGATGTTGTCGTAAGTCCACCAAGGCGAGTCGACTTATATAGAGATTATTATTTCATTTATAGGTAATTAAATGAATCTACTTGTGGCAAATTCATGAATCACGTCTCGTAGTCGAAAGATGTGACAAGTCGTTTTGTGCGTCTAACAATTTAGAAACCTTGTGATGCGTTACGACCAATCTGTCGTGATTGCCGTAGAAACACGTTGAACTTGTGTTGTGAATCTATTCTTTTTGGAGATCGACGAATGTCGATTTTGAAGCCATAGCGTGTAATAAATTGTTTTGGTCATTGTTGGGAATAAGTATTTGTCTTCTAGCTTTGACCATGAGATATTGTCGATCTAACCTTGAGTTTCCTTATTTAAGTTGGTCTTTATCTCTTTTCTTTTTTGACCAAAAAGTTGCTCTAGACATTTCTCAACCGTCATCTTGTCAAGTTTAACCCCACATTCAGCTTTTAGTTGCTCTTGGAGAATTAGATGCCTTATGTTCGAGTGAGATTTGATCAACGAAGTCCTCACCATTGATTGGATCTGTCTCAATGTGCTAAATATTTACCATAGTAATTCATGAACCTTTGGGCCTATGCATGCCAACATGAAGTGTGTCTCTATTCAAGCAAATGTGTGATGTAGAGATGCCAAGCGTGATGTATGCCTTGCAAGAATGGCTTAGATTTTATGCCATGTATTTTTCCTTCTTTCCTTGATATTCATGTTGTTTGATAAGTTTGCGCAACCTCAACATGTAGTGCACTATGTTCATCAAAACTAATATCTCCCATTATCGCAACATTATAAAAACCATTTCCATTCAAGTCTATATGATTAGCCTCATTATGTGAAGCTGATGCATGATCATGAATATCTACAACTTATATTATTCCTTTGATTATAAAACTTAAATCTTATATTTGAGTGTAATGCATAGATTCTTTTTCTCCGTGGGCATGAGAGGGAAGAGGTTATGCGTTGGTGTTAAGGGTGTAACTGTTTAATTATGGCAGAAGCTCCTTCTTCGTGGGTGGTGCAGAAGCATCGGTTGGCTGTTGTTTAGAAACCATAGGAAACCGCAGGTGGAGAGCTTTTTGCTGCACTTTTTGAGGTATGAGTATGCGATGTGGAGAATTTAGTGGAATGGCGAGATGAAGGTTGTCTTTACTCCTTCACCGTGGTAAAGGGGTGACAGTTTTAGGAGTTTGAGAAAAGAAAGAGAGTTTTAAGAGATATTCCATCGATGGGGAAGAGGAAAAAGGGTAGTCTATCGTTGTTTAGAGTTTGAAACGACAGAAATAACCATGGGATCCTCTTCGTTGTGGTCGGTAGGAGGTTATGCGGTTGAAACTTAGGTGTAACTGTGAGTTGAATGCCATTTACTCCTTGTTAGTGGGCAGGAGATAGGAGATAGGAGTTGATGAGTGGGCGGTCATTGCTTTTAGAGGGAAGAAAAATGGCAGAGAGGGGAGCTTTGGAATTAAAAAAGTTTGGCTTCATTATGCATGGGGGGAGATAAGAGAGTTTTAAAAACCAGAGGAGGATGACTAGCCAGAGGGGGACGTGGATAGGTGTGAAGAGAGTTGGGAATCTGCAACGTTCGCCAGGAACCTGCCACAGTAGTCTTCAACCCCGTCGACAGGTTCTTCTATCCTCTATCGTCGCAGTCTTAATCAGTTCTTGAGTCTCTTCATAGCATATGATGACAATGTCTTCTACTGTGATTTCTGTGTTAAGTTATTCAATAAAATGGTATCATTGTTGTGTTGTGATATTCGAAAACTCAGAAATAGTAGTATTGTTGTCTTTTAGAATACATGAACTCAAAAATTGTATCATTTCTTGTCATGGACGACACTGTATGATGAAAGAACACAGTTCTCTAATGGTACACACATCTAGGAACGAACACTACATGTTGCAAAATGTAAATTACCTTTTTCAAATGATTGGCAATGACATATGATCAAAGAGTTTCCTTTAAGACTGTATTATCAACTTAAAACTACCCTTGGTGCCCTTGAAACGATAGCTCCACAGCGAGAAAACACATTGCTCCACATGCATGTTGTGTAGGAGTTAAAACCACAGTTTTTAAGCATGTTTTGACGTAAAATTTAGTGTGTTTGATAGCCAGAGATGTAGTTGTAAACAGCTAGTGTCTTATCCATCTTATATCTTTAGTTAGAGGTCGACCATGTGGTTGGTCATCTCTAATGTCATAGGAAAGATTTCCAACCCCTTATTATCTTATATACGACTCTTATCTCTATGCACCATGTGAAACAAATTGACTTGGAAAGGGGAGTAGAAAGTTAAAGTATCTATTTTGGTCGAAAGCTGTCATGTTTTTGTAATAAACAAATAGGGTGGGAAAAACCCGCATTAAAGTCTAGATGACATTGCATGTGATGGTTCTAGTATTGTTTTATTTTGTAGACCTTATGAGTCTAAAATCCTTAAATTCTAGGATAATGGGAAGTTGTTTTAGATACTTGAGTATGTTGTACAAACAGGGGAACCGAGTAAACAAGTATGAAACCACTTAGGAGTGGGTGTTATTAAACATTGTTAAATACGAATATGGGAGTTTGAAACTATAAACTTGGATAGAGTAAATGTAGCGCCATGCACTATTGAAGGAGAAAATCCTAAATCCTTGAGGTAATCGAGGTCGACATTTGTTTAAACTTTACAAATAGGAAACTATAGGATTTTGATCAGTTCAAGTCGAGTAGGGTGGGTGAACTAAGTACATGTGTTCTTAGAATGCTATTTAAAAACAAATCCTTTGGCCAAGGTGGTGTACTATCCTCAAGTGCATCGAATGTTCACTGTCAATGCATGGCATTTCTTATGGAGAGTCGTGCATGACTAGAGGGTATCTAGGGATCTGCACGATAACAAGACACTTAAGTTACAACACCAGAGCTCAGATGGCAAACACCGATGGTTATCCTAAATCTATCCTCTTGAGTAGGGTAGGGCCACTTCCAGTTAGGAAGGAGTGTGGGAGACCGACGGTCTGTGGTTGGAGGTTAAGCTCCTTGAAGATACTTTCTCTTCCAAATACTGAGGATTGCCGAGTCTTGAATGTGATGGGTCAACAATCGAGATGCAGGTTAATGGTATGTTTTCAATATATTATTTGTTTTAAGAAATTTTCAAAATGTTTGTAAACAAAATGTTTATTGTATATCATTTCTTTCAGTTTTATGAAAATGAGATCATCTTTATGTTAAAGTGAAAAATGTTATATTTAGTAATAGATAAGTTCTTTTGTATTTGATTACCTAGTTAAAAAAAAATTACCTTTGTGAAAGCCTAGTTTTTCTTGTCAATTCGGATATGGATGTTACATCTGCATTCCTCTACATTTGAAGATATGACATTGCGGTTTGGAGGTTAGACAAAGATAGATGTGAAGTATGCATGATCCTTATTTTAGAGCATAAAAGTTAACACAACTTTCTAGGGCTAGCAGAGTGAAGACAGTGGTACAATGTTGTTGCAGTCACAAAGAGACAGTATAATGATTCACATTTCTCCGCGTTTGAAGATGTGGTCTTGCGGCTTGAAGGATAGTTGGATACAAATAGGAGGTATGTTATATTCAAGTTTCAAATGATAAGATGTACCGCAGAGGTTCTTCAGAGTTTGCTGAGTTGAGAAAAGTCTTGTTGCTGATTAGGGTTGTCAGAAAGAGAAAGTGAGAGCCACCGCATTTCACCACATTATGATGTTTGGCTTTGTTGTTTGAAGGATAAGTTCAGATTGACTGTATGTGTGCACAATTCAAGTTTTAGGTGTTGAGGAGTACCACAAGTATGATTTTCAATGTTATATATCCAGACAATATAATCAAAGTATGCGAGAGATACTAGCTTCAGGGTTTGGTTGTTTGCACCAACAGGAAGTAGCATGAGTGGGTAGAAGGAATGTATGGGAATGTTTTTCAAGTCATATAATGCTTAGTGTATGAACCACATGATGTAATTTTGTCTCTTTGTTGCCACTTTAGGTCTAGAGCTAATTTGTGCAAGGAATAAGTGTTTGTGAAGCCGACTTGGTATGGTTAGGTGATTGCGTCGTGTGTTTGGAAGTGTACGCTAGTGTGGAGATGTGTGCTAAGGTAAAATAGGTCCTGTTATAACTTGGCATGAACCACTCAATAGGATTTGTTTCCTACATTACCATTGATGACTTGGAGGACACCATGTTTTGGCCATTGCACATTTCATGTTACACATTTCTTTTGAGGCCGACAAAGGTGATGTTTTGAAGACTTGCAGAGGATATAAATGAAAGATAAAGTTTGTTGCAAAGAAAAAAGTGTGTGTGAGTGAAGCGAGGATGTATGTGTGAGTGATTCTAAGTGTGTGTGAAGGAGATAGATGATTCGGAAGCTGAGAAGGAAATATGGTGCATGTATTGCATGATTTATAACAGAGGTTGTGTTGTGGCGTATTACAGAAGTGTGTTGAAGGCAGCAGAGTTGTTTGAGTAGAGGTATTGCTGTGGAGGTGACTGAACTAAAAAAAATTTACCAACTATTTTGTACAGAGGTTGTAGCCTCTTCTTGTAAGTGTTGTAGTACTTCAAGGAGTTGTAGCTTCCTTTGGATTAAACCCCATAAAATTGTGGATCAGGGAGTTGTAACTTCCTTTGGGTTGGAGCCCATAAAACAATGTATTAGGGAGTTGTAGCTTCCTTTGGGTTGTAGCCCATAAAACTTGTTGTAATCCTATTTTTATTTCTGGGGCTAGATTTGGATAGTAGATCCAAGTAGCTTGCTCACCATGATTTTTCCCTCACATAAATCTGGTGTTGGTTGTGTGGTTGTGTGATTGTGTTTTGAATTGCTTCATTATCTTTTTAAGGTAGTAGAAAGTTTTTGTTGATAAAGTTGAATTGGATTAAATTGTGGCATATAATAATTCACCCCCCTCTCATTATATTAGAGTGTTCTAACACAACATAGTGGCATGGTTAAAAAGTATCGAATGAAAAATGATGATTATTAAATAAACCATATCTAAACTGAAAAAGCTTATAAAGAAATATGAGCAAATCAAAATTGAAATTACCACAAGTTGCTTAACTTTTGAAGTAGATATCTTGAAAGGAGACAACTCGGGTATTGAGGATCTTCAAACGATCAAGCAAAACTTCAAGGATATGATTTCAAAGGAGCTATTCAATAAGGAGGTTGTTGACACAAATATATTGAAGAAACTAGCCTCAATGTCAAATATAAGAACCAACTGTCGAAAAGATTTCTCATCATTTTATGTGAAAATAAAAGAGATAGAAGAAAGTTTGATGACTTGGAAATTGAGACTTCTTAATACTACAATTCAAGGATCAAATTTAATGGCATCAATAGTCAAACAATTTAGAATATGTAAAGGATTATCATCATCCTCAAAAAAGTTTGAGGTTGCAAAAGAAAATGTTATGGAAAAGCAACGTTGTAAACTTAGTCATTTTCCTTAAGTGACTTTATTGTCTTTTTCTAATGTAATATAAAGTCATTTTAATATGACTTTATAAAGTGACTTTATTTTATAACTTTATGTGGGAAAATTTAATGACTATTTTATATTTTGTTATTAAAGTCATAAACTAAAAGTGGTGTGACGTAGTTATTCAAGGAGAAGCCTATTTATACAAGGCTATAATGTAAAGTAGGGGCTTTTGGATCCTCTCATTTGGATAGAGAAGAAAAAAAAATGTGTTTTTCTTTTAAAAGCAATAAAGGGATAATATTGTTGGTCAGTGAGCTTGTGTATTGTCTCCTTTATGATATTTTTCTTTTTTTTTATGTTAGAATAATAGTTATTATCTTTGAGATTCTCTATTATATGACTAGAAATATCTGTCATCTTCCATTATAAATTGTTTGGTGTAATCTGAGATTGTTGTGCAATAGTTTTTCTAAATTTGTGTGTTATGAAAACTACCAAGTGTTGCTCTTTCTTAAGTTAGAGTATATTCTTATATTCAAATCTTTGTTATACTCTCTTATCTGATAAATGTTCATAGAGATCAATTTGAGAATTTGTCTTTGTGCAAGTTTTGAATCTTTTTCTATTATCCTTGAAAATATGAAGTTGTATCTTCTTATCAATCAACTTAGAGTTCTCTTTTCTCTTTTTTAAAATCTTTTGAGTTCATTTAAATATAGGTCACCTTTCTTGCTTTCTAGTAAAAGTCATACCTATAAAACTAAATTATCATACAAGGAAGTTGCTCCTCTCAAACATAGAGGAAGGTTGTTTCTTCTTTTACAACCTCTCCAACTATTGGAATGTTGTCATTGCTCCTTGGGCGAGTCACATGATAATTCTGTAACGATAAATCTATTTACCAACACTTAGAAAGGGTGCTAAGAGCTACCTTCTAAGCAACTCAAACTAGTTCTCTTGGAGATCTTTCCAATGCATCCAACTAGTCCATTTTTTCCAACGAGCTAGGACTTATAACCCCACCATGTTGCGGTACCCAAATTAAATAGTTTCCTACTATATTTCAATTTTGTAACTAACTTTATCCTCATCCGCTTGTCCATTTCAACTTCCAAAGAGGACATGGGTGTGGTGACTTTTCAGTTTCTTTGAAAATTTATAAATGGGCTCAATTCAAAGCCAATGGATAGAGTTTGAGACATGCATCTCTTCCATTAAGTTTACCAAATTATATGAACTCCCTATCTTTTGAATAAAGCCATCTTACATATTGTTTGTTGTGTGTTTTACAATACCATAAGTCCCCCACTAGGTATTGTCTTCTAAATTTCTAGACTAATTTGGATCAAAAATAATAAACCAAGATTGATAATAAAGTGCCCTTGAAAGTAAAGCTAAGTTATCCGTACCTAGGGATAGTTTGCCACTTTTGATGAGGACTACCATAACATTTAAGAAAATGTCGAATCTCAAGGGTGAAGCAACTTGGGTTGTCACTAGTTTTTAAGTTTTAACATAAATGCATCTAAAGCATAGAATTTTGGCATCTCTTAAACTCTTCATATACTTGAAGAAAAAAAAATTAGAATCCTTCCCATTGCTTCTTAGGTTTACTTAAACAAAATCAAAAAACACATTAGAATGATGGTAGGTAGAGCCAAAAATGTAAGGCAGATTTTAAAAATTAAGGCTTTGTTGTCATGTGAAATTGCACCTTGCTTGAAGCTTGTTCAAGCACTCCAATGACACAATAGGATTGTTCTCAAGGTGTGAGGCCTTGCTGATGAGATCAGACCTCTAGAGAAGGCTAGTTCCTCTTTCTGAGATTAAGGATTAGAGAATTGAACTAAATCTAGTCCTAATACTTGCAAGGGGAAAAGGGATAGAAGGAATGCAAAAATTAAAAGAGGTGATGCACCAGATTAAGATGTTTAGCTACAACTGACTCAACATAGTAATGATCTCAAAACTAAAGGGAACTCACACAGACTCATATCGATTCGAACAAAGGTCAGGAAAGAGAAGGGAAGGTATGAAAGGGATCATTTTATCCACAATACACAACTCACATCAATCAATTAGACACAGTGCAAGAATAATGAGGGAGGCAAAACATCAGTTTATATTGATCATAGAGGCCAAATAGCCATTACAAAAGAGAGAGAATTATTGTAGAGGAAGTAGACACAGAATAACCAATTACATTCATTGGTGTACTAGCAACTAGAGACATCAAAGGCTCAGCTTCGAGCACAACATATCAAATCCAATTGGTTCATACAATTGTGTTACAAGGTCTAGTCACAAGGACTCTCTAACCTATATAATAGCCTAGAAGAATAGCTAACAGAAATACATTGTTTTTAGATGTATATATAACGTTTCATCATCATTCTGCTATAGTGGACGCATAATTTTGGTCAATCAACCCAGGACATGCCCACACTTTATTAAATTTTTGGCTTAGAAGCTTTGCAAATTGGAATGGAACCTGCAACTAGGATAGAAGCCACACCTCTGATGGGCCTGCAAACCTGCAAAAGCAATTGCCTGCACACATGGGTGCTAAGTACATTTATGAGAGAAGGCATGCAAATCTATTTTGTCCCTTTCTTATATTGGTGCATTGAAGAATTCACGGTTTCAACTACCCCCATTCGGCCCTAGCCTGTGGAGCTTTGAATGCTGGGTACCTCTCCCTGAGAAACAACGTGATTTCAGGGAGAGCAAGATTTTACAACATTTTAAAGTGTTGTACCTTTAAAATCTCCTATGGCGCCTCTGAATTTGTCATTGTAGGTGAATTCACCTCATGTAGAATTACCTACTTTGATTTTCCTTTGGTCCACAAAACCTCTGCCTTCAGAACCATCAGGCTCTATCTTCATTTCCTTTCCCGCCATGTTGGCAAAAATGTATCTTTTCAAACTTGTCTTGCGGGGGTGTCTTTTGCCTTATCAGTAATTTTTGAATCCTGCGAACTTGCTTTGTTTTATCTTTTACCTCCTTGGCACTATTTTGCCTTATCGACAAATTCACCATTCGCTAAACTTTTCTATCTTCACTCTTTCCTTCAGTTGGCAAAACTTGACTCTGGCAAACCATCCTTTCTTCTTTATCAGAAAAATTCCATTTTGCCAAACCTTGTCTTTGGTTCCTTTTATCAAAAAAGTCCCACTTTTCCAAACTTTTGGCCTTGTCTTTTGCCTTATCGGCAAAATCTACTTTTTACGAACCAAGCCTTTAGCGCCCTTTTGTTTTCATAATGCCTTGTCAGCAAAAATGGCTTTTCCCGAACTTCTTTCGCTTGCTATCTCCTTTATCGCCTTTTTGCCCTGTCAGTGGACCATGAGAAAATTAAACTAGCTGATGAGTTCCTTCATTCGCCGATTTGTTGATTTTGCCACTTTTTGCCTTATTAGCGAATTCTCCAATTCTCAAACTAGGCTTGCCCTATTAGAAAAATGTCATCTTTATGGACTCTGCTCACTTTTTGCCTTATTGGCAAAAACTTCATTTCCCAAACTCTACCTTTGGCCAGCTTTCTCCTTTGTCGACAAAAAGTCACTTTGTTGAACCTTTTCTGCTTCCATCTTCTCTATCAGTGAATCACCTTATCGGTGAACTTGAGGAATTTAGAACTTGTGAAAATTTTGCACTTTTACCGATTAGCCGATAAGGCTTCTTTTCTTTGCCTTAGCCATTTCCACGCCTTATTGGTAAAATCTTTAACTTTCGAACGAAGTCCTCTTTTGTCAGCAAAACTTCACTTTACTGAACCACTTTCTTTGCTAGTGTCTTCATTTTGCCTTTTGCCTTATCGACAAAATCCCTATCGGCGAAATCTTGAAACTCTAAACTTTTGCCTTGGCCAAAATTTCCCTTTACTTCTTTATCAGCAAATCAGCCATTTGCCAAACTTGATCATTGTTGCGCCTTTTCTTCCTTATTTTCCTTATTTATGAATCCTCCATCAGCCGAACCTGCTATCAACGAATTTGGAGGTTCGTGAACCTCCAATTTCGTCGACAAAGCCATCTTCTGCTTGCTTTTATGCATTAGGAACCTTCACTTGTGCTGCGACTCTTTTCTTTCATCGTGAACCTCCAATTTCACCAACAAAGCCATCTTCTACTTGCTTTTATGTGTTAGGAACCTTCACTTGTGCTGCGACTATTTTCTTTCATTTTGTCAGCAAAGCCGCTGATCAGCAAACTTAAGGTTTGCCAAACCATAAGTGTGTCAATAAGGAAAACATTTGCTTCTTCTTCTCTTTACTTAGTCGATTCCTTGCAAGTCCTTCCTTTGTTGGGAAAGTTCACTTTCCCCGAACTTTGTCTTCTTTTGTTCTCCTTTATTGGGGAATCGCCGAATCAACGAACTTGAGAATTTGCGAACTTTGGAAAAGTTCACGACTGTTGAAAATCATCGATAAAGGCATTCCTTATCTCCTCATGCCTTAGCCAAATTTTGAAGAAACCCGCTCCCGACCCTTTGTCAGCAAGTCGCCGAATCAATGAACTTATGAAATTTTGAACTTTGGAAAAGTTCACAAAACATGAAAATTGCCGACAAAGGGAAACATGCTTCCCTTAGTCATTTTTTTTGAGCTTCTTGCCTTAGTCGATGAATCAGCCAGTCGGCGAATTGGTAGGTTCGCGAACCTGAAGATTTGCTGACAAAGGCCAAAAAGGACCTAAAAACTAAGGCACAGACTTAGAAAATTCTAGGTTTCTCTAGGTTTTCCTCCTTCTATTTGGGCTTTCTCTGATAGAAGGAGGGGATTTTTGAAATATTTTGGGCTGGGTAAAATATGACAATAGGATTCTCTTAAAATATCTATATTCTTGAAGAATAAACACAAAAATCAAATATCATCCTAGCTCCTTCTTAAGTTTACATGAACAAAGTTCAAAGAATTCCTAGCACATACATTTAAGGATATGAAATAGAAAGGCACAAAACTGACAAATTCAAGCTACTTTAAAAATTTACATGTACTTGGAATAAAAATAAAAATAAAAATAAAGGAAAAAATAGAACATCATTATCACTCCGCCTAACTTCATATCAAGAAGGTCCAGAATTTTCCAATGCAAAGGCATTTGATGCCAGAGAAGAAGAGATAATTTTTTTAGGTTTCTCTTTAACAACTGCATATCCTTGAAGAGAAAAGTGTTTATTAACAATAAATAAATAAATAATTAAAAAAATTGAGCATCCTTCCCACTCATTAAGTTTTCATGAACAAAGTCCAAAAATTACTACTAAGAGCTAATATTTCCGAAGCCAACCTTGAAAAGAATACATGCATACTCAAAACTTAAAAAAAGCCTTAAGATTTTACTATTGTTGTTCGAAAATCTACCTTAGAAATATTTAAGATCCATGATTATAGGTAATACACGACCTTTAACCTATAAATAAAAGCTTAAATGAGAACTGAAAAGGTTTTATGTGCTCACATACTTGGAATCCAAGGAACTCCATTGGTGTGGAGATAATATACGACCTTCAGCCTATAAATAAAAGCTTAGATAAGAACTAGAAAATCTTTATGTGCTCACATACCTGGAATCCAAGGCTCTCCACTAGCACAAATGACAAGCATAAAATCCTTTTATAGTAAAAAAAGCAATAAAACCAAAAATTTAGAGCAACGAATCTCCAAAAATAATAGATCTATTGCTCACTTGATGGTTTTGATAACAAAACATTGAAGCTTAGAAAAATATTTCTTGGCTATAAAGACAACTTTCTAGTGATCTAAGTAGATGCTAATAACTTTTTGTGATATCCATTTAGGATTATCAAGTTGGCATTGTTAGCCTTTAGGTGTTACTGCTTTGAAGCACTAAGCACTTGTTCCTAAACTTTAGAGTTGGTCAAAATATTTTATAATTTTCAAGTGCTATCTCAAATTGTCCCGGTTAAAATCACCCAGATTCAAGTGGTTATGATTTGTATATGGCTGAAAGACCACTCTTGATAACAACAAAGTTTTTAGTAACACAATAGTTTTACAAACACTACATTGGTATTAAGTTCAATTGTTGTCAACTTCACTTGAATAGATAATATGTTAAATCACAAACTCTATGAACACACATGATACGAAAACAAATATACAATATATAAACATTGTTGAAATGGGAATCAACTTTTCTTCACAATATACAAGTATAATAAGTAATAACATACTTGTGATCTCCCTTTGAACATAAGATAATGTGGGTGTCCTTAAGACCCCAAAAATTGCACCCTTAAATAAATCAATACCTCTAGATCTTGCTCAGATGAGACAACTCATTCAAATATAATCTCTTTGAAATGCTTCAGGTGTTCATAGGAAAAACATGGAGCTCACCACTTTCTTTTTCCATGAAAATTATCACAAGGATTGAAAACTGTGAACATTATTGAAGACATAATCTTCTTGTGATTGGATTTGATTTTCCATATCGCATCCTTATAGCTCACTTTTAAATTTTACAATTTGAGAAATCTTATTTGTTGGATTCTCCATATCCATTGAGATTTTATGGAAAAATTATTAGGTGTTTGAAAATAGTAAGAATATATGTGACAAATGAGGGTGATGTGATAAGTGGAGATGCCATGGATCAATGTAGTAAGTTATACAATAATTTTGGATGGTAGTGTTTGGAATAAATTTGGCCCGTAGGTAGAAACTATTATAATATAGGACAATGGAACATTATTTATAAGGATGATGGAGAGAGGGAATACAACTAAAAGCACCATCTCATGACTTGTCTATGATATTCCACCAATCCGTATTCTAAACCACATCTAAACTTTAACATTGACAAATCATGACAGAAAAATAAGCATCTTTAAATAGTTCCTCCACTTGCTTTCACTTACTATGTTTTCTTGTTTAGAAAGGAGTAGATGTCTAATCCAGGGACATGAATAATTGATTTTTTGGCTTATGTAGGTATGGGTTGTACAAATTATAGTTTTCAATGTAATTTAAGATGGTGATGATATATAAGTTTGTAGTTGAGAAAAAAATAAACTCATGATTGATATTTGAAAATAGTGAATTGAAATTAAATGAAAAAAAATCTAAGAGAAGACATAAAATAATCTTTTCTTCAATATAGGCCAGTAAATAATGAAAAAGATAATCCATTTTACTATTTTTAGAATATTACTATTATAAGATATTGTCCAAACTTCAGAAAAAGTAAGTACAATGATATGATTGGCAATTTGGAGGGTTAACTTATTACTAGAGTATGCTACCATAACATGAACTAACAAGCAAACTTTGTCTACGCCAAGACACACAACAGTTCATTTTGATTTAAGTAAAATATTTAGCATAAGGCCAGACACCATGGCAAAATCCATCATCGATCTTTACCGAAATACTGTAACCACTTTATTTTTCTGCAAGTAAAACACTTGCCATAAGACCAGACGCTATGGCAGGCGGAATGGAACCAAAATAAACCCTAAATGTGTCAGGAAACCCAATTTTATCTACAAAATGCCATTTTCCTTAGCACTACCAGTTAATCCATGGATAAGAATGGCCACTGTATGTCGCATATCTTTTCCAAATTGGAGCCAAAATAAAGTCACGTTTGTGTCGCCGATATTATCTTAAAAAGATGCAAATTTACCCTAATCCAAAAGAGGAAATAGTTCATTTCTGTGATAATAAGATACAAACACAAGATCAACTACTGAAATGGAGCCAAGCCGATTTAATCTAAAATATCTGCTAATTTATCTTTGCATGCGGGAGCATGTCCTTCAATCTCTACGTTTTATGCCTCTACTCCCGTTTGTCAGCCACTTTCTAGTCATTTGGTTTGCTGGTCACTCCGGTTGTTCTATATAGTTGTGAGGTGTGGGGAAGCAGCATGTCAAATCAGAAGTGGAAACAACTTGAAAGGATTCAGAAACATCTTATCACTAACAGTTTTAAAGTCAAATCTACGGTCCCCTACGAGATTCTCCTGGCTAAGGCAGAGTCTTTCCCATTAGAGGCATCAGCGATAATAAGGTTGCTAAGCTACTTAAAGAAGGTGGAAAATATGGATACATATCGGTGGCCCAAAATGGTGGTGGGAGAGAGATTACACCATAGGAAGAAGACGTGGATGGAGCATAACAACAAGTGGTTGGGCAAGTGGGACATCAGATGGCAAGAGTCTCTTAAAAATAAGGAGGAAATAAAAAAGTTTGCGTTAGATAAATTCAGGACTACCATGTGGACCAAACAGATTGGACAGAAAAAAGTTCATTATATAAGAGAGTTCAATCCCAAGTGGGAACACGATGAAAAAGACTATGTGAGGGCGGCACTCAAAGGTAAGGCGAGGATTTTAGTTGCCAGATGAGGACTGGGAACATCATCTTAGATGTGAGACTGGTAGATGGATGATTCCCAAGAAAGAGTGGGCTGAAAGAACCTGCATTTTCTGTAGCAAAGGAGTGGTTGAAACTGAATGGCATTTCATCACTGCGTGCGTTGCCTATGCGGATATTAGAAGCCAGTATAAAAACAGTTGGAGGGTGAACAGTCTTAGTGAGTTATTTGAGGAAGCGCAGATTCGCAGTACGACTGGTTTGTTGGTCAAGATTCATAGCAGGAGGTCTGACCTTGAAAAGAGAATGAAAATACCTTGATGGGTTATGTTTTGGGTCCCTTAGACTGATTTGTCTCGTGGACATTATTAAAATCTTTCATTCATTTGTTAGCCACCTGATATGCATGCGGGCCATAGAGCTTCTATTATTTTCTTGCCTATTACAAATGTAAACATTATGTCTTCTCTTAGATCTCTTTTCATTTAATTTCAATTCACTATTTTCAATTATAAATATTCGGTCTTTTGTGCTAGAAAATTCAAGTCCATCAAAATTCGAGCCAATTAAAATGAAATAAAATCTTTTTTCATAATTATTTGTTAAAATTTTAACATTTCCATGTTTCAAATATAACCGTGCAATTTAAAAAAAAACAATGAATCGTGATTACCTAGAAATACGAGAACTAACTGCCACGACCGCTATAAAAATTCTGCCACCAATAACAGATTAAAGTTATGTTATTAACTGCAATTGTTCAAGATAATTACATTTTCATTAAAATCTCATGGTAAGATGTGTTACCACAAACATACGTCTTAGAAGAAATGTAGCCACATCATCCTTAACGGGACATGTTTTTATAAACTAGCACTTGCACCCATAGGAGGTTCAAGAAGTACGCCGATAGAACAACTAACAAGTCTAGAAAATTTTCCACCGTGTGAATTTTTTTACAGCGTGAGACAATTCCGAGCACTAAAATGCTCACATACCTATTGGCTAATTAAAAAAATCTACTGTACTATTTCTTGGCAATGCCCAAGACATACATGTGTTAATGATTTCATTTTCTTGCACCAAGATGTCCATATAAGTGGGAGTAACTTTGGGAGAGAGATCATAAGGCAAAACGAAGTTACCATCACATGTATTAGAGACTAGATCCAAGGCATGATTTAGCAATATGAGTCGTAGTAGAATGTCCAATAGCGATAAAGTCATCTAGGGCTTCATTTAACATATTGAAGTCATCACTACTAAATGATACATCATATTTGAATTTAGTGAGATCGTCTAATATCAAAGGATATATTCCCATGAGAGTTGTGAAACTATCAAAATAAGATATATAACAAAGGATTTCATATGTGAAACACATAGAAATATCAACATCATATATGCATTCTATTTGTTTTAATACTTGAGGATGCTTATTAATGAATTTGGAGAAATTATCAATATCTATGATGTAATGCAAACAAAGTTTCCAAAGATGAATAACAAGAAGCATCCATAATGAAAATATGATAACTCGTTGTACACCCAAACACTAGTTTGAGGAAATCGGGTTTTTGAAGATAAAAAACACACTACTTTCACAAGAAACTAAGTAAATATGATAGAAATAGTGCTACACAACAAGGCAAGATGAATGATTTAAAGGTTTGCTTAAAGAAGTTTGAAGAAAGTGTATAAAACTCTTAGTGTTGAAATACACAATGTGTAATTGTAAGAGGTGAAAGTTTCAAAGCTAGGATGCAAAAGTATGCACTATGATCCAACACTACACTTCAAAATCAGATTTGAATGAATGTTGAAAATGAGTAGCAAAATCTGAAAATAAAAATTTGACTACAAACCCTAGTTTTTGCAAAGACTAGGTTATATGAAAAATGCAACTTTTTAAGCAAAACCCTAGAAAATAAACTTTTAAATGCAATGTTTAATATGAATTAATGATGAATTACTGTAATAAGGATCAGATCTAATGCAAGTATCAAAAAATTAAATCTTTTTATGATATACCATACAAAATATGCAAAACTATGCCTTAATGCAAGCCTAAAATGCTTGTTTTTTTAATTTTTCCAAATGTATACAAAATTTTTCAATGCAAGATGATAAATTGATATGAATGAATGCAAGGACTGATTACAACACTAAGAAATATGTCAAATGCTCGTTGTTCCAAGTTCACCAAAATGTTATATATGAAAAGTGGGAAGATGGTAGATAGTGTTAAAAGTGTATCCAATCAAACCCTCCTTTCACAATAACATTCGAGGACAAAAACTGAGCCAAGTAACTACAGATGAATGATGACTCAGATATAGGTCAGTGTACTCAGGAATGATATGGAAAGATTGATTAGATTGAGAGATTTGTTAAACCCTAGATTCGAATAAGCCTCAAACCCTAATTATCATGCAATCGGGTACAGACAAATAGAATGTTATAGGAAACCGTACATGAAGATGCTTAGGGATGATCAGAAACTTACCAGAAACTGGATTCCTAGAAACAAAAACTTTGCGTAATATGGGGCAAGCACGCAAGTCCAATAGGGCAGCTTTTCTGTAGATCTAGAGCAGTGAGATATGTCAGACTGATCCAGCTCCTGAGTTTGGGGTCAAGCCTGTCAGGAGGATTATAGGGCGGGCACCCTAGTCCAGGAGGGTAAAATATTGGCAAGTTTCTTCTAGATCCTGAATCCTTATCCTCTAAACTACTTCTCTGCACCTGCACTTTTCCAACTCCCACACCTGTAACCTACAATCACAAAGAGAGGGGTTTGGGGGTTGTGGTGTTTAGGAGCTTGCCTTAGTCAAGCCCCGAAAGGACATTCAAGTCTTCCAACACCGTTGTTAGATAGAGTGTGTGCCAAAGGAGGGAAGAGACCAAATCCAATGATGAAATAAAATGATTGAAACACAAATTGATGTCACCTTAGAGGTGAAGCCCTCATGGAGATGAAGATCCTTCAAATCATGAGGAGATGAATTGATGAAGCCAAATCTACAACAAACAAACACAATAACAACACAATTCCTCTCTGCAACACAATGAAGGCCTTGAAATCCCTTATCTCAATATCACAAGTTTACATTATCCATCTAGGTGTGAAATGAAGTCATAAACTCACTTATATATGCATTCCTGCTAACTTTCGTAATTTAAATTGAAAGGTCGATAGAGGGAAACCTTTTGAAAGGGCCCAAGCCGACACATTTAAATTTTGATCCCAACAAAATAGGCTGGACTTGGTTGCGGGCACCCAAGTCCCAAGGCCATATTTTGGTCTTGATTAAGGTTTAGAGTGGGCCCCTAAGTCCCATTTAACATGGGTTTTGGAGGAAATTGCTCCGAGATAAGTATTAAGCTTGCAAAGTGTAAACACGAGGACCTAGGAGCTAAACTAAGAGGTAAAAAGACAGGGATACTTTTTACTCCATAGTAGTGAGAAAAAGAGAATAGTCTAGAATGACTATTCAATAGATGCAAGAATATGAATTAGGATGGAATACTGTAGGTGTGGAAGATGATAGTTCTGACATGATTGATAGCATTTACACAAACACTCTCCAATTCCAGCCTCTCACACCTATCAATTGGTCATATAAAGAGATGATAGACATAAGAAAAAGGTCTTTCTTTATCTTAAGCAAATCCAAAAAATGGCTAGATGCTAAAATAGTTGAATATATTACCACCAAACCCTAGAATGCATCTCCTAAAAGGAAAAGGAAAGCAAAGAAACAGGGTGGAGTATCTTTGAATACAACAAACATAAATGTTTACATATCAAGAACTAGATCAAATGTAACTGCAGGAGGAGATGGGGAAGACCCAAAGAAAGGGGTAGATTTGAAAAGTTCATGTGCCCAGGGAGATAAAGGAGGACGATCAAAATTGCAAGTAAAGAGGCCTCAAGCTCCTCAAAAGGCACAAGAGGAAGCCCAACAAAATGAAATTACAACTAACCATAATACAAACCCTCTTTCATCCCAAGTTCCTACTTCCTCATCACCTCCACCTTCACCTAATCCTGAACCTACCATTCATAAATATCCTCCTTCATCTCCACAGTAAGATAATACTGTAGACACTTTTCCCAAAACTCCACTTCCTCTAATCATTCCTTATCCACCTCCAGCCTCTAGAAAATACCTTCTTCTTCTCAATGGATGAAAGGAGTAGTATACAAAAAAGGAAGTATAAGGAGATGGTTGACCCAGATTATGATGTGGTGGCTAAGTTGTTGCATGGTTCCAACCCAAAGCCCAAAAGGTAGATCCATTTGGGAATTAGTATGTGGAGATAGCCAAACTTGTTGATAAAAATGAACAAGAAGCAATGGAAGATGACTTTCAGGTTTCTCAGGTTGAACTTGGTTCCTCTACTCAAGAGGTAGATATTCATAATTTTCAAATCCCAACTGCCACATTGGTATAGAGAACTGAAAAAGAAAAGGTAACTAGAGAGTAGTTTTGGAAGAGTAGATTTACATTTTAACATCATATATCAAATATATCATAGATACATCTACTCAGCCTTTAAGTACACTACCATCAACCTTAGACAATGTGAATATAAAAGGAGTTGATAAAGATGCTATAGAAAAGATTAGCAAATATCAGACATATGGGAAAGCTTATGAGGCTTGGGTTGAACAGATAGTAATTGATGGTCTCCTATATATTGAGGAAGCTATAAAATTATATCAAGAGGTTGATAGTAAAGTGAATGAATTGAATGGAGAACTCACTACAATTAAGAAGGAAGATATTGTGTGGCAACTTGCAGCTAAAGATTTAGAAGAAATGTCAAAATATGAGTTGTAAACCCTGATTTTTGAAAAAATCTTGGTTAAGCCTAACGAATACAACACAATGGCATGGTTAAAAAGTATTGAATGGAAAATGATGATTATTAAACAAACCATCTCTGAACTGAAAAAGTTTATAAAGCAATCTAAGCAAATCAAAATTGAAATTACCACAAGTTTCTTAACTTTCAAAGTAGATATCTTGAAAGGAGATAGCTTAGGTATTGAGGATCTTCAAATGATCAAGAAAAACTTCAAAGATTTGATTTCAAAGGAACTATTCAATAAGGAGGTTGTCGACATAAATATATTGAAGAAACTAGCCTCCATGTTGAATATAACAACCAACTGTCAGAAATATTTTTTTAACTTGCATATATATTACTAATAAGAAGGATAAGTACATTAAGTGGCTAAGAGAGCCACTCCATCAAAGTTACATCATATAGAAAGTATCTGCTGATCACAAAATCAAGCAAGTTAAAATAACATCACAAAAAAACTATTATAGTATGCTTTATATGAAAATTATCACTGTTTCTAATCCTTTCTCTCAATATCTTTTGTTGTCATATTTATGCATGTGTCTTTGTATTGCCTGTCTTGTTCAAGGTTTCTGTTATCCTGTTCCATCCCTGTATCCATTTTCTATTGTTCTCCCATCATTAGTGATTCTCTCTTCCAATAATCTTTGTTATCACTGCTAAGGAATGAGTTGCAACCTTCAAAAGTACCTATTTTTGGTGAGACCCTCAGCAAACTACTTTCTATATCAAAATTCTAGCATGTAAATTCCACTGCTCCTATTTCCTCATCTGTATTATTGTTTGCTAGCATGTAATGTCCCCTTTTAGGCAATTCAAAATTTCTTAACCTTGCACATAATTTTAACTTGTAAAAGAGAACATTAGTAACCAATAAATCCTTATGATATCAACATATTGTAATTAGGATTAATAACCATATAATCATAATCAATATCAAGTTCATTAGCATATATACCTTTCACATTTCCTCTTAGGGTTAGTAACCTCATAATCATAATCAACATTAAGTTACTACATATATGCATTTCATATTCTCATTTCTTTCACATAAAGTTTTCCATGATATTCCTCGGGGGAGTCATTATGGAGCCTGATTGTTAATCTACTCTACTCACGCACCCCATATGAGTACAATTACGTTAAGGCGCTAGTGTAACCATCCCATCTGGTGGCCCAAAGGCTTCACACTACATGCGATGTTCCTGACCATTTGGCTCAAGGGACTTCATGCTACACGCGACATTCCTCATCCACTTGAGAGTCACCTACCGTTGGGCCCATTTATAATAACGATGCATTTTCTACCTTAGGCCCAAGAGCTTCAAACTACACGTGGTGTTCTTCGCCTCTTGGCTCAAGGGACTTCACACTACATGTGGTGTTCTTCATCCAATTGAGGGTCACCTAGGTTCATTATACTGCCCTTCCTTAACTCACCATCATACTCATAGGGTGATAGAGAGATTGAGGATGAGGTTACTATTCTCATCTTGGGTATTCCATGATTATGAATTACACTTATTAGAATTATCTTTACTATCTCATTGATTGCCATTCACATTACTTGGTAACATCCAACATGCTTCCTTATAGGAATACATTCATCATATAAACATTCTTATGCCTTAAGCATTCTCATTCTTTCATAGTTATGAATATTTTCATATCATTAGGATTAGGAGCATTCTCATCCTATCATATATAACATTCTCATTCTATATTAACATTTCATTCTATTCGATATACATATTCAACCTATCTCTAAATATTCTCACTCTAGTGTAATACGTTGGTTTCCATATACACACACACACACACACATTACTTTTATTCGTATGACACATGCATACATTATTTCTTATCATCATAGCATGCTTTCCTTTACATTTATTCATGGTAAGATTATAATATTCATTGTTATGAAGCATATTATTTAGAGACAAGTGACATACCTTTTTGCCTTGATCGAATGCTTGCTGATACAAGTTATCTCTGTTGTCCTTACTGTATAAATGATTGCCGTATTGAATGGATTTGGATTTGAATATAATGGACTGTATTTACTTAATGGGTAATTTGAATGATATAATGGATGCTTGAATGCATTAGGAGATATGATGTTGCTTTGTTTTTACTTGTGTATATCCAATGAACTATGATTCACTGGTGATATGAGATTCCTTGATATCTTGAATTGATGTGATGCAAATATGTTGAGAAATCGATGGCTCCCCTGACTGTTTGTGAATTCTCTTCTTATATGTTTAGAGTGCTGCCAAGGATCATGTCCATTCCAAGGAACCATCCCTTATAAGAGACACCTCTGTTAATAATTGCATCTTTATCTTTAATTGCTAAGTGCCACTTATGTATTCATGGCTTTAATCATTTTTATCTTGTTTTGCTGATGACGCCAATTATTGATTAGTTAGGAGGCGACTGCATTTAGGAGATTGCCAATATAGGATGATCGATGCTTAACAAGATCGCCTTGTCTTATATATCTTTTATTTTTATCTGCCACATCAGTGTCTCAAGTAGACGCTTAACATTCTTAATTAGGGGAGAGGGCCCCATAGTGGGTCGGGCTCCTATACTGGGTATAGGAGTTGACCAAACTAGGCCCATTACTTTTTAATAAAAAATCTTTTACCTATTTACTTTTTTACAAAAATAGGACATATGGGGACCAATCAATGTTCCCATCACATTTGTTCACTTTTTAGTATTTTTTTATTAATATTAGGTGACATACACAAATGATTAACAAGAATTTTAAAACATTAATGCATCTGACATTATTTTCAACGTGTACACAAGTGGATACAACAGAACCCAAAATGTCACATTAAAGAATTTATATTAACAACTAAACATCCATATCTTCCAAGTACATGACCAGCGATCAACCCAATTTAAGTTCCAACTTGCTTTGAAATAAACAGTTTTAAACACTTTTTCATTATAAAATATCCCATCCACCATGGAGATCCATCCCCAAAAAAATGCATATAATAAAAAGTTGGAGTCCCAAGTAAAATGTTAAAGTGCCAAAGTGCACTCAAAACAATGACACATGCCCATCTACTGGTCCCTTTTCCTTAATACCTGCAAAAAAAGCCCACAGATAACCGTGTAAGGCTCACCAAACTAGCCGCCAAAACAAGAGGACAACAATTTATTAAAATCTAGAACAAACAACCCAAACAAGCATTCAACCAAATCAATCAACTCTCCATTAATTCCACACCATCAAAGGTTTAAGGCTCACCAATCAAGCAGTCAAAACACATTAAAGGAAATCAACCAATTCAGAGCAAACAAGCATTCGACCAAATCAATCACCTCCTATATTTAATACCAAATTTAAATTTATAGACATCCATCAAATCATGCAAATGAAGTGCAATTAAAACAATTTGAACCAATCAAATGAGAGTGCACATATCACAAACACCAAATTCCAAGTTTTCCTACATAAACCATAGATTTCCTAGTGCAAGTTTCCAACATCCCATACACAAGACTCCTGGAGGCTTGGAATTGCAGAGTTCTATCAATATTCAAGTAAGTTTAATATTCCAATGTCATTGCAATGTCTATTTCCATTTCAAATGTTTGTTTTTTAAGTTTAAACTCTATTGTTGTTTTGAATTACAGACGTTTAGCTTCAATTTTAAACCAAACAACTTAGATTTTAAATGAAACAACAATACAGATAAAACACAAATATCTTTTAATGCGAGAGTGTGTGAAAAAAAAGGTGGCGAGTTGCTCAGAAATAATGTTGTTATGGATTAATCTGTATTGCCTTATTTGTTTAGAATGTATTCAAAACAACCATCAAAACAACCATCAAAATTTACATGTATTCATCTAACACATTTAACATTCATTCAAATTTGAGATATCTCTATTCATATGTAAATTTCAAATGGCCTGTAGAGGTATCTGTATTCATCTAAGATACCTAACTAGGTAAGCGTCAAATTGCTTGTAAATTTCAATGGATTAGTCTGTATTGCCTTATTTGTTTACAATGTATTCAAAACAACCATCGAAATATAACCAAACTACACTGATATTTTTAACAATCTAGGTTTCATGAGCAGTATTTAACAATCTAGGTTTCATTTGGTAGGTTTCATGAGAAGTATTTAACAATGTAGGTTGTTGTCCTGTTAGGCGTGCACATCATAAATTTCAAGATGCTTTTATAATTGATAGGTTTCTTTCATTGGGTTCAAAACACCCTTAGGAAATTGAAAGTTCAGCTGTCTTATGAAATTGGTTAGGCCCTAATTTTGCTTTGTATATTGTTTAATGCTTCTTATATTGTTTAGGCCCAACACTAGTATTGTTGTCAGCAAGTTTGAACTTGAAAATTTTTAAACTTTTCTCATGTCTTGTGCTATTACATATTGTCAACTCAAATTTCAGTTGATATGTTTAACTCTTTCACTTGCTTTGACTTTTATTAGCCTACCCTGTGACAACACATCATTATCCTGCCCCAAGCCTATAGTAGTTTTTCTTCATTGGAGGCTAGAGACTATCTTTACAACCTTTTGGTGTAGACCAATTTGATGAGACAAATCCAATAGAGAACACATATAAGTGCTCATTCATCAATTGGCAAATTTTTTTTTATTTGGTTTAGTTTTATCTGATAAATTATGATTGTGTACATTCAAGACAATGTTAGGTGGGGTGAAGTTGAAGAAGGAAGCACAGTGGATTGAAGAATAAATCGAAACTTTGAAAAAGAGAATGCTTGTTAAAACACTTGTAAGGTTGAATTGATTGATAGAGAAAGAGATAAAAAGATTAGATGCATATGTACTGTCTACCCAGCAAGTCATATCTGATTGGAAAAGATTTGGATAGTGGAATGATGATTACAACTTTCAAATTAATGACTATCTGATATCTGATATAGACAAATTTTAGGAGCATTCTCAAATGTCAAACCATAAAAAACAAACATACAACATAGGAAATCATAACTATGACCAAACCGTAAATTCAAACATACAACATAGAATAAAACATCAAAATATGAAACTATCAAATCAAACATAGAACATCATAAATCAGAATGTGAAACAATCAAAACAAACATATAACATCACACATCTTTTGTTCAGAGCATCACTGTGAACTCGCCAATTGAACTTACAAATTCAAATTACAAATTACAATTACAAAGATGAAGAAATTGAAATGCCACATGTTGTAATGTTTGTGATCAATATTATTATAGCTGATTGTCGGTCTATGTTGTTATCTTGCTTTACAAATTTCAAACTATCAACCTCACTGCATGCATGCCTGAGTATTCATATTTCTTCTACCTGTCACGTACAAGCCCAAGTAGTTCTTGATAGTTAGGCTAAACCACCCTACAGGCCTCTCTACTAATCAACACAGACAAGTGGGATGTCTAGTTCAATGCTTTACTCTCTTTGTTTCTTTAACTTTGTACTAAAGAGATTCAAAGGATTCCAAATTACAAAATTGATGTCCAATGGTGTTTGTTGACATGTGCAGATGAAGAACAAATCTCAAATGCGAACCCGTCGTGGCACCAAGAGACTAAAGACAACAATGCCTCTAGAAAAAAGAGGAGTTCATTTCTTTCCAGATGAAGACAATCAAGTTGCTAACGAGAGCAATCCTCAACCAGTTGAGCCAGTTATTCAAGTAAATGCAGCTGCTAGAAGCAAGAAAGTTTTAGTTGAACGGGAGTGGATGAAAGAGGACATGGATTCAGCATTGAAAGATGTGGAGGATAATAGAATGTCTACAAGGAGTGTAGCCAAAAAGTGGGGAATCCCTATGAAAATGCTCAACAACTGGTTAGGCGGTTTAACATCATCAAAAAAAGGTCCTCCCACAGTATTGACACCAACTGAAGAGGGTTTGATTGTGGAATGGTGTAAAGAAATGATAGCAATGGGCCATGGGCTAGAGATTATTAATCTCAAAGCAGAAGTCACGCAAATATGCCAAACACGACCAAACCCTTGTAAGGATGGGTTGCCTAGGAAGTCCTGCTGGACTAGGTTTAAAAGGCGTCATCCCAAATTGACATTAAGGATAGTGGAAGGACTAGATAGAGACAGAGCTCTAAACCTTAGGCCTGTTGTAGTTGTCGTATTCTATGACACACTATCCAAAGCATATCAAGCCAACCCATACGGACCACATAAAATTTGGAATTGTGATGAAACCAGAATTCAAGCTGGGAGAAATGGAGCCATGCGGGTTTTGGCCAAAAAGAGGTAGTAGAAGTGTCTCATACATTATTCCAAAGAGTAGGGAATGGATAACAATTTTATGATGTGTTAATGTTGCCAAACAAAGCATACCATGCTTCTATCTTTTCAAAGGTGAAAAGAAGCTAAAAAACTACATTGCTAGCTGCGAACCATGTGCGTGCATGGCTGCCCAACCCCACGCTTGGATGACAAAAGAGTTGTTTATGAACTGGCTACATCATTTTGCACAATCAGGTCCAGGTGGAGTATCGCTGACAAATAGGCACTTGCTCATATTTGATGGCCATGGCAGCCACATAGTCATGACAACCATCCAAGAAGCCAAGTCTTTGGGTATTGATTTTCTCACACTCACACAAATTGCAGCCATTGGATGTCAGTGTTTTTTCAGCATTCAAGTCATATTTCAAATCAAAAAGAGTAGTGTGGCTAGCCAAATATCCTAACATAGAAATAAAAAGAACAAAATTAGCAGAATTGGGAAGCAAGTCTTTTTAGAAATCACTGACAGTTTCAAACATCACTACTGGTTTTAAAAGGACAGGTATATAGCCTCTCAATCCAGATGCTCTAATGGAGGACATGCACCCCAGCGAAACTTTTTAGTTTAGTGTGTACGATGATGCTTCTATAGTGTAGGACATCCTTAGTCGTTCTGGGGTCGATGTGTCAGATGTGGAAGTTGCCAACACATTGCTGTCAGGGCTTGCCAATGCCGATTTAAATCCTACAATAGCAGAAATAGTGGGAGAGGAAATGACTTTACATGATTCAGTTGAACCTATAGTGGGGGGTCAACTAGTTGATGACATGGCTAAAAGTCAACAAGAGAGTAACATGGATGGACTTAGCCTTCCCTCTCCCCCAAGCTAGCCATCATGATTGGAGGAGCGAGCCATGAATTTAGGATATGACTTGCATCCACAGGGAGAAGGTAGCACATTCTCTTTCCCCTCTCCACCACCCACGTTGAATGTGGATGAAATGGTACATTACTATGCCGAGTGTGGAGAAGGTGATACCCAAGATATTGCCGATTTGAGTTAGGATACTGAGGCATTTTGTGATGAGGCTGAACACAGCATTTATGGAGATTCTAGCCAATCCTTGGGTTCTCAAGTAGATTCACGTATAAGCAAATTTCTCAAATTGCTAGTTCACATTGTGAAGGAAAAACCTGGGACAATAGAGGATAGAGGAATTTGGTTGAGCTGACAGTCCTAATTATTAACAACAAACGAATACATGAACCTAATAATGGAACAAGAGAAAAGGAAGAAGGAAATTTAGGAGTTAAAACTGTGAAAGAGGGAGCAGATTCAAGAGAGAAAGGTATCACGTGTTGTTGCAAAGGAGTAGAAGGATCAAGCTAAACTAGATAGAGAGATTGCACGGCAAGCAAAGGAACAACAGAAAAAGGAAAAAGAGCTCAAAAGGGAGTAATATAGGATTCAAAAGGAGAAGGATAAAAAGGAACAAGTGCTTGAAATGGTAAGGTTGGATCTATAGAGACAAAGGTGTTTAAGCAACCCCATAAACCCTTTGCTCAAAAATCATGCCTTGTTTAGGGAGATGGTCAACATTCATATCCCTAACTATCATACAGTTGTAACCCCATCCCATTTGACCAACAGTCAACTTCGAAGTCTAACCCCATCCCATTTTACCATCAATCAATTTCCAAGTTTAACCCCATCCCATGTGACTAGCACTCAATTTCCAAGTCTAACCCATCCCATGTGACCAACACTCAATTTCCAAGTGTAACCCCATCCCATGTGACCACCACTCAATTTCCTTCAACTCTAACCCCACCCATTGTGATCATCAATCAATTTCCTTCAACTCTAACCCCACCCATTGTGATCACCACTCAATTTCCAAGTGTAACCCCATCCATTGTGAGCAATACACAAAATCTAGGCCTAAGGCCATCCCATTTGAACAGCACTCTAAGTCCACTAGCAAGGGAGGAGAACATGACTGGGAGTAATTTGTCAAGTAGCCAGGTAACAACAACCTCTGCCACTTCGATTCCACTACATTTTCCATCATGGTTTGAATGAGATTGGTAGCAACCAATCATTCTACACAAACAAGTTTTAAATTGCAGCCTAGGGAGTCATTTTTTTGCATTTTGTAATAGCACGATTTGTATTTTGAATCCAATTATTGAAATGAGAATTTAGATTTGTGTTTGGCATGTCAATGATTTGCATTTAGTAAACACCCAATTGTCAACATAAAACTTGTTTGGGTACAATGATATGTTGAGGGCATGAATGTGGTGCAACCTACCTGTCAAGGTCAACATGGGCTTCACATTCTTCACTGTTATAGATGGCATGTCTTCATTTTAGTCATATGCATTTATACTCAAACATGTGTGCAATGAGGTGGACAACCTAAATATTTCATTTTGCCACGGTGGACATCGATTTGCCACGTGGACGACACGTTTCTTTGGCGGGGTCCAATTTCTGGGCACTTTTTACCATTGATCGAAGAGCGGACACAACATACACCGGTGGAGGGAAGTTGCATCGTGAGTTGTGCTCGCGATGCCATGTGGCACCTGAGCAACTCGCCACCTTTTCATCTCACACTCCCGCATTAACGAGGAAGTCCAGTCGCATTTACACCAACTTCAGACTCATTAACTCCTACTACCTTCTTGTTTCGTTGGTTATCATGCCTTGGCTTTTCGCAGCTATGGAGTGTTCAATGATCTCATCCTTCACGCTCAACAAACCCTTTGACACCATTATCAACTCTACTCTCTGAATTCAGTAGTTGCAGATAGCACCGAAATTGGGTCACATAGGCTTTGGAGATGGCTCTACTTTGAGGAGTCTTGATAATGCAAAATCATTTTTAGTGTTAACCTATGTTGTAGTTATCATCAAATCAGTTTGATTTGTAGACTGCAGCATAGGTCAACACAAAATGCCTTTGGGTAAGCAAGTCTCCCAATGCACTTATCTAGCAGAATAGTTCTCTAGTAGAATGGTTTGTTCATGTAGAATAGTTCTCTACTAAAAGGTAGTCCTAGTTGATAGGATTATCATGTATTTAGATCATGACTATAGGAGTTCACCATAGTGGGGCGAGCTGTTATTTGTAATTGAATCAATTAATAGTAAAATGATTTACTTCATTAGTATTTTATTCTTCATATTAGGTGGCATACAGAAATGATTTACAAGGATTTACAAAACATAAATGCAACTGACATAGTTTATACACATAGAAAGTTTAATACATCATGGTTTTGTAGGAAATAATGGAGAGGCTGATTGACTTGGTTGAATGATTGTGTGGTCTGAAATGTTAACTTGCTATCCTCTTTTTTTGACTGCTTGATTGTAGTTCCTTACACCTTCGAATGTGGATGCATATCCATATACAATCATGTTCTTACAAACATGCATACACACAATCACAAGTATGTATATATACATACATATGGCATATATATATATACATACATACATATGCAGACGTATTAACACACACACACATATATATATTCATAATGTAATATATATACATATATGTGAGTGTTTAATATGCTTGTAAATGGAAGGTTCTTTTCATTTTCTGTCTGGTTGAAATCATGAGGCTTCGGTATTCAAATGGGGTTATTGTTTATCTATATACAATCAGAATGTAATATAAACATACATATGCATATGCATATACACCATACTTATGCATATGCATGTGCATAATATGTGTATATATATTTGTTCAAAACATAATATATGCTCTAGGTATTGAAATGGGGTTATTATTTATCCATGGGTATTCAATTATTTTATATATTTTTTGTTTGCAATGGGATTTTTTCCATCTATTGTTGTCTGTAATCATAAATGGAAGCTTCTTATGGTTTTCTCACTGTTTGTAATCATGAGGGTTCGGTATTAAAATGGGGTTACTATTTATCTATGAGTATTAAAATATTTTCTGTTTTTATTGTTTGCAATGATTTCGCTCGTTTATCCTTCGACCTTGGTAAGGATATCCTATCATGCTAAGGCAATGATCTTTCTACCTTGAAAAAAAAGAGGATTTATTTGGTTTTTTCTGTTTTTATGTCCTATGGTTTATGCATGCAACACCTAAATTGAATCAATGACTATAGACTTGTCCTCTAAGTTTAGACTATAGTTTTTATTGCACTTGATTTGAATGATTTGATGGATGTCTATAAAATTGAATTTGGTATTAAATATGGGAGGTGATCGATTTGGTCGAATGCTTATTTGCTCTGAATTGGTTGATTTCCTTTAATGTTTTTTGACTGCTTGATTGGTGAGCCTTAAACCTTTGATGGTGTGAAATTAATGGAGAGTTGATTGATTTGGTTGAATGCTTGTTTGGGTTGTTTGTGCTAGATTTTAATAAATTGTTGTCCTCTTGTGTGTGGATGATAGATTAAAGATCTTTGACTATTAGGACAAAGTGTCAATTTTTGCAAAATGTGTAGTTAGCTCAAAGTAGGAAAATCAAGGGGTAGAAGTAGGAAAATGAAGGGGTAGAACACATATCTCGGTTTGGTTTTTGCTATTTGCAATGGGAATATATTTTTGTATGTTTGTCCTATGGTTTATGCATGCAATATTTTTTAGTAATTAAAGAATATTTTTCACTAATTAATGAATTATTTGATATGTGTGGATGACAAATTAAAGAATATCTTTCACTACTAGGACATATTATCAAATATTGCAAAATATCTTTCGGTACTAGGACATAGTTTGAATGGAAGGTTTTCTTGGTTTTATGTGTATACACACACAAATATATATATATATATATATATATTTTGTTTGTTATATATATATTTTGTTTGTTTGTGTATAGATAAAATAGATAAGACTCGTGAACAACATAATGAAATATTTAGGGTGTCCACATCATCGAATATAAAATAATTGAATACCCATGGATAAACAATAACCCTAAGAAGTAGATGAAATTTTTATTTATTTCGGATAACGTGGTGCACCAGTTGGAGGGGTCAAGTTAGGGTGACCCACTATGAAAAGAGGACATCTTGCAGATTGAATTTTGAAGTAAACATGCTTTAAAATGTATTCAATATGATATAAATTATAAACTTAAAATGCACTTGTAAAAAAAATTTGCAGCACATTAAAACATTTGTCATTCCATTGTCTACAATTAGAAACTGTAAACTAAAATTTGTAACTTAAATTAAAGAGTCACAATGATGCTCAAACATAATTTTGTAATTTCCAAAAGCAATAAATGTGTTACAAAACACAGAAAATGACCAATAAGCTGTGTTGATAAACACTCCTCATAAAATAGATAAAGAGTTACAACAAATGCCATTGAACACCGGTTTTGCCATTTGGAATCTTTTGAATCTTTGCAGTACAAAGTTAAAGAAACAAAGAGCCTTAAGCATTGAACTAGATATTCCACCACAAAGAAACAAAACAACATTCCATTAATGACTCCAATTCAATACCAAACCCTCATTATTTGAATAACCCCATTTCAATACCAAACCCTCATAATTTCAAATAGTGAGAAAACCATAAGAAGCTTCTATTTATGATTAGAGACAACAATAGATAGAGAAAATCCCATTGCAAACAAAAGAGTTATAAAATAATTGAATACCCATGGATAAATACTAACCCCATTTTAATACCCAACCCTCATGAATTCAAATAGTGAGAAAACCATAAGAAGTTTCCATTTATGATTATAGATAGTAATAGATAGAGAAAAATCCCATTGCAAACAAAAAAATTATGAAATAATTGAATACCCATGAATAAATAATAACCCCATTTTAATACTAAACCCTCATGATTTCAAACAATGAGAAAACCATAAGAAGCTTCCATGTATGACTACAGACAGCAATAGATGGACAAAATCCCATTACAAACAAAAATATATATGTAATAATTGAATACCCATGGATAAATAATAACCCCATTTTAATACCAAACCCTCATGATTAGAAACAGTGAGAAAATCATAAGAAGATTCTATTTATGATTACAGACAACAATAGATGGAAAAAATCCCATTGCAAACAAAAAATATATAAACTAATTGAATACCCATGGATAAATAATAACCCCATTTGAATACAAAACCCTCATGATTACAAACAATGAGAAAATCATAAGAAGCTTCCATTTATGATTACAGAAAGCAATAGATTGAAAAAATCCATTGCAAACAAAAAAAATATAAAATAATTGAATACCCATGATACAAATAATAAAAATATCCTTACTAGGGTCGAAGGATAAATGAGCGAAGCCATTGCAAATAAGAAAAATAGAAAATATTTTTAAACCCATGGATAAACAGTAACCCCATTTTAATACTGAACCCTCATGATTAAAAACAGTGAGAAAACCATAAGAAGCTTCCAAATATGATTACAGATAGTACTAGATGGGAAAAATGCCATTGCAAACAAAAAAATCCAAAAATTAGAATACCCATTTGAATACCAAACCCTAATGATTTCATGCAAACCAAAAAATGAGAAGAGCCTTCCATTTACGACCACTCACATCAATATATATTGCATGGATAAACCATAGGACATAGACATAGAAAAAACCAAATAAATCCTCTTTTTTTTTGAGCTAGAAAGATCATTGCCTTAGCAGGATAAGATATACTTACCAGGGTTGAAGGATAAATGAGCAAAGCCACAAGCAGAAGGAGAAACCAGTGGAGTTGTCACGACTACAACCAAACAAACAATAACCCCTTTTCATGACTACAAGCAAACAAAAAATTAAAAAACCAGAGAGACATTAGTGAATATCGAAAATCCATTTGAATATCGAAGCTTGAAGGCAGACAAAAAGATGGAAAACCATAAGAACATTCGATTTACGCCCACAGAAATCATTGCAAATAGAAAAACTAGATAATTTCTCTTTCTTTTCGAGCTAGAAAGATCATTGCCTTAGCAGGATAAGAAATCCTTACCAAGGTCGAAGGAAAAATGAGCGAAGCCAGCTTTGTCATCGCGAAGGAGATACCAGTGGAGCCGTCAGGAAGGAAATACCAGTGGAGACCCAACGAATCTAGGTTTCTCAAGAGCGCCAAGGTGACCCAGTATGGGTGCCAACTGCAACGAGAAAACGTGGAGAGCAGAGTCGGCAATGGTGTTAAAGGGTTTGTTGAGTGTGAAGGACAGGGGCATTGAACGCTCCATAGTTGCAAAAAGGAAAGGCACGATAACCAGCGAAACAAGGAGGTAGTAGGAGTTAATGAGTCTGAAGTTGGTGTAAATGTGATTGGACTTCTTCATTAATGTGGGAGTGTGCGATGAAAATGTGGCGAGTTGCTCAGGTGCCACACGGCATCGCGAGCACAACTCATGCAACTTCCTGCCACTGGTGTATGCTATGTCTGATCTTCAGTCAGCGGTAAAAAATGCTTAGAAATTGGACCCCGCTGAAGAAATGTGTCATCCATGTGGCAAATAGATGTCCACCGTGTCAAAACGAAATATTTAGGTTGTGCACGTCACCATCTATGTGGATAAGTCAATTTTTTTTTTATTTGGATTATGTGGCGTGTCAGGTGGAGGGGGGAAGTTAGGGTGACCCACTATGGGGCCCTCTCCCCTAATGGTTATGATACTTAAAATTGCGGGCTTCTCTTAATTAACTTTGTCAACATTGCTTTATAAAAGATCACTTCCTTTAATTAATCTCATAACTGGCGATGCTTCCCTTAATCACTGTTCATACTTATATGAATAAGATTATTATTTGAATCAAATTGGTGTTCCTTATGGGAGTTGTCGCCCATTTGGACAATCACTTATGCTTGTCATATGGTAATTGTTGACCCTTAGTATGTACTAATGATATTGGTATGTGTCATAATAATGATATTATTATTTATTTTTATATTTATATAATTATATTATTATATAATAATAATAATAATATATAAATAATAGTGGGTGGAAGGGCAGGCGCCACCTCACAAAGCGGAGGTGGCCGACTCGGCAGCGGCAGAAGGGGATGAGTTGGACGGTGACAGCAGCTGTATGCAGCATGGGAGAAATTGTAAAAGACACTCCTTTCAATTTTTTTTTGCACATTTAGGGCGGCAGGCGATAATAGGCTACGAATGCTCTCACGTGCAAAGGATAGCATTTAATCATCACATTGAATGTCGATGGTCGGTTGATCTACTCAGGATAGAGACTAGCGGTGGGTATGAGTTGGCAGAGGATTATATCCCCCATTCACATGTTCTTTAGCATCATTTTTGGGCAAGTTTCTTTTCTTTTTATTGAGCACCGAGTTAGTTCTGTTGCAGTGCTGTGTATGGCAAACGATCCTCTGCCAATTATCATTTTCCATCTCCCGGCTGAGCATGTGAGGTGCGGAGGAATGGAGTCGCTGGTCTGCCTAACCAGTAGGGTTAGTCAGATGGCATTTAAAGGTAAGGTGACCAAGCAAAGGCTGCAGAGGGTGCTTTGTCAGAATGATGTTTTCACAGTTGGTGCAGTAAAACTCATTCTTGACAAAGCTTTTAGATCAGTGACAGTGATAGAGAAAGATACCGGGTAGATACTGATATATCCTCCTAGGTGGTGGCATCTCTATTAGACGTGTTGACAGCGAAGGAGGAAGTCTGGGTGATGGTGAAGCACCTGTTCAAACAGAATATGTTGGAGGGGCTTGATGAAGTGTTGGAGGCTGCAGAAAGAGGAGTAGGTCTTCCTAGGCCGAAGGATTTGGCCAAGGTAAACCAACCAGGTGAAGTCATTAAATTCTTCCCTTTTATTTTGGATATTAAAGGAGAAGAGCAAGCTGCGCACAGGGTCAAGGTCCACAAAGGCCGAGACTTCCTAAAGAAATTTTTGAGCATAACTCCGGTCAAAGGCTTTGAGTGGGTTGGTGAATTTAGGGATTATCTCTTCGTCGAAGGGGAGATTTGATGGCTTGGGTCTTGGTCTGTTTGTGGTGTTGTTGGGTGTGTGTAAGTCTGATATTATGTTTTCTAATATACTTTGGTAATGGTCAGGTAGTATGGGTTAACTTGTAAAAAGTTTATTATGTTAAATGTAAAGGCTAGTAGCTCAGTCCCATGGAGAACATTTTGGGGGGCATTTTGACAATCGATGTAAGGGTGGTAGTCATGGTTAATAGTCTATGCTCATGGAGCTCATACTTCAAACTCTATACAATTGTTTTGATAATATAATATAAATCTAATCTTACCTATCAAAAAAATAATATATAAATAATATTTATATTAATTATAATTGTCATTTAGATATATTATATATACATAAGATTTATATTAATTAATAATATCACCTTTAAGGGTTTATATAATATTTATTAAATATATCAACTCATTCATATCTTTAATCTGAATGAATAGGACATAATCGATTCAAATAGAGATTGGCGATATGGGGACATGACAGGCCTCCCTTCTAGAGATTGCTTGTCCTCAAGCAATTAAACTAGTAGCAATCTCAAGTTTGACGGAGACACACTTTCCACTTTACTAGTTACAACTCTTTGTTATTACATAAGTTAATTCGTTAGTGCTCCTTAACCTAATAACACTCTAGAGATTTACCCTTTACATAGAAAACTTAGACTTGGACACACTCATAGATGTAAATAATGCATGAAGCATATGCAAGCTTATACGCTTATACATGGAGTATGGAACATACATGTAAGACAAAGTTATACAAACATGAATCATGAACATTGTCACATCTCAAACTTTGATGCATTCTGAACTTACTATATTTGGAGCTATTTTATGAATAATTGAGTATGGAGTAAATAAATATTATTTTATTTTGAAAAGATGAGATCAGTGAATATTGTTTTATTTAAAAGAGTGAAATATAGTGAATATTATTTTATTTTGAAATAATGAAATATAATGTTTTGGCTATGCTTCAGCTATTTGGACACTAACCTATTACTGGAAAATTTGAGTTTCATGAGTTGCAGGTTGTAGAAGACAAGGGTGTGGTTAAGGTAGAGGTGGTTAGTTACCTAGTAGGGTTAGGATGGAGTGGTCTCTCTCTCACACACCAACACTTAGATGTCATATAGATGCATTAGCATTGCATAAATTAATTTTATTAATATATTGCCTTCTTATTTTACTAGAAAAGAAAATCATTTTATATTTTATAGTTGTTATTTAATTAATTAATATTAAAAAAATTCTAGGTGAAATAAAAAGTAATTTAAATTATATATATATTTGAAATTGTATTTGAGGGAAATAATTATATTTTATTAATTATTATTTTAGAAATAATTGTGTGGCAAATTTATTTATTAAAATTACTTTTAGTTATTAAATTATGCCTTTTCAAAATTAGAAGTATTATTTATAATTGTGTTTCAAAATTTAGTAATAAAATAAAAATTAGTCATTAAATAATGTGTTTTCAAAAAATTAGAAATAAGTGTTTTATTTGGTAAATTAGAAATAAATTTTAGAAAAAGGAAACAACAAAAGATAGAAACAAATAGAAAATTAGAAAAAGATTCAAAATTAGAAAAAGACAAAAACAAAACAAAAATTAGAAACTCGGAAAAGATAGAAAGAAATTTGAGAAGGAAAGAATGTATTTTAAAAGAGAAAACTCTCATTCTCTCAACACACAAGATTCATTATTTTTTTTCCAACATTTATTCTAAAGAACAAGGGCATAGGCAAAAGATTGGAGATTTTGGCAAGGAAGCAAAGGAGGAATAGACAGAAAGATAAAAGACCCAGACAAGAACGAATCATCGGGAAGCAAATTTCACAAGTTTTTAATCAATCCTAAATGTCAGATTTAAAATATAGTACCCTCTAAGACTGTATGGCTAAATGATATCAATGTATTTGATTGATCAATTGTAGTTATTATTGCAATTTACAGCACTATCATTATTATTATTTCCTTATTCTTAATTGTTTGAATATCGTAATAATATTATAGTACTATATATTTTGTAACCTTACTGTAGTATATCTGTATTTTATGATGCATGTATTATAGAAAATATGATAGTATCACATGTATTTTATTACTATATATTATATAACTGGAATTATATATATTAAATTGTATATATAAATAACAAAAATATATGATATTGCTGTTTATATTCTTATTACTGTATATGTTGGAAAAATTCCAGCGAACAATGTATTTGTTTTGACAAAAAATTTAGAACAGAAGAATTAAAAAAGGCATTTTTGAAAACAAGTCAAGAATAGTCATAGTAAAACAATGATAACTTTGTCATTTTTTAACAAAATTTAAAACCATAAAATGTTCTAGAAAGGTGGTGAAAGGGAGAACAAAACCCAGAAAGGATTTTAAGATATTTACAATATTTAGTGAGCAGTTTAGAAAAAGATGGATGTGATGTATGTTTTGGACATGATTTCAGATTGCACCGGAAAATATGCAAACCAGAATAATGAACTTGTGAGCAAACGCTATTTTTTGATAAAACTCATTGTTAGTAATTTCTAGCATAATATGGAATTCTTGCTCAAACTTGATGCCTAGGAAGGAATTTATATTTTATTTCCATTTAAAACCATTACAAATAGGAAGAAGATATTTATATTTATATATTATTGCATTTCTCTTTTCTACATATTTAACAAAACAAGTAATTATCTTTAACTTATAATGATTATGGAAGGAATTATAATTTCATAGTAATGTGAAGAAGAACCAGTAAATTGATATATGTTTATATTTTTTTTTTTTCTATTGTTGGATTAGTGAGCATATTGAACTCTTATATAAACATATATATCATATTTTAACGAATAACGGTCAAAGATGGAAAATATATAGATATTATAAGGATTTTTGTTCCGTTATCAGCACAAAAACATCTTTCTATAAAATATACCAAAAATTTAGAGATGAAATAAACCGCATGAGGAAATTAGTAGATTCATTTTGTTTCATACAGGTATTTTATATCACAAAATTTAGTAAATAACTTTTCTTTTTGATTGGATCATTGTTTATCACTGGGAATAGACCAAAAACATGCAAACTAGAAAATGATGTAATTTTGAGTAAATCCTTTTATTTTTTGAAAAGGACATTGTTAGCAAACACTTTTAACTAAAACAAACAACTTGTTTGGATTTGGTGAAAAATTATATTTATTCTTTTTGTGTAATTACTTCTGGGACAGGATGCCGAATGTGGGCTCCCAGAGATGGTAATTTACTTATTCTAAATTACCAATTTTATTTATTATAGCTTGGCCAAGCTATTGTACCATTGAAAAAGATGGATTAAAAAAGCCTATATTATATGTTATATATGTCTCTGCCACATCCTGCTTGTGAGAGTTATGTCATTCTAACTTAGTTTAGGAATGCATACAGGCAACAGGCACGCATCGAGAGACTCCCTCCTACCTTTACCGTTCCAGGTTGCTAGGCTTCTCATGCAGGGTCGGTGCGTTCTTCGAGTTAGGAAGAAACCCAGGGAAGTCCAGTACTTCGTGGTTGGGTGGAAAAAGTGCCTTAACCACACTCTTGGCCTCAACTTACGGAAGACCAGTGGGGTTATAGCGGTCAAGGATAGAGATTCTTATGCTATATGAATCATTATGGATGTATATATGTTCCTTTGTATTATTCTTGGTATGGCTTGCTTAGCCAATCTAAAAATTGTATGAATACTTCATTGAAGTAACTAAAGTAGTAGATGTAACATTTTGTAATTGTAACATTGAAATAGATGTAATGTAACACCCTTTGTGGTGTATGTAAATGTAACACTCTTTTAATGTATGAAATTGTATTTCTTTATTGGAAACTTGCCATTATTGTGCAACTATGAATATTTTGATTAATAAATGAATCACTTTCCTTATTTGGAAAGAGAATTACTTTTTGGAATACTATTTTTAGTATGTGAGATTTCCGCACCTTACATAGTATATATAACATACACTTGATACACAAAGTACACACACGCAATACATAAAGTGTAACACACAGGGTATACACACGTAGTACATGAATATGTACTACACACATGAATACAAGTCATTAAGTGTGCACTGGAACATACATAAGTCATGGAGTGTTTAAGCACGTATAAGTCAAGTAGTATACACTTGAACATACAAGTCATAAAGTGTACAATTGAAGACACAAGGTCATAAAGTATACAATTGAATACATATGCTGGTCACAAAGTACACCTACCTAAGTTGCAAGGTATGCATATGAATACAAGTTGCAAATATACATATGAGTACACATAAGTCACCACATATACACAGGAAACATGAACCATGTACGTGAAGCATACATATAAATATACGAAAATTATGAAGCACACTTGCATAAAGTATGAATACATGAAGTCACCCGTGTACACAAGTCATAAGATGTTCACATGAATACGCATAATTTGCAAGGTATGACTATAAGTTATAAGGTATGAATGTATGTTGCAAAGAATACACTTGAATACACTTAAATACAAAGTCTTAGAGTATACAAATACAATGTCATACATAACCATACAGAGTCAGAGAGTATTTACTCAAATACAAGAACAAGTCACAGAGTACAAATATGAGTCATGCACTCAAATACAAGGTCATACTTGAATACATAATCATACAAAGTCACGGAGTATACATTCGCATACAATTACAAGCCAGAGAGTGCACACTCGCATACAAATACAAATCATAGAGTATACACTTGCATACAAATACAACTCAAAGAGTATACACTCGCATACAAATACAACTCAAAGAGTATACACTCGCATACAAATACATCTTCATAGAGCATACATGTTCATAGAGCATAAACTAAAATACAAATACATGTGCATAGAGCATACACTCGAATACAAATACATCTTCATAGAGTATACATTTGTATCCAAATCATAGAGCATACAAATATAAAGTCATAGAGTATACATTTGCATACAACTACACTCAATGAAGTATACACATAAAACATACACATGAATGTCTAAGTAGCATGCATATGAACGCATATGGAGCTTGAAGTATGCATGCCAAGAATATATATCAGATATAAGAAACATACATTCATCAACATGAGCAAGCATACCAATAGGAAGCATACAAGCATGAAGCAATACACGAAAATACACAAGATTACACAAATAAGAAGCATAAATACACACAAGAATACACATAAACACACAGACATGAAGCATGAAGTAAAATACGTGAACACACACAAGAATATACATAAATACACACACAAGAAGCATACAAGTAAGGTTAAAGCATGAAGTAATACCCATAAAAGCATAATACATATTAATAAATGTAAGGCATGGAGTATACACATGAAGCATAAATACACGGGGAATACCCGCGCATGCAAATACAAGTTATAGAGTATATACTCGAATACATAAGTCACAAGGTAATAAATACACATAATTTGCATTAATACATATAAGTATACTATCGGACAATTGGAAAGGGGATTCGGTGCATCCCATACTACACTGTGGACTCGTCCACTATTCCAAGGTCACCAAGTATACACATGAACACATGTAATACTAAAGTATACACAATATGTAAACTACATCATATCCATAATGCATAGTGGAAGTTTAATCATACTAGGACTTGGATGAGAAACATGATAGGTCTACCTAAAGCCATCCATGCTAAGCTTGAGAGCAGATATACCATCCCTCTTGGCCCCAAGTGGTAGACACATAGCTATCCAACATGGGGTGGCGTACTTAGTGGATAAACTTGTACCTACTTTCCCTATTCCTGCTGCTTGATCCATCCCTCTTATGATTGAAACTCCTTCAACAACCAACCCATGTGGGGATTGGGGAAATGCTACAATAGGAGGCTCCTAGATTCTCCTTTCTAAGCCCAAGGGTAGTCACTCACCCCCTTGGCTCCAAGTGGCCAGCTCGGAGTGGCGTACTTAGAAATAATTCTAGTATCTACTCACCCTACTAGTATTTCTCCCACTCTTCCTCATGATTGCTTGATGAGAATTACAAATACTAAATATATCCATATTTATAGAGATTATACATTAATAGCATAATTAATAATGAGTTTAATACATATATTAACAATCATGAAGAATACACGTCATACACAAAATATTCACATGGTTACATAAGTTACAAATATACACATAGGATGGTAGGATGACGGCTCTGATACCACTTGTAATATCCCCTTTTAAGCAGTTCAAAATTTCTTAACCTTGCATACAATTTTAACTTGTAAAAGAGAACATTAGTAACCAATAAATCCTTATAATATCAACATATTACAATTAGGATTAATAACCATATAATTATAATCAATGTCAAGTTCATTAGCATATATACCTTTCACATTTCCTCTTAGGGTTAGTAACCTCATAATCATAATCAACATTAAGTTACTACATATATGCATTTCATATTCTCATTTCTTTCACATAAAGTTTTCCATGATATACCTCGGGGGAGTCATTATGGAGCCTGATCGTTAATCTACTCTACTCACGCACCCCATATGAGTGCAATTACGTTAAGGCGCTGGTGTAACCATCCCATCCGGTGGCCCAAAGGCTCACACTACATGCGGTGTTCCTCACCATTTGGCTCAAGGGACTTCATGCTACACGCGGCATTCCTCATCCACTTGAGAGTCACCTACCGTTGGGCCCATTTATAATAACTATGCATTTTCTACCTTAGGCCCAAGAGCTTCACACTACATGCGGTGTTCTTCACCTCTTGGCTCAAGGGACTTCACACTACATGCGATGTTCTTCATCCACTTAAGGGTCACCTAAGTCCATTATACTACCCTTCCTTAACTCACCATCATACTCGTAGGGTGATAAAGAGATTAACGATGAGGCTACTATTCTCATCCCGGGTATTCCATGATTATGAATTACACTTATTAGAATTATCTTTACTATCTCGTTGATTGCCATTCACATTACTTGGCAACATCCAACATGCTTCCTTATAGGAATACATTCATCATATAAACATTCTTATGCCTTAAGCACTCTCATTCTTTCATAGTTATGAATATTTTCATATCATTAGGATTAGGAGCATTCTCATCCTATCATATATAACATTCTCATTCTATGTTAACATTTCATTCTATTCTATATACATATTTAACCTATCTCTAAATATTCTCACTCTAGTATAATATGTTGGTTTCCATATATATATATATATTACTTTTATTAGTATGACACATGCATACATTATTTCTTATCATCATAGCATGCTTTCCTTTACATTTATTCATGGTAAGATTATAATATTCATTGTTATGAAGCATATTATTTAGAGACAAGTGACGTACCTTTTTACCTTGATCGAATGCTTGCTAATACAAGTTATCTATGTTGTCCTTACTGTATAAATGATTGCCATATTGAATGGATTTGGATCTGAATATATTAGACTATATTTACTTAATGGGTAATTTGAATGATATAATGTGTTGGTACCTACATTATTTATCAAGTTCCAGATTATGAGCCTGCAGGCACCTTCCCAGGTTTTCATGAATTTTCTAAGTGTTCGACCCTCCCAGTGTTTTTCAGCATCATCAGGATATTTTCAAGGAAGGGGATCATCATCATTTTTCGTCATGTCCGGATATCCTGTGGTGGTCATCATGTTTTGCCAACCCGACTTTCATGTGCAGGATGATATTTTACATTGGGTGATCTTGGTCAGAATCATCCTGATGTTGGCGCTGAGAAATTTCTAAGGTGAATTTGGTTATGACTCGTGGCTTCATCATTTTCTAAGGAAGGGGTGATATTTCCAAATATCGAGTGACATTCAAACATTACCTCGATGTTCCACGGAGCTACAGTGCAGCATGATATTTGTGCATCAGGAGTATATTTTCAAATATCTGGTTATCTTCTGAATATCATCTTGATGTCGATATGGTGGTGACGTCATCAAGGTCTGGAGGGTCATATTTCTAACACTAAGTCATTTTATGGAGATCCCTCGATATTGCAAATATGACGATGACGTCATCTGGATATGAAGAGGAGCGTGATAGGCAGATATGATGCTGATGTCATTAGGATTTTTGTAAGCATGCAGGATGTTCATCAGCCAGACATTTGATATCGGCTAGGCAGGAGGATCTTCCTCTGATGCATTAGGTTGTGCCGATGAAGGCGATTATCATGCGGATGACATTGCGACATGATGCTGACGTTAGGGTGATATTTTGAGTATCCGGATATCATGCTGAGGGTTTATGATGACGAAGGCTTATGTTAGGTGCCATCAGGAGCAAAAGCACCGACATCATATGTGCTCGCGGTCATGCATATAAAGTGATGAGGAGGTCGCCACGGGGTGCATGTGGGATAATTGATATCTTGCATATTTTGAAATATCAGGGCGATATTTCTTGGTGGGAAAAGGATGCGATGAATAGTTTTCTACATTTCTCGATGGCTGTGAGTTGGTACGCCATTAATGGCGGTTGTTGTAGAGGTATGGGTGATGGCGTAGATGGTCAAACCACCCGATTGATGATGTGGATCCCCAGGCGGCAGCGCATGGCTCGAGGTTCCTTCCTGTCTCCTCCCCTACCTGCTGCATTTAATGTGTTGAGCGCCATTTTCTCAAAGTACTGTATCTGGCGAATTTGGATCTGCCATGTAATTAATGCTGAGCACCTCCTTGCTATATATAGCAGGTTGTGTTTCTCATTAGGTTGGTTGTTGAGAACTGGACATATCTGGCTCTGTAATATGATACAACTAGTTTTGGTTGCTCTGTGCAGGTGACCTTGTGAGTTTATGTATCTCTTGTTGTATGTCTCATGCATGAATTTACTGATTTCATGATTGATTTTATATGAGTAATGTTGTATTTGCATGTGTTTTGTTAATTTGTCTCCAGTATTGCATGTATCCTTCTTCTGAATCTGGATATCTAAGGGGTGTCTTGGGTTCTAGAATATAGAGTTCCTGTATTGAATGCTTGATCTTTCAACTTCTACTCAGGGGTAGATTAAATTGTTTTTTGATTAAGTGTTGGGAAAGATATACTGCAGTAGGGATACCATAAGTAGAGATAACTTAATACTCTGTTCTAGGAGGTATCTGTAAGGCAAATACTACAATACCCCCTTGAAATCTAGTTTTAGTCTTCATGCTGATCATTCACAGGTGTATGTCTACTGACTCCAAGCCCTGGATAGGCACCAATCTAGCTCTGTGTTGAGGTTATACACCAGGTCCAGCTTTGCATCCAAACATAAATCAAACTCAAACTTCTACCACAACCATTAGGACCTTAGAAGTAGTTTAGGACCAAGATCCTCTGATTCACAACTAAACATAGGCCCAAAGCTAGCCCCTTTGCACTTATCCTACAGTTTTGGTCTACTTACAGGAGGATTTATCTGCTTTGTATCAACATCCCAAGCCAACCCACAAGCATATTCTCACGGGTGTTGAATAGGGAATACCCCCCTAGGTTTTGCAGAGCCTGAAGAAAAAGAGGAGATAAAAATAGAGTCTATCTCCTACACTGTTGGCCCTTGGCCCAGACATCCTATTGATCATTGATGGCTACCTTGTAGGGATATCTGGGAGAAAGTATCCAGTCAGGGAAAAAACCAACAGAAATTGGTGACTCTACTGGGGATGTGATTAACCAAAAGATAATATCTATTCATCTCTAGTGATATATTTGTGGCCCATCTGAGTCGCAACAGAAATTGGCGACTCTGCTGGGGACTACCTTTGTAAGAACCCTAGAAAATAATTCCTAGTGAAGGTGGCGACTCCGAACTATCTCCCAAATCGGTAAAGTAACAATTTGTATGCAAGGGAGAAGATCCCTGCGTAATCCTCTATTAGAAGAGTTACCTAGAAAGATGATGTATAGAAGAAAAGGAACTGTCTTAGCCAGTCATGAGAGCTCTCCCAGAAATAATGATGATAATCAGGACATATTGTGCCTTATTTTTCAAATGCAGACGCTGATATCCAAGGTGCATATGAGAGGCAACAGGGTGGCAGCCTAAGGATGAGGTCAGAGGTGTTCCAAGAACGCCCTTTCTTAGACCCTGGTGAAAGATTTGAAGAGGCAGAATCTCTAAGGGATGATGAAGATGATGACCAGAAGGGTATGAGACCATCTACCTCTATGCCTAAAGAAGAACAATTAGTTGAAGAAATCAAAAGCTTAAGAGAAGAATTAGAATATTTACAAGCAATGAAAGTTAGGGATGACATGAGACTAAAAGTGAAAGCTTTAAGGATTGCTTAGATGATTCAGTTCCTACCCTTGAAAATTTAAATATGCAAAGAAACCAGTGCAGAAATGAGGTACACCATCAACAAAATGATCAAAGACAGAATGTAAATGATGTAAGAGCTCCATTAAATAATGTAAGAAATCAGAATGTGAACATAAATGTTAATGCTAATTAGTTTGGTAGACAACCCATGTAGCTGGATAGATTTAGATAGCTAGTGTTTGATGGTATTCCTGGTTATCATAACCCCAATGACAAGCATGTAAGGCTTCAAGTGCCAAAGTTTCCAGGAAATAACACTGTGTCAGGGGAGGATCATTTGAAAGCTTTCCAGAATGTCATGGATAAATTTGAGGTTGAGTATGAGGATGTTTTTATGAAGTCATTCATGCAATCTTTGGTTGATGAGGCTAGAGAATGGTACATGAATCTGCCTGACCGGAGTATTTCATCATGGGATGATTTTAAAAGGATATTTAAGGAGCAATATGGTGACAAAACTGACCCTAGCTTCTTTGTAAATGAATTCACTAGTATCACTAAAGGGTCAAATGAGCAGGTTGCAGATTTTAATGCAAGATTTACTAAAGTGCTAAACAAATTGCCGCATCACATGAGGCCAAATGAACCAATGTGCATAATATTATATATTAATGCTTTTGATGCCAAAATAGCATATGGGTTAAGAGATAAAGGCCCTACTACTCTCAGGGATGCTTTCAAGATAGCAATAAATATTGAGAATAACAGGAAAGCATCAGCCAAGACAAACAGAAGGGATGATGTGAAAATTTTGCAGAATCCAAATAAACTTCAGAATATTCAAGGTAATACATCTGCTCCTGAAGACAAAATTGATAAACTAGCAACTGTTGTTAAGGACCTAAGCTATAGACTGGCTAGAAGTGAAAAAGGGATAGGTCCTGATAGGCAAATTTACCAAAGGCAGGAAAAGAGACCATCATTGCATGATATGCCATACAATACCAATTGGCATAATGGTAAGCCCGTATTTCCACATAACAACACAAATCAGAGAACTCAACATGTCAAAGAGACTCCTGATCCTCTGAAGAAAGCAGTAAATATTGCTGATGATACTCCATGGTGCATAATCTGTCAGATGCCTCATTCGCAGTCCCAATGCATGATTGATCAGTCTTTGTATGATAATGCTGTGTCCTGTAATGAATGCAATGAGCCACATTATGTACAGGATGATGATGTTAATATGTTGTCCATAAGCAGGGAGCATCCCATGCATGATGCTGATGAAAATACATATGATGGGATCCAGGCCTGTCAGTAGGTTTTCTATGGTGCAGATAATGAAGATAGTTATGTATATGCTCAGGGTTCACACAATTTCCTGAATAACCTACAAAGACCTTCTGATGAAGAGATTAGGGCTCTCACAGCTGCAGTAGTAGCCCAAGTCAAAAGCAACTATAACCTCAGAGGCAAAGCTCAGGTAAGTAGCTCACACCAGCCAGAAGGCATTCCTGCAAGTCAACCAGTGCATAGTCATAAAGGGATTGAACGACAAAAAAGGTAGTGGGGAAATAACAAGCAAAATTTTAAGCAAAAAATAGGTTATGAATCTCAAGGACCAAAAAATAGAATTCCCCATGTTGAAGACCAAAACAAGAGTTCCCAAATCAGAAATGATTATTAGGGGACTATGAAGATAAAAGTTGGATCATCTCAGGATAAAAACAGACCCACATCACAATCTACAACTGTGGTACAAAATTATGCTCCCTTTGATATAACTCAAGTCCTCTCTTAGGTAAAGGTTTATGTCCCATTGATGGAACTAATGAAGGTCGAAGAAATCAAGAATAGGACGGTATCCCTAATTTCTGGAGTGCCTTGTCAAGCTAAGCAAAATGATGAAACCCAAGGTAAGAAGCAGGCCTTGTGCAATGAAGAGGATGAAGTCCCTGAAGTATATTTGGGAGTGACCATGACTAAATGTCCTTCACAAGTGGAACCATTCTATGTCTCCCTGTTATCAACGGAAAAGTAATCAGGAACTGTATGCTTGACTCAGGAGCATCAACAAACATCATGCCTCTAGCCATTATGCAACAAGCAGGATTGAAAATAGACAAGGCATGTGGAAAATGCTATGCCATGGATGCTAGAGAGGTACCAGTCATTGGAATCATAAAGGATGTGGATTTCAAACTGGCAGCATATCTTGAAAAGACCTACAAAATGAATATAACAGTGGTTGACATAAAACCACAATATGGTATGTTGTTGTCAAGAAGGTGGGCAACACTCATTGGTGGGAGTATGCAACTGGACCTGTCATATGCCATGATCCCTATGAATGGAAAGGATGTCAAGCTGATCAGAGAAGAAAGATCACAGGAGTCAGTTGAAGATCAAGAATCAGAAGAACACATCTATTTTGTAGACACTAACTGTGAGAATTTCAAAGTTGTCTCAAGTGATCAAGGAAACCAAAAGGAAGACCTTTGCACTCAAGAGTTGGCCCAGCAGGGTCTATGGACCATGTATTTTGATGGAGCTTGTGCAAAGGAAGGCTTTGGAGCTGGAGTTGTTTTCCTGTCTCCATCTGGTAAGCTTCTAGAGTTCTCTTTCTTGCTAAAGTTTGCCTGTACAAACAACATTGCAGAATATGAAGCCTTGTTGCTGGGATTGAATATGGCCCTCGAACATGGAATTAAGATGTTAAGGGTATTTGGAGATTCTGAGTTAATTATGTCCCAAGTTAGAGATAGGTATGCCTCAAAGAACAGAAGATTAAAACAATACAAGCATGCTATGTGGGACACCATTGAATTATTTGATGCATTTTCAATAGGTTAGGTAGAGAGATCAAAAAATGTCATGGCTGATTTCTTGGCCAATGTAGCAATAAAACTAGATGATATCACTCTATCAAGTGTTACAAATGTTGAGGTGAAAATCAGACCTGCAATACTAGAAAACATATGCAGTTGGAAAGTGTTTGATGATGATAAGGACTTGTTAAGATTTTTGCACTACATAGATGAATATGAGAACCAAGAGATTGATTTTCAAAATTTTGTAGAAATTGTGAATGGAAAAGAAACTCTTATGGGGACAGAAGTAATTTAGCTAAAGACTAACAAAATCCCTAGAGGGTTGGTAGCTTTAAAAAGAGCTTTTGACAATAGAGACCAATTGGTCACAAAGGCATCTCCAACAAACAGAGATGATTTAGAGGAGATAAATTTGGGGACATCTCAGGCCCCCAAGAAAGTATACATTGGCAAACAGCTCAAACCACACATCAGGAGCATGCTGATAGCATTGCTAAAAATGTATAAACATGTTTTTGCTTGGTCGTATGAGGACCTAAAGGCCTATAAAGAAGACCTATTCCAGCATGAAATCCCATTGAAGCCTGAAGCTAAGCCATTTAGACAAAAGCAAAGGCCTATTAATCCCACCTTGGCTCCAAAAATGCAAGAAGAACTCAAGAAGCTTAGGGAGGCTGGAATAATTGTGCTAATCAGACATTTAACTTGGGTGTCTAACCTTGTCCCAGTTAGAAAAAAGAATGGTGATATTAGACTTTGTGTTGATTTTAGAAATCTCAATGTGTCTTCTTTGAAAGACAATTATCCATTGCCTAATATGGAAGCTATGTTACAGAGGGTAACTGGTTGTGAACTTCTATCTATGATGGATGGATTCTCAGGTTACAATCAGGTGAAGGTAAAGGAATCAGAACAATACAAGATTGCCTTCACCACTCCATGGGGAACTTATGTGTATGTTAGGATGCCATTTGGACTAACAAATGCAGGTACTACACTTCAAAGAGTAATGGATGTTGCTTTTGCAGGATTGATTGACTCAATTCTGGCTGTATATCAGGATGATCTTACTGCTTATTCAAAGAAGGAAGAGCAGCATTGTATGCATCTAGAGCAGATTTTCATAAGAGCACTAGAATATGACATCTCTCTTAATCCCAAGAAATGTGCTTTTGGTGTAGTTGAAGGAAAACTCTTGGGGCACATTGTTTCCAAAGATGGAATAAGGATAGATCCTGAAAGAGTAGCTGCATCTGACAGAATTCAGATGCCAAAAATAGTAAAAGAAGTCCAGTCCTTCTTTGGACAAATAAATTTTGTTAGAAGATTTGTTCCCAACTTTGCAGAAACTACAAGGAACATCTCCAATATGATGAAGAAGGATGCAACTATCAATTGGGAAAGTGAAGCAATTGAATCATTTCAGAACATCAAAGAAGCAATAAAGATGGCTCCTGTGCTAAAATCTCCTAATTTTTCTAAGCCATTTCAGTTATTTTCATTTGCTTCTTTCCACACTATTGCTGCATGTTTACTATAGAAAAATGAGGATGGTTTTGAGCAACCCATTGCTTTCTTTAGTATGTCCTTGCAGGCTTCTGAATTAAAGTATGATATCATGGAAAAGTAGGCATATGCACTAGTCAGAGCAGTCAAGAGTTTCAGGCCATATCTAGTAGGATCCCAGATAGTTGCATATGTACCTCATGCAGTAGTCAAGGATATCTTCACTCAGCAGGAGGTAACTGGAAGAAGGTGCAGATGGATAAATAAAATGTAGGAATTCAACATAGAGATACAAATTACCAAGTTGGTAAGAGGACAAGGATTAGCCAAGATGATGGCACAGTCAAACTTAGAAGCATGTCAAATCAATGCAGCCTGGAATGAGAATATTAATGTATCAAAATCTGAATGGTATAAGGACATCATATATTACTTGCAAAATTTGAATTGTCCTTCCCATTTTAGTGACAGTCAAAAAAGAACCTTAAAACTACATGCAATCAGGTATGTTATTGTTCAAGGTGAGCTGTACTGGAAGAACCCTGATGGTGTGCTACTAAGATGTGTGGATGAAAATGAAGCTAACAATGTTTTGAATGACATGCATAGAGGATTGTGTGGTGGACATTATACTGCCAAGACAATAGCTCATAAGATCCTTAGGGCAAGATATTGGTGGCCCACTCTCTTTTCAGATGCACAAAGGTTGGTAAGGAAATGTGACCCTTGCCAGAAGTTCTCAGGAAAGTTAAGATATGAAGGTGCACTACCCCTTAGAACTGTAACTGTGGATGCTCCATTTCAGCAATGGGAAATTGATTTTATAGGGGAAATTGCAGAAAAGTCAAGTGGGGGACATAGTTGGATTTTAGTGGCCACTGACTACTTCACCAAATGGATTGAGGCTGTTCCAACTAAGAGAGCCACAAGTAAGATAGTGATGGATTTTATCCTAGAGAATATCATCATCAGGTTCGGAGTACCATTCAAGATAGTTACAGATAATGCTATGTGCTTCAGATCTGGTGAATTTGTTGATTTTTGCAACAAGTATGGGATAAATTTATCATATGCATCACCATACCACCCACAAGGAAATGGTCAGGTAGAGTCAAGCAATAAAAGCCTCATGAAAATCATCAAAAGGATAGTGGATAAGAACAAGAGAGCTTGGGATTCAAAGTTAAGGTTAGCATTATGGGCTGACAGGGTGACAGTGAAAAAAGCTATTGGAAGGTCACCTTTTGAACTAGTGTATGGTACATTAGCCAGGCTGCCTATAAACAATCTCTTGCCAGTTTACAAATTTATCCAAGAGAATGATGAGGAGATTGAAGATTCCATGACAGAAAGAATAAATCAGCTGGTTGCACTGGATGAAAGTAGAAGGGAGGCCCACCAAATCAATCTCAAGAAACAACAAAATGTGAAGTATCTGTTTGACAGGAGAGTTGCAGAAAGGAAGTTCCAGATAAATGACTGGGTGCTCGTCTAGAATGCAAGAAGTCAGGATAAGGGCAAACATGGTAAGTTTGAACCCTTATGGATGAGCCCATATCAAGTTTGCAACACTCATGGGGAGGATTCTTACATCCTCCAGGCCCCAGATGGTGAGATGCTGGAATTGCCTGTGCATGGTCAATTCCTCAAGTTTTATTTTGCATAAGTGATCTGCCTCTATGCACAGTAAAAGTATGTGTATATTGTAAATATCTTGTACAGTCGGTGCTTTTTTGTGTTTTGTCTGGTTTTCCCGGAGGTCTGGTTCTCGCTGCAGCCTTGTGCTTGCACGTCCCCAATCGGAGCCACTATTGGTACCTGCATTATTTATCAAGTTCCAGATTATGAGCCTGTAGGCACCTTCCTAGGTTTTTAGGAATTTTCTAAGTGTTCGACCCTCCCAGTGTTTTTTAGCATCATTAGGATATTTTCAAGGAAGGGGATCATCATCATTTTTTGTCATGTCTGGATATCCTGTGGTGGTCATCATGTTTTGCCAACCCGACTTTCATGTGTAGGATGATATTTTACATTGGGTGATCTTGGTCAGGATCATCCTGATGTTGGTGCTGAGAAATTTCTAAGGTGAATTTGGTTATGACTCGTGGCTTCATCATTTTCTAAGGAAGGGGTGATATTTCCAAATATCGGGTGACATTCAAACATTACCCCGATGTTCCACGGAGCTATAGTGCAGCATGATATTTGTGCATCAAGAGGATATTTTCAAATATCTGGTTATCTTCCAAATATCATCCTGATGTCGATATGGTGGTGACATCATCAAGGTCTGGAGGGTCATATTTCCAACACTAAGTCATTTTATGGAGATCCCCTGATATTGCGAATATGACGATGACGTCATCTAGATATGAGGAGGAGCATGATAGGCAGATATGATGCTGACATCATTAGGATTTTTGTAAGCATGCAGGATGTTCATTGGACAGACATTTGATATCGGCTAGGCAGGAGGATCTTCCTCCGATGCATCAGGTTGTGCCGATGAAGGCGATTATCATGTGAGTGACATTGCGACGTGATGCTGACGTCAGGGTGATATTTTGAGTATCCAGATATCATGCTGAGGGTTTATGATGACGAAGGCTTATGTTAGGTGCCGTCGGGAGCAAAAGCACCGACATCATATGTGCTCGCGGTCATGCATATAAAGTGATGAGGAGGTCGCCGCGGGGTGCATGTGGGATAATTGATATCCTGCATATTTTGAAATATCAGGGCAATATTTCTTGGCGGGAAAAGGATGCAATGAACAGTTTTCTACATTTCTCGATGGCTGCGAGTTGGTACGCCATTAATGGCAGTTGTTGCAGAGGTATGGGCGATGGCATAGATGGTCAAACCGCCTAATTGATGATGTGGATCCCTAGGCGGCAGCGCATGGCTCGAGGTTCCTTCCTGTCTCCTCCCCTACCTGCTGCATTCAATGTGTTGAGCACCATTTTCTCAAAGTACTGTATTTGGTGAATTTGGATCTGCCATGTAATTAATGCTGAGCACCTCCTTGCTGTATATAGTAGGTTGTGTTTCTCATTAGGTTGGTTGTTGAGAACTGGACATATTTGGCTCTGTAATATGATACAACTGGTTTTGGTTGCTCTGTGCAGGTGACCTTGTGAGTTTATGTATCTCTTGCTGTATGTCTCATGCATGAATTTATTGATTTCATGATTGATTTTATGAGTAATGTTGTATTTGCATGTGTTTTGTTAATCTGTCTCCAGTATTGCATGTATCCTTCTTCTAAATCTGGATATCTAAGGGGTGTCTTGGGTTCTAGAATATAGAGTTCCTGTATTGAATGCTTGATCTTTCAAATTCTACTCAGGGGGTAGATTAAATTGTTTTCAGATCAAGTGTTGGGAAAGATATACTGCAGTAGGGATACCATAAGTAGAGATAACTTAATACTCTGTTCTGGGAGGTATCTGTAAGGTAGATACTACAACACCCCCTTAAAATCCAGTTTTAGTCTTCATGCTGATCATTCACAGGTGTATGTCTAATGACTCCAAGCCTTGGATAGGCACCAATCCAGCTCTGTGTTGAGGTTATACACCAAGTCCAGCTTTGCATCCAAACATAAATCAAACTCAAACTTCTACCACAACCATTAGGACCTTAGAAGTAGTTTAGGACCAAGATCCTTTGATTCACAACCGAACATAGGCCCAAAGCTAGCCCCTTTGCACTTATCCTACAATTTTGGTCTACTTACAGGAGGATTTATTTGCTTTGTAACAACATCCCAAGCCAACCCACAAGCATATTCTCATGGGTGTTGAATAGGGAATACCCCCCTAGGTTTTGCAGAGCCTGAAGAAGAAGAGGAGATAAAAATAGAGTCTATCTCCTACACTGTTGGCCCCTGGCCTAGACATCCTGTTGATCATTGATGGCTACCTTGTAGGGATATCTGGGAGAAAGTATCGAGTCAGGGAAAAAACCAACATAATGGATGCTTGAATGGTGTTAGGAGATATGATGTTGCTTTGTTTTTTCTTGTGTATATCCAATGAATTGTGATTTGCTGGTGATATGAGATTCCTTGATATCTTGAATTGATGTGATACAAATATGCTGAGAAATCGATGGCTCCCCTGACTGTTTGTGAATTCTCTTCTTATATGTTTAGAGTGCCGCCAAGGATCATGTCCATTCCAAGGAATCGTCCCTTATAAGAGACACCTCCGTTAATAATTGCATCTTTATCTTTAATTGCTAAGCACCACTTATGAATTCGTGGCTTTAAACATTTTTATCTTGTTTTGCTAATGGCACCAATTATTGATTAGTTAGGAGGTGATTTGCATTTAGGAGATTGTTGATATAGGATGATCAACGCTTAACAAGATTGCCTTGTCTTATATATCTTTTGTTTTTATCTGCCACATCGGTGTCTTAGGTAGACTCTTAACATTCTTAATTAATGGTTATGATACTTAAAATTGCAGGCTTCTCTTAATTGACTTTGTCAACATTGCTTTATAAAAGATCACTTCCTTTAATTAATCTCATAACTGGCGATGCTTCCCTTAATCATTGTTCATACTTATATGAATAAGATTAGTATTTGAATCAGATTGGTGTTCCTTATGGGAGTTGTCACCCATTTGGACAATCGCTTATGCTTGTCATATGGTAATCATTGACCCTTAGTATGCCCTAATGATATTGGTATGTGTGATAATAATGATATTATTATTTATTTTTATATTTATATAATTATATTATTATATAATAATAATAATATAAATAATATTTATATTAATTATAATTGTCATTTAGATATATTATATATACAGAATATTTATATTAATTAAAACAATCGCCTTTAAGGGTTTATATAATATTTATTAAATATATCAACTCATTCATATCTTTAATTTGAATGAATAGGACATAATCGATTCAATTAGAGATTGGAGATATGGGGACATGACACAACGAATGCTTGTTGTACCTGTTATGTATTTCCATGTATTCCTTGTGAAAACTGGGATCAACTTTTCTATAGTCATGCAACCATAATTATGTTGTTTGGATATCAGATCTATATACCATAGTTGATCCCTCGTCCAAGATTTTCATAAATTTGTTTGTAGGTATCTTTAGTGTAGCAGTAGCTGTCAGAAAGATTTCTCATCATTTTATGTGAAAATAAAAGAGATAGAAGAAAGTCTGATGACTTGGAAATTGAGACTGCTTAATACTATAGTTCCAGGATCAAAATCAATGACACCAACAGTCAAACAATTCAGAATATATAAAGGATTATCATTGTCCTCAAAAATGTCTAAGGTTGCAAAAGAAAATGTTATGGAAAAGCAAAGTTGGAAACTTAGTCATTTTCCTTAAGTCACTTTATTGTCTTTTTCTAATGTAATATAATATAAAGTCATTTTAATACGACTTTATAAAGTGACTTTATTTTATAACTTTATGTGGGAAAAGTTAATGACTCTTTTATATTTTGTTATTAAAGTCACAAACTAAAAGTGGTTATGAGGTAGTTATTGAAGGAGAGGCCTATTTATACAAGGCTTGAATGTAAAGTAGGGACTTTTGGATCCTCTCATTTGGACTAAAAAGAGAAAATCTGTGTTTTTCTTTTAAAATCAATAAAAGGATAATAGTGCTGGTCAGTGAGCTTGTGTATTGTCTCATTTATGCTATTTTTCTTTCTTATGTTAGAATAATAGTCATTATCTTTGGGATTCTCTATTATATGATTAGAAATATCTATCATCTTTCATTATAAATTGTTCAAGGTGTAATATGAGATTGTTGTGCAATAGTTTTTCTCAATCCATGTGTTGTGAAAACTACCAAGTGTTTCTCTTTCTTAAGTTAGAGTATATTCTTATATTCAAATATTTGTTACACCCTCTTATCTGATAAATTTTCATAGAGATAAATTTGAGAAATTGTCTTTGTGTAAGTTTTGAATCTTTTTCTATTGTCCTTGAAAATCTAAAGTTGTATCTTCTTATCAATCAACATAGGGTTTTATTTTCTCTTTTAAAATCTTTTGAATTCATTTAAATATGTAACCTTAATTGCTTTCTGATAAAATCATACCCAGAAAACTAAATTATCATATAAGGAAGTTGCTCCTCTTAAACATAGAGGAAGGTTGTTTGTTCGGTTACAACCTCTCCAACTGTTGGAACCATTGTCATTGCTCCTTGGGTGAGTCACATGATAATTTTGCAATGATAAATCTATTTACCAACACTTAGAAAGGGTGCTAAGGGCTACCTTATGAGCAACGCAAACTAGTTCTCTTGGAGATCTTCCCAATGCATCCAACTAGTCTAATTTTTGCCCAACGAGCTAGGAGTTATGACCCCACCTTAAATAGTTTCCTACTATATTTCAATTTTGTAACTAACTTTATCCCCATCTACCTGTCCATTTCAACTTCCAAGGAGGACATGGGTGTGGTGACTTTTCAATTTCTTTGAAAATGTATAAATGGTCTCAATTCAAATCCAATGGATAGAGTTTGAGGCATGCATCTCTTCCATTAAGTTTACCAAATTGTATGAACTCCCTATCTTTTGAATAAATCTATTTCACATATTATTTGTTGTGTGTTTTACAATACCACCAGTCTCTCACTAGGTATTGTCCTCTAGATTTCTAGACTAATTTAGATAAAAAACAATTTAAACTAAGATTGATGAGAAAGTGCCCTTGAAAGTAAAGCTAAGTTATCCATACATAGGGATAGTTTCCCACTTTTGATGAGGACTACCATAAAAATTAAGAATATGTCGAATCCCAAGGGTGAAGCCGTTTGGGTTGTCAATAGTTTTTAAGTTTTAACATAAATGCATCTAAAGCAAATAATAAAACTAAAATAGAGAACAAGCATGTAAAATTTGGCATCTCTTAAAACTCTTCATATACTTGAAGAAAAACAAAAAAAAATAGAATCCTTCCCACTACTTCTTAGGTTTACTTAAACAAAATAAAAAAACACCCTAGAATAATGGCAAGTAGAGCCAAGAAAATGTAAGGCAGATTTAAGAAATTAAGGCTTCTCTTAAAATCTCTATATTCTTGAAGAATAAACACAAAAAAATGAATATCATCCTAACTCCTTAAGTTTACTTGAACAAAGTTCAAAGAATTCCTAGCATATACATTTAAGGATATGAAATAGAAAGGCTTAGAACTGACAAATCCAGGGTACTTTAAAAATTTACATGTACTTAGAATAAAAAATAAAAATAAAGGAAAAAATAGAACATCATTATCACTTCACCTAACTTTATATCAAGAAAGTCCAAAATTTTCCAACATAAAGGTATTTAATGCTAGAGAAGAAAAGCTATTTTTTTTAGGTTTCTCTTTAACAATTGCACATCCTTGAAGAGAAATGTATTTATTAACAATAAAATAAATGAATAATTAAAAAAATTGAACATCCTTCCCACTCATTAAGTTTTCATGAACAAAGTCCAAAAATTACTACTAAGAGCTAATATTTCCAAAGCTAGCCTTTAAAAGAATACATGTGCATACTCAAAACTAAAAAAAAAGCCTTAAGATTTTACTATTATTCTTCCAAAATCTACCTTGAAAATATTTAAGATCCGTGATTATAGATAATATACGACCTTCAACCTATAAATAAAAGCTTAAATGAGAATTGAAAAGGTTTTATGCTCTCACATACTTGGAATCCAAGGAACTCCATTGGTGTGGAGATAATATATGACCTTCAAACTATAAAAAAAGCTTAGATAAGAACCGAAAAACCTTTATGCACTCACATACTTGGAATCCAAGGCTCTCCACTAGTGCAAATGACAAGCATAGAATCCTTTTATAGTGAAGAAAAGCAATAAAACCAAAAATTTAGAGCAACGAATCTCCAAAAATAATAGATCTGTTGCTCATTTGATCGTTTTGATAACAAAACATTGAAGCTTAGAAAAATATTTCTTGGCTATAAAGACAACTTTCTAGTGATCTAAGTAGATGCTAATAACTTTTTGTGATATCCATTTGGGATTATCAAGTTGGCATTGTTAGCCTTTAGGTGTTATTGCTTTGAAGCACTAAGCACTTGTTCCTAAACTCTAGAGTTGGCCAAAATATTTTATAATTCTCAAGTGCTATCTCAAATTGTCTTGGTTAAAATCACCCAGATTCAAGTGGTTATGATTCGTATATGGTTGAAAGACCACTCTTGATAACAACAAAAATTTTAATAACACAATAATTTTACAAACACTACATTGGTATTAAGTTCAATTTGTTGTCAACTTCAGTTGAATAGATATTATGTTAAAATCACAAACTCTATGAACGCACATGATACGAAAACAAATATACACTATATAAAACATCAAGTTGAAATGGGAATCAGCTTTTCTTCATGATACACAAACTTATAATTAAGTAATAACATACCCGTGATCTCTCTTTGAACATAAGATAATGTGGGTGTCCTGAAGACCCCAAAAATTGCACCCTTAAATGAATCAATACCTCCAGCGCTTGCTCAGATGAGACAACTCATCCAAATATAAGCTCTTTGAAATGCTTTAGGTGTTCATAGGAAAAACATGGAGCTCATCGCTTTCTTTTTCCATAAAAATTATCACAATGATTGAAAACTATGAACATTATTGAAGACATAATCTTCTTGTGATTTGATTTGATTTTCCATATCGCATCCTTATAGGTCAATTTTAAATTGTACAATTTGAGAAATTTTATTTGTTGGATTCTCCATATTCATTGAGATTTTATGGAAAATTTATTAGGTGCTTGATAATAGTAAGAATATATGTGACAAATGAGGGTGATGTGATAAGTGGAAATGCCATGGACCAATGTAGTAAGTTACACAATAATTTTGGATGGTAGTGTTTGGAATAAATTTGGCTTGTTGGTAGAAACTATTATAATATAAGACAATGATAACATTATTTGTAAGGATGATGGAGAGAGGGAATACAACTAAAAGCACCATCTCATGACTTGTCTATGATATTCCACCAATCCGTATTCTAAACCACATCTAAACTTTAACATTGACAAATCATGACAGAAAAATGAGCATCTTTAAATAGTTCCTCCACTTGTTTTCACTTACTATGTTTTCTTGTTTAGAAACTAGTAGATTAGACTAAACTTTAACATTGACAAATCATAACAGAAAAATGAGCATCTTTAAATAGATCCTCCATTTGCTTTCACTTATTATGTTTTCTAACTATGTTTTCTTGTTTAGAAAAGAGTAGATGTCTAATCCACATACATGAATAATTAATTTTTTTGGCTTATGTAGGTATGGGTTGTACAAATTATAGTTTTCAATGTCATTTGAGATCTCCCACTTGCTTTCACTTACTATGTTTTCTTGTTTAGAAAAGAGTAGATTAGACTAAACTTTAACATTGACAAATCATAACATAAAAATGAGCATCTTTAAATAGTTCCTCCACTTGCTTTCACTTACTATGTTATCTTGTTTAGAAAGGAGTAGATGTCTAATCTACGTACATGAATAATTCATTTTTTTGGCTTATGTAGGTATGGGTTGTACAAACTATAGTTTTCAATGTCATTTCACATGGTAGATAATCATAACAACTATATAAGTTTGTAGTTGAGAAAAAATAAACTCATATAGTTAGTATTTGAAAATAAGGAATTCAAATTAAATGAAAAAAATCTAAGAAAAGACATAAAATAGTCTTTTCTTTCAACATAGACCAATAAATAATGTGAGAGAGAATTCATTTTGCTATTTTTAGAATATTACTATTACAAGACATTACCAAAACTTTAGAAGAAGAAATACAATGATATGATTGGTTAACTTATTACTAGAATAACATGAACTATCAAGACAAGACACACAACAGTTCATTTAAACTTTCTACTCCAGGACACACAACAGTTAATTTTGATTTGAGTAAAATACTTCCATGGCAAAATCCATCATCCATCTTTAACGAAATACTGCAACCACTTTATTTTTCTGCAAATAAAACACTTGCCATAAGACCAGCCGCTATGGCAGACAATGGAATCAAAATAAATCCAAATCGTGTCAGGAAAACCCAAATTTATCTACAAAATGCCATTTTCCCAAGCAGTACCAGTTGATGCATGGATAAGAACGGCCACTGTGGCAGGGTATGCCACATATCTTTACCAAATTGGAGCCAAAATAAAGCCACGTTTGTGTCAGAGTAAGCTGATATTATCTTCAAAAGATGCAAATTTACCCTAATCCAAAAGAGGAAATAGTTCATTTCTGTGATAGTAAGATACAAACACAAAATCAACTAGTGAAATGGAGCCAAGCCGATTTAATCTAAAATATCTGGTAATTTATCTCTCCATGCGGGAACATGTCCTTGAATCTCCACGTTTGTTAGCCACCTGACAATGTATGCAGGCCACAGAGCTTCTGTTATTTTCTTGCCTATTACAAACATAAAAATTATGTCTTCTCTTAGATCTTTTCCATTTAATTTCAATTCACCATTTTCAATTATAAATATTCGGTCTTTTGTGCTAGAAAATTCAGGTCCACCAAAATTCGAGCCAATTAAAATGAAATAAAATCCTTTTTTTCATAATTATTTGTTAAAATTCTAACATTTCCATGTTTCAAATATAACCGTGCAATTCAAAAAAAAAAAACAAATGAATCGTGATTACCTAGAAATACGGGAACTAATCACCACGGCCGCTGTAAAAATTCTGCCGCCAATAACACATTAAAGTTCTGTTATTAACTGCAATTGTTCGAGATAATTACATTTTCATTAAAATCTCATGGTAAGATGCGTTACCGCGAGCAGAAATGTAGTCGCATCATCCTAACGGGACATTTTTTCATAAATTAAAAAAATCTACTGTACTATTTCTTGGCAATGCCCAAGACAAAATGTACTGCACTGCAGTGTAGTTTTTATCTGGGTTCCCATAGGCTGCTTATCCTGTGGACATTCATTTTATTTCATCGTGTGTAGAGGCCCAAACATCAAATCGGTTATTGTATTTATCACATTCTTGGGTTTCGTGTGGAGGTGATTATTATCAGAAATGGCGGTGGTTCTACAGAGCAATTCAGTCAAGTTTTGCATGATATTCGTAGTACTATGGACGTTACAGGGCCAAGGGTCAGATTCAGGTATGCATTTCATATTGTTCAGATATATTTTTTGGCTTTTATAGGGTCAGATTCAGGTACCCATTTCACATTTTTCAAATAATTTATCTTTTTTTTCCTTAAATTTATTTATTTATTTTAAATTTTGGGGTGGTGGTGGTGGTTGTTTCTTCTTCATCAGCTTAACCTGAATATTTATTTATGTTTTGGCAAACTCGAGCTTACCTCTCATTTAGTTTCAGTAATTTTAAACTTCCCAAATGTTAGATAGCAGGCTGTGTTTTGTTTTGCTTTGAAAATTAAGCTTCCATTCTTTATTGAATTGTTATTTCCTTTTTCGTCTCTTGCTTTTCTGAATGACTCTTAAACCCCAAGTTCAAAATACTAATTCAAAATCTTCTAATTCTAGAAACCTGAATTTGTGGCTTTCTTTCATTCTTTTTCTGAGGATTTCATTGTGGTACTGTCATGTGACTAGCTGTATAACCTCAATCAAATTATCAATAATTAAAATAGTGGTCTTTTTTTTCCTTAAGGCAGTTCTGTTAGAACCATTCTAAAGATTTGCGTCTTACATAAGGATGCCATAAAGAGGCCCATCTGCTCTGATTTTATGCTTCCATACGGTCCGATGAAACATGATTGATACTAAGTTCCTGTTGTTAAGGAATGATATTTGTATTGCTATCTGCAGAAGAGGGCGCTGAAAGTTTTTATCATCTACTTGTGGCAGCTATATACAGTAATTTTTTTAATAGTTTCTTTCCAAATATTTTGTGGTAATGTTGGATGTTTTTTTAATAGTTTCTCTCCAAATATTTTGTGTTCATGTTGGATGGTGACTCCTAGGAACCTGTAGCAGAGATGGAAATTTAATATAACATGGGACCAGGCCCTTTAAATGTGGTGATGCTATTTTCTTCTTACAATGGCTTATCTGCCCACTCACTGCCTTTTATGCTCCCTTTGCTCTGGGTGTAGATTGAGTGACACAGTCCGGTTTACTCTGTAACTTGGTCATGAGGTCAGAAACCAGGGTGCACGTTTTGAACAATATATATTATCTTAACCTTTTACATTTTTATTGCAACGCCTTTTTCCTACCTGCTAGATACAATATGGAGCTCAAGCATAGCCCTCATTTTTAAAACAATTTCCATAATCCCATTAATGATTATTGCTAGGTTTAATTATCAATCAATACATACTACAAATTAAACCAAGACAGTCTCAAGCATTGTCGGCTCCATAACAAGACAATACATTGAGGTGGCACACCTTCTCTGTTAAGTACTCAAAATCCTCAATAAAACATGATGAAATTCATGAGAGATGGCCTTGATTGCCTCATACTGATTATTACAAATATGTATGGGAAGCTGTCTGTTATGAAGGGTCTCCCAAGAAATTATCTGACAATTATTGAAATGGTGAGCAAAATAATAAATGCAGATTACACCATTGTTAAACAGCAATATCAAAAAAATAAAAATATATTAACTTTGATTGGTTTTTACAATGCTCCACATTGGCTTATATAGCCTTACATTGGAATATAATTTCCCAAAAACTAACTCTTATAATTTATTATTTACTAACTAAAAACTAACCTATTATTTATAAATTAACATTTGCATGTTAATTTATTTATTTATTATCATTCTAACCTATACTAATGATGTAATAAATCCAACATTCCCCTCTTATTACATCAATCTGAACAAAGGACGGAACATGGCAAGGATTAAACACAGCAGCCCTTTTGGAAACTTTGATGAAGTGCCTCCACCAATTTTCCTCGCTCACCCAAGAAACACCAAACTGAATCTGTCAGGGGATCTCCTGATTGTCAAACTTGCAAAACCTCTGTACCACATGAGAGAACATAATCCCACCCTCCATGCACAATGAGAGAACTCTCCTCCGAGAGTACACAACTCCACCGAGTGTGTCAAAATCCCTCCTCTAGTGCTGCATATGAGAGAACAACTCTCCTCTGGGAGTCCACTTTCCACTGAAAATGTCAATATCCCTTGAGAGAACTCTCCTCCGAGAGTCCACATCTTCTTCGAGTGTGTCAAAATCCCTTCTTTAGGGAACAACTCTCCTTCTTCGATAGTCCACTTTCCTCTGAAAGTGTCAATATCCCTCCTCCAATGCTACGGGGACCAAATCTCTCCTCCAATGTACAAAAGGAAATGCACCAAGGTGAATACACTAACTGCACCCACAAGTATTGCAAAAACTGCCAAGCCCCCCTTGCTCCATGAAGGGACAAATAAAACTGGTGCTTCTCATGCAAGGTATCATCTCTGAGCGAGAAGCTAGCTCGAGATGACAAAAAACCTCTTGCCTTCGGTGCTTCCTGCCTCCAATTGAACCTATTTGTCATATCCCCGTTTTCGGCTTGATCATCAAGTGAAGAATGGATTAGCCTAGTCCTCATTCCCGGAGGCTAATTCTAATGAATGAAGTGGTTTTTGACTAACTTTGTTTTATTATTTTGTAGGATCTAAGTCAGAAACCTAAAATTTGGCTAAGTCTGGAGGCCAAATAAGCTGGAAGTTGTCTAGGTGCCAATTTCACATCACACTTCCTGGATGAGCGCCTAGCATAGAAACATCATATTTTGAAGCACTTCAAACACATCAACTAGGGCGCTTGGGAGGAAAGAATGTTCTAATCTTCATAGTGACTCCAATTCTGCAAAATCTTCAAGAACATGATTAAGTGAACACTAGGCACACTTTTCCATCCAAATTGACTCCAATGTGTGCCTAGGATGTTGAATGCATACAACTAAGCGGAGAAACCTTTTTGAGCACTTAGGCGCCTATCACTGTTCCTGCAAATTTGATTGAGCGCCTAGTCTATCAAAGGCGTTAGCATAAGATTCTGAGACACTAGATTGGCGCCTCATTTAGAAGTTGATACTTGAGGCGATAGATCATGGTGAAACAACCTTGGAACGGCGCCTAGTGAATTGGAAGGATATTTATATCATCAAAGTGTTGAAAGTGATTCTGGAGATCATCCTTCTAAATTATGATCATCATCTAAGTCTAGAAAAGTGATGAAAGAGTGAGGCGCACTTTTCCTCCTCTTTAACCTCTCAGATGCACCTCCTTCAAGAAGGCCATTTTGCGCCTAAGGAAAGGATGATGAATTACTTTCATTTCTAGACAAAATACTTGCATTTGGATATGACTTGGAAACTCCTAGTAGGTTGAATGAAGCTAGAGTTTACCCTAGATGATAGGCGCAATCCCATGGCACTGGAGCTCAGTTTTGGCGCCTTTAAAGAAGAACACATGAAGGAACTTGTGAGGTAAGGCGCTTATAAAAGGGAACATCTTGGAACATCTTCTAGGTGTTGAAGTGGTAAGAAACAACAAGTGAGTTTAGGCGCACCCATCAGCTTGAATAGCCTAGCTCTGGCGCCTAACAAGGGATCTTTTAAATTTGCACTTAAGTCTCTATTTTTGAAGGAGAAGGTATTCAAAGGACTTCATCCTGCTAGGCGCATTTCTTGGCATTCACCACCTTCAATTAGCGCCTAGAACTCAATGTATGAAATGAGCGCCTAGACTCCAGAGGGATCATTTGGGCGCCTAATCTTGAATCAAGGTCCAAAAGTCTTCATTGAATGATTGATAAGTGTCAAAGACTTCATTAGGCGCATCTTCATACCTCTACACCCTCAGATTGGCGCCTAGCCTCTTTGCAATCCCTAATTTGGCGCCTAACCCTAGCAAGGTGCAATATCATCTCAAATTGGCACTTGGTCTTGAAAGTCATACAGTTGCAACGTCATTTTGGTGCCTAGAGTCTAGTTGGGCATCTAAGATTGAAGTCAAAATACGGTGCACTTCTTTGGTAGCGCCTAACCCCAAGTGGCGCCTAGATCAATCTCAATGAGCGCCTTAAGGAGATTGGATAAGTTAAGTGTCCAGACACCTTTCTGGATCAAGGTAACATGTGGAAGCTCTTTCCAAGTTAGGCGCTCACTCCCAGTTGAAGCATTCCACCTTCTAGAACATCAAGACTTGAAAAATCGTCAAGGAAAGTCATCTTACATGCAAGGCGCATTCCTACCTATTTTCTCACCTCCAGAATGCGCCTAGCCTGGAAATGCGCCTATTCATGACTCTGCTACCTCAGTTGGGCGCCTGGGTCAACATTGGGCGCCTAGTTAGAAGATAAGGTAGTTGTAACTACCTGAGCTCTCATTGGTCGACAGAATGTCTTCGGGATCCGTGTCAAGGTCTCTGGACAAGCTTGCCAACTCAGAATGAGTCATCAGATGGCATATTCCCTTGGATATGCTTCTTGGGAAACGTGCCTTGGTTCCCCTTTGTGCATTGAAAAACGTGCCTTCATTGCCTTTGGAAGGCCTATAAAAGGAGGAGCTCTCTCATTCATTTGATATCGAATACTTTGGCAAATTTCTCTTTGCAAAGCTTGTAAGCTTGTAATCTTGAGGCCTGCGAGTTTCAAGTGTTGGGGTGATGCTCCCTCAATTGACAAGGTGATGCTCCCTTGTTGTAATGTGAGGTGTTGACATTCAGTTAACATCATTGAGTTTGATTGAGTTGATCAAGTGTAGAAGTCATTGTAGACATCAAGGCTTTAAGGCCTCCTTTGTAGTTCCATTTGAATAAGGTTGTAACTTCATGCCATTGAAAGCATTATCCATGTAATAAGACATTGCAAGATGATTGAATCAAGTAATAAGACAAGTACCCATCTTTAAGGTTGATTCATTCAAGTAGTTATCTTTGATGTATATCTTTAAGTTGTTGAGTAGTTGATGAGTTGATAGCAAGTAAAATTGTTTAAGTAAGGAAAAATTTTAGTAGAATTAGTTGGGTATCTTACACTATTACACTTTATCCATTTGATGTCTCATTAATCTCTCCGATAGTACAAGCATGTGAGTCTTTGAAGGCCCCGTCAGTTGTAACAAAGATGGCCTCGAAAGTCCAAGCATAAGATAAAATGAAAAAAAATCATTTTAAGGTGTCAAGCTCAACCGAAATTGCACCTTTATACAATGTGATATACACAAAGAAATCCCTACAACTCCTTATAAAAATATATATTCAAAATAAAAACCTTCTCTCTCCAAGAAAAACATCTTCTTATTCCAAATAGTTTTGTAGACTTCAATGAAGAATTGTCAACTCTAATTCATAACACAAAAATAGTGGGATGAAAACATCACTACGAGTTTTGAACCAACAACCTCCAATGTTCAAATTACCAACAATGAGCCTTATCCCCAACTCCTCTATGTTTCATTATTGACAAATAGTCAATTGCTTTTATTTTGAAATGTATCACTTAAAAGCAAATTATTTTTAAAAAAAATTGTAAGAAGTAACCACTCAAACATTTTTACCTTATTGCACAAAACAATTAACTACTTATGTCTCCCGCATCTTTAGAACTTGCAACTTGAATTGTTATTTTTTAGAGAAAAAATACTGCAACAAATGAGAATTCACGTCACTATTTTGCTGCTCACTTTTCTGCATCAAATTGCTCATCAAATACTCACAATGTCCTCAAAACATTTCTGGGTTTTATTCCTCTCTTCGTTAGCTTTCTAGAACACTTTAAATTTTTGAATTTTGATATAAAATGAGGAAAATATCGCAGTTTTAATGAAACTGCATTAAACTGTTATAAAAATTATCATTCTAAAATCATAACAATTTACCAGCAGATAACATGGTAAACCTGAACTTGAATTCTTTCCAGCCTTGGCAACTCCAATTTTTAAGATAGCAGCAATTTGGATCAACTTCCATTGTTACGTTTCTCATGGCCCATTTTCAAGTTGCTCTGATACCATATTGAAATGGTGAGCAAAATAAATAAATGCAGATTACACCATTGTTGAACAGCAATATCAAAAACATAAAAAATATATTAACTTTGATTGATGCTTACAATGCTCCACATTGTCTTATATAGCCTTACATTTCCTGTATCAAACCAACTAACCTACTTACGGGAATATAACTTCCCAATAACTAACTCTTATAATTTATTAGTTACTAACTAGAAACTAACCTATTATTTATAAATTGACATTTGCGTGTTAATTTATTTATTTATTATTATTCTAACCTATACTAATGATGTAATAAATCCAACAACAATTAGATAGGACCTCTCTCAAAGATGTCAAATCTTTGTACATGGAGGCTTAACTCTTGGTGAGCCACATAATCACAGATTTCTTCTGAAGTCTTAAAATGCATTCTATTATGTCTTGTCAAGAGCTATAATAATGTTCTATTGACTATTTGTATTGACTTTCATCCAAAGTCTTATGATGCTTTTTGGTATGTCTTGTTAAGAGCTATACCGGTTTGCTTTTGACTAGGATTAACCATTTGTTGTGGATGAGCGGAAATAGACATCTTCAATCTTGTACCTATCTTCTCCCGCAACGTAGCCCAAAACTTGCCCATGAACATAGTAACCTTTTTTGAAATGATAGAACTAAGCACACCAAAGTGAACCCAAACATTAGTGAAAATTAAAAATTAAAATAATTGCATAATTTCCCTCACAATATTTTGCACATAAAGAGAATGTCTTTTCTTGACAAAAGCAAACTATCACGTCCTCTTTTCTAAATATTTTAAGGAAATAAATTAATAATAATTTAAGTTGTCTAACTCCAAGTAACTTTATTTTCATAACATTGTAAAAGGACGACTTATGTATTATTATTATAATAAGGTGGGCATAATGTAATGTTATATTAAAAAGTTGTAATGTCCTCATTTCTGGCATGATCACTCAACGAAGGTCTGGGTTAGCCTATTCCTATTCCCGTAGGCTAATTCATCAAACACGGGAATAATTTCGGGTTGAGCAATAACTTGGAAAAGATAATGTTGATCAGAGGCTTGGAGAAAGGAATGTTGTTTTATAAGCTCAACCAATTTCTGGCAAAACTATGAATTAATGCAAATTTGCATTAATTATCAAAAGGAATAATTAAATAATAATATTTTTTTATTATTGTTTAATTGTGGCGCCACCTTGGAAGAAAAGGAAATTAAATAATAATATTTTATTATTTAATGGAGCGCTCAAGTGGAGAAAGTAAAAAAAATTATTATAATATTATTTGGAGCGGCCAAGTTGAAAAAATAAAATATTATATTTTATTTTGGAGCGCTCACAAAGGAGAAGAAAAAAAATAATAAAATATATCATTCTTGGATTTTGGCGCTCACCTTTGGAGAATAAATCAATTAATAAAATAATGATATTGGGCGGCCTTCCTTGGAGAAATAAAATAATAAAATATTGATTGCTAGCCGAGAAGGAGGGAAAAGTGAAATTCAAATCTTTAATTTGAATTGTCGGCCTCATCGAAGATTCAAGTATAAAAGAAGGCTTTGGAGCCTCATTTCGACATCACGAATACTTTGGCAACTTTAGCCTTTTTTTTGCTTGGCAATTCAATTTGCATCATTGGAGGTGGATTCATACGGAGTTCACATTTGCACTTCATTGGAGATTTGTAGATTTGCTTGGACATCATTGATACATCATTTGAGTTTTGGTCGGAGACCTTTAGTGAAGAATTATTGAAGATCATTGTTGATTGTGTGATAGATTTGTGGATCCTTTGCATCTTGTTGAAGATTCTTGCATTTGTTGATGACTTTGGATGATCCTTGCTTGCATCATAAGTGTCGCCTTTGAGGAGATAGTGCTGATTGCATAACAGTTTGAAGATCCTAACAGCTGCGAAGACCTTGAGGAGCCATTGCATCATTGGAGCGCAAGTCTCAAGAGGAATTGTCACATGTATTGGAGCGCCGATCTTGGAAGGAGATTCCCATCTCTTGTGTGTGGATTTAGTGGGATTGTATGCTGGTCACAGGTCTGATACAGATCCTAGCAGCCGCCACCTAGTTGCCATTGAGCACCATTTCGCATTCTACCATCTTGCAAAGGAAGGGCGATCTGAAATTGAATAGCACGATCAGCATTTGGGAATATTCAGCACCATCCACTTGCAAATATTCAAGATAATCTAACATCCCATATCAGATCTGAGGACAGGAATTCGGCACCCTTGCATTGTAATCTTGGCAATGAATTAGTATGTATTACCTCTGATTTTGTAACAGCAGTCTATGCTTTGTATTTGGGCTGCCATATGCCATGAATTTGATGTAATAGAACCTCTGAGCAATCTGATTTCTATAACAGCAGAGTTGATTTGAGTTGATCATCATTTGCAATCAACCTAGTGTGTAATTCATTGTGAAATCCAACCAGGGTTTGATTGTATATTTTGCATTGATGTATATGATGTAATTGTCATGAAAATTGGATGATATAAGTGTGTATTTAGATTCCAAAGACTAAATTCAGATTTCAGTCCTAGGGTTTAAGTTTAAAATTGCAAGATTTAGAAATTTGCTTCAAGAACCTAGAACGAGACATTACAGTGGTATCAGAGCTTGGATCCTGCCAGCTTGGAGGGTATATTTGGTATTGACGAAAGTCAAGTCTTATTCCAATAGCATTCTTGTGCATAAGATCTGAAGTTAGATCCACCTACATTAGGTTGAGATTTGGTTCGATCTTATCCGGGTGTTATGAGTGAAAAGATTGACCTAGTCGGGGTTAGTTGCTATGCATACATCATGAGATCAAATTCCATTTGGTCAACACTATAGAAGGATTGCAGAAATGGATAGAAAAAGAAGAGTTGGAAGTCCACCAGGGAATGATATGGTAAGTGTTTGAGGGAACGATAACGAACAAATAGGAACTTGGAATGAATGGTGGCTACTGAGAATCACTTGGTGTAGTTAATGACTCAAGCTTTGGGTAACATAAAAGTGAATGGATCACCAACAGGAGATCGTAGTGTGGTAGGTACACCACGTGGTGGGAGATCACATGTTTCTTCAGCGGATAGGCCCTTTCGGCCTAAATTCCTTCCTAATGATGAAGAAGAGGAAGTTGTTGTTGAAAGGAAGGACAAGAAAAGATCAGAGGTAGGGCAAAGACCTAAGAAGCATCATAAGAGTCCAAGTGTTGGAGGTGTCATGAGTAATTTTGCCCAAATAAGACGAAATCTTTTGTGGGCACAAAGGAGTTTAGCTCGTAGCTTGCAGCAGGATGAAGATTCCCTATCAAGACAATCCAGGCACTACAACAACTCATCTATATCTACAAATGAAATAGTCAGAAGTCTCTATGATGAGTTTGACAGGGGTAATGATTGGGAGCAGGGTGAATCAATAGTCATTGATCATACTACAGAAGAACAAGGATCCAGAACAACTGTTGAAGAAGAGCATGTTGAAATTGTCCCAATGGTAAAAGAAGAGGTGCTTCCTTGTAATCAACTACATGAAGACCAGGAACATAGCTTTACCTCAATATCTCTACAACATAGTGGCACAGTAGGTGATGAGCAAATTGATTCGGGAATGTTGGATCAAACCCCTAGTACATGGCATGATGGAAATGTTCAATTTGGGATTGAGGAAGAAGATGGGGATGGTTGAATGGAAAAGAGCCTTATTTCAGACTTTTAAGAGGACCTAACTCATCAAGAAGAATTCAAGAAGATTGTTGGTTACGATGTAGCCCTAGCTTCAGGACATAAGTTAGATGAAGAAGACATAAAATTAGAAAAACAGTCTCCTATGGCAGTCACACCTGTGAGGTGTTCTACACATGAAAAGGCAGATTTCAATTACGAGATGGATGTTACAACTTTTGGGACAGTCAATGAAGGTATGTATGAAAGGATGATTGTGCGACAAAGCTACATACAAGACATGTCATCCCATAGTAAGTTTGATGATCCCTATTTCATACACTTGATCACATTTGATGACTACCTGTTGTGGGTGTATGAGAAACATTTATTTGAAGAGTTGATCATAAAGACTAAGGGATGGCCTAGTAAGAAGATTCTACAGTTTGATAATGTATGGTTTGTTATGGACATTACACCTTGGAGTTGGGTTGAAACTATGGGATTCACAAACAAGGATGTTCAACAAATGATGATGAGAGCTAGTGATAAGGACACAACACCTAATGAAGATGTAGCTGGTCATACACTTCTAAATCAGCTATTGAGGCGGCTCCGGATGTAGAAGACCTTACTCTGAGCACACATGTTGAAGACCTAGCTTTCACACAGGAGGGTGGTAAAGAGGTTGTCATGATGGAAGCCAATTTGGAGATGCATGATCATGAAGACAAATATGAAATATTGTAGGAAGGTTTTGAGTCTCATCACTTGGAAGGGCAATCGAAGGCAAATGATAATCAGATTGCGGCAGCCCTAACTCACTTTGATGATATCCATAAGATGATGACGTATTTGTGTTGGAAGGCACTAATGGATCATGATGGTTTTGAAGGAGGTATATCTCTTGATGATTTGCACAAACTCAAGGAGGCTTTGGCGGTAGTGAAGTCAAACTACCTACACTTGTTGATAGAGATCATCTCCTCACACTTGGTGAGATATACTTGGATGCTTTGAGAAGGCAAGAAGAAGAGGTGGACAAGCTCACCTTTGGGCTTGGGGATAAGCTTTGTTGGAAGATGACACAGAATGGAGTCATGGAGGAAGGACATGAAGGGTCCTGTGATGAAGACATGAAGAGAAAAGAAACAAATATACATGATGACTCGCTTTGCAGCCATGGGACAGATGTTATGGCACATGACACACTTGGTTTTCATCTGGAGTCAAGTGATTTTCAGTTGGAGTCACCTTTTGGGACTACACTTGTAGGAGGACATGAAGACAAGGAAGAGGATGTGATTGAGGAGCCAGAGGATGGCATGATAAGAGTTGACAACAGCTCTGATTTTCTGATTCATGACATCAGTCCTATTCCTTCATTCATAACAACCACCTCACATGAAGAGAATGAGGTACAAGAATCTTCCAAGATTGGCACTTGTGATTTGGATGTGGAACATAAGGAAGGTATTGAAGTTTCAAGCCACAAGAAGTCTGAATTCGTTCGTCATACCTTGGAGGATGTCAAGAGAACTCAAGACTTGTGTGACGGTTGGCTACAAAGAGCAAAGGAGGCTAAGATGTTGGCTGCCCAATCAAAACAACACTTGCAAGAGGTCAAGGAACATTGTAATCAGATAGATCAAGCAAAGAGGCAAAGGGAGTCACACCTTAGATCTCTATTTTTTCCAAGGGAAGAATGTGCAATGGTGGAGCATGCAAAGGAGAAGTCCCTTGAGGAGAGCAAGCAAGAAGGGTATGCTGATTTGGATGAAGATACTATGGAAAGGTATGATAGTTGTTCTGGTTTTCTGAGTTGGGACAACGGTCTGTGGGTTTGGCATAATCCTACTCATGAGGATGATAGTAAAAGGTCTTCTTCTATCATTGGTATTCCATTGGGAAACAACCATGAGGTCTTATTTGTGTGTCCAAGACACGAGAGGACCAAGTTAGTACAACTTGTCATGGAAAAGGTGAAGAAGATTCAAAACATGTGGCATATGAGGAATGAGCCTTGTATGGTGGTCAAGCATGTGGAGCAATCAGGTTTGAGGTATGATTCAAAATTCTTCGTTTGTTCATAGAGCTTGCTTCGTAGGTACTTGGTATCACTTCTTTTGGGAAGCTATTTGAATGGTCCTATCATACACTTGGATAGCATTTTGGAGCATACACTTGGTGGATCAGCCACTAATGTTATGACTGCATATGTGGATAGAGATAATAATGATGCAGATTTGGTTTGGTCTTTGATTATTCATGGAGCACTTGAGAAGTTTGCTTGTGATGAGTCTCATTTTGTTGATGACTCTTTGATAGAGTATGTAGTTGCTCTATTTTAGAAATTTGGGATGCGTGCCATGGAGGCACTTGCAATTGATTAGCATACTTGGGAGATGCAGTTGGCTTAGGAGCCTAGGTATGGAGACATTGCTATGATTTGTGAGGCAAGAATATTTACATTGTAGTTGGACTATAGTGTTGGACACATAGCGACTGTTTAGGAGTTTGGAGGAGAGTTGCATCTTCTCCTCATCATCGGAGAGTGGTATAGGGTTGATACTATATCACCCTATGACCCTGACGGTGTTAATTGCATCCACATAGGCCTGAATTTCAGTCATGAGATTGCTGTTCTCTTCTACATCAGCAATCTAGGTGAAGTGGTTATACACTTTCTTGCACCTATGTTGGGTGTCCTTCACATCCATGGGAGATCTACAGGAGTTGGAAATTAGTTTCCTATTGTCAGCACTTTGGGATGCTTCCAATTTTTCATGTCTACAGGATGTGATGACAGGGTGATTTGGGATCCAGGTGGTGACAGGCTTGACGCTTGGGATCTGGATGAGTTGTTTCACAACTCACAGAGCGTGAATGATGTTTTTGATAGTGTGGAGCAGCAGAAGCTTGGTGACAGGTGGTTGTATTTCAGAGTTCACATTCTTCATCACTTGTTGACAGGCATGGTTTCCTTCGAGGCTTGGGTTTGGTATGGTGTTTGGTCCTTGTTGGACTTAGTACTCATTGAGGATAGAGTTTCCGAAGACTTGGAGGTTTTGGTGCTTGTGGTTGATAGCATTGCATTCTTTGGAGGATGGGGCCGAGTTGAGTTCAAGTGTGTATGGCTTTTGTTGCAGGAGCTCACTTTGTAGGGCATTCTTCATATTCTTCTTGGGAGTTGCAGCCACATGTTGAGGTTTTGTGTGACCATAGGACATTTGATTGGATGGAGATACTTTTCATTTGACGGTTTGTTGCAGGATGCAGGTTTGTCATTGCTTGAGGACAAGCCATCTCGGGAAGGGAGGACTGTAATGTCCTCATTTCCGGCATGATCACCCAACGAAGGTCTGGGTTAGCCTATTCCTATTCCTGTAGGCTAATTCATCAAACACGGGAATAATTTTGGGTTGAGCAATGGCTTGGAAAAGATAATGTTGATTAGAGGTTTGGAGAAAGGAATGTTGTTTTATAAGCTCAACCAATTTCTGGCAAAAATATGAATTAATGCAAATTTGCATTAATTATCAAAAGGAATAATTAAATAATAATATTTTTGTATTATTATTTAATTGTGGCGCCACCTTGGAAGAAAAGGAAATTAAACAATAATATTTTATTATTTAATGGAGCGCTCAAGTGGAGAAAGAAAAAAATAAAATAATATTATTATAAAATTATTTGGAGTGGCCATGTTGAAAAAATAAAATATTATATTTTATTTTGGAGTGCTCACCAAGGAGAAGAAAAAAGAAATAATAAAATATATCATTCTTGGATTTTGGCGCTCACCTTTGGAGAATAAATCAATTAATAAAATAATAATATTGGGCGGCCTTCCTTGGAGAAATAAAATAATAAAATATTGATTGCTAGCCGACAAGGAGGGAAAGGTGAAATTCGAATCTTTAATTTGAATTGTCAGCCTCATCAAAGATTCAAGTATAAAAGAAGGCTTTGGAGCCTCCTTTTGACATCACGAATACTTTGGCAACTTTAGCATTTTTTTTGCCGGGCAATTCAATTGCATCAGTGGAATTGGATGAAAACCCAATTTGCATCATTGGAGGTGGATTCATACGGAGTTCACATTGCACTTCATTGGAGATTTGTAGATTTGCTTGGACATCATTGATACATCACTCGAGTTTTGGTCGGAGACCTTTAGTGAATAATTATTGAAGATCATTGTTGATTGTGTGATAGATTTGTGGATCCTTTGCATCTTGTTGAAGATTCTTGCATTTGTTGATGACTTTGGATGATCCTTGCTTGCATCATAAGCGTCGCCTTTGAGGAGATAGTGCTGATTGCATAACAGTTTGAAGATCCTAACAGCTGCGAAGACCTTGAGGAGCCATTGCATCATTGGAGCGCAAGTCTCAAGAGGAATCGTCACATGTGCTGGAACACCTTTCTTGGAAGGAGATTCCCATCTCTTGCGTGTGGATTTAGTGGGATTGTATGCTGGTCGCAGATCTGATACAGATCCTAGCAGCCGCCACCTGGTTGCCTTTGAGCACCATTTTGCATTCTACAATCTTGCAAAGGAAGGGCGATCTGAAATTGAATAGAGCGATCAGCCTTTGGGAATATTCGGCATCATCTACTTGCAAATAGTCAAGATAATCTAACATCAATTGGAGGTATTGTTCCATATCAGATCTGAGGACAGGAATTCAGCACCCTTGCATTGTAATCTTGGCAACGAATTGGTATGTATTACATCTGATTTTGTAACAGCAGTCTATGCTTTGTATTTGGGCTGCCATATGCCATGAATTTGATGTAATAGAACCTCTAAGCAATCTGATTTCTATAACAGCAGAGTTGATTTGAGTTGACCATCATTTGCGATCAACCTAGTGTGTAATTCATTGTGAAATCCTGTCATGTCCCTATATTAGTAATTTATAATTGAATCCAATATGTATTATTCATTCAAATTAAAGATATGAATAATATTATAAATGGAACATATTTAATATATTTAAATAAAATTTATTCAAAACAATTAACAAGATATATTATTATTATATTTATAAATAACACATATAAATAATATAATATAAATCATATATCATTTATTATAATTATATAATACAAATACAAATAATATATTATAAATATATCTAATAATATAAATACAAATATTATTATTATTATCTTATATTGTAATATAAATATAAATAATATAATATAAATCATATATCATTTATTATGATATAAATGATATAATATAAATAATATATCATCTATTATAATGATATAATATAAACACAAATATAAATAAATAATAATATAAATAAACATTTTTTAACCTATCCTCTTATGATAAGGGAGTTACGTATGGTTAGAACTAGTTTTACCACAAAAGGGAATTAATATAAAGTAATAAAAATTATAAGAGGGTAAGTATGTCTTTTACCACCAAGCATAATAAAAAACGTGCCTCTTCGAACATATCCCTTGAAAGGGAAATAAATAAAGGTTGTGAGATAGAAGGAAAACATCATCGGAAGAAAATATAAAAAGAGTATCCGATAAATACATATATTTAGATTTGCATTATATATATATTTCTGTATCCGATAAATACATTTATTTAGATCTGCATTATATATATATATATATTTCTAAGTCATAAGTAGGAAAGATATCATAAATTAACATATAGAGATATGTACATCAGCAACAAATGGCAGAAATGATTAAACATTATTAAAAATTATATTCATGATAACACTATAATAATAATGATATTATAATAACACTAATAAATAATATTATAATAATATATATATATATATATTATATAATAATTAAATGATATCTATATATATATTTATAATAGTAATATTATAATGGTAATGAATAAGTAATATATTATATAGTTATGTTAATAATAAAATAAGAATAGAATTCAAGTGCTGGCAAGCAATCAAATATATATATTTAATACTATTAATTACATATATAATAATATAATATAGAGATATTATTAATATTATAACAAATTGTCAAATACTATAATATATAAATATTAAAGAATAGGCATGGGGACATTACAAATATATCTCATGTTGTATCATATATTACTGTATAACTCATAATAATAAAGGCAAATTGTATGTTTTGGAAATGTGTGTGGAAACTGCATGTATTGCGTTTGTGATTCAACCAGGAAGGGAGAATGCATAAACCTTAGTAGATTGCCTATAAACCCCATCTAAGGTTCCGTCCCCATAGGCCCGAGACAAGGGTTGGGTATTATGCCCCAGTAGGCTTGAGACAAGGGTTGGGTATTATGCCCTAGTAGGCCTGAGTCAAGGGTTTGGACCATGGAGGGATGGGGGTCCCACATTGGAACATGCCCCCATAGGCTCGAGACGAGGGATTGAGCAAAAGGACATGCCCCCATAGGCCCGAGTCGAGGGATTGGGCAATAGGATTGTGGTAGGCCTTAGACTACTAAGGGCTTATGTCTTCCCCTCCCCTGGCATGATGAATGTTTTATTTTACCTATGTGTTTCAAAATGCAAGTGTGTTTATATTGGATTGATGAATACTAGATATTAAAACTAACATGTAGCAATATGGACTTGAATATACATGATGCTACAGGTACTAATTCAAAAGAACGTGTGATCTATTCAACCCAAGGTTACCCCATTAAAAGAGAAGAAACCCTAAACCTAATTCACAAGCGAATTCTAGGGCAAGTCGGGTAAGGGACATTACAAATCCAACTAGGGTTTGGTTGTATATTTTGCATTGATGTATATGATATAATTGTCATGCAAATTGGACGATATAAGTGTGTATTTAGATTCCAAAGAATAAATTCAGATTTCGGTCCTAGGGTTTAAGTTTGAAATTGCAAGATTCAGATATTTGCTTCAAGAACCTAGAACGGGACATTACAAAAGTGTTTCTAGACACTTCTAGAGGGAAATTAGGTGGGAAAAGGAAATTTAAATTAAAAGGGTGATTATAAAAGAAGGAGAATTATAGAGAAGAAGGCATCCATTGTTTTTGTTATTAAACCCTTTCCTCAAAGTTTGAGCACTTGTGTTTATCTCCACGCCCGAGGGCGAAAACCCTTTGCTATAGGGAATTTGGAGGACGAAAACCCTTTTAGTTTCCATTGTTGGATTTTGGAGGATGAAAACCTTCTTGTCCGTTTGATGGAATTCCATTCAAGGATTGCATTTGTGCTAAATGATTGAAGGCATTTCCAATTTTAATTGGGTTTTGAAGATTTTCCAGTTGTATTGAAGATTGTAGATAAGTTTTCAAATTTTTAGTGTGAAGGACTCATTTTTAATATCTTATAGTTTAAAAAGCATTTGCTGCTAGGCAACAAATATTAATCTTTACCATTGTTGAGTTAGCCATACATAAGCATTACCGTACAAGTCATGAGGGTATCGAATACCTATTAAGAAGGCTACCGTACATAAAGAAAAGATGTCGTAACATTTCCTAAAGGCAACTGTACTTTCCTAAAGCTGTCGTACCAATATCAAGTCTGCCACATCATTGGTTTAAGTTGCCAAATCATATCTGATTGCTGAACTTGAGGTAACTTTCATTTCGAGGATGTACGTTTGGAAAACATCAACCGCTTCAATATTTGGGAATTGTTGTTTCATTCTGGACGCTATTTGTGACTCTTTCAATAGTCACGTGCTACTTGGGAACTAGCTGTAGCCTTGTCCAGCTAAGCATTAATGTTAATTGCTGCAAATTTGTGAGGTTATTCATTCTTGCTGTGATTTAAATATTTTGTAGGGTTGCTGTTCAATGCATGTGTGGGTATCAAATAAGCTTCAGTATTTTGTAAGCAACTGCATCATTAATAATAATAATTGGTGTGAAAGGGTTCCACAATTGTTTTTGGTATTTCTTTGCTATTGTTGTATAAGTTATTCTGCTATTTGCATCAACATTTGTCATTGGTTTCTATTTCCCACATATATTCCAGTTTGTGCAAATTAGAAAATACAAAATTTGCATATTTTCATAAAAATTCCCAAAAGGGATGTTACACAAACCCCATTCAAAATTTATGGAGATTCTCTCCCATTGTCTAGGAGGAATTTGTAGTGGCATATATGATCTCAAACTTTTGTTGCTAGGCTTAATTGTGCTACACAACAAACATTCCCTCATGAATATTTCAACATTAACTTGCATGTCGGAAAATATACATACCTTTGTAAATGTGCCAATGTTTTTGTTGCACTAAAGTGACCTCTAGCCTTTGAAGTATGAGCCTCTCTCATTAGCTAAACTTTTCCTTCTTTAGGTGCACATAACAATCCCAAATTCTAGAGAAAATATCTTTGTGGATAGTAATCTTCTTTGGGCTCAAAATTTGCACCCTTAGTCCTATGGAAATGCTGAAATACATTCCCAAAATCTACATCATGCTCATGTTCTTCACCATAAGCCTCATGGATGAATGGCTTAAGTTGATAGACAATAAATATGTAAAGTGCCTAGCTAAATTTTGTGTATTTCAACAAATGTTTGACGAAATGCCAATTGAAAGAGTAGTGATAATACAACAGTTTGTGTGACTTGCAAATGTTTGAATTAATGCACGGGACTTAAATACATAATAAAATGAACTGAATGATCAATCAGATAATAATTCATTGAAGCAATACATTCAAGGCAGCCATTTAATATTATATAATCGCGAACAATGAAAAACAATACTAACCCAATTTACTGGTTGACCACAATAACTGATACAAGTTGAATAACATGCTGTTCATACCAATCTGCAACAGATAAGAGCATAAATCTGATTACTATTGGCTGTACTGCTCTGAAAACTAGCTTCTTGTTGACTGTGTTATGTGTTTGATCTTCCGTTCTGTTCTTTCTTTGTGTTGGTTTCATACCATCTCCATTTTGGTTCTACACAGTTAAATATCTATATTACAGTTGTAATCAGTTTTCCATTGATAATTGTTTACCTTCATTTCTAACATCTATATCCTTGATCTCTTCATCAATCTTTTTCTTTTTTGGTTTTGGGTCTTTCTTAGAATAGTGGGGCATTCTCGGATTAGATTATCATATTCATGATAGCCTTGCATTTGAAGGGGTGACTTTCATAATCCATTGCTTCAGATCATTAAAAATCTCTAGCTTTTAGGATAATACTCTTAGGAAGGGGGATGTGAGATCTAGTTCAACACAAATTCTAGCTTAGACCAATTGACATCTCCCATGGTAAGGCCTAGAGATATCAATGGCCACCTCCAGTGATTTGGTCATCATCACAAAGACATAGGGAGACAAAAATTCTTGGGGAAGGGTGAACATGTATACATATAGGTGCCATACTAGGGATTTCCTCCGAAGAGTTGATTCCGACATGCCAGTGCTTCATGAAAAGGCTTGCATTTTGAAAGAAATAAGGACCTCCACCAAAAACCCTGTCTCTTTCTCATTAGACAAAAAAGCTATAAAATAACCCTTAGCATAATATTGGAGTTCATATTCTCCTTTAGTCTTTCAATTCTTATTGGTCCATGAAAATAGCTCTTCTAGAGAAAGTTGGGAGCCTAGGGATTGACAGATTAGACCCTACCTTGAAAGGTAGAGACGATTTTTCCTAAATTGTTCAACATCCAAATTAATTACTAGAGATTCCACAAGGGATAGCATGCAAGAATTTGGTCCTTTGCAAGGTATATCCATCCTCTTTTTGCCTGCAGCCACTATCACCATGTCAATTTTTTTTCTTCAATCAAAGATCCAATTCCAACTACTATATACTTGAACAAGGGAGAGGGGGGATGGCTTCCCCACCTAACAAGAGCCATTGAAGGACGAACCAGAGATCGTGAAGACAAAGAAAATGGTACTCAAACCCAAAGAGAGCCAAAAAAACCAGGAATTCACCAAACCCTAGCAGAGCTCATTTTTATATTCAGCTTTCTCTTAGGAGGGAATGGTTTCATGTAATTAGTAGTAGGAATTTTCTCTAGTTTGCTTCTCAACTGGTATTTAAGATTGCTGTTTGTTTCTAGTGAGGCAGGTGCTCTTAAGTCAAAAAAAATCTTTGTGTGTTCTATTGTACTTCATGCAATTCATATTTTCAAAATTCAAACAGAAGACAAATCATTTAAAGTTTTCCCCCAGCTTATGATTTTTGAACCCTGCTTCCTTGCTTGCATTCTCTAGTAGAATTTTTATTTTCTTTGCTATCTGCCAATTTATTTTGTTTATAATGAATATAATTTTTTCCGCCTGTGAATAGAAACTTTAGTACACTGCTTTATAAACACAGATGTTGCAACAGTACTTACCAAGTTACTCTCACCCGCATTGAATAAACGTATGCTAAAGCTGATATGTGAACTTATGAGTTCTCCTGATAGTGCAGGTCTGGTTCAACTGAAAAGCCTTTGGAAATCAAGGGAGAGCATTGGAAATTTGCCAGCATCATCTCAGAAGTTCATCTTGAAAATAATTGGGGAAGAGTATGCCAAACGGAATATAACAAATTGTAATGTTTTTGGAGGAGTGGATTCCTGTGCATCCATTTCTAATTTCTCAAATTACATGAAGTCCTGCAATTCAAAAGGCAAGCTTATAGATTGTGCATTTCAAATTGATACTTTACAAACTACTTTGGGAAACCCATCATTTGTACTGCAGCAATATACTGGAGCCAGAGGTGAGAATTATTTTAACCTAATAGAATTTTGCCATTTGTCCTTGGATTTCAAAAAGCATAAAGAAGGAATCAACTTCTGTTGACTGAGAAGTGAAGCGAACTTCGTAAATTGTTGCTTAATGTAAATTGCACTAAATAATCTACTTTCTTGAGCTTAGAAACAGTTGGCAAAATAAACATGCAAGGGAGGAAACTATTGTTTTACTTTACTTAACAAACCATTTGATACAACATTCCATCTTGGAGATCCACGTAGGTTCAATTTGAATTTTATTTAGAGTTCACCACCATACCAAGGGGGATAAATGAGATGTAGATACTGGGAAAACCTCTTTTTTGGTAAAGAATGGTGACCAATCACAGGCTGTATGAATTTTGTATTTTCACAACAAATTGTAAATCTGTGTTTTGACTGTGGTAGTTGAAGAATATTTATACTGTGGTGATATTTGAGAGCTCTGCATTTGTTTTTCCATATAATGTTATTGTCTCAGACTCTTGGCTCTACAGTGATTAGTTTCTCTGCATCTGATTGTTATCAATGAAACTCTCACTGCAAACTTGCCACATAGATCATTCACATTCCCCTTAAGCTGTTTTGTGAGCGGTATTGATCTAGCTCAGATTTTAAGTGTTATAAACCTAATTAACTAATTCTGTATCAATAGTCATGTCCCTATATGAAGGGTTGAATCCTTTTACAACAACTTGTATATTTATTCCCCATTTGTCTGACATAAAAAACATCATTCGGTATTCCATATATTTTCAATTATGTAAATATCTATATATTTTATCCGAACATATGTCGGTACATTTTAAGTGGTACCAAAGCTGACACCTTTCACCTGTGGTTAATTAATCAGGAACTGTTTTCCTTTTTTTGTCTTTGGCTATCTTTAATTTTTAAAGGTATATAGGTTTTCTTGAGGCTAGTTTGTAGCCAACCAGAAATTTGGGGACTAACAAGAATTTTTTTGAGCAGCACATCCAGGAAATTTTAGCAATGTCCATGAGGGAACAAAGAAGGTTAATTGGACTTAAAAAATATATCCAGATACAATAAGTCAGTACTGAGGTAGGACAGACCTCTAGAAGCTGAAAAAGTGACTAAAAGCAAAGTAAAACACGAAAACAATGAATCCTTAACAAGATGTGGTGAAATCAAGGTTGTAAACCCTAGCAATATTTAAAAGTACAAACATATGTAGCCAAGCAAGAAGAAGACCCACAACAGAAATAAAGGACAAGAGTTTATGAATACCAAATATGACGATAGAGGGAGGAAACTAACCTAGTCACATGTATACATTACCAATTCTTGATTCAAAACAAGAAGTGCAAGCATCATCATCCAACACCACAACAGAACCATTAAAAGATCTAAAAAATATCTACATTGAATCAAAAGCTAGCCCACTGCCTGATTAACCTCTTATGAAGCTGATAATGGGATCATTGCAGCTATGCAAGATGCAGGTATGCATTTCTGATTCATTTAGATGAAAACTTGGTTGGCTTGCTAAAGATTTTCCCCTGGTTAAAAGGTTGAAGCACAAAAATGCATACAGATTAAAACCTATTTCTATTCCACAATTGAATGATTTTTGTTTATTTTGAGAAGTGTGGGTGATTAATACATTACCAGATCGGTGCCTATCCAATGGGCTACATGTCATCAATTTATCGAAGGCAAACATCAATATAAGAACATATGAGTGTCTTTTTGAAAACTCAGATACATAAAAATGATATCAGACAATGAATATGCTTTTAGTTATCCCTTGCTATACTGCATTCATCCATGTGTAATTCAGAAATGATCACCACCAAGCAAGTAGTGTTTTAAGAATTTGTCATATTCATCAAATCATCTGTTACATTCTGTCATATCCCTTTTGGGGATATGAAGCCCTAATTTTGAATTTTCTGCTGAAACCTAACTCTGCCCTAAATTTCTGCACTTTAGGGTTCTTCCCTAACCCTAGCTGTTGGAAATCAGACTTGAAAACAAGTATCTTTATGCACAAAATTCACATGTATCACCATAAAACAATGCTCAAGAGATTCGCTTCATTATGAGGACAAATAGAACATAAATCACACATGAACATGAAGATAGCAATTATGAAATGTCAAGCATGAAGTCTGCTGTAACAGTCTGAGTATATGTCTGATTATAAATATGGAATTGACATCAAATTGCATTACAAATCATGACAAAGTGATCCACCTTACAAGCGCTACATGTAGGGGCTAGTCGCCCATGTTCCAAGGCATAGTATGACCCAAAAATACCTCTCCAAGCTTGGCGCAGGTCTGCTGTAGCAGAGCAGCCACTGTAGAAACCCTAGCAGGCCTGAAATCTGATGATATCCACTAGAAATCTGCCTCAAATCAATTCGCCCAGCTCCTAGGAAGTGCGTTCCAATGTGGAAGGTGTCTGCAAGGTGTTTGCCCAAGACGAGTGGCTTCTTCAAAGCTGATATGAAATTCTGCTCTAGCTGATTGAAAGCTCCAATGGATTCCCATCACGGAATCCTCACAACGAGAAGCTAGGTTTTCGTCCAACTTCCCTTAGAAGGCTTGAGGTTTTCGTCCCAAGCTCTGTTTGAGATTGCTCTCCAAGAAGTAATGAAAGAATGATTCGATGATGATTGAATGCCACCACATAACCTTGTATTTGATCCAAGTCATCTTCTCCTTTAGGCTGACCTAGGAGAATAGCATTTGATTTTCAAATTATGAAATTCCCTCAATCAGGCCGACCATCCTTTCTCTTCAAGGGCGCCCAAATATCAAAGATATGATTTTACTTGATTATTTTATTCTCCCTCCAAGCGCTCGCCTAGGCTTAGGAAATAATAATTAATTATTTATTTACCAATATTATGGAGCGCATGAATGTATGTGATAAGTCTTCAACATGTGAAGCTCAAATCTCTGCTGGTACCTTGAAGCCCCTTGGAAAATGCAACAACCACTGGATGGTGACCATTCAGGCGAAAAGGGATATGACACATTCCTACTACTAAACGTGGCAAGAGGAACCCTAGGGACTCCTTGAAGAAATACAAACAACAATGGAGAAGTTCACATCTGATATTAGGTTACACCTTCATTATCTTCATATATTTCATATTGCTACATTTTGAAAAATTGGACCTGACGTTATTGGAAACCCTAGAATGTTTCTGCACTTCTGGCGCTTGGAAAACTCATGTATATATAGCATCTTCATTTTGCTTTGTTGTTTTGGGCGGGAAAACAATTTCACCCACCCTAACAACCTCATTCATTGCTCACCTACCTCAACACCATCTGCATTAAATCAGACCTACCTGCAATTTCACCTTTACTGTGCATCAATGGACGCATTGATGTTCAAAATAGAAGAAAAAGCGAAAAGGCTCTTTTTCACTTTTACCTTGCTTTCTCCTTAATGTAGGCCAACTGAGATAAGGTATGGCTATGATTTGCTATTTTTGTGTAATGTCCCCTTCTAGGATATTCTTGATTTCTTTACCTACATACAATAATAATCACTAGAAAAGGACATTAGGAATATTAGAGATCAATAAATTAGATAATATTCAGTTCATAGCATTATTCATATTAAATTCATCTATCATAGCATAATTAATAATGAGATCAATACTTCATAATATAAATAATGAGATCAAATCATCATAGCATAATCCATATTTAATTCAATCCATAACACAATTCCCCAAGCCAATTACATATTGAATCTTCCTGGAGCGTTAGTAACAACATTGTCAAGAGCATGAAAGGGGTCAGTCCACCTAACATCTCCCAGTTCACCTTGGAGGCTGGCCATCCTCCTTGATCAAGCCCAAGAGCACTTAGTAGCTTCCCAGCCCACGAGTGCCCACCTCAGGGTGGTGTGCTTGATAAGATCTACCTTGATCAAGCACAAGAGCACTCAATAGCCTCCCAAGCTGTAATGTCCCCTTTTGGGATTGCCCTAAATCTTGCCCTAGAATTAAAATTTTAATGTAGTTAGGGTTATAACTAACCAATTATATGCTTGAAGCCATATAAAACTTGGTTTAGGTCCTGCAATCATGTTAGACAATAGTGGAAATATAATTCATATGATCAAAGCATATATAATAAATGTCTTATCTATTTAGACCATGTAAAAATACATAACTATTTCAAACTATATAAACTACATATCCATAATGCACAGTGGAAGTTTAATCATAGTAGGACTTGGATGAGAAACATGATAAGGGGCCCGAAGCTATCCATGCTAAGCCCAAGAGCGGATATACCATCCCTCTTGGCCCCAAGTGGCAGACACGCGGACATCCAACATGGGGTGGCGTACTTAGTGGATAAACTTGTATCTGCCTTCCCTATCCATGCTACCTTATCCATCCTTCCTATGATTGAGACTCCTTGGATTCATCCCAACAATCAACCCATGTAGAGATTGGGGGGGAAATCTACAATAGGAGGCTCGTAGATTCTCTTTCTAAGCCCAAGGGCGGACACTCACCCCCTTGGCCCCAAGTGGCAGACACACGGGCATCCAATATGGAGTTAGAAAGAAATCTAGTATCTGCTCACCCTACTGGTATTTCCCCCACTCCTCCTCATGGTTGCTTGATGAGAATTACAAACACTAAATATATCCAGATTCATAGAGATTATATAACAATAAATATATCATTATACACAATAATCATGATAGATAATACCACAACATAAGACTGTTATATTCTCAGAAGCAAATGTATTAACTGCTGATTCTGCCCTTGTCTGCTGAGTGTAGATAAGCTGATTTGATTGATTCAATAATAGAACAATAGAATGATAGAATAATAGAAGGATAGAATAATTGAATGATAGAATGATAGAAGAGTAAAATGATATAAAATGATGATATAATAATAGAATGATATAATGATAGAAGAATAGAATGAAAGGATGATACAATAATAGAATAATAAAATGATGAAATAATAGAACAATAGAATAGAATGATATAATGATAGAAGAGTAGAATGAAGGGTGAATAATAGAATGATGGAATAATAGATTACAAGAATTGAGAGGATGATAGAGTTATAGCATATGATGGCTGCAATACATAATTCTCTGCTGCTAACCATTATTGCATATATATCATTGCTGGTGTATGCCTGCAGATTTATCTCTTCCAATATTCTATTCCCCTTTACTTTTCTCAACTCTGCAATTAAAACTCAGAAAATAAATCTTCCTTTTCTTACTTCCCCTCAACTCACACCTTATCTCTCCATATATATTTTGAAGGTTCTAAGTGAGAGATGCAACCATTGCTAAAAGGGCAACTCTTTACAACCAACGCACCTCCTTATAACTATTTTCAGCCTTTAAACAAGTCACATCTCTTTAATAATGAATCACATCCCTTTCAATGCTGCTCCACTAATTATCAATCGAACCACCTTCTAACACTTACTTGATATCAATCGTATCTCTTAACAAGAATACAAATCACATGACTTACATCCTTTAATAAGATTTTTGTCTTATTGTATATTTAAGTCTTATTTAATATTTATTAACTGCCGCCTTTTGTAAATCGTATCATTTTAAAATAGATCGCTGCCAAAGGTAAACTTCTAAATAAATTGCATCTGCTCATAACACGAATCATATTACTTCATATTGCAATTCGCACCTCTTTAGACACAATCTCCTTCACATAGAAATAGCTGATTATATTATCTTGATTGCACCACACATTATCAATCGTAATGTATCCAATCTTATCATATTTCATGCTATAGTTGGTCGGCCACCTTTAATTTGAATCTTAAACTCCAAGGGTGGTGTAATGTCCTTTATTAACAATATATTTGAGAATGAGACATTTCACAACCCACGAGTGGCACACCTCGGGTGGCGTACTTGATAAGATGCATGAAGTCCGCTATTCAACAAGCCTGGGAGCACTCATAAGCCACTCAGCCCACGAGCACTTAACTCGGGGTGGTGTATTTGATGAAGGGGCCTATTGGCACTTCATCATCTCGTGAACCCCAAAAGGGCCATCATTACCTACTTACTAACCTCCTCTCATTTCAATTGGGTTGCTTGAGAATTGGTATGATTGCTATATGTACCTGCTGTTATAAATAATGTTTTCTGCTATCAACAGCTATATATATATATCACTACTGATATATATATTCTTTCTGCCTTTTATGTTTGTTTTTGCTTTCTTATATTTCAAATAATAAGTCTTGATCACTGATTTCAAACCTCCCTATCTTTGACCTCTTCTATCTTTGCAAGGGATATGTCTTTGGCCAATAGAAATGACCCTTTGCAATTCGTACTTCTTCCAAAAACAATTTGCACCTTTTCCTAAATTGTACTATAAAGTAGGATCACTGCCTCTTTAATAGTAATGAAGTCTGCTTCAGTTTCAATATAGGGAAGGTCAGCCATATATTTTGTAATGTCCCCTTTCTCTATACAGAGTCAATCTATTATTGAGTTCATGTAGACTAACTAGCCTGGTTAGGGAACCATGGTTGGCAGTGACTTGGATGAGTTGATCAGTTGAGTGGATGTTGGCTTGGGTTCAGTTTGGTCTCCAGTTGGCACCTTTTAGAGGTGGTTTGTTTGCTTTGGGCCAGACTTGCTATTTTTAGCAAATTAGGGTTTGTGTCATTTCGGGATTTTCAATGTTGGAGTTGATGCGTCTTGGCAAGACCTTTCCAACGGTCTCTTGATCATTGGATTCCGTGCATGTTTGGACCTCCGTTTTAAAGTCCAAAGATTAATAAAATTATATAATGGGGACTTTGGAAAATATTAAAGTTAAGTGACATAAAAGAAGTAATATTAAAAAAAGTCACTTAAGTGAAGTTGGGTGCCCACCTGAGGGGATTATAAGTGATTTTAAAATAAAATATTTCCCTCCCAAAAGGCATTGACCTCCTTTGAGGAAATATAAAGAGGAAAAGTGCCTCATTTGAGCTTATGCGTTGATATCTTGATATTGATTGTTTTTGCTCTGCAAGAGTTTGGAGGGTTTGGAAGGGATTCGAACCCAAGGGCTGTTGGAAACGAAAACTTTATACAGTGACAGCATTCCGCAGGTGTGCAATACCATCCAAGGGTGCTATAGAGGCAAATACCTCCTGTGTTTGCACTTGAGCTTCAATGGGATTCATTGTGTTGAGGGTTTGAGTGTTTATTTATCACATCTTTGCAGATTTCATGGTGAACAGTTGATAGCACTGATAGAAGAGCATATTGGATACAATTTTTTGCATTTGTGTGGAGTTATGGACTGCTACTAGTTGGCCGTACCTTCCTAGGTCAGCCGTACCACTATTAGGAGGGCCTTTTTGGTGTTTGTGTTTGTTTATTCAATCACACCTAGGCGTTTAGGAGAGATAAGGGTTTGCAGCACTTGACAGAGAAATTCCAGTGACTTTTTGGTGTTGTTTGGACTGTATTTATTGTAATGTCCCCATTTTCGTGTTCTCTTGCAGCTCAATCAGAGCTGACTTTCTGAGTTGGTGACAACATAATTAGAGGAGTATTTCGGTGTCACCAGGGTGTTCGGGTGATCCAGTGGAGCTGTATGACAATTTTCGGAGAGATTTCAGACAACTTGTCTATACTTACTATTTATAGTAAGTGCTTGCTTGGCGATAATCTTTCTAGGTTTTTCTAGGTTTGGTCTCTTTGGTCGTCAGAGAACACTGCTATTTATAGTAAGTGTCAGTTTGGTGCTATTTTGGTGACTTGGCAGTAGGTCGTTGGCCATCCCCGATGTTGCATTGAGCTCAGTGATATTAGATGGTTTGTAGTGATGTTTTTCCATGGGATTTCAGACTTTGGGCTCGGACTTGCTATTTTTGGCAAATTAGGGTTTTGGTCCGTTACGGGATTTTCAGTGTTGGAGATGGAGTGTTTTGACGAGACCTTTCCAACGGTCTATATATCACTGAATTCTGAGTTCATTTGGGCCTCCATATTAAAGTCCGTAAATTAATAATATTATTTAATATTGGACTTTGGGTTTTAATGGTTAAGTGATGAAAAATAAAATATTTAAAAGGCACTTAAATTATATTGTGGAGTGCTCACCTTGGGAAATATTAAAAGTGAAATTAAAAGAAATATTTCCCTCCAAAGTGAATGGACCCCTTTTGTGGAATTATAAAAATGGGTGAATGGGAGTCATTTGACATATGCTTGGATAATTGATTTTCTCTCTTGTTTTGGGATGTTCCCATGCATTGGCTTTGGAGCTTGGCTCTAGGGTTTGATATTGGCTGTGTTAAGACGAAAACCTCTTCATAGTCCTCTTCTTCATGTGTGAGAGACCACATCAGGAAGAGATTCTTGGAGGCTTCATTCAGAGGCTTCAGTTGTGCATTCGCCAGTCATTTTGAGGAAGATTTGAGCTTGTATTGGATATATTTGATGGAATTGATGCTTGCAGCTAAGGACAGATTTGAGGAGTGAAGATTGACATGTTTTTGTGTGGATTTATTGCTGATATATCTCATCTAAGGCAGGCCGTACCGCTGTACCAGTACGCCGTACACTCATGAGAGCTTTGCTGAAGATTTCATGGAGATTTATTGTTGAAATCTATCCCTGTTGGATCGCTTCATGACTGCAATCGATTTCAGTTTGATACAGAGGTATTTTTTGGGAGCTTTAATGCTATTTAGTGCTGTTTCCAGCCCACAACAAGGCCGTACCATTCCTGCACTGGGCCGTACCTCTTGAGGGTGTTATTTGGAGTTTTGTTTGGCACTTAACATCATTGTTTGGAGGTCGTTGAAGCCATAAGGAACTGTTGTTATCAGATTTCATTCTCTCCATTGCTGCTACAAAAATATCAAATACCCATATGTATATTGCTGGTCCTCCGTCAGCACAGATACGAAGTTGAAGATTTCCATTTGGCCATGTCATTGTAATTCATATTTTGCTATAATACAAACTGGGTCTTCAATATTTTGTTATCTATTTTAGTTTTTTGGGTTTTGTTTTATGCTCTATATTTCATACATGCAATGCAAAAAAAATACATGCAATGCAAAAAACCATACATGCAAAAACATGCAATTAAACCCTAAACCTAAAACAATCAGAAAAGCAAAAAACTTGGCATAGAAAAAACATATATCCGAGGGTGTATGTTACATTTATTGCCCCTACCTTGCTGTACAACAGCATGATTGGCGTGGAGGTTCAGGGAGGTATAATGCCCTAGTTGGAGGGCTTCATTTGCATGTTTTGAGGCGTTTAGGGCTCCCATACTTGGCTGATATCTTTGCCGTCGAAGATCAGACCTTTGTTGTGGTTTGGGAGGTGATTTCACATCGCCCATATAGTTGGTCCACCTTCAACAGTTGTACCAAGTTGGATATTTTGATATGGGTATGTGATAGTAATTCATGTTATGTGATTTTATGATCTAGGTCTCTCATATTTTGCTCATATCTATTGTACTTTTTCTGGGTTTTCATTACATGTTATATATTGCATTGTATCTAGCAACAACTCAAGAAAACAAAAACCCCTTCTGCATCTTCTGTCTAATCTGAAAGATCACACAAAAAATTAATAAAATAACACTATTAAGATTAACAAAGAACCAACAGGGGCGGCACATTACAGTGGTATCAGAGCACAACTCTTCCTACCATCCTGTGAGGTTAGACATAGACATGCAGAAGATGAACTAAGACATGCAGCCTGGTACACATCAGTATTATCTTAGACGGAACAGGTCCTAGCGAGATATTGAGGTTCCCCATATAGACCCCTTTGCAGATACAGATACAGTTGTGGTAGTAGCTGAGGAACAACCGATAGTGATTTACAATGAAGAAGAACCCATTACATAAAACATGGGTGATCGTGAGAGTAGGTCTAGTAGAGACTAGTATGACGAAGGGAGATCAGATATGACCTACATGTTGCCTGCACTAAATGACTTAGCTAGAGGGCAACGTGAAATGTTCGAGAGGATGGACAGGTCACAGACGGAACTGACACATATCCTTGCTCGTTTGATACCTAGTAATGCTGGAAACAATATTAATAACAACCATAACAATAATGAAAGGAACCAGAACAACAATGGTGATAGGAATAGGAATAACCAGGGTAATTGGGACAATGATGACAAAAATAATAACGGCGGTGATAGGAACAATGGTGATAGGCACAGATACAGGGATAACGAGGCAGAAGCATCAATTAATAACAGAGGGGCTACACAGTATATAGCCGGAGATAGACCTGGGATACCTGCCTTTGCACCCCGGAATAATGTAGCAGAGCCTGAGCCCACACAGTTGGAGTTCCAGGATGTCATAGTTAGGGATTGGCAAGCATCCAGTGATGAGTTCAGAGTAGAAATGACTTTCCGGGAGTACTTTGATCTAAGGATGAAATATCGACCCAACAGGGGTAACATGCAGCATAATCAGGAGCTTTAGAAGAAAGTCAGTAAGATGACCTTGCCCTAGTTTGATGGTTTAGGGAAGACCACTGCTAGAGCGTGGGTTCAGAAGTTGGATAGTTATCTTCAGATCAGCCCTATGCCCGAAGAAGATGCAATCATCTATGCAGCTTTGCACTTAGAGGGCAGCGCTCATAAATGGTGGAGTAATGGTAAAATCACATTGGGCCATGATCAAATCACTTTGTATGTTGAGTTCACTGCCAGATTAATTGATAGGTTTGATAAAAAGGATCCAGAGTTGCAGTTCAAGGAGTTAGCCCAACTCAAACAAGTGGGCTCAGTTGATTCTTACATTACAGAGTTTCAGGAGTTATCTGTGATGGTCCCTGATATTTCAGAGTGCAGACTGATGATCCTTTTCATTGATGGGCTATCTGATCCCTTGCGAGGATGGATAAAGGGTCTTGATCCACCTACTCTTCAAGAGGCCATGAAGAAGGTACGTGACATGGAATCCTTTGCATGGAGGAGTAAATTTCAGTCTAGGGGGTTCATTCATAAGAAGGACAAGGACAAAAGACACTTTCAAAAGGAACCCAGACAGCGACACAAGAGCTCTCCTAGGTTGGATAATGATCAATTTAATGACCTTAGGAGGAAAAAACTTTATTTTCATTGCCGAGAGCCATGGGATCCTAAGCACAAGTGTGCTGCCCAAGGGAAGGCAAAACAGTTGGAGTACTTTTTTGCCAATGAGTCAGTGGAGTCGGAACATCAATCAGATCAGCAATCAGAAGCCAATGATATAGGTTCAGATGGTTCATCTGAGGCATCAGATAAAGAGGAGCCAATTGATCTATCCACAGCACACCTCACCAGCATTCAGAGAGAAGGATCATTCAGGATTCGAGGAGTTCTTGGTGGGCAGAGAGTGACACCCTATTAGACATTGGTGCTACTCATAATTTTATAGACGAAGGCTTGGTTGCAAAGAGAGGGCTCAAAACAGAAGAGTTCGAGGGTTTTAAGGTGAGAGTTGTAGATGGATTTGTTCTCACCTGTACCGGGAGGATACCCAACCTAACCATTCAGTTGAGTGATTACATTTGCCAGACAGATTTTTATGTGGTTAGCATGGGTGAGATGGATGTTGTGTTGGGCATGAGATGGCTTCATGACATTGGCGAGTTCACCCTCAACTTGCAAACAATGGAAATGAAGTTTGAGGTGAACGGGAAGAGACATGTGCTTAGATGATTGTCAGATGGTGGTTTGAGAGTGGTTTCACTTAAGAGGATGGAGCGAATGATACGTCATATTCAGGGTCAGTGGGCAGCAGAGGTGATGGTGATGCCAGCAGCTATTGAGCAACAGAAGCATGAGTATCCTCTAGACATTCAGGCTCTATTAACTAAACACACCAAAGTGTTTAGTGATATACCACCAGGTAGACCCCTTGACAGGGGAATTGAGCATGACATTGAGCTTGAAGAGGGTGCCAAACTTGTTATCACTACACCATACAGGCATCCAAAAAGGTGTAAGGACGAGATCGAGATGGCTATTAAGGAGCTTCTCGAAATGGGGCACATTAGGCCGAGCAAGAGTCCATTCGCTTCTTCTGTTGTCCTGGTAAAGAAGAAGGATGGGACACTTCGGATGTGTATAGATTATAGAGAGTTGAACAAAAAGACCATCAAAAACAGGTACCCCATTCCTCGTATTGATGAGCTTATAGATGAATTACACGGAGCATGCTACTTGTAATGTCCCCTTCTCACAAGCCAAAATTTTCGCAGCCTTGCAAACAATTTCAACTCATAAAAAGAGAACATTAGTACACTAGTCTATCTTTGGATTCCCACTTATTATAATATATACAAGAAATATTCAAATTAAATAATCACATTGCCCCTATAGGGTTATACTCTTATGATCACATCATTATACATTTCACTCTTTTCATCAATAATCATATGATCACTATCAATATATATATTTTTCATTTTCTATTATTATCTATCATATTGGATCCATGCATTAATCATTAATTTCATGTGAGAGGAGGTGATAGGATGCCTTATGCCACTTACCATCATGGGTCCACTATTTTATCCTTTGACTCAAGGGGTGAATACTCACCAGCTGAGTCAAGGCCACTATGATAATCCTTGGTACGAGGGGTGCCTTTTGCACCAGCTGTAACCAAGGCCTCTATATAATCCTTGGTACGAGGGGTGCCTTTTGCACCCGCTGCAACCAAGGCCACTATATAATATTCCTTTGGCACGAGGGGTACCTTTTGTACCAGCTATGACAAAGGCCACTATCCACTTGCTCGAGGGGTACCTTTTGTACCAGCAGAGACAAGGGCCTCTAAATACCCATGGTGGCTAGATAGTCATCTCATGATCACCCTCTCATATGAAGTTAATGTATTAATTCCATTATTTTAATTGCTCACATGATTCAACAAGTAATATGTCTTATTTCATATAATAACTAACATTTCATTATGAGAATTTCATAAACACATATATTAGATCCTACCTAATAACCTTATCATTTATATCTTACAAATTATAAATTGAACAAAATAAATTCTTACAAATAATAAGTAAATATAAATACTTACCTGCTGTAGCTTTACCTGGGATTCCTTACCTATTGCTGCCGTCTTCTTTCTATTTTCCAATGTTTTCCTGGCTCGATGGAATGACTAATATAATTTTTATTGTATTGCTGCTGCTGTTTATATATTTTATAATATATATCTCACACCCTTCTTCCCATCATACTCCCTTATGCCCTTTTATATATTTCCAAGGGTTTACCATGGGTAAAAGGATATACCCTTTCCAACGGTTGCCTGGGATTCCTTACCTATTGCTACTGTCTTCTTTCTATTTTCCAATGTTTTCCTGGCTCGATGGAATGACTAATATAATTTTTATTGTATTGCTGCTGCTGTTTATATATTTTATAATATATATTTCACACCCTTCTTCCCATCATACTCCCTTATGCCCTTTTATATATTTCCAAGGGTTTACCGTGGGTAAAAGGATATACCCTTTCCAACGGTTGCGGCTTTAATTTATTTAACAAGGATATATAAATAATGTTTGTCTTTTTTTATTTATTTATTATTTATTAAAGTGATCACTGGTGCCAACCAACTTAATTGTTGCACTTATAAATATCCTCCTTCCTTACATATTAAGGAGTGATCAGCCTCCCCTTAACCTTTTTAAAGTATATTATTTATATAATATATATAGTATAAATACATTTGTTATTAAGTATGGAAGCTCTTTTATCTTGTTTTATTCACAAGCATATATCGTGGGAAAATGTTTGTCTTATTAGACTTTTATCTTTATATGATTTTATTTTGAATTTGACCTTTTGTTTAACCGTAATACTTTGCCTTATTCCAAATTACTTTACTTTCTAAATTACTTTACTTTCTAGCTTTAATGGATAAGACTCTTCATTAATATTTGTAATAATTATTTTTATATATAATAATATATCTTATTAATTATTCACATAAATATTATATTAAAATACTTATATTTATAATATATCTAGTTAATTAAATATATATATTTCATATATTTTATAATATTTAAATATTTATATTTATAAGATATTTAATTATATTAAATTAATAATATTATTTATTAAATAATACATATTAATAATATTTTAAATAAATATATTATATATTATATTTTAATTATATTAGTTTATATAAGGCCAATTTGTTATTTAAATAAACAATTCAATTATAAATCATTAGTATAGGGACATGACACTACTTCTCAAAGATTGATTTGAGATCTGGTTATCATCAGATACGGGTTAGGGAGGATGTTGAGAAGACAACATTTAGATGCTGTTATGGGCATTTCGAGTTTCTAGTCATGCCTTTTGGTTTGACCAATACGCCAACCACTTTCTAGTCCTGTATGAACAGGGTATTCAGAGCGCAGTTGTGGAGGTTTGTGCTCATATTCTTTGATGACATACTTATATACAGTAGGACATGGGAGGAACACTTGAAGCACATAGACATTGTTTTGAGCATTCTTGAGCGTGCGTCATTATACGCCAAGATGTCAAAGTGCGAGTTTGGGATGACTGAGTTGTTATACTTAGGTCACATCATCAGTGTTGGTAGTGTTAAAGTAGATCAGGAAAAGATCCAGGTGATTATTGATTGGCCACCACCAAAGAATCTCTCTTAGCTTAAGGGATTCCTTAGTTTATGTGGGTACTACCGCCGCTTCGTGAGGGGTTTTACAGTTAGCTACCCCCCTTACAAATTTGACTCGGAAGGATGCATTTGGTTGGTCTAGTGGTGCTTAGTAGTGTTTTGATAAATTTAAGGAGTTAATGAGTACTTGCCCAGTGTTGGCCATTCCAGATTTTAGCAGGCCTTTTGAGCTTCAGTGTGATGCCTCAGGAGAAGGCATTGATGCGGTTTTGATGCAGGATAAACACCCCATCGCATTCGAGAGCAGAAAGTTGAGGGGTGTAGAGAAGAGCTACAATATCTACGACAAGGAGATGTTAGCCATCATGCACGCTTTGGCTAAGTTTAGGCAGTACCTAGTAGGGAGTAAGTTTGTGGTTAAAACAGATCATAATAGCCTGAAACATTTACTTGGTCAGAAGGATCTTAATGACAGGCAACAAAAATGGGTCAGTAAATTACAGGCCTATGACTTTGACATAGTCTATATCAAAGGGAAGAAAAACATAGTTGCTGATGCATTGTCTAGGAGACCTCATTTGTGTGCCTTGGGTGAGATTGCAGAGGATTGGAGAGAGTTGATATCTACAGAGTATGCAAAAGACAAATGGGCTTCTAGGATCATAGATGGCACTATTAGAGATGACAAATATTCAGTGGTAAATGACTTGATCATTTACAAGGGCAGGATTCTTCTAGTGCCAGGTTCAGAGATGAAGCAGAGAGTCTTGAGAGCTTTCCTCGATTTGCCTATGGTAGGTCATCTAGGTTATTTTAGAACATACAGGCAGGTGAGAGAGCGCTTTACTTAGAAGGGCCTCAAAACTGAAGTGTTGAAGTATGTGAGGGAGTGCCCGACATGTCAACAGAATAAACAAGAGCACTCTTTTCTAGGTGGTCTACTGCAGCCCCTACCCATTCCTGAGAGGAAATGGGATAGTATCTCGATGGACTTTATCACAGGCTTGCCCAAAGTCCAAGGTCGGGACTGCATCTTCGTGTTGGTGGACAGATTGACGAAGTTTGCACACTTCTTTGCTATTCTAACCACCTTCACTGCAGCTCAGGTAGCAGAGCTGTTTTTTAGAGAGGTATTCCGACTTCATGGGTTGTCGTGGAGCATAGTGAGTGATAGGGACCGCAGGTTCCTAAGTAATTTTTGGCAGGAGCTCTTTAGGTTGACTAGGACAGAGCTCACCCCCAACACTAGCTACCACCCACAGACTGATGGACAGACGGAAGTAGTCAATAAGTGGGTGGAAGGATACCTCAGAAATTATATAGCAGGGCAGCAAAAGGCATGGGTAAAGTGGCTACACATGGGAGAATACTGTTATAACACCACTTATCACATGTCCATTTAGATGTCACTGTTCATGGCACTATGTGGGTACGAGGCACCGAGCTTTGTGGATTTGTTATTTGGTGATAGTAGAGTACCTAAGGCCAAAGACTTTCTGCAGGAGAGTCAAGATATTATGAGGTCTTTAAGGGAAAACATTCAAAAGGTGCAGAACCAATAGAAGCAGTATGCAGATCAGCACAGGACTAAGCGCTCTTTTGAGGTTGGTGACATGGTGTATTTGATGCTGCAACCTCATAGACAGTTCACTCTCAAGAAGAGTGGTGCAGAGAAGCTTAAGCCATGGTACTACGGGCCTTTCGGGATCTCCAAAAAGGTTGGAGAAGTGGCTTATGAGTTAGAGTTGCCGGCAGGTAGCAGGGTACATAATGTATTCCATGTGTCTCGCCTCAAGAAGGCGTTAGGACACAATGTGGTTCCTTCTGCAGAGTTACCTCCTCTTGATGAAGAGGGGAAGTTGATCTTAGTACCTGAGGCCATCATTGATACCAGAGAATGAACTTTGTGGAGGAGGGTTATCAGGGAATATCTAGTCAAATGGAAAAACCTACCAATTGAGGATGCTACTTGGGAGAGCGAGCAGATTTTATTGCATCCCGATCTGAGATTGCTTGAGGCAAGTGATCTTGGGGAGGGCGGACTGTAATGTCCCCTTTCTCTATACAGAGTTAGTCTATTATCGAGTTCCCGTAGACTAACTAGCCTGGTTAGGGAACCATGGTTGGCAGTGACTTGGATGAGTTGATCAGTTGAGTGGATGTTGGCTTGGGTTCAATTTGGTCTCCAGTTGGCACTTTCTAGAGGTGGTTTGTTTGCTTTGGGTCGGACTTGCTATTTTTAGCAAATTAGGGTTTGTGTCGTTTCGGGATTTTCAATGTTGAAGTTGATGCGTCTTGGTGAGACCTTTCCAACGGTCTCTTGATCACTGGATTCCGTGCATGTTTGGACCTCCGTTTTAAAGTCCGAAGATTAATAAAATTATTTAATGGGGACTTTGGAAAATATTAAAGTTAAGTGACAAAAAAGAAGTAATATTTAAAAAAGTCACTTAAGTGAAGTTGGACGCCCACCTTAGGGGATTATAAGTGATTTAAAATAAAATATTGCCCTCCCAAAAAGCATCGACCTCCTTTGAGGAAATATAAAGAGGAAAAGTGCCTCATTTGAGCTTATGCGTTGATATCTTGATATTGATTGTTTTTGCTTTGCAAGAGTTTGGAGGGTTTGGAAGGGATTCGAACCCAAGGGCTGTTGGAAACGAAAACTTCCTACAGTGACAGCATTCCGTAGGTGTGCAATACTATCCAAGGGTGCTATAGAGGCAAGTACATCCTGTGTTTGCACTTGAGCTTCAATGAGATTCATTGTGTTGAGGGTTTGAGTGTTTATTGATCACATCTTTGCAGATTTCATGGTGAACAGCTGATAGCATTGATAGAAGAGCAGATTGGATATAGTTTTTTGCATTTGTGTGGAGTTATGGATTGCTACTAGCTGGTCGTACCTTCCCAGGTCAGTTGTACCACTATTAGGAGGGCCTTTTTGGTGTTTGTGTTTGTTTATTCATTCACACTTGGGCGTTTAGGAGAGATAAGGGTCTGCAACACTTGACAGAGAAATTCTAGTGACTTTTTGGTGTTGTTTGGACTGTATTTATTGCCCCTACTTGGCCGTACAACAAGATAGGCATGGAGGTTCAAGGAGGTATAATGCCCTAGTTGGAGGGCTTCATTTGCATGTTTTGAGGCGTTTAGGGCTCCCATACTTGGCTGATATCTTTGTTGTCGAAGATCAGACCTTTGTTGTGGTTTGGGAGGTGATTTCACATCACCCATATAGCTGGTCCACCTTCAGCAGTTGTACCAAGTTGGATATTTTGATATGGGTATGTGATAGTAATTCATGTTATGTGATTTTATGATCTGGCTCTCTCATATTTTGCTCATATCTATTGTACTTTTTTTGGGTTTTCATTACATGTTATATATTGCATTGTATCTAGCAACAACTCGAGAAAACAAAAACCCCTTCTGCATCCTCTGTCTAGTCTGAAAGATCACACAAAAAATTAATAAAATAACACTATTAAGATTAACAAAGAACCAATAGGTGTGCCACATTACATATTTTTTTATGAAGTCGGCCTATGTTTCAATATAGGAAGTCGGCCATTCCTGTAATGGGACATTTCATTTTTCTTTAAACAATTGACTTGGCATTGAAAAATCTGAAGTTGCTGATTTAAGAAGCAAGGCGGGGTTTCAATGTGGTGTAGCCACCTCAAAATGGTGCCCAACTTAAGTAGTCTTTTTTCTCATTGTTGAAACTTTCATGTGGCAATGCCACTCAAAAAGTACGAAATTTTGATGTTTTAATTGACTTTTACTCGACTTTTACTCGAACTTTGTTTTTAGTCTATCTTTGCCAGCTTTGTTGCACTTTCGTTATTCATCTGCTACTCTTGTCACATTTTCTTTGTGGTTTTGCCACTTGAAAAGTACGACACTTAAAACTTCGATTCATGCTCTTTTAAGTATTTTGTGGATTTTCAATATGTTGGCCACTTTGAGTTGTGCTTTTGTGCTGGCATTGCCAGGCAAATAGTGTGATTTTCTTTTATGTTTGTAAGTTGTCTCTATTGGTCATGTTTTCCTCATTCATCTACCACTCGTGTTTTTTTTCTGGCTATGCCATTGTAAAAGTGGGGCATGAATGTTATTTTGACTTAAGTTCTTTCTTTGTCGAAGTTTGCTTGTCTCTACCACCTTTGGTGCAGTTTTAGACTCAATTGGCCACCTTTGTTGAAACTTTAGCTTGGCTTAACCTTTCTAATTGTGTGCCACATAAGTGGCAGTTTGCCTTAAAGTGAATGGTGTGCTTTTGTTGTGCCATCACCAACTTGATCAAAGTTTTAGATTGGCATTTCCATCAATGAAGTGTGATTTTCTCTTAAGTTTGATGCATTTCCTCCTTGGTGCACTTTTGCAACACTTTTGCCACCTTTGATGGAAATTTGGATTGGTTTTGCCAAGGCAAAGTTGCAGTCTCGTAATCTTCACTTGACTCCTTATATTCGCAGAACTTTCGTTTGCCTCCGCCAGCTTTTGACAAATGTTTGCCACTTTAGATGCCCTTTTTCTGAGGTATTGCCATTCAAATTGTGCACCAATACTGAGGCTTGTCCCTGCCTTACCTTATGCCAATGTGTCACTTGAATGGAGTCCTGGAGGAATTTGCTTAGCCATCTGCCGATCTTTGATAATTTTAGGCCCAAGCCTTTGCCATTTCCTCCTCTTCTTTTCACTGCCTGTTCCTCCATTAATTAAGAACTTCTTTGTCTTTCACTCGCCATAGTGCAACCTTGAACAATCTACAAAAGTTGTTAGTGGAAAAACAAGGAACATCAGGAAATTGCAAGGTGTATGACACCTAATAGCAACATAATATTGATGACACCATATTCTTTTTGGTCTGGTTAGTTTGTTAGTAGGTATTGATAGCCTTCGCATTTCCATATTACCATAACTTTAAGAGCTAATCCTCCCAATATGTCATAATCCTGATGGGATATGATTGTCAAATGGAATCTTACTGTTTTGATAATCCATTTGGTAGCTTTATGCAAGGAAAATTATCAAGTTGACTTCACACACAGCCTACCAAAAATCAGGTTGAATGGTAAGGGAGAATAAAGATTGTGGGTAATTTAGAACATGAATTGATAGAAAGATCACTTTAGACAAACTTAAAAAAGACTGGGTTGAGTAGGAAAGGTTGAGAGTGATTGGATGAATGGGGCAGGATCCTATCAAAGGACAGTCTGTACAGGGTAGCTGGTTGGAAGGAGGGAATAGGAATAGTTGGGATTATCTGGACTAGACTGGGATATACTGGATTGAGAAGTGGAACGAAGCTCAAGAGATTCATGACTTTGTTTTATTTCCTATACCTTCATTTCTTTTTCTAGAATTTTTTACAGGATTGCCTCTCTGCATGCAATACTATTGGGGGCAATTTTAGGGCCATTTGGGGCAATTCTATTGCTTTTCTTAGAGGGCAAAGACAAAAGATGATCACAAACATTTTATGACTATAAACCAATGGTACATGTCAAAGGTAGAGGTTAAAAATCATTGGTGAACATGTGTATGGCATTGCAAGATACAAGTTTTGAATTTTCCGGTGGATAAAGTAGCATCGCACACAATTTCAAAAAATCCAACTTAACCATGAGGAGATGTTCGCATTCTCATTTCAAAGCATGGCAATGTCCCTATATTCAGAAAGCATATATGATAAAATGCATTTCAATCATCTGACTAGTGCTTATGTCTGTCCTAATGTATCATAGAAACCGGCTTCTCTGGTTAATATTCATACACACATCAGCTGGTAGCCTCCCACATAGTTTTGTTGTTGGAAATGTTGTCATTGATGTCAAAGGTGCATGGACATGTTGTCATTGATGTCAATAATGTATTCATTATTGTTATCATTGATGAATAAGATGAGATGGTTGTCATTGATGTCAAAGTAGCAATATCATTGTATGCAAGGTGTAAATGTTATCATTGGAATCGTCATCATCATTCAATGGCATATCTAAGGCAAGTCGGATCAATTTAATAAGGCATTGGATCAGTTGTTGAGCAAAGGTTGATAGAAAAGATTGATGGATCACATTGGAGTTTAAGAATGCTTATGTTGGGCTGATCTCTATCATGGCTGACTCCTCTAAGGTGATGGATCGTAAAGTTTAAATTAAAGATTTAAACTTTGATATGTTGGTACTGGTTTGAGTTCGATGTTCAAGGTGGCTGACTTCAAGTTTGGTGTTTTGCAGATAGAAGACTTTATTTATGAGGCTGACTACCTGACAGTAATCATATATAAGAAGGAAGTCTGTTTATTCAAACATTATAGATGTAATAATGAGAGATCAGTTTGAGATTGGTATGGATGACATAGCAGAAAAGAAGGTTTAAAATCAAGTATGCAGCAATACATATAGAAGATGATAGAGCAGCGAATAGAAGTAGAGGACATTGTGAGTTTGTGAGAAGTGAATACATTAGAAGAGGCGGATCAAGAAATCAATCAAAGATATGGAGATGAGCGATCAGTTTTGAAGAGAAAATGATATAGCAGCGATCATATATAATTGTTTGTTTAAAGTATAGTAGATGTGGAGCGATCAGATTAATAGAATAAAGAATGGTAATATTTTAGATGAGGCTGACTAGAAGAATGAAGCGCTCCATATAGGTGAGCGATCAGTTTGAAATAAAATGGATTAGAGGGCAGTGGAGATCTTAGAGAAGGCTGAATTTGTTAAGAGGTGCGCTCCTCACACGAGGACAAAAACATCCCATATAAGACAAAATTTGTCTTATTTGATTTGTGAAAAGAAATAATGTGGTGAGATTTGAATAAAGACAAAACAGTTTGTTATGAAGTATATGTTATGATAGAGGGTGCAATTTAGATATTGAAGGAGAGGTGTGATTTGTCTTATGAAGAGAGATGTTTATGAATGGGAGTGTCTCTAGTTAAAACTGCCTCCCTTGAAGATGTATAAGAAGTAGATGAAGGTGTGTGGAAAGAATATGATTTATGTTTCTGATTTGTGAGCAGACCTAGAGGAAGATAAGAGTAGAAAATGAAGTGTAATTTAGATATATTTTAATGGAAGTGTGAATAATAGAGTGTGTAACTCAGATTTGCATATGAGGGATTAAAAGACAGAATTAGAAGAGGGATCTATGCAGATATAGAGAAGAAGAATATGTTGATATAGAAGAAGATTGTGCAGAGACAAAAGAAAAGATATATGCAGATATAGAAGGAAGATATTGATATTATTTGTGATCAGATTTGAAGGAAGTCATTGCAATGTATGTGATCAGTTTGTGAAAGAAGAGTGTGCATCATTTGAATCAAATTAGTGAAGAACGAAAGGTGTATGTGTGTGGATCTGATTTGTGAAGGAAAGACTTACATCATTCACAATCAGAAGTTGTGATCAGATTTGTGTGGAGAAGTAAACTATCTCACGCATTAAAGATTTCGTAGGTTGGTGCCTATCAAGGAAGAGATTGGTGTCTCTTGCTGAGTTGGTGCTCAGTTGTGGGGATTGGTGTCTCCATTGGGTTGGTGCCTACAAAAAAGATCAATATATATAAGCAATATTTTGCCATGGTTTTCTCCCGAAAGGGTTTCCACGTAAATCATGTGTTCTTCTTGTGTTGCGTAATTGTTAGATCTTGTGTGGTTGTTATTGCTATGATTGATTAAGTTTGGAAAAGTAAAAGTTTGTGTTATATTGATTCACCCCTCCCTCTCAGTATAACTGTGTGCTCATCATTTGTAACATCATTTAAAAATTAAAATCCAAAAATCAAAGGGAATTCCCCATAGCAGGCAAAATTTATTTCCATTTTTTTATTGTGATGACCATTTATACATTGTACACAATATAACTCATTTACTAGTTTTGAAAGATATGGTTGCTGATAATGTTGAATTGTGATCTTAGGCTAGTGCCTAAGTGTGGGGTGGCACTCTATGGTTGTTTTAAAAAATTTTGGAATTTGCACTAAAACATTCAATCTAGGCTAATTGGCATCCTTCTAAAAGACATACTGACATGAAGTTACGGGGACAAAGTCTGAAGTTTTGACCAGACAAATGAAGTTTTGAAATGAAGATCATTTTTGTGTGGTAATTCCCTGCAACCATGTATACAGTACAAGGCAACTCTATCCAGGTTTTGTTTCAGCTAATATCAAGCACATTTATTAATGTATTTATCGTGATGACCATTAATACATTGTATACAACACAACTTATTTCCTAGTTTTGAAAGATATGGTTTCTGATAATACTGAATTTTGATCATAATCTAGGGCCTTAGTGTGAGGTGACACATTACAATTGTTATTTAAAATTTTGGAATTTGCACTAGAACATTCAATCTAGGCTAATTGGCATCCTTGTAAAAGACATATTGATATGTAGTTATAGGGACAGAGTCTGAGTTTTGACCAGAAGCATGAAGTTTTGAAATAAAGATCATTTTTGTGGAGTAATCCCTTGAAAGTTTGAAACCATGTAATATGGTACAAGGAAACACTTTCCAGGTTTTGTTGCAGCTAGTATTAAGCACATTTGTATGAGTTGGCCACTTTTTAGTAGTCTAACAATCACACTGCAGTCTGAATTCTGGAAATGTTCATAACAGTTTTGCCAACAGCAAATGTTTACCTCATAACAACTTTGCCAACCATCCTTTCAGGAAATCTTTATGGTTGAAATCCAAGATAATGTCTATAAGGTGAAAATAATATTGTCTTCTTGTTAATATGCCACATTATTAGGCACGGCAAAAATACTTCATAACGATGAGTTTGAAGGTGTCGAGTTGTATCAGTATCCTTTATAGTTCTATATGATTTATTGTTTGTACATGGCTTGGCCTTCTCCTTGTGTGGTGCTCAACTTTAGGTGCCATGTGATTCATTATTGTGGGGCTCAATTTATAAACAGTGAAATTTAAGGTAGCTTCATGCATGTTAGCCTGGTCTCATCTTTCTAACATTTAATTCCATTGGATTGATTTATAATTGGGACAATTCTTATTAACTGTAGTTTTCATAAGAATTTATTTTTCCTTGCTTATTTGTTGACGCAGTAAGAGGCATTAGAGAAGAATGTTAATTAATGCGTAGAATTAGGGGGAGCAAGCTCTTTTGCCTGTGGCATATATAACATGTTCATCAAACTAATTTACTCTATCATTGGTGCATTTTGCAGATCATATTGATTGTGCTGATTGTCATGAAAAGTATGAGAAGTTCTTGTGTGCTGTAACTACACCTTCCTGTGGTGTTGTTGACAAAGTGCTGGATGAAATTCCGGTATGCTTTTTATTCCTTGCTACGGATCTGGTATGAAATGTCATATCTGAAGAAGGTTTTTCTCATTGATAGTTTATGTATATTACTACTTATGAAAGTCAACAATGTCCATATTCAAAAGTCGATTGTCCAACTCATTGCAAGGTTTCTAGGTTTCAGATTATAAGTTTTAGATTTTTGTCATTGCAGATTATTTCTTCTTTGTACATGCTATAAGTGTAAAACTTGATTAATTGACTCTTTTCTTTCAACAATGTAATTTCAGCCATTTTATCAGCACTTTAAATTTCATACATGCATGCTATATCTTCTTGTTTCTGATATTGCTTATTGTTTAGCCAGACGCAAGAACAGTTTTAGGGTTCTATGTCATTTCCATCTACTTTGCTCCCAAGTTTGAAAGTAAAATTCATTTTGTTGGCAGTCTCTTATATCCTCTGTTGCATCAAATAAGTCCTCTCCTTCTATGTCATTACAAAAAGGAGTTCCACGCGTCATAGAAGCAGCAAGCTTAGGATTTCCTTGTAAGATGATGTGTGAAGCAGTGGTGGAAGCTTATGGATGCACTCAACCTACTTTTGGAGAGGTATAATTATCGATTTCCTTCTAAAATCTTTAATTGTGTTATTAAAGTTCATAGGAACATGGCTTTTAAAGTATCATACATGATAGTCATTGCACCATACATGATCAGGTCATGGATGCCATTGAAGTTGGTAGTCAATCAAGTGCAATAGCTACTATGGGATTATCAATGAAGGAGTTGTTTCATTTGATTTGGGACAAACAAGTTTGTGACATATTTTCAGAAGATTCTGTTCCTGGGTTCTCTGGAGTGTGTGTATTATCATTAGATCCAATGACAAAATGTAATTTGTGCAAGGGAGTAAAAGGCATGAGCTCTATTCCAAAAGAAGTTCTCAAGCATGGTGTTCAAAAGTTGTCCCAAATGGTCTTGAGACTACTGCAGGTATTGAATTACTATTGTGCTCTTTATGATCCTTGACAATTTTTTGCTTTGACAGAGGTGTCATTTTTAATCTCAATTTTTTTTTCTTGGCAAGACATATAAGAACAATGTCATCTGTCTTTTGAGCAAAACTTAAGGAATTTAGAGGAGTTTATTACAATTGCAAGACTTGTGTCAAAGAAAAGATCAGCTTATGCAGAGTTGGATTCAGCAGAGGGTTTGTAATAATCTTGTAAGCAATTCTCAAACAGAATGTCTTAAGGAAACTAAAATACGATATGAACATCTTTTAATCTTTACTGAGAACTAATAAACAAAATTTTAGGACTGAACATGTTGTGTTGAAAACTTATGGAAAATGCATAATTTTTTCTTGAAATTACTTTGGAGTTTTGGTCTCATTTTATTTTAAGGTATTAGGCTCACTGTACAAAAATAACGAAATTACAACGAAAGTGAATTTTTCTTTTTTCTTTCAATGAACAAACATTGCTTTGACATTAAATCTGTAGAATATTCAATAACTCTGAGGGGGCATTATAAATTAAAATATGTTATATTCATTTTTTCATTTTTTGATCTTCTTGCTCAATATTTACTAGGTATAATTTTTGTGGTTTTGATTGGAATTTTCATCAGTCATTCTGCAACTGCATTTAGGTCATTGTAAAACAAACTATACTTTCATAGGAGACAGTTTCTATTTTTTGTTTGCTGAATGCCAAGCATTCTAGTTATTAGTATGTCAAATATTTTGGGAAAGTTTCTGAATTCCAAACTTTTTATATGTTAAACCATTATTTTTCTTGTACCTATCAAATTTGTTTTGGTTCACCATATTTGTACTTGGTCCTAACTATACAAACTTTACCTTGCACATATTCTGACATTTGGTTTGGAGCAGTGTTGAAGGTTTCTTGAAAAAATTTGCATCTTATGAACGAGAAACTTACAATTTCTAATAAAAAAAGGTTTTTCTTGCTCCAATTTTACATGTTTGCTTGTAAAGCTCTGAACTTTATCAGCAGAAATACCCTCTAATCAAAAATACATTCACAAGATATAAGGAGTTGCACGCATAATTTCAAGATTCTTAAAGTCTTGGCAGCTATAGAATGAGATTGCAGTAGGAAAAATTGTAATATCCCTTCTAGGATAAATGCTAAAATTCTGAGGATTTTGAGCTCTGTTATAACTGAAATGACTGAAATCTGATTTTTCTTTGTTTGCACACTTGTAATGTATTTTACCAATCAAACCCTAGGACTGAAAATCAATTTCACTACTCCTCCTTTATAAATTGTCTTTGACAACCAAATCTATGAACTGACAAATGCAAAATCGATGATAGAACAAATAGATAGATTTGGCATCCTTATAACATGTATTTGCAACTTACAATGATAACCATACTACTGTCATGAATTTCAGTTTGCTTCAGACCTTAATTACATCAGATATATGGCTTTATCATAGCCAATTACAAATAACAAGATGCTGCTACAACTCAGATGACATGATGAATACATACCAATTTGAGTGCTCTGATCTGCTATGATGAAAGACTTCAATGATAAACTATACTGATGCACAATAACTCTCAGTCTGATTGCTAGCCAATGATAAATAGTTCCCAGATGAGATCGCTGCCCAGATTGATGCCACACAGCAGATCGTCACCTCCAATAATCGCCTAGTATGAGATTTAGCAATGAAAATACCACACAACGAATTCCTCCAGTGCTGATCGCTGCCAATTTAGAGTTGAAGGATGATGGTAAGGAAGTCTCCAATATGCTGATATGAAACTCCAAGTGAGACTGCTAGCTGATCACTCTACTCCAGATTGCTGGACGCTGCTCTAAGAATGTTCAGTGAATGCAATGGTATCTCAAGATGCTGATCGCTGTCTGTCATCTGGTCGCTGCCACTAGGATATGCAGATCGCTCCTTCAAACAAAGCCAAACGGACCCAATGATGAGTTAATATGGTGGCGCTCCACTAAGCATAGATTTCCTTCACAATTCGGAACTCTAAACAATACAAAATCGTCAATAACTGCTGCTATAATATTCAGATCTGCAAGTATGAAGCAAATCAGTCCAAGAGCCGCACACAATGACGAATTTCCATTCGACAACTTAGTGTTCCACAAAAGTGCTCAATTTTGATATCCAATATGCATGAATACTCCTTCAAACGGCGCTCCAAACTGATCTACAAGTCTGAAATGAACTAACAGCTGAAACTGATTTGAAAGACTGATTTTATCCTCTTATTGATGGTGCTTCAGTAAGCAAATGAAGCTCTTCAAGGTATGTCGTCAAAATGCCAATTTCTTCAACCTAAATCTTTAAACAAATGTCTTCAACAAAATCTTCAATCAAATCAAAGGTCTTCAATGAACTCAAACCTACAACAAGGATCTTCATATGCAAATGATGTCCAAACTTCAAATCTCCAATAATGGTCTCCGGCCCAATGACGAATATCAATCTATAAAATTCAAGCAACATCTTCAATGAAGCATAATTACAAATTCAAAACCCTAGCAGCTGTAACCTGCAAATAACTCCATTTCCATCTCCTCCAAAATATCAAATTCATGCAATGAAGTGCAAACAAACCTCCGTCATGAAATCTCCTCAAAGTGAGCTAGGTTTTCGTCCAACCCACTAGGAATTACAAGACAAGTTGCAGCCAAGAAGAAAACATCTCCAAATCAAAATACATAACTCAATCATATGAAAAATGATTTACAAATGCTCCTTATAAAGCCCTCACTCCAAATAGGTCTGGCCTAACTCTATTAAATGAAAGTTTTTGTGTACACAATCACTTAACTTTATTAAATGACGGTTTTTATGTACACAATGTCACTTTATGACATAAAGTGCTTTTGGACCCACTTAAGTGACTGTTATAAAATACTTTTATAAAGTAATTAAAAATTAGAACACTTTATAAAGTTAACTTAAAAATAGAACTACTTAAGTAATTTATACTCCTTGTTTCAACCAATTATTCCCTTAGAATGTGATTTAGCCCATGGAAATAGTGCAAAGGCTAAATACCCAACTCAACTGTGACCACTATGGAAATGGGGACATCACAAAAATGCATGTCAAATATCTAGAAATGTATAACCAAGTAAATGCTTTAAAGTTTAAATATCATCTTAAGACAAATCTAGTGCAGACTCTTGATTGTATGTACTATGTAGTACTTGGAATAAAAGCATATGAAGCAATATGTTTTGTTATGTGTGCTATGCTATAAAGGATTGATAAAAAAAATAAGTACATGTGTGGTCCCAACTATTTTACCCATTCTCACTTCTCGTTGGCCTTAACTATTGAGCATTGCTTCTAGGAGCTATTCATCTCATGTCATTTCTCACAGCATATTGTTTGGAGACATCATATATCATCGTGTAGTTTATTCTATGTACTCAAAGCTAATACAGTAACAGTCATATGCCTATTCCAGAGTAGAAGTGGGAGAGTATATCTATGGATTTCATTACAGGTCTTTTGAAGGTACATGGCAGATATTGCATATATGTGGTTGTTGACAGACTAACCAAATATGCACACTTCTATGCTATTTCATCAGACTATTTAGCACTGCAGGTTGCAGAGTTGTTCTTTAGAGAGGTGTTTCGTTTGCATGGCCTTCCAAAGACCATTGTCAGTGATCAGGACAACAGATTTCTCAGTGTATTTTGGCAGGAGCTATTCCGATTGGTTGGTACAGATTTGGCACCGAGCACTAGTTATCACCCTCAGATAGATGGATAGACTGAGATAGTGAATAAGTGGATTGACAGTTATCTTCATAATTATGTTGGTGGCAGCAGCGTGTTTGGATTAGGTGGTTGCATCTTGCCGAGTATTGTTACAGTACCACCTATCACATGTCAATTGGCATGTCTCCATTCAAGGCTTTATATGGATATGATGCATTATCTTTCATGGATTTAGCCTTTGATGATAGTAGAGCTCCTAGAGCCAAGGAGTTGATGCAGGATACTCAGGACATCCTTAAGACACTTAAGGATAATATTTAGTAGGCACAAAATTAGCAGAAGATGTATGCTGATAGGCATCGTGTTGAGAGAACATTTGAGGTGGGTGACTTGGTATTTTTGTGCCTACAGCCTTATAGACAGACTACCTTGAAGAAGAGTGGTGCAGAAATACTCAAGCCTAGGTTTATGGTTCCTACAGGATTGTGAGGAGAGTAGGAGAGGTGGCATATGAGCTTGATTTGCCAGCCGATAGCAGAATTCATAATGTCTTCCATGTATCATGCCTCAAAAAGGCATTGGGACAACATGTTTCTTCTCCAGCCCTTCCACCCCTTGAGGAAGGTATGTTGATATTGGTGCCTAATTCTATCCTGGACATGAGGGAGCACAGATTGAGGAACATGGTGATTAGAGTATTTGGTGAGATGGAGAGACATGCCATTGGAGGATGCTACTTGGGAAGGAGAGCAGATTTTCTAGCATCCTAATTTGCGATTGCTTGAGGACAAGCAATCCCGGGAAGGGAGGACTGTCATGTCCCCACTTCCTGAGTGATCACCTTGGAGGAGCTTGTTAGCCTATTCACCATTCTCGTAGGCTAACTCTAGTGATAAGGGAATGATTTGTGGTTGAGCTAGGACCTTGGAGGCTTGAAGAACGGAAAGTTGGCTCAACTAACTCTATTTCACTTGTATTTTTGGCTAGTGATATTTTATAATATTTTTATAAAGCCAAAAATAATATAATATTTAGCCAAGGCCAAATTGGAGGATTGAAAGTTGAAAGGTTGGATGACTTAAAGATAAAAAATGGGAAAGTTGGAAAAACAAATATAATATGATATTTTTTATCATTAAAATATTATATTTTCCCATAAAGTGAATCGTCCAAAATTGAGAGGAAAAAGTAAAAGAAAAATAATAAAATATTATTGCTCTCTCCTAGTCGCCGCCGCCGAAGGAGGAAAATAAAAAATAAATAATTTTTTTTTTTTTCGAGAGGTTTTTATTGTCGGCTTTGGTTTCCAAAATTCACTAAAATATGGCTAGTTGGGTCGCCCAACTTGAGAAAAATAAAAGGGCATCATTTGACATCATTTTCATATCTTGGTTATTTGGCTTTTAGCATTTTGAGAGCTTTCTCTTGGTTGTAACAGAGTTTCAGCTTGATTCAAGGATGAAAACCTTTGAACTTTAGTGGTCTTCAAACAGCTAGGGTTTCATGGTGATTTCATTTCCAGCTAGGGTTTGAAGATTTAATTTGCAGATTGAAGACTTGGATTGCATATTTGAGGTGGATTTTGTAGATATTTCATCTATTCATCAAACGACAAGGCTTCGAAATCAAATCGATTGGCATTAGAGGGTGAATTTGTGTTTGGCATCAAGGATTGATAATCTGATTTTTGCATTTCAGACCTCTGAAAATTCATATCCGTTGCAGATCAGTGGATTTTTGGGCATAAATTGATCATATTTTGCACTTAGGGTTTCATCACTCCTCTTTGGCACATTGGCGCTACATTTTGGAGGCATATTTGTGTTGGTTTTCACATACAACTTGTTGGAATTGTATATCAGACTTCATCAGGTTCATATCAGCTACAGATTAGAGGGTTTGATCATCAGATTTCGAAGGTATAAGGGTTTACAACCACTCTAGAGTCAGATTGCCTCATTTCTAGCCTATAGTGATTCATATTGGAGGTGTTTTTGAGCATTTCTTGGATGGTATTTGTTATCAGGTTTTGCATCAGTTGCTATAGGTGTAATTTCAGTCATATCAGACCTCAGATCAGCTGCTACAGGAGGTTTTCCATCCATACTTTGTTGGGTATTGCATCATATTTTATAGGGTTTTATCTTCCCTAAGGCAACTGGGGTTTGGACCAGCATTTAAGCAATTTTGGATGTACTTGGATGTCTGAAATTGAAAATCAGACTTGACTGATGTAACTTACAGCCATCATCATCTGTAATCAGCCATCTATTGCAATAAAGAAGATAAGCTTTCATTTTGGGTATGTTCACCTATGTTTTGTGTGAGTTGTTTGGTTAAATATCATCATTTCATGTTGTTTGAATGTATGTTTGCAACCTTTCCATCTACATTGCATTCCAAACACATCATTGAAAACCATATGTCTAAACTCTAAACCAAATTCAAAAAAGACAAATCATAAATTTTCAGATCAGTAAGGAAAAATTTCAGTTTAGACAAGTCAGGGTTCTTACAGTGGTATCAGAGCTCATTTATGCATAGTTAAAAATCAGAACATTTGTGGTTTTGAACAAGAATCTGGTTAAAGGTTCTTATAGTGGTATCAGAGCTTGGATCCTGCCAGCCTATTGGGTAATGCATGAAATAGATCCACTACAGTTTCATTGTAGAAGAACAGGTACAAATCAAGACAATATGGGAGATAGAAGAGTAGGTAGTCCGCAAAGGGATAACATTGGTGACACGATGAGAGATATGGTAGCCGGTTAGCGTATGATGGTAGCGGAACAACATACTACAAATGATAATATTGCACAATTGATCGCAACCCAAAATCAAATGATGTGACACAAACATTGGCTAACACAAGAGTCAATTAGGCTAATCCAGCTAATCAAGCTAATACAGGTGTTAGTGTTGTTGGATCATCTCGTGCTAGGAGGACACACACAACTACTACAGATAGGCCTATGCAACCCACTTTTCTTCCTAGGGAAGAAAAGGTTGAGGATGAGATACAGGTTGAGGAGGAGGGACCACCATTTGATGAGGATTTGATATCTATGGTTGATGATTACAATGCACTTCCTGAGCATGTTTGAGACTGTCTAAACTTCAACTACATGAACCAAAGGAAGGATAGACAAAGGGCTAGGGTTGAAAGACAAAGAAGACAACCTAAGCAACCCAAGGAGTACAAAGATGCATTGAACAAAATACCTCTTCCTAATTTTGATGGCAGTGGCAAAATCAGTGCTAGAGCATAGGTACACAAGCTTGACACTTTTCTTACACTCAAGCCAATGAGTGAGGAAAAGGCCATACACTTTGCTACTATGCATTTGGAGGGATTAACCTATGATTGGTGGCACCATGGAATTGTTTCACAACATTATAACAGGATCACTTCATATGATGAGTTCACTAACAAACTCATTACCAGGTTTGAGAGGAAAGATGTGGAAGTCTACTACAGGGATTTGGCTCAATTGAAATAGGTTGGTAGAGTGGACTCCTATGTCAATGAGTTCCAAAAGATTGCGGTAATGGTTTCAGACATGTCAGATAAGAGAGTGACTATGCTATTTGTTGAGGGATTGAATGATAGATTGCGAGGATTGGTCAAAGTTCATAAGCCAAGTACATTGGATGAGGCTATTGAGCTCGCACTTGATTTAGACACTACTCCTACATTTATACCACAAAAGAAAAGTTTCAAAGGCTCAAGTTCTAATCAGAAAAAATTTAATCAACTTAATTTTACTCCTTCTATGGACAGCAAAGCGAAGAATGAATTAAGAAGGAAGAAACAATGCTTTTCTTGCAAGGAACCATGGGAAGTAGGTCATAAATGCCTTGGGAAAGGCAAGGCACATCTTATAGAGGTTATTTCAGATGTTGAGAGTGAAACTCATGAGGATACTAGTTTAGATAGTGATGCTGATCATACAGAGCAGCAACCTACATTGGAGCTTGAGGCTAATGATACAGGTACTACAGGTCTAGTTACTATTGCATCTATTTCAGGAGTACCTAGGTATCATCCTTTTCGTGTGAGAGGAGTCCTTAAGGGACAACGAGTCACCTGTTTGATTGATAGTGGAGCCACACATAATTTCATTGATGAGGGATTGGTTATGAGGCGTGGTTTACAGGCTGAGGACTTTGCAGGTTTCACGGTGACAGTTGTAGATGGTTTTACCACGAGTTGTCAAAAGAAGGTATCTCAGCTTAGCATTCAGATGGGTGATTATACTTTGACTGATGATTTCTACATGGTTGGTCATGGAGAGATAGACATCGTTTTGGAAGTCCAGTGGTTACAGTCTCTTGGTTGCTACATCCAGGATTTCCAAAAGATGGAGTTGGAGTTTATACATGACGAGAAGAAGATTGTGTTGAGGGCACTTTCAGATGGAGGACCCAGAGTTGTATCAGCTAAGAGGATGAAGACTTTATTTCATCATAATGATGTCGCATGGGCAGCCTAGGTTTTTGTATCTTCCAAATCTTGTTCCGATGGTCCACAGTATCATGTAGATATCCAATCAGTATTGGATAAGCATAGTATGGTGTTTGGTGATATTCCTCCAGGTAGACTACCAGATCGTGGATTTGAGCATGTGATTGAGTTAGAGGAGGGCACCAAGCCCATTAATATTGCACCTTATCATCATCTGAGGCACTTCAAGGAGGGGATAGAGCGGACGATTAAGGAGTTGATAGATATGGGACACATTCGGCCTTCATCTAGTCCATTTGCTTCTTCTATTGTTTTAGTGAAGAAGGATGGGACTATGCGGATGTGTATTGATTACATGGCACTGAACAAGAAGACAATAAAAAATAGGTACCCTATACCGAGGATCTATGAGCTACTTGATGAGCTACACGGGGCCGTGTATTTTTCTAAGGTTGATCTTCATTTAGGCTATCATCAGATTCGTGTCCGTGAGGAGGATATACATAAAACAACATTCAGATGCCACTATGGACGCAATGAATTTCTTGTCATGCTCTTTGGTCTTACTAATGCACCTGCTACATTTCAGTCTTGCATGAATCATGTGTTCAATAAGCAGTTGCGTAAGTTTCTATTGGTTTTCTTTGATGACATTTTGATAGATAGTAAGACATGGGAGGAGCATCTTCGACATCTTGATGAGGTACTTGGTGTTATGGAGGCACAATCATTGTATGCTAAGGCTTCCAAGTGTGAGTTTGGGATGAAGGAGATTCTTTATTTGGGCCATGTGATTAGTGCCGATGGGGTTAGAGTTCATGAGGAGAAGATCAAAGCTATCCAAGATTGGCCTACTTCGAGGAACATTTCAAAATTGAGAGGTTTCTTGGGTTTATGCAGCTATTATAGGAGGTTTGTGAGAGGATTTTCATAGTTAGCAACACCACTTACAAATCTCACTAAGAAGGGGGCATTCCTTTGGTTAGATGAGGCTTAGATGACTTTTGATAGACTTAAGGAGGTGATGAGTACTACTCCAATTTTGGCACTACCAGATTTTACACAGTCCTTTATACTTGAGTGTGATGCATCAGGTGATGGTATTGGGGTTGTTTTGATGCAGAATAGGCACCCCATTGCATTTTAGAGTAGGAAATTGAGGGATGTTGAGCGTCTTTATTCCACCTATGAAAAGGAGATGCTTGTCATTATGCATGTGTTGGCAAAGTTTTGATAGTACATGGTAGGTGCAAAGTTTGTGGTTAGGACCGACCACAATAGCTTGAAATACTTCTTAGAGCAAAAGGATTTGGATGAGACAATGAAAATGGGTCTCTAAGATATAGGCATATGATTTTGACATCCAGTTTGTGAAGGGTAAGAAGAACATTGTTGTTGATGCACTTTCCAGGAGGCCTACTATTTGCTCTTTGACTGAGATTTCAGCTGACTGGAAATCTCAACTTTTAGTTGAGTATTCCAAAAGTGCTTTTGCATGCGAGATCATGGATGGTTTGATTCAAGATGATAGATAGAAGATAGTAAATGATGTGATATATTATAAGGACATGATTTTTTTGGTACCTAAATCTAAACTTAAGTAGAAGATATTGGAGCTATTCATGACACACCTCTAGCAGGGCATCCAAGGTTTTTCAAAACCTAAAGGAAAATTAGAGAGAGATTCACAAGGCGAGGTTTCAAGGATGATGTGTTGCAGCATGTTAGAGAGTGTTTGACTTGTCAGCAGAACAAGTCTGAGCATACTTTCCCAGCAGGTTTACTTCAGCCATTGTCTATTCAAGAGCAGAAATGGGAGAGTATATCTATGGATTTCATTACAGGTCTTCCGAAGGTACAAGGCAAAGATTGCATATATGTGGTTGTTGACAGGTTAACCAAATATGCACACTTCTATGCTATTTCATCAGACTATTCAGCACTGCAGGTTGCAGAGTTGTTCTTTAGAGAGGTGTTTTGTTTGCATGTGTAAGATACCCAACTAGTACTACCTGAAATTTTTCTTACTTAGACAAATTTACTTGCACTTAACTCTTCTAGTACTTAGTCTACTTAACATCACCTATGAAAAGATAACAAAGGCAACTTGCATGAATCAGTTTGAAGTTGGGTACTTGTATTATTACTTGATTCAACTCAATGCAAATGTCTTATTACAGTGATGATTGCCCACAATGGCAAGAATGTACAATCTCATTCAAATGATTACAAGAAAAGGCCTTGAAGCCTAGATGTATACAATGCTTTCAACTATTTCACACTAGCTCTATCTCACTGGTTGATGTAGATCACTTCAATTGAACCCAATGATGTCAACTGGATGTCAACACCTCACAATGCAACAAGGGAGCATCACCTTGTCAGTTGAGGGAGCATCACCCCAACTCTTGAAACTCGCAGGCCTCAAGATCACAAGCATAAAGCTTTGCAGAGAGAAAATTCGCCAAAAGATAAGATGTCAAATGAGAGAGCCTCTCCTCCTTTTATAGTACTCCTCAAGGCAATGAAGGCACGTTTCCCAATGCACAAGAGGAACCAAGGCACATTTTCCAAGAAGCATATCCATGGAGAATATTCCATCTGACAACTCAGTCTGAGGTGGCAACCTTACCCACTGAACTGGTATGGATCCCAATATCATTTTGTTGACCAATGAGAGCTCGGGTACTTCTAGGCGCCCAATTGAGGTAGTTTGATTGTGAACTTGCGCCTTACCACTGCTAGGCGCCAATTGACGTTAGTGGAGACTAGAACAGGTGCCTTTCCCAAGCTAGGCGCTCCTTTGAGGTGGCAGCGGCTAGAAGGTGCGCCTTAGGTAATTTGATGTTCTCTTTGTCCTTTGATCAGTATCTTAGCTTGATGAAGGATCCCTTAAGTAAGTTTTGATCTTCAACAGAATGAAAGGTCAAATGGTGATTCCAATAGCCTTATCTAGCTTAGGCGCATTTTTAAGGTCCTAGAGTCATGGAACAACGCCTAACACCTTTGTGATGATAGTTTACTCTAGTCAAGACTTTCAAACACTTGTTTGTAGACCTTTTGATGATTCTTTATCCAAGTGCCCATATCTAGAGTATTTAAAACCTTGTTTTAGTCCTCATCTTCACTTAGGCGCATTTGTGGGCAGAAAAAGTGTAGATTGGCGCCTTAGGTGTTGCAATGGAGAATTTGCGCCTTGGGTGTTTGATGATTTATCTTACCAAGTCTTCATGAGTTGGTATCCTTAAGAGTAGCAATGCAACATACCTTATTGAGCGCCCTGATTAGAATGTCCAAACTCACTTCCCTAACTTCATTCTTCATCTAGGCGCACATTTGGAGAATTCGACATTGGATTTGCGCCTAGTGTGTGACTTAACCAATTCTACTTATCATTTGCAAAGTCTGAGGTTTCCGGAAGTGATAGCATCTTCCTCAATGCTAGCGCCTTGATTTTGAAGGATGTTTTGATGCTCATTTTCTCTTTAGGCGCATATTTGAGGTGTTTTTGACCAATGGTGCGCCTTATCCATGAACTTGTCTTCTTTAATGATTCCACTTGAGTGGATGTCTTCTAAACTTCATCTTTAACCTTTGGTGATGCACTCTTATCCTTCTAATGACTTTTCTTGCTAAGGCACATTCTAGGAATTGATCTTAGGCACACTTCTGAGTCTGTGTAGGAGGAAACTAGCGCCTTGCATTGGATTCTCCTTCATACATGTGGCGCTTACACTTGTAGTCTTTGTGGTGAAGTAAAACACTTATCTCACCAAGCGCCTTGACTTCTTGAAGTGATTGGAATCTACCTTCCCACTTAGGCGCACATCAGGTGAATTTGTCATGGTATGTGCGCCTAGAGTTTGCTTGACCCCTTTCCTCAAGGAGTATGCTTGGTATGAGACTTCTGACGGAGAAATCAACTTCTGTAACTAGAGCACCTTACATATTGAAGGTCATTGAGGCCTATTTTGTCCCTAGGCGCTCATTTGGGAAATTTGATGTGAAATTGGCACCTAGACTCCAAGAGTCATGCCTTAGTCTAATTTGGCTTCCAAACTTAGCCAAATTTTGAGTTTCTGACTTTGTTCCTGCAAAACAATAAGATTGAGTTAGTCAAAAACCAATTCTTTCCCTCATCATTTAGAATTAGCCTCCGGGAATGAGAAGTAGGCTAATCCAAGTTCCATTTGGTGTTCAAGCTGGAAATGGGGACATGACAGTCTCCCCTTCCCGGGATTGCTTGTCCTCAAGCAATTGAAGGTTAGGATGCTCTAGAATGTTTTCACTTTCCCAAGTAGCATCCTCTATCGGCAACCCTTTCCACTTCACCAAATATTCCCTTATGCTCTAGTTGCGCAGTTTCTTTTCTCTCATATCCACCACACTCTCAGGTTCAAGTGCGAGCATTCCTTCTTCATCAAGTGGTGGTAGTTCATCAGATGAAACCACATGTTGTCCTAGCGCCTTTTTGAGACACGACACATGAAACACATTATGAATGCGGCTTCCAGCTGGCAGATCAGGTTCGTATGCCACTTCCACTACTCTTCTCAACACCTTATAGGGTCCATAGACCCTGGGTTTCAATTTCTTCGCACCTGACTTCTTCAAAGTACTTTGTCTATATGGTTGAAGGCGCAGAAACACCATATCACCCACTCCAAAGCTCCGTTTAATCCGGTGTTTGTCGACATACAACCTTTGCTGGTTTTGAGCTCTCTGTAAATTGTCTTTAAGAACTCTCAAGATGTCTTGAGTATCCTTCATCAATTCTCTTGCTCGAGGAGCTCTACTATCATCCAGTGCCAGATCAACAAATGAAACTGCATCATACCCGTACAAAGCTCGAAAAGGAGAAATGCCGATTGACATGTGGAAAGTAGTGTTGTAGCAGTATTCACCCAGATGTAGCCACTTAACCCAAGCACGCTGATGATCAGAAACATAGTTTCTCAGATATCCCTCAAGCCATTTATTTACAATTTTAGTCTGTCCATCGGTTTGAGGATGATAACTAGTGCTTGGTGTCAGGTCAGTTCCAGCTAGTCGAAATAGCTCTCTCCAGAATACACTGATGAACCGGCTATCTCGATCATTGACTATGGTCTTAGGAAGGCCATGTAGTTTGAAGACTTCACGAAAGAATAATTCAGCTACTTGCAATGCTGATGACTCAACTGGAATTGCAAAGAAATGAGCATACTTTGTCAACCTGTCAACAACTACATAGATACAGTCTTTTCCATTCACCTTTGGAAGACCTGTGATGAAATCCATAGAGATACTCTCCCACTTTTGTTCTGGAATTGGCAGTGGTTGGAGTAATCCTACTGGAAAAGTATGTTCTGACTTGTTTTGCTAACAAGTCAAACACTCTCTGACATATTGCAAAACATCTTCCTTCAAACCTTTCCAGGTGAATCTTTCTCGGATCTGTCTGTAGGTCTTGAAGTAGCCAAGGTGTCCTGCAAGTGGAGTATCATGGTATGCCCTCAAAATTTGCTGCTTTAGCTTGGATTCAAGAGTCAGATAGATTCTATCTTTATAATAGATGATGTCGTCAACTACCTTGTACCTATCATCCTGAATGACTCCATCCATGATCTCACAAGCAAATTTTGACTTGGAGTACTCAACTAGAAGCTGAGACTTCCAATCAGTTGAAACTTCACTTAGGGCATAGATGGCGGGTTTTCTAGACAAGGCATCAGCAACAATATTCTTCTTACCTTTCACATATTCAATATCAAAATCATATGCCTGTATCTTACTAATCCACTTTTGCTGTCTTTCATTCATATCCTTCTGCCCTAGGAAGTATTTCAAACTGTTGTGATCAGTTCTGACCACAAATTTAGATCCAACTAGATACTGGCGAAATTTAGCCAAAGCATGCATGATTGCCAGCATCTCTTTGTCATATGTTGAGTACAACCTTTTTGTTGCCTTCAACTTCTTGCTCTCAAATGCAATGGGATGACGATCTTGCATCAACACTGCCCCAATGCCTTCTCCAGAAGCGTCACATTCTAGGACAAAAGACTTAGTAAAATCCGGTAAAGCCAATACTGGAGTTGTACTCATAACTCTTTCAATCTATCAAATGCAGCTTGAGGTTCCATTGTCCAAATGAAAGCACCTTTCTTTGTCAGATTTGTCAAGGGTGCAGCAAGTTGTGAGAATCCTTTAACAAATCTTCTGTAATAGCTGCAGAGGCCAAGGAAACCTCTTAGTTCATATACATTCCTGGGAACTGGCCAATTGCGAATGGCTTCAATCTTTTCTTCTTGAACTTTCACACCATTAGCTCCGATCACATGACCCAGGTATAGAATCTCCTTCAAGCCGAAATCACACTTAGACATCTTTGCATATAAAGATGGATTCTCCATGACGTTCAAAACTTCATCTAAGTGTTGGAGATGTTCTTCCCATGTCTTGCTATAAATCAAGATATCATCGAAGAAAATCAACAGGTATTTTCTCAATTGCTTGTTGAAAACATGGTTCATACAAGACTGGAAAGTAGCTGGAGCATTTTTTTCATCCAAAAGGCATCACCAAGAATTCATAATGTCCGTAATGGCATCTGAATGCTGTCTTTGGTGTGTCTTCTTCTCGAACACGAATTTGATGATAACCAGATCAGAGATCTATCTTGGAAAAGAACACAGCTCCATGTAGTTCATCAAGTAACGCATCAATCCTAGGTATTGGATACCTATTCTTGATGGTCTTCTTGTTCAATGCGCGATAGTCAATACACATCCGCATTGTTTCGTCCTTCTCCACTAGCACCACAGATGATGCAAATGGACTTGATGATCGCCTGATGTATCCCATCTCGATCAACTCTCTGATCGTCTTCTCAATTTCAATTTTGAAATGTCTCGGATGCCGATAGGGCGCAATGTTGATGGGTTTGGTCCCATCCTCCAATTCAATGACATGTTCAAAACCTCTATCAGGAGGTATGCATGGGGGTATATCCTTAAACACCTTACTATGCTTATCCAACATTGCCTGGATATCTGCAGGATAAAGTTCTTTAGCAGAGAGCATCTGGTTGTCCTTGATGCAAACCTGTGCTGCCCATTCAATGTCATTATGCCTGATCAATGCTTCCATGCGCTTAGCCGAGACAACTCTGTGGTTCCCATCAGACACTGACTTCAGTTTGATCTTTCTTCCCTCATGCATGAATTCCAATTCCATCTTCTGAAAATCTTGAACTATTCTTCCAAGTGAATGTAACCATTGTACTCCAAGCGCTACATCAATATGCCCAAGTCCAACTACATAGAAATCATCCTGTAAAGTATAATCACCCATTTGAATTTGCAACTGGGTCACCTTTCTGGTGCAACTCATCAGGTATCCATCAGCAACTGCTATTTGCAATCCTTCGAAGTCTTCAACTGTCAGACCCTGCCTTGCTACCAAACCTTCATCTATGAAGTTGTGAGTAGCACCACTGTCAATTAGACATGTGACTCTTTGACCCTTCACAACTCCTCTTATGCAGAAGGCATGATATGTAGGTACTCTTGAAATAGTTGCTAATGTTATTTTGTCATTTGTTCCTTCCGAGACAACATTAAGAGTTGGTTGTTCATGTACTTCCTCTTCATCCTGAGTTGACTCTTCTTCACTCAGTGACTCCTCTTCACTTCCATCATCATATACCACTTCAATCAAATGAGCTTTACCTTTACCAAGGCATCTGTGTCCTGGTTCCCAAGGTTGCTTGCATGAGAAACAAAGCTTCTTTCTCCTGAGCTCATCTCTTTCAACAGCTGTCATATCTTGAAACTTCTTTGGTGGAAATGTCTGTCTTCTTTGAGTTGAACTAACGCCTTTGTAAAACTTCTTCTTAGGCTGGTATGCGGGAGTAGTATCAAGATCAAGAGCAAAGTCAATTACTTCTTCCAAGTTTGCTGGGCTTTGAACCTTTACCAATGGCTTAATCTGACTATTCAATCCCTCAATGAACAACATAGTGATTCTTCGGTCAGTCATGTTAGGTACCATTACTGCTATCTTCTGAAACTCATTTACATACTGCACAACCCTTCCTTCTTGCTTAAGTTGGGCTAGTTCGCGATAGTACACTTCAGTGTCTTCTATCTGTTGGTGCCTGATTTCACTGTCAGTTTCTGAGCAATTTTCATGCAGGCACCTTCCCAAAAAATCCAAAAAAGTTCTAAGTGTTGGGCCTCCTCAGTATTTTTCAACTGCAGCATCATATTTTCTTCGAGGAGGAGGTCAGCATCATCATGATTTTCTGTCGACCAGATTTTTCATCAGGATCATCATGTTTCAATATCGGTGATGTTTGGATATCATCCCGATCCTGCAGTAGAGCTACAGTGCACCCTGATATTCTTGCGGGGGGTGATAATTCAAACATCTGGTGATCTTCCAAATATCACCCTGCCCCGATATGATGATGATGTCACCCCGATCTCTTGAGGGGGTCATTTTCTAAGTTGTTCAATCCGACCTGATGTTCTTTGAGTTAAAGTGGTCATCATCATCATCTGGTCTGCAGTGCATCATGATATTTTGTATGGGGGGTGATATTCCGAAATATCAGGTTATCTTACTAATATCACCCCGGCGCCAGTATCCTGATGACATCATCCGGATATGAGAAGGGCGTGGTATGGGGACGAGTGATGGTGACGTCATCAGGATTTTTGAGGCATCGTCAGGAAGTTGCATATCGGCAGGAGGAATTTCATGTTGGCCGACAGTGTTGGTCTGGCCGATGGCGAAGATGCTGTCGGGGAGACATTTGCTATCGGCGAAGGTTTGAAGGGCTGGCCCGATGGTCTATCTCTGGCCGATGAGGGGGTGTGCTATGTAGGCGTCGGTGTGACAAATGAGGTCGGCAGGAGATTTTTGGAGTGAGCCGATGGTTGAGGTTTGGTCGATGGGCTTTTGGCGACGGCTTGTGCGTCGAGCGCGGCAAAAGGCGCTCGACATTTGTAATGCTCGCGGCCATTTTTTTTAAACTACTGAAGTGGTCTTCATGTCATGCATGTGGGATTAATTTCCCTGCATTTTCGAACCTTCAGTAAGGTGTGTTTTGGCGGGAAACTTCTGTTCGAAGGTTGCGATGGTTTCCAAATGGGCCGCTGGTGGTTGAGCCATTAATGGCGAAGGTTGCAGAGGTATGGACGGATCTGGTACCCGATTGAAGGTGTACATCAACGGACAGTGGCGCAGGGCTCAAGGTTTCTTCCTGTCTCCTCCCCTACCTGCTGCTGCATTCATGTTTGGGCGCCAATCTGGTAATGCGTTGAGCGCCATTTTTCTGATACTGTGTATCTGGCGGGATTTTTGGTCAACCATGTAATTAATGCTAGAGGTACACTTTCTGGCCAATATAGGCAGACTGTGTTACCATTGTTTGGGGGTTGAAGGCCTGAGGCATTTTTTTATGTAAATAATGAAGAACAGGGCATGATCTTGGCTGTTTTATCCCATTTTGGAGTTTATGAGTTGCAACATGAGTGTATTTTGCACATATTTTCAGTTTCAGCGTTAATGTTATATGAAAAATGCTTATTGCATGTGTCTATCTGCTTGTCTCCATTTGCTGCATGTTATTCTCCTTTTTTTGAATCTGGTTGCATGTCAGCAGGGATATCTGTAAGTAGAAGCAGTTAGATACCCATTCTTGGGTGATGTTTGTAAGGCAAGCATCAGTCCAACCCCCTGAAACTTGAGTGAAAGTTGCAAACCATCTGTTGTATATGTCTAGTTGACTCCTTACCCAATGGATAGGCACCAGTCTGCTCCTGGATAAGTAGTTATGAACCAAAACCCCTTGTCTTGCATCCAGGACAGTATGTCCACCCATTTCATCACTTCCACCTGTTAGTTATAGGAGTAGGATTAGGAAACCCCTGCATGCTCTCATACCTAACCAGACATTATGTCCAAGAATGTTGCCAACCTTGTGATTTGTTACACAAATCTTGGTCCATACATGAGAGTATTCTGCCTGTTGCTGTCAAGTTAAATCCTTCTGTCATTGAGCTAGTCAAGGTTATATCTTGAGTTATAGGGACACCCCCCTTGGTGCGGCAGAACCAGAAGTGAAGGGGAGGAGCTCACGCAACCTCCTGTATTAGTTGGCTGAATCTGCATGTGCATAGGAACTGGCAAACCCTGATGCTGATTCAGAAGGAAAAAACCAACACTATCAAACCTTTGAATCAACTTGGTTACAAACTCATCATAGGAATCTATCGTATCATGATGTTGAGAGACTGGGCCATGATGCCACCATTCATAAGCCAACCCTTCAAGGTGCATTGTAGCAAAGTGAATCACCTTCTTTTCTGTCAAAGGCTTAAGAGAAAGGTATGTATCCAGCTTGTTTACCCAAGCTCTAGCACTGAGCTTACCACTTCCATCAAAGGTAGGAATGGGAGCTCGATTCAAGGCTTCTTTATACTCCTTTGTATCATCATCCCTTCTAGGACGATAGGCTCTAGCTCTACCATGCCTGTCCCTATCTTCCCTCTTCTGTCGGCAATATTCATTGAAAGTCATCATTTCCCGAACACGATCTGGTAATCTGGCATAGAGATCTGCAAAGAGTGCAACTTCATCTTCAAAGTTATTCTACTCTTCCTCATCAAACTCTTCATCAGCTTCATTGCCTTGTTCAGGTGGTGGTGGAAGGAAAGTAGGTCTTATAGGCCTATCAACTGTAGGAGTCCGTGTGCGAACTCTTCTGCCTGTTGCACTGGCAGCATCATCATCAACATGTCTTTCTTGTCTCTCGTGTCTAGTTGCATTACCTTGCTAACCTTCAACTCCTTGATTCATGTTTTGAAGGGATTGTAGTACTTGTTGCAATATTTGAGTTGTTTGTTGTTGTCCAGCGGCAATGTTTCTAAACATCTCCCTTGCTTCACGTTCATTATCACCAGGTGGACTTCTACTTCTTTCACCCATGTCAGCTTGTCTAGTTGCAATTGCTCTTGAAAGAGTATCCTATTGTGGGTAAGGGTGAGTCCACTGGAACTGCCTTCTTTGATCACGTGCAATGTATCTTCTTGTTCTATTGCTTTGTTGATCACCTTCTTGCATGAAAACCCCAAAGGCTGGCAGGATCCACGCTCTGATACCACTGTAAGATACCCAACTAGTACTAACTGAAATTTTTCTTACTTAGACAAATTTACTTGCACTTAACTCTTCTACTACTTAGTCTACTTAACATCACATATGAAAAGATAACAAAGGCAACTTGCATGAATCAATTTGAAGTTGGGTACTTGTATTATTACTTGATTCAACTCAATGCAAATGTTTTATTACAGTGATGATTGCCCACAATGGCATGAATGTACAATCTCATTCAAATGACTACAAGAAAAGGCCTTGAAGCCTAGATGTATACAATGCTTTCAACTTCTTCACAACTAGCTCTATCTCACTAGTTGATGTAGATCACTTCAATTGAACCCAATGATGTCAACTGGATGTCAACACCTCACAATGCAACAAGGGAGCATCACCTCGTTAGTTGAGGGAGCATCACCCCAACTCTTGAAACTCGTAGGCCTCAAGATCACAAGCATAAAGCTTTGCAGAGAGAAAATTCGCCAAATGATAAGATGTCAAATGAGAGAGCCTCTCCTTTTATAGTGCTCCTCAAGGCAATGAAGGCACGTTTCCCAATGCACAAGAGGAACCAAGGCACGTTTTCCAAGAAGCATATCCATGGAGAATATTCCATCTGACAACTCAGTCTGAGGTGGCAACCTTACCCATTGAACCGGTATGGATCCCAATATCATTTTGTTGACCAATGAGAGCTTAGGTACTTCTAGGTGCCCAATTGAGGTAGTTTGATCGTGAACTTGTGCCTTACCACTGCTAGGCGCCAATTGACGGTAGTGGAGACTAGAACAGGCGCCTTTCCCAAGCTAGGCGCTCCTTTGAGGTTGTAGAGGCTAGAAGGTGCGTCTTAGGTAATTTGATGTTCTCTTTGTCCTTTGATCAGTATCTTAGCTTGATGAAGGATCCTTTAAGTAAGTTTTGATCTTCTTCAACAGAATGAAAGGTCAAATGGTGATTCCAATAGCCTTATCTAGCTTAGGCGTATTTTTAAGAGTCATGGAACAATGCCTAACACCTTTGTGATGATATTTTACTCTAGTCAAGACTTTCAAACACTTGTTTGTAGACCTTTTGATGCTTCTTTATCCAAGCACCCATATCCAGAGTATTTAAAACCTTGTTTTAGTCCTCATCTTCACTTAGGCGCATTTGTGGGCAGAAAAAGTGTAGATTGGCGCCTTAGGTGTTGCAATGGAGAATTTGCGCCTTGAGTGTTTGATGATTTATCTTACCAAGTCTTCATGAGTTGGTATCCTTAAGAGTAGCAATGCAACATACCTTATTGAGCGCCCTGATTAGAATGTCCAAACTCACTTCCCTAACTTCATTCTTCATCTAGGCGCACATTTGGAGAATTCGACATTGGATTTGTGCCTAGTGTGTGACTTAACCAATTCTACTCATCATTTGCAAAGTCTGAGGTTTCCAGAAGTGATAGCATCTTCCTCAATGCTAGCACCTTGATTTTGAAGGATGTTTTGATGCTCATTTTCTCTTTAGGCGCATATTTGAGGTGTTTTTGACCAATGGTGTGCCTTATCCATGAACTTGTCTTCTTTAATGATTCCACTTGAGTGGATGTCTTCTAAACTTCATCTTTAACCTTTGGTGATGCACTCTTATCCTTCCAATGACTTTCTTGCTAAGGCCCATTCTAGGAATTGATCTTAGGCACACTTCTGAGTCTGTGTAGGAGGAAACTAGCGCCTTGCATTGGATTCTCCTTCATACATGTGGCGCTTACACTTGTAGTCTTTGTGGTGAAGTAAAACACTTATCTCACCAAGCGCCCTGACTTCTTGAAGTGATTGGAAGCTACCTTCCCACTTAGGCGCACATCAGGTGAATTTGTCATGGTATTTGCGCCTAGAGTTTACTTGACCCCTTTCCTCAAGGAGTATGCTTGGTATGAGACTTCTGACGGAGAAATCAACTTCTGTAACTAGAGCGCCTTCCATATTGAAGGTCATTGAGGCCTATTTTGTCCCTAGGCGCTCATTTGGGAAATTTGATGTGAAATTGGCGCCTAGACTCCAAGAGTCATGCCTTAGTCTAATTTGGCTTCCAAACTTAGCCAAATTTTGAGTTTCTGACTTTGTTCCTGCAAAACAATAAGATTGAGTTAGTCAAAAGCCAATTCATTCCCTCATCATTTAGAATTAGCCTCCGGGAATGAGAAGTAGGCTAATCCAAGTTCCATTTGGTGTTCAAGCCAGAAATGGGGACTTGACAGCATGGCCTTCCAAAGACCATTGTTAGTGATTGGGACAACAGATTTCTCAATGTATTTTGGCAGGAGCTATTCCGATTGGTTGGTACAGATTTGACACTGAGCACTAGTTATCACCCTCAGACAGATGGATAGACTGAGATAGTGAATGAGTAGGTTGAGGGTTAACTTCGCAATTATGTTGCAGGGCAGTAGCATGCTTGGATTAGGTGGTTGCATCTTGGCGAGTATTGTTACAATACCACCTATCACATGTCAATTGGCATGTCTCCATTTAGGGCTTTTATGGATATGATGCATTATCTTTCATGGATTTAGCCTTTGATGATAGTAGAGCTCCTAGAGCCAAGGAGTTGATGCAGGATACTCAAGACATCCTTAAGACACTTAAGGATAATAGTTAGCAGGCACAGAATCAACAGAAGATGTGTGCTGATAGGCATCGTGTTGAGAGAACATTTGAGGTGGGTGACTTGGTATTTTTGTGCCTACAACCTTATAGACATACTATTTTGAAGAAGAGTGGTGCAGAAAAACTCAAGCCTAGGTTTTATGGACCCTACAGGATTGTGAGGAGAGTAGGAGAGGTGGCATATGAGCTTGATTTGCCAGCCGGTAGCATAATTCATAATGTCTTCCATGTATCATGCCTCAAAAAGGCATTGGGACAACATGTTTCTTCTCCAGACCCTCCACCCCTTGATGAGGAAAGTCTATTGATATTGGTGCCTGATTCTATCCTGGACATGAGGGAGCGCAAATTGAGGAACAGGGTGATTAGAGAGTATTTGGTGAGATGGAGAGACTTGCCATTGGAGGATGCTACTTGGGAAGGAGAGCAAATTTTGCAGCATCCTAATTTGCGATTGCTTGAGGACAAGCAATCCTAGGAAGGGAGGACTGTCTTGTCCCCACTTCCCGAGTGATCACCTTGGAGGAGCTTGTTAGCCTATTCACCATTCCCGTAGGCTAACTCTAGTGATAAGGGAATGATTTGTGGTTGAGCTAAGACCTTGGAGGCTTGAAGAACGGAAAGTTTGCTCAACTAACTCTATTTCACTTGTATTTTTGGCTAGTGATATTTTATAATATTTTTATAAAGCCAAAAATAATATAATACTCATCCAAGGCCAAATTGTAGGATTAAAAGTTGAAAGGTTGGACAACTTAAAGATAGAAAATGGGAAAGTTTGAAAAACAAATAAAATATGATATTTTTTATCATTAAAATATTATATTTTCCCATAAAGTGAATTGGCCAAAATTGCGAGGAGAAAATAAAAGAAAAAGAAAAATAATAAAATATTATTTCTCTCTGCTAGCCGCCATCGCCCAAGGAGGAAAATAATAAAAATTAAAATAAAATTTTGGAGAGGTTTTTATTGTCGGCTTTGGACTCCAAAATTCATTAAAATATGGCTAGTTGGGTCGCCTAACTTGAGAAAAATAAAAGGGCATCATTTGGCATCATTTTTCATATCTTGGTTATTTGGTTTTTAGCATTTTGAGAGCTTTCTCTTGGCTGTAACAAAGTTTTAGCTTGATTCAAGGACGAAAACCCTTAAACTTTAGTGCTTTGGAGGAAAACTCATTCCACCATGAGAGATGAATTCACTTAGAGTTCATCATTGAGCATATTTGCAAGTATTTGGAGGAGAATTGGTTTCAAACAACTAGGGTTTCATGGTGATTTCATTTGTAGCTAGGGTTTGAAGATTTAATTTGCATATTGAAGACTTGGATTGCATATTTGAGGTGGATTTTGTAGCTATTTCATCTATTCATCAAACTGCAAGGCTTGGGAATCAAATCGATTGGCATTAGAGGGCGAATTTGTGTTTGGCATCATGGATTGATAATCTGATTTTTGCATTTCTGAAATATTCCGAGCCAAATTTTTTTGTTTTTTCAAATTACAAATTACAAACCAATGCACCCGTTAAGGTTAGCAGCTAAACCAAAATGTTGCTGAAGCAACTCTAACCAGAATGTACACCAGGATCCCGATGTGGGCAAGGTGTGAGCATTGGTCAGAGGATCTTAATCAAAATGCTTATGCAATAACTCTAACCAAGAATGGCGCCAATGATGCCGAGCATATGGTCAGAGGGTCTTCTACACTAAGTACTGAAAGAGAACTCGACACCAAGTATGTGCTACCCAATCCAATATGGAGTTGAGGCGACCATATGGCGGAGTATTACAAATTACAATGCTTGAAAGAAATAACTGTAATGCTGAAAGTACTCAGCACCCAGAATGTGCCTTCTATCCCGGAATGGGAAAGTAGCTACCATAGGGCGGAGGTAAAGTAAATACAAAAGCAAATACTGGAAGTAGAGTTGAGCATTACAAATCAGAATTGAACAAGATTGAGAATTACTGCCAGTACTACTGCCAGTTTACAAAATGAATCTCATTCGCCTTTAAATTAAAACTAGCAACCTATGAATTTACTCATATGCTCATATCTCCCTCATAACTCATCCAACTGACTTGAAACAAAATGCAATATTCCCTAAGAATGATGATGCTCAGGATAGAACACTGAAAATAGATCAAAATGCCATGTATTATTTATGCACAGATTCCAATGCACCAGCAGATGGTACGGCCTTCAAGAAAGGGTGATCTGCCTTTTAAAAATCACAGCTATCTCAAAAAAATCTGCAAACTGGAGGAAAGTGACACCTTGACCAGACAATGAGAATAAGAGAATACCCAGAACAATATTTTTGTTGTTTTTTGACTTATGAATAAAACACAAATCTGTTGTAGCTAAAAATGCAATGCTGGAAAAAACTCTAATATGCAAAACTGAACTAAAGCCAAAAGCTGATTATATGCACAAATCCCAATGTAAACTCACAAACTAGACTATTTCACCACTAGTCGCTATCTTTCAAGCGAGAAGCAATACCAAGCTAGGAGGCATACATTCCTCGAAGCAATCCCAAGGCCAATCCAGCAGCATAACATTATCAAGATTTCGGATGTCGAAATGAGAGCACTCTTCCTCCTTTTATACTTTTTCAACTGGGAGTCTCTAAAATCCTCTTGCATATGGGATAAAACATGAGAGGGAAAATAATATAATCCTCTTTTTCAACCTCACCCTTAAAGTCCCCTCTTTTAAAACAACATTAATATTAAATAATAATGTTTAATTTATGGACTTTAAAATGGAGGCCAAGATGAAGTCGGAATTCAATGATCTATAGCTCGTTGGAAAGGTCTTGACAAGACAAATCCAACCCCACTCTCAAAATCCTGTTCTGGTGCCAATCCTGAACTTACTAAAAATAGCCGTAACCAACAGGGACTAAGGAGAACAAACCCGGAAAGAAACCGCCAACCAAACCACAATCCACGAACAAAAGCAACCACCAAAACATTAAACCCCAATTTCAACCTCCGAGTAGCCTACGGGCCTCCGGAATAGGCCAACGGTCAACTGTAAAAGATCAAGCTAGAAAATGGAACATTACAGTCCACCCTTCCCAAGATTGCTTGTCCTCAAGCAATTGCAAGCCTGGATGCTGCAGAACCTCATCATTCTCCCAAGTAGCATCCTCCATAGGCAAGTTCTTCCACTTCACCAAATACTCTCTGATAGTTCTTTTCCTCAAGGAACGCTCCCTAGAATCAAGAATCTCTTCTGGAATCAAAACTAACTGTCCTTCATCCAAAGGTGGCAACTGTGATGAAGCAACAACATTGTGTCCAAGTGCCTTCTTGAGGCGAGACACGTGGAATACATTGTGCACTCTGCTATCCGAAGGTAGCTCCAACTCATAAGCTACTGCCCCCACCTTCCTAGTGACCTTGAACGGCCCATAGAAACGTGGTTTGAGCTTCTCAGCTCCACTTTTCTTGAGAGTGGACTGTCTATAAGGTTGTAGTCGAAGATAAACCATATCTCCAACTTCAAAAGACAACACGCCGCTGATCAGCGTACATCTTGTGCTGATTCTGTGCAATCTGAAGATTGTTCTTCAATGAGTTCAAGATATCTTGACTCTGCTGCAACAAATCTTTGGCCTGAGGGGCTTTGCTATCACCAAACACCAAATCAGCAAAGCTAGGAGCCTCATAACCGTAAAGAGCCATGAAAGGTGACATCCTTATTGACATGTGAAAAGTAGAATTATAACAATACTTGCCCATGTGAAGCCACTTCACCCAAGCTCTTTGCTGCTCCGAAACATAGTTTTTCAGGTAACCTTCCAACCACTTGTTCACTATCTCCGTCTGTCCATCGGTTTGAGGGTGATAACTAGTGCTTGGAGTAAGCACTGTACCACTCATTCTGAAAACCTCTTGCCAAAAAGTGCTTAGGAACTTGCTGTCCCTATCACTCACAATGTTTTTTGGCAACCCATGTAATCTAAACACCTCATGAAAAAACAGATCTGCAACTTGGGCTGCTGAAAAAGAGCTGGCAATGGCGAAGAAGTGAGCAAATTTTGTTAATCTGTCCACTACAACATAGATACAGTCTTTACCTTGAACCTTGGGCAACCCTGTGATGAAGTCCATTGATATGCTTTCCCATTTTTGATTGGGAATGGGAAGAGGTTGCAGAAGACCAGCTGGTAAAGTATGCTCATTTTTGTTCATCTGACAAGTGGGACACTCCTGAATGTATCGTTGAACCTCCCCTTTTAGCCCTTTCCAAGAAAATCTTTCCCTGATCTGTCTATATGTCTTGAAAAACCCTTGATGACCAGCAAGTGAAATGTCATGAAAGGTCAACAAAATCTTCTTTTTGAGCTTAGAATCAGCCACCACAAAGATTCTACCCTTGTAGTGTATCAGCCCTTCGACCACTTTGTACCTTTTGTCAAGAAAAGTACCCTCAATGATGCTGGTTGCAAACGGATTTTTGGCATAATCAGCAAGCAACATGTCCCTCCAATTAGTTGTAAGCTCACACAATGAGCTCAAATGAGGTCTCCTAGATAGAGCATCAGCCACAATATTGTTTTTCCCTTTGACATATTCGATGTCAAAATCGTAAGCTTGAAGCTTACTCACCCACTTTTGTTGCCTCTCGTTCAAATCTCTTTGATGCATGAAGTGCTTGAGGCTATTGTGATCAGTCTTGACCACAAACTTGCTTCCCACCAAGTACTGTCTGAACTTAGCTAATGCATGCATAATGGCAAGCATCTCCTTGTCGTAGATGGAGTAGGTCCTTTCAACACCTCTTAATTTTCTGCTTTCAAACACAATGGGATGTTTGTCTTGCATCAAAACAGCCCCAACTCCTTCACCGGATGCATCACACTGTAGCTCGAACGGCTTGGAGAAGTCTGGGATAGCTAACACTGGACAAGAGCTCATGATCCCTTTAAATTTATCAAAAGTAGTTTGAGCCTTTTCTGACCAACAAAAGGCACCCTTTTTCGTGAGGTCAGTAAGAGGAGCAGCATTCTGAGAGTAGCCCTTCACAAATCTTCTGTAGAATCCACAAAGACCCAAAAATCCTTTCAGATGAGTCAAATTCTCAGGAGGTGGCCAATCAACAATTGCCTTGATCTTTTCAGGATCAACCTTCACTCCTTCAGCACTGATTATATGGCCAAGGTAAAGTAACTCCTTCATTCCAAATTCACATTTGGATTCTTTGGCAAACAAACTCTCTGATTCCAGGATGCTAAGCACTTCCTCCAAGTGCTTGAGATGTTCTTCCCATGTCTTGCTGTAGATCAGGATGTCATCAAAAAATATCAATACAAACTTCCTCAACTGCTTCTGAAAGATTTTGTTCATACATGACTGGAAGGTAGCAGGAGCATTAGTCAACCCAAATGGCATGACTAGAAACTTGAAGTGGCCATAGTGACATCTAAATGTTGTCTTCTCAACATCGGATCCTCTCATCTGAATCTGGTAATAACCCGATCTCAAATCGATCTTTGAAAGAACTTGGCTCCATGTAGCTCATCAATGAGCTCATCTATCCTCGGGATGGGATATCGATTTTTGATGGTGCTTTGATTCAAAGCACGATAGTCCACACACATGCGGATGGTACCGTCCTTTACCAGGACAACTGCCGAAGCAAAGGGGCTCTTGCTTGGACGAATGAAGCCCATCTCCAAGAGTTCTCAAATGTTTTTCTCAATCTCGTCCTTTTGCTTCTTAGGATACCGATAAGGAGTTGTAATAACTGGTTTAGCTCCTTCTTTGAGCTCTATGACATGCTCCGAACCTCGATCAGGAGGTGGTCCAGGAGGTAAATCAGCAAACACCTTGCTCTTCTTTGTGAGTAAAGACTGAATATCAGGAGGGTAGTCTCTCTTTGTTTCAACCGGACTAGCAGGAAGAATCATACACTCTGCAGCCCACTCAACTTGATCATGACGAATCAGCCTCGCCATCCTCTTGAATGACACAATCCGAGGACCACCATTGGACATTCCTCTTATCACTACATTCTTCCCTTCGGATTGAAACTTGAGCTCCATGGTTTGCAGATTTAGAGTGATCTCCCCGAGTGAACGCAGCCATTGAATGCCTAGGACGGCATCCGTATCTCCAATTTTGACTACATAGAAGTCGTCCTTGACTTCATAGTTTCCCACTTGCATGGTCATGTTTGAGATCTTCTTGGTGCAGGTGATGTGAAAACCATCAGCAACCATAACCTTGAAGCCTTCAAACTCTTCTGTTTGCAGCCCCTTCTTTGCCACTACAGCTTCGTCAATGAAGTTATGCGTTGCTCCAGTGTCAATCAAAGCAACTATGCGTTGCCCCTTAATCATCCCTCGAACTTTGAAGGATTCATTCCTTTGAAAGCTCGAAAGTTGAGCCAAAGTGCCTCCACTTCCCTTTTCATCTTCGGATTCCTCTGGGACCTTTTCCACTTCACTGTCTTCAGAATCAGACTGCTGGTCTGACAAATCAGAATTACTTTCTTCAGCTGAATAGTATTCAATTTGATGAAATTTGCCTCCTTTTGGGCAAACATGATCTTGGAACCATTTTTCTCTACATCGGAAACATAAACCTTTTCTTCTGAGTTCATTAAGTGTCTCGGGATCCAACCTTGTGACATGAGGTTGATGCTGTTTGAACTCCTTATGCTGAGGTCTTTTCCCTTTATCTCTTTTGTGAAATGATGGCTTGGGTTGAAACTTTGCTTTAGGAGCAGCCCACTCCATGTTTCTTGCCTTCTTCATTGCCTCTTGTAGAGAAGGTGGATCAAAAGCTTTAATCCAACCCTTGAGTGGCTCCGTCAATCCTTCACTGAATAGGATCACCAAGCGCCTCTCAGTGACTCCTGTGACCATGACTGAAAGCCTTTGAAACTCAACTATGTAGTAGCGAACTTAATCGCCTCCTCCTCCTCCATGGGTCTAAGAGCTAGATAGTTGTCTAACTTCTGTATCCAAGCTCTGGCTGAACTATTGTCACTCCCATCAAAATGTGGAAGCATAACCTTGTTGATAGCTTGATGCAAATCCCCATGAACTATTGTCCTCCTTTGTTCATAATGTCTTCCTTGTCCTCTATCCTTCCTTTTATGATCCATAAAATCATTATAAGACATATCTGCCTTAATTTCATCAGGTAGAGAATCATACTCAGCGCGGCCGAGTCTCAACTATTCAACAAATGACACATTTTCTTCTAGATCAAGATGAGGTTTTACTGGTGCCAAGAAAGTGGGTTTGAATGGCCTAGAAGAAATGTTTGTGTTATTTGAAGCAAGCTGAGCAGCATGTCCGTTATGCTGGTTGGTGGCACTGTGTTCTCCACCATGTCCTGAATTGTTCAGTAGAGGTTGGTTCTGACCCATTCTCCCCATCATGAGAGATATCATATCCATTAAAGTATCCATCTTCCTCTCGAACCTCTTTGTCGGACTTAATGATCTTTCTCTTTCTTTCCCATTATTATCTTTGTTACCTCCCGACGTCCCCTCATTATCCCCCATTTCTCCTTCAGGAGAAGACTCCCAATTGGCTCTTAATACCTTTGAAGCTGTCTGACCTTCTGGGGCCTGATGCCAATGAAACTGACTGGTAGCCTTCTTGTATTCTCTTGCTAAGTACCTCTGTTCTCTGTCACTCATAGAAGGTTGTTTTCACAGGATGGCAGGATGCGTGGCTCTGATACCACTGAAATATTCCGAGCCAAATTTTTTTGTTTTTTCAAATTACAAATTACAAACCAATGCACCCGTTAAGGTTAGCAGCTAAATCAAAACGTTGCTGAAGCAACTCTAACCAGAATGTACACCAGGATCCTGATGTGGGCAAGGTGTGAGCATTGGTCAGAGGATCTTAATCAAAATGCTTATGCAATAACTCTAACCAAGAATGGCGCCAATGATGGCGAGCATATGGTCAGAGGGTCTTCTACACTAAGTACTGAAAGAGAACTCGACACCAAGTATGTGCTACCCAATCCAATATGGAGTTGAGGCGACCATATGGCGGAGTATTACAAATTACAATGCTTGAAAGAAATAACTGTAATGCTGAAAGTACTCAGCACCCAGAATGTGCTTTCTATCCCGGAATGGGAAAGTAGCTACCATAGGGCGGAGGTAAAGTAAATACAAAAGCAAATACTAGAAGTAGAGTTGAGCATTACAAATTAGAATTGAACAAGATTGAGAATTACTGCCAGTACTACTGCCAGTTTACAAAATGAATCTCATTTGCCTTTAAATTAAAACCAGCAACCTATGAATTTACTCATATGCTCATATCTCCCTCATAACTCATCCAACTGACATGAAACAAAATGCAATATTCCCTAAGAATGATGATGCTCAGGATAGAACACTGAAAACAGATCAAAATGCCATGTATTATTTATGCACAGATTCCAATGCACCAGCAGATGGTATGGCCTTCACGAAAGGGCGATCTGCCTTTTAAAAATCACAGCTATCTCAAAAAAATTTGCAAACTGGAGGAAAATGACACCTTGACCAGACAATGAGAATAAGAGAATACCCAGAACAATATTTTTGTTGTTTTTTGACTTATAAATAAAACACAAATCTGCTGTAGCTAAAAATGCAATGCTGGAAAAAACTCTAATACGCAAACTGAACTAAAGCCAAAAGCTGATTACAATGCACAAATCCCAATGTAAACTCACAAACTAGACTATTTCACCACTAGTCGCTATCTTTCAAGCGAGAAGCAATGCCAAGCTAGGAGGCATACATTCCTCGAAGCAATCCCAAGGCCAATCCGGCAGCATAACATTATCAAGATTTCAGATGTCGAAATGAGAGCACTTTTCCTCCTTTTATACTTTTTCAACTGGGAGTCTCTAAAATCCTCTTGCATATGGGATAAAACATGAGAGGGAAAATAATATAATCCTCTTTTTCAACCTCACCCTTAAAGTCCCCTTTTTCAAAACAATATTAATATTAAATAATAATGTTTAATTTACGGACTTTAAAACGGAGGCCAAGATGAAGTCGGAATTCAATGATCTATAGCTCGTTGGAAAGGTCTTGACAAGACGAATCCAACCCCACTCTCAAAATCCCGTTCTGGTGCCAATCCTGAACTTACTAAAAATAGCCGTAACCAACAGGGACTAAGGAGAACAAACCCGGAAAGAAACCGCCAACCAAACCACAATCCACGAACAAAAGCAACCACCAAAACATTAAACCCCAATTTCAACCTCCGAGTAGCCTACGGGTCTCCGGAATAGGCCAACGGTCAACTGTAAAAGATCAAGCTAGAAAACGGAACATTACAATTTCAAACCTCTGAAAATTCATATCAGTTGCAGATCGGTGGAGTTTTGGGCATAAATTGATCATATTTTGCACTTAGGGTTTCATTGCTCCTCTTTGGCACATTGGCGCTACATTTTGGAGGCATATTTGTGTTGCTTTTCATCATACAGCTTGCTGGAATTGTATATCAGACTTCACCAGGTTCATACCAGCTATAGATTAGAGGGTTTTATCATCACATTTCAAAGGTATAAGGGTTTACAACCACTCTAGAGTCAAATTGCCTCATTTTTAGCCTATAACGATTCATATTGGAGGTGTTTTTGGGCATTTCTTGGATGGTATTTGTTATCAGGTTTTGCATCAGCTGCTACAGGTGTAATTTCGATCATATCAGACCTCAGATCAGCTGCTACAAGAGGTTTTCCATCCATACTTTGCTGGGTATTGCATCATTTCTTCATAGGGTTTCATCTTCCCCAAGGCAACTAGGGTTTGGACCAGCATTTAAGCAATTTTGGATGTACTTGGATGTCTAAAATTGAAAATCAGACTTGACTGATGTAACTTATAGCCATCATCATTTGTAATCAGCCATCTATTGCAATGAAGAAGATAAACTTTCATTTCGGGTATGTTCACCTATGCTTTTTGTGAGTTGTTTGGTTAAAAAATATCATCATTTCATGTTGTTGAATGTATGCAACCTTTTCATCTACATTGCATTCCAAACACATCATTGAAAACCATATGTCTAAACTCTAAACCAAATTCAAGAAAGACAAATCGGAAGTATTTAGACCAGCAAGGAAAAAATTCAGTTTAGACGAGTCAGGGTTCTTACAATGGTATCAGAGCTCATTTCTGCATAGTTAAAAACCAGAACATCTGTGGTTTTGAACATGAATCTGGTTAAGGGTTCTTACAATTTCTCATAGCATATTGTTTGGAGACATCATATATCATTGTGTAGTTTATTCTTTGTACTCAAAGCAGTTATGAAATTGAATACAATGATCTTTAAGAATTCCTATGTTGCATATTCTTAATGTGATGAACTCGCATTCTATGTTCAATGTGTTGTCATATAGTTGAACTATTTAGATTCATGATCATGTAGATGGGTTAAGTTGTCCATAGGAATTTCCCTTTACATTTTTGGTGTTGTTACCTAAGTGTTCAAACCTACATAATCTGTGACAGCATTGAGAAAAGTTAAAAAAAGAAAAATGGAAAATTTTGAAAACTAATGGGAAGAGAGATTGATATGATTGTAGCCAACAAAGTGGAGGAAGAGTTAACTAAGGACTTGAGTGAGTCCTAGGATGTAGCTGCAATGGACCTTGCTCAATGAGAGTCTACAAATGTACCGGCTCCTCTCATGGACGTGGTTAACCACCTCGTATGGAATTTGTATGTTGAATGAATGTTAGCATCCCAACATTTATTTCTCATTGCTACATTGAACTAAAGAGGAGCTGCAATGAACAATAGAGATTTTGAGAGAGCACATCCTCAAGTGCTACGAGGAGAAGGTAAGGAGAGACAAATGATTGGAAATAGAGAATGAGTGATGTCATTTTTAGGAGATTTAAAGATTATGAGTTCCATGCCTGCAAGAACCCATTGCCACCAATTGTGAGGATTCCAAGATCAATAATACTTTGGAGGTTTGCCACAATCGTAGAGCAGAAAAGATGGGAATTATCAAGGAATAATACATGAGAACTAGTGACTTATCTATGACTCTTAGGATGGAAGGGATAAACCAAGGAACAAGTCTAGAGTTCTTTGATGGAGGGCTAAGCATGACTTTCCAAGGGTGGACAATTGGAGGCAAAAGCTAACATAGAGGGAGGACTGAGGAAGAAAAGGCCGGTCAACCTGATAGTGGGAGGACTATTGAATGGAGGCAATTCCAACATGTAGGTGAAGGTGAAATTGAGAGAAAATGGGTGAGAATGAAGTTGGACCCCAAATTGAGGAACATAGCACCAAGTAGTAAGTTGGATTTTGGGATTGGTAATTTGGATTGCAAAGTGACATGAGTAAAAACAATTTGGTAATTACTAGAGGAGGAAATTTTGGAATGCTAGAAGGTAGAGGGAAGCTATGCAAGGTCGATAGGGCAAAAGGATGTTGGTTCCATAGTGGCCACCACCATTGGTAACACCACCAAGGAACTTAGGTGCTATGGCAAGTCCATCACCAATGGGAGATACACAAAAGTTATTTAAGTTTACAAGTGAGGGAAACTAAGACACCGGGAAGAATTATAACACTTGCATTACAATTTGAACTATGAATTGATAAAATGATAGATGATGTTGGTATGGATCTTTTCTAGCAACCTTGAGAGGTATTATGAATGATAGATACATGGAACAAGACAAGAGGAATATGAGCACATGGAGCCTGTTGTAGAAAGCCTTTGAGGAGTTCATACTACTTTGATACAACAATGGGATGGTGATAGATTTATAGAACATGAGGTAGGGAAAGAGTTAATTTATATGCATGTGCAACAGGAGGTTGAAGGAATTTCTCTCGAAGTTGGAGAATTCTCCTATGGATGGTTTGAAGAAAAGACATTTTGTTGAAAGGCTAAGACTGAAATACAAAATTAAACTATGAATTATAGACCTACAACTTATAGCAATTCCTATGACTAATCTGTGAACTTGGAGTGTGAAGATAAAAGCAATGCAGGGACAAAGACTAGTAGTGAATCAGAGGAAACTTTCGAGCCCCATAGCAAAGTTTCTCTAAGAGAAGACATGTTCATGATGTGAAAGGAATTGAAGGGTGATGTGAAGGAAAAGGAAGAATTATTGTGCAAAACTTGTTGCACAGAAGGTTGTGACGTTTTCACACATCGCCCCATTGCAAATGGGGACCCCCCTTTTCCTTGCTTTCTGTCTTCGTTTTGCTTTAGTGTTTGGGTTTTCTTTGAGTTTGTTGGTTTGGTAGTATAGATTTGCCTAAGTCTCGCCAAGTTCTTGCTCAAATCCATGAAGTGATTAAAGAAATTGCCTAAGGGATGGATATTCAACTAAGGAGTCCATATGCTTTGTAATGTGTCATACCTGTTGGTTCTTTGTTTAAACTTGATAGTGTTATTTTATTAATTTTTTATGTGATCTTTTAGACTAGACAGAAGATGCAGAAGGGGTTTTTGTTTTCTTGAGTTGATGTTGTTAGATACAATGCAATATATAACATAAATGAAAACCCAGAAAAAGTACAATAGATATGAGCAAAATATGAGAGACCCAGTTCATGAAATCACTTCAAATGAATTATCATTACATACCCATGTCAAAATCTTCGACTTCATACATTGTTGTACTAGATCAGCTAGGGTTTGAGCAATGAGAAAGGCATCCAATGCAGTCCACTACTGAGTTTTCTCATACAAGCGGATACAAGGTAGGTTACAAGCTCCAAGTCCTCAAATACAATGAAGAATGCCTTCAAAAAGCCCAGCGAACACCCCTATGAAGCCCACGTCCAGGTCTGCTCCTGTACGACCCAGCTGGTAGTCTCTATCAACAATAAACAATGTTATTAAACCTGCAATATCTCAGTTCTGATCAGCATGTACCTGAGAGCTGATGGCGGTTACAAATGATATGAAAAAAAAGGCACAAAACATCACCCAATCTCCCACCAGATGGTACAACCTGCTCTAGCAGAGGTATGACCAACAAGGTAATGAGTTTCAGTCCTTATAACATCCACAAGTGACAATAAAATCTGAGCTATTCCCTTCACTCTCAGCTGATCAGATAGTTGCAATATGCCCTCAAAACTTCATCCAACTAACTCCATTGAAGCACAAAATGCAAACACTGGATGTATTTGCCTCACTAGCACCTTTGAATGGTCTTTCACGCCTGTAGAATGTTGTCATTGAAGGAAGTTTACGTTTCCAACAGCCCCCTGGGTTCAAATCTCCTTCAAACCCTCACAAAGCTTTTGCAGAGCAAAAACAAGCAATATCAAAACATCAACGCATATGCAAAATGAAGCTCTTTTCATCTTTTATAATTTCACCCAAGAGGGTCGATGCATTTGGGAGGGAAAATATTTTATTTTAAATCACTGTATAACCCTCATGAGGTGGGCGCTCAAAATCACTTAAGTGACACTTTTAATATTACTTCATTATGTCACTTAATTTTAATATTTCTGAAGTCCCACATTAATTGATTTAAATAACTTTCGGACTTTAAAACGGAGGCCCAAATATACTCGGAATCCAGCGTTCTATAGTCCATTGGAAAGTCCTCGCCAAGATGCATCAACTCCAACACTGAGAATCCTAAAACGACACAAACCCTAATTTGCTAAAAATAGGAAGTTTGGGCCAAAAGCAAACAAACCACCTCTAGAAAGTGCCAATTGGAGACCCAATTGAACCCAAGCCAACATCCAATCAAACTGAACAACTCATCCAAGTTGCTGCCAACCATGGTTCCCTAACCAGGCTAGTTAGTCTACGGGAACTCGATGATAGACTAACTCTGTATAGAGAATGGGGACATTACATGCTTTCACCTTGACGCATGTCCCTGAAACATTGAAAAATTGACTAAGTCTGATGTCCTAAAATCCTGAAAACTGACTAAGTCTGAAATCTGGTGGATCCTCAAAAATCCAGAATCTTCATGTTAAATCGCATGGATTCGGGACCTATCTCAAACATCCTGACAGTATATTTCAAAATATTTAAAGTATAGGAATACTGAAATATATTTTTAAATATACTGTCAGGCAGGGACCTTCACCTTCAAAATCTTGTTTGCAAAATCTGGTTCATCAGGAAAAGTGCAATTTTTTCTTGTGAAAGACATCCTCAAATCCCCGCCTAAGTTTGTGAATGACTCAAGAAATGCGCCCATCATTGAATGGAAACAAGGAATTTGCGACAAGAATTCTTGAAGGACCCTTGAGGAAATGCGCTCAAGACTGAATGATCACCTTAGAAATGCGCCCTCCATTGTGAATGTAAATAAGGAAATTGCGCCCATCATTGAAAGAGAACAAGGAAATTGCGCCTACCTTCATTCCTGAATGAACATTAGGAACTTGCGCCCAAGAACATTATGAAAGGAATTTAGGAAATTCATTCACTGAAAGAATTGAAATTGTTCTTCACGCACTAAGTCAAGTGACAGGAAAGTTGTGAAAGACTTCTTGCAAGTTGCACCCATTCCTGAATGAGTTCTTGCAATCCCCGAAATTTCTACTGAAAGACTGAACATGGAAAGACTGAACATTGAAAGGATTGAACATTGAAAGACTGAACATTGAATAACTTCTTGCAATATGCAACTCACTTGTCAAGCAACATCTCAAGATTGCAAGGAAATTATAAAAAATTGCAAGGAAATTGCAAGAGATTGCAAAGAATTTGTGAAAGATTGCTTGGAAAATGCTACTAAGGCAAATTTGTGAAAGACCTTGAAAAATCCCCGATAACAATTGAAAGACTCCTTTAAAGATGCGCTCAAGATTGAAAGGAAATTGTGAAAGCTTGAAAGGAAATTGTGCTGAATAAGTAAGTCTTGAAAGAACACAGGGAAAGTCCGATGGAAAAATTGAACAAGTTCTTGCAAAATGCGAAAGGAAATTTGTGAATGAAAGGAAGAGATGATCAACATTGAAAGAAAAATTGAAAACTTGAAGGGAAAGTGCGACTGGAGATATTGAAAGAGATGACCTTAACAACAAGAAAAATTGAACGAGTTCCTCAAAAGTGCGATCTGCACATTGAAAGACATCAAATTGAAAGAAATCATCAAAACCTTGACAAGAAAAAAATTGAAAGAATTCTTGCAATTCGCGATAAGAAGTTATTGAAAGCATACATGAAATATGCGACAAACATTGTGAATGAACCCTTTGGAAATGCGATTTGCAAGGAAAACCAAGTGAAATCCATTTGTCTTCTTGTCCAAGTTGGCCTATGCAAATCAAAATTGTTATTTCTCCTAGTGAAGTCGGCCTATGTGACAAATTCACCAAAGACATTGATATAAAGGTGCGCTCAAGATCATAAGTCCTTCAAAACCAATTACAAGTCGATTCAATAAGAAGAGCGAAATTCTCTTAGGAAGGGAAATTTCTTGATGAGAGGTGAATTCTTAAAATGAGGAGCGAATTTTCTTTAAGAAAGGGTGAAATTGTTTGTGAAAGAAATTATGTTTTTGTTTAAGTATTATTATTATTCATTTCTTCCAAATAGACTTTTGAAAGAAATTCCATGCGAATATATTAATGTTTTATCTTTATTCCATTGCATTTAAGGGTTTTGTTCACAGTGACTACTCGAAATTTCCTTTGTTCTTGCAGGAACTGAAGACAAGGATCACGTTCAAGGATGATCAAAGTTGTTCAAGGAGGGTTATTTCAAGAAATTGTGAAGAACTTCAATTCCGGAAGGAAATTATTGTCAGTGACAAGAAGACTTCACAAAATTCCAATGAAAACGAGGAAATTCAAGACATGAAGTGATACAAAGAACAATTCCAACATTAAAGAAGAACAATCTTTGGAAATTCAGGAACAAGAACCCAGTTCTTCATTCATCAAGAGAAAGGAGTTCAACATCAGGAAGTTCAAGAATTGCACCAAGAAATCCAAGACAATGCAAGAAATTCAAAAGAAGTACAACACAGAATTCCAAGTTCAAGGAACATTCAAAGGATAATCATGTTGAGGTGGCATCCAGTCATCGTCAACAAATCAAATTATACCACATTGACATGTCTAGATACATTGAACCTGGTTACCAAGGAACAAGATAAGGATGGAGCTTTCGAGAAGATCATGTTGTAAATATCTTATTGGTCGATGGTAGTGGTAGTTGTAACTACCTTGTGTTGTATTAATCTTGGCCATTGATTCTTAGAAGGTTAGACATAGATTAGAAAGTTCAATAAAGTAGAAGCTTTTGAAAAGTTGAAAAGACTTTGGCAAATTGTTGTAAAGATACTACCAAAATCAATACATTCTCATTGAAGATTGGTGAATTTGTGTTCTTTTTGGGATGTTAACATGGTTTCCAATTTCTTGAAGATGATTCAAAACAGATTAGATAGATTTTAGATAAAGTTCATTGATATGGTGAATTTATGTGAAGATATTTGATGAATTCCTTGGTTCATACTTTTTGTGGATTACTGATGGTAATTTGCAATGCAAAGTTAGCCTGAACCCCATTTTGCCATAGTTCGATTGTGGATGTTCACTCAAGTTGTGCCAGCTATGGGTATTTGAATGCATATTTGCAATATGAAAATCCTTCATTTCCTTTGAAGATTGCACTAGTTTCGTGTAGTTGTTCTTATGGCGAAACGAAGCTTGGTTTGAAGGAATTTGTCTAGCAAAGTATTATTCATCATTTCATTGCCCTTAGATTAGATTTCTTTAACCCTTTCCCTTTTGCTTTTTCTTTAAGTTTGTTTGAAGAAGTTCCATTCATTCACATCCAAGGAGTAATGAATTCCATCCATGTCCATGAAGAAGGAGCAATTTAGCGTAAGTCCCTTTGTGATTACCAGCAAGATTACATCATTTCATTGAGTCTATCCATGTGCACGTCAAGACCTGACATTCAAGGAACCTTGGAGTAGTCTCACTTGATCACATAGTTTAGCATTTGAGATACTTTGTTCAAGAGAGTATAGAACACTTAGTATTTTATTCTATTGTTGTTGTCGTCATAAAAAACACATCAACAAGTTACACATTACAAATTGTCCTAGTAGCCAATTTTGCATGATATGTAGGGTGACTACTGTCTAGACATGCAATCAAAGACTGCCTCTAAACTAGAAAAACAAGAAAAAATGTGTCGGTCATGGAAGCCTCAACCTCACAAGGGGTGGACATTGCAACACAAGATAGAGAGGCGCTCTAAGCAACCAAAAACCAAGGTGGAACAAGAAGACAAATAGAAAGAGTTGCAAATGGGTGTCCTATAATCCAATGTTGAGCACGTGATGAGTGATCATTTTTCTCGTGATCATCCAAACAAGTCATAAGAAGGTTAATCTTAGATATGTTGATGATGTGGACCAAGAGACTACAATGGTAGACACTGATCAAGGCATAGATCTGCGACTAATGTGAATATGGTGGAAGTAGAGTGTAATGCGGTAATAGCTAGGGTAGAAGCCACAAAGAACCAATACAGAGATTCACAGATTGAGAAACAAAGGTTGGCAAATGCTTGTGACCAGGCTCAGAAATCTATGGTAGGGGAGTCTCATGTAAGAGAAAAGGCACCAAGGCCAAGTGAGAAAATTGGTCATCCATTGACATAAACCCCTTCCAAACAATATCTGAGGCATTGATTCCTGTCAAGATTGGAGAACTATTATACATTATACTGTCCTTACATACTGTGTTTCAAGCACTATTTCACATGATATAGATGGAGGTAAATAACAGAGGAAGGTGAAGTTCTAAATGTCACGACACTAATGACAAAGACAATTGATTCCATTTTAGTCCATATGAACATCCTAGGATGGATACTTAATAATGTGGTTCTAAATTATGGCCTAGGAACAAATGTGCTTTTGGAGAGTACCAAGAAGAGGATTGAATAAATTGATGTTGTGGCTGCCTACATTCAGTTTAGCAATGACAAACCAATTTAGTATTGAACCTCTAGGATTTATGCTAGAAAAATGTAATGTCCCCTTCTAGTAAGCTCAAATTGTTCTCAACCTTGCACAATTTAACTTACAAAAAGGAAGCATTAGTACTCAAATTTTTCTCTTTTCATATCATAATTAATATATATCCATATTCTTTCCACATTTATCCTAGAACTTATAATCCCATAATCACATAATTCATATTCATAGTCATATTCATATTTATATTCATATTCATGTTCATATTCATATTCATATTCCTATTCCTATTCCTATTCATAATCATAGGCCTTATGTTCTATCCTCGAGAGGACCATGTGTCGCCCTATCATTAATCCATCTCTAACTCCATAGGCATGGCTTGTTGAGGAGACACTAACCATCCCATACGGAGGCCTGATGGCTTCCCACCTCATCTATTGGAGAGTCACCTACCGTAGGGCACAAATCACATTGATGAGCTCATCATACCATAGGCCCAAGGCTTCACCTCACACCCGGAGGTACTTCGACACTTGGCCCAAGAGACTTCGCCTCACACCCAGAGGTACTTCATCTTCTTGGGTTACCTAGGTCCAATAACATTCTCTTAACTTACCCATACACCTAGGATGGCAAGATGATTAATGATGAGGCTAATCCTCCTTTCGGATATGGCACAATCCTATGATTTCTAAGTCCTTATTAACATTTTGTGCATGATGCCTTATAATTAGGACATCTTGGCCTTATATCATAATTGGCCAATCATATATCCACATGATCATATTCCATTATCATCATCATTGATTCCTTTTTATATATAATAAACTTATACTAATCCATCACATATTCAGATTTGAGATATTGTAAGATTAATGTAATATCACATTCTAATGAATTCACTATCAATTCAATCATAACGTGAGCATATTTTCATGACTGGTATAAACAAAGTATATTAATTCTATTTACCTTTCAACATTATTTCTACACTACACATTTAATAATGTCATTCCATTATGCAATTTCTACGCACATGTAATGTCTTATTGATATCATCGATTAGCAGAAATAACATTGATAAATACAAATTGTCATACCTGATTATGATCCACGGACTTTAATGGTTATTGTTTTTACTCCTTCGCACTTCCTGTTTAGAATTATAGACGTGGCAGACTGATTGGAATAGATTTCTGTGCATTACAATATGAATTCTTGGCAGGCGAACTTGTCTTCAGATTCAAGGTGGATCGATTGATATTGTGTGTGTTGATGATGATATGAATGTTTTTGATTGTTCCATGCTTATGACTACGGGTCTGATTATCTTTTAATTGCTATCTTCGTTTGGTTTAGAATGAGATGATTCGATGTTAGTATATTGCTGATGATTATCCATCCCCTTACAATGCCACCGATTCCTCCCTATATATTGATCAGTGATCTTCAATAGTCGCCACCTTTTAGGAGACATATCCTTTTGTTATGGTTGCTGCCTTATAACAATTACTAAACATGGCGGTTGACTTAGTGAATAGGAATAGTAATTGATGGTGTCAGCGATTAGTTAATAAGTCTTTATTTGTTAAGACAAATTCATAAATTTCGGTGGGTCCCAAATCCCACTAAGAGCTGGGAATTGCTTCAGATTGTGTTTTAAATCTGAAGACAAACAATTCGTGGATTTTAATAAGTATTGGAGAGCTTTGAAAATGATATATCATAATGTGATAGTGGAGAATGGACCCCAGGCTAAGTTCCTATTTTGTTATGAATTATATGAAGAGAACATTTGTGTTTGAGATTTTAATTAAAACCCAAGGTATAAAGAAATCGTGGAAAGAGATAATACAGCATTTTGACAGATTTGCTGCCTTATAATAGATCGGGGTTCCTTTTTAGGCAGTGCTTATATTTAATCTCTTATTCATATCTTTATTTTATATATAGTATAATATCTATACATATTCATGATATTATAATATCTTATAATATTTATAATCATTTAATATAAATATATTATATTAAAATACCCATATAATAATATTATTTATTAAATAATGTATAAATATAATGATTTCTATTATTCAAATTGATATTTTATAAAAGTAGCTTCATCGTCTTTTAAACAATGCCTTAATATGGGGATATGACAAAAAACAAGTTCAGACAGGAGGATGCCAAGATATGACACATTGTTATGATGACTGTGGATGGATAGTGCCAAGTTAGGACTGTGTAATCAAGATTCAATGTTATGATGACTATGGATGGATAGGGTCAAGTTAGCTAATTCAGTATCTAACTAAGGAATTCAACATATTCCATTTTCTATCAAGTCTGTATCACTAAGAGCCAAAAGGCAAGCAGAAGTGATAAACAAGGTTTTGACCCTGTGGTATTGAAGATTTAGAGGATAGAAGGGAATCACTGGAAGGAATGACTTCCATCAGTGTTGTGGTCATACCAGACAAGCTACACAGCAATATTGGGAGACACCCTGTTTCAACTAATGTATGGACATGAACTATGAATTACATCATCAGTTATCTCATCATTGATTAGTATGGATATCTTCTGCTGATCAGTCATTTTTTCTTTGACTCTTCCATTAGTTGAAGATTGTATGATTTATGTTGGAGTGCAACTCATTGAATGCAAGGGAACTTCAAATCTGTAATTCCAGACACTTTGCCATGTAATTTGAAAAAGCTATGAATTGGGTTGGCTGAGAGTATCGTCTTGATGATCTAGTAGCAATGGGGGATTAGACATGAGAGTGACGACAAGTACTTTTGTTATATGATTGAAGGCATTATGATAAGGCTTATTTATGAATATAGAGTTAGGAAATCATTTCCACAATACTTTCTATTTTGCTGAAATGAGGTTTGAAGGTGGCAATTATATCCTGCAGTTTGTAGCAAGGTTCTATATTGTTGAAATTGCCTGCCCAAAGTAACTCATGCTTCATATAGTGAGAATTTGCTACAATATTTTTTGATAATCATGTCCTGAAAATGATAGTCACAGCTTTCATAACAACAATCCTCTTGGTTGCTAATGTAAGGGTTTGCCACAGTATGCTTTAGGAGTTAGGGGTTTACTCTAATTGCAAGTTGGAAATAAAATTCACCAGTTAAAAATAATTCCATTATGTTCCACGGATCAGAACAGTAGCACTCTCACAAGTAATTTCAAAATAAAACTTCTTATCTGGAATTTATCAATGGTGTTGGTGTTGGAAATAAGCCACACCCAGACCGACGATGGACTGGTCCAAGAGGGGCCAGTAGCTCAGTGGTAGAGCACTCCAGCAGCGAATGGAAGGTCCTAGGTTCGAGTCCTAGCTGGTCCATGTCTCAACAATATCCAGATATACTTGACCCTGAAATCACAATTGGAGCATTCAAGAGATGATAGGAAGTTGCAACAAATCTGGAAAAATGTCAACTTGAATCAGCTGTACTTTGTGAAGTTTCAACTAAGAAATGGGATACACAAAATAAAATTAGACAAGTCATAAAAGCTGAGATATGAAATCTGTGTGTGAAGAAGGCAGGAGATTTAAGGTTAACTAGGCTTGCACCTCACAAAGATACTACTCACTGTACCTGTAAGATAGGGACAGTTTGTTAGCAAGTACAAGACAAATTAGCCAGTCCAAACTAAGGAAACATAGTTGCAAAAACTGAAATTAGAAAACTTGGAAAAGTCAGAGGTAAAGTGCAACACTCAAACATGTGAGAAACTTGAAAAATAGAAAAAACTTTACTTTTCAAAATCTCAGAAGAAAAGTGTATTTTTTGTTTTATGGAAAATACATTCAATAGACATTTAAAAAATATGAAGCATGTTTAAATAGGAAGATGTCATTGAAGCAAATGCACACCATGAATATGAAGGTACTTGCATGCATTACGTTAATTTTATGTCTACAAAGCATATTCATGCAACTCAAACTTGTGAACAAGTTGACAACCTAAAGACTAACAGTAAACTTAGTGCTTTGCACATAACTTGGCTATAACCTGACAATGAATTGTTTTTGATATTTTTCGGAGTCAAGTCAAATGCAGTACATGGTCACCATTCGTAGCGAGTGTTTGTGACCCTGGAGAAAAAATTAAGAAGTCTTTCTGACATCACCTGCAACCATTATAACTTAATTTATAACAGAGGTACATGACATTAGTACATGGCATTATTGATATATAACCTTAAAATTATGAAAAATCAAAGTTTATTAGTAGTTTTGCTGACTTCGCTGAGCCTAACAGATCATTGGGTGATATCAGCAAGTTAAATTTTCATCTGTTTGACCTGCCTGAGCTAGATTGATTGCTAATGACAGCCAAAGACAGCTTATAATATCAGCACACAAGCATATCCATCATGTGATTCTGCTGTGACTGTTTGATTGATAACATTAGTAGATTTGAGATCAAATGCAGGCACACTTGATAGAAATATCAAGGGCAACTAGTATTGTTCCTTGCCAAAAACTGGAAACCTGAAAATGCAAGTCAAGAGGCCTTTGACAAAGGAAACATGGGCAACACCTCTCACATGATATACAAAGCAAATTAAGAGGCATAGACGCACAGCTGTCATAATCTAAGATGATGAGCATAAATCTAAAGAAAATAATCAAGCACCATTCACCTTGTTCATGTTTCAACTACTTTGTTTCAAGAAAGAATAATGTGATGGTTGATGCCAGTCTTCGGGTTGTATTAGTCATAACTTTAAAACTTAGACTCAGCAAAAATTCAGCAGCCCAAAATTTTGACTCAGACTTGGGTCCTGGCAAAACTTGGCAAATTAAAAATATATATAAATTCATAAAAGAAATTTAAATGACATATAAAATACTGTTAAAATTTCATAAGAAATGAATTTAAAGAAAACATAGCTAGGATAATTATTGAAAAATTATTCAAATACATGGATATGGATTTTTTTTGGAAAAAGTTTTGAACAAAAGATTTTCTACTTGATCATTCTGCTTGATTAATTTTGATTAGGTTTGTCTATGTCATATTTAAATTATTACTCTTGTTTCTGTAAATATAAATATTTGTTAATTTAAAAATTTTCATGTGAATTATTATGTTCTTATTTCCTCTTCCAAAAACTTGTAGGCTTTCAATGCATGCACCATTTCATGTTTCTTTGATTTTTTTAATGTTACCTTTCTGGCAGTTTTGTGGGTCCTTTTATTTGGCTTTCAAGTGGTCTCTTAAAAGGGAGTCACTGGATGCCAATCTATTTTCAATTTGCAGTTCTTTAACCAATGCAGAGCTTCCATTATTTATGCTGTTAAACAAGAAAGAGTGCCTATACACACTAGTAAATGCATTTTTGTGTCTGCTATCCTTTTGTGAGGAGTTTGATTTATGAAAGTCATTTGAAAGCTGTTTGTAAGTGTAAGTTTATTCTCATATGATTGTACTTTTGCTATGATTTGTAGGGTGGGCTTGAGGAGATTCTTTTAGCGTTGGATGACAATCAAAAAGTGGTTAATTCACATGTTGATCAAGCAAATCAAAGGAAGATGGAAAGACATCCAGGCACAGTCGTAACTGTGGTGATTTTTGTGGCATTTATAATATGTACCTTTGTGGCATCTATCAGACTGAGTAGAAACCGCCTGGTTGCATATCAGTGTGTTGACCTTAGTAGCATGGGATACACACCTCCGATGTTATAGACCGTGTACTTCAATTGTAAATCTTTCTTTCATGTGTACCAAATATTAAGCTAGAAAACTTGTACATTATGTGAAAATATGGATGAATCGCTCAAAGATTCTTGTTGATACCAGACGAAAAGCACTCAAGCAAATATCAAAAGCACAAAAGAATGTTATAGGCTCTACCATTATCCTTGTCAGCCTCTAAAACTCAGCAAAGCATATAGATTTTGTATTACAAAATTGTATCATCCATGTTCCGGAACACTTTTATGCTCTAATATAGGGTTGGACACTTTTTCACCTTCCATACGCCTCCTCTGGTTCATGTGATGGGAAATCCCCCCTCTGTGTACACAGGATGTGTTGTGAAACTTGTAGGACTGTCCAGTTTGATTCAGTACATGCACTTTGGGGTTTGAGACCTGAGGTTTGCTTCCAGCAATGAACTGTCTCTTTCTTCATTCCCTCTCTTCTGGGATCTATGTTGCTTAAAGTTGTGAGTTCTGTAAACATAGAAGTTAATGCAACACTGCATGGGAAAATGATCGATGGCATCTCTACTGAGAAGCTGTAATATTAATTAAATGTGAAGGACAGAGTTAAATTCTGATATTTGAATACCGTATGTTAAATATAACTATAGACATGTAGTTTACGTTTTCTGTCTCAAATAGGAACATGCTTGAAAATAATTCGACACATAAATCCTTTTTTCAGAATCTCCATCTTCTGTCTGTCTCAAATAGCAACATGCCAATCTTCTTTTGTAAGAGATATGCCACTGCATCAGTTCATTATAAAGGTTAGATTTTTAGCAGAATTTGTGAATAATCAAATGTAAATCTTGATTAGTGTTGGGAATGATTCGAGGAAATAGGAAGATGGTTGCAATTATTGTTAAAACTTAAGACATGTGACAGAAATAACAATTAATTTTTTGGTTAGCTGTCTGTTGGTTAAACCACTATGACTATATGTGGTGCTGTATATATAAACGTAAGACACAATCTATTTCTTTTATATTGGTTAGGACACAAAACAATGCAGCCTTAAAACTTTCAAAACTAAAATTTGCAATATTGTATATTGAAGGGTATTTACACAATTCACACAGTGTACGACTGTTGATATAGGTTGATGGATATGTTACACTCGAGATATAGAGCAAGGGGACTTTGTTTTTCTGGTTTTGATTTTGTTAATAAGGCAAAAAAATTAGAGTGCTGAGATAGACGTTGATGCAAACAAACTACAAATGACTAATTCTGTAGGCATGAATTGGCTCCTTGTCCATTGTGGCCACAATATTCTTAACATGCCATTTGTTGCAGTCTTTAGTGTCCTAGGTATCCATGTGAGTTTTCAGTTCCTTGTATTGCAGGCGATGGATGATGTAATATGTTTGTAAAAGATTTTGGCTTTCACTCCTTACCAGACCATTTAATTTGAATGGTTAGCAGAATTTTCAGCTTTAGCTGCAGCCTAAGCTCAGCTTATCATGTATTTGTGATGCTTAATTTTCGTGTGTATTTATTCTTTGCTGATAAAACAAATGAAGATGATTGCATCTACTGCGGCTGTTTCGTGTCTTGACTGAGGAGCACCAGTGTGCTTACTTCAGTTACTTTGGCGTTTCAGTGGATGATACACATTTTTGGTCCTTGTATTCAGATGGAGAATGTGATATAAATATATGAGCTTAAATCATAATTGTAACTAAACTAGGAAGATGCAGCACTTTTCCTTCCATGTGTCTATTACACAATGATATTAGATGAGTTTATGCAGATATTTGTACTTACGCTTCAGTTCATGAAATTTTAGATTATGAATGAATGAATGAATAGCTTTTAAAGTCCACAAGGTTAAAAATAGCCCATGGGACCACCAGCCTAGCTGTTTTAGTCTTCTGCACTTCAGATCTTTGCCTGTTCAAAGTGATGATGAGCCCCCCAAACTTCACAACATTCTCTTCGCTGAATAAGCTATGCCAAGAAAGAGTTGTCCAACTGCTGGAATACTCGTCCCTGATGTCCTTGAAAGCCTCACACTCCATAATAAAATGTTTTTCCAATTCAACTGCCCCAGTATTGCAAAAAATACAAACCCGTTCCTCCCAAGCTTCTTTAGGCTTTTTCCACCGCCCTGTTTCACACCGGAGTTGGTGAGAGTTAGTTCTCAATTAAGCAATAAGAATCTTGGAGAGTTACGTATGATAAGCAAACGAAGCTTGGAGATTTTATTTTGAAACTAAACATTCATCAAAACAATCATTCAAAAATGTGTGTTACTAGAAATAGTGTGTTAAAAATCCTCCCTCAAATTTTTCCCATTTTGATATATTTTTTGGTGTACAACTATTAATCATTTAAATTTGGTCATGATTCATTACTTTTTTTTTGGGCATTTCAATTGGGAAGGGTTTGATATCGAAGGTTGGCCTTAATAAGAACAATTCCAAGATCAGACTTCGCAGTAAGGATTTCATTGGTTCTTAAAGGCATATAAATCGCCACCATCATATTCATGTTTTTATGCAATAATTCAGAATTAAACCAGAAAACGAAATGTAAACAAGAAGTTTTCTATTCTAAACTAATACAAATTTCAGATAGAGGAAAAATAAAGCTCAAACAGCAGCATTCAATGAATAAAGTTAACAAATATGAACTGCATGGTGAAGTGGATTTGGTAAAGCAAATTTGCTCAATAGATTTGAAATGTGATTGCTCAAATTTTATCCAGATAAATTTTGGAAGCTTTGAAGCTTCATCTATGGTGGAGGTTGTTTGGGACAATTTTCTTTGGATCAAAGAGAAAATGGATGACTATGATTAAGTTTGTTAAAGATGAAAATATGGGATTATATTGGCTAAAAAGATAAAAAGCTATAAAGAATTAGTTGCAAATAAAAATAGGAGGGAAAAACAATTAGTTGGTCATTTATTTTTGGAAATGGTTGAGGAAAATTAGGTTAATTAAATAATACATTAACAATGGGTTAATTAAATAATACAATTATTTAATTAACTAATAATGGATTGAATTAATTAAACAATATAATTATTTAATTAATTAGTGATGATAACGTTAATATAAAATTTAGGTGTCTACATTTGCCCCTATAAGAAATAGTGGCTTTTCAAAGAAAGTAGAATAAGACAAAGATTAAATGTAGAGGACGCCTCAAGTGGCATGATGTTTAGAGAGATGCCCCCTCGAGATGGCATGTAGGGATGAAAGATATAGATGGGCGCTCAAAATGAGAAGAATGGATGGGTGAAGATCAAAAGTGATAGGCAAACGTGAAAATGAATGTTGGTTTAAAAAATGATGAGTATGGATAAATGTGATGATGAATGTTGTGAAACATGCATTGAATTTCAAATGTTTGAGCAATATGATGTTTGTTGTAACATAGGACAGTATGCACCATGGTATAAGGAACTATGCTGGCATTATGACATGCATGAAAGATTGACCCAAACGAAAAAGGTTACGAGTAGGAATATGCCATATGATACTGGTGTTATGAAAGATCATGATGTGGCATATACTGCAAGAATTGTCATAGATGCAAGACTAAACAATAAAGCACACAAGCAAACATGCACAAAAGGTGAAAAAATAAACATGATTTTGCCTCTGGTCAAGTGAAAAATTGAAAATTGATTGATGATAATAGCATTGTTGATTTTGGAACTATATATCCTAAGATCAATGTGAGAATTAGGAATGATACATCCCGATAATAATGATTTGTTTAGAGTTGGTCAAGGCTTGTAGCAAGGCTAGGAACAAAATTGATGGATGTGTTTAGATGTGCTATATTACTTAACAAGATCTGTGTGGAGTGGGATTGCTTTGCATTTGGATGGATTATTTTGGGATAACCTTTTGCATGTAACCAATAACAAGGTAGCAAGATTTGTGTGGAGTGGGATTGCTTGAATTTGGATGGATTGTTTTGGGATAGCCTTTTGTGTGTAACCAATGGCAAGGGAAAACCAAGTTAAGAGATAAAGATGAAAGGAGGATTGGATGGAATGATTAAAGGATTGTAAATAGTGGATGAGATGGAGTAGTGTCCAGGATGGATTGATGGAGGGGTTTAGTTTGTGATCTTCAAGGACTATGTCTCATAGGAATAACATGACCCACTCTATATATGCCACTCACTATGCTACGCTACAATGGTTGCATTATAAGATTGGTTGCAAAAAGATTGGGTACATCAAGAGGTGTCCAAAGCATGTTTCAACATTGTACCCTTGTCCTTATCAAGGTCGAAAGAGGGGATGGAGGATGGATTGAGTATGATGGCATGGGCATGCGGATATGATGGATGGGTATGATAAGGATAAGAGAAGCTTGCCCCCAAGTGTAGGGTTCACATAGATGGGTGACTTACACATGATGTTTGAGAATGGATTTTTATCATGGTACTTGTCCAAGGCACCATAAGAATGGTTTTCACTATTGGACAAAAATTTTCTCTTCTTTTTGTTTTTTTATTTTTTATTTTTTATTTTTTCTAATTTCTTTTATTAGGATTTTTGGATTTGGATTTGGGAGGGAATGGATGGATTTGGATTCAAGCATTTATTTCCATGGTGAGCTAATACTATCCCATTTTGAATAATTTCTTTACATGAACCATGTTGTTGGCGCCGCATTCTATGGATTTTGTTGGGAACCTTGTTGATTGCTAAGTTGGCTTCTTCCAAATGTAAACACGGTACCATCATAGCCCCTATGTTAAAGGATGTAGCCAAGGAAAATGGAATGGAAGGTAGGTTGGATGAAGGATGTATCTTGATTATGTGAAAGATTGGATTTAAGGAATGTGAAAAAAAGATATGTTGAGAAATGGATTTGGTTATGAAAAAGAGTTGAATGGAAGGATGGGGTTGTGGAGGCGTGAGTAAATGTCATGGGGCCAAGGCAGATCAGGACCAACAATTGCACACATCATGTTGTATTGGATTTCTTTGGATAGGATGATGGATTTTGAAGCTTTGCATTTGGGATTTTGGGTGTGTAGGATTCTGGACTCATAGGGATGCTTAGATATTGGGATTTAGGGATCCAAATGGATTGTAGATTTTTAGATAGGATTGGGATCTTTGGATTTGGATTTGGATTTTGGATTTCTAGAATAGATTTTGGATGGGGGATGTAAATGTTTGGGGGATGTGGGTATAAGTTTTGGATATTTGGATTGGTGTGGGGGGTTTTTGGCTTTGAAGATGGAATGATATTTTGGAGATGCAGATTTGGATGTTTCATCTTAATGCATTGCTTCTCTTTTCTTTGGGACCTGATTTGCTTTTGTGCTTCCTTTTTTATTTGTGTATTGATGTTGCTTTTTGATCCATTTTGATTTTTGACTTGATTTTGATTTGATATTGCATGTTGATGCTTTCCAACATGGTGATCCTTTGATTCTTGTGGGCTCTTTGCTTCATGTGCAAGTGCATCCAAATTGCTATGAAAGCCTATGGTATGGTCTCATGGGGTAATATTATCTTGTAATAACATGAATTTTGTGATAGCTTCATTATTTTTTAATAAGTCAAACAATGTTTGATTTCGTTGGTCCTAATCAGTGAATTTAGGTGATGGATGGTCAAGGTTAGTGATAGAGATAGTGGTGTTGAAGAAGGGGTTGGTGGAAACAAACTTTTTATAGTTGTTGGCAATATGCATATAGTGTTTTCATTGATGTCAACCCATAGTGATGTCTATCCACAATATGATGTAGAATCGGCATGATGTTTAGAGTTTGGCAAGGTATGTTGCAGAAGCAGATAAGATGGCAGAGTATGTTGTAGATGCAAAGTCATTTTTACTGAAGTCCAGAAGAATGAAGAATGACTTGTAAGCACCCTATCTTCTGAAGCTCATATTGAACTTCCTTATCCTTGGTATGCACCCATAAGTGTCTTTTATGAGGTTGTGGAATAGTGGAATTCTTATCTTTTCATCCAAGTGTATTTGAGAAAATTGTCTAAGGCATGAACAAAGTATTTTTCCAAGACATGGGATCAGTAATTTGCTTCACATTTCTTCACATTGCAACATCTTGGCTTGCAGTTCTAGAATAAGCATTATGAGTCTTCAAGGAGTCTAATTCCAAAGTTTCAGCTCTTAACTCCTTCTGCAATGAAAGTTATAAGCAACAGAGTATCGGACTATGCACATAGAGCTTGGAGTTGCAGAGATCAAATTAGAATGCTCTGCATTCCACCACATTTGATATTTTTGGCATGTGGTCTTCAGGAGATGATCAGTAGTAGTTGAAGTTCACTCTATCCAAATTTTAGAGTGTTTAGTGTTCCGCAAGTACCATCTCTTATGAGCAGTTGGTTGTTTCTTGCTTTATCTTCACTGGCATCTATGTGCATACCTGACCTAAGTGACTTGGTGATTAAGCGGCGACTGTTCATATGGATAGCACAATCATAAGGGTGATTGAAGGGTGTGCCAACCTATTTCAGTGAAGTTCATGTTATGTTTCATCTCCGCAAGTGCATATGGTGATGTTTTGAGGTGTGCATAGGCTGACTTACCACAAGTTACACATTTCATACTTTTGGCCGACCAAATTGATGTTTAGATAGGTTGCGGAGGATATATATATAGATATATTGAAGATAAAATCTTGCAAGGGATTGTAGATGTGAAGGCAAATATAGCAGAGCAAAGTGCAAGATATGAAGTGTGTATATATATATATATATTGAAGATAAAATTTTGCAAGGGATTGTAGATGTGAAGGCAAATATAGCAGAGCAAAGTGCAAGATATGAAGTGTGCAGAATCAATTTGAAGACATATATTGAGCAGAAAAAGCAGACTATATTATCAACATAAGTCAAATGTCTACTTTGTAGTAGTCCATATATTTATTCTTGTAAATCCGAGTGCAGTGAGTAGGATATTTAGGGAGTAGTAGCTTCCTTGGGTTCTACCCTAAATCAAAGGCGTAATACAGGGAGTAGAAGCTTCCTTGAGTTGCAGCCCAAAAACAAAGTTGCAATATTTTTGCAGTGAGCATAATATATTGTGAGCTAACACTCACCATGGTTTTTCACGTAAAAATACTGGTGTCCTTATGTTGATTCTTGTGTTGCATGATTTACTTTTTTCTCCTTAAGTTATTCAGTTTTATCTGCAAATATTTGTTTAAGTTTTAGTGTGTGCTGATTCAACCCCCCTCTCAGCACCTCTTTGTGTTCAACAATTGGTATCAGAGCCAAGTACCTTTGAGAAGCTTAACCGCTGAGGTAGATCCTGCACTTGAACACATAGAATCTGAATCTATGTACAATGATGTATTTGTACCGGAACCATATCTAGAAGCCATGGAAGTTGAAGGTTTGGACTTTGATTCAAATGAGTATGAAGTGGACCTTGAAGGAGAACTCAAGTCAACCCTTGATGATCTAGAAAAAGCAAAATAACTAAAATTTGAGTATGAAGATATGCTTGAAAAGGCAAAGGAGACAATTGACAAATTGAAGACAGGCAAAAGAATCAAAAGAAGAAATTGGCAAACTGAGAACTTTAATAGAAGGAGATAAAGGAGGTGACACTAAGCTCAAGGAGGCAGAAGACATGATTTCCAATTTGAAGGTCATAGTTGAAGAAGGCAAAAGGGTTGAAGATTGCTTAAACGTCAAGCTCATTGATACAGCAGTTGATTGTTCAAAACTTGAGGAAGAAGTTGTGACTCTAAGGAAATGATTGGAAAGAGAAAAATAATAGATTAACAAAGGACAAAAACTGAAAGGAGGATCTAAAATTGTTGATAACATAATTAACTCTCAAAAGCTAGCAAAAGAAAAATCATGCCTTGGTTTTTGCTGTCATGTGAAATTACACATTGTTTGAAGCTAGTTCAAACACTTTAATGACATAATGGGATTGATCTCAAGGTGTGGGACCTTGCAGATGAGATCAAACCTCCAGAGAAGGTTGGTTCCTCTTTCTGAGTTTAAGGCTCAGAGATTTAACTAAATCTAGTGCTACTGCGTGCAAGGGAAAAAGGGGAAGAAGGATTGCTGAAATAAAAGAAGGTGATGCACCAGATTAGGGATGTTCAGCTGCAACTAGCTCAACATAGTGATAATCTCAAAATTGAAAAGAACTCACACAGTCTCATACTAATTCTAACAATGGTCAGAACAGAAAAATGGAGATATGAAAGGGACTGTTTTGTCCACAATACACAACTCACATTAATCAAAAGGTAGACATAGTGCAAGAATGATGAGAGGAAAAAATATCAGTTTGTATTGATTATAGAGGCCAACTAACCATTACAAAAGAGGGAGAATTATGCATTAAAAATAGGCACAGACTAATCAGTTACACTCATAGATGAACTAACAAATTGGAGGCATCAAAGGCTTTGAGCTGAGAACAATACATCAAATCCAACTAGTTCATACAACTACATTACAAAGGTCTAGTCACAAGAATTCTCTAACCTGTATAATAGCCCGAAAGAACAACTAATAGAAATACATTATTTTCAAATGTATTTATAACTTTTCATTCTCATTCTGCTACATTGGGCACTAGATTCTTGGTCAATCCACCCAGGATAGACCCACGTTCCATTAAATTTTGCTCATAACCCCTAAAAATTTGGGATAGAACCCATGCTCCTTAAGGGCCTACAACTCTGCAACAGAGCTTGCCCGCACACATGGGTGCCAGATACATTTAAGAGGGAATGTTGGAAGTCCTTCTGTGTACTTGAAAATCTACTTTGCAACTCACTTGTACCCCCAACATTGAAGAGTTCACTGTTTCAACTACCCTCATTCGAACCTGGTCTATAAAATTTTAATGCTCAGTACCTCTCCTTGAGAAAATGATGTGATTTAGGGAGAGGCAAGCTTTTACAATACTTTAACGTGTTGTACCTTTTTTCTCTATGGCATTTTACGTTCACCATGGTTGGCGACCTTTCTGCATTCATATTCATCTGTGTTTGATTTTTCTTCAGTTGGTGAATTCTTCAGAACCATTGGGTTCCATTTCCATCCCCAGTCCGTCTTCGTAGACTGTTCTGGCTTTGTTTTGCTTTATCAGTGAAATATTATCTTTCATAACCATTTTGGGCTATCTTTTGCCGATATCAGCAAAGTTCCTCTATTTTGAACCTTGGCCACAAGCACCATCCACCCTTTGTTGGTGATTTATCACTTTGTTGAACTCAGCTTGCTTTTCACCTCATATCAGCAAAATGTTCTTTTCTCAAACTTTGGATTCTTTCCTTTTCTTTGCTTTGTTGGCAAAATCACTAGTCGGTGAACCAGGGCCTTCTTGAATCATCTTTGCCCTTATCAACAAAATCAACTTTTCCTGAACTAAACCTTTATCACCTTTTTGTCTCCATTTTGCCTTTTTGCCTTATCAACAAAAGTGGCCTTTGCCAAACCTCATTTGACTCATTTATCCTTATCGATCGACGATTTTGTATCTTCTTGAACCTTGCTTTTGGTCTTGTTTTTCTCTTCTTTATCGGCTTATCGACAAACTTGAAGAACTACGAATTTTTGAAAAGTTTCGCTTTTTACCGATTCACCGATAAGGCTTCCTTTGTTCTTTGCCTTAGCTGATTTTATGTTCTCAATTTTGCCTTATCGACAAAATCATCAGATCTCGAACCATTTCTTCCTTGTCGGCAAAACTTAATTTTTCCGAACCCCTTGCTTTGTCGATTTATTTTTCCTTAGCCAAATCCTTCTATCAGCGAATTTCTTCCTTCTCTTTGCCTTGTCGGAAAAATTTTGACACTCAGAACTCTGGAAGCTTAGTCTTCATTTTGCTTTGTCGACAAAAGTGGCCTTTGCCGAACCATCTTCCTTGGCCAACTTTTTGCCTTTTAGTGCCTTAGGAAATTTTACGTACGTCGCAACTCTTTTCTTCATTCTGTTGGCAAAGTCGCTAATTGGCGATTCTGCTGATAGGCAGACTTAAGGTTCATTGAACCACAAGTTTGTTGATAAAGGCAAACATTCTTCTTTTAATTAGTCAATTTTCATCAAATTCTTCTCTTTGGGTCCCATTTACTTAGTCAATTTTCATCAATTCTTCTCTTTGGGTCCCATTTTCCCTATTGGCAAAAGTGAAGAATCATAAACCTGGTCTTGCTTTCTACTTTGTTGGCAAAAACTACTTTTGCCAAACCTTCTTTTGCTTTCACTCTACTCTTGATTATGTCAGCAAAAGGAGTTGTCAGCAAACTCTCACAAATCTGAACTATTTCATTAGTTTGGTATCCCGCCAATTTCCCGACAAAGGGAAACTTTTCCTTCCATGCCCTAGCCAATTTTGCCCCTTTCCCTGCTTGTTGTCGGCGAATCAACAAACTTGGAGAAAAGTGAACTCACGACAAGTTCATAAAATATGAAATTTGCCGACCAAAGGGAAAAGAACACTCTTCCATGCTTTAGCCAATTTTATGGTTTTTCTACAAGTTTAGAAACCTGAACTTTTGCTAATAAAGACAAAAAGTAGGTAAAAAACAAAGGTAATGGCCTAGTTTTTTCTAGGTTTTTGTAGGTTTTTTTAGAGGATTCTCCATAAGAATTTTTGGGTATTTTTGCAAGGTTTATATACTAAAAATTGAAGGATATTAGGCTTACCTCCTTCTATTTGGGCTTTCTTTGATCAGATTTCTCTGATAGAAGAAGGGGATTCTGGAATATTTTAGGCTGGGCAAAATATGACAACATTTTGGTGACTTTGCATGGGTGTTTGCCGGCTAAACATAGGGATCCAACTACCTTATACAGTCCATTGGGCATAGGGTCAAAAGAAAGTAGCCTCATGACCAAAACAAACTGAAACTACCTCCCAAAAATAAGAAAACACAACAACAAGGCAAACATTCTCCTAATGAGAAACGTGCCTATGCAAAAGCACTTATTGAAGGGAAACCTAAAACAGAAAATAAATCTACTCTAAATATTTACAAGAATCTCAACACCAAACTCAGAAGTATGGTTTGAGATGAATCCCATTTACTAGGATCAGAAGTTCCTCACCAGTTAGTTTGGATAGTTGAAAGGCATTGACATGCTTGCAACTGGTGATAATATAGCCCGACCGCTCCATATAGCATCAAATTTGGAATGTCTTCCTGCCTTTGCCCTATCTTCATCCCATTTTAGCACCAAATCTCCCTCTTGGAAAACTCTATCAATTGATTTTCTGTCAAATATCCTCTTGACATGTTCTTGGTGTGCTTCAAGGTTTTTCATGGTAGCATTCCTCTTCTCTTCGAGCTCCATGATCTTAGCAAATCTGGTTGTCATGGCATCATTTTCAAGCCATTCTAACTACTGGGCCAGCTCAAGGGATGGTAACTCTGATGATAATGGAAGCCTTGCTTCCTTCCCATATACTAGCATGAAGGGTGAATTGTGAATGACCCTCTTAGGAGTGATCCGATCAGCCCAAAGAGTTGTCTTTGACTTGGCATGTCAAGTTCTCTGATTGTCATCCACTGTCCTCTTGATGATTTTGATCAGATTTTTGTTTGTTGACTCAGCCAAGCCATTTCCTTGGGGGTAGTAGTTGGATGATGTTTTCAGATAAATTCCATAGTTTAATGCCCATTCACTAATTTTTGTGCCTACAAAGGCCTTAGCATTTTTAGAAATAATGGTGGATGGGAGACCAAACTTAGTAACTATACCTTCAAAAAAATCTAAAGTGGAGACCTTTGTGGCATCCTTCAATGCAACTACCTCTGTCCACCTTGTAAAATAGTCTGTGGTTGCTAAAATCCATTTGTGCCCAACACTAGATGGTGGGTTAATAATCCCAATGAAGTCTAAACCCCATTGGGCAAATGGCTGGTCAGTCTTAATTGGATGGAGAGGAAGAGTTGTAAGCCTCTGTTTGCCTACAAAGAATGCACATTCTTTGCAGCTCCTTACCTATTTGTGGGCGTCTTTGAATAAATCAGGCCAGTAGTAACCAACCCTCATAATCTTAACAACAATTATTCTTGGAGAATAGTGGCACCAGAAGGGCCATTATGAAATTCTTCTAAGACCCTAGAGGTTCGATCTTGAGTAATACATCTAAGAAGAACTCCATTGATGTCCTTCCTAAACAAAAGACCATCTACAAGAACATAAGGGATGGACTAGAGTTTGAAATACCTTCTTTTTGCTGAGTCTAGTCCATTAGGGCATCTTCCTGACTGTAAAAAAGTGACCATATCATGATACCAGTTAGTCTGGGAGTGGGAATTAGTTGGTTGTGTCTGCCCTTGGACACATACAACATCATTTATGTCTTTAATGCCTGTTGCCATCTGTTCATACAGGTCCTTGCCTCTAACCAGCTTGGTAATATGGATGTCTATATCATATTCCATCACTTTAGTTATCCACCCAACTCTTTTTCATTGACATCCCTACTCAGTAGGAACTCTTTGACGCCAGGGTGGTTTACCATCAGTTGTATCTTGCTATTAGAAAGCATATGTCTGAACTTCTTTAGGGCTTTCACTATAGAAAACACTTGTTTTTCCACAAAATCATACCTCTATTCATAATCTTTGAGTGGCTGACTGAAGAAGGCGATTGGCTGCTCTAGCTTCTCTTCATTTTGTTGTGTCAAGACAGTTGATATACCTTCTTTGCCTCCAAAGGCATAAAGGATGAAATCCTTCTCATAATTAGGGTTTATTAGTGTAGGTGCCTTAAAATGGCTTGTTTGACAGCTTTAAAACTGTCTCTACCTTCCTTGGACCATGTGAAGGCAACATTCTTTTTTAGCATAGTTGTGAGAGGTTTTGCTATTAAACCAAAATTTGGAATGAACCTTCTCACGAAGTTGATCCTTCCTAGAAAGCTCTGCAGACCTTTCTTATGACTGGGAAGAGGAAGAGATAGAATGGCACTTGTCCTTTCAGGATCAATGGTTAGTCCTTCTTTTGAGATTGGATGTCCCAGCAATATGCCTTCTGGGACAAGAAATACATATTTTTTGGGATTTAATGATCCCATCTTCTCTACATCTTTCAAAGACCTTTCTTAAATGACCTAGGTGGTCAGCTGCATGCTTAGAATACACGGTCAGATCATCAAGATACACTAGAATAATATCATTAATCAGGCCTTTAAAGGCCAAATCTATTGCTCTTTGAAAAGTTTCTCCAGCATTTGTTAACCCAAAAGGCATTTTTTGGTAAGCCAAGGTACCCCATTTGGTGGTAAAGACTATTTTATACTGGTCTGATTCTTTTACAAGAATCTGATTGTAGCCTGAATAGCCATCTAGGAGTGAAAACCTTTCAGCTCTTGCTACTGTTTGTAAGATTTGTTCCATAGAAGGAAGTGGGGAGTGGTCTTTAATGGAGGCTCTATTCAAGTCTCTAAAGTCTACGCATAATCTTATTTCCCCACTCTTCTTCCTAATTGGAACTAAATTTGCCACCCAAGAGGAATGTTTGATGGGGTAAATGCTCTTTGCCTCTATGAGCTTGGATAATTCTTTTTTCATCAATGGCTCTATTTTGGGATTGATGGGCCTTTGCTTTTGATGGACAAGTTTTGCATTAGGGTCCAATTCAATGGTATGCTGGATTAAGCCAGGATCAAAACATTTCAAATCATGATAATCCCAAGCAATTAAATCATCAAATTCATTACAAAGCTCAATAAAACCTTGCTTCTTAGCTTGTTTACATACCTTGCCATGCTTGAGAAATCTGCCTTAAGCAATTCCTACCTCTTCATAATCCTCTTTTTTGACAATCATATTCATTTTTTCTTTCTTTGGCTGATCGTCTGCACCAAATATATTTTCTAAGGTGACTAGTCCCCTAGGCAGCTTGTTGGTCTTTAGTTGGATCACTTGGTTTCCATACTACTCTTGTAATATTGATTGGTTCTTGACATCATACTCTGCCTCATCTTGCAAAAAATTTACAATTTGCTAGTTATTTTCAAATACTTGCTAGCTTATGATGTTATCAGACACAACATGCCTAACAACTTTTACATGCTCATCTGAATTTTGTTTGACATTTTGAGGAATGTGAAACTATGCACCAACTAGGCCAGTCTATCAGTTTCCTTGTTTTTCCACATGGGAACCCCCTGAATGTTGAAGGCATCAAAATCTTCAATTAGGTCCCAGACCCTATGTTTGTATGACTTTAGCAAATCATTCCTTGAAGCATTGAGTGATCTGACTTGGTGAACAACCATCTCGTTGTCACCAAACACTTCCAAAATTTTATTCCTCTTTTTTGAGCTAGTTGTATGCCATAAATCGAGGCTTCATATTCAACTACATTGTTTAATACAACTCTAAATGAAAAGAAATAATTTTCCTTTTGGGGTGAAATTAGTACCACTCCAGCACCTACTCTATTTCTGCTTCTGGAGCCATCAAAAAATATTTTCCATATCCCGCTTGGATCTGTTGTTATTTTTTCAATATTAGGGATGACGACATCATCATCGTAGATATAATAAGTACCCAGTCCTGTTTCTTCTATATGAGCAGGAGTGTCAAACTGAAAATAGTTTGCCCACTCATCAAGTAGTATGTCGGGGATCTCCTCCACTGGAGTGGCAGCCTCATGCCTATTGTTGTTGTCATCCTCCTCTAACTCATGGATTATACAATTCATATTAGTGAGATTAGGGGAGTAGGGCTCTATATGGTCATTGGCAATAGGCTCAGCTTTGATGGTTACTTTGGTGCCATACCTAGTTCTAAATAGCATGTGGGACCAATCAGAGGATAGGTACCCACCTATTTTGGCTGTAAAGTCCCTAGATAGGCATATGCCAAAGTAGGCTAGGAGATTAATGACATAAATATCTTGGGAAACAGAGCAACCAGGACATGCATGCAAAGTGAGTTTTAAATCTTTAATAATACCCACTGTTTTAACAATAGTGCCAACTAATTGTACTACCCTTTGTTCACAGGCTCATAATCTATACCCAATCTGTCAGCTATGTTTTTGGGCATGATAGAGGTACCCATCCTAGAATTTATCATACAATTGTGTAACAATTTGTCACCAATAATTAAAGAAACATAGAATGGAGGGGGCTTACTAGTCTTGCTTGTGCTTGCTTCCTCCTTTTCTGGTTGGCATAGGCTGTTGTTATATGGAGCCTAATCAAACTTGGAGGTTAAATTTTCCCCACTTTTATTGGCGTAGTTTCCCCCCAAATTATTTAACGGGGGAGTGCAGCGTTTGCCTATTATTTTATAAAGGCGTCGGGAGTTATTTTTCTATTGGATGACATAAAAAAACCCTATTTTGTAACCAACATAAGGCTTGATAAAAGTAGATAAGGGTTAGGGTTTCCGTTGATATTGTATTGTAGCATTTGTAGTGGTATTGAGTTGCAAGGATTGCTGGTTGTAATCGGTTCGATTGCTGGATAATAATATTGGACTCTCTGTTGGTGGATGTAGCTCGAGTTTGGGTGAACCACGTTAAAATTGTCTCTCGCTGTTATTATTTATGTGTATTTTTCATTCCTCTGTTTAATCTTTATTTGCATTTAATTGATATCTTCTACATGCAATTCCTAACATAGGCTTGTTGGGATCGGGGCCTTTTCTTTCGTTGCCTCTACAACAAGTTGGTTGAATCTTGTCAAAGCTTCCTTCAACAAATCTCTTTATGCTAGAATCAACAGTGTCCCATGTTGTGACACTTATATTGGTTCTTTTCATTTGATCAACAATACTGAAGGGGATTTAATTGCCCTTCGTTGATGCTTTCATAACAACAGGGTCGATTCTTGCTTGCTGGCAGACCCCTGTTTGTTGTAACTACGCTAAACTCGCTTGAGTTTGTTGTAGCGGTTCTGAATCTGATTGTTCAACAGAATGATTTGCACATCTTGACAGAATACTAGTCATTTCTCTTTCATTCACCGTCGTTTGAGACTTATGGGAAGAGGACGTTTGTTGTAGTGGAGCTGTAGGTATTGAGGTGTCCTTAATGACTCTTGTCTTGGCCCTTGTGTTGAATGCAATTGGGCCTATTCCCTAATTTACACCACATAAATAATCATGTATCTAATTCATCAAGGTAGCACTATTTTGCATTTGTTCATGCTCACTCGTCATTTCTTGACTGACACTAGTTTGTTGCTCTACTGAAACTGATTGATTTTATGTTGTCAAGGCTTGACTGAACTATCTGCTTTGGCACAAATTTTGATTGTGTGGCTAATTACATGTATAACACCAATCATTATCTTGAGCCAAATTGTTATGTATGGGCACAAGAGGCCTGGATATACTAGCAACATTTGGATGCACATCATTCAATGGTTTGATGTAGCTGGGCTGATTTTGCCTCTATGCATTACCCTGATATGATGGTCTTTTCTATGAGGATTACAACGCCATCAACCTTGTAAATCCTATGTAATTAATCACTCCTAATATTGCTTGTAAATCACCCATAAGGGATGAAAGGTTTCACCAACAGTGGTCTTGTTTCGGCTACATGTTTATATTCGGTCCTCGACCCTCATTCGTCCACAATGGGGGGTCGTAGGGGGTTTCCCCCCTGTGTGGGGTCTGGGGGGATCATCCCCTTGGGGGCCACGTGCCCCTATGGGGGTTTGGGGGCAGCGCCTCGGAAACCACATTTTATTTGATATTTTATTATTGTGAATCTAGACCGTTCGTCATTAGGTCACAAATCTAACGATCGATATTTTGTTGGTTATTTTGCCCTAGAAGGCAACCCCCTTTTATAAGGATATTTGTACTACATTTGGTATCAGAGTTGAGAGTAACGAGTGTCGCTGGATTGAAGACTGAAGGAGAGAGGAAGTGCATCTATTGTAATCTCATATATTTGAAGATAATACAACTTGGAGCCTCTTTTCTTAGTGGAGTTTTTTACCCAAAAGGGTTTTCTCCATGTTACATACTGTGTTGTGTTCTATTATTAATGCTTGTTATTTTTGTGTAGTGGGTTTTAATTTCTGCTACAATCTCCATTGATTCTACATTGTTTAGAGGATAATAAGGTTTGAATCAAATTTTTGTTGTGTGGTTTGCACCTTCATTTCTAACATTTTCTACTGGTAATTCTGATTGAATGGTTGATGTGTCTAATTAGAGGGCTGATATGTCTAATTAGGGAGCTGATATGGCTTGTTTGATTGTGCATGTTGTCTTCTCTCTAGCATCAATTGATTGATCAACATTATTCTCTTAGCATCCTTATCCTCTAATTGCTCAATTGTAGGTGTAATTAGAGAAGCAACAGAAGTGGCGATGGGAATTGGAGCCACAACAAGCTGAACAACAAGGGCCTCTAGAAATAAAGGCATTGGTGGCCTTGGGGTGATTTTTCTAGCCTGAATCAGACAATTTTCTACCTTGATTGTTGTATCATATGCATCAGTTAACACTGTCCCTCCCATTGATTGAATCATAACAGCAATGTCAAGATTCAAGGATTTCAAATAGTAGATAAATGTTGTATTTAGGGAGGGCTTCACCAACAATGGGATTTTGTCCCACGTCTTTTGGAATCTATAATTGAAGTCCACCATATATTCATGAGGGGCTCATTTGATTGTGGCTAGTTGTTCCATTAGTGACAGGTGGTCACTCTTGTCCTCAAAATGCTAGCACAGTTTAGTGCCCAGATCATCCCAATTGTGGATGGAATTTGCTTGGAGACCCCTATACCACTGCAAGGATTTTCCCTTGAAAGAAGAGGCTAGGAGTATTACAGCCATGTTGTCAGCAGTGACGTGGATAGAACATACACTAGCTATTCCTAGATATGCTCAGCTGGGGTGATGGAGTTTTAACCGGTAAAGAATGGAATAGCCTTTAAGGCCGAAGTGAGGATATCATCATATTGAGCTAGGTCCAGTGGGCTATCACCATTGAAAGCAACGAATGGAATATTTCTTGCCATATTTTGGATGTTTAAATTGATTCTAGGTATGTGCAAGGTTCTTCTAGAATACTAGAACCTCACCTTGAATCTAGCTAGAGGAGGAGTGGATTGGGCTCCTGATGGAGAGGGTTCTGCACTCCTATTTGCCCTCACAGGGGACCTAGATAACCTACTTCTTCTTCTAGATTCAGTAAAAGAGAGTTCTGTGAATTGGAAATCACCTCTAGAAGACGATCTTGTCTGCACTCCAGGCATTAAATGTTGAATATTCTGGATACTGGATCAACAGAGTCACCAGGTACTTGAATACTTTCACAACAATGAATAAAACTGAGAATAGCACCGAATGCTCAGCTCAGCTTCTACTCAAAGTAGAGTGTCCTACCATGCGTGCCAGAAATTATTGTCATGTGAAATTGCACCCTATTTGAAGCTGATTCAAACACTTCAATGACACAATAGGACTGATCTCAAGGTGTGGGACCTTACAGATGAGATCAGACCTCCAAAGAAGGCCAATTCCTCTTTCTGAGCTTAAGGCTCAGAGATTTAACTAAATCTAGTGCTACTGCTTGCAGGGGGAAAAGGGGAAGAAGGATTTCTGAAATAAAAGAAGTTGATGCACCAGATTAGGGATGTTCAACTGCAATTGACTCAACACAGTGATAATCTCAAAACTGAAAATAACTCACATAGACTCATACTAATTCTAACAAAGGTCAGAACAAAAAACTAGAGATATGAAAGGGACCATTTTTTCCACAATACACAACTCACATTAATCAAAAGGTAGACATACTGCAAGAATGATGAGAGAGGCAAAAATATCAGTTTGTATTGGTTATAGAGGCCAACTAACCATTACAAAAGAGGGAGAATTATGCATAAGAAATAGGCACAAAATAATCAGTTACATTCATAGATGAACTAGCAAATTGGAGACATCAAAGGCTCTAAGTTGAGCACAATACATCAAATCCAACTGTTTCGTGCAACTACATTACAGAGGTCTGGTCACAAGAATTCTCCAACTTGTATAATAGCCCAGAAGAACAACTAACAGAAATACATTGTTTTCAAATGTATTTATAACATTTCATTCTCATTCTGCTATAGTGGGTCCTGGGTTCTTGGTCAATCCACCCAAGACAGACCAATGTTCCATTAAATTTTGCTCAGAACCCCTACAAATCTGAGATGGAACCCTTGCCTTTGACGGGCCTACAACTCTGCAGCAGAGCTTGCCTACATGCATGGGTGCCAGACACATTTAAGAGGGAATGTTGGAAGTCATTCTATGTACTTGAAAATCCACTTTGCAAATCACTTGTACCCCTAGCATTGAATAGTTCACTGTTTCAACTACCCTCATTTGGTCCTAGTCTACATAATTTTAATGCTCGGTACCTCTCTCTAAGAAAACGGTGTGATTTAGGGAGAGGTAAGATTTTACAACACTTTAACGTGTTGTACCTTTTTTCTCTATGGCATTTTTACATTCACCATGGTTGGTAACCTTTCTGCATTCGTATTCACCTGTGTTTGATTTTTTCTTTAGTTGGTGAATTCCTTTGAACCATCGGGTTCCATTTCCATCCCTAGTCCATTTTTGCAGACTGTTCTGGCTTTGTTTCACCTTATCGATCGGTGAAATATTATCTTTCAAAACCATTTTGGGCTATCTTTTGTCAATATCGGCAAAGTTCCTCTATTTTGAACCTTGGCCACAAGCACCATCTGCCCTTTGACAGTGATGGTTTTATCTTCTTGGTTTGGATATTTTGGTTTACTTGACTTCTTTGGGAGTTATTGATGTTACAACGGGATTCCTTGATTGGTTTGGGACCATGGATAATCTTCATTTAGGAGATGGTTATTTTGTTGTCATGGATAGCTCAGTATCACGGTTCAGTGGGAGATTTGACAGCGATATTGATTCCTCATTTATGATGGATGATCTTCTGTAGTGGATGTTGGTGTCATGGAGGAGCTCTTGGTAGTAAGAGTTCTTTGACATTTTTAGTTTTGTTGACAATAGATGGTTATCTTCATGTGATTGGAGATGTTGACATCTTGGTTTACCATGGAGGGCTTCTTTGAGTCTTTGGTTGAGGTGTTGGTATATGATTTGTTAGTTTGACATGTTTATCCTCAATTTAGAGATGTTGATATTATGTCTTGATGTACTCTTGATACTGGTTTGGAGTTTTGGCATGATACAGGTTCTCTTGAGACAGGATGTATGCATTGTTACATGTGATCTCCTTGGAGGATATGGTTAGATCATGATGTCATGATTGGCTTCTTGATTATGCAGATGTGCAGTAGGAGAATTTACATTGATCTTGTTAGTTCTCTTGGTATTGAGTACATTGGTCATTTGCTTGAGAGCTTCATGATAGTGTGTTGTTGTAGTTTGATGCAGGAGCATCCAGTAGTGTAAGGGCAATCTTGCATCACCCAAAAAAAAGATGATTCAAAATCATTGATGTTGATTTCATTTATTTTCAAAATTAGTATTTCTGGTTCCATAATCGCTTGAATAATGTAGAACTTTTAGTTTTTTCCAAACTGCTAAAAATAGCAAATTGCTATTTTTGGAAAGTTTGCATTTGGGCACATATGGAAGTGAAAATTTACAAGAAGCTTCGTAAATGAAATATAAGACCTTTGGTGAAAGAATTAGGCAAAGATCATTTGTGATCTGAAAGATATTAAAGTTCCTGTTTCCTGAAAAACCCCTAAAAATTATTCAAAGTCAAATTTGAGGCACTAAACGGCCCCGTACGACCCCGAAAATGGGCGAAATCAGCAAAGTAGATTCAAAGCATGTAGAGACCTCCGAGATTTCTAGCGCTTCAAACGGTTCGTCAATTGGACACCCGGATCAAAAGTTATGGCTCCCAGAAGTTGACCTATTTTTGGAGGGAGATGTAAAATTCAAAATTTGGCTGGAGGCCGCCAAAAAGGGCTATTAATAACCATTTTTGGGAACCCTTGGCACTATTAGAGATAAGGAGGAAAGTGTAGAGTCAAGAAAAGCTGGGAAAACAAAAACCCTAGCTGATTTGGGGTTACAGATGGCTGAAGGTTTTAGAGTCTAGAGATAGGAAGTTGTAATGTGTTGCAACCTGTGGAGGATTCATCGTCTGATTGCATTTGAGCTTCTGTAATGTAATGTGATTGTCAAAATTAATAAAAGAACATTCCTATTTTCTATGTGCAATTTCTGTTGTTGTGTGTTTTATGATTTACCCCCTTCATCAAGTGGTATTAGAGCAAGGGTTCCTGAGTGTGTAGATAGATTGTCGACTGTGAGGCAGTTTGCACCAAGACCTGAGGTTGTGGGTTTGCTACAGAGATCAAAATGCCTCCACGAATAAATCATGTTGGGAGAAATGCTTTGACTAAAGAGGGTTTTAGAGCCCTGCAAAGGCAAATCAATGCATTGCAAGCGAAGCTACGAAGAGGGTTTGAGCCGAGAACAACAAAAGAAAGTGAAGATGAAGCTGAAGAAGAGCTATTTGAGGAAGAACAAAAAGCTATAGGAGATTCTGTAGAAGTTAGGTTGTTGAGGGTGCCCAGAATTAAAGTTTCTACCTATTCTAGAGATTTGAATCTGGAATAGCTTATTGATTGGATCAATGACATGGAGGAATATTTTGAGTATGAAGATGTGGAGGATCTAGATCAGGTCAAGTTTGCAAAAATAAAGTTGAAGGGCCATGCCATTATTTGGTGGAAGGAGGTCCAGCTAGAGAGGAATAGAAGAGGAAAAGGAAATATTAGCAGATGGGATCAAACGATAGAAAAGCTAAAGAAACAGTACAATCATGTGGACTATGAGATAGAGTTGCTGAAGAAGATGCAAGGATTGAAGCAAGGTAACAAGTCTGTCAAGGAGTATACATAAGAGTTTTATAAGAATACTATCAAGATAGGCAATACAGAGGCAAACAAGGAGAAGGTAACCCATTACATTAGTGGGTTGAGGCCAAGTATTATAGAGGAGTTGAGCCTGGTCAGAATGACCACCATAGAAGATGTGTACCAATTTTCCTTGAAGGTGGAAGAGAAGCTAAATAAAAGATTTGAAAGCAAGCAAAGATGAAGAGGTCAAGGTGGATGGGGTGGTGGAAGACCTTATGGAGGCTAAAATGAAGATCAAAAGAAAAGTTAAGAAGCTGGCAGCAGTTGAAATCAAAGAGGGGATAACATTTGCCTATTGCCCTCGTGACCAAAATGATGGTGAGCAAAGAGGAAGTGGAAGAGGTAGACCTGGGCAAGGACCTGTAAGAGGAATTTTTAGAGGAACCTATTTCTAATGTGGAGAAGAAGTAAATTGAGCATACGAGTGTCCACAACATCAAGGGAGGACAAATAGAAGACCTAAAAGTAATGCATGAGTTGCACATGTAGATGAAGATGCATAGTCTGAGCATTCTAAAGATGCAAAAAGGGGAGAAACCCTAGTTGTCAGAAGAACCTTGTTGAATGAGAAAAAAGAACCAAATGAAGGGAAGAGTTTATTCCGTACAAGGTGCAAGTGTGAAGGTAAGTGTTGTGATATTATTATTGATAGTGGAAGCACTGACAATCTTGTTTCAGAGGAGATGGTTAACAAGTTGAAGTTGACAAGAAGAAACCATCCACATCCATATCAGATTGCTTGGTTGCAGAAGGACCATAGAGCTTTGGTCAATGAGCAGTGTTTAGTCAAGTTCAAGATTGGCGACTACCATGATGAGGTGCTATGTGACATCATACTGATGGATGCATGTCACATGTTATTGGGAAGGCCATGGCAGTATGATAGGTGCACTATCCATGATGGTCATGCAAACCCATTCCCTAACAAAGGATGGAGTTCGTCATAAGTTGAAGCCCTTGAAGGAGGTAGAAGAAAAGGTATGTAGTACTGCCAAAATTTTCTTGGTAGATGGTAGGAAACTTTTGGAGGGTATGAAGCACAAGCATCATTGCTTTGTGTTGATTTCTAAGATCAGCCAGGAGAAATGTGAAGATATACCAGTAGAAGTCTCAGATATGTTGGAAGAATTTCAAGATATTGTCTCTAATAATGTACCAAAAGGTTTACCACTAGTGAGGAAGATAAGTCATCAAATAGATTTGATACCAAGAGCTAGTTTACCGAATAAGGCAGCCAACAGAATGACTCCTACAGAGAATGAAGTGTTGAATAGACAAGTTCACGAGCTGTTAAAGAAGGAACTGATAAGGGAGAGCCTAAGTCCATGTGCAGTACCTGTAGTACTAGCACCAAAGAAAGATGGAGAGTGGAGAATGCGTACAGATTCCTGAGCCATCAATAAGATTATGATCAAGTATAGATTTCCATTGCCTAGAATAGATGACATCATGGATTGTTTTAGTGGAGCCAAGTACTTCATGAAGATTGACCTGAAGAGTGGGTATCACTAGATCTGAATTAGAGAAGGAGATGAATGGAAGATAACCTTCAAGACAAAGAAGGGTTTGTATGAGTGGTTAGAAATGCCATTTGGGTTAACCAATGCACCGAGCACATTCATGCGGCTCATGAACGAGGTATTGACATAATTTTTGGGAAGTTTTGTTATTGTTTACTTAGATGACATTTTAATTTTTAGTAAGACTTGGGATGAACACTTGATGCATATTAGAAGAGTTTTAGAGAAGCCGAGGGAGGAGAAGTTATTGATTAATCTAAAGAAATGTAGTTTTGCAAAGGAGTTGGTATACCTGAGATTTGTTGTCTTAGAGGAAAGTCTTAAGATAGACCCAGAGAAGGTGAGAGCTATCCTTGAATAGCCTATGCCAAGGAGTGCTACAGAGGTATGATATTTTCATGGTTTGGAAAGTTTTTACAGAAAGTTTATCAGGAATTTTAGTAGCATTTGTGTACCCCTAACTGAGACTATGAGAAGAAATAGAAAAGAGTTTAAATGGACTATAGGAGCAGCCAAGATCTTTGATATATTGAAGCAGAAAGTCATAGAGCAACATGTTTTGGCACTTCCAACTTTCAATAAGGTATTTCATGTAGATTGTGGGCTAGTGGCAGTGCCATAGGAGTTGTTTTGAGTCAAGAAGGTAAGCCCATTGCCTATTTTAGTGAGAAGCTTAAAGATGCCAAGAAAAAGTATTATGTTTATGATCAGGAGTTTTATGCAATAGTTTAGGCTTTGAAGAAATGGAGAAATTATTTGTTTCCAAAAGAGTTTTTTTTATAAACTAGTCATCATGCTTTATAATATCTTAATAGTCAAGGGAAGTTGAACTAGAGGCACTTAAAATGGGTTGAGTTTTTGCAGAGTTATACTTTTGTTTTGAAACATAGGAGTGGGAAGTCCAATGGCCTTGCAGATGCCTTGAGCAAAAGGAAAAATTTGTTGACAGAAATGAAGATAGAGGTTGTTGGGTTTGATGAGCTCAAAAGTTTGTATCTTGAGGATCCAAATTTTACAGAGGCTTGGAAATCTTGTATGGAACTGTTGACCCATTTTTCCTCTATCCAGAGTCAAATAGTTCACCTTGAAAATATCATGGACATTCTTTGGAATATGGCCATGTAGGCCTTAAATTCCTCAAATCCTCATGCTTTGCCTTGCAAAAATCCCTAGAATCTCATCTAGAGAATCCTTGCAAAAAACCCAAAAAAACCCATAAATCCTTAGTCTCTAAATGCTTTCCTTCGCAGGATTTTCCATCTTCATACTTAGTCATTTTAGTGTGGATATCCATTTGGTGTCATCCAGATCTTAGCTAATATCCTGGATATTATCAAATGTCTCAGACCTTAGTTAAAATCCCAATATCCCTTCATATTCAGACCTTAATTAATATCCAGATCCTTCTTAATATCCATGACCTTGTGAATGTCCTGATGATGTCATCCAGACATTCCACCTCTGGTATATCATCTTGCAGTGCTAATATCCTCATAACATCATCCAGATCCCCTTTTCGACAAAGTTCCTCATGCCAATGACATCATCAAGATATTCAAGAGGCATATGTATATTAAGTTAATATCCATGTGGATGATGGTTTCTCCATACTACGAAGGTAAATTTGACAGGTGCATATCTAGATATCGCATAGCCCACAGATCGTTGAAGCTGACGTCATGTTCCTTTTGTGGGGCTGCGAAATGAAGACAACTGTAAAGTGTGTTGGCGATGGGGAGCCATGTGGAGGGTTGAGTGTGCTTTCGTAGAGCCCAAATGAAGATGGCCCTTTTCCTTCCGCTTGACTCCGAAATGGCGCCATGTGTAAAGTGCATCAAAGGAAGGCAGCAGTGGGGCCAAAGATTGGATAGTAGTGTAGTGTCGCAGGTGAATCTTGCTCACAAGGAAGATTCCATTTGTTGCTATGAAATGATGACACGTGGACATCCAAATGCTAGTTGACCACAACTTTGACCACAGATATTTCCCTTATCATGAGGAATTTCTACGTGATCCAAAGGGCAAAAGTGCTTAGAATTTCCTCCTCTTTCATTTGGTGAGCTTTTGGGGAGATAATCCCACTTTGAAAATATGATCTAAATTGCATGATCTAGATATGCATCCAGATATTAGGATGGCTACCGATTGAAGAAGGATAAGCAGACTCAGCTGACAAGACACATATGGAGCTGAATTGAAGTGTTGTAAAAGTTTCTCAAATGCAGATATTTGTTGCATTTATGGTTGCAGGTGAGTGATTCTGCATCTCTCATTGAAGGCACAAAATATCTCCCATCTACCCAGGCCCCAGATATTTTCTGCAATGAATTCTTGCAGGCCAACTTTCCTTTTGGCGGAGATATTTTCTGACATAGCCCATGGGGTGATTTATTGTAACCTAATTAGGTCGTTTGGAATCAAACGCTGTATATACATGAATGTAAGATGTAAAAAAGGTTAGAAAATAGTTAGATATCCTTGATGCCTCTGTATTCCAAATAGAACTTTCCTCTGATGTAATTGTAGCTCTTAATCAATACATATGGTGTTTTACTTTTTCATGCTTTTAACTCTGTGTAGTCTTAGAATTGGCCATTGTTTGTGAATGTTTAATTCCTGGCAATTCATTCTTTACCTTTGTTAAAGTCTTCATGATCTATGTAAGTTTTTCAGCTGTAATTCTTTATTTGTGCATCTTAGCTCTGTGAATATTCTTTATTCAAACCTGGTGTATCACCCCCCTTTACTTTCAGTTTCACTCCCTCTTCCTCTTTTCTTATCAGGTGGATAGATTAGGTTTAGTCTTAGGTCATCTAAATTTCTCATTCAATAAAGGAACCAGCCTCTCTATGGAGATTCGGCCTCCCTGTAGGGTCCCATACCTGAAGGTCATCTCAATGTTTCACTAGATTGTTGGAACCCCAAAAGCCTTCAACACTGGGTGTAAATCTATTTGACAATAGTTTTTGGCACGCCCAGTGGGACAGTAAGCATAAGCAATCAAAGAATCAATCTGAGAATCTAGTGTTCTTCTCAGCACTCTACATTGTGGTAGAATTTTCATGCACCTAGAGACTCTACATGTGTCTGGATTTGATCAGTGCCATCTTTTATGCCTGTGCAAACTAGGGTGTCTTTAGGAGGTAACTTTCAATTTATTGAATTATCTGCTACTGCTTCAAGGAGAAGGTCTAGGTTATCTAGGTCTCTTGTGAGAAGAAACAACAGTCTTACTCTACCTCATTCAAGAGCTCAGTCCACACCCCTCCTGTTAGGTTTCAGTATAATAGAAGAAGCTTACATATTCCTAGATTGAATTTGAATATCCATGGGATGGCAAGGAATTTGCCTTTTGTAACCTTTAATGGAGGAAGTCCATTAGATTTGGATGCATACAATGACATACCTGCTGCAGCCCTGAAAAGTGTTTCACCCTTCACGGGTGATGGTTCTATAACCCCTACTGAGCATATCAAAGATATATCCAACATATGCTCGATCCATCATATACAACATGAAGATGTTGCAATCCGTCTCATGCTCTCATCTTTCAAGGGAAGAGCTCTTCAATGGTTCAGGAGCTTGACCCCTACTTCAAAACATACCTAGGACGAGTTGGGATAAGCCCTCTACAAATAGTTTGGAGAGAGGGCAGATGATGTTTCATTGCTTGAGCAGTTGGCGACTATCAAGAGGGCTCCAAGTGAGATGCTAGTAGATTTTAACTTCAGATTCCAGAGGACGTGGGAGAGAATTCCAGCTACCCTCATGCCATCTCCACAAGGTGCTTTCTTGTACTTTTTAGGAGCTTTAAATTTTGATATTGCTGTGATGATGCAATCAATGGGTGCTGAGACCCTAACAGATGGTTATGAATAGCTCTAAAGCTACAAATTGTTTGATACAAGCTGGGAAAATTACTCCCATGCCTCATATCTCACTTTTTCTAGAGCTACCTTCCTCATCCCAGGAACCCATTGTTGTCCTATCCCAGAGCCTAAAACTTCAACATCCTCTCTTTCTTAAGAAGAGAGTGATCTTAAGACCTTAATGTCTAATTTGACCAACAAGGTGAATATTATAGCTATTCAAACTACTCCCAATACTTAGAACAATCTAGCCCAAGAGGTAGATTGGTGCTATCCCTGCAACCAACCTCACAATCAGTCCTCTTGTGCTTTTGGTGCACAAGAAAGGGCTTTGATGGTGTAGAACTTTCACACTCATTAGGCATCATTATCAGAGGTAGCCAATAGCAACCCTAAAGTTCAAAATGAGGCTACCCCTGATGCCAGTATGATGTTATGAATTGTAGAGGACTTCTGTGATGTCAATCAGCCTATGGAGAGTGTTGTTATGCCTATTGCAGACAACATTAGGTCAAAGAAGAGGTAGTTGGAGGCTAGTCTCATGCCTGTTGTGTTACAAAAAGAGCATGTTACAAAGGTAAAGGTGGCCAGTACCACAATTCCAATCCTGAGTAGTAAATCTTCTACTACAAAAGAAACTCCATCAGGCTCAAAGGTGCTTGATCAAGTTGTAGAACAACCAAAAAAGGGAACATGGATTCCCTCTATGCATAAGGCAACCACTATTCCATTGAATATTGTGGAATAGATGAAGAAAATGAATATCACTGTTTCCATGTGGGAAGTAATGTCGATCCCCTCTCATAGGGATCTATTACAAGAAGCTTTGAGGCACTTCCCATCTATTGAGTCAGCAGTATTAGATCCATCAACTAAGCAAAAAGAAAAGGCTCTTGCTAGTCTTGTACAACTAAGTGAAGGACAAGTAAGTATAGTCAAGAAACCATCTCCTTTCTACTTGTCTTTGATCATTGGCAAATTTTTAGTACACAATTGCATGATAGACTCTAGGACTAGTGTTTTAGTCATGCCTAAGAAGATAGCAGATGCATTAGGCATCAAGTATACCCCTATTTCATCAGGAGTATTACAGTTGGATGGCACCTTTGTGAACACTATAAGAGTGATCAAGGGACTGGACTTGACTCTGCATGCATGTCCAAACCTCACTTTCAAACAAGACATTTTAGTCATTAATCTTCCTCCTTTCTTTGCCATTTGTCTGTCAAGAGATTTAATAGCAAAGGTAGGTGGCTACTTTTCTTCTGACTGGTCTCATATGTTATTGAGGACCAGATATGGCACATAGTTCACCATCAAGGCTGAACCAATTTCAGATTATCATGTGGAGAATTATGACCACAGCATTGTGAACCCACATGTGATGATTCAGGGCGAGGAAGTGCATGACTTAGAACTTGCTGAGGCAGAACCTTCACCTCTTCCTATCCTTGACCTATTTTTAGATGAGTGGGTAGGGGATCATGAAAGTTTTGATCCTTATGATACCACTGATGCGACCGACTTGGGAAAGTACATGATCCATGAAGGGGATTCTTCAACTCCTTCTATACTCAAGCTAGATGATGACTCCAATGACCCATGGAAGATATTTGTTTGATGGTACAAAGAACAAGAATGGAGCTGGTGCAGGTGTTTTGCTAGTCTGCCTGACTGGTAAGAAGTTGCATTTTGCTCATAGGTTGCATTTTTCTTGTACAAATAATGTAGCAAAGTATGAGGCATTGGTCCATGACCTATTGATTGTTGAGAAGGAAAATATCAAGCATCTGGAGATATTTGGTGATACCAAATTGGTGGTTAACCAAGTCAGAGAGAGATGTGCTACAAAAAACTAGCTTCTAAGAGCTTATAGACATAGAGTTTGGGACCTGTTTGAGAGTTTTAATGCTCTTAACCTACAGGTGATCCTAAGAAAATTGAATTCAAAGGCTGATCAATTAGTAACAGTGGGAGCTCAATTTTCTCCATCTACAGACTTGTTCCAAGGTCCCACTTAGCATGTGAAAATAGTCATCAGGCCCTCTATTCCTGACAATAATATTCATTGGCAAATTTTTGATAGTGATGAGCAGATCCCATGCTTCATCCATAATGAAGTCGAGCTCTCTTCAAGGGTGCAACCCAAGTTATAAGAATCCTATGGTGATTAGATCATCCAGCTCAAATCAAACAAGTTGCCCAAGGGTCTAGTTACTCTTGAGGCCATCTTTAGCTGTGATGATGAGTTCAGGGGTGAGAAAAATAACATGACTTTCAAGAAAGAGGATTGCTAGAAGGTAACCGTCGCCCAGGACAAGGAGTTGCTCCTAAGAAATGTATGTGGTGATACAGAAGAGCAAGAATTCATAAGACTTGCCCAGAAGTATAATGACATCCTGGCATGGACATATGAAGATCTTAAAGGATTCAATCCGAATGTGGTTCAACATGCCATTGATCTGGATCCTAATTGCATGCCAGTTAGCCAAAAGCAACAACCTGTAAATCCAAAAATTGAGCCACTCGTGAGGAAAGAACTTGCTAAGCTCATACAAGCAAGGATTATATTCCCTATCAAGTATTCTACTTGGGTGGCTAATCTAGTGCCTGTGAGAGAAAAATAGAGAGATTAGGCTTTGTGTAGACTTCAGGGACCTAAATTGGGCTTCTCTGAAGGATCATTACCCTCTGCCCTTTATGGATCAAATTTTACAAACAGTTGCAGCGGATGAGAGGTTTTCATTATTAGCTTCTCTAGCTATAACCAGATCATTGTCAGAGAGGAGGATAGATTTAAGATAGCTTTTACAACCAAATGGGGAATCATGGCATATGCAAAAATGCCATTTAGTTTGTCTAATGCTAGAGCCACATTTCAAAGGGCAATGGATATTGCCTTCAAAGGATTTGTAAACAGGTTCATCTTGATTTATTTGGATGACATCATAGTCTTCTCCAAGAAGGGAGAAAATCACATGGAGCATCTAGAAAAGGTTTTCTAGAGATGCAGGAAGTTTGGGGTATCTTTGAACCCTAAGAAATATATTTTTGTTGTTGGCCAAGGTAAGCTTTTGGGTCATATAGTATCTGATGATGGAATATCCATAGATCCAGATAGAACATCTACTCTACTTTATCTTCCCATGCCTGCTCACAAAAAGGCCTTACAATCTTTCCTAGGGTAGATCAACTTTGTTAGGAAGTTCATTCCTAACTATGCTAGCTTGATGAAGCCTCTAACCCTTATGCTTAAGAAGGATGCGATCTTCAAATGGACTAAAGAGGGGAAGGATGGTTTTGAGAAGATCAAGGAGGAGATTCCCAAGCACCTACTCTCATGAATCCAAATTATGAGGACTTTGTCCTCTATGCATATGGAGGAGAGAATAGTATTGCTGATGTCTTGATGCAGAAAAAATGAACATGGACTAGAGTAGCCTTTGGCCTTCTTCAGTCAGACCTTGAAGGATTATGAGGTTAGATATAGCCCCATGGATAAACATGTATTTGCCATTGTTAGAGCTTTAAAGAAATTTAGATATACGCTAGCAAATAATCATATTAAATTTTTAGTTTCTCATCCTAGTGTGAGAGATTACATAATGGGCATAGAAATTAGTGAAAAGAGAGCCAGTTGGGTCACAAAGATCCTAGAATATGATGTGGTCATCAAAGCCACTAAGTTGATTAGAGGTAGAGGATTGTGTGAACAAGTGACTCAAACATCAGTGAGTGAAGCCAATTCATCTTACCATTTGAATGAGGAGGAACCTACAGCTGAGCCATCAGTTATGAGTTCTTGGACAACATAGATGGCTAGTTTCCTATCCACTGGTGAGTATCCCTATGGATTGAACATAACCAAAAGAAGCCATTTTAGGCCGCAATCTATCCCTTATGCTTTGGTAGATGGTGTACTCTTCAAGAGAAACTTAGATGGAGTCTTACTGAGGTGCATAGAATCAGATCAGGTTGATAGACTTTTTGATGAGTTTCATGCTGGCCCAGCTGGTGGCCATTTCTCTGCTAGAGCTACAACAATGAAAATAATGAGGGCAGGTTACTTTTGGCCCACATTATTCAATGATGCCCATGTATGGGTAAGAGGATGCAAGGAGTGTGCTCTCTTTGCAGGAAAGAAAAGATTGGCAGCACTCCCACTCCACCCTATTCAGGCTGACCAACCCTTCTCATAGTGGGGATTAGATTTTATCAGCATGATAAATCCCTCTTCTAGTTCTGGCCACAAGTGGGTTTTGACTGCAACAGATTACTTCACCAGGTGGGTTGAAGCAGTCCCACTCAAGGAGGCAAATGAATCATCTATCATTGACTTCTTGGAAGAATTCGTCACAAGGTTTGGAGCTCCTCATCCTATTATTTCTGATAATACAAAAGCATTTACTGGTTTTAGAATCATTGATTGGGCTCTTAAGTACAATGTGTTTTTAAAGACTTCATTTAACTATTACCCCCAAGGTAATGGGCTAGTTGAATCTACCAATAAGAACCTGATCATGATCCTGGAAAAGACCATGGAGACAAACTAGAGATAATGGCACAATAAGATTAGATTAGCTCTTTGGGCTAATAGGATCACATACAAGAGAGCCATTGGAAACTCTCCTTTTATTTTGGTGTATGGAAGAGAGGCTAGATTGCCTTTATATTTGGAGCTTCTTGCATTGGATCTGGCTCATCGATTGGAGTTGGAAGGAGAAGATGTAAGTTCTGTCAGAATTTTTGAATTGACTGAATTAGAAGAGAAAAGACAGTCAGCCATGATCGCATTAGAAGAACATCAGTTGCAGACCAAGAATTATTTTGGAAAGAAGGCCAAGATCCAAACCTTAAAAAAGGTGATCTTGTCCTAAAATGGGATGCTAACCAAGCTAAACTTGGAGGCCACACCAAGTTTGATGCACTTTGGAGTGGGCCTTATGTCATCATTAATTGTAAGAAAGCAAATGCCTTCATTCTCTCAAGGCTGAATGGTGAAGTTCTACCAATCTCAGTGAATGGGATCCATCTCAAACCTTACCATTAAGGTTGGTATGAGGTCTTGTACATATTGTTCTAGTTTGTTTCTGCTCTAGGTTTCCCTTTTCCTAAATGCTCTTGCATAGGCTGTATTGTCATTAGGAGAATGTAGGCCTCTTTTCTTGTGTGTTTTGGGAGGTAGGTTTCATTTGTCTTAACCTATTTCATTCCTCTTTTGGACTCCATGTCCAATGGATGCTTAAGGACACTAATCTATTTGTTTAGCAAGCAAACATCCCTGAGAGGTCAACAAAATGTTGACCCATTTCTCCTCTGTCTAGAATCAAATAGTTCACCTTAAAAATATCATGGACATTCTTTGGAATATGGCCCTATAGGTCTTAAATTCCTCAAATCCTCATGCTCTGCCTTGCAAAAATCCCTAGAATCTCATTTGGAGAATCCTTGCAAAAAACCCAGAAATCCTTAGTCTCCAAATGCTTTCCTTCGTAGGATTTCCCATCTTCATACTTAGTTATTTTGGTGTGGACATCTTGCTAACATCATCCAGATCTTAGCTAATATCCTAGATATTATCAAATATCCCAGACCTTAGTTAAAATCTTGATATCGCTTCATATTCAAACCTTAGTTAATATACAGATCTTAACTAATATCCAGATCCTTCTTAATATCCATGACATTGTGAATGTCCTGATGACATCATCTAGACATTCCACCTCCGATATATCATCCTGTAGTGCTAATATCCTGATGACATCATCCAGACCCCCTTTTTGACAAAGTTCCTCATGTTGGTGACATCAACAAGATATTCAAGAGGCATCCAAATATTAAGTTAATATCCATGTGGATGACGGTTTCTCCATACTGTGAAGGTAAATTTGACAGGTGCATATCTGGATATTGCATAGCCCATAGACCGTTGAAGCTGACGTCATGTTCCTTCTGTGGGGTTGCAAAATGAAGATAGCTGTAAAGTATGTTGGTGATGGGGAGCCATGTGGAGGGCTAAGTGCGCATATGTGGAGCCCAAATGAAGATGGCCTTTTTCCTTCCACTCGACTCCAAAATGGCGCCGCATGTAAAGTGCATCAAAGGAAGGTAATAGTGGAGCCGAAGATCAAATGATAGCACAGTGTCGTAGGTGAATCTTGCTTACAAGGTGTGCGCAGCTACGAAATGATGACACATGGACATCTAGATGCCAGTTGACCACAACTTTGACCGCATATATCTCCCTTATCTTGAGGATTTTCTACGTGATCCAAAGGGAAAAAGTAATTAGAATTTCCTCCTCTTTCATTTGGCAGGCTTTTGGGGGGGATATTCCCACTTTGAAAATATGATCTGGATATGCATCTGGATATCAAGATGGCTGCCGACTGAAGAAGGATACGTAGACTCAACTGACAAGACACATCTGGAGCTGAATTAAAGTGTTGTAAAATTTTCTCAAATGCATATATTTGTTGCATTTATGGTTGCAGGTGAGTGATTCAACAGCTCGCATTGAAGGCACAAAATATCTCCTATCTGCCCAGGTCCCAAATATTTTCTGCAATGAATTATTGCAGGCTAACTTTCCTTTTGGCGGAGATATTTTCTGACAAAGCCCATGGGGTGATTTATTATAACCTAATTAGGTCGTTTGGAATCAGATGCTATATAAGTGTGAATGTAAGATGTAAAAAAGGTTGGAAAATAGTTGGATATCCTTGATGCCTCTATATTCCAAACATAACTTTCCTTTGATGTAACTGTGCCTCTTAATCAATACATATGGTGTTTTACTTTTTCATGCTTTTAACTCTGTGTAGTCTTAGAATTGGCCATTATTTGTGAGTGTTTAATTCCTGGCAATCCATTCTTTACCTCTGTTAAAGTCTTCATGATCTATGTAAGTTTATCAGCTGTATTTCTTTATTTGTGCATCTTAGCTCTATGAATGTTCTTTATTCAAACCTAGTGTATCACCCCCCTTTACTTTCAGTTTCACTCCCTCTTCCTCTTTTCTTATCAGGTGGATAGATTAGGTTTAGTCTTAGGTGAGCTGAATCTCTCGTTCAGCAAAGGAACCAGTCTCTCTTTGGAGATTCAGCCTCCCTATAGGGTACCACACCTAAAGGTCATCTCAATGTTTCATTAGATTGTTGGAGCCCCAAAAGCCTTCAACACTTGGTGCAAATCTATGTGACAATAGGAACCTGAAACTTTGGACATGAAAAAATGGTTGGATTTCATAATCCAATATGGCATGTTGTTTAGAGGAAGCCAGTTGTGCATTCTGAGGAGTTCCATGAGAGAGAACCTGATTAAGGAGAAGCGTAGTGGAGGATTAGCTAGACACTTTGGTCGAGATAAGACCATTGCTATTGTTAGTGAACATTATTATTGGCCACAGTTGCAATAGGATGTGAAGAGATTTGTACAGAGTTGCAAAGTGTGTCAGATGGTGAAAGGTGCAAGTCAAAATATAGGGCTATATCAGCCATTACCTGTACTAGAGAGGCCATGGGATGATATTAGTATGGATTTTGTTCATTGGTTTACCAAGGACACAGAGAGAACATGATTCCATTTTTGTGGCGGTGGACAAATTCTCGAAGATGGCACATTTTATTCCTTGTAAGAAGACTAATGATGCTATTCATATTGCAGAGTTTTTTTTTAGAGAGGTGGTAAGACTACATGGTCTACCTAAGAGCATAGTTTCAAATCGAGATACCAAGTTTGTTGGTTATTTCTAGAGGACATTGTGGAATAAGTTGAAGACAAATTTGAAGTTTAGTTCTACACACCATCCACATACTAATGGATAGACGGAAGTGATGAATAGGAGTTTGGGTAACCTGCTATGATGCTTAGTAGGAGATAAACCTAAGGGATGGGATTTGATTTTACAACACGTAGAATTTTCTTACAACAATTATGTCAATAGGAGCATAGGTAAATCACCATTCTAGATTGCCTATGGGAGTAGTCCAAGAAATGCTTTAGAGTTAAGGAAGTTAGACAAGGGAGAAAAGATAAGTGTTGAAGCTGAAGAATTTGCAGAACACTTGAAGAGTTTGCATGAAGAGGTGAGAAAGCACATTAATAAGATGAATATTCAGTACAATGCTAAGGTAGATCAGAAGAGGAGGTATAAGGAATTTTAGGTAGGAGACGAAGTCATGGTTCACTTGAGAAAATAGAGGTTTCCAGTGGGAACATATAATAAGTTGAAAATGAAGAAATTTGGACCATGCAGAATTTTGAAGAAGCATGATTCAGGAAATGCATATGAGGTAGAGCTACCGAGTGGGATCAACATTTCCCTTGTGTTTAACATTGTTGATTTAATAGAATATCATGAAGGTGGAATAGAGGATGAACCAATAGAAGGACAGTGGATTATTCTGGCATCTACTTCAACATAGGAGCTAGAAGAGATCTTGGATAGCCGTGTGGGAAGAAGCACTCAGAATAGATAGTATGAAGAATATCTAGTGAAGTGGAAAGGAAGGTGCGTTGGAGATTCTTCTTGGTTATCTAAGGCAGATGTTGACTATTTGGGGTTTTCCTCAAACACCTGAGATGTGACAAGGTCACTTCTCAAAATTACCTCAGGTGTTTGATGCATGAGCATCCAATGGTGTAAAGGCAATCTTGCATCACCCCAAAAAAAGATGATGATTCAAAATCATTGATGTTGTTTTTATTTCTTTTCAAAATTAGCATTTTTGGTTCCATGAGATTATTCCCATTGTGTCATTAGAATGCTTGGACTATGTCTAAGAAGGGTGCAATTCTATGTGATAACAGTTTCTAGCATGCCTGGTGGGACCAGTATGATGAGCTTTATCATCCATTGAAGGATTTGGTGTGTTCTTCAGTGCATCTTGCCATTCAGGGCCATCTTCACAAACACCATGGTGACTCTGCTGAACAAATCCACTGGTGTAGCCAATCCAAGCACTTAAAGATTCATCAAGGATCATGATTTCGGTAGTATTCCTGATCTAGCTCACTTTCAAAAGCATCTTCATCTACTTGACGACTCTCTTTCTTGGTATGTATCTAGTTTCTCTCTGGTTGCAGACTTGTTTTGCTTTGATTCCAACATTTTTTATGATTATCCAACATTTAGATGCTAAAAATGTCAATTTTTTATGGGAGTTATGGCTATTCCCCTCCACCCAACCAAAATGTAGGCTATTGGCCCCCATACTAGCAATATCAGGCCCAAAACACCTCGAATTTTATGTCATATATCCCTGCAACAACAAAATATCAGCATCCTCATGATGCTTACCTCCCACCCACCCCTACTCAGTCTTCTTGTCAACCTAATAATGCATGTTAGCAAGCCCAAGACGACTACATTAAGCTGCTAGTGATTAAGGAACATCTGGATGCCATAAAAGAGATATGGGGCATAATCTGCTACAGGAACCCTTTAATTTGAATATCAGAAGTGTAGTGACAAGGGTCATTGATCCTCAGCATTTAATCATATTTCATGTGTCAAATCCAGGGCTGTGTCCTTGGCTGTTTGCAATTAGGAATCCTATAGTTGCCAGTTTGTTCAACTAATTCTAATGATCTCTACTGTTTAAAGAAACTACTGCTACTGATCTATCTGCTATGAAGATGAATTCTAGAAATCTTGGAAATAGAGCTAAAACAATGAATTGCTAATGTAGATCTACACTATTCCATACAATTGAAACATACATTTATCTATGAGAAAACAGTAACTTTTTTTCTAAATAGAATCTGAAATAGAATAGCAAACAATCAGAATCTAAAACAAAATAACAAAACAAACAATACTAGCCTTATGCCTTGGTGGTGGGAGTGGGCCCTTGCTCCACACCCTTAGGGCTGAAGACCAAAGCAATAAATCAGCACAAGAAGATGATATCACAATTCACTTTCAGTCCAATTCCATCGGCTTTTGTATTAAAAAAAATGTCTATATCAAAATGAGATTACAATAACAATAAATTTGTTGTCTCTTCTGTTGCCACCTTTGTAAGTTTATATCTAATCAAGTGATGAGATATCACTTACCCTAACTATTAGTTCATCTATGAGCTACTACCAATCTCTTATTCTACTAACTGTTTAACTACAGAGTAAACATTCATGCAATTAAAATAGATTTTGTAGAACAGTAGTCTCACTAAATATGAGTCTTAGTTTCAAATACAACTGGGCAGTGAGGCCCTGAAATTTAGGTATTTAATTAGTCTGTTGAGAACTCATGCAAAATCAAAAAGAAAGATAAAACTTCCAGTAGTTAACTACAGTCTCCATTTGATTACTCAGGTGCTGATTGGGTAATATCTAGAGCACCCCAATTACCACTGGAAGTGTTTACTGGCAGCGGCGCTGGAAATCTACATTTGTGTTGAGGAGACTCTGGAGGTGTGTGCTTCTATCTGCAGCTCCAGAGATATGCTCATGACTTCAGTTCAGCTCCGGAGATGATTCACCCCCTTCTCTCAAAATCTCTCCAATCATATAGGAAAATATTGGAGACTGGTGCGGTATCCATATGTCAACTCCATAGATTATTAGGACCTTCTCTGGAGATAACCAAAATTGTCTTTTCCTGTACATCTACACCTGTAGATTCAAAAAGAGAGAATTTCTACATATTTCCATGAATTCAATACACATTAGTCCTTCAATCAGAAATCATGATTTTAAGTAATTTATCTCTCATTAAACATAATTAGAACAATCTTGTTAATCTACTTTGGTGTAGTCATCAGGATAATGGAATAAGGAGGAAGGAAAAAGGGGTATTTCATGGGTGCTACCTGGCACTCATCACATAGATGATGTGATGGAGATAATCTAAGGGTTCCAATGGGAGTGGGATGAGATTCAGAGGGTCGAGTATAATAGATAGCAAGAGGAGCTTGCTAATCAGGCTCATCTTCAACAACAACAGATAGAAGTAAAGGAAAAGTCTTACTGGGAGCAAATTAAAATGCAGCTTGCAACCCTATCTGAGTAGTGAAACCAAATGCTTGCCGACGTAGAGAGGCGGGAAGTTCAATCAATCCCCTATATTCCCAGTTTTAGGCAGCCCCTCCCTTCCACACCTATTCAGCCTACTGCAGAAGCAACTCCCAAATTTAAAATCCCAAGATTCAGAGGCCCCCAATCCTCTCAAGAAATCCTTCTAGTCCCCATTCCATCTCAGCTTTCTTGTCCTAGCACTGGCTCACTCTGTAAGGATAGGCTAGTTTTTTGGTGAGATGCTGGGTTTTATGAGCCACAAAATGAAATATTTGATGTTGTTGTGAAGCAACCAACTATTAATGAAACCCCATGCACTAGTCAAAACAAAAAACTTAGACCTGTTGTTGGAAGAAATCAAGCCAAATCTAATGGAGCAATAGTGTGTTGAGCATAAGGATAGTGTTGATTTTGGTGCAAGGTTGAGTCCTCTGGACTTTGGCTCATTTGAAGAGTTTTCCCATGTTGTGCACAACAGGAATGAAATCTAAATGCAGAGGTGTGGTGAAGAGTTCCAGTTGCAGAGGCGGCTCAAGTAGAATAATGTGGAGCTACAGTCAAACATTGGGGACAATCTTGATTTGAGGGAGGAAGTAGCTAAAGCAAAGGAGCTGTCCAACTACATTGAAAATGAACAAGGCATGCAAATGGCTTTAGTGACTATAGTTATAGAGCAGCATAGGGGAAGTGTGGCTAATGCCTTGTTGTTGGGAGGTGAAGCCAATGATGACAATAAGGTTCTAGCTCATGACAAGGAGCAGACAACTAGCCTCATTCTAGAAAATGCAGAGGTTAGGGAGGCTAGGATGGATCTTCTCATTCCTACATGCTTTGAGGAGATCGAAGACCTCTTTCAGGATGAGATAGATCTTTTCTGCTCAAGATGTGACATCGAGCCAACATTCCCTGAGAAGGAACATCATAGGCATCTTGATCCTAAGGTGGAGGCAGCCATATTTCCAATTGAGCACCAAGAGCTAGAGCATTTAGACCAGCAAGAAGAGCTAGAATCAGAGTAGAGGCATGAGATCAACCCTATTGATTTGCATATCATCTCAAGGGGATGTCCTATCAGACATCTAGCCCAGTTGGAGACACATCAAGAAGAGTCACCACTTATCATTCTTGCCTCTAAGCATGAAGTTGAGCATTAAAATGAGTGGGATCAACCCATTTTTTCACCTCTTGGCAGTAGCATCAACAATTAGTTCAGGTGGATAGGTGAGTTCATCCCCATTCTTGGGGGAGTGCTCCATCAATTTGTTGTATGCCCATCCCTCCCCACCTCCTATTAACTTCCCACAAGCATGTAAAGCATTGTAAATTATTGAGAAAGGGCAGTTATTTTGAAGAACCAGTTAATGGCTTTGTTTAAGGTTAGTTCTAGTTAGTTAGTTTAGGTGTAGGTTAGTTTTGTTTCTATTTTAGGTTTCCATTCAATAAGTACCCTTGCACTCTATTGCATTCTCATTGGGAGATGCATGTCTTGCTTGGTTGGTTTATTTTGTTCCCGAAGCCATGCTCAGTTATATTGACCAACCATGTTCTTGTGGCTAGTCCTTTGACTCTGTGCCCAATGGATTGATAAGGCCTATGGATCCTAGTGTTTAGGCAAGCAAACACCCCTGCAAAGTCACCAAAATGTTATCCTATTTTGCCCCCTTGGCCAAATAGTCTAAAGATCCATGAGATCCTGGTCTTTCCCCTTTTGAGGATGCAAGCAAAAACATCCAAAAATGGCTAAGTCCCAAAAAATTTAGAGTTTTCCTTGTGTTTTTATGCCTTGTTGGGATGTCAGAGTTCAAGCTTCAACCCTTCACCATTGTCATGCTCAAGGTCCCGAACTCCACTCCTTTTCTGTAGAAAAATATTCTAAGTGTTTCTTTGTCAGACTTCAGAGTTTTGCTCTTCTACCTCTTCATGAGGGTCAAACACTAAAGGCCCGATGACCAACTCCTGATGAGTTTCAATGGTGCACCACGTGGTGGCATGACACAAGTTCTTGATTATACAGAGACAATGTTCTCAATTTATTGTGTGCCATTAACACATGTCTAGGTTCCTCATCTGCATTGAATTTCATGTACCCACGACATGGGCAGACCTCCTATTTCAACAGATTTCCTGGGAAGAGCCATGTGGGCATGATAGAAGGATGTTAGAAGGAGCTTATTGTAGCACGGGCGATGGTTCTTGCATGTTGACAACTCTTCCTTCTTCCATTGCTGCTATAGTGAAGATGAAATGCTATATATGCATGTGTTAAAGATGTACTTTGGGGTTGGTTATTATTCTGGGCTGTTATGCTGCCGAACTTTTTGTTGTCATAGGTCTTGTAATGCAATTGCAAGAAACAATAGAATCTGATGCATTATGCCTAGAGCTAGGCCTTTGATGTTTTCTAGTTGGTTCACCAATGAATGTAATCGATTATTTTTTATCTATTTCTGCTGCACATTGCTCTGCTGTGTAATAGTTATTTGATCTCTATGATAAATATAAATTGAATATTACCTCTCTCATTGTTCTTGCACTATGTTTATTTGATAGATCTAAACTATGTTTTGTGGATAAAACGGTTCCTTCCATAGTTTTGTCTTTATACCCTAACCTCTGTTCAAACCTACATGGGTCTGCGTTATTCTCCTTCAATTTTGAGATCATTACTATGTTATGTCAGTGCAATCCAACACACTAAATCTTGGTGTATCACCATTTTTCCTTTCTGTTTCCCTCTCTCCCTTTTCCTTGGTGATCATTAGTGTAGGTTTAGTTGATTTCTCTAAGCCTTAAGCTTAGAAAGAGGAACCAACCTTCTCTAGAGGTTTGATCTCAATATTGCAAGGTCCCACACCTTGAGATCATTCCCATTGTGTCATTAGAATTCTTGGATTGTGTCTAAGCAGGGTGCAATTCTATGTGATAATAGTCATCATTTGCCTTATCAGAAAAATGTCATCTTTTCTAACTTTGCTTGGTTGTCTCTTTTCTTCTTTGTCGGCAAAATCTTATTTTGCCAAATTCTTCCATCTTCTTTTTGCCTTATCAACAAAATGCTCACTTTCCAAACTTTTCTTTACTCCTTTTTGCCTTATCGGCAGAATGCTCAATTTCTTGAACTTTGCCTATATCTTTTCTTTCTATCTTTGTTGGCGAAGTTCCACCTTTTCAAACAATTTTGCTCGTTGGCTCTATCTTTTCTTCCTTATCGGAAAAATGTTACTTTCCCGAATTGAGTTTGCTCTTTGGTCTTGCTTTCACCCTTATCGGTGAAATGTTACTTTTACAAACCATTTTTCCGCTTCCACTTTTACTTCTTTCTCCTTTATCAGCAAAATTGAATAACTTCAAACTTTTGAAAAGTTCACCCTTTTAACTTTTTCCCGGTAAGGAAATTTTCTTTACCTTAGCCAGTTTTATGATTTTCATCTTGCCTTATTAGAAAAATATGACCTTCTCGTACCAAGCCTTCCCTGTTAGAAAAATTTCATTTTGCCGAACCACTTTTGTCTTAGCTTATTATTGTCATATTTTACTCCACCCAAAATATTTCAAAATCCCTCCTATTAGAAAAATTTGATTAGAGAAAGCCCAAATAGAAGGAGGTAAACTTGAAATCCTTCAAATTTCAATGAATTCCCTTGTAAAAATTCCCAAAAAAACTCCTAGGAAGAATCTGTTGCAAGTATGAGGTTATCCAGTGTTGTCATTGATGTCAACATACTCATATTGCATTGACAAGAAGGATTTGATGAGCTGTGTACTGAGGATATTGAGAAAATTAGTCTCAGTCAGGAACAGTGAAGAACAGTGATGAGAAGAAGGTAAATGTACTGTATAGGATGAGAACCGGAGGATGCGGATTAAAGGGTTAGTAGATATGAGTCTTGAGATGCTACAGTTAAGATTTCAGAGGTCCGCATGAAGATCTGAAGGAGTTGTGGCTACCGGTATAGAACCAGGTCCGGCATGTATCCGGAGGTGACAGAGGATCACAAAAAGGTCCGGTGAGGTCCGGAATTATATTATCATAATCTGCGGATTGGAAGGAGTGTTTGAGATGTCCTTGTGATGTATCATCCTGATTTGTGTATGATTTCAAGGTCCGGAAGTACCTCTTGCATTATGACAGTAGCGACAGACTGTGTTCTTGAAGTTCCGGATGAGGAAGACAAGAGATCCCAGTAAGCAGAGGAAGTGCGGATGTATCCGGACATTCAGACAGGCTTGTGAAGGTTCTTGGATCATGTTTAGGTTGTGTTGTTGGTCCGCATTGATGGTAGAGCCCGGAATTGAAGTTATTCTTCCGGATGAAGTTCTTGCTCTGTGTAGCCGACCGGATGAGTTGTTCATCCTGCGAATGTTCTTGTGATGGCCGACCGGATGTGTTATTCATCTTGCGGATACTCCTATGGTTGTTTGCCGACTTAGATGCTTGTTCCTAAGTCGATGTCTTGTATAAATAATGATTTGTGAGTTCATTTCAGTGTGTGGTGAAAAGATGAGCATGATATAGCGAAGAAAGGTGCGAAAGGCAGAGCAGAGATTGTTGGGCTTAATTGGAACTGATCCGGACATGGTAGAGATGTCATTCTCCAGTTCAAGACTGTGATTTTCATCACTTTGTAGACAGTGTGTCTCCTTGTAGGCAGTGGGCCTCTTTGTGAGCAGTGTGCTCGGGGCAGTGAGCCCTTATTGGCATGTGCCATTCATTTTTCTTTATTCTTCTAACAGAGAATAATTCTTGGGCTAATCACCCCGTGGTTTTTCCCTTAACCGGGTTTTCCACGTCAAAATCTTGGTGTTCAATGTGTTGATGCTTATCTGCTCTTATGTTTATGTATTATGCTTCCATGAATGATTATTTGATATGCTGCTAACTAACAACAGAGAATTAAGTGTTTGAAATAGAAGAAGTTCTATACAACTGATTCACCCCCCCCCTCTCAGTTGTATGCCCTAGATCCAACAATTGGTATCAGAGCTAAGTTCCTCTGACAAGAGCTTAACCGCTTGAGGAGATCCAGGATGTCGTCATACAAGAAGGATAGTCCGAAGTTCGATGGAACCAACTTCACTCTCTGGAAAGGTCGCATGAAGTGTCACTTGGAATGCATGGGAAAAGCATACCTGGGTATGATTTCAAAACCATATGTACCTCCACAAGGTGGTCCGACAACTCTGAATGAAATCACAGAAGCTGAAAACAATCTGCGGACCAAGGAAGCTCTTCTAAGCGCATTGAATGACTCAGATCTCTCGAATGTCATTGACCTACCAACTGCATATGAGATCCTAACTAAACTGGAACTTCTGTATGAAGGAGATGAGTTTGTCAAAAGTGCAAGGTTGCAAAGTTTGAAAGGGAAATTTGAAAGATTGAAAATGAGAGATGATGAAAACATCACTACCTTTATGCCAAGAGTAAATGAGCTAGTATGTGGAATCAGAAATGCTGGTGGAACTTTAGATGAAAATGAGATTGTCTGCAAAATCCTAAGATCCCTTCCTGCTGCCTACAAAATCAAAGTTGCTGCCATTGATGAATTCAGAGCCCACACAACTGTCACAAGAGAACAACTGGCTGGCAAACTAGCTGCATTTGAAATGACCGAGTTTGGAGATGATCCACCCAAGACTGAATCTGCTTTCAAAGCCAGTGCCTATGTGAAAGGCAAACAGAGATTTGATCCGGGTGAAAACTCATCAAGGAAAATGTCATGGTATGATCAAGCAAGAAGAGACATGGAAGAAGAAGAAGCAGAAACAGCTCAACTTGAAGCCCTCATTGCAAAAAGACTGCCAAGAGGATCCGGTAAGTATGAAGGAAAACTACCCTTTAAGTGTTTCAACTGCAATAAGATTGGTCATTTTGCCTCAAGATGTCCGGAAAGATCTGCAAGATCTAATACTCACAGACAAAGGTTTCAAAAGAATTGCTATTATGTTCATGAAGAAGATGACAATGAAGGAGTAACAGATGATGAATCAGAACCAGGAAACAAATCCGGAAATGAGTGGGTGTTTATAGCCATCAAGGAAGAAGATTCCATGCTCTCTGAATCTGTCAATCACAAAGTTGTTGAAAAAGCCTTAGCTGCTCAAGTGGAAGAAAAGGATGATTGGGTTATTGACAGTGGATGTTCTCACCATATGACTGGTGACAAGAATAAGTTCTTAGACTTGGAAAGATATGAAGGAGGAATGGTAAAGTTTGGTGACAATTCTGCTGGCAGAATCAGAGGTAGGGGAACTATTTCCTTTGATGGTAAGAGCAAAACAGGTAATGTACTATATGTTGAAGGATTGAAGCACAATCTTCTCAGTGTTGGTCAGTTAGTGGACAAAGGCTATGATCTCCGGTTCAAGAATGGAAAATGCAGAATCTTTACAAGCTCCGGAACTGAAATTGCATCCGGTACTCAGACAAGAGGTAACATCTTTCATCTGGTTGGTTCAAATAAAAGTTGTTTGTTTGTTCAAATTGATCAGAGTTGGTTATGGCATAGAAGAATGTGTCATGTAAATTTTGATAACATCATCAAAATAAGCAATACTCAGGCTGTGAGAGATCTTCCAAAGTTGATAAAACCTACAAATAGTGTGTGTAAAGAATGTCAGTTAGGCAAACAAAGCAGAGTCTCTTTTAAAAGCAAAGATCAGTCTTCTACCGGATTGTTGGAATTAGTACATACTGATCTATGTGGTCCGACAAGAATCAAGAGTCTGCAAGGTGATAGATATTTCATGTTGTTAATTGATGATCATTCCCGGATGATGTGGGTTACCTTTCTAAAAGAAAAATCAGAAGCCTTTGAGAAGTTCAAAATCTTCAAAGCTATGGTGGAGAATCAAACCGGATTGAAACTAAAGTGTCTAAGGTCTGATAGAGGTGGTGAATTTACATCTGGTGAATTCATTGACTTTTGTGAGAAACAGGGTATAAGGAGACAGTTGTCTGCTCCTAAGACTCCACAGCAGAATGGAGTAGTTGAGAGAAAGAACCGGACCATCCAGGAAGCTGCTAGGACAATGATGTTGGAAGCAAATGTTCCTCAAATGTTTTGGAAAGAAGCTATCAGCACTGCAGTCTACACACTCAATCGAGTTCAAATCAGAAACAACACCGGTAAGACCCCCTATGAACTCTGGTTTGGCATCACTCCTACTGTGAAATATTTCAGAGTATTTGGTAGCAAGTGCTATATTAAAAGAGATGAAGATCTAGGAAAGTTTGATGCTAGAAGTGATGAAGGAATTTTCTTGGGATACTCCACTCAAAGCAAAGCATACCGGTGTTACAATAAGAGATTGAGGAAGATGATAGAAAGCACCAATGTAAAGGTTGATGAAGGAATTGAGAAGCCTTCAAGATTTTATGAGTTTGATGAAGATGACCAAGACAGTGTTCAAGGACCTCAATCCTCTCCGATGAGACAGAGTCAGCCTGATCCGGTAAATCAGGAAGAAGAGTTAGATTTGAATGAGGCTGATCAAGAAACAGCAGTGCTGAATACTCCCAAAATTCCAAGGTATGTAAGACTGAATCACTCTGAAGATCAGATCATAGGTGACAGAAGCAAAGGTGTACAAACTAGAAGGAATATTGCTCAAGATCAGAATGAATGTTGTCTGATTTCAAAGATTGAACCTAAAACAATAAATGAAGCCTGCAATGATGAAAACTGGACCAAAGCAATGGAAGATGAACTGATGCAAATTGAGAAAAATCATACTTGGGATCTTGTTCCCAGACCTAGAGACAGGAATGTAATTGGAACCAAGTGGGTCTTCCGGAACAAACTAAATGAAGCTGGTGAAGTAATCAGAAACAAAGCTAGATTGGTCTGCAAAGGCTACTCTCAAATAGAAGGAATTGACTTTGAAGAGACTTTTGCTCCGGTAGCAAGAATTGAAGCAGTCAGATTACTTCTTGCATTTGCTGCCTTCAAAGACTTCAAGGTATATCAGATGGATGTCAAGTCTGCCTTCCTAAATGGTGATCTGGAAGAAGAAGTCTACATTGAACAACCGGATGGATTTCAATTGTCTGATAATAATGATATGGTTTGCAAGTTGAAGAAAGCCTTGTATGGATTGAAGCAAGCCCCAAGAGCATGGTATGAAAGGTTGGATAAGCATCTTGTGCAGATTGGATTCAACAAAGGTACTGCTGACAGCAACTTATATTTCAAAATTGATCATGAGAACATTCTGATTGTTGAAGTGTTTGTGGATGATATCATTTTTGGAGGAAGAGATAGTATGTGTAAAACTTTTGCAAATCAGATGAAAAGTGAGTTTGAAATGTCTATGCTTGGTGAAATGAATTTCTTCTTGGGTCTGCAAATTACTCAAACAAAAGAAGGGATCTTCATTTCTCAGACCAAATATGCGAAAGAATTGTTAAAGAAATTTGGTATGGAAGACTCAAAGCCTATGAACACTCCTATGGCAACCGGATGTAAGTTAAGCAAAGATGATGATTCTCCAAAGGCAGATCAGACAAAGTATAGATCAATGATTGGTGGATTGTTGTATCTCACTCAAACTAGACCTGATATAATGCAGGCTGTTGGTCTTGTGGCAAGATTCCAGGCTGATCCTAGAGAATCTCATGTTATGGCAATCAAAAGAATTTTTAGATACTTGAAAGGAACAGTTGAGTATGGTCTTTGGTATCCTAGAGATCCGGATTTCTCTCTTCATGCTTACACAGATGCAGATTGGGCAGGAGATGTGGATGACCGGAAGAGCACTAGTGGTGGAGCATTCTTTTTGGGAAAGAGATTGGTTTCTTGGCTAAGCAAGAAACAAGATGCAATATCTCTGTCTACAACTGAAGCAGAATACATTGCAGCAGCAGGTAGTTGTACTCAAATCCTATGGATGAAGCAGATGCTAAGAGACATCAAAGTTGAATATGAGGAGCCTATCACAATTTTCTGTGATAATTCAAGTGCAATTAATATCTCCAAGAATCCGGTATTGCATTCTAAGACTAAGCACATATCTATCAAATTTCACTTCTTGAGAGAACAAGTAAACAAGGAAGAAGTCAGATTGGAGTATGTTCCCTCCAAGGATCAGATTGCAGATATCTTTACAAAACCTCTTCCCAAGGACTCTTTTGAATATCTCCGGGAGAAGTTAGGGGTCATGGCCCCTCCGGTAATGAACTAAGATGCACTGTTGTGCATCAGTCCGGTGGCTATCACAGTCATATCTTGTGATCCGGACGAATGGGGAGCTGCAACTAAGGGGGAGCAGCTGGTATGATTCTGATGTATGAGAATTGCAAGTATGAGCCCTTTGCCATTGATGTCAAAGGGGGAGAGAAAATATGTGAAAAACAAGTGGTTGATGATCAAAGGGGGAGCAGCAAAGGAAGAGAAGACATATGAAAAGTTGAAGTTCTTGTCTTAATGGTTTTTCACATCATATGTTGCCATCAATGACAAAGGGGGAGATTGTTGCAAGTATGAGGTTATCCAGTGTTGTCATTGATGTCAACATACTCATATTGCATTGACAAGAAGGATTTGATGAGCTGTGTACTGAGGATATTGAGAAAATTAGTCTCAGTCAGGAACAGTGAAGAACAGTGATGAGAAGAAGGTAAATGTACTGTATAGGATGAGAACCGGAGGATGCGGATTAAAGGGTTAGTAGATATGAGTCTTGAGATGCTACAGTTAAGATTTCAGAGGTCCGCATGAAGATCTGAAGGAGTTGTGGCTACCGGTATAGAACCGGGTCCGGCATGTATCCGGAGGTGACAGAGGATCACAAAAAGGTCCGGTGAGGTCCGGAATTATATTATCATAATCTACGGATTGGAAGGAGTGTTTGAGATGTCCTTGTGATGTATCATCCTGATTTGTGTATGATTTCGAGGTCCGGAAGTACCTCTTGCATTATGACAGTAGCGACAGACTGTGTTCTTGAAGTTCCGGATGAGGAAGACAAGAGATCCCAGTAAGCAGAGGAAGTGCGGATGTATCCGGACATTCAGACAGGCTTGTGAAGGTTCTTGGATCATGTTTAGGTTGTGTTGTTGGTCCGCATTGATGGTAGAGCCCAGAATTGAAGTTATTCTTCCGGATGAAGTTCTTGCTCTGTGTAGCCGACCGGATGAGTTGTTCATCCTGCGAATGTTCTTGTGATGGCCGACCGGATGTGTTATTCATCTTGCGGATACTCCTATGGTTGTTTGCCGACTTAGATGCTTGTTCCTAAGTCGATGTCTTGTATAAATAATGATTTGTGAGTTCATTTCAGTGTGTGGTGAAAAGATGAGCATGATATAGCGAAGAAAGGTGCGAAAGGCAGAGCAGAGATTGTTGGGCTTAATTGGAACTGATCCGGACATGGTAGAGATGTCATTCTCCAGTTCAAGACTGTGATTTTCATCACTTTGTAGACAGTGTGTCTCCTTGTAGGCAGTGGGCCTCTTTGTGAGCAGTGTGCTCGGGGCAGTGAGCCCTTATTGGCATGTGCCATTCATTTTTCTTTATTCTTCTAACAGAGAATAATTCTTGGGTTAATCACCCCGTGGTTTTTCCCTTAACCAGGTTTTCCACGTCAAAATCTTGGTGTTCAATGTGTTGATGCTTATCTGCTCTTATGTTTATGTATTATGCTTCCATGAATGATTATTTGATATGCTGCTAACTAACAACAGAGAATTAAGTGTTTGAAATAGAAGAAGTTCTATACAACTGATTCACCCCCCCCTCTCAGTTGTATGCCCTAGATCCAACAGAATCCATGTAGGAAACCTATAAAAACCTAGAAAATTCTAGGTCATTGCCTTAGTTTTTGGGACCCTTTTGGCCTTTATCAGCAAAAGTTCTGGTTCCTGAACTTGAAGAAAAACCATAAAAATGGCTAAGGCATGAAGGAGAGTTTTCTCCCTTTGGTCAGAAAATTCCATCTTTCATGAACTCTTCAAGAGTTCACTTTTTCACAAGTTCGTCAATTCGGTGATTTACCGACCAAGGCAAGGAGAGCAGGTTGATTTCAAAATTTGGCTAAGGTAAGGCAAAGGAAGCAAAGAATGCCTTATCAGAAATGTTGAAGAAGTTTGAACTCTTTGCAAGTTTGGAAGTCTTTTGGGTTCACCAACAAGGTGGATCCTCGATGAAGCAAGGTAGAATGGCCAAGGTGCGAGAAAGGAGGACATTACTGACAAGGAAAGAATCACAAGAATAAGCCTTCATCGATGATGATAAAAAAGCATGAACTTCTCATAAGTTCAAAATTGCTCAAGTTTTCCAATAGGGTGAATCATCGATAAAAAGAGCAAATGGGTCGATAAAAGGGAATTTGTCTAAGGAATTGTTGTTGAGTGTAGGTTTCACCGAATGGGCTTTTTACTGATAAAGCAAAAAGACTGAAAAGGATCAGTAAAGGCAGAGTTTGGAAAAATGGAGTTTCACTTACAAAGAGGGTTGGCTCAGTTTGAAAAGGGTAGAAATCACCAACAAAGAGAAAAACAACATTGGCTAAGGCATGAAAAGGTTCGTGAAAGGTAAAAATCACCAATAAGGGCAAAAAGATGATACAAGGCTAGGGAAATCGGCCAAGGGGTTAAAAGGTGAACCCTTCAAAAGGTTCAAATATCTTCAAGTTTTTCGATAAGGCATGTTGCCAACAAAGGGCAAAATGAAAAGATGCTAAGGGACAAATGTTCACAAGTGGACAAATTTGTCAATAAAAGGAAAATCAGCTAAGGCTGAAATGGTTCAGGAAAGTGAAGTTTTCCCGACAAAGGAATGACTTGCAAGGTTTGGCTAAAGCATTGTTGGTACACTAAAGGCAAGGTTTTGCCGATACAGAAGAAAAGTTAGCTAAAGATGAAGTTCGTAAATATGGCATTTTGCTGATAAGACCAAAGAGCAAGATCGGTTTGGGAAAGTTGTTTTTTGCCGATAAGACAAAAAAGATGATGTTTGTCCAAAGAGAACTAGACAACAAAGGTTCACCAAAATATAGTTTTACCGATAAGGGAAAAAAGATGGTCAAGAGTTTGAAAGGTGATGGCTTTGCTGATAGAGGCAAAAAGGCAAGCCCACATGGTTCAAAAGAGGAAGATTTTTTTGATTGAGGGTAAAAGATGAAAAGGAAGAGATAGAGAAAAGTTTAGAAAGCAGAGATTTTTCTGATGGACAAAATAAAGAAGAAAGCCATGAAAAAGAATGATATTGTAAAATGAAAATAGGAATTTAAAGTGCTTTAAAAGCTTGCAGGTCCCTAAATTCATGCCATTTTCTCAGCAAGAAGGTACCCCTACATTTAATTCCATAGCATAAAGTTAGTTACAGGCTGCTAAAATAGTGGAAATCTTTAATGTTGTTGTACATGTGTAGCCACAAAATGGATTTGCAGGGACAAAAAATATTTGCAGGCCCTTCCTTATAAATGTGTCTGGCACCCATGCGTGTAGGAAATATTCTTCTGTAGGTTGCATACCTATCAGAAGCATGGCCCCTCTCCATGTACACTCAAAATCGTGACTCCAGTTGCCTGGGGCTGTCGGGTCAGATTTCAGACATACACGGACTCTTCCCTCCTTGCCATGGGATGATCCGCCACATCACTCTTGCTCACATGGAAGTAGCCAGTCAAGAGGAGGTGAGACACGATAGGGGTCTGGTTCATTGGAGAGCTGGACTTCATAGAGAGGGGTCAGCAAGTATTGCGGCCTTTGTTGTATGTTTCATTCAATTATGGTTGTAGTTGAGATAACCCTATGACCTAAAGCGTCACTAGTTTCTCTTCTCCTGTTGGGGTTTCTAATATTCCACCTCTGTGTGGGTAAATGATTGTTTTTGTTGATGTCCTTTTGTCTTTGTATGCATTTGAACAAGTTCTTGTTGTATTTGGCGTTGTCTAGTTTCTTCTAACAACAAGAGGACAAATGGGTCTACTTGTGGTAGAACAAATGTTTCTTGTTGTGGTCGTGGATGGATCTCCTTGATCTCGTCATGGATAGCCCTCACCCACTCTCCTCTCACTCCTAAGCACATTCATGAATCAAGATAGTGGTAAATGTGTGATTACTAACCTTAACCAGATCTAGGATTTTTGACCTAGGGTTTTGTTGACCTAGGGTTTTTCTTTGTTTTAACTTTATTTTACCTCATGACTGTATCAAGGGTTTGTTTGGATTGTTTTATCCATGATTACCCCGTGATGGAAATGAGGGTTTGCAGTTTTGTCTATTCTATGGTTTCTATATGCATGCAAACTATATGATATGCAAAACATTGTTTTGGGCTTTTTTAGTGTTTTTGGAAATAGAAAGTGCTTTTAATCTATGAAAGGGGAATATGTATGCAATCTAATATGATTTTTCTAATGCAAAGTTTATCTATGTTTTTTGTGTTTTCGATGATTTAGAAGTAATCTAATGTAAAGAAAAGGAAAAATGCTTCTTCTAATAATCTAGATCTAGAAATATGAAAGCAACTAATCTAGCATGCAAGATCTAATTATAAAGGAAAAAGCAATGTTTTATTGTTCCCAAGAGCAAATTTGATTCTCTAATTACTATGAATTTAACAAAACAATGAAGGAATCTGAGAGAAATGAAGATTTGTTGACTCCACTACCCTCAGCAATCCTTGTAATTGGCAACCTCTAGTCCTTTTGTGGCAGCGGGTGATCCTCTTGACAACAAAACAACACAAAGAAGCAAAAAGAAGCTTTGATGAAGCTTGTATGAGCTCAATAAGAGCTTGTATTGAGCACAATGGCATAGAATGAAGCAGTGTAGTGTTGCTTGGTTGAATAATTAAAGCAAAAGGCACCTTCATCCTGTAAGAGCATTTGAATGCTAATTTGGAGAGAAAAAATGGCAAGAGCTGTGTGCACAATGAATTTGCCTCCATGGAAGAGCTTTGAAGCTTTAAAAACTAAAAAAAGAAATGAAGAAAGAGGCTCAAAGGCTTGTGAAGAAGCTTGAAAAAGTTTGTGAAGATGCGAAGAGTATTCTCCAACTTGCTCAACTTGGAAAATAATGAAGAGGTAGGGGTATTTATAGGTTGGAAGAGGTCATGAGAGGTGGAATTTATTGAGAAGTTAACTCTTGATTAGGGAGTTCACTGGATTGATTACCCAGTGAACACAATTGATTAGAGAGTGATGAAGCAATTATAGCTTATCACTGAAGTGGAATTGGAGATGAGGGAATGCATGAGATTGATTGGAGAGTTAATTTGAGATCAAATAGAGCTAATTATGCATGTGTGGGTGCATGAAATAGTTAACTCTATATTAGACATCAAAAACCATGCAAATTGGAAGAAAAATAGGTGGAAATGGAGCAAAAACGAGTGAGAAACTCAAGTTTTTCTACGGTTGGAAAAATGGCAAGGTCATCCCTTTTGCTAGTAGGGTCACCCCTAGGCAACCATGGGTCACCTGGGGGGCGACCCTGGATCGTCAGGGGAGATCCAGGCTGGATAGGGTCTGATGCAGAAAATCAGATTGGGAGATGAAAGAAGAGAAGAAAAGGAGGGGTTCTACCTCCTGAAACAGGTTAGTCATGTGCAAGAATCCAAATCTCCACTTGCACCTGAATGATCTCCTGGGGGAGATCTAGAAATAATAGGGGGAGATTTGGATTGGTTAGGCAAAACTAAAAACTGAAAGTGGGAGATGGATAGGGAGACCTCTAGAAGGCTTCTAGGAGGTGCAGAGGATGAAAAACACAAGGGAGAGGTGAAAACTCACCTACAAGACACTCACAAGGCTTAGGAGCAAGGTTGAAAGCTCAAACAATACAAGTCAACAAGTGTCGCAACAAGTGTTGAAAGTCATCGCAAACAGGGAGAGAGAGAAATCGACAAAGAAGAAACAACACAAGATAAGAAAGGACACATCATCAAGAGGTTTACTTCTTAAAGGACATTATTTCACACTTACATGTACGTGACAAGGATTTTAATCATCATAGGGGTCCTTGTGGAGGCTGTACATGATTTTTGTGCTTACAGTCCCATTCACAGGTTTTTAGTAGATCTTCTAGGTCAAAAATTTAAGAAAACATGGGCTTGTCCTGGGTCAATTGACTAGTTACCAGTGTCACTTTTGCAGAGTGCTCAAAATTGTTATATATACATCAAATTGCTATGTATTTCTATTATCTCTTCTTCTGGGCTATTATACAAGTTGGAGAATTCTTGTGACTAGGCCTTTATAATGCAATTGCACAAACTAGATGGATTTGATGCATTGTGCTCAACTCTAAGTTTTTTTTTGTCTCTAATTGATAGTTCAACTATGAATGTAATTGATCATTCTATGTCTATTTCTTCTGCATAATTCTCCCTCTTTTGTAATGGCTATTTGGCCTCTATAATCAATACAAACTAATTTTTTTGCCTTTCTCATTATTCTTGCACTGTGTCTATTTTGATTAATGTGAGATATGTATTGTGGACAAAACGATCCCTTTCATATCTCCATTTTTTCTATCCTGGCCTCTACTAGAATTAATATGAGTCTATGTAAGTTCTCTTAGTTTTGAGATTATCACTGTGTTGAGTTGGTTGCAGTTGAACATCCCCAATCTGATGCATCGCCTATTTTTATTTTAGTAATCCTCCTTCCCTTTCCCTCTATAGGCATTAGCACTATATTTAGTTTAATTCTCAAAGCCTTAAGCTCAGAAAGAGGAACCAGCCTTCTCTGGAGGCCCTGTCTCATCAACAAGGTCCCACACCTTGATATCAGTCCCATTGTATCATTGAAGTGTTTGACCAGCTTCAAACAGGGTGCAATTTCACATGACAATAGTTTCTGGCATGCCCGGTGGGACTGTCCGCTCTGAGTAGGAGCTGAGTTGAGAATTCGGTGCTATTCTTAGTTTTATTTTCTATTGTGGAATCATTCAAGCACCTGGTGACTTTGCTGATCTAGTATCCAAAATATTCAACATTTCATGTCTGGAGTGTAGACAAGATCATCTTCTAGAGGTAATCCTCAATTCATTGAACTTTCTTTTACTAAATCTAGAAGAAAAAGTAGACTATCTAAGTCCCCTATGATGGCAAGTAGGAGTGTAGAACCATCTTCATCAAGAGCTCAGTCTACTCCCCTCTAGCTAGATTTCAAGTTAGGTTTCAGTATTATAGAAGAACCTTGCACATACTTAGAATCAATTTAAACATCCAAAATATGGCAAGGAATCTTCCATTTGTTAATTTCAATGGGGCTAGCCCACTGGACCTAGCTCAATATGATGACATTACCACCTCATCCTTAAAGGCAATCCCATTCTTTACCAATGAAAACTCCACCACCCCACCTGAGCACATCCAATATATAGCCAACGTTTGCTCTGTCCACAATGTGGCAGTTAGACTCCTGGACTCTTCTTTCAAGGGAAAAGCCTTGCAGTGGTATAGGGGTCTCCCAGCCAATTCTATCCATAACTAGGATGATCTGGGCACTAGACTATGCCAGCATTTCAAGGGCAAGAGTGATAATTTGTCACTCATGGAGCAACTAGCTATGATCAAGAGAGCCCCCCATGAATATATAATGGACTTTAAATTTAGATTCCAAAAGACATGGGACATAATCCCATTGTTGGTGAAGCCCTCCCTAAATATAACATTCATCTACTATTTGAAATCCTTGAATCCTGACATTGCTGTCATGATTCAATCAATGGGAGGGGTAGTACTACCAGATGCATATGACACAACAATCATAGCAGAAAGTTACCTGATTCAGGCTGGGAAGATCGCTCCAAGGCCACCAATGCCTTTATTTCCAGAAGCCCCTATTATCTAGCCTGTTGTGGATCCAATTCCTACCATAGTCAGCCCTATTGCTCCTCTAATTGCACCTACGGTGGAAAAAGAAGATGAAAATGATGCTTTGATCAAAAAATTGAGCAATGAGTTGGTATTGGAAAGAAGACAATCTACACAACCGAACAAGTTGTATCAGCCTGCAAATCAGACATATTAGCCTGCAAATCAAACATATCAACCATTCAATCAGAATTACTAGTAGAACAAACCACCATATTAGGGTAATGTACAAAGGCAAAATCAGCCCAACTACGTTAGACCACTAAATGATGTGCATCCTAATGCTGCTAGTACATTTGGGCCTCTTGTGCCCATACAAAACAACTTGGCTCAAGATAACGATTGCTTCTATCCATGTAATCAGCCACATGATCAGAATTTATGCCAAAGTAGACAGTTCAATTAGGCTTTGATAGCACAAAATCAATCAGTTCTAGCAGAGCAACAGGCTAGCTCCAGTCAAGAAATGTTGGGAGGAAATGAACAAATGCAAAACAATGCCACTTTGATGAATTGGACATTGGATGATTTATGTGGTGTCCATTAGGGCATGGGTGCAATTTCATTCAACGCAAGGGCCAAAAGAAGAGCCATTGAGGATGCCCCAGTACCTATGGTTAGCCATAAAACATCTTCTACAAATGTATCCCAAATGGCTACAAACTTAGAATAGACAAACCATTATTCTGGGTAGGTGAGTTTAGCACTGCTCCAGTAGACACAGGTCAGACAACAGACTTGGGTTGAATAGCAGACTCAAACCGATGTGCAGGCAAGAATTGACCCTGTCATTCCCAAGGCATCAACAAAGCGCAATCAACTCCCGTTCAACATTGTTGATCAAATGAAGAGGACCAATATAAACATTGCAATGTGAGACACTCTATTGATCCTAGCACAAAGAGATTTGTTGAAGGAAGCTTTGACAAGCTTCAACTAGCCTGCTATAGAGGCAACAAAAGAAAAGGTCACCATCCCAAGAAACTTGTGCTAGCTAGATAAGGAGGAAACAAGTAGAAGAAAAACTAGTAAGCCCCCTCCATTCTATGTTTCTTTAAATATTGGTGACAAATCATTACACAATTGTATGATAGATTCTTAGTGGGTACCTCTATCATGCCCAAGAATATAGCTGACAAGTTGGGTATAGTATATGAGCTTGTGAGTAGAGGGGCAGTGCAATTAGATGGCACTGTTGTTAAAACAGTGGGTGTTATAAAAGATTTAAAACTCACTTTGCATGCATGCCTTGGATACTCTGTTTACCAAGATATTTCCATCATTGATCTCCCAACCTACTTCAGCATATGCCCATCTAGAGATTTCACAGCCAAAATAGGTGGGTACCTATCCTCTGATTGGTCCCACATGCTATTTAGAACTAGGTATGGCACTAAAGTAGCCATCAAAGTTGAGCCTACTGCCAATGACCATATAGAGCCCTAATCCCCTAATCTCACCAATATGAATTGTACAATCCATGAGTTAGAAGAAGATAATAACAACAATAGACACAAGGCTGCCACTCTAATGGAGGAGATCCCTAACATATTACTTGATGAATGAGTCGATTATTTTCAGTTTGACACCCCTACTCATGTAGAGGAAATAGGGTTGAGTACTTATTGTATCTCTGATGATGATGCCATCATCCCCAATCTTGAGAAGACAATAGTAGATCCAAGTGGGATATGGCAAATGTTTTGTGATGGCTCCAGAAGCAAAAATGGAGTAGGTGCTAGGGTGGTACTGATTTCACCCCAAAAAGAATTATTTCTCTTTATTTAGATTGCAGTTCAATTGTACTAACAATGTAGCTAAGTACAAAGCTTTGATTCAAGGCATATAGCTAGCGCAAAAAAGAGAAATAAAAATTTTGCAAGGATTTGGTGGCAGTGAGTTGGTTGTTCACCAAATCAGCTCACTCAATGCTTCAACAAATGACTTGTTGAAGTCATACAGACACAAGGTTTCAGACTTGATTGAAGACTTTGATGCCTTCAATATTTAGGTAGTTCCCAGGTGGAAAAATAAGGATGTTGATAGACTGGCCACAATTGGTGCACAATTTTACATTCCCCATAATGTCAAACAAAATTCAAATCAGCATGTAAAAGTTATTGTTAGGCCTGTTGTTCCTAATAATATTATAAGTTGGCAAGTATTTGAAAATGACCAGCAAATTGTGAATTTTTTGCAAGATGAGGTAGAGTATGCTACCAAGAACCAATCAATATTGCAAGAGCAATATGGTAATCATATGATATAGTTGAAAACTAACAAGTTTCCCAAGGGTCTGGTCACCTTAGAAAATATATTTAGTGCAGATGATTAGCCAAAGAAAGAAAAAATGAACATGACTATCAAAAAAGAGAACTATGAAGAGGTGGTAATTACACAGGGTAGATTTCTCAAGTATGGCAAGGTATATAACCAAGTTGAAAGGCAAGGTTTTATTGAGCTTTGCAATGAGTTTGATGATTTAATTGCTTGGGGTTATAAGGATCTGAAATGTTTTGATCCTAGCTTAATCCAACATACCATTGATTTGAACCCTAATGCAAAGCCTGTCTACCAAAAATAAAGGTCCATCAATCCCAAAATAGAGCCATTGATGGAAAAAGAATTGTCCAAGCTCATAGAGGCAAAGATTATTTATCCCATGAAACATTCCTCTTGGGTGGCCAACTTAGTTCCAGTTAGAAAGAAGAGTGGGGAAATAATATTATGTGTGGACTTTAGAGACTTGAATAGAGCCTCCCTTAAAGACCACTATCCGCTTCCTTCCATCGAACAATAGCAGGAGCTGAAAGGTTTTCAATCCTAGATGGCTACTCAGGCTACAATTAGATTCTTGTAAAAGAATTAGATTAGTATGAAACAACCTTTATCACTAAATGGGGTACTTTGGCTTACCAAAAAATAATTTTTGGGTGGACAAACACTGGAACAAATTTTCAAAGAGCAATGGATTTGGCCTTCAAAGGCCTGATTAATGATATTATTTTAGTGTATCTGAATGATCTGACTATGTATTCTAAGCATGCAGCTGACCACTTGGGTCATTTAAGAAAGGTCTTTGAAAGATGTAGAGAATATGGGATATCATTAAATCCAAAAAAGTCTGTATTTGTTGTCCCTGAAGGCAGATTTTTGGGACATGTAGTCTCTAAAGAAGGACTGGCCATTGATCCCAAAAGGATGAGTACCATTCTATCTCTTCATCTTCCTAGTCATAAGAAAGGTCTGCAGAGCTTCTTGGGAAAGATCAACTTTGTGAGAAGGTTAATTCTAAATTTTTCTTCAATAGGAAAACCTCTCACCGCCATGCTAAAAAAGAATGTTGCCTTCACATGGTCCAAGGAAGGCAAAGACAGTTTTGAAGCTGTCAAATAGGCCATCGCACAAGTCCCAACACTGATAAATCCAAATTATGAGAAGGATTTTATCCTTTATTCCTTTGGAGGCAAAGAGGGTATATCAGTAGTTCTGACATGGTAGAATGAAGAAAAAATAGAACAACCAATTGCATTCTTTAGCTAGCCTCTCAAAGACTATGAATTGTGGTATGATTTTGTTGAGAAGCAGGTATTTATTGTGGTGAAAGCATTAAAAAAGTTTAGATATATGCTTTCAAACATAAAAATACAATTAATGGTGAACCACCCTGGTATGAAAGAGTTCCTTTTGAGCAAGGATGTCAATGAGAAGAGAGCTGGGTGGATCACAAAGGTGATGGAGTATGATGTCAATATCAACATCACCAAACTAGTGAGAGGCAAAGGCTTGTGTGAGCAGATGGCAGCAGACATCAAAGACAGAGATGATGCTATATGTGTCCAAGGGCATATGCAACCATCTGATTCCCACTCCCATACTAACTGGTATTATGACATGGTTACATTTCTAAAGTCAGGAAGATGCCCTGACAGACTAGATTCAACAAAAAAGAAGGTATTTCAGACTTTAGTCCATCCCTTATGTTCTTGTAGATGGTGTTTTATTTAAAAAAGACATTAATAGAGTTCTTCTTAGATGTACTACTTGAGATCAAATCTCTAGGGTCTTAGAAGAATTTCATAATGGCCCTACTAGTGGCCTTTATTCTCCTAGAACAACTATTGTTAAGATTATGAGGGTTGGTTACTACTGGCCCGATTTGTTCAGAGAGGCCCATAAATGGGTAAGGACCTGCAAAGAATGTGCATTCTTTGTAGGAAAATAGAGGGTGGTAGCTCTTCCTCTTTGTCCAATACAGACTGACTAGCCATTTGCCTAATGGGGTTTAGACTTCATTGGGATGATTAATCCACCACCCAATGCCGGCCACAAGTGGATTCTATAAGCCACTAGTTATTTTACAAGGTAGAATGAGGTAGTTGCATTGAAACATGCCACGGAGGCCTCCATTTTAGATTTTCTTGAAGGTATAGTTGCTAGGTTTGGTATTCCATCCACTACTATTATGATAATGTTAAGGCCTTTGTAGGTGCAAAAATCAGTGAATGGGCACTAAACTGTGGAATTTATTTGAAAAGATCATCCAAATACTACCCCCAAGGGAATGACCTAGCTGAGTCCATAAATAAGAATCTGGTCAGGATAATCAAGAGGATAGTGGATGATAACCAGAGAACTTGGCATGCCAAGTTGCAAATGACTTTGTGGGCTTATCGAATCACTCCTACGAAGGTCATTGGCAATTCGCCCTTCATGCTAGTATATGGAAAGGAAGCAAGACTTTCATTATCATCCCTTGAGTTGGCCCATCAACTGGAATTGCTTTAAAATGACACCATGACAGTCAAATTTACTTAGCTGATGGAGCTCGAAGAAAAGAGGAACACTGCCATGAAGACCCTTGAACCACATCAAGATTAGGTCAAGAGGACCTTTGATAGAAAATGAGTCGATAGAGTCTTCCAAGAGGGAGATTTGGTGCTAAAATGGGATGAAGATAGGGCCAAGGTAGGAAGAAATGCCAAATTTGATGCCTTATGGAGTGGCCCCGACATCATCACCAGTTGCAAGCAGGCCAATGCCTTTCAACTCTCCAAACTGAATAGTGAGGCACTTTAGATCCTAGTGAATGGGATTCATCTCAAACCATACTTATGAGTTTGGTTTTGGGATCGATGTAAATAATTAGAATAGATTTTCTTTATGTTCTAGGTTTCCTTTCCTCCAAGTGCTTTTGCATAGGCAGCTTTCTCATTAGGAGAATGTTTGCCTTGTTGTTGTGTTTTTCTTGTTTTGGAGGCATTTTTAGTTTGGTTTAGTCATGAAGTTTTTTTCTTTTGACCCTATGCCTAATGGATTGTATAAGGTAGCTAGATCCCTATGTTTAGCATGCAAACACCCCTGCATAGTCACCAAAATGTTGTAATGTTTTGCCCAGCCCAAAATATTCTAGAATCCCTCCTATCAAAAAAATTGATCAGAGAAAGCCCAAATAGAAGGAGGTAAACCTGAAATCTTTAAAATTTCAATAAATTCCCTTGCAAAAATTTCCAAAAAACTCTTAGGAAGAATCCATGCAAAAAAGCCAGAAAAACCCAAAAAATTCTAGGTACTTGCCTTAGTTTTTGGGACCCTTTTGGCCTTTATTGGCAAAAGTTTAGGTTCCTGAACTTGTAGAAAAACCATAAAAATGGCTAAGGCATGAAGGAGAGTTTTCTCCTTTTGGTCAGAAAATTCTATCTTTCATGAACTCTTCAAGAGTTCACTTTTTCACAAGTTCACCGATTCAGCAATTTACCGACCAAGGCAAGGAGAGCAGGTTGATTTCAAATTTTGGCTAAGGAAAGGTAAAGGAAGCAAAGAATACCTTATCATAAATGTTTGAGAAGTTTGAACTCTTTGCAAGTTTGGAAGTCTTTTGGTTTGCCGAGAAGGTGAATCCCTGATGAAGCAAGGCATAATTGCCAAGGTTCGAGAAAGTAGGAGTTTCCCGACAAGGAAAGAATTGCAAGAATAAGCCTTCATCGACGATGATAAAAAAGGATGAACTACTCATAAGTTTGAAATTACTCAGATTTTCTGATAGGGAAAATCATCAGTAAAAAGAGCAAATAGGTTGATAGAAGGGAATTCATCTAAGGCATTGTTGTTGAGTGTAGGTTTTGTCGGATGGGCTTTTTGCTGATAAAGAAAAAAAGCTGAAAAGGATCGACAAAGGCAAAGTTTAGAAAAATGGAGTTTCACCGACAAAGGGGGGTGGCTCAATTCAAAAAGAGTAGAAATCACTGACAGAGAAAAACAACATTGGCTAAGGCATGAAAAGGTTCATGAAAGGTAAAAATCATCGATAATGGTGAAAATATGATACAAGGCCAGGGAAATCAGCCAAGGGGTTAAAAGGTGAATGCTTCAAAAGGTTTAAAGATCTTCAAGTTTGTTGATAAGGCATGTTGCCAACAAAGGATGAAATGAAAAGATGCTAAGGGACAAAGGTTCACAAGTGGACAAATTCATTGATAAAAGGAAAATCGGCTAAGGCTGAAATGGTTTGAGAAAGTGAGGTTTTCCTAACAAAGGAAGGACTTGCAAAGGTTTGGCTAACACATTGTTGGTTCACTAAAGGCAAGGTTTTGCCAATAGAGAAGAAAAGTTGGCTAAAGGCAAAGTTCATAAAGATGGCATTTTGCCGATAAGACCAAAGAGCAAGCTCATTTTAGGAAAGTTGTTTTTTGTCGATAAGGTAGAAAATATGATGTTTGGCCAAAGAGAACCAGAGAACAAAGGTTCGCCAAAAGATAGTTTTGTTGACAAGGAAAAAAAGATGGTCAAAAGAGTTTGCAAAGTGATGGCTTTACCAACATAGGCAAAAAGGAAAGCCCACATGGTTTGAAAGAGGAAGATTTTGCTGACTGAGGGTAAAAGATGAAAAGGAACCTAAATTCATGTCATTTTACAACACTTTAAATTCCCATTTTCATTTAAAGTGTTGTAAAAGCTTACAAGTCCTAAATTCATGTCATTTTATCAGCAAGAAGGTACCCCAACATTCAATTCCATAGGACAAAGTCAGTTATAGGCAGCTAAAATAGTGGAAATCTTCAATGCTACTGTACATGTGTAGCCACAAAATGGATTTGTAGGGGAAAAGTAGATTTGCAGGCCCTTCCTCATAAATGTGTCTGTCACCCATGCGCTCAGGCAATCTTCTTCTGTAGGTTGCAGACTTATCAGAAGCATGGCCCCTATCCCATTCACAAGTTTATCAACAGATCTTCTGGGTTAGAAATTTAAGGAAACATAGGCATGTCCTGGGTCAATTGACCAGTTGCCAACATCATTGTTGTAGAGTGCTCAAAATTATTATATATACATCAAATTGCAATGTATTTCTATTAGCTATTCTTCTAGGCTATTATACAGGTTGGAGAATTCTTGCGACCAAGCCTCTATAATGCAATTGCATGAACCAATTGGATCTTATGCATTGTGCTCAACTCTTGTCTCTAATTGATAGTTCAACTATGAATGTAATTGATTATTTTATGTCTATTTCTTTTGCATAATTCTCCCTCTTTTGTAATGGCTATTTGGCCTCTATAATCAATACAAATTGATATTTTTTCCTCTCTTGTTATTCTTGTACTATGTCTATTTTGATTAATGTGAGCTGTGTATTGTGGACAAAACGATCCCTTTCATATCTCCATTTTTTTTCCTAGCTTCTACTAGAATTAATATGAGTCTGTGTGAGTCCTCTTAGCTCTAAGATTATCACTGTGTTGAGTCAGTTATAGCTGAACATCCCTAATCTGGTGCATCACCTATTTTTATTTCAGTAATCCTCCTTTCCTTTCCCTCTATAGGCATTAGTACTAGATTTAGTTTAATTCTCTAAGCCTTAAGCTCAGAAAGAGGAGCTAGCCTTCTTTAGAGGTCTGATCTCATCAGCAAGGTCCCACACCTTGAGATCAGTCCCATTGTGTCATTGAAGTGTTTGAACCAGCTTCAAACAAGGTGCAATTTCACATGACAACACCTATTTTGCCTTATCAGCAAAATCTCCTTCGGTAAAACTTGAAAACTTTAGACTCACCATGCTTTAGCTAAAGTTTGCATTTATTGGCCCATTTGACTCTTCACAAACCTTGTCGTTTGTTCCTCCTTGCCTTTATCGGTAAATCGCTTGTCGGTGAAACTTTGAAACTCCAAACTTTTTGAAGAGCTCACACCTTATGAACTTTGTTGATAAAGGCATTCCTTTGGCACCTTATGCCTTAGACAATTCTTGAAGAAGCCTGCTCCCTTCCTCTTTATCAAAAAATCATCGAGTTAGCGAACTCATGTAATTTTGAACTTTTGGAAAGTTCGCGAAATATGAAATTTTCTGACAAAGGGAAAGAGGTATTTCATGCCTTAGCCATTTTTTTACATTAGTTCATGAACATGAAACTTTTCCAACTAAGGCCCAAAATGGCCAAAAAACTAAGGCAAGGACTTCAATTTTTTTGGATTTTTATGGTTTTTTGAAAGGATTCTCCACAGGAAATTTTGGGGATTTTACAAGGAAATACATTGAAATTTGAAGGATTTTAGGCTTACAGAGTTAGATTTCAACAAGATTTTCAAGCTGGGCTATTTGACTCTAGGAAGAGGAAAATAGGTCAACAATATCTATGAAAAGAGGGCCTAATAACAACCAATAAAATCAATCACTTTCTCTTATGCTCCCTGGCCACAATGGACGAGATCAGTAAGTGTGACCTACGGTCCAATATTTTCTTGGAGGCATTAGAGAAATTGATTGAAGAGTTGTTCAAAAAAAGTACGGGGGTGATCAGGAAGAGAGCAGAACCAATCAAACACATTGTCTTTTAGAGACTAGGAAAAGTTTTGCTAGCAGAGCATCTTGGAAGATGAAATCACTACACAAGGTTGTGAATGTCGACACATGGTTCTGTAGATCTCCTTTATAGTTTACTTCTCAAAGTATAGAGCTTCAAATATTTATGGAAGAAGAGAGGAAAGAATTGCTAAGGATAATAGACTTCTAGTAGAGTACGATAGGATGGTTGGCTGAGGTGAACTTGTGGACATAGTGGCTATTTGTTGTTGCAAGGAGTTCACATTTTGAAGGAGTTAGGTGATAACATGGTTTGTGGTATGAATGGATTGAGTTTGGTTAACAAGTGGGATAGTGGTGTTGGGTGGTTTATAAAATCAAGGGTTAGCTCCAGCAAAAGTAAATGATAATAAGGAGGTAGGGGGTGTTGCAAGTATGTGCTAATCGGTGTTCTCATTGATGTCAACAAGCTTGTGTTGTCATTGGTGTCAATTGTGTCTTCTGATGAGGTTGTTGTTGTTTGATTCAGTTGTCTTGATTAAGGTGATCTGGTTGCTTTGTAGAAGTGTTGTAGTTGTTGAGAATATGTTTCTATTGTTGGGTTTCCAAGTGCTTTTGAGAAAATTTGATTTATATTGGAAACAGTGTGTTGAAGAAGTCTTTTGGCTTATAGGGTACTGTTCGGGTTTTTGCTCCACATTTCTTCTATGTTGGAGATTTGAGTGTGTGGTTTGGATATTTTTATTATAACTATTTGATGATACTAAATCCAGAATTTGGTGCTCCAGATCATTGTGAAATGAAAGTTATGTTCACTAGTTTGAGAACAATGTTTGACAGTGCTTGCAGTGTGTCTGGGAGAAAGTATTTTGCTCCGTATTTCTCCATTGAGTGGTTTCAGGTGATGTGGTTCTAGATGTATGCTTGTAAGGTCCTTATCTATCTTTAGTTCAAAAGGTTTGTGATTTGGTGCTCTGGAAGGTGACTTTTTGTGTAGCAGAGTTCGACAATGTTGTTTGTAAGTAGGTTGTGAACTTTCTTCAAGTGAAAGTTTTTGTCGCTGAATTTATTGGTTTTTAGGTTACTTCAATATGTTTGTGGATGTTTCTAGATCATTTTTATGCTTAGTGTGTGGTCCACATGTCATCTTTTGCTTTTAAGGAAGAATGTGCTTAATTGTTCATAGTGTTTACACAGGTTTGGACGACTTGGTTGTTTACACTATTTGCGGATGTGCTTCATGGATTGTGGAAGTGTGGTTTAACATGTAAGGATGGAATTGGGTCTGTGCTAAGGTGTGGAATGATCCACATTCATTCCTTTCCTCTACAGGAATATTTAGGTCAAGACCTAATTTGAATTTCAAGGGTTAAGTTATGTTACTGACCTTGGAGAATGATTTCAAGTTTGATAATGATATAAATGAATGTCAAGAATTCATGTGTGTGTGGGTGTGTGAAGGATATGATGTTTGTGATGTGAGTTAGATTAGAGAAGTGAGAGCTTTCATGTTTTAGGCTACTATATGCAGTGAGCAAAAGGTGTCTACTATTTGCAAAGTTTCTACGAAGGTGATGTTTGAGTTGTTATGAATGTAGAGCTTCATTGGAACTGAACTCCATGCATTTGTTAGATGCAATAATATCAATTCAACCTTGGCAGTGAGCCACCCTTCTCTTATATCTTTCTTTCTCAGTGGGTAGTGAGTCCACTTGGATTGTGAGTCCACTTGGACTATGAGTCCACCTATAGTGAGCATTATTTCTTTTGGGCAATGGGCCCTGGGCAGTGAGCCCTCTAGCAGTGAGCCTTTGTAATTTGGTATTGTTACTACATTATATTGTGAACTAATCCTCACCATGGTTTTCCACGTAAAAAATTTAGTGTTGTCTTGTGTGTGGTGTTGTTATGATTTAGTTTCTATTACTTGCTTTTGATGCTTAAAAATCATAACAAAGTTAAAGGTTAATGTGGATCTGAATGTTTGTAAGGGTTTGAAATTTCTGATACAACTGATTCACCCCCCCTCTTAGTTGTCTTGTGCATTTAACAATTGGTATTAGAGCATGGTTCCTTGGAAGAGAGCTTAACAACTTGAGGTAGATCTGGGATGGTGCACATGAAGGATGTCCTCCTATTTGATAGATCTGACTTTGCACTTTGGAAGGTAAGGATGGAAGCTTTTATGATTTCTCTTGGGTATGAGATTTGGAGATCCATTGAATCTAATTATACTAGACCTAATAATGTAAATATTGTTGATGAGATCAAAGCTTAGGAAATTAATGGTAAGGCAAAACATGCTCTTTTAAGTGGTCTCTCTAATTCTGAATTGGTGAAAGTTGCAGATTTGAAAACTACTAATGAGATTTGGAAAAAGTTAATAAGTGTTTATGAAGGAAATGATATGGTTAAACAAGCTAAAATGTAGAATTTGAAGGTCATGTTTGAGACCATGCGAATGTCTGAAGATGAAAACATTGCAAGCTACTTGCAGAAGGTGGATGAAGTTGCCAACAACATCAAAGGACTTGGTGGAACTATAAGTGATCAAGAAGTAATATTAAAGGTACTTAGAATTCTTCCTAGATCTTACAGTCATAAGGTATCTACTATTGAAGAATTGTAGAATTTGAATCAGTTTTCAAAAGATCAGTTACTAAGCACCTTAATTGCCTTTGAAATAAGAGAATTTGGCACATCTAGTGGAACTACAAATGATGAGACTGCTTTCAAGGCTGTCAAATCAGAGAAGACTGTGGGATCAGATCTGAAAGACATTGATGAAGTAGAAGCTAACTTTGTGAGAAGAATGTAAAAAGGCATTGGAAAGTTTAGTGGTAAGTTGTCTTTTAAATGTTTCAGTTGTGGAAAGATAGGTCATTATGCTTCAAGATGTCCAGATAAAGCTCTGAGAATTAAGAATAGGCATAGCAAAGGTAAGATTGTTAGAAAAAAGTTACTATGTTAGGGAAGATGCAAGTATATCTGATGATGATTCTGATTATGAGGATGACAATGATAATGAATGGTTATTCATGACCTTAAGAGAAGAAAATGTTTCTACTAACTCTGGAAGTTGTGTGAAGGAAAAGGGTCCAAAAGCAAGTACTAACACTGAAGGCACTATAATATTTGCTTTTCATGCTAAAACAGAAAAAGATGATTGGGTCATTGACAATGGATGTGTTGGTGCCTGCTTAATCAATCAGGTCTCAGGTACTTAATATGCAGGCACCTTCCTAAGATCAAAAAAATTTTGTGTCCATCGGCGGGATTGCCACTTTGTCTCAGCGATTAGGTAGTTCACAATGCTTTGTTCCTTTCATTGCTGTGACATTCTTCATCGGCAGCTAAGTTAGGGGTTATTCCGACAGGTCGATGAGATTGTTTGTGGTCTTCGATGTGACTTCTCTCATCGGCGAAGCTAGGAATTCTGCTTCCAATGCCTTGTGTTTGGCCGGTGAGGATCTTCATCGGAGTGACTTGGTGCATCAAGCGAATCGTGAAGAGTTGGGCCGACAGGGATACTCTGGCCGACGTGGGTTGTTCCAGGTGTGTTCATCGGTGAGAGTTTTGTTATCGGCAGGGGAGTTTTAGGCTCCGCTGATATATTTGATCTGGCCGATGGAGTTGCCATCGGTGGAATGTGGTATGGTCGGTGAAGGAGCTTTTTGTTGCTCTGATGGTCTTGGTCACACTGACAAGGGGATGTCCGTCGGTGTGATGTGTGGCATCGGTATATCTAATGGTGGTCATCCCGATGGTTTAGGTCTAGCCGATAGACTATGGTTTGAAGGCACCCTTCGGTGAGACAGTGTGTATCAGGAAAGCTAGCAGGGAGTGTGTCGATGTAGCCAGTCTGGCCGACGAGGTGTGTTTTATTGGCGATTGGGGTGACATGTGATATTGACAGATGGATTTTTGATAGCTCCGACAGTCTATGTCTTGTCGAAGGGTGTAGTGGTCGGTGAGAGTTGTGAAATTGGAATTGTGAGCTGGAGTTTAGCCGATGGGGCTAGTCTCCCCGATCAGGTCCTGGTATCGGCAGGAGTCAGGGTGATGGGCTATTGGTGGAAGGTTCATGGGTCGAGTAGGATAAAATGATCGACACTTAGTGTGCTTGTGGCCTTGTTTATAAAATGATAGAGTGGTCCCTACAGGACAAATGTGGGATATTAAATCATGCAAATGTGAGGGTCTTCCCGATAGTCTTGGTCACACCGATGGCGTGATACACAAGGTAGGACATGCATATGCAAGGTGCCTACATGTCACATTTTTGTAGGACGGTGACTTTTCAATGTGGATTTGGTGCCATGGATTTTCAAACGGTGGAATGATCAACGGCCATGTTTTAAAGTTGGGGTATGGGTTTCTTTTACATCTTCAGGCATGTTTTGAGTGGGAAATTTCCATATGAGCACTGCGACAGTTTCCAAGAGAAGATGTGGGTGGTTGAGCCATCAATGGTGATTTGCAGAAGAATGGGCAAATGGTCGAACAGCCATGTACCTAATTTATGATAGAGAATTTTCCAATGGTGGCACAAGGCTCAAGTTCATCTACTCCTCATCCTTCTCTTGCTTCTCCATGTTTTGTCCCCTACTACATTTAATCTTTGAAGGCCATTTCCTCAAAATGAACTGTATCTAGCAGATTTTTGACTTTTACCATGTAATTATTGTTGAAAGTACACTTTCTTGCTATTTTAAGCAAACTGTGTTACTCTTTTGTTGGTTGTTGAAAACTGGACATATCTGGCATTGTAATAAGATACAACTGGTTCTGGTTGCTCTATGTAGGAGATCTTGTGAGCTTATGTATCTCTTGTTGTATGTCTCATGCATGAATTTACTAATTTCATGATTGGTTTTATATGAGTAATGCTATATTTGCATGTGTTTTGTTATTCTGTCTCCAGTATTGTATGTGTCCTTCTGAATCTAGATATCTAAGGGATGTCTGGGATTCTAGAGTATAGACTTGCTGTATTGAATGCTTGATCTTTCAACTTCTGCTCAAGGGGTAGATTAAAATGTTTTCAGATTAAGTATTGGGAAAGATATACTGCAATAGGGATACCATAAGTAGAGATAACTTAACACTCTATTTTGGGAGGTATCTGTAAGGTAGATACCACAACATCCCCTTGAAATCCAGTTTTAGTGTCTTCATGCTGATCATTCATAGGTGTATGTCTATTGACTCTGAGCCCTAGATAGGCACCAATCTAGCTCTGCATTAAGATTACACACCATGTCCTAGTTTTGCATCCAAACACATAAATCAAACTCATACTTCCAAAAACAACCATTATGACTGTAGAAGTAGTTTTAGGATCCAAGGTCCTCTGTCTACAACTGAACATAGGCCCAAAGCTAGCCCCTTTGCACTTATCTCACAGTTTTGGTCTGCTTAATAGAGGATTTATCTGCTTTATGTCAGCATCCCAGTCTTTGAATAATTATATCTCATGGGTGTTGAGTAGGGAATACCCCCTAGGTTTTGCAGAGCCTGAAGAAGAAGAGGAGATAAAAATAGAGTCTATCTCCTACATTGTTGGCCCCTGGCCTAGAGATCCTGTTGATCACTGATGGCTACCTTGTAGGGAAATCTGGGAATGAGCATCTAGTCAGGGAAAAAACCAATAGAAATTGGTGACCCTACTGGGGATTATACAGTAAAAGAAATTGTCCTTTCATCCCTGGTAAAAATAATTCCTAGTTATAGGTGGCGACTCTGAACAATCTCCCAGCCGGTAAAGTAACATTTGTATGCAAGGGAGAAGATCCCTACGTAATCCTTTATTTGAAGAGTTACCAATAGAAAGAAGGATGATGTATAGGAGAAAGGGAACCATCTCAGCCAGTCATGAGGGTTCCCCCAGGAATACTGATGATGTTCAGGACAACCCTAGGCCATTAGGACAGCATGTGCCTTATTTTTTAAATGCAGAAGCTAATATTCAAGGTGCATATGCGAGGCAATAGGGTGGAAGCCTAAGAATGAGGTCAGAGGTGTTTCAAGAATGCCCTTTCCTAGATCCCAGTGAAAGATTTGAAGAATTTGAATCCCCAAGGGATGATGAAGATGATGACCAGAATGGTATGAGACCATCTACCTCCATGCCTAAAGAAGAACAGTTAGCTGAAGAAATCAAAAGCCTAAGAGCAGAATTAGATTATTTACAAGCAATGAAAGTTAGAGATGATATGAGACACAAAGTGCAAGCTCTAAGAGTTGCTCAGAATGATTCAGTTCCTACCCTTGAAAATGCAAATATGTAGAGAAACCAGTGTAGAAATGAGCTACAATATCAGTAGAATAATACTAGGCATGATGCAAACAATGTTAGGATACCATTAAATAATGCAAGACATCAAAATGCTAATAGAAATGCCAATGCCAATCAATTTGGTAGACAAACCATGTAGTTGGATAGATTCAGGCAGTTGGTTTTTGATGGTATCCCTAGTTATCCTAACCCCATTGACAAGCATGTAAGGCTTCAAGTGCCAAAGTTTCCAGGAAATAACACTGTGTCAGGGGAGGATCATTTGAAAGCTTTTCAAAATGTCATGGACAACTTTGAAGTTGAGCATGAGGTTATCTTTATGAAGTCATTCATGCAATCTTTGGTCGATGAGGCTAGAGAATGGTACAAGAATTGCCTAATTGGAGCATTTCATCATGGGATGATTTCAAAAGGATGTTTAAGGAACAATATGGTGACAAAACTGACCCTAGCTTTTTTGTAAATGAGTTCACTAGTATCCCTAAAGGGTCAAATGAGCAGGTTGCAGATTTTAATGCAAGATTTACTAAAGTATTGAACAAATTGCCACATCACATGAGGCCAAATGAACCAATGTGCGTAATATTGTATGTTAATGCTTTTGATGCCAAAACTGCATATGGGTTAAGAGATAAGGTCCCGCTACTCTCAGGGATGCTTTCAGGATAGTAATAAATATTGAGAATAACAGAAAAGCATTAGGCAAGACAAACAGGAGGGATGATGTGAGAATTCTGTAGAATCCAAATAAACCTCAAAACACTCAAGGTAGTACATCTGCCCCTGAAGACAAAATTGATAAACTGGCAAATGTTGTTAAAGACCTAAGCTATAGAATGGCTAGAAGTGAAAAAAGGGATAGGTCCTGATAGGCAAGTTTACCAAAGACAGGAAAAGAGACCATCATTACATGATATGCCATATAATACCAATTGGCATAATGGTAAGCCTGGATTTCCATATAACAACACAAATAAGAGAACTCCACATACCAAGGAAACTCTTGATCCTTTGAAGAAAGCTGTAAATATCGCTGATGATACTCCATGGTGCATAATCTGTCAGATGCCACATTCACAGTCATAATGCATGATTGTTCAGTCTTTATATGATAATGCTGTGTCCTGTAATGAGTGCAATGAGCCACATTATATGCAGGATGATGATGTTAATATGCTGTCTACTAGCAATGGACACCCTCCTCATGATGCTGATGAAAGTACAGATGATGGGACTCAGGCCTGTCAGCAGGTTTTTTATGATGAGGATAATGAAGATAGTTATGTGTATGCTCAGGGTCACACAATTTTTTGAGTAACCTGCAAAGACCTTCTGATGAGGAAATTAGGGCTCTCACAGCGGCAGCAGTGGCTCAGGTCAAAAGCAATTATAACCTTAGAGGTAAAGCTTAGGTAAGCAGCCCACATCAGCCAGAAGGCATTTCTGCAAGTCAGCCAATGCGTGATCATAGAGGGGCTGAAACATATAAAAGGCAGTAGGGTAATAACAAGCAAAATTTTAAGAAAAAAATAGGTCATGAATCTCAAGGACCAGAAAATAGAATCCCCCAAGTTGAGGATCAAAGCAAAAGTTCCCAAAACAAGAATGACGATCAGGGAGCCATAAAAGCTAAAGCTAAATCATCTCAGGATGGAAGTAAAACCGTGGAGCAAGCCACGACTTTTATTCAAAATTATGCTCCATTTGATATCACTCAAGTCCTCTCTCAGGTAAAGGTTTCTGTCCCATTAATGGAACTTATGAAGGTTGAAGAAATCAAGAATAGGACAATATCTTTAATTTCAGGAGTGCCTTGTTAAGCCAAACAAAATGATGAGATTCAAGGTAAGAAGCATGCCTTATGCAATGAAGAAGATGAAGTTCCTGAGTTGTATTTGGGGGTGACCATGACAAAGTGCCTTTCACAAGTGGAACCATTCTATGTCTCCCTTGTTATTAATGGGAAAATAATCAGGAATTGTATGCTTGACTCAGGAGCATCAACAAACATCATGCCTCTAGCCATTGTGCAACAAGCAGGATTAAAAATAGACAAGGCATGTGGAAAATGCTATGCTATGGATGCCAGAGGGGTACCAGTTATTGGAATCATGAAGGATGTGAATTTTAGACTGGCAGCATTTCCTGAAAAGAGCTACGAAATGAGCATTACAGTGGTTGACATCAAGCAACAGTATGGTATGCTGTTGTCAAGAAGATGGGCAGCACTGATTGGTGGAAGTATGCAGCTGGACCTGTCATATGCCATGATTCCAATGAATGGCAGGGATGTTAAACTGATCAGAGAAGAAAGATCATCAGAGATAGTGGAGAATCAAGAATCAGAAGAATAGATATGCTTTGTGAACACCGACTGTGATAATTTTAGAGTTGTCTCAAGCAACCAAGGAGATAAAGGGGGAGAAACTTGCATTCAAGAGCTTGACCAGTAGGGTCTATGGACCATGTATTTTGATGGAGCTTGTGCAAAGGAAGGCTCTGGAGCTAGAGTTGTATTCCTATCTCCAACTGGTAAGCTCCTAAAATTCTCCTTCTTGCTAAGATTCGCTTCAAACAACATTGCAGAATATGAAGCATTACTCTTAGGTTTAAATATGGCTCTCAAACATGGAATTAAGATGCTGAGGGTATTTGGGGATTCTGAGTTGATTGTGTCCCAAGTTAGAGATAGGTATGCCTCAAAGAACAAAAGATTAAAACAATAGAAGCATGCTGTCTAGGATACAATTGAATTATTTGATGCATTTTCAATAGACTGGGTAGACAGATCAAAAATGTCATGGCTGATTTCTTAGCCAATGTAGCAATAAGGCCAGATGATATCACTCTATCAGGTGTTACAAATGTTGAAGTTAAAATTATAACTGTAGTACCAGAGAACATATGTAGTTGGCAAATGTTTGATGATGATAAGGACTTGTTAAAATTTTTGCACTGCATAGATGAATATGAGAACCAAGAAATTGATTTCCAAAAATTTGTAGAAATTGTAGATGGAAAAGAAACTCTTATGGGGAAAGAAGTAATTCAGTTGAAGAATAACAAAATCCCTAGAGGGTTAGTAGCATTGGAAATAGCTTTTGACAATAAAGACCAATTGGTCACAAAGACATATCCCACAAATAAAGATGACTTAGAAGAGATAAACTTGGGGACATCTCAGGCTCCCAAGAAGGTATACATTGGTAAACAGCTCAAACCACACATCAGGGGCATGCTGATTCCATTACTGAAAAAGTATAAGCATATTTTTGCCTGGTCATATGAAGACCTCAAAGCTTATAGAGAAGACTTATTCCAGCATGAAATCCCATTGAAGCCTAGAGCTAAGCCATTTAGACAAAAGAAAAGGCCTATTAATCCCACCTTGGCTCCAAAAATGCAGGAAGAACTCAAGAAGCTTAGGGAGGCTGGAATAATTGTGCCGATCAGACATTCAACCTAGGTGTCTAACCTTGTCCCAGTTAGAAAAAAGAATGGTGATATTAGGCTTTGTGTTGACTTTAGAAATTTGAATGTATCCTCCTTAAAGGATAATTACCCATTTCCTAATATGGAAGCTATGTTGCAGAAGGTGACTGGTTGTGAACTCCTATCCATGATGGATGAATTTTTAGGTTACAATCAGGTGAAGGTAAAGGAATCAGAACAATACAAGACTGCCTTCACCACTCCATGGGGAATTTATGTATATGTGAGAATGCCATTTGGACTAACAAATGCAGGTGCTACATTTCAAAGAGCAATGGATGTCACTTTTGCAGGGTTGATTGATTCAATCTTGGCTGTTTATCAGGATGATCTGACTGCCTATTCAAAGAAGGAAGAGCAACATTGTATGCATCTAGAGCAGATTTTCATTAGAGCGCTAGAGTATGGCATTTCTCTAAATCCAAAGAAGTGTGCTTTTGGGGTAGTGGAAGGAAAGCTCCTGGGGCACATTGTTTCCAAAGATGGAGTTAGGATTGATCCTGAAAGGGTTGCTACAATTGATAATATCCAGATGCCAAAAATAGTAAAAGGAATCCAGTCCTTCATTGGAAAAATAAATTTTGTTAGGAGATTTGTTCCCAACTTTGCAGAAACCACAAGGAACATTTCTAAAATGCTTAAGAAGGGTGAGACTGTCAATTGGGAAGGTGAAGCAAGCAGATCTTTTTAGGACATCAAGGAAGCAATAAAGATGGCTCTTGTTCTAAAATCTTCTGATTTTTCTAAGCCATTTCAATTGTTTTCATTTGCTTCTTTCCACACTGTTGCCGCATGTCTACTACAAAAAAATGAGGATGGTTTTGAGCAACCCATTGCTTTCTTCAGTATGTCCTTGCAGGCTTCTGAGTTAAAGTATGACATCATGGAGAAACAAGCATATGCACTAGTCAGAGCAGTCAAGAGTTTCAGGCCATATCTGGTAGGATCCCAGATAGTTGCATATGTGCCTCATGCAGCAATCAAGGATATCTTCACTCAACAGGAGGTGACAGGAAGGAGATGCAAGTGGATAAATAAACTTCAGGAATTCAACATAGAGATGCAAATTACCAAATTGGTAAGGGGACAAGGGCTAGCCAAGATGATGGCACAGTCAAACTTGGAAGCATGCCAGGTCAATGCAGTCCAAAATGAGATTATCAGTGTAGCAGAATCTGAATGGTATAAGGGCATCATATATTATTTGCAAAACTTGAATTGTCCTTCCTATTTTAGTGATAGTCAAAAGAGGACTTTGAAACTACATGCAGTCAGGTATGTTATTGTTCAAGGAGAATTATGCTGGAAGAATCCTGATGGTGTGCTACTAAGATGTGTGGATGAAAATGAAGCTAACAATATTTTGAATGACATGCATAAAGGGGTGTGTGGTGGACATTATACTGCCAAGACAACAGCTCACAGAATCCTTAGGGCAGGATATTGGTGGACAACTCTCTTTTCGGATGCACAAAAGTTGGTAAGAAAATGTGATCCTTGCCAAAGGTTCTCAGGAAGGCTAAGGTATGAAGGTGCATTGCCCCTTAAAACTATAACTGTGGAGGCTCCATTTCAGTAATAGGGAATTGACTTCATAGGGGAAATTGTAGAGAAATCAAGTGGGGGGCACAGTTGGATTTTGGTAGCAACTGATTACTTCACTAAATGGATTGAGGCCATTCCAACTAAGAGAGCTACAAGTAAGGTGGTGATGGATTGGAGTACCAGTCAAGTTGGTCACATATAATGCAATGTGCTTCAGATCAGGTGAATTTGTTGATTTTTACAACAAATATGGAATTAACTTGTCATATGCATCACCATACCACCCACAAGGAAATGGTCAAGTAGAGTCAAGTAACAAGAGACTTATGAAAATCATCAAAAGAATGGTAGACAAAAACAAGAGAGCCTGGGATTCAAAGCTAAAGTTGGCATTATGGGCTGATAGGGTGACTGTGAAAAGAGCAATTGGAAGGTCCCCTTTTGAACTGGTATATCGTGCACTAGCTAGACTACCTATGAACAACCTCCTGCCAGTTTATAAGTTCATCCATGAAAATGATGAAGAGATTGAAGACTCCATGGCAGAGAGAATAAACTAGCTGGTTGCACTAGATGAGGTCAGAAGAGAAGCTCACCAAGCAAACATAAGAAAACAACAAAATGTGAAATATCTGTTTGATAAAAGGACTGCAGGAAGGAAGTTTAAAATCAATGATCTAGTCCTTATTTGGAATGCAAGGAGTCAGGACAAGGGCAAACATGGTAAGTTTGAGCCCTTATGGATGGGCCCATATCAGGTTTACAATACTCATGGAGAAAATTCTTACTTCCTCCAGGCCCTAGATGGTGAAGTGCTGGAATTGCCTATGCACGGTCAGTTCCTCAAGTTTTATTTTGCATAAATGATTTGCCTCTGTGCACAATTGTAAAATACGTATATATCACTTGTAAATACTCTGTATAGTCGGTGCTTTCCTTGTGCTTCATTTTTTTGTCTGGTCTACCCAGAGATGGTCTGGTTCTCGCTGCAGCCTTGCACCTGCACGTCCCCAATCGGAGCCACTATTGGTGCCTACTTAATCAATCAGGTCTCAGGTACTTAATATGCATGCACCTTCCTAAGATCAAAAAAATTTTGTGTCCATCGGCGGGATTGCCACTTTGTCTCAATGATTAGGTAGTTCACAATGCTTTGTTCCTTTCATTGCTATGACATTCTTCATCGGCGACTGAGTTAGGGGTTATTCCGATAGGCTGATGAGGTTGTTTGTGGTCTTCGGCATGACTTCTCTCATTGGTGAAGCTAGGAATTCTACTTCCGACGCCTTGTGTTTAGCCGATGAGGATCTTCATTAGAGTGACTTGGTGTATCAGGTGAATCGTGAAGAGTTGGGCTGATAGGGATACTCTGGCCGACGTGGGTTGTTCAAGGTGTGTTCATCGGCAAGAGTTTTGTTATTGGCAGGGGAGTTTTAGGCTCCGCCGATATGTTCGATCTAGCCGATGGAGTTGCCATCGGCGTAACGTGGTATGGTCAGCGAAGGAGCTTTTTGTTGCTCCGATGGTCTTGGTCATGCCAATGGGGGATGTCCATCGGTGTGATGTGTGGCGCGGTATATCTAATGGTGGTCATCCTGATGGTTTAGGTCTGGCTGATAGACTATGGTTTGAAGGCACCCTTCGGCGAGACAGTGTGTATCAGGAAAGCTAGCAGGGAGTGTGCCGATGTAGCCAGTCTGGCCGACAAGGTTTGTTTTATTGGCAATCGGGGTGACATGTGATATCGGCAAATGGATTTTCGGTAGCTTCGACGGTCTATGTCTTGCCGAAGGGTGTAGCCGTCGGTGAGAGTTGTGAAATTGGAATTGTGAGCTGGAGTTTGGCCGATGGGGTTGGTCTCCCCAATCAGGTCCTGGTATCGGCAAGAGTCAGGGTGATGGGCTATTGACGGAAGGTTTGTGGGTGAAGCAGGATAAAATGCTCGACACTTAGTGTGCTTGCGGCCCCCATTTATAAAATGATAGAGTGGTCCCTACAGGACAAATGTGGGATATTAAATCATGCAAATATGAGGGTCTTCCCGATAGTCTTGGTCACGCTGATGGCGTGATACACAAGGCAGGACATGCATATGCAAGGTGCCTACATGGCACATTTTTGCAGGACGGCGACTTTTCAACATGGATTCGGTGCCATGGATTTTCAAACGGTGGAATATCGACGACCATGTTTTAAAGTTGGGGTATGTGTTTCTTTTGCGTCTTTAGGCATGTTTTGAGCAGGAAATTTCCATATGAGCATTGCGACGGTTTCCAAGAGAAGATGTGGGTGGTTGAGCCATCAATGGCAATTTGCAGAAGCATGGGCAAACGGTCGAACAACCATGTACCTAATTTATGACAGAGAATTTTCCAATGGTGGCACAAGGCTCGAGTTCATCTGCTCCTTGTCCTTCTCTTGCTTCTCCATGTTTTGTCCCTTGCTGCATTTAATCTTTGAAGGCCATTTCCTCAAAATAAACTGTATCTGGTAGATTTATAACTTTTGCCATGTAATTATTGTTGAAAGTACACTTTCTTGCTGTTTTAAGCAAACTATGTTACTCTTTTGTTGGTTGTTGAAAACTGGACATATCTGGCATTGTAATAAGATACAACTGGTTCTGGTTGCTCTATGCAGGAGATCTTGTGAGTTTATGTATCTTTTGTTGTATGTCTCATGCATGAATTTACTGATTTCATGATTGGTTGTATATGATTAATGTTGTATTTGCATGTGTTTTGTTATTCTATCTCCAGTATTGTATGTGTCCTTCTTCTGAATCTAGATATCTAAGGGATGTCTGAGATTCTAGAGTATAGACTTGCTGTATTGAATGCTTGATCTTTCAACTTCTGCTCAAGGGATAGATTAAAATGTTTTTAGATTAAGTATTGGGAAAGATATACTGCAATAGGGATACCAGAAGTAGAGATAACACTCTGTTTTGGGAGGTATCTGTAAGGCAGATACCACAACATCCTCTTGAAATCTAGTTTTAGTGTGTTCATGTTGATCATTCATAGGTGTATGTCTATTGACTCTGAGCCCTGGATAGGCATCAATCTAGCTCTGCATTGAGATTACACACCAGGTCCTAGTTTTGCATCCAAACACATAAATCAAACTCATACTTCCAAAAACAACCATTAGGACTGTAGTAGTAGTTTTAGGATCCAAGGTCCTCTGTCTACAACTAAACATAGGCCCAAAGCTAGCCCCTTTGCACTTATCTCATAGTTTTGGTCTGCTTAATAGAGGATTTATCTACTTTATGTCAGTATCCTAGTCTTTGAATAGTTATATCTCATGGGTGTTGAGTAGGGAATACCCCCTAGGTTTTGTAGAGCCTGAAGAAGAAGAGGAGATAAAAATAGAGTCTATATCCTACACTGTTGGCCCCTGGCCCAGAGATCCTGTTGATCACTGATGGCTACCTTGTAGGTAAATCTAGGAATGAGCATCCAGTCAGGGAAAAAACCAACAGGATGCTCAAATCATATGATTGGCAACAAGAGTAAGTTTGTTAAACTTTAAAAATATGATGGTGGAGTAGTTAGGTTTGGTGATGATGCAACTGCTAAGATATGTGGAAAAAGTTCAGTCAGTTTTGATGGAAAGAATAACACTGATGATGTTCTCTATGTTAAAGGTTACAATCTTATGTTTCAAAATGATGGTTGTGAGATCAGAAAAATCTCTAGAAAAGTGATTGCTGCTGGAAAGAGGATCGGTGGAAATGTTTATCATCTCAAAGGTGGTGATAGTTATTTCTTGATGACTCAGATTAGTGAGAGTTGGTTATGGCATAGGAGATTGCGTCACATCAATTTTGATAGCTTGGTAAGGATAAGTTCATTTCAAGCTATGAGAGATCTACCAAAGATTACAAATCCTATCTATGTTTTCTATAAGGAATTATAGATTGGAAAGCAAACAATAAGATTCAAAGCTAAGGATCAGTTGTCTACTGGATTACTGGAATTGGTACATATAGATCTGTGTGGTCCTACCAAAGTAAGGAGTTTTCAAGGTGACAGGTATTTCATGTTATTTATTGATGATTGTTCTAGAATGACATGGGTCACTTTTCTTAAAGAAAAATTAGAATCTCTAGATAAGTTTAAAGCTTTTAAAGATATGTTTGAGAATGAAATGGATATGAAAATCAAATGTTTAAGGTCTGACAGAGGTGGATAATTTACTTCTAATGAGTTTAACATGTTTTGTGAGAATCATGGGATAAAGAGGTATCTGTCTGCTCCTAGAACTCCTCAACAGAATGGAGTGGTTGAAAGGAAGAACAAGATTGTTCAAGAAGCTGCAAGGACAATAATAAAAGAAGCAAACCTACTGGAAGTCTATTGGAGAGAAGCAATTTAGATTGTTGTCTACATTCAAAACAAAGTACAAGTAAGAGCAAATGACACAAAGACTCCCTATGAGCTATGGTATGGAATGATTCCTTCTGTTAAATATTTCAAAGTTTTTGGAAGCAAATGTTACATCAGAAGAGATGAAGAATTAGGAAAGTTTGATGGAAGGTGTGATGAAGGTATTTTCCTTGGGTATTCTACTAGAAGCAAAGCTTACCGATGCTACAACAAAAGGCTAAGAAAAATAGTTGAAAGTGCTAATGTTAAAGTTGATGAAGACATACAGAAAGTTTCTAAGGTTAATGAATATGAATCAAATGAGTCTTCTTGCAGAGAAGAAGATAAGACCAAAGAGAAAGAAGTATAGATTGAAGTTGAAGAAGCTCCAAAAAAAGAAGCACAGGTTGAAGAATAAGTAGCTCTGGGAAGCATCACTCTGAAGATTAGATCATTGGCAATAAGCGCAAGGGTGTATTGACAAGAAGCAGAGCAATTGAAGAATAGGTAAATCTATGCTTAATCTTTGAAGTTGAACCTAAATCAGTGAATAAGGCATGCAAAGATGAGTTTTGGATCAAGGCAATGGAAGAAGAATTAATGCAAATTGAGAAGAATCAGACTTGGGAACTTGTCCCAAGATCAGAGAACAAGAATGTGATTGGAACTAAGTGGGTTTTCTGAAACACATTGAATGAGAATGGAGAAGTGGTAAGGAACAAGGTAAGACTTGTGTGTAAAGTCTATTCACAAGTGGAAGGAATTCACTGCAAGGAAACTTTTTCTTCGGTGGCAAGGATGGAGGCCATTAGGATGTTTCTAGATTTTGCAGCACATAAGGATTTCAAGGTATATCAAATGGATGTGAAGTCTACTTTTCTGAATGGTGAATTGGAAGAGGAAGTATACATAGAACAATCAGATGGATTTCAGTAATCAGATAAACTTGATATGGTTTGCAAGTTAAAGAAGACACTATATGGATTGAAGCAAGCTCCCGAAGCCTGGTATGCAAGATTAGACATGTACTTACTACAACAAGGTTTCAATAAAGAGTTTGCAGATAGCAATTTGTACATCAAGGTAAGTGAAGATCAAATTTTGATTGTGGTAGTCTATGTAGATATAATTTTTGGTGGAAATGAAGGAATGTGTAAGAGTTTTGCAAATGAGATGCAAAAAGAGTTTGAAATGTCAATGTGTGGGGAAATGAACTTATTCCTTGGGTTAAAAATCAATTAGATAGATAAAGGTATTTTCATTTATCAATCAAAGTATGTGAAGGAGTTGCTAAAGAAGTTTTGAATGGAAGATTCTAAACCAGTTTGTACTCCCATGGTTACTGGTTTTAAGTTGAGCAAGAATGATGAATTTCCTAAGGCCGATCAAAGCAAGTACAGGTCAATGATTGGAGGGTTACTTTATCTAACTGCTACTAGACCAGATATTATGCATGTTATCTATCTTGTGGCTAGATTTTAAGAAGATCCTAGAGAGTCACATATTATGGCAGTGAAGAGGATATTTAGATATTTGAAGGGCACTCCAAATTATGGCTTGTGGTATCCCAAAGATACTTTCTTTACTCTAAATGCTTATACATATGTAGACTAGGCTGGATGTGTAGATGACAAGAACAATACAAGTAGTGGTACATTCTTTCTTGGATGTAGATTGGTATCTTGGCTAAGTAAGAAAAAAGATTCATTGTCTCTATCTACAACAGAGGCAAAGTATATTGCTGCAGCATCATATTGCACACATGTGTTATATTAGATGAGACAAACCTTGAAGGATATAAAAGTTGTGTATGATGAACCAATTTCTATTTTCTATGATAATACAAGTGCTATTAACATTTCAAAGAATCCAATGATGCATTTAAGGACAAAGTATATTTCAATCAGATATCACTTTTTGAGAGAGAAGGTTGCAAAGATTGAGGTAAAGCTTGAGTATGTGCCTACAACGGATCAAGTTGCTTATATATTCACTAAGGATCTTCCTAAGGATACATTTGAGTATCTCTAGGAGAAGTTAGGGGTTATTGCTCCTCCTTCTTTGAACTAGATGCATAAGGAGATGCATTAGTCCAGTGTGTGTCAATATTCATTCTTCTCTGGAATGGTGTTGGAGGCTACCTCTCAGGGGGAGCAGGGAGTGGTTATGATGAATGTTGCAGACAGGGGGAGTAGAGTAAGAGTTGATATAGTTTGGTGTGTACTCCTAAGGGGGAGTATTCAGAGAAGTTGTGAGTAGTGCAAGTATGTGCAGTATCATAAGAAGAAAGAGTCAGAAAGAGTTGTGTCACCCTTTTCCATTGATGTCAAAGGGGGAGAGAGTTCATGTGAAAAACAAAAGGGGAGAGAATTCAGTGATCAAAGAGAGAGAAAATTGTGTAAAAGAAAGGGGGAGAATAAGAAAGAGAAGAAGCTAGTGCAAATTTGTGTCTTTGTGGTTTTTTAGATCATGTGTTGCCATCAATGACAAAGGGGGAGATTGTTGCAAGTATGTGCTAATCAGTGTTGTCAATGATGTCAGCAAACTTGTGTTGTCATTGGTGTCAACTGTGACTTCTGATGAGGTTGTTGTTGTTTGATTTAGTTGCCTTGCTTAAAGTGATTTTTTTTCTTTGTATAAGTGTTGAAGTTGTTGAGAATATGTTTCTATTGTTGGGTTTCAAAGTGCTTTTGAGAAAATTTGATTTATACTGGAAACGATGTGTTGAAGAAGTCTTCTGGGTTACAGAGTAATGTTTGAGTTTTTGCTCCGCATTTCTTCTATGTTGGAGATCTAAGTGTGTTATTTGGATATTTTTATTCTAAGTGTTTAAGGATGCTAAATCTAGAATTTAGTGCTCCGAATCATTCTGAAGTGAAAGTTATGTTCACCAATTTGAGAACAGTGTTTGACAATGCTTGCAGTGTGTCTGGGAGAAAGTATTTTGCTTCGCATTTCTCTGCTGAGTGGTTTTAGGTGATGCAATTATGGATGTATGCTTTTAAGGTCCTTATCTATCTTTTGTTTAGAATGTTTTTGATTTGGTGCGCCGGAAGGTGACTTTCTATGTAGCAAAGTTCGACAGTGTTGTTTGTAAGTAGGTTGTGAAGTTTCTTCAGGTGAAAGTTGTTGTGGTTGAATTTCTTGGGTTTTAGGTGAATTCAAGATGTTCATGGATGTTTCTCGATCATGTTTATGCTTAGTGTGTGTTCCACATGTATTCTTTTTCTTTTGAGGAAGGGTACTTAATTATTCATAGTGTTTACACAAGTTTGGCTGACTTGGTTGTTTACACTATTTGCGGATGTGCTTCATGGATTGTGGAAGCATGGAATAGCAACTAAGGATGGAATTAGGTCCATGCTAAACTATAGAATGATCCACATTCATTCCTTTCCTCTATAGGAGTGTTTAGGTCCAGACCTAATTTGAATTTCAAGGGTTAATTAGTTGTGTTGCCGACCTTGGAGAATGATTTCAAGTTTGATAATGATATAAATGAATGTCAAGAGTTTTTGTGCATGTAGATGTGTGAGGGATATGATGTTTGTGATGTGAGTTTAATTAAAGTAGTGAGAGCTTTCATGTGTTAGGCTATTGGATGTAGTGAGTAGAAGGTGTCTACTATTTGCAGAGTTGCTGCGAAGGTGATGTTTGAGTTGTTATGAATGTAGAGCTTCATTGGAACTGAACTCCATGCATTTGTTAGATTTAATTATATCAGTTCAACCTTGGTAGTGAGCCACCCTTCTCTTCTATCTTTCTTTCTCAATGGGTAGTGAGTCCACATGGATAGTGAGTCCACCTACAGTGAGCATTCTTTATTTTGGGTAGAGCCCTCTGGCAGTGAGCCTTTGTAATTTGGTATTGTTACTACATTATATTGTGAGCTAATCCTCGTATGATTTTTCCCTTTTTGGGTTTTCTGCATAAAAAATCTGGTGTTGTCTTATGTGTGGTGTTATGATTCAGTTTCTGTTACTTGCTTTTGATGCTTAAACATCATAACAAAGTTAAAGGTTAATGTGGATCTGAATGTTTGTAAGGGTTTGAAATTTCTAATACAACTGATTCATCCCTCTTAGTTGTCTTGTGCATTCAATAGGGGGAACAAACCCATTTAGATTTATAGGGTTTTGACCATTCCAATAGAAGTTGTGTTAGCATTCATTGATTGAAAATTTCTTGTAGAGAGGTGGGAAGAAGTGAATGTGGATATAGAAGAAGTTGGTATAGGCACCGATAGTTGAACTTGCGATGTGTTTGAATGCGATCATTAATTGAATACTTTTGGAAGAATTACACAAGGGTATCTCTGAATCAAAGGGATGTGGTAAGAAGGAGAATTGGTAGTCAAAACCGTGAGCCATATCCAAAGCATTTTTTGGATACGACTCAAACATAGTTTTTTGGTAAATTTCTAGAGATGTATCCTCAAATTAAAATTTGTCAAAGATATTTTGAAATGCTAAAACCTTTCTATGTCAAAATAAATCACACATGCACTACTTGTTGTTGTAGATTACATATTGAATTTCCTAACCATTTTGATGTTTATCTGTCTATATGTTTAGATTTGCATACTAACAATGTTTTGCAGGATTGTGGCATACATGCCCTACCAACATCTTCAAGAGACTTCATATCAACAATTTTATGTGAAACAGAGGAAGGTCAAATATTCTATAGGAAATTATGCTTGAATGACACATGTTAGCATTGCGGTGGCTTACAACATATGCAAATATGTGAACATATGGAAAGCACACATGCAGTTGGAAATGAAATAGTAGAGTTTGACAAGTATAAAAAAGTGGCCTACAATACAAAAGATGGTAAAGAAGCAAATAGATGTGACTTGGTTATTCAAAAGATTCCAGTCTATTAGTTTATGTCTACATTTTGTGATAGTATAGTGTATGAATATGCAAGGCATACCCATAGAGCTTGATGGTTGGACTTGCACTTCAAGTTATAAAAGGACACATTTCCACTTGGTAGCATTGTTTCGATCGTTGACTTTGTAGAGAACTACAGTCTACATCCACAACATGAGGTGCAATCATAATATTACAACTCCGTACAGGTTTCTATATTGGTACACATATGAATGATAGTACAGAGGATGGCAGAAAGATCATAAGGGAGTATCTTTTTTATATTAGTGATGATCGCATGCATTCTACCAAGTTAATGCACAGTTGCTTTCAGGTGTTCTGCAATGATTTGGCTAGAAGGGGCATATCATTCAGTCATCATATAATATGGCCAGATAACTATGCATCACAATTCAAGAACTTGCGAATGTTTTATTGGTTGAACAAGATGTATAATATTATAGGTGTCTAGCATATGTGAAACTTTTGTGAGGCCGGGCATGGAAAGGGGGAGCATGATGGTGCATGAGCATGTATCAAAAGAGCCATAGCACAAGAAGAGTTAAAGTATAAAGACAATGCAAAGTTTGTTGGAATAAGGTGCCATTAACCTTATAAATTCCAATATTGTATTTATCTGATTTATTATTTGCTATTTTGTAATTACTCATAAGGGAATGAGGTAGTCTCATTGACAGTGGTTATTTCAGAGTTACCGATAGGAGTTAAGGAGTGATATTTACGGTTGGAAAATGTAAAAAATTAAATTAAATGAGTGTAGGTGCCACCTTGGAAGAATCTACTATTTTTATCATATATGACGCACATCATAATGTTTGGTGGGTGCATGTAAAGAATCTATGACAGCTGCAAGTTGTCATAAGATTCTATGACACTATGACGGATATTAATGAGTTGTAAGTTGGTATGTTTAGCCCAAGGTTCCTATCTTGGAAAGATACTCTTTTGTGGAATCTATGATAGTTATGACGCATCATATGATGTTGTAAGAGGCCAGATTTAGTCTTGGGCACCCAACCTTTGCATGGTTATTTTTGGACAAGTGGAAGGTGCTTGTAAAATGGCATTTAATGTTTGCATGTTGGGAATCTCATGAGAGAGAAGGTGAACTCCTAGGATGAGTTGGAAAACATTTCTATAAGTATTTTCCATGTATTTGTATTTGCAATACAAATTTTAGGTACTCATGTGCTACAGGAATGTTGTCGGATTGAAGACTAAAGGAGAGATTGGTGGTGTTGTTGTATTGTACAATCTTTTGCAGATTAATACAAACATTGGGCCTCTTTCCTGTGTGGAGTTTTTTACCCGCAAGGGTTTTCTCCACATTAAACACTATGTCATTGTGTCTTGTGTTGAGTTCTTCATGTTTGGCATTTTATCTGTAGTGGGTTTTATGTTTTGTTACAATCTCCATTGTTAATGCACACTTAAATATTACTGAAATTTATCTTGAATCAAATTTCTATTGATGTAGTGTTTCTTTCATTTCTAACATTTGATATTAGAGCCTGGCTAGATTTGACTCTTAGGTGGTAGTGTGGAAGCTATAGCTGTAGTGGGAGATTTGGTTGTGTTTATTTTGTGGATCTTGTGTTGTTATTATGGCTGCATCCACCATTACATCAACCTCTCGAATGGACATAAGAAGTTCAATGGAATGGGGTATGAGTTGTGGAAGCTGAAAATGGAAGATTTGTTGGAAGAAAGAAATCAATGGTTGGAAAAGAAACCCAATGATGTCTCTCTAGATGAGTAGGAAAAATTGGATAAGAAGGCACATGGAACCATCCATTTGTGTCTGTCAGATTATGTCCTATTGAATGTCACAAAGGAAGAGACTGCACACAAGTTGTGGAAACAGTTGGGTGAGATCCATCAAGCCAAGAGTATGGTAAATAAACTTTACTTAAAAAGAAAATTGTTTTCCTTAAAAATGAAAGAGGGTGACTCAGTTGCAGAGCATTTAAATTCATTTAATTTGTTGATGAGTTAGCTTGCTTCAGTAGATGTTGAGGTTGATGAGGAAGATAAATGTATCTTGCTTCTTTGTTCTTTACCTGAGTCTTGGGAGAATGTTATCCTTGCTATCATTGCTAACCTCAGAGATCTGAAGTTGGATGCCCTTGTTGCAATTTTAGTGTCATAGGAATTGAGGAAGAAGTGTTCAGATAGTTTAGGGGATTCTCTCAGTGTCAGGGGAAGGTCTAGGGAAATAGGACCAAAGGGAGATCAGAAAGGGTCTAAGGACAAGTCTAAGGGCCATTCTAAGACTCTTGGGAAGAAGAACAAAGTTAAGTGTTGGAACTGTGGTAAAATGGGACATGTGAAGAAGGAGTACAGAAACCCAAAGAAACAATGGGAGAGTGCTTCTGATAAGTCCTTGAATGCAGGTGAAGATGTTTTACTTTCTACATGTAATGTTGTTAATAATGATCACTGGTTGGTTGACTCAGGATGGTCATTCCATATAACCTCGCATAAGGAATGGTTCTCCACATATGAAGAATATGATGGAGGTAATATCTACGTTGGTGACAACTCTTCATATCTGATTGTTGGGAAAGGAAAGGTATTGTTGTGTTTTAGTGATGGGAGGATTAAAACCCTCCCTGATGTTTATCATGTTCCTGGATTAACTAGAAATTTGATTTTAGTTTTGAAGTTGAATGATCTGAGAATGCATGTGACTTTTGACAAGCATGGCTGCATATTGGTGAGAGGGAACTTAGTGGTAGTGAAGGGGAAGAGATTGGGAAACCTATTCAAGCTTGAAGTCACTATAGTATGTAATGCCTCCTATGTATTTGAGGTCAGTACTAAAAATGTATGTATGTTGTGGCACCGTAGATTGGGCCACACAAGCAATAATGTATTAAAACTATTAAGAATAAAAATTTGTTGGACAGTTTCTCCTATTCTAATGAGCATTTTGATTTCTATGAGCATTGTGTGTTTGGTAAACTAAACAAAAAATTATTTCCTTTAGGAAGCAATAGAGCAAAAGAGAAGTTAGAAAATGTTCAAGCTTGAAACCACTGTTGATAACTGAGAGGGGGGGGTGAATCAGTTATCCTAATTATTTCCCTTATTGAACTTTTCTTTTAATTGATGTAGCATAAAATCAAACTCAAAAACATTAACCATGAAATAAGAAACACATGACACAGTATTTTTGACGTGGAAACCCTGTTAAGGGAGAAAACCACGGGGTGATTAACCCAAGAATTATTCTCTGTTAGAAGAATAGGAAATTACAAAAATGGCACTTGCCAATTAGGGCTCACTACCCGAGTACACTGCTCACAAGAGGCCCACTGCCTACAAAAAGACACACTGTCTACAAAGTGATGAGAATCACAGTCTTGAACTGATTGGAAGCATCTGCATATGCTGGAGTTCAGTTCCGGTTAGGCTCAGTACACTGATCTGCTGCACTTCATCTTTCCTCTGTTCTTTATTCTGCTATCTTTCACATACCGGATCCTTTTTGCTACCTCTGCTCTTTCTTTGGACTTCTTCGCATATCTCTCCACCTCACAACACACATTTCACAACTAAATCCATCCTCTATATATATCCGCACAAGTAATTTCATCACCTTTCTAGTCGGCATCCGGAACAGTCTAGTTTCTTACAAACTCTCATTCTGTCGGCTGAATCCTTCCTCACCAAGCAATGCGGATCAAGCATATACTTGTAGATATCATTAATCATGTCGGCCAAACATGATTCATGCCTTCACAACCTCTGTCATCAACAGTAACCCATCCGGAAAGTAGTCTGATACTCTGCCAGTCAGTTCTTCCTCTGTTTTCACTGTCTCTCAGGAATCCGGTACTCAACCATTCATATCTTTTTCCTTGTCCATCACCGGAGGCTAAATCCTTGGAATATACCACTCAAGGTAGTCCTCTTGACTTCCCCAAATCCGCACTGCACCAAGACACTTCCTCTGAGAGGTCCGGACCAATCTGTCGGACCTTGCCACATGCTCTGTTCTTCTTCACCGGACCACAACATTCTTTGTTCTGACTTCCGGTAGAGACATATCATGTCTTGCGGATATGTGGGATGACCTTTGTTGCCATCAATGACAACAACCATGAATCCATATAGTGTCTCTTGCCAACAATCTCCCCCTTTGGCATTGATGGCAACACTTAGTGAAAAATGACTAAGTGTTTTCACTGTGCTCCCCCTTTGCTGATGCTCTGTCTTTATATACAATTTCCGGAACTCCCCCTTAGTTGGATTTCTCATTTTTCACTGCTCCTCACTCCCCCTTTGACATCAATGGCAAAGGGTAGGGTCCGCATATCAAAATTTTCAAAAATTTCTTATACTTAGCCGCATATTTACATACTCACATATATTGAAGAATGTCTGCAAAGGATGTCTGTAATTGAATCATTTCGGTAGCCCAACTTTGCTTCATTCTGTCCAAAATTGAAATGTGACCACTTAACAAAAATGCAAACGCTTCTGCCCGCTTGAGATCTGTCGGATCTTTTGTTTGGGCGGTGGTCCTAGCATCACTGATGGCCTCATGCATGGTTTCCAACTTAGGGATTATAATCCTTCTAAGTTCTCCCATCCGGTTGGTGATGTTCTTCCTTTCCTTCTCAAGATTCTTTATTTCGTTCAAGACTGCAATAGTCTGACATTCTTGATTTATTATAGAGGAAGAGAGAGGATCAAAACTTTGAGATAAGCTTTGTAGCTTATCCTGTTCCTCTTTTATTTTCTTGTCAAATGCTGCTGTTGCCTTTGACCAGGATATACAAAATTTATAGATATCACCGCCATCCTTAAGAGCATTCTCTGAGCTCTTTATTCCAATGCTTACAATCTTCCTATCTTTAGAAATTAATTCTAATATCTCTGAAAATCTCTTATCCAAAAATTCCTTCCGGACCTTTTCTTCAGCTGATTTTTCTAGAGAATCAAAATGTGTATCAACACTGCTGACTAAGGTTTTTAGATTACCGGAAGTGGAGGCTGTCGGATCTATTTGGATTGATGGCATGATCTTCACAAGTACTCCGGAAGCAGCCTCTATCAACTCACAGTCTTCCATATGAGACTTCAGGAGCTTTTCATTTGCCTTGGCATTTGCAAATGAAGCTATCTTCATTGTTTGTACCGGAGAGAGAGAGTCAAAATCAAATGGTCCTTTTAGAAGCTCCGGTTCATCAATCTCTAGAGTTTCTTTGCTCAAAAATTGTTGAACAGTTTGTGCAGTGTCTCTTGCCGGAGACAGATGTTTCTTCTCTTCTGCAGTCTTAGAACTGTCAACCTCTTTGTCTTTCACCACTGCTTCCTTCTCCTGTAATTGCTCTTCTTCTTTGGATCCGGAGACTGTAGGGGAAACCGGAGGAGAGATGCTAACTTGTTCATGGGCCACTTCTTCTGGAGCAGAGGGTCCCAAGTCCTCACTTGTCTGTTCAGGGCTCACTTCTTCCGGAACAGAAGATTCCAAATCAGCAGCTGTTTCTGCACCTAAGTCCTCTACAACAGGAAGATTGAACCTTTTGAAGGCCTTCCGGAGGATCTCTTCTGTTTCTTGGGCCACTTTGTCAGTCTCACCAAGCATGAGTTGATTCATCCTGGCTTTGCTTCTGAACTCATCTTTGCAGTCCTTGAAGATAATGTTCATTGTCTTGGGACCAATTTGAGGATATAGCTGAATAGCTATCTGCTCCCGGATCTCAAGATCTTTGGCATGAGCATTATTCTTTCTTACTTCCATTTCCTTCTCTAGGCTTTTAGGAATGAGAGATATGATCTCAATGAAAGCCTTATTGTATATGTTCAGATATTTAACTGTGGCTTCCTGCAGAGTCTTTTGGTCTGCCTCACTGAAGTCATCATAGGATTCAGTCATTGGTTGAAGGTTTCCATCCACCGTGACCGACTTGATTATGCTCTCTAGTGACAGAGTGGGCTTTTCAACAGTTACCTCTGCCATTTCATCCTTGTCTTGGCCTGTGGAGGGCTTACCGGATCCTTTCTTCTTCTGTTTCTTTACTTCTCTTACTCCCTCATCTGATTCTGTTTCCTCTTCATCCTTTTGGCTTCCATAAGCCCTTGTGGCTTTTGTCTTGGATCTCTTACCGGATGCCTGGACTTCCGGTTTTGAACTTTTGGTTGAGGGAGGTGCAGATCTCTTTGTTGATCTGGTCCGGGTGGGAGCTCCAACTGGAGCACTTTCTTTGCTTTTCTCTTCTTCCTCGGCCTTCCTCCTCTTTTCCCGGCTGGCATCAAGTGCCTCCTTTGAGATACCTAGGCCTTGAGCAATGTGCTCTACTTCTTTTCTTACCTTTCTTTTAATCTCAGGTTCCCTGAGTTCTACATGTATTTTTACACTCAGCTCCTCAAAGGTTCCAAACCTTTCTGCCTTAGGATCTTTGGGCTGACTTAGCATGTGTTGAACATGCAGCTCCACTATCTGTTCATCAACTTCATACCCCATGGGCATGATCCAGACAGTCCTTGGCTCCACTGCCTCCATTAGGCACTGATCAGTGTCAACCATAAAGCACACTGAGTCCTTGTATTTCTCAATGAGAGACTGAGGAATTCTCTCTCTTGCTTGCATCATGCTCTGAAAGTTTTTGAAGTATCCCCATAGAGCTGAATTTCTCACTTTTGCATCCCCAAGTCCATGCAAGTAGTCTCTTATCTGGACTGCAACAGGTTTGTCATTCTGCCATACCCATCCACTTGTTCCAGGTAGCTCATTCATGAAGTAGAAGAATAGACATACAATCAGAGTACCATACTTAAAGGAATTCTTCTTATCCTTCTTGATTTTCTGTATATTTTCCATTAATTGGCTTAGCAGTAGTTCGCAGAGATCATACTCTGCATTCTTTCTTAGCATCTCATAGGCAGTGTATACTGCAGTTCCGGATACAGAATTCTCCCTGCTGGAGTGGTAGATCTTGTATCCTATTATCATTGATGCATATTTGATATCCGGATCGGAGATGTCTTCAATGGTCATTGCCCTTTTGTCAAATTTTGATCCGGTGGCCTCAGTTACAATGTTGTTCTTGACAGATTTGAGGATAGGTACTCCTCCGGAGGAGTATAGGCCAGTTACTGCTCTAATTGCCTCTTTTGTGATCTTGCAGGGTCTATCTAGCCATAGAAAGTTGTCATGCATCCTGCTCAGTACATACCGGACCCATTCATCCTCTTCAAAACAGGGGAAATGAATAAATTGCTCAAATTGTTTCTTCTGAATATCCTTATACTCTGGTTTAAGCTCAAAAGCATTGTCAATCAGCTGCTTGTGATAGAGGTCTCTTAATTTGAATTCCCCAAATTCCTCAATGTTTGCATGTATGTAAACCCTAATGTCTTCGGTGTGTAAAACTCCGTGAGGAACACTAGAGAAGGCTCCTAGTGGGTCTACCTCCAATGATTTGTAGGGATGTTTCTTGAATGAGGGGCGAGGTCTATTGGAGATCTTAACTATGTTTGGAGTAGCCATTCTTCAAAGATTTGCAGTGAGGTAATGACAAACGGAGAATACCTTATGGGCCTTCGGTTTGCACGGAGTGGTTGGATTGATTTCTTTATCCAATAGCTTCGGCAGGAGATCCTTGGTGTGCTTGAAGAACCTTGTTGCAGAGCTTCACTTTTTGCTTCTTCTCGAGTGCAGAATGAGCAAATGACCTTTGAGAAATCCCTTAAATTGCTCCGCGAACCCTAATACCTGTCTGCAATAAATGCTTCACCTACATCATTCCGATTTGCCTTGTCTGGATAGCTTGGAGTATCCCGGATTAGTCCTGATCTGTGGATATCATCTGGATCTTTCAATCATGAATAAATCAAGGTAGCATATTACAAGATCATCTCAAACACTCTGTCCAATCCGCAGAACAAGATAGTGCATTTCCGGATCTTTCCGGACCTTTTTGTAATCCTTTATCATACCGGAGCATCTCCCTGAACAGGTCTTATTTGATCGATCACAGCTTCTTCATAACTTCATGCGGACCTCTGAAAACTTGACTGAAGTATCTCAAGATTCATATCTACAAACCCTTTGATCCGCATCTTGTGCCACATCCGGCACCACTTGTTTGGCTGGGGGAACAAGATTTTCTTTGAGTCTCCCCCTGAGCCTGAGCTCACTTTTAATTTCCGGAAGAAATATCAGCACCAGAGTCTGGTGCGGATCCAACCTCTACATTCTCTGAACTTTTCTTCACCCAAATCTTGCTCATCTGATTCCTAACCTCATCCGCATTCATCTTTTGTTTACCCTTGTCTTGATTCTGATTATACACCGGACCTCTTTTGTCCTGATTCTTGTTTCTGCAGACTTTAGCATTATGACCGGACCTATTGCAGATTTGGCAAATAACATTTCTTTGCATATTTGACTGATATCCTCTTGATCTGCATTGATTTGCCATATGACCTATTCTATTGCATGTGAAGCATCTACCTTTGAATGATTTGTTTACTTGCATAATTCTGCATTCATGGGATTTGTGTCCATACCTTTTGCAGTTGAAGCACTGTCCGGAGAAGGATGAATTATTCTGATTCATTCTCATTCTGCACTGATTAGCTTTGTGACCAAAGTGGTTGCAGTTGTGGCAGTATCCATTGAAGGATGGATATCTTTGAGCATTTGGCTGTCTTACCGGAGGTCTTCTAGGCCTGCTCCTTGGATTTTCTGATCCAAGATTCTTCTGACCGGATCCGGAGCTTTCTCCTTTCTCATATCCCAAGCCATACTTGTCATCTGTCCTCTTTTGACTTCCAAGAAGAACTTCAAGTTGAGCAGAACTTATCTTGAATTTCTCTTTATATTCATTTGCTGTTTGAAGGTCTCTTTTGAGAGAGGCAATTTGATCCTCAAGTTTTCCTTCATTATCTTTGGCATCTTCAAGATCAGATTCAAGGTGTCTGATAATCCTGTCCATCTGGTGGCATTCTTCTGATTTTTCTTTAAGAGATTGTCTTAGATTGTCTTCAGCCTTTCTTTTTTCTTCAATCTCTTGAGTAAACTTTATAGTTCCTGATTCCATTTCATGTCTTAACATAATGACTTCTTTTGATAACTTTTCACATAACTTGGTTTGCTCAGTCAATTCCTCATTTGTATTGCTTTCTTCACTTTGTCTTGCCAACTGTTGAAGCAGCTCCTTTCTCTTTTTCATAGAGAGACTTAATTTGTCTTTTAATTCTCTCATGAATTCATCAGCCTGTTTGAGTCTTTCCTTTAATTCACTGACTTCAGAATTTGAATGTTCAAGATCCTCAAGGGCAGTCTTGAGTTGCTCCCTTAAACCATATGCATCCATTTGAAATCCCAGATCTTCCTCAAGCTGTTAGGCTCTATTAGGAGGAACTTAGCTCTGATACCAATTGTTGATAACTGAGAGGGGGGGGGGTGAATCAGTTATCCTAATTATTTCCCTTATTGAACTTTTCTTTTAATTGATGTAGCATAAAATCAAACTCAAAAACATTAACCATGAAATAAGAAACACATGACACAGTATTTTTGACGTGGAAACCCTGTTAAGGGAGAAAACCACGGGGTGATTAACCCAAGAATTATTCTCTGTTAGAAGAATAGGAAATTACAAAAATGGCACTTGCCAATTAGGGCTCACTGCCCGAGCACACTGCTCACAAGAGGCCCACTGCCTACAAAAAGACACACTGTCTACAAAGTGATGAGAATCACAGTCTTGAACTGATTGGAAGCATCTGCATATGCTGGAGTTCAGTTCCAGTTAGGCTCAGTACACTGATCTGCTGCACTTCATCTTTCCTCTGTTCTTTATTCTGCTATCTTTCACATACCGGATCCTTTTTGCTACCTCTGCTCTTTCTTTGGACTTCTTCGCATATCTCTCCACCTCACAACACACATTTCACAACTAAATCCATCCTCTATATATATCCGCACAAGTAATTTCATCACCTTTCTAGTCAGCATCCGGAACAGTCTAGTTTCTTACAAACTCTCATTCTGTCGGCTGAATCCTTCCTCACCAAGCAATGCGGATCAAGCATATACTTGTAGATATCATTAATCATGTCGGCCAAACATGATTCATGCCTTCACAACCTCTGTCATCAACAGTAACCCATCCGGAAAGTAGTCTGATACTCTGCCAGTCAGTTCTTCCTCTGTTTTCACTGTCTCTCAGGAATCCGGTACTCAACCATTCATATCTTTTTCCTTGTCCATCACCGGAGGCTAAATCCTTGGAATATACCACTCAAGGTAGTCCTCTTGACTTCCCCAAATCCGCACTGCACCAAGACACTTCCTCTGAGAGGTCCGGACCAATCTGTCGGACCTTGCCACATGCTCTGTTCTTCTTCACCGGACCACAACATTCTTTGTTCTGACTTCCGGTAGAGACATATCATGTCTTGCGGATATGTGGGATGACCTTTGTTGCCATCAATGACAACAACCATGAATCCATATAGTGTCTCTTGCCAACAACCACTACAATTTGTAATGCCTCCTATGTATCTGAGGCCAATACTGAAAATGCATGTATGTTATGGCACCATAGATTAGGCCACATAAGCAATAATGTATTAAAAATTATTAAGAATACAAATTTGTTGGATGGTTTCTCCTATTCTGATGAGCATTTTGATTTCTATGAGCATTGTGTGTTTGGTAAACAAAACAGAAAATCATTTCCTTTAGGAAGCAATAGAGCAAAAGAGAAGTTATAAATTATTCATATGGATGTGTTTGGGCCTGTGGATAATGAATCTATCAAAAAATCTTGTTATTTTGTCACCTTCATTGATGATATATCCAGATTTACATGGATTTATTAAGATCTGACAATGGAGGAGAATATTTCTCTAAGGAATTTGATGAGTTTTGCAAGCATGCAGGTATTATCAGACAAAAGACAACTCCATATACACCACAACAGAATGGTGTTGCAGAAAGGATGAACTAAACAATCATGGAAAGAGCCAGAAGTATGCTTAGTAATGTACAGTTAGATAAATACTTTTGGGCAGAGGCTATGTACTGCTTGCTACTTGATAAACCAATCTCCTTGTAAGGCTCTTGATTCAACACCTTATGAAGTGTGGATAGGTAAGAAACCTTATATTTCACATTTAAGGGTTTTGGATGTGAGGCTTTTGTTCATGTGCCTAAGGAAAAGCAATCTAAGTTGGATCCAAAAGCTGAAAAGTGTACATACATTGGATATGGTGATAATAATGTGAAAGGTTATAAGGTTTGGAATCCACTAACCTACAAGATTATCTTTTCTAGAGATGTTATTTTCAGTGAGCTTAGAGCTATTTCTAAACCTGAGAAGCCAAAAGAAAAAGAAGAAAAGGTAAAGAAGGTGCACTTTGATTTAGAGCAGCAAGATGCACCTCAAGAAGAAAAGAATGATGGATTCAGGGAAGAAGAAGAAGAATATTCAAGTAGTTCTGATGAAGATGAGTCTATTGTTATAGAAGAAGTTGGTGCAGATGATCATGTAGAAGAATGAGTAGAGTCTCTTACTCCACCCTTGAGGAGATCCACAAGACAACGGAATCTAGTTGACAGGTATAGCCCACCAGATTTTCATTGTGTATATACTTTATTAAGTACTAACAATGAGCCTAGATCCTACAGGGAAGCTATTTCTACAGATGATAATGAGTCTTGGTAGTTAGCCATGCATGAGGAGATGATGGCTTTAGACTCTTGTAACACCTAGGATCTTGTTCATTTTCCCAAAGGAAGAAAGGTCGTAGGATGTAAGTGGGTCTTCAAGAAGAAGTTTGGAGCAGACGATTCATTGGAGAAGTACAAGGCTAGACTAGTAGCCAAGGGCTACTCCCAAAGAGAGGGAGTTGATTTTGGTGAGATATTCTCTCCTATTGCTAAATTAACTTCTATTAGATTTCTCTTATCCATTGTTGCAAATTATGATTGGGAGATTAAGAAAATGGATGTTAAGACTACGTTCTTGCATGGAGATCTTGAGGAAGAAATTTATATGTAATAGCCTACAGGTTTTGAGGTAAAAGGAAAAGAAAAATGGATTTGCAGGTTAAAGAGGTCTCTCTATGGTTTGAAACAGTCCCCCAGAATGTGGTATCAAAAGTTTGATTCATTTGAACTTTGAAATTGGGTTTTGTTAGAAGCGAGGAGGATCATTGTGTTTACATTTATTATATTGATGATTCTATACTGGTTGTTGCTTTGTATGTTGATGACATGTTATTTTTCAGCAATACTAAGGGTATGATCATTGAGCTTAAAGCCCAAATTCAAGTGCATTTGACATGAAGGATCTTGGTGCTACAAGGCATATTTTGGGAATGGAGATCAGGAGGGACAGAGGTAACAGAGAGCTTTGGTTGTCACAAAGTAGTATGTGACTACTATTTGGCAGAGATTTAGTTTGCAGGATTGTAACCTAGTTAGATTTCTTTTAGCCATTGGCACTAAGCTTTCATTAGATATGTGTCCAAAGAATGAAGATGATTTTGAGGATATGTCTAATGTGCCATATGCTAGTGTTGTAGGGAGTTTGATGTATGCAATGGTTTGCACTAGGCCAGATATTGCCCAAGTAGTGGGAGTTTTGAGCATATTTATGTCTAACCTTGGTAGACAACATTGGAACTATGCAAAGAGGGTGTTTAAATATCTTGTAGGTACTCCTGATCATTGTTTGGTTTATTCTAGTACTATTAGTGCTAATAAATCTTTGGACATAAAGGGTTTTGTTGATGTAAATTAGGCAGGTGACTCAGACAGTCGAAGGTCCACTAGTGGCTATGTATTTACTCTATTTGGAGGTATAGTGAGTTGGATGAGTAAGAGGCAGCCCACAGTTGCTTTGTCCACCATAGAAGTAGAGTATATGGCTGCTAATCATGTATCTAAGGAGGTAGTTTGATTGAGAAGACTTGTATAGGTATTGGATTTGATTGCAGGATCATTTAGATTGGTTGTGATAGTCATAGTGCTATCTGTTTGGCCAAGAATCCTATGTATCATGCTTGAACTAAGCATGTTGATGTTCAGTATCACTTTGTTTGAGAGTTGGCTGCAAATGGACCTATTGAGCTAAAGAAGATAGACACTCAGGAGAATGTTGCAGATTCATTGACCAAGCCTATGAGCACAAAGAAGTTTGTGTGGTGTAGAGAGGCCATGGGCATTGTTTCTAGTGCCTGATTATTTATTTTGTTTTCCTATGGGTTGATTTATAATGTATAATGTCAAGTGGGAGAATGTTGGAATAAAGTGCCATTAACTTTGTAAATTCCAATATTGTATTTATCTCATTTATTATTTGCTATTTTGTAATTACCCATAAGGGAATGAGGTAGTCTCATCGACAATGGTTATTTCAAAGTTACTGGTGGGAGTTAAGGAGTGATATTTATGGTTGGCAAATATAAGAACTCAAAGTAAATGAGTGTAGGCACCACCTTGGAAGAATATACTATTTTAGCATATATGGCACATGTCATAATGTCTGGTGGGTGCATGTAAAGAATCTATGACAACTGCAAGTTGTCATAAGATTCTATGACACTATGACGCATATGACGGATATTAATGAGTTGTAAGTTGCTATGTTTAGCCCAAGGTTCCTATCTTGGAAAGATACTCTTTTGTGGAATCTATGACAGTTATGACTTGTCATAAGATGTTGTAAGAGGCCAGATTTAGTCTTGGGCACCCAACCTTTGCATGTCTATTTTTGGACAAGTGGAAGGTGCTTGTAAGATGGCATTTAATGTTTGCATGTTGGGGAATCTCATGAGAGAGAAGGTGAATGCCTAGGATGCGTTGGAAAAAAATTATATAAGTATTTGCCATGTATTTGTTGCTGCAATATAGATTTTTAGGTACTCATGTGCTGCAGGAATGTTGTCGGATTGAAGACTGAAGGAGAGATTGGTGTTGTGTTGTATTGTACAATCTTTTGCAGATTAATACAAACATTAGGCCTCTTTCCTATGTGGAGTTTTTTACCTGCAAGGGTTTTCTCCACATTAAACACTATGTCATTGTGTCTTGTGTTGAGTTCTTCATGTTTGGCATTTTCTCTGTAGTGGGTTTTATGTTTTGTTACAATATCCATTGTTAATGCACACTTAAAGATTGCTGAAATTTATCTTGAATCAGATTTCCATTGAAGTAGTGTTGCTTTCATTTCTAACAAAATTGACAGATGCAAAATCAATCATCGAGTGGTGTAATGCTTTGATGGGTCCAGGTAATGAAGGTAAGTCTTCAGTTCATAGATATTTTTGGTTGATAGACGATACTAACATTGTACCACATGAGGATTGTTGTACACTGACAGGATCAAGTGAGCTACACTCTTTAAGAAGCTTAAATGCAATTTCATGGAGTATCCGTATGCAGAAGATGACATGCTTTTGTTCATGTACAATTCAATCTTGGAATAAGTGTGAGTCAAAGAAGTGGGTTGACAAATGGTGGTTAAGTTATCTTAGCCCACTTGACACATATCGGCCCCCGACGACACTAGAACTAACACAGATGGAATCATCGATTGACTTTAACCACATATCAGATCTAGTTCAACTAGGTAATATATCTACTTGCGTAGTTTTTTAAATTCCTAATGTTATCTTACTTTGTAGTGTTTTTGTAATGTTGACTAATTTCATCTAATTTGCTACACATATCAATGTAGGGCATGTTTATGCAGTTATTGCAAATGAAGACAATGAAGAGGGGACGGATTATTACTTATGTCATTATGTTGAGGCCAAAAATAAATTGGAAGCCCCAGTTATAGATAGAGAAAACATCAAATACCCTATAGACTCGGTGGTTGTTACTAGAACATGGCTTAGAAGGTACCCACATAAGAGTGTTAATGTTTGGTTGTTTTAGGACTTTGACACGCATCAAAAGATTCTTCATTACTCAAACCTTGGTGTGGTATCCAATGTTCATTTGATACAATATTTGGGTAGACCTTTGAACAAGACCTTGTGGAAAATGTGTGAGTCTGACCATGAGGCAATACTTGACACAATAAAGAGTAGAGTAGACCTGGATGGTTCATTGGATTAATTTGTAAGTATGCACATTGATTTTGTAAAGTCATGTTATTGATATTAATGTATTGCAGTTGATAGTTATACCTTTCGTTTCTATTTTTCAAGTTTACATCTATTTTTGTTCCAAGTTTACATATGTTTGTCTTTTTTTGCTACTGCATTTTTACACATATACAGTGAATATTGGGTAGATTATATGCATATTTATGGTTTCACCATTTGACCATCTGGAGACCTCAATTTGCAAACTTGACATTTGCAGTCCTAGATCAGACTTGGAAAACCCTTCCTCAACCATCATTTCACCTGAAACATCAACCATTTCCATCATATCCATCCAAAATATATCATCTTTCCCTCATCTTGTCATTTTCATCCATTATAATAAGTTAGTTATCACAACCATCATCCTTAGACCTTGGTCCTTTACGCCATTAGCCTACTCTTATCATCTTATCATTGTCATCATCATTTCTTTCATCATTGACCATCCTTATCTTTCTATCCAATCTATATCCTATCATATCATATCCAATCTTTATCATCTTTTATCCTATCTCATCACCTAATCATAATCCATATCATATCTTATCAAAATCAATCTTATCAATGGTCTATGAAATAAAAAAGGAATATGCTCTAAAAACACTTGAAAAGAAGCAAACCAAAGTGAATGAGATATATAATGTATTGAATGAAGAGATTCTTCCTACTCTCGAGAAGTTTCAAGGAAGGTGCCTTTGCAGTATGTGGAATGGGAAAATGGCAATGGAGAAGTGGAAAAACTCAAGAGGTTTTGTATTTGGTAAGAATTTGTGTAGGCAAAGAAAGTGAGAGATGATGTTATAGGTGGATTTGAACAAATGAAGTCAACGATTCTTGAAATTAAGACTTCCATGGAGCAAATACAACTGGAAATAGATGATAAGGAATAATCAATATCAAATGTAAGTGCAAAAAAAGAGAATCGGTGCGGTGGACACATGAAAGTATTCAAGACATTGAAAACTCTATCAAACAAAGGGATGTTGTTGTCTTAAACATTGATGATAGAGAAGCTAATATAAAGTTCAAAGTAAAAGATATGAAAAATAAGTTAGAAGATCATGAAAAGGAATAACGGGGGGTGTTAACATGTAATAGCAATAGAGATGAGGAAAAATGTGTGGATGGTCAAGTTGCAAATAAAAAAGCAATAGTTGGAAGTATTGAAATTGAAGCAAAACAACTAAAAACTAAAATTAATCACTTAGAAAAGGAATTAAAAGATAAAAATAAGATTTTATCATCAATGAAAAGGAGGTTAGTCTACTCTAAAACACTTGAAAAAGAAGTAGACCAAAATGAATGAGATAGACAATGTATTCAATGAAGAGATTCTTCCTACTCTCGAGAAGTTGAGGAAGGTGCATGTGTAGATTCTTCTCTGTTCCTCATGTGACCAAACTGATGATTCCAACATGTCCAGATCGGTACATTTAGGCTAGGCATGGTCCTTTTTCATACCCAAACATGTCAAAACAGTCTGAGCTACAATGTACTGGTGATATCCCTTAAGAGTCCAAAATGCAAAAAGGTAGCAATCTTTGACGAGCTATTACTCAGAAACCATGTAAATTAAAAAACAATCTATCTAAGGCTATGGGATCACATAGGTCCCCTCTACAATAACATCTCTCAATTTTTGATATCTTTGAGGCATTTGCCTGTGGTGTCCAGTTTTTAGTTGATGGAAAATGTGTCAAATGCATGCAGTGTAAAGTTGCAAAAGGGTGTAACTTCCGTTCTGCTCCTCGTGCAACCAAACCAACAATGCCAACACATCTAGATGGGTATGTTTAGGCTAGGCATGGTCTTTTTTCACACCCAAATATGCTGAAATAGTCTGAGCTACATTGTACAGTGATATTCCTTAAGAGTCCAAAGTGCAAAAAGGAAGCAATCTTTGACAAGTTTTTACTCGAAAACCATGTCACTTAGAAACATTCCATCTAAGGCTATATGATCACATAGGGCCCCTCTACAATAACCTCTCTCATTTTTTGATATCTCTAAGGTGTTTTCCCGTGGTGTCGAGTTTTCAATTGGTGGAAAAAGGGTTAGATACATGCAATGTAAAGTTGCAAAGGGGTGTAACTTTTGTTCTACTCCTTGTGCAACCAAACCGACAGTTCCAACACATCTAGATTGGTGGTTTTATGCTAGGCATGGTCCTTTTTTGTACCCAAACAAGCTGAAATAGTCTGAGCTACATTGTACCAGCGATATCCCTTAAGAGTCCAAAGTGCAAAAGGCAGCAATCTTTGATGAGATATTACTCAGAAACTGTGTTAATTAGAAACAATCCATCTAAGGCTATGGGATCACGTAGGGCTCCTCTACAATAACCTCTCTTAGTTTTTTATATCTCTGAGGTGTTTTTCCGTGGTGTCTAGTTTTCTGTTGATGGAAAAAGTGTCAAATGCATGCAGTGTAAAGTTGCAAAGGGGTGTAACTTTTGTTCTGCACCTCGTGCAAACTAACAGTTCCAACACATCTAGATGGGTACATTTAGGCTAGGTATGTTCATGTTTCACACCTAAACATGCTGAAATAGTCTGAGCTACATTGTACCGGCGACATCCCTTAAGAGTCCAAAGTGCAAAAAGGTAGCAATCTTTAACGAGCTATTACTCAGAAAATGTGTCACTTAAAAACATTTCATCTAAGGCTACGAGATCCTGTAGGGCCTCTCTACAATAACCTCTCTCAGCTTTTGATATCTCTAAGGTGTTTGCCCATGGTGAAATTTTTTTTGATGCTCCAAAAATTGTCAGACGCATGTAGTGTAAAGTTGCAAGGTAGGCTACTTTTTGCTTTGTCCTTCATGGGGCCAAAATGTTATCACCAACATGTCTATTTGGGCACATATATGCTAGGCATGGTCATCGCCCTTCATTATAAAAAGTTTATAGTCTTTCCTATTTGAAGGGTCACAACTTTTCACCTTTGAAATGTCACAACCTAAATCATATCATCACTATTTGTGAGAACCTAAATTCATTTATTTGAAATATTGCCTAAGGTTGTATTTTTAATTGTATTCTTCAAGGATGTTATGGATGTCTTTCTCAACGATAAATTGCTCTCCCTGTTATGTTAGTGCTTATCAACCTAGAAAGCAATTCGACAAACAACATTTTTAATACACATGGAGTAATCTTGTTGAAGATACATCTGGTCATGAAACAAATAGATATATGTAATACATGAAGTATGAGGCATACACGTGAATACACATAATATGTGAAGTATACACATAAATCATGAAGCATACATGTGAATACACGTAGTACATGAAATCTAAATAGGAAGCATGAAGCATACACGTGAAAACATGAAGTATACACAGGAAGCATGAATCATACACATGAACACATGAAGTATACACAAGAAGCATGAAGCATACTGGTGCAGGAGCACCTACCTGACAGCTGGCCTTCATGAGGCAGTTAGTTAGTTTGAGTCTTGTTTATGTTTCCAAGAAGGTCTGATAAGACCAAATGCATGTAATAAGGTCATGCTGATCATGATAAGATCATGCTGACCACACTTTGCTATTTTTAGCCAGTTTGTTAGGACAGTTGTCATGATGTATGTTCGGTTGGATCTCCCAGCCGCTTGGAGTCAGGTCAGTAGTACTCGCAGGAAAATCTATTTAAGCATGAGGATCGGTTGACTATAGATCATCGATCAGACTTTGCGAGAGGAGAGACTGAATATTGTAATAGCATCTTTTGAAATCGAATAAGAGATCCTGTTCTGTTCAACTTCTGTTTGGTCTCTATTGTTTAATCGATTTACTGCATCTGGGTGGTTTTCATGGATTCGCTGATCCATTCCACCGGTTGATTCATCTGATTGGTGGAATGGTGATGTACAGTAGGGTAGATGTTAGTTTGTTTGTTCACATGCAGGTGTGCAGGATCGCGACTAAAAGGTGTTGAAGACCCTAGCATGGGCATGTGCTAGGTCGAGCTGATAAAGTGTGGAAGATCACCCTGAGAGTGGATCGGGTCGTCCCTGGAGGATCGGCGAAGTGAAATTTCGCTAAGGCTAAAGGTTCGTTAAAACGGCATCATCAGAATAATTTGGTGAATATCCTGCAGTCGCTTTGGGCATCGTCATCCAGATAAGTGGAGGAGATCGGCATGATGCAGTCGAGTGCATGAAGTAAAGGAGCATCGGGGTGATCATCATTAGGAGGGCCGAGGAGGAGCGTATCGGCTTAAGGTTGAAGATCGGGTTGATCGCGGGCCGAAAAAGCTAAGTTTGGCCAACATCAGGATATGACGTCATCATCATCAGGATATACGTCATCAGGATATTTCGGAGCAGCAGGATATTGAGGAGCTGCGGGTGACGTCATCGTCATCAGGATATACGTCATCAGGATATCGGGTTACATCAGCATCAAAGGGACAGTGCGAGAAGTGAAGGTTCGTCATCATCAGGATAAATGGGAGGAACCGGATGTTCTTTATCCTGTTGATTATCATGATGTTGAATATCATGATGCTGAAGATAGCGAAGGCGGAAGTTGTCGCTGAAGTGAACAGTGGACGTCAGGAGGATGTTCGCGCTGGTCGAACATGATGATGCTGTCGATAATCGAACAAGGTGATGATGATGATGATGGGCTGCAGACATCCATGCTGTATTGTAAGGTTATAGTGTGGGTGCCTCTGCATCACGTGGAATGGTAGATATCTTCCAAGAATTATATGACAAACTTCTAGAGGTATGAGGTCACATGTAATAATGTCTTGCTCATTTTTAGTTGCATACTTCAAAGTGCATTGTATAGTTACATGAATTTCCTTACCATGCTACAATGATCTTACAGAGTATGGGCTTAGATCTATAGTGGTAGAGAGACCTAGGTGTTAGATTGCATCTTGTATTATTATATTCCTATGATTGATTTAATGATCAATAATCTTAGAGGAGAATACTGTTCAAACTTTATATATTTACAATTATATAAAGGAAGAGTGCATGTAATATAATTGGACTTTAAATATTTAAAGTAAAGCTTCTACAAATATGGTGCAGTCATGGTTAGGAGGGTCCACAAAGTGAACTATCCAGACCGTGCAGCTAGAGTAAACACAACAGAAACAACTCAAAGATATAAAGCAAATGCAAATTCAGTCATTCGGTATATCATTGGATTCAAATGCAAACTAGTTGGCAACATGTAGGCTTACAATTAGGGTTCACAGGCCTGATCTCACAATAACAGAATATGCACAAGATATAACTTTTAAGCTCCTTCGTAAGAAATCAAAACTATCAACTATGATCTAATGATCAACTATTGAATCCTACTTTACTAGGCATCTATTACATCAACTTAAATTATCTCCAAAATATAAGATTCCTCTACATTAGCCAAGGAAGATCACAAATTCCAATGAAGATGTGTAATGTGTGTACATGGATAGGTCAGACCTAATTAAATAGAACTACTCTGCAACTGAATGGAATTATGTGTGGATCTCAGGGAAGGTCGGCCATGAACCAAACAACATTGAATGATGTGTCATTTAGCTCCGCAAGTCATGAAATGCTCTATAGGTCTTCTCCTTTAGCTGATTGTCTAAGACTGTCAGGGTGCTCTGTTATGAGAAAATAGTTAATCTTCTGATAATGATATCTCTATGGTAATAGATACAAATGATCTGAGTTTTGGATATGATGTACATGAATGTGTCTAGATGCTAATTCTAGCTCCACAAGGTCTGAAATGCAACTATAGTAGAATGTGGACCAAAATACAGAAACTACTACTAACTGAACTGAATTGGAAAATGAAAAGAAACAAACTGAAATGCAAATATTTTTGGTTGATGCAAGATTGCTCTTGAACCAGGGATGCTTCTGCATCAGACATCTAGAGTTATTGAAAAAGTGAGTCCCTCACTTTGCTGGGGCTAGAGGAAAACCAAGACGGTCCACCTTAGCCTGAGAAATCTAAGATGAATCTTCTTTCGGTTTGCCTTTCCACTTCACCAAATATTCCTTGTATTACTTGCCTTTGGTACTGTGTCCAATTATGCTATCTAAGATGTCTTCAATATGCTTCGGTACTTGTTGTGGTAACTACTTCTTCAAGTCTTCTTCAAGCCTGTCACTAAATTTTACTTCATGATACTAATATAGATCTACAATGTTGAAAATAGGTGATATGCCCAATGTCTCTGGTTACTCTACTTCATATGCATTTCCTGAATCAAACTTTTCAAGTATCCTACATGGTCCAAACTTCTTCATCTTCAACTTGTTATATGTCCCAACGGGAAATCTCTATTTTCTCAAATATACAATCACTTCATCTCCAACTGCAAATTCTTTGTGTCTTCTCTTCTCATCTACTTGTTCTTTATACTTACTATTCATCTCTTCCAAATTCTTCTTAACCTGATTATGTACTGTCTTCATGTGTCCTACAAATTTTTCTGCTTCTGCACTTTTCTTATCTTCCATTCTGATATCTCTCAACTCTACAACTCCTCTAGGGTGTACTCTGGTAATAATCTCAAAAGGTGTTCTCCTGGTACTCCTATTCACTGAATTATTGTATGCAAACTCTTCTTGTGATAAAATCAAGTCCCAATTTCCTACCTTCTCTCCAACCAAATATCTCAACGGGTTTTCCAAACTCCTATTCACTACCTTTGTCTGTCCATCAGTCTGTGGATGAAATGTTGAACTAAACTTTAAAGCTATCTTCATTTTCTTCCAAAGTGTCTTCCAAAATTATCCAAGAAATCTTGTATCTCTGTCTAAAGTTATGCTCTTAGGTAATCCATGCAATATCACAATCTCCTTACAAAATAGGTTAACTACATGAACTACATCAGTTGTCTTCTTATAGGGTATGAAATGTGCCATCTTTGAAAATCTCTCCACTACTAAAAATATAGAATCATGTCCTCTCTGTGTCTTAGGCAATCCCATTATGAAATCCATGTTTATGTCTTCCCAAGGTCTCTCCAGTACTGTCAAAGACTTGTATAATCTAGTATTCTAAGTACTCCCTTTTGCAACTTGACATACTCTACAGCTTTGCACAAATTTCCTAACATCCTTATGTAACTAAGGCCAAAAGTAATTTTCACTTACCAAAGTCCCTATCTTATCAATGCTAAAATATCCTACCAATCCACCAGTGTGCTTTTCTTTGATCAAATTATCTCTCATTGAACTCCTAGGTATGCATAATTGATTTCCTCTGAACAACATATCTTCTTGAATGAAATAATCCATTCACTTACTCCTATCTGTCAAAATAGGTTCCTTACATGCTTTCCAATGTTCTGTAAAATCAAGATCTTTTTGATACATGTTCTTCAATTCTTCAAATTCTAGCACTTCAACTCTCTTTGTCAGCAAGTTCCTTCTCCTACTCAATGCATCTGCAACTTTGTTTGATTTTCCACACCTATGCTTCAACACAAAAGTATAACTCTACATGAACTCTACCCATCTCATATGTCTCTAATTCAACTTCCCTTGACTATTTAGATATTGTAAAGCTTGATGATCTGTATACAGCACAAACTCCTTAGGTAACAAGTAATGTCTCCACTTCTTAAATGCTTGAATTATGGAATAGAACTCCTGATCATAAACTGAATATCTTCTCCTTGCATCATTCAACTTCTCACTGAAATATGCTACAAGTCTACCTTCTTGACTTAATACTACTCCTATTGCATTTCCACTTGCATCACAATCTACTTAAAATACCTTATTGAAATATGATAATGCCAATAGTGGGTGCTCTATCACTTTCTATTTCAACAACTCAAAACTTTTATCTTCTCCTAATGTCCACTTAAAGTCCTTTTGTTACCTCTCATTGTCTCTATCATAGGGTTACATACTAAACTAAATTCTTTGATGAACTTATGGTAGAAACTAGCTAATCCATGAAATGATCTGACTTCTCCAATGCTCTCTGGTGTAGGCCATTCAACAATTGCTCTTACTTTCTTAGGGTCCATCTTTAATCCTTCCGCAGAAATCACAAATCCCAAGTAAACCAATTCCTCCTTCATGAAGCTACATTTCTTGATGTTTATCAGCAATTTCTCTTCTCTCAACCTCTGCAATACTTGTCTCATTTACCACAAATGTTATTATTTTGTCTTACTGAAAATCAGAATATCATCCAAATATACAATAACAAACTTACCCAAGAATTTCTTCAAGATCTCATTCATCAATCTCCTGAAAGTACTTGGTGCATTTGTCAATCCAAAAGGCATCACTAACCACTCATAAAATCCTTCATTTGTCTTAAAAGCAGTCTTCCATTCATCTCCTTCTCTTATTCTGATCTGATGGTATCCACTCTTCAAGTCTATCTTTGTGAAATATTTTGCTCCACTCAAACAATCCATGATATAATCCATCCTAGGTAAAGGAAATCTATGCTTAACTGTGATCTTGTTTATTGCTCTAGAGTCTATACACATTCTCCATTCTCCATCTTTCTTTGGTGCTAACATTGTAGGTACTGCACAAGGACTCAAACTTTCTCTGATCAAACCCTTCCTCAACAACTCTTGTATATGTCTATGCAATTCTTCATTCTCTATTAGTGTCATTTTGTGTGTTGCTTTGTTAGGCAAACTAGCTCTAGCTATAAGGTTCATGTGATGACTAATACTCCTAATAGGTGGCAATCCTTTAGGTACATTGACTGATATGATGTCTTCATACTCTGTCAGCAACTCAGTTATCTCCCCCGATTGTGATTCTTCCGTCCCCCTCTTCAATGTTTCAGGCTTCTTAGGAATCAAAGCATAACACATATTCTCATGTCTCAAACCATCCAGAAATTTTCTTCCATCTACCAAACAGAGTGTAGCATTCCCACATACTTCACTCTTAGGATCATCTTCCAAAGGAATCAAAGTAATTCTCTTTCCATTTGATGTTATAGTATATGTATTCTTTCTCCCGTCATGTATAGCTTTTCTATCATACTGCCATGGTCTACCTCACAAAATATGACAAACATCCATAGGCATAATATCACACAATACTTCATCATGATAATATCCAATATGAAATTTCACCAAACATTGTTCACTCACCAATACCCTATGATCATCTTGAATCCATGCTATTTGATAGGCTTAGGGTGTTTCAATATTTCCAACTTCAGTTTAGTCACCATCTCCTATAAAACTAGGTTATCTAAACTACCACTATCAATTACAACTTTACAACATTTACCTCCTGATTTACATCTGGTCTGGAACAAACTTTCCCTCTGCAGTGGTTCCTCACTTGTCTCTGCTTGAAATAGTGCTCTCCTCATGACAAGTGATTCTCCTTTCTTAGGTTTTCCAACTGAACTCAGTGATCCAACAGGTTATTCTTCTATATAGGCTGCTCTTCCACCGTTCTCTTTTCTCTTACTTGTACTCCCTTGATTACATTCAAATGCTCTATGTCCTTCACCTCCACACTTGAAACAAGTTCCTCTAAATGTTCTCCTATCAGTTCCTCTTCCTTCTCTTCTGTATCCTTCATTCTAGTACGGACTAGGGTTTCTGGTATGCATTATTATCTCTGTCCTCCTTGAATGCAACATCCTATCTATTCTACTCTACATTTGATCTTTCTCCTCCAGAAAATGTTCTTCCTCTCTGAAATCTACCTCCTCTACCTCTCTACCTTTGATCATGTCTCTTGTTCAACTTCTCTTCAACTTTTAGGGCAAACTGATATGCTTCTTCTAGATATGTCATCCTTACTAAACTCAATTATTCTTGAATGTTCAATCTCAGTCCATTGATGTTTCTTGCCACTTTCTCCTTGCTTGCCTCACTATGTCCTATCCTAATGATCATCTTATAAAATTCTTCAATGTACTCCTTCACAGATTTTTTCCTTCTGTGGTGCAGGGGCACCTAGATACTTTAATTAATTTCATGTTCATTTTGATGTTTTGGAGTTGTATAAGGTCCAAGTGACCAATTGTAAGGCCTAGTGCCATGTGTGAGTCCGAGTGGAATAAATCTAGGTTCATTTTGTAAGTCCCAAGTGACATTTGTCAATTGTAATCGCATAATGCTAAAAATAGCAATAATGCCAAAAATAGGCAGTAGTGTTTCCCAGCCACTTGGAGTCAGTTTGGTACTACTCTGGGTGAATCTATAAAAATGAGGAAAATGAACAAGATCAGGTATTAGGGTTTGAGGTTCTAATCAATCATATGATATTGTGATCGAATGTAATCAGATCGCAGAGAGGAGGTTGAGTGTGATCGAACATTGTTTCAAAGAGAAATAAAGACATTTTGTTCCGTCATTTCGATTCATGTTCTCTGTAATTGCAAGTTTGTTAGCTGTAGATTTCTATTCCTTTGTGTTTTCCCATTGTTGCAATATGTCGATATGAAGCATTTCACTGATAAGATTTCTGTCGAAATCAGTGGAATGGATTCATTGTACAATATGTGTTTTTTTGTTTCTTGTGTGTTTCTTCATTTTGCGGCGCAGAGGATCCAGACAGTGCAAGGTGTACAATAGATCGCCTAGCATCTCCATGTGCTAGGGTTCGGTGAAGGCAGACTGTGCAATGATGTATAGGACTATCAGTGTAGAAAACCCTAGCATTCACCGATGATTGAAGTCTAGCCGACAAATGTGTTTGAATGTGATATTGGCGTGATCGGTGTATCGGTGGAAGGTTTTGTTGGGTTGCCGACGGTGTCAAGTCCTACCGATAGGTGTGAAACATAGAGTTCTCCATCGGGGAGACTGGTAAGATCAGAGAGGTAAGTTCTAAGATGGCCGACGGGTTATGTTTGGCTGACAACAGTAGGTTGCCAAGACATAGGCCACTCTTTCGCCAATCAGTTTGTTGATCAAACCTACGCGACCATTGTGCGCTCTGCATCATTTTGGTATCAGAGCTAGCGAAAGGTCTGCAGAAGTGTTGGTGTTGTCTGTGAATGTTTATGTCAGACAGAGAAAGTGAAGAAGGGGCTAGCGATATGCCTCCAAAGGGAATGACCACCGAAGTGGTCAAGAAATTCAAGGAGATAGAGGAGATGATCAAGACTGGAGTCAAGGAAGCACTCCAAGCTGAGTTGAAGACCTTGGGAAAAGGCAAGAAATTAGACGAGGAGTCTAGTGAGGAAGAAGAAGATGGGGAAGAGGAAACAACCCTAGAACAGATAGGTATATCTGCAGACCAGAAACAATTTTTGGAGGCCATAAAATCACTTGGTAAGGAGTCATTTGAGGTAAGAATGGAGATTCTGATGTTTAGTGGAAAGATGGACACAAAAGAAGTCATTGAATGGATTGAGGCTTTGAACAATTACTTCAAGTACAAGGAGGTGCCAGAGAATAGAAGAGTTAAGTTTGCAAAGATGAAATTGAAGGGTGCTACACTCATGTGGTGGAATTACACCCAGGGAGAAAGGGTGAAGAGTGGCAAGAGCATGTTCTCATCCTGGAGTCAAATGGTAGAGAGGATCAAGGCTCAATTCCTACCAATGGATTATGAGGTACAGATATACAGGAAAATGTAGAACCTTAGGCAGAAGGATATGGATGTATCCACCTATACAGAGGAATTTCATAAATTGTCTCTAAGGTGTGGACATGCTGAGGATGAGAAAGGAAGAGTTGCCAGGTATATTAATGGCCTGAAGTATAGTATACAAGATGAGATTACCATCTTGACACCAGAAACTGTGGACAAATGTTTCCAAGTGGCACTGAGAGTAGAAGAGAAGCAAAAAAGAAAGGGAGACCAGCAGAACAGAGGCAGAGGTGGAAGAAATTTTAGAGGTAGAAATAGCTTTGGTGGCAGAAATCAGTTCCAGAAGACTCAAGGGGAGTCCAGTCAGCAAGAACATAGTGGAGAATCTAGTTCCATAGAGGGTTTCAGAGGAAGGAGACCCAATGGGAGAGGCAGATTTGGTGGACCAGGTAGAGGTCCTAACGTCTTCATGGGAAGATGTTATAATTGTAACCAAATTGGGCACACAACAGGCAGGTGTCCGGAGAAAGCCTCAAGCTCTCATGGAGGAGAGAGAAGGAGCCAGCTGATTCAAGAAGAAGATTGTTAGAGTGCGACTTCACCTATGGGAAGCACAGCTCCAGCACAAGATGGAGAGAATCTCATGATGAGAAGAACAATGCTGAAAGTGCCACAGAACAAAGAACCACCGCAGAGGAAGACACTATTTAGAACTTTGTGTAAAGTTTTCAACAAAAGTTGTAAGGTAATTGTTGATTCTGGCTCCACTAAAAATTTAGTTTCAGTAGAAATGGTAGAGAAACTGAATTTAAGAAGATTACCACATGTGAGTCCATACAAAGTGTCATGGCTAAACAAAGGGCAACAAGTCTTGGTTGATGAACAAGCTTGGGTAGAATTTCAGATAGGGGAATATGGGGACAAACTTTTGTGTGATATAATTTCCATGGATGCATGCCATTTATTGTTAGGAAGACTTGGCAGTATGATGTACAAGCCTAGCATGATGGTAAGTCGAATTCCTTTGTGATGACTAAGAATGGTAGACAGTATAAGATGGATCCTTTACCAGAAGAGGGTGTAGACAAGAATGTAGGCTCGAGTATCATGTTAATGAGTGGGAAAGAGTTTCTTCATACTCTGAAAGAAGAGGGAACCCAGGGTATGCTTTGATTTTGAAACCTAAAGACAATTCTGATTTGTCTAAAAATAGCAAGGAAAAAGTCCTAAGGAAGTGCAAGGAATTGTTAGACAAATATAAGGGTATCATGGTGGAGGATATGCGCAATGTACTACCCCCTGTGAGAGATATAAGTCATCAGATTGACTTCATCCCAGAATCCACATTGCCAAATAAACCAGCTTATAAAATGACACCTAATTAGAATGAGGATATTGCTAAACAAGTATAGGAACTATTGGATAAAGGCCTGGTGAGGAAAAGTCTTAGTCCATGTGTTGTACCCACAGTTTTAGCTCCCAAGAAGGATGGAAAATGGAGGTTATGTACTGATTCAAGAGTCATAAATAAGATCACCATCAGACATAGGTTTCCTATGCCTAGAATAGAGGACCTCATGGATTGTTGGGTGGAGCTCGGTATTTTTCTAAAATTGATCTCAAGAGTGGATACCATCAAATCATGATTAGACAAGGGGATGAATGGAAGACAGCCTTTAAGACTAATGAAGGTCTTTATGAGTGGTTGGTGATGCCATTTGGAATGTCCAATGCTCCAAGCACTTTCATGCATCTAATGAATGAGGTATTGAAAGATTTTATTGTTAAATTTGTTGTTGTCTATCTTGACAATATTCTAGTTTTCAGCAGGACAAAGGAAGAACATTTGCAGCATTTGAAACAGGTGTTGAAGAAGCTGCATGAGGAGAAACTGATCATCAATATGGAGAAGAGTGTCTTCATGAAGGAAGAACTCACATACCTTGGATTTGTGATATCCTAGGGCAATTTGAAAATGGATCCAGAGAAAGTAAATGCTATTCTGTCTTGGCCAGCACCTAAAATAGTAAGTGATGTAAGGAGTTTTCATGGGTTGGCAACTTTTTATAGGAAATTCATATGAGAATTCAGTCATATTTGTGCACCCACTCTGGATACCATAAAAGGAGGACCGAAATGTAAGTTTGTTTGGAATAGAGCAGCTGACGAGTCTTTTGAGATTCTCAAACAACAAATAGCAGAGAAACCCATTTTGGTTTTGCCTAATTTTAATAAGTTGTTTACTGTGGAATGTGATGCTAGTAACCTTACCATTGGTGCTGTCTTGAGTCCAGGAAGGCAGACCTGTTTCTTTCTTTAGTGAAAAGCTAAATGATGCTAAATGAAAGTATTCCACATATGATCTAGAATTGTATTCAATGGTTCAAGCATTGAAAAAATGGAGACATTATCTCTTGCCCAAGGAATTCATTGTTTATACTGACAACCATGCTTTGAGTTTTCTAAATTCATAGGAGAAGCTAAATCATAGGCATATGAAGTGGTTGAACAACTCCAGGCATATACTTTTTCCATTAAACATAAGAAGGGACAAGCCAATAAGGTGGCAGATGCTCTGAGCAGAAGAGTGTGCACTACACAGAAAATCTAGTTGCAAAGTGTGGGAGTGGATTCTCTCAAGAATATGTACCAGGATGATGAGGACTTCAAGGAGATATATGTAGTTTGTTCACAATTTTTAGATTCCTATCATTCTGAATTTTCTAAATTTTTGCTACAGCAGGGGTTACTGTTTAAAGGCAACCAGTTGTGTGTGCCTAGATGTTCCATAAGGGAGAACATCATAAAAGAGAAACATTGTGGTAGTATTGGAGGTCATTTTGGACTAGACAAGATGTTGGAACAAATGAGAAGGCTTTACTTCTGGCTTAAGATGCAAACAGATGTCAAAAAATTTGTAGAAACTTGTAGCATTTGTTAGAGGACAAAAGGAACTCTATCCATGCCAGTCTCTATCAACCACTTCCAATTCCTCAAAGGCCATGGGAGTGCATCAGTATGGATTTTGTTTTGGGTCTTCCCTAGACTCAAAGAGGTTTCAATAGTGTATTTGTTGTAGTTGATAGATTCAATAAAATGGCTCATTTTGTGCCATGCAAATGTACCAATGATGCTTCACACATTGCTGGTCTATTCTTTAAAGAAATAGTTTGAATTCATGGTTTGCCATTGAATATTGTCATTGACAGAGATCCCAAGTTTGTGGGACATTTTTGGCATACATTGTGGAAGAAATTGGGTACTCAATTATCTTTCACGTCAGCCTATCACCCTCAGACGGATGGACAAACTGAGGTGGTGAATAGATCATTGGGTAATCTTTTGAGGTGTTTGACTAAACAACATGGAGAAGCATGGGATATGATCATCCCACAAGCAGAGTTTGCATATAATGATTCTGTTAATAGGAGCATAGGAAAGAGCCCTTTTTAAGTTGTATATGGGATTCATCCCAGGGGAATTTTGGAGCTCAGGGACCTCTAGAACATGGAGAAAAGGAGTACACAAGGAGAAGACTTTGCAGTCAGCATGAAGGATATCCATGATGCTGTAAGGGAAACTATCCAGAAGAACACAGGGAAATACAAAGAGAGAGTTGATCAGAAGAAAAGGGATGTCCAATACAAAGTTGGGGATCTGGTAATGACATATCTGAAGAAGGAAAGACTTCTGAAGGGGCAGCCCACGAAGCTTCTTATGAAGAAGATAGGTCCATGCAATATTGTACACAAATTTGGGCCTAATGCATACGAAATTGAACTTCCTCCAGGTTTAGCAATATCGCCCATTTTCAATGTGTCAGAACTGTTTCCATTCAGGGGAGACAATGTTATAGTTTTAGATGTGACAGGAGCAGGGGATGCAGAATGGATTTCTAATTTTCTATCAAGTCAGCTAGTACAACTGGAATGTATTTTGGACACCAAAGTTTAGAAGAAGACTAGACATAAAACCTACAAGCAGTATTTGGTCAAATAGCATGGTTTACCTAATGAGGATGCTACCTAGATGAACAAGGTAGACATCATCAAGCATGGGGTTACTATTTCAGACTTGGTTCCTCAAGGGACTTGAGTTCTATTAACCTCGGGAGTATGGTGCAGGGGCACCTAGATACTTTAATTAATTTCATGTTCATTTTGATGTTTTGGTGTTGTATAAGGTCCAAGTGACCAATTGTAAGGCCTAGTGCCATGTGTGAGTCTGAGTGGAATAAATCTAGGTTCATTTTGTAAGTCCCAAGTGACATTTGTCAATTGTAATCACATAATGCTAAAAATAGCAATAATGCCAAAAATAGGCAGTAGTGTTTCCCAGCCGCTTGGATTGATCTCCTAGCCGCTTGGAGTTAGTTTGGTACTACTCGGGGTGAATCTATAAAAATGAGGGAAATGAACAAGATCAGGTATTAGGGTTTGAGGTTGTAATTAGTCATATGATATTGTGATCGAATGTAATCATATCACAGAGAGGAGGTTGAGTGTGATTGAACATTATTAAAAAGAGAAATAAATATATTCTGTTCCATCATTTCAATTCCTATTCTCTGTAATTGCAAGTGTGTTAGTTGTAGATTTATATTCCTCTATGTTTTCCTATTGTTGCAATATGTCAATATGAAGCATTCCACTGATAAAATTTCTGTCAAAATTAGTGGAATGGCTTCATTGTATAATATGTGTTTTTTTGTTTCCTGTGTGTTTCTTTGTTTTGCAACGCAGAGGATTCGGACAATGCGAAGTGCATAGTAGATCGCCTAGCATCTCCATGTGCTAGGGTTCAGTGAAGGCAGACTGTGCAACAACATATAGGAGTATCAGCGTAGAAAACCCTAGCGTTCACCGATGATTGAAGTCTGGCCAACGAATGTGTTTGAATGTGATATCAGTGTGATCGGTGTATCGGTGGGAGGTTTTGTTGGGTTGCCGATGGTGTCAAGTCCTACTGATAGGTGTGAAACATAGAGTTCTCCATCAGGGAGACTCGTAAGATCAGAGAGGTAAGTTCTAAGATGGCCGACAGGTTATGTTTGGTTGACAATAGTAGGTCGCCAAGACATAGGCCACTCTCTCACTGATCAGTTTGTTGATCAAACCTACACAACCATTGTGCACTCTACATCATTTTGTCTCAGGTTTTGCAATCTCTTCAACAGTTCTAACTCATAGTCAGTAGGTATAAATAGATTCTTCAACTTTATCACCATTCTATCCCACTTTGTAATCTTTTCTTTTCCTCTTCTGTTTCTATGCAACTAAACTTCTTTCCACCATATAGCAGCATGTCCTTTCAACTTTGTCTTTGCAAATTTTACCTTCTCTGGATCTTTAATTTCTTCATATTCAAAGTACTCTTCTAGGTCATTTATCCAGTCAATCAACTCTCCCAGATTCAAATTACCAATGTAATTCAATATATAAACTCTAGATCTTTTCCCAATCTTTGAAAGAGCTCACAACATCTTGACTTGGTCTAATTCTTCTTCTTCATCTCCTAGGGTTACCTCATTTTGATCAGCAGATTGGAATTCATCATCATCATCACTTTCAACATTAGGTTGAGGTGTCAATCCTCTTTGTCTATCTTCTTCAGTAGCATCCAAGCGAACTCGCATGGTTTTCATCATCTCCATCATCTCATCCATTGTTCCAACAATAGGGATTCTCCTTAGTGGCATCTCTTCCTCGGATCAAGTGTAACTGCCTCAAATTTGGTGATCGGGCTACAAGGTGACAACTACCTCACAATCGGCGATCAGTTGCAACACAAGTAACCTGCCTCAAATTTGGAGATCTATTCATAGAAAGATCTTACGAAATGACTTTGCCAACCTGGATCAAATCACTCCCAAAGATTCAAACTTTCACTCTGATACCACTTGGTGCGATCACGGTTAGGAGGGTCCACAAAGTGAATTGTCTAGACCGTGCAGCTAGAGTAAACACAACGGAAACAACTCAAAGATATAAAGAAAATGCAAATTCAATCATTCAGTATATCATTGGATTCAAATGCAAACTAGCTGACAACATGCAGGCTTACAATTAGGGCTCACAGGCATGATCTCACAGTTACAGAATATGCACAAGATATAGCTTTTAATCTCCTTCGTGAGAAATCCAAACTATCAACTATGAACTAATGATCAACTATTGAATCCTACTTTCCTAGGCATCTATTACATCAACTTATATCATCTCCAGAACATAAGATTCCTCCTCGTCGGCCAAGGAAGACCATAAACTCCAATGAAGAGGTGTAACGTGTGTACATGGATAGGTCAGACCTAATTGAATAGAACTCCTCCGTAAATGAATGGAATGATGTGCAAATCTCAAGGAAGGTCAACCACAAACCAAACAACATTGGATGATGTATCATTTAGCTCCGTGAATCATGAAACGCTCTGCAAGTCTTCTCCTTTAGCTGATTGTTTAAGACTGTCAGGATGCTCTGTTATGAGAAAACAATCAATCTTCTGATAATGATATCTTTTTGGTAATTGATCCAAATGATCCGAGTTTTGGATATCATGTGCATGAATGTGTCTAGATGCTAAGTCCAGCTCCGCAAGGTCTGAAATGCAACTGTGGTAGAATGCAGACCAAAATACAGAAACTACTACTAACTGAACTGACTAAACTGAATTGGAAAATGAAAAGAAACAAACTGAAATGCAAATGTTTTTGGTTGATGCAATATTGATCTTGAACCAAGGATGCTCCTGCATCAAAATATCCATTGAAGTGTAGATTTATAATGCAAATATGGACACCATCAACAAAAAGGATGTGTATTAACCAAATAGGCATATAGGCATACATCAATGTCTATTGATATAAGTATATTATATATACAAAATAGCCATATAGGCTTACAAAAATGCCATATAGACATACAATGTCAACTATATGCAATACAAAATATATATCCACAAATGCCATATAGGCATACAACAAAGGAACCCAATAAAAAGTCATTCCCCTCTGGGTGAAGAAAATAGATCATGGGTAGCCTTTGATCTTCGAGGGGATGGAGATGCATATGAGAGTGGTCTACTTTGAAATCGAGGGCTACTCCTCCTATTTAGTTCATCATGGAGCTTTAGATGTTACAATAAAAAGTATAGACATTAATATATATAAATTACATTATAAAAATGAAATAATTAACAAAATAATCACTTACCGTTGCTAGATGATCTCTCTCCTCATTTACCACAGTAGTAGGATCATGATGTGGCATTGTAATGTCCTATAGAAACTATCCAGATAGAAATTAAACTTCAAATCAATAATCATTTGATTTTTCAATAATAAACAACTATAACAATGAATGTAATTTGAAATTTACTAATCTGCCTCATACCCCCGTCAAAGGCATGGAGCTATCAATTGTGGAAGACACACCATGCTCCATTTCCATATGAACATCAGGAGGTGTCTCCACTTGCATCATCTAAAAATAAAACAACATTATTCAATTACAAAAACTAGAATAATGATGCAGGTCATGGATTATAATGTATGAGATAATCAACAAAATATGAGTACTTTGGTAGACATGTATGAAAAATGTGGTAGCATAGACAAGGTAGTGAACTGTTTGAAATTTTTTTGAGAGAATTGTTTGATAAAATGCTTTGGTAGAGATGTATGGAAAATCTAGTAGCATAGACATCACCATGAGACCACATTTCTTTGAGGCATTTTTTCAAATAGCTCACTGCCTTGTCTATGCTACCACATTACTAGTATGCTTTGATAGATTTTTTCCAAGCATCCATAGTTTGTTCAAAAGCACCTATTTTAGGATTTTAGCCATAACAAGAAGGAAGTGAACTGTTTGATAAAATGCTTTGGTAGACATGTATGGAAAATGTTGTAGCATAGACAAGGTAATGAACTGTTTGAAAAAATGTCTCAAAGAAATGGGGTCTCATGATCACCATGAGACCACATTTCTTTGAGACATTTTTTCAAACAGTTCATTGCCTTGTCTATGCTATTGCTTACTATTATGGTTTGATAGTTTTTTTCCAAGCATCCATAGTTTGTTCAAAAGTGCCTATTTTAGGCTTTTATCCATGGTAGCAAGGAAGTGAATTGTTTGATAAAATGCTTTTGTAGACATGTATGGAAAATGTGGTAGCATAGACAAGGAAGTGAGTTGTTTGAAAAAATGCCTCAAAGAAATGCGGTCTCATGGTGATGTCCTTGTCTATGCATTTTCTTGTCATGGCATTCCATGAGACCACATTTCTTTGAGGCATTTTTCAAATAGCTCATTTCCTTGTCTATGCTATAGCTTACTATTATGCTTTGATAGATTTTTTCCAAGCATCCATTGCATAGGCAAGGTAGTGAACTGTTTGAAAAAATCGTTCAATAAAATGTGGTCTCATGGAATTCCATGACAAGCAAATTCAATTGGTAGCTACTCCTAGTTATTAGTTATGCAATGTGAAGTAATTGCTTATGTTGACTTTCTAAAAAACTATATTGTAATTGAAATTTTTTCATCTATCAACATCTAGTTATTAGTTATGCAATGTGTAGTAATGCTTTGAATTTGAAAGATGTGCAATGCAATGTAATCAATAATATGAAATAAACTACAAAAATCTAGTAAGTACAATTCATTAGTTAAACTCTTTATTTTATTACTTGAGTGAAGCTTTGAACTCCACTTCCACTGGGAGGTTTTGCTGTGAATACCATTTCAACATCTAAACCCAGATATTAGAATACCATTCATATAATAATTCTATTCACATGTAATATTTATATTTGTGTACTAGTTACATACCTCGGCTGTACATGCGTAGTGTAATACAAAGGTGGAGAACCGCTGAAAACTGAATGAACACTATGACCCTAAAATTTTATTACAATTATTAAACTAAATTAGTTAATCTTGCATTTTAAAAATGAAATTTAATAAATTAAATTCAATAAACTTGCTAACATTTACCTAAGTATCAAGGTCGAAAGCGTCATTCAGGAGGGCATCTGTCATCACCAACTACTAAGCTGCAGATGTAGCCTACGTACCTACGTCCTGACTATATGTGGGGTCATAACCACATGTTGACCCACAAGCCTGACAAGTATGGGGTGGAACCCTAGTCCTCGAAGTCTCCCCCGGCTCACGCTATGCTGTAGGACTGGCATGCTCTATGATGCTCTAGGTCAAGGAACTAATGGACTGTAGTGTCTCAACCTCAGCACTCTCCTTCACAATGGAAGGGATAGCCATGTGCTCATGGGCTGGTCTAGCGAGTGCTCGTCTTGCTGGCCACTGTGGGTCAAGATGTGCCTCTCGTCTATCTTGTGTTGACCCCCCACCTCTACCTTGGAAGTGCTGCATATCAAAATAGTTTGGCACTTTATTGAGGACAAACTCTCAGTAGAGTTTCCCAAAAAATATTGCGGGACCTCATTATTGTTGCATGGAGGATGGTCAAAAACCATCCACCAACTCTACCCAAAATGGTCCTTTATCCCTTGGTGGTTGCACCAATGGATAGGAAACCTCTTGCTTGTAGGGTGTAGAGGTTGATTTGATCGTGGGTTTGTGACAAGGGAACACAAGTCAAATTTTGTAATTTTGTAATTTTTGACTTGTTTGTAAGATAACTTATCTGCATAGAATTGTCTCAAATCTCTCCTCTTATCTAACCAAGTAGAGATTTGCTTGCTAATTGAATCTACATTTGATAACATAGATTCAAGAGATTGAGCAAGCGCGGCTCTATGTAAGGTTAAACTTGCAAGATCTTTCAACCTTGCAATTATGTTCTCAATTTGATTTTTATTATTTTCAATTTACCCCATTAAATTTTCTTGTGTTCTAGGGGCATATTGAGGAATTACTGTAGGTGTTTGTTGTTGGGGTTGTTCTTCATCAAGTATTTGGTGTTGAGGTGATTGAGGATTTTGAGGATTTTTGGGAGAAGGAGGTGCATTATCAATTCCTGTAAATTAAAAAAATTTACATAAAAAAACCACTTAAATCTACCTATTTAGTAACAAATTCACAAAAAAAAAAAAAAAAACTTACTCCTTTGGCCTCCCTGATGTCGTGGCAGCATTTTGATGAAGAATCAGCGACAATTTGGTGAAGAATTTGGCCTCCAATAATGTGAACGCGCTCTTAAGGGTTTGCAGGCCGCGGGTTTGCAAGTAAACGTAGAAATTAGAAATGACAAATGTTGCTTTTTTTTGTTATAAAGATCTATAATGCGCTGGCATTATAGCGTGAGAGCATTATGGCCTTAGTGTTACCTAGCCTTAGGCTCGGCAACACCAAGACATCACGCGAGCGCGTCATGGATTTTTTAAAAAATTAAGAATTTTGGCCACTTTTGGGCCCCCCATCTTTTTGCACCCACCCTAATGATTTATGTGCAATTAGCTAGCAATGGAACATTGTTGTTCATAATGTGAGATAAGCTATGTAGAATATCCATGCCATGCAAATCACTAGTTATCAAATTTTGAAGGTTCTCTACAAGTGGGATAGCCTCACCAACTAGGTGCTTCATGTAGACACCTAAATTTGACTATATCTTATGACATTACCTTGCGACATTTTTTGTCCTAGGTCCCCTTTCATGACCCCTTACATCACTCCCATTAGTTAAATGAATTATTTTTATTTAACTAATTCCTCTCATCCATTTATATTTCTTTTTCATCAAATTAAATAAATCTTATTTATTTAATCCCATTTTCCTCCATCATCCAATTTAAATAAATTAAGTATTTATTTAAATTCCACATGTCTCTCATAATTTAAATAATTAAATTATTTATTCTCACTCACATCCCTATTTTTAACATCATTCATTGTGCATCATAAGCACTTCCTCTCTAAAATCAATTAAAAATCCCATTTATTCCCACTCTCCTCCTATTTTTGGCTACTTGTCATACCCATTTATGGTGCATCATAAGCACTAAAATTGACTTTCAATCCTAGCCATCCACCTCATCCCTCATCCTTCTAATCTTGGCCATCCATTTGATTCTCTCTCCTTCTATAAATTGAAACTCTTATTTTAATTTCAAACCCTCACTCACACTCCCTCACACACTCACCAAATTTCTATACACATGCATATCTACCAATTTTTATTTATCTCATATCATTTTATATCAAGGTTATGCTAGTTGTGTGAGCAGCCCATAAAACATCAACAGGGACAAATCAATGGAGCTTGGGTGCACTTCATTCTATCATATCTGAAGTCTAATTTTGTGCAAGGTTTGAAGGTATTTGCATTGTTTATCTTTGTGTTATTTGCCTTGCATGTTTTTTAGGTTTCATTTTGTCATGCTTGGTTATTTATTGACTCACTTCCCTTGATCTAGCTTTCTTTTTACAGGTTTTATTAACTTTTTGTTGCAGGTTTATGCCATTTTTGGACAAAACCCTAGGTTTTATAGATTTCATCATATCTTCCAAATGGCTACAATTTTTTCTACAAGATTTTGAAAAAGGTTTATGCATCCTCTAAGGAAGCTACAACAAACAAATCACATGTTTATCATCATTTTTGAATGAGTTAGAATGATTTTAGTTTTTCTATAAATCTACATTTATTTACGCAAATCAGTGAATTTTCTAGAAATTTTTACATTTATGGAAAGATCTTGAAATTTTAATGGGAGTCTATTCTTTACATTTTTAGTTTTGAGGTCAAATAAGGTGCCAAATAATTAGATCTTTGTCCGCTGTAGGTTTTTCATAAATTTTCTTTTCAGGGAACTTTTCTGAATTTTTTATATTTCTGGAAAGGTCTCAGAAAATTAGGAAGTGTCTCTTCTTTGATTTTTTTACTTTTCAGGTCAAAAATATTTCAAAATGATCAAATCTATGTCACTATCTAAAAAAAATGTATCTGAAATTGTAATCTTCTGATGAACTCATCTTTTTATGGCTGCATTATAACATTATTTTATGATTTTTTTAGGGATTTGATTTTCTGCTGACACTTTGATTACAGCTATCTCATTTGTCAAAGATCAATCTTTGAAACTACTAACACATTATGTGCAGCATCGCTTCTCAAAGATCAAATTTTTCTCACTAATCTAGGAACCTAGTTTAATTTAGAGGGATAGTAATTGAACATTGTTTGCTTTGTCTTTGGATTTTGAAAAGGATGTATGCTCTCTCCTTGCACTTTTTGGTGATTTTGGAGATCAAAAGCCCCTTCATTATCCCTTTGTTTATTTGTTCAATCTCAGGGGCATTATCCCACTTATGCTCTCCCCTTGTGCTTTGTGCGAGCCTGGGGATCAAAAGTGAATAGTGTTCCTTCCCTTCAGGAGGCCTACTAGGGCATTTCATCAACCCTAGGAACGACCTCAACAATGTTTTCTGGCAGGGTATATCAAAGGGGGGGAGAGTGAAATTAGTTGTACCTAAATCTAGCTACGTAGTCATTGAGACAACCTTGGGGCCCCGAGTGATTTTAGACACAAGGTGAAGTGGTCTTTGCTTAATTGCTTATGCCACATCCCTTCAAAGGGCTAGTGTTCATAGATTTGGGCCTCATTGTACCTTACATATTTAAGAGGACTCCCCTAGAATCTTGTAAAGCCTAGATAAGACCGTCGATCATTTTCTAGTGTGGTGCAAGGGATGCAAACCACCCCCTGAAGTTACTCACCATCGTGCCTCCTTGAACTTGAGATAGATGTTTTCTTTGTGTAGGGCATAAAAGCCTCCAAGGAAAGGGGTATTGGGTGTAACACCCTTGTCCCTAGCTATCTGGATAGGTGAAGTGTTCTTGGTTAGGTAAGAACATGGATATGTATTCTATTTCGTGGGCCTACACTATGAAATCACTCTTACTTGAATAATTCTAGGTTTTTTCATGTGCTTGGCATGTTTTCCTTGTGCAATACCAGTAAAATCCACTTTAATCATGAAGAAATTCATACCAACTTCCTTGCAAATCAATTTGCACCAACTTTCTTACCAAAAATATCAAAATCCAAAAAAACCAAAATATCCAAAAAAACAAGAAAAACTAAAATATCCCAAAAAATTCAAAAAAATCAATCTTCCAACCTAATCTAGCATCCATCCTAATCATTCTCTTGCACTATAATCACCCATCTAATTATCTTATCCCAATTAGACCTCTTTCATCCAATTCAATTCATTTTACCCTAATCATCCATATGGCAATCGAAGATCCTTATGGCACCCAAAGAATGTTTGACGAACTCAAAAGATTATATGGAAAGTATCTAGTCACTCCTACATCATCATCCCTACCTCCCATCAATAACCAATCCAACTTATCCATTACCCAAACTTATCAAACATCCACCTTACCCCAAACCTCACAAGTCCAAATCCCTAACCATGCTTCATCTTCACACATACATGTTGCAAGTATGTGCCTAACCAGTGTTGTCATTGATGTCAACATATCAGTGTTGTTATTGGTGTCAATTGTGCTCTTGATTTTGATACATGCTTGTTTGCCTATGTAAGTGTTGGAGATAATGAGTAAGTGATCCTGATATTGAGTTTCCAAGTGCTTTTGAGAAAATTTGCTCCTCTGATGGAAACAGTGTATAGAAGAGTATCTTTGTTTATAGCATAACAGTCCAGTAGTTTGCTCCGCATTTCTTGTAGAATGAATATCTTTGTCTGCAGATTGGAAGTTATTTAGAGGTATGTTTGAAAATGCTATGTTCCAAGTTTGAGCCTCTGGTATATAGATTTGAGTGAGTTAGGTTCATTAGAGTAAAGACTATTTTTTTCAGTACATTTGATGGTGACAGGGAGAATGTATTCTACTCCACATTTCTCTGCATTGAAGTTTCATAGTCCATAGTTCTAGAATCAAGTTTTCAATGATGATAAGTGCCTTCAACTCCAATGGTTCATGATTTGGTGGTCTGCAAGCAATCTTTTCTTTATGACAATGGATAACAATTATGTTCAAGTGCTTTGGATTGAATAATCTTCTTGACAAAGTGATTAGAGGTTGTGCAGATGTTCTTGGTGATTACAATGTGCTTGTGGATGTCTCCTAATCATGCTCCTACCTTTGGATTGGTCCGCAAAGAGAAATTTGGATCGTTGATGAAGATTTTTCTTAGAAGACTTAGTCTTAACACTAGTCTTGGTTGACTTGGTTGTTTTCACTACTTGCAAAGATACATCGAAGATTGTAGAAGTGTGTCGTGACATGGAAGATTGCATTTGAGTCCCAGCTAAGGCATAACTCCGCATACATCTATACCTTAGCAAATTTTGTTTAGGTTTGTACCTATTTCTATGTATACTTGTAATGCTAACCTTGGAGATTATCCCAATGGTTGATGAATGTAATGCCGACCTTGATGTACATTCCAAGGTTGTTGAATTGTATAAAAACATGTAATGTAGTTGCAAAAAAGATGTCCTTGTGTTAAAATGAGAAGATAAGTAAAATGGTGTAAGAAGAGTAGAGTAGAGGAGTTATACTGTGCTTCAAAGGAACTAAACTCAGGCACAGAATAGATGCTATCAAATCAGTTCACCAACCCTTGGTAGTGAGCCAACCCTTGGTAGTGAGCCACCCCTTGGCAATGAGCCGATCTTGGCAGTGAACTCTAACTTTTGTAGTGAGCATTTTGGACAGTGAGCCCTAAGGCAATGAGCCTTTATTTTTTAGTATTGCTATAACATATTTATTTTTGTGGGCTAATGCCCACCGTGGTTTTTCCCTTATAGGGTTTTCTGCATAAAAAATATGGTGTCTCATGTGTTGATTATGTTATTGTGTTGAGTTTCTTGTTTCATGCCTTCATGATTAAATCTGAATAATTGTAAACAAGTGTTTGATTTGTTAATGTTCATAAGTGGTCAAAGTTTTGGAGACAACTGATTCACCCCCCTCTCAGTTGTCTGGTGCATTTCAACAATTGGTATTAGAGCCAAGTTCCTCGGAAGTAAGCCTAATAGCTTGAGGTAGATCTAGGATGTCATACAGGAAGGAAGCTCCGTAGTTTGATGGAACAAATTATGCTCTCTAGAAGGTACAAATGAAAAGCCATCTCCTTTGTCTTGGTTATATAGTGTGGAAAGCAACAGAGACAAAGTATACCATGCCTCAGAATGGTTTAACAACTAAAGATGAAATCAAAGAATATGAGTTAAATACAAAAGCTAGAGATGCTCTGTTAAGTGCCTTGTCTAACACTGAGTTGATAAAGGTCATGGATCTAGAAACTGCTCATGAAGTCTGGGAAAAGCTAAAATTTTTGTATGAAGCAGATGAGTCTGTAAAGAGCGCCAAATTGTAGGGCCTGAAAGCGAAATTTGAGGGTTTAAAGATGAGCGAAGATGAGAACATACCAACCTACATGCAAAAGGTTGATGAAAAATAAAAGGTATGGGAGGAACTATTGATGAGAAGGAAGTTGTGATGAAAATTCTTAGGTCATTACCTAAGTCCTACAATCACAAGGTAGCTGCAATTGAAGAAGTAATGACTGTGCAAGAAGTCACTAAGTATTAGTTGCTAGGAAAGCTTATAGCTTTTGAGATGAGAGAGTTTGGTGATGCTCTACCAAAGATTGAGAATGCTTTCAAAGCTAGTACTTCAGAGAAGATCTCCAAAGCTAAGAAGTACAAGGTGGAACCTGATAATGAGCTTGATGAAATTGAAGCCAACTTTGTTGATAGACTATAAAGAGGTTCCGGTAAGTTGAAAGGCAAATTACCTTTCAAATGTTTTACATGTGATAAGTTTGGTCACTATGCTTCTAAGTGTCTTGAGAGAATAGAAAGGAATAGAAAAAGATTTGAGAATAGACCTAGGGTTCCAAAGAAATGCTACTACGTTAGAGATCTTGATAATGAAGGTGTGAGAGATGATGAATTTGATGAAGCTAGTACTAGTGCAAATGAGTGCTTGTTTATTGCTATTAAAGAAGAACCCATGTCTACTAATCCTACTAGCTATGTGAAGGAAGAAAAACTAGTGGAAGAAAGTGTTTTGGCTGTTCAGGTTGAGAAAGATAAGGATGAATGGATTATTGACAGTGGATTCTCACATCACATGACTGGTGACAAAAGTAAGTTTGTGAGCTTGGAAAAGTATGATGGAGGTCTGGTTAGGTTTGGAGATAATGTGGCTGGTAAGATTTGTGGAAAAGGATCTATTTCTTTTGGTGGAAAGCACAACACTAATGATGTCCTATATGTGAAGGGTTTAAAGCATAATATTTTGAGTGTTGGTCAGATGTGTGACAAAGGTTATGATCTGAGATTCAAAGATAATGGGTGCAAGATCATGGAAAGCTCTAGAATAGTGATTGCTACCAGTAAGAAGACCAGAGGTAACATTTACCAATTAAGAGGAACTAATGATTATTGTTTATTAGCTCAGATAGATGAGAGTTGACTGTGGCATAGAAGGATGTGTCATATCAACTTTGATAATTTGGTGAAGATAAGTTTAGGACAGGCTATGAGAGATTTACCAAAGCTTGTGAAACCTACCAATATCATTTGTAAGGAATGTCAGTTGGGGAAGCATACAAGAACAAGTTTCAAGAGCAAAGAGCAATTTTATACCAGTTTGTTGGATCTAGTGCATATAGATTTGTGTGGTCCTACAAGGGTGAGAAGTCTACAAGGAGACAAGTACTTCATGTTGCTTATGGATGATTATTCTAGAATGACTTGGGTCACTTTTCTAAGAGACAAATCAAAAGCCCTAGAAAAGTTCAAATCCTTCAAGGCAATGGTTGAGAATGAGATAGAACTGAAAATTAAATGCTTGAGGTCTAATAGAGGAGGTGAGTTCACATCAAGTGAATTCAACATTTTTTGTGAAGAGCAAGGGATAAAGAGACAGTTGTATGCACCTAGGACTCCTCAGCAAAATGGAGTTGTTGAAAGAAAGAACAAGACAATTCAAGAGGCTGCTAGAACCATGATGAAGGAAGCTGATCTATCGAAAGTTTACTGGAAAGAAGCTATACATACTGTTGTCTACATTCAAAACAAAGTTCAAGTCAATTGTAATGGTACTAAAACTCCTTATGAGTTGTGGTATGGAAGAATTCCTACAATGAAATATTTCAAAGTTTTTGGAAGCAAATGCTATAGCAGAAGGGAAGAAATCTAGGTAAGTTTGATGCTAGGTGTGATGAAGGAATCTTCCTTGGATACTCTACCAAGAGTAAGGCCTTTCAAAGCTACAACAAAAGGTTGAAAAAGATTGTTGAGAGTGCTAATGTGAAGGTGGATGAAGACAAGGAAAGAACATCAGATTTGAGTGGCTATGAATCAGATGAACCTGTTGTCACAGTAAATGAGAAGAAAGATGAACAATAAGATAGTCAAGATGAAGAAGAAAAGGCTTTAGAAAATGTAGTTAAGACTCCCAGGTATGTAAGGATGGTGTAGGAGGACCCCAACCCTTAGTGGCAAATTTGAACTATTAAAGTTACATCAGGATACAAGGTCTAGTCTTCAAAGAGTTTTGAGTCCATTTTGGTTTTCTAATGTCATTTTGTTTAAATAAGGTCAACAAGACCACTTTTTCATGTATTTAAGTCTTTGGGAGGGGTGTAATGTAGAGAAATGACAAATTATGTAAAGTTGCCTTAAAGTTGTAACATTGTCATTAAGTGATAAAATGCTTGTAATAGGGAAAACCAACAAATAACTCACCAAGAAATTGGATGCATCGGTTGAAAATAGTTTGAATTGATGTATTAACACTCTCCAATGATGAAGGAAGAGGGGACATGAACTTGGAAGAACGTTTGTGAATGAAAACTCAGTTTATTTGCTGAAACCCACGTTTTTATGTTATTTTCTCTTGTTGCAGACCGTACTACTCCTTTGTATGACACTGTCAAGGCTGGAAATGATTCTAGGGTGTTAGATAATCTTTTTGCCTTTTACTTGAATCCATTTAGAGGTTTTGTCATTTTGATTTGAGTTAGATATCTTCAATTTTCTGAAAACTACCTTTTGACTATTAAAACAGGGTTTGTGAGTAAGAATGTGACATTTTGACCCATTCCAACTACTGTGATCCCTGTAACTAAGTGGAATGGGTCTGAATAGATAGGAATTAGGTTTTTCCAATGATCTTTGTGAATAAAAATGAGAATGGGTGGTGTTTTTGAGGACTGTCCTCTAAGGATTTATATAATTTTGTCTTGGAAAATTGAGGTTTGAGTCATGACACTGAGAAATTGCAATTGAAAGGGACAAATGTTGGTTTTGTGAGTTTATACAGATGATATTGGAAGTGTTCCAAGTGGTGGCAGGGTCTGGAAGGGTGTGGAACCCATAAAACCATTAAACCCTCATGTAAATTGCTTGAAACCAAGGGTTTTAGAGTTAGGGCGCATCGAGACCGTACCAGGGCATAAGAGTATGAAAATTGGAAGTTTGGAAACTAGATTGAAGACTGTTTGTAGTTTTTTGGGTTTGATACCAAGTTTTGTGAGTACTTCCTTTGGAAAAGAGAGCTAATTTGCCCCTAAAACAGGGAACAATCAATTTTTTAGGGTGACCTTCCAAAACATAGTCAAGACATTTTTGGATATGTTCTAAAACTTCCAAATGGGTGTCCAAATCACTTTTTGGTATCTGGGTATGAATTGTTATGAGGGAGTTATGTCTAATTTTTGTTGTTTGAAGGGCTATTAGGAGTTGGGGCTTAATGCAGGTTTATGGTTTTGAAGGAATCCAAGGGGTTTGTGAGTGTGTCAATTGTGTTCAAGGGGTGGATTTAATCTTGTTAGATGCCTCTCTACACTTTTGTGAAGGTTTGAACCATCTTTTACAAGTAGGAGCCTTAGAGACCTAATTCATTGAAGGGTCCTTGAATAGGTTTGGGAAATCAATTGAGAAGACAAGTTGTGAAGTTTTCTACCCTTGCTCTGCATCAAAGGATCAATCATTCTGAAGATCAAATTATTGGAGACAAAAGCAAAGGGGTATTGATAAGGAAAAGAGTTGCAAAAGAACAAGTGAATTACTGTTTGCTTTCAAAAGTTGAACCAAAAACTGTGAATGAAGCTTGCAATGATGAAAATTGGGTAAAGGCCATGGAAGAAGAGTTTATGCAGATAGAGAAGAATCAAACTTGGGAATTGGTTCCTAGACCTACTGATAAGAATGTCATTGGAACTAAATGGGTTTTCAGGAACAAGCTGAATGAAAATGGAGAAGTTGTAAGAAACAAAGCAAGGCTTGTGTGCAAAGGATATTCTCAAATTGAAGAAATAGATTTTAAAGAGACTTTTGTTGTAGTGGCTAGGATTGAAGCAATCAAAATATTTCTGGCATTTGTAGCTCACAAAGATTTCAAAGTGTATCAGATTGATGTGAAGTCTGCATTCTTGAATGGTTAGTTGGAAGAGGAAGTTTACATTGAGCAACCAGAAGGATTTCAATTATCAAATCAAGGAGACATGGTATGCAGATTGAAGAAAGCCCTATATGGACTCAAGCTAGCTCCTAGAGCCTAGTATGCAAGGTTGGACAAGTACTTATTGCAATTAGGGTTCAATAAAGGTACTGTTGACAGTAATCTCTATTTCAAGATTAATGGTGATCAAATTTTGATTGTTGAACTCTTTGTTGATGACATTATCTTTGGAGCCAATGAAGGTATGTGCATGGAATTTATTGGGGAAATGCAAAATGAGTTTGAGATGTCTATGTTTGGTAAAATAAATTTCTTTTAGGTCTGCAAATTACTCAATCAGGTAAAGGAATCTTCATTTCTCAGTCTAAGTATGTGAAAGAGTTGTTGAAGAAGTTTGGAATGGAGGACTCTAAACCAGTATGTACTCCCATGGTGACTGGTTGCAAGTTAAGAAAAAATGATGAATCACCCAAGACTGATCAGAAAAGGTACATATCCATGATTAGATGATTACTTTATCTAACTCAAACCAGACCTGATATAATGCATGTAGTTTGTCTGGTGGCAAGATTTCAAGAAGATCCTAGAGAGTCACATGTGATGGCAATTAAGAGAATCTTGAGGTATTTAAAAAGTACATCAGATCATGGCTTATGGTATCCAAAGGATAATGATTTTTCTCTTAGTGCTTATACAGATGTAGATTGGGCTAGAGATGTTGATGACAGAAAAGGTACAAGTGAGGTGCTTTCTTCTTGGGTAATAGATTGATTTCATGGTTGAGCAAGAAGCAAGATTCAATCTCCTTATCCACTGTAGAAGTAGATTATATTGCAACATGTTGTTGCACTCAAGTGTTATGGATGAAGCAAACATTGAAGGACCTAAGGGTTGTGTATGAATATCCAATTGTAATCTTTTGTGACAATACAAGTGCTATAAACATTTCAAAGAACCTAGTGATGCACCCAAGAACAAAGCATATATCTATAAGGTATCACTTTTTAAGAAAAAAGATGATAGAGAATGAAGTAAAGATGGAATATGTGTCTACAAGGGATTAGATTGCAGATATTTTCACTAAGCCTCTGCCTAAGGATACTTTTGAGTATCTCAGAGAAAAGTTAGGGGTTATTACCCCTCCTGGTCTGAACTAAGATGCATAGGAATGCATCAATCCAGTGGAGCCTAGAGCCTCATTCATTGATCTGGATTGATGCTTTGAGAGCTACCTCTCAGGGGGGTAGCTAGATGTTACTAACATGAGTTCCTGATAATAAGAAGTAAGTATTGATAACATAGAAATTTTAGTTTGATCAGAGCAGCAGAGTGCAAGTATGTGCCCTTTGCCGTTGATGTCAAAGGGGGAGAGAAATCATGTGAAAAAATCAAGGGGAGGAAGAGTACATATGTATAAAGAGAAAGGGGGAGAATCTTGTCTTGATGGTCCTTAGAGTTTTTCACATCATATGTTGCCATTAATGACAAAGGGGGAGATTGTTGCAAGTATATTGTGCCTAATCGGTGTTGTCATTGGTGTCAATTGTGCTCTTGATTTTGATTCTTGCTTGTTTCCTATGTAAGTGTTGGAGATAATGAGTAAGTGATCCTGATATTGAGTTTCCAAGTGCTTTTCAGAAAATTTGTTCCTTTGGTGGAAACAGTGTATAGAAGAGTATCTTTGTTTACAGCAGAACAATCCAGTAGTTTGCTCCGCATTTCTTGTAGAATGACTATCTTTGTCTGTGGATTGGAATTTATTTAGAGGCATGTATGAAGATGCTATGTTCCAAGTTTGAGCCTTTGGTATAAATATTTGAGTGAGTTAGGTTCACCAGAGTAAAGACTACTTTTTCAGTACGTTTGATGGTGACAGGGAGAATGTATTCTGCTCCGCATTTCTCTGCATTGAAGTTTCACAGCCTGCAGTTATGGAATCAAGTTTTCAATGATGATAAGTGCCTTCAACTCCAATGGTTCATGATTTGGTGGTTCGTAAGCGATCTTTTCTTTATGACAGTGGATAACAATTATGTTCAAGTGCTCCAGATTGAAGAATCTTCTTGACAAAATGATTAGAGGTTGTGCAAATGTTCTTGGTGATTATAATGTGCTTTTGGATGTCTCCTGATCATGTTCCTACATTTGGATTGGTTCACAAAGAGAAATTTGGATCAATGATGAAGATTGTTCTTAAAAGACATAGTGTTAACACCAGTCTTGGCCAACTTGGTTGTTTTCACTACTTGCAGAGATACATCAAAGATTGTGGAAGCATGTCGTGACATGGAAGATTATATTTGAGTCCCAGCTAAGGCATAACATGATTCGCATATGTATTTACCTTAGAAAATTTAGTTTAGGTCCAAACCTATTTCTATGTATGCTTGTAATGATGACCTTGGAGATTGTTCCAATGGTTGATGAATGTAATGCCAACCTTGATGTACATTACAAGGTTGATGAATTGTATAAATACATGTAATGTAGTTGCAAAAAAGATGTCCTTGTGTGAAAATGTGAAGATAAGTAAAAGGGTGTATGAAGAGTAGAGAAGAGGAGTTATACTGTGCTTCAAAGGAATTGAACTCAGGCATGGAGTAGATGTTATCAAATCAGTTCACCAACCCTCGGCAGTGAGCCAACCCTTGGTAGTGAGCCCTAACTTTTGCAGTGAGCATTTTGGGTAGTGAACCTCTATTTTTTTGTTATTGCTATAACATATTTATTTTTGTGGGATAACACCCACTATGGTTTTTCCCTTATAGGGTTTTCCACGTAAAAAATCTAGTGTCTCATGTGTTGATTATGTTATTGTGTTGAGTTTCTTGTTTCATGCCTTCATGATTAAATTTGAATAACAGTAAACAAGTGTTTGATGTGTTAATGTTCATAAGTGGTCAAAGTTTTGGAGACAACTGATTCACCCCCCCTCTTAGTTGTTTGGTGTATTTCAACAATACCAAATCCCACTATCTCACAACTCCAACAACTCATCCTTCAACAAAAAAAACAACAATCCCTTCTTCAACAATTCTAAAAACATCCAACAATCTCAAACACAACCACAACCTTTATCCTTTCAACAAACACAACCACAATCTCATATGTCATCCTCATCAACTTCATACCAACCTAGTCCAACAATATATCAAGCTAATCCTACCTCAAGCTATTCCACTTCTCCCAATATCAACCAATATCCACATCAATCCATACCTCAAGGTCATCCAACTATTTATTGCAACATTTCACCTCAACCCCAAATCTATTTACAAGACTATCAAGTTCCTTCACAACAAGAGAATGCAAGTCCAAGTTACCCTTTGCACCAAGATCAAGTGTACTTAAGTACTCATGCTATCTTTGACAAGGTAAACACAACTCCTGATTATGCATCCTATGTGTATCCATCATCATCGAACCACATGCTTATCGAAGAGAGTCAAAGTTCATGTCCTCCTACCCCGCCAATCCCTCCAATTATTCCATCACAATGTTCTCCCACCTCACCACTAATAGAAATATGGCAAATAAATGACCAGGTGACTAAAACTTTTAGTCACGTGACCAATTTTTTTTGCAACACAGCTATAAATGACTAATTTGGTCATCCGGCAAAAAACACAACTAATAATTGGTCAGACAAATAAAAATAACTAAATAAATGACTATTACTCTTCTATTCGTTTTTCTTCCAATTTGATCATAATGCATGAATCAAAGATAAGGCAAGGCAATAAATGTCTGCTTAGACCAAATAATTATATTGTAATATAATTTCATTATTTTATAATTAAAACTAGTATAGCTATATTTAAAAATATATATATCTAAAGTACGCTGAGATGGATCCAATGCATCATTTAATTAAATTATTTTAAGTTAAAATTGTAATAATTGTATACTTCAATAATTTTAATCAAAATAATATATGAAATTAGAATAAATAGATATTTTTAATGACAATAAATACTTTAAATATATATAAATATTTGAAAGGAAAAAATATAGCAATATTTAAAAAATATATCTAAAGTACACTGAGATGGACCCAATGTGTCATTTAATTAAATTATTTTAAGTTAAAATTGTAATAATTGTATACTTTAATAATTTTAATCAAGATAATATATGAAATTAGAATAACTTGATATTTTTTAATGACAATAAATAATTTAAATATATATAAATATTTGAAAAGAAAAAATATAGCTATTTGTAATTTTTTTGGCCAAGATAAGAAGGGGCAACTGGTTTTCCCCACACCGAGGCTCCCAACTTAAAGGTTCTCGTGTCAATTTTGTTGTAGTTAGTCATTCTTCAATGTTTCATGATTGATTTATTCTGATTTCTACATCTATAATTTGTTTTAAATTCCAACACCATAAGAAGAGGGATTTAAACACATGTATGCATTCTAATTATAAATTTTTTGCCTTGTGGTGCATGAGTTTAGTTCACTTTAGTAATGGAGGGAATGTGCGTTTATGTGTTTTGAACAAAAAGTGAAACCTGTGAAGAAGCAAATCATGGGTCTAGCAGGGGAATATTGTTCATGGGTATGAATAGTTGAAAAGGAGAAGATTGTTCATGGCCATAGTTCTTTGAGATCATCGTGTGAGATTGTTCATGGCCGTAGTTAGTTAAAATAGTTTTGAGATCATCATGTGAATGAAGAAAGGGATTTCCGGCTATAGACGGAAGATCAAAGGAGCAACAATAATAATGAGATAACAAATGGTTTTATGAAGCAGAGGTAGGGTTTTCCATGTACCTCTATTTTTCTCTTAGCCTACTCTAAAGTTTTGTATCTTTGAAAGCTTGGTGCTCTGTCATTAGTGATTGTTCTATCTCTTTCAATGACTGTATGAAGAGGTCACATGGTTCTTTATTGATAAAGTTCTACTTTTTCCATTCATGATTTATACCTAGAATACCTTAGCATGAAGGAATTTGATGGTCTTCAACCTGTGACTTAGACATTGCCCCTGTGTGTGTGATTCAACCTTTGAAAGATGATTATATTTTCAAAATGACTTTCACAAAATAGAGAATGAAAGCTTGTTGTTGAGAATGCAAGACTATTCCATGATTTGTTTCATTTCTTAAATCTTCTCTTCACTATCTTTAATGTCTCTTACTGCTATTTTGACAATAACCTTTGTCATCAAAACCTTGTTCATTGCTTCATACATGAACTAATCTTTGTTGTCCTATCACGAACTTGCCTACAAATTCCTTAATACAAAGATATCATTGATGATGAGTATCCTTTGTATGCAAAAATCTGTCACAGTCACATTCCCTTTGTCCATCTATTGCTATGGCTATCATATAGCTTATTAGCTTGATTTTGATAAACTTGAAGATTCTATTCATAGACTTTTGACTGTAAAAAATCCTCTCTATTACTTTTGTTATTGATATATGACACAGTTTTCACATAATTCACATTTGGATGCAAAAAGACTGTCAATATTCCACTGTCTTTTCTTTGTTGTTGTAGCCCACTTTGGTGACTGTGATTAGGGCATCTCTTTGAATGGATAGTGATCTCCTCTTTTCTTCTGTGGTGTTGTGCATTACTCTTTTTTATGACTAATTTCACTGTCAGTTTGATGACATGACTGTCATCACTTTCAAAGGCAATTGTGTCACTGTTTTAGCATCTATATAATGACTATATTTGCCTGATAAAATCTTCAAGGATTAGTTAACTAATTGTTGGGAAGTGAGGTGTCTCAACCTTGCATATTTCTTGTAGCATTTATTTGTATTTAATATTTTCCCACGGTCAGTTATTGTTTTTATTTAGCTCCAAAATAATGAAGGGGCGTTTGAATTCTTAATTGGCATTTTTGCCACATGTCGGTGCCTTGAAAATTGAAATATTAGTTGTCAAAAGATGCCCACATGGTAGTATATCATGGAAGGACTATTTTTAGTGATAGTATGACAGATTCTATGATAACTGTAAGGGTCAAAAATAGGGGAGAACATTTTGGACATGAGAGCTTATTTTTAGACTAGAATCTTGGCTGAGAAGTTAAGTACATGGTTTTGTAAAACCACATAATGGTTTCTTGGTTGTGAGAAGTCTATAAATTGGAGGCTTGAGGAGAAGTTTGTGAGAGGAGAGTTTTATGCAGGGTTATGCTGTCAGTTTTTCCTCCAGAGGGGCAAGATGTAAATCTCCATGTTAAGGCTTTGAGCCTGCAAGTGTATTGTATCATGTTTGTTGTTGCAGATTAATACATTGGTTTGATGCTTTGGAGAGTGGGGTTTTTTATCCGAAAGGGTTTTCCCCACGTATATTGGTGTCTCTTCTCTTCTATCTATCTTTCTTTTATTCTTCTTCTTTTCATATTCTTAAAGTGCTAATTTATACGTCGTTATGCTGCTGAAATTTATTTAGATCTGTAAGCTACATTATCTTTCCTTTAAGGGTTAATGAGATGAGAAATCAACTGTCTATTTCCACTTTAATGGCATAGTAGTATGTATTTACATCAAGTTATTGAATATTTATTTAAGTAAAATATAGGATGTTGTAAGGTGCATGCTGGGTTCTTCTTTTCCCTTTCAATTGGTATCAGAGCTACGGTGGTTCCATGGTTGCATGAGATTACATGTGTTGGTTCCATGGTGTTTAAGGTTCTGGGTATTTCTCCTGTTGTGATTTCTTAGCTTGGAAAGCTTGAGGGAATCTGTAGGAAGGAATTGGCTAATTATTAATCCTTATTTGAGTGGAAATCTTGCAGTTGATCTTTTTTTCAGGGTACAGTATGCATTTGAAGGATGGAAAAGATGGAGTATAATGGAGTTGATCACGTGGTTACATTTAATATGATATTGATCTGGAGCTCCTATTTGATAGTATGTAATAACCCTCATGCATGGTGGTTATGTTATTTCTTCCTATGGTCGTTTGCAACAAAGTATTCATGTTGGGTGTTTGTTCTTGGCTCCCTGATCACATGGAGAAACATGGGTTGTCATGACTATGGTTTGATGTGCTTATGTTGGGTGATTGGTTTTAGTCCCTGGAATTGGAAGGCATTGTTTTGTTAACCTTGAATGAATGTAGGCTATGGAGTTGATCATTAAATGATCTGAAAGCTACTGGAACAACCTAGCTCCTTCGTATGCTTGTACATGGTGGTTGTGGAGTTGGCCTACAAGTGGGCCTAAAGTTCCTGGACCTCTACTTCATTTTGGTTGGTTGTACTTGCATGTCTCAGTTTCATATTGATTTGATCTGAGGGTTTTATAGATTTTCTGTTCAAAATCTATGGTTATGTGTATCTATGTTATTCCATTATTTTGGTTTAACTATTTTGGTGGTTTTCAGACTTGTGGGTCTTCCAGATGATAAGTGGATATGGATTTGCATGTATGTCAGTGACATGGTGGTTTTGCAGGTTTGACATAGTTAATCAAAACTTGTGGTTTTGTAGATCTGCAGACAAACTATTTTTCAGATTATGATTCCTTGGGGGTGTTTCCAGATGTAAGATAGTTGCAGGTTTGCATGTATGCTTCGTGCATGGTGTGAGGAGCTTTGTAGCCTTCTTGGTGTGGAGATGTTGGTATGTGATTAGTCACTCATCATTTCTACAATATTTGCTTGATGAGTTCCTTGACTATGGTTACTCATATGTGCACTTGTTTAGCAAATCAGATCTGCGGTTGATTTGGTGTTTGAGTCTTGTGGTCTACATGTTATCTTCTTGTTATCTCACTTTGCAGGTTACTAATGTGATGATGAGTTCGCATGTTTCATGTTTGGGATCTATGAGTTATGCAGTTTTGTGGGCTGATCACCTATTTGATTGCAGTGGGATGACTCAGATGTGGACTGTCTATAGCCACAAGATTGATTCAATATTCATGCAGACTTTGTTAGTTGACCTTGTCTGTGGTCATTTGTGCATTGGTATGTTGTATTGAGATGAAAGGATGGATGATTAGAGTGCCTCGATAGTTATTTATTGGGACTTGTAGCATGTTTATCATGATGTCATGTATAGCTTGGTTACACAGTTTAGTGTGAGATTTTGACAGTGATGGTTTTATTTTATTGACTTGGAGATCTTGGTTCTACTTTATTCTTTTGTACTATTGATATTGCAGGTGAAGTATTTGATTGTGTTAGAGCCATGGATTATCTTCATTAAGAGGATGGTTATCATGATGCCTTGATAAGCTCAGTATCATAGTTTTAGTAGGAGATTTGGCAATGATGTGAATCTATCACTTGGTGATGGGTGATCTTCTATAGTGGTTGTAGGTGTCATGGTAAGGCTTTTGGATTATGATTCTTATATGCTGTGAAATTATTTTGACATCTTGAGTTCCATTGTTAGATGATAGTTATCTTCATGTGATTGGAGATGGTATTGTGCCATGATGGATTCTTGTTTCTAGATTAGAGTTTTGGCATGATGGTGTCCCTTTGGCAAGATATGTTCATTGGAGCAGGTAGTGATCTCCTAGGAGGAGATGTTAGATCATGATGTCATGTGTGTTCTTAGATTTTGCAGACATGTAGTGGGAGCTTTGACGATGGTCTGGAGAAGTTCTCTTTGGTTTTGAGTATTAATCATTTGCTTGAAGCTTCATGATTTTGCAGAATGCATTTGAAGTTGGCATGTACTAGTTGATGGATGCTCATGGATACTAGAGGGACTTGAGGTGAGGCTAGAGATCTCTTGTTGTGGGGATCATGTGTTGGATTGGTGAAATTTCAGTAGAAAGACTGAGGAACCTTCACTTGTTATGGACATGAGTTCATGTTTGGAGCTGAGAGGAGATTGTTCTTGGAGAGAGTCTATGAGACTCGGTGTATCTCAGTGGATCATTATCATTCCCCACTCTTAGTTCACTCCGCAGAAAATGATCTGATAGGTATTTCCCATGCTATTTCAGATTCATTTTGTTTTATGCTTTTATTTCTCATGGATATGGATCTTGAGCTATAGTTTCTAGTTCTGGAGGGTTCATTTGAGGAGTACTTGGCATGGTTATCTCCTTAGGTATATGGTTTGATTTATTAGAAGTTTTGGAGATGTTATTGGGTTGAATTCCTATTTGTGGAATGAATCTTTTAAGTTTGATCTTCTTTGGTTAGAGAAGCTTATATCCATTTTGGTTACATGAGATATATATATTTTGTTTGATCTAATGAGATTGAACAGTTGGGTATTGTTAAAGCTTTTCAATTGGGGTTTTGTGAAGGAGATCTTACTTGGCATAGCTTAGCACTTGGTGGTGTTGGCATAAAGACATGATATGATTTATAGTTTCTCTTTATGGTTTCATATTTCTTCCTAGAGGTTGTTATTCATCTAGTATGATCACTAGGTTTGTGGTCATCTACTGTTGTTGTACTTCATTGTTTTTTAGCAACAATATGTGTTCTTTTAATGTATATCATTTGAGATGTGGACGACTTAGGAGAAGTGGAGGAGATCAAAGGTGAGAGTGAGAAGAAAATTATTTGTGGAAGTATGCTCTATTTTGCAGTAGTTCGTTGTAGTTTGTAGATCATTGTGATTGTTCTTTGTATTACATGATTTGATTATAAGCCACACTTTTATGTAAGTGCTGATTGGTAGACTTTGTGTTGCTTTGGTTGGCATTGCTCATGCAGTTTGATTCCTAGGATGTATGTATGTCTTTGGTAGATTATTTTTCATTGGACTACAGTATCAAAGGTCTTCATATTTTTGCACATCAATGGTTTTGGTGTGTTTGTTATCATGGAAGATGGTAACTTTGAGTAGGACAATGGATTATACAGGGATAAGAGCTACAGTATGGGCTGGATATGTCATAAGTTCTATCAATGGTGGGTTTTTTTAGTTGGATGTAAACAACTAGCTGTGGTTGTTGTTCTAACTATTCTGGAACATTCGTGCTTGATCTTGTTTTTGGAGGTATTTGGACTTTAGAGTTATGTTCTAGTAATGGGTTTGAAGTTGAATACATTGGTGTGTCTATGTGAAATTTAGTGTTTCATCATGTTTTTAGAATTCTAATCTTTTTGTCATGTTGGTGATCACTTGGAAGATGTTACAGGTGCTTCTGTAAAACTTGTGAGCATAGTGGAGTTTAGTTGAGACAGTATGGTAACCTTGGTTGTTCACAGACTAGTTGTGTATCCCCTAGCTCTTGCAAGGTATTTGACAAGTGGGAGAATGTTGGAAAGTGAGGTGTCTCAACTTAGCATATTTCCCATAGCACTTATTTGTATTTAATATTTTCCCACGGTCAGTTATTATTTTTATTTAGCTCTAAAATAATGAAGGGGCGTTTGAATTCTTAATTGGCACTTCTGCCACATGTTGGTGCCTTGAAAATTGAAATATTAGTTGTCAAAAGATGCCCACATGGTAGTATATCATGGAAGGACTATTTTTAGTGATATTATGACAAATTCTATGACAACTTTAAGGGTCAAAAATAGGGGAGAACATTTTGGACGTGAGAGCTTATTTTTAGACTGGAATCTTGGCTGAGAAGTTAAGCACATGGTTTTGTAAAACCACATAATGGTTTCTTGGTTGTGAGAAGTCTATAAATTGGAGGCTTGAGGAGAAGTTTTTGAGAGGAGAGTTTTATGCAGGGTTATGCTGTCAGTTTTTCCTCTAGAGGGGCAAGATGTAAATCTCCATGTTAAGACTTTGAGCCTGCAAGTGTAATGTAACATGTTTGTTGTTGCAGATTAATACATTGGTTCGATGCTTTGGAGTGTGGGGTTTTTTACCCGAAAGGGTTTTCCCCGCGTATATTGGTGTCTCTTCTCTTCTATCTATCTTTCTTCTATTCTTCTTCTTTTCATATTCTTAAAGTGCTAATTTATATGTCATTATGCTGCTGAAATTTATTTAGATCTGTAAACTACATTATCTTTCCTCTAAGGGTTAATGAGATGGGAAATCAACTATCTGTTTCTTCTTTAAGGGCATAGTAGTATGTGCTTACATCAAGTTATTGAATATTTGTTTAAGTAAAATATAGGATGTTGTAAGGTGCATTCTGGGTTCTTCTTTTCCCTTTCACTAGTTAGGTAAGGGCTTGTATTTTGACAAAAATGTTTGGCTTCATGGATTTTGTATTTTCATCTTTTCAATGTTGCTACAAACTGTAATATTTGCCCCCTCCTTTGTAATCAAAGGCATGACTATATTCTCTATGCTGTTTTTCCTATTGTCATGATTGTCATTTGAAATGGTTGACATCTTGAGTCTTTTATTTGGTGACTTTGCCTATGATTTTGGCAAGTTATTTGTTGCTATAAATACTTTACCACAATAGTTATTTAATTGGGGTTTTAAAGTGTAATCGTGATAAATTGTTTAGTATTTCTTCTAAATGCTATTTATCTATTGGTTTACATAGCTTGTCTATATTTCTAAGTCAGACAACTTGTAAATGTATAATTGTCAGCATGGGAATGAAATTGAATTGCTATTGATGTTTGTTATTCTCATGGACACGTATTGAAGCACTTACTCTATCTGATGTGTGTGCCTAAAAAAATGTTTTAGGTGCATATAAGTGTAGCAGCTACTTCCATGGGTGATAAAGCTTGTTTGGAGAGGACTTGGAGACTTTTGAAAAGGTGGGCAAGGAATTTAGAGTTTGCTGTAACAAATTTGAATTCGGTGAGGCCCTCTGCAACAAAGTCGAATTTGGGGACGCACTCTGCAACAAATTCAAAGGTAATTCAAAACCCTCATTGCCAAAAGTGAATTGATATTTTTTCATGATTGAATCTTGAAAACTCAAAAGAAAATGTTATCTTCAGTATTTGTGAAGTTGATCCTTAACTGATCCTTGAACTCAAATAAAACCACACCTCTACTCTACATGATCTCCCTGCATGATGACTAGCCCAAACTAAAGGAAAGGTTATCCTAGCTTGACCATATGCATGATTGAAGGTTACCTTTTAATATTTTATATTTAAAGGTTTTCTAGGCGTAGGATAGCTTATTATACTAAATTAATACTGGAATGCACAATATTATAGATGGATCAACGTCGAAGGTTGGCTACGGATCAATATCATGCATATGATGAGAGAGTAGCCAATGAGAGGGAAATGGAAAAATATCCATGTCCATGTAATGACTGTCTTGGTGGAAAGGTGAGAAAAAGAAATACGATTTATCGACATATGATAAGATATGGGCATAGTGGTATAAGCCCTTGGGCTTACAATTATTATGAAGATATGATAGAATTACAGATCGTGAGAGATGAAGAGGCAACAAACATAGATGAAGTGGAACCAAACATAGATGAAGAGACAGAAATATTAGACGAAGAGTTTGAAGTTGAAATAATGTTGAATGAGGGTCTAAACGATGATTGGGCTAAGTCAATGGAGGATGCTTTAAATCCTGTGTATGCTAATTGTAAGTTAAGTCATTTGACAACAATCCTTCAAATTCTTAACTTGCAAGTGGTGCATGGTTGGACAAATGAGAGTGTAGATTAGTTATTGGCATTATTAAGTTCATTTTTACCAGCTGACTCCACATTGCCAACAAAATGAAGTCAATGTAAAAAGCAGATCAGTAAGCTCGGCTTGGGGTATGAAAACATCCACACATGTGTTAATGGTTGTGTATTATTTCACAAAAATCTTGCAAGTGAGAGTGAATGTCTGAAATGTCATGAAGCAAGGTATAGACAAGGGTTGAAATCATGTGTGGTTCCTAGAAAGGTTCTTCTCCACTTTCCAATAATCCCACGATTACTCTGAATGTATAGGTGCAGAAACATTGCTAAATTTATGCAGTGGCATGCCCAAAATTAGAGCATTAATGGAAAACAACGACATGTGCCTGATTCTAAGATGTGGATGGAATTTGATAATAGATGGCCTAATTTTTCTCAAGATCCTCATAATATAAGGTTGGGTTTGGCTCTAGATGGGGTGAACCCATTCTCAAATCAAAGTACTAAATAGTTAACTTGGCCAGTGTTTTTAATAAATTATAACTTGCCTCCATGGTTAGCAACTATATCATTTTTCTTAATGCTATCATTAATTATACCAGGAAAGAAAAGTGTGACTTCAAATACAATAGATGCCTATCTAGAGCCATTATATGATGAGCTAATGGAATTGTGGAAAGGAATTGAAGCAATTCAATCTTTAAGTGATGGTCATTCAATCAAATTCACTTTAAGAGCTTCCTTATTGGTTACGATTCATGATCTTCCTACATATGGTACATTGTCTAGTCTCACTGTTCATGGATACTGTTGGTGCCTGCTGCTAGTTCAGGTTTCAAACATTCATCTGCAGGCCCTTTCATTTTAATCAAAAAATTTCTAAGTCTCTCGGCCTCCTGAATTTCATGCATGTATCTTTGTATATGCATCATTGTTTGTATGTGAATTTGAATGTGCAAGTGCGAATGTACATTAGCAGGCCTGAAAATAATGTTCAATCAGCTTTAGAAATGGTAAAAAATTAGTTGTATGCATATCGGGTTTATACATGGCATTCAGGTGCATTTCTAGAGGTAAAAATGTGGTTGTATATCGCATATTCCATCGAAGATTTCGTGCTTCTATGTAAAGGTTTGAATGTATATGTTTTTATATATTTGATATACAACGGGTAGATACATTGGTGGACTTCAAGAAGATTCAAATCGGGTTAAGCAGTGGTGGGGTCCGCACATGCAAAGGCGATTGTATCTCATATACAAGTCGCAGGTGCAAGGAAGAGATATGCAAAGTCTATACAAGAAGGGAGATACAAAGCCTGGGGCCCACCATTTGCATGTATGGGCGATTCTATCTTTGCACATGCAATCAAACATACAAGGGGGATATACATTTCTTAGATACAAGGCCCAAACCTGAAGTGAATATGTAGTTTAGTTGATAAAGGCCGACATGTTTGTATGCATCTTTTGCTTGTACATTCGTATTTGTATGTTTAGACATACAAAGGGGCAAATACATGGGAATATACAACGTTAACATACAAGGGTCAGATCCATGTTTGCAATGAACAAGTGATTGTATACAGTCCTGCTTGTATATTCACATTGTATATGCGATATACAAGGCCGCTATACAAAAGGAAAAGATACAAGCCAGATTTCAAATGTTATTCCAATCTGATTGATAAATGAGTTGGAGTCTGAGGTTGTATATTGCATTTGTATATGCAATATACAAGGAGATATACAAAGAATGAGGATGCAAGCCGGACCTAATTGCAGTTTCAATTTGTTTCACAATGATTCGGGGTCCGCCTTGTATGAAGGGTGATTGTATGTATACAATCTCATAGACAACTGTAGATGCAAAAGGAGATATAATGGATCACCGAGAGAGATGCAAACACACAGTGATGGTGATCCAATGGTAGGCTGCCATGTGTCCGAGAGCGGTTGTATGTATATACTTTTGCATATACAAAAATTTGAATGTGTAAAGGGCGAAAAGGCAAAATGTATGCTCACGCTGCGAAAAGTCAAAGGAGTAAAAGGCTACCTACATGGCGTGATCTCATTGGCTGATGACTTTTTAGCATGAAGTGAAGCCGCAGATCTCGGCAAGAGGAAAGGAAATCAACAGCCTCCTTCAAATCTTCAGGGAAGGAGGAATTTTTGTGTTCGCAGCTACTTTTCAAATGGAAGGAACTTCAAGAACACGCAAACCATTGTTGCATTTCAAAATTGGTAGGTGGGCATTTATGGCAAATTTGTAGAGGCATGGTCGACTGATGGACAGGCCAACTACCATATTTGATGAGAAAATCTCCAGGCGGCTGCACGACTCCCAATCTCACCTACTCTTTCCTTTGTTTCTCTTGGCTGCATTGAATGTTTTGGGTGCCATTCAGATGGTGCATTGTATCTGGCAGCATTTTGAAATGACCATGGTACTTGATTGCTGAGTGCACGTTCTTGATACATAGGAGGACTGTGTTACTCATTTTTCTGGTTGTTGAAGACTTGGGCAATTTTTGGTGGAATAACGAAAACAGAGCATTTCCTGGCTGTTCTGTCTCTTTTGTGAGTTTATGAGTTGCATTTGAATGTATGTTGCACATATGTTCAGTTTCATGTCATTTTATATGAAAAATGCTTCTTTGCATGTGTTTAGCTATTTGTCTTCATTTGTTGTATGCATCTCTCCTTTTGAATCTGGTTGCTAAGGGTTACTAAGATTCTAGGATGAAGATTTGCTGTATTGCGTGCTTGATCTCTAACTTCCATTCAAGGAGTGGATTAAACTGTTTTAGGTTAAGTATGAAGAAGTATGTATGTCAGCTGGGATATGTGTAAGTAGAGGCAGCTAAATACTTAGTCTTGGGTGGTGTTTGTAAGGCAAATACCAGTCCTAACCCCTTGAAACTTGAATGCCAGTACAAATCATTCACTTGTATATGTCTAGTTGACTCCTTGCCCTGAGATAGGCACCGGTCTGCCCTTGTGTAGTAGTTATGATCCAAAACCCCCTGTCTTGCATCCAAAACATAAAAACAAATCATTTCATAATTCCAACCTATTAGTTGTAGGAATAGGAATAGGACCCCTGCATACTCTCATCCTCAACCAATTAGATATATCCAAGAATATTGCCAAACTTGTGATTTATCACCAAAATCTTGGTCCATACATGAGAGTATTCTCCCTGTTGTTGTAAAGCTAAATCTTTCTGTCATTGGGTGAGTCAAAGACAAATATTTAGCTATAGGGATACCCCCCTTGGTGCGGTAGAACCAGAAGTGAAGGGGAGGCAGCTCACGCAACCTCCTGTATTTGTTGGCTGAATTTGCCTGTGCATTGGAACTGGCAAACCCTTTGCTGATTCGGAGAGAAAGACCCAACAGATACCATGGTTGTCTTTCTTGCAACTTTAAGGATTTTGTGAGGCACTCAAGAAGTTTGTGTAAGTGTATTTATTGTAGACATCGTACTTACCTTAAAGTGGGTTATCCATATCGTCGACAAAAAACACGTTTCAATGGTCAAGAAGAGAATCATGAAGCACCTTTGCTAATAATGGGTGATTACATTATTGAGAATGGACAAAAAAGAATGTCATTTATTGAAAATGGTGGGATTGCTGGTAGTAGATATGATCCATGTAATGAAAGTGGTGTAAAATGGTTGTGCATATTCTATAAGTTGCCATACTTTATGGATATAGCCATTAGGCATACTGTTGACTTTATGCATACTGAGAAAAATATAGCCTATGCTATTATAGAAATTCTTTTTGGTACTTTTGATACTATTTCATCACATGAAGACTTTAGAGAACTAAAGATTCGTCGAAATCTTTGGGTTGAAAAATATGATGATGCAAAATATAGAAAACCTAGTGCTCCTTATGTCTAGACAAAGGAACAACATGCATAATTCTTACAGTTGATGTCTCAGACTTGCTTTCCCACTAGATATGTAAGTAGTACTATCAGAAGCCAAACTGACATTAATAGCTTAAGAAGCCTAAAGACCCATGACTATCATGTTATAATCAAGAATATTTTACCTATTGTGGTAAATATATCAGGTTTGGCAAAGGGGCCAAGATTGGCAATTATAAGGTTGGGCCTAATATTAAAGAGAATGAGTTCACATGTATTAGATCCTTCAAACTTTGATAGTTTGAGGGAGGAGGTTGTTGAAGTCCTTTGTTTATAGGAACGGGAATTTCCAACAACAATCTTTAACATTTCTATGCATCTTTTGATACATCTAGAATATGAACTAGAGCATTGTGGTCCAGTAAGAATGAGATGGATGTATCCTATAGAATGATATATGAAGGTTTTGAAAAAAAATGTTCGTACTAGGGCAGAACCAGAAGGCAGCATGTCTGAGGGATATTCAATGCAAGAGGCCATTGGATTTTGTATAGAATATATGAAAGATTTTAAAAATGTCAATTGACGTGTATGGGATGATGATGAAGATGAGAGAGTTGCAGGTGAAGTATTAGAAGGCATTGGATGTCGCTTCAATCTATCACATCAAGAAAGAAGTGTGATACATGCCTTTATTCTTCAAAACACATATTCGTTTGATAAGTGGCACAGGTTAAAAAATTTTACACAATTATTGATTTACACATTTATATTATTAATCTTACTCAATTGCATTTACACATTTATATTATTAATCTTACTATTTGCACATTAATATTCTATGTAGAAAATATGAAGAAGAGAATTGAAGTTGGATGCAACATCGACCTCAAAAGCACAGACGTCATGATTTGGTTGGAGGTGATTCTTTTCCAAAATTTGAAGAATGGATTGCTAATGCAGTTAGTGAAGCAAAAGAAGAAGGTCAAGATATAATAATGGAGGAAAGTGAGCTTTCACAACCTCCACATTTATGGGCTATGTGTTTTAGTCGAATGTGGGCCTATGGTAGCCATTTAAGAGTGGAGGAAAAAGACAAAGGAAAGACAAATTGTGATTGTGTTGTAAGTGCTGAATTTATTCACGAAACTGAGAAGAAATTCTATGTTGGATTCATCCAAGAAATTATTCAAGTAGATTTTGGTGAAAACAGTCCTATATTATTAAAATGTAAGTGGATCCGACCATCCGCAGTATATTTTGATGAGTATAGATTTGTACGTGCAAATACAAGACATTTTTTATTAGAGAGGGATGAGCCCTATGTTTTCCCTTTTCAAATTAACCAATCATTTATAATTGATAATGTAAGAAGCCCAGGATGGTTGTATGTCATTCAAACAGAGTCTCGTTCGAAACAAAAATTCATGGAAGTTGATAAAATGCTTGATGGGCAATATGTTAATTTACAAGAAACATTTGAAGAAGTGGATGAAGATGATGATGGAGTGTTTGGAGAAGATATTTTGATTACCAACAAAGAGATTGGGAGAGAGAATGTATTACATGACACAGATGAGGATGAGGAAGAAAATCAAGTAGATGTAGACACGAGTGATCAGGATTCTAATCTTGCTAGCTATGTAGAGGATTAGTGATGAGCCCCATGTGATCAAGATTATGATCTTGTTGGCAATGCAGATGATTAGTGATGAGCCCCATGTGATCAGGAATCTGATCTTGCTGGCAATGTAGAACTACTTTTTAACAATTACACAACACTGTAAATGTTATGGTACTGTTGTTATGTTGTTTCATGTCATTGAAGGCATAAAGAAAACAATGAGCTTGTAAAATGTAGTAGCGAAGCAGCAAGATAAGAAAGGGCATTAGTGTATAGGAATTTCTTCCACTTTGGGTTTTTTAGGGTAATCTCTCGTGTTGAGCTCTACTTTTTGTTGTTTTTCTAGTTTTTGTCTTGTTACAGGTCATGCATATATGTGAGGCATATTTATTTCTCTCCCTTATTTTGCTTATTTCATATTTACAGTTGGTGACATTTCGACATTTGGGGACTGTTGATCCCAATATGCAGATTCTCTAGACTATATTCCCTTATTTTGGTTAGTTATGTTTAGTATGTTGTGATGTGACTATATCTTGATTTTGAATCACTGGTGATTATTAGACATGTGATATGCATTTTGATGATATTAGAGATGTTAGTTTTGAAATCATTATATGGTTTGCTATGCGATTTTGATCTTGAGATATTATATAGAAATGCAATTATGAATCTTAATTATGATGTGATTTCTATAATGTTTTAAATGATTATGCGATGGCGTGAGTGTATGCATTTCCTTGCTTCATCTATGATATATATATATGTTGGATTAATCTATTTGTTCAAGTGTGCAGGTGATTTTCCAAGCCACGGAAAATCAAAGATTGATCTCACACCTAATGTGTTTCCCGTGTTAGATCGATCTAGTCCCGGGGGGACCAAGATCATGTGTGAATTTGTATGATGATTTTGTAAATGTCTAGATTTTATTTTCTGGCTTAGATTTTACCCTTTTATATTATTTAATTGAAGTGTTGTAAAAATATGTGTTTTAATTTACACCACTTGGTGTCTTTTATTTTTAGTGGCCATTTTATGTGTTTTTCTACCTCCTAAAGTGTTTATTATGGGCTAGAATTAATCCTAGGTGGTACCCTTAGGGTCTAGGGCCCATTTGAGCATGCCAAACCCTAGGGTTACCTCTATCTAGTCACCTTAACTTCAGCATGAAGCAAAGTGACGAAAATTCAAATTTGAATTGGAGTGGGAGTGGGAGTGGGAGATGAGTCATGCCTTGAAACAAGACCCATTTCCCTTTCCAAGGCATGGATTCCCATCACCTTGAAGACTTGGGGAGTCTTCAAGACCCCCAAGTGTGTGGAACCTTCCTCCAATTCTCTCACACATGTGTGAGAGCATCTTGGAGTGAAGGGGCTTCCTTTAGAGAATAAGGTGATGACATGTGTCATCCCTTATCCTCTTGGAGCCCATTTTGAGAGATGCCACCTCTCCACCTTTGCTCTCACACATGTGTGAGAGCACATGTGGAGAGGGTGAGGTTTGAATGGATGGGAGGGTGACACATGTCACCTCCACATTCCATATTCCTTGCAAGTGGCTTGGGAAGAGGAAGGAGAAGGTGACATGTGTCACCTTCTCATTCCTCAAGGCTTTGGAAGGAAGCCTATATTATTTCCTCTTTATGAGAGGAAAGGGGTTCTTTCTTTTTCTTATTTTTTGGCTATCTTTGGAGGATTTTTGGTGAGAGAGTTGGAGATCTTGGAAGGTGGCTTGAAGGAGAAGGTTGGATAGCTCTTCTACAACCCTCTTCCATTATTGGGCTTTTTAAGGTAAGCCTCAAGGCATTGAGCCTTCCTCATGCATTTTTACTTTCTTGTGTGAATGGATTTGTTTGTGTTTTGCATTTGTTGTTGTGTTGGGTTTTATGGGTGTTTTGAATGAGACTACCATTCTTGGTGTTTCCATTCATGTGAGGAGTGGGAGAGGAGTGAACCTCCTCGAGGTCACCCTCTTTGTATTGGCATATTGTGGCCTTGAGGGCATTTTGGTGGAGTTTTGGGTGGTTATTTTTATGGCATGAGTGCCTTGGTGTGATATATTTCATGAAGGAGATTTTAGGCTTGAGGCCTTGTTTTGGAGTATTATGATTCTTATGGAGGTATTTTTAGGCTTGAGGCCTTGTTTTGGATTCATGAGATTTGGTTGAAGTAAACCTCTTAGTAGAGAGAGTCCACTCTCCTACCCTCTCAAATCCATTTTTATGGATTTTGTGTTGTTTAAACCTTATGGGTGTTCTTCTTGTTATTGTGTGGTTGCTTATTGTTGTGTTGTGGTATGAGACCCGTGTGAAGATCGACCTCCAAGCTCGAGGGTGACCCACATGTGGGTCTATGTTAGGGAGGAGAGCGTTTTGGTGGCTTGGATGTTTTCTCCCTTGTTTTAGTTTTTTTTTGCAGGTTTGTTGGGAGACCTTTGGAGCTTGGGTGAAGTCTTATTTTGTTGGAGTTGTTTATTATTTTTGGGCTTATGGAAGCCATGGCCAAAATGTGGCCTAATTGTATTTGTCAAGAAAAGGAAAAGAGATGAAACTCTCTCTTGTTATGTATGGATTTAAATCATCCTATTTGCTAGTTCTATTTTCACTAAGTTGCTGTGAGAAGTTTTGCAAATGGAATAAAAAAATATTATTGGTTTTAAAATATTGTTGTAAGAAAATGGTTCTATTAGAAATATATGTTTGTTGGTTTTCAATGTTGTTGTGAGAAAATCTATGTTTGAATGTGATTAGAAGCCATTAGAAATAAAACAATGAAGTTGCTGATTTCTTTCAAAAAAATACAGTTGTGTGTTATTTTCATTAGTTCATTATCAATAGAAAAGAGAAAAAAAAGGGAGTAAATAGTAGTTGTTGTATTTATTTCAAAAAAAAAGAAATGGTTAAATATACTCTTTATTTTGAAAGGGAAAAGTTAGATTTCTATTTCTGTCATTGTATTTTTTTTATGACAGCAAATGAAATGATTTAGAGATCAATTTTTACAATGCTTAATATATATATATATCTGTGTATCAAACAAAAAAAATATACTGTGTAACTGAGAGAATAATATATATATATATATTTAAACTCAAGATTATATACATTATATATTCGTTACATGTTGGAATAGATTTAAAAAAAAACACAGAAGAATATAATATAGGTTTTATCGCTACTAAACCCCAGCGAACTGGGTGAGATCACCATGGAAATGCCTTAAGATTTCTGTGTTGCCAAGCATTATGGCAGGGGGCGGCAGCCAAAACTGTCATCCCAACTATTTTTTTTTCTTATGTGATGGGATGGGGGACGAACCCCCCACCCATCTCCCACCATTCGATGGGGGATGGGTGGGGAGTCTGCCCCCCACCCCCCCTTACTTCTTTTACCAACGGCATTGGCCGCCACAGTTGCTCCATACTCAACAGTTCACCATATATTTTTGAAACTTCTAGGCTGCGTCTATTCCTTTTGGAAGTCATTTTATATATTATTTTATTTGGATTATATATATATATAGATATCCTCTGTGCTATTCGCCATTTCTACCTGCCACAAATCACAGAGGCATATATACACTGCTAATACATTTATATAAACATATAATATATATTTACATATATATAAAAAAAAAGGAATGGGCTTATAACCAGGAAGCATAAAAGATGTGTATACCTCTTTAAAGCTCTCATTCATGGCAACCCAAAAACTCTACCTACAAAACAACAAAAGGAAAAGAGAAAATAAGAGAAATGAGAGGAGAGGTTAGGGTTAGAGGGAGTTAGAATAGAAATGAGATGCTCTCATAAGGAAATGAATTTTTTATTAGAAGACTTTTAGGGTTTTGTTTTAGGGATGTGGTGAGAGGGAAAATATAATATCAAAGAATTTGATTTTTTTCTTTTAGAACATAGTGCACGGGAGTTATCTTCCTTAAAACTTTTTTGTTTGTTTTAACTCATATTTGATTATTTCACCTCATGGGATAATTTAGTGAGATGGGATAATTTTATCCCTTGACTTGTTTGTTTAACTTAGTGGGGCCTTTATTTTATCCTTTAGTGGGTGGGATTTATTTATTTTTATCTTATTTTTATCTAGACCTCGATTTTGTTCCTTTGTTTCATTTTAATTAAATGTTAGGGGGAAAATATTGAAAGGTGAATAATTATATTTTACCCTTACGTGTAATTTGGTCTAGAGAATTAATTTTGGTGGGTTGGACAATAGGGCTATGGAAATTATTAATTTTAATAGTTTATCAAGGTAATTAATTAATTTAAGTTAATTTGACTTAGGCATTTAAACCTAGAGGATAATAAGGGATAATTAATTAATCGAGCGTAATTATTTATTTCTTTCTTCATTTAATTATTTTTAGTTGGAACTGTAGTAGAAAATTATCTTTAAATTATTCCCTTGTACGCCCAAGAGGTGTTATGTTGCTAGATTTTTCTAGAATCTTAGTAGCTTTAGATAAATGATTTATTATGTATTAGTGATAAATTCTTGTGTTTAAATTAATCAATTTTTATTCTAGTTCCTAGGTTTTGATTTCAACACATGTCAAAATCACACCACTTATCTAGGAAACTGAGGGTTCGAATCAAATTGATTCTAACCCTAGTGGCAACGCTCCTCGCGTCGCATAAACCCCCTTAGTAGGCTACCATCGCATAGGATTGCGATAGATACTCGCAATACCCACCTTTTGATTGACATGTTTATGTCTTATGCGTATTGCCACCGAGCATGCTGAAGCATGCGAGGGGGTTTCTAGGGATACGTGGAAAAGTTTTTGATATTTCGTGACATGACCACATGACATGTGTGTTGTGTGTCGTGACCGCATGGGAAATGTGAGCATGACAATATAACTAGCTATATTTGTTCCAAAAATAAATTACTCATTTTTAAAGAACATATTGACTATTTTTGTTTACTTACATTTGTGTGTTTAGAATTTCTGCAAAATTATATAAGTAGAAATAATGAGGATTTTATAAGTAGAAATAATGAGGATTATATAAGTAGAAATAATGATGATTCACACTATCATAAAGGCAATTAGTTTCTTCTCAAATAGAAGGATAAACAAATAGAGTTTCCTTTGGGTTTCAATCTATGTGCAACATTTACTTACTGAATTTTTGCTCCCCCATATAATGCATCTTATATGCTATCATCCTATGTCATGTCACTTGTCATAGACTGTCTCCTCTAATTTCTAAGAATGCATCTTATATGCTCTGTGAATGTATTTCATATGGGGATTGTCCTTATATACTGTATCATTCAAATGGAAATGAAATCCTTATATACTATGACTGCATTTGTTTATATGCTCTAGTTGACTAAAAATAATGGCTTTGTTTATATTCCACTCTTGTTCTACTAATTCAAGTTGTTGATTTATATATTATTGTTTATTTAGACTTCAGGAAATAAGGAAAAAGACTTTGAGGCACAATTTAGATGATAGTGATCATTTTGCTGAAGTTCCACTGACAGATTATGAGCACTTTTGTAGAGAATGTGTGGCAAAGAATAGTGAATATTTATCACATCTTGGTTTGACAAACAGGCAAGTTGTAAATCCACTAAGTAGTATATTATTTGTTTAATTATGTTTATAAAATTTTATAGCAAGAGGTTTATGTACATAAGACATAATATGATATTTTTTTGTTTTATAGGAAAGAAAAATAGCGCAAAGAAAATGCAAAGAGAAAACAAAAGGAAAGAAAAGATACAGTGCTGCCAACTCGTAGAAGCCAATGCATTTGGGATTCAAGTACAAATGCAGTTGGTGAAAAGAATAGTTGTGATGATGTGCAGCTTGATATAACACATATTGATGTGCAGCCTGATATGGCACATGGTGATGTGCAACGTCGTGATGATCTCTTAGCACAGAGTCTAAGAGAGATTATTGAAAATAATGAGAGCAAAGGAACAATAAGTCTACAGATGATTTATTCAAGATTAAAGGATGTGTTTGAAGTGAAATCTATAGAGATTGGTATTGATCTACCTACTCATGACACACCTGATGTGGCCAAGGATGATGAAGTTCTGGTTAATGAAAGTCATGAAGAGAGACCACTTGTATCTGATGTGCCTGCTACAACTTTTGATGGAACTAGTGGATCAACCAAAAATATTGGTAGTGGTTTAATAGAAGATGTGCCTACTTTTGTCAAAAGAAAAAGATTGAGTCAATATTTATACAGATCTACAAAGAGGAATGCAAAAGAAAGAAAATTAGAAGGCAAGAAGCCATTCTTGGTTGAGGTATCGAGAGATGGTGAGCCCATTGGGAAACATGTTGCAAGGTGGGCCTCTAAGTTGAGTGTAAGATGTAGGGCCCATTTGGATATTTGCAAATCAAATTTTGTAGATCAAGATCCACGAAGTGTGGAAAATGTTATACAAAAAATGGAAAGTACTTTTGAGACTACTGGTGGACAAATCTCTAGAAGATATTACAGGCAAAAGATGAGACTTTTGATGAACAATTTTAGATACAATTGTAGAAAAACAATATTCGAGGGAAAAGAGAGGTTAGAATTCTCTCTACCTCCTAAACAGTGGGAGGCATTGAAAGAAAATATGTGTTCTCAAGAATATCTGACAAAGAGTTATAAAGCAAGAGATAATGTGATAGCTAGATATACATTTGGCTGAGGCAGGTTGCAGGCCAAAATGGACAAACTTGGAGTAAGTGTATGGCTTTTCGGTTCAATTTACAGTTATTTATTTCAATTTTTTATTGAACTGACTATATGTTGATATTGATATTATATTTTAGGTGGAAAATAGTAATATAGAAGCAAGTGTGGGAGATACTGTCGATTATATGGCAGCACTAGATCCTAGTAAATCTAACAGTAGCATGAAGTGGAAATCTAGTTCGTCAACAGATATTTCATAGCCATCTATTAGACACCCAATAAAAGCCTCTACAGATGATGTCAACTCAAATGAAGGGTACCAACATATAATGAGTTGCTTACACGGTCTCACTGAGAAAGTGTCGCAGTTGGCTTCCTCCGTTAAGCCTATAGTTTTTGCATGGAATGACTATAATGTTATGGATGTAGATGAGGTAAGAGGCTCTATTACACTATCCTTTCATTTCGTGTGCTTGTTATTGGGTAAACTTGTACCATGTTTTTGTTATACTTCCTTGTGATTGCATTTTTTGGATACTTCAATAGTTATCATATCTCTTGGATACTGTAAACAAAGAATGAACCTACCCTCAACGTGCAATACTACAATTCTAGCCATTATAACCTTAGCATTGATGCTTTACATAAATGTGTCATCACGAATTGTCTCACTGTTCTACTTACAGAACCAAAAGAAACATGCAATACTACAATTTACCAGGTTCTACTTCAAACATCCAAAAGAAACCTTTTTATTACTGTGATCTTTTAAGAGGGAAATTTTAATCTTCCCAAGAAGACCCAATTAATCAACCACACAAAGTAAGGAAATTACTCTGACAAATTAGAAACATAAAACCAATTTGAATAATAAAGATATTCCAAGTTGGAGACAACCTGAGCAAATTATAACCATTCACATTAATCACAATAATTGAATAATCAGAAAATTAGGCCCCAAACTCAAAGCTTTGTTTCCATTGATTGTTTCAGAAAAAGCTTCACAAAATGATTCTTTCTCCCAGAGTTTGAATATAAAAATATCACTATTCAACCTTGCATTACCCCTTACCCACGGTCTTGGTTTCCTTCTTATAGAAAATGAAGGAAGCAACAAGCTTCAGACCGTTCACATTCAAAACTTTTGAATTATCCCCAGCAAAATATTATGACTATTCATTTGCCAATTTTCTATTGAAAATACAACATATACAATGTTTGAAAATATTATATGCAAGTACATACACAAGATAAGAAAAGACAAGAAAGAGGGAACAAAAGTGATTGTGCTTAATCAACAAAAGAAAATATGTGATGATGGTCTCTCTATTTTATGATATAAATATTGCTCTTTCACTACAATGAAGGTTGATCCTACTAATAGTTAAACCACATGCAGAGCAATTTTATAAAGCATCACGAAAATGAAAATGCCTTGATGTCAACAGAGCTGCCGATATTGATAGTGATCATGATGAACTAGTGGACAAGAATGTACAACACAGTCATAGTTGTGTTGAAGTTGAGGTGGAAGAATCTCACAATATACCTTGACTTAGTCATTTAAGAGTGGAAGAAAAATTTTATTTTGAACAAAAAATTATAGTTTTTGCATTCTTTACTTGCCTTATATTAATTTTTGCATGATAATTAAACCATATGCAGAGAAATTATATGAAAGCAGAACAAAAAGAAAAAGGCATGTCAATAGAGCTCTCTAAAAAGTTGCACAACTTGAGGACAATAATGATAGTGATTATGTTGAACGTCTTCATGAGAATTTGGATGATATTCAGAGTAGTAGTACTGGTGCTGGAATTGAGGTGAGTGTTATTTATTGTTTTTATGTCTTTCATGTTAGTCATTGTTGTTTTAACACACACATGCAAGTAAGTACTATTCAAGTAAGTTGTTAGGTTAGAATGGAGATAATCAAACAACATTTGAAGACAATCAAACAACTTATGAACTTGAATATTAACAAAAAATTAGAACACCCTACATATCCACAAATTTAACCATCCTTGCCCATTATAATATTAAATTATCATAGAAGTGTAATGTCTTGAATCTGAAATATGATTGGATAGATAATATTGGAATATATAAATTGTCTTGTTGAAAGATGATTGGCTAGGCCTTGGATAGATAATTATAAAACATAATTAAGAAACATAAAGCATGGGCTTAGCAATTTGACTAAGATTTGGCTCCATTAATCAACGTAGAACACCCATGACCACAAGCCTGGAAAGGTGTTCCTCTCCATGTTGCAATATTTGTCAGATGTGCTCTACCCATTCTTATTGCTAAAGCAATACATCGATTTATATATTACCAAATTTATCAAAACTTCATTCAATCTTCCATGCTTCTTTTCACACTGTTCTAGCAATAAACAGGTTTACCTTGGCAATGTGATCAATGTATTCCTGAGATATACAAGTATCAGTGGAAATTATTTCTTCCATGACAAATTCTATCTTGAAGAATTTGTTCATATGTTTATGAACATTCTCTATCACTTTGTCTTCATCGTGGGCTTTCTCCAAAGCTATGGGTAATAACTACACCAACTCATCTTTCCATAAATATTTATCCCATATATTACCCTCATTATTGAAGAAATTGGGAAATGCTAGATTCCCATGTAGATCAAAATCACCAATGTCATCTGACAATATTGTATTAAACCTTTCATGTTCAATGATCAGTCCATTGCATCCCTGAGTGCTTGCTCTTTGGTTTTTAGTTCTTCTTTCTTCTCAAGCAACCTGAGATGGAATCTTCTATGTTCTTGATAAGCATTATGGGTTCTTTTATGTAAGTCCCATACTTGATCACTGTCTTTCATAATCTCCTCAAATCTTCTTTTTATCAATTCAAAAGCCATCTAGTACTTAACAACTTTTATGTCACTTTCTAGTTTATCACTTTTCTTTTGAAATTTCTCTGCTCTAACTTTCCAATAATTTTTATTTGTTATGGCTTCCATCACTTCTTTATCTGGTTATTGATAAGATAGCTGATTACTAGATGATGATATTTTATCCTTATACATAGCAATCTTTTGTTTTAATTTTGCATTTTATGCTATATATACATTGTTATTCTTGACCAGTTTCTCTATCTGGGCTTTTGTAAATTTGGGAACATTGATATTCAGGTCAATAGTATCCAGTGGGTCAATATCTTCAACTCTCTGTATTATGAGATGAACAAATGCTTTATTTGGATCATCAACGATTTGAGGCCTCTGATGTGGGGGGTAAAGTGCCCATATTAGTAAAGCTTCCTTATCAAGGTCATACCTAGAACCTTTCCAAATTTTATCCAAAGCTTCAATACTTAACTACATCTTCTTATCCTAATTTCTTTTGAAGGTATCAAAAATAGTGGCTGAGGTCATATCCCAACCTAGGACTATCATCACCCCTAATTCTTCTAGTAGATTTCTTCCCTTTTCTGGGGTCATGTCATTCATTGCTTTATCAATTTCAATTTGAAGTTGATGTAATACCTTAGCTTGTATCTCAGGGGAAATATCTTTCATCTTCTCCCTAGCCTGTCTGCCTTTGAATTCATAAAGAAACGCTCTAAACTTAGGGGTTTTTATAAAGTCTTTATCTAAGACAAATGTTTTGCTAGCTAGGTGTCTCATATCTTCTGATAGTTCATCAGGGGATTCTATATCGGCTGCTTCTCTATCCATAGGTGGCTCATAGCTATCAATCACAAGTTCAAAACCCTATACATTTTCATCCTCACCCTCTAGTTCCTCATCATCTACAATGCTAGTATCCATAGAAAAACAATTATCAGGTGTAGGTTGAGGAGAAAGATGACTCAGAGGAGCCTTATGTCTAGCTTGTGTTTCCCTAATATTTCTGCCTCTTCTTTCAAAGATCTCAAGTGGTACATCCATAATCAATTCTAGTGCCTTTGAAACTAACATGTTCAATCTATCTATGGGATAAATAATTTCTGGAAAATCTCCCTTATAGTTGGGGTTTTGGGCTACCCTCCATGCCTTGGATAACATTACTTTATAATATAGTTCTCTCCTCTCAATGGCAAAAGCTTCATCAACATTTCTAATTAAATCGTCATCCACGAATAGTATATGTTGATACCTTTTCAACTTTTGACTTGTACTGACATGATTGATGAAATGCTCAGGGTCAAAATTTTCCCTAGCATTTCCTTTAGGCATCCCAAAGTAATCTAATCTCTTTTCAATTTCTTCATATCCTTTCTCAAAAAAAGTAGTAAAATCTCCAAAACACAGGTTGCCTGGTATAAAGGATTGCTTATTGTGTCTCTTCAAATGCATGAAATTGGATGAAACTAATTGCCTAACAATTTCCATATACACAATTCTATCAGGGCAAGTCTTTGAGAGTATAAATGGTGCTCCTTCATACCCAAAAACTCTGATATTTGTGCAGTCCCTATATACATACCAATCACGCCAATTGTGATTGATCTTTTTGTTCATATCCATATCATTTGGCCTGAGAAATCTTTGTATATTGGGTGACAAATTGTAATTACACGGATAACCAAATTTAGCGTATGAAGGCTTTACAAAATACACTTCGAAATACAAATAATGTGATCTATCACACCTGCTATCCCAAATGGCAATCCATGTTTGTACTAGCTTAATGTCTCCATTTTTATCTAGATCTCTAACATTGAGAGATTCATCCCATAGGCCCATGTTTTGCCCTTCATATAAAACCAGATGCATAAATAAGGAATAATGCATAAATCTAAACCCTTTCTTGTTATTCTTTATAGCCTTTAAATCATTGTGAAGTTCATTCAAGAGATATTCGGCATAATCAGATATTTTAGCATCAGGGATTTGTATATTTGTAGCTAGAACCATTGGTGCTATATCCATAAATTCAGGGGCATCCACACCTAAAACCTGACAGACTGAGTAATAAGTATATCTAAAATATGGTTCAAACAGGTCAACTGAATAAGGGGGGTCCTCCACCCCTGAGAACACTCTGAGCTGATTGTTTTCATCCCTAAGTCTGTGAAACTGTAGCCTCCACCTTTTATAAGTGTTACTCAGATTTTGATACTCATTCAATAAGTCCTTGATCTTGAATACCATATCAAAGCTTGAATCTAACTAAAAGACCATTGATATATAATCCCAAGTAATAGGAATAAATCTAGACCCATCTTTAATCTTAATCATATGATTTTGTGGATTATAATGATCTGCCAACATTTTAAGCAGTTCTATATTCAGAAACACATTGGGTACTACTAATTTCCCCAATTTTAACTTCCAAGGATTTGAGATTGGTTTGTGTCTGTGCATTTTCCTATAATGGTACATGAACATGTCATATCCCCTTATAGGGGTCCATGAATCCCCTACATGTCTGTTAGCATCTTCCAATTTCTCAGCATGTGGATTTAGTTCAGCATTTCTTCTGGACCTTTGTCCAGACCCCAGGCATTGTTCTACCAGGTCTTGGTTTAAAGTTCTATCCTCATTTTTCTGCCTTTCTTAGGGTTTTCATTCTTAATTTCCATATTTTTATGTGTTTATGACTTCCACAATTCTCTATAAATTCAAATTTAGGCTTGGAGTACTTACTTGAACAAGCTTCCCCTGATCTGCAACTTTGCCGTTTCCAATCTCTAACCTCCTCAATTTTCTCCGTCTGCTCAAAAATCTTTTAGAAATCACTTCTTTTAGCTCTGGCTCATTGATGGCATATCTGTGGAAAACTCAATATCTTATGCAAAAATAATTAATCCTTTCAAACATGAGCCATCTAATTCATGTCAAATAGTCATGTCACTGATTTATTGGGATGGTCGCTTTTTCTTTCTTTGACATTATTTCATCATTCTTCGGGCTATCAGGATGACTTTGGATAGTGTTACACCGATATCATTATGTCCCATTGATATCTTTTATTTTTTATATGATCCCTTTTATTTATTAACTTCCTTCAAAATACCCTTTAATAAGCATTATTGGTGTATCAGCGGGACCTAAAATTATGTCACTTCGATATCCTTGAGTCCCCCCGATATGCTTTTATTGATAGATATCGCTGTATCAGTGTGACACATTTAGGTGTCACACCGATATGCATTGGTCCCATCAATATGTTTGGTATTATCGGGATATCGAAGAGATATGTGATCAAGTCATCCCGATACCCTTTAGTCTCCTCAAAATGTTTTATTCTCTTTAATTTTTTCTGACATCAGCCTTACATGCAAGATGAGGTTTATTTACTACTTCGGGCTATCGAAGAGACACTACATTGAGTCCTCTCGACATAGCATTCTCCCAACGATATCTCTTTGTGTGACCTTTTTATTTAAGGGATTTTTTTGGGTTAACTTCAATGATTTTATTCCTTTTGGGTATCGGTGGGATGTCGTGGGATTATTAAGGCTAGGATATAAGCCGATCAGATTTATTGTTTCAAATGAAGAATTAAAATAACATTGTGAGAATAGTTTATTTGGAATAATGGCAGGAATTAAATTTTTTTTAGGGTTTTAAAAATTTGTTCCAACATAAAAACACATGAATAGGGTCTGCGATGCCTCTGCACCATCCCAACGGTAACTTTTTGAAAAATGGGCGAGGCACACCTCTCAATGGCCAATTTGGTTCCTCTCACTTGTCCTTTCATGATGTTGTCTTTGGGCCAGGTCAGCGGTCTTCTGTTCCCTTGCTACCCCAATCAAAACTTTTTAGGCATACTTTTTCTAGTGGCCCAGTGTCCAATCAGGGAGGGGAGAAATTTTGGTCTTATCAGAACTTCAACAATAAAAAACCTAAAAAGAACCAATATGGGAGAAATAATAGAAAAGCCCAAAAGAATTTTTGGCATAAGAAAACTTGGATCCCAAAGGCACCTCCTCCTACGACTCCTTCTTTGGATAAGATATCAGTCCAAATTCCTGATCGTCTGCTCAATCTGCATGTTCAAGATCTCAAAGCTAATGCCTTGTGTGGTAAGATTTCTAGTTTCCCTGTTGAGAGGGATGGTTTCTTTTCTTGGGCTTTTGATAACTGGGTTGATCTGCAACATATATTTTTTTAAAATGAAGATCAAGGTATTTTCGTGGCTATTTTCCCTTCCAAGGTCTCTAGAGATCTTGTTTTAGATTTTAAGGGTTGGTTTTGGTTTGGAAAGGTATTAGTCTTCTGGCTTGGTGCCCTAATTTTGCTGCTAAGTCCTCCAATTTTAAATTTTTCCCCTGCTGGGTTCTTTACCCAAGTCTTCCCATGGAATACTGGGATCTCAAAATTATTGAAATTTTGGGTTCTAATCTGGGGTCCTTTATCAAACATGATATCTCTTCCTTCTCCAACCTAGAACAACTGGTTAGGGTTTGCCTGTCTCTAGAGGAGATGGATTCCCTTCCTCCCTCTTTTGCTATTTCTTCTTCAGCTGGGGAGTGGACCCAACAAATTACCCTTGAAAAAGCTGAGCCCTTTTATGTTGCCTACAACCTTTTCAGGCATTCTTTAGACCTTTGTCCTTGATCAAGCAATATTATAGAGAGATCTATTGATCCCTTTCTTTCTGACAAAAAAAGAAGATCCTCTTTGCCCTGAGGATTCTCATTTGGATCCTTCTCCCCTTCATCCAGATTCATGTTTACAAAAGGAAATGGCATGTGAGGATCATGTTCTAATTGATGCTCTAAAATCTGTTGAGCTGGAAAACCCATTGGTTCAGATCATTGCTGATATAGTTGTAGAGGATGTGTAAGTGGCCTAGCTAGTTTCTATTTCCCCTGTAAGAAATGAGGAAGATTCCCAGGACCCAGAGGAAACCCATTGTTCCCCTGCTGTTAGTCCTATTAAGGCTCTCAAGGAATCTGACTTTCAGGCCATGGTGAATGATATTATGGCAAAAATAGGGGAAGATTTAATGGAGAATATTGTAGATGAAGTTTTAAATGAAGAAGAGCCTTTTGATTTTTCTGATCCTAAGGCTATCTCTTAGACAGATCTCAAAGTGGAGGAAGGAACCTCTCAGAAGAAGAGGGGCAGGAAATCCAAACTTAAAAAGACTCAGGAGGAGGTTGTATCTAGGATACATAATACATTGGATAGACATCTAAGATCGAGGGAAGCCTATAGCTCTCCTCAAGGGCTATGAAGATTCTCTCTTGGAATGTTAGGGGCATTAATGCCCCTAACAAAAGGTGCCTGATTAAGCGCCAATTGGATACCATTTTTTTTGATATTATTCTCCTTCAAGAAACCAAACTTCTCTTGAATTAGGAGAGCAAGTATTCTCTAATTGGCACCATTGGAATTTCTCTTTGGTGGGATCTGATGGCGCTTCTAGAGGATTCGTTGTCCTTTTCAAAAAAAGCACTATCTCTGCTTCCTTGATAGCCTCCCATTCAAATTGGATGCTTCTTCAGGTCTGTTGCATCCCCTCTAACTTTGTTTTCTGGATTTGTAATGTTTATGGGCCCACTTCCACAGTGGACAAGTTTCTTCTTTGGGAAAGTCTCTCTACAGTTCTAACCCCTCTCATAAATGAATTCCTTGTCATTGCTGGTGATTTTAATGTAATCATCTCCTTAGATGAAAAAGTTGGTGGTATTATCCCTCCTTCTAAGACCATGGAAGATTTTAAATCTTTCATTGCTCAAAATCATCTTATTGATTGTCCTCTGAAAAATGGAGCCTTTACATGGTCAAATAGGAGAAAGGATTTTCTCTAGATTGCTAAAAGACTTGATAGATTTCTGGTCTCCCCTAAATGGTTTATGAGTCCTAAATCCTTGTTCTCTTCTATTGTTCATTTTTTAGGCTCAGACCATTTCCCTATTGATCTTTGTTTTGATAATATGACTAGATCTTCTTTTAAAGCTCCTTTTAAATTTGAGTCTATGTGGCTGAGAGACCAGAGCTTCCTCCCCTTTCTAGAGAAAACTTTGAAAAGTGCCCCTTTTTTTCCCGGTACCAGAATGTTCCAATTTACCAAAAAACTTTAGTTTCTAAAAAGTCATATAAAGGCCTGGAATTCTTCTAATATCAAAAATATTTTTGTTGAAAAAGATATTATCCAAAAGGATTTGCTTTCTCTGAATGAGTATATTATCGCAGTTGGCATGAATAAAGCTAGTTTTGAAAAGGAAATTTTTTTGAAAGCCTAGATGCAAGAAATTCTTGCGAGAGAAGAATTATAATGGAGATAGCAGTCTAGAGAGCTCTGGTTGCAAGATGGGGATAGAAACACAAAATTCTTTCATGCTTGGGCTAAGCTAAGAAGCTACAAAAACTCCATTGCCAGTATTTCAGCTAGTGACAGGAATCTTCTTTCTCAAGAAAGTGATATTTAGGCGGAAGCTGTTCTTTTTTATAAAAATCTTCTTTCTTGTGATCTTTCTCCTATTAACTTGGGCAATGAAGATGAGGTTCTCAACAACATCCCTTCCTTGATCTCAGATGAAGATAATAACTTCCTTCTGAAACCTTTTTCTTTGGAAGAAATAAGATTTGTGGTGTTTTCCATGTCTCTTGAAAAAGCAGCAGGTCCAGATGGATTTCCAGCCCTTTTTTCCAAAAATCTTGGGATTTTATTGGGAAAGAGGTTCTGCAAGTGGTTGAAGAAGCCAGGAAATCAAGGTGTATTCTGATAGAGTTGAATAACACTTTTCTTGCTCTGATTCCTAAAATATCAAATCCTTTCTCTTTTCATGATTGCAGACCTATTGCCCTTTGCAACACTTTGTATAAGATTATTACTAAAGCCATCACCCTCATGCTTGGTACTATTATTCCTAACATTATCTCTATTGAGCAAGGTGGGTTTGTCCTGAGCAAAGAAACTTCTGAGGGCTCCATATATGCACATGAGATCATTCATTCTATTCATGCACAGAAGATTAAATCCATGATGCTCAAATTGGATATGCTGAAAGCATATGATAGAGTCAACTGGAATTTTCTTCTAAAAGTTCTCAACAGATTTGGCTTTTCTAAGGCTTTCTGTAAATGGATTTATTCTTGTATCTCTGGCCTGAGTTTTTCTATTATTTTGAATGGCAAAGTTTGTGGCTTCTTCCAATCTTCTCGAGGCATTCGGCAGGGGAACCCTATTTCTCCTTTCTTGTTTATTATCATGGCGGAAGCTCTTAGTCGAAGTATTTAGAGTGTAGTTAATAACAATTCTTGGCTTGGAGTCAGAAGTAACTGTTTCCATGAACTTGCTTCTCACTCTCTGTTTGCAGATGACACTTTATTATTTGGAAGATCTTCTTTGTTAGAAGCTAGAGCTATAAAGAATTCTCTTCTTATTTATTGCTCTGTTTCAGGTCAGCAGATTAATCTTTAAAAATCACTTATTTTTTTCTTCTTTACTGAGGCTTCCTTGTAGCTTCAAATTTGCAATATGTTGGGTTATAAGATCAGTACTCTTCCGACTTCCTATCTGGGAATACCTATGTTCTCTGGGAACTACAAAAAAGAGCTTTGGCACAAAATTGTGGATAATATTAACAACAAGATCTCTACTTGGAAAAATAAATGGCTTTCCTTTGCTGGAAAAATAACTATGATCAGATCAGTGGTGTCAGCTATTCCAGTTTACCTTATGTCTATCCTTAATATGCCTAAGAGTATTGTTCTATCCATTCAGAAAATCATAAAAAAAATTTTGTGGAAAGGGAATCTAGATACTTCTAAAAAGAAATCTTTGTCGTTGATTTCCCTTGATAAATGTTATACTTTGAAATATCAAGGTGGGACAGGTATTCTTAACCTTGAGGCCCAAAATTTGGCTCTTGGTGCTAAAATTACATGGCAATTGTTTCCTAAACCTCATCTAAAGTGGTGTAATCTCATGCAATCTAAATATTTAGATTCACAAGACCCAGAAAGGATTTTTATTGTTGCTAATCCTCCTGTTGGCTCTAGGATTTGGAATTTTATAATCAAATGCAAAGAGGTTGTCCTTCCTTTTCTTTCTTAGAAAATTCATAATGGAGAGAAAGCTCTCTTTTGGAAAGATTCTTGGAATGGATACTGTAAACTGGATTCTATTTTTGGCCTAGAAGAAGCTAAACAAGTTCTCTCTGCTTCTTCGGAAAACAAGGTCAAGGATTACATAAAAAATAACTTTAAGTTGGGATACCCTATTGAATGGAAAGATTTTTCTTCTCTAAGTTTTCCTCAACATCAAAAAAATCTCTTGTTTGATATTTTTTCTCAAAGAAAGGTTTTTTTCAATTTTTCTGTTGATGAGCTGATTTGGAGCCCCACCAAGTTTGGTATTTATATAGTGAAACAAGTTTATCTCTCCCTAGCTTCCAAGAAAGGGGGATCTTGCAAATGGTTGCATACTTTATGCTGGAGCAAAATAGTGTTGCCCAAGGCTGGTGTGTTTGCATGGCTAGCCCTAAAGAACAGAATCCTAACTAGTGACATGCTTCTAAAATTTGGTATGGCAAATCCTTTTAATTGTGTTTTGTGTAGTGAGGAGGAAGAAACTATAAATCATCTTTTTGTGCATTGTCCTTTTGCCCTCAATTGTTGGCACTGGTTGTTTCAAAAGCTTCACTGGTATGCTCCTATTCCTAACTCTCTTGTAGATCGCTTTCAAAGATGGCCTTTGCTTATAGGAATGCAGCTCTTTCTGACGTATGGGTCATATCTCCCTCTTTAATCATTTGGAATTTGTGGTTGGAGAGAAACAGAAGAATTTTTAGAAAGGTCTCTGCCTCATTTGAAAATGTAACCTTCATTATTGAAAATTCTATCTTAGAAATCATGTGTCATAAGTCTACTTCTCCCCTTAAGGCCTTCTCTTCTTGGGATAATATGATTCTCTCTAAATGGGGGAAAATAAACTTTGCTGCAATAGGAAGTAAATCTTCTTCTTGTTCTCTTGGCTCTATTAAGGACCGTGATTTGGTGGTTTGGTTTCCCTCTTCTACAGATTGGTATAAGATTAACTTTGATGGGGCTTGTAAGGGTAATCTAGGTGTGTCAGGCATTGGTTGCATCATCAGAAATAGTTTGGGTTCTTTGATATGTGCTAAAGCTGAAAAAATTGTCAATGGGATAAACAATGAAGCAAAAGTTTGGGCTCTTCTCCTTGGTATTAGAACAATGATTTCTCTTGGTCTTAAGAAAGTTATTGTGGAAGGTGACTCTCTTCTAATAATTCAAGCTTTTCAAAAAAATCTAAGCCGAACTGGAAATGCAATTACATACTGGATCAAGTGTGGCATCTAATGTCTCATTTTGAAGATTACCAGAGCTCCCATGTTTACAGGAAAGGGAATATGGTTGCAGATTTTTTAGCCAATATGGCTTGTTCGATCCCTGAAGGATCTCTTTTCATTGATAGAGATTCTTTGTCTAAGTTCCCAATTTTGGAGGACCTTCTAAAACTAGAGGAAAAGAAGGCATAATCCTTCCTTTCTATTTTTTCTTGCTAACTCATTTGTTTTGTTGGCTAGGGATTTCTTTTCCTTCTGCATTTGGTTTTTTTGCTAACGTCACTTCTGTCCCTAATCAGCACAATTGCAAATGTGCATTTCTTTTTGAACCTGCACTTTCTTTGCATCATCTAGTGTGTGCTCTGTTTGATTTTTTGATGGCGTGGTCTTCTGTGTACGGCTTGATGATCTTCTTCACATGGCTTCCTGTGTTATGAATTTCTTGTCACATTTATTTTTTATCTTTTCACTTAATCCTCTGGATTCAGCTCTTAATTACTACGCATGAGAATGGTTTTTAAATGCCTTGGCTTCTTCCTTTTGGTCCACGAAATGCTCGTGTTTTTCTGCCTATTCAAGAGTGGGAAACTCTGCATCATGGTGCCGTTGATAGATGCAGTCTTCAACGGCCCTTCATCTTGCATTCGTTGGATGTCAAAGATACTATTATTGAGGTTATGGGAAAAGATTTTCTACAGAAATCTATGGTATGCTATGCTTCTCATTTGGCTTCACACTTTCTATCAAATGCATTGGATGTTATCCAACAGGTGGATATAGTCAAAGGTCTGGCGTCAAATTTTATTCATGCCCATCTACTCTCAGAGGAAAAACTCAACCAAGCGCTGGCAAACTATGATCTACATTTGGGCCCAGCTGAAATTGGTGGCTTGTTCGCTCGTGCAGACCTTATTGCTAAACCTCATTTGGGTTGTGTTTTTCATGCTTTGAATCTCAGTCTTAAAAATAACTCTTCTAATTTTTTGAAAAGTTCTTTTCGATCTCACAAGAGGCAACTTGGTCGTGCTCTCTCCTCCAAAATTAAAGACACTTTTGCTGCTTGGTCGTTCCTTATTCACTTCAACCCTCCAGCTCCTTTTGTACCTGTTGTAGCAGCTATGCAAGTGGAAGATACTGCTTTTGCTCATCTGGGGTTTCATCCCTTCAAAGTGGCAGATCTTAATGTTATTAATTAGCTATGTTTCCTTCTCCTTAGTTTAAGGAGATCTTTCTTTTTGGCTAAGCTTTATTTTATCTATTCTGGTCGTTGGACCATCTTTTGTAAAAACAATCTAATATTATTATAATTATTATGATGCTCTGCATCTTTACCTAGCAAAAAAAAAAATTGTTCCAACATAAGTAATGATTGTTTTATTATGTAAATAAGGGTAATCATTACCTATGTAATAATTATTATGTATTTCAATATAATGTGTATTTTTTTTTGTTTTTGCAGAAATGTATTGATAAACTCCAAGAAGGGGATAAAGTTAGGGTGTTGGATCCGTTTGATGGTGTACCTATGGGCATTAGGCGGATTCACTCACTATCTATTATACATGGAGTCAACTTGAAAGGAACAAGAGATGCAAATGTAAATATTTTAAAGAGCACAAGTAACATATGCCTTGCTTATGAAGACAAAATAGATAGAGTTGTCTATCTAAAAGAGAAAGAAGGAACCTTCACATGGTGGCCACTAGAATATTTGCAAAAAATGGCATAGTTGATGTTTATCATGTACTAGTTGTTAGACATCTTGGCCCACTGTTTTATGCAATATTTTGAATGTGTTGTTTAGGGATCTTAATTTTCATGGTGTATTTGAAAGAGTTGGAAACACTTAGACAACTTTGACATTTTTGATTATATTTATATGTATACTCTTAGACAATTTTGATATCTTATAACTTGATATATATATATTTGCATTATATTTTTTATTGCAGATTACCTTTCTTTATCATGATGTTGAATCAATCTTTTAATTCTAGCATGTTGTAGCTTGTCCGTATATGTAATTTTTTTATTTGCTTTTATGTTTTAATTCAAATTTAATAATATGTTTTTTCTGCATTATAAAATTTATGATATTTAATAAATTATTCATATCATGACTAAATTTACTACCAATTAATGGAAACCAGTAAATAAAAATGACTATCATGACTAAATAAATGACCAGTTAACAACAATCAATAACTAAATTAATTACTAAATATATTACCAAATTGATGATTAAATATACTACCAAATTGATGACTAAATATACTACCAAATTGATGACTAAATATACTACCAAATTAATGACTAAATAAATGACCAGTTAACAACAATCAATGACTAAATATACTACCAAATTGATCACTAAATATACTACCAAATTGATGACTAAATATACTACCAAGTTAATGACTAAATATACTACCAAATTAATTATTACATTGACTAAGTAAATGACCAGTTAACAACAATCAATGACTAAATTAATGACTAAATATACTACCAAATTACCAAATATACTACCAAATTGATGACTAAATATACTACCAAATTGATGACTAAATATACTACCAAATTAATGACTAAATATACTACCAAATTAATGACTAAATATACTACCAAATTAATGACTAAAATTTGTTTGGTCATAAATTTGGTAGCGAGATAAATGACCGGCAATAAACTACCAATGATCATGTGACCAAACTACTGGTCACATAACCAATTTTTGGTAGTTTATTTAGTCATTTATTTATGTTTTTCTACTAGTGCACAAAACCCTTCAATCCCTTCATCAACATGTTCCTCTGACCTTCTACTAAAGGATTCATTGGAGAAACTTGTACAATGATTGGTCAAAGAAAATTTGATTGAGCTACCATCGATAGAACCATTTGGAGAAAACCAAGTTAAACCCCATTGCTATAATAAAATGATTATTGTGTATACCATAGGGTTAAGGGCCATATGATATTAAATTGTTACATAGTTAAGAGAGTGATCCACAACCTCAAAAAATGTGGTAATCTTGTGCTAAAAAAACCTAATCCTAATCCACCCAATCCTATTATCCATCCACCTAACCATAATCCCATTCCTAATCCTAATCCATCCAATCCCATTATCCCTCCACCTACTCCCAATCCTAATCCTAATCCATCCAATCCCATTATCCCTCCACCTAATCCTAATCAAAAGCCTATAATATCTACACTTATTATCCATCCACCCATACACTTATGAAGGATGTGATCCAATGGCTATTAGCAAGGAATCAAACCCCATCATACAATCCAATGCCTATCCTTGTGTTAGGTCTCAAAAATGCAGGTTGCAAATCCTAAGAGGATGCCAGACTCTATGATCAGATTGGCAACATTTTTGAACTAACGCGACGGAGTTAACCTATATGGTTGATGACTCCCTGTACTTTAGGCACTGCTATACCTAGGCAGGCGGACCTTGAAAGTTGAAGTAGATTAGATGAGTGTAAGTGCTTTGACTAAGTTAATGGATCTACCCATAGTGGCAAATGGTGTGGAATAGATGAAAGCTTGCTAACTAGTTCTATATCTAATATTTGAAAGATGATTGGTATAAATTCTATAAGCAATATCAAGGTAAACTTTATAACTATGCTCAACAAATAGATGGGTTTTGGATAAAACTAAGTGATGAATCAAGATAAGACTAGTACCTTGTTGGGTAAAAAGAGTCAAATGAAAATTTGAGACCAGTGGCTTATATTGGGTGATAACTCTAACTGTTCGGCACAATACTTTGGTTTACAACTTGTATAAATGTGCAGGGAAATGATTGACAAACTCTTCTAATATCCAACTGACACAATCAGGTTTCTTGTTATTCACCAGAAGGAAATTTAACCCTTTCTTGAAGGAACCAATTGAATGAAATATACAAGAATAATAGATAATATTAATTTGGAGATAGAATGACAATCCTAAATATATGGTTCTTCTTAGTGATCCAAATCAACACTTCCAGATTACTGTGACTGACCAGAAGGATTTTAATCCCTTTTAAGGAAACCAATTAATCAAATCACACAAATACAACAAATGTACATTGACAAATTAAATATATACTTGATATATCAATTTGAATAATAAGGAAATACAGAATTGAAGACAACCAAATAACTGAATAGTTTCAACAAACAATTGAATGCCAGTATAAAACCACAGAAGTAGAGATCTTCTATTAACTTCTTTAATATAATATTTGCAACATGGTCTTTTAAAATATTATGACCTTCTCATATTATCTCCTACTACTGATGATCATTGATCACCATATGTTCAACTTATATAGAAATACTTATGAAGAGACATAACTCTTCAAAATGTCTTCGGGTATTAAAATGATTAACACAGCAACAAACAAAGATAATGACTCTAAGCCCTGCTAATCCACAAGTATATCTGAGCGATATGATCCAAGTATTCTTGGCTGCAATGTGTATCAGTAAACTCAATAGCATTTCTTGTGATCACATCCATTGTCACCATCTTCTCTAGATGCTTGCAGGCTTCCCCAGATGCAGAGTCTTTATCCTTGAGAGCCTCTAAAGCTTCATGTAATATCACCTAGCACTCTTTACTCCATTCATCTTTGCTCTTCAGCTCTTAGTCATTTCTGAACAACATGGGTACACCTGCTTTTGAAGCCTCAATGCATTCCCTGGCATCATTTTTAAGGTAGTCATAATATTTTTGATGTTGTTCAATCAAGTCTTTTGCACAAGAAGTACCTGTATTGTCAGAAACATCCCTACTCTGTATCTCATGGAGTTTCTCCTGAAGCTTGTTGTTTAGCCTTTCGTGCTCTTGGATCACCTTATGGTTTTCAGAATAGACATCCCAAAATTTGTTCATCCAATGCATCATATTAATATGCCTATTCTGTAGCATTGCTGTAAGTGTGTCAATCTAAACCTGAGCTATCTGATCAACAAATGGTGACTGGGCACTTTGTGAACTCTCTTCTTGGGTTAACCTTTTAACTGACCCTCTGAAGGCATTCTTGACAGTATCTTTCAAGAAAACATTTTCTTTTGTTAATCTTTCACAACTTAGTTTATATGCATCCCATTCCTTGATCAGCATCTAAGCCTGTGGTTTATTTAACTTTGCAACATTTATGCCAATGTCTGCAGTAATCAAAGGATTAGTTTCCCCTGCTTTCAAAGTCATAACATGCCCAAAAGTTTTTTCAGTATCTATAATGGCCATTTTCTTATGAGGAGGGTACAAGGCCCATATCATGAGTGAGTTTTCATCATTATTATATTTGGTACCCATGTATACCTTTGTGACACCCTCAGGAGTGAGCTTATACTTGTCATCAGTATTGTGCAAAAAACTATCAAACACCAAGGCATAATTTATATCAAGTCCAGAAAATATCATGACACCTACTTCTCTGAGTAACTATCTACCTCTATTAGGAGTCACAGCTTTCAATTCATTGTCCATTGTTGTTTTTAACATATCAATTAATTGTCTTTCATTGTCAACCGTGACATCTTCAACTGATTCCCTAAGTTCTTTTCCTCTGTATTTATACAAAAACAATTTAAATTCTTAAGAATGAATAAATTGATCATCTGCAATGAAAGAATCATATGCTAACTATCTAGGATCTTCATCACCAGGCCCCTCTTCATCCTGCTCTCTATTAGGAGATTGGTAACATTCTATTTTTTGTTTGGATATTCTAGTTGCATTTTCATGTAGCTCTTCTTCTCCTGTAGATTCCTCATCACCAGAAGACAACAACTCTATCTCTGCAAGCTGTTTTCTCTTCTCTTCTAGTTCTCTGTTATACTTCTCAATTACCAGTTCAACTTCAGCTTCTTCCATGTTCCTAATAATATGATCATGAGGATATGGAATATGTGTATATCCACTTAGGTTTGGTTTTCTTCTGGTAAAATCAATAAATCCCTCGGGATCAAACCCTTTTCTTGCTTTTGTACACCTCATGTTGTAGTGCATTAATTTGTCCCAGATGAGACCATAACCTTCTTTTGACACCACAGTAAAATCCCTAAAGCATAGAGTACTGGGCATGAAGGATTGTTTGTCAAAGGCACTCAAGTTCATCACATTAGAGCAGTTCATTTGCCTGACTATTTCTAAGTAGGCAATCCTATCAGGAACTGTCTTGGGCAATATAAATGGGGTATCTTCAAAACCATAAACTCTAACCATGGTGGAATTCTCAAAACAATACCAATCCCCCCAGTTGTGGGTGACAGTTGGGGGACCACCAAAATCTTTTGGTCTAAGAAACCTCTTTATTTCATCTGATATTGAATATTCACAAGGATGATTGAAATATCTATACAACACCTTTACACGGTATTCTTCAAAATGAATATAACTAGAATGGGCAAACCTACTATACCATATCCTTGTCCACATTTGCATAGGTGACTTTTGTCCCCTTTTGTCTAGTTGAGCAATTCTAAGTTCACTTGGCCATATTCCAAATTTCCTAGCCATAATATAACACCATATGTATGAGGAGCGAATAATGCTCAAAAGAGACTATTGGGGCATTGTTCTTAATTGCAATTAAACTAGAATCAATATTTCTACAGACATAAGCAGCATAGTCAAACTACCTAGCATTGTTACACTGAATGTCTATTGCTATCACCATTAATGGAATTGACATAAAATCAGGAACCTTTGACCCTAGGACTTGACCAATGGAATAATACGTGTATTGCATATATGGTTCAAACAAAGACACATGGAATGGGGGTCCATCATTATTATCAAAAGGCACTGTTTTTCCCTCTGCCCTAGCCTGTGGAGAAGCGATCTCTATCCATTGTACGTGGTATCCATCCTCCAGTATTCTTTGTCCAAATCTTCATATACTATTGGAAGAGTACACAAATCATCTAAATTAAATACTTCACAAATGGCATTTTTGGACAAGTGGATAACAGGTTCTCCTTGTGGATTGCATATGGCTCTGAGGCTGGGATTGTAATGTTTAGCCAAGAGTTTCAGGAGTTCCACATTCACAAACACATCAGGGATGACCAATTTGCCTAAATTCAAATGCCATGGATTAGATACTGGGACATTCATGAATCTTCTATCATAATGGAATTTGAACAACTCATAGCCTCTGATTGGTGTCCATATATTGTCCAGGCATTTACATTTGTCTTCTAATTTCTCTACTTCTACCCTAAGTTGTGCAGACCTTCAGGATTTAGGGGTAGACCCAGGCAATTGGTTAATTAAATCCTAATTTAGTTTTCTTTCTTTCATTTTTTCATCAGGGCTTTTGTCAATTTTATGTTTCTTAGTTTTGCTAGTTTCACCTTGTTGTTTTCTACCCTTGCCTTTTACTAGAGTCTCCATTATAATTCTGGATAGCAAATTTAAATTGCAATCTACCACACAGAGGTTTTTTATATATGTACCTATTATCTGAGATGATGATTGAACTCCTTTGTTCTCTCCTCCAAGATTCCTCTTGTGTGGTCCTCTTAGACAATTCTCTTGAACCAAATTGCAATGATTTCGAATATCTCTTTAGGGGATTTCTTCTCGATCTGTAATTAATTGTTCTAGTGCATTAATTTCATAATCATTGTGAGATGTCACATCGTCATAACCTCCTTCCTCGGTGGGACATTTGTAATGTTATGGTGATCTAATAACTTCTTATGGCGCGAACATTTGCAGATGCCTCAATCGCTGTGACTTTTCGTTTTGTCTCCTCGATGTCACTTTTTATAAAAACATATATATGTCTGTATCAGCAAGACATTTCAAGGTCTACCTGATATAGAAATGAGCATAGCTGTTGTTGGCCTGACTTACATTATCATTGTGAAAACATCATTGTACTCTGATATTTAAAAAATCTCTGATATGAATATCGACATGAGTCTTGTCGACAAGCTTATTGGCTTCTCTTTATAGGGCAGGTTAGTGGAATCAGCAAGACCTAGGTAATTAATAATGATATTGCTTGTCTTTATAATCTATCAGAAAGAGTCTTATCAATGAGTGTGGCCACTACCATCATCAGAACAACACATGATATCGGGATGACTTGATTCAAACTATCTGATCATGGTTGTTTCCTCAATACCTTTCTTTCTATCCTTCATCAGAATGATCATCATAACATGTCACTGAAATCCTTCGTCATTGTGACTATTGATTCGGAAGGACTTGTAAACTTTATTCCGACTTGTTCCTTTTTGCTGATGATTTATATCCTCCATATACATCAGTGTGACTTAGGCTGAAACAATGCCCTTTGGTCGCTGAGACATCATAAGGTCAGAGACACTTTAATTTCTTGCCTCGATGTGCATTTCTTCTCGATGAGTCACTAGCTCCACCCGTCCCATGGGTTGTTCGGCAAGAGTCCTACTAAATTCTCTCATCGGTGTGATCTATACTATCGAGGGAGTGTTCAGAGTATTCTTTGATACTATTTTCTAATGCTGATAGTCCTCACCTTTGATTAACTCAGAGTGACTAGGAATTATCTCTCCGACGAAGGGTCATCAGTGTTACTCCTTTTATCAGATATCTCTAAAGCTTTCTCTCTGACCATAATCCTCATGCCGATGCACATCTAGCTTGTTTCAAATAGAACATGGATCGGTATAAAGAAAACACCGAGGTCTTGCCAAAATTAAGGAATTGAGACCCCTTATTATACCATGGTTTGAGGGGTGAGACAATTATTTGTGTTGAAAATCATGTGATATTTATGGAATTTATCAGTTGCTATTATGATTTTGGGCTTATAATTTTCTGATTTGGTTTGATATGGGGTGGGTAGGAGTATAGGAAAATTTTGAAATTTTCCTGTCCCAATAGTGGCTCTGTTTGGGATGTATACCCCTTGTGGGTATAACAAGAATTCAGATCTCTTGGGGAAGTAGACCATGTGTTTTATTTATTGGGGATGACAGCTTTACAGAATTTTAGGAATATATATATATGAAGTGAGAATGGGAACTGGAAGTGATAATGATGTATAATGGGGATGATCCTTTACTACTGTACATGGAAAATATTTTTGTTATTGTTGAGAGATTTATAGGACTGTCCATGCACTGGTAGATCCTACTCTCTCTTGATTACCCTAAACTACTGTGCATGGAATAAAAGTATTTTGAGAATTATTTAAGAGTTGTCCATGCATTGGCAACACTTATTTCCCTTTGTGCATGATTTTGATATTTTCATGAAAAGAACAGTTTCAGAAACTACCCATGCACTGGCAATTCCTGCTCTTCTCCGGATATATTTTGCAAATAGTAAGAATCATCTCCTCCTTTGCTAGTGACAACAAAAGGACCTAACCACAAGGATTCAAACTTTCCATGCTTTCCTTTTTCCTGGCATCTGGCATTCCACATCAATACCAAGTTGTTTATCTTAAATTTTCTGTCCTTGGCCTTTTTGTCAAAAATGTATTTTACTTGTGATTGCAATTTGATGTTCTACTTTTGAGCCAGTCTCCTTGTCTCATCAAGTTCTGCAAGATGTTCTAATCTTTCCTCCATTAGTTTAGGAATGCTTAAATCCTCTTGAATAACAAATTTGTAAACTGGTAGAAGATTTTCTAATGGCATCCTTGCTTGTGTTCCTGTTGGTCATGATGTTAGTCATTCGCAAACATAGAATAAAAGTTACACAACAACCTTTACTCATCTTGAAAGATACGATGAATTCAAAGAATTCATGATCCCAAGTCTCCGTTGATTAGGTCTTAATCTACTGACGTTACTCAGTGGTTGATGTGTGTTGTTGTTTTCCATTCAGGGGCCTTACGTGTTTCTGCAAAGTTCATCATCATTATCTTCAAATATCCTGCTCTGGATGTTTGCTCTGCATAAATCTCCAACAATTCTACCTCTGCACTGTGAATTTAGTCAAATAATGTGCCTATAGGCTGATATTTGCATGATTTCTATCATTATTTATGATTCTTTGCATGATATTTTCAATAATACATGCACTTAACTCAAATATGCTAATGATTTTCAGTTACCTACGGGATTTCAGCATATTTCTCTGTTCTACTTGTTATTTCTCATGATTTGCAGTTATGGTGATGAATTTATGAAATTGAAAAAAGGAAAAGGGTTAAAGAATGAGATTCCCAAAACTACTGGACTTAGATCACTGATCCACATACAAGCTCCCATACATGCAATGAAAAGAAGGAAACTAAAATCATACTTCACCAGGACATTCCACAAATCCGCATGATCTAGTGCAAATCTTCAAAGGAAAAGTTGACAACAACATGTAATGAAATGAAAGCGCTTCCAGTTGAACACAGCATTCACCAGTACATATCCAGAAATCAACAGGAAGATTACGTAAAATTTACAATCAGGATGTAATCTGAAACTTCATATCCATTCAGTATGCTCAAGAACAGGTACATTTACAGTGATCTGAAGAAAGAACCTTGACATTTCAACAATTCTATCCTCATTAGTCTCAGTAATCCGATCTCCTAATTGATTCTACAGCAATTAGCCTTAATGCGCCAGATGCGTCTGTGTATTCTAATGTATTTCTCCTCCCTATTTGATGACAAGCTCTGGCTCTTATATAGAACAACTGCCAAAAAATGGTTACAACGATCCAAGGATCATGATCCTCTCATAACAAACAACGGTCCAGATGAAAAGCACATGCTTCGTCAGTTGGCAAATGCACAGCTGGCACAGAATATTCCAGCATCTTCAACTTGATTCGGTCTCCAGCTGGCGAACAACATATTTGACAATATCCTCCTCATTTCTGGTTCATGTTGCCTCCATGTGCAACCATACAATGCTCAGCCTCAGCAGCAGCTCTAACAGCATCATGACTTCAACGCTCAGCTTCAGCAGCAGCATCATGACTTCAATGCTCAGCCTCAGCAGCAGCATCATGACTTCCTGCAAATAAACAGACAAACATTAAGTTCATCATCATGTGGATAAACAACAGGAAGTAAACATTTTATTAAACATACCTCCCAATGTGCAGCTACAGGCAATCAGGCTTTACCTGTGGAAAATATGCACTAAATGCATAAACAGCATTAAAACAATCAGGTCAACCATCGTTGACCAAAATCAGGCAGTCGGGCTTTCAAATTTTTGTCGCTTCATGTTTTCCCGCCCATTTCCATGTGTATCGGGTTCAAATATGATCAGGTATGTCAAAATATACAAGGAAATAACCGCCCTTAACAAATTACTTCACATCTGGCTTTGCATGCTCTGTTTGAATGTTTCGGGTCATCATCATATTCGCGTCGGTGTGACCACATATGATCAGGGTGACAAATTTAGACTCGGCCGATGGCAACAGTTATACCTACGTCAAAAATCATGATGATGACCAACCCTATGTCTTCTATCTAGCTGCAGGATATCACGAAATATGATGCTCCTCCTTTCCGAATGCTCTGATGAAAAGCACATCAGGATGTTTCACTTCTGCATATTGGGGAAAGAAAGACATCATCGTCATCATCATGATGAAGACAAACAGGAGGATTTGGAATATGATCCTGCTGCTGAGGAAAGGAAAATCATGGTGACGTCATCGTCATCATCAGGCTTCATTAAAATGCAAAAGGATGACGTCACCGTCATGCTTCGTTAAAACAGGGGATAAATGTAATATCGGGTCACCTTAGGAAGATGATCAGGTGATGAAAGTAAAATGACCCCTTTTCGGCCAAGGTAACCCGCTCGAAAGATTAGGATGATGATGATCATCATCATCATATCCGCACTAGGTGATTTAAAATATGATCCTGCTGAAAGTCCAGATGACGTCATCAGGATATCCGGGGCCTTTGTTAATCTTAGAACATGACGTCATCGTCATATTCACGAACCGGATCATGCCTTGGAAAATATCCTGCCGAAGGAGAAATGTGATGGTGATGTCATCCTGATATTTGTTTCTTCGTTTATCAGGTCGGGATGACGTCATCAGGATATTTGGAAAAGGTTATACTTCTCGGCAGGAGGATATTACGAAATGTCGGGTAGACGAACAAGATCATGATGATCTTGACAACATGACTTAGGAATGAAATATCACCCTCCCTCTGAAAGATAAGGTGATCATCATGATCACGCAAAAGGAGATCGGGAGGATATTACGAAATGTGATCCTGCCTTGAAAGATCATGATGATGATGATCACCAGGACTTTGACGTGCGCGTACGAATTATGCAAATGGCAGATTTTCTAAGTAGGGTGATATTATAATATCAGCATGATATTATAATATCGGGTGATGTTAGAATATCATGATGCTCGCGATGTTTCCAAGGTCGCTTGACAGGTAAAACACACTATCACTTAAGATTGACGTCCGGATATTGGGACTGCATCATTTTTATCGGGTGATAGACAAAGATCATGATGATGACCTTTCGCGATACAAAAGACCGCTTCGACGGGGACAACCTACTATGACTTAAAATTGACGTCCGGATGTTTCGACCTCAGGATATTATCGGGGGCTTTTCAAATATCATGATGATGATGTTCATCATACAGCAATTATCAGGTTTGACCAAAACTTTGACTGTGCATAACTCCCTCATATGGACGAATTTTCGGGTGATGTAAAAGGCAAACCTGCATGGAATTTCAAGCTCTTTCTAACTATGAGGTCATAGAAACAAAATATGAACTTTGACAAACTAACCTCATGATGATGACCAACCTCATCCTGACCTTCATGATGATGATGCACCTGACTTATTTTACCAAACCGCCAGAAAGCAGACAACACAAGCCAAGCCAAAAGTTGGGTCCCTGTTTTGATAAGTCAAAATGGGGCGTGTTGTGTAACCACACAACTTGCCACCAAAGAAAACAACAAAATTCAAATAATTCAAGTGATATGATCATATTCATCTATAGTGTTCTAATTCTTTCTAAGTAAAATCATCATGATCTTTGAATGATAAAATTTCATTATGGTAACAGTGCTAACAAAGGATCATGTGTGTGCATATGATTAATTATCCTCATCTTGAAAGTAAGTTGAAAACATAAGTAACTGGTGTTAAACTACATAGTTGGAGATCATCCCTCATAGCCAACCTGGATAGAGCCTTGCTGCCAGCAGGCGTCCATAGCCCCGGCAAGGTTATCTATACAATCTCCCTAAGTAGAGCCCCACTGCCAGCAGGCGTCCATAGCCCCGGTAGAGTTACTTAGATGGCCTAATTTTATTGTTTATATATTTTCTATTTATATACTTATATTTGATATCATCATGTCAGCTCATTTATACAAGGGGTAGTCACTTGCAGCTTTAGGTTGGAGATTGTATTGGTAGCAAGGGAGTCCCTTTAGATTTTTCACTTAACACCTATACTCATATCTTCAACAAGCCCAAGGCTGTTAGGTGTTTCATTGTGTTTGATTCACTTTGGACAAGAAAAGGCACCTGATGAAAAGATATTATAAAACCTGATCATGAGTATTTATCAGAATGAATTACAATCTATATCTAAATCTGATCTCATCACTTGAATCCTAACAATTTAGTTATTTTCTTAGGTGATGAAGTGCATCATCTTGACTTACCAAAACAAAACTCAACCAAAACAACACAAAACAGAAGCAACACTATACAAACAACTAACCTACAAAAAGGAAACAACAGGAACAGAACAAGAAAGCAAAACAAGCAGACTGTACAAACAACTAACCTACCAAATTATATACAAACCACTACTAGGCAAACAAAAACCAGAAAAAGACCTAAGGACACCTGTATTTGCATACTTCTTTTGATTGTGCAGGAGCATCAGGGTATTAGTTATGGTTCTCAACCTAGCAAATTTATCTTTATATTCTGAAGAATATTCTGATATTCTAAATTCACTGTATTCAACAAAACAACTCTTGATGATCAGCAACTGAGGAAGCTCATCATGTTCATGATTAATCCATATGCATGTCTTATCTTCTGAATTTCCATAATTAAAATAGTATTCAACATCATTTACTGTGGAAAGGAGAAATACAACCTGGTGTATTTCTGGCTTTGCTGGACATGCTTCTTCATTGGCAATTGGTCTTCCATTTGTCATTATATTTTCACTGCTTGGCTCAGTGCCTGGTCCCTCTTCAAATTGAAGGATGTATGACCTTTGATGTATTAATTCTTCATCTTTATCCAGCCTTATCCCTTCATTCTGGATGTTCAGTTTATCCTCCAGTTCAGGAAACTTCTCAGTATTTTCTTCAGTTTCCTGCACATCAGCATCTAAATAAGTATCTTTATTATCACAACCTGATATACAGAAATTTATCATTTCTAAATCATTTGACTGTAATGGAGAAACAACTTTCACTTGATGAGGACACTCCCCTATTTCATTTTCAAAATATTTCTGGAGTGACATCCGATTATGCACAACAACTCCAAAGTCTTCTACATCTTCATCTTTCAGGAATTGTTCATTAAATAATTCACATTTTCTATCTATTAGAGGATTTGGTTCCTTTAACCTGCAACATTCTTGCATTTGATCATTTAATTCAAAGAAGTCAGGTAATAAATCAGCATTTATTTTCTTCTCTATGACTCCCTGAGTTACCATCATAGGAACTTCATCATCAGGAGTGCATTTAAATTGCTCTACTATCTGTTTACACCTCTCTTTACCATAGAATGACTCCAGGAAAGATGTTTCCTCTTCTTTATCAAAAGTATTAGGATCAGAATCAAAAATATTATCCTGATGAGTGATTTCTTCTCTAAAATTTTCACAAGATTCATACCTACATACTGACTGGTCCTTACTTGTCATTATATTTTCTAGAATCTTTTTCAACATGACCAAGCAAGGGTAACAATCTCTCTCTGAATGCTCTTCATCATGTAATCTGCACCAGCTTTCAATCAAGACATCATCAATGGGCAAACCTAATATTTGACTACACTGTATATTTCTAGACAAGTATAATTCAAAATCTTCAGAATGATCTACTTCAGTGTCTGGACAATTAATAACTTCTGGTGCTGCATCTGCTTGTTGCTCCAGAATTTCTTCATTTTCCTGGTAGACTTGCTCATTTTCTTGGCAAATTTCAACCCTGAACACATCCAGAAAGAATATTAGTCCTTTCAAATATAAATCCAACCTTGTAAGGAAAGTTAAGCAATTTATTTCACTGTGTTCTGCAGTCTGGTGTATCCTGCAACAGGTACATAAACCAAAGTTAGACAAACTGTGAGGGTAAAGCTGCCTATTTAAAGTTTCCTGAAATAAAGGAATGTTAATTTGGCAATTATTTTCATATACATCCATCAAAATGAGACTCTATTCTTCAATTTTTTAGTATTTTGCAATTTTAATGAGATCTATCATATCTCAGACTAAAACTTGAAAGTCCAGAAAATCAAACAAATATTTGATGCTTTGGGCTAGATCTTTGCAAAGGTGCAACCAAAACATCTCAGGTAAGAGATATTTGCAGACATTTAACTGAAATGCTGAAATATTTATGCAATATTTGCAGAAAATCCAAAAATGTGACAGGATATTGGGATATCCTGACCCGTAACACAAGATCTTGAGTGCCTAAAGCTCAAATTCTCAAAGCTTGGACAAATTTACGCATCTGTAGCCGATATTAGTGAATTCAGAGAGATCTACTGTAAAGCCTGCAATATTTATGTGAGATCTGGAAATCTTTACACAGAATGTGCATATACAATCTTGTCACAGTAAATATTTACGAAATTTACTGAAATTCACGAGTGATCTGAGGTTACCTTACTCTTATATGTCATCAAACCTGAAAATACTGATGATGAGCGTGATCTTCCGGTCGTGTCCCTCCTTCTAGCGCCAATTTATGTTGGTCATGATGTTAGTCATTCGCAAACATAGAATAAAAGTTACACAACAACCTTTACTCATCTTGAAAGATACGATGAATTCAAAGAATTCATGATCCCAAGTCTCCGTTGATTAGGTCTTAATCTACTGACGTTACTCAGTGGTTGATGTGTGTTGTTGTTTTCCATTCAGGGGCCTTACGTGTTTCTGCAAAGTTCATCATCATTATCTTCAAATATCCTGCTCTGGATGTTTGCTTTGCATAAATCTCCAATAATTCTACCTCTGCACTGTGAATTTAGTCAAATAATGTGCCTACAGGCTGGTATTTGCATGATTTCTATCATTATTTATGATTCTTTGCATGATATTTTCAATAATACATGCACTTAACTCAAATATGCTAATGATTTTCAGTTACCTACGGGATTTCAGCATATTTCTCTATTCTGCTTGTTATTTCTCATGATTTGCAGTTATGGTGATGAATTTATGAAATTGAAAAAAGGAAAAGGGTTAAAGAATGAGATTCCCAAAACTACTGGACTTAGATCACTGATCCACATACAAGCTCCCATACATGCAATGAAAAGAAGGAAACTAAAATCATACTTCACCAGGACATTCCACAAATCCGCATGATCTAGTGCAAATCTTCAAAGGAAAAGTTGACAACAACATGTAATGAAATGAAAGCGCTTCCAGTTGAACACAGCATTCACCAGTACATATCCAGAAATCAACAGGAAGATTACGTAAAATTTACAATCAGGATGTAATCTGAAACTTCATATCCATTCAGTATGCTCAAGAACAGGTACATTTACAGTGATCTGAAGAAAGAACCTTGACATTTCAACAATTCTATCCTCATTAGTCTCAGTAATCCGATCTCCTAATTGATTCTACAGCAATTAGCCTTAATGCGCCAGATGCGTCTGTGTATTCTAATGTATTTCTCCTCCCTATTTGATGACAAGCTCTGGCTCTTATATAGAACAACTGCCAAAAAACGGTTACAACGATCCAAGGATTAGGATCCTCTCATAACAAACAACGGTCCAGATGAAAAGCACATGCTTCGTCAGTTGGCAAATGCACAGCTGGCACAGAATATTCCAGCATCTTCAACTTGATTCGGTCTCCAGCTGGCGAACAGCATATTTGACAATATCCTCCTCATTTCTGGTTCATGTTGCCTCCATGTGCAACCATACAATGCTCAGCCTCAGCAGCAGCTCTAACAGCATCATGACTTCAACGCTCAGCTTCAGCAGCAGCATCATGACTTCAATGCTCAGCCTCAGCAGCAGCATCATGACTTCCTGCAAATAAACAGACAAACATTAAGTTCATCATCATGTGGATAAACAACAGGAAGTAAACATTTTATTAAACATACCTCCCAATGTGCAGCTACAGGCAATCAGGCTTTACCTGTGGAAAATATGCACTAAATGCATAAACAACATTAAAACAATCAGGTCAACCATCGTTGACCAAAATCAGGCAGTCGGGCTTTCAAATTTTTGTCGCTTCATGTTTTCCCGCCCATTTCCATGTGTATCGGGTTCAAATATGATCAGGTATGTCAAAATATACAAGGAAATAACCGCCCTTAACAAATTACTTCACATCTAGCTTTGCATGCTCTGTTTGAATGTTTCGGGTCATCATCATATTCGCGTCGGTGTGACCACATATGATCAGGGTGACAAATTTAGACTCGGCCGATGGCAACAGTTATACCTACGTCAAAAATCATGATGATGACCAACCCTATGTCTTCTATCTAGCTGCAGGATATCACGAAATATGATGCTCCTCCTTTCCGAATGCTCTGATGAAAAGCACATCAGGATGTTTCACTTCTGCATATTGGGGAAAGAAAGACATCATCGTCATCATCATGATGAAGACAAACAGGAGGATTTGGAATATGATCCTGCTGCTGAGGAAAGGAAAATCATGGTGATGTCATCGTCATCATCAGGCTTCATTAAAATGCAAAAGGATGACGTCACCGTCATGCTTCGTTAAAACAGGGGATAAATGTAATATCGGGTCACCTTAGGAAGATGATCAGGTGATGAAAGTAAAATGACCCCTTTTCGGCCAAGGTAACCCGCTCGAAAGATTAGGATGATGATGATAATCATCATCATATCCGCACTAGGTGATTTAAAATATGATCCTGCTGAAAGTCCAGATGACGTCATCAGGATATCCGGGGCCTTTGTTAATCTTAGAACATGACGTCATCGTCATATTCGCGAACCGGATCATGCCTTGGAAAATATCCTGCCGAAGGAGAAATGTGATGGTGACGTCATCCTGATATTTGTTTCTTCATTTATCAGGTCGGGATGACGTCATCAGGATATTTGGAAAAGGTTATACTTCTCGGCAGGAGGATATTACGAAATGTCGGGTAGACGAACAAGATCATGATGATCTTGACAACATGACTTAGGAATGAAATATCACCCTCCCTCTGAAAGATAAGGTGATCATCATGATCACGCAAAAGGAGATCGGGAGGATATTACGAAATGTGATCCTGCCTTGAAAGATCATGATGATGATGATCACCAGGACTTTGACGTGCGCGTGCGAATTATGCAGATGGCAGATTTTCTAAGTAGGGTGATATTATAATATTAGCATGATATTATAATATCGGGTGATGTTAGAATATCATGATGCTCGCGATGTTTCCAAGGTCGCTTGACGGGTAAAACACACTATCACTTAAGATTGACGTCTGGATATTGGGACTGCATCATTTTTATCGGGTGATAGACAAAGATCATGATGATGACCTTTCGCGATACAAAAGACCGCTTCGACGGGGACAACCTACTACGACTTAAAATTGACGTCCGGATGTTTCGACCTCAGGATATTATCGGGGGCTTTTCAAATATCATGATGATGATGTTCATCATACAGCAATTATCAGGTTTGACCAAAACTTTGACTGTGCATAACTCCCTCATATGGACGAATTTTCGGGTGATGTAAAAGGCAAACCTGCATGGAATTTCAAGCTCTTTCTAACTATGAGGTCATAGAAACAAAATATGAACTTTGACAAACTAACCTCATGATGATGACCAACCTCATCCTGACCTTCATGATGATGATGCACCTGACTTATTTTACCAAACCGCCAGAAAGCAGACAACACAAGCCAAGCCAAATGTTGGGTCCCTGTTTTGATAAGTCAAAATGGGGCGTGTTGTGTAACCACACAACAGTTCCATACACCAGTTCAAAAGAGATCTTCCAATTGCTCTCTTCACAGTAATTCTATCAGCCCACACAACCATTCTCAACTTTGAATCCCATGCCTTTTTGTTTCCCTCCAACATTCTTTTTATAATTTTTAGAAGGTTTTTGTTACTGGATTCTGCCTGCTCATTTGCTTGTGGGTGATAAGGGGTAGCATAAGACACTATGATGCCATATATATTGCAAAATTTTTTGAACTCATCAGACCTCAAGTACATTCCGTTGTCTATAATCAACCTCACTGGGATGCCAAATCTAAATATAATATTTTCCATTAAAAAGTTGATCACCACCTTGCTTGTTGTTTGTTTAGTTGGGATTACTTCCACCCATTTTGTGAAGTAATCTGTTGCCACTAAAATCCATTTGTGTCCTCTGCTTGACTTCTCTACAATTTCTCCTATGAAGTCAATACCCCATTGATAGAATGGAGCCTCCACTTGCATGGGTTTCAAGGCTAGTGCTCCTTGATATTTTAATTTTCCTAAAATTTTTTGGCATGCTTCACATTTTCTCGTATAGCAATATGAATCATTAAAAATTCTAGGCCAATAATATCTAGCCCTCAAGATTTTGTGGGCTGTAGTTTTTGCTGAGAAGTGCCCTCCACATACTCCTTCATGTAATTCTTTCATGACATGTTTTGACTGATGTTCATCTAGGCATAGTAGCAGAATACCATCCCTATTCTTCCAGTAAAGGTCTCCATCGATAAATACATACTTTGAGGCCTGTAATTTAAGTGTCCTTTTCTTGTTATCATCATATCCTTCAGGACATTTCATATGTTTCGGATAATATATGATGTCAGTATACCATGGAGTATGCTCAATGTTAGAACTCATATTATTAACATCATCAGCATTACATATCTGAGAAGCCTCAAGATTGTTTTCGGCCATCAGCCTAGCAAGACCCTATCCTCTCACCAATTTGGTGATTTGGATTTCAATATTAAATTCTTGAATTTTATTAATCCACCTACACCTTCTGCCCGTGACCTCAGTTTGGACTAATACATCTTTTACTATAGCATTAGGCACGTGTGCTATTATTTCAGCTCCCACCAAATATGGTCTAAAAGCTTTGACTGCTTTCACCAATGCATACGCCTATTTCTCAACTATATCATATTTTAATTCTACATTTTGAAGAGATTTGCTAAAAAATGAAATGGGTTGTTCATATCCCTCATCATTTTTCTGCAACATTACTGCTGCCACTGTATGATATGAAGCAAATGAGAACAGTTGGAATGGCTTGCTGAAATCAAGAGATACTAGAACTGGGGCGTCCTTGATTGCCTTCTTAATGGTGGCAAATGCCTCTAATGTTTCTGTTGTCCAGTTCACTTTTGAATTCTTTTTTAACATTCTTGATATGGGACTAACAATTTCTACAAAATTTGATATGAATCTCCTAATAAAGTTGATTTGGCCAAAGAATGACTGTATAGCTTTGACATCCTTAGGAACGGGAACTTGGTCAATGGCTCTTACTCTTTCAGGATCTATTCTTACTCCATCTTTTGAGACTATGTGACCAAGCAACTTGCCCTCTGTTACTGCGAAATGGCATTTCTTAGGATTCAACGAAATTCCATATTCTAAGGCTTTGATAAAAATTTGTTCTAAATGTGTACAATGATCTTTAGTGTTTTTGGAATATGTTGTCATGTCATCTTGATATACTACCATGATTTTATTAATTAGCTCTGTAAAGGCCATGTCCATCACCCTTTGTAATGTTGCTCCAGCGTTTGTGAGTCCAAATGGCATTCTTAAGTACACATATGTTCCCCATGGTGTGGTGAATGCAGTCTTATATTGTTCTGATTCTTTGACTTTCACCTGATTATACCCTAAGAAACCATCCATCATTGACAATAGTTCACACCCTGTCACCTTTTGCAGTACTGCTTCCATATTAGGAAGGGGATAATTATCCTTAAGAGAAGATTTATTTAGATTCCTAAAGTCCACACATAATCTAATATCACCATTTTTCTTTCTGATAGGCACCAAATTAGAAACCTAAGAAGAATGTCTAATGGGTTTGATAATAGCTCCATCTCTTAGTTTTGTGAGTTCTTCAAGCATTTTAGGGACCAATGTAGGATTAATAGGTCTCTGCTTTTGCCTAAATGGTTTGGCATCCAGTCTTAATGGTATTTCATGCTGAAAAAGATCCTCCCTATATGCTTTCAAGTCATCATATGACCATGCAAATACATGTCTATACTTCATGAGTAAGTTGATGAGCATGCTCCTGATTTTGGGACTGAGCTTCTTTCCAATGTATACATTCTTTGGGGCTACCTACGTCCCCAAATTAATCTCTTCAAAGTCGTTCTGTACCACTAGTGTGTCTTTCATTTTAAATCTGTCACATCTATGAAACACTTTTTCCAACACTATGAGTCCCTTAGGTATATTGTTTGTTTTTAGTTGAACTATCTCTTGACCAAAGAGAGTTTCTTTTCCATCATGTTCTTCCACAAACGCATTAAAATCAATCTCTTGGTTTTCATAGTGATCAACACAATGCAAGAAGTTGATTATATCAGTATCATTATCAAACACTTGTCAGTTATGTACATTATCTGGGATAGTGGGTTTGGTTTTGAATTCAATTTCTGTAATACCTCCTAATGTGATATCATCCCTTTTTAATGCAATATTTGCTAGAAAATCTACCATGATATTTTTTGATCTATCAATCCAGTTGATTGAGAAGGCATCAAACAACTCAACATCATCCCAGACAACATTTCTATATTGCTTCAACCTCTTGTTTTTTGACAAGTATTTCCCTCTTACTTGAGAAGTAACTAATTTTGAATCACCGTATACAGCCAACTTTCTTATCTTATGCTTGGTGGCTATATTCAAACCAATGAGCAAAGCCTCATATTTTGGTACATTGTTTGTGCATTCAAATGTCAATAAGAACAAGTATTTGAAAGTTCTACCTGTTGGTGAAATAAATAATACTCCTACCCCATTTCCTATTTTGCTACATGCACGATCAAAATACATTTTCCACACATCATTCTCCTCTTTCTTAGATTCTATATGTATTGGATCAGTATTCTACAATTCTGGGTTACTTGTTTCAACCTTGAAGGTTCCCAAATCTGTATCACAAAATAGATTTATTTGATTTTGATCCAAGCGTTCTATGATGTTCTCATATCTTGGCTCTCTACACAGCTTGATCTCTCTGCCTCCCACTGGTATTGTGGCATATGATAAATCTAATTGGACATTCCCTCCTGCCATTGCAGCCCATTGTCTTGATAAGAGCATTCCATAATATGGTGGAATATCAACCACGTCGACATCAATATTATAGGTTGCTTCAGGGTATGAAGCAAGTTTTATTTCCACATCCCTCATAATGCCCACGACTGGGATAGATCTATTGTCCATCGCATAACATTTACCAAATTTAGTGTCAACCCACATTCCCAGTTCTTTCATGACTGCTATTGGCATGATATTCATGGCTGCACCTGAATCAATCATGCAATTCCTTACTAGCTTGTTTCTGATTAATAAGGTGGTGTAGAAAGGGTCCACTTGTGAGGGTTCTTTGTTAAGGTATCACCTAGATATACTTCAAGAATTTGGAATGTTTCTTGGTGAACATTGTTTGTTCTATTCTCTAATTCTTTATATTTTTTATTTGGTATATCTGAAATCAGTTTAACCACTGTATTTCTGTATTTATCTATCTTCATCATTTCCAAAAGTGGTATTGATATCTTCACCTAAGATATTGCATGAGCAATGTCAAATGAATGGGCCATAGTCTGATCATTCCTTTCTATCTTTATATGTTCTTTTTCTTGGTTTGGTGATTTATCTTTCATTTTATTTTTATCAATTTTTTATGGTTCTCTGAATGAGGATTTCACGTTATTCTTTTTGAAATTTTGATCTTTTATAAAGATACTCCCAGGTATTCCCTATTCTGAATTCACTGTCCTGTTCCTTAGATTATAGGCATTTTTAGCTTGAGCTACTGTAGCTATTGTAAGAAATTCTCTTTCCTTTTTAGTGGGCTTTCTCCACTGATCATATGGTGAATTGTTATAATAAGTAGGTCCCTCGTAGCTGTCCTCCTGATCTGAGAATACTTCTTGTTTTCCCATGTTGATATGATGTTTCTGGCTCCCCAAATCATATTCATATCCCTCTTCCTCTTTAGAAGAATAGTCTTCATTCAGCAAATATGGTGTATCTTGCATCATGTTTATTGTGTGATTATCTCTGTTATAATTGTATAATGTTTCTTCTTATTGTACTGCTTTAGCCACCACACAATATTCAAGTGGGTGTGGTAAATTGCACACCAAACACCAAGGTTTATCTTCTACCATATGTGCCCCATTTCTCTTTAGAGGGTCAGGAGTATCTTTGCCATAATGTTGTTTTCTGCTACTTTCGATAGGTCTCCCATCCTTCCAATTTGTATTATATGGCATATCATGCAATCTAGGTCTTTCATGTCTATGCTGACCTTCTTGCTTATTCTGCTGAATGTTTGGGTTTTGAGGAGTTCTAGGATTATCTCTTTTGCTAACCATACTTGCCTCTTTTCTATTGTTCTCAATAGTTAACACCACTTTCTATGCTTCAGCTAGGGTCATAGGGCACCGATTTCTAAGTTCGTACCCTGTCTTAGGATCAAATGCTTTCAGATAAATACTCAATGCTGCTGGATCAGTCAGTTTAGATCCATGTGGTATTTTGTTGTGTAACTTGGAAAATCTCAGGTTGAAATCATATATTGACTCATTTTGGTATTTTTTGATGCTTATCAATTCGTGCATGCAAACTCAAGGGCATATTGATTGCCATACTGCTCCTTAAATTAACTATGGAAATCTGTTAGGGAACTGATTGAAGCATCTGGTAAGCTGTTGAACCAGTCTCTTGCATCTTCAGTTAGAGACATCATGAATAACCTCATTTTAACATCTTCATAATCCATACTAATATCTTGTACAAAGGCATTGAAGCTTTTGATGTGATCCTCAGTTGTTAATGTATTGTTTCCAATGAACTTGGGAACTATATTTCTCCAATTACTGTCAATAGGGTACAGATACAATTGATATCTAGTCAGATCAAATTGCCCAAATATGTTTCTGAGGTTTTGAGGTGGAAGATTCATGGGTGGTGGGTTAGGGTAGTAATTATATCCGTCTGGAGGCTGATGATAAGCATATTGCTGTTGTGGATTTATGTGGGGGTTCATATCAGGGTTTTGTGGTCTACAATATTGTTGGCCAGGGGGTAGGTATGGATTAGCCATATGTTGAGAGGTGTTATGGATGAGAGGTGGTCTAGGATTATTTGGGAGGGTATTTTAATGAACATGACTTCCGGATGCTTGTGGATTGGAAACGCTACTTGTACTTTGGTGCAAGTTTTGCTGTGGGTTCCTCAAAATATTTCCTCTATGTGGAGGTACATATTTTGGGGCAGCTATTTTAGTCCTATTCTTTATCTGCTGAATTTCCTATTTCAACAGCATCTCAGTTTCCTCTATCTTGATCATTTCAAGTTCTTCCTAGAGCTTAAGCACATTCTGTTGTACTTCATTTATATTTCTTGTACTCTTTAGACTTTTATTCACCTCTTAATTTGTGAATCCATATTTTACCCCCTCTTCCTAGTGTAATGACATTTTATAATCATATTCAACTTGCCTCTAATCAATTTCCTTCAAGGCCCGTTCTTCACACTCAAGCTATTTTTGAGGATCAGGTCTATATTTTGCCAATATATCATCAGTTACTCCGTTGATTTGAGACAAATTCTCATTTGATTCATGCAAAGGGGTAAAACTATTGTGAGTTATGATAGTTTGTTCTGTATTATCCTTTTGAGTTTCCTAATTATTATTCTAATGAAAATAATTTGATGCTCCATTTTTCTTGGGGATGGTTCTTGTTGATGTATAAAATTATGCAGGTTCCAACACCAACATGGGAAGTTTCAAGAATGTGGAACTTGCTACTTGAAACGACCTCCAGATTTTAAAGAAGCTGGCTCTTCTCTATTTCAATTGGGTTTTGAGAAAAGGGGAAGAAATTAACAGGATTACAGATACAATTAAGCAAATCTAACTATGGTGATGCGCCTAAGTAAAAGTATCCCTTCAATTCAAGCACAGTGAAGCTATTCTCAAAATACAGTTATATTAAAGAGCAGATATTGCATGATCAATATAAACAGATAAAATGAATATATCAAAGGCTTATAACCAGACAACTTTGCAATGACACAGATGATATCAACCAAGGCATAGGACAAAGTTCTTATTAATCTTCCAGTAACATAAAAGGCACAGATACATGCACATATACATTAAATTTTTTTATCAAGAACAACAAAATAAAGGCAAAATGACATAAACTGGTCACAGCAAAGTCTCCAACTTCTCTTTTAGATTTCTGATTAAAACTTATCAAAGATCAATAAATCTATTCTCCTCTATATCGATCTATTACAAATACTACATATTTATAATCATCAATTTGACCCAATAATGTTTGTAACAACCTGAATCCTCAACGGCCCAACAGAACTGAAGATTTTGGAAGTTCCTGGCGGTTACGATCTTCTGAATCTGCAACGGTCATCCCTCCTGCATGCTCATTGGCTGGGGCAAAATATTATGTGGCACACCTACTGTATTTGAGACACAGACACATGGCATGCCCCGCGCGCTTCAAACTGAAAAGAAATATAATAGGTGGCAGCATCCGCGTCAACTTAGAAACTCCTTCGTCTTCAAAGAAATCAACGAGAAAAAGACACTTGTCACATTCCATAGCCTCTAAAATATGATACGTGTCATCTCCCTTGGTGACTTTTAAAACATGTGTCTTTATACTTAGGCACCCTCCTTTTATGACATCTATTGCAACACACTTCACTTATTAATTGAGACACAATAATAATGGGACCCACAACCTTTAAAACTCACTACCCTCAAAAGGGAAAAAAAAACTGGGACAGATGGCAGCGCCCGTGCTCATGATAGCCAACACGTGCCAACTTCCGCAACACTGCTGAAACAAATAAAACTTTTGAAAGGTCCTCACGGAAGTTGACACTTGGTGCACTCCACACAAAACTGTGAATCAAAAAGTTTCTCGCCATAAGAGTCATGAATAAAGCAACTCCTTCTCCGCAACCACCACGTGGCATCCTCTGCAGTTTGAAACCAAATAAACTGTGGCCCATCATTACTTAGGTTGACATCAATATTAATTTAGAAAGAGACACGCGACATCATCCGCAACACTCAAAAGACACATGGCGGCCTCTACACAAAACTATAGAAAGAAAGGAAATTTTTGAGACTGCCTCCGCAAGTGACACATGGTACCATCCGTAGCATTGAAACCAAAATAGACTATTGATGCTACCTGCTATGTCATGCACTCCACATCATACTTGATACTAGAAACATTATTGTGGCTTTGACTGTGGCTTTGACACTTGGTGCATCCCGTGCACAGATACATTTGAAACCCACGCATAGATACGTTTGAAACCCGTGCATAGAGCCATAGATATTAAGCTAAAACTGAAACAAAATGTAGAGTTTTTGACACTCTATAGTTGTAATTGGTGGAGATGATTGTAACTTCTTCCCTTCCATCTTGGATCTTCTACCATCCATTTGGTACTAACTTTCTGTTATAACAGGTTCTAGAGTCGCCACCTATTTTTGTAAATAGGAAAAAGGTAATAATTTATCTTTCTGGATTCTTCTTGCTAGCAGAGTTACCAATTTGTATTTTAAAATTTCTGACTCTATAAATGATGGTCTCTTACTAGGGTCCTTTATTTGGTTCCCTAGTAGAGTCGCCAATTTGTTAGGTCTCAAAAATGCAGGTTGCAAATCCTAAGAGGATGCCAGACTTTATGATCAGATTGGCAATGTTTTTGAACTAATGCGACGGAGTTAACCTATATGGTTGATGACTCCCTACACTTTAGGCACTGCTATACCTAAGCAGATGGACCTTGAAAGTTAAAGCAGATTAGATGAGTGTAAGTGCTTTGACTAAGTTAATGGATCTACCCATAGTGGCAAATGGTGTGGAATAGATGAAAGCTTGCTAACTAGTTCTATATCTAATATCTGAAAGATGATTGGTATAAATTGTATAAGCAATATCAAGGTAAACTTTATGATGGGTTTTGGATAAAACTAAGTGATGAATCAAGATAAGACCAGTGCCTTGTTGGGTAAATAGAGTCAAATGAAAATTTGAGACCAGTGGCTTATATTGGGTGATAACTCTAACTGTTCGACACAATACTTTGGTTTACAACTTGTATAAACGTGCAGGGAAATGATTGACAAACTCTTCTTAATATCCAACTGACACAATCAGGTTTCTTTTTATTCACCAGAAGGAAATTTAACCCTTTCTTGAAGGAACCAATTGAATGAAATATACAAGAATAACAGATAATATCAATTTGGAGACAAAATGATAATCCTAATTATATGGTTCTTCGTAGTGACCCAAATCAACACTTCTAGATTACCGTGACTGACTAAAAGGATTTTAATCCCTTTTAAGGAAACCAATTAATCAAATCACACAAATACAACAAATGTGCATTGACAAATTAAATATATACTTGATATATCAATTTGAATAATAAGGAAATGCAGAACTGGAGACAACCAAATAACTCAATAGTTTCAACAAACAATTGAATGCCAGTATAAAAGCACAGAATTAGAGATCTTCTATTAACTTATTTAATATAATATTTGCAACATGGTCTTTTAAAATATTATGAACTTCTCATATTATCTCCTACTACTGATGATCGTTGATCACCATATGTTCAACTTATAAAGAAATACTTATGAAGAGACATAACTCTTCAAAATGTCTTTTGGGAAATAAAATGATTAACATAGCAACAAACAAAGATAATGACTCTAAGCCCTAATAAGCCACAAGTATATCTGAACGATATGATCTAGGTATTCTTGGCTGTAATGTGTATCAGTAAACTCAATAGCATTTCTTGTGATCACGTCCATCGTCACCATCTTCTCTAGATGCTTGCAGGCTTCCCTAGATGCAGAGTTGTTATCCTTCAGAGCCTCTAAAGCTTCATGTAATATCACCTGGCACTCTTTACTCCATTCATCTTTGCTCTTTAGCTCTTTGTCATTTCTGAACAACATGCGTACACTTGCTTTTGAAGCCTCAATACATTCCCTGGCACCGTTTTTAAGTTGGTCATAAGATTTTTGATGTTGTTCAATCAAGTCTTTTACACTAGAAGTACCTGTAATGTTAGAACCATCCCTACTCTGTATCTCATGGAGTTTCTCCTGAAGCTTGTTGTTTAGCCTTTCGTGCTCTTGGATCACCTTATGGTTTTCAGAATAGACATCCCAAAATTTGTTCATCTAATGCATCATATTAATATGCCTATTCTGTAGCACTTCTGCAAGTGTGTCAATTTGAACCTAAGCTATCTGATCAACAGATGGTGACTGGGCACTTTGTGAACTCTCTCCTTGGGTTAACCTTTTAACTGACCCTCCGAAGGCATTCTTGACAGTATCTTTCAAGAAATCATTTTCTTTTGTTAATCTTTCACAACTTAGTTTATATGCATCCCATTCCTTGATCAGCATCTGAGCCTGTGGTTTATTTAACTTTGCAACATTTATGCCAATGTCTGTAGTAATCAAAGGATCAGTTTCCCCTGCTTTCAAGGTCATAACATGCCCAAAAGTTTTTTCAGTATCTATAATGGTTGTTTTCTTATGAGGGTACAAGGCCCATATCATGAGTGAGTTTTCATCATTGTTATATTTGGTACCCATGTATACCTCTGTGACACCCTCAAGAGTGAGCTTATACTTGTCATCAGTATTGTGCAAAAAAATATCAAACACCAAGGTAGAATTTATATCAAGTCCAGGAAATATCATGAAACATGCTTCTCTGAGTAACTGTCTACCTCTATTAGGAGTCATAGCTTTCAATTCATTGTCCACTGTTGTTTTTAACATATCAATTAATTGTCTTTCATTGTCAACTGTGACATCCTCAACTGATTCCCTGAGTTCTTTTCCTTTGCATTTATACAAAAAAGATTTAAATTCTTGAGAATGAATAAATTGATTATCTGCAATGAAAGAATCATATGCTAACTATCTAGGATCTTCATCACCAGGCCCGTCTTCATCATGCTCTCTATTAGGAGATTGATAACATTCCATTTTTCGTTTGGATATTCTAGTTGCCTATTCATGTAGCTCTTCTTCTCCTACAGATTCCTCATAACCAGAAGACAACAACTCTATCTGTGCAAGGTATTTTCTCTTCTCTTCTAGTTCTCTGTTATACTTCTCAATTACTAGTTCAACTTCAGCTTTTTCCATGTTCCTAATAATATCATCATGTGGATATGGAATATGTGTATATCCACTGAGGTTTTGTTTTCTTCTGGAAAAATCAATAAATCCCTAGGGACCAAACCCTTTTATCACTTATGCACACCTCATGTTGTAGTGCATTAATTTGTCCTGGATGAGACCATAACCTTCTTTTGACACCATAGTAAAATCCCTGAAGCACAAAGTACTGGGCATGAAGGATTGTTTGTTAAAGGAACTCAAGTTCATCACATTAGAGCAGTTCATTTGCCTGACTATTTCTAAGTAAGCAATCCTATTTGGAACTGTCTTGGGCAATATAAATGGGGTATCTTCAAAACCATAAATTCTAACCATGGTGGAATTCTCAAAAGAGTACCAACCCCCCAGTTGTGGGTGATAGTTGGGGGACCACCAAAATCCTTTGGTTTGAGAAACCTCTTTATTTCATCTGATATTGACTATTCACAAGGATGATTGAAATATCTATACAACACCTTTACACAGTATTCTTCAAAATGAATATAACTAGAATGGGCAAACCTACTGTCCCATATCCTTGTCCACATTTGCATAGGCAACTTTTGTCCCCTTTTGTCTAGTTGAGCAATTCTAAGTTCACTTGGCCATATTCCAATTTCCTGGCCATAATATAACACCATATGCATGAGGAGCAAATAATGCTCAAAAGAGACTGTTGGGGCATTGTTCTTAATTGCAATTAAACTAGAATCAATCTTTCTACAAACATAAGCAACATAGTCAAACTGCCTAGCATTGTGACACTGAATGTTTGTTGCTATCACCATTAATGGAATTGACATAAAATCAGGAACCTCTGACCCTAGGACTTGGCCAATGGAATAATACATGCATTGCATATATGGTTCAAACAAAGACACATGGAACGGGGGTCCATCATTATCATCAAAAGGCATTATTTTTCCCTCTTCCCTAGGCCTGTGGAGAAGCAATCTCCATCCATTGTACATGGTATCCATCCTCTAGTATTCTTTGTCCAAATCTTCATATACTATTGGAAGAGTACACAAATCATCTAAATCAAATACTTCACAAATGGAATTTTTGGAGAAGTGGATAACAGGTTCTCCTTGTGGATTGCATATGGATTTGAGGCTAGGATTGTAATGTTTAGCCAAGAGTTTCAGGAGTTCCACATTCACAAACACATCAGGGACAACCAATTTGCCTACATTCAAATGCCATGGATTAGATACTGGGACATTCCTGAATCTTCTATCATAATGGAATTTGAACAAATCATAGCCTTTGATTGGTGTCCATATATTGCCCAGGTATTTATATTTGTCTTCTAATTTCTCTACTTCTACCTTGAGTTGTGCATACCTTCAGGTTTTAGGGGTAGACCCAGGTAATTGGTCAATTAAATCCTGATTTAGTTTTCTTTCTTTCATTTTTTCATCAGGGCTTTTATCAATTTTCTGTTTCTTAGTTTTGCTAGTTTCACCTTGTTGTTTTCTACCCTTGCCTTTTACTGGAGTCTCCATTATAATTCTGGATAGCAAATTCAAATTGCAATCTACCACACAGAGGTTTTTTATATATGTACCTGTTATTTGAGATGATGATTGAGCTCCTTTGTTCTCTCCTCCAAGTTTCCGCTTGTGTGCTCCTCTCAGATAATTCTCCTGAACCAAATTGCAATGATTTTGAATATCTCTTCAGGGGATTTCTTCTCGGTCTGTAATTAATAGTTCCAGTGCATTAATTTCATAATCGTTGTGAGATGTCACATCGTCATAACTTTCTTCCTCGGTGGGACATTTGTAATGTTATGGCGATCTAATAACTTCTTATGGCCGAACATTTGCAGATGTCTCAATCTCTGTGACTTTTTGTTTTGTCTCCTTAATGTCACTTTTTATAAAAACATATATATGTCTATATCGGCAAGACATTTCAAGGTCTACCCGATATAGAAATGAGGATAGTTGTTGTTGGCCTGACTTACATTATCGTTGTGAAAACATCATTGTACTCTGATATTTCAAAAATCTCCGATATGAATATCGGCATGAGTCTTATCGACAAGCTTATCGACTTCTCTTTACAGGGCAGGTTAGTGGAATCGACAAGACCCACGTAATTAATATTGATATCGCTTGTCTTTATAATTTGTCGGAAAGAGTCTTATCGATGAGTGTGGCCATTACCATCATCGAAACAACACATGATATTAGGATGACTTGATTCAAACTATCTGATCATGGTTGTTTTCTCGATGCCTTTCTTTCTATCCTTCATCAAAATGATCATCATAACATGTCACCAAAATCCTTCATCGTCGTGACTATCGATTCGGCAGGACTTATAAACTTTATTCTGACTTGTTCCCTTTTGTTGATGATTTATATCCTCCATATACATCAGTGTAACTTAGGCCAAAACAATGCCCTTTATTTGCTGAGACATCATAAGGTTAGAGACACTTTAATTTCTTGTCCCGATGTGCATTTCTTCCTGATGAGTCACTAGCTCCACCCGTTCCATGGATTGTTCAGCAAGAGTCCTACTGAATTCTCTCATCAGTGTGATCTATACTGTCAAGGGAGTGTTTGGAGTATTCTCTGATACTATTTTCTCATGCTGATAGTCCTCACCTTTGATTAACTCAACGTGACTGGGAATTCTCTCTCCAATGAAAGGTCATTGGTGTTACTCCTTTCATCAGAGATCTTTGAAGCTTTCTCTTCGACCATAATCCTTATGCCGATGCACATCTAGCTTGTTTCAAATAGAACATGGATCGGTATAAAGAAAACACCGAGGTCTCGCTGAAATTAAGGAACTGAGACCCCTTATTATACCATGGTTTGAGGGGTGAGATAATTATTTGTGCTGAAAATCATGTGATATTTATGGAATTTATTAGCTGCTATTATGATTTTCTGTGTATGATTTTTTGATTTGGTTGGATATGGGGTGGCTAGGAGTATAGGAAAATTTTGAAATTTTCATGTCCCAACACCTTGAATCTATCAAAGACCCTCCAAGCAACATATCTATCCTTGTGCCTATCCAAGAGATTTCATGTATCATTCCTATTACTCCATTACCATTCCCTAGTCTAACGCTTACTATGTCACCTGACAAACTCCTTACCATAAATGCAAATCAAATCCAACAAAACCAAAAGGTATGTCAATAACCTAGTCCAAATCGTGTGGAAACATCAACCCCTCATCCTAATCAAGATCTAAACACCCTATCTAATTCCATTCTTGATTCCATTCCATCATATGATCAACCTATCTATAACCTATATATTTTCTATGATAAAGATATTATCTATGACCAAGACCCTATCCATGAGCAAGAAATACAAATTCCTCTCATCCATAGTACACTTAATCCCATCCATAATCCTACCACTTCCAACACTAGTCCTATCCATCCTCCAACTAATTCTATCCATCATCCAACACCATCCACTTCCCTTGATGAGACACTTGGTCCCCAAGAAAATATAGACAATCAAATTCTTACTGAGCATAATGTTGATCAAGATCCTCATGATCTTTCACCATCCTCTTTTGATCCCATTCCAAATCCTTCATCCTATCCTCTTGGATCCAACACCTTCATTCGTGGTGGCTCTCTTGTAGGAGATAAACAACTTCTATCCACCACTCCACCCTCCCCATCTAATAATGGACTCACATCTTGTGTCCTAAACAATAAACATCCCATTGCACATCACATGCTCTAAAACATGAATTATCATGGCAAAGGCTTAGGTCTCCATGAACAAGGTATTTTGGAGCTCATCAATGTCAAAATTCCTCCATGATCGCATGGCCTTGGCTATATACCCCAAGGAAAACAATCCCAAGATGTTGGTACCACTTCCTTCCATATCAAACCCCATGTATCCCATCATAGCTCCAAAACATATCTCGCTATCCCTCCTCTGTTCTCACATAAATCCCAAAAGCATGTGACCATACACCTTCATGCATCTACTCTACCTCCACTTATCCCAACTCCTAATATCCCCATCCTCACATCCCCTCATCCTCACATCCCCTCATCCTTCTATATACAAGTCCACTAATCCCTCCATCTATACATCTCATTCCCTTAAATCCCCTAAAATTCCTAATCATGATCAACAAATGCACACATTGACCAAACATCAAACTATCACAATCCCCATGGGATTCAAAAATAGAAATTTGGATGCCTCCCCGTATAAATAAAAAACTCCATTAAAGCCTAAGAATGGTCATGCCATAAGACATCAATCTCGAACATCCAAGTAAAATCTCAGACCTTAAAAAGCAAAAGCAAAAACAAAAATGGTGTGGGTCCCCAAACAAAAAGCACTTGATCCAAATAAAGCATCCACAATTCAAAAATCCCAAAAATATCATTCCTTATCACAAAATCCTACAAATCCTAAGACCATTTGGGTCCCAAAATTACTAAATCAACCATCCCCTAAGAAAGCATATCCATTACTCCCAACTTCTCCTTTCATTCAAAAGCTTCAAAATCTAATTCGATGTGTGCAACCGTTGGTTTTGGTTCTTATCCATTCCACAGCATTCCCACATACCTCCATCTCCCCATCTTCTATCTACTATCCCTCATATTTCCCCCATCATATCCTTATGGTCCATGCTTTTACATAATCCCTCCATCCATAATCCACATCCTAATCCACCTCCATCTCCCTCTCATGCAATCCTCTAACAACATCCATGCGCAAAATGACCTTTGACATTATCCATGTGTGACATCCCTCTACAATGGGACATTATAATCTTTTATGGAGCTAGACACTTGAGTCCCCATCATCTTCCAAATTCCTCCTATCCATATTCCCTTATCCTATCCAAAAAAAAAAAATCAAAAAAGAAAAAAGAAAAATCAAAATAGTAAAGATAAATCCCTTTGTCCAATGGTGAAAATCACCTTGGTGGAACCTTGGATAAGTACCATGATGAAAACCTGGCAAATAGGGATATGTGTAGATTCCTTGTTAATGTTTCTTACACTTGGGGGCATGTTGTCTCATCTGTCCCATCCTATTATTTTCCTCTTATCCTACCATCTTCATCCATCATAGCCTCATACCCACCTATCCTCTTTTATCCTATCCACATACCCATCTTCCATTCCTCCTTTTGATCTTGATATAGACATGGGGACAAAATTTTGAAAAATGCTTTGGACATCTCTTGATATATCCAATCTTTCCCCAACCAATCCTATTATCTTATCGTCATAAGCTTTGTCGTGTAAAATCCTAAGCATTATACCTAAAATGGGGCATGTTATTCCTATGCGACATAGTCCTTGGAGATCACGTCCTAAACTCCCTTCCTCCATCCATTATGTATCCTCTATCCTTCATATCCTAAATTATTATGTCCATCTATCCTTTATGCATTTCCCATATATTATCCACTATTACCCATCCTTCTACCTATCCCTCCTATCCACTTTCACCCATCCTTCTACCTATCCATCCATTTTACACTTCCTATCCCTCCCATCTACTATCACCCATCCATCTACCTATTCATGTTTTTCCCTTGTCATTGGTATCTAACATCTAGGCTATCTAAACTGCAATCCAATGTCATCCCACAACATTTCCAAAAATATAAAAAAAATTATAACAAAATTCAAAAATCCAAAAAACATCAAAACACTTCCCAGAAATCCAAAACAATTGCAATTTCCCAAATTTCCAAAAAATAAAATATCCAAAAAAATCCAAGCAATAAATCCAAATGCATGTCACCCTTAATCTATACCAATCTAGTCAAAGTAATCAACCCAAATCATTCAATCACATCCTTGGTTTTGTTCTAATCTTGTTCTAATCTTGCTATCAACCCAATCAATCATTATCATCATCATCATCAATGGGATATATTGTTCCCATCTAATATTCATATCTTGTGTCTAGACAAGGATGTATTGCGTTGGGTATAAGGATACTCCTTTTGTTTGCAGTGTCAAGTCCATGCAAAGGATACTAAATCACCCTAGTCCTTTATACCTTGGTGCATAATATCCTCTTGCTATATCAAACTAGGGTTTTTCTACATATTATACCAGCATAACCATCACTTCTCTATCCACTATATCCATTATGATTCTTCACCTCTCAACCTATCTTTCTTCACTATCTATTTCACCTATTTCTTTTAACTTACCAATCTATCCATTCCTAACCTTTAACCTTATCCATCCTTATGCTTGCATCCATTTCTTTCTCTAACCTCTTTTTCATCCATTTTGAGAGCATACCCGTGTTCTCCTGACCTGCCTATCCTCTCGAGGAGGCATCCCATGCTTACATAATTCCTCCTCATCACTCCTTCAAGTGGCTAGGGTATCCTTTTCCTTCATCTATACCTTTTTCTTCTTTGAAATGATGTTACTTCTCTTAGTTGCAACATCATCTCAAAGGGGGGCAAAATGCAGACATCTAAATTTGACTATATCTTACGACAGTACCTTGTGACATATTTTGTCGTAGGTCCCCTTTCATGACCCCTTACATCACTACCATTAGTTAAATAAATTATATTCATTTAAATAATTCCTCTCATCCATTTATGCTTCTCTTTCATCAAATTAAATAACTATTATTTATTTAATTCCATTTGTCCTCCATTTGCACCAATTTATTTAATCTCATTTTCCTCCATCATCCAATTTAAATAAATTAAATATTTATTTAAATTCCACATGTCTCTCATAATTTATATAATTTAATTATTTAAATTATTTATTCTCACTCACATTCCTATTTTTAACCTCATTCATTGTGTGTCATAAGCACTTCCTCTCCAAAATCAATTTAAAAACTCATTTATTCCCACTCTCCTAATTTTGGCCACCTGTCATACCCATTTATGTTGCATCATAAGCACTAAAATTGACTTTCAATCCTAGCCATCCACCTCATCCCTCACCCTTCTAATCTTGGTCATCCATTTGATTCTCTCTCCTTCTATAAATTGAAACTCTTATTTCAATTTCAAACCCTCACTCACACTCCCTCACACACTCTCATCAAATTTCTATACACACACAAATCTATCAATTTTTATTTATCTCATATCATTTTATATCAATGTTATGTGTAATGTCCCCAAATATGATTTTTACATCGAGAGGCATTCTACACTCATAGTAAGGGCTGAAAGATTCAGATTCTTGTAACCAGTAAACAAAAAAAAAATAGTAAATAAATAAAATAAAATAAAATTCAATGCATGGTTGTAGTGGGTCATAATGAAATGCCACAATAAATACACCACTCTCAAAGATGTTTTTGCTATTTTAAACCAAAATGCAAATATTAGTTGGAGTAATTTATAAATACCAAAACCAAAAACCAAAAACCAAAAAATAAATTGGAAGATATCTCTCAGGTGTACTGTAGATATATTTTTTAAATATAAATATACTAGTTTATATAAACCCAAAATCTAAAAATAACCTTTGCACTTTCAACACATATTCATCACAAGACCTAAAATCTAGTAGCTAGTTTGCACAATAAACATTCCAAATTCTCACAACACTCCCAACCATTTTTATTATAAATTTCTGATGTAAACACATAGGTATAGGTCTGATACACAAAAATATCCCAATAGCAAACTCCTACAGCTAATTTGCAATTTCAGCTACAACCCATTACACTCAATGCTGAAATACACAATGTATATGTTATTACAATGTTTTCAAACCCTCAGAATGACACATAAACTTAGTATGGTTGGAATATGGTGTTGTAGATGATGATGTACAGCAACACATACATCATACAAACCCCTACACAACAGCAATTACTAACAGCACTACAAACAACACCAAAATCACAGTACAAATGCACTACAAACCCTTGTAAACACACAATAACTCTACTCTACTGAATCTTGTTTGCTACAATGCAACCTTTGAAGTGAGATTGCTGTAACAACCCAAGAACACTATCCTCAAATTTCTAGGAACTCATGTCCACCGGCCACAAGCTCCATCTTCAATGGTTTCGCTGTCCACTGAAGTTGTACAAAGCATCCACTCTGCAAGAAAATAGTGAAAATGGAAATAGTCCCTCTACATGCTAAATAAACAATACTTATAGGCTCCTTGAACATCTGGAAACTTCTACCATATTTGGATTCAAGTCCAAATATTCTTCCCCAAATTTTGGCACTTACAAAAGTCATAAAATGCATTATAACATCTCTAAAATTAGCTTTTCATATTCTACAACTTAAAAGGCATCCTTTAACAACTCAAAATGTATTTTTCAAGGCACTAGAATGTAATTAAAGTGTCAAATAGAAAACTCACGACCCAAAGGGAAATATTCTCTTGCATGAAGTGCATGTAACCTCTGATGCCAAAATAAAACTATAATAATTGGCATAACTCCCACCTATCCGATTTGCCAACTCACAAGATATGCAAATCTCTTTTCCCACCAACTTGAGATTCCCCCTAAATCCCACGTCCAAGAAGGTATTTTTGACATTAAAATAAATTCATTTATATTCATTTGTTCATAATATTAAAAATTGCTCCCGAACAAATAAAATATTAAATAAATATTATTTTCCCCAAAGCTGTCTTGTAGTCTCAACTTACTATTTCTGGATAGGTGGGCTTAGTAGAAGTATAAGATAACATTATTGGAAAGGGGACATAAAAATTCCTCCCTCCTCAAGATTGCTTTTCGTCAAGAAATGCAAACCAATATGCTCTGGAGTCATTATGCCAAGGTGGTAAATCATGCTAAACTATCCATAGAGCCTAGCTCATGTACCTGTCAAGTGGGTTAACTCTTGCCATAGAATATTATGCAAATTTGGAAACTCAGACTTTTGTGTAAAAATTAATAAAAATAGAAAACATATCCATGCAAAACTTTGTTACAAACACTCCAATCCCAAATTTGAACCATAGCTTTCCCATGTAATCTTGTGAACTCACCAAATGCCCTCCATTGTTTATATACACGATCATGCGACCAATCAAACCTGAGTCTCCTGCAACTTCTCCCAATGATATAAATCTAATTTATGTTGTTATTAGGACCATTATAACATTCATTATAACCTCTATAATAGCAAGTACATCTTTGAAAGAAAACAACCACTTCTATCATCAAAACACTGAAATATGCATGGATGTAATGCACACTAGTAGGCCCGAATTTTACCTCAACTTGAGGGATGGTGCCTTCAAATTTATTAGCTGATCTATAATAGGAAAATATATATAGAGGGACAACAAGTATCATCATGTAACAGAAACAAATATTCTACCCAACTCTCAATATTGACTTTGCAAACCACAAGCCCTTTTGGGGGTAATCTATGCACTTCCTAAGTCCAACTAGCACAAATAGTTCACCCAAAGGTAATTTCAAAATGAGAGTAGAAAATAAGTTTATTGAATCCTCAACTATATTGGGTGACTTACTGATGTGCTTGATAGTTCCCACTTTAAAAAACTTACAAGACAATCTCTCACAACAAGTCAAGTATTTTCTTGAAACACTGACTAGGAAAACACTGTCAATGGGCACCTTATACTTGAGACTCCTGAGACATTTGGTGATGTTATGGGTCTGATTTTTTCTGTTGTTATGACTGTTAAAACAGCCATTACATCCTCCACAATAGAAAGTACAGGAAGTTTATCTACTTCCTTATTGCTGCCCCTATCTTCTCACCCCCTCTTCTATGAGTGGTACTTTATTGGCATGATTCCCATGTGCCCTATTTATGCCCTTCGAGAACCATGTGCTTGGATGTGTTCATGTGAACTATGTGTCTTGTGGTATCCCTTTTGGGGTTGTGTATATGAGTCTTCCTATCCCTATTGCTGCCATGCTTGTGTTTGGCCATGTCATCATCTCTGAGCACGGGGGTGGACCTTTGAGGTGCCACATGGTAGGGTGGTGTGCACCCACCGCCATTTGGGAACTTGTGACCCATGACTAATTTGACTTCGTAGCGGCTATCCTTCTTCAGCTTATGAGCATTGTGTAATTCTTCAATCGTCTATTTGTATTCTTGATGTAATCTTATACTTGTAACATTGTAAAGTGCATTTGTATGATACTCCAGTTGGAGATTGTTGTGATCATCATATGTAATATAATCATACTAGCTATGTAATTTACTTGATCTCATATGAGTCTTCGATGTTATTAACACCTATGTACTTTGTTTTTTTTTAAAAGACAATATTCAATGCTGGTTTGATAATCGATCTTAGACTTTATTAGAATGCTCTTGTATACTTGAATGATTAATTGTTTAACATCCCCTTTGTATGGTTTATCTTAACTTTAGATGAAAGAAAGTTTATTTTTACTTCTTTCGATATGGATGAGTTTTCAACACTTTTTTGTTGGATCCCTTGGGTTGCGTTCACCTGACAAGGTGTTGTGGATGTCTTATCTCGCACCTTGTTTGCCTTCCCTGCCTTTGTACGATGGGGTCTTAGGGACAGGTGGAAGAATTTTTTGTGGTTCATGTCATGACCACATGGCTAATGTGGACATGACATGTGGTCTTTTGTGTCATGACCACATGGCAAATGTGGGCATGACATATGGTATCAGAGCCCATGTTTCAACATTGGGAGCTCTAGGGTATTGCGTGTTTGTTTGGGCCAACATGGAGTGGATTGAGGGTGGTTGTGATCCTCATCCTACTCCATGTAGTTGCAAGAGAGCGAGGTTGTGGACTGACAACCAACCTTCATCTTGGAGGAATATCCATCCTCTTGTTTTGTCATCATGGTGGCTTTGTCACACGATTATCGAAGTCTTCCACTTGTGTTTTTGTGGTGGTTGTGTTCCTCCTTGTCGATTCTCCTCTTGAGTCGGTTGGTCTAGGTTGTGAGGGTTGTGTTGGGCCTTCATTACCCTTGTGTAAATTTGTAGAGTGTGGCATGGTTCCCTAGTATGCACTCTATGTGGTTGGGATTAGGGGTTAGCATCGTGGGAACAATTAGTCTTGTGTTGTGCCTTGTTATATGTTATGATTTTGGATGTGAAAGAGATGATGGTGCATTTTTATGCTTGGGTTCTTTGAAAGAATAATGAAGTCTTAATGCTTGTCTGATTAAGTCTTGCCTTGTGTACCTTGTGTGTGATTGCATTATTGTAAATGCAAAAGATTAGGAAGGAAATGAGGTGTAATTGAGTCATATGCTTGGTATTGCTATGAAATATTATATGTTTTTGAAATATTACAATGGTGCATTTGTGTGCTTGGTGACCTTTTTGTAATGAACTTCCATAATATAAATTTTGTATTTTATAATTTTGCCTTGTGTAACCTTGCTATCAAGTTATGCCTTCCTTTGTGTGGAGAAGTGTTTGGCATCGTATGAAATAATTAAAATATTAATTTAGGGACTTAAGATTTTAATTATATTCTTCTTATGATATGCCTCTACTTTATGAACTTTGTGTTAGATAAATATGTGTTTGTTCGTAGTACATATGTAGTGTAATATGGTTTACCAATAGCTCCATGATGTGTGATATGTTGTGAGTCACCATCTTGCGAGTTGAAATAATGTTGTGTTGATTCAATTATGACCTAACTTATTCAATTGCTAGTATGTTGGTATACTTGTTTTGGGGTGTATTGCATTGTCTCTTTATGTGAAGTTATGGTTAGATTCCATTTATGCCTTAGAAAGTTTAATTCAAATTGATGTTAGACTTCTTAGAAAACTTTATGGTATTTATTATGTGACCTTGTGTATGAAAGTTGTCCTTCTTCACTAAGTAATGAACGGTAAAGGAAATTGTGTTATGTGTCACCTTGTGGATGTGAATACCTATTATGAGAGTACTTGCTATGTGTTGTGAATATCCCATACATGATTTGTGTACTCATGAGCTTGTGATACTAGGTATCCATCCATGGGTTGAGTGTATAGCTACAAGTATGGTGGAGTCATGCTTGTGTGGTTGCTTGTTTGTATACCTTGTAAGGTCCAACCTTGGAGTTGGAGACATTCCATGTGTGGAGTTAAGTAGTGGAGAGGAAGAACTTAGGAAGCTATGGCGATATGTTGTGACATTGGTTTGGGAAAACCCAACTAACCATACCTTCCTATGCTAGAGTACCTCCTGCTTCTCCTTAGTGAATGGACCTTTGAGTGGTTCATAGTGCTATCCTATCATGCATTGTTTCCTTGATGATACTATGGTCATCTGACTTGGGAATCTTGGTTATGGATTAGTATGATCATGTGAGTTGTCCAAGGCCATGTTACTTGGCACAGGTTTTCTCTTACCTTTGGTATCTTGTTTTGAGTTGGATGTGTAGTAACTTGGAAACTTTGGCACTTTGAAAGAGTAGCATTTATACAAGAAATACATGTTTAATTTTAATCATATCAGAGTATTAATTAAGTTGCTTTGGAATTATGCTATTGTATGGTGGTTGCGTGTGTCGACACCTGCTTGACATGATGCGAATAGAAGTGATGCCACATCACACTAATGTTCCAACATAGTGTTGGTGATGATGACGTGTTACCTTTGAGAAGGGCACAATTCCACATAGTCATACGTGAAGGCGCATTTGATAATATCTACCTACATGATGTTATTGCATTGGTTGTGTTTGCATGGCATATGTAGTGACTGTGATTTCCCTCCTTCCTTATTGGTGACTTAATGTTAGTCACATTGTGATGTAATGTGCAATTTCATGGTTAGTGATCTTTCTTTCGATTATTGGTGACTTTATTTATCTTGCTTGTGACGACTAGTGGTGTTATTTTATTTTGTCTATAAGTAGCTTAGCCACAAATCTTTGAATCTTCATTTTTTGCATGACTCTTGTGGTTACATTTCTTTATTGTTGAAATAGTGTGCATTTATTTATTTTATTGTTGATTTTGGAAACTTCTTTTGATATTTTTAAAAATGTGTGTTGGCTAAGCTAGGTTCTTTCTGTTTTCAAGTGTTGGTCTTGTGTTGTGTTGTTCTTCTCACCATGTCGATGGAGCGACCTCTGGTAGAGTGTATATAAGGAAGCAGACGTGGAAAACTTTTGAGGATGGCGGTAAGGGTGGGCTAGTATGGGCTAGTCATCATCCACTTACCTTCCTAGTGATTTACGTTCTTATGTTGACTATCTCTTGGAGGCTAATCCCCTTAAACAAACAAGAGGTAGGTCATTTGTGGAAATGTATGGAGGGGCCCCCAAGTGCGTGGCCTCGAAACCATCATTCCACTTGTTTCTTGGAGCTTTGGTTACTTGGAACTAATTATTGGTTTACGTTGCACTATGATGAGACGTTGCATCCCTATGGACCTCTATGTGAACCTTGTGTTGTTATCCATGTGATGTGGATTTTTGAAAATGGTTGTTTAGTTGTATGATCTGCACTTGATGTATCTGCATTTGAGTTGATGTTTTCTTTGTAGACATGTTGTACGATGTGTGTTTGTGTGCTCTACTCTAGAGATGGCTACATATGAAAAGTAGAGAGAGTTGAAAACTTTGTGTATTGAAAAGTACAAATTTCTATGATTTATGAGAAAATTATGTGGTTATGCTAGTATGAATGTGTATATTGATGGTTGTGAGCAACTAATTAGCTGATTGAGACAGTGATTCTATTAGAAAATTAAATGTTGTGGCATCATTCTTTATTTTGATTAGAGAAAAAAAAATTGTTACATGATAAGGTATGTTTTAAATGATATTGCGTGCCTGGTCTCTTCTCACCTGTGTACTAGGATATTTTGGCATGTAGTTGTGTATATCATGAGGAAGGTGATCACCTGAGTTTTATAAGTATTATTGGGTTTCATGGACTAATGTGTGCTATGGTTGCATTTTAGCATTTGTGACTTCCAGGAGTAAGTCAAGCTCTTGGGGGGAAGTATGTAGTGCCTCCTTAGTCCTTGCCTATTTGAGGCAACATTGAGGTATAAGTTCTAGTTTTATGTGATGTTGAGATACTGATGTTTCATTTATGTTGATATCCATGATGATGATTGTGTTGTTATCTGATGATTAGAGCTATTGTGATTTGATTGTGGGGTACTAATTGATTAGTTATGTTAGATTTTATATTGGGATTGGGTGTACATGTGGAGAGGATGACATCGTGACATTGGCACACTGGGTGAATGATTATGGATGTTGGAATCCTCTAATATGGTCTATTCTTGCTTCGGCTATCATGTGATATATATATATATATATGTGTGTGTGTGTGGATGTTGTAACATGTTTAGAGTGATGCAGATATTAGGCATCAAATCCACTTGGCTCCACAGGTCTGAGTGTGCCTAATGCTCCAATGGTGGTGAGTTGGAGATGACACATTGGCCAAATTCCCTTACTTGTGAGTTGGAGATGAGGTCGTCGTGCTCAGTCGAGTGCGATTTGCCTTGTGAGACTTGTATTTTGTTACTGGTTACCATCTTTGGTATTCTCTGGTTAACCCTTGCTCCGTATGGATACCCTATGGGAGTGTCCCGGTGTTTGTATGCTCTTGTCGAGTCATGATGGTTATGTGTTTTCTTTTAAAATTTTGATTTCTTGACGAGGGGGGATATATTTATTTTATGGGGACTGAGTCAGCCCTTTTGTGGTTTGTCATGATGGGTGTTCATTTATTTAATTTTATTTTGGTGGTGTTTTGTTAATGCTTAGGTCATGGTGGTTTATTTTCTAAGTTTTTGGTGGTTGCTTTGAGGTGAACAGAGAACCTAGGAACATTAGGAATGGGGACTCTCATGGACTTTTCAAAAAAAAATTGGGGGGGGGGGAAAGGAGGGAGTTTAAAATCATTCTGTCACGACTGAGAAGGGGGGGAAGATACCAGTGGAGGTTCGGCCTTTGGGAAGGGGGGCTAGGGTGTAACAACCTATGAGCTCTCTTCCTCTTGGGAGCTTATCTAGAGTGATAATAAGATAGCAGTAACATCAGCCTTTCCTCACTCTATTGGTCGAATCCAAACAAGGTACTTCTTTATCCTTCTCTTCATCATTTTGCCAGTTTGACTGAGGTTATTTTAGAGGAAATACTATCTAAATGAGGGAATTATGGTGCCATATGTTATAGCCTTGATTTTTATTTTCTTCTTTCTTTGTTAAATGAGTCATGGTAGTTTGTTGGATCAGTTATTTTGTAAACAGTTAGCACCTAGTCTATGTTTCCTCTGTTTGCAATCATTGACACCAGGGTGCCTACAACTATAACATCAGACTTATATTTTCCCTTCCACTATACTGTGATGGATGTTCTTATCCCATTTGCCTAGCCATGTTTTGTGCAGGCAGCAAGGGTGTTGTTAGTGGGTTGTGGTGTTGGCTTCACACCTCCCCCTTTGCATTGCTTGAAAGTTTTCTAATCATTTTCAACAAATCCTCTTTGTGTGTATCTTGCAATCTTTGTATCTGTGATATGATCTATCTTGAGGGACTCTGCCCTACAGATCATGCACCTTCCCTATCTACTGGCAAAGGTCGTGGGTCTAGCTCTACACCTGCCTATCACACTCACTTGAAAGTTTTTGGAGCCTCTTTAACAAATCCATTTTTTACTTATCCTGAGATCATTGCGTTCCATGAGAATGCATCTCTTTGATGCATTTTGTGAAATAGTTCACTTGCCATGTCTATGCTCCACCTTTTACATACATGTCTACTGTAGCATTTGCGACTACAACATCTAACAAAAATTTCCCCCTCCGCGATGCTTTGATGGATGCCTATTCCCCATTCCATAACTCCCATTTTAGCCACGTGTAGGGAGGATGTTGGCACAGGTTTGGAGTGAAATATACTCTTGTTTGTTGCATTTGCTCAAAAGTTCCTACAGCCTTTTAAACAAATCCATTATGTGCATATCCTACAATTGCTGTAATCCATGAGAACTCATTTAACTGGAGCATTTTGTCAAACAATTTACGTCCTTTGTCTTTGTTTTCACTTATTACATACAAGTTCTAGCAGGGCACTTGCAACTAAAACATCTGACAGAAATTCTCCACCCATCGTGCTTCGTTTTTGACACATAGCATAATACAAACCAAGTGGAAGAGGAGATATTGCTTCTCTTAACACAGATAAATAATCTACATTTGATTATTTATGGTGAATTGATCAAGGCTAGTATGACTATTGATCTTCTTGCTATACATTTGATCCATCTAGAGATTAACTTTATAAATGATGAGAATTATCTAGAAGAAAACATTGATTTTTAAATTGTCAAAAAAAAGGATCTACTTGTTACACTAAGATACACCTCTTCAAATTTAAGGATAGCAAGAGCTTCATTTTTATAGTCATCGAAGAGGGTCACAGTTTATTATTTTAATATCCTCTAGAAAGGATTCATGAAGTGGGACGAGTACTAATTGTTGATTTTCGATCATGGAGAAGTATATGTCAATGGTTGCTTTCAAGTGGTTTTGAGCGACTGTCTCAAACTGCAACCTAATTGCATTGCTTTCTTGTATATAATTCCAACCTAGCAGGATGCCAAGGTACTTTCATTAAATATATTCTTCATTTTCGAGCATCCATAATTAGTTATCTCAATAGTGGAGAGTCTACCAACCAAGCCATTGCATGGATAATCTATGTGTGTCTTTTTTTTTGGGAAGGTTATCATCCTAGTGCTAATAGGGACTGTCATGCATCAACCTACACTATGAGGGTTAGTGAGGACTATCATGTGGTATGGGTGAGAGGGATAATAATGAAGAGGCAATCAAGTTAATAGGCATAAGTAAAGTAGAATGTTATGAATGTTGAATGCTCAAAGATTACCTTTGTTCGTGTAGGAGAATGTTACTAGTTATGGGGGTGTTTTGATAGTCTATAAGACATAAGATCTTAAAATCCACATTATCATTTTGGCCTAGGGTTTGTGTTCCATGGTTGTTATTCTAGAACCTATGATTCTTTTGCCATGAAAGGAGTGACTGGTTGAGGTAATGTGCAGTCATAAAGTGGATAGTCAGGGTTACCATTGAGCAAGAGTGCTCACTTATAGGCCCATTAGAGGTAACACAATTTATGTGCTTTGTTAATGGCACAAGAGTATGAATGAGTATGTTAGTTTATATACTTCCTTATTGCTACCCCTATCTTCCCACCCCCTCTTCTTTGAGTGGTACTTTATTAGCATGATTACCAGGTGCCCTATTTATGCCCTTCGTGAACCATGTGCTTGGATGTGTTCATGTGAACTCTATGTCTTGTGGTATCCCTTTTGGGTGAGTCTTCCTATCCCTATTGTTGTCATGCTTGTGTTTGGCCATGTGATCATCTCCGAGCATGGGGGGTGGACCTTTGAGGTACCACATGGTAGGGTGGTGTGCACCCACTGCCATTTTGGAACTTGTGACCCGTGACTGATCTGACTTCGTAGCAGCTGTCCTTCTTCTTTAGATTATGAGCATTGTGTAATTCTTCATTCATCTATTTGTATTCATGATGTAATCTTATACTTGTAACATTGTAAAGTGCATTTGTATGATACTCCAGTTGGAGAATGTTGTGATCATCATATGTAATATAATCATACTAGCTATGTAACTTACTTGATCTCATATGAGTCGTCGGATGTTATTAACACCTATGTACTTTGGTTTTTTTTAAAAGACAATATTTAATGTTGGTTTGACAATCGATCTTAGACTTTATCAGAATACTCTTGTATGCTTGAATGATTAATTGTTTAACATCTCCTTTGTATGGTTTATCTTAACTTTAGATGAAAGAATGTTTCTTTTTACTTCTTTCCGTATGGATGAGTTTTCAACATTTTTTTATTAGGTCCCTTGCGTTGCATTCACCTGAAAAGGTGTTGTGGATGTCTTATCCTGCACCTTGTTTGCCTTCCCCACCTTTGTGCTACAGGGTCTTAGGCATAGGTGGAAGAATTTTTGGTGGTTCATGTCATGACCACATGGCTAATCTGGACATGACATGTGGTCTTTCATGTCATGACCACATGGCAAATGTGGGCATGACACAGTTTGCCCATTCATCAAGTAATATGTCAGGGATCTCCTCCACTGGAGTGTAGCCTCATGCCTATTGTTGCAGTCTTCCTCCTCTAACTCATGGATTTTACAATTCATATTGTTGGGATTAGGGGAGTGTTGGAGTTTTTCCCGAATCAGCAAAGGGTTTGCCAGTTCCAATGCACAAGCAAATTCGGCCAAAAAATATAGGAGGTTGCGTGAGCTACCTCCCCTTCACTTCTGGTTCTACCGAACCAAGGGGGGTATCCCTATTGCTAAAGATTTGACTTTGATTCACTTATAGCAAAAAGATCTAACTTTTCAGAACAGGCATAATACTCTCATGTTTGGACCAAGATTTGCATGATAAATCACAAGTTTGGCAATGTTCTTGGACATATCTAACTGGTTGAGGATGAGAGTATGCAAGGGTCCTATTTCTAATCCTACAAACTAACAGGTTTGAAGTTTTGAAATGATTTGTGTTTTATGTTTTGGATGCAAGACAGGGATTTTAGATTGTAACCTCAACACAAGAGCAGACCGGTGCTTATCTTAGGGTAAGGAGTCAATTAGACATATACATGTGAATGATTTGCACAAACTCAACAGAGATTCAAGTTTCAAGGGGTTAGATTGGTGCTTGCCTTACAAAAATCACCCAAGAATGAGTATTTAGCAATCTCTACTTACAAATATCCCTATTGCCATACATTCTTCCTCATACTTAACCTAAAATAGTTTAACCCACAACTTGAATGGAAGTTAGAGATCAAGCATGCAATACATAAATCTATATCCTAGAATCTTAGTAACCTTTAGCAACTAGATTCAAAAGAAGGGATGTATATAGCCATGGAGACAAATAGCTAAACACATGCCATGAAGCATTTTTCATAAAAAATGACATGAAACTGAACATGTATGCAACATGCAATCAAATGCAACTCATAAACTCACAAAAGAGATAGAACAACCCAGAAAAGCTCTATTTTCACTATTCCTCCCAAAAATTTCCCAAATCTTCAACAACCAGAAAAATGAGTATCACGGTTCTGATATACCCATAACGTGTACTTAGCAATTAATTACATGGTCTTTTCGAGATGCTACCAGATACAATGCACCATCTAAATGGCGCCGAAAACATTCAATGCTCCAAGCAGAAGAAGAGAAAAGAGCAGGTGGAATTGGGGAAACATGCAACCACCTGAAGATTTTCCACTAAAAATGGTAGCTGGCCTGTCATTCATCGACCATACCTCTGCACTTTGCCATTAATGCCCAACCTATCGATTTCAGGATGCAACAACAATTCGCGTGTTTCTAAAGTTTCTTCCTGCTTGAAAAGATGTAGTGAACACACAGAAATTCCCCACTCTAAAAATTTTAAACAAAGGCCATCAATTCATTCCTCTCTGCAGAGATCTACGGCATCAAATCACACTAAAAAGTCATTGACCAATAAAATTGCGCCACGCAGGCGCATTATCCCCTTTGACTTTTCACATCGCGAACATACATTTTGCCTTTTCGCCCTTTTTACCTTTCTACCCGCAGCACATTGAAATTTTGTATATGCAGTTGCATGTACATACAACTGCTTTCAGACACGTGTCAGCATCTCATTGGATCACCATCTGTGAATATTACATCTCTGAGTTACAGGGACCCACCACTATATCCTATTTACCATCGAACCATTGTATTCAGTTTTACATCTGTGGTTGTACATGAGATTATATATACATATAATCACCCTGCATACAAGCGCAGACCCCAAATTTTTATGAAACAATTTAAAATCACTATCGGGTCTAGGCTTGTACATTCCCTTTGTATATCTCCTTGTATATTGCATATACAAATGCAATATACATACAATCATGGGATCCAACACATTTATCAATCATATTGGAATAACCTTTGAAATCCGGCGTTGTATTTACCTCATTGTATCTCTCATTGTATATCACATGTACAATGCACAATATACAATCAACTGTGGACCCCAACCTGAAATCCACCAAAACACATTTTTCATTCATGTCTGGATTGTATATGTGCCTTTTGTATCTTGCATTGTACATAGCACATACATACAATCGCAAAACATACAACTGTGCGGGCCCCACCAGGTTTTTTAACATCGTTGACTTTGACCGCAACTTGCTTGTATATTTCTTTGTATATGCCCGTTTTATATTTCACATTGCATGTGCAGTTGTATGTACAATATACAATGGCAGATACCAACCTACACATACAACAAATTTGAAGCAATTTTGATTTTGGACCTTTGTATGTTCCATTGTATATGCAGTTGTATATTGGAGATACATACAATGCAAGATACAAAGAAAATTGTCTTTGACTTTTCAACTCTGCACTTGTATCAACTCCTACCAGGCCTGATTTAATAAAATTTGAAGTCTGGGATTGTATGTTTTACATTGTATATCAAATTGTATATGCTATATACATACAATCCTTCTGCTGGATACCTATGGGCCCGACCATTATTCAACCCAATTTGAAACTTTTTGATGTCTGCCATTGTATCTTACCTGTTGTATATCGAATATACAACAACATATTCATGCAACCTTTCGATACAAATGCAAAATATACCGGGAATCTGCTATGTTCATCCACTTGTTTACCTCTAGAAATGCACCCGAATGCCAAATACAAACCCGATATGCATACAATGATTCATACAACCATTTTTTCCACTTTTTGAAGCTGATTGAACTTCCTTTCAGGTCTACCATTGTACATATGCATCTGCGGGTTAAATGCTCGAAACCCAAACTTTAGGTGGAGGCACCACCAGGGAGTAGGGCTCGATATGGTCATTGGAAATAGGCGCAGCTTTGATGGTTACTTTGGTGCCATTTCTAGTTCTAAATAGCACGTGGGACCAATCAGAGGATAGGTACCCACCTATTTTAGCTGTTAAATCTCTGGATAGGCATATGCCAAAGTAGGCTGGGAGATCAATGATAGAAATATCTTGGGAAATAGAGCATCCAGGGCATGCATGCAAAGTAAGTTTCAAATATTTTATGACACCGACTATTTTAACAATGGTACCATCTAATTGCACTACCCCTTTATTCACAGGCTCATACACATACCCAACTTGTCAGCTATGTTTTTGGGCATGACAGAGGTACCCGCCCCAAAATCTATCATACAATTGTGTAACAATTTGTCACCAATAATTAAAGAAACATAGAATGTAGGTGGATTACTAGTTTTGCTTGCACGCTTACTTCCCTTTTTTCTAGTTGGCATAGGTTTGTTGGGATCATGGCCTTTTCTTTTGTTGCCTCTTCAGTAGGATGTTTGAAGCTCGTCAAAGCTTCCTTTAATAAATCTCTTTGTGCCGGAATTAGCAGAGTGTCCCACATTGTGACACTTATATTGGTTCTTTTCATTTGGTCAACAATACTAAAGGGGATCTAATTGCCCTTCATTGATGCCTTGGGAATAACATGGTCGATTCTGGCTTGATGGCAGGCCTATGTTTGTTGTTTGACCCCTGTCTGTTGGAGCGACACTGAACTCACCTTCCTAGCAAAATGATCTATTTGTTGAAGTAGACTATGGATGATGCCCTTTCCATCCATCCTGAGCTTGCATCCATTTGGGATGCATGAATAGAGGGCGTATGTTGTAGCAACACTACAGGTGTTGAGGCGTCCTTAATGGCTCTTCTTTTGGCCCTTGTGTTGTGTGCTATTGGGCTTACACTTTGATTAATACCACATAAATCATCTTGTGTCTAGTTCATCAAGGTAGCACTATTTTGCATTTGTTCATGTTCACTCACCATTTCTTGACCAACATTATTTTGTTGCTCTACTAAAACTAATTGATTTTGTGTTCTTAAGGCCTAACTGGACTGTCTGCTTTGGCACAAATTGTGATCATGTGGCTGATCACATGGATAACACCAATCATTATCTGAAGCCAAATTATTTTATATGGGAACAAGAGGCCTAGATGTACTAGCATCATTTGGATGCATAGCATTTAATGGTTTGATGTAGCTGGGTTGATTTTGCCTCTATGCATTACCCTAATATGGCAGTCTATTCTATTGGTAATTCTGATTAAATGGCTGATATGTCTTATTGGCTGGCTGATATGGCATGTTCTGCTGTGTAGGCTGTCTTCTTGCCAATACCAATTTGTTGCTCACTTTTTTTATCAGAGCATCATTTTCATCTTCTTTTTCCATTGCAGGTGTAATTAGAGGAGCAACAGGGATGACTATGGTGGGGATTGGAGCCACAACAGGATGAATAATGGGACTGTTGTCACATAGATTTGCTCCTAGTGTTGAAGGCTTTTAGGGATCTAAAAATATAGTGAAACATTGAGATAACCTCCAAGTGTGGGACCCTACAGGGAGGCCAAATCTCCAGAGAGAGGCTGGTTCCTTTATCAAATAAGAGATTCAATGATCCTAAGACTAAACCTAATCTATCCACCTATTTATGAAAAGAGGAAGAGGGAGTAAAAATAAAATTAAAAGTAGGTGATACACCAAGTTTGAATATGGGAAGGCTCTCAAAACAACCATGTATGCACAGAATAACAATATTCAATAGACCAAGATAGACAAATCATGAATTACTTTGCATAGGTAAGAGAAACTAAATGAAATCCAAGAGGAAAGATGCATTCACAGATGGAGATCAAATAGAAAAATAAATAGAGCAAAGAATAATTCATGAGAAGGTAAAAATATAATGTCTATTCTCAAGGAGGCATGGTTACAATTGCAAGAGATATGGTTTTTAGACCAAAAGCCAACCTGAATAAATTACATTTCATGTTTTATATAGCATTTACAATGGAGCACCATTACCTACTATAATAAATGCACCCATGGGCTTGTCAGAGATATTTCCTCACCAGAAGGGATGTCTACCTACAAGAATTCAATGTAGAAAATATATGAATCCATCGAGCAACTAGAAGATATTTGTGCTATTAATACAACTACTAAATCATGCACCTGCAACAATTAATGCAAAATATCTACCTTTTGGAAAGTTTTTTCAACACTTCAAGTCATCCTCTGATATGTCTTGTCAGCCAAGTCTACACATTCCTCTTCAGTCGGTGACTTATCCTGATATCTAGATATGCATATCCATATCCAGATCATGAATTTTGGATCAAAATTTCAAAGTGTGAATCTTCCTTAAAAAGCCTGCCAAATGAAAGAAGATGAAATTCTAAGCAATTTTGTCTTTTAGATCATGTAGAAATTCTGTGAAATGCGGGAGATATCCACAGTCAAAGTTGCGGTCAACGAGCGTATAGATATCCATGAATATCTTCAAGGTTTGCATATTCACCAATATCTGGATGATATAGCCTGACTGAACACAATAGTCTCTATATCTTGATATCTAGATGCACCAGTCAAATTTTTGCCAACGGTCAATCGGGTCGTCATCTGCATGAATACCCAATGTTTGGATGTTAGCTTGACATCCAGATATTAGCTTAATATCTAGATGTCTCTTTATGTCCATGCCCATGAAACTAACATCCATATCCTGATGATGTCATCTGCATATTGGGAAGGTCATGATATTAGGACTTGCCAAATATCCATGGCAGAATGTCCTGATGATGACATCGTCATAAGGCGCTTCTTTAGAAAGGATCCAGATGACGTCATCTGGACATTTTCTTTAAGGATCTAGACATAGGGAAGATCTAGACCTAGCTTTAAATCTGGACTGTTGGATGAAGCCACCTTGGATAAATTGACGGCCATCGCACATTGCATATTGGGTATGGGCACTGAGAACATAAACGCAATGCGAAGAAGCATCGTGATGGAGAACCGTGGAAGCTACCACTTGTTCACTTGAAAGGTCCATCGCACATCATGTTTTGGCAATGAACTGGTAGGAAGAAAAATGCAATGCAAAGAAGGCACGCGATGAGGAACCCAAGTGGCCATATGCACACATTCACAAAAAGATTGTTTTTAAAAGGGGTCACATTAGGAAAGATAAACACAGGGGCTTAGAAAAGATCTGAATCTTAGCTAAGGTCTAGATATTAAAGTAATATCTAGATATTAGCTAAGGTCTAGATATCGACTAAGATCTTGATCTCCATACCTAGAAACAACCAAGTATAAAGATGGAAAACTCTGTAAAGGCAAACTTTGAAGACTAGGTTTCTGGGTTTTTTGCAAGGATTCTCCAGATGAGTTTTTAAGGGTTTTTTGCAAGGCAAAATGCTAGATTTTATAGGTTCCAAAGGATTTCAAGGGGATTTTCAAGGTGGGCCATTTGACGTTGGGTAGAGGAAAATATGTCAACAATTTCCAAGTGCTTTTGAGAAAATTTGATTACTAAAGGAAATAGTGTGTTGAAGAGACTGTTTAGCTTAACAGAGTAGTGTTCTAGTTTTGCTCCGCATTTCCTCTATGTTGAAGATCTGTCTTTGTGGTTTGGATATGTTGTTCAAAGATATTCAAAGATGTTATATTCCAAATTTGGTGCTCCGGTTCATTGTGCAAAAGAAGTTGTGTTCTCTAGTGTGTGGACTGTGTTTCTAAGTTTTACAGAGGTGTCTGGGAGAAACTGTTTTGCTCTACATTTCTTTGTAGATTTGTTTCTAGCCTCATGGTTCTAGATTTGTGCTTATATTGGTTCACTTCAAGTTGTTTATGGTTTGGTGCTCTGCAAGTTGATTTCTTGAGTTGCAGTGTATGATAGAGTTAGTTGAGTGCTCTGGTGTGAACTTCAGTTAGGTGAAAGTTGTTATGGAGGAATTTGTTACATTTTAGGATGTTAGTGGAATACTCTAGAATGTGTTGAAGCCTTGCATGTGGTCTACAAGTCATCTTTGGGTTTGAGGAAGAGTGTACTTAAAAGATCATTGTGTACTTAAAAGCAGTGAGCCCTCTAGCAGTGAGACTATTCTATTTTGGTGTTGATATTACTTTATATTGTGAACTAATCCTCACAATGGTTTTTCCCTTATTGAGTTTTCCATGTAAAATCTGGTGTTCACTTGTGTATGGTGTTGTTGTAAGTTAGTTTATGTTGTTTACTTTTCATGCTTAATCATCATAATAGGTTTCTAGGTTTTTTGCAAGGATTCTCCAGATGAGTTTTTAAGGGTTTTTTGCAAGGTAAAATGCTAGATTTTATAGGTTCCAAAGGATTTCAAGGGGATTTTCAAGGTGGACCATTTGACATTGGGCAGAGGAAAATAGGTCAACAATTTCCAAGTGCTTTTGAGAAAATTTGATTACTAAAGGAAATAGTGTGTTGAAGAGACTATTTAGCTTAACAGAGTAGTGTTCTAGTTTTGCTCCACATTTCCTCTGTGTTGAAGATCTGTCTTTGTGGTTTGGATATGTTGTTCAAAGATATTCAAAGATGTTATATTCCAAATTTGGTGCTCCGGTTCATTGTGCAAAAGAAGTTGTGTTCTCTAGTGTGTGGACTGTGTTTCTAAGTTTTACAGAGGTGTCTGGGAGAAACTATTTTGCTCTGCATTTCTTTGCAGATTTGTTTCTAGCCTCGTGGTTCTAGATTTGTGCTTATATTGGTTCACTTCAAGTTGTTTATGGTTTGGTGCTCTGCAAGTTGATTCCTTGAGTTGCAGTGTATGATAGAGTTAGTTGAGTGCTCTGGTGTGACCTTCAGTCAGGTGAAAGTTGTTATGGAGGAATTTGTTAGATTTTAGGATGTTAGTGGAATACTCTAGAGTGTGTTGAAACCTTGCATGTGGTCTACAAGTCATCTTTGGGTTTGAGGAAGAGTGTACTTAAAAGATCATTGTGTACTTAAAAGCAGTGAGCCCTCTAGCAGTGAGACTATTCTATTTTGGTGTTGATATTACTTTATATTGTGACCTAATCCTCACCATGGTTTTTCCCTTATTGGGTTTTCCATGTAAAATCTGGTGTTCTCTTGTGTATGGTGTTGTTGTAAGTTAGTTTATGTTGTTTACTTTTCATGCTTAATCATCATAATAGGTTTCTGGGTTTTTTGCAAGGATTCTCCAGATGAGTTTTTAAGGGTTTTTTGCAAGGTAAAATGCTAGATTTTATAGGTTCCAAAGGATTTCAAGGGGATTTTCAAGGTGGACCATTTGACATTGGGCAGAGGAAAATAGGTCAACAATTTCCAAGTGCTTTTGAGAAAATTTGATTACTAAAGGAAATAGTGTGTTGAAGAGACTATTTAGCTTAACAGAGTAGTGTTCTAGTTTTGCTCCACATTTCCTCTGTGTTGAAGATCTGTCTTTGTGGTTTGGATATGTTGTTCAAAGATATTCAAAGATGTTATATTCCAAATTTGGTGCTCCGGTTCATTGTGCAAAAGAAGTTGTGTTCTCTAGTGTGTGGACTGTGTTTCTAAGTTTTACAGAGGTGTCTGGGAGAAACTATTTTGCTCTGCATTTCTTTGCAGATTTGTTTCTAGCCTCGTGGTTCTAGATTTGTGCTTATATTGGTTCACTTCAAGTTGTTTATGGTTTGGTGCTCTGCAAGTTGATTCCTTGAGTTGCAGTGTATGATAGAGTTAGTTGAGTGCTCTGGTGTGACCTTCAGTCAGGTGAAAGTTGTTATGGAGGAATTTGTTATATTTTAGGATGTTAGTGGAATACTCTAGAGTGTGTTGAAACCTTGCATGTGGTCTACAAGTCATCTTTGGGTTTGAGGAAGAGTGTACTTAAAAGATCATTGTGTACTTAAAAGCAGTGAGCCCTCTAGCAGTGAGACTATTCTATTTTGGTGTTGATATTACTTTATATTGTGACCTAATCCTCACCATGGTTTTTCCCTTATTGGGTTTTCCATGTAAAATCTGGTGTTCTCTTGTGTATGGTGTTGTTGTAAGTTAGTTTATGTTGTTTACTTTTCATGCTTAATCATCATAATAGGTTTCTGGGTTTTTTGCAAGGATTCTCCAGATGAGTTTTAAGGGTTTTTTGCAAGGCAAAATGCTAGATTTTATAGGTTCTAAAGGATTTCAAGGGGATTTTCAAGGTGGGCCATTTGACATTGGGCAGAGGAAAATAGGTCAATTTCCAAGTGCTTTTGAGAAAATTTGATTACTAAAGGAAATAGTGTGTTGAAGAGACTGTTTAGCTTAACAGAGTAGTGTTCTAGTTTTGCTCCACATTTCCTCTGTGTTGAAGATCTGTCTTTGTGGTTTGGATATGTTATTCAAAGATATTCAAAGATGTTATATTCCAAATTTGGTGCTCCGATTCATTGTGCAAAAGAAGTTGTGTTCTGCAGTGTGCGGACTATGTTTCTAAGTTTTACAGAGGTGTCTGGGAGAAATTGTTTTGCTCTGCATTTCTTTGTAGATTTGTTTCTAGCCTCGTGGTTCTAGATTTGTGCTTATATTGGTTCACTTCAAGTTGTTTATGGTTTGGTGCTCTGCAAGTTGATTTCTTGAGTTGCAGTGTATGATAGAGTTAGTTGAGTGCTCTGGTGTGAACTTCAGTCAGGTGAAAGTTGTTATAGAGGAATTTGTTAGATTTTAGTATGTTAGTGGAATATTCTAGAGTGTGTTGAAGCCTTGCATGTGGTCTACTAGTCATCTTTGGGTTTGAGGAAGAGTGTACTTAAAAGATCATTGTGTACTTAAAAGCAGTGAGCCCTCTAGCAGTGAGACTATTCTATTTTGGTGTTGATATTACTTTATATTGTGACCTAATCCTCACCATGGTTTTTCCTTTATTGGGTTTTCCATGTAAAATCTAGTGTTCTCTTGTGTATGGTGTTGTTGTAAGTTAGTTTATGTTGTTTACTTTTCATGCTTAATCATCATAATAGTTTAAGGGTTAACTGGATTAATGTGGATCTGAATGTTTGTGAGGGTTTTGAAATTTTAAGTTACAATTGATTCACCCCCCTCTTAGTTGTCTTGTGCATTCAACACTAGCCACCTTCTAGGGCAAAGATTTAATCCAGGATAACTCAAGCTGGTTCTTTCCCTATATTAGTTCAATGCCTAGAGTTCATACTTGCTTGCAGAAAGCATTATGACCTTCAGACAAGGGAAATTAGAGCAGCGGATGGAAGAATGCTTGCTAGTCTAAAATCAAATGACATCGAGTTTACCTTTGGTATTCCACCTTTTGAGAACTCCCTCAACCTCGCCCTTGAAGATTGTGATAGGGTGTGGAGTACACAGGTTGATAAGTGTCAGAAAGTAGCATCCAAGTGGTTGAAGGAGAAATCAACCACACTTCCAAGGAATGTAAGCTGAGGAGAATTCAAGGATGAATTCACTATCATGATTACATTGCTTGACCGCATAATAGGGCAAGTTGAAGCACGTAGTTTTAGAACATGGATATTCTATATTATCAACAATGTAGTCAATGGAAGTGAGACTTATGATTGGGCTTTTCTCATAAGCAATTGCATTCACTAACATTGTTGGTTCTTTTTCTCGACTGGACTCTTCCCAGTTATCCCTACAAGGTAGCCATCATTGATCAATAGGATTTCTAGGCCAGGGGCCAACAGTATAGGAGATAGACTCTATAAATATCTCCTCCTCTTCTTTAGGCTCTGCAAAACCAAGGGGGGTATTCCCTACTCAACATCTGTAACATATGCCTGTGAAGTTGCTTGGATGTTGACACAAAGTAGATAAATCCTCTCTTATATGGACCAAAACTGTGAAATAAGTGCAAAGGGGCTAGCTTTGGGCCTATGCTCAGTTGTGAATTAGAGGATTTTGGTCCTACAAACTACTTCTAATGTCCTAAAAGGTTGTATTAAAGTTTCAGTTTGATTTTTGGTATTTGGATGCAAAACTAGGACCTTGGTTGTAACCTCAATACAAGACCGGATCGGTGCCTATCTCAGGGCTCGGAGTCAATAGACATACACATGTGAATGTACACATAAACTTGGATCAATGACTAGGTTTCAAGGGGATCATTTAGTATCTTCCTTACAGATACTTCCCACGACAAAGTATTCAGTTATCTCTACTTACAAAATCCTCACTGCAATATATTCTTCCCAACACTCAACCTAAAACATTTAGTCTACTCCTTGAGTAGAAGTAAAAGATCAAGCATTCAATATATCAAACCCATATTCTAGAACCTTAAACACCCCTTAGCTGTTTAGATTCAGGAGAAGAACACATTCAATTTGGAGACAAATAACAAAATACATACAATGAAGCATTACTCATATAAAACAACATGAAACTAGTAAACTTATGCATAAAACATACAACATGAGATTCATAAACTCACAAGACACCCAGAACAGAGCCACCAACAAAGTTGTATTTTATTACAACACCAAAATTTGTCTAGTTTTCAACAACCAAAATAAATGAGTAACACAGTCCCTCATATACAACAGGGAAGTGTACCCAGCAATTAATTAAAAGGCAATTCAAAAATTGCCATATACAATGAATTAAAAATGGCACCCAAAATATAGAATGCAACATGCAGAGGAAGAGGAAGAGCAGGTGAAATCAGGATGCGTGCAGCCATTTGATAATTCTCCATTAAATTCAGGTGGTTGGCCAGTCGATCATCAGCCCATACCTCTACGTTTCACCATTACTGGCCAAGCTACCCACTACTTCTTGGAATACAACGGTCGCATGTTCTTTGAAATTTTTTCCCCACCAAGACTTGTGGTCTCAAATTGAATGGGTGATCTGCTGGCCAATGAGATCATGCCACGCGGGTGTTTCCCATTGATTGCTGACTTTTCAAATCTATGAGAACAAATTATCCCACATTCGTCCTGCAGTGACCCTTCTAATATTTTATATATATGACCACACTTGGAGATAATCGTTGGCGATTTGCTCCCGACGACGCCACCCTAAACCTCATCGGAGTAGCCCAAACTGTCAGAGAAACACTCCTCACCTGCGCCGACATCACCCATCACACCGACTGCCACACTTGTCGGCAAGACCCGTGCCATCGGTGAACCTCCTTACTCATCATCTAATACGCTGATACAACCCAACCGGCGAGAAAAACACCATCGGCCCAATGCTCTGTTGACTGCCTGACACACCCTGTCACTCTGACAACATTTCCCTCATTAGACGGACTGCCATAGTCGACAAGACATCCAAAAGACCAGCCAATAACCCAAGTTACACTGAACACCATACAATTAGGAAGACAACAAGCATCGCCGAGACAACGCAACCCCCCGCTGATAAGCATTAGTCACACCGAAGACCCACCTCACAAATCCCATTGGCAATCAGAGAAACTCAAAACTCAGCTTCCGATATACAAGGTCTCACCGATGACCACACTCGAACCATCTCATCAGCTAGACCCCACATAGTCGGAGCGACATCTTTACCATGCGCCAACGAAGATAGTCATGTCGATGACCAAACTGCACATACCTAAACTCAATCGGCCCATTGGCAGAGCCCCAAACTTAATTGCCGATGGTAGCTGTCATGCCGACCCAAAGATCAAACCACCTTTGAACAACATGATTGATGAGACCAAAGCCCACTCCTACTAATAAGTCATTAGAAAACCTTAGGGTCTGAGATGAAAAATGTCCATTAACTTTTGCTTAAAACCCTAACTCCATGTGAGCACCACCATTGGTCTGACTGGGGACGTGCAGGCACAAGGCTGCAACGAGAACTAGACCACCTCTGGGCAGACCAGGCAAAACACAAAAAACTCCAGACACTGACTATATAGTGCAATTTACAGGCAATTTACAAACGTGCATAGAAGATAATCACTTATGAAAAATAAGTTTTGAGGAATTGACCGTGCACAGGAATTCCAGTATTTCACCATTTAGGGCCTAGAGAAAATAAGAATCTCCTCCATGAGTGTTGCTGATTTGATATGGGCCCATCCATAAGGGCTCAAATTTGCTATGCTTGCTTTTGTCTTGATTCTTTACATTCCAAACAAGGACCAATTCACCTATCTAAAATTTTCTCTCTGTAGCCCTCTTATCAAATAGATATTTCACTCTATGTTGTCTCCTGATGTTTGTCTTATGTGATTCTCTTCTGATTTCATCCAGTGTGACCAGTTGATTTATCCTTTCACCCATTGAATTTTCAATCCCTTCATCATTCTCTTGTATGAATTTATAAACTGGCAAGAGATTGTTTATAGGTAATTTAGCTGTTGCACCATACACTAGTTTAAAAGGTGATCTTCCAGTTGATTTCTTCACTGTCACTCTGTCAGCCCATAATGCCATCTTTAGTTTTGAATCCCAAGCCCTTTTATTTTTATCTACTATCCTTTTGATGATTTTCATGAGGCTTTTGTTACTTGACTCTGCTTGACCATTTCCCTGTGGATGATATGGTGATGCATATGACAAACTAATCCCATATTTGTTGCAAAAATCAACAAATTCACCAGATCTGAAGCACATAGCATTGTCTATGACCACTTTGACTAGCACTCCAAATCTGATAATAATGTGTTCCAGAATGAAATCCATCACCACCTTGCTTGTAGCTTTCCTAGTTGGAATGGCTTGAATCCATTTGGTAAAATAGTCAGTAGCAACCAAAATCCAACTATGTGCTCCACTTGACTTTTCTGAGATTTCCCCTATAAAGTCAATTCCCCATTGCTGAAATGGAGCCTCCACAGTTACAATTCTAAGGGGTAGCACACCTTCATACTTGAGTTTTCCTAAAAACCTTTGGCAGGAATCACCTCTTTACCAACTTTTGTGCATCTGAGAAAAGAGTTGGCCACCAATAGCCTACTCTAAGAATTTTGTGAGCTGTGGTTTTGGCAGTGTAATGTCCACCCCACACCCCTTTGTACATGTCACTTAGAATGCCAGTAGCCTGATTTTCATCCACACATCTGAGTAAGACACCATCAGGATTCTTCCAATACAACTCTCCTTGAAGAATAATGTATTTGATTGCATGTAGCTTCAAAGTCCTTTTCTGACTGTCACTTAAATGGGAAGGACAATTCAAATTCTACAAGTAATACATAATGTCCTTGTACCATTCAGATTCTGTCATGTTTACAACCTCACTCTGTACTACATTTACTTGGCATGCTTCTAGATTTGACTATGTCATCATTTTAGCCAAACCTTGTCCCCTTACCAACTTTGTGATTTGTATCTCAATGTTGAATTCCTACAACTTGTTTATCATCTGCATCTCCTTCCTGTTACTTCCTGCTGAGTGAAAATATCTTTAACTGTAGCATGAGGTACATATGCAACTATCTGAGAGCCTACTAAATATGCCCTGAAGCTCTTGATTGCTCTAACTACTTTTCCATAATATCATATTTTAACTCAATAGCCTACAATGACATGCTAAAGAAAGCAACAGGTTGCTCAAAACTCTCTTCATTTTTTTGTAATAAGCATGCAGCAACAGTGTGAAAAGAAGCAAATGAGAACAACTGAAATGGCTTAGAAAAATCAAGAGATTTTAGCACAGGAGCCATCTTTATAGCTTCTTTAATATTCTGAAATGATTTAGTTGCCTCATCTTCCCATTTGATAGTTGCACCCTTCTTCAACATTTTGGAAATATCTTTTGTAGTCTCTGCAAAGTTAGGAACAAGTCTTCTAACAAAATTAATTTGTCCAAAGAAGGACTGAACACCTTTCACATTTTTAGGCATTTGAATTTTATGAATTGCAGCAACCCTTTCAAGATCAATCTTGACTCCATCCTTGGAAACAATATGTCCCAAAAGCTTTCCTTCCACTACCCCAAAAGCACATTTCTTTGGGTTAAGCGAAATGCCATATTCCAATGCTCTAATAAAGATTTGTTCTAGGTGCATGCAATGTTGCTCTTCCCTTTTTGAATAAGCAGTTAAATCATCTTGATACACAGCCAAGATTGAATCAATCAATCCTACAAAAGTAACATCCATAGCTCTTTGAAATGCGGCACCTGCATTTGTTAGTCCAAATAGAATTCTAACATATACATATGTTCCCCATGGAGTGGTGAAGGTAGTTTTATATTGTTCAGATTCTTTTACCTTCACCTGTTGTATCTAGAAAACCCATCCATCATGGATAGAAGCTCGCAACCAATTACCTTTTGCAGCATAACCTCCATGTTAGGCAGTGGATAATTATCCTTTAAGGAAGACTCATTCAAATTTCTAAAGTCAACACAAAGTCATATGTCACCATTTTTCTTTCTAACTGGGACAAGATTGGACACCCAAGTTGAATGTCTGACAGGTACAATTATTCCAGCCTCCCTAAGCTTCACAAGTTCTTGCTGCATTTTTGGAGTCAGAGTTGGATTAATAGGTCTTTGTTTCTATCTGAATGGCTTAACTCCAGGCTTTAATGGGATCTCATGCTGAAATAAATCCTCTCTATAAGATTTTAGGTCCTCATATGACCAAGAAAAGACATGCTTATATCTTTTCAGTAATGCAATCAGCATACTTCTGATGTATGGTTTGAGTTGTTTGCCAATATATACCTTTTTGGGGGCATGAGATGTCCCCAAATTTATCTCCTCCAAATCATCCTTTTTTGTAGGAGATGCTTTTGAAATAAATTGGTCTCTATTGTCAAATGCTCTCTCTAAAGCAACTAACCCTCTAGGGATTTAATTTGTCTTAAGTTGAATCACTTCTTTCCGCAAAAGAGTTTCTTTTCCATCCACAACTTCCACAAAATTCTGAAAGTCAATTTCCTGATTCTCATATTCATCTATGCAATGCAGGAACCTCAACAAATCTTTATCATCATCAAATACTTGCCAACTACATATGTTTTCTGGTATTGCAGGTCTGATTTTAACCTCAACATTGGTAACATCAGACAGAGTGATATCATCTGGCCTTATGGCCACATTAGCTAAAAAATCTGCCATGACATTTTTTGATCTTTCTATCCAGTTTATTGAAAATGCATCAAACAATTCAATTGTATCCCAGACAACATGCTTATACCATTTTAACCTTTTATTTTTTGAAGCATACTTATCTCTAACTTGGGAAACAATTAACTCTGAATCTCCAAATACTTTTATCATCTTAATTCCATGCTTCGGAGCAACATTCAATCCTAGTAATAGAGCTTCATATTCCGCAATATTATTTATGCAGGCAAATTTTAATAGGAAAGAAAACTTTAGAAGCTTACTAGCTGGAGACAAAAACACAACTCCAGCACCAGAGCCTTCCTTTGAGCAAGCTCCATCAAAGTACATAGTCCATAGACCTTGTTGGTCAAGTTCCTGAATGCAAATATCTTTCTCCTTGTTTCCTTGATCATCTGATACAACTTTGAAATTCCCACAATCAGTATCCACAAAATAAATATGTTCCTCTGAATCTTGATCCTCGACTGTTTCTGATGACCTTTCTTCTCTGACCAGTTTGACGTCTTTGCCATTCATTGGAATCATGGCATACGATAGGTCTAGCTGCATACTTCCACCAATCAATGTTGCCCATCTCCTTGACAACATCATACCATATTGTGGCTTTATGTCAACCACTTTTATGTTCATTTTGTATGTCTTTTCTGGATATGCCACCAGTGTGAAGTCCACATCCTTCATGATTCCAATAACTAGTACCTCCCTAGCATCCATTGCGTAGCATTTTCCACATGCTTTATCTATCTTCAATCTAGCTTGTTGCATGATAGCCAGAGGCATGATATTTGTTGATGCTCTAGAGTCAAGCATACAATTCCTGATTACTTTTCCATTAATAACAAGGGAGACATAAAATGGTTCAACCTGTGAAGGGTATTTAGTCATGGTCACCCCCAGATAAACTTTAGGAACCTCATCCTCATCAATACACGTGGCTTGTTTCTTACCTTGACCCTCAACATTTTGCTCAGCTTGATAAGCTACTCCTGAAATTAAGGACAATGCTTTATTCCTGAACTCTTCAATTTTCATCAACTCCATCAATGGAATAGAGACCTTGATCTGGGACAGGGCTTGAGTTATGTCAAAAGGAGCATAATTTTGTATAACAATTGTAGCCTGATCCATGGTTTTATTTTTATTTTGAGATGATCCAGCTCTAATTTTCATGGCTTTCTGACTATCATCGATGGCCTGAGAGTTTTTTCTCTGATTCTCATTTTGGGGATCTTCACTTTGTGGTCTTTGAAAATGATGACCTATTTTTTGCTTAAAATTCTTCTTATTATTGTTCCAGTTCGTTTTATGTGGTTCAATTTCTTCATGATTATGCATCGGCTGATTTACAAAAGTGTCATCTGGTTGATGTGAATTACCAATCTGAGCCTTACCTCTAAGGTTATAGTTGCTTTTGACCTGAGCTACTGCTACAGATGTGAGAGCTCTAATTTCTTCATCAGAAGGCCTTCTCAAATTATTCAGAAAAATGTGTGAATCCTGAGCATAAGCATAGTTGTCTTCCTCATCCTCCTCACAAGATGTCTGCCGGTAGACATGAGTCCCATAACTCATATTTTCATTTGCATTATAGGAAGAAAACTCCCTATTTGTGGACAGCATATTTATATTATCATCCTCTACACAATGTGGCTCATTGCATTCATCACAAGCAACAACATTGTTATACAGAGATTGAGCGATCATACATTGCGATTACGAATGAGGCATTTGACATATTATGCACCATGGGGTGTCATCAACAATATTTATAGCCTTCTTCAAAGGATCAGGAGTTTCCCTTGCATTTTGGGCTCTTTGATTGGTGTTGTTGTTATGTGGGAAAATGGGTTTACCATTATGCCAATTAGTGTTATATGGCATATCATGTAATGATGGTCTCTTTTCTTGTCTCTGGTAAACCTACTTGTCAGGACCCATTCCCTTTTCATTTTTTGCAAGTCTGTAACTTAAGTCCTTAACAACAGTTGTCAATTTATCTAATTTATCCTTAGAAGTAGATGCATTACCTTGAGTATTTTGAGGCTTATTTGGATTTTGTAGAATCTTCACATCATCCCTTTTGTTTGTCTTACCAGATGCTTTCCTATTATTTTCAATATTTGTTGCAATCCTAAAAGCATCCCTAAGGCTATTTGGACCCTTATCTCTTAATCCATATGTTGTCTTAGCATCAAAAGCATTTATGTAGAGCACCACACACATTGGTTCATTAGGCCTCATATGGAAAGGTAGCTTGTTCAACACTTTAGTAAACCAGGCATTAAAATCTGCAACCTGCTCATTTGACTCCTTAGTGATACTAGTGAATTCATTTGCAAAAAAGCTTGGGTCAGTCTTGTCACCATATTGTTCTTTAAAAATCTATATGAAATCATCCCATGATGAGATACTCTGATCAGGCAGACTTTTATACCATTCTCTAGCTTCATCAATTAAGGATTGCATAAACAATTTCATGAAAACATCTTCATGCTCAACCTCAAAGTTGTCCATGACATTTTGGAAGGCCTTTAAATGATCCTCACTTGACACAACATTATTTCCTAAAAACTTTGGTACCTACGGCCTCACATGTTTGTCAATGGGATTAGGGTAACTAGGAATACCATAAAAAACAAGCTACCTAAATCTGTCCAGCTGCATAGGTTGCCTACCAAATTGATTTACATTAGCATTCCTATTTGCATTCTGATTTCTCACATTATTTAATGGTATCCTAACATTGTTTACATTCTGTCTCTGATCATTCTGTTGATACTGGACTTCATCTCTTTGCTAGTTTCCCAGCACATTTGCATTGTCAAGGGTAGGGACTGGATCATTCTGAGCAATTCTTAGAGCTTGCACCTTTTGTCTCATATCATCTCTTATCTTCACATCTTGTAAATATTCTAATTCAGCTCTTAAGCTTTTGATTTCTTCAGCTAACTGTTCATCTCTAGGCATGGAAGAAGATGGTCCCATTCCATTTTGGTTATATCATCCCTTGGGGATTCAGCTTCTTCAAATCTGTCAAGAGAATCTAGGAAGGGGCGTTCTTGAAACACCTCTAATCTCATTCTCAATCCACCACCCTGTTGTCTCTCATATACATCCTAGACTTGAGCCTCTGTATTTGAAAAATAGGGTGGTTGCTCTGAAGATCTTGGATTATTTTGATTACTATCACGATTTTTGGGGCTGGGAGAACCTTCTTGGCATGCCTGAACAGTCCCTTTTCTCCTGTACATCATTCTTATGGGCAATTCTTCAAACAAAGGGTTATGCAGGGATCTTCTCACTTGCATACAAATTTTTACTTTACCGGTTGGGAGATTTGTTCGGAGTTGCCACCTGCAACTAGGAATTATTTTCTTTTAAACCAGGGTTCTTACTCAAACTTCCCCAGCGGAGTTGCCAAATCTGTTGGTTCTTTTTCCCGACTAGACTCTTCCCAGTTATCCCTACAAGGTAGCCATCATTGATCAATAGGATTTCTGGGCCAGAGGCCAACAGTACAGGAGATAAACTCTATAAATATCTCCTCCTCTTCTTTAGGCTCTACAAAACCAAGGGGGGTATTCCCTACTCAACATCTGTAACATATGCCTGTGAAGTTGCTTGGATGTTGACACAAAGCAGATAAATCCTCTCTTATACAGACCAAAACTGTGAAATAAGTGCAAAGGGGCTAGCTTTGGGCCTATGCTCAGTTGTGAATTAGAGGATTTTGGTCCTACAAACTACTTCTGATGTCCTAAAAGGTTGTATTATAGTTTGAGTTTGATTTTTGGTATTTGGATACAAAACTAGGACCTTGGTTGTAACCTCAATACAAGACCAGATCGGTGCCTATCTCAGGGCTCAGAGTCAATAGACATACACATGTGAATGTACACATAAACTTGGATCAATGACTGGGTTTCAAGGGGATCGTTTAGTATCTACCTTACAGATACTTCCTAAGACTGAGTATTCAGTTATCTCTACTTACAAAATACTCACTATAATATATTCTTCCCAACACTCAACCTAAAACATATAGTCTACTCCTTGAGCAGAAGTAAAAGATCAAGCATTCAATATATCAAACCCATATTCTAGAACCTTAAACACCCCTTAGCTGTTTAGATTCAGGAGAAGAACACATTCAATTTGGAGACAAATAACAGAATACATGCAATGAAGCATTACTCATATAAAACAACATGAAACCAGTAAACTTATGCATAAAACATACAACATGAGATTCATAAACTCACAAGACACCCAGAATAGAGCCACCAATGAAGTTGTATTTTATTACAGCACCAAAATTTGTCCAGTTTTCAACAACCAAAACAAATGAGTAACACAGTCCCTCATATACAACAGGGAAGTGTACCCAACAATTAATTACAAGGCAATTCAAAAATTGCCATATATAATGCATTAAAAATGGCACCCAAAATACAGAATGCAACATGTAGAGGAAGAGGAAGAGCAAGTGAAATCAGGATGCATGCAGCTGTTTGATAATTCTCCATTAAATTCAGGTGGTTGGCCAGTCGATCATCAGCCCATACCTCTAAGTTTCACCATTACTGGCCCAGCTACCTGCTACTTCTTGGAATACAACGATCACATGTTCTTTGAAATTTTTTCCCCGCCAAGACCTGTGGTCTCAAATTGAATAGGTGATCTGCTGGCCAATGAGATCATGCCACGCAGGCGTTTCCTATTGATTGCTGACTTTTCAAATCTGTGAGAACAAATTGTCCCACATTCGCCCTGTAGTGACCCTTCTAATATTTTATATATATGATCACACCTAGAGATAATCGTCAGTGATTTTGCTCCCGACGATGCCACCCTAAACCTCATCGGAGTAGCCCAAACTATTGGAGAAACACTCCTCACCTGCACCGACATCACCCATCACACCGACCGCCACACCTGTCAGCAAGACCTGCGCCATCGATGAACCTCCTTACTCAACATCTGATACGCCGATACAGCCTAATCGGCGAGAAAACCACCGTCGGCCCAATGCTCCATTGACTGCCTGACACACCCTGTCACTCCAACAGGATTTCCCTCATCGGATGAACCACCACAATCAACAAGACATCCAAAAGCCCAACCGATAACCCAACTTACACCAAACACCATGCGATCGGGAAGACAAAAAGCATCGCTGAGACAACACAACCCCCCACCGAGAAGCATTAGTCACACTGAAGACCCACCTTGCAAATCCCATCGGCAATTAGAGAAACTCAAAACTCAGCTCTCGATATACAAGGTCTCACCGATGACCACACTCGAACCATTTTGTCAGCTAGACCCCACATAGTCAAAGCGACATCTTTACCACACGCCGACGAAGATAGTCATGCCGATGACCAAACTGCACATACCCGAACTCAATCGGCCCATCGGCGGAGCCCCAAACTTAACTGCTGATGGTAGCTATCATGCCGACCCAAAGATCAAACCACTTTTAAACAACATGATCGATGAGACCGAAGCCCACTTCCGCCGATAAGTCATTAGAAAACCTTAGGGTCTGAGATGAAAAATGTCCATTAACTTTTGCTTAAAACCCTAACTCCATGTGGGCACCACCAAACATATCATAGAATTCCCTCGAACTTGTGAGTTCAGAATGATATCATTCTTGGTATACATGGTGGCAAAGCAACCCAGCTTTACCAGGTTGAACTTCATAGGTTCCTCACAAAATTCCAAGATATTCAAACTCTATCCTCAGTAGGAGTTCTCATATTCCCTAAGGCATTTCCATCAGGTCAATGATGCATTTTTATGTATATAGTACGTGACTTGGACAATCAAATGCATGTGTGCATTTTAAAGGAGGCGAGGGTTGTAATCTCAGATTGGATGGATTGGTTCATACAGTTCCACACATTTTCATACATCTGAGTGTATGGGTTCACATCATATCCATACATGCTCTCGAGGTATCCTTCCAACGAGGTGGTGTTCATGGAGTTCCTTCGTCAAAGATTAGAAGTTCACACTTTTCTACGTAGAAGGCATAAGCATGGAGTTGGTTTTCCTATACAACTCAGTATTTACAAGTACAAATCAGTCATTGATGCTAAGATAATTGGATAAGAGATGGCTAGATTTAGCCTCAAGAATTTCAAGGAAAAGTGCACCTATGACCCCAAGGAGGTGATGAAGTCTAGGGTTGGTGGAAAGTTTGCTCATATGCCTACCATTGAGGATTATTGGGCTAATTGCGAGGATGAGTTCGATGTTCACCGGTGGAGTTACATTTGCTTCACATTGGAGCAAATACTGGTTTTCCTAGATGAGGATGTTAAGGCTTGGAGGAGGAGAATAGTGTTCTTTCTCCTAAATTCATTAAGGAGAAAATTGATCAAGGCCCTTTGCCACAGATAGATTGGTCCATTAAGGAATCAGTCTCTATCACTGATAGCACTCACATAATTGTGAAGTGCAGTTGGATGTTCCTCAATGCTCATAGGGAAAAGAGAGCCAAAGTCTACAAGGACAAAACCACTACAGTGGAGTCACCATCTTCTTCTTCTCGCTTGGTGACATGATTGAAATAAAAGATAATAGGTGAGAAGACCAAGGAGGTTGACATTCCTAAGAAAGAACCCCCGAGGGTGATCTAGAAAGTTAGAACTCATTCCACGGCACCAATTCAATAGAAACCAAATACAATCAATTTATCATCAGTAGAATTGAGTTTGCCTACCACTTCCTCTTCTACTTCTACTTCTACTTCTTCTTCTTCTTCTTCTTCTTTTGATGAGGATTCATCATTATCATCAATGGTGCATGAGCCACATGAGTCTCCTATACTTAATACTTTGACACCTTTTGACTTGTTAGGATTAAGGTCTCATCAACCTTGTAAATCCTATGTAATCAATTACTCCTAATATTATTTTTAAATCACCCATAAGGGATGAAAGGTTTCACTAGCAGTTATCTTGTTTCTGTTGGCAACATAGGCAAGAGACACTGCTCTGATGAATGTTGATTTTTGTCATTGATGGAAACAAGGCAAAGAGATTCTACCGTCATGGCAAAGAGACTTTAGTCCAAACGAATAAATGTCCAAGTATGGGTAGTATACATTATACAGAGTATGTGACAGTGTTTGTGAAGGTATCCCTCTACAGTTAAAGACTTTTGTATGTAGTTCAAGCATGTTGTTCATAGCTACCTATAGATCACATGATCCAATGTTCAAGTCTTGACTTCCTCCAGAAGTCATATGGTGAAATATCTAAGTTCGGGTGAATAGAGTCAAGTCTGGAATAGTGCACAGTACCAGAGTAAAAGGGTCCACATTCCTCCACTGTGGCATATTTTTTCTTACAGTTCTAAGGTCTAAATCTAGATTTAGACCTTCTAAAGTTCCTTTGATCACATTCTACAAGTTGTTCTTTATCAGCTTCCAGTTTGATAGTATTTCACTGTGACAGAGCCATAGTTCCAAGATCCACATTTTGCTATAAAGGACTATTATGTCATGTGGATCTGAAGGTGTGTTAAAAGATTAATGATGAATGTTGGATACAATTTTTTAGAGTCTCATATGGTCCGTAGTGGAAATCATGATGTGACAGTTGAATTGGTTAAGTGTATTCTTAAGGGACAAGCCAACAAGCAGGTTAGATCCATATGCGGAGAAGATATATTGTTTGAACAATAAATCTATGTGGTTTAATGATTGGTGCTGACCTATATGAAGATTATTGTATACTTGTTTGGGTCCGCATTGTTGTTTGTGCACAAGATCAAGCCGACAAGGTATAACACTTGTATGCACGTTTCATGTCTAGCTGGCCAACTTGATTGTGAGATGAATCTCATTGTAGATATATATATTTGTTGGATCTTAGTATTGGATGTATGGAGGTGTGGGAATAGAGTGAGAATTTGATGTGTCCATGATCTAAAGTAGTTTGTAGAGTAGAAAAAGATAATAAGGGCATAAAATTGAGTATATGTAGCAAAGCAGAAAAGCAGGGCAGAAATAATGAAGACTTTTGAATTTGTGTATTGAACCTTAATGGAAAGTTGTAATCTAGCATATGGTAGATGCATTTGCAATAGTTCACTACTGGCAGTGAGCCAACTTTCTTCTCTCTTCTATTCTTCCTTTTCAGTGGACAGTGAGTTCACTTGGACAATGAGTCCACTTGCAGTGAGCATTTCTTTGGGTAGTGAGCCCCATGGCAATGAGCCTTATGTAATCCAGTATTGCTATCGTAATATATTGTGAGCTAACACTCACCATGGTTTTTCCCTTTTTGGGTTTTCCATGTAAAATTCTTGGTGTCTATGTGTTATGAATTTGTGGCTACTCTTCTTGTGTTTGCTTTCATGTTATTGAATTTGGTAAATGGATTAATAAATGTGTGAATGAAAAGTTTTTCATAATACTGATTCATCCCCCCCCCCCTCTTAGTATTCTTTGTATTCAACAATTGGTATCAGAGCAAGGTTCCCTGGAAGAGGCTTAACAACTTGAGGAAGATCTGGGATAGTGTACTCATGGCAGCAAGAAAATTTGGGAACTACTCATATGAGAGCAATGATGAACTAAAAGTAGCTCTTATCAATTTTGAAAAATCTGAAGTAGAAATCAGGGATCTAAAGGCTAATGTCCAAGAAGCTGATGAATGCATCCTAAAGCTGAGGGAACACGTCAAGAAGTTTAAAAAGAAAAGCAAGAAGTTAAGTGATCAATTGAATGAAGCACATGAAACTCTAAATGATTTAACTTTGGAAGTTGAAGAGAAAGAGGAGGTTGAAATGCATCTGAATCAAGTTGTAAAGGATAAGTCTGAGGAATGTGAAAAGTTGGCAAAAGAGGTATTACTTTTGAAATATGATCTGGAAGCAGCAAATAACTATAAAGAAAAATTCAAAATAAACTCTTCAAAGCTTGAGGAGTTGATTGAAAGCCAGAAGAGTCCAAATGACAAGCAAGGCTTGGGATTTGAGAAAGGAGAAAGTTCAAAATCAAGTCAAGCAAACATTGAGATGAAGCAAAACAAAGGCAACCAATTCTAAAATCAAAGAAGAAGACCTAGAAGACCTTCGGTCAGGTAGCCAAATGCTCAAAGGTACCCATCTTTCAATGGCCATTGTTTCAATTGCAATAAGTTTGGTCATAAGGCTACTCAGTGTAGGAGTGGAATGAATCAGAATGTTGCATCATTCTCTGGTCAATGTTTCAATTACAAGAAAATTGGTCATAGATCAAATGAATGCAGAAGTCTGGTAAGGAATGGTTTTAACAATGCAAGGAATACTCAATCCTTCAATGGAAAGTGTTTTGCATGCAATAGATTTGGGCATATGGTTAATCAATCCAGATCAAGAACAAATTTAATCAATAGAAGGAATCAAGGATAGAGGAATGTGGTATGCTACACTTGCAATAAGTTTGGACACATTGCAAGATTCTGTAGATCCAAGAATGAGAAAAGAGACTACCCTACAAAGAAGAGGAAAAAAGAGCAGAGAGAGGATAAAGGTAAGAATAAAATTGATCCAGTGGAAATCAAAAAGGAAATGAGCATGGTCTGGAGTAAGAAGGATGTGAATTATTCAGGGATGCGCACCAGTCTCTGGTGCAGACACTTCCTCTGGGAAGTAGATTGAGAGCTCTGGCATAGGGGGAGCTGTAATGAAAATCCTAATCCCCTAGCCAGTTAGTTAGTGCTGAAAACTGGCACGAAGATATGATGTGAAGCTTCATATGATAGATCTTCAGAAAGAAATTCCAAAAGAAAAGGATTGAATGTGAAACATTGCAGAGCAATCCTAATCAACTATATTCTACAGAGATATGATTGACAACTTTTTAAAAAGGGGCATTTATGGCGATTAGGTCAAGGCAAATCAAGGGTTAAAAAGGAACTCATTCAACATACAATTCACTTTGCATTCGAGCTATCAAGTTGAAAAGGAATCCTAAGTGACATCAAAAATTTCTACAGATTCAAAACAATTCAAAGCAATTTCACAAGAAGGAAACCCTAATTCAGCAAAAGAGGTATTTACAGCTTGAAAAGCCTACTGTGAAGTTTGAATTATTCCAGGAAAATGTTTACTCCTCAAGTAATCGAGATAACTGAAAAGCCTTGCCCAAAGTTTGAAAAACATTTCTTCAAATCACTGGAAAATGATTCTGTAGGAGTACTCTCAATTACTCCACATGGAGTTATGCATATGGAAGATGTTAGGGCATATATTCATACCAATCTAGAGGAATATGATCATATGAATCTAGGAAAACTGTACTTGGATGAACTAACCATTGTTGATGTTGTGTTGAAAGATGAATATAAATTTCTAGGAGAAAAGAAATTAGACACCTGGTTGGATTTTCCCACAATCCCAAATGATACATGGGTCAAGTTTATTCTAAACAGAATTCATGATGAGTTTCTATGGCTTGATGAACTATAAATGATACCTAAAGAAGCTATCAAAGTTGTAACTAGTATGAGTTCCTCTAGGAGGGTTCCAAGTTCAAAGAAAATAAAGAACAACTTGGTAATACAGCTGTCATGAGCCAATTTTGATAAGAAAGCCCTCACGGTAAATGATATTAAGGATCCAGTCATCAAATTTGCATCAATGATTATTGGGTACAAAATATACTTTTCCAACAAGGAAAATTCTCTGTCTACACCAGCTATATACATAGCATATGACATGATAAAAAACAATACAGATTATGATCTATGTGAATTGCTTTGGAGTGAACTAATGGAGAATTTGAAAAGAACAAAAGAGACTAATCATCCTTTCAAATATGGAACATTGATCACTTGTCTACTATTCTACTTCCTGAGAGAGCTACCTGGCTTGGGAAACATTGTTTGGCTTGATCACACACCAATAGCCACTCAAATAAGAAATCACTTTTAGAGTTTGGGAAATGCAGACAAGCAGAATGAAATTTTATGGGGATACTTCAAGAACTTTCAAAAGAAAATGTTATGTAGAATCCAGATACCTAAAAATGTAGTGATGAAGTATAATAAGGACATTGTATTCATGGTAGACAAAGACAAATGCTTCATGGAAGCTGTGGAACCAAGAACTATATGGGTCCTGTATGAAGTTGCAGAAGATGTTTTGACTGAATGAGCTGATATACTACTGAGCAAACTGAAAGATCTCAAAGAGGGTAGATTTGGGACATTCTCAGAATTACACTCCAGAATGTCTATGAAACATAAGAAATCAGAGAAAACATCAGATGAACAAACAAGTGAGGAAAAAACCAAAACAAGGGGATCAAAGTCCATAAGCACTTAGGTAGAATGGACATCAAATACTCCAGAAAGGAAAGATGAGAGATTTAAAATGGAAAAACCAGCATCTAGCCCCAGAGAAAGAACAAGGGCCTCATCCATTGCAGGAGCCACAACTGAAGTAGAAAAAGAAAAGGTAGCAGAAGAAAAGAAAAGAAAGAGAATTACACTTAGTGAAGAACAAGTGGCAAGAGACACTGCTACAAATCAAGTTCCAATTGATTATGCTAGAAAACTTTTGGAAAAGCAACAAAAAACACAAATCTTAGATTTACCTGAGTTTCTATAAGGACCAATAAATCTAGATTTTATGTCTCTGGTGTAGAAATTCAAATTGGTATCAATTGTACAAGCTAAGGCTTAGAAAGAAATGTTGAAAACACATATACAGGACAATGAACTCATTGATGAAACATTCAGTATTCTGGAGAAGCTGATAGTCTCATACCCGAAAGATACATCAGTATCATCAACTGATCAACTTAAAGGTCTAATGAATTTTGTAAGTACTCACTTTGAATCCTTTGAAAGTCTGCTGACATTAAGGTTAGAAAGGAATTTGAAGACAAAAGATTAGTAGAGTTAAAAACCAAGTTAGATAGTGACAAAGTTCTGTTAGAAAATAGTATCAAGAATATGGAGAATGCAATCCAGGAAGCCTGTGATATATACAAATTTTGTTTGTCATGGCTTGAGACCACTAAGGAAATAGATGAGAAGATCAAAAGCATGGAGCTTCAATTAGAAAATACTTCCAAGACCTTTGATCCAGCAGTTGACTCAATTAGCAACACAAAAATACAAGTTGAAAATATTCAAAACAACATAAGTAGTCTGCTCAATAGACAGGAAGAAATTAAAAACAAAATGTGCTAGCTGAGAAGGATGATAAACCCTAAAATTGAGTTTATGACGAGTTTAGTTGTAGAATCCTTAAAGGTTTAGGAAATAAATGACATGCCTATTAGAATGTAGAAGGCACAATATTTGGTACTCCAAGTAAATGAGAACATCCAAACCTTGAATAGTGCTAAGAGTAAGTGGGTTGGAGAATTAACACAATTAAAGATTGTGTACAATGATATCCTTTCACTTGCAAAAAACTGATTTGACAGGTTGCACCTATACATATGCAATAGAGTATGATAGTTTTTGCAGTTTTGACACAATTTTGACTCATGTACATACACCTTTGCCATTGATGTCAAAGGGGGAGAAGAAGACAAGTAAAAATTGGGCAAACATCTAAGGGGGAGAAGAAAAATAGAGTGTATATAGTAAGGAGGAGTAGATAAGCATTTTTCACTAAGTGTTGCTATCAATGCCAAAGGGGGAGATTGTTGGCAACATAGGCAAGAGACACTGCTCTGATGAATGTTGATTGTTGTCATTGATGGCAACAAGGCAAAGAGATTCTACTAGCATGGCAAAGAGACTTTACTCTAGACGAATAAATGTCCAAGTATGGGTAGTATACATTATACAGAGTATGTGACAATGTTTGTGAAGGTATCCCTTCGCAGTTAAAGACTTTTGTATGCAGCTCAGGTATGTTGTTCATAGCTACCTATAGATCACATGATCCAGTGTTCAAGTCCTGACTTCCTTCGGAAGTCATATGGTGAAATATCTAAGTCCAGGTGAACATAGTCAAGTCAAGAACAGTGCATAGTACCAGAGTAAAAGGGTCCGCATTCCTTTGCTGTGGCATATTTTTTTCTTGCAATTCTGAGGTAGCAAAGATACATATCATGACTACCTAAATCTAGATTTAGACCTTCTGAAGTTCCTTTGATCACATTCTACAAGTTGTTCTTTATCAGCTTCCAGTTTGACAATATTTCACTGTGACAGAGCAACAATTCCAAGTTCTGTATTTTGCTATAAAGGACTATTATGTCATGTGGATCTGAAGGTATGTTAAAAGATCAATGATGAATGTTGGATATAGTTTTTTAGAGTCTCATATGGTCCGCAGTGTAAATCATGATATGACAGTTGAATTGGTTAAGTGTATTCTTAAGGGACAAGCTGACAGGCATGTTAGATCCATATGCGGAGAAGATATATTGTTTGAATAATAAATCTAAGTGGTTGAATGATTGGTGCCGACCTATATGAAGATTATTGTATACTTGTTTAGGTCCACATTGTTGTTTGTGCACAAGATCAAACCGATAAGGTATAACACTTGTATACATGTTTCATGTTTGGCTGGCTGACCTAATTGTGAGATGAATCTCATTGTGGATATATATATTTGATGGATCTTGGTATTGGATGTATGGAGGTGTGGGAATAGAGTGTGAATTCGATGTGTGCATGATCTAAAGTAGTTTGCAGAGAAGAAAAAGACAATAAGGGCAGAAAACAGAGTATATGTAGCAGAGCAGAAAAGTAGGGCAAAAATAATGAAGACTTTCAAATCTATGTATTGAATCTTCAATGGAATTGTAATCCAACATATGGTAGATGCATTTGCAATAGTTCACTACTGGCAGTGAGCCAACTTTCTTCTCTCTTCTATTCTTCCTTTTCAGTGGACAGTGAGTCCACCTACAGTGAGCATTTCTTTGGATAGTGAGCCCCATGGCAGTGAGACTTATGTAATCTGGTATTACTATCATAATATATTATGAGCTAACACTCACCGTGGTTTTTCCCTTTTTGGGTTTTCTACGTAAAATTCTTGGTGTCTATGTGTTATGAATTTGTGGCTTCTCTTCTTGTGTTTACTTTGCTTTCATGTTATTGAATTTGGTAAATGGATTCATAAATGTGTGAATGAAAAGTTTTTAAGAATACTAATTCACCCCCCTCTCAGTATTCTTTGTATTCAACAGTTTCAACTGCATGTTTATATCTAGTCCTTGACGCTAACTCGTCCATGACGGGGGGTTACAGGGGGTTTTCCCCCTGCAAGGGGTCTGGAGGGATCATCCCCCCAACGAGGGGTCCCTAGGCCACGCGCCCCGATGGGGGTCCAAGGGTAACACCCCCAAAACCACATTTTATTTATATTTTATCACTGTAAATCTAGACCATTCATCATTAGGTCATAGATTTGACAGTTGATATTATGTCAGTTTTCTTGCCCTAGAAGGCCACCCCCTTTTATAAAGATATTTGTACTGTGTTTTTATTAGAGTTGAGAGTAATAGGCATTGCTGGATTGAAGACTGAAGAAGGAGAGGAAGTGCATGTATTGTAATCTCATATTTGAAGATAATATGACTTGGAGCCTCTTTTCTTGGAGTTTTTTACTCGAAAGGGTTTTCTCCACATTACATAATGTGTTATGTGTTCAGTTCTTAATGCATGTTATTTCTGTGTAGTGGGTTTTATTTATGTTGTAATCTCCATTGATTCTACGTTGTTTAAAGAACATAAATAATGTTTGAATTAGATTTCTATTGTGTGGTTTGCACCTTCATTTTTAATAGACTCATCAGGAGTCAAGGAGACTGAGGTTGAGCCAGAGATTGAGCCAAAAGGGGCACTTGAGATAGAGCCTATACTTGATCTAGAAGTTGAGGTAGAATCCTAGCTAGAACCAGAGCCTAAAATGGCTACTCCCACTTGGTTGTGTATGGTGATTAGAGAGAAGAAGAGAAGGCCTTAATATTAGATAGATTTCAGTGCTCTTGCGAGATCATACAGAGAGCCCTTTGCAAAGAAACTAAAGAAACAGTCAAGGATTTTGAGGACTCCTGAGGGTGACATGATTTTAGAGACTACCATTCCTCCTCAAGATAAGATGGCGGTGGATGTAGAGCTTGATAATTTTCAGATCATCAAGGCCAACTTGGGTAGAAGCACTCGACATGCTGCAGTGAACATATTGGAGGTTGCCACTGATACTTTAAGAGATAGAATGCTGAAAGATGGAGAGGACAAGGTTGCCCTCAAAGAAGAAAACAAATAGTTGCGGCAATACATTTCTCAACTTTTGCATGCTCCTACACATCCTTCTCTTCTCTTGCTTTAGGTAATGGAGTCTTCTGATGATCAGAGGCAATTGAGCTAGTTGGTGGTGTACGGAAAGCATACAAAGGACTGGATAGAAGACTTCATAGTGAAGGGTGTAGAATTTCTTGCGAAGTTGACCGCAACAGTGGCGAGTTCTAAGGATACTCTCCTTGGGATTGATAGCATGATGGAGTGCATGATAGAGATGGCGTCTATCTATGATAGGATTTTGGTGAGGTTGCAAACTCTTGCCATGAGGCCCACGATAGCAGAGTAGATATCCATTGTCTTTTCATGGACACATCAGTACTCCTTTTCATTCATATCTCAAAGAACATAGCCTCAGAGATGGCTACATGGAAGGAGAAACTTCTCAATATTCAGAAGTATGTGATTGATTTCATTTAGCGCGTCCCTTGTAGGTACTTCACCGATGAAGGTATAAATTGTCTTCTGCATGAATTGTAGAATGAGTTTGTACGGTTGATCTATGAGAGGTTTTTTGGAGATCCTCATGTAACAAAGATGTACATTTTGGCTGAAATCATAGTAAAATTTGATAAGGCTGAAAAAAAGTATATGGATTTGTTAAAGACAATAGAAGATGTAAGTATCAGCATGTAGATGAAGACTGTTCACCTTTACTCCATCATTATTCCAGATGAGGCTAAAGTTGATGAATTTGAGTGAAATCTCAATTCTCAGACTTAGCCATTTTTTAGTGTTTACAGGAAAATCTATTTTGAGCAACTGGAGGGATTTCCAAAGCAGTTTCTATTTTGAGAACTGACTTTGCTTTTCAAAGATAAATTTATTTTTAGATCTATTTTGGAAGTCATGCAAAATATCTATTTGTGGAACTCCTTTTTGTAATAACATGCAAGTTCAGTTAATTGAATTGCATGAGACTTATTTTATATTTTTAAATGCTAATAAGCCCACATGCTTGCGTGCAGCATTAGGGTTAGGTTGAAGAGTATTAGTTTAGCTCTTCTTTTCTATTTCATGCACCTTTTGTTTTAGGGTATAAATAAGTGTATTCTACACACTTTATTTCTTAATGGTAAATGTTGAAGCTTTTATTGCTCTCATTTTATTGTTTTATTGTGTTGTGTAGTTTATTACTTTGAGAATAAATATATGCTTTATCTTTATGCAAGTTTTGTATTATAGAGGTTGAAAGTGGATGTTTGTGATTTTATGCATAATCATTCGTCTTTTATCCTCCTTTGTTCTTTGTGTTTCCTTTCAAATTAGCTCACCTATGTTCATTTGTTTCCTTCAATCTCTAGATTTAATTGAAGGAAGCAAAAGTATCTTTTTAGATTAAGTTGTTCTTTTGTAGTACTTGGAAAACTTCTTATAGGATTACATAAGAGCTTGAATTCCCTTGTTCTTGTGCCTCTGAGAAAATAAAAAGATAGGTTATTTGTATTGTCTTTTAAAATTTCTTGTTTGAGGGAGCTTCCCCTCCCAATTCAAAGAATAGTTTAACTATACATGTTGTTCCATTTTATGTTGTACTAAAAACCTGTGCAAATTAAAATGCAAACAAAACTATATGTTGCATCTAGAGAAAGTTTTTGAGAGATGCAGGGAGTTTGTGGTGTCTCAGAACCCCAAAAAATGTATTTTTGTTGTTTCTTAGGGAAAGCTTCTAGGCCATTTGGTGTCAAAAGATGGGATGTCCATAGATCCAGAAAGAACTTCAGCTCTTCTTTCTCTTCCTCTGCCTGCTCATAAAAAAACTCTGCAGTCTTTTCTGGGGTAGATTAACTTTGTTAGGAAATTCATTTCTAACTGTGTTGGTTTGGTCAAAGCACTGATCCTTATGCTTCAAAAGGATGTTGTTTTTAGGTGGACTAAGGAGGGGAAGGATGGTTTTGAGAAGATAAAGGAAGAAATACTAGTAATGAAATACTAGCTATTCTTTGTCAAGTATAGTCCCATGGACATGTTACCCAATTTTGTTTTCAAGCTCAATCAAGTGGAGCTGGTTAAGTTTGATAGTTTTAAATGGTACATGTCTGTTATTAATGTGTGTTTAGCAAAGAGAAAAATGCCATAAAAGAACTTCAATTAAATGCAATTATTTACAATCAAGAAGAACCATACAACATTGCATATTTTGAAAGGCTTTTTCATTATTTATGAATGTCAAATGAAATGCTCCCACACAAGCCATAGGAGTAACTGAAATTGGAAACATAAAAGTAAATTTTACTTTTGAAAACAATGAAATACATTAGAAAAGAAAGGGGATCCATCATTGCCCGCAAATGATGAATCCCGTGGTTGAGCCGGCTGCTATCTTCCTCCATCTGTTTGAGCTCCAGTGTATCTGGAAAATAGTTTTTGTTAATGCTTAAGGTCCCAAATATTTTCATACATAATTAGAATTATCAAAAGTACCATCTACTTTTATGTAGAAGCAACATTAGTCATTAGATATCAGCATAAGAGAAGTCAGAATGAGCAGACATAAGTGCTACATCAGAAAGAGATAGATCCATACAAGTAACCCCACATCATGAATCAAATATATGTTTCATATGCTAACATGTTTTCTTTCTGTGCAGGTATATAAGAAATCAGTTTGCTAATCCATCTTTTATAAAATAAGCATGTGGAGAAAATCGGCTCCCATAAGGGTCGAGCCCAGCATGCTCAGAGCAATGACATTAATGCAGAAATATCCAAGATGCATGACTTTTTCAACCACAATGAACGATCAATCACAATGGAACAGCAAATAGAACGGTCATGTTATGAAAAATAGCCAAGGCATTTAAAGATGACAAGTACTTTTCCATTCTTTGTCATGAGTGAAGTGTGATATTATTAAAAAACAATTCAAGATAGTCCATGTGAGTCAAGTACATTGAAGGATATAAAGCACAATAGTAGAGTGACTTGCATCATGAACACCAAGTACCAGAGGTACAAATGACATCTATTATATGCTACATTACATTCTTATTACTGCCATATCTCATTAACATGATAAGCCATATTATGAAGAGCAAAGAGAGTGATCAGTTTTGCTACAGGAGATCAGTTTTGCTACAGGAAAAGTGTTGCTATAGGAAATAGAAACATTCATGTTTCTACGGAGATAAAACTGAAATAATGAATCGCATAATGCCATATCAAGATGGCAGCAACAAAAGACGCATGGTGGAACAGCTTATAGGCAGCAAGGGAGTTCACCTTGTGCATTAACAGTTAACTAAATAAACAACAGAGTCTTCAAAGAGGAGTCAAATGAAATAACATAAGCTTATATATCTTGTCCATATATAGGAGAAGTAAACAAAGAACAACTGGTATTTCATTACTTATCAAGTGGATTTACCTGGAACAAGAGCAAAGTTTTTATCAAAGTGATCAAGACATCCAAAGATGACAAATGGTTTGTTGGAAGAGAATTGATTACCGTTGGTTTTTCATCAAATACAGTTATAGTTGTGCTTATGTTTTATACCTTGGGAGTTGAATCAGATCATGAAATGATGCAAATGATAGGTAATGCAATCAGTGATCCTAAGAAAAGTGAGTTATTAATGTCATCAATTTATAAGACAGAAAGCAAGATAAAATTGTATTATGAGTCTCATAGGAACAACCAAGTATTAATGACTAGTAAAATGTCTAAAAGGTAGCAAACAGTACACAGTAATAAAGAGATCAGTGCCAAATGCCTAAGTGGGACAACCACCAAAAGGATATGATCTAAGTGCCATAAAAGATAAAATGCAGTGATATCATAAAGCGGACAACATCTAGGAATAGCTATAGAAGGTAATACATGAAGATTATTCAGATGGACATATTGTTTCTGCCATATGGACAGCAAGCTTTGTAAAAGGAAGTGTTAGAGTATAATTTCGGCTATGAAAGAAATGCCATACTCAAAGGGTGTGTGCTATATGGAGTGAAATGAAGAGGCTATAAACATTATATGTGAGAACACATTTGGTGCAAATTCATAAAGTGCAATGAGCTTATCTGTCACAGTGACAAGTGCATACATGGTTATACCAGTTCAAAAATTGCAAAGAGGAGCTTATATAGTACTTTCAATGTCATATGCATCTACAAGAGGAATCAAAAGGAGTAACATATATACACTTATTTCATTTTATAGCCTTCATAAGCCAAAATCCAGAGAGTTACTTGAGTTTTGTCATTACATACTGTAGTTAGAGCAACAAAGAAAATGAGACTGTAATCTCTCTCATAATGCCACGTCTCCTCCAAATCAGGCATTTATGACCTTATTGTATCAAATTTTGATCTAACAATGCATTGAAAATTCTCTTATTTGTGATTAAGGACTGTATCAGACATGAGTGACAATGATATCATGAGATGGTAGTAATGGTGTATGTCTTCAAGACAGTAATTTGATGACTAATTGTATTTGTGTTTCTTGCCAATGACAGTGATGGCATGAAGTGAAATAAGTGTGTTGATGTGCCTTGATTGCACAATGCTAATGTTTTGATAGTAAGGCAGGTGTTTTGGCAAAGAGCAGTGGCATCTTGGTGAAAATAGACTCCTAAATGAGAAAGTATCTCAATTTTTGTTTTTTCCTCTAGTACAGTGCCAATATCAAAATGCATCAATTTGTTCAAAGATAGAAGTGATAGAGCAGCAATCTTTTTGACTGTTTTCAAAGACAAAAAGGAATGAGCAAAACCAGATGCAAAAGAGGAACAATGTGCTTTTCCAGAAAAAAAAAAGAGGGGATATCCTTTCATATACAGAAATAAAAAGAGCCCAGTTTATTACTGCTGCCAGGGAGTTTTATTATTTTACAAACCCATATCATATTTTGCATGGTGAAGATCAATTACAAAAGAGATACAGGGGTCAAACCCTTTTGAGGTTTTTTAAGACAAAAACAAATACTCAAAAATGCATGTGTATGCATGGCCACATCCTTCAATACCAGAGGATGTCTTTCATGTTTTTTTTTACTTCTTGAAACTTATGTCGAGCTGGGATGGAGATCAATGTGAAATGATGATCAAAGGAAGGCAAGCACAGTAAGAATAAATAGTTTGAGCTCATGAGAGTTATTTTATGCATTTTCCCAGATTTGATGTTATTGTCTTCTACATATTGAAAATGATGAAAAGCCTAGTTCGAGCCATGAAAGTTGCAGCATAAAAATACATTTTCTTCATACAAAGTTGAAACTCACATTGTTTACATAGAGTTCAAATGCAGAGAAGTTTAGAGAGGTTTTCTTTTGTAGGTTTTTCATTCTTGTAGCATGGGTCGAGCTCGTTTGGAGCCAAAAAATGCATATGTAAAGGAAAAATTAAAGGTTTTTGAGCTCATTTCAAACACAAAATGCTCAGAACTGATATCAAAATCATGGCCAGTGAGAATCTGGAGAGGGTATTGTTACTATAGGCTGAATCCACTCATGGGTCGAGCTTAGTTTGAGCCAAAAATGCAGATACAAAGGGAAATCGAAAGTTTTTGAGCTCAGACAAAAAAAAAATACTCAAGAATGTCTATGTATACATGGCCGCGGCCTGTAGTGCCCTATTGAATCTTATCAATGAAGAGATCAAAAGAATGATGCAGTCTTCGAAAGGACAGAGAAAGCTTACCATTATGAAGAAACATATGCACATTGGGTCCGTGAGTTTTGTCTTTACATTGTCCCCAACGAGCTCAGACCAGTATATTCATGGCGGCATCAAAACAACAAAGAGAGCAAAGAGAATTCATCAAATACCATTTGGAATCCTGGCCTTGGAGGCCCAAAATTGACAAACAAGAGGTCAAAATCTCAGTAAAAGTGGCTTACCTTGCATTTTACTCAGAAAGTCTGCATCAAAACCCTCAGAGATCGACAAAAATGATTTATTTTTCTCTTCAAACCCTTCCTGTGGCGGCTGTCAAGCTTGGGCAACAGAAAGGTGAAATGCAAAATGAAAAGTTTTAGGTTTTTTCCTTCCTTTTCATTGATCGACCTAATTTACATTGTTTGTGGTTTTTTTTTTTACTTTTGTTTAAAAAATCTTTGATATCCTTTTGTGCCCGTGGTGAAGACCTTAGAGTCTTTTCAAACCTAATAATAATGCACAAGGGGCCTGTGATAATGCACTTCTGCCTTTCATTCTTTTTCAAAGTCAAAAAACATTATGAAAACATAAGGTCGAATGCCTTATTTTGTTAAGGTATGTGGGTTTTTGAAGTCATAAGGTGGGTGTGATGGTATATATAAGGCATTGTAATGTGTATAGGGAGGCATAAGGGTCACTTTAAAATGTATTGCATTAGACCTTATAGTCTGTATGATGTATGTTGTGAAATACATGTAGAATGCAAGGGAGATATAAGGAGTTACTAATTGTTTTAAATCTTTTAAAGATAAATGCATCCATTTTGCATGACCTTACAACTTACAACAATGTAAACAAAATGATAAAGTAATATATTTATAAATTACTTTATTATTTTGGTCACAAAGTTGTAAAGTCAAAATAGAGCAAAATTGTAACTGCAAGATGAGGATGCATTAATGATGTGGTCAGTGAGGGTAGTTAAGTATTTATGTACAAATATCAAACATTTATGGATGCTATAGGAGAGGTTGGCAAACAAGTGGAGGAGTTATTGAGATATTTGACTTGATTTTTATGGCCTTAAAGAGCATTTAAAGGCATTTTCTAGTGCTTTTATGTTTAGTGATGACATGCCTTGACTTTTTCTTCATTGGGAACCCACTTTGGAGGACTTTAGACAGATATTTTGAAGGCTTTTATGAGATACACGACCATGGAGGTTTCTCATGCTTATCTTGTTACAACTACTTGGATAGTATATAGTCATTCATTTGACTCTTTGAAGAGGAGTTCTTTTTCATGTAAATTCTGGAGTTAGTGATTTTTCTGTAATCCTTACTCAGTTTGAGCATGTTTTTATAACCCCTTTGAGATATGAAATACAAAACAGACCTTGGATACCGTTGATAGTTAGGTTTTGTCTTCTTATTTATGCAGTACTGTGTATTACCAAGTATCTGATTAAGTCATTTGTGAGGTTCATTTTATCTCCTTGTGATTTTGTCTCATGTTTCAAATACCTTTCTACAAAAAAGTGTGTTTGTACAGGTTGTAAACTATGTCTTAAAACTGTATATGCCTTTTTAACTATGAATTTAGCTACCTTTTCAAAGGTTAATGCATTTAGGCCTCTTTGTGAAGTATTTTTGCAAATCATACAGTAATAGGATGTGCAGGTTTAGTTTCTGATGTCTATGGCCAAGTGTATGCAAATCTAAGTTCCATAAATCATATCAAATTTGGTGTATCACCCTTGCTCTCATTTTACAGTTTTACTTTTCATTTTTTAAGCATTCATTTTCCCTTTTCCTCTGCAAATCCAGTAGTTTCTAGGTGATAACCAGCTAGGAAGTTGGCCTTCTCTAGAGGTTCTTTCCATCACAGGTGACCCACAGGACTAGAAAGATCCCATGTTTCTCTAGATTGCCAAGTTCTGCAACTTAGCAAGGGTGCAAATCTAAGAGACAATAGTTTTTGGCACGCTCGGTGGGACGATGAACTGTTCTTTTAGTCTAGAATTAGAAGATTATGTTGTTGTTTGGTGTGTACAGTAGTATTTTTAGTCTTTAGGAGATATACTTTAGCATACCCAGTGACTCTGAGCTTTGGTTTAGTAGAATCAGTGTATTTCATCTTATGAAAAGGATATAAACTAGAAGTAGTCTTTCATGCTTTGAGTATTTGCAATTATCCCCACCTAGGAGAAGAGGGATAACAACTAAGAAACCCAAGACAAATCATGTTTATTCTAAGAGAGCCAAGTCTACTCCTCCTACTATTAGAACTCATATTGCCCCAAGAATCCCAGTTACAATGATTCTTGCAGCTAGAAATTAGTCGTTTGTTGTATTCAACCAAGGCAGCCCACTGAATTTGGCTTAGCATAATGATATTCCTGTAGCTTCTTTGAAAAGTTTACCATATTTTAATAGTGAAGATCAAACTACTCTGGTTGAGCATATAAAAGATGTTGCAAACCTATGTGTTGTCCATCATGTGATAGAAGAAAACGTTGCAATCAGATTATTAGCAGCATCCCTCAAAGGGGAGGCTTTGCAATGGTTCAGAAGCTTAACAGTTAACTCCATAGATTCATGGGATCATTTTGGAGAGGAGCTGTGCAGTTTCTTTGAAGACAAATTAGACCATTTGTCATTGGTGGAGCAGCTATCTACAATTAAGAGGGCTCCCCACGAGGTTATGTCAGACTTCAACCACTGTTTTCAGAAGACATGGGATAGAATCCCATCAATGGTAAAGCCTATTACTGATCATGCTTTATTATATTATTTGAGAGCTTTGAACAGTGATATTTCTGTTATGGTTCAATCTATGGGAGGAGCTTCCTTACCTCAAGCCTATGCTATAGCTATAAGAGCTGAAAATAGCCTCATACAGGCTGGTAAAATTGCCCCTAGACCTCCTTTGCCAATATTCCCTGCTATTTAGCCACTAATACCAATGCATGTACCTCCTATAGATGTTATATCAGTTGCACTAGCATTACCAACACCTAATATTCATCCCAATAACGCGAAAATGGCCCGACATTTGAAATCTGTTTGAATCCAACTGCTGGCGCAATCAACGGTTCGAGGAAGGGATCGACAATCAACTTGGAAGGTTTTGAATAAAGAAACTGACGAAGAACAATGGGTAAATCATCATATTTAAAAGATCAAAGTCGAACCATTAATACTAGCAAGAGCGATAATTAATGTCACTCCTAGTTGAAAGATCCAGAGATCTTGTAGGAGCGGGTGATTCGGCCGACAGAGTTAACACTCGCATGCAATAGCAGGTGTTTGGGCCGCTTTGACACAACAAATAGAAATGCAACATATGTAATAGTGGCCAAAAATGCCACTATTACATAATAAATCAAAAATCAAAAATATGTAATAGCGGGTGAAGACACCGCTTTTACATGATAAATAAAAAATTTGGCTAACACCTAAAAATGACTAAAAACTAATATTTTAACTAATTTGCAACTTGAACGTTCTTCGCAAATATGAAGAAACTGATTCGAGGGAATGTTGCAAATGAATTTAGAATGTCAAAAGACCTCGCATGAGAACAAGGAAATATTTTCTCGATTTGCGATCTTAGAGTGTAGATTCATGAAACGGACAAGTTTCGTGGGGTTGTCTACAAAAATGAGCGTAGCTAATTTTGAGAACAACAGCTGGCTCTAACTGGGGAACTTCCTTCGATCGAACTTTGAAACGATCAAAGGGAGTAGAATCCAGCCTCTAAGTGCCTTCATCCATGCCATTGGGCTATAGAGTCGAGCTAAAAAGAAAAAGACACAAAGGACTAAACGAAAACAAAAAATAAAAACACAAAACTACACAAATGTACAATTTTTAACTTATCTGAAACTTCAAGGATTGAAGTGCTTCAGATGTTGCCCACTGTGAGGCAACGAGAATGGTGTCCCATCCTGATACTACAGTAAGAAACTGTTTTCACCACAGAACTGATGAATGGTGAATGGACCTCTCCACAAGGAATCAAATTTTTCGTGCATTCCTTTTGGTTCTCCCCTCTTGTCCCATAGCAAGACTTGATCTCCAACCTGAAACTCACGAGCCTTTGTCTTCTTATCGAAGAATTTCTTTACTTGATTTTGGTGCTCAACAATACGGTCCACCACCATAGTGCGCTGCTCCTCAAGTTCAGTCAAATACATGATCATTTTATCGATAGAGCTGTCAAAAGTTCTATCTTCCAATGCCTTTACCAACTTCAACACTGGCAATTCCAAGGTAATCGGTATCTCTGCATTCAGACCATATAGAAGCTGAAATGGTGACATGCCTATCACTCTTTTGGGTGTAATTCTATCTGCCCATAAAGCATCAAACAATGCCTTATGCCAAGTTCTCTTATTCTCATCTACCAGTTTCTTGATGATAGTGACCAGATTCTTATTGCTTGATTCTACTTGACCATTCCCTTGCGGATAATAGTCTCAAGAATGGGAAAGAGTGATCCCATGCTCGTAGCAAAACTCAGTAATCTCATGAGAGGAAAAACAAGTAGCATTGTCCGCTACAATCTTGTTTGGAACTCCAAACCTGGAAATAATGTTCTCTTTAAGAAAATTGCATACCACCTCTGAAGTAGCATGTTTGACTGGAATAGCTTCCACCCATTTGGTAAAATAGTCTGTTGCGGTGAGAACATAGTTATGTCCTACACTCAATAATGGATTCACTGCGCCAATGAAGTCAATACCCCATTGCTGAAAAGGCTCCTTAATCACCACTGGTTTCAGAGGTAAGGCTACCAATTTTGGTTTCCCAACAAACTGCTGGCATAACTCACACCTGCGTACCCAATTGTACGCATCTTGGAATAGTGTGGGCCAATAGTATCGAGCTCGCAGAATCTTGTGAGCCATTACAGGTGCTGAAAAATGCCCTCCACAAGCCAAATTGTGGAAAGACTCCAAAAGTTTACCTTGTTGTGCTTTATCCACGCAACGGAGAAATACACCGTCAAGGCTTCTCTTGTACAAACCATTGTACCAAAGGACGTAGTTAGCAGCTTTTAACTTGACAGTTCTCTTTTCCTTATAAGACAAGTGAGAAGGGCACTCACCATAGGTAAGGAAATGAGTGATATTGGAATACCACTCGTCAATTGTAGTAACAAAAAGAACAGTTGGCGTGTCCACAACTTCTTCTTCTTCGTTTCCTGTCTCTTTTGGAACATTATCTATGATCAATTGACACAAACCTTTACCACGCACAAGCTTGGTAGGCTTGATATCCAGATCAAATTCTTGGATCTTAGTGATCCAATTACCCCTCTTTGTTCCAAACTCCTATTGAGTTAGGATGGATTTGATTGTTGTATCAGGCACCATGACAACAGTGTGTGAGTTTAGAATATAGAACCTGAAATGTTTAACCGCTTTGACTACGACATAGGCATGCTTCTCCATATTCGAATACTTCAATTCATGAGCTTTGAGAGGACAACTCATAAATGATATGGGGGATTCAACACCTTCTTCATTCTGCTAAACCAGAATAGCTGAAAGTGTGTGTTCTGAAGCATAGCTATAGACTATGAAATCCTTAGTGTAGTCGGGACAAACAAGAACTGGAGCATGAGCAATAGCTCTCTTGATATCCTCAAACACTTCCTTACCTTCCGCAGTCCAACAGAAAGTAGTCTTACCCTTCATCATATTAACAATGTGACAGGTTTTTTCTGCAGATTCAAGAATGAACCTTCGCAGAAAATTCACCTTTCCAAAGAAAGAGTGAACAACAGTCTTACTTGCTGGCAGAGTGAGACTTTGAATAGATTTAACTCTCTCTGGGTCAATCTTAGTACCTTCCCGGGATACAATGTGCCCGAGAAGCTTGCCTTCCGTCACCCCAAAAACTGACTTCTTGGGATTGAGGGAAATACCATTTTGCCGACAGCGTTCCAGCACTTGTCGCAAATGATGCGCATGATCATGACGGTTTTTGGAGAAAACAGTCAAGTCATCGAGATACACCATGATAAACTTACCCATTTCATCTCTGAAGGCAAGATCCATCGCTCTCTGAAATGTTGCGCCAGCATTGATCAGACCAAAAGGCATTCTGCGATATGCAAATGTGCCCCGTGGTGTGGTGAAGGCAGTTTTGAACTGATCAGCTTCATTTACCTCCACTTGGTTATACCCCAAAAAACCATCTAACATAGATAGCATTTCTGAACCTGTCACTATTTGCAATACTTGGTCCATGATGGGTAAAGGGTAGTTATCTTTCAAGGAAGACTGGTTGAGATTTCTGAAATCAACACAGATACGGATTTCTCCGTTCTTCCTACAGGTACTATGTTTGAAATCCATGTGGAATGATGAATTGGAAAAATTATCCTTGTATTCAGCATCTTTTGAATTTTAGAAAGAATCATACCTGATATCTTTGGATTGTATTGCCTCTGCTTCTGTTTGTAAGGCAACGATCCAGCCTTGAGGGGAATTTTGTGTTGAACCTCCTTAGGCCTGAAAGACTTCAGGTCATCATAGGAGTAAGCCAAAACATCAATGTAATGGCGGAGGAGGGTAATGAATTTGAATCTTTCATCAACAATGCAACATTTTCTGATGTTGACCATCTTAGGATCTACTTCCGTACCCAAATTGGCCTGCTCAAATTCCATGGAGGAACTCGAATCCTGTTGTTGTTGCCACTGCTTGATATACCTGTCATGTTTATCAAAGAGTTTCTCAAGGGAAACCAAACCTTTTGGGATTTTATTTCCTTTCAATTGTAGAAATCTTGGCCAGTCTGTGAATCTACCTCAGAAACATATTCACGAGGTGGTGATTCACTTCCTTCAAAGTAAAGCTCATCAAAACTATCCATCTTTTCTAGGAAAGTAATGATTTGATTATCGCCATTGAACACCTGCCAATGGTCAGCGTTATCAGGTACACTTGGTCGGAAAACCAGCTCAATAGTGTACTTGTTTCCTTTGAAATCCTTGTGAGGCACCATGAGACTAGCAGAAACAGCCAATGAATCTGCACGGTCATTGAACTCTCTTGGCACTGCTGAAATATTGAAAGCATCGAAATCTTCAACGCAATCCCATACGCGATTGTGATAGTGTCTCAATCTTTCATTTTTTGTTTGGTACAAATTTCTTACTTGACAAACCACCAATTTGGCGTCCCCTTGAGCATGAAGGATTTTAACACCTCTGACACGTGCAGCTTCCAATCTAAGCAACAAGGACTCGTATTCGGCGGTGTTATTGGTATTGTCAAATTGTAGCTTGTACGAAAAAGGTAAAATATCACCTTGTGGCGATATCAAGACCACTCTGGCTCCAGAACTGGTAGAAGAACAGCTGCCATCAAATTCTAAAATCTAGACTCCATCAGAATTTGATTTCTTGGACTTTCTCTGGTCAGAAGATTCCTCTTCATCGGTGAGGGAAGAATCTGGAATTGCTATGCCCTTACCTGAACTTTCATCTGAAAACTCTTCTGAGTCTCCATCTGACATATCGGAGCTATCACCCGATGTAGCTTCATCTGATGAATCGGAACAATCTTCAGTAGATAGAATATAGTTACCCATTCCCGAGGACTTAAACAAAATTTGAGCTTTGGGGTTTGATGTTTGAGTAATAATGTATTTCGCTTCCTTCTCAGGAAGCAGCTTCTGCATGACACCTTTAACAGGTATCCTAGCTTTAGACAAATCCATGTTCAACTCTCCACCCACATCCTTGCAGAAATTACGTCCAAGAAGAATGCCGTATGAAGCTGGAACATCAGCTACCAAAACTGTCATCTTGATCCTCTTATCCGGAAAGGCTGCAAATGCAAATTGGGCGTCTTTGATTTGACCCAAAAGTGGAACTTGCTTATTCTCCATAGAGAAACACCTCCCAAAAGTTTTGGTTAAAGTGAGGCCAAGGGCATCTGCTACCTTAGCAGGCATAACGTTGTCTGAGGCTCCAGAATCTATTACACAATTGCTCAGTTTATGACCATTCACTAATAGGGAAACATAGAAAGCTTCAATTTTCCCAGAGGCTTCAGGGGGAGTAGTAACAAGATTGTTTAGGGTAGGTTTACTTTTGGAGGAGTCATGAGTAGCTTTGGGAAACTCTTGTCCTGTAGGGACGGCTTTATTTTTGACATATTTGGCTAATCTATCAAATTGTTTAGGATTAGCCTGTAAATATTCAACTTCAGACATTTGTATCTTAGTTCTCCTAGCATGATCTATTATATCAAACTGCTGAAAAGAATTAGATACGGAGGAAGAAAAACCATCATTTTGATTTTTGGTAGAGACAGCACTAGTCTGAGGAGTAGAGGTGGAGGGTACAAATTCATTAGAGGCACTTACTTGTTTATTGACCACCAGATCTTTTGATTGGAAAGGTAGCGGAGTCCCCCGTTTAGCGATTGAAATCGCCGGTTGAGATTCTTCCCTCGCCTTCCCTTTATCAGCTTGAAGAGCTGACTGATTTGAGACCTAGTGAAAACAGCATATGCTCCTTCACTCACTTCTCCTTTTTTCAGCTTCGTCCTGGTAGTTCAAAAAGCTGATGGTAGAGTCGCCAACTATCTCTTCTTCTCCTTCTGTGAAGAGATTAACACCATTTTCATATTCCAACTCAGGTTGGAAAGAAAGTTCATTTTCAGCTTCATAGTAGCCAACAGCAGAGTTGACCGACGCTGCTTCAATAGCAAGCTTCCCCTGTGTAGGTGGAAGACGATTTTGTTGTCCTTGATTCCTAGCAGCATTGCCTTGATATGAATTATTTGGAAATGTCCTCCTTGGTATATCTCGGTAAGAAGAAGGCGCAGATATACCTTGGGACATTTGTCTCTTAAGAGCTAGCAATTCATTTGCTAGCTTTTGCACCATGGGATCTGTGGTGCTTGTGGAAGTGTTCTCAGTAGAAGAGGAACTTTTATTTCTATTAGTGTCCCTTCTTATCTTACCCACAAGGATAAGATCATCTTCTACTTCAGTTGCCAGAATCTGAGCCGTAGCAAGATCAGTAGGAGCAGCTCGCCTCAATAGGAAACTCACCTCTGGAAGCTGTGTATTGATAAAGAAACATTTGAGGTTCTCCGCTGTGGGCTCAGCGGTGGCGGGAATCCTGTTTCTTAATTTGTTGAACTTAGCGATGAAATCTCACATTGGTTCATGAGGTTCCTTTTTCATCTGTGTCAGCTGGGCCAATAATGCATGAGCATCTTCCGCAGGTTTAAACCTGGCTTCAAACTTGGTTTTGAGAGTAGCCCAGTTTGTTATGGTCTGATCTTGGAGGTGGTAAAACCAGTCTGTGGCAGCGCCTTGTAGTGTTTCTACAAAGAGTCATACGACCACGTCTTCGTGCTCGACACCTATCACACCACAGGCTATACAGAAAGCCGCAATGTGCTCATCAGGATGAACTTTTCCATCACCATAGAATTTGGGGAAATTCTTTCATGAACTACGAGGTAGTTCATGCAATGGTGGGGTCAAATTTAGAGGACCAAAGGTATTACCCCAAGGACCTTGGGCTGCCATGACGCGCTGATTGAAAGGTGGTATAACAAACCTTGGTGGCGTATGAACAACCAAAACTCTGTTAGCACTGGCAATAGAAACTTCACCTGGTATTGGAGACCTGGTGTTTGTAGGGGGAAAACTCCTGGTGCGCTGAAGACGAGGTCGTGGAGTTAAGAAACCAAAATTATTCTGCTGCATCAATTCAAATGTAGGATCAATAATACCCTGAGCCCTCTTACTTCTGGTGTACTGGGAATCTGCCAGATTGTATTATGCTCAACACAATTTTGCAAGAAAATGGAAAAGGACTGAAAATGCTTCAACTCGAAGCGTGAGGCTTCAAGTTGCGCGTTCGATCCCCAGCAGAGTCGCCAAAAAAATGTTGGGTGAATATTTTGTCATTAACTCACTAACGGCAAAATGGGTATATCAGCCATAGCTATGATGAGACAAAGTCTCTCCTCTCAGCAAGGGGAGGTTCCCTCTAATTACTTAACTTTTGCAAATCAAACAACTTATCAAATTTATGTACACTAAAAACTATGTTTGTGGTGGTTCCATCTCATCTCATTCTCTTTTTTCAGAATAGATGTTTATATTTCAAATTCTTGATATAAGACTTATAAATTATCACAATATCACAGAAACTCAAAGTTTCTTGTTACCTCACTTACTACTTGTATCCGGAACTATTTGAAGTAGAATGCAGCCCAAAGTCTTCACTCTTCTCCAAGATGGTAAAAGTAAATCAAATATAACAACTTGCAGCACAAAGTCTCCAAACTATTGTATTCTCACAAACATGAACATATAACCCACAACCGATTTGATAACACAAAGTTTATCAGAATCAAATTAAGAGCGCTCTTCAATCACTTGTAACAAACTCCACACTTCAATTATTATCAAATAAGATTATGATAGCAAGACGTAAGAACAAAACTATCACAACACAAATAATCCCAAGACAAGGATTGGAATTGAACTTGCTTTCTTGTATTGATAAATATTTGAATATTGATTTTCACAAAAAGCACAAAGTCTTGATTTGCTTCTCAATTCACCAGAGTTTTCTTGCAATAGACAAAAGATAGTATTTACAAAAAAAGGTCCCATTTATTTATAGGGAAAGACCTTAAGAAAATCTAGGAAATCTACAACTAATTTGACTTATTCAACAAGAGAGTCCTATTTGACTTATGACTTCTCTTGTTTCACATGTAATTACATTTTGGAAAATTACATGTGAAGATGTCCAAAACAAAATTCCATTTACATAATATCTAAGAAAAATAAGCTAAGGCATTAGCTTCCTCCATCCTTTTTCCTTAGGAAGTTCTGATACATGGTTTGAACAACTCACATCTCGCATGCATCTGGTTTTGCTGTGTTTTCAGAGATGGTGCGAGCTCGGAGGATTGAATCTTTCACTGCCTTTACTGCCTTTTCATGCTTTTCTAAATTATCCTTCAGGTTCTCCAGAGTCGAATGTTGATCATACAGGTTGTCCATTGAGAGCACAGAGGGAGCTTCCTCTTCAAATTTCTTCTGTACCATTTCTTCAAAAGAACTTATCATTTCCTGTGCCGTGAGGAAGCTATGATCTTCCCTTGTTAAGGTGCAAGGAAGTTCTTCCAGCCGATGTAGGAGTGTGACATCACTGTCTTCGCTGGCTTCTCGAGCTTGGCACAGATCTTCAAGTAGACTCTTTATTATGAAAATACGATGAGCTAGAGTCTCCTTGGTCTTGAGATATGATTCCCTGTTGGTGATGACCCTAATGGTGATCAGATTCTTTATCTTGATCTTCTTCATATCTATCCACTCTTCTAGGCTCTCTTCTTGATCTTGTAGCTCTTGTGAAAGTAGATCCACCAGATTGTCCAGCTCAGCTTTAGCTTTGTCCATTTTCTCCTTTCTTTCCACAGCGGTTTTCAATAGAACTCGTCCTTGTGCCAACAACCGCTCCACCACATCCCCCACTATCTTGCCTCTAGCTTGGGCTTTTTCAACCTTCTGTATTAGGGGATCTTCCACTGTCACTGCCATTGGTTCTACTATCTCTGATGACTTTACTATTTTCTGAAGGACAGCGGCCAGTTGTTCTACTTTTGCTTTGTATTGCTCTTTTTCCCTTTTGGCTTCATCATACTTTTCCAGTAGAGTAGTGGCAGTGGTTTGGAAATCTGCTTTGACACCCTCATGAGTCACTTTACCAAGCTCAACCCTTGAGATGACATAACTGCTCACGTCAAAAGTATCAACTGTGGCATCTTCAGGAGGTTTGGTAATTTCGGCATATCTGATTCCCTTTTCGGTGACCAACCTAGAAATAGTCTTAGGCTTCTTCTTTTGATTCTTAGCTTTCACAGGCAACAGCTTTTCAATGTCAATCTCATCAGGTGAGATGGCTTGTTTCTTCCTCTTTGGGGTATAGGCAGATAACCATGGAGGAAGTATAGATGCATCAATAGCTGGAGGAGGATCCACTACTTTCTTGGTTGGCTCCATGGTTGTACCCGTGATGGTGACAATTGGACTTGTGTTGGTAAACACAACACCTGTATCAACAACCTTTTGTGAAGCATCAAGAAGGTTCTCCAAAATAGTTTGTTCCCCAATATCAAAAGACAGGGAAGATAAGCTTGGAATGGAACCAGAAGAATCAAAAATGGTTCCAAGACTAGCCCTCATGGATTGAGGAGTATTGTCAGAAGAAACAACAAAAATGGGAGAAAGAGGAACGTTTGAAATTACTGGCAAACCATCAGAAAACAGAACATGAGGAGGAGGTGTAAGAACTTGTGTATTAGAAGGAAGGTCTTTCACAGGAGTCTGTGGGGAACCATCAAGTCGCTCTACCTCTATATCTTCATCTTCACCTTGTTCATCTTCTTCAGATACCTTTGTCTTAGACCTTTAAACATTTTGTTCTTCAGTCTCAACATCTTCAATTTCCATATGATCATCATTGATGTCTTCAACATCTGACTTAGTGGCATCAGAAACCTCTGTGGTTTCTTTCTTCTTTCCTCCCTTGGATACAAATTTGATCTTTGGTTTGTGCACCTTGGAGGAGGAAGGGGTGTCACTCTTGTTCTTGGTTCGGTTCTCTACTTTTTTACCTATTTGCTCCTGTGTTCCTTCTTCAGACCCTGTCAGGAACTCTTTCAACTTGATCCCTTAACTTTCCAACCACAAGTTGGTGTTTGACAATATATGTTGGAATCTTTTTCTGATGGATGTCTCCTCCTTGACTGACCATTTCACCTTTGGGAGAGGTGAAGCCTCAACATTCTTTGACTCATATTCGTGATCTAGGACATCTCCATCATCCTCCATTCCATCTGGAATATCAGCTAGTCCTAGTTCCTCAATTTGGCTCAGATGAAGCCTGCAGAAATCTAGTTTTCTGATCTCATTTGGGGTCCTGAGATCTGCCCATATGTCTTCGACCATTGGCTCATGAAAATTTGACTTCTTCTTGATTTTATCTTGAACCCTTCTGAAGTCGAAATGATTTCTCTTCTTGTAAGTCTTCATGGTGACTAACTGCAACTCGGAGTCAATTATCTTTGCTTTGTTGGTAGACTGAACTAAATACCTCCCAATTTCGATGGGAAACTTTATCCTTGACTTCTCAAGCTCCATCTGTTTGTTGTGAACCACAATCAGTTGTCTGCAAAGCTCCATAAGAACAATGTGATCACTGGGATACCGTGGCAGCATGTAAGGGTAACCAGGATAGTATCCTACCCAAAGATAAGTGAAGGTGGGGAATTGTAGGAACAAACAACCAAAAGAATTTACAACCTGCCATGCTTCATCAGAAACTCTTTTTTGGACCAATTCACCATCCCACAAGCACATGAAAACTGAGAAGAATGCATCATTGACTCTTCTGAAATGATGAATTGACCCCTTCAGTGTGATTTGGGGGTAGTATTCATACACTGGGACCAACCTCCTGTCCCCTACTTGGGTTAAACCTGGAAAGTTCCTCATGCTTGCAGCAGCGTAGACAAGGTAAGAGGTCATGTAAAATTTGAAGGTAGTATTGACCCTTATCAGTTGCTCGTGCAAAGCATTGCTGATCTGTTCACCCCAGAATATCTTCTGGTTACCTCGTAGAATCACCTTGATGTAAGTGTACATCCAGTCTTGGAATTTAGAAGCAGAAGGGAGTCCTCTGATGCGACTCAAGAGTGTAATCAAGTCACACACTTCCTCCACAAAATCACTCCTGTGAAGGTCTTTAGGCCATCTGGTCAAAGTTGCCCTAGGAATCTTCAACCATTTGCTGTTTATGTGCCTTCTAGCAGATTCCAAGTCATTGTCATAATCTTGTTGACCCTGAGCAAAATCAATTTGCCTGACGTTTTCAATTGGTGGGCACATGAAGATTTTGTCCATGAACTTCGCATCCAATCTCATGATAACATTTCCTTGTGAGTCCGTCACGGCTCTAGTGTCTCTATTGTAGTGGTTGGCCACTTGTAGAACAAATTCAGGGTTATGTGCACTGACAGGAAATGATGCGACCAAATGAATATTGCTATCAATGATTTTCTGCATATGCCGGGAGGGATTTGCTTGTTTAGTTCTATCTATGAATTCGGCCATATCTACATGCCCAGTTTCAGTGTCTCTGATTTCATCAATGCTCGACTGAACTGCTGTTACCGGAAAGACACCCTGGTACTTGTACTTCATGACTCTGGACTTTGAAGGAGATGATTCTGATATGAGCTCTGGAGAGGACTGTGAACTTGAACACCACGAACGCTGATTGAAAACTGCAAAAGGCCATGATCTCGCAGTTAGGGGAAAAATTGGATAAACTGGGTCAACTGCATTTTGATGATCATGGATGGGAAAGCATGCGTTTAAAGGGCTTGAGTGCGCAAATCAAGGTGTAGGCAAAGGCGGGCTTTTGGTTTTGAAAAATGAATTTTCCAGTGTTTAGGGAAAAAAATCAAGAAAATGTACTTGGGCGGGTGATTTGGCCACTCGTGCATGTTGGGGAAGACTTCATGTGTAAAGGCGGTGAAAAACACCGCTCCTGCATGTGTTTTGAAAGTTTTTTGGTTTGACATGTTCAAGCGGGCAAAACGACCGCTATTGCATATAACTTGGTGAAAATCTCAAGTGCTCGGGCGGCGAATTTGACCGCTCAGGCAGGGGAAGGATGTGCCACAGTATACAGGCGGTGGAAATTACCGCCATTACATGATTTATTGGTAGGATTGGCTAACTCCGTCAAAATTACATAACGGGGTAAAGCAAGGGTTGAGGATCTAGGTGGTAGAAACCTAGGGGTTTTAGGGCAAAACCTAGGGCAAGAACAAACTACATAAAATCTATGACTCAAAACGAAAGACCAAACGAAAACGCAACAAAATAATCGATAAATTTGGAGCAACAAGACTACTAATAAACATTTAGAAAAACCCTAGAAAGCCATTCAACAAACTCACCTGTTAATGAAGGAGAAACCCTATACGTGAAAATGGCCTGACGTTTGAAATCCATCTGAATCCAATTGCTGGCGTAATCAACGATTCGAGGAAGGGATCGACAATCAACTTGGAAGGTTTTGAATAAAGAAACTGACGAAGAACAATGGGTAAATCATCATATTTAAAAGATCAAAGTTGAACCATTAATACTGGCACGAGCGATCATTAATGTCACTCCTAGTTGAAAGATCCGGAGATCTTGTAGGAGCAGGCGATTCGGCCGACAGAGTTAACACTCGCATGCAACGGCGGGTGTTTGGGCTGCTTTGACACAACAAACAGAAATGCAACATATGTAATAGCGGCCAAAAATGCCGCTATTACATAATAAATCAAAAATAAAAAATATGTAATAGCGGGTGAAGACACCGCTTTTACATGATAAATCAAAAATTTGGCTAACACCTAAAAATGACCAAAAACTAATATTTTAACTAATTTGCAACTTGAACGTTCTTCACAAATATCAAGAAACCGATTCGAGGGAATGTTGCAAACGAATTTAGAATGTCAAAAGACCTCGCACGAGAATAAGGAAATCTTTTCTCGATTTGCGATCTTAGAGTGTAGATTCACGAAACGGACAAGTTTCGTGGGGTTGTCTACAAAAATGAGCGTAGCTGATTTTGAGAACAACAACATGCTGATAGGTTGGCTGCTGTAGGGGTTAAATATGATATTCCAGAAGAGATTAGTAGTGATAAGACTAATCAGCATGTTAAGGTTGTTGTTAGGCCTGCTATACCAGATAACAACACACATTGGCAAGTGTTTGAAAGTGACCAGCAGATTGTAAACTTCTTGAGAGAAGAAGTTGAATTCTCTCATGCTAACCAAGAGAGGCTACAACACTAGTACGGTGACTAGATCATTCAGCTCAAGAATAACAAGATGCCAAAGGGTTTGGTCACCTTAGAGTCTATTTTTAATACTGTGATGTAGCTACAAAACCCAAGTCCAGCATACAAGTTCAACAAGATCACTATGAAGAAGTTGAGATCTTTAGGGATAAGCTTCTCAAAATCAGCAAGATATGTACAACAAAAGAAAAACTAGCATTTGTTCAGCTTTTTCAAGAATTTAGTGACATTTTTGCATGGGAATACAGTGATTTAAAAGCATTTAATCCCTGGCTTGCTCAACATACTATTGAACTTGAGCCTAATGCCAAGCCTATCAGGCAGAAACAAAGGCCATTGAATCCTAAGTTAGAGCCTCTTATGAATAAAGAACTAAACAAATTGATTGAAAGTAGCATAATCTTTCCTATTAAGCACACCTCATGGGTTTCCAACCTTGTGTCGGTTAGGATGAAAAATGGAGAGATAAGGCTGTGTGTAGACTTTCGTGACTTGAATAGGGCTTCCTTGAAAGACCATCATCCTTTGCCTTCCATGGAACAGATACTTCAAGTAATCTCAAGATTAGAGAGGTTTTCCTTACTAGACGGTTATTCTGGTTACAATCAGATATTAGTGAAAGAGGAAGACTAGTATAAAATAGCCTTCACCACAAAATGGGGGACTATGACCTACAAGAAGATGCCCTTCGGTTTGTCCAATGCTGGAGCAACCTTCCAAAAGGCTATGGATATGGCCTTTCAAGACCTAATGTACAAGACCTCCCTAGTCTACCTTGATGACATTACTGTTTTCTCCAAAGAGACCAAGAATCGTCTAAACCACTTAAGGCAGATTTTTGAGAGATGTAGGGAGTTTGGGATATCACTTAATCCCAAAAAGTGTGTGTTTGTTGTCCATGAGGGCAAATTACTTGGTTACATGGTGTCAAAACAAGGTATCACCATTAACCCTGAAAGGATGAGTGCAATCTTGGCTCTCCCCTTACCAGCACACAAGAAAGGTCCATAGAGTTTCATTGCTAGAATCAACTTCGTCAGGAGATTCATCCCTGATATTGCTGATTTGTTAAGTTCACTAACTGCTATGTTGAGAAAAATGTGTCTTTCAGCTGGACTAGAGAGGGAAAAAGGATCTTTGAGCTTATTAAGGAAGCATTGGCAGTTGCACCTACACTCCTGAATCCTAATTTTTCTAAAGATTTAACTTTGTATGCTTATGGTAATGTCGATTCTATTTCTGCTATGTTGGTATAGAAGAATGATTTAAAAATGGAGTAGCCTTTATCTTTTTTTAGTCAAGCATTGAAGGATTATAAGCTAAGGTACACCTTCATTGAGAAACATGTGCTTGCTATTATAAGGAGTTTAAATAAATTTAAACACATGTTGTCAAGTAATAAGATTAATCTAATGGTTGCTCATCCGAGTGTGAAGGAATTTTTGTTAAGTAAGGATCTCAGTGATAAGAGAGCTGGTTGGGTGACTAAGGTAATGGAATATGATGTGGACATTAAGGTTACCAAGCTGGTTAGGGGTAAAGGGTCGTGTGAGTAGCTTGTTGATGGTGTTATCATCAAAGAAGAACATGAACAAGAAGCTATTCTATCATTGCAAGATCAAGAGCAAACAATTGTTTTAGTTCCTGTTACTGATTGGGTGCAAGAAATGGTTCATTTCTTGCAGACTGGTGAGTGTCCTCAGGACTTGGATAGAGCCAAAATAAGGTATTTCAGATTGCAGTCTATACCTTATGTACTCATTAATGGTTTGCTTTTTAGGAAAGATTTCAATGGAGTATTGCTGAGGTGTATTGAACCTAACCAAGTTGAGAACGTGTTGCATGAATTTCATGAGGGGTCAGCTAGAGGCCATTTTTCACCTAGAGAAATAGCTCTTAAGGTGATGAAAGGTGGCTATTATTGGCCCAGTTTGTTTAAGGATGCACACTTATGGGTCAGAAAGTAAAAGGAATGTGCTTTGTTTGCCAGAAAAGAGAAGTTGACAGCCTTACCTTTGCAACCAGTTCAAGTTGAACAACCCTTTATGAGGTGGGGATTAGACTTTATTGGAATTATAAACCCTTCATCTAGTGCTGGCCATAAGTGGGTTCTTATAGCCATAGATTATTTTACTAAGTGGACTGAAGTAGTCGCACTTAAGGAAGCCAATGAGTTTGTTGTTCTAAGTTTTTATGAAGAGATGGTTATCAAATTTAGAGTCCCTGAGTCTATTATATCAGACAATGCCCTTGCCTTTGTCAGTTCTAGAATCTCTGATTGGGTTGTAAGAAATGGTATTTATCTAAATACATCCTCCAATTACTATCCACAAGGCAATGACCAAGTGAAATCCACCAATAAGAACTTAATCAAAATTATCAAGAAGACCATGGAGGGTAACCAGAGAGCCTGGCATTCATAGTTAAAGTTAGCATTGTGGGCTAATAGGATTACTCCAAAATGGCCAATGGGGCATTCACCTTTCATGTTGGTGTAAGGCAAGGAAGCAAGGCTTCCTATCACACTTGAGTTACCAACACTTGATTTGGTGAATCAGTTGGACATGCTAGAAGAAGGCCCTATGATAGTAAGGCTAGCTCAGCTAGTCGAGCTTGAAGAAACCAGAAATGATGCCATGAGAAATATAGAACATCATCAAGCTCAAATGAAGAGGTCATTTGACAAAAAAACATCTCCAAGAATATTCCAAGAGGGTGACATAGTGTTGAAATGGGATGAATTAAAGAGCAAACCTGGAAAGCACTCTAAGTTTGATGCTTTTTGGAGTGGGCCCTATATTGTTTCAGGATGTAAACAACATAATGCCTTCTAGTTGTCTAGGCTGGATGGTAACATGGATCCAATCCCAGTCAATGCGATTCACCTCAAGAATTGTTTTTGAGGTATGATCTTACCTATTTGTACATATTTCCTGAAGTTTTTGTTGTTAAATAAGTGACATTGCACAATAGATTAGATGCATATTTCATTTCCCTAAGTGCAGTTGCGCACAAGTTAGTTACTTGTTACTGGGTCTAGTTGTGTACAAGGAATTGTAGTAAATTGCAGCAGTTTTCTAAGGAGGTATTCTTGTTGATTACTCCCTTCTAGCCCATCAAGTAGATGCATATCATTAATGACAGTGATTTTTGTTGGTTCACTGTCATCAACCATACACATACACTTGATGGATTAGAAGAGATTGCAGTCTAAAGTAAGTTGCAGCAATGGAAAGAAATGTTTTTTCAAAGTTTGATCAAGTATGATATGCCCAATAGATAGTTTAGGAAGTTGGTCTGGGTACTTAGTAGGCAAGCACCACGCAGATGTCACCAGAAATGTTACCCATTTTTTTTTTCAAGCTCAATCAAGTGGAGCTGGTTAAGTTTGATAGTTTTAAAGGGTGCATGTTTGTTATTAATGTGTGTTTTTCCAAGAGAAAAATGCCATAAAAGAACTTCAATTAAATGCAATTGTTTACAATCAAGAAGAACCATACAACATTGCATATTTTGAAAGGCTTTTTCATTATTCATGAATGTCAAATGAAATGCTCCCACACAAGCCGTATGAGTAACTAAAATTAGCAACATAAAAGTAAATTTTATTTTTGAAAACAATGAAATGCATAAAAAAAGAAAAGCGATCCGTTATTGGTTGTGAATGACGAATCCCGTGGTTGAGCCGGCTATTATCTTCCTCCATCCGTTTGAGCTTTAGTGTACCTGGGAAATAGTTTTTGTTAATGCTTAGGGTCCCAAATCTTTTCATACATAATCAGAATTATCAAAAGTACCATCTACATTTATGTAGCAGCAACATCAGTCATCAGATATCAGCATAAGAGAAGTCAAAACGAGCAGACATAAGTGCTACATCAGAAAGAGATAGATCCATACAAGTAACCCCACATCATGAATCAAATATATGTTTCATATGCTAACATGTTTGCTTCCTATACAGGTATATAAGAAATTAGTTTACTGATTCATCTTTTATGAAATAAGCATCTGAAGAAAATGGGCTCCCATAAGGGTTGAGCCCAACATGCTCAGAGCAATGACATTAATGCAGAAATATCCAAGATGCGTGACTTTTTCAGCCATAATGAACGATCAATCACAGTGGAATAGCAAATAGATCAGTCATGTTATGAAAAACAGCCAAAGCATTTAAAGATGACATGTACTTTTCCATTCTTTGTCATGAGTGAAGTGTGATATTATTAAAAAATAGTTCAAGACAGTCCATGTGAGTCAAGTACATTGATGGATATAAAGCACAGTAGTAGAATGACTTGCATCATGAACACCAAGTACCAGTGGTACAAATAACATCTGTTATATGTTACATTGCATTCTTATTACTACCATATCTCACCAACATGATCAGCCATATTATGAAGAGCAAAGAGAGTGATCATTTTTTCTACAGGAGAACAGTTTTGCTACAGGAAAAGTGTTGCTACAGGAAATAGAAACATTCATGTTTCTACGGAGATAAAACTGAAACAATGAATTGCATAATGCCATATCAAGATGGTGGCAACCAAAGACACATAGTGGAACAACTTATAGGTAGCAAGGGAGTTCACCTTGTGCATTAACAGTTAACTGAATAAACAACAAAGTCTTTAAAGAGGAGTCAAATGAAATAATAGAGGCTTATATATCTTGTCCATATACAGGACAAGTAAACAAAGAACAGCTGGTATTTCATTACTTATCAAGTGGATTTACCTGGAACAAGAGAAAAGTTTTATCAAAGTGATCAAGACATCCAAAGATGATAAATGGTTTGCTGGAAGAGAAGTGATTGTCGTTGGTTTTTCATCGATTACAGTTCTAGTTGTGCTTATGTTTTATGCCTTGGGAGTTGAATCAGATCATGAAATGATGCAAATGATAGGTAATGCAGTCAATGATCCTAAGAAAAGCAAGTTATTGATGTCATCAATTTATAAGATAGAAAGCAAGCTAAAATTGTATTATGAGTCTCATAGGAATATTAATGACTGGTAAAAGGTATAAAAGGTAGCAAACGGTACACAGTACTAAAGAGATTAGTGTCAGATGCCTAAGTGGGACAGCCACCAGAAGGATATGATCTAAGTGCCATACAAGATACAATGCAACCATATCATAAAGCGGGCAGCATCCAGGAATAGCTACAGAAGGTAACACATGAAGATTATTTAGATGGACATATTGTTTCTGCCATATGGACAACAGGATTTGTAAAAGGAAGTGTTAGAGTATAATTTCAGCTATGAAAGAATTGCCATACTCAAAGGGTGTGTGCTATATGGAATGAAATGAAGAGGCTATAAACATTATATGTGAGAACACATTTGGTGCAAATTCATAAAGTGCAATGAGCTTACCTGTCACAGTGACAAATGCATACAGGTTTATACCAATTCTGAAATTACAAAGAGGAGCTTATATAGTACTTTCAATGTCATATGCATCTACAAGAGGAATCAAAAGGAAGAACATATATACACTTATTTCATTTTATAGCCTTCATAAGCCAAAATCTAGAGAGTTAGTTGAGTTTTGTCATTACAGACTATAGTTAGAGCAGCAAAGAAAATAAGACTGTAATCTCTCTCATAAGGCCATGTCTCCTCCAAATCTTTCATTTATGACCTTATTGTATCAGATTTTGATCTAACAGTGGATTGAAAATTCTCTTATTTGTGATTGAGAGCTGTATCAGACATGAGCGACAATGATATCATGAGATGGTAGTAATGGTGTATGTCTTCAAGATAGTAATTTGATGACTGATTGTATTTGTGTTTCTTGCCAATGACAGTGATGGCATGAAGTGAAATAAGTGTGTTGATGTGCCTTGATTGCACAATGCCAATGTTTTGACAGTAAGGCAGGTGTTTTGGCAAAGAGCAGTGGTGTCTTGGTGAAAATAGACTCCTAAATGAGCAAGTATCTCAATTTTTATTTTTTCCTCTAGTATAGTGCCAAGATCAAAATGCATCAACTTGTTCAAAGACAGAAGAAGTGATAGAGCAGCAGTCTTTTTGACTATTTTCAATGACAAAAAGGAATGAGAAGAACCATATGCAAAAGAGGAACAATGTGCTTTTCCAAAAAAAAAAAAGAGGATATCTTTTCATATACAGAAATAAAAAGAGCTCAGTTCATTACTGCTGCCAGAGAGCTTTATTATTTTACAAAACCATATCATATTTTGCATGGTGAAGATCACTTACAAAAGAGATACATGGGTCGAACCCTTTTGAGGTATTTTAAGACAAAAACAAATACTCAAAAATGCCTGTGTATGCATGGTTGTGGCCTTTAATACTAGAGGATGTCTTTCATTTTTTTTTTACTTCTTGAAACTTATGTTGAGCTGGGATGGAGATCAATGTGAAATGATGATCAAAGGAAGGCAATCACAGTAAGAATAAATAGTTTGAGCTCATGAGAGTTATTTTTTGCATTTTCCCAGATTTGATGTTACTGTCTTCTACATATTGAAAATAATGAAAAGCCTAGTTCGAGACATGAAAGCTGCAGCATAAAAATACATTTTCTTCATACAAAGTCGAAACTCACATTGTTTACACAGAGTTCAAATGCAAAGAAGTTTAGAGACGTTTTCTTTTGCCTTTGAGATATGAAATACAGAACAGACCTTGGATACCATTGATAGTCAGGTTTTGCCTTCTTATTTATGCAGTATTGTGTATTACCAAGTATTTGATTAAGTCATTTGTGAGGTTAGTTTTATCTCCTTGTGATTTTGTCTCATGTTTCAAATACCTTTTTGCAAAAAAGTATGTTGTGCAAGTTGCAAACTGTGTCTTAAAATTGTATTTGCTTTTTTAACTGTGAAGTTAGCTTCCTTTAAAAGGTTAATGCATTTAGGCCTCTTTGTGAAGTGTTTTTGCAAAGCATACAGTAATAGGTTGTGTAGGTTTAGTTTCTAATGTCTATGGCCAAGTGTATGCAAATATGAGTTCCATAAATCATATCAAGTTTGGTGCATCACCCTTGTTCTCATTTTATAGTTTTACTTTTCATTTTTTAAGCATTCCTTTTCCCTTTTCCTCTACAAATCCAGTAGTTTCTAGGTGATAACCAGCTAGGAATCCGGCCTTCTCTAGAGGTTCTTTCCATCATAGGTGACCCACAGGCCTGGAAAGATCCCATGTTTCTCCAGATTGCCAAGTTCTGCAACTTAGCAAGGGTGCAAATCTGAGAGACAATAGGATAAATAGGTATTTTCCATTATAAGAGCATTTAAAAAGTTTAGATTTATGCTAGCAAATAACCATATCAAAGTGTTAATTTCTCATGCTAGTGTGAGAGACTATATAATGGGAATTTAAATCAGTGAAAAGAGAGCAAGTTGGGTCATTAAGATCATGGAGCATGATGTCATCATCAAAGCCACTAAGCTGATTAAAGGTAGAGGATTATGTGAATAACTAGCTCAAGCTATTGTGAATGAAGTGAAATCATCCTAGCACTTGAATGAGGTAGAATCTATAGCTGACCCAACAGTTGTGAGTTCTTAGACGGCTAGGATCCTATCTACTGGTGAGTATCCTTATGGATTGGATAGAAATAAGAGAAGACAATTTAGGTTGCATTCCATTCTTTATGCCTTGGTGGATGGTGTTCTCTTTAAGGGGAACCTGGATGGAGTCTCGCTGAGATGCATTGAGGAAGATCAGATTGACAAGTTGCTCAATGAGTTTCATGTTGGTCTAGTTGGAGGTCAATTCTCTACAATAACTACAGCAATGAAGATAATGAGGGTGGCTTACTTTTGGTCCACATTATTAAATAATGCCCATGTGTGGGTAAGAAAATGCAAAGAGTGTGCTCTCTTTGCAGGAAAGAAAAGATTAGCAACCCTTCCACTTCATCCTATTCAGGTAGATCAACCTTTCTCATAGTGGGGACTGGATTTCATTAACATGATAAACCCTACCTCCAGTGTTGGTCACAAATGGGTTTTGACTACAATAGACTAATTCACCAGGTGTGTTGAAGCAGTCCCACTCAAAGAGGCTATAGAATCAACAATCATGGATTTCTTGGAAGAAATCATGACAAGGTTTGCAGCTCCTCACACTATAATTTTTGATAATGCAAGAGCTTTCAATAGTTTTAGGATAGTTGATTGGGCTTTGAATTATAATGTGTTCTTAAAGAATTCATCTAACTATTACCACCAAGGTAATGGGTTGGCTAAATCTAATAATAAGAACCTCATCAGAATTCTGAAGAGGACCATGGAAACAAATCAGAGACAATGGCACAATAAGATCAGATTGGCTCTCTAGGTTTATAGGATGACTTATAAAAGATCCATTGGTAACTCTCCTTTTGTTCTTGTGTATGGAAGAGAGGCTAGATTGCCTTTATCTTTGGAGCTTCCTGCATTAATATTGGTCCAACATTTGGATTTCGAAGGTGACGATGCTAGGTCTGTGAGGATGGATGAATTGGCTAAATTAGAAGAACATAGACAGTTAGCCATGGCTACCTTGGAAGAACACCAAAAATAGACGAAGAAATACTTTGACAAGAAGGCCAAGGATCATATTTTCAAATAAGAAGATCTTATTTTAAAGTGGGATTTTGACAGAGCCAAGCTTGGAGGCCATACTAAATTTGATGCAATCTAGAGTGGCTCATATATTATCACCAGCTACAAGCAAGACAATGCTTTCAATCTTTCAAAGATAGATGGTGAAGTTCTATTGATCTCAGTGAATGGGATCCATCTCAAACCTTACTTTGAAGGTTGGTCCAAGATTTTGTACATACTATTTTGTTTTGTTTCTGCTTTACTTTTTCCTTTTCCCTAAGTGTTGTTGCATAGGTTGCACTCTCATTAGGAGATTGTAGGCCTTGTTTCCCTTTTGGTGTTGTTTTAAAGGTAGGGTTTTGGATGTTTTAGCCTACTATAGTCCCTTTTTTGACTCCATGCCCAATGGATGCTTAAGTCCATTGGTCCATTTGTTTAGTACGCAAACATCCCTAAGAGGTCACCAAAATGTTGACCTATTTTCCCCTTCCCAGAGTCAAATAGCCTAGCTTGAAAATATTGAAAATCTTGTTGAAATTGGTTAAGTGCCTAGTATTCTTTAGTTTTTAGTGTGTTTTCCTTGCAAAACCCCCAGAAAATTCCAAAATTTTCTAAGTCTTTTACCTTAGCTTTTTAGCCTTAGTTAGCAAAAGTTTAGGTTCACGAATCCGTCAGTTCACTAACTAAGGGAAGAAAGCTTGAAAAATGACTAAGGAACCAAAAAGAAACAAGTCAAAGTTTCCCTTTATCGGTAATTTCCAAGTTTTGCAAACTCTCCAAACAGTTTGCATTTTCAAAGGTTCACCGATCAAGCGAACCGCTGACTAAGGACAAGGGCAAGGAAGAGAATAGAAGGGAGAAAGACTTAGAAAAGTGACTAAGGCAAAAGAAAGGGAAAGCTCTATTGGTGAATCGGGGAAAGATCAAACTCGACAAATGATTTAAAATTTCCCAAATTCGCTGATAAGGTGATTCGTCAAGCAAAGATATAGGAAAGAATGAAGGCAAAGAGGTTTGCAAAAGTGAAACTTTGTCGATAAGGTAAAGCTAGAAGGCAAAGTGAGGGAAGTTTGTAAAAGGAGATTTTTGTAGACAAGGCAAAAGTGACTAAGTAAGAGCAAAGTTCATGAAATGTGGAAATCGTCGACAAGAGGGAAAAGACAAAGGAAAGGCATAGTTTGTAGAAGATAGATTTTTCCGCTAAGGAAAAATAAGAAGCATAAAAATGGCTAAGGAAAGGAAAAAGAGATCCTCTATTGCTGAATTGATAGAGGCAAAACTTACCAAGCAGTTAGAATTTTCCCAAAATCATCAATAAGGCAATTCTTCTGCAAAGATAAAGAGGCAAAAAGGCAAAGGTGGGAAAGGTTCAAAAAAATAAGACTTTGCCGATAAAGAGAAAAACAAATAAGTCAAAGAAATAGAAGAAAGAACAAGGCAAAGTTCAAAAATTGGGAACTTTACTGATAGAGAAAGAAAATGAAGATAAGGAAAGAAGCAAAGTTTGAGAAATGGTAATTTTATCGATAAGGCAAAAAGCAAGACTGGTTCAAAGATTTCAAACTTTGCTGACTATAGGGGAAAGCAAGCCAAGTTTGAAAAAATCAGGATTTGCCGATAAAGAAGCAAGCAGGCTTGGTTTGAAAAACTAAGTTTTTGTCGATAAGGATAGATAAAGATGGAACAAGCCAAAGTTTGATAAACTCAGAATTTGCCAACAAAGGGTAGATATAGAGAGAAGACTTCCAAGTTTTGAAACATGGATTTTTTCTAACTAAAGGAACAAACCAAGGAGCAGAAGTAGGGATGGTTCATGAAAGATTAATTTTGCCGATAGGGAAAAATATAGACCAGAATTTGAGATAAAATATAAATAATGAAACAAAGCTTGTAATATATCGTAAGCTTTAAATATTTGAAATTAAATATTTAAAGTGTTGTAAAAGCTCTATATAGGGAGATTTTGGCCAGAAAATATATTTGAATATCTCCTTTAGCCATTAAAGCATATCAGATCTCCCAGTTACTCCTCTAGATATTTCACATTTATTATTGTAGATGGATGAATCAACTGCTTCCATTAACTCAACAAATACCTTTGAGCTACTTTAAGATCCAAGAGATTTTCTACATTTAGTTTTTGCAGATAAACAGATAAACATTCTTTTGACATAGATATTTTCTAACAGGCCTGTGGGGTGAATTAATTGTGGTAGATGACTTAGGTCTATGATTAGAATTCTATATATACATGTAACAAAGATGTAATGAGGGTTGGATATAGAGACTCATTTTTGTACTCCAAACAAAACCCTCCTCTATTGTAACCATGCCTTTTATCAATACACACTGTGTTTTTCACCTTTTCATCTTATTTAATTCTATGTAGATATAGAACTAGTTTTTTTGTGAATGTTTATTCCCTTGCAACCCTATTCTACTCTTTACCTCTATAAAATCTGCAAGATTTGTGTGAATTTATTAGTTGTATTTGGTTATTTTGTGCATTTTAGCTTTGTGGGTGTTCTATATTCAAGCATGGTGAACCACCTTTAAATTTTAGTTTCTCCTTCTTCCCCTTTACACAACAATGATTAGATTAGTCTTAGTCTTAGACTACTTTTAATTACATATTCAGAGGAAGGAACCAACCTTCTCTGGAGATTTGATTTCTTTGCAGCGTCCCACACCTGGAAATCACTCCAACATTTCACTAGATTGTTGTATCACAACGCTTTAACTCAGGGTGTAAATCTAAGTGACAACAGAAACTAATGTAAGATTTGGATTTGAAGATAGCTACCCAAGATCTAGAGGCCTAATGTAGAGCACAAACAAATGAGAAGATCAATATGACAAATAAATTGTATTCCTATCAAATAAGACAAATACAACAATATATAAAAATATAATGATAATACAATGAGAAGCCCTTGATTATATAGACCAAGGTGAAGCATATGACAACATAAAATTATGATAAGTGTCTTAATCTTATGACATGAGACACAAAGTAATAAGTATCCTTAGTGTACCTTATGTATGTCATAAGTAAACTTAACAAGACAAGTGTAAATTGTTGGGATAAGGTGCCATTAACCTTGTAAATCCCAATATTGTATGTATTCCATTTAGTATTTGTAATTTGTAATTACCCATAAGGGATGAAGTGGTTTCACCGACAGTAGTAATTATTTATTATGGGGCAGGTTGTTATGGAGAAACATTTACATATTATTGCATCATGGTAAATGTAAATGGGTGATTTGGGAAAATCTAGGTACCACCTTTTGGAATATGCTATTTTGGGCATGTGTCATACATTGTAAGAGAATCTATGACAATGGCAAGTTGGCATAAGATTCTATAACGGTTATGACAACTATTATTGTAGTGTAAGAGCTATTTTTAGCCCCAAGCACCCATGCATGCAACATGCATTATTACAGGTGTAAGAGGTGTGTAAGAGGGCATTAATATCTTGTTTGCATGAAAGATTTCGTAGTTGGAATTGACATTCTTAACTTGGACGCCCATCTTGGGTAGTTTCATTATTTAGTGATGCATTTGTAAAGTTTTGTTAAGTTTTTTGTAGTTTCATACTTTCACAAGTGCTACTGAAATGCTGTCAGGTTGAAGACTGAAAGGATGATTGATGGAGTTGTTGTATTGTACAATCATTTTCAGATTAATACAAACTTGGGCCTCTTTCTTGTGTGGAGTTTTTTACCTGAAAGGGTTTTCTCCACATTAAACAGTGTGTTGTGTGTTCGGTTTTCTAATTTGATGTTTTTGTGTTGCATAGTTTCTTTTCTATGTTACAATTTTCATTGATAATACATTCATATAAGTTCATTAAACATATTTGAATCAAATTTCTATTGAAGTAGTTGTGCTTTCATTTCTAACATTTGGTATCAGATCCCGGCCAACTTTGACTCTTGGGTTGTAGTGTGGAAGCTGTAGTTGTAGTGGGAGATTTGGTTGTATTTGTTTTGTAGATTTTGAGTTGATATTATGGTTGCATCCACCGTTGCATCAACCTCTCATTTGGACATTGAGAAGTTCAATAGAACAGGGTGTGAGTCATGGAAATTGAAAATGGAGGATTTACTGGAAGAAAGAAACTAGTGGTTGGTTGTTCTAAAAGAGAAGAAACCTGACGATGACTCTCAAGATGAGTGGGATAGACTGGATAAGAAGGCACAAGGAACAATAAGATTATGTATTACAGATTCTGTCATGTTGAATGTCACGAGGGAAGATGATGCAGAGGCATCCACACTAAAACCTTAACACACAGCATGGATGTCCGCAACCCATCATCATCATCATCATCATCATCATCATCATGTTTTCCTTAACACTGTCAGCATCATCATATTTACTCTGCCGACCGATATCCTCCTGATGACAAGCCTTCGCCCTTTCGCATGTCAACAGCATCATCATGTTCGGCAAGCGTGAACATCCTCCTGACGTCCACTGTTCATCTCACCGACAACTTCCGTCTTCACTATCTTCAGCATCATGATGTTCAACATCATGTTAATCAGCAGGATATGGAACATCCGGTTCCTCCCATATATCCTGATGATGACAAACCTTAACTCCACGCACCGTCCCTTCGATGCTTACGTCACCCCGATATCCTGATGACGTGTATCCTGATGACGATGACGTCACATGCAGCTCCTCAATATCCTGCTGCTCTGAAATATCCCGATGACGTATATCCTGATGATGATGATGTCATATCCTGCTGTTGGCCAAACTTAACTTTTTTTCAGCCCGCGATCAACCCGATCTTCTTCCTTATGCCGATACGCTCCTCCTCGGCAACTCCTGATGATGATCACCCCGACGCACATTCACTTCATGCACTCGACTGCATCATGCTCTCCTCCCTTTATTCGGATGACGATGCCCGAAGCGACTACAGGATATATGCAGAAATATCCTGATGATGCCGTTTTAACGAACTTTCAGCCATAGCGAATTTTCAACTCGCCGATCCTCCTGGGACGACCCGATCCACTTTCAGGGTGATCTTCCACACTTTAACAGCTAACACGACCTAGCACATACCCATGCTAGGGTTCTCAACATCTCTCGACGGCGATCCTGCACACCTGCATGCAAACAGAAAGCAAACTAAAACCTAACCTACTGTACATAACCATTCCACCGATCCGACGAATCAACCGGTGGAATGGATCAGCAGATCCATGAAACCACCCAAAACAACAAATCGATTAGATAATGGAATTCAACAGAGGATGAACACAAACAGGAACTCTTATTCGATTTCAAAAGATGCTATTACAATATTCAGCCTCTCCTCTCTCTCAGCAAAGCCTGATCGATGATATCCAATACCAACCGATCCTCAGGCATAAATAGGTTTTCCTGCGAGTACTACTGACCCGACTCCAAGCGGCTGGGAAATCTCTCCAGGTGGCTGGGAGATCCAACCGGACCTACAGCATGACAACTGTCCTAACAAACTACCTAAAAATAGCAAAGCATGGTCAGCATGATCTTAGCATAGTCAGCATGACCTTATTACATGCATTGGTCTTACAAGACCTTCTTGGAAACATTAACAAGACTCAAACTAACTAACTGCCTCATGAAGGCCAGTTGTCAGGTAGGTGCTCCTGCACCATACTCCCCAACAGAAAAGAACTCATGTCCCATGAGTTTAGTATGTGGAAGTCCTCCACCTTTAAACTTTATCATGTCAGTGTGCTGACCTGTTCCAGCTTTGTCCTCTGCTGGCTCTTGGCTGCTCCAAGACTTCTGAATTGTAACTTGCTTTCTGGCAAGTAAATCCTCATGCCTGTCAATGTAGACCTTTCTCTCACATACCCTGTGTTTGTCAGGTTGTCTGACCAGAACCTCTGTCTGAACTGCCTCGTGAACTTCTGCAATGTTCAACTCTATCTTCCTTTCAACTTTTATAGGACAAACAATAGTCCCAACTATGACAACATCCTTGTCATTCCTCTCAACTGGTGGCTATGTGCAAACCTGTTTCTGCACCTGCTGCTGACCTCTGTCAGTCAAAACTAAAACTTTCTTCCACCTGTTGTCCTGAACAACTTCTTTCCCTGCAGTGTCCTCAACTGCCTTTATGTCTGCTCCTATAGGCATCTGCACATACTCCTTCTTTCCCATTAAAATGATTTTGGCTGCCCCCTGTGCTGCAGCATCTGCCTGTAATGGCATCAACTTCATAGTCTTCCCATCTTTCTTGATGGTGTAGGTATTAGCATACCCATCATACAGTACCCTTCTATCAAATTGCCATGGTCTACCCAATAGTAGGTGACAACATTCCATGGGCAAAATGTCACACAAAACCCTATCCTGATATGCTCCAATTTGAAAATCCACATATGCCTGTTCATAGACAAAAAGTGATTGACTATCACTCACCCAAGATGCCTTGTAAGGGTGAGGGTGTGGAATCTTTTCCAAATTCAGTTTATCCACCATTTCCTGAGATACCATGTTGTCTGTTGAACCAGTATCAATGACAACCTTACACACTTTACCTTTCCTCTTGCATATGGTCTTGAAAAGAGCTCTTCTTTGCATCATATCCTTTGATGCCTACAAACTAATTCTCCTTAGCATCAATGCTTCTCCCTCCTCAGGATATGCATAATAGTTAGGCTCCTTATCTCTTTGATTAGTGTTTGAATTCTGCACACTTTGCTCTGCTTTCTCTTCTTGTACAAGTTGTACTCTCTTGTCATTTGTTCTATCATTTCTGGATGATGAACCTTTGTTCTCTGGACATTTGAAAGATGGATGACCAAACTCACCACAGGTGTAACATTTTCCTGAAAATGTAGTAGAACCTCTACCACCTCCAAATCTACCTCTATTACCTTTCCATCCACCTCTGAAATTAGACTGTCCCTGTCCTTTACCAGTGTCTTCTTGACCCTCATTGGTTTGCCTTTGTGCAGGGGCTGATCCTCTTCCCCTCATATTGCTGCCTCTTCCTCTCATGGACTTATCTTGTCCTCTATTCATCTTTTCTTCAATCCTGATTGCCATTTGATAACAATCCTCCACACTCTTAGGGTTAGCTAAAACTAACTCATCCTGTATGTTCAATCTCAAACCAGCCAAGTACCTAGCCACCTTTTCTACCTCATTCTCATGATGACCAGATCTCATACTCAACTTATAAAACTCCTCAGTATATGCCTTCACATCCCTTTCCTTCTGCCTTAAAAATTGCAGCTTTTTAAACATCTGGATTTCATAATCCCTTGGCAAGAATTTACCTTTGATCCTTGCTACCATCTTATCCCATGAAGTGATCTTTGACTTCCCTTGTTTCCTTCTCTCAGATTGTACATAATCCCACCATACCAAAGCATGACCTTCTAACTTGGTCTTTGCAATCTTTACCTTCTGATCCTCAGCAACATCTTCACATTCAAAGTGATTATCAAGTGCAGCAATCCAATCCAGCAACTCATCTTCATTCAAACTTCCAGTATACTTGGAAACATCAACCTTTACCTTAGGTTTATCACTCTGTATTGCCTTTAACAATTTTGCTAATCTCTGGTCTTCAGCATCCAGATCTTCATCTACCTCTTCATACTCTTCAACAGCATCTTCATCTGCTTCAGACTCACTGTCTTCCACTTCCCTCTTTTTGTTCTTTTCCAGGGCTACAAGCCTGGCTTGAAGTGCTTCAGCAAGCTCCTTCATCTTCCTCATCTCTCTGGCATGTTTTTCCTTCATCTCCTGCAATTCCCTTGCAGTACCACTACCTTTCGGAGGCATTTTGACAACCTCTCACTCCTCTACCTCTGCCCTTTCGGTGATAGAATCAACACACAACAGCCCAGACCTTTTGCTGAGCTCTGATACCACTATGATGCAGAGGCATCCACACTAAAACCTTAACACACAGCATGGATGTCCGCAACCCATCATCATCATCATCATCATCATCATCATCATCATGTTTTCCTTAACACTGTCAGCATCATCATATTTACTCTGCCGACCGATATCCTCCTGATGACAAGCCTTCGCCCTTTCGCATGTCAACAGCATCATCATGTTCGGCAAGCGCGAACATCCTCCTAACGTCCACTGTTCATCTCACCGACAACTTCCGTCTTCACTATCTTCAGCATCATGATGTTCAACATCATGTTAATCAGCAAGATATGGAACATCCGGTTCCTCCCATATATCCTGATGATGACAAACCTTAACTCCACGCACCGTTCCTTCGATGCTTACGTCACCCCGATATCCTGATGACGTGTATCCTGATGACGATGACGTCACATGCAGCTCCTCAATATCCTGCTGCTCCGAAATATCCTGATGACGTATATCCTGATGATGATGACGTCATATCCTGCTGTTGGCCAAACTTAACTTTTTTTCGGCCCGCGATCAACCCGATCTTCTTCCTTATGCCAATACGTTCCTCCTCGGCAACTCCTGATGATGATCACCCCGACGCACATTCACTTCATGCACTCGACTGCATCATGCTCTCCTCCCTTTATTCGGATGACGATGCCCGAAGCGACTGCAGGATATATGCAGAAATATCCTGATGATGCCGTTTTAACGAACTTTCAGCCTTAGCAAATTTTCAACTCGCTGATCCTCCTGGGACGACCCGATCCACTTTCAGGGTGATCTTCCACACTTTAACAGCTAACACGACCTAGCACATACCCATGCTAGGGTTCTCAACATCTCTCAACGGCGATCCTGCACACCTGCATGCAAACAGAAAGCAAACTAAAACCTAACCTACTGTACATAACCATTCCACCGATCCGACGAATCAACCGGTGGAATGGATCAGCGGATCCATGAAACCACCCAAAACAGCAAATCGATTAGATAATGGAGTTCAACAGAGGATGAACACAAACAGGAACTCTTATTCAATTTCAAAAGATGCTATTACAATATTCAGCCTCTCCTCTCTCTCAGCAAAGCCTGATCGATGATATCCAATACCAACCGATCCTCAGGCATAAATAGGTTTTCCTGCGAGTACTACTGACCCGACTCCAAGCGACTGGGAAATCTCTCCAGGCGGCTGGGAGATCCAACCGGACCTATAGCATGACAACTGTCCTAACAAACTACCTAAAAATAGCAAAGCATGGTTAGCATGATCTTAGCATAGTTAGCATGACCTTATTACATGCATTGGTCTTACAAGACCTTCTTGGAAACATTAACAAGACTCAAACTAACTAACTGCCTCATGAAGGCCAGCTGTCAGGTAGGTGCTCCTGCACCAGAAGAGACCACACATAGCTTGTGGAAGCATTTGGGTGAGATCTACCAAGCCAAGAGTATGGTAAAAAACTTTACTTGAAGCATAAATTATTTTCTACGAAAATGTAAGAGGGTGAATCAGTTTGCAGAGTATTTAAATTCATTTAACTTGTTGTTGAGTCAGCTTGCATCTATAGATGTTGATTTTAATGAGGAAGATAAATGTATCTTACTTATTTGTTCTTTACCTAAGTCTTGGGAAAATGTTATTCTTGCTATCACTGCCAACCTCACAGATTTAAAGTTGGATGCTCTTGTTGTAGTTTTACTGGCATAGGAATTGAGGAAGAAGAGTTTAGATAGTTTAGGGGATGCTCTCAATGTCAGGGTAAAGTCTAAAGAAAGAGGACCAGAAGGAGATCAGAAAGGGGCTAAGGACAAGACTAAGGGTCAATCTAAGACTCTTGGGAAGAAGAATGGAGTTAAGTGTTGGAACTGCGGTAAAAGGGGACATGTGAAGGAGTACAAAAACCCAAAGAAATAGTGGGAGAGTACTTCTGATAAGTCCTCGAATGCAGGTGAAGATGTTTTATTTTTTGCATACAATATTGTTTCTAATGAACACTGGTTGGTTGACTTAGGATACTTGTTTCATATTACCCCACATAAGGAATGGTTTTCCACATATGAAGAATATGATGGAGGTAATGTGTACCTTGGGGACAACTCTACATATCCGATAGTTGGGAAAGGAAAGGTATTGTTGTGTTTTAGTGATGGGAGGATTAAAACCCTCCCTAGTGTTTTGCATGTTCTTGGATTAGCTAGAAATCTGATTTTAGTTTCAAAGTTGAATGATTTGGGAATGCATGTAACGTTTGATAAGCATGGTTGTAGATTGGTGAGAGGAAACTTGGTGGTAGCAAAGGTGATGAGAATGGGAACCTTGTTTAAGCTAGAAGCCACTACAGTTTATAATGCCTCTTATGTTTTTGAGGCTTCTAAAAACACTTGTATGTTGTGGCACCCTAGATTGGGCCACACAAGTAATAATGTTTTGAAAACTATTAAGAATAAATTTTTTTTGGACAGTTTCTCTTATTTTGATAAACACTTTGATTTCTGTGAGCATTGTGTGTTTGGTAAATAGAATAAAAATCATTTCCTTTAGGAAGCAATAGAGGAAAAGAGAAGTTAGAGATTATTCATATGGATGTGTTTGGACTGCAGATAATGATTCTATGAGAAATCTCGTTATTTTCATAACCTTCATTAATGATGTATCCAGATTTACTTGGATTTATTTTATGAAACACAAATATGAAGTTTTCAGTAAGTTTAAGGAATTCAAAGTCTTAGTAGAAAACCAATCAGGTTTGAAGATAAAAAAATATTAAGATCTGACAATGGAGGAGAATATTGCTCTAAGGAATTTGATGATTTTTGCAAGCATGTAGGTATTATCAGACAAAAGACAACTTCGTATACACCACAATAGAATGGTGTTGCAGAAAGGATGAACTGAACAATCATGGAAAGAGCTAGAAATATTTTGAGTGATTCATAGTTGGATAAATGCTTTTGGGCAGAGGCTGTGTGTACTGTGTGCTACTTGATTAATAGATCTCCTTGTAAGGCTCTTGATTCGACACCTTATGAAGTGTGGATAGATAAGAAACCTTTTGTTTCACATTTAAGGGTTTTTAGCTATGAGGCTTTTGTTGATGTGCTTAAGGAAAAGTGATCTAAGTTGGATCCAAAAGATAAAAAGTGTACATTCATTAGAAATGGTGATAATGTCAAAGGTTATAAGCTTTGGAATCCACTAACCTAAAATATTATCTATTCTAGAGATGTTATTTTCAGGGAACTTAGAGTTATTTATGAACCTAAGTAGCCAAAAGAAAAATAAGAAAAGGTAAAGAGAGTGCACTTTGACTTAGAGCAAGAAGATGCACCTTAGGAAGAACAAAATGATGGATTAGAGGGTGAAGAAGAAGAAGATACAAGTAGTTTTGATGAAGATGAATCTGTTATTACAGAAGAAGTTGGTATAGATGATCATGCAAAAGAATAAGTTGAGACTCTTACTCCACCCTTGAGGAGATCCACAAGACAACGGAATCCACTTGACAGGTATAGCCCACCAGATTTTTGTGGTATATTTTCTTTATTGAGTATTTACGATGAGCCTAGATCCTACAGGGAAGCTATTCTTGCAGATGATAGTGAGTCTTGGTAGTTAGCCATGCAGGAGGAGATGATGGTGTAGACATCCAAATTTGACCAAATCCCTGATTATCCCTAATTACTCCCCAAATTATCCCTTAATTAATCCTAATCATTACCCCTCACATAAGATTTAATTAATTCTAATTAATTAATTAAATCTCCCCCTTTTACACCATCTCCCATAAATAATAAATTAAATTTAACAAAATTAATTTATTATTTACCTAAAAACCTAAACACCTCCCATAAATAATAAATTAAACTTAATTTATTATTTACTTAAACCTAAACCTATGCATAAAAAATTAAAAATATTAAAATCTGCTCGTTTACCTACCTCTTACCGTTCAACCGTTCAACTAATTTATGGTTTAACTACCTTTGAAACGGTCCCACCAAAAGTCTTATAAAACCCTACCTTATTTTCCAAATCCTGATTACATGACATTACACACAATTTACCAAGAGCTTGGAGTTATTGCTAGAAAAATTGAGCAACCACATATTAAAGAGTTTGGTAACAATTTATCTAATGAAATAGTCTTTATATTTGATCTTTATGTTGCACTTAATATAAAATTTTAGGGTTTGTAATCAGTTTCAAATCTTTTCAAGAAAATTTATATTTTGTTGGAAATAGATGGTTTTAGACTCTTGTAACACCTAGTATATTGTTCATTTGCCCAAAGGAAGAAAGGCCATAGGTTGTAAATGGGTCTTCAATAAGTTTGGAGCAAATGGTAAATTAGAGAAGTACAAGGCTAGACTGGTAGCCAAGGGCTACTCCCATAGAGAGGGAGTTGATTTCGGTGAAAAAAAATTATCTCTTGTTGCTAAATTGACTTCTATTAGATTTCTTTTATCCATTGCTACAGCTTATGATTGGGATATTGAGCAAATGGATGTTAAGACTGTGTTCTTGCATGGAGATCTTGAGGAAGAAATTTATATGCAACAACCTATAGGTTTTGAGGTAAAAGGAAAATAACATTGGGTTTGCAGGTAGAAGAGGTCTCTCTATGGTTTGAAACAGTCCCCCAGAATGTGGTGTCAAAAGTTTGATTCATTTGTATTGAAATTGGGTTTTGTTAAAAGCGAGGAGGATCATTGTGTGTACATTCATTGTATTGATGATTCTATACTAATCATTGCATTGTAGGTTGATGACATGTTATTTTTCAGCAATATTAAGGGTATGATCAGTGAGCTTAAAGCCCAACTTTTAGGTGAATTTGATATGAAGGATCTTGATGCTGCTAGGTATATTTTGGGAATGGAGATTAGGAGGGATAGAGGTAATAGAAAGCTTTGGTTGTCGCAAAGTAAGTATGTGAATATCATTTTGCCGAGATTCAATATGCAGGACTGTAACCCAGTTAGAGTTCCTTTACCTAGTGGTACTAAGTTTTCATTAGATATGTGTTCGAAGAATGAGGATGATTTTTAGGATATGTCTAATGTGCCATATTCTAGTGTTGTAGGGAGTTCGATGTATGCAATGGTTTGCACTAGGCCAGACATTGCCCAAGCAGTGGGAGTTTTGAGCAGATTTATGTCTAACCCTGATAGACAACATTGGAATTATGCGAAGAGGGTGCTTAAGTATCTTGTAGGTACTCCTAATTATTGTTTGGTTTATTTTGGTACTAATAGTGCTGATAGAAATTTGGACATACAGGGATTTGTTGATGCAGATTGGGCAAGTGACTTAGATAGTCGAAGGTCCACTAGTGGCTATGTGTTTACTCTATTTGGAGGAGTAGTGAGTTGGATGAGTAAGAGGCAACCCACAGTTGCTTTGTCCACCACTGAAGTAGAGTATATGGCTTCTACTCATGTCTCTAAGGAGGTAGTTTGGTTGAGGAGACTATGTATAGGTATTGGTTTTGATTGCAGGATAATTTAGATTTGTTGTGATGGCAAGAGTGCTATATGTTTGGCCAAGAATCCTATGTATCATGCTCAGACTAAGCATGTTGATGTTAAGTATCACTTTGTTCAAGAATTGGTTACAAATGGACAAATTGAGCTAAAGAAGATAGACACTCAGGTGAATGTTGCAAATTCATTGACCAAGCCTATGAGCACAAAGAAGTTTGTGTGGTGCAGAGAGGCCATGGACCTTATTTCTAGTGCCTAATTATTTTCATTTGTTTTTCCTATGGGTTGATTTACAATGTATAATGTCAACTGGGAGAATTTCGGGATAAGGTGTCATTAACCTTGTAAATCCTAATATTTTATTTATTCCATTTATTATTTGTAATTTGTAATTACCCATAAGGGATGAAGTGGTTTCACCGACAGTAATAATTATTTATTACGAGGCAGGTTGTTATCGAGTAATATTTACAGATTATTGCATCATGGTAAATGTCAATAGGTGATTTGGGAAAGTATAGGTGCCACCTCTTGGAATATGCTATTTTGGGCATGTACCATATATTGTAAGAGAATATATGACAATGGCAAGTTGTCATAAGATTCTATGATAGTTATGACAACTATTATTGTAGTGTAAGAGCTATTTTTAGCCACAGGCGCCCATGCATGCAACATGCATTATGACAGGTGTAAGAGGAATGTAAGAGGGAATTAATATTGTGTTTGCATGAAAGATTCCTTAGTTGGCATTGAGATTCTCAACTTGGATGCCCATCTTGGGTAGTTTCACTATTTAGTGATGCATTTGTAAAGTGTTGTCAAGTTTTTTGTAGTTCCATAATTTCACAAGTGTTGTTAGAATGTTGTTAGGTTGAAGACTGAAGGGAAGATTGATGGATTTATTGTATTGTACAATCATTTTCAGATTAATACAGACTTGGGCATCTTTCCTATGTGGAGTTTTTTACCCAAAAGGGTTTTCTCCATGTTAAACATTGTGTTGTATGTTCAATTTTTTGATTTGATGTTTCTGTGTTGCATAGTTTTTTTTCTATGTTACAATCTCCATTGATAATACATTGATATAAGATCATTAAACATATTTGAATCAAATTTCCATTGAAGTAGTTGTGCTTTCATTTCTAACATGAATAAGACCTAATGAGGAACCAATTAGGTAATATACTCCATTTAGACCAACACCCCCTTAAGTGCAACTTAGTGAGCATGAAACAAATGCACTACAACAATCCCTGTAATTAGCTCCCTTTTTTGCTCTATTTTTGCTTCCACCCACTATTTTAATGTATTTTTCTCCAATTTTTTTAAAAATTTGGCGCTATTTATCAGGACGGCGCTACTTTTGGCATTTTTTGCACCGATCAGAACAAGTAGGCACTAAATTAGCGCTGACTTTAGCATAACTGATGGTATTCTTAAACAAATGCCTACTTTGTACATTTTGTAGAGTAAAAGAGGTATAACAAATTTTCATGTTACCTCTCTATATATTTCCTTTGTTCATTTTGAATAGAAGTGACATATATGTTAGAACCCTTCTATATTTGCATGTGTCTTGGTTTACATATTTATTTTCCTTTATGTATTCTATGATCTTATTAAATTAATAGATAATATAGGATTGTCCCTCAGTTCACCTTGGGAATTAGATTAAATAACATCTGAAGTTGACTATAAATTAACAACATGGTGAGCATTTTGTTGATTTTATTGCTTATTTTCACCCATTTGAAAACTAAATTTTCCTATTAAAAATTTGAAGGATGAGATCGATATTTAAGTGCATTAGACTTAAGAAGTTTCAATTCAATGTTTCTTACATTTGCACACAAATCCATGGAAGAATAATAGCTCTTTAGGTACATTGTCTCTTGGATAGTAGGTAATAAGCCCTTAACAAATATTCTTTGCAATTCATCATTGGGAATTTGATAGTGTATCTTTGTTGACAAAGTTTGAAATCCAATAACATAATCATGATTGCACTCATTTGATCCTTGTTTACATCCTACTAAATCTAAAATTGTAACCTTTAAACCAATATTGACATTAAAGTGATGTACAAAAGCATTGGCCAAATCATTGAAGGAATGAATAGAACTATGAGGAAGAGAATAAAGCCATTCAATTTCATAATCCTTTTAGTTTCTAGGCAAGAGCTTTGTAAAAAATGTATCATCATAAATATAATCAAAACAAACTCCCAATTGTGTCATAAGGTCCCCTTTACCACTATACATTACAAAACTAGGGGCCACCAAACAAACTAGAAATGGATAAGAAATAACTCAAATGAAAGTGGATTATGCTTGATTTTTCCTATGATATCCTTTGATTACTAGGGGTGATGCATCAACTTTACTTTGCATCTCATCAATTCTTTTAAGGATGGCATCTATGTTGGAAGGATGAACATTAGGAGTTATGATTAAAATGGGAGTGGAAGTGGCAACATGAGATAATAGGTGGAGTGTAGGTTGATTGGGGGACAAAGAATGAAGTTGGAATGACAACACTAGAAGTGGGAACATGAGTAGTGGGTGACAAGTAAACACAATCAAGGGATGAGTGGAAGGTACAATATGAGAAGTAGGTACAATGAGAGGATCAATGATAAGAGCTATGAAAAATTGATAAGCAATACAGAGAAGAGAAGAAATATGTGGCATGGCTAATGCAGGAGAAGATTTTGAAGGAGCCACACTAGACGAAGAGGCTTGTGAAGGAAGGGAAGGAGACACACTATTTAAGGAACTTGATAAGATTATACTTTGACCTATATCACTTAATACTTCCATCACATAAGGATTATCCATTAACAAGTTATGAAGAACATCAATCAAATTTGAATAATTAACATTATTGCTCAAATTCGTAAAGGTCTAATATAAGTATTTGTGTAGTAAGATTCATGTTTTGCCTATCCATATGTGCATCATGATGAAAAACATCTTCCCTATTAGAATATGTAGTAGTCATTAAATCCTCAATCATAACTTCCTTGCAATGAATCAAGGCCATTGTAGAGTTAAGCCTAAGGTTTCTTCTGAGTGCAAAATGAGGATTAGGTTGAGACCTTGACATTCAAGCAAAATATAAAGCAATGAAAATGAAATTGCATCCAAGTAATCCTAATTTTTTCTGCCTGTTGGCAAGAGACACTACTCTAGTATGAACTTGCATGTTTTCATTGATGGCAACAAGGCTTAGAGATCCTATCACCATGACAGGAAAAGATAGCTCTCGAAGAACATATTGGATTTCAGGTCCGGATGGAAGAAATGGCTAAGTATGATGTGGTTCAAGTATGATGTCAGTTGTTGTTTGATAGTGTTATGCTTCAAATATTAAGTCTTGGCTTCCTTTGGAAGTCACCTTGAAGAAATGTCTAAGTCTGGATAAGCAAAGGTATAGGCAGGAACAGTGAACAGGGTATAGTGCAGTGGTCCGCACTCCTCTGCAGGTGAGCATTTTGTTATGAGGTTTTGAGGTGTTGTAAACACTTATATGAAGTGTCTAATTCTAGAGTTGGGAGATCTAAAGTCCACCAGAAAGATAGTTACAAGCTGCTAAGTATCGGCATAGTGTTTGACAAAGTTTGACAGAGACAGAGTCTGAGTTCTAATGGTCTACATTTCTCCGCAAGATGATATCATGCCTTGTGGTTCTGAGGGTAAGTTTGGGAATGTATGAAGAGTCCTTGATAGGATTTTGAAGGTGTTTTGAGATCTGCAGTAAAAGTTGTAAGTCAACAGATGAACCCGTTAAGCATGTTCTTAAGGAATAGGCTGACTAGTATGATAAATCATTGTACGGAGAAGAGATAATGTTTGAAGGATCTATCCTAGTGATTGAATGATTAGAGCCAACCTATATGAACATGTTTGGGAAAAGATTTGGGTCCGCATAATATATAGTGCATTGGATTAAGTCGACAAGCCACATCTTTCTATGTACACATTTCACTTCTTGGATGCCGACCTAATTGTGGATCAAATCATGATACGGATATATAAAGGTGATGGGTTTTAGTTGTGAGGTTTGTAGTAGTGTGTGGGTGTGTTGTGACTATGCAAATAACAGAGCAGAGTTAGAAGATCAGCAATGATGAAGACTTGGGATTCAGAATTCAGTTGCTAAATGACTGCACCCTGGCATAGTGGCAGATGCTTAAGCAGTATTTAGTTTTCATGTGTAATATGATTGGAAGCAAGATTTCATCATCAAGGCAGTGAGCCTTCTATAGGGTTTAACAACCCTTATTATAATCTTGCTAGGTTTAGGGTTAAGGTAGTGAGCCTGCTAAACCCAGTTGTACTTCATGGTAGTGAGCCAACATGTTCTAGGCCCATGGAGTGACCAAGCCTAGACATTATTTTTGTAAAGTTTGCAATATATATTTGAGAGATAATCCTCTCTGTGGTTTTTCCCTTTTTGGGTTTTCCACGTAAAAATCTTGATGTTCATGTGTCATGTTTTTATGGTTGTTGTTCATATGCATGTTGTGCCTCTGTTTAATTAATTTTGGGAAATGGCTGAAAGTTAAAGTACATGAAAATATTTTTAGAATACTAATTCACCCCCCCTCTCAGTGTTCCTAACATTCAACAATTGGCATCAGAGTAAGGTTCCTTGGAAGAAGTTTAATAGCTTGAGGAAAATCTGGGATTGTGCAACCATGGTAGCAAGAAGATATGGGAATTATGAAAGCAATAGTGAACTAGAAGAAACTCTTATGGATCTTGAAAATTTTGAGGCAGAAATCAGGGATCTAAAGGATAACTTGCAAGAAGTTGATGAATGCATCGTAAGACTAAAGGGACAAGTCAAGAAATTCAAGGACAAATACAAAGAGGTTAGTGACCAATTAATATCAGCAAATGAAACCCTAAATCTCTTAGAAGCAGAAAGAGAAAAAATAGAAGAAGATCTAAATTCAATTGTGAAGAGCAAATCAAAAGACTATGTCAAACTTGAAAAAGAAATTGTGAGTCTAAAAGCAGATCTAGAAAAAGCCAAAAGCTTTGAAGAAAAGTTTAAAATAAGCTTTGCAAAACTTGAGAAGTTACTGGTTAGTCAAAAACATCTTGATGACGAGCAAGGCTTGGGATTTGAAAAGGGAGAGAGTTCAAATTCAGGACAAGGCATATCTGAAGAAAGAAGAAGCAGAAACCATCTGGTTAGAAATCAAAGAATAAGACCTTCAGTGAGACAACCAAGTGCTCAGAGGTACCCATCTTTCAATGGTCACTGTTATAAATGCAATAAGTATGGTCATAGAGATACTTAGTGTAGAAGCATAATAAATCAAAAAAATTCATCATTCTCTAGTGAGTGTTTCAATTGCAAGAGAATTGGTCATAGAACAAATGAATGTAGAAATCCGATTAGGAAAAGTTTCAACAACAGGAGGAATAGACAACCCTTCAAAGGTAAGTGCTTTACTTGCAATAAAATTGGTCATAGAGCTGTTATATGCAAAAGTAAAGTGAGTTAGAATTCTATTAGGTGTAATGCATGCTATAAAATGGGACACAGATCAAATGAATGTAGAAGTTTGGTAAGAACTAATTTTAAAAATACAAGGAACAGTCAATCATTTGATGGAAAGTGTTTTGCATGCAATAGATTTAGACATATGGCTAATCAATGCAGATCAAATTCAATCAATGAAAGGAATTAGGGTCAAAAGAATGTGGTATGCTTCAATTGCAAAAAATTTGGACATATTGCAAGGTTTTGCAGAAGCAAGAATGTGAAGAGAAATCGCTACTCTGAAGAAAGGAAAATAGAGTAGAGAAATGATAAGGGAAAAAAGAAAGTTAATCTAGTTGAAACCAAGAAAGAAATGGACAAGGTATGGATAAAGAAACAAGTAATTGAAGTTAGGGATCGATCCGCACCAATATTCGGTACAAATACTTCCTCCGAGAAGTAAATTGAGAGCTCTAGCACAGGGGGAGCAGTGTTGAAAATTTGAAACCCCCATCCAAAAATTGGGTGCCAGAATCCGGCACAAAGGTATATGATGAAATCTGATGTGACACATCTCTTAAAGGAAGAACTCAAAGAAAAAGAGTCAATGTGGCATTTTGCGGAGCAATCCTGATTGACTATATTCTACAGTGAAGGGTTTTAACAGTTTTTTGGAATGAGCATTTAATGACGACTAGGTCAAATCGTGCGGAGGATAAAAAGGAACTTGTTTTCACTTTGTATTCGGCGTAACAGTGTATCGATTTTCTCTGCGAACTACTAGATTTTTCAACCTGTGCTGTCAAGGTTTGAGGATCCTTTTGACTGAGAATAAATGATTCTACTTGGTCACACACATATAGAAACCCTTGGAAGGTTGTATTTGTAGTAGTTGTAAATCAAGCAAGGACTATGACAAATTTTGAGAATTTGTCACTGGAGGCAACAGGTTGAACTAATGCCCATAATGGAAAGCATAGGAATCGAGCTCCAACAAAGAGGAAGCAATCTGATTCCTTTTCAGATGATGGTAGTGATTCAAATTCTGATAATGGGGATGATTTTGATGATGCTAGAACAACAAATATGGTGCCAGAGCACCCAATCTACTGGAGCCTCCATGAGGCATTAGATGTCGTAGAGTTTGTTGTTAGGTTTTCAATGAAGTCCTAAATGGACATTCAATGTAATAAGGTCTGTATTGACCAAGACATGCTATTTTTAGGTAGTTGGTTAGAGTTTGTTAGAAAGTCAGTTAGTTTGTTAAGACATCTGTAACTCCTAGCCGCTAGGAGTCATTTTCTGTACTACCCCGTGAGGGGATAAATATGTAAGATCTGATCAATCTCAAGACAGTGTGATCAACAGGAGAACAGTGATAGTTCAAAATGATTGTAATTCCATTATGTGAAGAAATAAAAGTAGTTTGTGTTCTGGTGTAACCGCAGGAGATATCATTTGGGGTCATTCCATTGGTGGATTTCTTTGAAATCAGTGGAATGACCTCCGTGCTATTAGTTTATTTTCTATTCTGTTAAATTTTCATTGTTTCCTGTGTGCTGTTCAATTATAGAAATTGCAAAGGAGGTTGTCGGTATAAGGTTTACGTTGATACATTTTGTGTACATCTCGCATGTGTATGTCATAGACATTTCGTGTGTATCCTGCTGTTGAATGTCGAAAGACTGTATTTGGTAATGTACATTCAAATGATACAATGGTAGACCGGTTGAATCGGTGATGAAGACCGGAGATAGCAAGTCAAATCATGTATATGTTAAGACGAAGAGTATATCGGTGTAAGCCATAGTATCAGCCAAGCAAAGTTGAGACTCACCGATTGGGAAGTCTTACCGATGGTGAGTTGATGGTAGGCACATCAGCATGAGATATGATATTGGAGGCAGAGATGAATGTGTAAGGGTAAAATGGTGATCAATCAATTGAATTATATAAAACCCAAACATCAACAGAATAGAAGATAACAAGAAAGATTGAAAGTAAATAGCAATGAATAACACAAAGCAAACCTTCCCTGAAATCGATGCTTCTGTTGTCTGCCTATTACAACCGTCCTTTTGCCGATGAAGTGAGCCCTCAGAGAGTGCACTCCTTTAAGCTGTGTTCGAGGAAGTCAATGGTAAATGGCTATTGTGATATGCAATGAAGATGAGCTCCAAGGCAAGTATGTGATCTCAAGCTTGTAGATGGTAAAAGGGTGCCAAAGGCACGCCAGTGATATTTCTGCAGAGTAACGATGTCAAAAGCCTGGATGAATAGAGTGGAGGGATGAAGCTTCATTTATAGACTTGGAAGAATGGGAATCAACGATTGAGAGGAGATATGAAGATCAAAGGCTGAGAATGGTTGAGGAATGTGCAACCAGTAGAAATGTGACAAGTGTCCCAGCTCCATCATGAAAGAGGGGATGTGACAAAATTGATTGGAGAGTTAACTCCATTGACTGAACAGTTAACAGACTTGATTGATCAGTTAGAAGAGTGGATTATGGGATTGACTGAATTGATTGACCAGTGAACTGGGTTGATTGAGGAGTCAACAGAATAGATTGACCAGTAAGCTCAAATGACTAATTAGTTAATAGATTTGATTGATTAGTTAACTAACTTCTGATTTGAGAAGAAATGGGCCATGTGGGTGAGAGAAAAATAGGTAATTAATTATTAAATATATTTAATTACATGTGCAACCTGATGAGGTGGACAAGGTGAGGTGGATTTTTGAATTTAGAACTTAGGATAGAGGAATTTGGATTAATTAAATAATTTATGATTATTTAATTGGGTAGGACATTTAGAAGAATTTTAATTATATAAATTGAATTTATTTAATTATGGAACAGTGAATCGATTAAATAAATTGGAAATATTTATTTAATTGATAGAAGAATGGAATAAATATTTAGAATATTTATTTAGGATGAATCATGTCATTTTTAGGCGTATACATTTTGCCCCTGTTTGATGCAATGCAGTTTACAGCATTGCTTCAAAGAAATCGATAGTCTGATAGTGATACATGCCCCAGTTTGCCCCTGGTACAAGTTTGATGACAGGATGCCCCCTCGGGAGATTGGACGAGGAGGAGGCAGAAGGCGTGAGACAGACAATCTCACGAAGATGAAGGGAAGCTAGGTTAGAATGAAGAAATCGGTTGAAGAAAGAGTCGAATGATATGCGATGCAAGATGGAATGATGACACACACAAGCAGGCAAGTAAGTATGCACAAATGACACAAGAACAAACAAGGTATTACCCCTATCAAGCAGTAAACCAATGATATACTAATAACGATATACAACAATGTTGTCATGGCAGGGAATGATGTATCCCTAGACCAACACGGTAGGCGTGTTGTCATGGCGGGGAATGATGGATCCCTAGAGCAACATGAAGGATAGTGTCTGGTTTCAGGAAATGAAACATGTCATGTAAGACGTGTGTATTGGTCTAATTTTGACAATGCAATATCCTGTATAAGACAATTGATTGATTAATTGATCGAGTTGGTTTACAACTAGACAAGGATCAAGACCCCTGATTGTGATTGGATCTTTTGTACAAGATTGACTTGACGTGATTGGTATGGATTAAGGATGGACCTTGCATTTGGATCATTGCTCAGACTGACTGGACAAAGATGAAAGATATGATGATAGATAGAAATTTGATTGATAGAAGAAAGACTCGATAGAAGGACTCACAAGTGTGTATTTGTATTGATACTCTGCATTGTTGGATCTTTATTGCATGGGGTATGGTATGGATGTATAAATGGATATAGGATGGATACTTTGCTATTGGAGTGCTTTATTTCATCATTGGGCATTTTTTTTTTGTGGTACTTTTCTGAAATGTTGTAAGTGAATACAAGCATCGAGGTATAATTGAATCGAGATGACCTGAGTACCGCTTACATGGATTGTGATTTAACAAGTTAATACAAGCATCTAGTCAAAATTGAATCTAGATGACCTGAGTATTTCTTGCGTTTCAACAAACAAGGATTGCCCCCGTTCATGTTATACCTTTCATGTCCTTGATGATCTTTTGCCGATCATGTCCTTAGACAAGGCTTCACATTACTAAAGTTTAATCCACAAATAGCAAACAAAGAAAGTAATCATGCCCCCATCATAACGTCTCTAGCTTTTGGCATCCTTGAGTAGCATAGGAAGGTATGATAGTAAAAATTAGGACTCAAACTGTTAACCATGTTTCTGATTTACAAAGCATATTTGCGTTGATATGTGTTTGTTTCTTGCCATAATTTGGGTAAAATCATTTAGAAGACCTTGGGTATTTGCTTTGCATTGGATAGGTTAAGATGCTTACAATCAAGATTTCTGCTTGAGGTGCGGGTTCTGCTTGCATTTGCTTGCTTGGTGAGAAGATTGCACAATCCTTATTGGGGAGACGGACCCTAATGGGCTGACCTAGTGCCTCGAGGGCACATTGCTAAATGGCCTTGCCTACGTGATGACGCAGAGGCAACGTAGTTCGAGGTAAACCCTAATGGACCATGGATGGACTCGAAGAAAGACGACAAGAATGAAGATAAGAAAGGGGATGAATGGGACCATGGAAGAAATGGAAGCCTCGGGGGCACATTAGAATAATGGCCTTGCCTACGTGATGGCGCAGAGGCAACGTAGTTCACGGACTTGGACCATCGACACTGATAAGAGACTCTATGCTAGGCTCACATTGAGGAGACGGTATGGGACAAATAGACTTTGGGAAAAGAGGGATTGGGATAGAAAGTGAATGGGACGATTGACGAAAGAGAGAGACTTGTGTGAAACAGATGAAGACTGATTGCAAGGTTGAATTTGATCTCAGAAAGTGAAGCTAGGCTGAAATGGGTGTATGCGCAACTTTGATTTGTTTGGCAAAATTTTGGATTTTTCTTCTGTTTTTGGTATTTTGTGGCTGGAAAAGGTCTTCCTGATCTGATATTATGAATTAATAGCAAGAAAACATAGCAAGCACAAAGAATATTTTGTAGTTTTTCATTGTTTTTGTAGTTTTTTTCGACTCTATTTTGGACTAAACTGAACAAAAGCAAGCACAAAAATCCTAGGCGAGAAATGGATTATAAGGGTTTTGGGCCACTAGAACAAGAGGTGTTTAATGCGGGCAATCGTTCAAGTGGTTACACATGCAGCGGCACTACTCTCTGTTGTGGAGTCTCCCAGCCTCAAAGGGCTGCGCCTTAGAGGGTTTTGGGGGAGGTTGGCCGTCGGTGTAACATAACAGCACTTGTTGCAGGAAGTTTTCACCTCAAGCACAATTTATTTTAAGTGGCTTGGTAGGGCTTGGTGTTAGCCTGTTACCACTCAGGGTCGTTCCCACTTAGACAAGCGTGCATCCAAGGGCAGGCCCCTCCTAAAGGTTAAACAAATAGAATGACAAGTCTGGCACTCTGATCACCCAGAAGAGGGGAGAGCATAAGCCTATTGTCATTCACAAGCACAGAATACACTGATTAATCCAACCTAGTTAAAAGTGAAAAACTAAATGGGCTAATCTACTCAAACACAAAACTTTGAAGTGATTTTAGCAATATAGCATTGGTCCAGTTTTAACTTCAGAAAGCAATGGTGAGTTCAGTTTTAAATCCGCGTAGCACGAGATTGTTAACCTTGAAATTGTGGTCTCACGATATAGCAATAGTTTATTTTAACCTCAAAATCATTGATGAGTTTAGTTTTAAAACCACGTAGCACGAGATTGTTAACTTTGAAATTTTGGTCTCACGATATAGCAATGGTTCATTTTAACCTCAAGATCATTGATGAGTTCAATTTTAATCTTAGATAGCAATAACTTGGAAGGTGTTGCAATGCAAGAAAGAAATAATCCAATTACTTTCTCCCTAATTAGAGCTAGGTGAAGATTTGAATGCAAGTTGCATGAACAATGGGTTACTCCTTCCTAATTAGAACTAGATGAGAATTGTATGCAAGTTGCATGAACAATGAGTTACTCCTTCCTAATTAGAACTAGATGAAAGTTGTATGCAAGTTGCATGAGAATGCTTAAATCAGTCCTATTCAACACTTAGTGAAAAATGATTATCTTTAGTGGACGTTTTGCACCAAACTAGATTAGCAGTCCCCTGATATCCACCTGTAGTCCACAAAAACAAAAATTGAATCAAGAAGTTTGTAAATCAAAAGATTAGGTGAAAAACACATAATCTGAAAATTTCATGAAAATGTGAGTTTTGACAGCAAAATAGATATGAGAATCAGAATCTTCACGAAATTCTATGCTGTTTTAAAAAAAAATTCATGAAAATTTGATAAAAAATGTGAAAGTTATGGTCGATTGAAGTTTGTAAGGTAAATGAGAGGTTTGATTGATTTTACCTGATGAAGTTGATCAAATGGGCTAAAAATACCTTCACCACTGCGAAGTTTGTCGAATTCCCTTTCCAACGACTATAATTTTGTAAAAATTTGATCTTCCTGCAAAAAGTTAGACAAAAAAGAAAAAAAATGCCCTATTTGACTAATATTACCATTTTTGAAAATAAAAATTAAAAAAAAAAGAATTTTTTTATATATATATATATATATTTTAATTTTTTTAAAACTCTAAACCTAATATTTCCTTGTTTTGTTTTTTAATTTATATGTGTTTTTGTATTGTTTTTGTTTTTTATTATTTTTTTATTGTTTGTTTTGTTTTTTTGTGTGCTGTGGGTGCAGGTGTGCAGGGATGTGGGCCGGCAACGCTGGGGCGGAGAGCAGGTGGCGGACGGGAGACACAGGGGCGGCAGGGAGGGGAGACGCAGGTGGAGAGGCACAGAGGGAGGAGGAGGAAGGGTTCTGGGCAGGGGGAATGTGGGGATCGGGGAGAGGGCTGCGGGAAAGGGGAGGCCGCGGGGTAGCGGCGTAGGGTTGGGGACGGGGGAAGGGTAGGCTGCGGGGGAGCAGGGGAACAGGAGGTAGGTTTTGGGCAGGCGGCGCAGGGGTGAGGGAGGCCGAGGAGCCTAGGGAGGGAGCGAGGGAGGGTAGGTAGGGAAGGGGTGGCGGGAGGTTAGGGGACGGGGGAGTCGCGTGGGTGGCGCGCGGGGGATGGGGAGCTGAGCGCGGGGCAGGGGGGGGGGGGGGGGGGGGCTGGGGATCACACAAGGCTTCGGCCCTGTGTGAAAAAAAAAAAAAAAATTGTTGTTTTTTTTTTTTGTCTTTGTTTTTTTTTTAAATTTTTTTTTTTTGTTTTAATAAAATAAAAGTAAAAAAAATTGTGCAAATTTTTTTTTAGGTTGTTAATTTTTTGTATTTTTTTTTTTTTGTTTTTTTGCTGTGTAAATTTTTTTTTGTTTTTAAATTTTCTGTAAATAAAATAAAATCTAAAAAAAAACTATGTATTTTTTTTTTATTTAAATTTGTTTTCTATCTGTGTTTTTTATTTTTTATTTTATTTTTAAAATCTGGAAACAGAAAATGACAGTTTTTTTTTTTGTTTTGGATTGTTTTTTTTTTTTTTTTCAAAAATAAGCTCAAAAGTAAAAAAATTTAAGTAACGAAAACTAGACAAAGTATATGTTATTTCTTATCTCCGAGGCCTTCCAGACTCAACGGCGAGCTCAGTTTGTGTGTAGGAGGTTGCTTGTGAAAGTCAATTCCCGAAGTTTTACTTGAAACACACTTGAATCTGCAACAACAAAACCTCTAAAACAAACACTCACAAATAAAATGGGTCGCCCCACGGTGGGCGCCAAAAAATGTAAGGGTAAAATGGTGATCAATCAATTAAATTATATAAAACCCAAACATCAACAGAATAGAAGATAACAAGAAAGATTGAAAGTAAATAGCAATGAATAACACAAAGCAAACCTTCCCTGAAATCGATGCTTCTGTTGTCTGCCTATTACAACCGTCCTTTTGCCAATGAAGTGAGCCCTCAGAGAGTGCACTCCTTTAAGCTATGTTCGAGGAAGTCGATGGTAAATGGCTGTTGTGATATGCAATGAAGATGAGCTCCAAGGCAAGTATGTGATCTCAAGCTTGTAGATGGTAAAAGGGTGCCAAAGGCGCGCCGGTGATATTTCTATAGAGTAACGATGTCAAAAGCCTGGATGAATAGAGTGGAGGGATGAAGCTTCATTTATAGACTTGGAAGAATGGGAATCAACGGTTGAGAGGAGATATGAAGATCAAAGGCTGAGAATGGTTGAGGAATGTGCAACCAGTAGAAATGTGACAAGTGTCCCAGCTCCATCATGAAAGAGGGGATGTGACAAAATTGATTGGAGAGTTAACTCCATTGACTGAACAGTTAACAGACTTGATTGATCAGTTAGAAGAGTGGATTATGGGATTGACTGAATTGATTGACCAGTGAACTGGGTTGATTGAGGAGTCAACAGAATAGATTGACCAGTGAACTCAAATGACTAATTAGTTAACAGATTTGATTGATTAGTAAACTAACTTCTGATTTGAGAAGAAATAGGTCATGTGGGTGAGAGAAAAATAGGTAATTAAATATTAAATATATTTAATTACATGTGCAACCTGATGAGGTGGACAAGGTGAGGTGGAAAAGGTGAGGTGGATTTTTGAATTTAGAACTTAGGATAGAGGAATTTGGATTAATTAAATAATTTATGATTATTTAATTGGGTAGGACATTTAGAAGAATTTTAATTAAATAAATTGAATTTATTTAATTATGGAACAGTGAATCGATTAAATAAATTAGAAATATTTATTTAATTGATAGAAGAATGGAATAAATATTTAGAATATTTATTTAGGATGAATCATGTCATTTTTAGGCGTATACAGAATGTTTTGCCGAAGGGAGGAGTCTTGGCGATGAGGAATTTGGTGTCAGCGTGAGGTGAAGCATCGGGGAGACCTTCCGCGGCTAGACCGATGATTTGAGTGTTGCCAATAGGTAACCAAAGGCGAAAGTAAGCGAATCGTTCATCGAGGAGAGTTGATGGAAGTCTTAGTGAAGGAAGACTCATCAGTGTAAGTTTGTGCATCGGGAGACAAACAGAAAGCTACGCCGACAGTGTTAAGTTTGGGCGATGAACAAAGTGAATGCATATTTCGGTGAGACGATAGAGGTTATCTTGCCAATATAAACAAGAATAGCTATTTTGTGGGTTTTAATGGGTTTTTCACCCTATTTGTAACCTTCTGCTGGCCACTTTGCATCAAAATAGAAAGACATCTAGGTTAAGGATGCCTTTGAAGAAGAGATTTGATTCTGGTGAAAAAGATAATGATGATGTGAGCTAGAGAGATGATTCAGACAGTGATGGATTATTGTTTGGGAGTGATTTGTACAAAGATGATGAAGATAAGGAATGCCTTCGAAAGATGTCTGAACTAGATAGGGAGATGATTTTGGCAGGGAGTGCAGAGGCAAGAGATAAAAATTTTGGTGCAGAAGAGGGCTGTGTTAGGGTTAGCTAGCAGAAGATATCAATTAAATGCAAATAAAGATTAAACAGAGGAATGAAAATACATAGAAATAATAACAGCGAGAGACAATTTTTAATGTGGTTCACCCAACTTGGACTACATACACCAACAGAAAGTACAATATTATTATCCAGTAAATCAAACCAATTACAACCAACAATCCTTGCAACACAATACCACTGCAAAATGCTACAATATATCATGCAGAAACCTTAACCCTTATCCTCTTTTATCAAGCCTTATGTCAATTACAAAAAATAGGGGTTTTTATGTCATCCAATAGAAAAATAACTCCCAACGCCTTAATAAAATAATAAAAAATCATTGGAGGTCAGGGGCGTTGCCTCTGGACCCCGCAAGGGGCATTGCCCCTTGACCCCGTTAAATAATTTTGGGGTAAACCACGCGATAAAAGTGGGGTAAATTTAACCTCTGAATCTAATTAGGCTCCATATAACAACAATCTCCCACTTGGAGATTGATCAGACTCCCCACCATATCATCTCCCACTTGGAGACTGATCATAACACTGTTGACCCTGCAGCTCCCACTGGAAATAAGCACCCTGGACTGCTATTTTTTTCAGTCTTGAAGACCAATTGAAACTGAAGAGGAGCTCAGCTTCTCCCCTGTCACTACCTTCGTAAACATATCTGTTGGATTTTCATTTGTATGTATCTTTTCCAGTCGTAACTGTCCATCATCTAACACCGATCGAATGAAGTGATACCTCAACTGTATGTGTTTGGTCTTTGAATGCAAGCCAAAATTCTTTGCAAGATGTATGGCACTCTGGTTGTTCATAAACAAATAATTGTTAGCCTGTTGTTTGCCCAATTCTTCCATAAAAGATTGCATCCATATCATCTCCTTGCTTGCTTCTGTTGTAGCTACATACTCTGCCTCCGTGGTGGATAAAGCAACCACCTTTTGCAACCTGGAGATCCAACTCACCGTTGTCCCACCTACAGTAAAGACATAACCTGTAGTACTCCACCTGGTATCAATATCCCCTGCCAAATCTAAGTCTACATAGCCTGCTAAATCAATATTAGAGCCCCTAAAACATAAGTGTTTATTGGATGTACCTCTCAAATATCTGAGAATCTATTTTACCGCATTCCAATGCTCTAATCCAGGATGACTCATATACCTCCTTACGACTCCTACAACATGTGCAATATCCAGTCCTGTGCATACCATGGCATACATTAAACTTCCTACAGCTGAAGCATATGGTACCTTGATATTTTTTCTTCCTCCTCTTGTGTCTTAGGACACATCTCCTTAGTCAATTTCAAATGACTAGGCAAAGGTGTGCTGACAACTTTTGCATTCTCCATATGGAATCTCTGCAACACCTATTCAACATAAGCAGCTTGAGATAGAGTCAATTTCTTGTTCTTCCTATCTTTGTAAATTTTCATACCAAGGATTTGTTTTGCTGCCCCCAAATCCTTCATAGCAAATGATTGTGCTAACTGTTGTTTTAACTCTCTTATGTGATCCATGTTAGACCCTACTACAAGCATGTCATCAACATATAAACATAAAATAATGTAGCTGTTATTATCCAACCTCTTAAAATAAACACAATGGTCATAATTACACCGGCTGTAGCCTTACTCAGCCATAAAACTATCAAATTTCAAATATTTGAAACAGAGACAGAGTTACAGCCCTTACCAAGCTATTCCAGCTTTCTGGCAAAGAACATAAAACCAAGAGAGCCCCCACCTCTTCATCAAATTTCACTTTTACAAAAGTTAACTAACTAGTAATTGTATTAAACTTATTTAAATGATCTGTCACAGATCCACCTTCAATCATTTTTAGATTAAACAAATGCTTCATGAGAAATACCTTATTTGAGGCTGAGGGGTTTTCATACAATTTAGCCAAAGCTTTCATCAGTTCATCTGTTGTCTTCACTTCTATTATATTGAACGCCACAGATGGTGCCAAGCACAACCGAATGGTTCTCAGTGCCTTTCTGTCCAGAAGATTCCAATCCTCATTAGTCATTGATGTCAGTTTCTTGGCTATTCCTTCCAATAGCCTCCATAAATCCTTCTAATAGAGATAATCCTCCATCTGCATCTTCCATAACTAATAGTTCTGCCCATTGAATTTATCTACCTTCAATTTACCCTCATCTGCCATTGCTCCCACTCAACCATGAGACCTTCCTGCAGATGATAATCGAACACAACCCGCTCTGATACCACTTGTTAGGGTTAGCAGGAAGAAGATATCAATTAAATGCAAATAAAGATTAAATAGAGGAATGAAAATACACAGAAATAATAACAGCGAGAGACAAGTTTTAACATAGTTCACCCAAACTCGGGCTACATCCACCAACAGAGAGTCCAATATTATTATCCAGTAAATCAAACTGATTACAACCAGCAATCCTTGCAACTCAGTACTGCTGTAAAATGATACAATACATAATGCAAAAACCCTAACCCTTAGCCTCTTTTATCAAGCCTTATGTCGGTTACAAAAAATAGGGATTTTTTATGTCGGCCGATAGAAAAATAACTCCTGATGCCTTAATAAAATAATAAAAAATTGTTGGAGGTTTTGGAGGTACTACCCCTCAACCCTCCCTGTATCGCGACAGGGAACGCGCCAGGGGCACTGCCCCTTGACCCCGTTAAATAATTTGGGGGGAAACCATGCCGATAAAAGTGGGGTAAATTTAACCTCCGAGTCTGATTAGGCTCCATATAACAATAGGTTGAAGCTCGACAAAAAGAAACTAGGAATTAGAAGGAAAAGATGTAGAGCCACCATCTTCACAGATGCACTCTTCTATGAAATCTACTAGGACAGTGAAATAAAATGCCTTAAATGAGTTGGTTCCAAGGAGACAGAAGGCAGAGGATTCAAATGTGCAGAGAAAGTAAAGGGACACTTATGGGTCATCTAAAGGACCATATTCTTCATCTGGCAGACGAAAGTCTCATGCTAGTTATAGTGATTGTCCATCATCCTCTATTAATAGGGATTAGAGTGCAAGCAGTTGTGGAGATCCAGATGACAATGATGGAGAAGGTACAAATTCTAATATTCCTTCCTTTGAAGATATTAACAGTATAAAATCCAGAGATCAAATTTTTCCAAGAGGTTCATGGAGCCATTCTTTAAAAATATCATTGTGGGTTGTTTTGTGAGAATTGGGATTGGTATGTCAAGGTCAGGACAGTGTATTTATTGTCTTTGCATGGTTAGAAATGTAGACACAACCAATGTTGGCAAGCATTAAAAATTTGAGAATAGCATTATCCACAAGTACTTGGATTGTGTCTGAGGCAGTGATGACAGTGCAACTAGATGGCAGATGGAGAGGGTGTCTAATTCGCCACCTCTTGAGAAAGAGTTTAAGGAATGCGAACGGGAAGTAGAGTGCACTGAGAGCCAAATTTTAGGTAGAGTTGATGTGGAAGAGAAGAAAAATGCACTGAAGGAAATAAATAATTTTGTCTATTCTACAGAAACTGTAAAGCAGATACTACAGGAGAAGAAGATAGCTTCTGCAGGGCCATCAAATCTTGCTGCTGAGAAAGATAGGCTGAGGAAGAAGATAGAGCTTGCAGGAAGCAAACTCAGAGGCAATATAGGTAGAATTGAAATGGATCTATCTTCTGAGTATCAGGCTAAGGATGTAGAAGATAGGGAATAGTTAAGGAGCCCTACACCTGAACAAAACATAGAACAACAAGAAAATACAGACATAAATCCTCTGAAAATATATGAGAGAGCAAGAGACACTGCAAATGTCTTAGTTGGTGCTATAAGAGAACAAGTTGCAGATGAAGCCATGAAATCACTTGCACTAATTGACACGCCATTAGATGTACATAGGACAAAAAAGCTAGTTTTTTTTCTGAATGGCCATGTCCATATCCTAGAAAGTACATGAAATAGATGGAATGGAGAGATAGCTCTGATAAAGACTATCTATAGTGACATTTTGCATTTAGTCATAAATTAAGATGAAGATTGTACTTGTAAATATGCGGTTGAGTACATATAATTTTTGAAATTTTGACAAATTTTTGGTTCCAAATAACACCCTTTGCCATTGATGTCAAAGGGGGAGAAGAAGATCAGTGAAAAATGGATAAGGGGAGTAGCAGAATGAAGTGTATATAGTAAGGGGGAGTAGTCAAGCATTTTTCACTAAGTATTGCCATCAATGGCAAAGGGGGAGATTGTTGGCAAGAGACATTGCTCCGGTATGAACTTGCATGTTTTCATTGATCGCAACAAGGCTTAGAGATCCTATCACCATGATAGGAAGAGATATCTCTGGAAGAACATATTGGATTTCAGGTCTGGATGGAAGAAATGGCAAAGTATGGAAAGTATTCTGAGTAAGGGATAGAAAATGAGTTAGTATGCCTCCGCAATTGAAGACTTGCAGATGTAGTTCAGGGATGATATCAGTTGTTGTTTGATAGTTTTATGCTTCAGAGATTAAGTCCTAACTTCCTCTAGAAGTCACCTTGAAGAAATGCCAAGTTCAGATAAGCAAAGGTATAGCAAGAACAATGAACAGGGTATAGTGCAGTGGTCCGCATTCCTCTGTAGGTGAGCATTTTGTTATGAGGTTTTGAGGTGTTGTAAATACTTATATGAAGTGTCTAATTCTAGAGTTGGGAGATCTGAAGTCCACTAGAAAGATAGTTACAAGCTGCTAAGTATCAGTATAGTGTTTGACAGAGACAGTCTGAGTTTTGATGGTCCACATTTCTCCAAAAGATGATATCATGCCTTGCAGTTCTAAGGGTAAGTTTGAGAATGTATGAAGAGTCCTTGATATGATTTTGAAGGTGTTTTGAGATTTGCAGTAAAAGTTGTAAGTCAGTAGATGAACCTATTAAGCATGCTCTTAAGGAATAGGCTGACTGGTGCAGGAGCACCTACCTGACAGCTGGTCTTGATAAGGCAGTTAGTAGTTTAGGTCCTGTTTATGTTTCCAAGAAGGTTTGTTAAGACCAAATGCATGTAATAAGGTCACGCTGATCATGATAAGATCATGCTGACCAGGCTTTTGCTATTTTTAGCTAGTTGGTTATAACAGTTGTCATGCTGTATGATCGGTTGGATCTCCCAGCCGCTTGGAGAGTTCCCAGCCGCTTGGAGTCGGGTCAGTAGTACTCATAGGATAATCTATTTAAGCATGAGGATTGTTTGATATTGGATAGACAGATAGATATCATCGATCGAGCTAGGTTGCAGAGAGTGAGACTGAGAGAGAGATTGATCATTGTATTGCATCTTTGAAATCAATAAAGATCCTGTTTCGTTTTCTGTTTAATCTCCTTTGTGTAATCGATCTGCTGGTTTGGGTGGTTTCATGGATTCACTGATCCATTCCACCAGTTGACTCATCTGATCGGTGGAATGGTAATGTACAGTAGGTTAGGTTGTAGTTTGTTTGTTTGCATGCAGGTGTGCAGGATCGCGACTGAAAGATGTTGAAGACCCTAGCATGGGTATGTGCTAGGTCGAGTTGATAAGTTTGCGTTGGAAGATCACCCTGAGGTTGGATCGGGTCATCCCTGAAGGATCGGCGAAGTGAGATTTCGCTAAGACTGGAAATTGGTGAAAACGGCATCATCAGGATATCTTGGTGAATATCCTGCAGTCAGTTCGGGTATCGTCATCCGGATAAGTGGAGGAGAGCATGATGTTTTCGAGTGCATGAAGTGCAAGTTCGTCGGGGTGATCATCATTAGGAGGAGCCGAGGAGGAGCGTATCGGCATTAGGATCACCTATCGGGAGTGCCAATCATCCGCGTATCGCTAACAGATGCGGGAGTGAAAGTTTGTTTTTTTGACTAAGTGTTGAAGAGGTCATCAGGATATTGGGTGACTTCATCGTCATCAGGATATGACGTCATCGTCATCAGGATATTGAGATATCCCCCATATGCGAGTTTATCCTGCCATCGTTAAGTGCTTGGGTATCGGCAGAAGGTTGTATTAACATCATCAGGAGGTTTCGAGAGAACCGGATAAACCAGATCATGATGTTGTTGCTTGTGTCGTCGGCTAGCGGAGCATCGAAGGGAAGGTGCTGAAGGTGATCGTCATCAGGATATTTGAGCAACTGGATATTTGATATCCTGCTGACGAAGAGAGTGTTGAAGGTCATGATGATGCCGATAGTGTTTGGAGCCCGATGAACAGTGCAACCGGAGGATGTTTGCATTAGTTGAACATCATGATGATGATGATAGGCGACAGGCGGAGGAGGTGAACAGTAGTCGGCAGGAGGATAAGTGTGATCATCCGAAATATGATGATGCTGTTGGTGTGTTTAGGAAATATGATGATGATGGGGATGAATATGATGACGATGAGGATGGGCTACAGACATCCATGCTATATGCGAAGGTTATAGTGTGGATGCCTCTGCATCATAGTGGTATCAGAGCTCAGCAAAAGGTCTGGGCTGTTGTGTGTTGATTCTGTCACCGAAAGGGCAGAGGTAGAGTTGAATTGTGTGTTGTGTGTTGATTAAGAGGTTGACAAAATGCCTCCAAAAGGTAGTGGTACTGCAAGGGAATTGCAGGAAATGAAGGAGAAACATGCTAGAGAGATGAGAAAGATGAAGGAGCTTGCTGAAGCACTTCAAGCCAGGCTGACAGCCCTGGAAAAGAACAAAAAGAGGGAAGTGGAAGACAGTGAGTCTGAAGAAGATGAAGATACTGTTGAAGAGTATGAAGAGGTAGCTGAAGATCTGGATGCTGAAGACCAGAAATTTGTAAAACTGTTAAAGGCAGTGCAGAATGATAAACCTAAGGTAAAGGTTGATGTTTCCAAGTATACTGGAAGTTTGAATGAAGATGAGTTGTTAGATTGGATTGCTGCACTGGATAATCACTTTGAATGTGAAGATGTTGCTGAGGATCAGAAAGTAAAGATTGCAAAGACCAAGTTAGGAGGTCATGCTTTGGTATGGTGGGATTATGTACAATCTGAGAGAAGGAAACAAGGGAAGTCTAAGATCACTTCATGGGATAGGATGGTAGCAAGGATCAAGGGTAAATTCTTGCCAAGGGATTATGAAATCCAGATGTTTAAGAAGCTGCAATTTTTAAAGCAAAAAGACAGGGATGTGAAAGCATATACTGAGGAATTTTATCTGTTGAGTATGAGATCTGGTCATCATGAGAATGAGGTAGAAAAGGTGGCTAGGTACTTGGCTGGTTTGAGATTTAACATACAGGATGAGTTAGTGTTAGCTAACCCTAAGAATGTGGAGGATTGTTATCAAATAGCAATCAGGATTGAAGAAAAGATGAATAGAGGACATGATAAGTCCATGAGAGGAAGAGGAAACAATAGGGGACGAGGAACAGCCCCTGCACAAAAGCAAACCAATGAGGGTCAAGAAGACACTGGTAAAGGACAAGGACAGTCTGATTTCAGAGGTGGATGGAAAGGTAATAGAGGAAGATTTGGAGGTGGTAGAGGTTCTACTACATTTTCAGGAAAATGTTACACCTGTGGAGAGTTTGGTCATCCATCTTTCAAATGTCCAGAAAACAAAGGTTCATCATCCAGAAATGATAGAACAAGTGACAAGAGAGTACAACTGGTACAAGAAGAGAAAGTAGAAGAAAGTGCACAGAGTTCAAACAGAGGTCCTGAGAATTATGGATATCCAGAGAGTGGAGAATCATTGATGTTAAGGAGAATTAGTTTGCAGGCATCAAAGGATATGATGCAAAGAAGAGCTCTTTTCAAGACCACATGTAAGAGCAAAGGTAAGGTATGTAAGGTTGTCATTGACACTAGTTCAACAGACAACATGGTATCCCAGGAAATGGTGGATAAACTGAAGCTGGAAAGGATTCCACATCCACACCCTTACAAGACATCTTGGGTGAGTGATAGTCAATCACTTTTTGTCTCTAAACAGGCATATGTGGATTTCCAGATTGGAGCATATCATGATAGAATTTTGTGTGATATTTTGCCTATGGAATGTTGTCACCTACTGTTGGGTAGACCATGGCAATTTGACAGAAGGGTACTGTATGATGGGTATGCTAATACCTACACCATCAAGAAGGATGGGGAGATTATTAAGTTGATGCCATTGCAGGCAAAAGCTGCAGTACAGAAGGTAGCTCAAATCATTTTAATGGGAAAGAAGGAATTTGTGCAGATGCCTAGAGGAGCAGGCATAAAGGTAGTTCAGGACACTGCAGGAAAGGGAGTTGTTACAGACAACAAGTTGAAGAAAGTTTCAGTTGTGACTGACAGAGGTCAGCAGCAGGTTCAGAAACAGGGGTGCAACCAACCATCAGTTGAGAGGAATGACAAGGATGTTGTCATAGTTGGGACTATTGCTTGTCCTATAAGAGTTGAAGGAAAGATAGAGTTGAACATTTCAGAAGTTTAAGAGGCAGTTCAGACAGAGGTTCTGGTCAGACAACCTGACAAACACAGGGTATGTGAGAGAAAGGCCTACATCAACAGGCATGAGGATTTACTTGCCAGAAAGCAAGTTACAGTTCAGAAGTCTTGGAGCAGCCAAGAGACAGCAGCAGACAAAGCTGGAGCAGGTCAGACTATTGACAAAGCAAAGTGTAAAGGTGGAGGACTTCCACATACTAAACTCATGGGACATGAGTTCTTTTCTTTTGGGGAGTATGGTGCAGGAGCACCTACCTGACAGCTGGTCTTGATAAGGCAATTAGTAGTTTAGGTCCTGTTTATGTTTCCAAGAAGGTCTGTTAAGACCAAATGCATGTAATAAGGTCACGCTGATCATGATAAGATCATGCTGACCAGGCTTTTGCTATTTTTAGCTAGTTGGTTATAACAGTTGTCATGCTGTATGATCGGTTGGATCTCCCAGCCGCTTGGAGAGTTCCCAGCCGCTTGGAGTCAGGTCAGTAGTACTCGTAGGATAATCTATTTAAGCATGAGGATCGTTTGATATTGGATAGACAGATAGATATCATCGATCGAGCTAGGTTGCAGAGAGTGAGACTGAGAGAGAGATTGATCATTGTATTGCATCTTTGAAATCAATAAAGATCCTGTTTCATTTTCTGTTTAATCTCCTTTGTGTAATCGATCTGCTGGTTTGGGTGGTTTCATGGATTCACTGATCCATTCCACCGGTTGACTCATCTGATCGGTGGAATGGTAATGTACAGTAGGTTAGGTTGTAGTTTGTTTGTTTGCATGCAGGTGTGCAGGATCGCGACTGAAAGATGTTGAAGACCCTAGCATGGGTATGTGCTAGGTCGAGTTGATAAGTTTGCGTTGGAAGATCACCCTGAGGTTGGATCGGGTCATCCCTGAAGGATCGGCGAAGTGAGATTTCGCTAAGACTGGAAATTGGTGAAAACGGCATCATCAGGATATCTTGGTGAATATCCTGCAGTCAGTTCGGGTATCGTCATCCGGATAAGTGGAGGAGAGCATGATGTTTTCGAGTGCATGAAGTGCAAGTTCGTCAGGGTGATCATCATCAGGAGGAGCCGAGGAGGAGCGTATCGGCATCAGGATCACCTATCGAGAGTGCCAATCATCCACGTATCGCTAACAGATGCGGGAGTGAAAGTTTGTTTTTTTTGACTAAGTGTTGAAGAGGTCATCAGGATATTGGGTGACGTCATCGTCATCAGGATATGACGTCATCGTCATCAGGATATTGAGATATCCCCCATATGCGAGTTTATCCTACCGTCGTTAAGTGCTTGGGTATCGGCAGAAGGTTGTATTAACATCATCAGGAGGTTTCGAGAGAACCGGATAAACCAGATCATGATGCTGTTGCTTGTGTCATCGGCTAGCGAAGCATCGAAGGGAAGGTGCTGAAGGTGATCGTCATCAGGATATTTGAGCAACCGGATATTTGATATCCTACTGACGAAGAGAGTGTTGAAGGTCATGATGATGCCGATAGTGTTTGGAGCCCGATGAACAGTGCAACCGGAGGATGTTTGCGTTAGTTGAACATCATGATGATGATGATAGGCGACAGGCGGAGGAGGTGAACAGTAGTCGGCAGGAGGATAAGTGTGATCATCCGAAATATGATGATGCTGTTGGTGTGTTTAGGAAATATGATGATGATGGGGATGAATATGATGACGATGAGGATGGGCTGCAGACATCCATGCTATATGCGAAGGTTATAGTGTGGATGCCTCTGCATCACTGACTAGTATGATAAATCATTGTGCGGAGAAGAAATAATGTTTGAAGGATCTATCCAAGTGATTGAATGATTAGAGCCGACCTATATGAACATGTTTGGGAAAAGATTTGGGTCCACATAATATATAGTGCATTAGGTTAAGCCGACAAGCCACATCTTTCTATGTACACGTTTCACTTCTTGGATGCCGTTTCACTTCTTGGATGCCGACCTGATTATGGATCAAATCATGATGTGGATATATAAAGGTGATGAGTTTTAGTTGTGAGGTGTGTAGTAGTGTGTGGGTGTGATGCAAGTATGTGAATAACAGAGCAAAGTTAGAAGATCAGCAGTGATGAAGACTTGGGATTCAAAATTCAGTTGCTAAATGACTGCACCCTGGCATAGTGGCAGATGCTTAAGTAGTATTCAATTTTCATGTGCAATATGATTGGAAGTAAGCTTTCATCATCAAGGCAGTGATCCGGTAGTGAGACTTCAACAGGGTTTAACAACCCTTAGAGTTTAACAGCCCTTATTGTAATCTTGCTAGGTTTAGGGTTGAGGCAATGAGCCTGCTAGACCTAGTTGTACTTCATGGCAGTGAGCCAACATGTTCTAGGCCCGTGGAGTGACCAACCCTAGACATTATTTTTGTAAAGATTGCAATATATATTTGAGAGCTAATCCTCTCCATGGTTTTTCCCTTTTTGGGTTTTCCATTAAAAATCTTGGTGTTCATGTGTCATGTTTTTATAGTTGTTCATATGCATGTTGTGCCTCTGTTTAATTAATTTTGGGAAATGGTTGAAAGTTAAAGTACATGAAAATCTTTTTAGAACACTGATTCACCCCCCCTCTCAGTGTTCCTAACTTTCAACACTTCCAACAATTCATACCAAAGATTGAACAATTTAAGGATATTGCAACAGGTAATTTGTATCGACACAAATAATATTACTAAAGCATTTCAATGTTTAGGCCATAAGAATCATCCTTTTTTAAACATGGATTGCAAATAATTCTAAAAATTTAGAAGTCTTGGTCTTTAACATTATTGTCTACTACAATGTCATCCAGTGTATCATTGTCAATGTTCATATGTACTTTCAAGTATTTAATATTATCATCATCATCATCTTGACCTGCATCATCTTCATCACCATTGAAATTTGACTGTAGACCATCTATATTGTTACCATATGTATTTGCATCATCATTTTCTATACCATCCATATTGTTGTCTTCCATAACATCATCTAACTCTGGATTGTTGTCTTCTTGTGCCTGAACATAACCATCTTCAACATCATCATGGATGTCAATTTCTTCGATGTTCTCTAATCCCTCACTCTCATTTTGTTGGCCATCATTGTTTTTCTTAGTATCCACTAATGCATCATCAAATACATGCCTTAATCTTGGATCATAATGTATGACAAATATCCATTTTAGGTCCAAAATATCTTCATAGAAAAATACCTGTGGTGGTACCTACCTAGGGTTAGGGTTTTGAGTCGAGTCTGCAAGCTTATATTTTTATTCCCTCAAACTCTTAATGCCTTAGGTTTTATTTCCCCTTGGCCTCCTGCATTGTATCTTTTAATTCGTCGTTGAACTCCTGTAGCAGGTCATCAATCACTTAAGTTGTATTTTCATGCCTTAGCACTTGTAGGTTGACCGGCCCCTTTGCATTGCATTACCGCTTTCTCCCGTCATGCTAAATAGAAATGAAAGAAAAAATGTTAAGTCCAAAAACCCTTTATGCAGTGGTGAAATCTTTTGTATGTATCGTTGTATGCATGTGTCTTTGTATATGCATCACTATTTGTATGTACATTTGAACCCGCAGATGCATATGTACAATGCCAGACCTAAAAAGAAATTTCAATCGACCTTTGAAAAAAGTGAAGAAATAGTTGTATGCATCTTTGCATGCATATCGGGCTTGTATATGCAATTTTGGGCATGAAAAGTGGATGTACATTGAAGATTCCATCACAGATTCTTGGAATATTTTGTGCTTGTATTTAAGGATTGTATGTATTGTTGTATATTCAATATACAACGAGCTAGATACAACGCGGATTCCAAAAAAGTTTCAAATCGGGTTGAAAACAGTGGTCAGGCCCGCGATTGTATCAGGGGGATTGTATGTATATTTCATTGTATATTCGATATACAACGGGTGACATACAAGGCAGAACATGCAATCCCAGATCTTAAAAGTTATCAATTCGGGCCTGGCGGGATGTACATACAATGGCAAAGTTGAAAAGTCAAAGGCATTCTTTTGTATCTTGCATTGTATGTATGTTCGACATACAATTGTTTCATACATACAAGTGAATGTACAAATGAAAGGTGCAAAAGGCAGATGCAGCCAGAAAGTTAGTTGCATTTGTGAAAAAGGTGAAGTCCGCAGTTGTATATTGGAATTGTATGTTCCCAATATACATTCGGATATACAACGAGTAGATACAAGGAAATATGCAAAGCGGGGGCAGTCAAAGTCAACAGTCTTTAAAAGCATGGTGGGTCCGCGCAGTTGTATGTCCTGGATTGTATGTAGGTGCGATATATAATGCAATGTACAAAAGCCCAGTTACAACCTGGACGTGAAAGGAGAATATATTTTGGCAAATTTCAGTTTGGAATCCTAAGGTTATATATTGCATTTGTATATGCGATATACAAGGCTGATATACAAAAGGAAAAGATACAATGCCCGGATTTGAAGGTTTTTCTAATCTGATTGATAAATGAGTTGGAATCCGCGGGTTGTATATTGCATTTGTATATGCAATAGACAAGGAGATGTGCAAAAAGGAGATACAAGGTGAGACCCGATTGTGGTTTCAAATTGTTTTATAAAGATTTGGGGTCCGCCTTTGTATGCAGGTGATTATATGTATATACAATCCCATATACAACTTCAGATGCAAGAAAAGATGTAATGGTCTGATGGCGAATAGGATGCAATGGTGGGTCCTGATAACTCAGAGATGTAACTTTTTCAGCGATGGTGATCCAATGGTAGGCTTCCACGTGTCCAAGGTTAGTTGTATGTATATACAACTGCATGTGCAAAGATTTAAAGGCTATTGTATGTATATGCAGTTGCATATACAAGGATTTGAATGTGCAAAGGGTGAAAAGGCAAAATGTATGTCGTGATGTAAAAAGTCAAAGGAGAGAAAGCTGCCTGCGTGGCACGATTTCATTGGTTGTGGACTTTTCAACATGATTTGAGGCCGCAGATCTTGGTGATAAGGGGGAAATCGACAGGCCTGTTTTGAATGCCCGAGGACGGGAAGAGATTTGTATGTGTTCGTTGCATCATTTCAGGTAGGAAGAAACTTCAGAGGCACGCGAACCATTGTTGCATCTCGCGGGTAGGTTGGCATTTATGGCAAATTTGCAAAGGCATAGTTGACTGATTGATAGGCCAGCTACCATTTTTAAAGGAAAATCTTCAATCGGCTGCACATTCCCCGATTTCACCTGCCCTTTCCTCTTCTTCTCACAGCTACATTGAATGTTTTGGGTGCCATTCAGATGGTGCATTATATCTGGCAGCATTTTTGAGTTGACCATTGTATTGATTGCTAAGTACACTTTCTTGCGGTATAAGCAAACTGTGTCACTCATTTTTTCCTGGTTGAAGACTCGGGAAAATTTTGGTGAAGTAATAAGATACAGCTTTGCTGGTGGCTCTATTTTGGTGCCTTGTGAGTTTATGAATCATATGTTGTATGTTTTATGCATAATTTTGCTGGTTTCATGTTGATTTTATATGAGGAATGCATCGTTGCATGTATTTAGTTGTTTGTCTCCAAGTTGTGGGCATCTTTTCTTTTGAATCTAAATAGCTAAGGGTTATTTGGGATTCAGGAACATGGATTTTTTGTGTTGAATGTTTAATCTCTTATCTTTGTTCAAGGAGCAAATTAAATATTTTAGGTTAAGCATTGGGAAGGGTTTGCTGTAACAGGGATATATTAAGTATGAATGACTAAATACTCAGTCTTGGGAAGTATCTGTAAGGCAAACACTAAAAATTTCCCCCCTTGAAACTTAGTTATTGATTCAAGTTTATGGTAATCATTCACATGTGTATGTCTATTGACTGCGAGCCCTAAGATAGGCACCAGTTTGGTCTTGTATTGAGGTTACAACCCAAGGTCCCAGTCTTGCATCCAAATACAAAATACAAATCCAAACTTCAAATATAAACCTTTAGGACATTAGAAGTAGTTTTAGGACCAAAATCCTCTATCTCACAACTGAGCATAGGCCCAAAGCTAATCCCTTTGTACTTATTTCATAGTTTTGGTCTGCATAAGAGAGGATTTATCTGCTTTGTGTCAACATCCCAGTAAGTTCATGTGCATATCTTATGGATGTTGAATAGGGAATACCCCCTTGGTCCTACAGAGCCTAAAGATGGAGAGGAGATATTTATAGGGTCTATCTCCTGTACTGTTGGCCCCTGGCCTGAAAATCCTGTTGATCAAGGATGGCTACCTTGTAGGGATAGCTGGGAAACATCCATTTTGGGAAAAAACCCAACAGATTTGGTGACTCTGCTGGGACTGCTTTGTGTGAGAACCTTGGTTTAAGAAACTAATTCCTAGTTGTAGGTGGTGACTCCAAACAAATCTCCCAACCATTAAAGTGAAATTTGTATGCAAGGGAGAAGATCCCCGCGTAATCCTTTGCTTGAACAATTACCAAGAAAAGTGATGTATAGGAGAAAAGGGACCATTCAAGCCGGTCAAGAAGGTTCTCCTAGCCCTGGAAATAATGATAATACCCAAGATAATCTAGGATCTTCAGAGCAGGAGGCACCTTATTTTTCAAACACAGAGGCTGAAATTCAAGATGTATATGAAAGACAACAAGGTGATAGATTGAGAATGAGATCAGAGGTGTTTCAGGAACGCCCTTTCTTAGATCCCCCTGACAGATTTGAAGAAACTGAGTCCCCAAGGGATGATGATGATGACCAATATGGAAAGGGACCATCCTCTTCTATGCCTAAAGATGAAGAATTAGCTGAAGAAATCAAGAACCTGAGGGCTGAATTAGAATATTTGTAGGCTTTGAGGATTAGAGATGATATGAGACAAAAGGTGCAAGCTCTGAAAATTGCTCAACATGATTCAGTTCCCACCCTTGACAATGCAAATGTGTTGAGAAATTAGCAAAGAAGTGAAGTCCAATATCAACAGAATGATCAGAGACAAAATACAAACAATGTTAGGATACCATTGAACAATGTGAGAAATCATAATGCTAATAGGAATTCAAATGTTAATCAGTTTGGTAGACAGCCTATGTAGTTGGATAGATTCAGGCAGCTAGTTTTTAATGGTATTCCTGGTTACCCTAACCCCATTGATAAACATGTAAGGTCTCAGATACCAAAGTTTTCAGGAAATAATGTTGTGTTAGGTGAAGATCATTTGAAGGCCTTTCAGAATGTTATGGGCAATTTTGAGGTTGAACATGAAGATGTTTTTATGAAATTGCTTATGCAGTCCTTAGTTGATGAAGCTAGAGAGTGGTATAAAAGTCTGCCTGACTAGAGTATCTCATCATGGGATGACTTCATAAGGATTTTTAAAGAACAATATGGTGATAAGACTGATCCAAGCTTTTTTATAAATGAATTCACTAGTATTACTAAGGGGTCAAATGAGCAGGTTGCAGATTTTAATGCTAGGTTCACTAGAGTGTTGAACAAATTACCACTTCACATGAGGCCTAATGAACCAATGTGCATGGTACTATACATAAATACTTTTGATGCTAAAACAGCTTATGGGTTAAGAGATAAGGGTCCTACTAGCCTCAGGGATGCTTTTAGAATTGCAACCAACATTGAAAATAATAGGAAAGCATCTGGTAAAACAAACATAAGGGATGATGTAAAGATTCTACAAAATCTGACTAAATCTCTAAGTACTCAAGGTAATGCATATACTTCCGAAGAGAAATTGGATAAATTGACAACTATTGTTAAGGACTTAAGTTATAGACTTGCTAAAAATGAAAAGGGGATAGGTCCCAAAAGGCAAGTTTACCAAAGACAAGAGAAGAGACCATCATTGCATGATATGCCATATAACACTAATTGGCATAATGGTAAACCTGTTCTCCCAAATAGCAACACTAATCAAAGAGCTCAGAATGTTAGGGAGAGTCTTGATCCTTTGAAGAAAGCTGTTAACATTGTTGATGATACCCCATGGTGCATAATTTGTCAAATGCCTCACTCACAATCGCAATGTATGATTGCTCAATCTTTGTATAATAATGTTGTTGCCTGTGATGAATGCAATGAGCCACATTGTATGGAGGATGATAGTGTCAATATGTTGTTCACAAATAGGGAGTATTCTTCTTATGACGCTGATGAAAGCACGAATTATGGGACTTAGGTCTGCCAGCAGATTTCCTATGATGAGGATGATGAAGATAATTATGCTTATGCTAAGGACTCACGCATCTTTCTGAATAACTTGAGAAGGCCTTCTAATGAAGAGATTAGAGGTCTCACAGCTACAATAGTGGCTGAGGTCAAAAGCAACTATAACATTAGAGGTAAGGCTTAGGTAGGTGATCCATGTCAACCAGAAGACACTTTTGTAAATCAACCAATGCATAATCATAAAGGGGCCGAACCACATAAGACACGATGGAATAATAATAAGAAAAATTCTAAGCAAAATCCAAGTCATGATTCTCAGGGACCAAAAAATGAAGTTCGCCAAAATGAGGATCAAAATGAGAATTCTCAGGTCATGGATGACAGTCAAAAGGCCATTAAGATTAAGGCTAGATCAGCTCAGGATAAAAATAAAACCACGGCTCAAGCTACAACTGTTATACAAAATTATGCTCCTTTTGACATAACTTAGGTTTTATCCCAGATAAAGGTCTCTATTCCATTGATGGAGATCATGAAAGTTGAAGAATTCAGGAATAAAGCATTGTCCCTAATTTTAGGAGTAGCTTGTCATGCCGAGCAGAATGTTGAGACTTAGGGTAAGAAACAAGCCTTGTGTATTGATGAGGATGAGGTTCCTAAAGTCTATCTGGGGGTGACAATGACAAAATGCCCTTCACAGGTTGAACCGTTTTATGTCTCCCTTGTTATCAATGGAAAAGTAATCAAGAATTGTATGCTTGACTCAGGAGCATCAACAAATATTATGCCTCTGGCTATCATGCAACAAGCTGGATTGAAAATAGATAAGGCATGTGGAAAATGCTATGCAATGGATGCTAGGGAGGTACTAGTTATAGGAATCATGAAGGATGTGGATTTTATGCTAGCAACATATCCAGAAAAGACTTACAGAATGAACATAACGTAGTTGACATAAATCCACAGTATGGTATGATGTTGTCAAGAAGATGGGCAGCATTAGTTGGAGGAAGTATGCAGTTAGATTTATTATATGCCATGATCCCAATGAATGGTAGAGATGTCAAACTGGACAGAGAAGAGAGGTCACCAGAAACAATTGAAGATCAAGATTCAGAAGAGCATATCTGTTTTGTGGATATTGACTCTGAGAATTTCAAAATTATCTCAGATGATCGACGAAGTGAAGGGAAAGATTTTTGCATTCAAGAACTTGACCAACAGGGTCTCTAGACTATGTATTTTGATGGAGCTTGTTCAAAGGAGGGTTTTGGTGCTAAAGTTGTATTTTTGTCTCTAGCAGGTAAGCTTCTGAAATTCTCTTTCTTGTTGAAGTTTGCCTGCACAAATAATATTTCAGAATATGAAGCTCTGCTACTAGGATTAAATGTTGCTTTGAAGCATGGGATTAAGATGCTAAAAGTGTTTGGAGATTCAGAATTAATTGTTTCCCAGGTGAGAGATAAATATGCTTCAAAAAAAAAAAGGTTAAAACAGTATAAGCATGTTGTATGGGACACAATTGAATTATTTGATGCTTTTTCAATAAATTGGGTAGAAAGATCAAAGAATGTCATGGCAGACTTTTTAGCTAATGTGGCCATAAGGCCGAATGATGTTACTCTGTCTGATATTACAATTGTTGAAGTTAAAATTAGACTTGTAGTACCAGATAATATATGCATTTGGAGGGTGTTTGATGATGATAGAGATTTGTTGAGGTTCCTACACTGCATATATGAATACGAGAACCAGGAGATTGATTTTCAGAACTTTTTAGAAGTTGTGAATGGAAAAGAAACTCTTTTGGGGAAAAAAGTAATTCAACTTAAAACAAATAAAATCCCCAGAGGGCTAGTTGCTTTAGAAAGAGCATTTGACAATAGAGACTAGTTTGTTACAAAGGCATCTCCTACAAATAAGGATGACTTGGAGGAGATAAACTTGGGGACATGCCACGCCCCCAAAAGGGTATATATTGGCAAACAGCTCAAGCCACACATCAGGAGTATGTTGATTGCATTATTGAAAAAATATAAGCATGTCTTTGCATGGTCATATGAAGACCTAAAAGCTTATAGAGAAGACTTATTCCAACATGAGATTCCTTTGAAGCCTGGAGCTAAGCCATTCAGATAGAAACAAAGACCTATTAACCCAACTTTGGCTCCAAAAATGCAAGAAGAGCTTGTAAAGCTTAGGGAGGCTGGAATAATTGTGCCTATCAGACACTCAACTTGGGTGTCCAATCTTGTCCCAGTTAGAAAGAAAAATGGTGATATAAGACTTTGTGTGGACTTCAAAAATTTGAATGTATCTTCTTTAAAGGATAATTATCCACTGCCTAACATGCAGGCTATGCTGCAGAAGGTAACTGGTTGTGAGCTTTTATCCATGATGGATGGATTTTCAGGATATAATCAGGTGAAGGTAAAAGAATCTGAACAATACAAGACTGCCTTCACCACTCCATGGGTGACTTATGTATATGTAAGGATGCCATTTGGACTAACAAATGTAGGTACTACATTTCAGAGGGCTATGGATATTGCTTTTGCAGGATTGATTGACTCAATTTTGGTTGTATATCAGGATGATTTAACTGCTTATTCAAAAAAGGAGGAGCAACATTGCATGCATCTAGAACATTTTTTTATTAGGGCATGGAATATGGCATTTCACTTAACCCAAAGAAATGTACTTTTGGGGTAGTAGAAGGAAAACTATTGGGACACATTGTTTCCAAGGATGGAGTCAAGATTGATCCTGAAAGGGTTGCTGCAATTGACAGAATTCAAATTCCTAAAATAGTGAAAGGCATTCAGTCTTTCTTTAGGTAGATTAACTTTATTAGAAGATTCATTCCTAACTTTGTAGAGATTACAAAGGATATTTCTAAAATGTTGAAGAAGGGCGAAACTATCAAATGGGAAAGTGAAGCAACTAGATCATTTCAGAACATCAAAGAAGCTATAAAGATGGCTCCTGTGTTGAAATCTCCTAATTTTTCTAAGCCACATTACTTGTTCTCATTTGCCTCTTTTCACACTATTGCTGCATGTTTATTAGAGAAAAATGAAGATGGTTTTGAGCAACCTATTGCTTTCTTTAGCATGTTGTTGCAGGCAGCCGAGTTGAAATATGATATCATGGAAAAGCAGGCATATGCATTGGTTAGAGTAGTCAAAAGCTTCAGGCCATACTTAGTAGGCTCTCAGATAGTTGCATATGTGCCCCATGTAGCAGTTAAGGACATTTTTACTCAGTAGGAAGTGACAGGAAGAAGATGCAGGTGGATTAACAAGTTACAAGAGTTCAACATTGAGATACAAATTACAAAATTGGTAAGGGGACAAAGTTTGGCTAAGATGATGACACAATCAAATTTGGAAGCATGCCAGGTAAATGTGGTTTAAGATAGAGTTGTTAACATGTCAGAATCTGAATGGTACAAGGATATTATGTATTATTTGTAGAATTTGAATTGTCCTTCCCATCTCAGTGATAGTCAAAAAAGGACCTTAAAGTTACATGCTATAAAATACATCATTATTCAAGGAGAATTATATTGGAAGAATCCTGATGGTGTACTACTTAGGTGTCTGGATGAAAATCAAGCTACATATATTTTAAATGACATGCACAAAGGAATGTGCGGTGGACACTACACTGCCAAGACAATAACTCACAAAATTCTTAGAGCAGGCTATTGGTGGCCGACCCTTTTGTTAGATGCACAAAAGATGGTAAGAAAATGTGATCCCTATCAAAGGTTCTTAGGAAAACTTAAGTATGAGGGTGCATTACCCCTTAGAACTATAACTGTGGAGGCTCCATTTCAAAAATGGGGAATTGATTTTATGGGGGAAATTTCAAAAAGATCAGGTGGAGGACATAGTTGGATTTTGGTCGCTACTGACTATTTTACTAAATGGATTGAGGCCATTCCAACTAAGAAAGCTACAAGCAGGGTGGTGATGGACTTCATTTTGGAACACATTATTATCAGATTTGGAGTGCCAGTCAAAGTGGTCACAGACAATGGCATGTGCTTCAGATCTGGTGAGTTTGTTGATTTTTGCAACAACTATGGGATTGATTTGTCATATGCATCACCATATCATCCACAAGGAAATAGTCAGGTAGAATCAAGTAACACAAGCCTTATGAAAATCATCAAAAGGATGGTAGACAAGAACAAAAGGGCATGGGATTCAAAATTAAAGATGGCACTATGGCCTAACCGGACAGCAGTGAAGAAAGAAATTGGAAGGTCACCTTTTGAGCTAGTGTATGGTGCACCAGCTAAGTTACCTATGAATAACCTCTTGCTAGGTTATAGATTCATACAAGAAAATGATAAAGAGATTGAGGACTCAATGACTGAAAGGATAAATCAATTGGTTGCATTGGATGAAATTAGAAAAGAAGCACAGAAGACAAATATCAGGAAACAACAGAAGGTGAAATATTTGTTTGATAAAAGGGCTATAGAAAGGAAGTTTCAGATAAGTGACTTGGTCCTTGTTTGGAATGCAAAGAGTCAGGATAAGGGAAAGCATGGTAAATTTGAGCCCTTATGGATGGGCCCATATCAAATCAGCAATACTCATGGAAAAGATTCCTACTTTCTCTAGGCCCTAAATGGTGAACTACTAGAATTACCTATGCACGGTAAATTCCTTAAACCTTATTTCTTGTGAATGGATATCTTGAGTGCACATTGTAAATTAGGTGTGAATAGTCTGTACATACCTTCTATAGTCGATGGTGTTTTGCATTTTACATTTTGCCTGGTCTATCCTAGAGTGGTCTAGTTCTCGCTACAGCCTTACGCCTGCCCGTCCCCAGTCGGAGCCAATGGTGGTGCCTACCTAGGGTTAGGGTTTTGAGTCGAGTCTGCAAGCTTATATTTTTATTCCCTCAAACTCTTAATGCCTTAGGTTCTATTTTGCCTCGGCCTCTTGCATTGTATCTTTTAATTCGTCGTTGACCTCCTATAGCAGGTCATCAATCACTTAAGTTGTATTTTCATACCTTAGCATTTGTAGGTTGACCGGCCCCTTTGCATTGCATTACCGCTTTCTCCCGTCATGCTAAATAGAAATGAAAGAAAAAATTTTAAGTCCAAAAACCCTTTATGCAGTGGTGAAATCTGTTGTATGTATCGTTGTATGCATGTGTCTTTGTATATGCATCACTGTTTGTATGTACATTTGAACCCGCAGATGCATATGTACAACACCAGACCCGAAAAGAAATTTCAATCGAGCTTTGAAAAAAGTGAAGAAACAGTTGTATGCATCTTTGCATGCATATCGGGCTTGCATATGTAATTTTGGGCATGAAAAGTGGAAATACATTAAAGATTCCATCGCAGATTCTTGGAATATTCCATGCTTGTATGTAAGGATTGTATGTATTGTTGTATATTCGATATACAACGAGCTAGATACAACGTGGATTTCAAAAAAGTTTCAAATCAGGTTGAAAATAGTGGTCGGGCCCGCGGTTGTATCAGGGGGATTGTATGTATATTTCGTTGTATATTCGATATACAACAGGTGACATACAAGCAGAACATGCAATCCCAGATCTCAAAAGTTATCAATTTGGGCCTGGTAGGATGTACATACAATGGCGAAGTTGAAAAGTCAAAGGCATTCTTTTGTATCTTGTGTTATATGTATGTTCGACATACAATTGTTTCAAACATACAAGTGAATGTACAAATGAAAGGTGCAAAGGGCGGACGCAACTAGATAGTTAGTTGCATTTGTGAAAAAGGTGAAGTCCGCAGTTGTATATTGGGATTGTATGTTCCCAATATACATTCAGATAAACAATGAGTAGATACAAGGAAATATGCAAAGTGGGGGCAGTCAAAGTCAACAGTCTTCAAAAGCATGGTGGGCTCGCGCAGTTGTATGTCCCGGATTGTATGTAGGTGCGATATACAATGCAATGTACAAAAGTGCAGTTACAACACGGACACGAAAGGAGAATATGTTTTGGTGGATTTCAGTTTGGAATCTGAAGGTTGTATATTGCATTTGTATATGTGATATACAAGGTTGATATACAAAAGGAAAAGATACAACGCCCAGATTCGAAGGTTTTTCCAATCTGATTGATAAATGAGTTGGAATCCGCAGGTTGTATATTGCATTTGTATATGCAATATACAAGGAGATGTGCAAGAAAGGAGATACAATGTGGGACCCAATTGCGGTTTCAAATTGTTTTATAAAGATTTGGGGTCCGCATTTGTATGCAGGTGATTGTATGTATATACAATCCCATATACAACTTTAGATGCAAGAAAAGATGCAATAGTCCAATGGCGAATAGGATGCAATGGTGGGTCCCGATAACTTAGAGATGTAATTTTTTCAGCAATGGTGATCTAATGGCAGGCTGTCACGTGTCCAAGGTCAGTTGTATGTATATACAATTGCATGTGCAAAGATTTAAAGGCTATTGTATGTATATGCAGTTGCATATACAAGGATTTGAATGTGCAAAGGGTGAAAAGGCAACATGTATGTCACGATGTGAAAAGTCAAAGGAGAGAAAGCTGCTTGCATGGCATGATTTCATTGGTTGTGGACTTTTCAACATGATTTGAGGCCCTAGATCTTGGCGATAAGAGGGAAATCGATGGCCCTGTTTTGAATGCCCGAGGACAGGAAGAGATTTGTATGTGTTCACTGCATCATTTCAGGCGGGAAGAAACTTCAGAGGCACACGAACCATTGTTGCATCCTACAGGTAGGTTGGCATTTATGGCAAATTTGCAGAGGCATAGTTGACTGATTGACAGGCCAGCTACCATTTTTTAAAGGAAAATCTTCAGTCGACTGCACATTCCCTGATTTCACCTTCCCCTTCCTCTTCTTCTCACAGCTGCATTGAATGTTTTGGGCACCATTCAAATGGTGCATTGTATCTAGCAGCATTTTGAGTTGACCATTGTATTGATTACTGAGTACACGATCTTGCTGTATAAGCGAACTGTGTCACTCATTTTTTCCTAGTTGAAGACTCGGCAAAATTTTGGTGAAGTAATAAAATACTGCTTTGCTGGTGACTCTATTTTGGTGCCTTGTGAGTTTATGAATCATATGTTGTATGTTTTATGCATAATTTTGTTGGTTTCATGTTGATTTTATATGAGGAATGCATCGTTGCATGTGTTTAGTTGTTTGTCTCCAAGTTGTGGGCATCTTTTCTTTTGAATCTAAATAGCTAAGGGTTATTTGGGATTCAGGAACATGGATTTTTTGTGTTGAATCTTTAATCTCTTATCTTTTTTCAAGGAGCAAATTAAATATTTAAGGTTAAGTATTGGGAAGGGTTTGCTACAATAGGGATATATTAAGTATGAATGACTAAATACTCAGTCTTGGGAAGTATCTGTAAGGCAGACACTAAAAAATTCCCCCTTGAAACTCAGTTATTGATTCAAGTTTATGGTAATCATTCACATGTGTATGTCTATTGAATTTGAGCCCTGAGATAGGCACCAGTCTGGTCTTGTATTGAGGTTACAACCCAAGGTCCCAGTCTTGCATCCAAATACAAAATACAAATCCAAAATTCAAATATAAACCTTTAGGACATTAGAAGTAGTTTTAGGACCAAAATCCTCTGTCTCACAACTGAGCATAGGCCCAAAGCTAGCCCCTTTACACTTATTTCACAGTTTTGGTTTGCATAAGAGAGGATTTATCTGCTTTATGTCAACATCCTAGTAAGTTCATGTGCATATCTTATGGATGTTGAAAAGGGAATACCCCCTTGGTCCTGCAGAGCCTAAAGATGGAGAGGAGCTATTTATAGGGTCTATCTCCTGTACTGTTGGCCCCTAGCTTAGAAATCCTATTGATCAATGATGGCTACCTTGTAGGGATAACTAAGAAACATCCAGTTTGGGAAAAAACCCAACAACCTGTACATGAACAACATACATATATTAGACGTATGGTATAACAATTTTATTGATTAATAAACACATGTATATATTCACAATAAACTATGAATTAATATATTAATGATCACTACTGCTTCTTGTTTGAGTTAAAGAAATACCTTCTCACAATGAATTGGTAGAACATAAGGCTCCTTATCCTCTGGTAGGAAACATGAGGAATCTATAGAAAATAATCCACTATGGGTATCATGTCTTCATGTCCTCTCAAATGCTTCATACCATCTACACTTAAAAATACAACATTTAAAAGAGTGGTAATCCAGCTCAATAATTTCTTGTATTTTCCCAACATATTGTAGATTCCCTTCAATTATATTCTTATCTTTTGAGCTTGATCAACTGGATTGCTTGACGTCAACCATGATGCCACAATCGAAGGATCATCTCTTTACATCTACACTTTCTACACGATAATGTTGACCATATGCCCACATTGCTGGATATTTCCTCACCTGTGAAAGACCATTTATTTCAGTGAAAATAAATATAATGATGAATATTAAAATAGATAATAGTGTCAAAATTGTAAGGAAACAACATTTTGTAAAATTCCAACTGTACCTTTCTTTCACATCCTCTAGACATGTTGATTTCATCTTCTGTTATGTTTGAATCTATACATGCATCTTCTATTTGATTTTGAATTTGTTCAGTAACCCATTCTAGTGTATAATCTTTGACCTATTCTCTAAGCAGATTAGTGGGAAGTGGAGTATTCCTTGGGTTCAATCTCTTAAACTGTCTCCTTGATTCTAACACTTCTCTCTTTTGTTCATATAGATCAATCCATTTGTTCATAAAGTCCATGTGGTACAGAATGAACTTGTCAAGAATAGCACTTTTGTCTACACCTATTACATGTCATTTCAAACTCCAAATGTCATGTTGTTAATTTGACAAATAAATTACAGAGTAAATTAATGATTACAAGAAAAACAACCACACTAATCATGAATTTACTTACTAATTTCTACTTGAACACCATTAGATTGTGATTTTTCTCCATCAATAATATCTGATGTTCATTCTTCATCCTAGAAGCATGGCCCATCTTCAAAATCCTTACCAAGGAATTCACACAGGAAGAAAAATACTTCATTCAATACATACCCTTCAGCCATGCAACCCTCTGGATGTGCTTTTTGTCAAACATATCTTTTTAGAGTTTTCATATACCTCTCAAAGAAAAACATCCACCTCATTGATATGACACCACCAATTCAATGTCATCGACTAGGTGTATACGTAAATGGACTTGTAGGTCCATGAAACTTGTAGGGAGCTCCTTCTCAAATACACATACAATTTTTGCAATTTCCTTCTTCCATTTTGGCACTTCACATTCATGGATCTCCTTGGAGGTCACCCACCTAATATAAGAATAGCAAATTAGTATGAACCTTTAGTCAAAAATTAAAATGCAATATAATATCTTTATGTCTCTCACACATGAACATTTCATATAACCACATACCTTGTAAATGTTGACAATCGACTTATAGCATTCCTTAAGTCAATTGTAAGTCAAGAATCCCCCCTAATTTCCAATGGCATGATATGCTATCAAACACATTTATGAAAAGGTCATTAGTAATTTTTTATTATACAACAAAATATCAAAATATATTTAGTACTTAATCAATGTTACCAGTAAATGTTAAATGATGATATATAATACCTTCATAAAATTATGAAAATCATGTGTTTTAAATCTTGTGATATGTCCATCAACTGTAAAAGCTTTAGCCAATGATGTGTTGGAAACAAGGCAGATAACTGAGAGGGGGGGTGAATCAATTATCTCTATTATCTTAACTTTCTTTTCTTCTTTTATAATTTGTGCAACATCAAAACATATAAGCATATATAATCATGAGAGCAGAAATAAAATCAACATACATAACACAAGGATTTTTATGTGGAAAACCTTGTTAAGGGAAAAACCACAGGGTGACTAACCCAAGATTGTATTCTCTGTTAAAAGAATAAGTACAAAATGGCACTTGCCAATTAGGGCTCACTGCTCGAGCACACTACTCACAAGAGGCACACTACCTACAAGAGACTCACTGTCTACAGAACTTACAGAAGGTAACCAGGTGTTTGAACTAATGAGAGGCATTTACAAATGCTATAGTTCAGTTTTGGTTAGGCACAATATACTGATCTGATGCACTTCATTCTTCCTCTGCTCTAGTGTTGTTGCTCTTTCACATACCGGACTTGTATTGCTGCTTCCACACTTATCTCTGCCTTTCTTCACACTTTATTTTATCATATCTGTACACATACACACCTTCATACTAGAATCCATCTGGTATATATATCTGCACCAAGGATTTCAACAACTTTCTAGTCGGCAACTAGAATACTCAAGATATTTACAAATTACTGATCTGTCAGCTGAATCCATGCTTGATTTGTGATGCGTATCAAAAACATAGGCATTGAAGTCATCAATCATGTTGGCCAATAATGTATGATCCCTCAAATAGCTTGATCAATGTCAATTACTCATCCAAATTAAAGTCTAATACTCTGTCGGTCAGTTCTTCCTCAGTCTGCTCTACCTGTCTGGAACCCAACCTCAGATGCTCATATCTTTTCTATGTTTTATCACTGGAGGCTCAATCTCTAGAATATAGTAGTCATGATACTCCTCTTGACTTGTCCAAGTCTGCAACTTGCTGAGTTACACCATCTGAGAGATTCAGACCTGATTGTCGGACCTTGTCGCATGCTCTGTTCTTGTTCACCAGACTAAAACAGTCTTCAATCTGACTTCCGGTATAGGCATACTATGTGCTACGGATGTGTGGGATAGACTTTGTTGCCATCAATGACAACACTCATGAAGCCACCTAGTGTCTCTTGCCAACAATCTCCCCCTTTGGCATTGATGGCAACACTTAGTGAAAAATGACTAAGTGTCGCAACAATCTCCCCTTGGTTGATGCTCTGTCTTATGCACTATTTTACTAGAGCTCCCCCTTATCTGGATTCCACATTTTTCACTACTCCTCACTCCCCCTTTGACATCAATGGCAAAGGGTGGAATCCACACACCAAAATTTGCAAAAATTAACCTATACATGGCCGCATAAATATATGTACATGTTATACTTACATATACTTAAGTATATCCGCAAAAGTGGCCTTCAACTGTACAAACTCTGTGGCCCAGCTCTGCTTCATCCTGTCCAAAATGGAGATGTGACCACTCAACAAAAATGGATATGCTTCTACCCTACTTAGATCTGCTGGATCATTGGTCCAGGCTGTTGTCTGAGCATCTGTTAAGGCCTCATGCATTGCCTCTAACTTAGGGATAATTATCCCTCTGAGTTCACTCATCCTATTTATTATATTCTTCTTTTCTTTGTCCAGCCTCTTTATTTCATTTATAATGACAATGGTCTGGCATTCTTGATTCATTAAGGATGTAGTGAGGGGATCAAAATTTTGAGATAAACTTGACAATTTACCTTCTTGCTCTTTCACCTTCTTATCAATATCCTCTGTCACTTTGGGCCAAGATAGACAAAATTTGTACATGTCCCCACCATCTTTAAGAGCATTTTCAAGGCTCTTTATTTGAATATCTAGGGTCCTCCTAGCATTAGTAATGAGTCCCTATACTTCAGTGAATCTTTTTCCCAAAAACTCTTTCCAGACCTTTTCTTCTGCCAATTTTTCTAAAGAATCAAAATGAGTGCTAACACAGTTTACTGGAGATTTCAAATTACCAGATGGAGAGGCGAAAGGATCTTTTTTAAAAGATGGCATGATCTTCTCTAGCATACCAGATACAATCTCTAACAGCTCACAGTCTTCCATGTGAGACTTCAGAAGTTTTTCTTTTGCCTTGGCTTGAGAAAAAGATGTTATTTTCATTATCTAGACTAGAGAGAGAGAATCAAAATTTAGTGGTCCTTGAAATAGCTCAAGTTCATCTATCTCCATCATCTCTTTGTTCAAGAAATTCTTCACTGCCTCTGCAGTGTCTCTTGTCAGAGACTGAGTCTTCTTTTCTTTTAGAATCTCAGAACTGTCATCAAAAGTCTTCTCTGTTTGTTCTTCTTCTTTTCCCTTTACCTCCTCTTCTTGACTCACTTTTTCTTCTTTTCTTCCTTCTCCTTCAATTTCAAATTTTGGAATGTCTATAGTGGGATCCGGAGGAGAGATGCTACCTGTATCTACTGCTTCATAAACTTCCTCTTCCGAAACAAAGGAATTCAAGTCCTTAGTCTTCTCTTCACCTATCTCTTTTGACCTTTCTACATTTTTATCAGAAGATTCTTCATTGGCAGCATTTAATCCTTCAACATCCATGGTGGAAGGTTCTTCATCTATTTCCTCTATAATTGGAAGATTGAATCTTTTGAAGGCATTCTGGAGGATGTCTTTTGTCTCTCTTGCTACTTGGTCAGTTTCTCTGAGCATAAGTTTATTCATTCTTGCTTTGCTCTGGAATTCATCCTTGCATTCCTTAAAGATCATGTTCATTTTCTTTGGAGTAATAGAAGGATAGAGTTGAATTGCTATATGTTCTCAGATCTCTAAGTCTTTTGCCTTTGCATTCTCTTTTCTAAGTTCAAGTACCTTCTCTAGACTTTTGGGAATTAATGAAATGATTTCAATGAATGCTTTATTATAAATATTCAGGTACCTGACTATAGCTTCTTCCAAGATCCTTTTGTCAGTATCACTATATTCATCATAGAATTTTGTTACTAGTTGCATATTCCCATCAACAATGACTGCCTTGATGATATCATCAATGGAAAGAGTGGGCTTTTCAACAAATTCTTCTACCTTTTCTTCTTTGTTTTTACCGGTAGAGGATTCCCCAGATGTTTTCTTCTTCTTCTTCATTTTCTTAACTTCCTCATCAGACTCTGTTTCTTCATCATCCTTGTGACTTGTGTAAGACCTTGTGGCTTTTGTTTTCATTCTCTTTTCTCCTTTTCCAGATATCTTGACTTCTAATTTGGTGGCTCTTGAGCTCTTAGGAGTGGCAGGTGTAGAGCTCTTGGAGGATCTAGTCTGGGAGGAGGCTTGTACAGGAACACTTCCTTTCTCAGCTTCTTGTTTCTCTTTCTTAGCTCTTTCAAATTTCTCTTTGTTTGCATCTACTGCCTCCTTTGATATGCCATATCTTTTGGCAATTTCCTCAACTTCCCTTCTAACTTTCCTCTTAATCTCCGGTTGTCTTAGCTCAACATGTATTTTTATACTTAATTCTTGAAAGGTTCCAAACCTTTCTGCCTTAGGGTCCTTAGGCTGACTTAACAAGTGTTGAATATGCAGCTCCAAGATTTTCTCATCGACCTTGTATCCGATTGGCATTATCCAAACTATTCTGGGCTCAACTACCTCCATTAGGTATTGATCAGTATCTACCACAAAACACACTGTATCCTTATATTTCTTAACTATGGATTGAGGTATCCTCTCTCTGGCTTGCATCATACTTTGGAAGTTCTTAAAGTAACCCCAGAGTGCTGTGCTTTGAGCTTTAGCATCACAAGTCCATACATATAGTCTCTAATCTATATTGCAACCGGTTTGTCATTTTGCCAAACCCAACCACTTGATCCAAGTAGCTCATTCATGTAGTAGAAGAATAGACACAGTATTAAACAACCTACTTGAAGGAGTTCTTCTTATCCTTCTTGATCTTCTGTAAGTTTTCTAACAGTTTGTTTAAAAGATCACATAGGTCATAGTCTACATTTTCCCTCAACATCTGATATGCTGTATATATTGCAGTCCCAGACATAGAATTCTCCCTGCTAGAATGATAGATCTTATACCCAATTATCATTGAGGCAAATTTGACATCCAGATATGTGATGTCATCTATGGTCATTGCTCTCTTGTCAAACTTAGATCCGGTAACTTCAGTAATTGTCTAGTTCTTGACAGCTTTGAGTGTAGGTAAGCCACCAAATGAGTGCAGTCCAGTTACTGCCCTAATGGCATCTTTTGTTATCTTGAAGGGCTTCATTAACCACATGAAATTATCATGTATTCTGCTAAGGACATACCGGACCCAATCATCTTCTGCAAAACAGGGAAAGTGGATGCAATGTACAAAGTGCTTATCCCGGAGGGCCTTGTATTGAGGTTTGAGTTCAAAACTCTCATCTATTAACTGTTTATGATAGATGTCCATCAACTTAGATTCACCAAATTCCTCAATGTTGGCATGGATGTAGACCCTAACATCTTCTACGTGCAATACCCCATGTGGAATGCTAGAAAAGGCACCTAAAGGATCAACTTATAGGGATTTGTAGGGGTGTTTCTTGAATTTTGGGCGCGGCCTATCAATGATCTTAACAAACATTGGAGTAGCCATTTTTGCAAAAGATTCAGAGAGAGATATTCAGAATGGAAGTACCTTTTTACGTTTTAGGGTTTGAAATAAGAGTCGAAACAAATCACTGGTTGAATTGGATTTTTCAGTTGATCTTTGAGAGAGTTGTAGAAACTTGATGCATAGCTCTTCTTTTCTTCTTCTCAAATGCAAATGTGCAAATGATGAGTGAAAGAACCCTTTTTATTCTTTTGCAAACCCTAATTTCCTTTTACAATAAATGCACAACTTAAGTTATCTGGTTGCCCTATTTTGAGAGAGATCTTTTCGAATCACTGTGTTGTACATAGAATCATTTTCAGTGAGGATTGACAATGTATCTTCTTTTCTCCAATCATGGCATGGATTTGCAGATCAAAGTATATCAATTTTGAATCATACTAGATCTATCTGTGAAAATCTTACTTTATCAGATCGCTGTCAAACCGGATCAATCTTGGATGATTAAACTCTTGCAAAACTCCATGCGGATCTTTCATATTTTTACCGAGGGTTATTTAGATATTTTTCTGAGAACCCTTTAATCCGCAACATTCCATGTGCCAAATTTAGGCACCAATTGACTGGCTGGGGGAAATTATTTTTCTCTGTGACTCCCCCTGTGCCAGAGCTCATCTGTTTAATTTTTGAAAGGAATATCAGCACCAGATTCTAGTACGGATCCATCCCCAACATTTTATGTACTCTTCTTCACCCAAAACTTGCTCATCTCCCTTTGAACTTCATCCGCATTCACTTTGCCTTTTCCCTTATCTTGTTTTTGACTATGATGCACCGAACCCTTTTTATCTTGATTTTTACTTCTGCAGAATTTGGCAATGTGACCGGATCTATTGCAATTGTAACAAACAACATTTATTTACATATTTGACCGATATCCTCTTGATCTGCATTGATTAGTCATATGTCCCATTCTATTGCATGCAAAGCATCTACCATTGAATGAATTGTTTGTTTGCATATTTCTGGATTCATGAGATTTGTGATCATTCCTTTTGCAGTTGAAACAATGTCCAGAGAAGGATGGATTAGTCTGATTCATTCTCCTTCTGCACTGAGTTGCTTTATGACTAAAGTTGTTGCAATTGAAGTAGTATCCATTGAAGGATGGATATCTTTGAGCATTTGGTTGCCTTACCAAAGGTCTTCTAGACCTGTTTCTTTGATTCTGTGATCCAAAGTTCTTCTAACCAGATCTGGAGCTTTCACCTTTCTCATATCCCAAGCCACGCTTGTCATCTACCCTCTTTTGGCTTTCAAGAAGAACTTCAAGTTGAGATGAGCTTATCTTGCATTTCTCTTTGTATTTATTTGTTGTTTGAAGATCTTGTTTAAGAATGTCTATCTGATTCTCAAGTTGTTCTTCATTATCTCTAGCTTCTTCAAGATCAAATTCTGTCCATTTTGTGGCAGTCCTCTGTCTTCTCCTTGAGGGATTATTTTAGATTATCTTTAATTTTCCTTTTCTCTTCAATTTCTTGGGTGAATCTCATAACCCCTGATTCCATCTCATGCCTTACCATAATGACCTCTTTTGATAGCTTCTCACATAGCTTGTTTTTCTCATTCAGATCTTCATTAGTATCATTGGCTTCACTCTAACTTACTAATTTTTGAAGTAGCTCCTTTCTCTTTTTCACAGAGATACTCAGTTTTTCTTTAAGCTCATTTATGAAATCATCAGCTTGTTTGAGTCTTTCTCTCAAGTTATTGACTTCAGAGTGAGATTGCTCAAGATCATCTAGGGCAGACTGAAGTTGTTCCTTCATACCATACATATCCATTGAGATTCCCAGATCTTCCTCAAGCTGTTAGTCTCTGTTTAGAGGAACTTGGCTCTGATACCAATTGTTGGAAACAAGGCAGATAACTGAGAGGGGGGGTGAATTAGTTATCTCTATTATCTTAACTTTCTTTTCTTCTTTTATAATTTGTGCAGCATCAAAACATATAAGCATATATAATCATGAGAGTAGAAATAAAATCAACATACATAACACAAGGATTTTTACGTGGAAAACCCTATTAAGGGAAAACCACGGGGTGGCTAACCCAAGATTATATTATCTATTAAAAGAATAAGAAGTACAAAATGGCACTTGCCAATTAGGGCTCACTGCCCGAGCACACTACTCACAAGAGGCACACTACCTACAAGAGACTCACTGTCTATAGAACTTACAGAAGGTAACCAGGTGTTTAAACTGATGAGAGGCATCTACAAATGCTAGAGTTCAGTTCCGGTTAGGCACAATATACTGATCTGATGCACTTCATTCTTCCTCTGCTCTAGTGTTGCTGCTCTGTCACATACCAGACTTGTATTGTTGCTTCCACACTTATCTCTGCCTTTCTTAGCACTTTATTTTATCATATCTGTACACATACACACCTTCATACTAGAATCCATCTAGTATATATATATGCACCAAGGATTTCAACAACTTTCTAGTCAACACCTAGAATACTCAAGATATTTACAAATTACTGATTTGTCAGCTGAATCCATGCTTGATTTGTGATGTGTATCAAAAACATAGGTATTAGATTCATCAATCATGTTAGCCAATAATGTATGATCCCTCAAATAGCTTGATCAAGATCAATTACTCATCTGGATTGAAGTCTGATACTCTGCCGGTCAGTTCTTCCTCAGTCTACTATGCCTGTCTAGAACCCAACACTCAGATGCTCATATCTTTTCCATGTTTTATCACCGGAGGCTCAATCTCTGGAATATAGTAGTCATGATACTCCTCTTAACTTGTCCAAGTCCCCAACTTGCTAAGTTACACCATCTGAGAGATCTGGACTTGATTGTCAGACCTTGTTGCATGCTCTGTTCTTGTTCACCAGACCAAAATGGTCTTCAATCTGACTTCTGATATAGGCATACTATGTGCTACGGATGTGTGGGATAGACTTTGTTGCCATCAATGACAACACTCATGAAGCCACATAGTGTCTCTTGCCAACATGATGACCCATAGCCAGAAGGTGTCCTTATTGAACGGATGACATTTTTTAGTTGGTCTAGCTCTTTTTTTTTTCAAAATCCATGGACCTTCTGCATATGTTTCATTTTCCATGTTTGGCCACAAATGTTTTATATCAATTTTCGTACGCAAAAGAGCAATATCTCTCCTCAAATACTGTTGGCAAGAGACACTGCTAGGCAGTTAGGTGTTGTCATTGATGGCAACTAAATTTATCTTACACATCTGCATTGTATCATTTGATCATACCGAAAGTCAAATTACAGATTTGTCTAAGTCCAGATAGACTGGAACAAAGCATATGACAAGGTTCAGTATTTTGGTCCGCATTTCCCCATAGGTAATCATATTGTGCTGCAGATCTGAGGGGATGTTAAGGGACATCAGGACTAGCTAAATCCAAAGTTTTAATGTCTGGTGATGAAGGGATTGAAAGTTACAAGCATCTGAGTATTGGGTTTTGATTAGACAGTTCAGGCTAATGAAGAACAGGCCGACTTGGTGTTTGATCCTTGTACAAATTAAGAGAAGTGGTTAGTTGAGTAATTTATGAGATCCAGAGGTATTGGTCGACATGCTTGGTGACTTGAATACATAAGTTTTGATCCGCATTGATGTTGTGCATGGATTCAACCGACAGAATAGTGATCCTGAAACAGTTTCTAAGTTTTGTTGAGGCTGACTGTAGTTGATGAAATTTCATGTTGCAGATATATATAATCGATGGGTGTGAGCATTTTGTGGTATGGTTGTGCGAATATGAGAGGAGAGGTGCGAAGTGTGGCAGTATCTAGTGTGAAGCAGAGATCTAAGGCTCAGATTATGGCAGAACAGTAAAACAGGGCAGTAAGAGATGAAGTGTGTGAAGTTGGTATATTGATCCTAACCAGAACTATAATCTTGCATTGTCAGATGCTATTCTTCAATTCAAGAATTCCAGTAAACTCTTTGTGATTAATCTTGTAGGCAGTGAGCCTCCTTTGAATAGTGAGATTTGGGAAGTGTGCCCAAAGGCATGTGCCTTTCCATTTGTAATACTTTTAATAGAGTATAAAATCTTGTGGGTTAACCCCCACTGTGGTTTTTCCCTCAACCGGGTTTCCACGTAAAAATCCTGGTGTTCATGTGTGATGATCTTATTGCTACTATTCTTGAGTTCATGTTTCTTTCTTTTGAATGTATGTGGTAAATTAATAAAGGAACATAATAATAAGTTTTGCAAAACACTGATTCACCCCCCCTCTCAGTGTTCCTTAATTTCAACAATTGGTATCAGAGCAAGGTTCCTTGGAAGAAGTTTAATAGTTTGAGGAAGATCTGGGATAGTGTTTTAATGGGTTCATTTAGGTATTCTGGTGGCATCAATGAACAACTTCAAGTTGCTTTAGAAGATCTTGATCAGTCCAGAGCAGAAGTCAAAGAACTACAAGAGAACCTTAAAGATGCTGAGGACTTCATTGAGACTTTAAAAGGGCAACTTAGCAAATCTATGGAAAAGAGGAAGGAGCTACTTTAGCAGTTAGCAAATCAGCAGGAAGATAATGGCATGGATGGGGCTCTGAAGGAGAAGACAAAGGAATGTGACAAGCTGGCAAAATAAGTTGTTGTCCTAAAACATGAGATGGAATCCGGGGTGATGAGGCTAACCAAGGAAATTAAGGAAAGGAAGAAGACTGAAAAAAACCTGAACCAGTATCTGAAAGAAAGAATAGAAGAGTGTTGTAAATTGGATAGAATAATTGGCCATCTAGAGTCTGATCTATAAGAAACCATGTATAATGAGGAACAACATGAAAGGCAAATTGTCATTCTCAAACATGACCTAGAAGCTGCAAATAAATACAAAGAGAAGTTCAAGATAAGCTCAGCTAAAATTGAAGTGTTGCTTGATAGTCAGAAGATGGTAGATGATAAGCATGGTCTGGGATATGAGAAAGGTGAAAGCTTTGGATTCGGTCAAAGAAATCCTAAATCAATGAATCAAAGAAACGGACCTAGAAGACCTCCGGTCAGACAGCCTAATGCTCAAAGGTATCCATCCTTCAATATAAATTGTTTCAACTGCAATAAATTTGGTCATAGAGCTACTCAGTACAGAAGTAGAGTGAAGCAAAGTAGTCCATCCTTCTCTAGTCAACACTTCAATTGTAAAAGGTATGGTCATAGATCAAATGAATACAGAAGTATGATGATGAATAACTTTAACAACAGAGGAAATGTCAATTCTTTCAATGGAAAATCTTTTGTATGCAATAGATTTGAACACATGGCTAATCAGTGTAGATCAAGAGGAAATCAAGTAAATAAGCCAAGAAATGATGTGTGCTTTAATTGCAATAGATCTAGTCATATTGCAAGATTCTACAGAAGTAGGAATGATGATAGAAAAAGTCCAGTAAACAGGAATGTGCAGAGACAAGATAAAGGCAAGGGCAAAGTAGATGTGAATAAGATCTAGAATGAAATTAACAAAACATGGGTGAAGAAAGGTGTAATGAATGATGATGATGGGTCCACGCCAAAATCTAGTGTTGATAATTCCTCTGGGAATTGAAATAGGAGCTTTGGCTCAGGGGGAGCTACATTGAAAATCTAATTCCCCCTGCCAGTAAGTGGGTGCCTAAATCTAGCACGATGAATGAAGATAAAGAAGCCTATTGTAGATCTATTGAAGTAAATTTTGGAAGAAAAGAAGTTAATGCGATTGATTGTAGATCAATTGAAGATTGACTATATTCAGAAATAGTGTAACCAGATGAATTAGGGCAAAGCATTTATTACAATGGTGAATTAGGTTTTGCGGAGCATAAAAGGTCATTCACTCAACATTAGAATCACTTTGTATTCGAAGAGAACAAGGAGAAGAGCACCTGAGCTGAGATTTCAAAGATTTAGAATGCGTAAAGTGAATTCAACACAAACCCTAATTGGTGAAATAAGGTATTCTCTATAAAGCTTTCTGAATTTGCAATCTCTGGATATGGCTACTCCATTGGTTGTTGACATCACCGAAAGGCCCTAAACTAAATTCAAAAAGCATCAACACAAATCTGTAGAAGTTGATCCATTAGGTGCCTTTTCTAATGTTCCACATGGTGTGTTGTACGTAGAAGATATTAGGGCATACATTCATGCTAGCATAGATGAGTTTGGGGATTCAAAGTTAGTAGATTTGTTTAAGAATCACCTAAGGGGTGAGATTTATGGTCTTAAACCTGAGTATAAGGCACTGCAAGACAAACATTTCATTCAGGTTATTGGGTTCCTATCCTTCAGTGAGGATGAGTGGGTTCAGTATGTACTGAGTCAGATGCATGCTAAATTCATGTGGTTGATGAAACCCTTTAAGATCACCAAGGATGCCATCAAGGTCGTAACAGGATTGAACTCATTCGGTGGACTGCCAATGCTAAAATCAATGAAGAATCAGACTGTAACTGAATCTACCGGATCAAAATTTGATAAGAGGGCAATGACAATAAACAATATAACTAATCCAGATGTTAAATTTGCATCTATGGTGATTAGGTATAATATATACCACTCCAGCAGGGAAAACTCTATATCTGGTACAGCCCTTTATGTTGCTTATCAAATGTTAAAAGAAAATGTTGACTATGACTTGTGTGAGTTGCTATAAAACCAGCTTATGGAGAATCTAAACAAGATTAAGAAGGATAAGAAGAATACATTCAAGTATGGTACGTTGGTCCTATGTTTGTTCTTTTATTTCATGAATGAGTTGCCCAGGAAGAAAAGCCTGTGTTGGACCAGTGACAAGCCTGTTGCTATACAAATAAGAGAGCACTTACACAATATTGGTGACTCCATTGCCCAAAGGATTGCTCTCTGGGGATATTTCAAATTTTTTTAGAATATAATGTAATCAAGGGAAAGAATCCCTACGTCTATGGTGGAAAAGTACAAGGATACAATTTGTTTCATGGTGGAAACAAATCAATGCTTGATGGAAGCAGTTGAACCAAGGACTGTATGGATCATGCCCATGGGGTATGAATATGATGAACAAATACTAGAAATATATGCTCAACACCTTCTAAGCAAACCAAAATATACCTCAGTTGAGAGATTTGGTACATATAGTCAACTCAGTTTGAAACTACATGTTGAGCTCCGAAAACCTAAATATAAGAGAAAGATCCAAAGGCAAATTGAAATGTATGCAAAAAGTATTAGAATAACAAAAGAAGATATAATACAAAATAGAGAAAGGATAGAGAAAGCTGAGAAGTAGAAGCAGGACAGGGAACAGGGAACTGTTTTGGTAGAATCCTCTTCTAAATCAAGGACTACTAGGAGTTCTGGTACAACCTCTGGTGCATCACCCTCTCCTTGTTGGAAAGAGACACTATATGGATTCATGATTGTTGTCATTGATGGCAACAAAGTTCATCCCACACATCCGCAGGACATGGTGTGTCTCTACTGGAAGTCAGAATGAAGATTGTTGTGGTCTGGTAAATAAGAACAGAGCATGTGGCAAGGTCTGACAGACAGGTCTGGATCTCTCAGAGGAAGTATCTTGGTGAAGTGTGGATTTGGGGAAGTCAAGAGAACTACCTTGAGTGGTATATTCCAAGGATTTAGCCTCCAGTGATAGATGAGGAAAAAGATATGAATAGTTGAGTACTGGATTCCTGAGTGACAGTGTGAACAGAGGAAGAACTGATTGACAAAACATCAGACTACTTTTCGGATGTGCTACTGATGGTGGTAAAGGTTATGAAGGCATGAATCATGTTTGGCCGACATGATTAATGATTTCTACAAGCATATACTTGATCCGCATTACTTGATGTGCAAGGATTCAGCCGACAGATCAGAATTAGTGAAAAGATTGACTATTTCGGGTGCCGACTAGAAAGGTGATCAAATTACTTGTGTGGATATATATACACGATGGATTTAGTTGTGAGAGTTGTTGTTATGGTAAGTGATGTGCGAATAAAAGAAGAAGAGTAGAGCAGAAGCAGTAAGAAAGGTCTGGTATGTGAAAGAAAGTAGCTTAAGGGAAGAGGAAAGATGAAGTGCTACAGATCAATATACTGAGCCTAACCAAAACTAGACTCCAACATTTGCAAATGCTACCAATTAGTTCAAGTATTGTATAACACTCTTTTTGTAGACAGTGAGTCTCTTGTAGGTAGTGTGCTCGGGCAGTGAGCCCTAATTGGCAAGTGCCATTTTGTATTTCTTTATTCTTTTAATAGAGAATAATCTTTGGGTTAATCACCCCATGGTTTTCTCCCTTAACAAGGTTTCCACGTCAAAAATATTGTGTCATGTGTATCTCCATTTCATGCTTATGTTTTCTTGTTGAATTAATGCTACATTGATTAATAAGAAAGTTCAGAAAGAAAAAATAATTAGGATAACTGATTCACCCCCCCCCCCCCCCCGCTCAGTTATCAACAATTGGTATCAGAGCTAAGTTCCTCCTAACAAAGTCTAACAGCTCGAGGAAGATCTGGGAATCCAAATGGATGCATATGGTTTAAAGGAGCAACTCAAGACTGCACTTGAGGATCTTGAACAGTCAAACTCTGAAATCAATGAATTAAAGGAAAGACTCAAACAGGCAGATGATTTCATGAGAGAACTAAAAGACAAATTAAGTCTCTCTATGAAAAAGAGAAAGGAGCTACTTCATCAATTGGCAAGACAAGGTGAAGCTAATGATGCAAATGAAGAGCTGACTGAAAAAACCAAGTTATGTGAAAAATTATCAAAAGAAGTCATTATGGTAACACATGAAATGGAATCAGGAGTTATAAAGTTTACCCAAGAAATTGAAGAGAAAAGAAAAACTGAAGATAATCTAAGACAATCTCTCAAGGAGAAATCAGAAGATTACCACCAAATGGATAGAATTATCAGACATCTTGAATCTGATCTTGAAGATGCTAAAGAAAATGAAGAAAAACTTGAGGATCAAATTGTCTCTCTCAAAAGGGATCTTCAATCAGTAAATGAATATAAAGAGAAATTCAAGATAAGTTCTGCTCAACTTGAAGTTCTTCTTGGAAGTCAAAAGAGGGCAGATGACAAGTGTGGTTTGGGATATGAGAAAGGAGAAAGCTCTGGATCTGGTCAGAAGAATTTTGGATCAGAAAATCCAAGGAACAGGCCTAGAAGACCTCTGGTAAGACAGCCCAATGCTCAAAGATATCCATCCTTCAATGGATACTGCCACAGCTATAATCACTTTGGTCACAAACCTAATCAGTGCAGAAAGAGAATGAATCAGACTAATTCATCCTTCTCCGGACAGTGTTTTAACTACAAAAGGTATGGTCACAAGTCTCATGAATGCAGAAATATGCAAATGAACAAATCATTCAATGGTAGATGCTTTGCATGCAATAGAGTAGGTCATATGGCTAATCAATGTAGATCAAAAGGATATCAGTCAAATATGCAAAGAAATGTTGTTTGCCAAATCTGTAATAGGTCTGGTCATAGTGCAAAATTCTGTAGAAGCAAGAATCAGGACAAAAGAGGTCCGGTATATCATAATCAGAATCAAGATAAGGGTAAACAAAAGGTGAATGCGGATAAAGTTAAAAGTGAGATGAGCAAGATTTGGGTGAAGAAAAGTACTGAGAATGTAGAGGACAGATCCACACCAGACTCTGGTGCTGATATTCCTTCCAGAAATTAAAAACTGAGCTCTAGCTCAGGGGGAGACACAAAGAAAACCTTGTTCCCCAGCCAGTCAAGTGGTGCCAGAACTGGCACAAGAAGAGTTGCGGATTGAAGGGTTCATAAGGGAAACAACCAAACAAACTATGGTTAAGATTTGGAAGATCTGCATGATGTTTAAAGATCAGGACAGATCCGGTTCTTCAAATCATCTGGATAAGGCAAACCAGAATAATGTAGGTCGAGCATTTATTGCAATCTGATATTAGGGTTTGTGGAGCAATATAAGGGTTTCCTCATTAATCACTTGTTCATTCCGCACTCAAGAAGAAACGAAAAGTGGAGCTCTGCAACAAAATTCCTTAAGTTCATCAAAGATCATTTGCAAAAGTCATTACATCTAGAAATCAATCCAACCAACTCTGTGAAACTGAAAGGCGCAAAAGGTATTTTCCATTTTCAATATCTCACTACAAATCTTTTGATGATGGCTACTCCAAATATAGTAAAGATTTTTGATAGACCTCGCCCCACATTCAAGAAACATCCATACAAATCCTTGGAGGTAGATCCCCTAGGTGCATTTTCCAGTGTTCCGCATGGTGTTTTGCACACCAAATATATTAGGGTTTATATACACGCAAATGTTGAAGAGTTTGGGGAATTCAAACTAAGAGATATCTATCACAAACGACTATTAGATGATTCATTTGAGCTCAAACCCCAATACAAGGGCCTCCAGAACAAGCACTTTGCACAATACATACATTTCCCCTATTTTACAGAGGATGAATGGGTTAGGTACATTTTGAGCAGAATACATGACAATTTCATGTGGTTAAATGGACCATTCAAGATTACTAAAGATGCCATCAGGGTAGTTACCAGATTACACTCATCTGGTGGGATTCCTGTTCTTAAATCTGTAAGGAACCAAACTGTGAGTGAGGCTACTGGATCAAAGTTTGACAAAAGAGCAATGACAGTAGATGACATCACTGATCCAGATGTCAAGTTTGCTTCTATGATCATTGGATATAAGATATATCATTCTAGCAGAGAAAATTCTGTACCAGGAACTGCCATCTATACCGCCTATGAAATGCTAAGAAAGGATGCAGAATATGATCTTTGTCAGCTTCTCCTGAACCAACTCTTGGAGAATCTACAGAAAATAAAGAAAGACAAAAATAATTCATTCAAGTATGGTGGATTAATAATGTGCTTGTTTTTCTACTTTATGAATGAGCTTCCCGGATCTAGTGGCTGGGTGTGGGAGAATGATAGGCCAGTAGCTATCCAAATTAGAGACTATTTGCATGGACTTGGTGATAACAAAGCACAAAATACAGCTCTGTGGGGATACTTCAAGAACTTTCAGAACATGATGCAAGCAAGAGAAAGGATTCCCCAGTCTCTTGTTGAGAAATACAAAGACATGGTCTGTTTTATGGTAGAGACTAATCAGTGCCTAATGGAGGCAGTAGAACCAAGGACAGTCTGGATCATGCCCATGGGGTATGAAGTTGACGAACAGATTATGGAGCTGCATGTTCAACACATGCTAAGTCAGCCAAAGGATCCAAAGGTAGAAAGGTTTGGAACCTTTGAGGAACTGAGTGTAAAGATTCATGCGGAACTCAAAGAACCAGAGATCAAAAGGAAGGTCAGAAAAGAAGTAGAACATATTGCCCAAGGCCTTGGCATCTCAAAGGAGGCACTTGATGCCCGCAGGGAAAAGAGACAAAAGGCTAAGGAAGAGAAGAATGAGGCAGAAAAGGGAAGCAAGGAAAGTGCTCCAGTAGAGACCTCAACCCAGACCAGATCATCAAAGAGATTTGCACCTGTCATAGCCAAAGGCTCAAAAACATCAAAACTAGAAGTCCAGGCATCCGACAAAGGAGAGAAAAGGTCAAAGACAAAAGCCACAATGGCTTATGCAAGTCAAAGAGATGAAGAGGAAACAGAATCAGATGAGGGGGTAAAGGAAATAAAGAAGCAGAAGAAAAAAGGATCCAGTAAACCTACCACAGGACAAGACAAGGAAGAAATGGCAGAGGAATTTGTTGAAAAGCCCACCCTATCTTTAGAAAGTGTATTAAAATCAGTCACTGTGGATGGAAACCTTCAACCAATGGCTAAATTTTATGATGATTACAATGAGGCTGACCAAAAGATCCTGCAGGAAGCTACAGTCAAGTACCTGAACATATATAATAAGGCCTTCATTGAAATTATATCTCTTATTCCCAAGAGCCTAGAAAAGGAGTTGGAAATGAGAAAGACAAATGCCATGGCAAAAGACCTTGAGATCCAGGAACATATAGCTATTCAGCTATATCCTTCAATTGATCCCAAGACAATGAACATGGTATTCAAAGACTCCAAGGATGAATTCAGGAGCAAAGCAAGGATGAATCAACTTATGCTTGGTGAGACCGACAAGGTAGCCAAGGACACATAAGAGATTCTTTGGAAAGCCCTCAAAAGATTTAATCTTCCTATTATAGGGGACTTGGGTACTGATCCCTCAACCACAAGTGTTGTAGAAGAAACTACTGAGAAAATGACAGAAGAGGTGGGCCCTGAACAGACTAACATTTCTCCTCTAGTTTCCCCTACAGTCTCCGGATCTAAAGGAGAAGAAAAATTATAGGAGAAAGAAGCAGAGGTGAAGGAAAAAGAAGATGATAGTGCTAAGGTTGCAGAAGGAGAGAAGACTTCAATAGAGAAGACCACAACTACTAGTGATGAGAATGTAGAAGGAGAGAAAGCTCCAAAGGACAGCTCCAAGATTACAGAAGAGAAGAAACATCTATCTCTGGCAAGAGACACTGCACAAACTGTCCAAGAATTCCTGAACAAAGAAACAATGGAGATTGATGAACCGGAGCTTCTACAAGGTCCATTCAATTTTGATTCTCTTTTACAGACAATGAAGATAGCTTCATTTGCTAATGCTAAGGCTAAAGAAAAACTCCTAAAGTCTCATATGGAAGACTGTGAGTTGATAGAAGTTGCTTCCAGAGTGCTAGAAAAGATTATGCCATCATTTCAAAAAGATCCCACAGCCTCCTCATCCGGTAATCTCAAAACTCTAGTCAGCAGTGTTAATACACATTTTGATTCTCTAGAGAAGTCAGTTGAAGAAAAGGTCCGGAAGGAGTTTTTAGATAAAAGGTTCTCCGAGGTATAGGGTTTGATCATTCATGATAGGAGAAACATGCATATTGGGATAAAGAGCTTAGAAAATGCTCTTAAGGATGGCGGTGAAGTATACAAATTTTGTATTTCCTAATCTAAAGCAATAGTAGAAATTGAGAAGAAAATAAAAGAGCAAGAGGACAAACTACTAAGCTTGTCTCAAAGTTTTGATCCTCTCTCATCCTCCATAGTAAATCAAGAGTGTCAGACTATTGCAATCACAAATGCAATAAAGAATTTTGAGAAGGAAAGGAAGAACATAATTAACCAGATGGCTGAACTTAGAAGGATTATTATCCCTAAGTTAGAGGCCATGCATGAGGCCATAAATGATGCTCAGATTACAGCCCGGACCAATGACCCGACAGATCTTAAGAAGACAGAAGCATTTGCATTCTTGTTGAGTGGTCACATCTCAATTTTGGACAGGATGAAGCAGAGTTGTACAGTTGAAGAATACTTTTTCAGACATACTTAAGTATATGTAAGTACAACTTGTATATATATACTTATGCGGCTAAGTATAGTTAATTTTTTGAAAAGTTTGGAATGCGGACCCTACCCTTTGCCATTGATGTCAAAGGGGGAGTGAGGAGCAGTGAAAAATGAGGAATCCAACTAAGGGGGAGCTCCGGAAAATGTATATAAAGACAGAGCATCAGCCAAGGGGGAGCATAGTGTAAACACTTAGTCATTTTTCACTAAGTGTTGCCACCAATGCCAAAGGGGGAGATTGTTGGCAAGAGAGACTATATGGATTCATGATTGTTGTCATTGATGGCAACAAAGTTCATCCCACACATCCGCAGGACATGGTGTGTCTCTACCAGAAGTCAGAATGAAGATTGTTGTGGTCTGGTAAATAAGAACAGAGCATGTGGCAAGGTCTGACAGACAGGTCCAGATCTCTTAGAGGAAGTATCTTGGTGAAGTGTGGATTTGAGGAAGTCAAGAGGACTACCTTGAGTGGTATATTCCAAGGATTTAGCCTCCAGTGATAGATGAGGAAAAAGATATGAATAGTTGAGTACTGGATTCTTGAGTGACAGTATGAACAGAGGAAGAACTGACTGACAGAACATCAGACTACTTTCTGGATGTGCTACTGATGGTGGTAAAGGTTATGAAGGCATGAATCATGCTTGGCCGACATGATAAATGATTTCTACAAGCATATACTTGATCCGCATTACTTGATGTGCAAGGATTCAGCCGACAGATCAGAATTAGTGAAAAGATTGACTATTCCGGGTGCTGACTAGAAAGGTGATGAAATTACTTGTGCGGATATATATACACAATGGATTTAGTTGTGATTTGTTGTTGTGGTAAGTGATGTGCGAATAAAAGAAGAAGAGCAGAGCAGAAGCAGTAAGAAAGGTCCAGTATGTGAAAGAAAGCAGCTTAAGGGAAGAGGAAAGATGAAGTGCTGCAGATCAGTATACTGAGCCTAACCGGAACTGGACTCCAGCATTTGCAGATGCTACCAATCAGTTCAAGTATTGTATAACACTCTTTTTGTAGACAGTGAGTCTCTTGTAGGCAGTGTGCCTCTTGTGAGTAGTGTGCTCGGGCAGTGAGCCCTAATTGGCAAGTGCCATTTTGTATTTCCTTATTCTTCTAACAGAGAATAATCTTTGGGTTAATCACCCCGTGGTTTTTTCCCTTAACAAGGTTTCCATGTCAAAAATATTGTGTCATGTGTATCTCCATTTCATGGTTATCTTTGCTTGTTGAATTAATGCTGCATTAATTAATAAGAAAGTTTAAAAAGAAGAAATAATTAGGATAACTGATTCACCCCCCCTCTCAGTTATCAACACTCTTATTGTAGAGAAATTCAAAGAAAAACCTGTCGATAAGGAAGGAAAAAGGATAAAAGTAAATGGAAAAAGGTCATATGCTAGTGTGGAGAAGGAGGATGAAGAAGAGACTGAGTCAGATGGTGAGGTTAAAGAGTTGAAGGCCTCAGACACTAAGGTTGCTAAAGTATCTAAGGACAAGCCCTCTAGAAGTATAAGGGTGAGAAAAAGACAAAAGACTGAGACTCATGTTGAAAAATCCACCTTATCAATTGAAGATATTGTGAATGCAGTATCTATTCATGGGAATTTGAAGCCCATAACAAAATATTATGATAACTTTGATAATGTCAACAAGAAAGTTTTGGAGGATCCTACTGTTAGGTACTTGAATACATTCAACAAAGCACTTGTGGAAATTTTTTTAGAAATCCCTAAGAGTCTAAGAGACATTTTGGAGATGAGAAAAGAAGCTGCTAAAGCAAAGGATTTGGAGCTAAGAGAACATGTGTTGTCCAGTCTGTGTCCAGTGATCTCTAAGAAGGAAGCAGATCAAAATTTTAAAGAAGTAAAAGATGAATTCAGAAGCAAGAAAAGGATGAATAACCTAATGATTGGAGACATTGATGAAGTGGTCAAAGAAACAAAACAAATTTTGAAGAAAGCCCTAAACAAGAATAAATTTTATGTGGTCACTAAAGAACCTATTGATGCTGATGATACATCCATTCCACATGATGAAGAGTTGAAGAAATATGAGCAACAAGTTGAGGCAGATGATTTCTCTACTCTGGAAGAGGAAACATTGAATAAAGGAGATGAAGAGATAATGAAGAAAGATAATGTTGATTGTGCAGAGGATACTCAAATTCCTCCGAACCAATCTGGTAAAGAAAATACAAAGATGAATATGGAAATAAATGCTCCTACTGAAGATGATTATGAGAAGAATAAAGAGCAGAAAGCAGAAGAAGCTAAGGTCAAAGAAGATTAAGAAAAAGAAACTGGTGATGGAATTGATTCCTCCATTCTCGATGTTGAGGAATTTGATAATGTTGTTGTTGAGGATACAGAAAATCCTCCGGAAAAGAATGCAGAAGACATTGTTGATGATGTAGAGAGAGTAGTAGGGAAAAAGAATGAAAATGATAAGCAAGACAATGTGGTTGACTCTGGAAAGGAAGAAGATGTAGGCCCTAATGAGTATAAAACTAAAACATCATATTGGGCAAGAGACACTATAGAAGTAGTGAAAGAAATTTTGGAGAAAGATAAACAAGTTGCAGAAGATCCAGATATAATACAAGGTCCAATCAATTTTGATACTCTATCACCGGTACAGAAAATGAAGTTGGCCTCTTTTGCACAAGCTAAGGCCAGAGAGGAAATCTTGAAGTTCCATATAGAAGACAGTGAGTTTCTTGGTCTTGCATCTGACATTTTGGAGAGAATCATGCCTGCATTTCAGAAGGATTCATCAGTATCCCCCTCTGGTCAATTGAAGAGTCTGATAAACTCTGTATGTACTCACTTTCAGTCTTTTGAAAAGTCAGCGGAAGTCAAAGCCCGGAATAAATTTAATGATAAAAGATGTGAACTGAAAATAAAAATTGACAATGATAGAATTATGTTGAATACTAGTGTAAAGAGTATTCAAAATTCCCTCACTGAAGGAGGAGATGTGTACAAATTTTGTTTATCTTGGTCAAAAGTTGTAGAGGATATTGAGAAGAAAATAAAGGAGTCTGAGAAAAAATTGTCAAATGTATCTCAATCCTTTGATCCTTTCACAGTATCCGCGGGGAGTCAAGAATGCCAAGTAATTAGCTTGATTGATGAAATAAAGAAATTAGTGAAAGAAAAAGAAAACATTATGGCAAGGATGTGTGAACTTCGAGGACTGATTTTCCCTAAGTTAGAAACAATGTTCAATGCTTTGATAGAAGCTCAAGTTGCTACTCTGACAAGTGATCCCACTAATCTACAGAAGGCAGAGTCATAGGCATTTTTATTTAGTGGTCATATTTCAGTTTTGGATAGCATAAAGAAAAGATGGGACAGTGAATTGGCACTGCTGAAAAACATTTTTGGTGATGTGCTTAAGTTCATGTAGACAAGACATAAGGATTGTTTATATATATGCGCCCATGTACATAGAGTTTTTGCGTGAATTTTGGTATGTGGATATTGGCATTTGCCATTGATGTCAAAGGGGAAGTGGAAAGTAGTGAAAAATGAGGAATTCATCTATGGGGGAGCATTGGAAATCATAAGTGTACATAGTAAGGGGGAGTTGTTCTAACACTTGGTCATTTTTCACTAAGTGTTACCATCAATGCCAAAGGGGGAGATTGTTGGCAAGAGACACTGCTAGGCATGTCAAGTGTTGTCGTTGATGGCAACTGAATCTATCTTACACATCTACATTGTATCATTTGATCATACCAGAAGTCAAATTATAGATTTGTCTAAGTCCGGATAGATAGGAACAAAGCATATGATAGGTTCAGTATTTTGGTCCGCATTTCCCCACAGGTAATCATATTGTGTTACAGATTTGAGGGTATGTTAAGGGATGTCAGGACTAGCTAAATCCAAAGTGTTAGCCTTTGGTGATAAAGGGATTGAAAGTTACAAGCATCTAAGTATCAGGTTTTGATTAGACAGTGCAGTCCGGTGAAGAATAGGTCGACTTGGTGTTTGATCTATTGGGAATTAAGGTGTCTCAACCTTTGCAAATTCCTAATGTTGTATTTATTTATCCCATGTTGAGTTGTCATAGTTGGCACCTTGTGTACATGCAACAGGATAAATTTTGGTGACTTTGGCAGCCGCAGTTTCCCCCTTGAATAATTAATGGGGGTTTGGGGGCAGCGCCCCCAATACGGGGTCAAGGCGCGTAACCCCTTGCTGGGTTCTAGGGGTAGCGCTCCTCATGTGCTCCCTGTCATGGTACAAGGTGGGGTCGAGGGGTAGCTCCCCCATGGGGGCTCGGGGGTAACGCCCCCGAAACCTCAAATGACTTTTATTTAATGACAAGTGTTGGTGAGTATCTTTGCATGAGAGAAAGGCATCTTTGGGCGGTCAAGGGAGGTTATGACATGTTGTAAGAGGAATATGATAATTTTAGTCAATGTATGATAGATTCTCTTACAATTGTAAGTGTTGTCAGTCCAAGATGGTTGCCCATCTCTAGAAGGTTCCATATTTGCCTTGTAAACTCTATAAAAATAGGTGCTTGGATGGGAGATATATAGTTTTTGTACAAGTACTGTTATGCTGTCAGAATATCTTCAGATTCGACATTTGAAGACTCCTGAAAGAGAATTGGTTCTGAAACTATATTGTAATCTGCTATTGTTTACTATAATACATTTGAGCCATGTTTTGGAGTGTGGGGTTTTTCACCCGTAAGGGTTTTCCCCATATATATCTTGTCTCTCTCTCTCTCTTCTGTCTATTTTTTGTGTGTATGTGTATTTCTGCAATATCTCTATTATTATGTTAATAATGTTGTAACTGGAAAGGTTAATTTAAATTTGCACTCTACTTTCCTCATTAGATTAGAGTAGGAAGTGTGTTCCGTGTATCTTGCTTCCTTTCAGTTGGTATCAGATCTTGATCACCTTTGGTCCTAGTTGTTGGGTAGGGGTTTTTTGAGCTAATCTTAGTTTGAGTGGGAGTCCTATCCAGAGTATTCTGTAATCTTGTTGCAGGAAAGAGATGGTAGGCACATCTGGAAGAATCGAGGTGGAGAAGTTTAATGGCACTAATTTCAAGTTGTGGAAACTCAAGATGGAAGACCTACTTGTTGATCGTGACCTATGGGAAACTGTATCCGATGTAAAACCAACCGCAATGTCACAAGCAGATTGGGACTCAAAGATCGGAAGGCTAAGGGTCTCATAAGACTCAGTCTAGCTGATTCTATCCTGTTAAATGTCCATGAGGAGAAGAGCACAAAAGACCTTTGGAAGAAGTTGGTTGATGTTTATCAGGCTAAATCCCTGGTGAACAAACTTTTTCTGAGAAAGAAGTTGTTTTCTCTGAGGATGGAGGATGGAGGATCGGTTGAAGATCACCTAAATTCTTTTAACATGCTAGTTGCACAATTGACATCCATTGGTGTGAATATGGAGAAGGAGGATCGTTGTATGACCTTACTTTGTTCTTTGCCAGACTCATAGGATCATCTTGTTATGGCTATTGGGAGCATCACATCCACATTCAAAATGGATGAAGTGGTATCTTCGCTGTTATCTGAAGAGATGCGGAGAAAGTCTTTTGAGGTAGCCAAAGAGGCTCTTGTGGTTCGTGAAAGACCCAAGGAGAAAGGGAAAAAGAAGGACAAGAAAGTTGAGAAGAGTAGATCCAAATCCTATGGGAGATCCAAATCTCCTGGAAAGTACAAGGCTCTCTGTTGGAACTGTGGCAAAACTGGGCATTTCCGAAAGGAAGGCAAAGAGGAAAAGAAAAAGAAGAAGAAAGCTCTTGATTCAAATTCTGGCAAGTCACAAGATGATGGTGAAGCCTTCATCGCAGCCCTGGCCACTCATGCATTTGATGATGTGTGGTTGATTGATTCTGGTGCATCATTCCACATGACCTCGCATCGAGACTGGTTTACAAAATATGAAGAGTTCGATGGTGGAAAAGTGTACCTGGGTGACGATTCTCATCTGAAGATTGTTGGTCATGGAAGAGTCTCAATCTGATTCCCTGATGGAGGGGATCATTAGGTTATGCATATCCCAGGCCTAGCACAGAACCTGCTTTCTGTAAGTATGTTGAATGATGCAGGTGTACAAGTTGTCTTTTCGAAGGATGGATGCAAGATTACTAGAGGATCTATGGTGCTTGCTAAGGGTACTTGAAGAGGTACTTTGTTTCAACTAGAGGCATGCACTTCACAATGTAATAGTTCTTCTGACTCAAAGAAAAGAGTTACAGTCACTTCATCTCAACCATCTGAACGAGCAATGAAGAAATCTGTTGTAACTAGTTCTGATGGTAGTGCACATGCTATGAAAGCTAAGCTTCCTACTGAAAAGACTATGTTATGGCATTTGAGATATGGCTACATTGGTGAGAAGGGTCTGCGTACCCTAAAAAATAAAAACATCATTGAGGACTTAAATGATTGTAATCTCGAGTTTGACTTTTGCGAACATTGCATTTATGGAAAGCAAAACTGTGTTCAGTTTTACTCTAGTTCTCACAAGTCTTCTGGTGTATTGGATCTTATTCATTCTAATGTGTTTGGTCCTATTAACGTTCCTTCAATTTCAAAATCTGTATATTTTGTATCTTTCATAGATGATTACAGTAGAAGGACATGGGTTTATTTTCTTAGAAGCAAGACTGAAATCTTTAGTCGGTTCAAAGAGTTTAAAGCTTTTGTTGAGAATCAAACTAGTAAAAAGATTAAGTGTTTGAGAACTGATAACGGTGGTGAGTTTTGTTCAGCAGAGTTCAAGAAGTTCTATAAAGAGCAAGGGATTGAAAGACATAAGACAACTCCTTATACCCCGCAGCAAAATGGAGTTGCAGAGAGGATGAACAGGACCCTAATGGAGAAGGCTAGGAGTATGCTTAGTGGAGCAAGCCTCAAACAAAGGTTTTGGGCTGAAGCTATAGCCACTGCTTGCTATCTGGTAAACAGATCTCCTACATCAGCTCTTGTTGGTAAAACACCTATGGAGGTGTGGTCTGGTAAGAAGCCTTTAGTTAGACATCTTTGTGTTTTTGGTTGTGAGGCATATGCACATGTGCCTAGGGAGAAATGGTCTAAATTGGAGAACAAGGTTGTTAAGTGTATCTTCATTGGCTATGGTGTCGGTGTGAAAGGATACAAGGTTTGGGATCTTGTGGCTGAAAAGGTGTTGTATAGTAGAAGTGTTATCTTAAAAGAGCTAACACCATCTTCTGTTGTTCTACAGCCAAAATAGATAGAAAAGAAAGAGGATGCGGTTCAGTTTCCTTCTACCCCTGAGAAGACTGAACAGACAAACCCTATGAGACATGATGATGAGGAGAGCTCTAGCAGCTCTGAAAGCTCGAAAGAAGCAGAACCTCAACCTCGGCCATTAAGGAGGTCTACACGAACAAGAAAGCAACCTGATAGGTTTGGTTATTCATTGCTTGATTCTAGTTGTGCTTTTGCTTTACTTGCTAACACTGATGAACCTAGAACTGTGTCAGAGGCTATGGGTATGAAAGATGCAGGTTCCTAGAAGAAGGCCATGGAAGATGAAATGGCTTCTTTGGAAAAGAAGAAAACATGGGACTTGGTGCATTTGCCTGAAGGACGGAAACTTGTTGGATGCAAATGGGTGTTCAAGAAGAAATTTGGTGCAGATGGTAGTGTTGAAAAGGACAAGGCTAGATTGGTTACGAAGGGGTACTCACAAGTGGAGGGAATTGATTATGGTGAAATTTTCTCTCCCGTTGTAAAGTTGACATCCATTCAATTCCTATTATCTCTTGTAGCAGCTTATGACTGGTGATTGTATTCTCATTGTTGGATTATATGTTGATAATATGTTGCTCATTGGGAAGGGCAAGAATATGATTTCTAATTTGAAGTCTCAGTTGGCAGCACAGTTTGAAATGAAAGATTTAGGGGCAGCCAGGTACATTCTAGGAATGGAAATTAGAAGAGACAGAACTAACAAAAAACTTTGGTTAAGCTAGAGTAAGTATGTGAAGACCATGTTGGATAGGTTCAGCATGGCAGATTGTAGACCATTGTGTGTTCCTGTTTCTTTGGGGATAAAGTTATCTGTTAATGATTATCCAAAATTTCCTAGTGAGGTGGAGGACATGAGCAGAGTACCTTATGCTAGTGTTTTTGGTAGTTTGTTGTATGCTATGGTCTACACAAGACCAGACATTGCCCAAGCAGTGGGAGTCCTTAGTCGATTTATGGCTAATCCTGGACAGGTACATTGGGATGCAGTTAAGCGAGTGTTTGGATATTTGAGGGGTACTTCCAAGTATTCCATATGCTATCATAGTAATCTTAGAAGACCTCCGCATTCTGTTAGTATTTGAGGATTTGTGGATTTAGATTGGGCAGGTGACATTGACAACAAGATATCCATCAGTGCCTATGTGTTCACTATGTTTGGTGGTCCTATTAGTTGGATGAGTAAGCGACAAACTATGGTTGCTTTGTCCATAACAGAAGCTGAGTATATGGCAGCAACTCATGCTTGTAAGGAATCCATTTGGCTTAGGAGATTGTGTTCAAATATTGGTGTTGATGCAGGATAGATTACGATCTGTTGTGATAGTCATAGTGCGATTTTCCTAGCAAAGAATCCAACTTTCCATGCTAGAACAAAGAATATTGATGTATAGTTTCACTTCATACGAGACATGGTAGAGGATGGGAAGGTGAATTTGGAGAAGGTAGACACTTTGAAGAATTTTGCGGATGCATTGACGAAACTAGTGGGCATAGAGAAGTTCAAATGGTGTTCAGAGTCTATGGGCCTCTTGGCCCCTAGCAGTTAAATCTTGTCATTGATTTTGGCCCTTGTAAGGTGTTCGACAAGTGGGAGAATGTTGGGAATTAAGGTGTATCAACCTTTGCAAATTCCTAATGTTGTATTTATTTATCCCATGTTGAGTTGGCATAGTTGGCACCTTGTGTACATGCAACAGGATAAATTTTGGTGACTTTGGCAGCCAACATTTCCCCCTTGAATAATTAACAGGGGTTTGGGGGCAGCACCCCCAATACAGGGTCAAGACACGTAGCCCCTTGCAGGGTTTCAGAGGCAGCGCCCCTGGCACACTCCTTGTCGCAGTACAGGGTGAGATTGAGGGGCAGCGCCCCCGTGGGGGCTCAAGGGCAACACCCCCGAAACCTTAAATGACTTTTATTTAATGACAAGTGTCGGTGAGTATCTTTACATGAGAGAAAAGCATCTTTGGGTGGTCAAGGGAGGTTATGACATGTTGTAAGAGGAATATGATATTTTTAGTTAGTGTATGACAAATTCTCTTACAGCTGTAAGTGCTGTCAGTTATGACAGATTCTATGACAGCTGTAAGGTGCGTAAGAGCATCTGTCATAGCCTATCTTGGGACAAGGCGCCCACATTGGGATGGGATGTTGGACAAGTGTCCTTAGGCATGGGTTTTGGGGCATGAGTCCAAGATGGATGCCCATCTCTAGAAGGTTCCATATTTGCCTTGTAAACTCTATAAAAATAGGTGTTTGGATGAGAGATATATAGTTTTTGTACAAGTATTGTTATGCTGTCAGAATATCTCTAGATTCAACATTCGAAGACTCCTGAAAGAGCATTGGCTCTGAAACTATATTGTAATCTACTATTGTTTACTGTAATACATTTGAGCTATGTTTTAGAGTGTGGGGTTTTTCACCCATAAGGGTTTTCCCCACGTATATATTGTCTCTCTCTCTCTCTTCTGTCTATTTTTTGTGTGTATGTGTATTGTTGCAATATCTCTGTTATTATGTTAATAACGTTGTAACTGGAAAGGTTAATTTAAATTTGTACTCTACTTTCCTCATTAGATTAGCATAAGAATTGTGTTCCACGTACCTTGCTTCCTTTCATGATCCTTGTGCAGATTAAGAGAAGTGGTTGGTTGAGTAATTTATGAGATCCAGAGGTATTGGCCAACATGCTTGGTGACTTGAATACATAAGTTTTGATCCGTGTTGATGTTTGTGCATGGATTCAGCCGACATAATAGTGATCCTAAAAAATTTTCTAAGTTTTCTTGAGGCTGACTGCAGTTGATGAAATTTCATGTTGCAGATATATATAATCGATGGGTGCGAGCATTTTGTGGTATGGTTGTGCGAATATGAGAGTAGAGGTGTGAAGTGTGGCAATATCTAGTGTGAAGCAGAGATCTAAGGCTTGGATTATGGTAGAACAGTAAAACAAGGAAGTAAGAGATGAAGTGTGCGAAGTCGGTATATTGATCCTAACCGAAACTGTAATCTTGCATTGTTAGATGCTATTCTTCAGTTCAAGTATTCCAATGAACTCTTTGTAATTAATCTTGTAGGCATTGAGCCTCCTTTGAGTAGTGAGCTTTGGGTAGTGTGCCTGAAGGCATGTGCCTTCCCATTTGTAATACTTTTAACAGAGTATAAAATCTTCTGGGTTAACCCCCACCGTGGTTTTTCCCTTAACCAGCTTTTCACGTAAAAATCCTGGTGTTCATGTGTGATGATCTTATTGCTATTGTTCTTGAGTTCCTGTTTCTTTCTTTTGAATGTATGTGGTAAATTAATAAAGGAACATAATAATAAGTTTTGCAGAACACTGATTCACACCCCCTCTTAGTGTTCCTTAATTTCAACAAAGACAACGTGTCCTCTTTGCCTAATATATGTCGAAATATAGAATCTGGGACATTTTTTGAGATGTGCATAGATCTAATAGGTGAGATATTAATAGATCCTTCTATTAAGGGAGCTCATAAAATATGGATTTCCTTTTCATTCCTTCTGGCATATAACTACAACTTGTTCTGGTTCTTCAATTGAATCACCCTGATCAAAAAAATACTCCCAATCTTTCAATTCAGCATCTTCATACTTCTTAATTCAATCACCTGGACCCATAATCATGGGAGGGCCTCTATTTTCAACTTTTCCATCAAATTGATTCTTTAGGCAATTTCTAAACTTATGATCTAGTAGTAGAAAAACCCAGTTGTTTGCGTAAATAAATTTATGTAGATCTTTAGAATACCACACTTGAAATTGTTCTGCACATCTTGGACATGAAAATATCCCCTTTATTTGAAGCCCTACAATTCAATAAGTAATGTTAATAACATCAAAAAAATAGTATAAAACTAAGTATGAAAGTTGAGATGAAAATAAATTATGAGTGTAAATACGTAAATATTTTATCTTACCAGAACAAACACCAAGTCCTGGGAAATCATGAATAGTCCAACATAGCACACCATACAACATGAAGGACCTATTTGATGGGGGACGTGATATGTCATACATTCTTATGCCTTTCCATAGCAATTGCATCTCATCAATAAAAGGTGCAAGATAAACATCCATGTTTTTAACTTAATGTTTTCCTGGAACAATGAGAGTCAGCATAAGGTGCTCCTTTCTAACACTCATCCATAGGGGAATATTGTATACTATCAATCCAACTGGCCAAACACTATAATTTGAGCTCAGGAAAGAGAATGGGCACACTCCATCAATTGCAAGACCAAACCTGATACTACGGGGGTCATCTTTGAATTTTCTAGGACATTTTTCCTCTATGTGTTTCATTGCTTTGGAGTTGGCTGAAATTCACATGAATCCATCTTTACTCCTGTTCTTTGCATGTCAGTCCATCAATTGTGTGAGTGACTTGCAACGAAACATTCGTTGAAGTCTAGGTATAATTGGCATGTGACGTAAAAACTTCTTTGGAACTGTAGGACCATGATATCTCTTCTCTTTGGATACAGGACATTCTACCTTGTTTTAATATTCATCTCTATATAAAATGCAATCATTTTTATATTAATGAATTTGCTTATATTCAATCCCCAACTCAACCAACAATAGATGCACCTCTCTGCAAGTTGATGGCAACACATTCTCTTCAGGGAATATTTTAGTTTTTAATGCCCTGCAAGATTTTCAGAGATTAAATCAATTCAATGTTTGACTTATGATGAACATTTTTGATATGTCAATCTATACTAGGACTATTTATAGACAATATATGGTTTTAAAATCCCCTTAAAGAAATATAAACGAAGTTGATGAATGTTTACGAATTATGTACACCAATTGACAATGCAAAATAAGAAATAGATTTCAACTCACTTTAGTAGGCTAGTGAATCCTTTGTATGACCAACCAAATAGTGACTTTATTTCTAAAAATATTAATGTGCATGCCAATTTTGAGGTTCTACTTGCACCCGATTTGAACACGGGTGTCTTGGCTACTTGCTTGATGGAGTCTTTCAGGTTGTTATCATCAACATTACGTTGATGGTAATTACCCCTGCTATCATCATTACTATCAACCATATGCTCATTATTGTCATCATTGTTTCCATCCCCAAAGAAACCTGTAAGCATTTCATTCAATCCTTCTTCATGCACTGCATTTTCACTATCATGATCATCATCATTAAGGCTAGGTGGCATGTCATCAGTGTATGCAAGTCTCATCAGCTCTTCAAATTTCTCAGCCGGTAGTATTCTCTTCAATCTTGCTCTTTTCACCCTGGTGTTGTTTAAAGGATAGTTTGGATCACCCCATCCAAATCTTAATAACCCAGTTGGATCTTGAGTATTACTATATGTTCCATCAACATCTTCTACCTATCAACAAATGCAAACATTATTTAATGTTTGGCAACAATTGGATAAATCATAAATGTATCAATTTCAAAGAAATATAATCAAATATGGCTTAAAAAATATAAATATAAATTGTATGAACATATATACATCAATTGAATAATGGAACATTATTTTATAGACTACCTTTTTTATACAATAATTTAAATAAAACACAATTTTGACAATATATGTAATGTCTTTGTATAATTGCTCATTTGAATTGTTTCTTTCCACGACATATAGAACATCCACAAACAACAATTTTCTCAAAGTATTCATCCCATGTACTATAGTCTTGACCAACCTCTTGTTCAATGCAATCATTTGTTGTGTCTGCATGATCCATTGTCATATCCTCTTCCACCCACTTTCCTCTAAGTGATTTAACAATTTTAGGTCCACGTCCACGTACATATCTTGTTCTTTTGCTAGTTGAACACTCAGGCTCTGCATTTGTTCCAATCTCCATCTAAAATAATCAACAACATGCATTAATTTATGTCAAGATTGGATAATACATTATAAATTTCAATAATACTGTGAAAAAAGATGGATGTATTATAGAATGCCATCAAATCATTTTTTCCTAAGTTAAGTCAAAATTTGAGTACCTGATGTCCTGCTTCATCCGTTGTGTCCTCATTTGATATGACACGATCTGTTGCCATGGTCTCGTCTGGCCCCTATAATACACAACATAGTAAATAATGTTTAGTACACCAATTAAATCATTTCAACGAATATGCTATCCAACACAAAACCTCACTTTAGTCATATATTTGACATATTAATATCATGTTTTGGCCATCCTAATTTTCAAACTTTTCCCTTGATCATAGAATCACATTTAATCACCATTCATGTGCATTTTCAACCAATGAGTTTGACCTCAGCGGCCTCATGGATAGAAAAATGACTTTATCTCCTCTATGTTTTAGCATTTGTGAATTCATAAAACACCTTCCTCCTTTGGTTGAGGTTGCTTTGTCTTCTTACCTCTATTGTATCTACAGATTGCGTTGTCATATCTATTTCCACCCACTTTCCTCTCTACAATGTAGTAGTTGTACGTCATCCACGTCCTCTCTCCATGGCCTCCTCTGGATCCTGTAATACACAACAATGACAATAGTCACATAACAGTTGTGCACCAAGAGAATATTGTTGAAATTATCTTGTTAATATGCTTGCTTTTCATTAAGACGCACTATGAAAAACAAAATAGGACATTGCAACATTTTTCTCTTCACAAAAAGTTTACACACAGAATCTTGACAACTAGAGCTCAAATCTTATGATTACAAGATGAATACAAATTCACATCAAAAAGACATTTATTTCATATTTGACTCTCCTTTTTCTTTTATGGGTTATTTTAAGGCTATCTATATCTCTCCAAGTGGCCATAAAACCCTCAAAACTATCATAGAACCCTCAAAACAGTCTCAAAGAGTCTTTGGCACCAAAATTTTAAATTCTTGATGGAGGGAAGGATGATCTGGATGTTAATTTTGAAATCACGTCGTTAGATCTTTGTTAGGTTAATCCTAGCCATTGGATATTCTTTAATTATAGGGACTTTATGTTATATTTCACCATTACCTTTCACTCCAAAATTAATGGTTTTCTTTGAAAAGAAAACCCCCCATTAGCTATCATAACCCCAACCATCTATTGAAGTGAACTTAAACATTATGTGCAATTGTCATTGCTCATATTAAGCACCTACCTCCCTTCTTAGTGGTCCCACATGTGTGATGTATGCAAATGATTCATATAGTACCTGTGCTACATGTTTAAAGTTTGATTTTTGCTCATATTGTTGGAAAAAGGCCCAAAAAGACCTTTGATTTTTGAGTTTTATACTCTATAATATGCATCTCCTTGATCTTTTCATCTAATCTATGACTGGTTTCTATTTTTTCAAACCATATATGCAATAAGTCATTAGTTTGAGAGAGAGAAGTTTTGAGTTACCATGAAATCCAACATTTATTCTAGTTTTTTCCTCAATTATGAGAGTTTTGTTACCTAGGGTTTGATATTTTGGAGTTTTAGCTGAGGGTTTGATGTTATAATTTATGTATAGATATATTGAAATACTTAATGATCCTTTTTTTTGCTTGTAGGGTTTGTAACAATTAAGAAGATAAAGGGCATGGTGTAAGAGAGAGGCAAAGATCCTTTGAGTACCAAGATTTGATTGCCTAATGGGCAATCCATCAAATCTTGGTAACATGCTTTCCTGGGTGATGAAATTATGAACCCTTGACATTGATGCAACAAGTCTATGATCTATGTCACAAGGGATGAAGGAGGAGTATGCAGTCATGGTAGGAAAGTGAAATTACAATGAAATTTTGATATGATTGAGATGTAGTTGGGGTATTTAGGGATGTTGTCATCATGCCTTAAGGATTGACAAGATCTAATGGATAACTAGATGTATAAATAGGACTATCACAGGTATGTGAGGAAGTGGATGGTTGTCAGATAGTGAAGGAGATAGTTCATGGACTCTTAAACCGGGCCTCAAGATTATAGTGAAGTCACATAATATAAACAAAGATTGTCATGACTTAGCTAAAATGTTGTCAATCTCTTATCACATATCTTAAGGTTGTCCTTAATCCGAAATGCAACTCTGAAATGTTAGATGGAAGGTCATGGATCCAACTAAAAAAATTGGTGTCAAAATGATAAGTCAACGGACCATCATAGTGTTGATCTACTATTGTAGTGGGATCATGAGGATTCAAAGGTTTTCATATCATTGCTATCATCCAAATACCACCTAATGTTGTACTAACAATGATTTAGAATCTTTATTAGCAAGTCAATGGACTGATATGGGAATAATGGGCAGCCACCATATGATATAGGACTGTGACTGACAAAAATAAGCAAAGGCATTGCAAACATTATAAGTTAGGTAATCATTTATTATTAAAAAATGTTATTATAGCAACCACCTTAAAATTTGGCCTTGACTATTAATAGGGGTATCAAAGATCATCTTTCAACCATTAGGATTGTTATAACTTATATAATTGTTGGTATATGGTGGATTACTATCATTATAGGGGAATGATATCAAGGACCATCGTTATGCCTTGTTATAGCTGATGGACAATCATCCTAAGTATTGTTACAACCCAAAAGGTCTATCACAAATGTTATTAGGTCATCCAAACCATAGCTCCAATATTCACCATCATATGAATATCATAATTAACATTGTAGAGGTTGTCATACCATGAGGCATAGGTGACAACCATAGGAGGTTTAATAGCAACACTAACAACATTAAATTATTGTCATAGTACACCTAGGATAGCTAGGTATGCATCCATAGAGTTATTACTATAAAATTGTCTCATTAATCTTGTGACCAGGTTAAGTCACTATCATAGTAACAATGTAGTTAGTAATCAATCAACATGTTGTCTTTGCATTTCAATGAGATCAATTCTTGAAAAATAACAATCCAGAGGTTAAAGAGACAAGTTGATACCTTACCCAAGTTGTCATGTTCTTGAAACCTTGTCACTATAAAGAGGAGATATCTAGAGAGTAATGTCACAAGGACATAACCAAGGCATGCACTATCATGAGCCATAGGGACAACTTACTACACCATCCAAAACTTGATTTGAACTAGCTAATATCAATAATTCACATTATTGGGGACTATCATGCAGAAAACACCATGCATAGGACTATCATAGTCAAAGTGGAGAGGATTGTTTAGTGATTTTATGACTGTCATAATAGCTAGTGGGTTAGTTACCATGCTTCAACCTAAAATAGGTTAATGAGAACATAGAAATGAAAATCACAATACCATAAGCTGCCAATATAGTCCCAAAATCATGTCATGATAGTAAGAGAAGAGTTGTTTGGTTTTTCCAAAGCCATATCACTTGCATAAGGATTGTCACCAACCATCTGTGTAGGTTCGTGAATGAGTGAGTCATTAGTGAGCTAATCATAAGAGAAGCATGAAGTCAAAATGATATCATGGAAACAAGATATAGTTACTTATTATAAGGACAATCCAAATTTGCTAAGGTTGCTACAAGCAACCAAATTTGGCATTCCATTAGATAGTGATATCAACTTCCCAGCAACATACATCATTTTGCACTGATAGGTGCTAAATTAGGCGCAATTTGCGCCACCTTTTGCACCCCAAAAAGATTACATTTAGGCCTAAAAGTTGGTGCTAACTGTGCCAACTATAGCACTGACTAATGTATTTTAAAAAAAAATCCTGCCTACACATACCACAAAACAAAAAAACACAAAACAAAACTTTATTGATTTTTGGTGTTCATTTTGTGTTTGGAGATTGATCGTCTGGCATTTAGAGATCGAGCATTTGGGTTTTTTGTGTTCGCCCTTATATTGGACAGATCCTTGGCAATGGTAGGACCTATATTCCAACCCTAATTTCCTTTCCATTCCTAAAGCGCATACTCACTTTCTTACATCTCAAAAATCCCAGGTTTGAGCCATGACAGTCTTTGCTTCCAGATATCTCAACCTTTCAATTCATGTTGCTCTTCTTCTATTTGTGCCAGGTAAGGGCATCGCCTCTCTTTCATCTACTCTATTTTTTCCCGTCAGATGTCGAATTCGTTTGGACAAATGCGGGTCTTGTAATATTCATAAGGCATTTATTGAAGATAATTCTGAGCAAGGCTTTTCATAATAGATGACAAATTTCCACAGTCCATAATATTATAAATGTGTGCTTCAGGATTAAACTGTGTGAATCAGATATCTCAGCCTTTGCTTAAAGGAAATTGTTGTCTATCTTGATATGGATGAAATCACATTTTGCCACTAGTTGATAAAATTTCTCTCTGGCTTTATTTCAATTGATGTATAAGCTTACTTTCTTGCAGCAAACTTACAGAGGAAAACAACTTCATGATTTTGTCTACAAAGTAAAGGTCAAAAACCTTGAGGAATACAAAAAAACTGGACGAAAAATTTCATACCTGGCAATGTGTACTTCATTTGCCTCCACAGACTGGATGAAAATAATTTGCCCTAGGTCACCTCAAAATGTCAAACAATATAGGGAAGAGAGCAAAGGAAACAGACTCTGGCTACAATGAGGTAATTCATTGTCAATTTATATATTTGTAAATGTTCCCATTGTTTCTTTGATTTTTAGTTTTTAGCTTTTTATTTCTTAATTTAAAAGAAGAAATTTATTATATATATAGAGGGACTTGAGACTGACAAAGATAAAGAGGCATTGGCTTCCATATTGGGGGTAGAGGCAGTGAACAAATTAGATGGTGTGGACTTGACAATGCTTGCCAGATACATAGAAAAATGATCTAGTAAAGCCCATGAAACATTGCAACCAAATTAACAGTGTCAAAGGGAATCAATTGATTCCCCAACCAGTCCTGGATCAAGCAAAATATCCAGGAGGAAATCAATAACAATAACCTCTAAGAATGTGGAACAGGGAGCAGAGGCTTCCAATGTCCCAGCCACTCCTGGGACACAAACTTCTTCGACCACCATGCCATGTTTTGCATCTTGCATTGGTACCTATGATACCAAGATAGAATACGATGTGGTTTCAGGGGAAGTCCGAATGACAGATGCTAGAAAAATGTTTGTGAATAGGTTGAAGGAATCATGCCTTCAATGGTTCAAAGACCATCTACATTTACCATTCTCAAAGATACCCATGTACCTGCATAAAAGCAGTTATCCATGACATGGAGACTGAATTTGGCATAGGTTGGTCTGTAAAGAAGATAAAGCTATGAATGTCTCAAAACTGCAAGAGATTTCAGTGTAACCAAACAAAGAAGATAAAAAAACTCCCACCCGAGCTAAGGCTCAAAAAAAGGCCAATTGATGTAAGTGTGAAAGTATGGAAAGAGCTTGTAAAAGCATATGAGAAGTCTGATGCACGGAGGAAGTTCGGTGAGGAGAGTATGCAGGTATTTGAATTTTCTCATAAGACTATATCAAATTTATTAAACAATTTTTAAATTTTATTTGTTCATAGTTAAATTGAATTAGTATATGTTTCAGGACAAGGCCTCCAAGGCTAGGCTTGACAAACTTTGTGCCATGCATCACAGTGGCCAGAAAGGTTTACAAGCCTTGATCTGTACATTTGTAAGTATATTTAATATGTTAAATGATATATTTTTTTGTTTCCTAGGAAAAAGTAAATGATTGCATATTAATTAGTTTAACTAGTCCATGTGCCATGTTTTGACAGGAGGAGAAATATGGCCGGCATCCAACGCAATTTGAAAAGGATATGTTATAAAGCAAAAAGTGGACCGATTTTGTAATCTGGATGGAGAACGAGGTATCAATAGTTGACTTTCAATAACTTAGTTAGATATTGTTGTGTTAAAATGTCAATTTGCATTTCTTGTGTTGATTTGTTTATTGATGCATAGGATGAGTTCTAAAGTGCTTCTCTGTTGGCCCTAGATCCCACTCAATTGTCCCATGATTGCACATGTCCTCCTAGTTATCTTATTGCAGTGTTGAGATTTGAACTTTAGTCACTCTCATTATGAATGCACCTTTTTACCTTTACAGAACAATCCTTGGACATTTTTCACAATAATTTTAATCCACAAAGCTCAACAACTATAAGGGCAATCACTTATATACAAATGTGAGTTATGTGAACAGGCCACTAAATCATCCAAACATTTGTTTATATTGAATTAATGTATAGACAACAAATCCTTTATTGAATCATTAGGTGGTGATAGAACTTATGAAAATGATGAGTCCCTTATCAAAGGCACATCATTGAATATTCCAACAATTGCAACAATATAGGGCAATCCTCTATCTTGTGATCAACATCATAATAAGTATACATTGGAAACTTTGTACAACTATGTGAGGTATGCCTAGGTTCTCCACACTAGTAGAAATAGATTCCTCTATTGCATACTCTACCATGGCCTCCTTGATTTCCTCCATGCTCCATATATTATGGATCCTAATAGCACAACACCATCTATTGTGGTTGTGACTGGGGTTGCGTGGTTGCATTTAATTTTGTTTTCCTCTTGCCTTGTGGAGCACTTGTACTACTTTGTAGGTGGTAGTGTCATGGGTGGATGTGTGACAAACCTTGCACTAGTAATTGATAGGAACATCCTTTCACTTTTGCAGTAGTGGACAATTTCATGAGTCTCATGACATATGGTGCAATTAGGTATGTGTTGAGCAAGAGGGAACTATGTGGCATTAATAGCTTGAGCTCCCACCACTAGATAGTTTGTAGTTGTATGCCCCTTAGTGTGGCACTTTGTTCATCACAAACCACATTGATTAAGAGTTTCACTTGCAAGTTGTGCTATTTGCGTGACCATTTTTCCATTTGTTCTTTTAGGCATGTAGTAGAATCATATGTTAGGGTTCGCATAATTCTTATAATCTCAAAACAACTTTTAAAGCAACTTTTTAATTAGGGAGAGTGAGCTAAACTAGTTCATGTTGGATATGTGCAATTAGCCTACCAATAAATCATTCCTTCTAAATTTCAACATTTTATAGTTGGGTCAATCTTTAACACCAATTCCTTAGAGTGTTGATCATACCTACACACAATCTCTCTCAATTGTTGCCTTATTTCCTTTAATGCCACAATATTACGATGCACCATCTTAGGGCAATTGAAATTGGGAAGGAGATCTCTTAGCAGTTTACCAAGATCATTCTTGGTGCCATTAGGATCATAACGAGTTTACTAGTCTTGTGCTTGCTTACAAAAAGTAGTTGCAATTAACCTAATCTTATGGTCATTATCCAAAACATTTTGTGTGTGCCATGCTATCTCATATGCTTAAGTTTGGCGGGCTAATAATGAACAACAAACCCTTGTTTGCTTGCCTCCTTCTTATGACTGATCCCATTTTGGATTCCTTATGAAGTCAGGGTGATTTGAAGGAAGATCAAAGTTGCACTCCAAGTAGATGTGTGGATAAAGAAGGGCTTAGCAGAATATGGAAACCTTTAGATTTTGTGATTTTTATTTTTTTCCATTTCAAAACTATTTGTTTTCTTTCTTTTCTAATGAACATTTATTCAAAAGCCCTTTCTTGCACTCAAATCTTCAATTTTAAACTCACTTGCATGGAAGATGCATTAAAGGTATCAATTATATATGTTCCATGATTTAAATCCATTATTTTGTGGTTCTCAGTATGATAGAAAGAAGGGTGTTGTTGCTTCTTAGACTTGTTGCACACCTTGCACTAGGTCCACAAGCTAGTGGAATGGTATTCGAGGACACAATGGCTCTCATATCACATTTTTTGCAAGGAATCAATTTAAAATGGTCTGAGGCCTAGCTTCCATTCCAACCTAGGATTCCATCACAATAATGTCATATTATAGTCTTCAGATATGTGTATAGTTTATGTGCATGGTAACAACCATTTAGTAATAATTCCTCACACACCACACTATAACTAAGATGTGTGAATGCCCTAAAACTACACAGGTTCAGTCCAAACACTATCATAAGATCATGCTTGATAAGATCATGGATACATCATAGTTTAGGTGTGGGTAGGACTTCCTTAGGGTAGGCAGGACTTCCTTAGTGTAGCCCTAACTATGCATTGTAGTAGAATCATTATATTGACCATTCCAATTTTGGACTAGCAGTGACAATGGAGTTTCAAGACCCTTGCCAGCTAATGGAAGGTTGATATAAGAATTTTGAGGGACCTAGAGTAGTGACAGTCATATAGGACTGGGTTTGTGTTATGTTTGCAACCAATAAAGTCTTGAGTTCTTCTTAAAGGGGTGATATGTGACTAGGGTATGAAGGCTAGGACTTTGTATGTAATCTTAAGCCCTCCTTTTAGATTTGTTGGAAGCCTTCTTCATTGATACATAAGGACTATCAAGACTCCTATGATAGTGTATTAGAGAGGCATTGAAATCACAAAGGAGATAAATGTTATTAGGCCATCACCCATTGGAGAATGGATTGTCATGAAGAGCATGACAGTGTTACCTTGTCATAGTCACAAAGGGGATAGTCTTTGTGGTGGTAATTATAGTCACTAAGTTTACATCCACCTTCCTAGGGTCTGCAGAAATGCCTGAAGTTGAATATGCCTATTTTAAAGATCTTGCCATGAGTATTTTCCATGCTTTTACCCCCCTAATGATCCAAAGATTGAATATAAAGGTGTGGAAATTATTGACTAACTTTACTACTATCAGTCAATTTGCTAACATGCAAGACAGTCATGAGGTTTTTCTTGTTTTATTCAAAATTTATATAATCTTCCTTATTGATAAGACGGGGGTCTTCTATTCCCAAATTGTCTATGACAAAATACCAATGGAGACCTCCCCAATCCTCATCTCAAGTTTTAAATGTACAATGAAACGGTGGAGGACAATCATAACTGTCATAATAGTACATTAGCATTTTTTGTCTCAAGGTGGCCCTTGAGACTGCAAGGGGATGGATATAGAGTTGGGATTATGGTTTTTATTTAAAATCCTTGTGCCATTGACCTAATATTTATTTGTGGCAAGGATCCCAATAGTTTAAAGATTACAAATTATTGTCAAGAAGGGACTGTCATAGTTAAGTGTGGTACAGTGATACAATTTCATCTTGATTGAGTATTGTATAAATCTCAAGCTATTTAGAATGCATGGGGGTATTAGGGTGTGGTATCACTATATAGGTAACCATCAAGTGATTTCTTCAACCCAATCTTGGCCTATATAGTACCCAGTGTGAAAAGCAAGATAGCATTGTCTAAGAACCTTGTTATGGTAACAAATGAGGGTAGTCTTAGCTATTGTAACCATAGTTGGAATCCCTTGTACATTACCATAACATATGTGACCTAAAACCATGACTCTATGAGCATGAGTTGTTTGAAACTCCTTTGAGAAGATCCCGCTATGGGAATGAATCATAATTCAATGTTAAATAGGATTACTGTCATTACAAAAAATCTAGGGCAGTCATTGTATCCTCTCATTGCCATCATAGAATTAATGCAACCATAGTTTTCAATACCAAAGAGATGGAATTGATGGTAACCATAAGGTTTGTGTTGACTAGTCTCAATCATCCATCCCTCGATGGTAAAAAACAATGTCCCAAAGGAGACAGTAATGATGATAAAAATGCAGACACAAAATAAGACAACTTTATATTCTTCTATTTTAGAGGATTCTCTCTACATTGTTGGTCCAGATTAAGGAAAACATGATTTAAGAGTTCATTGGATTTGATGGCTACAAGCCATTCATCAAATCCACACAAGGTGGCATGGTCAGGTTTCTAAATGCTTAAGTCCTCCTTTGTCAGATGTTGTAGTTGCAACTGCCCTGTTAGACATGTATGCAAAATGTGGAAGCATAGACAAGGCACGTGAACTGTTAGCCTCAAAGAAATGTGGTCTCATGGACTGCAATGATTGTAGGATATGCACAAAATGGATTTTTTGAAAAGGCTTTAGAAATTTTAAAGTAAATGCAATTGGTTGGTGTAAAGCCAAATTCTACAACCTTTTCTAGCATCCTCCCTGCCTGTGTCAAAATGGGGGATTTGGAATAGGGTATGGACATCCATCAATACATAAAGGATAGAGGAATTTTGTCAAATGTTATAGTTGCAAACCTATTAGACATGTATGCAAAACGTGGAAGCATAGACAAGGCATGTGAACTGTTTGACAGAATGCCTCAAAGAAATGTGGTCTCATGGACTGCAATGATTGTAGGATATGCACAAAATGGATTTGTTGAAAAGGATTTAGAAATTTTAAAGTAAATGCAATTAGCTGGTGTAAAGTCAAATTCCATATCCTTTGCCAGCATCCTCCCTGCCTGTGTCAAAATGGGAGCTTTGGAATAGGGTATGGACATCCATCAATACATAAAGGATAGAGGAATTTTGTCAGATGTTGTAGTTGTAACTACCCTATTAGACATGTATGCAAAATGTGGAAGCATAGACAAGGCATGTGAATTGTTTGACAGAATGCCTCAAAGAAATGTGGTCTCATGGACTGTAATGATTACAGGATATGCAGAAAATGGATTTGTTGAAAAGGCTTTAGAAATTTTAAAGCAAATGCAATTGGCTGGTGTAAAGCCAAATTCCACAACCTTTGTCAGCATCCTCCCTGCCTATGTCAAAATGGGAGCTTTGGAATAGGGTATGGACATCCATAAATACATAAAGGATAGAGGAATTTTGTCAGATGTTGTAGTTGCAACTACCATGTTAGACATGTATGCAAAATGTGGAAGCATAGACAAGGCACGTGAAATGTTTGACAAAATGCCTCAGAGAAATGTGGTCTCATGGACTGCAATGATTGCAGGATATGCACAAAAGGGATTTGTTGAAAAGGATTTAGAAATTTTAAAGCAAATGCAATTGGTTGGTGTAAAGCCAAATTCCACAACCTTTGCCAGCATTCTCCCTGCCTGTGTTAAAATGGGAGCTTTGGAATAGGGTATGGACATCCATCAAAACATAAAGAATAGAGGATTTTTGTCAGATGTTGTAGTTGCAACTGCCCTGTTAGACATGTATGCAAAATGTGGAAGCATAGACAAGGTACGTGAACTATTTGATAGAATGCCTCAAAGAAATGTGGTCTCATGGATTGCAATGACTACAGGATATGCACAAAATGGATTTGTTGAAAAGGCTTTAGAAATTTTAAAGCAAATGTAATTGGCTGGTGTAAAGCCAAATTCCACAACCTTTGCCAGCATCCTCCCTGCCTGTGTCAAAATGGGATCTTTGGAATAGGGTATGGACATCCATCAATACATAAAGGATAGAGGAATTTTGTCAGATGTTGTAGTTGCAACTGCCCTGTTAGACATGTATGTAAAACGTGGAAGCATAGACAAGGCATGTGAACTATTTGACAGAATGCCTCAAAGAAATGTGGTCTCATGGACTGCAATGATTGTAGGATATGCACAAAATGGATTTGTTGAAAAGGCTTTAGAAATTTTAAAGCAAATGTAATTGGCTGGTATAAAGCTAAATTCCACAACCTTTGCCACCATCCTCCCTACCTGTGTCAAAATGGGAGCTTTGGAATAGGGTATGGACATCCATCAAAACATAAAGAATAGAGGAATTTTGTCAGATGTTATAGTTGCAACTGCCCTGTTAGACATGTATGCAAAATGTGGAAGCATAGATAAGGCACGTGAACTATTTGACAGAATGCCTCAAAGAAATGTGGTCTCATGGACTGCAATGACTGCAAAATATGCACAAAATGGATTTGTTGAAAAGGCTTTAGAAATTTTAAAGCAAATGCAATTGGCTAGTGTAAAGCCAAATTCCAAAACCTTTGCCAGCATCCTCCCTACCTATGTCAAAATGGGAGCTTTGGAATAGGGTATGGACATCCATCAAAACATAAAGAATAGAGGAATTTTGTTAGATGTTATAGTTGCAACTGCCCTATTAGACATGTATGCAAAATATGGAAGCATAGACAAGGCATGTGAATTGTTTGACAGAATGCCTCAAAGAAATATGGTCTCATGGACTGCAATGACTGCAGGATATGTACAAATTGGATTTGTTGAAAAGGCTTTAGAAATTTTAAAGCAAATACAATTGGCTGGTGTAAAGCCAAATTCCACAACCTTTGCCAGCATCCTCCCTGTCTGTGTCAAAATGGGAGCTTTGGAATAGGGTATGGGCATCCATCAATACATAAAGGATAGAGGAATTTTGTTAGATGTTGTAGTTGCAACTGCGTTGTTAGACATGTATGCAAAATGTAGAAGCATAGACAAGGCACATGAACTATTTGACAGAATGCCTCAAAGAAATGTGGTCTCATGGATTGCAATGATTGCAGGATATGCACAAAATATGGAATCATAGACAAAAATGTGAACTGTTTGACAGAATTCCTCAAAGAGATGACATCTCATGGAATGCAATGATTGCAAGATATGCACAAAATAGATTTTGCAAGGATGCTCTCAAAATCTTTGAATTAATTAAGCACTCTGGAACATATCCTAACATTGTAAGCTTTGCTTGTATTCTAGGTGCATGCAACCATGCAGGTTTATTGGATGAGAGTTGTACATACTTCAATCACATTTGTAACCCTTATTGCATTGCACCTACAATTGATCATTATGTGTGCATGGTTGACCTCCTTGCCCATGCTAGCTATCTTGAAGACACCCTAAACTTTATCATTGAGATACCTGTTAAATCTGTGCTGGTTGTATGGATGTGTTTTCTTCGTGCCTGTAGATCACATATGAATATAGGCTTAGGAGTATTTACAGCAACACTACTTTTTATTTGGATCCTAAAAATGTTGCACAACTTATGTTCTCTCAAACATCTATCCACAAGTGGGCAGGTGTGGTGAGGTAAGGAGATTGATGAAAGATAGAGGAATTAAAAAAATCCCCGGATGCAGTTGTATTGAAGGGCATAAAATGGTACATGCTTTTTGTGTAGGAGACAGATCACATCCATAGACAAAGAAGACCTATGCAAAGTTGGAGAAATTGGCTTGGAAGATGAAGGTAGCAAGGTATTTTCTAGATTCAAGAATTTACTTAATGTTGTGGAAGGATGGGAAAAAGAATTATTTCTCTATCACCATGGTGAAAAGTTGGCAATTGCATTTGGTTTGTTAAACATGCCCCATGGAACAACTATTAGAGTTGTTAAGAACCTTCGAGTATGTGTTGATTGCCACACTGCAACAAAATTTATCTCCAAGATTGTCACAAGAGAAATTGTTGTGAGATGTGAACCCTTTCCATCATTTTAAACAGGGACAATGTTCTTGTGGAGATTATTGATGATGCTAAATGAAGCAATCTAAAAAATAGGCTTACACTATAATAATGTACACCGTGTCAGATTTCCTACTAGCGGGTGTAAAGCCCAACTCCTCAACCTTTGCTAACATCATCCTTGCCTGTGTACAAATTGAAGCTTTGGATGAGGATATGGACATCCATGAAAGCATAATTGGAAGTGGATTTTTGTCAGATGTTTAGTTGCAAGTGCCACTTCTAATCATGAAATCCTTCACAAAGACTTATGCACAAAATTCAATAAAGAAGAAAAGAATTTATGGACAAATTCTCTCGTGAATGATTTCAAATTGTAATCAATTTCTTTGTAGCTTATAATGTGTGGATAAGAATTGATGTTCCTTGTAGTTTCCTATGCCAATAATTAAAAGGAATCTAGATCTACACATTCAAATTAGATGAATTTGCACAATTGAAGCCTATTGTTTTAAATCCTTTACACAGGTTTTCCATGGGTTAACCTATGATAACATGTCTCCTAGAAACATAACGGCAATCCTCTCAAGGGGTTCTTAAATACCACCAATCTGGGTTAATTTATGCTGAGTTGTGTGCATAAAATAGATTACATACCTCAAAGAAATGTGGTCTCATGGACTGCAATGATTACATGATATGCACAAAATGGATTTGTTGATAAGGTATTAAAAACTTTCAAGAAAGTGCAATTGAATATACAAATATAGAGAGAGATGTATGTGGAAGCATAGACAAGGCATGTGAACTGTTTGACAAAATCCTTGAAAGAAATGTGGTTTAATAGACTACAATGATTGCATGATATGCACAAAATGGATTTGTTGAAAAGGTTTAGAAACTTTCATGCAAATGAAATTGGCAGGTGTAAAGCTAGATTCCACAACCTTTTCCGGCATCCTCTCTGCATGTATCAAAATGGTAAGCTTTGGAACAGGGTATGGACATCCATCAAGGCATAATAGAAGGTAGATTTTTGTCAGATATTATAGTTGGAAATGCTCTAATAGACATATATGAAAAATGTGGAAGCATAGACAAGACACACAAACTATTTGACATAATGCCTCAAAGAGATGTCATCTCATGGAATGCAATGATTGCAGGATTGTACAAAATGGATTTTTTGAATAGGCTTTAGAAACTTTCAAGCAAATGCAATTGTTAGCTATAAATCCAAATTTCGCAACCTTTGCCAGCATCCTCCCTGCCTGTGCCCAAATGGGAGCTTTGGAATAGGGTATGGACTATTGATAACTGAGAGGGGGGGGTGAATCAGTTATCCTAATTATTTCTTCTTTTGAACTTTCTTATTAATCAATGCAGCATTGAATCAAACAAACAAACATTACCATGAAATGAAAAACACATGACACAGTATTTTTGACGTGGAAACCCTGTTAAGGGAGAAAACCACGGGGTGATTAACCCAAAGATTATTCTCTGTTAGAAGAATAAGGAATTACAAAATGGCACTTGCCAATTAGGGCTCACTGCCCGAGCACACTGCTCACAAAGAGGCCCACTGCCTACAAGGAGACACACTGTCTACAAAGTGATAAGAATCACAGTCTTGAACTGATTGGAAGCATCTACATATGCTGGAGTTTAGTTCCGGTTAGGCTCAGTACACTGATCTGCTGCACTTCATCTTTCCTCTATTTTTTATTCTTCTATCCTTTCACATACCGGATCTTTCTTACTACTTCTGCTCTGTTCTGCACTTATTCGCATACACCATCAGACCATTTCACTTTTCACAACTAAATCCATCCTCTATATATATCCGCACTAGTGATTTCATTATCTTTCTAGTTGGCACCCGGAATAATCTATCTTCTCACAAACTCTGTTCTGTCAGCTGAATCCTTCATATCAAGTAATGTGGATCAAGCATATACTTGTAGATATCATTAATCATGTCGGCCAAACATGATTCATGCCTTCACAACCTTTACCATCAACAGTAACACATCCGGAAAATAGTCTGATACTCTGTCAGTTAGTTCTTCCTCTGTTCTCACTGTCTCTCAGGAATCCGGCACTCAACTATTCATATCTTTTTCTTTGTTCATCACCGGAGGCTAAATCCTTGGAATATACTACTCAAGGTAGTCCTCTTGACTTCCCCAAATCCGCACTGCACCAAGACACTTTCTCTGAGAGATCCAGACCAATCTGTCAGACCTTGCCACATGCTCTGTTCTTGTTCACCAGACCACAACAATCTTCATTCTGACTTCCGGTAGAGACACACCATGACTTGCGGATATGTGGGATGACCTTTGTTGCCATCAATGACAACAACCATGAATCCATATAGTGTCTCTTGCCAACATGGGCATCTTGCAAAGCATAATGGTAGGGGGATTCTTGTGAGATATTATAGTTTAAAATGCTCTCATAGACATGTATGCAAAATATGAAATCATAGACAAAAAATGTAAACTGTTTGACAGAATTCCTCAAAGAGATGTCATCTCATGGAATGCAATGATTGCAGGATATGCACAAAATGGATTTTGTAAGGATGCTCTCAAAATCTTTGAATTAATTAAGCACTCTATAACATATCCTAACATTGTAAGCTTTGCTTGTATTCTAGGTGCATGTAGCCATGTAGGTTTAGGGGATGAGAGTTGTACATACTTCAATCACATTTGTAACCCTTATTGCATTACATCTACAGTTTATCATTCAGTGTGCATGGTTGACCTCCTTGCCCATGCTAGCCATATTGAAGACACCCTAAACTTTATCTTTCTTTCTAAATCCCCAAATTTGTCCTATTCCTGCTCAAATTGAAGACCTGTGAGCAGGAATAGGGCTAACATTTTTTCTTTCTAAAATCAGCCGGATAAAGCCATATTGCTAACTTCATTTTTTTTTCAAACAAAATAGACCTTTATCTTAAGGTTACTCATGAACCTTAAGATAAATAATTATTGAAAACAAAATGTGCATTCCTTAATGACATGTAAGAGAATTTAATCAACTACTACTTAAAAACTCTTTAATGTTTCTGTCTAATGCAGGTTATTACATTAATAGTGAAAAAGAACATACATGGACCAAGCAATTTGTGGCACTTAAGGTTATGTAATAGAATTTACAGTTGATAGTTAAATTGTATAACAATTTTTTTTATGATCTTTACTAACATTTATTAGAATTGTTGCATGTTTTACATCATTGGAATGACATATTAGCTATAACTTTTTTGAAATTTTATTATGGTGTGTGCACTTTGATATGATGTAATATGATTATTGTTTTGTTTCATATGTTGTGATATTAGATATAGAACATATAAATAAATTATTTCATGAAATAAATAATTACTTTTCATTTTAAATGTTTTTTTTTTTGCAGAACACGGGTCTTCCAGAAGATCAAGATGATCCTCATGATATAGATCCAGATTATGTTGGTTCTGGTATAGATCACATGGCAGAGGATGATGATGATGCAGATACAGAAGACACCGAGGCCAATGATGATGATGATGACGACGATGATGATCATGATGATGATGAGGCAGTTGCTAGTAGTAGCTAGTGACATTCATGATCATATAGACTGCATGGATCATTGTTGATATATCATTATGATGCCTCTTTTCATGGTTACTATCATATGTATAATTTTCACGGCCTGTAGTACCATATTATTGAGTTGTATCATTTTGACTTATATCATTTGGACATGTATCATTTTGAGTTACATAATTTATCATTTTTACTTATATCATTTGTACATGTATCATTTTGACTTATGTCGACTGTTGGACATGTATCATTTTGACATGTTATTGATCTACTGACATATTTGACTTTCACTTGTTTTAGTTATATATGATGATGATCTTATTAGTATTGACTTTCAATTTATATATATTGAAAGTGGTCAATGATTTTTGGATGGATATTTATTATGTATGATGATTTTAATTTATTGCTCAAGATGGATGTTGTCAAATTCAATTAAATTATAGATATTTGACTCACTTGTTTTAATTATAGATGATGATCATGTTATAATAATTATCTTCTTATTTAATCATATGAGTTAAATAATTAAATTACTTACTCTATAATCATATGGGTTATTTAAGAGGAATGATATATTTAACTAATTAAATTGAAATAAAACATATTATATAATTTACTTACTCTATAATCATATGAGTTATTTAAGAGGCATGATATATTTAACTAATTAAATTGAAATAAAACATATTAAATTAATAAATGTAAGCAAAACAAGAAGCATTTTTAGAAGCAAAAAAGGAAGCAACAACGGAAGCCAAACTAGAAGCAAACTAGAAGCAATCTTGGAAGCAAAACTTGGTGTTATCTAGGAAGCAAAAATAGAAGCAATTCAGGTAGCAAACAAAGAAGTAATAATGGAAGCAATTTTAGAAGCAACAAAAGATGCAATAATAGAAGCCATATTAGAAGCAACAAAAGATGCAAAATTGGAAGCAAAGCTAGATGCAACAAGCGACATTATATCGGAAGCAAAACTAGAAGTAAAACCAAAAGCAAAACCAGAAGCAAAATTGGAAGCAAAATTGGAAGTAAAACTGGAAGCAAAATCGGAAGAAAACCTGGAAGCAAACTTGGAAACAACACAAGAAGCAAAAGTAGAAGCAAAATTGGAAGCAACAAAATCCGGCGCTAAATCCGACGCTAAACCCAGCGCTAAATTTGGTGTGAAAGTGAAATGCAGTTTGGCGCCGAGTTTTGCGCCGGTAGAAGTGTCCAATTCATGAACTCAAATGCACTAAAATCTGGTGCTATTTTAGGTGCTAATTGCTCATTTTGTTGTAGTGATGCAAGATGCAAATATGGGTCCCAGCTACAAGGCCATGTTAGGTACCCATGTACAAACAATCTCTCACAAACAAAGAAAAGGAGAAAAATCCACAAGAAAAAACCCCTCTCCAAAGAAGAGAAAATACAAGACGCTCTCTATAGTATGAGAAGGAAAAAATCCATGTGAGGAAAAAATCCCCCAATAAGAGAGAAGAAGAGAGACCATGTAGGCCCCCTCAATGTAGAATCTTCTGCATTGATGGTAGATGCTCGACAATGAATGCTAAAGATGATCCAAGGACGTTGAACAACATTCCTCCCCTTTGGAAGAAACAAGACCCAAGATGTATGCAGGAACTCTTCCCATTCATGAAAGGAATGTGAAGGAAGAAAACTCAAGATATATGATGTCTTTGAACTATGTTGAAGTGTCACCATGTTGATGCAGAAAGATGTCACAATGAAATTAGGAGTCCCAAGCCAAACTTAAGATTGTGACAATTTAGAAGCTAGTGGAAACAAATGTGGAATATGATCCAAAGATGATGAAGATGTGTCCTCTTAATGTTGTTCAAGTATCTCCAACCTAATGCCAAATTGTGACAAATATGGATAAGATGAATCAGGTACAATGCAAGAGATGATGTAGTAATCATAGATGTATGGTGCTAACCATAGGTAAGACAGCTGGACCAATGAGAATTTGGTACTCCGGTAGAAGGTGTCAACATGAATGGTGATTGAGTTGAAATTATCAACTTATGAATATCTATAGAATCTATCACCATGGAAGCATATGTAGGTGGAGAAAGAATAAGAGGGTCTGAATGTTACCTCATCACATTTGGAGAAGAAGAATAAACTCCATAGAATTTGTCATCAAAGAGGAGATGAATGTCCTTAATGGTGTCCTCCAAATCAGAAATGTGAGACTCCATGACGTGAGAGGTACTCCCTATCGCTGTTAAACCATGACATACCAGCAATTCTATGCTAACACAACTAAATTGTTCACAATTTAAAATTTCAGATTGCAACACAAAACTAACTTTGGTTTTATTTAATTCATAAACAAATCTACAGAATCATTTACAAAATGGATTCCATCTCTCTTCAATCTCCAATATGCATTCTGCAACCTATCTCTCATACAACCTTCAGTTTAGCCTCATAAGGCTTCAATCTCTCTCTACTCTCTGCACCCTTAGGTGCCTTAACTTGCATCCTCTACAAAACTATCTACTGCTCTCTGGTTGAGCCTCTATTCTCTCCTAATGGCCGACACCTTCACTTTCTAGCAACCAAACTTTTATCATTAGCAAGAGATGTTCCATCTCCTCGTGTATTTTGGAATACAAAGGGACTCAAAACAAAAATAAAATAAAGGAAATCAAATGAGTTACTTCTAAAACTACCCACGACCTCTTTCATGGTGTCAAGTTTCAATGCCTTTGATTGACCCTCCCTTGAGTATCACAACATAGAACATTCCTTTACCTTCTAATATGTGGCATTTGGTTTTATGTTGCGTCAAAATGTAAGTTATGACACGTAGACACTCCATTGGTGTATCCTCTTCCTTAACAAATTTCTTTGTTGAAACTACCTCAATGAGGCGTTATCCCTGGCCTGCTAGTTGTGCAAAAACATAAACAAATAGATAGACTTCTCTGTTTGATGTTGGATTGCCCCATCCAAGCTGGACTCTCTCCCTTTACACTATCACCTCCTCAAAACCTTATTCGAATATCTCTTTGGTGAAGTGATGTCTCAAACCACCTTCTAAATGAGATTTCAGCAAAATAAGAATCGTATGAACTTCAAATCACTTCTTCTTCGTTGAATTTGTACTTAGATGAACTTTGAGAATCTCCTTTTAGTAGATTTAGTGTAGGAACTAGTAAATTAGCTGAAACACCCATCAATTTCAAAGAAATGTGATGCTAATGAGCCAAAATGTACGCTGAAATAGTTATGAACAACCATTAGTCTTTTCTCAGCAAATATCTTACCACTTTGAATTGCCATATCCCACTGCCAAGTGCAAAATGTTTTGTTTATGTTTTTGATCACTTAGTTCAATACAGTCTGGTCTGAAATTTAGTATCACTTAAAGTATGCAAGCATGCCCGTTTCTACTTTAATATGAATAGGTGTCATTCCCTTCACATTGAACTTATAACAGGCAAAAGAATCCGCTCTCAATTGTTCTTGCACGCTTTCCCTAGATATTGCTAAGTGTAATGGAGTGTTCCTGAATGTGTCTAAAGATTAAGCTACTTTTGGTAGCTCTTGTAGCAAATAAGCTGCCACATCACAATGAATGCAATACAACTACATATGAAGTGAGACTCGAATATTTTTATGGACAACAGGTAACAACTTGCAAACTTTACATATGCTTGCACATCTTGGTGTTGATGATGGAGACCAAATTGAACCAAGACAGCTACCAAAACAAAGGTTAAACAAAAAATGTCAAATCTTTTTGGGCGATGCTTATTGTCCATTTGCCTAGGTGCTCCTACATCAGACACACTGGGTAGAAAATTTGTGAGCATAGGCTCACAAAATAGAGTTGAGTGATAGGATCACCCTTTCAGGTTGTTTCCAACCTGTAGCAAACTACATCGTTGAATTAGACAGAATGAATTTCTTCCTCTGCCTCTTCCAACACTTAGTTGGGACACTTGCCGACCTCCTCCACCAAGTGTACACTTTATTCCTCCCTCCTCATGTGGACTCATATCCACTGTAGACCGTCCTCCTCTACCAAAGGCTCACTCTCCACATCCTCGCTCCTTTCTTCTTGTCCTTCACCTTCATGGGCTTCAACCAGCCACAAACTGACCACCTCCACCAAATCTCTCTTGTCACATCGTCTTCAGCTTCTACTCGCAGGTAGGCATCCCTACTCCACTCTACCACATTTGCACATTCCATAATTTTCTCTGCCATGCTACTCATCTCATCAAGTACATGCACTTCAAACTCAATATCACAAAACTCATAAACAACAGAGTTTACCTCATACTCTTCCACTGCTCCATCGTCACCGAGTGTAACATTCTTCACTGCTACACTGAACAATTGTTCAATATTCTATATCTCTTCACCAAGCAATCCTTGATCTTCATCAGGTTCCTCATTGAACACTAGACCATCATGTAGCATCAAATCTTCTCCTTTACCAGTCACTTCTTCCAAGAATCTTTCGATTCTTCTCATCTCCTCTTTCAGCAAGAGATCATCCTCACCAACTTCTCCATTGAACATAGGATTCCCAAAGTCTGTTTTCTACAACTTTTCATCTCTCTCTTTTTCTTTTACATCTGCAATCTCTGCACACTCCACGACTATAAATTGATCTGTTGCACACACGTTGTCACTTGCAAACAAACACTCGTCAGAAGAAACATGGGACTTCTTCCTACCCACTTTCTCCTCCACAATGATTTCTCTAATTCTATCCTTCAACTCTTTCCTTAGTTCTTCTCAAAACATTTGTGCCTCTCTTTCAACTGCAGCCATCAATCTTTTCTTTCTTCCCCTTTTCAACACAAGAATCATCAACACCCAACCAATCACAAAACTTCACTTTTTCCTCTTGTTCTTTTTCTCTTCACAATAATGTCTCCTCACGCTCTCATTATTGTAGGACTCCTCCATACCTACCCCAGGCTTTCGAGCTTCTCTAAGACACTTTATTGCTGCAACCTTTCACACATCTTCACTCTCATCTTCGCGGCTTCAAACTCTCAACCAATCAGGACTTCACACAATTGCAATGATCCTTTCGAGTTCTCAGAACCACCTTCTCTTCTACTCCACAGGCCTGGTGGATACTCTCCACACTCAGGAATAACCTGCTCTGATACCAATTGACACAAGAGGTACTCCCTCTTGCTGTTAAACCACGACATACTAGCAATTCTATGCTAACACAACTAAATTGTTCACAATTTAAAATTTCAGATTGCAACACAAAACTAACTTTGGTTTTATTTAATTCATAAACAAATCTACAGAATCATTTACAAAATGGCTTCCATCTCTCTTCAATCTCCAATCTGCATTTTGCAACCTATCTCTCATACAACCTTCAGTTTAGCCTCACAAGGCTTCAATCTCTCTCTATTCTCTGCACCCTCAGGTGCCTTAACTTGCATCCTCTGCAAAACTATCTACTACTCTCTAGCCGAGCCTCTATTCTCTCCTAATGGCTTGCGCCTTCACTTTCTAGCAACCAAACTTTTATCATTAGCAAGAGATGCTCCATCTCCTCGTGTATTGTGGAATACAAAGGGACTCAACAAAAAAAATAAAGGAAATCAAACGAGTTCCTTCAAAAACTACTCGCGACCTCTTTCATGGTGTCAACTTTCGATGCCTTTGATTGACCCTCCCTTGAGTATCACAGTGTAGAATGTTCCTTTACCTTCTAATATGTGGCATTTGGTTTTATGCTACACCAAAATGTAAGTTATGACACGTAGACACTCCATTGGCATATCCTCTTCCTTAACAAATTTCTTTGATGAAACTGCCTCAATGAGGCGTTATCCATGCTAGCCATGCAAAAACATAAACAAATAGATAGACTTTTCTGTTTAATGTTGGACTGCCCCATCCAAGCAGGGCTCTCTCCATTTACACTATCGCCTCCTCAAAAGCTTATTCGAATATCTCTTTGGTGAAGTGATGTCTCAAAGACCTTCTAAATGAGATTTTAGCAAAATAAGAATCTTATGAACTTCAAATTGCTTCTTCTTCATTGAAGCTGTACTTAGATGAGCTTTGAGAATCTCCTTTTAGTAGATTTAGTGGTGTAGGAACTAATAAATCAGCTGAAACACCATCAATTTCAGAGAAATGTGATGCTAATGAGCCAAAATGTACGCTGAAATAGTTATGAACTATTAGTCTTTTCTCAGCAAATATCTTACCACTTTAAATTTCCATATCCCACTGCCAAGTGCAAAATGTTTTGTTTATGTTTTTTATCACTCAGTTCAATACAATATGGTCTGAAATTTAGTATCACCTAAAGTATGCAAGTGTGCCCAATTTCTACTTTAATATGAATAGGTTCAATTCCCTTCACATTGAACTTATAACAGGTAGAAGAATTCACTCTCAGCTATTCTTGCACGCCTTCCATAGATATTACTAAGTGCAATGAAGTGTTCCTAAATGTGTCTAAAGATTGTGCTAATTTTGGTAGCTCCTATAGCAAATAAGCTGCCACTGCCACATCACAATGAATGCAATACAACTGCATATGAAGTGACACTCAAATATTTTTCTAGACAGTAGGTAACAACTTGCAAACATTACATATGCCTGCACATCTTGGTGTTGATGATGGAGACCAAATCGAACCAAGACATCTACCAAAACAAAGGTTAAATAAAAAATGTCAAATCTTTTGGGTGATGCTGATTGCCCATTCGCTCGAGTGCTCCTGCATCACTCCACAAACAAAGATGATATGTTTGTTAAATAGGAATCCCAATGAGATGGATCAAGAAGAATGATATGATCCTGCTGCAAAGAATCATTGGAAGCCATGGATGAAACAACACTAGATTTAAATGGAGCAATAGGTGATGGAGATGAGATCTCAATGCATGTCTTTTGACTACAGTACTCATCCATGAATGATGTTTCCACACAAGATGTATGAGTGTGAACATCAGATGTATCTGTAGATGTTGTATTAGAAGAATTTGGCAAACTGATGTCATTGGCAATGCAAAGTTACCTCAATTGTTGAAGTTCATATAGTAATTTTAGATCATCAAGTTTCCTTTCAATGCATTCATCTATTGTGTGTCTTTTCTTCCCACAGTAATCACATTAAACTTTCCAAAGATTAGGAGCCATGATTACAACCATAAAAAATAAAAGATCACCACAAGAGCACCCCCCTCGAAATTCACTCAATCAAGGATCCCCCCAAGGAAATTATGATCTTGACACTTTATACTTAATACGATTATAGTTGCCACTAGCCAAAAACAACAAAGTGGTCTTTGATCTTGGTACAATACAAATGCCAAATTAGTCCATAAATTGAAAGTACATTTTTTGTGCAAAATGGATGCTGTCTGATTACACCATTGTGAAGTACTAAAAAAATTATGCACTTTTAGAAAAAGTTTCACAAAAAATATTATTGTTTGAGCTCAAATAGAGCCTTGGAAGTTCCAAAAATGATAATTGCTTAGCAACAATAATGAAAATCTACAATTTCTAGAAAAATCAAGTACCAAAATTAAAAACCATCTACACCACTATGAAATTTTGCCCCAAATAAAAAAAAGTTTTGTAAACAAGGATCTCAAATGATTGAGAAAATGGTCTCTAGAGATGAAGTGTAAAGTTAAAAAATGCCAACAGAGAGGGGGTCTGGTTGGAGGAGAAAAGATTGATGATGTCATGTTAACCTCAACATCAGTGAATGGAATATACTCCCTGGTCATTGAAATATTCTCTCAAATGCTGAAACTGCTAATAGTTTTTGAAAACCACTCTTTAACTGCTAAAATTGTTGATTAAATGTGTGAAATCACCTATCACCAAGCACAAAACCACTTTTGGGAAGGTTGTTGGTAGCATATTCTGTGTATAGTCAAAATATTCTTCTTTTACCGTTGTTTTATTGTTGGAGGTGGTTTAACGATAGGTATTATCAATGATGTAGGGAAATATACTCTGCCATTGGTTGCTTTGTTATCGCCAAGAGTTTTTAAAACCTAACAAGTAGTCTTCTACAAGAATTTCAAGGGGCACGTACCATGTGGCACCCTAAACAATAGGTGGGTACATGCAGGTACATAGTACCCTTTAAGCGATAGATAAATAAAATTTTACCCACTAGGTAAAAAAATCATTGATTTTGATGACACCTATATGGGCAGGCAAAGATTCTACCTACGTCCATGACTACGTAGGGAATATACTCTACGAAAAGATTCGTATGACTGGAAGATGAATTTTCTGATGGCCCAACGCAAAAGTGTTCAAATATGACAAATTGATAATCAATCTTAAGGTTCTTGGGCCTTTTGGATGTGATGGCAGGGTCAGATTTGACCCAAAATGCTTCAAAATTGTAGCTACCTTCTAAATCTGACAATCACCTAACTTCAAACTATTGTAGATCTAACCTCCAATGTCCAATTTAGACAAATCAAAAGACTAAACTGGCTTTATTGGACACCTTAAACTCAATGGTGAGCTCAAATTTGCACCAAAATTCTCTAAAATGAACATGCAATACAATGACACAAAGAACAAACCGTCCCAAATCTAGTATCTCTATCAAATTTTGTTGATTCTCCAAGTTATCATATGATGCAAGAGAAGATTATTCTTAACTTTTCAAGGTCTACCATGATTTGTGGTGGTGCCCACCTGGATTTAAGGTTTCAAACATTCATCCGCAGGCCCTTTCATTGAAATCTAAAAAATTCTAAGTCCTTCGGCCTAAACAGTTGTATGTATCTTTGTATGTGCATCACTGTTTGTATGTATGTTTGTATGTGCAAGTGCTATTGTACATTGGCGGACCCGAAAAATAAGTCAAATCAGCTTCAGAAATGGTGAAAAAATTAGTTGAATGTATCATTGTATGCATAAAGGCTTGTATGTGATTTTTGGGTGCAATTCTGGGCATGAAAAAGTGGTCGAGCATCGTAGATTCCTGATATATTCTGTGCTTGTATGTAAAACATTGCATGTATATTGTGTTGTATATTCGATATACAATGGCTAGATACAACACCGAACTTCAAATTTTATTAAATCGGGCCTGGTGGATGTTAATGCAAAGGTGGAGTTGAAAGTCAAAGGCATTTCCTTGTATGTCGGGTTGTATGTATATACAACTGCATATACAAGTGAATATACAAGTCGACATGTACAAAGGCGGACGCTGCCAAGGAGTTAACAGCATTGGTGAAGCAGGTGAGATCCACAGTTGTATATTGGGGTTGTATGTTCCCAATATACAATTGGACATACAACGGGCATATACAAAGAAACATACAAGGCAGGAGCGGTCAAAGTCAACATTCTTCAAGAACCTGCTGGGGCCCACACAGTTGTATGTCCCTGATTGTATGTATGTGCTATATACAATGCAAGATACAAAAGCACATATACAATCCGGACGTGAAGGAGAATTTGATTATGGCGGATTTCAGGCTGGGGTCCGTGGGTTGTATATTGCACATATGTATGTGCGATATACAATGTAAGGTACGATGAACTAGATACAAGGCCAGATTCGAATGTTATTTCAATCCGATTGATAAATGAGCTAGAGTCCATGGTTGTATGTATATTGTACATTGTATGTGCGATATACAAAAGGGAGTTTGATACAAAGCCCGGACCTAATAGTGATTGCAATTTGTTTTATAAGGATTTGGGGTCCGCCTTTGTATGCAGGTGATTGCATGTATATACAATCTCGTATGCAACCACATATGCAAAAGGAGATACAATGGATCACCGATGAAGAGGTCAATGCTTAGTGATGGTGATCCAATCAGGGGGTGACATGTGTCCAAGTCAATTGTATGTATATACAACTGCATATGCAAAGATTTGATGGTGAAAATGGAAAAAGGGCAAAAAGGGTAAAATGGAAGAGGGAAAAGTCAGCGATGGAAAAAGGGCGCCTACGCGGCATGATCTCACTGGTGGAAGACTTTTTGATGGTGCCGATGTGGATTTTCATGGTGGATGTGTGAATTGAGGACACAGATCTTGGCAGGAGGAAATGAATCGACAGCCTGTTTCAAATGTCCAAGGAAGGAGGGACTTCTTTGTATCTGCAGCTGCATTTTAGGCGGGAAGAATTGCAAAGCACACAGCTGTTGTATTTCCAGAAGCTGTGGGTAGGTTGGCCATTAATGGCAAGATTGTAGAGGTATGGGTCTGAAGGGACAAGCCAGCTACCATTTAATGAAAAATCTCCAAGCGGCAGCACACTTCTCGAATTTCACCTGCTCTTCCTTCTTCTTCTGCCTGCTGCATTGAATGTTTTGGGTGCCATTTTGACGGTGCACTGTATTTGGCGGCATTTTGAAATGACCCCATACTTGATTACTGAGGGCATGTTCTTGCTGTATAAGAGGACTATGTCACTCATTTTTCTAGGGTGGAAGACTTGGGCAAATTTTTGGAGCAAATAACAAAAAAAATAGAGCTTTTCTGGGTTGTTCTGTCTCATTTTGTGAGTTTATGAGTTGTATTTGAATGCACGTTGCACATATGTTTAGTTTCATGTTATTTTTATATGAAAAATGCTTCATGGCATGTGTTTAGCTATATGTCTCCATGGTTGTATGCATCCCTTCTTTTGAATCTAGTTGCTAAGGGTTACTAAGATTCTAGGATATAGATTTTTGTATTGCATGTTTGATCTCTAACTTCCATTCAAGGAGTAGATTAAACTATTTTAGGTTAAGTATGAAGAAGATTGTATGGAAGTAGGGATGTTTGTAAGTAGATATAGCTAAATACTCATTCTTGGGTGGTGTTTGTAAGGCAAGCACCAATTTGACCCCTTGAAACTTGAATGCCAGTGAAAATCATTCACTTGTATACGTCTAGTTGACTCCTTGCCCTGAGATAGGCACCAGTCTGCTCCTGTGTAGTAGTTATGATCCAAAACCCCCTGTCTTGCATCTAAAACATAAACACAAATCATTTCATAATTCCAACCTGTTAATTTGTAGGATTAGAAATAGGATCCTTGCATACTCTCATCCTCAACCAGTTAGATATGTCCAAGAACAGTGCCAAACTTGTGATTTATCATGCAAATCTTGGTCCAAACATGAGAGTATTCTGCCTTTATTGTAAAGCTAAATCTTTCTATTAGGAGTGAGTTAAAGACAAATCTTTAGCTATAGGGATACCCCCTTGGTGTGGCAGAACCAAAAGTGAAGGGGAGGTAGCTCACGCAACCTCCTGTATTTGTTGGCTGAATCTGCCTATGCATTAGAACTAGTAAACCCTTTGCTGATTCGGATAAAAAATCCAACAAAGTGGCGACTCTACTGGGGAGTTGAATTAAAAGTGTTATTTTTGCCCATCCGAGTCATCCAACAAAGTGGCGACTCTGCTGGGGAGTTAAATTAAAAGTGTTATTTTTGCCCATCCGAGTCATCCAACAAAGTGGCGACTTTGCTGGGGAGTTGAATTAAAAGTGTTATTTTTGCCCATCTGAGTCATCCAACAAAGTGGCGACTCTGCTGGGGAGTTGAATTAAAAGTGTTATTTTTGCCCATCCGAGTCATCCAACAAAGTGGCGACTCTGCTAGGGAGTAGATATCTGGTTCTTTCATGTGAATAATGGTGCTCTGTTGGTAGAATGAACTTAGAAAAATATTTGTTCTATGATGAGCTTTCAGTTGTTTGAAAATTTTATCCTCTTTGGAGAGGTGGCAACTCTGCAAAAAAGTTCTCAGTGCACATGAAAGGCCGATGTATGTTGTTGTGATCTAAAAATATTCAGTTCAAGACTTTAGCATCTAGATGAGAAAAGGTACACGGCTTCTTCCCACTTGTATTTGTTGTTTTATTGCATAAGTTAAATGCCAAGGGGAAGCCTTAGGTCTTAGGCAGGCATAAAATGTTTGAGATTGAAATTTTCATGAATCCAAATATGTATACACCCATACTCAACCAAGAGGGGAATGAAATGTTGTGTAAAAAAATTGAAGAGATAAAGAATAGGTTGATATCCTTAGAGGCTTGGCAAGCTCAGTTAAATAGTAATAATGTTGTGTCTGCCAGTCAGAATGCTAAACCTCTTGTCAGCCCTTTTGATCCCTTATATGACCATGTTGGGGTTTTTCCTGAATCCGTAATGGGTTTGCCAGTTCCAATGCATAGGCAGATTCGACCAACAAATATAGGAGGTTGTGTGAGTTGCCTCCCCTTCACTTCTAGTTCTGCCACACAAAGGGGGAGATCCCTATTGTTAAAGATTTGTCTTTGACTCACTAAACAAAAAGATTTAGCCTTTTAGTCATAGGCAGAATACTCTCATGTTTGGACCAAGATTTGCAAGATAAATCACAAGTTTGATAGTGTTCTTGGACATATCTAACTGGTTAGGAATGAGAGTATGCAAGGGTCCTATTTCTAATCCTACAAACTAACAGGTTTGAAGTTTTGAAATGATTTGTTTTAATGTTTTGGATGCAAGACAGGGGGTTTTAGATCATAACTACTACACAAGGGCAGACCGGTGCCTATCTCAAGGCAAGGAGTCAACTAGATGTATACATGTGAATGATTTGCACAAACTCAACAGAGATTCAAGTTTCAAGGGGTGAGATAGGTATTTGCCTTACAAACACCACCCAAGAATGAGTATTTAGCTATCTCTACTTACAAACATCCCTGCTGCCATACAATCTTCTTCATACTTAACCTAAAACAATTTAATCCACTCCTTGAATGGAGGTCAAAAGTTAAGCATGCAATATATAGATCTATATCCTAGAATCTAAGTAACCCTTAGCAACCAGATTCAAAAGAAGGGATGCATATAACAAATGGAGACAAACAACTAAACACATGCAAAGAAGTATTTTTCATATAAAAATAACATGAAACTGAACATGTATGCAACATGCATTCAAATGCAACTCATAAACTCACAAAAGAGATAGAATAGCCCAGAAAAGCTCTATTTTTCGTTATTCCTCCCAAAAATTGCCCAAGTCTTCCACCTCTGAAAAATGAGTGACACAGTCCTCTTATACCCAGAACGTGTACTCAACAATTAATTACATGGTCATATCAAAATGCTGCTAGATACAATGCACCATCTGAATGGCACCCAAAACATTCAATGCTCTAGGCAGAAAAAGAAGGAAGAGCAGGTGAACTCAGGAAACACATAGCTGAATGGAGATTTCCCTTTAAAAATGGTAGCTGGCCTGTCCATTCGACCCATATCTCTGTAAATTTTCCATTAATGGTCAACCTACCTGTGGGATGTAGCAACTTTAGAAAATACGACGGTTGCATGCCTTGCAATTCTTCCCACTTGAAATGCGGCTACAGATACAAAGAAATCCCTCCTATTTTGAAAATTTGAAATAGGTCGTCGATTCATTTCCTCCCGCCAAGATCTACAGCTTTAAATCACGCTGACTGGTCCTCGACCAATGAAAACGCACCACGCAGACAGTTTTCTCTTTTGACTTTTCGCAGCGCGAACATACCTTTTACCTTTTTCACCCATTGTATAATCAAAATTTTGTATATGCAACTGCATATACATACAACCGCTCTCAGACACGTGGCAGCACCTAATTAGATCACCATCGCTGAGCATTGGCCTCTTCATCGGTGATCCATTGTATCTCCTTTTGCATCTGTGGTTGCATACGAGATTGTATGCACATATAATCACCCCTCATACAAGCACAGACCCCAAATCTTCATGAAACAAATTGCACTCACTATCGGGTCTGAGCCTTGTATCTCCTTCCTTGTACATCGCTTTGTATATCGCATGTACAACATGCAATATACATACAACCGCGGACTCCAGCTCATTATTGATTGGATTAGAAAAATATTGACATCCGGCGTTGTATCTTCACTTTTGCATCTTTCATTGTATATCGCACATACATACAATGTGCAATATACAACGCGTGGACCCCAGCCTAAAATCCGCCATAATCAAATTCTCCTTCACGTCCGGATTGTATATGTGCTTTGTATCTTGCATTGTATATAGCACATACATACAATCAGGGACATACAATTGCGCAGGCCCCACCATGTTCTTGAAGAATGTTGACTTTGACCGCTCCTGCCTTGTATGTTCCTTTGTATATGCCCGTTGTATGTCCGATTGTATATTGGGTACATACAACCCCAATATACAACCGCGGATTTCACCTGCTTCACCAATGCAGTTAACTCCTTGGCTGCGTCCACCCTTGCACATGCCTGCTTGTATATGCTCATTGTATATTGGAGATACATACAATGCAAAATACAAAGGAAACTGCCTTTGACTTTTCAACTCTGCACTTGTATCCACTCGCAAGCCCTGATTTAATAATTTTTGAAGTCCAAGATTGTATATACCTGCATTGTATGTTCAATTGTATCTGTCACATATATACAATCCCCTTTGCACATACGTGTCGGCCTGACCACTATTTTCTGTAGGAATACAATCAACACTGAGAGGGGGGGTGAATCAGTGTTGTTAACAATTTTTACTCCTTTTCTTAATTTAAATTCACAAATGTATAATTCTTCAAATAGAACAAGAAAACATATGCAGAGTATCAAAACAAAACTTGACACAAGAAATTTCCCGAGTGGAAAACCCTCCTGGGGTATAAAAACCACTCAACTGCCTCACTGGCTTAACTCAAAATTTCTGATTACAATTGTCTCACTGACATTACAATTTTGCCTCACTGGCATATTGTACTTCTCTGCTTGTCTCACTGACATTACAACATCACATTCAATGAAAAATATAACTCAGGGGATTTCCCTGTTTCAATGAAAACAAAACCTTATTTCTTCCTTTTAAGATAAACAAAATAAATTTTTAATCAACCTTTAACTGTCTTCAACTCCTACAGTCAATCAATTTTGATCTTCATTATATTTCATATCTCTGCAACACCATTTCAAACTAATTCACCATTTTGAGCTTTCTCTCTCTGCAAACTGAACAATTTTTCTTCTCTGAAAAATTATAGTCTTTAATCACCTTTACTTTCCCTGACACTTTTACTTTCTCTGAACAAATATTACTCCATCATGATCATTGAAGAATGATTCTCCATTCCTGCAAAAATTACATACCAATTCCTTTCTCCAAAAAGGACTTCTTTGAAAATTCTCATTCATTATCTTTCATCTGCAACTCATCTCTCTCATCTGCCATTCAAAAACAAAATCTATATATGCAAAAAGAATTTCAATCAAAAAACAAAAATTCTTCAATAACCGGTTCAACTTCATTCTTCTCAAACTTCTCATCTTCTCTCTTAACAAAAACATAAAACAAAAAAAATGAAATCCCTTCGTAGAATTCTGCCTTTTCATCTTCTTATTATTTAGAAACCTTCTAAAAACTTACTCCTTCCTTTTCATAAATTTCTATGTTCAAAAATCTCTTAATCCTCGGTGAGAGAAGATAGAAATAGATGCTTTACTGCCTTTTACAACAAGGAGGACGTCAAGTTTTATCGGGCCAACTGACCGTTTGTCAAAACTTTCTATTTAAAAACCCACCTTTAGATCTTCGGTGCCCGCCAACTGTTGATTCAAACATAACCGTTGATTTTGTGTTTCCCGCAGACCACACAATGCCGACAACCGGCAACCGGGCATCCTAACCAACGGGGCCGGTAAACTCACGACCCGATACCCTTAACATCATCACTTAAAGCCCCGATGACCACTTCTATCGGTCAGTTTAAGTTTATAACATAAAGTGCATAGACTTCTGACGGGCAATAAGGTAATGAATAAGAAGTGTTAAACACAAAGTTTATAACTTGTTAAGTGTTAAGGAAAAACATATTTACCACTTACATTTTTCTAAACCTCAACATATGTAAACACCTCAACACATATTTAAACCTCAACCTTGTAAACCAAGCTTCAATTGATCTGCCACTGTCATCAACTTAATATGATGCAAGTTAACTTTTATTAAATGACATAAGCCCTCCTCCTGATTCAATATTGATGCAATGAGTGTCATCTTCTGAAATGACTAAGTCAGAACAAACTCACATAGAATCAACACTGATGTGTCACTGATGTCATTATCATGAAGGACCACTGAAAGATCAAAACTGAGAGATCTAACAACCATTGTCACTGATGCAGACCATATCACTGAACTGAGAAAAAAAAACATTGCCAGTGATGAAGACCATGTCATATCTCTGATTGCAACTTTACAACATTGATTGCATACTTCTCAACACTGATTTCATAACCTATCAACTGCATCTTGTGAAAACTGTGAAATGCAACATCCTGATATCCTGATATTTTGACATCAATGAAAAGACAACATCCTGAACTGTGAAATGTGCTACAAAACTCTCCCTTTGTCTTTGACATTGATGGCAAAACCATAACTGATTTCTCCCCCTTTTTGACATAAAAATGTCAAAGGCAAAAAAAATAACACCACAATCAATAGATTCCTGTTCTTGTAAATACAATCCTCTGAAAAATTTTTTTTGTCAAAAACCAACACTTTACTTCAAACTGATCAAATGTACAATACTATAACACTACCAACCACAAAAATATGTACAAAAACTATATACAGGCTATGTACAAATGAGATTCAGGACATTAAAATAATCTAGAAAACAAACTCCCCCTGAATCTGATATCTCTGTAACTTACTGAAGAGAGGCAAGAGACAGAACTCCCAGTCTCTGTCTCAAAGTTTCAAATGTCTCCTTTGGCAAAGGCTTTGTGAAGATGTCAGCCAACTGATCACTAGTATGCACATATTCCAAAGCAACTTCATTTTCAATCACCTTTTCCCTTAGAAAATGATATCTGATAGCAATGTGCTTAGTTCTTGAATGCATTATAGGATTATTTGACATATTGATTGAACTTGTGTTATCACAAAGAATAGACACAGGCTTTTTAATCTCAACCTTAATATCAAGAAGTGATTGTACCATCCAAAGTACCTGTGTACAACATGATGAAGCAGCAATGTACTCAGCTTCAGCTGTAGATAGAGAAACACAATCTTGTTTCTTACTCTGCCATGCAACCAATCTGCCACCCAGAAAGAAAGCTGCCCCACTAGTGCTTTTTCTGTCATCAGGACACCCTGCCCAATCTGCATCTGTATAAGCAAGAAGTGTAAAATCATTGTGTCTAGGATACCATAAACCAAAATCAATTGTACCCTTAATATATCTAAAGATTCTCTTAACAGCATTCAAATGTGATTGTTTAGGACAAGCTTGAAATCTAGCAACCAAACAAACAGCCTGCATAATATCAGGCCTAGAAGCAGTGAGATATAAAAGACTCCCAATCATAGATCTATACAGAGATTGTTCTACTTCAGGTGATTCATCATTTATACTTAGCTTATGCCCTGTCTCCATAGGAGTACCCAAAGGTTTGCAGTCATCCATTTGAAACCTCTTTAACATCTCTTTGGCATATTTATTTTGTGAGATGAATATTCCCTTTTCAAGCTGAGATACCTGAAGACCAAGAAAGAAGGACAATTCTCCCAACATAGACATTTCAAATTCTGATTTCATGATGTTAGGAAATGAGTGACTCATATCATCATTGTTACTACCAAAAATGATATCATCTACATAAATTTCAACAACCAGAATATCCTCACCTTTGATTAAATAGTATAAATTACTATCCACACCTCCTTTTGTGAACCCATGTTCCTGCAAAAACTTATCCAGTCTATAATACCAAGCCCTTGGAGCTTGCTTTAAACCATATAAAGCCTTTTTCAACCTGTAAACATGATCTGAATTATCTTTATTCACAAAACCTTCTGGTTGTTCCATGTAGACTTCTTCTTCAAGATCTCCATTTAGAAATGCTGATTTTACATCCATTTGGTAAACTTTGAAATTTTTATAAACTGAAAAAGCTAAAAACATCCTTATAGCTTCTAATCTAGCAACAGGAGCAAATGTTTCTTCAAAGTCAATACCTTCAATTTGTGAATACCCTTTGCAAACCAGTCTGGCTTTGTTTCTAACAACTTTACCTTTATCATCAAGCTTATTCCTAAACACCCATTTTGATCCAATGACATTCTTACCTTCTGGTCTTGGAACAAGTTCCCATGTTTTGTTCTTTTCTATTTGGCTTAACTCCTCTTCCATGGCATTAACCCATGCTTCATCTTTGCTGGCCTCAACATAATTCTTTGGTTCCATTTCAGATATCAAACAAACATGTGCTTGATTATGTGCAGCAGCTTGCTTTCCTCTTCTTGTTAAAACACCACTGTCCTTATCCCCAATGATCAACTCATGAGGATGATCTCTTTGAAATGCCTTTGAAAGAGTCTTTGTCTTGACATCAACAGATTTTTCAGGATCTTCTTCCTCTTCCTAAATTTCTTCTTCCGTTTGTGAATGATGATCAACTTCAATGTCATGAATCAACTGCATACAGGGCTGCAAATCCTCATCCACCTTAACATTAGTACTTTCAATTATTCTTTTGAGCCTATTGTTAAAACATTTATATGCCTTGCTATGTGTAGAATAACCAAGAAAAATGCCTTCATCACATCTAGACTCAAAACCACATAAGCTATCATTATCTTTCTTGATGTAACACTTACTTCCAAAAATTTTGAAATACCCAACATTAGCTGACTTACCATACCATAGTTCATAAGGAGTATAATTTGACTTTACCCTTAATTGAACTCTGTTCAGAGTATATACAGCTGTATGAACAGCTTCTCTCCAATAGACATTAGGCAGATTTGCATCATGTAGTAAAGTTCTTGCCATTTCTTTTACAGTCCTGTTTTTCCTTTCAGCTACTCCATTTTGCTGTGGAGTTCTAGGAGTGGAGAATTGCCTCCTTATCCCATGTTTTTCACAATACTCCTCAAATTCCTTTGAAGTGTACTCTCCTCCATTGTCTGACCTTAGACATTTTAGCTTGAAATCAGATTCCTTTTCAACCATCTTCTTGAAGATTTTGAATCTATCAAATGCCTCTGATTTATGCCTTAAGAATGTTACCCATGTCATTCTTGAAAAATCATCAATGAAAAGCATAAAATACTTTTCTCCTCCCAGAGCTTTAGTCCTTGTAGGACCACACAAATCTGAATGTACCAATTGCAGAGGTTTTGAAGAAAAATACTCCTTAGGCTTGAAACTAACTTTAGTTTGCTTACCCAGCTGACACTCTTTGCATATAGTATTACTTGGTTTTGAAATATGAGGCATATTTCTGACATTGTGATTCTTGCTAATTCTCACAAGATTGTCAAAATTCACATGACCAAGTCTTCTGTGCCATAACCAGCTTTCCTCAATTTGACCCATGAAACAGATATGACTATCAACACTTTTAGTTTCTGAGTTATGAAGATTGTAGATGTTACCACTAGTCCTTAGACCTGCTGCAATAACTTTACCTGATTTCTTTTTAATCTCACATCCATGTGCATCAAAAACCACATTAAAACCATTGTCACATATTTGACTGACACTTAACAAGTTGTGCTTCAGTCCTTCCACAAAATATACATCATGTAGTGGTGTTTCTTCATCAAGAAGAATTGTACCTTTACCTTTGATCATAATGCAATCATTATTTCCAAACATAACAGAACCTTCATTAATGTCTTCAAACTTAACGAATTTTTCTTTGTCTCCTGTCATGTGATTGGAACAGCCACTGTCAATCACCCACTGTTCCTTCTTTCTGGCATGAAAAGCAGCTTGTGCAATCATAACATTAATGCTCTTATTGATTACCTTAGGTCTCCAAACTAGCAACTTCTTTTCAGAACTTGAAGAAGACAAACCTGTAACAGTATTCCTTATAGTTTGCTGCATTTGCAAAGAAGGTCTACAAAATTTGGCAATATGCCCAAAATTTTTACAATTGTGACACTTCAAACTTCTTAAAAACATGAATGGATTCCTTGGAAATAAATGCATTTCTCTTCTGACTCCAAATCTGCATTCACTGGCTTTATGTCCAAACTTGTTGCAACAAAAACAATATCCAGTAAAGTGAGCATTATACCTGAAAGTATCACTTCTGTTGTAGTTTGTTGTCCTTATGATTGATTTGCCATTTGTACTAGCCTTTTGTGAACATTGTCCCTCTTCAAATCCAAGACCTGATTTATCCTTGAATCCTTTTTGTTTATCAAGAAGATCATCTAGTTTATCACTGCTTCTGCACATATCAAGTCTTCTTCTCAAATCAACAATTTCAGCTTCAAGTGTATGACATTCCTTGTCCTTGTTATTCAACTCTTTATCTTTATCAACAATAATTTTCTTACTTTCTTCAAGAGAAAGAATTAGATCAGTAATTTGTTTCTCATAACAAGTTAACTTGTTATTCATGATCTCATTTTCTTTTTGAAACTGACTTCTTTGTGCAATGATTTCTTTCTTAAGTTTCTTGACTTGACTTAATGCACACATCAATTCTCCTTCAAAATCAACAACAGCTTCACAACTGTTTGATTGTTCCTCACATTTTTCATTTTGAACTTCATTTAGAATAGCCATAAATAAAGTCTGTGCATTTTCATCAAGAAAATCATCTGAATCACTTTCAGACATATCAACATTTTTTGTGAACAAACTTCTCTTCTTTCTGAAATTATTTTTCCTTCTAGAAACAAACTGTTTCTTTTTGAATTGCTTCTTGTTTTCATCTTCATCACTGTCTGGATCTTTGTAAGGACACTGAGCTGCATAGTGTCCAATCTTTCCACACTCAAAACATTTGAATGGAAGCTTACCTTTGTACTTACCAACAGATCCCTTCTTTAACTTGCTTGCAAGAGATATTTCTTGTTCATCATCCAATTCATCTGAATCAGAAATCTCCTTTTCTTTTCTGACTGATTTGAAAGCAGCTTCTTTGCTTGAAGGTATGTCATTGCTAATCCTCATCTCATAAGCTGTGAAAGTGCCATGAAGTTCATCAAAGGTAACTTTGCTTAAATCTCTTTCTTCAACAGCAGACACTTTGGATTCATATTTTGGATTTAAGGTCCTTAAGATTTTTGTAACAACTGTCTTCTCTTCCAGTGTATCACCAAGTCCTCTGATAGCATTTACAATTTCTTGGACCCTTAGAAGATATTCTGCCACTTTCTCATCATCACTCATTCTGAGACTTTCAAATTTTGCTCTGTAGGATTGCAGTTTTGCTTCTTTGATTTTATCATCTCCTTGATAAATATTGGACAGTTTGTCCCATATTTCTTTGGCTGTTTTACACTCCATGATTTTTACAAGTATGTCATTGGTAAGACCACAACATAATGCATTTTTAGCCTTAGCATTATTTTCATATGCTCTTTTCTCATCAGCTGTGGTAGGAGGATTTGTAGCAGTATATCCAGTAACAATAGCATCATACACATCATACCCCAGAGATGATAAATATGACTCCATCCTGAATTTCCAAAAAGCATAATTAGAGCCATCAAACATAGGTGCCTTATAATTTGAGTAACCTTCTTGACTTGCCATGATAAGTATTCCAGAAATATGATCTACCCAAGCTGATTAAGCTTTGACAGGGTACCAGGCTCTGATACCAATTGTAGGAATACAATCAACACTGAGAGGGGGGGTGAATCAGTGTTGTTAACAATTTTTACTCCTTTTCTTAATTTAAATTCACAAATGTATAATTCTTCAAATAGAACAAGAAAACATATGCAGAGTATCAAAACAAAACTTGACACAAGAAATTTCCCGAGTGGAAAACCCTCCTGGGGTATAAAAACCACTCAACTGCCTCACTGGCTTAACTCAAAATTTCTGATTACAATTGTCTCACTGACATTACAATTTTGCCTCACTGGCATATTGTACTTCTCTGCTTGTCTCACTGACATTACAACATCACATTCAATGAAAAATATAACTCAGGGGATTTCCCTGTTTCAATGAAAACAAAACCTTATTTCTTCCTTTTAAGATAAACAAAATAAATTTTTAATCAACCTTTAACTGTCTTCAACTCCTACAGTCAATCAATTTTGATCTTCATTATATTTCATATCTCTGCAACACCATTTCAAACTAATTCACCATTTTGAGCTTTCTCTCTCTGCAAACTGAACAATTTTTCTTCTCTGAAAAATTATAGTCTTTAATCACCTTTACTTTCCCTGACACTTTTACTTTCTCTGAACAAATATTACTCCATCATGATCATTGAAGAATGATTCTCCATTCCTGCAAAAATTACATACCAATTCCTTTCTCCAAAAAGGACTTCTTTGAAAATTCTCATTCATTATCTTTCATCTGCAACTCATCTCTCTCATCTGCCATTCAAAAACAAAATCTATATATGCAAAAAGAATTTCAATCAAAAAACAAAAATTCTTCAATAACCGGTTCAACTTCATTCTTCTCAAACTTCTCATCTTCTCTCTTAACAAAAACATAAAACAAAAAAAATGAAATCCCTTCGTAGAATTCTGCCTTTTCATCTTCTTATTATTTAGAAACCTTCTAAAAACTTACTCCTTCCTTTTCATAAATTTCTATGTTCAAAAATCTCTTAATCCTCGGTGAGAGAAGATAGAAATAGATGCTTTACTGCCTTTTACAACAAGGAGGACGTCAAGTTTTATCGGGCCAACTGACCGTTTGTCAAAACTTTCTATTTAAAAACCCACCTTTAGATCTTCGGTGCCCGCCAACTGTTGATTCAAACATAACCGTTGATTTTGTGTTTCCCGCGGACCACACAATGCCGACAACCGGCAACCGGGCATCCTAACCAACGGGGCTGGTAAACTCACGACCCGATACCCTTAACATCATCACTTAAAGCCCCGATGACCACTTCTATCGGTCAGTTTAAGTTTATAACATAAAGTGCATAGACTTCTGACGGGCAATAAGGTAATGAATAAGAAGTGTTAAACACAAAGTTTATAACTTGTTAAGTGTTAAGGAAAAACATATTTACCACTTACATTTTTCTAAACCTCAACATATGTAAACACCTCAACACATATTTAAACCTCAACCTTGTAAACCAAGCTTCAACTGATCTGCCACTGTCATCAACTTAATATGATGCAAGTTAACTTTTATTAAATGACATAAGCCCTCCTCCTGATTCAATATTGATGCAATGAGTGTCATCTTATGAAATGACTAAGTCAGAACAAACTCACATAGAATCAACACTGATGTGTCACTGATGTCATTATCATGAAGGACCACTGAAAGATCAAAACTGAGAGATCTAACAACCATTGTCACTGATGCAGACCATATCACTGAACTGAGAAAAAAAAACATTGCCAGTGATGAAGACCATGTCATATCTCTGATTGCAACTTTACAACATTGATTGCATACTTCTCAACACTGATTTCATAACCTGTCAACTGCATCTTGTGAAAACTGTGAAATGCAACATCTTGATATCCTGATATTTTGACATCAATGAAAAGACAACATCCTGAACTGTGAAATGTGCTACATTTTCAACCCGATTTGAACCCTTTTGAAGTCCACTATTGTATATCACCCATTGTATATTGAATATACAACAAAATATACATATAATCTCCTTCGACACAACTACGAAATATACCGGCGATCTACCATGTACAACCACATTTCTACGCCCAGAAATGTATCTAAATGCCACATACAAACCCGATATGCATACAAAGATGCATACAACTATTTTTTCCACTTTTTTGAAGCCGATTGAACTTATTTTTCGGGTCCACCAATGTACATCTGCACTTGTACATACAAAGACACATACAAGCGGCCATATACAAAGATACATACATGCAATTCAGGAGGCCGAGGGACTTAGAATTTTTTGGATTTGAATGAAAGGGCCTGCGGATGAATGTTTGAAACCTTAAATCTAGGTGGGCACCACCAGACCAATTAGATTTGTCATGGCTTGATTATGAAGTTGAAAGTATGCCTGCTCAGATTTATAATCAGATGCCTAGATTTAGTGGACACAATGTGTGTGATGGGGGTGCACATATCCAAAACTTTCATAGCTTCGTGGAGAAACACTCATTTAAAGATGAGGATATGTGGATGAGGTTTTTTGTTAGATCCTTTGGTGCAAGAGCTAGAGATTGGTATTTGAGCTTTCCAAAGAGATCCTTTGCCTGTTGGGATGAACTTGTTGACTGTTTTAGAAAGGAATTTGCAAGAGAACCTGCTGATCTTGTTGTAAGGTTAATGGAAATTAGAAGACAAGATGAAGAGTCCAGTATTGATTTCAGTCATAGATTTGCAATTGCCCTTTCTCAAATCCCTGAAGACTTTAGACTTGATACTCCAACATGCATTAGTATGTATTTTGAAGCTTTTGAGAAGGGCTCTAGTGCGTTGTTGAGGGAATTCAAGATAACAGATGTGCAGATGGCATACAAGTTTTTAGAAAATATAGAAAAAATGAGGGATGTGCACATACAGAATTCCATGTCCACAGGCTTGGGTATGAATAGTAGTTGTGTAGTTGCAAATGACCAAGTGATCATGGCATCATTTGAAGATAAATGTGAAAATGAAAATATAAAAGTTGAGAATGTTGTGTCTGAACATAATGCTGATAACAATGCTCAACTGGATTGTTCACCAGTGAAGAATGCCGACGAGAGGATCAGTGGTGACTCCCATTTCAAGGTTGAGGTATCTGGTTCTGAAAACAATGATGGGGTTATGGACAACAATGAATACTTGTTTGAGTGGGTTTGTGGAGATGATTGTGAGTATTGTGCGCAAGATAGAGAAGAAACAAGCAAACAAAGGAGCAATTCCATGTTTGAATCATTGCCTTTTATTCAGACACATGGAGATGATGAAGAGAAATCAGACATTGAAACAAGCAGTAGTGCTGAGCATGATTGTTCTTTTATTAATTATAGTTTTGTTTATGACACACAGGTTGATACTCCTCCACACAAGTAATTCATTGGTAATGAAAATGCATGTTTGGCTGCCCATGAACCTGCGGCATACTGTAATGAAGCTGAGACACTTGGATCAACCCTCTTCCATGCAAATGATACATATGTTGAGGAGGATCTGTTTGAGTATGGTGAAAATCAATGCACTGTTATTGATAAGGATTCTAAATTTCATCCTGATGAAAGAGTGATCAACATTTGTCATGAAGGTTGTTGCAGAGAGGTGCCTGAGTCTGAGCCTTTCCTGTTTGGTGCAGCTGAAGGTCGTTTGCATGAAGTGCACAAATATGAATATGAAAGCTTCTTCTTTGATATGCCAGCTTATGATAAAATGAGGCCTGATGATCCTAGCTATATGGTGGACTTTGAGTGCTTTCAGTCTTTAGTCTAGCTGGGAGATCATTTTACAATGCATATTGCTGATATAGATGATGATAAGCGTTATATGTCATATGAGAATGCATTGTTTGATGAATATGACATTCACATGTTTCTTGATGCTGAAGGTAGTTTGCATAAGGTTGACAGAGGTAGTGCTGATAGGGGCAAGCTCAATGAGATGTTTGAACATACAAATGACAAGGTTTGTTTGTGGGGAGAGCATGGCAGTATCTTCAGGCTTTGATCCAGTGAAATCAGATGAAAATAGGGTATTTGACAAAGGGAAATTCTGGATTTTCCTTTTTGGTGGCCCTGGACTGCCAAGTAAATCTTAATAGTGTGATTTGTGATGCAGGTTGGTGTAGTGTTTGACTCTGTGGCCCAATGGATATGGAACTCGGCCTACATCCCAGAGATCTGGAGTTCTCGCCATGCCTGGAAGAGGCATGCGTCCCCAGACAGAGCCAATGGTGGTGTCCACCTAGATTTAAGGTTTCAAACATTCATCCGCAGGCCCTTTCATTCAAATCCAAAAAATTCTAAGTTCTTCGGTCTAAATAGTTGTATGTATCTTTGTATGTGCATTGATGTTTGTATGCGCAGGCGCTATTGTACATTGGCGGACCCAAAAAATAAGTCAAATCGGCTTCAGAAATGGTGAAAAAATTAGTTGAATGCATCGTTGTATGCATAAAGGCTTGTATGTGATTTTCGGGTGCAATTCCGAGCGTGAAAAAGTGGTCGAGCATCGCAGATTCCTGGTATATTTCATGCTTGTATGTAAAAGATTGCATGTATATTGTGTTGTATATTTGATATACAATGGATAGATACAACGTCGGACTTCAAATTTTATTAAATCGGGCCTGTCGGATGTTAATGCAAAGGTGGAGTTGAAAGTCAAAGGCATTTCCTTGTATGTCAGGTTGTATGTTTATACAATTGCATATACAAGTGAATATACAAGTTGACATGTACAAAGGCGGACGCGGCCAAGGAGTTAACAACATTGGTGAAGCAAGTGAGATCCGTGGTTGTATATTGGGGTTGTATGTTCCCAATATACAATCGGACATGCAACAAGCATATACAAAGAAACATACAAGGCAAGAGCGGTCAAAGTAAACATTCTTCAAGAACCTGATGGGGCTCGCACAGTTGTATGTCCCTGATTGTATGTATGTGCTATATACAATGCAAGATACAAAAGCACATATACAATTTGGACACGAAGGAGAATTTGATTATGGTAGATTTCAGGTTGGGGTCCATGGGTTGTATATTGCACATTGTATGTATGTGTGATATACAATGTAAGGTACGATGAACTAGATACAAGGCCGGATTCGAATGTTATTTTAATCCAATTGATAAATGAGCTGGAGTCCATGGTTGTATTTATATTGTACATTGTATGTGCAATATACAAAAGGGAGTTTGATACAAAGCCCATACCTGATAGTGATTGCAATTTGTTTTATAAGGATTTGGGGTCCGCCTTTGTATGCAGGTGATTATATGTATATACAATCTCGTATGCAACCACAGATGCAGAAGGAGATACAATGGATCACCGATGAAGAGGCCAATGCTTAGCGATAGTGATCCAATCAGCGGGTGACACATGTCCAAGTCAGTTGTATGTATATACAACTGCATATGCAAAGATTTGATGGCAAAAATGGAAAAAAGGGCAAAAAAGGTAAAATGGAAGAGGGAAAAGTTAGCGATGGAAAAAGGATGCCTACGTGGCACGATCTCACTGGTGGAAGACTTTTCGATGGTGCTGATGTGGATTTTCATGGTGGATGTGTGAATTGAGGCTACGAATCTCAGTGGGAGGAAATGAATCGATGGCCTGTTTCAAATGTCCAAGGAAGGAGGGATTTCTCTGTATCTATAGTCGCATTTTAGGCGGGAAGAATTGCAAAGCACGCAGCTGTTGTATTTCTAGAAGTCGTGGGTAGGTTGGCCATTAATGGCAAGATTGCAGAGGTATGGGTCTAAAGGGACAAACCAGCTACCATTTTTAATGAAAAATCTCCAAGCGGCGGCACACTTCCCGAATTTCACCTGCTCTTCCTTCTTCTGCCTGCTGCATTGAATATTTTGGGTGCCATTTTGATGGTGCACTGTATTCGGTGGCATTTTGAAATGACCCCATACTTGATTATTGAGGGCATGTTCTTTCTGTATAAGAGGATTGTGTCACTCATTTTTCTGGGGTGGAAGACTTGGGCAAATTTTTGGAGGAAATAACGAAAAAATAGAGCTTTTCTAGGTTGTTCTGTCTCATTTTGTGAGTTTATGAGTTGCATTTGAATGCACGTTGCACATATGTTCAGTTTCATGCTATTTTTATATGAAAAATGCTTCATGGCATGTGTTTAGCTATTTGTCTCCATCGCTGTTTGCATCCCTTCTTTTGAATCTGGTTGCTAAGGGTTACCAAGATTCTAGGATATAGATTTCTATATTGCATGCTTGATCTCTAACTTCCATTCAAGGAGTGGATTAAATTGTTTTAGGTTAAGTATGAAGAAGATTGTATGGCAGTAGGGATGTTTGTAAGTAGAGATAGCTAAATACTCATTCTTGGGTGGTGTTTGTAAGGCAAGCACCAATCTGACCCCTTGAAACTTGAATGCCAGTGCAAATCATTCACTTGTATATGTCTAGTTGACTCCTTGCCCTAAGATAGGCACTGGTCTGCCCCTGTGTAGTAGTTATGATCCAAAACCCCCTATCTTGCATCCAAAACATAAACACAAATCATTTCATAATTTCAACCTGTTAATTTGTAGGATTAGAAATAGGATCCTTGCATACTCTCATCCTCAACCAGTTAGATATGTCCAAGAATAGTGCCAAACTTGTGATTTATCATGCAAATCTTGGTCCAAACATGAGAGTATTCTGCCTTTATTGTAAAGCTAAATCTTTCTATTGGGAGTGAGTCAAAGACAATTCTTTAGCAATAGGGATACCCCCCTTGTTGTGGCAGAACCAGAAGTGAAGGGAGGCAACTTACGCAACCTCCTGTATTTGTTGGCCGAATCTGCCTGTGCATTGGAACTGGCAAACCCTTTGCTGATTTGGATAAAAAATCCAACAATTTGCATCCTAGATCTCTCAAAATACTAACCAAATACACTCCATAAGCTCTTATACCATGTGAGATTTGGCTATAGAGATAGCCACCCAAGATCTAGAGGCCTAACAGAAAGCACAAAGAAATGAAAAGATCAATATGACAAGAATAAATTGTATTCCTACCAAATAATGCAAATACAACAATATACAATAATACAATGATAATTGCTTGGCTATATGGACCAAGGTGAAACATAGGACAACATAAGATTATGACGAGTGTCTTAATCTTATGACATGAAACACAGAGTGATAAGTATCCTTAGTCATACCCTATGCATGTCCTAAGTAAACTTAACAAGACAAGTGTGAATAGGACCTAATGAGGAACTAGTTAGGTAATATACCCCGTTCACACCAACAACCAATACCAATACACTTCAGAAGACTATATGTTGATAACATAATCAAAACACATAGAAGGATGAGTAGAAATGAATATGAGATTTGAAGAAGTGATACTCTTGTTGGTAGAGGGAGTAGGGATAGATCTTGATAAGCACATATGAGAACATTTGCCATGTAGAAACATATTTAGTTGGCCAACATCATACTTCACCCACTAAGCCACAAAGGAACAAACATGATATTATTCTTTGTGATGCTAATAGACTAGCACATTCAGATGCCGAAGAAAGAGAAAGAATTCTTAATCAAGAATTAGACTTAATAGATCATATTACATAGAGGAGACAAGAACTCTAAACAGAAATTGAGTTGCAATAAGCTCAACTTGATCAACAAGCACGGGCTCAGTCTTAAGTAGCCTGACAACAAAACATAAATTAAAATCACAATCAAATTCCACAACGTCAACAAAGTAGGAATCTAAACCAAATACACTATGTTCCTAACAAGCCTCGATAACAACACAACAATTTGGTAACATGCCAAATCCCATACCTGCTTTTTGAATACAAGATTAAAGGTTCCCTCTAGTAAGACAACCTTTGGGAGTGGAAAGATATAAATAGTTGGATTTTTTGGCATCCCTGATTTTCCAAATGAGATAAGAGAAAGATACCTAGATTTTAGGGTAACAATGAAATAATAGGAGAACACTTAAGGCATTTCATCAATGTCATCGATGAGTATGAGATAGACCACGAGGACATGATGATGAAACTATTTGTGCATTAGTTAGAAGAGAGTGCTAGAGAATGGTACAAAAATCTCCTAGAGAATAGTATTGATTCTTGGGAGGAGTTTGTGAGAGTTTTTAGATTGTAGTATGGGGATAGAATAGATCCCAAGTTTGCCATACATAAATTTACAACCATTGAGAAAGGAGTAAATGAATTAGTGCCTACTCTCTATTGTGGTGCATTTTTGTCCCTTGGGCAAAATGTAAAGGAACCAAATGTTTTAAAATTTTGTCCCTCTGACCAACCTATATTCAAACTTGTTAAATGTTAAATGCTCTATAATAATTCAACTTGGAGATAGAATGAAAATTTCTTGCAAGTCATGGAATGTGCAAAACATCGTTGAGAGTTTTCACTCTCCCATCACTGAAACACAACAATACCTTTCCCTTACCAATAATTTAATGTGAATGTTATCACTAAGGAAATCTCCATCATAAGCCCGATAAGATGAGGACCACTCCTTTTGAGGAGTCAAATGGCAAGAGAAACCTAGATATATTAACCAAGAGTCATCACTAACAAGATTAGTAGAAATAAATAAAACATAATTATGACTATCATTAGTAAATTTCTTGATGGAGGAATCATCCTAAGTTTTCTTCTTATTTTCACATTCCTTCTTTATGTGTCCCCACTTTCTACAATTCCAACACCGCACTCTGCCCTTCCTAGGGGCTTTGATCATCCTTTAGACTTGGACTCGTGTTTTGATTCCATTTGTTCTCCTTTAGAGCCACTTTAGCCTTAAGACTTCCTTCAACATGCAAAGCATTCTTGGAACCATCATCCATGGATTTTCTCCTCATCTCTTTGCTAGAAAAAGATGCAACAAGGCTATCCATCCTAGGATATGTAGTAGAACCACTCAATGCAATAATTAGATTCTTTTGGGACTTAGGTAAAGAGTAAAATAATAAAATACACTCATCCTCCTCTTTTAGTTTAATGTCAATGGAACCTAGCTAACTCAAAATGAGACTAAAATCATTTAAATGCTTGGGTATGGAGTTTCCTTTATTTTTAATACAATTTTCTTTTTAAATAAAGTTTGTTTACTAGACTCTTTGTTTGATAGATCTCACTGATTCTCTTCCACAACCTTAAAGTGGTAGCCTCTTTTGAGACATTGAAGATAATAGTTTCTAGAAGACATAGTCGTATGGTTCCATGTGCCTTCTTTTCCACCTTTATCTAATCTTCATCAGACATACCCTTAGGTTTTATTTCATTTGAAACTATCCTTCATTGATCCCTTTCTTCTAAGAGATCCTCAATTTTTAGCTTCCACAACTCATATTCGGTGTCATTGAATTTCTTAATCTTTGAATGGGAAGTAGATTCTATGGATTCAACCACATAGATATATGCAAAACCAGTAAGTCAATATATCCCATTGTAACCAACAAAACCCACAACACTTCCAAAAAGGGAACCCCCTTCTAAACATAACTCGACTTTGATAGCAAATGTTGATAAATAGGGTGAATTACTATAATGAAAACTCAAATAAATTGTGAACAAATCTGATTTATATATTAAATTAACATGTGATAAACCATTTAACTATGTAAGGAAAAGCAATATCAACAACAAAATCAACAAGATCGTAAAATCAAACACATAATACCAAATGTACATGGAGAAGTCCTTTTGGGAAAAAACTCCACCACCAGTGAGAGCATGAGTATGTATTAATCACAATAGAAGTGTTACATCAATACATCAACTCCAACTCTTCAATCTGACAACACTTCAACAATGTAACAATGCTCACTTGCAAAAGACCCATAATACAACCATCCAAGACATCTAATTTATAGAGAACTGGAGAGGGAAAGAGATAAATACTTTTCCAAAATTAAAACCACCAAAACCCATGGTATATCAAAAACCCAATGCCCCCACAACCAAATCAATCAATGCTCGCAACAATAGCACTTCATAATGACATGTTTGACTAATAAAGTTTCCTTGGCACACAACCCCAGAATTAGCACACCATGTGGACCCCACCTATCATAACACAAGGTGCTCCACTCTCTCACCTAGTGACTAGGAATGAGAAAGTGGTGTAAATGCATTTAGACCACTTTGTAATTGCCATTGTCATAAGTAACTACTCACCATAAGTATAGTCTCCCTTGTTCAATGCCATTACAACCATTATTCAAGTCAATTGATAGAAAACAATTAATAAATAATTCATCCAATCAACCCTTAAGCATCCATGTACCCATTCCCAAGTAGTTGAAGACACATGAAATTCACACAATTTGCAAGGTTAATATCACATTAATCCTAACATTGAGTTGGGAAAGATAAGTGTGAGTATGAAGGTGAAAGGTTGAGTTTACTATTTTTGGAATGCTTTTGTTTATATTTTATAAGACAAGAGTGAAGACATGTTGGTTCACTATAATGTAGATAAAGCATCAAATACACTATAGTGTTTAGACAAGTTTATTATATTCTACAATGTATTCATTCCATTAGCTGATCCAAATTCATCTCAAATAACAAACTTAAGTACATTCTTATATTCTAATAAAACAAAATGCTAAGAGTTGGTAATTGGAATGGAATTATAAACAAAATAGACAAGGTGAAGAATGTGTCCCTATTTTTGATGTTTGTAGTAGATTTGGAGGTATGAGAGGGTTGGTATAGGCTGAGCAAAGGTTTCTAGAAGTTTGTAGAAGGTTCAAAAATTATCTCATGAAAGTCCACACTCGTGTTCAACTATCCACACTTGTATTTGATAGTACACACTCATGTTCGAGAGGGACATTCATGTTTGCTAAGGGGTGATCATGTCCATGACAAGCACTAGTGTCTACTAGTCCTAAGCCTAAATAATTTTCTGGAGTTGTTTACCTTATTTTTGATACCTTTTCTATGTGTTGATTTCAGAAATAACCTATTGGTGCCAAGACATCACATGTTGTAGTGTGATGGGAAAATGATGATTTATGTTTTAGAGACTACCTTTACTAGTCCCTTAAGATGGCATGTTTTTATCTCAAAGTACTAGTAATGTTGGGAGTGTGTGATCTCCTTGACTGAGAAGTGTTGTGGTGTGTGCAAGAGTTGCAAAAATAGAAATCTAGAGCATGCTCTAAAATGTGATGTGTGATACTGAGTGGAGGAGTAATAGGGTTATGGTGGCTCAAGAATGTGTTGAGGGATGAATTTACTATGATGAATGGATGATTATTGTAGGATAAGAATGTGTCAAGGAGATTTGATGTAGGCATTTGAATGTGGAGTTAAAAGAAACCATAGAATGCTAAACGGAATGAGGGAGAGCATAGAGAGGGAAAACTCAAAGCCATACCAATAGAGGGGATGATCACTACATTTGTAATAAGGTTTTAGGAGGGAAAAGTTGTAGGTAGGTTTTAATTATGGAGGAAATGTAGGTACATAAGAAAGATTTTTTGAAAACTTGTTATGAGAGGATTGCTAGAGGGAGTGAAAGATGTGAGAGAGGCTTAACTCTATTTTTGTAAGAATGTGGTTGTGAAATAACCATTAGAAAATGTAGTAAGGTGATGAACTAGTGTTTTAGTGAGCAAAATATTTTAAAAATGCATTAGACATGAGCATGGTGCATTGGTGCCTAGGATAGATCAATATACTAGCATAGGGGTGCTTATGGCTAGATGGATCAAGGACATGACCATGGCGGTGCTAGTGTGTAGGTTAGTAGAACAAAAGTTGATAGAGAGAACATGGTTCTAATAATAGTGGGAGTTTGGACATTAGTGTTTGGCACACTAATGAGGGGTTTAAGGCACAAAAATGGGCTAAACAAGTCATAATATGACCAAGGGTGGCAAACACTAAAATGAGTGCATAAATGTAGAGTGAAAAGTACAAAGTATGCAACGTTTGAGTCTATAACAAGATTAGACTAGTTCACCAAGTGGAAATAAATGAAATGATTTATTTATTAATAGGCTAGGGTTAAAAAATGCAATAAGCAAAAATAATCAGATAACCCTAGCACAATGATCTGACACACTTTTAAAATGACAAAGGATGGAACAATGACCTAGCTTCGAACATGACAATGGAGTACTTTGTTGTATACTATGCTTAGTGATCCAATCTAGAGCTCTATAATGATATTTGGGACTATAATTCTCTAATAGGTTGTAAGGTGATCTAGTCTTTATTCTAATGAATTTTTGCATATGTGACTAATCTAAATATAAAAAATGACCTTCTACTATGGAAATGACCTATTTGCTTATAACTTGAAAATAATTGCTCACCTCACTGGGTGGTATCTAGAGATACCATGGGAGTTTTATTTTAGTCAAACCCCTTTAATTGAATTAACAATTTTAACAAAGTTGAAGATGAGTCTTGTAGCCATGCAAGATGCCTGATATGTTTCATTTGATGCAAATATTGATGCTAGTTGGTGTTCTAGTGTTATGATGGTGTTTTATTAATGCCCAAATGATGAATGCTTTAATAGATATTGGATGTCTAAAAGTGAATTAGGTTTTGTCTTTTTATACAACACCCAAGTGTGCAAATTCAACATTTTGCCCCCAAGTTAACAAGTAGTAGCTAGTAGGAAACGAGTTAGATTGGACCCATCTAAAATTTGAATTTGAAAATTTGGAGATCAAAACCAAAGTATTTGAGCGAGATTCAAATTTGTATTTATAGAATCAACCTAGTTAAAGAATAAAATATCTACAAATCAAATCCAAGTCTTTAGGATGAGTGAATTTATATATACATTTGTAATTTAAAATGACATACTTATAACAAACATACTAGACAAGAATGCCTCCTTTGTTGCAACCCCAAAATGAATGTGGAATAGTAAATAATTATAGAGTTATATTTGATTTGGCAATTTTTTTTATTTATCTTATATTCAATAAAATAAGGTTATATATTATATATCTATTAACTATTATATATTTATTAATAATTCACATGAAATCAACTTATAAACCTAGGTGCAGGACAAGAAGGTAGAAAGGAAGCACAAACATTTTTAAAGTAGCTACTAAGAAAAATACAAGGATCTTGAAATCTATTAAGATTATGCAAATTAATTCATGCAAAAAAATGACATGGGTCATAGGGATAAAAGATAATCATCATTCACTTAAAAGACATAGCAATTGAACTTCCAGAACTCTTCAGCAAACCCATTGCACACCAAGGTGCCCTTGCTAGTTTTACAAACAAGTGAAGTCTAAGTTAGCTAAATGTTTTCAATTTGGCAAGGGTGGAAGGTTCAAAGTATATGTGGGGTCTTTGATTTGTCATATTATATGTACTTATTATTTTGGAGGACCATGCATAAAAAATCTCCTAAGCAGACCCATAGATACAGATAGAAACTATTAGACATATGAAGCCCATTTAGTGATAAGAAACTTATATGTAGAGATTAAGATCTAATTTAGGGAAATATTAAAAATTAATTATATAATAATATATTATATATTTAATTTAAATAATTAATATGTATATACATATTATTATAGCATCAACTGTATTTAAAGGAAAAAGTGAAAAGATTATTTAAAAATTATTAAAGCATCAACTGTATTTGAAGGAACTTTCTAGTAATATTTACCAACTCAATAGAGATTTTGTTTTCTTAAAGAAAATCATCGTGAAGACTATTTAAAGCCGGCGCCAAATTTATGTCCAAAAATAGCCTACGAGTAAAGATTTATGTTCAAAAAATAGTCCGCCCCATAGGCTATTTTTAGCCTCCTCGACGTTAAAAGCTATCCTATTCATTCTAACCAGAGCGTTTAACAATGGCACTCAAGGTCGACTCTACTGAAGGTAACCCCATGTCCCCATGCGGCTGCTTAAGTTAAATTTCTGTTTAAATTTAAGCAGTTGGAGTGGCCCCATGGAAATTTCTAATTGCACGAAAAGGATAATATTGAATCTTTCCTTTTTTTGTGGAGCAACGACTGCTTAAAAATTGCAAATAAGGGCATGTCCCCATGCTACTACTTAGCTTATTTTGGCTAGCAGCCACTGCTTAATTTTTTTAGTAGATATTTGTGGAACCAGTGACCCCATGAAACTTTGTTTTTCTGCTTATTTTAAACAGTTATCTTAATTTAGAGTTTTTTATTATAAAAAGTAAAAAATAATAGAAGAAAACTAAAAAAAAAAGAGGGAAGGAATTCTATGCAGCCACATGGCATATTTTTATTATGTAGTCGCTGCTTATTTCCAGTGCCATTTTTTTGCAGGCTTATTTGAAATTCTTAATTGCTCCACAAAAATAGGAAAGATTCTATATTATCTTTTTCTCACAATTATAAATTTGCATGGGGCCACTCCAACACCGGCTTAAATTTAAGCAGAAAATTGATTAAGCAGCAGCATGGGGGCATGGGGTAAGCCATGGCAAAAAGGGGCGCTGGAAATAAGTAGCCACTACATAATAAAAAATATGCCATGTAGCTGCATATATTTCCTTCCCTCTTTTTTTTAAAAAATTTTCTTCTAAATTAGCATAATTAAAATATTTAAAATAATTTATTTTTTATTTTTTATATTATAAAAACTAAAAATTAAGATAACTGCTTATTTTAAACAGAAAAATAAAATTTCATGGGGTCATTGGCTCCAAAAATGTCTCCTAAAAATATTAAGGCTGCTAGCCAAAATAAGCTACTAAGCAGCATGGGTACATGCCCTAAGTTTCTGCCTCTTTCCAATCTCGCTTAGTTTCCTAAGAGTGTTTGTGCTGGAGCCTTTTATTTCTGCATGTTTCGTCAACTGAATTAACAGATGTAGCATTCTTTTGAAGTTGAAATGCAGGCACGATTCTGATCATAGGGATCTTGGCATTAAATCTTTTATCGTGAAATGCACAATCGTTCGTCAAAATTTGTATCCCCATGTCGTCTGTCAATGTATCCTCACTAGAAAAGTCTTTATTAAAAATAATTTATACAAGAAAATCGGTATTTTGCTGAATTTATGTTAGATTTTTGAAATTCATATCAACAATTAAATAGAACAAGAAGTGGACACAGCTGGAAACTGAGAAGTAAATACAAACCTCATGCCAAATATATAGGCTATAAAATTACAAACCAGGATGGTCATACAAACCTCGCCCATGTTAGTCAATCTTTAACTTACTAGATGATATGTCAGGTTCAGAATCTTTTGAAAAGATGATTTCCAAAGGCTTTGGATTAGGAAGAATAGTGATGTTTGTAGCTGTTTTTATTAGCGTACTTTATATGCACTGTTGTGATTTCATTTGGCTTGATAAGATACTTTCTACTTCCCAACCTCTAGAGTCACTAATTCCTTTGGAAAGTCTCTTGTATTTAGTAAATTGAGATTGCCACATGTCAAGATTTTTACAACTATATATGGACATGATACTTATGATTTCTCCTCTTACAAAGTTTCAAGTCTCCTTTGAGACCTGTCTTGATGGAAATAATAGATCAAGTTTCGGGCATCCTAGTTTTCTAATTTGAGGAGTTGCATGTTGAACATATCGAGGGTCAAACTAGAACCAACAAACTGTCTTTGGTCAATAGTTAACGAAAGTTTTAAATTTCTTATGGCAATCAACAAAAAGTTCAATAGCTTTTAGACCTTTTCGTTGACATTTCCCCCATTTTTGTTTGCAAACTCACTGTTTTATCAACTAAAAAAAGGAATGTTTCCCTGTATTGTCAAGAAACATCCTCGAATAATTTTGCAGTATCATGAAAAACATGGCCGGAAATCGCTAGATTTTTTTGTTTTTCTCAAGGCTCGAATGCTTGCACTCATTTTTAAGTATGTTGGAGTTTGAACCTTGACCACCAGGTAGGCTCTCTGAGCTACCACCACAGATTGGCATTCCTAGTGCGTGCTTTTGCAGCAGCTGCAAACAGGATGAATGCAGTCCCACTAACTGGGAAATACCCAACTGTTTGAGAGAATTGGGGCGCACTGCTAGATAAAACCTTTCCTGTTTGTGAATGGTAAAAGCTTATTTTCATCACCTCTACATACCCGTCAAAAAGATTTGCTCTACTCAAAAAGATTTGCTCTACTCGGTAGAAAGTATCTGAATGGGCAGGAGCGGACTCTATTTCAAAAGAGGATCGTTCTTAATGTCCTCAAAACTAGATATCATTGTGGGCATTTTTTGCTAGCATTTTCTGATGAAATTCTCTAGCAATCATCCCTACACAAACCTGGTGGAAACCCTGGGACGAGGTTTTTAAGTTTTGAGGCATTTTCAGGGTGTTTCCTACTGAAATTAATAATGGAAAACACATGATGACGATTCTACATAATGGAAAACAATGGTGACGATGCAAAATAGACTAGGCTATGAGATGGATTTCTAGCACGCTGCAAGTTATAGGTTCTGTGACGGATAATTTCAAGCTGCAGGGTATAGGTCTGACAACAAACCACTTAAAGCCTAGGGAGGGTTTAAGTAGGGTTTCCTTGGGGTAGTATGGAATTAACAGAGAGGTAGGGAGCATAACTGAGAATGGAAAAACACCCCAGGCAGGTATGATAGTACCTTATGTTGCATCGTACCCTGCAAAAAATTAGGACACTTACTCACTCATAACAACATGGGTGTTAGAGGCACTACTGCATTCACAAAACAGGGTCACACGCAAGTCAAAGATTCATACACAGGAAACAAGCTGACATTTGTTAGTGCCAAGCAGTGCAGGAGGATTTTACAACGAAGAAAGGCCAAAATAGCAAGAAGGTTAAAATGGGTGGGGAAAAATAAATTTGTTGCAATACTTCCAAAACTAACAACCTGAAGTTCTTTACGGCTCTAACAACAACATATGCATAGTTTATTACTTTGAGAATAAATATATGCATTATCTTTGTGGAAGCTTTGTGTTGTTAAGGATTCGAAGCAAGTGTATGATTTTATGTTTAAATATTCGTTTCAGATCTTCTTTGTTCTTAAGTGTTTTCTGTCAAATTAGTTCGCCAATGTTCCTTTGATTTCTTTGTGCTCTAGATTTACTCAAAGAAATCAAAAGTATGCTTTTAGATTAGTTATTCTTTTGCAATACTTAGAAAACTTCTTATAGGATTGCAGAAGAGCTTGAATTGCCTTGTGCTTGTGCCTTGAGAAAACAAAAAGATAGGTTAATTGTATTGTCTTTTTAAAATTTCTTGTCTGAGGGAGCTTCCCCTACTAATTCAAAGAACAGTCCTATTGTACACACTGTTCTGTTTAGAGTTGCACCGAAAGGTATGAATGTAAACGCTAACAGTTTTGGAGGTGGATTCATACGAAATTCACAATTGCACTTCATTGTTGTTCATTGTTGAAGAAGAGCAGATTTGTCAATCGGATTTCTAGATCAAACTAGACCAATAGATTTGTGGCATTTATGCTTCATTGAAAGCTAGGGCTTTGCCCTAGATAGGTGCGCCACCATTGGAGGAGTCAAGCTTTCAAAATATATCATTTTTAGCCTGCATTTCATCGTCTTTGAGAGCATAAATCTAATCATTTTCAGAGCAAAAATTTAATTACTTTCGGAGCAGCATCTTGGAAAAGAATTTGTGCAACTTTACTAGCAGAATTTGGAGCAGCTTTGAAGAGTTGTTGAGTAGACCTGATCGCCTCTTTTTGTAGCAGCATTCTATGGTGGTATTTTTCATGTTGTATTAGGGTTTAAGCCCTAAACCTGGAGCGTCACTTTATAAAAGGTGAATTGATGTTTTAAGGACAGATTTTACCCTTGTTAGGGTTTCCTAAACCCTGTTTATCTGCAGCAGATCTAGCGCCACATTTTGGAGAGGATTTGGAGCAACCTTCATCATCAATTGTATGCATTTGTCAACATAACCTAGCTGATGCAATTCGCCCAGCTAGGGTTTGTATTAGAACACCTTGTTCATAATATTTATTGGTATGTATCAATCCAATCTTAGGACTGATTGTAACAGCAGAGATTGTGGGCATGTTTGTCATGACCCCCTATAAGGCATTGTTTAAATTACAGATTTAAACGTCATGATAAATATATATATTGTGAATTTTATATGAGGAATCCTATATATGATCGGGCTTCTTGGAAGCACCAAACCCTATTTAAAAGAGATAAAAACATAAACAAAGGTATTGCTAATATAAAAAGCAGCGGGTATAATAAGGAGACACAGCCATATAGAATCATATTTGATTGATATAAGCCATCGAATATTTTCTTCTCCAATCGCTATGTCCCTTGAGCAAATAGACCCCTTCGTGGGCTTTTAAAAAGGCATCTTTCCCTCCTCTTATGGCATCGAATGAAAAGGAATTAAGAAGATAACACATAAATAGTATTTGGACAACAGGGGCACAAGGAAGAGGGACAGATCTGCAGCAAATATACGTTTAGCAAGAGCCTTCAAACAAGGTTGTAGGCAATAAGAGGAGCAGCGACCAGGTAATTCCAAGGTATGTCTTACATTCATCATTTCTATATTGTTTATAAATTACTTGAAGTCTTTTCAATGGCATGTGATCATAAATGAATAAATGTATTATAAGGAAAGTGCTATGAAACCAGCCATAACAGTGAAATAATATCTTGTGCCATACATTAGCCCCATATGGGAAAAGTGAACATGAGATGTCTAAGAGGCCATTCATGGGTATATAGAGGCCTTTGTCACATACTGGTACAAAAGGTACCCATAGTACAAAGGAGATTTATCATAGAGGCCTTTGTCACATGCAGTTACAAAATGTACCCATAGTGCAAAGGATGTTGATATAGTGGCCTTGGCTGCAAGAGGGTGCAAAAGGCATCCATACTACCAAGGAATCTCATACAGGCCTTGACTCCAAGGGCACAAAAGGTACTCCTCGAGTCTAAGGATAGAGATAAAGCCCCATGATGGATAGTGGCAAAGGGTCATCTCACCTCTCATATGAAGCTAATGACTAATACATAAGAAAGAGATAGAGAATATACAATATATATTGATAGAAATCACAACATTGATGATAGAGAATGTGAAATATCATGATAGAGAATATGAAAGACATATTGATAGTGAACTTAAGAGGGAACATGTGAAATATATATAATGATAACAATCATAAGATTAGTGATAGAAATGTGTATTGAAAGTAATCATAAAATTATGAATAGAAGATATGAAATGATAATTGATGTTGATCATAGAAAATATAAAGGCAATGTTCTTATGTGAATTGAATATATCATATATCTATTGCTATAAATGAAATTAAGAAGGTTTAGTGTACTAATGTTTTCTTTTAACAAGTTGAAATTTGTGAACAAGGTAGAGAAATTTTAATTTGTGACAAGGGGACATTAAAATGTTTGAGTCCTAAAACTTGACGTAATTTGCTTTTTAATACATTCAGTTGGAGCAACAGACCTACACACTTAGAAAATCAGACTTATGTGTGTGTCTTGATGAGTCTAGATTGTGTTTTTCATAGTGTAATTCATGGTTTATATGAATGACATTGTTTAGCTTCAATTGCCATCAATTTTTCCATGTTTTTGGATATCTATTTGTTCACTGTGATGTCATGTTCATGATCAGAAAAGTCGGGGCAAAATCTAGGGTTTTAAGCAGAAAACAAAAATTCAAAAATTTAGGGCAAAATTCAGAAAATTAATTTTAGAATTTTAGGGCAGATCCCATTGGGGTTCTTACAATCCATTTAGTTTGAAAACCCTAGTAAGGTGAGAAAGCTCTTGGTTAATGTGGTTTGTATCGCAAATACGGGAGGCCCTTGTGGCTAGAGTCTTAAGGACACTTGCCTTTTGGGCAGGGTGGTGGTGCAAGGAAGTGTGAAGGTAGAGGTCTATGTGGGTAGGTGTAACAACCCTGTTTAATCGCATCTGAATTTTTCCCTTGCTGTTCTGAATTTTCTAATTTGTTTTCTCAATGTTTTACTTGAGATTTTGATGATTTGTTTTCACATGCATGTTGTATATGATATAAAGATGGAAAGGTGCAAATATAACATTCATATGACAACAAATGATGACCATAAAATAGATAGAACAACTGGAAATGCAATTTCCAATTGAAGATATGAAATTGGTTTCTTTATTAACATACTCAGAATATGAAATGACATTGATCAAGTACATAGATAAGTGTTGGTTACATGACAGCCATGACTGATTTCAAAATCAGACCTTCAAAGATGTACAAAAGTGCCTCAAATGGTGATCAAACCCTAATACAATGCAAAGATGAATCCTCCAATAATTGATGCCTTGCTAGAGATGATTGATGATGAAGAATAGAAGACAACTAATGTTTCATTACTGATATCAACCTATAGTTGATGCTGATCATAGAACCCTAGTGCCAAATGCCCAAAATACTCCTCAAAACCCAAGCAGCCATGCATAGAAGTGAAGCGATTAGGGTTAGGATGCAAGTATGATCATGAAACCTCAATATATTTATCACATAACCTTCAGATCTGTAACTGAACAATTTTTAGACTATTGTCATAAAAATAAGAACATGTATAAGTGATGAAAATCACCAAATATGCCTTCTCAAGCCAAGTGATCCACCTATAAAGCCTCTCCAAACACTTGTTGATGAAAATAAGCCAAAATATCTATCAAATCTGAATATCAACCTTTAAACCCTAGCTGATTGAAGCTTGAATCCTTTCTAAAACTTGCAATTAAGATCAATAATGGAGTCTAGGTGAATCCATCTCCCATGGTGGATTGGGTTTTCATCCAAACCACTATTATCCAAGGGTTTTCGTCCTTAGATACTGGTGAAACTTTGTTACAGCCAAGAGAAACTCTCCAAAACATGCAAAAGCCAAATGAACAATGATATAAAAACACTCCAAATGACCTCCTTTTATCCTTCTGAACTTGGGCACCCAAATAAACCATTATTTTATAATTTTTGAAGTCCACCGCCATAATAAAATATTATCAATTTATTTTATTTCCTTTTCCTCCAAGTGGCGGCGACTAGGAGAGAGAAGATAATAAAATATTATTATTTTATAATTTTTTGCCTTTTCTCCTTGAGTGCTGATTTTGTGGGATTAATTATAATATTTTAATAATAAAAAATATTATAATTTATTTTTTCTCCAAAAGTTTCATTTTTCCACCTTTAAGTTTTTTTTCTTTCTCCCACCTGGGTTGTTTTTCTTCTTGGCAATATTATTTTATTATTTTGACTATTCAATAATTTGTACAAAAATACTATAAGTCAAAATACCTCTTTGTTTCAGCTAGAAAAATTAGTTGAGCTTCTCTAATCCAACATTCCATTTTCCAAGGCTGTAGTAACATTCCATTTTCCAACGCTTCTAAGTCCTAGCTTAACCAAGACATTCCCTTACCAAGTGAATTAGCCTACGGGAATGGTGAATAGGCTAATATCCATCTCCAAGGTGAACACTCTGGAAATGGGGACATTACAGTAGGTTTCCTTAATATACGACGACTAAGGGAACCACATGCTTTCCTGATAAGAAGGATGTTTAGGAAGGGGAGTTGGCTATTGCTTTCAAGTTCTTTAGTAAACTTGATGTAGGGGCCAATGCTATTAAGGTGAGAGTGAATGATTTCAAGAAGATCCCAACCATGGGGCCGACAAATGTTGGTGTCATCCACATAGCACTTCCACCATTTCGATTTAAGGGGGAATGAGTTGTAATATCCCAAATGGGGATATTTTGAACAAGTTTGGATTTATGGGCTTTCCAAATGAAACTTGTTTGGAATGACTGATTTTTCTTACTTTGAAATCTGCCCTAACTTTTGTACTTTAGATTTTGCTCAAAATCTTAATTTTTGATTTTATTTTCTGCTCTTAAACATGTAATCATAACACCCAAATATGCATCCAAACATAGCATATAATGATGGAAATTGATACTAAACATTACAATTCACTCTCCCATGAATCACACCATGAAATACACATTCTAGGGCATCAAGCATTAATCAACCAAGTCTGATTTTTTGAGTTAGACACTGCTGCTACAAAAATAGAAGTTCTTATCTAAATTTTCAATGGATCCTAGGGCATAAACAAACCAAGCATTGCCCAAAATTTCTGCCCCAATGGTGACAATATTCTGCCCTAATTTTTGGCACTTTAGTTTTCTGCTCTAACCCTAACTTCTGCTCTAAAAATCAGACTCAAATGATTGCATACAACTTCCATAAAAACATGACAAATCACCAAAATATCGTTGCCAACAATATTGCCAGTATTATACTTGAATTCCACCACAATTTATGTAATTAAACCACTTCAAATGACAATCATAAATGACTGAAATATAATCCAAAAGTTTGTTGCTATATAAACCAGAACTTAATAAGTCTTTGATTACATTCACTACATGGGCGACCAAGACAAACAAGCCCAGCTCAAATCTGCCCTAAACCCTAAGGTTATATGTACCAAAAGAAATGCAAAATAGTGATAGCAAAGTTCTCAAGATGATCTCCAAATCTGATTTGCAATTCTACTCCAAAAACAATGAAGTGCAAGTGAACTCCCGTCACGGAATTCTCCACAAGAAGAGCTAGGTTTTCGTCCAACTCCTCCACGATGCTTGAGGTTTTCATCCCAAGATCTTCTCCAAGAGATAAACTCCCAAAATGTGAATGAATGAATGATTGATTGATGATGAAAATACCTTAAAATGATTTCATATTTATACATAACTTTTGCCCTCTCAAATAGGGCCAACCTAGGCACTTTTAGTACTTTTTATTTATTATTTTCCCTCACTAACAGGGCCGACTGAGCATAATGAATCCAAGGTGCCAAAAATCCAAATTAAAGATTTTGATTTTTAACTTATTTTCCATCTCCAAGCTACCACCTTCATGGGCTCAAGGAATAGGCCTTATTTTATTTTTATCTCCCTCCACAAGTCATTGTAGATCAATATTGTATAGAAAGGATCTTCACAAGTTTGGTGCACACATACACATGATCAAAACAATATTACCTGTCCCATCATCAAGGTGTCATAGAATATGTTACAACATCATCTCTTGGCAATCTCGTTGACATGGCAAGTTTTCCATCCTCAAAATGGTTTGCTCCCATAGGAAGAAAAATATATTAAGTGAAAGGATCACATCAATGTCATCAGAAAAATATACCAAGGCATCTCCAAACCCAGTTCTCCATCCAAAAATTTTGGAGTGTGAAAACCAACTCCTCCGTTCTCCAATGGTGACCATTCCAAAAATAGGGACATTACATGAGATCAGGGAAAGCCTTCAAAATGCTCCATGTATAGGTCAGCTATGACTATGGATAATGGGGATCCCATGGCAACCCCATCAGATTGCTCATAGACTACATCTTGGAAGGTGAAGAATGTGGACTTTAATCATAACTCAACTAGGGACACAATGTCTTCATTGGTCTTTTATCTGACTGACATAATGGAGTTTTGTAAAGGGATTTTGGTAAAGAGGGACATCACATCAAAGCTAACTGAAATGTCATTATCATCAACCTTTTTATCTTTGATGAAATCGACAAATTGGGTAGAGTCTTTGATGAAGGATGAGGACTTTCCAATTAGAGGAGTAATTAATTTGGCTAAATAGGCAGCAAGTTTGTAAGTTAGGGAATTTGTTGTGTCAACAATAGGACGTAGAGGAATGTTGGGTTTATGAATTTTAGGCACACCATAGATGCGCGGTGTGATTTCTTTATTGGGCAAGTGACACTTTTTAGTGCAATTATCGAAGGGGGGTTGGGCTATAGCGTTTCTTACTCGCTTAAAGATTTTATAAATCAGATTACAAGAGAGGATCTTATAGCTACCATCATTGTTAAGGTGGTCAAGCAATTTTGTGACATAGTCAAGCTTGTTCATAATAACAATGGCATTCTGCTTGTTCGCTTTAATGATAACAATACTATCATTTTTAACAGGTCTCTTGGAAGCAAAAAACTTGTCTTTAGGGACATTCTATTTGGGCGATTTGGTATGTCTGAGAGCAACAACACAATCTTGCCTAACTTCGTCAAGCACGACATTAGGTAACGATTTAACTACATTTTCAATTTCAATAAGAAAATTGACTTTAGGAATGGAGGATGGGGTGATAGTGAACTTAAAGCCTCTTTTTAGAAAGTTAAAGTCGAGAGGTTCAAAATTAAGGTTTGAAAGATTGATAATTAATTTGTCTTCCCATTCGCAAAATTGAAAAGTCAAGGACTTGGGATTGCAGTTAGGGGTGGCCCAAGGGTTGACATTCGTGTTAACTGCAGGGGAGTTTGAAAAATGGTAACGGGATGGGGAAAAACCATGTGGCCTAAACCCAAGGTGGGTTCTAATATGAGGGGTTCATTCGTGACATGTGTGAATTGGTGCGTGGAATCTACATTATAGCTAGGAGAAAAAGAATTGGGAGGAGAATGGTGTAAAGGAGAAGTAAATGTGTTGAAATTGGAATGGAGGCATGAGGATAGGTGGATAAATCATGAAGAGAGATCGTGGTATGTGGAGGATAAATATGATATTGATGGAAAAAAGTCAATGAAGTAACCTTATTTTGCTAATGTCAATTTTAACATGTCAACTCTGAAGCCTATGATGGTCCCTTATTTTCCACCTCCATTGTAGGTGCTAGTTAGAAACATCTTCAAATTTTACCTCGATCCCTCTACTAAATCCTATAATTTCTTTTAAAAAAATTCCTTTTCTAAATGTATTACAAATAATTGCAATCTAGTGCTTGTGGAGATTAATTTTGGTGCAAAATTGTTCATATTCATCAATTTCGTTTGTCATCTCTACTTCAACCCTAACTATTACTCAAATTAATTCCAAAATGTATTACAATTTCACCGAGAGCCATATGAGGGTTTTTGCAGACTACAAACCTAGTTCCATTTTGCCCTAAACATTTGAATTGTAGAAGAGGTTTTCTTTTAGTTTTGTTAAGTTACATATGTTTGATCTGGAGCTTTGAAGTTGAACATTGTATATGAGAGGTGAGTTCTGGTTCGCTATAACAATATTTAATCTTTTTAACTTTATATTTGGCAAACACAATGTAGTATGTAGGTAGTCAAATTTTGTTAGTCCTAATCATATATTGAGATGTTAGGATGGAAGGATAATTGTTGTTTAGAAAAGGTGTTAGTAGTAGTCTCTTTGGTTATGCAACCAAGATTTCCAGTTCTCTTGAGTTTTTGCCTTGTCAGTTAGTTAATTAGTTGGGTTGTCTTTACATTCTTGTCTAGGAAGTATGGAATTTTCGTTTGGACAAAAGGGATCCAATGTTACAGTGTTGTGGGTCTCTATCAATCTTCTTTTTTAAATTTTGAATGTGATATTAGAATACAATGATTTGATGGTGTAAGAATTTTCTCATCTTAGTGGTCATTTTTGTCTTTTTGTGTGGACAGATGTAGCCTTTGATTTTAGTCATTTACTCTATTGAAGTCATGGATTGCATACTTGCTTCTGAGATTCAAGTTGTCATAGGATGAGGGTCTCAAATCAATCCAATCTTTGAACTATTAAAAAAAATAGTAATATCTGGTAACTAGTACTAACCATTCAAGCCATAAGCAAAATAACTGGAATTTCACTATCTGCATTGTTGTTTAGCTTTACAATTAACTGCTATATATAATCTATGTAAATTTATAATTATTTTTAAAAAAATTAGATCACTTATAAGTTTATGTTTTTTCTTGCAGAGCAAGAAATAATGGGGTTGTGTTTTTGACAAAGGGAACAAATAATGGGGACATGTTTTCGACAAAGGAAAACATGAATGATTTGGGATTTGAAAATCAACAGATGGCCCTAACGCATGTCGGGAAGAACATTTTTAGTGGGAACAATGAAAACTTTAAGAGGAATGTGCAATATTTTTCAGAAGAAGAAACTACTTCTAATGCACGGTTCATAAAACATTCCAAAACTTTACAAAGAACTACCCGTGCTTCATTGTTTCATTCCGTAATCTTGGAGGTGTGTATTCATTTTTAAATCCTTTATACTTGACTTTTATTATTTTCTGCACCATCTTCAAAAACTTTGTGATATATGCTTTATCTTTCTAGAAAATGCATATTGATTATTCACTTTACAATTTTGATAGCATGGGCCAATTCTACTTTGAAACTGTACTTCAGGCAGTAATTTTCCCTGAATTTCTAAAAAAAATTTAAGGTTCCAGCTTGAGCATTTAGCCTATTAATTAGAAACTTTGTTTTGAAGCATATGCAGATTTTGGCAGACTTGTTCTTACTAAAAACCAACCTTAGCATATTGAACAAATATTGCTAACTGCCTTTGGTCAAAGGATCCTTTGTGGATTTTTAGCTCCAATTTCTAAGAAGCAAATTATTAGATGATAGTTCTAGTAATATGAATTCTAAGCATCTAATTTACATCTAAACCTCGGTAATAGGCCAGCCAACTGTAACATACACCCCTGGTATATGTTTTGCTCTGTACCGTTTTGCTCTTTTTTTTTGTTTTATTGATGTTTGATGTTTAGGGTTTTATGGGTTTTGCTTGCATGTGTGATTTGACATGAAATATATAGGAAATGAAGCATAAACTAAAAACCCAGAAAATATTCAATGGTTTTGCATAAACTAACAATGACCCAGTTCAAAAATAGTGCTAAAACTAATTATAATGACATACCCATATGGAAAACTGCAACTTTGTTTTATTGCCGTAACTGGACCAACATTACAAGGCAATGGAAACTCCTCTAGAAGACTCAAATAACAAATGCTATTATGCTTTCAGTGTTGCATCCACATTACATAACCCTAGATGCCATGAGTCAATGGAATAATAGCCACAAATGATAAATAAGATGCTCCCAGCAATCCACGTTTTGCTACAGTAGAGTTTCGACCTTGCCTGGAAGTCTGAAACAACAACAAAGTCATAAAATGCTTCTCCAAAGTCCTTCAATTTGATCTGCAACTAATGGCTGGTGCTAGGCGCTCCAAATGAGATGATAAAGTATGCCAAAAAAACCCACACAAATGACCACAATAACCTTCTAAACATGTACGGCTAGCCTTAGAGAAGTACGGCCTGCTCATGGGTACCTATTGCTGCATAGAACTCCTCCAAAAATGCATGAATCTATCCATAAAACCTCTGTTCCAAGATGCACAATCAAACTCTCTCAAGAATGGACAATTTTAGCTCAAATCAACATCAAAATGTATCAAATGAAAGCTCCGGTGAAGCTCCAGAATGAAGCCTCTAACTATCCTTCCTTGATGCAATCTTCCACGCATGACGAAAGGGACTAATGTAGGGGTTTTCATCCCAACATAGCCATGAACAAACCCTAGAGCCAAGCTCCAAGCCAATGCACGACAATATCTCAATATGAGAGCAAAAATCAATAATCTTAGCATATGCAAATGAAGTTACTTTTTGCCTTTTTGTTGCTCTCCAAACCCAACGCCCAAGATACTTTTCCTTTTATTGTTTTATTTAATATTCTCATATCCCTTATGTCCCCTCATGACCTTGGGCGGCCATCTCCAAGACAAACACTTTTAAGTTATAACTTATTCTTATAAAGTGAAAATGCATTATAACTTAAAGTCACTTTTGGTCTCATAAAATAATATAAGTTAAATATTTAATTTGACTTATATTATATCAAATAGAGCTCTAGTCATATCGAGACCATGAACCGCATGCACTGATCATCCACAATTGCCCTGCTAAAAATAGAAAGTGCCCGGCTCCTAACTTACTATAAATAGTAAGTCCCTGAATTGCCTTCCTAACCATTGTTATTAGCCTACGAAAGTCATGTGATAGGCTACTCTTCACCATCTGTGTGACTAGGCTAAATGGGGGACATTACAGTCTGCCCTCCCCAAGATTGCTTGTCCTCAAGCAACCTTAGCTCAGGATACTGCAATATCTGTTCACTCTCCCAAGTGACATCCTCAACTAGTAAGTTCTTCCATTTTACCAGGTACTCTCTGATGACTCGTTTCCTCAAATTCCTTTCTCAGGTGTCAATAATAGCCTCTGGTACCAGAATTAGCTTCACCTCCTCATCCAATGGTGGAAGCTCAACTGAAGGAATCACGTTGTGGCTAAGAGCTTTCTTTAACCTGGAAACATGAAACACATTGTGCACCTTGCTATCTGTTGGCAGCTCGAGCTCATATGCCACTTCACCCACTCTTCTGATAATCCTGAATGGACCATAAAACCTGGGTTTCAATTTTTCTACTCCACTCTTCTTGAGAGTGGACTTCCTGTAGGGTTGGAGCCTCAAATACACCATGTCTCCAACCTCAAAACTCCTCTCTACCCAGTGTTGATTAGCATAAAGCTTCTACTAATTATGTGCCTGCTGTATATTCTCCTTGAGCTCTTTCACTATGTCCTGGCTCTCCTACAAACGATCCTTTGCCTTAGGCACCCGATTGTCACCAAGTAAGAGATATGCAAAGCATGGGGCATCGCAACCATATAGTGCCCTGGAAGGAGTCATCTGGATAGACATGTGGTATGTGGTGTTATAACAATACTCCCCCAAGTGCAACCATCTAATCCAAGCCTTCTTTTGCCCTGACACATAGTTACGAAGATACCCTTCCACCCATTTGTTCACCACTTATGTTTGCCCATTTGTCTGTGGGTGGTAACTGTTACTAGGAGTAACCTTAGGGCCACATAATCTAAATAGCTCTTGCTAGAATAAACTCAGGGACTTGCTTTCCCTGTCACTGACTATACTCCTGGGTATCCCGTGAAGCCTGAATATCTAACAGAAAAATAGATCAACCACCTGAGCAACTATATAGGTTGCTAAAATGGCGAAGAAATGTGCAAATTTGGTGAGTCTATCGACTACCACATAAATATGGTCCTTCCCTTGAACTTTTGGCAACCATGTGATGAAGTCCATGAAGATACATTCCCATTTCTGATTGGGAATAGGTAGTGGCTCTAATAAACCTACTGGATAAGTATGCTCATGCGTATTTTGTTGGCAAATGGGACACTCACGAACATACTTATGTACCTCTTCCTTGAGTCCTTTCCATGTGAATCTTTCTTGAATCTACCTGTAAGTTTTGAGGAATCCAGGATGGCCAGCCATTGGAGTATCATGGAAAGTTCTTATCACCTTATGCTTAAATTGAGAACTCGGCACCAAAAATATTCTATCTTTGTATATGATCAAATCATTCACCATAGAATATCTATCATCCCTGATAGTGCCCTCAATAACTCCTTCTGCCCAAGAGTCCTTAGCATACTCTACTGCAATCAACTCCCTCCAATAAGAAGATATCTCTCCAACTAAGCACAAGTGGGGTCTCCTAGACAAAGCGTCTGCAACTATATTCCTCTTCCCCTTGACATACTCGATGTCAAAATCATAGACTTGGAGCCTACTGACTCACTTCTATTGTCTATCATTTAGATCCTTCTAGGTCATGAAATATTTTATGCTGTTATGATCTATTTTTATGATGAACTTCCCACCAACCAGGTAAGGTCTGAATTTGGCCAATGCATGCATTATGGCCAACATCTCTCGGTCATACATCGAGTAGCTCCTCTCAACACCCTGAAGTTTCCTGCTCTCGAATGCTATCAGGTGCTTCTCCTGCATCAATATTGCCCCTATCCCCTCTCTTGAAGCATCACACTCTAGCTCAAACGGCTTAGAGAAGTCAGGGATTGCCAACACAGGGCAAGTAGACATCAAGTGCTTGAAGTGATCAAAGCACTGGCAAGCTCTATCATTCCACTCAAAGGCTCCTTTGTTTGTCAAATGTGTCAAAGGTGCATCTGTTTGTGAGAAGCCTTTTACAAACCTCCTATAGAAACCACAAAGCCTGAAGAAGCCCTTCAACTGTGTGAGGTTTGTAGGTGGGGGCCAATCTACAATTGCCTTAATCTTCTCTAGGTCTACCCTGACACCATCGACACTGATAATGTGTCATGTCCCTATTTCTAGAGTGACTTCATATGGAGTTGACGACTAGCCTATCATCCATTTCCGTAGGCTAATGTATTGGTAAGGGAACGATTTCTAGTTTTGGGCTTGTTTCTATACATGGAGAACCAGAATGTTGGTTTATGTCTACACATGGAGAACCGGAATGTTAGCTCAACTAGTATTTTATTAGGTTGTTTGGAAAATGTAATATTAAAATTGTATTTTGAATCAGTTGATTTGATTTGTTAGATTATGGAATAAAAAGGAAAATGAAATCTTTAATTGCATTTTTCCTCTAATCTATGTTTATGGAGTTTTCATTGAGGATGTGGCTAATCAATGGAATCAAGAAAGGGATTGATTCAATGGATGAGGTGAGATGTATTTCATTATCAAGTATGCTAATTTCATGTGCCAACAAATTCCTTGGAGGATCAATGCCATGATATGAAGAAAAATAAGAATTGAAGTTTGTTATTTGCCCTAAAATCGGCGCATGAGGATTTTAAATGCAAAATAAAAGATTTTAAATGCTTGCAAAGGTTGTTGAGGTTCGCCTAGCAAGAAAGGATCAACCAGCCATGTAAAAGAACAAATTTAAATTCAATATGAAGATTTTAAATGCAATTGGCTAAGTGGTTGTGGATCGCCCAAGGCAAGAAGAAGAAGTTTTAAATGCAAATTAACACTTTTAAATGCTAAACAACTATTTGCAGCTGCCGCCCAAGAGAAGGATCGATCCATTCAAGGAGAAGCATTTTCAAGGTGAAATATATTTAATAAAAACAAAGATGATTTTAAATGAAAGTTCCTTTGATGCATTACATTTAAAATTGTTCAAAAATAAGGAACATCATTGGTGGAATCCAAAATTCGTTCCAAAATGCCAAAGAGAAGGAGCGCTCAGCCATGAGGAGTATATATTGAGGATTTCATTCTCAATTGGAAGCTAATGATCAATCTGGTATGTTTTCTATTTCATATTATTACTGTAAATTTGTATTTTCTAGTGATTTTATACATGGAGATGACCCCTTGTGATATGGAGATGGCCCCATATCTAATTTAGAGGTGATATCACTCAGATATTCACCATTGGTGTTCAATTTGCAGGTTATTTACAGTGATTTGGAGTGGAGATAAGTGTTGTTGAAACCCTTGGTCATGATGAAGCTCAACCAAGGTAGTTGATTAAGGAATTGTGGAGTTTATGGCATTTTGTAAAGTCTGATTTTTCATTCCAGCCAGCTAACAAGTTGTCATATAGGGTTTTTATGGTGACATTTGCATGATTGAATGATAGTGCAATGCTCTTGGCATAACTAGAGACCCATTGATTGCAATTGGAGGTGACAATTTGGCATTTTTGTGAAATCTGGGCTCATACCAGCATGCTACAGGTCTGCTACAGCAAGCTATAGGTCTGATTAAGTCTAAGTTAGAAGCTAAATCCATATCATCTTGAAGACATATGAGGCTACAGGTCAATTGGACACAATTTCAGTCCTACCGATTTGCATTTTGTGTTATTTGAAGGTGTTTTTAGCTTGCATTCATCAATTTGTCAATGGTTGGGCAGTTATCAGTGTTATCAGCATTTTATCAGTCATAAAATTAGTCATATCAGTCATACATTCAGTGGCATGTGTTGGTGATTCACGGTTCATTATTGGCTGGGATCATTGGCCAATCATTCTTCATTGTTTAGACAACATTTGTAATAAGTTTGGATGCTAGTTTGCATCATTTTCATGCATGTTTGAAGATCTGATGTAAAATAGTGTTTGACTGTCATATAGGACAGCAAACAGTCATTTGTAATTGGCTACTTTGAATAAGGGAATAAAGCATTGGAGTTGGGTTTTCATTATCTACATGATGCATGTGATATCTTTCATTTGATTTGACAATTTGTTGCAAGAATCTTTATCTAATTTGGCAAAAAAATACAGTCATATCTAAGGGGGTTCCTTACAGTGGTATCAGAGCCATGATCTTGCCATCCTGAGGGTTATCAATCAGATTTTGTTTCAATTCTATAACAGGTTTCAATTGTAGATTTGGAACAATGGGTCTATTTCCGTTTGATAAGCAAGTGATGAGAGATATTATTGATAGTCAGAGACGGATGATACAACAACAAAGAAAGACTAATGAGATCATTCAGCAAACAAATGCAAACATTCAGTGAAGCTTTGATAGGCTATGTCAAGCTTTGATGTGACTATAGCAGGTGGACTTACTATTCTTTATAAGAAGAAAGTGAGTAAGCTTAGCGTTATCTTTGGTGACTATACTCTTTGTAATGACTTCTATGTTCTTGATTTAAAGGATCAAGAAATGGTGTTTGGCATGCAATGGTTACATTCTTTACAATGGGTTATCCAAGATTTACAAGCCATGGAGTTGAGTTTCCTACATGATGGGAAACATATTATTATGACAGCCCTCAAGTACACTTTGCCTCATCAAATAACAGCCAAATCTATGATAGCTTTGAGCCATGAATCGTTTCATGCAAGTATAAGTGATGCACATGGAGAGACTTGTTTTGGACTAACTTTTGATGGAGAATATTTGGGATTTGAAGAAGGTAAAAATACTATAGAATGGCATGACATCATACCTGATTTGTTTGAGGACAACAGTCTTATGGATTTGCATTTTCATGAGGTAGACATTCATGAGCCATCCATTGATGATATGCATCTATATGAGGGTGGAGATGAAGGTAATTCGTAGTTCCAGGGTGCCATAGTTTCCATTAAAGAGATAAATCAGCCTACTCATGATTTGACATGGCATATGGATTGGTCTAATAATGATTTCCTATCTTCTTGCTTAATGAATGGCACTTCCTCCATCTTTTTAGATAATGTTTTCAGTATGCATGACGATATTCTGATTTATGACAGCGAGGTATCAAGGTACAATATGGATGTGTTTGTGTCATTGTGTGACAGTGGAAGGGGTCCCAGGATCTACTTCATCAGCAAGTTTGAGGTTCTTTGTGTGAGTATCTATGGAGAGCTTAGATGGATTTGGGATCCTAGCATTGGTTGGCATTTACGATTGCTTGAGGACAAGCAATCCTGGGAAGGAAGGACTGTCATGTCCCCATTTTTGGAGTGACTTCATATGGAGTTGAGAATTAGCCTATCATCCATTCCCATAGGCTAATGTATTGGTAAGGGAATGATTTCTAGTTTTGAGCTTGCTTCTATACATGGAGAATCAGAATGTTGGTTTATGTCTACACATGGAGAACCGGATTTGTTAGCTCAACTAGTATTTTATTAGGTTGTTTGGAAAATGCAATATTAAAATTGTATTTTCAATCAGTTGATTTGATTTGTTAGATTATGGAATAAAAGGGAAAATGAAATCTTTAATTGCATTTTTCCTCTAATCTATGTTTGTGGAGTTTTCATTGAGGATGTGGCTAATCGATGGAATCAAGAAAGGGATCGATTCAATGGATGAGGTGAGACCTATTTCATTATCAAGTATGCTAATTTCATGTGCAATGAATTCCTTGGAGGATCAACGCCATGATATGAAGAAAAATAAGAATTGAAGTTTGTTATTTGCCTTGAAATCGGCGCATGAGGATTTTAAATGCAAAATAAAAGATTTTAAATGCTTGCAAAGGTTGTTGAGGTTCACCCAACAAGAAAGGATCAGCCAGCTATGTAAAAGAACAAATTTAAATTCAATATGAAGATTTTAAATGCAATTGGCTAAGTGGTTGTGGATCGCCCAAGGCAAGAAGAAGAAGTTTTAAATGCAAATTAACATTTTTAAATGCTAAACATCTATTTGCAGGTGCCGCCCAAGAGAATGATCAATCCATTCAAGGAGAAGAATTTTCAAGGTGAAATATATTTAATAAAAACAAAGATGTTTTTAAATGAAAGTTCCTTTGATGTATTACATTTAAAATTGTTCAAAAATAAGGAACATCATTGGTGGAATCCAAAATTCGTTCCAAAATGCCAAAGAGAAGGAGCGCTCAGCCATGAGGAGTATATATTGAGGATTCCATTCTCAATTGGAAGCTAATGATCAATCTGGTATGTTTTCTATTTCATATTATTACTGTAAATTTGTATTTTCTAGTGATTTTATACAAGGAGATGACCCCTTGTGATATGGAGATGGCCCCACATCTGATTTAGAGGTGATATCACTTAGATATTCACCATTGGTGTTTAATTTATAGGTTATTTAGAGTGATTTAGAGTGGAGATAAGTGTTGTTGAAACCCTTGGTCATGTTGAAGCTCAACCAAGGTAGTTGATTAAGGAATTGTGGAGTTTATGGCATTTTGTAAAGTCTGATTTTTCATTCCAGCCAGCTAACAAGTTGTCATACAGGGTTTTTATGGTGACATTTGCATGATTGAATGATAGTACAAGGCTCTTGGCATAACTAGAGACCCATCGATTGCAATTGGAGGTGACAATTTGGCATTTTTGTTAAATCTGGGCTCATACCAGCATGCCACAAGTCTTCTACAACAAGCTACAGGTCTGATTAAGTCTAAGTTAGAAGCTAAATTCATATTAGCTTGAAGACATATGAGGCTACAGGACAGTTGGACACAATTTCAGTCCTACCGTTTTGCATTTTGTGCTATTTGAAGGTGTTTTTAGCTTGCATTCATCAATTTGTCAATGGCTAGGCAGTTATCAGTGTTATCAGCATTTTATGAGTCATATCAGTCATACATTCAGTGGCATGTGTTGGTCATTCATGGTTCATTATTGGCTAGGATCATTGGCCAATCATTCTTCATGGTTTAGACAACATTTGTAATAAGTTTGGATGCTAGTTTGCTTCATTTTCATACATGTTTGAAGATCTAATGTAAAACAATGTTTGACTGTTATATAGAACAACAAACAGTCATTTGTAATTGGCTACTTTGAATAAGTGAATAAAGCATTTGAGTTGGGTTTTCATTAGCTACATGATTCATGTGATATCTTACATTTAATTTGACAATTTGTTGCAAGAATCTTTATCTAATTTGGCAAAAAATTCCAGTCATATCTAAGGGAGTTCTTTACATAATGTGACCCAAGTAAAGTAGTTCAGTCATGCCAAAGTCACATTTAGACTCTTTGGCATAGAGGGACTCACTCTCCAATATACTCAACACCTCCTCTAGATGTCTCATGTGATCCTCCCAAGTCTTGCTAAAAATTAGTATATCATCAAAGAAGATCAATACAAACTTCTGAAGTTGTTGTCTAAAAATTTGGTTCATGCAACTCTGGAAGGTAGCAGGGGCATTGGTTAACCCAAATGACATAACCAGAAACTCAAAGTGGCTGTAATGACACCTGAAAGCTATCTTCTCTATATCCTCTGCCCTCATACAGATCTAATGGAATCCTGACCTCAAATCATTTTTTGAAAAATAACAAGCACCATGCAGCTCATCTATCAACTCATCAATCCTAGGAATAGGATACCTATTCTTGATAGTTTTCTTATTCAGTACCCGATAGTCAATGCACATCCTAATCATCCCATGCTTCTTTTTGACCAAAACCACTGCAGAAGCAAAGGGACTCTTACTAGGCCAGATGTGTCCCATCTCCAACAACTCCTTGATAGTCTTCTCTATCTCATCCTTGAGTCTCTTAGGATGTTGATGTAATGTCCCTTTTTTTATAGGAAGCATTTAAACCTGAATCTAAATTCAAAATGATCCTCAAAGAGACATTAGTAACATTAGAGATCAATAAATTTCAATGATAATATCCCATGAGATTGAAGATAATATAAATATTTCATTCTTGTCTAAGGATTATTCATTTCCTTCTTGTCATTCATGACTACTCTATAATATATTCCATAAGTCCATTAGGGTGGATATTAAACATATTTCAAGATCCATATCTTCCCCTCTTATTCTTCATCAAGGAATTAGGTTTTACATGACTAGGGCTCGTGGAAACCATCTCTGATCCAGCATCGAGAACCTATATCCTAGCGCTTGGGGTCTATTCATGAATCTCCGACCCAGCATCGGGAAATTATGTCCCTAGCCCTTGGGGTTGATACGAGATCGCTGACCCAGCTTGAGAAACTGGGTCCCTAGCCCTTGGGGTTGATACAAGATTTATGATCCAGAATTACACCCGCCTTTCCCTACCATACCCATGATTCCTCATTGGATGAAGTAATAGAGGAAAATAGAAATAACAATCTAAATTCATCTTTCCATATCATCTCCCTTCTAATCCTTAACTATGGATGGGAAATTATTTGTCTAGGGCGCGTTGAACCCTTTCCAATGCGATTGGGAATGGAATTACTCCACCTTTCCCTAGCATCCTTGTCTAGGGCACGTTAAACCCTCTCCAATCCATTGTGATGGAATTACCCCACCTTTCCCTAACAAGACCACCTCTCATATGGTTATAGGAGATAGAAGTTATGAGATGGTTATGTCGTTACTCACCAAGTTTCATAATATATATATATATAGAGAGAGAGAGAATAATAAATATAGAGAATTATAAGATTACATGTGTACATATATATATATATATGCATATATACATATCTAAACATGCACAATAGATTTATATACATGTCAATCACATCATTACACAAGTATATGAACATATATATATATATATATATATATATATATATATATATATATATATATATATATATATATATATATATATATATATATATATATATATATATATAAACATGCACAATAGATTTATATACATGTCAATCACATCATTACACAAGTATATGAACATACATATATATATATATACTTGTGTAATGATGTGATTGACATGTATATAAATCTATTGTGCATGTTTATATATATATATATATATATATATATATATATATATATATATAATCTTATAATTCTCTATATTTATTATTTACATTAAACAATCAATGATTTAATAACACTTGCCTTTCCCTTTGAATATTGCTGTTGAAGAATCCTGATCTGAAATGTTTCTTTCTCGCTGCTGATCTTACTTTTATTGTTGCAGACCTTTTAAATCAAAACTGTTGATGTCTCTATATTATTGCAGAACTCTTTCTCCTTGTTGTTCCTTATGCTGCTGTAATTTCTTGCTTCCGTTTATATATCCATTATATATTCTATTCTTGAATGGATGTTCCCTTTTAAAATGTATTAAGGGATGCTACCTTAAAAGGTTACGTATCTTTTCCTTAAATCGTGTCCTTTCATTATTTGCAAACAACACTTAATATATCCCAGCGCTGCAGCCTTAATAATCATTGCCTATTAACAATATTCTGTTACATATCTTAAGATGATACAAAAGTTTCATTGTATTTTGATATCTATGATTTACACTTTTATTAATACAAATTGCTTAGGAATTGTCTTATTAGTATTTGAACTTATATCACTACTTTTTTATATTGTTTGCAGTCTTTTATTAATATTTGTAGCCTTGTCATTCATAATGGAATATATTGGCTGCTTATAACTTTTATAATTATACATATATTTATTATATGTATTTATTTATATTTATAATTTAATAATATATAAATTATTTATATTTATGATTTATAAATATAATAATATATTCTTTTAATTAAATTATATTTGAATTATATTTATTTATATATATTTATATATTATGATAATATATATAATTTATAATTACTTATATATATATATTTGTTTAAGGAATGAATAGTTTCACAATATGAATTCATATGAATACATGTAAATCATCAGTGAGTCGTGAAGTATGCACTTCGATATACATAAGTCACAAATATGTGTAATTCATAATGTTGTCTCTTAGATTTGCACCTCTGCTGAGTTGTAAAACTTGGCTATCTAGAGAAACATGGGATCTTTCTAGGTCTATGGGTCACCTGTGATGGAACGAACCTCTGGAGAAGGCCAGCTTCCTAGCTGGTAATCACCTAAGATCTACTGGATTTGTAGAGGAAAAAAAGAAGGAATGCTTTTGAAAATGAAAGTTAAAACTGGAAAATATGAAAATAAGGGTGATTCACCAAACTTGATATGGTTAATGAAACTCAGACCTGCATACACTTGGCCATAGACAACAGAAACTAAACCTGCACAACTTATCACTATATGTTTGCAAAAACACTTCACAAAGAGGCCTAAATGCATTAAAAACTTTAAAAGGAACCTAAACTTCACAGTTTAAAAGCCTTATAACACTTTAAGACATAGTTTGCAACCTACATAAACATAGCTTCTGCAGAAAAGGGTATTAAAACATAAGACAGGGTCACAAGGAAACAAAATACCTCACAAATGACCTAATCAAACACTTGATAACACCCAATACTACAAAACAAGAAGGCAAAATCTGACTATCAATGGTGCTTTCCTTGTAACCAGCCCCATAACCAAAATGCATGTGCCAATGGGGTGATTAACCAAGCTCTGATGGTTCAGAACAATCTAGCAGTGCAGTCTAATGTGCCTATAGAACCTCCTGTTTAGCATCAAGAAGAACAGGTACATGAGACAACACTCCTAAACTAGCAAGGAGAAGAATTCTGTGGTATGAACCAAGTCAATTCTTTAGTTGCAGAAAATACACGCAATAAGAAAATAAGTATTGATGAAGGGAAGCAAGCTGGTAAAGTTCAAACTCATGGGCATCAAGTGCCGAACATGGGTCAAGGTGTTTCTAACCCATCAAATGCTGAAAACATTCAAGTTCTATCAAAGGGTTAGCCTTTGATAGGCAAGGAGCAGCTTAATCCACTAGTTCAGCCAACTTGTGCTCAAGGTGACATGGTTGCCCCCAAAAGCCAAGTTAAATTAGGTACATCTGCTTTCAATATCCTTGAGCATATGAAAAAAGTGAATGTATCCATGTCTATGTGGGATTCCCTGAGTATCCCTGGCTAAAAAGACTTCCTTCAATCAGCCTTATCAAATTTAAAACTGTCTCAAGAGTCTGATATAGATAAGTCTAAGACTGTTTTGACAAACAACATTGAAAAAAATGCAGAACAACAAGCTTCAGAGGTCAAACCCCCACCATTTTATGTGTCTTTGATTATAGGGGATCATTTAGTTCATAACTGCATGATTGACTCAGGTGCTAGTAGTTTCGTCATGCCGAAACAGATTGTTGACAATTTAGGCATTGAATATGAGCCATTAGAGAAGGGAGTTGTTCAGCTGGATGGAACTGCTGTTAATACAGTGGGTGTCATAAAGGGGCTAAGTTTAACTTTGTATGCCTGTCCAAATTTATCTATCTCGCAGGACATATATGTCATTGAATTACCTCCTTATTTTTCTATTTGTTTGTCAAGGGATTTTACTACAAAGATAGGAGGTTACATGTCCTCAGATTGGTCTCATATGTTGTTCAGAACTAGGTACGGTACTAAGGTGACTATCAAGTTAGAACCCATTGCCAAAGACCATATTGAGCCTTACACCACATTCCCTATCAATACCAACTTGCTTGCAAGTGAGTTACAAGAGGAACAACCCACTGTCCAAGAAGGCAGTACACTAATTAAAGGTATACTAGAAGTCCTTCTTGATGAATGGGCAGATCAAACTCAAGTAGTTGATCCATGTGAGCACCTGGAAGAGGCTGGTTTGGGTGTGTATATGATGCACAAGGCTGATTCATTTCTGCCTAACATTGAAAAAAGTGCAGAACAACAGGATGGCCAGCATGATAATGAGGTCTGGGAGCTATTTTTTGATGGCTCAAGGAGTAGAATGGGTGCCGGTGGTGGATGCATGCTTGTTTCCCCGAAGGCTAAGAGGTACTATTTAGCTTTTAGATTCTATTTCAGCTACACTAACAACGTGGCTGAATACGAATCTCTTATTTAAGGCCTGGAATGGGCAAGACAAAAGCGTATTAGCTGTCTGAAAGTTTATGGGGACAGTGAACTAGTTGTAAATCAGGTGAGAAAGCTTAATTTCACAAAAAATGATCTGCTTAAGTCTTACAAGCATAGAGTATGGGACCTCTTGGAAGGATTTGATGCATTCAATTTGATATCCATACATAGAAATTAGAATAAACATGTTGATAGGCTGGCTGCTATAGTGGCTAAATATGACATTCCCAAGGAAATTACTAGTGATAAGACTAATCAGCACATTAAGATTGTTGTTAGGCCTGTTGTGCTAGATAATAACATACATTGGTAGGTGTTTGATAGTGATCAGCAGTTTGTAAACTTCTTGAGAGAGGAAGCTGAATTCTCTCATGCTAACCAAGAGAAGCTACATCACCAGTACGGTGACCAAATCATCCAGCTCAAAAATAACAAGATGCCAAAGGGTTTGGTAACCTTAGAGTCCATTTTTAACACTGATGATGAAGCTACAAAACCCAAGTCTAGCCTACAAGTTTAGCAAGATCACTATGAAGAATTTGAGATCTTTAAGGGTAAACTCCTTAAACTGGGCAAGGTATGTACAGCGAAGGAAAAACATGCATTTATTCAACTTTTTCAAGAATTTAGTGACATTTTTGCATGGGAATATGGTGATTTAAAAGGATTTGATCCCCAGCTTGCTCGACATACTATTAAACTTGAGCCTGATGCCAAGCCTGTTAGACAGAAACAGAAGCCTTTGAATCCTAAATTAGAGCCTCTCATGAAAAAAGAACTGAACAAGTTGATTGAGAGTAGCATAATATTTTCTATCAAGCACACTTCATGGGTTTCCAACCTTGTGCCAGTTAGGAAGAAAAACAGGGAGATAAGGTTGTGTGTAGATTTTTGTGACTTGAATAGAGCTTCCTTGAAATATTGTCATCCTTTGCCTTCCATGGAGTAGATACTTCAAGTAGTTTAAGATCAGAGAGGTTTTCCTTACTAGACGGCTATTCTAGTTACAATCAGATTTTAGTAAGAGAGGAAGACCAGTATAAAACAACTTAAAAATGATATGCTTAACCATTGGGCATAGAGTCACACATACTTGACAAAACTTGAAAAAAACTTCTTTCCATTGTTACAACTCACTTCTGACTGCCATCTCTTCTAATCCATCAAGTGCATGGGTACGGTTGGTGATAGTGAATCAACAAAAAACACTGTTACTAATGATATGCATCTATTTGATGGGTTAGAATGGGATAATCAACAAGAATGCCTCCTTTGCAAACTGCTATGATTTATTATAGCCCTATGAGGACAGGTATGATGTGTGACAGTGAATACATGTTTCATATGATGGTTGTGCCACATACAGCTAAAATACATTACAGTAGTTTCATCCTCACACATAATCAGACCCAGGAATAACTAACAACTGTGCAGAAACGCACTTAGGGAAATGAAATCTGCATCTAAGCTATTGTGTAGCAGCACTTATTCAATAACATAAACTTCATGAAATATGTACAAACAAGAAAGATCCTACCTCAGAAGCAATGTTTGAGGTGAATCCCATTGACTGGGATTGGCTCGATGTCACCATCCAACTTAGATAGCTAGAAAGCATTATGTTGTTTGCATTCTGAAACAATAAATGGCCCACTCCAAAAAACATCAAACTTAGAGTGCTTCCCAGGTTTGCTTTTCAACACAGCCCATTTCAGCACTATGTCACCCTCCTGGAACATTCTTGGAGATGCTCTTTGGTCAAATGATCTCTTCATTTGAGCTTGATGATGCTCTATGTTTCTCATGGCATCATTTATGGTTCCTTCAAGCTCAACCAGTTGAGCTAGCCTTACTGTAATAGGGCCTTCTTCTAGCATGTCCAGCTGATTCACCAAATCAAGTGCTAGTAACTCAAGTATGATAGGAAGCCTTGCTTCCTTGCCATATACCAACATGAAAGGTGAATGCCCTATTGACCATTTTGTAGTATTTTTTTCAGCCCATAGTGCTAACTTTAACTATGTATGCCAGGCTCTCTGGTTGCCCTCCATGGTCTTCTTGATAATTCTGATCAAGTTCTTATTGGTGGATTCCACTTGGCCGTTGCCTTGCAGATAGTAATTGGAGGATGTATTGAGATAAATGCCATTCTTTACAGCCCAATCAGAGATTCTGGAACCAACAAAAGCAAGGGCATTGTCTGAAATAATGGACTAAGGCACTCCAAATCTAATAACCAACTCTTCATAAAAATTTAGAATAGCAGACTCATTGGCTTCCTTAAGTACAACTGCTTTAGTCCACTTAGTGAAATAATCAGTGGCTGTAAGAACCCACTTATGGCCAGCACTGGATGAAGGGTTTATAACCCCAATAAAGTCTAATCCCCACCTCATAAAGGGTTGTTCAACCTGAACTGGCTGCAAAGGTAAGGCTGCCAACTTCTCCTTTCCGATGAACAGAGCACATTCCTTGCATTTTATGACCCATAAGTGTGCATCCTTAAACAAACCGGGCCAATAATAGCCACCTTTCATCACCATAAGAGTTGTTTCTCTAGGTGAAAAATGGCCTCCAACTGACCCCTCATGAAATTCATGCAACACTTTTTCAACTTGGTTAGGTCCAATGCATCTCAACAATACTCCATTGAAATCTTTCCTGAAAAGCAAGTCATTAATGAGCACGTAAGGTATGGACTGCAATCTGAAATACCTTCATTTGGCTCTATCCAAGCCCTGAGGACACTCACCAGTCTGCAAGAAATGAACCATTTCTTGCACCCAATCAACAACAGGATCTAATACAGCTGTTTGTTCTTGATCTTGCATTGATAGAACAAATTCTTGATCATATTCTTCTTTGCTGATAACACCATCAACAAGTTGTTCTCACAGTCCTTTTCCCCTGACCATCTTGGTAACCTTAATGTTCACGTCATATTCCATTACCTTAGTCACCCAACTAGCTCTCTTATCACTAAGATCCTTACTTAGCAGAAATTCCTTCATGCTCGGATGAGCAACTATTAGATTAATCTTGTTACTTGACAACATGTGTTTAAACTTTTTCAAACTCCTTATAACAGCAAGTACATGTTTCTCAATGAAAGTGTACCTCAGCTCATAATCTTTCAACGCTTGACTAAAAAAAGCTAAAGGCTACTCCATTTCTAGCTCATTTTTCTGTACCAACATAGCAGAAATAGAATCAACATTACCATATGCATACAAAGTGAAATCTTTACAAAAATCAAGATTTAGAAGTGTAGGTACAACAGCCAAAGCCTCTTTAATAAGCTCAAAACTTTGTTTTCCTTCTCTAGTCCAGCTAAAAGACACGTTCTTTCTCAACATAGCAGTTAGTGGATTTAACAAATTAGCAACATCAGGGATAAACCTCCTAACGAAGTTGATCCTACCAATGAAACTCTGTAGGCCTTTCTTGTGTGCTGGTAAGGGTAGAGCTAAAATTGCACTTATTCTCTTAGGGTCAATGGTGATGCCTTGTTTTGACACCACGTAACCAAGCAATTTGCCCTCATGGACGACAAACACACATTTTTTGGGATTAAGTGATATCCCAAACTCCCGACATCTCTCAAAAATCTACCTTAGGTGATTTAGATGATTTTTGGCTTCTTTGGAGAAAACAGTAATGTCGTCAAGATAGACTAGGATGGTCTTGTACATCATGCCTTGAAAGGCCATATCCATAGCCTTTTGAAAGGTTGCTCCAGCATTGGACAAACCGAAAGGCATCTTCTTGTAAGCCATAGTCCCCCATTTTGTGGTGAAAGCTGTTTTATATTGGTCTTCCTCTCTTACTAAAATCTAATTGTAACCAGAATAGCCGTCTAGTAACGAAAATCTCTCTGATCCTAAAACTACTTGGAGTATCTTCTCCATGGAAGGCAAAGGATGACAGTCTTTCAAGGAATCTCTATTCAAGTCACGAAAGTCTACACACAGCCTTATCTCCCCGTTTTTCTTCCTAATCAGCAAAACTCAAAAACAAGAAGATAAGGCTCTTGATTGAAAAATGTGTTAGTAGAAATGAGGGAGAGAACCCCTTTTTATACAAAAACCTAAGGAGTGGTCTAGCTACAAACTAGCAAAGAATATTGCCACCTTTCCCCTTAATTTGCAACAAATTTCAAGGTGTTGAAAGAATAATGATAGGCTTAATAAAAATTTGCAACTAATTCCAATTCCTCACGGGCTCAAGACCAAGTCAAACTTTCCAAAAATGGGTTTGTTAAGAACTTAAAATGAAATTCACCAACGGTCCAAGTCTTAAGTGCTTTCATAGGATTAAAGATATGGCATGTTCCCCTAATACCTTGGCCTCCTAACGGCCTTCTACATGCACTCAAAGTATGTGCTTTATGCACTGCCTTTAATGGCCTAAGGGGGGTGCGTGCCATGTAAGGCCGCACCCTAATAAGTATGAAATTTATCCCATATAATAAACAATTTAACCTTATTTTATATATTACTATTTTTTAATCACCACAAAACAATATTTACGAAATTTAATTTCTGCAAAATGATAAAATTGTATTTTCGCTATTAAGAGAAAATAATAATAATATTTATATTATATACATATATATAGAGAGAGAGAGACTATATATATATATTATCGTAAAATCAAATATAATCATAACCATAAATGCATTTAACGTTGTAAAGTCTTTATAGACTTAACATCAAAGAACACAAAAGAGATGATAATTCTTGCATAGTCCAAATCAATATCCCCTTATCTATGAGCAATATGCTCATGAGTGTACGTAGGTATGTCTACCTACGTTTATTCATGCTCGTATCGATTCATACGTAAGATTGTATCGTGGACTTGCACAAACTATAGTCTCCAAGAGAAAACTTACCTAGACAACCAAACACATAACAACATGTAGGTTTGAACATCCAGTCAAGACTCAAGATACATAACTTAGATCACTTACTGTTACCCACACTAACTTGACTCAACCTAGGTCAAAATAGGATGTGTGTGTGTGTGTGTTTCTCAGTTTAGGCTTTTCTTTTACGTTTACCAGACCAAGTCCTCCTGAGTGATACCTCCCCTCCTTTCTAGAGGGACAACCTGTTCCTGCATCAACTTAGATCACTGCCACAGTAGTTAGATGATCAAAATATAATCATTAATTAACAATAATCAAATTTAATACAAGACAATGCATTATTCTTTTTCTCATCATATTGCATTTAAGATAGACAACACACATAGATGCAAAGATTCATAATTACTAACTTTCCAAACAAATTAACCAATCTAGGTAAATAGTAAGTGGATAGAAACACATGGGCTGTAACACATTTGAAATGAACTTACTGTAGTAATTAAAACATAGTATTTTTCTAAGTATTTAACCATCAATCATATTTATTATCAATACAATAATGCATAATAAACCATTCAAAATGCAATATGAGACTATGTGAGTGTGTGAGTGCATCAATGTTATCCATCCCAAACAGTTCTTGCCAAGTGGCTAGAACATCTCTACCTCAACCATGTTCTCGTCTTCGACAAGTACCTAGATTCATTCACACTCAACTTGACGTCAATAGGTTAGTTCCCCAAAAATCATAGCCAAAGCAAAACAAAATGTACATCCATAATCATAACAATAATATTCAATTATTAAATCAAATTTCAAAATTATGCATTTATAACTTCACGACAGTTACTTTCATACACGTGGGATTTACTCAAAGTGAAAACAATCATAGTAAATGTTCACTAATCTAGAATAATTATATAGTCCATAAAAATGAGATGTGACAAGGTTCCAAATAGGCTTTCCAAGCCTCTGCAAAATCTAGAATAATTATATAGTCCATATATATATATAGCAAATTTGTATTGTGAATATGAGATAGTTTCTATGGTTGGAATTTTACCTAGATAGAATTGTGAATCAATCATTGATTGGTGTTTGTATAGGAAAATTGTATAAGGGGAAAGATAGTGAAAATAGGTTTCAAGTGATATTACTTCGATATATGTATCTTAGTAAAGCGTGTAATAGGTTAACTTTGGGATATGTGATCCATGGAAGAGGTAGAAAACCTTGTATAGAGATTTTTGTCTTTCCCAATCGAGATAGAAGGGTGGGTGAATTTGAGACGAAGAAAACTTTGGCCAAAGTGGTGTAAATAGCCAACATTTACATTTTCTAGTTTCACTGTGTTCCAGTTTTGCATTACTAAGTACGGATGCCATATTTTGATGGTTGTAGCCATAGTATGATAGTACTAGTTAATGTAGGACACAACACCTGCTCAAATTAGGCTTAACTTTGAGGTTACTATACCAATCCCTTCGTTGAAGGGTAGGGCCATTTACTAGTTTGGTAAATGTGCGGGGCACCGTAGTTAGTCCGTGGTTGGAGATAAATTACTTGAGTGATGCTTTCCCTCATGCAGTTGGTGGCTGAGAGTATTAAAGACAAACAAGTATACAAACATGTGTTTCTATTTTTTAGTTAAGCTCTTGAAACTTCTATGTAATTTATGAAAAGTTGTAAAGAATTGAATATTCAATTCCTTTAGTGAGAAAATGTAATTTGGTTATGCAATAGAAGTTTGAAATATGTTTGAAATATGCATTATATTAAAAGTTCGAAGAAATTTTTTTGTTATTCCTGTTATGAATTCACGATTTATTTACTTTCAAGTTAAAACTTAATAAATCTTGGTAGAACAAGTGGCATGCTACAAAATGCATGATTTAGTCATAAATATTAATATCCTTTTGAGTTATATTTAAAATAATGTATTTTATATTATTTAATAATGAATAATAATAAGTGTTTTCTATATTAGAATAAATTAGAGTAATAAATAACTTTGTTATTATTTTAAATACTTCTTGTTTTGATTTAAGTGATTATGTTATATTGAAAATAAATAGATTATATTAATAATACTTATTATATTTAGAAATCTAAATAAAGGAATTAAAAGAATAATAAATCTGTCATGCAAGCGATAGAAATAAATAAGTTTATTTATTCTTTCAAAAGGAAAGAGATTTGGAGTTTTAAATGCCAAATAGGCATGCAAACAGGGGGAAACGAATAGTTTTCAAGAGGGAAGAGCCAAATATACAAAAGAAAAACCCAATTAGTAGAGGATTTTTAATAAAAGAAGGCATGATAGAGAATTCTACACCCACGGTTTTCAACATCAAAAAGGAGAGGATGGTCAATTTATTGAGCAAGAAAAGAGAGAGGAGCCAACGATAGGAGAGGAACAAAGCACAACTACAAAAGTAGAATCGACCCATGTGGCAAGCAATCAAACCAAGTATTTTCTCTAAAATTATGTTGCAAGAATCTGAATGTATATACTATTAAAATAGCGCTTTGCATTTGGTCCTTCTATGATTTTTATGATACTTTGATCGACTTAATTATTGGACCTCTTTTTATGCGATAGTTATCCCTTTCACCAGCTTCTTTTATCTCTGTCACATGTGTTTTACCTACATTCTTTTCCTCTATTTTATGTTTGGATTAGCCTCTCTTTGGTTGGCATTAGCCTGAGTTTCTTTGGTCTATTTTTCTTGCTTGGGCGACCTGATTTGGAGCAACCTGGCTATAGGAACGGCCTGCTAAATGATTAGTCTAAAAAAGGCAGATTCTAAACTTATAAAAAATGCCCAATGATCGTTGTTTTATTTTCCCTGTCGCCAATTTTCAGTCCTCTATGATTTGATTTTGGGGACGGCCTTCTTGTCTAATTAACACTAGATCAAATCTATTATTTTCCCAATTGGCCCGATGATTATTAGTTTGAGAAAACAAAGCTTAATCTAGTCCTTGTTGCAGACTTATTTTTCTATTTCTATTGCTAATTATGTAATATTCTTGGTCAATTCGTATAGCAGAAATTCTTATCTTGTTGCAATAATCTTAAAAGGGTTCTTGTAATCTAAACTATAGCCTGATTTATAAAGACCCTATAGCTTATTATATAAAGTTCCTGTAGTTGTCCTTCTATCTATTGTTATTGTTGTTCAGACTTGATTTTTTCCTATCGCAGTCATTAAAAGTTTGTATTAGACTTGTGTGAATGTACATATCATGTAGCCTGATTTATGCAGCTCCTGTAGCTTCTTAAAACTCTTTAAATAGTTAGAATATGAATCAAAGCAGAGTTAGTGTATTTTTTAGGTTATCATCTATGCTTATTTAATGCTGAAACTAGTCTTAAACTCTTATTTAAAGACTATCTGAATTGTTAAATCATAAACTGATATTGGATTGGAAAGGATTAAAACATTAGATTTTTCAAACCTTTTAGACAACGAATTACAGTTAAAGATTATAACCAGACTATAGACACTATATTTATACTTGCATAAATGGATGAACGAATGATGTTCTTCTTTATTACCTACTCGAAAGTGTACTCTCGTTGGTTGAGCAAACAAAGGAATTAATAAATTGTATTTAGGATAAAGTATGTGTTATTGATTTGAATATGAAATCATAGCTCAAACTTTTTGAAATAAGTGAGCTTATTTACCATATGTATATCTATGCAAATGCCATATTATATATTATTGGCGCCTATTCTATCTAAATTATCTATGCTGCATAAATCGTGAAATAAATAGCAAAACTGAGAAAAGATAGTAATAATAATATTTGAAATAAGTATGCATGAAAACATATTGTTGAAGTGGAGTTGGCATACATTATTATTGATTTTATTGCTTGAATTATGAAACAGTATTGAGTATGAAGTAAAATCATTAGTTTTCTACAATCTATTAAAATCATGGAAATACGAATTGAGAACATAACCAGATTACAAAATCTATATTTGCTTTTAAATGATTTATGATGTTCTTCTTTACTGCTTGTTCGAAAAGTGTGTTTTCTTGATTGATACTTTGGAAAGGGATTAGAAGTGGATATAGGTGATTTTGGGGTTATTTATTTATTGTTTATTTATTTATTTATTTATTGTGAAGAAAGTTGATTCTTAGCTATGTGTGTTTGGGGTGGCTTTTGGGCTAGGATGCCAAATGTGCATTATCAGAGATGGTTTTTCCTCTTTTCAGGAATTGAACATGTAACTATTTTTCTAAGGCTTAGATCTAAGTGAGTAGTCATTGAAAAAGATGAATATTTTGTGTAACAAAACTTATTGATATATATCTCTACCACATCCTGTTGTGAGACAATCTGCATTTCATTATTTAGAATTGCACATTAGACATCAGGTTGCATCGGGTGTTCCCTCCTACCAGTTGTTTCCAGGTAGCTGAACATTTCGTGCAGGCTTGGGTTTCCTTTGTGTCATGAAGGGATCTAGGGAAGCATAATTGCATCATGGTTGGGTGGAAAAGCACCTGAGCCATGTTCCCATCTCTCAGCTCACAGGAGAACCATTTGGGTTCATGTAAATTGGAGAGTGTTTTGATTTATTATACTTGTTGTACATGTTTATTGTAACTTGTAATTAGATGTATTATGGCATGAAATCCAATTGCACTTGTATATTCTTTTATAGTGCTATCACCTGGATTAAGAACATGATTTTGTAAGATTTAATGACTTTTATTGATTCATATTTTTGAGATTTATCTTTTACTCGAGATGTATTTAAGTGGATTATTTTACTTCATGTAACTTTTGTGATGGAATGAGTACTATACATTTGGTATAAGAGCACGGTTCTAGCATTGGGAGCTCTGGGTGTGTGTGTTGCTCAGTTTGATCAAGCATGCGTTGGTCCTTGTGTGTTGGCCTGCTGTGAATATCATGTGCCTTATTTTTACGGGGTTAGATAGACCATGATGATTGTTCTTGAGTATGAATGAACTAGGTTCACTCTTTTAAGAGTTATGCATTAGTATGGGAAAGAGGATGTTGGATCATATGCTTGTCTTATTTTTTTTATAATTGCCTTCTAGTGAATGCTTTCTTGAAATGCATATTGCATTGTTTTATTGAGAACATGATCATGAATATGGATTCATTATGTGGTTATAAGAAAGATAGTATTGCATTGCCTCATTAAAGTTTTAAGGTGAGAAATGATAACCGCTGCTTGTTGGAAAGAATGGTGTTTTGTGATATCTTAGTTTGTAAACTTGATTTTGTCCTAGCTTAAATTTTGGTTGTTGAATGTTTGCTAGTATATAACTATATGACTTTGCATGATGATTGTGATTTCCTTAATCGAAATGCAATCTTTGTTGCTAGGTATCTTGAGTGAGTTTGTGTGGATAGTAGAAATGATTTTATGTTATAGAGGAGTTTGGAGTCTTACAAAACTTGTTTGTTTGGTGTGATTGAGCGTGGTCTCTTACTCGCCCCAATTTTTGTACCAGGCATAGTGTAGCATTGTACTTCCTCTCTAGTGGCTAGAATTAGTCACATAGTTCATGTAATGTGAAACTTTTTGAATTTTGATATTATTCCTTTGAATTTAATAATTTCTCTAATGTTGTAAGGACCAACATTGAAATTTTGTTCTTATTTATGAAAAAGTATAGCCATATGTTGTCACATAGATTTGCACCCAGTGTTGAAGGCTTTTAGGGCTCTAACAATTTAGTGAAACATTGAGATGACCTCCAGATGTGGGACCCTACAAGGAGGTCAAATCTCCAAAGAGAGGTTGATTCCTTTGCTGAATATGAGATTCAGCGATCCTAAGACTAAACCTAATCTATTCACCTGATAGGAAAAGAGGAAGAGGGAGTAAAAAATGAAAATAAAGGGGAGGTGATCCACCAGATTTGAATATGGGAAGGCCCTCAGACAACCATGTATGAATAGAATGGTGGTATCTAACAGAGCCACATACACAAATTATGAACTACTTGCAGAGGTAAGATAAACTAACTGAAATCCAAGAGGAAAGATACATTCACAGATGGAGATCAAGAAGAAAATACACATGACAAAGAGTTATTCATGAGAAGGTAAAAATCTAATTTCTATTATCACAGAGGCACGTTTACAATTGCAAGAGATGTGGTTTTGAAAAACTAAAAGCCAACCATAATACATTACATTTCATGCTTTATATAGCATTTACAAGGAGCGCCATTACCTGCTGTAATGAATGTGCCCATTGCCTGTCACAGATATTTCCTCTTCAGAAGGGACGTCTTATCTACAAGAATTCATTGTAGAAAATATCTGGATCCATCGAGAGCTGGAAGATATTTTGTGCCTTCAAAGTGAGTTGTTGAATCACTCACCTACAACCATAAATACAACAAATATCTACATTTGAGAAACTTGTACAACACTTCAATTTGGCTCCAGATGTGTCTTGTCGACCGAGTCTGCATATCCTTCCTCAGTCGAAAGCCATCTTGATATCCAAATGTGCACATTCATATCATGAAATTTGGATCATATTTTTAAAAGTGAGAATATCCCTCAAAAAGCCCACCAAATGAAAGAGGAAGAAATTCTAAGCACTTTTGCCTTTTGGATCATGTAGAAATTCCTCAAGATAGGGGAGATATCCATGGTCAAAGTTGCGGTCAATAGGCATATGGATATCTACATGTCATCATTTCGTAGCCCCGCAAAAGGAACATGACATCAACTTCAGCGGCCTGTGGGCTATGCGATATCTGGATATGCACCCGTTAATTTTACCTTTGTAGCATAGGGAAACCGTCACCCGCATGGCTATTAATCTTTAATATCCAAGTGCTAACTTAATACTCGAATGTCTCTTGAATACCTTGATGAAGTCATTGGCGTGAAGAAATTTGTCGAAAAGGGGATCCAGATTAGGATATTAACACCGGGTGATATATTAGAGGCGGAATATCTGGATGACGTCATCATCATATGAACTTCTTTAGGGAGGGGGTCTAGATGACGCCATTAGGACATTTGCAAGGGCATGGATATTAAGGAGGATCCAGATATTAGGAAATATCTGGATGATGGCATCATCATATTCTTAAGGGTCTACACTTTCGCAAAGGACCCGGATATTAGTTAAGATCTGGATGTTTAGAAAACATCTGAATATTAACTAAGGTCAGAATATGAAGGAGTTTATCATGATCTTTTCTAAGGTCTAGGATATTAAGATAATATCTGGGATGTTAGCTAAGATCTTGATGACATTATCAGGATATCCATACCAAAAATGACCAAGTATGAAGATGGGAAATCCCTGTGAAGGAAGGCATTTGGAGACTAAGGATTTCTGGGTGTTTTTGGGTTTTTTGCAAGGATTTTCTAGATGAGATTTTAGGGATTTTTTTAAGGATGAACATGAGGATTTGAAGGATTTAAGACCTGTAGGGCTAAAACCCAAGGGATACTTAGGGGATATTTAAGGTGAACCATTTGACTCTGGATGGAGGAAATAGGTCAACATTTTGGCAACCTCTCAGGGATGTTTTCCTGCTAAACAATTAGACCAGTGGCCTTACACATCCATTGGGCATAGAGTTCAAAAGAGGAATGAAAATAGGTCAAGACAACTGAAACCTTCCTCCAAAATATAAAAGTGGGAGAAGCCTGCATTCTCCTAATGACAATGCAACCTGTGCAAAAGCACTTAGGGAAAGGGAAACCTAAAATAGAAATAAACTAAAACAATATGTACAAGATCTCATACTAACCTTAATGGTAGGGTTTGAGATGGATCCCATTAACTAAAATGGGTAGAACTTCACCATCCAGCCTTGAGAGAATGAAGGCATTTGCTTGCTTGCAGCTGATGATGACATAAGGCCCACTCCAAAGTGCATCAAACTTGGTGTGGCCTCCAGGTTTGGCTCAGTCTGCATCCCATTTTAGGACAAGATCACCACTTTTGAAGGTCTAGACCTTGGCCTTCTTGTCAAAATACTTTTTGGTCTGCATCTGATGTTCTTCTAATGTGATCATGGTTGACTGTCTTTGTTCTTCTAATTCAGTTAATGCTGCCATTCTGATAGACCTTGGATCCTCTCCTTCCAACTCTAATTGATGAGCCAGATCTAGTGCAAGAAGCTCTAAGGATATGGGTAATCTAGCCTCTCTTCCATACACCAGAACAAAAGGAGAGTTCCCAATGGCTCTCTTGTATGTGATCCTATCATCCCAAAGAGCTAATTTGATCTTATTGTGCCATTGCCTCTGGCTTGTCTCCATGGTCCTCTTTAGAATCTTGATCAGGTTCTTATTGGTGGACTTAGCCAGTCCATTACCTTGAGGGTAATAATTGGATGAAGTCTTCAAGAACACATTGTACTTAAGAGCCCAATCAACAATCCTAAAACCAATGAATGCTTTTGCATTATCAAAAATAATAGTATGAGGAGCTCTAAACCTTGTCATGATTTCTTCTAAGAAATCCATGATAAATGACTCAGTGGCTTCCTTGAGTGGGACCACTTCAACCCACCTGGTGAAGTAATCCATTGCAGTCAAAACCCACTTATGACCAGCATTGGAAACAAGGTTTATCATGCCAAAGAAGTCTAATCCCCACTGTGAAAAGGGTTTATCAGCTTGAATAGGGTGGAGTGGGAGTGCTTCCAATCTTTTCTTTCCAGCAAAGAGAGCACACTCTTTGCATATTCTTACCCACATATGGGCATCATTGAATAATGTGGGCCAAAAATAGCCTACCTTCATTATTTTTATTGTTGTAGCTCTAGCAGAAAAATGGCCACTAGCTGGGCCATCATGAAACTCACCAAGAACTCTATCAACCTGATCTTCTTCTATGCATCTCAGTAAGACTCCATCCAAGTTTCTCTTAAAGAGGACACCATCTATCAAGGCATAAGGGATAGACTGCAGCCTAAAATGTCTTCTTTTGGTTCTGTCCAGTCCACAGGAATACTCAGCAATGGATAAGAAACTAGCCATATCTATCGTCCAAGAACTCACAACTGATGGCTCAGTTGTAGATCCCTCCTCATTCAAATGGTAAGATGAATTCACCTCACCTACTGATGTTTGAGTCATTTGTTCACACAATCCTCTGCCTCTAATCAACTTAGTGGCTTTGATGATCACATCATACGCCAGGATCTTGGTAACCCATCTGGCTCGTTTCTCACTAATCTCTATCTCCATTATATAATCCCTCACACCAGGATGAGAAACTAAAACTTTAATATGATTATTTTCCAAATATTTGAATTTCTTTAAAGCTCTAACAATGGCTAATACATGCTTATCCATGGGGCTATTTCTGACCTCATAATCCTTCAAGGTCTGACTAAAGAAGGCCAAAGGCTGCTCCAATCCATGTTCATTTTATTGCATCAGCATAGAAAGAATATTGTTCTCTCCTCCATGTGCATAGAGGACAAAGTCCTCATAATTTGGATTTATGAGAGTAGGCACCCAGGCAATCTCTTCCTTGATCTTCCCAAAACCATCCTTCCCCTCCTTAGTCCATCTGAAGACTGCATCTTTCTTAAGCATAAGGGTTAGAGGCTTCACTAAGCCAGCACAATTAGGTATGAACTTCCTAACAAAGTTGATCTACCCTAGAAATGATTGTAAAGCTTTTTTGTGAGCAGGTAACAGAAGAGAAAGTAGGGTGGATGTTCTATCTGGATCTATGGATATCCCATCCTCGGAGACTATGTGGTCCAAAAACTTACCTTGGGCAACAACAAAAATACATTTCTTGGGGTTTAGAGACACCCCATACTCTCTACATCTTTGGAAAACTTTCTCTGGATCCTCCATGTGATTTTCTCCCTTCCTGGAGAAGATTGTGATGTCATCTAGATAAATTAGGATGAACCTATTTATAAATCCTTTAAAGGAAACATCCATTGCCCTTTGAAATGTGGCACCAACATTAGACAAACCAAATGACATTTTTGCATATGTCATGATTCCCCATTTGGTTGTAAAAGTTGTCTTAAATCTATCCTCCTCTCTGACAATGATTTGGTTATATCTAGAGAAGCCATCTAATAATGAAAACCTCTCTGCCCATGCAACTATTTGTAAAATTTGATCCATAGAGGGCAGAGGGTAATGATCCTTCAGAGAAGCCTGATTCAGGTCCTTGAAGTCTACATAGAGCCTAATCTCTTCATTCTTCTTTCTCATAGGTACTAGATTAGCCACCCAAGTAGAATACTTGATATGGAATATAATCCTTGCTTGTATGATCTTAGTAAGTTATTTCCTCATGAGTAGCTCAATTTTTGGATTTATAGGTCGCTGCTTTTGGCGAATTGGCTTGCAATTGGGATCCAAATCAATGGCATGTTGAGCCACATCTGGTTAAATCCTTTAAGATCTTCATATGTCCATGCTAGGATGTCATTTTACTACTGGGCAAGCCTTATGAATTCTTGCTCCTCTACATCACCACATACTTTTCCTAGTAGCAACTCCTTGTTCTGGGCGACGGTTACCTTCTGGTAATCTTCTTTCTTGAAGATCATGTTATTTTTCTCACCCCTGAATTCATCATCATGGCTGAAGATGGCCTCAAGAGTAACTAGACCCTTTGGAAGCTTGTTTGATCTAAGCTGGATGATCTGATCACCATAAGATTCCTGCAACCTAGGCTACACCATGGAGGAAAATTCTACTTCATTCTGAATGAAGCTTAAAATCTACTCATTGCTGTCAAAGACCTGCTAATGGATATCATTATCAAGAACAGAGGACCTGATGACCATTTTCACATGCTGATTAGGACCTTAAAACAAGTCTGTAGGTGGAGAAAATTGAGCTCCCACCGTTGTTAATGTTAGTGTAGGTTTTTATTTTCTAGTTGGGTTATTTATTTTCCTCTTTATTCCTAGGTTTTTCCTACACTTCTATTAATCTCGCTTAGGTTAATAAAGCATGTCTTATTAGGTGAGAAGATTATGAGGTGTCACCTTCCTACATGTGGGCATCCATTAGCTAAATTGGGAAGATACTTTGCTATCTTTAGTCTGATAGATGGTTGCTCCTGATTGGTCAGTGTTGCCACCTCCTTCCTCTCCCTGGTCTATATAAGCATGCTACCTGGCTTGTATTTTGGATCTTTTGCTTTTGCATCCTCTTAATGCTATTTTGCTTCTAGCATTTGCATTACTCTCTTGGAGACTAACTCTGTGTTGCTATTTTGATTTCATATCATTTGCATTTATAGTTTAGATATCTATTCTTTACACTAGTTTTCTAGGTTAATAATCTTTTCAGATTCTAACATGGTATCAGAGCTATTCTATGTGCAAGAGTAGATTTTAGTTTCCATATTTGAGAGATTCGGGGGGGGGGGGGGGTGTGGGATAATAAAGTTTATTACAATTTTTTAAAAAACCCAGTATGCTCTTCTCTTGCATCTTTGGATGATCTGGAGAATCAGAAAAGTTTGACGAAACCATTTTTAATCTCTGGGGTTTGCACATGTGTTTTATGAAATATGGGTAATTGTAGCATTTCTAGTTATACTGGCAGCATTTTCAGCTATTCCAATGCATCCAAGAGGCTTGAGAAAGTCAGTTTTGGCTTTCGTTTCACGGAAATCAGAGATTGTCTAACACAGTTGCAGAACTGGGGTTTTAAGCTCAAATCTGACAACCGACTTGCATATTTTGTGCTTTTAATCAATATTGCAGGTTCCAACATGCCTTTTCCTATCTTAGGGAGTTGATTCAACCTTTGCATGTCATTTTTTGGTTGCTGGGGTCTTTTTTTGTTGCTAAAGGCAACATTTTTACATTGGATCAACATCTTTTGTACATAAGAATGAAAAACACCTTCTAGGTTTTGTTTGCAACATCGAAAAACCATATGGGTATGTTTTAGTTTTTGCACGCAGATTATATATTTTATAGGAACAAACTTAGAAAGCTATAGCAAGACCCCTCTCCGTTGGCAGTTGTAGATTTGAAGACAGTTTTAAAATGCTTCGTTCTTGCTCATACGGACTCCGTTTCCTGAGAATTTTTTTTGAATTTGGTTATTTTTTTCATTCTCTTTGCACTAGTGTAGACATTTCTTGATTTTGACATAGAGAATTTCCAGAAATTACAAATTCTCACCTGTGACACTGCACAGTTCTCGTTTTGGGAACTTTGAAGAAGCATAACTTTCACATACGACCTCGTATTGAGGTGATTCTTTTTTTGAAAGTGCATGATTTTTTTATTAGATTGTAGTGGTGCTTTTAGTTTTGCTTGGCTAAGTTCCAGTACTGTACTTGCAACATACATCCAATTTGTGAGGGTTTTGTAATGCATTGAAATCAAGACCACTTAGTATTTCTTGCTAGTGGCAGTTGTAAATGCACTAATATAAACTGCCAAATCATATTTTCTTGGGGGGGTTCTTTGATTGAGTGAAAAGAGGGGTTTGTCTTGGTTGTGTTCTCTTCTTTTCATCATTTCTTCTCTGCATTTCTTCATCATGGATCAAACAACTATGCCTATCCTAACTCCATACAACTACTTTGAGTGGAAATCACACATGACATTTCACTTAAGGAAAGCTAGATTACATAGGATAACAATGGGACTTGAAACTGAACCTGCTAAAGATGAAGACAAGCCTAAGTGGTTTAACAAATGCGATGAGGAATATGGAACATTGTGTTTGTCTATTTCTCCTGATTTGCTCTTTCACATTGAGTCTTTAAATTCACCAAATGAAATCTGGACAAAGCTAGAAACACTATTTGGCACACAAGATTCAATGAGGGGTCATATGTTGGAAAATGAACTAATTAGTTTAAGTCCAGGCAATTTCAACACAATACATGATTTCTTCACAAAATTGAAACCACTAAGGCTGTAGTTAAAATAATGTGGAATTGAAAAGAAAGATGAACAATTGATTCTCAATATTCTCTCTAAGCTAAGTTCAGAATATTGTGTATTTGTTTCTACCTTCTATGCTACTAAGGGTGCACTTGGTACTCAATTCACCATGCCATGTTTAGATGATTTTGCTATCTCTCTCACTCAGGAATATGATAAGCTAATCCAGATGGGCACTCTTAAGTCCTCTAAGTCACATTCCCTAGCTACCAACCAAGGCACAAAAGAACAGAAAGGACAAAGTAGTAACAACAATAGTAAGGATAAGAAATAGAAAAATAGCAAGGAGAAGAAGGATCAGATAACTGTTGCTTCAAAAGCAACTAATGAGACCCGATCTTTCAAGGGTGACAAGCCTAAGAAAGAAAAGGTCTAATGTGCCTATTGTAAAAGACCTGGTCATGATGAACATAAATGTCTGAAGAAACAAATTGATCACTTAACACACATTCTTGAGAAGAATAATATCAGTGTTCCTGAGTCTATCAAATAGAGTTCTAATGAGGGGTCTAACAAGGCAAAAGAAAACATCAAGGGGAAAGGAAAGAGCAAGGCGCTTGTAGCAGTTTCTTCTTCACCATCCACTTGGGTTCTTGATTTGGGTGCTTCGTACCACATTGCTTCATCAAAGGAAGAACTTGCATCTTTGAAGCCACGTACTATGCTTTCTATTTTGATGGGTGATGACACTCCTGTTGAGGTGTGTGGGAGAGGGTCTGTTGATGTGGGGGATGGCACATTACATGATGTTCTTTGTGTGCCCTCATTATCAACTAATTTCTTGTTAGTATATCAGATCACTCACACAGGTTCAGGCAAGCAGGTTGAGTTCACTCCTGATTCAGTGGAGATTCGTGAGTTGCACAGTGGTTCTACAGTTGTAGTTGGGAGAGCAGATCATTAGTCACGACTCTATCTATTTTCTCACGTTGTTTCTGATCCTCCTTCAGTTGTTTTACTCACTCATTCTGATGATGTGAGTAGATTATGGCATGAGCGGTTTGGACATCTTAACTATTGCTACTTGCGGCAGCTCAACCAACAAAGCATTGTCACAGGGTTGCCTTCAGTTCAGTTTTTAGGTGGTGTTTGCCAAGGTTACATTCTTGGTAAGCATCCTAAGGAAAAGTTTGACAAAGGTAAGGCATGGAGAGCTTCACAAATATTGGAGTTAGTTCACGGTGATTTGGCTGGTCCATTTCAGTATCTTTCTTTCAGTAGGGCTAGATATGTCCTCACATTCATTGATGACTTTTCTTGCTATACTTGGCTGTACTTTCTCAAATAGAAGTCTGAGGTATTTGATCACTTTCAAGACTTCAAGACTTTTGTAGAGAAGCAATCCAGGAAAGCCATCAAAGTTTTGTGCACTGACAATGGTGGTGAGTATGTCAACCATCAGTTTGAGAGGTTTTGTACTTCAAAGGGGATTGATTTGCAGCATCAAGTTCCATACAATCCTTAGTAGAACGGTGTTGCAGAACAAAAGAATAGGTCCTTGAAGGAAATGGCAAACTGTATGATTCACTCCAGATCTTTTGCACCACAGTATTGGGCATAGGCCATTAATTGTGCTTGTTATATCTAGAACCGTGTTCCTTATTGAGCCTTGAAGGGAGTCACTCCTTTTGAAGCTTGGAGTGGTCGAAAACCATCAATTAAGCACTTTCAAGTTATTCATTTTCTTGCATAGGCCCACATTCCTGCAGAGAAACACAAGGCCTTGGATCCGTAGAGTAGACCGTGCATATTTATAGGCTATCCTTATGGTGTGAAGGGTTATCAGTTGCTCCACCCTATTACACATGAGTTGTTCATTGAGAGGAGTGTTCAGTTTGAGGAGGGCTCTTCGAGCTCACTTTCTATCACTTCACCTCCTTCTAGTTTGACATTGGAGTCACTTGGGATACATGACAGATCTTCTAATGAGTTAGATTCACCTGAGCAAGCTTCTTCCTCCACTTCTGATGTAGAGAGCAATTCAGAGGACTCATCTCCTTCCTCTCTAAGTCATCATTTAGAGGTTGATGATTCTCCTCCAGATTTTCCATCTTCTGGTCCACTTTGGGCTAGAAAAACCTTGTAGTTTGTAGGTGATTGGGTTGGGGATTCATCAGACACCAGGTAGACTCATTCATAGTTCCATGATGCTCCATAGGTCTTCATTGCTACTGCCTCAGATCCACAATCTTTTCACGAGACTTCTGGTATTCCTGAGTGGGATACAACTATGTAGGAGGAGTATAGTTCCTTGATGAGGAACCACACTTGGGATCTTGTCCCTCTTCCTAAGGGAAGAAAACTTGTTCAATGTAAGTGGATCTATCAGACAGAATTTGCAGCAGATCGGTTAGTTGACAAGCATAAGGCTTGCTTGATCGCCAAAGATTCTCCTAGGTTCCTGGGATAGACTATTATGAGACTTTTGCACCAGTTGCTAGAATGAATTCCATTAGACTTGTTCTTGCCATTGCTGCAGACAATCGTTGGGAAGTACACCAGATGGATGTGAAGAGTGCCTTTCTTCATGGTGACCTTTAGGAGGAGATCTACATGGAGCAGCCACAGGGGTTCGTTCAAGATTCTTCACTTGTGTGCCATCTTCAAAAGTCTCTCTATGGCCTCAAATAGGCTACTCGAGCCTGGTGTACCAAGATGGACTCCTTCCTTCTATCAGTTGGGTTCACTCGGTGGCATTTTGATCCAAATGTCTATATTTTGTAGCAGGATGATTCACTCCTATTTCTGGTTCTATATGTTGATGACTTACTGATCACAAGGAGTTCTTCATCCACCATTGGGGCTGTCAAAATTGCCCTTCATGACAGGTTTTTGATGACTAACTTGGGCATGTTGCATTACTTTCTCAGGATTGAGATCTTCCATTCTACTTCTGAGATCACCATCACACAGTCCAAGTATGCTCTAGATTTGCTCTCGAGGTTTCATATGGCTGACTGTAAGCCTACTCTGACTCCCTTTCTTTCTGGAGTCAAACTTGAGGCTCAGTGTTCTTCTCCCCTTGTTGATGGCACTTTGTACTGACAGTTTGTTGGGAGTCTCATTTATCTGACTCATATGAGACCTAACATTTCATATGTTGTAGGCATAGTCTCTCGATTCATACAGGAGCCCCATGAGTTGCACTGGAAAGCAACCAAGCGGATCCTTCACTACATGCAGGGTACTCACAGTTTGGGATTCACTATACAGCAGGCATTGATCTTGACTTGGTGGGCTACACAAATTCAGATTGGGCAGGCGATTCTCAGGATCGCAAGTCTACTTCAAGTTACAGCTTCTCACTTGGTTGAGGTCCTTTTTTTTGGTCGAGCAAGAAGCAGTCTGTTATTGCTCTGTCTTCTACTGAGGCCGAGTATTGGGGGGTTGTGAATGCCACCACTGAGGCCATCTAGCTTCAGAATCTTCTCACTAAGTTTGGTATTTAGATCAAACGGCCATCAGTCATATTTTGTGACAACTGGAGTGCCATTTAGATCTCATGGAATCTGGTCTATCATTAGTGGACCAAACACATTGAGGTCCACATGCACTACATCTGGGAGCGCATCCATGGGCACATCATCGACCTTCGCTACTATCTGACTTCTGAGCAGGTTGCTGATATCTTCACCAAACCCTTCACTGAGAGCAAGTTCCTTCATTTGTGAGCTTTGCTGGGGGTGCGGGATGCTTCATCTTCTGGGGGGCTTCTTCCTCTCACTCAGAGTCTTGACTCTCTACTTTGGGGGGGTCTCTTCTCTCTCTATTTGGGGGGGCTTTTCTCTCTTCTGGGGAGGCTTCTTCTCTTTGGGGGGAATTTTATGTACATGAGTACCTCATCAAGCTTGATTTGTTGGGACCCATTTCTACATCCACCTAAGCTTCGCTTAAGGGGGGTGTTAGTGTAGGCTTTTATTTCCTAGTTGGGTTATTTATTTTTCCCTTTATTCCTAGGTTTTTCCTACACTTCTGTTAATCTCACTTTGGTTAATAAAGCATGTCTTATTAGGTGAGAAGATTATGAGGTTTCGCCTTCCTACATGTGAGCATCCATTAGCTATCTTGGGAAGATACTTTGCTATCTTTAGTCCGATATATGGTTTCTCCTTATTGGTCAGTGTTGCCACCTCCTTCCTCTCCCTGGTCTATATAAGCATGCTACTTGGCTTGTATTTTGTATCTTTTTCTTTTGCATCCTCTTAATGCTATTTTGCTTCTAGCATTTGCATTACTCTCTTGGAGACTAACTCTGTGTTGCTATTTTGATTTCGTATCATTTGCATTCATAGTTTAGATATCTATTCTTTGCACCAATTTTCTAGGTTAATAATCTTTTCATATTATAACAGCTAATTGATCAGCATTAGTATTTAATTTCTTTGGGATCACCTGCAGGTTAAGAGCATCAAAACTCTCAAACAGGTCCCAAACTCTATGTCTATAAGCTCTTAGAAGCTATTTTTTTTGTAGCACATCTCTCTCTAACTTGGTTAACCACTAATTCAGCATCACCAAAGATCTCCAGATGCTTGATATTTTCCTTCTCAGCAATCAACATGCCATGAACCAATGGCTCATACTCTGCTACATTATTCGTACAAGAAAAATGCAACCTATGAGCAAAATGCAACTTCTTACCAGTCAGGGAGACTAGAAAAACACTTGCACCAGCTCCATTCTTGCTCTTTGCACCATCAAAAAACATCTTCCATGGGCCGTTGGAGTCATCATTTGGCTTAAGTACAAAAGGGACTGAAGGATCCCCTTCATGGATCATGTAGTTTCCCAAGTCAGTTGCCTCAGTGGTATCATAAGGATCAACATTTTCATGATCCCTTGCCCACTCATCTAAAAATAGTTCAAGGATAGGAAGAGGTGAAGGTCCTACCTCAATAGGTTATGAGTCATGTACTTCCTCAGCCTGAATCATCACATGTGGGTTCAAAAGACTGTGGTCGTAATTCTCCATATGATATTCTAAAATTGGTTCATCCTTTATAGTGAATCATGTACCATATCTGGTCCTCAATAACATATGAGACTAGTCAAAAGAAAGGTAGCCACCTACCTTTGCTGTGAAATCTCTTAACAGACAAATGGTGAAGAAGGGAGGAAGATCAATGACTAAAATGTCTTATTTTAAAGTTGGGTTAGGACATGCATGCAGAGTCAATTTCAATCCCTTGATCACTCCTATAGTCTTCACAGAGGTTCCATCTAACTGTAATACTCTTGATGAAATAGGGGTATACTTGATGCCTAATGCATCTGCTATCTTCTTGGGCATTACTGAAACACTAGCCCCAGAGTCTATCATGTTGTTGTGTACTAAAAATTTTCCAATGATCAAAGACAAGTAGAAAGGAGATGGTTTCTTGACTGTACTTACTTGTCCTTCACTTGGTTGCACTAGGCTAACAGGGGCTTTCTCTTTCTATTTTGATGATGGATTTGATGTTGCTGACTCAACTGATGGGAAGTGCCTCAAGGCATCTTGTAATAGATCCCTCTAAGAAGAAAAGGACATTACTTCCCACATGGAGACATTTATATTTTTTTTTTCATCTATTCCACAATATTTAATGGAATAGTGGTTTCCTTATGCATAGAGGGAATCCATGTTCCTTTCTTGGTTTGATCTGTAGTTCATTCATACACTTTTAAGCTTGGTGGGATTTCTTTTGTAGCAGTGGATTTGCTGCTCTGAATTGGGATTGCGGCACTGGCCACCTTTGCCTTTGGAAAAAGCTCTTTTTGTAACACCACAAGCATGAGACTAGCCTCCAACTGCCTCTTCTTTGACCTAATGTTGTCTGCAATAGGCATAACAACACTGTCCATAGGCTAATTAACATCACAGAAGTCCTTTACAGTCCATAGCATCATACTGGGATTAGGGATAGCTTCATTTGATGTTTCATGATGATTATTTGTTGCCTCTGATAATGATGCCTGATGAGTGTGAAAGTTATGCACCATTAAAGCTCTTTCTTGTGCTCCAAAAGCACAAGTGGACTAATTATGGGGTTGGTTGTAGGGGTAGCACCAATTTGCCTCCTGGGCCAGATTATTTTGAGTAGGGACTAAAGCTCTAACTGGATTGGCAGCTGGTATATGTTGGATAGGCTAAACGGTTTGTAAAGTTTGTGCAGGGTTAGGATTTTTGTATCTATTTTGTTGATAACCCTAGTTCTAGTTCTGATTCCTATTAGGATTATACCCTTGATTCTAATTTTGGTTAGATGGCTACCCTTGGTTATAGTTCTGACAGGGTTTGGGAGTAGTTTGAATAGCTATATTATTCACCTTGTTGGTCAAATTGGACATTAGGGTCTTAAGATCGCTCTCTTCTTGAGAAAGAGAGGATGTTGAAGTTTTATGCTCTAGGATAGGAGCAACAATGGGCTGTGGGGATGAAGAAAGCAGCTCTGGAAAAAGTGGGATAGGAGGCCTGGGAGTAATTTTCCCAGCTTGTATTAAACAATTTTCAACTTTCAAAGTTATCTCATAACCATTTGGTAGGGTCTCAGTACCCATTGATTGCATCATCACAGCAATATCAGAATTTAAAGCTCTTAAAAAGTACAAGAAAGCACCTTGTGGAGATGGCATGAGGGTAGCTAGAATTATCTCCCACGTCCTCTGGATTTTGAAGTTAAAATCTGCCAGCATCTCACTTGGATCCCTCGTGATAGTCGTCAACTGTTCAAGCAATGAAATGTTATCTGCTCTCTCACCAAACTGCTTGTAGAGGGATTCTCCCAGCTCATCCTAGGTATGTATAGAAGTAGGGGTTAAGCTCTGGAACCATTGAAGAGCTCTCCCTTTGAAAGATGAGACCATGAGAAAAAATACAACATCCTCATGTTGTATATGATGAACCGAGCATATGTTAGATATATCTTTGATATGCTTAGTAGGGGTTACAAAACCATCACCTGTGAAGGGTGAAACACTTTTTAGGGCTGCAGTAGGTATGTCATTGTATGCATCCAAACCTAATGGACTTCCTCCATTGAAGGTTACAAAAGGCAAATTCCTTGCCATCCTAAGAATGTTCAGATTTAGTCTAGGGATATGCAAGCTTCTTCTATTATGTTGAAACCTAATAGGAGGGGGTGTAGATTGAGCCCTTGAAAGAGGTAAAGCAGAGCTTCTACCCCTTCTCACAAGAGACCTAGATAACCTAGGCCTTCTCCTTGAAGTAGCAACAGATAATTCAGTGAATTGGAAATTACCTCTTGAAGATGCCTGGGTTTGCACAAGCATAAAAGATGGCACTAATAAGAACCAGTAGCTTATAGAGTCGCCAGGTGCATAAAATTTCTGCCAGAATGCAGAGTACTAAAAAGAACACCAAGTTCTCAGCTTGATCCTTTGATTGCTTATGCTTAGTGTCCCACCAAGCATGCCAGAAAATCACATAGATTTGCACTCAGTGTTGAAGGTTTTTAGGGCTCCAACAATCTAGTGAAACATTGATTTGACCTCCATGTGTGGGACCATATAGGGAGGTCAAATCTCTAGAGAGAGGTTGGTTCCTTTGCAGAATATGAGATTCAGCGATCCTAAGACTAAACCTAATCTATACACCTAGAGGGAAAAGAGGAAGAGGGAGTAAAAACTAAAAATAAAGGGTAGGTGATACACCAGGTTTGAATATGGGAAGGCCCTCAGACAACCATGTATGAATAGAATGATGATATCCAACAGAGCCACATACATAAATCATGAACTACTTACAGAGGTAAGATAAACTAAATGAAATCCAAGAGGAAAGATACATTCATAGATGGAGATTAAGAAGAAAAATACACAAAGCAAAGAGTTATTCATGAGAAGGTAAAAATCTGATTTCTATTATCACAGAGGTACGCTTACAATTGCAAGAGATGTGGTTTTGAAAAACTAAAAGCCAACCATAATACATTACATTTCATGCTTTATATAGCATTTAAAAGGAGTGCCATTACCTACTGTAATGAATGTGCCCATGGCCTGTCAGAGATATTTCCTCTTCAGAAGGGATGTCTTATCTACAAGAATTCATTGCAAAAAATATCTGGATCCGTCGAGCAGCTAGAAGATATTTTGTGCCTTCAATGCGAGCTATTGAATCACTCACCTACAATCATAAATGCAACAAATATCTGCATTTGAGAAACTTTTACAACACTTCAATTCAGCTCCAGATGTGTCTTGTCGGCTGAATCTACATATCCATCCTCAGTCGATAGTCATCCTGGTATTCGGATGTGCATATTCATATCATGAAATTTGGATCATATTTTTAAAGTGAGAATATCCCTCAAAAATCCCACCAAATGAAAGAAGAGGAAATTCTAAGCACTTTTGCCTTTTGGATCAAGTATAAATTCCTCAGGATAAGGGATATATCCATGGTCAAAGTTGTGAAAAAGAATATGGATATCCATGTGTCATCATTTCGCAGTCCTGTAGAAGGAACATGACATCAGATTTAGCAGCCTGTGGGCTATGCGATATCCGGATATGCACCCGTCAAATTTACATTTGTAGCACAGGGAAACCGTCACCCGTATGGATATTAACCTTTAATATCTGGGCACTAACTTAATATCTGGATGCCTCTTGAATATCCTGATGATGTCATCGGCATGAAAAACTTTGTCAAAAAGGGGATCCGGATGACATCATTAGGATATTAACACTGGGGGGATATATCAGAGGTGGAATGTCTAGATGATGTCATCATCATATGAACTTATTTGGGGAGGGGGTTTGGATGACATCATCAGGACATTCACAAGGGCATGGATATTAAGGAGGATCCAAATATCAAGAAATATCTGGATGATATCATCTTCATATTCTTAAGGGTCTACACTTTTACAAAGGACCTAGATATTAGTTAAGATCTGGATGTTTAGAAAACATCTAGATATTAACTAACATCTGAATATGAAGGGGGGTATCATGATCTTTGCTAAGGTCTGAGATATTAAGATAATATTTGAGATGTTAGCTAAGATCTTGATGACGTCATCAGGATATCCATACCAAAAATGACCAAGTATGAAGATGGGAAATCCCTGTGAAGGAAGGCATTTGGAGACTAAGCATTTCTAGGTTTTTTTGGGTTTCTTGCAAGGATTCTCCATATGCGATTTTAGGGATTTTTGCAAGGATGAGCATGAGGACTTGAAGGATTTAAGACTTGTAGGGCTAAAACCCAAGGGATACTCAGGGGATATTCAAGGTGAATCGTTTGACTCTGGATGGAGGGAAATAGGTCAACACCATCAAAATTTGATATTTACTTATCTTGTGACCTTGATGGTCATGTTGGATTTAGTATTGAAATTGCGCACATTTTTATACCTTATTATTGGAATAGATTTTTTTATTTTCTTCAGGATTTATTTATTATTTATTATTGGTGGCTATGCTTGAATGTTTTAAACTGTTGGTCATGTTGTTGGAGTACAGGAGCACTAAGAGGGGGGGTGAATCAGTAGTCTATAAACTTTTAATTTTCAAAACTTAACACACCAGATTTATACAAAGAACCCTATTGAAAATATAGTCACAAAGATGTGCAATTTAGGATATAAAACTTGAACAAGGATGATCAAACAAGTACAACATAATCAACCATCAAGAGGAGACATAACACAAATTTTGATGAGTGGAAAACCCTCATAGGGATAAAAAACCACTTGGAAAAATTGCCTCACTAGCTTAACAAAATCCCACTGATTACAAAGTCTCACTGGCTACAAAATGTATTTAGGAGCACCAACTCCTTATGGAGCACCAACTCCAATAACAAACAAGAGCACCAACTCAAACAAGATCACCAACTCCTTGTGGAGCACCAACCCCAATATCAACAGGAGTACCCACTCCCTGACATAGCCTCACTAGCAAATACAGATGCCTCACTGGCAAAATGTGCCTCACTGGCAATTAGGTGCCTCATTGGAAAATCTAATAATAGAAGAAAATCAATTCAGGGGGTTACCCTGATTCTCTACAATGCAACAACATTTATAACCTCCCCAATGCTCATACAAGCCCTTATGTCTCCTGGTATACAAGTTTGACAATCTCTCTACAAACAAACTCTATCACATGTCTTATGTCTCTCTTATCAGAACCCAAAAAGGTTCACTCTTCAATACAATGCAAATGTTATCCACCTTGCCTCTGCAACAATTGATTTATATGTTTGCAATATGTCCTTTAACTTTTGTATGTCCTCATCTCTGATTCTTCTGCATACAAACCCCCTTCTACCATATCTCTGCAATCTACAACATATCTCTACAACTTAAACTCTCCTTGTGTGTGTTTAGATTGTCCTTCAAGTTCAAGCTCTTCAAAAACTCTGTATTTCTCCTCTATTTCTCACACATGACATATCATCATGAAGGTATATGTCTGTAGGTCACAGTGAACCAAGTCTCTATTGGAAAGAGACACTATATGGACTCATAAATGTTGTCATTGATGGCAACAAAGGTTATCCCACACATCCGCAGGACATGATGAGTCTTTACCGGAAGTCAGATTGAAGAAGTATTGAGGTCCGGTAAGCAAGAGCAGAGCAATCAGTAAGGTCCGACAGACAGGTCTGGATCTCTCAGAAGATGTATCTCCGTAATGTACAGATTTGGGGAAGTCAAGAGGAGTACCTTGACAAATAGAATCCAAGGATTTAGCCTCCGGTGTTGAAAGGATGAGGATATATGAATACTTGAGTGTCGGGTTCCTGATTGACAGTGTGAATAGAGGAAGAACTGTCTGGCAGAACATCAGATATTATTCCGGATGTGTTACTAATGATGGTAAAGGTTCTTAAGGCATAAGTTATGATTGGCTGACATGATTGATAACTTCTACAAGTATATCCTTGATTCGCATTACTTGTTATGTAAGGATTCAGCCGACAGATCAAAGTTTGAGGAAAATATTGACTATTCTAGATGCCGACTAGAAAGATGATGAAATCACTTGTGCAGATATATATACATGATTGATTTGGATGTGAAGGGGTGTGTGGTGTGTTGAGTGGTGCAAAGAAAAGCAGAAGAGCAGAGTAAAGATAGTAGAAGAGGTCTAGAATGTGACAGTACAGCTGCATCAAGAGAGAATAAGAATGAAGTGCAGCAAATCAGTTTATTAAGCTTAACTGGAACTGAACCTCAGCATGTGTGGATGCTTCTCATCAGTTCAAACATTGTGTTATCTTCCTTTCTTGTAGATAGTGTGTCTCTTGTAGGCAGTGAGCCTCTTGTGAGCAGTGTGCTCAGGCAGTGAGCCCTAATTGGCAAGTGCCATATTGTTACTTCTATTCTTCTAATAGAGAATAATATCTTGGGTTAATCACCCCATGGTCTTTCCCTTAACCGGGTTTTCCACATCAAAAATATTGTGTCATGTATATTGGTGTTCTTTTCATTTCATAATTATGTTTGCTCATTTGATTCAATACTGCATTAACTGTAAAGGAAGATCAGAGACCTAGAAGAATTAAGATAATTGATTCACCCCCCCTCTCAGTTATCAACAATTGGTATCAGAGCCAAGTTCCTCTCAACAGAGCCTAACAGCTTGAGGAAGACCTGGGAATTCAAATGGATGCATATGGTATGAAGGAGAAACTTAAGTCTGCCCTAGATGATCTTGAGTAGTCAAATTTTGAAATCAATGAATTGAAGGAAAGACTCAAACATGCTGATGATTTCATAAATGAATTAAAAGAGAAACTGAGTCTCTCTATGAAAAAGAGAAAGGAGCTACTTTAGCAACTGGCAAGACAAGGTGAAGCCAATGATACAAATGGAGATCTGAAGGAGAAAACCAAGTTATGTGAAAAGTTATCAAAAGAAATCATTATGGTAAGACATGAAATGGAATCAGGAGTTATAAAGTTTACCCAAGAGATTGAAGAGAAAAGAAAAACTGAAGATGATCTAAGACAATCTCTCAAGGAAAAATTAGACGATTGCCACAAGATGGATAGAATTATTAGACATCTTGAATCTGATCTTGAAGATGCTAGAGATAATGAAGAAAAACTTGAGGATCAAATTGTCTCTCTTAAAAGGGATCTTCAAACATCAAATGAATATAAAGAGAAATTCAAGATAAGTTCTTCTCAACTTGAAGTTCTTCTTGAAAGGCAAAAGAGGGTAGATGACAAGTATGGTTTGGGATATGAGAAAGGAGAAAGCTTTGGATCCAGTCAGAAGATTTTTGGATCAGAAAATCCAAGGAACAGGCCTAGAAGACCTCCAGTAAGGCAGCCTAATGCTCAAAGATATCCATCCTTCAATGGATACTGCCACAACTGCAATAACTTTGGTCATAGAGCTAATTAGTGTAGAAAGAGAATGAATCATACTAATACATCCTTCTCCAGACAGTGTTTCAACTGTAAAAGGTATGGCCACAAATCTCATGAATGCAGAAATATGCAAATGAACAATTCATTCAATGGTAGATTCTTTGCATGCAATAGAATGGGTCACATGGTTAATCAATGCAGATCAAGAGGATATCAATCAAACATATAAAGAAACATTATTTGCCAAATTTGCAATAGATCCGGTTATATTGCCAAATTCTGTAGAAGCAAGAATCAAGACAAAAGAGGTCTGGCACATCATATTCAGAATCAAGACAAAGGAAAACAAAAAGTGAATGTGGATGAATTTCAAAGTGAAATGAACAAGATTTGGGTGAAGAAAAGTATAGAGAATATAGGGGATGGATCCGCACCAGACTCTGGTGCTGATATTCCTTCCGGAAACTAAAAAGTGAGCTTTGGCTCAGGGGGAGTCTCAAGAAAAAACATTATCCCCCAGCCAGTCAATTGGTGCCGGAATTGGCACAAGGAAAATTACGGATTAAAGGGCTCTCAGAGAAACATCCAAGTAAATTGTGATTAAGATATGAAAGATCCGCAAGAAGTCTTAAACAGGTAGAGGACTAATCTGATTCCTCAGTCATCCGGTGAGAAGTAGGTTTCTCACAGTTAAACCCGACATGATTCAAACTATGGAATCTTGATCTGCGGATAGATCAAATGATTAGTGAAAGGAAGATAGATTATCACTATTCTCCAAGAATAACTTTAAAGTCTGTCTCAGTGATCCGGAAAGGTTATGTCTCCGAATAAGATAAACAAGGAAAACTGGAATGAATTAGGTTGCACATTTATTGCAAGGTGAAAATTAGAGCTTTTCACAAATAAAAGGGTTCATTCGTTCGTCATTTGCTCATTTGCACTCAAGAAGAAAAGAAAAAGGAGCTTTGCGTCAAACTATCTCAACTCTCAAAGATCAGCCATTGAAATCATTTCATCCAACTAATCAAATCCGGCTCTTTCAGCGAACACTTGAAATGAAAAAGGTATTTTTCATCACTGAATATCTCTCTATAAAATCCTTTTGGAAATGGATACTCCGAATATTGTGAAGATCTCTGATAGACCTCGTCCTAAATTTAAGAAGCATCCATATAAATCTCTAGAAGTTGATCCCCTAGGCACCTTTTCAAGCATTCCGCATGGGGTTCTGCATGTAGAAGATGTTAGGGTTTACATTCATGCAAGCATTGAAGAATTTGGCGAATCAAAGTTAATGGATATCTATCACAAGCAGTTAATAAATGATTCTTTTGAGATCAAACCTTAGTATAAAGCCATTCGAGAGAAGCATTTTGCTCAATGCATTCATTTCCCCTGTTTTGAAGAAGATGAATGGGTTCGGTATGTGTTAAGCAGAGTGCATGACAATTTCTTATGGTTGAATAGACCATTTAAAATCACCAAAGATACAATTAGGGCAGTAACCAGTCTACACTCATCCGGTGGGATACTCGTTCTCAAATCTGTCAAGAATCAGACAGTAAGTGATGCAACCGGATCAAAATTTGACAAGAGAGCTATGACAATTGAAGATATCACTGATTCGGATGTCAAATTTGCATCCATGATAATTGGTTACAAGATTTATCACTCCAGTAGGGAGAACTCAGTACTAGGAACTACAGTTTATATAGCCTATCAGATGCTAAAAGAAAATGCTGACTATGATCTGTGTGAATTTCTTCTAACCCAACTTTTGGAAAATTTGCAAAAGATAAAGAAGGACAAGAAGAACTCCTTCAAGTATGGTGGCTTGATACTCTACCTATTCTTTTATTACATGAATGAGCTTCCCGGATCTAGTGGCTGGGTATGGCAGAATGATAGACCAGTAGCTATTCAAATAAGAGATTATATATATGGGCTTGGCAATGCCAAGGCATAGAATACAGCTCTCTGGGGCTATTTCAAAAATTTTTAGAGCATGATGCAAGCAAGAGAGAGAATCCCCAAATCTTTAGTTGAAAAATATAAAGATACAATATGCTTTATGGTAGAAACTAATTAGTGCCTTATGGAGGCAGTGGAACCAAGAATAGTATGGATCATGCCGATGGGGTATGAAGTTGATGAACAAATTGTGGAGCTGCATGTTCAACACATGCTCAGTCAGCCAAAGCATCCAAAGGCAGAAAGATTTGGAACTTTTGAAGAACTAAGTGTGCAAATTCATATAGAGCTAAGGCAACCAGAGATCAAGAGGAAGGTGAGAAAAGAAGTTGAAGAAGTTGCCAAAGGCTTTGGTATCTCAAAAGAGGCACTTGATGCCAACAGGGAAAAGATGGAAAGGGCTGAGGAAGAGAAGAAGAAGGCAGAAAAGAAAAGTGAGGAAAGTGTTTCGGTAAAATCTCCCACCCGGACTAGATCATCAAAGAGATCTGCACCTACCACTGCTAAAAGCTCAAGGACAACAAAACTAGAAGCAAAATCATCTAGAAAAGGAGAGAAAAGAACAAAGACAAAAGCCACAAGAGCTTATGCAAGTCAAAGGGATAAAGAGGAGACTGAGTCTGATGAAGAAGTCAGGAAAATGAAGAAAAAGAAGAAAACATCTGGTGAACCCTCTACCGGTCAAGGTGAAGAAGAAAAGGCAGAAGAATATGTTGAAAAACCCACTCTTCACATTGATGACATAATAAAATCAGTCACTGTGGACGGAAATCTTCAGCCAATGGTTGAATTCTATGATGATTATAGTGAAGCTGATCAGAAGATATTACAAGATGCCACAATCAGGTATCTAAATGTCTACAACAAAGCATTCATTGAAATTATATCTCTGATCCCCAAAAGCTTGGAGAAGGAACTTGAAATAAGGAAGAACAATGCCCAAGCCAAAGATCTAGAAATCTAGGAATAGATAGCTATTCAGCTATATCCTTCAATCAATTCAAAGAAAATGAATATGATCTTCAAAGATTGCAAGGATGAGTTTAGGAGCAAAGCCAGAATGAATCAGCTCATGTTTGGTGAGACTGACAAGGTAGCCAAGGAAATAGAAGAGATCCTCTGGAATGCCTTCAAAAGATTCAATCTTCCTATTATAGAGGACTTGGGTGTTGATCCTTCGGCCACAGGTGTTGAAAAAGAATCCACTGAGCAAATCATGGACAACTATACAGAAAAGGATAAGGACTTGGAATCCTTTGTTCCGGAAAAGGAAGTGCATGAACAAACAAACATCACTCCTCCAGTTTCCCCTGCTGACTCTGGATCCAAAGGAGAAGAGAGAATGGAGGAGAAAGAAACAAAGGTGAAGGAAAACAAAGATAACATTACAAAGGTTGTGGAAGGAGAGAAAGCTCTAAGAGACAGTTCTGTGGCTGCAGAAGAAAAGAAGAATCTGTCTCCGGCAAGAGACATTGTAGAATCGGTCAAGGAATTTTTGACAAAAGAAACTATGGAGATTGATGAACTGGAACTACTAAAAGGGCCATTTGATTTTGACTCTCTATCTCCGGTAAAAACAATGAAGATAGCTTCATTTGCTAATGCAAAGGCCAAAGAAAAACTCCTGAAGTCTCACATGGAAGACTATGAGCTTATAGTAGCTACATCCAGAGTGTTAGAAAAGATTATGCCATCTTTTCAAAAAGATCCCTCAGCCTCCTTATCCGGTAATCTTAAAACTCTAGTAAATAGTGTTAGCACACATTTTGATTCCCTAGAGAAGTCAGCAGAAGATAAGGTCTGGAAGGAATTTTTGACAAAAATATTATCAGAGGTACAAGGGTTAATAACTAATGATAGGAGGAATATGAGTATAGGGATAAAGAGCTTAGAAAATACTCTTAAAGATGGCAGAGAAATGTACAAATTTTGTTTAGCATGGTCCAAAGTAACATTGGACATTAAGAAGAAAGTAAAAGAACAGGAGGACAAACTGACAAATCTATCAAAGAATTTTGATCCTCTCTCATCTTCCATAATAAATCAAGAATGTCAGACTATTGCAGTCTTGAATGAAATCAAGAAGCTAGAGAAGGAAAAGAAAAATAGAATAAGCAGGTTGGGTGAACTTAGAGGGATAATTATCCCCAAGTTAGAGGCCATGCATGAAGCCATAAAAGAAGCTCAGACCACAGCCCGGACCAGTGATCCGACAGATCTAAAAAGGGCAGATGCATTTGCATTCCTATTGAGCGGTCATATATCAATTTTGGACAGAATGAGGCAAAGTTGGGCTACAGAATTCATCCAATTGAAGGCAACTTTTGCAGACATACTTCAGTATATGTAAGTATGCTATATGTATATACTTATGCGGCTAAGTATATTTGAAATTTTGAAAATTTTGGTGTGCGGACCCTACCCTTTGCCATTGATGTCAAAGGGGGAGTGAGGAATAGTGAAAAATGAGGAATCCAACTAAGGGGAAGCTTCAAAAATGTACATAGAGACAGAGCATCAGCTAAGGGGGAGTATAGTGTGACACTTAGTCATTTTTCACTAAGTGTTTCCATCAATGCCAAAGGGGGAGATTGTTGGCAAGAGACACTATATGGACTCATAAATGTTGTCATCGATGGCAACAAAGGTTATCCCACACATCCACAGGACATGATGAGTCTTTACCAGAAGCCAAATTGAAGAAGTATTGAGGTCCGGTAAGCAAGAGCAGAGCACTCAGTAAGGTCCAACAGACAAGTCCGGATCTCTCAGAAGACGTATCTCCATAATGTACAGAATTGGGGAAGTCAAGAGGAGTACCTTGACAAATAGAATCCAAGGATTCAGCCTCCGGTGTTGAATGGATGAGGAGATATGAATACTTGAGTGTCGGGTTCCTGATTGACAGTGTGAACAGAGGAAGAACTGTCTGGCAGAACATCAGACATTATTCCGGATGTGTTACTGATGATGGTAAAGGTTCTTAAGGCATAAGTTATGATTGGCCGACATGATTGATGACTTCTACAAGTATATCTTTGATCCGCATTACTTGGTATGCAAGGATTCAGCCGACAGATCAGAGTTTGAGGAAAATATTGACTATTCTGGATGCCGACTAGAAAGATGATGATTTCACTTGTGCGGATATATATACATGATTGATTTGGATGTGAAGGGGTGTGTGGTGTGTTGAGTGGTGTGAAGAAAAGAAGAAGAGTAGAGTAAAGATAGTAGAAGAGGTCCGGAATGTGACAGTACAACTGCATCAAGAGAGAATAAGAATGAAGTGCAGCAGATCAGTTTATTAAGCTTAACCAGAACTGAACCTCAACATGTGTGGATGCTTCTCATCAGTTTAAACATTGTGTTATCTTCCTTTCTTGTAGATAGTGTGTCTCTTGTAGGCAGTGAGCCTCTTGTGAGCAGTGTGCTCGGGCAGTGAGCCCTAATTGGCAAGTGCCATATTGTTACTTCTATTCTTCTAACAGAGAATAATATCTTGGGTTAATCACCCCATGGTTTTTCCCTTAACCAGGTTTTCCACATCAAAAATATTGTGTCATGTGTATTGGTGTTCTTTCCATTTCATAATTATGTTTGCTCATTTGATTTAATACTGCATTAATTGTAAAGGAAGATCAGAGACCTAGAAGAATTAAGATAACTGATTCATCCCCCCCTCTCAGTTATCAACAGTCTCATCTCCAAATTTATCATATAGAGCAGGATGTCAATTTTCCTGGCCCTTGAATCAGCTTTATAACTATAAGAACAGTTATGGTTTTTTAACCTTCCAACTCCTTGTCAAATTGAATAGATGAACTAGACCATTGGAATTTGAAACAACTTTAAATCTGCATAGTTGTTTGTCTTCTTTGTGCCTTCGTATGTTTTAATGATAACCTTAGATTACCTTTTTAGCACCCAAGAGACTTTGTGAACCGGTCAACAAGGAGAAGAGGCCGGTAGTAGGCACAATATAATAACCCTCGAGGCGGTCACTTTTAAGTGATATGACCCACTATAAAGGGTCAATATTAAATTAGATAAAAAAATGCATTGTGTAATAGACATGCTCCGAAGGATTTACCTTAGTTTGATTAGGGTTTTAGTGCCTTTTAGGGTTTAAACACTTACTTTTAGAGCTTAAAAGATTTTGCAGATTAGATTTTTTAGATCTTTAACAATAGTGACCTTTAACATTATCACTATGAAGTGAGCCAAATTATCTCCTAAAATATGGTCCTTGAAACATGATTCTTTATCATGGCATGGCATCATGCATCTCACTCTCATGTGAACAACATTAGACATTATTATCACCTATGATCCTGAGAACCTGTTAAATCACATTGACTTGAAGAAACACAACATCATGAAGCATTGAAGTAACACAACATCATGAGGCAAAGCATCTAGATGCATAGTATAAACTCCATAAACTCCTCAACACCATCAACATCATAGCAGCAAAGGCAACATCATGTCCTGATGTCTTGCAACATCATATATCATATTCTGCATCTCATCAACATGTCCTGTATCACAGAGTCAACATCATGTCCTGATGTCCTGCAACATCATGAACAACATGAACTATAAGGTGACCTCTCTCTCTGTCTTTGCAAGGATTGTCAACACATCAACATGATATCATCATGATCTAGTCCTCCCATGTTTGATGTCTCTGCATCATAATCATCAGAATCACAACCTGCCATTGAACCCTTTGACATCAATGACAACTATCACAACAATCTCCCCCTTTGTCATTGATGGCAAAACCAAACAAAAACCAAATTGCTCTCTCCCCCTTTGACATAAACTGACAAAGGGATCCAAAACAATCACTCCCCCTAACATTGAATACTATTATATCACCAAACTCCCCCTTTGGAGTAGCCTTCTTCTTTGATTGTACTGGTAAGAATGAATCTTAGTGTGACAAAGGAACTCCAACTCTGCCACTCAGACAAAAATATCAAATGCTCAATCATTCAAAGAAAATACAGAAATTTTCTTTTGCATTAATCAGCTTCACATGAACCTTTGCATCAACATCAAGACCCTTGAAAAATCACTTCACTGCAGTTACCACATTTAGGATAAAAGATCATTTACAAAAACTGTCATAACAACAACTGATCAAACATGAATGAATATCACTGTCTAATGTAAAACAATGTCAACATTATCACTGCAAGTTTGTAAATGTCCTATCATTATACTATTATGAACCTCCTGTATATTTTGCTTAAAAAAAAAATTCTCTACACTCCAAGTGCCTATAACTGTCTTTTTCTAACACAATAGAAATCTTACATCCACAAATTTTGTCCTTAATATAATGGAAACCTAGCATTTATAATCATGCACCAATGTGAAACTATGCAACTCCACTCAATTTTTTAGCATTAGAGATTCTTATATCAGTGCAAGCTTATAAAATGTACAACATTTCATAGATGTTCTAAACATGTTTATCACAATGTCACACTCTTTGAAACTTGTTCACTTTTCAGACGGTCCTACAGTGTTCACAAAGTTGCACTGGAAGCATTGTGAGAACTTGCCAGAGAAATGACTACATAGACAAACTACAATACATTGAATCTCACCAAAAATGATGCAGAGGCAAGGGCAGCTCACAAATGCAAGATTTCATTTACCACTTGATTGTTCACACATTGTCTTGACTGTCCTCTTAGAATGCATTGTTTTAAGACCAGGAAAAGATGACATTTCATGGTTTGAATGCATAAGCTACCCACCAAACCTCCCAACCACCTTGGAACACACTAAAATGACCAGGGGATACTCACCAAACTCACAAAACAACTTAGTAACTTGTTGTTCCTACTGTCCCTTCACAACTAGGTCAACTTTGCTTGTAGCCCTTAGAATAGGGTTTTTGGGGCATAATTTGCAGAATCTAAGACAAACCCATGAATAAATTACCTTTTTGAATACCCAGTAATCCCCTCCACAACATATCTAACATGAAGGGTAGGTTGTTTTGGACCAAAATCCTCAAAAATGGATTGTACCTATTGTTCCTAGGCCTAATTAAGACAACAAATGAAGTATTTTTGGCATAAATTTTATAAAATGACTCAAACCCATGAACTAAAACCTGTTTTTAGTACCCATTATCCCTTTACATAACATATCTTTCATGCAGGTATGATTGTTTTGTAACATAAGGCCTTAAAATGACTAGTAATTCTGGTAATAGGCTTAATTAGGCCACTTTTACAAAGGAGGTGCCTCAAAATCACCAAATTTTTACCCAAACTCAACGAGTAGTCTTTAGTTATGTATTAAAATAGAATAATCCACCATTTTTTTGATCAGGAGCCTCACTTATCTCATCAAATTCAAACATGCAAACTAGAAACCCTCATTCTTCCTAAAAAACAGGAAATTGCAGCAATAAGAACGTTTCAAAACACCAAGAAAACTCATTTTTTTTCTCCACAAGTGAATAAATCATTTGAAGGACTTCACAATATTTCATTCCACCATTTTGTGCCATTTTCCCATGGTTGTGGCACTCAAAAACATAAAATTTCTCTCTAGGACTGTCAAAACCTAGGTGATCGGACTGTTTTTAGATAAATGAGCATAAAATCCACAAAACATGAGACCAGACTATAAACTTATATGAAAAATAAATATAATACAATACTCCATCCAACCATGTATTTTTTAGGGTGCTACAGGGCCATACTAGGCCATACAAGTGCAAAGAATAGCAGAAAATGCAGAAAAACTATGAAAAATAGAGCTAGAACAACAAAAAAAATCATTTTATCTTATTTCCTTCATTCCAAAAGCTTCATGTCCTTCTTCCATGACCTATATATGATATAAAAAATCATGTTTTACAATATATAACTTCACTTCACTCCTCCTCCATCTAGAAAACTCAAAAAGGAAGGCTAAAAATAGCCTCTCCACTAAGGCTACCAAAATAAAAAATACTAAACTTAAGAAAAAACTTAAAGACCCTAGTCCTATGATTACCCCCACTACAAAAATGCCTCAAATAGGCTTTATTACAATAATAAATGGTCTTTTAAGACCTTATTTTATGCAAAACTTAACACTAAAGCCTAGATTTTAATAATTGTCTATTTTTGACAAATGATGCTTCTGCACCATACACCCCAATTTTGAAGTTTTCCAAGTCTCTTGGAAAAAGTACTGCATCTTGTGCTCCTTTGTGTTCTTCATGGCTCTCACTCTTGCCTATAACAGGTTCACTATGTACTTGACTATGACTGTCCTTGACATTCTTCCATTTAGCTTCCCTTGAAACATGCTCTAACTATGTGTACTATTTTGTGGGGTGCTGTTCCACCTTATCACCAAAATCTAATGTCAAATCTCCCCTTACCTCTGTATACAAGCTTTCTCCTACTGCCATCACTTCCCTCTTCTCTTCTTGTTTAGACCATTGTCCAATGCTCATGTTATTTGCATATTTTTCACTGTCAACTGTCCTTTCTTCTCTGCCAGTCTCCTTAACATCTGTAGCAATGTATTTGATGGTCTTTATTAGATCTACACCTACATTTTCCACTATCCAACTAGCATCCCAATCCACTATCTTTCTATCCTCATGATTCACTGTCTCCTCTTTCACTGCCCTACAAGTTTCAACATCACTAGCCTGCCTTACCACAAGACACATGACTGTCCCTATCAATATGCCTTCTTGTACTGCAAACTTGCTCTCCTCTTTCCATAAAAAAACATTCTTCTTCATCTTTGTCTGCACATTGTGTTTTTCCTTCTCATTTGTTGTCCCAACAGCATCAAACTGTGACTTGGCTGCAAATTTCACACTCCCACCTTCCCCATTGCTCACATATTCTTTTCTCCCTATCATGATGATCTCACCTTGCTCTCTTACCTCTTCAACCAATGGAGTTAGAATGAATGGTATCCCATCCTTTTCAATGTTATATGTATTTTGTCTCCCATTATACATTGCTGACCTGTCAAACTACCAAGGCCTTCCAAGTAAAACATGGAAACAACTCATAGGTAGAATATCACAAACAAATTTATCTCTATATTGACCAATTTAAAATTCAACAGTAGCTTGTTCACTCACCAAAATGGTTTGGTTTTCACTAACCCAAGACACTTGATAAGGCTTTGCCATAGGCAGTCTTTGCAAGTTCAATTTGTCCACCATATCACTAGATACCATATTATCAGTGCATCCAGAATCAACTACTACTTTGCATATCTTATTTTTGCATCTGCAGGCTATCCTAAACAAGGCTTTTCTTTGAATTAGCTCTTTCTCCCTGGATGTCTTCAAGAGTTGTATTCTCACCATCAATGATTCACCCACCTCTGGTGAAGCATGGACACTTTCTCTTTCATCTTCCTATACAATTTGGACTCTCTTTTCACCTCTTCTTTCACCTCCACTTGAAGTAGTACCAATCTTGTCAGGGCACTTATAGGCTGGATGACCAAACTCACCACAGTGATAGCACTTTCCCATAAACATATTTGAACCTCTTCCTTGATCTGCATATCTGCCCCTAAAACTTGTTCTTCCACCTCTCCATCCTCCTCTAGACTCAGGTGCTTGTTCTTTACTCTTGTCAGCATCTTCAAAATCTTCTTTGGATTGTCTTGGTGTTGAAAATGTACCTCTACCCCTAGAAGTACTGCCTCTTCCTCTTGTTGCCTTCTCTTGTCTCCTCTTGAGTTTTTCTTCTACCTTATTGCCATTTGAAAACATTGTTCCACTATTTTTGGTGCCAACAAACTGATTTCATCTTGAATGTTATACCTTAGGCCATTTAGATATCTAGCCACTCTTTCTTCCTCATCCTCCTCATGCTTTGTCCTTATACTTAACCTATAAAACTCCTTAGTGTATGCTTGCACATCTAAGTCATTTTGCCTAAGATTTTGTAATCTTTTTAGTAATTGAACATTATAGTCACCAGGAAGGAACTTACCTTCAGTTTTGCCTTTATTCTCTCCCAAGAAGTGATCTTGTTCTTCCCTTGTTTCTGTCTTTCCTCTTGCACAAAGTTCCACCACAGCAAAGCATGTCCTTTTAGTTTGGTTTTAGCCTTCCTCACCTTGTGATCTTCATCTATCTCTTCACTTTCAAAGTAATTTTCCATGGCTCCTATCCAGTCTAAGAGCTCTTCACCATCTAGTTTGCCTCCATACATTGGCAAATCCATTTTGCTATGTCCATCACCTTTCACAACTTTCAAAAACTTTACCATCCTCACATCCTCTAGATCCAACTCTTCTTCTTCACCAGAAGTTTCATCTTCTTCTTTAGACTCACTTTCACTCATGGTGCCTCCAACTTTAGACTTCAATGCAACAATCTCCTTCAAGGCTTCTAGCTCTCTAGCCTGCTAATCAATCTTTCTTGCAACTGAACTTCCTTTAGGAGGCATCTTGACTTCTCAGATTCCACTTTTCTCAAATTGTAACCTTCAACTCTCAAGAGACCTACTTCCTATGCTCTGATACCACCTGGTGGGTAGCTTATCCATTCAAACCATGAAATGGCATCTTTTTCTAGTCTTAAAACAATGCATTCTAAGAGGACAGTCAAGACAATGTGTGAATAGTCAAGTGGTAAATGAAACCTTGCATTTGTGAGCTGCCCCTACGTCTGCATCAAAAAAGGATAACCACTTGCTCAAACACTATCATTGTTCAAACTGATCCAAAACCTTGTCTCTTGTCTCACTGTCAAAACTAGAGATGTTCAAAAGCACAAACATTCATGACCTCATGAAGAACCTTTGTTATTAAACCAATGTTTGCCTACACACTGCTTTCCTTGCCATAGCAAAATGATATAGATCACTGCAATAAGATCCTTAAAATAACTGTCCATAGATATATAGCCCAAAACTTATAAGCATCATCAACAAAAAGTGACTGTCATCATTGTCACAAAACTATTATCACACCAAGATGTAATTTCTCTGTCAATCTGAGGACACTCGTCACTGTCAAGGAAACAAACATATGTGACAACCATAGCAAGGGCAAGAGTAAAAAGATTAACCACCACTGTCAAATAGTCAACAACCATTGTTATAAGTAGATGACTAAAGATGCTAATGTTCACTGAGTAGTCAATATGAGTGAGATCATTTTGTAGACAAACAAAGGTACTGTCAAAATAAAGCATCCATTCCATCACTGTCCTCAAGACTATCCTTATAAGTCAGCTTATCAAGGGCACTTTATTTTGTCAAGGAGCACTTTAACCTGTCCAAATAGCTGCAACCATTGTCATCAACCTAAAAACACCTCAATGTTCATTCCAAACTATTACCTATCTCACCTTGTGAGCAATAAGAAGCATTGATAAAGGCTTTTGACTAAGATCACATGTGAGTACCAACACAACACCACTTGCAAGCATATACCCAGCTTGGGCAAGGACAAAGAGAACTTGCATAATTAAATTACCAAAGATTCATTAGACATCATCATTGCATATGTCATTGTGATAACATGCAAAGCATCCTCTTATCATTGTTAACCTGATGAGGAAAGATTAAGAAAAGATAAAGATGACTATAGACATCTTCATACTTTACAACCTCTTGGTTGATATCTAAGGGGATGGATGATAAAATTGTAAACACCTCCCCCTAACCTCATGCTACTATTTTAATCTGTCATAAATGTTTCTTGTGCAGCATGCACAAGATTAGGTTCAACCTTCTCTAATCCTTGTTTTCTTCTCCAAACTTTCACAATTTCTTCCTTTTGCTCAGTTGTCACTCTTTTGTTATGTCTAGGTGTTTTCTTAAGATCTGTTCTACAAACATATGCTAAATGACCAAAATTATTACACCTGTAACACTTGACATTGTAGTCTAGAACCCAAGAACCATAGTTTCTTCTTAACAGACCATATGGACTTTTATTTTTTGTTCCACACATGATTATATCTTCCATGTAAGCTACAATCTTTTTCCTTGTGGCCTACTTGATTGTATTTGTACCACACAATCTTGTAATTCTAATTTGAAGACTTACTAGAACATTTAGTCTTATTCCACTCTAAACAATAACTTGCTTGAGTTTTACAATTTCTAGCTCTATGACCATAAGCATGACAACAATAGTAATAACCATGAAATTGAGAATAGTTGTACCTTATTGAATGATATTGACTGATAGATGGGGGTCTTGAGGTTCTACTTGTTCTTCTACCTTCATCAATACTTTTATCCTCTGCCTTATCTGCAGGAGCAGCATCATTATGGCCCAAATCTATCTTCTTCCTTGGTCTACTTCTAGCTTTAGAGAATTATCCTTCTTCATAACCTAGACATGTAGTGTCTTTGTGATGCTTTTGCTTGCTCAATATGTCATTCAAACAATCTGTACTCTTTTCAAACAGTAGATTCATGTGCAACTTAGAAGATGCTTCTTCCAATTCCTTTCTCAAAGAGACTATTTATGATTCTAATTTTAGACATTCACTAGTCTTGACTTCAAGATCAGATTTGGTAAAATCAACGACCCTTTTAGCTTCTTCTATGTCAGTTTTTAGACTTATAATCAGTTTATCAGATTCACCAACTTGACTCTTTAAGCTAACAACCTGATTTCTTGCCTCTTCAAACTCTAAAGAAACTTTGGCAAAATCTGAACATACCTTGTCTTTGGAATCTTTTTCTTGTTGAAGTTGGTCTTTTATTCTCTTATTCTCTTTTCTGAGTTGCTCAATTGTATCTAGAGCACACAAGAGTTCACCTTCTAAATCAACCTCACAATCATCTTCATCAAACTCCTGTCCATCTTCATCCACAAAGAGATCTCCTTTTGTGTCATCAATCTCAACAACAAAATCATTTTCTTTATCACACTTTGTGTCAATTTTCAAGGGTGACTCATGCAACAACTCATTACTATACTTTACTGGGGCTTGTTTAACAACTTTTTTCCTGACTACTTTCCTTTCTTTATTTCTTCTACATTTTCCCATGGTACTCCACTATTAGGACCTACCCAAACCTGTTAGACTTCTAGAGGGAACCTATGCTCTGACACCACTTGTTGGAGTATAGGACCACTAAGAGGGGGGTGAATTAGTGGTCTATAAACTTTCAATTTTCAAAACTTAACTCACCAGATTTATACAAAGAACCCTATTGAAAATATAGTCACAAAGATGTACAATTTAGGATATAAAACTTGAACAAGGATGATCAAACAAGTACAACATAGTCAACCATCAAGAGGAGACATAACATATATTTTGATGAGTAGAAAACCCTCATAGGGATAAAAAACCACTCGGGAAAATTGCCTCACTGGCTTAACAAAATCCCACTGATTACAAAGCCTCACTGGCTACAAAATGTATCTAGGAGCACCAACTCCTTATGGAGCACCAACTCCAATATAAATAGGAGTACCCACTCCCTAACATAGCCTCACTGGCAAATACAACTGCCTCATTGGTAAAATGTGTCTCACTGGCAATCAGATGCCTCACTAGCAAATCCAATAATAAAAGAAAATCAATTCAGGGGGTTACCTTGATTCTCTACAATGCAACAACATTTATAACCTCCCCAATGCTCATATAAGCCCTTATGTCTCCTGGTATACAAGTTTGACAACCTCTCTACAAACAAACTCTATCACATGTCTTATGTCTCTCTTATCAGAACCCAAAAAGATTCACTCTTCAATACAATGCAAATGTTATCCACCTTGCCTCTGCAACAATTGATTCATATGTCTGCAATAGATCCTTTAATTTTTGTATGTCCTCATCTCTGATTCTTTTACACACAAACCCCCTTTTTCCATATCTCTACAATCTGCAACATATCTCTGTAACTTAAACTCTCCTTGTGTGTGTTCAGATTGTCATTCAAGTTCAAGCTCTTCAAAAACTCTACATTTCTCATCTATTTCTCACACATGACATATTAGCATGAAGGTATATGTTTGTAGGTCATAGTGAACCAAGTCTCATCTCCAAATTTATCATATAGAGTAAGATGTCAATTTTCCTGGCCCTCGAATTAGTTTTATAATTGTAAGAACAATTAGGGTTTTTTAACCTTCTAACTCACCGTCAAATTGAATAGATGAACTAGACCATTGGAATTTGAAACAAATTTAAATCTGCATCGTTTATTGTCTTCTTCGCGCCTTTCTATGTTTTAATGATAACCTTAGATTACCTTTTTAGCACCCAAGAGACTTTGTGAACCAGTCAACAAGGAGAAGAGGTCAGTAGTAGTCACGATATAATAACACTCGAGGCAGTCACTTTTAAGTGACATGACCCACTATAAAAGGTCAACATTAAATTAGATAAAAAAAATGCATTGTGTAATAGACAGGATCCAAAGGATTTACCTTAGTTTTCTTAGGGTTTTAGTGCCTTTTAGGGTTTAAATACTTACTTTTAGAGCTTGAGAGATTTTGTAGATTAGATTTTTTAGATCTTTAATAACAGTGACCTTTAACATTATCACTGTGAAGTGAGCCAAATTGTCTCCTAAAATATGGTCCTTGAAACATGATTCTTTATCATGGCATGGCATCATGCATCTCACTCTCATGTGAACAACATCAGAGATTATTATCACCTATGATCTTGAGCACCTGTTAAATCACACTAACTTGAAGAAACACAACATGAAGCATTGAAGTAACACAACATTCTGAGGCATAGCATAGATGCATAGTACAAACTCCATAAACTCCTCAACACCATCAACATCATAGCAGCATAGGCAACATCATGCCCTGATGTCCTGCAACATAATAAACAACATGAACTATAAGGTGACCTCTCTCTCTGTCTTTGCAAGGATTGTCAACACATCATCATGATCTAGTCCTCCCATGTTTGATGTCTCTGCATCACAATCATCAAAATCACAACTTGCCACTGAACCCTTTGACATCAATGACATCTATCACAACACATGTATCGTGTTATATTTCCTATCATGTCCATGATGGGCCTCTGATAGGTTGTGTAAGGGAGTAGGATGTGGAGAATATATTGTTTTAAGAGATTTGGTAGATTGAATTCATTAATTGTTGTTAGATGCAATGAATATTGTTTGAAGTGTTGAAGAAGTTCTGAAATGGATTTTTGGTGTCACTATGAATCACTTGAAGTAAGTGGAGATTTTATTTGAAGTTAAAGGTTTATGGGGTGCAAAAGGAATTTTTGATAGAAGAATTGGAAAAAAGTTAATAAAGAATTGATGAATGCTAAAAAAGATTAATATAGAATATATGGAAATAATAAAGGAGTTAGGAAAGGAAAAGTATGAAAATTTATATGAAAATAATCTTCTGGAAAAAGAATTGGTGAAAGTTCAAGAGAAAAATGAAGAATTAGAAGAAGAGTTGAAGTTGTTTGATAAGGTTAAAGAAAAAAGGAATAAAGATTTGCAAGAAAAGTTCAAGAACCTAGAAGGAGAAAATTCAAAATTGAAATATCAAAATGATGAGTTAAAACAATTGTTTGCAACATGCCAAAAAGAAAATGAATGTTGAAATCAAGTTGTCAGTTTGTGAAGTCTCATGTGACATAGATGATTTGTGTTCTTTTGATCAATCATTTGGTATGTTTGCTAAAGTTGCTTTTGCTGAAGAATGTAAAGGATGAAAATGATGATGAATCTGCTAACATAGCTAGTTGTTTTGATGATAATGATGGTTTGAAAATCTTGAAGAAAATTGGTTATATAGGTGAAAGTTTGGGTAAGCAGGGAAAAAGAATCAAAGAGCCCATTGAGTCAGTTGTGGGGACTAAGTATGAAGGTCTCGGGTATCGAGGTAAAGGAAAAGAAAAGACAAATGTTTTTGCAAGTACTAAGAAGTCATTTCAAGAAAAGGAGATTTTACATTGTTCCCATTGTGATAGAGGACATAAAAGAGAAAATTGTTGGAATTTACGTCCTTGCAAAATTTGTGGTTTGAAAAATCATAGTGAAAAGACATGTTGGAATAGAGAGTTGAAAATGAATCTATGACAAGTTGTTGGAAAATGAATTGTGGTTGGATAAATGTATTTGATTGGCAAAAGATCACAGGTGTGTTTAGAATGTTTTATAGACATAAGTCTTCTCATGTTGAGAAAAAGGAAAAATAATTGAACAACATAAACAAAACAACCAAATATAGTGAACAACCAAGTGCAGAGAATAGTAAAGAGATTGAAGAAATTGAATTACTTTAGCATTGTACAGAAGCACAGGGAAGACAAGGAAGAGCTTTTCCAGAAATTTTGAATTGTAGATCAAGTTGAAGATAAAGTTTGGTTGCAAGTAATAAAAGAGGAAATAGATTCCATTGATAGGAATGATATGAGGAGTTGTTTGTACAATTGTTGGATATGACCTAGTTGGTGTACCTTGGAAGATTTGTTTTGATGTCTTTAATCTCGACCAGTGTTTGTTTGGAGCACTAATCTTTTGATATTATATTGTTTTACCATGAGGTTGCATGTGCATTATGAGGATTGATTCATGTTTTTATGAGTCTATGATGAATTGATTTTGCCTCATTTGGTGTACATTAAAGAAGCGATTGTTATGAACTTATGCTAGAATGAATGTAATTGAGTGGTAGTTGTAGCATGTGTGGGATTATATACATTGAATTGGTAGTTGTGCCATGTGAATTGATTGATTGATTATATCCTTGGATTTCATTGATAGACACAATGTTAAAAGTGAAATAAAGACGTTGTTCTATATAGGGTTGAGTAGGACCAATAGTTTTGTGGATGGTACGACACGGGAGGATGTAAAGGGCATTAGTAAAGATGCCTTGTTTAATTTGATGATACCTTGATGATACTTTGATTGATACAAGTGGTATACTTCTATTATTTTCATAGGTGTGTGATAAGACATCAGAACGATGTCTCTTCCTAGTGGGGAAGGATGTCACATCTCATTTTTATGGACTATATAATTATTCTAGATTAGTGAACATTTACTATGATTGTTTTCACTTTGAGTAAATCCCACGTGTATGAAAGTAAATGTTGTGAAGTTATAAATGCATAATTTTGAAAGTTGATTTAATAATTGAATATTATTGCTACGATTATGGATGTACATTTTGTTTTGCCTCAGCTATGATTTTTGGGGAAATAACCTATTGACATCAAGTTGAGTGTGAATGACTGCAGGTACTCGTCAAAGACGAGAACATGGTTGAGGTAGAGATGTTCTAGCTACCACTTGGCAAGAACTGTTTGGGATGGATAACCTTGATGCAGTCACACACTTACATAGTCTCATATTGCATTTTGAATGGTTTATTACACATTATTGTATGGATAATAAATATGATTCATGGTTAGATACTTAGAAAAAAATTGTGTTTTAATTGCTACAATAAGTTCATTTCAAATGCATGATTTAGTCATAAATAATAATGTCCTTTTCAGTTATATTTAAAATGATGTATTTTATATTATTTAATAATGAATAATAATAAGTGTTTTCTATATTTAAAAAATTAGAGTAATAAATACCTTTGTTATTATTTTAAATACTTCTTGTTTTGATTTAAGTGATTATGTTATATTGAAAATAAATAAATTATATTAATAATACTTATTATATTTAGAAATCTAAATAAAGGAACTAAAAGAATAATAAATTTGTCATGCAAGCGATAGAAATAAGGAAGTTTATTTATTCTTTCAAAAGGAAAGAGATATGGAGTTTTAAATGCCAGATAGGAATGCAAAAAGGAGGAAACAGATAGTTTTCAAGAGGGAAGAGCCAAATATACAAAAGAAAAACCCAATGCCAAGATTAGCAGAGGATTTTTAGTAAAAGAAGGCACAGTAGAGAATTCTACACCCACGGTTTTCAACAGTAAAAAGGAGAGGATTGTCAGTTTACTGAGCAAGAAAAGAGAGAGGAGCCAGCAATAGGAGAGGAAGAAAGCACAGCTACAGAAGTAGAATCAACCCCTGTCGCAAGCAATCAAACTAGGTATTTTCTCTAAAATTATGTTGCAAGAATCTAAATGTGTATATTATTAAAATAGTGCTTTGCATCTGGTCCTTCTCTGATTTTTATGATACTTTGATCAACTTAATTATTGGACCCCTTTTTATGCGATAGTTATCCCTGTCACTAGCTTCTTTTATCTCTGTCACCTGCGTTTTACCTACATTCTTTTCCTCTGTTTTATGCTTGGATCAGCCTCTCTTTGGTTGGTGTCAGCCTAAGTTTCTTTGACCTATTTTTCTTGCTTGGGTGACTTGATTTGGGGGGGCCTAGCTGTAGGAACAACCTACTAAATGATTAGCCTAAAAAAGGTAGATTCTGAACTTATAAAAAAATTTCCCTGTGGTCGTTTTATTTTCCCTGTCACTAGTTTTCAATCCTCTATGATTTGATTTTGGGAATGGCCTTCTTGTCTAATTAACACTAGATCAAATCTATTCTTTTCCCAATCAACCTGATGATTATTAGTCTGAGAAAACAAAGCTTAATCTAGTCCTTGTCACAGACTTGTTTTTCTATTTCTATTGTTGATTATGTAACATTAGTAGTCAATTCGTATAGCAGAAATTCTTATCCTATTGCAACACTCTTAAAAGGGTTCCTGTAATCTAAACTGTAGCCTAATTTATAAAGACCCTGTAGTTTATTATATAAAGTTCCTATAGTTGTCCTTCTATATATTGTTATTGTTGTTCAGACCTGATTTGTTCCTGTCACAGTCATTAAAATTCTGTATTAGACTTGTGTGAATGTACAGATCATGTAGCTTGATTTATGATTTTCTTGTAGCTTCTTAAAACTCTTTAAATAGTTAGAATATGAATCAGAGCAGAGTTAGTGTATTTTTCAAATTATCATCTATGTTTATTTAATGTTGAAACTAGTCTTAAACTCTTATTTAAAGACTCTCTGAATTGTTAAATCATAAACTGATATTGGATTGGAAAGGGTTAAAACATTAGATTTTTCAAACCTTTTAGACAACGAATTACAATTAAAGATTATAACCAGAGTATAGACACTATATTTATACTTGCATAAATGGATGAACAAATGATGTTCTTCTTTAGTACCTGCTTGAAAGTGTACTCTCGTTGGTTGATCAAACAAAGGAATTAATAAATTGTATTTAGGATAAAGTATGTGTTATTGACTTGAATATGAAATCATAGCTCAAACATTTTGAAATCAGTGAGCTTATTTACCATATGTATATCTATGTGAATGCCATCTTATATATTACTGGCGCCTATTCTATCTAAATTATCTATGTCGCATAAATCATGAAATAGATAGCAAAACTAAGAAAGATAGTAATAATAATATTTGAAAAAAGTATGCATGAAAACATATTGTTGAAGTGGAGTTGGCATACATTATTATTGATTTTATTGCTTGAATTATGAAACAGTATTGAGTATGAAGTAAAATCATTAGTTTTCTACAATCTATTAAAATCATGGAAATACGAATTGAGAATATAACCAGATTACAAAATCTATATTGCTTTTAAATGATTTATGATGTTCTTCTTTACTGCTTGTTTGAAAAGGGTGTTTTCTTGATTGATACTTTGGGAAGGGATTAGAAGTAGTTATAGGTGATTTTGGGGTTATTTATTTATTTATTTATTGTGAAGAAAGTTGATTTTTAGCTATGTGTGTTTGGGGTGGCTTTTGGTCTAGGATGGCGAATGTGGATTATCAGAGATGGCTTTTCCTCTTTTCAGGAATTGAACCTATAACTATTTTTCTAAGGCTTAGATCTAAGTGAGCAGTCATTGAAAAAGATGAATATTTTGTCTAGCAAAACGTTATTGATATATATCTCTGCCACATCCTGTTTTGAGACAATCTGCATTTCATTATTTAGAATTGCATATTAGACATCAGGTTGCATCAAGTGTTCCCTCTTGCCAATTTTTTCTAGGTAGCTAGACATTTTGTGCAGGGTTGGGTTTCCTTCATGTCATGAAGGGATCCAGGGAAGCGTAATTACATCATGGTTAGGTGGAAAAGCGTCTGAGCAATGTTCCCATCTCTCAGCTCGCGAGAGAACCATTTGGGTTCGTGGCGACTAGAGAGTGTTTTGATTTATTATACTTGTTGTACATGTTTATTGTAACTTGTAATTGGATGTATTATGGCATGAAAGCCAATTGGACTTGTATATTCTTTTATAGTGCTATCACCTGGATTAAGCACGTGATTTTGTAAGATTTAATGACTTTTATTGATTCATATTTTTGAGATTTATATTTTACTTGAGATGTTGTATTTAAGTGGATTCTTTTACTTTGTGTAACTTTTATGATGGAATGAGTAATTTACAAACTTGTTACTTTGGAAAGGACAAAATGGTTGGATTTCATAATCCAAGATGACATGCTATTTAGAGGGAGCCAGTTGTGCATTCTAAGGAGTTCCATGAGAGAGAACCTGATTAAGGAGAAGCATAGTGGGGGATTAGATAGACACTTTGGTCAAGATAAGATCATTACTATTGTTAGTGAACACTATTATTGGCTACAATTGCAACAAGATGTGAGAAAATTTGTGTAGATTTGTAGAGTGTGTCATATGGCAAAAGGAACAAGTCAGAATATAGGGCTATATCAGCCATTACCTATACCAGAGAGGCCATGGGATGATATTAGTATGGATTTTGTTCTTGGTTTACCAAGGACACAGAGAGGACATGATTCCATTTTTGTGGTGGTGGATAGATTCTCAAAGATGGCACATTTTATTCATTGTAAGAACACTAATGATGATGTTCATATTGGAGAGTTATTTTTTAGAGAGGTGGTAATACTACACGGTCTACCTAAGAGCATAGTTTTAGATCGAGATACCAAGTTTGTTGGTTATTTCTGGAGGACATTGTGGAAGAAGTTGAAGACAGATTTGAAGTTTAGTTATACACACCATCCACAGACTGATGGACAGACAAAAGTGGTGAATAGGAGTTTGGGTAACTTGCTATGATGTTTAGTAGGAGATAAGCCCAAGGGATGGGACTTGATTTTACCACATGCAAAATTTGTTTATAAAAATTTTGTCAATAGGAGCACATGTAAATCACTATTCTAGATTATTTATGGGAGTAGTCCAAGAAATGCTTTAGAGTTAAGGAATATGGACAAGGGAGAAAAGACAAGTACTAAATCCAAAGGCTTTGCAGAACACTTGATTAATCTGCATGAAGAGGTGAGAAAATAGGTTGTTACGAAGCAAGTTATTTCAGGATCTTTGGAACATGGTATGGACATCCATCAAAGCATAAAAGATATGGGAATTTTGTTAGATGTTGTAGTTGCAACTACCCTCAGAGACATGTATACAAAGTGTGGAAACATAGACAAGGCATGTGAATTGTTTGGCATGATGCCTCAAAGAAATGTCACCTCATGGAATGCAATGATTGCAAGATATGAACAAAATGGATTTTTTGATAAGGCTTTAGAAACTTCCAAGCAAATGTAATTGGTGGGTGTAAAGCCAAATTCCAAAACCTTAGAAATGGTATCTTTGGACCACAGTATAGACATCCATCAAAGCATAAAGGATATAGGAATTTTGTCAAATGTTGTAGTTGCAACTACCCCGCGACACATGTATGTAAAGTGTGGAAGCAAATACAAGGAACTTGAATTGTTTGACACAATGCCTCAAAGAAATGTTGTCTCATAGAATGCAATGATTGCAAGATATGCATGAAATAGATTTTCATAAGGCTTTAGAAACTTTATGCAAATGCACAAAATAAACTTTCAACCAAATGCAATTGGCATGTCTAAAACCAAATTGCACAACCTTATCCAACATCCTCCTTGCCTATACCAAAATGAGATCTGGGGGACATGGTGTGGACAACCATCAAAGCATAAAGGATATATGAATTTTGTCACATGTTGTATTTGTAGCTGCCCTTGTAGACATGTATGAAAAGTGTGGAAGCATAGACAAGGCACGTGAACTGTTTGACATGACGCCTCAAAGAAATGCACCATCTCATGGAATGCAATGATTGCAAGATATGCACAAAATGGATTATTTGAAAATGATTTATTAACTTTCAAGAAAATGCAATTGGCACGTGTAAAACCAAATTCTTGTAATGATAATTGATCATCATATTAAATATTTAATGTAAACTATCATATACATAATTTCATGAACATAACATCTAGTCTATATATAAAGCCATATAAGCATGTCCAAATAAAGCCATACAAGCATATACAAAAATATACCTTAGTAACATACAAAAGTACGTATACAAAACCATCCAGACATACAAAATATGTCCCAAAATCTAGTTTCTTATGAACTGCTATGAAATAATCAGCAGCCCTTGCTTGGCCATGAATATGGAGAGCCAATTAGTGACTCATCCTCTCTCTCCTGTTGAGTAGACCTCCTCGACATAGATTTTTACAACTCCACTTGTTAATACAATAAAAAAATATACACATTAATATAGAAAACATGAAATATATAATATCACATAAGTAATCGATCACTTACCGCTAGTTGATGATCCTTCTTGATCATCTTTTCTCTATCTTTATCTGTAGTTGGATGGGTTGCAGTTGTGACCTCCTCTGAGAAGCATCAAGAAGCAAAATTGACTAAACATAAATATCATTTATGTATTGTTGGCCTATTTTGTTTTATAGCCAAATAGTCCAAATCCTTAAACCCTAAGTGTTTTCCTTCCCCTTAAACCCTAGGTTTTACGATCATCTTCCTTTGTGTTATAATTCATCATTGATTGTCTAGCCTAGGTTGCCAGCCACTTAAGTTACAACCTCAATCCCTTTATGTCATGAATTGACCAGCCCCGAGTCCTAAGGTTTACCTTTTATCACCCGTCAGCATCATTTCTTAAGCCTTAAGTCCTCCCGGGCCTGAGGGTGCCATATGATAGTATCTCGCAAGCTCGCAGACTGCCTAAGCTGACATCACATTCCTTCTACGCAGCTGCGAAATGAAGACAAGTGTAAATTGCATCGCGACCTATGGCCATAGGATCATTGATTCAGATTCAACGGTGGAGATTGCGCCAAGTGTTGAAGGACAAGATTGAAACAGTGGGGCCACAGTATTGAAAATCGAATGGTAGCACAGTATCACAGGTGAATCTTGTTTGCAAGAAAGATTCTATGCACGATCGTGAGATGTTGACACATGGCATGCTGACACCTTCTCTTCTGGATCTTTCAACTGGGCCCTTATACACCAACAACTATTAAAAGAAGACGTCTCACCTGCACACTTAGTGCCACGTATGTTAGGTCAGCAAGCCTCAACATAGGATTAAAATAAAAGTGTTATGTAGTGTGAATCGGAGCTGTCGATCTTATAACCATTTGTTCATCCAACAGCTCCTCTTTAAATTCATATCTTTTAAATGTTCTAGTGGCGCCAAGCATCTGTTCAAGTTGGTGAGTTCTGTAGGCAAAATTTATGAGAGATGGCTCGACTCTTCAATGTGAAGGGACTTCAGTGGCTCAGTGGCAGATATTTCTATGGTCGGCGATGACTTCTGGGCTCTCTTCTTCAATGCTCTATCTTCTCTTGCATGTGGGAAGCCATTCCTAGGGTCGCAGGTCTACTAGAGGCATGGGTTATGTCCCCATCACCGTTTGTTCTTGGCTCTGCATTAATGACTGCATTGGTGTTCTTGGATCCCTTGGACCTATCTTAGTACCCTCTGCACAAGAGTTTGATCTATAAAAGTATTGTAATCTTCAGTAAAAAGGAGGAGTTAGTAATTTCTAGGTTGTTATGCTGCCAAATTCCTTGTGGTCGTACCTCTTAGTGCAATTGTAGGATTATCAGAATTTGACTCATCGTGCCTTTAGCTTGGCCTCTGTTGTCTTCTGGTTAATCCACCCATGAATGTAATTGGCTATACTATGTCTTTTCCTACTATAAGTTACTTTGCATTGTAATGGTTTCTGACCTTCATGATCAATATATGCACAATATCTCGCCTCTCTTATGCTCTGATTTCTATATTTTAATTGAAGTTGTGATCTATTTTGTGAGTAAAATAGCTCCTCAATAGGTTAGGTCTTCATCCCAAAGCCTCAATCAGTCTTATAAGTCTGTGTGAACCTCCCTTTGTGATTGAGATCATTGTTGTGTCTTTTCTAGGATCACCATTGCCTATTAAATCTGGTGCATCACCTCTATTTCCTTTCAGTTTCTTCCTAACCCTTTTCCCTTGTAGTATTAGCACTAGGTTTAGATAGTTTTCTCTAAGCATTAGGCTTAGAATGAGTAACCAACCTTCTCTGGAGGTCTGATCTCAAAGCGCAAGGTCCCACACCTTGAGATCATTCCCATTGTGTCATTAGAATGCTTGGACTCTCTCCAAGCTGGGTGCAATTCTATGTGACAATAGTTCCTGGCACGCCTAGTGGGACCCTCTGCTCTGAGTAAGAGTTGGACTAAGGATTTTGGTGTTGTTCTTGGTTCACTTTCTACTATGAAAGCATTCATAAGGTGCCTGGCGACTTTGCTGATCCAGTTCCTACACAACAAATCAACATTTCATCCCTAGAGTGTAGACAAGGTCATCTTTTAGAGGTAATTTCCAATTCAAAGAACTTTCATTTACTAAGTCTAGAAGAAGAAGTAGACTATCTCGATCCCCTGTGAGAGTGAGTAGAAGTAATAATTCATACCATTCAAGAGCTCAATCTACTCCTCTAGTCAATTTCCTAGTTAGGTTTCATTATTCAAGAAGAACCCTACGTATACCAGTGATTAACCTGAATATACCTAATATTTCTAGAAATCTCTCATTTGTTGCTTTTAATTGGGGTAGCCCTCTAGACCTATCATAGTATGATAACATCCCTACCTCAACCTTAAAGGATAACCCATTCTTTACTGGTGAAGACTCTACTACTCATGCTGAGCACATTCAAGATGTTGTTAGTGTCTGCTCTGTCCACAATGTCACTGCTGATAATGTGGCTATGAGATTGCTAGCTTCTTCATTCAAAGGCAAGGCCTTACAATGGTATAGGGGTCTTCAATCCAACTCTATACACAACTAGGATGATTTGGGCACTAAATTGTGCCAACACTTTGAAGACAAGAGTGATCATTTGTCACTTATGGAACAATTAGCTACAATTAAGAGAGCTCCACGTGAATATATGGTGGATTTCAACTATAGATTTTAGAAGACATGGGACAAGATCCCCTTGTTAGTGATGCCCTGTCCAAACACAACATTTATTTACTACCTAAGGTCTTTGAATCCTGATATTGCTATCATGATTCAGTCCATGGGTGGGACTGTATTACCTGATGCCTATGACATAGCAATAAGGGTAGAAAATTGACTAATTTAGGTAGGAAAGATTGCTCCAAGGCCACCCATGCCTATATTCTAGAGGCCCCTGTAATACAGCTCATTGTGGAAACAATCACCGTTGTCTCTTATGTTGCTCCTCTAAGCACACCTTTAGTTGACCTACCAGAAGATAAAGATGCCAGAATAAGGATGTTGACTAATCAATTGGCACTAGAAAGGAGGAAAAATGCACAATCAAATAGGCCCTATCTACCCTTCAACCAAACATATCAACCCTTCAATCAGGGTTATCAACAACACAGGCTAGCATACCAAGGTAACATGCAAAGGCAAGGGCAACCTAGTTATATTAGACTGTTAAATGTTGTTAATTTTAATGTAGCAAGCATCTTAGGGCCCCTTGTGCCAATTCAAAACAACTTAGCCCAAGACAGTGACTAGTTTTATCCTTGCAATCAGCCACATGACCAACATTTGTGTCAAAATGGACAGTTCAGTCATGCTCTAATAGTACAAGAGCAACCAACAATTTCATAGCAACAAGTTAACACCGATCAAGGGATGGTTAGAGGTCAAGAACAGATGCAGGACAATACTACCTTGATGAATTAGACTCCTAATGAATACCATGGTATGGGTCAGGGTGCTGGTCCAGTCGCACTCAATACAAGATCAAAAAGAAGAGCTACTGAAGACACATCAATGCCTACAATTGTCCATGCTCCTATACCTAATGTATCCCCAATAGTTATAGCAAAGGAGAAAGTGCCTAAAATTCCTTCAAGGAGAACATATCAGACAATTGAAAAGGAAGATTCAATACCAATTGTACAACCCCAATCCAATCAACAGCCAAAAAGTGATCCAGTTGTCACTAAAGTGTCACAACAAGGTAATCAGATACCTTTTAGTATTGTGGATCAGATGAAGAAGACAAATCTAAGTGTTAGTATGTGGGATTCTTTGCTAATTCTAGCCCAAAGGAATCTTCTTCAAGAGGCCCTAACAGAATTCATTCAGCCTGCTGCAGAAACAACAAAAGAAAAGACAACTATCCCAACAAACCTATGGTAGCCCAAGGAGGAAGTAAGTACAAACAAAACTAGTAAGCCCCCTCCATTTTATGTTTCCCTAATCATAGGTGATAAATTGTTGCATAACTGTATGATAGATTCTAGGGTGGGTACCTCTGTCATGCCTAAAAATATTGCTGATAGGTTGGGTATAGAGTATGAGCCTGTGAACAAGGGTGTAGTTCAATTAGATGGCATTGTTGTTAAGACAATAGGTATTATTAAAGGTTTGTAACTCACTCTACATGCATGTCTTGGCTGCTCTGTTTCACAAGATATCCCAGTCATAGATCTCCCTGCATACTTTGGCATATGTTTATCTAGGGACTTCACTGTCAAAATAGGTGGGTACTTATGTTCTGATTGGTCCCACATGTTGTTTAGAACTAGATATGGCACCAAAGTGACCATTAGGGTTGAGCTTGTTGCAAATGACCATATAGAACCCTACTCTCCTAACCCAAACAACATGAATTGCACAATACATGAGTTGGAAGGGGATGATAGAAGCAGGCATGAGGCTACAACTCCTATGGAAGAGATACCTGATATACTACTAGAATATGAATGGGCTAATTGTTGTTAGTTTGACACTCCTGAATGCATAGAGGAAATGGGACTGGGTACTTATTGTATCCATGAGGAGGATGCCATTATCCCCAATATTGAAAAGGAAATATCAAACCCAATTGAGATATGGAAGATGCACTTTGATGGCTCCAGAAGCAAAAATGGAGTAGGTGCTGGGGTTGTACTGATTTCACCCCAAAAGGAAAGTTATTTCGATTCATTCAGATTGCAATTTAGTTGTACTAATAATGTAGATGAATATGAAGCCTTGATTCAGGGTATACAACTAGCACAAAAAAGAGGAATACAAATTTTACCAGTATTTGGCGACAGTGAACTGGTTGTCCACCAAATCAGAAAACTAAGTGCTTCAAAGAATGACTTGCTAAGGTCATACAAACACAGGGTCTGGGACCTTATTGAAGACTTTGATGCTTTCAATATTTAGGCAGTTCCTAGACAAAGAAACAAGGATGTTGATAGGTTAGCTACAGTTGGTGCCCAGTTTGATATTGCTCGGAATGTCAAACACGTTTTAGATTAGCCTGTTGTGCCTGACAATGTGATGAGCTGGCAAGTGTTTGAAAGCGACCAGCAAATTATGAATTTCTTGCAAGATGAGGCTGAGTTGCTACCAAAAATTAGTCAACAGTGCAAGAGCAATATGGTGACCAGGTGATCCAGCTAAAGACCAACAAGTTGCCCAGAGGGCTGATCACTTTAGAGAGCATATTTGGTGTTGATGATCAACAAAAGAAAGAAAAAATGAACATGACAACTAGAAAATGGGACTATGAAGAAGTGGAGATTGCACATGGTAGATTCCTAAAACATGGCAAGGTATGTGGTCAAGCTGAGAGGCGAGGCTTCATTGAGCTTTGAAATGAATTTAAAGTAGTGATAACTTTAAGAAACCCTCTTGAAAAAGATATAAAATCCTAGTGAAACTTCCATTATTTTTGGAAAAAATATTAATTTCTATTGGTGAATCTTTCTTTTTTTTGAAAAAAATATTCAATTTTATTGGCAAATTTTTTAAATCACTAGAAATTTGTAGAAAATCTTGGCAAATCTTGAAAAAAAATAGGAAAATGCATTAATTACCATGGCAAATCCTTCCTAAAAAATAAATTGAATTCCTATGGAAAAGTAAAAGCTTGAAGGTGACAGTGATTGACTAGTTTAAGGTGTAGTGCTTATGTCTATAATTCCTTAATTCCTTAATATTTTAAATCAAACATTGAATATTTTAAATTGGCCCTAAATTATTTTTCACCACCATTGATTTTATTTATAATCTAATGGTTTGGGTTCTATACTACGGACCAAAATGTACCCACGGAGCTCCAATGCCCATGGGGCCCGAAATTGCATTTGGGAGGTTGATCTTAATGGAGATCAATGGGCCAAATGCAATTTTGGGCCCCATGGGCATGGAGCTCTATGGGTACATTTTGGCCCATGGAATTTAATCCTAGCTGTTAGATTTTAAATTGAGATCAACGGCCCAAATACAATTTTAGGCTCGATGGACATTGGAGCTCCATGGGTACATTTTAACCCATGGAATACAACCGCAGTTGATAAATTATAAATAAAATCAATGATGGTGATTAAAAATTGGTGATTTGGCCCTAAAGTAACCAATAATTATATAATATTATTGGCGAATTAATTTATTTTCTACTAAAACTTATAAAATTTAGCTGAATCTGATCTAATTAGGTATCGAATATTGTGGCAAATTTTTAAGTTTAAAATTTTAATAAAATAAATATTCTGGCGATTTAACTAGGACTACAATAAAATTTTGTAAAAGTGTGGCAATTTAGGTGACCTTATAGCTTGTGCTATTAGCCAAATTTTGAATCCCCAATTTCAACTATTAGCCAATTGGCAAATATTAGCCACTAAAAAATCACTGATTTAAGGACTTGATAGCTTGGGATTATAGAGATTTAAGATGCTTTGATCCTAGTTTAATCCAACATACTATTGATCTAGACCCTAATGCAAAACAAGTTCGCCAAAAGCAAAGCCCTGTTAATCCCAGAATTGAGCCATTAATGAGAAAAGAGCTATCCAAGCTGTAGACACCCAAATTTGTCCATGTCTTGCAACACCTAGTCAAAAACATTATCCTAGATATCATGTAACATTTTGTCTAAATTCCATCATAATCCCACTTTCCAATTAATTAAATAAATTTTATTTATTTAATTAATTTCTTCATCATATCCCAATCTTATCCTAATCATCTTTCCAGTTAATTAAATAAATTTTATTTATTTAATTAATTTGTCTTATCATTTATCTTCACCTTTCATCATAAGCCGACATGTGTGCATCTTTTATTTGAAACATGTGTGGTACTACAACTTTCATTTAATATCTTTCACATGTAGTACTTTTTATGTACACAATCACACATGTGCCTTATTCTTTTCTTTCCACTTGTCATCGACATATTCACCTATGATTATCAATTCATCTCAACCATTTCCATAGCCACCAAATCTCCACCATTGATTGATTTTGGTTGAGGTCTATATAAACACCCTCTCATTCTTCATATCACATCTCATCATATACCGTCTACATTATCATCCTGAGCATATTGATCATTTTAGCATCCATTAAGCATATTATCACTATCATCCATCCATCATGGCAGCTTTGATCTTCATAATTGTTCATTGTTGAGAAGCAATCCACATCACAAACAAGGAATCATACAATCTAGGTGATATTGTTTCTGAATTGCATGCTTTTGGCTTCACTTGGATTTGATTCTTTGATGGTGGTAGGTTTAGGTTTTCATTTACATGCTTGATCTTATTGACCTAATTTTTACCTATCCACATTCTAGCATGCCCGGTGGGACTCACGTCCTTGATTAACTTTGTTTTTTGAAGTTGTTTTTGTGAAGTTTAGATTTTTCAGAGCGCTTACGGCAATTTGCAGTCGCTTTTGAGAAAAAACCAATCACTTTTAGCATCTCTGCATCACTTTTGAGCTAAAATTTGCTACTTTCAGCTTTTCTACATCGATTTGAGCTAACAGAGATCGCTTTCAGCCAACATTGAATTGCTTTTGATCGGCAATTGGTCACTTTCGGCTGTTACAGTCGCTTTCTATAATTTGGGGTTTTCTGTTAACATTTGGCTTTTTTGCAAGGTGTTTTTGTAGGATTTTTACTGATCAATCAAGGGTTTATTTCTATTTTGAATGTCTCTGATCATCATATTATCATTTGCCAATCAATTTGATTAGGGTTTTCATTTTAATCAAGCTAACACCCTTGGTTTTGCAAGATCTTATCAAGTTATAATTCTACGGTTTTCAATTGATCAATATGTGGTCGCAAGGTATCTATCTGATCATATTTCATCCACTAGATTTGTCATTCTAGGGTTTGCAATCTCTAATAGTCAATTTTTTTCATAACCCTAACCCTAGTTTTGCAGAAACAGGGATTTTTCACACATCTGGCAGATTCGAGTCGCTTCTGAGCAGTAACAGGTCACTTCTAGTTTTTCAACATCGCTTCTGAGCGGTAATTGATTACTTCTAGTAGAATTTAGATCACTTATAATCAACAGTTGTGTTGGTGCCTGCTACTAGTTCAGGTTTCAAACATTTGAATCCGCAGGCATTTTTCATTCAAACCCATAAAATTTTCTAAGTCTATCGACCTTCACATTTTTATGCATGTATCTTTGTATATGGCCACTTGTATGTGTCTTTGTATGTACAAGTGCAGATGTACATTGGCGGACCTGAAGATAAATTCAATCGGCTTCAGAAAAGTGAAAAAATTAGTTGTATACATCTTTGTATGCATATCGGGTTTGTATGTGTCATTCAGATACAATTCCGGGTGTGAAAATGTTGATGTACATCAAAGATTCCATCACAGATTCCTGATACATTCTGCTGTTGTATCAAGAAGATTGCATGTATATTTTACATGTATGTTTGAGATACAATGGGTAGATACAACGCTAGACTTCAAAGTGGATTCAAATCTGGTTAAATAGTAGTCGGGCCCATAGGTATATGCAAAGGGGGTTATATGTGACATACAATCGGACATAAAAGTAAAGATACAAATGAAATATGTAAAGTGGATGCGGCTGAAAAGTAAACTGCATTTGTGAGAAGGGTGAAATCTTCCATTGTATATTGGGGTTGTATGTTCCCAATATACAATCAGACATACAACAGGGAGATACAAAGAAATATACAAGGCGGGAGCGGTCAAAGTCAAAGTGTTCAAAAACCTGGTTGGGCCCACGCAGTTGTATGTCCTATGGGTTGTATGTATGTGCGATATACAATGCAATGTGCAAAAGCGCAGATACAAGCCGGACGTGAAAGAAGAATATGTTATGGCGGATAAGTGGCTGGGGTCCGTGGGTTGTATATTGCACATTGTATGTGCAATATACAAGGAGATATACAAATGGAATGTACAAGGCCAGACCCGATAGCGATTGTAATTTGTTTCATAATGATTTGGGGTCCACCCTTGTATGTTGTGATTGTATGTATATACAATTGCACATATAATTTCAAAAGCAAATGGAGATACAATGGATCATTGATGAATGGGCCAATGCTTAGCGATAGTGATCCAATGGCAGGTTGCCACGTGTCTAAGGTGCTTATATGTATATGCATTTGTATATACAAAGATTTGAATATGCAAAGGGCGAAAAGGTAAAAAGGGTTGTATAAGTGCATGAGGTTTTTTTATGCTGTGAAAAGTCAAAGGAGAGAAAGCTGCCTGTGTGGCACGATTTCATTGGCTGTGGACTTTTCAGCATGATTTGAAGCCGCAGATCTTGACAAGAGGAAATGAATCGATGACCTACTTTAAATTTTCATGAAAGGTGGAATTTCTGTGTGTTCGCGGCTGCATTCCAGATAGAAGAAACTTCATAAACATGCAAACCACTGCTGCATTTCCAGAAGCTATAGGTAGGTTGGCCATTAATAGCAAGGTGCAGAGGTATGGTTGATGAATGGACGGGCCAGCTACCATTTTTAATGAAAAATCTCCAGGTGGCGGCACATCCCCCAATCTCACCTACTCTTCCTTCTTCTGCCTAGAGCATTGAATGTTTTAGGCGCCATTCTGATGGTGCGATGTATCTGATAGCATTTTGAAAAGACCATGTAATTAATTGCTGAGTACATGTTCTGGGTATATCAAAACTGTGTTACTCATTTTTCAGGTGGTGGAAGACTTGGGAAATTTTTGGAGAAATGATGAAAATAGAGCTTTTCTAGGTTGTTCTATCTCATTTTGTCAGTTTATGAGTTGGATTTGAATGCACGTTGCACATATGTTTAGTTTCATGTCATTTTTATATGAAAAATGCTTCATGGCATGTGTTTAGCTTGTTTGTCTCCATTGTTGTATGCATCGCTTCTTCTGAATCTAGTTGCTAAGGGTTCCTCAGATTCTAGAATATAGACTTTCTGTATTGCATGTTTGATCTGTGACTTCCATTCAAGGAGTGGATTAAACTGTTTTAGGTTAAGTATGAAGAAGAATGTATGTCAACTGGGATATTTGTGTAGAGATAGCTAAATACTCATTCTTGGGTGGTGTTTGTAAGGTAAATACCAATCCAGCCCCTTGAAACTTGAATGCCAGTGCAAATCATTCACTTGTATACGTCTAGTTGATTCCTTGCCCTGAGATAGGCACTGGTCTTCTCTTGTGTAGTAGTTACAATCCAAAACCCTTGTCTTGCATCCAAAATATCAAAACAAATCATTTCAAAACTTCAAACCTGTTAGTTTGTAGGATTAGAAATAGGACCCCTACATACTCTCATTCCTAACTAGTTAGATATGTCCAAGAACACTGCCAACCTTGTGATTTATCCCACAAATCTTGGTCCATACATGAGAGTATTCTACCTATTGTTGTAAAGCTAAATATTTCTATTGGGTGAGTCAAAGTTAAATCTTTAGCTATAGGGATACCCCCTTGGTGCAGAAGAACCAGAAGTGAAGGGGAGGTAGCTCACGCAACCTCCTATATTTGTTGGCCAAATCTGCTTATGCATTGGAACTGGCAAACCTTTGCTGATTCAGAGAGAAAGATCCAACAAAGTGGCAACTCCGCTGGGGAGTCAAATAATTTAAAGGCTGGAAAATCTAGTTTCCAGTGAAGTTGTTGCAGCAAGACCAAGGAAGAACCATGTGGTGTTCTTCTGGTGTGATGAATCAATAAAACAATAGTGCCTTGTTGATATTCTATCCTCTCTGTGAGAGGTAGCGACTCTGTTGATTGAACCTATCCAAAGCTGCAACATATTTCTAGGTATTCCATCTTTTCACTTGAAATGATTCAAATAGAGCAACAGTCCTGGTTGTGCTCTCAAAGAAGACCATTTTTTATTGAAAGATATCAATCTCTTAATTTCACAGGAATAAGTGGTTACCCAAATGTTATTCCCAATAAGATTAGAAAATGTTTGCTGAAATACAGTGGATCAAATTCTGAGTCTACAAACAAACATCTGTAAATTTTTTGTAATTTTATAGAAGATTATGAGGTAGAGGCTGAAGATGTAGTAATGAGACTTTTTGTTTAGTCATTAGAGGATGATGCTAGGGTCTGGTTTTCAGACCTGCCTGTGTGTTCAGTTTCTTCATGGGTAGATTTGGAAATTGCATTCCTAGAGCAGTTTGGTGAAAGATTTGATTTGGCCTCATTGATCATACATTTCATGAATATTCAAAAGGAGGATGAGGAATTGGTTCTAGCTTTTAATTTAAGATTTATTAAGTTGCTCAAGCAGATTCCTGAATATATGAGACCCAATGATGCATTGTGCTTGGCAATTTATTTGGCTGCATTTGATGAAGAAATGAGTTATTTATTAAAGATAAAGAACCAGCTACACTTCACTAGGCCTACAAATTTGCTATGGATATTGAAAATAATTAGAAATATGGAATGCTAGTAGGTTTCATGACTGCAAGCTTTTAAAATAGTTTTCAAAGTGAATATATTTCTGTTGTTCCAGTTTGCTCATTGAGAGATGATTCTGTAGAAGCAAATATATTTCAGAACAATGGGTGCAGTCATGATGTGATGCATGAAGATGTTGTCAAAAATGTTGGCACATCCTATAATGGTGAAGACAAAGATTGTTATCAGCCTCTAGAACAGAAGCCTGCAGATGCAAAATGCATTTCAAATGATGAAATGAAAGATATACATGAGGTTGTGTCCTATAGCAATAGGCATATCCCAGTTATTCATGATTATTTGTACAAGGCGGATATGCAGATCTTCACTCTGAATACAGAAGATGTTGATTCAAGGGATGGCAGGGAATGTGTTGATGACTGTCAGCATTCAGACTCGCGTGTCAACCTTTCAGATGATGAAATATATATGGATGCTGAGTATGAGTGCTTCCTTGAAGATTATGACCACCTCTACGATGCAGAGGTTGAAAAATTTGCTTTTGATCATCAGTGCATTGGTGAAGAGGAAAATCAAAGCTACTATTTAGATGTGAATGGACAAATTACAGTTGTGTGTGCTCATACAGTTGGGGATAGTGTTGGTTGCAGGGGTGACTATGAAGCTTTCTGTTGGTTTTTTCCCAGACTGGATGCTTATTCCCAGATTTCCCAAAAAGGTAGCCATCAGTGATCAACAGGATCTCTGGGCCAGGGGCCAACAGTGTAGGAGATAGACTCTATATTTTATCTCCTCTTCTTCTTCAGGCTCTGCAAGACCTAGGGGGGTATTCCCTACTCAACATCCATGAGGATATGCATACAAGGCTGGGATGCTGACAGAAAGTAGATAAGTCCTCCTGTAAGTAGACCAAAACTGAAAGATAAGAGCAAAGGGGCTAGCTTTGGGCCTATTTGCAGTTGTAGACAGAGGACTGAGGATCCTAAAACTAATTCTAATGTCCTAATGGTTGTTTTAGATTTTGATTTGGATTTTAAGTTTGGATGCAAAGCTGGACATGGTTGTAACACAAAAACAAAGCAAGATTGGTGCCTATCCAGGGCCTAGAGTCAGTAGGCATACACCTGTGAATGATCAACATGAACAGCTAAAACTGGATTTCAGGGGGATATATGTGATACCTGCCTTGCAAATATCTCCCAATACAGAGTGTTAAGTTATCTCTACTTATGGCATCCCTACTGCAGTATACCCTTCCCAATGTTCAACCTGAAAACAGTTTAATCTACCCCTTGAGCAGAAGTTAAAAGATCAGACATTCAACATAGGAATTCTATGCTCTAGAATCTAAACATTACCCAAATATCCAGATTCAGAAGAAGAATACATGCAATACTGGAGACAGAATTAACACAACACATGCTAAGATAGCATTTCTCATATAAGATTAATCATGAAATCAGTGGGTTCATGCCAAAAACATACAACAAGAGATACATAAACTCACAGGTTAAGCTGTACAGAGCAACCAGATCAGCTTGTTTTGAATTACAGAGCCAAAAATCTTCAACTTTCAACAACCACAAATGAGTAACACTTCCTGCTTATAACAGCCAGGTAGTGTACCACAGCAATTAATTACATGGTTGACCAAAAATCCCGCCAGATACACAGTATCAGCAAAATGGCGCTCAACGCATTACCAGATTGGCACCCAAACATGAATGCAGCAGGTAGGGGAGGAGACAGGAAGAAACCTCGAGCCCTGCGCCACTGTCCGTCGATGTACACCTTCAATCGGGTACCAGATCCGCCCATACCTCTGCAACCTTCGCCATTAATGGCGCACCAACCCGCGGCCTTGGGAAAAACATCTAGCAGTCGATCGCAAACACTTCCCGCCAAGATTCATCATCATGATATTTGAAAATATGCAGGATATCAATTATCCCACATGCACCCCGCGATGACCTCTTCAACACTTTATATACTAGGCCACGAGCATATATAATGTCGATGCTTTTGCTCCTGACGACACTAGTATAAGACTTCATCATCATCCTCCAACAGCATGATATCCTGTCGCTTGAAATATCACCCTGACGTCAGCATCATATCGCAATATAACCTGCATGATAATCGCCTTCATCGGCACAACCTGATCCATCGGAGGAACATCCTCCTGCTGAGCCTATACCAAAAGTCTGGCCGATGAACATCTTGATGACGTCACCGTCATATCCTGCTGACGTCATCATCATATCTGCCTACTGCGCACCTCATCATATCCGGATGACGTCATCATCATGTTTGCAAATATCGGGGGATCTCCACAAAATGATCAGTGTTAGAAATATGACCCCCCCGGACCTTGATGACGTCATCATCATATCGACATCAGGATGATATTCGGAAGATAACCGGATATTTGGAAATATCATCCTGATGCACAAATATCATGTTGCACTGTAGCTCCACTATAAGATCGGGGCGATAGATGAATATGATGATGCTTGAAAAGATCACCCCCCACTAGATAATGCACGAAGCCGGCAGGAGGATATCTCCTTGATATCAGCATCATCATGACGCTGGAACAAACATACATCCGGGTGATATTCAAAAATGAAAATATCACCCCCTCCTTCGGAAATATCATGATGCAGATAGGCAGAGAAATAGATATCACCCTGACATAAGAATGACGTCAGCATCATCAGGATGATAAAACAACGAACATGAAGTGATACAACAACATCAGGATGATATTGACTAAGATCATCCTGACGTTCAAAATATGATGACCCCAGTGAATATCGGGTCACACTTAGAACTCTTCAGCAACATCATCAGGATGATCATAACCAAGATCACCCGATGATAAAAATATCACCCCGGTGAAATATCATGCAGGCAGAAAATATGATGACCCCCGCAAGCAACATGGTGATAACTGGAAATATGATGATGATGATGACGACCCTTAAGAAAAAACAAGTCAGGTCGAACAACTCAGAGAATAATCCCTTCAGAAGATCGGGGTGACATCATCATCATAAAAGGGCAAGGTGATAATTGGAAGATCACCGGATACTTGAAAAATCACCCCCGCAAGCAAATCAGGGCACACTGTAGCTCGCCAGCAGGATCAGGATGATATCCAGACATCACCCGATATTGAAATATGATGATCCTGATGAGAAACCGGTCGACAGAGAACATGATGATGCTGACCACCATCGAAGAAAATATGATGATGATGACCTCCTCCTCAGGAAAATATGATGCTGCAGCTGAACAATGCCGAGGAGGTCCAACACTTAGGAAAATGGACAAGAAGATATAGGGTTCAAATGAAGAAACCCCCTAAACATGAAAAATCACCCCTCAGGTCAAAAAGAGTGCTAACACTTTCAATGAGGGGTTGCACTCTAAGTTCTTTGTGCCTTCTCTTGAGACATTCCAGGTGGACCTTAATGATAAAATTGCTGAGCACAATGATGATGGATATCTGAATGTTTATAAAAAATAATATGATTATGGGATGTTGCTTGTGCCTGAATACTGCTTGTTCAATACAGAGGAGCTCTTATTTTTTGAAGAAAGGTAAAATTTAGATATAGATTCATTTGTTTTCTATGAGCTTTTTATCTTTTCTGATCTGGAGGCATCAGGTGATGAAAATAATCTACGGTCATCCATACCAGAAATAGATCAAGGGTACTATAGATTTGTTGAGGAAGTAAGAGCTGAAATTGGCAACAGCACAGTTAACAATGAGATTGAATGTTTCCATGGGTGTTGCAGACGGTTAAATATTTTCAAGCTTCATTTGAAGAAATCGAAAGAAAATCAAGTGTTTGATAAAGGGAAATTTTGGTTTTTCCTTTTTGGTGGCCCTGGACCGCCAAGTAATCTTCAAAAATGTAATTTGTGATGTAGGATTGTGCGGCGTTCGACTCTGTTGCCCAATCGATAAGGCACGGTTTGCATCCCAGAGATCTGGAGTTCCTGCCATGCCTATAAGAGGCATGCATCCCCAGATAGAGCCAATGCTGGTGCCTGCGGCTGGTTCAAATTTTGAGCATTTGAATCTGTAGGCATTTTTCATTCAAACCCATAAAATTTTCTAAGTCTATCGGCCTTCACATTTTTATGCATGTATCTTTGTATATGGCCGCTTGTATGTGTCTTTGTATGTACAAGTGCAGATGTATATTGGCAGACCTAAAGGTAAATTCAATCGGCTTTAGAAAAGTGAAAAAATCAGTTGTATGCATCTTTGTATGCATATCGGGTTTGTATGTGTCATTCAAATACAATTCCAGGTGTGAAAATGTCGATGTACATCGAAGATTCCCAGTATATTTTGTTGTTGTATCAAGAAGATTGCATGTATGTTTGAGATACAATGGGTAGATACAATGCCGGACTTCAAAGTGGATTCAAATATGGTTAAATGGTGGTCAGGCCCACAGGTATATGCAAAGGGGGTTGTATGCGACATATAATCAGACATACAAGTAAAGATACAAATGAAATATGCAAAGTGGATGGAGCCAAAAAGTAAACTGCATTTGTGAGAAGGGTGAAATCCGCCATTGTATATTGGGGTTGTATGTTCTCGATATACAATCAGACATACAACAGGCAAATACAAAGAAATATACAAGGCGGGAGCGGTCAAAGTCAAAGTGTTCAAAAACCTGGTGGGGCCAGCGCAGTTGTATGTCCCGTGGGTTGTATGTATGTGTGATATACAATGCAATGTACAAAAGTGCAGATACAACTCAGACGTGAAAGAAGAATATGTTATGGCGGATAAGTGCCTGGGGTCCGTGGGTTGTATATTGCACATTGTATGTGCAATATACAAGGAGATATACAAATGGAATATACAAGGCCAGACCCGATAGTGATTGCAATTTGTTTCATAATGATTTGGGGTCTGCCCTTGTATGTTGTGATTGTATGTATATACAATTGCACATACAATTTCAAAAGCAAATGGAGATACAATGGATCGTCGATGAAGAGGCCAATGCTTAATGATAGTGATCCAATGGCAAGCTGCCACGTGTCCAAGGTGCTTGTATGTATATGCATTTGTATATACAAAGATTTGAATATGCAAAGGGCGAAAAGGTAAAAAGGGTTATATAAGTGCATGAGGTATTTTTACGCTGTGAAAAGTCAAAGGAGAGAAAGTTGCCTGCGTGGTGCAATTTCATTGGTTGTGGACTTTTCAGCATGATTTGAAGCCGCAGATCTTGGCGGGCGGAAATGAATCGACAACCTGTTTCCAATTTTCATGAAAGGAGGAATTTTAGTGTGTTTGCAGCTACATTCCAGATAGAAGAAACTTTAGAAACACTCAAACCACTGCTGTGTTTCTAGAAGCCGTGGGTAGGTTGGCCATTAATGGCAAGGTGCAGAGGTATGGTCAATGAATGGACGGGCCACCTACCATTTTTAATGAAAAATCTCCAGGCGGCGGCACATCCCCCAATCTCACCTGCTCTTCCTTCTTCTTTTGCCTCGAGCATTGAATATTTTAGGCACCATTCTGATGGTGTATCTGGCAACATTTTGAAAAGACCATGTAATTAATTGCTAAGTACACGTTCTGGGTATATCAGAACCGTGTTACTCATTTTTCAGGTGGTGGAAGACTTGGGAAATTTTTGGAGAAATAATGAAAATAGAGCTTTTCTGGGCTGTTCTGTCTCATTTTGTGAGTTTATGAGTTGCATTTGAATGCACGTTGCGCATATGTTCAGTTTCATGTCATTTTTATATGAAAAATGCTTCATGGCATGTGTTTAGCTTGTTTGTCTCCATTGTTGTATGCATCGCTTCTTCTAAATCTAGTTGCTAAGGGTTCCTCAGATTCTAGAATATAGACTTTCTGTATTGCATACTTGATCTGTGACTTCCATTCAAGGAGTGGATTAAACTGTTTTATGTTAAGTATGAAGAAGAATGTATGTCAACTGGGATATTTGTAAGTCGAGATAGCTAAATACTCATTCTTGGGTGGTGTTTGTAAGGAAAATACCAATCCAGCCCCTTGAAACTTGAATGCCAGTGCAAATCATTCACTTATATACGTCTAGTTGACTCCTTACCCTGAGATAGGCACTGGTCTGCTCTTGTGTAGTAGTTATGATCCATAACCCCTGTCTTGCATCCAAAATGTCAAAACAAATCATTTCAAAACTTCAAACCTGTTAGTTTGTAGGATTAGAAATAGGACCCCTGCATACTCTCATTCCTAACTAGTTAGATATGTCCAAGAAAACTGCCAACCTTGTGATTTATCCCACAAATCTTGGTCCATACATGAGAGTATTCTGCCTATTGTTGTAAAGCTAAATCTTTCTATTGGGTGAGTCAAAGTTAAATCTTTAGTTTTAGGGATACCCCCCTTGGTGCGGCAGAACCAGAAGTGAAGGGGAGGCAGCTCATGCAACCTCCTATATTTGTTGGTCGAATCTGCCTGTGCATTGGAACTGGCAAACCCTTTGCTGATTCAGAGAGAAAGATCCAACAAGTTGTTCGCCTCTGGTAACTGTGTGTCACTTTTAGTTCTATCATTCACAGTTTGATTTTCTTGGTTACTAATCATCTATTTGTGCAGCATCTTATCATTTGTCCAAGAAAAGGAGGTTGTGAAACTACTAACATATCTGTTGCAGCTTCAATCGGTCCAAGACATAGCATTTTTATCACTAATATGGGAACATTTGGACTTGGTGCTTAAAAAGAACCATTGTTTGCTTCGTGTTTGTTTTATCTTTTTTGCTTACTTGTTGTGTATGTGTGTAACCCAAATTTAATGATAAAACTATCCTCTCCCCTTGCCTATCAAATGGATCTTGGGTGCATGAGAACTTGTTATTATCTTTAGAGGGCATGCCTTCCCGGTGTGAGAAGGGGTATGACCCAAGTGGTAACAAGATAAAGCCAAGCTCTTCCAAGCTGCTATATAAGAAAAGTGTTTTTGTCAAAAGCCACAAACAACAGGTGCTGTTGTGTTACACTGACGAATGTTTCCCCCAAAACCCCATTGAGTGTAACCTCTTTGGGCTGGGAAGCCTCCATTAACGGAGTGAATCGCTACACGTGTAGCCACCTGAATGGATGCCCTTACTAGAAACCTTTGTGTAGTGGCCAAAATCCCTCTATTTGTTGATGCAAAAGGCAGAGCCTTTGAAGCCGCCCTGATTCTCGTGGTTCTTAGTAGAGATAGCAAGGATAATCCTAAGGTTTGCAAGTCTTGGGAAACCCAAAACTTGGTATGCATGAGAAGTGAGTGCCGTGGAGGGGAGCCAATGCTACCAAGATCCTGAAGCTATCCACTTTGAATAGGCACAGCAAGGGGATTCAACAAATACAATCCTTTCCTAGCCTAGGTTATATAAGCTTGTGAATGTTGTGAGTGTGAGTGATTGAAATCATTGTTTTCTTGTCAAAACTCATCAAAACACACCCTCTGTCAGACACAAATTGCCTTTGAACTAAAATTGTTCACTTCTATCAAAATTGTATTTCTTTTAAATAGCAGACAATCGCTTCTAGAAAAATCGCATCACTTTTAAACAACAGTAGCTCACTTTTGAACTGAAACCTGTCACCTCTGGTAAACCTAGTCGCTTTTAGTTAACAATGCAATCTGTCACCTAAAACTATCCAGGTCACTTTTGAGTTATTATTCATCGCTTCCAACTTTTTCTGAGTCAGTTTTGAGCTATTACCTGTCGCTTCTTGTTAAACATCATCAATCTGCATCAACCTAGCCAAATCTATTACACTTTCAGATTACTCAGCTCTGTCATCAGCTTCCAAACATTCCTCTAATCATCCACAGTCACCTGAACATCACCTCCTATTTTAAGCATACAAAACCATTGGAATTTTTGAGCTTTCCATCCTCTTGAGACCCCCAACCAACAATCAACCTAGCAACAACAAACATCATCTCTTTGGCCTTGTTCAACCTTAGTAACATCAGAAAACAACATCATCAACTAGCTTTTCCCTTTGAATTTGTGAGCTATTCTCTAGGGAATTTTTTCCAATTAATCAACCAACAAAGCAATCCTATCAAACAACCTAAGCAATCCAAGCAACCCAACCAGCAACCAAACAACTATCAAACAATAACTCGTCAGCAAACCAATCAACCAGCAACCAAAACCATCAACAAATCCTCAACAAACCATCAACGTTTGGGGTCTCAACCTTGACAAAATAGTCCAATCTCCATTATCAACCGTCATGCCTCAAACTAGGAGACAATATAGAGCTGAAATGGAAGCTAAATTGCGAGCTAAAATGGAAGCCAAATTATGACAATCTCGATCAACTCCCCTCAAAGATGCAATTCAATTCATAACTGGTATGCCTTCTCACATGTTTGTACCTAAAGGATACACCGTTGGACCATCATCTTCACAACAAGTGGAACATCACCCATTTACAGTGACCTATGAAGAGGAATCCCAAGATGATTTATCTAAATTTCAAGAGACACACATATGGGACCAAGTTGATAAGCTCATTTTATCTGATCCAGATAGTCATTTCTTGCAATTAGCCCATATGGGAACCAAGTTACCAAGCAACTTTGACATATCTGCCATTCGTAAACAAGATCCAAACACTCCTACTATTGTTGCAAAGGGACCATCCACCATAACCACATCATCTCATGACATATCCATGCACTCTCTTCCACCTTCTAATCCATCTCCTTCGTTGCCTATTGCTACACCATCAAGCCCACCACGTCCAGAGTACACTTTAGAATCTTTAATAACTCCAACCAAGGTACTTCCTTACCTTTCACAAAATTTGAGCTTTCCACCTTTCCATATCTCACAACATGTCCCCCCTCCTACCATGACCGTATTTGTGCCTCAAGCATCACAAAATTCTCAAGTATCACAAACTGTCCATGTTTCACAAGTACAAACTCAGCAAGTTTCACAAGCTATCCCAATACCACAAACTCCACAAGTTTCACAAGCTATCCCAATACCACAAACTCCACAAGTTTCACAAGCCATGCCAATATCACAAGTATCGTAGCCAGTACAAGTTTCTACTCCTATTGTATCACATGTGGAAACTACACCCCAAACTAATACTCCTATCACTTCTAAATGGTCTCCATGATTTCCATGAATGCATCCAACACACTGTACAATCCCAATGCCAATCTCATTGATATGAGTGACCAAGCTATTGTATCACAAGCCAATCCTAGCACCACTATCCTTTATGTTGATCAACTTGCATCGCTTACTCCACCTCCATATAATCCTTCACAAAACGTCAATCCGTCTTATGGAACCCAAACATTACCCATTGCCTCTTAATAATATGGCATATATTAATCCATCTCAAGGTACTCATGTTGCCCAAAGTATAAACCCAAATGTCCATCCTTTTTCATCCACCAATCCTTCCATTGGTTAGCCTAATCCAAATCCAACCTCCAATTCACCTCCATTGATCATTATCAATCCATCTTCTAGTTCCCGTGTGATGCAAAATCTTGGGGTCAATCCATTGCAATATACCCAACCACCACTTATGTCTCAAGGACAGCAATCATCAAGCACATATGTGTTGTATACCAATCCTTCAGCATATAATGTGAGCACTCAACCCCAACATACGGTCATACCCTCATACACTACACCACAACAACAATACACATCATACTACATTCCACCTCCAAGCCATCAACCCCCTTTGCAACAACAACAACTATCTCAAGTGGATATTGAACAAATGGTTCACAAGGTAGTAGGACAAAACAAGAAGACATTTTCCTTGGGAGATATATGCCCTTATCCATTTGACAAGTCACTTCACATGACACCTTTTCCACCACATTTTGAAATCCCACAATTTGACAAATACAAAGGGAAAGGTAATCCAGATGACCATCTTAGATAATTCTATGTTGCATGTCTCGATGTCGCTCGGGATGACACATATCTCTTGAGACTATTCCCCTAAAGCTTAGCGGGACAAGCTCTTGAATTATTCTCACTTACCTCTAGGAATCAAGACTTTTGAGGAATTAGCAAACAAATTTTGATCCCATTTCTCTTTCAACATTGAACATGAGGTGAATATGAATGATGTTATCAATAACAAACAACACAATGGTGAAACTTTCTCATCATTTACCCAACAGTGGCGTAACATGGCTAGCAAATTATCATGGCAAATACCTGAGAAACAACAACTTGACATCTTTGTCCAAAATCCTCATCCCAAGATCTCATTCCAATTGCAATTGTAAAGTGCTAGCATCTTTGACAAACTCATCTCCAAAGGAACCACCATTGAGTGAGCTTTAATTGCCAAGGGTACCATCAAAATTTTCAAAGACAACAAGGACAATCCTCAATCTTCAAATGACAAATCCCACTTTTGGAACAAAAACAAAAATGTCGTTAATGACGGCATTGTGGATGCAAAGAACATACAAATAGTGAAATCTCCCATTAACATTCAAGCCACATCTACAGCTAATACACCTTTTCAACAAAATCAACCAAGAGCAAATCTGACACCTAGACGACAATTTACTCCCTTAGGGGAACCCATGGAGGTAATTTTTCGTAAACTTGTTCAAGCGGGAGATATCACATTACTTGAAGCTCCACCCAAAGCAAAACCTATCTTCAAAGCTCCTTGGTACAAATAGAATGAATATTGTGAATACCATAGAGTCAAAGAACATAGCACAAATGGTTGCATGCGTTTAAAACATGTCATTCAAGATTGTATCGATCAAGCTCTTGCTAAAATCACACCACCAACATCACAACTAGCATATCAACCAACCTCGAACTATGATCTAGATGTCTTTAAAAATCCACTTCCACTTCATGATAAGGCAAGTAACCCTCACACTGAGAATGCTATTCATTACAACTATGAGTCATCTATGATTGGCCACATTGACCATGCTCACATTTCTACCATCACTATCCAAGGTAAAGCACCTGATTGTTTGTAACTACTAGAAGATCTCGTGTTACCATTCAAGGAGCACCTATTAATCCTCCTCGATCGCCTTCTAGTTATAATATCCTTGATCACCTTGGAAAAACTCCTACACACATCTCCATCCTAGAGCTGCTACGCATATCCCCCGCTCATAAAGCTATCCTTGAAAAAGAATTGCAAGAGTCTTCAATGCCTAATGATATCAATACCACATAATTTCAATCTATGGTAGCCAGCATTGTAGCCCCTTGTCATCTCACCTTCTCCGATAAAGATCTTCGACCATCCATCAACCCGTCACATAACAAAGCCCTCCTCATAGAAGTATTTGTAAACCAACGTCATATCAAACAAATACTAGTGGATGGTGGAGCTGGTCTCAATATATGCTCTCTAAAACTAATAAAACAATTGGGATATTCTGAGAACATGGATACTTCCAAGGTCATTACTATCAAAGCATATGATGATGCTGAGAGAGATACTGAAGGAATCATCCATTTGCCTATCCAAGTTGGTCATGTCACTACTGACACCCACTGCCAAGTTCTTGATATTGAGCTTGCCTATAACATCATCCTTGGTCGTCCATGGCTCCATGCCCTTAAAGTCGTTCCTTCCATGTACCATAATGTCTTAAATTTCCATATAACAGTGTTGACGTTACCATCCATGTTGATCCCAATCCATTTAAGTTTTGTTGCGCCTTTCAAGCCAAATATCAAAGTCTTAACCACATTCCCATCAACACCGAAGCTTATCTGTCTTCATCCTATGTTGACCAATCAGCTTTACTCAAGCCATCATCTAGCAAAGTTATTCCAAATCTTTGTATCAAGTAGACTAAACAAGGTCCGGATGAATACACACTACAAGAATCTTGTTGTGTTGGAACTCTTCCTTTATCTCCCAAATCCCATGGTAAACCTTCTACATCCAAGGCATCTTCATTCGCAGTGATTTCTGATATAGAATCTGGACATTCTTTGGTAGGAGAGACTTCTAATTCGGACACCATTGACAACTCCTCCCTTCATACCACTGACCTTTTTCAGGAAACTTCCATCTTCATGATTTCTACCACCCCTACTTCTCCATGTAATGATGAACTCAAGTCTAGTTCCCAAAACACCCCTAGTTCCATTGTCAATCACATGCTTCCACAAGCTAAAGATGTTGGTAATCCCCCGATCCATCCTAAGCCCACCACTTTCTATCACAAACCACATCATACACCCAAATCAACCTATAAAGGTCAAAAGTATGTGACCGTACACCTTCCACCATCTGATTTACCTCCATTACTTCTAACTCCTGACATCCCTCCATCCAATTTATCTCCATTACTTCCACCTCCATCAATCTATAAACCTCAAAAGCATGTGACCGTACACCTTCCACCATCTGATTTAACTCTGTTACTTCCAACTCCTAACATCCCTCCATCGAATTTATCTCCGTTACTTCCACCTCCATCAAACTATAAACCCCAAAAGCATGTGACCATACACCTTCCACCATCTGATTTACCTCCACTCCTTCCAACTTCTAATATCCCTCCATTTTCCTTGCCTCCATTACTCTCAACACCTAATTATCCTCCTATCAATAAGTACCCTTATAATCATAATCATGACCAACAAATGCACACATCGCTTAAACACGAAGCTTCCCTGTATTCCACCAATCCCGCTTCTATCATATCTATGGGATTCAAAAACAAACACTTAAATGCCTCTACCTCTAAAGCCAAGAATCTTAAAGATTCTCATGCGTTAGGGCACCAATGTAAACAATCACAGCCAAGTACATCTAAAAGGCTATCTAATCCCATGACTCCACAAAAAGAGTCCAAGACCGAAATGGTGTGGGTTCCTAAGAAAACAAGCAAGCAAGCCAAATGAGGCATCCTCCTATACATCTCAAAAATCCCAACCATCCACTTCCATCCCAAATCTCCATCTAAAAAATTTCAAAAAAAAAATCCCACAAGCAAAGTAAAAATCATAAAAAATCCCAAGTCTATGTGGGTACCTAAATCTCTCACATCACCCATCCCCTAAACGAACACCTCCATTGTTTCCTACACCACCTTCCCATCAAAAGCTTCATTGTTTATCACAGTGTGTGCAACCGTTGGTCATGGTTCTCTTCCATTCCAGGATGTTCCCACATATTTCCATCTCCCCAACTTTCAACCATTATCTTACATACCTTCCCCATCATCTCCCTATGGTCCATGCTTTTGCATAAACCTTTCATCTATCTGACATAATCCACCTCATAATCCACTATACCGATGGTCGATGCTTTTGGCATAAACCTTTCATCCATCCTTTTTACCTACGTCCTACATAATCCATTTCATAATCCACTATCCACTTACTTCATCTCCCTTTCATGCAATCCCATACTAACATCTATGAGCATACTTGACATGGTCCATGCGATGACATCAATCTTTAATCAGACTATCACCTTTCATAGAACTAGACACTTGATTCCCTCCTATCCATTACCATGGTGAAAACCTGGCAAACACCCACCATGTGTAATTGTCATGCTATCCTTCCAAAAATAGTGAAAACCACTTTGTGGCGCTTTAGATGAAAAAACAATAGTAAAGATAAATAATTCATCCTCTAGTAAAAGCCTGGTAAATACGTGCCTTGGATAAGTACCATAGTGAAAACCTGGCAAACAGGTGCTATGTTTAGAGATTAGCCTCCATCATTTATCTAGTTATTTGATCACAGCTTTCCACAACATCATCCACTATCTTGCCTCCATAATCCACTATCCTTCCTATTTAACATCGCAAGCCATCAACCCTTACCCATCCATAATAAAGCCTTCTCACCCTTACCTCTGTCATGCTAGTTATCGTAACTTGGACTTTGTTGGGGTTAAGATATCATTTGGCACCATAGCATACTATCCACATAAACACATCCATCGCAGCCTCTCCCTAATAAGCTCCATCCCATGCTAGGGGCATTTGTCGAGCCTTATTTGGAAGTCGATATTTAAAGCTTTAGCTCATATCATCTCATCCACCAGAACATAGCAAAAATCCCCAAAAAAACAAAAACATAGCCAAAATCCAAAAAAATCAAAACATAGCCAAAATCCAAAAAAAAATCCAAACATAGCCAAAATCCAAAAAAAATCAAAACATCACAAAAATCCAAGCAATAAAGTTGATCCTTTGTCATCAACCACCAACACAATAAACAAGAACTACATCTCATCTCTATCGTTTAAAGCCTTGATCCCGTGGATATAGGGTATGTAGGAAATCTGAGATATGAAGAAAGCACTCTAATTCAGGCATAGGTGATAGACCTCTCTCATCATCCATATTTCATCTTTCTTCTAACCATCCTTCAATCATTCATCTCCTCTTCTTCTATCTTTCATCACTTATATCATCAATAAGCCTAGAACTACATATAATCATGTCTCATCACCATCGTAATGTGCTTTGATCCCGTGGATACAAGGTATGTAGGCAGTCTGGAATACAAAGGAAGTATCCAGTACGCAAGCATAGATGATCCACCCCATTTCATCTTCTTTCATCTTCCATCTTCTTCTCTTTGACCAGCTCAAGCAAGAAGCAGACTATGCATATCAAATGAAAGCTCAAGCACTTTAACAAATCAAGGATAAGCCGAAAGCTATTTGTCTACATGCCTTAAGCCAACATTTGCTATAGCATTTTATCAACATCTTTAGCCTTTAATAGGATACAGCTTTCCTCTCAACAAGGCACTATCTTAATGCATCTAAGAGTACTTAAATTTGGCAAGAGAACATAATGACAATATCTTTTATTTTGTCTTTTGATTTATCTTTTGTCCCTTTCCTATGCCTAATCAAGACTGCTTTGATCTATCATATCTTGGTATGTTGCGATAAAGTATGGAATGGGGCATGGTCATACTACTTTCGTATGCTGTGACTGTGGGATGATCTTATTCTCTTCCTATGCGTATTGGTATCTTGTATGTGTTGGGATTAGCATCTTGCATATCAATATCTTTTGCATCTAAGAATCTAAATAGTCTCTTATGCATGGAGACTATTCTATGCTAAGACTAGTTCCATACATATAACCAGCAAGGTGTCATTATATGTAGTGGAGATAAGTTCAAACCTTTGCTTGAAGAGTCAAAGTCCATCCCAGAACACTAGCTGCTATTCATGTCTTATGTATGTTGGTTTAACATTTTGACCTCATACGACTAGACAAGATTGTAGTATGCTAGTTATGCATTGGATACCTTGACACCTTGGTCTTCTCTACCCTGGTGCATAAGATCCATATGCTATATCAAACATAAGGATTGCATTTCTCTACTTTTCTAAGCAATTATTTCATAGATGGCATCTCATCTCTCTATTCCATCATAATCCTATTGTTACCTAAATTTCACTATGGCTCATTCAGGTAGAGTTTTGATTCAAAACTTGTAAGGTACATCTCATCTGGTCCTTCATACATTACATACAAGTGCATAAATGAAATAATTAAGGAGATTATGTTTATTAGTTTACTGCATTTATCCAAGTGCATGTAACATAGGAAGGGTTTTTCCAAAAAATAAATAATCTTTATTGAATGTAAAATGTTCATTATCTCACACAAGCTGTGAGGTTAACTGTCTTATTCAATGAAATAGAAGAACAATCTATACATGAATAAGTAAATAAAGTAATGTGCATGTAAGGTCAGAGGCCAATCATTGCCTGGGAATGACTGGTTCTAGTTCTGGCGTGTTGTCCTATCACCCCGAGTCATCTTTGTCCTTCCTAGCTTCATGTCGTCCCTAGTTCCTGCATCTGGAAAAAACAATTGTGTTAGAGCAATGCTCTAAGCAATGAATGGTCCCAAACCATACATGAACAAGATACCATACATGTATAAACTGATCCTCAATTTGCATTAAACAAGAAATGTATACCTTGGATGTCCTAGAGAACAATCAGTCCTCAAACACATCCAAAACATGCATTTATTTTCTAACAGGTTTGCTTCATGTGCAAATATAGGTGCAATTATGTTTCTATTTGATTCATCAAGTTACATTATGAGTGGAGGAAATGTGGCTCCCACAAGGGTTGAGCCCAGCTCATAGTCCTTACAGAAAATTTTAGATGTAATATACAAATGCAAAAGCATAGTCCAAGGAGCATATTCAGAGGGCAAACCACAGCTATCAAGAGCAATAACAGTCAGCAGGAAGACAATCACATGGACAACCATGATAAAGACAGTCATGAAGCAAAAGAGAGATCTTGTGATAACCATTTAGATGATGAAATATATCCAATTAAAGATCATTTTTGCAAATTCATCAATTGAAAATGTTTATGAGTACATGATAGCACCTTTGTACTGGTGAAAAGTGCATTATCCTATGCCAACATGGTAGTTTTGGTCTAATACATATACAGCCAAAAGAGAGATGATATGCAAAGAGACAAACAAGTACAGGAATACATTCATGGAATAGGTACCTTTTTCATTTATGTCATCAATAAAGTGTCAAATTAATTTTGAGTGCATGTAGCAGCCTTACATCATGTCACTAGGATAGTTAAAGAATGACTTAGTCCATGTGGAGCAGCAGCTCAACAACAATAGAACAACCACCATGAAGATATAAGGCAAAAAGGCAATCAAACACAGCGCTTTAGCCATGTGAGTACTAGATGAGCCACTATCTCTGTGAGCAAATGGAGTGCATGTGCATCTTATGAGTAGCTGAATGAATGTGTATGTCAGTTAGGAATAGCAAGTCAAGGTGTTCTACTATGAAGTTCTAATGTTCATAAAGTAGTAGGAAGTCACATGCATCATCGAGGTTTGCTGCACCAAAGCTTACATAAATAGTCATAGGCACATACATCAGATACCATCAAAGGAAGGGTCCTCATCAAAGGGAGGAAAATGGTCATCAGATATTCAACAAGTTGCAATGCTCATAAAAATGTAAACCTCATTGATAATATGGTTGCCACGAAAAGAAAATCATTAATGAATGCATAAAAGTATCATGTGGATGCAAATGACAAATGTATGGGATAGCCATAAAACAAGATCAGGTTTGATTGTTAAGTAATACAGAGAATAGTACAAATATGATAGTGAGACAGCAAACATAGCAGGTGCAACAAAGGTACAGGATAACATAAAATACCAAAGTACCATGCCAATATCAAAATGCATCAGCTTGTTCAAAGACAAAAGAAAAAGTGAGTATCATGTATGCACACAAATAATCCAACTGAAGAATAGTGTAGTTGCAGCTATGAGCAGAAATGCATACTTTTCATTAATGCCAAATGCCAGGTATGGTTGTATAAGTTCAAGATAGCAGACATTTATGTTCTTTTATAGGGAATACAGAAGGGAATTCATATGGATTTCATCATATACAAAAAAGTAAAAGAGGGAACAACATGTATGATATCATTACAAGATGTAAAGGAGATGAACCTCATCATCCTTTTTTCATGGTTAGTTTCATCATATAGCATCTTTGCAAAAAGGTAGAGATATCATAAAATGGACAAATGGAGCTCTCACTGCACAGGAAGAGCATCTACAGGTTGTTTTGGCATTCAAAATGGGTGGTGTAGAAAAGGCAACTGACATATGTCATTGTTATTCTTTAACTATACCTTCATGTCCAGTGAGGTCTATAAAGAATCATTATCTGCAATTGTCTGACTTTGTTTCAGAAGAGAATGTTATATGGATTAGCACAATTGATGAATTGGTCACTGCTACAAAGTATTTTGTTGAAGTCAAAGTGGTTGGAATAGATTGTGAGTGGAGACCAAACTATGTGAAAGGACAGGGACCTAATAAGATTTCTATTTTACAGATTGCTACAACAGAAAAGATGCTAATCTTTGACTTGGTTATACATTTCACAATGATCTGCAGCAACTTTTTCAGGCTTATAGAGGGTTGAAGTGCTTCTACTTCTGTGAAGGTATCTTAGACCCTCAAAAGATTCATCGATCCTCTAAGGGAGGTCTTTCTGGCCTTACAAAGATTGCATTAGGAGGCCACTTAAACAAATCTATGGTCGAAAATGAAGAAAAGGTCCTGCATTGACTACTTTGGGAAAGCGGGAGGATGCAGTGCAGGCTTGGAAGAAAGGGTATGGATATGCACTGGGCCAATCCGGAGATCTAAAGCAACTACTTGATTTGCAAGAATTACTAGCAGATTTAAAAAGTGATTTATCAGTGGTCAGTGATAGTCAAATTGCAGAGTCCCCAAAGTCAACAATGACTTCTTCCAACTCAACTTGTACGAGCCCTTTTAAACCTGTTGAGAGGGAAAAACTTTGTAAGAAGGAAAAAGATGCTAAGAAGGAAAAATCTGTTGAGAAGGCAAAACCTTCACAGAAAGAGGATGATGTAGGTTCTCAAGTTGCTTAGAAAACTCGGTCAATAAGCTTGGATCTCTGGTTATCAAGAGGAATAGCCCAGGTTAATGAGGGCAATTATGACGATGCCATAGCTATATTTAATCAGACATTGAGGGATAATCCAACATCGGCTGAGGCACTAATTGGAAGAGGAACTACATATGCATTTCAAAGAAAGATTGAAATTGCAATTTTACATTTTTCTAAGGCAATACAACCAAATCCCTCAATTGGATAGGCATGGAAGCGACGTGGGCAGGCAAGACATCATTAGGAGAAAACAGAGAGGCGGTTAAAGACCTAACTAGAGCACTAGAATTTGATCCGAAGTCCTCAGACATCCTACATGAAAGAGGTATGGCTTTCTTCAAATCCAAGGACTCTGAAGATGTTGTAGCAGATCTGGGTGCATGTGTACTGTTGGATAAGGATAATAAGTCTGCATATAGTTACATGGGCTTAGCACTAGTGGCTGTTGGTGAATACAAGAAAGCATTTGAAGCACATAGAAAAGTAGTGCAGCTTGATCCAAGTTTCAAAGAGGGATTGTGTCATATGGCATAGTCATATCAAGAGCTAGGAGAATCCGAGAAGGCTATGGAATACTTACAGAAAGTTTTGTCCATTGACGAAAGGTTTGTAAATGCATATCGTTTGCTTGGAATTCTTTGACATGGATTGGGAGACCATAAGAATGCTATTAAAGAGTTGTCTACTGGTTTGGAGTGGGATAGGTTGAATTTAGAATGCTTATACCTGCGAGCATCTTGCTGGCATGCAATTAGAGATTATAAAAATGCCTAGAAATGCTCAAATCGAGCCTCATGCTATAGCAAACAGAACAAATGCAGATTTTTGAATGGAATGCACAGAGATGTTTTCTTTTTGCAAGTTTTCAAAGTTTTTTCATGGATGGAGCTCATTTTGAGCTAGGAATGCAGATGTAGAGGAAAAGTCAAAGGTTTGTAACTCATTTTTAGACAAAATACTCAGAAAATGCCTCAAAATCGTGCCTCTGGCAGCAAATAAACGATAATAAATCTCAGAAAAAGAAGAGATCGCCAGTGAAATTGCCTTACCTCTTCTTTTTCTACCTTTTGTTGAGAGAAAACCTCAAAAATTTCCTCAATCAACCTTCTAGAACGACCTCAACACCGTCGAAATGCAATACAGATGGTCGGCCACAGAAAACAGCAGAAAATACATCAAAAGACCAGTCAGAAATGGTGGTCAAATCAGCCCAAATCGACAGCAAAAGTTGAAACCTCAAAGGAAGCAACTCACTTTGCATATTGCTCAGAAAATTGACCCAAAATGGATGCAAATCAGCCTACCAACTCTTGGAAATTGCCTAGAACTATGCATTTTTGCCTTCAAAACCCTAGTCATGGCAGCGCAGCAGTGAGAGAGAGGAGAAGTAAAATGCAAAATGAAAGTTTTTTTAGGTTTTTTCCTCCATTTAGGTTCATCGACCTAATTTTCTATTATTCATTTTGACTTTGATTTTGTTAAATCATTGCTATCTATTTTGTGCCGTGGTAAAGACTTGCTAAAGTCTTTAAAAACCTAGTGATGATACAAGGGGGCCGTGAGACATTTTTTACCTTTTGATTCTCTTTCCAAGTCGAGTCAAATGCATTATGGAAACATAAGGCCGAGTGTTATATCTTGCTAGGTATGTCTTAGTATAATCACAAGGTGTATGAAGTGATGCATATAAGGCATGGTGAGTGCGCATGATATAAGTAAGGCATTGTAAATATTGCATATGGAGTCATAAGGATGCCTTGTAATATGTGATAAATGACCAATGTTTGTATCAAGACCATGGAGAGAGATGCGAGTAATGATGAAAAGTATATGGGAGGTGATGCAAGTGTATGGAGGTCATGTTTTGCCTAGGGATTGAAGGTGTTGTTATGTCAATTTTGCATAATCTAGAAATAGATTAAATGTTGTAAACAAACGATAAAGTAATAAGTTATGAATTACTTTATCATTTGTAATAAAAATGCAAATGGATAATATTAGGTAGATTTATCACACGTGGCAAAGTAAGTCTCATTGATTACTTTACCATCCTTTCACGACATTTAATTGGTCCCCAAACTATGCAAAATCAGGAAATTAAATGTTGTGTCCTAAATGCCATTTTTTCTGCATAGGTTTGTATAAAATTTGAAATGTAAAAACATTAACTAAGTGGTACAATTATAAACCTCTTAGTCAATGTTTGATAAATGTAGAAAAATTGTGTATTTATGTCATTTATTGTGAAAATATCAAACATTTATGATGCTGTAGGGTGAAGTTGACAAATAGGTTGAGGAGTTATTGCATAAATTTGACTTATTTCAGATCATTTAAAGGCATTTTCTGGAACTTTTATGGTGGGTGATGACATGCCTTGACTATTTCTGCATTGGGAGCCCATTTTGGAGGACTTTGGGTAGATATTTTGGAAACATTATGAGATACACGAAAATGGAGGTGGTTCATGCTTATCTTGTTACAAGCTATTTGGGAAGTATATAGTCTTCTTCCTTGTTCATTATTAAAGAGTTCTTGCTATTCACTACACTGTATATTATAATTTTCTGAGTTCTTTTGTAGAAGTGAATAGTCTTGCAACCCATTTTTAGAGATATACAGCATTGTAACACCATTTTTAGTAGTAATAAGCAGTTTATACCTTCCCATTTCTTTTGATATTGTGTGTCTTTAGTGTTAGTACAGATCTTTGTGATGTTCTTTGTCCTTAGAGATATATTTCATATTGGTGCCTTTATGCAGGGATACATATTTTTGTAGGTTGTGAGATGTGCAAGGAATAACAATCAGTTTCAAGTGTTCAGAACATCTTTCTCCTTTACAGAACTGTTGTTATTTAGCCTCCTTACAAAGTAATTAGGCAAAGATTATGATTTGTTGGGCAATGTAAGAGAGCCTTATTATTACTAGTTCTGTAGTGTGTTAGTTCTGTGTAGTCTCAGATGATCTTTTGGTGCATCACCTTAGACATTAGGTTTCATTTTAATGCAATCCTTCTTACCCTTTTCTCTACAAAGAATTTAGTACAAGCAATATAGGTGGAGTATCAATAAGAAGCTCACCTTCTCTAGAGGTTCTTTCCATCACAGGTGACCCATAGATCTGGAAAGATCCCATGTTTCTCCAGATCGCCAAGTTTTTATAACTCAGCAAGGGTGCAAATCTGAGAGACAACACCTATATAGTCCTCAACTAAGATCAATCATTTCTTTCATCCTCACCATCGTCAACATTTCTCTCATCCAACCCCTGTTTCTTCGTGTCAACCTTGTTTCTTGCCTATCACCTTATCACGAGTCAACCCAACCCTTCCTGTTACCCTAGCTTACCTCTCGAGGGGGCATCACCCGCCAATTACACTGGGGCATAACCTTCCTTATCAAGCTAATCATCGTATCTTCTTTGACACAATGTTCTAACGAACATTGTATCAAAGAAGGGCAAAATGTAGACACCCAAATTTGTCCATGTCTTGCAACACCTAGTCAAAAACATTATCCTAGATATCATGTAACATTTTGTCTAAATTCCATCATAATCCCACTTTCCAATTAATTAAATAAATTTTATTTATTTAATTAATTTCTTCATCATATCCCAATCTTATCCTAATCATCTTTCCAATTAATTAAATAAATTTTATTTAATTAATTAATTTCTCTTATCATTTATCTTCACCTTTCATCATAAGCCGACATGTGTGCATCTTTTATTTGAAATATGTGTGGTACTACAACTTTCATTTAATATCTTTCACATGTACTACTTTTTATGTACACAATCACACATGTGCCTTATTCTTTTCTTTCCACTTGTCATCTACACATTCACCTATGATTATCAATTCATCTCAACCATTCTCGTAGCCACCAAATCTCCACCGTTGATTGATTTTGATTGAGATCTATATAAATACCCTCTCATTCTTCATATCACATCTCATCATATAGCATCTATATTATCATCCTAAGCATATTGAGTATTTTAGCATCCATTAAGCATTATCACTATCATCCATCCATCATGGTAGCTTTGATCTTCATAATTTTTCATTGTTGAGAAGCAATCCACATCACAAACAAGGAATCATACAATCTAGGTGATCTTGTTCTTGAATTGCATGCTTTTGGTTTCACTTGGATTCGATTCTTTGATGGTGGTAGGATTAGGTTTTCATTTACATGCTTGATCTTATTGACCTAATTTTTACCTATCCACATTTTGTAAAATTTTGTAAAAGTGTGGCAATTCAGGTCACCTTATAGCTTGTACTATTAGCCAAATTTTGAATCCCCAATTTCAACTACTAGCCAATTAGCAAATATTAGCCACTAAAAAATCACTGATTTAAGGACTTGATATCTTGGGATTATAGAGATGTAAGATGCTTTGATTCTGGTTTAATCCAACATACTATTGATCTAGACCCTAATGCAAAACAAGTCCGCCAAAAGCAAAGACCTGTCAATCCCAAAATTGAGCCATTAATGAGAAAAGAACTATCCAATCTTATAGAGGCTAAAATCATTTATCCCATCAAATATTCCTCTTGGGTGGTTAACCTTGTTCTAGTTAGGAAGAAGAATGGGGAAATCATATTGTGTGTGGACTTTAGAGAATTAAACAAGGCCTCACTTAAGGATCACTATCCACTCCCTTCCATGGAAAAGATTTTACAAACAGTAGCAGGTGCTAAAAGGTTTTCACTCCTAGATGGCTACTTAGGCTACACTCAAATTCTTGTAAAAGAATTAGATTGGTACAAAATAGCCTTTACCACCAAGTGGGGTAGCTTGGCTTATCAAAAGATGCCTTTTGGATTGACAAATGCTGGAGCAACATTTCAGAGAGCAATGGATTTGGCCTTCAAAGGCCTGATCAATTATATCATTTTAGTGTATCTTGATGATTTAACTATGTATTCCAAGCATGTAGTTGACCATTTGGGTGATTTAAGAAAGGTCTTTGAAAGATGCAAAGAATATGGGATATCGTTGAATCCTAAAAAGTGTGTATTTGTTGTCCTAGAGGGCAAGCTACTAGGGCATGTGGTTTCCAAAGAAGGGTTGGCTATTGATATAGAAAGAACAAGTGCCATTCTAGATCTTCCTCTCCCTAGTCATAAGAAAGGTCTGCAAAGCTTTCTGGGAAAGATCAACTTTGTGAGGAGATTCATACCTAATTTTGCTTTAATAGCAAAACCCCTCACAGCTATACTAAGAAAGAATGTTGCCTTCACATGGTCTAAGGAAGGCAGGGATAGTTTTGAAACTGTCAAGCTAGCAATTGCACAAGCTCCTACGCTGCTAAACCCTAATTATGAGAAGGATTTTATTCTTTATGCCTTTGGAGGTGGAGAAGTAGTATGTGATTGACATGTACTGTTATGTTGCCAGATTGCTACCGAATTGACTACAAACATGAGTGTCGAAGACTATTGAAGCTTGCATTGCAAGTGTATTGTAAATCATATTCAGTTTTGATAATACATTGTGCAGGTTTCTAAGTGTGGGGTTTTTCACCTGATAAGGGTTTTCCCCACATTATATCTTATCTCTCTTCTTTTGTCTTCTTTCTAGTTTTTTGTCTATTGCTGCAATATCTCTGTTACATGTTTCATGTTGCTGTAATTGTAAAGATTAAATTAAATTTAGATTTAAATTCCTACAAATAGCTGACAAAGCATGCCGAAAGGTAGGAGAGATTGAACAAATAATCTCATAACTACATCTTCATGGTCAACCTCAAAGTCATCTATCACATTTCTAAACTGCTGCAAGTGTCTCTCAGCCGATTCATCCTTTACACCACTAAATTTGGGCAAATACTTTCTGATCTTAGATGGAAATGCATTTGGATAACCACAAATGCCATTAAAATTTATGGGCTTATATCTATCAATACTGAAACTTCTTTTATTACATGGTTGGGATTGATCACTATACATTGTTGCATTTGACATCTCACAAGGGTGCATGGGCTGATAATACATCTTTATGTGTTTTTGCAACCATCTTCTTAACTCAAATTTTCAATCAATAATGACCTTAGGCCTTTACAATATAAACTATTATTTTAGCTTGCCTAAAGTCCTCTAAATGAGTCCTTCAATAACATTGCATACTTCTTTTTGAAAATAGAAACTAAATTCTTAGCAAATACAAAGCATGCAAGCTCTCACCAACATTTCCCTTTTAACCAGTGCTACTTCACCAAATAGGGAATCATTTTTTAAAAAACTTATAAAAATACCTGGATATGTTGCAGCTGCTGCAAATTCCTTTCCCTGACTGAAAGTATGAAAATCTAACACAGCTTTGTTTATTATCAGGTTCTTTTTGTGCAGAGTCACCACCTCCTTGGCAAAGGAATGAGCTTCAAATAACATGAAGCTAAAAATTTCTTTCTTTCTTTCTAGGTTGTCCAACAGCAGAGCCACACATTAATTTTTTAGTTTGCTGCAATAAGGTACTTCCAAGTCTGATTCTTCAATCTTTCAGACTCGCACTTTTATGGATATGACATTACAACCCCAGCAGAGTCACCACTTTGTTGGTCTCTGAATTGGCAGAGGGTTTGCCAATTCCAATGCACAGGCAGATTCAGCTAACTAATACAGGAGGTTGCGTTAGATGCCTCTCCTTCATTTCTGGTTCTGCCACACCAAGGGGGGTATCCCTATTAGCTAAAGGTTTAACCTTGACTCGCCCAATGAAAGAAAGATTTAGCTTTACAACAATAGGCAGAATACTCTCATTTTTGGACCAAGATTTGCATGATAAATCACAAGTTTGGCACTATTCTCAAACATATCTAACTGGTTGAGAATGAGAGTATGCAGGGGTCCTATTTCTACTCCTACAACTAACAGGTTGAAGCTTTGAAAGGATTGGTTTTAATGTTTTGGATGCAAGACAAGGGGTTTGGGATCATAACTACTACACCAAAAGTAGACCGGTGCCTATCTCAGGGGAAGGAGTCAACTAGACATATACAAGTGAATGATTTGCACCTGGAATTTAAGTTTCAAGGGGTTAGGACTGGTATTTTCCTTACAAACACCACCCAAGACTGAGTATTTAGCTGCCTCTACTTACATATATCCCAGCTGACACACATTCTTCTTCATACTTAACCTAAAATAGATTAATCCACTCCTTGAATGGAAGTTGAAAGATCAAGCATGCAATACAGAAAGTCTATATTCTAGAATCTGAGGAACCCTTAGCAACCAAATTCAAAAAAGAAGAGATGCATACAACAAATGGAGAAAGAAAACTAAACACATGCACAAAGCATTTTTCATAAAAAAACATGACATGAAACTGAAAAGGTGTGCAACATACATTCAAAATGCAACTCATAAACTCCAACAGAGATAAAACAGTCAAGAAATGCTCTGTTTTTCATTATTTTTCCCCAAAAAATGCCCAAATCTTCAACAATCTAAATGAGTAACACAGTTTTCTTTTTATAGCTCAGCACTCAGTACAATGGTCTTTTCAAAATTCTACCAGATACAACGCACCAAAAATGGTGCCCAAAATATTCAATGCAGCAGCGAGAAGAAGAGAGGAGGAGCAAGTGAAATCGAGGAATGTGCCGCTGCTGGAGATATTCCTCATGAAGAAAGTAGCTAGCCTGTCAATCGAGACCCATACCTCTATAATTCTGCCATTAATGTCCAACCTACCGGTGGCCTATGGAAAACTGTGTGCATTGTAATTCTTCTCGCTAAAATGATGCAGTGAACACGCAGAAAAACACTCCAGCACTGAAGATTTGAAATGGGCCGTTGATTTGCTCCATATCACCAAGATCAATGGTCTTGGTTCATGCTGAAAAGTCCATAGCCAATCAAATCATGCCATGTAGGCACATTTCCCATCGCTGAATTTTCCCTCCTCCATTTTACCTTTTTCACCATTTTGCCATTTTCACCTATGTATATGCAAATCCTTGTATATGCAACAGCACATACATACAACCGCTCTTTTTTTGACTTCAAATCCTTGTATATGCAAAAGCATGTATATACAATTGCTTTTTGGACACGTGGCAGTCTGCCATTGGATCACCATCGCTATGCTTTTGCATCTCCAAGTTATTGGGACCATTGCATCTGCTTTTACTTTTAAGATTGTATGTGAGATTATATATACATACAATCGCCCTGCATACAAGGCATGGACCTCAAAACATTATGAACAAATTTGAAATATGATCTGGGTTCAGCTTGTATCTCCTTCATTTGCATCTCGCTTTGTACATTGCATATATACAATATGCAATATACATACAATACGGACTCCATTGCATTCATCAGTCAGATTAGAAAAACCTTTGAAATCCAGCCTGCATCACTTCCCTTTGTATATCAACATAGGTAAGCACTTAACATACAAGCCACAGATTGCAAAATGATTATTCGCTGCATTTGATTCTCCAATCGGGTCCGCTTTGTATGTCCTCCCTTGCATCTTTGTCTTGTATATCTCAAACATACAAAGCAGATATACAAACAAAACATTCATACAATCTAGACCTCTACCTTTATCAACCAGAATGTATAACTTTCGAGTCTGGGCCTTGCATATTAGGAATGTATATGCCCTTGTATGTTTGATTGCCTATGCAAACATACAATCGCCTTTGCATGCAACTGGTGGACCCAACCCCTTGTATCTTGCCTTCACTTGCTTTGTATATTTCCTTTGCATGCTGCCACCGATGCATCGTTTGCCTTGTATGCCCGACCCTTGTATCTTTCTCTTGTATCTACCCTTTGTATGCGGTGAATGTATATCGCATATACAATGCGACTTGTATATGAAGCGGGCCCCACCAATTGTATCTCCTTTTGTATGTTTGCATGCATCGGCCGTCGGGGAGACTCTTGCATGGGTCGCTGATACACACTGTCGCGCCAACAGAAACCTTTGTATGTCCCCTTTGCACATTGACCCTTGTGTCTTTGTGATGTATGTTTCCAATGCATATTGCCATTGTATCCTCTGAGTAGCGGAGATATTGATGATGCATTATGGGCACATTATTTTCTGATTTCCAAGAAAAAACCTGCATTTAATATAGTAGATAGTTAAACCAAGATAGTTAATGTTAGTGATTATGAGATTGGACAAGTAATTAAAAAATTGTTGATCACATAATAGTGTGTCTTATTTGTAGGACATCCTAATATTTGCCTAAAATTAACTCATATACATGCAACCTCTTTGATACAAGCAGGGAATCTGTGATGGAATATTCGATGCATATACAACCCGATATGCATACAACCATTTTTCTCCATTCTAAAGCTGACTGAACTCATTTTTCGGGCCCGCCAATGTACATTTGAACTTGCACCTTCAAATGTACATACAAGTAGCGATGCATATACAAAGACACATGCATGTAACTCAAAAGGCCGAGGGACTTATAAATTTTTTGGGTTTTCATGAAAGGAGCGTGCGAATGAATACTTGAAACCCAAATGTAGCAGGCACCAACATTGGCTCTGTCTGGGGATGCATGCCTCTTGCAGGTATGACAAGAACTTTAGATCTCTGGGATGCAGACCAATCCCCTATCCATTGGGCAATAGAGTCAAACACTGCACCAACCTGCATCACAAATCACACTTTTGAACACTACTTTGGCAGCCCTGGGCAGCCAAAAATGAAGAACCATAACCTCCTCCTGTCAAATGCCTGATTTCAATCTGAATGACCCCAACCACACCTGAAAACACTAAGATAAACTGCCCATACGTTGATCTTATCAATTACATACTTCACCATTTTTGAAAGCTTGCCTCTATCATTGTTACCTCTGTCACTCTGCATCTCACAATCAAGCACATAACCATACATACTAGAATAGCCTTCAACATTAGGCAACATATGTATGTTATATTCCTCAGATAGTATATCATATTGCACTTGGCATTGTTCATTGTCTGCCTGACTGTTGTACATTACCAGACACTCATCTAGCTGATCAAAAAACTAAAGACACTCAAAATATATGAGACCATCAATATTATCTATATCACTTATTGACAGTGATATCAAATCATGATTTGCACACCCATAGTTGCATACATCAAGAACAACTGATGCTGAAGCTAAATGTTCATTATCCACAGTATGCATATCAATATTATCCTCACAAGAGCTGAAGATCTCTGCCTTTGGTTCATATGTCCCCTCTTCACAAACTGATGTAGTACCCAGGTTAGTCATCTCTTCATATTCATCATTGTCTTCAAAAAGAGGGTTAATTCTACACCAATGAAGGTCATGACTCACAATGTTTAATGCATCTAAAGGCTCATCATAAAGGTGATTCATACTCATTGCAAAGGTCTCTGCTTCTTCTTCATGACAATCCAACTCTTCTTCAACATTACCAAATCCAAAGTCATAAGAAGAACAAACCTGATCCATGAACTGATCATGGATATCATCCTTATCATCTGATTGCCCCATGTACAAGATTTCTGCTACTTCAATGCATTCTGAAGTTGAACTATCCATATCACTTTCCAGCCCTCTAATGCTTCCTGACGAAACTGGAATTGACTCTCGATCCATATGATCACAACTATGCATAAATGGATCATTTAAATATGAATACTCTTTGCTGAGGACTGGTAAGTAAATATTACTTGAAAAATAATCACAATCAGCTTCATTTTCTGGGCAAATCTGGGTATCCTCCTCTATGGCAGAGTCATCATTACCTTGGAATGATGCATAAATAGGGAAAACAAGGGTGTGATTGCTTTGACATTCATCTTCAACATATAAATTATATCTTTCATCAACATTGGGGACTGTAGGACAACAAAAATTTGTAGAGAAATAGCCCCTTTGTATTCCATCTCTCCAGTTGTTTTCAATGTCTATTGCAAACTGATGTGCCTGATGCAATGTGGTGGGCTCCTTATCTCTCAATCTATAACTCATTTTCTTATCAAATACTCCCAAATAGACCACTAGGCACAATGCATCCGTAGGTCTCATACATTCTGGGATTCTTTTCAATGCCTTCATAAATCTAAGATTAAAGGCTAGAATTAACTCATCTTTTTCAATATAGATATACATGAAGTCACTGATGACTGCATATTCAAAAATTCTTTCACCATATTGTTCTAAAAATGTAGATTTAAATTCCTGCCAAGAGCTAACAGAGCATGCTAGAAGGTAGGAGAACCAGTCCCTTGCATCTTCATCTAGAGATTGAACAAATAATCTCATAACTACATCTTCATGGTCAACCTCAAAGTCATCTATCACATTTCTAAACTGCTGCAAGTGTCTCTAAGCTGATTCATCCTTTACACCACTGAATTTGGGCAAATACTTTATGATCTTAGATGGAAAAGCATTTGGAAAACCACAAATGCCATTAACATTTATGGGCTTATATCTATCAATACTAAAACTTCTTTTATTACATGGTTGGGATTGATCACTATACATTGTTGCATTTGACACCTCACAAGGGTGCATGGGCTGATAATACATCTTTATGTGTTTTTGCAACCCTCTTCTCAACTCAAATTTTCAATCAATAATGACCTTAGGCCTTTACAATATAAACTGTTGTTTTAGCTTGCCTAAAGTCCTCTAAATGAGTCCTTCAATAACATTGCATACTTCTTTTTGAAAATAGAAACTAGATTCTTAGCAAATACAAAGCAAGTAAGCTCTCACCAACATTTCCCTTTTAACCAGTGCTACTTCACCAAATAGGGAATCTTTTTTTTAAAAACTTATAAAAATACTTGGATATGTTGCAGCTGCTGCAAATTCCTTTCCCTGAATGAAAGTATGAAAATCTAACACATCTTTGTTTATTATCAGGTTCTTTTTGTGCAGAATCACCACCTCCTTGGCAGAGGAATGAGCTTCAAATAACATGAAGCTGAAAATTTCTTTCTTTCTTTCTGGGTTGTCCAACAGCTGAGCCACACACTAATTTTCAAGTTTGCTACAATAAGGTACTTCCAAGTCTGATTCTTCAATCTTTCAGACTCACACTTTTATGGATATGACATTACATCCCCAGCAGAGTCGCCACTTTGTTGGTCTCTGAATCGGCAGAGGGTTTGCTAGTTCCAATGCACAGGCAGATTCGACCAACTAATACATGAGGTTGCGTGAGCTGCCCCCTTCACTTCTGGTTCTACCACACCAAGGGGGGTATCTCTATTAGCTAAAGGTTTAACCTTGACTCGCCCAATGACAGAAAGATTTAGCTTTACAACAACAGGTAGAATACTCTAATTTTTGGACCAAGATTTGCATGATAAATCACAAGTTTGGCACTGTTCTCAGACATATCTAACTGGTTGAGAATGAGAGCATGTAGGGGTCCTATTTCTACTCCTACAACTAATAGGTTGAAGCTTTGAAAGGATTGGTTTTAACATTTTGGATGCAAGACAGGGGGTTTGGGATCATAACTACTACACCAGAAGTAGATCAGTGCCTATCTCAGGGCAAGGAGTCAACTAGACGTATACAAGTGAATGATTTGCACCTGGCATTCAAGTTTCAAGGGGTTAGGACTGGTATTTGCCTTACAAACACCACCCAAGACTGAGTATTTAGCTACCTCTACTTACACATATCCTAGCTGACACACATTCTTCTTCATACTTAACCTAAAACAGTTTAATCCACTCCTTGAATGGAAGTTGAAAGATCAAGCATGCAATACAAAAAGTATATATTCTAGAATCTGAGGAACCCTTAGCAACTAGATTCAAAAAAGAAGAGATGCATACAATAAATGGAGAAAGACAACTAAACACATGCACAAAGCATTTTTCATAAAAAACATGACATGAAACTAAAAAGGTGTGCAACATACATTCAAAATGCAACTCATAAACTCCAACAGAGATAAAATAGCCAAGAAATGCTCTGTTTTTTGTTATTTTTCCTCAAAATATGCCTAAATCTTCAACAACCTAAATGAGTAACATAGTTTGCTTTTTATAGCAAGAATGTGCACTTAGCACTCAGTACAATGGTCTTTTCAAAATTCTGCCAGATACAACGCACCAAAAATGGTGCCCAAAATATTCAATGCAGCAGCAAGAAGAAGAGGGGAGGAGCAGGTGAAATCAGGGAATGTGCGACTGCTGGAGATATTCCTCATGAAGAAAGTAGCTAACCTGTCAATCAAGACCCATACCTCTGTAATTCTGCCATTAATGTCCAACCTACAGGTGGCCTCTGTAAAACTATGTGCATTGTAATTCTTCTCGCTGAAATGATGCAGTGAACACGCAGAAAAACACTCCAGCACTGAAGATTTGAAACGGGCCGTCGATTTCCTCCCTATCACCAAGATCAACAGCCTTGGTTCATGCTAAAAAGTCCACAGCCAATCAAATTGCGCCACACAGGCGTATTTCCCTATCGTTGACTTTTCCCTCCTCCATTTTGCCTTTTTTGCCATTTTTGCCTATGTATATGCAAATCCTTGTATATACAATAGCACATACATACAACCGCTCCTTTTTTGCCTTCAAATCCTTGTATATGCAAAAGCATGTATATACAATCACTTTTTGGACATGTGGCAGTCTGCCATTGAATCACCATCGCTATGCTTTTGCATCTCCAAGTTATCGGGACCATTGCATCTTCTTTTGCTTTTGAGATTGTATGTGAGATTGTATATACATACAATCACCCTACATACAAGGCGTGGACCTCAAAACATTATGAACAAATTTGAAATATGATCCGGGTTCAGCTTGTATCTCCTTCATTTGCATCTCGCTTTGTACATTGCATATATACAATATGCAATATACATACAATACGAACTCCATTGCATTCATCAGTTAGATTAGAAAAACCCTTGAAATCTAGCCTGCATCACTTCCCTTTGTATATCGGCATATGCAAGCACTTAACATACAAGCTACGGATGCCAAAATGATTATTCGCTGCATTTGATTCTCCAATCGGATCCGCTTTGTATGTCCTCCCTTGCATCTTTGTCTTGTATATCATAAACATACAAAGCAGATATACAAACAAAACATTCATACAATCTAGACCTCTACCTTTATCAACCAAAATGTATAACTTTCGAGTCCGGGCCTTGCATATTAGGAATGTATATGCCCTTGTATGTTTGATTACCTATGCAAACATACAATTGCCTTTGCATACAACTGGTGGACCCCACCCCTTGTATCTTTCCTTCACTTGCTTTGTATATTTCTTTTGCATGCTGCCACCGATTCATCTTTTGCCTTGTATGCCCAACCCTTGTATCTTGCTCTTGTATTTGCCCTTTGTATGCAGTGAATATATATCGCATATACAATGAAACTTGTATATGAAGCGAGCCCCACCAATTATATCTCCTTTTGTATGTTTGCATGCATCGGCCGTCGGGGAGACTCTTGCATGGGTCGCTAATACACACTGTCGTGTCGACAGAAACCTTTGTATGTCCCCTTTGCACATTGACCCTTGTATCTTTGCAATGTATGTTTCCAATGCATATTGCCATTGTATCTTCGAACATACAAACTCATATACATGCAACCTCTTTGATACAAGTAGGGAATCTGTGATGGAATATTCGATGCACATACAACCCGATATGCATACAAAAATGCATACAACCATTTTTCTCCATTCTGAAGCTGATTAAACTCATTTTTTGGGCCCACCAATGTACATTTGAACTTGCACCTTCAAATGTACATACAAGCAGCGATGCATATACAAAGACACATGCATGTAACTCAAAAGGCCAAGGGACTTAGAAATTTTTTGGGTTTTCATGAAAGGGGCCTGCAAATGAATACTTGAAACCCAAATGTAGCAGGCACCAATAAGGCATATGCACATGTGCCTAGGGAGAAGCGGTCAAAATTGGAGAACAAGGTTGTTAAGTGTATTTTCGTTGGCTATGGTGTTGGTGTGAAAGGATACAAGCTTTGGGACCCTATGGCTAAAAAAGCAATGTATAGCAGAAGTGTCATCTTCAGAGAGCTAACACCTTCTTCCACTATTTTACAGCCAAAAGAAAAAGAAAAGAAAGATGATGTTGTTCAATTTCCTACTACCCCTGAGAAGACTGAATAGCAAGACAATGTTGGACCTGATGATGAGGAGAGCTCTTGCAGCTCTGAAAGCTCAAATGAAGAAGTTGAACCTCAACCTCATCTCTTGAGGAGGTCTACACGAATAAGAAAGCAACCTGAGAGGTTTGGTTATACATTGCTTGATTCTAGTTGTGATTTTGCTTTGCTTACTAACAGTGATGAACCTAGAACTGTATCAGAGGCTATGGACATGAAAGATGCAGGTTCCTGGAAGGAGGCCATAGAAGATGAGATGGATTCTTTGGAAAAGAATCAAACTTGGGACTTGGTGCCTTTGCCTCCTGGATGAAAACCTATTGGATGCAAATGGGTGTTCAAGAAGAAATTTGGTGCTGGTAGTAGTGTTGAGAAGTACAAGGCCAGATTGGTTGTGAAGGGTTATTCACAAGTGGAGGGTATAGATTGGTTGCAAAGCTGACATCCATTCGATTCTTTTTATCTTTTGCAGCAGCTTATCACTTAGAGGTAGAACAAATGGATGTGAAGACAACTTTCCTTCATGGTGATTTGGAGGAAGAAATCTACATGTCATAGCTAAAGCATTACATGGTGAAAGGTAAAGAAAATTTGGTTTGCAAGTTAAAGAAGTCTTTGTATGGTTTGAAGCAGTCTCCTAGGAGGTGGTACTTGAAGTTTGATGCCTTTGTGTTGTCTATTAGATTTGTGAGATCGAAATCAGATTACTGTGTGTATTATAAGTTTGATGGTGATCATATTCTTGTTGTTGCATTGTATGTTGATGATATGTTGGTCATTGGGAAGGGTAAGAATATGATTTATGATTTTAAATCTTAGTTGTCAGCACAGTTTGAAATGAAAGATTTAGGGGCAGCCAGGTACATTCTAGGAATGGAAATCAAAAGAGACATAACTAACAGAAAACTTTGGTTAAGCCAGAGTAAGTAGGTGAAGACCGTGTTGGATAGGTTTAGCATGGCAGATTGTAGACCATTGTGTGTTCTTGTTTCTTTGGGGACAAAGTTGTCTGTTGAGGATTGTCCAAAATCTCCTAGTGAGGTGGACGACATGAGCAGAGTACCTTATGCTAGTGCTATTGGTAGTTTGATGTATGCTATGGTCTGCACAAGACCAAACATTGCCCAAGCAGTGGGAGTCCTTAGTTGATTTATGGATAATCTTGGATGGGTACATTGGGATGCAGTTAAGCGAGTATTCAGATATTTGAGGGTACTTCCGAGTATTCCATATGCTATCATGGTAATGTTACAAGACCTCCACATTCTATTGATATTCATGGATTTGTGGATTCAGATTGGGTAGGTGACATTGACAACAGGAGATCCACCAATGCTTATGTGTTTACATTGTTTGGTGGTGCTATTAGTTGGATGAGTAAGCAACAACCTATGGTTGCTTTGTCCATGACAGAAGTTGAGTATATGGCAGAAACTCATGTTTGCAAGGAATTCATTTGGCTTAAGAGATTGTGTTCTGATATTGGTGTTGATGCATGTCAGATTATGATCAGTTGTGACAGTTAGAGTGCGATTTGCCTTGTGAAAAATCCAACTTTCCATGCCAGAACAAAACACATTGATGTTCATTTTCACTTCATGCGAGACATTGTAGAGGATGAGAAGGTAAATTTGGAGAAGGTAGATACTTTGAAGAATGTTACAGATGCATTGATGAATCTAGTGGGCATAGAGAAGTTTAGATGGTGTTCGGAGTCTACGGGTCTCTCAGCTTATAGCAGTTAAATCCTATTATTCTATTGGCTCTTACAAGGTGTTCAACAAGTGGGAGAATGTTGGGAATTAAGGTGTATCAACCTTGGTAATTCCTTACATTATTTATGATTGTATTTATTTATTCATTGCCTATGTTGTAAATTAATTGCAAATTCCACATTGTCATTTTGTGGGATGTGGCACGGTGATGTGTCATCCTACATGGAAGATGACAACTTGTAATTTTGTCCTCACATGAGGAGATAGGCCTCCCACTTTGTGGTAGGAGTATTTTGCCATGTGTCAACATCTTGGATGTTGTGTAAGGGAATGTTGACCGAAACGCTTATGACGGATTCCTATGACGAAGTTATGACATGTAAGAGTCAAAAATAGAAGCTTGTAAGACAGGTGAAGACATGTGTCATGAAGCATCTTTGAAAAAGGCATCTTTGGGCGCCCCAAGGTGGACTATGACATGTTGTAAGAGAATATGCTATTTATAGCCTGTATATGACAGATTCTCTTACAGCTGTAAGTTGTAATTGCTATGACAGATTCTATGACGGTCGTAAGAGAATCTGTCATAGCCCATTTTGGAAATAGGTGACCTGTTTGGGATGGGAGTTGTGGACAAGTGTCAAATACATTCTACAATGTTGATCAAGTGTCCATAGGCATGGATTTTGGGCCATGAGGCCAAGTTGGATGCCCATTCCAAGATAGAGTCAATTTTGCCTTGTATATTCTATATAAATAGGTGCTTGGAGGAGGAGAAGTAGTATGTGATTGACAGGTGCTGTTATGCTATCGGATTGACAACAGACACGAGTGTCGAAGACTATTGAAGCTTGCATTGCAAGTGTATTGTAAACCATATTTAGTTTTGATAATACATTGTGCAGGTTTCTGAGTGTCAGGTTTTTCACCTGATAAAGGTTTTCCCCACGTTATATCTTGTCTCTTTTCTTCTGTCTTCTTTCTGGTTCTTTGTGTATTGCTGCAATATATCTATTACATGTTTCATGTTGTTGTAATTGTAAAGATTAAATTGAATTTGTATAGCTTTGCCCTCATTAGATTAGTGTAGGAAGCAATTTCCGCACACCTAGCTTCCTTTCATCCTTGTGGTCAGACCTCTTAGTGCAATTATAGGATTATTAGAATTTGACTCATTGTGCCTGTAGCTTGGCCTCTATTGCCTTCTGGTTAATCCACCCATGAATGTAATTGGCTATACTATGTCTTTTCCTGCTATAAGTTACTTTATATTGTAATAGTTTCTGACCTTCATGATCAATATATGCACAATATCTTGCCTCTCTTATGCTCTGATTTCTGTGTTTTAATTGAAGTTGTGATCTATTCTGTGAGTAAAATGACTCTTCAATAGGTTAGGTCTTCATCCCAAAGCCTCAATCAGTCCTGTAAGTCTGTGTGAACCTCCCTTTGTGATTGAGGTCATTGTTGTGTCTTTGCTAGGATCACTACTGCCTATTAAATTTGGTGCATCACCTCTATTTCCTTTCAGTTTCTTCCTAACCCTTTTCCCTTGCAGTATTAGCACTAGGTTTAGATAGTTTTCTCTAAGCATTAGGCTTAGAATGAGGAACCAGCCTTCTCTAGAGGTTTGATCTCAACTTGCAAGGTCCCACACCTTGAGGTCATTCCCATTGTGTCATTAGAATGCTTGGACTCTCTCCAAGATGGGTGCAATTCTATGTGACAACATGTACATCAAATGACATGAAATAAAATAAGAAATACAATAGGACATTTACATGTTACTAGCTCATACCTCAGTCAAAGGATTTGAAGACAACACGGCTGCATCAATGCCTTCTTGCACTGACTCACGAAGATGAGGAGGAGTCTCCATATTCAATATCTAAAAATAGAGTTCAAGGTTATTCGACCAAAATATATGCATAACATTATTTAAATGCATAATGATTACAAATGGTTAAACTTACCTTCGTAAAATTTGTTTTGTGTCTAGGGGACCAAGGAAACCATGGAGGTGTTGGTGAAGCTCCCTATTGAAATCATCAAATTGTCACTAAATAATATTACCATTGATATATGTACTATATTTACGATCATGTGATAAATTACATACCTATTGACTCGACATCCTCTCATAACCCACCAATGGATGGCTAAGAGAGGCAGGATGAAGACTCTGACTCTGGAATTTCATTGCACAGACAATTACATACATTAATTTGGACTTATAATATAGATAGTCATATAAAATTAATTACAAATAAGAATAAAAATATATTAAATCAAGATGAAATATAAAAAATTACCTAGGAGTCAATACCAAATGTATGTTGTAAGACATCATCTATGAGAACAAGATCATTTAATATGGACGTGTCCATGACTAGATGTTACCCCTACATCGCAGCATCTTGTTGAGAGTCCTACCACGAGTCATGCATCCCATAATCACACAAGTTCCCACATGAACTACACAGATGTGGGGACAAATGACACTTGTTGCTCTCACCCTCATCTACCTAGGTGAGATCATCATCGTGTTGTGCTAGAGACTACGTGAGAGCACTCAATTAATGTAGTGTCTCCACCTCAACACTCTCCTTCAAAGTCGAAGGGAGTGAAACATGTGTTGGCCTCATCAGGGGTCTAGGTATAGGGTTTTGGTCTCACTGTGCCCCCTCTCTATCTTGGGTAGAGCCACCACCTCTTCCCTAGAACTCTTGAATGTCAAAATAATTAGGAATCTTCTTGAGGATGAACTCGCAATGGAGTTTCCTCAAGAAATATTGTGGCACCTCATTTTTGTTGCATGGGCATTTGTCAAACACCATGTACCATCTATCCCAAAAGTTTTGGGATATATCTTATTTCCTACACAATTAATAGGGAAGTGTTTGCAAATCTCTTCTAATCTTTGGCTAGTTTTAGGATTGATAAAGCGTGAACATAATGCAGATTTTGTAATTTTTAGGTCCTTCACTTGTTCGTAAGACAATTTGTCGGCATAGTATTGTCGAAACCTCTCCCTATAGTCATGAAATTTGGTGATCCGGTTTGTCACTAATTCAGTGTGAGAAACAATCATCTCTAATGACTTTGAAAGCGCTCTCCTACAATCAGTGCTTGCACTTGGATTATTTAATATCTCAATTAGGGTTTGAAGATGTCCGCAACACCAAATTCTTTGAGATACTTATTGCACTTGAATTATCATAGAAGATTGTGATAGGCTCCTCAAACACAATTCTTATGTCCTTCAACATTTGCTTCACCTACAGGACTTGAGTACAATTGTTTGCTGCTGCTATAGACTCAGCCTCTGCTGTAGATAGGGAAATTGCCTCCTACTTTTTACTTAGCCAAGAAACCAATCTACTTCCCAAGAAGAATGTACCACCACTAGTGATTTTTCTGTCATCCACATCTCCTGTCCAATCAGTATCTGTATATGCATGAAGAGTGAAGTCATTATCCTTTGGATACCATAATCCATAATCAATTGTCCCTTGGAGATATCTTAAAATTCTTTTGACTGCTACAACATAAGATTCTTTAGGATTAGCTTGGAATCTAGCGACAAGTCCAACTGTATTCATGATATTAGGTCTAGTCTGAGTTAGATAGAGTTGTCCTCCAATCATTGATCTATACCTTTTCTGATTTGCCTAAGGGGAGTCATCATCTTTACTCAACTTACATCCGGTTACCATAGTCGTACCTACTGGCTTTGAATCTTCCATTCCAAAATTCTTCAACAATTATTTCACATACTTAGACTGAGATATAAAGATACCTTTGTCTGATTGATTGATTTGCAGACCTAAGAAGAAGTTCATTTCACTAAACATGGATATCTCAAATTCACTTTGCATCTAATCAGCAAATGTTTTGCACATACTCTCATTTCTACCAAAAATGATATCATCAACAAATACCTCAACAATCAGAATATTCTCATGATCAATCTTGAAATAGAGATTACTGTCAGCAGTGCCTTTGTTTTAACCTAGCTTTAGCAAATACTCATTCCAGGCTCTTAGAGCTTATTTGAGTCCATACAATGCTTTCCTTAATCTATAGACCATGTCTCCCTGATCAGACAACTGAAATCCTTCTGGTTGCTCAATGTAGACTTCTTCTAACTCTCCATTTAGAAATGCTGACTTGACATCCATCTGATAGACTTTAAAATCTTTATAAGCAGCAAAAGCAAGAAATAATCTGACTGCCTCTATTCTTGCCACCGGAGCAAAAGTTTCTTCGAAATCAATTCCTTCTACTTGAGAATATCCTTTGCATACCAACCTTGCTTTATTTCTTACAAATTCACCTTCTTCATTTAGCTTTTTCCGGAAGACCCATTTAGTTCCAATCACATTTTTGTCTTAGGTCTAGAAACAAGATGCCAAGTGTAATTCTTTTCAATTTGCATTAATTCTTCTTTCAATGCCTTTACCCAGTTTTCATCTTCACGGGCTTCACTTACTGTTTTTGGTTCAATCTTTGAGATAAAACAAATCTCTTCTTGATCTTCAACAATTCTTCTTCTAGTTCAGACACCTTTATTTCTATCTCCTATAATTTGATCTTCAAGATGATTCATTCTTACATACTTGGGAGTTTTGGGATTTGTTTGAGCTTCTGTTTCTTGAGATTGTTCCTCAACTTCTGCACTATCCTCTTGAATTACTGGGTTTTTCAGATCAATCTAGATATGGATTTGAGTTTGCACTTGCCTTTCTTAACTTGGATTTTCATCTTGATCATCTGAATCATATCCGCAAGATCTGGAATGTCCTTCTTTTCTCTCATCAACTCTGACATTAGCACTTTCAACAATCTTTTTCAACCTCTTGTTAAAGTATCGGTATGCTTTTCTTTGAGGAGAGTAACCTAGAAAAATTCCTTGCTTCAAACTTGCTTAGATCCTCATCTCTTTTGATATAGCATTTATGACCAAAAACTCTGAAGTATCTTACAGTAGGAGGATGACAAAACCATAGTTCATAAGGTGTCTTACTAGAATTTCCTTTGATCTGCACCCAGTTAAGAGTTTAGACAACAATACTCACAGCTTCTCTCCAATAAACTTGAGGAACATTTGTTTCCATCATCATGGTCCTGGCAGCTTCTTGAATGGTCCAGTTCTTTCTTTCCACAACTCCATTTTGTTGAGGAATCCTAGGAGCAGATAACTGTCTTTTAATTTCATGCTTTTCACAAAATGAATCAAACTCACCGGAGGTAAATTCTCCACCTCTGTTAGATCTCACACTTTATCTTCATACCAATCTTATTTTCCACCATAACTTTGAATGCCTTGAATTTGTCAAGAGCTTTTGATTTTTCTTTTAAGAAGGTTACCCACATCATCCGAGAGTAATCATCAATTAGCAACATAAAATATCTATCTCCTTGCACACTCCTAATTCTAGCAGGACCACAAGATTAGTATGCACAAGTTCCAACCCTTCACTTGAAAATTGTTCTTTACTTTTGAATGAAATTTTGTTCTATTTGCCCAATTGACATTCTCTACATATGTTATCAGGTTTCATAAGTTTTGGAAGGTCTCTTATAGCTTGAGTAGAACTTATCTTAACAATGTTATCAAAATTTACATGACACATCCTCCTATGCCATAACCAACTTTGATCTATCTGAGCAATCAAACAACTTTTGCCAAAACTACTTAAATGAAAGATGTTACCTCTAGTTTGAGTATAGGATGCAATTTTAGTTCCAGATCTTTCCAAGATCCTGCATTTTCCATCCTTGAATTAGAGATCATAACCCTTATCAACCAATTGTCCAACACTGAGAAGATTATGCTTTAGTCCTTCCACATACAAAACATCATTAGTGTTATTCTTACCATCAAAAGAGATGGATCCTCTACCACGAATTCTACCAACTGAGTTATCTCCAAATTTCACAATTCCACCTTATTTTTTAAATCTTACAAACTTACTTTTATCACCAGCCATATGATGAGAACATCCACTATCAATCACCCATTCATCATTTTCAACAACCTGGGCAGTCAAGGAACTTTCCACATTTGTACAGCTTGGAGATTCAATAGACACCAGATCTTCTTCCTTGATAGCAATGAACACCCAATCATCTTCAATGGAACCTCCATGATCAGGTTCATCATCTGTGACTCCTTCTTCTCCTGCGTCATTGACATAGTAACATTGTTTTTGACATTTATATCTATTAGGTTTTGATTTTGAGAACCTCTCCGGATATCTTAAGGCAAAGTGACCAATCTTATTACAAGAAAAACATTTGAGTGGCAACTTTCCTTCATATTTACCAGATCCTCTTGCTATTCTTTTGGCAATAAGAGCTTCAAGATCTGCAATCTCAATTTCATCATTTTCAAGATCCTTCCTTGTCTTCACAAATTGGTTTGATCTTCCTAAAGAACTTTCACCCAGATTATATCTTTGCTTTCCATACACACTGGCCTTAAATGCAGATTCAGACTTAGGGAGAGAATCACCAAACTCACTCATTTCAAATGTTGAAAGCTTACCAACTAATTGATCTCTTGTGACAGTTGTTACTGTCCTGATTTATTCAATGGCTGCAGCTTTATGCTTGTATGTTGTAGGTAAGGATCTGAGCACTTTGGCAACAATTTATGATTCTTCCAATACACCACCTACATTTTTGATACTAGTCACAAGTTCATTTACTTTCTGCATGTAGGAAGTAATGTAACTTTCATCTTCCCTCATTACCAATCTTTCATATTTACTCTTCAGGATTTGTAGCTTGGCACATTTAACATATTTGTCACCTTCATACAGATTTTCCATCTTTTTCTAGATTTCATGGACAGTTTTCAAATCCAAGACATTTGCCAATTTTGTATTAGACAGGGCACTCAATAAAGTTTCTTTGGCTCGAATATTGCATTCAGCTTCCCTGAGTTCGTCTAGAGTAGTAGGGCCATTCTTCAAAATCTTATACTCATTCTTTGTTATTGTCCAAAAGTTATTACCAATACATTCCAAATGACACTGCATGCGTACCTTCCAAAGGGATTAATTTGTGTTGGCTAGAAACTCAGTGTAGCTTCATGAGTGTTGTCATTGATGGCAACAAAGTTCATCCTACCCATCCAAATGACATGGTGTGCTTATACCGGAATTCAAATTGAAGAGTGTTGTGGTCCGGTGACCAAGAATGGAGTATGTAGCAAGGTCTGACAATCAGGTCCAGATCTCTCAGAGGAAGTATCTATGTAAAGTGTGGACTTGGGGAAGTCAAGAGGAGTACCTTGACTGATAGATTCCAGGGATTGAGCCTCTGGTGATGAAAGAGTGAAGAGATATAAGCACCTAAGTATTGGGTTCCTATTTGGCAGAGTAGACAGAGGAAGAACTGACCGGCAGAGCATCAGATCTTAATCTGGATGAGACATTGATGGTGATCAAGCTTCCTGAGGTATCATTCATGATTGGCTGACATGATTGATGACTTCTATAAGCATCTCCTTGATACACATCACTTGATAAGCAAGGATTCAGCCGACAAACCAGAGTTTGGAAAAATATGGACTATTCCGGATGTCGACTAGAAAGGTGTTGAAATCATTGGTGCAAATATATATACAAGATGGATTTGGATGTGAAGGTGTGTGTGGTGTGTTGACAAGTGCGAAGAAGAGCAGAGAACAGTGTGGAATAGAGATAGAGTTCTAGTATGTGATAGAACCACAGCACTAAGGAAGAGGAAGAATGAAGTGCAGTGAATTAGTGTATTGAGCTTAACTGGAACTGAATCTAAGCACATGTGGATGCTTCTCATTAGTTCAAGTATCTAGTTTCTTTCTATAAACTATTGTAGGCAGTGAGTCTCTTGTGAGCAGTGTGCTCAGGCAGTGAGCCCTAATTGGCAAGTGTCATTTTGTATTTCTATTCTTCTAACAGAGAATACATTCTTGGGTTAGTCACCCCATGGTTTTTCCCTTAATAGGGTTTTCCATGTCAAAATCATTGTGTTATGTATCTTGACTTTGTTTTTGCTTTCATGATTATGAATGCTTATTTGCTTTAATACTGCACTAGTTGTTAAAGAAGAATAGAAAGTTAAATTAATTAAGATAACTGATTCACCCCTCCTCTCAGTTATCAACAATTGGTATCAGAGCTAAGTTCCTCCAAACAGAGCCTAACAGCTTGAGGAAGATCTGGGAATTCAAATGGATGTGTATGGTATGAGGGAACAACTTCAGTCTACCCTAGATGATCTTGAGCAATCTAACTCCGAAGTCAATGAATTGAAGGAAAGACTCAAACAGGCTGATGATTTTATAAATGAACTAAAAGGGAAACTGAGTATCTCTATGAAAAAGAGAAAGGATCTACTTCAGCAATTGGCAATTCAAGGTGAAGCCAATGATACAAATGAAGATCTGAAGGAGAAAACTAAGTTATGTGAAAAGTTATCAAAATAGGTCATTATGGTAAGAGATGAAATAGAATCAGGAGTTATGAAATTCACCCATGAAATTGAAGAGAAAAGTAAAATTGAAGATGATCTAAGACAATCTCTTAAGGTGAAATCAGAAGACTGACACAAAATGGATAGAATAATCAGGCATCTAAAATCTGATCTTGAAGAAGCTAGAGATAATGAAGAACAACTTGAGAATCAGATTGACACTCTTAAAAGGGATCTTCAAACAACAAATGAATACAAAGAGAAATTCAAGATAAGCTCTGCTCAACTTGAAGTTCTTCTTCAAAGCCAAAAAAGGGTAGATGACAAGCAAGGCTTGGGGTATGAAAAAGGTGAAAGCTCTGGATCCAGTTAGAAGAATTCTAGATTAGAAAATCTAAGAAATAGGCCTGGAAGACCTCCGGTAAGGCAACCAAATGCTCAAAGATATCCTTCCTTCAATGGATACTACCACAATTGCAATAACTTTGGTCATAAAGCAAATCAGTGCAGAAGGAGAATGAATCAGACTAATTCATCCTTCTCCAAACAGTGCTTTAATTACAAAAGGTATGGTCACAAAACTCATGAATGCAGAAATATGCAAATGAACAATTCATTCAATGGTAGATGTTTTGCATGCAATAGAATGGGACATATAGCTAATCAGTGTAGATGAAGAGGATATCAGTCAAATATGCAAAGAAATGTTGCTTGCTACAATTGCAATAGATACGGTCATATTGCCAAATTCTACAAAAGTAAGAATCAAGACAAAAAGGGTCCGGTGCATCATAATCAAAACCAAGACAAAGGAAAAGGAAAAGTGAATGTCGATGAAATTCAAAGAGAGATGAACAAGATATGGGTGAAGAGAAGTATAGAAAATGATGGGGATGGATCCACACCAGAATCTGGTGCTGATATTCCTTCCGAAAACTAAATAGATGAGCTCTGGCTCAGGGGGAGTAACAAAAGAAAAACATTTTCCCCCAGCCAGTCAATAGGTGCCTGAAAGTGGCACATGAAAGGTTGCAGATCAAAGGGTTCTCAGAGAAATATCTAAATAATCGATGATAAAGATATGAAAGATCCACAAGAAGCTTTGAAAAGATTAATCTTCCAAGATTGATCTGGTTCAATAGTTATCTGGTAAGAACAGGATTTTCATAGTTAGATCTGGTATGATTCAAATTTGAGGTATCTTGATCTACAAATAAATGGAATGATTGTGAAAGGTAGATAGATTGCTAATATCCACCGAGAATAACTTTAAGTGCATCTTAGTGATCCAGAAAAATCTCTCAGGACAAGGAGAACAGAGCAACCGAAATAACTTAAGGTATGCATTTATTGCAAATGAAATTAGGGTTTGCAGAGAAATAAAAGGGTTCTTTTATTCATCATTTGTACATTTGCATTCAAGAAGAAGAAAAAAGGAGCTCTGTAAACAAATTATCTCAAGCCTCTCAAAGATCAACGGCAGAAGTCAATTCTTCCAGCAATCTGATTCAGCTCATACCATGAAACCTAGAAGTGTAAAAGGTATTTTCTGTTCTTGAACATCTCTCTGTAAATCTTCTTGAAAATGGCTACTCTGAATGTTGTGAAGATTATTGATAGGTCACGCCCTAAATTTAAGAAGCATCCCTACAAATCTCTAGAAGTGGATCCCTCAAGTGCATTTTCCAGCATTCTGCATGGTATTTTGCATGTAGAAGATGTTAGGGTTTGCATTCATGCGAATATTGAAGAATTTGGGGAATCCAAGTTAAGCGATATCTATCGCAATCAGTTAATAGATGATGCTTTTGAACTCAAACCACAGTACAAGGCTATCTGGGACAAACACTTTGGACATTGCATCCATTTCCCCTATTTTGCTGAAGATGAATGGGTCTGGTATGTTTTGAGTAGAGTGCATGACAACTTCATGTGGTTAAATAAGTTGTTTAAGATCACAAAGGATTCCATTAGGGCAGTGACCGGATTCCACTCATCTGGTGAGTTACCTACTCTCAAATCAGTCAAAAACCAAATTGTGAGTGAGGCCACCAGATCCAAATTTGATAAAAGAGCAATGACAATTAAGGATATCACAGATCCAAATATCAAGTTTGCCGCCATGATAATAGGCTACAAGATATATCACTCTAGCAGAGAGAATTCTGTATCTGGAATAGCAATTTACACTGCTTATGAAATGTTAAGAAAGAATGCTAACTATGACCTTTGTGAGCTCCTTCTGAACCTACTTTTGGAGAATCTGCAGAAGATAAAGAAGGATAAGAAGAATTCCTTCAAATATGGTGGCTTGATACTCTATTTATTTTTCTATTACATGAATGAGCTACCCGGATCCAATGGATGGGTATGGCAAAATAACAAATCGATTGCAATTCAAATTAGAGATTACTTGCATGGGCTTGGCGATGTTAAGGCACAAAATATAGCACTATGGGGCTACTTCAAAAACTTTCAAAGTATGATGCAAGCAAGAGAGAGAATTCCTCAATCTCTAGTTGAGAAGTATAAGGACACAATATGCTTTATGGTAGAAACTGATCAATGCCTAATGGAGGCAGTAGAGCCAAGGATAGTCTGGATCATGCCAATGGGGTATGAAGTAGATGAGAAAATTGTAGAGCTACATATTCAACACATGCTTAGTCAACCCAAGGATCCTAAGGCAGAAAGGTTTGGAACCTTTAAAGAGTTGAGTGTGAAGATTCATGTGGAGCTAAGACAACCAGAAATGAAAAGAAAGGTGATGAGGGAAGTGGAAGAACTTGCCAAGAGGCATGGAATTTCAAAGGAGGCACTTGATGCAAACAGAGAGAAGATGGAAAGGGCGGAAAAAGAAAAGGAAGAAGCAAGAAAAGAAAGTGCTCTGGTAGAAGCCCCCTCTCGGACAAGGTCCTCAAAGAGCTCTACACCTGCCATTGCTAAGAGCTCGAAGGCATCAAAACCGGAAGCAAAATCATCCGGTAAAGGAGAAAAGAGAACAAAGAAAAAGGCTACAAGATCATACACAAGCCTCAAAGATGATGAAGAAATAGAGACAGATGAGGAAGTAAAGAAAATGTAGAAGAAGAAGAAAACATCTGGTGAACCCTCTACCAATCAAGACAAAGAAGAGAAGGCAGAGGAATTTGTTGAAAAGCCTACTCTCCGCATTGATGATATCATCAAATTAGTCACTATGGATGGGAACCTGAAACCAATGACAGAGTTCTATGATGAATACAATGAAGTTGACCAGAAGATCTTGCAAGATGCTATAGTCAAGTATCTAAATATCTCTAATAAGGCATTTATTGAAATCATATCTCTAATTCCCAAAAGCTTAGAGAAGGAACTAGAAATAAGGAAGAATAATGCCAAGGCAAAGGACCTTGAAATCTGGGAACAGATAGCTATTCAGCTCTATCCTTCAATCACTCAGAAACAAATGAATATGATCTTCAAAGATTGCAAGGATGAGTTCCGGAGCAAAGCTAGAACGAATCAGCTTATGCTTGGAGAGATAGACAAAGTGGCTAAAAAGACTGAAGAGATCCTCAGAAATGCCTATAAAAGATTTAATATTCCTATCATAGAGGACTTAGTTGATGAACCCTCTGCCATGGATGACAAAGAAGAATCTACTGAGACAGTGGTAGAAAAGGCAAAGGAGAAAAAAGAAGAGAAAGCCAAGGACTTAGATTCCTCTATATCGGAAGAGGAAGTTCATGGAGAAGCAGATACCTCTCTTCCGGATCCCCCTACAGACTTCGGAACTGAAAGAAAAGAAGAGAGCATCAATCAAGGAGAAGAAGTAAAGGGAAGTGAAGAAGGTCAAACTGAGAAGACCTCAAGTGACAGTGCTGAGGCTGTAGAAGGAAAGAAAACTTTGTCTCTGGCAAGAGACACTGCAGAAGCAGTCAAAGACTTTTTGACAAAAGAAATGATGGAATTGGATGAACTAGAACTACTTCAAGGGCCATTCAATTTTGACTCTCTCTCTCCGGTCCACACAATGAAGGTAGCATCTTTTGCTCAAGCCAAAGCAAAAGAAAAGCTTCTAAAGTCTCACATGGAAGATTGTGAGCTAATAAAGATTGCATCCGGTGTGCTAGAGAAAATCATGCCAACCTTCCAAAAAGATTCTTCAGCCTCCACATCTGGTAATCTAAAGTCTCTTGTTAACTTTGTTAATACTCATTTTGACTCTTTTGAGAAAGCAGCAAAAGAGAAAGTCCGAAAATAATTTTTGGGTAAAAGATTCTCTGAAGTATAGGGGTACATAGCAAATGATAGGAGAAATCTAAATATTGGGATAAAGAGATTAGAAAAAGCTCTTAAAGATGGCAGAGATATATATAAATTTTGTCTATCCTGGTCAAAAGTCACAATGGATATTGAGAAGAAAGTGAAAGAACAAGAGGGAAAACTTTCAAGTATATCTCAACGTTTTGATCCTCTCTCTTCTTCCATAATGAATCAAGAGTGCCAGACTCTTGTAGCTATAAATGAAATAAAGAAGCTTGAGAAGGAGAAGAAAAATAAGATAAGCAGGCTAAGTGAACTAAGAGGGATTATTATTCCTAAGTTAGAGGCCATGCATGAGGCCCTAACTGATGCTCAGACTACAGCCCGGACCAGTGATCTGACAGATTTAAAGAGGGTAGAAGCTTTTGTATTCCTATTGAGTGGTCACATCTCAATTTTGGACAGGATGAAGTAGAGTTGGGCAACAGAACTTGTCCAGTTGAAGACAACTTTTGCAGATATACTACAGTATATGTAAGTATAACTTGTATATATACTTATGCAACTAAGTATAGTTGGGTTTTTGGGAAATTTTGGTGTGCGGACCCTACCCTTTTCCATTGATGTCAAAGGGGGAGTGAGGAGCAGTGAAAAATGTGGAATCTAGCTAAGGGGGAGCTCGGGTAAAGTGTACATTAGAACAGAGCATCAGCCAAGGGGGAGTGTAGTGTGACACTTAGTCATTTGTCACTAAGTGTTGCCATCAATGCCAAAGGGGGAGATTGTTGGCAAGAGACTCAGTGTAGCTTCATGAGTGTTGTCATTGATGGCAACAAAGTTCATCCCACTCATCTGCAGGACATGGTGTGCTTATACCAGAAGTCAAATTGAAGAGTGTTGTGGTCCAGTGACCAAGAACAGAGTATGCAGCAAGGTCCAACAATCAGGTACGGATCTCTCAGAGGAAGTATCTATGTAAAGTGTGGACTTGGGGAAGTCAAGAGGAGTACCTTGACTGATAGATTCCAGGGATTGAGCCTCTGGTGATGAAAGAGTGAAGAGATATAAGCACCTAAGTATTGGGTTCCTGTTTTGCAGAGTAGACAGAGGAAGAACTGACCGGCAGAGCATCAAATCTTAATCCGAATGAGACATTGATGGTGATCAAGCTTCCTGAGGTATCATTCATGACTGGTTGACATGATTGATGACTTCTATAAGCATCTCCTTGATACGCATCACTTGATAAGCAAGGATTCAGCTGACAGACCAGAGTTTAGGAAAATATGGACTATTCCGGATGCCGACTAGAAAGGTGTTGAAATCATTGGTGCGAATATATATACAAGATGGATTTGGATGCAAAGGTGTGTGTGGTGTGTTGACAAGTGCGAAGAAGAGCAGAGAACAATGTGGAATAGAGATAGAGGTTTGGTATGTGATAGAATAGCAGCACTAAGGAAGAGGAAGAATGAAGTGCAGTGAATCAGTGTATTGAGCTTAACCGGAACTGAATCTAAGCACATGTGGATGCTTCTCATCAGTTCAAGTATCTAGTTTCTTTCCATAAACTATTGTAGGTAGTGAGCCTCTTGTGAGCAGTGTGCTCGGGCAGTGAGCCCTAATTAGCAAGTGCCATTTTGTATTTCTATTCTTCTAATAGAGAATACATTCTTGGGTTAGTCACCTCATGGTTTTTCCCTTAACAAGGTTTTCCACGTCAAAATCATTGTGTTATGTATCTTGACTTTGTTTCTACTTTCATGATTATGAATGCTTATTTGCTTTAATACTGCACTAGTTGTTAAAGAAGAACAGAAAGTTAAATTAATTAAGATAACTGATTCACCCCCCTCTCAGTTATCAACAATTTGTTCCATCAAATCCTAGACTTTCCTCCTTATAAGTCAACATCTTGGATCTCCTCAAGCGGTTAAGCTTCTTTTAGAGGATCTGGGTTTGATACCAATTGTTGGAATTAGATCAGACAACTGAGAGGGGGGGTGAATCAGTTGTCCCAAAAATTAACCTTTTCTTCCTTTTAATATTCTTTCACAATTTGTAAATTGATTAATGATGTAAACATTAAAGCATGAAACAACATCACATAAGCTGAAGCATAATCAACACATTTAACACCAAGATTTTTGACGTGGAAACCCGATTAAGGGAAAAACCACGGTGGGTGTTAGCCCACAAGATTTGTACCCTATTAAAAGTACTTAAAAGGAATGGGAAGGCACTTGCCTTCGAGCTCACTACCCAAAGCTCACTGCTCAAAAGAGAGGCTCACTGCTTACAAGAAATTTTAGTTTAACACAAAAAGAATTAACTGAGAAATATCATCTACTTCATGCCTGGTTCAGTTTCATTGAATGCTTAAAAAAATTATGTCCTACTTCCAAACTCTTCTTCACTAACTTTTCACTACATTCTGCTTTTGCTCTTCTACTCCTCCTCTTCTTTGCTTTTCTCCTGATCCTTTCTTTGGATTTATTATTTTCGTTCAAGGATGATTTTCCACGACTCAACTACACTCCTTTATATGCTTCATCAACGTTGGAATAAACATCAAGGTCGGCACACCAAACATCTTACTTAATGTGAATCACTAAGTTGTTAGCTAAACATTGCTAAGACTTGAATCTTCTTTCAACAACACATCACGCTCTAGAGAATTGCTTCTGGAACATCCGCAATATGCTTGAATCATCTGGTTGGCTAGGACTGGGAAGAACAGCAACACTAAGAAGGAAATCTTCACCAACAAGCTCAAACTTCAATGCGAACCTCCGACACAACAGTCACACGATCCAAAGACCTCAACAAACATAATGAATTCAACAAAAACATCCGCACTCCTCCAAGTCATCAGGATCACTTGCATCTTCATCTGGAACCTCAAGAATACTATTCGCCATGACTGTCATCTTAGAAAGATTGCTTGCGGACCTCCAAACCACGAACCACTTGAATAGATGATACACACGGACTTCCCAAACATGCCTCTAGATCCGCAAAACATTATTTGACATATCCAAAAGGATCTGTACCACTTCTCTGTCGCTCTGTCTCTTCTGAATACTGCAAAACTAGTTCTACTCAGATGGCCATAGTTTCTTCAAATCTTCATGTAGACCTCTCAAATCCTGACTAGAGATACTTCACACAATCCTATATATTGCCGTATGATCCGTATCCATTGATCTTTATTAATTTTCTCAATATCCTCAACATTCCAGTCTTCTAGTCAGGCAACAAGATAGGATACAGTTAACACCAATGGCAACAAGAATATGTTGACATCAATGACAACACTGATTAGGCACATATTTGCAATAGATACATACCTAGAAGAGTCACTAGGTGATTGTGATGCTCTTGAAAGCATGGAAAAGACCAAAAGTATCACCGAACTTTGATCTTTGATGAATCTTTAAGCACTTGAGCTGCTTCACCAATGGATTTGTTCAACAGAGTCACCATGGTGCTAAAGAAGACTGTCCTAAATAGAAAAATGTACTGAAGGACAATCCTCCAATGGATGATAAATTTCATCAAACAAGTCCCACCAGGTGTGCCAGAAATAGTTGTCACATGAAATTCCACCCTGCTTGGAGGTTGTCCATGCATTACAATGACACAATGGGACTAATCTCAAGGTGTGGGACCTTGCAGATGAGATCAGACCTCCAGAGAAGGCTAGTTCATCTTTCTAAGCTTAAGGCTTATAGAATTAAGCTAAATCTAATCCTACAATTACCAAGGGAAAAGGGATAGAAGGAATGCAGAAAAGAAAATTGTGATGCACCAGATTCAAGATGTTTATTTGGAACTGACATAACACAGTAGTGATTTCAAAGGTTGAATAGACTAACACAGACTCATACAATCTTTAACAGAGGCCAAAACAGAATGTTGAAACTTATAGAGGGACCATTTTATCCACAAAATAAATGAGCAACATTCAAACAGACACAGTGTAAAAGAGAATGAGAGAGGCAAAATCAGTTGCTTGTATTAATCACAAAGGTCAAATAACCATTACAAAAGATAGATAATTTGTTATATAAAAGGTAGACACAGAATAGCCATTTACATTCATTGGCGAACCATACTTAGAGACATCGAAGGCTCAACTTTGAGCACAACATATCAAATCTGACTAGTTCTTGCAAATGCGTTACAAGGTCTATGACAACAAATTATCTAGCCATCATAACAGCCTAGAAGAACAACTAACATCAAAAACCTTGTTACATCTTTGATTCATGTATATATAGCATTTCATAATCTATTCTACAACATTGGGTGCTAAAAATCAGTCAACTACCTTGCTTTGGTGCCCACACTACATTAAAATCAAGCTCAGAAGCCCTGTCAGAAGAGGGATGATGCCCATGCCCCTTGAAGTCTGCAAAACTATAGAGGAGATCACCCACACGCATGGGTACCTGACACATTGAAGAATGAAGCCCTTAAAATCCTCCCCAATACCCCTAAATCTATTTTGTTTCTCATTTGTACAGGAGCATTGAATATTTCCACTGTTTCAACTACCTATATTTGACTTTGGCCTACAAAATTGAATGTTAGCTACCTTCATCCTGATATAATGGCATGATTTTAGGGATTAGCAAGATTTTACAACACTTTAAAGTGTTGTACTTTCAAAATCATTCATGATGTCTTGAGGGAATTTGAATTCCCACACAATTTTCTTCATTTGCTCAGATGACAAGACATCTGGTAACACAGTTCATTTCCCCATCACCTCTACCGGTGAAATTGCCTCATACAGAACTCCATGCCTTTGATTTTCCTTTGGTTGTTCATTTCTCTTTTTTCAAAACCATCAAGCTCTACTCCTGTCTTCATTTCCTTTTTCACCTTATTGGCGAAAATGCATCTTTTCAAACTTGTCTTTGTGCTTTCTTTTTTCCTTTAGTTGGCAAGTGCTGACTTTTTTTAACTTGTCATCTAATTTCCCTTTTGCCTTATTAGTAAAAATTCACTTTTTAGAACCAGACAAGTCTTTTGCTTTATGCTTTGCTATCATTTTTCACCTTATCGGCGATTTTGAGGAATCGCAAACTATTTCTTGTTTTCAACCCTTTGCCAATTTTTTGACTCTCCTCCTTTGCCTTGGTGAACTTTCTTCTTATCAGAAAAATTTTACTTTTCATAACTCTTCTGGCTTCTTCTTTTGGCTTATCAGAAAAAATCCATTCTTGCGAACTTTACTCCTTTGTCTCATTTTCGCCTTATTGGCAATTTTTATATTTCACAAACAATGCTCCCTCTATTTCTTGATCTTATCAGCGAATTCACACTTTTTCAAACTTGTTGGCAAGTTCTCTTTTTCTCCGATCTCCCAACTAGTTGGGCTCATTACTTTTTTTGCATTATCGGTGAATCTTGCTTTTTGCGAGCCAACCCCTACCTTAGTCAATTTTTTCCATTTTTCCTTTATCAGCAAACTTCATCTTTTTAGAACCACTAAGCTAGCCCCTTTTCGCCTTGTCGGCGAATCTTACTTTTTCATAACTTTTCATGCATTAGTGGTTTTTCTTCTTATCAGCAAACCCCTACCTTGATAGACATCAGATTTCCACAGTCCATAATGATTGAATGTAGTGTTTCAGGATTAAACTGTGTTAGAGTTTTTTTCCTCAATGTTTCGGATCATGGAGTATGATCCGAAACGTTGAGAAAAAAACTCTAACACAGTTTAATCCTGAAACACTACATTCAAACCCCTACCTTGTTGAACTTCTCTTTATCCACTTTTGGCCTTAGTCAGTGAATCTTCCATCTTCAGAACCATCCCTTTGGCGCTTTCATCTAAGCTCTTATCGCCTTATCAATGAATCCTCGAAAACTCGAACTACTTGGCTAGTTTGAAATCCCACTTACTTGCCAATAAGACCCTTTTATGGGCCTTTCCATTTGCTGTGTATTATTTTTGCCTTAGTTGATTCGCCCTTCAATTGGCAAATCAGCAAATCGACTAACTTTTGAACCTGCGAACAAAAGGTTCACCAAACTAAACCTTTTTCGACTAAGGCAAAGAAAGGGCAAAAACTTGGAAGTTTTTGGGGATTTTTTCTAGGTTTTTTGCTAAGAGAAACTTCTTCCATTTCAGATGTCTTAGATCAGATATTTTTTATGGAAGAAGGGATTTTTTGGGTTATTTTGGCCTAGGAAAAAATAAGACAACACTACACACAGATGATTTTAGAGGTAATTGTTACGCTGAAGTAGAGGATGGGTTCAAGCCAGTTAGCTATTGTCAAGTTTATCAATGAGAAATATAAGAAAGATCTATCTGCAAATTATGGTAGGATGCAAAGTGGCTCCTGAAACGTGATTACCATGTAAAGTTTACAAAAATGGGCTCAACACAAGAAAAATTTGGAATAACAACTACTACCACTTCTAACTTTGGATGTGTAGGTTAAATTCTTATTTAATCCAAAATGTTGAAGTAATAAAAGAGTTGCCTTCAAAATTATTTCAACGAACCCAAAACCTACAAGAAAACTTAAACAACCACCACTCAATTTGATTTTAAGAAACTAAAAAGTCCAATGAAAAGGGGTAGTCACTGGAATGTATGCAAAAATTTAGAATTAATCTAGAAAATGAAATGTAAACAAAAAACTTTCTATTCTAAACTACTATGCAAACCTCAGATAGAGAGGAAATAAAGTTCAACTAGTAGCATTTAATGAACAAAGTTACCAAATATGAACTCTACGGTGAGATGGGTATGCTCAATAGATTTGAGATGTGGTTGCTCAACTAGATGCTTCAAAATTTTAGTAGCATGTACCTATGATTTCACGTTGATAAATTTTGGAAGCTTTGAAGCTCCATTTATAATTTTTTGGCTGGGAGGATGGACGGTGTTGATTTGTTTGGAAGATCTACGATGGAGGTTGCTTCAGACAACTTTATTTGATCAAGGAGAAGAAGGATGACCATGATTAAGTTTGTTCAAGATGAATGGATGGTATTATGATGGCTAAAAATAGAAACAGTCATAAGAAATTAATTGCAACCAAAAATAGGAGGGAAAAGCAATTAGTTGGTCATTTATTTTTGGAAATGGTGGAAGGAAATTAGATTAATTAAATAATTTATAATATTAGCAATGGGAGGTGGAAATTGAACTAATTAGATGTGAGGTGTAAGTTAGACTAATTAAATAATAAAATTATTTAATTAAAACTAGTGGTGAATTAATAAAATAATATAATTAATTAATTAATTAATGATGAGAATGTTAATATGAAATGAACTTAATTAGGATGATGTCGATATGGTGTCAGAGCGATGATAGATAAAATTTAGGTGTCTACAATTTGTCATATGCATAATTATAATAACAATGTATGCTAGGGTAAATTGGTTTAATGGCTTAACCATCATAACTTCATGTGGTATCACAATTATAAATCTGCAATATGAATTCAATGTATATCACAACCCACCTTACTATGAATTTCAAAACCTTTTAATTATATATGCATACATTATAGAAATAATCTCCAAACTATTTTCCACCAAGTATTTTATAGTTAAAACAAAAAATATTTTCTTCTAATTAAACTTACTCTTTAAATGAATAACTATTAAAACCATTCAATCAATTAGAGTGTACACACATTATAGAAGCAACACTATGAATATGTTTAAAATAGAAAATATAACATTGTTCATTAATTTTTCAAAAAACTAGTTATATTAAGTATTTATAGATATATAGAGACAAAACTCTTTTGTGCTCTACTCTCAATCTAGAACTACAAATTAATTCCACAAATCTTCTCTTCTTCACTTTTGGCAGTCTCTTGCAAGCTAAATTCACTCACTTTGATGTAGGCTTCTCTCACTTTCCTAGCACCACCTTTTTATATTTGAAAATCTTTTTATCATTAGATTGTATTGAATATTTATTTTCATGCTTCTTATACATTGGAGGAAAGAATAGTTAATATATAAGATGAAACAATTCACCTTATAATAGTTATAAGATCTCAAAACATTGAGATAAAACCCAAGCTATATAACTCCAAATGGATGGGTTCTTTTTATATATAGTTTGACATGTGTCTAGGCGTCAACATGTGACATGTGGGATGTGTATATAATTGGAAATTGACTTTCCTAAACAAGAATAAAATATATAATGAGGAAATTTATCAAGGAATTATGCTTGGTATTGCTATTCCTATGGCATTGCCAATCTTCTCATGCCCATGGTCATACCTCTTATAATAATAAAGGAGCCCAAAATGTTGTTCCATATGGTCATCTAAAGATATCTAAATTTTCTTGTCAAGTTGGTGATTTGACTAGACAACCTACCTACCTACACACACATCATCACGTTCATCTTGAAAATATGTAACTTGAAAAGATAGATTTGAGGTTGTATGACAAGGTTATGATCTCTACAATTCATACATGTGATGAGGTTTTCTTGTCATGAGACCATTAAAATGATCTCTAGGATATTCATTATAAGATGATTTCCAACATGGTCATTAAACTCAAAAAATAATCTTTAATTATGTAAGATTTAATCATTTTACAAAAGACTACCCTTCATAAAAATAATTAAGATGGGATTTAATTTTTGATAAAATTAGCTGGAAAAAAGGGTGCAAAACCCTGTACAAAAATGACCCAAAGGATAGAGAAGAAACCTTAGATAGGAAAGATACAACACATTAACAACAGAATAGCAGCAGAAAACAGAGCACAAAAAACCAATGACCAAACTAACCTTAAACAAAAACCAACGCTAGAAAACATAGAAAAACAACTAAGGATTGCCATCAACCCCATGCTTGGTAAGGAAATTGAACATCTCCACATAGTTTCCCAGACTATCAACACCTATACCTTTGATCTTGTTATCAAACTCCTTCAGCATTGAGAAAGCAGTAGTAGAGCAGTGAAGAACTTTAGCTGTGAAACCAGCCATAACCCTCCAATTCTTCTACAACTCCATCACCTTAGAACTAAGGTTAGAAACCTCCTCCGTAGTCTTCTCACATAGAGAACATTTACTCTTGTCCTCCTTTTGAACGTGGGTGTCCTCCTCATATTTTGAGTAGGGGTATTCATTTTTGGAAAGTGATTGGTGCCTTCATTTTGCACAGAGACCTCGGAGGTACCAACATCTTCATCTCCTAGGGTCTTTTCTTCAAATTCTGACTCCCCCAAAATCTCAATCCCTTGAGGATTTGTAGAAGGAATACCTTCTATGTGACTAGACCTTCTAACTCGCTGGGTCATTTAACTAGTAATTCCCATCGAGTCACTACCTACATTCTGCTTAGCAACCACATCCCAATCCATAAATTTGGACACTGCCACCTCATACTGAACAACCTCCTTCTCCTCCTTCATTTTTTGTGGGTCCTTCCCTCCTATAGCTCTCAAGTAGCTAAGGAAATCTCCCCCTTTTTAACAGCGATTGCTTTAATTTTGGGACTCTTTCTTTGCTTCTTCAGAGTGGTTTTACTTTTAGGGGTTTTAGTTACATCTTTGAGATTAGGATTTTTAGCCTATGGGGAATCATGGATCTCCTTAATTCTTGGCCAATCCCCAGGGACATTGATCATTCCAAGAGAGGTTACCACCTTTTTTTGAAACACCATAGACTTCTTCCCTTTACCCTTGACATTGGACCAACAACAACAAGATTCAGAGGGGAATCATTGAGGACACTGACCTTAATGGCCTTAGGAGGACACAACACTAGATAGAAATGGTAAAGATGAAAGATAAGACCCTAATAAAGGGGGATGACTAGGGTACTAGGATTCTTAGCATAATCTTCCCTTGCCACCCTTATGGAGTTCTCCAAGGATGATAAGAGAAAAAATAGAAAACTAATCTCAGAATTGTGACAGGAGTGATTGAGTAAGGTGAAATGATAGTGAAAATAAACTTTATATCACCCTTCGAGAGTAAAATATTTCATTAACATCAAACACACCTGGTCCCACGGAGTCAAAAGCTTCTCCTGCTTAAATCCCCTTGCATTTTTGTCATAGATTCCCCCTCTCTAAAGAAGGCCACCATACTTTCTGGGTCTGGGACCCTACTCTGGTGGCACAACTTCCTTCCTTTACTAGGCATTCCCATCACTTGACCAATGATATCTTCAGTAACCTCGAAACCTATACCACCAAGGTGAACATGTCGGTTATCCTAAGAATCTACAAATTGATGAGATAAGTTCTTGTCATGCCCTTTCAAACTTTCAAGGAAAGAGGTCACCCCACCTTGTAAAATATACCAAATAGTAGTGTCTTTCTTAAATTCATCTAGGGAAGAGGGTTCAATTCTCACAGTATCCCCTTCCATGATAGCACTTTTGTTTTTTTCACAAAGTAGTAGATACAAAATCAAGGGCATTATGGAAATAAGCAGCTTGTCTTTTCTGCAGAGATTTAACAAAGTTAAATGGTGAGGGGCATAATGGATTCTTGATCCTTCCGTGTTCACCATATCACACAAATGAGTGCTCGGCTAGATTTGATGGGAATTGAAATGATGAATGGTAGGCGAGGAGTGCCTACCACCTTGGTTCATCGCCAAGAGGAGAATGTACGCTTGCCTCCTCATGTCAAAATCAATGTAGATGGGATAGGGGATTATAACATAATTATTGCCATTCTGCCAGCCTATCCGCTAGCCATCCTTGACACATGGGCCACCATCCATCCCAATAGTCCAGTCAACAACCAGTTGTTGATTCTTACCTTTTCAATCCACGTCAACCATCCCGCTTTTTTAAATTTGAATCATTCTATCAGCGGTTCTATCATCCATTTGAATTTTATTCTCAAGGACACTTTTTCCCCATAGTCCTATCAACAACCATACCTTTCAAAAGACCCAAATTTCTTCCAACACCCAAGCAGAGGAACATGACCTAGATAACCCCATCCAAGTGCATAGTAGGTCTCCCCCAGCTACAATGCCTCCCATAATGAGGCTCGTGATCCATAATATTAGTAGGGGCTACTACCCTCCTTAATAATGAGAGCTTGAACTCTACTAGGCAAATCGTAGCCTATCTCCAACATCTCCAAGAGGTGATGTTAATGCCAACATTAGCCATAGCATCCGCAATAGCATTGCCCTCTCTGAAAATATGGGAGACAACAAATTCATCAAAGCCACTTAGGAGAAATTTTAAGTCCCTAATAACATCCATTAGTTGTCAACCAAGATTTAATTTACCAAGGACAACATTAACTAGGAGTTTGGAATCTCCTTCCACATGGAGTTTTTTGATGCCTAGAGAATGAGCTAGTTTAACTCCCCATAACATGGCAAGAGCCTCAGAATCATTATTACTTCTGATCCATGAACCTCCAGCATAAGCAACCATAAAGGCACTCTTATCAAATTTGATATTACCTCCACCACTAGCCTATCTTAGATTACCTTTAGATGCCCCATTAAATTTTAATTTGCACCAATCCTTCTAAGGGTGTCTCCAATGAGTACTGGCTCTGGAAAGCTTTCTGGAGTTATCCACTTGACAAAGACCCTTCGCAACATCCCATGAGTTCACAAGATCCACTTCAGCATGGCTAGGAGGAGAATCAACAGACTCAAATTTGCAGGTGGACAAGTTTTCAATTAGAAGTCTAGAAAAGGCCTAAAAAACTTCAATGGGGGTTCTAGAGGTGTCCTTAAAAATCCTATTATTCCTCTCCTAGATATTCCACCCAAGATGAGGATGGATTTGTCTCTAGAGCTCTTTGACCACAGGGAAGGAAAAAGGGGAAGACCATTCTTTTATAAAAACATTCAGATTACCATTGAACACTCACTCCACACCCATCTTCTGCAACGTTAAACCCTAAACTTCCCTAGAAAATTCACAAAAAAGAGCATATGAAACACATATTCTTCTGCTTTTTGACATAAAACACACCTATTATGGAGTTTAAATCCCCTTTTCTTAAGGTTGTCCAAAGTGAGAATTTTGTTGTGATTAGTTTTCCACCAAAAGAAGTTAGTTTTAGGAATAAGCCTAAAATTCCAAACTTTATGCCAAAATCTATCCTCAATAGGGTCTAACAGTAGACCTTAAGTTATTTTCACAGTAAAAAGACCTTTACTGTCTTTCTCCTAGACAATTTTATCCTCTCTAGGGAACAAAGAGAGTCTATAGTTATCCAATTCCCTTTGGAGCTGCCAAGCAAGTTATCTAGACTCATTCTAATTAGGACAACAGTCCAATAAACATTTCCATCTTCTGAAGCATCCATCATGTCAGATATAAGCAAAGACAACAGAACCAAAAAAATTGTTGGCCCTGTCAGCCAACCTACCAAAATTGAGTTCCTTGAGAGGCTTCTCCCCAAACCATCTGTCCCCCCAAAAATTGATATTCCTACCATTTCCCACCTTCCATTTGATACCTTTTCATAGAAGCCCTCTAGATTTTAGGGTACTATTCCAAATAACATAACCCTTAGGGAAATTCGATTATGAGAGGAAATTGGTGACCTGACCACTCTTGAAGTATTTAGCTTTCATGATGTCCCCCCAGTCTTTACTATCTTTCACCAAGTTCCACCCAACCTTGGCCAAAAGGGCCTTATTCATGAGGTAAATTTTTCTTATACCCAAGCCTCCTTGGGTTTTAGGCAAACATACCTTGTCCCAATTAACCAAGGCTAATCTTCTTTTTTCCTCCACACCTGACCACAAGAATTTTTTCTAGATCTGCTCAAACTTCTCAGCTAAGTATTTAGGAATTTTGAAGAGATTGAGAAAATAGATGGGTATTCCCTAAAGAAAAGCCTTAAGGAGTTGAAGCTTCCCATCTTGACTAAGAAGCCTGGCTTTCCACCCTGCCAATTTCTTTTAGCTTCTTTCAGGGATCGAATGCCAATAGTCAGGAGTAACTTTTTTAATCGTGAGAGGGAGCCCAAGATAAGTAGCTGGAAAAAGGGTCCTAGAGCATCATAGGATACCCTTAAATTTGTGCTGCAGATCAGGAGGGGTATTAAGGAAGTAAATTTGGCTCTTTGTAAAAATGATGCTTTGACCAGAAATGGCTTCATAGTCATTCAAAAGATATTTCCACCTCCTACTCTCTACTACTGAAGCAATGCCAAACAAGATCGTATCATCAACAAATTGCTGTATGACTGAAGGTTGGGTTGTGGAAGTAGGTTTGATACATTGAAAAAGGTGTGGTGTCACCTCTTGGTGTCTTCCTTTTGGTCTTCAGGCCTTATCAACCACTAATTTCTATCTTTTTCAGCTTTTGGTTCCTTATGATACCTTACATGTCTTTTGAATTTGTTTGCCTTGAAAGCATTTATATTATTACTTGTAGAATACCTATATAAACTAAAGCCTAGAAGCTTATTTACCCCCAAACATTCTTAATCAATTTTCACTTTACTTAGACTACTTACTCTTTTGCACACTACAACCATCAATGTTTGGCTTTTTAGATCATCATGGGAATCTATCATAGGTCTTTCACTTTGCCCTTGGGTCTCTTCTCCACATTTCAATAGACACTCTTCTAGGCTTATCAATATAATTCGATCAAGGAATTTCTACAAGTTTATCATATATTATGTACATCCTCCTCGATATATTGTCATCCATCTTTAGGGATCCTAAGAAATAGTAGTATTTGTACTTTTTTTACAAAGATGAGGGCCTCTATGTTGGTAGGGTGAAACTTTATGATTTAATTATTAAGGTTTAAGACACATTATGTATTAAGGCTTTATATCTTGTAACTAGTATAACACTTTTAGTATGTATACAATTGAGAATTCTTATTATTAATGTTTTAATAGAAATTCTGCAAATACAAAAATATTAGTTAGATTTGAATTATGTTGCATATTTTTCTTTTCCTAATACAATGATACAACTCCATTACAGCAATAGCTAATCACTATTGACCTTGGAAGAAACCATTTTTCTTTCTCTAATTTCATGGTTTATGTAGCTTCTTGCTGCTTACTTTTTAGAGAAATATGTAATCACATGAAAAAAATAAACATAATAATATAATATATATAAAATTTTCTTTTAAAATGATAGAGATTTTAACTACATGGGAATCCTCTTTTACGTTTTCTTTCAAATTTTACCTCCAAAATATACTATTTATATTTATATAAAAACAAAGAAAATTGCAAATAAACAATATATATATTTTAAAAAAAACTTTTTAATAAGAAAATTTAATCTGGGGACTGCATGGGACCTTGATGTAAGTAGTTTGCCACAATCTGAGTCGGTAATAATAGTTGTGTAGATCACTTTGGAAAGGAGTACAAACCACCTTGCTATGGGAGAGGACCTAGTAGTGGAGCACCCTGACTTCACGCCTCTCAAAATCATATGTGGCAATTTTGAATCACTCCAAAATTTTTACAGTAGCTTACTTGGCAACGCCCCTACTTATAACTAAGGTTTTAGGGCCACAAAATCATACGTGGCAATTTTGAATCACTCCAAAATTTTTACAATAGCTTACTTGGCAACGCCCCTATTTATAACTAAGGTTTCAGGGCCACATCAGCATGCTTTTTGTTGAGGTGTCAAATAGTTCCCCCAAAAAAAGGGTGAACCAATAGGTGTGCATTAAATCATGTTTTGTTGGTGCACTGATGTGGCATCACAGGATTGGTTGCTTTTTAAATCTAATGGGCACATTTCATTCAATTATTATTATTTTTTTAATGAGAGGAATCAAGGTTTAGCCCAGCGACCCGGAACTCATTTTGAGCTCTTTTGAGAGGGCGAGCCCCCCCTATAACCTCTCGTGCGATGTGCAATGGACCCCCACCGGTAGACTAAGCACTACACATCGCAGATTTAAACCGCTGCATAGTAGGAGTCGAACTTACAACCTGGGCTGCCTAAAGTGACAGCCGAGACCGAGTGAGCTGATCCGCGAAGTCATTTCATTCAATTATTAGTACTTATAATAACACTAACAACCTTAAAATCGCAACTACTACTATAAAACTTTTAAAACTTTTAAAAATATTGGGCCTTAAATGCACATATACTATCTCAGCCATTGGAACTATCTCACCTAAAGATTGGCAAGTAAAAGGTGTCAAAATAAATCGTCCGACGTCAGCAGAGGTGAAGGAAAAGGCATATTAAAGAATCCCTCCAGTCTTATCAGAGCCAATAATTATAGCCGTAGGTAGTACGTACAGGCAAGAATTCTCTGGCTTCTTACTGTTTATAAGAAAATGCAATGTGATTGAAATAGAATAAGATCGTTCAAAAATCTGCAAATAAATCTTGGGGCAGGACAGGAAACAAAAAAAATTTTCATGTATTGTCCAGAGATTTATTATGCCTCCCATATTTATGGGTTGATGGGCAACCATGTTTCATGTTTAGCTATTGCAGTACATATATAGGATATAGTTCATCTCCTCAATTATTTCCATGAAAATAGTGGAGGATCTTCTACATGTGATACTTCATAGATGCACTTAGTTATGAAAAAGACAGGTTGTCTGCATAGCTTTATTTTTAGTTTCTTTTGGTATATTTTGATGGAAGATTTGGAATTTTTTTTAATGTAATCAGTTTTTTAAGTATATCATTCTTAAATAAAAGTTCTTTCACTCAAGGTGGGAGGTGATCTCCATATTAACACACATTGTCTGGGACAAGCTTTCATTGACTCACTCTCTCTTTTTTTCTAAAATGATAGCTATCCAAAAGAGTACCTCTTACATAAATATATAGGTCAATTAAAAAACACAAGTAATTAACCATCAATTAATTTAGATAAGAGAACTAGGATTGATAATTGAAATTAATATTTTAGTTAATATAAAAATTAAATTAATTTAACTGCAATATTTAGTTAGATTTCAAAGATTAAAAAGTGATGTTTTCAGATACCAAAAATTGACTCATAATAGTGTTAATTAGCCGATAGGCTTTTATATGTGAGCATTATCGTGCTTGGAATTGTCTCACGCCATTAAAAAAACTCACGTCGAAAAATTTTCCAAAGTCGTTGGTTGTTTCTATCGGCGTATTCCTTGAACTTTCTATGGGTGTAAGAAGGGCTTAAATTTGAGAGTGAACTTTCTATGGGTGTAAGAATGGCTTAAATTTGACATTCAACCTTACTTGTTAAGGAATTTTTTCATGGTAGTTGTCTATTCAATATTATGACATACTTTAGTATAAGTAAATTATATAAAAACCAAATATGTATATCATCTTAATCCTATATAAATTTTGACAGTTTGTCTAAAATCTCTTCTTTCATATTATACCGTCTTTTTATAATTTCAAAATTTATGTTGTATTTTACAGCTAAAATGCCTAAATACACCTATACAACTGTCAAATTTAAGCCTTGAGTGCAAGTGCTAGTATTTTTATGGCCAGAAAATTTTCTAAACTTGTTCCTATCGACGTATTCCTTGAACCTCCTAAGGGTGCAAGTGCTAGTTTTTTAAGACTTACACAGATGCATGTATTAGAATCTGCAAAGTGATCAAACTTTATTTTGTTTCACCTACATGAATGATGCACAAATCTGAACTACAAATTGTGAGAATGATTTGGCAAAAGTTGACTGTTAGAATTTGCTCACCTTGATCTTTGATATTTGAATCTAGTAAAGAATAGGTAGTGTTCACAAACACCTTTGAGGAATCTATTGAATTGTGAGGGTCACATTCCCCTCAATTAAACCCTTGGGATGACTAATTCAATGACTTGGAATAAGGATCGATGATAACAAGCAAGTGTTTCAATGGCCGTAGGATGACGTCTACTAATGTAATGTTTTGATAATGGTTCTATAACAATGTTCTTCAATAACTCATAGGTTAATCCAACATTCTAGCATGATCCTCGATGATTTTCAAATGAATGTCTTTAAATACAATGGCATAGTACATAAATCAACATGAACATATATGTTAGGTTGGCTCATAGTGGCTAGTAAAAAGGTTGACAGTGTAAATTTAAATTTTGAATAAAAAGTTCAAGGTCTAGATCTGCAACTACAAAATGACATGGGTCAAGGTTGTACTTGTGGATCTGATACATGTTAACAAATGGGAGATCTAAGGATTATGACCAAACTTTGGGGATGAGTGATAATGGGATTGGTATATCATGATGTCATGAGTTCAACTTATGCAAGAATATGCCACTTGTAGGCTAGTCATTACATTTAGGACACTCTATTGAAAATGGGCACAAAACATAAGAAAAAAAGACATAGGTATGTAATTTGAAAGGAAACTACATAAAAGACAATATAATATGTACATTAACCATATGAAAGAAACAATGTAAGGAAGACAAATCTAAACAATTTCAACAACAATGAACAACACAATGTAAGAAATATTATAAAAAAACCTTACCAGAAAAAAAAACCTAACATCAAAGGAGCACACTTAATTAATCACAACTACTAAATTAGAATACAATCTAAAAGTATCAACCTTTCAATAAAGATTTTCAACTGTGTTTAGAAAGATTCTAATAGCCTAACCTTTTAGATAATTTATTATCATAAATAAAACTCTCTTCCAAAAAAAAATCTTTAGCAGGTGTTAATTTAATGCCTCACTTTGATAGATATAGTAAATTTACAATGCTCTCTTAATGAATCTCATGGTAGTATATATGTGATGGCCACTTTGGTGTTTAAGCTATTGCTTAAAACATTTTTATGATAAGTTATTAAAAACTTAATCTCACTAAATTTTGCAAAGAAATTTCATGGGGATGCTATTCTCTCCGCTAGTTATTTCCAACTTATTTCCACCCTTTTTGGCTTGAGATATCAACTTCATCAAAGAGTTCAATTCCACCTCTCATATTGATATTAGTGGATCATCACCATTGCTGATTAGTTCAATAAATAGGTGGAAGACATGCCACTTAATAAAATGAATAACTTTTTTTCATTTCTATCATCATCATGGCTAACAATGGATTTGGTTTCCAAAGCCCTGAGATGCGGAAGATTGTTAATATATTCAACATCCAACTTCACTTCAGTTGTGCCTATTATCCCCACGGAAACGGTCAACAAAACTCTTCAACAAAATACTTGAGGATAGTCGCCTTCAAAGTATTTTTGAGTCTCGCTGTGATTGGCATCTTCAATTGTTTCCTGCTCCTTGGGCATATCACAATAGAGCGTCCTTCCATATGTGCAGATTAAGACCTGTGGAATTCACATTGATTAGGGGCTTAGTTTTAAGATTTATTATGTTTGATAGTCTATTTCGAGGATTTGGGAACTCCATAGATTTAGTTGTAGTATCAATTTGTCACTTTTTACATTGTACAATAGGTATGGACACTTTTCTTTTCTTTCTTTCTTTCTTTCTCTTTTTTTTTTTTTTTTTTGGGTGTTCTCACATAGTTTCATCATTAACAAACATGTATATGTGTACAGTCCAATTTTTTTTGGTGTCTAGTTTTTTTATTAACACATGTACATGTCTATGTGTACAATTGATTGTCTTATATTATGTTTTCGTTGGTACACATCATACATTTGTAATTGAATAATTTCTATACAACATATGCCAAAAGAAACTATTTGTAATCAAATAATTTCTATACATTACATGACAAAAGAAACTATATAATGCTTTGTCTAGATTGAAAACAATGCATTTATATCTAATTTCTCTATCTCAACTATGCATTTTCTCTTAACAGGTACATTTATCATATACATTTAGTCCATTTAGTCATTGTGGGTCATTCTTCAAAAAAATCTATACAACAGTTTCTATGTTTAATTTTTGGGATATAATTTATCCCTCTTAATGTTGTTTGAAGAAAGAAACCCTATATAACACATCTTAATATACCTTGTTGGGTATGATGACTATCTCTCAACACCCTTATGTGTTGTCCTTTCATATTGTGTCCTCTTTCTATGCTAGTTTATTTGACACTCCCCATGCTTCAAAAGTTGTTTTGGGTTTCCTAGTTACTATTGTGATATTTGTTTCTTAGCATGCTTATTTTTGGAGATCCTTCTTTGTCTCCCAACTTTTCATTCTCATTTGGAGCTTGGGGAAAAGTTCTACATCTTCTTGATTTTTTTACACTTGCATTTTTAATGATGGATATTTCCCTAGATACCCTATTGATTATCTCTTATATGTTATATTAAATGGATCTCATTATTTCATTTCCTTATCTCCTAGTTGGGTGTGTGTCTTGTGAAGCCATGTTAAATCTTATGTTACCATGTGCTATACATGGACCCACAAATCCTCTTTCCTTCATTCTCATTGTTTCTCTCCTATAAGCTCTAAGTCATTGAGGGCATCCACTTAAATTTTATACTGTACTCTTTGTATGTTCGTGTGTCCTTGTGACATTCTAGATTTTATTATGCTTGAGACTTGGCCTTTTCTTTGCTTGTATGGTTTCTTTAATTATTTTTTCTCGAGTTATAACATTTACATTGAATGAAACTAGTCACTCCATTATAAATACAAATCCACTTTATTCACTTGACTCTCCATAGTTAGCTTCATTTACCATTGTTTGGTAGTGATCCATACAAATGAAGGCAAACATAGAAATTTGGGGCCCACAACAATGGTCGAGTATTGATAAATCTTGACGTAATGGAATCATGACATTTGATGTCTATCTACCTAGTGAGACAAACACACCCTTGAGTTTGGATCCATCCATGTGCATTTGTTTTCAAATATGTTGTTGGTTGTCTTTGACTCAATGAGATTTGGACTGTCCATAATTTAGATTTTCCCCTCTTTATGATGGGGCTTGTGCTTTTCCTTCTTGCTTTGGTTTTGTTAATCTACCATATGCCTTGGTCATCACAAATAGGTACATGTACATGATTTCTCTCATAGAATCAAGTTTCTCTTTAGGTTCCTCACAACCTTGCTTCTTCCTACAAGAAAACTATTGTACCTCACTTGGGAAAATGTAATGGCTATTTCTAAATACAATGATTGACTAACCCCCATGATTGTTTTTGTTGACTAGTAAAGGATACTAAAACCACACATTACCAACTTCTAGGCACTCCCCTACACACCTCTCCCCCCACCCACACCTTCTTCTTGGTGCTAACAAGCCATGTTAGGATAAAATCATTAGTCCCACTTCCCATTTTATGATAAAATCTATGTAGAGTAATGTACTATCCCACCAATGAGTTTTGAAAGAGGTGTTTTGTCACCTCTTGGTGTCTTCCTTTTGGTCTTGAGGCCTTATCAATAGCTTAATTTCTATTGTTTAGGATTTCGGTTCCTTATGATACCTTGTCTTTTGGATTTTTTTGCTTTAGAGCATTTATATTGTTACTTGTAGGGTATCTATATAAACTAAAGCCTAGAAGCTTATTTATCCCTAAACAATCTCAATCAATTTTGACTTTACTTAGACTACTTAATCTACAAACTCTTTTGCACGCTACAACCATTGACATAAGGCTTTTTAGATCATCATGGGAATCTATCATAGGTCTTTCTCTTTTCTCTTGGATCTCTTCTCTACATTTCCATAGACACTCCTATGGGCTTGTCAATAGAATTTGGTCAAGGAATTGCGACAAATTTATCATATATTGTGTATATTGTCCTCCTCAATATATTTTCATCCATCTTTAGAGATCTTGATAAGTAGTTAGTAATATTTGTACTTTTATTACCCGGATGAGGGCCTCTACATTGATAGGGTGAAAGTTTATGATTTAATTACTATCTTACACTATTAAGGGTTTACAACACATTATGTATTAGGGATTTATATTTTGTAACTAATATAGCGCATTTAGTATGTATAGAATTGAGAATTCTTATTAGTATGTTTTAATTAATATTCTCCAAAATAAAATAAAAAATAGTTAGATTTGAATTATATAGATATTTTATTGTTATTAATTATTGAAAGTAAAATAGATATTGTTATTGCTTATTGAACCTACACTCATTTATGTTGGTTTTTTTTTTTTTAATTACAATGATACAACTCCATTACAACATAGCTAATCACTATAAATCTGGAGCAAACCATTTTTCTCTCTATTTCCATGGTTTTAAGCAGTTTCTTGCTGCTTATTTTTAAAGAAATGTGTAATCTCATGAAAAAATATCATTTTAATTGTGAGTGAATAGGAATGTTGGAATCCTCTATTACATTTTCTTCCAAATATACTATTTACATTTACATAAAAACAAAAAAAAAATACAAATAAACAAAGATATATTTAGAAAAAAAAAACTCAAGAAAATTTAACCAGCCCACTGCATGGGACCTTGATGTAAGTAGTTTGCCACAGTCTGAGTAGGTAATAATAGTTGTGTAGATCACTTTGGAAAGGAGTACGAACCACCTTGCTAAAGATTGGCAAGTAAAAACCGTCAGCAAAGGTGAAGGAAAGGACATATTAAAGAATCCCTCCAGTCTTATCAGAGCCAATAAATATAGCCGTAGGTAGAACGTACAGGCAAAAATTCTCTGGTTTCTTACTGTTTATAAGAAAATGCAATCTGACTGAAGTAGAATAAGATCGTTCAGAAAGCTGCAAAAAAATTGTGGGGCAGGACAGGAAACAAAAGTGTCCGACCTATCTTTTTCATGTGTCTACAGTAATGACCAAAGATTTATTGGGCCTGCCAATTTATGGGTTGATGGGCAACCACGTTTCATGTTGAGCTGATATAGTACACATACAGGATATAGTTCGTCTTCTCAATTATTTCCATGAAAATAGTGGAGGTACTTACACATGCATTTTGTTATGAAAAAGGCAGTTTGTCCGTATAGCTTTATTGTTATTTTCTTCTGGTATACTTTAATGGAAGATTTGGGTGTTTTAATATAATCAGTTTTTTAAGTAAATCATTCTTAAATAAAAGTTTTTCTTTCACTTAAGGTGGAAGGTGGTCTCCATATCAGGGCACATTGCCTGGGACAAACTTTCATTGACACCTTTTTTCCCTTAAAATGGCAGCTCTCCAGAAAAAGAGCGCCTCTTACATAAATATATTGGTCAATTAAATAGTACTAGTAATTGACCATCAATTAACTTAGATAAGAGAATTGGGATTATAATTATATAGAAATTAAGTTAATTTAAATACAGTATTTAACGATTTTGAAGATGGAAAAATGATGTTGAAGATATCAGAAATTGATTCATCATAGTGTTAGATTTTTAAGATTTACATAGATGTATGTTTTAAAATATACCAATTGATCAAACTTTTCTCTGGTTCACCTATGCAAATGCAAAACTAATCTATGCAAGTGCGGCCTTGAACTTGATGCACATGTCTGGACTCTAAATCATGAGAATGATTTGGCATCCAAACTGACTATTGAAACTTGCTCACCTTGATCTTCTAATATTTGAATCTAGTAAAGAACAGACAGTGTTCATAAACACCTTTAGGGAATCTATTGAATTGTAATGGTAACATTCTCCTTAGTTAGACCCTTAGAAGTTAGACCCTTAGAATGACCAATTCAATGGCTTTGGAATAGGATCAAGGACATCAAGCAAGCCTTACAATGGCCCTAGGATGACATGTGTTGATGTAATGCTCTAATAAGGGTGCTATAACAATGCACTTCAACAACTCCTAGGTTAGTCTAACATTCTAGCATGCTCCTAGATGAGTTTCAAATGAATGTCTTTAAATACATTCACATAACACACAAATCATAACAAACATATGCTAGATTGACTCATATTGACTAGTGAAAAGGTTGATGAGGTGTAAATTTAAATTTTGAATATTAAAGGTTCAAGGTTTAGTTTTGCAACTATAGAAATGACCTAGGTCAAGGTTGCACATGTGGATCTAATGCAAGGTGATGAATGACAAACCTAAGGATTAGGACCAAACTCTAGGGATGAGTGATAATGGGATTGGGATATGGTGATGTCATGAGTTCAATTTATGCAAGAATATGTCACATGTAGACTAGTCATTGCATTTAGGACATTCTAATCAAAGTGGGCCCAAAACATAAGTGAAATGGGCATGGGTATGCAATTTGAAAGGAAACTAGGTAAAAATTATGCAATTTCCACACTAACCCTATGAAAGAAGCAATGCAAGTAGAGGCAAATCTAAACAATTTCAAAAATAATAACCAAACAACACAATAAATATCATGGAAAAACCTTAACAGAAAAATGTAGCATCAAAGGAGCACACTCAATGTATTAATCACAACCAAATTGGAGTACGCTCTAAGAGCATCAGCCCTTCAATAGAGATCTTCAACGTATGTTTGGAGAAATTTTGATAGCATAAGCCCTACAAATCTACAAATGTCTCAAACCTCCATCTCAAGAATCTAATAGATAGATCAAGTCTAAACCAAGAAACCATAAGTAGTTTCCAAAACCATGGGCCAAACCAAGGGACCCATTTTGGGTGCCCAAATCGGTCCCCTTAAATTCTAATTCCTCTCATGGTGAGTCCACCTTCTAGCAATAGTATGTAAGGGAAAATATTCTACTCACCAAACTTGGGTGCTCCAATTTGGTCCCTTCAAACCTCTTACAAGATGCTCTTTCACATGTCATCATTATTAGTCAAAGGTCTTCCATGTGCTTTTAAGTCCACTTTGTAACTCTCTCTTACACGTTTTTATGTGTCATAGATTCTCTTATGCATATTACAATGTCATAGATGCTCTTACACACATCATGATACAAATATCAAGTGGCATAGTGTGTTATCCACAAGAATCTTGAGATTCCTCCTAAGTACTTGGCACCCTTTTCCATGTGGCCCCATATTTATCACACATTACAAATATTAAATAAATATAATGTCCCATGAATCCCAAGGTGTACAAGACCTAATCCAAACATTTTCAAGCTACTCAAGTATACACTGGAAAAAATAGCAAAATGGATTCCAACAAAAGTGAACTAATTGCTAGGGGTTTAAATACCCATAATCTAATGTAGGATTATCCTAAGCCTAAAAGCAATCGTGCATCAACCAAAAATATTTTTTATTATGTTTTGCAGGTATTTTCCATTTTGTTTTTCAATTTGTGTTGTTGTAATTACATATTCTCGTTGTAGCTTCAAAATAGTCATTCTAGGCTGAGCCAGTAATCATCAAGCTATGCAATACCACATATTATCCAACTGTCATAAAAAAAATTGAACATAATGACTAACATTTCCATGTAATTGAATATGTATTTGATGTTTCATTGTAAGTTGCATCATGATTCCATTATGTAATGGTGCCTTAATTGGATTGTGTGCCAAAATATTTAATCTTGCACCATGTAAGAAGGTTACCTATTTAATTATTGGTCCTAAGAGGATTCAAATTGAGTTTTGAGACTATATCTCGATGTACATCCAAAAGAGGTGAATTTGCACATTTCAAGGTGATACAACCAATTACAAGGCCAATTGAAGGTGAAATCATAATTTTCTATGAGGTTGTTGATCCTTATCACATGTACCTAGGATGATGTACTATGTTTTCACTTGGCACCATCTTTCTGTTTTCTTTCGTCCTCTAATAAGGTGGTTGAATTTTATTTTCATGACAAAAGTTAAGTAGTTGACAATTAGCCAATGAGCTAGGGATAGTGAGAGCTAGAACAAAGTATTTCAAGACATCTCATAAGATCTGTTTTGTATCTAAAGGCTTAATGCTAAATTGTATTGAAGCTCTTGAAGCTATGATGTAATTGTGTTTGTGACTTAATAAAATCAATTCATTATGTGAACTTTTTGTTATCTTATGTGTAAATTTGTTGAGTGTTATCATTTCCTATGCGGTTAGACAATCTTTAATTAGACCCTCCAAACACAACATGTCATAGCCAGTCTATACCATCTAAACTTCTATGTGCTCATGGATTTTTTAAGTGCATCTACAACATTCACCAAAGTATCCACCTTCTCAACCATACCCCTCTTATCCTCAACTGGGTGTCATGAAGAAAATAGTACCACATCAATGTGCTTAGTTTGCACATGGAATGTAAGGTTCTTTGCCAAGTTGATGGCACTTTGATTGTCACATTGAATTTGCACTATATCCCAACTCAATTCAATATCTAAACACAACCTCTAAAGCCAAATAAATCCCTTATAAGCATTAGTAACTATCATATACTTTGCCTCTATAGTAGAAGAGCAATTACAACATGTCTCTTACTCATCCAATTGATCACACCACCAAACATGTTAAACACAACCATCAATAGATTACTTGTTATCCACATTTGCCCAATCTCCATGCACAAATTCTTGCTTATGCATTGAGTGTTGCAAGTATATTGCAAGTTTCCTAAAGTACTACTACAAGTAGTTTGTTGTGGGTTCCCTAAAATACTAGTGCAAGTCTATTGCAGGCTTCATTAGATATTGCTACAAATTATCTGTTCAAATATGTTATAGGTTCCTACAATACATTACATAAGATACCTTCTCCTAGACAACCCTTCCCTCTTAGGTCCCAAAATGGAAGACTTTGTTCTAGATGATAGAGACAATCCCCCGCCCAATCATCACATAATATAGAGGGAAGAGCCCAAATTGATTCTAATAGGGTTTATACAGACTAACACCTCCACCATAGAGTCCCTAGGAATAATCCAACCTAGCAAAAGAGTATATCACTTTGAAAAAAGAGTACAAAAGGTCAAGGAAAGGACATATTAAAGATTCCACTAAGCCAATAATTATAGCCGTAGGTAGTACGTGCCCGATATTGCCGGTCAAAATATGAGCCAAAATTTCGACTTTCTTATCGTTTATAAGAAAATGAAATTGATTGAAATAGAATAAATTGTGGGGCTGGACGGAAACAAAAGTTTCCTATCCTTTTCATGTAACATGACCAAGCATTAATTGGGCCTGCCAATTTATGATGGCTTGATGGGCAACTACTTTACTAAAGTACACAAAGAGAGGGTATGGTTCGGCTCCTCAATTATTTCCATGGAAATAGTGGGGGCATATTCTACTTAATATATGCACTTAATAATGAGTAATGAAAAATATAATTTTTTCATGGTAGATTTTAATGGAGTATTTTGAATTTTTTAAATTGGCTGGTTTGTTTATTTTAATGAGTTTTTAAGATTAAAAAATATTGCAAAATATTATTGGGTTGTTGGAATAGTTTTATTTTATAAGATTTTTTAAATTTTTTAAATTTTTTCCCATTATAATAAAATAGTTTTAATTGACATGTATTTATGTTCTTTATTAATAAATACACTAGAATTTTTTATAATACAAATACTAATATAATCAATTTTTTAAATGTGAGGATAGTGGTCTCCACAATAAACCACAATTATAGTACATATTTTCATTGACTTGTCTTTTTCTAAGATGATATCTCTCTTTCATATGTATATTCTAAAGATTTTTCAATATTTTCATTGCCTCTTCTTTTTCTAACATGATAGCTCTCCTTCATTTGCATGTTTAACATATTTTTTAATTTTTTATGGAATTTGATGTATGTGCTTTTAGTTCTTAAAGAAGTTATTATATTAAAAATGTACAATTTATTTATAGTGGTAAATATTATAAAATAATGGAAGTTATTTAGCATTTAAACACTTTTAAGTATATGTTAGTAATGGAGGGAAAACTCAAAAGTGATATATTTGTAATGGTGAAATTTGTATATTCATGCTACTTGTCATTTAGTTTTAGGTCCATTTTGATGGGAATGTCTTAATGTAATTATATATTGACAAGTGGTACACTTTTGTGTTAGGTTTGGTTCATGGCTTGATACCATCTGTATTATTCCCATTCACACTCATTTCAAGATATTCACCATTAAATCACTCATTATTGCACCTTCATTCACACACTCTTCCTCACATTCATCCCCAACTCAAGATTACCATTTCCCTACCTAGGATCAATTATGTGCCACTCGAGATTGATCTCGTAACGTGTGGGAATGAACCTAGAATTCAAATTTGAATTCCAAAGTTCTCGCCCCTTTGCACTAGTCATTGTGAACCAACTTGGTCTAAGTTTGTGCGATGGGTTGCTATGTTTTGATATTTAAAGACATTCAATGTGCCATTAATTTGGATGTTAGGGAATATCTAGAAAGTGAGGAAATAGAGACTACTCTAGGTGAAATCATTAGAGCACACTTCGATTTTCTAAGGGACAAAGAATCTTACTTGAATATAGACTAGTTGCATGTTTGTGAATGTTGTCTTCAAATCTTCACATGAAGTTATTGTTAGAACACAATGTTATTAGGGATCATACCCTTATAACATTTATATATTATTCTAATATAAGGTTATAATACCTTATGATTATTATATGCTTTGTAAAGCATATACCATTTAATAATTAATAATCTAATAACTATTAGATTATTAATTATTTACAAATGGTTGCATTGAAAAGGTGTGACTAATACCCCTTTAGGTATTTTGCCACCGTTTCTCCTATATTTAAGGAGGTTCTCTCTCATTTGAGAGGTAAGGGAATTTGGAGATTTATAGTGAATTATATCACTATGCACAAGAGGTATTATTGGCCATGTGGAAGTATGTAGAGGAGTATACCCCTAGGTTAAATCTATTTTTTAATAAATTATTTTTTGTAACTGTTTTAATAAAATGATGCTTTATAGGGTTTTTTTACTCGAAAGGGTTTTCCCATGTATATCTTGTGTAATGTGTTAAACTCATGCTTGTATAATTTTTATTTATGTTTATTTTATATTTTGTTCATAATGGTTAGTATCCTAACATCCTAACTGCCAATATGGCATAGAGTAGGTTAGGCTATACTAATCATTTTTATAGGTTATACTATAAGATGTGTAGAATTTAATGGGAAATCTCTTTATGCTCAATCAACACATATACAAGGCCATTGTGCAATACAGCTAGTGTGCCTTTTCTATTGTTTTAAAATCAATTTTTCAAATCCAATTAAGAACTATTAATCATATTTTTTATAGCTAATTATGTCTATTGAATACCATTAGCCTATTTGTGTGTTGTGAAAAACGAGTGGAGAGGAAAAGGTGAACCATAACAAGAATTTAGGGTGTCTATTAGAATTTAGTTAAATCATAATGTTAGAACCTTGCTATAATTCTAACTCAATTTGATTTATGATTTTTTTTCTCTTAGAAAAAATATTTTCCATCAACCTTATTTGATTACTAGTGCATATTTTTTTGTATTTATAGAAAGATAATTATTCTTAATAGAAAATATGGATGCACAGTTCTCTCAATATGGATGCCAATATTATAAAATTCTAGGTCTCTTAGAAATATGAAATAATACAACCCAAGTTATGAAAGGACTTGTCTCAAATGTTTTATTTCAAGTGTACGTAATTAATACATGTGTTGTTTAGGAGCATCTCAACCCGACCTATCTTATCTCTTTTTTGACTTGCTCGAGGGCCCCTTTCTCCAAGGGCATCTTGTAGATCTTTATTAGCTTTGATGGAAATCAAGGGACACATTTATACATTATGAATCTTTAAAAGAAGGATCTCTTCATTTCAAACATGTCACTAGTTAATCGAATCAATCAATATTCACTAATATATTTCAATGACTAATTTACATATTCAATAGACATAAATCAAATCAAACAAACTTGGATGTCATTAACCAATTTTTAAAAATTTTATACATATATTTTTTTTATTAAAATTTAGATAATTTGTTGTTTACAATTTATATCTATTTATTATTCTAAAAACCTAACTGCTCTACAAATAATATTTTTCCTACATCTTTCTCCTATATTCCCTAAACTATTTCCTACTCACCCTATGCTTCACTACTCCATGTAGCTTTGTTATTATTTTTTAATCATGCTTACTTGAACCATATACAAACATTCACCTTTTTTACCAAAGTGTTATTTTAAACTGCAGTGTGACCAAGATGTAGTGAGCATGCCTTTCTTTTCCCCAGTTGGCCCAAAGGTAATTTGGATGAGCTGTGTTAGCTAATAGTAGCATGGATTGTGAGAGCATTGGAAGGAGATACACCTTGGAAGTACATAATCCATTTCTACATACAAACTGCTACAACAGGTAATACTTGGAACTTAATTCATTAGCATGATAAGATTTTGCTGGCTCTATTTTTCAAGACCCATGGATTAACACTATTTAACATCATTTGGAAAGCTTGGCAGATGGTTTCTCACAAGCTATCTTGGTTTGATCAAACCTTTAGCCATGGTCTGAGTTTTTCTACTTCTTCCATATGGTTGAATAGGTTGATCCAGCTCAACAAAAAACCCCTTACTAAGCTTCCTAAATTCAAAGATAAACGATTATTCAAAAAAGGCATTCAGGTGTTTCGGTATTTATGGGACCCCACAAGCTTCACTTGGAGACCTTGGCATCATCTGAAATGTTGCTTTAACCTTAGCTATAGTGACAAGTCAGCTGTGCTTGAAATCCAAAAACTTGTTCCAGCCAATCTTTCTATCTTGTTGTCCACTTGTCATTCTAACTTCCTTAAAGATTGGAGATGGCCCAATGGCTACAACATTCAAAACTTCCCTCTCAAGATAATCTACAAACAGTTGATGCCTAGTCTGCCCCTTGCTCGCCGCCTTAACATGATCTAGAGGAGTAAATTTAGTAGGGCTAAATGGAACAAACTCTGTTTTCAGATATGGCAATTGAACGCTGACTCGCGCTCCCAACTCATTGCTTGGAAACTCCTCCATGGTAAGCTACCTGTTGGGAAATGCCTTAAATTCTTGCATCCTTCTTCCTCTTGCCCCTTCTGTGGTAAGGTTGAGTCCATCCTACATAGTTTTTGGTTTTGATCACATGCTAGATCTCTTTGGTCTTCTCTCATGATCACTTTGCTTGCCATCTTCCATTTTCCCTAGTCTTGGAAATCAACCCTTCTTGGTTGTTCCAATTCTCACAACGTGATCTCAAATACTTGTCATATTATTATCATTAATCACATCTGGAAGCTTCGATGCTCTTTCACAGACATTCCTTCCATTGTATATTGAAATTTAAGGGATTTGTGTGGATTTATCTCTCCAGGTGTATAATCTGATCTCTTCAAACAAGGAACTACTCAAGGCTAATAAAGACCTTGCTAATTAGGCTAGTTGTTTGAAATCTTAGCTACAAAGATGGGAGGTAAATTTGAAGAGTTCGTTGGTCAGGTCAACGCAAGTAGCAGATTCAAGAGTTTGTGTTGATACAACAGACTGGTTTGCAGTGTTAATATTGGTCTCACAGTGGATGGTGAACTTTTTGTTGCTTGCAATGAATGGGCATTTCTAGGATGCAGACTACTTTGTCAAATGTAAGGGTAATCATGTTTCTTAGAGTTTGCATTTGTTATTTATCAATTGTTCCAGTTGGACCAACAGAGTCTATGGTTCATTTTGGTGGTTTGGGGGCTTGAGTGTCTTCTTGCTCTATGGTTTTATGGGTTCCTTGTTGCTTGCTTATATTTCGCCTTATGTTGTTCACTATTTGACATGTACAAAAACAAAAACTAACAACATTGGTTATGGTCTTTGTTTGTTGCTCCTGTGTTATTTGGCAGCTGTGGATGAATGTTAAGCAGCTGCTCTGGTTGCTGCTCTATGTCTTTTAGTTTTCTGTAAAGTTTTGTAATTTTGCTTCTTTCAATAAAAAAAAGTGTTATTTTAAAAAGGTCGTGTCCTTCCACCTTTCGACCAAGTCTTTTTTTAAAGATTGTGTCCTATCTTCAAAGGATGTATCATTTAATTTTGACTCCCTTAGAAATTTGTATTAAGATATGGTCGAAGTAAATTTAAACTCCCAAGCATTTGATATGTAATAAATGTGGCCTAATCTCAGTTGGATTTAGTAGGGAGTTGTAAAGATTATCGATGACTTTTGCTTCCTTTATGTAAGTGGTAACCTTTCTTAAGGTCAATTCTATTTTTTATAAAAAGTTGACATCTTTTTAAAGAGAATTGATGTTTTTAAAAAAGAGTAGTTTTTTAAAGAGAGAGTTGAATCCTTTAAGGAAAAAGTGAAGTAAAGGAAAGGACTAATAAAGTAAGGTTATTTTGCAATAAAAATAATAAGATTGATAAAAATAGTAAGATTAATTAAAAATACTAAGAAAGTAAAAAGTAATAAAAAGTAAAACTAATACAAGAATTAAAAGTTTTTTCATTTTCATGGTTCATTTTTATGAGTTAATTTTCCCTATCATGATGCTTAATGACGTGTTCATAGAACATGGGGTAAATAAGTATGGGAGGATGTTGTTGGGAGTGAAAATAGATTTGGTCAGTAACATCTTTTTGTAATTTTATAATTTTAAACTAATTCATTTTGTTTAAAAAATGAAGAGTATTATTTTAACTTAGTTTTAAAATTGTTATTGTAACCTACGTACCCATTATTCTTGGTCTCACTCCAATCCTTCTTGACAAGAAATTTCAAGCCTTGGTGGGGTATTTGTACAACATTTTACCACAATGCTTTACTTTTAATGAGAATGAATAAAAGCCAACATTTCTAGGTCACAAAATAGAATAATTCTCTATACTCTTAGACTTTGAAATCAAATTGCAATACAAAGGCTTGTGGTATAAGTTGTGAAAAATAGAGAGCTATCTATTATACTACAAAATAAATTTGCACCGACCATCCTTGGGATGAGGGTGAGAGAAACAGAGTGAGTAGTGATGTGTCTTCACACAAATTTCAACTACAATGCAATGAAATTTTGTCCTCTCAAGATATCACTCTCTACTAAGTCTCCAACGTACTAGGATTGTTCATACTATGACATAATTTGTGAAAGCTTAAACAATCATATTCTATTATATTCTACTATATATATGTTTTTTTTTTTGGTTGATAATTCATGTGGCATAAGTTTAACTTTATCATTCTCAGGTTACCTAGAGTTACCTTTCAACATATCCTTTAATTGCTCTCGCTTCATATTCATTAGAGTTATAATGAATGACTTATGGCATTAAGAAGGATTTAAACCTAGTAAACACTCTTATGAGTGCTCTTCACTATACTCCACAATAATTTCACATGATTATATAGCTCAAGTTGAAATTAGATACTATTTATCACCTCCATCTTACTCACTTTCATATTTTTTTTCAAACCATGCATATGTATACCATACTATACAAAAATATAAATGTTGTAGTCTCTTCTCTCAAGAAAAGAAACCTAAAAACAAGTTTCCATATTTCTCTCTTTACTATGCATTACGATTCTTGCTATGACCATGGACAATATGATATTCAAGAGGCAACTTAATGAAATAATTAGAGTTTTGACTTAATGGGATCCCCTTTTTCATCAAAGGTTGAACTTATTGGATAAGTTCCTTGAAGGTAACATTAAACCCCACATTCTCCAAGGCCAAGAAATTAGAGATCCCCTCAATCTAATTCATCACCTCCTAAAAACTAAACATATCCTATTCAAGCTTCTAAAGCTAAATGAGCCAAACTCCATCATGCTATATCTTTGAACATTTCTATATATTGAAACTAACTTTAGATATATATACTACAATAAACAATAATAGTTGATAAATCCTTGATATTGTTGATGTTTTTTAAAATATGCAAGCAACACCTAAGAGCATAACCATATTATTATTTATGTTATAACCATAGCTGATGTTTTTGATGTTAAAAAGAATTGTCACCTCTAAAATTAAGAGATGTCATATAATTTGCATTGCCATGCATATAAGATATATTGTCATATGTAAAGGCTCCAATTTTAGATAAACTATCTTTTATATGAAACAATTGATAAAAACCTTGAATGCATTTGCATGGCTAGGGGATTGATAACATTTGATATTAGTTATTTTAATATTGTTATAATCAAGAAATGATTTTATCCTATATGTCATGGAGAAGAGAGGTCCATTGAGGGGCAATACTACAAGCTAAAAAGGTATATTCAAATGGTAAAGACATCCAAGAAGATGACATTTTTGTACATAAGTGTTTTTTCACAACTATCTAAGGAGGTCAGTATTTTCTCTAAATTTCTTGGGTATAAAAGCACCTACTTGTAATGGGTGGTTGTCGCCCTAATACACTATCTGAAGAGCAATCTTAAAAAGGATAGCTCTCCCATTACTTTATTTTTTTGTATCATTACTATATGTTTAGTAGGATGACTATTTTTTTGCAGAAACATAGAAAATTATACATACTTATGCTTATGAAAATCCCATATGATCTCCTTGATAAGATCATTAGATAATTTTTTAAGTATTGTCTCAGCATATTATATGTGGACTTACTTGATTTTGGAGAGATATTATCAGGTATTTATCTCCAAAAGAAGTACATACCTGATATATCTCTCCAAAATCTTCATCATCAACGTACATGGTCTTCAATGAATCAATTCCAACACTTTCTAACTAAATCTGGTTGACTGTTAGAGCTCTCCTGCTCAAGGCATCTGCTACCTTATTCTTGACTCTCACATAAAAATAAATTTTATTGATTATTGTGTTACTATTTTGGTGATCCTATTGATATGACATACACCTCAAACCATGTCTTCAAAATATGGTGCATCTGTTATCACATGGATGGAGTAACATTTAAACAACTATCTTCTATAGCTCTTTAATCAAAAGTAGCTACAAAAGAATCAATGTGGCTTACGAGATTACTGGTTAAAACATGGAAATGGTGTAAAAAACACCAAGGTTCAAACCCCTGTTAGGCTATTAAGCTCGCAGGCCTTGTGCCTCCACTGGGCCCTTGAGCTCATGGGTTTGGACCTCCTATGTTAATGCAGGTAGGGTGATAATGCCCTTGGGAAGAGATCCCTTAGCTAAGTGGCCTACCTAGCTTGGGCCAGGCTAATCTTGAGTTAACCAAACCAAAAAAATATTACATACATACATACATACATACATACATACATACATACATACATACATACATACATACATACATACATACATACATACATACATACATATATATATATATATTTAACATATATCAAAATTTTGAACATACAAACTTTTCTCTCTGAAGTCATAGAAGTCTTTATCTGTGAGTTTTGTCCTCCAAAATCTTTTTGGTCCCTCTATTCCACAATGTTGAACAAATATTTCACTATACTCCATACATAGCCTATTAACAAGCAATCTATGCATGAAAAATTTGACTATGTGGTCATCTATGATATTAATAGATGAGTTTCCATACAACTTTGTATTATATGTACAAGAAATCACTAGGTGTCTGTAACAATGAAGCCAATAAAGTAGAATTAAATTAATTTTTTGCATGTCATTGTCAATAGTGTTATACTAGAAACCATACATCGATTTCAATTTCAAGTTTCTCATACATAGAATTATCTTGATGAAATTTGACCCACCATCCATAGTAGCATGCGCCATTTGCAAAACTCAAAACTACTAATTCTTGACATAATACATTTAAGTTGCAAGGGCTTGTATTTCTTCATTTTGAGAAGTCGAAAGAAAGAACATCCTACATAGTCATGCATTAATAAATTGTCTATCATGCTTAGAAGTCAAAATAAATAACATCCTACATAGTCATACTTGATTTTTATATAAAATTTATGATAAAAAATTAAATTTTACTTAGTAACTTAAATTCTATGCATAGCTTCCATGATGAATGCCATCACTTTTAACTTTGAGACTTTCTCTTGACTCTTCTATTGTGTGATGCTCAATAATGCAATAATGAAGTAATTGAACCAAAATTTCTTGTTTTCTATATTTCTCAAGACTGAAACAAGTGCCAAGTATATGTATTACAATTAAAATAATAAACAATAATATAAATAAAGTTTTGTACTTTTAGTACAATTATCAAGGAAATTGAATGATGACATGAAACTTCATGAAATTGACTCCACCGGTGCCACTAAATTCTAATAAAATAGTTAATGGCCATTGGTTGATATCAAAGTTTTTTATTCCCAATATCTTTCAAAAGATTAAGGTACCACTGCCAAAGCCATAAAATATTCCTTCCCTGAACACTTTAAATTCCAATATCCATTATCATCATAAATGGTCTCGCCTTGGATGTCTCTTCAAAATCAAGATCAGGATTCAGTGTTATTAATATCTTTTATTTTCTTGCAAAAAAAATAAATGTTTTGTGTGCGTGATTTGCTAGCTGGAAGCTCAATCAAACTAGGATAGGCTGGAAGTACCTGTCCATGCTAAATTTAATTAACACGTATCTCTTAAGGACTTGTAATCATCTTTAGAAACTGACACCATAAAATATCATTAATATCTTTTTGTGCAAGGTTGTTATTATAAATCCTATCCTGTGATTGATTTGGAATTTGTTTCCATAAGATTAGCACTTATTGCTACACATATGGGCTTGCTTATTTATTTTGGGGCATTCTTTTAGTTTTTTTGCTCAAAATTGGTTTTAGATTTGCACAATGAAAGTGGTCTTGAAGAATAAGTGGATTCATATTCCCACAAATAAGTGGGATCCATTGGAGACTAGCCCTTATGATAGTGTGAAGATGGGACATGTCTTTTCCTTTGATTATCCAAAGGTGGAAGATGCCATTTGACGTGTCATAGGCCAAGACCTTCTAATGGATTTCCCTCATCATCTATTCTATATTGAAGTAGTGTCTATTTTTTATCAAATTCCATGGACCTCATTTGGGACAATTGCCTCCTTTAATTGTTAGTTTTTAGCTATGTTCAACCATACTTGTTTTCAGAAGGCAATTTTCTTCAATCAATTGGTAAATATGATTTTTTTCATGGAACGACACTAATCAAAGGCATCTTTTCTTATGCTCAACTAAAAAATAATCATGCAACAACTTGGGTGTTCAAAGTAATGAAATTGGGACTATAAAATGATAGAGGCAAAGGCTTTAAAAAAGTGTTGAAAGATCATGGAGAAATTATGGGAAGCTTCATAGGTTGTAAGGCATTAAGAGTTTTTAATTCCATCTACATTCTATTGCAAAATGCCTCAACTTACCCCTCTCAGGGAGTTCCTTCAAAACTAGTCTCACCTCCTAAATCAAGGAGTTCTTTCAAAACTAGTCTCACCTCTTGAACTAATCACACTTTCATCTTCTACATGGCCTATGGAGGAGGAAGGGGACAACTCTACAAGAAGCTCTTAGATGTTGATTTGATATAATTAATTTTTGGTCTAGCTATTTTTAGTCCTCTTATGTATCTATTTGTTGTTATTACAAAGACTATATGATTACTATAATGTAAATCTTTTTTATTTTAATATAATCTATAGGTGTGTTACCCACTTTTTATCAATAAAAATAAATAAATTAATAACATATTAATGTCATATCATAGCAAGTCAAAGTGCAATCCAATCATTGAAACTTGTCTCTTAAGGAGACCTATTTCAAAAAAATTAAATTTAAATTTGAGTGTTTTAGAACTTCAGGTCAAAATAGAACTTCAGTCATTTATCAATGTTCGTCAAATGATGTAAAATTTACCAAACAATTCAATCTTTATAAAGTTAAATTGATCAATGTTCATCAAATGATGTAAAATTTACCAAACAATTCAATCTTTATAAAGCTAAATCACCAAATAACTTAATAATAATTATCATTTAACATATAATATTTTTGCCAGCCACATTACGGATTTTTTAAATCGTTGGCAAATTCACCAAGTAATTAATTTTATTTTTTGAATATATCTATAATTTGCCACCTAACGTTTTTTTGATATATCTATAATTTTCCAACAAAAATCAACAATGTGAACAAATTTGAAAAAATTCACCAAGGAAATTATTTATTCCCAAAATAGGCATACATTCACCACAAAAATTATTGCCTCAGGGTAAGATTCACCAAAATTTTATATTTTTTTGTAGTTTTTCTTAATGTTATCACTCAAGGCATGATGTCACCAACACTTCTACACTATTAATTCAGTTGATCCAAGGATTCATGCTATTCTCAAAGCTTGGCGAGGAAGGTGTTAGAGGAGATTCATTCCATTGGTTGATCAAATATGAGGGGACTGAGGCATGTTGAATTGAGCTAGACTTATTTGATAAAGGAATCAAGCAACTCTAGCTAATCCACATGGCATGATATTTTAAACTTCAATAGAAGTATGGACTTTGATGATTTGTCCCACTAGGCACTTTCTCTATCTATCAACCAACTAATGTTGTTGATCTTCAAGGCAAATACATTTGGACCATTCTTAATGAGATTACTTAATGAATCTAAGCAGATATAGTAGAGTGCAAAAATAGAAGGAGAAATTAGCCTTGGCACACCCAACACCGATCATCACAAGTCCGGCGCACCCTTACACGCCTCACATGACCCTGTTCTGCCACAAACCTCACCTCATGCGCCCCTGTTCGGTGGGAAAGAGACCCTGAAACGCCCCTATCTAGGCAAATAATTACATTCGCCCCTATTTGCTGCCTCGTCGCCCTGCAAATATTGGTCGCCATAGTTCAAATTTGACCACTCTTGCTTCCTTTGTGAAGTATTTTTTTCCCTAAAATTGCCCTAATATTTTTGGGCGTGGCAGATCCTACCCTTTTGGGCTTCCACTACTTTGTTTTTTTCAAAAGCATTTAAAATTACGCTTTTTTTAGTGTTAAAATAGGCAGTTTTAATTGTCTAAAAATACTAATCAAAATAAAATACAAATTTGGGGGTAATTTAAAATTAGGGGTAAATTTGGTTTGGAGAAATTTAAGGTTCTTTTAAAAATTGTTAGTGTTAAATCAAGAAAATTCTTGTAAAGGCAACTTTTAAAGTACCAAAATTAGAATTTGTAAAAAAGGCTAAGTATTAGGGCTCAATTTTAATCGACCTGCTTAGACCTGTAGCACTGCATGATAAAGTGTCAAAACGGGGGGGGGTTGCATAATGTGTCGATTTTTACTGTCTAAAGGAGTTAACATGTTCTTAATCATGGGATATGATACTAACTTTTTTGTAATCAACCTAAACAAGGGTAATTATAAGTCTTGGTGTGATGGCATCTTGAAACATCTCAGGTACCATAATCTCATGCCATATCTATATGGAGTTATCCTTGAACTAGATAAACAATTTCAGAAGAATAAGTGGTTTAATACTTGTGATCATATTGTTGGATTAATTAGTTTACATATACCATATGTTGCTTTGTATGCCATCATGGATATTGAATGTCTGCATGCATTATGGATCAAAATTTGGGAGAGACTCAACTATTTCTCCATTCTCGCATGATCCTACTATAATCACAAATAACATCCCACATCACGATACAGATACAAAATGTTCACATGACATAGAAGAAATCATCACTCTATCTATTGTTTCTTTATCAGATTTCATAGTCACTTCTTCAAAAGCTTCCAGTACTTTCTTGCAATAGGATAAATATATCAGTATTCCTAGCATTATTGATTGGGATAGATTTCTACCTGACATTGCTTGTCTATTTGTAGAGTCCCTCATTCCTAATTTGGAAGACACTATTGAGGACATTTGTATTATTTTCGATGAAGTTGCATCACCATTATCCTCTTCAGATATTCATGCTCTACATCCGTCTACACATGGTTCTGGACTCTCATCATCTTCATCTATTAGGCATGCACCTGATATGATTATGACATCCTTCGGCACTGACATGGGGACACCTGAGCAATCTTCGAAGACATCAAAATGGGCATCATCATCCTTGGATCAGCTTCATTATGATTCAGGAACATACATATATCTTCCCACACATTGATATTCAGAATGGGGAGATATCAGGCGGCATCTTCAGTTGGTTTCATTTCTTCCCAAGGGGAGGAACATTGTTCGGCGTTCTTGGATCTACATTTGCATCCTTTATCGAGAATCCAACCTCACTGCAACAGGATACATATTATGGGGGGTCTCATAAACCTTCTATCATTTTCTCTCCTATAGGGGGAAACATTTATTATACTTAATGAAAGAAGTAGTACTTCTTCACTTGTATAATTTTCATGCATCTTCTCTCTTTTGGAGGGTACTTTTTTCCCACATGGTTTTCTAACTTTCTCCACTTCATGAGAGATTACTTTGTACATGGGTACCTCATCAGGCCTAGTAGTCAGGACCCATATTTATTGTACCCACCTAAGCTATTCTTAAGGGGGTGTTAGTGTATATATTACCTTGCACATGGGTAAAATACACATGTTAATCTTAGTTAGGTGTCCTAGGTTGATTGAGTTAGCTTGCCTACCTCTAGCAGGTTTTGTGGAGCTAACTCGACACATCTAGTGGAGTGTTAGAGTTGAATCCTAATTGGACCCAACATCCTCACGTATATGTACTTTGCTTTTCAACTTAATACATGGTTGACTTGCATCAAATTCGTATGCTTTGTGATTGATTTGCAATGTTTTATTCCTATTCAATCATCTCAGAGATTCTAGAATTCTTTAGCGTGCACTTCGACAGATCATTACACCCAACATCTTGGTCATCTGTCAGTCTATCAATGTCATTATGATTCACTACAAATGTATACTAGAAGTTGATCATGCAAATGTTTAATGCGCTGATGTGGCATAGTCAAAAGAAGGGATGAAGGATGTCTAACATAACGTATTTGTTTCCTATTGGTCAAGGGGTGTATCATCTTATTTAATATCTTATAAAAAGATTGACAAGAAATATTCCAACCTTCTTATAAGATTTTTCAATTAAATTTTATTTTTATTTTTAACACTTTATGATTTCTCTTGTAAACCTTTTTATAAGATATTACAATCTTACCTATTGATATGTTTTTTACCTTTATATTTAATTTTTCTATAACATATTAAGTTTTCTTTTAAATTCTTAGCATTCCTTTCATTGTATTGTTTCTAGATTTTATCAAGACTCTCACTCTCCCCATCATCCTCTCTATCTCTCTTTTTAAGTACCCAAATCTGCAACATATCACAACATTCTCTCTTCTTCCTAGTGATGGATCATAAAGTGTGATCCAAAATGTTGATGCAAAAAAACTTACATAGTTTCAACCAGAAACACTCACATATATTATTATAGATTGTGGAAATATCATGTCTCTAGTAAATAGATACTACTAAAACATTATTAGACAAATTCCTTCGGCTCAAGTAGCTTTTCTTAGTGCACCATTTAGAATATATTCCATATGCCCTATTTTGAGCTAGATAATCATTACCTAGTCCTTCTCTCTATCAGCAAAGATTGACCTCAAATGTGTTGTCCTTTCAAGTTTAAAAGATGTGGTTTAGAAGTGATAACATTATGGAACTCATCCATAATTGGTGGACACATGCCATGACTCAGAAAGGTTCAAAGATGTTCTACTTTTCCAATAAATTAATTTATTTAAAAACAAGATTGAAGGAGTGGAACCTAAAAACTTTCAAGAACATATTTCAAGAAAAGGAAATAATTTAGTTAGAAATGGAGAGTCTAAATCAAAATATAGTCACTAATGACATGTTCAAAGTAGATTACATCAAGGAGAAAGAGATAATGGCTCAACATGATGAGGTCCTTACCAGAGAAGAAATTTCTTAGAAATCCAAGTCGAGAGAGACATGGTTGGTGGCAAGAGATTTGAATATGAAAATTTTCCATAGTGCATCAAAAGTTAGACAGGCACATAATAGAATTGACTCAATTAGATTAGTGGATGGAAAGACTTTAAATAAAAAGGAAGAAATCCAAGATGAGACCATCTCATACTTCAAGGATCTACTAGCTTCAAATGGGGCCTCAGACGTCTATCTTGAACATGTCAAACCTTCTTGACAATATTGCTTGTTTGGTCTCTATAGAGGATAATTCAGCTCTTATGTCACCTATCACTAAGGAGGAGGTAAAAAATGCAACATTTAAATTACACCCTAACAAAGCCCCTAGACCAAAAGGTTTTTTTATCAAAAATGTTGGGGAATTATTGGCAAGGACGTGCATAATTTGGTGGAGGATTCACAAAAATCTAGAAGGATTCTAGGAGATATCAACTCTATGAACATCACTCTCATTCCTAAGAAATTATCATGTGATTCTTTTACAAATTTTTCTCCATCTCCTTATGCAATACTATGTACAAATTCATTTCAAAGGTCATTGGTAACAGGGTAAAATTGATACCCCCAATAGATCTAATACCTCAAGATCTAAGTGGTTTTACTCATGGTAGGACTATTACATAGGGATTAATAATTGGACAAGAAGTTTTCCACTACATTGTAAACTCAAATAAAAAATGAATGGTCATTAAGCTTGACATTAGTAAATCTTATGACAGATTCTTTTTGTTTTTTTCTAATAAGTATTTTGGGAAAACATGTGTTTGGAAAGTCTTGGATAGATTGTATTTTTAGTTGCATCTCTACTCCATTTTTTTTCATTCAATTTAATAGGATCCCATGTAGTTTATTTGAGGCCTCAAGAGGACTACATCAAGGAAACCCCTTATCTCCATTTCTCTTTGTGTTAATGGTTGATGATCTTGGGTGGGTGATCAAGGCTAAGGCACTACAGGGGTTGTGACATGGCATATAGATTGTGAGAAACTTGCCTTCACTCACACATCAATAGTTTGCAAATGACATGATTCTTTATGGAGAAGATTATTTAGATGAAGTCGAATGGATCAAGAGAATTTTGGACTGATACATTTGAACCTTTGGGAAAATCATCAACAATAAAAATCTAACATCTTCTTTTTCCACACTCAGAAAGAATTACAAAGATATATCATAGCCCGTCTTGGTTTTAATATCATTGTGATCCCAAGTGTTGGTGTGAACGTGGTACATATTACCTAGCTACTTCCATATTAGGTCCTATTCACACTTTTCTAGTTAAATTTACTTAGGGCATTTAATATTTGTCTCATGTCATAGGATTAAGACACTTGTCATGATCACATGTCCTAGGTCTCAACCTTGCCTATATAAGCAAGGGCTCTAATTGTACATAATGTGTGGGTCATACATTATATATCTTGTATCTTGTGTGCGTTATTATCATTCTTTGGAAATATAGCATTGTGATTGCTTCACTCTTGTTGTGGAACATTATTTTGGTTGCAAGTGATCTTGGGCAACTCTTGAGTCTATTGTGTGAATCTTACATGGTATGAGAGGTCTATATCTGTAATTCCCTTCCCTTATTTTAGAGATTTTTTACCAAGAATTTTCATATGGTGCATCCTGGTGCAAAATGGACCTCGCCATTGAGTCGAGAAGGCCTGAGAGATAAATTTTGACATATAATACTCCATATTTCAGAGTAAAAAAAAATTGTCAAATTTTTGAGGGTTTGAAGGAAAATCATCATAGAAAACTCCATATGAACTGTATGGAATCTGTGCAACCATATGATTCTGTACCATACAGATCTGACATGGTATAGGCCATACATAGGGTACAATTAGCAAAACAATCTGACATAATATTTGGTTGCTACTGCAAGTTTTATTCCCATCAACGTGATTTGATTGGTCATCCTACGATTTCATTACATCGGCATGGTATGGATTTGTGTCATCTGATGTCATCCTGAGCTTTGCGTAGGTTTTATGTCCTTATTGGAAGTTAAAGCTATTGTCTAATGATTAATATAGGTTTCTACGAGAGTGTTTATTCAAGCTGAAGCCCTCAATCACAGGGGTTGTTAGCCCCTAGACCCATTCAGTTGAAGGGCCTTAAAAGCCTTAGAGAGAGCTCTGCACAACCCTCTAACTAGAGATCTACCTCTGGTCAACCCTCCACCTGGAGATCTACCTTTGCACATACGTCGCTCATTCGTTGCCACCACCACTATGGTTTGAACCTTGGTAACCACCTGTCATCTAGCACCCTCAATGGATCTACCATTTCCCTCAACTCATTCATTGCCCTATCATTGCTCAAGGAGTAGTGCTACCGCTGGGCCATCATCTAGCCACTTGCAAGGCTCCTAGGCCCATTTTCATGCTCTAATAGTGCAAGTTTTGATCAAAAGCCATAACTTTTTTCCACGTATCACATTTTCATAAATGAATAGGTGTCAAAAAGTTGGTTCTAAGAACTTCACAAAGGTATAAGTCTTTTTGTTGATTTTGCTACAATTGCTTCATTTTTCTATTTGAATTTCGTACTTGCTTATGATATTCACCAAGCCATATCTTGCGCCCATGGTGTCGAAATCTTGACTTCTTATAAGTTTTAGAAATGTATTTCTAAGCACTACAAATCAATTCATGTCATTTTTCTAGATTCTACCTTGGCATCATATTTTTAGTTTGAGGCCATTTTGAGTATTTTCACTCATTGCTTAGAAAAATTGTTGAAATTGGTGGTTGTTTTTTCTTGGGGGATTCAATTTCAGTATTGACATACTAAGGAGCTCATATTTTCAGTTGAAGGTTTCATGTCTTTGTAATTTGGAGACCTATCTTAGTTCATTATGGGTTTTTTATTGATCATCCTTCTCTAATCATCTTAAAAAAGGGGAACTATAAGCAATAGAGAGATGTCATTTTAAAACACTTGTGTTGGCTAATATTTTTCCACATCTATATGGTCTTGTTCCTCAACTAGGTACATTTTGGAAGAAGTTTGTTTGGAATTTCAAAAATGATCATGTTAAAGGAGTGATTGGTTACCATGTTGATTTTGACACTTTGTGTTCAATCATGCACATTGAGTGTCCTCATGCTATGTGGACCAAAATTTGGGAGATATATGGAGATCATGATATTCATCCATTCCCAGATGATCATGTTTTAGATTGTCTTGTACCTCTTGATGATTCAGATAATATACCATATGACTATGATACACAAAAGGAGTTTATTTCTTTGGAAGGCTTTGCATGTTTGGATGATGAGGATGATGAGCCTTCCACTCCTTCTTCTACTATAGAGACACTTATTGATCCTTCACCTTAATTTATTGAGACTTGCCTTGATCCTACTTATTCAATTTAGCAAGAACAATCTTGTCTTTAAAATTCAGCTTTGTGGGATGAGTACTTAACATGTATTTCAAATTTGTTTTGTGAGTTCCGTCTTGTAGATTTGGAGAACACACTTGAGGATATTCATTTCCCCTTTGATGGAAGTTATGGCATATCTATTATCATGCCATCTTTGTCTTTGGATATTGATGATCATGAGTTTTCCTAGTGTCTTGGATTGTCACACTCTTTGATTAGGCATGGAGTTCCTAATTTTGTGGCATCTATTGATTATGACATGTGGACACGTGAGTAGTTTTCAGAGACATCATCCTTCATGAGACTCTTTCCCTCATCTCTTGTTTTGGAGTTGGAGTTTCTATTACATACACCAATGGATTTTTTCTTCCCAAGGAGAGAAATGTTGTTTGCTAATTTTGGATTCTTTTCAACATTCTTATCAAGCATTCACCATTGGCACATGAGCTACTTCTTTATGGGGGGACAACTAGTCTCATTCTTTCCCTCTTATGGGGGAATATTAATTGTATATTTGTGATGGATGTGGTCCTTGGGGATTCTTGGTGTTGAGTCCTTCTATCACTTGGACATATTTGTTTGCATGTTTTCTCTCTTTTGGAGAGGGGTTTTTTCCTATGGGTTTTTCTCCTTTACTCCATTTGTGAGAGATATTTTGTACATGGCTACTTAACATGGACTTGTAGTTGGGACCCATCTTTACATTTTTGCATTTGTCTACTTCTCCCTAAGTTGCACTTAAGGGGGTGTTGGTGTGAACGGGGTATATTACCTAACTTGTTCCACATTAGGTCTTATTCATAGTTGTCTAGTTAAGTTTAGTTAGAGCATTTAATATTTGTGTCATGTCTTAGGATTAAGACACTTGTCATGATCACATGTTATCCTAGGTCTCAACCTTGCCTATATAAGCAAGGGCTCTCATTGTACATAATGTGTGGGTCATACATTGTATATCTTGTATCTTGTACATACATCATTATCATTCTTTGGCAATATAGTGTTGTTATTGCTTCTCTCTTGTTGTGGAAGGTTGTTTTGGTTGCAGGCAATTCTAGGTATCTCTTGAGTCTATTGTGTGACTCTTACACGAAGTAAATACTTGGGGGTTCCATTATTTAAGAGAGCTATCAAAATTAATTTATGGGAGGACACCATTGGGGCCTATAGAATAATGTCAAATTCTTGGAAAGGAAGGTGGCTCACATTGCTAGGGAAAATATTGAAGGCTATCATTTCAGCAATTCCTATTTACATGATTTCTTGTCTACAACAAACAAAGAAGGTGATGACTAGTCTAGATGGAATTAAGAAGCAATTTCTATGGGAAGGTTCTAATGACACTAAGCATATCCCTCTCACTAATTAGGATATTGTTTGCAAATGCAAGGTTAGGGGAGGTTTTGGTATGTATTCAATGTTGAGATATAGCACTACACTAGGTGTGAAGCTAATTTGGAAGACATTTTCTAATCTGGAGGCCATGTGGAATCACATTTTTCAAAGGAAATATTTAAAATCTTTGGATCCCTACAAAGAAATTTGACTGGAAATCCCCTAGGCAAATTCCAAATTTGGAACCTCATGATCGTCACCCAATCATAAATAATCATCTTTCTTCAAGGGTAATTAGTAATGGAAAAAGCATGAATTTTTGGATAGATTCATGGAATGAATACCCACCTCTCACAAGCTATCCTAATTTTATCAAATGTAAATAAATTATAGAAGATATATGGGGTGACTAGGTGATTGATTATATGACATTGGCTAACAATCTCAAAGGTTTTGAATAGGTGTGGAAGAATTTCAATGTGGCACCCATTTTGCTCGCATTGAGATTTTTTTTTTATGAGCTCTAGAATTTCTAGGTTACAACCTCACAAACCAAGGATAGAATTATATGGTGTGGTGCCAAATTGGGTATTTACATAGTTAAGATGGGTTACCAAATTCTTAGAACTACACCATCAAACTCTTCCTAGCTAGCTAATCTTTGTTAGGGTTCAAATTGCCTCCCCAAAGCTAGGGCTTTCTCATGGACTACTCTTCATAAGTAGATTTTAATGAGTGATAGATTACACTTGATTGGTATCTAAGGAGCTTCTCAATCTCCTCTTTCCCTGGTTGTGGAAGAATCAGTCAATCACCTTCTATTTAATTACCAATATGCTTATGAATTCATGCTAGACAAATTAGGTTGGTCAAGTGCTCCTCAATTATACCTACTTGACCTCTTTGGGATATTGGTCCATCAATGATTATTTGGCATGTTTGGAAGGAACAGAAGAGGCAGATCTTCAATGAACAATAGCTTATTGTGGAGGACTTAACCAAGAAAATTGAGATTGGGATATGTGAATATATCTCTGTTAAGGTTATAATGGTGCATTCCCAGTCCAAGGCATTCACACAATGGGATGATATGGCAATGAAAAATTGGACAACACTCAAGATCCCTTCTAGCTTTGCTTCTAAAATGGTGTTGGGCCAAGCTAAGGAGAGGAGGAAGAATGTCAAATGGATGGCTCTGCCAAGTGATAGATTAAAGCTCAACTTTGGCAATGCTTCAGAGGGTGATCCTAGGCTTTAAGTGCAAAAAAGAAGCACAAACCAACATGGAAGTCTAATGATGATACGTAAGTCATAATCATGGCCATGTAGGTGTAAATTATACTCCTCTTAGCAGTTTCTTTCTTGGTGACATGTCTCCCAATGTTTTTCCCCTTGATCATTCCTCCCCAACCTTCAAACTCTTTCCAAAGTCCTACGTACCTTCTATCTACCTATCTAATCCACCTTGAGTAGGTCACCCATATGACTTGTAGGGTCACTCAGGCGATCCTGCAACTTAACTATGGTCACCTAGGTGACCTTCCCTACTAATATGGGAAACCCACTTCCCATAAGGGGTGACCCTAGCATCTTTTGTCATGTGAGATTTCTTCTAGTTTAGCCCAATTTACCTCCATTTTTGGCTTGTGATTGAGATTCCCTCCATGCACAATTGATCCTTGACTTTCCCTAATTAGTTTTGAACTCTCAATCACTCTTTTGTTCACTCTCAAACAAACCTTTGTCATCTCTCAATCAATCTTGTATGATCTCCCCACAAACCTCTGTTCTCTTCTAATCAAAACTAGATCACTCTCTAATCAATCCTAGTTATGTACCCAATCACCACCACCATTAGTGTTGATTCTAATACCCCCCTCCTTTATTCATTTAAGGAGGCTAATTTATTCTTGCATTCTTGTATTGCTCAAGCTTGTTATCATGTGAAATTGCACCCTGCTTGAAGTATGTTCAAGTATTCCAATGACACAATGGGACTGATCTCAAGGTGTGGGACCTTGTAGATGAGATCAGACCTCCAGAGAAGGTTGGTTCCTCTTTCTGAGCTTAAGGCTTAGAGAATTAAGCTAAATCTAATGCTACACTTACCAGGGGAAAAGGGATAGAAGGAATGCAGAAAAGGAAATGGTGAGGCACCAGATTTAGGAGGTGTTAGCTAGAATTGACATAACACAGTAGTGATTTCAAAGGCTGAATAAACTAACACAAACTCATCCAATCTTTAACAGAGGCAAAAACAGAATGCTAAAACTTATAAAGGAACCATTTTATCCACAAGATAAAAGAGCAGCATTCAAATAGACACAGAGTAGAAGATAATGAGATGCAAAATTAGTTGCTTGTATTAATCATAAAGGCTAAATACCCATTACAAAGATAGAAGAGCTAATACAGATTAGGAAGACATAGAATGATAATTTCCCCTCATTATTCAATTGGAAATGAAGACAAAGAGGCCCAGAAGAGGACATAGTCGATCAGATTCATTTGGTTCTAGGAAACATCATGAGGTCAAGATCAAGCATCAAGCGCTTCAGTCTGAATAACAACCTAGCGGACAACCAACAATAGAAATACATCTCTTACACATGCATATATAGCTTTTACAAATCATTACAGTAGCCATGGAAGAGGGAAACAGTGGTAAACAAGAAAGAACTGTCGCCCATGCTACAATAATTCATTTTAGTGTCCTTGAAGCGTACCCACATGTCTCTGTCCATGAAATCCACTAAAAAAGAGTGTTTGCCCATGCCATGACTACAAATATTTAATGCAAGAGAGGCTACAATGGCATGGGGAGGTAGGAAATCCATTTTCTACAGGCAATTAGGCTCTAAAGAAACATTAAAGGTTATCAGGAGGGTCGTCGAGCAGTCTCGTTGTGTCTGGAATAGTAGAAAATGCGCCTGGAAGGCAAAAAGGTCAAGTCCTGACTGATCGAGCTTCCTCTAATCAGTCTTCCACCGATCGGGCTTTGGAAATGTGAAGGAGGAAACCCCGACCTCTGGAGTCTGAGAGAAGAGAAATCATCGGGCTTCGGGGGTTAGGCCTTCACCGTTACGTCATTCTTTGGAAAGAAGAACTTGACCTCTGACTCTACAACACTTAACCAATTTTATGAAATCAACGGAGATTGGGCCCCGAGCCTTCAACTTGTCACTTTTGAAAAAGAGAAAGAGAGAAGAGAGAACTCCCAACCTCTTCTTTCTGAAAGACGAAAATATTTGTAACTTGGTGGACCTCGGCCTTCGAGCCTTCCATCTTTCAACTTCCACCAAATGGAAAGAAAAAAGATAGCAACCTCGACATCCATGCTCCGCAACAACTTAGAACCTTGAAAACGGTGGAGATCGGGCCCAAGTTTTCCACCTTCCGCTTGCCGAAAAGGAGGAGGAAGAAGAAACCCCTTAAGTCCAACACCTGAAATACTTAGAAAGTTTTATTTGTTGGGCTTCAGCAAGCGGACCTTTGGCCTTCCACCTTCCAAAAGGAAGAATGTGGAAGAGAGAACTCCCGACCTCCAAAGACTAAAACACTTAGCCAAATACAAGGAAGAGTTGGAGTTGACAAATATGGCATGATGAATAGAGGAAGCCCGAACTTTGAAACTTTGAAAACACTGAAAACATAAGGAAAATTTAGCATTTTTGTGACTTAGTCAATTTGGGGAACTCTTTCCTTGTAAATCAAAGGGAAAACACTAGGGGTTCATGGATCCTTAGGCTATTTGGCTAGAAGGTAAAATAGGATAACATTTTGGTGACTATGCAAGGGTGTTTGCCTGCTAAACACAAGGATCCATTGTCTTATGCAATCCATTGGGCACATGGTTAAAGGGCACAACAACAAGAACAGGGGTTGGCCAGACTAACTCAAAACTAAACACCACCTCCAGAAAACAAGACAAGGCAAGCATCCTCCTAATGAGAAAGTTGCCTATGCAAAAGCACTTGGAAGAAGGGAAACCTAAAACAGAAACAAAACTAATCTAAACCTAAACTAACAACAAGGAAATGACCTCAAATGAAGCAATTAATTTTTTTTTTCAAAATAACTACTCTTTCTCAACAATTTACAATGTTTTTCATGCATGTGGGCAGTTAAAAGGAGGTGGGGGAGGGATGGGCATATAACAAATTGACAAAACACGTCCCCTAGAATGAGGAAAAACTCACTTACCCACTTGAACTGATTGTTGATGCAACTTCTTGGAAGTGGATAAATGGGATGATCTTGCTCGTTTTGATGCTTAAATTCATACTTAGAGGTAAGCATGACAAGTGGTGACTCTTCAAGATCTGTATCCCGCTAGGCTAGATGTCTGATAGGACATCCCCTTGAAATGACATAAAAATCAATAGAGTTGATCTCATGCCTTTGCTTTGATTATGTCTTCTCCTGCTGGCCTGAATGCTCTAGCTCTTGAATATCAATCGGAGGAATGATTGCCTCCCTAATCTGCTTGAACTGCTCATATCTACCTCACTAAGAGGGGTTGATTTACTATCCATATTTGACAAAAAAACATCAAGCTCATCCCAGAAATGAGCCTCCTCCAAGTCCTCTACACTCTTCAGAATAGGGCTATTCATATGCTCTTCTTCATGAGACGGAACCTCACTGCCATGTTGGGCCTCAACTTGCAACAAATTGCCATCATTTTCATTGCCCTCATGCTGCTCCAAAATTGTTGTTAATATTGGCATCTGCATGTCTTCTTCATTTTCAATGTAGCTGGGCAGTTCATCAAATAGAGCGACATCAATGACCTCTAGAGCTAAATCTGCAACAACCTCCTCCACAGCGTCCTCATCCTTTGGTTACAACTCCACCGCATTTTGCTGGAGCTGCCTTTGCGACTGGACCTTTTCACCATGCTTCCTCTGCACTTTTATTTCATTCATCTTGTTCACAACATGGGAAAATTCTTCAAAAGAGCTGAAATCTAGCTCACTCAACCCCACATTTGAATTAGCACTATCCTCATGCTTGATGCATTGTTTGCTGGTATGAATGATTTGGCTTAATTTTTCTCACAGCAAGTCTGAATTTTCAATTTTAATAGTGCATGAGGGCTCATTATTTGCAAGTGGCTCCTCCCTTGTTGCAGGTATCTCCTTCCTTGGCTCATCTCTCCAATTAGCCCAATAGACAACAGGTCCACCTTTGAAAAGTGAAATAGTGTCAGGGAAAGAGGGATAACATGGAATGTGAGCTAGAAGGACTTCCTGAGAGGGTTGTTCCTAAGGAGTGATAGGCTGAATTTGTGTAGGAATAGGCTGCCACAAAGGCTGGGGGCCTTTGAAACTTGGGATTTTGAAATTGAAGTGGTTTTGGAGGCTCAGAGGGTTTGCCTTGCCTGAAGCTTGGAATCTTGAATTTAGGGGTTATTTCTGCTACAGGCTGGACTTGTGTAGAAGGGAGGGGCTGGTTGAAATTGGGAATGGAGGGAATTGATTGGGCTTCCAGTCTTTGGACTTTGGCCAGTAACTGGCTCATCTGTTCTTCTTTAGTTGCAATCTGCAAAGCTAGGTTTTCCTGATAAGATCTTTTCTCCACCTCCAACTGCCATTATTGAAGATGAGCCTGATAGACAAGCTCATCTTGCTGTTGGTTATACATTCACTCTCTGTCAATGTCATTCAACATCCTGTTAACATGCAACATGAGGTCTTTGATACTCATGTTGTCAAAACCATAGTCCAATTGAGGTGGGTTAGGAGGGTAACTATATTGGTTTGGAGCGAAAGGGACCTCTTAAGGCTGAAAATAAGCATAAGTAGGGGTGGGAGGGAGGTAAGCATTGTGAGGATGTTGATATTCTGTTGTTGTAGGGCTGTATAGTGTAAAAACAAAGGCATTTTGAGTCTGATATTGATGGTATGGGGGCCAATAATTTGCATGCTAGCCAAGAGGAGGGGAGTAGCCATAACTCCCATAAATATTTGACATTTTAAAGCTTTGAAAAGTAGAGATGTATCAAAATATTTTTGAAGATAAAGAGAACAGGTTTGCCTTTGAAAAATAAGCCTCATACTAGAGAGAGTCTCCAGGTGATTTGGGATGCTTCTAAAAGCATGTTAGACCAGGAATACCATCGAAATCCTGATCCTTGATGAATCTTTAAGCACTTGGGCTACTTCCACCAGTAGATTTGTTCAACAGAATTGCCATGGTGTTGAAGAAGACTACTCTAAAAGGTAAAATACACTGAAGAACACACCAAATCCTTCAATGGATGATAAATCTCATCAAATTGGTCCCATCGGGCGTGCCAGAAATTATTGTCGCATGATATTGCACCCTACTTGAAGTCTGTTCAAGCATTTCAATGACACAATGGGACTGATCTCAAGGTGTGGGACCTTGCAAATGAGATCAGATCTCCAAAGAAGGATGGTTCCTCTTTCTGAGCTTAAGGCTCAGAGCATTAAGCTAAATCTAATGCTATGTACACTTACCAAGGGAAAATAAATAGAAGGAATGCAGAAAAGGAAATGGTGATGCAACAGATTTAGGAGGTGTTAGTTGGCACTAACATAACATAGTAGTGATTTCAAAGGTTGAATATACTAACACAAACTATCCAATCTTTAACAAAGGCTAAACCATAATGTTGAAACTTATAAAGGGACCGTTTTATCCACAAGATAAAAGAGCAACACTCAAATAGAGACAGAGTAGAAGATAATGAGAGAGGCAGAATCAATTGCTTGTATTAGTCATAGAGGCTAAATAGCCATTACAAAGATAGAAGAGCTAAATATAGATCAGGAAGACACAATGATAATTTCCCCTCATTGTTGAACTAAAAATGAAGACAGAGAGGCCCAGAAGAGGACACAGTCGATCATATTCATTTGGTTCTGGGAAACATCATGAGGTCAAGATGAAGCATCAAGCGCTTCAGTCTAAATAACAACCCAGTGGCCAACCAACAACAAAAATACATCTCTTACACATGCATATATAGATTTTACAAATCACTACAGCAGCCATGGAAGAGGGACAGAGTGGTCAACAAGAAAGAACTATCGCCCATGTTGCAATAAATTCATTGTAGTGTCCTTGAAGTGTGCCCACATGGCTTCATCCATGAAATCCGCTAAAAAAGAGTGTTTTCCCATGCCATGAGTACAAAGATTCAATGCAAGAGAGGCTAAAATGGCATGGGGAGGCAGGAAATCTATTTTCTACAAGCAATTGGGCTCTGAAGAAATATTAATGGTGACCAGGAGGGTCGCTGAGTAGTCTCATCATGTCTGGAATAGTAGAAAATGCACATGGAAGGCAAAAAGGTCAGGTCCCGACTGATCGGGCTTCCTCTGATCGGGCTTTGGAAACATGAAGAAGGAAACCCTAGCCTCCAAAGTCCAAGAGAAGAGAAATCATCAGGATTCGGGGTCGAGCCTTCACCATTACATCATTCTTTAGAAAGAAGAAGAACTTGACCTCCGACTCCGCAACACGTAGCCAATTTTATGAAATCAGTGGAGATCGGGCCCCAGGCCTTCAACTTGTCGCTTTCAGAAAAGAGGAAGAGAGAAGAGAGAACTCTCGACCTCCACTTTTTGAAAGACTTGGAAATATTTGTAACTCGGTGGACCTCGGCCTTTGGGCCTTCCATCTTTCTCCTTCTGCCAAATGGAAAGAAAAAAGACAGCAGCCCCAACATCCGCGCTCCGCAACACCTTAGAACCTTGAAAATGATAGAGATTGGGCCTCAGGCATTCCGCCTTCCACCTGCCAAAAAGGAGGAGGAGGAAGAAGAAACCCCCAAAGTTTGACACTCGAAATACTTAGAAAATTTTATTTGTCAGGCTTCAACAAGCGGACCTCCGACCTTCTACCTTCCAAAAGGAAGAATATAGAAGAGAGAACTCCCGACCTCTGAAGACTAAAACACTTAGCCATATACAAGGAAGAGACAGAATTCGGAGCTAACAAATATGACATGACAAAGAGAGGAAGCCTGAACTCTGAAACTCTGAAAACACTAAAAACACAAGCAAAACTTAGGATTTTTAGGACTTAGTCAATTTGGGGAACTTTTTCCTTGTAAATCAAAGGGAAAACACTAGGTGTTCATGGATCCTTAGGCTATTTGGCCAGAAGGCAAAATAGGATAACAAATCTTATGCAAAGTGACAACAATTAGCATTCTTATGCTCTATGTAGTACTACGTGAGCCTTTTCATTTTTGCAATAGCTTCTAATCTAAAGCCATTTTATGTCATTTTTGCAATAACTTCTAAGCTCAATCTATTTCCTTCACGTCCTTGTGTTTATCCCTATCATCAAGAGGAGGACCTCGTTGTTGCAAAAGGGGAGACGATTGCTAAGGACTTCTGAGGACATAAGCCAGGCACTAGCACCCTATTCATATAGGTTCATTTATGCTTTCATAGTAATTAAATCACAAATATTGCCCTTGAGGAAGTAAAATGTTGTTTATCTTTCTCTTGATAGGTAGAATTTATTGCTTTCTTAGAGTATATTTGTTTCCATTGTGTTAGAATAGTTGTAATTTCAATAGTTTACAATCAAATCAAATAATAAAATACAAAAACATAGATCAAATTGCATCAGGAAAAGTCATATAGTTATATTCATGTTTCCTTTTTTATAGTAATTAGTTCATCAAATATTGAGAAAAGAACCAAAATTTGCTTCCATACATATAGATTAGTCACATTTATAAATTCATCAAAATAATTAAAACACCCAAAAAAGAGAATGACAAAGAAGAGCCCCAGATTTAATCATGAGGCACTAATCAAATCGAACAAAAACCCTTCCCCTTGGCCTAGCATTTAATGTGCCTAGGTATAAGGAAAGATTGGGTCAAATCCATCTTAGACGAGATAAAGGAGATCACCCATACCAATTCCCACTAAGGAAATAGCCCAAGAACAAGAACTAATCTTGAGTCTCATACAACAAGAAAATGAACAAAGGAGGAAAGTAGAGGAACTTCACAACCAAGAACACAGAGTCCTCCAACAATTCATTCAACAAGAACAAAGGAGGTTAGACATGTTTCACCTCCATTAAATCAACGAAAAAAATAAGCTCAAAGAAAGTGACCCTTTGGGTCATGTACAAGAATCACAACCACCCCACCCATTTAATGTCAACAACATCACAACTTCCATAACAATAATTGACACACACATCAACACACAACACAATCAACCCAACTACGATCTACGATGTTCTATTTCCCCACAAATAGAACCACCCCTGATTTTGTCTCCACTTAACTAGATCCTACCACGAGAGTGGGAGTGACTGGGCAAGCATCCACTAAAAGAACATGATTCATGTGCCATATCAGAGTTTGAATCACCCACATTGAGTCTGGGTAGATTCTGAGAAACATAGGGCTTGCTAGGGCATGGTGCATCATCCAAAATGAAGCAGGCAACCTCATATAGGCTTTATCAAAAAATTGCCTCTTAGTACAAATAAGGAAGCTAAAATGGATGCTCTATATGAAGGTCTCAAATTGTGTGCCCAAAAGAATATCAAGGAAATCGATATTGTGAGTGATTCACTCAGTTGTATCAATGTTGCATAGTGTTGGAAGGCCATCAACTAGAAATTAAATAAAAAACTAGAACACATATGTCCTCTCTTAGATGGACTACAAGAATTCTCTATCAACCACATCTATAGGGAGGCAAACATGGCTGCAAACTTATTGGCCAACCATGCGATTGATCAGGTGGATGAAATTATCCTCTCGAATTGCAAGGAGGATTAGAGAAATATTTGTGAGATTTCTTAAAATCTCATGTTGTATTGAATGTTGGAAACTTGAAGATAAGGATTTTCTCCTATGAATGTTGTCTAGTGCATTCATCTCTGTCATGCCCCTGGATCCCGGCCATATAATTTTCCTACCAATAACGTTGTTGGATGATGATGTGTTTCAATGTGAGATATATCTATGGCAAATGGGTATGAGTGGTCACTTGGAAAATGGAGAGGAGAATGGTTATCAACATAAACATCTATGAGTGCAAGGAGGAGGTGGCCTCAAAGTAGCTTCAAAAGTTATTTTGCATTGTCTCACCACCTACAGAATGTGCCATCATCACTATCATCGGATCCAACATGATGGCGAGTGGGAACATACATGATCATTTGATAATGGAAACCTTTCTACTCAACATCATCAATGTGTTGGGTTGGAAAATTTGGAGTAAGCTAACTATGGTAAACTATATTTAGAAGTCTTTCCACAAGACTACTATGAGCGCAATTTCCAACAAGTTGGACAAGCACATGGATGTGGGGTTAATTGGGGGAGTTTTTGAGACAATATCCTTGCATAGCAATAATCTACTGCATGAATGTCTTTGCCTCCTTAGAGTCGGGTTGGTGTGTTGTAGCTTGGAGGATTTAAGAAGCTTTTTAAAATTGAATCCCTCCTTGCTTTTTCAATAGCAAGTGGAGAGAGTCCAAGAGCTGACTAAGGGATTTTTGCTCTTCATGCATAACAACAAAGGTGGATATGAGTCCGGAGAATAATTTGAAACTTTCATTTCTTCACCTCCTTATAAGGCCATGTGTTTTGATCTATTTTATAATATATGGGAGCTGTCCCCTAAACAACAGCTTACGTATAAAATAATAATATTAGTTCGATTATAAAGTTAAAAACTAAATTATCATAAAAAACGGTAGTTTAGAAATCATGATGATACTGAAGAGACAAAGTAAATTATTTTTTTAAGGACAGTCACAAGCTAAAAGATGGCCGAGGAGAAATCATCAAAAGGTTAACAATGGTAGATGGATGATGGATCGATAGTCCTTGGGCTCATTTTATTCTCAAACCTTAGAATGCACTCCACGACGACGACAAGAAAACCTTGAGAACCAAAAGTCATTTGCAAAAGACAAGTGATATTATTGCAGAATAGGAATTTTCTTGTTAAAAAGACCTTTTCCTGTGCTTCTGTGTACGTTCGTTCATCTTTTCTCCCTGGATTTAATTGCAGTCAGAAAGTGCATTGCGCCGATACAAAGATTGGACGTGATTAAGCCGATAAATCCGCCGCAGCCCAACATCAGAAATCTTTGTTGATTGAAAAGGAAATGAATAAATGTTGATTACAACAGGCTACCAAATTTCTTCACTGTACTAAGGTTTAAATTTATGGAGGTATGATTGGATCAGTTTTGGGTGATTATGATGAATTGATTTTCACAAATATAATTGGATCAGTCGCCTGATTATCAGGGATCGGTTTTTGTTTGTATGTAGCAGCTTAACTTAAAAACGGCTTGTGATTTAGATGTTTACTCATTGCGTTGTAATCCACTTAATGTAATAGTAAAGACGTCAATATCAATATAATTTAATTATTTTTAGAAAAATTTACAAAAATTCACTGCACTTCAAAGAATAATAGTATGTCAAACAATTTAATGGTTGAACAGTTAATAACACTATTATTTTTTTATAAATATTCCTATATATATATATGAGAAAGTACAATATTCACAAAAAAAAAGTTTGGGTGGTAAAAAGTCACACCCACATAAGGGAGAGGACTCACTAGTTGAGCGCCCACCGTAAACAGCTGACACGTTGTGGCTGTGTACAGATTTTTCGACCAGCCACAGTTTCGACTTCTACTAGCGACCAAATAGACTTATTTGCTTTCGACCAGTCTATCTGTACTGTTTGTCGACATGTTTTTGACCAGCATTTCTGTCGCAATGTTTTCGACTAGCCGGTCGTTTTACAATGCACCGGCTGATTAAGCTCTTCCCTAGTTGAGCACCTTAACTTCACGCCTCTCAAAATCATAAGTGGCAATTTCGAATCACTCCAAAAATTTTATAGCTGGCAAGGCCCCTCTTATAACTAAGGTTTCAGGGCCACATCATCAAATATGATGCCACATCAACATGCTTTTTGTTGAGGTGTCAAATAGTTCCCAAAAAAAAAGGGTGGACCAATAGGTGTGCATTAAGTCATGTTTTATTGGTGCATTGATGTGGCATCACATGATTGGTTACTTTTTAGATCTAAAGGGCACATTTCATTCAATTATTAGTACTTCTAGTCAACACTAACAATCAAAGTCACAACTACTAGTGCTAAACTTTTAAAAATATTGGGCCTTAAATGCACAAATACTATCTCAGTCATTGGAACTGTCTCAGATATTGGGTCTTTTCCCCTAGTTAATAATTTTTTTTTAATGTAGATCATCCACAAGATCGGTTTTGCTACCCAAAAGCATGAGCCAAGGACCGAGGGGTATCCATTTTGTCAAATTCGCCCTGCACACAATCCAGGGAACTAAAAAAATAGTAGGTATGAGTTTTCCACAGTCCATGATAGTATCGAGAGTGCTTTTGGATTTAACTATGTATGTTTTTGTTTCATGCTTCTAGATTCAACTGTGTATGTTTTTGTTTCCTTCTGGATTCAACAAAAACATACACAATTAAATCCAGAAGCACTCTCAATACTAAAACAATAATTATCCATTTTTATTAACAAAATTAATATTTAAAAATAACCCATTTTTGTTTTTGGAGATCCTGCGCGTCATCAACAGGGAATTCAGTAAAGAACAATGAACCCGTTTGACATTGAAGTTGGACAAATAATTTAAAAGTGAAAAAAAAAATTAAGAGTCTTAAAAGACAAAGTTGAGATTGGATAATCTCTCTCATGCAAGTTGACATTCTAATGAAGAAAGATAATGGCCACTACCTACTTTGTTAGCAGATTTTTACTGCTGCCATGCCAGACAATTTTTATTTTGAGATATGGAAATTCTGTTTCTTTGTCATGAGCCTCCTTAATCTTGACATTTCCCTGAGATTGAGATTGGGATCGGCTGTAGGCATTTGATGTGATAAGAGTGAGTGTGTCGTTTCTTTAGTTTTTGCAGGTGAGGAATCTCAGAAAAACAAGGTGCACGTTCCATGTCGGAGCTGAACCGTTGGGAGTACTCATAGCAGAGAAAAATATACTGTCGGTGGGAAAAGACTGTTATTAAAGTGTACAGCACAGTGTGAAAAAAAGGTTGTACATGACATTAAGTACCCCACATAAGATACCTTTTTGCTTGGCTCGAATGGAGCACCCCAAATCCAATGCCCATGATTAGCGGATATGCTGTAGAGACAGGAAATAGCTGTTATCATCACATCTCACCTGCTTAGCTAGGGCAATTCCCACCATGATGATGCAAGATGACTCTTCTCCTTTTTTTTTAATGATAAAATATTTTTTCAATCAATGAACGTTTATTATATTATTTTAGAAAAGAGATATTTTATATTAATTTATTAAAATAAAATAAAATGAGATTATATTTTGAATGGTTACTAAGGTGAAGTTTTAAATAGATTAAAATGAAGTTATTATAAATTGAGAGATCTTTGCCCATGGTTTTTTTCCTGGTACATTACCAAGTTTTCCACGTAAATTTGTGTTGTCTATTTTGTAATTTTATTGCTAACTCACTGTTATTTCAATTCTGCGGTGCTTATTTTTCTAACAGTCAGTATCATAGCACATGGTTTTGTGCAGAAATTGTTTTGTGGGTTTTTTATTTCTATCTTTGTGAAAAGCAATGACACGAAGCATGGTTACCAGATTTGAGGTTCAAAAATTTGATGGTCCCAATTTTGTTTTGTGGAAACTAAAAGTTCAAGCCTTAGTGGTGAAGGATGGATGCACCTTGGCTCTCAAGGGGACAGCGTCAAAACCTGCAACCATGAAGCAAGAGGATTGGGAGAACAAGATAACATGGCTAGAGTTACAATTTAGTTATCTCTGGTTGATTCAATTTTATTCAATGTTGCAGAGGAGAAAACGACACATGACTTGTGGACTAAACTCAAAAAACTATATGAGACCAAGTCATTGGCAAATAAAATTATGTTATGACCGCAATTGTATAATTTGAGGATGCATGACAGTTCTTCAGTCACAAATTATCTCAATAATTTCAACACATTGATTAGCAAGTTGGCTTCAGTGGAGGTGAAAATTGAAGAAGATGATAAAGCGGCTATACTATTGTGCTCTTTGCCTGAAACTTGGGATCAACTAGTTATGGCACTTAGTGACTCAGCACCAAAGGGGAAACTTATCTTTGAAGATGTGGTAGCCGCAGTAATTTTTGAAGATTCAAGGCAGAAGACATCTCAAGGGACTTCTTCTTCCTCTAATGCCCTTTTTGCAAGGGGTAGAACTCTGCAAAGACAAAAAGCTGAGTGTGGACAAGCTAGGTCGAAATCCAAGGGGTGGAAAAAAGTTAAACGTTGGAACTGTGGAAAAACAGGGCATGTAAAAAAGGATTGCAGGTTGCCAAAATCAAAGAAAGAAAATCCTAGCTCGCAGCCATCGGAGGCAAACATAGCAGAAGTTGAAGCACCATTGGAAGATGGAGAGGTTTTGTCTACAGATCTGAGAGCTTAATTTCATCATGTTTGGATCATTGATTTTGGTGCCTCTTTTCACATGACTCCTCACAAGGAATGGTTTTCTTCTTATCGATCATGTGATGGAGGTATGGTTTACATGGGTAATGACAACCCGTGTGAAGCTATTGGTGAAGGAGAGGTCAAAATAAAAATGTTTGATGGGATTGTACGGACTCTTCAACATGTAAGACATGTCCTAGGATTAAAGAAAAATCTGCTATCACTTGGAGTATTCAATGAGTAAGGTTACCGATTTAGTGGAGAAAATTGTGTCTCAAAGTAACAAAGGGAGCGCTAGTGGTGCTAAAGGGAGAAAAGGTTGACAATCTCTATAGGCTGGTTGGAGAAACTTGTAGTGGAGAGGCTATAGTGGTATAAGATGCAGAAATGGATTCATTATCTACTTGGCATCAAAGGCTAGGCCACATGAGCGAACGTTGTCTCAAGGTATTGCTAGATATAAATCTTCTCTCGGGTGCTAAATCTAGAGATTTGAATTTTTGTGAGCATGTTTGTTTGGAAAGCATAATAGGTTGAGTTTTTCTAGTTGCACTACCAGAAGTAAAGAAATTCTAGATTTAATCCATTCAGATACTTGACAAGCACATGTGACACCAATTGAGGGTTCGTCATATTTTGTTTCATTTATAGATGATTATTCCCGTAAGGTGTGGATTTATCTGTTGAAGAAGAAATCTGATGTATTTTCTTATTTTAAGAAGTTTAAAGCTTTGGTAGAGAATCAGAAAGGTAAGACAATTAAGTGTCTTAGAACAGATAACATAGGGGAATTTTGTTCATGTGAGTTTAATCAATTTTGCAGTGAGCATGATATTACAAGGCAGTTGATAGTTCCTAGAACACCACAACAAAATGGTGTTGCTGAAAAGATGAACCGTACAATTATGGAAAGAGTTAGATGTATGTTGAGCACGGCTGGATTGGAGCAAAAATTTTGGGTTGAGGCTTTTAATATAACTTGTTTCTTGATTAATAGATCACCCACTACAGCTCTAGATCACCAAACTCCTAAAGAAGTTTGGACAGGTAAACCTGTTGATTATTCTTTTCTTTGTATTTTTGGTTCTGATGCTTATGCTCATATTCCCAAAGAGGGCAGGAATAAGCTGGACGTGAAGTCCATGAAATATATTTTTCTTGGCTATGTAGAGGCTACCAAGGGGTACAGGTTGTGGGATACTGCTGCTCGCAAGATTATTATTAGCCGAGATGTTTATTTTAATGAAAAGTCAGTGCATATAAGTAAAGAACAACAAAGTATAGAAACTATTCCAGTAGAGGTGGAAAAATATGATGCTAATATGGAGGTGCTAGATGAAAATCAGCCACCTGTTCATGAAAATCAACAAGATAATAATCAAAATCAGTTATTTGATGAGGTTGAACAGCAACCAAATGAGCCACAGGGTAACACATTACCCCTTCTGAGGAGATGCACTAGAGTTATCAAACCACCAACAAGGTATTCTCTTCATTGTAATTCTGCTTATGCTTTACTTACTGATGTTGGTGAGCCTAACTCAAATCAGGAGGCTTGTGAAGATGAAGCAAATAAATGGAGAGAAGCCATGGATGAGGAGATGAGAGATCTACATAAAAATAAAACGTGGGAGCTTTGTGCAATTGCCTAAGGGGCGAACAACTATTGGTAACAAGTGGGTCTTCAAACTAAGAAGGGATATAAATGATAATGTGGAGCAATTTAAATCTCAGTTGGTGGCCAAGGAGTATGTACAAAAATCTGGTATTGATTTTGATGAAATCTTTTCACCTGTGGTGCGATTAAGTACAGTTAGAGTTGTTTTGGCTCTTGTTGGTATTCTTGATTTGGAGTTACAACAATTATATGTTAAAACAACTTTTTTGCATGGTGATCTTTTTGAGGAAATTTATATGCTGCAACCAGAAGGTTTTGAGGAAAAAGGCAAGGAGAATCTAGTATGCAGGTTGAACAAATTGTTGTATGGTTTGAAATAGGTGCCAAGATGTTGGTACGAGTGATTTGATTCCTTCATGATGAGTTTGGGTTTTAGTAGATGTGAGGCTGATCATTGTGCCTACTTTAAAAGGTATGAAGATGGCAGTTTCATTATTTTGCTTTTGTATGTAGATGATACGTTGGTTGTAGGTCCCAACAGGCATAAAATCATCGGGTTAAAAACTTAGCTTGCTAGGGAGTTTGAAATGAAGGACTTAGGAAATGCAAATCAGATTCTTGGAATAAGGATACATAGAGACAGAAAGAAAATAAAAATTTGGTTGTCACAGAAGACTTATGTGGAGAAGATTCTACAACGCTTCAATATGCAAAATGCACAACCAGTTAGTACTCCATTTCCTACTCATATTAAATTGTCTAAGGAATAGTGCCCTAGCACATAAGCGCAGAAGACACAGATGTCTTGTGTATCATACTCATCAGCATTTGGTAGTCTTATGTTCGCTATGGTGAGTACCAGACCAGACATTGCACAAGTAGTGGGAGTAGTCAGTCATTTCATGGAGAATCCAAGTTGTGATAATTGGATGATTGTGTTCAAGTGGATTCTCAAGTATTTTAGGGGCACTTCTGTTGCTGCTATTTGTTATAGTGGGAGTAGTCTTCAAGTTAATGGATATGTGGATGTAGATTTTGGTGGAGACAGAGGTAAGAGAAAATCTACTACAGGTTATGTTTTCTCCTTAGCAGGAGGTGTTGTTAGCTGGGCTTCAAAGTTATAGACAGTGGTGGCTTGGTCTACTACTGAAGTTGAATATATGGCAGTGACACAGGCTATCAAGGAGGCAATCTAGGTTCATATACTCTTGGGTGAATTGCAGGTAAAGCAAGATAACATGGTGTTACATTGTGACAGCCAAAATGCTTTACACTTAGCACATAACTTAGCTTATCATGCCAGAACGAAACATATTGATGTACAATATCACTTTGTACGTGAGGTTGTGGAAGGACATGTCTCTTTGGCTAAGATACACACTAATATAAATCTAGCAGATATTTTGATGAAGCCTACTAGTAGATAGAAGTTCATATGGTGCAGAACTTCTCTTGGCTTGCACATCACTTGATGATAGGCAATAGTGGCATTGGTCTCTTAATAGGAGGGGTTATTCGCAAGGTAGAAACTTGACTTCAAGTGGGGGATTGTTAAAATGTGAAGTCACTTTTACTTATTCCAGCAATGACAAGCAGTTGACAATGAGTACCTAGCTAGTGCCTTAGATACCCACCTGGCAGGGCCAAAGGCCAAGGAAATGAAATCGAAGGTTGTTGGATAGGGGGTCGTAGGGGGGCTGGGCGTAGCCCCTCTGCCATGCCGAAAGGCCGAGACAAAAATTTTTTTTGGCCATGTGCCATGTGTACACCATGCAAAATTGCATGCAGATGTGCCACTCACACTTTTATGCATGAGAATCTATCTTTAGATTTGATTTATTTTTGCATGTGCTTTTTCATGATTATTTAAGTTAGTCAAGCTTGAATGCCAAGGCATGAGAAAAAGTTTTGTAACTGCAAATTTTCTTCTGAGAATAAAATTGAGAGATCTTTGCCCGTGGTTTTAATTTCTTCCTAGTACATTACCAGGTTTTCCACGTAAATCTGTGTTGTCTATTTTGTGCTTTTATTGCTAATTCATTGTTATTTCAATTCTGCACTGCTTATTTTTCTAACAGTTATTTAGAGTGGGAATTAATTCAGTGGCAAGGTTTTTTTGGTTCATTCAATTTGGCTCTCTTAAAAAATACATCACAGTTCAATGAAGAAAATGAAAAAAGAAACTTATAAAGTAGAAGTCAATTCAAAAGAAAAAAATTATCACTAATAAATTTGAAATTATAATTAGTAGATAGGCTATATTATTGTCAGCCTTCTGCCATAAATTTGTCTCATCCCCCAAAACAACTTTCTAACCCGCCATTAGTCCCAGAAAATTCATAATGTGAAAAATAAAATCTTCAAATCAATAATGTGAAGAATCAGATCTTCCAAAAAATAAAATCTTCCTAGTATAAAAATTATAATTAATGCATCTAAGTTACTAATATTATTATTTTTCTATTACCTCTTAAACTTCGTGGGTGTGCCTTGCCTTTCTACCAACCTACCTTTTTAAATTTTGTACTATTTTTATATACTTATTATAAAAAGTTTAACATGAAATACTCATTTTAAAAAAAATACAATACTAATTTATAAAATAAAATAAAGTTAAAGAACTTTAAAAAAAAAAAACTGTAGATATAACACAATTATTTTATAACTTTTTATTTTATTTTTACCACTTCAAATATAGTCTCTAAATCTTTAACATAGCTTACAATTTCTTTTGTCCTTTATATATTTTTTTCTCCCTATGGCTATGAATTTTCAATTTATTTGTTGAATTTTTAAAATTTATAAATATATATAATTAATGTAATTATTATTATTTTTTAAATAATAAAACATCTATTGTTTTTTAAATAATAAAACATCTATTATTTAATAATGAATGAATTTAGATTTTTTAATGATTTAATTTTGTAATGTTTTTGGGAAGACAATTTACTATTGGTATGATTTTAGGGATTAATTTTTTAATTAGGAATAATAAAATATGATATAAATTTAATTTTAATGATTGATATAAATTTAAAATAGAAGAGATGTCTAATTGAAAACGATGTTTATAACAACAATAATAAAATAGATACAAAGAGATTAACATAATATGTAACGTTGGAAAGCCTTTCAAGAAAAATTCTAATAATAAAGAGAAATCCAACAATATTTTACTCAAACAATGGAGTTACAAATACACCCAGTTAAAATATAAACCTCTTATATAGTAGTAGCCTCTTCTTACTTTAAGCATACAAGTAGTCCACATACTCTCCTTCAACCTATGTGTATGAAACTATTCACCCAAGACTTCTAGCTTAAGCAATGAGATTATCACCCAAACATTACCCAAATCCAAGGGCAAACTTTGCATGAGAAAACCAAACTCTAAATGTGGCTCTAACTTCTTTAAGTTGGTTTCTTGTCTTTGAGGAGCCTAGCTCCACTACACTTGGGTGCCAATTTTGACTTCAAAATATCTTTTTTAGTGCTCTCAACTTCATGTGAAGTGTCAAAAATAATTTATGGGTCCTCAATGAAACTATTCATACATACAACAATAGAATATTATTATTTCTAACTACTATCTAGGCATTACAATAATATTTCAATAGTATAATTAGAACTTGCTAAGTATACAACAAGCTTAGTCTTAACATGCTCTCTTTTTTTTGTATTTATTACAAGAGCATGAAGAAAATTACAAAGTAATACAAGGCTAGTTCAACAAATACATGTTCCTCTTCAAAACCATGAAGATTTATTTTTTCAAAACCATCAGATAAATATTTACAACACAACCATATCTTTGCCAAAAGTTCCCACTACATGCATGTCCTAGAGCTTCCCATGATAGCATGCGGTTCACATACATCTCCTCAAATAAGTACAAGACTCTAAGACATCCATTTGCAACCAATAGATCCCTTCCCTATAGGAAAAATATAATCAATTACTATACTAGCATCCAACCTATACAAAGATGTATGTTAGGTTCCTCTTACCAATACTTTCTTTTCCTTGACCATCATGCAACCATACTTACAAAAAGTAAACTGCATATCAACATTGTTAGACACACAAGTATATTGAGGGGGGGGTGAATTAGTATACAACCAAATTTCACTTTAAACAAATTCAACTTATCTGAAGCAGATTAAACCTTAAGTATTATAGCATTAATATGAGCATGAAAGAATAACATAATGCACATCAACACATAACATCAAATATACGTGGAAAATCCTAGAAGGGAAAAACCACGGTGAGGATTAACTCACAATATATGAAGCTCAAATAGTAACTTTATTTTAGGGGCTTTAACCCAAGGAAGTTGCTACTACCTAAGTAATTTTGTTTTAGGGTCACTCCCAAGGAAGATTCTACTCCCTGATGACTTTGTTTTAGGGCCACTCCCAAGGAAGCATCTACTCCTTGATGACTTTGTTTTAGGGTCACTCCCAAGGAAGCATCTCCTTCCTGAAATGAGAATACAGTATAACAATCTTTTCTTACTGTCTGAAAACTATCATTGAAGCTCACACCTTTGATGATTGCACTTCTGCCTCCTCACACTTTCTTCTAAAGATCTAATCGATCAGGCACACTCTATGCTTGATCACTGTTGCAAATATGTCTTCAAGATGAATCCAAACAGCATCAACAACATCTGTTCTTTCTCCCACAGTCGCACATCAATAATGCATTTATTATGCTTTTATCTGCTTGCAAACCTTTTTCATCATCTTGCAATCATACCTTCCTAACTCACTTTGATTCACTCTTTATACATGATATTACATTGATTATATTGCTTGTCAGCCAAATACAACATGAACAATACATTTACAAGTCGGCCAAACAACACACACTATGAAACGTGTAGAAGATAGGTCCTAATTGAAACAACATGTTACACCAGCAGAAGATCCAAGCCTTGCAGACACTAACAACTACTTAACCAAGTTCAAAAGATCCTTTAGAGATTCAAACACCAAGGAATGACATCTGCACACTCCGCTCATTCGAAAATAGGACAACTTTAAGGAAAACTCATGAACACTTGATGAATAACGGGCATTCCAACTTGAAAACCTTGTGCGGTACTAGAAACAAGAAATATCTTCATGAAACTTTTCCAGATGGGTTCACATGACTCATAAAACACCCCCATACACTCCTTTGCCACCACATATCAAGTAATTGTGTCGCACAACTTCAAACATTTACTCTAAAAACACTTTGTTATCCATAACACACTGTACCATGTTGTCAATTAAAAAACTGAGTTGCCGACTACCAAGAAGCTTGAAACAAAAAAGAGGCATACCATGCACATCCAAGAACATGTTCACAAAACCACAAGGCTAATCATTCACTTTCGGAGGAATGTCGAGCATTCTAGTGGGTCTTCAATACTGAACCATTCTTCCAGAGCACATTATGATGTTCTATCATACATAACTTCACAGTGGAGGAAAATATGATTTGAGACTTTAGAAATATCAAGTCTTCACTGCCTTCTTGACACAATCTCAGAATCGCATATCCACACATACAATTGTGGAGGAATGTGGAGCATTCCATTTCCATGCTAGAAACCTCTTCATAGAACTAACTTTATCTTCAAGCTGTCAGCAGAGAAACATCCTTTTGGTGATCAAAACATCATGAAACTTGGAACATACATAAAATGACACTGTATGAAGCTATGTTCCAAACCACAGAAGCTCAATAGCACAATGATGAAAATGCGGAGCAATCTTCCAAATAGTCTTCAAAGAGCAGACATCCTGAAACAAATACTATCACTTGTTTTTGCAGCCCAAGCCTTCATTGCATTACCACATACAACTCAGGATCAGTAGGATAGATCATACAACATGCTTCAAGCCATCAGGCACCCTTCCTTAACATCTAATTCTCTTAGTGCTTTTAATTCCCATATTAATAAGGCTTCAAACTCAACTTTGCTTTGATTAGGAATGTAGCTTTTATGACCTCCAATCATGAGCTTTTCTCTTCCTTACTTTCATGATAGTGTTGACATCAGTGTATGCTATGTTGACATCAATTTATGCTATGTTGACATCAATGACAACACATATTGCCAACAATCTCCCCCTTTGTCATTGATGGAAACATATACTCCTCCTTAGACTCTCTCCCCCTTTGACATCGAGGATAAAGGGATCCAATACCTACTCATTTTCCTCCTTTTATCAATAATCATAAATCTGTAAACTTTTTCTTGCAAGCTTCCCCTATCATCAGTCACCACTACCTGCTCCCCCTGAGAGGTAGCGATCATCAGTCCAGTATAAATATATGGCATGAACTCCCCCTAGACAGATGCACCACTATGCATCTTTAGCAAGAAGAGGGAGGGGCAATTACCCCTAACCTCTTCCAAAGATCCTCGAAGATGTCTTTTGCAAGGACCTTTGTAAAGATATTTGCAATTTGATCATTTGTTAGGACGTATTCCAACTTCACTTTCTTGTCTACAACGTTCTCTCTCAAAAAGTGATACCTGATTGCTATGTGCTTGGTTCTGGAATGCATCATAGGATTCTTGGAAATATTGATAGCACTTGTATTATCACACAAAATAGGAATAGGCTCATCATACACTACCTTGATATCCTTCAGAGTTTGCTTCATCCATAACACTTGTGTACAACAGGAGGCTACTGCAATATACTATGCCTCTGCAACTTAGATAAGGACACTGAATCTTGCTTCTTACTCTGCCTTGAAACCAATCTGCTTCCTAGAAAGAAAGCACGACCACTTGTACTCCTTCTATCATCAACACAACCATCCCAGTTAGCATCAAAGTCATTACCTTTTGGATACCATAGACTATAGTCAAAAGTTCCTTTCAAGTATCTAAATATCCTTTTCACTACCTTCTCACGTGTTTTCTTAGGATTGGCTTGATATCTGGCAACCACACACATTGCATGCATAATTTTAGGTCTAGAAGCAGTTAAGTACAATAGTTCTCCAATCATAGACCTATAAGTAGTCTGATCTACCTTCAGAGACTCATCAACTTTTCTCAAGTGACATCCAATGCCCATGGGAGTACTCACTAGTTTTGAATCCTCCATACCAAACTTCTTCAACAATTCTTTGACATACTTAGCTTGAGAAATAAAGATACCACCATCTAGCTGGGAAATTTGAAGTCCAAGGAAGAAAGACATTTAACCAATCATATGGACATCTCAAATTCTTTTTGCATCTCCTCTACAAGCCTTTTACACATCATCATTTCCACCAAAAATGATATCATCAACATAAACCGCAACTATCAAGATCGTGTCTCCCTTTTCCTTTATGTAAAGATTGCAATCTGTAGTACCTTTCTTGAAGCCCCGCTGAAGTAAGTACTTATCTAATCTTGCATACCAAGACCTAGGTGCTTTCTTGAGCCCATACAAGCCTTTTTGAGTCTACATACCATGTCTAGATATTTTGATATCTAAAAACCATCTGGTTGTTCACTGTATACTTCTTCTAGGTCACTATTGAGAAATGTTGGCTTGACATCCATTTGATACACTTTGAAGTTCTTGTGAGCAGCAAGAGCTAGGAACATCCTGATTGCCACCATCCTAGCTACTGGAGCAAAAGTCTCCTCAAAATCAATGCCTTCTACTTGAGTATATCCTTTGCATACTAATCTTGCTTTGTTCCTTACAACTTCACCGTCTTCATTTAGTTTGTTTCGGAACACCCACTTTGTTCCTATAACATTCTTATTAGTTCGTCTGGGAACCAATTCCCATGTCTGATTCTTCTCAATTTGATCCAGTTCTTCTTCCATTGCTATTTTCCATCCATCATCTTTGTTGGCTTCAGAAAAGGTCTTAGGTTCCTCTTTTGATAATAAACACAAGTTTTCTTGCTCATGTGTCTTGGCAAACCTTCTCCTTGTTTGCACACCTTCATTTTTGTCTCCAATGATCTATTCTGCTGAGTGCTTCTTCTAAACATACTTTGCTGGGATCTTAGGTATCTGTTCAGGTTCCTATTCCTTTTCTTCTTTCACTTCTTCTACTTATTCATCTTCAATGCAAGGAAATATAGCAGATCCAATGTCTTCTAAATCCTGTGTGAACTGATACAAGTCTTCATCTACTTTGACATTTGTGCTTTCAATCATCTTTCCCAACCTTTTATTGTAGCATCTATAGGCCTTGCTTTTGGTTGAGTAACCAAGAAACATTCATTCATCACATCTTGAATCAAACTTTCCTAGGTCTTCTTCATCTCTTTTGATATAGTATTTGCTGCCAAATATCCTAAAGTATTTGACAGAGGGAGGTCTTCCATACCACAACTCATAAGGGGTCTTAGTTCTATTGACCCTTAATTGTACTTTGTTAGTTAGATAGACAATAGTGTGAATTGCTTCCTTCTAGTATACATCAAGCAGATTTGCATCTTTCAACATTGCCCTAGACATTTCTTGCATTGTCCTATTCTTCGTTTCCACTACCTCATTTTGCCGAGGCGTTCTAGGAGTAGACAAATGCCTCCAAAAACCATGATCTTCACAAAAAAATTCATATTCATTTGAAGTAAACTCACCTCCTCTATCTGACCTTAAACATTTGATGTTAGTATCCATTTCATTTTCAACCAAAGCTTTAAAAAATTTAAACTTATCAGGAGCATCACATTTTTCTCTTAAGAAATTAACCCAATTCATTCTAGAATAATCATCAATGAGAAACATAAAATGCCTTTCACCTTTTGACTCTTTACTCTTGTAGGTCCACATAGGTCTGTGTGAATTAGCTCCAATGGCTTTGAAGAAGAGTACTCCTTGCTTTTAAAACTTGTCTTTGTCTACTTTCCCATTTGATATTCCTTACATATAATGTTTGCAGGCTTGATTATCTTAGGTATATCTCTAAATGCATGAGTAGAGATGATTCTTACCATATTATCAAAGTTGTTGTGTCCCATTCTTTTGTGCCACAACCAACACTCACTAGATTGAGTCAATAGACATGTTCTTCCATTTGCTTCTTTCAAGTGATAAATATCACCACATGTCTTAATACCTTCTGCAACTAGTTTTCCGGATCTTCCCTTCCTGATTTCACAACCATTAGCTTGAAAAGTAATATTGTAATCTTTCCTACACATCTGACTAACACTAAGAAAATTGTTCTATAATCCTTTGACATAGAGAACATCCTCAGTCTTGTACTTTCCTTCAATAGTTATGACACCTTTTCCACAAATTTGAGCAAACTCATCACCTCCAAACTTAACAGCTCCACCATCCCACTTCTTAAGGCTGATAAACTTCTCTTTGTCACCAGTCATATGATTTGAACAACCACTATCAATAACCCAAGCTTTGGTTTCTTATTTTGCATGGAAGGCAGTCTATACAACCATTGATTTTTCATTGTTTGGAATTATTTGCAAGGTATCAAATTTTCCACTTTTTCCAACCTCACTCTTTTTGTCACCAACACTCATGGCCAGGAAAATTGTTTCATCATTTGAATCATGATCCTCATCTTCTAAAGAACAATGGTCTTCTAATGAGAACAAACTTCTTTTGAATTTACTCTTTTTGTTACTTCTCCTAGCTTCTTTTAGAGGACATTTAGAAGCAAAGTGACCTACTTTTCCACAATTAAAAACATTTGAATGGTAAATTACCTTTATATTTTCCAGATCCTTTCTTCAATGTTCTTACAAAATTTGTTTCAGCATCATCAGGACTTTCATCTTCATCAACAAATTCATCCTTTATCTTTTTACTAGCTTTGAATGTAGCTTCTTTATTTGGAACATCACTATCAAATTCTCTCATTTCAAAGGTAGTAAGAGTCCTAAATATTTGATCTAAAGAGTATTTATCCAAGTCTGCAGTCTCCTCAATAGCTGATACCTTATGACTATAAGATTTGGGAAGAGATCTCAGAACCTTCTTCACAATTTCATCCTCTTTTATTTCACCACCAAGACCTTTGATGCCATTGACCACTTCATTCACTCGGAGCATACATCTAGCAATGTTTTCATCCTTTGTCATCTTTAGGGTTTCAAATATGCTTTTGAGAATTTGCATCTTAGCTTGCTTTACCTTCTTATCTCCTTCATAAATGGTTTCAAGTTTCTCCCAAACCTCTTGAGCAGAACTACAACTCATCACCTTTGAAAGTTCTGAATCAAATAATCCACTCATGATGGAGAACTTTGCTTTGGCATTGTTCTCATACTTCTTTACTTCATCTGCATTTGTAGGTGTAGACACTTAAATTTGTCCATATCTTGCAACATCACCTAGTCGACAATGGACATATTACTAAAGGCATCTTGTGACATTTTGTCCTAATTCCCATCCTAATCCCATTTATCCCACTAGCTAATTAATTAACTAAATCCTATTTATTTAATTAATTTCCCTCTCCCACTTTCCAACTGATTCAAATAAAATATTTGAATTTGTCCTCACCTATCACCTCATTACAACACATGTCACATACTACATTTTTCATTTAATACACTTCACATGTCCCACTAATTTAAATAAAATATTATTTAAATTAGGTCTGCCCTACACTTGTCACATGAATACAACTCCTCATGGAGTGGGAAACCCTATTCAATCTCAACCGTCCACATCGTTCAAATCAACTTTCAATTATATCCCTTCATTCAAATCACTCCTTTCCTATAAATCACGCCTCACCCAAGCCATTTGGGGGATCCATTCTACAAGTAGCCTCATGCTGTCAAATTTCCTCTAGAATCATCCATCATTCCTCTTTCATTCCATTGTTATGCTATTGAAATAGTAAGCAATCAACATTCATCCTTGATATCTTGCATTCCTATGCAAGATTGAGAAGAACAATGGAGGCGAACTAAGTTTGACATAGGAGTTAGATATTGTTGTTTATGCTTTGATTTCTATGTTCATTTTGTACTCCATTATGCTGTTAGGGTTTGATGCTTCATGTTTATGATCTTAGCTTTGATTTTTACCCTAATACATTTGGTGAACCCGACGTGAATCTAACATTTTTTGTCAAGTTTTTGTGATCAGATTTTGCAGGTGACCTCTTGGCCTGAAACAAACCTCGTCGTTGAGTCCAGGAGGCCTCATAGGCAAAAAACAAAAAAAAATTGACCCATTTCACTCACTGTCAAATTTTTGATTTTTCTTTCTTTTTTTTGTAATTTGACAGTTTGTACTGTATGGATCCATACGGATCTGTACCATACGGAATGTTCATACCATCTGCATTGTACACTATTTAATGGTGGTCGAAGGTTTCATTGTAGGTCTGATGTTATTTTGTTTGCAAGTTTTTAATTCTCCATGGTGGTGGGCTTAATATTGTTTCCCCTATTTTAATCTTCTTGCCGACAACCTATTACAAAACCCTAAGTCTACTCCCTGGTCACCACCACCGATCTACACACCCACCACCATTTCCACCACCGTTTTCTCTATGGCATCTCCCATCCTCACAGTTGACACTCCCCATAGCTCCTACACCACTCCCGTCCTTGCAATCCATAGTTGCCGTCACCTAAAACCCTAAGTCTCGACGGTCGATGACCTCTATACATCACAATCACCGCCCTAGACTTTGCTTTGTCTCCTCACCAAGCTCACAGCCACCACTAGTCTAAAACGTATCGCCACCGTCAGTTCACCTAGATTCCTCCTTCGAACCACCCAAATCCTTGTCGCCTAGACTTTAGTCGCCTCCTTTGAACCATCGGCCTCCCTGCTCCTTTCCTCCTGCTCAAATCCTGTCACATGCTTCTTAAAACCCTACCTCCACCTTTAAACCTCTATGGTGACTATTTTTTGCCCCATGAGCTATGGAGATCCGGTCACTATTGTGACCACGGACCGAGCCTTTTAGCCCCTTTCAATTTTTAATATCTTTTTATTTTTTTTCTTTCGCTAGCCCCTTGGTCACATGGGTGACCAAGGGCTGATCTAAGACCCTAACTACCAATCTTAACCTCCAAAAGATAACCACTGCATGTGACTAGAATCCATCAAACTGCTAGCAGTTTTTATTAACTGGCAGGCCTGACCTAGTTCCTCTCAAACCCTAAAGGAGGCAGTTTTTTTCTTTTGACCATAACTTTCACATACGGAGGCAGATTTTCATGAAACTTGCGGCATTGCAAAGCTGGTTTGCCCAGCTATGCTGTGGCGAAGTCATTTTTAGGTGACTATGTCATTTTCATCAATTTTTTTAGTCAAAGTCAACCTTGCATACAAACTTCAAACAAGCATAACTATTGCAAATTTCATCAGATTTTCATGAATGTTTTTTTCAAACTGCATAGAATTTTGTCTAGTTTCTATTCATGTAATTTATTTTTCTATATCTTATCATCTTAATCAGATTTCATCAGATTATTCATTTTTCACATAAAAGCATTCATTTGCAAGTTTACTTATTCTTTCTCAGTTTTGGTGGCTTTTAGGTGATCCAAAGGAGTTGTAAAAGTGTTTACATCAGTCACAGTAGCAGATTGGAAAGTGATTTTCTAGACCATGATTCATTCTATTCTTTCATCTCTCATTCAATCAAATCAAACTTGCTTATCTTCACATCTCAATTTGGGACTTAAAATGAATCATCTTGTTTGCTCTCACATTTGGATTTTGGGCTCTAAAACATACTATTGTCTTCATTCACATTAAAATTGGCCTTTAAAATGAACTAGTGTCTTCCCTCACACATTTTGACTTTGGATTAAAATGAATAAGTGCTTGCGTTGTTTGGTGAATTTGAGTGAGATTAAAGGTGTGTATGCTCTTCTCATGTGCTTCGTACGATATTGAGAATCAAAAAAACCTCTCATCCATTCACTTTCACACCACACATTTCATTTTCTAAGGGGAATTTACATTGCAAGTGTGAACCTAGTGTGCATGTGTATGCTCTCTCCTTGCACCGCAAGGTGATCTTGGAGATCAAAAGCACCCACTAGATTTGCTTTTGTTACCCTTCCTAGGAGGCCTGCTTGGAGACACACCACTCCAAGGGACAACCTCAACTTTAGCGTTCTGGTGGAGTCTAAATAGTGAGGTGTGAATCGAAAGACACCCTCTTGGAATTCAAAATCTTGTCATTCGGGCTAAGCCCCCAAGAACTTTATACCTTGGGGAAGTGAAGGTGAAGGGTGGGTTACCCCTTTCTCCCAATTGTTTGGCACTATTTCACTTTCATTTCACAGAATTGGGCCCCCCATACCTTGAGTATATTGGGGACATCCTTAGTCAAAGTTGTGCATCCTAGAGTAAGATCTATTTGGCCACACCTACTTGACTAATCATAGGATTTTTGATGTGTCTTCAAGTGCTTGCTTAATCATCACATTCAAATTTCAAAGTCAAACTTGCTTATGTGTCTTGTGTGTGTGATTCATGTGTGTACATGTGAAATCATTTGTTTGCAAATTGCCAAATCAAGATATCAACATAAACACATAAACACATCATCCTAAACATCCTCGTCATCAAATTCGTTCTAAGACAAGTCATCCTAGTCAAAAACCCTAATCATCCTTGTGACTTCATCCTAATCATACCCTAAAAATCATCCTAATCTATCCTAATCACTCCACATCATCATTCTAGTCCTAGTCAACTAATTGCCAAAATGGTCTTGATTCTTAGCAAGCCTAGTTCAAATCCTAAGCCCAAACTCATACTTCGAGGAGGCCCTTCCTCTAATCCTAATGATGAGACAAAACCAAATCCAAAGCTTATCCTTTGAGGAGGTCCTCCCTCTAATCCTAATGATGAGACAAATCCTAGACCCAAGGTCATACTTCGATGGGCCCCTCCTACTTCCAATGATGACGAGAATCATGTTGCATACCTTGAGGAACAAGATGAAATGCAAAGACTTAAGCACACGTGTGACACCATGCCGACACTAGAAAACAAGGTCATAGATCTCCAATCCATCATCCAAACACTTCACCAAATGCCACAACCCCTAGACTAGTAAACTATACAACTACAAGACACCATCCAATCACTTCGACAAAATCAATCACATCTAATACAACACCTCATAGCCCAAATCCAACAATTCATAGCCACTTGTCAATCCCAAACACAACTACAACATCAACACATTCCACCTCAATCCTATGTGTCATCCCCCTCCACTTCATACCAACCTGGTCCATCTATATGTCAAGTTCATGCTACATCAACCTATCCCACTTCTTTCCATGTCAATGAACATTCATTTCAAGTCACATCCAAACAATAATATGTGAACATAAGTCACCCCTTGAAACAAGATCAAGTGACTTCAAGTTCTAATGCTGTCGTTGATAAGGGGAACACCACTCTAGCTTGTGGGACCTATAAGTATATTATACCACCACCCAATCAAATGCCTATCCTAAACCCACCATGTTCTATTCCTAATCCATTGGTCCCTCCACCTTCCAATCCATCAACCCCTTCATTATCCTTCTCACCATCTAATCCTCCATCAACTTCATGCCCTAAATTCAAACATTACAAAAGTAAACCTATGGCATTACTCAAATCCACCCATACACCTACAAAGGATGTGATCCAAGGGCTATTAGCGAGGAGTCAACCATGTCACCAAATTCATGTTCTTGAGCCTACAAAAGAGCCTTACAATACCATGCCTTATCTTCTAAATCCATCATATGGTCCACAACCCCTTGAGCCTATTGAAGAGTCTCCCCCCCATGAGTCTAGGTCAACCTCCATCATGCCCTCATGTTGTTGACCATCTAGAACATGTCAAGCCTCCCCAAGAGCCTTCCACTTCCATTCAATAAAGTCAAGAGATATTTCAAGGGTATAATCCTAAGCATGTGGAAACATCAAGTCCTCATTCTAATCAAGATCAAATCACTTTCATTCAACCCATCCAGAACATATATCTTTTCCATGATCAAGATATTATTCATGATGAAGAATCTATCCACAAGCAACTTGATCCTATCAATAATCCCACAACCATCTTCAAGCAAGATACCCAAGACCTACATACTCCATCTAATAAAAGTCTTGTTGACCTACTTGAGCACTCACCCCACTTTATGGCCTTCCTTTAAAGCAAAGAAACTTCTCCTCCATCTAGCCCTACCCATGATCCACAAATATCCACTTGCCTTGATGAGACACTCGGCTCCCAAGTACACATAGATGATCAAACCAATACCTTGGTTCTTAGTGAACACAATGATAATCAAGATCCTAATGATCCTTCATCATCATCCTCCATTGACCATGTTTCAAATCCAACATATCTACTTGGTCTTACCACCTTCATTCATGAGTGTTCTTTCTTAGGATAACAATAGCCATTATCCATCACCTCACCTTCTCCATAAAATAATGAGATCAAGTCTAATGTTCAAAACACCCCTAGTCCCATTGTCCATTGCATACTCCAAAAAATGAACTATCAAGGTAAAGGCTTAGGCCTTCATGAACAAGGTATTTTGGAGCCTATACATGTCAAAGTCCCTCCACACTCATATGGCCTTAGATATACACCCCAAGGACAACAATCTAAAGATGTTGGTACTTCCTTCATGCCTCCTAAATCCACCACTTTCCATCACAAATCCTATCATATACCCAAAACATATGTTGCCATTTCACCTCCATTATCCTACAAATATCAAAAGCATGTGACCATACACCTTCCACCATCCAATTTACCTCCACTACTTCCAACTCCTAATATCCCTCCATCTACTTTACCTCCATTGCTCCCAACCCCTAATATCCCTATCATTCAATCAACTTATCCATTTATCCATAAGTCCTCTAAAAATCCTAATCATGATCAACAAACACACATATCATCTAAACATGAAGATTCCACCATGTCCATGGGATTCAAAAATAAAAATTTGGATGCCTCTATCTATAAAGCCAAAAATCCTAAGGATCCACATGCCTTAGGGCATCAATGCAAAGAGTCAAAGAAAAATCTATCCAAAAGGATATCCAAGCCCATACCTCCAAAACAAAAGTCAAAAACTAAAATGGTTTGGGTCCCTAAGCAAATAACAATCAAATCCAATGAAGCATCCATATCACAAAAATCCCAACAATCCTCTTCCATCCAAAAATCCCATTCCATTCAAAAATCTCAAATTCCTTCATCCCACAAGCAAAGCAAAAATCATAAAAAATCTAAGTCTATGTGGGTCCCTAAATGCTCACATCAACCATCCCCTAAGAAAACATCCCCATTGCTTCCTGTAAGGAAAGCAGAGGTGCGGAATACAGCTTCCCTAATGTTAATTCAAAGGGGATAATGCAGACAGGTAAATGTCAATTTAAAAACTACAGATAAACACACCAGAAAAATAGAATAAACATTCCAGACAACAAAGAATGACACCAGATTTACGTGGGAAAACCCTTTTGGGTAAAAAAACCCACCACAAGAGAGACTATCTTTATTACAATAAACTGAATAGTTACAATAAAGATCCCAGCTCAATTGCTCAGGTATCGATTCTCTACCATTATACAAAAAAACTGTGTTCTTACATCTGTACATCTACAGAAAAAATTGTATAATCAAATCATTTCATCAATCATGACGAGCCCTCCAAATCTGTATAAAAACCACAGCCTTCAAGAGCAAATAAAAAACCATTTTCACTTCTGCCCTAACTGCTCGTTTCAACTAACTCAGCATCGGTGTCCCAAATGTCGCGTAACTGTTGTCTGACAGTTCACATATTCGTGAGAAACGTTAGTCCCACATGCATCAGACATCAGGCATAGTAGTAATATATATACACGCCCAAAAGAACATTGACTGTTGACACATATGCCGACTAGACCAATGAGTTTACCATTCGCCGTCCATCGGAAAGACACTAGCAATCGGAGAGATATCTCTAAACATTGCTTATGATAATTTTCTTACCGATGTCCAAACCTTCAATCTCCATGGGTTGAACCATTGAACCTGTGGAACCATCGAACCATCGATTGAACCATTGAACTTGTGGAACCATCAAACCAATGGTTGAACCATTGAACCATAGAACCTGTCGGACAAAGTTCAAACCTTCACCGAAGTATCCAAGGCATATCGGTTGAACCCTTGAACCCGATGAACCTGACTCGCGAAGTTCAAACCTTCACTAAAGTATCCAATGCATAAAGGTTGAACCATTGAATCTGATGAACCATTGAACCTGACGAACGAAGTTCAAGAGTTCACTGACAGTTCAACCTTTGCCGATGAACGATGATGAAAACCAATGAATGAATGAATGAGGTTCCAAGCAGTAACTTGAGACATTAATTCTCTTCAATCTCCCACTTGGCGAAGAGATTACTGCTACCTCGTAATCCTCATTTGATTACAGAAAATTATGGGCTCGAAGACCCATTTCATCTGAACACCATTTGAACTTGGTCGTGCTCATTGGTTTAGTTAAGGCATAAGCAACATTTTCCAAAGTGTCAATTTTTTCCAGCTTCACCTTCCTGTCTTCCACCATATCACGAACAAAGTGATATTGGACATCAATATGTTTTGTCCTAGCATGAAATGTAGGATTCTTCGCCAAACATATAGCACTTTGACTGTCACAGTGTATTTGTATCTGCCCGGCATTAAAACCAACATTAGAACACAACCTCTTCAACCAAACGGCTTCTTGGCATGCATGAGTAGCTGCCATGTACTCTGCCTCTGTTGTGGACAAAGCGACTATAGCCTGCTGCTTGCTCATCCAACTGATAGCACCACCATTTAACATGAATACATATCCACTAGTGGATCTTCTACTATCAATGTCCCCTGGCCAATCAGAATCAACATAACCCTGAATGCTTATAGACCTCTGAGATCCAACTGAGTTTCCATGATAGCAAATAGTATAATCAGAAGTTCCCTTCAAATACCTCATAACTCTTTTCACAACATCCCAATGTGATCTTCCTGGATTCGCCATAAACTAGCTCAAAACTCCCACTGCTTGGGCAATGTCTGGTCTGGTACAGACCATTACGTACATTAAACTGCCAATAGCACTTGCATAAGGCACTTTTTTCATGTCGTCAATTTCATTCGAAGATTCTGGACAATCTTCAACAGATAGTTTCATTCCCTGCAAAACTGGAACAACTAGTTGTTTGGAATCAGACATATTAAATTTATCAAGAACATTGGTAATATATTTGCTCTGGCTGAGCGAAAGCTTTCTCTTAGATCTGTCCCTTTTGATTTCCATTCCCAGAATGTACTTTGCTGCCCCCAGATTCTTCATTTCAAATTTCAAGGACAACTGAGCTTTTAAATATGAGATCATCCCCTTACCATTGCTAATGAATAACATGTCATCCACATACAGTGCAATTATAAGAATTCAATCACCATTAGTTTTATAATAAACACAGTGATCAGATTTAGATCTCACATATCCTAAAGATAGAACATACGTATCGAATTTTTGATACCACATTCTGGGAGATTGCTTCAAACCATAAAGAGACTTCTTAAGTTTACATACCAGATGTTCTTTACCTTTTACCACAAAATGCCCTGCCTGGGACATATAAATTTCTTCTTCAAGGTCCCCATGAAGAAATGTTGTTGTCACATCCATCTGATCAATTTCAAAATCATATGCTGCTGCAAGTGACAACAAAAATCTAATGGATGTCAGCTTAGCTACAGGAGAAAAGATTTCTCCATAATCTATACCTTCCTTTTGGGAATACCCCTTAGCAACCAGTCTTGTCTTGTACTTATCAATACTACCATCTGGACCATATTTCTTTTTAAATACCCACTTACAGCCCACAGGTCTTCTACCTTTAGGCAAGGGCACCAGATCCCAGGTTCCATTTTTCTCCAATGATGACATTTCATTATTCATGGCTTCCAACCAAGAATCTGAATCAGATAAACTAATAGCTTCTTTCACAGTCCTAGGTTCATCAGTATCAGTAAGTAAAGCATAGGCACAACTTGAATCAAGTACTGAAAATCCATACCTATCTGGTTGTCTTCTTTCACGTGTAGACCGCCTCAATGGTTGAGGTGCAGGTTCAGGTTCTTGCTTTGGATCTGAATCTTCGGAGCTACTTGAACTCACATCTGAATCATCTACACTTGGTGTTTGTTGTTCCTCTTTTACAGGGGTCAGAGGAATATTAACAACACTCTTTTCTTTCTTCTTTTCTGTCTTCTCCGGCTGAGGATCAATAACCAAAGGTTTCAGCTCTCTGAAAATTACATTCCTACTGTAAATTACTTTTTCAGTTTTAGGATTCCAAAGCTTGTACCCTTTAACACCTCCATAGCCAATAAAGATACATTTGACTGCCTTGTAATCCAGCTTAGACCTTTTTACCTCAGGAATATGAGCATATGCCTCACAACCAAAGACACGAAGATGTCTCAAAGAGGGCTTCTTTCTAGACCACGCTTCCATAAGCGTCTTATCAACCAATGCTGAAGTAGGAGAATGGTTCAGCAAGTAACAAGCTGTAGCAACTGCCTCAGCCTAGATCCTTTGTTCAAGACTAGCATAACTCAACATACTTCTTGCTTTCTCCATCAATGATCTATTCAACCTTTCAGCAACTCCATTTTGCTATGGAGTATAAGGTGTAGTCTTATGCCTTTTTATACCATGATCTACACAATATTTATCAAAATCTGCATTGCAATATTCACCACCGTTAACTGTTCTCAAGAATTTTATTTTTCTACCAGTCTGATTTTCCACAAGAGTTTTAAATTCTTTAAACCGCCTGAACATTTCTGATTTATTTTTCAAAAAATATACAAATGCCCTCCTTGAATAATCATTAATAAACAATACGTAGTATCTTGATTTAGCTAAAGAAGGAACATCAACTGGACCAAAGACATCAGAATGTACATAGTCCAGAACACCAGAAGATTTATGAGAACTAGAGTAAAAACAAACACAGTTCTGTTTTCCATATATACAATGTTTGCAGAAATCAAACTCCAGATTACAATCAATCAACCCATCTACCAGGGTTTTGTTTTTCAAGGTTTTTAAACCTTTTTCACCTATGTGACCAAGTCTATGATGCCAGAGCATTGTTTTCTCTGCAGGAAGTTTAACTTCCATAGAGTTTGCATCATGTGTTACAATAGTAGCTTTTTCTGATTTTGCAGAGACATTATTACAGCACACTGGTTTAGCATCTAACCTTTACAGAGTTCCAATGCGTTCACCCTTTGCCAGTACAATAGAACCTCTAGTCATCTTACAGCCACCATTCACAAAAGTAACTTGCACACCAACATCATTAAGCTTACTAATAGAAAGTAAATTTTGAGCCAGACCTGGGATGTGTAATACTCCATTCATTCCCTTTATCCTGCCATCCGGGAACTGGATTCTGACTCGTCCTCGGCCAACAATTTCCAGTGTTGAATCATTTTCCAGGAACACCTTCCCACCAGCATACGGTTCATACTTTGTTAACCACTCTCTGTGAGATGTCATATGAAAAGATGCTCCTGAATCCACCAGCCACACATCTTCAGATGTAGGCGTTGCCAAGGCAGCAATGAAGGCATCAACATCACTCTGAGAAGAATCGTTCTTAGAAGAGTTCTTCTTCTTCTTCTTTTTCTCCTCTTTGTAGTCTCTTTTGATGTGTCCTTTCTGCCCATAATTCCAGCACTTCACCTTGGACTTTGTGCCAGGAGATTTCGATCTCCCCTCTGATTTGGACTTAGACTTCTTGTCCTTCTTCTTACCTTTTTCCTTTGATCTACCTCGAACAGACAGGGCCTCTTTGGCTGTCTCATAAGATTTCCTCCACATCTCTTCAGATAACAATGAGGTAACAACTACTTCAGTTGTAAATGTGGTTGTTGTACTTCCAATAGCCATCACAAGATGATCCCATGAGTCGGGTAAGGAACACAATAGAAGCATACAATGGTCTTCCTCTTCTATTTTTACACCTACAGACATCAACTATGCAACAATCAGATTAAATGTGATCAGATGGTCTGCTACAGATGCACCTGTTACCTATATTTCACTACTAGCTCAATTAAGTAGAGCTTTCCAGTTTTAAAAGAGAAAAAAGGTGCATCTATTTCTGCTGTGTTAAAACCATGCACGTTTGATACAAATTGAGATAAAATTGTATTGTTGCATTCAGATGTATTTCAAAACTTAAGAGATTGAACAAATCTTTTAAAAGATCAGTAATTTGTATTGAAAAAATAAGTGTATAAGTTCTCACACAAGCCGTGAGACTAACTGGTTCAATGCAAAAAGAAAAGACAAACTATACATTTATACATAAACTAAAAAACTATATATACATATGAGATAGGGTGACTCGTCATTGCCTGAATGATGAGCCTTTATGTCGCATCTCCTATCTTGTTTGGCGTGTCCTATATCCAGTCACTGTCTCCTTGCTACTCCCTGTCATCTACATAAAATGTTGGAAACCGATGTTAGAGCAATGGCGAGGCATCATACATCATATGATATACATTTTATAAACATACAATTTGTGTTTTCCGATGCAGTAAACCAGTTAGCATCACAAGCTTTTGAGAAAACAAATCAGGGATATCAACCGAAAGCATGCATTTATTTTCTAACAAGTTTGCTTCATGTGCAGATACAGATGCAATTATGTTTCCGTTTGATTTATCAGTTACGTTATGAGTGGAGGAAATGTGGCTCCCACAAGGGTTGAACCTAGCTCAGTAACAATGAACAGATGCAAAAGGCACAGCTCCAAGAGCACATTTAGAAATCAAATACAGCTGTCAAGAGGTTTTAGGACAGCAAAAAATCAAGAAAGTCCAAGCACTTTAGGACAGCCAACAGTCAATAAACAGGACAACAAAGTACAACATGCCAGCAAAGATCATATGGAATAGCATCATAAATGTGCAGTCAAGGTTATGAGGGCAGTGCACAAGAGCTCAGAGAAACTCAAGCATGATAGATCAAGAAAAGACATAGGTCTGCAATTCTACATAGAGGAGAACAGTATAAAGGACAGAGTAAGTATGAGTGTCATGGTGTCCACATAGAAGAAAGATCACTACTATTATAGAGAGTTGTCAAGCTCATGCAAAGACAAATATCGGAATACACCAAACTCGCCAATGTCCAGAAAATGGAGTTTTTGAGCTCAGTTCGAATGCACAAAGAAAAATGCAGTTTCTCTACAACTAATCAACAACAGGATGGACAAGGATGTCGTTCGAAGAGATTCTAGTCATGGAGAACAACAAAACATCATGCTCAGAACTGACAGAAAATATAGTTTTCAACAGCAACAAGATATACTTGTCATTTTTCCCAGTTTTGTTTGTCTAAGATGGAGCTCGTTCACAGCCAAGAGATGCAGATATAAAGGAAAAAATGATGAAAAGAAAACAGAAATTGTCCAAGTTTAATGCTACAGAACCTGTTGAAAGAGGATCATTAAAAATGGAGTTCAAGATCATACTACAACCACTAAATACAGTTTTCAGAGCAGCAGCAAGGTAGTCACACCATTGTAGTGACATAACATGGGGCTAATAGGAGCTTCCAGCAGAGGCTTGCTCGTAAAGGTGTGGAAGTTGTGGAATTTGATATGCTAACACCAAAAGTTGTCATGGAGTATTGCTATGACCGTGGCTTTGCTTTGTGTATTGTGGGAGCGTGGAGGGGGAGAGTATGTTACATGGAAAAGCGTTGAGCACTTCTATCAGGCCCAGAAGTTTGCAGGTGTACTAGCTTCTATGGCACAGGAATGTATTGAAAGAATAAAATCTACAAAAAGCCCATAGCATGTCCAAAATCATGGCCCCAGGCAGCGAGATGAGCAAACAACAAGAAAAAAATGCAGTGTTCTGTTTTAAGTTTAAACCTCATGCTACAGCAAAAAAGGAAAAAATTGAAATTTAGTCTTTTTACTCATTACAAAGCAGAATAGTTACAGAAACCCCTGGCAATGAAAACTCAGACAATGGAGAAAGCTCAACAGTGAAGGAGTTACCTCATGTTTATTGCCTTGTTGCTGTGTGAAAACCACATAGATTTCTTCATTCAACCTCTCAGATCGTGGCATCATATAGCCTGCTACAAACAACAGAAGGTCGACAGCCTCACACAACAGAGAGGCGACCATACTTTCAAAATCAATAGAAAATGCAATTTTTTTGTTCAAGTTTGAATGCCTTAGAACTCACCAAAATCAGAAAAATGGAGTTTTTAGCCTTTTTGTGAACGACAGAAAGAAAAAAATGAAGGAAAATCGCCAAATGAAGAGGTACCTTTCTGTTTTTGCCATTCATTGTCAAAATCATAGCGATTTTCTCATGCAGCCATTCAAGAATAGCCTCAACTCAGCAACAAAAGGCACAGTAGAGGGTCGGCCAAGACAAAAACGTCAGAAAATGCATCAATGAACAGCCAAATCACAGCCCAAATCAACTCAAAATTGACCAAGAATGGAGTCAAAACCTAAAATTGAACTTACCTTGCATCTGCTTTCAAGAAAATCGACCAGAAATCCTCTAAAATTGACAGAAAAATGGCCCATTGTCATGACGTTTTGTCTCCAAACCTTCATGGCGGCGGCCAAGCAAAACAACAGAGGAGAATGTTTTGTTTGTTTTAGGTTTTCTTCCTCATTAGGGTCGAATGACCTATTATTTGAGTATTTCAACCTTTTCATGTTTTTGAAACATTATTTTGGCAACGTGGGGAGACACTTCATATGCTCGAACCTAGCAAACATCATCAGGCCGTGGCCTTTGTGCCTTTTTGTTTATGTTTTAAAGCCAAGTCAAATGTATTCCATGGGAATTATAAGGTGGGTAAGTAAGACTTGATGTATGTGAGGAGATATAAGGTGGTGAATGTTTCTTTCTTACCAAGGCATAAAATGCATTTGGAGAAGTACAAGGCCGAGGATATTTTTGCCAAGGCATTTTGGTAAATACAAGGTGGAGGAAGTATGCACAAGGATTTGGTGTTGGTTAGGAGTTATAAGGTGGGTCAAAATGTGTATGGAGAGATGTGGTTTGAAAGTGGCATGGTGACGTGTTTTGGGAGTCATAAGGGTCATTCCAAATGTATTGCTTTACACCGCGTATGGACGTGAGAAATGTATGCGATGAAGGAGATGACTAGGAGTTGTGAAGCATTGTGATGATACAGCTTTGTGTAGATGATGCAGATGTGACTCACGTCATTTTGTCCAGGAACCAAAGATGTCTTCATTGTCATCTTTTACGACATTTAATCAAAACACCTAAAATCATGCAAAAATTAGGGATTTAGATTAAATATCATAAATATCATTATTTTCTGCATAGGGTTGTGTAATTTTAAATTGTAAAACATTTACTAAGGTGGTGCAATTATAAACCTCTTAGTTAAATGTTACATACATGCAGAAAATATGTTATTTTATCATTTACTTGACAAATCAGATATTATGATGCTGCAAGAGGATGATGACATAGATCAGAAGCATTAGAGAGCACTAAAGGTTATTTTATACTATTTTTAAATGCCTTCATGATAGTGGATGACATGCCTCCACCATTTCTGCATTGGGACCCCTTTTTGGAGCATTTTAAGGGGATATTTTATTACTGTTTCTGAGATACGCGGGAATGGAGCTAGTGGGGTTGGTGAAGGTTGATCTTTTTGAGTGGAGCATGAGCTGTTTACAACTGTTAGAGCTATATATTCCTCTTCCTTGTTTTGTTTTAGGAGGTTCTGGTTGTTCACAGCTCTGCATATTATAATTTTATGAGTTCTTTTGCAAAAGTGAAGAGTTTTGTAACCCATTTTTAGAGATATGCAGCATTGTAACACCTCTTTGGCAGTAATAAGAAATCTATACCTTCCCATTTTCTCCTGATATGGTGTATTTTCAGTGTTAGTACAAGCCTTTGTGATATTTTTCTGTCCTTAGAGTTGTACTGCATGATTGATGCCTTTTTGGCAGGGTTACATAATTTTTGCAGGTTGTGAGCTGTGTAAGTGATAATAATCAGTTTTGGGTAGTGAGAAAATCTATTTCTCCTAAACAGGACTGTTGTTATTTAGCCTCCTCACAAAGTGATCATGCAAAGATTGTGATTTGTTGGGTTGTGTAAGTAATCCTGATTATTACTGGTTCTGTAGTGTGTCATTTTTCTGTGTATTTTCTGATGATTGTTTGGTGCATCACCTTAGACAGTAGGTTTTCATTTCATGCAATCCTTCTTACCCTTTTCTCTGCAAAGTCTTAGTCTAGGTAGTTTAGGTGGAGTACCAGCAGGAAGCCGGCCTTCTCCAGAGGTTCTTTCCGTCATAGGCCACCCACAGACCTAGGAAAGATCCCATGTTTCTCTAGATTGCCCAGTTTCACAACTTGGCAAGGGTGCAAATCTGAGAGACAACAACACTTTTATCCATTTCCAGAGAATACAACTTCTTTCTGAGGAACAGTTTATTCACCAAGGACTTGCCCTGGTAAATATCTCCCAACTTCTTCCATAAATCTTTGGCTGACTTCTCTTCATGGACGTTCAATAGAACAGAATCCGCAAGACTTAATCTTATCAGTCCTCTGGCTTTTCTGTCAGCTAGGTCCCAATCTTCTTGTTTCATGCTTGCAGGTTTAACCCCAGACACAGCAACCCAAAGATCTCTGTCGACCAGCAAATCTTCAGCCTTAATCTTCCACAACTCAAAGTTTATGCCATTGAACTTTTCAATGTCTATTTTTCCTGATGTACTTGCCATCTTATTTAACAGAATAGACCTCTATAGAACTCCCACTCACTGAACTAACACAAAAAACCCAACCTACCAACAAGGATAACACAACTGGCTAGGCTCTGATACCACTTGTAAGGAAAGCAGAGGTGCAGAATACAGCTTCCCTAATGTTAATTCAAAGGGGATAATGTAGACAAGTAAATTTCAATTTAAAAACTACAGATAAACACACCAAAAAAATAGAATAAACATTCCAGACAACAAAGAATGACACTAGATTTACGTGGGAAAACCCTTTCGGGTAAAAATAACCCACCACCACAAGAGAGACTATCTTTATTACAGTAAACTGAATAGTTACAATAAATATCCCAGCTCAATTGCTCAGGTATCGATTCTCTACCATTATACAAAAAAATTGTTTTCTTACATCTGTACATCTACAGAAAAAACTATATAATTGAATCGTTTCATCAATCATGACGAGCCCTCCAAATCTATATAAAAACCACAGCCTTCAAGAGCAAATAAAAAACCATTTTCACTTCTGCCCTAACTGTTCATTTCAACTGACTCAGCATCGCTGTCCCAACTGTCACGTAATTATCTTCTGACAGTTCACATATTTGTGATAAACGTTAGTGCCACATGCATCAGACATCAGGCGTAGCAGTAATATATATACACGCCCAAAAGAATATTGACTGTCGACACATATGCCAACTAGACCAACGAGTTTACCAATCGCCGTCCATCGGAAAGACACTAGTAGTCGGAGAGATATCTCTAAACATCGCTGATGATAATTTTTTTACCGATGTCCAAACCTTCAATCTCCATCGGTTGAACCATTGAACCTGTGGAACCATCGAACCAATGGTTGAACCATTGAACCACAGAACCTGTCGGACAAAGTTCAAACCTTCACCGAAGTATCCAAGGCATATCGGTTGAACCCTTGAACCATGAACCTGACTCATGAAGTTCAAACCTTCACCAAAGTATCCAATGCATAAAGGTTGAACCATTGAACCTGATGAACCATTGAACCCGATGAACCATTGAACCTGACGAACAAAGTTCAAGAGTTCACCAACAGTTCAACCTTTGTCGATGAACGATGATGAAAACCAATGAATGAATGAATGAGGTTCCAAGCAGTAACTTGAGATATTAATTCTCTTCACTTCCTACACCTCCTCCAAATCAAAAGATTTAATGTTTATCATGGTGTGTGCAACCGTTGGTTTTGGTTCCCTTCCATTCCACAACAATTCCACATACCTCCATCTCCTCATCTTTCATTCATTATCCTACATATCTCCCCCATCACCTCCCTATGCTCCATGATTTTGTATAAGCCTTTCATCCATCCCTACATAATCCACATCATAATTCACTATCCTTTCCTCCATAATCCACATCATAATACACTATCCTTCCTTGCATAAACCTTTCATAATCCACTATCTACCTAATCCATCTCCCTTTCATGCAATTCCTTACCAACATCCATGAGCATAATGACATTTGACATGGTCCATGCGATGACATCCATATCTAATGGGACTATCACCTTTCATGGAACTAGACACTTGAGTCCCCCCATCCATATTCCCCTTCTGCTATTCAAAAATTAAAAAAGTCAAAAAAGAAGAAAAAAAGAAAAAAAATCAAAATAGTAAAGAGAAATCCCTTCATCCAACGGTGAAAACCATCCTTGATGGTGCCTTGGATAAGTACATGATGAAAACCTGGCAAACAGGTGTCATGTGTGGGTTGATCATCTATGTCACTTACACTTGGGGGCACATTGTCTCATCCAACCTATCATTTTCCATCCTATCATACCCTAGCATATCCTATCTTACCATTCCTATTCTACCATCCTTATCCATTACACCCATATACTTATCCTATTGAATCCATTCATCCTCCCTTCCTTCTTTTGATCTTGATAAAGATATGGGGGAAAAATATTGACAAATGCTTTGGACATCTCTTGATATACCTCATCCTTTTCAAACAATCTCATCATCCTATCACCATAAGCTTTGTCATGTCAGATCCTAATCATCACACCTAGAATGGGGCATGTTATTCCCATGCGACATAGTCTTCGGAGATCACATCCTTGCTCTCTTACGCATACATCTATTCCATCCATTATTGCTTATCCTTTTATCCATCTCATCCTACATCCATACTTGCACCTAGACTTGGTTTTCCCTTGTCATTAGTAACTAGCACAAAGACTATTCAAATTGTAATCCATTGACATCCCAAAACTTCAAAAAATTCCAAAAAACATCAAATATTCTCAAAAATCCAAAAAAATAAAAATAATCCCCAAAAAACAAATATCCAACAAAAATCTAGCAATAAACTCAATTCAATTCATCATCATTATTCCAATATATCAATAAATCAATTCCTCCAATCACTTTAATCAATCCAATTCTTCCAATCACTTCATTCAATCCAATTCTTGCAATCACTTCATTCAATCAAATTCTCCCAATCACTTCATTCAATCAAATTCTTCAATTCTTCCAATCAATTCAATTCACCCAGTTCAATCAATCAATTCAATCCAATCATCAAATCAATTCTTCCAAATCACTCAATTTAACTCATCAAGTCAAATCAATTCATCAATCCAATTCTTCCAATCAATTAAATTCTTCAAACCAAATCAATCAATTCCTCAAGTCAAAATCAAATCAATTATTCCAATCCAATCAAACCAATTCAATTCATCAATTCTTCAAATCGTCAAATCACCCAAAATCAAATCAAATCAATCCAAGCAATACTCCAAATGCAAGTCATCCTTTATCCATACCAATCAAGTTAATCAATCAAGTCAAATCATCCAATTCCATCCTTTGTTTTGATCCTAGCCTTGTAAACCAAATCAATTAATTAATCAATTAATTAATCAAACCCTGGTGTTGATTCGCATGGCTAAGAACACTAGTGTCAATCAATTATATCAATTGTCTTATACAAGATGTTACATCGTCAAAAATAGACCAAGCATCTTATACGACATGTTTCATTTCCTGGAACCAGACATTATCAATCCATCATCAATCAATCAATCAATCATTGGTTTACAGCTTGACAGGGGCAATACCTTGTTTATTTCTGTATCATTTGTGCATGCTTGTTTGCTTGCTTATGTGTGTTATCATTTCATCTTGCATTTGTATCACATCCATTTCTTTGTAGCTAATATTCATATCTTGTGTATGTTGGAATAGCATTTTGCATCAAACTTTGCATCTAAGGTCATATCATACCTTTTGTACATTAGGACTTTAATGCTCTAAGTTTACTTCCTCATATGTTAGACAAGGTTGTATTACGTTGGGTGCACAAGACACATCATCAACCTGGTTCTTATACCTTTCTACATAATGTCTAGTGCTATATCAACTTCATGGCTGCTCACCTTCATTGCAGCATAACGTATCATTCATTTCTTCTATGCATTCCCTCATCTTTCTTCCTTGACCAATCCCTTTCATTTTTTGAGAGCCTACCCATGTTTGTCCAACCCGCCTATCCTCTCGAGGGGGCATCATCATCCTTTTTATCTATCCACACCTTATCTTCTTTGAAATGATGTTACTTCTAGTCACAACATCATCTCAAAGAGGGGCAAAATGTAGACACTTAAATTTGTCATGTCTTGCAACATCACCTAGTTGACACATTACTAAAGACATCTTGTGAAATTTTGTCCTAAATCCCATCCTAGTCCCATTCCTAATCCCATTTATCCCACTAGCCAAGTAATTAAATAAATCCTATTTATTTAATTAATTTCCCTCTCCCACTTTCCAACTAATTCAAATAAAATATTTGAATTTGTCCTCACCTTTCACCTCATTGCAACACATGTTACATACTACATTTTTCAATTATACACTTCACATGTCCCACTAATTTGAATAAAAAATATTTAAATTAGGTCTACCACACTTGTCACATGACTACAACTCCTCATGGAGTGGGAAACCCTATTCAATCTCAACTGTCCACATCGTTGAAATCAACTTTCAATCATAGCCCTTCATTCAAATCACTCCTTTCCTATAAATCACGCCTCACCCAATCCATTTGGGGGATCCATTCTACAAGTAGCCTTATGACGTCAAAATTCCTCTAGAATCATCCATCATTCCTCTTTCATTCCATTGTTATGCTATTGAAATAGTGATCAATCAACATTCATCCTTCAATATCTTGCATTCCTATGCAAGATTGAGAAGAGCAATGGAGGCGAACCAAGTTTGACATAGGAGTTAGATATTGTTGTTTATGCTTTGATTTCTATGTTCATTTTGTACTCCATTGTGCTATTAGGGTTTGATGCTTCATGTTTATGATCTTAGCTTTGATTTTTATCCTAATATAGTAGGAATATTAAGAGGAAAAGTGTAACCTTTCTTGACAGAATCCCAAACTCCACACCCTAGAGAATTGATGTAGGCTTCCATCCTTATCTTCCAACAAGCATAATTTGTTCCATCAAACCTGGGTATCTTACTAGATCCTCCTTGTGCCATCCTGGACCTTCCTCAAGTGGTTAAGCTTCCCTTAGAGGAACTTAGCTCTGATACCAATTGTTAGACACACAAGCATACTGAGAGGGGGGGTGAATTAGTGTACAACCAAATTTCACTTTCAACAAATTCAACTTATCCGTAGCAAATTAAACCTTAAGTATTACAACATTAACATGAGCATGAAAGAAAAACACAATGCACATCAACACATAAAACCAGATATACATGGAAAACCCTAGAAGGGAAAAACCATGGTGAGGATTAACTCACAATATATGAAGCTCAAATAGTAACTTTAATTTAGGGGCTTTAACCCAAGGAAGATGCTACTCCCTAAGTAACTTTGTTTTAGGGTTACTCCCAAGGAAGCTTCTACTCCCTGATGACTTTGTTTTAGGGTCACTCCCAAGGAAGCATCTACTACCTGATGACTTTGTTTCAAGGTCACTCCCAAGGAAGCATCTACTCCTTGAAATGAGAATACAGTATAACAGTCTTTTCTTATTGTCTAAAAATTGTCATTGAAGCTCACACCTTTGATGATTGCACTTCTTCCTCCTCACACTTTATTTTGAAGATCTGATCAATCAGGCACACTCTATACTTGATCACTGTCACAAATATGTCTTCAAGATGAATCCAGACAACATCAACAACATCTGTTCTTTCTCCCATGGTCACACATCAATAATGCATTTATTCTATTTTTATCTGCTTGCAAACCTTTTTCATCATCTTGCAATCATACCTTCCTAACTCAGTTTGATTCACTATTTATACATGATATTACATTTATTACATTGCTTGCCAACCAAATACAACATGAACAATACATTCACAAGTCGGCCAGACAACACACACTATGAAACGTGTAGAAGATAGGTCCTAATTAAAATAACACGTTACACTAGCAGAAGATCCAAGCCTTGCAAACACTAACAACTACTTAACTAGGTTCAAAAGATCCTTCATAGCTTCAAACACCAAGGAATGACATCCACACACTCTACTCATTTGAAAATAGGACAGCTTTAAGGAAAACTCATGAAGACTTGAAGAATAACGTCCATACCAACCTGAAAACCTTGTGCAATACTGGAAACAAGAAAGATCTTTGTGAAACTTTTCCAAATGAGTTCACATGACTCATAAAGGACCCCCATAAACTCCTTCACCACCACACATCAAATAATTGTGTTGTACATCTTCAAACATTTACTCTGAAAACACTCTGTTATCTGAGACACACTGTACCATGTTGTCAATTAAAAAACTGAGTTGCAGACCACTAAGAATCTTGAAACAGAAAAGAGGCATGCAATGTGCATCCAATAACATGTTCACAAAATTTCAAGGTCAATCATTCACTTCTAGAGGAATGCAGAGCATTCTAGTGGGTCTTCAATGTTGCACCATTATTCCAGAGCACATTATGGTGTTCTATCATACATAACTTTTATAGCAGAGGGAAATATGATTTGAGACTTTGGAAATATCACCTTCAATGCCTTCTTGACACAATCTTAGAACCACATAGCCACACATACAACTACGGAGAAATGTGGAGCATTCCATTGCCATGCTAGAAACCTCTTCACAGAACCAACTTTATCTTTAAGTTGTCAGTAGAGAAACATCCTTCCAGTGATCAAAACATCATGAAACTTGGAACATACATAAAATGACACTATATGAAGCTATGTTCCAAACTGTAGAATCTCAATAGCACAATAATGAAAATGTGGAGCAATCTTCTGGATAGTCTTCAAAGAGTAGATATCCTGAAACAAAGACTATCACCTATTTTTGGAGGCCAAGCCTTCATTGCATTACCACATACAACTTAGGATTAGTAGGATAGATCATACAACATGCTTCAAGCCATTAGGCATCCTTCCTTAACATCTAATTCTCTTAGTGCTTTTAATTCCCATATTAATAAGGCTTCAAACTCAACTCTTCTTTGATTAGGAATGTAGCTTTTATGACCTCCAATCATGAGCTTTTCTCTTCCTTACTTTCATGATAGTGTTGACATCAGTGTAAGCTATGTTGACATCAATGTATGCTATGTTGACATCAATGACAACAGATATTGCCAACAAACATCACTATTTTTTAATATAAATTAGATTCCTAGTCAAATTAGGAACATACATATTAACTCTTAACAATTTTGAACCTCAACATTGGCCTTAGCTTGACCAAGTAGTGTATGAAAAGAGTTATTACCCAAGAAGACATTATCTCCATCAAAACATTCATATTCAGTAAAAGAAAACTTATTATAAGGAGTTGTATAAAAGGAAACATGAAAATCAATAAATCAAACATTATCACATGCATGATTATTTTTAGAATCCATAAATGGTTCATCTTCTTCTTTACTCTAGGATGATGAATTGGAAGAACTATCACTACATCCCAGATCCTTACTTTTATTAATCTTCTTAAACTTGCATTCCTTCTTAAGATGTCCTAATTTCTCACATTTCCAACACTTTATTTTATATTTATCAAGAGATTTCATGTTTTTATATCTCCAATCTTTCCCTTATCTTTTTTACCCTTGGAAGGCTCCCTTACATAGAGAGTATTAGAGACATCTATTAGACTCTTTCTTCTTAATTCCTCATGTAGTAGGATTGAAACAATATTTTCAATTTTTAATGTAAAGGTTGTAATACTAATGGCCATTACAAGATTGTACCAAGATTCAGACCTAGAGAATAAAGTAAAGTAATACATCTTTCTTCTTCATACATATCAATATCAATGGACACTAATTGACTAACTATTGTATTAAACACATTTAGATGTTTAGCAACAATCTCCAACAATCATTTTTAAATAAATCAACTTCCTCTTCAAAAACAATTTATTCACTAAACTCTTGGTTTGCTACAATTTAGCAATTTTATCCCATAATCTATGTGTAGTGCTTTTGCCTAGAAAATATACATTAATATAGAAGTACAACTTAGACACAACTTGATATTACTTCTATCCCTCCTATCATGTTTGTCTCATTTATCTCGAGATCCATTCCTAAAGTAATAGAATTAGGTGTAGTGGTTATTGTAATCCATAAATATCTCTTTCTACCAAGAGATCCTTCATTTTTAGATTTCAAAGTTCAAAGTTTTTCTCATTGAACTTCTTTATTTCAACTCTTGATGTCATTATCAAATTAGATCTACAACCAAAAACAAAATCTCCTCTTCATACCTAGTCCAAAGAACCTATCCCTTCATACATAATATCAATCTAACATAAGATCTGATACTAAATATTGATTTTAGGGGTCAATTAGGAATAATACATATGTTGTAAATGTGATCTTAATGGCTAATATAAATTTTAAATAGAAGAGATACCAAACTAAAAATTATGTTTATAATAATAACAAAAGTAAAATTCACACAAAGAGATTAACATAATATGTAATTGTGGAAACCCTTTTGAGAAAAAAATCCAACAATGTATTACTCCAATAATAGATTTACAAATGCACTCAATTGATATAAAGCTCTTATGTAGTAGCAACCTCTCCCTTATTGAAGCATATGAGTAGCTCAAATACTCCCTTCAACTTGTGTGTTTGAAACTATTCACTCAAGCCTTCAATTTATGTGTTTTTGGATTAAGCATTGAGATAATCACCCAAATCTAGGTGTCAAATTTGCATGAGAATCCCAATTCAAATAGTAACTCTAGCTTCTTCAAGTTGGATTCCTACTTTTTAGAAGCATAACCCCACTTCACTTCAGCACCAATTTTATTCCAAAATATATTTTTCAATGCTCTCAACTTGATGTCAAGTGTCATGAATAATTTATAGGTCCTCAAGTAAGCTATTTGTGCATACAACATTAGAATATTATTATGTCTAACTACAATTGTGACATTACAATAATATTGCAATATTATAACTAGGACTTGCAAAGTACAACACACTTAGTCCTAACAACTAATACACTCATGGTTAATAATAGGTCATGTAATAGTCCAACCAACATGAGTGAATGAGCGATAAAGATGAACTATTACCATAATGAAAATTTGGGTTCAATTCCCACTAGAAATCACTATGCAAGCACCTATCATTCTAATGTAGTGGTATAAAGTGCACACTATGCATGCTTGGGGGCCTTTGTTTGTGTCTCATGGACCAAGGGATTAATAAACCTCATTAACCAATTAAAAAATTAATAGGACATGTAAACAAACATTATTCATTTTGAACTAAATGATAACACTAAAAAAAGTCCATTTTTGAGTCAAATCAAAGATAGTGAAACTTTAAAATGCAAATAAAAATGACATTTAACATGACACTTTTTAAGTTTGACACGATTAACATTATAACTTTTAACACTAGAAATGTGTACCTTTAGAGTTATAGAAGTGCATAAAATATTTGTGAGCATGGGTTTTTTAGGTCGGTCACACTTTTATATTAGACAAAAGTCAACTTATATTTATTTAATTTTCTACAAGAAAATTGAAATTCATAACAATATTCATTTTGTTCCAATTTTAAAATTTTAATGTAAAATAAATGTTGTCACCTGAATTTGCACCTTGTTATTGAAGCTTTTGGCAGTTTCAACAAATTCAGTGAAACATGGGAATGATCTCAAGGTGTGGGACCTTGCAAATGAGATCAAAACTTCAAAGAAGGCTGGTTCCTCTTTCCAGACTTAAGGTCCAGAGAATTTAACTAAACCTATGCTACTGATCACCAATGAAAAGGGAGAGAAGGAATACAGAAAAGAAAATGGTGATTTGCCAATATTTAGGGTGTTTAACTGCAACTGACATAACACAGTAGTGATCTCAAATGCTGAAGGAAACTCACACAGACTCATACAGGTTCAAACAAAGGTTAAGGCAGAGAGATGAAAGTATGAAAGGAACCATTTTATCCACAATACACAGCTTACATCTATCAAATAAACAAAGTGTAAGAATAATGAGAGGCAAAAAATTAGTTTATATTGATCATAGAGACTAAATAGCCATTACAAAAGAAGAAGAATTCATTACAGGCATAAGATAGACACAAAATGATAGAATCTCCTTCACTGGTGAAATGATACAGAGACATGAGAGGCTCAGAAAAAAGTACAGTCCATCAAATCTTCCTAGTTCTAGAGAAAACCAAAAGGTCTGAACCTGCAAAGAACTTTCTACCTCCAAAAATGACCTAGTGCAACCAACCCTTAAAAAATACACCTTAACATGCTTATATAACTTTTACAATCACTGTGTAGTAGTCATGGATGCTGAAAAGTGGTCAACACATTATGCCCAGGCACCCACATTGCATTATATTTGGCCCGTGACCCTGTCAGAAAATCTGCAAATAGGGATGATGACCATGCTTTGTCAGGTCTACAAAATTTATAGAATAAGATTGCCTACATGCATGGGTGTTAGGCGCATTGAAGAGGGAAGGTCTAAAATCCTTCCATGGTACCTACAAATTTATTTTGTCCTTCCTTTGTATAGGTGCATTGAAGATTTCCACTATTTTAGCTACTTGTAGCTGACTAATTTCCAACATTGTCCTTTAGGTATTTAATTCATTCTGCAACAATGGCGTGATTTTAGAAAATCATACCCTGCAAGCTTTTTCAACACTTTAAAAGTGTTTATCCTTTTAATTCTACCTCTAGTGCATTTATATTTCCCTTTATCGATGAATTTGCCCTCTGGTGAACTCCTTTTCCTTGGCTTCCTTCACTTTCCTTCTCATATCCCCCTTTTGTTTGGTGAAATCTTCATTTGGTGAACCATTAGGTCGTCTATCTTCATTCCTTGTTGGCCCCTTGCTTTATCGACAAAATTTGAAAATCACAAACTTGTCGGCAAGTTTGCCATTTCACGAACTTACCGACCAAGCAATTGACTTCCCTTTCCTTAGTCTTTGGTCGACTATCATCTTTCTTGCAACTTCTTCCTTCCTCCTTTTCCACTTTAGTCAGCGATTTTGTCGATCAGCGAACTTGCGGATCGGTGAACTTTGAGTTCACCGAACTCAAAATTCACTAACTAAGACTTGTCTTCATCTCTTCTGCCTTGCCTTTGAATCTTTTCTCTATCGGCGAATTGGTCCATTGAGAAACTTGCTCGTTGGCAAACCTTTAGGTTCACAAACCAAACAATTCACTGACAAAGTCCTTCCTTGCATCCTTCTTTTCCTTAGAGAAAAGCCTACCTTCCCACTGTCTCGCCTTCCTTAGTCACCGAACTTGTCGATCAGTGAACTGGCCGATCGGTGAGCTTAAGGTTCGCCAAACCTAAAATTTTCCAATAAAGGCAAAACACTTAGAATTTTTTGGGATTTTTTAAGGAAGACTTTTCTCCATTTAAGCTTTCTTAGATTGAATATTTATGATGGAAGAAAGGTGGGATTTTTGGGGAAATCTTTGGGCTATTTTAGACTTGGTTAAAATATGAAAACATTTTGTTGACTATGCAGGGATGTTTGCCTACTAAACACAAGGATCCAGTGGCCTTATCAATCCATTGAGCATAGAGTCAAAAGGGAAATTGTAGCAACACTGAAGCAAGGGTTGGCTAGACTAACACAAAATTGAACATTCCTCTAGACCACAAAACAAAACAAAAAACAAGGCAAAGAAGATCCTAATGAGGATGCATCCTATGCAAGAGCACTTAGGGAAAAGGAAAACTACATAAACAAACCTATCCTAAACCTAAACTAACCAACCAGAAATGACCTTAAACAAAGCCATTAACTGGTTCTTCAAAATAACTGCCCTTTCTCAATAACTTACAATGCTTTACTAGCTTATGGATAGCTAACATAATGTGGAAGAAGAGTGGGCATGCAACGAATTGATGAAATGTCACTCTGAGAGTAAAATCAAACTCACTTACCCACATAAATTGATTGTTGATGCAACTGCTAGGAGGTGAGTAAGTGGGTTGATTTTGCTCATTTTGGTGCTCAACTTGATGCTCAAAGGTAATTATGACAAGTTGTGACTCTTCATGATCTATCTCCAGCTGGGCCAGATGTCTGATAGGACATCCCCTTGAAATGACATGCAAATCAATAGAGTTGATCTCATGCCTTTGCCCTATTTCTTTCTCTTCTTGCTGGTCTGGATGATCTGGCTTAACTTCATCTTGCAACAGGTTTGATTCTTTAGTTTTAATGGTGTATGAGGCTTCACACATAGTAGGTTGCTTCATGGCTGCCTCCAACACTTCCTTTTCTAGCTCATAGAACCCAGTATCTCACCAAAAAACTAGTTTGTCTTTTAAGAGTGAGCTAGTGCATGAGGGCTCATTACCAGCATGTGGCTCCTCCCTAATTATAGGCACTTCCTTCCTTGGCTCATCCCTCCAATTAGCCCGATAAACAACAGGGCCACCTTTGAAAAGTGAAATAGTGTCAGGACAAGAGGGATGACATGGAATGGGGGCTAGAAGGACTTCTTGAGAGGATCATTCCTGAGGAATAATATGTTGAACTTGCATAGGAACAAGCTCCCATGAAGGTTGAGGGCCTATGAAACTTGGGATTTTGAAATTTGAATGTGGTCTCAGAGGCTTAGAGGGTTTTCCCTACCTGAAGCTTGGGATCTTGAATTTGGGAATTATTTCAGTTGTAGGCTGAACTTGTGTAGAAGGGAGGCGTTGCCTGAAACTGGGAATGGAAGGGACTGATTGAGCTTCTAGCCTCTGCATTTGGGTAAGCAATTGTCTTAATTGTTCTTCTTTAGCTATAATCTCCAAAGCTAGGCCTTCTTGATAAACTCTTTCCTGCACTTCTATCTATTGTTGGTGAAGGAAGGATTGATGAGCAAGCTCATCTTACTATTGGTTATACTCCATCATTCCTTTAACTTCATCCCACTCCCATTAGAAACTTAGGAGTATTTCCATCACATCACCTTCATTTCTAATGTTAAAATTAAAGGCTTCCTATGACTGACTATACCCTACAAGTGTCTTTTAAAATGATCCAAATTTTCCTTAATCTCTATCACATCAAGGTACTCTTCTTGGGGTTGATAATAGGCATTATTAGGCTAACAAGAATACTGAGTAGGGGTGGGTGGGAGGTAAGCATCATGAGAATGCTTATATTCTATAGTGGGTGTATATGACATAAAATAGAGGTGCTTTGGGCCTAAAATTTCTAGTATGGAGGCCAATGACTTGTGTTTTGACCAGGTGGAGGGGAATAACCATAGCTTTCATAATAGTTTGACATGATGGAGCATTAAACTTATAAATCATTCAAACAATCATGAAATAAGGGTAAACAGATCTGCTCTTCAGAGAGATAAGCTCATACCAGAGAGTCACCAGGTGATTGAAATGCTTCTGAAAGTAAATTGGACTAGGAAGATCACTAAAATATTGATCTTTGAAGTTCTTTAAGTGCTTGAATTGGTTGCACCAGTAGATTTGTCCAACAGAGTCACCATGGTGTTGAAGAAGAGTGCCCCAAATGGAAAGATACATTGAAGAACACACTAAATCCTTCAATGGATGATAAATCTCATCAAACTAGTCCCACCGGGCATGCCATCTATTGTTGTCACCTAAATTTGCACCTTGTTATTGAAGCTTTTGGTAGTTTCAACAAATTCAATGAAACATGGGAATGATCTCAAGGTGTGGGACCTTGCAAATGAGATCAAACCTCCAGAGAAGGCTGGTTCCTCTTTCTGGACTTAAGGTCTAGAGAATTTAACTAAACCTATGCTACTGATCACCAAGGAAAAAGGAGAGAAGGAATATAGAAAAGAAAATGATGATTCAACAAAATTTAGGGTGTTTACTTGTAACTGACATAACACAGTAATGATCTCAAACACTGAAGAAAACCCACATAGACTCATGCAGGTTCAAACAAAGGTTAAGGCAGATAGATGAAAGTATGAAAGGGATCATTTTATCCATAATACACATCTTACATCTATCAAATAAGAATAGGCAAGAAATTAGTTTATATTGATCATAGATGCTAAATAGACATTACAAAAGAAGAAGAATTCATTATAGGCATGAGATAGACACAAAATGATAGACTCTCCTTTATTGGTGAACTAATATGGAGACATGAGAGGCTCAGAAAAAAGCATAGTCCATCAAATCTGCCCAATTCTAGAGAAAACCACAAGGTCCAACCTACAAAGAACTTTATACCTCTAAAAATGACCTAGTGCAGCCAACCCTTAAAAAACACACCTTAACATGCTTATATAACTTTTACAATCACTATGTAGTAGTCACGGATGCTGAAAAGTGGTCAACACATTATGCCCAGGCACCCATGCTGCATTAAATTCAGCCCATGACCCTGTTAGGAAATCTACAAATAGGGACGACAGCCATGCTCTGTCAGGTCTGCAAAATTTATAGAAGAAGATTGTCTACACACATGGGTGTTAGGTGCATTGAAGAGAGAAGGTCTAAAATCCTTCCATGGTACTTGCAAAGTCATTTTGTCCCTCCTTTGTATAGGTGCATTGAATATTTCCACTATTTTAGCTACTTGTAGCTAACTGATTTGCAACATTGTCCTTTAGGTATTTAATTCATTCTGCAACAATGGTGCGATTTCAGGAAATCACGCCCTACAAGCTTTTTCAACACTTTAAAAGTGTTTATCCTTTTAATTCTACCTCTGGTGCATTTGAATTTCCCTTTATCGATGAATTTGCCCTCTGGTGAACTCCTTTTCCTTGGCTTCCTTCACTTTCCTTCTCATATCCCCCTTTTGTTCGGTGAAATCTTCATTTGGTGAACCATCAGGTCCTCTATCTTTGTTCCTTGTCAGCCCCTTGCTTTATCGATGAAATTTGAAAACCACAAACTTGTTGGCAAGTTCACCATTTCGCGAACTTACCGACCAAGTGATTGACTTCCCTTTCCTTAGTCTTTGGCCGACTATCATCTTTCTTGCAACATCTTCCTTCCTCCTTTGCCACTTTAGTTAGTGATTTCACCAATCAACAAACTTCCTGATTGACAAACTTTGAGTTCCCTGAACTCAAAATTAATCGATGAAGACTTATCTTCATTTCTTCTACCTTGCCTTTGAATCTTTTCTCTATCGACGAATTGGTTTGTCGGGAATCCTGCCCGTCAAAAAACCTTTAGGTTCACAAACCAAACAATTCACCAACAAAAGCCTTCCTTGCATCCTTCTTTGCCTTAGAGAAAAACTTGCCTTCCCACTGCCTCACCTTCTTATGTCGGCGAATTCACCGATCGACGAACTTGCCGATTGGCAAACTTAAGTTTTGCCAAACCTAAAATTTGCCAATAAAGGAAAAAGACAAAGGCAGAATGCTTAGAATTTTTTGGGATTTTTTAAGAAAGACTTTCTTCCATTTAAGCTTTCTCAGATCAGATATTTATGATGGAAGAAAGGTGGGATTTTTGGGGAAATCTATGGCTATTTTGGCCTTGGTTAAAATATGACAACAATAACATTCTAAGATATTGTATCAAACATGAGAACTTTCCCAAATTTTCATTTTTTATTTATAAAAAATTGTCACTTTGTTATTTTATATTCCTAACACAAATTATGTTAGTTTTATGCATCATATGGGCATAATGTTTTCTCCTTACTAACAATAATTACTTCATAAATTTATAAATTTATTAAAATTATGTATTAGCTTTAATTAATGTAACATTTAATCTTAGTTGTGTTAAAATGAAAAAATGTTATAATTATTATGGCAATTAATTAATTTTAATGATCTTACAAAATGGCATGCCTTGTTGATGACAATAACAAAGATGACCAAAATGTTGATTATTTAACTATTTATACATCACAGGATTGATTAATAAAAAATAAATTATTCAAATTAAATCTAACCTAAAATGAATCACTTTTAATGTAGGCCATATATAATAAATTTAAATGGCATTATTGTTTATTATTAATATGAGTTAAGTTAATAATATCAAAACATGTAATGGGCTTCACAACAAGGCTCTTGAGTCCATAAACAACTTGATTAATTTAAATTACATAGTCAATAATAGGATTTGCCCATTTTTCTACCTTTGATTATGAACTCACAAGGTGGTTAGTTTTGATTTATTCCATAGTACAATAGATAAGACTTCATCAAGATTTTTGTACATTAATCTATAGTTAACCTTACAAAGTACATACAAGGTTGAAATACTATGCATAATGTGTCATATTATGTTGTGCTACATCACAAGAAAAGAGTGTAAAAGAAAAAATTCACAATAAGAGTCATGATGCCCAATAATTCCAATTGGGCATTTAGATGTTTCCTCATTACACATCCATATGTTAATTAAAACATGGTTTAGGGTAATAGCCACTCTAAAACCTAATGATATGTCACAAGTCTCCAACTAGCCACATATATATTTATAGTGATATAACTAGTTTTGGATCCTTGTGATCCAAAAGAATTTATTATATTGTGTTGTTAACAACTATTTCACATTTGCCATTTGTTAGTATACATAAAAATTTTCATGTATGGTGGTTGGGTTGTTGTGATTAGTGTGCATTTATAAAGGCCTTTTGTAATAATTAGTAATCAATCCTTGTGTATTCAATCTTTTTATTGTTAGTGGGGGTATGTACATGCAAATGGGGGACCAAAAGGGGGTCAAAAGTGGCCACTTTTTTTTTGTTTTTGAAATCAGTAAAAACTTATTTTGGATGAGAAATTGAAGATAACCACACTCAAAATTAGAAGATGTGATAAGAACAAGATTTGTAGTGCTCCGAATCTAGTTTCTAAACTACTATTTTTTTCTAAAAATGGAGAGATTAAAAGGTTCAAATAGGGGGAGCACACAAAGCGCTCCTATTTTTGTCAGAAAAATAAAACATAGTGTCTAGTGTGATCCCCCTAAAATGTTTTTAAAAGTATTTGACAAATTGCTTTAGTGAAAAATTAGCTAACATCATGTTGTTTATGCCTAATTTTTCTATTAATTTTTTAATGAATATATATGATTTTTTATGAATTTTCAAAGTGGACGCATCCTGAAAAATGAAAATTTGAGCATGCCCCCCTAATTTTTTGAAAACTAATCAAAAATTTAAAAAAATTATAATGTGTATAGAAATGAGTCTAGAATCTAAAAATATAATTTGTTTCAAATTTAGATAAATGTGTAAAAAATGACCCCAGAAATACTAGACATAGGTTTTCTGGAAAAATAGAACACATTAGCAAAAGAAGTTCAAGATGGAAACCTTAATGTTATCAGATTTTTGAAAACAATACATGTTTAGAAAGCTAATAAAAAACTTGAAGTTGTCCTGACATTTTTTTGTATTGACACTGAAAAACGTGTAAACTTGATGGAGAGCACGCATGAGATTTGGTTGAATTTTCTAAATTTTGTTGAAAACACATCAAAGGTGTCCAAAAGGTACCTCCAACCATTTGGGTTGGATGCCCAAGGCAAGTCCAACCCTTAGGGTTGGAATTTCCCAAAGCAAGAAAAACGTGCTCACATTATAAAGTAGTTAAAATGCAAATCCTTGAACTTCCTTCACTCTAGAGTATGCTCATGTCTAAGAAGAGACCAGGGGTATATACATGAAATAAACATTTAAGTATAAGTTGGTATTTACCTTTTATCATTTACCTTTCTTATACTTTAAGTTATATTTTATGTATATACTGGCAGGATGTTTGAGAGTGGTTTCAGATCCATAGGAATTAAATTATAGATTCTAGAATTTGGAGGATCCCTTAGATTTTAAACTTAGTCAAATTTTTAGGGTTTTAAGGTTTCAGACTTAGCCAAATTCAAGGGTTCAACAACATGCATCAAGGTAAAGGCATAGGGACCCCTTAACACATTTACATATGGACATTTACCTTCTTATACTTAAGTTATATTTCATGTATGTACTTTTAGGATGTTTGAGAGTGGTTTTAGATCTCTAGGAGTTATAATGCATATTCTAGGTGTTGGAGGATCGTATAATTTTTTAGACTTAGTCAAATTTCAGTAATCAGAAGGCTCCTATCATCTTTTGCAGTTGTCTAAGGGTAGTTGTAACTATTCAAAAGCATCATCAATCCTCTCCTTAGAAATAGGAGGACCTATTCTTATGCAAGAGACCTAACAAGGAATCCAAGGAAAATACTAAGTCAAGTTCAAGAAAGTGACAGATGTCCTCTAAGCATTTTCTTAAGAAATTTTCAAGATTGAAGACTAGGCCTCTCTCTCTGCCTGACTTTCTATATTTCCCTCTCTCTAACTCTTTCTCTCCCTCTCTCTCTATGTATCCCTCTCTATCTCCATCTCTCACTCTATCTCTTTCTATCTCTCCCCCTCTCCATATCCCTCTCCCTCTCTCTATGTCTCACTCTCTCTATCTCTATATGTACCTCTCTCTCTCTCTATGTCTCTCTCCCCCTCCATCTCTTTATTTCTCTCTCGCTATTTCTTTATATATATCCCTCTTCCTCTCTATCTCTCTCCCCTCCCTTTCTCTCTTTCTCTCTATCTCCCTCGCCCTCGCTCTCTCTTTATCTCTCCCTCTCCCTCTCTATCTCCTATCTCTCTCTATCTCTTTCTCTCTCTCCCTTTCCCTCTCTATCTCTCTATCTACCCCACTTTCCATATTTTCCCTGTCTCTAACTCTATCTCTTCATCTCTCCCTCTATATCTTTCTATCTCTCCCCACTCTCCCTCCCTCTCCCTCTCCCTCTCCCTTTCTATCTCTCTCTATTTCTCCCTCTCTGCCTACCTCTTTCTCTCTCTCTCTCTCTATATATATATATATATCTATATCCTCTCTATCTCTATCTCTCTCTCTTTCCGCCTCTCTATCTCTTTATCTCTCCCTCCTTTTCTCCCTAGATCTATATCTCTATCTATTTCTCTCTCTATCAATATATCTATCCCTCCCTCCCTTTACCCCCTCTCTCTATGTAGATCCCTCTCTATCTCTCTCTATCTATCCCTCTCTCTACCTGTATATCTCTATCAATCTTTATATTTCCCTCTCTCTAATATTATCTCTCTATCTCTATGTCTCCCTCTCTCTATCTCTTTCCATCTCTATCCTCTTGTATCTATATCTCTCCCTCTCCCTCTCTATCTCCCTATCTCTCCCTCTCTATCTCTCCATCTCTCCCTCTCCCAATCTCTATCTCTATCTCTATCTCTACCCATTCTCTATCTCTGTCTCTATCTCCATCTCTATTTCCATCTCTATCTCTATCTCTCTCTCTCTCTCTATATATATATATCTTTATATTTCTCTCGTTCTCTAGCTAACTTCTGTGAGATAATTTGAAAAATTTTAGTTGGGTTGTGTTTGATTTTGTGTCATGGTCAATCATGAAAAAAGTGGGCATGAAAAGGGAATGGAATCCCTTTTAAATTCATCTAGCCTAATTTAACAAGTGCAATCGACAACCAAACAATTAAACTAGATTAATAAGAGTTGAGCTAATAAAATCTGTAATAAATATTCAAAAACTAAACAAAAGAGTACAAGGGCTTAGCTCTAAAACTAATGATGTGAAAATGTAGTTGATAACAAATAGAATTGATTCATCACTATTTTAAAATTTATGTCCTCTACCTAATGAATGTTAGAATTTGAACAAGTGAAAAAACTTTGAGTTTCAATCCTGCACGCTACAAGTTGAATCTTGATCATTGTAAATTTTAGTTCTCTAACATGCATATTTGAACTAGTGGAAAACATACTTATGGAACCTATTCACTATGATGTTTGATGTCTAATAAGCTTGTGAGCACCATGGTATTTGTAAACACTTTAGAGGAGTTTGTTACATGACTAGGTTCAAGTTAGATCCTAGGTCAAACACCTGAATTGACTATCTTTATAGCTCTTAGAAAAGATTCAAAGAGATTGTTGGTTTTTCTTCTGAATCAACATTAAGGTTTGCCACTTCTAATGCACAGGCAAATTCAGCCAACTAAATACAGGAGGTTGCGTGAGCTCCTCCCCTTCACTTCTGGTTCTGCCGCACCAAGGGGGGTGTCCCTATTTGATAAAAGTATAACCTTGACTAGCTCAATGACAGAAGGATTTAACTTGACAGCAGCAGGCAGAATACTCTCATGCATGGACCAAGATTTGTGTAACAAATCACAAGGTTGGCAACATTCTTGGACATGATGTCTGGTTGGGTATGAGAGCATGCAGGGATCCTAATCCTACTCCTACAACTAACAGGTGGAAGGATGAAATGGTTTGATTTGATTTTTGGATGCAAAGATGGACATGGTATATAACCTCAACACAGAGCTAGATTGGTGCCTATCCAGGGCTTGGAGTCGGTAGACATACACCTATGAATGATCAGCATGAACAACTAAAACTAGATTTCAGGGGGATATACATGATATCTACCTTACAGATATCTCCCAATACAGAGTGTTAAGCTGTCTATACTTATGGCATCCCTATTGCAGTATACCCTTCCCAATATTCAATCTGAAAACAGTTTAATCTACCCCTTGAGCAAAAGTTAAAAGATTAAACATTCAACACAGGAATTCTATGTTCTAGAATCTCAGACATTCCTTGAATGCCTGGACTTAGAAGAAAGATACATGCAAAACTGGAGACAGAATCAGCATAACACATGCAAACATAGCATTATTCATATAAAATTGACCATGAAATCAATGGATTCATGCACAAACGTACAACAAGAGATACATAAACTCGCAAGTTTTGCTGCACAGAGCAACCAAAACCAGTTGTATCTTATTATAGAGCCAAAATGTCCAATTTTCAACAACGTAAAAAATGGTAACACAGTCTGCCTATATTGGCCATAAAGTGTACCCGTAGCAATTAATTACATGGTTAAAAATCAAAAATCTGCTAGATACAGACTCCACAAAGGAATGGCGCTCAAAAGTTATTGCAGCAATAGACAAGAGAAGCCTTGAGCCCTGCGCCGCCATCTGGGAGTCTTCACTCAAAAATCAGGTGACATGATCATGTGTACCATTGCCCATACCTCTGTACCGTCGCCATTAAAGGCCTCAACCACCCGCAGCCTACCTGGAAACCGTCGCTGCGTTCAAACAGAAGTTCCCGCCAAAATGCACTTTATTGAAGTTTCAAATGTGCAGGAAGAATAGTCCCACATTGGTGCCACGGAGACTCCTTCAATACCTTAAAAACATGGTCGTGAGCATAATAGGTGTCGAGTGCCTTTTGCCGCGCTCGAAGCATAAGCCTTCTCCAAAAGCCCATCGCCAAAACCCAAGCCATCGGCACACCCCAGAATTCTCCTTCTGATCTCAATGGTCTCGCCGACCGCTACCTTCACTTCCCCATCGGCCAGAGATGCATCATCGGGCCAACCATCCAAACCTTCGCCGATCTCATTAGTTACACCAATGAAGCCACCGCAATCCCCTGTCGGCCAGACCAATACCGTCGGCCAAGCAAAAGATCCCTCTGCCGATAGACCACACTCTCATCGATGCACCAACGAATTATACTCTGCTCCTTCATCGGCGAGACCTCCCACTGTCGGCCCACCACAATCCATCCTCGCCGACAACACAAGTCACACCGAAGACCATACACAACACTTCCCTTCATCGGCCAGAGATTAGTCTATCGGCCAACCATTTCACCGTTCACCCGACAATACAACCCATGCCGATAGACCCTGGCTCTTCCCCTTCCGTCGGTGTAACACACACCATCGGAGCATCCAAAAAGCTTCCTGCGGATCTCAAAGGTCACGCCGACAACATCTTCGCCAGCCACACACTGCTCCTCCATCGGCCAAACTCCTTACATCGGTGGGCCACAAATTTGCTTCACCGACAGCCAAACACACGCCGATGGACATCCATCGGCCAGACCAAAACAATCGGAGCACTCATAAAATCTTTCGTGGATGAGGCCGATCACTCTGATAAGACCAAAAACGTAAAGCGCTGAACTGTTGAACCGTTGAACCACGAACTGGTTCAACCCGATGGTTCAACCGAGAAGTTCAATGCCGAACAGAGCACTTCAAAAAGAACATTCGCCGAACACAAACACAAAGCCTCGAACCGTTGAACCCCAAACCAAAAGGGTTCAACACTAGGGTTCAACGCGATGGTTCAAACATCAAAAATAATACTCCATAGGCAAAAAAGCTTCGAACCATTGAACCTTGAACCAAAACAAAAAGGTTCAAGCGGGAGGTTCAACGATGCAATATTTGCGCAAGGCAAATGCATAATGCGACCCGTTAGAAGAAAAATGAACCTTGAACCGTTGAACCATTGAACTTAGAGAAAAAGGGTTCAAGTTCAAACCAAAATGTCAAAGACACAAAAACAAACGCATGCCGATGGAGAAAAGACGAAGACCCCTCCTCAAGAAATGAGATGCAGATGCTGAAAAACACTGAAGGGGTGCCAAAACTTAGAACCTTTTGGATATTTCGGGATGGTGCCTGCATGAAAATTGTTAAATTAACTGACAGTGAATTCAGGCACCAACAGAGATTACACACAGGCATGAAAGTGGCTTGTATGTAGATTCTAATCATATGTGTCCTTTATAAAATTGAAGTGTGCTCTAGATGTTCTTTTTGTTAGTTTGAAAATAGCTTTTACCTATCTAGATTGACTAGGTCCTATTCACATTAGGCTTAAGCTCACTTAGAGAGGTTGTTTATACTTTTGTCTCACCTCATATACACACATGTGTCCTCACACTTGTCTCATGTGAGTCAACATGTGTATCATCATTGGAGGGTTAGTCATTCGTTGTGTTTGACCATCTCACCTCCTCATCCTTGCCTATTTATGCAAGGTAGGTTTGTACATCTTACTTAACTTTTAATAATATTATTAGGCCTATTTTGTGCATGGTATCAGAGTTGTTTGGACTCCTATTTTTCAGAGATAACTTTAAGGAACCCCCCATAAAAAACTTGTAAAATCCTCGTGAATCTTTCCTTTTAAAAAAAAAAAAATATTAATTTTCCTGGAGAATGTATGCACATTATTATAATTTTTTATAAAATCCTAGCGAATCCTATTGAATAATTAGTAAAAAAATAATTAAAATGGTGAATCCTAGTGAATAATCACTAAATAAATTATTTACAATGGCAAATTTTTAAAGGCAAATCTTTCCTTTAAAAATTTGCATAGTTGGTTGGTGCAGTTCCCCCATATATATTTTTGTTTTTTATAATGTTGAAGTAGGGGCCCAGGGACATCACCCCCTTGTGGGGATTGAGGGGACAACACCACAAATCCACTATCCAAAATGCATTGGAATAAGTATTTTTTAAATATTTTACCATAAAAACAAGACTCAAACAAAAGTGAAATTATTACAGTTAGTTACCTTTTTAATCAAATGGTTGTAGTTGAATTCTGTGGCCTATATGCATGTGCCTTTTATAAGGATTATTGAGGCCCAGAATTTGTTTTGGGCCATAGTATCATAATCTAATCGTGTGGCATAAAACAAATTCTGAGCCTCAACAATCCTTTTAAAAGGCACATGCATATAGGCCGTAGAATTCAACTACAACCATTCGATTAAAAAGGTAATCGATGGCAACAAATAAAAGCCCTATTCAAAGTGAAAATATCCCTATAATTAAGTGGTAATTTATTATTAATGGTGATATTGCCCCAAAATTAATGGCAGAGATATAATATTACTAATGAGTATAATTAAGATTTGTAATTACATTATAAACCGCTGGCAAATCAGCTCTAATGACGCATCGTTTACTTGGCGAAACAATTCGAGTTTTTAGTTTAAAATATAATGCATTGACAAATTAACTGAGATTAAATTAAATTTTCGTAAAAATTGGGTGATTTAGTCTCCTTTATAGCTTGTACTATTCACCATTTTTGGAGCTCCTAGTTTCAACTATTCGCCAATTGATGAAGATTTGCCACTAAAAAAATCCCTGCTATTTTCCATGCCTCAAAATTGCAAAATCTTGTCAAACTCCTCAAAATTTTCCTAAGGGGTCCCTGTGCCTTTACCCTAATGCATGTTGTTGAACCCCTGAGTTTGGCTAAGTCTGAAACCATGAAACCCTAAAAATTTGACTAAGTCTGAAATCTGAGGGATACTCTAAATTCTATAATCTGCAATTTTATTCTTATGGATCTAAAACCACTCTCAAACATCCTGCCAATATATACATAAAATATAACTTAAAGTATAAGAAAGGTAAATGATAAAAGGTAAATACCAACTTATACTTAAATATTTATTTCATGTATATACCCCTGGTCTCTTCCTAGACATGACCCTACTCTAGAGTGAAGGAAGTTCAAGGATTTGTATTTTAACTACTTTAAAACACGAGCGTGCTATAATGCGCTCGCATTATGGCTTGGTAGTTACCAAGCCTAGGCTCAATAACTACCAAGCCATAACGTGAGTGTGTTATAACACACTCGTGTTATGGCTTATTTGGACCAAAAAGTGGTTTTGGCCACTTTTTGATTCCCCATCTTTCTGCACATGCCCATGGTGTAATTCATAATGTAAATTCTATGTAATCTATGTTTTCTTTCTTGGGACTAATTTTCCAAGAAGTTTTATCAAATCCCGTGCGAGTGATTAGGGTTGCAATGATAAGACAACATGCATTTTAGGATTTATAAATGGATATGCCCATGTCTTTGATTTCCACACATCCCACATTATTGTGAAGTTTGTTGAGATCTTGACTCAACTTGATAGGCAATTTGGCATGGATCTTGAGAAGAAACTTAAGCTCATTAATTATGGAGATGTTAGATTTGATAAGATGATTCCAACCAAGCATATGATTGTCAAAACTTTCTCCAAGTAACCTTAATTAGGTCATTTTATTGTGAGGGACATGTGTGAGATTGTTGTTGTTGGAGTGATCAAAGCTGTTTAGACTTGAAGTATCCTACTAATGCCAAGGTCACCAAGGTTGTTGCTAAGAAGAAGTGAAAATCTCTACAAACTACACAAGAATTAGGGCATGCAATCATACAAATATCCAAAATCATTAAGTTCCGAAAGCATAATCTCAATTGGATATTTTGTCAAACAATTGTTGTTAATATTGCAATGTGTATGGGAGATGAACATATAACCCATTAGTGTTCCCTACAATCATGGTGATTTAGATGTTGTGAAGGTCGTGTAGTTGATGTTTCTTGTTTTTAAAGAACTATTTTAGGGTGTTTAGTGAAGTACAATGTGGGGCCACAAGTAGCATGCACAATAAAGTAAGAGATTTTTTCCTCTTGTAAATTAAGAAAAGTAGCATGGAAAAAAAATAAGTAAATCCCACCTATTTTTACAAGGTTGCAATTCACTCATAATTTATGTTATTAAATTATTGTTTTTAAAAATAGGGTATATAAGATATGTGTTATAAGTGTTAAAGTATTTTTTTTATTCACTGTAATGGAGTTATAAGGGATGTGTTACATGTGGGTGCATTTTTGGTATCTAACATTGAATTAAGAGTATTTTATTTATTTATTGTAATGGAGTTATAAGGGATATGTTATAAGTGGGTACATATTTATAGAACCTAACACCCCTAGTTTGTCTTTTATCTCTTTTTTTCCATGGGAAAGATAGTTATCCTAATATCAAACACAAGTAAACTAATGCCAAGGAATTATAACAAATGGATAATTAATATGTAGAATAATCTAACCTTAAATGATTTATGGAAGATGTTTGAGACAATCCACACCCTATTTTGATGTATTTAATTTGGTAGAATTGTGAAGAAAGATAGGAGAGCATTGACTCTGATTATATCTGCATGTTCACCCTGTCATAATACACATTGAAGCACTTAAATAAGGAGCCTAGAAAGATTGAAAGATATAGCTTTATTTCTATGATAAACAACCAACATACAAAAAGATTGATTTGATCATACAACTCAATAATAATCAAGGTAAGGAAGAGGATTTCACAGACTATGTGTCTCATCTTAAACACATCAATCAAACATACTATGCAATAGCAGCAAAACTTAAAATTATATGCTCATTTCAATTATTCTTAATGTACTTAGTTACAAATACACATAGACAACTAGATCAAGCTAATTTTGAGATAATTTGTGAACTTTTTATCTATAATGAACATAACTCTACTAAGAAAAAAGTTCTTACAAAAGTAAAGAAGCTTTTGTTGTAGACACACAAAACAAGCATACAAATTCTAAAAATAGATTGCTAAAACAAAATAAGTATTATCATCATATGCATAATGATGATCCCAAAAATTCTTCTTCCTCCTTCTCCAACACTGATGATGCAGACCCCCACGTAGAAAGAAGACTAATAATTTAATAAAGTGTTTTATATGTGGAAAAACAGGAAACTATACTATAGTGTATTCTTTTAATAAGAAGACATCTATGCATTATGTAATTACTCCTTCTCAGGGAGAGGAACCTTGTTACATAGAAGATGATTCCCAAATAGAAGATACAAATTATCATGCACTCTAATTAGTCATAGAGGAGGTTCGAGAAACTATTAGGAGGATGGAGGATCATTGCCATCTCAAGTTAGTTTCTCACTTAGAGATCAAGAATACTACTTGAGGGGTAGCTTTGGTACAATTAGTTACATTTCTAATTTTCAATATGTTGTTGTTGTAACTTCTCTATTATGTTTTAATTTTTGTTTTGTGTTTGTAGTAAGGTGTTCCCATTTTAGCTTTCCCTTTTTGATCTTTGATGAGGAGTAAAGGTGGTGTGGATGCTATCATCTTCCCCTCACAATTAACAAGGGTAGGTTGAAGGTTTTGGTGATCAATCATTCTTGGTGATCAATATAAACTAATAGATGATTAGTACAAAGTGATAGATGATTGGTACATAATGATAGGTGTTTCTCACAAAAGTCTATAGAGAAAAGTGAATAGATAATATTAGGTGGAGATGAACTTGATGATTTTATGTACATGTTTGATTAGTGAAATAAGTTCACTATGTTTGAGTAACTTGCACACATGTTTACACCATATGCAAGGTATAGGTTGTTAGAGGCATGATTTAACACTTTAAAATGATTATGTTAGGGTGATGAAGAGGTTGCTTAGTACCAATTGTAGAATACTAAGATTGGTAGAGTTTTATAATAGATTTTAGAGATTCCAAAGCATCCTAATTATTCCCTTTTGGATTATGGGATGTTTGTTGGATCCAAGTTGTGATCCAAAATATTTTATTTTTGTGTTATTAATAAGTATTTTATATTTTTATGTGTTATTATACAGAAGAAGTTTCTTGTATGGTAGTTCAGTGATTATGATTGGTGTGCCTTTATAAAGGATTTGTGTATGTACACTAGTAATCAATCCCTATGAATTCAATATTCTTTTGTTGGTATTATTCATAATGTAAAGTTTATTTAATATGTGTTTTCTTTCTTGGACTTGATTCCAATAACTAGTCCCTAACACAAACACATTTTGCTACTATAAAAACTTGCATTTTAGTCATATTTATAGTCATAAATCATGAAAAATGTTATGAAAATTTTATCATTTTCATCTAAACACCTTCTTTTGCTAACATATTTTTGTTATATTGTCCATTGAATTTGGACCCTAAGGTTTGATTTAGAAAGAGTGTCAAAAACTAGAAAGCATGCCATTTTTGTTTAAGTTGTATTGAAAAACCACACCAGCCATATTTGTTTGCCTATGTTAAACATGGAAATAAAATTTTGAATTGCATTAGAAGCTCCATCTTATGATATTAGAGTGCATATTTATCATTTAAAGATTATATTTGACAATAAAACCCACCATTTAAAAAAAATAAAAATATCAATTAATGTGTCAAGAGTATGTTGTGTGTGCTCGACAATATTGTGTTATACTTCTTATATTAAAATAAAAAAATATATAAAGTATATATCAAACCGACATTCAAAAAATCATAATAAGAAATGAGGAGAACTAATATAATAAAAGTAATAAGGCCCATACAAGGTGCTCATCATCACAAAGTCTAAAACTAGAAACAAAATATCTCTAGAAATACTAAATTCTTAGGGTTCATACAAGATATCCATCACAATAGTTCAATGAAAATAATAAAATTTTAAGAGCACACAAGGTACCCACTAGCTCAACTCAAAAGTAACAAAAGAAAATAAGATAAAAGTAAACAACATATCATTAAAGGGGATTCAAACTCTTTATTTTATTATAACTATATATAAAATAACCAGAGAAGACTTTATGCCATTACACTTGGTCCCTCTAAATCAACATTTATAATAAACACCATAAGCTACAGATCTATAAGATTATATCTAAAAGTTGTATTTTTATGTACTATCTCATCTTATCTCTTCTCAATTTGAGGCAAATTAAATAGTAACAAATTTCTCAAATCTTTGTCTCCTCACCATATTCTCTAAAGCTTCAATAAGGGCATTATAAACTAGATTTGCATTATGAGTAATATGTTTAAATAGTCCATATTCACATGACTTTATAAATATTTTGGATAAACTTGTGTACAACTTTTTCCATCAATCCTTAGGATCACACTTAGTGATCCATGATCAAAATTATGTAAGCAGTAAATTGTGAACATTTCATATTCTAAACAAATTAAATAAAGCTCACAATGTTAGGACAAAGTGGGTTACCTCAAAATATATGCAGGGAGGTTAGAAAGGATTAGTTCAACATGAAGTAACTAAATTAACCTAGTTAATAAAAATGAAATTCACTAATGACATGATATAAATTGAAATCTTAATATATAGAAATTAGGAAAGCAATAAAATCATTAGGAAAGTAGTGTGAAATGTAGCAATGAATATACATTTCAAGTTGATAAAATGTATAAAGTAGTACACCATCACCAAGCTTGTACATGGCTACATGGGGACCAACATAGTTGCATCCTCATGTCTCCATTTTTACTTACCAAATTCAAATTATACACCCCTTTTATCATTTAACATTTGATAGATAGCACAATTTAAATATGCAAAGTGTTCATGTTCCTTATGTTTTTTATATTTGTTGTAGGTGATACTAATGTTTTATATGTGAATGTGTGCAAGTTAGCATGTGCGGTTCTACCAAGAACATAGATAAATCAAGAGCCAGATGTCATTCAATTATAAATCCTTAAAAATATATTTGTTATTTTAAAGCTATTATCTTCCTTACTTTTGAATGCATGAATCATGTAGTTCACATGCATGCTAAAGTGGGGGAAAATGTAGACGAGAAAAGTGAATACTTTACTCTTTTAACCTCTCATTGCACACTTAGTTAAGTGCAACTTAAGAGAAATGGGTCCTGACAATAAGGACATGTTAGATACACATGTACAATAAGTTCACCCCAGAGGAAGTGAAAGAGAAAACCTATAGGAAAAACTCTAACCCAGGGAGAGGAAGATGAATGAATGAATCTACAAGCTACTCGTGTATGTCAATGCTTATGCAAAATTGTGATGAAAGCTGACCCATAGGATCAAGTACCATACAAGATTCATGAGAATTGATCATAATGAATGGCTCTTAGTTTTAGATGTGAACCGATGTGAATTAGATGCAAGATTTAGGAACACTTACCATAGATGAAAGACTCTCAATATAAGATTTCAACCAATGGGAATCAGGTGCAATATTAAGAAACATTTATTGGTCATAGATGAATGGTTCTCCATTGGAGATTTAAACTAATGTGAATTGGGATGTGTCAAGTTGTAAGCATGATGTGGCAGAGAGAAAAGGAGGATCCAAAATAGTTGATGCAACTCAATGTGAGATTTCATCAAGATGGAGGTGGAATCACAGTGTATTTCATGTGACTATGTTGCTTATCCTGTGTACATTATTTTTTATTGTGTAGAACACTGAAATCCCATGGATTAAGCCTCCTAGAATGGAACTTTATTTTAGTTCATGATTACAAAATACCCATGTGTTAAGGCCCCCAAAGACAAGTACATGATGTGATGGCACTTTATAATTTGAGTGCATTTGTATAAACACTCCCCAAATAGATCAATTTAGACCCTTAACAAGTTACAATGATTAGCACTTTATAATTTTTTTTAAGCACCTGGTAAACTTTTTAACATGACTGGTGACGCTGGCGCGACACGCCCTCCGGCTCCACACGAACGAGGGGAGACTAGACCTCATGAACTCCTTACCTGCAATAGGAATACTTAGCCAATCAAGCCAGGCCCCTGCCCTTTAGCACTTTATAAATTAGTGCATTTACAAAGTTGTAGTTTATTTTCCAAAGTTTCATAATGTCCAATGTGGACCAAAAAGTTGAAAGTACAATCAAATTAAAACATGAGAATAAAAAGATAGCACCAATATATTTGGCACTTTATAGAATGAAAATATCATCTATAATCCAATATTGAGGACGAAAAGATTCATTGATTACAAATATTACATACAAATATATAGACCTCTAAGATGCATGGATCAAGGAGATCATGTCTAGAGGTCATGAGTTTAACTATCAATCACTCCCAATCAAAACATGAGTTAACTCAATCTAACTATGAGATCCAGAGTTGAACTGATAACCAATGGATTGGTTCACTCAATAGAACTAAGACAAAGGTGGCCTTGACTAAACAAAGGCGGTACCTAACTACTATCAATCAAGGATTGATGTGGTAGTGGTGGCACTTGTGTACCTCAAGTCAATGTGTACACATGTCATTATTAGCTACTTAGATGAGGAAAATTAATTATTCCTAATATCCTAAGTAAACTTATTAAATAAGTGCAATATCACACTTGGGATAAAGATATGTCTAAGGTGAAAAAAATATTACACCAATAGTTTGAGCCTTGTCCTAAATACATTGTTCTAATGCTCAATTTGTCAAGTTTTTCACACAAGTTAACCATATAATCTACCATTTATCACTTTGAATACCATATCTCAACCATAGAATTGGATTGGTCTAATTCATTACTAATCCAATTCATTAGGGATTTCACCCCCTGCACTAGATTGCAAGTATGATTATGTCCAATGGACAAAATCATGCATACAATTGTGTCCTACATTTTCGAATTTCAAATTTACTACTCTTAAAGCTGATGTTTCCAAAATTTGACTGATACCCATTGACATGTGTGCCAAAACATTTAAAATTGAATGCCTAGGATCTTGAATTTAAAGATAAGCCTTAGGGCATTAGTATGCATTGATCATTAAAGACTCTCTAAATCACATCATTAAGTATCAACATCAAGCTTTGCATCATCATTATCAAATATTATCAACTAGGCATTCTACATCATTGGATTATTTTTCATCTAGGCATTGTACATCATTGTATTATGTGTCTTCGATCTTTCAAAATAAATAAAGGACTTTGACTTGGAGAAATTTTTTTTCATATTTCAATCCTCTCATAAACAAATCCCCAACATGTACAAGCCAAGATGAACATGTTTCTTGGGTCTATATATATAAAAAATGCTAGTATTTTTATTTTATTTTCCTAAGGTTTGTCCTACACTTTTGTTAAGCTTACTTATGTCAATAAATGAGTTTTATTAGGCAAGTGGGTAGTTGAGGTGTCGCTATCCTACCAGGGAGTTATATTTTCTATTTTTAGCCCACTTAGTGGTCACTCCCTATTGGTTGGTTTTTCCACCTCCACCCTCTCCTTGGTCTATATAAAATTGCCTCCTAGCTTGTATTTGGTAATATTTTTCTAGTAGATTACCTTTGTGATCTCTTAATGCAATCTTATCATCTTGACATTTGCATATCTCTCAGAATCTCTGGTTGTTTTTAATTTATTCATTTACATCTTTCATAGCTTAAAATCTATCTTAAAAAGTTCTTGGGTTATGCATTTGTTTAAAATTTTTAACATGATATCAAAGCTTTGATTTCAAGAGATTAGAGTTCCTAATTGAGATATTAGAATTTACTTTTGTAAGATCTCATAAAATTTTGTATGATCTTCTCTTGTGTTTCTAAACAATCTGGAGAATCATAAAAGATTTATGAAGATCTAATAACCTCTATACTATGTATGTGTTTTATTAGATCTAGGTGATTGCAACTCTTTTAGTTATATTGGAAGCATTTTTAGCCATGCCAACACATCTGAGAGACTAAAGAAAGTAAGATTAGCTTTTATTTCATTGGATTTCGAGATTGTATGACACAGTAGCAAATGGGGATTTGAAGCTCAAGATCTAGCAAATTAAACAACTTGAATTTGTGGAATTTTTAGGTCAAAAATACCTCACCATTAAGTCCAAAGGTCCAAAAACCCCTATTTTCATATAAAATTTATCTAATTTCAGTGTCAGGAGTTTTTAGGGAAAAATTGTTTTGCTAGGAAGGTTGTATGGCCTCCCCAGCATTTATTTCGAAGCAAATTTTTGCATAAAGAATAATAATAAATTTTTGAGGTTGAGTAGCCCCCCAGTCCATAGTGCCAAGTGATAAGTTCTTTAAGTGTTGCATGTTGTTCAAAGGGCTCTGGCTCCTGTGCATGGTAAATGGGGCTTTAAGCCCTAGCCCCCGTGAGCTCCCTTAAATTGTCGCACACTAAATTGCTGCAAACAACTCAAGCCACCAGCGGCTAAGTTCCAACTACCTAGCACCACCACTCTATCTCTACTTGCCAACTGCTTCATTGCCAGTGTCGCCGAATAGCCACCAAAGCACTACCTTTGTGCCTAGGGGCCATTTTTGCCTTTTGTGAAGCCTATAAAGGGGTATTTTTTTCATTTTGGCATAAATGTTTCCCTAAAAGTTAGAATTTTGCAAATAAATAAGAGACAAAAAGTTGGTGAAGTGTACTTTTTTATCCACAATAGTTTTGATTAGATTTTTTGTTGATTTTCTCCAGATATTGTACGTTGAAATTGGTTGTTGCTTTCTCACTTGAAGGCTATATTTTGTGCCATGGATCTATTTTTTTTCAAATGAATAAGCATTAGGAAGCTATTAAAGAGAACTACATGGAAATATTGTTCTTTTTTCTAGATTTTGTAACATATCCATTTTAGATAAAAAGTAAATTTTTATCTATTTTTAGGCCCTGTGACTCTTATAATCTGGCAAAAGCATTGTAATCACATTGAATTATAAAGTGCCAAACTTGTAATCTTTGGGGGGTGATTTCTAAGACTAGTGAAAAGGGGGATGTCTTGTGTGCCTTCTTTCTTGCATTTTTTTTGCACAACAATAATAACTCAATCTACTTTTCTTCTCTAAAATAGACCAATTAATATTTCGTGTACTCACACCTTACAACTACTTTGAATGGAGGTCCAAAATGTCTATCTATCATAAGAAGCAAGGGTTACATCGAGTAACAATGGGACTTGAAACAAAACCAACTTTAATTGTAGAAAAGTTAAAATGGTTTAACAAATGTGATGAAGCATATGGTACTCTTTATATGTCTATCTCTCATGACTTACTTTTTCATATTGAATGTGCTACTTCTCCAAATGAAGTCTGGACTATATTGGAAGGTCTCTTTGGTAAAAAGGATGAATTAAGGGGTCATCAACTAGAGAATAAACTCATAGGGTTAAATCCATGTGATTTTGACACAATTTAAGACTTCTTCACAAAGCTAAAAGTCATTAGATTGTAGTTAAAATAGTGTGGGATTAAAAAGAAAGACACACAACTGATTTTACATATTCTCCAAGTTTGGTCCAAACTATTCAATTTTTGGTTCTACATTTCATTCTACTAAATGTGCCCTAGGTTCTACCTATAAAATTCCCTCTCTTGATGATTTTATTGTTGAACTCATTAAGGAGTAGGATAAATTGGTTCACATGGGTACAATCAAACCCTCTAAGTCTCATGCCTTGGCTGCAAATCTTGGCACTAAATATCAGAAAGGGTCTGGAAAGCAAAATAAGAAACAAAAGAACCAAGGAGAGAAGAAACAAGATTACAAATTGATTGCCTCTAATGCAACTAATGAGTCCTCTTCTTTGAAAGGTGACAAGACTAAGAAGGACAAAGCAAAATGTACCTATTGTAAGAAGCCTGGTCATGACATGAACATAAGTGTTTAAAGAAGCAGATTGATCACCTTTCACATATTTTTGAAAAGAATAACATCAAGGTGACTGACTCAATCAAACAAGGTTCATCTTAGGGGTCTTCTAAGGACACAAATAAGAGTAGGGGGAAATAAAAGGGCAAGACCGTAGTTGTTTTTTCTTCACATCCTAATACCTAGATCATTGACTCGAGTGCTTTGCACCACATGGATTCATCACAGGATCATTTTGCCTCCTTAGATCCATGTACTATGACAACACTGCTGTTAAAGTGCATGGGAGAGGGTCTATTGATGTGGGAAAAAGAATATTTTAGGATATTCTTTGTGTTCCATCTTTGTCAACTAATCTCCTATCTATTTATCAGGTCACTCACACTGGCTTTGGCAAGTGGGTTGAGTTCACACCAGACACAGTGGCAATAAATGAGTTGCATAGTGGGTCTATATTTGTCATGGGGAAAGTTGATTATTAGTCCAAACTATATCATTTTTCTCATTTTGTTCTTGATTATCCTTTAATTATATTTCTCACTCACTTAGATGAGGTAAGTCATTTGCGGCATCAATTTTTTGGCCACTTGAACTACCGCTACTTGCAATATCTTAGTCAGCATGACATGGCTTTAAGGTTGCCTTCTATTCAACTTTTTGAAGGAGTTTTCTAGGGGTGAATTCTTGATAAGCATCTTGAGGAGAAATATGACAAAGGCAAAGTATGGAGGGCTAAACAACTTCTAGAGTTAGTCATAGTGACTTAGTAGGGCCATTTCCACATCCATCTTTCAGCAGGGATCAATACGTCTTGGATTTCATTGATAATATTTCTAGATACACATGGGTATATTTTCTCAAACAAAAGTTTGATGTCTTTGAGTATTTTCAAGGCTTCAAATCTTTTGTAGAGAAACAATCAGGGAAGGCCATCAAGATTCTGTGCATAGACAATGGAGGGAATATGTGAACCATCGGTTTGAGTAATTTAATACTTCTTAGGGTATTTACTTGTAGCACACAGTTTCCTATAGTCCTTGACAAAATGGTGTTGTAGAATGCAACAAGTCCATAAAAGAGATGGTGAATTGTATGATTCACTATAGGTTACTAGCACCTCAATACTGGGTGGAGGCAATTAATTGTGTGTGTTACATCTAGAATTGAGTTCCTCACCAAGTTGTGAAGGGGGTAACTCCTTTTCAATCTTGGACTAGTAAGAAACCCATAGTAAAGCACTTTTGAGTGTTTAGTTATCTTGCATGGGCCCACATTTCAGCAGATAAATGCAAGGCTATGGATTTGTAAAGTAAGCCTTGCATATTTGTTAGGTACCTAGATGGTGCCAAAGGCTATAGGCTCCTTTATCCCACCACTCATGAGATGTTCATAGAGAGGAGTATTTGTTTCAAGGAGGACTGTTTCAATTCTTCTCCTACCACTTCTCCATCTACCATCACATTGGAGACACTGCGACATGATGATAATTCTTCAAAGGATATTAATCCTCCTAGTCTTGATGAGGAGTCTTGTTCCTCCACTTCAGATGGAAACAATGATTATGAGAATTCATCTTCCTTATCTCGTAGTCATCATTCAAAGGATGGTGATTCTCATCTAGGTTCTCATGATTCTCCAACAACTAGGCCTCTTTAGGCTTGATAGACATTGCTATCAGTAGGAGATTGGGTTGATGATTCTTTAGATACCAAAAGAACAACTTGGTCATAGTTTCAATAGGCTCCACATCTCTTCATTGCTTCAACTTCTGATTTATATTCCTTTCAAGAATATTTTGGTGTCCTCAAGTGGGATGTTTCTATGCAAGAAGAGTTCAATTCCTTGGAGAGGAACCATACTTAGGATTTAGTCCCCCTTCCTAAGGGAAGGAAACTTATTCAATGCAAGTGGATCTATCAGAGAAAATTTTCCACATATGGGTCAATTGATAAGCATAAGGTTCGCTTGGTCACTAAAGGATTCTCTCAAGTTCTTGGGATTGACTACTCTGAGACTTTTATGCTAGTTGCCAAAATGAATTCCATCTAGCTTGTCCTTGCTATTGTTGTAGCCCATTGTTGAGAAGTTCATCAAATGGATGTGAAGAGTGTTTTTCTTCATAGTGACCTTCAAGAGAAAATTTACATGGAGTAGCCATAGGGGTTCATACAAGATCCTTTACTTGTCATCTTCAAAAGTCTCTCTATGGCCTCAAATAGGCCCCTTGGGCCTAGTATGCCAATATGGACTCCTATTAGTTGGGTTCACTTGATGCCACTCTAACCAAAACATTTACATTCTATAGTAGGATGATACTCTCACCTTTCTAATTCTCTATGTTGATGACTTGATCACAAGAAGTCATTCATCCACCATTAAGGCAATGAAAACTACCCTTCATGATCATTTCTTGATGTTAGGTGACTTGGGCCGCCTCCTACACTATTTCTTAAGGATTGAGATCAATCAGTCTTCTTCATGTATCTTTATCGCATAGTCCAAATATGCTCTTGATATGCTCTCCATATTTACATGGTTGACTGTAAGCCTACACCGACTCCATTTTTGTCAAGGGTCAAACTTGAGGCTCACTATTCTTCACCATTAGCCGATGCTACTTTGTATCTCCAATTAGTTGGGAGTCTCATATACTTGACTCACATGAGGCCTGACCTTTCATATGTCATGAGATTGGTCTCTCAGTTCATGCACAAGCCACATGAGTTACATTGGAAAGCAACCAATTGGATACTCCATTGTGTCCAGGGCACTCATAGTTATGGGATTATATAGTAGGCTTGGATATTGACTTGGTGGGACATATAGACTCAAATTGAGCAAGCGATTCTCAAGATCACATGACTACTTCAAGGTGCATTGCTTCTCACTTGGTTCCGATCCAATTTGTTGGTTGAACAAGAAGCAATCTACAATTGATCTTGCATCCACAAAGGTTGAGTAACGAGGAGAAGTTAATGTTACTTTTAAGGCCATCTAGCTTCAAAACATTCTCACTAAGTTTGGCATTCCCTTCCAAAAGCCTATAATCATTTTTGTGATAACTAAAGTGCGATATAGATCTCTCACAATTCGGTCCATCCCTAGGAGACCAAACTCATTAAGATTTATATGCACTACATTCGGGAGCTAATTCAAGAGTAGATCATTGATCTTAAGTACTCTATGACATTAGAATAGATTGTAGGCATCTTCACCAAACCTTTCATTGAAAGCAAGTTCCTTCATTTGCGAGCTTTGTTGGGGATGCAATAGGTGTCCACTTTGGGGGTAGGTGGTGGAGGGACTTCTCTCTCTAGGGGTGGTCTTTTCTCTTTCTATTTGGGGGGCTTCTATTCCTTTTGGGGGGGGGGGGGTCCTTTTGTTGGTGGGGGGGGGAGCTTGTTCTCTTTGGGGAGAATCTCTTTGTACATGGGTACCTCATTAAGCTTCATTTAATGGGACTCATCTTTTCATCCACCTAAGCTACACTTAAAGAGGGGGGCATGTTAATTTAAATTTTTATTTCTTTTTCTTAAGGTTTTTCCTACACTTTTATTAAGATTTCTTAGGTTAATAAAGTGAGTTTAATTAGGTTAGTGGGTAGTTGAGGTGTTGTCATCTTACAAAGGAGTTGCATTTGCTATTTTTAGCCCACTTGGTGGTCACTCCCTACTGACTGATTTTGCCACCTCCACCAATTTCCTTGGACTATATAAACTCACTACCTAATTTGTATTTGATAACCTTTTTTCGAGCAGCTTCGCTTTGTGAGCTTTTAATGCAATCTTGTCATCTTAACATTTACATATTTGTGAGAATCTCTAGTCTGTTTTTATTTATTAATTCACAATTTTCATAACTTAAAATCTCTCTTTAAAAGAAAATAGGTTATACATCTATTTCAAATTTCTAACAAAAAAAAAAAGTGTTTCAGTTATCACATGACATTAAAATTTCTAAATTAATGCAAGAATGTTGGTTACTAAATCAATGGATAAAATCTTAACATCATGTGATGATTTATATTCTTTCACTTATTTTTGTTCTTTTTGCACTAGAGGATAGTGCATGTGATACGATAAACACCATTAAATGCTTTGTCCTCACCAAATCTGAGGCAGACACTGCGGGACAGCTTACCTTTGTGAGAAAAACAGAGAGCGCTGGAAAAGAAAAAAACAGAAAAATCACAGAACTGCAAATAAATTGTCGGGCATGAGAGAAGGAAAAGTTTGTAACTTGTTTGGATTCCTTGCGTTATCTCATGAATGGGAACTGTCATTTTTTTTTTCTGGTTTTGGGTCGTGGCGGATGTATCGGCTTAATCACGTCCCAGATGTTGTCTCTGCAAGGCAGTTCATGGCTTCAATTATTTTCCATTGAAAATGATGGACCAACGTACACGCTCCACTCTTTATATATAAAAAAGGCCTTTCCTGTGTTTTTCCTCTACCTTGTCACTTGCCTTTATCCATATGACGATTTTATCGTTTTTGTAAAGGTGAAAAGTACAAGAGTGGAAAGCTTTTCGTTTTGGACTTATTTCTCCCGTTTGTCTTACTGTAATGACTAGTATGTAATATGATATGTTTCTATATGGAAGTAAAATAACGCTCATATATTTTTAGGGTTTGAATTAGTTTTATAGAAATGTTTGAGGACCATTTCTATGTTGTGGATCGAATCCTCTTGTTTCAAATTCAAATTTAATCTTTGGGTTTAAGATAACACTTTTCCAACTATCTGTTATTTGTCAACTTGAGCACGAAACATTCAAACTTGTTTGCTAGGTGGTTGTATAAAAGAACAGATTCTAATTCATTATGATCATCTAACACACATGGAGGATCTAGAATTCATCAAGGGAGAACTTTGGGACTCATTGAATCATCATTAGAAGAGCATTGCATAATTGTGACATCATCTATAGTGAATAGGCATATCACATGATTGTTTGGCATGTCTTCAATCAATGTTCCAAAACCATTAAATCAAATCATAAAGAGAAGATCCTTGCTTAGCAAATTCCCAAAGGTGATTGTCAACACTGCTAGTCATTTATTGTAATTATAGACATCAAAGTGAATGTAAATATGAAATCCAAAATATGACATTGAAATTGCCAAACAAGATTGATTTCACACATTAAAGATTAGATATGTGCGTGGGCATATCATTTCCATGGATGTAAAAAATGACCCATAGCATTGAATAAGAAATTTATCAATTCAAAGGCAGTCATTTGACAAATTCTAGGGTTTTGACACTATGGCAAACCATTTGGTGATATCTATCATGGGATAATCAACATCAGATCAAGAGCTAAGTACATTTATTTATTTCCATGCACATTTATTGAACATTTTTCTGTAGCACAATCGTTCTCAGGGATTTATTCTAGGCATAATTGTTTGTTATTATGGATTAATTAATTTATCCTAAGATATGTTTATATGGGGACATTTTATTTTCCCTAAATAAATTTGTGAATCCAAACAATTATATACTCCATAGGGTTTCATCTTTAGGGTTTTGATTTCTAATAATAATTTTTAGATTTGATCTTTTTTTATTTTTCCTAATTTGTATTAGATATGAACTTTATCATGAATCCTTCTATGTTGATTCATGATGGTTGCATCTTTTTCTCATGATGTCATAAGCAATTATTGCATTTCCATGTTAACTCCTTTTATGATACCTTACCTAGGGTTCCTTGTTTGGCGGATGATCTTCATGATGTTTATATGTTTTAAAACCCTAACTAGAATGAGCTTTGTGATGATTACACATGCATGTTCTTTAATGTGTTTCTTTTGCTTTCATGTATTGGATGTTAGATCATTTGTTTCCTATTTAATGTATTTTGCTTCATCATGCTATGATATGATCTTAGATGTTTATTCTTTCTTATGTCATTGCATAGGGCCTACTAGATTGATGCCCACTTGTTCTTCATTACTTTACCCTTTTAGTGGTTGTTCATTAGGGAACTTTAGGGAGACATCCATGCCTTTACATGATGATATTTATTTTTCTTATACTTTTCTTATGACAAGTGCTAGTGATGTGCATATGAATGATGATGTTTTACCTTTGAGCACTGCTCCTTCATTGCTCATATTGATGATGTTGCCCTATCTTCTAGTGATACATTAAGGGATGATACTTTATGTGATAAGGATACACCTTCCTTTGTTGGAGAAGCTAATCTATCAACTTGCAAGATCAAATCATTCCACAAAAGAATATGCAAGATAACAATACTATCATACAAAAGTGTGTCAAAATGTACATAGAAGCCCTAGCATGTAAAGGCAAGGTGTTGAAATAAGGGTAGACAACTGAGAGGGAGGGTGAATCAGTTGTCTCAAAAACTTTTATCACTTGCAACAATTTACCTTCTTTATCACATATTAACAAATTAATGATATAACCATGAAAGCATAAATCACCAACACATGAGCAGAGACATAATCAACACACATAACACCAGGATTTTTACGTGGGAACCCGGTTAAGGGAAAAACCACGGTGGGGGTTAACCCGCAAGAAATTATACTTTGTTAAAATTATTACAAATGGGGAAGGCACATGCCTTTAGGGCGCACTACCCAGAGCTCACTGCTCCAAGAGGCTTACTGCCTACAAAAATGATTACAAATTGTTTGAATTGATGAATAGAATCTACCAATGCAAAAGTTTAGTTCCGGTTAAGCACAAAATACTGATCTTACACACTTCATCCTTATTCTGCCCTGTTTCACTCTTAGGCCATAATCCGAGCTTAGATCTTTATCTTCGCACTTCTTTCTTCCTTTTTCACACTTACTCCATTACCATTTGCCACACACCTCAAAACACTCGAATCCATCAGCTATATATATATTCGTATCAAGAGATTCAATAAATTGTAGTTGGCTTCAAGAAAACTTAGAACATTTATTAAGAAATCTACTCTATCAGCTAAATCCATACACAAACAACAATGCAGACCAAAAACTTGTGTTCTCAAATCATCAATCATGTCAGCCAATATCACTAATTATCACAAATTGTTTAACCAACTCTTTTTCTTCATCCAAACCAAGATCAAATACTAGGTCGGCCTGTTCTTCTTCTAACTGTACTGACTAACTAGAACCCGATACTCAGATGCTTATAACTTTTGAATCCTTTATTGCTGGAGGCTAAATTTCTAGATTTAGATAGTCCTGGCAATCCTTATCACTTCCTCAGATCTATAGCACACTGTGATTTACCACTAGAGAGATCCAAACAAAGATACCAGACCCTGGTGCATGCTCTGCTTCTAACTACTCGGACTTAGACAAATCTTCACTCTGACTTTTGGTATGAACAAATTATGTAATGCAGATGTGTAAGATAGACTTAGTTGCCATCAATGACGACACCTGTCATGCGTAGCATTGTCTCTTGCCAACAATCTCCCCCTTTGGCATTGATGGCAACATTTGGTGAAAAATGACTAAGTGTCGGATCAACTCCCCCTTACTAAGTACACTTATGCTTTTCACTGTTCTCCAATGCTCCCTCTTTGTTGGATTCCTCATTTTTCACTGTTCTTCACTCCCCCTTTGACATCAATGGCAAAGGGTGGGGTCCACAAACCAATATTTACACAAAAATTCTACATACCAGGCCGCATATGTACAAACAATCCTTAAGTCCTATTTACATAAACTTAAGTATATCACAAAAAACATTCTTTAGTTGTGCCAACTCACTATCCCAACTCTTCTTTATAGTGTTCAAAATTGAGATGTGGCAACTAAAAAGAAATACTTGTGACTCTGCCGTCCGCAGATCAATGAGATCACTTGACTGAGCTACAGCTTGGGCTTCGGTCAGGGCATTGAACATTGCTTCCATTTTAGGGGAAATTAGTCCCCTGAGCTCACTCATCCTTGCCTCTATGCTCTCCTTTTCTTTTGTCAATTTCTTTATATCTTCAATCAAGCTAATTGCTTGACTCTCCTTGCTTGCCACTGATGTTGTCACAAGATCAAAAGATTTGGATACACTAGATAGTTTTTGCTTAGACACCTATATTTTATCCTCAATATCCTCTATAACTTTAGGACAAGATAAGCAAAATTTATATGCATTTCCTCCTTCTATAAGAGCATTTTGAATACTCTTTACACTGGCATCCAACACCATTCTATCTACTCTAATCAACCCTTTTAGAGCATCAAATCTTTTATCATTGAATTCCTTTTGAACTTTGACCTCTACAGACTTTTCAAGAGATTCAAAATGGGCATTTACAGAGTTGATCAAGTTCTTTAAATGTCTGGAGGGGGATGCTAAATAGTCCTTCTGAAAAGTGGGTATGATCTTCTCCAAGATCCCTGATGCCAGACCAACTAGCTCGTTGTCTTCTATGTGAGACTTCAGTATATCTTCTCTTGCTTTGGCTTGAGCTATAGAAGACAACTTTATCTTCTACACCAGAGATAAGGTATCAAAATTTATTGGACCTTGAATTATGTCATGATCTTCTTCAATTTGTTTGTCTCTTTCCAGAATTTCCTTCACTACTTCTGCAGTGTCTCTTGCCCAAAATGATGGTGTATCTATCTGATCCTTACCGGTACTGTCAACTGGATTGTCCTACTTGGGTTCTCCATCAACCTTTGCAATCTCTTCTTCATTTTCATTTTTCTCCTTGGCCTTTTCTGCTTCTTGGTCCCCACCTTCTTCTAATTCATGCTCTTTATTCTTCAATGAATCATCTTCAATTTGATCATCTGCTTCAACATTCATCTCTGTATCTTCTTTGCAAGATTGATCCTGAGGAGTTTGAATACCTCCTGTATCATCAGTTTCATTTGTCATCTTTTCATCTTCCTTGTTTGTTGCTTCCTCTTCTGGAATAGAGGAGTCATCTAATCCAATTTGTTGCTCATTCTTTTGCTACTTTTCATCATTTGGAACTGGTGTGTCATCAGCAGGTTCATCTAAAACTACAAAGAACTTGTTCTTGTCCAATGCTTTCCTTAGAATTTGTTCAGTTTCTTGGACAACTTTTTCTATCTCTCCAATCATCAGTTTGTTCATTCTTTTCTTACTCCTGAATTCATTTTTGACCTCTTTAAATATTTTATCTACTTCTCTATTGGAGATCACCGGGCATAGAGTGGTTAACACATGTTCCCTCAGCTCCATATCTTTTGTCTTGGTAGCTTCTTTCCTAATTTCCAAAATATCTCTCAAACCTTTTGGAACTTCTGACAAAATTTCTACCAGTGCTTGATTGAATACATTCAAGTATTTGATAGTGGCTTCTTCCAAAAGTCGTTTGTCAGCATCATTGTAAAGATCATAAAACTCAGTTATTGGTTTGAGATTACCATCAACAGTGATTGTTTTGACAATGTCTTCCATAGCAGGAGTTGGTTTTTCAACATCAGCCTCTGATTTCTACTTCTTATTTGTCATCTTGCTTCCGGAATGCTTCTCTTTAGACACTTTGACTGCTTTGGTACCTGTGGCCTTTAGCTCTTTAAGCTCATCATCTAAATCTATCTTTTCTTCATCCTCCTTTTCCAAACTACCATATGGCCTTTTTGCCATTACTTTTGTTCTTTTCTTTTCCTTACTGGATGATTTTGTTAGATCTAGGGCACACAACTGAGAGGGGGGGTGAATCAGTTAAACAAAAACTTGCTTCTACTTCAAACACTTGATTCTTCTTGTTAGTTAATAGCATTCAATTAACCATCCATGAAAGCATAATGCATAAGCACAGGAGCAAATAAACATCAACACATTAGACACCAAGATTTTGACGTGGAAAACCCAGTTAAGGGAAAAACCACGGGGTGATTAACCCAAGGATTATTCTCTGTTAGAAGAATAAGAAAAATGAATGGCACATGCCAATTAGGGCTCACTGCCCGAGCACACTGCTCACAAAGAGGCACACTGCCTACAAGAGACACACTGTCTACAAAGTGATAAGAATCACAAACTTGAACTAGAGATTGACATCTTTACCATGTCTGGATCAGTTCCATTTAAGCCCGAGATACTTCTGCTCTGCCCTTCGCTCTTTCGCTATACCACACTCATCCGCTGCTCAACACACTTTGAAATGAACTCACAAACCTTTATTTATACAAGACATTGACTTAGGAACAATCATCTAAGTCGGCAATCAACCATAAGGACATTCGCAAGATGATTAATACATCCGGTCGGCCACCACAAGAACATTCACAAGATGAACAACTTCATTTGGTCGGTTAGTCTGAACAAGAACTTCATCCGGAAGAATATCTTCAATTCCGGGCTCTACCACCAATGCGGACCAATAACATAACCTCAACATGATCCCTTCACAAGCTTGCCTGATTGACTAGGTACATCCGCACTTCCTCTACTCACTGGAATCTCTTCTCCTCTTCATCTGGAACTTCAAGAACACAGTCTGTCACCACTGTCATACTGAAGAAGGTGCTTCCGGACCTCCAAACCACGTACCAATCGAGATGACACATCACAAAGACATCCCAAACACTGTCCAATCCGCGGAATAGGACAATGTACTTCCGGATCTCACCAGACCTCTTTGCAACACTCTGTCACTCCGGAGCATCTCCCGAAATCGGTTCTGCTTGACTGATCACAACTTTTTCATATCTTCATGCGGACCTTTGAAATCTTAACTGGATCATCTCAAGACTCATATCTACAAACCCTTTAATCCACATCCTCTGATCCTCAACCTAGTGAGTACATTTGCCTTCTTCTCATCACTGTTCTTCACTGTTCCTGATTGAGACTAGTTTTCTCAATATTCTCAGCACACAGCTCATCCAAACCTTTTTACCAATGCAATATGAGTATGTTGACATCAATGACAACACTGGTTAACCTCATACTTGCAACAATCTCCCCCTTTGTCATTGATGGCAACATATGATGTGAAAAACCATCAAGACAAGAACTTTTCTTTTCTGTCACAGCTCCCCCTATCAGCAACAACTCTTCACATGTCTTCTCTTTCTTTACTGCTCCCCCTTTGATCATTAACCACTTGTTTTTCACATGTCTTCTCTCCCCCTTTGACATCAATGGAAAAGGGCTCATACTTGCACTTGTAACATATCAGAATCATACCAGTTGCTCCCCCTTAGTAGCAGCTCCCCATCATCAATCTGGATCACAAGATATGACTGTGATATCCACCAGACTGATGCACATCAGTGCATCCTAGTTCATCACCGGAGGGGCCATGACCCCTAACTTCTCCCTGAGATACTCAAAAGAGTCTTTGGGAAGAGGTTTAGTAAAAATATCTGCAAGCTGATCCTTGGAGGGCACATACTCCAATCTGACTTCACCCTTGTTCACTTGTTCTCTCAAAAAGTGAAACTTGATAGATATGTGCTTAGTCTTAGAGTGTAATACCGGGTTCTTAGAAATATTAATTGCACTTGAATTATCACAAAAATTGTGATAGGCTCCTCATATTCAACTTTAATGTCTCTTAGCATCTGCTTCATCCATAAAATCTGAGTGCAACTACCTGCTGCTGCAATGTATTCTGCTTCAGTTGTAGACAGAGATATTGCCTCTTGTTTCTTGCTTAGCCAAGAAACCAACCTTTTTCCTAAAAAGAATGCTCCTCCACTTGTACTTTTCCGGTCATCCACATCTCCTGCCCAATCTGCATCTGTGTATGCATGAAGAGAGAAATCCTGATCTCTAGAGTACCATAGACCATACTCAACCGTTCCTTTCAAGTACCTAAAAATTCTTTTGATTGCCATGACATGAGATTCTCTGGGATCAGCCTGAAATCTTGCCACAAGACCAACAGCCTGCATTATATCTGGTCTAGTCTGAGTGAGATACAATAGTCCTCCAATCATTGATATGTACTTGGTCTGATCTGTCTTAGGAGAGTCATCATCTTTGCTCAACTTACATCCGGTTGCCATAGGGGTGTTCATTGGCTTTGAATCTTCCATTCTGAATTTCCTCAACAATTCTTTTGCATATTGGGTCTGACAGATAAAGATGCCTTTCTTTGTCTGAGTAATTTGTAGACCCAAGAAGAAATTCATTTCACCAAGCATTGACATTTCAAACTCACTTTTCATTTGATTTGCAAAAGTTTTACACATGCTGTCTTTTCCTCCAAAGATGATATCATCAACAAATACTTCAACAATCAAGATGTTTTCCTTATCTATTTGGAAATATAGATTACTATCAGCAGTACCTTTGTTTAAACCAATCTGCACAAGATGTTTATCCAACCTTTCATACCATGCTCTTGGGGCTTGCTTCAAACCATACAGTGCTTTCTTCAACTTGCAGACCATATTATCATGATCAGACAATTGAAATCCATCCGGTTGTTCAATGTATACTTCTTCTTCCAAGTCACCATTTAGGAAAGCAGACTTGACATCCATCTGATATACCTTGAAGTCTTTGAAGGCAGCAAATGCAAGAAATAATCTGACTGCTTCAATTCTTGCCACCGGAGCAAAGGTCTCTTCAAAATCAATTCCTTCTATTTGAGAGTAGCCTTTGCAGAGCAATCTAGCTTTGTTTCTGATTACTTCACGAACTTCATTCAGTTTGTTCCGAAAGACCCATTTGGTTCCAATCACATTCTTGTCTCTAGGTCTGGGAACAAGATCCCAAGTATGATTTTTCTCAATTTGCATCAACTCTTCCTCCATTGCTTTGGTCCAGTTTTCATCATTGCAAGCTTCATTAACTGTCTTAGGTTCAATCTTTGAAATCAGACAGTATTCATTTGAATCTTGAGCAATTCTTCTCCTTGTTTGTACCCCTTTACTTTTGTCACCTATGATCTGATCTTCAGAGTGATTTAGAGTTACATACCTTGGAACTTTGGGAGTTTCTTGCACTACTAATTCTTGATCAGGCTCATTCAGACAAACTTCTTCTTCCTGATTTACCGGATCAGTCTAGATCTAAATTTCATAGGAGGATAGAGCTCCTTGCACCAGAGGATCATTCTGATCATCTTCATTACATTCATAGAATCTTGAGGGCTTTTCAATTCCTTCATCAACCTTCACATTTGTACTTTCTATCATCTTTCTCAATCTCTTATTGTAACACCGGTATGCTTTGCTTTGAGTGGAGTAACCCAAGAAAATTCCTTCATCACTTCTAGCATCAAACTTTCCTAAGTCTTCATCTCTTTTGATGTAACACTTGCTACCAAATACTCTGAAATATCTCATAGTGGGAGTTATACCAAACCAAAGTTCATAAGGAGTCTTACTGGTGTTGCTTCTAATTTGAACTCGGTTAAGAGTATAGACTGCAGTGCTGACAACTTCTCTCCAAAATATCTGAGGAACATTTGTTTCCATCATCATTGTCCTAGCTGCTTCCTGGATGGTCCAGTTCTTTCTCTCAACTACTCCATTCTGCTGTGGAGTCCTAGGAGTAGACAACTGTCTCTTTATACCATGCTTCTCACAAAATTCTATGAATTCACCGGATGTGAATTCACCACCTCTATCAGACCTTAGACATTTCAGTTTCAATCCGGTTTGGTTCTCTATCATAGCTTTGAAGATTTTGAACTTCTCAAGGGCTTCTGATTTCTCTCTTAGGAAGGTAACCCGCATTATCCAGGAATGGTCATCAATTAGCAACATGAAATATCTATCACCTTGTATACTCTTGATTCTTGTCGGACCACAGAGATCAGTATGTACTAATTCCAACAATCTGGTAGTGGACTGATCCTTGCTTTTGAAAGAGACTCTACTCTGTTTACCTAGCTGACATTCTTTGCATAAACTATTTGTAGGTTTCACCAATTTAGGAAGATCTCTTACAGCCTGAGTATTGCTTATCTTGATGATGTTATCAAAATTCACATGGCACATCCTTCTATGCCATAACCAACTCTGATCAACTTGAACAAACAGACAACTTTTATTAGAACCAACTAGATGGAAGATATTACCTTTTGTTTGAGTACCGGATGCAATTTCAGTTCCGGAGCTTGTAAAGATTCTACATTTTCCATTCTTGAACCGGAGATCATAGCCTTTGTCCACTAACTGACCAACACTAAGAAGATTGTGCTTCAATCCTTCAACATATAGTACATTACCTGTTTTGCTCTTTCCATCAAAAGAAATAGTTCCCCTACCTCTGATTCTACCAGCAGAATTGTCACCAAACTTTACCATTCCTCCTTCATACTTTTCCAAATCTAAGAACTTGTTCTTGTCACCAGTCATATGGTGAGAGCATCCACTGTCAATAACCCAATCATCATTTTCTTCAACTTGGGCAGCCAAAGCTCTTTCTACAACCTTATGATTGATAGATTCAGAGGGTATTGACTCTTCTTCCTTGATGGCAATAAACACCCATTCATTTCTGGATTTGCTTCCTATTTCTGATTCATCATCTGTTACTCCTTCATTGTCATCTTCTTCATGAACATAATAGCAGTTCTTTTGAAACCTTTGTCTGTTAGTATTAGACCTTGCAGATCTTTCTGGACATCTTGAAGCAAAATGAGCAATCTTATTGCAGTCGAAGCACTTAAAGGGTAGTTTTCCTTCATACTTACCAGACCCTCTTGGCAGTCTCTTTGCAATGAGGGCTTCAATTTGAGTTGTTTCTGCTTCTTCCTCTTCCATGTCTTTCCTTGCTTGATCATACCATGACAGCTTCCTTGAAGAGTTCTCTCCCGGATCAAATCTTTGTTTGCCTTTCACATAGGCACTGGCTTTGAATGCAGATTCAGTCTTGGGGGGATCATCTCCAAACTCGGTCATTTCAAATGCAACCAGTTTGCCAGCCAGTTGCTCTCTTGTGACAGTTGTATGGGCTCTGAATTCATCAATGGCAGCAACCTTGATTTTGTAGGCAGCAGGAAGGGATCTGAGAATTTTGCAAACAATTTCATTTTCATCCAGAACTCCACCAGCATTCCTGATTCCACACACTAGCTCATTCACTCTTGGCATAAAGGTAGTGATACTTTCATCATCTCTCATCTTCAATCTTTAAATTTCCCTTTCAGACTTTGCAACCTTGCACTCTTGACAAACTCATCTCCTTCATACAGAAGTTCCAGTTTAGTCTAGATCTCATATGCAGTTGGTAGGTCAATAACATTTGAGAGATCTGAGTCATTCAATGTGCTTAGAAGAGCTTCCTTGGTCCGCAGATTATTTTCAGCATCTGTGATTTCATTCAGAGTTGTCGGACCACCCTGTGGAGGAACATATGGTTTTGAGACCATGGTCAAGTATGCTTTTCCCATACACTCCAAATGGCATTTCATGCGACCTTTCCAGAGAGTGAAGTTGGTTCCATCGAACTTCGGACTATCCTTCTTGTATGACAACATCCTAGATCTCCTAGGGCACACAACTGAGAGGGGGGTGAATCAGTTGTACAAAAACTTGCTTCTACTTCAAACACTTGATTCTTCTTGTTAGTTAATAGCATTCAATTAACCATCCATGAAATCATAATGCATAAACACAGGAGCAGATAAACATCAACACATTGGACACCAAGATTTTGACATGGAAAACCCGGTTAAGGGAAAAACCACGGGGTGATTAACCCAAGGATTATTCTCTATTAGAAGAATAAGAAAAATGAATGGCACATGCCAATTAGGGCTCACTGCCCGAGCACACTGCTCACAAAAAGGCACACTGCCTACAAGAGACACACTGTCTACAAAGTGATAAGAATCACAAACTTGAACTGGAGATTGACATCTTTACCATGTCTGGATCAGTTCCATTTAAGCCCAAGATACTTCTGCTCTGCCCTTCACTCTTTCGCTATACCACACTCATCCGCTACTCAACACACTTTGAAATGAACTCACAAACCTTTATTTATACAAGACATCGACTTAGGAACAATCATCTAAGTCGGCAATCAACCATAAGGACATTCACAAGATGATTAATACACCTGGTCGGCCACCACAAGAACATTCGCAAGATGAACAACTTCATCTGGTCGGTTAGTTTGAACAAGAACTTCGTCCGGAAGAATATCTTCAATTCTGGGGTCTACCACCAATGCAGACTGACAACATAACCTCAACATGATCCAAGAACCTTCACAAGCTTGCCTGATTGACCAGGTACATCTGCACTTCCTCTACTCACTGGAATCTCTTCTCCTCTTCATCTGGAACTTCAAGAACATAGTCTGTCGCCACTGTCATACTGAAGAAGGTGCTTCCAGACCTCCAAACCATGTACCAATCGAGATGACACATCACAAAGACATCCTAAACACTCTGTCCTATCCGTAGAATAGGACAATGCACTTCCAGATCTCACCGGACCTCTTTGCAACACTCTGTCACTCCGGAGCATCTCCCGGAATTGGTTCTGCTTGACCGACCACAAGTTTTTCATATCTTCATGCAGACCTCTGAAATCTTAACTAGATCATCTCAAGACTCATATCTACAAACCCTTTAATCCGCATCCTCTGATCCTCAACCTAGTGAGTACATTTGCCTTCTTCTCATCACTGTTCTTCACTGTTCCTGATTGAGACTAATTTTCTCAATATCCTCAGCACACAGCTCATCCAAACCTTTTTACCAATGCAATATGAGTATGTTGACATCAATGACAACACTGGTTAACCTCATACTTGCAACAGATTTGTCTTCTGCTTTCTCAAGATTGGCAGGTTTTGGGAGAACAGGGGTAGCAAAAAAACTTCTTATTTTTCTAGGCTAGCTGGTGGAGACTTCCAGAGCACTTCCTTGTTTCTTATCTTGCATCTCCTTCTCAGGTTTTTCTATCATTTCTCTGTTCTGCTTCACAACTTCCTTAGTTATGCCAATGCTTTCAGCATACATTTCTACTTGCTTTTGAACTTTCCTCTTGATTTCAAGTTTTCTAAGCTCAACATGCAGTTTCAAACTGAGCTCCTTAGAAGTCCCAAATCTCTCCATAGAATCATCCTTGGGTTTGCTCAAGAGATGTTGAGCATACATATCCAAAATTTTCTCATCTACCTCATACCCCATGGGCATGATCCAGACAGTTCTGGGTTCTACTGCTTCCATTAAGCACTGATCAGTATTCACCATGAAGCAGATCTCATTCTGGTATTTTTCAACAACCGATTTAGGAATTCTTTCTCTAGAATGCATCATATTTTGAAAATTCTTGAAGTAACCCCAAATTGCAGTTTTCTATGCTTTAGAGTCACTAATGTTGTTCAAGTGCTCTCTTATTTGTATAGCAACAGGTTTATCATCTATCCAACACATGCTTTTCTTGCCAGGTAACTCATTCATGAAATAGAAGAACAAACATAAGATCAGTGTACCATATTTGAAGGTGTTCTTCTTATCCTTCTTTACCTTATTCAAATTTTCCATCAGCTAGTTCTTGGTGCAGGAGCACCCCTACAAGACAGGATATAGGTTAATTGTCCGCATGACAGGACATTAGTTTATTTTTAGTATGTTTGACTTCATGATGTAATAAGGTCCATTGGACCAATGCATATGTATTAGATCAGTCTAGGAGAATGTGCAGGTAGTTAGAGCTCGTGATCAGGTAGTATGAGCTGTCCTCTCTCCCAGCCGCTTGGAAGCTCCCAGCCGCTGGGAATCGAGTTGGTAGTACTCGTAGGATATTGTTATAAATAACTCAGATCAGTTAGGGTTTGAGATATCATAGATCATGTTAAGGAGAGTAGTAGTTGTGTTATGTTGTACTGGTGATTGAGTTCCAGAGATCAGTCCAGACATTGTGAAACATTGTTCAGGGCATTTGTGTTTCATCTGAATAAGATCTCATCAATTGCATTATCTGGTTTATCAGTTTTTATTGTTTTGATTTCTGTTTTGATTACAAGTGGATGGATTCTTTCAACCCTTCCACCGGTTGATTCTGTGAATCGGTGGAATGGTCATGTATGATAGTTTAGTTTGCATTTTAGTTTTCTGTTTATGCATTTCATTGTTTGAGAGATCAGTTGGTAGCATACTGTGAATCAACCTAGCATCCTCATGTGCTAGGGTTCAGGAAGATAAATGGTTAAGTTTTGATCTGAAGGTGATCCGGCCCGATCATCATATTTTCTTTGTGAAATTGTGCGGTTCTATGAGTTTGCATGCAGTTGAAGGATATACAGGAGTCTGCATGTGCTTTTCCAGTCGGAGTGAATCGCATCGTCATCTGTGAGTATATCGCCATCCGGATCGGGTCATGAAGTTGGCAGAAATTGTATGTTTCAAGTGCATCAGGATGATATAGGTTGGATATATACTCAGTGTGTATATCGTCGTCAGGATCATCTTTCGTGTGTACCCATCATCCGCATATCGCTATCGTATGCGGAAGTGAAAGTTCATTTTTTTGGCTAAGTACCGGAGAGGTCATCATCAGGATATTAGAAAGAGCACCGGATATTCATTATCATGCTGCAGAGGATATAAGGATCTTATATCCGGATGACATCATCATCAGGTGCATGTGACGTCATCGTCATCAGGATATTGCGAATATTACCCTATGCAAGTTTATCCTGCTGTCGCTAAGTGTTTTTGCATTCGGCGTAAGTCATTGGCATAAAGTTTGGTTAACATCATCAGGATGTTTCAATATGACCGGATAAGTCATATCCTGATGCTGTTGTTGGAGTAGTCGGATATCGGGGTGGCGTAAGCATCAAAGGAAAGGTGCTTGAAGTTGTCGTCATCAGGATATTTGGAGACAACCGGATATTTTATATCCTGCTGATGAAGGTGATGCTGAACATCATGATGTTGAAGATAGAGTTTGGCGCTAAGTGAATAGTGAACATCAGGAGGATGTTTGCGCTTGTTGAATATCATGATGCTGCTGACAGGCGAAAGGCGAAAGGCGATAAGGAAGTGAACAGTAGTCAGCCGGAGGATATTTCATGCCTCTTCGAAATATGATGATGATGAGAAGCCGATAGGATTTTAACATGTTGGTTGTGTTAGTAACTCCTCCTTCCCACTTGTAAGCTCCCGTTGCATTTACCTCTGCATCAGTTCTGCAACAACTCACACAAGTCATAATCAACATTCTCTCTTAACATTTTGTATGCAGCATATATGGCCATTCTGAAAATAGAGTTCTCCCTGCTGGAGTGATAAATTTTGTAACCAATTACCATTGAAGCAAACTTAACATCCGAATCAATAATGTCATTGATTGTCATTGCCCTTTTGTCAAACCTTGAACCAGTAGCATCTATTACTGTTTGATTCTTTACTGCTTTCAACATTGGCAGTCCATCAGATGAGTTTAACCCTGTCATAGCCTTGATGGCATCCTTGGTGATCTTGAAGGGTTTCATTAGCCATATAAATTCATCATGCATTCGGTTCAGCACATACCAAACCCACTCATCTTCATCGAAGGATGGAAACCCTATAATCTGAATGAAATGTTTATCGTGCAGTGCCTTATATTCAGGTTTAAGACTGTGAATTTCATCCCTTAGATGATTCTTGAACAAATCTACAAACCTTGAGTCCCCAAATTCATCTATGCACACATGAATATAGACCCTAATATCTTCAACATGCAATACACCATACGGAACACTTGAAAATGCACATAATGGGTCAACTTTTACTGATTTGTGTGGATGCTTCTTGAATTTGGGTAGGGGCCTTTCAATGATATCAACAATCAAAGGTGTAGCCATTGCAAAAGATTGCAAGTTCAAAGCTTTGCAGAAAAATACCTTTTTCTTCCATGGAATTAGGGTTAGCTGATGAATTCACCGGTCGCACTTCAAATCCTTGAAATCTTAGCTTAGCTACTCTTCTACTCGCTCTCTTCGAATGCAAAGTGATCAAATGATTGAATGAATGGCTTTTTATCCTCCACAAAACCTAATTTGTCATTGTGATAAATGCTCTGCCCTAATACATTTGGTTACATTGTTTTTGCATGCAATCAATCTTCAATTGCTTCGCAATCAATCACATTAGCTTCTTTTCTTCCAGAATTTTCTCCAATAGGTCTGCAATAGGCTTCTTTATCTTCATTCATCATGCCAAATTCAGGCACCCATTTACTAGCAGGGGGAATTAGATTTTCAATGCAGCTCTCCCTGAGCTAGAGCTCCTAATTCAATTCCTTGAGGAATTATCAACACCAGATTCTGGTGCGGACCCATTGTCAACATTCATTTCACCTTTCTTTACCCATGTTTTGTTCATTTCATTCTGGACCTCATTCGCATCAACTTTGCCCTTGCCTTTGTCTTGTCTCCGCTCATCTAATTTTTTGTTTACCAGACCTTTTCTGTCATCATTCCTACTTTTGCAGAATCTTGTAACATGACCGGATCAGTTACAATTGAAGCACACAACATTTCTTTGCCCATTTGATTGATTTCCTCTTGATATGTACTGATTAGCCATATGTCCAAATCTATTGCATGCAAAATAGTAGCCATTGAAAGAATTGATATTTCTTTTGTTGTTAGAGTAGGTCATCATACTTCTGCATTCATTGGATCTATGACCGTACCTTTTACAATTGAAGCATTGACCAAAGAAAGATGGACCATTTTGATTCACTCTACTTCTGCACTGAGTGGCTCTATGACCAATTTATTGCAATTGAAACAATTTTCATTGAAAGATGGATACCTTTGAGCATTAGGTTGTCTTATCGGAGGTCTTCTAGGTCTGTTTCTTTGATTCCTTGGTTTAGGATTTCTTTAACCGAATCCAGAGCTTTCACCTTTTTCATATCCCAGACCATGCTTATCATCTACCTTCTTCTGACTCTCAAGCAGTACTTCAAGTTTAGCTGAGCTTATCTTGAACTTCTCCTTGTATTCATTTGCAATTTCTAGGTCATGTCTAAGAATGACAATTTGTCTTTCAAGTTCCTCCTCATTATATCTACATTCTTGTAAATTAGATTTTAGGTGGCCAATTGTTCTATCCATTCTGTAATATTCTTCTATTCTTTCCTTTAGAGTTTGATTCAAGTCTTCTTTAGTCTTCTTTCTTTCCTCAATTTCTTTAGTTAGCCTCATCACCCCAGATTCCATCTCATGTTTTAGAACAAAAACTTCTTTTGTCAGCTTTTCACATTCCTTTGTCTTTTCTTCCAAAGCCTCATTCATGCCATTTTCTTCAGTAGAATGATCTAGCTGTTGAAGTAGCTCCTTCCTCCTTTCCATACATTTTTTTAGTTTTTTCTTTTAACATTTCAATGCAATCATCATCATCTTTAAGGTTCATTTTTAGTTCATTTATTTCTGCTTTGGATTGATCAAGATCTTCTAAAGCCAATTGAAGTTGTTCTCTGAGTGAACCCATTAAAACTCCTTCCCATATCTTCCTCAAGCTATTAGGATTCTTCCGTGGAACCTTTCTCTGATACCAATTGTTGAAATAAGGGTAGACAATTGAGAGGGGGGGTGAATCAGTTGTCTCAAAAACTTTTATCACTTGCAGCAATTTACCTTCTTTATCACTTATTAACAAATTAATGATATAACCATGAAAGAATAAATCACCAACACATGAGTAGAGACATAATCAACACACATAACACTAGGATTTTTACATGGAAACCCGATTAAGGGAAAAACCACAGTGGGGGTTAACCCACAAGAATTATACTTTGTTAAAAGTATTACAAATGGAGAAGGCACATGCCTTCAGGGCGCACTACCCAGAGCTCACTGATCCAAGAGGCTCACTGCCTACAAATATGATTACAAGAAGATTATAGATTGTTTGAACTGATGAATAGCATCTACTAATGTAGAAGTTCAGTTCTGATTAAGCACAAAATACTGATCTTACACACTTCATCCTTCTTCTGCCCTGTTTCAATCTTAGGCCATAATCTGAGCTTAGATCTTTATCTTTGCACTTCTTTTTGCCTTTTTTGCACTTACTCCATTACCACTTCCCACACAACTCAAAAGACTTGAATCCATTGGCTATATATCTATCTATATCAAGAGATTCAATCAATTGTAGTCAGCTGCAAGAAAACTTAGAACATTTATTAAGAACTCTGCTCTGTCGGCTAAATCCATACACAAACAACAATGTGGACCAAAAACTTGTGTTCTCAAATCATAAATCATGTTGGCCAACATCACTGATTATCACAAATTGTTTAACCAACACTTTTTCTTCATCCGGACCAAGATCAAATACTAGGTCGACTTGTTCTTCTTCTGACTGTACTAACTAACTGGAACCTGATACTCAGATGCTTATAACTTTTGAATCCTTTATTGCCGGAGGCTAAATTTCTAGATTTAGATAGTCTTGACAATCCTTATCACTTCCTCAGATCTGCAACACACTGTGATTTACCACTAGAGAGATTCGGACCAAGATACCGGACCCTGTCACATGCTTTGCTTCTAACTACCCAGACTTAGACAAATCTTCACTCTGACTTCTGGTATGAACAAATTATGTAATACAGATGTGTAAGATAGACTTAGTTGCCATCAATGACAACACCTATCATGTGTAGCAATGTCTCTTGCCAACACAAGGGTGAGGAGGAGAGAAGGTAGAACTAAACAACTGACTACCTATCTAAAGGTGTGACACATGTGGGCACACTTGGGACAAGTGTGAGGGCACAAGTAGAGTCCACACAAGGTGAGACCAAAAAGTAAAAATTCTCTAAATGAGATTAAGATGAAGTGTGAATAGAACCAACTAGGTAGATGTAAACTAGTTAGGTAAAATCACTTTTCACACTAATACCCCTTTAAATGATACTTATGGAGAAAGCTAAACATTAAAAAATGCAAAAATGCAAGGATGGGTCTTGGCAGTAAGGCCTAATGAGGTACCCATGTACAAAAAATCTCTCACAAATGGAGAAAAAGAGAAAACCTAGTGGGGAAAAACTCCCCTCCAAAAGAGAGAATGAGAAGAACAAATAAGTTCCTCATAAAAATATGTCCCTGAAAGATGAGGAACATGAAGAACTCTTTAATCACATAGAAGCTGTAAACTTTGTTAAAGAACAACTAGTTTCTACTGGAATCAAAGAACTCTCCAATGAATGTAGATCAGGATAAGTGAGGCACAAAACACTACACGAGTGCCCTCAATTACCCTACTCAACCATATATGCATAGATAGCAACAAGGAAAAATAATATGTGTAGTAAAAAATGCAGATAGTACTATGATCAAAGAGACACAAAACATGACACGTGTGACCCCATCGACACTACTATGTGCATGTGGTGCTCTACAAAGATACTAGAGTCTCACAAATATTGATCAACTAAATAAGGGAGAAGGTTGCCTCTATCAACAGGAATGCAAGTGTGTTCCATCTCACCAAAATGCATAGGTAACCGACTATTGCATTTTCCTAACATATAGGATCAAAAACTCGATACATAGCTCAATCCAAAGTGAAACCAAAGAAGCATTAGCATAACCATGTGATACCCCATAATGCTGACAAGGGAAATGCATTGGAAAATCAACTAAAATGTGGCACAAAGGTTTACAAAGGGATGTAGATGTAACATTAGGTCCAATATGATGTACATACAACTAAAAATATTGTGCAAGAACAAGGCACACATGCATAAGAAGACAAAGTTGTGATGGAAAATAACAAGGCCCATACACAATCCCCCATGACACTTTATAAAATAGTGCAAGTACAAAATGACACAATATGATGTGCAAGAATCCCTCCAAAGAACACAAAATTAGGTTTAACACTTTATTTTAATGTGTTTACAAATAGATGTGTTGCTATAGAGTTCTTATAATTGTCTAAAAATAGATGATTTATTTACTTTTTGTCATGATATGACCACAAGAAGACATAGTTCAAACATGCCTTACAACCATAAAAAAAAATAACAAAAAATTAAAAATTAAATCCCCCCAAAATAAATAATACTGTAAAAGACGCCCCCTTGAAAATTTGATAAGATTTGAGTATAATTTGTATAAATTAGAAGCCTAAATTAACCATTTATAACACATGGTGATTTTACAAATTTTTAGGAAAATTGGCTTTCCAATGCAGAAAACTACATGTACCATTAGATTCCTTGCATTTTTTTGATAAATTTTAAAAAAATTGCTATAGTTTAATAATGTGGGCAAAATTTATGCCCCGTTGAAAAAAGGTAAAAAAAAATTCAAATCTGACTTTCAGAGGCAAATCCAAAAAAATTAAAGTAAAATAAAGAAAGAATAATTATACCACTTCATAGTGGATAGAACCAATTTTTTGTCGACTATAAGAAGTCAAAAAACTGACATCATATGCCCAAGTTATACCAAAAATTAAAAATAGCTCCTTAGGCCAAAAAAAACCCCCTTGCACTATTGGTGCAGTGCTTGGATGGCTCCACCTACTGAGTAGGGCAGCAGTGTGGTTCCGGCCAACCATAGGTGGATGGACTAGCTGAGATACTCATCTAGGTGGCGAAACCCCTTGGGGGGTTAACGGTAAAAATGGACAGTGTTTATTTTTTCTAGTGGTTGTTGGGTGGTGTGATGGTAGAGATTCAACAACAGGTGGGATGGTGGTGACAGAAGGGGTTAAGCCTCCTTGGTTAAACAAAACTAGGGGCTAGCGGGCCATACGACCACAAGCACAAGGCTAGCGAATATCCATTGAATATACCCTTGCGCACCCATCAACACCAGGGAGTAGCAGATAAAAACTATTTTAGAAAAAAAAATGTTGTGAAATAAAAACCTCTATATGCTTCAGCGTTGTACGAAATGTTGTACTCTACATGCAAATATCCATACGACAAAAGAAAAAAACCACTATAAAACACATAAAATTGCCAGGTAAAGACCATTGGATAAAAAGAAAACCCATTAGATAAAGACTAGAGCTAAAGGATGAGTGATTCATGTGGTATGGTTATACAACAGTTGTACAACAATATGGATCCATATGGTTGTATGAATTTGTATAGTGCTACACAGTTAACCCCAAAAAAATTATGAAATTTTCCTTCACCAAACCCTATCATGCTTTATATGAATTTATAGGTTTTTGGGCCTTCTAAGCACAACCATGAGGTCAGTTTTGATCCAAAATTCACCATATGAAAGTAGGTGCCCAAATCTCCCGAATGAAGAGAAGAGGCTTGCAAATTTAAGGCAATTTGGGAAGGGATTTGCAAGGACACTTTGATACCATGTTGGAGCAGCCAAGATCAAACCATTCTACAAAATAATATTCACGATACCAATACTATCATACAAGAGTGTGTCAAAATGTATGTAGAATCCCTTGCATATAAACACAAGGGTGAGGATGAGAGAAGGTAGGATTGAATGACTGAGTACATCTCTAAAGGTATGACACATGTGGGCACACAAGTGTGAGGACACATGTAGAGTTCACATAAGGTGAGACCAAAAAGAAAAAAGTCTCTAAGTGGGCTTAAGATGAAGTATGAGTAGGACCAACTAGGTATATGTGAAATAGTTAGGTAAAACCACTTTTCACACTAACATCTTTCACTATTTATTTTGTTGTTGAGCCTTGTGGTGTTATTTTTCCTACATGTCTTGATAACCCTATTTCTATATCTATAGGTCCATTTTCTTTTAATGACACATCTTATAAGGAGCTTAGGTCTATTGATCTATTTGAACTACCTTCTTTTATACATGATGATGATGTACCTATGATGCGTCTTATGATAGTTCTTTAGGATCTCATGTTTCTTCTTTAGATATGAATTATGATACATTTTGATTTTATTGATGTTTCCTTACTTCATACTACATTACATGATGATATTGTTTATCTTGGTCAAGAGTTATTGTTTGATGACTTTGATGGTAATTGTGATGCATCTTTACATGTTAAGTCATTATTGCTAGCAAATTATAAGTACATAGGTGATGACATCCTATTGATGAGTGAATTTACACAAACTTAAGTTGATAAAGCATTACAATGGTTTGATTCATCTTGTATGATTTATAGTTCTTTTATGGTATTGACACATGCTTTTTATGATTGATGATAATGTGGACTTGTCTATGTCTTCTCATGCCAAATCTTTGTCTTCTTGTCCATTCTCTTGCCTTGATTTTTATTTCTCTCTTGCTAGTGGCATTTCCTTAGGAGATCCCATAGGATTCTCTATACATCATACATTACCTCTTATTGATGATATGTCCCCATGTGGTGATATTATAGCTCATGATTAATCTAGTTCTTTAGCCCTCACTTCTATGTATATATCTAGGGTTTATGATTCATGTGACACTAATATTACAACTAATGATGATGATGCTTTATTTTCTTTATCACATTATATTGTAAATTGAAGATTTTACTTCTCAAGTAGCAAATGCTAGTGATACACATGTTGGAAATGCTTTCATTTCTCATAATATTTTGGATCATATGAATTATAGTGCTCATATATTAGAGATCCATGGATTGACAAATTCAGTGGTCATGGAAATAGATATCGTAATAGTGCATACATGCATGCTAAGCATTTTCTCTTAATATATGATGTGTATGTTGAGGATGAGATTTTTTTAATTCTTGAAATTAGAGAAAATTTACTTGATGAAGCTTTATCATGATTTGATTCATCTCATTCTTATTACAATTCATTTATGGATCATATATAATTTTATAGCACATTTCACTTTTACTCCTCATGATTGTCTGTAGGATAATGTTAATTTTTCAACATAAAGTGGGTATCATGTGGTTCCATATATTTATCCTACTAGTCCACCTATACAACATGAGTATAAGGTTACACTAAAAAGGAATTAAAAGGTTAAGTATGACTATATTGAGTTTCATTCTTTTAACATTAGAGATTATTCTAACATAATTAAGTGAGATCTTCAACTCGTGTTTTTAATTATTTTTATTTATATGTTCATGTTGTTTTCATGTTCTTAGTTAGCATGTAGATGATGAAAATACACCTTTAGTGGTGCATGTTGACACAAGTGACTATAAAAATGTGTTGTGCAGTTCATGTCACTTCTTTCTCATGTTGTGTACATGCGTTTTATTTTACGTTTTCCCTATGGATTTAAGATGATGCAAAGTTATGAAATTTATGGAGTGGTTTGGAACCACTCTCATCATGTTGACCAAAGGAACAACATGTTTTAATTTGTGTTTTCACTTTGGCCTCTTTGATTGAGCATGTTTTTTATGCTCCCCCTTTATCATGTCTTCTAACATCTTATGTCTAGTGTGAGTGCTTATGCTTTGTTATTTGACATTTTCATTCCCATTTCACCTTCTATATTATGCCTCATGTCTTATGAATGTCTCTTACATTTTATGTTTCCCCACTTGGGGGCTTCCCCTTATGACACTTTTCTTGTTCTCCTTTCACAATGTTTCACTTATATGCTTCCATATTTATTTGTTTATATATATGAACTTGCCTTAATCTGCTCAAATGTTCAAATTTTATATGATACATGTATATTCCTCATTACTTACATCTTATTGTTGTGAAAATATGTCTCAACCTTGCAATTATATATGTTTTATTGTTGATAGGATATATATATTTCCTAGTTACACCGATAGGTGTAATATACAATGGGAGCATGGGGTGGAGTGGGATGTGTGTTAACATTTTTTTGTTAACAAAAACTATTAAATGGTTGACATACATTGAATTAATGATATATTGTAAATCTAGACAGTTCATGATTAGGTTTTAGATCTGATGGTAAATATTTTGTTGGCTTGTCTTGCCCTAGAAGGTAACCCTATTTTATGAGGGTGTTGTATTACAAATGCAGTATCGTGATGTATTCTGAGAGTCTGATAGTAGTCGTGTTGTCTCTGGATCTCTGGTGGTGATACTCCTATGAGAAGCTTTCTCTGCAAGTATATCATAATCTTTGTGATTTCTAAATAATTTATTGGGCAGATTTTAGAGTGGGGTTTTTCTCCCAAAAGGGTTTTCCCCACGTACATCACTGTGTTGTGGTATGCATGATATCTATGTTTATTTATGTTTAAGTTTCTGTAACTATTAAAGATTTGTAAAGTTTTGCATTATCCTCCTCTCAAGATTAGTGTAGGAAGTTGTTCCGCTACCTTAGCTTCCTTACAAGTGGTATTAGATCCTAATCACCTTTGGTTTCAGTTGTGGGTTGTTGGGTTTTTTGAACTAATCTAGATTTGAGTGGGAGCTTGTGCAGAAGACAATTTGTGATCTTGTTGCCAGAATTTTCAAATGGCAAGTTCATCAGGGAGAATAGAGGTGGATAATTTTTTTGGAAATAATTTTGAAATGTGGAAGCTGAAGATGGAGGATCTGTTGATAGATCAAGATCTGTGGGATGTTGTTGATGAGAAGGTTTCAAGGCCTATAGATCATAATTTGGCTGCTCAATATGATGTTATGGACCGTAAAGCCAAGGGTCTAATTAGATTATGTTTGGAAGACTCTGTTTTAATCAATTTCCATGAAGAGACCTTTGCACAGAAACTATGGAAGAAGCTTGGTGAGATGTATCAAGCCAAATATTTAGTGAAAAAGATTTTCTTGAGGAAGAAATTGTATTCCTTGAGAATGGAAGAGGTTGGACAAATTACAAACCACCTAGAAGCATTCAATATGCTAGTGGCTCAATTGGCATCAGTTGGTGTCAAAATGGATGACGAGGAGAAATATCAGATATTACTTTGTTCTTTGCCTGATTCATGGGATTCTATTGTTATGGCTATTGGGAGTACTTCTGTTAAATTGAAGACTAAAGATGTGGTGGGTTCTTTTCTTTCTGAAGAGATGAGGAGGAAGGTATCCATCAGTGTTAAGGAGACCTTAAATGTTCATGGAAGACCTAAGGAAAAAGGAAAGAAGAATGAGAAGCATGATAAATCCAAGTCTAAGGGGAGATCCAAATCTCTTGGAAAGTCCAAAGTTATTTGTTGGAACTATAGTAAAGCTGGACATATTCGTAAGGAATGCAAAGAAGAAAAGAAGAAGAAAAAGAAGAGACTTGATTCTAATTCTGAGTCTGAGAAGGAAGATGGTGATGCATTCATTGCAGCTTTGGTAACTCATGTAGGTAATGATGCATGGTTAATTGACTCAAGTGCATCTTTCCATATGATCTTTAATAGAGATTGGTAGATTCTGAATATGAAGAATTTGATGGAGGTAAGGTGTACTTGGGTGATGATTCTTATTTAAATATTGTTGGTAGTGGTAAAGTTAGAATCAGGTTTCCTGATGGTAGAATAAAAATGATTAATGGTGTGTTGTATATCCTTGGATTAGCACGAAATTTGTTATTTGTGAGTAAAATAATAGATGCAGGTGTGCAGGTAGTATTTTCTGATGCAAGGTGCAAGATTGTTAGAGGTGCTATGGTGATTGCTAGAGGTGTCAGATATGGTACATTAAATAAGCTTGATGCATTCACTATTGAGTGCAATAGTACTTCTATGAAAAGAAAGTCTATGGAAGAGGTGAGGGTTTCATCTTCAGCAGATCGTCATGGCTTTTGAGTACCCAAGGGTGCTCTTTCTTCTGAATCAATGTTACCTATAGAGAAAACTATGTTATGGCACCAGAGATTGGCCATATTGGAGAAAAGGGTCTAAGGACCTTGAAAAATAAAAACCTTGTTGAAGGGTTGTCTGATTGTAATCTTGAGTTTGGTTTTTTGTGAGCATTACATTTATGGAAAACAAAACCATGTTCAGTTTTACTCGATCTCTCATAAATCTTGTGGTATATTGGATCTTATTCATTCTAATGTGTTTGGTCCTGGAGATGTTCCTTGAATTGGAAAATCCACATATTATGTTTCATTTATTGATGACTATAGTAGGACATGGGTATATTTTCTAAAGAGTAAATCTAAAGTTTTCCATCGATTTAAATAATTTAAAGCAATGGTTGAGTTGCAAACTAGAAATAAAATAAAATGTTTGAGGATTGATAATGGTGGTGAATTTTTCTCTAATGATTTTGATAGATTTTGTAAAGATTGTGGTATTCATAGACAAAAGACAACTCTGTATTCTTCACAACAAAATGGAGTTGTAGAAAGAATGAACAAAACACTGATGGAGAAGGCTAGAAGTATGTTGAGCAGTGCTGCTCTAGAACAAAGGTTTTGGGCTGAAGTTGATGCCACTGCATGTTACCTAATTAACAGGTCTCCTACATCAACTCTTGTTGATAAAATTCCTATAGAGGCATGGTTGGGTCACAAGCCTTCATTAAGACATCTCAGATTTTTTGGTTGTGAGGCATATGCACATGTGCCAAAGGATAAGTGAACAAAGTTGGAGAACAAGACTATGAAATGTATCTTCATCGGATATAGTTATGGTGTGAAAGGATACAAGCTTTGGGATCATGTTGCACAGAAGTAATATATAGTAGAAGTGTTATTTTTAGAGAAACTAAGTCTTCTTCTATTACATTGCAGCTAGAACAAAGTAAACAGGAAGATGTGATTCAATTTCCTTGTACACCTAAGAAAGTTGAATTGACATAGACAAGAAGTCGAGGAGAGCTCATCTAGCTCTAAATCTTTAGAAGAGGAGGAAGAACCTCCAACTTGGCTTGTTCGTAGGTCTACAAGACATAGACAAACACCTGAAAGGTATTCACCTGATAATTGGAGATGTATTTTTGCTTTGAATACTAACATGGATGAACCCAGATCTATAGAAGAGGCATTAGGTATGAATGATACAGAATCCTGGAAGATTGTTATGGATGAAGAAATGACATCTTTGAAAAAGAATGATACATGGGATCTTGTACCATTGCTTGAAGGACGAAAACCTGTTGGTTGCAAATGGGTGTTCAAGGAAAATATTGGTTCAGATGTTGGTATTGAGAAGTACAAAGCAAGGTTGGTTGTGAAAGGTTACTCTCAAGTTGAGGGTGTTGATTATGGTGAGATATTTTCTCCTGTTGCAAAAATGACATCTATTAGATTTTTTGCTTTCTATTGTTGTTGCTTATGATTTAGAGGTTGAGAAAATGGATGTGAAAATTGCTTTCCTTCATGGTGACTTGGAGGAGGATATTTATATGACACAGCTAGAGCACTAAGTGGTGAAAGGTAAAGGCAATTTGGTTTGCAAATTGAAGAAATCTTTGTATGGCCTAAAACAGAGTCCTAGGATGTGGTACTAGAAATTTGATACATATGTGTTGAATTTTGGATTTGAGCATTCTAAATCAGATCATTATGTTTATTATAAAAATGATGATGATTGTTTCCTATTTGTGGCATTATATGTTGATGATATGTTATTTATTGGTAAAGGGAAAGGTATGATTTCAGAACTGAAATCTCAACTTGCTGCTAAATTTGAAATGAAAGAACTTGGTGCAACTAGACACATTTTTGGGATGAAAATTAGAAGAGATAGAGTGAACAGAAAGCTATGGCTTGGCCAAAGTAAGTATGTTAATTCAATTTTATAGAGGTTTAACACGTAGGACTGTAGACCATTGTGTTCCCTTTTTAGTTGGAACAAAGTTATCTATTTTAGATTATCCAACATCTCCATTAGAGATGGAAGAGATGAGCAGAGTGCCTTACTAGAGTGCAGTTGGAAGCTTGATGTATGCTATGGTTTGTACTAGACTAGACATTGCCTATGCAGTGGGAGTTATTTCCAGATATATGCCTAATCTTGGTAGAGTTCATTGGGATGCAGTTAAAAGAGTCTTTAGATATTTGCATGGTACCTCAAAGTAGTCCTTGTGTTGTAATAATTTGATTGAAGACAATATTTCCCTTGATATTCATGGTTATGTGGATTCAGACTAGGCAGGTGATATTGATAGTAGACGATCCACCAGTGCTTATGTGTTTACTTTATTTGCTGGTGTAATTAGTTGGATGAGTAAGCGACAGGCTATGGTTGCTTTGTCCACTACTAAAGTTGAGTATATGGTAGCTACTGATGCTTGCAAAGAAGCCATTTGGCTTAAGAGACTATGTTCAGATATTGGAATAAAACAAGGTGCAATGACAATTTATTGCGACAGTCAGAGTGTGATTTGTCTAGCGAAGAACCTGACATTTCATGCCAAGACCAAGCACATTGATGTACAATATCATTTTGTTAGAGATATGGTCAAAAATGGCATGGTGAATCTGGTTAAAGTAGAGACTTTGATGAATGTTGTTGATTCTTTAACTAAGCCCGTGAGCACAGAAAAGTTCAGATGGTGTTCAGAGACCATGGGCCTTTTGGCCCCTAGCAATTAAGAGACAATGTTTACTCCCTCCCGTTGCTCTTGCAAGGTGTTCAACAAGTGGGAGATTTGTTGGGAAAATATGTCTCAAGCTTGCAATTATATAAGGTTTATTGTTGATAGGATATATATATATATCCTAGTTACACCGATAGGTGTAATATACAATGGGAGCATGGGGTGGAGTGGGATGCGTGTTAACATTTTTTATTAACAAAAACTGTTAAATGGCTGACATACATTAAATTAATGATATATTTTAAATCTGGACCATTCATTATTAGGTTTTAGATCTAATGGTAGATATTTTGTTGGCTTGTCTTGCCCTAGAAGGTAAACCTATTTTATGAGGGTGTTGTATTATGGTTGCGGTATCGTGATGTATTTTGAGAGTCTGATAGCGATCATGTTGTCTCTAGATCTCTGGTGGTGATACTCCTGTTAGAATATTTCTTTGCAAGTATATTGTAATCTTTGTGATTTCTAAATAATATATTGGGCAACTTTTGGAGTGTGGGGTTTTTCTCGCGAAAGGGTTTTCCCCACGTAAATCACTGTGTTGTGGTATGCATGATATCTATGTTTATTTTTGTTTAAGTTTATGTAACTGTTAAAGATCTGTAAAGTTTTGCATTATCCTCCTCTCAAGATTGGTGTAGGAAGTTATTCCACGACCTTAGCTTCCTTACACTTATATGACATTATTACATACTTTATGCTTACATGATGACATTTTACATGGAATCTACCTATTCTTACATGTTTATTAGCTAGCATCTTGACTATTGTCATTTGATTAGTGTTCCTAACATTCAAGGAAACAATGGGGGTGCCTTGTCACCCCTTCTTACATGTTATTTTATGTTTACATTCTATGCAATGTTATTTTACATCTCTACTTACCTTCTCAAGTATCTCATATTATATTTACTTGTGCTTACATGATTTATATAGCTATTGCTTCTTTTTCCACACCATTGGGGGAATCATATATTTCTTTGATACATGTTCTTGCATGATTGGATTTTGATATCTTATTAATTACTTGTCATATGATGTTATCTATAACATTTATTTCATGACTATCGCACTTTACATGATCATAAGTTTTACATGTGAATTTTTCTCTTCTCCTCCAATTCCTTGCATCCTTCATATGCAAAAAATTAGAGGGAGCATATACTTTTACAAACACTCTTTAATTATTATGATCAAGAAGTAATTAGATCATGGTTACAATGGCTTCTTACTATGTTTAATATATTTTCACATGGCTTCCTTTTGCGCCTAATCAATTTTCACATACTTTCTACTATTCCTAATAGATCTTCACATGGATTCTTATTATGTCTAACAGATCTTAACATAGCTTCCTACCATGCCTAATGGATCTTCACATCGATTCTAATTGCACCTAATAGATCTTCACACGTATTCTTACTATGCCTGACAAATCTTCATATGGCTACCACTATGTCTAAAAAATCTTCATATGGCTACCATTGTTCCTAACATATATTTCTTTTAGGTTTACTTTTTGTTTGTAGACACTATTGAGTACTTGTTATTTGTGCCTATTTTAAATGAATGTCTAATGCTACTTGTTAGAACTTTTTTTGTTTTTCAAGTTTCAAGATTGAGTGTTCATTTCAAACAGAATTCATGGAATCATCATGTCACTATGCATATCATTTTTATGAGTTATTGAATAGTTAATTTCATGTTGACTGCTTGTTTCAACTTTGGCATGCATATTATAATAGTCCACATGCAAGTTAAAGTGGGGGAAACTATAAAGGAAAAAAGTACATACCTTGAATTTTCTACCCTTTATTTTGGATTCACTTTGACCATTTGTCCCAAGTGCAATGATTGTTGTGAAAAATTACATGTTTCTATGTGAAATTTGGAAAAATAAAACAAGCCACTTCATACTCCCCTAAGGTCTAGACCTAATTTATAGTTCATCCATTACTCTACCTAAGTTGAATCCATGGGCATGTGAAATGACATTGTTGATTTGTAGTTTATCCATTCATTTACTTAGATTTAATTTGTGGGTGCAAAAATCACCTTGAGTCATTTTTTCACTATTGATTTGGCACTCTTTAAAATTCAAATTTAATTGTAGGCCCAAGTCAACTCCTTTCCAACTAGTTGTTACCCATCAACTTGAGCATGAAATATTCAAAGTTGTGTAGTAGGGTGCTGTATAAGGGTCATCCCACAATAATGGGTTACATGTTTTGGCCAAACTCTACATTGAAATCAACATTTTGAACTAAATCTTCACTTTTTGACACCTATAGCTGCTAAACCGTTAGGAATTTCAAGATGATGCGAACTAGTGATTTGTGAGATTTTGTTTGTAGATCCTAACACTGATGAGCGTAGAACCGTGAAAGAGGCTATGAGTATGAAAGATGCAGGTTCCTGGAAGGAGGCCATGGAAGAAGAAATAACTTCTTTGGAAAAGAATAAAATTGGGACTTGGTGCCTTTGCCTAATGGACAGAAACCTGTTGGATGCAAATGGGTGTTCAAAAAGAAATTTGGTGTAGATGGTAGTGTTGAGAAGTATAAGGCCAGATTGGTTGTGAAGGGGTGTTCTCAAGTGGAGGGAATTGATTATGGTGAGATTTTCTCTCCCGTTGCAAAACTGATATCTATTCGGTTCTTGTTATCTCTTGTAGCAACTTATGACTTAGAAGTGGAACAAATGGATGTGAAGACAACTTTCCTAAATGGTGATTTGGAGGAAGAAATCTACATGTCACAGCTAGAGCACTACATGGTAAAAGGTAAAGAAAATATGGTTTGCAAGTTAAAGAAGTCTTTGTATGGTTTGAAATAGTCTCCTAGGATGTGGTACCAAAAGTTTGATGCCTTTGTGTTGAGTATTGGATTTTTGAGATCGAAATCAGATCATTATGTTTATTTCAAATTTGACAATGATCACATTCTCATTATAGCATTGTATGTTGATAATATGTTACTAATTGGGAATGGTAAAAGTTTGATTTCTGATTTAAAGTCTTAGTTGTCAGCATAGTTTGAAATAAAAAATTTAGGGGCGGCTAGGTACATTCTAGGGATGGAGATCAGAAGAGACAGAGCAAACAAAAAACTTTGGTTAGGCCAGAGTAAGTATGTTAACACCGTGTTGGAGAGATTCAGTATGGTGGATTGCAGACTATTGACTATTCCTGTTACGATGGGGACAAAGTTATCTGATGATGATTGTCCAAAGTCTCCTTCTGAGATGGAGGATATGAGTAGAGTACCTTATGCTAGTGTAGTTGGCAGCTTGATGTACGCTATGGTCTGTACAAGACTAGACATTTCCCAAGCAATGGGAGTCCTTAGTCAGTTTATGGCTAATCTTGGATGGGTACACTGGGATGCAGTGAAGAGAGTGTTCAGATATTTGAGGGGTACTTCTAAGTATTCCTTATGTTATCATGGTTATCCTACAGGACCTCAGCATTTTGTGAGTATTTGTGGATTTGTGGATTCTGATTGGGCAGGTGACATTGACAACAGGAGATCCACTAGTGCCTACGTGTTCACTATGTTTGGTGGAGCTATTAGTTGGATGAGTAAGCAACAACCTGTGGGTGCTTTGTCCATGACAGAATTAGAGTACGTGGCAAAAACTCGTGCTTGTAAGGAAGCCATTTGGCTTAAGAGGTTGTGTTTAGACATTGGTTTTGATGCAGGACCTATTACTATCTGTTGTGATAGTTAGAGTGCGATTTGCTTAGTAAAGAATCCTACTTTCCATGCTAGAACAAAGCACATTGATGTTCAGTATCATTTTGTTCATGATATGGTAGAAGATGGGAAGGTGATACTGGAAAAGGTTGACACTTTGAAGAATGTTGTAGGTGCATTGACTAAACCTGTGGGCACAGAAAATTTTAGATGGCGTTCGGAGTCTATGTGCCTCTTGGCCCCTAGCAGTTAAATCTCATCATTCTATTGGCTCTTGCAAGGTGTTTGACAAGTGGGAGAATGTTGGGAATTAAGGTGTCTCAACCTTGTAATTCCTAGCATTGATTATTTGATTATTTATTTATTTATTTGCCTACGATGTAATTTATATTGCACATCCTGTTTTGTCATTTAGTGTGAAGTGGCATGGTGAGTTGTCACTCAACTTGTAAGGTGACTATGATGGTCAACTCATCCCATGTGGTTATAGGCATCCCATTTGAGGTGGCACTAATATGCCATGTGTCGACATCTTGTGGTATTATAGAGGAGTTATTTTGTATGACAGAATCTATGACGCGTAATAGCGAAGTATAGAGATTCCTATGACAAGTGAAGACAAGTGTTGGAGAGCATCTTTACATGTGGAGAAGCCATCTTTGGGCACCCAAGTTGGGTTATGACATGTTGTAAGATGAATATGCTATTTTTTAGTCTTGTATGACAGATTCTCTTACAACATTAAGTATTGTTATGTTGCAAATTTTTATGATAGTTGTAAGATGCGTAAGAGCATCTGTCATTGCCTATTTTTATCCTGGAGTGCTCCATTCTTGGGAAGTCAAATCTGCCATATATGACAAATGTAAATGAGATGTATGCATGTTGGACAAGTGTCCTTGGGTGTGAGAAATGGGCCATGTGGCCAAGATGGATGCCCATCTTTAGAAGCTTCCTATTTATGCCTTGTAACTCTATATAATGAGGTGTTTTGGAGTAGTATTTGCATAGTGTTTGTACAGATACTGTTATGCTACCAGAATTACTCCAAAAATGATATTTACAGACTCCTAGAAGAACTTGCATTGCAAGTGTGTTGTAAACAAGCTTGTTTTGATAATACATTGTGCATGTTTTAGAGTGTGGAGTTTTTTACCTGAAAAGGTTTTCCCCACGTATATCTTGTGGCTCTCTTGCATTCTTGTGTTGTGTTTGCTGCTGTAATCTCCATTATATATGTTTAACATCACTATAATTGTAAGGATTTAAAAGAATTTGCATACTATTCCCCTCATTAGGTTGGTGTAGGAAGTGTGTTTCGTGACCTTGCTTCCTTTCATGGATTATATCTTAAAGTTCTAGATATAGTTAGGAGATCCCCCTAAAAGGAACCAAGATTGGCCCAACATCCAAAGACATAGAAGCCCGAGGTATTCTAGATGTAGCCTCATAGGAGAAACACCCTCAATAGGATAGTGCAACAAATGAATCATTAGAGAAGAAGACACCCAAAAAGAGAATCAAGTGAAAGAGGAGGCAAAAACTTGGAAGGAACCTACCCTTGGACCACTAGATTCTCAAAGTTAGAAACCTAAGGTGATGAAATAGGGGAATGAGAGTCAACTAGAATCTACTGAGGTTGAGGACCTACCCTTTTCCACCAAGAACCCTCCATGGATCCCTTACTTTTTGTGAGTAAGCCTTCTCCAAATGACTATATGAAATTTTATGCAAGATCCATATTTAAAGGCAATCCATTCATAATCAAATTGCTACTTCCAAACATGATCCCTAATCTTGATCCAAGTCTCCCTTAGCAAAACCCCAACAAGTCCATCTCAATGAGCAAACAAGCCAAGGTGCGATGTGACCACTATAATGTATCCTAAGATATGGAAACAAGATACCCCAATGAGTTATTGATAGTCAACAAGTTGGGTGAATTCTAAAATTGTAGGCAAGATTTGTAGACTAACCCAAACTAGAATCACTTAGAATATTTCAAAAGCAAGGTTAAACTTAGGATACCAAGGCTTCAAACTGGGGATCTTTTCTACAATACCATGGACCTCTCTCAAGAATAAACTCCCAATCTACCTCAACATTGCATGCTACAATGAAAAACCCTATGCATAAGGATAAACTACTAAATTCAAAGAGAAAACAGGCTCCCAATACTTAGAAATCTAAACAAAAAGATCAACAAGGCCTAGCTAGAAACTATGAAATGTATATATACTCCCAAAATTAGTATAACATTCATATTCCTCCTAAACATCTAACCCCAACTCATGCATAGGAATATGATTAGATTTAGGCACCAAGCTTAGAACCCTAGATCTAGAAAATGCTATAGAAAGATAAGTTACATTACTCTTAGCCTCCTTACTGCTAACACTTGAAATATCAACAAGAGGATGAGTGTCGAGAAAGGTGTCATAAACCTTGCATCCTAATGTTTGATTTATTTAATTATTATTTATATTTATTTATTATTGTCGGCCACATGGAAAAAGAGACATCCCATTTTGAGATGACATCTTTGGCCATGTATTGGATATCTCACATGGTGTATGTAAGAGGTTGTAATAGCACCTTATGACATTATAAGATGTAAGAGATTATTATGAAGAAATCTATGATGTGTAAGAGCATGTAAGAAGGGAGTTACATTGTTGACTTGAATTATTGACCAAATTATGAAATGTAAGGTCCCCCCTGATCCTGGTTGGCACAAGGTTAACTTTGATGTATCTTCTAAAGGAAATCTAGGACAAGCAGGAAGGGGTGGGATCCTTAAAGATTCAAGAGGTAAATTCTATGGTGTGTTCGTGGAAAATCTTGGTCATGAAACCAACAACTATGTTGAAGCATCAGCTACTCTGTAAGGCATAAAAATGGCTAAAGATAAAGGTATATCTAAGTTATTTTTAGAAGGGGACTCCAATAACATAGTAGATATGATCAATTCTAAAACTACTTCTCACTAGTCCTATCCAGACATTATTGAAGAGATTAAATATCTTTTAAATGAGTTTGAGGAGACTAAGGTTAGGCATATTTATTGTGAAGGTGATTCTATTGTTAGCTCCTTAGTCACCTTTAGCCATAATGTTGAAGGGTTATTAGTTTGGAATGATGTTAATTCCATGCCAAGAAATATCAAATTCATTCATACCGATGAAGCTCCACCTAATTATTAGTTCCCAATATCTTACTGTCCTCTGAGAGATTGTCAGTATTAAGAATTATCTCAAAGGAATTAAGCAATGAGAAGGTTAGGAGGAGGAATTGCATTTTGTTGGAAAACCCTATCAATTGTAGATAAAGTAGTCTCAGCTGGAAAATTTCACAGAGGTTGATCAATATGGGGGGAGATCTTATTTGTACCGAGCCTTCTAACTGTGACACAATCAAGAACAATAGGGAGGTTTGGGAGATCCTCACCAAGGAAACATTGTATAGTATTTTGAGGTTATGAATAGCCATGACTCTAGCCTTTCTAAGGAATTCACTTTGTCTTGGAAGGTGGGGATGATCAACATTAGAGGGATGAAGTTGAAGTCTCTGAGGAACTGATTGCTATAGCTATGGGGCTTAGTTTAGAAGGGGAAAGGCTACCCAAAAATTGAAAGGGCACAACCATGTGGTGATGGAGAGATTCATATAACCTGGAGAAACCATCAATAGACTACAAAATAGATTCAATAGAGATGAGTTGCCAGGGTGTGGAAAGAGGTGGCGGAGGCTATTATGTGGTTCATTACACTAGAGGGAAGATATAAAAGGTTCTATTCTTATATCTTCCCCATGTTAAATCTTCTTCTTCTTCTTCTTCATCTTCTTCTTCTTCTTCCTCTTCTTCTTCTTCTTCCTCTTCCTCTTCTTCTTCCTCTTCCTCTTCCTCTTCCTCTTCTTCTTTGTCTTCTTCTTCCTCTTCGTCTTCTTTGTCCTCTTCTTCTTCGTCTTCTTCGTCCTCTTCTTCTTCATCTTCTTCATCCCCATTCTTCTTCGTCCTCTTCTTCTTCATCTTCTTCATTCTCTTCTTCTTCGTCCTCTTCTTCTTCTTCATCCTCTTCTTCTTCGTCCTCTTCTTCCTCTTCGTCCTCTTCCTCCTCTTCCTCGTCCTCGTCTTCATTGTTGTCCTCGTCATCATCCTCATCTTCGTCCTCATCCTCATCCTCATCCTTGTCCTCATCTTCATCCTCTTCTTTGTCCTCTTTTTCGTCCTCTTCTTCGTCGTCCTCATCTTCTTTGTCCTCATCTTATTCATCCTCGTCTTCTTTGTCCTCGTCTTCTTTGTCCTCCTCATCTTCTTCGTCCTCATCTTCTTCATCCTCATCTTCTTCATCCTCGTCTTCTTCTTCTTCCTCTTCTTCTTCTTCCTCTTCCTCTTTTTCCTTTTTGTCTTCGTCATCTTCTTCTTCCTCGTCATACTCTTCATCTTCTTCTTCGTCTTCTTCGTCCTCTTCTTCTTCATCTTCTTCGTCCCCATTCTTCTTCGTCATCTTCTTCTTCTTCTTCTTCATATTCTTCTTCCTCTTCATCTTCTTCGTCCTCTTCTTCTTCATCTTCTTCGTCCTCTTCTTCTTCATCTTCTTCATCCTCTTCTTCTTGGTCTTCTTCGTCCTCTTCTTCTTCTTTGTCCTCTTCTTCTTCTTCATCCTCTTCTTCGTCATCCTCGTCTTCTTTGTCCCCATCTTCTTCGTCCTCGTCTTCTTCATCTTCTTTACTGTAATAGCTTCAATGTGTCCTTGAGAAACCCTTTAAACATATTGAATAGTTTCACCAAAATGAGAGAGATATGTGCTTCACAATAGAAAAGGGTAGAAACCCTAATTCTGTAATAAATCACTCAATTCTACTCCAATTCCTCTAAAATATGTACTGTAGCAGCTCCAATATATCCTTGAAAAACCCTTTAAAGATATTGAAAAGATTCATCAAAATGAGAGAGATATACACTTCCCAAAATGACCTCAAAAATTGAAAACAAAATCACCTTATATTTCTTGCCTTCACGGTGCCAAGATCATGCTCTAATACCACTTGTAATGAAACAACTTGTAAAAGCTAAATATAATAGTAAATATGTTGAAAATACTTTATAATAATATTCCACTTTGAGGGGGCAACCTCCTAATCCACTTTGAGGGGGATAACTCCAATAGTCTTCAATAAGAACACAATACTCAATATGATGATAATAGCTAACCTTTACCTCCTATATATACCATACTTATGCCATGGATGCCACCCAGTCTGACCTAACTACCTATATAAGACTATATTAATGATTATATAACTTAAATAAGAGTTAAGGTAGCCACAAGCTGACTACTCATAACCATATACACACTATAGGATTAGGAGTGTAGCACCTCATGGCCACTACAAGGTGTGCCATGCTCGTGAGATTTGAACCTCGGTTTGTGATGTGAAACTTCTCATTCCCCACCACTAAATTCAAATGCACTGGGAACATTTGCCTTACAATTATTATCAATGTAGAACTATTCCAAATATAACCAATTGAAAAAGACAAATTATATCTCTTTTGTTATTGACAAATCTTTTGAAATATACAAATATCTTATAAGTCACCTTTGTCTAACAATTTATATAAAAATATATTATAAGTCACCTTTGTTTAACAACTTGTACAAATATAGCACTAACATAAATACAACCTTCCAACCATTAATACTATATATATACTATTTTGAACTTTTCACTCTCTAACATTTGTTTCCACTAAAAGCTTTCAAAAGCATTTTTCATTTAATTTTTTAATTATTATAGATCTTGACCCTTACTCATTTCAATCCTTAATTTATAAAATAAAACCTCTTCTTTACAATACTCTATTTTTTTAAGAGCTTCTTTTTATACCTTCCATGTTAATGGATTATCTTATTGATTAAGAGACCCAACTAAAGATATAGAAGATTTGCACTAAGTTCCCATATTAAATAAATCGTATTGTGAAAAAAGATTGTCCTTAAGTTTATATTAAATTATCTAAGAAATCGTATTCTTTGCTAAAGAGAAGTCAAAGTTCTTAAATGCTTTGTGGCCCGCATAATTCCTACTTTGAAAAAACAAGTTTAAAAAATGACTAACCTTTGAAAACCATGGAAGGTATTTGTAAACCCAATTAAATAATGTCATTACAATTAAATAACTCAAAGTCACTCTAAAATAGTAAATCACCATAATGCATTTAAATAACTACCTAATCTAGAGATGAACATTAATTTTATACTCTGAAATCCTCTCCCAACTAAGTATGATTGAGTGCGTAATTTTTTTTTGGTTGGGGATCTTTTACATTTAAATAACTAGAAATTGTACCTTTGTGTGCAATGGGTACACCGAGGAGTTGTGGAAGTTCAATTTCCATGTCCTTAAGTGAATGATATTGTCTTGTATCCCTAGGATATATGTAATTTTTTTTTAGTGTCGTGAACCATTTTGCATAATCTTAATGGATCTCTAGATCCTTGTGTTTTTCTTAGTAGGTACTTAAAATGTGTGAGCTTTCATGTTTGGTGTGTAGTCTCTATTTGCATGCATCCTCTTTCTATATTCTTGTTCATGCATCGCACCTTAGTTTCACTTGCATCTCTCTATCCCTCTGTCTCTACCTCCCCTTCTTTCTTCCTCTATGTCTTGTTTTGATGTCATTATAGAAACACAATGCTAGCTCAACACACAAAGTGACTATGATAGGACACATTCAAACAACATACCTAAGCAATTGGTCCTACCTAAAGGAGAGAGAGAGAGAGGCAAGGGAACTAATCATGTAATAGTTGGAGATAAATAGGATTCCTATACCTTGATTTTTGGCCTATAGACATTTATGATCATAAATTTGTAGGTTCCTTAAGGTCTACCTAATTTGTATTAAAAGGCCATCAAAACTATGGTTTCTTGTTACAAAGTTTGAATTAATCTTGTAGTCAACAATATTTTTGTAACTATGCAAGTATGTAACTTATATAATTAAGTTTTTCTCTTAAATTCTTTATTTATATAAATTTATATTTAACTGTTTATATACAACCTTTTTGGATGCTCATTTAATAGTTAAAAACTTTGAACTTGTGGGTGGAGAATTCAATGGAAACTTCTCTAGGATTTCATCTCTCATGTGATATCAAAGGGACCATTTTAAATATTAAAGCCATATGTTTTTTATATTTGAAGAGACATTTCCTAAAAATATAACATAGTGACAAAGCATGAAAGAAAGAGATATAACATATATGTTTTTAAATAAATCTATATACATTTGAAAAGAGGGTATTTGAATCTGACGTATTTGAATATTTATACGAATAGTCTATTACCAGAGAGAGAGAGTTTAAAACAAAGAAAATATCGTGGGCAAATTAACTATAGGGTTGATGATATTAAAGTTTTATTGATAGAGATAGATAGATAGATAGAGAGATAATCTAAAAAAAAGAAAAGATCATGGGCAAATTAACTATGGGGGTTGATGATATTAGACCTCCATTTGGTGTGTATCTTACAATCATTGAGATTCATGTGAGACATCTTTTTAGGTTATGTTTGCCAAATATGATGGATTTTGACCACATTAATGCTAATAGATGATGAAATACATCCATCTTTTGGGAATAGGAAGTAGACTTTGATGGATGAAGTAGATTCAATAGAAGGAAGAGATAAATGCCACTCTTTAGAAAACATACTTGATTTTCATATTTTTGGTCCATTGGCGTATCAAGAGATATGTATTGGAAGAAGTATTATCTATTTATGAAATACACAATGTGCACATACTACAAATTACTGATATCAAAGCAAATAATCAACAAGCAATGGCCATGAAAGTAGATCCAACATGTTGAACATGTTCGTGAGAGAAATGTGCTTTGACCCTCACTCCACCTATCTTATTGTTGATCCATAAAGCATATGGCATGATACACTTAACAAAATTTTCTATGGACATTTGGTAGCTTTTGATTCTTGGTGTGCAATTGCATTTGATAGTCTCATGCTTGTTTTGCATAAAGCCACATGCAATATTGCCTTTCACTTGTTGATATATATTTTGTAAGGTATTTTTTGTGTACCAGTGCTTTGTTTCCCTGTGACAAAGAGTTTGTGGTGTTGGTACATAGGGAAGTGTTTGATAAAATGTCTTTCAGAAAAATTTAGTGGCACTAGTTAGATGCACATTCACAATGTAGAAACCTTTTAATTACATAAAATACAATTACTTCTCTTGATTCAAAGCCTTCTTTTCTCAAAATGGTCTTCATTTTTTATTAAAATCTATATTTTTATTATATATACATTTATATAATTTTAATTATTAAATATTATTTAACTATGATATAATACAATATAATTGTATATTTAAATATTTTTTAATGCAACTATATTTATTTCATACATAAAATCTATACTATAATTATATTTTTTAATATATTATATTTTAAACAATATAAATTATTAAATATAAATATAATATAATAATATATAACAAGATGCATTTTATTATTATATTATAATTTAAATAATAATATAATATAATTATAATTTTAAATTTATATATAAAATAAATATATAATTTATTACAAATTCAAATATAAAAGATAGATGTTATATCCCTTGGTGTCTCAAGAGACATGGTTTTCCCTCTTCTTGGATTTTTACATCTATGGAAGTCGGTGCAATGGGTATGCAAAGGAGTTGTGGAAGTTCAATTGTCATGTCTTTAAGTAAATGATGAATGTCTTGTATCCCTATGGTATATGTAATTTTTTTCAAGTGTCGTGAATCAATTTGCATAATCTTAATGGATTTCTAGATCCATTTGTTTTGCTTAGTAGGTACTTTAAATGTGTGAGATTTCATGTCTGGTGTGTAGTCTCTATTTTTATGCATCTCCTTTCTAGATTCTTGTTCATGCACTATACCTAGCTTCATTTGCATCTCTTTATTTCTCTCATCTCCCTCTCTCTTTCCCTCTATCTCTATCTCCCCTTCTTTCTTCCTCTATGTTATGTTCTAATGTCATTATAGAAAGCTCATTGTGAGTATCTCAAATTTTTTGATCTCACACTATACCCTTAAAAAATTAACAATTAAATTAATGAAAAATATCCATACTGGTTTGAGAATCTATGCCAAGCACTATCACTCCATTGTAGGTTACTCTAATAATGGTTGTCTGCAACCAAAATATTTTATGCAAGATCAATTTCCAGCACAGGATATTTCCTTCTCGGTTGTTACTATTGTTCTTTACCGTTTTCTTCTCTATTGAATATTGTCTCTAACAGAAACTTTTCTTTATAATAGTCAACATGAGATTGATAACTACAAATGGCAGACATATAGGGACAGACCCACCATTTTCAAATCAATGTATAGTGATCCATGCATAAGGGTATGACCATATTATATATTGCCATCAGGAGAGATGTGTTTGGTTATGGAACTGCATACTGTTCCTGCACCCATATTTCCCAGTGAGTTTTTTTTTTACAATTTCATAATTTGAGTAGTCCAAACTCCAAACCACCAAAAAAATGTTTTTAAAACAAATACATCATGAAAAACATAAGAAATGTTTTTAAGAACAGAATAAGAAGAATGAGAAAAATGTTTACATCATAAAACCCTACAAATGGAAAGTTCTTAAAAACATTTGATTAAAACACCCCATTTGATTAAAGAAATTGTGACCATCAAGAAATCCTAATAAAACATCCCTAAATTTACTCTATAAATTAGGTTTTGTTCCATTATAAGCTTTATTACCTGATACAAGCACATAAAACATTTTGTTTTAAAGATTGTACAACTCTCCAATTCTCTTGCATACTCCTTAAACCTATATTACACTTTCTAAGACACATAAATTGTCAGTAATAGTCCATTACTATTAAATTTCTTATGCAACACCAAGGAATTGAATGATTAGAATACCCTCTTTTAGAGGTTCTATAATAAGAGACTTAAAACTAAGTCAAAGAAGGAAATTTAATGTCATAGCAACCAAAAGGAATCTCTTAGACATAGTTTAAATCTCTCATACCCCACAGGCCCTATCTCCACCATATGTGGGATGTGTTTGAGTAAACTCAAAATTGCTCTACTCATTTAGTTTCTAGCAAGGACATTTCAATTGTTATTGAATTAGTTAGACATGTTCAACCATATTCAAACCCTTTGGATATATCTTTCCCTATCATGTTGAGTTCTAAGTCATGTTTAAGTCCTTTAGTTACATATTCCTTTATATTTAACAAGAAACAACTTCTACAATTTGACTTATGTGTCATTTTTTTAAATATGAATCTTCATGGTCTATTTAGTTCAATGTTGCCAATGTATACCTATCTATATAAATGACCTTTCAAATAAATAAAGAAACATAATTTTAAAGTACTTATTCAAAATAACCCCTCAAATGACAACCATTAGAAATTCATGTGACTTCTCTCAATCCTAAAAGATAGGGCTAAGATAAACAAACTTAGTCTCACATAAAGCCTTGTGAAAAGATCAACTATCTACTCCTTTATCCTACAATGTGTGTGTGTGTGTGTGTGTGTGTGTGAGAGAGAGAGAGAGAGAGAGAGAGAGAGAGAGAGAGTTGTATTAAATAAGTCAAAAATTATAAGACTGCATCTTTTCTCATTCAAACAACCATGGATTTAAATTTCCTATTGAATAAATGCTCTCGCTAAATATATTAGCCTTTAGTTTACAAAACAAAAAACAAATATAAAAACATAAATTTGACTTTTACGAAGTAATAATGGATAATTTATAAATAATTTATTTATTTTATAGAACTAAAAATATATAATTATTAATACTATAAGATTTTAAAATTTCAATCATATTTGTACATTGTATATTTAAAAATGAAACCTTACAACTTCAAATACAATATTATAAAATAATATTATATACCATATCAAATTGAATATTATAAAATTGTATATTCAGATTAAACATATTATATATTTAATATTTATATTTTAATTATATTTTATATATATATATATATTGTATATTTAAAAATGAAACCTTACAACTTCAAGTACAATATTATCAATTAATATTATATACCATATCAAATTGAATATTTTAAAATTGTATATTCAGATTAAACATATTTAATATTTAATATTTATATTTATTTATAATTTAATTATATTTTATAGAACTAAAAATATATAATTATTAATACTATAAGATTTTAAAATTTCAATTATATTTGGAAGACTAATTGTTGTGAGAGATACAAACTCGTTCCATCATTCCAAACAAGGACAATGTTCTTGCAAAGATTACTAGTGATGTATAGTGAAACAATCTGTAAACATAGGCTTGCACATTAACACATTGTAAAGGCATGCCCATAGACCCTAAACAAAAGAAAATGTGAAGCAAAAGAAGCAATGCATTGCATAGAAAGTCTCCATGATGTCAATTTGAAACCTATTAAAAGGCTCTACCCAAAAAAAAGACAAACTTAAATGTCTTTAGAGAGGCGTGTAGTTGCACTATAATGGAGGGTTTACATTATATTAGCAAGCACTTAAGAAAAGCATGAAACATGAAATAGGATTATGTGTAGAATAATGAAGAGAATGTAGCATATTTACTGACAGACATGGCATCAAGCTATTTTAGGGTGAGTCTCCCAATGCACATTAAATGTCCTTTGTAGAGGTTTTGAAAACAAGCATGTACCTCGAGATACCTAGGTAGATCATTTTCTTTTCTACACTGCTAACCATTTAACAAAGATTGACCTTAGTTATTTACCATCTTTGATACATTGGGTTGCTAAATCCTGGTTTCCAATAAAAATTAACACGTGTAACATTGTGGCCCAACTACCTCCCAAGTGTTGTTCTGCATGGATTCCTATCAGTCACCAATGTTAAAGGATACCAATGACTAACATCTAGCTTAGATAAGAGATCTTAGTGATCATGAAAAAACAAAACAACATGACTGTTATCTACCAAAGAGCTTGAGATTCCATAATTCAGATGGGAATAGTCTTAAGCTTGCCTCTGCCAGAACATTACTAAGTTAATGTCTTTGTCAAGGAGAATTTGTTAGGATTTCAAAATTTGAATTTGAGCTATGAGCTCAGGGATCAAAAACTACCCTACACTTATCAGGATGCTTTGAGTTTAAATTATTTCTATGGAGATTCTCTTATTTAAGTGGGTATGCACTTGTTGCCTAAGCCTAGACAAACCTAGTGAGCCAGGTATTGCAGCTAATAGCAATAGGAATTGCTCAAATATTACCCTTTGAATGAAAGTTCAATAATTCACCTTTACGTACCTGGTAAGAGGTTTTGCCCTACCCAATTTAAAATGTTATTTCCTCTACAACTCCATTGACTATCAATTTTTTATGATTAAAATAGACATTGTTTAGTTTACCCTTTTATTTTATCATTTCTGGTATCTGCAAAGATAGATCATAAAAAAATTCTGATCCATCTTTTGCATTTCATCAACCATCTACAGGGATACCAAATTAGCAAAAATTGTATATAAACCATAGACAAGGATATAAGGAAAAAATCTTAATCTTAGTAACATAAATCAAAATTTGGTTGTGTTGGACGTAATGTTACAATTACAAAGGAAACAACTTCAAAAATCTTATTTTGGGTTTTAAATATTATCATATTTCTATGAATTTTTTTTTTGACTATATATATATATTAACTCATTCAGATTTACTCTTACAGATGCCCGCCATCAATACATTGAAAGAGATCACGGTATTTCTGGCAGGAAATCCAACTGAAATCATCACAATATTCATTGTAGACTATGTCAAATCTCCCAAAGGCCTAACCAAAGTCTTCACTGTAGTTGGACTGATGAAATACTAGTTTCCAGTCTCAAGAATGCCCCAAAATGGTGAATACTGGCCCACTGTAAATGACATGGTTGCCAAAAACCTGCGCTTGATTGTGTTCACCTCTTAATCATCTAAAGAGGCCTCTGATTGCAACAAAATATGTGAGCTTAAACCATTATTAATGCAACAAAATGTAATACTCTGATTGCTGGAAAACAAGAAAAACAACGATAGATCTGGAGAAAGAAAACTTATGAGGTTTGCTCAAATATGGTAAAACTGCAATGACTGCTTTAGAATTCGAAAGCATTTTTCTTGTTTCGAGCTCTGTCTGCCATTTTTTATGGCCACAAGCTTGGGCATACTCAGCAAAAAGAATAGTAGTGGATTCCGGTTCTATGTAACTACGGTTTTTAAATGCATGAGTATAAACGAACGGGAAAAATAAATTGGATGAACAAAACCTAACGACAAAGACCTGGAAAATGGACAAGGGAAAAATGGTGACCGACGAAAAAATTGAATGGCTGAAAAAATTGAACGGCCAACAAGCTTTCAATCGTCTTGCATCCTTCTGTAGGACTTTCAACTATTGATTTTCAAAGTCAGCCCTCTCTCTCACAAAGGGAACGCCTTCGGCATAAAAATATTTTCAAATAAATAAAAAATAATTAATTAATAGATTTTATATTATTATTTTTATCAATAAATTACTATCTGGGGACTCTTTCTTTTATATTATATGTAAAATAAAATATTACATTTTAGTTTATGGGTTATAGAGAAAACCCAGAATACTTAGGTCTAACAAGGACGTGTTACAAAAGCTTTGATTATGCTTTCCATAGTAGACTTCTAGATATCTTATCATAACAATATATCAACTTGAATAGTAACTATGTGTAGAATAGAGGAGACTATACATCATTTTCATCTTCATCACATAACATAAAATGTAGCCATAATTTTTTATCAGAGGGGACTAGACCAAGCACCTTCTTGAGAAATTCAAAACCCATTGCAACCTTCCTTTGACACCCAACTTATTTGAGTGGTAGACTAGTAGAGGTGAAGGGTCTCCAAGGCCCGATGATGACCCCATTGTTCACCAAAAGTTTGTTGTCCGAAGGGGGGAGACCTGCACCCTATACTATTGATTGGAGAATGTTCTTGAGACCTCCCAAGAGTTGCTTGAAAATTAACCTCTTTGTCATTACTTTGACATCTTTATTTTCCTCTAGTTCCAAAAGGGCAACCACAAACATTAAGGAGATATCCGAATTTACACTATGCCAATAATTTGTCAACAAGAATTTGTCCCCCAATACCCATTGGATTGCATGAAGAACAATGGCACTACAAGTCTTGAAGACAATTTTTAATCTTGTATCTGAGATGGCCCCAATAAATGCCATTTACCTATTACAACAGAGCAAATAAATTGAAGAGTCCACTGAAGAAAGAAAAGTGATGAAATGAAAGGCAGATGGTGGATTATCTATGTATGCAGAAGGAAGAGGGCTCATCATTGTTAATACTAATCTCATCCCATTTCATAGCCTTCACATGAGATACATTAAAGATTTTAGCATGAGCAACTCATAAATGAATTATTGTAAGAGTGTTGTTCCTTTGCAATCTCTTCATTGCTTTCTTTTTGTAATTGCATTTATTCAATATAAAAAAAAGAGTGTTGCTATGAGGCATAAAGATTAATGATGTCGAAGGGATCCTTTATCAACATCTTACGAGGTTTGAAATTTATTTTAAAAGGGTTACAATTCTATATTACAACTTGTCAAGGCATATTCACTTATAGATACTACAAAATTCACTAAGGCATTTGTTTCATCATTAATTTCCTTGTAGAAATGTCGTATGGAGAAAATTTATAAGAATTCCAAAAGGGGCCAAATGTGTTGAAGGAGATTATTAATTTTCTAGTTTGGAGATTTTATTTTAAGAACTACATTCACAATGATGAGAGAATATTCACCTTCTATTTCTAATTTTCTTCATTTGGTCACTATACAAATCTGAAGACTTGGAAAGAGCACCTAAATTTTTGCTTTGTTATTCCTGCCTTCCATGAGTTTCTCGGAAGCTACCCCTATGCAATTACCAATTTCATCTCTAATAATACATCCAACACTAGATGTGCTAGGATTTCCTTTAGAAGCTTCGTCAAAGTTTAACTTAAACCATATGTTGGGTGGAGGAGTCCATTTGATCTCATTTTTAATCTTAAATAATTTAAACCTATTATTCCCATTAATGGGATAATTAATTTTATATTATTATGTTATAAATTAAATTATAATTAATTAACTAATATTGTGGAGAATCCAAAAAAAGGGGAGAAAACCAAGCAAATGGAGTCCTTAGAGGAATTGATATACTCGAGTCACTAGTAAAGGTCAATATCACTATTGTAGGAATTGCAAATAATTGGTAGGCATGTAAGTCAATAGCCTCTCACCCAAAATAAGCTTGTTTTTAATAAATATGTATGTCACTATAAGCTTCTTATTAAAAAAGAGTATAGGATAAACTATTCGAGATTCTAGTTATTCTTTACAATTCTTTGGTAATTTTGAGGAGAGATTTCAATGCAATCCTAAGCAATACAAACAAAAGAGGTGGAGCTGGAAAAATAATGCAATCACAAGATCATTTTTTTGAATTTGTATACAAGGGCGGACTAGTAGATATAATTCCAAAGAACAAAAAATACACATGGACAAACGTAATACTAGGCTTCAATAACATTGTTGAAAGATTAAATAGATATTTGAGTAGCAATAATAACTGGCTGCAGGCCCTATTTCAATTAAAATTTTGATTCTTCTCATTTTAGGCTTAGATCATTACCCTCTTCAAATCCTTATCTCAAAAGATTACCATCCAAAAAGGAGCCCTTTTAAGTTTGAAAACATGTGGATGAGAGATCTCACATTCCTTCCCTTAGATGAAGATTGGTGGAAGTATTCATCTCTCTACAAAGGCTTGAAGATGTTTCTATCACACAAAAATCAATGCTCACTAAAATGGAACCTCAATAGTGGAACAAGAGCCATTTTAAGAATATATTCCTAGAAAAAGAAAGAGTAGAGGTTGAATGAGGGCCTCTTAATGAAGAAACATTAGAAAGAGGAATGGATCAGGAGGCATACAAAAAAAAGAAAGAGCTTCTTATACAACATGTATAACTTTTATCAATAGAAGAAATCTTTTGGAGAGAAATCTAAGGAGTACTAGTTGAATGATGGTGATAAGAACATGAAGTAATTTCATAACTCTACTAGAGCAAGAAAGAGCATCAATAGAATTTCCTCCATGAGAATTCACAATGGTAGTACTCTCGATGATCCAAATGAAATTAATTTAAAAGAAGAAAACTATTTCAAAGAACTTCTCAATAATATAGAAGGATCAGATTTATGGACTCAAAATATATTATTAAATAACATCCCAAGGCTGATAACTAAGGATCAAAATAAAATTCTCACAAACCTATTCAGAGAAGAGGAAATCAAATCAATAGTCTTATAGCTTCCCCCAAACAAATCACCATCCCTAAATGGATTTCCTACTAGCTTCTTCAACAAATGTTGGGGATTTTTAGGAAAAAACATTTGGGAAGCTACAGAAGAATCAAGACAACACAAAAGAATGTTGAAAGATTTGAACAACACCTTTATTGCCCTAATTCCAAAAAAGTAATTAATTTGCTCTTTTGATGATTATTGGCGCATTTCATTATGCAATACAGTATAGAAGATAATAGCAAAAGCAATGGCCAATAGATTGAAATTAGTACTCCCAAGCATAAAGAACAAAGTAGTTTTGTACCCAATAGATCCATTATGGATAGAAACATAATTAGTCATGAATCCCTTCACTCAATTTTTACTAGGAAGATAAGAGGTATGATTGTCAAATTAGACATAAGAAAATATTATGAAAGAGTTGATTGGATATTTTTATGAGAATTATAGAGAAGTTTGGGTTCTACAAACATTGGATTGGTTGGGTTTATAGTTGCATTTCTAGCCCAAGATTCTTAGTAATTGTAAATGGTAATCCATCTAGATTATTTGAATTCCCCAAGAGGACTGAGAGAAGGCACTAGTAGAAATATGGCAAATAAATGACCAGGTGACTAAAACTTTTAGTCACGTGACCAAAATTTTAGTCACGTTCACATGACCAAAAATTTTTGTAACACAGCTATAAATGACTAATTTGGTCATCGGGCAAAAAACACAACTAAATAATTGGTCAGACAAATAAAAATGACTAAATAAATGACTATTACTCTATTCTTTTTTCTTTCTAGTTTGATCATAATCCATGAATTTAAAGACAATACAAGGCAAGGCAATAAATGTCTGCTTAGACCAAAGGAATAAAGGGAGAGAAAGGATTGAACAAAGGGTTAAGAAGAAAAAAGACAAATCATACAATAGGAAATATACAAAAAAATTAAAAATAAGACAAGAAAATAGACAAACTGGATGGATACAAATAAAATAAAGACAAAATTATTAATTATAAAACTTTTAAATATACTATAATATTGATAAATTATTTAATTTTGCAAGTCTAGTATTAGTTATTCTTTTAGTTATTCTCATCTTTCATGGTTAGCACACCTCTAGAGTTCCTCTCTCTATAATCTTAGAAGATTGTGTTTGCAACTTGCTTTGGTTGTAGGAAATAATTAAGTACAATGACAAATTAAGTCCAATGTTAAATTATGATTGGCTAGATATGTCCACATAGGTGGGATTTTCTTGTTAAGAATGATAGGTTTCTCTGGGGACACGTTTCTTATATTCAAATAACTTTCAATTTAACTGGCTAAACTATGCCATGGTATTGTTGTAAAACTTTCTTCTTGTGTAAGGTCAATTTCATAGGTAAATGTAGCTATGACATTGTTATAAAATTTTCTTCTTGTGTAAGGTTTATAATTTTATTTCATGACAGGTACATCAACCATACTTTGAGAGGTTGACTTTGTTTACAAGTCTAACTTATTGGTTCCTTGCAAACATGGTGTAGCATGTGTCTACAATCAATTTGATAATTGACATTTAAACTTGAATGTTAAGCTAGGGATATTGATTTCATTAAGGAGAATTGATTTTTTAAAAGAATAACTAGATTCCCTTGATAGAATTGTTTGTCAACATTAACAACAATTATAATGATTTTTCTTTCTCTTTGAGTCACTTTAATAAAACATGCATTTCTTTAATAATAGATCTATTATTCACATACTCCATTATTAACCATACATATAAACAAAAGAAATAAAGTAACATAAAATCTTGGAGCATAACATTCTAATTTAAACTTCAAGAGAAATTGGGTCAATATTATCTTTGTTTATACCACCAAACTATAGAGCATAATTCCTACCTATTTGACCCTTTTGTTCACAGGGTTTTGAGATTTATCAAAGACTCCATTGCAGACACTAAGATAAATATTGCATGTGTTCATCTATTTATTTTTCTTGTTGTGGCATTGTGCTAGCGAATGGACCTTGTGCATAGTTTCTATATGACGTTCATGAGATGGGGTATTTCTTAAGCCTTGGTCATCTATTAGTTATAAACCAAAAATAATATAGGGAGAGTCTTTTTTTTTGGACTTAAACGAAAAAAAAAGAAAATATTTTATGGCGAGATTCTCATTCTGATGGGAGGGAGGGAAAAAGGCTCACGTTATGGATTTGGGTAGAAGGAAGGAGAGCGAGGGTTTTTGGCAAGTAGAAAGGAGGGCACGCAGGGAGCTAAAAAGGGTAGAGGCGCAGCTGTGGAGTGGATTTTTCCATCCGCTGCATATTGCACTACATGTAAGTTCTAATTCCTTCTCAACAAATCTCTTTTGTGCATATCTCGTAATCATTTATGCCCATTAGATGACATCGCTTTCAGGCATCTTGCCAAATAGTTACTTGCCTTGTCTATGTTACACATTTTCGCATTTTCTTGAAGGATTCTAAAGTTTTTAATCTAACCCATTGTGCACATATCCTGGAATCATTACATTCCATGAGATGACTTCTCTTTGAGGCATTCTGGCAAACAGCTCGTGTGCCCTCTCTTTACTTCCATATTTTGGGGATATATAAACCAGTTAAATAAAACTTTATGGGCTATTCTTTAGCAATTAGTTTCCAAATTTTCCTAAGTAACTTCTCTGAATTTACATTTATACATCTAATTGCATGCAATGGAAATATTTACCAACTATTCCATGCCTATTACAAATCATTACTTGAACTTTTTTGAGTTCGATATAAGAAATGAGAACAAGACTTCTGGGTAAAAGCCATGTATAGAAGAAGGTGTTCATATGGTTGTTGTATACAATGGAAAGACTTACCAACTATTATATGCCTATTAAAAATAATTACTTGAAGTTTCCAGAGTTCAATATAAGAAATGAGAACAAGATTTATGGGTAAAAAATGTGTATAGATTAAGAATGCAATCATCTGGCTTTTATCTAGAAATCTTGCTTGTCCTCATTTTTTATGTACTATAATAGCATCAAATCTCTGAACTTTAGAAATATTTTAAATATAAAGCAATGGAAACAAGTTCATACATCCGGTTGGCATATACCTACTTCCAGCAAAAGTTGCAAAAATGATAGTGATCACATTTCCCTCAGAATATCCTTCATTCACAATCAATTGTGCTCCATACCAAATAGAAAATACGTGGCTACATAATGAGACTAGAAGAGTAAAACCTAGTGTAGCACTAGTGGATATGCCTTGTTGAACAACAACCTTGTAAGCACTCTTGAGTGACTTGTCATATTCTGCTACAGATTTTATTTCCCCAGTAAAAGATGCCACCTAAATAAATAGCAAACTATGGACCATGTTTCTTAAGTAGTATGTGAGTGTTTAACCAAATACTTTTTACATTAAGGAGATTCAAGAGCACTTCTCTTTTTGTGGTTAAGTAAAGTTAAGCACTTACCACCTTGTTATATGCATTCATGTATAAGGATTTTCATAAATACTACAAAACTAAATCTAAAAGAATGCCCATTTATACTTACTGTTTTGATTGCACTGGTTGGCTGCTCCACAATATTGCCTACTTCTGTATAAGCTAATTGCCCTATGCATGACAATTTTGAGGTCACAACAATCATTAAACCACTGGCCATAAGAAATAGTGGGACTATTGACAAAAGCACAAGTGTAAGCTTCTATCCTTGAATAAAATTCCTCTATCCTTCATGTTTCAATGCATGTCCATACCCTATACGAGGGATGCCCATTTTGGCACAGGCCATGAGGATGTGGGAGTGGATGTGAAGTCTAGCATTACACCTACCAATCGTATTTGCTAGAAAGTTTTTAAATCCTTTTCAAAAGATACATTTTGTAAATATCTTGCAATTATTACATTCCATGAGAGGATGTCGCTCTGAGGTATTCGGCCAAAGAGTTACGTGCCTTGTCTATGCTTCCATCGTTGCTCAGGTAGAGAGGATGCTGAAAAAGGTCTAGGAATTTGGTTTTACGCCTACCAATGGCATTTGTTTAAAAGTTTCTAAAGACGTTTCATCAAATCCATTTTTGTGCATAACCTGCAATCATTGCAATCCATGAGAAACATCTCTTTGAGGCATTCTGTAAAATAGGGTGCATGCCTTCTCTGTGTTGCCTTTTGGCACGGGCATGGAGGATGCTGCTAAAGGTTTTGGGAGTTAGGGTTTACACCTGCTAGTTGCATTTTCTTATAAGTTCTAAAGCCTTTATAACTAATCCACTTTGTGCCTATCTTGCGACCATTTCAGTCCAAGAGCCCACTTTTCTTTTAGGCATTTTGTGAAATAGTTCACGTGTCTTGTCTGTGCTCCAAAGTTTCATAAATGTCTACCAGAGCATCTCCAACTGAAATATTTGACAAAAATTCCCCTGTTTCGAAGCTCCCATTTTGGCGTAGGCAGCGAGGTTACTGGCAAAGGTTTAGGAATTTGGCTTTATGCTTGCCAAAGGGCATTTGCTTAAAAGTTTCTAAAGCCTTTTAACATATCCATTTTGTACAGATCAGGCAATTATTGCATTTGCTTATGAGTTTCTAAAGCATCTCCATTTTTTGCATGTATTGTAATCGTTGTAGTCCACAAGGATAGATCTTTGAGGCAGTCTATTAAATAGTTATCATGCCTTGTCTATATGCTCACATTTTACATACATGTCTACCAGAGATTTTTTTTCCAACTATTATCTGACAAAATTTCCCATTCCATTATGCTTTGATGGATGTCCATAACTTGTCCCAAAGTGTTGCCTATTTTAGCATAGGCAGGGAGGATGCCGGAATAGGATATCAAATTTGGCTAAACTCCTACCTTACATTCCATCTGGCTATACATAACTTTGACTCTGTAAGTGAATATTAACCTAGAGGAAGAAGTTTGACTTTACCTTTTTGTCAAGGTCTGAGAAACTGCTGAGGATGGTGAGAAGTTGAGACTTTGAGAAGTAATTGATTAGAAAATGCATTTTAATGATTCTACAAATGATGGTTTGAAGTGATAAAACCTCCAATACATGCATATGTTAGAAAAACACTTAAATTAGGTTGCGATTTTGATAAATTGTCAAACCATTTTTTATTGAGTTTGTTCTGTTATTGATTCTCTGATTCCGGTGATTCTGAACTAGAACCTTCTACACTAAAATGTTTAATATTAGAGTTCTCAGACTTTTAAATTCTCTAGTTGAAGAGACTGTACATATAAATCACCTGTCAAACAAGTTTCTTGTTTCCTTGGTAGGATCAAATTGCATTACCTTGTTCTTTGATTTATTTTTCAAGCTGATTGAAGTTTCTTTTCTAAGGCATACTCCTTCATACCACATATTTTATAGCTGGACACCATATCCAAGTGAATCAACCTCCATCATGTAGTTGCCCTAAATAAGGTAAGTTTGTATGGTAGTTTCAATGTGTATTCGATATCTATCTGCCATTAATTTTCATGAAAAATTTCCTACCATGAAAATCACTGACACAAAAGGCTTTCACTGTGTGCTTGACTTATTAAGGTGGATAGGCTATATGGTTGGAAGGCTCATCCAAATGCTCCTATAAGAATGGCCTTTGAGCAACAGTCAAAGGATGTTCAAAATGAGTTTGAACACCGGCTCACTCAAGTTTGGCTTTGTACAAGCTTCATTTTTCTAATGGGATCTAGAACATACAATCATAGAATGAAAAAGTCTATCTCTCAAAGTAGGGTTCGAAGATTGGAAATATTTTATCAGGCTTTCACATTGTTCTTCAGTTTGAATAATTTTTTGCAATGACTACATCTTATTATAGAGCTCAAAGAACAAGGACTGAATTCTGAGTTGTATTTTAGAAATAAAGAAGTGAAGAAATATGTTAGTATTGTGCCAACTAGCGCAATCAAGTATGACTTGAGCTTTTCCAATTTATCAAAATTTACGCAACTTAGCAATGAAGAAAAGTTCAATGTCAAGTTTAATGGTTATTTTTCAAGTGTGTGTGCACACTACTACATAGGCTTCAAGGACTGGGTAGGATGATCATGATCCAGACATTAGGGGACTAGGATTTCTATCACATAAGCATTGTAGCTTCTTATAATTTCTTTTTTTCTGTGTTCAATTCCATATTTAGTTGAGGTTACAATATACTAGATAGAATTTTTTTCAGATTTTTGGTTGTTCGGTTGTATTTAACATTTATTGATTGTTGGTTTTAGTAGAGAAGGTGTGCCAAATCTCCTTATGTTACTTGTGCAATTAACACAAAAAATGATGGAGGAAAAGCTTATGTACATCAGCAAAGTTTAGGTAAGGTTCATCCTAATTATAACCTCTTGAGACTTTGCTAAGATGAATGTATTAGTTTATTCATTGTCAATAATACTGTTGGAAGCATAGCTAATGTATTGCTAGCATTTGATTGTTTGTGGCATTAGATGTTTGCAGTAGTTTCTCTGCATGACTTTATGTTGGATGGATGTGGGTTTATTTCTTCCTTGTATAATTTCACATGTAAATGTTTATGTAATGTCACTTTAGCTAAGAAATCTTCTTGGCCATACGAGAGGTGTAGATTGAGTTGAGTTGCAAATCTAATGTTCTAGCTTCCTCCAAGAACCTATTCGGTGTCCTTTTAGGGGTTTAGCCAAATTTGTACCAATCAGGCAAAGATTTTAGGTAGTGGAACTACATTTTGATGAAGCACTTGAAACTCAAATGTACCATTTTGTGTACCCTTCATCAATACACCTAAGTCAAACAAACTGTTGCATTCTACAATCTGTCAGAAATTGATTACCTGCTTCATCAAGGTCAGCTAGTTTAACTTTACACCTTCACTTTGCAAATACTTATAAGGCTGTATCAATAATCTCATTTTGTGTCTTCCAACAAAGATTGCAATCCACCAAACCACATCATGTTATGGATGGCAGGATTAAAGCATAGAAGGTCTGTTCTGCCTTACATGGGTTTTTAATTAGAAATACAGCTTGACCCCCGTTATCTGGTAGTATGCTTTTAAAGCTTAAACTCTAAAAAAGAGGAAAGGTAATTAAGATGGATCCTACATGAAAATCCCCGAGTCAACAAACATTGCTTCAGCTCTTGTTATGTGCAGCATTCACCCTCCATTAAGTCCACTTGAATTCCTAAGCAAGATACAATGTTGTTGTCATATATAAGAAACTTATTTAACATAATCACTTAAGATAAAAAATAATATGAATAACGCTGTACAACTTCCACCTTGCTAGTGCCAGACCTCTGTATGTTGAGTAATACTACAAGAAAAGTAATTGATGCCATGAGGATTGCATATTGACTAAGTTCAGCTACCTGCCTGTCATAGCTGACATTGTACATGAGACAATTGCATCAGTGAGCTTTGATGAATTTTGAAATCTTGAGTCTTTCTTTCTTTCTTCTACTATGGTAATACAATTAAATCTTCCACATTGTTTATTGTAGCAAATAATGCAGTCATTCTTAAGTCACATTGTCAGACAAAATATTTGATTGTCTTTAGTATGCAAATCCAAAACTTTAAGACTGGCACACACCTGTAGATATCTAGCACAATTTTCCATTGCCTTGTTTAAGTACATGAAACCCACAATCTCTTTCTATCACAAAACCTTCTATTTTTATTTCCTTGAGTACAAAAGAAATGTGCAAAGAGCATTACCAGTCCAGGTCTAGAAGCTGAGCTGGATGGTCTATAGGTCTCCCTTCCTTTGAATCAACAGTCTGAAAATCATGGTTCAATTTCCAATCAAAGAGGCATTTTTTCTATTAATCCCCATACGTTTTGATTGCTACTTCATTTTGCATACACATCTTTTATGACTATCACAATCTCATCAGACAAAAATTAGTTTTCAATTAATTTTTTATGGATCTGCACACTCCATTCCAACACTTCAAGATTGGGATCAGCTCATAGGGTGTAGACAAGCCTGATTAGTGCCTCATTATTATTGTCAAATTCCCATCATGGTTGCTCAGGAGTTAGCCCACACAAGCACACCTGAGAATGCCATTGGAGCCTCATCAAAGCTTAGCTTGAACATCCCGAATGGTGGGAGAACCTGTTTGAAAACTTTCCTATTAAATCTTAGGAGGACAAGACATATTATAGTGAATACCTTATGTTCAATAATTTTGTGAGTTCGCGTACAATTACACAACTATAGTACATGTCATGAGCTATACATCATTACTCAATGAGTTTTGGGGATGGGAGATGGGGGTGTTGGGAATTAAGGTGTCTCAACCTTGGCAATTCCTTGCATTATTAATGTTTGTATTTATTATTTAATTGCCTATGTTGTAAATATTTGCAAATTCCATATTGTCATATTGTGGGATGTGGCACAGTGAGGTGTCAATCCTACATGGAATATGACAACTTGTAATTTTGTCCTCAAATGAGGAGATAGGCATCCCACTTTGTGGTAGGAACATTTTGCCATGTGTCAACATCTTCCATGTTGTGTAAGGGAATATTGACCGAAATGGTTATGACGGATTCCTATGACAGAATCTATGACATGTAAGAGTCAGAAATAGAAGTTTGTAAGATAGGTGAGGACATGTGTCATGAAGCATATTTGAATAAGGCATATTTGGGTACCCCAAGGTGGACTATGACATGTTGTAAGAGAATATGCTATTTATAGCATGCCTATGATAGATTCTCTTATAGCTGTAAGTTGTAACGGCTATGACAGATTCTATGATGGTCGTAAGTGTCGTAAGAGCATCTGTCATAGCCCATTTTGGAAAGAGGAAACCTCTTTGGGATGGGAGCTATGGAAAAGTGTTAGGCACATTCTACAATGTTGACCAAGTGTCCTTAGGCATAGGTTTTGGTCCATGAAGCCAAGTTGGACACCCATCCCAAGATAGGACCTATTTTGCCTTGTATATTCTATATAAACAGGTGCTTAGAGATGGAGTTTGTATCACAGGTTTATAGGTACTGTTGTGCTGCTGGATTGACTCCAGACATGAGTGTCGAAGACCATTGAAGCTTGCATTTAAAGTGTATTGTAAACATTCTTTCAGATTTGTTAATACATTGTGCAGGTTTCTGAGTGTGGGGTTTTTCACCCGATAAGGGTTTTCCCCACCGTAAATCTTTGTCTCTCTTCTTATGTCTACTTTTTGGTTCTTGTGTATTACTTTAATATCTCTGTTAGATGTGATATGTTGCTATAGTGATAAGGATTAAATTGAATTTACATTGCCCTCTCCTCATTAGATTAGTGTAGGAAGCATTTTCCGCACACCTAGCTTCCTTTCAGTTGGTATTAGAGCCTGGCCAGTTTTGGTCTTTGCTGTTGGGTAGGGGTTTTTTGAGCTGATCTTAAGTTGAGTGGGAGTCTATGTAGAGTATTCTGATTTCTATTGCAAAAAGGAGATGGCAAGCACATCCGGAAGATTTGAAGTGGAGAAATTCAATGGCACTAATTTTGAGCTGTGGAAGCTCAAGATGGAAGACTTGCTTGTTGACTGAGACCTTTGGGAAAGTGTTAATGGAACTAAACCAGCTGCAATGTCACAAGATGAGTGGGATCTCAAGGATCGGAAGGCTAAGGGTCTCATAAGACTTAGTCTTACTGATTCTATTCTATTAAATGTCCATGAGGAGACTACTGCAAAACTACTTTGGAAGAAGTTGGGAGATGTATATCAAGCTAAATCCCTAGTTAATAAACTTTTTCTAAGATAGAAGTTGTATTCTATCCGAATGGAGGATGGAGGATCTATCGCTAAACATATGAATACCTTTAACATGTTGGTTGCACAATTGACATCTATTGGTGTGAAGATGGAGGAGGAGGATCGGTGTATGACCCTGCTGTGTTCTTTGCTAGACTCGTGGGATCACCTTGTCATGGCTATCGAAAGCACCACATCCACATTCAAAATGGATGAAGTGGTTTCTTCACTTTTATCCGAAGAGATGCAGAGAAAGTCTTCTGATGCAGCCAAAGAGGCTCTTGCGGTGCATGGAAGACCCAAGGAGAAAGGGAAAAAGAAGGACAAGAAAGTTGAAAAGGGTAGATCCAAATCTCATGGGAGATCCAAATCTCATGGGAGATCCAAATCTCCTAGAAAGTCCAAGGCTATCTATTGGAACTATGGTAAATCTAGGCATTTCCAAAAGGAGTACAAAGAGGAGAAGAAGAAGAAGAAGAAGAAAGCTCCTGACTTTCTCCTCATCCTGATGATGGATCATTGTGCATGATCCGAAACGTTGATGCAAAAACATACACAGTTTAATCCAGAAACATCTCTTATATAAGAAGAAAGCTCCTGATTTAGATTACGACAAATCACAAGATGATGGTGATGCTTTCATCGCAGCCCTGGCAACCCATGCATCTAATGATGTGTGGCTAATCGACTCTGGTGCATCATTCCACATGACCTCGCATCGAGACTGGTTCACTAAGTATGAGGAGTTCGATGGTGGAAAGGTGTATATGGGTGACGACTCTCATCTGAAGATTGTTGGTCATGGAAGAGTCTCTATCCAAGTCCCTAATGGTTGAGTGAAGGGGACCTCTGGGGTATGCATATCCCAGGCTTAGCATGAAACTTGCTTTCTGTAAGTAGTTTGAATGATGTAGGTGTGCAGGTTGTCTTTTCGAAAGAAGGATGCAAGATGACTAGAGGAGCTATGGTGCTTGCTAAGGGTACTAGGAGAGGTACTCTGTTTTAGCTGGAGGCATGCATTTCATAATGCAATAGCTCTTTTGACTCAAGGAAGAGGGCAGAAGTCACTTCATCCCCACCATTTGAATGAGCAGTTAAGAGATCTGTTGTTTCTAGTTCTGATGTTTGTAATCATGCCTTGGAAGTTAAACTTCCTGCTGAAAAGACAATGTTATGACATAAGAGATTTGGCCACATTGGTGAGAAGGGTCTGCATACCCTGAAAAATAAAAACCTCATTGAGGGGTTAGATGATTGTAATCTTGAGTTTGACTTTTGCAAACATTGCATATATGGGAAACAAAATCGTGTTCAGTTTTATTGAAGTTCTCACAAGTCTTCTGGTGTGTTGGACCTTGTTCATTCTGATGTGTTTGGTCCTGTTAATGTTCCTTCGTTATCAAAATCTATATAGTTTGTATCTTTTATAGATGATTATAGTAGAAGGACATGGATTTATTTTCTCAGAAGCAAATCTGAAGTCTATAGCAAGTTTAAGGAGTTTAAGGCCTTTGCTGAAAATCAGACTAGTAAAAAGATTAAATGTTTGAGAACTGACAATGGTGGTGAGTTTTGTTCTACAGAATTCGATAAATATTGCAAGGAGCTTGGGATTGAAAGACGTAAGACAACTCCATACACCCCACAACAAGATGGAGTTGCAGAGAGGATGAACATGACACTGATGGAGAAGGCTAGGAGTATGCTTAGTGGAGCTAGCCTAGAACAAAAGTTTTGGGCTGAAGCTGTTGCCACTGCTTGCTATCTTGTTAATAGATCTCCTACATTATCTCTTGTTGGAAAGACACCCATGGAGGTGTGGCCTGGTAGAAAGCCTTCAATAAGGCATCTTCATGTTTTAGGTTGTGAGGCATATGCACATGTGCCTAGGGAGAGCGGTCAAAGTTGGAGAACAAGGCTGTTAAGTGTATCTTCATTGGCTATGGTGTCGATGTGAAAGGATACAAGCTTTGGGACCCCGTGGCTGAAAAAGTATTGTATAGAAGAAGTGTCATCTTTAGAGAGCTTACACCTTCTTCCATTGTTTTACATCCAAAAGAAAAAGAAAAGAAAGAGGATGTTGTTCAGTTTCCTACTACCCCTAAGAAGACTGAATAGAAAGACAATGTTGGACCTGATGATGAGGAGAGCTCTAGCAGCTCTGAAAGCTTAGATGAAGAAGCTGAACCTCAACCTCAGCTCTTGAGGAGGTCTACACGGATAAGAAAGCAACCTGAAAGGTTTGGTTTTACATTGCTTGATTCTAGGTGTGCTTATGCTTTGGTTACTAACAGTGATGAACCTAGAACTGTATTAGAGGCTATGGACATGAAAGATGTAGGTTCCTAGAAGGAGGCCATGGAGGATGAAATGGCTTCTTTGGAAAAGAATCAAACTTGGGACTTGGTGCCTTTGCCTCCTGGATGAAAACTTGTTAGATGCAAATGGGTGTTCAAGAAGAAATTTGGTGCAGATGGCAGTGTTGAGAAGTATAAGGCCATATTGGTTGCGAAGGGGTATTCACAAGTGGAGGGTATAGATTATGGTGAGATCTTCTCTCCCATTGCAAAGATGACATCCATTTGATTCCTATTGTCTCTCGTAGTAGCTTATGACTTGGAGGTAGAATAGATGGATGTGAAGACAACTTTCCTTCATCATGATTTGGAGGAAGAAATCTACATGTCACAGCCAGAGCATTACATGGTGAAAGGTAAAGAAAATTTGGTTTACAAACTTAAGAATTCTTTGTATAGTTTGAAGCAATCCCCTAGGAGATGGTACTTGAAGTTTGATGCCTTTATGTTGTCAATTAGATTTGTGAGATCGAAATCATATCACTGTGTGTATTATAAGTTTGATGGTGATCGTATTCTCATTGTTGCACTGTATGTTGATGATATGTTGCTCATTGGGAAGGGTAAGAATATGATTTCATATTTTAAATCTTAGTTGTTAGCACAGTTTGAAATGAAAGATTTAGGGGCAGCTAGGTACATTCTAGGAATGGAAATCAGAAGAAACAGAACCAATAGAAAACTTTGGTTAAGCCAGAGTAAGTATGTGAAGACCGTGTTGGACAGGTTTAGCATGGCAGATTGTAGACCATTGTGTGTTCTCGTTTCTTTGGGGACAAAGTTGTCTGCTGAGGATTGTCCAAAATCTCCTAGTGAGGTGGAGGACATGAGCAGAGTACCTTATGCGAGTGTTGTTGGTAGTTTGATGTATGCTATGGTTTGTACAAGACCGGACATTGCCCAAGCAGTGGGAGTCCTTAGTCGATTTATGGCTAATCTTGGATGGGTTCATTGGGATGCTGTTAAGCGAGTGTTCAGATATTTGAGGGGTACTTCTGAGTATTCCATTTGCTATCATGGTAATGTTTCAGGACCTCTACATTTCGTTGAAATTTATGGATTTGTGGATTCAGATTGGGCAGGTGACATTGACAGCAGGAGATCCACTAGTGCTATGTGTGTACATTGTTTGGTGGTGTTATTAGTTGGATGAGTAAGCGACAACTTGTTGCTTTGTCCACGACAGAAGCTGAGTATATGGCAGCAACTCATGCTTGTAAGGAAGCCATTTGGATTAAGAGATTATGTTCAGATATTGGTGTTGATGTAGGTTAGATCACGATCAGTTGTGACAGTCAGAGTGCAATTTGCCTTGCAAAGAATCCAACTTTCCATTCTAGAACAAAGCACATTGATGTTCAGTTTCACTTCATGCGAGACATGGTTGAGGATGGAAAGGTAAATTTGGAGAAGGTAGATACTTTGAAGAATGTTGTAGATGCATTGACGAAACCAGTGGGCACAGAGAAGTTTAGATTGTGTTCAGAGTCTATGGGCCTCTTGGCCTATAGCAGTTAAATCCTATTCTTCCTATTGGCTCTTACAAGGTGTTCGACAAGTGGGAGAATGTTGGGAATTAAGGTGTCTCAACCTTGGTAATTCCTTACATTATTAATGTTTGTATTTATTATTTAATTGCCTAGGTTGTAAATATTTAGAAATTCCATATTGTCATATTGTGGGATGTGGCACGGTGATGTGTCAATCCTACATAGAATATGACAACTTGTAATTTTGTCCTCACATAAGGAGATAGGCATCCCACTTTGTGGTAGGAGCATTTTGCCATGTGTCAGCATCTTCCATGTTGTGTAAGGGAATATTGACCGAAACGGTTATGATGGATTCCTATGACAGAAACTATGACATGTAAGAGTCAGAAATAGAAGTGTTTAAGATAGGTGAGGACATGTGTCGTGAAGCATCTTTGAATAAGGCATATTTGGGTGCCCCAAGGTGGACTATGACATATTGTAAGAGAATATTCTATTTATAGCATGTCTATGACAGATTCTCTTACAGCTATAAGTTGTAACCGCTATGACAGATTCTATGACGGTCATAAGTGTCGTAAGAGCATCTGTCATAGCCTATTTTTGAAATAGGCGACCTCTTTGGGATGGGAGCTATGGACAAGTGTCAGGCACATTCTACAATGTTGACCAAGTGTCCTTAGGCATGGGTTTTGGTCCATGAATCCAAGTTGGACACCCATCCCAAGATAGGACTTATTTTGCGTTGTATATTCTATATAAACAAGTGCTTGGAGATGGAGTTTGTATCACAGGTTTAGAGGTACTGTTATGCTGCCAGATTGACTCCAAACACGAGTGTCGAAGACCATTGAATCTTGCATTGCAATTGTATTGTAAACATTCTTTCATATTTGTTAATACATTGTACAGGTTTCTGAGTGTGGGGTTTTTCACCCGATAAGGGTTTTCCCCACTGTAAATCTTTGTCTCTCTTCTTCTGTCTACTTTTTGGTTCTTGTGTATTGCTGTAATATCTCTGTTAGATGTGATATGTTGCTATAGTGATAAGGATTAAATTGAATTTGCATAGCCCTTTCCTCATTATATTAGTGTAGGAAGCATTTTCCACACACCTAGCTTCCTTTCAGGGGGGACCCTGGACCTAAATTTGGGGATTGTGGCTGGCATTGTAGTTATTTTGATATAATTAAAACCAGAGAGGGTCTCAAAGCAATTCCCCCAATAGGGTTGAGGGATAATTGATGCAGGAGCATCCCTAGTTCAAGAGCAATCTTGCATCAACAAGAAAAAAACATTTGCATTTCAGTTTGTTCGCAGTTCAGTTTGTTTCCTTTCATTTTCTAGTTCAGTTCAAGTAGTTCAGTCAGTAGTAGTTTCTGTAATTTGGTCCGCATTCTACTGCAGTTGCATTTCACATGTTATAGAGCTGGACTTAGCATCTAGATTCATTCATCTACTTCATATCCAGAATTTAGATCATTTGGATTAAGTACCGGAAAGATATCACTATCAGAAGATCGATTGTTTTCTAAAAACAGAGCATCCTGACAGTCTTTGATAATCAGCTAAAGGAGAAGGCTTGCAGAGCATTCCTCAACTTTTGGAGCCTAATGACACATCATTCAATGATCTTTGGTTGGTGGCCAACCTTCCCCGAGATCCATACATCATTCCATGTATTTGTGGAGGTGTTCTACATGATTAGGTCTGACCTATCTGTGTAGACACGTTACAACTCTTCATTGGAGTTTGTGACCTTCCTTGGCCAACTCAGAGGAATCTTTCGTATCGGAGATTTTATATAAGGATGTAATAGATTCCAAGGAAAGTAGTGAATCATATAGTGATAATTTATAGTTTAGATTTTTGCGTGAAGGGACTTCAAAGCTATATCTTGTGCATATTTTGATATTTTGTAATCAAGCCTGTGAGCCAAATTGTAAGCCCGCATGATGCCGGCCAGATTGTATTTGAATTCTATTATATATTGAATGACTAAATCTATGTTTGTTTCATATCTTTGAGTTTTTTCCGTTGTGTTTACTCCTGCTGCACGACCCTAACAGTTCATTCTGTGAACCCTCCTGCCATGACTGCACCAAGTGGTATCAGAGCGAAAGTTTGAATCTTTGGGAGCGAGTGAGCAAAGTTGGTGAAGGAATTTAATAAGATCTTGTTGTGGATAGATCGCTAAACTAAGGCAAGTTACTTGTGTCACAACCGATCGCCAATTGTGAGGTAGTTGTCACCTGGTAGCCCGATCGCCGAACTTGAGGCAGTTTGCACTTGATCCTAGGAAGAATTTCGCCGAGGAGAGTTGTTGCTGTTGGAACAATGGCTAGTAGAATGGTGATGCTAGGGCATCTTGCCTCTTTCTAGTTTTTGGTTTTTTTATGCTTTAATGTTTTGGTTTTCTTTTGTGAATAAAGCATGAATCTCTTTCTGCAATTTTTGGTTTGCTTGGAGCTCCTGTCACTCCTGTCGCCTTATGAAAAAGCTTGCTGGCCTTATTATTTTTGTCGACCATTTCTAAGACATTAAAATTTCTATTATTTTCTAAAGGGAGGTCGTGGCTTGTAGTTATCTCCAGTTTTAAATAAATAAAGCCTCAATTCATGGGTGTACCAATTGGCAAAGGCAATTAAGAAGATTCTATATAATTTCTTTCCTTCTTGATGGCTTGGCCATTTTTAGAAATAGTAGAAAGTCTGAATTTAATCTTTGGTGATCGTGCTTTTGGTAAAACCATTTCCATCCTCTGCAAGTCATGGGCGTTGTGGGATATTTTCTCTCTAGAAGTGACAGTTATGTATTTAATATCTTCTACTGCAATCCTCAAGGAAAGATGATCATGGATAGTTACTATATAGAGGTCGTTGCATCTACAATTCCATTTTTTTTAAACCTCTATAGGTCGTGGACGTGGTGGATAATCTTCTGGCGACAGAGACATTTTGAAGTTTCAATTTTTTATATAGAATTTTAAACAACTGTTGGACGACATATTTATATGGTTGGACAACTTCAATGGGGAAGAGAGGATTGAAAAGGAGAGAAGTCTGATCATCGACAAAAGGAAGGAGGTCGACTGTCTAAAAGAGGCTGATTGTTCGAATGCCTAGGGTGCAGGACTGCTCAAAGGTTGAAGAGAAGAAGGCCAACACTTCTAAGAAGATAGATTTTGCTTTGCTTTGAATCTCTACATAGTTGGGGCTAAATGTATGGCCGACATTTTGATTTTGTAATAAACTGCAATAGAAATTAATAAAAGCATATCTCATTTTCAATATCTCATGTCACTTCCCTATTATATTTCCTATCATTTTATGTATTGCTTATTGTGGTTGATTTCTGAAAGTGGAGTTGTAAACGGTGACTGGAAAGACATGCCATCAATTTGGTATCAGAGCCAGGTTGAGATTGGGTATTGGAAGTGGTCAATATGCCTCTAAGAAGGATGGGCAGAGGCTAAGGCAGAGGCCGAAGGGACCATGGTGACCCTGATATGATGCATAATTTGATTGAAAGGTTGGATGCTCTTGAGAGGGCACAGAGGAGAGGAAACCCTGATATTGAAGATTTAAGTAATGAGGAAGAAGAACCACAGAGAGAAGTAAATGAGGAAGGACAGGCAGACCCAGGAGATGAATTTGGTGAAAGATTGATAAGGTCAGTCATGAATTTGGGTTCCAAACCCAAGATCGATGTACCAACCTATGCTAGAAGCCTAAATGGTAAAGATTTGATCGATTGGATCAATGACTTGGATACATATTTTGAATATGAGGGTGTAGGAGAAGAGAAAAGAGTAAAGCTTGCATGCACAAGATTGAAAGGCTATGCTGCCATGTGGTGGGACTTTGTCCAAACTGAAAGAAGAAAGAAAAATAAGGAAAAGATTAGCTCATGGGATAGGATGGTGGCAAAGTTGAAGGCCAAGTTTCTTCCAAGTGATTACCAAGAAAATCTCTTTAAGAGATTACAAATTTTCAGGCAAAAAGATATGTTTGGGAAAGATGATACAAAAGCATTTTACAAGCTTATAATCAAGTTTGGGCATGTTGGGAATTAAGGTGTCTCAACCTTGGTAATTCCTTGTATCATTTTCATTGTATTTATTTATTTATTGCCTATGTTGTAAATTAAATTGTAAATTCATATTGTCATCTTGTGGGATGTGGCACGGTGATGTGTCATCCTACATGGAAGATGACAACTTGTAATTTTGTCCTCACATGAGGAGATAGGCTTCCCACTTTGTGGTAGGAATATTTTGCCATGTGTTGGCATTTTAGATGTTGTGTAAGGGAATATTGACCATAACGGTCATGATAGATTACTATGACGAAGTTATGACATGTAAGAGTCAAAAATAGGAGATTCTATGACAAGTGAAGACATGTGTCAAAGAGCATCTTTGAAAAAGGCATCTTTGGGCACCCCAAGGTGGACTATGACATGTTGTAAGAGAATATGCTATTTATAGCCTATGTATGATAGATTCTGTTACAACTGTCAGTTGTAACTGCTATGACAGATTCTATGACGGTCAGAAGAGTCATAAGAGCATCTGTCATAGCCCATTTTAGAAATAGGTGACCTCTTTGGGATGGGGTGTGTGGACAAGTGTCTGAAGCATCTTACAATGTTGACCAAGTGTCCATAGGCATGGGTTTTGGGCCATTAGGCCAAGTTGGACGCCCATTCCAAGATAGAGGCAATTTTGCCTTGTATTTTCTATATAAATAAGTGCTTTGAGGATGCGATGTATTACAGGTTTGACAGGTACTATTATGCTGCCGGTTTGTCTCCAGATACGAGTGTCGAAGATGCCTAAGAGCTTGCATTGCAAGTGTATTGTAAACCATTTCAGTTTTGTTAATACATTGTGCAGGTTTTAGAGTGTGGGGTTTTTCACCCGATAAGGGTTTTCCCCATGTATATCTTGTGTCTCTCTTCTTGTGTCTCACTTTCTTGTTTATGTGTTTGCTACAATATCTCTGTTATCTTTGTTAGTGGTTTTAACATTGCTATAATAGTAAGGATAAAATTAAATTTGCACTTTTCTCCCCTCATTAGATTAGTGTAGGAAGCGATTTCCACACACCTAGCTTCCTTTCAGTTGGTATCAGAGCTTGATCACCTTTGGTCCTAGTTGTTGGGTAGGGGTTTTTTAAGCTGATCTTAGGTTGAGTGGGAGTGTTGTGCAGAGTGTTTTGTATCTTGTTGCAGCAAGGAGATGGCAACCACATCCTAAAGGTTAGAGGTTGAGAAATTCAATGGCATTAATTTCGAGTTGTGGAAACTCAAGATGGAGGACCTACTTGTTGATCGTGACCTATGGGAAATGGTATCCGGTGTGAAACCTACAGTAATGTCACAAGTTGATTGGGACCTCAAAGATCGGAAGGCTAAGGGTCTCATAAGACTCTGTTTAGCTGACTCTGTCCTGTTGAATGTCCATGAGGAGAAGAGCACGAAAGATCTTTGGAAGAAGTTGGGTGATGTTTATTAGGCCAAGTCCTTGGTAAACAAACTCTTCCTGAAAAAGAAGTCATTTACTCTGAAGATGGAAGATGGAGGATCTGTTGCAGATCACATGAATGCTTTCAACATGATCGTTGCATAGTTGACATTTGTGGGTGTAAAAATGGAGGAGGATCGTTGCATGACCCTGCTTTGTTCTTTGCCAGATTCGTGGGATCATCTTGTCATGGCTATCAGAAGCACCCCTACCACCTTCAAGATGGAAGATGTGGTGTCCTCGCTGTGATTTGAAGAAATGCGGAGGAAGTCTTCTGAGGCAGCCAAAGAGGCTCTTACGGTTCGTAGAAGACCCAAGGAGAAAGGGAAGAAGAAAGACAAGAAAGCTGAGTAGGGCAGATCCAAATCCTGTGGGAGATCAAAATCTCCTAGAAAGTCCAAGGCTCTCTATTGGAACTATGGAAAAATCTAGCATTTCTGAAAGGAATGCAAAGAGGAGAAGAAAAAGAAGAAGAAAGCTCCTGATTCAGATTCTAAAAAGTCACAAGATGATGGTGATGCCTTCATCACAGCCCTGGCCACCCATGCATCTGATGACATGTGGTTGATTGATTCTGGTGCATCATTCCACATGACCTTGCATTGAGACTAGTTCACAAAATATGAAGAGTTCGATGGTGGAAGAGTGTACCTAGGTGACGACTCTCATCTGAAGATTGTTGGTCGTGGAAGAGTCTCAATCTGATTCCCTGATGGACGAGTGAAGGGGATCACTGGAGTTATGCACATTCTAGGCCTTGCATGGAACCTACTTTCTGTAAGTATGTTGAATGATGTAGGTGTGTAGGTTGTCTTTTCAAAGGATGGATGCAAGATGACTAGAGGATCTATTGTGCTTGCAAAGGGTACTCAGAGAGGTACTCTGTTTTAGCTAGAGGCATGCACTTCATAGTCCAATAGTTCTTCTAACTCAAAGAAATGAGTTGCAGTCACTTCATCCTGGTGCAGGAGCACCTACCTGACAGTTGGTCATGATAAGGCAGTTAGTAGTTTAGGTCTTGTTTGTGTTTCCAAGAAGGTCTGTTAGACCATTTGCATGTAATAAGGTCATGCTGATCAGGATAAGATCATGCTGACCAGGCTTTTGCTATTTTTAGCTAGTAAGTTATAACAGCTGGCATGATGTATGTTCGATTGGATCTCCCAGCCGCTTGGAGAGTTCCCAGCCGCTTGGAGTTGGGTCAATAGTACTCATATTGAAATCTTTATAAGCATGGGATCGGTTGATTGTAGAAAATCGATCGGCAGTCTAGTATTGTATTGCGCAGAGTAGGTTGAGTGTTCTGTGTGAAGAACATCATATTGTATTACATCTGTGAATCAATAAAGATCCTGTTTTGTTTTCTGTTTGATCTCCTTCCTGTAATCGATCGCGAGTTTGAGAGTTTTTCATGGATATACTGATCCATTCCACCGGTTGACTCATCTGATCGGTGGAATGGCAATGTACAGTAGGTTAGATGTTAGGTTGTTTTCTGTTTGCATGCAGGTGCATAGGATCGCGGTCGACAGATGCTGAGAAGCCTAGCATCCTCATGTGCTAGGTCAAGTTGATAAACTGGAGTTGGAAGATCACCCTGAGGTTGGATCGGGTCATCCCTGGTGGATCGGCGAAGAGCGATTTCGCTAAGTACAGAAGTTCGTGAAGACGGCAGCATCAGGATATTTCTGCAAATATCCTGCAGTCAGGTTAGGCATCAGCATCCGGATAAATGAAGATGAACATGATGCAGTTGAGCGCATGAAGTGCGGGTTCGTCGGGGTGATCATTAGCAGGAGGAGCCGAGGAGTGTATCGGCATCAGGATCATCATATAGGGAATGCCAAACATCCGCATATCGCGAGTAGATGCGGGAGTGGAAGTTGTGTTTTTTTGACTAAGTATTGAGAAGGTCATCAGGATATGACGTCATCATCATCATGACATACGTCATCAGGACATTTCGGAGCAGCAGGATATTGTGAAACTGCGGGTGACGTCATCGTCATCAGGATCTACGTCATCAGGATATCGGGTGACGTCAGCATCGAGTGAACGGTGCGAGGAGTTAGGGTTTGTCATCATCAGGATAATTGGGAAGAACCGGATGTTCGTTATCCTGTTGAATATCATGATGCTGTTGCTTGTATCATCGGGCAGTGGAGCGTCGAAGGGAAGGTGTTGAAGGTCGTCATCAGGATATTTGGAGCAACCGGATGTTGAATATCCTGCTGACGAAGGTGATGTTAAATATCATGATGAGGCCGCTAGAGCTTGGCGCCCGATGAACAGTGCAACCGGAGGATGTTTGCGCCTGTTGAACATCATGATGATGTTGAAGGTAGAGAAGACGGAAATTGTCGGTGAGGTGAACAGTGGACGTCAGGAGGATGTTCGCGCTGGTCGGACATGATGATGATGCTGTTGGTTTTCGGAAGCATGATGCTGACAGAGTAAAGCCGAAATATGATGATGTTGGTGGCTTTAGGAAATATGATGATGATGGCGAAGATGATGATGATGAGGTTGGTCTGCAGACATTCATGCTATATGCGAATGATATAGTGTGGATGCCTCTGCATCATAGTGGTATCAGAGCTCAGCAAAAGGTCTGGGCTGTTGTGTGTTGATTCTGTCACTGAAAGGGCAGAGGTAGAAGTTGAATTGTGTATGTTGTGTGTTGTGTGAGGTTGACAAAATGCCTCCAAAAGGTAATGGTACTGCAAGGGAATTGCAGGAGATGAAGGAGAAACATGCTAGAGAGATGAGGAAGATGAAGGAGCTTGCTGAAGCACTTCAAGCCAGGCTGACAGCCCTGGAAAAGAACAAAAAGAGGGAGGTAGAAGACAGTGAGTCTGAAGAAGATGCAGATACTGTTGAAGAGTATGAAGAGGTAGCTGAAGATCTGGATGCTGAAGACCAGAGGTTGGCAAAACTGTTAAAGGCAGTACAGAGTGAAAAACCTAAGGTAAAGGTTGATGTTTCCAAATATACTGGAAGCTTGAATGAAGATGAGTTGTTAGATTGGATTGCTGCACTGGATAATCACTTTGAATGTGAAGAAGTAGCTGAGGATCAGAAGGTAAAGATTGCAAAGACCAAGTTAGGAGGTCATGCTTTGGTATGGTGGGATTATGTACAATCTGAGAGAAGGAAACAAGGGAAGTCTAAGATCACTTCATGGGATAAGATGGTAGCAAGGATCAAGGGGAAATTCTTGCCAAGGGATTATGAAATCCAGATGTTTAAGAAGCTGCAATTTTTAAAGCAGAAAGACAGGGATGTGAAATCATATACTGAGGAATTTTATCTGTTGAGTATGAGATCTGGTCATCATGAGAATGAGGTAGAAAAGGTGGCTAGGTACTTGGCAGGTTTAAGGTTTAACATACAGGATGAGTTAGTGTTAGCTAACCCTAAGAATGTGGAGGATTGTTATCAAATGGCAATCAGGATTGAAGAAAAGTTGAATAGAGGACATGATAAGTCCATGAGAGGAAGAGGAAACCACAGGGGAAGAGGAGCAGCCCCTGCACAAAAGCAACCCAATGAGGTTCAAGAAGACACTGGTAAAGGACAGGGACAGTCTGATTTCAGAGGTGGATGGAAAGGTAATAGAGGAAGATTTGGAGGTGGTAGAGGTTCTACTACATTTTTAGGTAAATGCTACACCTGTGGAGAGTTTGGTCATCCATCCTTCAAATGTCCAGAAAACAAAGGTTCATCATCCAGAAATGATAGAACAAGTGACAAGAGAGTACAACTTGTGCAGGAAGAGAAAATAGAAGAAAGTGCACAGAGTTCCAACAGAGAACCTGATAATGTTGGATATCCAGAGAGTGGAGAATCACTGATGTTAAGGAGAATTAGTTTGCAGGCATCAAAGGATATGATGCAAAGAAGAGCTCTTTTCAAAACCACATGTAAGAGCAAAGGTAAGGTATGTAAAGTTGTCATTGATACTGGTTCAACAGACAACATGATATCTCAGGAGATGGTTGATAAACTGAAGCTGGAAAGGATTCCACATCCACACCCTTACAAGGCATCTTGGGTGAGTGATAGGCAATCACTTTTTGTCTCTGAACAGGCATATGTGGATTTCCAGATTGGACCATATCAGGATAGAATTTTGTGTGACATATTGCCTATGGAATGTTGTCACCTGCTGTTGGGTAGACCATGGCAATTTGATAGAAGGGTACTGTATGATGGGTATGCTAATACCTACACCATCAAGAAGGATGGGAAGACTATTAAGTTGATGCCATTGCAGGCAAACGCTGCAGCACATAAGGCAGCTCAAATCATTTTAATGGGACAGAAGGAGTATATGCAGATGCCTAGAGGAGCAGGCATGAAGGCAGTTCAGGACACTGCCGGGAAAGGAGTTGTTACAGACAACAAGCTGAAGACAGTTTCAGTTGTGACTGACAGAGGTCAGCAGCAGGTTCAGAAACAGGGGTGCAAACAGCCACCAGTTCAGAGGAATGACAAGGCTGTTGTCATAGTTGGGACTATTGTTTGTCCTATAAGAGTTGAAAGGAAGATAGACTTGAACACTTCAGAAGTTCAAGAGGTAGTTCAGCCAGAGGTTCTGGTTAGGCAACCTGACAAACACAGGGTATGTGAGAAGAAGGCCTACATCAACAGGCATGATGATTTACTTGCCAGAAAGCAAGTTACAGTTCAGAAGTCTTGGAGCAGCCAAGAGACAGCAGCAGCTAAAGCTGGAATAGGTCAGAAGATTGACAAAGCCAAGTGTACAGGTGGAAGACTTCCACAGACTAAACTCATGGGACATGAGTTCTTTTCTGTTGGGGAGTATGGTGCAGGAGCACCTACCTGACAGTTGGTCATGATAAGGCAGTTAGTAGTTTAGGTCTTGTTTGTGTTTCCAAGAAGGTCTGTTAGACCATTTGCATGTAATAAGGTCATGCTGATCAGGATAAGATCATGCTGACCAGGCTTTTGCTATTTTTAGCTAGTTAGTTATAACAGCTGGCATGATGTATGTTCGATTGGATCTCCCAGCCGCTTGGAGAGTTCCCAGCCGCTTGGAGTTGGGTCAGTAGTACTCATATTGAAATCTTTATAAGCATGGGATCGGTTGATTGTAGAAAATCGATCGGCAGTCTAGTATTGTATTGCGCAGAGTAGGTTGAGTGTTCTGTGTGAAGAACATCATATTGTATTACATCTGTGAATCAATAAAGATCCTGTTTTGTTTTCTGTTTGATCTCCTTCCTGTAATCGATCGCGGGTTTGAGAGTTTTTCATGGATATACTGATCCATTCCACCGGTTGACTCATCTGATCGGTGGAATGGCAATGTACAGTAGGTTAGATGTTAGGTTGTTTTCTGTTTGCATGCAGGTGCACAGGATCGCGGTCGACAGATGCTGAGAAGCCTAGCATCCTCATGTGCTAGGTCAAGTTGATAAACTGGAGTTGGAAGATCACCCTGAGGTTGGATCGGGTCATCCCTGGTGGATCGGCAAAGAGCGATTTCGCTAAGTACAGAAGTTCGTGAAGACGGCAGCATCAGGATATTTCTGCAAATATCCTGCAGTCAGGTTAGGCATCATCATCCGGATAAATGAAGATGAACATGATGCAGTTGAGCGCATGAAGTGCGGGTTCGTCGGGGTGATCATCAGCAGGAGGAGCCGAGGAGTGTATCGGCATCAGGATCATCATATAGGGAATGCCAAACATCCGCATATCGCGAGTAGATGCGGGAGTGGAAGTTGTGTTTTTTTGACTAAGTATTGAGAAGGTCATCAGGATATGACGTCATCATCATCATGACATACGTCATCAGGACATTTCGGAGCAGCAGGATATTGTGAAACTGCGGGTGACGTCATCGTCATCAGGATCTACGTCATCAGGATATCGGGTGACGTCAGCATCGAGTGAACGGTGCGAGGAGTTAGGGTTTGTCATCATCAGGATAATTGGGAAGAACCGGATGTTCGTTATCCTGTTGAATATCATGATGCTGTTGCTTGTATCATCGGGCAGTGGAGCGTCGAAGGGAAGGTGTTGAAGGTCGTCATCAGGATATTTGGAGCAACCGGATGTTGAATATCCTGCTGACGAAGGTGATGTTAAATATCATGATGAGGCCGCTAGAGCTTGGCGCCCGATGAACAGTGCAACCGGAGGATGTTTGCGCCTGTTGAACATCATGATGATGTTGAAGGTAGAGAAGACGGAAATTGTCGGTGAGGTGAACAGTGGACGTCAGGAGGATGTTCGCGCTGGTCGGACATGATGATGATGCTGTTGGTTTTCGGAAGCATGATGCTGACAGAGTAAAGCCGAAATATGATGATGTTGGTGGCTTTAGGAAATATGATGATGATGGCGAAGATGATGATGATGAGGTTGGTCTGCAGACATTCATGCTATATGCGAATGATATAGTGTGGATGCCTCTGCATCACATCCCCACCATCTAAACGAGTAGTGAAGAAATCTGTTGTAACTAGTTATGATGGTAGTGCACATGCTATGGAAGCTAAGCTTCCTACTGAAAAGACTATGTTATGGCATTTGAGATATGGCCACATTGGTGAGAAGGGTCTGCGTACCCTGAAAAATAAAAACCTCGTTGAGGGGTTAAATGATTGTAATCTTGAGTTTGACTTTTGTGAACATTGCATTTATGGAAAGCAAAACCGTGTTTAGTTTTACTCTTGTTCTCACAAGTCTTATGGTGTATTGGATCTTATTCATTCTGATGTGTTTGGTCGTGTTAATGTTCCTTCGATTTCAAATTTTGTATATTTTGTATCTTTCATAGATGATTACAGAAGAAGGACATGGGTTTATTTTATCAGAATCAAGACTGAAGTCTTTAGTCAGTTTAAGGAGTTTAAAGCCTTTGCTGAAAATCAGACTAGTAAAAAGACTAAGTGTTTGAGAACTAACAACGGTGGTGAGTTTTGTTCCATAGAGTTCGATAAGTTCTGCAAAGAGCAAGGGATTGAAATGCATAAGACAACTCCATATACCCTGTAGCAAAATGGAGTTGCAGAGAGGATGAATAGGACACTGATGGAGAAGGCTAGGAGTATGCTTAGTGGAGCAAGCCTCGAACAAAAGTTTTGGGCTGAAGCTGTTGCCATTGCTTGCTATTTGATAAACATATCTCCTACATCAGCTCTTGTTGGTAAGACACCTATGGAGGTGTGGTCTAGTAAGAAGCCTTCAGTTAGACATCTTCATGTTTTTGGTTGAGGCATATGCACATGTGCCTAGGGAGAAACGGTCTAAATTGGAGAACAAAGATGTTAAATGTATTTTCATTGGCTATGGTGTCAGTGTGAAAGGATACAAGCTTTGGGATCTAGTGGATGAAAAAGTGTTGTATAGCAAAAGTGTTATCTTCAGAGAGCTAACACCTTCTTCCGTTGTTATACAACTAGAATAGATAGAAAAGAAAGAGGATGATGTTCAATTTCCTTCTACCCCTGAGAAGACTGAACAGAGAGACCCTGTGAGACTTGATGATGAGGAGAGCTCTAGCAGCTCTAAAAGCTAAGAAGAAGAAGCAGAACCTCAACCTCAGCCATTGAGGAGGTCTACACGAACAAGAAAGCAACCTGATAGGTTTGGTTATTCATTACTTGATTCTAGTTGTGCTTTTGCTTTACTTAATAACACTAATGAGCCTAGAACTATCAAAGAGGCTATGGGCATGAAAGATGCAAGTTCCTGGAAGGAGGCCATGGAGGATGAGATGGCTTCTTTGGAAAAGAATAAAATATGGGACTTGGTGCCTTTGCCTGATGGACAGAAACCCGTTGGTTACAAATGGGTGTTCAAGAAGAAATTTGGTACAGATGGCAGTGTTGAAAAGTACAAGGCTAGATTGGTTGCGAAGGGGTACTCACAAGTGGAGGGAATTGATTATGGTGAGATTTTCTCTCCCATTGCAAAGTTGACATCCATTAGATTTATGTTATCTATTGCAGTTGATTATGATTTAGAGGTAGAACAGATGGATGTGAAGACAACTTTCCTTCATGGTGATTTGGAGGAAGAAATCTACATGTCACAGCTAGAGCATTACATAGTGAAAGGTAAAGAAAATTTGGTTTGTAAATTGAAAAAGTCTTTGTATGGTTTGAAGCAGTCTCCTAGGATGTGATACTTGAAGTTTGATGCCTTTGTGTTGTCAATTGGATTTGTGAGATCGAAATCAGATCACTATATATTATAAGTTTGATGGTGATCATATTCTTATTGTTGCATTATATGTTGCTGATTGGGAAGGGTAAGAATATGATTTCTGATTTTAAGTCTCAGTTGGTAGCACAGTTTGAAATGAAAGATTTAGGGAGGGCTAGGTACATTCTAGGAATGGAAATCAGAAGAGATAGAGCTAACAGAAAACTTTGGTTAAGCCAGAGTAAGTATGTGAAGACCATGTTGGAAAGGTTCAGCATGGCAGATTGTAGACCATTGTGTGTTCCTGTTTCATTGGGGACAAAATTATCTATTAGTGATTGTCCAAAATCTCCTAGTGAGGTGGAGGACATGAGCAGAGTACCTTATGCTATTGTTGTTGGCAGTTTGATGTATGCTATGGTCTGCACAAGACCAGACATTGCCCAAGCAGTGGGAGTCCTTAGTTGATTTATGGCTAATCCTGGATGGGTACATTGGGATGCAGTTAAGTGAGTGTTCAGATATTTGAGGGGTACTTTTGAGTATTCCATTTGCTATCATGGAAATGCTACAAGACCTCTGCATTCAGTTTGTATTCGTGGATTTGTGGATTCTAATTGGGTAGGTGACATTGATAGCAGGAGATCCACCAGTGCATATATGTTCACAATGTTTGGTGGTGCAATTAGTTGGATGAGTAAGCGATAACTTGTGGTTGCTTTGTCCACTCCAGAAGCTGAGTATATGGCTGCAACTCATGCTTGTAAGGAAGCCATTTGGCTTAAGAGATTGTGTTCAAATATTGGTGTTGATGCAGGACAAATTACGATTTGTTGTGACAGTCAGAGTGGGATTTGCCTTGCGAAGAATCCAACTTTCCATGCCAGAACAAAGCATATTGATGTATAGTTTCACTTCGTACGAGACATGGTAGAGGATGGGAAGGTAAATTTGGAGAAGGTAGATACTTTGATGAATGTTGCAGATGCATTGATGAAGCCAGTGGGCACAGAAAAGTTCAGATGGTGTTCGAAGTCTATGGGCCTCTCGGCCTATAGCAGTTAAATCCTATTAATTCTATTGTCTCTTACAAGGTGTTTGACAAGTGGGAGAATGTTGGGAATTAAGGTGTCTCAATCTTGGTAATTCCTTGTATCATTTTCATTGTATTTATTTATTTATTGCCTATGTCGTAAATTCATATTGTCATCTTGTGGGATGTGGCATGGTGATGTGCCATCCTACATGGAAGATGACAACTTGTAATTTTGTCCTCACATGAGGAGATAGGAGTCCCACTTTGTGGTAGGAATATGTTTCGATGTGTCGGCATCTTAGATGTTGTGTAAGGGAATATTGACCATAACGTCATGACAGATTCCTATGACAAATTTATGACTATAAGAGTCAGAAATAAGAGATTATATGACAGGTGAAGACATGTGTCAAAGAGCATCTTTGAAAAAGGCATCTTTGGGCACCCCAAGGTGGACTATGACATGTTGTAAGAGAATATGCTATTTATAGCCTGTGTATGATAGATTCTCTTACAGATGTAAGTTGTAATTGCTATGACAGATTCTATGACGGTCGTAAGAGTCGTAAGAGCATCTATCATAGCCCATTTTGGAAATAGGCGACCTCTTTGGGATGGGGTGTGTGGACAAGTGTCAGAAGCATCTTACAATGTTGACCAAGTGTCCATAGGCTTGGGTTTTGGGCCATGAGGCCAAGTTGGACACCCATTCCAAGATAGAAGCAATTTTGCCTTGTATTTTCTATATAAACAGGTGCTTTGAGGAGGAGATGTATTACAGGTTTGACAGGTACTATTATGTTGTTGGTTTGTCTCCAGATATGAGTGTCAAAGACTCTTGAGAGCTTGCATTACAAGTGTATTGTAAACCATTTAAGTTTTGTTAATACATTGTGCAGGTTTTGGAGTGTGGGGTTTTTCACCCGATAAGGGTTTTCCCCACGTATATCTTGTGTCTCTCTTCTTGTGTCTCACTTTCTTGTTTATGTGTTTGCTGCAATATCTCTGTTATCTCTGTTAGTGGGTTTAACATTGCTGTAATAGTAAGGATAAAATTGAATTTGTACTCTCCTCCCCTCATAAGATTAGTGTAGGAAGCGACTTCTGCACACCTAACTTCCTTTCAGGGCATGCTAAAGAAGATGTGGAGAAGATAGCCCATTATGTGAATGGTCTAAGATACAGTCTACAAGATGAGATGAGTCTTTTGTCTCCTATAATCCTAGAAGAGGCTTACCAACTTGCCTTAAAGGCAAAAGAGAAGCTGCAAAGGAAGCAAAATCAACAAGAGAAGAAGAGAGGAAGAGGTTTTAGAGGAAGGGGACAACAAACCAGTAGAGGACAACACCATCAAAGTGAAGAAGTTGGAAGTTCTAGTGGGACAGCCCACAATGATAAAGGTGGTTTTCAAAATAGAGGAGGAAGATCTTATGGAAGAGGTGGTTCACAAGGTAGAGGAAGAGGATTTGCCAAAAAATGTTACAAGTGCAATCAATTTGGACACAAGAGTTGGGACTGTACTGAATCATTACAAGGAGGACACTCAAAATTTGAAAGAAACAATCAAGTTGTTCAGACTGACCAAGAAAGTGTGGGATCTCTAGTACATCACAAGGATGGAGCTAAATCAGGAGAGTCCTGTTGTGTGGTTACACAACACGCCCCATTTTAACTTGGTAAAACAGGGACCCAACTTTTGGCTTGCCTTGTGTTGTCTGTTTTCTGGCGGTTTGGTAAAAATGAGTCAGGTGCATCATCATCATGAGGTCAGTTTGTCAAAGTTCATATTTTGTTTCTATGACCTCATATTTAGAAAGAGCTTGAAATTCCATGCAGGTTTGCCTTTTACATCACTTGAAAATTTGTCCATATGAGGGAGTTATGCACAGTCAAAGTTCTAGTCAAACCTGATATTCGCAGAAGAGGGTCATATTTTGTAAACTCGGTTTTGCTGTTTGAAGAACATCATCATCATATTTGAAACACCCCCTGATAATATCCTGAGGTTCAAATATTTGGACGTCAACTTTAAGTCATAGTAAGTTTTCCCCGTCGAGCGGTCTTTTGTATCGCGAAAGGTCATCATCATGATCTATCACCCGATAAAAATCATGCAGTCGCAATATCCGGACGTCAAATTTAGGTGATAGTGCGTTTTACCCGTCAAATGACCTTGTGCGCATCGTGAGCATCATGTTCTGAGTGGAGCCCGATATTTGAAATAACAACGAGCATCATGATATTTTTACATCGCCCAATATTATAATATCATGCTGATATTATAATATCACCCTGCTTAGAAAATTCACTATCTGCATAATTTGCATGCGCACGTCAAAGTCCTGGTGATCATCATCATCCTGATCTTTCAAGGCAGGATCATATTTCATATCCTCCTGTTCTCCTTTTGCATGATCATGATGATCATCCTGATCTTTTATAGGAGGGTGATATTCCATTCTTCAGTCATGTTGTCAAGATCATCATGATCTTGTTTGTCTACCCGACATTTCGTAATATCCTCCTGCCGAGAAATATAACCTTTTGCAAATATCCTGATGACGTCATCCTGATCTGATAAACGAAGAAGCAAATATCAGGATGACGTCACCATCATAATCCTTTCTCCTTCGGCAGGATATTTTGTAAGCATGATACTGTTCACCCAATATGACGATGACGTCATGTTCTAAGTTTAACAAAGGCCCCGGATATCCTGATGATCATCATCATCCTAATCTTTCGAGAGGGTTACCTTGGCCGCAAAGGGGTCATATTACATTCACCACCTGATCATCTTCCTTAGGTGACCCGATATTACATTTATCGCCCTGATCTTAACTAAATATGACGATGACGTCATCCTTTGCATTTTAATGAAGCCCGAATATGACGATGACGTCACCATCATTTTCCTTTCCTCAGCAGCAGGATCATATTCCAAATCCTCCTATTTTCCTTCGACATGATGATGATGATGATGTCTTTCTTTCCCCAATATGCAGGAGCGAAACATCCTGATGTGCTTTTCATCAGAGCATTCGGAAGGGAGGAGCATCATATTTCATGATATCCTGCAGCTAGATAGAAGAAATAGAGTTGGACATCATCATGATTTTTGGCGTCGATATAACTGTTGCCATCGGCCAAGTCTAATGTAAAATTGTCATCCCGATCATATGTGGTCACATCGATGCAAATATGATGATGACCAGAAACATACAAACGGAGCATGCAAAACCGGATTTGAAATAATTTGTTAAAAGCGACGGATTCCTGATGATGTTTTGATGCTGTTTATGCATTTAGGGCATATTTTCCACTGATATGAAGCCCGATTTCCTGTAGCTGCACATTTGGAGGAAGTCATGATGATGCTGTTGAAGTTGATAATTGCAAAGGTGCACATGGAGGCAACATGAACCAGAAATGAGGAGGATATTGTCAAATATGCTGTTTGCCAGCTGGAGACCGAATCAAGTTGAAGATGCTGGAATATTCTGTGCCAGCTGTACATTTGCCAACTGGCGAAGCATGTGCTTTTCATCTGGACCATTGATTGTTATGAGAGGATCCTAATCCTTGGATCATTGTAACTGTTTTCTGGTATTTGTTCTATATAAAGGCCAGAACCTGAGGCATAAAAGGGGGGCATCAATAGATAGATATATCTGGCAAGAAGACCGATTACTGTAGATTCAATTAGGAGATCGGATTACTGAGACTAATGAGGATAGAATTGTTGAAATGTCAAGGTTCTTTCTTCAGATCACTGTAAATGTACCTGTTCTTGAGCATACTGAATGGATATGAAGTTTCAGATTACATCCTGATTGTAAATTTTACGTAATCTTCCTGTTGATTTCTGGATATGTACTGGTGAATGCTGTGTTCAACTAGAAGCGCTTTCATTTCATTACATGTTGTTGTCAACTTTTCCTTTGAAGATTTGCACTAGATCATGCGGATTTGTGGAATGACCTGGTGAAGTATGATTCTAGTTTTCCTTCTTTTCATTGCATGTATGGGAGCTTGTATGTGGATCAGTGATCTAAGTCAAGTAGTCTTGGGAATCTCATTCTTTAACCCTTTCCTTTATTTTAATTTCATAAATTCATCACCATAACTGCAAATCATGATAAATAACAAGCAGAAACAGAGAAATATGCTGAAATCCCGTAGGTAACTGAAAATCATTAGCATATTTGAGTTAAATGCATGTAGTATTGAAAATATCATGCAAAGAATCATAAATAATGGTAGAAATCATGCAAATATCAGCCTGTAGGCACATTATTTGAGTGAATCCAGAAGTGCAGAGGTAGAATTGTTGGAGATTTATGCAGAGCATACATACAGAGCAGGATATTTGGAGGAATAATGATGAACTTTGCAGAAACACGTAAGGCCCCTGAATGGAAAATAGCAACACACATCAACCACTGAGTAACGTCAGTAGATTAAGACCTAATCAATGGAGACTTGGGATCATGAATTCTCTGAATTCATCGTATCTTTCAAGATGAGTAAAGGTTGTTGTGTAACTTTTATTCTATGTTTGTGGATGACTAACATCATGACCAACAAGTCCCTGATGCTTAAGAGAGTGTTGTTAAAGCCACAAAAGGAAAGTCAAGGAACAATTCAAAGGAGAGCATTGTTTAGAAAAAAAGTGTAAGTCACATGGTAAATGTTGTAAGCTCATTATAGATAGTGCTAGTACTGACAATATTGTGGCCACTGAAATGGTATAAAAGTTGAATCTTCAAAGGATTAAACACCCAATTCCATATAAGGTAACTTGGTTACAAAAAGGCCATCAAATATTGGTTAGTGAGCAAGCCTATGTTGATTTTCATATTGGTAGTTATAAAGATTGTGTTTTGTGTGATATAATGCCCATGGATGTGTGCCATGTTTTGCTTGGAAGACAGTGGCAATTTGACAGAAATTCAGTCCATGATGGAAAGGATAATACATATACCATTATGAAGGATGGAGTGAATCATACCTTGCTGCCCATAAAGGAGAAAGAAGAGGATGGTAGTAGTAACAATCAGGTAATGATGGTAAGTGGTAAAGAATTTTTTAAGTATTTGAAGAATGAAGAAATTGGTTTTGCTTTGGTTCCTAAACCACAATGTGTAATGAATTCTACAAAGTTGGATGATTTGCCTATTGAGATACAAGATATGGTGAATGAGATATGGATATTGTTGCAAATGATTTGCTTAATGAATTGCCTCCTATTAGAAGCATAAGTCATCATATGGATTTGATTCCAGGTGCTAGCCTTCCAAATAAGGCTGCATACAGATTAACACTAATGGAGAATGAAGAGATAAGGAAGCAAGTGGCAAAACTTTTGGAGAAAGGCTTGATAAGAGAAAGTCTAATCCCTTGTGATGTTCCTGTAGTGTTGGTGCCAAAGAAAGGAGGAGAATGGTGTATGTGTACTAATTCAAGAGCAATAAATAAAATCACAATAAGATATAGATTCCCCATACCTAGGATTGAAGATTTAATGGATTGTTTGAGTGGGTCAATGTATTTCTCTAAGATACATTTGAAAAGTGGTTATCACCAAATTAGAATTAGACCAGGGGATGAGTGGAAAACTACTTTTAAGACTAGTGATGGGTTGTATGAATGGAAAATTATGCCTTTTGGGTTGTCTAATGCTCCTAGTACTTTTATACGGTTTATGAATGAGGTTTTGAAACCATATTGGTAAATTTGTGGTTGTGTATTTGGATGACATTTTGGTGTTTAGCAGGTCAAAAGAGGAGCACCTTGAGCATCTGAGGCAGGTTATGAAGAGACTACAGGAAGAGAAGTTGTAGATTAATTTGAAGAAGTGTGTGTTTTTGCAAACTGAACTAGTTTATTTGGGATTTGTGGTGTCAAAGGATGGATTGAAGATGGATAAGGAAAAGGTTCAGGCTATACTTGATTGGCCATCACCAAGGAGTATCATGGAGGTAAGAAGTTTTCATGGTCTTTCTAGTTTTTACAGAAAGTTTATAAGAAATTTCAGTCATGTGGTAGCACATATATTAGAGACTATTAAGGGAAGTAAAAGACCATTTGTGTGGACTAAAGATGCTGAAGAAAATTTCAGATTTCTCAAAAATAAGGTGAGTGAACAACCCATACTTGCTTTGCCAGATTTTGATAAAGTGTTTCAAGTAGAATGTGATGCTAGTGGTTTGGCTATTGGGGCAATTTTGAGTCAGGAGGGAAAGCCAGTTGCTTATTTTGGTGAGAAATTAAATGATGCAAAAAGGAAGTATTCTTCTTATGATTTAGAATTTTATGCTTTGGTTCAGTCCCACAAGAAATGGAGACATTATCTTTTTCCCAAAGAATTCATTGTGTATATAGATAATCATGCTTTGAAGTTCATCAACAACCAGCATAAATTGAATTAGAGGCATGCTAAATGGGTTGAGTATATTCAGAGTTATAATTCTGTTTTGAAGCATAAAAGTGGTCAAATGAATAAAGTTATTGATACTTTAAGTAGGAAGAGTTTGTTGTTATGTGAGATAAAGACTAACAATGTGGGATTTGAAAGTTTGAAAGAGTTGTATGCAGAAGATGCAGATTTTGGAGAACCATTTGCATCTTGCAGTGATCCTGTTTGCAGGAATAAAGAGCCATGGATTGATTATATGATACAAGAAGGTTTGTTATTTAAGGAAAATAAGTTATGTATTCCTAGAGGCTCCATGAGAGATAATTTGTTGAAGGAAAACCATAGTGGTAGTCTTGCTGGTAACTTTGGGCAAGATAAGACTTTTCAGCAGCTGAGCACTCATTATTATTGGCTAAGGATGAAAGCAAATGTGAGAAAATATGTGGAAAGGTGCAAAATTTGTCAACATGCTAAAGGAAGAAGTCAAAATGCTAGACTATATCAGCCATTACCGGTTCCAACCAGGCCTTGGGATTCTATGAGTATGGACTTTGTTTTGGGTTTACCTCGTACACAAAGGGGTAATGTATCAATCTTTGTTCTGGTTGATAGATTTAAAAAATGGTGCATTTTATACCATGTAAGAAGACTAGTGATAACACTAACATCGCAAATTTGTTCTTTAAAGAAGTTGTAAGGCTGCATGGTACACCAAGAAGTATTATTTCTGACAGGGATACAAAATTTGTGGGTCATTTCTGGAGGACTCTATGGAAGAAGTTGGGCACAAATCTGAATTTTAGCTTAACTTATCATCCTCAAACGGATGGATAGACCAAGGTTGTCAATAGAAGCCTTGGAAATTTGTTGAGATGTCTTGTTGGTAGTTCAACTGGAAGTTGGGATCTTATGTTAGCCCAAGCTGAATTTTCTTATAATGATTCTCTAAACAAAAGCACAGGTTTCAGTCCTTTCTATGTGGTGTATGGTATGCATCCAAGAGGTGTGTTTGAACTTCGTGATCTTGTTGGAATGGAGAAAAGGAGTGCAGATGGGGAAGAGTTTTCATGAGTCATTCATGATATTCAAGAGAAGGTGAAGAATAACATTGAAGATAGAAATCTATAGTATAAAAGGCATGTTGATCAAAAGAAAAGAGAGTTGCAGTTTCAAATTGGAGACCTTGTATTGGCACATCTCCGAAAGGAAAGATTTCCTATGAGAACATACAATAAACTTTAGATGAAAAAGATTGGTCCTTGTAAAATCCTTAGGAAGTTTTTAGTCTATTGGGAATTAAGGTGTCTCAACCTTGTAAATTTCTTGCACTTATTATTGTAATGTAATTTATTTACTTAGCCTATGTTGTAATTTTGTTGCACATCCTATTTTGTCATCTAGTGTGAAGTTGCACGATGAGTTGTCACTCCACTTGTAAGGTGACTAGGATGGTCAACTCACTCCATGTGGAGATAGGTGTCCCTTTTGTGTGGTAGAGGTTTTCTGCCATGTGTCGACATCTTGACCAGTGTGTAAGTGAATCTTGACCGAAACGGTTATGACAGATTCCTATGATAGTTTTATGACATGTAAGAGTCATAATAGAAGGTTCTACGACAAGTGAAGACATGTGTCACAAGGCATCTTGGAAGAAGGCATCTTTGGGTACCCCAAGGAGGGTTTTGTCATGTTGTAAGAGAATATGCTATTTATAGCCTGTTTATGACAGATTCTCTTACAGCTGTAAGTTATGACAGCTATGACAGATTCTATGACAACCAGTTGGTGCATAAGAGCATCTGTCATTACCCAAATTGGAAATAGGCGACCATATTGGGATGGGGTGATATGACAAGTGTCATGACCATGTTGCAGTGTTGGACAAGTGTCCCTAGGCATGGGTTTTGGGCCATGAGGCCAAGTTGGACGGCCATTCCAAGATATGTTTAGTTTTGCCTTGAAAACTTCAATATAAGCAGGTGCTTGGAGAGGAGAAACAAGAGGTGATTAACAGGTGTTGTTATGCTTCTAGTTTTGACTCCAGATACGAGTGTCAAAGACTCCTTAGAGCTTGCATTGCAAGTGTATTGTAAACCATTTTAGTTTTGTTAATACATTGTACAGGTTTTGGAGTGTGGGGTTTTTCACCCGATAAGGGTTTTCCCCATGTATATCTTGTGTCTTCTTCTTCTTTTGTCTTGCATTCTTATGTTGTTTGCTTCTGTGATTGCAAAGGTTAAAATGAATTTACACTCTCCTCCCCTCATTAGATTAGTGTAGGAAGTGATTTACGCACACCTTGCTTCTTTTCAGTTGGTATTAGAGCTATTCTCTTTGGTCCTAGTTGTTGGATAGGGGTTTTGTGTACTAATCTTAGGTTGAGTGGGAGTCCGTGCAGAGTATTCTAAAATATTGTTGCAAGAATGAGATGGTAGGCACATCTAGAAGAATAGAGATGAGGATGTTTAACGGCACAAATGTTGAGTTACGGAAACTTAAGTTGGAGTGTTGTGGAGTTGATCATGAGATTACATTTAGTATGTTATTGATCTGGAGCTCCTGTTTGACAGTATGCAATAACCCTCATGCATGGTGGTTATGTTCCATCATTCTATGGTCATTTGTAGAAAAGTATTCATGTTGGGTGTTCATTCTTGGCTCCCTGATCACATGGAGAAACTTGGGTTATCATGACTGTGGTTTGATGTGCTTATGTTGGGTGCTTGGTTTTATTCCCTGGCATTGGCAGACATTGTCTTGTTAACCCCAAATGCATGTAGGCTATGGAGTTAATCCTTGGATGGTTTGAAAGCTTCTAGAACAACCTAGCTCCTTCGTATGCTTGTACATGGTGATGGTTGTGGAGTTGGCCTACAAGTGGGCCTAAAGTTCTTGGACCTCTATTTCATTTAGTTGGTTGTACTTGCATGTCTCAGTTTCATATTGTTTTGATCTGAGGGTTTTTTAGATGTTCCATTTCAAAAATCTATGGTTATGCTTATCTATGTTATTCCATTACTCTAGTTTAACTATATTGGTGATTTTTAGACTGGTGTGTTTTCCAGATGATAAGTGGATGTGGATTTACATGTATGTTAGAGACATGGTGGTTTTGCAGGTTTTACATGGTTAATCAAAACTTGTGGTTTTGTAGATCTGCAGACAAACTATTTTTTAGATTATGATTCCTTGAGAGTGTTTCTGGATGTAAGATAGTTGCAGATTTGTATGTATGCTTCGTGCATAATGTGAGGGGGTTTGTATCTTTCTTAGTGTGGAGATGTTGGTATGTGATTTATCACTCATTATTTCTATAGCATAATGCTTGATTAGTTCCTTGACTACGATGACTCGTTTGTGGACTTGTTGGCAAATTGAATCTAGAATTGATTTGATGATTGAGTCTTAAAGTCTACAAATTATCTTCTTTGGTATCTTAGTTTGCAGGTTACTAATGTAATGATGAGTTTACATGTTACATTTGTTTCAGATCTTTGAATTATATAGTTTGTGGATTAGCTACCCATTAGCTACAGTGAGATAACTCGAATGTGGACTATCTTTATCCACGGGTTTGATTCAGTGTTTATGCAAATTTTGTTAGTTGGCCTTGTCTGTGGTCATTTATGTATTTGTATGTTGGTTTGGGATAAGAGGATGGATAATTAGAGTGCATGAATAGTCAATTATTGGGACTTATGGCATGTTTATCATGATGTCATGGATAGCTTGGTTACACAATTTAAATGTGAGCTTTTGACAGTGATGGTTTTATCTTCTCGACTTGGAGATCTTGGTTCTATTTTATTCTTTTGTGTTGTTGATATTGCATAGGATAATTGTTAGATTGTGTTAGAGCCATGGATGATCTTCATTGAGAGGATGGTTATCATGATGCCTTGATAAGCTCGGTATCACAGTTTCAGTGGGAGCTTTGGCAGTGATGTTGGATTCATCATAAGTGATGAATGATCTTCTGTAGTAGATATTGGTGTCATGGAGGAGCTCTTGATTTTGAGAGTTCTTTGACATCTTTAGTTTTATTGTTAGGAGATGGTTATCTTCATATGTTTTCAGATGTTGACATCTTTATTGAGGTGTCAGGTTTATGATTTGTCAATATGACATGTTTATCCTTTGATTACAGATGTTGTTACTATGTCATGATTTACTCTTGATGCTAGCTTAAAGTTTTGGCATGATACATGTTCTCTTGAGACAGGATGTATGCATCATTGTACGCTGTGGTGTATGTGATCTTCTTACGAGGAGATGGTTAGATCATAATGCCATGATGGGCTTCTTCATCATGTAGATGTGCAGTGGGAGTTTTGACAGTGATCTTTTTTGTTCTCTTTGGTTTTGAGTATTAATCATTTTCTTGAAGCTTCATGATTTTGCAGGATGCATTTGAAGTTGGCATGTATTGGTTGATGGATGCTCATGGATACTAGAGAGACTTGAGGTGAGGCTTGAGATCTCTTGTTGAAGGGGTCATGTGTTGGAATGGTGAAATTTTTCAGCAGAAAGATCGAGGAGCCTTCACTTGTTATGGACATGAGTTCATATTTGAAATTGAGAGGAGATTGTTCTTGGAGAGAGTATATGAGACTTGGTGTATCTCAGTGGATCATTCTCATTCCCCACTCTTAGTTCACTCAGTAGAAAATGTTCTGATAGGTATTGCTAGGTTATTTCAGATGCATTTGTTTTATGCTTTTATTTCTCATAGATATGAATCTTGAGCTACAAGTTATTAGTTCTGGAGGTTTCATTTGAGGGTTGTTAGCATGGTTATCTTCTTGATTCGTATGGTTTGGTTTATGATGTTCATTTATGAGGAGTTTAGGAGATGTGATTGGGCTTATTCCTTGTTATGGAATGGTTATGAGTTTGATCTACCTTGTTTAGAGAGGCTTACATCCATGTTGATGTTTATTTGATCTTATGAGATTGAATGGTTGGGTGTTGTTAAGGGTTTTTAGTTGGGGTTTTGTGAAGGAGATCATACTTGGCATAGCTTAGCACTTGGTGGTGTTGGCAAAAGGACATGTTATAGTTTACAGTTTCTCTTTATGGTCTCATTCTTCTTCCTAGAAGTTCTTATTCATCTAATATGATCACTGGGTTTGTGATCATCTACTATTGTTGTACTTTATTATTTTTTTGCAACAGTATGTGTTCTTTTTAGATGTGGACTTGGGAGAAGTGGAGGAGGTCAGAGGTGAGAGAGTGAGTAGAAAACTGTTCACTTTGTTTTGTAGCAGTTGGTTGTAGTTTGTATATCATTGTAATTGTTCTTTGTATTATTATATGTTTGTATTATAAGCCACTTTTATGTAAGTGCAAATTGGTAGACTTTGAGTTACTTCAGTTGGCATTGCTCATGCAGTTTGATTCCTAGGATGTATGTATATCTTTGGTAGATGGTTTTTCATTGGACTGCAGTATCAAAGGTCTTCATATTTTTTGCACATCAATGGTTATTGGTATGTTTGTTATCATGGGAGATGATAACTTTGAGTAGGACAATGGATTATACAGGGATGAGAGTTGCAGTATGGGCTGAATATGTCATGTGCAAAAGTTCTATCAATGGTGGTTATTTAGTTGGATGTAAACAACTAGCTATGGTTGTTGTTCTAACTATTTTGGAGCTTATGTGCTCGATCTTGTTTTGAAGATGTTTGGACTTCAAAGTTATGTTCTGTTAACTAGTTTGAAGTTAGATACATTGGTGTGTCTATGTGGCATTTAGTGTTTCATCATATTTTTGACATTCTAATCTTTTGTCATGTTGGTGATCACTTGGAAGATGTTACAGGTGCTTCTGTAAAGCTAATGGGCATAATTGAGTTTAGTTGAGTTGAGTACTTGGCAGCTACTCATGCTTGCAAGGAAGCCATTTGGATTAAGAGATTTTGTGTTCAGATATTGGTGTTGGTAGAGGACAGTTTACTATCTATTGTGACAGTCAAAGTGTGATGTTGCAGATGCATTAACGAAACTAGTGGGCACAGACAAGTTCAGACGGTGTTCAGAGTCTATCGGCCTTTTGGCCTATAGCTGTTAAATATTATTTTTCTATTGGCTCTTACAAGGTGTTTGACAAGTGGGAGAATGTTGGGAATTAAGGTGTCCCAACCTTGTAAATTCCTTGCATTTATTATTGTAATGTAATTTATTTACTTAGCCTATGTTGTAATTTTATTTCACATCATGTTTTGTCATCTAGTGTGAAGTGGCACGATGAGTTGTCACTCCACTTGTAAGGTGACTAGGATGGTCAACTCACTCCATGTGGAGATAGGCATCCCTTTTGTGTGGTAGAGGTTTTCTGCCATGTGTCAGCATCTTGACCAATGTGTAAGTGAATCTTGACGATTCCTATGACAGTTTTATGACATGTAAGAGTCAGAAATAGAAGGTTCTATGACAGGTGAAGACATGTGTCACAAGGCATCTTGGAAGAAGGCATCTTTGGGTGCCCCAAGGAGGGTTTTTTCATGTTGTAAGAGAATATGCTATTTATAGCATGTTTATGACAGATTCTCTTACAACTGTAATTTATGATAGCTATGACAGATTCTATGATAGCCGGTTAGTGAATAAGAGCATCTGTCATTGCCCAAATTGGAAATAGGCGACCATATTGGGATGGGGTGATATGACAAGTGTCATGACCATGTTGTAGTGTTGGACAAGTGTCCCTAGGCATGGGTTTTGGGCCATGAGGCCAAGTTGGATGCCCATTCCAAGATATGTTCAGTTTTGGGTTGAAAACTTCAATATAAGTAGGTGCTTGGAGAGGAGAAACAAAAGGTGATTAACAAGTGTTGTTATGCTACCAGCTTTGACTCCAAATATGAGTGTCAAAGACTCCTGAGAGCTTGTATTGCAAGTGTATTGTAAACCATTTCAGTTTTGTTAATACATTGTTTAGGTTTTGGAGTGTGGGGTTTTTCACTCGATAAGGGTTTTCCCCACGTATATCTTGTGTCTTCTTCTTCTTCTTCTGTCTTGCATTCTTATGTTGTTTGTTGCTGCAATATTTTTGTTGTTGTGTTAAACATTCTATAATTGTAAAGGTTAAAATGAATTTGTACTCTCCTCCCCTCATTAGATTAGTGTAGGAAGCGATTTCCACACACTTTGCTTCTTTTCATAGCCAATGCTTATGAGATATCACTGCCTAAAGAGCTAAATATATCTCCCATTTTTAATGTTGCAGATGTATAGCCATACAAGGGGGATAATGAGATAGATGATGTTGAAGCAGTTGATTCATCTCATGAAGAACAAGCTAGGACAATCACTGTTCCACAACAAATCGAATGCATTGTAGATAAACAAGTACTGAAGAAGACTCATAAAAAGGAATATTTCAAGTATCTTGTCAAATGGTGAAACCATCCCATTGAAGATGCATCATGGCTTACTGAAGATGAGATCATTAAGTTGGGTCATTCAGTTGTAGACCTCATGAGTCAGAGCTCATGATCTCTTTCTTCCCAGGAGTTTGATGCTGGGGCATCTTGCCTCTTTCCAGTTTTTGGTTTTCTTTTGTGCATAAAGCAAGAATCTCTTTCTGCAATTTTTGGTTTTCTTGGAGCTCTTGTCGCTCCTGTCGCCTTGCATATTGGAACCTTCTGTCACCTTATGACAAAGCTTATTGGCCTTATTATTTTTGTCGACCATTTCTAAGACATTAAAAATTCTATTATTTTCTAAAGGGAGGTCATGGCTTGCAGTTATCTCCAGTTTTAAATAACTAAAGCCTCAATTCGTGGGTGTACCAGCTGGCAAAGGCAATTAAGAAGATTCTATATAATTTCTTTCCTTCTTGATGGATTGGCCATTTTTAGAAATAGCAGAAAGTCTACATTTAATCTTTAGCGATCGTGCTTTTGGTAAAACCATTTCCATCATCTGCAAGTCATGGGTGTCATGGGATATTTTATCTTTGGTAGCGATAGTTATGTATTTAATATCTTCTACTGCAGTCCTCAAGGAAAGATGATCCTCGATAGTTATTATATAGAGGTCGTTGCATCTACAATTCCATTTTTTTGGAAACCTCTATAGGTCGTGGACATGGTGGATAATCTTCTAGCGACAGAGACATTTTGAAGTTTCAATTTTTTCTGCAGAATTTTAAACAACCACTGGACGACATATTTATATGGTTGGACAACTTTGATGAGGAAGAGAGGATTGAAAAGGAGAGAAGAAGTATGATCATCGAAAAAAGGAAGGAGGTTGACTGTCTGAAAGAGGCCGACTATTTGAATGCTTAGGGTGCAGGACTAATCGAAGGGTGAAGAGAAGAAGGCCAACACTTCTGAGAAGATAGATTTTGCTTTGCTTTGAATCTCTACATAGTTGGGGCCGAATGTATGGCCAACATTTTGGTTTTGTAATAAACTGCAATAGAAATTAATAAAAGCATATCTCATTTTCAATATCTCCTGTCACTTCCCTATTATTTTTCCTGTCATTTTCTGTATTGCTTGTTGTGGTTGATTTCTAAAAGTGAAGTTGTAAACGGTGACTGGCAAGACGTGCCATCAAATGGATGAGATGATGGAAATGATGAAAATGATGCAAATTTGACTGGATGTTATTGAAGAAGATAGGTGAAGAGGATTGATGCCGAGACCTAATGTTGAAAGTGATGATGAATAAGAATTTCAATCCGTCGAACAAATTGGTGAAACCCTAGGAGGTGATGAAGGAGAAGAATTAGATCAAGTAAAGATGTTGTGAGCTATTTCAAAAATTGGAAAAAGACCTAGAATTGATGTGCCAAACTATACTAGTAATTTGAACCCTTAAGAATTGATTGACTGGATAAATGACATGGAATAATACTTTGAATATGAAGAGATTGAAGATCCTGAGAAGGTGAAATTTGCAAAGACAAAATCGAAAGGACATGCTGCTATATGGTGGAAAGAAGTTCAGTTGGAAATAAATAAAAGAGGAAAAGAAAAGATTATGAAGTGGGATAGGATGGTGACAAAATTGAAGAATCAATTCATACCTGCTGACTATGAGTTGGAACTATTGAAAAGATTGCAAAATCTGAGACAAAAGGAGAAATCTGTGAAGGAGTACACTGAAGAATTTCATAAGATGATTATAAGAAAAGGACATAGTGAAGCAAGCAAGGAGAAAGTGGCTAGATACATCAATGGACTGAGATTGAGCATTCAAGAAAAACTAAGCTTGGTAAGGATGACATGTTTAGAAGAAGCATATCAGTTTGCCCTGAAAGTTGAAGAGAAGTTGAATAAAAGACATGATTCAAGACAGAAAGGAAGAGGAGGTAAATTTTAGAGTAGTAGAATAGTTTCTGAAGGAGATAGATCGCATTCATAGCAGAACAAGTTTGATAGTACATTCAAGAAGGAGGACAGATATAATAATGCTTACCAGAGAGATGACATAATTTTTTACTGGAGAGGAAACCCTAGTGCATACCGGAATGAAGGATACAGAAGAGAGGGAAGAGGATTTGATAAGAGAACATTCAGAGGTACTTGTTTCAAGTGTGGAGGTGAAGGACATAGAGCATTTGAATGTAATTAGGGTAGTACAAGGAAGAAGACATAGAACAATGGAAGAGTAGACTGTGTTGAAGAAGAACCTGTTGGATCACCAAGTTCTATTGGTAAGACGGAGAAAGGAGAATCATTGGTGATGAGGAGAGCACTATTTCAAGTAGAAACAAATGAGGAACCACCACAGAGGAAAAGTTTGTTCAGGACAAGATGCAAATTAGGAGGTAAGTGTTGTAAAGTTGTGATTGATAGTGGTAGTTTAGATAACCTAGTTTCAAAGGAGATGGTGACTAAGTTGAAGTTGGAAAGATTGAAACACCCTAAGCCCTATCAAATAGCATGGATTCAAGATGATCATAAGGTACTGGTGAGTGAACAATGTTTGGTGAAATTTCATATTGGATCTTATAATGATGAATTCTTGTGTGATATTATGCCTATGGATGTTTGTCATATCTTGTTGGGTAGACCTTAGCAGTATGATAGAAAAGCTATACATGATGGGATGAAGAATACATACACTATAACAACAAATGGAAAGAGAATTACTTTGATTCCTTTAGAAGGTGATCCTAAGAATGAAGTATGTGGAAATGCTAGAATCTATTTCGTAGATGGACAAAAATTTCTTGATGGTTTGAGACATGAGAATATGTGTTATGCTTTGATTCCTTAGAAACTTGAAACATTGAAGAAAGAGACTAGAGGAGAACAACCGGAAGAGATAAGAAAGTTGATAACAGAGTATGAAGACATCCTATCAGATAATGTACCTGGAGGATTGCCACCTATAAGGAGTACCAATCATCACATGGATCTTATACCCAGAGCAAGTTTACCTAACAAAGAAGCACACAGAATGACACCAACAGAGAATGAAGAATTGAATAGATAGATATAGGAGTTACTGAGGAAAGGTTTGATCAGAGAAAGTTTGAGTCCTTGTGCAGTACCTGTAGTGCTTGCACCTAAGAAATATGTAGAATGGAGAATGCGTACTGACTCGAGAGAAATAAACAAAATCACAGTTAAGTATGGATGATATCATGGATTGTTTGAGTGGAGCAAGATATTTCACGAAGATAGACTTGAAGAGTGGATACCATCAGATCATAATCAGAGAAGGAGATGAATGGAAGACTGCTTTTAAGACAAATGAAGGATTGTATGAGTGGTTAGTGATAACTTTTGGATTGACAAACGCACCTAGTACTTTCATGAGATTGATGAATGAAGTCTTGAAGAGATTCTTGGGTAAGTTTGTTATTGTATATTTGGATGACATTCTAATTTTCAATAAGACAAAAGAGGAACATTTGTGGCATATTAGACAAGTTTTGTAGACATTGAGAGAAGAGAAATTGTTGATTGGTGCAGGAGCACCAAGATGTCTAGATTTTGTTTGATCTTCCAGTAGTTGTTTTGTCAATAAGGTCTATAAGACCATCCAAATGTTGTAATGAGGCTTACTTGTAAGGGACTATGTCCAAGTAACTAGTATCTATTATCTTGTTGTAAGTCCTCAAGAGGACAGTCATGTAGTAATAGGCAGTTGCATAGGATAGTCATTTAAGTCATTTTAACCTTCATGTTGTAAGCCTATAGAGGCATGTCAAAGGTTGGAAAGATGTCAACACCTTGTCATAGGTTAAACCTCATGTTAAAAAGCATTATGAAACCATAAAAATAGTAAATGCAGTCCAAGATTGGACAATTACTAAATCTGTCATTTAGTGCTGCAGTTATAAAGCACGATGATTTGGACAGTTTGTTGGGATCCCAAACGACTTCATGCATTGTTTTGATGCTTATTTGAAGCCAAGAAGGCTTCCATTGTAGGAAACATTCGAAGGAATAGAAAGAAAAGGAAAAAGACAACTGTTTTTCTATTTTTTCTACCTTTTTTTATTTTTCTTTGCTGTTACCAGTCCGTACCTGTGACTGTACGGATTTATCATTGCCCAAGTTTGTAATGGATGGTTAGGGGTGTGAAGTAGCTTGGATTTGAACTTTGTTTGGAGTCTTGACAATGATCTGGATGGAAGATATCGCTGGTTTTCCCAAAACTATTTTTTAAAAAAATGTTGTCTCCATAAGTTATTCATTGTTTTCCTGAGGAATCCGTACTTGTACGGCCTGGGGGTGAATGGTGTTTGTAATGTATAGTTAGGTGGTTGAGTTACCTATCTTTTGCAATTGGTTTGGGCTCTTGACACCCTTGCATGTCTCTGCATTTCTCCTTTGTTTGAAAGTAGGTTTGAAAACCTAGTTTAGGGCTTCTTTTGACAGTCCGATGGAGTTCTCTTCATTCCACTAACCTTTTCTATTGGTGGTCAGTGGAATGGAATGTATACTAGTTAGGGCAGAGGTCTGATGAAGGTTTTGGGAGGCAGGAGAATGGGTTGGTCTGAGTTTAACCTATAGATGACCCTGCAGAGTTATGTATTGGGATGGAGTAGAGGACAGCAGTAGATAGATGATTGTCTTTGACTATGTTCAATGGTCAGTTAGTGAAATGCCATGCATTGTGCCAACATAAAGGGCTCCTGATCTTGCAATGATCCTATGATAAGAGGAAGGAAGAGATCTCTCTAAGATAACAGTCTTTTCTTACCTTTGATGTCTCTGACAGTCCTCTTGGAGACAGTCATTACTAAGAAGGTGGTAAGTATTGTTTGCCATTGTTTTTCCAATGAAGGCATTAGGGTGAAAGCATGTTATAGGTTTGGTAGGTTGCAATGAGACTGAGTTTGTGTAGAATGAGATCATCCCAAGGTGGATGTTGTGACTGTCTTAGAAAGGTAAAATGAAGACTACTGTCCTGCAGGTCTATGTAGATGAGTTGAAGGAATGTTAGATGGAGTTAGGCATCTTGGTATAGCTGTCCTGAAGTCCCTCATGTTGCATGTCATGAACAAGTTAATATTGTGTTGAATCCCTTCATGGTGAGGAGTGTGAATCTCTAGAGAAAACAGTGAACTTGAAGAGTTATTGCATGTGAAGTTATGAACATGCTTCTGCTGTCCTAGATGCTCTGCATCATATTGGTATCAGAGCCACTAGTAGGTCCTTGAGGGAGTAGAGGATCTTGTGAAACAATAAGAGTTTGTGAGAGGTGTAAGGATGTCTCCAAAGAATCAGATGGCTAGAGAGAACAATGAGTTGAGAGAAGCCTTAGAGGCTAGAGAAAAAGAGCTGAGGGACAGAAGAGATCAGGATGCTGCAAGGGAAAGAGAGTTGAGGCAAGTGAGAAGAGAGAATGCATCAATCTTGGCTAGATTGGAAGCATTGGAGAAGAATCCTAGAAAGGATGAACAAGATGGTTCAGAAGGAGATGAGGAGGTAGATGAGAATCCTTTTGAGGATAAGTTGGATCCTGAAGAGAAGAAGTTTGTGAGATTGCTGAAGGCAGTCCATGGAAGTGGAACAAAGGCAACCATAGAGTTACCTATCTATCAGGGGAAGATGGATAGTGAAGAGGTATTAGGGTGGATAGATGCCCTGGAAAAAAATTTTGAGTATGAGGAGATGAGTGATGAGAAGAAGATCAAGTTTGCAAAAACAAAACTGAGAGGAACAACACTTACATGGTGGAGTAGTGTGCAGACAGAAAGAATGGCTAGAGGTGTAGCAAGAATCACTTCTTGGGGTAGGATGAAGAACATGATGAAGGATCAATTCCTTCCATTTGATTACTCCATTCAGACAAAGAGGATGAGGCAGAATCTGAAACAGAAGGACATAGATGTTATGTCCTATACTGAGCAATTTCATAAGCTTAGTATTAGAGGAGGATTGGAAGATGAAGAGAAAGTGGCAAGATACCTTAATGGGCTTAGGTATAACTTGCAAGATGAAATTGGTTTGACAATACCAAAATCACTTGGAGAGTGTTTTTAGTTAGCTATAAGGGCTGAAGAGAGGGTGAAGAGGAAGAAAGAAAGGCAAGGAGGAAGTGGAAGAGGATATAGAGGTAGAGGCAGACCTACTACTGAAGTTCAGAACAGCAATGAGAAAGGTAAGGAGTTTTCTACAAATCAGAGAGGTGGATATAGAGGTGGAGGTAGATTTGGATCAGGTAGAGGAGTGTTCACAGGCAGATGTTATTTCTACAATGAAGTGGGACACACATCTTTCAAATGTCCTAAGAAGGATGATGTTGATAGGAGCAAGGATAGAAGAGTTCACTTGGCACAAGAGGAGGAGAAGCCAGAAGAACCAGAAATGTCGTCAGCCTCTCCAGTGATGATTGGAGAAATGCTCATGGTGGAAAAAGGCCACATGCAGCCACCACCATAGGTATCTATTTTCAGAACTAATTGTTTAATCCATGGAAAGATATGCAAGTTGACTGTAGATTCAGGTTCTCATGATAATCTAGTTTCTTGGGAAATGGTGCACAAGTTGGGATTGAAAACTTTTGATCATCCTAGTCCTTACAATGTCACTTGGGTGAGTCAAGAGCATCAAGTAAGGGTTACTAAGAAGGCATATGTTGATTTTACAATTGGTCCATATCAGGACTATGTTTTGTGTGATGTTATTCCAATGACATGTGGGCATATAATCTTGGGTAGACCATGGCAGCACTTGAGGAGAACAATTCATGATGGTTATACTAACAACTATGTGGTGCACAAAGATGGTAAGAAGTTCAAACTGATACCTTTACCTTGTGAAGAGAAGAAGGAACATGTTACTATTTGTTTTGGAGAGAAACTACAGTTGAATGTGCAGGTTAAGGATGATGGGAAGCAGTAGGAATAGTTGCAACAGCAGAAGGTGGATGACAGTCCTAAAGAGTAGCAGGCTTGGGACTTGAGTTATGTCAAGGTTGGAGACATTGATTGCCCTATAAAGAGGCAGAAGAAGGAAGGCAAATAGCAGATAGTCCAGGGAGGAATGAATCAGAACCTCTAGTTGAGAAGACCAGAAGTATTGCAGCAACAAGGTCCTAGACAAGGACACCAAAACAGGTTTTATGGTTCTAATACTGTTTACAGGAGCCATGCAGGTTGGAGAAGGAGGAAGATTACTCTTGGAGAGTTCATGTTTCCTAGTCAGAGGAAAATTCCAACAAGATTGAAGAATGGTTGAAGCAGACCCCATAACTCTTGGGATAAGAGTTTTCATCATGCCGGGGAGTATGGTGCAGGAGCACCAAGATGTCTAGATTTTGTTTGATCTTCAAGTAGTTGTTTTGTCAATAAGGTCTATAAGACCATCCAAATGTTGTAATGAGGCTTACTTGTAAGGGACTATGTCTAAGTAACTCGTATCTATTATCTTGTTGTAAGTCCTCAAGAGGACAATCATGTAGTAATAGGTAGTTGCATAGGACAGTCATTTAAGTCATTTTAACCTTCATGTTGTAAGCCTATAGAGGCATGTCAAAGGTTGGAAAGATGTCAACACCTTGTCATAGGTTAAAACTCATGTTAAAAAGCATTATGAAACCATAAAAATAGTAAATGCAGTACAAGATTGGACAGTTACTAAATCTATCATTTAGTGCTGCAGTTATAAAGCACGATGGTTTGGACAGTTTGTTGGGATCCCAAATGACTTCATGCATTTTTTTGAGGCTTATTTGAAGCCAAGAAGGCTTCCATTGTAGGAGACATTCAAAGGAATAGAAAGAAAAGGAAAAAGACAACTGTTTTTCTATTTTTTCTGCCTTTTCTAATTTTTCTTTGTTGTTAACAGTCCGTACTCGCGACTGTACGGATTTATCATTGCCCAAGTTTGTAATGGATGGTTAGGGGTGTGAAGTAGCTTGGATTTGAATTTTGTTTGGAGTCTTGACAATGATCTGGATGGAAGATATCACTGGTTTTCCCAAAACTATTTTTTTTAAATTGTTGTCTCCATAAGTTATTTGTTGTTTTCCTGAGGAATCCGTACTTGTACGGCCTGGGGGTGAATGGTGTTTGTAATGCATAGTTAGGTTGTTGAGTTACCTATCTTTTGCAATTGGTTTGGGCTCTTGACACCCTTGCATGTCTCTGCATTTCTCCTTTGTTTGAAAGTAGGTTTGAAAACCTAGTTTAGGGCTTCTTTTGACAGTCTGATGGAGTTTTCTTCATTCCACTGACCTTTTCTATTGGTGGTTAGTGGAATGGAATGTATACTAGTTAGGGCAGAGGTCTGATGAAGGTTTTGGGAGGTAGGAGAATGGGTTGGTCTGAGTTTAACCTATAGATGACCCTGCAGAGTTATGTATTGGGATGGAGTAGAGGACAACAGCAGATAGATGATTGTCTTTGACTATGTTCAATGGTCAGTCAGTGAAATGCCATGCATTGTGCCAACATAAAGGGCTCCTGATCTTGCAATGATCCTATGATAAGAGGAAGGAAGAGATCTCTCTAAGATAACAGTCTTTTCTTACCTTTGATGTCTCTGACAGTCCTCTTGGAGACAGTCATTACTAAGAAGGTGGTAAGTATTGTTTGCCATTGTTTTGCCAATGAAGGCATTAGGGTGAAAGCATGTTATAGGTTTGGTAGGTTACAATGAGACTGAGTTTGTGTAGAATGAGATCATCCCAAGGTGGATGTTGTGACTATCTTAGAAAGGCAGAATGAAGACTGTTGTCCTGTAGGTCTGTGTAGAGGAGTTGAAGGAATGTTAGATGGAGTTAGGCATCTCGGGATAGGTGTCCTGAAGTCCCTCATGTTGCATGTCAGGAACAAGTTAATATTATGTTGAAGCCCTTCATGGTGAGGAGTGTGAATCTCTAGAGAAAATAGTGAACTTGAAGAGTTATTACATGTGAACTTATGAACATGCTTCTGCTGTCCTAGATGCTTTGCATCATTGATAAACATCAAGAAGTGTAGTTTCATGAAGGAAGAGTTGGTATATTTGGGATTTGTGATTTATGTGGAAGGATTGAAGATGGACCCTGAGAAAGTGAAAGCAATAGTTGAATGGCCTACACCGGAGAGCATTGGAGAGGTTAGATAATTTCATGGCTTGGCTAGTTTCTATCGGAAGTTCATCAAAAATTTTAGTTTAGTATGTAACCCTATGATAGAGACAATGAGAGATGACAGAAAAGACTCTAAGTGGACATCTAGAGCAAATAAAAGTTTTGAATTGTTGAAGGAGAAAGTGACAGAGCAACCTGTGTTGGCATTATCAGATTTCAATAAGGTATTTCAAGTTGATTGTGATGCAAGTGGAAATGCGATTGGAGCAGCATTAAGTCAAGAAGGTAGACTTGTAACATACTTCAGTGAAAATTTGAATGATGCAAGGAGAAGATATTCAGTTTATGATCAAGAGTTCTATGCCATAATTCAAGCCTTGAAGAAGTGGAGACATTATTTTTTGCCTAAGGAGTTTGTGTTGTATACAGATCATCAAGCTTTGCAATATTTGAACAGTCAAGATAAGTTGAATCAGAGACATATGAGATGGGTAGAGTTCATGCAGAGTTATACTTTTGTGTTGAAGCATAGGAGTGGAAAATCAAACAAAGTTGTTGATGCATTGAGTAGAAGAAGAAACTTGTTGACAGAAATGAGAGTTGAAGTGTTGGGTTTTGATGAATTAAAGAACATGTATGAGGGAGACATTGATTTTGCAGAACCTTGGAAAACATGTAAGGAACCTGTTGTGACAGATAGAAGTAAGTGGCTAGATTATTTCATTCAGGAAGATATGTTGTTTAAAGGAAATCAATTGTGCATACCTAAGAGTTCAATGAGAGATAATTTGATCAAGGAGAAACATAGTGGTGGATTGGTAGGACATTTTGGCATTGATAAGATAGTGGCTTTGGTGAGTGAAAATTACTTTTGGCCTTAGATACATAAGGATGTTAAGAAATTTGTGCAGAGTTGTAGAGTTTGTCAAGTCGCAAAAGGGAGTAGTCAGAATACTGGATTGTATAAACCTTTGGCAGTACCAGAGAGACCTTGGGAAGACATAAGCATGGATTTTGTAATGGGATTGCTGAAGACACAGAGAGGACATGATTCAATATTTGTAGTGCTTGATAGATTTTTAAAGATGGCTCATTTCATACCTTGTAAGAAGACAACTAATGCAGTGCATGTAGCAGACCTATTTTTCAAAGAGATTGTGAGATTACATGGATTACCTAAGAGTATAGTTTCAGACAGAGACACCATATTTCTTGGATACTTTTGGAAGACACTTTGGAGGACGATGTAGATAGATTTGAAGTTCAGTTCAACTTGTCATCCACAGACTAATAGATAGATAGAGGTAGTGAATAGGAGTTTAGGAAACTTGTTGAGATGTTTGGTTAGAGAGAAGACATGAAGTTGGGATTTGATTCTTTCACAAGTAGAGTTTGCATTCAATAATTCAGTAAATAGAAGTACTGGAAGAACACCCTTTGAGATTGTTACCGGATTGAATACTAGAGGAGTTACAGAATTGAGAGACATTGGTATAGAAGAAAAGAGAAGTGTAGAAGAAGAGGAATTTGTAGATCACATGAAGACAGTGCATAATCAGGTGAAGAAGCTCATTTGGACAATATGAACAGTAAGTACAAGGAAAAGGTAGATGAGAAGAGAAGACATATAGAATTTGAAGTTGGAGATGAAGTGATGGTATACTTGAGAAAAGAGAGATTTCCAATTGGAACATATAACAAGTTAAAGATGAAAAAGTTTGGACCTTGTAAGATACTCAAAAAATTTGATTCAGGAAATGCATATGAAGTGGAGTTACCAGAGACATTGGGTATATCACCTATTTTCAACATTACAGACTTATATCACTATCATGAAGTAGAGTTCAGTGACATCATGAAAGAAGATTTGAAGCAGTTACTACAACAAGCACCAAAGCAGATTGAAGACATCTTGGGCACTAGAGGAAGACAATACAAAGAATATCTTGTGAAGTGGAAAGGCATACTGGAAGAAGATCAACATGGATTTCTCAGGCTGAGGTAGACCATCTTGGTTCTCCCCTAGCCCCAACAAGGTGAGGGACTCACTTTTTCAACAACCCCAGATGTCTGATGTAGGAGCATCCCTGGTTCAAGAGCAATCTTGTATTAACCAAAAAAAAAAATTTGCATTTCAGTTTGTTCGCAGTTTAGTTTGTTTCCTTTCATTTTCTAGTTTAGTTCAAGCAGTTCAGTCAATAGTAGTTTCTATAATTTGGTCCACATTCTATCGCAGTTGCATTTCACATCTTATGAAGCTGGACTTAGCATCTAGATTCATTCATCTACTTCATATCCAGAATTCAGAGCATTTGGATTAAGTACCAGAAAGATATCACTATCAGAAGATTGACTATTTTCTCAGAACAGAGCATCCTTACAATCTCTGATAATCAGCTAAAGGAGAAGGCTTGCAGAGTATTCCTTGACTTGTGGAGCATAATGACACATCATTCCATGATCTTTGGTTCATGGCTAACCTTCCCTAAGATCCGCACATCATTCCATGCATTTGCGGAGGTGTTCTACATGATTAGGTCTAACCTATCCGTGTACACACGTTACAACTCTTCATTGGAGTTTGTGACCTTCCTTGGCTAACACGGAGGAATCTTTTGTACTGGAGATGATATATAAGGATGTAATAGATCCCTAGGAAAGTAGTGAATCATATAGTGATAGTTCATAGTTTGGATTTTTGCGCGAAGGGACTTCAAAGCTATATCTTGTGCATATTCCAATATTTTATAATTAGGCCTGTGAACCGAATTGTAAGCCCGTATGATGCCGCCCAAATTGTATTTGAATTCTATTATATACTAAATGAATGAATCTATGTTTGTTTCATATCTTTGAGTTGTTTCTGTTGTGTTTACTCTTGTTGCATGACCCAGACAGTTCATTCTGTGAACCCTCCTGCCGTGACTGCACCAATACTGATCAGACTTAGACAAGCCCTTCGAGACCACATGGACCTTCATAGTGCATGCCATTTTTCATAATTGTTATCACTATGTTTTCCCCAACACAAAGCCCCTATTTTTTCTGACACAATCTTCATTCTTCAAGTTCAGAGAATTAATGAATTAAGAAATATTTGAACAACTTCCTAAAGTTAAGATAAGAGAGCATGCATCTGAGTAAACAAAAATAGTAACATATGTTTTAGTAGTCTATTTTTCCTCCAATACCATGTAGGTATTCCTTCTTTCTTCCAAGGTCAACCATTTGTACATGCCATCATGTTGTCTACTTGTTCAAAGCTTTGACACAAATCAAAATTGTTATCATGACATAGAGAAACTATGGGACTCCCTGGCATCCCTGTGGCGGTTGAGATACTTCTAGAAGTACCCACGCCATCCCAGGGATGTTAGGGCATTCCCCCAACATCCCCAATAGGGGGTACATCCTACAGATGCCTCCTACTTTTGTAGGGTATCCCAGAAACATCCCTGCTCTGTATGAAAAATGTGGTAGCATTTACAAGGCATGCAAATTATTTGACAAAATGCCTCAAAGAGATGTCATATCGTGGAATGCAATGATTGCAAGATATGCACAAAATGGATTTGTTGACAAAGCTTTAGAAACATTCAAACAAATGCAATTGGCAGGTGTAAATCCAAATTACACAACCTTTGCTAGCATCCTCCCTGCGTGTGCCAAAATGGGAGCTTTGGAACTGGGTATGGACATCCATCAAAGCATAAAGGATAGAGGAATTTTGACAGATGTTGTAGTTGCAACTACTCTAGTAGACATGTATGCAAAATGTGGAAGCATAGACAGGGCATGCGAACTGTTTGACAGAATGCCTCAAAGAAATGTGGTCTCACAAAATGCCATGATTGCAGGATATGCACAAAATGGATTTGTTGAAAAGGCTTTAGAAACTTTCAAGCAAATGCAATTGGTAAGTGTAATGCCAAATTCCACAACCTTTGCCAGCATCATCCCTGCCTGTGCCAAAATGGGAGCTTTGGAATAGGGTGTTGACATCCATCAAAGCATAAAAGATAGAGGAATTTTGTTAGATGTTGTAGTTGCAATTGCCATGGTAGACATGTATGCAAAATGTGGAAGAATAGACAAGGCACGTAAAGTGTTTGACAGAATGTCTCAAAGAGATGTAGTCTCATGGACTGCAATGATTGCAAGATATACACAAAATGGATTTATTGAAAAGGCTTTAGAAACTTTCAAGCAAATACAATTGGCAAGTGTTAAGCCAAATTCCACAACCTTTGCCAGCATCCTCCCTGCCTGTGCCAAAATGTGAGCTTTGGAACAGGGTATAGACATCCATCAAAGCATAATGGAAGGGGGCATTTTATCAGATATTATAGTTGGAAATGCTTTGAGAGACATGTATGCAAAATGTGGAAGCATAGACAAGGCATGTGAGCTATTTGACAGGATGCCTAAAAGAGATGTCATCTCATGGAATGCAATGATTGCAGGATATGCACAAAATAGATTTGTCAAAAAGGCTTTAGAAACTTTCAAGAAAATGCAATTGGCAGAAGTAAAGCTGGATTCCACAACCTTTGCCAGCATTCTTCCTACCTGTGCCAAAACGTGTGCTTTTGAACAGGGTATGGACATCCATCAAAGCATAAAGGATAGAGAAATTCTATCAGATGTTGTAGTTGCAACTGCCCTAGTAGACATGTATGCAAAATGTGGAAGCATAGACAAAGCACGTGAACTATTTGATAGAATGCCTCAAAGAAATGTGGTCTCATGGAATGCCATGATTGTAGGATATGCACAAAATGGATTTTGCAAAGATGCTCTTAAAATATTTGAATTAATGAAGCACTCTGGAAGATATCCTGACATTGTAAGCTTTGATTATGTTCTATGTGCATGCAGCCATGTAGCTTTAGTGGATGAGGGTTGTACATACTTCAATCACATGAGTAACCCTTATTGCATTACACCTACAGTTGATCATTATGTCTGCATGGTTGACCTTCTTGCCCATGTTGGCATTATTTGCATGTTTAATACTAACATTCTTTTTAATGCATGTCAGAGTGTTTAGGGATCCGCTATGAACCTATTAGTAGATATTGTTTTTGCCCTTCTCATCAGGGTTGTTCTTTAACTGGAGGGAACATATTAGAGAAAGGTAGCTGCAAAGTTTCTAGAAAGATTAGACACTCTGCATTTAAGGGAAGACCACCCAAACGTCTGACACGTGTGGTTAACAAAGTAGCAGACAACAATTATAGTGGATGTGTTATGTGTAGGTGAGTACTTTCATATGCTTCAATTAGATTTATCCTATATATTTCATACAAATGTTGAATTTGAATGTTATGATATGGCTTTCTCATTTTGACTAGTAGTAAGTACTAACTCATCCTACATGAATCTTATTTTGATTCTACAAATTCTTCTATGTTTTTTTTATTTACACAACACTGATTTCTCTATAATGTTAATTCAAGCATGAAGAATTCACCAAGTATGGGTTTGATGATCAAACCATCTTATTTTGTGACCAAGTTTGACAAGCTAAATAGACTGGATTTCATTAGAAATCATTTACAAACAGTTATTCAATTCTTATCTCATTAAATCTTTCCTTCATTTTGAAGCAAATTTTTTAATTCATTTCCTTTGCGTATGAACAATGCGAGAAGGAGTTCCATGTTGGTTGTTTACGCGATCATGGTATTGCTGACTTAAAGGTAACTTTCACTTGTAGTGGATTTCAGAGAAGACAGATGTTGAGGACATTTCCGTCAATACTTTATTTCTACCAGAAGGATTTTTTATTGGCATTGTTAGTGTATGTTGATTAGTAGGAGATGGTCTGATGGAAAAGAAATTATTGCAGGAGTTTCCAAAAGATAATTGGTTCTATTCCAATGATTGTAGTGAAATTCACAAAGGACTGCAAAAACATGTAGCTATTGGATCACAATGCTTGCCAAGATTGGTATCTAAATCATTAATGAAGAAGGTTCAGAATGATGTCGATCAATGTTTGTAGGATGAAATAAAATGGTAAATTTTGCATGGGAAGACAATAGATCTTGATGGCAAAGACTTGATCTTAGAAGCTAAAGCTATATTCCATGTATGTTTCTTAAACCCTCTATATCCATAGTGTGTTTCTCAGTTAACTATTTTCTTAGAAATATCAATAATTGAATGTGTGACAATTGCAGGACCACTTTGAGTCTATAGTTGACCCTAGTATAGGTCAAGATTTAATCCCTTTGATGCTTTACAAGTGGCTTCTATGTTATTTTAGATTTTTTTTAATCTTCTAATGAAGAGAAGTTGTTTCTGAACTTTGAAATTTGTTCACTTAATTATATTACCTCGATGATTTGCTGACTCTTTTGCCCTGTATTTTAATATACAACAAAAGTATGAGAGATCAAGATTTTGGAGGAATGTATTCTATAGTTTTGACAGTAAAGTAAGAACCAAAAGTGACTAATCTGTAACAGTAATGGAAGTAACATTTTCTTATCCAATATAATCTATGAATCATTATCACAAGTTTCTTATACTTAAGCTGTAAATCATTTTAAAATTTGGTAGTTTCTTACTAAATTAATTTAATTGAGCATCTCAGAAGTTGTTTCAGCTACTGTTTTCCATGTATTTGGACAACAGATTGCAGAGTTGCCTCTTGTTGCAACAAGGGCTAACAATGAAGGACAGGTGATAATTGGCCTTCTCATCGCTTCTCATTGTTGTTTTCTTATATTAATGCTTATTAAATTATTTATTTCACCTAATGTGTTGAACAATTCATGTATAACCAGATGTTAGTGACTTAGAATGCATTTAAAGAAAGAAGGCTTTTATTTTTTTATCGTGCTGCCTAACTTAGGGCATATGACATCATAATTTTCCTGAATCAGACTTTAAATATTTGTAATGGTTAAGCAGAGAATTGACAATTAAACTTTGTGAGGGGTTGTTGTTCAAAAATATAGAAAATAGTTTGTAAATGTTGAATGGTCAGACAATATGAGAAATTATAGACACCAGGAGTTACCTTTTGAAACATCAGGACAAAGGGCAGATAAAATTGAAATATATGGTGTAAAAGCCAAGGGATTACCTTTTGATTTCAAGATCCAGGTGACTTTGATCCTAATTTAAAATGTTCCTTACGAGTGGTCCATTGTGGTAACCTACATAGTGGTATGTATTCTTGGAAGCCTTATGGTTCCATATTACTTAATGGAGTATATGTGGCATTAAAAAAATTGAAATGCTCTTTTATAGTAAAGGAGAATGGGTGGTATTTGTGATCTACTATGCTAGAATACAATAATCTACACCTCAAATTTAGATTACTCAAACCACGTCACATTGATCATATTGTTAAAATAATATACTATATTCCATAGCTTAAGATGTTTTTTGGTTTCAGGGATCTTATCAACATCATACTGAGTTGAAGACTGCACAGGGAATCAAGATAACCACTCAGGTATCAAATTTCAGGATAATAATTTTATGTATATGAGCATAAATTTATCAAATATATGTGGACAATGAAATTTAGCTACAATTTCTTGATTTCAGGGTCTTGAGCATGCCATAGTAGGAACTCAGTTATATGTTGTTGGACTTGATGATGATTTAGAGGATATTAAGGAAGAATCAATGCAAGATATCAATAATGTAATGTCTTAGATTGACAAGAGTAGGGAAGGAGTTTATGTTCAAGCTTCAACTCTTGGATCTTTGGAGGCTTTACTTGAGTTCTTGAAGATCCCAGCTGTAAGCATCCCAGTTAGTGCAATTGGTATTGGGCCTGTGCATAAAAAAGATGTCTAAACGGGCAAGTACGGTATTGCCATGTGAGAAAGGGAAGAGATTGATTCCAAGAGTAGAGATTTTGTGTAATGATCTATTTTATGATTTCTTGAGGTAATGAAGAAAATATCATGAAACATTGTTTTAAATAAATTCATATTTTACTGCAATTGTACGAAACCAAAAACATTTCCATGTTGACAAGATGCCATACCAAATGGTGTCAATATTTATTGCCACTTTGCTTTGTCTTGTTTCATTTTCTTATTGGCTGATTCTCAAATAGAAAGTGTTGGCTCAAATTTATCAATCTTTACTTGGCAGCATCATAAAATACATAGTTTTCCAAATTTATTTGCTTTTATGTTTTAATTCAAATTTAATAATATGTTTTTTTTGCATTATAAAATTTATGTTATTTAATAAATTATTCATATCATGACTAAATTTACTACCAATTAATGGAAACTAGTAAATAAAAATAACTATCATGACTAAATAAATGACCAGTTAACAACAATCAATGACTAAATTATTACTAAATATATTACCAAATTGATGACTAAATATACTACCAAATTACCAAATATACTACCAAATTGATGACTAAATATACTACCAAATTAAAGACTAAATAAATGACCAGTTAACAACAATCAATGACTAAATATACTACCAAATTGATGACTAAATATACTACCAAATTAATGACTAAATATACTACCAAATTAATGAATAAAATTTGTTTAGTCTTAAATTTGGTCACGAGATAAATGACTGGCAATAAACTACCAATGGTCACGTGACCAAACTACTGTTCACATGACCAATTTTTGGTATTTTTTTAGTCATTTATTTCTGTTTTTCTACTAATGAGGGGATACTATTTCTCCTTTCCTCTTCATAATAATGACATAAGCATTTGGAAGATCCATCCAAGCTACATAGTGTAATGTAAATTATGGAAAAGAATCGATATCAGCAATAAGGTAAGTGTCATCTCCCATCAACAATTTGCAAATGACACCATCATCTTTGGAGAGGAAAGTCTAAACAAATAATCACATATGAAAAACATCTTAGATAAACATACTTTATCTTCAGGGCAAATAATAAATAATAAAAAGTCAAAAATATTCTTTTTCAACACAAGAATAGATTTACAAAGGCGGATTACTATCTATCTAGAGTACAAAGTTGGAGATCTACTAGGGAAATATCTTGTCATCCCTTTATTCAATGGATCTTGAAAAAATTATTTTAAATGGACTTATAAATAAATGCAAAAAAAAGGCCTCATGGAAAGGAAAATGGTTGTCCTTTGTGGGAAGGATTATGATGTTACAAGTAGTAATTTCAGCAATTCCTATGTATTTAATGTCATGCCTAAGATTTCCCACAAAATAAATGAAGAACTAGGAAAACTAATGAATTCATTCATTTGGAAAGGCAATATAAAAACTAAGAAAATACCACTAATCAAATGGGAAACAATTTGTTCCCTAAAAGAGGTGGGAGGAGTAGGACTAAGATAAAGCAAATTTCAAATCTAGGCCTTAGGGGAAAATTTAATATGGAGTCTTTTTCAAAACCAAATTTGAAATTGTCAATTTTTTTACAAATAAAATACCTCAACTCTAATGATCTCACTCACAATATCACAATGGCTAATCCACCTAGAGTATCCCACCTATAGAACTTCATGCTTTCATGAAGAGACATAATTATAGAGCACTTAACTTGGGAAATAAATAATGGGCAAAGTGCAGATTTTTGGGAAGATTCCTAGAATGGGTACCCAAAATTAGACGAAAGAGAGGACTTGACTACTACAAAGAACATCTTGATGATGGAATGGGGAGTGAAGGTTAGATATTATGTACAATAAGTAGACAAAAATGGCTACAATGAATGGGAGTGGAAGAATGCATGCAAATTGGGGATCTTGAACGATCAATTAGAAAAGCTCAAGGAGGAATTATTGAATAGAAAAAACTTTATCAAGGAAGAACAAGACTCACTAAAGTGGTGCTTCTCCAAAACTAGTAAATGCATTTCTAAGATAGGTTATAAAGTATTTGAAACTTTAAGAGCAAACATAGATTGTCCTTCACATATATGTTGGGACAAGAATTGCCTTCCAAAAGTGGGAGCCTTTGTTTGGTCTACCATTCACAAGAAAAATTTAATGGTTGATAAGTTACAAAAGATTGGATTTATTGGTCCCTCGTGATGTTATATATGCAGGGAGGTAGAAGAAATAATTAATCATCTACTAGTGAATTTTCCTTTCATAGTAAAATGTTGGCAATAGTTATGTGCAAGACTAGGTTAGCATGGAGCTCTTCCAAATGATTTATTAGTAATATTAGAGTCCTATCCAATTGTCCGAAGAGGATCAACATTCTCTTGTCTTTTAATTATTACACTTGTTGGTTTTTTCCCAAACTGGATGCTTACTCCCAGATTTCCCTACAAGGTAGCCATCAATGATCAACAGGATCTCTGGGCCAGGGGCCAACAGTGTAGGAGATAGACTCTATATTTTATCTCCTCTTCTTCTTCAGGCTCTGCAAAACCTAGGGGGTATTCCCTACTCAACATCCATGAGGATATGCATACAAAGGCTGGGATGCTGACAGAAAGTAGATAAGTCCTCCTGTAAGTAGACCAAAACTGAAAGATAAGAGCAAAGGGGCTGGCTTTGGGCCTATTTGCAGTTGTAGACAGAGGACTGAGGATCCTAAAACTAATTCTACTGTCCTAATGGTTGTTTTAGAGTTTGATTTTGATTTTATGTTTGGATGCTAAGCTGGACATGGTATATAACACAAACACAAATCAAGATTGGTGCCTATCCAGGGCCTGGAGTTAATAGACATACACCTGTGAATGATCAGCATGAACAGCTAAAACTAGATTTCAGGGGGACATATGTGATACCTGCCTTACAGATATCTCCCAATACAAAGTGTTAAGCTATCTATACTTATGGCATCCCTACTGCAGTATACCCTTCCCAATGTTCAATCTGAGAACAATTTAATCTACCCCTTGAGCAGAAGTTAAGAGATCAGACATTCAACACAAGAATTCTATGTTCTAGAGTCTCAGACATTCCTTAAATATCCAGACTCAGAAGAAAGATACATGCAATACTAGAGACAGAATTAGCACAACACATGCAAACATAGCATTATTCATATAAGATTAACCATGAAATCAGTGGATTCATGCAAAAACATACAACAGGAGATACATAAACTCACAAGTTTTGCTGCACAAAGCAACCAAATCAGTTGTCTTGCATTACAAAGCCAAAATGTTCAACTTTCAACAACAACAAAAATGGCAACACAGTCTACCTATATCGGCCAGAAAGTGTACCCACAGCAATTAATTACAATGTTTCTGACAAAAAACTACCAGATACAGTCCTCAGAAGGAATGGCGCTTAGAAATTATTGCTGCAGCAGACAAGGGAGGCCTCGAGCCCTGTGCCACCATCTGGAAGTCTTCATGCCAAAAATCAGGTAGCTAGATCATGTGTACCATCGCCCATACCCCTGCTACAGTCACCATTGATGGCTCAACCACCCGCGGCCGCTTGAAAAATGTCGCAGCATTCAAAAAAAACCTTCCCGCCAAAATGCATTTTCTGAAGTTTCAAATGTGCAGGAAGAATAGTCCCACATGTATGGTGCGAAGACCACCTTAGTAGTTTAAAAGCAAGGCCGTGAGCATAATAGGTGTCAAACGCTTTTGCCATGCTCGACACATGCTCCTTCTCTAAAGCCCATCGGCCAAACATAAGCCATCGGCTCACCCCCAAAAACTCCTGCCGATCTCAACAGTCACACCGACCGCACCTCTGCAAGCCGTTGTCAGCCAGACATAGTCTATCGGCCAACCCAAAAACTTTCTTGCCGACATACACTGTTACAATGATAACACCGTGGCTTCCCACTTCTCCTTCCATCGGGTTGAACCATTGAACCTTGAGAAAAAGGGTTCAAACAAGAAGTTCAACCCGACGGTTCAACGCTGATAGTTCATCGCCTGTAGCTCCTGTCGGCAATTAAAATGCAACCCAGCGAACCCATTGAACCGATGAACCGGTTCAACCCGATGGTTCAAACATCAAACATAATACTCCATTGGCAAGACTCTCGGCCGTCGGCCTGATACACACAAAAAACCTAGGCTGAAACCAACATCGCCAAGCTCCGAACCATTGAACCTTGAACCGTCGAGAAAAGGTTCAAGCGGGAGGTTCAACGATGCAATATTTGCGCAAGGCAAATGCAAAATACGACTCGTTAGAAGAAAAATGAACCCTGAACTGTTGAACCATCGAACCGCTGAGAAAAGGGTTCAAGTTCAACCCGATAGCTCAAAGATACAAACGGAGCACTTCAAACAAAAACATTCGCCGATGACAAGCTACAAAAACACAAAGCCTTGAACCGTTGAACCATGAACCAAAAGGGTTCAATGCGGTGGTTCAAAGTGATGGTTCAATATTATCTGAGCACTCAAAAAGAAGTTTCGCCGATAGAGAAAATCGTAGTGACGAACAAGGAAACTTAGGGCTCAAAAAAGAAAAAACCCTCCAACATCTGCGCTCAGATCCAGACCAAAATTAGTGCTAACAACACCATCAATACTTATTTGGGAGGTTTGGAAGCAGAGGAATAGGGGAATATTTTTGGAAAAAAATCATTAGAAGAATTTTTTTTGTTGATAAAATTAGATACATCCATTAAAGATGTCACACAAGTTAGAGTGAAGAATTAGTCCCTTAAAAACAAGAAATTTACTTTATAGAATAGTGAAGTTATGGGAATATGGAAAGGATTATGTGTGTGTCCCATTAATGGGGTTGGTGATTTAAGAGCTATCAAATTACATAAGCATGTAAGACGGACCCCACCCAATTCTAGATGTGAAAAATTAAATTTTGATGGAGCAATATTGGGGAGTCCTGAAAATAAAGGGTAGGCTACATTGTGTGGAATGGACAAGGAAAATTACTTTACGTAGGATCAAAAATTGAAGAACGGATCAAAAATGAGGTAGAAGCTCGAGCCCTTCTACTTAGACTAGAAGCATGCAACTAATTTGGGATCAACTGGATTCAAAGTGAAGGTAACTCATAAGTTATTATTAATGCAATAAGGAAAAAAGGGATCACCTGATTGGAAACTAAGAAACATATTGAAGATCATCTAGCCAACCCTAGATACATTATTAGAATATTCAATACATGTTTACAAAGAAGCCAACTATGAAGTAAACTTCCTAGCTAAGTATGCAAATGATAAATAACAAGAGTGCATCATAAACTTTAATATCAATTCCAGGGAAGGATTTAAAATTTTGAAATAGAATAATCATAATAATACACCCCTTGGAGAAGAATGTAGAGATAATCAATAATGATAGGGCACACAAGCATTTATCATCACATGCAATAGCAACTACCATGGTAATATTGAAGAAGTAAAATGATGTTTTAGGGGGGTAAAGGATCAATGAATAATAGCAAGTGATGGGTGGATGTATGTGTAAAATTTTATAAAGATGGCCAACCCACAAAATATCTATTTAGATGTTATCATCTTTTCATTTACCCTCTATTTAAGGATGCAAACCAACATTCAAATTGTCTACTTCCCACCATGAAATGGCATTCCTTGGGGGATTTTAGAGTTGAGACTTAAGAAATCTTTAAATTGAAAGTTGACATCACCATCTTTAGCATTCAATGGCTATTAGGTGAAAATTCTTAATGGTTGACCATAGGTATAAAGTAAATTTATAAATGTGGCATCAATATTAGTTGGGGTGTTGTTAAATCTAGAAGAGTGACAAATTGATTATCATAATAATGACCTCTCAACTGACTAGGAAGGATCTTCTAGGTGGATTAGAATTGATTCTGCAAGTGGTGATGATTATATCTAGGTTCCCTCATTACATGGTCATATGATCATAAATGAAGGGTAGGTTTTAGGGCCATGGTAGTTGTTCATCACCACAACATCTATAGTAACTAAGCAACAATGTAGGAAGAAGGTGAGAAAAGCGGTTAAGCTCCTTAAAATCATAACTAAGATCACAATGTTTATGGAATGTTGGGATTTTGCATGAATCAAGGAGCTTGCTAAGGAGGAAGGTGGGCCATGAAAACATAGTAATAACACTTCTTTAGAAAAATTAATTATATGTATATTAATATTTCATGTTCAACATTTTGTTTAGTCGTCCCTTAATAGGAAATTTTAAATATTTCCTAGTTACCTCAATTAAATCTAGGACATTTTCTAATATTTGAGCCCTCTATATTATCATGTAGTAGGATAGGATATATACTTGTAATGAAGATAAAACTATTACCTCTCCAAAGGTAGATTTTTTTAATCTTTTTCTTTTAAATACAAAGGGCACAATCCCAAAGACCACAATTCACTAACCAAAAAAAATTAAACACATTTATTTACAGAAATCCATCAAAAAAGGGAGTATGTTAACAATAGTAGTGGCAACAATAGCATGTAAGAGTGAAGAAAGAATTAGGAGCAACAAAAGAAGATTCTAATAGTGGGCAATAAAGGAAAGGGCACTCATGCTAGTCTCCCCAAGCAAGCCCCTACACAGGATGTAAAACCTAAGGTGACCATGATGGAAGGAGCTAGTAAGCTTTGTCTCTCTAAGGAGTGTAAACTATCAACAACCCTTTCATGGGTGTGGCGAATTTTGCAAGAAATAGATCTTACTTGAAAACCCTAATCTTTCCCCCTCATTGATTGATCATAGTTTATATATGACTTTGGAATAGGATGCTTTGTTTAATAAGTGGGATAGTGACTCTACCTCAAATTCACCCTTATCCAAAATTTTGCCTCAGTTACACTAGGTGACTCAATGACGCTTTTAGCAAATGAAACCTTTGATTTCCATGTTAGAGATCACAACATTAAGGAAATTTCAAAAAATTTAGGGAGAAGGTCTATTGTCCTTAGATGTCTAGCAAATAGGCCTCTATATGAGGATTTTGTCTCATGGACCAAAACTTCTTGGAGCAATGTGGTGGTTGTTTCTATTTCTATTTTAGAACATGGTTTCCTTTTAGTGCAATTTCATTCTATCAAAGATTGCAACTTTGTTCCATAAATGGTCAATGGTTCTATGTCAAAGCTAGCTTGTTCATGGCCCCTTGGTCCCCTTTTAAGCTAGTAACTGTCTCCATCTCTAAGATTTTTAATTTGTTAAGTATGTGCAATCTTCTCTTAGTTAAGAGAGACTTTGGCTTGATTGAAAATATAGTTGATCAAATTGGGGAATTTGTGAAAATAGATGAGCGGTTTGACCCTAAAATCATAAATGTGATTGTTGATGCCTAGATCAATATATCCAAGTCAATCTTTTACTCGATCAAGATTCACTACCAACAAGTAATCTGGACCCAATATCTAAATTTTGAAGGATTATTGTTTAGGTGCTTAGGATGCAATGTAGTTGGACACAAAATATTGGGTTGTACCTTTCCTTCTTCCCTAAGACTTAGATCTATTCATCTAAAAAATAGGTGAACAAGTACAGTCTTCTTAATAAAGATTTTTTAGCACAATCAAGAAAATGTTCTGAGTAGATGACATAGCCTTAGTTTCTAGAGAGTGGCCCTAGATAATACCTAGTTCTTGCCTCAAATTTAAATAATTGTATGGCACCTAAGGATTCCAACCTCTTAATGTTTTCCAAATAAAAGGAACCTTGCACATATCTAAAAGATGATAAGGATAAAGAGTTGTATCTCAATGTGGAGTATACTTCTAATGATGAGGCTCTTTTCCTTTAGTGTCTTTTAGATGAACATGAGCTTAAATTAAAAGACTTCCTTGAAGATCAACTTGTCTCATTTGATTTCCTTATTTATTATCAGACTATGAGCAAAATATACAAATCAAATTTTGGGACTTCAAGAAAGAGGGAAGGAAGAAAAACTAAAGGACAAAAACTAAGAATGGAAGCTTGGGACTTAGTGAATGATGGAACATAGTGGACATTGTAAACTCTCCTCACTAGAAGAAGAAATAAGTTGTTTAATCACCTTTCATTCTCTAATATTTAGGTGGAGCATCTCTAGTTTTTATCAGTCTAGGTTTGGTCTTCAAATTTTTTAGTAGAATTCTCAAGCGCACTTTTAGATGGTCATCTACTATCTTCAGTAACTTTTAGGTTTCTCTTCATCAACATCTTGGAAGTTAATTGCAATAACTTAATTCTTTTGGACCATTTTGGTCTCTCTTTGTCAACATCTTGGCCTCTCTCTATTAGTTCTTGTGGTATTTTTAGTAGCCTTTAGTAGTATTTTGGTTTCTCTTGCTTGTTCCCCAATTTTTGGGTCTAAAGCACTTCTTTTTAGTTCATTTTTGAAATTTATAAAAAGGGAGTGATCCCTCATCCCACACTTCACTGATGAAAAAAATATAAACAAGATTAATTATACTTTTAAATAATCACATTTAAATCGTGTGAAATATTAATTATATTTCTAAATAGCATATCTATTTAGAAACAATATTTTAAATATTATCTTAAATTAACTAATAATAGCATAAATAAAAAAATTTCCCAATAATGTTATAAAGAAGGGATGGGAGGCCCCACTAATTTTTTGTAAAATTGAATTTTAATGGTGCATCCCATGGTAATTTAGATAATGGGGTTGTATATTTGTATTAAGAAATGTAAATGGGAATTTTTTGTATGGTAATTCTCTCTTCCTAGGAGTTAGAATCAATAATGAGGAAGAAGGGGAAAGTTTAGTAGTAAGTACATTTGTTTCAACCTCTAGAGGAGTGGACAGTATAATTGTAGAAAGGGATTCTCTATTGGCATTTAATACTCTCATAAAGGGCTTGTGTCTAAATTGGTGGCTCAAGCCCTATGCAGAAAAGGCTCTAGTGTTAAGGTTAGCGTTCTCCATTGTAAGGTTCTAGCATCATAGGAGAAAGGTGAATTTAGTTTTAGACTTTCTTTCTAATTGTGGGGTGGACCTATTGGTCCCCAAAATACTTGATCCAAAACTCTAGAGTATTTCCAAATCTCCTAGGTCAGGGGTGTCATCAAGGAGATAGGAAAGGGGCTCATCAATAGGTTGAGGATGATTAAGGGTCAACTGCTAGGAGTGGCTAATCTCCTCTTCCCTTTAAGCACAACTAGACTTGGGAGGGTGTTCCTAGAGGTATCCTTCAATAGGGATTTATTGAAACACAAAAGATATGAAATAATAACACAACTGTAGTACCCAAATTGTAGTTTTGACCCCAAAGGTTGTCACTAGATCAAAATCTAACCTACTACAATATTAACCTCTTATTAAGTTGATAATGGCATCATTATAGCAATGCAAGATGTAGGTTTTCATGTCTTATTCATTTAGATGGAAACTTGATGGGTTTGCTAAAGATATTCCCTAGTTAAAGTGCATAACCAAAATATGCATACAAATTAGGACCTATTCCTATTCCACAATGAATGATATTGTTCATTTAAAAAGGTGTGGGTGATCAATACTTATCAGACCAGTGCCTATCCAATGGGCTGCAAAGTCTCTAGTTTATCAAAGTAAAATTGTAGTGCAGAAACATCAGTGCCTACCTGAATACCTAGATGCATGAAATTTGATATCAGACAATGAATATACTTAGTAATCCCTTCTTATACTACATTTATCCATACATAATATAGAAATGATCATTACACAGCTTGCAATATTTTAAGAACTTATCAGGCATCAAATCTGTGATTACATTCATACCATAAAACATGGCAAGAGGAAACCCTGGTTATGACTTAGGGATTCCATAAAACATACATACAACAATGAAGAATTTCAAAAATGATATCAAATTATACATTCACAATCTTCATACACTTCATATCATTGCCTCTTGAAGAACTAGAACTGGCATTTTTTTAATCCCTAGAGAGTTTTATGCACTTATGGCACCTAGAAACTGAAAAATGATCCCCCTACAATGAGGAACAAGTTTCTATTTATCCCATTTGACCCTACCCTCATCTGCATTGAATGAGATCCATGTTGAAACACTTTCCCACCCTGAAAGAATGGAGGGAAACATGTGTAAGTACATATGGTAGTTGGGAGATTACCTACCACAACATTAATGGAATACTAGCGAGAGTTTTTAAAGCATACAAAGATGGTTGGAGTCTTAAATACATCTGTAATAGATGCCATCAAGCCTTGTTTTCTTTGGTGGCCACTTCCTATATTTTTAGGCCCTTTTCTAGACTATGTCATATGTTGAGTGCCCAATCAAAACCTTGTCAGAGATTCTGGCAGTTCCTAGAACCAAGGGAACCTCTGACATCCTTTTGTCAATCCATTCATCCTTTGTTTTCTCATTGTCAGAGCTTGGGAGTCGACCCAGAACCACATCAAAGGTTTTGGAAGTTCCAAAAACCTCTCAAATCTCTAACATCTTATTTTCTCCTCTTTCTTCTTCTTTCTTTCTTTGTTCCTACTTGTTAGCAGTTTGTTGAGCATCGGGAATAACTTATCTTTTGTCTTCTTTCTTTATCTTTTTCTTCCTTTTCCTTCATCAGGACTTCGGGTTCCATCAAGAACCATGTCAAAGGTTCCAATGGTTTTGGGAACCACTGGAACCACCAACCCCCATTTCTTCCTATTTTTGTCTCATGTTCTTACATGTTGGCAATTCACCAACCACCAAAAACAAGCCTCTTCTTGTCATTTTCATCTCCTCCTCATGCCCACATATTTCATCTTCTTATTTGTATTTCTTTTGTGCCTCTTTGTCGATGGTTCAGGGGGGAGAAGGAACCCTAGAACCATGTTGATGGTTCCGATGGTTCCTGGAACCATCAAAACCACTGACAAGGTTTGCAACCTCTTTTATCTATTTGCTCAATGTTGATGGTTTAGGGCCCGATAGGAACCTAGGAACCCATCAGAGGCTATAATGGTTTTGGGAGCCACTAGAAATACCAACAAGTTCATGGTAGGTCTAAAAGGGCCATCAAGGCAAAAAATTAAACATTTTTTGGTTTTTTGAGGGGCCCAAATTCAACTAAGGAAAAAGGGGGGAACAAGCAGAGACCAGGGGTACATTTTGAGCACAATGGGGTCCATACTTAGATATTTTCTTTTTTGCAAATTTAGGGCCAAAAAATATGGGAACTAACAAGACCAAGACCCCATTATTGCCCTCTATAGAAATCTTCCTTTGTCATGGGAGAGAATTGATCCCTTCCTATATTTTAAACCTCCCTAATTTGTGTCTGGCTTTGTTCTAAGAGACCTTATGGTATTCTTACTTATTGGTGGTGGTGAACATTAATATTGCAAATAATGTTATTTCCAACAACAAAATTATTTAACCATGATTTGTGTAGAGTTGTTTTCACCATTAATTAGCATACGTGAGGTTTTTATTTGAAGCAGAGGAAGTGTTTGAGAGAATCGATATGGTGATGTTTCTTTGTTATCTAGTTGAGAGGTGTGTGTAGTGTTTAGTGTCTTCATTTTATTTATGTGTTTGGAGGTTTTACAACCTATAATCAAAAGGTGAGGAAGGGTAGGGACCCTTTGCAAAAGGGAATTTTCTCAAACAATCAAATTGTGTAAATATTTGACTATAATATGTTGGTGGAATTAGGTTTCATCAAAGGAATAATGGGTGAAGTAGGTTTGGGTTTGCAAGGACTTCCTCATTCAAAATCCATGATTTGACAAGATTTCATTGTCATTGGCATAATGTGTTCTTTATATCTCTCAACAAGGTTGGATCCTACAATTGTTGCTTCCAAATTAATTTAAGGGTATATCCTTACTTCTCTTTGTGATGGTTATGGATAGAACAAGGGTTGAAATGGAAGGAGCTACTAGTGTTCATGTTATAGGTTATGTTGATGGTATGCAAAAAAGCCATATTTATTGGAGTAGGAGGTTCAAATACTTCACGCATACTATGTAAATTTGGGAAAAGTGTTGCTTGGCCTAACATTTACTCATAGCTAAGGACATTTAGAAGTTACTACTAACCATACTATTCTAGTGCTTTATGGAAAAACTATTTTTCAAGAAACATCATTTCCTTAAACCTAACAGCTAGAGTTGAGAGTTCCCCTATTGCAACTATAATGGAGGAAATGATACATTGGGGTGTTGCTATAGCTTCCATTGTGGGTTGCTAGGGTGTGTGCTAGAGTTTTTTTAATCTTTCTACACTTTTGTCTCCAATAGTGTTGTTCAAGTGCAAAGGATGTTTGATTTTCATTCTTTTTTGTTCTTGCCTTTAGGGTGTTAGTTTTTTTGTTTAGTGGTGACCGTTAATAGCCTATTTTTTTAATCTATGCTTCTATATTCTTGTTTTTTAGCTACTATATTATGTATTTATGTTATATTTCTTAGGTAGGGGGGCACTACAGAATCCCCATTTATATAATCTAAAAAATAGTATAAATAGGAAATGTTTAAATAATATTTTATCTGAAGGAGCATAGTATGCATATAATTTATTTATTTATGTTGTTAGTAAAATATTTGAATAATTTTAAAAATACTAATATAGATTTAAAATGAAAATAATATTTTAATATCATTTAAAAAACTCATATCTATGATTTTGCTTCTTCTTTTCTTATTTGTTCTTTCATTTGTTTTTATTGTTTTAGTTTTGTAGAATAAAGAATTTTCTATATATTATATATAAATCTCTTATATAAACATTTTAATTATATTGTTGACTATATATTATTTTAATTTTATATTTGTTTAGATGTCAGCTCCCACTCACGACATTACATCTCTTGTTGCCACTATAGGTTACACTTCTTGATGTAATTACTTCCTTCATGGGATCATTGTTGTCACCTTATATTTCAGAACATAGAATTCAATTAAAGGCCAATTATACATGTCAATACCCCTCATTACAATTTTTTTCTTATGTATAATCCATCTTAAAATCCACGTGTAAGAGTTCCTTAAAATTATTTTATACTTATCCATATATGTAGAAAAAGCTAAGATGTTTTTCATTTCAAGTGATATCATGGTTTGAATCTCAAGACAAATATAATTTTCTTCCTACTAATAATGTTATATAGGATGTGTTAAAAGACCCTCCTCTTGTCCACCTCACAAAGGTGTTAGGGTTAGCCAACAGAAGATATCAATTAAATGCAAATAAAGATTAAATAGAGGAATGAAAATACACAGAAATAATAACAACGAGAGACAAGTTTTAACGTGGTTCACCCAAACTCGGGCACATCCACCAAACAGAGAGTCCAATATTATTATCTAGTAAATCAAACCGATTACAACCAGTAATCCCAGCAACTCAATACCGTTGCAAAATGCTACAATACATCATCAAAAACCCTAACCCTTAGCCACTTTTATCAAGCCTTATGTCGGTTACAAAATAGGGTTTTTTATGTTGGTCAATGAAAAAATAACTCTCGGTGCCGTTATAAAATAATAAAAAACTGTGTGAGGTTTCAAGGGCATTGCCCCCGAGCCCCCACAGGGGCGCTGCCTCTTGACCCCGCCCTGTATCGCAACAGGGAGTGCGCCAGGGGCACTGCCCCCAAACCCCTACAAGGGGCGCTGCCCCTTGACCCTATAGGAATTTGGGGGGAAACCGCGCTGATAAAAGTGGGGTAAATTTAACCTCCAAGTCTGATTAGGCTCCATATAACAACAAAAGGTTCTAAAAGGTGTATATTTTTAAAAATTGTTCCATACATTATCAAAGTTATATATATTAACATTATAGATCAAAAAAATTATTCCATACCTTTCTAAAAATGTATATACTAATATTATACAACATTCTTCATCTTTCTTTCTTTGAGGTAAAGCTTTGGTGTGAGATAAAAAAAAAATTTAAAATATTAAGTTAGCATGATTTTTCTTGTGATCAATTATAATATCTTTATTATTGTTGGTCCATCACTTTGAATAGTTTTTCAATACTAGATTATCCATAACCTTTGGAAAAAAATGAACTTGACCTAACCTAATCACTCTCAAACAATAAGTCTCCATAATGCATTTAAATACAACTAGGCAATTGAGAGACAAACATTAATTTTTTATCATTGAATCCTCCACCAAATATTTATGACTATAAATTACTTCCTTTGTAGAATCATTATTGTCACCTATCTGTAAGAATTTAGAATTCAATTGAAGGATGATTGTACATGTCCCAGTTCTAATTTTATTCTTATGTATAATCCACATGTTAGAGTTCAATGAAATTGTTTTATACTAGGTCTATATATAGCAATATCTACGATGTTTTCTATTTCAAACAAGATATTAGTTTGATTCTTAGAACATATGTAGTTTTATTCCTACTAATAGTTGTATATAGAATGTGTTAAGGAAGGACCATCTTATTGTCCCCCCATAGAGGTTCTAAAAGGTGTATATAAAAAATGTTTCATACACTACCAAATTTATACATATTAAATTATATAACTTTCCCTCATCTTTCTTTCTCTTAAGGAAAGCTTCATGTGAGGTAAGTGTTTAGGGCAAGATACATTTTTTCCATTTTCTTCCCTCTCTCTCTCTCAGCCCCTCTTTTACTAGTAAGTGAGACTACTAAACTTTAATGGTTACTATTATTAGTTTTTTTACTCTCGTGTTATATTATAGTAGTTGTATCATTAGGTACATAGAGTTTTCTCCAAAATGATATTTTATGTGTTTTGGTTCAAATAAGAATTATGATTAAATTTTAGATCCTTGCCAATGTTACCAATCATGTACCAAATACTCTTCCTACATGATATACTATGGCATCCTATTAGAGTCGTCTACATAGTAACATTAGATAGCTTATATTGGAACATGTGAATAACAAGTTCAATCTTTCACTAAGGTAAAATTTAAAGTTATATCATAAATTTTTATTTAAATTTAAAGATAATGAATATAATTACTAATAAACACATGATAATAGTTTATAGAAGAGACATTAGGATCTAAATCAATATCAACAAGTTGTTGAAGGGACACTTGCTATGATTAATTTTGGTATAGACTAATATTGTATAAATATTCTCTATGTGTATGGATTTTCTTTTCATATGCATTTCCCTATTTTCTTACTCATTATATGTTATTATACTAATGTTAGTTTATTTTTATAGTATATTCCCACCTTGAGAGATATCCTGCCATACTCATCATGTTTTAGGACACAGGATCATCTTATTAGACCATCATTTGTTGCATGATTCTATAATTGTTGGCTACAACTCAAAGTAATTGAATTGAATTCACATTACTATATAGTTGATAGTTAATTTTGATTTTAATTGAGTTTTTTTATCATGATGTACATAGTTTTACTCTCTTGTTATTTTTTCATACAAGAACTCATAGTTGGTCCATTTACACCAACTTTTTCTTAGCTAATGCTAGAGGCCTCATATATGGTATTTGTTTATTTATAATAGAAAAATTTTCTCTTTGGTAGTCTATATTATTTATTTATCATTGTCATAATTGATCTAATTTGTGTTGTGTGTCACATTTTCTTTCATCCACTAATAGGTGTTGTGGCACAAAAGAGGTTTTTTAGGATCCAACATAGGTAGTGGATCCAACATAGATAAAGACCCACCATAGGTTGAGGATCTAGTAGATCCTTAGAATTAGATATACATATTTGACATGTATTTTCTATGTAGATTTTGAGATGGCATATTCCACATATTTTGTATAAACATGTTGAGTTGGTGTAACGCCCCGCCACGAAACCCTAGGGACCAGCTCAACTATGCTATACAAAGGACCAATTTTTTTTTTAAAGAAAGAAATAACAAGAAATGTAAATCATATTTAATCATACATCAAGTTAAGCTGTATCCTCTAGGGATTCCACGACTGCATTACTAACAACTATTAACATGATCTAACCAACATTATGAATTAACTAACAACCATGGTTCATTCTAATCTAATTGCTTCAAATGAATAAACACATACATTTCCATATTATATCATCAGATAAGTAATCATGAAGATCCTGCAAAAAGAATACAAGTACATATACAATTTCCTTTATAAGAGAGTACAATATTACATTGTTTACAAATATCACTTTCCTGATTACATTGGAGTACATACATCAAGATAATAGCACATGATTCAACTGATATACAAGACTGGAACATGAACATAATTATTTGTCTCCCCAATCTAGAACAAGATCTATAATCTAATATAAGAGGTACATCCTTCTCGCACACGAACAACAGCATGGGAAACCAATGGAGATAAAAGCACAACCACCCAACCATGTGGAACCCTAAGGTCCACCCCCGTGCTAGGAGATAACAATAAGGTCCCACTAAGCAAATAGTCAAGAAGACAATAGGCTAACAGGTGTAAGGACTACACATGACTCCAATACAACACTGGTCAATATGAACATCACAAGCAACTTAAACAACACTTCTAGAGGAAATCACACAATAAAAGAGGAAAACACACTTAGGGAATGCTAGGTTGTAGTAGGGAAGAGTGTCATCGCATGGTCCTAACATGGGTTATCCTGGTAGTCTCTCACCGTACGCCGGCCCCCATCCATGGGTTATCCTGGCCGTCCAGACACTGACCCCCATCTATGGTTATCCTAGCAGTCTCTCACTAGACACCAGCCCCATAGGGTGACACATACGGAACCAACATTCCTTTCGTGAGGACAAGGAAGTTGATCTTGCCAACCATGGCCTTCTCATCCCATCCTTATCCTGAACAAGCACTACAGGCATGGGTGAGGCATCCAATTATCTTATTTAGTGTGGAAACTACCCAACCCTCTAAATTTATTATTAAGTTATCACTGGATTAAAAACTTCCAATGGGTTATCCTGGAAGCCACTTTGGGCATCGACCCCACATTGAAAGCCACTCCTCTACCTGAATCTAAAAGACACTATCCATGAAGCAAGATAATTACCATCACAATGACAAGTAACATATACAATGCAAGGCATTTACCTTCTTGCATACAAAACATAATCACATGGACCAATTCTTATATCCTTGTCCCAAAACATAAACCAAGCATGAACTATCACATTCTCATCATGATGCATTTACAACACAAAATACACATCATTTCACATCACACAGAGCAAGGCATTATCCATCTTGCATAGTTATCATAACCACATGAATAGGTACCCTGAGCAAGGCATTATCCATCTTGCACATGTATCATACCAACATGAATAGGAGGCAACATTTCAAGAATGCATTTCATTCAACTCACATGATGCACATAGAACCAACCCCCACACAATCATACCCTCCTAGGACTCTGGAAACAACTTCCCCAAATGACACAACACTTGACACCATTAAAAACACAATGGTTTCACATCACATTCACTCTCAAGGCACATCATAAACTAATACCCTTCAACAATTATTTTTTTTTAAGGAATGTAACATTAATCCAAGCATGAACAATCATCTAACAGTTATAAAGTGAATCTATCTCAACAATACAAAACTGTAACTTTCTAATCACCAGTAGCAGTTGCAATATGATCATAAGAGATAAGTGTCCACAAGTAACAATATTTTAACAAATAATTCTCAAGACTTATTTTAATTTCATTTTATTAAAATGATTGCGAACAAACTGCAAATAACTCTAAGGCATACAAATTAAATGCAACAATTATTTACACTATTTACACTGATGTAGATTTCATTAATAATCTAGACAATTTTGTAAATACTATTAAATATAACTATATAAGCAAGACTAAAAGCCTATAATATTAGAATGCTATAAATATCTTACACTAGTTAGAATCATAAGATACAAAACCCGAAGCTACAATGAAAGAACCTTGTTCTAAGGTTAGCTTGAGAGGAAAGGAATACAAAACAACAAAACATTCATATAGATCTAACATCTTCATCAAATCTACCACACTTTTAACCACATGCATATGATAGCATCATAACACATTTAAAGGATGGTTCAAACCAAGTAGAAGTATCATGGCTAAAGCAACTCAAGAGTGAACACTAATAGGGCACAAGTAAAAGAACAATGTTTTTTCTAGGTTTTACCAAATTCTGTTCAACACACGAAACTAGTGAGAGGTAGACAGTCACAAAATATCCATATCTCCAAAATGACAAACTGGGTAAGGCTAATTTTTGGATATGATTTGGATACCTAGGTCGTGCACCATATACAAACAAATTAGAGGAACCCTATTCATAAAAATAAAGTTATGGCTAATGCAACAGACTGAAAAAATAGAGATGAAATGGGTGAGAGATAGACAGTCACAAAATATTCATATGTCCAAAATGACAAACTGGGTAAGGCTGATTTTTGAATGTGATTTGAATAACTAGGTCATGCACTGTATATAAAAAATTAGAGGAACCCAGTTCATAAAAATAAAGTTATGGCTAACGCAACAGACTGAAAAAATAGAGATGAAATGGGTGAGAGATAGACAGTCACTTCAATCGGTGATTCCCAAAAATGCAATGATATAGACATACACAATTGGATCTGATAACATGGCTTCTAACCTCTCAAGCAAATTACAATTGATAGAAAAAATCATAAATCAAACATTTGCTTCAACAAAAAATTGAGACAGAAATTAGAACCAAAGGAACCTGATTTCGCTTGTTTGACTGGGCTAAAGATTCGATGCCGGGTTCAACTACTACAGCCACAAACCAGTATCTCCTATCTCCTCTCTCTCCCCCAAAAGTTCCCTCTGTTGAAGATTATTATGAGAGATAAATCCCCACAATATCTTCTAGAAGATTCCTCCCATTAAAGGCAATAAATTCTACCTAAATCCCTTTCTTACAATTTGCTATGTTTTTATCATTTACAACCAGACTAGACAATATTTTTTTTTATCTTATTTATTTCCTTTACAACTAGACAAGAATCATTTTATTCTTATTTATTTAGTATTTACTATAAATGAGTTTTATGACAACTCATAAATATTATCTATTTTTATTGCCACTTAACACAACATTTAATTATATTAATTAATTTGTTTATCTTTAGCTATCATTTACATTTATTATTTTTTTTATTATTTATTTCCATAAACTCAAATTCTCATAAAGGCATTTATATATATTTATTTATTTAACAAAAATGTTTTCATAACTAATAATATTATTTTAATGCAACAATTAACCAAAGCAGCAATCAAACAATGCCAAACTAAAATACCCAAATGCCAAACAATACTTGACACTATGCATGATCGAAAAGCATGACCACAATGACATCGACTAACTATCATGCCCATATAGACAAAACTGACTGGATGCAAAACTGGATACTCATCCTTTTCAAGGATGATGGCTATCTAGGGGACCATATGTTATCTTCGTTCAACAGTTTCCATTGGGTTTAAGGCACGCTCAGACCTGTCAATTTAGGTGGAGTTGATGCCTGGTACCTACAACCTACAGGACACAACACGATCTATGCACAAGTATAATAAATATCAAACGGTCACGGAGTGAAAGAGAATCACAATGTCGTCGAACGCTCACAAATGAGTGGTATGACATTGTCTCTTTTCACACCACACAATAATCAAATCATCCTATGATACAAAATCAGTCGCATAAAAATCAATTCTAACTTATGACTATCATAGTAAGCTCAACATCATAATCACCTAAATGTAAAACAATGTCAGAGCATATGGATTATCAGTGTCGCAACAAGGATTATCAATAAAACATGCTAACTGTCATATGAAACCACACATGAGGATAATTAGGAATGTCACCAATATGAATGTAGCATCTACCAACATCATATAATGTACATCAATTGTCTAACATACCCTAAATATTCCTATTGTTTTACCTTCATCTTCATGTTCCTTAGCCAAACTATTTGCACATCCAAGATGAGAATGGAGGGGCACTACAGTTGGCATATGCCAAATCTTTGTATATGTATACTATTATGGTTGATTTTTATATATAGTGATATTTCAAATGTTTGATCAATTTAGTTATAATTAAATGAGTTGTTTGTATCAATTCATTGTGGGATGTCTCTTTTGTATGTTTTACCTCACTTTGATTAGATCATTATATACCTTTGTAAGCACACCATAGTATATTGTTATATTGATATGTACACTTGTATGTATACCTTGATTTGATCTTCAATATGTGTATAATATGGTGTATAACTTGACTTGTTCTTTGGTATGTGATGTATAATTATTTGTTATAACATCTACTTTTTATAGCTCAATGTGTGAAATAAGATGGTAGAATTTTGTTCAGATAAATTAAGATTTAGATAGGAGTGACTATGAGACTAAGGACCACTTGTTTGTTAACAATTCACCTCACTATTTTCACCATAATTTTTTTATTATGGTTGTATCTAACATAATCATTTTAATTAAGGACAAATTCACCTTTGCCCATAAACATATACACTGTTTCACTAATGTGATTATTTTGGGGTTTTTTATACTTTATGGTGGATGTATATTTTCATCTATATTTTTTGTGTAATGGTTTGGATTAACCCTTCACCTAGAATGTTAAGACATTTTAGCAAGTTTATATAGGGAAACAAGTAAATATTTCACAACCATCTCTATCTTGTGCACGAAGGAATGATGCATGTGTCACATGTGTTCAAAGGAAAAGACATATTTCATAATGTGAATGTGTAGCTCCCCATTCTAGATTTCATGTAGAAAGGATCCACCCTGTACATAAAATTACTTTTTATAGTTCTAAATGTGCAATGAGAGTGAGAATATCATCAAGCTAAGACAGGGTTTAGAGAGGAGTAACTATGAGACTGAGGACCACACTTGTTTTTTAACTATTTGCCTCACGATGTTCACCATAATTTTAGTGGTTCAATAGTAGTAGGTAAACAATCATGATAGGCTATCATATATGACTTGTAAGTGCAATTGGAGGAACACATTGGAGGTTCCTGTGTGCCTTAGGTTGTGCATACTATTCCACCAAAGATTAGATTTTTCCTTAGGTCTCTTGAGAGACTTTGCTTAGTCAAAGTAGCTCAAAAGGTTTTGGAGGTTGGGTGGTGGAAAAAGGCCTCATATAGAATTAACTTACCCACTTTGACATGTTGTCATAGTCAATTTTGTGCCACAACATGTCATTCACAAAATTTCCCTTTCACCTCCCCTAACACTACATGTTTCTAACACTTTATACAACATTTGATATCTTGTTAATACATCCAAACTATGTCTATGTGATAAGAATCATGAAATAATATTTTATATGACTCACATGCACAACTATAGGATCATACTAGATGTTCAGGTACATGCCTCAACTTGTGCACACTGTCCTGCCAAATTTTGGCTCCTTTTTCCTTAGTTCTCTTAAGATACTTTGTCTAACTAAAGTAGCCCAAAATACCCAAGAAGCATGGGTGGTAGAACAAGGAGTCATAAACAATTAACCTACCCACCTAGATGTGTTGGTGCAATCAAATTTGTACCATGACATGTTCACAAAATTTCACTCTCACCTCCCTAACACTACACTCCATTGATGCTTTTTACAACATTTGATAGCTATCATGGGAATATTACCTTGTTCCTATAAAAATATGATAGGATATTATAGGACTTAACTACACAACTTTAAGAATAGATAAGATGTTTGTACATGCCTTAATTTGGGTGCACTATTCCACCAATGTTTGTGTCTTTTTTTATCTTAGATCTCTTTAGAGACTTCATCCAAATCAAGTTTTTTAGAAGGTTTGGGAGGCATGGGTGGATATCAAGGCCTTGACTAGGTTCTATCTACCCACCTTGATCTGATGGCATAGTTGGTTTCACTCTAAAACTTGAGGTTTGTGAAATTTCTATTACAACATCCTAACATTGCACATCATTAACACTTTTTGTAACATTTGATATCTTTCTAGCTATGGGAAAAGAGTCACAACCTCATAAAAACTTGAATAATATATTATAGAGGACTTGAGTGGTGCGAGTATAGGAATAGATAGGATGTTCATACATGCCTTAGTTTATATGAACTAACTTGCCCAAGTTTGACATTTTTGTCTTAGGTCTCTTAAAAGACTTCATCTAATTGTTGTATCTTGAAAGGTCTGGGAGGTGTGTGTGATGGAACAAGAGATTTAGTATGGTCAACCCACCCAAATTAATTTGTTGGCATGATTAGTTTTTTTCCCATAAGATATGGTTTATAAAATTGTGTTGTTGACATCTTAACATTACACTACACTCATGCCTTTTACAACATTTAATATCTTGTTACTATAGGTATACCATCTCAATTCGACAAAATATATGATGGTATATTGTAGAGGAATTGATTGTGAAAGTATAGGAATATAGATGGGCCATTTTTAAATGCCTCAATTTGTGCACACTGCCCTACCATATTTTGGCATTTTGTTTGTCTTAGGTCTCTTAAGATACTTCATCCAACTAATGTAGCTCAGAAGGTCTAAGAAGCATGAGTGGAGGAAAGAGAGCTCTAGTAGGGTTAAATCACCCACCCTGACATATCAACATGGTTGGTTTCATTCCACGAAATATGATTTAAAAATTTCTCTCTTAGTTCCCTAACACTACTCTTTACTAAAACATTTTTAAACATTTGACATCTTGTTACCATGTGCAAACCATCTCAAGTTATAAAAAAACTATGACAAGCTATTATAGAGGACTCGTTTGCACAACTATAGGAATAGACAATACATTCATACATACATCAGTTTGTGTGCACCATACTATCAAAGTTTGAAATATTTTGTCTTAGGCCTCTTAAGAGATTTAATTTGACCAATGTAGATCAAAATATCAAAGAGGCATAGGTGTCAAATGATACCTCCACTAGGGTTCACTCAGCCACCTCAATGTTTTGGCATGATTAATTTCACACTTTGACATGTCGTTTAGAAAATTACACTTTCATGTCCATAATACTAAACATATTTTATAGTTTTGATGCAGGAGCATCCACGGTCAATGGCAATCTTGCATCACCAAAAATATTATTATTTTAATTTGGTTTATTTTCAATAAGGTTTATGGGCTTGGGAAATAATATTTAAATTTGCAACAAATGTATTTTCTTGGGGTATATTAATAAATGTAATTTTGATGAAAAATACCCAGGTAATTTGTAAATTCCTCCATTAGTAGGGAAAATCTTTTCTAGGTGCCCACTTGGAGATATGCATTAATTTCTATTTGGTGGGGCTGATTTAGTGGGAAGATTCCATCATTAGTGGATCAACAACTCCTATTTTTATTTCCAAAATTGTAACCTCCAAGAAGGGTGTGGATTTTTATGAGGTGGTTCCAGTTGATGGTTTTAGTGAAACCATGGGAAATTTTAATGAAACCATGTGGGCCACAAGCTTTGTATATTGTTGCATGTCTGGGTTGTAATTATGAAACCCAGTCTCGGTAAAATGGGAATAAATTTCTCATTTTTAATCAAAATAAAGAAATTCAAAATGTTTTGGAAAGATGGGAAGGAGGGACATGAAACCCAGAACCATTTTAAAAAATCCAAAAAATGAGGGAGCGGTGAGAGGAAGAACTGGCGAGTTTTTCTTGGAGTTGGAGAGAAGAAAATTGCTACAAACCCAGATGTTGAGGAGGGAGTCCAGAGGTGGAGAAACTTATTTGTTGCAGGTGTTGGATGTGTAATTCTCAGAAGCTCATAAGCTTCCTTATTTTCTAATGCATTTTCAGATTCAATAAAATATAAGTTTTAGATTTCTCTTCACATTTCTGTTGTAATATTTTATTTTCAGCCTTCTTACATAGGCTTATGTTAGTGTTGTGTTGCAGATTTGCAAGGGAGAGTATCTCTTTTGTATTTCATCAGTGGTATCAAAGTATGTATTTGCAAGTATGGATAATTTTCTACTTCATCAGTGGTATCAGAGCAGGTTGTTCCTGAGTCTACAAGTAGATCATCAAACGTGAGGCAGCTTGTAGTAGGACTTGTGGTGGTGTGTTTGTGATTTGTGTGCAAACAGACCACCGAATGTGAGGCAGGCTGCACCAGGACCTTAGGGTTGGATTGTGTAAGAGATTTGTTGAATGTGTATATGCAACTTACAAAAAAAACTATTTAGAGGGTTTTGAAAACCTATGTTTTGAGGCTTTGTGAAGCCTTGATTATGGAAAAGAGAACTAGAAAAAGGACTTTTATTATTGGATGGATTCTGACAATTCCTAGACTTGAGGAAATCAGAGAAAGACTTAGGAAGGATAAGGTGAGAGAATTTAGAGAATTTAAGCAACAAGTGGAAGAAATTGTAGCAAAGTTGGAAAGGAGAAGAGTACTTCATCAGAAAAGAGGTGATAATTTTATTTATCTTTCTAATGATATTTTGAATGCGAGAAAGAAAGAAAATGAAGCAGAGTGTCATGCATGTGACACTGAGGAAGAAGAAGAAGATGAGTGGGAAGAAGTTTTTGAATCTAAAGCGGAGGCATCTATTTTGGAAGGCATGGAAGAGGTGATGAAGAAAGTTGCAGTAGTTGAGGATGTTGCATTTGAAATAAAGTATGCAGTGATGTATGAGGATCAAGCACTCGATGAGGAACCTGATGAAGACCAAGAGTTTATTGAGGAAGAGGATGTTGTGATAGAAGAAGTCATTGAGGTAAAATCTAATTTTTATGAGTTTTGTAATGTTGAATTTGAAAATGATTTGCATTTTGAGATGAGCAAAGAGTTAGAAAAGAAAGAGGATTGTGTAGATGCAGAGTGGTATACAGATGTATACTTGCAAGTAGAGGCTGTAGAGGAAGCTACATGAGAGATCTAGTGGAGGTGGTTGGTTTGTGGTGGGTTGAATCCCATGAAGAAGGAGAAGAGAGGAGAAATAATTTGTCAAAGGAAGATAGTGCATGGTGGATGCAAGTTCATGAGAGGAGAGAAGAATGGAGTGCAGATTTGTTGGAGGAATGTGAAGCTTGTTCTACCAAGATGCTGGAAAAAGAGAGAGCAATTTTTTTTGTGCACATATTTGTGAGTGTATGCTCACAAATGTCTTACCCTAGGTGTTTGATACAGGAGCATCCATGGTTAATGGCAATCTTGCATCACCAAAAATATTGTTATTTTAATTTGGTTTATTTTCAATAAGGTTTATGGGCTTGGGAGATAATATTTAAATTTGCAACAAATGTATTTTCTTGGGGTATATTAATAAATGTAATTTTGATGAAAAATGCCCAGGTAATTTGTAAATTCCTCCATTAGTGGGGAGAATCTTTCCTAGGTGCCCACTTGGCGATATGCATTAATTTTTGTTTGGTGGGGCTGATTTGGTGGGAAGATTTCGTCATAAGTGGGTCAACAACTCCTTATTTTATTTCCAAAATTGTAACCTCCAAGAAGGGTGTGGATTTCCAAGAGGTGGTTCCAGTTGATGGTTTTAGTGAAACCGTGGGAAATTTTAATGAAACCATGTGGGCCACAAACTTTGCATGTTGTTGCATGTCTAGTTGTAATTATGAAACCCAGTCTCGGTAAAATGGGAATAAATTTCCCATTTCTAATCAAAATAAAGAAATTTAAAATGTTTTGGAAAGAGGGTAAGGAGGGGCACAAAACCCAGAAACCGCTTTAGAAAATTCCTAAAAATAAGGGAGCGGTGAGAGGAAGAAGTGACAGGTTTTTCTTGGAGCTGGAGAGAAGAAAATTGCTACAGACCCAGATGTTGAGGAGGGAGTCTAGAGGTGGAGAAACTTAATTGTTGCAGGTGTTGGATGTGTAATTCTTAGAAGCTCATAAGACTCAATAAAATATAAATTACAGATTTCTCTTCACATTTCTGTTGTAATATTTTATTTCAGCCTTCTTGCATAGGCTTGTGGCAGTGTTGTGTTGCAGATTTGCAAGGGAGAGTATCCCTTTTGTATTTCATCAGTGGTATCAGAGCGTGTGTTTGCAAGTATGGATAAGTTCCTATTTCATCAATTTTTGGTAAATAATATTGTCACTCACAAATTGAGAGGAGAAGTTATAATTTAAATCCAAAGATGAATGAATACATAAAAATTGTGGGTGATGACATGACTTTGTATAAGTGTGAACTTTTGAAGCTACATAACATATCAATATAATTATTAAAACTAGGTTTTTGGCTTCTCTTGATTTATAGAAAGGAATTATTTATATACTTACACTTGACTAACCATGCAAATGTGGAAGTTGTTTGGTCCCACTAACCTAAATAAAATGTTTGCATCAATATTAAAATAAAAATATAATAAATTAAATTATTCAAGTAATTTATACAAAATAAAAAGTTTACCTACTACTTATGTGTACCTAAGGGGTCATCTTGTACCTTTAGAGTATCCAATATTGTTTGATGATCAACATTCAAAATTTTCCGTAGTTATTTTGTATTTGGTTTGTAAAAACTCTTCAGTATCTTGATATTTGTTTCTACAACCAAATGTGAATACATGAGTATGTTTTTGTGTTGCCTAGTCTTGAAATACATGTATACCATTCTTTTAAATCAAATATGTATGCAACCAAGTACCAACGATAGAAAAAATTATGTAGAATATATGAACCAATAATATTCTTTTATAGCTCATGTCATCTTATTTTTCCCTTTACACATCATTCCAACCAATAGTTTAATCTCTCCATCCTCAAGTGGTGAAACAACTAGATAAATATGCTTCGGTTGTCCAAGGCTTGAAATATGATCATATTCATGTGAGGTCTTTATGTTGTCAAATAGAGATGACTAAGATACTAACAAAGGGGTAAGATATCATGGAAATGATGTCTCTACCCACTTGTTTAACTCATAATGATTCCAATCACATTCTATATAAATCTAACAAAAAAAATGTAACTCCTACATCCAAATAGTTGATGAATGTGCATTTAAGCTATAGAATGAATGTATCTTTGAAGAATTAGTGATTATTGCATAGTTTAATATCTAACCCAACATCCCCTAATCAACCAATCAAAAAAACCTATGTACTTTTTAAATCCCATAAAAATCCTTGTGATAATATATGGTTGCACAATCTAATGATGGAACATGGATCAATAAATGTAACACCGCCTCAAATATTTGATTGTATGTTAACATGAGCTCTCTTTATGCATGCAATTGTTTCTTCATCATGCTTTGGCATTTTTTATGCCCAACTTTAAAAAATAGTTCTCCAAATGCATGGTATACTCTTATTTCCATGCATCTTGCTCAACTAAAAAAATATAGGTGCATTCTTGAACTAATAAGTGTAGTTATCTAACCAAATGAGATGTCCAACCATTTTGATTATTCTTTCCTATAAGAACTCATAAAATTGTTGAAAACAATACTACACAAACATTGATGAGTGTGATCAATCATCACTCATATAAAAAATGGTACTCTCTCACAATCTTCATGTTTTCTTATGTGCTTTTAGGGGCATACCTATATGTGATAAGAATAACAATAACATTTTGAAATGAATTTTAGTACTATGTTTGCACTTCATTAGATGGTCTTCTATAAAATTAACTATATAGACAATAGTTCCATTTAAGAACAGGTCCTTACACATCCTAAACTATTGATCTAACTAGCAAGACCTATGGTTGTGTCTATCATACTTGTAAAAAAGATTTTCCATGAAATCTAAATTAAAATCAGCCATACTTAGATCTCTAGTAACCAACTCACTTGGAATCTTCACCCCAACTTTGCAATGTGTACATCACTATCTCATATCTCTTTCTCTCAACCATTTTCTTTCCAAACTTATGCTTACTATCTTCATGGACACATTTTATGAAATTTGACAACCCTCTCTATATATTTTCCATTTGAAAATCATTTTTATAGTAAAGGAAACTATTAGATCTACCCCATATGAATAAATCTAACAAACCTTTAGATGACTTTAGTAGTTGGACTATACCACACAACTGCAACATTCTATTAGAGTGACAAGTATAACAAATTCCACATAATAATTCATGAAACCTAGAAAAATCCACATTGTATTTGTAGCAACATGCATTATAGACTTTAAGAGGCACACAATAAAATGGTTTACAAGATTTAAATGTTATTTATGCAAGCATGAAACCTAGATGTGACTCACAAAATTTGTTGTACAACTCAGTTTGGCTACACTCTATGAAATATTTAGGATGGAGTGTATGGTCTCAACTACTTCATTTAAATTTAAATTTTTTTACATTAGGTGATAATCTAATGTTACTAGGCTAAAATTGTTGAATTGAATTCCTTGTGGCATCAACTAGCTTCCTATCACATTGTGGAAGCCTATCACTGAAAGCCTAAGAATCATTTAGAAGAGGATTATCTAGTCTTGAACATAATGCTAGTGATTTTGAACATGTTATATGATTTATGCTAAAGTCAAGTGAGGTTTGCCTCAAGAATTGAGACTCGATTGAAAACTTACTATTGGTGTTGTCATTACTCTATGAATGGCTTGTTTATCCTTATCCCTTCTACTCTTTACAATAGAATTGATTATATTTAAGACATTGGAAACAATAGTTCTATTATGATAAGATACTCTATTTATTCTAATATTTTAATTCTTCATTAAGGGTACCTTTTTGTACATTTTTAACAATTAGGAAAAAAGTTGGAATCATTCAATTAAATTTTATTTGCAAAGAATTCCTTGAAAAAGTTTGAAATTCCATAATTGAATAATAAAAGAAAGCTTATTAAATTTAATGTTTTTAGTTTATTTTCTGATTAATTTCAACTAACTATTTAGGGGTCATTGGGTACTTTACAATTTAATTGGGCTCACTTAAAGGTGATGGACTTGCTAATTTCATTTTCTTTTTGACAAAATTCCTCTATAGATATATAATTTGGAGATCCATTTATATTAATTATAGTAGTATCATTAATTCCATTCATCATATTCAAATTTAAAGGAGTGATTGTGTTTTCTATCTCATACGGTTCATACCTAGCTTCAACAAGAGCATCTCAATGTTGATATTTTTTATTTATGATATTACTCAATAATTAGGGGTCTAAATACTAGTTTCACCAATTTCATTTTCATTTTCATCAAAGGTTTCATTAAATTATTCAAATTCATTTTGTGTTTGAACATTTATTGAATCAATTTGAATTTCATTTGGATCTAAAGAAGAACCTTCACCTTGATGAGTACTCACCAATGATTCTTTTGTTGTCCTCTTTCTTTCTCTATCTTTTTCCTCAAATTGATTCAATCCCCTTCATTGAAAGATTCCTACTTTTCTCTTTTCTTTGCTTTTTGTATCTCATAATTACTAAAATAATATACTTTAATTGTAAAATAAGTTGAATTTGGTGAATTTGATTGCTAATGATAAAAATGATAGAATTTAGTGAAATTACGTTAAAATTTCAATAACTTATTTAGGGGGAGATAGGAAAAGAATTTAAAAATAGGGTGCATGAGGAACGAAGGTAGAATATCCCCTTCATTGAAAGATTCCTACTTTTCTCTTTTCTTTGCTTTTTGTATTCCATAATTACTAAAATAATATACTTTAATTATAAAATAAGTTGAATTTGGTGAATCGGATTGCTAATGATAAAAATGATAGAATTCAGTGAAATTACTTTAAAATTTCAATAACTTATTTAGGGAGAGATAGGAAAAGAATTTAAAAAGGGGGTGCATGAGGAATGAAGGTAGAATATTTGGTTTTTTTGGTGATCTTTTGAGGTCTCAAAGGAGAAGCAAACAATATTTTCATTTCAATAAAATGAATTTGATGTTGATAAACATTGTAAACTAATACAAACAAAAACCTCTTCACTTAGTAAGTAAATCTAAAATACTTATTTAAATATCATATTATTAACCATAACAATAACATGAGTAATTTTAAATCCACAAATTACATATTAGAAAACACATAAAATAAACTCATAACACTAGATGTATGTGGAGAAACGTTTTTAGGAAAAACTCCACCATCAAATAGAGGATGTATGTATTAATTTAATAAGAATGTTAAATCAATACATCCAACTATCCCCTTCAATTTGATAGCATTTAGGTAGCATAACATGCACTCAACTTGTAAAAGGCTCATAAAAAAACTATAGAAGGAATCCAATAGAGAACCAATGGTGAAAACCATAAATTGATTCCCAAAACCAAAACATATGGTATGGCAAAAACCTAATTCCCTCTTGTGATAAATATCCAATGATTCCATGGACACCAACCATAACCATTAGCATATTTGATCCATATGAAGATTGTTTACACATTCCCAAGTATGGCACTCTAAAATGGAGTGGCCAACTAATGTGGACCCCACCTAACATGCAAAGATTATCTAATCTCTCTCCCAGTCCTTAGAAGAAAGTGGTGTAAATGAGGTCAAATCAATTTGTAATTGTCATTGTCATATGTAACCTCCCCTCTTAATTCTATTAAAACTAATATAAAAGTCAACAAAGTGAAAATAATTAATAAATAATTCACGCAATCATCCCTAGGTGTCCATAGACCCATTCCCAAGGTGTTGGAGTCACATGAAGTACATAGGATTTGCAAGGTTAGTATCTCCTTAATCATAAGATTCTCCCACTTGATATTATACATTAAAATGACATACTAGGGAAACATAAAATTAATTAGGTTAAGGATGTAAGGCCCATGGCTTCCCCATACCAAGAGAACTTACATGTGCTCACTAGTTTAGTAAGTGAATCTACAACATTATCCTAAGTGGCAACCTTCTAAATCATGACCTTACCACTCTCCACTATATTTAAAAAAAGTGACATTCTATGCTTTATATGAGCATGGCACATGTGGTTCCTAGCCAAATAAATAGCACTCTAACAAACCACATTTGATTTGAACCACCTTGCAATCAAAACTAACTCCTCAACATAATCTGTGTAATAAAACTACCTCTTTGCAGGCATATGTAGCAGCCATATGCTATTCTTTAGTGGTGGACAAAGCAACCATGGGTTTCCTCTTACTCATCCAACTAATAGCACCACCAAACATAGAAAACTCATAGCCACTAGTGGACCTTTGACTATCCAAGTCACCTACCCAATCTATATCAATAGATTCATGTATGTCCAACATATTGCCCACACCATTAGAACAATCATAACATAAGAAATAATTAGAAGTTCCTCACAAATATTTAAATACCCTCTTAACACAAGGCCAATTCTCTCTACCAAGGTTAGACATAAATCTCCTAAGATCTCCCACTACTTGGGAAATATTAGGTCTAGTACAAACCATTGCATACATCAGGCTACCAACAATACTAGGATAAGGCACATTATATATCCTCAAAATCATCATCCAAATTAGTACACATATCCAATGAAAGCATAGTTAATATAGGTAAAGGAATACTCACTAGTTTACAATCATGCATGTTAACCACCACATATAGTGTCAACATACTTACTCTAACTAAGCCAAAGATTTTTGTGAACTCAATGCCTTATGATTTCCATTCCAAGAATGAATTATTTTTCTCATAAAACCTTCATGTCAAACACACCAAATAGTTGAGTATTAAGCTCCTTAATCATCACCTTAATGTTACAAATAAACAACATATCATCAACATACAAGATAATGAGTAGAATATGATCATCAATACACTTAATGCAAACATGGTGAAAACCTTCACTTTGAACAAAATCAAACTTCAATGCAAAAGAATCAAACTTATAATACCACATATGAGACAATTGTTTCAAACCATATAAAGAGTGTTTCAACCTACAAACCAAATTTTCTTTCCCTTTTACCTCAAACCCATTTGGCTGTCGCATGTGATTTTCATCTTCAAGATCCCCATGTAAGAAATGTTGAAGGCACAAGACAACTGAGAGGGGGGTGAATTAGTTGTATCAAAAACCTTAACTTCTTCAAAAAAAATCACATTCACATTCACTTACTTTAACTCCTCAATATGTTATGAAGTTTAATCATGAATAGCATAATCAAAACATAAACATATCAACACCATGCACACATGAACACCATATTTTGACGTGGAAAACCCTAAAAAGGGAAAAACCACGGTGAGTGTTAGCTTAAAATATAATGTACTAACAATACCGAATAATAAAAGAGGCTCACTGCTAAAGGGCTCATTGCCCAAGGCTCACTACCCAAATGAAAGGCTCACTGTCAAAGGGGTGGCTCACTGCCAAAGGGTGGATCACTACCAGGATGGGTGGCTCACTACCATGAACTGATATAGTAGCATCTACAACATGCCCGAGTTCAGTTCCATTGAAGCACAATATCTCCTTTACTCTACTCTACTTTTACAATTCACACCTTATCTTTGCATCTTCACACACTCTAACTTTACTCACAGATTCATTACATATATTTATATCGATCATCAACCTTGGAACATTCATCAAGGTCGGTAATACAATTTACAACCATTGGAACTATCTCCAAGGTTAGCATACATACATTATTCAAATTAGGTCTAGACCTAAACAAACTTTCAAATAAAATGAATGAAAGAGGAACACTTCATATCTTAGCTCAGACCTAAATACATCTTCACATGCTTGAACATGCTTCTACAATACATGAATCACGTCTGCAATAAGTGTAAATAACTAGGTTGGCTAGAACTAGTGCAAACATCAAGAATACTTAAATGCATGCTTCCAAGAACTTCATTATAGCCCGCGGATCAAGAACATGCCTTCAATACATTTTGGAGACATCCAAAAACAACATAGAATCACTTGGGAGCCAACAAATCCAACCACAATAGATCTCACTTGACGACAACAAATATCACTTGAAGACACATCACAGACTGCTTCTCAATAAACACTGTCAAACTCTGTTAATCAATAACTTGCTTTTCGGAGCACCAAATAACAAATCCTTTGTAATGAAGATAGCTAAGGACCTTATAATCTTAAGTCCAGAACTGCAAGACCAAAATCCAAACTGCAGAGAAATGCAAAGCAAAATACTTTCTCCTTGTTACTCTGCAAACATTGCTAGGCATAGTCTTCAAACTGGTGAAAGGAACTTTTTCTGCATAATGATCCAGACCACCAAATTCTAGATTTAGCATCTTCAAACACTTCTCTAAATCATATCCAAATTTCACACTCTAGTCTTCAACACAGAGGAAATGTGGAGAAAAATACTCAAATAGTGTTCTTAACATGACAACTCAATCAATCAACAAATAACAATATCAGAAGGTATAGTTGGCACCAATGACAACACAAACATGTTGACATCAATGACAATACTAGTTAGTACATACTTGCAACAATCTCCCCCTTTGTTATTGATGGCAACATATGATGTAAAAAACTGAATGACATGTTTCTTCATCAAAGACATAACTTTGCATCAGGACTCCCCCTTTCTTTTTACACATTTGAACTCTTTCCCCCCTGAGTTTTTCACATGATCTCGCTCCCCCTTTGACATCAATGGCAAAGGGCATCACATCTCCTCCACTTCACATACTTGCATACTACTGCTTGATCAGTTTGAAATCATTCTTTACTCCCCCTAATTGCAACAATCATCTCAAACCACTACCTGCTCCCCCTGAGAGGTAGCCTCCATCATCATTCCAAAAATAAAAGTATACTTTGAGGCATACTGGACTGATGCATCTCCTTATGCATTTAGTTCAAGGAAGGAGGGGCAAGAACCCCTAACTTCTCTTGGAAATACTCAAATGTATCATTTGGAAGAGCCTTAGTGAATATATCAGCAACTTGATCTTTTGTAGGCACATACTCAAGATTCACTTCATTCTCTGCAACTTTCTCCCTCAAAAAGTGATACTTAATTGAAATGTGCTTTGTCTTTGAGTGCATCACTAGGTTCTTTGAAATATTTATGGCACTTGTGTTATCACAAAGAATAGGTATTGGCTCTTCATACTCAACTTTGATATCCTTCAAGGTTTGTTTCATCCACAGCACCTAAGTACAACATGTTGCTACAACAATATATTCTACCTCTGTAGTAGACAAGGAGACTGATTCTTGTTTCTTGCTATGTCAGGCCACTACCCTATCCCCAAGGAAGAATGCACCTCCACTTGTGCTTTTCCTATCATCAGCACATCCAACCCAATTTGTATTTGTATAGGTACTTAAAGAAAAATCATTATTCTTAGGATACCACAATCCATGATTAGGAGTGCCCTTCAAATACCTGAATATCCTCTTCACTGCCATAACCTGTGATTCTCTGGGGTCTGATTGAAATCTAGCCACAAGACAGACTGCATGCATGATATCTGATCTAGTAGAGGTTAGATAAAGTAGTCCTCCAATCATTGATTTGTACTTGCTCTAATAAGCCTTAAGAGATTCATCATTCTTGCACAACTTGCAACCAGTAACCATAGGAGTACATACTGGTTTAGAGTCCTCCATTCCAAACTTCTTCAATGACTCTTTAACATAATTGGATTGAGAAATGAAAATACCTTTACTAGTTTGAATGATTTGCATTCCAAGGAAGAAATTCATTTCACCACACAGATATTTCAAACTCTTTTTACATCTCATCTACAAACTTCTTACACATACCTTCATTTCCACTGAATATGTTGTCATCAACATAGATCTCAACAATCAGGATTTGGTCTCCACTTATTTTGGTGTACAAGTTAATATTTGCAGACCCTTTGTTGAATCCCTATTGCAACAGGTACTTATCCAGTCTTGCATACCAAGCTCTAGGAGCTTGCTTCAATCCATACAAATCCATCTTCAATTTACATACCATATTTAGTTTGTTTGATAGTTGGAATCCATCTAGTTGCTCTAATGAGACTTCTTCTTCTAACTCACCATTCAGGAAAGCAGATTTCACATCCATCTGGTATACCTTGAAATTTTTATGTGCTGTAAATGCCAAAAATGACCTGATAGCTTCCATTCTTGTCACCAGAGCAAAGGCCTCTTCATAGTCTATTCCTTCCACTTGTGAGTAGCCTTTGTACACAAGTCTTGCCTTGTTTCTCACAACTTCTCCAACTTCATTCAGTTTGTTCCGGAATACCCACTTTGTTCCTATCACATTCTTATCTGTAGGTCTTGGGACAAGTTCCCTAGTCTTGTTCTTCTCAATCTAAATTAGTTCTTCTTCCATTGCTTTGACCCAATGTTCATCATTGCATGCTTCATTTACTACTTTAGGTTCCACCTTTGAGAGTAAATAGAGATTTACTTAATCTTTTGCAGCTCTACTTCTTGTCAACACACCTTTCCTTTTGTCACCAATAATCTGATCTTCAGAGTGATCTCTTTGCACATACCTGGGAGTTTTAGGAATTCTTTCTGGAGCTTCAGCTTGAACTTCTTCTTCTTTAGGAGCAGCTTGTACTATAGTCTAAACTTCCTTTTCTTTGTCCTTTTCAATCTTTTATGTATCAGTAGATCCATCTAACTCATATCCATCTGACTAAATATCTTCATCTACTTTCACATTTTCACTTTCAATGATTTTTCTCAGTCTTTTTTTATAGCACTGGTAAGCCTTGCTCTCAGTGGAGTACCCAAGGAATATTCCTTCATCACATCTAGCATCAAACTTTCCTAATTCTTCATCTCTTTTGATGTAATATTTGCTTCCAAAAACTTTGAAGTATTTGACAATAGGAGTTCTTCCATACCATAGTTCATAAGGTGTCTTTGTTTCTTTTTCTCTGACCAAAACTCTATTATGAATATAGATAGTAGTGTGTATTGCTTCTTTCCAATATACTTCTGGTAGGTCTGATTCCTTAATCATTGTTCTAGCAACTTCTTGAAAGTTCTATTCTTTCTTTCAACCACTCTATTTTGTTAAGGAGTCCGAGGAGCAGACAAGTGTCTCTTTATTCCAAGTTCTTCATAGAAGGCATTAAACTCATTTGAAGTAAACTCACCACCTTTGTTAGATCTCAAACACTTGATTCTCAAATCCATCTCATTTTCAACCATAGCTTTGAATGCCTTAAACTTGTCTAGAGCTTCTAATTTTTCTCTAAGAAAGGTAACCCAAGTCATTCTTGAATAATCATCAATAAGAAGCATGAAATACATGCCACCTTGTAGACTTCTTGTTCTTGTAGGGCCACATAAGTCTGTATGCACCAACTCTAGCAGATCGATAGAGAATTGTTCTTTGATTTTGAAATTAGTCTTTGTCATCTTCCCAAATTGATATTCTTTGCACATAGCATTAGCAGGCTTCACAATCTTAGACTGGTCTCTTACTACGTGTACTGTACTTATTCTTACCAAATTGTCAAAGTTAATGTGACACATTCTCCTATGCCATAACCAACTTTCATTTGTCTAAGCTAACAAACAACAATTATTAGTACCCTTCAAATGATAAACATTACCACGAGTCTTCTTACCAGCAACAATTAAGGTTCTAGAGCTTTTCCTTATCTCATACCCATTGTCCTTAAACATCATATTATACCCTTTGTCACACATTTGTCCAACACTTAGAAGATTATGCTTTAAGCCTTTGATATAAAGAACATCATCTGTATTATACCTGCCATCAAAGGTAATTGATCCTTTTCCACAAATCTTACTAGCTGCATCATCACCAAACCTAACTAGTCCTCCATCATATTTTTCAAATTTAACAAACTTACTCTTATCTCATGTTATGTGATTTGATCATCCATTGTCAATGATTCATTCATCTTTCTTTTCAGCATGAAATGCAGACAACTCTCTTGGACTTCCTTCCTTCACACAGTTTGCAAGATTAGCAGAAACAAGTTCTTCTCTAAGTGCAATAAACAAGCACTCACTAATATTACCATCATCAAAATCAGGTTCATCATTAGTTACACCATCATCATCTCTAACATAGTAACTCTTTCTTACTATTTTTCCTTTACTTTCATTGTTTTTCAACTTCAAAGCACTGTCAGGACATATTGAAGCATAGTGACCAATTTTACCACAATTGAAACATTTGAAAGGTAACTTACCTTTGAACTTTCCTCTGCTAGCTCTTTTTATTCTTCTTGCAAATTTTGCCTCAATTTCTTCAAAATTTTCTTCATCTAACTCCACAACATATTTATCTGATCTAGCAGTCTTTTCTTTCTTGGCCTTAAAGGCAGTCTCAATTTTCACAGGGCCATTAGTAGTACCAAATTCTCTCGTCTCAAAAGTAGTCATTTTACCAAGTAATTGATCTTTTGAAAGCTTTCCCATATCAAACAATTTTTCAATGGTAGATACCTTGTGACTATAAGATTTGGGAGGAGTTCTGAGTATCTTATCTACAACATCCCCATCCTCTAACTTTCCACCAAGACCCTTGATGTTGCTGACAACTTCATCAATCTTCTATATGTAATTTGTCATGTTCTCATTCTCAGACATTCACATGGTTTCATATGTGGTCTTCAATTTATGCAACTTAGCCTTCTTGACAGATGCATCACCTTCATAGATGTTTTTCAATTTGTCCTAGATCTCATGAGTAGTTCCTAGATCCACAACTTTCACCATTTCAGTGTTAGACAAAGAATTTAATAGAGCATTTTTAGCTTTGTGATTAGTCTTGTAGTGTCTTTACTATTTCTAGTAAACTTAGTGGTGATCACACAATTCAAAGGAATAACCTACTGAACAGTCCACTATTTTCCCTGAAAAGACCTTCATTGAATTATCAACCAGGGCTGGTAAACTTGTGATGGCACTGGTACTGTATGTGCTTTCAAAAACTAAACTATTCTAACTCATCTAATATAATATCATAAATCAAAACTACTTAATGACAAAAGACAATGATGTTGCTATTATTTCTATGGGTAAATGTATTGTAAGATTGTAACAGTGAATATAAAGGAATGAATTCTAAGAAATAGATTGATACTGATAACTTATCCTATCCTCCAGAGTATCACAAGTCAAATGGACTAAAACAACTTAAGAATCTAATTGATCTCCAATTCATGAAATAACTACTACAACAATAATAACATGAAATAAATAAAGTGAAGGATAGTTATCCTGAGTGGCCCTTGCTCAAGTGACTGCCTCACTGCTTAAACTCAAATCTACCTCTCTTAAATCAACACAATCATATTGATTCTAACATACATTGCACAATCTTTCAAATCACATCAAATCTTGTTGAACTATAGTATTCATAACTCATAATCAAATAACATTGTCTACATAATCTAGAAAAGATTCGGATAGTTATATCTGCGATAGAGCAAAAACTATTCAAAACTGAACTTAACTAACTAACTTCTACCTCAACCACCGAACCATAATATAGGCACAGGGGAGTTATTGAAATAGGTCTCTTAACTGTAAGCATAAAACACCACTCCACATGAACTAGAGTGTAATGAATACTAACAATAATGACTAGAAAAAGAACGAAAGAAGTGTCCTAACAAAATTAGAACTCTCTGTTGAAATAGGAGAACGTGGACTGGTTGAATCAGTCCCATTGTTCTTCTAGTTGCAATAGAATCCCTCAATCTCCCAATCATCTTTATTGGTTACTATCACGATGCATGATTATCTCCATCAAGTGTCCTCATGCCGTGGTTGTTCAACTTAGTTGAGTCTGGAATCTTCCCTGCTCTGTGCCTGGAAATGTTGTGGCTATGAGCTGCACCTTGTAGTTGTTGTGGGTTATGGTCCTTCCTCTTTTAGCTGCAAGGTTAGTCCATAAATATGTACAAAATACTAACAGCCATAATCAACACAAACATTCTCAATAATCCATACATTCCCACATATAACATACAATTTCATCATATTATAATCATATCTCCATATACTTAATTAACCAAGTTCAAGTCTACATAATGATCATAAGGGATGACATAACATAGAAATATGCTTAAAATAATGTCTAGGAATGTCTTTCAAATTGCATAAAACTATAAGAAAATAGGCTAATAACTAGGCTCATCACCCCCCCAACTATCCATTTGCTTGTCCTCAAGCAAATCAACTAAGGCTATAGGTTCTAATACAGGGTGATCTCCCTGAAATCTACAACATTACCCACTCCTTGGGTCTGCTCTAAATAAAATCCATTACTATATGTCAACCTGTTCATCCTGGAGACCTCTGCTTTCTCACACTCTACACTCCTCCCAATCCAATGGGGCACTAGATATAGAAGCATAGGGGGTTAGAAAGTAAGTGGTATCCAGCTCAGTGCTTTTCCTTTAGCAATATCCATGTATTTCCTGACCCTTTCAAACATAGCCATGAAGTTATGGACAGAATGGGGTTCTTTCTTTTGTAACTCTGGAGTCAAACTATTCCACCTGTCCTGTACATGCTGATGAGAGTGATGAATGAGCCCAACTATTAAATCTTGAATCCTGTCATAATCCTGTAGCCTTAAATTCATAATCTTTCTCCCCACACCCTTGTGTTCTAAAACTTGCTTCCATTTTGCAATGATAAACTCAAGGATTTTGTATTCTTTTCTAATTGGAAGGGCAATGGATTTTTCTCTTTCTGTGTAAGATTGCATGATTTCCCCTCCCAATTTCTCATTCCTAAAGTAAGAGGCCAGTGCTCTTACCTATAAATCCCCTTCATAAATTAATGGATTCCATTTAGTATCTTCAAATACAACATAATTATGTAAGTAAAACTCACATAGCTGGTCTTGTTCATCAGGTGTGGCGGTAGCAAAAACTTTGAGGAAGGCCATTTTATCGCTCATGTCAACTAGTTTATTACTGATCAGTTTGCTGAATTGGTAACTCAAAAAATTTTCTTGCAAAAACAAGGCATAGGTCCTAGCTGGGGGTCTACATTTGACAATCTGAGCAACTTTGTCTTCTATTTCCTCCATTCTAACTTCCAGCTTCCGCAACTCAATTTCCTTCCTTTCTAGTGTCTTAGTGTGGTCTACAATCATGGTTTCTTTTTCTCTTTTCCACTCTTCTTTTTGTTCAAAGAAATCTTGACTAACCTTCCATAGATGATATACTAGAGACACAACAGTATGACAAGTTGGGGTTTTTACAACAGGGAGTCTTTTCTCTTTAGCCACTAATTCCTTATTTCCTGCACCTACTATGGCTAATTCTGCAAGGATGTCTAGTTTTGACCCCTGATCATAAGTGTTAACTTTTTCTTCCAACTCTTGTATCTTTGCTTCTCTCTCTCTCCCTCTATTCATAGGTTTTGACCAATTCTTCTAGTTGTTTTATTCTATCAAAGGCTTCCTGTAGTTCTCTTCTTATATTCTTGTCTTCAATAAACAATTCCTCATCCCTTGAAGGTTGTTCATCACCACCCCTATACACTCATATTCCTCATTGTCACGGCTGTCTGGGGTTTTCTTCCTAGTTTTCTTAGCAATAAAAATATCCTCTTATTCAGATTTAGAGGTACTAGACACAAACCATTTTCTTTTGACAGGGACTTGTACATTCTCAGCCACATTATCCTCTTGTTCATGGTCACTTTCTATTGCTACCACATCCTCTTTCTCTTTTCCAGGCTTCTCAATAGCACCCTTCACAACACCTTTCTTCTTAAGGCGATGTGAATGCCTTAATGGTGTGGATTTCTCTTTTGACCTTTTTGCAGGCTCAGAAGAAGAACCACCCTTCTTCTTCCTAGTTCTTGGTGTTTTGGTGCTAGGTTTCTTACTAGAGGATGAGGTTTGATTGGCCTCTTCTTCTGGGGTTTGATTCTCTTCTTCCAGTATAGGTTGGTCAAATACTACATTTGGCACAATTGACACATCCTATTCTCCTATTTCTTCTATGATGCAAGTAGGTGAAGCAGCAGGTGAAACAGGGTTTTCTCTCGAGGATGCAGCAGGTGACTACATTTTCTAGTGTGTTGGCTCATTAAGGATGTCATTGATGTTTCTACATTTCAAGAAGATTTTCCAGGGCACATGTGGATACTGCATCCTAAGACTTCTCTTCACTAACAGAGTGACCAAACAATCATGGGATAATGCTGATTTATTTGATTTCCTTTGATATTCATATCCCATTCTCTTTAAGAAATTATACAGGAAAATTGGTACATTAACTACTCTATTATGATGAAGATGGCTTAACAATTTAAAATGCACAGTGTATAACATGGATTGTCTACCATCACAAGTAAGGTATTTGATAATATGCACGGCACAAGTAGCCCATAATTCTAGAAGTGATAGTCTTTTAGTATCTTGTGATGTGGATTCCAGCTACTCCCCTGCCTCATTGAATTCATCTCTTGCAGTACTTACATATGCTTTGATGGGGAACTCTTCACCATTTCTGGGTAAACCAGATACCTAAGCAATTGCCACTTCCGAAGCATCCACTATTAGACCTTTTATAGTGGCTTCATCATGGTAGAGTGAGGCTACAAATTGCCTTGTCATACCTTCATTAAATTATATCATCTTCAGAAAATAGTCAATCCATCCTGCCTATGTAAGCATTGGCAAGGCTAATTGGTCTCCCAGTACCACATCATGCACTATAGGTTCCCGTCTAATGATGTCTCCTCCCATTTTGCCAAATTGAACTTCAAATTCAAATTCTCCACAACCCCTCTACAACCCTCTGTTAAATCTTCTTGCTCTTTTAGTTTCAATAACCCTGCGCTTCCAATAACCCCCTGTATATTCGCTTGAACTAACAAACCAGCTTGAACTGACTCAGAACTATGGGAAATTGGGAAATTTAGCATAGCAGACAATTTTAGCAGACAAAGGTCATAGACATAAAAATGAAAAAGAGGTTGTATTATCAGTGTTGTGTAACTATCAATGGTGAACAATCATTATTTTGAACAAAAACACACAAAACACTATCCCTCCCCCTCAACTAAAATCTTGAAGTGACCTCAATTCAAAGTTGTGTACGATGAAGAGAAGGATGATAGTATATGGATATAGTATTATGAATGATAATTTTTTATTATTAAATGCAAGCACATATGGAAACATTGAAATATCTGTGTTAAATAATGGGAAGTTAATATTTGTACCTATTGGAATGAAATGAACTGGACTTCACGCAAGTGGAGAGTTGGAAAATGTGTCTGCAACACAAGTTCAATTGGACATAACTTATTATTATGAGAAATGGTGGAATGACATTCTGGTATGTGTGAACTAGCTGATGCAGCTTGCATGCGGTGAGATGACGAATGGCAGCTGCATGTGCTTAAAAAGTGGAGTGCATGGTGCAAAATTTGAATGAGCTGATAGATAGTTGCTGCATGTGAGCAGATGGATAGTTGTTGCATGTTATTTTCCAATAGGTCCCAATGTGTATTATAGCAATGTGGACTTGGTTGCCTTCTACAGTTCCCTACAACTTATTGACTTAGTCTTCATGAAGATAGCGGCATCGATGTTGTGTGTCCACATGAAGAAAGGAAAGAAATTATACTTAAGTGATCTCAAGAGGTGGGCTATGTAGCTCACCTACTGAGTCACTTTGATGACCGGCAGGGTCTTCTTCCATGTTACTACTAGGTGATGCTATAGTAGTATGAGGCTCATGGCTAGGAATAGAGCATTGGTTTAGAAAATCATCTATGTTTGATGGCCTGGTGTAGAGTTTTAATTGGTGGCCATTAACCAAGAGTGAAAATCTGACCTCATCTATGGTCTGCAGTTTAACAGCTCCATTGGGAAAGACCTGGTGTATTTCATAAGGTCCTAACCATCATGATTGCAATTTTCCCTTATGATCTTTATACTTTGAATCATATAACAGAGCCCAGTCACCCACATGGAATGCTTTATTTTTAAAATATTGATCATGCCATTTGGCTCTCTTCTTTTGAACAATCTCTGTGTGGTTCATAGTTGCCATTCTGATCTCATCTAACCCATTGAGAATATGGAGTCTTTCTTGTTGTGTTGCTGTCAAATCCATGTCAAATTCTAGTGCAGTCCTTAGTGTCTTATATTCAAATTCTATGGGTAGAACTGTTGTTTTACCATACACTAACTCATAAGGTGTGAAACCAATTGTTGTTTTCCATGTGGTTCTATATTCCCATACTACCTTTGGTAGTTTGACTGCCCAATCCTTCCTGTGAATGTTCACTGTCTTGGTTAGAATATTCTTAATTTCTCTATTTGTAACTTCCACTTGCCCATTAGCCTGGGGGTGATAAGGTGTTGATTTCCTATGTCTCACTTCATATTCTTTAACCAATGTGGAAATGAGTTCAGAAGTAAACTGGGGGCCTTGGTCAGTGACAATTTCTCTTGGTGCTCCATACCTAGTGAAAATTTCTTCATACAAGAATTTGGCTACATTCCCATCTTTGGAAAATTGGAAGGCCTTGACTTCAACCCATTTTTTCAGATAATCAGTGCAAACTAAAATGTACTCATTATTCGAAGCTGGTGAAATTGGCCCAATGAAATCTAGCCCCCATTTCTCAAATGGTGCTAATGCTATCTGTGGCTGAAAGGCATCTCATCTGATCTTGTTGGTTTACCCATTCTCTGACATCTGTCACAACTCCTTGTATACTTAATTTCATCCTTATGAAGAGTTGGCCAATAATAGCATGTTGTTAAGATCTTGAATGTTGTTCTTTTGGCTAAAAAGTGACCCCCATAGGGCTCATCATGACAAGCTTTTAGGATGTCAAAGACCCCATCTTCTCTGATGCATCTCCTCATAATATGCTATGGACCAGTGTAGAACAAATAACCAACAATCTAAGAATATGGAAAGCTTTTATGCACTAACTATATTCTTTCTCTCGGGGAGAAATGTGATGGTATCTACCCTGCTACCAAATAGTTAGCAATATCAGCAAACCATGGTGTGTGTACGTTGAGAGAAAAAAAATTCTCATCCGGGAAAGAGTCATCCACAACACCTTCTTCCATTTGTGTAGGCAATCTAGATAGAAAATATGCCACCACATTAGCTTTACCTAGCTTATCCACTATTGTTATATCAAACTCCTAAAGTAAGAGCAACCATCTGACTAGTCTACCCCAACCACAAGTTTGTTCATTAAGTATCTGATTGCAGTATGATCTGTATGGATAAAGACTTAGTAACCAGTTATATAATGCCTAAACTTGTTGATAGCATAGACAACAGCCAACATCTCTTTTTCTATAACATTGTAATTGAGCTCTGCTCCTTGTAAGATTTTACTAATATAATAGATAGCATACTCCTTATTACCTTCTTTCTGTCCCAATACAACTCCTATAGAAAAATCAGAAGCATCAGTGTGTATGTGGAAAGGCAATGTCCAATTTGGTCCTCTCAAGACAGGTGCTTTTGTCAAAGCTATCTTAAGTGTTTCAAAAGAGTGCTAACATTCTATGGTCCAGTCAAATTCCATGTCTTTTGTGAGCAAAGTAAATAAAGGTGCTGCCAGTTTGCTGAAATCCTGTGTAAACGTCCTATAATAGCCTGCATGGCCAAGAAAGATTCTGACATCTTTTGGTTTCTATAGTACAGGAAGTGTAGAAATTGTCTCAATTTTATTGGGATCCACTTGAATACCATCACTGGATATAAAGTGTCCTAGGACAACTCCTTGAGTCATCATCATAAAGCATTTTTCATGACTCAATGACAAATTATTTTCTTGACATCTTTTCAAGACCTTCTCTAGATTACTAAGTGTTGTCTCAAATGTGTCTCCATAGGTGGTGAAATCATCCATTAAAATCTCCATAGAATCATGAGCATAGTCTAAAAAGATACTTAGTACTGCCCTTTAGAAAGTGGTTGGGGCATTGCATAACCCAAAAGGAAGGATAGAATAAGCATATGTACCCCAAGGGCATGTAAATGTGGTCTTATCTTGGTCCTCTGGAGCTATTTTTATTTGATTATAGCTACTAAAGCCATCTAAGAAGGAGTACTTTTTACCTGCTAGGGAATCAAGTACTTGGTGAATGAAAGGCAATAGGAAATGATCTTTTCTAGTGGTTGTGTTAAGTTCCCTGTAATCTATACACACCCTCCACTTGCCTCCTTTCTTAGGGACAACAACTAAAGGTGACACCCATTCACTATCATAAATAGGGTAAATAAATCTAGCATCAAGGAGTTTTTGTAACTCAGTTTTAACTATGTCTCGTAAGGTAGGATTCATTCTCCTTTGTGGCTACCTTATTGGCTTGAAACCATCATTTATGTAGATCCTATGCATGCATAAGTCTAGGTCAATTCATTTCATGTCATTGTAATCCCATGCAAAGGCTGATGCATGTGCCTGGAGCACAGTGTTCAAAGAAGCATGTTGTTCTTCAATTAGAGTATTGTTAATATTCAGCATTTTGTCTAGCATTTCTAATGTTTTAGAAGCTGGTTGGACAGATGAAAGGTCACATCAACTAATGTTGGGAACACATTCCTAAGGTAGTAGAGAGTGGAAAAGTTGGGATAATTCCTCTGAGGAATGTGCAGGTATGATATTCTGTAATGGATCTTGCAAACATGACAGACAGTCTTGTTGTTGCGGGTCCCTGCCACAATGGTTCTGTATAATGTGGTCAATTAAGTCATCCTCATCTTGTGTAGCTAACAAAGGACTATGTTCAATAGTCCTAAGAGTTTGCAGGGAATAGTGGTCTTCTTCTTCTTCTAAGGTAGGCCATATGATTTGCTCCAGATTATCATTAGGTTGAGCTTGTGGATAGAGGACCAATTTCTTGGTTATAGTCCTATTAGAAATTATCATGTTTCCAGACCTACAACCTATGAATGCATCTATTGGTGCTAACCATGGTCTGCCCAAGATAAGTGGATGACCTACAAGATTGACTTTTGGTTGCAAAACTATGAAATCTGCAAGCTACTCCCATGAGTCTAATGCTATGACTATGTCTTAAATGATCCCCTCAGGTTTTACTGTTGACCTATCTGCCAACTGTAAAATAGTTGATGTAGGCCTCAGGTTAGGTAGCTGAAGTAGTTGCATTGTTTCTTTAGTCATGACATTGATGGCTGCCCCTAAGTCAATCAAGGTGTTTTTTATGAGAGTTCCATTAATCTTAACATCCACTACTGGACTGCCATGGTCTATGTATTTAGGGACAGTTATGTTCCCTAGCATGATATCAACAAGGTTCCCTAGGACATGGACTGTTTGAGGGTCCTTCTTCTTCCTCCCTGGTTTCTTAAGACAAAGGTCTCTCACAGTCTTGGTGTAGATTGGGATTTCCTCAATAGCTTGGATAAGGGGTATCTTAATATTGACATTCTTAAGTTGACCCAATAAGTCTATCTCTTCTTGGTTTTGATGTTTTGGCATGGCTAGATGTTCAGGGAAGGGAGGCTTTGGATTTGAGATAGTCTGATTTACCTGATTTGATTCATGTTTTAGAGATGAATTGTCTAATGCCTCAACTATGGGTTATTCATCCACCACCTCAATGATTTGGGGAGATGAAGGGCTAGCCAATGTATTCCCTGACCTGAGGTGGACATCACTCACCTCTACTCCATAAGTGGGGTATTGAATAGCCTCGTTAGTGTATGCCTATTCAATAGGCTTGTTATTGGGGTTAGGTGTAGGTTGGGTAGGTAGTTGTGGTGCTCTTGGTGGCTGAGTTGTAGGACTAGATGGATTTGGCATAATGGCTTGTTGTTGTGGCTGTGTGTTAGTAGAGGAAGATTCAAGTCTCAGCTATGTTTGGCTAACAGTGTAAAGATCCACATTAAGTTTAGTAGACCTTGTTAATCATTCCAAGGTTGATGAAGTGTATAAATACTTCTTGAAGAGTTGTTAAAAATCATCCTTGTACAAAATGAATTAAATCTGAAGAAAGGATCTAAAGTAGAGTAGAGAAGAAGAGGAGTGAAAGGAGTATAGAGTGAAGAGTCAGTAAAGAAGAATTTGAAGATAGAAGCAGAAGTTTTTGTGAGTCTTCAAAGGGACTGAATTAGGCATGAATTTAGATGCTATTTCTCAGTTCGTTATCTCTATGTAAATCATAATTTCTTATAGGCAGTGAGCTCTGGGTAGTGCGCCCGAAGGCATGTGCCTTCTATTTTCTTAAGTACTTTTAATAGGGTACACATTTTTGTAGGTTAACCCACACCGTGGTTTTTCCCTTAACCGGGTTTTCCACATCAAAAATTCTGGTGTTGTGTGTTCATGTTGTTTCTGCTCATGTGTTGATTCATGCTTAAATATTTACATCATTAATTTGTTTGTAAATTAAGAAAGAAGATTAAAAGTGTAGAAAAGGTTAAAATTTAGGGACAACTGATTCACCCCCCCTCTTAGTTGTCTAGACTAATTCCAACAATTGGTATCAGAGCCAAATCCTCTAAAAGAAGATTGATTGCTTGAGGAGATCCAAGATGTCGACTTATAAGAAGGAAAGTCTAAGATTTGATGGAACAAATTACTCCCTTTGGAAGGCATGCATGCACTATCACTTGGAATGTATTGGTAATGACTTTTGGACAATAACAAAGAATGAGTATAAGATTCCAAAGAATGGCTCTACTACTCTAGATGAACTCAGGGAAGCTTAATGCAATATTCGAGCCAAAGAAGCTTTATTGAGTGCCCTATCTGATACAGAATTGGCAAATGTCCTAGATTTGAAAACTGCCCATGAAATCTAAAAAAAGCTGGAAAATCTGTATGAAGGTGACAAATATGTTAAATGTGCCAAGCTACAAACCCTAAAGGGTAAATATGAAAGATTGGCAATGAGGGAAGATGAAAACATTACTACCTACATGTAGAAAGTAAATGAACTTGTCACCAGTATCAGAAATGCAGGTGGAGTATTGGAAGAATTAGAAATTGTTGCCAAAGTGCTCAGATCCTTACCTACAGCATACAAGCATAAAGTTGCAGCCATTGAAGAAATCAGGACAGTAACAACTATCACAAGGGATCAATTAGTTGGTAAGCTCTCAACATTTGAAATGAGTGAGTTTGGTGATTCTCTCCCTAAGCCTAAATCTACATTCAAGGCCAGTGTGTATGGAAAGCAAAGATATGATCTAGGTGATAGTTCTTTAGGAAGATCAAATAGATTTGTGAAGACAAGAAAGGATCTTGAAGATGATGAAATTGAGACTGCAGTTCTTGAAGCTCTTATTGCCAAAAGAATGTCAAGAGGATCCGATAAGTATTAAGGAAAGTTGCCACTCAAATGTTTTGCTTGTAATAAGATTGGTCATTTTGCCTCAAGATGTCCGGAGAGGTTTTCAAAACCAAACCCTAAAAGATATAAAGGTCAGGAAAAATGTTACTATGTCCAAGAAGCTAGAGAAGGAGTCACAGATGATGAATCTGATCATGGAGATTCCACTGAAAGTGATTGGGTGTTCATTGCTATCAAGGAAGAAGATTCGATGTCTACTGAATCTACTAGCTATGCAAATGTGGAAAGTGCCTTGGCTGCTCAGGTTGTTGAAAAGGATGAATGGGTGATTGATAGTGGATGTTCTCATCATATGACTGGTGACAAGAGTAAGTTTGTGAGTTTTGAAAAATATGAAGGTGGGCTTGTGAAATTTGGAGACAACTCAGCTAGTAGAATCCATGGCAAAGGATCCATCTCTTTTGATGGTAAAAATTGCACCAATGATGTTTTGTATGTGGAAGGACTGAAACATAATCTTCTCAGTGTTGGACAACTTGTTGACAAGGGTTATGATCTTCGATTCAAGGATGGAAAATGTAGAATCTTGGAGAGCTCCGGAACTGAAATTTCATCTAGTACTTAAACTACAGGTAACATCTTTCATTTAAGTAGTTCTAGCAAAAGTTGTTTGATTGCTTAGATAGATCAAAGTTGGTTATGGCATAGGAGGATGTGTCATGTGAATTTTGATAACATTGTCAAAATAAGTTCCACTCAGGTTGTAACAGATCTTCCAAGACTTGTGAAACCTGATAGCATATGTAGAGAATGTCAATTAGGTAAACAGAACAAAATTTCATTCAAAATTAAGGAACAAGCTTCAAGTGGACGATTGGAACTGGTTCATACTGATCTCTATGGTCCTGCTAAAATTAGGAGTGTGCAAGGAGATAGATATTTATGTTGCTGAATGATGATTACTCCTAGATGATGTGGGTAACCTTCCTAAAAGAAAAATCAGAAGCTCTTGAAAAGTTTAAGGTGTTCAAGGTGATGGTTGAAAATGAGATTGGTGAGAAATTAAAGTGTCTAAGATCTGATAGAGGTGGAGAATTTACTTCCGGAGAGTTTGATGCTTTCTATAAAAAGCATGGAATAAAAAGACAGTTATCTACTCCTAGAACTCCTCAGCAAAATGGAGTTGTGGAAAGAAAGAACCGAACCATTCAAGAAGCTGCCAGGACCATGATGATGGAAACAAATGTTCCTCAAGTTTATTGGAGAGAAGTTGTGATTACTGTTTTCTACACTCTTAACCGGGTGCAAATTAAAGGCAATTCTGGTAAGACACTTTATGAACTATGGTTTGGTCATCCTCCTACTGTGAGATATTTTAGAGTTTTTGGTAGTAAATGTTATATCAAAAGAGATGAGGATCTAACCAAGTTTGAAGCAAGAAGTGATGAAGGAATCTTTTTGGGTTACTCTACTCAAAGCAAAGCATACCGGTGCTTTAACAAGAGGTTGAAAAAGATTGTTGAAAGTGCTAATGTCAGAGTTGATGAGAGAAAAGAAGGACATTCCAGATCTTGCAGATATGATTTAGATGATCAAGATGAAAGTCAAAATCAAGAAAGGCAAGTTCAAATTTAGACTCAGATCCAAACTGATCCGGTAACTCTAGTAACTCAAGAGGTTAGTGCAGATGATGAGGAACAGCTCAAGAAACAAAAGCTCAAACAATTCCCAAAATCCCTAGGTATGTAAGAATGAATCATCCTAAAGATCAAATCATAGGAGATAGAAATAAAGGTGTTTTAACTAGGAGAAGAGTTTCAGAAGATCAAGAAGAGATTTGTTTGATTTCAAATATTGAACCTAAATCAGTGAGTGAAGCCTGCAATGATGAAAACTAGGTAAAAGCAATGGAAGAAGAATTGATGCAAATTGAAAGAACCACACTTAGGATCTTGTTCCTAGACCTGAGGACAAAAATGTGATTGGAACCAAATGGGTCTTCCAGAATAAACTAAATGAAGATGGTGAAGTTGTAAGAACAAAGCAAGGTTGGTATGCAAAGGCTATTCTCAAGTGGAAGGAATTGCTTTTGAAGAAACTTTTTCTCCAGTGGCAAGGATAGAGGCAGTTAGATTATTTTTTGCATTTGCTGTTTTCAGAGACTTTAAAGTGTATCAGATGGATGTCAAATCAGCATTCCTGAATGGAGATTTAGAGGAAGAAGTCTACATTGAGCAACCAGAAGTATTTTAGTTGTCTGATCAGGGAGATATGGTTTGTAGACTGAGAAAAGCCTTGTATGGACTCAAGCAAGCTCCAAGAGCCCGGTATGCAAGATTGGATAAATATTTGCCTAAGATAGGATTTAGCAAAGGTACTGCTAATAGTAATCTTTACTTCAAGAATAATCATGAGGACACCCTAATTGTTGAAGTCTTTGTTGATGATATCATTTTTGGTGGAAATGATTGTGTGTAAAGCATTTGCTGATCAAATGAAAAGTGAATTTGAGATGTCAATGTTTGGAGAGATGAATTTCTTTCTAGGTCTACATATTGTTTAGTTAGATAAAGGTATCTTCATATCTCAGTCCAAGTATGTGAAAGAATTATTGAAAAAGTTTGGAATGGAAGACTCAAAGCCAGTAGGTACACCTATGGGAACCGGATGCAAGTTAAGTAAAGATGATGACTCCCCCAAGGCAAATCAGAAAAGGTATAGATCAATGATTGGAGGATTGCTCTATCTGACTCAGACCAAACCTGACATCGTGAATGTCGTTGGACTTGTTGCTAGATTTCAAGCTGATCCAAAAGAATCTCATGTTGTGGTAGTCAAAATAATTTTCAGATATCTCAAAGGGACAATTGATTATGGATTGTGGTATCCAAAGGATAATGACTTCACTCTTCATGCATATACAGATGTTGATTGGGCAGGAGATGTCGATGATAGAAAAAGTACTAGTGGTGGTGTATTTTTCTTGGGAAGAAGATTGGTCTCTTGGATGAGCAAAAAGCAAGAGGCAATATCTCTGTCTACTACAGAGGCAGAATATAGAGCAGCAGCAAATAATTATACTCAAGTTCTGTAGATGAAACAAATGTTGGAGGACATCAAAATTGTGTTTGAGGAGCTAGTCACAATCTTTTGTGATAATTCTAGTGCAATAAGCATCTCAAAAAATTCATTGTTGCATTCAAAGACAAAGCATATATCTATCAAGTTTCATTTCTTGAGAAAGAAGGTAAATGAGAATGTAGTCAAGTTGGATTTTGTGTCTTCCAAATATCAAATTATGAATATCTTCACTAAGCCTCTTCCTAAGGATACTTTGAGTATCTCAGAGAAGTTAGGGGTTATTACCCCTCCTGATCAGAACTAAGATGCGCCTATGTGCATCAGTCCGATAGAATTCTCAATCATATCTTGAGATCTGGATTGATGTTGAGAAGATACTACTCTAAGGAGTAGTCAATATGCAAATATTGGAGATCAAGGAGAGCAAAGATTGCAAATATGTAGCCTTTGCCATTGATGTTAAAGGGGGAGAGAAGACATGTGAAAAACTAATTGTTGATGACAGGGGGAGCAATGAAGAAAGTGGTTGCAGAAGTCAGGGGGAGAAGTTCTTGTCATGATGGTTGAATCAATTTTTCACATCATATGTTGCCATCAATGACAAAGGGGGAGATTGTTGTAAATATGTGCCTAAGTGATGTTGTCATTGATGTCAACATATTCTTGTTGTCATTGGTGTTAATTGTGCCTTATTTTGTTGCCTATTCAGGAGACTGGAATGTTGAGGGAATTGAGAAAATTAATGAAGAATGAATGTTCGCGGACCATATTGTTGTGTAGAGGATTGTCAGAGGTTGCTCCAGTTAAGAATTGAGAAGTCCGCATGAAGATTTGAAGAAGTTATGGCCATCTGAGTAGAACCAGATTTTGCAATATTCAGAAGAGACAAGGTGACAGTAAGTTGGTCTGGATTGCTTCGCAGTAAAATATTATGGTTTGCAGATCTAAAGACATGTTTGGGAAGTTAGTGTGTATCATCAACTCCAATGGTTCATGGTTTGGAAGTCTGCAAGCTATCTTTCTAGTTTTACAGTCATGGCAGATAGTGTTCTTGACATTTCAGAGGAAGATACAAATGATTCTGTTAATTTGGTTTAGAGTGGATGTTATTGGTGAATTCAATGTGCTTGTGGAGGTCTCTGAATCATGTGGCTACTATGTTGGAGGTCCACATTGAAGTTTGAGCTTGTTGAAGATTTCCTCTTTGAAGTTGATGTTCTTCCCAGTCTTGGTTGACCGAATGTTCCTAGCGTGTTGCAGATGATCTAAAGAGCATTTTATGAAGCATGGCATGTTAGTAGAGGAAGATTCAAGTCTCAACTATGTTTGGCCAATAGTGTAAAGATCCTCATTAAGTTTAGCCGACCTTGTTGATCATTCCAAGGTTGATGAAGTGTATAAATACTTGTTGAAGAGTTGCTAAAAATCATCCTTGTACAAAATGAATTAAATCTGAAGAAAGGATCTAAAGTAGAGCAGTGAAGAAGAGGAGCGAAAGGAGTATAGAGTAAGAGTTAGTAAAGAAGAATTTGAACATAGAAGCAGAAGTTTTTGTGAGCCTTCAAAGGGACTGAATTAGGCATGAATGTAGATGCTATTTCTTAGTTCATTATCTCTGTGTAAATCATAATTTCTTATAGGCAGCGAGCCTCCTTTTGAGCAGTGAGCTCATGGCAGTGTGCTTGAGGGCATGTTTCTTTTATTTTCTTAAGTACTTTTAATAGGGTACACATTTTTGTGCGTTAACCCCCATCATGGTTTTTCCCTTAATCAGGTTTTCCACATTAAAAATTTTGGTGTTGTGTGTTCATGTTGTTTCTACTCGTGTTGATTCATGCTTAAATGTTTACATCATTAATTTGTTTGTAAATTAAGAAAGAAGATTAAAAGTGCAGAAAAGGTTAAAATTTAGGAACAACTGATTCACCCCCCCCACCCTCTCAGTTGTTTGGACTAATTCCAAAAAAAGTGATGCAGGAGCATCCCTAGTTCAAGAGCAATCTTGCATAAAACAAAAACATTTGCATTTCAATTTGTTTGCAGTTTAGTTTGTTTCTTTTCCAGTTCAGTTTAGGCAGTTCAATCAGAAGCAGATTCTATATTTTGGTCCAGTAGCATTTTCAAATCTTGTGGAGTTGGACTTAGCATCTACATCATATCCATAATTTAGAGATCCTCACAATAATACCGGAAAGATATCGCTATCATAAGTTGATTGTTTCTCAAAACAGAGCATCCAGAAAATCACAGACAACCAGCTGAAGGAGAAACTTGCGGAAGCATTTCCCAATCTCTGGAGCCTAATGACACATCATTCAATGATCTTTGGTTCATGGTTGACCTTCCCAGGAGATCCGCACATCATTCCTTTCATTTACCAGAAGTGTTCTATGCATTTAGGTCCAACCTATCTATGTTCACACGTTACATCTCTTCTTTGGAATTTATGATCTTCCTTGGCCGACATGGAGGAATCTACTGGTCTGGAGATGTTATATATTGATGTAATAGATCCTTAGGAAAGCAGTTAGTGATTGATTCATAATTCTTAGTTTAGATTTTGTGTGAAGGAATTTCAAATCCTTATCTTGTGCATGTATGTAATCAGGCCTATGAGCCTAAATTGTAAGCCTGCATGTTGCCGACTGATCTCTATTTGAATTCTATGATATATTGAATGACTGAATCTACATTTTCTTTATTTCTTTGAGTTGTTTTCATTGTGTTTACTCTTGTTGCATGGTCTAGATAGTTCATTATGTGAACCCTCCTACCGTGACTGCACCAAGTGGTATTAGAGCGAAAGTTCAAATCTTTGGGAGCGAATTAAGCGAACTTGGTGAGGGAATTCCATAAGATTGTTGTCACATGAAATTGCACCTTGCTTGGAAGGATTCCTAGCATTCCAATGACACAATGGGAATGATCTCAAGGTGTGGGACCTTGCTTAGAGAGATCAGACCTCCAGAGAAGGCCGGCTTCCTTGCCTGATTATCACCTAAAACTACTAAACTTTGAGGGGAAAAGGGAGAAGGAAAGCTTTAAAGTAAAGATGAAACAACAAAACTTGAAACATAAAAGGGTGATGCACCAGACAGATTTAAAGAGACTTTCACAGAACTAAAAAATACACAGCATGACTGGATAGAGAAAGGATGTATACACAGATTAGATGATTCTAGCAGAGGCAAGAAGCAATATGATTGAGAGGAATAAAGACATTCACAGGCAACCATATCCAGATTCACACAAAACTAGAAAATCAGTCAAAGAGGTATGATAACTTGCATATATTCGGTAGGAAGGCAAGGTTACAGTGGTAGAAAAAGCTCTGTTTGGAAACAGAAAAGCTTCTATGCCAAAAAATTTCCAACCTTATTTACATCATAAGCCTTCGCTTATATAGAATTTCAACCTAACCTCAGTCAGTTACAAAATTCACTCAGAGAGCTGCCATCAAAAATATCTCTGAAGGGACATCCTAGCTACCGAAGTAATGGTGTCAAAAATATGGAATTGATGCAGATGGAAGATATTTTCAATCTTCAATGCAAGCTACTGCATCATCAATCTGCTCCCCTGAAATGGTGGAAGATATTTTGGTATTAAATGCAAGTAGCTTGCGTGTCTATCCTCAACCATGACTATATGTAATGTCTGGAACAAGGCGGTGGAGAGATATTATTTGATCATCAATATGAGCTGCTTCCTCTTTGTGCAGCAATGAATGCAAGAAATATCTACATCTGCCCCAAAAATGGTCACTGAAACATCCCTTCAGCTAAACATGCAAATCTGGATCATGCACCTATGCTTTTGGTGCTTAAACTCCTCTTTGAAATTGCCCCTTGAATATGCACCTAGATCTGCATACAATGTGGGCCCCTACCTTTTTTGAATCGGCCTTTGTATACTTCTCCTTAAGAGGGATATGATGGTGACATCACCATCATGGAGGCTTGGGGTGATATTACAAGGATCGGGTGATATTTCAGATATCGAGGTGATATTTCGCATATCGGGGTGATATGGAAAAGATAGGGTGATATTTTGGATATCGGGGTGATATGGAAAAGATAGGGTGATATTTCACATATCGGGGTGATATGGAAAAGATAGGGTGATATTTCACATATCGGGGTGATATGGAAAAGATAGGGTGATATTTCAGATATTGGGGTGATATGGAAAAGATAGGGTGATATTTCGGATATCGGGGTGATATGGAAAAGATAGGGTGATATTTCAGATATCGGGGTGATATGGAAAAGATAGGGTGATATTTTGGATATCGAGGTGATATGGAAAAGATAGGGTGATATTTCAGATATCGAGGTGATATTTGGAAAAGATAGGGTGATATTTCGGATATCACCCAATGTTCAGAATATAACCTGATCTGTGAAATATCACCCGATGTGTAAAATATCACCTGATGTTTAAAATATTAGGTTTGACCAGATGTTTGACCATACATAACTTCCATATATTAGCGAATTTCAGGGTGATGTAAAAAAATAGACTTGCCTATTTTTTCAAGCTCTTTCACATGGTAGGCTTCTGACCTTGAGGTTTGGGTTCAGACTTCAAGATCACAAACATAGCTTACATTGGGGATATGCACACTGACTGATGCTGCTTGAAATATTTGACTCCTGCTAGGGGGAAAATTAGGTCAACAATTTGTCGACTTCTATGGGATGTTTGCCTGCTAAACAATTAGATCAGTGGCCTTGAGCACCCATTGGACATGGAGTCATACATAGACTAAAAATATACAGATATTTTCCAACTTTAGCAACTCAACAAAGCAATGAAGAACATTGGAAGACCAACCCAAGATAGAAATGTTGAAAGCAACCCCCTCAACTGTGCTAAATAGCACTTAGGGAAAGCAAAAGGGATCTAAACTAATGTGCAGCAGCACTTGTTGGAAACAAAGAGACCTAATCTACTGATTTACAAAGCACTCATACCTCAAAATAGCTCTTCAAGTGTATCCCATTTACTAGGATAGGTAAATTTTGTCCATCCATACTTGATAACTAAAATGCATTGTGCTCCTTGCATGTAGTAATGAGAAATGGACCACTCCACATGCTGTCAAACTTGGAATGCTTTCCTGGTCTGCTTTTCAATTCATCCCATTTGAGCACCATATCACCCATTCTAAAATTTTTGGGGGTGGCCTTCTTGTCAAAATTTCTTTTTGTTTGAAGCTGATGATACTCCATAGCTTTCATAGCTTTATCTCTGCTCTCTTCAAGCTCCATAAGCTGAGCATATCTAACAGCCATGGGGCTGTCTGCTTCAAACATTTCCAGCTGATTCATGATGTCTAGTGCTAGCAATTCCATAGACATAGCAACCTTGCCTCTTTTCCATACACTAGCAGATATGGGGAGTTCCCAATAGACCTTTTAGGAGTTATCATGTCTGCCCATAATGCATACTTCAGATTAGTGTGCCAGGTCCTCTGGTTATCCTCCATTGATCTTTTAAGAATCCTTATGAGATTTTTGTTTGTAGATTCAGCCAAACCATTACCCTGTGGGTAATAATTTGATGAAGTATTCAAATAGATCTCATTCTTAAAAGCCCAGTCAGTTATCCTTAGGCCAACAAAAGCTAGAGAATTATCAGAGATGATTGATTCAGGCACACCAAATCTGGAAACCAGATCACAATAAAAATTTAAAACAACATTCTCATTGGATTCCTTCAGAGCTACTGCTTCAGTCCACCTTGTGAAATAGTTTGTAGCTGTGAGTATCCACCTATGGCCTACACTTGATGGTGGGTTAATGGGACCTATAAAATCAATGCCCCATCTCATAAAGGGCTGCTCTACTTGAATTGGTTGCAGAGGTAAAGCTAGCAGCCTTTCTTTGCCGACAAAAATGGCACACTCTATACATTTTCTAGCCCATGCATGGGCATCCTTAAATAAGTTGGGCCAGTAATAGCCAGCTCTCATTACTTTCCAAGAAGTAGTCCTTGGGGCAAAATGACCCCCTGTTGTTCCATCATGAAATTCATGAAGCACCTTGTCAATCTGATCTTTATCAATGCACCTTAGCAATACACCATTGAAATCTTTTCTGAAAAGGATGTCATTTATTAAAACATATGGAATAGATTGCAGTCTAAAATATCTTCTCTTGGTTCTATCTAGACCTACTAGACATTTACCAGTTTGCAAAAAATTGGGTCATGTCATTAACCCAATTGGTGCCTACTGCTGTTGTATCATTCTGATGCTCCTCCTCAATGATTAGAAGCACCTCCTCTTCCTTTTCTATTTCATTCTCTGAACTGGTAGTAAGTTGTTCACTGAGTCCTCTACCTCTGACAAGCTTGGTTATCTGGATATCCACGTCATATTCCATGACTTTAGTGATCCAACCAGCCCTTTTCTCATTAACATCTTTACTCAACAGGAACTCTTTGACACCAGGTTGAGCTACCATCAAATGTATCTTATTATTAGAAATAAGATGCCTAAACTTTTTTAGACTCCTTACCACTGCAAGGATGTGCTTTTCAATGAAGCTATATCTCTGCTCATACTCCTCCAGCCCTTGACTAAAGAAAGCGCTTGGTTGCTCAAAACCCTCACTCTGTTGCTATACCAGAATCGCAGAGATGGTATCCAGGCCCCCATAAGCATACAAGATAAAGTCTTTGGAGAAATCAGGATTTACCAGCATTGGTGCAGCCGCTAACACCTCCTTTATGGACTCGAAGCTGAGTTTGGCCTCCTTTGTCCAACTAAAAATTGTGCTCTTCTTCAACATAGACGTCAAAGGCTTTAATAGAGTTGCAATGTTGGGTATGAATCTTCGCAGAAAATTAATTCTGCCAATAAAACTTTGTAGCCCCTTCTTGTGACTGGGTAAAGGCAGCTCCAGAATAGCTCTTACCCTTTCAGCGTCAATGGTAATGCCTTCCTTTGACACAATGTGCCCTAATAGTTTGCCTTCGTGCACAGCGAATATGCACTTCCTGGGATTGAGAGATATCCCAAATTCCTTGCATCTTTCAAATACTAACCTCAGATGAGACAAATGCTCAGATGCATTCTTGGAAAAGACTATTATGTCATCAAGGTATACCAGCACCAATCTATACAGTAAACCCTTAAAAGCCATGTCCATGGCTCTCTGGAAAGTAGAGCCAGCATTTGACAGACCAAAGGGCATCCTTTTGTAGGCCATGGTGCCCCATTTGGTGGTGAAAGCAGTCTTGAACTGATCCTCCTCCTTGACTAACACTTGATTGTAACCAGAAAATCCATCAAGCAAAGAAAATCTTTCAGAACTAGGCACTACTTGTAGAATCTGCTCTATTGAGGGCAATGGGTAGTGATCTTTTAGGGAGGCTCTGTTGAGGTCTTTGACGTCAACACACAGCCTAATCTCTCTATTCTTCTTCCTCACAGGGACAAGGTTGGATACCCAAGAAGTATGCTTGATTGGAAAAATGATTTTCCCCTCAATCAGTTTGGTCAACTCCTTAATCATTAGAGGCTCAAGCTTTGGATTTAAAGGTCTTTGCTTCTGCCTCACAGGTTTAGTATCTGGTTCTAATTCTATGGTATGCTAGGCAATATGAGGGTCAAAACCTTTTAGGTCTGAGTAATCCCAGGCAAACACATCTTCAAATTCTTGACAGAGAGCAATAAAAGCTCTCCTGTCCTTAACTGAGCAGATTTTACCAATTTTAAGAAGCTTACCTTTAAAAATCTCTAGTTCCTCATAATGCTCTTCTTTTACCTGCATGCTAGTCTTGCTTTTCTTAAACTGATCATCTGTGCTAAAAATAGACTCCAAGGTTACCAATCCCTTGGGCAGCTTATTTGTTCTTAACTGAACAATTTGATCATTGCCATACTGTTGTTTGAGTTTATCCTGATTCATCATGGAAAACTCATCCTCCTCCAACAGGAAACGAAGGATCTGCTCATCACTTTCAAAAACTTGCCAATGAATGTTATTATCAGGGATAGAGGGCCTATCAACTATTTTTACATGAGGTTGTACCTTCTCCCTTTGAATATCACTGGGGATGTCAAATTGAGCCCCAATTGCAGCTAACCTATCAGCATGAGAGTTCTGATTTCTTGGAATGGAGATCAGATTGAAAGCATCAAACTCTTCAATCATGTTCCAGACCCTATGCTTGTAGCATTTTAGAACATCACTTTTTGTAAGATGCAGTCCTCTTACCTGATTCACAATGAGTTCACTGTCACCATAGACCTGCAAACAGCCTATTTTCCTCTTTCTTGCCCACTGCAAACCTTGGATTAATCCTTCATATTCAGCAATGTTATTTGTACATGCAAAGGCAAAATGGAAAGAAGAATAGTATTTTTCACCTTGTGGTGACACTAGCATTGCACCACCTCCAGATCCATTCCTGCTCCTTGAGCCATCAAAGTACATTTTCCATACTTCATTATGCTGCTCTATCTGTTGTTCTGCATCCTTTACAAGGCCTGGTATTGTTGTTTTAGGTTCCTGCAGTATGTAAACCCCCATACCAGTTTCTTGGATGTTTCCCTTAGGATTATCCACATTATTTTCTAAGGCCCACTCCCTTAAGAGTACCTCTGGTATGCTTTCAGTTTGTAGTTCTTGACCAGCAACTAATTCAGGATCATCAGAAATAATGCAATTTGCATTGACAACACTTGGTGTGTAAGGCTCTATGTGATGATTTGAAAGCAACTCAGATTTTAAAGCTACTTTGGTGCCATATCTGGTCCTGAAAAACATGTGGGACCAGTCTGAGGATAAATATCCTCCTATCTTGGCTGTAAATCCTCTTGATAAGCACATGGCAAAATAGGGAGGCAAATCTATAATGAACACTTCCTGTGAAATGGAAACATTGGGACAGGTATGTAGAGTGAGACCTAAGTCTTTTATTGCACCCACAGTATTAACAGTTGTGCCATCTAATTGGAGTACACCCTTCTCAAGGGGTTGGTACTTGAGTCCTAATTGGTCTGCAATCTGCTTAGGCATCATAGAACTACTTGCTCCACTATCTACCATGCAATTATGAACTAATTTGTCTCCAATTATCAATGATACATAAAATGGGAGTGGTTTGGCACTTTTGTTGGGTTGTTTGCTATTATCCTAGGATGAATTGGTAAGGACAGCCCTATTTGGGTCTATAGTTGTATCATTGGATACTTTCAAATTAGATAAGGCAGACTACAACATCTTCTTTTGGCCAAGGATAGCTAGGGAATCCCACATGGACATTTTCACATTCATCTTCTTCATATTTTCAATAATATTGAAAGGTGGAATGGCACTTACCTTCTGATTTGATTTTGTAGCAACAGTATCAGCCTACAAATGAGGCATTTCCCTTGCTGTTGCTAAAGTGTTTCTTTGTAAAATGTGGGGAACATGAGATGTAGAAGCATCAGCAAGTCCTTTTCCTTTATTTGATGCTTGGTCTATTTCATAACCCCTCTTCTTGGCTCTTGTATTTGTTGCAACTGAGGTGTTATCATTGTTTATGCCACAGAATTCACCTTCCTGCCAGTTTATGAAGGAAGAATCATTCTGAGGTTGCTCCTGTTGTTGCATAGCCCCATCATGAGGTGTATTTGATTGTGTGGCTGGCACCATCAGAGCCTGATTTATCACTCCATTTGAACAGGTTGCTTGACTCTGTGGTTGATTGCATGGATAGCACCACTCATACTCAGCTGCAAGGTTGTTCTGAGCAGGGACAAGGTCCCTTACTGCATTAATAGGTGCCAGATTATAAGGCTGAAAAGGCCTTTGATTCACATTCTGCCTGGCACCTTGGTAGTTGCTCTGATAAGGTGGCCTATTAGCTTGGTAAGGCTGATTTTGACCTTGAAAAGGCTGATTCTGCCCTTGAGGTTATGGTTGATAAGGCTGTCTATTTTGGGATTGCTACTTTTTAATGTTTACTAACTCATTGTCAAAGGTCTGCAAGATATTTCTATCTTTTGTTGGCTATTTTTATTTCTTTCAACTCTTGAGATGAGCTAGAAGCAGCAGGTTCAGAATTGGCAGTGCTTGGTAATTCTGCTACTGTAGGTACAGGGGCAAAATATGGGATTGGCAATGGCGTTGAAGCCTGAATCTTAGGAAAAATAGGCACTGGTGGTCTAGGTGCTATCTTTTCAACCTGAATCAAACTATTCTCTGCTCTAATAGCTATTTCATAAGCATCAGGTAAACTAGTACCTCCTAATGATTATATCATCACTAAAATATCACTATTTAGGGCTTTCAAAAAATACAAGAATGCATATTCAGCTGGGGGTCTTACCATGGCAAGAATTTTTTCCCATGTCTTCTGAAATCTGAAGTTGAAATCCATCATTTGCTCCTGAGGAGCTCTCTTTATAGTGGTCATCTGTTCAACCAATGATAGATTATCTGATTTATCTTGGAATTGTTTGTTCAATTTCTCACCTAGATCATCCCAGGTTCCTATAGTCTGCACTGGTAGGCTCCTAAACCATTGCAATGCCTTCCCTTTGAATGAGGCAGCCAATAGCCTGATGGCAACATTTTCCTGAGTGACATGATGTACACCACACAGAGATGCTATGTCTCTAATGTGCTCAATAGGGGTAGTTTGATTTTCCCCTATAAAATAAGGCAGACTCTTCAAATTTGTCATGGGTATAACATCATGTAGTGTTAGGTTTAAAGGGCTGCCCCCATCAAAAGTCACGAATGGTTGATTTCTTGCCATCTGAACAGCTGGGGGTAGATTTGCTTGAGTTGCTATAGGGACTACAGAGGCAACTGGTCTGAAATTTGGTGGAGTTGACTATATCATTTTGGCAACTGGGGTCCTTACTACAGCTCTCCCATGTCTTCTAGGTGGAGATAGCTGCAAATAGTCAAATGAGCTTGAACTCCTGGTTTGAATCTTTCTCATAAAATGTAACAACAGAATTGATCTGCTTGTCCTTCCTTAGTGTGAGTCACCAGATATGTAAGTTTTAACCTCATACAGGTCTGAAAATCACTGGCTGCACATCAAAACAAGTAATAAAATTTGTAATGCCCACCGGGTGTGCCAGAAACTATTGTCACATGAAATTGCACCCTACTTGGAAGGATTCCAAGCATTCCAATGACACAATGGGAATGATCTCAAAGTGTGGGACCTTGCTCAGAGAGATCAGACCTCCAGAGAAGGCCAGCTTCATTGCCTGATTATCACCTAAAACTACTGAACTTTGAGGGGAAAAGGGAGAAGGAAAGCTTTAAAGTAAAGATGAAACAACAAAACTTGAAACATAAAAGGGTGATGCACCAGACAAATTTAAAGAGACTTTCACAGAACTAAAAAATACATAGCACGACCGGATAGAGAAAGGATGTATACACAGATTAGATGATTCTAGCAGAGGCAAGAAGCAATATGATTGAGAGGAATAAAGACATTCACAGGAAACCATATCCAGATTCACACAAAACTAGAAAATTAGTCAAAGAGGTATGATAACTTGCATATATTCAGTAGGAAGGCAAGGTTACAGTGGTAGAAAAAGCTCTGTTTGGAAACAGAAAAGCTTCTATGCCAAAAAATTTCCAACCCTATTTACATCATAAGCCTTCGCTTATATAGAATTTCAACCTAACCTCAGTCAGTTACAAAATTCGCTCAGAGAGCTGCCATCAAAAATATCTCTGAAGGGACAACCTAGCTGTCGAAGTAATGGTGTCAAAAATATGGAATTGATGCAGATGGAAGATATTTTCAATCTTCAATGCAAGCTACTACATCATCAATCTGCTCCCCTGAAACGGTGGAAGATATTTTGGTATTAAATGCTAGCAGCTTGCGTGTCTATCCTCAACCATGACTGTATGCAGTATCTGGAACAAGGCGGTGGAGAGATATTATATGATCATCAATACGAGCTGCTTCCTCTTTGTGCAGCAATGAATGCAAGAAATATCTACATCTGCCCCAAAAATGGTCATTGAAACGTCCCTTCAGCCAAACATGCAAATCTGAATCATGCACCTCTGCTTTTGGCACTTAAACTCCTCTTTGAAATCGCCCCCTAAATATGCACCTAGATCTGCATACAACGCAGGCCCCTACCTTTTTTGAATCGGCCTTTGTATACTTCTCCTTAAGAGAGATATGATGGTGATGTCACCATCATGGAGGCTTGGGGTGATATTTGGATATCGGGGTGATATTACAAGGATCGGGTGATATTTCAGATATCGAGGTGATATTTGGAGATTGGGTGATATTTCGCATATCGGGGTGATATGGAAAAGATAGGGTGATATTTCAGATATCGGGGTGATATGGAAAAGATAGGGTGATATTTCGGATATCGAGGTGATATTTGGAGATCGGGTGATATTTCGCATATTGGGGTGATATGGAAAAGATAGGGTGATATTTCGGATATTGGGGTGATATGGAAAATATAGGGTGATATTTCAAATATCGGGGTGATATGGAAAAGATAGGGTGATATTTCGGATATCGGGGTGATATTTGGAAAAGATAGGGTGATATTTTAGATATCACCCGATGTTCAGAATATAACCCGATCTGTGAAATATCACCCGATGTGTAAAATATCACCTGATGTTTGACCATAAATAACTTTCATATATTAGTGAATTTCAGGGTGATGTAAAAAAACAAACTTGCCTATTTTTTCAAGCTCTTTCACATGGTAGGCTTTTGACCTTGAGGTTTGGGTTTAGACTTCAAGATCACAAACATAGCTTACATTGGGGATATGCACCCTGACTGATGCTGCTTGAAATAATTGACTCCTGCTAGGGGGAAAAATAGGTCAACAATTTGGCGACTTCTATGGGATGTTTGCCTGCTAAACAATTAGATCAGTGGCCTTGAGCACCCATTGGGCATGGAGTCATACATAGACTAAAAATATACAGATATTTTCTGACTTTAGCAACTCAGCAAAGCAGTGAAGAACATTGGAAGACCAACCTAAGACAAAAATGTAGAAAGCAACCCCCTCAATTGTGCTAGACAACACTTAGGGAAAGCAAAAGGGATCTAAACTAATGTAATCAGGCCTGTGAGCCTAAATTGTAAGCCCGCATGTTGCCGGCCGATCTCTATTTGAATTCTATGATATATTGAATGACTGAATCTACATTTGCTTTATTTCTTTGAGTTGTTTCCATTGTGTTTACTCTTGTTGCATGGTCTAGATAGTTCATTCTGTGAACCCTCCTACCGTGACTGCACCAAGTGGTATTAGAGTGAAAGTTTGAATCTTTCGGAGTGAATTGAGCGAACTTGGCGAGGGAATTCCATAAGATTTTGTTGTGGACAAATTGTTGAATTGAGGCAGGTTACTTGTGTTGCAACCGATCACCGATTGAGAGCCAGTTGTCACCTTGTAGCCCGATCATTGAACCTAAGGTAGTTTACACTTGATCCTAGGAAAAATTTTGCCGTGGAGAGTTTCTGTTGTTGGAACAATGGCTAGTAGAATAGATGAGATGGTGGAGATAATGAAAACAATGCAAATTTGATTGGATATTGTTGAAAAAGATAGGCGAAGAGGATTGACACCGAGACCTAATATTGAAAGCAATGATGAAGAAGAATTTCAATCTGTTGAACAAACTAGTGAAACCCTAGAAGGTGATGAAGAAGAAGAATCAGATCAAGTAAAGATGTTGCAAGCTATTTCAAAAATTGGAAAGAGACCTAGAGTTGATGTATCAAACTATACTGGTAATTTGAACCCTGAAGAATTGATTGACTAGATAAATGACATGGAGAAATATTTTGAATATGAGGAAATTGAAGATCTGGAGAAGGTGGAATTTGCAAAGACAAAGTTGAAAGGACATGCTGCTATATGGTGGAAAGAAGTTCAATTGGAAAGAAATAGAAGAGGAAGAGAAAAGATTACAAAATGGGACAGAATGGTGACAAAGTTGAAGAATCAATTTATACCTGCTGACTATGAGTTGGAGCTGTTGAAAAGATTGCAAAACCTGAGACAAAAGGAGAAATCTGTGAAGGAGTACACTCAAGAATTTCATAAGATGATCATAAGAATAGGACATAGTGAAGCAAGCAAGGAGAAAGGAGCTAGATACATCAATGGACTAAGATTGAACATTCAAGAGGAACTAAGCTTGGTAAGGATGACATCTTTGGAGGAAGCATATCAGTTTGCCCTGAAGGTTGAAGAGAAGTTGAATAAGAGACATGATTAGAGACAGAGAGGAAGAGCAGGTAAATTTCAAAGAGGTAGGACTTATTTCAGAGAAGACTGATCATATCCAGAGCAGAACAAGTTTGACAGCCCAGTTAGGAAGGATGATAGAGATAACAGTGCATACCGGAGAGATGACAGAATTTTTTACCGAAGAGGAAACCCTAGTGCATACTGGAATGAAGGATATAGAAGAGAAGGAAGAGGATTTGATAAGAAGACATTCAGAGGTACTTGTTTCAAGTGTGGGGGTGAAGGACATAGAGCATTTGAGTGCAATTAGGGTAGTACAAGTAAGAGGACAAAAAATAGTGGAAGAACAGCCTATGTTGAAGAACCTGTTGAACTAGATGACCCCTGTTCAATTTGCAAACCTAAGAAAGGAGAATCATTGGTGATGAGGAGAGCACTATTTCAAACCAAGACAAATGAGGAACCACCACAGAGGAAAAGTATGTTCAGAACCAGATGCAAATCAGGAGGTAAGTGTTGTAAAGTTGTAATTGATAGTGGTAGTTCAGATAACCTAGTTTCAGAGGAGATGGTGACTAAGCTGAAGTTGGAAAGATTGAAACACCCTAAGCCATATCAGATAGCATGGATTCAGGATGATCATAAGGTACTAGTGAGTGAACAATCTTTGGTGAAATTTCATATTGGATCTTATCATGATGAAGTCTTGTGTGATATTATGCCTATGGATGTATGTCATATCTTGTTGGGTAGACCTTGGCAGTATGATAGAAAAGCTATACATGATGGGAGAAAGAATACATATACTATAATAGTAAATGGAAAGAGAATTACCCTGATTCCTTTAGAAGATGACCCTAAGAGTGAAGTATGTGGGAATATGCTAGAATCTATTTGGTAGATGGGAGAAAATTTTTGGATGGTTTGAGACACTAGAATACATGTTATGCCTTAATTCCTAAGAAACTTGAAGCATTGAAGAAAGAAGAATCACAACCGAAGGAGATAAGAGAGTTGTTGACAGAGTATGAAGACATCATATAAGATAATATGCCTGATGGATTACCACCTATAAGGAGTATCAGTCATCACATGGATCTTATATCGGGAGCAAGTTTGCCTAACATAATAGCACACCAGATGACACCGGCAGAGAATGAAGAATTGAATAGACAGATACAACATTTGTTGAGGAAATGTTTGATCAGAGAAAGTTTGAGTCCTTGTGTAGTACCTACAGTGCTTGCACCTAAGAAAGATGGAGAATGGAGAATGTGTACCGATTCCAGAGCAATAAACAAGATCACGGTTAAGTATAGATTTCCTTTACCTAGGATGGATGATATCATGGATTGTTTGAGTGGAGCAAAATATTTCACAAAGATAAACTTGAAGAGTGGATACCATCAGATCAGAATTAGAGAAGGAGATGAATGGAAGACTGCTTTTAAGACAAATGAAGGATTGTATGAGTGGTTAGTGATGCCTTTTGGATTGACAAATGCACCAAGTACTTTCATGAGATTGATGAATGAAGTCTTGAAGAAATTCTTGGGTAAGTTTGTTATTGTGTACTTGGATGATGTTTTGATTTTCAGTAAGACAAAAGAGGAACATTTGTGGCATATTAGACAAGTTTTGTAGAGGTTGAGAAAAGAGAAATTGCTGATAAACATCAAGAAGTGTAGTTTCATGAAAGAAGAACTAGTATATTTGGGATTTGTGATTTCTGCGGAAGGATTAAAGATGGACTCTGAGAAAGTAAGAGCAATTGTTGAATGGCCTACACTAGAGAGCATTGGAGAAGTTAGATATGAATTTCATGGATTGGCTAGTTTCTACTAGAAGTTCATTAGAAATTTCAGTTCAGATTGTAACCCTATGACAGAGATAATGAGAGGTGACAAAAAGGATTTCAAGTGGACATCTGGAGCAGATAAAAGTTTTGAGTTGTTGAAGCAGAACGTGACAGAGCAACCTGTTTTGGCATTATCGGATTTCAATAAGGTATTTCAAGTTGATTGTGATGTAAGTGGGAGTGCAATTGGAGCAGTGTTAAGTCAAGAAGGTAGACCTGTAGCATATTTCAGTGAGAAGTTGAATGATGCAAGGAGAATATATTCAATTTATGATCAAGATTTCTATGCCATAATTCAAGCCTTGAAGAAGTGGAGACATTACTTGTTGCCTAAGGAGTTTGTGTTGTATACAGATCATCAAACTTTGTAATATTTGAACAGTCAAGGTAAGTTGAATCAGACATATGAGATGGGTAGAGTTCATGTAGAGTTATACTTTTGTGTTGAAGCATAGGAGTGGAAAATCAAACAAAGTTGTTGATGCCTTGAGTAGAAGAAGAAACTTGTTGATAGAAATGAGAGTTGAAGTGTTGGGTTTTGATGAATTGAAGAACATGTATAAGGGAGACACTAATTTTGCAGAACCTTGGAAAGCATGTAAGGAGCCTGTTGTGATAGCTAGGAGTAAGTGGTTGGACTATTTCATTCAAGGAGATATATTGTTCAAAGGAAGTCAGTTGTGCATACCTAGAAGTTCAATAAGAGATAATTTGATTAAGGAGAAGCATAGCAGTGGATTGGCAGGATATTTTGGCATTGATAAGACAGTGGCTTTAGTGAGTGAAAATTACTTTTGGCCTCAGATACATAAGGATGTTCAGAGATTTGTGTAGAATTGTAGAGTTTGTCAAGTTGCAAAAGGGAGTAGTTAGAACACTGGATTGTATAAACCTTTGACAGTACCGGAGAGACCTTGGGAAGACATAAGCATGGATTTTCTAATGGGATTACTGAAGACACAAAGATGACATGATACAATATTTGTAGTGGTTGACAGATTTTCAAAGATGGCTCATTTCATACCTTGTAAGAAGACAACTAATGCAGTGCATGTAGCTGACCTATTTTTCAAGGAGATTGTAAGATTGCATGGATTACCTATGAGTATAGTTTCAGACAGAGACACAAAGTTTGTTGGATACTTTTGGAGGACACTTTGGAAGAAGATGAAGACAAACTTGAAGTTCAGTTCAATTTTTCATCCATAGACAGATGGACAGATAGAGGTAGTGAATAGGAGTTTGGGAAACTTGTTGAGATGTTTGGTTGGAGAGAAGACTGGAAGTTGGGATTTGATTCTTTCACAAGTAGAGTTTGCATACAATAATTCAGTCAACAGGAGTACCGGAAGAACACCTTTTGAGATTGTTACCGGAGTAAACCCTAGAGGAGTGGTAGAATTAAGAGATATCAGCATGGCAAAAAAGAGGAGTGCAGAAGCAGAAGAATTTGTAGATCATATGAAGACAGTGTATAATCAAGTGAAGAAGCATTTGGAGGATATGAACAGTAAGTACAAAGAGAAGGCTAATGAAAAGAGAAGACATAAGGAATTTGAAGTTGGAGATGAAGTAATGGTGTACTTGAGAAAAGAAAGATTTCTAGTTGGGACATATAACAAGTTGAAGATGAAGAAGTTTGGACCTTGTAAGATACTCGGGAAATTTGATTTAGGCAATGCATATGAAGTGGAATTACCGAAGACCTTGGGTATATCACCTATTTTCAACATTGCAGATTTACATCAGTATCATGAAGCAGAGTTCAGTGATAGCATGGAAGAAGACTTGAAGAAGTAGTTACCATGACAAGCACCGGAGCAAATCGAAGACATCTTGGATAGAAAAGTTTGACGCAACACTAGAGGAAGACAATACAAAGAATATCTTGTGAAGTGGAAAGGTAGACCGGAAGAAGATTCATCATGGATTTCTCAGGTTGAGGTGGACTGTCTTGGTTCTCCCCTAGCCCCAGCAAAGTGAGGGACTCTTTTTTTTAATAACCCCAAATGTTTGATGCAGGACCATCCTTGGTTCAAGAGAAATCTTGCATCAACCAAAAATATTTTCATTTCAATTTGTTTGCAGTTCAGTTTGTTTCTTTTCTAGTACAATTCAGGTAGTTCAGTCGGAAGCAGATTCTGTATTTTGGTCCAGTAGCATTTTTAGATCTTGTGGAGCTGGACTTAGTATCTACATTCATTCATCTACATCATATCTAGAATTTAGAGATCCACACATTAATACCAGAAAGATATCGCTATTAGAAGTTGACTGTTTCTCATAGCAGAGCATCCAGAAAATCATAGACAACCAGCTAAAGGAGAAACTTGCAGAAGCATTTCCTGATCTTTGGAGCCTAATGACACATCATTCAATGATCTTTGGTTCATGGTTGACCTTTCCAGGAGATCCGCACATCATTCCATTCATTTATTGGAAGTGTTCTATGCATTTAGGTCTGACCTATCTATGTTCACACGTTACATCTCTTTGGAATTTGTGATCTTCCTTGGCTGATGCAGAGGAATCTATTGGTCCAGAGATGATATATATTGATGTAATAAATCCTTAGGAAAGTAGTTAGTGATTGATTCATAATTCTTAGTTTAGATTTTGTGCAAAGGAACTTCAAAGCCTTATCTTGCGCATGTATGTAATCAGGCCTGTGAGCCCTAATTGTAAGCCCGCATGTTGCCAACTGATCTCTATTTGAATTCTATGATATATTGAATGACTGAATCTACATTTGCTTTATTTCTTTGATTTGTTTTCGTTGTGTTTACTCTTGCTGCACAGTCCGAACAGTTCATTCTGTGAACCCTCCTATCATGACTGCACCAAAAAGTGGCTTGTTGGACTAGGGCGCCTGCCCCAGTATCCCTGAAATTTTTGCCTTTGGAAATCTAAATCCTGGTATGTTTCTAATTTTCCTTTAGTGCCTTCTTGTGCGATCATTTGTTGTATCTTGTTTGTCTATATCTGAAATCACATAATTAAGGTTTAAGGCTTAATTGAAATAGGGTTTGACATATCTATCAATCTATTCTATCTTTCCTTATCATTCCTAAGTGACATCAACCTATAGCTAAAGTCCTCTCCATCTGTAGTGACTTGGCTCGATTGTTGTCCTTGAATGTATATGTGAAAGGAGGGTTTGATTGAATTTACCTTAAGGTTCCACACTTCAACATACCTTCTTTTTATATATAACAGGTGTTATGTCAGAAAATGTACCCTTGGGGGCTTTTGTTAGAAATTAGGATCTTAGGATACTAATCATTATGAACAAGATATAAAATAAATATAAATCAGAATTATACAAGCACAGATATAAAACATTACACAAGATATACATGGGGAAAACCCTTTAATTTTAAAAACCCCATAAAGCATCATTTTATTAGAACACTTAAAAAATATAGTCTATTAAAGAATAGACTAAGCCTGGGGATATACTCCTCTACATACTTCCATATGACCAATAATACCTGATGTTCATAGTGATATAATTCACTATAAAACTCCAAATTCACACCCTCCCAAATGAGAGAGAACCTTCTTATATAAAGAAGAAGGGTTGGCATAATACCTAAAGGGTATTAGTCACACCCATTCAAAGCAACCATTTGTAAATAATTAATAATCTAATAGTTATTATATTATTAATTATTAAATGGTATATGCTTTATAACATAAGGTTTTATAACCTTATGTTAGAACATTATATAAATGTTATAAGGGCAAGACCCCTAATAACATTATGTTTTAACACTCCCCCTTAATGTTAATAGGGGGGCATCACATGTCAATTTCTATAAAAGAAAAACTAAAGTACCCCAATAATGTAGGTCTTCTTTGACAGTGATAAACAAGGACACAAATATATGCCAAAATGAAGAGCATGTATTCCAGACTACATGAAAGTAATCTTGTCACAATTTATAATCCTGTGTCTTAAAAATGTTGCAAAGTCTTACAATGTTTCTGTTGGAGCCCAGAATTCCTCAAACCAACCCCCCAGGTCCATTACATAATGCCCATAGCTCTTACATATTAATATAATGCTTTTACAAGTGGAAGATTTACAGAGAGAAGAATTTTCAATATGCCCATAGGGCTTACATATAATGCAAGGAGTTAACCATATATAATGCCTCGAGGTCTTACTTATTGCCTTTTAAGTCTTATATAGAGCTGCCATTGTTAGACATACTCTTTCCCCCTTAATGGCAACTCCTTACATCCTGAGGCGTTAAAATGCCTAAGGTCTTATTTTATGCCTTTGGTCTTACATCTAGAGGTGCTAAAATCATGCACACTCCCCCCAAATCCTGAGGTATTAGAATGCCTAAGGTCTTATTTTATGCCTTAGGTCTTACATCTAGAGGTGCCAATGTCATGCACACTCCCCCTTGATGGCCAAGCATTGATTTGAATTTGGAGAATTTGGTACTGCACAGAGGTTTGATGCTATATTGCATATATAATTTTATGATTACTAGGAGCCTAGCCCAGATCTTCTTGACATAGTATATCTGCCATCTGATAATCAATCTTACAAAACTAGAGAACAATAATAGGATGGAAGGACTTTCCTTTGAAGGCAATGCCCATGAACTCCAAATGTGCTTTATTTCTGGAAATAGGAGTCTTGAGTAAGAGTAAGTAGCTTTATCATATAATAAGGTTGGATCTATAATAGCACACATGAAAATCATTTTTAATAATCTCCTAAGCACATTGATTCTTTTACAGTGACTTTGTAGTCAACTTTTGATTAAAGAGCTATAGAAGATAGCTATTTAAATATTACTCCATCCATGTGATAGCAACTGCACCATAATTTGAAGACATAGATTGAGGTATATGTCCTATCAATAAGTTACCAACATAGTTAGTAATATAATAATCAATAAAATTTATTTTTGGTGCAAAAATAATAAAAGCCCATAATTAAATAAGTCAACATTTAATATGCTATTACAACACTTAAAAAATATCTAACAATCTTATTAAGGACATCATATGGGATTTTCATAAGTATAAGTATGTATAATTTGCCATGTTTCTACAAGGAAAATAAATAGTCATTAAACATATAGTAATAATCCATAAAAATTAAAGCAACAGGTGAGCTATCCTTTCCAAGATTTCTCCCTAGACAGTGTATTAGGGCGATAGCCACCATTACAAATAGGTGCTTTTAAACCCAACAAATTTAGATATTTTAAATAAATACAAATCTCCTTAATTAGAACTTGTAAAAAACACTTATGTACTTTATCAAAATGTCATCTTTCTAGATTTCTTTACCCATTTGGACATACCTTTGTAGTTTGTAGTATTGCCCCTTAATGGATGTCTTTTATCCATTTGGACATACCTCTCTTCTCCATGACATAGAGGATAATATTTTTTCTTGATTATAATAGTATTCAAATACCGAATATCAAATGTTGTCAATTCCCTAGCCATGCAAACTTATCCAAGGTTTTTATCAAATTATTTAATATAAAAAATAATTTATATAAAATTGTAACATTTACATATGACACTATTTTATATGTATGACAATGCAAATTATATGACATCTCTTAATATAATTATCAATAATAAGAAGACTCTTTATCTCCTACTTCACCTCCAACAAGATATAAATTGCCAACTCAAAAAAAATTATCCTCCCTATGATGCTAATGTGAACATATTAAAGGATATTCTAGTGCCCCTCCATTCTCATCTTGGATGTGCACATGGTCTGGTTAAGGAGCATGAAGATGAAGGTAAAATAAAAGGAATATTTAGGGTATGTTAGACAGTTGATGTTGTACATTATATGATGAGGTAGATGCTACATTCATGTTGATGACATTCTTGATTATGCTCGTGTGGTTTCATATGACAATTAGTATGTTTTATTGATAATCCTTTTTGCGACATTGATAATTCATATGCTCTGACATTGTTTTACATTCAGGTGATTATGATGTTGATCTTACTATGATTGTCATATGTTAGAATTGATTTTTATGTGACTGATTCTGTATTATAGGATGATCTGATTATTCTGTCATGTGAAAAGAGACAATGTCGTACCACTCATTCATGAGCGTTCGGTGACGTTGCGATTCACTTTCACTTTGTGATCGTTATATGTTTATTATACTTGTGCATAGACCATGTTATGTGCTACAGGTTGCAAGTATCATGCATCGACTCCACCTGAATTGACAGGTCTGAGCGTGCCTTAAACCCAATGGAAATTGTTGAACGAAGATAACATATGGTCCCCTAGTTAGCCATCATCCTTGAAAATGATGAGTATCCAGTTTTGCACCTAGTTAGTGTTGTCTGTTTGGGCGTGATAGTCAGTCGTTGTCATTGTGGTCATGCTTTTCGATTATGCATAGTGTCAGGTATTGTTTGGCATTTGGGTTATTTTGTTTGGAATTGTTTGATTAATGCTTTGGTTAATTGTTGCATTAAAATAAAATTAGTAATTTAAGAAGGCACTTTTGATAAATAAATAAATATAGATGCTTTTATGTAAATTTAAGTTTATGGGAAATTATATTATATTGTAATCTAAGGTCAATAAATAATAATAATTATAATGAGGAAAAATAAAGTGTTGTTAAAACGGGAATATAATTGATAAAATTAAAATAAAAATATTTTATAAACAAGTAATTGTTTTGTTAGTGGCAGTAAAAATAAATTTATAATATTTATGAGTTGTCATAAAAACTTATATATATATATATATATATATATATATATATATATATATATATATAGTAAATACTAAATAAATAAAAATAGAAAGAAATCTTATTGTCTAGTTAAAATAGTAAATTGTAAGAAAATAATAAAGGCAGAATTTGTGGTCTTTAATAAGGAGAATCTTCTAGAAGAAATTATGGGGGTGGTTATGCATGCTCAACTTTATTTCAAAATCTGAAGATATATTTTGGGGAGGAGCGTGCATTTCAAGGAGGAGAAAATGTTTTATGTTTTCATGATCTCTCTCTCTCTCAGGAAGTTTTCATTTTTTTTTGGCACCATAAATCATAGCTTCGAGAAGAAAAGACTTGGTGGAAAATGGATGCAAGCTGGAAAATTTTGTGAAGATGTGATAGAAGTAATATTCTAGGTATGGACTGAGATATGAAACTAGTTTATTGTTGCATTAGATTTAGTGAAATGAATTTGTAATATGCAAGCTTTATATTATTCTGTGAATTCTCTTCTATATATTCTGAACCCAGTCTGTTGCGTTAGCCATAACATTATTTTTACAAACTGGGTTCCTCTAGAATTTTTATATATGGTGTACGACCTAGTTATCTAATTCATATCCAAAAATCGGTCTTACCCAGTTTGTCATTGTGGAGATATGAATATTTTGTGACTATCTATCTCTCACCCATTTCATCTCTGTTTTAACAATTTGTTACGTTAGCCATAACTTTATTTTTACGAGCTAGGTTCCTCTAGAATGTTTATATATTGTGCACGACCTAGATATCTAAATCATATCCGAAAATCAACCTTACATAGTTTGTCGTTTTGGAGATATGAATATTTTGTGACTGTCTACTTCTCGCCCGTTTTGTCTCTATTAAAACTGTTAGTTGCGTCACCAATAACTCTATATTTTTGAATTGGATTTCTCTAAAAAATTTATATAAGATTCAGGTCTTATCTATGAAAATCATATCAAAACATTAGCATTACCTAGTTTGCCAATTTAGAGATATGTATCAATTAGTGACAGACATTCCTATGCCATCTTAGTTGTTGTTATTAAATCCACAAATCCATTATGTGTGTATCCTGCAATCAATTTCATGTGCCATTATTTTCTAAGTTTGCTCTGTTGATTGCATATTTAATGCTAATTCTTTTGGAAGGCACGAGCACTTGCTTTAATAGACTACATTTAGAAATTTTCTATTCTAAACAAAGAGCTAACTTTAGTCTTATGTAAGGCACTCATAACTGGACGATTGAATACATAAAACTGCCTTGTTTGCTGTGTTTTTGAAAAAGTCATAAACTTAAAATGCTTTAGTGATTTCTATGAATGCTCCTTTGTATTGCTCATATGATAGCTGATTAATATGGAAAAGTTTATGAACAAGAAATCTTTGTTTACTTAGCCTATTATTACACTTGAATTGATATCTAGTAATTGTCTTCTGGCAATTAAAATGTAAAGAGGTTTAGTAATGTATTTATTGTAAATGTCTTAAACTACAGACTTGTTTTTATTTTATATGAAGTTATACATCTCATTATCCCCTAGGTAATTTTTACAAACTAGTGAGCCTTCTATTATTATGGGCATGTATAGGGATGTGATGAGTAATAGTGTTAATGAGAATATAAGCTCCTTCAATCTATTTAAGTCTATATATTAAGAAGCATTGTTTTATCTTATGCTAGTTTTCCTTAAGCAATGAATTTGAGTAGCCATAATTGTTTGACCTTCCATAATAATAATTCCTTATTATCGACTAGAGAGCCTTATATACGATAGGTGGGTAAATATTTAGGTAGTAATACTAGAACCTTTTGGAAAATTGTAGTAATCCCTTAAATGTGTTATGATCCTATCATTTGAATGTAGTTAAAATGGGATAGATTTGATGAAGATGTTAGATCTATAGGAATGTTTTGTTGTTGTGTTTCTTTCCTCTCAAGCTAACCTTAGAACAAGGTTCTTTTATTGTAGCTACAGGTTTTTGTATCTTGTGATTCTAACTAGTGTAAGAGATTTATAGCATTCTAATATTATAGGCATTTAGTATTTCTTATACAGTGATATGTAATAGTATTTACAAAATTGCCTAGCTTATTAATGAAATCTACATCAGTGTAAATAGTGGTTTAGTGAATTTTGTAGCCATTGGTATAGCATTCATGTGTTAAGGTTATTAATACTCCATTGTATGATTTTAATTGTGGTGATAGTCCCTCACTATGATAAGAATTGCATTTAAATAATTGTTGTGTTTTAATATGTATGCCTTAGGGTTATTTGCATGTTGATCGCAATCATTTTTAATTAAACAAAACTAAAATAAGTCTTGGAATCTATTGGTTAAAATATTGTTACTTGTAGACACTTATATATCATATGATCATAGTAGTTAGAATATTATTGTTCTGCATTATAGAGATAGATTCACTTTGTGTTTGGTAGATGATTAATGTTACATTCTTTAAGACCCATAATCTAGTGCATCATATTATATGTTGCATTTGTGGTATTGCAATTGAAATATTGAGGAAGGATCTTAGTTTATGATGTGCATTTGAGAGTGAATGTGATGTGAGACCATAATGTTTAGTGTGTCAAGTGTTTGTGTCATTTGGAAAAGTTGATTCCAAAGGCTAAGAGGGGTAGTCGTGTGTATGACTCCTGTGATTATGTAATCTTGCTAATGGTTGAATATGTATTGGTTATATGTTGACTCCCCTCTGTTTATGGATTCATGTGATTATAATGACTACGCAAGATGGATAATGCCTTGCTCAGTGTACCTATTCATGTGGTTATGATAACTATACAAGATGAGTAATGCCTTGCTCTGTGTAATGTGAAATGATGTATATTTTGTGTTGTAAACGTATCATGAGGAGAAATGTGATAGTTCATGTTTGGGTTTTGTTTTGGGCTTTGAGAATCTAGATGCAGTGAAGGGGGAGTGGCTTTCAATGTGGGGCCGGTGCCCAAAGTGGCTTGTTAGGGTAACCCATTGGAACTTGTTAATCTAGTGATAACTGAATAATAAATTTAGAGGGTTGAGTAGTTTTCACACTAATCAAGATAATTGGATGCCTCACTCATACATGTAGTGTTCGTTTAGGCTAAGGATGAGATGAGAAGGCCATGGTTGGCAAACTCAACTTCCTTGTCCTCACGAAAGGAATGTTGGTTCCACATGTGTTACCCTATGGGGCCGGCATCTAGTGAGAGACTGTCAGGGTAACCATAGATGGGGGTCGGTGCCTAGGGAGAGACTGTTTGGGTAACCCATGGATGGGGGCCAACATCTAGCTAGAGTCTGTTAGGGTAACCCATACTAGGACCATGCGATAACACTCATCCCTACTGCAGTCTAGCATTCTCTAGTTATGTTCTCCCCTTTGATTTGTGAATGCCTCTAGAAGTGATGTTTGAGTTACTTGTGATGTCCTTATTGACTGGTGTAGTTTTGGAGTCATGTATAGTCCTTGCACCAGTGTTAGTCTATTGTCTTTTTTACTGTTGGAGGAAGTGGTGACTCTGTTGTGAATGTCATGTGTACTTGTATATTGGAATCATGTTAGCCTTTTATGTTGTGTTCATGTCTTCTTAATTGTTTCAAGTTGTGGGACCTTATTATTATCTCCTAGCACGGGGAGTGGACCTTAAGGTTCCACATGGTCGGGTGGTTGTGCTTATATCTCCATTGGTTTCTCTTGCTATTGTTCATGTGCGAGAAGGATGTATCTCTTATAACTAATTTCTAATCATGTTCTAGCTCAAGGAGATAGATATTCATGTACTGTTGTCTTGATGTATGTACTCCAATGTATTTGGAAAAGTGATATTGTTATCATTGTAATGATGTACTCTCATGTAAAGGAAATTGTATATGTACTTGTAATCCTATATGCAGGATCCTGATGTTCTTATCCGATGATATAATTTGGAATTGTAGGTGTTTATTCATTTGATGCAATCATATTTAGAATGAACTATGGTTGTTAGTTAATTCATAACGTTGGTTAGATCTTGTTATTAGTTCGGTAGTAATGCAGCCGTGGAACCCTAGAGGATAAAGCTTAAACTAAAGGATATGTGTAGCTATGATTCACATTATTTGTCATCTCTTTCTTTAAACAAAAATTGTCCTTTTTGTAGTATAGCATAGTTGTGTTATTCTCTGGGTTCCTTGGCGGGGCATTACATTTGGTATCAGAGCCTAGGTTGCAACACTGGGACCTCTGGATTGTTGTTGTTGCTCTAGGTTAAGCATTTTTTTCTCCTTGTGACGTGTTGGTAATAGTACCTCTCACCTATGTGCCTTAGTATGATGTTAGAAGGTTGGTAGATTTACAGACTTGTTCTTTGATTCTAGAAGAAATAAATTCTTTATGCGTTGTTTTAGTTATGTGCCTGCTATGTGTTCTCTCTCCTTCTTTTTGAAAATGTGATGTTATATCTGACAATATGTGTTCCCTGAATGTTAGTACTTGTTGATTTGTTAAGGCCTTGAGTTCCTCTTGTGGTCTCTAGTGCTTTAGAAGAAACAAGCATGGTTACTGTTAGTGCATGTAATTAGGAGTTAAGTATTTCCCCCCTCTAGTGATGTGAATGTCCTATACCCATTTTATGTGGGGTGTTGTGACAGGCCAGTGGTGTTTTGTGTTCCCTGGTTTGGTGAAGTAATCATACTTGGGGTTATGTTTAGCTATGGGTGTAGAAGCACCATACCGTATTTATGTTAATTACATTATTTTTGTATATGTGTAAGTATTGGAATGATTTAATTATTTGAGGGCATCATGCATCGTGAGTCATGTGGTGTTGTCATGTGTCAGGTATCTTAAAGTGGTTGCTTGATAATCTGTTATGTATCTCCTAGTTGGCCATGGCCTCATGTGAAAAATCTGTTGTGGTTTATGAAAGTTATCATTATGTATGTCTGCGTAAGAAACGTGTGCAGGAGATCAAATTGGAGCTTGTGTTGGACCCATGAGATCACGAATGTGATACTGTAAGTTAATTAGAGTTTTGAATTATTATTGTGTGTGATATCACACATTCCCTTTGTAAATATCTTCTTGCATAAGGAAGTAATTGCATATGTTCATAGCTTGGTAAAAAATAAATTGTACTGCATTAATAATAGAAAATTTTTGTATATAAGTAGCGACTGTGTTACCTTAAATTTTTGTATAAAAGTTGCTTAGATATGAAGATGTAGAAAACTTAGTTGTCCATGTGTTTGGTTTACATTCTCTAACGCATTCTAGACTTTGAGTCTTGGGGTGTTGTGTAGCGGATACTCCCTTTTGTGGCTAAAATTAGTCACATCGTGATGTAGATTTGTTTGTAATTGATTATTTTAAAATTTTGATAGTTGTTTCATGTGTTTTTGGGGGCTAATGATGAAATTTGTTTCCTTTGAACTTTCTTATGATAGGAGTGGCCACCTAAAATTTTCATTCTCCATACTTGATTTATTGTTGAAAATTGCCAGCATTTTGTGACTTAAGATTGGATTTGATTATTTCCCCACTTGGGTTTGCACTTTTTTAAAATTTCTATGGTGGCTATTCTAAATGTTTGTTTCTGTTGGCTCCATTTAATGTTAAGTGTTTTCTCTATTATGTTCATTTCAAACCTCTGATAGTATGTTCAAGGGAAGACTCCACAGAGAATTGTACTTTGCATGTTTGGTAATTAGTTGGAACCATAGTAGAAATAAGAGATGAGATGTTTACTTGTTAATATGTGAATGCAATTTTCTAAATCATATGAAATTCTTAAAATATGTGTGATTGGTTATAAGTAGATCACATAATATGTCTTAATGGTGAGGAATTGATGTCCTTCTTGTCTTTATTGAATGATTGTGCTTGTCTTATAAACAATTGCTTAATATGAATGTGTATGTTGGCAATAGAAAATTACAATACTAATATGTTATGTTTCCACCCTAGTCTATGACTTCCAGGAGTAAGTCAAGTTTTAGGGGGGGAGGATGTAGTGCCCCTCCATTCTTATCTTGGATGTGCAGATGGTCTGGTTAAGGAGCATGAATATGAAGGTAAAATAATAGGAATATTTAGGGTATGTTAGACAATTGATGTTGTACATTATATGATGTGGTAGATGCTAGATTCATGTTGATGACATTCCTGATTATGCTAATGTGTGGTTTCATATGACAGTTAGTATGTTTTATTGATAATCCTTGTTGCGAAATCGATAATTCATATGCTATGACATTGTTTTACATTTAGGTGATTATGATGTTGATCTTACTATGATTGTCATATGTTAGAATTGATTTTTATGCGACTGATTATGTATTATATGATGATCTGATTATTGTGTCATGTGAAAAGAGATAATGTTGTACCTGTTGGTGCCTACATCATTTATCAGGTTCCAGGTTATTAGCTTGCAGGCACCTTCCCAGGATTTCATGAAATTTCTAAGTCTTGGACCCTCTCAGTGTTTTCAGCATCATCATGATATTTTGAAGGAGGGGGTCATCGTCATCATCATCATGTTCCCGGACATCCCCTTGATGTTTCTTGCATGGGTCATTTCTCATCATGTCTGGATATCCTGTGGGGGTCATCATGCATTTGCCAACCCGACCTTTGCCACGAGTGATATTTTAACATCGGGTGATCTTAGTCAAGATCATCCTGATGTTGGCGCCATGAAATTTCGAAGTATGACCCACTTTTCATCGGGGTCATCATATTTGAATATCGGGTGATCTTTGTTAAGATCACCCTGATGTTATTTTGTCACCTTATTTTTGTTCAACATCAGGATGCTGCTGATGTCATGTTCCTGCGGGGGTGATATCCGCTCGACCTTTGCCTTCATCTTTTTCTCTGTAGGATGATATTCTCAATATCGAGTGATATTCCAAATATTGGGTCATCTTCAGAATATCACCCTTGCTCTAAATGTGATGATGACGTCATCAGGATGTTCAATTATCAGGGTGATATCCTTCAGGTGATATGCTGCTGACGTCATCCAGATTCGACGGGGTCATACTTCAAGTTTTCAATCTGACCCGACATTGTGATGTGAAACTGACGTCAGGGTGATATCCTCTTTTCTGCCTGTCTGCATCATCATATTCCGAAGGAGGGGGTGATATTTCTAAATATCAGTCATATTCAAACATCACCCTGATGTTTCATGGAGCTACAGTGCTACCCGATATTCTTGCAGGGGGTGATATTTCAAACATCCGGTGATCTTCCAAATATCACCCTGCCCCAATATGATGATGATGTCACCCCGATCTTTCGAAGGGGTCATTTTCTAAGTTGTTCAATCCGACCTGATATTTCTTGAGTTGAGGAGGTCATCATCATCATCTAGTCTACAGTGCACCTCATATTTCTGTGTCAGGGTGATATTCTGAATATCGGGTCATCTTCCAAATATCACCCTTGTTCTAAACATGACGATGATGTCATCAAGACGTTCATATATCAGGGTGATATCTTTTATCTGGGTGACGTTAGCAGGATTTTTGAGCATCCGAAGGGTGCATGCAGTAGAAGACATCAGCCAGACATTTGGTATCAGCAAGGTAGGAGGATCTTTCTCCGACGCATCAAGTTGTGCCGATGAAGGCGATTATCATGTGTCTGATATTGCAATATGATGATGACGTCAGGGTGATATTTCGAGCAACAGGATATCATGTTGGAGGATGATGATGATGAAGGATTATGCTAGGTACTGTCGGGAGCAAAATCACCGACATTATATATGTAACCGGCCTAGCATATAAAGTGTTAAAAGGGTTGCTACAGGGTGAATGTGGGATAATATCTCACATATATTTGAAAGGAAAGAATGCCGCGGGATGCTCCACGTGGAGATACTTGAAAGACGGAGAAGGTCAACAGGATGCTTGCGTAGCATGTTGCCATTGGTGTCTGACATGTCAGCATGATCCACGCCACAGATTTCGGTGGGAAAGGGAGGAGATTGACGGTTATCATTTAAATATTCAGATGGAGAGTTTTCCACGCTTCCACAGTAGCATCCCAAGGTGGGAGAAGGTTTGTAAGGCACGCAACTACTGTATCCCAAGGCTGTGAGTTGGTATGCCATTAATGGTGAGGTTGCACAGAGGTATGGGTTGGAAGGACACGCCAGCTACTTGATTTAGACAAAAAATCATGACAAGGCGATGCAGGTCAAGATCTCACCTGCCCCTTCCCTTCTGTCTGTGCGGCTACATTAAATGTTTCTGGCACCCCCTGGCAATGCATTGCACCGAGTGATGTCTTGGGGACTGCCATGTAATTAATGAGGGAGTACATCATCCTGCTTTATAAGCAGATGATGCTACTCAATTCAAGGTTGTTGAAAACTAGACATATCTAGCTCTGTAATAAGATACAACTGGTTTTGGGTTGCTCTGTGCAGAAGATCTTGTGAGTTTATGTATCTCTTGTTGTATGTTTCATGCATGAATCTACTGATTTCATAATTGATTTTATATGAGTAATGCTCTATTTGCATGTGTTTTTATTAATTCTGTCTCCAATATTGCATGTGTCCTTCTGAATCTAGATATCTAAGGGGTGTCTGGTATTCTAGAATATAGAATTCTTGTATTGAATGCTTGATCTTTCAACTTTTGCTCAAGGGGTAGATTAAAGTGTTTTCAGATTAAGTGTTGGGAATGATATACTGCAATAGGGATGCCATAAGTAGAGATAACTTAACACTCTGTTTTGGGAGGTGTCTGTAAGATAGGTACCATAGCATCCCCTTGAAATCCAATTTTAGTGTGTTCATGTTGATCATTCACAAGTGTATGTCTACTGACTCCAAGCCCTGGATAGGCACCAATCTAGCTCTGCATTGAGATTACACACCAGGTCCTAGTTTTGCATCCAAACACATAAATCAAACTCATACTTCCAAAACAACCATTAGGACCTTAGAAGTAGTTTAGGACCAAGATCCTCTGATTCACAACTGAACATATGCCCAAAGCTAGCCCCTTTGCACTTATCCTACAGTTTTGGTCTACTTACAGGAGGATTTATCTGCTTTGTATCAACATCCCAAGCCAACCCACAAGCATATTCTCATGGGTGTTGAATAGGGAATACCCCCTAGGTTTTGCAGAGCCTGAAGAAGAAGAGGAGATAAAAATAGAGTCTATCTCCTACACTATTGGCCCTTGGCCCAGAGATCCTGTTGATCACTGATGGCTACCTTGTAGGGAAATCTGGGAATGAGCATCCAGTCAAGGAAAAAACCAACAATACCACTCATTCGTGAGTGTCCGGTGACGTTGCGATTCTCTTTCACTTCGTGACCGTTATATGTTTATTCTACTTGTGCATAGACTGTGTTATGTGCTGCAGGTTGCAGGTATCAGGCATCGACTCCACCTAAATTGATAGGTCTAAGTGTGCCTTAAACCCAATGGAAACTGTTGAACAGAGATAACATATGGTCCCCTAGTTAGCCATCATCCTTGAAAAGGATGAGTATCCAATTTTGCACCTAGTCAGTGTTGTATGTTTGGGCATGATAGTCAGTCGTTGTGGTCATGCTTTTCGATCGTGCATAGTGTCAGGTATTGTTTGGCATTTGGGTTATTTTGTTTGGAATTGTTTGATTAAAGCTTTGGTTAATTGTTGCATTAAAATAAAATTAGTAAGTTAAGAAGGCACTTTTGATAAATAAATAAATATAGATGCTTTTATGTAAATTTAAGTTTATGGAAAATTATATTATATTGTAATCTAAGGTCAATAAATAATAATAATTATAATGAGGAAAAATAAAGTGTTGTTAAAAGGGGAATATAATTGATAAAATTAAAATGAAAATATTTTATAAACAAGTAATTATTTTGTTAGTGGCAATAAAAATAAATTTATAATATTTATGAGTTGTCATAAAAACTTACATATATAGTAAATACTAAATAAATAAAAATAGAAAGAAATCTTATTGTCTGGTTAAAATAGTAAATTGTAAGAAAGTAATAAAGGCAAAATTTATTACATTTAATAAGTAGAATCTTCTAGAAGAAATTATGGGGGTGGTTATGCATGCTCAACTTTATTTTGAAATCTGAAGATATATTTTGGGGAGGAGTGTGCATTTAAAGGAGGAGAATATGTTTTATGTTTTTATGATCTCTCTCTCTCTCAAGAAGTTTTTATTTTTCTTTTGTCACCATAAATCACAGCTTCTAGAAGAAAAGACTTGGGGAAAAATGGATGCAAGCTGAGAAATTTTGTGAAGATGTGATAGAAGTAATGTTCCAGGTATGGACTGAGATATGAAACTAGTTTATTGTTGCATTAGATTTAGTGAAATGAATTTGTAATATGCAAGCTTTATATTATTCTGTGAATTCTCTTCTATATATTCTGAACCCAGTCTGTTGCGTTAGCCATATCTTTATTTTTATGAACTAGGTCCCTCAAGAATTTTTATATATGGTGCACGACCTAGCTATCTAAATCATATCCAAAAATCAGCCTTACCCAGTTTGTCGTTTTAGAGATATGAATATTTTGTGACTGTCTATCTCTCACCCATTTCGTCTTTGTTTTAATAGTTTGTTACGTTAGCCATAACTTTATTTTTACGAACTGGGTTCCTTTATAATTTTTATATTTGGTGCATGATCTAGTTATCTAAATCATATCCAAAAATTAGTCTTACCCAGTTTGTGGTTTTGGAGATATGAATATTTTGTGACTGTCTATCTCTCGCCCATTTCGTCTTTGTTTTAACAATTTGTTACGTTAGCCATAAATTTATTTTTACGAACTAGGTTCCTCTAGAATTTTAATATATGGTGCATGATCTAGTTATCTAAATCATATCTAAAAATCAACCTTACCCAGTTTGTCATTTTGGAGATATGAATATTTTGTGATTGTCTACTTCTCACCCTTTTCGTCTCTGTTAAAACTATTAGTTGCATCACCAATAACTCTATATTTTCGAATTGGGTTCCTCTAAAAATTTTCTATAAGATTTAGCTCTTATCTATGAAAATCATATCAAAACATTAACATTACCTAGTTTGCCAATTCAGAGATATGTATCAATTAGTGACAGACATTCCTATGCCATCTTGGTCGTTGTTATTAAATCTACAAATCCATTATATGCGTATCCTGCAATCAATTTCATGCACCATTATTTTCTAAGTTTGCCTTGTTGATTGCATATTTAATGCTATTTCTTTCGGAAGGCATGAGTACTTGCTTTAATAGACTACATTTAGAAATTTTCTATTATAAACAAAGAGCTAACTTTAATCTTATGTAAGGCACTCATAACTGGTCGATTAAATACAGAAAACTGCCTTATTTGCTGTGTTTTTGAAAAAGTCATAACTTAAAATGCTTCAGTGTTTTCTATGAATGCTCCTTTGTATTTCTCATATGATATCTAATTAATATGGAAAAGTTTACGGACAAGAAATCTTTGTTTACTTGGCCTATTATTAGACCTAAATTGATATCTAGTAATTGTCTTCTGGCAATTAAAATGTAAAGAGGTTTAGTAATGTATTTGTTGTAAATGTCTTAAACTACAGACTTATTTTTATTTTATAATGAAGTTATTCATCTCATTATCCCCTAGGTAATTTTTACAAACTAGTGAGCCTTCTATTATTATGGGCATGTATAGGGATGTGATGAGTAATAGTGTTAATGAGAATATAAGCTCCTTTAATCTATTTAAGTCTATATATTAAGAAGCATTATTTTATCTTATGCTAGTTTTCCTGAGGCAATGAATTTGAGTAGCCATAATTGTTTGACCTTCCATAATAATAATTCCTTATTATCGACTAGAGAGCCTTATATATGATAGGTGGGTAAATATTTATGTAGTAATACTAGAACCTTAAGGAAAATTGTAGTAATCCCTTAAATGTGTTATGACCCTATCATTTGCATGTAGCTAAAATGGGATAGACTTGATGAAGATGTTAGATCTATAGGAATGTTTTGTTGTTATGTGTTCCTTTCCTCTCAAGCTAACCTTAGAACAAGGTTCTTTTATTGTAGCTACGAGTTTTTGTATCTTGTGATTCTAACTAATGTAAGAGATTTATAGCATTCTAATATTATAGGAATTTAGTATTTCTTATATAGTGATATGTGTAGACACATAAAATTGGACTGCTCTGCAAACCAATTTGCCGTACCTCTGCACTCATCTACTCCCCCAATCTACGTATCCCTGGTGATCAATTAATTCACCTAATTGATCCATTTAACCTTACAAACCTATCCTATTAATTAAATGAATATTCCTAATATTCATTTAGATGATTTATTCATTTTCCTAATCCCTGATTAATTAGATAAATCCTGATTATCTGATTAATCTAAACTTAAGTTAATTAAGAAAACACTTAATTAACCTTGTCTCCCACTCATCCACTAAACTGAATTTAAAATTCACTTGTCCCCCACTCTCATCCACTCACTGAATTTAATATTCACTTTTCCCCCACTCTCATCCACTCACTGAATTTAATATTCAGTTGTCCCCCACTTTCATCCACTAAACTGAATTTAATATTCAGTTGTCCCCCATTATCCTTCACTCTCCCCAAAGATAAATTATTTATTCATCCACTCCTCCACTCTTCCCAAAATGAGAATTTTTAATTCATCCACTAAGGAATAAAAGAATCACTTTTATTCCTAGCCCTTGATCTTGTCAATTGAATCCTCACCTTTGATCCTCATCTCCAAAATCCTATAAATAGGACCCCTCTCTAAGCCATTAGGGAGACCATTCCATGCACCAAATCTCTGCCCAAATCTCTCCAGAGAGACCGCTTCAGGCATCAAAACTCTGCCCAAATCAGTCCACAATCTCCTAATCCTATCAAACCTCTGCCAAAATCTTGGCTCAATCCCATCCAATCTATCATCTAATCTCATCTACATTGTGTTGTGAGCATTTGAGCAATCCACATCTACACACTAATCAAGGAAACATCTAAGGAGCTCTATTGGGTGCAAGCTCCTTCCCGCATAGATTTGTGAATCATCATTGAAGGTATAATCGTTTATTTATGCATTAGATTAGTTATTATCTTCAGTTGATTTCACCTATTACATTTTGGCACGCCCGCTATCGAATCCAATCGTCAATTTGAGAAGGTTTTGTTGTCAAAATCTTCTTTTTTAAACAGTTTTTGCAAGTTTTGGTGATAAGCTATTGCAGGTTTCATTTTGAGCAGAAACGGACCTCATTTTCGTGCTCCAGACACTGTTTCTATGAATTTTGACAGTAAACTTGCTTATGTTTTGTGAATTTTTTTTTGCAAAAATTTGAAAATTTTTAGGGTACGGATCCATACAGTACGGATCCGTACAGTACGGAACCGTACCCTACCATACTGCTCCGTACTGAGGTCTATGTTTGACGTCACAGGTTAACAGTTTTTGATTTGCAGGTTCTGTGTTTTTTTGGCACTAACAGGTTTTTATTTCAAATCCGCCACCGGCTAAACACACCCGACAACCACTTCACCTTCAAGATCCCGCCGCCCCTTCCAACTCACTTGTTACACCACCATTCTCCCCACACTCCACTGACCCTTATACCCTCCGCTCTCCCCGCAGACCCCAACCACCGCCTCGCGCGCTCGCCGCCTGCATCTCCCTTCCCGCGCCACCACCTCTTGCCGCCTGAACACCTCCCCTCCTCCCCGCAGAGCCCCCCCCGCGGCCTGCCTCCATTCCTTTCCCCGAAACCCTTATATCTCCCACAACCCCTGCACTCCCTTCCGACCACCCCCGACCACACCAACCTCCATTCCTCCCGACCACCACACCACCCGGCCACCACCCGTCGCCCCCCCTGTGTAAATCTTCCTCCCCGCAAAGCTGAACTCCCAACACTCCTCCGCCTGCGCCACTGCCAACACCTCTCCATACCCTACCTCCCGTGGCCTCCCTTCACAACATCCCGCTCACCACAAAAATTAGGGTTTGACTAGCCCTTCGCATCTCCTTGTGGGGATTTTGTTTTTTTATTTTCACTTACTTTGACCCCTGGTCATATTAGTGACCAGGGGCCCCTTTGCAAACATAAACTGCCAGTAAATAGCAAACTGCCACAGTCACTCAGCACATGTGACCACGAATTGAAAACAGCCAGCAGTAACATCAAATGGTTAGCAGTTAACCTCTAATGCCTCCTACATACCGAAGGAGGCTATTTTTTTCAAACAGGCACAACTTTCGCATACAGAGACGGATTTTCGCAAACAAATAGTCATTGGAAAGAGGATTTTGAGAACTTCATAGTTGTGAGGTTTTTATTAGGTGACTATACCTTTTTCCTACCTTTTTCCTCAGTCAAAGTCAAACAAGCTTAAAAACTTCAAATCGTTATATCTTTTGTGTTTTTGATCGAATTTTTGCAAATTTTTTTTTGAAATTGCATAGAATCTCCTAAAAAATCTATTTATGCAATCTATTTTCCTATATCAATTCATCTTTCATCAAATTTTCTTACATTATCAATTTTTTTTGCATCACAATCCTCTTGGAAGTCTACTTGCTCTGTTTTTGTTTTTGTGACTTGCAGGTGAGCATTCGAGACTGGACAAACATTAGGAGTAGTAAACAGATCAACTTGGATAGTGATTAATCAGGTGCACTCATCCTATTTCTCATTCCATCATAATCTTGGTTGCAAAACACACTTCAATTTGGGCTCATAAAACAAACATTTGTCTTCATCACATATCAAAATTGGGCTCATAAAAATGAACATTATCTTCAATCACACCTTGAAATTGAGCTAAAAAGAACCACTGCTTGATGTGTATTCATCACATTTCAATTTTCTAAGGTCAATTAATCAACTGCGAGTGTGAATCAAGTGGGTGTGTGTATGCTCTCTCCTCGCACCGCAAGGTGATCTTAGAGATCAAAAACACCTCACTTGATTCGCTTTTGTCAATCCCTATCCTAGGAGGCCTGCTAGGGGATTTCATCATCCCTAGGGATGACCTCATTCGAGGCTTAATCGAAAGAAACCCTCTTTGAAATCGAAATCCTGTCACTCTTGGCTAAGCCCCAAAGAACTTTCTGCCTTTGGGAAGTGAAGGTGAAGGGTGGGTTATCCCCTTCTCCCGGCTGTGTGGCAAGATTTCATTTTCAAATTCCTAGTCAACCTCGTCTAAACATTGACCAAACCTAACTGGCCATACCTTACATCAAACTAGGCATTAGGGCATGTTGATTTGTTTTGCAAGTGTGCTTGCTTAATCATCATCATCTTCTTTAAATTCAAAACTCCAAGTTGATTGTGTCTTGTGTGAGTGCTTCTTGTTTATACATGTGATCATTTGCTAAATATTGCCAAAATCAAGTTAAACACCAAACACATAAGACAAGTCATTCAACTCATCCTTCCAAGCACACTTGTCTCGACTTGTGACGCATTTATTTTTGCACATCCAAACTAGTAAGCTTTTCCAGCCTTGTGTTAATGGCAAACAAATTAGAATATCTTGAACAAAAACTTCAATCTCTGCAAATGCAAATAAACTTAAGTCCCTCGCCCGAAGATTGTATAGCAATTATCCAACAAATCTGTTGATAACTGAGAGGGGGGGGTGAATCAGTTATCCTAATTATTTCTTCTTTTGAACCTTCTTATCAATCAAAGCAGTATTGAATCAAACAAACAAACATTATCATGAAATGAGAAACACATGACACAGTATTTTGACGTGGAAACCCGATTGAGGGAGAAAACCACGGGGTGATTAACCCAAAGATTATTCTCTGTTAGAAGAATAAGGAACTACAAAATGGCACTTGCCAATTAGGGCTCACTGCCCGAGCACACTGCTCACAAAGAGGCCCACTGCCTACAAGGAGACACACTGTCTACAAAGTGATAAGAATCACAGTCTTGAACTGGAGAATGACATCTTTACCATGTCCGGATCAGTTCCATTAAGCCCAGAAACATCTGCTCTGCCTTCTGCACTTCTCTTCGCTACTCCACCTTTATCCGCACAAGTCACACTTCAAAATGAACTCACAAGCCTTTATTTATACAAGACATCGACTTAGGAACAATCATCTAAGTCGGCAATCAACCATAAGAATATCCGCAAGATGAATAACACATCCGGTCGGCCACCATAAGGACATTCGCAGGATGAACAACTCATCTGGTCGGCTAAACAGAGCAAAAACTTCATCCGGAAGAATATCTTCAATTCCGGGCTCTACTGTCAATGCGGACCAACAACACAACCTCAACATGATCCAAGAACCTTCACAAGCCTGCCTGAATGACCAGGTACGTCTGCATTTCCTTTACTTACTGAAATCTCTTATCCTCCTTATCCGGAACTCCAAGAACACTGTCTGTCACCACTGTCATAGTGCAAGAGGTACTTTCGGACCTCCAAATCATACACAACTCGAGATGGCACATCACAAGGACATCCCAAAGACTCCTTCCAATCCACAGATTAGGATTATACAGTTTCGGACCTCACCGGACCTTTTTGTGATCTTCTGTCACCTCTGAATACTTGCCGGAACCGATTCTACACCGACAGCCACAACTCCTTCAGATCTTCATGCGGACCTCAGAAATCTTAACTGAAGCATCTCAAGACTCATATCTACAAACCCTTTAATCCGCATCCTCCGGTTCGCATCCTATACAGTACATTTGCCTTCTTCTCATCATTGTTCTTTACTGTTCTGACTGAGGCTAATTTTCTCAATATCTTCAGCACACTGCTCATTGAATCCTTCTTGTCAAAACAATATGAGTATGTTGACATCAATGACAACACTGGTTTACCTCATACTTGCAACAATCTCCCCCTTTGTCATTGATGGCAACATATGATGTGAAAAACCATCAAGACAGGAAACTTCTCCTTTCTGTCACTTCTCCCCCTATCAGCAACATGTCTTCTCCTCATTTACTGCTCCCCTTTTGATCATCAGCTACTTGTTTTTCACATGTCTTCTCTCCCCCTTTGACATCAATGGCAAAGGGCTCATACTTGCAATTTTAACACATCAGAATCATACCAGCTACTCCCCCTTAGTAGCAGCTCCCCATCATCAATCCGGATCACAAGATATGACTGTGATATCCACCGGACTGATGCACATCAGTGCATCCTAGTTTATCACCGGAGGGGCCATGACCCCTAACTTCTCCTGGAGATATTCAAAAGAGTCCTTGGGAAGAGGTTTAGTAAAGATATCTGCAATCTAATCCTTGGAGGGAACATACTCCAACCTGACTTCTTCCTTGTTCACTTGTTCTCTCAAGAAATGAAACTTGATAGATATGTGCTTAGTCTTCGAGTGTAATATCGGATTCTTGGAAATATTAATTGCACTTGAATTATCATAGAAAATTGTGATAGGCTCTGCATATTCAATTTTAATATCTTTTAGCATCTGCTTCATCCATAGGATTTGAGTGCAACTACTTGCTGCTGCAATGTATTCTGCTTCAGTTGTAGACAGAGATATTGCATCTTGTTTCTTGTTTAGCCAAGAAACCAATCTCTTCCCCAAAAAGAATGCTCCACCACTGGTGCTCTTTCGATCATCTACATCTCCTGCCCAATCTGCATCTGTGTAAGCATGAAGAGAGAAATCCAGATCTCTAGGGTACCATAGACCATACTCAACTGTTCCTTTCAAGTACCTAAAAATTCTTTTGATTGCCATAACATGAGATTCTCTAGGATCAGCCTGGAATCTTGCCACAAGACCAACAGCCTGCATTATATCTAGTCTGGTCTGAGTGAGATACAACAATCCACCAATCATTGATCTATACATTGTCTGATCTGCCTTTGGGGAGTCATCATCTTTGCTCAACTTACATCCGGTTGCCATGGGAGTGTTCATTGGTTTTGAATCTTCCATACCAAATTTCCTTAACAATTCTTTCACATATTTGGTCTGAGAAATGAAGATTCCTTTCTTTGTTTGAGTAATTTGTAGACCCAAGAAGAAATTCATTTCACCAAGCATAGACATTTCAAACTCACATTTCATCTGATTTGCAAAAGTTTTGCACATACTATCTCTTCCTCCAAAAATGATATCATCTACAAACACTTCAACAATCAAAATATTTTCATGATCAATTTTGAAATATAAGTTACTGTCAGCAGTACCTTTGCTGAATCCAATCTGCACAAGATGCTTATCCAACCTTTCATACCATGCTCTTGGAGCTTGTTTTAATCCATACAATGCTTTCTTTAACTTACAGATCATATCATCATTGTCACATAATTGAAATCCATCCGGTTGTTCAATGTAAACTTCTTCTTCCAGATCACCATTTAGGAAGGCAGACTTGACATCCATCTGATATACCTTGAAGTCTTTGAAGGCAGCAAATGCAAGAAGTAATCTGACTGCTTCAATTCTTGCCACGGGAGCAAAGGTCTCTTCATAATCAATTCCTTCTATTTGGGAGTAGCCTTTGCAGACCAATCTAGCTTTGTTTCTGATTACTTTACCAGCTTCATTTAATTTGTTCCGGAAGACCCATTTGGTTCCAATCACATTCCTGTCTCTAAGTCTGGGAACAAGATCCCAAGTATGATTTTTCTCAATTTGCATTAATTCATCTTTCATTGCTTTAGTCTAGTTTTCATCATTGCAGGCTTCATTTACTGTTTTAGGTTCAATCTTTGAAATCAGACAACATTCATCCTGATTTTGAGCAACATTCCTTCTAGTTTGCACACCTTTGCTTCTGTCACCTATGATCTGATCTTCAGAGTGGTTTAGTGTTACATACCTTGGAATTTTGGGAGTATCCTGCACTGCTGCTTCTTGATTAGGCTCATTCAAACCTATCTCTTCTTCCTGATTTACCGGATCAGGCTGACTCTGTCTTACCGGAGAGGATTGAGTTCCTTGAACACTGTCTTGGTCATCTTCATCAAATTCATAAAATCTTGAGGGCTTCTCAATTCCTTCATCAACTTTCACATTAGTGCTTTCTATCATCTTCCTCAGTCTCTTATTGTAACACCGGTATGCTTTGCTTTGAGTGGAGTAACCCAAGAAAATTCCTTCATCACTTCTAGCATCAAACTTTCCTAGATCTTCATCTCTTTTGATATAACACCTGCTACCAAATACTCTGAAATATTTCACAGTGGGAGTGATGCCAAACCAGAGTTCGTAGGGGGTCTTACCGGTATTGTTTCTGATTTGAACTCGATTTAGAGTGTAGACTGCAGTCCTGATAGCTTCTTTCCAAAACATCTGAGGAACATTTGCTTCCAACATCATTGTCCTGGCAGCTTCCTGGATGGTCCGGTTCTTTCTTTCAACTACTCCATTCTGCTGTGGAGTCCTAGGAGCAGACAATTGTCTCCTTATACCCTGCTTCTCACAATAGTCAATGAACTCTCCAAATGTAAATTCACCACCTCTATCAGACCTTAGACACTTTAGTTTCAATCCGGTTTGATTCTCTACCAAAGCTTTGAAGATTTTGAACTTCTCAAATGCTTCTGATTTTTCTTTTAGAAAGGTAACCCACATCATTCGGGAATGATCATCAATTAACAACATGAAATATCTATCACCTTGCAGACTCTTGATTCTTGTCGGACCACAGAGATCAGTATGTACTAATTCCAGCAATCCGGTAGAGGACTGGTCTTTGCTTTTGAAAGAGACTCTGCTCTATTTACCTAGCTGACATTCTTTGCACAAACTGTTTGTAGGTTTCATCAATTTTGGAAGATCTCTTACAGCCTGAGTATTGCTTATCTTGATGATGTTATCAAAATTTACATGACACATTCTTCTATGCCATAACCAACTCTGATCAATTTGAACAAACAAACAACTTTTATTTGAACCAACCAGATGAAAGATATTACCTTTTGTCTGAGTACCGGATGCAATTTCAGTTCCGGAGCTTGTAAAGATTCTGCATTTTCCATTCTTAAACCGAAGATCATAGCCTTTGTCTACTAACTGACCAACACTGAGAAGATTGTGCTTCAATCCTTCAACATATAGTACATTACCTGTTTTTCTCTTTCCATCAAAGGAAATAGTTCCCCTGCCTCTGATTCTACCAGTAGAATTGTCACCAAACTTTACCATTCCTCCTTCATACCTTTCCAAATTCAAGAACTTATTCTTGTCACCAGTCATATGGTGAGAACATCCACTGTCAATAACCCAATCATCCTTTTCTTCCACTTGAGCAGCCAAAGCTTTTTCCACAACTTTGTGATTGACAGATTCAGAGAGTATTGAATCTTCTTCCTTGATGGCAATAAACACCCACTCATTTCCGGATTTGCTTCCTAGTTCTGATTCATCATCTGTTACTCCTTCATTGTCATCTTCTTCATGAACATAATAGCAGTTCTTTTGAAACCTTTGTCTGTTAGTATTAGACCTTGCAGATCTTTCCGGACATCTTGAAGCAAAATGACCAATCTTATTGCAGTTGAAGCACTTAAAGGGCAGTTTTCCTTCATACTTACCGGATCCTCTTGGTAGTCTTTTTGCAATGAGGGCTTCAAGTTGAGCTATTTCTACTTCTTCTTCTTCCATGTCTCTTCTTGCTTGATCATACCATGTCATCTTCCTTGAAGAGTTTTCTCCCGGATCAACTCTTTGTTTGCCTTTCACATAGGCACTAGCTTTGAAAGTAGATTCAGTCTTGGGAAGATCATCTCCAAACTCAGTCATTTCAAATGCAGCTAGCTTGCCAGCCAATTGTTCTCTTGTGACAATTGTGTGGGCTCTGAATTCATCAATTGCAGCAACCTTGATTTTGTAGGCAGCAGGAAGGGATCTAAGGATTTTGCAAACGATCTCATTTTCATCCAGAGTTCCACCAGCATTTCTAATTCCACACACTAGTTCATTCACTCTTGGCATAAAAGTAGTGATGTTTTCATCATCTCTCATCTTCAATCTTTCAAATTTCCCTTTCAGACTTTGCAACCTTGCACTCTTGACAAACTCATCTCCTTCATACAGAAGTTCTAGTTTAGTCAGGATCTCATATGCAGTTGGTAGGTCAATAACATTTGAGAGATCTGAGTCATTCAATGCGCTTAGAAGAGCTTCCTTGGTCCGCAGATTGTTTTCAGCTTCTGTGATTTCATTCAGAGTTGTCGGACCACCTTGTGGAGGTACATATGGTTTTGAAAGCATGGCCAAGTATGCTTTTCCCATACATTCTAGGTGACATTTCATGTGACCCTTCCAGAGAGTAAAATCGGTTCCATCGAACTTCGGACTATCCTTTTTGTATGACGACATCCTAGATCTCCTCAAGCGGTTAAGCTTCTTTCAGAGGAACCTTGCTCTGATACCAATTGTTGATAACTGAGAGGGGGGGGGGTGAATCAGTTATCCTAATTATTTCTTCTTTTGAACCTTCTTATCAATCAAAGCAGTATTGAATCAAACAAACAAACATTATCATGAAATGAGAAACACATGACACAGTATTTTGACGTGGAAACCCGGTTGAGGGAGAAAACCACGGGGTGATTAACCCAAAGATTATTCTCTATTAGAAGAATAAGGAACTACAAAATGGCACTTGCCAATTAGGGCTCACTGCCCGAGCACACTGCTCACAAAGAGGCCCACTGCCTACAAGGAGACACACTGTCTACAAAGTGATAAGAATCACAGTCTTGAATTGGAGAATGACATCTTTACCATGTCTGGATCAGTTCCATTAAGCCCAGAAACATCTGCTCTGCCTTCTGCACTTCTCTTCGCTACTCCACCTTTATCCGCACAAGTCACACTTCAAAATGAACTCACAAGCCTTTATTTATACAAGACATCGACTTAGGAACAATCATCTAAGTCGGCAATCAACCATAAGAATATCCGCAAGATGAATAACACATCCGGTCGGCCACCATAAGGACATTCGCAGGATGAACAACTCATTCGGTCGGCTAAACAGAGCAAAAACTTCATCCGGAAGAATATCTTCAATTCTGAGCTCTACTGTCAATGCGGACCAACAACACAACCTCAACATGATCCAAGAACCTTCACAAGCCTGCCTGAATGACCAGGTACGTCTGCATTTCCTTTACTTACTGAAATCTCTTATCCTCCTTATCCGGAACTCCAAGAACACTGTCTGTCGCCACTGTCATAGTGCAAGAGGTACTTCCAGACCTCCAAATCATACACAACTCGAGATGGCACATCACAAGGACATCCCAAAGACTCCTTCCAATCCGCAGATTAGAATTATACAGTTTCGGACCTCACCGGACCTTTTTGTGATCCTCTGTCACCTCTGAATACTTGCCGGAACTGATTCTACACCGACAGCCACAACTCCTTCAGATCTTCATGTGGACCTCAGAAATCTTAACTGAAGCATCTCAAGACTCATATCTACAAACCCTTTAATCCGCATCCTCCGGTTCGCATCCTATACAGTACATTTGCCTTCTTCTCATCACTGTTCTTTACTGTTCTGACTGAGGCTAATTTTCTCAATATCTTCAGCACACTGCTCATTGAATCCTTCTTGTCAAAACAATATGAGTATGTTGACATCAATGACAACACTGGTTTACCTCATACTTGCAACAAAATCGACATCTTAGGACAAGAATTGACAAACTTGCAAGCTGAACGTGCCAGCACTAGCTATGCCTCGTCCCAAAATCATACCTTCTTTTCCCGTCTTAATGATACTATTGACAAGGCAACCACCACTTCAAGAGGGAAATCATATATCACCCCATCTACTAGTCCTCCTTCACCATATTCTAAGACACCTATTCCAAAACATACCAGTTCTACACCAAGACCGACCTCAAGTTCCCCACTATCTAAACCGACAAACAAAACATTCTCGGATGATTTTTGGGAAAGATATGCAACATATGAAAAGCTAGGGAGAATTCCAAAATCCTCATATCAACCTCCATCACCTCATCCATCTACCCATACACCCACGAAGGATGTGCTCCAAGGGCTATTAGCAGAGAGTCAACCATGTCCCCAAACTCCGGTCCTTGACCTTACCACATATTCTTCCAATACCATGTCAAATCCTACAACCCCTTCATGTCATCCACAACCCCTTGAGCTTCTCAAAGAGCCTTCTACCATGCCCCAAAGTCAGGGTCTGTCACACCCTCATATTGTTGACCATGAGCCTATCCAAGAGCCCTCAATTAACATTCTTAGCCCTTCAAGCCCATCATGTGACCAACAAGCCATCAAGCCTATTCAAGAGTCTCCTCTTATGAATCCAAGTCAAGAGTCATCATGTTCTCATGTTTTTGACCAAGAGCCTATCCGAGAGCCTTCCACTTCCATTCAAGCAACCCAAGAGGTATGTCAAGAGTTTAATCCTAAGCATGTGGAAACATTAAGCCCTAGTCCAACTCAAGATCAAAACACTTTCATGCAACCCATCCATAACCTATATCTTTTCCCTAATCAAGATACTAGTGTTGATGAAGAAGCTATCCATGAGCAACTTGATCCTATGCATGAACTAGAGATCCAATGGCTTTTCTATGATCAAGATGATATCCATAATAATGAACCTCTCCAGGAGCCACTTGATCCTATACATGAGCAAGAGATTCAGTTTCCAACCATGCATAACCTATATCTCTCCTATAATCAAGATATTATCGCTGATGACGAACCTATACAAGAGAACATTAATTCCATCATGCTAAATCCTATCTATGATCACGATCCCATCTATGATGACGAGCCTATCTATGATCAAGACGACCATGATGATCCGCTTAGCCCACTCTATGTGTTCCATGGTCCTGAGCCTATCACCCCATCTAGTCCTACCCAAAATCCAACAACTTCCACTTCCCCTGATGAGACACTTGCCTCCCAAGCAAGCGTAGAAGATCAAACCAGTGATACTCCTTCACCATCCATTATTGACCAAGCTACAAATCCTCCACCATATATCCTTGGTCTTACCACCTTCATGCATGAATGTTCTTTCTTAGAACACCAACAACCACTATCCGCTATCTCGCCTTCCTCACACTTTCCACCATCCACTTTACCTCCACTCCTTCCAACTCCCAAAGGCTCTCCATCCACATTGCCACCGTTGCTTCCGACACCTACCATACCTCTCATTCATAAGTATCCCTACATCCCTAAACATGGCCAACAAAAGCACACATCATTTAAGCATACAGCTTCCAATCATTTCATCCACTCCACCCACCCCATGGGATTCAAAAGCAAAAAGTTTGATGCCTTTATCCATAAAGCTAAAAATCCTACCAAAAATCTTAATGGTCTTCATACCTTAGGACATAAAGAATCAAAATCAAAGCAAAGTTCATCCAAACAGCCATCAAAACCCTTACCTCCAAATGCAAAGCCCAAAAGCAAAATGGTTTGGGTTCCTAAGAAAATAGCTAGCAAGTCAAATGAGGCATCCTCATCCACATCTTAGGAATCCCAACCACCTATATCCATCCAAAAGCCTACTTCCATCCAAAACTTCCATTCCCTTCACAAATCCACAAGCAAAACAAAAGCACTAAAAATACTAAACCTATGTGGGTTCCTAAATCACTTCATCAACCATCTCCTAAGCAAACATCTCCATTGCTTCCTACACCACCATATCATCAAAAGTTTCAATGTTTATCACGGTGTGTGCTGTTGGCAAGAGACACTATATGGATTCATGGTTGTTGTCATTGATGGCAACAAAGGTCATCCCACATATCTGCAAGTCATGGTGTGTCTCTACCAGGAGTCAGAATGAAGACTGTTGTGGTCCGGTGAACAAGAACAGAGCATATGGCAAGGTCCGACAGATTGGTCCGGATCTCTCAGAGGAAGTGTCTTGGTGCAGTGCGGATTTGGGGAAGTCAAGAGGACTACCTTGAGTGGTATATTCCAAGGATTTAACCTCCGGTGATGGACAAGGAAAAAGATATGAATAGTTGAGTACCGGATTCCTGAGAGACAGTGAGAACAGAGGAAGAACTGACTGACAGAGTATCAGACTATTTTCCAGATGTGTTACTGTTGATAGTAAAGGTTGTGAAGGCATGAATCATGTTTGGCCGACATGATTAATGATATCTACAAGTATATGCTTGATCCGCATTGCTTGGTGAGCAAGGATTCAGCCGACAGAACAGAGTTTGTAAGAAACTAGACTGTTCCGGATGCCGACTAGAAAGGTGATGAAACTACTTGTGCGGATATATATAGAGGATGGATTTAGTTGTGAAAAGTGTGATTAAGTGATAGTATGCAAATAAGTGTAGAACAGAGCAGAAGTAGTAAGAAAGATCCGGTATGTGAAAGGATAGCAGAATAAAGAACAGAGGAAAGATGAAGTGCAGCAGATCAGTGTACTGAGCCTAACCGGAACTGAACTCCAGCATATGCAGATGCTTCCAATCAGTTCAAGATTGTGATTCTTATCACTTTGTAGACAGTGTGTCTCCTTGTAGGCAGTGGGCCTCTTTGTGAGCAGTGTGCTCGGGCAGTGAGCCCTAATTGGCAAGTGCCATTTTTGTAATTTCCTATTCTTCTAACAGAGAATAATTTTTGGGTTAATCACCCCGTGGTTTTCTCCCTTAACAGGGTTTCCACGTAAAAAATACTGTGTCATGTGTTTCTTATTTCATGGCAATGTTTTTTTTGTTTGATTCAATTCTGCATTAATTAACAATAAAATTCAAAAAGGGAAATAATTAGGATAACTGATTCACCCCCCCCCCCTCTCAGTTATCAACAATTGGTATCAGAGCTAAGTTCCTCCTAATAGAGCCTAATAGCTTGAGGAAGATCTGGGAGTTCAAATGGATGCATATGGTTTAAGGGAGCAACTCAAGACTACCCTTGAGGATCTTGAACAGTCAAATTCTGAAGTCAATGAATTAAAGGAAAGACTCAAACAGGCTGATGAATTCATGAGAGAATTAAAAGACAAATTAAGTCTCTCTATGAAAAAGAGAAAGGAGCTGCTCCAACAATTGGCAAGACAAAGTGAAGAAAGCAATACAAATGAAGAATTGACTGAGCAAACGAAGTTATGTGAAAAGTTATCAAAAGAAGTCATTATGTTAAGACATGAAATGGAATCAGGAACTATAAAGTTTACTCAAGAGATTGAAGAAAAAAGAAAAGCTGAAGACAATCTAAGACAATCTCTTAAAGAAAAATTAGAAGAATGCCACCAGATGGATAGGATTATCAGACATCTTGAATCTGATCTTGAAGATGCCAAAGATAATGAAGAAAAACTTGAGGATCAAATTGCCTCTCTCAAAAAGGACCTTCAAACAGCAAATGAATATAAAGAGAAATTCAAGATAAGTTCTGCTCAACTTGAAGTTCTTCTTGGAAGTCAAAAGAGGATAGATGACAAGTATGGTTTGGGATATGAGAAAGGAGAAAGCTCCGGATCCGGTCAAAAGAATTTTGGATCAGAAAATCCAAGGAATAGACCTAGAAGACCTCCGGTAAGACAGCCCAATGCTCAAAGATATCCATCTTTCAATGGATACTGCCACAGCTGCAACCACTTTGGTCACAAAGCTAATCAGTGCAAAAAGAGAATGAATCAGATTAATTCATCCTTCTTCGGACAGTGCTTTAACTGCAAAAGGTATGGACACAAATCCCATGAATGCAGAAATATGCAAGTAAGCAATTCATTCAAAGGTAGATGCTTTACATGCAATAGAGTACGTCATATGGCTAATCAATGCAAATCAAGAGGTTATCAGTCAAATATGCAAAGAAATGTTATTTGCCAAATCTGTAATAGGTCCGGTCATAATGCTAAAGTCTGCAGAAGCAAGAATCAGGACAAAAGAGGTCCAGTGTATAATCAGAATCAAGACAAGGGTAAACAAAAGATGAATGCGGATGAAGTTAGGAATCAGATGAGCAAGATTTGGGTGAAGAAAAGTTTAGAGAATGTAGAGGTTGGATCCGCACCAGACTCTGGTGCTGATAATTCTTCCGGAAATTAAAAAGTGAGCTCTGGCTCAGGGGGATACTCAAAGAAAATCCTGTTCCCCCAGCCAATCAAGTGGTGCCGGATGTGGCACAAGATGCGGAGTAAAGGGTTTAAAGATATAAGTCTTGAGATGATCCAGATAAGATTTCAGAGGTCCGCATGGAGTTATGAAGAAGCTGTGATCGATCAAGTAAGACCTGTTCTGGGAGATGCTCCGGTATGACAGAGGATTACAAAAAGGTCCGGAGAGATCCGGAAGTGCATTGTCTTATTCTGCGGATTGGACAGAGTGTTTGGGATGTTCTTGTAATGTGTCACCTCGATTTATTCATGATTGAAAGATCCAGATGATGTTCACAGATCAGGACTCATCCGGGATACTCCAAGCTATCCGGATAAGGCAAACCAGAATAATATAGGTCGAGCATTTATTGCCATCAGATATTAGGGTTTGCGGAGCAATATAAGGGATTTCTCAAAAAGCATTTGCTCATTCTGCACTCAAGAAGAAGCGAAAAGTGGAGCTCTGCAACAAGATTCATCAAGCACACCAAAGATCTCCTGCCGAAGTCATTGCATAAAGAAATCAATCCAACCACTCCGTGCAAACCAAAGGCGCATAAGGTATTCTCCGTTTTCATTATCTCACTGCAAATCTTTGAAGAAATGGCTACTCCAAATATAGTGAAAATCTCAGATAGGCCCCGACCTGAATTTAAGAAACATCCATACAAGTCATTGGAGGTAGATCCCTTAGGGGCATTTTCCAGTGTTCCTCACGGAGTTTTACACACAGAAGACATTAGGGTTTACATACATGCAAGCATTGAGGAATTTGGGGAATTCAAATTGAGAGATCTCTATCACAAGCAACTGATAGACAATGCTTTTGAGCTTAAACCAGAGTATAAGGGTATCCAGAAGAAACAATTTGAGCAATTTATTCATTTCCCCTGCTTTGAAGAAGATGAATGGGTCCGGTATGTACTGAGCAGGATGCATGACAACTTCCTATGGCTGGATAGACCCTGCAAGATCACAAAAGAGGCAATTAGAGCAGTAACTGGTCTATACTCTTCCGGAGGGATACCTATCCTCAAATCTGTCAAAAATAACATTGTAACTGAGGCCACCGGATCAAAATTTGATAAGAGGGCAATGACCATTGAAGATATTTCTGATCCGGATATCAAGTATGTGTCCATGATAATAGGATACAAGATCTATCACTCCAGCAGGGAGAATTCTGTATCCGGAACTGCAGTATATACTGCCTATGAGATGCTAAGGAAGAATGCAGAATATGATCTCTGCGAACTGCTCTTAAGCCAATTAATGGAAAATATACAGAAAATCAAGAAGGACAAGAAGAATTCCTTTAAGTATGGTACTCTTATAGTATGTCTATTCTTCTACTTCATGAATGAGCTGCCCGGATCAAGTGGATGGGTATGGCAGAATGACAAACCTGTTGCAGTCTAAATAAGAGACTATCTACATGGGCTTGGGGATGCCAAAGCAAGAAATACAGCCCTATGGGGATACTTCAAAAACTTCCAAAGCATGATGCAAACAAGAGAAAGAATTCCCCAGTCTCTTGTTGAAAAATACAAAGACTCAGTGTGCTTTATGGTGGACACTGATCAGTGCCTAATGGAGGCAGTGGAGCCAAGGACTGTCTGGATCATGCCCATGGGGTATGAAGTGGATGAACAGATAGTGGAGCTGCATGTTCAACACATGCTAAGTCAGCCCAAAGATCCAAAGGCAGAAAGGTTTGGAACCTTTGAGGAGCTGAGTATAAAGATCCATGTAGAACTCAGGGAACCTGAGATAAAGAGAAAGGTAAGAAAAGAAGTAGAGCATATTGCTCAAGGCCTAGGCATCTCAAAAGAGGCACTTGATGCCAGCCGGGAAAAGAGGAGGAAGGCTGAGGAAGAAAAGAAAAGTAAAGAAAGTGTTCCGGTTGAAACTTCCACCCAGACCAGATCATCAAAAAGATCTGCACCTTACACAACCAAAAGTTCAAAACTGGAAGTCCAGGCATCCGGTAAAAGATCTAAGACAAAAGCCACAAGGGCTTATGAAAGCCAAAAGGATGAAGAGGAAACTGAGTCAGATGAGGGAGTAAAAGAAATAAAGAAGCAGAAGAAGAAAGGATCCGGTAAACCCTCCACATGCCAAGACAAGGATGAAATGGCAGAGGTATTTGTTGAAAAGCCCACTCTGTCTCTAGAGAGTGTAATCAAGTCGGTTACGGTGGATGGAAACCTTCAACCAATGACTGAATTTTATGATGACTACAATGAGGCTGACCAAAAGATTCTGCAGGAAGCCACAGTCAAGTATCTGAACATATACAATAAGGCTTTCATTGAGATCATATCTCTAATTCCTAAAAGCCTAGAAAAGGAATTAGAAATAAGAAAGAATAACGCTCATGCAAAAGATCTTGAGATTCGGGAGCAGATAGCTATTCAGCTATATCCTCAAATTGATCCAAGACAATGAACATAATCTTCAAAGACTGCAAAGATGAGTTCAGAAGTAAAGCCAGGATGAATCAACTCATGCTTGGTGAGACTGACAAGGTGGCCAAAGAGACAGAAGAGATCCTCCGGAAGGCCTTCAAAAGGTTCAATCTTCCTGTTGTAGAGGACTTAGGTGCAGAAATAGCTGTGGACTTGGAATCATCTGCTCCGGAAGAAGTGGGCCTTGAACAGACTAACATCTCTCCTCCGGTTTCCCCTACAGTCTCCGGATCCCAAGAAGAAGAGAAACTACAGGAGAAAGAAGCAGCAGTCAAAGAAAAAGAGGTTGACAGCACCAAGGATGCTGAGAAAGAGAAGACCCCAACAGAGAAACATCTGTCTCCAGCAAGAGACACAGCACAAACTGTTCAAGAATTCTTGACAAAAGCCACTATAGAAATTGATGAACCGGACCTGCTAAAAGGACCATTAGATTTTGACTCTTTGTCACCAGTGCAAACAATGAAAATAGCCTCATTTGCAAATGAGAAAGTCAAAGAGAAACTACTAAAGTCTCATATGGAAGACTATGAGTTGATAGAGGCTGCCTCCGGAGTGCTTAAGAAGATTATGCCATCAATCCAGATAGATCCAACAGCCTCCTCTTCCGGTAATCTCAAAACCTTAGTCAGCAGTGTTAGTACACATTTTGAATCTCTAGAAAAATCAGCTGAAGAAAAGGTCCGGAAGGAATTTTTGGATAAAAGATTTTCAGAAGTATTAGGATTAATCTCTACCGATAGGAGAATTATGAGTATTGGAATAAAGATCTTAGAAAATGCTCTTAAGGATGGCGGTGACATTTACAAATTTTGTATATCTTGGTCAAAGGCAACAGCACAAATTGATAAGAAAATAAAAGAGGAACAGGACAAACTACAAAGTTTATCTCAAAGTTTTGATCCTCTCTCTTCCTCCATAATAAATCAAGAATGTCAGACTATTGCAGTCTTGAATGAAATAAAGAACCTTGAGAAGGAAAGGAAGAATATCACCAACCGGATGGGAGAACTTAGAAGGATTATAATCCCTAAGTTAGAAACTATGCATGAGGCCATCAGTGATGCTCAGACCACCGCCCAAACAAATGATCCGACAGATCTCAAGAGGGCAGAAGCTTTTGCATTTTTGTTGAGTGGTCACATTTCAATTTTGGATAGAATGAAGCAAAGTTGGGCTATAGAACTGATCCAATTGAAGACATCCTTTGCAGACATTCTTCAGTATATGTGAGTATGTAAATATGCGGCTATGTATAGAAAATTTTTGAAAATTTTGGTATGCGGACCCTACCCTTTGCCATTGATGTCAAAGGGGGAGTGAGGAGCAGTGAAAAATGAGGAATCCAACTAAGGGGGAGTTCCAAAAATTGTATATAAAGATAGAGCATCAGCCAAGGGGGAGCATAGTGTAAACACTTAGTCATTTTTCACTAAGTGTTGCCATCAATGCCAAAGGGGGAGATTGTTGGCAAGAGACACTATATGGATTCATGGTTGTTGTCATTGATGGCAACAAAGGTCATCCCACATATCCGCAAGTCATGGTGTGTCTCTACCGGGAGTCAGAATGAAGACTGTTGTGGTCCGGTGAACAAGAACAGAGCATATGGCAAGGTCCGACAGATTGGTCCGGATCTCTCAGAGGAAGTGTCTTGGTGCAGTGCGGATTTGGGGAAGTCAAGAGGACTACCTTGAGTGGTATATTCCAAGGATTTAACCTCCGGTGATGGACAAGGAAAAAGATATGAATAGTTGAGTACCGGATTCCTGAGAGACAGTGAGAACAGAGGAAGAACTGACTGACAGAGTATCAGACTATTTTCCGGATGTGTTACTGTTGATAGTAAAGGTTGTGAAGGCATGAATCATGTTTGGCCGACATGATTAATGATATCTACAAGTATATGCTTGATCCGCATTGCTTGGTGAGCAAGGATTCAGCCGACAGAACAGAGTTTGTAAGAAACTAGACTGTTCCGGATGCCAACTAGAAAGGTGATGAAACTACTTGTGCGGATATATATAGAGGATGGATTTAGTTGTGAAAAGTGTGATTAAGTGATAGTATGCGAATAAGTGCAGAACAGAGCAGAAGTAGTAAGAAAGATCCGGTATGTGAAAGGATAGCAGAATAAAGAACAGAGGAAAGATGAAGTGTAGCAGATCAGTGTACTGAGCCTAACCGGAACTGAACTCCAGCATATGCAGATGCTTCCAATCAGTTCAAGACTGTGATTCTTATCACTTTGTAGACAGTGTGTCTCCTTGTAGGCAGTGGGCCTCTTTGTGAGCAGTGTGCTCGGGCAGTGAGCCCTAATTGGCAAGTGCCATTTTTGTAATTTCCTATTCTTCTAACAGAGAATAATTTTTGGGTTAATCACCCCGTGGTTTTCTCCCTTAACAGGGTTTCCACGTCAAAAATACTGTGTCATGTGTTTCTTATTTCATGGCAATGTTTTTTTTGTTTGATTCAATGCTGCATTAATTAACAATAAAATTCAAAAAGGGAAATAATTAGGATAACTGATTCACCCCCCCCTCTTAGTTATCAACATGTGCAGCCGTTGGTCATGGTTCCTTTCCACTTCACAACACCTCCACATAACTACATCTCCCCATCTTACATCCATTATCCTACACATCTTCCTCATCCTATGCCTATGGTCCATGTTTTTGCATAAGCCTTCCCTCCATATTCTGCATCATAATCCACTATCTACCTACACCATCTCACTTTCATACGATCCCCTACCAACATCTGTGAGAGCACTGGACATGGTCCATTCGACAGTATCTGTCTAGCAGGACTATCACCTTTCAAGGAACTCTATACTTGAGTCTTTCCATATCCACCTTCTCCAATCTCACTATTCAAAAAAACAAAAAAAAGAAGAAAGAGAAAAACCAAAAAAAAAGAAAACAGTAAAGAAAAATCCCTTCATCCAATGGTGAAAACCAGGCAAACAGGCGCCTTGGATAAGTACCATGATGAAAACCTGGCAAACAGGCGTCATGTGTAAGTTGATCTTCTATGTCACCTACACTTGGGGGCACCTTGTCTCATTGACATATCACTCTTCTCCTACCAGTATCCTCTATCTGTTACATGCCTATCATGTCTCGGCCATCCATCCAAACTTCCTTTCCTCTATTCTTTGGTCTTGATAAAGATTGGGGGCACAATGTTGACAAATGTTCTAGATGTCTCTTGGCATACCTTATCCCTCCATACCATGCAAATCATTCATTATCCGCTCATCCTCCTATCATCATTAGCATTGTCATGAACAATCCTATGTACTCTACCTACAATGGGGCATGCTACACTTATGTGATATAGTCCTTGGAGATCACATCCTTGTTTCCTTCTATCCACTATTGCTTATCCATATCCATACCATATCCAACTACAGCTCATATCCCTATCCATATCCATACCATATCCAACTACAGCTCATATCCATATCCATATCCATACCATATTCAACTGCAAGTCTATCCTTAATCCATGCCAATCAAGTCAAGTCAATCTTGTCAAATGATCCAATCACAATCAGTGGTCTTGATCCTTGTCTGGTCGTAAACCATATCAATCAGTCATAACTATCCTTTGTGTTGCTCTAGGGATACATCACTCCCCGCCATGACAACACTGTCGTATATCGTTATCATATGTCTTAGACAGGATGTCGCATTGTTGAAACCAGACCCGGAGTCTTATACGACATACTTCATTCTTGAAACCAGACATCATCAATCTATATCATGGGTTTACCGCTTGACAGGGGCAATACCTTGTTTGTGCCTGCATCATTCGGGCATACTTGCTGACTTGCTTGTGTGTGTCATCTTTTTATCTTGCATTCCATATCATTCATCCATTTCTTATGTACTTTCACCTCTAGACTTGGTGTTCCCTTGTCATTGGTATTTAGCACAAAGGCTATCCACACAAAATCCAAGGCAACCATCATAATAAACCATTCCTTTTCCAAAATCAAAAAAATCCAAAAAAAAATCAAAAAATCAAAAATCCAAAAACATCACAAATATCAACAAATACCAAAACAATAGAAAACACAAAATTCCAAAAATAATTTATTCATCATCGCATCTATCATCAATAAGCTTACACTGGGTCCAAGCATTGCATCACCTATCAAAGCATGGTCCTTAATCAAAAATCAACAACTATCAAATCAGCATCAATCATAACTTGTCACCATCATATCTTGAGCCAATCTTACATCAACAAAACATGATCCAATCATCAATCGATTCTTGCCTTAGGATATGTCGTTCCTACGATAGGCAGAATCTATCCAATCATCAATTGATCCCTGCCTTAGGATATATCTTTCCTACAATAGGCAGAATCTATCACATCATTATCTATCTTGGCAAAAGATATAATGGTCACTTGTTTGGTTCGTTGGTCTTTTAGTTTTTGATTTTTATCTTTTGTCCTATTCGAAGATTACATCAAAGCTACCTTGATCTTACTATATCATGGTATGTGGCGAAAACATCTAGAATGGGGCATAGTCTTTCTTTTGTATGTTGTGCTTGTGGGTTGGTCTCATTACTCCAAGCTAGTATTCATATCTTGATTGATCATAGGGTTGGTTCTAGCATATTGATCTCCTTATGCATCTAAGGTTGATCATACCTTTTTTGTTCTAAGAGCTTATGCTATGAGTCCCCTTCCCTCGTCAAGACAAGGTTGTACTATCTTGGGCATGCATGGGATTATCCCTTTATCTGCGTGTCTAGTCCATGCAAATGTTGGATAAACATCATCACCCTGGTCTTCTATACCTTGGTGAACATATCCACTTTGCTATATCAAACCTAGGATTGCTCAAATTCAGTTTCAGCACAATGATCATCTACCAATCTGTCCCATCCATTTTGAGAGCACAACCGTGTTCTTGCAACCCGCCTATCCTCTCAAGGGGGCATCACCCTTACCAATTATCCCCAAGCCTTATTCTTCCAAACCAAAATCTTTTTTCTATCCAATCCATCTCTATGTTTTAACTTCTTAGAAATGATGTTGCTTAGCCGCAACACCATCTCAAAGAGGGGCAAAATGTAGACACCTAAAATTGGACTGCTCTCCAAACCAATTTGCCATACCTTTGCACTCATCTACTCCCCCAATCTACATATCCCTGGTGATCAATTAATTCACCTAATTGATCCATTTAACCTTACAACCCTATCCTATCAATTAAATAAATATTCCTAATATTCATTTAGATGATTTATCCATTTTCCTAATCCCTGATTAATTGGATAAATCCTGATTATCTGATTAATCTAAACTTAAGTTAATTAAGAAAACACTTAATTAACCTTGTCTCCCACTCATCCACTAAACTGAATTTAAAATTCACTTGTTCCCCACTCTCATCCACTCACTAAATTTAATATTCACTTGTCCCCCACTCTCATCCACTCACTGCATTTAATATTCAATTGTCCCCCACTCTCATCCACTAAACTGAATTTAATATTCAGTTGTCCCCCATTATCCTTCACTCTCCCCAAAGATGAATTATTTATTCATCCACTCCTCCACTCTTCCCAAAATGGGAATTTTTAATTCATCCACTAAGGAATAAAAGAATCACTTTTATTCCTAGCCCTTGATCTTGTCAATTGAATCCTCACCTTTGATCCTCATCTCCAAAATCCTATAAATAGGACCCCTCTCTAAGCCATTAGGGAGACCATTCCATGCACCAAATCTCTGCCCAAATCTCTCCAGAGAGACCACTTCAGGCATCAGAACTCTGCCCAAATCAGTCCACAATCTCCTAATCCTATCAAACCTCTGCCAAAATCTTGGCTCAATCCCATCCAATCTATCATCTAGTCTCATCTACATTGTGTTGTGAGCATTTGAGCAATCCACATCTACACACTAATCAGGGAAACATCTAAGGAGCTCTATTGGGTGCAAGCTCCTTCTCGTATGGATTTGTGAATCATCATTGAAGGTATAATCGTATATTTATGCATTAGATTAGTTATTATCTTCAGTTGATTTCACCTATTACAATATGTAATAGTATTTACAAAATTGCTTAGCTTATTAATGAAATCTACATCAGTGTAAATAGTGTTTTAGTGAATTTTGTAGCCATTGGTATAGTATTCATGTGTTATGGTTATTAATACTCCATTGTATGATTTTAATTGTGGTGATAGTCCCTCACTGTGATAAGAATTGCATTTAAATAATTGTTGTGTTTTAATATGTATGTCTTAGGGTTATTTGCATGTTGATCGCAATTATTTTTAATTAAACAAAACTAAAATAAGTCTTGGAATCTATTGGTTAAAATATTGTTACTTGTGGGCACTTATATATCATATGATCATAGTAGTTAGAATATTATTGTTCTGCATTATAGAGATAGATTCACTTTGTGTTTGGTAGATGATTAATGTTACATTCTTTAAGACCCATAATCTAGTGCATCATATTATATGTTGCATTTGTGGTATTGTAATTGAAATATTGAGGAAGGGTCTTAGTTTATGATGTACATTTGAGAGTGAATGTGATGTGAGACCATAGTGTTTAGTGTGTCAAGTGTTTGTGTCGTTTGGGAAAGTTGATTCCAGAGGCTAAGAGGGGTAGTCATGTGTATGACTCTTGTGATTATGTAATTTTGCTAATGGTTGAATATGTATTGGTTATATGTTGACTCCCCTCTGTTTATGGATTCATGTGGTTATGATGATTGTGCAAGATGGATAATGTCTTGCTCAGTGTACCTATTCATCTGGTTATGATAACTATGCAAGATGGGTAATGCCTTGCTCTATGTAATGTAGAATTATGTATATTTTGTGTTGTAAACATATCATGATGAGAAATGTGATAGTTCATGTTTGGGTTTAGTTTTGGACTTTGAGAATCTAGATGTAGTGAAGGGGGAGTGGCTTTCAATGTGGGGTCAGTGCCCAAAGTGGCTTGTCAGGGTAACCCATTGGAAGTTGTTAATCCAGTGATAACTTAATAATAAATTTAGAGGGTTGGGTAGTTTTCACACTAATCAAGATAATTGGATGCCTCACTCATGCATGTAGTGTTCATTCAGGTAAGGATTAGATGAGAAGGCTGTGGTTGGCAAAATCAACTTCCTTGTCCTCACGAAAGGAATGTTGGTTCCGCATGTGTCACCCTATGGGGCCGGGGTCTAGTGAAAAACTGTCAAGGTAACCTTAGATGGGGGTCGGCACCTAGCGAGAGATTGTCAGGGTAACCCATGGATGGAGGCCGACGTCTAGATAGAATCTGTCACGGTAACCCATGCTAGGATCATGCGATGACACTCATCCCTACTGTAGTCTAGCATTCTCTAGTTGTGTTCTCCCCTTTGTTTTGTGAATGCCTCTAGAAGTGATGTTTGAGTTACTTGTGATGCCCTTATTGACTGGTGTTGTTTTGGAGTCATGTGTAGTCCTTGCACCTGTTAGTCTATTATCTTTTTGACTGTTGGAGGAAGTGGTGACTTTGTTGTGAATGTCATATGTACTTGTATGTTGGAGTCATGTTAGCATTTTGTGTAGTGTTCATGTCTTCTTAACTGTTTCATGTTGTGGGACCTTATTGTTAACTCCTAGCAAGGGGGTGGACCTTAAGTTCCCACATGGTCGAGTGGTTGTGCTTATATCTCCATTTGTTTCTCTTGCTATTGTTCATGTGCAAGAAAGATGTATCTCTTATAGCAGATTTCTGATTCTGTTCTAGCTCGAGCAGACAGATGTTCATGTACTGTTGTCTTGATGTATGTACTCCAATGTATTCAAAAAAGTGATATTGTTAACATTGTAATGATGTACTTGTTAGATCTAGGGCACACAACTGAGAGGGGGGGTGAATCAGTTGCACAAAAACTTGCTTCCAATTCAAACACTTAAATCCTCTTTGTTATTTAACAACATATCAATTAATCACTCATGAAAGCATAAAGCATAAACACCAGAGCAGATACACATCAACACATGAGACACCAAGATTTTGACGTGGAAAACCCGGTCAAGCGAAAAACCACGGGGTGATTAACCCAAGGATTATTCTCTGTTAGAAGAATAAGAAAAATGGATGGCACATGCCAATTAGGGCTCACTACCCGAGCACACTGCTCACAAGAGGCACACTGCCTACAAGAGACACATTGTCTACAAAGTAACAAGTATTACAAACTTGAACTGGAGATTGACATCTTTACCATGTCTGGATCAGTTCCATTTAAGCCTGAAAACTCCTGCTCTGCCTTTCGCTCTTCTTCTTCGCTATGCCACACTCATCCACACCAAGACACACTTCAAAATGAATTCACAATCCCTTATTTATACAAGGCATCGACTTAGGAACAATCATCTAAGTCGGCAAATACCTATAAGATCATTCGCAAGACATGTAATACATCCGGTCGGCCTATCTTAGGAAGAACACCAATATCCGTGGTTATTCTTCAAATGCAAACTCAAACTTCAATGTGGACCGCTAATAAGAATTGTACATGATCCAAAGATCACCAAAACCTTTCCTGAGTCATCAAGAACATCCGCACTTTATCAGCTTACTGGAATTCTTCTCTTCTTCATCCGGAACTTCAAGAACACAGTCTGTCATCACTGTCATAATGAAAAAGGTGCTTCCAGACCTCTAAACCATGAACAAATCTAGTTATCACTTCACACAGACTTCTTCAACACTCCCTCCAATCCGCAGAGTGAGATAATGCAATTCTGGAGCTCACCGGACCTTTCTGTGACCCTCTGTCACCTCTGAACACCTACCGGAACCGGTTCTACTTGAGCGACCATAACTTCTTCAGATCTTCATGCGGACCTCTGAAATCTTGACTGGAGCATCTCAAGACTCATATCTACAAACCCTTTAAACCGCATCCTCTGATCCTCAACCTATTGAGGACTTTGGCCTTCTTGTCATCACTGTTCTTCACTGTTCCTGATTGAGACTTATTCTCTCAATATCCTCAGCACACAGCTCATCCAATCCTTCTCATTAATGCAATATGAGTATGTTGACATCAATGACAACACCGGTTATCCTCATACTTGCAACAGTACTCTCATGTAAAGGAAATTGTATATGTACTTGTAATCTTATATGCAGGATCCTAATGTTCTTATCTGATGATATAATTTGGAATTGTATGTGTTTATTCATTTGATGCAATTAGATTTAGAATGAATTATGGTTGTTAGTTAATTCATAATGTTGGTTAGATCTTGTTATTAGTTCGATAGTAATGCAGCCGTGGAACCCTAGAGGATAAATCTTAAACTAAAGGATATGTGTAACTATGATTCACATTATTTGTCATCTCTTTCTTTAAAAAAAAATTGTCCTTTTTGTATAGCATAGTTGTGTTATTCTCTGGGTTCCTTGGCGGGGTGTTACAGATATTCCATACCATATAGTATATGTGGGGATAAATGCAGGAGAAAAACTATTAATACTTGATAGAGTTGTAAGAGACTCACCTTATACCTTTTTAAACAATAGTGATCCAATATGTATAGTCCTCCTTCTTTAGGAGGTAATTTCTCTTAAACATGGAAAATGTTGAAAAAGATTACGAAAGTCAATTTAATCATGTGAGAAGGGTGTCTACCCTAAATTTTACTTGTTATGCTTAATGGGAAACCACTTCCAAAGGATTTTTTATCATAACAATCCTTATAGGGATAAAAATATCTCACTCAACTAGTGTATCAATAAGTATGTTACTTTCAAGTTCATGGTTAATGTGTGACCTCTATCCTTCACTAGGAAAGAGACGATCAACCTTATTCATGAGTTTGGTGAGATCAAATACTCAACCAAACTAAATACCATGTATAAGGTTCTATGTGTCTATTTCAATGCATATCTATCAACAAATTTTGTACTATTTATTCCACTAACTTAAAAAATAAAATTATAGTCTCCAATAATAATTGCTAGACCAAGAACCAACTTGGATAAACCACATAATGTAGTTGGCAGATAGAATTACCTAAAGATTCCATCAGAATAACAATTTTGGTAGACAACTAATTGAGGTATAGGATGAAATATAACTTCTACTTTGCAATAGTATTAGGCTAAATTACACCAACATTTGCAATCATTTGTTAATACATGAAGGCTAATGAATTCATAAACCAAAACAAACAAAGGTTGGAGGGTATATTATAAAGTTGAGAGATTATGAAAATAATGCGCTATCTAAATAGGAACACTTGACAAGTGAATAGAAAATTACTTGGTTTAAAGGGCACAATATTAAAAACCAACATCATGATATGTAGGAATGATAACATTTCAAAATAAAAGGGTGAGAATCCCAGATACCATAACAAAAGTGAGTTGAAAATGATTAGACTTTCCTAAAATTATTGACTTATCATTTAACTCTTGTTAAATTGATATAAATATCATATTCTTTTTATGATATTGACACAGATATTTTAAAATTTGAATGACTCATATAAATATAAGATTAACCCTCATAGTTATAATTGATTAATAAAATTAGAAAATTTATAGTATTTATACTTAAAAATCAAAAAAATTAAAAAGTTTGTTAATACTTATTAATAGACTAATCTAATTATTATCATTTTATTTCGCACCAACTTAATTAGCCGATAGGCTTATAGTGGGAGCTTTTCGCTCCAGGAAATCGTCAGACACCGGAAATGTCAGACGTCGAGAAACTTTTTCGTCGTTCAGTTTCTTCGAACTGCCTCATCTAGCCATTTTGCCTCCTGTTGCTCTTAATTGTAGCCATCACCATAGCCGCTGCCATTCTCTACTCTGTCTTCCAGCCCAGGATACCCAAATACTCTGTTGAAAACATTCAGATTACAAGCTTCTCCCTCAGTTCAGACACTACCGTTTCATCGCAGTTTGCGGTGGGTGTGAAATCAACGAAGATTGATCTGCATAAATTCCATGGAAATCTTGCATGCTCTCATATAGACATATCTCATTCAGGACTGCAGCTAAAGGCTCTCAGTCTCCAAGGCCAGATAGCCCTGCCTGCTGAAGCCATTGCCCAACTGGGCAAAAGCTGTGGAAATTCTTTTAAACTGCTCCAGAATTTATCTTCTCCATGACGAAGACCTGGCAGCCCTTGCAGAAGCCTTTCCCAATCTTGAACAGTTGGATATCTCATATGCTTCTACTCTTAGGCCTCTTCACGATGTAAGTATAACTGATGCAAGAATTGGAGCCATGGTTGAACAGCTTCATAGTCTTAAAATTCTGAATGTTTCAGGAAATTATTTTCTATCTGATGTTTCTATGTCTACCCTGTCATGGGGTTGCAGACATCTGCAAGAACTTATATTGTTTGACTGTCCTCTTATCAGTGATAGAGGCCTAGTAATGATTGCTTCCCAGTGGGCACAACTGACTTCTTTAGCAATCAATGGAGGTAGAATTTCCCAGTCTGCAATAAAATCTTTGGCCAGCTCCACTAGCCTGCAGTGTCTTGATCTTTCTCTGCTAAATATATCAGATGAATTAATGCTAAATCTGGCAGAACTGAAACTCAAAAGGCTGATTTTAGCTCATTGTAAGGGCATGACTTCAGCAAGAATTTTGGGACTCTCTAGATTTTGTCCAAACCTGGTTCACCTAAAGTTGGAGGGTGGACATTGCCTGACAGATGATATAATGGAGGTTATTGTGTAGAGGCTACCTAATCTAACATACATCTGTCTGAATTACTGTTCCCTTCTAACAGATTCAACCTTCTTTTGCCTCCTCAGGAATTGCAGGAATTTAGAGGATTTTGTCCCATCCAATTTCAATGATCTGCCAAATATAGCTGCACAAAGTGCAAATCATGCAAATTTTGAAACCTATATTTCTTGCCTACAAATATGTGCCAACATCAAACAGTTGAACCAAACCCATGCCCAACTCATTATAAATGGATACAAAGACAATAGATTATTAGATGCCAAACTGCTGAACATGTACATACTACACAACAGTCTTGAAAATGCTCGCTTGGTTTTTGACAAAATAGAGAACCCATATATATCCATATGGAATATAATGCTCAGGGCACATGCCAACAATGGCCAATACAAAGAAGTTCTTAATCGTTATTACGTGATGGGAGACATAGGTTTGCAGCCAAACAAATTCACATTCCCCTGTGTTTTCAAAGCATGCGCTGCTTTGTCAGCTCTGCAACAAGGCAGAGAAATTCAGGATGATATTGTGAGAAGTGGGTTTGAAACTGATGTTTTTATGTGCACTGCTCTTGTCATTATGTATGCAAAATGTGGTTGTTTAGAGGATGCCCGCGATGTATTTGACAAAATGTCTGAACGACATGTTTCATGGAATTCCATGATCGCAGGATATGCTCAAAATGAGCAATGCTGTGAAGCCTTGGAGATTTTTAGTGAAATGCAGTTGGCAGGTGGAGTGGCTGATCCTTTTACAGTGGCTACCATTCTCTCAGTAGTTGCTCAGTTGAAAGCTCTGGAACGAACCAAGGAAATCCATGCCTTTGTACTTAGAAGAGGATTTGAATTGGATATATTTGTAGGGACTGCTCTAGTAGATGCATATGGAAAATGTGGGAATGTTGAGATTGCACACTCGGTGTTTGACAAAATGCCTCAGCGAAATCTCATATTGTGGAATGCTATGATTGTAGGGTATGCCCAGAATGGAAAACTTTGCGAAGTCTTAGAGCTCTTTAGAAAATTGGAGACTTGCAATATGAAACCTAATTTGGCTACCATTTCAACTCTACTCTTGGCTTCTTCCCATGTAGTTGATCTCAAATCAAGCAGAGAAATCCATTCTTATATAATAAAGAGAGGATTTGAATCAAATGTTTATTTGGGAAGTGCCCTTATAAGTATGTACTCAAAATGTAGTTGTGTGGAGGATGCATACAAAGTGTTTGAATGAATAATTTCTTTTGCAAACAAAGCAAGGGATATGAGATCTAGCTTTACACTTGCCAGTGGCATTTGTTTAAGGGTTTCATTCATGTACAACAATAGATTCTCCTATAATATCATCCTAATAAAATGGGTTTCTTATATTTCTATTATTGACTCGTAGTTAGGGCATTCAAATTTGAAGTAATTGCTAATCTATGCATTTGTTGGTCAGGGAATGTGATTTTGGTCGTAGCCTTCATACATCTCTTGGCCAACACAAATAGTGGAAGGATTATAGCAGCTTTTGAGGTTATGCTGCTTTCTTCGCTGAAACACATCTAGAGGGTACAGATGTACAAGTCAATCTTTTTATTTAAAAAATATATATTTTTAGTAGTGCACTATGTAAAGGTTTTCTTCTTGTGATGCATGCAAATAAAATATTTCAAGGCAGCCAAAAAGGATGTCATTCTGATGAGAACTAGGTGTCAAATTTCAAACATTGCCATCTTTTTGAATTAAGAATTTTAGTATTAAATATGGTGTGCTTGCCACTGGCAAGGGACAGAAAGCAAGCCATTTCAGTTGTTTTTCTATCAATCTGCAAATGGCTATTTACTCATAATGCATGGCTCGAGTTGTTGACAACCAAAATGAGAATCATTGATTCTCAGCTCTTTGATAATATAAGGCTTCTAGCCATTTTTTAATAGCAAAGCATTAAAATAACTACAAAATGCAATCTATATTAATTTGGGCTTCAGGTAATGGATCAACAATTGCACTTTAGGTAATGGATAAACAACTACATTTTGATGTATTAGAAATCTTTTACATATTTATTTGCATACTGAAAATTCAAAATGTTTTGAAGTTCTGAATTCCATAAATGTTCAAAGACAATGGAATCATTACTAGGGTTCCTCATAGAACCACTTGTGTTCTTTGTTTCCCTTAGGATTTGATTACTGTGTATAGTTATCTGTTGCATGCATGTAGAATTCTTACTTAAGCCTGGAAAATTTTTAGATGCCTCAAAGACAAGTGTTGCTTAAGAAGCAATGCAGGATGTTGTTCGCAAAACCAGTAAAGCCATGACAGAATAGGAAGCCAAACAAATTTTAGGTGTCAATGAACACACTTCATGGGAAGAAATTTTGCAGGTTAGTTGGAAAGTTCTATTCACATGATAATTAAATTTTAACAAAGTATGATTGAGCAGATGTGCTTATGTCCTAAAAATGCATTTTTCTATGTTACTTGAATTTGATAGCTAACTCTTGTTGCTTTAATATATTGATGGGCATTCAATACTTCAAATGCAGTAGTGCTTTTGTCTAATAAACAAATTATGACCTAAACATTTCAGTTTGGTTTTTTAGGCACCTTTAAATTTGTAAATTTCATCTGTCTAACGCTATCGTCTACTATGTTGCACACAAATTCAATGCAACTGCTAGTTTTATACTATGTAAGAAATGGGAGACGAAATTTCACTAATAAAAGGTTTAAGGGATACATTATATGGTGCCTTTTCGAATATTTATCCTTCATGTCTTTATATAAATGTAGGACCATTTGTAAGAAGGAATCGTGGCAGTACAACATATGGAAAAGTAAGTTTGTATGTTATGACACTACTTGCATACAAAAAAAAGTGGTTTGTATGTTATGCAATGTTTTAGTAGCATTCATAAATCTTAGGATCCTCTAATCGACTAGGATAATTTACTTTTGTATGTTGGTTTGTATGTTATTACAATTTACAAACCATTCTAAATTCGATATTCTATTACTTTGGTGAGGATAATTTAATTCATTTGTGTATCGACTAGGATTGTGTTTTATGTCTTTTTCATAGACAAGATTATGTGTCGTGTTCTTTCGAAGAATTGTATGGTGAATGGTCATTTATGTTTGAGATGACAAATTAATAAGAAAAAAAATTAATGACAAGAAGAACATAGAATGAGATGTAGAATGAGGAGTAAGAAATGATTAGATAATATATAGGAAAATACCATTTGTAAAATATATTTAGAGTGATAAATAGAAAAAAATTGAATATGTCTAGAGTTGTTTGGATTTCCATAAATTGGCTATGTGTCTTGATATAACTGAGGGAAAAAAACATGTAATCTCGTAATGACAAGTCAACTAAATCAAATATTTTGATATTTATGGGAAGGAGCAAAATAAAACTAGAGAGTTGAGGAGATTGGAAGGTATTTTTGATTGATTTTTTTTTAAAGAATAAAACATGAATTTGAAGATTAGAATGTATCTTGAATATTTTCAATGTATTGATGACCATTTGAAATTATATGGAAACACACTCATTTCACATGAGAAGAGGATGAAAAAGGTCATGACTTATGACTATTTCCCTCACATTAAAAGATACTCTTTTGACTTTTACAAAGAACATTGATCTATTAAAAGAAGCACACTTGCTATAGAATTGGCACTAAAAGGTTTTGCAATAATATAATTTTGTTGTAATGGAATAATTTTGAATTAATTAGATTATGAAACATAATAGTAAAAATCAAACATCACACATCACCTAAGAATCAAATAGTTGGCAATCACAATCCTATGCTATATGAATGAGTTAGGAAAAAAGATTAGTATGAAAAACTCTCTTAGATATCACCTGTAAAAAAAGATTAGATTTCCTAACTTGGATTTTGATGAATTGATTTTAAAGTAATAGAAAAGGCAAACCAGATGTCTTGCATAGGTGTTGATTGAACAAAAGGAGGTTTCCCATCAAGTTCTACATGTCTTCTAGTATAACCTGTAAAAATGATTAGTATAGCCTAACCTACTCTAATACCTTGTTAGAAATTAGGATCTTAGGATACTAATCATTATGAACAAGATATAAAATAAATATAAATCAGAATTATACAAGCATAGATATAAAATATTACACAAGATATACATGGGGAAAACCCTTTCAGATAAAAAACCCCATAAAGCATCATTTTATTAAAACACTTACAAAATATAGTCTATTAAAGAATAGACTGAACCTGGCGACATACTCCTCTACATACTTCCACATGACCAATAATACCTAATGTGCATAGTGATATAATTCACTATAAAACTCCAAATTCACACCCTCTCAAATGAGAGAGAACCTTCTTATATAAAGGAGAAGGGGTGGCATAATACCTAAAGGGTATTAGTCACACCCATTCAAAGCAACCATTTGTAAATAATTAATAATCAAATAGTTATTATATTATTAATTATTAAATGGTATATGCTTTATAACATAAGGTTTTATAACCTTATGTTAGAACATTATATAAATGTTATAAGGGTATGGCCCCTAATAAGATTATGTTCTAACAGTTTTTCCCTCTTAAGGTTTAGCTCCCGGGTCCTTTAGAATGCATTTAGGTCATCTTGCATGATTATGGTGACTCCCGATGAGAAAACCCTGAGGTTTCATGGCAAATGGGACTTAGGGGGTGCATTTATGATAAATCCTGTCTGAAATAGGGAGGGATGACTTGGGTGTCCATGCCCTAGTCCTGCCCTATTTTAGGTCAGGACCTATTTTTTGGTGTCAGTTTATGACTGTTATTTAGGTCCTATGCTGACATCCTAAGTTTGAATTATGAACTTTTTAGCGGGAATGTTTGTAGTTGCATATATAAGCATGAGTAGTGATTCATTTGTAAACTAGAAGATGATTGTGAACTTTTGGCATACTTGTGATTTCAAGATATTCATTGTTGCAAGAGCAAAGTTTTGTTATTGTGTTTGTGATTGCAGATTTGGCTTCATCTTCTCATGTGATTGAAGAGCCTTCATTTATGTGACATCTACACTACAAGGTGATATCAATTGTGTTTTCTATCATTTATCATTTTGGATTTTGCCTCTATCCCGTAGGGATACGCAATCTTTATCTGACAACGGTGTTTGAAAGACTTGAATGTCTCTCTGAGGCTTGACTGAGGCAAGCCTCTAAACACCACAACCCCCAACCCACTTTTCTGTGATTGCAGGTTACAGGTTTCGGAAGAGAAAGAAGTGGAGTTGTAGGAGAGTAGTACAGACTGTCAGAATTGCAAATCTAAGAAGAAAATAGGGACCTGGACTTGGGCACCCGCTCATTAGTCCTCTAGATCCCGCAACAGTGAAATCTCTGGAACAAGAGAACTATGTTGCAAATAACATTCCCAGATCCTGACAAAAACTAAGGCACTGGACTAGGGCACCTGCTCATTAGTCCCTGACTTTTCTGCACATCAAACTTCAAAATTTGGTATGTATTTGGTTGTCATTTGATATCTCTATGTGCGATCATTTTTCGTAATTTGTTTGTTTGTTTACGATTTCATGAAATTAGGGTTTTGAGCATAATTGGACTTAATTGAACAACAAATTCACAGAATTCCAATATTCCCCTATGTTCCAAGTGACAGGAGATCTATAGTAGAGTTCTCTACTCGGTTGAATGTCCTTGAATGTTTAGTGGTGAAAGGAGGATCGACACAAACCCTTAAAAACATCATTTGGACATCTTTCCCTCTTTTTCACACTAAACATTTTGGTGAACCTATGTTTTTAATGAATTTTGCACCTTTCTGAGTGTTGTACTTCAAATTTACAATGCTTTTGAAAAATTACAAAAAAATTAAAATTTTTGAAAAAAAAATTGGCATTTTTAGCTTGCATTTTAAAATAATTTGAATTGGTTGGCATTTAATTTCAATAAATTTCTATCATTATCATCAGATCTGATTTAAAATATAGAATTTTTTTATTCACCATTCATTTATATTGCATTTTCATGCTTAAATTGATAAAAATTGCTTGAAATTGTGCATTTTTCCATATAACCTAGTTTTGTATTAGCTAGGGTTTGTAGCCAAAATCTTGTTTCAGATTTTACTACCATTTTAAAACACTCATTAAGACTTATTTCTAATTGTAATGTTGCATTATAGTGGTTTTCTTGCAAAATTTCATGTCTAGGGTTTGAAAACCTTGCATTTTCACTAGATTTTGGCCTTATTGTCTCTCTAGAATTGCATCATAGGCGTGTTGTGAAGGATTTTTCTGCACTAATTAGCTATTATCAGGGTTATAATCTTTTTCCCCTCCTAACATTCTTTACAACACCCTTTTTATTATGCCTTGGCATTGAAAATTTGTGAAAAATTACATATTTTGGCTATATTTTCACTAGGGTTTGACTTAGATTGGCACTATAAGTGTGTTGTGACTAATTTTATGACATTAGGTGACTGATATTACTGTTATATCTGATGGACCTCGTCAAATTCTTTACAACACCCTTTTTATTAGGTCTTTGCATTGAAAATTTGTGAAAAATTGCATGTTTTAGTGTATTTTCACTAGATTTTGACTTGTCATCACTCTAGGTTTGCATCAACAACGTGTTGTGAAGGATACCATTACTTTATTAGACTGATATCAGACATATTACTTGCTTCCCTTCATCTATTTCCTTACAACACCTATTCTTTCACTTATTTGCATTGAAAAAAGTTGAAAAATCAAGCATTTTAGGTCATTTTCACACATAGCTTTGCACTTGTCCCTTGCATAACTTTTGAAAAGCTTTTAAAATCTATTTTCAAATTGATTTGAAAACTTATACTCATGGCTTCTAACCACAACAATAACAATAGGTTCCCTCCTAGGCCTTACATGAAAAGAAAGGTCCCTGAACCCGAAATTGTGTTTACACCTCATGAAAGAACAATTGGAGACATTGAAGGTCCTCTTTATATCACTATGAAGATAATGGGAAATCCTATGGATGGAAGCCTTCTTGATCCTAATTGCATGACTAATGTGGCAACAGAAGAATTCCTTTATTCACATGGATTGATACAAGGCTTTTATGACCCTTTGGACATCATGATTAAAACACATAAGGGAACCTTTATAAACACTTCTGGGAAGATATCTTTATTGGTTACTGTATTTGAGAAATCCGCAGAACAATTGTTTGATGTTGTCCCTGTTTCTGACCTCTTTCGCATAAAATTAGAACACCCATGGTTAAAGGCTATGAAAGTTGTCCCTTCAACAATTCATAACTGTGTTAAATTTCCTTTGAATGGACAAGTGCATACTATTCCTCACAATAGGTATAAACATTTGGTTACAAGACAACACTTTACCCTTGATTACTTTTGGGAACGATCTAACGTGGAACCAGAGCCATAGACAGACTTTAACTTCTTGAGATATAGAAACTACAAAACACAATTATTACATCAAGTCACCGGTCCTTCTACTCAAGAAATAACAAGAGACAAACAACCCGCATTTGAAGAGAATCTTAGACCAAAAGGAAAAGGACCCTATGTTGAGGTTCCTCCCCCACCATCCTTACAAGGGTCAAGAGGTATTCGTTGAGAGAAAAACATCCCACCTAGACAAATGAGATTTGATCATGGTGCTTCCTTCTATAAAACATAAAAACCTATAGAAGAACAAGACACTATTTTAAAAGAGATAAGTGGTAAAACAAGAAGAAATAGACAAGCAAGAGAAAGGAGGAGGAGACAAAAAGCTTTTTCCCAATGAAACACACCTCAACAAAAAAACATCTCACCTAACATTGAATCAAACCAAGAAGATCTTAAGAATGGACAACTTAAAGACAAGAATAAGAGTTGGGTTATGGTACCTGTTGTCTCTCAAATTTGCACCCTTGCTGAGTTGTAAAACTTGGCAATCTGGAGAAACATGGGATCTTTCCAGGTCTGTGGGTCACCTATGATGGAAAGAACCTCCGGAGAAGGCTGGCTTCCTATTGATACTCCACCTATACTACTTGTACTAAAGTCTTTGCAGAGAAAAGGGTAAGAAGGATTGCATTAAAATGAAACCTACTGTCTAAGGTGATGCACCAAAAGATCATCTGAGACTACACAGAACTAACACACTACAGAACTAGTAATAATAAGGCTCCCTTACACAACCCAACAAATCATAATCCTTGCATCATTACTTTGTAAGGAGGCTAAATAACAATAGTTCTGCAAAGGAGAAAGAGGTTTTCTCACTACTCAAAACTGATTGTTATTCCTTGCACATCTCACAACCTGCAAAAATATGTATCCCTGCATAAAGGCACCAACATGAAATACAGCTCCAAGGACAAAGAACATCACAAAGATCTGCACTAACACTAAGGACACACAATATCAGAAGAAATGGCAAGGTATAAACTGCTTATTACTGCTAAAAAGGTGTTACAATGTTGTATATCTCTAAAAATGGGTTATAAGACTGTTCACTTTTGCAAAAGAACTCAAAAAATTACAATATACAGAGTAGTGAATAGCAAGAACTGGTGAATAATGAACAAGGAAGAAGACTATATACTTCCCAAATAGTTGTTAACAAGATAAGCATGAGCCACCTCCATTTTCGTGTATCTCAAAAATATCTGCTAAAAGTCCTCCAAAAATGGTCTTCAAAGCAGAAATAGTCAAGGCATGCCATCAACTATCATAAAGGCACCTGAAAATGTCTTTGAATGCCTTTAAACAATCTCTAAGGCCACTGAAAATAAGTCAAACTGTGCAATAACTCCCCTACAGCATCATAAATATTTGGATATTTTCATAATAAATGACATAAGTACACAATTTCTGCATTCATTTAACATTGACTAAGTGATTTATAATTTCATCACCTTAGTTAATGTTTTACATTCCAAATTCATTACAAACCTATGTAGAAAATAATGACATTTATGACATAACATTTAATTCCCTGATTTTGCATGATTTAGGGTCAATTAAATGTCGTGAAAGGACGACAAAGTAATCGACAAGACTTACTTTGTCGTTTGTGGTAAACTGCCCAATATTGCCTCTTTGCATTTTAATTACAAACGATAAAGTAATTCAAATTCATTACTTTATCATCTTTTTACAACATCTAATCTGTTCCTAAACTATGCAAAAAACGTCATAAAAAATGTCCTCATAGCTCCTAGGCAAAAAAGACATGACTCACATACACTTGCACCATATCTCGCATCTCATGGCTATGTCAAAAAACACCTTATAACCCCTAGCCATTCCTATGTTCACACATTTCTATCATCATGATGTGAGGTCCTAAGCAATATATTATAAGGTGCCCCTTATGACTCCCTATACATATGTTTCAAATAAACAACATACCCACCTTGTAACTCCATACAATTCATGCATTTCACAATATACAACATCATGTCTCACATGCATTGTTTCACCCACCTTGTAACTCCAACACCATATGCCTTGGTGAAATATACCCTCTCGACCCATATGCCATCATAATGTTTTCTTGGCTCGACTTGGAAAGAAATAAAAGGCAGAAAAATTATACTCATGGCCCCATGCACAATAATCACTAGGCTTAAATACTTTTGAAGTCTTCACCACAACACAATAGATAGAAATGATGTTTTGCAAATCAAAAGTCAAAAAAGACATAAATGGAAATAGGTCTTAATCGACTAAAAGGAAGGAAAACCTAAAAAACCTTCATTTTGCATTCTATTCTCTTTTGCGGCCCAAGCTCGACCGCCACCACAGGAAGGGTTTGAAGGCAAAAAATGCATTGTTTCTGTCGATTTTGAGTGTTTTCCTGTCAATTTTCAGAGGAAAACATGAGGTAAGTTGGCTCCTTTGAGGTTTTGGCTCTTTTGAAGTCGATTCTGGGCCTCCATGGTCACATTTTTGACTGGTTTTGATGTATCTTTTTGTTGTTTCTCTGTGGCCGACCATCTTCGTTGCACTTGCTGCATTCTTGGCTGTCTTTGAGATGTGATTTGACTGGCTTGTTGAGAAAGAAACTACATTTCTAAACCAAGCAAAGGTAGAAAGAACAGAGGTAATTCGTTCTACTATCAATCTTCCCTTATTTTCTAAATTTTTTATGCATCTTGCTGCCTGGGGCCGCGATTCTGAGGGGTTTTGTGAGCATTTGTGTGAAATAATTTCAAAGGGTTTCATTTTTCCTTTGTATCTACATTCCTTTGGCTCCAAACGAGCCCCAGTCTTGACAAAAAACTTGAAAAAATGACATATATGTCTTGTTGCAACTCAAAATCTATATTTTCTGGGTGGCTGTAGCATGATCTTGAAACTTGGAAAAAACTATATTTCTATTAGAGGCAATGATTTGAGCATTTCTAGGTATTTTTGTTTTGCAATGAGTCGAAAATCATCATTTTTTCCTCTACACAACATCCATGCAATTTAACAAGGTTCCTATGTTGCATGGAAGATATAAATCTATTTATTTCCATGATAAAATATGAACAAAAATGAGATGTCAACTGTATTTGCTCTGTATTTTACTTTGGCAGTGTTTGATCTTATCTTTTGGACCGCTCTTCTCATTTTATGACAGTCCAAGATGTCTTTGTGCTTCTAGATCATGATCTCAAACCATTATTGTAGGCTTCTGTGTACCTAGCAAACCTCTGTTCATCATGATGTCTCTGCTGTTCCATAGTTGTTCCTCCTTCTGTAGACTATCTTTATCATGCTATATATGACATGCTTTTGTTATTTTGTCTAACACAGTCAAAATGACTGTCCAACACAGTCCCATGACTGTTCCCCTCTGTAGTTGAACTGCACCTTACTGTAGGTCTTGCTCTGACTGTTCTTATTGACTGTGACTGTCATTTGCCCATGTTTCCTCTTTGATTTGGTTATCTTACAGTAAGCCAAAGAAACACAATTATTACATCATCTGGGAATCAAAGATGCAAGAAATTCTTCTTCCTAAGAATCAAAGAATTGGTCAACTTTAGAACTCTAAATTGTTATGGCTATCTGTCTAGGCACTAGGCAGTCTCAAATATTTTATTTGCTTCAGCAGGGAGATGGTCTTCATTTTGCTCATTTTCTAATTGATAGTTTATGCCCAGCTTAATGTGAACCATTATAATACAACTTCTTTTGGATAACAGACGCAGTGACAAGTAAGAATGCATGTCATTTTTTATCCAAGCATAACAACTGAGGATACAAAATCACGCCTCTCTAAGGCCTTCAAATGTAATGAATTTCAGTCACCATCTTGTGTCAATTTGGAGGTTGAATTAACTGTACAAGAAATTGCTCCCCTAATATCTTCTTGTAGTCTCAAGATACACTGATTCAACAGAATCTTTGTTAGCCATAAACCCCAAGCAGGCTTTCAAATTAAGCAGCTGGCTGTGTAACTCCCTCAGATATTAACCTAACTTCATATAAATTTTCTCCACCTTCTCCAACTTGTGCGATGATACCAGGCCCAAAAAAGGATGCAAATTTGGTCTGTCTTTGCTCGAAATCTGTCAGCATCAGAGTAGGAAGTGCAAGTCACTGGCTTGAGTTCTACATACTTTAGAGCCATGCCTATAATTGCCAATGGGAATCCATACGTCAGCATTAGTGCAGACCACCCAGATCCTTGGAAAAAATGTTGAAGTAAGCTCCAAAGCTGTATGAAAGTAACGAAGTGCCTGCTACTAATCTAACAACACCAAAAGATATCTTGTTTATTTCTACACAGTTGTTCCATAAATTTTCCGTGCACTCTTAAGTATATGAGTTGGTAGGCCAAGCCTTTCTGCAATACCAATTGCATTTGATCGTCTTGGAATGCCCCAAAGAAGCTTTTATGTTGGTCTCAAATTTTCTTCATCATACTCCACACACGTATTCTCAAACCTATCATTGCTAATGTTGCTGTGTTGGATTTCTAAAAAAATCTACTCCAATCTTTGATGAACTTTTAGAGTCACTGTCATCATGGTCTGTCTCTGATGTGAATGTATGAAAATGCATGGTTCGAAACAGCCCTCGATCTATTGAGGTGTGGTTTAAAACTAGAGAGTCTTCCTGGCTATATCCATAATGAACATTGACTACAACAACGGGACTTTTACCATTATAGAGCTCCGGCTTCTTGAGACAATCAAAAGACATAGTCTTAAACAAAGTTTTCTAAGGATAAAACAATTGGTGTGAAGAGGTATCACATCTTGTACGGGAATTTGTTGTATAGTATCCTATTGTTGTAGATGATTTAGGCCTGCTCTTCTAACATTGATTGTCTTTATCTTATTTTACTTTTTTTTGTTCACATTTGGCTGCCCCTTCTTCACTAATTTCTGAGACAGTCCTCTTTTGCAAAACCTGTCCACCTTAGACAATCACTTGGGATTGTTTCATTAAACATTATGACAGTCATTTGGGACTGTATCTTTCTTTATAGATTTATGTCTTGAGGATCTATGCCTGCTATCTCATTTCAAACCCAGAAGATCTAGGACTGATTCCTACCTCAAAAACCTATCAAACCTATTCACTCCTATTCTACCTTCTTAGTGCTTAAATAGTGCTTGGAAACCAATGTTTATGCAAGCTCTTATATGAAAGATTGTAGGCCTCTTGTGAAGGACTACAGGCCTTTTCACAGGCTGGTATGAACATATAAAACCCACAAAAAATAGGATAATGACAACCTTGTATGATGTTCCTTTTATATGCTATGACAACACTTATTGATGTTCATCTCTTCATTTAATTGGGCAACGTGATTGTTGATGTGTGGTCGTTACTCCATCCTTTATTTTCCTTCATGACTGTCTTTATCATGGCTGCCCCTGTGATTGCCTTCCTGCTGACTGTTATTGCTCTTGACAGCTATGGTCTACCTTCTGAATATGCGGACTGTGTTCTTGCATTTGTATATTGCATCTGAAATGTTCTGTAAGGTCTATGAGCTGGGCTCAACCCTTGTGGGAGCCACATTTCCCTCCACTCATAATTTAACCTGATGAATCAAACAGAAACATAATTACACCTGTATCTGCACATGAAGCAAACATGTTAAGAAAAACAAGGACTTGTAGTCAATATTCTTGATTTGTCTTCTCAAAGGTCTCTGTGACACTAACTGGTTTACTGCATCTGAAAAACAAATTGTATATTTATAGATGTATATCATATGATGTATGATGCCTCGTCATTGCTCTAACATCAGTTTTCCAAAATTTTATGCAGATAACTAGGGGGGAGCAAGGAGATAGCAGCTGGATGCGGGACACGCAGACAATACAGGATGACACAAGACACGGCAACAAGATGAAGGCTCGTCATGCAGGCAATGACGAGTCACCCTATCTCATATGCATATTTGTCTTTTAGTTCCTTTATAAATGTATAGTTAGTCTTTTTCATTTGCAATGAAATAGTTAGTCTCACGGCTTGTGTGAGACCTTATACACTTATTTTTTCAATACAAATTGCTGATCCTTTAAAAGATTTGTACAATCTCTTAAGTTTGAAATGCATCTAAATGCAACAATATAATGTAAACTTAATTTGTACCAAATATGTACATGGATATAATGCAACAGAAATAAGAATGTACCTTTCTCTCCTTCAAAAACTATAAAGCTCTACCTGATTGAGCTAGTAGTGAAATTTAGGTAACAGTACCTTATGTCCCACTTTCCTCCAACATTCAGGAGTGGGAAGATGATGATTTGCTTGATGACAACCCTTAGTTTGGTTGTCCCCACAAGTGGGTATTGCCAACCCGTTACCTCTCATGTTGTGTTTCCCCTGTGATGTGTTATGTGTTGTTTTGGCCTCTTGGGATGACCCTTGATTCTCTTGTAAGGTCAAGGATACTGGGAGACCGCCTCTGTTGTGACCTTCTTCTATTTGTAACATCATTCTTCTATATTGCTTCTCCTCTATTTTCATTGTTGTATGTTGTATCTTAAGGACATAGCGTTGCAGTTGGTGACTTTGGGGCACCCTCCTACGTGATTGTCCTTAAGGCACTTGTTTATCCTCTCTCGATTTATTGTTTACCTTCCTTTAGTGGTTCTATCTAGTGGGCGGATGATGAAACACTTATTATACTGATACGGACCTAGTGTCCCTGCAATGAGATATCAAAAAAGGGACCAAGTCCATACATGAAGACGGGATTGGAATATATATTATCCAACGCTTGGCTAGTAGAATCACTTCGTGTGATCTTGATGTTGTCTTATCGCACTTACAAACCATAACAATACTACTACTCCATGCACTTTGTTTAGCTTTGAATCTTGCCTTGGTTACACTCAGTTTTGAGATTTCTGCAGTATAGTCCCATGGTTATACTCGATCTCTGAATCCGTAGTATAACCTCGGCTCTCTATGTGAATGATTACATGCATTGTTGTTTATCATGATTATATGGATGCTAACACCATTTCTTGCAGGGAATTATGTGTTTGTGGGAACATTTGGCAATCATAAAGTACATGTCAGCTTCGGGGGGCATGGGCTTTGCAAGAGCTCGTGTTCCCTTGTGTGTTTTCTTCCTACCTTAACGTGCTTGATATCGATAAACGATATCAACCACCTTAAGGTGGGGGCATATATAAGGTAAGCTATTTGATTTAGATGCTAGCAAAGTGTGTTTGTAAAACTTGAATCTATTGCAATCATTTAAGCCCTCTATGGAGGTGAGATATCGCATATATCCTTTTTATCTTAAGCCCTCTGCAAAGGCAGGGATGGTGTATTTCTCGAGGAGAGTGAACATCCTGTCATTTTCTAAAAGTCCTTTGTAGAGGCAGGGAGCAGATCTGAGACTATCCTAACCCTTAAGTGTGTCTTCGACAATTGTTGTGGTGAAGCCCAATCGTCGGTGTGTGCCTGTAATGTGCCTGAGATGGTTATGGACCTAGAAATAGGTACACTCCATCGCTTGTCTATTGTGTTTTCTCTGTGTCTTCCATGTCTGTGTATGGCGTGTTTGTTCCCAAGCATAGTTTAAAGACTAGTGGCAATGAGTCCCTCCTATGCTTTGGGATTTGTATGGTGTGCTTGATTTGTATGGCGTGTTTGTTCTCAAGTGCAGTCTTAAAGATTGGTGGCGATGAGTCCCTCCTGCACTCTGAGATTTGTTTTACGTGTCTGTTGCCCCATATGCAGTTTAAAGACCGGTGGCGATGAGTCCCTCCTACATTTTGGGTTGTGTGTTTACTTTCCTTGTACTTGCATTCTGCATTTCATATATATGAGAAAAAGAAAAAAGAAAATAATCACTACGTTCACTGCATTTACTATATTCGATGTGTTTTGCGTGTCTTCAATGTTGCCTTCTCTGTGTTTTGCGTGACTGTAACTGTCTTCTCCATGTTTTGCATGCCCGTTACTATCTTCATTGTGATTAGCGTGTCTTCTCCGTTCTTGGCGTGTTTACTGTGCTTGTTGACCGTACTTTAATGCATGTATTGGCCTTGCGTTTATACATACATTAAAGTGGGGGCTAAATGTTATGTCAAAAAATGTACCCTTGGGGGCTTTTCCCTCTTAAGGTTTAGCTCTCGAGTCCTTTAGAATGCATTTAGGTCATCTTGCATGATTATGGTGACTCTTGATGAGAAAACCTTGAGGTTTCATGGCAAATGGGACTTAGGGGGTGCATTTATGATAAATCATGCATGAAATAGGGGGGAGGACTTGGGCGCTCGTGCCCTAGTCCTACACTATTTTAGGTCAGGACCTATTTTTGGGTGTCAGTTTACGACCATTATTTAGGTCATATGCTGACATCCTAAGCTTGAATTACGAAATTCTTAGCGGGAATGTTTGTAGTTACATATATAAGCATGATTAGTGATTCATTTGTAAACTAGAAGATGATTGTGAACTTTTGGCATACTTGTGATTTCAAGATATTCATTGTTGCAAGAGCAGAGCTTTGTTATTGTGTTTGTGATTGCAAATTTGGGTTCATCTTCTCATGTGATTGAAGAGCCTTCATTTATGTGAGATCTACACTACAAGGTGATATCAATTATGTTTTCTATCATTTATCATTTTGGATTTTGCATCTATCCCGCAGGGATACACAATCTTTATCTAACAATGGTGTTCAAAAGACTTGAATGTCTCTCTGAGGCTTGATTGAGGCAAGCCTCTAAACACCATAACCCCCAACCCACTTTTCTATGATTGCAGGTTATAGGTTTCAGAAGAGAAAGAAGTGGAGTTGCAGAAGAGTAGTACAGACTGTCAAAATTGTAGATCTGAGAAGAAAATAGGGACCTGGACTCAAGCGCTCGCTCATTAGTTCTCCAGATCCCACAATAGTGAAATCTCCAGAACAACAGAACTATGTTGCAAATAATATTCCCAGATCCCGACAAAAACTAAGGCACTGGACTAAGGCACCCGCTCATTAGTCCCTGACTTTTCCGCACACCGAACTTCAAAATCTGGTATGTATTTGGTTGTCATTTGATATCTTTGTGTGCCATCATTTTCCATAATTTATCCATTTGTTTACGATTTCATGAAATCAGGGTTTTGAGCATAATTGGACTTCATTGAATAACAAATTCACACAATTCCAATCTTCCCCTATGTTCCAAGTGATAGGAGATTTGTAGTAGAGTTCTCTACTCAGTTGAATGTCCTTAAATGTTTAGTGGTGAAAGGAGGATCGACACAAACCCTTAAAAACATCATTTGGACATCTTTCCCCCTTTTTCACACTAAACAACAGGTAATAAGAGAACAAAATAATGCCTTGATAGCTCCTTTCACAAAAGATGAAATTAAATTTACCTTTTTTAAAATGTAACTTGATAAGACCCAACGACCTAATGGGTCTCCAATGACCTTCTTCTAGAAATGTTGGGATTTTGTTGGGTTAGATGTGAAGACTATTGTTGAGGAATCAAGGCATTTGAGGAAAATTTTAAGGATCTCAATTGCACTCTTATCACCCTTATTCCCAAATCAACTTTTCCTTCATATTTTTTGAAGTTTCATCCCATTTATCTTTGCAACACTAACTACAAATCATTTCAAAAGCCATGGAAATTTGGCTAAGGATGCTTCTACCTTCTATCATTTTGGTGAAACAAGGGAGATTTCGCCCAAATAGAGCTATTATAGAAGTAATTTTTATAACTCGTGAATTCATACACTTAGTCCTTACAACCAACTAGACAAAAAAATGATGATGCAATTGGATATAAAACAAAACTTATGACAAAGTAAAATAGAGATTCCTTTTGAAGATCTTTGAGCATTTTGGGTTTGGGTTTTGCTATTGTGAGAAGAGTAGATTTTTAGTTGTATCTCTATCCCTAAATTCTCTATTATTATTAATGGAAGTTGTACCATTTTGTTTGAACCCACTAGGGGTTGAAGATAGGGATAACCCTTGTCACCTTTTCTCTTCATTATTTTGGCAAAAGTGCTTGTGAGATCTATAAAAGAGGCATATAGAATCCATAGGTGGAAGGGCATTCATGTCTCAAATAACTTGGAGGTGGTCACTCACTAGCAATTTGTAGATGACACTATCCTTTTTAGAAAAGAAAAATTTGAAGCATCCACTATTAGGAATATTCTCTTGGCTTACTCTACTACCTCTAGCTAGGTAATCGATGAAGCCAAATTTGAAAAAAAAAATTAATATTTCTCCTCTTTTACAGAGTAGTATTATAAATTTGCTTGTCTTCAAAATTGGCTCCCTACCTAGAAAATACCTTGGAGTTCCTTTATTTGGTGGTGTTGGGAGAGGTTTGATGTGGAACTCTGTACTAGACTCTTTCAAATCTAGGTTGAATACTTGGAAAGGCAAGTGGCTATCCCTAGCTAGAAGATGAACTTTGTTGAAAGTTGTGCTTGTGGCTCTTCCTACTTTTTATGTTTGCTTTAAAAACTCATGTACATGCGATCAAAGTGATTGAAAGTAAGTTATGAAGAAATTACTTGGGAAAGATCCTAAAGATAAAAAGAAGCATCCATTAGTGGCACAAATCTAAGAAATATTGAGAAATGAAATAGAGCCCTTGGAGTGAAGTTGGTATGGGAATTGTACTCTAATCTATATGTAAAGTGATGCTAAATCCTCTAGAAGAAATATCTTGAAACTGATGATGTGTCCTAAATTATTTTATAGCCGACTCGCCTAAGGGTTTTCATCTATGAAATATTTTGATACACAACAAATCAATTGTCACCAACCATCTCACTTGGGAGATCAAAAATGGGAAGAATGCATTATTTTGGGAGGACTTTAGGAATGGTTTTTTTCCCTCTTGCTACTTTGGATGGTCTCAAAGAAGCTTGTGAAGTCTTAAAACTATTTTGGGGAGAAAAGGTATGTGATTAATTTAAAGTCAAAGATGAGAATGGGTTCAACTCCTACGTGTGGAAAGATTTCTTTTATTTCCCTTTCCCAATAGAATAGAAATAGACCCTTCAAGTAGAATCAAGGGGTAGAAACATCATCTTTGGAGCAATGGATGGTATAATTAGATGAGTCAACTCTAAATTTGATTCATATTTTAAAAACTTGGATATTTGGTAGCTAAAGATTCTCATGTGATGAACAATTGGCCAGTCATGCTTTGTTGGCATAAAGTTTGCCTATCCAAAGTTGGGACCTTTGCTTGGACTACCATTAGAAGGAGAATCTTAATAGGGAATATTTGAAGAAAATAGGTTTTATTTCCCTGAAAAGATGTTTTATCTATTTGCAAGATAAAGAGACAATGGACCATATCTTGAATCACTACACATGTTTCCTAGAAACATTTGTTGTGGCTTTGTTCTTGTCTAAATTAATTAAGGGCACTTCCTAAGAGTCTACTCTTGAGTTGTTTAATAGTTGTTCAATACTGCATTCTAAGTCTATATTCTCATGCATTTGGGTGGCCAGTCCATCTATTCTAATATGGCACATTTGGAAAGAACACAATCATAGAATTTTTAAGATAAGGCCATGGAATTTGAATCATTGATGGTTGCATGTGAGATTCTCATATCAGAAATGTTATGCCCTTAACTCTATAGTGTGCATAGGGTTATGAGTAGTTGGCTTATGGCTACCTTAACTCTTAATTAAGTTATATGGTCATTATTTAGTCTTATTTAGGTAATTAAGTCATCCTAGATGTTATATTTAGGTAGCTAAGTCGGTCTGGGTGGAAGCCAAGGCATAAGTAGGGTATATAAGAGATAGTTGTTAGTTTATGATAATCAAATTGTGAATTGTGTTCTTATTAGAGATATTTGGAGGTTTGCCTCCTCGAAGTGGCTTATTATTCTCAATTACTATCAAATATTTTCAACATATTTCCTATTAATTTATTCTCTTATGCAATTTATTTCATTACAAGTGGTATCAAAGCATGAGCTTGGCACCATGAAGGAAAGAATCAAGGCAAATTTTATTTATTTTGGAGGTCATATTGGGAAGCGCATATCTCTCTCATTTTGAAAAAAAAATTCTTGATTTTTGGAGGGTTAATCAAGTGTATATTGAAGCTACTTTATTCTTGATTTGAGGTCAATTGGAGTAGAATTAAAGGAGTTATTACAAAATTGGGGTTTCAACCAATTTCACTCCCAAGGCTACAAATCAACAAATTTTTTTCTTGATTTTTATAAGGTTAAACAAGGGCACATTGATCTACCTATAGTATTTATTTGAATGCATTTGGAGTCATTTTCAATAAGTTATTGCAATTTTAGGTTTTTTCATAAATTCTCTCTATAGGTTGTAATTTGTGGATATTTTAGATTTGTTTACATTTTTGGAAAGCTTGGAAAAAAGCATTAGGGGTATACTCTTTGAAATTTTAATTTGGGGGCTAAATTTTTTTGAAACCATCCGATCAAGTTTTGGTCAACAAAAAAATTAGATTTTGCAACATATGGCTAGATCACAAACTAGAGGCAAAGGTGAGAATTCCTACACTCTTGTTAAGTCACCTAATAAAGGTGACTCATTAGTAGAGGAGATGGATACCATATCCATGGAAGAGGTAAGGGAAGAAACCAACCAGGTGAAGGAGGATATGCAACACTTGCAAGGAAAATTGGATACCATACAAGGAGATATATCTAGCATATGTTAATGCATTTGAAAATATCAATACTTATATCCAAAATCAATTAGGCTCACAACTATATGTCTCAAGCAACCAAGGTGGGTCATCTAGATCAGCTAATTTGGATCCAAATTCTAACACTCATATGGGATCTTGAAACCTATTACCAATAAAGAATGTCCAAGAAGAAGGATAAGGAGTAGAAGAAGATGAAGAAAAAGAAGGAGAAGAAGAAGATAGAGAAGAGGAAAAAGAAGGAGAAGAATTCAAGCCAATAATATCTTGTCATGCATTATCGTGCTACTTGGAGAAATTTGAAAAGGATTGCCTCCTAAAGGAGATCCTAATCAGACCATTCAATCAATGCTAGGGTACCATCTACCATCCTTCACCTCTTCTTCAAAGGTACACAAAAAGGTTAGAGAAATGGAAGAACACATTCAACACCAAGAGGTACCCTCTAGTCTTTAGGAGAACAAGGCAAAGGCACAAAACAAAATGAAGAGGCAAGTGGATCAATGCAAAATTCTAACATAAATAGTGCTAGCTGAGTTAGATACAGAGGGAAGACCCATTTTGGAGCCTAAGTTAATTTTCCAGAAACTCACGAAGAACCTAAGGATTGGGAAAATCCCAAAGTACCTCATTATATAGAAGTATTTACTAGTCAAAGTTACCATATGGGAAGATGAAGATTTTATGCAGAAGCATCTACAATTGATCAACATCGAGGACAATGTTTTTGTAAAGGGGGCATGCTACACCCTTAACCCTATAGTGTGCATAGGATTATGAGTAGTCACCTTGTGGCTATCTTAACTCTTAATTAAGTTATATGATCATTATTATAGTCCTATTTAGGTAATTAACTCATCGTACATGTTATATTTAGGCATCTAAGTCTGCCTAGGTGGCAACCAAGGCATAAGTAGGGTATGTATAGGAGCTAGTGGTTAGTTTATGATCAACAAATTATAAATTATGTTTATTATTAGAGATATTTGGAGGTTTCCCCCCTCAAAGTGGCTTATTATTCTCAAGTATTATTAAGTATTTGTAGCTCATATTTCCTATTATATTATTTTCTTATGCAAGTTATTTCATTAAAAGAAGTGGTAATGTCCACAATTTGGGACTAGTGTATTTTTTGGACAAGCCTCCAAAGGCAAGATACTGCATCCCATAGTTTCAATCAATATGCCATTTTTCATTTTTATTAAGACTCCTGAATGTGCATAGACCTATTTCTAAATATGATGATTAAATAAGAATTCATCTGTGCAAACATTAATTTAATAAGTTGGATTTATAATAATAACATTACATGGTGAATCATCCATATAAGCTCCAACATCTATTGTCTTATAATATTATGTGGAATCTCATCATCTAAAACTGTAACCAATGGCAACGAAGAATAAGAAGAATAAGGACATGTAGTGTGGACCATGCCAATAAAAGAATCATGTGGTGCATTACTATTACAGTGAACCTCATAATCAATCTCATACATCTCTATGCTCATGTACCTCACTATGACCCGTGTACCCTCATGATTAACCATATACAAATGTAAACATTAGCTTGGTCATGGGAGGCAAATAGTGTAGATCTTCAAATTCTAATTAGGGGGAGTCACTGAATGATTGCACCTATTATTCTAACACCCCCTACATGTATCATATTATTATCAATCAAATCTTGCATCGTATGTTTGATACTCATGATGATTTCTCCCATTATTCTAACACCCTCTACATGTATCATATTATTATCAATCAAATCTTGCACTTTACGTTTGATACCAATATAAAATTTTGTAATTTACATGTCCATTAACTTTATGTTACTAACAAAAAACATGCTCATCATATCCCTTAAGTATGTCCATTAACTCTATGTGCAACTTGATGGCAGTGGACTACAAATTGTCACTTTGTGATCCAAAACGATGCTTTAATATCAAATCTAACTTGGTGATGGCCAAATAGATAACAAATGGGGCTCTGCTTCAATTTGGAATGAAATCATAATGTAAAATAGATTTGGGCCAAAAACATGGTAAAAAATAGACTTATGTGCACTTAATCGATTTGTACTATGTGAATGTGGGTTTTGTGATTTGGAAACCATTTTGGAGTTTGTTAGGAAGGGAGATTCTCTTGTGGTTAAACCCTTAGGCAGATCAATTTAATAGCTTTTGAATGAAGATTGAATTAAACAATCAACAACACAAGATGTCTATCTATTGCTAAATGTGTAAATGTTAATGTAATAGTGAATGCTCATATGTGCTCCTTGAGTGACTCAACATGTAGTGAATGAGAGTTAGGTGGATCTTGGATCTCTAGATGATGTTTTGATGTGTTAAAATGAATTAGGGTTTGTGCTTTTATACAACACTCTAGAATACAATTTGAAATGTTTTGTGCTTCAAGTGAATGCATAATGACTAGTTGGAGGGGTATGATATGGGCCTAATTTGAATTTTGAACTTTAAAAAGTCAAGGGTCAATTTCACACCATCGAATTGAACCAAGTTCAATTTCCAATCACGAAATCAATCTAGGTAAGAAAATGGGTAAATCGAGGATCAAAATTGATTCCTAGGGATGTGTGGGGGTAGAATCGGGTTAGGTTTGGGGAATATGCCAACTCTTAGTGTAGAAACACACCACTTGTATGTTAGTTATTGCATAAAGCCTAGCTCGGCTAAAGTGGGTACAAAAGGAAGAGGAAAGGTGCAAGGTATGCAATTTTCACCATTACAATAAGAAATCATTTTAATTTGTCTTCCCCACCAATTATTGCTATTGGTGTTTTAGAAAAAGAAAAAGAAGTAACCACGGTTATGACTCCGCCACTATGTTGGAGCGTTCTTGTCCCCTTAGTTGTGTAGGATCCATAGGATGGACAGGAGGCTCCCAATCTATTTGATGAGCACTCAGGTGGGTGGTGTTGTAGTGTGATGACCCCCTTCTACCACCTCCCAACATTGTTGCTTATACATGGTTTATTATCCATGCTTTAGACTTTCCACTCCATATTTTAAATCGTGCATATTATAATCCTTCTAAATGTACTTAAAATTTGATGATTAACATGATATACTAGAAAAGTTATCAGTTTCTTTAAAAAACATATAGGCCTTACGACTTTAAAAAAAATTATTTAATTTCTTTCTTTTTTTATGGAGATCAACATATAGACCTTACGATTTTATATATATATATATATATATATATATAATTTCTCTTTTTTGATGGAGATCATCCACATGGAGATCATCAACAAGATCGTTTTTGCTACCCAGAGCACAAGCGTTAGGTTGAACCTTTTCGGCTGGGAGCCAAGGATTGAGGGGTATCCATTCCACCAAATTCGCTCGGGGCACGATCCCAGCCTCATCCCCTATGGTCGGAGGCCTTGCACTCAACAAGACTTGATCCCTGAGGCTCATTCAGAACCTTTCAACTTCACCAACATACCAAAGGCCCTTTAACAATTTTTTTTTAATAAAAAAACTAACAATTATAAACACCATCTCTTCAAAAATTAGAGCATAGCCTTAATATTTTTTAGCATGAGATTCTTTAACTGCAAATTGCTCTTTAAATTAATACGCAGCACAAAAGTCAAGTGCCCTGTTTGAACAGACCACTGCTTTATTCCAAAATATTAAATTGAAGCAAATAATCCAAATGGTCCTTAGTTTCTATCTTTGCAAGGTGCCACACATAGCAATTGCATGTGCATTGAATCTCCGTTGCATATGCCTTGAATCTTGGTTACTCATTCTTGGTTCACTTTGGTACCATTGTACTGACTACTTACCCATGGAATACACTTAGATGCAAGCTGCAATGCACGAACAATCCTATAATTATCCTCATTTAAAAGAATTTAAAAAACATTCGTTGGATTCTCGATGAATAGAAAACAGAAGGTGATCTCCAAGTGATCTATCAATGCCCATGACAATTCACCAAACTGCTCTTGATTCATCACTGTTCAAACTTACTTTACTAACCCAAAAAGGCAAAGTATTAATGGTGATGGGGAACAAAAGAAAAGAAAAAAATAATGGTATCTGACAAACAGTGTAAAGTCGGTAGAGGGTCCCCTTTCTCTTCCCTTTTCTCTTTCTACACTGTAGAAAATCGATAGCTCTTGTTGTCTTGGATTATTACTGTTGGGCTACTTTTTATGGGATCTCTTTACACAATGAATCAATCAAATAGTCTTTCTGTATCTCAAACACACCTCAAAATTTGATGGTTTTTTCTCCTTAAATGTGTCGTACCTTAATTGATTTGTCGGTACATTTATATAAAATAAACATATTGGATCAGCCCGTCACTGATCACAGCACAACAAACAAGCCTGATATTAATCTGGAAGGAAAAAGAATCATCAGAGACTGCAAGTTCTGTTTATTTTTGGATAAGGTTCACAGGCAGGAGTTTCAGCAACAGACAAGACAATAAGCTTGGCTTCTTTCAATAGCCTGCCAGGTTCATATTCCTTCAACTAATTTAAAATTCTGTTTTTTTTACTGTTTTTTTGACTTGTAGTTGTATGTTTTGCTAATTGATCTCACTTCTTGGAAGTTGGGGTTGTCTCAGTATGGTTATGAGTGATGTGGGTTTGGCATAACAAGTTTAACTATGGACCTGGTGCATTGCATCAATGAATGTCATTAGAAGGAATGAGAATAATTTGGGGTAGCTCTGGTATTTTGTTGCATTGTAGATTCTGGAGGTTGCAGATGAGTTCTGAACTTCTGCCTACAGTGAACAGATTGATGGATGGCCACTTGGTTTGCATGTAAGATTTAAACTGATGGAGAATCACGTATTAACAGAGCCCGCTGTTTTCAATACCTTGATAGCTGTTTCTCCAAGTTTTTCTTCAGATTCTTCATCGGACTTGGACACTGAGGTAAAGTTTCAATAAACCCTGTTTCTCTGGCTTTATTTTGAGTCCGAACTGCTATTAATGAAAGTTCTTTCTCTCTTTCTTGCTTTCCAGTTCAGATTGGATTGATCGTTCTTTCTGTCCAGTTCAGATTGGATTGATCATTCTTTCTTTCCAGTTCAGATTGGATTGATTAAGTTGTAGATGAGTCTGTCTAAATAAATAAGCGATCCATTAATTTGTTTTCTGGATGACAGTCAACTGGATCCTTCTTCTATGACAAGAGCATAACCCTTGGAAACCTAATCGGTCTTCCACCTGATTTAGTGGCGTCTACTAGAGATGAAGATGGTCAAGAACTTAGACCCTCGGTGGTACCCAAAAGACACAAACGTAATTCAAGGTCTAGGCCATGGTGGGGTCTATGCGGAAGCTGCTCAGGTGATTGCAATGAGAGCAATATGCCTCCTTCTCTGGGGCAATTCCTTGAAGTGGAAAGGAGGGCAGCTGCCTCTAACAGAAGAGAGAAAATGTACTTCAATATTATGTACGATGAGTACACTGCAGGACAGATAAACTCAGAAGGCACCAATGCGCTCTTTGCTAACGGCCGCATCCTTCCTCCCCATTCTGCAGATCAATTTTTCTCTGAGAATAGAGATCAAACTAATAATCATCCTGCTTGGGTACCAGCTGACTGGTTCTCTACTGATGCTAATTCAGGAAGAAGCTCTGAAAGAGCACCTAGTCATCATAGAAACCTTTCACTGGGATCAAGAGTGCCCACATTCTTTTCTGGTATTTGTGGTCGTACCAGTATAGAAGCCTAGAAATTTCTTTGCCTATGCAGGCAAATAACAGCTGAGATGTCTGGACAAATGGAAATGCTCAGATCATACACAGATCATAATACTCTGATAATCAACACAGCTTCAAAATATCTTCTGCTTGTGCCGCATGCTCCAGTATGAGAGGAATAATTGATCTAGATTTTAAAGTAGGCATATAGAGTATTACAGAGTGGTGTGCAAATAGAAGTTAAGCTTCTGAGCATCATTAGGACTTGGTTCTTCAGTATTGTGTCTAAATAAATTCCACTGTTGTATGAAATAGCTTCAAAGCCATATTCAACATTATTGTAGCTCAAAGAGGAATGCGATCAAAGTACCAGTCCCTAATTGTTCAATAAGGATCTGGTTGTAGAGTGCAAGTTTTAGTCTGTCAAGGTTTAGTCTTAGGTTTAATATTGTTAGCAAAAGAAAAGAAAAACTCTGTTCCATGTTTTGTATTGTTTCTTTAATAAATAAAGATCAATTAACTTGGTTCTTGCATGCTGTCAATTTCCATGATGCCAAACTTCAGAAATGCTGGGGAAAAAGTTATGATGGGACAGCATAATAATAAATGCCTGTATTATGCTCAGCATGTTCATATCTATATGAAGTAGCATAAATTTTTAAGGAACATTTATGAAGTCATTTCGTGCTGCATGTATTTTATATATACAAATAATATAATACAGAGAGTATCAGCAGAGAAGACCAATAAAGTACTGGATCAATCCACAAAAGTCATGACATTATATCTTAAAGTCAAGTTCAATAATGCAGAGTCATTTGATAGCAGAGAGCCAAAGACTTAAATTCATCAAAAACCATAAGGCATTTATTAGAGCCCAGGGTTCAATTTTTTCAAGGATTAAGGTGTTTAAGTAGTTCCATACTGCACACAAGCCTTCTGGAGGTTGATTCACAGAACTGACCTGGCAACGATCTGCCAGAATGCAAACCTGTTTAAGATAGGTAGCTTTTAGAGAAGAGATGAACGGCTTGTGCTCAGATGTTGTATCTTATCACAATGGTCCCGGTTGCTGCATTCTGTTATAATCCCAAGCAGCACACAAAACTGAGATTTTATCCAATTTATGGACATACACATCATATTGTACCAAGGATCAACCAACAGGACAAAGAAACTGACACATGTAACACTACAAATGAGCAGTAGCAAAACTTTGCCAGGGTATCAAAACTGTGAGGGGAGGTACTAAGCAAGAAACATCAAATTTGAATGAAAGCATTAAAAACTATCTTGAAAGTACTGCTCTATCTGAGTATTTTTCAACATGAAAAAAAAATCTATAACCAGTGTTTGTATGCTACAGAAACTTCATATGATTAAAATTCTTTTCCAGTTGGGCAGTCCACCTCATCACCATGGTGTGTAGGCTACTCAATTTTCTTTCAAGTTTTTTTAAATGATTCCAGAGATTTGTTGAGACAGAAGGGAGGCTTTATGCAGCCAAAATGTGTGGTGCAGTAAGAGTGTGTAAACTGAAATTCTTTTATGTATTGTTTAATTTATCTATTTGACAACAATCAACAAAGGCTGCCTGGAGAATGACACAAGTCAATGGTCAATTGATTGCATAATGCCTGATTATCTTTCCACACATCATCACTGGAAATTTCTACTTCAGGATCTTAATTGAAGTGCTCACTATATTCAAAAAGGTCCAAGTGACTACAATAACTGATGAAAGTTTGAAGGAAATCTGATTAGTTACTGTATATTCATGTGTTTTAATGTTGCAGGTTCTAGAGAGTAGGACTTGTCACATGCTCACTTGATCTGGGTTTGAAATATCTCTATAACTAAACTTTGAAATTTAGATTCTAGACTTGGAGACCTTTTGAGGATTGATATCTAAGTTTGAGAGTAAAACTATAGCCACAAATTTGTCCTCTGTATTACTACAAATATCCAACTACAATATTGTAGCCATAAAAAAATATGCAAAGTTTAACATGATTTAATGTAGATCATTGTTCCTTAAAGGTTGTATAATAATCACATTATACAATGATTCTTTTTCAAAAGTAAATGGATGATTTTATATTATACAACTGCTAAATTTATGTTGGATAAGTGTTGTATACTTTCCATGTTTAATAGTCAAGATAAGTGCTGTATACTTTCCATTGAATAAAAAAATTTGGGTGTTATTTTGCATTTTTTCTATAAATTTATTGTGTTGTTTTACCCGAAAGGGTTTTCCCAAGTGAAAATACTCCATATTGTCTTGGCTTTGTATTTATTCTACTATTATTTCAAATTGTATATGCACTACTTCTATTGTACAAGTTTATTGGGCTTCTTTTTCTCTACAAATTATTTCAATATAAATACATAATAATTGCAAAGAGCGTGAACACATTGGTAAACTTATGAAATCCCATCAATTCAATTCACATTAAAACTCAATATAATTGCACTAATTTGTTGATGAGATCAAAAAAGAAGAAAAATTGTAGAAAAAAATGAGCTAATTATAATCATCTAGTCTAAACCATAATTAGAGCTATAGAAAGTTGTGAGAGCTGATTTAGAACTCCTTCACCGTACTACAGTAATTAATCACTACAATTCTCTTTGTTTCTTGATGTATGAAAGCAACAAAATGTGTGCATGAGCATTACAATGCTTTCCTTTTTCTAAATCTTGTAACATTTGTAATCGCTAGTGTAGACACCTAAAATTGTCTACTATTCAATTCATCCCTAATTCATCCCTAACCATCACTAAACATCCCTAATTCATCCCTATTCATCACTAACTATCCCTATTTATCTCTAAACATCTCCAAACCATATCTAGACACCCCTAAACCACCATTTCTCCACAATTAACTGAATAAACACATGTTTAGACAATTAATTGATCAAATCCCCTTCAATCTGTGATTTTACAATATTTTATTGTTAAAATCACTATTCATATACTATTCACTATTCATCTATACCCGTATCAGTACCTGCATCGATACTTATCCCTAGCCAAAATGATTTATTAATCATTTATCTTCTTCCCCTATAGTCCAAAAATTAGAAAAAATTAATTTATCTAATATCCCCTTACCCCATCCTATGAATTAAATAAATACTTATATTTATTTAATTCCTTATTTTCTACACTTTTGATTAGGTTTTCATAAACCTAATTAACTAACATAATCCCCCACTTGCACAAACTAAATCCTATTCTAATCTTGGTCAAATCCTCTCCATTCCCCCAAATGTACAAAGGCATGGGCCTCTTGTACATGTCCACATGGCCTTACAAAAGGCATGGTCAAGGACCCATGTAAAAGGGTCCTTTTCTCCTCCATCTCCTATTCATCCAATTTTAAATTGGGCATGTACCCATGCTTCCAATTTAAAATTCAAATCTAAGTCAACTCATCATTTTTCCTCCAATTTTAAATTGGGCATGTACCCATGCTCCCCAAATAAATTTTCCAATTAAATCCAACCCATACCTCCCATCTACCAAGACAATCTCATCCCCAATCTTCCCAAAGCCCAATCTTGACCATCCATTCCTCCTTGATCCAAGGACATCTCCTCTCATCCAATCTCATCATGTCATTAGCAACCTCTCCTTGCTTAAGAGCTGTCAAGAATCCTCCACCATTGATCTCCAAATCCAATCTTGACCATCAATTGAGTCTCCAAAGATCTATAAATTGGAGCTCACCCCTTCACAAAACACAACTTCTTTGAATGCAATTAAATGTTGCCTCATTTTCACTCCAAGACTCCATGAATTGCAAGGTTATGCTATCCATTTGAGGAGCCATCACACATCCAACATCAAAGGATCACATCTACAATCAAGGTTTGCATGTAGTTAATGGTTTAACTTCTTGTTTTATGCATTCCTTTTGCTCAATCCAAGGTATCTTAGATTTTGAGTAAAATAGGTTAGTGTTTTAACTTATTTCTCATGCTCATTTTCTATGTTATACATTCTGGCATGTCTGGTGGGACCCCCACCTTTATAATTTACCCATCTTTTGAGTTTTCTTGCCAAGTGGTGTTGTGTAGGTTACAGTCACACATACGACTGTAGATCAGTGCCCACAAGCCTTTTTTCAGCACATGTACCTCATCCTGTTGTGCCTATGTCTATTAACACTCTATTTTTGCAGGGTTTTCCCGGTTTAGCACCTATACCTTAGGGATTAGCGCCTAGATTTTTTTCTTCATTTCACGATTTCGTGTCTTGAATCTCACATCTAATAGGCTCTAATTCATTTGGTTTCCTTCCAACAGTCCTAACAACATGTTTTACAAATCTAACCCTCAGTTTTGTAGGGTTTTCATCAATTTGTAGGTCCTCCATCCTCTCTATCTCGTATCAACGTCTACACCCCGAATCAACACTTGCACCCCTAATTTAGCGCCTATGCAGTTGGGTTTAGCGCCCCTGCACTCAGGTATATCTCCCCTATGTTTTAGCACCTATATCAGATCTTTTAGCGCATATGTCAGGCCTTTTAGTGCCTATATGTCATGCTTTAGCGCCCATGTCTTAGATCTTAGCGCTTAGGTCTGCATTTCATCATTTTCAGGACCCCCAAACTGTTTTAGCACCCAATGCGACCTCTGTTAGTGCATGTGTCTCTCCCTTTAGTGCCTGGGACTTCCTTTAGCACCTAGGTCACCTTCTTTAGCACATGGGACTTCCTTTAGTGCCTATATCAGCCCCTTTAGCGCCTATATCAAATCTTTTAGTGCCTATATATCATGCTTTAGTGCCCATACCCTAGGGATTAGTGTCCTTACCTGCATCAGCACCTAGGACACCTCCTTTAGCACCTTTGTATCTTCCTCTAGCACCTATGTTTGCCGGTTCAACGCTTTTCACTGTGAAACAACCCCTGAAACTTCAAATGCCCATAACTTTTGCAAAACTTGACGAAATTTGATGATGTTTTTTTTTAAATGGCTTAAAATTTAACAAGGAATCTTAATATCTTATCTAATCTATTGTATCATTCTATATAACATTTTTTTTTAGTTTTTATCATTTCAATCCAACACACTTGTTTGTAGCACATCGTTGGTTAAAGATAAAATCATCCAAACTACTAACAAGTTGCTACAGCCCCGCTTGTCCAAGGATCCATCTTTTTTCCACTAAACTTAGGAACATTTCTTTTTGGGCTTAAAAAAAACTTGTATGCTTTGTTCAAGGTCATTACAAGGTGTATGCTCTCTCCTCGTACCATTTGACAATCTTGGAGATCAAAAACCTTGATTTGATCTAATCTTTGTTATCATTGTTCATCCCAAGGTCCTTGGTGTATATGCTTTCTCCTCGCACCACTTGGCAATCTTGGAGATCAAAAACACCTTGGACTATTTCCTCTAGGGGGTCTGCCTTGGATTTTATCACCAAGGGGATGACCTCAACCCTTGTCTTCTGGCAGGATATACAAATTTGGAAGAGAATCAAAAGACTCTTCCATTGGGGGACATTTGTCCTTTGGGCAAAGCTTGCAAGAACTTTATACCTTGCAAAGTGAAGGAGGAGAGTGGGTTACCCTCTCGCACCACGCCATTAGACATACCCCTCGTCTCATGGACATAGGTCTCACACACCTTGAGTGTATCGAGGATATCCCCTAGAAGCTCGTACAACCTAGCTTAAGACCTTTCAGTCATCATATCTTGTGGTGCACCACTACATTAGGAGGGAAAGATGCTCACACGTACCATTATACTTGAGATAGGGTCTACTTTGGGAAAGACTAAAGTCTCCAAGGTAAGGGGTATATGGTGGTATATGACCATATATTCCCTATCTATCCAAGATCTAGCACTATGGTATTAATGGGGGTGGGAATCACTTCTCTATTTTGAGTTGGGATTGACCCACGACCATTTCGTGAGATCTGCAAGATATGTCACACTGTAATGTCCCCTTTCCAAGCCTAGTTAGTGATGGGGCCATTAGCCTATCTCATGATCCCGATGGGCTATGGGATGGTATGGGATCATTTGTGGTTGATCTTTTTGGTTTGGTTTAATTATCAAATTGGAGTTATAAGGTTTATTTTATTTGATAATTAAACATGTTATCTTTATTTTTATTGTGCACTAAAGTCTAAGGTGGATTATTTAAAAGTGACTTAATGTTATGTCTTGAGGAGAAAAAGGGAAATGTTATATTTTTTATTTCCCTAGTCACTTAAGGTGCACATAACTTGATATTAGAGTTATTTTATAAGTGGAAGTGCAAAAAGGCTCTAATTTCAAGAAAGATTGATTTTGTAACTCCCCTAGGTGCTTATAAAAAGAAGAGGTGAGCTCATTTGGGGACTTATGCTTGGAATTGATAATATTATGCTGCTGGATTGAAACTAGAGATCAATTGTGCCTTCTTGTGGACGAAAACCCACTTGAGGATGATCAGTTTTGGTGGTGAGATATCCACCCTAGCTGGAAATTGATGATTTCCACTTAGGGAATCACATAGTGCTAAATGGATTTGAAGATTTGTGGAATTTTTTTGTTTGTAATCAGTTTTGGAGTGATAAGTATTGATATCTAAGATTGTTTGATATGTTTTTGGAGTGTTTTATGGAGTCTTGTAATTTTCTCTTCTTGGTCGTACTTGTTCTGTTGTACAATGTTGAAACCATTATTATGCATTAGAAATTCAAATGTTTGTTTTGAAAGTCTTTGTTGATTGCATATGGATTATTCATGATAGGCGACCCTCTTGGAAGTTATTTGGTGAGATTTTATGAAGATTTGCAATTTTCTGGAGCCATCTGTACTTGTACGGGTCGTACCTGGTGTTGGGCATCAATGCTCATCAAAAAAGATTCTTGAGGAGTTTGTTATTACTATTGATTGTATCTTTCTTCTCTCTTATAAATGATCAGTTTAGAAGTGATTTGGAGTTGTTTGAAGAAGAAAAGAATTTTTTATGATTGTCGTACTATTTCCTGTCCGTACGGCTCAGGCAGGGAGATGTATTTGTGCAGCACTCAATTTCTTGATATGAGACTTGTTGACTACTCAAGATGGTCTTTGTGGTTAGTTTATCAATTTGGCATTGTTGTTTGGGTTTGTTGTGGTGTAGATCAGTTTATGTGTTTCAATGCTACATTCATGGTTGTCGTACCAACAGGGGACAGTCAGCAATAAAGTGTGAATTCATATTTTTAGCTAGTTGTTAGTCCATTCATTCTTCATCAGCAAATTCAAGTTCTTCTTGGCATTTGATGCAGGGTATGCTTCTCCATCAATGATCTAAAGGGGAAATATTATCAAGTTACAAATCTTGTGCTTTGTTATAGATCTAACTGAGCTTCTTTGTACTTCATTGTAATTAAATCCACATTAAGTACCCCTGGATGGTTTAGCGCCAGTGTGGAGAATGAACTTTTATTATTTTCCTTACCCACTAGAAAAGTGGAGTATTCCCATTGAATAAGTGGATGACATTGTATTTTCCTGTTCTCTTACTCACTGAAAGTGGCGAATTCCCACGTTATGTGGATGCCCGCCACAACAGATGAAGCTTATATTTTAGTTTGCATAGTTAGTTTTGTTGCCAAATCATCATATGCTCTCACCTTGCCCATCCTGGGATCTGGGTGATCAGAAAGTGTGAGGCTTAGTTAGCTTATGCTATTTCATGTTAGTATTGTTGTTCATTGTGTTCAATTTTAAAGAAAAAAAATTAGGGGTAGATTATTACACACACCTATTTGACTAATCTAGGTTGTTGGTGTGTTTAGCGTGTCTTCATCATTGAAACCTGTGAATCCCCTTAAATCCAAATCCTTTGCAAGAATTGTACATGAACTTGTGTTTATTTTATTGCAAAGTTATCTAAGGTCAAGTACCTAAGCCACCCTTAATCACCCATCTCAATCCTCATCCAAATCATCCATTTCCTAATCCAAATCCAAATAATCCATTTACCTCTTAATCCACATTATCTTAATCTAATTTCCTCCCAATCCACATTTTCTCAATCCAATTTCTCCTAATCACCCATCCAATCATCCAATTTCATCCTAATCATTATCCTAATAATCCAAATCATTCTCTTAATCCATCATTATTATCCTAACTGTTATCACCTGGAATTGCACCCTACCTGAAGCTTGTTCAAGCATTCCAATGACACAATGGGACTGATCTCAAGGTGTGGGACCTTGTAGATAAGATCAAACCTCTAAAAAAGGCCGGTTCCTCTTTCTGAACTTAAGGTTCAGAGAAAAAGACTAAATCTAATGTTACTGGTTATTAGGGAAAGGGAGAGAAAGAAACTAAATTAAAAGGGGTGATGCACCAGATTTAGTGTTCGGTTAGGACTAACATAACACAACAATGATCTCAAATATTGATATGGATTCACCCAAACTTATAACTTTAACAAAGGTTTGAGGTAGAAAACTACAACTATAGGAGGGATGAATCATCCACAGAGTAAGCCTGCAGAATTCAAGTAAACACAGTGTAGAAGTATAAGAGAGGCAAAATATCAGTCTATTATATTAATCATGAAGGATAAATAGCCATTACAAAGGAAGAAAAGCTCAATAAAGATCAAAAAAGACACAGAATGACAACCTTCCCTTCATAGTTTAACTAGCAATGAAGACAAGAGAGGTCCAGAAGAGGACACAGTCCATCAGATTCATACAGTTTTGGGAAATATTAAGAGCGATGATCAAACATCAAGCGCTTCAACCTGAATAAGGACCCAGGGACCAACTGACATAAATACATCTCAAATACATACATATATAGCTTTTCTAATCACTACAGCAGCCATGGACATGGGAAAGAGTGGTTAACAAGGGAAACCAGTTGCCCATGCTATAATAAATTCACCTTTGTGTTCTTGGAACATGCCCACATGGCTTTGCCCTGGAAATCCGCTGAAGAAGAACGTTTGCCCATGCCTTGGGTACAAGAAAATTCAATGCAAAGGAGCTACAGTGGCATAGGGGATGAGAAATTTGTTTTCCACAAGAAACTAGGCTCTAAAAAAGCATTAATGGAGTTCAGGAAGGTTGATGAGCAGTCCCATCACATCCTGAATAGTAGAAAGAGCTAGGAAGGTGAAACAGGTCAGGCCCCAGTCAATTGGGCTTCCTCTGATCAGGCTTCCACTGGTCAGGCCTTTGAAAGGTCAAGAAGGAAACCCTGATCTCCAAAGTTTGAAAGGGGCAATAGGGAAACCATTGGGCTTCGAAGACCAGGCCTTCACTATGCATCGTGCTTTTGAAAAGAAGAACTGCTCGATCCTCGACTCCGCAATACTTATAAAGAATTATGAAGCTTGTCGGGGATCGGGCCTCAGACCTTCAACCTTCCGCCTTCCAACAGAAAGTAGGGAGAATAAAACTCTTGCTTGCCGAAGTCCGAAATACTTAGATGTTTTAGAAGTTCGTTGGACTTCGGCTATCAGGCCTTCCACCTATCGCTTGCCAAATGGAAAGAAAAGATTGCAACCCCGGCCTCCGAGATCTGCAACACTAGAAACATTTGAAACCTTGGCGGACTTCGGCCATTGGGCCTTCCGCCTTTTGCCTTCCAAAAAGGAGGAGGAAGAGAGAACTTTCAACCTCCAGTGCCCAAAACACTTAGGTGATTTTCTCTTTTTTACTCTATCAAAGAAATTTCCATTTCACGAACCATCCTTGTGTTTTACTTTGTCTTCATCGGTGAGTTCGCCGATTGGTGAACTAATTGGTTTACTAACTTTTCCTTTTGTCGATAGCATGTTCCATTTCTATTGCTTCCTTTCACTAAGCTCCCTCCTTAGTTGGCGATATCCTTTGTCGGTGAACCAGCCAATTGGCGAACTAACAGGTTCATGAACCAAACAATTTGCTAACAAAGGCTAACTTTGCCTTATTCTTCCTTAGAAGGAATGGTCAGGGATTAGGCCTCAGACCTTCCACCTTCTGCCTTCCAAAAGAAAAGAGGAAGAAGAAACTCCTAACCCCCACTGCTCGAAAGACTTAGATGATTCACAAAGGAACTGAGGCAGATTTCAGAGCCAATAAGAATGGCATGACGAAGAGGAGAACCCCGAAGTTCAAAACTCTAAAAAGGAAGAAAACACAAGGAAAACACTTAGGAAATTGGACTTAGCCATTTGGGGGGCTTTTTCTTTTCACTTCAAAAGGGAAACACTTAGAAATTTCATGGATCCTTGGGCTATTTGGCCTGAAGGTAAAATAGGACAACATTTTGGCAACTATGCAAGGGTGTTTTCTTGCTAAACACTAGGATCCAAAGCCTTATCAATCCATTGGGCACAGAGTCAAAAAGGGTATACAACAACAAGGACAGGGGTTGGCCAAACCAACACAAAATTGAGCATTGCCTCCAGACAACAAGACAAAGCAAAACAAACAAGGCAAACATCCTCCTAATGAGGATGTAGACTGTGCAAGAGCACTTGGAGGAAAGGAAAACTACCCAAAACAAACCTATCCTAAACCTAAACTAACCACAAACAAATGACCTCAAACAAATCCATTGATTGGTTCTTCAAAATAACTGCCCTTTCTTAAAAATTTACAATACTTCACATGCTTGTAGATAGTTAACAGGAGATGGGGAAGGAGTTGACATATAAGAAATTGATGAAACAGTTCCCCTAGAATAGGAAAAAACTCACCTATCCACCTAAACTAATTGGAAATACAACTATCAAGAAGTGGATAAATGGGTTGATCCAGCTCATTTTGATGCTCAACTTCATGCTCAAGGATAAGCATGACAAGTGGTGACTCTTCACTATCTATCTCTAGCTGGGCTAGATGCTTGATAAGCATCCCCTTGAAACTATACTTGAATGATCAATGGAAACCTCATACTTGGGCTCTAATTTTTTCTCCTCTTGTTGGTCTAAAAGCTTTGCCTCTTGTGGCTCGATTGAAAAAATGGCTACCTCCACCTTGTGATCATGTTGTTCAAGGAGACCATCTGAAATAGACTTTGAAAAGAAGCCCTGAACCTGCTCAATGGTAAAATCACCCTTAGGGAATGCCAGTTTGATGTCACATTTTGAGCACAAAAGGTTTATCTCATCCCGAAAGAGGTCTTCACGCTCCTCAAAGAACACAAGTATGAGAAGATCCACCTTGGCTTCATTAACCTCTGTACTTTCCAGAACGAAGCTACCTACATGCTCTTCGTCATGAGTTGAAACCTCATTGTTATGTTTGTCCTCACATGCCAGCAACTTGCCATCATTTTCAATGTCCCTATGCTACTCTAGAATTGCAGCCGATGTTGGCATTTTAATGTAGCTGAGAAATTCATGCAATAGGGTGACATCATCCACTTTTGGAGTAACCACAACAACTCCCTACTCAGCATCCTCATCCTTTGACTGTAACTCCATTAGATTGTGTTTGTCTCTGCAACTGGACCTCTTCACCATGCCTCCTTTGTATTTTGGTTTCATTCATCTTGTTCAAAGCATGGGAAAACTCCTCAAATGAGCCAAAGTCTAGGGGACTCAACCTTGCACCTAGATTGCCACTAACTTCATGTTCAACGTACTGCTACTAGTTTGAATGATCTAGCTTAACTTTCTCTTGCAGCAGGTTTGATTCTTCAATTTTAATGGCACATGAGGGTTCACAAATAGTAGGCCGCTCCATAGCTACCTCCAACACTTCTCGTTCAAGCTCATAGAACCTAATATCTCACCAAAAAAATGGTCTATCCTTTAAGAGTGAGCTAGTGCCAGGACAAGAGCACTGACATGGAATGGGGACTAGAAGGGCTTCTTGAGAGGGTCATTCCTGGGGAATAATAGGTTGGAATTGCGCAAGAACAGACTCTCATGAAGGTTGAGGGCCTCTAAAACTTGGGATTTTGAAATTTGAAGGTGGTCTTGGAGGCTCAGAGGTTTTCCCTTGCCTGAAGCTTGGGATTTTTAATTTGGGAGTTATTTTTTCCGCACGCTGAACTTGTATAGAAGGGGGTTGCCTGAAACTGGGAATGGAGGGGACTGATTGGGCTTCTTGCCTCTCTACTTCAGAAAACATTTTCCTTAACTGCTCCTCAAATAAGGTTGCAAGGTACATACAAATCTGCTCCCGATAAGCTTTTTCCTCTACCTCCATCTACTGCTATTGAAGATGAGCCTGATAAGCAAGCTCCTCTTACTATTTGTCATATTCCATCATTCTCTGAACCTCATCCCACTCCCTTTGGTAGTCCAGGATCGCCTCCTCCAGATCACTAACATTCCCGATGTTAAGACTATAAATCCACTAAGGCTAATTGTACCCCATATTTCTTTTAATATCATCCAAATGTCCCTTAAGCTCTAGAAGCATGTTCATGAGACCATTGAACTCGTCGACATTCACATTGTCAACATTTTGGGACTGACTAGAAGGGTAGCTCTACTGAACAGGAGCAAGGTAGTCTTCTTGGGTTTGATAATAAACGTTATTAGACTGATAAGAAGACTGAGTAGGGGCAGATGGGAGGCGAGCATCATGAGGATGCTAATATTCTTATAAAAATGCCAATGGTAATAGAGGTAACTAAGATAGTTTTTAGTAAATAGTATATTTTTTAGTAAATAGTATATTTTTTTGTAAATAGTTTTTTTTTTCAAATAGTGTATTTTTTTCTAAATAGTGTAGTATAATAGTGTTGTTTGGCCATGGTAGGATCTTTCCTTTAGAAAATAAGGAACTTCAACTCATGTAATATTTTTTGAAGCTCATATATAATACAAGTTATGGAAAATATATTTACACAAAATAAATGTTACTACTAGAATTAGATATATGGTTTCTTAATGCTTAACCACTCTAAAAATTATCCACTCACATAGGGAGATATTAAAATACACAAGAAATTAATTTATATTCTAGAAACTTTAAATTATCTTCACTTGACTTTACCCACGGAGATATTAAAATGCACGGGGAATTAATTTATATTAATCATGTTTTAAATCCTTACACGGGGCATACAATAAATATTTTAATTATTTAGATTAAAATAAAACTACTACAAGCCCCACCAACTGACACATCACCTTTTCTAGCCAATAGTGTTGCCTCTAGCTTTGATCATCTTCATTTTCTCCTTGGACATCTATGAGTTGTTGATGCAGTGGGCCCAACAATGCCAACTTAGCATTCAATGGTCAATGGTGGGGTTTTTCATTTAACGCTCAAAAGTAAATAATTATAAATCTTGACAGTCATTTGATTTACCTTTATCAACAGTTATTATGCATTCAAGTCTAGGAACACACGGTCTTTATATCTAATTAATACAAAAATATTCAAATAGTTATTCAACACAATAGGATTTTAATAGCATCAATGTATGGCATAGGAAGAATTTATTATATTTTAACGTTGTTAAAACTTAAATAGAAAGCCATGGCAAAATCTTCTAGGATCTTCTTGGAATAATTATGAAAATAATAATACAATCATCCACATAAATGCATACATAGTCACAAAATAATGGTAGGGTTGTGAGCCCCACCAACTAACTAGTGACACATTAACTTTTTGACCAATAGCACTGTCACCTGCCTTAACCATTGTTCATTTTTATTTTAAGTCCTCCAAACCATTGATGTGGTTAAATGGTTTGGTCCAACAAAGCAAGATGAATAAAATATGTGAATTAAATAACATCTAATATCTTCTCAAAACAATCTAAGATCTTCTCAGAATAATTAAAAAATAATGTAATCACCCACATAAATGCATACACAATCATAAAACGACAATAGGGTTGCAAGCACTACCAACTAACCAGTGACATGTCATCTTTTCGATCAATGGTGTTGCTACCTCCTCTGACCATCCTCATTATTTACTTCAAGCTTCGCAAGCTACTGATGTGGTTAAATAGTTTGATCCAACAAAGTGAGATCAATAAAAATGTGAATTAAATGACATCTAAGATCTTCTTAGAATAATTAGAAAAAATAATGTAATCACATGTGATTAATATTTGCATACATAGTCCTATGTTGTGTATAAGAATTAAGGATTGCATCTATCATGATAGATTTACACTCAAGGAGCATAGTAATTAAAATTACACCCATCACAATAATTGAATATCATAGTATGTAGATAAATGACAATATCAAAGAGCCAAAATAAGAAGTACTTGCCTACTTTGACACATGAGTGAACCTCAGTGAACACTGAATAGATATAAATGCATAAACCCATTTATGTCTACATCCTAGTGGCTCGCAAGACAATGTAATTTTTCCATTCCACCTTGTAGCATTCATTTAAGAGACTTTAAAATTAAGTTTTAACAACCTTTAAATTCTAAAACCTAAAGCATTCCTATAGCAATCGAGAGAAGAAATAATTGTAAGAGGTTTAGAGTAATTGTATTTATCACAAAATCTAAACATGAAAGGTAATTCAGTTTTTGTTTAAATTTTCTTCATAAAAGTAAAGTTTGAATATATTTTTAATTATAATCCAAAATGTTGAATTATTTATAATAGTCTAATTGGACTACCTTTTGGAGGCTATGTAGAATGTTATCTATTGTAATTGACTATAATAAAGATTTACAAGTCTTTATTGACTCTGATATATTATGTCAAGACTTTGCAATTTTGGCTTTCGCCAAAGAGCTATACTACTATGACTTGAATTTGACGTAGTAGATCTCACACAAGACAAACTTAAATTGAAATCAATGTGTAGACATGGTGGTGTAATGTGAGTAACAATTTTTTTTTTTAAATTGATAAATTTAACCCTACTTTTCTGGCCTCATTGTCATCCTCACATGGTGTTGTGTTGTATGTATACTTCCAAGTTCAATGGGATGTTAATTACTGACATTGCAGAAGTTCAATGGGATGTTAATTATTGGCATTGTAGATGACCATATTCTTGAATATGTCATGGAAACGTTCCCCGTCAATCAGCTCATTTTGGATTATAGTGAAGAATTTTAGACATGTCGTGAAATTGACAAATAAGAAAGATTTTGGAGGACAAAGGCAAGGATGTGTTAGACACACAAGAATATTGAGAGGGGGGGATGAATTAGTATTCAAACAATTTTCAATTTCAACAACTTCAACTTATCTAGAGCAGATTAAACATTAAGCATCACAATATCAACATGAAAGAATAACACAATGCACATCAACACATAACACCAAATATATGTGGAAAACCATAGAAGGGAAAAACCATAGTGAGGATAAACTCACAATATATGAAGCTCAAATAATAACTTTGTTTTAGGGGCTTTAACCCAAGGAAGCTACTACTCCCTAAGTAACTTTGATTTAGGGTCACTCCCAAGGAAGCTTCTAATCCCTAATGACTTTGTTTTAGGGTCACTCCCAAGGTAGCTTCTACTCCTTGATGAATTTGTTTTAGGGTCACTCCCAAGGAAGCTACTACTCCATGAAATGAGAACACACAAAAGATTACAGTATGACAGTCTTTCGACTGTCTAAAAATTGGCATCGAAGCTCACACTTTTGATGATTGCACTTCTACCTCTTCACACTTTCTTCTGATGATTTGATCAGTCAGACACACTCTATACTTGATCATTGTCACAAATATGTCTTTAAAATGAATCAGGACAACATCAACAACTTCTTCTCTTTCTCCTTCAGTTGCTCATCAACAATGCATTCATTCTACCTTTTATCTGCTTGTGAGCTTTTAAATAATATTGCAATCACACCTCACCTCACTCACTTTGATTCACTATTTATACGTGATATTACATTGATTACATTACTTTTCGGCCACATACAACATGAAAAATACATTTACAAGTGGGCCAGACAACACACAATATGAAACGTGTAGAAGATAGGTCCTAATTGAAGCCACACGTTACACCAACAGAAGATACAAGCCTTGCTGGTGCAGTCACGGTAGGAGGGTTCACAGAATGAACTATCCATACCATGTAGCAAGAGTAAACACAATAGAAACAACTCAAAGATATGAAATAAATGCAGATTCAGTCATTCAGTATATCATAGAATTCAAATACAATGTAGCTAGCATCATGCGGGCTTACAATTAGGGCTCACAGGCCTAATTACAAAATGTCAGAATATGCACAAGATATAGCTTTGTAGCTCCTTAGCACAAAATCTAAATTATGAACTATCTCTATATGAATCACTTTCTAACTTGATAACTGCTTTCCTAGAGATCTAATACATCAATATATATCATCTTTGGATCACAAGATTCCTCTGCGTCGGCCAAGGAAGATCACAAACTCCAATAAAGAGTTGTAACGTGTGTACACAGATAGGTCAGACCTAATCATGTAGAACACCTCCACAAATGCATGGAATGATGTACGGATCTCGGGGAAGGTCGGCCATGAACCAAAGATCAATGAATGATGTGTCATTAGGCTCCACAGATCGGGAAATGCTCTGCAAGTCTTCTCCTTCAGCTGATTGTCTAAGACTGTCAGGATGCTCTATTCTGATAAAACAATTGATCTTCTGATAGCGATAACTTTCTAGTTCTTGATCCAAATGTTCTGAAATTTGGATATGTTGTAGATGAATGAATCTAGATGCTAAGTCCAGCTTCGTAAGATCTGAAATGCAACTACGGTAGAATGCGGACCAAAATACAGAAACTGCTTCTAACTGAACTACCGGAACTGAACTAGAAAAAATGAAAGAAACAAACTGAAATACAAATGTTTTTGGTTGATGCAAGATTGCTCTTGAACCAGGGATGCTCTTGCATCAGACATCTGGGGTTATTGAAAAAAGTAAGTCCCTCAATTTGTTGGGGCTAGAGGAAAACCAATGCGGTCTACCTCAGGCTGAGAAATCCAAGATGAATCTTCCTCCAGTCTGCCTTTCCACTTTACAAGGTATTCCTTGTATTGTCTTCCTCTAGTGTTGCGTCCAACTCTGTTGTCCAAAATGTCTTCAATCTGCTCTGGTGATTGTTGTGGTAATTAATTCTTTAAGTCTTCTTCGAGGCTATCACTGAACTCTACTTCATGATACTGGTACAAGTCTGTAATGTTGAAAACAGGTGATATGCCCTGTTGACACTCATTTTGACCAGGGGTTGATTTGTCATGATCAGGAGGTTTCTTCATTTGAAGCCTTTATCTTCTTGCCCATTTTTTCTAAGTGCTGGGCCTCCTCAGCATTTTTCAACTGCAGCATCATGTTTTCCTGAGGAGGAGGTCATCATCATCATCTTGTCTTCGATGATGATCTGCATCATCATGTTCCTCGTCGACTTGTTTTTCAACGTCATCATCATATTTCAACTGTCGGGTGATGTTTGGTTTTTATCATGATGATGCTGCCGAGATACAGTGCGCCCTGATCTGCTTGCGAGGGTGATGTTTCAAAGTCTCCGGTGATCTTCCATTTATCACCTTGCGCGAGCATGATGATGATGTTGCTTATTCTTTGAATTGCTCGACCTAACTTGTTTTTTTCCTAAGGGTCGTGTTCATCATCATCATATTTCCAGTTATTATCCTGCTGCTTGTGGAGGACATCATATTTTCGGCCTTCATGATATTTCGCTGGGGTGATATTTTTGTCATCGGGTGATCTTGGTTAACATCATCCTGATGATGTTGTTGAAGAGTTGTAATTGCGACCCGATATTCACTAGGGTCATCATATTTTGGAACGTCAGGATGATCTTAGTCAATATCATCCTGATGATGTTGTATCACTTCTTGTTCGTTGTTTCTTCATCCTGAGGATGATGACGTCATCCGTATATCAGGGTGATATTTTTCTTTCTGCCTATCTGCATCATGATATTCGCGAAGGAGGGGGTGATATTTTCATATCACCCGGATATATGTTTGTTCGAACATCATGATGATGTTGATATCAAGGAGATATCCGCCTGCTGGTTTCGCGTGTTATCTATTGAGGGTGATCTTTTCAAGCAGCATCATCATATTCAGTTATCGCCCCGATCTTATAGAGGAGCTACAGTGCAACCTGATATTTGAACATCATCAGGATATTTCCAAATATCCGGTTGTCTTCCGAATATCATGATGATGTAAATATGATGATGACGTCATCAAGGTCCGCGGGGGTCATATTTCTAACACTGATCATCTTGAAGAGACCTCTTGATATTTGCAAACATGATGATGACGTCATCCGGATGTGAGGAGGTGTGCAGTAGGCAAATATGATGATGACGTCAGCAGGATATGATGATGACGTCATCAGGATGTTCATCGGCCAGACTTTTGTTATAAGCTCAGCAGGAGGATGTTCCTCCGAAGGATCAGGTTATGCCGATTATCATGAAGGTTATATTTCAAATATCATGATGACGTCAGGGTGATTTTTCGAACAACAGGATATCATGCTGCTGAAAGATGATGATGATGAAGTCTATACTAGTGTCGTCAGGAGCAAAAGCACCGACATGATATATGCTCATGACCTAGTATATAAGGTGTTATTGAGGTCATCGCGGGGTGCATGTGGGATATTGTTATCCTGCATTTCCAAATATCATGATGATGAGTCTCGGCGGGAAAAGCTTGCGATGGTCTGTATGATGATTTTCCCTAGGCCGCGGGTTGGTGCGCCATTAATGGCGAAGGTTGCAGAGGTATGGGCGATGGCGTGGGTCGATCTTGTACCCGACTGGAGGTGTCAATCAGCGGATGATGGCGCAGGGCTCGAGAAATCTTCCTGTCTCCTCCCCTACCTGCTGCATTCAAGTTTGGGCGCCAATCCGGTTGTGTTTGAGCGCCATTTTCGTGATACTGTGTATCTGGCGAAATTTTGGTCAACAATGTAATTAATTGCTGAGCACCTACCTGGCTGTTATAAGCAGGTTGTGTTGTTCATTTGTGGTTGTTGAAAGTTGATGATTTTGGCTCTGTAATGCATGACAAGCTGATCTGGTTGCTCTGTACAGCTTACCTGTGAGTTTATGTATCTCTTGTTGTTTGTTTTTGGCATGAACCCACTGATTTCATGATTAAACTTATATGAGAAATGCTGTTTGGCATGTGTTGTGTTAATTCTGTCTCCAGTATTGCATGTATCCTTCTTCTGAATCTGGATGTTTGGTAATGTTTAGATTCTAGAGCATAGAATTCCTGTGTTGAATGTCTGATCTTTTAACTTCTATTCAAGGGGTAGATTAAACTGTTTTCAGGTTGAACATTGGGAGGGATATACTGCAGTAGGGATACCATAAGTAGAGATAACCTAACACTTTGTATTGGGAGATGCCTGTAAGGCAGGTATCACATAGATCCCCTTGAAATCCAGTTTTAGTTGTTTATGCTGATCATTCACAGGTGTATGTCTACTGACTCCAGGCCCTGGATAGGCACCAATCATGCTTTGTTTTGTGTTATAACCATATCCAGCTTTGCATCCACACTTAAACTCCAAAGCAAAATCTAAAACCAACATTAGGACATTAGAGTTAGTTTAGGATCCTCAGTCCTCTGTCTACAACTGCAAATAGGCCCAAAGCTAGCCCCCTTGCCCTTATCTTTCAGTTTTGGTCTACATACAGGAGGACTCATCTGCTTTCTGTCAACATCCCACCCTTGCATGCATATCCTTATGGATGTTGAATAGGGAATACCCCCCTAGGTCTTGCAGAGCCTGAAGAAGAAGAGGAGATAAAATATAGAGTCTATCTCCTACACTGTTGACCCCCTGGCCCAGAGATCCTGTTGATCACTGATGGCTACCTTGTAGGGAAATCTGGGAATAAGCATCCAGTCTGGGAAAAAGTCAACAGAAATTGGCGACTCTACTGGGGAATCTTGTGAAAGAACCCTGGTTTTCAGAAGAAAACAGTTCCTAGCAATAGGTGGCGACTCTGAAGTAATCTCCCAACCGGTCAAAGTAAATTTATATGCAGGGGAGAAGATCCCAACAAACTCCTTTATTTGAAGAGTTACCATTAACAAAAAGAATGATGTATAGAAGAAAGGGAACTGTCTCAGCTAGTCATGAGAGCTCCCCCAGAAAAAGTGATGAGGTACAAGATAACCCTAGGCCATCAGGACAGCATGCTCCTTATTTTTCAAGTGCAGAAGCAGATATCCAAGGTGCATATGAGAGGCAACAGGGTGGTAGTATGAGAATGAGGTCAGAGGTGTTCCAAGAACGCCCTTTTCTAGACCCAAGTGAGAGGTTTGAAGAGGCAGAGTCCCTAAGGGATGATGAAGATGATGACCAAAATGGTATGAGACCATCTACCTCCAGACCTAAGGATGAACAACTAGCTGAAGAAATCAAAAGCCTAAGAGCAGAACTAGAATACCTACAAGCCATGAAAATCAGAGATGATATACAGCAGAAAGTGCAAGCCTTGAGAACTGCCCAAAATAATTCAGTTCCCACCTTAGAAAATGCAAATATGCAAAGACATCAGCAAAGATATGAAGTGCATCATCAGCATCATGATGACAGACAAAATGTGAATGATGCTAGGATACCACTAAACAATGCAGGAAACCAAAATGCAAATAGAAATGTTAATGTTAATCAGCCAAACAGACAGCCTATGCAGCTAGATAGATTCAGGCAGCTGGTGTTTGATGGTATTCCTGGGTATCCTAACCCCATTGACAAGCATCTGAGGCTGCAAGTGCCTAAGTTTTCAGGAAACAATACAGTGTCAGGAGAAGATCATCTAAAGGCCTTCCAAAATATCATGGACAATTTTGAGGTTGAGCATGAGGATGTTTTCATGAAGTCATTCATGCAATCCTTAATAGATGAGGCAAGAGAATGGTACAGGAATCTGCCTGACCGGAGCATATCATCATGGGATGATTTTAAGAGGATGTTCAAGGAGCAATATGGTGATAAAACTGACCCTAGCTTCTTTGTAAATGAGTTCACCAGCATCACCAAAGGGTCAAATGAACAGGTTGCAGACTTTAATGCAAGATTTACTAAAGTGTTGAACAAATTGCCACATCATATGAGGCCAAATGAACCTATGTGCATAATTTTGTACATCAATGCCTTTGATGCAAAGACTGCATATGGACTGAGAGATAAAGGTCCTGCCACTCTCAGGGATGCTTTCAGGATTGCAGTAAATATTGAAAACAATAGGAAAGCATCAGGCAAGACAAATAGAAGGGATGATGTAAAAATTCTGCAGAATCCAAATAAGCCTCAGAACACTCAAGGTAGTACATCTGCTCCTGAAGATAAGATAGACAAACTGGCAAATGTTGTTAAGGACCTAAGCTATAGATTAGCTAGAAGTGAAAAAGGGATGGGTCCTGATAGGCAAGTCTATCAAAGACAGGAAAAGAGGCCATCATTACATGATATGCCTTATAACACCAGTTGGCATGATGGTAAGCCTGTATATCCACGTAACAACACAAGTCAGAGGGCTCAACATGCCAAGGAAACTCCTGATCCCCTGAAGAAAACTATAAATATTGCTGATGATGCTCCGTGGTGTATAATCTGTCAGATGCCACATTCACAGTCATAGTGCATGATTGCCCAATCTTTGTATGATAATGCTACATCTTGTAATGAGTGCAATGAGCCACATCATGTGCAGGATGATGATGTTAACATGATGTCCATAGGTAATGGATATACTCTTTATGATGCTGATGAGAAGACAGATGATCAGGTTCAGGCCTGCCAACAGTCCCCATATGATGAAGATCATGAGGATAATTATGTGTATGCTCAGAACTCACACAATTTTCTGAGTAGCTTACACCGACCTTCTGATGAGGAAATCAGAGCCTTCACAGCTGCAGCAGTTGCTCAGGTCAAGAGCAACTACAATCTCAGAGGTAAAAATCAGGTTGGCAGCTCACATCAGCCAGAAGATATTTCTGTAGGTCAGCAGATGCATGGTCATAAAGGAACTGAACCACAAAAAAGGTAGTGGGTAAATAACAAGCAGAACCTTAGATACAGAACAGGTCATGATTTCCAAGGACCAGAAAACAAAACCCCTCAGGCTGAAGATCAAAGTAGAGGTTCCCAAGACAGGAATGATGATCAGGGAACTATGAGAATGAAAGCTAAGTCAGCTCAGGATAAAAGCAAGATTGTGGAGCAAGCTACAACTGCTGTACAAAACTATGCTCCATTTGATATAGCCCAGATCCTCACTCAGGTAAAGGTCTCTGTTCCACTTATGGAACTCATGAAGGTGGAAGAGATCAAGAATAGGACAATATCCCTAATCTCAGGGGTACCTTTTCAAGCTAAGCAAAATGATCAGACCCAGGGTGAGAAACAGGTCATGTGCAATGAAGAGGATGAGACTCCTGAAGTCTATTTAGGAATGACCATGACAAAGTGTCCTTCACAGGTGGAACCATTTTATGTTTCCCTGGTCATAAATGGTAAAATAATTAGAAATTGTATGCTTGACTCTGGAGCATCCACAAATGTCATGCCTTTGGCTATCATGCAACAAACAGGATTAAAAATTGACAAGGCATGTGGAAAATGCTATGCAATGGATGCCAGAGAGGTACCAGTTATTGGAATCATGAAGGATGTGGATTTCAAACTGGCAGCATTTCCTAAAAAGAAATATAAGATGAATATAACAGTGGTTGACATCAAGCCACAGTATGGTATGCTGCTGTCAAGAAGATGGGCAGCACTAATAGGTGGAAGTATGCAGCTGGACCTGTCATATGCCATGATTCCAATGAATGGCAGGGATGTCAAGTTAATCAGAGAGCAGAGATCATCAGAGACAGTGGAAGACCAAGAAGCAAATGAACAGGTATGCTTTGTGGACACTAACTGTGATAACTTCAGGGTTGTCTCAGATGATACAGAGGATGAAAAGAAAAATGTCTGCACTGAAGAGCTGGATCAGCAAGGATTGTGGACCATGTTTTTTGATGGAGCTTGTGCAAAAGAAGGTTCTGGAGCTGGAGTTGTCTTCCTGTCTCCAACTGGTAAGCTCCTCAAATCCTCTTTCTTGCTGAGGTTTGATTGCACAAATAATATTGCAGAATATGAGGCTTTACTTTTAGGCCTGAATATTGCTCTCAAACATGGAATTAAAATGTTAAGAGTATTTGGAGACTCTGAGCTGATTGTATCCCAAATCAGAAATAAGTATGCTGCAAAGAATAAAAGACTGAAACAATACAAGCATGCTGTTTGGGATACTATTGAGTTATTTGATGCATTTTCAATTGGCTGGGTAGAAAGGTCAAAAAATGTTATGGCTGATTTCTTAGCCAATGTTGCAATAAGGCCAGATGACATCACTCTGTCAGGTGTCACAGATGTAGAAGTTAAAATTAGGCCTGCCATACCAGAAAACATATGCAGTTGGCAAGTTTTTAATGATGATAGGGATTTGCTGAAATTTTTGCACTGCATAGATGAGTATGAGAACCAACAGGTTGATTTCCAAGCTTTTGTAGAGACTGTCAATGGAAAAGAGACCCTTGTGGGAAAAGAGATCATCCAGTTGAAGACTAACAAGATCCCTAGAGGGTTAGTGGCTTTGGAAAGAGCCTTTGACAGTAAAGACAAAATGGTCACAAGGACATCCCCCACAAATAAGGAGGATTTAGAAGAAATAAATTTGGGGACATCTCAGGCCCCTCAGAAGGTATATATTGGCAAACAGCTCAAACCACACATAAGAAGTATGCTGATTGCATTGCTAAAAAGGTATAAACATGTTTTTGCTTGGTCATATGAGGACCTAAAAGCTTATAGAGAAGATTTATTCCAGCATGAGATCCCACTGAAGCCTGAAGCTAAGCCATTTAGACAGAGGCAAAGGCCTATAAATCCTACCTTAGCTCCCAAGATGCAAGAAGAACTCAAAAGGCTCAGGGATGCTGGAATAATTGTGCCCATAAGACACTCAACTTGGGTGTCTAACCTTGTCCCAGTCAGGAAAAAGAATGGTGATATTAGGCTTTGTGTTGATTTCAGGAACTTGAATGTATCCTCTTTGAAGGATAACTATCCATTGCCTAATATGGAGGCTATGTTGCAGAGAGTGACTGGTTGTGAACTCCTATCCATGATGGATGGATTCTCAGGATATAACCAGGTGAAGGTAAAAGAATCAGAACAGTATAAGACTGCCTTTACCACTCCATGGGGGACATATGTGTATGTTAGAATGCCATTTGGACTAACAAATGCAGGTGCTACATTTCAAAGAGCAATGGATGTTGCTTTTGCAGGGCTGATTGATTCAATCCTGGCAGTATATCAGGATGACCTGACTGCCTACTCAAAGAAAGAGGAGCAGCATTGTATGCATCTGGAGCAGATCTTCATAAGAGCACTAGAATATGGTATTTCTCTAAACCCAAAGAAGTGTGCCTTTGGAGTGGTTGAAGGAAAACTTCTGGGACACATTGTTTCCAAGGATGGAGTCAGGATAGATCCAGAGAGAGTGGCAGCCATTGACAGGATCCAAATGCCAAAAACTGTGAAAGGAGTTCAGTCCTTCTTTGGACAGGTAAACTTTGTCAGAAGATTTGTTCCCAACTTTGCAGAGATCACAAGGAACATTTCCAGGATGATGAAGAAGGATGCAACTGTCAACTGGGAAAGGGAAGCAACAGAATCATTTCAGAATATCAAAGAGGCAATAAAGATGGCCCCTGTTCTTAAATCTCCTGATTTTTCTAGGCCATTTCAGGTGTTCTCATTTGCTTCCTTTCATACTGTAGCTGCATGTTTGTTACAGAAAAATGAAGAGGGTTTTGAACAGCCCATTTCTTTCTTCAGTATGTCCCTGCAGGCCTCTGAGTTGAAATATGACATTATGGAAAAGCAGGCATATGCACTAGTTAGAGCCATCAAAAGTTTCAGACCATACTTGGTAGGGTCACATATAATTGCATATGTACCTCATGCTGCAGTCAAAGACATATTCACTCAGCAGGAGGTGACTGGAAGAAGGTGCAGATGGATAAACAAACTGCAGGAATTCAACATAGACATACAAGTTACTAAATTGATAAGGGGACAAGGATTAGCCAAGATGATGGCACAGTCAAACTTGGAAGCATGCCAAGTTAATGCAGTCCAAGATGAGAATGTAAGTGTATCAGGATCTGAATGGTACAAGGATATTGTCTATTATTTGCAAAATCTGAATTGTCCTTCCCATTTCAGTGACAATCAAAAGAGGACTCTAAAGCTACATGCAATCAGGTATGTTGTTGTTCAAGGTGAGCTGTACTGGAAAAATCCTGATGGTGTGCTGCTGAGATGTGTGGATAAGAATATGGCTAACAATATTTTGATTGACATGCATAAAGGATTGTGTGGTGGCCATTATACTGCCCAAACAACAGCTCATAAAATTCTCAGGGCAGGATATTGGTGGCCCACTCTCTTTTCAGATGCACAGAGGTTAGTAAGAAAATGTGACCCTTGCCAGAGATTCTCAGGAAAGCTGAAATATCATGGTGCTTTACCCCTCAGAACTGCACCTGTGGATGCTCCATTCCAGCAATGGGGAATTGATTTTATAGGGGAAATTGCAGACAAATCAAGTGGGGGACACAGTTGGATTTTGGTGGCAACTGACTACTTTACCAAATGGATTGAGGCCATTCCAACTAAAAGAGCTACAAGTAAGGTGGTGACAGACTTCATACTAGAGAACATCATCATCAGGTTTGGAGTACCATCTAAAATAATCACTGATAATGCTATGTGCTTCAGATCAGGTGAGTTTGTTGATTTTTGCAACAGGTATGGGATAAGCCTGTCATATACATCACCATATCACCCACAAGGAAATGGTCAAGCAGAATCAAGCAATAGGAGCATCATGAAAATTGTCAAGAGGATACTGGACAAGAACAAGAGAGCTTGGGACTCAAAGTTGAATTTAGCAGTATGGGCTGACAGAGTGACTGTGAAAAGGGCTATTGGGAAGTCACCTTTTGAGCTAGTATATGGTGCATCAGCTAGACTGCCCATAAACAATCTCCTACCAGTTTACAGATTCATTCAAGAGTATGATGAGGACATTGAAGATCCCATGACAGAAAGGGTGAATCAGCTGGTTGCATTGGATGAAGACAGAAGGAGAGCCCACCAGATCAATCTCAAAAGACAACAAGGGGTGAAATATCAGTTTGACAGGAGAGCTACAAAAGGGAAGTTTCAAGTAAATGATCTGGTGCTCATTTGGAATGCTAAAGATCAGGAAAAGGGTAAACATGGCAAATTTCAGCCCTTATGGATGGGCCCATATCAGGTTTGCAATACTCATGGGGAGGATTCTTATTTCCTCCAGGCCCTAGATGGTGAAATTCTGGAATTGCCTGTGCATGGCCAATTCCTTAAGTTCTATTTTGCATAATGACTGGTTGCTGTGCACATTTGTAAAATATGTATGTAGTGTAAATGCCTTGTACAGCTCGCGTTTTTGGCTTTTTGTCAGGTCTGCCCGGAGATCTGGTTCTCGCTGCAGGTTTTCACCTGCACGTCCCCATTCGGAGCCACTGTTGACACTCATTTTGACCAGGGGTTGATTTGTCATGATCAGGAGGTTTCTTCATTTGAAGCCTTTATCTTCTTGCCCATTTTTTCTAAGTGCTGGGCCTCCTCAGCATTTTTCAACTGCAGCATCATGTTTTCCTGAGGAGGAGGTCATCATCATCATCTTGTCTTCGATGATGATCTGCATCATCATGTTCCTCGTCGACTTGTTTTTCAACGTCATCATCATATTTCAACTGTCGGGTGATGTTTGGTTTTTATCATGATGATGCTGCCGAGATACAGTGCGCCCTGATCTGCTTGCGAGGGTGATGTTTCAAAGTCTCCGGTGATCTTCCATTTATCACCTTGCGCGAGCATGATGATGATGTTGCTTATTCTTTGAATTGCTCGACCTAACTTGTTTTTTTCCTAAGGGTCGTGTTCATCATCATCATATTTCCAGTTATTATCCTGCTGCTTGTGGAGGACATCATATTTTCGGCCTTCATGATATTTCGCTGGGGTGATATTTTTGTCATCGGGTGATCTTGGTTAACATCATCCTGATGATGTTGTTGAAGAGTTGTAATTGCGACCCGATATTCACTAGGGTCATCATATTTTGGAACGTCAGGATGATCTTAGTCAATATCATCCTGATGATGTTGTATCACTTCTTGTTCGTTGTTTCTTCATCCTGAGGATGATGACGTCATCCGTATATCAGGGTGATATTTTTCTTTCTGCCTATCTGCATCATGATATTCGCGAAGGAGGGGGTGATATTTTCATATCACCCGGATATATGTTTGTTTGAACATCATGATGATGTTGATATCAAGGAGATATCCGCCTGCTGGTTTCGCGTGTTATCTATTGAGGGTGATCTTTTCAAGCAGCATCATCATATTCAGTTATCGCCTCGATCTTATAGAGGAGCTACAGTGCAACCTGATATTTGAACATCATCAGGATATTTCCAAATATCCGGTTGTCTTCCGAATATCATGATGATGTAAATATGATGATGACGTCATCAAGGTCCGCGGGGGTCATATTTCTAACACTGATCATCTTGAAGAGACCTCCTGATATTTGCAAACATGATGATGACGTCATCCGGATGTGAGGAGGTGTGCAGTAGGCGAATATGATGATGACGTCAGCAGGATATGATGATGACGTCATCAGGATGTTCATCGGCCAGACTTTTGTTATAAGCTCAGCAGGAGGATGTTCCTCCGAAGGATCAGGTTATGCCGATTATCATGAAGGTTATATTTCAAATATCATGATGACGTCAGGGTGATTTTTTGAACAACAGGATATCATGCTGCTGAAAGATGATGATGATGAAGTCTATACTAGTGTCGTCAGGAGCAAAAGCACCGACATGATATATGCTCATGACCTAGTATATAAGGTGTTATTGAGGTCATCGCGGGGTGCATGTGGGATATTGTTATCCTGCATTTCCAAATATCATGATGATGAGTCTCGGCGGGAAAAGCTTGCGATGGTCTGTATGATGATTTTCCCTAGGCCGCGGGTTGGTGCGCCATTAATGGCGAAGGTTGCAGAGGTATGGGCGATGGCGTGGGTCGATCTTGTACCCGACTGGAGGTGTCAATCAGCGGATGATGGCGCAGGGCTCGAGAAATCTTCCTGTCTCCTCCCCTACCTGCTGCATTCAAGTTTGGGCGCCAATCCGGTTGTGTTTGAGCGCCATTTTCGTGATACTGTGTATCTGGCGAAATTTTGGTCAACAATGTAATTAATTGCTGAGCACCTACCTGGCTGTTATAAGCAGGTTGTGTTGTTCATTTGTGGTTGTTGAAAGTTGATGATTTTGGCTCTGTAATGCATGACAAGCTGATCTGGTTGCTCTGTACAGCTTACCTGTGAGTTTATGTATCTCTTGTTGTTTGTTTTTGGCATGAACCCACTGATTTCATGATTAAACTTATATGAGAAATGCTGTTTGGCATGTGTTGTGTTAATTCTGTCTCCAGTATTGCATGTATCCTTCTTCTGAATCTGGATGTTTGGTAATGTTTAGATTCTAGAGCATAGAATTCCTGTGTTGAATGTCTGATCTTTTAACTTCTATTCAAGGGGTAGATTAAACTGTTTTCAGGTTGAACATTGGGAGGGATATACTGCAGTAGGGATACCATAAGTAGAGATAACCTAACACTTTGTATTGGGAGATGCCTGTAAGGCAGGTATCACATAGATCCCCTTGAAATCCAGTTTTAGTTGTTTATGCTGATCATTCACAGGTGTATGTCTACTGACTCCAGGCCCTGGATAGGCACCAATCATGCTTTGTTTTGTGTTATAACCATATCCAGCTTTGCATCCACACTTAAACTCCAAAGCAAAATCTAAAACCAACATTAGGACATTAGAGTTAGTTTAGGATCCTCAGTCCTCTGTCTACAACTGCAAATAGGCCCAAAGCTAGCCCCCTTGCCCTTATCTTTCAGTTTTGGTCTACATACAGGAGGACTCATCTGCTTTCTGTCAACATCCCACCCTTGCATGCATATCCTTATGGATGTTGAATAGGGAATACCCCCCTAGGTCTTGCAGAGCCTGAAGAAGAAGAGGAGATAAAATATAGAGTCTATCTACACTGTTGACCCCCTGGCCCAGAGATCCTGTTGATCACTGATGGCTACCTTGTAGGGAAATCTGGGAATAAGCATCCAGTCTGGGAAAAAGTCAACATGCCCAATGTCTCTAGTAGCTCCACTTCATATGCATTCTTAAATCAAATTTTCTGAGTATCCTACAAGGTCCAAACTTCTTCATTTTAAACTTGTTATATGTTCCAACTGGAAATCTTTCTTTTCTCAAGTATACCATCACTTCATCTCCAAATGCAAATTCTTTGTGTCTTCTCTTCTCATCTAGTTATTCTTTATATTTGTTGTTCATATCTTCCAAATGCTTCTTTACCTGATCATGCATTGCCTTCATATGTCCTGCGAATTCTTCTGCTTCTACACTTCTCTTTTCCTCTGCACTAATGTCTCTCAATTCTGTTGTTCCTCTAGGATTTATTTTGGTAACAATCTCAAAAGGTGTTCTTCCGATGCTCCTATTCACTGAATTATTGTATGCAAACTCTTCTTGTGAAAGAATCAAATCCCAACTGCCTGCCTTCTCTCCAACCAAACATCTCAACAAGTTTCCCAAACTGATATTCACTACCTCTGTTTGTCCATTAGTCTGTGGATGAAAAGCTAAACTGAACTTCAAATATGTCTTCATTTTCTTCCAAAGTGTCTTCCAAAAATATCCAAGGAATCTAGTGTCTCTGTCTAAAATTATGCTCTTAGGTAATCCATGCAATCTCACAATCTCCTTGAAAAATAGGTTAGCAACATGAACTGCGTCGGTTGTCTTCTTACAAGGTATGAAATGAGCCATCTTTGAAAATTTGTCCACCACTATAAATATAGAATCATGTCCCCTTTGTGTCTTAGGTAATCCCATCACAAAATCCATGCTTATGTCTTCCCAAGGTCTCTTTGGTACTGTCAAAGGTTTATACAATCCAGTATTCTGACTACTCCCTTTTGCAATTTGACAAACTCTACAACTCTGCACAAATTTCCTAATATCCTTATGTATATGAGGCCAAAGGTAGTTCTCACTTATCAAAGCCACTGTCTTGTCAATGCCAAAATGTCCTTCCAATCCACCACTATGTTTCTCCTTGATTAGATTATCTCTCATTGAACTCCTAGGTATGCATAACTAATTTCCTCTGAACAACATATCTTCCTGAATGAAATAGTCCAACCATTTACTCCTATCTGTCACAACAGGTTCCTTACATGCTTTCCACGGCTTTGCAAAATTAGTGTTTCCCTCATACATGTTCTTCAATTCATCAAATCCCAATACTTCAACTCTCATCTCTGTCAGCAAGTTCCTTCTCCTACTCAATGCATCAGCAACTTTGCTTGATTTACCACTCCTATGCTTCAACACAAAAGTATAACTCTGCATGAACTCTACCCATCTCATATGTCTCTGATTCAACTTTCCTTGACTATTCAAATATTGCAAAGCTTGATGATCTATATACAACACAAACTCCTTAGGCAACAAGTAATGTCTCCACTTCTTCAAGGCTTGAATTATAGCATAGAACTCTTGATCATAAACTGAATATCTTCTCCTTGCATCATTCAACTTCTCGTTAAAATATACTACAGGTCTACCTCCTTGACTAAACACTACTCCAATTACACTTCCACTTGTATCATAATCTACTTGAAATAACTTAGTGAAATCCGGTAATGCTAAAACAGGTTGCTTTGTCACTTTCTGCTTCAACAAATCAAAACGTTTTTCTCCTCCTGATGTCCACTTGAAATCTTTTTTGTCACCTCTCATTGTTTCTGTCATAGGGTTACAAACTGAACTGAAATTTCTGATGAACTTCTGGTAGAAACTGACCAATCCATGAAATGATCTAACCTCTCCAATGCTCTCTGGTGTAGGCCATTCAACAATTGCTCTCACTTTCTTAGGGTCCATCTTCAATCCTTCCGCATAAATCACAAATCCCAAATATACCAACTTTTCTTTCATGAAACTACACTTCTTGATGTTTATCAACAATTTCTCCTCTCTCAACCTCTGGAATACTTGTCTAATATGCCACAAATGTTCTTCTTTTGTCTTACTAAAAATTCGAATATCATCCAAGTATATAATAAAAAACTTACCCAAGAATTTCTTCAAGACTTCATTCATCAACCTCATGAAAGTGCTTAGTGCATCAGTCAATCCAAAATGCATCACTAACCATTCATACAATATTTCATTTGTTTTAAAAGTAGTCTTCCATTCATCTCCTTCTCTGATTCTGATTTGATGGTATCCACTCTTCAAATCTATCTTTGTGAAATATTTTGCTCCACTCAAACAACCCATGATAGCATCCATCCTAGGTAGAGGGAATCTATACTTAACTGTGATCTTGTTTATAGCTCTAGAGTCTGTACACATTCTCCATTCTCCATCCTTTGTAGGTGCTAACACTGTAGGTACTGCACAAGGACTCAAACTCTCTTTGATCAAACCTTTCCTCAACAACTCTTGTATCTACCTATTCAGTTCTTCATTCTCTACCGGTGTCATTCTATGTGCTGCTTTGTTAGGCAAACTAGCTCCAGGTATAAGATCCATGTGATGATTGATACTCCTTATAGGTGGCAATCCTTCAGGTACATTATCTAATATGATGTCTTCATACTCTGTTAGTAACTTTGTTATCTCCTCCGGTGGTGATTCTTCAGTTTCCTTCTTCAATGTTTCTGGCTTCTTAGGAATCAAGGCATAACACATATTCTCATGTGTCAAACCATCTAGAAATTTTCTCCCATCTACCAAACATATTCTAGCATTTCCACATACTTCACTCTTAGGATCATCTTCCAAAGGAATCAAGGTAATTCTCTTCCCATTTGATGTTATAGTGTATGTATTCTTTCTCCCATCATGCATAGCTTTTCTATCATATTGCCAAGGTCTACCCAACAAGATATGACACACATCCATAGGCATAATATCACACAAGACTTCATCATGATAAGATCCAATATGAAATTTCACCACAGATTGTTCACTCACCAGTACCTTATGATCATCCTGAATCCATGCTATCTGATAAGGCTTAGGGTGTTTCAATCTTTCCAATTTCAGCTTAGTCACCCTCGCCTCTGAAACTAGGTTATCAAAACTACCACTATCAATAACAACTTTATAGCATTTACCTCCTGATTTGCATCTGGTTCTAAACAAACTTTTCCTCTATGATGGTTCCTCATTTGTCTCAGTTTGAAAGAGTGCTCTCCTCATCACAAGTGATTTTCCTTTCTCTAGTTTACCAACTAAGTAGGGGTCATCTAGTTCAACAAGTTCTTCAACATAGGCTGCTCTTCCACTATTTTTTGTCCTCTTACTTGTACTCCCTTGATTACATTCAAATGCTCTATATCCTTCACCTCCACACTTGAAACAAGTGCCTCTGAATCTTCTCCTATCAGGTCCTCTACCTTCTCTTCTGTGTCCTTCATTCTAGTATGAATTGTAATTGCCTCTGTGATGAAAATCCTTGTTATCTCTCCGGTATGCATTGTTATCTCTGTCCTCCTTAAATGTGTTGTCAAACTTGTTCTACTCCGGATGTGATCTGTATCCTTCGAAAAATGTTCTACCTTTCTAAAATTTACCTCCTCTTCCTCTTTGTCTCTGATGATGCCTCTTGTTCAACTTCTCTTCAACTTTCAGAGCAAACTGATATGCTTCCTCCAAAGAGGTCATCCTTACCAAACTTAGTTCTTCTTGAATGTTCAATCTTAGTCCATTGATGTATCTAGCCACTTTCTCCTTGGTTGCTTCACTATGTCCTATTCGTATGATCATCTTATGAAATTATTCAGTATACTCCACAGATTTATCCTTCTGTCTCAGGTTCTGCAGTCTTTTCAACAGCTCCAACTCATAGTCAACAGGTATAAACTGATTCTTTAATTTTGTCACCATTCTATCCCATTTTGTAATCTTTTCTTTTCCTCTTCTATTTCTATCCAACTGAACTTCTTTCCACCATATAGCAGCATGTCCTTTCAACTTTGTCTTTGCAAATTTCACCTTCTCTGAATCTTCAACTTCTTCATATTCAAAGTATTCTTCCATGTCATTTATCCAGTCAATCAACTAGATTCAGGATACAAATTGCCAGTGTAGTTCAAGACATCAACTCTAGGTCTCTTTCCAATCTTTGAAATAGCTCACAACATCTTTATTTTCTCTGATTCTTCTTCTTCATCACCTCCTAGGGTTTCGCCAATTTGTTCAACAGATTGAAATTCCTCTTCATCATCCCTTTCAACATTAGGTCTAGGTGTCAATCCTCTTCACCTATCTTCCTCGACAACATCCAATCAGATTTGCATTATTTTCATCCTTTCCATCATCTCATCCATTCTACCAGCCATTGTTCCAACAGCAAGGATTCTTCTTGGTGGCATTCTTCCTAGGATCAAGTGTAAACTACCTCAAGTTCGGCGATCGGGCTACAAGGTGACAGTTGCCTCACAATCGGTGATCAATTCCGACACAAGTAACCTACCTTAATTGGGCGATCTGTCCATAGCAAGATCTTATGGAATTCCCTCACCAACTTTGCTCAATTCTCTCCCAAAGATTCAAACTTTCGCTCTGATACCACTTGGTGCAGTCACGGTAGGAGGGTTCATAGAATGAACGATCCGAACCGTGCAACAAGAGTAAACACAACAGAAACAACTCAAAGATATGAAATAAATGTAGATTCAGTCATTCAGTATATGATAGAATTCAAATACAATTTGGCCGGCATCATGCTGGCTTACAATTTGGGCTCACAGGCCTGATTACAGAATGTCAAAATATGCACAAGATATAGCTTTGAAGCTACTTAGCGCAAAATCTAAATTATGAACTATCTCTATGTGAATCACTTTCTAACTTGATCACTGCTTTCCTAGAGATCTAATACATCAATATATATCATCTCTAGATTGCAAGATTTCTCTGCGTTGGCCAAGGAAGATCACAAACTCCAATAAAGAGTTGTAACATGTGTACACGGATAGGTCAGACCTAATCATGTAGAACACCTCCGCAAATGCATGGAATGATGTGCAGATCTTGAGGAAGGTCGGCCACGAACCAAAGATCAATGAATGATATGTTATTAGGCTCCACAGACTAGGAAATGCTCCGCAATTCTTCTCCTTCAGCTGATTGTCTGATATTGTTAGGATGCTCTGTTCTGATAAAACAGTTGATCTTCTGATAGCGATAACTTTCCGGTTCTTGATCCAAATGTTCTAAAATTTAGATATTTTGTAGATGAATGAATCTGGATGCTAAGTCCAGCTCCACAAGATCTAAAATGCCACTACGGTAGAATGCGGACCAAAATACAAAAACTGCTTTTGACTAAACTTCCTGAACTGAACTGGAAAAAATAAAAGAAACAAACTAAAATATAAATGTTTTTGGTTGATGCAAGATTGCTCTTGAACTAGGGATGCTCTTGCATCACTTGCGGATCCCAACACTTGCTTAATTAGGTCCAAAACATCCTTCAAATCTTCAAACACCAAGGAATTACATCTGCACACTCTGTTCATTTGTAAATAGGACAGTTTTAAGGAGAACACATGAATACTTGAAGTATAACGACCACATCAACTTGACAAACCTTGTGTGGTATTAAAAACAAGAAATATCTTCATGACACTTTTCCAAATGAGTCCGTGCATGAATCATAAAACATCCCCAAACACTCCTTTGCCTCTGCACATCAAAGAATTGTGCCGCACAACTTCAAACATTTACTTTGAGAACACTCTGTCATCCGGAACACACTACAACATGCTTTCATTTAAAAAATTGAGTTACGGACCACCAAGAACCTTGAAACTGAAAAGAAGCATATAATACACATCTAGAAACATGTCTTCAAAATTGCAATGGCAACTATTCATCTCTGGAGGAATACGAAGCATTCCAATAGGCCTTTAACACTGCCTCACTCTGCCAGGACACATATCGATACTCTATCATGGATAACTTTCACAGCGGAAGGGCAAAGGAACTAAATCTCTAGAATTATCATCTTCATTGGAATCTTAACATACCTTCATAACCGCATAGCCAAATCTACAAATGTAGAGGAATGTGGAGCATTCCATTCAGTCTTCATCATCACATCATACTGTCAGAGCATGAACTAGAACTTGGTCATTTATATCTTTCGCAACAGAGGAGCGAGTGATATGAAACATTGGATTTAGCACTTTTACATCATACTGGACTTAACTCTTGAATTGCAAGACCATATCTTCAAAATCAGAGGAATGCAGAGCATTCTATTACCATGCTAGAAACACCTTTACAAAACCAACACTGTCTTCAAACTTGTCAACAGAAAAACATACATCTGATAATAAAAGCATCATGAAACTTGGAACATACAAGATTTGACTTTGTAGGAAGCTATGTTCCAATCTATAGATGCACAACATCAATATAATGAGAATGTGGAGCAATCTCCTATGCAGTCTTCAAAGAGCAGTCATCCTGAAATAGAAACTATCACCAACTTCCAGAGGCCAAATCTTCTTTGTACCAACACATACAACTGAGGAACATTAGGATGGAACATTCAACATGCTTTAGGCCACCAACAACACATTTGATCCTCTTAATGCTTCTGATTCCCATCTTAATTCTACACTGATCAAGGCACATCTCAATTATGTACTCACACCGATCAAGGCATGACATCCAACCATGAACACCATCACACTTCCATGATAATGTTGACATCAATGACGACCTCAATGACAGCCTTAACAATGTCCTCAACCTTGTGATAGTGTTGACATCAATGACAACCTTAGGTGCATCATGTGTGCAACAATATCCCCCTTTGGCATTGATGGCAACACATACCTGTTCATTCTCCCCCTTTGACATTAAGGACAAAGGGCATCCAAATCCTTCTCATTAGCAACCACTACTTGCTCATTCTCCCCCTTTCAACAACAACCACATATCTACACACTTCTTCTTGCAATAACAAGCTCCCCCTATCATCAACAACCACTACCTTCTCCCCCTGAGAGGTAGCCAACATCAGTCTAGGAAACAAGGATATAACATTAACTCCCCCTAGACAGATGCACCACTATGTATCTTTAGCAAGAAGAAGGAGGGGCAATTACCCCTAACTTCTGCCAGAGATCCTCAAAGGTGTCCTTTTCAAGAGCCTTTGTAATGATGTCTACAATTTGATTCTTTGTTGGAACATATTCCAACCTCACTTCCTTATATGTAACCTTTTCTCTCAAAAAGTGATACCTAATTGCTATATGCTTGGTTCTAGAATGCATCCCTAGATTCTTGGAAATATTAATATCACTTGTATTATCGCACAAAATAGGAATAGGCTCATCATACAATACCTTGATATCCTTCAAATTTTTCTTCATCCACAACACTTGTGTACAGCAAGATGCTGCTGCAATATACTATGCCTCTGCAGTTGATAAAGTCACTGAATCTTGCTTCATGCTCTATCATGAAACCAACCTACTTCCTAGAAAGAAAGCACCACCACTTGTACTTCTTCTATCATCAACAAAACCAGCCCAGTCAGCATTAGTGTATGCATTCAAATCAAAGTCATTTCCTTTTGGATACCATAGACCATAGTCTGGAGTTCCTTTCAAGTATCTGAATATCCTTTTCACTGCTTTCTCGTGTTTTCTTAGGGTTGACTTGATATTTGGCAACCACACATACTGCATGCATAATGTCAAATGTCAAGTCTAGAAGCAGTCAAGTACAACATTGTTCTAATCATAGAACTATAAACAGTCTGATCCGCCTCTAAAGACTCATCATCTTTTCTCAAGTGACATCCAGTGACCATGGGAGTACTCACTAGTTTTGAATCCTCCATTCCAAACTTCTTCAACAATTCTTTGACATACTTAGCTTGAGAAATAAAGATACCAGCATCTAGCTGGGAAACTTGAAGTCCAAGGAAGAAAGACATTTCATCAATCATGGACATCTCAAACTCTTTTTGCATCTCCTCTACAAACCTTTTACACATATCAGCATCTCTACCAAATATGATGTCATCAACACATACTGCAACTATCAAAATCATGTCTCCTTCCTTTATATACAGATTACTATCTATGGTACCTTTCTTGAAGCTTTGCTGAAGTAAGTACTTGTCTAATCTTGCATACCAAGCCCTAGGTTCTTGTTTGAGGCCATACAAAGCCTTTTTGAGTCTGCATACCATGTATGGTTCTTCTGATATATGGAAACCATCTGGTTGTTTAATGTATACTTCTTCTTCTAGGTCACCATTCAGAAATGTTGACTTGACATCCATCTAATATACTTTGAAGTTCTTATGAGTAGAAAGAGCAAGGATCATTCGGATTGCCTCCATCCTTGCTGTCGGAGCAAAAGTCTCCTCAAAATCAACGCCTTCTAATTGAGTGTACCCTTTGCATACTAGTCTTGCTTTGTTTCTTACAACTTCACCTTCTTCATTTAATTTGTTCTAGAACATCCATTTTGTTCCTATAATATTCCTGTTTGTTGGTCTAGGAACCAATTCCCATGTTTGATTCTTCTTAATATGATCCAATTCTTCTTCCATTGCTTTTATCCATCCATCATCCTTGTTGGCTTTAGCAAAGGTCTTGGGTTCTACTTTTGATAACAAACACAAGTTTGCTTGCTCATGTGTCTTGGCAAACCTTCTCCTTGTCTGCACACCTTCATTTTTATCTCCAATGATATGTTCTACTGAGTGATTCTTCTGAACATATCTTAGGCATATGCTTTGGTTCTTGTTCCTTTTCTTCTTTCACTTCTTCTTCTTCATCTTCAATGCAAGGAAATATATTAGATCTAACATATTCTAAATCTTGTGAGATCTGATACAAGTCTTCATCTACTTTGACATTTGTGCTTTCAATCATCTTTCCCAACCTTTTGTTGTAGCATCTATAGGCCTTGCTTTTAGTTGAGTAACCAAGAAAGATTCCTTCATAACATCTTGAATCAAACTTTCCTAGGTCTTCTTCATCTTTTCTGATATAGCATTTGCTGCCAAAGATCCTAAAGTATCTGACAGTGTGAGGTCTTCCATACGACAACTCATAAGGGGTCTTTGTGTTGTTGACCCTTAACTGCACTCTTTCACCTTGTTGACTCTTTACTCTTGTAGGTCCACATAGGTCTGTGTGAATTAGCTCCAATGGATTTGAAGAAGAGTACTCCTTGCTTTTAAAACTTGTCTTTGTCTGCTTTCCCATTTGACATTCCTTGCATACAGTATTTACAGGCTTGATTATCTTAGGCATATCTCTCACTGCATGAGTAGAGTTGATTCTTACTATATTATCAAAATTGTTGTGTCCCATTCTTTTGTGCCACTACCAACTTTCATTGGATTGAGCCAACAAACATGTTCTTCCATTTACCTCTTTCAAGTGATAAATATCACATGTCTTGATACCTTCTGCAACAAGCTTTCCAGATCCCACCTTCCTAATTTCACAACCATTGACATGAAAAGTAAGATTGTAACCTTTCCTGCACATCTAATTGACACTGAGAAGATTGTGTTGTAATCCTAGAGAACATCCCCAGTCCTGTTCTTTCCATCAATAGTTATGACACATTTTCCACATAACTCATCACCTCCAAACTTGACAACTCCACCATCCCACTTCTCAAGGATGATAAACTTCTCTTTGTCATCAATCATATGATTTGAAAAACCACTGTCAATAACCCAAGCTTTGGTTTCTTCTTTTGCATGGAAGGCAGTCCATACAACCATTGATCTTTCATTGTTTTAGACTATTTGCAAGGTATCAGTTTTTCCACATTTTCCAACATCGTCCTTTTTATCACCAACACTCATGACCAAAAAAAGTGTTTCATCATTTGAATTAGCATGATCCTCATCTTCTAAAGAACAACTGCCTTCTATGGAAAACAGACTCCTTTTGAATTTACTATTTCTATTACTTCTCCTAACTTCTTTAATAGGACATTTAGAAGCACAGTGACCAACCTTTCTGCAATTGAAACATTTGAAGGGTAACTTACCTTTATATTTGCCAGAGCCTTTATTTAGTGTTCTTACAAAATTTGCTTCAGCATCATCAAGACTTTCATCTTCATCAGCAGTCTCATCCTTTGTCTTTTTACTGACTTTGAATCAACTTCTTTCTTTGGAACATCACTGTCAAATTCTCTCATTTCAAAAGCAGTAAGGGTCCCAAACATTTGGTCTAAAGAGTATTTATCTAAGTCCGCAGTCTCCTCAATAGCAGATACTTTATGACTGTAAGATTTGGGAAGAGATCTCAGAACCTTCTTCACAATTTCATCCTCCTTTATTTCACCACCAAGACTTGTGATGTCATTGACCACTTTATTCACTCGGAGCATAAATCCATCAATGTTTTCATCCTCTGTCATCTTTAGGGTTTCAAATCTACTTCTGAGGATTTGCATCTTGGCTTGCTTTACTTTCTTATCTCCTTCATAAATGGTTTCAAGTTTATCCCAAACTTCTTGAGTAGAGCTACAACTCATCACCTTTGAAAGTTCTAAATCAGTTAATCTACTCATGATGGAAAACTTTGCCTTGGCATTGTTATCATACTTCTTGATTTCATCTGCATCTGTAGGAATAGTAGCAAGAACAGTGTAACCTTTCCTGACAGAATCCCAAACTCCACACCCTAGAGAATTGATGTAGGCTTCCATCCTTAGCTTCCAAAAAGCATAATTTGTTCCATCAAACCTAGGTAATATACTAGATCCACCTTGTACCATCTCTTCAAAGGAACTTGGCTCTAATAGAAATTGTTAGACATATAGAATACTAAAAGGGGGGGTGAATCAGTATTCAAACAATTTTCATTTCAACAACTTCAACTTATCCAGAGCATATTAAACCTTAAGCATCACAATATCAACATGAAAGAATAACACAATGCACAACAACACATAACACCAGATATATGTGGAAAACCCTAGAAGGGAAAAACCACGGTGAGGATCAACTCACAATATATGAAGCTCAAATAATAACTTTGTTTTAAAGGCTTTAACCCAAGGAAACTGCTACTCCCTAAGTAACTTTGATTTAAGGTCACACCCAAGGAAGCTTCTACTCCCTAATGACTTTGTTTTAGGGTCACTCCCAAGGAAGATTTTACCCCCTGATGACTTTGTTTTAGGGTCACTCCCAAGGAAGCTACTACTCCCTGAAATGAGAACACACTTACAAAAGATTACAGTATGATAGTCTTTCTACTATCTGAAAATTGATCTTGAAGCTTACACTTTTGATGATTGCACTTCTACCTCTTCACACTTTCTTATGATGATCTGATCGGTCAGACACACTCTATACTTGATCACTATCACAAATATGTCTTCAAAATGAATTGGGACAGCATCAACAACTTCTATTCTTTCTCCTTTAGTCGCTCATCAACAATGCATTCATTCTACCTTTTATCTGCTTGTGAGCTTTTCAATCACATTGCAATCACACCTCACCTCACTCACTTTGATTCACTATTTATACATGATATTACATTGATTACATTGCTTATCGGCTACATACAACATTAAAAATACATTTACAAGTCGGCCAGACAACACACAATATGAAATGTGTAGAAGATAGGTCCTAAGTGAAACCACACATTACACCAGTAGAAGATCCAAGCCTTGCAGATCCCAACACTTGCTTAATCAGGTCCAAAACATCCTTCATAGCTTCAAACACCAAGGAATTACATCCACACACTTCGCTCATTTGGAAATAGGAAAACTTTAAGAAGAACACATGAAGACTTGAAGTATAACAACCACATAAACTTGACAAACCTTGTGCGGTACTGGAAACAAGAAATATCTTCATGAAACTTTTTCAGATGAGTCCACATGACTCATAAAACATCCCCAAACACTCCTTTACCTTGAAACTAAGTTACGGACCACCAAGAACCTTGAAACTAAAAAGAAGCATATAATACACATCTATAAACATGTCCTCAAAACCTTAATGGAAACTATTCATTTATGAAGGAATGCAGAGCATTCCAACAGGCCTTCAACACTGCCTCACTTTGAGAGGACACATGACGGTACTCTATCATGCATAACTTTCACAACGGAAAGGCAAATAAACTAAATCTCTTGAATTATCATCTTCATTCAAATCTTAACATACCTTCAGAACCACATAGCTAAATCTTCAAATGTGGAGGAATGCGGAGCATTCCATTCAGTCTTCATCATCGCATCTTACTGTCAGAGCATGAACCAAAACTCAGTCATTTTTAACTTTCACAGTGGAGGAGCAGGTGATCTAAAAGATTGAATTTAGTACTTTTACATCATACTAGAATTAACTCTTGAACCAAAAGACCATATCTTCAAAATTAGAGGAATACGGAGCATTCCATCACCACGCTAGAAACACCTTTATAGAACCAACACTGTCTTCAAACTTGTCAATAGAAAAACATACATTCGATAATCAAAGCATCAAGAAACTTGGAACATACAAGATTTGACATTGTAGGAAGCTATGTTCCAATCTATAGAAGCACAACATCAATATAATTAGAATGCGAAGCAATCTCCTAGACAGTCTTCAAAGAGCAATCATCCTGAAACAGAAACTGTCACCAACTTCTGGAGGCCAAATCTTCTTTGTACCAACACATACAACTAAGGAACATTAGGATTGAAAATTCAACATGCTTTAGGCCACCAACAACACATCTGATCCTTTTAGTGCTTTTGATTCCCATCTTAATTCTGCACTGATCAAGGCACATCTCAACTCTACACTTGCACTGATCAAGGCATGACATATGACCACGAACACCATCACACTTCCATGATAGTGTTGACATCAATGACAACCTTAATGACAGCCTTAACAATATCCTCAACCTTGTGACAGTGTTGACATCAACGACAACAACCTTAGGCATCATATGTGCAATAGGATGAACTATTCTTGAAGTTGACATTAGAAACCTTTTTCATATTTTGAAAATTTGACATGTGTCTACTGTGACATCTCATGTAACTAGTCACATTTTTGGTGGAGTCATTCATAAGTTAGATCAAGTAAAATCCCTCAAAAAGACACCAAAGAACTATTAGAATTCTAAAGATGAGGGGTCTTTAAATATATTCTTCATTTCGCATAAAAGGCATTTCCATAGCTCGTAAGAGTCTTTCTATTTTGTTGTTTTTATTGTCTCAAAATAGGTGGCGACATAGTTGCAAATAGTAAGAGTGTACTATTCATTCAAAGTTTTAAAGGAATAGGGATCCTTCTTGGTTTCAAAGCTTCCTATAGCTTGTTTCTAATATTTTACTTTTAGTTTCTATTGTAATATGAAGATAATTATTTCTAGATGTGCTATCAATAGACAAAGGACAAATGTCAATGATTAGTAGAGGGTTATTGTTAGATATTAAAAGACACATTAGAAGATGACGGGCTTCATGGTTTATTTACTGATGATTTACTTACACATATCAAAATCTAAGTGTATTGTGAGCCTTGTCATTCAGTTTTAGATTTATACGTTACTATGTGCAAATGTAAGTGTGCTTTATTGGGAAATCATTATTTATATCATCATGTTTTTAGCACTTTTCATCTCCATGAGGACCCATTAGAGTCAAATTTGGAAAATGGAAGCAACATGTATGCATCTAATATTTCTCATATTGAGGACATCATGAACACATCAAGCTAAAGAGATTTAGAGAGTTCACTAAATTGGACAAGCTTACATATGTTATATTGGAACAACTATTAGAACACATGTTTCTTATTTTGCCTCTTGTTAAATCAATGGACATGTTTAAGATTGCACAACATAGGGATAAGTATTTTTGTGCTTATCATTATATAAATGGGCATTCTACGAATAAATTCATCAAACTCAAACATCAAATTCAAGATCTTATTGACAAAAAAGTGATACAAGTTTAAAATCATCATAATCATGGACATAATGGGGCTACTCACATAAAATTAAATAATAAGGATTCCTCTAATGATGATCATATTAGTCATGGTATATCACATGTTGAGCTACCACGAGAAGAAAATAAAGTAAGATTTATGCATCCTATTACTTCATTTTATATAACTCCCTCCATTATTTGGGTACTGTTGTCACCTAAATTTGCATCCTGTTGTTGAAGCTTTTGGCACTTTCAACAAACTCAGTGAAACATGGGAATGATCTCAAGGTGTGGGACCTTGCAAATGAGATCAGACCTCCAGAGAAGGCTAGTTCGTCTTTCTAGACTTAAGGTCTAGAGAATTTAACTAAACCTATGCTACTGGTCACCAAGGAAAAGGGAGAGAAGGAATATAGGAAAGAAAATGGTGATGCACCAAGATTTAGGGTGTTTAACTGCAACTAACATAGCACAGTTGATCTCAAATGTTGAAGGGAACTCACACAGACTTGTGCAGATTCAAACAAAGGTTAAGGCAAAAAGATAAAACTATGAAAGGGGTCATTTTATCCACAATATGTACAGCTTACATATATCAAATAAACATAGTGCAAGAACAATGAGAGAGGCAAAAATCAATTTATATTGATCATAGAGGCTAAATAGCCATTACAAAAAGAAGAAGAATTCATTATAGGTATGAGATAGACACAAAAAGATAGACTCTCCTTCATTGGTGAACTGATATGGAGACATGAGAGGCTCAAAAAAGAGTAAAATCCACCTAGTTCTTGAGAAAACCACAAGGTCCGAACCTACAAAAGAACTTTTTGCCTCTAAAAATGACCCAACGTAGCCAACCCTTAAAAAATACATCTTAACATGCTTATATAACTTTTACAATCACTATGTAGATACATGCGCTAAAAATTGGTCAACTAGTTTGATCGTGCACCCATGCTACATTCAATTTTGGCCTATGGCCCTGTTAGAAAATCTGCAAATAGGGATGGGGGCCATTCCCTATTAGGTTTGCAAAAATGCAAAAGAAGATTGTCTACACGCATGGGTGTCAAGTGCATTGAAGAGGGAAGGTCTGAAATCCTTCCATGGTACCTGCAAGTCTGTTTTGTCCTCCATATGTATATGTGCATTTAAGATTTTCACTGTTTGAACAACCTGTACAACTTTGGCCTACAACTCATTAATTTCTGAGTACAAATCTACAAGTTTCTTCCTGCAATCGTGGCACAAATTCAGGAAATCACGACCCCTTTAGCTTTTACAACACTTTAAAAGTTTTGTCCAATTTTCACTTATAAGCCCCTTTGAATTTGGTCGTACCTGATAATTCAGAAATCTGCCTGATTGATCATCCTTTTCACCTCTATCAAGCCATCTAAACTCATGTTCTATCTCTCTCTGTTCTAAGCATCTTCATTTCCCTTCGTTCAAAAATTTGGTTGGTAAACTGCTTGGTCGACGAACCTTCAAGTTCGTGAACCCACTATTTCTCTGGCAAGGGCCCTTTGTGGCTTTTCTCCTCAATTATTCACTTTCTCAGTCAATTCTCTTCATCACAAACTTCTTATTTTGCCGCTTCCTTCTTCTCCCTTCTCTTTTCTCTTCTCTATCAGCAAATTTCAAGCTGCCAATGAACTATCTTTCTCTGCCCTTTTCCTTTCATCGCTTAGTCGCCTTATCGGCAAATCGGCGAAAACAAAAGCTCATGAACTTGGTCGGCAAAGTTGACAGTTTACAAACTAGCCAATTCGCTAACAAAAGGCTTCAAGCTTCAACTTTTTTCTATCTTTCACTTTTCCTTCGGCTCCTTTACCACCTTATTGGCAAATCGACAAACCGGCGAAGTCACGGACTTGCGAACTCAGTCGACAAGTTTGGCAGCTCACGATTTTGCCAATTTACCAACAAAGCCCTCAAATGGACAAATTTTTCTAAGGGAAGAAAACATATTGACTTAGGGAGCACTTTTACTTAGAAAATCTTGAAAGAAACCCATTTAAATTGTCTCATATCAGGTATATGTGATGGGTTTAAAATGCAAAGGCAAAAGGTGGGATTTTCTGGATTTTGGGGCAAAAATTTTGCTGACTAAGGCAAAAGATAGAGGCAAAATGCTTAAATTTTTTTAGGATTCTTGAAGCGAGACCCTCTTCCATTTAGGCTTTCTTAGATCAGATATTTCTGATGGAAGAAAGATAGGATTTTTAAGGGCATCTTTGGGCTATTTTGGCCTGTGCAAAAATATGACAACAGGTACCAAAACAAAATTATAATGATATGCAAACACAAACTACATATATGGATCCGCCTCCACATATACAAGAATAATGGTTGAAGAAAGGCAAAAGACCAATTCCACCTCTTTCCAGCATCTTTGCTAAGAGTACTCTTTCATATCAAAATGAGGGCCATCTACTTGAGGCTAGTAACAAGGAACATAATGTTGATGAAGATGATCTAATGGATTGTGACCATATCATTGCTTGAGCCTTTGAACTTACATGCTTTATCTATATACATTAACTCATTTTTAGATGTTATGTTGTGTCTCACACTTGGGGGACATCCCCATATGTTGTGTCTCACACTATATTTATGAGAGTTCACTATGATGATGATGTGCTTACATATATTTTCTACAATCCATCTACTTCTTATGATTATCTCTAATGATTAGCGTATCATGATCTTTTATTGTGATGATTGCAAGATCTTCCATGTTTACCATGCTTACATTTTATGATTTTATGTTAATCCTACTTGCTCATGTTTATGCTAACAATGTTTAGATCTTCTGCTAATATGTTTTATGATGATTATGCTTTTTCCTAATGCTTCTCATGATGATATGTCATATTTGTTTGTGCTTATGTGTTTCTTTACCTAGAATTCATGGCTATTATCAACATTTTGTTCCCCTAATATATTCTTATGCTATCACATAATAATAACTTTACATTCCTACATGAGTATTGAGCTTTCCAAGGTTTACATCATTTTACATATTTTTTCTACTCTATTAAAAAATAATTGCATTATTTGCATGCCTCTGGTAGGAGGGGGGCATACAGGGTCACTAATATTCCTTTCTTGAGTATGGCTAATGGCTATCTCATGATCCTAGTCAATTTTTAGATAGCACCAGATTGTTTTGGTTGCTCTAAAGCAATACCAATTGATGTTGTTTCCCCCGAGCAATATCTTTGTTCCATCCCAAGTGGAATATCTCACCTTTTTTCCTTTGGGTTTTAAACAACACATAATTACTTTAAATGCTTATAAGATGCTACTTATTAATTTTTTCTCTCTTTGACAAGTTCCCAATGTCATGTCCTAGTTAATATGTCAAGCAAAGATACTTATACATATTTATTTTGGTGATGTTGTGTGTAATTTTATTGTGTTAAACATTATTTTTATTTAATTTAATAGTTATGATATTAGTAATGTTGTGAATATTTGAGAAATTATGCGAATATTTGAAATTGATATGTTTATTGTTTATCTTATGAGGCATTATGAATGTTAGGTCAAATAAAGGTTTTGATAATGACTAACTATTGTTTAAGTTTTCTTGAGTCTGACAAAATACTAACACTCTCACACAAAGAGAGTATCATTGGAGAGAAGATTTTTAGCAGTTTGAAGACACTTGGGATGATGGAATCTACACATGTAAATTCATATAGTTTAGGTTGCATTTTGTGTGGATATAATTATTTAATGAAATGATTTTATGAACATTTTCTTCTTTAGAGAATGATTAGATAATATACATTTATCTGATGAATTTCTTCCATCCTTTATACTTGAAAAGGAGTCATACTTTGTTTCTCAAGTTTCCCAGAATTTTGCAAAAATTTCATTCCATGAGATAACTTCTCTTGAAACGTTTTTATTGAACAGTTCACATTTTTTATGCTCTTAAAACAAGCATTTCAGTTATAATATCCGATGAAATTCCTCCAGTCTTTATGCTTTGATGTTTGTCCATACTTAGTGCCCAAAATGCCTATTTTGGTGCTGGCAAGAAGGGGTGATTCCTTCTAGAGGCTGCTGCTACCAGTTTTAAATTTACCATTTAAGCTTTGATATATCCAAAACCTGTTCTAAACTCCACGCGGCCTAAGTGGTTGAAAATATTTTAAATTTATCATTTAGGCTTTGATATAGCTTGGACGTAGGAAAAGATGGTGGAATTTGGGTTTTACATCTGCTGATTTCATTGCTTAAAATACTTAAGTCGATTCAACAATCCTTTCTGTGAATAACCCTCAACAATCCTTTCTGTGAATAACCCGCAATCATTGCTTCCTTAGTTTGCTCTGTTGCAACTAAAACATCTGTTAAAAATTCCTTGAGTCTATATGTTTTAGTGGATGGCCACTACTTTAGAGTTGTTGAGAGTAGATTGGTAAATGAATTTTTGAAATATCCAACTTAGTTATATAGATAAAGATGAGTGTATGTTAAAGAGTCAAGAAAAGAAAAGAGTGAGTATGATATTCTGAGACTAAAATTAAATATGTGATCAAATGAAAATATGATGGATTATTGCAGAGTTCTTGAGTGGTAATGCATAAATTCTTTGCTTCTTGAACAACTATATTGAATCCTTATAAGTAATATTACTTATTTGTAAACAATTCTTCTATATATGACTATCAATGATGTATTCATTATTATTATTTATTTTAAATATAAAATTAGTTCATAGAATTAAAATTGTGTCTAGAAATTAGGAAAGTGAATTGAGATGAGTGTCAAATATGGGTAACCAGAGAATAGTATGCTAGATTACTAGCTTACAATTTAACATGACTGCATGTAAAGATGTTTTTGCTAAAGCTTAGAATTGAATAAAAGTATAGTACTTTGTTTGATTTCTAGTATCTATCATATCACAATGTTTAAGAATATATGCATTAGATATAAGTATGCTAGTATGGGCATTAGTTAAAATGCTAGATTATCACTACTATCATGTTGCACCAAATTCTATCATGAAAGTTGGCTACAAATTTCTAGATCCTTCATAAAGGGTTGGGCTTCTCCAATGGAGTAGCACAGGGAAGTAATCAGCTCGATGATGTTCTCTCTCTTTCTCCTTTACAAATTTTGAGGAGTATGGCTTCAAGAAGAATGAACTTGTAAAAGTAAATGTAAATATTTCTGAGTTTAATTTTCTTGGCTTAAACTAATGTAAAAGGACTTAATCCTTAGTTGCAATTGATTATTGAATCATTTATATGCATTTAGAAAAAAAGAAATTTATAGTCAATTCTTGACTCTCTTTGTAAATAGATAAGCATAGTGCTTATTTGATATAAAAAAATATTTTTATCAATGAATATTGTTATTTAATTGTTTAATTGAATGGATGTTTAAGAGTAATTATATTTAATTATGTTTTTATTTAATTTGAATTAGAGCAGTTATTTCATCCAAGATAGAGCACTCATTACAAGGGTAGCAAAAGAGACATCCATATCCATATATGTATGCTTTTTATGAGTGTTTTAATTAAATTTACTTTCATGTTGACTACTTTATTCTAATTTGGTGTGCATCCTCAATATTTTACATGCAAGTAAAAGTGAGGGTAAAATATAGTGGTGAAAATTATATACCTGGCACTTCCCCCCTCATTTTGGGCTTACTTTGACCTAGTTGTGTTATATGCAATAAAATGTGTACAAGTGACATGATTTTTGTTAAAAGATGTCATATAAGCCAAGCCTTACTTAATCCCATCTACACTCATTCCTAGGGATTGATACCAATAATTAATTTATCCATTTCCCACCCAAGTTTAATAATTTTAAAATTTATGGAAATGAAACTAAAACTTTTAAATTTCAAATTCAAATTTTAGGGGTAACCCAACCCTACCAACTAGCCATTATGTGTTGATTCAAAGGTTTCCTTGCCACCTTTGGAGTTGTATTTAAGGATTAGCCCTAACCCATTTCAAAACACCTATCACCTAGATATCTAGTGTTATTGGGAATATTCATTCACATAATCAAAGCATTGTTACTACATAACCTACTTGCATTAGCATCTAGGGCCTACTTTGCAAGAATGCCTATTATCTTTGATCTTTCCAAAATCTATGAAATTGATATCATAGGAGTTTGAACAAGGGAAAACCCCCTTACTAGAAAATTCCCCAAAGGTGTTCTTAAACACCACCAGTTAGCTAAATTACAGTCATAAACATCAAGACAAGTAGGGTATAGAGGCTAAACTTAGCAAAGTTTAGATCCAAACACCCAAGTTCAGACTTGTGGACTAGGGTAAGTTCTACGTTGACAAAAATGAAAGATATTCTAACAAATAGTTTCTTAGTTTAAAGATAGTCATTTCACAAGTCTTGATTTTCTTAAACTTTGACAAATCTTGATGACATTGAGCACATCCAAGTCAACATCAAATCTAGATCTAAGTACACTTGTTTTATTTATTTAAAATTTTATGCAATTAATTCAATAGCATAATTAGTCCCAACTCATCCTAGCTAGATTATTTGTTTATTGTAATTTAATTTATTTACCTAGAATATTTATGTAATGTATTTTTCCTTACAATTGTAAACCTTCTAATAAGTACTTTTCAAAGTTTTAAAATTTAATATGAATATCTTAGAAGCACTTCCAATAAAAAATTTATAATTTAGGTATTTTGTAAACATTACATTTTAAAGTTTATTAGAAACTCTTCTAATATAATTGTAAAGAAATCAAGGCGCTCTTTACATAAATATATGAGGACAATTAATTAAATCACAATGATAAACAAATCTAACCTAGGATCTAATGAGTTGGGATGGTACTAATAATTTATGCTAAATTAAATGAATTTAAATGTCATGCTTAACTAGATTTCAAAGACAATAAATGATGTTGAAGACGTAGGGAATCAATTCACCATAATAGGTTTTTAGGACTTGATTAGATGAATGTCTTAGAATTTGTAAACTAACTAAAGTCTACTCTAGTTCACTTACATGAGTGTAGAATTGGTCTTTATGGTGTCTTGGTAGCAATTTTGGCATCCTTAATTTTGTTGCCATCAATCATGTTCCCAAGTCTTTCCTATCATGTTATCAATGCCAATTGTTATCTTTCTAGTCAAGATATGTCCTTAAGTGTTAGAACATCTTGTTCCCATGAAAGTATATAAAGAATGTTTGTCATGAGAAATGTCAAAGATATGAATTCTAAAGAAGGCTCTAGTACATGCCGAAATAGACAAAGACAAGGTTAAGGGAAGGATTACATGATAAGTAAATCTTCTCCAGCACAGTAAGATAAGGTCATATTTTTTCCATTGCAAAAGATATCAAATTCAAGGAAAGAAGTTTCAATGAAGTCCAAAGATCAAACTTTCTATTTTTAGAAAAAGTTGATTTTTACTCATTGATTTTTTGTCCCAAATTAAGGAGAAGCATGAAAATCACAACTTTCTATTTTTAGAAAGTTACTTTTTTGCTTTTTATATTTTTATGAAAAGTGGTAGATGGCCTAACATGGCAGAAGTTCAATATTACAGATTCAATCTTCATCCAGTGAAAATAGTTTTAGATGGCAATACAATGATGGAAAACTCATTGAAGTTAGAGGTTTTATGGCACAACATTTGGGAATAGAAAAATGGAGCAATTTTGATGAAAGATTAAAATTTCATATGAAATCATTTGAAAACACATAAAAAAGAACTCCAAGTGCACATGCCTTGTTCATTTTAGCATCACATTTTAAATCTTTGGTTTTGGCATCCAAGTCATCGATTTCCCAATTTTAGCGTCCATTAGGGAAAATCCCTGATGAACACCAACTTTTATTTCTGACATTTGAGGCATGGAATTCCCGACTTGGCATCTATTGGGGAAATCCCTAATGAGCACCAATTTGGCACTAAGTGGCCCAAATCCTTGATGAGAACGAAAATCAAATTGACTCAAACTTGGCATCCACATAAGCAAATCCCCAATGAGAATTATACTAGAATATGCTAAAATAAAGATTAAAATTAGGTGCCTAAGTTCTTCTAGGCACCAAAATATCTTTTTTTGCCAAAATGAAGATAGAAACAAAGGAAAAGTTGTACCCAGGTTAGTATATGCACACAAGTGAAGATTAGAAGGAAAATAAAGTGAAATAAAGGAGAAAATCATCAAAACTAAGCCCTTCATTCAAAGTGATGCCCCAAGCTAAGATTGAAGAGCAATTAAATCATTAATAAAGTTTTGAATTTCACCTATTTATCTCATGAAGCCTCATCCATTATTCACACAACTCTAAAAGCTTCTAGGTCTCACACCAAGGATTCTAGTTTTAATATTTTTGCAAGTTAAAGACTATTTTCAAGCCACTCAAACATAGGATATTAGACATAGCTTGGTTGAAGACTATTCCTTGACAAAAGCACCATTCTATAGTGTTATTCCTTCATCCTTCAAGCACAAATTGGATTTATTGAAGGTTCTTTGATAAAGTTTTAGTGCCCAAACCTCCATTCTCATTGTTTTTACAAGATACATTCCAAATTTTAGTTCCATACATTCAAGAACACAGAGATAGAAAGATTGAAGTTTCTTTCACATCATACCTCAACCATCTATGACACTTTACCATCACTCTCCAAGAACAAGTTAAACCATTTAGAAAGACCTCCAACCAATAATTTTTGGTATCTTTCTTTCATAGCAATCAGGCGTGGCAAGTATTTGAGCTGATTTTTCAATATTTCTCTCAATTTATGACACTATTCCTACATCTCCCAAGAGTATTTAAGTGCCTATTACAACTTAAAATCATAGTTTCAAAACCATTTCACAACTTCCACCAATTTCTAGTGGTCTCTAGTACTTTCGAAGTACTTTTTTATTGTTACATTGATTTCATACTTGTCCAACCATTATGTTTGTACCAGTAAATCATCATTGTTTCAAACTATACTAATAACTATACTGATAACTATACTTTCCACATTATTACCTTATAGATTATTACAATGACATATACATCCAAATTCATACATTTTAGACTGTTACAGTGGTTGTACCTAGAAATTATATATTTTCCAATATTACCAACAAGCTCATACCTTCAAATTTATCAAATTCTAAGTTACAACAAGGAAATAAATTTGGCATCGTGGAGCTATGTGAAAGAGTTATAGAACCAAAGGATCTAGTTGTGCATGACATACTTCATGTCCAAGATACCATATTAGGGAACACAACAACATTGATTTGAAGACAGAAGATCATGGTAGAACTAGAGACAAGCTAAGTTATAGACTAGTAGAAAATAGACTCTTACAAGCACCATCATTCCCTATCACTATACAATCCTTATACCTAGTAGTAGCTTATGTTGATCACTATGATCCAAACACAAGAAAAATGATTTCTTCCAATAGCAAGGTCATGTGTTGCTTAGAAGTAGAATCCATAGAGACTACTTTTAACTTTCAACTCCATGAAAAAAGCTAAATCATGAACCTCAAAGAATGTTCACTCTAGTGGGAAAACAATGTTTTCAAGTATCAAGATGAGGTGAATAAGAAATGGATACTTGTACCATACCAAAGATATGATCATTTTCCAAAGTTGTAATATTGTAAAAACTTCAAGGAAGAACTCTCTAATATGATCACCATGTTGAATAGTGTAACGAGATAGCAAGAAGCAAGAACTTTCAAGAACTAGATGATATATATGATCAACCTAATATGTGAAGTAAAATATTACATTAATTGGGGACATTTGATTAGTGAATCAATCCATTCTCAGGTCCTAAAATTTTGAGACAAATACCTTCCATATGACACTATACTTGTGTATTCCCTTGTACGAGCCAATACTTTTCCAGGATGTGAAAAGATGCAAACCATAGGAAGATTCTATTTGAAGTATCCATGGTTGGAGTACAAGGAAGCATTAAGACATTTCTAAAGGGTAATTCATGTATTTATAATGAAGACTATATGAGTTTTAAGTAGCCAAATCCATATTTGCATTCTAGACTATACATAATCAATTATTTTACAATGGGTTATTTTCATGTATAGTTCCCTACTTTTTCCTATCTAAGAATGTATGGCTTAAATTCTCTACCATATCAACTCTCATGATACCCCAATTATCAAATCCTTGTAATAGGATATTACAGGAAAGTATTAATAGCCCATGAGCATTGCCAAAAGAGACACAAGTTGGGGGTTAACTTCCTAATATAGATTGGGCCATACAAGTACAATGATGCAAGAGATATCAAGAATATAGGTGCTAAAATATCACATTTTAAATTTGAATCCCTATCACATTAGAAAAATTTCTCATCCTAATGCATTTTTGATTGAGAAACTAGGAACAAGCTCCACACACGAGTATGATATAGAAGATTTCTAGGAAAATTTCCTAGATGAGTTCAAGGTATGTAGGAGAAGACATAGTAGGGTGAATTTGAAATAGTTGAAGATGCTCACAGCTAAACTTGTGCACCTTGATTTAGAACATACAAGAGAAGACATGTTATCTCCTCAATTTATTTAGGCAAAGAAGGATTTTTAGTCACTATCACTAGTCAATTGGCCACTCAAAGATAGGGCCATTAAAGAATAATGAATGAAATAGTTGTTGACAAGACTAATGTGTTCATAGAAAGAAATTTGGAGCATACCATGCAAGAAGCTTCTCACAAGAAAAGAACAAGGCAAATTAATGGGAACATATAGATAATCTTGGATGTAGAAGATGAAGTTGTAGAAGATAAAAAGGGAAAGATGAAAGCTTCAAGTTCTTTTAAGGAGAGTTCTAAATTAGAAAAAATAAAGCTTTTCATCAAGAAGAGAGTTATAACTTCTTAAATTCATATCATCACATCTCCAAAAATTATAGAAGTTATTCCTCTAAATTAGCTTTCACCCATGCCTTTTAACTATAATTTTAACTTTCAATAGTACAAAATGGGTGCAAGAAACTTTAAAGGAGATGAAAATAGTGGTAGCCAAGTTGATGAACATCATTGTAGTATCCAAATTTATCACTGAAGTGAAACCAAAAGTTCCAAAGAAGCAAACAAAGCTAAAGAAGAATCATGAAGAATGTATATTATTGCATAGATAACCATACCTTTAGAGAATAAAGATTCACAATGTATAAATTGATGATTATCAATTTACACAAGTTAATTTGGGATCGGTAAATAGGCAAAGCCACATGGAGATGATAGATTTTGTCATTCAGAATACCACTTGGACATGTGGGAGAACAATGATGAGGACAAAGCAAGACTATTTAAGATGAAAACAAAGCACTCAGAGATTACATTGCAAACTAATATTAGAACCAAGATGTAGTTCACCTCCAAAGCTTGACAACATTCCTCAAAAATAATAGTTAGATGAGTTGGTTGCACATAGAAAGACCATTAGCAATGGATCAACAATCTAAATGTAGAAGGTTTGAAGACAATTGATGACATATTTACACTATTAATTGATCTTCAAAATGCTTTTCAATAGGCAAAAAAATTAGAGTTATCATTGTCTACTAGTATGGAAGTAAATAATGGTTATTTGGAGCATCTCGAGATGATTGAGTACTTGGGAATCGAAGAGCTTCAAGGGCAAAAAGTGGTAGATAATGCAAATGATTACCCAATTCCTAGTTGGATGATAGGTTACCATTTGATTTATGAAATCTAAACCACTTACTTGAAGACCATCAAGTAAGTTATAACAAAGATAAGAGTAGAAGAAAAGGATATTTTACCTTTCAATGGCAACCTATGTATTATATTTTTACAAGGTGATGCAAAAGCAACAAAGAGAAGTTTTGATTAGTTTGTAATGGAACAGTTGGGAGGATCAAATTATGATATTAGTCACATGGATGATTCAATGAAAGTTTCTATTAGAGTTGGAGCTTTTATGTTGAAATTATCAAATTATCAAGTGTTGATCATCAAAAGTATAATCTTTGTGCAACTTCAGGAGAGGAAGGAAAAATATATTCAATAGCTATCTATGATAAAACTAAAAGATTTTGAAATTTAAGTTCATTTGGATACTGAAAAAGATGCAACGCCTTCTCCAACATCACCAAGTAATTTAGAATCAAAAGAAGAGAAAAATGATTTAAAAAATCATTTTTTAAAGAAATACTAAATTTCATCTACATACTATTTTAAGAGCCATTTGAGTTCCTAGATAAGCATATTGTAATTAAATAATTCTTTTTAGAATTATTTTCATATTAGAATGTCTTATTCTTATTTTATGGATAGGGATAGGGTTTGCTTAAAAGCTAAATTAAATAATATTATTTTATTCATTCAAGAAATCTGTTGAAGGTTATAAATAAGTGCTAAGAGCACATTGTAATAAAGGGAGGATCTTGGAGAATTTTTCTTTTACATTGTTCATTAGAGAATAAGAGTTAGAAGTTAAAGAAGTATTTTCCCAAGAGAAGAAGAAGAACATAAACAAGCTTATGTTGTTGAAATCTTCCTTTGAATCAAGGCATATTATTATACTCATCCTATTTGAATAATAAGTAGCATTGAAGTTTTGCATTAACTTTATGTAACATCTATCTTCAATCTTATAAAATAGCTTTGCATGTTTCATAAGTGTTTACTTTTCTTTTATTGTGTTATTGTGTTATGTTCAAATCAACCTTTTGAAGATGTGATAGCGATGATCTTTGCTTTAATTTTCAAGTAAAGCATTATTGTGAAATCTTATTATAGTATTGAAAATTTAGAAAACCTCTATGGTGAGATAAGAAGTTCTTCAAGTCTTGTTCTCTAACCTCTAAGATAAAAAAAAATAGATAGTTTCGGTTTGATTCAAATAATTCAATATTTATGCAGAAAACCCCAAAGAACAAATTAAGCATGCTTGTTTTTTTTAAGATTTTAGAAGTAGATTAAATTAGGGATCTTCCCTTATGAATTTGAAGAGAGGATTTTCTCATCCATTGTGTTGTTTTGTGTTATCATTGTTGTCTCTCAGATGTACACCCTTGCTGAGTTGTAGAACTTGGCAATCTGGAGAAACATGGGATCTTTCCAGGTCTGTGGGTCACCTGTGATGGAAAGAACCTCTGGAGAAGGCTAGCTTCCTGTTGATACTCCACCTAAACTGCTTATACTAAAGTCTTTGCAGAGAAAAGGGTAAGAAGGATTGCATAAAAATGAAACCTACTATCTAAGGTGATGCACCAAAAGATCATCAGAAAATACATAGAAATGACACACTACAGAACCAGTAATAATAAGAATCCCTTACACAACCCAGCAAATCATAATCCTTGCATCATTACTTTGTAAGGAGGCTAAATAACAACAATCCTGCAAAGGAGAAAGAGGTTTTCTCACTACCCAAAACTGATTATTATTCCTTACACATCTCACAACCTGCAAAAATATGTAATCCCTACATAAAGGCACCAACATGAAATATAGCTCCAAGGATAAAGAACATCACAAAGATCTGCACTAACACTAAGGACACACAATATCAAAAGAAAAGGGAAGGTATAAACTACTTATTACTGCCAAAAAGGTGTTACAATGTTGTATATCTCTGAAAATGGGTTACAAGACTATTCACTTCTACAAAAGAACTCATAAAATTATAATATACAGAGTAGTGAATAGCAAGAACTGCTGAAAAATGAACAAGGAAGAAGACTATATACTTCCCAAACAGCTGTAAACAGATAAACATCAACCACCTCCATTTTCGTGCATCTCATAAATGCCCTCAAAATATCTCTCTAAAGTGCTCCCAAAAGGGTTCCCAATGCATAAATGGTCAAGGCATGCCATCAACTATCATAAAGGCACCTGAAAATGTCATAGAATGCCTTTAAATGATCTTTAAGGCTTCTAACATAAGTCAGATCTGTGTAATAACTCCCCTGCAGCATCATTAATATCTAATATTTTCCAAATAAATGACATAAATACACATTTTCTGCATTTAATTAACATTTGACTAAGAGGTTTATAATTACACCACCTTAGTAAATGTATTACAATTCAAAATTATACAAACCTATGCAGAAAAATGGCATTTATGACATAACATTTAATTCTATCTTCAGATTATGCAAAAAATGACATAAAAAACGTTTGTAACTCCTAGGCAAAATGACATGACTCACATACACCTACACTACCTCGCATCTCAAGGCCATGTCAACACAATGTTCTCACAACTCCTAGTCATTTCCATTTTCGCACACATGTCTATCAATATGTGAGGCTAAATGCAATACATTTCAAAAACAACCCTTATGACTCCCATAAAACATCACCATGATTTACAGCCTCCACTTCACTCACCTTGTAACTCCTAGCCAACATGCCTTAGCAAAATATACTATTCGGCCTTGTGTTCTCATAATGCAAATTTGACTTTGGAAAAGATAAAAGGTAGAATTATATGCCACAGCCCCCTCTTGTATTTTCTAGGTTCTAAAGACTTCCAAGTCTTTACCACGGGCCGCCAAGGGATAGAAATGAGTTCTTTGCAAAAAACAAAGTCAAAAAAGGCAAAAGAATGAAAAGCTCATTCGAGCTACAACAAAAGGAGGGATTTTTGAAAACCCTAATCATCATTTTCATTTCACTTCTCATTCCTTCCTTTCACGCTTTGACGCCGCGCCGCCATGAGGGTTTGGAGGAACATATGGATGATTTTCATCCATTCTGGGTCGATTCTGAGGCTAAATGTAAGGTAAGTTGCATCTTTTGAGGTTTTTTGACTCCCTTCTGTCGATTTTGGGTCTTTTTTATGCTCCTCTGGCCGCGTATTTACTGGTTTTGATGCACATTTTTGTTTGCTTTCTGTGGCCGACCATCTTCATTGCATTTTTTTGGCTGTGTGAGGTCGTTGTTGGAAGGTGTTCTGAGGAGAATAAAATGTGATTTTACTAGTAAAAGGCAGAAAACCACATAGGTAACTCCTCACTGGCAACCTTCTCTCACTTTTTCTGAGATCTTCTTGTATATTTGCTGCCAGAAGGCACGATTCTGAGCATTTCTGAGTATTCGTTGTTTGGAATGAGTTGGAAAGTCTTTAATTTACCTCCATATTTGCCATTCTGCTGGCTCAAAATGAACCCCCAAAAATGACAAAACCTGTAAAAAAATGAAAATTTGTGCATTGTGCTTTGACTGTTGCACGTTTCGGGCATCTCTATGCATTCTGTTCTTTAAAAAAAATCTGCATTTTCCCCTTGCTGTCGTAAGATTTAACTTAGAAAATGACATCTCTGCCCTCGGTTTACTATTTTCTGCTTCTCTATAAGGGGATGCAAGCTTCCCTATTGACTGTGGCAGTTTGTCATTCATAGCTCTGTTTGCTTCAATGTGTATTACACACTAAATTGAGACTACACCCAACTAGGATTTGATGTCATTATCTTTTGGTATGCTTGTTCTACATGCACCTCATTCCCACCAAACGGTTATCAATTTCCATACTCTGGATGCACTGAAACACCAAGTCAGCTAACCCATCTCCCTTAATATCTACTAACTTCGGGTTGAATAAGGCTTCAGGTGCTTGAAAATGTTCTGACCCAACTTTGATAACTTGTCCATCTGGTAGCGTCTAATGCTTGATCAATACAGTTGTCTCCTGTCTAAGTTGTATCTCTCTTTTGAAATCAGAGCTAACATAGCAAAGTTGTTCTTTAATTTCCCTTGCTGTTTCAAAATCTATTCTATTTAGAGCGTACCATCTTCAAAGGAGAAGTTCAATCAAGTAAGAAGTACTATGGCATCCTGCAATGTTCACTCATTTGGTTGCATGAGGAAATGAATATCCATCTATAACAGGAACAATATTTGTAACTCCATCTCCTGAATCTACAATTAGACCTGTTAAGAGCCCTGCAAAATTGTATTTCTCAAACATTGTCTACACCATCTTCTGTCTATTACTTGTTGGATTGAGAGGTGGATCTGATAACAAGATCTTGCATTCTGAAGGTTCAACCCTTAATATTTCATATAGCATGTGATTCCACACGCAACTCATACCCTCCCAATTTTGAATGATACCATTCTTGATGGGATATGAGACCTCCAACTGGTTTCAAAGTCTAGAACAGCCTTCACCTACAACCATGTCCTTTCACGGTGACTAACTGCTCCTACTGTGTTTCTAACTTATGATTGCTATCTCAGTATTGGCTTATATTTTAGAGTTGACTGTTCATTATTTCTTGCTGTCCTTTTTCCTTTATGACTGTCATTTGCTCTCAATCATACCCTGCCCTGCCATGATTGTTAACATAGTCTATTACATAGCCTATAAGACCACAATAGCACAGTATTCATGTCTATGACTTATAGTCATCCTCACAATGGTTTGACATCATTTCTTTACCTCCAGAAGGTCTGCAAGGGTTTGTCATACCTTGTTTATGCAAAGAAACCCTTAGAAACTACAAACAGTCCTCTCTGTGACTGTTACATTCTTTGCATCTTTCATTACTGAACTTGATATGCTTTTTGATTTGTTATTTGCTTCCATCCCTTCCTGAATGTAAACTGTTGATGTAATTTCTGCATGGATTGGAAATGAATATGTCATGTTGCAGAGACGGTCCTCAGTAGGTTTCAATAATAGCTTCTTTCCTTTCTTGGTGCAATAGGAAGGCTTCTCCATAGTGACCTTATCAGAAGTAATGGATGCCCAAAAGCATAACCCGTCTGATCTCTTTTTTGTATCAGGTTCTACATCAAACATACCAACATCATAAAACACCTTTTGCAACCCATGACCCATAAAATGGTTAAATGAATTTAGCTGATGGCTAATCAATCCCCATTCGTCAAAGAATGCTTTGGAAACATCCCTGCAGAAGGTTCCTAGTTCTTTATCAGACAATTCACTTTCAAATTTGTTGTATATATCTTGTTCCTCTTCACTGCTTTATGCTTCTTCTGCAACTGATTCCACATTTATGTTGCTTCCTAGTTCTCCTACTTGCTCTGCAATGTCTATATCCATGCCCTTGCGACAATTCTCTATTTCTTATTTGCCATCATGCTTTGACTGTCACTGCATTTTCTTACTGTTGATGGTTGTTGTTCCATCATTTATGACAGGTTCCATATATGCTATGACAACACTTATTGATGTTCATCCTACTGTCTATGACTGTCTTTTTGCTGCTATGCTTGAAACCAGTTTGCTGCTCTATCTCTCGATAGTTGACTGTTGTTAGCATGCAATCATTCTGAGCACAAGATGTTGTTTCTAGTTTACCTCTGATGGATGGATTTATTGGACAGTCATTTAACTATTCTGAACTATCTGATGCTATGGTCAATGAGATGATTGTCCCTATTCCTTATTGCATATACCACTGTCGTCTTGTTGTAGCACTCATGCACTTCCTCTGACTTAGCATCTTTGTTTCTGTAAGTTCTCTTATGATTGTCTTCACCTTCCTGGCAGTTTGTCTTGCATTTGTATATGGCATATGAAATGTTTCCGTAAGGACTATGAGCTGGGCTCAACCCTTGTGGGAGCCACATTTCCTCCACTCATAATGTAACCTGATAAATCACACAGAAGCATAATTACACCTGTATTTGCACATGAAGCAAACATGTTAAGAAAAACAAGGACCTGCAGTCAATATACTTGATTTTTCTTCTCAAAAGTCTCTGTGACACTAACTGGTTTACTGCATCTGAGAAACAAATTGTATGTTTATAGATGTATATCATATGATGTATGATGCCTCGTCATTGCTCTAACATCAGTTTTTCTAAAATTTTATGCAGATAACCAAGGGGTAGCAAGGAGACAACGGCTGGATGCGGGACACGCAGACCATACAGGATGACACAAGACACGGCAACAGGATGAAGGCTTGTCATTCAGGCAATGACGAGTCACCCTATCTCATATGCATATTTGTCTTTTAGTTCTTCTATGAATGTATACTTTGTCTTTTTCATTTGCAATGAAATAGTTAGTCTCACGGCTTGTGTGAGACCTTATACACTTATTTTTTCAATACAAATTACTGATCCTTTAAAAGATTTGTACAATCTCTTAAGTTTAAAAAATGCATCTGCATGCAACAATACAATGTAATCTTAATTTGTACCAAATACGCACATGGATAATGCAGCAAAAATAAGAATGTACCTTTTCTCTCCTTCAAAAACTGGAAAGCTCTACCTGATTGAGCTAGTAGTGAAATCTAGGTAACAATCACAAAACTGACAAATTAAAACACTGATATAGTGCAAACTTGAACCTAATGCACACATTTGAATTGTATGTCACAAGATTGAACTACTAGAAAATGGACTTGTCATGCTTCATTTACGTTGGTCTTCTAATGTTTGGATTATAGTATGTACTAGTAGTGCGAACACCTTTAGGAATCTACTAAATTGTGAGGGTTACATTCTCCTTAGTTAGACCCCTACTTGTACATCAAGTGTGTAATGGACCTAGGATGATATATGCTAATGTGATGCTCTCATAAATGATCTATGATGATTCTTTGATAACCCTCCTAGATTCTATTTGATGATCTCAAAATTAAAATAAATGTATTTAAATACAATGTAACACCACATAAATCAACATAGTCAAAGGGGTTGTGGTCAATTGGTAGGACCACTTGGTTCCCATGTTTGAGACTAAGGTTCAATTCTCCCCAAGGACATCTAAGCATTGTGAGGTGTGTTAGAATGATATTCCCACTCTATTGGTAGTATGAAATAGGCCTATAGGTGATGAAGTAGAAATGTAAGGAGGAAAAAAGAGTAGTTTCCTTGTAGGAGGCGATAGGAGTAAATTCTCAAGCTATAGGACCAACGGATGGAGAAGATGAAATTGGATGCTCTATAGGAGGAGAAAGGAGGTGAGAAATAGGTGAGGCATTCAAGTTGTAGGAGCACAAGTAGGAGGATTGTAAGTCTAGAGATATCCTTATTGGGAGAGTCTTACAAAAAAACAGTAAGCTTAGTAGTTGTAAGGGGTGAAGCCCCTATTACAAAACCTCATTAAATAATCTAAAAAGCACATAAATTAATACAAATGTGTGCTAAGTCAACTCATAATGGTAGAAAAAATGTTGGTGAGGTGTAAATTTAAAATTTGAATTTTAAAAGTTTGAGGTTCATATCTATAATTGCAAAAATGACTTGGGTCAAGTTTGAACCCACAAATATGATCCAAGGTGATGAATGGTGGATCTAGGGGTTAGGACCAATCTCCAGGGATGATCAATAATGTGTTTGAGATATGGTGATATCATGAGACAAATTCACATAGGAATCTACCACTTGTAGACTAGTTATTGCATTAAGAACACTCTAATCAAAGCAAGCCCAAAACACAAGGAAAAAGTGCATGGGTATGCCATTTTACCATTACATTTTTCCCCCACTTTTATGTACATGTAAACTACTAGGTGGATAAGTAAAAACAAGTAGTCAACATGGAAATTAAATATTTTTTAAACACTAAAAGATATAAATCTATGTAAAGTATACAAATCATTCTTGAATTCTTCTCGTAATTAGCATTCCATCATAAACCCTCAAAATAGAAAAATCATGCAATGAATAGCATTGTCACACATTTAAAGTAAGCACTAATTTTGAATTGCTTGAAAAACACTATCCTAAAAAAAGTAAAAGTAAAAAGGAGAAGGATGGCATATTCTACTTGATATGGAAAGTGGTAAAGCTATAATTATGTAAATGTAAAAAGGACTTTGGCAAAGTGGAGAAGATTGGTATATCTCCCCTAGACATGGGGATACCTATCCTTCTATATGCAAAAGAAATGGAAAGATCTTTCTATATCAATTTATCTTGTGTCTTTGGAGGTGGCTTCATAAATAGATTTTCTATTTGTTGAACCATAACATTTTTCTTTGGAACCTATGAAGAAGTAGTGCCTTTTGCATGAAACATGGGTTTTTGAAACACATTGCCTATATGATTTCTTGCTTCCTTAGTACAAGAGTAATTTGTTCATCATGAGGACATTCGAACAAATGTATATATATCAGGACCTTTATGGTTAGATATTGTATGATATGCAACTTGAGGTTCCTTTTTTATTGGAATAAAGCATATATTAATAATTAAAAAGAATATATAGAGAGAATAACATAATGAAATGAAAACAAGACATCTTTAGCTAAAGAGCCTATGAAGGCTAGGAGCAAGAAATAACCCAAAAATGTAGATTATATATTACAATAAGAGATTATGTATTTTATCTCCAAGAGAAGACAACACATGATGATCTACAATAATATTGTTAGCTTTAAGAGTTAAGCCTTTATGATCTTTTATAAGAATTTCTAGCTAGGACTACACATTGATGACTTGAGTCTTAAGTTCAACATTATTTTTTAACATCTCTTTTAGAGATTTAATGAGTATTGATAGCTGCAAAATAATATTAGAGAAAAGACCATGCATGCACACTTCCATTGGCAGAAATGCATTAGAAAAAATAGATTTACATCGAAGCCTACATATGTACAATAAAATATATTGATGAAAGGATTAGATATCTTATTTTGTGTATAATGCAATCCTAGAAGTGTAGACATCTAGTTCGCTATTTTGTTAAATATAACAAGAAGTGAAGTCATGATCGAGTGAAATTTTTTTTATACATGATTACAAGTCCAAAAGGAATGTTTAATTGTCTCTATTTTGTGATAGAACAAACATTTGAATTATTGAGAAGTGAGGAAAGTTAGATGTTCTCCCACATCAATTTTGTAATATAAAATATTCCAAGCTAGAATTGAGCTTTAGCCTCTAGTTTTGATTTCCAAATGGCTAGGATCAAGTTGAATTTCCTAGACTCATACCAATTCACTCTCCATTTCATATTAATCCTCAGTTGAATTTGGATTGGAGGTAGGAATTTTTAAGCAGATTAGTTTGAGGGGGATTTTTAATATTATAGCTTGGGAATCACCTCCAATCATTTAAAAATGACGAGATTTGAAATTTTTAACTATAAAGCTATAGGAATCAAATATTGAAATTTGTGGATTCTATTAACAAGGGTGTTGGAGAGTTTTTAATCATGCTTAAATTGTATATCACTTTTCCAAGTTAAGTTTGTGGAGTCACAAATGTCTTTGAAATTTGTGATTCCTCTTTTAAATAGGATCTTTCTACATAATTGATTATTAAGAGGCAAAGGTTGATCATTTATGCATATCAACCTGCTCCAACATATTGATGATGAAGAGAAGCTTAGTCCATTACTAAGCGATTATCCTTTCCATTCAAGAAGAGCAGAGACTAACTACCAGGATTTCCATATAGTTAAGAATCGTCTAGAAACTTGAGGTTTGACGTACTATGCCATAGGGATTTTATTCTTCCACCCAATCTCTTTTCAAGCATTATTAGCCTTAGCTATAGCAATTTTGTACCTAATAAGGGCCTTCCAATGTACAGAACCTCAAAGAGCTCCAATTATCCATTTTTCTATGAGGTAGGTCCCTTGTGTCAAGGGATCAATCACTCTTAGACCCCCTTTATTTTTTGGTTGAATATAATATAGCCAAGAAGCAACCAATTGGCCTTTTTTGTTCTTCCATTTTCCCCAAACGAATCCTCTAATGATTTCAGTTAATTGGTTGTAGTTGTTTTTGGTAGAATCCAATAGGATGAAATGTAGACTTGATTAGTGATAAGAATTTTGTTGGCAATTTGGATGGATGCATCCAGCCATAGAAAGATTTTTTTGATGAAAACTAAAGTTTGAATTTTAGTTTATTGATGAACCACTTCCACATTTCAAATAAAGAGACTCATACACTAAAGGGGATGCCAAGATATCTTGAAACTACATAATGTTGATGAATTTCCATTATGGGGTAATTGATGGAGGTGGCGGGTCAATAGAATTCAACATAAATTTATATTTATTAAGAGAGTTGGGAGTCGATAGCTAAGCAAAACAAGTCTAGGACATCTAGGGTATTGTTCAACACTTACTGCCCGAATTTGAGTGCATAGTAAATTGTCATCAACAAAGAGAGAATTAAGGGCCACTTATTACAAAGTAGTGAAATTCCATGAATTAGATTTTAATATTTAACATGGTTTAATAAGTAACCAAGATAATTTTCAATGAGAACATAAAGGAATGGGGCCACATGATAGCCTTGTCTTATTGATCCTTGAAGAGGAAAAGCTTGATTGATGGAGCCATTAATAGCTATGGAAGCATTAGCATCACCAAAGAGGAATTTAATGTGGTAAATGATCTTGGGATCAAAGCCTAACCATTTAAGCATTTTAAAGATAAGCTACCACCTTATTCTATTGTATGCTTTGACAAAATCCAATTTGATGAGGAGGCAATTTTGTTCCTTTTGTTGAGCCCATTCAACTCTTTCCCAAGAGAGCACCAAATTGTTTGAGTCTTACAATTTCTTAAGTCATGTGTTCAATTCTTTTCACTATTGCTTTGGCTAAAATCTTGTAGGAGGTATTAAGAAGAGTAATTGGTCACTACCTTGAGACACTGCTTCCATTTTTTCCTTTAGGAATTAACTTTAAAAACCCTTGATTAATAGGACAGAGGGATCGGTTTATTAAAGCTTATTTGTAGACCTCATAGACATCCTTCCTAATGAATGACCACATAGTTTTGTAGAATTCTAAAAGTAAAACATCTATACTAGGAATTTTTTAGTAAGTCATAGCCTTCAAGGAAACATCAAACTCTTCAAGGGTGAATAAATTCAATTTAAGTATATCTATTTTTGAGATCAATATTATTGGGTATGCAAGTGCCAACTGAGTCTTCAACTATATCTTGCAATGAATCTCTTTAGTTGGGTTAGTAAACAATTGATTGTTGTGCTAGAGAAAAATGGATTTAAAATCATCAGAGTTTGTCATGGATTTTATCCTATTGATCATTGTTAGAGATTATCTACTCTTGAGAATGTTTATGTTTGAGATACCTAAAAAATAATTTGGTTCCCTTATCTCCTTCATGTTGAAATGTGAAGTCAGTTTTACTTATTCCAACAGTGACGAGCAGTCAACATGAGATCGCATCTAGTGACTTAGGTACCCACCTGGTGGGGCCGAAGGCAAGGAAAGGAAACCTGCAAGGTTGTTGGATAGGGGCTTGTAGGGGGCTAGGCATAGCCCCCTGCATGCCAAAGGAATTTACATTGAAGGCTGAGCCAGAAATTTTTTTTGGCCATGTTCCATGTGTACACCATAAAAAATTGCATGCGGAAGTGCTACTCATGCTTTTATGCATGGAAATGTATCTTTAGATTTGATCAGTTTTTGCATGTGCTTTTTTGTGATTACTTAAGGTTGTCAAGATTGAATGCCAAGGCATGAGAAAATTTTTTGTAACTATGAATTTTCTTTTGAGAATAAAATTGAGAGATCTTTGCTCGTGATTTTTGCTTGGTACATTACCAGGTTTTCCACGTAAAATTGTGTTGTCTATTTTGTGCTTTTATTGCTAATTCATTGTTATTTCAATTCTGCACTACTTATTTTTCTAACATTTCATTCATCCAATGCAATATGATTCTTAATTGAGCTCCTCTACCATGATAAAGCTCAAACCTCTTGAGTTTATATTAGTAGAATCAATCTCTCATTGTAAGGAATTATTAGTAGGTGCTAAATCCAAAAGAGTCCCACTTTTTCCCAATTGGTTCCTTAGTGTTTTTTCCATTTTCAGTCTTTTTCTAGCCATCTTATTACCATAACATCTCAAGAAGGAAGCACAACTAATAATTGTATCATTCTACCATTGTATCTTACTACCATCTTTTGTAGGTCTAGGAACATCATTCTAAAGGGAGATTAGGGCAGCAAGGTGGTTAGGTTGATTAAGGTGGGAAGTGTTAAGATTGAAGGCTAGAGTATTAGAGTGTGAGGAATAAGTAGAAAGTTGATAGGTTAGAATAATTAGGAGGTGGTCATAAAGAGAGTTAGTGACATCTACTTAAATAAGGGTGTTTTGGAGAGGGGACAATAGAAAGAGAATTAGTTAAGTAAAATCTATCAAGATGGCTAAGTTTCTTTAGTTCACCTTCTCTTGAGTTGGACCAAGTGAACTAGTGGTGAATATGAGAGTTTTTTTGGAAATGAGATTAAAAAAGCCCCATGGTATTTCTAGTTAGGATCCAATCATCAAATTCTTTTTGAGAGAGTTTATGAGAACTATACTAACTTTTATCCTAGTGTTTTTCCACCATGTTAAAGTCACCTCCCCAAACCCATTCAACTCTTAGGGATGAATTAACCATCCAATCCCACAACTTGACTCAAGATAAGGAGTTATTGAGAGCGTAAATAGAGAAAAACCAATTGATCATCCTTATACTAGCATTAAGCATAAAACATAATTATTATAGGGATCCACTCCTGAAGAGATGACAAACTTAGATAATCAGGTTGTAATTCCTATCACCACATCCCCAATTCCCTAACTGTATTTAGTTTTAAACCATCATTCCTTGAATAGATTGGAGGGTAAGTTAGAAGCAAAGTTTTCCGATTTTGACCTCTTGTAGAAATATGACATTTAGTTTATGAATTTGTAGAGATTTCTTAACATGAAATTTTCCTAAAGGGATAGAGAGACTCCTCATATTCCATGACACAATTGAACACTTCATTAGAATTGAGTATGGATTCCATTTCCTCAATATCTAGAACTTTGAATTGGTTCTCACACAATGAGCCTTATTGCTATTTAAAGTGAGATTATTGCCCTAGAGAGGTCCTCATCGATGGATCTAGAACTTTATCTAAGAAGGCCTAGAGAGGGAGATCTATCTATAGAAGCACTTAATTTCTTCCAATGATCTTGGTCATTTAGTTGATGATTTGAGATTTCCTTCCTCTTCTTAATCATTCTTTGTCCTTCCTTGAGAATTACATCTTTGTATGTGGTAGGTTTCCTTGGAGATGAATCTAGTAGGGTGAGTGGGGAGGGATAAGAAAAGGTTTCAAAATAAAAGAAGAGGTGTGTAAAAAGTTGGGGTTTTAGTAGCAGGGATTGTTTGAAGAGAGAATTTGAGTGATGGATGTTGGAATAAGGGGTAAATGATGCAATAAGAATATTAACAATGTACTTCTTAAATTTGATTAAGATGCGATTAAGCCAATAAACTTTAACAATGAAATAATGGAGAATCAAGTAGAAATTGATAGACTCATAACATTATATACAATACTGGATATATGTGGATAAACCCTTGTGGGAAAAAACTCCACCACCAAAGAGACCTAGTCTTGTATTAATCCTCAAAGAAAAAATTACATCAATACAGTTTGCTTATCCATCTAGCTTGACAATAATTTGATAGCATAAGTGTACTTGCAGAAGACCATATGAATGCACTATCCCATGACTCTAATATAAAGAGAAATAGGAAACTAGAAACCATAAATGGTTTCCCAAAACTAAGACCCAAAACCATGAGCCATAGCAAAAATCCAATGCCCCTATAGTCATAGTCAATTAATCTAGAATAATAAATAACTCTTCTTACACATCCTAAAACCTTATTACATGTCATAGATTTCATAGATTATATGATAATGATCAGATCGACTAACTTCCAAATCCTAAGCATTTTGTGAGTGCATTCAATGAATTTGACATAGAACCTATCTTTGAGAGATTGCTAATAATTCTCACTTTGACCTTCTCAAGTAACCTCCACATTTAGTGTCTTCTTAATATTTAAGATATCTTGGAGAATAAATAAATAATAATAATAAGGCCTCCTCCCTCACATGGGTGTCCAACTTTGCCAATTCCATGATGTTTGGGGACTAGGCATTATTTATTTTCTACTTAATTAAATACAATTTATAAGATGATATTATTAAGGTGATCAAAATGCCTAATCCTAAAATTCTCCCACTTGACATTTACATTGCAAAGACTAAAAATAAGTCATGTGTTGAAGAAGTAAGGTCCACGACCTTCCTACACCAACTAAATTTCTCTATGCTCATTGGCTTAGGGAGAGATTTTACAACACTAATCAAGATCTCAACCTTCTATTTCATGTCTCTACCACTCTCAACCATCTTACAGACAAAGAAATTTTGAACAATTAATATGTTTTGTACAAGCATGGACATCACATTATTCACCAAATAGATGACACTTTGACTATCACATTTGATCTTGAGTTGTCAACACTCAAAGCTAATAAATAAACACAATCTTTGTAACCACATTACCTCCTTACAGGCACATGTTATAGCCATGTACACTACTTGTGTAGTGGACAATGCAACTATAGGTTGTTGCTTACTCATCTAGTGGATATATCATGTAAATAAAATAAACACATAACCACTCATAGACCCCCTATTGTCTAAATCACCAACCTAATATAAATCAACAAAGCCTTTGACTGAGCAAAAGTTTTCTACCAGCCCGATCCCTACTGATCTTCATACCCAAAATGTATTTTGTAGCCCCCAAATCCTTCATGTCAAAGGCACCAAATAACTAAGCTTTGAGCTCCCTAATTATTCCCTTACTATTTCCAATGAGCAACATGCCATCAACATACAAGACATTGACCAGAAATTGACCATCAATCAATTTAAAATAAACACAATGATCACATTCACTCCTAACAAATCCAAGTTCCAATTTGTGAAAGTGTCAAACTTTTGATACCACATTTAAGGTGTGCTATTTTAGATCATACAATGATTGTTTCAACTTGTAATCCACGTTTGCCTTCCCTTTTACCACAAAACTATCAGGTTATTTCATATATTTCTTCCTAAAGATTTCCATGCAAGAAAGTAGTTTTAACAGCTATTTTCTCCACTTTTAAATCATGAGCAACAATAGAAAGCAGTAATCTAGTAGAAGTTAGTTTTTCAACAAGAGAGAAAATTATATCGAGTAATCTTTTGCCACTAGTCTTGCCTTGTACCTTTCTAATTATCTATCTCCTCCAAATTCCTTCTAAAATACCCACTTGCAACTAATGGGTTTCCTTCCCTTAGGTGACTCAACTAGACCCCAAGTATCACACCTGTCTAAGGCCATCATCTCATCTTCCATGAACTCCATCCAAGACTCACACCATTTCGAAAAAAGAGCTTCCTCCAAAAATCTAGGTTCATAGTTAGTACAAGATAAATAAAATACACAACATACATCTAGTGGGCTATACCTTCCAACTAGTTTTCATTGTCGTGTGGACCTTCTCAAGGTGTAGAAAGAGACTCCTCTTATTCTTCCTCCAAACTCTCTGAATCTATGTAATGACCAACCCCGATTTGAAACTATTTTTTTCCAAAACCCACAATTATTTTTAGACTTCTATTGAATGCAAGCATTTTGTCAAACAACTTGCATTCTTGTCACAATGATAATTTCAATATGAATACTATGAACATTTAATATGTGTTTTGGTATCATAAATTGCTTAAAAATTACATTCACAAATACAAGAAAAACTCAAAGGCAATTTGCAGCAGAGATATAAAGTTGAAATATACATATAATATTCATTCCCACTTGCTGACCACAAAACAAAAGTTATAGGATTGAATTGTTTTATCAAATAATCTTCTTACATACCATATTTCATAGAACCCATACTTATACTCCTTGTTGGGTGGCCATCATATGAAATATTTAACAAAGTGTTGGTTTTTTCCCAGACTGGATGTTTATTCCCAGATTTCCCTACAAGGTAGCCATCAGTGATCAACAGGATCTCTGGGCCAGGGGCCAACAGTGTAGGAGATAGACTCTATATTTTATCTCCTCTTCTTCTTCAGGCTCTGCAAGACCTAGGGGGGTATTCCCTACTCAACATCCATGAGATACGCATACAAGGATTGGGATGCTGTTAGAAAGCAGATAAGTCCTCCTGTAAGTAGACCAAAACTGAAAGATAAGAGCAAAGGGGCTAGCTTTGGGCCTATTTGCAGTTGTAGACAGAGGACTGAGGATCCTAAAACTAATTCTAATGTCCTAATGGTTGTTTTAGAGTTTGATTATGATTTTGAGTTTGGATGCAAAGCTGGACATGGTTGTAACACAAACACAAAGCAAGATTGGTGCCTATCCAAGGCCTGGAGTCAGTAGACATACACCTATGAATGATCAGCATGAACAGCTAAAACTGGATTTCAGGGGGATATATATGATACCTGCCTTACAGATATCTCCCAATACAGAGTGTTAAGTTATCTCTACTTATGGCATCCCTACTGCAGTATACCCTTCCCAATGTTCAACCTGAAAACAATTTAATCTACCCCTTGAGCAGAAGTTAAAAGATCAGACATTCAACATAGGAATTCTATGTTCTAGAGCCTCAAACATTCCTTAAACATTCAGACTCAGAAGAAAGATGCATGCAATACTGGAGACAAAATTAACAAAACACATGCTAACATAGCATTTCTCATATAAAATTAACCATGAAATCAGTGGATTCATGCAAAAACATACAACTGGAGATACATAAACTCACAGGTTTAGCTGTACAGAGCAACCAAAACGAACTGTATTGTGTTACAGAGCCAAAATGTTCAGCTTTCAACAACCACAAAATGAGTAACACTTCCTGCTTATAACAGCCAGAGAGTGTACTACAGCAATAATTACATGACAAAATATCAAAATCAGCTAGATACAGACCCTTCAAAGGAATGGCGCTCAGAAAATATTAATGCAGCAGACAAAGGGGAGCCTTGAGCCATGCGCCACTATCTGGGGTCTTCATGTCAAAAATGGGGCAACCTGATCGCTTGTCCCATTGCCCATACCCCTGCACTGTCGCCATTGATGGCTCAACTACCCCCGGCCATCGAGAAATCAGTCGCAGCAATCAAAATGAAGTCTCCCGCCAAAACGCGTCTTCGCAGGTTCAAACTATATAGAGGAATAATCCCACATGCACGGCATTGAGATAACCTTAGCGCTTTAAAGGCATAGCCGCATACAAACTAAGTGTCGAGCGCTTTTGCCGCGCTCAACACACATGCCTTCGCCCACAGCCCATCGGCCAAACTTCTACCATCGGTAGATCAAAACAATGCCAACCTGATATACCATCTCACTCCGATGGCATTGCTGTCACCAAGACAATCCTCCCCGTCACCCCGATGCCAGCTCCACACCCCTTGTCGCCGAGACAAAGACCATCGGAGCAACCAAAAGCACTTCTGCCGATCACAATAGTCTCGCCGATGGTCCATCACTTCCCACCTCCGTCAGTGAGACATACACCATCGGCGCCACAAAAAACCCTTAGGCCGACAATATTACTCACTCCGATAGACATCCTCCAAATCCCCATCGGCCAGACATATGCCATCGGCCCAATAGGAAACTCCCTCACCGATAGCACAAAGTCACGGCGATATACAAAGAACACACCATGCTACTGAAATGATTGCCAAGACACATGCAAACTCATGCCGATAACACTTGAGGTACCCCCATCGGCATGACCAACATTGTCGGCAGAACCACAATATCCTTCGCCGATAGGCAATAGTCTTGGCGATGGACAAGAACACTTAGGGTTTGAAAGAAGAAACCCTCCAACAAGCAAGCTCAGCCTCCAGGTCAAAATGAGCACCAACACAAAGGATGGTGCATCATAAATGATTCCCAATGTAGACCTTTACAAAGGTGTGCTTCTCAAATATGAAGAGGTGGCTCCACTTTGACTCCTTTTTACCTTTCAAGGAAGTATGAGTCCTTCCTTCATGCCCGCGTACCATTTCAAACCCAAAGCTCTTGAATATTTGCAAGCTATGATCCCTTCTTCAAGTAAGACTATAAAAGAAAGTTGAGGTGGAGTTGGTGCTCCTCACACTACTACACATTAGATTTACCAAAGTTTTTATGGGCCACATCTACTTCAGAAAGTGTTGCGGTTGGGTTAGAGACTCTCTAATATGAGTCACACCATTTTTGAGTATGCATACTTTGATTGATAAATGGTATAGAAGGATTTAGGCCCATAAATATTAAAATATCTATGTTTAATTCTTTAATTTGCAGCATATACCTCACACACTTCACAATATAAATTATGGTAAAAAATATCAACAACACACACAACATAAACTCCTCAAAATCTTCAATTCAATCTTAGCACAAATTATAAATTTGTATTTGCAGAGTAAATCTTACAAATTTATCAAATATATTTTCTTGTAAATGCAAACTTTCAAACTCCACAAGAATACATCATTTTGGTACAAGAACTCCTGCAAATGGAAACCAATAAGTGCAACTGTGAAATTTGAGTGACTTCGCCAAGATTGGTTGAATTGGGTTTTCATCCAATCCACCAAAAACCCAAGGGTTTTTGTCCTAGGATTTGTTGAACCTGCAAGCTCTAGCCTCAAGGAAAACTCCCATGAAGTATTGAAAGTCAAGAAGCATTTGCAAAATGAGCTAAAAAAGATTTATATACTTCCCCAAAACCCCATGCCCTCCTTGGGGAAATAAAACATTTATTTTATTTAATCCCTTATGTCTCCCATTTGGGCACTCCTCTAGAGATATTACTTTAACTTTAACTTTTAATATTTCTCATATTTTCCCTAAGGCACCAACATTGCAAAGTCGCCTTTAATCAAACATTAAATAACTTTAAATTCACACCTTATAACTCCTAAGTGAGAGCCACATTAAGGGATGCATAAACATTATAACTTCAAACCTTATATCTCTAGGTGCTCAATAAAACACTTATATCCACCTTATAACTAATATTACACTAAGTTGCTAATGCTTATTCAAAACCTTAGGCAACCTTAGTGAAATATTAATTAAACTACCACATAATAGTCCCAAGCTACAGAAAGCATAGAAATGCACTGATCAAACAACTCTGACCATACCAAAGTGTAGTAGAAGACTTGGGACAGAAATCGGAGGCCATCAGGTGACTGTCTAAAAATAGCATGTTTCTCCAAGAAAGTTGGAGAGCACTCGAGAGGACAAAACTAAATTTCAAAAGCATCTATGAACTCCAAATGACTAGTCAAACTTAAAACCATGAACAACTACTTTGCATGACTGAGCCATGGCCACTCCAAGAATGTTGGAGTTCTCCCAAACATGATGAATAGACTTCAAAAGACTAGGAACAAGCATAATGCACACAAAAGGTCTATGTGCCAAAAATGGGACATTACAATCTAAACCTTCTTATTTCTCTACACTCATTTCCAACCTATTGTTCTTCTACCTACACATATTCTTGCTTCTCTATTTTGGTTTCAAAATGCATGATTTTATTTTCTTTTTCTTTTGGTTGCACTTGATCAAACTTAACTCTAAGTTCCTTGAAAATCACATCTCTATAATATACCATTTTCAAGGTTAGAGGATTCCAAAGCTTGTAACCCTTAAAATTATTACCATGACTAATGAAAATACATTTGTTAGCTTTAAAATCTAATTTAGACATTTTCTTTAGGCATGTAAACAAAAGCCTCGCATCCAAAAACTCTAATGTGCATAATAAAGTATCAACACTTCATATAATGTTTTACCATCTAGAGCAGAACATGGAGATCTATTAATCAAATAACAAGTAGTAATTACAACCTTGACCCAAAAACATTGATTTAATTGAGTACTACTTAACATGTTTCTATCTCTATCCATTAATGTCCTATTCATCCTCTTTGTGGTGCCATTTTGTTGTGGCTTATATGGAGTTGTTTTCTACCTCACAATAACTAAATGTCTATAGAAGTCATCAAATTCTTTAGAGCTATATTCCCCTCCATTATAATACTTTTATTTTCCATTCCATTTGATTTTCAAGAAGAACCTTAAAATCTTTAAACTTGCTAAAAACTTCAGATTCATGCCTCACAAAATAAATCCAAGTATAATGTGAGTAGTCATCGATAAAGGAAACATAATAACAAGATATTCTAATAGAAGCATCATCCACAGATCTAAGTATAATGTGAGTAGTCATCGATAAAGGAAACATAATAACACGATTTTCTAATTGAAGCAACATCCATAGGACGAAAAACATCAATATGAATAATGTCTAATAATTTATTTTCTCTAGTGCTACAAGAATTAAATTTTACTCTATTTTGTTTACGAAACACATAGTGCTCATGCAAATTAAAATCTATAGAATAACTAGACAAACTAGATCCACCATACTTTTATTCATTAGGGTCTTAAGCCCTTTTTCACCAATGTGGCCTATCCTATGGTGCCACAAAATACACAAATTTGAGTTTTCAATTACATAGGTTGGGTTACAATAAGTAGATGTATCAATCTTGAAAAAATTCCCACATAAGGATCACTTAACTAGCACTAGGTTCCCTCTAGCCAAACTGCAACCACTCTTGTCAAATGTGAACTACACTCCAATGTTATTTATTTTATAAAATGAAAGGAAATTTTGTGCTAAACCTTAAATGTGCAACACATCTATAATATGAGATTTTACTCTCCCATCACTGAACACAAGTTTTTTCCTTCTATTTTTTAACAATCTAATGTGAATTGTTGTTGTTTAATAGGAAAAGGGGGAAATGTGTGATGGGATTGATCCTCCTTTCACTACAAACATTCAAGGACATTTCAACTGAGTTGAATCACACCTTTAGCAAGAGGATTCTCCTATAGGTTGAGGTGTCACTTGTAACGATGTGGAAATTCAGAGATTATCAATTAATGTATTAATTTAATGCTTAAATATGCTCCAAACCCTAATTATGCAAAATCATAAGCAAACTGATAAATTACGACAAATGCTTGCAGACTAAAACAGTATACAAAGATTAGTTACTGACCATTTTTTGAAGTTTGTAATGTGGAATATTCAGGGACACTGGAGCTCGCACCGTAGTCCAAGGCAAGATATTCTTTAGGATATCAGGACTTCTTCTGTTGTTGATTCTCACTATCACAGAGATTTATGTGTTTACAACCTTGGAGGACACTGCCCCTAGCACCCAACTCCAGGTAGTGCTTTTATTTAGAGATCTAGAATCCACACACTTTATCATTGTTCCCTACAACTCCACTTCGTCAAATACGACACCTATAACTTGCAATCACAAGGAGTGTGGTTGGGGGTTGTGGTGTTTAGGAGCTTGCCTTAGTCAAGCCTTGGAAGGACATTCAAGTCTTGTGAACACCATTGTTAGATAGAGAGTGTGTATCCATGTGGGATAGAGGCAAAAACAAATCTGCAATCACAAACAAAACAACAATATTATGCTCTGCAACAATGAATATCTTGAATGCTCTAAAATCACAAGTTCACCAAAAGTTCATAATCATCTTCTAGATAGCTTCTAGTTTTCAAATGAAACCCTAAACATTCTTATTTATGCGTTCCCACTTTAAATTTCACAATTCAAACTTAAGATGTCGACAACAGAACCTTCTAACGGTCACATAACCGACATTCAAATTTGGGACCTGCCTAAAATAGGGTAGGACTAGGGTACGAGCACCCAAGTCCTCGGGTCCTATTTCAGGGCAGGGTCAAATGCCACAATGTCCCTCAAGCCCCATTTGATATGGGTTTTAGGCCATTTTCTTCCGGGAGTTAAAATGATCATGCAAGATGCAAAACAAAGGGACCCAGGAGCTAAACTTAATAGGTAAAAGTCCTAGGGGGACATTTTATGACATAAAATTTAGCCCCCACTTTAATGTATGCATGAACGCAAGGCCCATACATGCATTAAAGTATGGTCAAAACACAACAAACACTCTAGGCACTTGAAGCTAATGCATACACAAAGATTGAGGAACTATTTCTAGCCCCCTAGTCTCAAGTAGACATTAGAGAAAACACATTACAAACATGCCATACACAGTGAAGACAATAAAAGGCATGCAAACCATGAAGAAGACAGTAACAGGAATGCAAAACATGGAGAAGATAGTATTGAAGACATGCAAAACACAGTGAATACAGTGATTATTTCTTTTAGATTTTCTCATATATATAAATGAATGCAAATACATGGACAATAAAAATGTAACACACAACCCAAAATGTAGGAGGGGCATTTTGCCACTTTTTGGACTACATATGGGGCAATAGACATGTAATAAAAATCTCAAAGTGCAGGGAAGGACTCATCGCCACACAACTTTAGACTACGCTTGAGAACAAACACGCCATACAAAACCCAAGGTGTAGGGAGGGACTCATCGCCACACAACTTTAGACTACACCTGGAACAAACACGCCATACAAATCCCAAAGCATAGGAGGGGCATTTTGCCATGCTCTTTGGACTATACTTGAGAACAAACACATGGAAGACACACAGAAAACATGAGCGTCGTATAACATGCCAAAGACATACTATACATCTAAAACACGACAAACAAGGCAATGGAAGGAACTTATTGCTAAGCCCCCACCATCTTAGGCACATTATAGGCACACCTGATGGTTGGGCTTATGCCACAACAACCTCCAAATACATGCTTAAGTGAGGATACACCAACCCCGCCTACTCAGAGGACTTTGAAATAAAAGGAATGTGCACTAGCTCAAGAGATACACCATCCCCGCCTCCACAAAGGGCTTAAAATAAAAGGATATGCATGATATCCCACCTCCGCAGAGTGCTCAAAATAAAAGGATATGCATGATATCCCACCTCCGCAGAGGGCTTTCTGATTACAATATAAATAAAGATGTGCACTCGTGCGGAGATACAATATCCTGCCTCTACAAAGGGCTTACAAACATGCTTCGTTAGTACCAAAATCATCAGACAACTTACCTTATATGACCCCACCTTAAGGTGGTTGATATCATGTACCAATATCAAGCACATTAAGGTAGAGAGAAACCACACAAGGGAAAAGGAGCTCATGCTAAGCCCATGCCCACAAAGGTGACATGTACTTTACGATCACCGAATGTTCCCACAAACACACAATTTCCTGCAAGAAGAGAGGTTAGAAATCTTTCTCTAAGATAATAACCACATCACATGATAAAAAGAAATGCATAAACATAATCACATCAAGAGTCGAGGTTATACCATGGATTCAGAAACTGAGTACAACCATGGGACTATACTACAGAGATCTCAAAACTTAGTGTAACCAAGGCGAGACCCAAGATAAACAAAGCGCACGGAGCAACTATATTGTTATGGTTTGTTAGTAAATATAAGACATCATCAAAATATCACACAGAGTGATTCTACTAGCCAAGCGTCAGATAATATATATCAATCATGTCATCATGTATGGACTAGGTCCATTTATTTGTTTTTCATCATCTGCCAGCTAGATAGAACCACTAGAAGAAGGTAAACAATAAATCAAGAGAGGAGAAACAAGTGCCTTAGGGTTGTCACATAAGAAGGTGCCCACATGTCACCAACCGCAGCTCTATGCCCCTAGGACACAACACACAACAATAAAAATAGAGAAGCAAGATAGAAGAATGATGATACAAATAGAAGGGTCAAAACATAGGTGGTCTCTGTTTAGAATTAAGGTATCTCAACCTTTGCAAATTCCTAGCATTGTTTATTTAATTGTGTATTTATTTATTGCCTAATTTTTTATTTACTTGTACATTCAGTTTGGTCACTTAGTTGAGGTGGCATTATGACATGTCATCCTACTTGGAATGTGACTTGGATGGTCAAGTCAAACTTACATGGATTTGGGCATCCCATTTGAGGTGGAACTAATATGTCATGTGTCAGCATCTTGTGGTATGTGGAAGAGGATATTCCATATGACAGAATCTATGACGCGTAAGAGCCAAGTATAGAGATTCCTATGACAAGTTGGGACAAGTGTCGGAGAGTATCTTTGCATGAGAGAAAGGCATCTTTGGGCACCCAAGTTGGGCTATGACATGTAAGAAGAATATGCTATTTTTAGTCATGTATGATGGATTCTCTTACAACATTAAGTGTTGTCATGTTGCAGTTTTTTATGACAGCTATAAGATGTGTAAGAGCATCTATCATTGCCTATTTTTAGCATGGAGCGCTCTATCCTTGGGAAGTCAAATCTGCCATGTTATGATAGATGTGAGAGAGGTATTTGCAGCTTGGACAAGTGTCCTTTGATGTGGGAAAATGGCCATGTGGCCAAGATGGACGCCTATCTCTAGAGGCTTCTCAATATTGCCTTGTATCTCTATATATTGCATAGTTTTGGAGTTGTAGTTGCATAGTTGATGTACAGGTAATGTTATGCTGCCGAAATCACTCCAGAAACAACATTTGAAGACTCTTGGAAGAACTTGCATTGCAAGTGTATTGTAAACTATTATTGTTTCGATAATACATTGTGCAGGTTTTAGAGTGTGAGGTTTTTCACCTGAAAAGGTTTTCCCCACGATATATCTTGTGTCTCTCTCTCTCTCTCTGTTTACATTCTTGTGTTGTGTTTGCCACTATAATATCTCTGTTATATGTTTAACATTGCTACAATTGTAAGGATTAAAAAGAATTTGCATACATCTCCCCTTATTAGATCGATGTAGGAAGCGTTTATGCGTACCTTGCTTCCTTTCAATCTCTAGGTATCCTTGACCTTACAAGAGTATCAAGGGTCATCCAAGGAGGCCTAAACAACACATAACACATCACGAAGGAAACACAACACAGAGGTAAAGGGTTAGAAATACTTACCTGAAGGCACAACCAAACTAGCGATTGTCGTCAAGCAAATAATCATCTTCCCAATCTTGAATGTTAGAGGAAATAGGTACACAAGGTACCATAGCCCAACTTTTGTTTTTGTTTGTAAATTGTTCATTCTTAAGCTCTTTTTGGTTTGATTCAATGTTAGGTGGAATGCTTTCTTATTGAGGTGCATTTCGTTGGGCAAAAGCTTGTCTTTTCCTCCTCCTTTCTCTTGCTTGCCTATTTCTTCTTGTCCTATTGCTTATATCTTCAAAAGTATTGTCGTGTTGTTCTATTGGCCTTTTTGTGTTAGAGGAGGAAGTTTGTTCAAATCTCATTTGTCTTGATGAAGTGTTTTGCTCTCGACGAATACCTCCCGATCCTTGTAAGGATGATGGAGGAGGAACCTCAGCATAGGGTCCTTTTCCTTTTTCTCTAGGAAGTTCTTCAAATGCGGGTTGTTCATCTCTTATTGTTTGCATAGGATGCCCGACCACTCTAGATATAAGTTTTGCTTTGTATCGTCTGTATTGTAGGAAAGATTGGTCTCTTCATGGCTCAGGGTCTCTATCAAGTTGTGGCCAAAGGTAATCAAGAGTGAAGTTGTTTTCCATTACCAAAGGTTGATATGTATTACGTCGAATAGTACACACTTGTCCATGTAAAGGGAATTTTATGTAGTTGTGAATAGTTGAGGGGACAATATTCATAGATTTAAACCATGGTTGTCCTAGTTTAATGCGGAAGAGGTTAGATAAAGGGATAACCTCAAATACTTGATCCACGACTTTATCATAAACCGTAACCAATAAAGTTATCTTTCCAAAGGTAGGCATGAAAGCTCCAGTATGTGTCTTAATCCTTAAATTCGAAGGTTCATAAGAATCTTGTGTCAAATTATGTGAGAGAAGGAACTCTTTGGTTACCACATTAGTCATGCAATTAGGATCTATAAGTGTACCACGCATCAGATTTTTCATTATTTTCACAATTATGTAAAGAGGCCATTCATTGTCTACAAATGTTTTATTATGAGGTGTAAATGTAATTTCAGGTTCAGGGCTTGTTCTTTTCAAATAAGGCCTAGGAGGGAGCCTAGCATTATTGTTGCGATTATAATCCATGTGTATATGTCTTCAAATGAATGCAAGATAAGATTTAAAAGATTTTCAATACTTATGCAAGGAACAAGTGCGAAACTATGTATGCTTATGACCTAAAATGCTTGATTTTTTCACTTTTTTCAATGCAAATGCCTAAAAGAAGTGTTGTAAAGAAATTAATGAAGGACAATGAATAATAAGCTTAATATCAGTCCAATAATGCAACAATATCCTTTACAACACACCTATAATGCACATCTAGGTAGATGGCAAGGCAAAATCTAGTGAAAATGCAAGGTTTTTAAAACCCTAGTTGTGAAATTAGGGCATGAATTTTTGCAAAAAGATACTATGATGAAACACTACAATTAGAAATCAGTCCTAAAAGAGTGTTTAAAAGAGTAGTAAAATCTGAAACAAGATTTTAACTACAAACCCTAGCTAATGCAAATACTAGGTTTTATGAAAAATACCCAATTTCAAGCAAATTTTAACAACTTAAGCATGAAAATGCAATGCAAATGATTATTTAATAGGATGAATTTTTGTAATTTATATTATATCTAATGAAAATATTAGAAATTAAATGAAATTCATTGAAATTATGTCAAAATGCAAGCCTAAAATGCCAAAAAAAAATTCAATTTTTTTGTAAATTTTTAAATGCAATAAGATAAAAATTAAATCAATGAATGTAAATCCAAAGCACAACACTCAGCAAGGTGCAAAGTTCAAATAAAACATGGGTTCACCAAAATGTTTAATAGGGAAAGGGGGAAATGTGTGATGGGATGATCCTCCTTTCACTACAAACATTCAAGGACATTTCAACTGAGTTGAATCACACCTTTAGCAAGAGGATTCTCCTATAGATTGGGGTGTCACTTGTAACTATATGGAAATTCAGAGATTATCAATTAATGTATTACTTTAATGCTTAAATATGCTCCAAACCCTAATTATGCAAAATCGTAAGCAAACTGACAAATTATGACAAATGCTCGCAGACTAAGATAGTAGACAGAGATTAGTTACTGACCATTTTTCAAAGTTCGTGATGCAAAAAATTCGGGGACATTGGAGCTAGTGCCCTAGTCCAATGTAGTGTTTTCTTTAGGGGGTTCCAGACTCCTTCCGACACTAATGATCATTGTTTAGTCTATTTCTGCTACGGAAGATGCAGAGGACACTGGAGCTCACACCATAGTCCAAGGTAGGATATTCTTTAGGATATTGGGACTTCTTTTGATGTTGATTATCACTATCATGGAGATTTTTGTGCTTGCAAGCTCAAAGGACACTGCCCCTAGCACCCAAGTCCAGGTAGTGCTTTTCTTCAGAGATCTGGAAACCACACACTTTATCACTATTCCCTGCAACTCCACTCCATCAGATACAACACCTGTAACCTACAATCACAAGGAGTGTGGTTGGGGGTTGTGGTGTTTAGGAGCTTGCCTCAATCAAGCCCTAGAAAGATATTCAAGTCTTTCGAACACCGTTGTTAGATAGAGAGTGTGTATCCTTGTGGAATAGAGGCAAAAACAAATTGATAAATGATTCAAACACAAATAGATATCACCTCGGAGGTGTAACTTGCATGTAGATGAAAATCCTTCAACACATGAGAAGATGAAGCTAAATCTACAATCACAAACACAACAATAATATTTTTCTCTACAACAATGAATATCTTGAATGCTCTAAAATCACAAGTTCACCAAAAGTTCATAATCATCTTCTAGTTTGCAAATGAAACCCTGAACATGCTTATATATGTATTCCCGCTTTAAATTTCACAATTCAAACTTAAGATGTCGGCAATGGAACCTTCTAATGGTCACATAATTGACATTCAAATTTGGGACTTGCCTAAAATAGGTTAGGACTAGGAGCAAGCACCCAAGTCCTCAGGTCCTATTTTCGAGAAGGGTCAAATGCTACAATGTCCCTCAAGCCCCATTTGTCATGGGTTTTAGGCTATTTTCTTCCAGGAGTTAAAATGATCATGCAAGATGCAAAATAAGGGACCCGAGAGCTAAACTTAGGAGGTAAAAGTCATAGGGGGACATTTTACGACATAAAAGTTGTTCCTAAGGAGCACCTCACCACCATCTTATGCTTTATATGAAGAGAACCACTCCCTATGAGGAGTCATGTGTTATGACCTGCACTTGAATCAATTAATCATGAGTCATCACTAGCATTGTTGGTTGAAGTAAAAAACATTATTTTCATCATCAAAGGATTTATCATTAGAGTAATCTTCAAAAGACTTTTTCTTGATTCTACATTTCTTCTTTACATGGACTTGCTTCCTACAGTTCAAACATTTAACTCAACCCTTACTAGGGGTTTTAGACCATCCTTTTGACTTAGACCTCTCCTTACTCCCCTTTTTTCTTACCACATTTTTCCTTGGGTCTACCATACACATGTAGTGTATCCTTGGAACCCTCATCCATAGATTTCTACCTCATTTTATCAGTAAGTAAAGTGGCAACAAGGGCATCCATTTTGGGATCTTGAGTAGAACCACTCAATGTAATGACTAGATTCTCCCAAGATTCAAGTAAAGAGCAAAGTAACAAAATACATTGGTTCTCCTCTTCTAGCTTAACATAAATACTACCCATTTGACTCAAAATGAGATTCACAACATTTAAATGCTCAGCTACATAGTTTCCTTTTTTTTATTTTTAAGGAATATAGTTTTCTTTTTTAAACAAAGTTTATTTATCAAACTCTTTGATAGATCCCTTTGATTCTCTTCCATGGATTGAATGTGGTAGCCTCCTTTGAGACATTCAAGAGAATATAATCCACAAGGCACAACCATATGGTTCCCAATACCTTTTTTCTATCTTTCTCTAATCTTCATCTAAAACATCTACAAGCTTAGACTCTGATGTCCCAACTCTAGACATTGATCTCTCTCCTCCGAGAGATCCTCCATTTTTAGTCTCTACAATTCGTACCCATAGCCATCAAACTTCTCAATATTCAATTGTGATGTTCTTTCCATGGATTATATAACCACTCTCAGATCTACAAAGCCACTACAACAATACTCCCAATGCAACCACAAAAACTTAGAACATCGTAAGAAAGGTGTTCCCTTCTAAAATGAAGTCATAACCTAGATACCAAATGTTGGAATATAGGGTAAGTGACGCAATAAGAATATTAACAATGTATTGTTTAAATCCAATCAGGATGTGACTAAGATAATAAAATTTAACAATGAAACAACAGAGAAGTAAGTAGAAATCAACAAACTCGTAAAATTATACACATAACACTAGATGTACATAGAGAAATCCTTGTGGGAAAAACTCTACCACCAAAGAGACCTAAGATTGCATTAATCCTTAAAGAAAGTACATCAAAACAATTTGCTTATCCCTCCAATCTAATAGTAATCCAACATCATGTGTACTTGCAAAAGACCATGTGAATACACTATCCCATGCATCCAGTATATAGGAAAACAAGAAACTAGAAACCATAAATGGTTTTCCAAGACTAAGACCCAAAACCATGACCATAACAAGAATCTGATGCACCTCTAGTCATTGTCAAGCCACCTAGAGTAGTACCTCCTCTTACACCTCTTACAACCTTCTTACATATTGTAGATGTCATAGATTTTGTCATAATAGTCAAATTGACCAACTTCCAAATCCTAGGCACTCCATAAGTGCATTCAACAAATTTGTGATTCGCACCTATCTTTGGGAGATTCCCAATAACTCCCAATTTGACCTTTTCAAGTAACTTCCCCATTTAAAATCCTCTTACACAATAATCAAGATATCCATAAGAATAAATAAATAATAAATAAATCCCCCTCCCTCATATGAGCATCCAACTTTGCCCATTCCATGATGTTTGGAGACTAGATATTATTTATCATTTACATAATTAAATAAAATTTATAGGATTTGCAAGGTAAATGACAAAACTAATCTAAATAATGGAGTAGGGTGAATGGAGTGGGAAGAGAGATGAGCAAGGCTTAATGGAGAGCACTCATGAGGAGGTAAAACAAGATTTGTAGAGTGGTAAGAGAGCAATGAAGGGGTGGGATTGTTTTTGGTTTGCAGATAGCACAATCTCTTATTAAGTGCCTCTATTTTATGGCAATAGAAACAAGTGTTTGATTTGTTCAAGTAGGAAATAGGCTTGTTAAAACTAAAGCCTAGTTCTATCAGTTGGAGGGAATGAGGTAATGCTTGGGTTAGATCTACTTCAATAGAGGCCCTAGGGTGCAGATGGAGGCTTGAGTATTTGATTGTACTATTTTTGCACCATGTTACTCTCCCTACTTAGGGCACTATGTATTTGAGAAAAGGTTGGAAAGCTAAGTTTAGACAAGGGAATTCTACCTACATTGGGTAATGGGACTTAGAGGCTCCCTCAAGGTGGAAGTTGAAATCCCAAGCCTATACATAACATATTTGGCCACATATTGTCCAAGATCCATTCTGTAGGGTTGAATGTGCATGTTTAGTTGAAAAAAACATACATGTAATATAGCCCTTGCCTAGACCTCAGATAGATTCTACCATCTACCCTCTATTTTTCCAATGTAGTTTAACTTGTTTATAAAATTATTTCTCTAAAGGAATACCTCGTAGGAAAAATAAAATTACAAATCTTTTTTATATGCATCTATAACATCTAGAACCTCATTAGGAAGAAAGCTCCATTGTTGTTTTCTTAAGGTTAGAGATGATCGATAGATTTGCCTTGTCTCATTTAGGACCCTAGTTGGAATTCTCCTTCATCATCAGATTGTGTATGATCTTCAACTGCTAAATGAATAGAGTGATTTGGGCTGGAAGAGGAAGGAGAAGGGTGTGATTAGAGACTAGGGTTAGAAGAAATCCTTGTAGATGGTGATGGGTTTTTTTTATAGTTGTTCTTGCCAGACTCAAGGAGTACTATGGTTGAAGTTATGCAGCTATTTGCTCCAATTTCCACTACTTTGGAGAAAGAGAGATGTTGGAAATCCTTTGGTCACAAGTATAGTTTCCCATGAGCTTTTTCTTCATGGCCGTAATGTCCTTGGAGTTGGTGGTGTAACTTAGAGGATAAGGACTAGAATCTAATAACATATTCATATATCCACTCATCAGGTCTTTGGACACACTCAAATAATTAAACAATAGTAGTCTTCAAGTCCATATTAACTTTGAAGTGCTTAAGGAATGCTTTAGCTAGTTTCAAAAAAGAATGAATAGATCCATGAGGCAAAGATAAGAACCTCTCAATAGCATAGTCTTTTAAAGTGTGTGGAAATAAATTTTACAAGACTTTGTCTTCATACACATAATCTAAATATGCAATAGTGAAAGATCTCAAATGTGTACTAGGGTAACCAAGTTGCCATTGTACATTTCAAACTGAGGTGCCATGAAAACCACTAGGTAAAGAATAAGTAACAATCTCAAATGCAAGTGGTGTATTTTGTGCCTCCACATATTCATTTTTATCTTGACCATTAACTTTACACTCCACTCTATCTAACTTTTGAATGTGCATCCAAGGTAGAGGTACGAATGGTGGTAGTAGGATCTAGAGGCACAAAAGTTTGGATATAGATAGGCTAGTAGGAAAGAGAATGTCATGACATAAACATGGCCCTAGTATGAGGAATGGAATGTGGCATGGAATGAGGAATGGAATAAGGTACAAAATGGAAGGTATGGAATGGGATATAGAACTAGGAATGAAACAAGCAATAGAATGAGGGATGACTATGGTGGATGTGGGGATAGCACTATAAGATGTAACCTAGTGGTGGAAGTGGAGATGGTAGAATCAACACTAGGACCATGTGTAGTCATAGTACTAGTAGGGATGGCATGAAAGGTAGGCAAAATGATAGTTAGATGAGAGGAAGGTGGCACAAATCTAGAAAGCTCAATATTAGAAGTACGTATAATAAGAGGCTCCATCATTATCTTTGTAACAAAGTAGAAGGGAATTATGAAGAGGATGCACCATTCAAATAACTAGGAGTAACTTTAGCAGCAAAATCTCGAAGCACTTGCAAACCAAATGGCTTAGAAATAAATAAATCATGAAGAGATTGTGCTAAAATTTCAAGATTATCCACTTTAGCCAAACTAGCAAGCTCATGGGCAAATTGTTTTTGTTCCAAACATGCTTCATGATCACAATCTCCAACCTCATTCTCAACAATATGAGTAATAACAATACTTATGACAACATAATTAGGAACACCATTGTCGATAGATTGGGCCATTTGAGGATTTAAATGGAGACTTCTACTTAAATGAATGTGAGGATGTGGACAAGACATTGACATGCAAAACAATTGACAAAACCCTAAAGACTAAATAATGCAAAAATGGTACAAGATCTGCTATAAAATAAAATAAAAACATTAAACAATTAGATCTAAAAACAAATCAATGAATGAAGTCCTAAAGGTGAAAACAAGGGTAGGTTGGGTAGGGTAAAAACAAGGTCACACATCGAAACACAATACCCTAAATGAAGGTGTAACAAGTGAGGCACATGTAAAAGGAATCCAAAACCTAATCAAATATGAAAATACAATATTATAATCATAAAAATTAAATTTGAAAAACCCTAATGAAAGAAGGATAAACCCCAATGCCAAAACCCTAGGTCAGGTAAGAAAGTTGAGTTCATTGAATAATGTAAAGAAATAAAAGCACCCTTTACATAAATATCATAGGACAAATAATTGAACAATAATTTGATAAACAAACCTACCCATGGTAATGAGCCAAGACTAAAAATAATAAATGCTAGATTAAATGAATTCAAATGCAATACTTAGATTTTGGAGATAGGAAAATGATATTGAAAATGTAGGGGATCAATTTACCATAATGATAGATTTTAGAACTTGATCAAATGAACGTTTCATAATTTGCAAATTGAGTGAACTCTACTTTGGTTTACCTACGTGAGTGCAAAATTGGTCTCATGATGTGTAAATTTGAATTGTAAGTAGAAAATGGGTTGTCGAGATTCACTCACCTCGATCCTCTAATGTCTAAATTGGAGTAAGGATTGGTGATATTTAGGAACACCTTTGGGAATCTGTTGAACTGCAAGGGTCATATTCTCCTTAGTTAAACCCTTTGTTGGATTGATTCAATAAATTTGGAATAAGGATTGAGGACATCAAGCGTGTAATGGACCTAGGATGATGCATGTAAATATAATGCTCTCATAATGTTGCTATGATGATCTCATAAACTCTATGATGATTCTTTGATAACCCTCTTGGATTCTCCTTGTTGAATCAAAATGAATGATTGGATGTGTAGACACCTAAAATTGGCTTTCTTCGCAAACTAATTTTCCATATCTCTACACCCTCATTATTCCTCCTATTAATTAAATAAATTTATTTTATTTAATTAATTTATCCCTCATTGTCTGCCTTGACCATTTACCCATTCCTTGTGATAAATTAATTCATTTAATTTATCACTTTTACCTCACAACTATATCCTCATTTGATTAAATAAATATTCACAATATTTATTTAGTTAAATTCTCCTTTTCCCTAATCCTCATTAATTAGATACATCATGCTTATCTAATTAATCTAGCCTACTAATTGACCTACCCTAAGCTACCCTAGTCTACCTATCCCCTAGACCTAGGTTAATTAAGCTAAGCACTCAATTAACCTTGCTTATCCCCTTCTTCCATGCACCTTTTGAATAAAAATCAATCTTTTATTCAAAGGGTCAAATCCCCCTTAACCCTCATTTATCACTCTCTTACACATGTAAGAGTACCATCTTCACATCTCCACATAAAAGTGAATTAAAAATTCACTTGTCATGTCCCATCTTCCCAAAATGAATCTTTTATTCATTTTAATCCTCCACACCTTTCCCCATGTGAATTTAAAATTCACTTTTAATAAGAGCCCTCCAATCCCATTGACCAAGTTTCAACCCTTGATCTCCCTCATCCACTCTCCTTGTGACACTTGTCACAAGGCTATGAACCCAATCCTAACCCTAACTCTCATTGATTCCTAGCCCTTGATCTCACCTTCTAATCCTGACCCTCCATCCTCATTCCCAAAACTCTATAAATGAAACCCTCTCCAAGCCATTTTTGGAGAGACTCCTTCATACACCAAACCTCTGCCAAAATCTCTCCACAATCCCCTTTATCATGCCACCATAATGTCAAAATCTTGCCCCAATCCCATCTAATCTATCCATCCACCTTGTCTCTCATCTACATTTGTGTTGAAAAGCTTTGAGCAATCCACATTAGTCACACTGATCACGGGAACAATCTTGAGGAGCTCTTGGGTGCATCTCCTTCCCGCATGGATTCGTGAGGTCTCAAATGAAGGTATAATCGTGTGTTGTTTGCATTAGATTAGTTTTAATCTTCATTTTGATCTCACTTATCACAGGATGTTTTTAAATACTACAAACATAGCACATAAATCAACACAAATGTGCACTAGGTTACAACAACTAGTGAAAAGGTCCGTGAAGTGTAAATTGATTTTGAATATTAAAAGTTCAAGGTTTAGATGTGCAACTATAAAAATGACCTCGATAATGTCATGAGCTGAATTCAAACAAGAATATGCCACCTGTAGGACACACTAATCAAAGCGGCAAAACACATACACTAATCATAAAACTTACAAGAAAAAATTAAATGGTTATTTTTCGAAGTTTCAAATAATTTTGGCAGAATAAAAATGATTCGGTGCTCGGGAACAGATTGAATTATTCAGGGGACCCGATTCAGCACGTTACTAAGGAAACATTTTTTTTTTTTAATATTGAAATGTTTTATGTTGGTGACTCTGGGTTTTGCTTTCAGCTGGGTGTTGGCCTGTGTACAGAGTGTTATTTGTTCTCTGTTTCAGATGTTATGGTGTCTTCATGAACAGTTTTTTTATGTTGGCTGACTGTTTCATGGCAAGACAGCCCTGTTTTTGCTTTGTAACTACTTTACTAAGGAAATGTTTACCCTACAATAAAAATTGATTGGACAGTACCAGGCTAACATGGAACAGAGCAGAGTCTCTTCTGTTTGTGTGTGGGAGCCCTTACTCAAGAAGTGGGTTTGGTTTCATCTTGAAAATCCCAATAATGTTGGACCTTCCTGCCAGATTTCTTGCAAAATCTCATATTCAAAACATTTAATGGTCTGAAGAAGGATCTTGGGAAATGTATCCCTAAAATATAACGAGTCAATTCATTATCTTTCGCCGGTGATCCCACAATTGACGTAATTCAAAGCATTCTTGAAGGAGGAGGTAAGAATCTGATTACAAATACAATTGTCAAAAACAAGTTAGTGAGTGTTGAATACATAAATTTTTCTTCTGGGATGAACTAGTAAACTGGCCTCGTATAAGTTTATCATGCCCCATTTGCTTTTCTTTTGCGTAACCTGCCTGCCAGAAAAAAAAACAATAAAAATTGGCATTTAATGCCAAGGACAAAAAGGATGAGAATAAAATAATGCTTTCCTTATACTCAGGAACTATAAATAAGTTCGTGTGCCCGCTACATGACATTTTCTTGCCCCGTCTCATATAGTAGATCCACGTCCTATTTTGCTCGCGAGTTTTATTTAGGAGAGCTGCTCTAGGAAGACCCGGTTATTACACAGTCCCCAATAGTTGAACAGCTGTTAATCAGGCAATATATAATTGAAAATACTGCATAAGAAATATAGAAATGAGAAGATGATGTCAAGAACTTTCTTCTGGTCCAATTGCACAGCCCCCAATACTGCATAAGAAGTATTGAAATGAGAAGATGATGTTAAGGACAACTGGTGGTCTTCGCTGAAACAATTTTATAATGATGTGCATAACGTGGGGTGACGTTACAGGCTAACATTTGTATAGTTGAGAAGCTAAGAAGACCACAATCGTTAATTCTATTATGTTTTAGAGACTTGTATTTTATTATTCTTGAAAACATAAGCTTCTTCAATAACAAATTGACCTGAGCCATCTGCTACCAGAATGGCTGTTATGAGATTTTCTCAATTAGGCAAAGGACTGTATCATGTTACATGTATTAAGTTATTTGCAGTCATATATATTCTTTCTGTTTCAACAATAATGATGGATGCAGCTCAAGCTGATATTCTGTGGGTGAATTTGACTCTGGTGGAGAGAGCAGCAGAGACAGGAGCTTGTGAGTTCATAATATGTATTTGCAGCACACATGTACTCATGCATTGAGATTAACAACTTTATCACTAAGAGTATACTTAAGATATTTATATGGATGACAACTTGTTCTCTTTGTATAGAGCTAAAATATAACAGACATTTAACTTAAGACTAGGAGGATACTGTTCCATCCACTAGTTCAATACCAAAAGCAGACAGTGTGAGTTTTTAGAAGATTTGTAGTAAACACATTCCAGTACAACATATAAGTTGCCACGTTAATCTTCTATACTTATAGTTTATTGTTAATCTGTCTTAGAATTTTTGGCGAGCAGGAGGAGTATGTTCCAAGAAAGAATTAGTACAGGCTTCTAAAAACAATCAAGTCTATTTATCATCGGTTTACAGATTATTTAATTTCTCTTTGCTACTCAAATTGATAAGCTATTCTCTCTTTACAGACCTTATTGTCTGCTGCTTTATCAGCTATATTAGTTTACTATTTGTGATTTCTTTAGGCTAGATGAGCTTCTTCCTTTGTACAGAAGTCGTACAGGTTGTCATCTCTATCTCTTGTTTTCCATCCCATTTGCCTATTCTGGTTATTACTAATACTAAGTATTAGTATACCTTCAATTTAAATCTCTTGGGTTTGCATAATCATACATCTCTTATCCCGGTGAACAAACTGTATGATAATAGCATTAACATTGCCTTTATGTCTAGTACATTTTAAGCATGGATCTGAAGCATTTCAGGATGGTTCATAAAATGAATAAGATGGCATGAAATATTTTCCAGAAAATTTTCCACATGATTATCCTAATCGTTTCTTCTGAAAAATGTGTGATTTTGCAATACAGTTTGTCTGGATGGATCTTTGCCAGCCTATCGTTTGCACAGCGGGTTTGGTTCAGGAACAAACAACTGGGTTTTACAGTTTGAGGTGATGCCACAAGTCTTACTCTGACAACCAGTCATCATGTTTAGACTACAGAATCACTGTAAACATCACCTGTGATTAAGCACGAATTGTGCAGTAAATCTATCCATGGCATATTCTTGAGTTTTATTTTGGTGGCATGAAAATCTGAGACAACGAAAAAAAGAGTACAACAAGAACAGTGGCCTCACAAGGATATCCAAGCTTAATAAAGAGCTATCATGCATGATTGAAACTACAGTTAAAATCCACTTATGTACTTCCTGGGCACTGAAGGCTAAGCACTTAGTTTGAGTTACAATATCCATGTTACTAAAGTTCTTCTAATCCACTCTACACTGAAATAAGCCGGTAAACTAGTAGCAGTTTATACATTCAGTAGTTATAATCTGTGGGTTTTTTAAGGCTGGACTGAACCTCCGATAATGTCTGAGTCATACTGGTTATTTGTAATGTTTGACTTGTATGGGCAGTCAGGTGCATTTGAACTAATGTTATATTCTCTTGAGAGTAATTGATCACACATACCGCATAAAAAATATACTCAACAGTCCAGCTAATGGTGGGCATTACATCTGAAAGCAGAGTGGAGGATGGTGTAATGATACAGAATCCTGCATCGAGCGAAAATCAACCTACAAGGGCTCATCCAATTATAAGGATAAGCAGGGTGTGTTTTCCGGCCTTTTGAGCAACAAACAGTGGGAAAATCCAGGTAACTTTGCCAACTTTAAGGTTTCTCCCTTTTATAAATGAAACTATATTAATTTTTCTGGCATTAGAACTACATTATTTCCTTGTGTTGTGCAATCTTGATGCAGCTCTTTGGTGGAAGTGCTGCCCTCATTCATTCAAGAGTAGACCATAATCTGCAAATAAATATATCCAACAAACAAAAAACTGGCAGTAAGAATTGAGTAGCAATTATCCCAGACAAAATTCTAAATGCAATAATTTATAATTAATTAACCCCATATTCATGTGGCTTAGTGAGGAGGAGTTTTGCTACTATATTAGAGCAGCACAAACACAATAGAACAGGAAGATACCATCTACCTCTTTGAAGTACCCATCATACAATTAAAAGAGCCATAATAAAAGGGCCTCTTAAGTAATATTATGGAATTATAAAAAGTAAAGTTAAAATTCAAAATAAAAAGGTCTCTTAAAATTAAAATTATTTTAAATAATTCCTCTCAAATATCAATCAAGGATGATGAAGGAAATTTGAAGAGTTATGTCTTTTGGAGGGAAACCCTATTTAAGAGAGGCCAAACAAGGAGAAGGAGACATGCATCGATGAACAATTCTATTTTCTGATTTCCACTCCTTGTTGGAGCAATGGACTTCGGTTCAATTAACCTAAGGACGAAAACCCTCTAGGTCTGGAATTGGAGGACAAAACCCCACAATTCCTGGGAGTGATTTCACACGGAGATCACCATTGTGCTGAGAATCGGTAAATTTCTAGTTGATATTGATAAATAACTTTTTGGGGTAGTAACATTTTCTGTTCATCAGCAAATTTGATTGCTATCTGTGAAGCAGGTCAGGTTTTATGCTTATTGAACCTTGTGAAGGAGCATATCTATTCCTATACTACTTAATGAATCGGTGGCTAGTATAAGCGCCAATATCTGGCAATAACAGGGCTGACTGTTAATAATACCGCAGGGCATACAATATCGATTGTGACGGATTGTATACAGCTGGATTTTGTTGCCAATCATAGCAGCTATCATTGGTAATAGATTATTCAGGCATTCGGCTGCTTTCACTAAGAGCTGTCTGTGCTATTTCATGGTATTGGGCTGCTAACATCATAGCTGACTGATATTCATATGCGACTGCTTCCATTTGTGGTATTCATTGCTGTGTTTGTAGTATTAAACCTGCAATCTGGCTGCACCCATAAGGGTGGTGAATAAAGAGTTTTCTTTGCTCTTGTTGGGCTGCTCCTGCATCAGTATTAATTTTTTCAGTGGTTCTATAATTCACAAATATTGCCTGCAAAACTCATAATAACAGATCTGATTTTGTATAGCAAGTGATAGCACTCAAATAGTTAATTTTGCGGCTTGCTGCCCCATACTTGTAGTTGACATTAAATATGATCCTAACATTCATTCTGGTTTGGGGAACTAATTGTAGAAATTTGTTGAAGAAAATTTAACTTGATCAGATACTACAAATTATTCCATCCAGGATATAAAAAAATTAAACAGGATATTACAGACCACTCTTATTTTCTCCTCAAATTTATTAAAATCCAATTTCTAATTTTAGACATGCAAACACCTGCCTCCTAAAATGTATAACTGAAACATAACCTCCTCTCCACCTCACTGAATCTTGTTATTTTTTCCCCCTTAACATTTACATTAAAATTCCTTCTAATATTTTTTGAAAACACACAACCATTCTTCTAAACTTCAGAACTAATATAACTACACGCTTTACTATACCTGGACATTTTCCGCTCACTTGAGAGCACTTAGGGGCCAGTATTCTTCCCAAATAAGACTGACTCCGATAAGAGAGAGTTGGTGACCAAACTGTCTTCCTGAAGAGGTAACCCCTTTTAAACAGGGTTGAGCAAACTTACTTTCATTTGGGCTCCGAATCGACAAATCAACAGATACCATTGAAACCCTTTGTTTTTTCCACAGGTGTGGGAGAGTTCAGTTGAGATGCTGTTGGGCATTAATATGCCCCTAAATTTCTGCAGTTTGTCATGCCAGGCGTTTGTGTTTGAAGTTTTTGGATAAAAACTGAGTATTGCTTTTTTAACATCCATGTTTCAGACCACACTGTGTGATTCATTTGCTTTTATCATCCTGATCCCGCAATCCATGCAATTCTCTGATTAATACAGAGATTAATTTAACATTTGTACGGAACTGGATGCTAAGTTGTGATCCCTTCAAGATCTTATGTCCCTTCAGTGGTAACTGGTAACTATTTTCACAATTTGTTTATCAAAATTGTATCATGTCTGGGGACATATATGTTTTTAAATCTCCTATTACAATTTCTCTGGATTCTGGTTTGCTTTTGCAAGCTGTATTATATGTTGCAGCAGCTGTGTCCGTTATCATGAAACTCAAGAAGGTATGTCTTGCAAGCTTCCAATGATATGTGCCTTGCTAACATTAGTGGTAATTATCATGGGGTCATATGTTCTACTGTCCAGGGCTTAGGGCCTCACACATGCTATTGGGAACCAGACTCTCTAGATCATGGTAGGCAAACCAGACATTCAACTTATAATTGAGTACTCATTTCTTTTAGTGGATATAAGTGGCCAACAAACCCTAGATTATGTTTGGAAGGACATAATTTAGAGATTAGAAGCTAGTACTCATAAATTGGAGTATCATTTGAGGAACAAATTGTTTTTCCTTGACAATGGGTAAATGAAAGACATATAAAGGCAGAGTAGACATAAGTAGACATAATTGCTTGCCTGTGAGAGGATTGCCAATGGAAGAATATAGAGGATTCCATGACTTCTCTAAACAAAAGCATAGTGTGGCTTTAATTTCAAGGGCAAGTGAGTGTATGGGTAAATCATTGTTAAGCTATAGTCGAGGAGATGAGAGGGCTGGAGCTCTAGTTGGTGTGGACGGAAGGTTGAATAATGAAGCTGATGTTCTAAATGGGAAGTGAGCTTAGGGCCCATATTCTTGGGTATGGTTCCATAGAGTTCTTTGATATGTAGGTCAAGTCTATGTTGAGTTCTCCTTAAGTAGTGTTAGAAAGAAAGAAAGAAATTATATCTCTACAATTGACCAAGAATAGGTCAATGAGATTGGAACATACAACTATTAGAACTTACAATAGTGAAGTACTAGAGCAAAAGGGTCCTAAACTCAAAGCTAACAAAATAAAGCAAAGAAAAACAAGAAAACAATGAAATAGACAAGTGGGGGTAAATCTAACACAGTAACCTCGGAACAAGTACAAGTACAAATAGCTGTGTGAGGGAAGGACCCCTCAATGAAGTGGGAAATAATGAAGACCAAAGTTGGCAACCAAGGCTAGAAGCAAATACCATCAAGTGTCTATACATTCATGTTTTACATGCATTCAAATTAATCTACACTTGCTAGGATCCTGTATTTCTGAAATTTATTTTATTTATTTATCTTTCAAAGTCAGGTTTTACTTCCTTCAATTCTTTCAATGCTAGAGTTTGCAGCATTTAAATTTTTTGTTTTCAATGCCAAGGTTTGTAATTTGTATCCAATGGCAGCAAGAAGTGGAAGTGGAACCCAAAATGTTGGCAACAAGGCTGTCACTTGGAAGCATGGCATACTAGGACCAAGCATGGGATCAATCATTTGCAACTATTATGAATTAGAAATGAGTGGAGGCATGAATCACCTCAAATGCCACTTTTTACGGATTGTTGGCCGTGACATCAAATTGTATCTGAATGTTGAGCCAGAGGTTGTATGGGTGATGAATGTGGCCCTCGCTTTGATAAAGAAAACAAAATTGAAGATGAGGACAGCCATAGCCATTGTAGTGATGATGAAGCCCAACATGGTCTAGGAAACAAATATAGAGTTGTGGTCTCCTCTCATGGTCCACAAATTTGTGGCACATCCACTTCATTGAGCTCCAGGAGAATGTAGTCATATGATCTTTTTGTTCCAAAAAACACAATAAGTCCGCAGATTGCACTTGAAGGTATAGGTTGCAACAAGGAGAACAATGACAAAGCAAGCATGACTTGTGTGAATTTTTGGTACTACAACCACCTTTTGTTCAACGTGGCGAGAAGTCCATATTGGATGAATTCGATCATAGCCTTGATTGTTGCATGAAAGGGTTCAAGGCGCCTAGTCCACATGACTTAAGTGGGTCGTTGCTTTAGAAAACAATGCCAAATATAATATGATTGTAAAAGAATGAAATAAATATTGGTGCAAGTATGGATGCACTATATTATCAAATGGGTGGGCACATGGAAGGAATCACATACTCATCAAATTTCTAGTGGCTTCAAATGGTTAGACGGTGTTCATGAGGTCCATTGATGCCTCTAACAAAATAAAGAATGCAAAGAATTTGATTCAAAATTTGGAGGTTGTCTTAGAGGTTTGTATAAAAAATATGGTCCAAGTTGTGATGGATAATGCAGTATACTATGTGATGGCAGGAAGACTGCTCGAGGAGAGTCACCCAACATTTTTTTGGAGATCTTGTGTTGCTCATTGCCTTGATATTTTGTTGGAGGACATAGGCAAAATTGATTGGGTGAAATTTGTGGTGGAAGACATCAGGAACATCACCAAGTATATCTACAATCACCCTTGGGTGCTTAGCTTGACTAGAGAGCACACCATGGCGGAGGAGCTTGTGCAAGCGGGTACCACATGGTTTGTGACTAGGAAATTTATGTTTAGAAACAGGGACTTGGTTTCTGAACCCACAACTCTTGATGAATATATCTAAATGTAATATACATACCCTATTTCAAAATAACTTCCTCGTCTTTGTCACTATCCTCCTACCCATATCCCACATCTTGAGCTGACTATGTTTTCAACCTCTACACATTTTGCAAGCCACAAAATTGGACCACCTATCAATCACTACAAATCTCACATATCCCAACAAGCTCCAAGTTGGCTCTTAAGGACACATCAATGTTAGTAATTCATAGTAGTAAAAATTGTTTTCGGGAATAAATCGACAAATCAAAAGATAAAGATTTTTTCAAAAAATCACGGTTTAATTGGGAAAAAAATCAAGTTAGGATTAAGGTTTGCAAAAATTAAAAAAATCATGGGAAAAAACTAGGGTTAGGGTTTCCAAAAACAAAAAATTGTGAAAAATGGTCAAAATCATGATTTTTTGGTGATTAAGTTGCATTAACACAGCAATTTATTTTTTTGTGTGTGATTTATTGATAAAAACAGTAAAAATTGTTTGAAAAAATCATGAAAATGGATGAGCACCAATTTATTGTGAGTAATTGAGATTTTTTGCATATTATTGCTACTATGGTTAGTATGTCTCTAGGTTGGATCCCATTTACTAATGGAAATTCTTGACAATCCATTTCTATGTCGTTATTGAGGACAATTAATGAAATAATACTTAAACCTAGCATGTATATAATAGAAGCTTAAACAATAAATATGATGCAGCAATAGATCAAATGATTTGAAAAAGGCAATATTAAAATGAGAGACTAATGATCAAAGTTTATTGATAGGTGTCAAGGATGTTTCTATTTTTATTAAACTCTTTGAAATGTCTTGCTTATTTTCTACTTTGACACTAACAATGCTTTTTATGTTGATGGATGTAACAGACTTCTTTAATTGGAATAGGGTCAAACTTATGTATTGTGATGGTGCCTCATTTGCCGGGGATGTGGAAGATAAGGTGTGCAATATGAAGTTTTAATTTCTCCTCTTTGTAGAAGTTATCATTTTGTAAATATTTTTAATATTTAGGCATCTATTGATGATATACATTAAAAAATCAAGTACTAAATAATCATCACAATAATCCATGAAATAATTTACGTTTGATCATCATCTTATCAACCCACATAAACAACGTTTTATTGCTTACCATATGTAATGTCCCCTTCTCGAGTGTAAGCTGTTGGAGTGTAATGTTCCACCTTGATTTTTTCTGATTTTCCATAGTTGCCAGGAGACTGGTACCAGTACTGGTACGAGAGACTGGTATCGGTACCGGTACGTTATTTTTTTGAAAAAAAGGAGACGGGGGTTCTTGGAGACGCCAATTTTTTTTTTTTTTATATATATATCTTAATATTAAGATATATAATATTAATAACTATATACACACACACACATATATATATATAATATATATATAAATAAATAAATATATTAATTCAGAATATATATTTTTTTGCTAGGTAAGAGGAATATTTATATTAAACTGTCAAAAAAACTGATTACATCCATCCCTGCTACAAGCTTATCCACTGAGATTACAAAGAGACCATATCTTTTGTAATATCCCTGACGGATATTGGCTAAAATTTTGAATGCTCTGATACCACTGTAATATCCCTGATGGATATTCTCTTAAACACTGATCAAACACTGAGTTATCTGTGTAGACTGCTGTTAACTTATCTTATGTAGTTCTGATTACAAGATTAATTGCCAAACTTGATAGCAAACTTCCATCCACAAATAACATTCATAGAACAGATCAACAAAATATTTATAGATAGATAGAGTGACTCCAATTATAAACCCATTCAACAATGTATGAGCTCAAGATGCAACATATTGAAAGACCAAATATGATTTTTTGAGTCAACAGTCTGCTGCTACAGAATGTAATGATATAGAATGAAGATTATAACAATTTCCGAGCTCTAGCATAGTCAAATACATATGCAAATCTGCTGTTACAGAATCAGGACTCTAACCATGAAAGACAACATACCAATTGATGCAAATAAAGGATGCCAAACTTCACTTAGAAAACTGATATTAGTTGAATGCTGATGCAATACCCTGCAGTGTTGATCGCTGCCCTCTAACTGGTCGCTACAACAGAGATAGGCAGATTGCTGCCCTTTCCTTCCACACGATTACAACTTCTTATAGGAATGGTGGCAGAGTGATATAAGGGAAGCTGCGAATTATTTTATGAATTTCTTTGTCTTCAGATTTTAAACACAAGCCCAAGAAATCTATGAAGCGGCTAGCTCTTATTTTATGGCCTGCGGTGTATACAACCTGGGATCCATGAACTTATATATAAAACTCTCTTGAAAGCAGCGATAGGTATATTTCCTCCACATCATCTAAGAAATATGATGATATTCTTATAACACCCGGACACATTGGGTAATGCAACTGGGCCCACAAACAAATTCATAAAGATGAAGTATTCCTCCTACAACCTGCTATTACAGAGATAGACTCCAATTTATCTTCAAATTTCCAAACACATGGCTGGGACCCATGATTTACCAAAACTCCCTTTTTTTTAAAATATAAACACAGCTGAAGCTTGTCAGATTTTGTCTCTTGGCTGCCAACAGCAAATGTAAATTCAAAAACCACAAATCACCTTACATAAACCAATGAAGTCCTTTTGTAAGCTAGCTTAGTGTTTCAAGGGACCCACAAACCACTAGTTAGAAACTCATATAATTCATGACTTCTTCTCTGATTATAATAATCATAAGATACAGCTGTGTCAGAAATTGTCTCCCTTTGAACCAGCAACTACTCTGAACTATAATTTGAAAACCATAAAGCATTTGTATAAAACTCAATTTCACAATTTCATTAATAAATCGAACTAGATTGCAAATGAATCAAATAAACCTATTTAGTAAAAGTCTTCAACATATCTCTCCAAATTCAACATGAAGTCTCAATTATTCTGAAATGCATACAAAGATCTTCAATATCATCAACATAATGGTCTCTGACTAAATATCGAAAACCCAAACAATACCAAAAGCACTTGAAGCTTAGTTGTGAAATCTGAGATGATTTCACCTCTACAATTCACCAAGGGAACATCTCCTCGGCTCAGCAAATGCAAGGGAACATCACCTTGTCAATCAGCTGAATACAATATGTCAAAAGACATAACACAAAACCAAGCATACAATCCAGACATTCAAAACATGACTTCAAATGACTCTCAGGCTTGCTTTTAAAGCCATTACATTAATTAGGCCCAGCCTAATTTTATTAAATGAGAGTTTACATGTACACATCAGACCAAAGCATTTTAAATGCTTTTACATGAACATTATTAAATGCTTGCATTTGTACTTTTTAAATGCTTGTTCACAACAACATGAACTTTATTAAATGCTTGCATTTGTACTTTTTTAAATGCTTGTTCACAACACTTTTTAATAAAGTGTAGTACTACTAACTTAGTAACTTAAATAAAATATTAATTTTATAAAGTAAATAAAATACTTTACAAAATTAATTTATAATTAAAACAATTTTAAGTTACTCCAAAATTGGGGACATGACATCTTTGGTCAATACTGAAAACAGCCCTACTGTTGCAACTACTACAACATTATCCATCCCTGCTATGCTTAATACATAAATCAAAAAGATCAATTATTGGTCGACATTTCATAACCATCAACCCACTAAACCCCAAACCTATCCGCTACATAAAGACAAAGACAAACTATTCCTAATTGCATAATATATTTTCACAGACTAGCACTCAAATGATTGCCCCAAACACCCAGACGCTGCTCAGATTTCACACTGCTCAAACAGATAATCGCTAAATTCTCCAAACCAGGCAACCGCTTCCGCTGGCCTCATATTGAACAGTTTCTTCAAGAAGTCTCTGCCTCGCCGAACCCTAGCTTTATGCATGAGCAACTCCTCCCCTTTAATGTCCAGAATGTATGGAAAATATTGCACCACTGCTCCTGGTTGATTCTCTTTGCACAAGTCCTTTGGTCTAGGGAGTCCTACCCCCTTCTGCGTAGCCTCCAAGACTTCCTCCAACCCAGCCATGAGATTGGCTTTGAACAATTTCTGCATTATCACCTTCGCCTCTTCCTTCGGTGTCGCCACATCCAACAAAGCCGCCACCGCCTTGGACGGGATATCGGAGTCTACCCGATACCTTTCCCCTCCTTGGATGAAAGCCTTCCCCAGGATGAGCTTCACAGCTCCTATGACAAATGCATCGTATTGCCTCAGGACACGGCGCAGCCTCTGATCCGTGATGCCACCCCTAAAGGCCATTTGCCTAACTTTTCCGGTCAGGCAGACAGGGGACTCCATACCACCACAAACGAGATGGTCTGCAGGGAGATGGGAAATGAGAATAGGCGGGGGATTGTTTTCCATTAACTGTCTGTGACGCTGATTCTTTTGCAAATGAGCAAAGGAAAGCTGTTCTTTCCTTAATAAGTAGAGAAAACGAGCCAACTCCTTCGCATGCCGCGCCAACTCATGCACTAACTGGCCTAGCACCTTGGGCAATGAAAACATTCCTTCTGCCAACCTTGCAATCCTTTCAAGCATGCCAGATTTCCTGCCAGCCGCCGCTGATGCACTTCAATTATGATCCGTCACCCCTCTTCAATGCCCGTCCTATAATCATAACTTCTGCTGACGTCGCCTTCTGGCGGGCGTCCTACTTGGCCTACCTCCCCTGCCCTAATCGGCCACCTCACCTGGGTGTGAGGTTGCGGAATAAATCTAGATACATTAAATAAATCTAGATACATTAAATAAATCTAGATATATTTATTTATATAATATATATGTTAATAAATAAATCTAGATATATATAAATCTAGATATATATCTATTTATATATAATTCTAAATTTATATATATCTAGATATAAATCTATTTATTTATATATATATATATATCTATTTATTTATACATATATATTTATTTATTTATTTATAAATCTAGATATGAATATTTATATATATATTCTGAATTAATTAATATATATATTTATATATATATTAATTTAGAATTCTGAATATATATTAATAAATAAATATATTAGTTCAGAATTTATATTAATAAATAAATCTAGATAGTAAATATATATATAAATATATGTAGAATTCTGAATGATGAATCGAAAGAACTAATAAGAAAGCTTCAAAGCAGTGTCTCTGTAAATACTCCTGAGGCTACAGCGACACTGCTTTCTTATTTCGGTTCTAAAAATTTAAAAATCCCTAAACAATGCATCTAAAAAACCAAATACCAGTCCACGAAACGTGCCCTAAGGGCAAAATGCCATGAAAAACAAAACAAAAACGAAATTAAAAAAAAAACCAAACTTACTTGTTGATGGCGTCGCGTGGGTGTCGCAAAATCTCTGCAAGCTCTCTTGTTTGTGCCGCAAAATTTCCTTGTCATGTTTTGGGTTTTTGGAGCAGATGTTAAAAAAAAATGAAAAATGCTATGAAAAGTGTCGGGTTTCATATCCTTCGAGTGGGACACACACGGGAGACGGCTAGGGTTCTTTACCCGGCTCAGTCGAGGGACCTCTCCTTGCCGTCTCGGGTGCTCGGAGGCGCGTCTCCGACCGGAGACGCATTCCAGGCGTTGGTAGATGCGTCTCCTTGCAACGCTGTGATTTTCTTTTGTTTGTTTTCAGTTTTGTGTTTGTTTATAGAAGAAGACGGATATGCAGAAGTTGTTTCTCACAGTAGATATAATGGCAAACTAAACAAAATTGAAAATAACTTCACAATACACTATTTTCAAACACCCAAATTCATCAACAAACTGAAAGTACAATATCTTATCAAAAGAAGAGATAACCAGATGGGGAAATCTCATTACAATGCATATAACAACATACCCATTTGCTGATTCAATCAATTGCAGGTCTGAAATGGAGATTACAACAAAATGGAGCCACAAATTGATCACCAAGAGCAGCAAACCCTAGTTTCTTATTCCTTGAAATGATGCGCAGCAGATAAGAAACCCTAGGTGCCTCCAAAGAAGGTGTTTTGAGGCCCAAAACCTAGGTGTTTTGGCCTAGGAATGCTCACGCCCTGTTTTGGGGTTGTACGACCTGGCCGGGAATAGATAACAATAGCAAATGAAAACCAAACCCTCCTCAATCTGCACACAAAACGTCCTCAAACTCCTGAAATCTGACTTCACAAACCCACGCCAAAGGAGAGAGGTATTGCCAATGAAAGAAACTCAAGAACAGTTGCAAATGGTACAACCTCCTCTTGGAATGGTACGGCCAACAATAAAGACACCAAACAGATTTCAATCTCAGACAAACTCCCTCATTTTTAGATTAAAATCTCTGCTCAATCTTCTTCAACAAATCTCCAATCAAAACTCCTTGTAAACCCCTGAAATATGCAACATTGAATTACCGGCATAACCCATGTATGAAGTTATTAGCAAACACCCTAGAGAAGTCTCTCACTCCCGCAGATGTCCTCTATGAGGATTTCCGTCCTCATGAAGCAGAAAAATGGTGAACTCTGTTCAACCATCATAAACATGTGTAAAAGTATTTTCAAGCATATGCAAATGAGCCTCCAAAAACTCTTTTATTTGTCTTCCAAAACCCCACACCCAAGTTGGGGAAATAAAACATTTAATTTTATTTTAAACTCCTCATGTCTCCCATAAAGTGGTGCTCATCCCACAATAACTTATATTTCATTTTCCACTTTATTTTATCTCTTAGGCACTCATATAGTCACTTTATAAATAAATGTATTAAATAACAATAAAGTTAAATCTTTAATTTAACTTTATAAAATAATAACTCATCGTTATTTAATTTAAAATCATTTGACTATATCAAATATCAAAATGTCGATATCCACAACTCCCACTGACATATCTGAATATAGTAACCCTGCCAGCTGGCTCAGTTGGTGCCCGAAATTGACTTACTAAAAATAGTAAGTATTGGAGAACTCAACCAAAATCACCTTAGAAAGGGGCGATGTGCACGTCATAACCATCGGAGCCCAAAAACACATCTGATACTGCCATCCCGCTGGATAAACTGTCATCTCAAAGTTCCCTAGCCTTAACATATTAGCCTACGGGAACCCACTAGATAGGCTAATTGTCCACCAAACTGAACTGATTAGGAAGGGGACATTACATGGAGATGCTTAGCCTATTTTCCGAAATTTTTCCGTAGGCTATTGGGGTGATGGTAAAAGGGAAAATAGTTAAAAAATTAAATTAAGTTGTCAAAAAGTTCTTTTGAGTTATATTTTAATTGATAGCTTATATTTAATTATTTAAAAAGATTGTTTTTAAGTTGTGCAGATAAAGTGTTGCTAGGCTCATGGTGCAAAAAGGTGGTCACCAGGACACTTTATTATGCTTTTTATTATTTTGGAGAGATAAGTGAGCAAAAAACAAATAGTGTTAATTTATTTCTCCAAAAAGTCATAAAGGGGAGGTCAGTCTTTAGAAAACTTCTTTTGGGTAATTCATTTCTTTTCTCTGAGAATGAACGTGAATTCTTCTATTTATCTGAGGATGAAAACCCTTTGGTGAATCCAGTTTCAGGGACAAAAACCTTCCTAGCTGGTTTGTGTGATTTCATCCAAGAGTCACCAGTGTGCTGAACTGATTGTAATTTTTTTCCTAGAGATTTTGATGTTTTATGAGTTGCTAATAGAAGCTAGGTTTTCATATTTGATGTCCAAGTTTCAGTTGCTGTTTTGGTGGATACTTGTGAAGATTCAAGAAGCTGTACTCTTATGTATTTGTTTGGCCGTACTTTAGTTCCATGTGCTAGGTGCACTTGTTGCTGATTTCACCCATATTTAGGGCTGTACAAACTGAAGTTGAGGCGTGTGAAGTGGGAATGAGGTTGACTCAATTCTAGATGCTCATAAGCATTTATTTTCCTTCCGTACCATTTTTGCTTGAGGCCGAACCATTTGAGGAGTGGGCAATACTGTTTAGACTAAGTTTGTAGATATTTTTGTGTTTGGAGGGCCGTACTGTCTTAGTATGAGGCTGTACTGATTTTATCCTTCTTGTAGCAGCAATTTCCATCTTTGGTGAGCCTTTCCTATTCTTCTTGGACGTCATATTGTCCCTATGTTGCGTCGTACAATGGAGTAAGAGTTTGCAGATGTTTGGGAGGTTTATCTAAGGCCATATTGCTATACCTTTAGGCCGTACAATCCTAATTTTTCAATAATCAGTTGAAAATTTAGATTGGGTTTCAGTCCTATGTGGGCAGTCTACATCCACATATATTGCGTTTTTAGTTTGTTTCAATATTTAGTTCATGTGAGTAGTTAGTTACTTGTTTTTTGAGTATTTTGGGGACTAGGCTTTGTGGTGTAGCAATGTGATTTCTTGATTTGAATATCATATCAGTGTATTGCAGTTAGTTTCTTTATCAATATAAACTTCAATAGTGCATATTACATTTCTATTGTAAATATGGATGGTAGTACCACCAGATATGCTGCATTTCATGATCATAATATCGTAAAACTGGATGATTTACTGTCAGTTATGTGCATTTCAACATTAAAGGTCGTGGTCGTTTCACTACTAGACCCTCTTACATCTTCATAGCTTGTTTTGGCATTGATCAAGTCTGCATAGCAATTAGCCATTTTGGCTTGATCAACCTTCTTGTAATTTGCTAGTGGTTTCTGCATTTCAAAGCATACTTACCAACCGAAGAGGTGTAGATTTGGGTCGGCTCTTCCGCCTATATGCTTTTGATTGGCTTGCCACCATTACATTTTACCAGTGCATTCATACAATTAGATAGTTGTCCAAAACATTGTATGCTCTCACCTTGCCCCCACTGGGATCTGAGTGATTAGAAAGTGCAAGGACTTGCATTGGCATCCTTATATTGTAAAATAAAAAAAAAATAGTGCGGTCTTTACAGTGGTATCAGAGTTGGTGGTCTTGCCAGCCTAGTTTAGAGCTAATTTTTTTCATGCAGTTTCTGCTCCATGCACAATAGTGACAGAGAGTATAGATAGTATCAAAGAGAGAAAAATAAGGGTATAGATCAGCCAAGGGAAGAAGTTATTCCAAAAGTTGTCTCAAAAAAGATGGCAAATAAGGATAAGAGATAAAATAAGGAGAGTCCTCATGATAGCATTGATAGAAAGTTTGATGTGATGTTGGACATGATGGCACCATTACTTCATAGAATGGACCAAAACATAAACATTCCTTGGCATCAAAATGGTGAAGGTAACACTTCAAGGGCAACAAATCAGCCAGAAAACAACAATCATTCCACCAGAACTGTAATTGGTTCTGCTGCTAGGGCATTTCAACCTACTTTTCTTCACAGAGAGGAAGTACTTGAACCAAAGGCTCAAGTTCCTATGGTTGATGGGATTACAACCTCTTATGTTGAATATCTAGCTCTTCCAGAGGAGATTCGGAACGAGCTATCCCTTAATCAATTCATGAATCAAAAAAAGTCAAGGAGTGGGCCTGGACATGATCATAGGCCTCATACACACCAAAGGGATTACCAACATGCTTTGGTAAAGTTGACACTTTCCCCTTTTGATGGAAGCAATAAGTGTATAGCATGTGTCGAGATTAAAAAATTGGACACTTATTTGACACTTAGACCTATGGTTGAAGATGAAGCCATAAAATTTGCAACTTTTCATCTTGAAGGAATAATTCATGAATGGTGGTATCATGGGTTGATTACACAAGGACATAGCCTCATCAACACATATGATGAGTTCAGTAGAAGATTGATTGAGAGGTTTGCTAGGAAGGACCCTGAAGTAAATTTCCAGGAGCTAGCTTAGCTCAAGCAATATGTAAATGTTGAAAGCTATATTGCTAATTTCTAGAAACTTTCTATTATGGTACCTGATATTATTGAGAGAAGATTGGTTATGTTGTTTGTTGAAGGCTTATCAGAGTCACTAAAGGGTTTGGTCAAAGCTTTTGATCCTCCATCTCTTCAAGAGGCTATCAAAAGAGCCTTGGCACTTCAGTCTTCACTTCCAAAGAACAAATTTCAGAAGAAGACTTTTCCTCCCAAGAAACCGTTTCAAAAAAAATTCAATCAGCATAAGAGTTTGACTCCAAAAATTGATGAAGAGGCAAAGAATGAGTTACGAAGGAAGAAGCTTTGCTTTACATGCAAAGAACCTTGGGTTCCGGGTCATAGATGCCTTGGAAAGGGGCAAGTTTCTCTATATTGAAGTGGTTTCTTATGAAGAATCAAAGGCTGAAAGTTTGGAATAGCAAGTTGAAGTTGAAAAAGAAGAAGAACATATGCCAAAAGACCAAGAAGAGAAGAATGTTTCAAGAAGTACTCTAGCAAAACTTTCGGGTACTCCTAAGTATAATCCCTTCAGGATTCGTGGAGTTCTTTGTGTCCAAAGAGTTACGATGCTTATTGATTCTGGAGCCACACATAATTTTATTGAAGGGGCAATTGCAAGAAGAGGGTTGAAAATTGAAGAATTTGAAGGATGGCTTCACCCTCCAATGTAAAAGAAGGATTCCCAAAATGAGTCTTATGTTGGGAAACTATGAGGTTAAAGATGACTTCTATGTTGTTAGCATAGGAGAGATTGATGCTGTGTTGGGAGTTCAGTGGCTCCGCTCTTTGGGAGAAATCACTTAGAACTTCCAAACAATGGAACTTAAGTTTCATGTTGATGGCAAGAAGGTAGTGCTACTTGGAATGTCCAATGGTACTCCAAAAGTTGTTTCAGCAAAGAGAATGGAAAGGATGTTTCGTCATGGTCAAGTTGATTGGACAGCCCAATGTTTGACTATGCCTATCACTTCTTCAGAAGGTAAAAGAGAGTACCATGTTGATGTTCAATCCTTATTGGACAAGCATAGCAAAGTATTTAGTGATATACCTCCTAGAAGGCCTCTAGATAGAGGGATTGAGCATGTTGTTGAATTGGAAAAAAGAGCCAAAGCTGTGATTACCACTCCTTATCGCTATCACAAAAGGCATAAGGAAGAAATCAAGAAGGCAATAAGGGAGCTCCTTGAAATGGGTCACATAAGACCAAGTAAGAGTCCCTTTGCTTCTTCAGTTGTTTTGGTGAAGAAGAAAGATAGGACCATGAGGATATGTATAGATTACCGAGCTCTCAACAAAAAAACCATCAAGTACCGGTATCCCATTTCTAGAATTGATGAACTCATTGATGAGTTGCATGGTGCAGTCCATTTTTCCAAAATAGACTTGAGATCTGGATATCACAAAATTAAAGTTCGTGAAGATGTCCAAAAAATAGCCTTTAGATGTCATTATGGACATTACAAATTCTTAGTCATGCCATTTGGCTTGACTAATGCTCTTGCTACATTTCACTCCTACACATGAATCAAGTCTTCAATTAGCAGCTAAGAAAGTTTGTATTGGTGTTTTTCAATGATATTCTCATTTACAGTAAGACTTGGGAAGAGCACATAAGGCATTTGGATAAAGTGTTAAGTATTTTGGAGGCACAATCTTTGTTTGCCAAAGAGTCAAAATGTGAATTTGGCATGATTGGAATTCTTTATTTGGGGCATGTGATCAGCTCACAAGGTATGCAATGTAATGTCCCCTTCTAGCAAGCCAAAATTTTAGCAACCTTGCAAACAATTTCAACTTGTAAAAGAGCACATTAGTATACAAATCATTTCATCATGTTTACGTAAAGTGCTTAACAATAATAAACTCTATCTATTTCATATCCTTTCTAGTCATTTATCCATGTTCATGATCTATCTTATATCATTAATCACACATGAGTCATGGACATACCTCGGGGAGGACGTTCGTAATCCTACCCATTAATTAGACAACTCACCTAATATGAGAGGGTGGATTAAGGATTCCAAGACCCACGGCCGTAGGCCCAAGGCTTCACCTCACACCCGGAGGTACTTCACTCTTGGCTTGGAGGGCTTATAGCCAGCTCGAGGTTCACCTATCGTTAGGCCATTAATATTATCTAGGTCCTATGCAACCATAGGGTCAAGAACTTCATGCTACACCCGACAATACTTCATTCTTTCCCTAGGTCTAAGAGCTTCATGCTACACCTGGCTAAGTTACCGGTCCTGGTACGGGTTTGGGTTCGGGGGTTCGGTTTGCGGGTTCGATCAAAAATTTTTTTGGGTGTGGGTTCGTTTTGGGTTCGTCCATACAAAAACATATAAAAATCAAAAATATATTCATATTTGCAGCAGTAATTAAGTTCAAAATACCATAGCATCATGAATATGATCATATAATAAACAAAACCTCCATAGTATTAAAAACTAAAAACACTACAATGTCAATTAGTCAAACACGAATATCATACCTATGTGTATGTTGTCTCTACCTTGTATATCCTTGTCACGTGTTGATGTAATGGCCCATGTCAAAAATATATTTTTAATGAAAGAAGTGGACATATTTCTGGTTAGTGGGTTCATTCTGTGTTCTGATTTGTTTTTGATTTTATGATTTTCCCAATTTTTAGTTTCTGGTCTCTTTCTGATTTTTTCTGATCACGATTTTGGTAACATCAAGTTCAACAACATGCATTCTTGCTTGCACTCATTCCCCTGCATTTTTGTTGCTTCTGCATCCCGCATCCACATAGATTTAAGAAAGAACTATTAATTTTTTTTGTCTGAGAGTGCACAGCTTACATCCATTGTCCTTAAACCAACATGGCAACTCTAAGAAATTTTGAATCCAAATAGTGTTTAAAATCAATAGTTCTTTAAAAGATTTTCAAGGTCTTGATGTTCAATTACTGAATATTACCAGGGAACTCAAAAGATTCCCAGTTACTAATACTCACTGTTCAATCATATGTTATGATGATGTGCAAGTTCTATAGTTTAGCTAGTCAATATTAATGGGTTTCGATGCTCAGAACATGCCTAATTAAGCTTCCATTCTTTCAATGAATCTTCTATTATAAGAGTGATCATAGGGAAACAACGATGACAATCAAGACAAGCAAAATAAATAATAAATACTCATGTTCAATAGCAAATTCTGTCTGGGTTTTGAGCAAATTCTTTCTGGGTTCTCCCGGGTTCGTCTTAGAAGAACCCACAGGGCATTTGAAGGACCTTGGCCGAATCCCTTGGAGGACCGGACCAGGACCAGGACCCGGTTCGAACCGAACCAGTACCCAACAAAGAACCGGTAACATAGACACCCGGCAATACTTCGCTCTTAGCTCTGAGGGGAAATGACTTGCCAACTCGAGTGCTAGACACTAGATTCCTTCTAACCACCAGTCTCATACTAATAAGGTGTGTAGGTGGATTAAGGGGAAGGCTACTAATCCTAGCCCGGTACTCCATGGTCACGTTAATTACTTATTAAATGTAATCTCATAATCAATCCCTTTGTAGAGATATACTTATTATTCTAATTGCTCACATGATTCAACAAGTAATATGTCTTATTTCATATAATAACTAACATTTCATTATGAGAATTTCATAAACACATATATTAGATCCTACCTAATAACCTTATCATTTATATCTTACAAATTATAAATTGAACAAATAAGTTCTTACAAATAATAAGTAAATATAAATACTTATTTACCTGCTGTAGCTTTACTTGGGATTAAGTGGATTAAGGGGAAGGCTACTAATCCTAGCCCGGTACTCCATGGTCACGTTAATTACTTATTAAATGTAATCTCATAATCAATCCCTTTGTAGAGATATACTTATTATTCTAATTGCTCACATGATTCAACAAGTAATATGTCTTATTTCATATAATAACTAACATTTCATTATGAGAATTTCATAAACACATATATTAGATCCTACCTAATAACCTTATCATTTATATCTTACAAATTATAAATTGAACAAAATAAGTTCTTACAAATAATAAGTAAATATAAATACTTACTTACCTGCTGTAGCTTTACTTGGGATTCCTTACCTATTGCTGCCGCCTTCTTTCTATTTTCCAATGTTTTCCTGGCTGGATGGAATGACTAATATTATTTTATTGTATTGCTGCTGCTGTTTATATATTTTATAATATATACTTTTACACCTTCCTTTTTCAATTGATTTCCCTTTTGTTAGAGGGGCCGGTTAATATTTATAAGTTTGAAGGGATGCAATTTACCACTCGTCACCACCCTTAATTAAATATTATTAAACTTTGATGATACTCGATATTTGTTTGTATTAGTTAAGCGCTCCTTATTATGAGATCGACATCTTCTCAAGAGGCCCCATTCCATATATGAATGCCCTTATATTATGCAATGAATAAATATATATTTACTATTATATATTCTTCTTCTTCTTATTATTATATATATTTATTTTTACTTGAATAATTCCTCCCTATATATATTTATGATATCTTTTCTACTTATGACTTAGAAATATATATATAAATATAATGCGAATCTAAATATATTTATTTATCGGATATTTTTTTTTTTAATTTATTACCCATACTCTTTTCTTTCTATCCCACAGCCTTTATTTATTTCCCTTTCAAGGGATATTTATTATGCCTGGTGGTAAAAGACATACTTACCGTTTTATAATTTTTATTACTTTATGTTACTCCCTTTTATGAGCTGTGGTAAAACTAGTTCTAACCATACGTAACTCCGTTAACATAGTTTATTTATATTATTTGTATTTATATTATATCATTTATATTATAATAAATGATATATTATTTATTTTATATTATTTATATTATATCATTTATATCATAATAAATGATATATGATTTATATTATATTATTATATTTATATTATAATATAAGATAAATATAAGAATATTTGTATTTATATTATTAGATATATTTATAATATATTATTATTGTTTATATGTGTTATTTATAAATATAATAATAATATATCTTGTTAATTGTTTTAAATAAATATTATTTAAATATATTAAATATATTCAATTTATAATATCATTCATATATTTGATTTGAATGAATAATACATAATGGAGGGACATGACATGCAAGTTGATCAAGAAAAGATCAAGGCCATCTTGGATTGGCCACCACCAAAGACCCTAACACAATTGAGAGATTTTTATGTTCTTTGCAACTTTTACAGAAGGTTTGTGAAGGGGTTTTCATATTTGGCTGCCCCACTAATAGATTTGACGAAGAAGGGGGATTTTTCATGGTCTACTATAGTGCAACAAGCATTTGATCAGCTCAAGAAAGTAATGAGTTCTTGCCCTATTCTAGCCATTCTAGACTTCTCTCTTCCTTTTGAACTTGAATGTGATGCTTCTGGGGAAGGGATTGGTGTTTTTTTGATGCAAAAGAAGCATCCAATTGCTTTTGAGAGCCGTAAGTTGAAGGGGATTGAGAGAGGATTATCTATCACAAAGAAATGCTAGCCATTATGCATGCTTTGGCTAAGTTTAGACAATATCTTGTTTGTCACATCCTGTTTCGTTTAGTCTAGCATGATGACTATAAGGAGAAAATTCCTTTAAGTGAATCTATTTATCAAGTTATGCTACGTTCACAAATGATAAAAAAGATTTCTTTTAGAACAAAAAACAACTTGCTTAAGAATTCAGAAGGTTTTGAGTGTGCCCTTAAGAATAAGATAACTTGCCACAAATCCTATATATATATATTGTGCAAAAGGGGGAAAGGTATGTGCAACCTGAACTTTTATTTTATCTAATCTTTTTAATTAAAAGGAGGTGATGAGTGGTTAATTACCAATATTTCTTCCTGATAACAACCTTAGGAAGAACTATTCCAAGATGGAAAAGATAAAATATATAGATATGTATAAAATATATACATTACATATATTATATGTGTAATATTAAGTAAATATTCTCTTACCTCTTTTATCTTGTAAATTCATAATGTGGCAAATAACTAAGGATGTTTAAGTAATTAGGTAACTTTGGTTTTCACCCTTAAAAGGAAAAAAAAAAACAACTTTGTAGGTAATTGCTTTTTGTTTTAATTGGAATTCAATTAAAATTAAATATACTTCTCCTGGGCACGTGCAGCCCAAAAACAAACCTTATTCCATCGGCATAAATTAAAATGAGGGAAGAGTCTTTTTCACTAAGGAAAGGGATTAAACTTTAAATTAAACTTAGAACTTGCTACCACCATTGGCTTTTCCCCATTAACATCTGGCAGGCTTCCTTGTGCGTGGCTAAAACATTGTTTGAAAAAATTCATAAACAATATCCTTGGCACCTTTTTGTGAAGGAAAAATGACATCTGTATCATAGGGAAGAGTGGTAAAAGTTCTTAAAAAAGAGGAAAAAACAGCAGAAAGAAATGTCGGATGGTAGAAAAGAAGAGGGAGAACAGAGGAAAAGTGTTGGTTTCCGGTGATTTGAGCAAGGTATGAGATCTTAAAAGAACCTTGGTTGAATTATTTCCTTTTAATACACCAATTTTTCTGCTGTGCATACAGAGATTTGTTGTGCGTAAATGGAATAATTTAAAGAAATAGAATGAAATTGATTATATTTTCAGGCAGATATATGTATAAAATTTTAGGATTCTGCCAAAATTTAAATTTGTGAGCAATATCTTACAACTGCCAGTTGTATTGGCTTAAGTTCTAAAGACTTTTAAACAAAATCATATCAAACATATCTTGTAATCATGGCTTTCAATGAGGCCACATCTCTTGAAGGCATATTGTGAAATAGTTCACGTGCCTTGTCTATGCTTTCTACGTTTTTATGGCATGTCTACCAGGGCACTTGCAATTTCAACATCTGACAAAATACCCCCTTCCGTATGCTTTGATGCATGTCCATACCTTGTTCTAAAACTCCCATTTTGGCGCAGGCAGGGAGGATGCTGGCAAAGGCTGTGGAATTTGGTTTTACACCAGCCAATTGCATTTTCTTGAAAGATTTTAAAAGCCTTTTTGAAGTATCCAATTTATGCATATCCTGCAATCATTATAGAAAACTGGAACACATATCTTTGGGCAATCCGTCAAACAGTTCATGTGCTGTTTAGGCGCTTATCTTCTAATTAGTTACCTTATTTTAATGGGATTTTAATCAACAAATCCTTTGTGCATATCCTGCAAATGGTAGTTTGAACCAGAAATTTAGGGCTGCATTTAAATAAATTAAAAGGAAATACTTTGGTTTTAAAAGGTTTGCCAATATTTGTTTACCATCTTCCAATCTGCCGTAAGGGTTTAGAATGGAAATCTTTGATAATTCTAATCTGAGACTTTAGGTAAACTGAAAGTAAATCATTAAGTTGGGTAAATTATATTCATTACATAGTAAACTTTCCAAATCATGCATGGGAAATAATATCTTTAAATTGATTAAGCTTTATTACATTGTTGAAATATCTAATTATGGCTCAAATGGAAGAAATAAATATAGAAATATAAATTATTTGAGGAATATTATCTCATGATTGAATGAGCTTCTTAACTAAATGAAATCTAAATTATTAAACTGCAGCCCAAATAGAAGATTTAATGAATAACTTTAATTTTTAAGACAAAATATGGAGACATAGTCTCCTTAAATTCGATGAAACCATGATAATCCTGTTTATGGCCTAATAGATCGTTATTCTTTGAAATAAAATTTTGAGAATAACCCATATTAGGACACCTTCCAAATGGACAATGTTAGCAATCAAGACTTGATCAATTTATTATAGGAAATAAATAGATTGCCAAACCAATTGTAATGAGATGGCAATTATAGGTTGTGATAGTGCCTCCTCACGATCCTAGGAAGTATGTCTAAATATTCCTAATTCATGTTTAGGTCACCATTTGTATAACATTTCTTACATGATGGAAATCAATGTTTAAGTCAGTGATAGATAATAGAAAATTGTAATTTTGCACTTAACACTTTAATCTTAAGGGTATATGTTATTTTCCTTAAACCATCAAATTGTTGAATGCCTATTTTTGTACATAGTATCCAATATAGAATCTTATATTAAAATTATGTGCAATAATTTGTTACTATTGATAAGTATTCATTTAAGAATGTCTAAACGATTATGTTGTTGATAGAACGATTAATTCACGGTCTTGATAATCATTGACTACATGATAATACATTGTTGTCGAGCCTCTTTATACGAACGTTGACATTTTAAATAAAATTTGTTGAAGGTTATGATATTGTGAATTATCCACCCTAGTTTAAGGGAGAGCTTATATGTGTTAACTAAATGATATTCTAGTCCAAACTTCGTCGTGGTGAGATGGTGAGACATTATTTCCACCATAACACCTAGTATTAAACGGAATTAGGGAACTATGTTGTTGTTTGGATAACCTTCTTGATGGATCAATTAGTAAACTTTATTACCCTATAATTACATTATTTTAAAATTTAACTTAACATCTTAATGATAGTTATGGACTTGTTCTTTGGGATACATTTATCCATCTGGTTGAATGTCGGGATATCATGGTGAAATGATAAAACATTCTTGAGATATAGTCATTGATTGCTATTGCATACACATTATAATTTAATGATTTTTTAAGATTTAAAAGTGTGGAGATCTAGTGTACATAGTACATTTATCTATTACTTGGAAGACAAGTACGGACAAAGAGTTGTGTTTCGAACTACAAAACCTCTGCGCTTTCACATAGGCAAGGCCATCTGAGATGAGCCCCCAAGGCATAGGTCTGCCCCCCTAGGAAAGGTCCTCTTTGAGCTTATGATTTTTTTTAAGATCCTTGGTGAAAGATAAAACCGCTAGGTTAATTACTCAGGTAAAGTAAGATGTGAGTCAGTTATCTGGCCTTGTTATATTAGAGAATATGACTTATTCTTATCTTATCAGATTACTAGTATAATCATTTACGAGATATGATATTATAACATCACTATTCAGGTATGCATTATATAACTATTGATATCAAAGCGTATCACTTGTAAGGAGTCAGTAAAATAAGTTTTACTTCTTTGATTTCCTTATGATTAGTGGTCATGTGTATTTGTAAAGCACGATCTAATGAGTGCACTGTTGCCATTTATATCTTTAATTACTGGGCTATTGGTGTATTATTTGGGGTGATGTTACATTGTTGGTGGTAAGTTTGTAATTAAAACTGATCATAATAGTCTGAAATATTTCTTCAGTCAAAAGGATCTCAATGAGAGACAACATATATGGGTTAGTAAGCTTCAAGCTTACGATTTTGACATTGAGTATGTGAAGGGAAAATAGAACATGGTAGCTGATGCATTGTCAAGAAGACCAAATTTATGTTCTATGGTAGAGATTACAGCAGATTGGAAAGTCCAAATTTTATCAGAATATGCCAAGAATATTTTTGCCACTAACATCTTGGAAGGTAATTGGCAAGATGACAAGTATGTTGTGGTCAATGAGCTAATTCTATACAAAGATAAAATCTTTTTAGTCTTTGAATCTAAGGTAAAAGAAAAGATTTTAAGAGTTGTTCATGACACTAGTTTGGCTAGTTACCAAGGGTATTTTTAAGACCTATAAGCAAATTCGGGAGAGGTTCACTTTGAAGGGGCTTAAAGATGATGTCTTTAACCATATTAGAGAATGTGTAGTTTGTCAACAAAAGAAAACTGAGCATACTTTTCTTGTTGGTTTGTTGCAGCCCCTGCCCATTCTAAATCAGAAATGGGAGAGTATTTCAATGGACTTTATCACCGGGTTGCCAAAGGTTCAAGGTAAAAATTGCATTTATGTTGTTGTTGATAGACTTATGAAATTTGCACACTTCTTTGCCATTTCTTCAAATTTCAGAGCTCCTCAAATTGCTTGTTTGTTTTTTAGAGAAGTGTTTAGACGTCACAAATTACCAAAAAATATATTAAGTGATAGGGACAGTAGGTTCTTAAGTTTATTTTGGCAAGAGTTGTTTCATTTATCTGGAACTGAGTTTAATCCAAGCACAAGTTACCACTCCCAAACTGATGGACAAACTGAGATTGTCAACAAATGGGTGGATGGATACTTGAGAAACTATGTGTTATGTATGAAAATGGGGTTGATAGAAAGTTGTATAGTGTATGGTTAATTAGATTCAATCAAATCCTTCTTTCACACATACATTCAAGGACATAGATCGAGCTAAGTCACAACTGTGATAGAGGACTCAGCTACAGGTCTGATGTCACTATGAGATGATTGGAAAGATAGAATAGATTGATATTTTGTTAAAAACCTTTAATCCGATTAAGCCTAAAACCCTAATTATGCAAAATCGTAAACAAACGGACGAAACCCGTCAAATGCTTGCACAGGAAGACACTAAATGCAGATTAGATACTTACTAGATTTCGGGTTTTGGAAGGCGGAAACTTTGGGGACAAAAGAGCAGGCACCCTTGTCTAGTGCAGTGCTTTTTCTGAGGGTTTCCTGATATTTTCTGCTATAGACTGCAACCACTTCAGAGATTCCCAATAGTGCTGAATTGAGGGAGAAAAGAGCGGGCACCCTTGTCCAGTTAGGGTTCTTTTCTTTCGTTTTCTTCAGATCTGGATTCTTCCTACTCTGCACTGACCTCCTGCAACTCCTCTCCACATAATCCAACACCTGTAACCTGCAATCACAAGAGAGGGGTTGGGGGTTGTGGTGTTTAGGAGCTTGCCTTGGTCAAGCCCCGGAATGGCATTCAAGCCTTCCAACACCGTTGTTAGATAGAGAGTGCGTGTCCTTGCAAGACATAGGCAAAAGCAATGATATGATAAATGATTGAAACACAAAATAAATGTCACCTTGGAGGTGAAGCTCTCACGGGGAGATGAAGATCTTTCACACCATGAGAAGATGGATTGATGAAGACAAGTCTTCAACAAACATGAACAAACACAACACAATACTGCTCTGCAACACAATGAAAGCCTTGAATATCCTTAGCACAAGATCACAAGTTCACATTATCCATCTAGTTGTAAAATAAAGTCTTAAACATGATTATATATGCATTCCCGCTAAGATTTCATAATTCAAACTTAAGATGCCGACAAAGAAACCTTTTTAATGGTCACCAACCGACATTCAAATTTGGGACCCCGACACCTATTTTAGGGCCTGGTTAAGGTTTAGGATTCACCCCTAGGTCCCATTTGACATGGGTTTCGGGAGATTTTGCTTCGGGATTCATTTCTAAGATGCATGATTAAATCTAAAGGACCCGGGAGCTAAACTTAGGAGGTAAAAGTCCTAGGGGGACATTTTATGACATAACATTTAGCCCCCACTTTAATGTATGTATGATCTGACGACCCATACATGCATTAAAGTACAGTTGAAAACACATCAAACACGCCAGGCACTTGAAGCTAAGGCATACACCAAGATTGAGGAACTATTTCTAGCCCCCAATCTCGGGTAAGCACTAGAAGACACATTGCAGACACGCAAAACACAATGAAGACAGTAGGAAGCACACAAGACATGGAGAAGACAGTATTGAAGACATGCAAAACACGATGAATACACTGATATAACATTTTCATTTTCATATATATATATATATGCATGGAAATAAAATTGGAACACAAAACCCCGAGTTTGGGTGGAGACCACATAAGGAGGGAAAACACGCCAAACAAACCTTGAGTGTAGGTGGAGCTCGTCGCTACACACACAAAAGGTGAAAATACGCCATACAAAGCCCGAGTGGGGGTTAACCACACAAGGGGGAAAACACATAGAAGACACACGGAATACATGAGCGTCGTATAGCATGCCATAGACATACTATATGTCTTAAACGCGACAAACAAGGGCGATGGAAGGAGCTTATTACTAAGTCCCACCATCTCAAACACACTGCAGACACACTTGATAGTTGGGCTTATGCCACAACAACTGCCAAAAACATGCTTAAGGCAGGATAGTCTCAAGATCCAACCTTGCCTCCGCGGAGGACTTTTGTAATAAAAGGATGTGCACTAGCTCAAGAGATACACCATCCCGCCTTCCGCAGAAGGGCTTTTGAATAAAAGGATACGCACTAGCTCAAGAGATACGTTTTCCTGCCTTGCGCAGAGGGCTTCTTGATTGGAATATAAATAAAGATGTGCACTCACGCCGGAGATACAACATCCCGCCTCACAGATAGGGCTTACAAACACGCTTCGTTAGTACCAAAATCATCAGACAGATATCATTATATATGCCCCCACCTTAAGGTGGTTGATGTTGTGTACCGATATCAAGCACATTAAGGTAGAGAGAAAACACGCAAGGGAACAAGAGCTCTCGCAAAGCCCATGCCCCCAAGGTGACATGTGCTCATGATCAACGAATGTTCCCACAAACACATTGATATGATAAGCTAAGATAAACATCAAGAGAGGTTAGAAATCTTACTCTAAGATAATAATCAAAGCAATTCATTAAAGCTATGCATGAAAACAGTCACATCAAGGACCAAGGCTATACTACGGGATCGAAGCCGAGTATAACCGTTGAGCTATATGGCATGTACCTCGGAATCGAGTGTAGCAACAAGGTGGGATACCAATTAAAGTGTGCAAGAGTAGATTGAGTGGATTGCCATAAGATGAAACATCACACTGAGTGATTCTACTAGTTAAGCGTCGGATATATATATGTATCAACCCCGTCGTCATGTATGGACTAGGTCCATTTTTGCTTTCTCCCTGAAGGGACACACGGTCCGTATCAATATTTATTTGTTTTCGTTATCCGCCGACTAGGTAGAATCACTAGAAGAAGGTAAACAATAAAATGAGAGAGGAGAACAAGTGCCTTAGGAACACCACGTAGGAGGATGCCCCCAGGTCATCAACCGCAACGCTATGCCCTTAAGACACGACACACAACAATAAAATAGAGGAGAGGCAAGATAGAAGAATGATGAAACAAATAGAAGAATGGTCACAACAGAGGCGGTCTCCTGATATCCTTGACCTTACAAGAGTATCAAGGGTCATCCAAGGAGACCTAGACAACACATAACACATACGGGGGAACACAGTACAATTCTAACAACATATATATCTAGGAGGAGGCCACCCTTGAGACAACTAGAATAGGTGCTACAACGAGTGTGGCTTAGGGATGGAGAAATACTTACCTAATTCAATGGGATATTTCCTGGCGGACAATTCTTGTCTATCAGCTCAGGATATCTCACATGTGGTTTTGGTCTTGTTGATATTGTATTAACATTAAGTTTAGGACTACGAGAGGCTTTGGTGGGCTTTAAAGAATGGTATCCAATACAGACCGTGTAGTTAATTCCAACAACTTGTAGAGGTACTCTGATTCCTTGTTGATTTACCCCACAACCATTAACTACATAGTCGGAGTTGTTATAAAGGATTTTAAATCCTCGACCATAGAGGGATGTCATTTCTTTAGAAGATGGTGAAGCCTCATAGGTCTCATAATTTGTAGTATAAGTAAGGGTATTGTCTTTGTTTTCTACCAAAGAGACTTTGGGTTTTGTAGGTGTTTCTAGAGATTGCTTAGATGAGATCGATGCGACTTTTGATGTGTTAGAGTTATTAAGTTTGTATTACCCCGTAAAGGAGGGAGTAAAATCTAATGAACCCCAATCATCACCGAAAAGTGCATTCGATGGTTTAGAGTCTTGCACAACACTATCTGTGGCAAGAGGTGTTGATGAATCAACTCGTAAGTTGTTTAGACTTTGCTGATTGCTAACTTGTTTTGTCGTTTCGATATGTAAACAACTATTTGGTTCAGGATCGGCTTCAACGGTGTAGAGCTTGTTTTGATAAATAAACTTTATTGATCGATGAAGGGTAGACGAAACTGCCCCCATGGCATGGATCCACGGTCTATCGAGAATCATATTTAATGAAATTGATCCGGGCATAACATGAAAAAGGGTAGATAAAGTGACAGGTCCAACTTTTACAGGTAAAGTTTTGGTACCCACAGATTGTCTACTAGCATTATCAAAGCCATGAATGCTAAGCCTATCCAGTTTGATTAAAGATGTGTCAATCTTGATCTTGTGTAGTAAGTCCATGCCACAAACATTAAGAGCCGATCCATTGTCAATCATAACTCGCTTTATCAACTTTTTATCTACTGCCACAAAGATTATAAGCGAATCATATTCATCTTTAGTTGACGGTATTTCATGTTGTTGAAACATAATATCCGTTTTAGTAGCATGCATACAATCTAACAGAGCTGCTACATTATTCGGCTTAATAGCAGGTGGTACAATCACCTTTTGTAAAGCTTCTTGGAGCATTCCGTGGTATGTAGGCGATGTTTGTATTAAATCTCAAAGAGAGATCTTAGCTGGAGTAGTGCGAAGCGGTTCGACTAGATCATATTCTTGATCACTTTTATGAGTAAGACGAGGTGGTGGAGGGAGCATAGATTGAGAAGCTGGAAGAGAGACAGGCACATGTGGTGCTTGCTTACTTTGCTTGTTGTTTCGGGTGTTGTATGTGTGAGCAATCATGGGATGCTGCGGCACATTTTGAACACCTTGACTTCTTTGAGTGATTTGTCTTGCATAATTTAGGATGTAATCCGGGGTCGAGGTGGTTTTCGATCACCTTGAACCATAATCACTGGTTTTAAGCAAGAAGATGCATTAGGTGCCCCTCGCACAATAATCTTAGGAACATTGCTACATTTATCAAGTAACCCCTTAGTGGGTGGAATAAGTCTATTGGTGAAGATTGAATTAACATTGTTTTCCTCTCGATTATGCTCAACATCTATCCCTAAAGGATTTAATGTGAGAGACCTTTTCTCATCCACCAATGCTTCTACTTCTGAAGGGAGAGCATCAGGGCTAAGGGAAGGTACAGTGTTGTTCAAGAGATTAGTGGTGATCATATTATTAGAGATGTCTAAGGGACTTAAAGTAGAGCTATCCATAGTCTTCTCATCCAAGGTTCTTGAACATTCAACTATAGGAGGAATAGGATAACTTATGGAATCATCATCATCATCATATATTTTAGCTATTAGTTCCAAAGCATTAAGAGAAGAAGAACTTTCACATTCATTATTCTCAAGAGTATTCATGGAAATGTACTTTGTTAGATCTACTACCAAAGGGTATGTACTCATGAGAGCTATGAAGTTGTCAAAATCAGATACATTATTACGAAAGTAATTTGGTAAAAAACTTAATGTTATTCACAAAGAGCAAAATACTCAACAAATATATACAAGATATACAAAGAGCAAGTTTCTAAAATAGAAACTGCAGAAGATCGTGCAAACAATCTTACCAAATAAATTACAGCTAATTTACAGGAGTGACCATTAACTAAAAATAGGATAAATAATTATTCTAATACCCTCCCTTAATGGTCAATCTATCAACTACACCAAGAGACCCCCTGAATTTTACAAACTTATCTGGACCAAGGGACTTGGTGAGAATATCAGCTGTTTGATCCTCTGTCGAAACATACAGCAACTGAATTGATCCGTCTTCAACAAACTTTCTGATGAAATGACAATGAGTTTCTACATGCTTGGTTCTTTCATGGAAGACTGGATTTTTGGCAAGTTTGAGAACTCCCTGATTATCACAGAACAAGGGAGTCGGACCTGCTTGAGTTATTTGCATATCAGCAAGCATCCGGCGAAGCCAAACTACCTCACAAGCTGCCTTAACTGCTCCCCGATATTCTGCTTCTGTCGAGGAGAGAGCCAACGCCTGCTGCTTCTTACTAGTCCATGTGATGGCACCGGATCCCAAACTGAACACATACCCAGATGTTGATTTCCTGTCATCAACTGAACCTGCCCAATCTGAGTCTGTGAAACCACTGAGTCTAGGAGTGTGACTCCTTGAGTAAAGAAGTTCATAATCAGAAGTGCCCTTCACATAACGTAGCACACGCTTCGCTGCTACCCAATGATCAGCCTTGGGGGCTGTCATGAAGCGTGAAATGTAGCTCACTGCAAAACTGAGGTCAAGTCTAGTGGCAGTGAGATAGATGAGGTTGCCCACTAGTTGCCTGAACAATGATTCATCCACTACAGGTGAGTCTGACTTGGCTGACAACTTAAGCCCTTTTTCCATGGGTGTGGAGGCAGGTTTGCAATCTTGCATACAGAACTTATCCAGAAGACTGTGAACATACTTGGACTGGGAAATGAAGATACTGCTCTCAGTCTGCCAAACCTCAACACCTAAGCAATAATGCAAGAGTCCCAAATCTGTCATGTCAAATGTGCTGCACAAATCCTGTTTGATCTCAGTGATCAAATGTGTCGAGTTACCAGTAATGATCATAGACAACAAGAATCAGAATATCATGACCAGTGCGTTTGACATACAAATTAGAGTCAGATGGACTCCTCTGAAAGCCATGATATGTGAGGTACTTATCTATCTTGATGTACCAATCTCGAGGAGCCTGTTTCAGGCCATAGAGTGCTTTGACCAATCTACACACCTTGTGTTCTTGACCAGCAACCTTGAACCCTGGAGGTTGCGTCATGGAGACTTCTTCCTTCAACTCACTGTTGAGGAAGGCACTCTTAACGTCCATCTGATGGACTTTCCAACCAAACTGGGCTGTTAAGGCAAGGACGAGCCGGATTGTACTCATTTTCGCTGTAGGAGCAAAAGTCTCCTCGTAGTCAATGCCTTCCTTCTGTGAGAACCCCCTAGCAACGAGATGAGCTTTGTACTTGTCAAGGGTTCCGTCAGCTTTGTATTTCACCTTGTACACCCATTTGTAGCTAATGGGCTTCTTCCCTGGAGGAAGATCAGAAAGGACCCAAGTGTGATTTTTCTGAAGACTCTGGTATTTAGACTCCATAGCCTTTTCCCACTCAGGAATTCCTTTAGCCTCTGAATGTGTTTGAGGCTCATAGACACTATGAATGTTGGCCATGAGAGCAAAGTTAACTGTATGCTGTTGTTTACTCTTGTTTCGGGAGGATCTACCCTCAATGAGCTCATCATCATGAAGATCTCCAATAGTCTTAGCCCACCATTTAGGCCGGAGAGTAGAAGTGCCAACATTGGATGCAACAGGAGGAGCCAGAACAGGTGCAACAGGTGGAAGATCAACATCATCCGGAGGAAATTCGGGTTGAGCATCATCAAAATCAGAATCTGCATCATCATCCCTCCCATCAGGCGGACCTAACGGAAGATGAACACCCAAATCAGCAGCCTTCAAAGGCTAATCCTCAGAATGCTGCACAGACAAGGAAGAAAAAAGTCCTCGTTCTTCATCAAAGACAACATCCTGGCTGAAGGTAAGACGATCAGTATCGATATCAATCAACCGGTAAGCCTTATGGTTGTCACTGTACCCTGTGAACATAAGCTTTTGACTCTTGGAATCCAACTTGGAGCGCTTGGCATCTGGAATCCACACATAAGCTAAAGAGCCAAATATTTTCAAATGACTGATCCGAGGTTTGCGACCAGTCCAAGCTTCTTCAGGAGTCTTCTCCTTAACAGCATAAGTCGGAGACCGATTAAGGAGATAGACTGCAGTGTAGACTGCTTCTGCCCAGTAATTCTTAGGAACACTCCTGTGTTCTAACATGGAACGGGCCATCTCAGTGATTGTGCGGTTGCGCCGCTCTACAACACTGTTTTGCTGAGGAGTATAGGGTGTGGTTAACTGGCGTTTGATGCCGTGTATATCACAGAAGTTGGAGAAATCAGTAGAACAAAATTCCCCCCCATTATCTGACCTAAGAGTGACTATGGAACAGCCATACTCTTTCTCTACTAAGGCCTTAAACTTCTGAAATACAGTAAACACATCTGATTTTTGTCTGAGAAAGTACACCCACATTTTACGACTGAAATCATCAACAAAAAGTAAGAAGTACCTGCAACCAGTAACAAAAGGTGTATTCATTGGCCCACATACATCAGCGTGAACCAACTGTAGTACCTTGGAGGCTCGCCATGAGTCACCAGTTAGGAACGGTGTCCGATGCTGCTTCCTAGCCTGACAAGCTCCACAAACACCATGATGCTGGGCCTGGATCTCAGGTAAACCGGCTACAAGGTCCTCCCGAGATAGCTGAGAAAGATAGTGCACATTTAAGTGCCCATAACGCTAATGCCAAAGACTGGTGATGGAAGAATTTCGGGCTGCCATGGCTAACTCTGGAGAATCACCTGTATCCACAAGTCTGTATAGACCATGATCCTCAATACCAACAACCACAGTGCTACGAGTCTCCCGATCAACAATGGAACATTTGTGTGTACTGAAAACCACATCCAACAGAGGAGAGTGCTGCATGATCTGACTGATAGAGAGAAGATTAAGTTCCATGCCAGGAACATAGTAGACATTGAGGAATATGAGATTCCTCCCACCAGATTGAGTCTGAACAGTGCCCTTACCGATAACTGTATATTCTTCTCCTCCACCAAAAATAACTGAGTCACTGAAGGGAGTAAACTCTGTAAACCAATCACGTCGATGAGTGAAGTGACGCGAAGCACCTGAATCAATGTACCAGGCAGAGGACTTCACATGATCTGCAGGTCTTTTAGCCATAAAAGCTTTAAAGGCAGATTTCTTCTGCTCAGTGTGCTTGGCAATATTTGCTTTCTGCTGAGACCCTCCCTGCTTCTTCTGTTCAGAAGCCAAACGTTGACGACAATCCTTTTTGATGTGACCATATTTGTGACAGTAATTACATTGAATATTCTTTTTCTTGATGCTGTCCTGAGGTTGCCCTGAGCCTTTCTGTTGTGGAGGCTGACCTTTGCCTTTATTCTGAGCCTGAAACTTGGCTGCAAAAGCCTGCTCTGAAGAGAACGAAGAAGCACTACTACCAAACTGTTGTTTCCAGCGATCCTACTGCAAGAGGATAGTACAGAGTTTTGGAAACTTCAGATCAACATTAGTTGATGTAATGTTTAGAGTCTCAATGAAACGTTCATAGGACTTAGGTAGACTTTTCAAAGTGATAACGACCATGTCTTCTTCCTCCATTTTTCGACCAATAGCCTCCAGCTGATCTCTGATTTCTTGGATCTTGTTCAGGTGCGTCTGCAAAGATGTCTTCTCATCCATCATGATAGAAAATAGTATATTTTTCAAGAAGAACGCACGGCTCTTGTCGAAGGTCTCATGCATACCCTTCAGATGGTCCCAAATCTCCTTTGCTGTTTTTCCAGTCGGAATCTGAGGTAACTGATCATCTGTGACTGACAGCTTAATGAGCATGACTGCTTCACGAGTTTGTTCCTCAAACTTATCCTGGTCTTTTCCCGCCGTTGTTGGACGGGTAGTATTGCCTAGAATGATCTGATCGAGGCAACGATATTCAAAGATGGTTATCATTCACTGCTTCCAGGTATTATAGTTTTTGCCATTAAATCGTTGACTGCCTTCCAACATGATGTTGGTCAAACTCGCCATCTTGCACGCTTTTCGAGGCACGAAAAATGAGGTACTGAGAAGAGGCGGAATACAGGGAACCTGAAGCACAAATTCCAATGCACAGGATGCTGAGGTAGTTTATAGGCACAAACTTCGAGACAAATCCGTCGGCACAAATTTCAAGGCACAGATTTCGAGGCACCCAGAAAAATCCGACAGGTACCCAGAAAGTCTCGAAAAACCCACCAAGAATCTGCAATCAAAAAAATTTTCGACTGGAAATAAAGGGTAAAAACCCTAGCCGAAAAACGTAGAAGCCCTAGGTGGCCATGAAAGCAGAGGAAAACTTCAAATGGCTTCAAGATTTTTCAAATCGCAGCACAAGGGAGACGTCTTCAAAGAGCGAAGCAGAAGACCTTCACAAATCGCGGACCTTCAGAAATCGCTTCCAAGAATCTGAAAGTCGCACTCAGAAAAAAAAAACTAACGATGATAAAACAGAGCCCATAGACCAGTGCCGAACGAAGCTTTGATGGAAAGCAATAGAACGCCGACAACCACAAAATAAAGATCGCGACCCTAGAAAAAGACGACAGGATCCGCGATAGGGTTTTCGGCTAGATACACAGGAGGATCGCGAGCAGAAAAATGGGTCTGAAGAAGATGAAGAAACGCGACCACATTGCAAAAAGATCAAATCGCGACCAAACTGAAAAAAACGTGAGCAGGAACGACGACCTTCAAACATGATTCTCAGAAACCACGACCAAAAACCCGCGATTTAGCCAAGATATTTAATCAAAACGCCAGAAGATTGGACGCCGATCAGGAATAGCAAACAAAAAATGTGATCTTCCAAAAACAAATGAAGCCTTCAAGAAGCAAACGGCGACCCAAAACTGCACAAATGCAAAAGAAAATTCACAAGGGTTTTTTTTGTTTTTAAAAAACCACAGGCACTAGAAAAATACCACTCTGATACCATATTACGAAAGTAATTTGGTAAAAAACTTAATGTTATTCACAAAGAGCAAAATGCTCAACAAATATATACAAGATATACAAAGAGCAAGTTTCTAAAATAGAAACTGCAGAAGATCATGCAAACGATCTTACCAAATAAATTACAGCTAATTTACAGGAGTGACCATTAACTAAAAATAGGATAAATAATTATTCTAATATACATAATCAAGGATCTCAAATGAAGAGCATTTAAATATATCGTTATGATACATAGCTTGTATATAAGTGATAACATGAGGATTCATATTAAGGAATTTGTAGAAATTTTCAAAGTCTTTGATATGGTGCATGTAAAGATACCAAAGAACAATGAGATGAAGATGCCATAATGAAATGTCTTGAAACATCAATGTCCAATAAGATCTAGTAAGACAAGACATGCAATGTTTTATGATACTTAATACACCCTAGATGCGAGACTATTTCGCATCCAAGCACTTGTTTGAGGGAAACGGGTACTAAAAGACACACAAAGTCCACATCAAACACAATGGATAGGTGGAAAGAGTACAACACAACAAGGCCCAATTGATGATTTTAAAGGTTTTGGTCGAAAGATGTGAAAAGGTGTGTAAACAACTAGTGTTGAAATACACACTGTGTATTTAAGATTATGCCAATTTTCATACAATGATATGAAATTATGCAAAATTTTCAAATGACAAATGAATATGTACTTGAATAGGAATGCAAGATCTAAAATGAAAGATATTTCGAATGAATGCAATGAAACAACACCAATATATGCTTGTTTATGCATCTAAAATACTCACTTTTTTCAATGCAAATACACAAAATATGTAATGAAATAAGGAAAATGATGGGGGACAGCAAATTAAAATCTTTTAATCAATCCAATAATGCAGCAAAATTTTGTCACAACACACCAATCTTGCAATGCTAGATGAAAGATTAGCTGAAATGTAGTAGAAATGCAAGAATTTGAGAAACCCTAATATTGAAATTAAGCTATGTTTCACGGCATATCAGGGACGAGGGGATGGGGACGGCAGGGGACGTGTTTCGGGGATGACAGTTCGAGGGCCAATTTTTGGGGACGATAGGGGATGGCGATATATGAATTTTTCAAATATATATATATATATATATATATATATAAGAATTTCTCAAAATATCAATATGAAATAGAGTTATCATATATGTTAATAACTTAACAACAATATCAATATGTGAATAAATCATGACAGCAGTAGTGTAACATACTAACAGCAGTATAAACTTCAATAAACTAGTATAACAACAATGTAAACAACAATAGAATTAAGATTTAATGATAATCATTAGATTGAAGATTCATAACAACAATATTAAAGCATTTTGTTGTTCAAATTCTAAAATTAAAGTTCAAAGTTCAAACTTCAAAATTAAAGATAAAGTTTTAGTTAACTCAAACTGTTAAACCCAAAGTCTCAAACTTCAATATACAACAATCTAAAGACTAATATCTATGCCTCATTCGGGCTATCAATATCATGATCAAAAGAACTATCTGTGCCACTATCACTCTATGCTTGAAGTGGATCATCCAATGGAACCCCAACCATTCCTGGTTGCACCTCCTCGTCAATCTGCCTAACATCTTCAGGATCAACATCCCAACGTGCTGCTGGAGTCTGTCGATACTCAGTAGTCTGTCGATCCTGAAGTCTCAAGGCACTATGAACTGCAACTAGTTTTTCTGCTCGTTTTGAGGTAACCCTGTTCCTCTTGATCGAGTGGATGAAGCCATAGGTGGACCAATTCCTCTCTGCAGCAGAGGAACTAGCAATGTGTGAGAGCAAACAAATAGCAAGTTGCTTCAACTCTGGTGTGTCCTTCCCATGAAATTTCCACTATCCAATGGGGTTTTTTTGTGCAATAGTGGCCCTATCCGTCCTGGCCTCTGGTTTCTTGAATGTATATTGCTTAAATTTTTGACTCGGCAAAAACTCGGCAACTTAAAAAATTGCTTAAATTTCATTAGAAACACACTTTTTTTGCAAAATTCAATGACAAGATGTATCCAATGAGTCCATAAATGATTACAAAAGTGTTTTCTATTAGATTTGATTAATTTGAATACAAATTGAGTACAAAATTGCATCATCATGCGGAATCCTGATGGCTGATACAATAGATAGCTGACAACTATTATGAATTTATGACGATTGCTTTTGAAAATCATCATAATTCATAAATTACATATTATGAAATGAAAATACAACATTTTACATCTTCCTCTAAGTCCCTAATCTAGTGAAAACCCTTGTAGTCTGCTGTGGCTCCTCGCGTGCAATAGAAGGTGGCACTGGCAATGACTCCTCTGATCAATTTCATCCAATCGTATATCTCCTGCTGCACCCACCTCCTCCAATACCTGCCTCTCAAAATCAAGAATCTCATCTTTAGTATTCAATGGAGGCTGCTCATCCCACCCTGTCCAATCGCTACAAGGATCAATCTCATCCAAATCAATGAGCTCCTCTGATTTGTCCTCTACCTTTCTTGTGCGAAGCCAAAGGTTGTATTGCGCAAAGACAAGGTCATTGAGGCATTTTTGAGCTAATTTGTTCCTCTTCTTCATGTGGATGGCCTCAAACAAGCTCCAATTGCGCTCACAGTTGGATGCACTGCAAGGTTGGCACAAAATGCGGAGGGCAAATCTTTGGAGATTTGGGGTATTTGCACCCCAATCTATCCACCAAGAATCTTCAAAAAAAAATATTGAAGAGTTAGAAAGCAAAGTCAAACCATATTTTATCAAATTATCAATAGTTGTAAATTTGAAATTTGAACTTGTAAGATGCATGTGATATAAAGACTCCACATTTTTTTACTTGGTATCTGAGTGGTTCTTCCTCGGGTAGCTAGCTCCGAAGAAAAGAGCTTACCCCTACCAATCCTATAATTGTGCAATTCTTGAATATTGAGGTCTCTCACCTCAACCTGGGGTGTCATCCTTTGAATGCATGTCATGAGGCCCTCCATAACCTCTTCATTAGGATCTGAGAAGCAATCTGAATAGAAAAACAGGGGGTTGAGGAAGTATCTTGCTGCATGGATGGGTTGGTGGAATTGATTGTTCCACCTCCGATCAATGATCTCCCAAATGGGGTCAAATTTGAGGCTGTCCCCCTTGTAAAAATTTCGAATGGCCTCTTTGGCCCTATCCACGGCCTCATAAATATACCCCATTGGGTTTTGATCCCCATCTACCAAACAGAGAACTTTAATCAAGGGCTTCGACACCTACAATTTACAAATACAAAAAAATTAAAGTTACAAATTTATAATGAAAGACTTAAATTAAAAAATAAAATATTCAATTTGAATTTAAAATCAAAGTTTTGAGGTTACCTTCACGATCTCTGTAGCTCTTTGTGCAAAAAGGTTGTCAAAGACTATGCTTGCAACCCTCTCTCCTTCAGGCTTCTTTGAATATGACGAGTCTAGCCATGCTTGACTCACAAACATCTATTTCAAAGAAGTCAACAAACCAATAATGCTTTGCAACGTTAGGAAAATCGTTGCAAATCTTGTGACACTTGATTGCACCAACTCTTTCCCTTGGGTGTGATCTCTCATCAAATTAAGAACCCAAGGGTGATTGTAGATAAATTTTGTTATGCTCCTTGCATCATCTACAACTGGTGTCACCCAATCAAGTTTGCCTATGTCCTCCAAAAGAAGGTCAAGGCAATGTGCTGCGCAAGGTGTCCAAAAGAGTGTCGGATGCATGTCTTGGAGCAATCCCCCAGCTGCCACATATGCTGCTGCATTATCAGTTATGATTTGTACCACATTCTCTATGCCCACCTCCATGACAACTTCCTCCAACATTAGACACAATGTTCCTGCATTTTTTACTTTGTTGGAGGCATCAACCGATTTCAAAAAATCACCTCACCATTTGAAGCTACCAAAAAACTGATAATGGTGTAGTTTTTCCCATCCCTCCACCCATTTGAAAGAATAGTGCAGCCATATTTTTTCCTAAGTTGCCGAATTGGGTACGGGTATGGGTACATGGGTATGGTATGCCGGTACGACAAATTTTTTTGGGGGGTTGGGTACGTTTGGTTACGTCTGTGCAAAAAAAAGAAAAAATCATAAATATATATGTATTTGCAGCCTAAAAACAAGAATTACACTCAGAATGACATATCATGCATATGCTAAACAAAACAACCATAAATGTTACACATTTGAAATACAATATACTATTCCAAATTCGATATCAATGATAATTTGTCAAAACTTGAATGTCATGATAGATATTCATTGTTCATTGGTTCAAAACTTCAATATTAAAATAATACAAGTAGTAATCACTAATCAACATCATATGGGTCATCATGAAGACCAACATCAACATCATCATTGACATTGTCAACAGATAATCCAGGTAGATGAGAAGAACCACATGCAGTATTGACACTATCACTAAAAGTATGCTGGCTATCTGAGTCCACAAAAAGTGAAGATTCTGTGGTAGTTGAAAAATCCAAGTCAGTTTGCTCTGGATCTACATCCCACAACTTTGTGCCTCCTTGTACTCATTTTATCTGAGTAAGAAGGCACAAGTTGGAATGCACATAAACTAACTCCTCTGCCTTACTTGATGCCTATTGTACCCATACAAAATTTTCGCTAGCTACCCTATCTCCTTTGGAAAAATCTGAATGATCACCTAGTCCTATCTCTTCTTGTATCATATGATGTCGAAATTACTAACCTTGCAGGTATCAAACATAGAGATCAGATAGGAGGTGCTTCTGGATCATTGAAGGCATTGGCGAAATGACATTGTCAAGGAATCATGGAGTGCATTCAAAGAGAAAGGTCAAACACTTCATATGTCCTAGAGGCGCGCCAAAAACCTCAAAGGCGCGCCATCCAGAAGCTCTTCCCTCAAACAAACTCATATATTTTGACCGCATTGCAGAGAAGTTTCAGGAAGCGCCATGTCAAAGTTGAAGATCACATTTTGAAAAAAGGAGTTAAAGGCAAAAATGAAGCGCGCCTGATCCAAGGCGCGCACGCCTAGTCCAAGGCGCATCCGCCATATGGTAAGCACACAAACCTGAAGGAAGTGAAGCACTGTGAAACACGCCAAGAGGATGATGAATGCGCCAAAGTCAAAGAAACGTCTAAAGGAAAAAGAGCTAAGACTTGAATGAGGCATGCTTGGACTGAGGTGCGCACTTCTACAAATGTCAAGGCATCAAAGTGAGACGCACTAGGGGATGGCGGAACGCGCTTCCACCAGGTGCGTCGTGTCTAAAGACTAAAGTTTGAATGCTAAGAAAAGAGTAAAGAGCGTTTGAAAGCACGGATCAAAGACCAACAAAGTGCTCCACCATGAGTAGGCGTGCTCCATCATAGGCGCACACGCCTCTCCTTAGGCGTGTCCACCCATTTACACCTCTGTCCAACTTTCATTTAAAAGCAACTCAGGTGAAATAAAACAAAAGCATCTCTATAAATAGTGGCCGACTTGCATGTAGAGGTTTGCACCTTTTTACAAAAGATTGAAGGCTATTTATATTTATATTCAAACTCCAATTGAAAATTTGCATGCTTCATACAAAAAAAGCATCTCTATTTCTAGTTTAAAAGCAGATTTAAAGCAAATGGAAGGGGCTATTTTCAGCAGGAGAGATTTCCAAGGAAGATCTATTTTGAGAACTGATTGTGCATTCCAAAGTCATATCTATTTTTAGATCTTTTTGGAAATCATGCAAATTATGCAATTTTGGAACTTATCATAATAACATGCAATTTTAGTTAACTGAATTGCATGAGACATTTATTTAGTATTTTTATTATGCAAATAAGCTTGCACGCTTACATGCAGCATTAGGTTTAGGTTGAAGAGTAGTTGTTCAACTCTTCTTTCCCTTTCATGCTTTTTTTCTTTTTTTCTTTTTCTTTTTCTTTGTAATAGTATAAATAAGTGCTTTTAAACAAGCACAGAGGAGAGATTTTAGAGAGAATAGAAATAGATTTTAGAATTTAACTTCATTGTTATTTAGCTTTTCTCGAAGCTTTTAGCAATTAGCTTTTTCATTATTCATTATTTAGTGTTCAGAACAACTGTGTTGTATTCAATCAATGAATAAAAAGCAAGGACAATTCTCATGCCTCATTTGCCTAGATTGTCACTCTCGTATATTCACTTGATCGTGTTCTTGTTTATTCATTTAATGGATTCCGGTACGCCTGTTTTGCTTCCAAGTATCCATTGAAATGTGTTATTTGTGCTGAGGGTTAAGTTGATTCAACAAACCTGCGAACTTTGTGTCGTAGGTAAATTATAAGTCATCTTTGCATCGTCTTATAGTTGATTTAATCTTGGTGTTTGTGTTCAAGTGTTATTCAATCCAATTCAAGTGTACTTGCCCTACTCAACCTCTAAATTTAGCTGAGTAATGTAAGCGTCTAGCTTAGGTTCTATTTTCAGTCAAAAAGCATAAAAATCTTTGCAAATTTCCCTTCCATTCAGCAGCATAAATATGAAAAACCCCCTGAAGACACTGTAAAGGTTGTAAATTGCAAGTACATACTTGGTAGTTTTAAGTTTGTTTTATTTTACAAGGAGCTTCCCCTATGAATTCGAAGAGTGGTTCTACTACACATCTGTCCGTTTTGCTTTCCCACCAAAAGGTGCGAAAAAAAATGCTAACAGTTTTTGGCGACTCTACTGGGGAACGACATAAGACCTCCGTCTCTATTGTAAATTCAAAGAGGTTCAGAGTTCGCAAATTTTTTAGTTTCAGCAGAAGACTTCCTATGGTGGATCAAGAAGGCAATCACATCAATAATCACCCACCTCAGCCATGGGGAAATCAGATCGGTCCGTTGGCATTGGCAGAAAGCCATGAACTTCCTGAAGGTTCAAGGAAGAATTTTCCGAAGTTTCATGGTGATGGCAAGCAACATCCTGATGAGCACATTTCTGCCTTTACCACTGCCTGTGGGATTTTCAGCATTGCACATGAAGATGTTGCAATTTGGTTATTTGTGAAGAGCTTGTGAGGCACAATAGCTAAATGGTTTAATCACCTTGTTGTCGACTTTATCACAAGTTGGGAGTTGATGAGGGAGAAATTTCTCACCCGTTTCAAGCATGCTGAAGATAATCATGTCTTGTTTGCACAACTCTCAAACATCAAGAAAGACAGAAGTGAGCTGATGCGAGAGTTTGTGGCCAGGTTCAACTGTCTCGTTGACAAAGTTGTGAACACCCTGAATCCTTCATCAGAAATTTTGTTAAGTTGTTTCACAAATGCACAATCTTCAGAAGTTTCTTTCTATCTCAAGCAAAGACACGCTACAGAACTGCAAGAAGCTCATGAGTATGATGTTGAATTAGAAGATCATATGATCACTTCAGGAAAGATCCAAAGAGATTTGATCAAGCCATTGGTGCCCTTGACCGTTGTACCGATTCGGCAAGTTCCATCTCCTTCAAATATACAAGATTCTTTCATTAACTGTCAGTGATCAACCTGCTTCACCTGTGCGTCAAGAGGCAGATGTGTCGTCCACAATACAAATCTACTGCAAGTTTTGCATGCAACAAACCAACATGATGGAGAAAATTGCCCTGAGATGAGAAGATGCATGCAAATATTAAATGCTTCAAGTGAAAATCAAGGATTATCGGATAATCCTGAACATCTTTTAGATGAATCCGATGGCAGCTCTGTGAAGGGATTTACCCAGTGTAAATCAAATATTAGAAGGAATCATTTTCCTAACCCTGTTTCAAGCAACATCATGTGTTTGCATATGGAACATGAATGTTCATCGGAAGCTGAAAATTTGCATAATTTCTTCGAGTATGAAGAAGGATCATTGATGGAAGAACCTGAAGAAATGCATGACTTGCATGCTTTCTCTGAGGAGGAAGAAGTGCAACACATCTCTGGAGAGCGAAATTGTGAAGAAGAAATCAGATGTTCCGAAGAGTGCAATGATGAATCCAATTTGTTCCTATCATCATTTGAAGGATGGTTTGAAAAATTTGCGTCAGATACACTCAAAGGAGAAAAGACCAAAGAAGCATTGCAACTGGAGCAAGAACGAGATCTTCATTTTGAAGATGATTCAGCATTGAGGCACTTGTCAAAACATAAGACTATGTGGAAGAATCTCTACTAGATCTTGACAATTTTCTGCATCACTTAGAGAGCGGGTCTTCCATAGAAGATACTGTAAATTTCCTTTTGCAGTTTAGCCCATCTTCATCTTTGCCTCCAGAAGATTTCATACACATTGGTGAAGAGGATATCACTAAACCTTCTAAGGTTAGCCATGAACCTGTGCAAGCAAAGGACATACAAACGTGATAAAATCAACACAAGAAGCAACATGTGAAGAAGCTCGTGGAGAAGGAAAATTCATTGAATATTCAATCCTGGTCACTGAAGGGAATCATATGGAAAAATCAGAAATCCTTGACAAGTGTGTAGTGAGATATGCCATATGTGAAATCAATCAAGTAGATGAAGAAGAAACACAAAGCTTAGAAGAATCTGTCTGATCCTGCCTACTTGTTAGAGGAAGAGAGGTGCTTGGTTGTTGAAGATGAGATGTTGCCAGATATTCACATTCATGTTCTAAAAGATGCATTTATTGAAGGTGATTGCTCCATGGAAGTTGATGAGATTCAAAATGATGACTGGCGAAGTGAGCTACTAGGTACAGATGTTATTCAGCAAGTGTACTTTGATGATGATCAAGTGCTTGGTGACTCAGACCTTGATGATCTATCACATTTCGATTCTAAGGTTTGGATGGACTAAGACATAATTGAAGAGGACCATGAAGTACCTGAATCACTAGACAAACTATTGTTAATAGTTGTGGATTCGGTAAGTCGAAAACCCGTGATGGAAATTCTATATGAACAACTTCACCCCTTTCCAAAGGATAACACATGGACTGAGTTCAAGGTTGCGTATGTTGAAGACATGGATGAAGAATGTCAAGTTCTATATGTGGTAGTTACCATTCCCACAAGCATACTTTGGCCACAGGACCTTGCTTCATACCTTCAAAAGGAGGTTCTGTACCTTCACTTGTTGCAGAGTTTTTTCGCTATGGAAGAAGATGATCAAACGAGGCTCATGCGTAATAATTAGTTCATCATGAATTTCTCATGGCATGATCGTGTCTACCCACCTGAATCGTGGCTCTTCGAGAAGGTTTTGCAGAGGAAGGAAGACTGTGCTGCCACAGTTAAATTCTCAGCTCAGGAGGAGCAGTTGTTATTTTTCCCAACTTGTAAATGGTTTCGTGTAATCCATTTGGTAATCCTTTGTTCATGCTCGTAAAGAGCATTTTGTGTGTCAAATTGTTTCATATTGTGTTTCCCCATTTTGTGATGTATTTGTTATGTCGTATTGTTTTTCTTCGTTATGTATTGTTTCAACGTTTTGTTCCGTTAGGTAGCCCAGAGTTCCACTTTTAGGTGCTTTAGGAAATATTCAAACTCTATTGCCCAACTGATAAAGCACCGATCTACCCTATAAATCCAAAGATTTTGAGGTCCTCCTATGCCGCAAGTATATGCCATGCTCCCCAGACAGAGCCAATTGTTGTACCCATATGAAATTTTCGCTAGCTACGCTATCCCCTTTGCAAAAATTTGAATGATCCCCTATTCCTATCTCGTCTTGTACCGTATGATGTTGAAATTACTAACCTTGCAAGTATCAAACATAGAGATCAGATAGAAGGAGGTGCTCCTGGATCATTAAAGGCACTGGTGAAATGACATTGTCAAGGAATCATGGAGTGCAGTCAAAGAGAAAGGTCAAACACTTCATATGTCCTGGAGGCGCGCTATCCAAAAGCTCTTCCCTCAAACAAAGTCATATTTTTTGAGCGCATTGCAGAGAAATTTCAGGAAGTGCCATGTCAAAGTTGAGGATCACATTTTGAAAAAAGGAGTTAAAGGCAAAAATGAAGTGCGCTTGATCCAAGGCGCGCACGCCTAGTCCAAGGTGCATCCGCAAAATGGTAGGCGTGCCAACTTGAAGGAAGTGAAGCACTGTGAAACATGCCAAGTGCGCCAGGAGGATGATGAACGCGCCAAAGTCATAAAGAAACGTCTAAAGGAAAAAGAGGTAAGACTTGAATGAGGCATGCTTGGATTGAGGCGCACGCGCCTTGTCCAAGGCGCGTCCGCCTTGTTCAAAGCGCGCCATATAGAGGATCAAATTTTCAAAAGGATAAACAAAAGCACACGCCATTTGCTTGTGAAGCGCACCAAAAGTCCAAAGAGCGTGTTGGAGAAAGTTGAAGGCACGCCAAAGAGATAAAGAGTACTCAGAGAGCGCTAGGCGCTTCTCTAATCAAATTCATCCGCCAAGCAAAACAAGGTGCGCCTGAGTATTGGCGCACACTCCTAGTGGATGGCACGTTCTCTCTCTCTAAAGCACGCCAAATTCAAAGACACTTCTACAAATGTCAAGGCATCAAAGTGAGACGCACCAGTGAATGGCGGAACGCGCTTCCACCAGGTGCGCCGCGTCTAAAGACTAAAGTTTGAATGCTAAGTAAAGAGTAAAGAGCGTTTGAAAGCGCGGATCAAAGACCAACAAAGCGCTCCACCATGAGCAGGTGCGCTACATCATAGGCGCACACGCCTCTCCTTAAGCACATCCGCCCATTTACACCTTCGTCCAACTTTCATTTAAAAGCAACTTAGGTTAAATAAAACAAAAGCATCTCTATAAATAGTGGCCGACTTGCATGCAGAGGTTTGCACCTTTTCACAAAAGATTGAAGGCTATTTATATTCAAACTCCGAGTCCAAACTCCAATTTAAAATTTGCATGCTTCATACAAAAAAAAATATGTCTATTTTTAGTTTAAAAGCATATTTAAAGCAAATTGAAGGGGCTATTCTCAGCAGGAGAGATTTCCAAGGAAGATCTATTTTGAGAACTGATCATGCATTCCAAAGTCATATTTATTTTTAGATCTTTTTGGAAATCATGCAAATCATGCAATTGTGGAACTTATTGTAATAACATGCAATTTCAGTTAATTCAATTGCATGGGACATTTATTTAGTATTTTTATTATGCAAATAAGCTTGCATGCTTACATGCAACATTAGGTTTAGGTTGAAGAGTATTAGTTCAACTCTTCTTTCCCTTTCATGCTTTTTTTTTTCTTTGTAATAGTATAAATAAGTGCTTTTGCACAAGCACGGAACAGATAGATTTTAGAGAGAATAGAAATAGATTTTAGAATTCAACTTCATTGTTATTCATCTTTTTTCGAAGCTTTTAGCAATTAGCTTTTTCATTATTTAGTATTCAGTGTTCAGAACAACTGTTTTGTATTCAATCAATGAATAAAAAGCAAGGACAATTCTCATGCCTCATTTGCTTAGATTGTCACTCTCGTATATTCACTTGATCGTGTTCTTGTTTATTCATTTAATGGATTCCAGTACGTTTGTTTTGCTTCCAAGTATCCATTGAAATGTGTTATTTGTGCTGAGGGTTAAGTTGATTTAACAAACCTTCGAACTTTGTGTCGCAGGTAAATTATAAGTTGTATCTTTGCATCGTGTTATAGTTGATTTAATCTTGGCGTTCGTGTTTAAGTGTTATTCAATCCAATTCAAGTGTACTTGCCCTACTTAGCCTCCGGATTTAGATGACTAGTGTAAGCGTATAGCTTAGGTTATGTTTTTAGTCAAAAAGCATAAAAATCTTTGCTTCGTTGTCGAATGTGCATCTCTGCATTTATGCTCGTTGCAAAACCAAAAAGATTGCAAATTTCCCTTCCATTCAGCAACATAAATATGAAATACCCCCTGAAGACACTCTAAAGGTTGTAAATTGCAAGTACATACTTTGTAGTTTGAAGTTTGTTTTATTTTACAGGGAGCTTCCCCTACGGAATTCGAAGAGCTGTTCTACTGCACATCTATCAGTTTTGCTTTCCCATCGAAAGGTGCAAAAAAAAAAATGCTAACAATGCCAGTCGGTTGCGTTTCACTGAATGGATGGAGTATGTACTCCAATTCCGCTTAGATGTAGAGGAACTAGCAACCTATTGAGGGAAAGTGAGATTTACGGTTATAAAATTGTAAATCAAACTTCAAATTTGTTTCAAAATTTTAAACTAATAAGTTTGTTATTTTAAAAATGAAAAACAATTCAAATTTTAAATTTAGAGAGTGGAATAAAAATTAAGAAACTTACTTGCAATAAAATTTTGATCGCAAGAGTTTGCAATTGTGGTGATGTATGGCCATTGAGGTACCACCAAGTATGAGCATCCTTCCTATACTTGTCACGAAGAGTAGAAACACTTTGATTATTGGAGGCTACGAATTCACCAACTCATTTGTAACTATATCCTCTATTTCAGGATCGGGGAAGAGTTTAGTAAGTGCCTTCCTATACCCTTCGTTGACTTCTGGATCTTTGTATGGTGGAACCCTTGATGGCATAGCAAGAATCTCATCACTATAAAACATGGGAGTCAATGCAAAGGCAATAAGATGTAGTGAGGTGGTCATTTTGTTCCACCGCTCAACACAAATTGTTTGCACCTCTCTGAAGAAAGTTTCTTCAGGATCTTGCTCTTTTTCATTTATGGACCTCATCTTCTCAATCATTGAGTTGATGCCATCATACACCTCTCCCAAACATGGCTTATCCATGTCAGTAAAACAGATCATACTCATGATGGGCTTAGTGAAACTAAGAAGATATTTCATGCGGTCCCACCAATTGTCATTTGGGATCAGCCACTTTACATTTGTTGCCCTGTCACTATTGGACTGCCTCCATAGGGACCTGTTGATGGGTGTTTTACGACCACAGCAACATTAGGATAGAGACACAGAGTGTTCTTTCCTCTCTTGAATAAAGCTTCTCAGACCCTGAACTTCATGATCAAATGAGACTGCTCCAAGGTTCCTTTTATGTCAGGTCTTGATGGGTGTGGGAAAAGCTCTGTGGAATGATGTGATTTGCTGGTAATCACGAGAGGGACTTACGCATGAAACTAAGTGCTCTTTTTTAGCAAGGAAAGGGAAGCTTGGATCTCGCTGTGACTTCCGGAGGTTGAATTCGGACTCTTCTGCTTCTTGCAAGGGAAAGACTTGGATTTTCAATCTAGGGCAAGGGAAAGGTATGGATTTACTTAGCTCTACCTCTGCAACAGGGGAAAGATTTGTCAATAGGCTCTTCTATGGACTACTACTACGGATCTAAAAGAAAATGCAAAAGATAGGCAAGGGTTTAGGGATCTAATCGATGGAAATGACTACTGTCAAGGATAGAAACTTGAACCACGCTTCTGCTTCGTCATGAGGCAACAACTAGGCAGAGATGGTACTATTTTCTGAGGGGAAGCAAGGATTTTCAAACTGCTCCTGCAAGAGACATGGAACTGAGACGTGCAGCAACAATCGAAGTTAGACTTTGAGATAAGTTCAGACCAACCATACATTGTGATTTGCAAGCCACAGATCACAAATGGTGTGAACAATCAGTTTCAATCATGCATCAACAGTAACAATCTCTACCATTCTAACTAATAAAGCTAAAAGATAAAAAGGAAATGAAACAACTTCAACACTTTGGAGCTTAAGATTTGCTTTAAAGGAAACAGAAAAACCATGTCATAATCCAAAGAACTCTATAAACACCAATCCACAATGCTCATATTATTGATTTGGAAGATGTTTACACAACAATCTTACTGATCCTTTGAAGTTTTCTGCTCCAAGAATGGAGTGATACAGAAATAAGACTAACAAGCTAGGTGCTCTAAGAGCATGAGAAAATGAAAATGCAACCAAAAAAGGACCCTTTCAAATGAGGCGCCCAAGCCTTTATATAGGCAAGCAAAGTACATAAAGGGGGGAAGAAATCTGATTTCCTCGAAATCTGTGCCCAGGTCAGAAACCCTAAAGGTGGTAGGTGGGGTCGCCAGTATGAGTGAGTAGATGACTACCACCTGTCATGGGCTCCCATGCTGACTAGGACTCCTGGATAGGACAGTCCTGTTCCTCTGGAACTTCTTCCTGCTCCCTGGCCTCTACCTCCACGAACCTGGTCAGGACAACTTCCAACTCCTCCATAGGAATGTTGGGCATTTTCTCCAACTTGAATTCCATGACTGACGAGGTGGTGGCGCAAGCAGTGAGAACATTCTCCCAATCCGCCCTTAGCTCTTGGATCCTGTTCATGAAGATCAGGAATGAAGATGCATCTTCGAGATGAGATCCCTGGGTAGGATAATCAACCTTGAATTATATGTTCTGCATCTTGCCTCTTAACTCCTCGAAGCTAATGATTCCATCCTGTGCTACTTCCAGATCGCTACTTCCAGATCGAACCAGGCCTCCATGGATACAAGGATTTTGTCCTGGATTTCCTTCAACATGGCGTGGGCCTGGGTAGTGTCACGCTCAATCTTCTCAAGATTATATCTTTTCATGACCAAGGCAGAGTAGGATAATCAGCCCTGAATTATATGTTCTGCATCTTGCCTCTTAACTCCTCCAAGCTAATGATTCCATCCTGTGCTACTTCCAGATCGAACCAGGTCTCCATGGATACAAGGATTTTGTCTTGGATTTCCCTCAACATGGCGTGGGCCTGGGTAGTGTCACCCTCAATCTTCTCAAGATTATCTCTTTTCATGACCAAGGCAGAGTACCAACTGAGGAAATCGTAAAATGAATTTGCCTATATTACTTTGTCCCTCACCAAGCACTGTTTTGGAGTGTTCATCAGCACCTTGAGTCTTGGGATGGTTTCCTCCCGGACAACAGTGAATTGTTGATAGACCTCCAGAATTGCCTGAGTCCTGTCCATGAGTGCGACAACTCTTCCGTTCACTTGGACGAGATCCTCTATAAACTTATGAGCCCTATCTGAGAACTTCCCCATCCATTCCTTTGCTGCATGACCAGCTGTTCTCAATACTTTGAACTCTGCTAATGAATCCCTGGTTATGCTTGTAGGCTGGGCTGCTATCCCTTGGGTAGATTGTAGTGGACCCATGAGATGCTGGATATAACGTTGCAATTCCTCATTCTGCTGCCTCAGCTAATTCTTCTTCTCTTCCTCCCTCTTCAATCTTTCCTTAACGGCGCCAACAGAATCCTCCAGCTCCTCCATTTCTTGTCCCTTTGTAGTTGGTCCAAGGTCGACCGTCACTATGTCAAAATCTTCAGGACTAATGTCTTGTTTCGCCTCATCCACCCTTGGAACTGCTATCTCTACCTGGCGAGATCTTGATTCATCCCTAGTGATCTTGGAAAACTTCTTTGGGTTCTTCAGGTCTGCGGATTTTCCTATCCTGGCCAGGAAGTTTCCAAGTTCGGCGGAAGGATCATTCCTCTTGACTGTCTTCTTCTTCAATCTATCTTGTAGCCACTTGGGTCGTGTGGACGGATTGACTTCCTTTAGTGGTTCCTGCGGTCCCTGATCTACTTGCGGTATGGGTATTGGCACTTCGCCGAAGTTGAACTCCTCATTCAGGAATTCCATATCAGGGTGATGAAGCATGTGTTCAATCCGGACCTCCCCTGGATTTTGTGAGGAATGGTTAGGATGATTTCCTACAACCATGTTGGGAGTTCGTTCTTGGGCGAAATCCATGGACTCATTGTCTTCTTCCTTCTCGTGTTCATTCGGGATCATTTCCTCCTCCACGGGCCCTTTATCCTTAGCTGTTTGCATATTGTCATCAGAGAATAGATCAATCTCCTGGACGGAAGAAGTGTTGGCAGAATGAGGTCTACTTGCATTCTGTTCCTCCTGGATTGGCCCTCTGATAGACTCCTTCCGGGCCTTTACTCTCTTTGCTGGTGGATCTTCTGCAGTTCTGTTTCTTATTTCTTGTCTACCTGTGCCTTGTTCCTTTGCGGGTGTTCCTTCGGTCATGTCCTCTTCGGAAGACTGAGACTCCAAGTCTCCCATCAAATCATAAGTCGGGCGGGTGCCTTTCTTATGCAACCTCTCTGTCTGTTGGTTTATCCACTTCTGTGTTCTTGTCAGCACGGGTGTCATTAGTTCATCCAGGTGGGTAACCTCAGGCTCGGACCAAATAAGTGGTGGAAGAGGTTTATCCTTTTCCTGCTCGAAGGAAGGCTGGACTTGCTTTCCATTCTCCTTAACTTGATCCGGAACTGAAAAAGCCTTGGTTGCCTTGATCATGTCCACGGACAGCCGGGAGCACATCCTCCTCTGAATCTCGAAGTCGTCCTCAGCATTCGCCCAGTGATCCTCCGGGTGGACCTTGTGTCTATGTTTCCTTCCACATGCAACCTAGGTGGTATTGAATGGATCAAAGTTTGCTCGAGAGGAATGGGTCACTAGGTTGTAAAACTGTAGTTCTTCATTAGATCTTTCCGCGGCTTGGAGGGATGGACATACCTCGATTGCATCCTCCATCTGGATTGGGAAAGCTATCCTGACCTTCTTCTTCTTTTGGACTTTATCATATGCCGAGAGTTGCCTTGTCAATCCCAGTAGGACCATCTTATCCGAAGGATACCTCGGCAATCTATATGGGAATGCAAAGAATCCTTGCACTCGGATGTATGTGAACTTCGGAAATTGGATGAACCAGGAGCCATATGTCTTGATCAACTACTTGGACTCGGGTGACAACCTCTGGTGAGTGCCTCCTTGAAGGGTTCTTGTGATGTGCATGGCGAATGCATCATTATATCTTCTAAAATGAGCTATGTTCTGGAGATGAAGTTGTGGATAACAGTCATAGACTCTGACTTGTCCTTTGGAATTCCCGACGCGTCCCTTCCATGACAGTCCCTTGTATCTATTATTCCTCGCCAGCATGTAAATTATGTAGGAACTCATGTAAAATGCCTTCAAATCCTCCAGATTCCGAAACTGTTCATCAATGTTGTCGCTGAATATTTGAGCCTAGTCTATCATTTTCACTCTGGCAGTGATCTCAATATAGTAGAACATCCATGGCTCGAAGGTTGAAGACTGAGGACTTCCCATGATCTTGTTCAACATGACGACGAGGTCTCCATGCTCCTACTTGAAGTCGGATTTGAGGAGTCCCTTAGGCAGCTTGGAATGGTGAGGTCTCTTCTTCTGCATCCATGAATTATTGATGATTCCTAAACAGGTTGTGGGATTGGCTTTGAACATGTTAGATGCTTCCTCGCTCGTGTACTCGATGGGGCTGTAGATAGGAATGTTGAATGCCTCGGCAATCTTTTCCTTGGAGAAATAGGCTATCACCATATCATCGTGGCCGACAATCATCCGACGTTCAGGATCATAGTGCATAAAACACTCCACAATCAACTCGGAACAAGGAATGGCAAGCGGGAAGCATGTGGTGGGCACAATTCCACTTCAAACTAACTTTGCTGCGAGCTGGGATGGAGGGCGTCCATCTACTCCATACATCCGCTTCTTGATTTCCTCCATGCTTGACGGGTTGATGTTGGCGTCTCCAACGTTCCCCCATTTCGAGACGATCCTGGACTCCGGAAGTGTTCCCTTAAGGACGTTCCGCATTTGAGCTTGTCTTGAAGAACCGGCCTTGGTGCTTGCCATGTACATGTGGAATCAAGGAAAGAAAACAAAGTACAAGGTTCAAGGAGTAAGAGCAAAGGCGGGAAAAGGGGCTTTATTCCCAACATGAGAAGTAAGTACAATGAATTTATGCTTGTGGGACTAAAATTTCCTAAAGCTAATTGCATTGGAAGGAAGGAATAAGAGTATTCTAGGTGAAAATAGACCTATGCTTTACTTGCACAAATCTGTCCTTGAACAATAAAATTCTGATTTTATGACGATTTTTCTGATTTTTATGATGAATTTCCTGATTTTTCTAAATGTATTTCTGAGTTTTGTGCAAGAATTTCTGAATTTTCAATGAACTCCTACCAAAAATCACACCTTCAACTTCAGAAATTCTCAATCCTTATGAAGAACCTCACTTTGGAACGAAGAATTCTGCCCTTTGCCTGCAGAAATTCGTCCTTACCCTACAGAAAATTCTACTTCTATGGTGGATTCTGTCTTGAAATTGCAGAAATTCGCCTTTCCTTGATGAAATTCGCCCTTGCAATGATAAAAACTCCTCTTTTGTAGTTGAAACTTGCCTTTGGAAGAAGCTGAAATCTGCTTTGGAAGTTGAAATCTGCTCTGAAATTGAGTTTGAATTGGTTTGAAATGAGCTTGGGCGCCCTCCTTATATAGGCGTCTAAGCTCCCTTGCCACTTGGTTGACTGGGAGTGGCTGACCTAGGCTTTTATGCCTTACATTTTACTCTAGCCGCCATAACTCTGGCTGACCTAGACTTTTGTCTTTTCCTCCAAGCGGTGGCGCATTTTGGGAGGTGTCGGGGATTTCCGTGTGTTAAGGAATCTTCCATGACCTAAGGCGCATTTTTGGATGGGTCGGGGATTTCACCTTGTGGAATTCCTTATTCCAAGGCGCAAATTCCAACTTGAACTGGAATCTTACTTTGGGCGCATATTCCTCTGTGTTCAGGAATCCAAGATGTAGAGCGCATATTCCTGATGGTCCAGGAATCATTTGTTGGAATTTATTCCTTGGGTTTGGTCGCAAATTCCAGCTCCTCAGGAATTTTCCTCCTTGGTGCACACCTCAGTGTCTCAGGGAACTTTCTTGATGATGGAATTTTGATTACTCCGACAAGGCTTCTTGGATTTTGACAAAGGATTGCCTACTTGCTTTGTTCTTTCATGTTTCAGAGTCGAGAACTTAGGGGATTTTATATGGAAGGACAAGATCTCGACAAGGTTTTGCCAAGGAGCTTGCAAGGATGGAATTCAAGGACCTTAACCTGGAGCTTTACTGAGCTAAGCTTTTGCCACCTTCGGAAGACTTGAGTGAGACCCTGTCTGTGGACATCCACTCCTGTCACATTTCCCATGCAACCAAGGAACTCATCATCCAGAGCACAAATTTAGTCTGTTCCGGAATTCCAGACCCTCAAGGCGCAAATTTCCTGTTCCACTGGAATCCTTTCTCTGAGCACATATTCCATCCCAAACTGGAATCCTGACTTTAGGTCGCATTTTCTTGAGGGTTAGGGAAGGAATTTCCTGGTTGCATATTCCTGTCTGGACTGGAATCTCGACTCCAGGTCGCATATTCCTGAGGGTCAGGGAAGGAATTACCAGGTCGCATATTCCAGTTGCTTAGGGAATTTTCCTTTGGCGCATATTCCAGCTTGAACTGGAATTTCCCTCCAGAGCGCAAATTCCACCTTGGACAGGAATCTTCCTCCTAGGCGCATATTCCAGTCTGTTCAGGAATTCCAGATCTAGAACAAGGTCACAATTTTGTCAGAGGCATAGAATTTTGGAATTCATTGTTTGAAGTTTCACTAAGTCCTGAATGAATTCCTCCAGATAGATGGGCGCAATTTTCAATGTGCTCTGAAATTTCCTGGTTCTGGCGCAAATTTCATCCTGAACTGGAATCATCTCCTGGTCGCATTTTCCTGATGGTCCAGGAATCATTGGTCGCAAATTCCTGATGGTCCAGGAATCTGGTTCCTGAGAGCAAATTTCAGGGTGTTCAAGAATTCTGCCAGTCAGGAACTTCTTCCAGAGAGGTCTCCTGATGACTCTTGGATTGATTTGCTTGAAATCTTACTAAGTCTCAGAACCTTTACTTATTGAATTCCCTCTGGACTGAACTCATCCGAGTAGGACAGTTTGTTCGGAACGGGGCTTCATGTCGGGAGTAAGAGGGTGAGGGAGTTCATATTCCTTGAAAAGATGGATCCTTGCCATGGACTGGCCCAGTTTGTCTAAGGTAAGGTTTCTTAGGGTTTCAATCATATGTAGGAGGAATCCCTCATTCTCACTTCTTCAAGTATCAGTGAGCTAATGGAAACCGAGTAGAAACTTCGGAAACAGAGCAAAAACTCGAGCCGGGCCAAAAAAGAGGGGGACCCCATTTGCAATGGGGAGATGTAAAATGGTCACAACAGGACCAACTTTGGCTAGTGACCATGCTAGAAAGTGGCACCTTCACCTTCACAAGTCGTCTCGAGACGATTGTGTTGGATGCAAATCGGGTATCAGCAACCTATTAAAAAATTTAAAACAAAGAGCAAAAGCATACTTAAATAATAAATTTTAAAAAATAAATTAGAAATTTCAAATTACTAATTACTAAATCTAAATGTAAAATTAAAAAATTTAGTGTTTCAATTACCTTCAACAACTCCAATTGCGAGAATGATCTAAAAATGGCTTGAGACATGTGATGGTTTATGATGAACATTTGAATCTCTTTAGCCTCAGCATAGACTTGTTTGATCCAATCTATTTTTCTACCCAACTTTTGTAGCATGAGGTTAAGCGAGTGGACAACACATGGTGTCCAAAATATGTGTGGAAATTGTGTCTCAACCAACATACCGGCTGCTCTACAATTCTTTGCATTGTTTGTTATGACTTGGACAACATTTTCAGGACCAACGTCTTCAATGCATTGTATAAGGATGTCAGCAATAAATCGTGCATCCTTCACTTGCCCCTCACAATCCACGTCTTTCAAAAACATTGCCCCTTTAGGGCATATTGCAATCACATTGATTAGTGGTCGATTTCTTGTATCCTTCCATCCATCAGAAACAATGGACAGCCCTGTTTGTTTCCATGAATTCCTAATGGGAGCCAATGAAGTGTGTATAGATTTTACCTCTTTTGCCATTAGTGTGCTATGCACCTTCTCATAACCTGGGCCCGTGTACCCTTTTGGAGCCTCATTTACCTTTCTCAACATATCTTGCCAATACGGTGATCGAACAACATTGAAGGACAAACCGTTTGCATAGAGGCATCTTGCAACACTTTGATCTGCAAGGCCTCTAGCATCACTCTGAAATGCCCTCTCCAATGGACCCCTCGTTCTCTTTACATTAACGGGCTCTTCTTCATTCCTACTCAAAAATGGGTGGTTCTCTACTACAACATCAGGAAAGGCACTAGGAGAAGAAGGGGCCTTTGTGATCCCCTTCCTCTCCTCAAAGGATGGTTTGCGCTACGGGAAATTCTTGAATCTGTTTCCTCATGCTCTCTAATAGATTCTGCTATTTGATGAGGTGGCAAACCATTACCACCCGGTCCTGGACATGCTTTGATTCCCAAGTTTGAAATGGCACATAAATGAGCTTTACTCGGCTGTACGAGCTATTATACTTCATCTTACAGATACTGCATATCCAAACATATGTCCCACCACCTCAAATATTCTATATCATTTACATGCTTCTATAAAGGTGAACTAGGATCGGTTTTGAAGGTGGGTCGACCAATAGAATGTAATGCCCCCGTAATTATAAAGAATAACTATAAGTAATTGCAATCTTATTTTTATTATAACTATAAATGACATTATACTTCAATCTGAATAATGATTATTGTAAGAATAAACAATTGTAATAAAGGCATTTACTATTATTATATTCACACAAGTTAAATAATATTAAGATAAATCTGATATACAAATATATTCAATTAAATACTACTAACATTAAATATTATTATTAATATGATAATCAAAACCCAATGCTAAACCAGCGCTGCCTTCCCAAAAAGATAGCAATGATAATTATTATCAAACGAAGACATAAAAGACTCTCGATAGATAGCAATAACAATAATTAACAAAAGACCAAAGGATGCGATCTATCACATAGAAGAGACGTCACTTAAGGAAGAACGCATCCATCCAAGGTAATAGGGGAGTATAAAGGGAGCGCTGATGGGAAGCTAGAAGACATGGGACCATCAGCAGGAAATCTGAAAAGAAGAATCTCATAAAGAATAACTACAAATCTGAGATATATACATAGCACTCAGTCTGCAGCAAAGGGGTATTAGTGGTAACTACTATTAATTTAGTAGGATCTAGTATTTAATAAGTAATTTACTATGTTGGTTTCCATATTAAAATCTAATATAGATATCAGTGTTTATCATTAGGAAACTTTAAAATTAATATGAATATTATGTAGAATCTCACATGCTAAAATAATATGTTGATATGAATAATTATATATAATTGAATATATTGAAAATTGTATAAGTGCTATATGATAAAGGGATGTGTTACAAGAGGGGAACGGCGATGGGGCATCTTTCTAAGTACACCACCCCTTGAGGGGGAATTAATAAATCCCATTGGGGCCAAGGGGGTATAATGGATACCGCTCTTGGGCTTAGAGAGATAGCTTTCGGGGCACCCTTTGTGACTTCATCTTCCTATCATAAGCACTCAACTTCAAGAAGCTAATCATAGAGAAAGGAAAGGGGATGGTAAGAGGAAGGGGGAACGGAGCAACGGATTCCTCATTAGGTACACCACCTCATATGGATGGCATGCGCCACATGAGGCCAAGAGGTATGGTATATCCGCTCTTGGGCCTTGGGTAGAGGAACCGGGACACCCAATCAAAGCCATTCCCCTCACCTCTCTTATGATTGAGTCTCCTAGAATAGTTAGGTTGAGTTGAATTAATAATGCCACCATGAGTTTGCTAATCATGTTAACTTGATTGTGAAATGTTATTGTAAGTATTTTGCAGGAATTAAATCAAGCCAAGGTACTCTCTAAATCTTTGTATGCTCGGAAATTGACAATTTAGGGTAAAATTAGTATTGTTCCAAAAAGGGACATTACATAGAACTAGTACTGGCTTCCATTGCACCCTGTCTACAATAAATTCAAAAAACAAATATTTAACAATAAATAACAAATGTAAAATTATTTTGAATTTACAATTTTGCATACTATTTTGAATGTAAAAAGTAAAATTAAAATTTATTAAATTATGAATTAATAATTATTATAACAAATTAGTAATTTAAATTATTATAACAAATTTTGTAGCCTCCAATATTAATTATTATTAAATATTAAATTATTAATTAATAATTATTATAAGAAATTAGTAATTTACATTTAAAATTCAAATTAATAATTTACTAATAATAAATTATAAAATAATAAATTCATAATATAATAAATTATAAAACTATAAATTATAAATTTATAGTTTATAATATAAATTATATAATAACGTAATATTAAAATTTTAATACATTCTATAATTAATATTTAATAATACTAAATAGTAACTATAATAATAATATATAAATTTTAAAATAATCACAATTCACAAACTACGCCTATATAATTTTATAAATAAATTAATAATAAATAAAAATTAAAAATAAAAACTCCTAGTATACTATAATACTACTATATAAATATTAAATTAAAAAAAAAAGAGTTTAAACTTCAAATAAATAAAAAATTTGAACTTAAAAAAAATTACCTGGAAGTCGTGGAAGTCGCAGACTTGCAACTTTCAATAGCGTGGCAGTAGCTTTCAACAACGAATGAAGGAGTTAATTTCAGCGGTGGCGGCAACTTTTAAGTTTTTCGGAGTTTTCCTCTTGTTTTTTCCTTCACGCGGCAGCTTTCAATAGCGAATGTAAAAATGTATTGTTATTTTTTACCTTAAAGTTTTAGGTACAAACTGTGTAAAAAAATTGTTTTTTTTCAAATTAAAAAGTAAAAAAAAAAAACTGGTCAAAATCTTTCTTGAAATGGCTCGAGTCTTCCTAAAATCGCCATGTCAGCAGCGGAAACGGACGGAAGTGAGCCGATTTGGGTGGAAACGACCTGGGTTGTAGAATGCAAAACCCTGGTCGATTCCACAGGGATTCTAGCAGGTACTCGATTCCGGGACGTATCGATACCTGGAATCGCCAGGGAAGTCTGAAGATTCGACAACTTAGATTTTTTCCATTGCTTCTTTTGTTCTTCCACTACTAGCATTGCATCTTCGGTTGCATTCATGAGCAACCTACAAGTACAAAGTGAAAGTGCAAAATTTTAATTTTTGAACACAAAAAAAAAGCCTAAATTCAACATAAATTATTGTAAATTAATCAACGTAAATTTAGTTAGCATAAATTTTAATTAACCAACCTCCCACTTAAGTCTTTACAAGGTGCCTTGTAGCCTTTTCTTGCAACTGTTAATGCAATTACCAAATTCTCCCAATAAGGACTACTTGCCGCATTGAAAGGAAGGTTGTTGAAGTACCGAAAATCAGCACATGCCTTATCTGCTTGTTGATGCACCTTCTTGTTCCACCCTGTACCTTCCAATGATGGTTGTGCTCCACGGGTGTTTTTGGGCACAAAAAAGCTATGTGGTGTGTGTAGGCGTTGGCACTCTACTTGTAATAGATGAAGTGGATGCTGATTTGCTTCGGATGCGCGGACCACGAAGAGAGACCACTATGCCTTAACATGCCATATCTTTATCTAATTCTTCTTGCACTTGAGAATCATGAGCACTAGCTATGGATGCTGCTATGGCTGCCCTTGTCTTCTCCTTTGTAATTTTTTCTCTTCTGTCAATGCAAGGTGGGCATTCATCTCTCATTTTATCTCTTCAGTGATTTTGGGACATGGCTTGGCATCACGATGAGTAATGCCTGCAAGATGGTATTTGAGGCGGTTTATGCCTCGATTATGTAATTTTTGGCATTTTGTGCAAATAATTGTCCCAGGTGTTGGTCCTTGTACGACATATTTCCAAACAGGGTCTCTAGCTCCAGCAGGGTGAGTGTCTATAACTGGCACCGATTGGGCGGAGCTTGAGCTTGAACCTGATCCAGAAACTTCTCTATTTGCCATTGTATGATGTATCTAACCTACACATACAAAGTGAAAGCACAACATTTTAATTTTTAAATACAAAAAAAAAAACCTAAATTCAACATAAATCACTAAAACTCAACATAAAATTAGTTTAAATCAATATAAATTTAATATAATCTAAAGATTCTAAACATTTTATTCCAAAAAAAATGTTAAAATGAAAAAAATAACTTGTGTATGCAAAAGATAGTGAATTCATTAAAAAAATCAGATAAAATGATCATAAAATGGTGATGAATCCAATTTTTTGGAATTAAAGTGCAAAAATGTCACTTAGTTTTAGCAGATGATGAATTGCTTTTAACCTAGATGCTGGATTTTGTAGCGAAAATGAAGTAAAATACTTAAAAAAAAGTAAAAAACAAAAAAACAATTTACTGACCTGTGCTTCAAATTTTGCCTTCCAAAGTCACCAAAAAACCTTTCAAATCTTCTCACTCCGATGAAAGAGCATTGTGTGCAAAGTGGGAGGGGTGTTGGGGGTTTTGGAGAGCAGAAAACGTTATAAAATGATGTTAAAATGTGTTGAAATCACCTTATAAAAACCAGCATATGAACTTTTCCTGCTGCTGCAAGTCTCTGGCTCGGACTCACCGAGTTTTTGGCGAGTCCAAGTGGCGAGTTTTCCTTGATTTTACTTGCCAAGCATAAAACTCGGCGAGTACTCGCAAACTCGGTGAGTACTCACCGAGTCTACCATCTATGATTGTCCCTATGCTGGGTCCTACAGTGGAGTAAGAGTTTATAGATGTTTGGGAGGTTTATCTGAGACCGTAATGTTGCACCTTTGGGCCATATAGTCTTGATTTTTTAGTATTTCTGTAGTTTTTGAGTGGTCAGTTCAGAATTTGGATTGGGTTTCAGTCTTGTGTGGGCAGTCTACATCAACATATATTGAGTTTTCAATTTATTTCAGTATTCAGTTCATGTGAGTAGTTAGTTACTTGTTTTTTAAGTATTTTGGGGACTAATCTCTGTGTAGCAGTGTGGTTTCTTGATTTGAATATCATATCAGTGTGTTGCAGTTAGTTTCCTTATCAATATAAACTTTAGTAGTGCATATTGCATTTCTATTGTAAATCTAAATGGTAGTACCACCAAATATGCTGCATTTCACGATCATAATATTGTAAAATTGGATGGTTTATTGTCAGTTATGTGCATTTCAACATTGAAGGTCCTAGTCGGTTCACCGCTAGATGTTCTTGCATCTTCATAGCCCGTTTTGGCATTGATCAAGTTTGCATAACAATCAACTATTTTGGCTTGATCAGACTTGTTGTAATCTGCCAGTGGCTTTTGCATTTCAAAGCATACTTGTCCGCCGAAAAGGTGTAGATTTGGGTCAGCTCCGCCACCTGTATGCTTCTGGTACACTTTCCGCTTTTACATTTCAGCAGTGCATTCATACAACTGGATAGTTGTTCAAAACACTGTATGCTCTCACCTTACCCACACTGGGTTCTGGGTGATCGGAATGTGGAAGGACTTGCATTGGCATCCTTATATTGTAAAATTTCCGAAAAAAAATTAGTGTGGGTCTTTACACCATAACTTTATGGACAACCTATAAAAATTTAGTAAGTTATGAATTGACACCATGTTATGAAGCCCTATAATATAGGCAAAGTGTTACCATGGTAAATGCTCACCCTTTAATTTTTCATATTGACGGTCACAATCTCTCCATGAGAAAGAGATTCAATTCACAATGAAGGGAAAAAGGAGATAATACAGAAAAAAAGTGAGTATATTAATGTCCATAAATGACTAAATAATTGAATGAGATGCTAAAAGTACAGCCAGCTTAGAATAGACAAAATCAGCACTCAACACTTCTCAAATAAAGTACAAAAAAATTGCAGGAAGGAGAAGAAGAGATATAATGAAGAAATGGAGTATAATAATGTGCATAAATAACCAAATAAGTGAATGAGATAGTAAGCCATAAAAGTACGAATTACCTAGAATAGACGAAATGAGCATTCAACACACCTCCAATGAAGTACAAAGAAATTAGGACTTTGTTAATGACCAGTCTTAGGAGAAGCTTAGGACTATGGTACGTTAAGAGGCTTTCTTAGCAGTATTCTTAGTATTTACTAGATTCTAGATCCCCATACAAGTGTCTTTTCTAATGATATAAAATCTCTTTTAGGTCTCTAGAAAGCCATTGGTTACTTATGAACTTGATGAAAAACATGTTAAATTATCCTAATCATTATACGATATAAAACCTTAACGCTGCAAAAATAATGTACTAGAACATTCATTAAACTATAACACATGATAATAGTTAATGACTTTTTGGATACAATACTGAATTGCATGATGTTCGTACTAACTGTTAACCGCTGTCTTCTGCACAACTAGATATTTATCAACTCAATCTGATTGTTTGTTTTCTTTCATGTTATAGGACATTTTTCAATTTGTGGTAAGTTTTATATGCCGTAAGGTGTTTCTTACCAACTTAGTGGTGCATTGGGTATCTTATTGCTATGGACTATGCCATTTATCTCTAAGCAAGCATGCATAGGATTCAATGAATATGTTAAGTTTCAGAGATATATCTCTTGGAAAGAGAAGCAAGAGCATTTACACCGTGCACTTGGAGCTAGGAAGGAGGTCATATGATTAGTATAGAAGATAACCTAAGTTGCCGGTCCTGGTACGGGTTCAGATATGGGTACGGGGTTCGGGTACGCGGATACGGCAATTTTTTTTTGCCAGGGTACGGTACGGCAATATATATATATATATATATATATATATATATTTATTTTTATTTTTATTTTTTATTTTTAATTTATATTTAAAACAGTAAACTCTAAGACTAAAACTTAAAGTTAAAAACAGTATTACTCATAATTCAAATTGCCAATAAAGTTATAAACAACATAATAAAATATCATTATCAACATACCTCATATGTCATAACTTGCATTAAGGTAAATCAAAATACTCATGAATTGAAATTCATATGAGTCTATGACATTATTTAGTGATTTCTCAAAGAGTCAAATGTCACTAGAAAATGAAAATTCAAAATTACAATCAATATCCATTGTTCAATAACTTAAAGTCTTAATAACTTAATAAGCACCATATGGGTCTTCATCCAAAGCATTATCATCATCATTTGAAGCACAATCAATTGGAACACCACTCCTAGTAGGCAGGTCTATGTCATGTGTAGCCTCATTGTCATCATGGACCTCATCAATAGAGACTACTGCAAGTTGTGCAGCAGTAGCATCTAAATCAGCACACTCAGGTATTAGATCCCAATTTTTTGTTGCTCCCGCACTGTAATCAGGTTTCTTATGTGACAAGAGATGCAAGTTAGAGTGCACATAGACCAAATCCTCGGCCTTTTTTGCACCCAATCGGTTCCGTTTAACTGAGTGGATAAAGGAGTATGTACTCCAATTCCGCTCAGCTGAAGATGAACTTGCAACCTGTTAAATTTGCATACCATACAAGTTAAATTTGCATACCATAAAATTTAAAAATTAGAAAGAAAAATGAGGAAGTTAATTTAAAAAAAAAAAGATACATACTTGAGATAGAATTTTTATTGCAAGAGGTTGAAGGTGAAAATAGTCTTGGCCATGTAGGTACCACCATTCTTGAGCATCTTTCTTGTACTTGTCTCGAAGAGCAAAAACATCTTGATTCTTTGAAGATATGAACTCACCAAATTCACCTGAGACAATTTTCTCTAAATCTCCATCTGGACATAGTCTTTTGAATGCAGTTTTGTACCCACTAACAACCTCTTTATCTCTATATGGTGCCACCCTCCTTGGTAGGGTAAGTATCTCTCTGCTGTAATACTTTGGAGACAAAGCAAATGCTACGAGATGCAAGGGTGTGGTCATCTTGTTCCAACGGTCAACAATGATCCTTTGTACTCTTTTAAAAAATGCTTCTGTGGGGTCTTGCTCTTTGGCTTCTATTATGGTCCTTATTTTTTCAACCATGGAGTCGACACCATCATAAATCTCACCCAAGCATGGTCGATCCGTATCTGCATACCTAATCATACTCATGATGGGTTCGATGAAATCCAAAACATATTGCACACGAACCCACCACTCATCATCAAGGATCAATGCTTTGATTCTTTGGGCTTTGTCTGTCTGTGATTGCCTTCATACACTCCAAAGAGTGTCGATGACCATGGCACCCAATGCTGATTTCACCTTCACAAGTTGTCGCAAGACAATTGTGTGTGATGCGAAATGAGTTTCGGCAACCTAACATCATATAAATTTATAAAAAAATAAAATAATAAAAAGTAGCAAGTAGCAACTTAGCAAAAATTTAAAAATATTAAATATGCTAAAAGTAAAAAATAAAAATAAAATTACCTTCAACAACTCCAATTTGGAGAAGGTCCTAAAGATGGCTTGTGACATGTGATGATTTGTCACAAACATTTGAATCTCCTCGGCCTCTGTGTAGATTTCCTTGACCCACTCAATTTGTGTGCCAATCTTTTGCATCATCAAGTTGAGAGAGTGAACGACACATGGTGTCCAAAAAATATGCCCATATCTACCCTCCACTATTGAACCAGCTGCCCTACAATTTTTAGCATTATCTGTTACAACTTGGACAACGTTTTCAGGGCCCACCATGTCAATGGCTTGTATGAGGATATCAGCAATGAAGCTTGCATCCTTCACTTGCCCCTCACAATCAACCGCTTTCAAAAACATAGCCCCTTTAGGCGACACTGCAATGACATTAATTAGTGGCCTATTTTTGCAATCCTTCCATCCATCAGAAATGGACACTCCTGTTTCAATCCATGTATCCTTGATTTCCCTCAATGACAACTCTACGGAAGCTTTTTCCTTGGCCAATAAGGTGGTGCGCACCTTTTCATATCCAGGACTAACATAATCACTAGGTGCCTTGGCAATTGCGGACACCATATCCCACCAATATGGTGATCTAACAAGGTTGAAAGGAAGCCCATTGGCATAAATGCAACGAGCAATGCTGTCATCTGCAATTTCCCCTGACTCATTCTTGAAGGCTTTTTCCAATGGGCCTCTTTTACGGGATTCAGATTGAGTAGTGTCTTCTCCAGAAGATGGTGGTGGCATGAAAGGATGTGGGCCAGCCGGTTTTGTGAAGCAAACAAGAGATTTTTGTGGTCCCTTATTGGAAAGAGGATGTACTCTTTCCTTTCCTCTATTACTTAGCATGTCGGCATCCTCTTGTTCCTTGATATAATCCATTATTTGTTGATTTGACAACCCTTTTTTATTTAGCCCTGGGCAAGCTCTTATACCTGTGCCGGGAATAGCACATAAGTGAGCTTTCATTCGACTATATGAGCTCTTATATTCTTTCAAACATTGGTTACAACGCCAAAGATAACCCCCACCACCAGGTAATTGTTCTATCATGGTTGTATGTCGCCAAAGAGGTGATGATGCATCAATTTTAAATGGCTTCTTTAGAGAACCAACTGAAGCAGAACTATGAGCCATTCTGTATAAAATTATACAACAAAACAAAAGAAACATTATAAATTTAGAACCCTACAACTTAAAAAAAAACTGAAAAAAATGGGCATTATAACCCCTTTATTATGCATATAAGGTTTACAAACAAAATCTAAAACTTAAAAAAAAACCAAAAAAAAAATTGAAAAAAATTTGAAAAACTTAAAAAATCTTGAAAAAATTCATGAAAACTTGGAAAAAATTACAAAAATCACTCACCTTTGTAGCTAAATCTTCCTTGTGCAGCTTTTCCTTCTCTTTTGGTGTAGTTCTTTCACTCTCCTCGCCTTCACCTTCGAAGAAAGAGGCAGCAACCTTCAAGAACCAACAATGGCAGCTTGGAGACAAAAAATGAACTTTCTCCCTCTTTGTTTGCATGATTGAATGAAAAGAACTCATGTTTTCATGTTTTACTAGTTTCAAATGTGCTTTTTAGGGTTAGCTAGGCATTCTAATTGTGTTTAATGTTATTTAAATGTTTTAAAAATTTAAAAAAGCGCTTTTTAGCGCTGCCTGGCCGCGGGTTCCTCCGGGTTCGCCCGGGTTCTGTGAGGGTTTGCCCAGGGTCCTGCCAGGGGCCCCCGGGTTGCCTGTGGGTTCTTCAAGAACCCACAGGCAACCCAGGGGCCCCTGGCAGGACCCTAGGCGAACCCCCGCAGAACCCGATTGAGTATCCGTACCTAGACGTCTGGTCCGGGTACGGCGCCTATATCAGAAGAACCCTGCAACTTAGAAGATAACATACCTTCCGTTCATTTTTAGCTTTCAAACACTCACATGTTCTCGACCTCCTAAAGTTGTTTACTTTGACAAATTTCCAGCAAAAGAGATTTAATACTGTGTCAAGAAATCATGGAGGAAATTTGTGTCTACATTAAGTTGCAGTCATTATCATCTAAAAGTTGATATTATAATAATCAAAAGTTAATACATAACAGAAGCCCATAGCAGGACAAATGAACTGAAGTCCAACTATTTTCATCAAGTTTATGACGATATGGAAGATCTATTGAAAACTATGTACATTGTATTATTAGATTATATCATGTAAGTATTAACTGCAGCATGATGATTGATTGAATTCACTAAAGCTGTTGCATTATTTATTTCCATTGAATATTATTTGTGCTAGGTCTTGTAGATCTAAGTATTTTGAAGCTAGAAACTTATTTTAGCTCATTTAGATAGCTTATTATTACTCTATCTATATTTGGATTCAAAAGCCATTTTCATTGCAAGTATTTGATATGTTCATTTTCTTCCATACAAATATCTTTATGAACATTCTGTATAAGTTAATGATTTTTTTTCTTTTCACCATATATTAGGTATCCGGGCTTTATTTTAGAGGGCAAAGAATTTGGCATGCCATGATTGCTGATCTCTTAGCAAAGGGAATGGACAAAGTGGAACAGGTTACATCTCTCTCTCTCTCTCTCTCTCTCTCTCTCTCTCTCTCTCTCTCTCTCTTTCTCTCTCTCACACACACGCACACGCACACGCACACGCACATGCAGAGTAAGATCCCTAATCAGATCTGCCATAAAATTCTGATTTTTCTTCTCAAACCCTAAATCTGAATTCTGATTTTTATTTCTGAATTACAACTAATTGTGGACAGAGAACATATATGTGCCAAAATGCTCAAATAAACATGCCAATCATGTAATCTTATGAAGATATCAACTATGAACTCAACCACATGATAGGACCAATCAAGTGCAAACAAAATGACAAATAATTCTGATTTCTGAATATATAAGTCTGCTGCTACAAATCTGAAATATTTTGATTTGAAATTACATCAAATTTATAGGCTCAAACATGCCCAAACATAGCCCAGATTTTTGCTCTTATAAATCAGACCTAATCATAGGTTTATACATACCAAAATTGGTCAATAATGATGTAAATCAGAAAACCCTAGATGGGCGAATCCTCCAAATAGGCGATGCTCTCCACAAAGATGACCAAAGGCATGCACAAGAGGGCAGCGGCGGCTAGGGTTGATCAACAAATGCTTCCAAACATGAAATCGCCCTTCCTTGAGTGGCACTCTCTCCTAGGGTAAAACCCTAACAAATATCTCGCTGAAATATGATCACAAAACCCTCCAAAGGTTGGCGCTCACAAGTTGATCTAAAAATCTGAATATATGCTCACTTCTCCAAATTGTATTTGGCACAAATCTCACAATTTGGGTTTCTGCAGAAACAAATGTCTTTGATGCTCATTTCCTTCCAAATCTCCAATGAAGCACAAATATGAACTCCGTATGAGTCCACCTCCAACATGGAATTGGGTTTTCGTCCAATTCACCAATATTCCTAAGGGTTTTCGTCCTTGGAATGAGCTGAACCAAAGTTGCAGCCAAAGAGAAAAATCTGAATGAAAAGATATAAATGTGAATTATTGAAATGACTTGTTTCTTCCTTCTTTTATATCCATCCATTAAGACCTCATCATGGCTGACCTCTCTCTAGCAATATATATTTTATTTTATTTTCTATTCTCTTCCCTCTTGGCCAATCTCCCTTGGCAATTTATTTTATTTTATTTTCTTTCTTCCTTTTCTTTATTTACCAAGGGCGCTCATAAATACTAAAGTCATTTCACTTTACAACTAGGTCCAGTTTTATTAATTAAATATAAATAATCCGTATTGACTCAAGATTATTTAGTATTTAATTAATGATATTATTCCCTTACAAATCTCGACTTTAGCCTACGGGAATAAAATAGGCTAGTCGACTCCAATGGGTGATCACTCGGAAAAAGGGGACATTGCAGTCCTACCTTCTGGAATTGCTTGCCCTCAAGCAATTGCAAATCTGAATGTTGCAAAATTTGTTAACCTTCCCATGTAGCATCCTCAATTGGCAAGTCTCCATCTAATCAAATACTGTAATGTCCCCTTTCTCTATTTAGAGTTAGTCTATTATCGAGTACTCGTAGACTAACTAGCTTGGTTAGGGAACCATGGTTGACAATGACTTGGGTGAGTTGATCAATTGAGTGGATGTTGGTTTGGGTTCAGTTTGGTCTCCAGTTGGCACTTTCTAGAGGTGGTTTGTTGCTTTGGGCCGGACTTGCTATTTTTAGCAAAGTAGGGTTTGTGCCGTTTCGAGATTTTTAGTGTTGGAGTTGATGCGTCTTGGCGAGACCTTTCCAACGGTCTCTAGATCACTGGATTCCGTGCACGTTTGGGCCTGCATTTTAAAGTCCGAAAATTAATAATATTATTTAATAAGGGACTTTGGAATTATTAAAGTTAAGTGACATAAATGAAGAAATATTAAAAGGGTCACTTAAGCTTGGTTTGTGCGCCCACCTTGGAGACTCATAAAGTAAATTAAAATAAAATGTTTACCTCCCAAAAGGCATCGACCTCCTTTGTGGAAATATAAAAGAGAAAAGTGTCTCATTTGAGAGCTCATGCGTTGATATTGTGATATTGCTTGTTTTTGCTCTGCAAGAGTTTGGAGGGTTTTGAAGAGATTCGAACCCAGGGCGCTGTTGGAAACGAAAACTTCCTACAGTGATAGCACTCCGCAGGTGTGCAATACCATCCAAGGGTGCTAGTGAGGAAAATACAACCAATGTTTGCATTTGAACTTCAATGGGATTCATTGTGGCGAGGGTTTAAGAACACATTGATCATATCATCTCTAGATTCATGGTGAGCAGCTGACAACAATGGTAGAAATGCAGATTTGATTCAGTTGTTACCATTTGTGTGGAGTTTGGGACTGTTGCTTGCTGGCCGTACCTCTACTAGGGAAGGCCGTACCACTGCTGAGGGTTCCTTGTGGTTGTTTGGTGCTTACTTCTCCTTCCTTGTGGTCGCCATCAGCTCTCAGCCATATTCAGATCAGAATAGAGACATTTTGAGGAGATTACTCTTGTGCCGGGGCTGATATATACCTCCTTTGGCCGTACAACAGCTGGGGGTGACATGGGTCTGCTGGGAGTCATTCCAAATTGTATTGGCAGCGACTATACCTCTCATTCTTGGTGTCTAGGGTCTCTAATACTGTAGCTTTCATTGTATGCCAACGTTCTATCATTTGTAAGTGCCTCGGAGGAGTTCTATGCTACCCATATTGCTGGTCCAGCTACAACAGAAGTACAAAGTTGGATATTTTGACATGGGTATTTGATGGTAATTCATTTTATGTGATTTTATGATCTGGGTCTCTCATATTTTTTTCATATCTATTGTACCTTTTCTGGGTTTCACTTATATGCTCCATTTCCTATTGTTTCTGGCAAACAAAACACATGCAAACAAAAAACCCCTTCTGCAACTTCCGTCTAGTTCTGAAAGATTACAAAAATGAATAAAATAACACTATTAAGTTAAAGCAAAGAACCAACAGGTGCGGCACATTACAGTGGTATCAGAGCGCATAGTATCTTGCCATCTTGTGTGGTTATTTGGAACATGTAGAACAGGTGTTAAGTAATGCAGTCGGGAACTCACCAAAATTATCTGAGACAGAATAGGTCACAGCCAAATCTTGAGGTTCCGCAGCATATAGACCCTTTTTTAGGTCTTGATACAATTATCATTCCCGCAAAAGTAATGGGGGACAGAGACCGTGAAGAACCTAGCACCTGAGACATTTTGAATGCGTTGGCTAGGGGACAAAGGGACTTAGAGTAGAACTTCAATTAGATGATACAGATGTTGGCTAATCATCTCATGCGGAACCTTGGAAACAACAATAATAATAATAACAACAACAATGACAGAAATAGAAACAACCAGGGTAATAGGGACAATGGTGACTAGAATAACAATGGTGGTGACAGGAATAATGGTGATAGGCACAGATACAGGGATAATGAGGCAGAAGCATCAGTTAATAACAGAGGGGCTACACAATATACAGCTGGTGATAGATCTGGTATACCTGCCTTTGCACCCAGGAACAATGTACCTGAACCGGAGCCTACACAACTAGAATTCCAGGATGTGATTCTGAGGGATTGGCGGGCTGCCAGTGAGGAGTTCCGAGCTGAGATGACTTTCAAACCAATTTTCTAAACCATTTTCTAAACTCTTTTGACTTGAATGGTAATTGCTTCTTTACACAAATCGTTTCCCCCTTGTAATCACTGCTAAAGGATAAATCATCTTGTTTTGTCTTATTTACACGTCATCACATCTTGGTCTTATTCATGAAATCGTTGGATTGTTACCTTTAAATGTAATGTAAGTGTTTTTGAATCCTCTTCTTTGAGTCGTATGTCATCTAATGTGAGTAGCTCCACTTTGAATATTAGTTTATTTTTATATTAGTTTTATATATATTTATAATATTATATTATGATGATCATAATTATAATAATATTTAATTTAATATTCTATTTATATTATTAATATTTATATTTATTTTTATTAATATAATAATATATCTTGTTAATTAAAATTAATATATTATATTAAAAGTATTTATATAATAATATTATTTAATATTATTTATTAAATATTATATATTAATAATATATGTTTATTTAATACATACTCAATTATTTCTAGAAGCACTCTCTATCATTCAATCTGTGTAATATCCCGGACGGATATTGTTCTGAAAGTATGAATGCTCTGATACCACTGTAACATCCCGTTCTAGGATATTCTCTAAATTTCTGAATGCTCTGATACCACTGTAATATCCCATTCTAGGATATTCTCTAAACTTCTGATTTATAAAGAGTTCTGATATCTTTTCATTTCATATGGATATGTCAAACCAGTGACTGAAATATGGATGAGATAGAATATGCTATTCAAATTAAAGATTTGAATAGATAGATAATGACAACCTTATGATATGTATTTGCAGTTGATTTCAGAACTTCAATTACATTAAATACATAAGCCAAAATGGCTTATCAAACTCCCATACTATTGCTGATGATAAAACAAAGACATATGAATAATGAACAATGATCTTCAATTTATGCAAGTCCTCTGCTGTATCAGATTTCACTGGTTAGTCAAATGAAAACATACCAATTGAATAATATCAAACACTGCTATAGCTGAATGACCTGCAACTCCGCTACACTCTGATCACCAGTCCATACATGAAGCACAATATATTATCTGCACCCCCTGTAAGTGATGATTCAAAGAATTTCTGAATAATATTATCTGATACCTTACTACCAGAAGAATATGATCGCTGGTTATGACCTTGGTATGATGATCACAATACAGTTTGACACCCTTCATCAATGCAATCAAATAAGCTAGACTCTTTCAATATTGCTGTTCAAAACATATAACCAGGGAATATGTTTTAACCCCACGAGCTGTCAAATACTGAATGACGATTCCTCTTTTAACTCTGATTTCATTCGTTGAGGATGATGTTTCAAGTGTTCAAACAAACATCCGTTCCAACCTTGTGTATTGGTGGCTATCTTTAATCATTCCCGGCTTCATTCAGAATGGCACCTTATGCCATTACATTATCTCCTTGGATCCATGATGCATTTTACTTGATATCTGTATTTGCTACGTCCACCTAGAGTATGTAATAGATGACTTCTGGGGCCCACGTATCAATCACACATCTCAGATCAATATCCCAAATCCCCCGATACCAAGTCTCAAACAAGACCCAAAGAAGTCTGCGCTGCTGTTGAAGGAGCTGCGATTCATATAAATGAGAATATGACATGCCTTATAAAATTCCTTTTTACTATCTTAGTGGTTGGAGGGGCCCACAATTCACTATCAACACATATAATTACAATATCAGAAGCCAACTGCGATTAGGGAAATCCTTTCATGTTGGACCCACAATCCACTTATAAAGTCTGCAGAAAACTGTCAGGTATTGTCTCTTAATAAGTGACAGAAATATATATATCATTTAAACTCTGAGTAATATATTCAATCAAGTTCCACACCAAATTCAAATACCAGATATATATATATCGATCAACATCTTGCAAATTTATATTTATTTATAAATCAATAAATTTGCAAAAACTCTCAACATGAACTTTATTCTCAAATCTGCATACAATGTCTTCAATGAGGTACAATGATCAGCAATCAGCAATAAACCCACTGAAAACCTAGAACAACACTTTGGAGCACAATTGTGAAGTCTGAAGCAACTTCACCTCAATGACGGTAAGGGAGCATCACCAAACCGACTTCTACAAATGCAAGGGAACATCATCTTGACATGAGCTGAATAGAATTTGACAAAACACAAAACCAAAACATACAGATATCCAGACATATCCATCAAATGACTCTCAGGCTTCCTTTTAAAGCCCTTACATCAATTAGACCCAGCTTAATTTTATTAAATGCAAGTTTATGTGTACACAGTCACACTTAACAATATTAAATGCCTGCACTTGCACTTTTTAAATGTGTGTACAATAACACTTTAATTTATAAAGTGTTTTAATACCGACTTAAGTAACTTAAAATAAAATATTAATTTTATAAAGCAAAATAAAAATACTTTATAAATTTAATTTACAATTAAAGCATTTTTAAGTTACTTAAAAAATGGGGACATGACAATCTGGTTATGGAGGGAACGTGACAAAACCCACATTTCAATAAAGCAATGTCCACTATTTTATCATGATGTTTAAATCTTTAATTTAAACAATGCCTTAACATTGGGATATCACATCCGACAGATCGAACTTCCTTTGTTATGTCGTTCCTTAGAAAGAAGGAGAACCAGACCTCCGCCTTCGCAACACTTAGTCAATTTTATGAAATCGGTGGAGATCGGGCCTCGGGCCCTTCGCCTTACGCATTCCCAGAGAAGGAAGAAGAGAGAAAGTCTGAGCCCCACAAGTTTGAGGACTTAGCCACTTTTACAAAGGTTCGGCGGAGCTCAAGGTTCGGGCCTTCGCTCTTCCTCCTTCCAAAGAAAGGAAGAAGGAAGAAGAAAAGTCCGAAGTTCGACTCCCCGAAAGACGTAGAAATATTTTGAAGGAAAAGAAGCGAGACTCGGGTCTCGAACCTTCCACCTTGAGGTATTCTGGATGACCTCACGACCACTTGGCAGCTTTCCGCGGTTTCGCGAGCCTGTTGTGGGCCCACCAAAAAGGCTCTACAGAATGGTGGAATGCCTTAGAAAGAGTAACACCCGTCGGAGGTCTGGCTTCAGGCCTTCCGCCTTCCGCCTTCCAAAAGGAGGAAGAAGAAACCTCTGAAGTCTGACATCTGACCTACTTAGCGAATTTAACTTGTCGGACTTCGGCAAGCGGACTTCTGGCCTTCCACCTTCCAAAGATAGGAAGAATGCGGAAGAGAGAAACCCCGAAGTTCGGCGCTCGAAACACTTAGCCAAATTTTTCAAAGAACAAGATGGAGTTTGGAGCTGATTAGGATGGCATGACGGAGGGAAGAACTCTGAACTCCGAAACTCTGAAAATGCAAAAAACACAAGGAAAACTTAGGATTTTTGGGACTTAGCCATTTTGGGTAGTTTTCTCTTGCATTTCAAAGGGTGGGAATACTAGGATTTCATGGATCCTTAGGCTATTTGGCCAGAAGCAAAATAGGATAATAGTTCCATTGATAAATTTGTGAGATTTGTGAACAAATACAAATTTATGACATTTTCGTTGAATATTTTGTGAAGATTTATTCATAAATTTGGTGGAGTATATTGGAGGGTTAAAACCCTATACATTTCTAGTGACATATTTTATTGAAGAGAGAAATTGAAGGAGTTAAGACTCCTAAAACCCAGCCGCAGCCTAGACTAAGCAGCCATAGCTTTCCCTAAGGAGCCGCAGCCTTTACTAGGGCATCTATCTTATAAAAAAAAGGAATTGCTTCATTCACTAGGGATGGCATGAAGGATAGAGGATGTGTGGGGGTCTTGTGGAGACGTCTATGTAATGTCCCCATTTTTGGAATGGTCGCCATGGGAGAGCAGATGGGCTAATTTCCACACTTCGGGATTTTTGGAAGGCATTTTTAGTGTTGGAGATGACTTGTCATATTTTTCTTTCTGATGTCTTTGATGCAGTTATCTTGGATGGAATGATTTGTCTACCTTGGAGTGAACCACTTGGGAGAGTCACACATATGGAGATTTATTATCGGGAGTGTGGAGACTTGTCATAATCTTGCCAAGAGATAATATTGTTCATGTGGATGCCACTATGATTTATGGATGAGTGATATAATGCCTTCATTCATGGGTAAGTTCGAGGTCTCATTGTACACATCACCTTATGGAGATCATTATTATCCTTTGTTGATTGGGCGACTTGTGATGGGAGATTGAATATTATCTAACACTTCACCTTGGCGCTTGGAGAAGAATAAAGGAAATAATAAAATCATATCTTTAATTTGATTTTTATTGAGCGCCTAGATACTCTAATGCTGGTCAGCCCTCTTGGAGGGAAAAGGTGCATTCAAAAATTAATATCACTCATCCTAGGTCGGCCATATTGGAGGGAGGCAAGTTGTGTATAAATACAAGGTCGATGGAGGTATTGCAAATCATCATTCACTCATTCATTCATACACACTTGAGAGTTTATCTCTTGGAGAGGATCTTGGGACGAAAACCTCAAGCTTCCTAGGAGTCGATGAAAACCTAGCTTCTTCTTTGGAGGATTACGTGACGGGAGTTCACTTGCATTTCATGGATTTTGGAGCAGAATTATATATCTAATTTGAAGATCATTTTCAGGCACTTCTTTGGTGTGATATTGCTTATCTTTTGTGGAGAAGTTAGCCCAAGCTTTGGAGTGCCTTCATTTGAGGAGACCGCCATGTTTTGAGATTGTTTTATGAAGGGTTTAATGCTGATCTAGGGTTTGAGCAGAGCAGATTTACTACAGCAGCAGAGCAGACCATTTCCCTTCATGTTAGGAGGTTAGATTGCATTGTTTTAAACATTCAGTTTAGGGCAGAACTTGCTGGGTTTGTTCCTCATGCATACCCATATCTATCATTGTATTTGAAGACCTTTTGTAATCAGTTTATTGCAGCAGACTTCTTTATTTGTTTCAGTCATGTATGTTGGTTAAATGAAGATGATTTGTTGATCATATGATGATGAAATACAAGCACAATATTGTTGATCATGTTTATGGTGAAATACTAATGTTTTAAGATGTTTATGGGCTGCCCTAGTTATTATTTCAAGTCTGATTTTTATTTCAGAAGTTAGGGTTTGAGCAGAAAACTAAAGTGCAGAAATTAGGGCAGAATTCAAATTAGGGCAAATTAGACAATTCTAAGCAAGGTTCTTTTGGAAAGCCTGTAAATCCAAAATAGGCGAAAATATCCCCATTTGGGATATTACAGTCTAGCATAAGTTGAAGATTAGAATGGTTGCCACCCTAGCTGGAGGTGTTCAAGTAAGGAAAGGAAAGCGTGGGTTATATTTAGAGGAGGCACCCTGTGTTATCATTGGCAAATCTGTCCATATTTCTGCTGGCCGCCCTTGTATGAAGACTACATTTGCTGTTCCAGAAATTCCTGTGAAGCTACCATAATAACAGCAACAGTCCATCATTTTACACATGAAATGGTCATTTTGTAAGGTCAAAAATTTAGTACAGGCTTATCCTGTAGTTCTGAGTTTATTTTTATAAGTTGTATTGCTTCATATGCTTCATTTTAATAAATATCAGAAGGCTGCAAATTGTTTGACATAATGCTCAATTATTATCTTGAATATTGAGTTGCAAATATGATTGTTTCCTAATCTAAAACCAATTAGCAAGATGTTACAGACATACAAAGTCAGAAATTTTAGTGGATGGGCATATTACAAAGTGTTTGACGAAATGTCTGCACAATAAAAGTCAGAAAATCCTTGGTTTTGTGCAAAAATCTTCGTAGGGGATCTTACAACATATCACCCTTCTACAATGGGTCGCAGCCATCGTCTAGCAAGTTTGAGTTCATTTGTAGTTGTAGAAGATATACAAGAGCCACATTCAATTAATGCCGATCACTTGGAGCTTGAATCAGTAGATTCACTTAGAACATTAGAGATAGTGGCCACTAGGAGGCATCATTATCATCGCAGAGTCATCGGAGGTTGCTGGGTTGCTGTAGCTACAGTTGCTTGACCACCATTTCCAATATCCATATTTGCGACTACAAATCTCCATTGCATTTCCGGGGTATAGCTGCACATCAATTGGGATGTCGACTATTACCATTTTAGCGGGAGTTTCCTCATCCTCCTAACATTCTAGATGACAGGGTTGCTTCAACCCTGCATTTGATACCTGAGGCAAAACCTCAGATTTAAGCTATCTGATTGTACATTGGATAGACTTGAAGGATAATTGCTTAACATCACATCATAATACCTCTAGGAAGCCACTCAATGCACCAGTAATAACGTTGGAGATGGAGGATGTGCAAGGGACTGTCAACGAAATATAGGTCAGATTCATCTAAGTGGAGTCTTTTTGGCTTAATCCACCTACTCAATCATCCGTGGTATTGTGAGATTCTTGTAACTGATAGCATATTAGTTCAGTCTATATTTGTATGAAATTGAATTATATTGAGGGAAAATCCTCTACTGTTGTTATCTATAAGCAATCAGAAATACTATATTACTGCATACCTTGTGCAGTAAATTCAGTCTGACTATTAATCACTGTAGCTGTGATTTGGTATTTTTTGTTGTTTACTTCCTTGCATATACATAAAACTCATGTTTGTAGATCCATGAAGGGGTAGATCTCAGTATTTTTTGTGGATATTTGTTCAATGCATATATATATATAGTCATAATTGGGGTTGGGGATATCACAACCGCTCAAGTACTACCCATCTAGAAAGAGGACTGCAGTGCATCCCATAATACACCGTGGGTCCATCCTCGTTCCCAGTTCACTGCCAGCTGTGATGGATAGCAAGCATCCCATACTACTTACCTCCATCACTGATTAAGAGAGGGGTAGGCATACACACAAGACACCATAGACTGTAAATAAGATTTCCACAAAATTTATTGAACCTTTCGAGTCGGTGGATCTAGACATCTATTGCCTCCATGCCAATGGCGAAAGTTGGTCTATCTTGGTATGGGGTAGCTCCTAGCATTTGCCACCTACATGGTATTTGTGAAAGCCGGCTAAGCCCTATCATACCGTGGGTAGCTCCTAGCATCCATCAGCTCCATGCTATTGGCGACAACCGATTAAACCCTAAGATACGACGGCTAGCTCTTGGCATCAATCACCTGCATAGTATTGGTGACAATTGGCTAAACCACTCCTGTATCATATCATGGATAGCTCCTGGTATCCTTCATCTCCATGCTATTGGTGAAAGCCGACTAATCCTTAAGATACAGTGGTTAGCTCCTGGCATTCGTCACTTACACGATACTGGTGACAGCCCAGTAAACTGCCCCTGTATCAAACTCGGTTCAAACATGTGGTCACCTACTAACTATGTACCTTAGATGAGGTCCTAATACTTCCTCCATGTAGGACTTGTTGGTTTTTTCCCAGACTGGATGCTTACTCCCAGATTTCCCTACAAGGTAGCCATCAATGATCAACAGGATCTCTGGGCCAGGGGCCAACAGTGTAGGAGATAGACTCTATATTTTATCTCCTCTTCTTCTTCAGGCTCTACAAAACCTAGGGGGGTATTCCCTACTCAACATCCATGAGGATATGCATACAAAGGCTAGGATGCTGACAGAAAGCAGATAAGTCCTGTAAGTAGACCAAAACTGTAAGATAAGAGCAAAGGGGCTGGCTTTGGGCCTATTTGCAGTTGTAGACAGAGGACTTGGATCCTAAAACTAATTCTACTATCCTAATGGTTGTTTTGGAGTTTGATTTTGAATTTATATTTGGATGCAAAGCTGGACATGGTATATAACACAAACACAAAGCTAGATCGGTGCCTATCCAGGGCTTGGAGTCAGTAGACATACACCTGTGAATGATCAGCATGAACAACTAAAACTGGATTTCAGGGGGACACATGTGATATCTGCCTTACAGATATCTCCCAATACAGAGTGTTAAGCTATCTATACTTATGGCATCCCTACTGCAGTATATCCTTCCCAATATTCAATCTGAGAACAATTTAATCTACCCCTTGAGCAGAAGTTAAGAGATTAAACATTCAACACAGGAATTCTATGTTCTAGAATCTTAGACATTCCTTGAATACCTAGACTCAGAAGAAAGATACATGCAACACTGGAGACAGAATTAGCACAACACATGCAAACATAGCATTATTCATATAAGATTAACCATGAAATCAGCGGATTCATGCAAAAAACATACAATAGGAGATACATAAACTCACAAGTTTTGCTGCACAGAGCAACCAAAACCAACTATATTGTATTACAGAGCCAAATGTTCAACTTTCAACAACCACAAAAATGAGTAACACTTCCTGCTTAAAACAGCCAAAGAAGCGTACTCAGCATTAATTACATGGTGGACATCAAAAAACGTCAGATACAGATCCCACAAAGGAATGGCGCTCAAAATTTATTGCTGCAACAGACAAGAGAGTAGACAAGGGTGGCCTCGAGCCCTGTGCTGCCATCCGGGAGTCTTCATCCATAATGGGGCAACCTGATCGCTAGTCCCGTCGCCCATACCCCTGCACTGTCGCCATTGATGGCTCAACAACCCACAACCACCGAGAAAATCGTCGCAGCAATCAAAATGGAGCTTTCCGCCAAAATGCGTTTTACTGAAGGTTCAAATTATGCAGGAAAATAATCCCACATGCATGGCGCGGAGAGCCTTCTATTACTTTATAAGCATGGTCGCAAAAACAAAAGGTGTCGAGTGCTTTTACCATGCTCGACACACGCCTCTCAGCCCAAAGCCCATCGCCAAGACTAACACCATCGGCCAAGCCCACGAATCTCCTGCCGACCTCAGTTGTCTTGTCGACGCCTACTCCACATTCCCTTCATCGACTAGAGAAAGACCATCGGGTTAGCTCTTCACACTCCCACCGATCTATCAAGTCTGTCCGATGGTCAAACAAAACATACCCTCTTTGACAAGACTACTACCATCGGCCCAGCCGAAAATCCTCCTGTCGACATACATTGTCATACCGATAACACCTTGGCTTCCCACCTCCGTTGGCGTGACTTACACCGTCGGAGCAACATCTCAAACCTATGCCGATCCCTGTCATCATGCCGATGCTTACCTCCGCATTCGTCTATCGGTGAGACCAACACTATCGGCCAAACCAAAAGCTCCCCAGCCGATAGACCAAATTCTCACCGATGACCACTCCATACTCGCCTGTCGCCAAGACATAGAACATCGTCACCCCGACATGCCGAACATCAGCTTCACTGTCGGCCAGACCTCCAACCATCGGAGCAACAAGAAACCCCTCTGCCGATGATGCCGATCACTCCGATAACCTTCAAAACCCTCGTCGGTGAGACCCACGCCGATGACACCTCATCGGCCAAACCTCTCACTGTCGGCCCAACTCAAAAAACTTAGGCCGAGACCAAAATCATAAAGCTTTGAACCATTGAACCTTTGAACCTTTGAGAAAAGGGTCCAAGCGGGTGGTTCAATGCGGTGGTTCGACCATACCGATTGGATCATATAGATGAGCAAAGGATTCACTTACAGAAAATATGGAACCTAAGCCCATGAACCGTTGAACCATTGAACCATTGAACCTTTGAGAAAAGGGTTCAAGTTCAAACCAAAAGTTCAAAGACACAATCGGAGCACTCAAGAAAACTTCCGCCGATACGCCAAGCTCCTGCCGATGGACAAGAAGACTTAGGGTTTAGATGAAGAAACCCTCCAACATGCAAGATCAAACTTCAGGCCAAAATGGGTACCAACAAGACTCATGGCTATGGCCTCAACTACCTAGGCAAGTGAGTTGACTGAAATAAGTGGCACATGGTGATTATTCAAGCCACTTAAACTGAGGGCTTAAGCAATAAGTTCAAGCCATGTTAGAATTGGGATTGGGGTGCACTCGAACTACTTCTCATACAGTTATACAACCATCTAAATTAATTGCAGCCCTCCAGAAGTAGCACCACCCCTTAAACTAAGCTCAATACATTATTCTTATAGGAAGCATCTACCTTTTTCAGATCAGAAATCAGATATTAATTATAAGAAATAGACATAATCTTAACTACCCATAAGCATCAAATTTACCATACTTCAATTAGAAGACCTCCCAACCCCAATTTCAACATGAATAATCCTTAAATAGCCCAAAGGATGGTCACCTTCTGCCATATTACTTATTCTACTTTAGTTTCAACCTAACCGGGGAGGGATATAAGGGAAATCAGTCTTTATGACTAATGACAGCCTATTTCACAGTTATTTGTATGGTTTTATTTCTGTATTCTTGTTATGCTTGCAGTTCGTATCCTATTTCCAAGAAGAATTATTACCTCAACCATTGATACCATGTGAGCATTATGCTTCCATAAACTACACAGTTAAGGCTCTATTCCCAAGTAGACTCTAAGTTGGTTTATAACTACTTGGGTGAATAAATATCATAATTACTCACCCAACTCTATCTACCCCTTCTATAGTTGAGATTTAACCAATGTTATAATGCAGCTGTGACCAACGCAAAAGAGGCAATTTCACAAAAGCAAAACACTCAACACCAATTTACCCACGCCCTTCCACAGTTTAATGGACTCAAACCATATTTTCCTTATGGATTGTACATCGGTAGGGTACTAGAGGCTCAGTTTCCTGGGTTTGAAATCAGTCTAGGAGGGGCTACATACCCAACCAATCTATATTCTTGTATCAATTAGGTGTAATGTGATTTTAACCAATTAAGGGGTAGCGAGGGATGTAAATATCACTCAATATCACCGTGTAAAGACTAATATGCCCAGCATTAACAGATAGGAGAAACATTCAAAAGTACAACACAATACACAAGTCCTTGTATTCATTTCCAGTAATACAATGTCTAGATAATGGGTTTAGATCTAAGTAAATCTTAGTAAGACAGCATAATGACACAGTACAAGCTATGCTGAAGAAAATTATCATATTTGAAATCACTCCAAGGAGAATTTAAGCTTAATTTCATCTTATTAAATTTTGGAATCAGTGTGAGAAGGCTACAGCTGTAGAACGCAGAACTTACAGCCTTCAACCCCCTACAAATTGCCAAGGAAAAAGGATCAACAATTCTAATCATATAAGTGACAAATTTTAACATGCCTTCTTCTTTGCTAGATTGTATGTTTATGGTTGTGAAGGCTGCAGCTCAAGGGAATGGTGTTTGCATAAGACTAGCAGCCACCTTTCTTAAGGAATTTTGTCAAACAACTCATGTGCGTAGTCAGTTTTCCCCCTTTTCACCCTCTTATCACCCAAGGAGTACAGAAAAAAGGAAGAAGATGAGGTTTTGAGCTTCCAACGATTGTAATCCACTCTATTTGTTTTTACCCTTCTGCCTACAATGGAACAACCTATACCCATGCATTCTACAACCTGCTCGGGCATTCAGACCTGAATTGTTTAATAGGGAAAATGGAAACACACACACACAATCCAATAATAAAATTTATAGTCTAGTACCTTTTTAGTCACGGAGTTACATGTAAATGGCTTCTCTAATGGTTGTATTCTGCCTTGCTTGCCTCCAAACCTTCGCTCACGTGCTCTAGTTCTTCCTTTCTCTGCTGCAGACGCCTCCTTTTCTTAGTAAAAAAATCCCCGCTTTTAAAGTCGCAAGAATGCCTTAACTTCCCCCTTCCATGCACCATTTTGTTAGTCCTTTCTAACGTGGGGTAAGGGATGGGAATGGGAACGACATGCTTCATTAATGGCACGGGCAGCCTCCTTTTCCCTTGGCTGTAATGTCCCCTTTCTAGCTACAGTGTTAGTCTATCATTGGGTTCCTGTAGACTAACAGTTTGGTTAGGGAACCATGGTGTTTTGGCCTTGGATGGGCAACTCTGAGGAGTAGATGTGGTTTGGATCCAGTTGGTAGTTGTTAGTGGCAGTTTAGGTGCCTTGTGGCATACTTACTATTTTTAGCAAGTTCGGGTTCGGTGCTGGATCGGGATTTTCAGAGTGGGGATGGATTCGTCTCGTCGAGACCTTTCTGACGAGCTATAGATCATTGCATTTCAACACTGTCTTGGCATTTATTTCAGAGCCCGTAAGTTGAAGTGAAATATTTAAAAGGGACTTTAATGTTAAGTTATAAAGTGACTCATGAAAAGAAATATTATAAAGGGGGGTCACTAATGTGTTTGGGCGCCCATCCCTAGGAGTGCAAAAGGTGATTTAAAATGATATATTTCCCTCGTAAAACCCAACACCCAACTTGAGGGAAATATAAGAGGCAAAAAGGAGTTCATTTGGGATATGCTATGTTTATGATATTTGCTACTTCTTGTCTCTGCTAGGGTTTTGGATTGTGAGGGTTTGAGGATTCGAACCAGAGGCTCTTGGAGACGAAAACCTCCCTGAGTAACGGCATTCTACAGGTGTGCAAGATCACCCAAAGGTGCCATTAGAGGTGGATACACTTAGTGTTCACAGCTGTGCTAAAATGGAGTTCGTGGGATGAGATTTCGAGGGTTTATTGATCATATCATTTGCAGATTTGATAAGTCTCCTTTATGCAGTTTTGAGGACTGAACCATTAGTTGATTAGAGCAGATTTATTGAGGGTTTGGAGTTGTTCATGGTGGCATTTGCTGGCCGTACCCCTTTGGTGGTTGTTTTGACTGGTTTTTGGGGCTGTTTAGAGACTCTTCCTTAGGTGTTGGAGGTAGAACATCGGTGTAGATATTTTCTGAGTTATTGCAGACCTGTACTTTCAGTTTGCAGTGAGAACTCCACTCCTTGGAGGTCGTACTTCATGCCTGGTGGACGTTGAATCTTGTTGAGCATTCATCCCTTCTTGTTTGCAGCCTTTGTAACTTTTATGGGTGGCGTTTAGGGTCTTTCCTACTGCTAAAATCAGTTGTATTGCTCATTCTTGTATTCCTTGTGGATTTGAAGTGATTTCAGCTATACCCATTGCTGGTCCAGTCTCGACAAATGTATCAAGTTGCAAACCAAATGATGGGTATGTGTTAGTAATTGTTATTTGGCCATTTTACCATCTGAGTATCTGTTATTTTCTTCATATCTGATGTATATTTTTTGGGTTTGCATTATATGCTATATATTGTATGCTCCGACAACACACATCTGCAGGGAAATTGAAACCCCTTCTGCATCTTCTCTCTAGTCTGAAAAAACACAAATAAAAATTAAAAATAACACTTAAAAGATTTTAAAAAGAGCCAACAGGTGCGGCACATTACATTGGCGCCATGCCCTCATTGTTAATTTGTCTCCTTTCGTGGTGAACAACTTCAATCACATTAAGTTTCCTTGCTTCCAAAGCCATGATTTTGGTATTTCCTCGATCTTTTTTTTTCTTCTCTTTTATCTTTGTCATTTATTTTATATATATATATATAATTTAACATTTTTCGTTTTATTTTATTTCATTATTATTATTATCCACCTTATTATACTTCATCAAAATAAGAGGTTCAAAAGAGTTGATCAGTTTGGAATAAGGTAATTGACACTTACCTAACGGGGCCTAATGGATTAATTGGTATTTTATAGATGGTTTTCTATAAGACATCTAGGGTGTGAAAGAGAATAATCGACAATCATTCCTAATCTTAGTGACCAAACATGGTCGCTACTGCAAACACAAGTATTAGCAAGATACCTACAATCAAACAATCCTCAAATTGCAACTCAACATTTAAGGATACAAAGGCAGGGTTGGTTCGACATCATAATCATTCTCATGATAGAACTATCGAGTCCGCATTGTTTGCACTTTTGTACCTGCAAAACCAAACCAATTCCTCACACACATTTCACCACCAGAGCGTTAGTATCCGGTTAGTCCAAAAACGTAAACATGCCATTACGCTATTCCATGCCATCCTCTAGAATTAAAGCTGTTTGAATTATAACATTCTTAATTAAACCAACAAGAACAATTCATCAAAAACAATTAGTTGTCAAACCTATTAAAACCATAACATTTACATTATGAATCATTATGAGCATACCAAGTCATCAAAGTACGATTAATGATCCAAAACATTAAGGTTTCTGCCTTGGTCCAAATTACATTGGGGCATCAAGTATTTAGCAAAACATGGAGTTTGTGGGATGTGACAATATGGACCATAGTTCCATATCCTTAAGATGATATTCAAGAAACTTTAGGCTCTTTGGATGCTCTTGAGCCATGTTTTATTTTTTCCTTCTTTTTTCGACAAAGGCTTCTTTAACTCCTCTTGGTATATTGATATATTCTCTAACCCATTATTTAGTTCTTACACTTAAAATTCTAAGTTTCTTTTTGCTTAGAACTCTATAATTGTAATTTATTGCTATGGCTAATAAATTTTATGAAGAAAGCTAAAAAGGGAGACATGGATGACATGGATTGTGCAAGCATGATCCAGGTTTTACTGGAATAACTATTTATAAACCGTTAATAAAAAATTATTCTTCCTATTTTAGGATTTTGAGCTTAACACTTGTCTAATTTTCATTTTGTTTCTTCTTGAAGTCATTGGATATGGTGGTGCCCACCTAGGATTTGGGTTTCAAGTATTCATATGCAGGGCTTTTCAGAAAAACCCAAAAAATTTCTGAGTCCCTCGGCCTTCACATTTGTATGTATCGTTCTTTGTATATGGCCGCTTGTATGTGTTTCTGTATGTACGAGTGTAGTTGTACATTGGCGGACCCGAAAAAGAATTTCAATCGGCTTTAGAATGGAGAAAAATCGTTGTATGCAATTCCAGGCGTGCAAAAGTGAATGTATATCGCAGATTCCTAGAATATTCTGCAGTTGTATCAAAAAGATTGCATGTATATTGTGTTGTATATTCGATATACAACAAGGTAGATACAACGGCGGATCTCAAAGGTGTTCAAATCGGGCTAAAACGGTTGTCGGGCCCACAAGTGTACAAAGGGGATTGTATGTATGTAAGATATACAAAAGAATATACAAGGCAGAACATGCAATCTCGGATTTCAAAAGTTATTAAATCGGCCCTGGCGGATGCATACAATGGCAAAGTTGAAAAGTCAAAGCGATTTCCTTTGTATCTTGCGTTGTATGTATCTCATACATACAACTGCACATACAATGTGAAATATACAAGCAGGCATGTGCAAGGGGCAGACGCGGCCAGAAAGTTTGCAGTATTTATGAGCCGGGTGAAATCCGCCGTTGTATATTGGGGTTGTATGTTCCTAATGTACAATCGGACATACAACAGGAAGATACAAAGAAATATGCAAAGCGGGAGTGGTCAAAGTCAACGGTCTTCAAAAGCATGGCGCATAGTTGTATGTCCCGGATTGTATGTATGTGCATATACAATGCAAGATACAAAGGGCGCACATACAATCCCGGACGTGAATGAAAGGTTTGTTGTGGCGGATAAGTGGTTGGGATCTGCGGGTTGTATGTTGCACATTGTATGTGCGATATACAATGAAATATACAAAGAGTTCGATACAACGCTGGATTTGAAAATTGTTCCAATCTGGTTGATGAATGCAATGTATCCCATGGTTGTAAGTATATTGCATTTGTACAATTCGATATACAAGGAGATATGCAAAAGGAAAAGATACAAGCCGGACCTATTCTGAAGAATCAAATGTGGCCGATAATCTTTTGAGTTCCACTTTGTATGTATATTCGCCATTGTATGTTTGCATATACAATCATATATACAAAGGGTCGCATGCAAAGGGATTTCGGCGAGACTTGGTGTATCGGCGGCTCATTTTAGGGTCTTTCTAATGGCCGATAAGAAGATGCGAATACACAGCGATGGAGAACCAATCAGGAGCTGACACGTGTCCAAGTCAGTTGTATGTATATACAACTGCATATACAAAGATTTGAAGGCGAAAAAGGCAAAATGGGCGAAAAGGCAAAATGTTTGTTTATGCCGTGGAAAGTCAATGAAGCAAAGGCCGCCTGCGTGGCGTGATTGCATTGGCCGGTGACTTTTCAAAGTGATTTGAAGCCATAGATCTCAGCGATGAGGAGGAAATCGACGGCCTATTTCAAACTTTCAGAAAGCGAAGGATTTCTTGTGTGTCCGCAGTCGCATTTCAGGCGGGAAGAATTGCAAAGCATGCAGTCGTTGTATTTCCAGAAGCTGTGGGTAGGTTGGCCATTAATGGCAAAATTTGCAGAGGCATGGTCTTGATTGACAGGTCAACTACCTGATTAAGGGCGAAAATCTTCAGTCGACGGCTCACATCCCGAACCCACCTGCCCTTTCCTCTTCTTCTTACGGCTGCATTGAATGTTTTGGGCACCATTCAGATGGTGCATTGTATCTGGCAAAATTTTGAGATGACATTGTACTTGATTGCTAAGTGCACATTCTTGCTATAAAGAGCAAACTGTGTTACTCATTGAGGGTTGTTGAAGACTTGGGCAATTTTTGGGAGGAATAACGAAAACAGAGCTTTTCTGGGTTGTTATGTCTCATTTTGTGAGTTTATGAGTTGCATTTGAATGCATGTTGCACATATGTTCAGTTTCATGTTATGTTTATATGAAAAATGCTTCTTTGCATGTGTTTAGCTGTTTGTCTCCATTCGTTGTATGCATCCCTTCTTTTGAATCTGGTTGCTAGGGGTTACTTAGATTCTAGGATATAGATTTCTATATTGCATGCTTAACTTTTGACCTCCATTCAAGGAATGGATTAAATTGTTTTAAGTTAAGTATGAAGAAGATTGTGTGGCAGCAGGGATGTTTGTAAGTAGAGATAGCTAAATACTCATTCTTGGGTGGTGTTTGTAAGGCAAATACCTATTTGGCCTCTTGAAACTTGAATGCTAGTGCAAATCATTCACTTGTATACGTCTAGTTGACTCCTTGCCCGGAGATAGGCACTGGTCTGCCCTTGTGTAGTAGTTATGATCCAAAACCCCCTGTCTTGCATCCAAAACATAAATACAAATCCTTTCAAAGTTCCAACCTGTTAGTTTGTAGGAGTAGAAATAGGACCCCTGCATACTCTCATTCCTAACCAGTTAGATATGTCCAAGAACACTGCCAACCTTGTGATTTATCACTCAAATCTTGGTCCAAACATGAGAGTATTCTGCCTGTTGTTGTAAAGCTAAATCTTTCTATTGGGTGAGTCAAAGTTAAATCTTTAGCTATAGGGATACCCCCCTTGGTGCAGTAGAACCAGAAGTGAAGGGGAGGCAGCTCACGCAACCTCCTGTATTTGTTGGCCGAATCTGCCTGTGCATTGGAACTGGCAAACCCTTTGTTGATTTGGAGAGAAAGACCCAACATGATAATCAATATCCAACATATCTAATAGATATGGTAATGGGTATAGATAAATGTCTGTATTAGATATGTCTAGTATTTTGTGCCATAAGCAAGTCTAGCTACAAAACAATGTATCTCCTCATCACATGGACAACAATATCATGTTTCACTGTTTTTCTACGCTTACTTATGTTAGTTTTTGTGTTTGTATATGTGCATGTATTTTGTTTTATATACTTTTGCTATAGACATCCAAGTCGTAGCATATCCTAGAGTCTATGAAAATTGCATTGTCTGTATCATTTCCTGCATTGGCACCTGCATGTGTATCTTGATAAATTAGTTTCTTCTAAGATTATCATAATTTTGTTTGAACATTGAGTGTTGGCCTTTCTTGTTTGTAGATAGTCAATAGGTTATAAACTATGTTCCATGGAGTTTTTTGACGGGGGGGATAGAGGGATGAGTTTTGGAGACGGGGGGACCAAGGGCCTAAGTTTGGGGATGGCGGGGGGACGGTGGCGGAATGGTGGCGGGTGGGGGTGGAGCTCCCAATGAGGTCAAGGGGCAGCCCCTCCCCCAGTGGGGTTGAGGGGCAATGCCCCTCAATAGGGGTTTGGGGGCAACACCCCTAGTGTGTTCGTAGGGGTTTGGGGGCAGTGCCCCTAGCGGGATCGAGGGGCAATCACCGAGCCCAAATTAAGGCCTTCGATACCACACAAACCTTTATGGCGCATGTCATTTTCACAATTTTATCATTATGTTTTCTACAATACCAATTCCTTACTTTTCCTATCCTAATACTCACAATCTTCTAGCCTTTAGCCTTTCTCGTTTTAATTTTTTCACTTTTGTGACCGCTTGGTGTGTGGATAGGGCCCATAGACCATTAGGGTTACTAGCATGGAGATCCAAAAAAATTATGATAAAAATAAAGAACTTTTTGCGTTAGTTGCCATGGTGGACGTCTGGGAGTCTTAGGGATGGGTAGGAGATGTTTGGGAGTCCCTTGGACATCTCAGGGACGTTCCAGAGTCTTCAAGAAGACCGAAAATAAAGGGGACGTCCCAGAAACATCTGCTCTTTGAGGGGACATCCCAAAAATGTCCCCGAGTCATGGGTTGCGGTGGTGGGATGGCAGGGGGACATTCCCCCCACGTCCTTGTGTCCCCAAAATGTCCATGTGTCCCTGAAACGTCCCTGTCCCGAGAACACGGGGTTTTGGGGGGGACTGTAATGTCCCCATTTTTCGAGTGATCATCCAGCAGGGTCCACTAGCCTATTTTATTCCCATAAGCTAAGTTGGGAGATATAAGGAAATAATTCGATTAGTTAAATAATAAATAATCCTAAGTCATTTTTGGGTTATTTATATTTAATTAATTAGCTGGGCCTATTTTTATTACAAAAGTGACTTGGAGAAAGGAAAGTCAGTTAAGTGAAACTAATTTTGAAGTCACTTGGAGAAAGGAAAGATGTAACGTAATAAAATATAATAAAATGTCAATAAATTATTATTTTATTATGCAAGTGGGGCACACCTCTTATGGATGTCAAAAAAGAATAAAAAATGACAAATTGGAGCGGACCTCCTAGAGGCTTTATAAGGAGGTCATTTGGAGTTTATTTCATTATATTATCATTTGTCATTTGCATATTGGAGAATTTCCTTTACAACTGCAATAACTGGTTCAATGATTTCTGAGGACGGAAACCCTTGGGATTTAGGTGGATTGGACGAAACCCCAAGTCTACCCAGTTGGTGGATTCACTTCGGGATTCACACTTGTGTTCCATTGAAAAATTTGGAGAGAATTAGGGAATCAAAGATCTATATTTCTTGCAGATTGAAGATGAATAATTTCACCAAATTTACGAAGAATTGTATCCAAATATAAATTTGGTTATTGCAGGTTTTATGGACGATTCAATGAATTCATTCATTGAACAATCTTATGAAGATTTTATACAGTTTCATGTCTAACCGCTAGCGGTGGGTTATGAAGCCAACCATTAATCAATAGTCGCTGCCTTTTAGAAGGAGTTTGCAACCTTGTGGAAGGAGATCCCAACCCTAGGAGTAGTACGATGTGCATTTTTTTGAAGTCTAAACCCTAGCACAGGGATAAAGTGCAGGTTGGAGTGATATATGACAGTTATAAGGACAGCCGCAGGTATTTGTAGGTCTGATTCACATTTTAAAAGTCTCTAAACCCTAGCCTATTGGTATCACTTTTATCATCCGATATCAAATCGTGGCCATTAAGGAGGAATCATTGCCTTTGGAGGAGGTTTTTGTGGAGACTTGGGTGTCACAACAGTCTACATTTCAATCAGATATTCATTGCAGCAGTCGAACAGTCATTACATCAATTTGGGTGACCATTAAAGCTCTTCGAGAAAGCCGCCTATGCTGGGAGTGATATATGAAGGTGTATGACATGTATTTTGGTATGTAAGAAATTATATGTTGCTCATATAAATTTCTGAGTATTTCTAAGTACTGTTACAGCCTTGAAAACATTATAATTTCATTGGACAATTCAAATAGAAAGGCAGGTTTAGGTTACTATAAGTATTTGTCAATTGTATGTTGTAATATTCTATCATTTCTTTCCATTCTACATGTTATTTTGGCATTAGATTGCATATATATATATATATTTCTGCTGTTACAAATAAACACATTCAGAAATCGCAAAATCAGACTTCATGCAAAGTGTTTGACAAAACGTCAAGACACTAAAAATCAGACATTCAGGGCAGAATTAGATAGGGCTCTTACAGTTGTATCGGAGCTTAACATCCTGCCAGCCTGTTTGGGTGTGTGATTCAGAAAATTTTAGAGTTGTGTCAATGAATTTCAGCAGAGATGAAGATTTGATCAAGAGGAAATATGAACAAGAGGCCATCCAGATTTTTGATGAAGATCAAAGAAGTCTTGATGAGTTTAAAAAACAGGTTTTTTAAAAATTATTTCTTGGGTTTAATTGTAGTGTTGAAACCTTGTAAAAGAGGCTTGGTAAAGTACATAAGAAGATCAAAGAAAGAAAAAGAAGAAGAAAAGAAGAAAGAGAAGAAAAAAGAAGAGAAGAAAGAATGTGAAAAGAAGAGCTTCAAAATTTATAAACCATTTTAGAAATCTTCTAATCAGCCCCAAAAGAAGAGCAAAAATCAGTTGAGGAAAGAACAACGTTGCTTCACATGCCACGAAGTTTGGACACCTAGTCGTCATACATGTGAAAACAATAAAGAAGAAACGGTGATCACAGGTTTATTTCAGCAGGGTGATGATATGGACAAAGAAAAATCACTTCATGCATCCACAAGTGAGGAGTACACGAGTCTTTATGACAATGACGAGATTGAAGGGTATGGTGATATGGAGTTTTGCAAGGAAAGCAGAGGTGCGGAATAACGCTTCCCTAATGATAATTCTTAGGGGATTATGCAGCCAGATAACTTTCAATTCCAAAAACACAGATGAATACACCAGAAATACAAAATAAACAATTTAAGACAAGACAAAATGACACCAGATTACGTGGGAAAACCCTTTCGGGTAAAAAACCCACCACCACAAGAGAGAATATCTTTATTACAGTAAACTGAATAGTTACAATAAAGATCCCAGCTCTTTTACTCAGGTATTGATTCTTTACAATTATACAAAGCCGTTTATTCAATCTGTATATCTACAGAATAAACTGTATAATTAAATCGTTTCATCAATCTGCAACGACACCAGAAGATCAGATTATATCACCAGTCTCCAAGAGCACAAAACAGTTACACCACATTTGCCCTAACTGATCGATCTTACTTCTCTGGCATTGCTGCCTTCCAACTGTCGCAACGGTTCACATTCCAGCGAGACCTTTAGTCCCACATGCATCAGGTCGCAAAAGACATTCTGGTGTATAAGCCTACACGCTCAGTAATACCATTGTCGGCAATTGTGTTGCCGACGATGCCAAGCTATGCCTTATCGGGCTAACCCGCTCCATTGGTGAGCACTTCACTTCTCGTACCGACAGTCCATTGTCTCCGTGATACCCAAGTCCTCTAGTCGTCATTGGTCTGACCTTCACCATCGGTTCAACCAGTTTACATTTGCCCCAATGAACAATCTTTCGCCGATGCTAAACTCGCCAACTCCTGTCAGAGTAACACATAACTGTCGGAGCCACTTCTCCATCCTTCGCCTATCTCCAAACTTAGGCCGATAACTTACATCCGTTGGTGAGACCTTGGAGATCGATGTGAAGCTTTCAACTTCTGCCGATACAATAAGTCATCCCGATAGTCACTAGCATCGGTGAAATACCAATCATCGATAGAGACATTCTGAGGTACGCCGATAGTGTTAGTTAGTCTGATACAATGTACATTTGCAATGTATGTTCACAACATACAATCGCAATATGCAACAGCAAGATACATACAACTTGTTCTCAACATACAATTGCGAGATACACATAAAATGATTGTAGCATGCATTAGCGATATACTCACAAGATGTATACCCGATGTACATTAGCAATATACTCACAAGATGTATACCCGATATACAGTGCCGATATGCAACATCGATATACACACAAATTGTTCTCACATGCATTTGCGGTATACACACGAAATGTTCACAACATACATTTGCGATATACACACAAATTGTATGTTCAGTAAAACAACTCGAAATAAATGAAGTTCCAAACAACAATTTGAAACACAAAGTCTCTTCAATTTCCCACTTGTCGAAGAGATTGCTGTTACCTCTTAATCCGCATACAACTATTGAGAACTATGGGCCCGAAGACCCATTGCATCTGAACACCATTTGAACTTGGCCGTGCTCACAGGTTTAGTTAAGGCATCAGCGACATTTTCCAAAGTGTCAACCTTTTTCATCTTCACCTTCCTGTCTTCCACCATATCACGAACAAAGTGATATTGGACATCAATATGTTTTGTCCTAGCATGAAATGTAGGATTCTTCGCCAAACATATAGCACTTTGACTGTCACAGTGAATTTGTATCTGCCCTGCATTAAAACCAACATCAGAACATAACCTCTTCAACCAAACGGCTTCTTGGCATGCACGAGTAGCTGCCATGTACTCTACCTCTGTTGTGGACAAAGCGACTACAGCGTGCCGCTTGCTCATCCAACTGATAGCACCACCATTTAATGTGAATACATATACACTGGTGGATCTTCTACTGTCAATGTCCCCTGCCCAATCAGAATCTACATATCCCTGAATGCTGATAGATTTCTGAGATCCAACTGAGTTTCCATGATAGCAAATAGCATAATCAGAAGTTCCCTTCAAATATCTCATAACTCTCTTCACAACATCCCAATGTGATCTGCCTGGATTCCCCATAAACCGGCTCAAAACTCCCATTGCTTGGGCAATGTCTAGCCTGGTACAGACCATTGCGTACATCAAACTACCAACAACACTTGCATAAGGCACTTTTTTCATATCGTCAATTTCATTCGAAGATTCTGGACAATCTTCCAGATAATTTCGTTCCCTGCAAAACTGGAACAACTAACTGTTTAGAATCAGACATATGAAACTTGTCAAGAACATTGGTAATATACTTGCTCTGGCTGAGCCAAATCTCTTTTAGATCTGTCCCTTTTGATTTCCATTCCCAGAATGTACTTCGCTGCCCCCAGATTCTTCATTTCAAACTTCAAGGACAACTGAGATTTTAATTCTGAGATCATCCCCTTACCATTGCCAATGAATAACATGTCATCTACATACAGTGCAATTATAAGAATCCGATCACCTTCAGTTTTATAATAGACACAATGATCAGATTTAGATCTCACGTACCCCAAGGATAAAACATACGTATCAAATTTTTGATACCACATTCTGGGAGATTGCTTCAAACCATAAAGAGACTTTTTAAGTTTACATACCAGATGTTCTTTACCTTTTACCACAAATTGCTCTGGCTGGGACATATAAATTTCTTCTTCAAGGTCCCCATGAAGAAATGCTGTTGTCACATCCATCTGCTCAATTTCAAAATCATATGCTGCTGCAAGTGACAACAAAAATCTAATCGATGTCAACTTAGCTACAGGAGAAAAGATTTCTCCATAATCTATACCTTCCTATTGGGAATACCCCTTAGCAACCAGTCTTGCCTTGTACTTATCAATACTACCATCTGGACCATATTTCTTTTTAAATACCCACTTACAGCCCACAGGTCTTCTACCTTCAGGCAAGGGCACCAGATCCCAGGTTCCATTTTTCTCCAATGATGACATTTCATTATTCATGGCTTCCAACCAAGAATCTGAATCAGATAAACTAATAGCTTCTTTCACAGTCCTAGGTTCATTAGTATCAGTAAGTAAAGCATAGGCACAACTTGAATCAAGTACTGAAAATCCATACCTATCTGGTTGTCTTCTTTCACGTGTAGACCGCCTCAATGGTTGAGATGCAGGTTCAGGTTCTTGCTCTGGATCTGAATCTTCGGAGCTACTTGAACTCACATCTGAATCATCTACACTTGGTGTTTGTTGTTCCTCTTTTATAGGGGTCAGAGGAATATTAACAACACTCTTTTCTTTCTTCTTTTCTGTCTTCTCCGGCTGAGGATCAATAACCAAAGGTTTCAGCTCTCTGAAAATTACATTCCTGCTGTAAATTACTTTTTCAGTTTCAGGATTCCAAAGCTTGTACCCTTTAACACCGACTCCATAGCCAATAAAGATACATTTGACTGCCTTGTAATCCAGCTTAGACCTTTTTTCCTCAGGAACATGAGCATATGCCTCACAGCGAAAGACACGAAGATGTCTCAAAGAGGGCTTCTTTCTAGACCACGCTTCCATAGGCGTCTTATCAACCAATGCTGAAGTTGGAGAACAGTTCAGCAAGTAACAAGCTGTAGCAACTGCCTCAGCCCAGAACCTTTGTTCAAGACTAGCATAACTCAACATAGTTCTTGCTTTCTCCATCAATGATCTATTCAACCTTTCAGCAACTCCATTTTGTTGTGGAGTATAAGGTGTAGTCTTATGCCTTTTTATACCACGATCTACACAATATTTATCAAAATCCGCATTGCAATATTCACCACCGTTATCTGTTCTCAAGCATTTTATTTTTCTAGCAGTCTGATTTTCCACAAGAGTTTTAAATTCTTTAAACCGACTGAACACTTCTGATTTATTTTTCAAAAAATATACAAATGCCCTCCTTGAATAATCATCAATAAACGATACTTAGTATCTTGATTTAGCTAAAGAAGGAACATCAACTGGACCAAAGACATCAGAATGTACATAGTCCAGAACACCAGAAGATTTATGAGAACTAGAGTAAAAAGAAACACGGTTCTGTTTTCCATATATACAATGTTCGCAGAAATTGAACTCCAGATTACAATCAATCAACCCATCTACCAGGGTTTTGTTTTTCAAGGTTTTTAAACCTTTTTCACCTATGTGACCAAGTCTATGATGCCAGAGCATTGTTTTCTCTGCAGGAAGTTTAACTTCCATAGAGTTTGCATCATGTGTTACAATAATAGCTTTTTCAGATTTTGCAGAGACACTATTACAGCACACTGGTTTAGCATCTAACCTATACAGAGTTCCAATGCGTTCACCCTTTGCCAGTACAATAGAACCTCTAGTCATCTTACAGCCACCATTCACAAAAGTAACTTGCACACCAACATCATTAAGCTTACTAACAGAAAGTAAATTTCGAGCCAGACCTGGGATGTGTAATACTCCATTCATTCCCTTTATCCTGCCATCTGGGAACTAGATTCTGACTCGTCCTCGGCCAACAATTTCCAGTGTTGAATCACTTGCCAGGAACACCTTCCCACCAGCATACGGGTCATACTTTGTGAACCACTCTCTGTGAGATGTCATATAAAACGATGCTCCTGAATCCACCAGCCACACATCTTTAGATGCAGGCGTTGCCAAGGCAGCAATGAAGGCATCAGCATCACTCTGAGAAGACTCTGAGTCAGAGAAGTTCTTCTTCTTTTTCTCTTCTTTGCAGTCTTTCCTGATGTGTCCTTTCTGTCCACAATTCCAGCACTTCACCTTGGACTTCCTGCTAGGAGATTTTGATTTCCCCTGTGATTTAGACTTAGACTTCTTGTCTTTCTTCTTGCCTTTTTCCTTTGACCTACCTCGAACAGACAGGGCCTTTTTGGCCATCTCAGGAGATTTCCTCCACATCTCTTCAGATAACAACGAGGTAACAACCGCTTCAGTTGTAAACGTGGTTGTTGTACTTCCAATAGCCACCACAAGAGGATCCCAAGAGTCAGGTAAGGAACACAAAAGAAGCATACAGTGGTCTTCCTCTTCTATTTTTACACCTATAGACGTCAACTGAGCAACAATCAGATTAAATGAGTTCAAATGTTCTGCTATAGATGCTCCTTCATCCATCTTCAGAGAATACAACTTCTTTCTGAGGAACAATTTATTCACGAAGGATTTGCCCTGGTAAATATCTCCCAACTTCTTCCACAAATCTTTGGCTGACTTCTCCTCATGGACGTTCAATAGAACAGAATCCGTTAGACTTAATCTTATCAGTCCTCTTGCTTTCCTGTCAGCTAGGTCCCAATCTTCTTGCTTCATGCTTGCAGGTTTAACCCCAGACACAGCAACCCAAAGATCTCTGTCGATCAGCATATCTTCAACCTTAAGTTTCCACAACTCAAAGTTTGTGCCATTGAACTTTTCAATGTCTATTTTCCCTGATGTACTCGTCATCTTATTTAACAAAATAGACCTCTACAAAACTCCCACTCCCAGAATTAACACAAAAAACCCAACCTACCAACAAGGATAACACAACTGGCCAGGCTCTGATACCACTTGTAAGGAAAGCAGAGGTGCGGAACAACGCTTCCCTAATGATAATTCTAAGGGGATTATGCAGCCAGGTAACTTTCAATTCCAAAAACACAGATGAATACACCAGAAATACAAAATAAACAATTTAAGACAACACAAAATGACACCAGATTACGTGGGAAAACCCTTTCAGGTAAAAAACCCACCACGACAAGAGAGAATATCTTTATTACAGTAAACTGAATAGTTACAATAAAGATCCCAGCTCTTTTGCTCAGGTATCGATTCTTTACAATTATACAAAGCCGTTTATTCAATCTGTATATCTACAAAATAAACTGTATAATTAAATCGTTTCATCAATCTACAACGACACTAGAAGATCAGATTATATCACCAGTCTCCAAGAGCACAAAATAGTTACACCACATTTGCCCTAATTGATCAATGTTACTTCTCCGGCGTCGCTGCCTTCCAACTGTCGCAACGGTTCACATTCCAGCGAGACCTTTAGTCCCACATGCATCAGGTCACAAAAGACATTCTGGTGTATAAGCCTGCACGCTCAGTAATACCATCGTCGGCAATTGTGTTGCCGACGATGCCAAGCTATGCCTTATCGTGCTAACCCGCTCCATCGGTGAGCACTTCACTTCTTGTACCGACAGTCGATTGTCTCTGCGATACCCAAGTCCTCTAATCGTCATCGGTCTGACCTTCACCATCGGTTCAACCAGTTTACATTTGTCCCGATGAACAATCTTTCGCCGATGCTAAACTCGCCAACTCCTGTCGGAGTAACACATAACTGTCAGAGCCACTTCTGCATCCTTCTCCGATCTCCAAACTTAGGCCGATAACTTACACCCTTCAGTGAGACCTTGGAGATCGATGTGAAGCTTTCAACTTCTACCGATACAATAAGTCACCTGATAGTCACTAGCATCGGTGAAATACCAATCATCGATAGAGACATTCCAAGGTACGCCGATAGTGTTAGTCAGTCCGATACAATGTACATTCACAATGTATGTTCACAACATACAATCGCAATATGCAACAGCAAGATACATACAACTTGTTCTCAACATACAATTGCAAGATACACATAAAATGATTGCAGCATGCATTAGCGATATACTCACAAGATGTATACCCGATGTACATTAGCAATATACTCACAAGATGTATACCCGATATACAGTGCCGATATGCAATAGCGATATACACACAAATTGTTCTCACATGCATTTGCGGTATACACACGAAATGTTCACAACATACATTTGCAATAGACACACAAATTGTATGTTCAGTAAAACAACTCGAAATAAATGAAGTTCCAAACAACAATTTGAGACACAAAGTCTCTTCAAGTTTGTCAAATCAGCAGTTATTGATAAGCCTTATGAAGGTATGAATTCTCTTGATAATCCATTACTTGAGCATAGTGTTGTCTCACCATCTCTACCTAATGGTTGCAAGGAATCAATTAGTGAAGATGATATTGTTCATACATACGAAGGCAATACTGAAAATTTGTATGTGATGAACATAGTTACTTTAATGAATTTGATCAAAGACCCTTAGCATTGCAAGACTTGAAGGCTCAATTTATGGTTAAGGAAGAAAATGTTAGTTGCTGTTGCACCAAAAGATTGACCTATTAATGCCCGATACAACCACTTGACTTAACAAGCACGGGAGGCGGTTAAGCTCTTGTCGCAAACCACCGCAGCACAGCGCTGAACAAGAAGACCAAGGGTCACACCTTGCAACAATCCCCCTCCCCAGTGCAAGCGCGGGGTTTGAACCTGTGACCTCGGCTTTGATACCAATTGTTAGCTGCTGTTGCACCAAGATCGACCTATTAATGCCCGATACAACCACTTGACTTAACAAGCACGGGAGGCGGTTAAGCCCTTGTCGCAAACCACCGCAGCACAACACTGAACAAGAAGACCAAGGGTCACACCTTGCAACAATCCCCCCCCCCCCAGCGCAAGCGCGGGGTTTGAACCCGTGACCTCGGCTCTGATACCAATTGTTAGCTGCCGTTGCACCAAAAGATCGACCTATTAATGCCCGATACAACCACTTGACTTTACAAGCACGGGAGGCGGTTGAGCCCTTGTCGCAAACCACTGCAGCACAGTGCTGAACAAGAAGACCAAGGGTCACACCTTGCAATAGAAAATGTTGTGGATACACCTTTTGGAATGGCAAACAATGATAGGTATCCATCAATTGAAGAAGATGTGCATAAGGACTATGAAGACATCAACAAAGGGTATGAAGCAAAATCCGATTATATGATTGTGAAGAGCAGTCCGTTATCTTCACATGATTTTGCTAATCATAAGGTGATAGATAAGTTCTATGTGGATCCAAGTTACACACAAGGTACGACATTCTATAATGGATTTGCTATTCCTTACTTCATGCAAACACCACTACTTGTTATCACATTGGAAGGAAATTGCGAAGTAGCTGGTTTTGAAAATCATGGCATAGAGGATGTTGTGAGAACTCAAAACATGTGTGGTGACTGGCTAAGGAGAGCTAAGGAAGCCAAGTTGTTAGCCACTCAAGCAAAACAACACCTACAAGAGATTAAAGAAAAATTTGTTCACATGGATCATGAAAGGCAACAACTAGGTGCATTTCTTCATCAATTTTCAGTACTTCAAAGGGAAGAAACTATGATGGTAAAGCATGAAGAGAAATCAGATTTGTAGGATGAACCTTTTGAGAGGTATATGCATATGGATTTTGGGTTTCAGCTGCACTATGATCCAAGGCATGAAGTTAATCATGGGAATAGAAAAATTTCAAACTTGATACAATGGTTCTCAGCTCACACATTGAGGTCTAATAGCTGTTCTATAATGCTGATCATGACATTTTCAAACTTTGCATTGACGATTGCAGCTGATTGCATGGAATTGTCACTACAACACTTGGAGGTTGAACGATGATGAGATCTTATTAGTTTATGATAGCGGAAGCATTTCTAGGATGATTATAGATATGATTTTCAGTTTTAACAGTGTTGTCATTATTTGTACCAGCATTCTAGAGAGGATATGCATGCTTGGTTATGATGAACACTTTTCAAGTCCATATGAAACATTTCAGATTTAGATGGATAACTTGTGATGGTGACTTGATAAGAGACTCTTATCCTTTCATTTTCAGTTTATATGATGGTGCAATAATTTGGGATCCAGGCATTGGTATGATTAGTGGATTGCTTCACAATATTTTGATTGATAGTTGTATCGGAGTGGAGCAACGGAAACTTGGTGGAGCATTCTTTAGGTTGATTTGGGATCTTGGAATCTCAATGATTGTATGCAAGAATTGTTTGAGTTGTGATTGCTTGGGACAAGCAATCTTTGAGTGGGGAGGATTCGTAATGTCCCCATTTTCCAAGTGATCATCCAGCAGGGTCCACTAGCCTATTTTATTCCCATAGGCTAAGTTGGGAGATATAAGGGAATAATTTGATTAATTAAATAATAAATAATCTATTTCATTTTTGGGTTATTTATATTTAATTAATTAGCTGGGCCTATTTTTATTACGAACGTGACTTGGAGAAAGGAAAGTGAGTTAAGTGAAACTAATTTTAAAGTCACTTGGACAAAGGAAAGAAGTAACATAATAAAATATAGTAAAATGTCAATAAATTATTATTTTATCATACAAGTGGGGCACACCACTTATGGATGTCAAAAAAGAATTAAAAATGGCAAATTGGAGCGGACCTCCTGGAGGCTTTATAAGGAGGTCATTTGGAGTTTATTTCATCATATTATAATTTGTCATTTGCATATTGGAGAATCTTCTTTACAGCTGCAACAATTGGTTTAGCGATTTCTGAGGACGAAAACCCTTGGGATTTAGGTGGATTGGACGAAACCCCAAGTCTACCCAGTTGGTGGATTCACTTCGGGATTCACACTTGTGCTTCATTGAGCAATTTGGAGAGAATTATGGCATCAAAGATCTATATTTCTTGTAGGTTGAAGATGAAGAAGAATTTCACCAAATTTATTAAGACTTGTATCCAAATATAAATTTGGTTATTGTAGGTTTTATGGAGGATTCTATGAATTGATTCATTGAAGGATTTTATGAAGATTTTATAGGGTTTCATGTCTAAACCCTAGTGCTGGGTTATGAAGCCATCCATTGGAGATTGTTTAAAGCCATTAATCAATAGTAGCTGCCTTTTAGAAGGATTTCGCAGCCTTGTGGAAGGCGATTGCAGCCCTAGGAGTAGTACGATTTGCATTTTTGTGAAGTCTAAACCCTAGCACAGGTGTAAAGTGCATGTTGGAGTGATATATGACAGCTATAAGGACAACCACAGGTATTTGCAGGTCTGATTCACATTTTAAAAGTCTCTAAACCCTAGCGCAGCCATAATACTCTCAATTCGCAGCCTATTGGTATAATTGTTATCATCCAATATCAAATCGTTTCCATTAAGGAGGAATCGCTGTCTTTGGAGGAGGTTTCTATGGAGATTTCGGTGTCACAACAGTCTACATTTCAATCAGACATTCATTGCAGCAGTCCAACAGTCATTACATCAATTTGGGTGACCATTAAAGCGGAGATAGCTGCCTGTGCTGGGAGTGATATATGAAGGTGTATGACAGGTATTTTGGTATGTAAGAAATTATATGTTGCTGATATAAATTTCTTAGTATTTCTGAGTACTGTTACAGCCTTGAAAACATTGTAATTTCATTGGACAATTCAAATAGAAAGGCAGGTTTGGGTTACTATAAGTATTTGTCAATTGTATGTTGTAATATTCTATCATTTCTTTCCATTATACATGTTATTTTGGCATTAGATTGCATATATATATATGCTATTACAAATAAACACATTCAGAAATCGCAAAATCAGACCTCATGCAAAGTGTTTGAGAAAATGTCAAGACACTAAAAATCAGACATTCAGGGCAGAATTAGATAAGCATCTTACAGGGACGTGTCCCCGTGGAACACTGGTTATAAATTATTCTTCTTAGGTTTCTTTTCTAGGAGAAATTTCAACTAACTACCCTCTCTTTCATCTATATTTTCTAATGATAACAGAAAAAGCAAGTGTTAGTTTTCTACTCATGCATTTGTTGAGAACTTGAGATAATGCCAAAATATAGAATTTATTATGCATTTACTTTCTTTCCAATACTATAATAAATTGCACTGATTACAATAAATCTTGGTTGAAGGCACTTCTTTCTGGTTGTTCAGCTGGTGGTTTAGCAGCTTTTTTGCATTGTGATAATTTTCGGGAGCTTCTACCAAGGACTGCTGCAGTGAAATGTCTTAGTGATGGTGGTTTTTTTCTTGATGCGTATGTCTTAATCCTAACTTCTTGTGTTTCATCTAGAAATAAAAATAAGGCTTAAATATTTCGACGCTTCTCAAGTATTTATACTTCCCAAGGGAAATCACATAAAAATATGTTTTTTCAAACTTTTTGGGTTTTAAATTATCTTTTTGCACATGACTTTTGAAATATGAGGAGAGTTACTGTTTATTCAATATTGTAATATATTTTATGTTGTTACCTACACAATGAACAGGAAAGATATAACTGGAGTGCACCAAATAAGGGCTTTGTATGATGGCGTTGTTACTTTGCAGGTATTCGATGAATTGTTAATTGAATTTTTATGCTGCTGTTTTTCTGAGCTTTAATGTCTTGAAAGAAAATTCAATGCACCTTATTTACACTTTGGAGGCATCTTTTGTCATCACTTTCATAGGCTTCTTGTCTTTTGGTTTGAGTATCAGCTTAGAAAGTAATATCTGCAAAATATGAATACTAAGTTGACAACAATGGTGGTAGTGACAACACCATGTTTGAAATAGCCAACAATGCTTGTTGTTTGCACATTTCTTTCTACCTAGGATTTTATCTTCTTGTCAGTCACCTCAATGCATGTGTCCAAAGTAGTTCTTGCTTCAATTTAGAGTCCTAATAAATAATATTTCCATTGAGTTTCTTTTTCTTAATCTTTCCTAGAAGTTATTGTGTGATGCTTATTCTTATTAAGCTTCTCTTATAGAGCCTTTCTCCTTTTAGAGCTTTAGAAATATCAAAGCATCTAATCTTCTTGGAATTTTCTTCAAGTTTCTATAGGATGTTCTCTCCCAAACGAAATGATATAAATGAAACTCCAAGAAAGATCCCTATTCTTGTTCTTATTTCATTGTTATGCATATAGTCAACTCTAAACCAGAATCAGACTTTTATTTTATGAGTGCTATGCTTCTTTCCTATTCCACCTCTCCAATGACAACTTACTTCTTCATGCTTTATGTTTCCCAAGGAAGCAATTGCAGAGAGAGTGTCAACATGGATTGGATTTCCATATACCTGCTGAAAGAAATTGTATGGGAGGACCTACCTGTTGTATGGCAGGATGGCGCTTTGCTTTGTTCATGATCAACCAAAGAGAATCATAGAATGGATATTAGGTAGGTGCTATGACCATAGAAAAGTGATTATTATTTCTTCATGATAGATTCCACTAGGTGCTATGTAATGTCCCCATTTTTGGAATGGTCGCCATTAGAGGGGATTTGGGCTTATCATTCCGCTCCGGGATTCTTGAGGGACATATTGAGCATGAGAGGTGACTTGTTATAGTTTGATATGCCTATCTCGGGTCAGACAATTTGTATTCCTTGGAGCATTGCTATCTTGCCGGGAGATCACTTTGTGTTGTTTAAATATCATTTCAACATGGAAGGATGTTTTCTCATAAGTGCCTTGCTACGTCTCCATTCACGATCACCTTGTACACATCATAAGGGTCATCATATTGGGCGACTTGAGGTTGAAGATCCATTATTCCCTTGCACCTCTCCTTGGCGCCTAAGGCATGGAATAAAATATGTATTTATTCTTATTTATGTGGGTGCTAAAGGAGGAAATCAGATAATCTCAAATTATATCTTTAATTTAATTTGTCTTGGTGCCTATTGATGAGGTTTTTGTGACTACAACAACATTAGAATAAAATACTGGGTATCCTATCCTCTCTTGAATAAAGCTTCTCAGACGCTGAACTACGTGATCGAATGAGACTGCTCCAAGGTTCCTTTTATGTCAGGTCTTGACGTGCACAGGGATGGACTCAGTAGAATGATGTGATTTGCTGGTAATCACAGGGTGGAATTACATATCAGACATAGTATTCATTGCTCGAGGAAGAAAGTTAAAAGGGTTTCGGTGGATTCTAGAGCACTGGACGTGGGTTCCTCTTCCTATAGACTGGATTTTCAGCTTGTGGTAGAAAAGATCTAAGTTCAGCCAGACTAACCTAAGTGGGTAACGAATGATTTTGTTTTTTGTTTTTTTTGGCTCTCTTATAATCTATTCCTAAGGAAAACTCAAAGAAAGTGGAAAAGATAGGGGTGGTGGAAAGGAGTTTAGGAATCTAAGTCAATGGAAATGACTGCTGTTGAAGATGGAAACTGGAACCAGTCCTCTGCTTCGTCATGAGACAACAACTAGACAGGGATGGTGCAATCTTCTGGGGTAGAGGCAAAGATTTTCATACTGTCCTGTCATGGAATGTGGAACTGATCATACAGAGATAGTCGAAGTTAAGCATGGATTACGTTCAGACTAACCATACAAAGTGATTTGCAAGCCACATATCACAAATGGTATGAACTAATCAACTTCAATCATTCAACAAGAACATTTCCATCGCATCTATCTAACAAAAGAAAGAAAATACAAGAAATAACTTCAATATCCTTCAGATTTGCTCCAAGAAATCAATAAGACCATGCCAAAAATCCAAAGAAATATATGAACACCATTCTTCAATGCATATATTATTGCTTTAGAAGTTTATATCACAACAATCCAACTGATTCTGGGAGTTTCAGCTCATAAAAGTCATGCAGAAATAAAAAACTAGCTACTAGGGTGCTCTAGGAGCATCAGAATGATAAAAATCAGAAAAGTAGAGAGAGCTATAATGAAGCATCCCTCAGCCTTTATATAGGCTCTCAAAAATATCTTAGAGCAAAAAGGAAATCAGATTTCCTTGAAACATGTGCTATGGATAAGAAACCCTAGGAAAACAGGTGGGGTCGTCAGATTGCTCATGCAGGAGACTGCCACCTGTCCTGGGCGTCAGAAGGTGTAAGGAAATCCTCCAGCTGTCCAAGGTGTCCCAGTTGACTAGGACTCCTGGACAGGACTATCCTGTCCGTCTGGAACTTCCTCCTCTTTAGTCTCTGCCTCCAGGAACTTGGTCAGGACAACTTCCAACTCCATAGGAATACTGGGCAGGTTTTCAATCCGGAACTCCATGACGGATGCGGTGGTGGTGCAGGTGACAAGGATATTTTCCCAATCCTCCCTCAGCGCCTGGATACTGTTAATGAGGATCAGAAATGAGGATGCATCCTCAGGATGGGATTCCTTAGTAGGATAAGTTGCTTTGAAGTATATGCTCCGCATCTTGCCTTTCAATTCTTCCAAGTCAATGACTCCATCCAGTGCTACATCTAGATCAAACCAGGTCTCCAATGATACAAGGATTTTGTCCTGGATCTCCTTCAACATGGCATGGGCCCGAGAAGTGTCACCTTCAATCTTCTCCAAGTTATCTCTCTTCATGAGCAAGGCGGAATACCAGCTGAGGAAGTCATATACTGAACCTGCATGTATTACCTTGTTCTTGATCAAGTCTGGCTGTGGAGTGTTCATCAGTGCCTTTAGTTTAGGGATAGTTTCCTCCCGGACAACCATGAATTGCTGACATGTATCCAGAATGGCATGAATTCTATCCATGAGTGCAGTAACTCTGTCGTTCACCTGGACGAGGTCTTCTATGAATTTATGGGCTCTATCCAAGACCTCCATCCGGCCTTTTGTTATGTGGCTGATTGTTCTCAAAACTTTGACCTCAGCTAAGGAATCCTTAGTTATGCTCAGAGGTTGGGACATTGTTCCTTGGGCGGATTGCAATGGGCCCATGAGCTGCTGGATGTGCTGCCGCAATTGCTCATTCTCCTGTTTCAACTGGTTCTTCTTTTCCTCTTAATCTTTCTCGGATGACGGCAACGGAATCCTCTAGTTCCTCCATTTCTTGATCCTTCGTGGTTGGTCCAAGGTCGACCTTCAAAATGTCAAAGTCATCCGGACTGATGTCTTCCTTTGCTTCGGTTACCCTGGGAATTGCCACCTCTACTCGGCGGGATCCGGATTCATCTCTTGTAATCCTGGAAAACTTCTTTGCCTTCTTTGGATCCGCGGACTTCCCTATCCTAGCCAGAAAATCACCAAGTACGGTGGAAGGATCATTCTTCCTGACTTTCTTCTTCCGCAACCTGTCCTGTAACCAATTGGGTTTCGCGGAGGGGATGACTTCCTCCTGTGGGTCCTAAGGGCCTTGACCAACTTGTGGCGTGGATGTCGGTGCTTCTCCGTAATTGAACTCCTCGTTGAGGAATTCCAAATTAGGGTGATGGAGCATGTCCTCAAGATGGACCTCCCCTGGATTCCGCAGTGGAGGGTTAGGTTGATTCCCCACTATGAGGCTGGGAGTCCGTTCCCGGGTGGAATCCATGGACTCATTATCTCCCTGATCATCTTGCGTCCCTTACCTTTAACTGTTTGCACATCTCCAAAAAGATCCACCTCCCGGATGGAAGAAGTGTTGGCAGAGTGAGGTCTGGATGCATTCTGTTCCTCTTGGTCAGGTCTGCTGATAAGTTCCTTCCGAGTCTTCACTCTCTTTGTTGGTGGATCTTCCGTCGTCCTGTCCTTCTCTTCCAGTCTTCTTGTCCTTTGTTCTTTCACAGGAGTGTCCTCGGTCATATCCTCTTCGGAAGACTGAGAATCCAAGTCCCCCATCATGTCATAAGTCGGGCAGATACCTTTCTTGTGCAATTTCTCTGTCTGCTGGCCTATCCATTTCTGTGTTATTGTTAGCACGGGTGCCATCAGATCATCCAAGTGAGTGGCTTCCGGATCGGACCAAATCAAGGGTGGAAGAGGTTTATCTTTCTCCTGTTCGAAGAATGGCTGGACTTGCTTTCCATCCTCCTTGACTTGATCCGGGACTGCAAAGATCCTGGTGGCCCTAATCAAGTCGACTGAAAGTCGGGAACATGCCCTCCTGCGTACTTCGAAGTCATCCTCAGCGTTTGCCCAGTGGTACCCCATGTGTACCTTATGCCTATGCCTCCTTCCACATGCTACCCGACTGGTATTGTACGGGTCAAAGTTCTCTCGCAAGGAATGGGTCACCAAGTTATAGAACTGCAGCTCCTCGGATTTTTCGGCGGCTTGGAGAGATGGGCATGACTTGACTGCACCTTCCGTCTCGACTGGATAGATCACCCCGGCCTTCTTCTTCTTCTGGACTTTGTCATACGCCGAGAGTTGCCTTGTTAATTCCAACAAGACCATTTTGTTTGACGGATACCTTGGTAGTCTGTATGGATAGCCGGAGAATCCCTGCACCCTAATGTATGTGAACTTTGGGAATTGGATGAACTAGGAACCATGCGTTATGATCAACCGCTTAGCCTCGGGGGATAACCTTTGGTGAATGCCTCCCTGGAGAGTCCTTGTAATGTGCATGGCAAATGCGTCATTGAACCTCCGGAAATGGTTTATGTTCTGGAGATGGAGCTGGGTGTAGCAATTGTAAACCTTGACTTGCCCTTCTTGATTGCCGATACGTCCCTTCCATGACAGTCCTCGATATTTGTTGTTCCTTGCCAGCATATAGATCACATAGGAACTCATGTAAAAGGTCTTTGATTCCTCCAGGTTTTGGAATTGTGCATCAATACTGTCACTGAGGAGTCGAGCCCAATCAATCATCTTTGTCCCAGTGATGACTTCCTCGATGTAGTAAAACATCCATGGCTCGAAGGTAGAGGACTGTTGACTTCCCATGATCCTGTTCAGCATGACAACGAGGTCTCCATGCTCTTGCTTGAAGTCGGACTTGAGGAGTGTCCTTGGCAACTTGGAACGGTGAGGCCTTTTCTTCTGCATTCATGTCTTGTTGATGATCTCGAAGCAAGTTGCCGGGTCGGCTTGGAACAATTCGGCTGACTCCTCCTGGCTTGTGAACTCGATGGCACTATAGACAGGTATGTTGAAAGCTTCCGTGATCTTTTCCTTGGTGAAATAGGCCACCACTGTGTTGTTGCGATCGACGACCATCCTTCGTTCAGGATCATAGTGCATGAAACATTCCACAATCAGCTTAGGACAAGGAATGGCAGGTGGGAAGCATGCGGTGGTGGCAACTCCATTCCGGACGATCTTGGCTGCAAGCAGGGATGGAGGATGTCCATCCGTTCCATACATTCGCTTCCCAATTTCTTCCATGACTGAAGGATAGATGTTGGTGTCTCCAACGTTTGCCCATTTCGAGGTGATCCTGGACTATGGGAGTGTTCCCTTAAAGGCAGCCTTCATGTGAGTTTGTCTTGAGGAACCCGCCTTGGCACTTGCCATTCACCTGTGGAGTCAAAAATAGCAAAGTATGAGTTTTTCAAAGGGGGAAGGATAGAGGTGAGACGGGTTTTTTTTTCTATTCCCACACGTGGGATGTTAGTACAACATTTTATGCATGTGGGACTAAAATCATGAACTTTCAAGTACATAGGAAGGACAAAATAACAATATTCTAAGAAGAATCCTTCCTATGCATTCACATACCTCTCCTTGCACAAGGAACTTTTGACTTTCAATGGAATCTCTGATTTTTATTGATGGATTTTGACCTTCTAATGGATTTTTTTTTGGTTTTCTGCAAGAATTTCTGAGCTTTAATGGGTTTTCCAACAAGAAATCTGCCCTAGGAATATTCAGAAATATGAGTCTTGGTGAAGAACTTACCTTGGAATGGAGGAGTTTTGCCTTGGAGAATGAATTTCTGCCTTTGGGAGATGAATTTCTGCTCTTGGAAAGTTCAGAAATCTGCTTTAAACCTATAGAAATTTCTGCCCTAATGAAGAATTTGTCCTTGGAAATGGCAAAAATCTGGAATCCTCCTTGGATAAATTTGTCCTTCACTTGATGAAATCTGCCCTTGGAATGTAATTTCTGCCCTTGAAATGTATATTTCTGCTTTGGATTTGAATTAGAATGATTGCAAATGACTTGGGCGCCCTCCTTTTATAGGTAACTTGACCTTCTTTGCCACCTGGCCGACCTGGGTTGGAGGAGAAGAATTTTAGCCACCAAACCTTATGACCCAGCCGACTTAGATTTTGTGATTTTCTCCCTTGTCGGTGGTCGGGGATTTTGGTTTGTCGGGGAATTTCCATAGTCGGGGATTTTGTGATGTCAGGGATTTTGCGACGTCGGAGATTTTCCAATGTCAGGGATTTCTTGATGTCTTGGATTTCTTCCAGTCGGGGATTCCTTCTAGTCCTGGAGTGATTTTGGAACATGAACTTGCAGTAATGAAGAGTCTTGATCAAATTCCATTCAAGTAATGAACATTGAGACTGATCCTGATGTATGCTTGAGATCCTGAAAATGACCAAGTTTGGTAGTCTAAAATCTTGAAATCCTGAAAAATTGACTAAGTCTGAAATCTGGTGGATCCTCCAAATTCTAGATTTTGCATGTTAAATCCAGTGGATTCGAGACCTATCTCAAACATCCTGAAAGGTATATTGAAAAATATTTAAAGTATAAGTTGAGAGAAATTCACTTAAATATTTTTTTTAATATACCTTTACCCTAAGAGACACTGAAAAATGGCTAAGTTCCCCAGGAGCACAAATTTCCACTGGTGCAAGATTTTACGCCCAAGGACAAAAATTGTCCTGGAGTGCACATTCTCAGCAGTCAAGGATTTTGCGCCCAAGGACAAAAATTGTCCTTGAGTGCAAATTTCAGTAGGTCAGGGATTTTGCGCCCAAGGACAAAAATTGCCCTAGAGCGCACTTTTCAACATGTGCAAGATTCTGCGCCCAAGGACAAAAATTGTCCTGGAGCGCACATTTCAGTAGGTGAAGGATTTTGCGCCCAAGGACAAATTTTGTCCTGGAGCGCACATTTTAGTAGGTGAAGGATTCTGCGCCTTTGACCCTGCCTGTCCAGTTTCATGGATTTTGGCCTTGGAAAAAAATCCTTTTTCTTCAATTTTGAGTGGGATTTCAGTTTTGCATCAGGTACACTTTGAGCTGTTTGTACGGAGGTTCAGTTATTGATACGGGATCAGAAACGCGGGGCTTTCGTTTCTTCCATCCTTCATTTCTTCCATCCCCTCGAGGAATCTCTCATTTCCATGGCGAGACACGAAGTTCGTTTCTTCCATCCTTCGTCTCTTCCATCTTTTGTTTCTTCCATCCCCTCGAGGAATCTCTTATTTCCATGGCGGGATATGGAGTTGGTGATCTCGGAGTCTTTCGTTTGTTCCATCTTTCATTTCTTCCATCCCTAAGGATTCTCTCCTTTTCATGGTGAAATACGGAGTCTGGTGAACTCTAGCTGCCTTAGGAAGGCTAATGGTGACACGGGATCCGGAGCACGGAGCTTTCGTTTCTTCCACCCTTGTCAAGGAATTTCGCATCTCCATGGCGAGATACGGAGTTCTCAAGCCAGACTGTGAATTCTAGGATTCAAGCATCCACAGAGGAGTCAGGGAAAGATTTTCATGCCAATTGCACTGACTGGACAGGGCTGAAGGCAGAACTGGACACTTTCAGTCCTAGGGCGCAAAATCCAGTAGGTACTGGATTCTACGACAAGGACAAGAACTATCCTGGGCGCATAATCCAGTACCTGCTGGATTATGCGACCAGGGATAAATTTCCTCCTTGGGCGCATATTGCAGCAGGTACTGGAATATGCGACCAGGAATGTTCCTGTTGCACTTCCAGCCTTCTGGAGGGATGCTTCAAACACTTAGTGTTTTCTGAAATTTGCCCTAAGTTCCTGAAAATCCTATTGATTTGAGAATCTTTCGAGTTTGTGAAATGAGGTTGAGTGCCGGATTGGGATCAGAAGGATATCCCCTGGATTGAACTTCCGGAGTGGAGCTGTCGGGCCGGGAACTGAGTTCCACGGCGGAAAGATGAACATGCCAAGGAGTGGCAGTCCTTATTGAGTTCCGGGTTTGGTCAAGAGAAGAATCTAGATAGACCATGAAACAGGATTCCGGGTAGGAATTCCTCAAACAAGACTCCGGGATAGGCACTTCCGGACAGGACTCCGGTTTGGACCTCCGGGCTAGATTTCTGGACTGGAGTCCAGGAATGATTTCTTGACTAGGACATGGAGTCTTGGAACAAGACTCGAATTGAGTTTTATGTCGGGACTGTAGTGGGTTCATTTCCTAAGGATGGAAAAAACAAAACCCTTCCCTGAGGATAGTCCGGAACGGGTAGTTAGGGCTCCACGCCTATGCAGGAGAAAATTTATGTGTTCACTTCTCTTTCTTACCGGTGAACCAACCTAAGCCATTGACATTGTCTGAGTTGCGAAAATATTGCCGGATCAGAGTATGGGATTAGAGCAAGGATCCAGACCAGTCAAAGAAAAGGGGGACCCAATTTGCAATTGGGGTTGATGTTGTAAAAGGTCACAATAGTGCCCAAGGTAGAGAAAGGGATGTCGGCCCTCTTGGAGGGAAAACACATTTAAATTATATGATTTCTTACGTGGGTCGGCCCTATAGGAGGAATTGTGAATTTCATATATATAGATCATTTGGCATTCATTCAGGCATCAATCATTTTTCATCACTCATTCATTCATTGTAGTTTATCTCTAGCATAAGGATATTGGGACAAAAACCTCAAGTATCCTTGGAGGAGCTAGACGAAACCCTAGTTCATCCATTTGGAGGATTCTGTGACGGGGATCTACTTGTGCATCATTGGAAAAGAAGAGCAGATTGCAGATCAGATTGTGGAGATCATCTTTGGGGCAATCTTGGCATGGATAGTTCATCATTTGCAAGGAGAAGTGCCTTAGCTTGGAGCGCCACCTTTAGAAGGAAGGTTTCATGCATATTTGGAAGTTAAGTGCTGATTAAGGTTTGGGCAGAGCAGAATTTGATAACAGCAGCAGTGCAGACCCGATTTCATCATCATCCTTTGGCGATTTGACTTAGGATCTTATTCCTCTTGTGGACGCCAACATTGAGGATCACTTGTGGTGGTTTGGTTGCACCTTGGACACCATTGTTAATCATTTGGAGCAGCGAACCCTAACTGGATTACAGCAGACTGGAGCGCACCTTTCTGGAGCAGCATTTTGGTATGAATGGTTGTCATTTGGATGAGGGTTTCATGCCCTAGTCTAGCGCCATCTTGTGAAATCTTGAGCATCCTTTCTATGTTGTTTTAGTATGAATAAACCTGATTATTAGTCTGATTTATAACAGCAGTGGTTTGAATTTGTGTTGGGCATGTTTGCCCTAGTTATTTGATATAACTTGCATCCTGATTTATAGCAGCAGACTTCTACATCTACTTTTAGTCATTGTGATTGTGGAATTGAAGTGGTCTTATGGTGCATTTCATTGTGGAATTTAAGTATGTTATTGGCCATCCTATTGGCATTATTTATATGATGAATTGGATATGATTTATAAGCTGTTACAAGGGCATGTTTAAGTCTGATTTGAAAAGTACAAGTTCAGAAATTTAGGGTTTAAGCAGAAAATCAGAATACAGAAGATTAGGAAAGGCGGAAAATCCAAACTTGTCCGAAAAACCCCCATTTGGGACATTACATGCTATGACCATAAAAAAGTGATTAGTATTTCTTCATGATAGATTCCACTAGGCCAGAGATATTAGGTTCATCTTACTAACTGTAGAGGATATTCCTTTCTCACAATCCTCTTGACTTAGGGCCTTTGGGCATTCACATACATCCTTCCCAGGCATATATAAATCCCATTGGAGCCCATGGGAGGAGTATAGATTTGTGGCCGTTGGAGTTAAGAAGGTGTGTCGTCTCACCCATAGGAGATATTTTGTTCCATAAGGAATAAGGAAATTAGGAAATTATATCTTAACCCAAACCAGCGCCTACCTACCAAAAGGGTGCAACGACTTAGGAAATTATATCTTGACCCAGAACTCCACACCCAACTAAAAGCAAAATTGGTAGGCCTCACAGGAAATAGTACAAGCCTTCATGAAGCTCTATTCAATCACCTCAAAACTCTCCAACTTGTACACTGGACCTTCAACAATAACCAAAATATCAGAGATTCTCAAGAAACTTGTCAGAAAACATCAAAAACATCCATTTTCAGCAACAACTGGAAAAAAACTTCACTTGCAACACAAATGTGATCTTAGGATGAAATCACCGATTCTAGCTAGGAGGGTTTCCGTCCTTGAAACTGGTATTTTAGGATGGTTTTCGGCCTCAAGAAATATGGGAAGAACTCAAGTTCTCTCTCAGAGCAAAGCAAATGCAAAAGATAGTCTAACCCTTCAAATGAGCTCAATTCCTCATAAAGACATTTTTAGGGAACCTCAAGCGAGAATAAAATATTTCTTTTCACTTTTCCCATATTCTCCTCAAAATAATAAAAATAAACCTTTTATTATGTGTAGAAGTCCCCTTTTGCCCCTTTGAGCCTTGTGCCACTTAACTGCACAACTTAAAGTCACTTTGATTAAATAATTAAATAAGCTGTCAAATGGAAAATATAAAGTAAAGTTACTTTTTGACAACTTAAATAATTATTTAAAACTATTTTCCCTTCACCAAACCAATTAGCTTGCGGGAAAACTTAGGAAAATAGGCTAATTGTATTCAGACTGGTCACGAGTGAGAAGAGGACATTACAAGTTTGGTTGTAGTCTTTTGAGTAGTGTCTAGACTACCGTACACTCTGTTAGTGGGTCCCATTCCTGCCATAAATTACTTTGGTCTGCTGAGTACATTACAAGGGAATCGGTGACTTTCTAGAGCGGCTGAATATTGTTCCCTATCAACTGTACACTCTGGGTATGCTATTTCATCTGCATAATTGTCTGGTACTTTCTCTTGGGAATTCATACTGTAATTGTTGGGATTATTATACTACTTGTACTTTCAATAATTACGAGTAGTTACATTGTTGCAAAAGGGAGTTGAGTGTATTACAATTTTTGAATTTAGTAATTGATAATAGCAAATTAATGTATGGGGGAGTGTAATCAGTACTTACAACTGAATATCGTATTGTCAGACATGTTGCTGTTTACATTAGACTTTGTAACCTGATTACCATATTGTTGCTTTATCATCATCGGTGATAGAGTTTGACAGTAACATTCCTTTCAGTAGGATTAGCCTTAGGCATCAATTTTGGTAGTTGTTTATCATTTCAATTGCACAAATATTTAGAAAATTGTCAATTTCTTAAGGTTGTCCGATTGGAGACATCACGTTGTCGTAGAATATAGAGTTCTTGTTGCATTTTTTGAAGCTGTCCATTAACACAAGGAACTGTCTTGTAGCACTTGATAATATTTCTTTTTAATTTCATTCCCTAGTTTCATTCCTTTCTTGGGTTTTAATTTGTTTATATTCACACTAATTTCAATCTCGCACTTTATTGTCCTTTCTTAATTGAGATTCTCATGTCTTTCTTTTTTAGTTTTTTAATCATTTTATTAATATATTGTCATTCGTAAAGTTTACAATTGGTGTTTTTTTAAAACTTCCGTCTTTCCTTCATTTGTTCTTAGGTTTGATTTTTAATATTGTTAGTAATTGATAGGATTTTCTTTGTCTTGGGCCTTTTATGTTTAATTGCTATTACATTATTGTAATTCTTTATTTAATATTGATTCAACCTTGTTAAGTTTTTATTTTCTTTTTTATCATTCCCCATTCCCTTCCCCCTCACCTCCCCCCTCTTTTTTTAAGTAGCAATGTCTGCAATCTATTCTTTTCTACGAGCTTTTCTTTATCCTGATGATGGATCATGGAGTGTGATCCAAAATGTTGATGCCAAAACTACTACATAGGTAAATCCAGAAGCACTCTTATATTCTCTATCATGGACTGTAGAAATACTATGTCTCTTAAAGGATAACCCTGTCAAAATGGGCCGAAAACAAAAGGGACAAGTGCAAGGTATGCAATTTTCACCATTATAGGGCTCAATATAGAGGTTAGAGACATAGGGTTATGAAGTTATGTGTTGTGTCTTAAACCATATAGTGAGCTAGTTATCACTCATGAGAGAAGCAATGGTTTCTACGTGGGACTACTCATAGTAGAAGAGCCTCATATGATAGTTTGTGAAGGTCATAATTCTCTCATAAAAGGTGTGGGATGGCCTACATTTGCAAAAATTAGTTGATTGAGCAGGGTTGCAGTCCATGCTAACCTTATAACAGTATTTCTAGTCTTCATGTAAGCTAACTTTAGAAGTAGATGTTGTACTTTACATTTTCATGTTAAATATATTTCTTTCATTCTGCTAATACATGCCCCTTGTGCTGCATACTTGCAAATGTCTAAAACTCAATTTCCTGGTTTGTTTTACTAGCTGCTACATAGTGTACTGGACTATCAAACTGAATGTGATCTAGATTCGTGTCTTTCAATTTTGTTGCACATGATTCTAGTTTTGAAAATAGTTTTATGGGAATCTTGCATCCTTATCTTTAGTGTAATGTCCCCATTTTGCAAGCAACTTAAAAAGGTTCTAATTGTAAATTAATTTTATAAAGTATTTTTAATTGCTTTATAAAATTAATATTTTATTAAGTTACTTGAGTCAATCTAAAACACTTTATAAAATAAAGTGTTAGTGTACACAAAAAACAATCATTTAATAAAGTTAAGTGATTGTGTACACAAAAACAATCATTTAATAAAGTTAAGTGATTGTGTACACAAAAACCGTCATTTAATAAACTTAAGTGATTGTGTACATAAAAACCGTCATTTAATAAGTGATTGTGTACACAAAAACATTCATTTAATAAAGTTAGGCTAGACCTATTTGGAGTGAGGGCTTTATAATGAGCAGCTGGGAGTCATTTGAAATCATGTTTTTGACTTGGTTTTTACATATTGAGTTTATCTCTTGGTTGAAGACAAATTTTGAGTCCAATCAAGGTGATGATTGTAATGTCCCCTCCTAGTAAGCTGAAATTTTCCACTATCTAACACAATTTCCAACTTAGTAAAAGAGAACACTAGTAATCCATTTATCATTCTTTTCAACATGGAATCATTAAGACCATAGCATATTAGATTATATTCACATTATATTTTATATAATCCATTTCACCATCATTCATTATACTTTCCTAATTCATTAGTACATCCACATATATGTTATTCCTTTTTATCATAGGTTCATGATATGACTTGTGAGGGACTTATAGTAGACTCTTGCATTAACCAGCTCTAGATCACCAAGTATGATTTCATTAAGGATTAGTTCCACCATCTCTTACGGAGGCCCAAAGGTTTCACTCACACACGGAGTCCCTCACCATTTGGCTCGTGGGATTTCACTCACACACGGAGTACCTCATCCAGACGAGAGTCACCATCCGTAGAACAAAATTAACTTTTACAAGTTCTTCCAGGCCCAAGGATTTCACCCGCACACGGGGTTCCTCATCACTTGGCTCGAGGGACTTACGTCCAGTCGAGAGATACCTAGGCTAAAACAAACTATTCCAACTACGTCATACTTTAGAGGTGATAGAGGGGTTAAAGGGAGAGTCCTAGTCAGCTCCAAGCATATCACCAATTTGTCTTTTCATTAATTTCATAAATACCCTAATTGTTCTTATTATCATTTAACATAAGATGCCTTATATGAGATATCATGGCATGGATCATGTATCATTGACATTTATCATATGCAATTCATAGTTTGTTGAGTGTACTTATCTATCATAACTGTATTTATTACTTGACAGCCCATTTACATTCATCATCATAAATGACAACATTATTGTTATCCTATCATCTTACTTCTACAACTATACCATACTCTTATTACCTTTAATTATGCTTACATATGGTTTTATCTTAACATTGTATTTATATATCTGAATCTATCATATTTATATTTATGTTTTGCTCCCATGTGTATTCAGATTTACCTCATTATTTCCATCTACTCATATTATTGTTTATACCCCATTTATGCAGAGTGATGGTAATATCTTTCAATTATTATTATGATTTTTAACAGCAGTCTTTTACTTTTTACATTCCTAACATTACACTACAGTGGTTATACTGTGTTATCTATAAATATAGGAGAATGCGTACCTGGGGTGTCTGCTGAAATCAGATCTGCACAGCCTTTCTTTATCATACTGTATTGCTATTCCCTTAACTTACTGATATCCGCTTAACCTTTGTATTTCTTCTTTTTGATTCCTGCCGTTCGATGCCCTGCCTTTTGTTAGACCTTCGATCTCTATTTATGTACCCATATTCCATGAAGGATCGCACCTTTAGAATCTTATTAATTATTCCTCTTCAAGTATAATCCACATCTTAACTTAAGCGCTGCCATAATTCACAGCCTTTCCTTATTCATTTATAATTTTAGTCATGTTTATATTATAATATTCACTATGATCGGTTCTCCTTTATTGGACTTTCATTTAATAGTTATGTTTGTATTATATACTTTATAATACCTACAATAATAATTTATAATTCATATTTGTTATTATAATAACATTTAGTTCTTCACATTTATATTATTAATCATAATTATATTTAATGTGGATAATTATATAATAATAATAATAATATATTTATATCATATTTATAATTATATCTATAATAATATTTAATTTATAAATATTTATATTTTACATTAATATCATTTATATTTATTTATAAATATAATATGAATATATTATATTTTAATTATAAAAAATATTCATGTTATTTTAATATTATTTATTATATTTATTAATAATATATGTAATTATTTCTATCATCCGAATTTATATTTTACGAAACCGTTTTCCATCATGATGTTTAAATCTTTAATTTAAACAATGCCTTAATATCGGAACATGACAATGATCCCTTGATAACTAGGGTTTGGTGGTGGCCCCGTTCCCATTTTGAGAGGTGGATGCAATCAATATTCATCATAGAGCTTAAATGGCATGTTACTATGGAGTGTTTTTGCAGGTTCTAAGGAGAATAAGACAGATTTGGTTGCATATTGGAATTATTTGGCTTATAGACACGAATTGATGCATTTTGGCATGATGGTGCTTCAATTTTGAGGAGTTTGGCTTTGTAGGTTGGCTGGAAATTCATCACAGGTTGCTGAAATTGTGTTTCAGATTCATTATCATTCACATTTCATCATATTTTAGTCATGAGGTGCAAGCTGGGTTAAATCGACATCTTTCTAGCATAGGCGATTTCATGATTTGGGCAATTTTTGCATGTTTTAGTGAGTTTCAACATTTCTGGGCAGATTTCAGTCAAGTACAGGTGTATATCAGACCCAATCAGACTTACATTAGTCATATATTCAGAGCATTGATCATCTATCGTTCCAATGTTCAAACAGCTCAATATCCAACCCTATCACTTCATTTTGGAGAAGGTTTTGCATGGTTTTAGCCTAGGGTTCGAAGGCAGATTTCATATCAGTCATATCAAGGTTTTGTTGCAGTCATATCAGACCTGAAAAAGTGTTGTTACAGTCACAAATCAGTCAAGGGTTGATGTGTTTTTCATCATGGCTACCTATGGTTTCATTCTACTATCATTGGACTAGGGTTTGCTATGTATTTTGGGCAAATTTGCATAATGTATGTGATCTGATTTTCAAATCAAACTTGTTGATTGTAAGCTACAGCCAAATGCCATTTGTAACCAACCCTTAAAATAAATTAAGAAGTGAAGCTTGTTTCCGGGTATGTCATTCTCATGTTTTCATTGATTTGATTTGAGCATAACTTCATCATAAGGTGTTATTTCACTGTGATATTGAAACCTTTCCATCTACACTACTTTCTAAACCTATGAGTGAAAGCGGTTTGTGAAAATATTGATTGCATTAAGAGAAATTCAAATTAGAAAATTCATATCAGCAAGGCAAAAATTTCAATTAGAATTTCATAACATTTAGAATTTTAGAGCAATATCCATTCGGGATATTACAGTGGTATCAGAGCCTCCGTCCTGCCAGCCTGTATGGGTTTTTTTTTGAAGGAAGAGCTGAAGCTATGAATACAAGAAGATCATATACACCTATAGTGGACAAGTCTATAGAAGAAGATTTGACAGCCTTGATAAACAAGTATGATGCTCTTCCTAAATATGTGCAAAACAGAATTAGCTTCAAAGACTACATGAAGTTCAAGAGTTCGTGGTATGATGAAGAGGAAGTGCAAGATGAAGATAAATCAGCTAAGGTAGATGAAGGTATGGTTTCTCGAGTTGAGACTAACATTGATCTTCATGTTGATAAGAGATCAAGTTGTGATATGAATGGTTTGGAAAGTGTTATTGTTCATACATTTGAGGGCAAATCAGAAATTTCAGTTTGTTATGAACAAGTCAAAGAAGACATAGGTGATGCATATGAAGTTCCTTGCTTTGAATCAGCATTTGATGAAGAAAAATGGCATGATGTCATTGCTGATCATTCTAATGAGATGGCAGATTTTGATCATGGAGTTGAATGGCATGATATAATCCTTGATTTGTTTAAGGATAGCAGTCCTATTCCTTTGCAATCAACTCTACTTGATGATTTTGAGGCAGCCAATTATGATATGCATGAATATGACAATGGAAATGAAGACTTGATGGTGTTTGATAACTACAATGTAAGCATTAAAGAGAATTCCAAAAGTCTGATTTGGGACAGCGATATTCTTTCTCATTCTTATGAGATTGCTACTCTTTCACATGGAGGAATGAATGAAGAAGAGTCTACAAGCGTTGGCATTCATAGTACAAGTGTTGGATATGAAAATTTCAAAAGAGATGTACTTGTGAAGATTGAAGACATGGCAAAAGAGTATGATAGGTAGTCTGATTTTTCTGAGATTAATGAGACATCATTTGGATGGTTTAATGAAGATTTCCGAAATTTCAGTTGGTGATTCTGATGACACTCATAGTGGACCAGCCACTCAAGAATTGTCTTTGATGGGTGTTGAAGGCATCCATAACTCATCTTTGGTTATGTCACCAATTGATTATGATATGGCAGCTTTATATTCGTTGATTGGTGACTTCATCTTCATTGATTCATCATGGGTTAGAAGTTGTCCTACTTGGAATTCCATTGCATGTGATTTCAGTTGTGATTTGCATGATACATTGATGAGTAGTGAAGTATGTGATTTCAGTTTTAGCACAACAGGATTAGATACAGTTGTGTTTAGCATCCTTCATCTATTCATGTTACTATTCAATGGTAGAAGAATTTTCAGCTTCATCGGTTCATCACTTGGCATCTACATTGGCATCTATTTTGGTTTGGATGTGTTTGCTTCATTGTGCGATAGCAGAAGCGGTCCCAAGATCTTCTACACCAATAGATTTGAGATGCATTTGAGCATGATTGAGGAGACTCGATGGATGTGGGATCTAGGGATTGATTGAGTTCAGTTTTTCTTCCCATTGCTTGGGGACAAGCAATGTCGGGAAGGGAGGGCTGAAATGTCCCCATTTTGCAAGTAACTTAAAAAGGTCCTAATTGTAAATTAATTTTATAAAGTATTTTTAATTGCTTTATAAAATTAATATTTTATTAAGTTACTTGAGTCAATCTAAAACACTTTATAAAATAAAGTGTTATTATGTACACATAAAACAATCATTTAATAGAGTTAAGCGATTGTGTACACAAAAACAATCATTTAATAAAGTTAAGTGATTGTGTACACAAAAACCGTCATTTAATAAAGTTAAGTAATTGTGTACATAAAAACCGTTATTTAATAAGTGATTGTGTACACAAAAACTTTCATTTAATAAAGTTAGGCCAGACCTATTTGGAGTGAGAGCTTTATAAGGAGCAGCTGGGAGTCATTTGAAATCATGTTTTTGACTTGGTTTTTGCATATTGAGTTTATCTCTTGGCTGAAGACAAATTTCAGTCCAATCAAGGTGATGATCCCTTGATAACTAGGGTTTGATGATGGGCCCATTCCCATTTTGAGAGGTGGATGCAATCAGTATTCATCATAGTGCTTAAATGGCATGTTACTATGGAGTGTTTTTGCAGGTTCTAAGGAGAATAAGACATATTTGATTGCATATTGGAATTATTTGGCTTATAAACACGAATTGATGCATTTTGGCATGATGGTGCTTCAATTTTGAGGAGTTTGGCTTTGTGGGTTGGCTGGAAATTCATCACAGGTTGCTGAAATTGTGTTTCAGATTCATTATCATTCACATTTCATCATATTTTAGTCATGAGGTGCAAGCTGGGTTAAATCGGCATCTTTCTAGCATAGGCGATTTCATGATTTGGGCAATTTTTGCATGTTTTAGTGAGTTTCAGCATTTCTGGGCAGATTTCAGTCAAGTACAGGTGTATATCAAACCCAATCAGACTTACATCAGTCATATATTCAGAGCATTGATCATCTCTTATCGTTCCAAGGTTCAAACAACTCAATATCCAGCCCTATCACTTCATTTTGGAGAAGGTTTTGCATGGTTTTAGCCTAGGGTTCGAAGGCAGATTTCATATCAGTCATATCAAGGTTTTGTTGCAGTCATATCAGACCTGAAAAAGTGTTGTTACAGTCACAAATCAGTCAAGGGTTGATGTGTTTTTCATCATGGCTACCTAGGGTTTCATTCTACTATCATTGGACTAGGGTTTGCTGTGTATTTTGGGCAAATTTGCATAATGTATGTGATCTGATTTTCAAATCAAACTTGTTGATTGTAAGCTATGTTGGTGCCTGATTTCACTGTCAGTTTCTGAGCAATTTTCATGCAGGCACCTTCCCAAAAAATCCAAAAAAGTTCTAAGTCTTTGGGCCTCCTCAGCATGTTTTAACATCAGCATCATATTTTCTTTGGAGGAGGTCATCATCATCATATTTCTGGACATCACCCCGATGTTGCTTACGAGGGTCATCATATTTTCTGTCAGCATGATCTTTCGCTGGGGTGATATTCTAACATCGGGTGATCTTATTTAAGATCATCCTGATGATGTTGCTGCAAAGTCCTAAGTATGATCCGATCTTCATCGGGGTCATCATATTTGAACATCGGGTGATCTTAGTCAAGATCATCCTGATGTTGTTTTATCACTTCATGTTCGTTGTTTTATCACCCTGATGATGCTGACGTCATTCTTATGTCAGGGTGATATCTATTTCTCTGCCTATCTGCATCATGATATTTCCGAAGGAGGGGGTGATATTTTCATATTTGAATATCACCCGGATGTATGTTTGTTCCAGCATCATGATGATGCTGATATCAGGGAGATATCTGCCTGTCGGATTCATGCATTATCCAGTGGGGGGTGATCATTTCAAATATCTGTCATATTCATATATCACCCCGATCTTATAGCGGAGCTACAGTGCAGCATGATATTTGTGCATCAGGATGATATTTCCAAATATCCGGTTATCTTCCAAATATCACCCTGATGCCGACATGTGGTGGTGACGTCATCAAGGTCCGGGGGGTCATATTTCTAACATTACTCATCTTATGAAGATCCCCCAATGTTGCGAATATGACGATGACGTCATCCGGATATGAGGAGGTACGCAATAGGCAGATATGCTGATGACGTTAGCAGGATATGACGGTGACGTCATCAGGATGTTCATCGGCCAGACATTCGGTATCGGCTAAGCAGGAGGATCTTCCTCCGATGCATCAGGTTGTGCCGATGAAGGCGATTATCATGTAGGTGATATTGCGATGATGATGCTGACGTCAGGGTGATTTTTCAAGCAACAGGATATCATGCTGTTGGAGGATGATGATGAAGGCTTATTCTAGTGTCGTCGGGAGCAAAAGCACCGACATCATATATGCTCGTGGCCTAGTATATAAAGTATTGAAAAGGTCGCCGCGGGGTGCATGTGGGATAATTGATATCCTGCATATTTTAAAATATCACGATGAGGTATTTTGGCGGGAAACGGTTGCGATGCACTGTTTGATGTTTTCCCGATGGCTACGAGGTAGATGAGCATTAATGGCAAAGGTTGCAGAGGTATGGACGGATCTGGTACCCGATTGAAGGTGTACATCAACGGACAGTAGCGCAGGGCTCGAGGTTTCTTCCTGTCTCCTCCCCTACCTACTGCATTCATGTTTGGGCGCCAATCTGGTAATGCGTTGAGCGCCATTTTTCTGATACTGTGTATCTGGCGGGATTTTTGGTCAACCATGTAATTAATGCTAGAGGTACACTTTCTGGCCAATATAGGCAGACTGTGTTACCATTGTTTAGGTTGTTGAAAGTTGAACATTTGGCTCTGTAACACAATACAGTCTGTTTTGGTTGCTCTGTACAGTTGAAACTTGTGAGTTTATGTATCTCCTGTTGTACGTTTTGGCATGAATCCACTGATTTCATGGTTAATCTTATATGAATAATGCTATGTTTGCATGTGTTATGCTGATTCTGTCTCCAGTTTTGCATGTATCTTTCTTCCTGCAATAGGGATGCCATAAGTATAGACAGCTTAACACTCTGTATTGGGAGATATCTGTAAGGCAGATATCATGTGTATCCCCCTGAAATCCAGTTTTAGCTATTCATGCTGATCATTCACAGGTGTATGTCTACCGACTCCAAGCCCTGGATAGGCACCAATCTAGCTCTGTGTTGAGGTTATACACCATGTCCAACTTTGCATCCAAAAATCAAATCGAACCATTTCATCCTTCCATCTGTTAGTTGTAGGATTAGGAGTAGGAAACCCTTGCATGCTCTCATACCCAACCAGACATCATGTCCAAGAATGTTGCCAACCTTGTGATTTGTTATGCAAATCTTGGTCCTTACGTGAGAGTATTCTGCCTGTTGCTGTCAAGTTATATCTTTCTGTCAATGAGCTAGTCAAGGTCATACTTTTATCAAATAGGGACACCCCCCTTGGTGCGGCAGAACCAGAAGTGAAGGGGAGGAGCTCACGCAACCTCCTGTATTCAGTTGGCTGAATCTGCCTGTGCATTAGAACTGGCAAACCCTAATGCTGATTCAGAAGAAAAACCAACAAAATGGCGACTCCGCTGGGGAAGAAATTTGAGAAAGGGTTATATTTGTGGCCCATCTGAGTCACTAACAAAATGATGCTCTGCTGGTGGAATGAACCTGGAAAAAATAGCTTTCAGCTGCTGAAAATTTTGTCCTCCCTGGAGAGGTGGCGACTCTGCAAAAGATTCAAGTGCACATGAAAAGTTGATGTGTGTGTTGTGACAGAAAATGTGCTGTTTAGACTTCAGCATCTGTATAAGAAAGGTACCTTGTTCCTTCCCCTTTATATTTGCTATTTTGCTGCATAGGTTAGATGCCAGGGGAGGTTACAGGTCTTAGGAATGCAAGGGATGTCTGAAAATAGAAATTTCATGAATCCAAGTATGAATTATCCCATACTCAGCGGTGAAATGTTGGATAAAAGAATAGAAGAGATAAGAAATAGGTTGATATTCTTAGAGGCTGAGCAGGCCCAGTTAAAAAGCAGTAACCCTGTTGTGTCTGCCAGTCAGAAGGCTAAACCTCTTCTCAGCCCTTTTGATCCTTTGTATGACCAACTGGATTTGTCATGGGTGGATTATAAAGTAGAAACTATGCCTGCTAGGATATATTGTCAGATGCCTAGATTTAGTGGTCACAGTGTGTGTGATGGGAATGCACATATCCAAAATTTTCACAGTTTTATGGGAAAACATTCATTCAAAGATGAGGATATGTGGATGAGGTTTTTTGTTAGGTCCTTTGATGCAAAAGCAAAAGACTGGTATTTGAGCTTTTCAAAAGGATCCTTTGCCTGTTGGGATGAGCTTGCTGACTGTTTCAAGGAAGAATTTGCAAAAGAACCGGCTGATCTTGTTGCAGAATTGATGAGAATCAGAAAACAAGATGAAGAGCCATGTGTTGATTTCAGTCATAGGTTTGCAATAGCCCTTTCACAGATCCCAGAAGTCTTCAGACCTGATATTTCAGCCTGTGTTGGCATATTCTTTGAGGCTTTTGAGGAGGGCTCTAGTGCATTACTGAGGGATTTCAAGGTGACAAGTATGCAAATGGCATACAAGTTCATAGAAAAAATAGAAAAAATCAGAAATGTGCACCTGCTGAAATCCCTGTCCCCTGGCCTTGGTGTGAAAAATAGTTGTGAAGCTGCAAATGACCAAATAATTAAGGCATCATGTGAAGATGAAAAGATGAATATTGAAGGTGCTAGTGAAAGGACTAATGAGGATTCCCATTGCAATGATGAGGCATTTGACCATGAAAACAATAACGAGGTTGTGGACAGCAATGAACAACTTTTGGAATGGACCTGTGGAGATAATTGTGAGTATTGTACTCAAGACAGAGAAGATATAAGCAAACAGAGAAACAGTACTATGTGTGACCCATTGACTTCTTTTCAAACACATGGGGATCGTGAAGAGCAGTCAGAGATTGAAACAAGTGCTGGTTCAGAGCATGATTGTTTTTCATTTGATGGCTGTTTTGCTTATGACACACAAGCTGATACTCCTCCACAAAGGGAATCCATTGGTGATGAAGATGCATGTTCTGTTGCCCATGAACAAATGGCATACTATGATCAAGCTGATGTACTTGGATCACCCATCTTTGACACATATGGTGATGAGGATTTATTTGAGTATGGTGAGGATCTAGACATTGTTTTTGGTTTGGATTCTGTTTCTCATCCTGATGAAAGAGGAAACAACATACATCAGGTAAGTGACTATGAAAATGTGCCTGATTTGAAAGAGGTGCCAGAGCCTGATCTTTTCCAGCTTGGTGTACCAGATGGTTGTGTACATGATGTGCACAATTGTGAATTTGAAAGCTTTTCTTTTGAGAGGCCAGCATATGAAATGAGCTCCGACTTTCCTAGTTGTGTGGTGGACTTCGAGTGCTTTCAATTTTCAATCCAGCTAGGAGATCATTTTGCAATGCATAATGCTGATACAAATGATAACATGTGTTATATTCCCTTTGAGTATGCATTCCCTGATACATTCTGCATCCACTTGTTGCCGGATGCTGAAGGTTGTCTGCATAGGGGTGACAATGACAAGCCAAATCAGAGGGTTGAGTATGCAGATGACAAGATTTGTTTGTGGGTGGATCTCTATAGTATCTCCAAGCTTGACCCAGTGCATGCAGATGAAAACAAGATATTTGACAAAGGGAGATACATGTTTTTCTTTTCTTGGTGGCCTTAGGCCATCAAGTGTGTTTGGTGATGCAGGTCAGTGCAGTATTTGACTCTGTGCCCAATGGATAAGGGACTGGTCTGCATCCCAGAGATCTGGGGTTCTCGCTGTAGTCTTGCACCTGCACGTCCCCAGACAGAGCCACTATTGGTGCCTGATTTCACTGTCAGTTTCTGAGCAATTTTCATGCAGGCACCTTCCCAAAAAATCCAAAAAAGTTCTAAGTCTTTGGGCCTCCTCAGCATGTTTTAACATCAGCATCATATTTTCTTTGGAGGAGGTCATCATCATCATATTTCTGGACATCACCCCGATGTTGCTTACGAGGGTCATCATATTTTCTGTCAGCATGATCTTTCGCTGGGGCGATATTCTAACATCGGGTGATCTTATTTAAGATCATCCTGATGATGTTGCTGCAAAGTCCTAAGTATGATCCGATCTTCATCGGGGTCATCATATTTGAACATCGGGTGATCTTAGTCAAGATCATCCTGATGTTGTTTTATCACTTCATGTTCGTTGTTTTATCACCCTGATGATGCTGACATCATTCTTATGTCAGGGTGATATCTATTTCTCTGCCTATCTGCATCATGATATTTCCGAAGGAGGGGGTGATATTTTCATATTTGAATATCACCCGGATGTATGTTTGTTCCAGCATCATGATGATGCTGATATCAGGGAGATATCCGCCTGTCGGCTTCATGCATTATCCAGTGGGGGGTGATCATTTCAAATATCTGTCATATTCATATATCACCCCGATCTTATAGCGGAGCTACAGTGCAGCATGATATTTGTGCATCAGGATGATATTTCCAAATATCCGGTTATCTTCCGAATATCATCCTGATGCCGACATGTGGTGGTGACGTCATCAAGGTCCGGGGGGTCATATTTCTAACATTACTCATCTTATGAAGATCCCCCAATGTTGCGAATATGACGATGACGTCATCCGGATATGAGGAGGTACGCAGTAGGCAGATATGCTGATGACGTCAGCAGGATATGACGGTGACATCATCAGGATGTTCATCGGCCAGACATTCGGTATCGGCTAAGCAGGAGGATCTTCCTCCGATGCATCAGGTTGTGCCGATGAAGGCGATTATCATGTAGGTGATATTGCGATGATGATGCTGACGTCAGGGTGATTTTTCAAGCAACAGGATATCATGCTGTTGGAGGATGATGATGAAGGCTTATTCTAGTGTCGTCGGGAGCAAAAGCACCGACATCATATATGCTCGTGGCCTAGTATATAAAGTATTGAAAAGGTCGCCGCGGGGTGCATGTGGGATAATTGATATCCTGCATATTTTAAAATATCACGATGAGGTATTTTGGCGGGAAACGGTTGCGATGCACTGTTTGATGTTTTCCCGATGGCTACGAGGTAGATGAGCATTAATGGCAAAGGTTGCAGAGGTATGGACGGATCTGGTACCCGATTGAAGGTGTACATCAACGGACAGTAGCGCAGGGCTCGAGGTTTCTTCCTGTCTCCTCCCCTACCTACTGCATTCATGTTTGGGCGCCAATCTGGTAATGCGTTGAGCGCCATTTTTCTGATACTGTGTATCTGGCGGGATTTTTGGTCAACCATGTAATTAATGCTAGAGGTACACTTTCTGGCCAATATAGGCAGACTGTGTTACCATTGTTTAGGTTGTTGAAAGTTGAACATTTGGCTCTGTAACACAATACAGTCTGTTTTGGTTGCTCTGTACAGTTGAAACTTGTGAGTTTATGTATCTCCTGTTGTACGTTTTGGCATGAATCCACTGATTTCATGGTTAATCTTATATGAATAATGCTATGTTTGCATGTGTTATGCTGATTCTGTCTCCAGTTTTGCATGTATCTTTCTTCCTGCAATAGGGATGCCATAAGTATAGACAGCTTAACACTCTGTATTGGGAGATATCTGTAAGGCAGATATCATGTGTATCCCCCTGAAATCCAGTTTTAGCTATTCATGCTGATCATTCACAGGTGTATGTCTACCGACTCCAAGCCCTGGATAGGCACCAATCTAGCTCTGTGTTGAGGTTATACACCATGTCCAACTTTGCATCCAAAAATCAAATCGAACCATTTCATCCTTCCATCTGTTAGTTGTAGGATTAGGAGTAGGAAACCCTTGCATGCTCTCATACCCAACCAGACATCATGTCCAAGAATGTTGCCAACCTTGTGATTTGTTATGCAAATCTTGGTCCTTACGTGAGAGTATTCTGCCTGTTGCTGTCAAGTTATATCTTTCTGTCAATGAGCTAGTCAAGGTCATACTTTTATCAAATAGGGACACCCCCCTTGGTGCGGCAGAACCAGAAGTGAAGGGGAGGAGCTCACGCAACCTCCTGTATTCAGTTGGCTGAATCTGCCTGTGCATTAGAACTGGCAAACCCTAATGCTGATTCAGAAGAAAAACCAACAAGCTACAGCCAAATGCCATTTGTAACCAACCCTTGAAATAAATTAAGAAGTGAAGCTTGTTTCCTCCGGGTATGTCATTCTCATGTTTTCATTGATTTGATTTGAGCATAACTTCATCATAAAGTGTTATTTCATTGTGATATTGAAACCTTTCCATCTACACTACTTTCTAAACATATGAGTGAAAGCGGTTTGTGAAAATATTGATTGCATTAAGAGAAATTCAAATCAGAAAATTCATATCAGCAAGGCAAAAATTTCAATTAGAATTTCATAACATTCAGAATTTCAGAGCAATATCCATTTAGGATATTACATTTAGAATAAAGGGAGTGGATACAGTATATGCTTGAAAAAAATTGTCGTTGCTTTTCTTCATAGGGCTTCACTAGTTTTGTATCTTTGTCAATTTTGTTGTGTTAACTGCAGGGAGTGGTGAAGAATTTACCTAAGGCTTGTACTGTCTCTCAATCGGATCCAAACCAGGTGAGATATGATGTTTACAATCTGTTTGGTGATGTTAATATTTCCATCCTTGAGAGATGTATTGTGTTTCTAATGTTATTATGGAATGAAATGGCAGTGCTTTTTTCCGCAGTATTTATTGCCATACATCCAAACACCCATGTTTATCTTGAATGCAGCATATGATTCTTGGCAGGTGGTTTCCTTGTGATTATCCTTGATTAAAAATTTTATTCTCACCATATCCCAGGAAAGTCAATTCTTTGCATTTGGAATGGTTTCCAGGTTGATAATATTTTGGTACCAGATTCAGCTGATCCTCATGGTTGTTGGCATTATTGTAAGAATAATCCAGTAAATTGCACTTCAGCTCAATTCAATATATTGCAAGGTATTATTTATGATTTCCTTGGTATAGAAAAAAGGATCGGATGGAGTAGAAAGTACCATATTCAAGGATAGATTAAAGTTTCACATAAAAATATATCTAGGTTCTTTTGTTTATAGCTTTGCTTTAGATGATTTAAGATAAATACCGCTATCTTTAATCTTCTATTATACTTTAGAAATCCTCAAATTGTTCATTTAGCTACTACTAAATGCATAAGGTAATCTTACAAACATCAATACATATACACTATAATAGTCAGGGATCTCTCCTACGGATTTGTGAGGATAGAAATGTAAAATTAGCATTTGTGGTTCATAATGTTGAACTATGACAAAATTATTCCCTAATTCAATAAAGTATTATTAATTGATCCTGAACATAGTTGTGCTCATGTGACAACATACTTGAAAACAAATTCAAATTTGTTGTGATTGCAAGCAAATGTAAGAGTGATAGATTGCAAGTATTAATCAAAATCTTACTTAACAAGATATTCAACAACAAGAAGACACCATGCTAGAACTGTAAAATGCAAGATTGTGTTATGCAATAATTCTATACAAAATATGAGAGGTCAGATGAATGTCACAAGATGTCTATCTTCCGATCTATGTTTTGAATTCATTATTCTCTTGATCTATCTTATCAAAGAATAGTCATACTAGATTAATATACAAGAATGGAAGACAAAGGACCATTATGGTGATTATAAGAAATACAACTGCTTATCTTTAGTTAGTTCGTATCCTTTGTTCTGTTGTTTTTTGGAAATGCTACTTGATAGAGATGACACTATTGGAGTTGTGTGGCATAAATGAAGAGTAAGAACTTCATGATATGACCACATGTTCTACGGAAGGTCATGAAACTAATGTGTAATGTTCTTCTTAGGGTTTTTCTGAATATATATATATATATATATATTTTTTTTTTTTTCTGATATTTGGAAACAACTGAAATAATGTTGGAAAATAAATGCAACAACCCTAGCATTGAATTACTCTATTTTTCTGTATAATTTTCAGATTAATATTGAAATGAAATGCAAAGATTATAAATTCTGAAATTCCTATATATTTTCTGAATTTAAAGAAATGCTAAACTAGAAATGGCGACTAGGTTAATGTAATGTCCCTTATAGGACTTTAGCTAAGAATACTTGCAACCATTAACCTACTCAAATGAAAATTAACAAGTACACATATGTTCAATTGAATCCCAACTTCAAATAGTTTTATTCCTTTGCTCAAATGTTGCAAATTACAATCAGTGATTCGCTGTCTTCTATGACAGTCACATACAATCATGAAATCAGACTTCTGAAGGTTGCCAAATGGTCACCAAACTTATGGTGAATGAAGAACAAACTATAGGCAATCTTCACTAATTGATCTCAGTTCTTAAAACCTTCACAACACCTCCTATAGGTGACTGAAATATGACTGTGGGACTGCTGCAGCAGTCTGATATGGAACAGCAAGCAAGAATCTTCTTCAATGAATGCCAAATCTTCTTCAATCGCCCGATGATAGAGCTAAGACTTGGACGATGGGTCTTGAGAGTTGCCAATGAGATGTCAAAGTGAAACTCAAGATGATAACTTCTTTTCTATGGCTGCAATGATGGGATAAGGGACTGCAATGACTGTAACAAACCCTTGTAACTGAAATCTTGCAATTTAACTCTCTAATGAACTCCTCAATGATGTCCAATGATTGTAAAACTTCTCTAAGACCTGCAATAATCTGGAATACCTGCAAAGTGAATACCGATGGTGATATTAGAGCAATAACACCTCAAAAATGCATAGTGGGTCATCACCCTATGTGCAAGGGCACATCTCCTTGCAAAGAAGTAAGAAGATCGGAACCTTCAAACTTGAAAAGAATATGAAAACATACCAAAATTCAGACATGCCTCAATTGAGATGCAAATCTTCTATTTATTCTTTCTCCTCATGGCCGATGGCTTGCATTGGGTTTGGCAATTCCTCTAGGTGGATGTGTTTGCATTGGAGCTTGTTTTAAATGCTTTTCTTCTATCTTTCTTGGCTGGTCAAATGTGTCTTAATTTGAAATTCCTCTTTCTTTCTATGCTTGGCTGAATCTTCATTAGTGGATGTATTGAAGATTTCCTTTTGTCATGGGCGAATATACTTGGATGCCATCGAACTCCCCTGCCTAGGAAGAATGCCTCTTGCATGGGTGAATGCACTTAAGGTCTTTGAGGCTTTGGGCAAATGATTTAGGAGAATGTGAACATGCTTGTTTGGAATCCTCATTGAATGCTTCTTTCCCTTGTTTTGGCCGAATCCTTCTTTGTATTGGAGAATGTAGCATGGCATAGGTGAATGCTCTTTCTTGGTGAATGCTCCTTCCATATCTTTGATGAATTACTATTTGTTATCCTTTGCATGGGTGAATGGCTTGATCTACCATAGGCGAATGTGTTTGGGTCTCCTTTATGGCGAATGCACCCTTCTTTGTTCGAACTTGACTCCTTCCTCAATGGCTGAATGGTATTTTACTATTCCTTGCATAGGTGAATGTAATTTCTTCTTCCAACCGTTGGTTCTTCTCCATAGGTGAATGCATTTATATTGGCCAAATTCATGGCTGTTAGAGTTCATGCAAATTTGTTGGGATCTTAGGAAGTTGAACCCTTTTTGAAAGACATTTCCCTCCAAAATTAAAGCAAGTGTTTTTGAATTTGAATCTCCCTCTTGTATGGAGTCGATGCCCCTTTGAAGTGTAATTGATTGCTTTTGTTAGGACCTATTTCCTTATGAAGTGAATGACCCCTTTCTCCTTCTTATCTTGGACCTATCCAACCGATTGCCTTTGATCTCATCTTGTTTTTGAATTGGAATCTTGCACCTTTGTCATGATGGTTGATCCCGTTAAAATTGTCTTGGACCTATTTCTTTGCACACTCCATGACAATTGTTAATAGGTCCTATCTAGGAATAGATTAGAGAAATGTAATTAAAGATTTCATTTCTCCATTTTACAATTGATCTTTTAAGAAAACACTTATCAATTTGATCCCTTTGATTATAGGTCCTACCCCCCTGAATATGTAAAATTACAAAGGGAATTGCAATTCTACATGATGAAAACCTCTATGACTTTGGCTAGCATGAAAGATATAATGAATATAGCTTAACCAAAATCACCTTCATTCCCTTACCATGTGGTTTAGCCTATGGGAATGATGAATAGGCTAAACACTTATGTTATTTAGTGATCACTCTGGAAAAGGGGACATGACAGTTAACAACAAATTATAACAGCAGAAATGATTATTTAAATACCCTAGAAATGCAGAATTAACCCTACTATTTAGGCGCCTAATATTGCAGAATTTTCCTAATGAAATCAACTGCTAAATTGGGAGTTAGATGTGCCAAATAAATAATAAAATCCAATATAGTTTTCTTTTAGGTTAGGCGACCAACAAATATGCAATGTTTTGTTAGTAAAAATTCAAATACTACAAACCAACTAGGCGATCAGCTAGAAACATGAATCAACAATTAAAATGTAATAAAAAGGCTGTCCGTACGGCGGTGGTACAACTGATATAAATCGCTCCACAGCAGCTAGAAAGATTAGCAACATATAACCTCATTTAATCCCAAATTTTGCCATTATTTACACAAATTGTCATCAATCTGCCCAGAAAAACAGAGGGTTTCCGTACTCAATAATGCTGATTTTCTAGGAGGGTTTCTGTCCTTTAGAATGAACACAACACAAGGTTTTCTGTCCTTGAGAGTACAATTCGAAAATTCAATTTGAAATGTCATGCACTGGATGCTAAACTTGGGCACATGCCTTTAATAAAGAGGCATCACACTTTAGGCACTTATTTTACTTATTATTTTTTTTAATAATTTCTCCCTAGGTGCCTAGAATTAAAAAAAAAAAAAATTACATAGGCCCAAAATGTCACATTTAGATGGCCTAAAAATAATAAAATATTGCCCTCATCTTTTTTATTTAATTTCGAGAAGGGGACATGACAGTCCACCCTTTCCAAAATTGTTTGTCCTCAAGCAATTGCAATTCTAAATGCACAAGAATTTTGGCTCCTTCCCATGTGGCATCTTTAGCAAGGAGATTCTTCGAGCACACCAAGTACTTAGTGATGATCCTGTTTCTCAACTTCTTTTCTCTAGTGTTGATGATGGCCTTAGGAATCAAATTTAGCTTCCCCTCATCATCCAAGGGTGGCAACTCTACTAATGGAATAATGTGCTGTCCAAGTGCCCTCTTGAGGCATGAAACATGGAAAACATTATGGATCTTGTTGTGCTTGGGCAACTCCAACTTGTAGGTGACCTTACCCACTCTCCTTACAATCTTGTAAGGTCCATAGAACTTGGGATTGAGCTTCTTGGATCCCTTTTTCTTGATGGATGACTGCTTGTAGGGTTGCAACTTCACGAACACCAAATCTCCCACCTCAAATGTTCTCTCCATAAGGTTTTGATTGGCATACAACTTCTGTGTGTTTTGTACTTGTTGAAGATGATCGTTGAGTGTCTTCAATATATCTTGGCTATGCTTGACCAAGTCACTAGCGGCTGGAACTCTACTATCTACAAACACCAAATCAACAAAAATGAGAGCATCATATCCATCAAGTGCTATAAATGGAGACATACATGTAGACATATGATAGGAAGTGTTGTAGTAGTATTCTCCCAAATGCAACCATTTCACCCAAGCAGTTTGTTGATCTAAAACATATTTCCTTAAATATCCTTCAACCCATTTGTTCACAATATCCGTTTGTCCATCAGTTTGAGGATGGTATCTCTAAGCTAGTGTTTGGTGTGAGCTCTGTACCTGTCAATCAAAATAATTCCTACCAAAAGACACTGAAGAATCTACTATCCCTATCACTCATAATGTTTTTAGGCAAACTGTGAACAAAACACTTCTTTGAAAAACAAGTTAGCCACTTGAGGAGCTTTATACTCAAAAGAAATAGAAAAGAAATGTGCATATTTGGTTAGTCTATCTACCACCACACTAACGAACACTATGATTAAATCACACATAAGGCAATACAAAGCAACAACTTATATCTTCAATTTTGCTGTGACACAAAGTTCACAGATTCGTTGAAGTGACTTAACTTTAGCATTGGTGACAACACATTCCAATAGACATGCAGAAGAAAGATAGGCATAGTGAAACCTATTGAACGAATACCAAATCACAATCACATGAATATATAACAAATAACAACTTTAGCAAATTGCAGGCATGAGAATTGTCATTTTATTGATGTTCATTCACTGATCATGATACAACACTAATTTTTCTAACTCTGATACTGAATACTAAATAATGCTAACTCTCAATCTTCCTCTATGTGCAAAAAGCACTTATTTATATTGTTTTACAAGATTGCATGAAGAATAAATTAAAATAATAATTGATCTCCTAATGTAGTTGATTGACGTTTGCATGACATGCAAACTTTATTATAAAATATTTGCTTCACTAAGACAAACTAAAATCATGCAATTGTAGCTTAATTGATGATCAAAATCATGCAATCATGCATCGAAAGCTGTAGATTGAACTAGTTGTGAACTTGACTTTGTGCTCACACCCAATGCATGTTGATCGAGCAAAAAGCTAACTCAAGTTAATGCTAAAAATAGAAAACACCAAAAATAGCACAGGAGGCTAAAAACAACACAGGTTCCTCATGCTAAAAATAGAATCCTAGAAGGGTGGCTTTGGCTAGTTCTAATACTTCCATTTTGACCAAGTCTGGCAAACCTTTAGGCAAAGCTTGAAATTTTGACGACTTGATGAATCTTGGTTACTTGATGAATCCTGGTGACTCGAAACTGGTAAATCATTTGTTGATCCCCAATAGGAATGATGAATGAATCTTTATACTGAAATCTCTGTTCACTATAGTCGATCCTTCATATAGGCGCGCATACTTGTTCTGCTGAGATTTTATAGTTTTTGCTAGTTGTGATCCTTCCAATCTCCACGTAGGTGTTTGGCCTCGGATAAGGCGTGTGAAATGTTCATTCGGATAGGCATATGGAATGGAGTCTTGGCATGATGAGTATAAGCACCCCTTTTTTTAATTTGTCACTTTTGCCTCTAATTATATTCTGCTTCAGCAAAGGCATGGTTGATTTCTGATTTTGGTGCGCTTTGACCCTTGTATAAGTGTGTGTGAAGCTGGAAAGAAGCGTCTAATTTTCCTTGGGAGGGGGATTTGGAGTAATGTGGCACCTTTGCATAGTTGATTGGGAACTGGAACAAAGCATTTGAATGTTTGGCACCTTCATATAGGCACGTATGAGTATTGCAAGAGATGTTTGATATATGACTGATAACACCCCTTGCGTAGGCGCATAGGATTCCTCCCATAGGTGCTTTAAACAGCATACACCTTCCTTTGTTGAGGCGTGGGAAATGCTAAAGTGATGCGCTTCAGATTTATTTCTTTTTCTGACTAGAGATGCAACTTCTAACTTTATTATTGATCTGGCATTGAATTCTCTACTTGGAGACGCGTTTGAATGTTTGAGGGGGTGCTTTGAGTCTCATAGCTATTTGAAAGGAGTTGAAGGCGCATAAGAATTTGTATGTAAGGCCCCTGAATTGTGGGAAGTTTTGTAAAGGCATGAGAATGTTTTGTTGAGCACACCTTTCTTTTTGCTTTGCTGTATGGTTATGGTGTGCTAGATTTTTGGTGAAGCACTTTTCCTTTCCTGAAGCGCAAATCCTTTCTGAAGGCGTCAAGTTTTCTGCATAGGCGCGCATTGATATCTCCATGGATGCTCATTCTTACTTGAGGTGCGACTTCTTCCAACTTGGCGCATTTGGGAGTCTCCTTTGATGATGAACACGTGCGGCATGAGATACTAAGATTGGGCGGCTCCTTGCATAGGCATGTATGAAGAAATATGGACGTGCTTTATTCTTTGTGAAGACGCCTTTTCTTTTGATGAGCGCCTTCTTTTATTTGTAAAAGCATGTGGAGTTTTCTTATGAAGCACTTTTAAGCCTTTGATCTCTTTTTTTTATGCTTTGCTATAGCGTGTTTGATTTTTTATGGAGCGCTTTTGGTTTGTTTTGATTTCTTTTTGATTTCCCCCTTTATAATGGCGTGTGCCTTTCATGGGGCATGCACCTTATAAAGGTTTTTTTTTTTCTTTTTTTGATTTCTACTTATTATTTTAATAACAATCATTACTAGTAAATTATTAATAATGATCATCAATAAAATAATAATATATTTTAATTTTTATGGATTTTCAAAATAACACTTAACAAAGAAAATTGTAATTTCGATAATAATTAATAAATAATTGATAATAAATTATCAATTATTAATTAATATACTATTATCAAAATTTTACGGACAAATACACAACAATTTGAATTTCAACCAAAGAACATCAAACTTAGACAAAATTCGCAACTTGGTTAAAGATTAATCAAACGGATTTTAATGGCATGATATTTCAACATGAGCACTTGACTTGTGGCTTTGACATTACGACACGACAATTTAATATAGGACTTTAACAATTTGACATTTTAGACTTCACAATCTCAAGCCTTGATGATATGAACCAAACATTAGATCTTGATGATATGACACGATATTTTACGATGACTTGATATTTTGGATTAGATGTAATGATGCGACAACAAGAACGACACAGATGATTCGATGATGATGAAGAAGTTTCTTGTATCGCAATCCAATTTCGGATTGGGTACAACCCATTTCAAGGATTTATACAAAATCATTGATGAAGATACAAAAAGCGGACTCAAGGAGGATTTGGTTTTTTATTTTTCTCTTATGGTATCTTTCTGCTTTGTGTCCCTTGGTATTTGTCATTTCCCCATTTCCGGAGTGATCACCAAACTGAGAATGGAGTTAGCCTATCCTCATTCCTGTAGGCTAGTTCATCAACTCAAGGGAATATTCTGGCTAAAGTGACAGAAGAAATTAATGCACTTGCATTAATTATTCAATTGCAAATAATTAAATAATAATAATTTATTATTATTGTTTAATTGAGCATCATAGAGGAAATAATAAATTAAATAATATTATTTTTAATATTATTTAATTAAAGCCAAAAGAAATAAAATAGGTCTGGACCTGTTTGAGCGCCCACCTTTGGAATTGCAAAAATGTTGATATTTGCAATAGCACTCACCTTTGGAGGAATAAAATAATGCAATTGGAGAATAAAATTCAAATAGGTCCTAGCATTGGATCAAGCGCTCAATTGGAGGGAAAATTGTAAATTCAAATCTTCAATTTGAATTGGGTATAAAAGAAGCATTGGTGTCTCAAATTTGACATCATGATTATTCCGAATCTTTTGGCGACTTTCGCATTCTTGCTTGGCATTTGCTTTGCAGGTTCTTCCAAGGACGAAAGCCCTTGCGGAGATTGGTGTGTTGGACACAAACCCAATCACATCACGGAGGCAGATTCATACGGAGTTCGCATTTGCACTTCATTGGAAATTTGTTGAGCTTCATCGGTTTATCTTTCGAAGATTTGGTCGAAGACCATTGTTAGAGGTTGAAGCTTGAGGATTACTTGCATATCATTGAAGACTTCGATCCAGACCTTGAAGACTCATTTAGCACTCGGGATATATTTTCATTGAAGATCTGAACTACATTGAAGACCTCAAATCAGCGCGATCCTTGAAGATCATTTGTGAAGACTCTTTTGAGGATCCTTGTGCCTAGGAGAGCGCCGAAGGGAGAAGAATATTCAAATTTCAAGACATATTAGCACCGGTTAGCAAAGGAAGAACTTGTCATTGTTGAGGCATTGCCTGTAGAAGGCAATGATAGTTGTTTGTTGAAGACTGCCAGCCGCTGCCACTAATCACATCAGATTTAGAGCACCAGGAGAAGTCGTAGAGTTTATGCTCCGTGCCATCTCACTGACAGACCGATCTGCCACAGTGGAAGTAGCGATACGTGGGAGTTGATGGGCCTTGCAAAGGAAGGATCTTCATTTTGGTAAGCCGCATTAGAGCCTCGCCAGCATATAGTGAATCCTAGTCACTATCCCATAAGAGCGACTTGCATCAACGTTGACTAGCGATCGTGAACAAAGAAACTGGTTAAGGAGCGATTGCCTTCATTAGGAAGTTTGATCTGCATCAAATATGTCGATTGGCACTATCAAGTGGCAGCGATCATACACTAGATGTGAAGGCGTCAATTTGGATCTGGTTGGAGCGCTTCCATTGGAAGTTGTTCATATTGTGTGGCGAATTGGAGCTGCGGACTCATCTCAGCAGCAAATCATTGAAGATAGCCTCTCATTCCTTAGTCGCCACCCACTCTTGAATGCCAAAGACTAGTATTTGAAGTCAAGCGATCTGTTGGGAATATATGATCCAGAGCAGCGATCTGTCATAGAGATATCAGTATTGAGGACTGCAATCAGAAGGACTGCTACAACAGACTTGGTATCTATATTTACATTGTAATTGGTATCTAGCTTGGTGTAATGTCCCGTTCTAAGGTTTGCTTACAAATTTCTGGATCTTGCAATTTCAATTCCAACCCTAGGACTGAATTGTGATTTCTTATATGGCACCTTTCTGTCTTGTCTTCAATTACATGAATTATAGAGAACATATATGCTAAGCATTGATAACAATCAATATACTATTTTGAAATGAATAGCATTCAAACTTGATAGCAATTGGATTGATTGGAACAATTTAGAATTCCCTGTCATAATCATTCTTCAAGTACATCTATTTGGAAAGCTCATGACATATCAATATGCTGTGACAACCAAGATGAATGTGTATTGATAACATACCAATGTAGTGCCCAATTACAATGTAAATATAGATACCAAGTCTGTTGTAGCAGTCCTTCTGATTGCAGTCCTCAATACTGATATCTCTATGACAGATCGCTGCTCTAGATCATATATTCCCAACAGATCGCTTGACTTCAAATACTAGTCTTTGGCATTCAAGAGTGGGTGGCGACTAAGGAATGAGAGGCTATCTTCAATGATTTGCTGCTGTGATGAGTTCGCAGCTCCAATTCTCCACACAGTATGAACAACTTCCAATGGAAGCGCTCCAACCAAATCCAAATTGACACCTTCACCTCTAGTGTATGATTGTTGCCACTTGATAGTGCCAATCGACAGGCTTGATGCAGATTGAACTTCCTAATGAAGGCAATCGCTCCTTAACCAGTTTCTTGGTTCATGATCGCCAGTCAACGTTGATGCAAGTCGCTCTTATGGGATAGTGACTAGGATTCACTGTATGCTGGAGAGGCTCTAATGCGGCTTACCAAAATGAAGATTCTTCCTTTGCAAGGTCCGTCAACTCCCACGTATTGCTACTTCCACCATGGTAGATCGGTCTATCAGTGATATGGCGCAAAACATAAACTCTACGACTTCTCCTGGTGCTCTAAATCTGATGCCATTAGTGGCGGCGACTCGCAGTCTTCAGCAAACAACTATCGTTGCCTCCTACAGGCAATGCCTCAACAATGACAAGTTCTTCCTTTGCTAAATGGCGCTAATATGTCTTGAAATTTGAATATTCTTCTCCCTTCGACGCTTTACTAGGCACAAGGATCCTCAAAAGAGTCTTCACAAATGATCTTCAAGGATCGCGCTGATTTGAGGTCTTCAATGTAGTTCAGATCTTCAATGAAAATATATCCCGAGTGCTAAATGCGTCTTCAAGGTCTGGATCGAAGTCTTCAATGATATGCAAAAGTAATCCTCAAGCTTCAACCTCTAACAATGGTCTTCGACCAAATCTTCGAAAGATAAACCAATGAAGCTCAACAAATTTCCAATGAAGTGCAAATGCGAACTCCGTATGAATCCGCCTCTGTGATGTGATTGGGTTTTCATCCAACACACCAATCTCCGCAAGGGTTTTCGTCCTTGGAAGAACATGCAAAGCAAATGCCAAGCAAGAATGCAAAAGTTGCCAAAAGATTCGGAATAATCGTGATGTCGAATTTGAGACACCAATGCTCTTTTATACCCAATTCAAATTGAAGATTTGAATTTACAATTTTCCCTCCAATTGGGCACTTGATCCAATGCTAGGACCTATTTGAATTTTATTCTCCATTTGCATCATATTATTCCTCCAAAGGTGAGTGCTATTGCAAATATCAACATTTTTGCAATTCCAAAGGTGGGCGCTTGTAAGATACCCCACTATACTTAACCAAAGTTTTGCTAACTTTTCTTACTTCTTACTTCAATTAATCAACATCTAACATAAATGAAATCAACATGAATTGAACAAGCAATGAAGTTGAGATATCTTATTGCAATTGTCAATACAACTTCTTATTACATTCATGTTGTACCCATACAAAATTTTTCATATATGTGCTCAAACACACCTCGCAAGCACCGTGTAGCCTTGTCATTACTGCGCTAACCCTGCAAGTACAGGACATATCAAGAGATAGTGATCCAAGGCTTGAATGGAGGGAGATTCTGACAAGCCAATCAGGCTTGAAGCAGTAAAAGAACATCAAAAAAGAGGAAGTCAAAGTGGTGAATTGAAGGCCAAAACGACATAAGGAACCAAGGGAAGCAATGCAAATACATTTGGCAAATCAAAATTTGATTTTGAAAATTTTGAAAATTTGGAAAATTTTCTAAGGGATTTTTGGGCATTCTTGGCTTGAATGAGCTCCATTTGTGAGTAAAATCCATGGAGGACATGGATGATAGTTTTACATCATATGAGCTTGGTTTCCAAACTTCAAGACATTCTGACGTCCGACGGAGAAGTTACGGCGAAAATAAGATCCAGAAGCGGTGATAAATGATGATGATCCAGGCTACCTCCGTTAAAATGGCCAAGGCAAAGTTCAAAGTTTTCCAAGGTCAAGAATCATAAATATGAGCCCTGAAATTGGCTAAGTCTGGTGTCCTGAAACCTGATGTTCTGAGATCCTGAAATCTAGTGGATCCTCAAAAATCTAGAATCTGCATGTTAAATCCCATGGATCCGGGACCTATCTCAAACATCCTGGAAGTATATTTCAAAATATTTAAAGTATAGGAAATTCAATATCCTTAAATATATTTTGAAATATACTTCCACCCAAGACACTCAAAATCAAACTTCAAAAGGCGCCCATTCCTAGCAAAACCCATGCCTTTTGTTTCACTTCCAAAAGGCGCTCAAATACACAAAAAAGCACGCTTTCTATTTGTCTAAAAAAAGGCGCTCAAAATACCAAAAACCCATGCCATTTTTACCTTCCAAAATAGGTGCTCAAAATGCCTATTTCTCATGCCTTTTTGAGGCACTACCAAAGGCGCCTAAAATACGCAATTCTCATGCCCTTTTGCTATTGGTAAATGGCGCTCAAATACACTAAAACCCATGCCTATTTGGCTCAAGCAAAAAGGTGCCTATTTCACATCATTTGCACTCTTTTTGGAGGTGTCAAGTTTGTTTGGAAATTGGCGTTGACGAGAGAGAAGGTTGGCGTCAGGAGAGAGAGGGTTTATTCCTATAAATACTCTTCACCTTCCTCATTTCATTCATTGTTTTTACAAAGTTGGAGAGGTAGAGCAAGGTCCAAGTAGAAGAATGAAACCCTAGGAGGAGGGCGTCCACTGTAAAGGAGATATTTGGCATAGTTATTATCATTTTCTTGGCAAGAGGATGGTATTGGGGCTGCACTTCACACATGGCGGCCATTAATGGGTGAATAAAAGCTTGCATGAGGCGAATTCAAAAGCTTTGAAGATTGAATTGAATTGAAAGTTTTTAATGACGTCCACGAGGCCACAGCAGCCTATGGGACCCAGAATCGCACAAGGCCCACCCCGAAACAAGGCTGTTAGGCATTTTTCAACCCTTTCTCTAGCTCAGATCTTCTGCTGTGAATTTTGATCAAAAAGTTTGCGGATTTGACGAGTCTAGCCTCCTCAAACAAGGTGCTTAAGTTGCTGTTTTTCAAGGTGTCATTGTAGCTATCACGAATGTCCTCGTAGGCTGGGCACTCCATGATGAAATGCCATTCTGTCTCAACCACACCTTTATTGCAAAAAAGGCATATCCTCCTCTCCCACTCTTCCTTGGGAAACGTCCACCTACCTGTTTTGCACCTAAGATGGTGTGAGCTAGTCCTTAACTGTGCAATCAACATTTTTGCTTTCCATTTAATGTCTGCTCCTATGTAAGCTTTTTCCTCATGGTCCCACCCAGGATTGAACTCTTTGATATAGTAAGCTTTTTTCCGTCCCGACTGATTATTCCACATGATGTTTCTGAATTTTACTTTAACATACTTTTTCATTTCCTCTTTAGCATGTGGGCATTCTTGCATATTAATATCCCACCTCTTTAGCCACTTGTCATTCTGTTTCATCCATGTATTCTTTCTCCTATTTAACTCTTCCTTCATAATTAACCTAGGCCACCAGTGATTTTCCATATTTTGAGTTTTCCTTATATAGCTTAATAGTCGAACCACCGCCGACCCCTCCAAAGGGTACATACCAGATTCCGCCAATAGGATCTCATACGGAACAACAGTCTTGATTTTGAGACTACTAATGATGATGTGCTTCTGGATTCTCTCAACCTACCTCCATTTCTGCTTTGACATACTGCTGCCCCAAATTTCGCAACCATACAAGATCATCAGGGTAACAAGCAAACCAAAAAGCGTTTTCTTGGTTTTCCATTCCCATAATTCTACATTTCTACATCTGTTCTGTAGAGAGTAAAGTGCCTTCCAACCCCCCTGGATTCCTTTTGCTCTGCAAGTTTCCTAGCTGAGTTTGTTGTGAAAATCTATCCCTAGGTACTTGTACTCATCCACCACTTCCAGTTGGTTGCCTTCAAAAAGAAAGTTAACTTGGTTCTTTTTTCTTCTCAACGCGAAGATCATCACTTTGGTTTTGCTAGTGTTAACTTGCATCCCGACTTCCTGACAGAAGGATTCCAAAGTTTGTAACTGTTCTCTCAAACCCTGAGCAGATTTAGCAATTAGAATGAGGTCGTCAGCATATAAGAGAAGTTTTATCACATAGTTAGCTAGCTGAACTCCCTCTCCCTTAGTCTTGTTTATCCATTCTTCTAATTTGTCAATGTATAGCCCGAACAGGGTTGGGGAGAGTGGGCAGCCCTGTTTGACGCCTATATCGCTACCAAAGCACTCACAGAACCCCTCTTTGGTTCTGATTTTAGCTTTAACCTGTTCATAAAGTCTGTGGACAGCTGCCCTATACGCAACAGGGACCCCAAGTTCCTCCATCCTTTTCCAAAGCTTGCTGCGTGGGACCATGTCAAAGGCTTTTTTAAAGTCAACAAAGCAACAGAAAGCCTCGTTACCTTGAGTGTTCCAAATTTTTTCAACCATGAACCGAAGGGTGATTCCATGATCAATAGTGGAGTATTTTGGTCTAAAACCGGCCTGCCCTTTAGCTCTTTTCCCCTCTTTTTCCGCCCATTTACTTATTCTACTTTCAATCATGCTGCCAAAAAGTTTACCCAAGAGAGGGTTAACCATAATTGTGCGGTAATTTGAGGGATTATTGTTATCTCCGCTTTTGAATAGGGGAATAACCACACTGGTTGTCCACTCCTCAGGGAAACCCTCCTGCGTGACATTATTGAAGATGTGTTTGATATAAGGTGCTAGGACCTCGCTGCCCCATTTTAAGTGTTCTGCTTGTAGCCCATCAATATCTTGGGCCTTCCCCCCTGCCAGTTTTGTGATGCCTTGTTTTATGTCTTCTATGTTGAAAAGCTGCTCCTTTGTCTTGATTACTGGTGGGTTATGTTTATCCTGATCCCTCTCATATAGCTGCTTTGCATATTCCAGCCACTGATAGTCTTTGATATCATTTTCTGTTTGCGTTTTCTTTTGCTGTAGTTCCTTCCAGAATTTTTTGGGACTGTGTTTTCCAAGAGCAATCAGCTCCATTCTACTTTTCACGAAATTCTCTTTTTTTGCTTGTAGTAAGTTTTTATACTCTTTTTCCCTTACCCGGTCCTTCCTATTTTTCCGCAGCTTCCTCTTTGCCATTTTGCACTCATCATCATACCAAGGATTTACCGGGAAAGTGTTTTTTAATCCTTTCTTGGTTCTAGCTCTTTTACATTCATTTAAAGCCTTGTGAATAAGGGGGATCAGCATACTTTTGTTGACATAGTGATTATTTTTGCCTGCTGAATTGCTCTCATACTCTTTGAAGATTCTTCTAAGAGCAGTCTTGAAGATTTCCTGATTTTCTACCGTTATAAGGATTTTTCTTTGTGAAGTTGTCTTCTTTAGGTAGGATTGAGCCTGCTGTCCCTGCTGTTTGTTTAATTGGATGTCAAGCTTTACGAAAATCGGGTTATGGTCTGATTTCATCTCCACAGGGCAATTCCCTACCACTAACTCTCTCACCCTCGAGATGTAGCCCTGCGAGAAAATAACATAGTCTATAACACTCTGACCATTGTACGTTTTGCAGGTTATGTTGCTCGAATTCGGCCATGTCTTCATACCATTGCATATGACCATGTTGTGTAGACTACAAAGACTTAGTAATTCTGTCCCAAAATGTGTGACACTCTCCTTACTATCTTGCGAGGCCCTATCCCAGAGCTGATCTGCCTCTTCTTCCAGCCATATAGGGTTACCCTCCTCAATGCCTTTGCTTTTCAAATTAAGGGCTTGATTGCATGCTGTCCTTGCGTTAAAGTCACCTATAATTAGCACGTCACCCGTTGTGCTAAAGATAGAAATATCTTTTTTTAGCGATGCATATGGATCCTCCCGAACTAGGTTCCTTTTCTTATAAGTTTTCGAGCCTTTCGGAGCGAAGTAACATGCTGCCACCCAGACTGTTACGCGATTTTCTGATATTTTCAGCCAGATATATTGTTTGTTTGGGTCTTCTTTCTCTACTTTTATAACTTAACTCCATGATTCTTTGAAAAAAACCGCAACCCCCCCATGACCTTTGCCACTATCCGTCCTTTCATTCCAGACTGAAGCTTTTTTATACCCTTCAAAATCAGGGACTTTACTTCCTTCGTGTTCATGAGTCTCCGTAAGAATAATAACGTCCTTCCCATCTACTATGGGCCCCAACCCAAGTCCTCTTCTCCACGGAAATCCTCTGCAGTTCCAACTTACCACTGTTAAACACTCCTGGGGGGCCCCGAATTCCTATTTCATGTGTGTCCTTCTATCAGTAACTTGGGCCGTTCCGTTTTGCAGCCAAGCCCATTTTCCAGCATCCCTTGCTGTCTTTACTTTCTCCCACTCTTTCCTTCTTTCTTCCTGCTGTGTTATGATTAGGTCCTCGTCCAGGTAGATTTGAGTTCCTTTAAGGAATCTTTTGTTTTTTAGAACCATATTCTTGACTTCAGTGGTTCTAAGAGTAACTCTTACATGTCTACTCTTGCCGTCACCTATCCACCTTCCAATCCTACTGGCTTGAGAGATGAACCCTGTCCACTTCAATTGTTCTTTGAGAAAGTCCCTTGTAAGCTCTCGTGTGGTTTCCTTTTCCCCATAATCTTTTAATCCCTTTATGACGATGTTCATAGCCCTATCGTTTCTGTCTTTTTCCTCTCTTAATTGCCTTTTTACTTGTTTTTCGATAAGTTCTCTTTGCTCCTCCGGTGGACTCTTGACTACTTGTGCCCAGGACTTGGCTTCCTCTATTTGCTCTTTTAGCTTATTTTCCCTTAACTCCATGTTTGCTACTACAGATTGAATCTCTTTTAGTTGGTAATCGTTGCATCCTACTATATATTTTGGCTTATTCACTTCTGCTGTTTTCATTTGTTCCAAAACCTGCCTTAATGAAATCACTTGTTGTTCACCTTTTGTGATGCTGTTTTGAAGTTTATTTACCTGCTCTCTAAGTAACTTGTTCTCTCTTGCTATTTTTCCATTGGATTCTATGACCTCATTCATTCTGTCGCTCTCCAGTTGGTCTCTTGCCTGAAGGGATTGGATCCTCTTTTTCAAGATCATTAACTCGCTGACATATAGGTCCGAGGACCATAGAAGTGGTGTTGAGTTAGGACTATAGGAATCTGTATGCTCACAGCTGTTTTCGTTCCCTTCTTCGATATCTACTGGATATGTTTCAGTCATCTTTTGCTTTGCATCTGAGATTAGGTGAACAATTGTGTTCCTGTCTTCCTTTCCTCCCTCTTGTTTTGACCCAGTTTGTTCTAGCTGCTCTGACTAGTTTTCCGAAGTGCCCAACACTGCCTTAAGTGTTGTTTTTGGTAGAATAGTAGTGAAATTTCTTTTACTGATTTTGCCTCCGTCTCAAGATTCCTCTGTATTGTTTTTCATTGACATATATGCATCTTTCTACCACCTGTGAGAGGTTTCCTTGAGGTAACCCTAGCATACACGCCCTCCATACTCCATTTGCTGCTCCTTCATGAGCATTGGCACTGTCGAATGAAGGAGTATTTGATGGGCCACCCGCAACACGAGTTGAAAAGTTAAATGGGATTATAATCCCCCCCTGCGGTAAAACCTCAAGCATAGGCCTCTGGTTGCCTATACCCCTCTTAATCTCTACCACATCGTCTGACTCATCTATGGCCCCCAGTGAGATGTTCTCAACAACCTGATTTCCAGGAACAACGTTTTGGCCCTCAAAGCTAACTCTGTTTGGACCCCCTGAGTCTGCAGGTCCCTTGTCATTTCCCATGTTTCCCACCACCCAGACCCGCCTTTGCAGAACCGCGAGATTCTACTTGGAAAGTGCGTGCCCTTGGACAGTTTTACCTTGTTTTGTGTTGTTTGTTTTTGCAAAAAGAAGAGGTTTCGGTTTGCAGTAGGACAAGGAATGCTGCAGAAAAATGCAGAAAAGTAAAGTAAAAACGAGCGGGAGTGGGGTCACACCTGTTGTCTTTTGACATCTTTTGTCCACAGTTGTTCGCCGGTCCCCCACTTGTACGGTTCTGTCCACAGTTGCCGATGCTAGCCTTTACCAAAATCAAAACCCTCGCCGTGGAAGGAAACACTGTATCTGCTGGTCCCCATCGGTTTAAAACTGAGCAAAAACAAGTGCTGACAGCTTCCAGGCTACCCTCTGAAAACCCCCAGCAAGACAAAAAGAAAACTAAACATCACGCGGCTCCACTGATTGACCGTGCACTGTAAAATATTAAACAAGAAAAACCGGCATAGTGGCCGCCACGTATGCCCGACCGTCCCTGGAACCTAGGCCAGAAACAACACCCCACGCAACAAAATCAATCTACTACAGCAACCGCTGCAGTAAACCATCGCAACAAACCCTTCGCAGCTCCGTCGCAGTAGAGAAGTTTTGAGGCAGAAGTTCGATCATCTACCCTTGCATCATTCTACATCTTTCTTTCACTCTGAGAGGAAAATTTGTCCACCAAAGGTCTCTTTCTTGCACTGGCGGCCATTGTTGAGGGTTTTTGAAGCTTTTTGAAGATTTTCCGGATCTACAAAGCATAAAGAGGGCAATTCAATCACTTCTATCCTTCTTTTTTCTTAATTCTCTTCTTTCACAGGGTCCATCTTCATGTTCCCAAGGCAACATCCAAACCTAGGAAGTCATTTTTGGTAAATTTTCAAGGATTTTCACCGCTGGTCATGGTTTTTCGAAGGCAAAATCACCACCTACAGCCAAAATAAAATTGATTTTTGAGGCTTATTTGTCCAAAATTTCTCATTTCTGACACATACCCACCTCGGCAAAAGGCATTTTCCATCATCCTGGACCGGTTTGATCTTAGATCTATTGAATCTTTGAGGGTGTGGCTCCAAAATTTCATTTTCCAAGGGCAAAATTTTAATTTTTTCACAAAAATTAAATTTTGGATAGCAAAAAGAAAATTTGTTTTTCTTGGGCAGCGAACGTATAGAAGACTAGATTGTCCATTTTCAGTGCAGAAAAGGTCATCAGAGCAAGCTTCTTTAAGTCATCATGCAATATTCGTCAGTCACCATCGAGGCCAAATCTTTGCTCAAACACAAATATTCCAAGGTCAAAGAAACAGACTTGTGCCAAGTCTCGCCTGAGGGTTTTGACTTAGAACCACTGATAAACTTAGGGAATGCAGCTACGAGAAATTTGAAGAACTCTGGGCTTATTCAAGCCGGATCATTTCCTATCGTTGCCCATAGTCTTGAATTTGTACTCTCGTGCATTCAACATTATGATCTTGAATCAAGAGAAGTCAGATCAAGGGACAGAAGGTTGATCGCCAATTTGAAGCCTGATGACATAGAGATGTCCCTCGACATTCCTCTTTTGGAAGAATCACTCACCCTGGACCTTGAAGAAAGTGACAGAGTTTGGACCATCGCCACTGATAAATGTCAAAAGTTAGCTTGCAAATGGCTAAAAGAAAGAAGGAATACGTTTCCAAGGAACATGGGTCGAGGCCAGTTCAAGGATGAATACGCTATCATGAGCACGATGCTCAACCGGATTACAGGTCAAGCTGAGGGAAGGAGTTTCACAACATGGATGTTCTATGTGATCAGTACCATTGCCAATGGAAGCGCCACTTATGAGTGGGCCACTCTCATAAGTGATTGCATTCATCGACAAATCGTTCACTTTGTTGGTTTTTTCCCTGACTGGATGTTCATTCCCAGATTTCCCTACAAAGTAGCCATCAGTGATCAACAGGATCTCTGGGCCAGGGGCCAACAGTAGAGGAGATAGACTCTATTTTTATCTCCTCTTCTTCTTCAGGCTCTGCAAAACCTAGGAGGGTATTCCCTATTCAACACCCATGAGAATATGCTTATGAGTTGGCTTGGGATGTTGATACAAAGCAGATAAATCCTCCTGTAAGTAGTCCAAAACTGTGAAATAAGAGCAAAGGGGCTAGCTTTGGGCCTATGTTCAGTTGTGAATCAGAGGATCTTGGTCCTAAACTACTTCTAAGGTCCTAATGGTTGTGGTTGAAGTTTGAATTTGATTTTGTATTTGGATGCAAACCTGGACCTGGTATATAACCTCAACACAGAGCTAAATTGGTGCCTATCCAGGGCTTGGAGTCAGTAGACATACACCTGTGAATGATCAGCATGAAGACACTAAAACTGGAATTCAAGGGGATGTTATGGTATTTGCCTTACAGACACCTCCCAGAACAGAGTGTTAAGTTATCTCTACTTGAGGTATCCCTATTGCAGGATATCCTTCCCAACAATTAATCTGAAAACACTTTAATCTACCCATTGAGTAGAGGTTGAAAGATCAAGCATTCAATACAGGAATTCTATATTCTAGAATACCAGACACCCCTTAGATATCTAGAATCAGAAGGACACATACAATATTGGAGACAGAATTAACAAAACACATGCAAATACAGCATTACTCATATAAAATCAATCATGAAATCAGTAGATTCATGCATGAGACATACAACAAGAGATACATAAACTCACAAGACCTGCACAGAGCAACCAAAACCAGTTGTGCATTATTACAGAGCCAGATATGTCCAGTTTTCAACAACCAAAAAGAGTGACAGTTTATAACTTATAGTAAAACTGTGTCCTCCGCCAAAAATACAACAGTCAACTCAAAAATTGCTAGGTACAATGCATCGCCAGGGGGCACCGAAAACATTCAATGCCACCGCACAGACAGGAGGGAAGGAGCAAATAGGGTTGGGATCTGCATTGCCGCGCTAAAATCTTCTTTTTGAATCAGGTAGCTGGCATGTCTTTTCGAGCCATACCCCTGCATAATCTTTCCATTAATGGCATACCAACTCACAGCCTCGGGACGCAGTAGTGGAAGTATGGAGAACTCTCCATTTGAATGTTCAAAAGATAACCGTCGATCTCCAAACTTCCCACCGAGATCTACGGCGTCAAAAAAGTCCAAAAAGTCGAGGACCGATAAGAATGTGCCACATAGGCACCCTGTGCATCCACCACTGACTAGCCCAGAAATGTGAGATCAATAATCCCACATTCGTCCTACAGAGACCATTCTAACACTTTATAAGCATGGCCACGAGCACAATAAGTGTCGAGCGTTTTGCCCCGCTTGACCCACGAACCTTCCGCCAAAAGCCCATCGCCCTGACTCCTGCCGACACTAAAGACCCAATCGGCAAGACCAACTCCATCGGCGAGCCCGAAAATCCTTCCGCCGATACACAAGTCACACTGATACAACCTCATCGGCGAGAAAAACACCGTCGGCCCAACGCTTTCCACCTTCGCCGACGCACCAACTCTCTCCGATGCATACCCCGTTGGCATGACTAAGACCATCGGAGCAACGAAAAGCTCCCTCGCCGACCACACCATGTTACGCCGATACAACTTCACATCCCCTTGTCGGCTAAACACCGCACATCGGCAGCACCAAAAACTCCCTCGCCGAAAGCACTACTCTCGTCGATGACATTCCCATCAGTAAGACCAAAAACATCGGAGGGCCAGAAAAATGCTACACCGACATCACATGTTACGCCGATACAACTCCATCGGCCAAACACCTCTGTCGGCCCAACTCTCCATACTCTATCCGATACATAGTGTCACATCGATAGCACAACCCATCGGCCAAACATAAGGCATCGGAAGAAGATCTCCCAGCCTCGCCGATGCAAGAAGTCACCCCGATGCACATCCTAGTGACGTCATCATCACAATTGTAAAATCACCCTGTCGACAAACTCCATCTGTGAGAACCAACGCATCGGGGGAAACTTCTCCAACCATGCCGAAACCATATGTCTGGCCGATATCCTGATGCGAAGTAGCAACCGGATATCCTGACCCTCAAATATCCTCATTGGGATATCACCCGATATTGAAACATGATGACCCTGATGAAACATCCGGTCGATAGAAAATGATAATGATGATGACCCCCTCCCTCAGAAAATATGATGCTGATGCTGAAACATGCTGAGGAGGCCCGAATACTTCGAACTTTTTTGGATTTTTAGGGAAGGTGCCTGCAAAATATATGCTTGTAACTTGACTGCTCATGTAGGCACCAATAGACTTCACACGAACTCACGAGTTCAGGATGGTGTCCTATTTGCTATTCATGGTGGCCAAGCAGCATCACTTTGCCGGGTTGAACTTTGTGGGCTCTTTGCAAAACACCAGGATTGTCAGGCTGTATCCTCAGCTTGAGTTTTTAGAGTCTCAGAAACACTTCCGATGAGTCAACGATGCATTCCTGATGTTCACAATACGTGACTTGGAGAACTAGATGCATGTCAGATTATCAGGAGAAGCCAGACCATTAATCTCAAAATGGGCGGATTGGTATATTCAATTCCCTACCTTCTCCTATATCAGAGCCTACGGGTTTACATCATGTCCATACATGCTCCCAAGGTATCCATCCGATTAAGTTGTCTTCATGGAGTTCTTGCGTCAGATAGAAGTACACAATTTTCTACGCAGTAGACATAAGACGGCAGTGAACTTTCCTATTCAAATGGGTGTTTTCAAGTGCAAAAGTGCTGTTGATGCAAAAGTAATTGGTGAAGAAATGTCCAAATTTGGCCTAAAGACCTTCAAGGAGAAACACACATATGACCCTAATCAAGTGATGAAATCCAGACTTAGCGGCAAATTTGCCCATGTGCCTACTATGGAGGATTTCTGGGTCAATTGTCAGGAGTTACAGTCGCTTCACCTTGGAGCAAATTCCAATTTTCCTTGACGAGAGTGGCAAAGACTTGCACGAAGATGGTTTAATTCTCTCCCCAAAATTTGTCAAAGAGGGAATTGATTCACAACCATTGCCGCCAATGGATTGTTCACTTCAAGAGATCACCTCCATTACAGAAAGAACCAAAGGAGTGGTGAAAAGAAGCTGGATGTTCATCAACAGTCAAAGGAGCAAGAGGATGAACACACCCAAAGACAAGGCATCTACAGCAGAGCCGCCATCGTCTCCTACTCATTTGACTCTGCGCTTGAAATCCAAGGTAGTGAGTGGGTAGGCCCAAGCAACCGACATTACCAGGGAAGAACCCTTGAGGGTGACCCCAAAAAGGAAGGCTCAAACCCCAGCACAGCAGCAACCCCTTTGCCACCAGCTGAGCCTAGTTCGCCTACCACTTCTACTTCTTCCTCTTCGGAAGAAGGGAGTTTGCCGACACCGCAGAGGATACCTGAGCCTCACCGATCTCCTATACCACATAACTCATCTGGAGTTAACGATGCAGGAGAACCTGAGGTCATGCAAGGAGTTGAAGTGAACACCGTGATGGAGGTGGACCTAGAGTTCGAACCCAACATAGTGTTGGATTTTGACCTGGAGATGGACATTCATTTTGCACCTCCTAAGACCGAAGTCACGCCAAATCTGGGTGCTAAAAAAGAAAGTCGTCCAAAGCCGACATTTCAAGAGTCTACTTCAGCTTGGCTTCATACAGCAGTCAGTGAGAAAAAGAAAAGGCCATCCTACCAGCTGGATTTTAGTGCCTTGACCAAGACTTTCAAGGAGCCATCTATAAAGAAGCCCAATAAGCAGTCGAGGATTCTAAAGACAAGTGAAGGAGAATTAGTTTTGGAGACTGCTATTCCTCCTCAGGACAAAGCAATTGAAGAAGTTGAACCCGAGGATTATAATATTGTCAAGACTTGTTTCGGTCATAACACACGACAGACAGCAGTGAATATTTTGGAGGCTGCTATAGATACTATGAGAAACAGGGTATTGAAAGATGGAGAGGACAAGGCTGCCCTCAAATCAGAAGTCAAGCAGCTACATCAGTACATATCGCGACTTCTGCATACTCCTTCACCTCCTTCACTCTTTTTGCCACAGGTGATGGAGTCTACCGATGAACAAAAATAGTTAAGTCAGCTAGTAGTGTATGGCAAGCACACTAGGGATTGGGTGGACCACTTTATAGTAAAGAACGTTAACTTTCTAGCAAAGTTATCAGAAGTGGTGTCCAATTCTAAGGATGTCCTCCTTGGAATCCAGAATATGATTGAGTGCATGGACATGGAGCCGGTATATGATAGATTGATGGTCAGGTTGCGTGCACTTGGTTCGAGGCCCATAACGGGCAGATCAGAAGGCTGCAATTTTCTCCTGGACTCACCAGTATTCCTTCTTGGTTTATACCTCGAGGAATATAGCCTCGGAGTTGGCTATATGGAAAGAAAAGCTCCTAGGCATTGAAAGATATGCCATTGATTTTGTCTAAAACATTCCATGCAGGTATTTCAGTGAGGAAGGCGTAAATTGCCTCATTCATGTTTTACAGGAGGAGTTCATTCAGCTGATCCGTGGAAAGTTTTGTGGAGACCCTCATGTTGACAAAATGTACCTCCTGGTTGATATTGCATCCAAGTGCGCCAAGGCTGAGAAAGACTTTGAAGTGTTTGAGAAAATCACAGAGGATGCTGCCATAGACCTGCAAATGAGGACGGTTCACCTTGAGTCCATGATTATACCAGATGAAGTCAAAGTTGAGGAATTTGAGAGAAATCTCAATTCTCAGACTTAGCTTATTTTTCACATTTTGCAGGAGGGAATTATTTTTTTTGGCAGCACGAGAGATTTCCAAAGCAACTTCTATTTTGAGAACTGTCCTTGTTAATTGAAGTTAAATTTATTTTTAGATTTTGCTTTTGGAAATCATGCAAAATATCTTTGAGTTGGAACTCAATGTGTAATAACATGCAAGTTCAGTTAACTGAATTGCATGACAAGATACTTTTAGTTTTAATTGCTAATAAGCTAGCATGCTTTCCATGCAGCAATTAGATCTAGAGTGAAGAGTGTTAGTTAACTCTTCCTTTTGTTTCCTTGCATCTTGGCTTTTTAGGTATAAATAAGTGTATTCTACACACTTAAACTCTCTAATGGTAAATGCTGAGACTAATTTTTGCTCGCATTTTATTGTTCAAGCATTGTTATTGATTCTTGCTTTTTGATTAATGAGAATACCCATCATGGTTTCAGAGATCTATCTTGTTGTCGAGAGTTATGCAAATTGTTCATGACTTTGTGCATGAGCAATTATTGTTGAGTTGTATTTATTCTTTTGTTTTGAAAACCTCCAAGCTGTTATTCTAATTTCTTTATGCTCTGAATTTACTTGAAGAAATCAGAATTGTTTTAAAGATAAAGTTAGTTATTTTCTTCTGGAAAGCTTTAGAAAATCTTATAGCCTTGCAGAAGAGCTTCATTGCCTTGTGCTCGTGCCCTGAGAAACAAAAAGATAGGTTATTTTGTAAACATCTTTTAATTTTCTTGTTGAGGGAGCTTCCCCTCCTAATTCAAAGAACAGTCCTACTGTACATGCTGTTCGTTTTGCTTTCTCACCGAAAGGTGCAAAATTAAACGCTAACAGTTCAACAGATGCTTAATAGCATCAATGTTCATCTTATTACAATGATTACAAAAGATAGGCCTCAGCGCCTAGATTGAACAATGATTGTCTTCAAACTACAAGTATCTTGTCTTCAAGTTGCTAGTGTCTTCAAGATGTAAGTAACTTCAAGTTGCAAGTAACAACTTCAATCCTACACAATGATGATAACTGAATGTTAACACCTCTCAAAGGATAAGGCAGCATCACCTTATTAAGGTTGAGGGAGCATCACGCCAACAAGCATGAAATATGCAGATTTCATGAAAAGAGCTTAGAGCTTACCAAGAAATATCAAATAGCCAAAGATGCCAAATGAAGTCGCTCTCCTCCTTTTATAGTGTTCCTCCACAAGAACAAAGAGGCAACCAAGGCACGTTTTCCAATGAGCATATCCTAGAGGAATATTCCATTGGATGACTCACTCCTGAGTTGGAAGCCTTATCTGGTACGCCTCCCAAAGTCATTATGGGACCCACTGCTTGCATGCTTGCTCCTCCAGTCTAGGCGCTAGAATGATGTTCTTCAAGTGAAGAAATGCACCCAACACCACAATTGATTCCTTCATGGTTAGGCGCCCAAATAGGATCATATAGAGTTGAAACTGCGCCTTAGGAAGGTGTTTGAACCTTAGGTGCCAATCTGAGGTTGTAGAAGCATGGATGTGTGCCTAGTTCACTTGGTGAGGTTTTGATGACTCCATATGCTTGCAAACACTTGTCAACATTCAATGAAGACTTTGAGACTTTGATTGAAGACTTATCAAGGTTAGGCACCATAATGAGTTTGTAGAGACAGGAAATGGCGCCTTGCTCTAAGGAGAGATATCTTCAAGCTCCATCATTTCCAGTTGTTATATCTTTGCCCCGGGAGAAGAAACTACTGTCCAAACACCATCTCAACTTGAGGAATGAAACTCTTCACCATTAGGCGCTCAACTGAGGTTTCTGGAGTCTAGGCGCACTTTGGAGATTGAAGAGATGAAGAGTTGCGCCTAGCTTGCTTAGGCGCACTTTTGAGGTGACAAGAGTTCAAACTGGCGCCTAAGTCAAGTTAAGACTTAGTTTGAGCTCATTGACAATGATTTCCTCCTTCACAAGTTAGGCACACTTTTGAGGTTGTAGAGACTAAAAAGTGTGCCTTCATCATCTTGACCTACTATTTGACACTTTAATGATCTCAGATCATTGGGCAATAACTGAGAATGATCCCCTTCTTCAAGATGATTGATGATCACTTAATAATGCAAGTTGATATATCCTCCTTAAGGCGCAAATTTGGATTTCTAGGGAAGGCGCATATTCATGGTTGAACAAGAGGAAAAGTGCGCCTCAACTTGCTTGATGATTTCTTGTCCTAGTCAAAGACTCCAATCAGATGCACAATTACATGGAAGTGTTTTACCTTATGGAGATCAAAGTTTAGGCTCCAACCTCTCTTTCTTGATAAGGCGCACATTTAAGATTCTAAAGACATGAATTGGCGCCTTGATTCTCTAGGCGCACATTTGAGAGTATAGAGAAGCAAAAATGCGCCTAAGTCTCTTAGCTTATTCTTTTGGCATTTTGATGATTTCAATCACTTACAAGCTTCCCAAGGACTTTCCCTTATCACTATGTGCTCAATGTCATAGTTTCAACCTCTTTATATTCAAGGCGCCAAAAGTGATATGCAGAGACAAGTGCGCCTTGTCTTAAAGACTCAAAGATATTGCTTGATAAAGGTCTTGACCTGCAAAACTACAAGAGTCAGTTAGTCAAAACCAAATTCATTCCCTTATCATACGTATTAGCCCACGAGAATGATGAATAGGCTAATCCGTGTTCATTGTTGACTAGGCTGGAAACAGGGACATGACAGTCTCCCCTTCCCAGGATTGCTTGTTCTCAAGCAATCGAAGGTTAGGATGCTCTAAAATCTTTTCTCCTTCCCACGTAGCATCCTCTATCGGCAAACCTCTCCATCGAACCAAATATTCCCTAATGACTCGGCTACGCAATTTGCGTTCTCTCATATCAACGATGCCATCTGGTTCTAGAATCAACATTCCTTCATCAAGAGGCGGAAGATCAGGAGAGGAAACCACATTCTGACCTAATGTCTTTTTGAGGCATGATACATGAAATACATTATGAATGCGGCTACCCGCTGGCAAATCCAACTCATAAGCTACTTCGCCAACTCTCCTTACAATTCTGTATGGCCCATAAAACCTTGGCTTGAGTTTTTCTGCACCACTCATCTTCAAAGAACTTTCTCTGTATGGCTGTAGACGAAGGAAAACCAAGTCATTCACTTCAAAAGATCTTTCCACTCGATGTCTATCTGCATACATCTTTTGTTGATTCTGAGCATGCTGAATGTTATCCTTAAGAACTCTAAGGATATCCTGCATGTCTTGCATCAACTCCTTAGCTCGAGGAGCTCTACTATCATCGAAGCCAAATCAATAAAGGAAAGAGCATCATGTCCATACAATGCTCTAAATGGAGTCATGCCAATAGACATGTGATAGGTGGTATTATAACAATACTCACCAAGGTATAACCATTTTACCCATGCACGTCGATGCCCAACAACATAGTTGCGAAGGTACTCAATCCACTTATCCACAATTTATGTTTGACCATCCGTTTGAGGGTGATAGCTAGTGCTACGTGTTAGCTCAGTCCCCGTGAGTCGGAATAGTTCTTTCCAAAACATGCTAATGAATCTACTATCCCGGTCACTCACAATTGTCTTTGGAAGGCCATGCAAACGAAATACTTCTCTGAAAAATAATTCTGCAATCTGCAAAGTTGAATAATCCATTGCAATAGGATAGAAATGTGCATACGTAGACAATCTATCAACAACATATATGCAATCTCTACCATGAACCTTTGGAAGACCAGTGATAAAATCCATTGAGATACTTTCCCACTTCTGCTCAGGAATAGGTAAAGGTTGAAGTAGATCGGCGGGAAAAGTATGCTCAGACTTGTTTTGTTGACAAGTCAAACACTCTCTAACATGCTGTAAGACATCATCTTTGAGACTTTTCCAAGAGAATCTCTCTCGTACTTGTCTATAGGTTTTGAAAAAACTTGGATGTCCTGCTAGAGGTGTATCATGAATGGCTTTCAAGATCTGCTGCTTAAGCTTAGATTCAGGTACCAAGAAAATTCTGTCCTTATAATATATCACATCATCCACTACCTTGTACCTGTCATCCTGTATAATGCCATCCATAATCTCGCATGCAAAAGTGGATTTGGAATACTCAACTAAAAGTTGAGATTTCCAATCAGCTGAAATCTCACTCAAGGAACAAATAGTAGGCCTCTTGGAAAGTGCATCTGCAACAATATTCTTTTTTCCTTTTATAAACTCTATATCAAAGTCATATGCTTGGATTTTTGAGACCCATTTCTGTTGTCGTTCATTCAAATCCTTTTGTTCCAAGAAGTATTTCAATCTATTGTGGTCGGTCCTAACCACAAATTTCGCACCTACCAAGTACTGACGAAACTTTGCCAAAGCATACATAATGGCAAGCATCTCCTTGTCATAGGTGGAATATAGGCGCTCCGTATCCTTCAATTTTCTGCTTTCATATGCAATAGGATGCCTATTTTGCATTAACACAACCCCTATTCCTTCTCCTGATGCATCACACTCAAGAATGAAGGACTGTGAAAAATTTGGTAGTGCTAGTACTGGAGTAGTACTCATTACCTCCTTGAGCCGATCAAATGCCACCTGTGCTGCTTCTGACCAAAAGCAAGCTCCTTTCTTAGTGAGATCTGTCAATGGTGCTGCCAATTGTGAAAAGCCTTTAACAAATCTTCTGTAGTAATTGCAAAGTCCCAAGAAACCTCTCAACTCGGAAATGTTCCTTGGAATAGGCCATTCCTGTATAGCCTTGATCTTCTCATCTTATACTCTAACTCCTTTAGCACTAATCATATGCCCCAAGTAGAGAATCTCCTCCATCCCAAAATCACACTTGGAAGCCTTAGCATATAGTGATTGTGCCTCCATGACTCTAAGTACCTCATCAAGATGTCGAAGACGCTCATCCCATGTCTTGCTGTAAATCAAAATGTCATCAAAGAAAACCAAAAGAAATTTACGCAACTGCTTATTGAATACATGATTCATGCAAGATTGAAATGTAGCAAGTGCATTAGTAAGACCAAAGGGCATAACAAGGAATTCATAATGTCTGTAGTGGCATTTGAATGCTGTCTTAGGAATGTCCTCACGAACACGAATCTGATGATAACCTGAATGAAGACCAATCTTTGAGAAGTACACGGCCCTGTGTAATTCATCTAACAACTCATCGATCTTGGGTATTGGATATCTGTTTTTGATTGTCTTCTTGTTCAAGGCTCTTTAGTCAATACACATCCGCATAGTTCCATCTTTTTTCTTCACCAACACCACCGAAGAAGCAAATGGACTAGATGAAGGTCGAATGTGTCCCATATCAATCAACTCCTTAATAGTCTTCTCTATCTCAACCTTGAAGTGTCTAGGATGTTGATATGGTGTAATGTTGATGGCTTTTGTCCCATCCTCTAACTCTATCACATGCTTAAATCCACGATCAGGTGGTCTCCCAGGTGGAATATCTCCAAACACCTTACTGTGTTTATCCAATACAAATTGGATGTCTACATGATACCCATTACTGGCAGAAGACTGAGATGATATTTCAACCTGAGCTGCCCATGCAATGTCATTATGCCGAAACAAGGACTCCATTGTGATGTCCCTTTCTAGGTAGATACTTTAGTCTAGCTGTGGTTTAGCCTATTATTGGACCCTCGTAGGCTATTACAGATGGATAGGGGGGTCAGTTTGGACACAGGAGGTTTGGGTTGTTCAGTGTTTTTGGCTTTCTCAGAGTTCAGTGGTTGGTTTGAACTTAGAGAGTTTGATTTAGGCTTCATTTGAGTGATTCTTGCTATTTTTAGCATGTCTTTTCAGGGACTTGGGAAATAATCTCTTGGACTCCAGTTTCAGACAGTTTGGCCAGATTCTCAATATTGAGAGAATTATGATTATTTCAGTGAATTCCAGCATGTTTAATGATTAATGATTAAATATAAAGTTAAATTGACTTTATATTTAAATCACTTAAGTGATGGGTTTATAACACATCAAATGGGGCCAATTGAGTATTTTATTTTGGAGGAGAATTATTTAAAGCTTTCCCTAAGTTTAATTCAATTAAACGCTAATGATTTTATTTAATGTTTTTCATTAAATAAAATCGCAGCTTTGAAGTGGAATTTCGATTAGGGTTTTTGGGGGCATATATTTGCTTGAGAAAAGAAGAATGGGGTATCCATTGTTATTGCTATCATTTTGAAAATAGGTTTTTGTGCTCTGAGAAGGGTTTCAGCCATTGCCATTGAAAAACGTAGTTTCTTCTATGAGTCTCCATTTGAACTGGTGAAATATCTAGCGAATTTGGTATCCATAGAGTTTCATACAGAGACTCTGATTTGTGCTTCAGCAGTTGTGAGGAAGATTCAGAAATTTATAAGGGTTTCATTGCAGATCAGAATATTTAAAGATTAATCATTTGCTTATTAAAGTTTGTACCTGCTGCTACAGTACGGCCGTGAACAGTGCGTGAATAGTGCTCGTGAACAGTGCGCTACAGTACCTGGATCAGCAGTTTGGGCATTTATATCAGGTTTTCCTATTAGTTACAGTTGTTTTTGCATAAGCATTTAATAAAAGATTATAGTTTTCCATTGTAAGAATGAGTATTTGTTTGCATTCAATATAGTTGTCTATCATTGCAATTTCTCTTCCTTATAATCAGTGTATTAGAAGTAGTTTGCTTTTTATGTCAAAACCCTCAAAGCACAAAAAAATCAGAAAATACAAAAACAAAAGAATTACAAACAAACCAGCACAGTTGCAGTTGATAGTGAGTTCAGTGATTGAACCAATTGGGGTTCTTACATCCATGCGCCTAGCTGTAACAGTTCTAGGTGAACCATCTGATAAAGCTTTCAGAATTATCTTCCCATTGTGAATGAACTCTATCTCCATCTTCTTGAAGTCTTGAATATATCTTCCAATTGAATGCAACCATTGCATTCCTAAGATAACATCAATACGTGAGAGTCCAACCATATAGAAATCATCTGTCAATGTATAATCACCCATTTGAATGCTAAGCTGTGGCACTCTCTTTTGACAACTCATAGTAAACCAGTGTTTCTCAGGTTTCCGGGACGAAGGGACGGGGGGACGAGGGGATGGGTTTCGGGGGACGGCAAAAATTTTTAAAAACTTTAGGGACGGCGAGGGGACGGCTATATATATTTATATATTTTTCAATATAAATATAATTTGGTATTATAATATATTAATATAGATAATAATAAATATAATAATATTTATAATATATTATAAATTATAATATTCTTAACATCAATAATAATATAATATATTAATATAGATAATAATTATAATAATAATATTTATAATATATTATAATATTCTTAATATAAATAATAATATAATATATTAACTTATAAATATATTATTCTACTATAAATATTAATACATAATTATTTAGTAATAGCAATAATATTAAATAATAATAAATATACTATTAATAAATATATATAGATATATATATAATAATATTTATAATAATCTTATTTGTTATAACATATTAATATAATTAATAATAAATATATTAAAATTTAATATTTATAATAACTATTAATATTATATTAATATCATGTGTTATATAAATTATTAAATTATAATATATTAATATTAATATTAATTAATAATAAATATACTATTAATAAATAAATATCTACTATTAATAATAAATATACTTATATTATAATAATAATAATAATAATAAATATAGTAGAATAGCTATATAATAATAATAATAATAATAATAATAATTAGCTGATAGGCTTTTATATGTGAGCATTATAGTGCTCGGAATTGTCTCATGTAGTTTTAAAAAAAATAACGCCGGAAATTTTTTTAAACTCGTCTAGGTTCAATCGGCGTATTCCTTGAACCTTTAAGAAAAAAATTTCATTAAACAATAAACTCGTCTAGCTGCATAAACGAATTCATTCATTCATTTTTATTTTCCCATAGGGTTTCGTATTTCCAAACGGGTAACGTGCAGAAAGAATGGTCGCAGTTCCAAACCCGAAAGGTGCAGATTCTGTCGCGTTTTCTTAAATTTGACTGTGTTTTTTTCTGACGGGGATGGCTTGGCACCAAGGGGCATCCCTAGGACGTCTTCATTTTACCCTTAATTTCTGGAACGGCAGGGGGACGTTTTGTCCCCGTCCCCCGTCCCCGGGGCGTCCCCGTTTCCGAAAACCCCTAAAAAATAGGGGGGACGCGTCCCCCGGGAACACTGTAGTAAACCCATGGGCTACTACAATTGTAAAACCCTCAAATTCCTCTGATTGTAGACCACGCTTCATTACTAAACCCTCATCAATGAAATTATGAGTAGCTCCACTATCCACCAAACATGTGACCTGCTGCCCATTAAGAATTCCTTTGATCCTGAAAGCATGAAACCTTGGAACTCCTGAAATAGTAGCAATAGTCACCGAATTGCCTATGCCATCTGTCTCAAGCTCTAGAGTAGGTTGGTCATCCTCATGTGCTGTTTCAGTATCCTCATGTATCTCATTCTCATCATCATTATCATCATCATTTGAATGAACCTCTATAAGATATGCCTTGCCTTTGCCTTTACACCTGTGTCCTGGTTCCCATGGTTGTTTGCAATCAAAACACAACTTCTTTCTCCTCAACTCATCACGTTCCATAGAAGTAGGATTAGATTTGATAGGCTGAAATGTTCTCCTTTGATGTGAACTTGAACCCTTACCAAAGTTTCTCTTTTGGCCTTGGAATGATGTAGGGTAAGTGTCAAGATCTAAAGCAAGCTCAATAGCCTCATCCAATGTCTTAGGCTTATGAACCTTCACCAATCCTCTCATTCTATCATTCAAGCCCTCAACAAACAACATAGTGACTCTCCTTTCAAGCATCTCAAGAACCATAACTGCAATCTTCTGAAACTCATTGATGTAAGAACCTACTTTGCCAACCTATTTCAATTGTGCCAATTCCCTATAGTAGACCTCTATATCCTTCTTGTCAAACCTGTTAATGAGCCTACGAGTGAACTCATCATATGAAGTAATCATATCATGCCATTGTGACACAAATCCATGATGCCACCAATCGTAAGCCAAACCCTCCAAATGCATAGTAGCAAAGTGTATGGCCTTTTCTTCACTCAAGGGTTTGAGTGTAAGAAAGGTATCAAGCTTATGAATCCATGCTCTAGCACTTATCTTGCCACTCCCATCAAAATTAGGTAAAGGAACCTTGTTCAAAGCTTCTTTGTACTCCTTATGTTCCTTATCCTTTTGTGTTGGCCTTTTCTCCTTTTTCCTTCTACTCTTTTCATTCCTTTGCGACGTAAACTGATTGAAGTTTAGGTCTCGCCTAACATCAGATGGAAGTAAACGATATTCATCATGTGCAACCATGATAGGATTTGCTTCACTTGCAATGCTTGTCCTTCCACTATTAACACTTCTTGACCTTGACCTCCTAGAAGCACGTTCATTTTTCAAGTCACGAATTTCCTCTATGAATTGATTTGACCATTCCCGCATCTGCTGTCCAAAGGCATGCATGAACTCTTCTAAATTGAAAGCATCATTGCCACCTTGTCCTCTAGGACCTCCATTACCTCCTTCTGAACCCATGTGTGGTTGTGTACCTGTGGGAGGTTGTTGTTGTTGCCTTGCTGTCCTTCTTGTATAATATCTGTGTGGACCAACTTCACGTGGATTCATAACCCAAAGGCTGGTAGGATTATGGCTCTGATACCACCGTAAGATATCCCACTATACTTAACCAAATTTTTGCTAACTTTTCTTACTTCTTACTTCAATTAATCAACATCTAACATAAATGAAATCAACATGAATTGAACAAGCAATGAAGTTGAGATATCTTATTGCAATTGTCAATACAACTTCTTATTACATTCAACAGATGCTTAATAGCATCAATGTTCATCTTATTACAATGATTACAAAAGATAGGCCTCAGCGCCTAGATTGAACAATGATTGTCTTCAAACTACAAGTATCTTGTCTTCAAGTTGCTAGTGTCTTCAAGATGTAAGTAACTTCAAGTTGCAAGTAACAACTTCAATCCTGCACAATGATGATAACGAATGTTAACACCTCTCAAATGATAAGGGAGCATCACCTTATCAAGGTTGAGGGAGCATCACCCCAACAAGCATGAAATATGCAGATTTGATGAAAAGAGCTTAGAGCTTACCAAGAAATATCAAATAGCCAAAGATGCCAAATGAAGTCACTCTCCTCCTTTTATAGTGTTCCTCCACAAGAACAAAGAGGCAACCAAGGCACATTTTCCAATCAGCATATCCTAGAGGAATATTCCATTGGATGACTCACTCCTGAGTTGGAAGCCTTATCTGGTACGCCTCCCAAAGTCATTTTGGGACCTGTTTACCGCAATATGGTGTGTTTCACAGAATATGAAGTAAACAGAAATAAGTAGTAGTATAGTGCATCATACGAACATAATAGAATTACTCAGAACGGACCATTGTATTCATCATTGATTCACAGGAAACATTACAATGTTTATGATAGCAACATACATATTTCATTATGACTCCAATGTCTGCATATCAACTATTGTCAAATCTCGATATCTGACTATTATGCATTGATGACTTAAATACTCATGGCCAAGGTTGGTTGTGATGCCAACTGTTGGTACCAACTCCAAACTACCCGACCCGTCGGTTGGTACCGACAACTAATTACATCATTTGTTTACTTAAACTATTTTGCTGTCTACATCTATCCCCCCCTCAAAATTGGTCGTCTTCCAGACGATATTTACATCAAAACAACAAAATTATGACAGAAACTCAAAAACATCCTACTGAGAGTGGGGAGGTTGGAAGGACGTCCCTGGATGTACTGAGGAGGTTGGGGTGGCTGATCGCTGTTGTGCCTGTAGCTTCCTTGCTTCCTCGGTCCTTTGCCGCAGCTGGTGTTGGGCCACTAGCTCTCTCTCTCTTGCTGCCTTCACCATTGCTTGCACTCATTTCCTGTCAGACTTTCCCAGGTAATGGCTTCCATTCCTATATTGGCACTTGGTTTTTTTCTTCTCCTTCGATGCAATCTTCGGCTTGTAGGATGCAATCTTCTTTCCTCTGTCCATGTTTTCCTGACTGGATGCTTACCCTTTGCACTCCAAGAGGAAAAAAATAAAAAAATTTCTGTCCAACATTGTAACTGAGTGCTCGGGGTTCGGGATGGCCTTTTATGAGGCTGAAGTGGTGGGTCCGTACGCCGTACGGCCCAGGTCGTACGTCGTACGGATTTTTTTTTGAATTTTTTTTTTTTTGAAATTTTTTTTGCCCAGGTCGTACGTCGTACGACCTGCCTTTAATTTTTTTTTTTAATATTTTTTTTTCCGACATTTTATTTTTTTCATCTTTTCCATGTCAAACTGAATCTGATTTGTCTATTTTTTCCCAACGGGGTCCACGTTCGATCTGCAACTCCGACTGGAATTGTTGTCTTCGAAAAAAACAAACTATCTGACTTTTGAACATTATTTTTTCTCTGTTGATTGTCACCGATCGCCAAAACATTGCAAGTCGACGGAAATACTCTATAGTCCTTATTCCTTCTATATGGTCTCTTTCTGGCCGATGCTTCCAATACTGGGTTCCCGTCGTTAGTTCCATCACTCCGATTCACCTTGTTTGCCAATGGCTCTTCATACCTGATCACCTTGTCTAGTTCAACTTATGTGCAAGTGCATCATCTATCTTGGCATCATTCTTTCTGTGCAAGTGCATCATTCTTTCTGTGCCTCTTGGTCTACTTGTCTGTTCTTGGTCCACTATTTGCTCTGTTTCTTCCGGCTGATTATTACTTTCCTCCCCTTTGTCACTCATTACTGGTTCCCTCTTGCCAAGTGGTCGAGTGTTTATCAATCCATCAAGTGCTTCATTCGTAAACAATGTTTCACTTGTCGACCTAGAGTTGCCCAGACTTTCACTCTGTTGGTGCCTGAATTGACTGTTAGTTTCCAAGCAATTTTTCATGCAGGCACCTTCCCAAAAAATCGAAAAGGTTCTAAGTTTTGGCACCCCTTCAGTGTTTTTCAGCATCTGCATCTCATTTCTTGAGGAGGGGTCTTCGTCTTTTCTCCATCGGCATGGGTTCGTTTTTGTGTCTTCGACATTTCGGTTTGAACTTGTACCCTTTTTTCTCTAAGTTCAGTGGTTTAGCGGTTCAGCGGTTCAGGGTTCAATTTTCTTCTAACGGGTTGCATTATGCATCTGCCTTGCACAAATATTGCATTGTTGAACCTCCCGCTTGAACCTTTTTGTTTTGGTTCAAGGTTCAATGGTTCGAAGCTTTGTTGCCTATGGAGTATTATTTTTGGGAACCCTAGTGTTGAACCCTTTTGGTTCGGGGTTCAACGGTTCAAGGCTTTGTGTTTGTGATTCGGCGAATGTTCTTTTTGAAGTGCTCCGTTCGGCATTGAACTTCTCAGTTGAACCATCGGGTTGAACCAGTTCGTGGTTCAACGGTTCAACAGTTTAGCGCTTTACGTTTTTGGTCTTATTGGAGTGATCGGCCTCATCGGCGAAAGATTTCTTGAGTGCTCCAATTGTTTTGGTCTGGCCGATGGATGTCCATCGGTGTGTGTTTGGCTGTCGGCGAAGCAAATTTGTGGCCCGCCGATGTAAGGAGTTTGGCCGATGGAGGAGCAGTGTGTGGCTGGCGAAGATGTCGTCGGTGTGACCTTTGAGATCGGCGGGAAGCTTTTTGGGTGCTCCGATGGTGTGTGTTACACCGACGGAAGGGAAGAGCCAGGGTCTATCGGCATGGGTTGTATTGTCAGGTGAACGGTGAAATGGTTGGCCGACAGACTAATCTCTGGCCGATGAAGGGAAGTGTTGTGTATGGTCTTCGGCGTGACTTGTGTTGTCGGCGAGGATGGATTGTGGTGGGCCGACAGTGGGAGGTCTCGCCGATGAGGGAGCAGAGTATAATTCGTTGGTGCATCGGTGAGAGTGTGGTCTATTGGTAGAGGGATCTTTTGCTTGGCCGACGGTATTGGTCTGGCCGACAGGGGATTGCGGTGGCTTCATCGGTGTAACTGATGAGATCGGCGAAGGTTTGGAGGGTCGGCCCGATGGTCTTTCTCTGGCTGATGAAGGGGAATGCGAAGGTAGCAATCGGCGAGACCGTTGAGATCGATGAGAGATTTGTGGGGTGAGCCGATGGCCTAGGTCTGGGCGATGGGCTTTGGGCTGAGAGGCGTGTGTCGAGCGTGGCAAAAGTGCTCGACACTTATTATGTTTGTGGCCCCGTTTATAAACTGCTGAAGGAGTCTCTGCGGCACCAATGTGGGATTAATTTCCCTGCACATTTGAAACTTTAGAAAATGCATTTTAGCGGGAAATTTCTTTTTGAACGCAGCGACAGTTTTCACGCGGCTGCGGGTGGTTGAGCCATCAATGGCGACTGTAGCAGGGGTAAGAGAAATGGTACACATGATCAGGTGGCCCGATTTATGGAGGAAGACTTCCTGATGGCGGCGCAGGGCTCGAGGCCACCATTGTCTACTTTCTGTCTCTGCAGCAATAACTTCTGAGCGCCATTCCTTCTGTGGGATCTGTATCTGGCGGTTTTTTGTAATAGCCATGTAATTAATTGATGCGGGTACACTTTCTGGCCAATATAGGCAGACTGTGTTACCATTTTTGGGGTTGTTGAAAACTGGACATTTTGGCTCTGTAATAAGATACAACTGGTTTTGGTTGCTTTGTGCAGCAAAACTTGCGAGTTTATGTATCTCCTGTTGTACGTTTGTGCATGAATCCACTGATTTCATGGTCAATTTTATATGAATAATGCTATGTTTGCATGTGTTATGCTGATTCTGTCTCCAGTTTTGCATGTATCTTTCTTCTGAGTCCAAGCATTCAGGCTGAGATTCTAGAACATAGAATTCCTGTGTTGAATGTTTAATCTTTTAACTTCTGCTCAAGGGGTAGATTAAACTGTTTTCAGATTGAATATTGGGAAGGGTATACTGCAATAGGGATGCCATAAGTATAGACAGCTTAACACTCTGTATTGGGAGATATCTGTAAGGCAGATATCATGTATATCCCCCTGAAATCCAGTTTTAGTTGTTCATGCTGATCATTCACAGGTGTATGTCTATCGACTCCAAGCCCTGGATAGGCACCAATCTAGCTCTGTGTTGAGGTTATACACCAGGTCCAGGTTTGCATCCAAACATCAAATCAACTCATTTCATATCTTCCACCTGTTAGTTGTAGGATTAGGATTAGGAACCTCTGCATGCTCTCATACCTAACCAGACATTATGTCCAGGAATGTTGCCAACCTTGTGATTTGTTACACAAATCTTGGTCCATACATGAGAGTATTCTGCCTGTTGCCGTCAAGTTAAATCCTTCTGTCATTGAGCTAGTCAAGGTTATACTTTTATCAAATAGGGACACCCCCCTTGGTGCGGCAGAACCAGAAGTGAAGGGGAGGAGCTCACGTAACCTCTTGTATTCAGTTGACTGAATCTGCCTGTGCATTAGAACTGGCAAACCCTAATGCTGATTCAGAAGCAAAAACCAACACACTCGTCGGCCTAGAGTTGCCCAGACTTTCATTCGTCAGCCGAGAGTTGCCGAGAGTTTCACAGTTGCCGAGTGTTTCACTCTTCGACTGAGTTTTGGCAAGAATTGCACTGCCATGACTTGCATTGCCAGGACTTGCACTACGAGGACTTGCATTGTTCATCGGAGAGCTCTCGCCAACTTCTTTTATTGAAATCATATTACATTTCGGTTGATAGAACTCATAATCGTCCATCTGCCAGTGGAAGAGCCCACTAAAGGAATTAGTTTCATCCTCAGAACATTCTTGCAATTTTAATACTCCTTCCTCATCAAGTTCCATTGGCCCTCTGCCAACTGACTCCCCTCCGCCTGAATCGGAATCCGATGCTAGTTCCTCACTTATAGCCTGTGTTCTCAGATCTATGACAATCTTCTTACCTTTGTTCTCTATTGACAATATGTTTCTTTTCCAGTTATGGTTGGCCTTGGCGGCTATCAGCCACCCTCGGCCGAGTAATGCATCGTACGACGCATTTTGTGCTGTTATGACTACAAAGTTTAATCGAAAGAGTTGGGTGCCAATCCTTACTTTCTAAGCCATTAGCACTCCCAGCGCTTTAATTTCATGCTGGTCTGCTCCCAATAACTGGAGATTTTGTGGCCACAGTATAGTTTCCCCAAGCACTTCCACGTATCTTCTGTCAGCACGTTCACTCCCGATCCACCGTCGATTATTGTGTTCGTCAGGTAACATCCACCGATTTCCATGTGTACGACGGCTGGATTCTTGCCATTGTTAATGGCCAACAGTCTCGGGTCGATGACTTGTTCTCCTTCCAGTGGTGGCTCCACTATGACATCTTCATCCTTTGTTTGCCCATTTGGGTTCCCTTCCATCACCTTCGAGATTGCCATCCTCAGTTGCGGCATGCTCTATAGAAGATCTGCTATCTTGACCGATACAGTGGTTTGTAACACCTGATTCACGATACTCTTGTCCGACTCTGGTCGTACGGTAGCTGTTCTTTTGTTCTTTCCTTCCATTTCCATTGCCATCTCTACTTCTTTCCTAGCCTCCCGAAGTCTCTCCCTCTCGGTTCGGGGATCTGGATACGTCGCTTTTTTCCATTGTACTCGGGTGACCGCAAGGATCTCTTCATCATTTTCCCTGAAATTGATGAGGTTCACCCCTTTCTGCTTCGGGCAATCTTTTTCTTCGTGATCCCCAGGCCCACACCACTTGCATAATGCATTTATTTTGTTCTGGTTATTGTTTGGGCATTCCCTTACAAAGTGTCCCCATTCGTTGCATTGCCGGCACTGTATCATGGGTCGCCCCTTGCTGTCGTACTGCAATCTGTTTCTCGGACTTCTACTTCTTTGGTAACCTCCAGGGGATGCATGGCTATTGTACTGGGGCTTTGGTGGTGTGTTCGGCGGTGTTGACGGTTCTCCTTGAGTGAAGAGTACTTGCGTACCCCTTGCTTTCAGATTGTATGGGCATTCTTTGATGGAATGTCCCATCACTTGGCAGATATCACAAAGCAATTTTTTCGGACAATTTGCCTTTGTATGACCTTCCCCCTTGCAATTTGTACACAACAGTTCTCTGGCTTCCCTCGTACTCTCCTTGTCGGCCTTCAGTTCTTTCATCATTCTCATCATGTCCTTCCTAAGTGCTTGCAGGGTCTTGGACTCACTGTCGTTGTTGTCATCTATACTCTCCTCGTCATCCGTCTTCCTTTTCCCTCGGAAGGATATTTTATTTTCACTCTCTATATCCATTGCTCGATTGTACGCTTCATCATATGATGACGGAGGCACGACTTTCATTTTCTTTCTCAGCGATGGACGCAACCCTTCGATGAACCATCGCTTCTTTAGCCCGTCGGCCGGCTGAGTCTCCAGTTTTCCCAACAATTCTTTCAGTCTCCGGTTGTAGGTTCGCACATTCTCGTACTTCCCTTGTTTCGTACTGTAGATCTCCACTACAATTTCACTGTCATCCCTCAGAAGTTTGAATTCATCTTGGAATGCCTTCTTAAGTAATCTCCATGATGCCCTGTGTGCTTGGTCCAACTTTGTGTACCAGTCAATGGCACTATCTCTCAGTGTCGTTGGAAATGCTTTCAGCCAGTAGTCCACATCCTCTTGCCCATTGGCTATCTAGATCGTCTCGCACGTCTTACAGTGTCATACTGGATCTTCTAACCCATCCCCCATAAATTTTGGCAGCTTCTGCCTGTTGGCTGGCAGAGTCACCATCCTTCCCCGATGCCCTCCTTGTGCGTTGGACCTGACTGGACTGGTTCTCTCGCAACGTCCCGGTGCGTCACTTGCACTCTTGGCCACGTTCGAGTCTTCCCCGCATCCTCTGTCAGCGTCCTCAACACCTTGAGTCTCCTCGGGTTCGTTCTGATACTCCCTCTGCCCTGGGGTCTTAGGCTTAGATCTTCCAACTCTCGGCCCTTTGTCGTCCGATATGGATAACTCTCCGATGTGGCGTATGCTATTTTCAATTTCTTCTGTCAATTCATTTTCATTCCCTTTTTCTTTATTTGTCAGCGGTGTCTTGAAAATTCCTTCGTCGGCATGATGATGTTCATTGACAATTTGTCTCAGTGTTTTCCTTCGTTCTTCTTGTTCCTTTAATCTCAATGATCTTTGTGTTCTTTCCTCTGGTGTTTCATGCCCACTTGGTACTCGGTTCTTATCCTTATTGAGTTGTATGGGCATTAATTGCTACTCGGGTGAGGAGATGGTCGACGTGCAATTGATCCTAGATGACCGACTAAGGGATCTCTCGTCTGAGAGCCTAAGGGATCTCTCGTCTGAGAGCCTCCCTCCATACATGGTCCTTCAACAAGTTTTCCCACAAATTGCAGAGGTCTTCCGTCAAAGCATCTTCACGATCCTCGTTTGCTTGTACTGGCTCTTCGGTTGGCTGCCCTATCACGATGCCATCTTCATTGTGTTTTTCTCGACCTTGGTTACACCCGACGGTTTGCTTGTTTCTGACGATGCCACTTGTCCAATGGTTTCCGACGACTCAACTTGTCATCGAAAGCCAACTTGTCATCCGATGGTCTCCGATGACTCAACTTGTCATCCGATGGCCTCGGACAACTCAACTTGTCACCCTTGACCCGTTTTCGAACTGGCAACAGCGCCAAATGTTTACCGCAATATGGTGTGTTTCACAGAATATGAAGTAAACAGAAATAAGTAGTAGTATAGTGCATCATACGAACATAATAGAATTACTCAGAACGGACCATTGTATTCATCATTGATTCACAGGAAACATTACAATGTTCATGACAGCAACATACATATTTCATTATGACTCCAATGTCTGCATATCAACTATTGTCAAATCATCAATATCTGACTACTATGCATTGACGACTTAAATACTCATGGCCAAGGTTGATTGTGATGCCAACCGTTGGTACCGACTCCAAACTACCCGACCCGTCGGTTGGTACCGACAACTAATTACATCATTTGTTTACTTAAACTATTTTGCTGTCTACAGGACCCACTACTTGCATGCTTGCTCCTCCAGTCTAGGCGCTAGAATGATGTTCTTCAAGTGAAGAAGTGCGCCCAACACCACAGTTGATTCCTTCATGGTTAGGCGCCCAATCAGGATCATAGAGAGGTGAAACTGCACCTTAGGAAGGTGTTTGAACCTTAGGCGCCAATCTGAGGTTGTAGAAGCATGGATGTGCGCCTAGTTCACTTGGTGAGGTTTTGATGACTCCATATGCTTGCAAACACTTGTCAACATTCAATGAAGGCTCTGAGACTTTGATTAAAGACTTATCAAGGTTAGGCGCCACAATGAGTTTGTAGAGACAGGAAATGGCGCCTTGCTCTAAGGAGAGATATCTTCAAGCTCCATCATTTCCAGTTGTTATATCTCTGCTCTGGGAGAAGAAACTACTGTCCAAACACCATCTCAACTTGAGGAATGAAACTCTTCACCATTAGGCGCTCAAATGAGGTTTTTGGAGTCTAGGCGCACTTTGGAGATTGAAGAGATGAAGAGTTGCGCCTAGCTTGCTTAGGCGCACTTTTGAGGTGACAAGGGTGCAAACTGGCGCCTAAGTCAAGTTAAGACTTAGTTTGAGCTCATTGACAATGATTTCCTCCTTCACAAGTTAGGCGCACTTTTGAGGTTCTAGAGACTAAAAAGTGCGCCTTCATCATCTTGACCTACTATTTGACACTTTAATGATCACTTAATAATGCAAGTTGATATATCCTACTTAAGGCTCAAATTTGGATTTCTAGGGAAGGCACATATTCATGGTTGAACAAGAGGAAAAGTACACCTCAACTTGCTTGATGATTTCTTGTCCTAGTCAAAGACTCCAATCAGATGCACAATTACTTGGAAGTGTTTTACCTTATGGAGATCAAAGTTTAGGCTCCAATCTCTCTTTCTTGATAAGGCGCACATTTAAGATTCTAAAGACATGAATTGGCGCCTTGATTCTCGAGGCGCACATTTGAGAGTATAGAGAAGCAAAAATGAGCCTAAGTCTCTTAGCTTATTCTTTTGGCATTTTGATTATTTCAATCACTTACAAGCTTCCCAAGGACTTTCCCTTATCACTAGGTGCTCAATGTCATAGTTTCAACCTCTTTATATTCAAGGCGCCAAAAGTGATATTTAGAGACAAGTAAGTGTGCCTTGTTTTAAAGACTCAAAGATATTGCTTGATAAAGGTCTTGACCTGCAAAACTACATGAGTCAGTTAGCCAAAACCAAATTCATTCCCTTACCATACGTATTAGCCCACAGGAATGATGAATAGGCTAATCCGTGTTCATTGTTGACTAGGCCAGAAACGGGGACATGACAGCGCTCAAATAGGTCTAGACCTATTTTATTTCTTTTGGCTTTAATTAAATACTATTAAAAACAATATTATTTAATTTATTATTTCCTCTATGGCGCTCAATTAAACAATAATAAATTATTATTATTTAATCATTTGCAATTGAATAATTAATGCAAGTGCATTAATTTCATCTGTCACTTTCGCCAGAATATTCCCTTGAGTTGATGAACTAGCCTACATGAATGAGGATAGGCTAACTCCATTCTCAGTTTGGTGATCGCTCCGAAATGTGGACATGACAGTATTGTCTTTTGTAGGTTTCTTTTCCACCTTTGATCCTTCCTATGTGGTACCCCTTTCCCTTGCTCTTCAACCTTTCTCCTTCTTGGCATCCTTTGTAGTGTGTCTTCTTCCTATTTGCCAATCCTTACCAGTTTTTATTCTCTAACTTGTGGTGGTAGGCCAGTGTCTCCTCGCATTCTTTCTATGGGTTGTTGATTGCTTTCCTTTCCAAGTGCGCTTTTGGCTCTCTTTCCATCCTCATTCAAGCTATTGTCATGTATACTTATGGGTTGCGTGGGTTCCTCTTTTTCATCTTTTCCTGTTTCTCCTTGTTGCATGATCCCATGGATGTGTTTCTTTGGCTTTGGTGGTTTTGCTGCCTCGTGTTCTCTGCTATTTTGTTTGTTGCGCACTGCCCATGGGCTGGGATAAGGCTCTGTTATTTTTTTCTGATCCCTCTTATGCTGCTTCTCTTTTTGGTGCACCTGTCCCTTTTGCTTTCTTCATCTTTCCTTTCTTTGGCTTCAGTGTTCCATGCCTGTTGCAAGCAGACCTTTTCATCCCCTCTGCATCCAGCTTGTTTTTCGCAGCCTTTCAACCCTTTCCTCTATATGGTGGGTTCTAAGCAAGTTTCCAGGGCTTCCCTAAACATTTCCTGCCCTTCTCCCGTCCCTATTAATTTAAGAAGGTACTCCCTTAGACCCTTGGATGTCCAGATTTCCCAAAGGATGGATGTTGAGATTGCTAATCATCCCAATTTCAGTCTTTAGGCTTGGCTTTACTGAATAACACTTCTAGTTCCAAGTCCAAAGGGAAAAGGAAATTTATTTTTCAGGAACAATCTCCAGTTAAGAAGCTGAATGTTTCTTGAGATCTTGCTAGACGAATTGAAGCAGCTCCATCCAGTAGAAATGGTCCCTTGATGAGCAATGAACTGAATGAGGAGAACCTCTCTGTTTTTTGCTCCTACTTTAAAGAAATGAACAACAATTGGATAAGCATCATCCAAGAGGTTCAACAAGGCAGAGGCTTACTTCAGGATCTCACTTGTTCAATCCATGAGCTTCTTGATAACAGCAATAGCCACCTGTTCTACCTGGAGCATGAAGCAGAAAGGAGATGAAGGCTCCTTGAAGATCATTTGGACACTCTAAATTCGACTAACACAAATCTTGCTGATTTAGAGGATGTTTGTAAAAGCTTGTGTCCCATGGTTAATAAACTGAATAGTCTAAAGAGCCAAGTCCATTATTGGATTTTTCATATAGAACAATGTGCCGAATATCATGGGCCACACCTAGATATTAAATCAGAAAATGGTTTTGAGGAGGTCGCTAACCCACTTTCCTACTTTGTCATGCTTGTCATTTGCTAGCAGTAGTTCCCATTGATGGTTAGTTATCTATGTATCTGTCTACTTTTAATAATGACATATTTGCCTTTTTGAAATAATTTTTTAAACTTTTTCAAAAGAAAAAATATAAATTTTGCACTTCAAATATAGTTGGATGTTATAAAACATGCATATGTAGTGGAATTTATTAAATTTCAATGTAAGATATCTATTCAGAGCATTAGAGACACTGCATTGATATTCAAACATTCACAAAGTCCTCTAGAGGGTTGAAAGTGAGGCACCATGCTAAAAGAAAAAGAAAGAGTAATGTGATTATGTATAAAAAGATATTCAGACGTACTTACTATTGAATTCTATAGCATTCAGCATATGTTGTTGATGCATCTTATTTATTAATGTTTATTTGATGTTTTTGGCTAATAGATTATAGGTTGGAGATGCTTAATGCATTGAAAACCTTCAGGGAATCGAAATCAGGAGGCATGTTTATTAATTCATGCTTTACACATTGTCAATCAGAGTTTCAATTCACATGGTTTGCACCCAACTCTCCAATGGTCAATAACAAGGTAACATCTGAGTTAAAACTTTGATCCAGTTTGTTATAGTTAGTAAAACGATTGATGTGAGGCTTGTTTCTATAAAAATTTGTAGCTCTAAAGGGCTCTCTTTTATTTATAGTTTAAGCATAGTAGTAGTATAGTGAGTTTAATCTAGAATATAAGAAAAATATTTAGAAAACAGAGATCAGTTGTCTGCAATAAACAACTTACTTACGGACCTTTCCTACAAACTCAACCCAAACCATTGAAGGAAATAGTTTTTGCCACCAAAAAAGTACCACAATGTTCCAACAAAGACATGCATCCAAAATGGATTTGCGAATTGACATTTAAAGAAAAAACACAACCAATATGAATGTTCCAACAGCTAAACTCCTCCACAGATTAATTGGAAATGTTCCAAGTAGATTATAAATATCAACAAAAGACCAGAAATTATAACAATATTGAAGATCCCATGAAGGTACCATATCATGATCCATATAAAAATGTAATATAATGTTCTTCACCCAACATAAGGTTAACATGGAACCTTTGAATGATAAAAATGCATAAATCAGTGATCCCCAGGGGCATGCCCCTATGGTCTAATCCCACATCTTGCACATCTTAGGGACATGGGGATAGGGGGAAACATCCTTCACACTTGTCTTGTTTTTGATAAATATATGGGGACATCCCCCAAAAAAGAGGGATGGATTTTTATTATTATCGGATTTACAGGATGCCCTTGAATCCTTGACATGGTTAGGGGATGTCATGACGTCCCTTGACTGTCCCAAGGACGCAAGGGCATCCCTTGCATGTAAAACAACAGTCATTAAAAAAATAAAATAAACAAAAAAATCCAGTCTTAAACCTAAACCTAAAAGGCAGCCAGCAGGGCCCCAATTTCAAAAAAAAATAAAAAACCTCAGTCCATGCTCTTTTGCAAATACCAAAAGAGAAGTGGAAAAGGAGAGGAGAGAAACAACACCAATACCAACTCCTTGGGGTGTGTTCCCAATTCCCATTGATCATTGATCATCCATATTCTCATTTTCAAGTTTATACTTCAAACTGAATCATTCATGATGTTGTTTTTCAAAAATTCTGTAAATATTAAAATTGCCTAATGGGTTGCAACTTTTGTGTATCCTCTGGTTTTGTGCCTCATACAACTTGAAGTAAGGAAAATCCTTGTATTTGTAGCAACTAGTAATTGTTTTTATGTTTTCCTTGCAATGGGTTGATCAAATAATATCTTAGGAGTCTTAGATAACTCAAAGGACTGCAACTTTTATGTATCCTTTGCTTATGCACCATTCCCCTTGTGTGACCTGAAGTAAGAAAAATAGAAGAAAAATTCTTATGTATAACTAAAAATTATGCCTCGAGTCCTTGACAAAATTTTGATATAGTAAATAGCGAGTTTTTATTGTGCTTCTATAGTGCTAATATGAGTTCCTTTAGCCTAAGTGACAATGAGAAGTTTAACATGTTGAGGAACATAGAAATTAGCAGTGGAAGTGGGGGAGGAAAAAGGGAAGCCAAAGAGAGAACTCAAAGTGGTAGTGCAATTAGGAGTGCCAAGAATTTCAATTGCCCTTCCAAGTTGTTGGCAAAGTGTGCCAAGGGTTCATTGAATAAGAAGACTCTTTTATGACAATTTGCAACAAGAATAGATGTGAACAAAATAGTTAATTTGGGGAGGAGTCACATAAGGAAATGCCATTTTTTCCCCTTCAATACCACGACAACATTACTATATTCACCTCTTCAATACTAGGGCAACGTTACTAGAGTGAATATAGACCTCCTACGGTCTACCATAGTTTCCAAATCTGGTTGGATAGGAATTTTTGGACCTATTGGATTTGTCCAATTAGTTCCAAACTTTTCAACTCTTATATAATTTTTATTGATTTTTTTGAAAATTCTAAATTTCCAAATTTTTTGACATCCTAAATGAATTGAATTTTTTGAGCCTGGTAACTATGCCTTCTACACATCTCTAATAAAGGGGTTTGGGTATGTGGTGAGCTCTCACTTGAAGAGAGGTATGACATAAGTAGATCTTATAATGGTAACATCTCCACACCTTATGTTACCCTAGCATTGCCACCTTCTAGAACTACTAGTAATCAACATGTGCAAATTTCTATTTTTAAGTCAAACCTAACAGGAAAAGTAAGGCCAAGGTTTAGCTCAAAATTGGTGGTCGATATGTTCAATGTACTAGTCAAAGATGAGATAGATGATGCTATTGAAAAATTCTTCTTTGCCAATGGCATTCCATTCCATGTTGTTTGCTCTTTTTTATTTTAAAAAGTCTGTGCAATGTTGCACAACTAAGGCCTTCATATGTGAGAGTAGGGGAGACAAAATGGAGGACTGCAATCTTGAATAAGAACTATTTCAAGATAAATGTACTAATGGAGGAAATGAAGGTCACACGGATCTCTTATCACTGCAACATTATCATGGATGAGCGGACAAACATTAGGTAACACCCACTCATCAATATCACGATCACATGTAAGGAGGGACCTTACTTAGAGCAATTGATTGTTTAGGGAACTGTAAGGATGTGGTGTTTCAATTTTAAATCCTTAAAGATCCCATTGAGGAGATTTGCCTCGACAATGTGGTGTATGTCACAATAGATATGACATGTTTGTAGGTCATTCGGGAAGTTGGTTGAAGCTACCTAAAAGCATATCTTTGGACCCCTTACTGAAAAGGGGTATGGACTCTCATGCCATGCCAAAATTACAAGAACTCAACATGCTTAGAAAATGGTCTAAGATTATATATTTGCAAAAAATCACTATAAACACAAACCAAATGCTATAAATTGTATTCAAAAGAAGGGAAAATGACATAATAACATTCCACTAGTAAACTTATCTCATAAGATTTGAATAAGATCCTCTCATGGATACTATTTGATTAAATGTCTCCTCACACCAACATGTGTGTTCTCTCATCATGTTTTGCAGTGATAAGATAAGGGGACTCTAGTAGTCCCAGCCTTGGGGAGATGTATGAGTGCATTGGTAACATGCTTTATCAAATGAATATCTCTATTTGACAAAGAGATGCCACCTTGCAGTTATATAATGAAAACATTTAGGTTATCAGATAGCAGAGGTGGGAGAAGCTAAACACTTCTTTGCACATAATTGCTTATTCATTAGACCTAAAGTGGTATGTCCATGGGCCTAGTAAACTTCTCCTCATAGATGATGTGGAGATGAAAGAGGCTTCATGAAATCCATTAAGATGCACAATACAAAGGAAGCTACATTAATCGGACATGAGTTGATCAAATTTCCTGAACTTAAGGAATACATGAGTTCAACAATGATGGATAGGTGTAGAATTGAAAAATGCATACTTTTCCCTTCATGTTTTGCACTCATTTTAGTGATTGTCTTCCCTAGTCATGATTAGGACTCATTTCATTTCCATCTAAGCCTAAAACCCCTCATAGGTGTGCCGAACCACCTAAACAAGACCCCCTTTTGCTATCAACATGCCACTCCCTTCTATTTACATTGTGTTGGTATTTTAATTTGTCACTTTCGTGACAACACAAAACAGAATAGTGGATGAGAAAATCCTCTCTTCAAATTTGTAGGGCAAGCTCCCTAATTTAATCTACTGTTAAATCTAAAACAATAAACAAGCCTACTGTAATGTCCCCATTTTCGAAGTGATCACCTAATGATGACCTAATTGGCAAGCTTTCACACTTGGCCAATTTTGTAGGGCAAATCGATGATGGATTATGACTTGGCATAATTTTGTGGTAATTTTGATGAAGTCAACACTAGTCAAATAATTTGCCCTAAGGTAGAGTGACCCATTTGGAGGATGGGAAAATGGTGAAAATATGGAAATTGCCTTGGGAAAAATAAAGAATAAATTATAATGTTTTTCTTGAAGGAGGACGACTTCATTTGAGGTAAAAAATGTGCTATGACGTGCCTAATTGGATCGCCCTTGGAGAAGGGAAAGAGGAAAAAATAAAAAGAAATAAAATAAATTGTTTTTTATTTTTGTCTTGGGCGCCTAGAAGAGGGTCGGCCCTCTTGGAGAAGAAAAGAATAAAATAAAAGAAAGTATATCCTTTTATGTGGTCAGCCAAGATGTGAAAAAGACAAAGTGAGCGCCTAGGAGGGAGTCAGCCTAGGAGAAGGCATGAAAAGGAAGACAAACTTTTAATTTGCACCTTGAGCGCCTATCTTGGAGTGGTCGGCCTAATTTGGGAGATGAAGATAATAAAAATAAAAAGAATTTCTTAACTAGGTCGGCCTAGAGAGAGGTAAAAAGGTCATGTATAAATAAGAGGTCAATTGGAGGCATTTCAGGATATCATACATTCATATTTTCTCTTGGAGTTTTTACTCTTTTGGTTGCAACAAAAGCTAGGCTTGAATCCAAGGACGAAAACCCTTGCGATTCTAGGTGAATTGGACGAAAACCTAATTCATCTTATGAAGGTTTCATGACAGAAGCCTATTTGTACTTCATTGGAGATTTGTGAAGGAGAAGAGCAGAACTCTATATTCAGATTTCAAAATTAGATTTGGAGCAGCAGAAATTTGTGGCATTTGTGCATCCTTTGACCTAGGGTTTAACCCTAGCTTTGAGCGCCACCTTGAGGAGAAGGGAGATTTGGTTTATGAAGGTCGATTTGGCACTTTGAAGGCAGATTTCATCTTTGTTAGGGTTTCTAAACCCTGATTATTTGCAGCAGACCTAAGTGCCACCTTTGGAGAGGATCTTGGAGCATCATTCATCATATTTTGCTTGTGTTTTGTAATCATAACCTAGCTGATGTAATTCACCCAGCTAGGGCTTGTATTGGAGCACCTAGTTCATCATATTTTGGTATGTATCAACCTAATTATAGGTCTGATTTGTAACAACAGAGATCTGATTTGTAATTTGGCATGTTTGGCCTATGCTCTTGGATGTAATTGCATTTCCAGAATTTTAGTTTGTAGCAGCAGAGTTGAATTCAGAAAATCAGACTTGTCATTTTGGTTGCCCAACATTGTGTATTTCATGGTGTAATTCATGCTTATGATTGTAGTATCATTTGTCATCATTTTTGCAATGTTTGGATGTGTTTTATGTTCGCTGGAATAATATAATTAAGAGCAGAAATTCAGATCAGATTCTAGGGTTTTCAGCAGAACACAAAAGTGTAGAAAACTAGGGCAGAATTCTGAAAATAAAAATCAGAATTTTAGGGCAGATCCCATTGGGGATATTACACCTACTACCATAAACATTGCACAATTTGTTCTTTGGGGTTTTGCATAAAAATGAAATAACTAAAGCAAAATTGACCTATCTGTTTTTTTTATCTTAGAGGTTAGAGCACAAGACATGAAAATCTCCTATCTCACCAATGAGTTTTTCTACCTTTGCAATGCTAAACTACAACAAGATTTAACAGTAATGTTAGTTGATGATTAATTCAAAGATCATCAGCATCACATCAACAATTGATTAGTTCGAACATAACATAACAATGAAGGATAAGCAAACACTATGAAACATACAAAGTTGCTTCATGAGCTTGAAGGTGAATGCTACACAAGTAACATAAAACTTCTGTCACTTATTCTTCCACTTGCACAATCACAATACTTGGAAATAGACTTGAATGGAAATCTTGGCAGTGTAAGCAAGCTTCAACTTTGCATTCATTACACACAAGAGACATAACACATTAACTTCACTTCGAACTTGAGAAACAATCTCTGCAATATAAGTCTACATTCAACTATCATTACATTGTATGTGTAAATGACACATATTTATAATCTCTAGCTGCAGAGTTTTGAAGCTTCAAAAATAATAAAAATAATTGTTTTGAAAACAATTCTATCTTCATCCTCTCAAAATAATATAAAATATTACTTTCTTTTCTTTTCTGTTTCTCATCTTGAGTGTTCGTCTAAATCAAGTGCTCTGATCTTCTGATTTTTCTTTAGTTTGCTTTAACTGATCCTCATCTTCTTTGAAAAATATAAAATATCGATATGCTTCATCTTGGATGTCACTTTAAATGGAGGGCTTAGATTCATCGCTTTTTCTCCTTTATTTCGCTTTATTTGATTTCATCTTTCACTTGGGCCCATATATTAACTTGGGCGCCACTTTTGCTTTGTTTCTCACTTCATTTTGGTAAGAAAAACATGCTATTTTTGTGCTTGATGGAGTTTAGGCGCCCATTTGCCTTTTGGTGAAAGTTTTGGTTCATTAACGCCAAGTGGAGATTTTGACACTAACATCAAAAAGTGGAACTTTTATAACTTGGTGCTAGGTGGAGATTCTGGGTATTGGATACCTAAAAGTGAAATTATCTCATGATTGATGCTAAAGTGGAAGAATTATGACAGTGTAATGTCCCCAATTTTTGCAAGTAACTTAAAAAGGTTCTAATTGGAAATTAATTTTATAAAATATTTTTAATTACTTTATAAAATTAATATTTTATTAAGTTACTTGAGTCAATTTAAAACACTTTATAAAATAAAGTGTTATTGTTTACACAAAAACAATCATTTAATAAAGTTAAGTGATTGTGTACACATAAACAATCATTTAATAACGTTAAGTGATTGTGTACACAAAAACAATCATTTAATAAAGTTAAGTGATTGTGTACACAAAAACACTCATTTAATAAAGTTAGGCCAGACCTATTTGGAGTGAGGGCTTTATAAGGAGCAGCTAGGAGTCATTTGAAATCATGTTTTTGACTTGGTTTTTGCATATTGAGTTTATTTCTTGGCTGAAGACAAATTTCAGTCCAGTTAAGGTGATGATCCCTTGATAACTAGGGTTTGGTGATGGCCCCATTCCCATTTTGAGAGTTGGATGCAATCAGTATTCACCATTAGAGCTTTATTTTCAAGGTTTTATGAAGATTCAGGCATTGGTGATGATTATACAAAGCAATATCCTTCACTAAAAGACCCTTGCTTGCTTGGAGAGGAGTTATTTTGTCATTTGCATGCAATCTGGGCATATTTCAGTCACTTACAGGTCTGCTACAGTCAGCATCAGCGTTGGAAGAAGATCATTTTGAAGGCATTTAATATGTTGAAGGCTTTGGATGTCATATCAGCTTCCTAAGAGCCTACCGATTTGCATTTAGAGCAATTTGAAAGTGTTTTTTGGCCTATATTCATCTATATCCTATTGGTTGGGCAATAACAGTGATATCAGCATTTTCATCAGTCATATACTCAGTCATATCAGTCACAAATACAGTGATATTTGGTGGTGATTCAGGGTTCAACTTGAGCTGAGATCATTTGTCAATCATCCTTCATTGGTTAGACATATTTTGTATAGGGTTTGGATGCCATTTTGCCTACTTTTCAAGCATGTATCTAAGTCTGATATAAAACAGTACTTGACTGTCATAAAGGACAGCGAATAATCATTTGTGTTTGTCATCATTGAAGAAGTTAATAAAGCATTGGAAGTTTGGGTTTCATTGTCTATATGTTTCATGTGTTATCTTTCATTTGAAGTTGACTATTTGGTGCAAGAATTCTTATCTAAAAGTTGCTAAAATTTCAGTCATCCTAGAAAGGGATTTTACAGTGGTATCAGAGCCAAGATTTTGCCAGCCTTTGGGTTATGAATCCAAGAGAAGTTGGTCCACACAGGTATAATACAAGGAGGACAGCTAGACAAGCCCAACAAGGAGAGGTTAATACAGCTACTCAACCAACCATGACCGAAGGAGGTGGTAATAGTGGTAACAGTGGTAATGAAAGTTCTACAAGGGAACAAGGTCAGCCAAATGTTGAGGACTTCTTGGCTACTTTTGCTCAACAACAACAAGAGTTTATGCACCAAATGCTTCATCAATTTCAAAATAGTTTGGACACTTTTGTTGATAGGGCAAGAGATACACGTTCTAGGAGATCAAGAAGTGTAAGTAGTGGGAGAACTAGCATTGCAGGTAGAGCAGATTCAGACACAGGTAGAGATACAAGGAGACATACACATAGAGAGCCAACTCCTACTCCTACAAGTAGAGCAACCACAACAATTGATGATAGACCACTTCGTCCAAGATTTGAGCCAGTGATTGAGGAAACATTTTCAAAGGATGAGGAGGTAAATGTTAACCTCACGGATGATATTATGGTTGCACATGATGAATATTGTATACTCCCACCTGATGTTAGGCGAGACCTAAACTTCAATCAATTCATGTTCCAAACGAGTGAAAAGAACAAGAAGAAAAAGGAGCAAAGACCTAAAAAGGAGGAATCTAAGGAGTACAAAGAGGCATTGAATAAAGTTCCTTTACCTAATTTTGATGGCAGTGGTAAGGTAAGTGCTAGAGCATTGATTCATAAGTTTGATACCTTTCTTACACTCAAACCCTTGAGTGAAGAAAAGGCCATACACTTCGCTACTATGCATTTGGAGGGTTTGGCATAAGATTGTTGGCATCATGGACTTGTGTCGCAACGGCATGATATGGTTACTTCATATGATGAGTTCACTCGTAGGTTCATTAACAGGTTTGACAGGAAGGATATAGAGGTCTACTATAGAGAATTGGCACAATTGAAATAGGTTGGCAAAGTAGACTCTTACATCAATGAGTTTCAAAAAATTGCAGTCATGGTTCCTAAGATGCCTGAAAGGAGAGTCACCATGTTGTTTGTTGAAGGTTTGAATGATAGAATGAGAGGATTGGTGAAGGTACATAAGCCTAAGACATTGGATGAGGCTATAGAGCTTGCATTAGATCTTGACACCTATCCCACACCATTTCAACAACAAAGGAAGAATTTCAAAGATGAGCATGCAAGTCAACAATCCCAAGAGTAGCCCATTCCCAAAAAGAATGAGAAAGGGACTACATCCAAGATGAGTTATGAGGAAAGAGATGAATTGAGAAGGAAAAAGTTGTGCTTCAATTGCAAACAACCTTGGGAGATTGGTCATAGGTGCCTTGGGAAAGGCAAGGTGCATTACATAGAGGTACTTGATGAGGATGATGATGATGAACAGCCAACACTAGAACTTACAATTGATGATAACAAAAGTTCTAGGATCTCTTATCTTTCAGGAGCTCCAAGCTACAATCCATTCATCTTTGAGGGCACATTGTTTGGTTGCAAATTTTGGCACTTCTTGATAGTGGAGCTTCACACAATTACATTGATGAGGGTTTGGTGAACAATAGGGGTTTGCTTTGTGATGATTTTGAGGGTTTTGATGTGATTACAGTAGGAGGACTTACTATTCTTTGCAAGAAGAAAGTGAGCAAGCTTAGTATCAAATTTGGTGAGTACACTCTTTGTGATGACTTCTATGTTCTTGATTTGAAGGATAATGAAATTGTGCTTGGTTTGCAATGGTTACATTCTTTGCAAAGAGTTGTGCATGATCTACAAGCTATGGAGTTGACTTTTCAACATGATGGCAAACAAGTTGTTATGAAAGCCCTCAAGTATACTTTACCTCATCAAATAATAGCCAAAGTATATGATCACTATGAGTCATGAATGGTTTCATACAAGCATAGGTGATACATATGGAGTTTCTTGTTTTGGGACAACCTTTGATGGAGTTGATTGGCATGATATAATTCCTAATTTGTTTGAGGACAACAATCCTATTCCTTTGCAATTAGCTCAAATTGATGATTTTGGGGCAGCCAATGATGATGTGCTTGAATATCACAATAGTGATGAAGAGAATTCAGTTTTGTTTGATACATTAGTTCCATGTGGTGAACTAAATCAGCCTACTCATGATTGTGATGATGTTTGTTTATTGGAATGTGTGGATGATGTGATAGTTTTTCCTCCATGGGTTGATGTTTTTTCTTCATTGCTAGACATTGAAGTAGATGATTTCAGTTTTGGAACAGCAGCATATAAAAGAGTTTATTATGATGGGAATCCATATTTTTTTTGTTGGCAATTGGTTTTGTGATGATTCCCTATCTTCATGCATTGAAGATGATACTTTGTATGTCATTTTGAATGACATTTTCAGTTTGCATACTGCTGATCTGATTTATGACAGCAAGGTATCAAGGTTGGATACATTTTCATTGGCACTTATGTTTGACATCCATCCTTTGTTTGAGCTAGACATCCATGTTGGAGGGATTTTCAGCTATGTTGGCTCATTATTTGACATTGGCATCTTCATTTTTGAGTCGATTGATTTCTTCATGGTATGGATGTGTCATTGGAAGTTGAGCATGGGTGTATTTGCTATATTGTGCGACAGCGGAAGCAGTCCTAGGATCTTCTTCATGAGCAGCCTTGAAGAGATGTGGTTGAGTATGTTTGAGGAGCCTCGATGGATTTGGGATCCAGGGATTGATTGGCTTCATTTTTTTTCTTCCCATTGCTTGGGGACAAGCAATGTCGGGAAGGGAGGGCTGTAATGTTCCCAATTTTTGCAAGTAACTTAAAAAGGTATCTAATTGTAAATTAATTTTATAAAGTATTTTTAATTACTTTATAAAATTAATATTTTATTAAGTTACTTGAGTCAATTTAAAACACTTTATAAAATAAAGTGTTATTGTGTACACAAAAACAATCATTTAATAAAGTTAAGTGATTGTGTACACATAAACAATCATTTAATAAAGTTAAGTGATTGTGTACACAAAAACCGTCAAGTGATTGTGTACATAAAAACTGTCATTTAATAAGTGATTGTGTACACAAAAACACTCATTTAATAAAGTTAGGCCAGACCTATTTGGAGTGAGGGCTTTATAAGGAGCAACTAGGAGTCATTTGAAATCATGTTTTTGACTTGGTTTTTGCATATTGAGTTTATTTATTGGCTGAAGACAAATTTTAGTCCAATTAAGGTGATGATCCCTTGATAACTAGGGTTTGGTGATGGCCCCATTCCCATTTTGAGAGTTGGATGCAATCAGTATTCACCATTAGAGCTTTATTTTCAAGGTTTTATGAAGATTCAGGCATTGGTGATGATTATACAAAGCAATATCCTTCACTAAAAGACCCTTGCTTGCTTGGAGAGGAGTTATTTTGTCATTTGCATGCAATCTAGGCATATTTCAGTCACTTACAGGTCTGCTACAATCAACATCAGCATTGGAAGAAGATCATTTTGAAGGCATTTAATATGTTGAAGACTTTGGATGTAATATCAGCTTCCTAAGAGCCTACTGATTTGCATTTAGAGCAATTTGAAAGTGTTTTTTGGCCTATATTCATCTATATCCTATTGGCTGGGCAATAACAGTGATATCAGCATTTTCATCAGTCATATCAGTCACAAATACAATGATATTTAGTGGTGATTCAGGGTTCAACTTGAGCTGAGATCATTTGTCAATCATCCTTCATTGATTAGACATATTTTGTATAGGGTTTGGATGCCATTTTGCCTACTTTTCAAGCATGTTTCTAAGTCTGATATAAAACAGTACTTGACTGTCATAAAGGACAGCGAATAATCATTTGTGTTTGTCATCATTGAAGAAGTTAATAAAGCATTGGAAGTTTGGGTTTCATTGTCTATATGTTTCATGTGTTATCTTTCATTTGAAGTTGACTATTTGGTGCAAGAATTCTTATCTAAAAGTTGCTAAAATTTCAGTCATCCTAGAAAGGGATTTTACAGACAGTGACACCAAAATAAAACTTAGGTGCTCATCCTTGTGTTGCTGCTTTTTGATGGATGCCTAGACATGAAACAAGCCATTTTTCAATGATACCTCGGGTTTTTGTTATGTTTTCATACAGCTCTATGATTTCAAAACACCTTCCTTAGCTGTCAAAACTCAAAAATAATAATTTTGTTAGTATGAAATCACTGTAACATACCGGAAAGGAATATTTTGCAGGTACAGTCATTGTAGTAGTAATTTGACAAGCATGAAATGGTTGGGAACTGGTATAACTAGTGTGGAATGAGCAATAAAACTCTATTGTGCCCTTTTGTTTGCCTGCATGACACTGGAACTTGAACAATAAACCTACAAACAATCAAATTTGTGCTCAGAGAATGAAGTAGATTGAGATTTTGACAAGGAATCTTCATCACTACTGCATCCCCTTGGATACACTTGAATGTCATTGAAAATTTCTAGTTCATCTGTTAATAATCAGGCTTGTTCTTGAAAAGTGATGACAAAGCACTGTATATTATAAAAATTTGATGAAGAAGAAGCCTTGATCATTGGCGCCTTTTATTTCTGGAATGGATGGCTTCTTAAATTTGCAAAAATACTAGATATGGTGGCTCTATGTGATGCCTTATCAAGAAGCTTTTAAAATTGTAAAGTATGAAGTGAAGCTTCATGCCTAAATAGGCAAATTCTATGCTTTAAAACTATTTCACCCTTCTTTGGTGTCCAAGCAAACTTGGGTACCCAATTTGTCTTCATTCCATCTTTCGTTAACAATTAAAACGTTCTATTTTAATCCATGGTGGAGCTTTTTAGCCATAGGCACCAAGTAGAGGAAATTGTCAAAGTTGGCACTAGGTGGAAGTTTCTCCGCTTGATGTCAAGTGGAACTTTTGGCCACTTAATGCTAGGTAGAGGTTTTCATAATGTTAGCGTTTTAATTTACACCTTTCAATGCGACACAAAACAAAATAGATGTGCGGTAAAACTGCTCTTCAAATTAGAAAGGAAAGCTCCTTGTAAATTAAAAAATTAACCTAAAACTACACAATATGTACTTGCAATTTACAATCTTTACAATGATTTTTGGGGTGGTTCACATTTATGTTGAATAAAATTTAAAGTATGTCTTTTAGGATTCGCCTAAGATAAAAAGGCCAAGATGCTCTTCCACCGATAGGCAAAGGATTTTATACTTGTTGACTAAAATGAAATCCTATAACTACATGCCTGCGCTATTCAACTTAAAACAGAGACTGAGCAAAACAAGTACACAAGGATTTAAATGACACCAAATGTTAGAAGCTAAACACAATCATTGCATTCAAAGCTACAAGAGACTAACCTAACATTTATTGCAATACAAAGCTTTCAGTAATTGTTGAATGATATTTTATTCATAAAGTTACATTAACACAAGATAAAACACTTCAACAGTAATTTAGAAGCAAAGTAGGCATACTAAATCCCATTGAATGAATAATGAATTTGACAATAACACCGAATAACATTTTCAACAATATGCAGGCATAAGAATTACCATGGATCTATTCTCCACTAAGTGCAAAAAGACATTTATATTGTTTACAAACAATTGCATGAAAATAAGTAAGACTAACTACACTTCTATCCTAACTACGACTATTTGCATGACGTGCAAGTTTTATTACAAATTATGTCATCCATTAATTCTAAAATTACAATTATGCAACCTCCAATTAAGTTGTAGATTGAATTTATTACAAACTATGAATTAATTCTCACATCTCTCACATGACAACAAATCTAAAAATAGATAATCTCCAAGCTATAAATAGTGAACGTTAAAAATAACACTCATTATAAATAGCTCTAGCTAAAAATAATATATCTTTGAATATGCTCTTCTCTTTGTAAATGATGATGGCTAAAAATAGTGCAAGCCATTTTTAGCGTGGGCTAAAAATAGACTTTTCATTAAGCAGCTCCAAATGACTTTGATGATTCTACAACTTTTCTTTTGATCACGGCTAACCCTCTTGAAAACCTTGAAAATGTATTCATTCCTCCCTCCTTTGTATAGGTGTGTCCCTATTGGCAAGCACACACTTGCTTTGTATTGGTGCATCTAGTACATAACTCTTAAGAAAAATCACCTCCTTTGTATTGGTGCATCTAGTACATAACTCTTAAGAAAAATCACCTCCTTTGTATTGGTGCATCTAATACAAAACTCTCAAGAAAAATCACCTCTTTTGTATTGGCGTGCGCCAATACACTGGCATGTTCAAACTTTTTATTAAATTGCCCTCCTTTGTATAAGTTCAGGTGTCCACCAATACATTAGACTTAAAATTTTCAAAATTTTGCCTTCTTTGTATTGGCGCGCTTGAGCTTCTTGGCAAGCGCCAACACACTAGACTTGAAATTTTAAAAAATTCACCTTTTGTGTATTGCCGCGTCTCTGTTGGCAAGCGTGTGCTTGATCACTAGGAAAAACCAGTCTCTTTGTTTTGGCATGTGCTAGTGTCTAAGGGCATGCCTATACACTAAAGGGAAAACTTAATTGAACCTAGCTACTTTGTATTGGCACATGCTAGTCTCTTGGCATGTGTCAACACACTATAAAAATATTTTCAACTTTTGAATGAGATTCTCTTTGTATTGGTGTACGCCAATGCACTGGAGGCAATTTTTTCAAGATTTTACTCCTTTGCGAATGTGTGTTTGATTCCTTTATCATTTGCTGGTGAATCTTCCTTTTTTTTCGATGCGTCTCCCTACAAACTAGGCGCCTTATTGAGTTGGCCAAAAAGAATAACTTTTTTAAATTTGTTGCCTTGAGTTAAAGCGCACTTCTCTCTTTCATCATGTGCCAATATCTAGGAAGGAAACAAAAATAAAACTTAATGTATTGGTGCACACCAATAGCCAGGCGTGCGCCACTACATTGAAGTTGATTTTTTAATTTTAAAGATCTTTTACATTGGCACACGCTTGATGACTTGCGTGCGTCAATATGCGGGTGGTCATAGTTTTTTATTTTTTTCCTCTTTGGATTGGCACGCCTGCAACCCCTTCCATGCACCTATACATTATCTTATCACCATCCTTTGCTTTGATGCATGCTCTTCATTGTGCAAGCGTTTTCCCATTTTTCTTGGCACTTCATGTCGATGTGTCTTTTTTCCTTAGGCTCTTTTTTTTTGCATTTTTAAAGGTTTCTTGAGTATAGGTGCGTGTCAATTGTCAAGCATGTGCCAACACTCATGGTGAGATATACTGGCCCTTTGTATTGGCACGCCTGAGCTTTTTGGCACATGCCAATACATCGTAGAATTTTTTGAAAGCCTTTTGCTTCTTTGTTGAGGTGTGTGTCAACATCGCTACACATGTTGATACACTTACTTCACCGACACATCCCTAAAACTCTCCCCACATACCCTTTTTCTTTGTTTAGGTGCATTTCTCTACTTGGTGCACTTTTAATGTCCTATGTACATCTTTTCCTCATCCTTTACAAAGGCATGTTGATTTCTCCAAGTGCTCAAATTTATGATCCTATGGGGGTTAAAAACAAACAACAAAGGCGAAGTAGGCAAGATTTTGAAACAAATTAGGGATAGATAAATGATAAATTTTAGTTGATAATTTTGACAAAATACCAATGTTTTGTATGGGTACAACATATAACTTGAAGCCAAGTGGGGAAATTGACCTTTAGATGCTAGAATTGAAAATTATCAAAGTTGGTGCTAGGTGGAGATTTCTCCACTTGACGTTGAGTGGAGATATTAATCACTTAATGCCAAGTGGAACTTTTAAGTACTTCTTGTACCCAATCCGAAACTCGGATTATGTACGAGTTTTCTTGTTTTTATGTGTCAAGTCACTAGTCATGTCGGGATTGTTTGTCAAATAACGAAAATTGTCATTCTTCTGAAACTTAGATTATGTACGAGTTTTCTTGTTTTTATGTTTGTCAAGTCATTAGTCATGTCGGGATTGTTTGTCAAATAACAAAAATTGTCATTCTTTATTAAAGTCACTATCTTCAAAGTTGTCAATGTCAAAATCCTTGTAAAATGTTGAAATTCGTGTTTGAGTCAGTCGTCTGATTGTCAAAATCAAATATTCAAGTCAAATATCTTGTCGAGTCATGAGTAATGTTTGTTTGTCAAATTCGTCGTTGATCTGTCTCATCATCATAAATTTTGTCGTAAAAAGTCGTTTTCTAGTGAAGTCAAAACCGTCAAGTTCAGGTCGAGTCCATGTCTGGACATCTGACTCCGTGTTTGTCAGTGATGCAGAGGTATTGGGGTTGTTTGGTTTTATTCACACAATGAACCTAGACTTCAAGATTTCCTTCACTAGAACTTCCAAACACTTTGTAACACAAGCCTATACAAGGCTATTCAAGAGACTGACCTAGTCTGGGACCACACCCTGGTGTCCACCCACATAGACTACTCAACTCTCTTTTGGGGAGTCTCTACTCAACCCAACCAACAAACACACACACCTTCTAGGCCAACACCAAACTACCAATACCCCTACCAACAGGATCTCACACTACAACCAACCCAAATTTGTCAAGTACATGACCAACACATGGTCTCTGACCCAATAACTTATTTCTGTACCTTCAAGGACAGTGGACAGCAAACTGCAGTATGACTGCACTATGACAGTGCCTAAAGAGACCTATTCCTTGTAGCCCTTGAGATCGGCTAATCCAAGGATAACTCCTCAAACTTCCAAAGGACAATCTAGACTCTTTGCACATTTAAATACCCATTATGGACATACAATCATCACCAAGTTGGAGGGCTGTACTCTGTTTCAGGCGTTCAATGACAGGGAACTCTTCTCTTTAGGAAATAGGCCTAATTTGTGGTCTTTACAAAAGAAGTGCATCAAAGTCTCTTGCTCAGGACCAACCAAACACTTGCACAGGTCTGTTTTCATCTACAAACACCAAATACACCATCCATTTGGTCAGTCTCTTGACTATTCCTTGAAACCATACTAATTTCCACCATTTGCATACTAACTAGTCACTATGTAGACTAGTTAGAATCATGCCAAGTGCCTTGGAGTGAGGAGTGCAAACCTAACAAGCAACAAAAACATGAAATCTAATCTATCTCCTTCCATCCTATTGAAAATGGTTGATGTCTTTTAGAGGACAGAGGAGAAATCACCCATTTTGCCACAAGAACCTAGTTTTGAGGGTTTTTAGACTAGTTTACACAAAACGAATTGGTTCTCACAGCACAGAAGGTTTCAAGAGGCCCAACTACACTCAAATGAAAGGTATTTCCAAGTACCAACACATTTTCCAAGTTTCAGACTCCTTACTGTCCGTACTGAGCCGTACTGAGCCACTGTTTCTAGGAAAACGCAGAAAATGACAGTTTTTGCACTCCAAAACTTCCAATAGTCATTATTGATGGCATGTCATTACATATTTCTGCCTATAGAAGGCTTGAAGGACATTTCTCCTCCTCCACCAACTGTACAACTGCTATCCAAGGGCAGTTAACCGTTGGACATTACCTCCTTCACAAGAAACCACAAGTTTCTTAAGTGTAAGTACATTCAACTTGACCATATCAAGGTCTAGATTGGACAAGTCGACCAAATGGACCAAGTCCTTATTACAACCCATGAAAATGGCTTTCAAAGCCTTATGAAGAACAATATAACATGACAACAAACATGACATATCAAAGAGATGACTAGAATAGGGAGCTCCTGCACCATACTCCCCCTGCAAGAACTCAAGTCCCTTGAGTTGCCAATTGTTGAAGTGTCATTCCATGCTTCAAGATATCTGCATCAGTCATCCAAGTGGCCTCTGAGTCAGGAAGATCCTTCCATTTCACCAAGTAGTCTTTGTAGACACCTCTCCTAGTCTTCTTGACAATTTTGGAATCTAGAATACATTCCAACTGTAAAGGTTTGCTTGGAGGCAAATCCTTGATCCAATCAGCATCTGTATCCACCACATCTGATCCACTTTCACCATGCAATGGGGGTCTGAAAGAAAAAAGATCACAAACATTGAAAATTGGAGAGATACCAAGACCGGATGGTAACTCAATCTCATACGCATTTGGACCGAATTTGTGCACTATTTTGCATGGCCTAATCTTTTTCATCAAGAGTTTAGTTGGCTGATCTTTTGGGAACCTTTCTTTCTGTTGGTTTTTTCTTCTGAATCAGCATTAGGGTTTGCCAGTTCTAATGCACAGGCAGATTCAGCCAACTGAATACAGGAGGTTGCGTGAGCTCCTCCCCTTCACTTCTGGTTCTGCCGCACCAAGGGGGGTTTCCCTATTTGATAAAAGTATAACCTTGACTAGCTCAATGACAGAAAGATTTAACTTGACATCAACAAGCAGAATACTCTCATATATGGACCAAGATTTGTGTAACAAATCACAAGGTTGGCAACATTCTTGGACATGATGTCTGGTTGGGTATGAGAGCATGCAGGGATCCTAATCCTGCTCCTACAACTAATAGATGGAAGGAAGAGATGGTTTGATTTGGTGTTTGGAGGGATGGGACTTTCCTAGACCCATTGAACAGACAGATTCCCAAACCAGTGCCTTATCTGGGCAGCAGAGTCATATCTAGTAAATGTCTCCCCATGACAACATAAATTCATATCCAGAGGACCTAAGAATAATGCTACTGCCTGACAACAACATGTCCAAGAAAGAGTATCATTAATGATCGTACTTAACAGATCCTATGATGCAATCTCTTTCCCTTTGTATCTGATCAAAAGCCTATTTAACCACTCCTTGAGCAGACGCAATAAATCAGACACACAGTATGCACATACTGAAAAACTTGGAAGCCCTTGACAACCTTGTTTGAAAGGAAAACAAATGACATACAGGAGACAATCAGAAATAATACACACACAGGTGTTTTTCATTTAAAATCAATCTGCATAGAAGGTCATCACAGAGAAAATCATCATTTACAATCCCAGATAGATTAGTACACCAGACCAAGGACCGAGTCTGTAGCAAAAAATGCCTTTCAAAATGTGAACACCTTATGTTCAGAGTCAGAGCAGAAAGCCCAAAAAACATCCAACCTCTAAAATGTAACACAGCCAGACCATTTATACAGAACCGTGTACATTCAGCAATTAATTACATGGCCAGAAGTCAAAAATTCGCCAGATGCATTCCTTCCATTTGAAAATGGCCTTCACAGATTAAATGCAACAGACAGGGGGGATCTTGAGCTTTGCGCCGCGATCTGAAAGTCTTCATCCACGATCAGGCATCTTAATCGCTTGTACCGTCGCCCATACCCCTGCACTGTCGCCATTGATGGCTCAACCACCCGCGGCCACCGAGAAAACCATCGCAACTTTCAAACGGAAGCCTCCCGCCAAAACGCACTTCACCGTAGGTTCAAAATATGTAGGAAAATAATCCCACATGCATAGCGCAGAGAGCCCTCTATCACTTTAAAAACATAGTCACATGCGTACTAAGTGTCGAGCGTTTTGCCGCGCTCGACACACGACCCTTCGCCCACAGCCCATCGCCATGACATACACTATCGGCCTACCCGACAGATCTCCTGCCGACCACAGTGGTCTCGCCGATCACACACTACACTGCCTTCTGTCGGCCAGACATAGACCATTGGGCTAGCCCTCCAGACCTCCACCGACAGACCAACTCTCACCGATGACCAAAAGAAACACATTTCCCCATCGGCCAGAGAAAGGCCATCGGAGCAACACCAAGCCCCTCCGCCGATAACATAAGTCACCCCGATAACCTTCAAAACATCCCTTCGTCGGTGTGACCCACGCCGAAAACATCACATCGGCCAAACATCCACATCGGCAGCTCCCAAAAAACCTTCGCCGACGACAACTGTCTCGCCGATCGCTACTCCATACTCCGCTGTCGGTGTGACCAACACCATCGGCCAACCCAAAAGTCTCCCCGCCGATACGCCGAGTCACACCGAAGACCACCATCAACTCCATCATCGGCCAGAGAAAGAGTACGCTACAGCGATGTCTCCCGATCGGCAAGAAAAACATCATCGGTCAAGCATTTCAAAGTTGACCCGATACTCAATCTCACTCCGATGGCACTCCCCATCGGGGTGACTTCCCTCCATCGGCAAACTACAAAAGACCTCTGCCGATATGCTAAATCTCGCCGATGAACACTTAACTCATCCCCCATCGGCATGACCAACGCCGTCGGTGGAACCATAATATCCTTCGCCGATAGGCAAAAGTCTTGGCGATATACAAAGAACACACCATGCTATTGATATGATCGCCAAGACACATGAAAACTCATGCCGATGGGCAGAACATGATGACCCCTTCCATCAAGAAAGATGATGTGGATGCTACAAAACACTGAAGGGGTGCCAAAACTGGAAAAATTTTTTGGATTTTTTGGGATGGTGCCTGCATAAAAATTGTTCAAGAACTGACAGTCAATTCAGGCACCAACACTTTCCTCAGATATGCCATGACTAAATCTCCAACTTTTAATTGCACCTCTCTTTTCTTCAAATCTGCCCTTTCTTTGTACTTTGTGACTATTTTTTCCAATTGCAACTTGACTTGATCATGGACTGTTTTCATGGAGGCAGCAAAATCTTCACCAAGTGCACTCCTTTTATCCCATCCTTGGAGATCCTTCAGTTCAAGTGGCCCTCTTGGGTGAAAGCCATAAACTACCTCAAAAGGACTTTTACTAGTGCTCCTGTTCACTGAATCATTGTAGGCATATTCAGCCTGACTGATAACCAAGTCCCATGCCAAACCATGTTGTTTTGTAGGGCATCTTAGAAGGTTTCTAAGTGATCTATTAACCACTTCAGTCTGACCATCAGTTTGTGTATGGTAGGCTGATGAAAAGGACAACTGTGTGCCCAACTTTCTCCACAAGGTCCTCCAGAAGTGACCCACAAACTTAGAATCTTTGTCTATGACAATTGACAATGGCAAACCATGTATTCTCACTACCTCTTTGAAAAAGAGACCTGCAACATGAGATGCATCATTTGTGCATTTACATGGCACAAAATGAGCCATCTTACTAAACTGTTTAGAAAGCTTAAAGCATGATTATCAGTAAACACAATAAATTTCTTAGGTAATAAATAATGTCTCCATTTTTTAAGAGCTTGCACCATTGCATAGAGCTCTAGGTCATAAGTAGAATACCTTTGCTTGGCTTCATTCAACTTCTCTGAGAAGAATACCACAGGATGTCTTTCTTGGCTGAGAACAGCACCAATAGCTTGCTTACTTGCATCACACTCAACAACAAACACCTTATCAAAATTAGGAAGTACTAAAGTAGGCAACTCAGCCACCTTTGTTTTCAACAACTCAAAGCTAACATCGGCTTCCTTTGTCCATTGGAATCTACATTTGACTCCACCCTTGATGGTGTTGAGGATGGGAGCACTAATGTGACTGAAACCTCTGATAAACTTCCTATAAAAAGTCGCCAATCCATGGAAACTTCTCACATCTCCCACTGTCTTAGGAGTAGGCCAACTGAGAATAGCATCAACCTTAGAGGGATCCATCTTCAAACAGCCATTGGAAATGACAAATCCAAGGTATACAAGTTCAGTTTTCATGAACTCACACTTGTCGAAGTTGATCATCAACTTGTGCTCATGTAGCTTCTCCAACACTTGACCAACATGCTTCACATGCTCTTCTTTTGTCCTGCTGAAGATTAGTATGTCATCAAGATAAACAATAACAAATTTACCAATGAATTCAACTAATACCTCATTCATCAAGCGCATAAATGTACTTGGAGCATTGCTCAGACCAAATGGCATAACAAGCCATTCATAAAGACCCTCATTAGTCTTGAAGGCAGTCTTCCATTCATCTCCCTGTCTGATCCGGATTTGATGATAACCAGATTTCAAATCTATCTTTGAGTGATAGCATGATCCTCCAAGATAATCCAAAAGATCTTCAATCCTTGGCATTGGGAACCTGTACCTTATGGTGATCTTGTTTATGGCCCTTGAGTCCGTACATAGCCTCCATTTTCCATCCTTCTTAGGAGCAAGTACACTTGGGACTGCACAAGGACTTAAACTCTTCCTAATCAGCCCTTTCTCCAAGAGATCTTGAATTTGCCTTGCCACCTCTTCATTTTGCTGTGGGGTCAGCTTATAGGCAGCCTTGTTGGGCAATGTAGCACCAGGTATTAAGTCAATTTGATGACTTATGTCCTGTTGATGTTTGTTTTTAGACAAGTCAACAATTAGAGTGAAATACAAAGTATCCGACTCCCTCTTGAGCAAAGCCTCTTGAATGCTGAACGAAGTGATCAAACAAGATGACTCCAAGGTTCCTTTCTGATAATTTTGTAAGAGACAGCTCAGTGACTAAGTATGATTTTGTTGTTAAACACAAAGGGACTTACGCAATTGTTCAAACATGCTGTTGATTCAATGATTATGAAGGCGAACACTAGATAATCTAAGTACTACAACTTACGACGTATGATTTGGCAATGATGTTCTTAATTCTAATTCTAACCAAATGGATAAAAAAGAACAAAAGATGTAAGGTTTAGTGATACTAATCTAATCCTAGATGTAAGGATGATTACTGCTCAAGTGAAATCAAACCAAATCTCGCTTCGCCAAGACAGACAACTACACAAGATTGATGCAATCTTCTAGGGTGTACAAGATGTTTAAATCAGTTATGCTCATGAAAGATTCAACAAACATAAAGATCAAATTGAAGTTCAAATGTTGTTCAGACTAACCATGCACTGCAATTTGCAAGCCGCAAACTACAAATGGTGTGAACTTATAGATTTCACCACAAAGCAATAAAGAAACCTTCCACCAACTAACATAACTTAATCTAACTTAATATTCGCTTGAAAATCCAAACCATGCAACACTCAGAAACACATATAGAATCACCGAAACAATGAGTCTTTTATTATTTCAGAGAGCCTTTTGCAACAATTCCAGAGTTTTCAATCGTACAAATGAGAGCAACAAGAGCCCTTTTATAGATCTCAAAATGAATGAAGGGTCAAGATCGATCGACCAAGCCAGCGGACCAGATCAAGCCACATCACAAGTAGTTGTAACAAGCTCTTCTTTATTAAACTAACTTTATTAAATGAAGGAGGTTATGAATATTAAATGAGGAAGGCTATGAAGAAAAGAACAAAGGCACGCCTCCCAAGAAGATAAGAATGACATGTCATTAGCCTATGAGGAATCCCCATGTGAATATTCATCACTAGAAGCTTGGCATTCAATGAACCTGGACACTATCTGCTTGACCTCCTCCAAAGGTACACTTGGCGCATTCTGAACGGTTCCTTCAGCTTCAAGTACATCATCTGAATAGAAGCCAAGTGTCTTTTCCCAATCAGTTATCCTTGCTTGGTTGTCGCCAAGGTGGACAGCAAGTGAAAAAATGCTATCAAGTCTTTCATCAGTAACATCATCTTCTTGAAAATAGAAAGCTTGAACTTGTTCTTTCATGTTATCAAGAGTCATTTCTCCAAATAGGTTACATATCTTTATCAAAGAAGCATGTATTCCATTTTGAATCCTTTGAAGTACACTTCTGACTCTTGACATGTCTGTTTCTATCTTATCCAGCAATTGTCCTTTGATGCGAAAGCCATAATACCAGGAAGAGAAGTTATATGTTTTACCTTCTTCAATCACTTCAGCATGTAACAACTCATCAACTGATGTCTCTATCAAGCTCTTCAGGTGTGGCAAATAATGTTCTTTGATATCCTTGAATTCAGCACAAACTGTTATTAATGCAAGTACCCTTTCTTTAAGATTAGTAACCTTATCATTCACTTGCATAATATCCACCAAATGTTTACATGTAGCCTCCTTTGATCTTTTCATCCAATCCCTCATTCTATGAGATGAAGACGTCAACTCCTCTAGGTGTTCAACTGTCGCAGGAGGAAGAAGAGATGGAGGTGTAGCAACTCTTTCAGTTGATGAGTTACTTCTGGACATGTCTAAAGAGAAACCAAAGAAGAAGGCACCTATCCTTTCAAAGATCAATAAAGATGAAACAGGAGTAAGGAAGGTTCATGTAGCAGTTCCAAGGCTTGAGAAGAATAAAGAAGATGTAACACCTGATGATTATGATATCAATACAATCAATCTGGGTCCTTTAACGGGAATGCAAGTAGAAGGAGAGCTTCAGGATTCGATTGATAATGCTCGAGCTATTATAAGACAAGAGACAGAAGGTAGAATCAAAGCTGAGCAAAGGTGCCAAGCTTTGGAGCAGTACATTCAGCATTTAGTTCATCCTATTCATCAACAGGAAAGAGTTGCTACACCTCCATCTCTTCTTCCTCCTGCGACAGTTGAACACCTAGCGGAGTTGAAGTCTTCATCTCATAGAATGAGGGATTGGATAAAACGATCAAAGGAGGCTACATGTAAACATTTGGTGGATATTATGCAAGTGAATGATAAGGTTACTAATCTTAAAGAAAGGGTACTTGCATTAATAACAGTTTGTGCTAAATTCAAGGATATCAAAGAACATTATTTGCCACACCTGAAGAGCTTGATGGAGACATCAGTTGATGAGTTGTTACATGCTGAAGTGATTGAAGAAGGTAAAACATATAACTTCTCTTCCTGGTATTATGGCTTTCGCATCAAAGGACAATTGCTGGATAAGATAGAAACAGACATGTCAAGAGTCAGAAGTGTACTTCAAAGGATTCAAGATGGAATACATGCTTCTTTGATAAAGATATGTAACCCATTTGGAGAAATGACTCTTGATAACACGAAAGAACAAGTTCAAGCTTTCTATTTTCAAGAAGATGATGTTACTGATGAAAGACTTGATAGCATTTTTTCACTTGTTGTCCACCTTGGCGACAACAAAGCAAGGATAACTGATTGGGAAAAGACACTTGGCTTCTATTCAGATGATGTACTTGAAGCTGAAGGAACCGTTCAGAATGCGCCAAGTGTACCTTTGGAGGAGGTCAAGCAGATAGTGTCCAGGTTCATTGAATGCCAAGCTTCTAGTGATGGATATTCACATGGGGATTCCTCATAGGCTAATGACATGTCATTCTTATCTTCTTGGGAGGCGTGCCTTTGTTCTTTTCTTCATAGCCTTCCTCATTTAATATTCATAACCTCCTTCATTTAATAAAGTTAGCCCCTTTCATTTAATAAAGAAGAGTTTGTTACAACTACTTGTGATGTGGCTTGATCTGGTCCGCTGGCTTGGCCAATCGATCTTGACCCTTCATTCATTTTGAGGTCTATAAAAGGGCTCTTGTTGCTCTCATTTGTACGATTGAAAACTCTGGCATTGTGTTGTTCTGAGGTGGCACGATCTAGACCCTTGGCTATTGAATTAATCTTAGCCATTCATTGTAATTTGGGCTTCTATATAAAGGCCTTGTTGCCTCATTTGTAATTATTAGATTGTAGGCAATAGTTTTTTAGGAGTAGATTAGAGGAGACTCAAAATTCTCTGAGAGGACTTGAAATTGTTATAAATATTGCTCAAGATTAATGCAAAAACATTGGAGTTCATTATTTGGTGTTAAGTGTTGTCTTGCGGAGTAACATGATTTCTTGTATCTTAATAAAGTGGAGAGATGTTTCAAGTAGATTAAAAGTAGATTAGAAGCTCTTTGTTGTAATGTATGTTTATGTTGAATATTTGATCAACTCCTAGCTCATGCTTTTAACATTCATCGCTGGTGAAGTGTTGTGTAAAGCTAGTCTGAGCTTAATTTGTTTAAGTTCGATTGTGAATGCTTGTTTGAGCTGCGCCGTTCAAAGGGTGCTTGTATGAGCCTTCATGATTTGAAAACCATTCGTGTAACCTTCGGAGATTGCACCAACTTCATGTAGTTGTAGGCATCCTTGGCGAAGTGAAGTTAGGTTAAATCAAGAGTTTGTCTGGTCAATACATTATCATTCCTTCGTTGACCTTAGATTAGTTTTCTGAACCCTTACCTTTTTCTTTTCTTTATCATTGAAATCCTGTACATATGTCATCCACACTGAAGGAGAGATAAGCTGAATGAAAGAAGAAAGATCTGATGTAAGTCCCTTTGTGTTTAACAGCAAAATCATACTTAGTCACTGAGCTATCTCTTACAAAATCATAAGAAAGGAACCTTGGAGTCATCTTGTTTGATCACTTCGTTCAGCATTCAAGAGGCTTTGCTCAAGAGGGAGTCAGATACTTTGTATTTCACTCTAATTGTTGACTTGTCGAAAAACAAACATCAACATGTCCCTCATGGCTGGTAAGGAGTTGGGGACTTCCTCTACCACAAGATCTTGATACTTGTCTAGAAGTTGCTGCACTTCCAATGGAATCTCCTTCTGTTTTTGATCTTGCTGATCTGATCCACTCTTGGGCTTCATGATCAAGGCATACCCTTGGGTATCCTTCTCCTTCAAGAGGTTCAAAAACTCTTTGCCATTCACCAACATGACACTGCTGTCATTACTCTTCTCCCCGGTCTGCTCTGACATAGGATCCATCTTGTATGGTCTTCCATTCTTGGTGATGATATAGGTGTTCTTCTCACCATCATGCTGTGTTTTGACATCATATTGCCATGGGCGGCCAAGAAGCAGATGGCATGCATCCATAGGGATGATTTCACATAACACTTTGTCCTTGTAGTCACCAATTGCAAATTCAACCCAAGTTTGCTCTTCCACCATGAAACTTTGGTTCTTGTTCAACCAAGAGATTTTGTGAGGACTGATATGAGGCAACCTCTTCAACTTACACTTCTCAACCATCTCAATGGATACCACATTCTCAGTAGATCCTGAATCTACTATGATCTTACAAAGTTTCCCATAGGCTATGCCTTGGGTTCTAAAAAGATTCTTTCTCTTAGGGGGCTCTTGTTTCAAAGTCATCTTCAACATAGACCTCTTAATCATCATACTCTCTCCTTCTAGGACAGGTGTAGCACTTCCCATAGGTGAACTCACACTCTCACAGTCATCATCCTTCACTAACTGATTTCTCCTTCCACTGTCATGAGAACTGCTGGCTTTCTCTGGGCATTTGTTCATCGTATGGCCAACTTGGTTGCAGCCATAACACCTTCCAGTGAAGACTCCTGGTCCTCTACCTCCTCCACCATTTTTGCCCCTACCATTGGGTCTTCTCCAACCTCTGAAGCCTCCTCTATGCTCTGTTTCAGTCTGAGATTCTTGCTGACTGTTATTTTCAGCTTGGTTGGACTGTCCACGACCAAAACTGCCTCTTCCTCTTTGGTTTCTGCCACCTCTTCCTCTGGCACTTTGTTCACCCTTCCTTCTCAGCTTTTCCTCTGCTCTAGAGGCCAATAAGAAGCATTCATCCACTGTTCTAGGAATCACTAAACTGATCTCATCTTGCAAATTGTATTTCAGACCATTTAGGTACCTAGCCACCATCTCCTTTTCCTCTTCATTATGGTTGGCGCTCATACTTAGTCAGTGAAATTCTTTTGTATAGGCAGCCACATCCATGCCTTTTTGTCTCAAATTATGGAATCTCCTAATGGTTTGGATCTCATAGTCAGGTGGCATGAACTTGCTTCTAAGCATAGCCACCATTCTACTCCATTTAGTGATGGGACTCTTCCCAATCTTCTCCCTCTCACTTTGCATGTAGTTCCACCACACAAGTGCAGAACCTCTTAGCCTTGTCTTGGCAAATTTAACCTTCTTGCTGTCATTGAACTCTTTGTAATCAAAGTAGTTACACATGGCTTCTATCCAATTGGTGAGAGCATCACCATCCAATTTGCCATGAAAAGTAGGCACATCCATCTTGGGATCACCACTGTCACCATGAGCACCCTTAAGTGCATTCAAGAAAGCATTCTGATCTGCAGACATGTCCTGCCCTTGAGGACTCTCTTCTGCCTCGTCTTCATCTGTGTCAGAAGAACTTCCATCTTCTTTGGCCTTGCCCTTAGACCTTCTTTCTTCTTGCAATCTTGCCTCAACCATCTCTTCCACCAACTTCTTGATGGCTTCTTGACTCATTGTCTTGGGAGGCATTGTACTAGCCTCAGTTTCAATCTCCTCGTCTGACGTACACTGCTCTAATAAGATATTGTCTCTGATACCAATATGATGTAGAGGTATTGGGGTTGTTTGGTTTTATTCACACAATGAATCTAGACTTCAAGATTTCCTTCACAAGAACTTCCAAACACTTTGTAACACAAGCCTATACAAGGCTATTCAAGAGACTGACCTAGTCTGGGACCACACCCTGGTGTCCACCCACATAGACTACTCAACTCTCTTTTGGGGAGTCTCTACTCAACCCAACCAACAAACACACACACCTTCTAGGCCAACACCAAACTACCAATACCCCTACCAATAGGATCTCACACTACAACCAACCCAAATTTGTCAAGTACATGACCAACACATGGTCTCTGACCCAATAACTTATTTTTGTACCTTCAAGGACAGTGGACAGTAAACTGCGGTATGACTGCACTATGACAGTGCCTAAAGAGACCTATTCCTTATAGCCCTTGAGATCGGCTAATCCAAGGATAACTCCTCAAACTTCCAAAGGACAATCTAGACTCTTTGCACATTTAAATACCCATTATGGACATACAATCATCCACCAAGTTGCAGGGCTGTACTCTGTTTCAGGCGTTCAATGACAGGGAACTCTTCTCTTTAGGAAATAGGCCTAATTTGTGGTCTTTACAAAAGAAGTGCATCAAAGTCTCTTGCTCAGGACCAACCAAACACCTACACAGGTTTGTTTTCATCTACAAACACCAAATACACCATCCATTTGGTCGGTCTCTTGACTGTTCCTTGAAACCATACTAATTTCCACCATTTGCATACTAACTAGTCACTATGTAGACTAGTTAGAATCATGCCAAGTGCCTTGGAGTGAGGAGCGCAAACCTAACAAGCAACAAAAAAACATGAAATCTAATCTATCTCCTTCCATCCTACTGAAAATGGTTGATGTCTTTTAGAGGACAGAGGAGAAATCACCCATTTTGCCACAAAACCCTAGTTTTGAGGGTTTTCAGACTAGTTTACACAAAACGAATTGGTTCTCACAGCACAGAAGGTTTCAAGAGGCCCAACTACACTCAAATGAAAGGTATTTCCAAGTACTAACCCATTTTCCAAGTTTCAGACTCCTTACTGTCCGTACAGAGCCGTACTGAGCAACTGTTTCCAGGAAAACGCAGAAAATGACAGTTTTTGCACTCCAAAACTTCCAATATTCATTATTGATGGCATGTCATTACATTTTTCTGCCTATAGAAGGCTTGAAGGACGTTTCTCCTCCACCAACCGTACAACTGCTATCCAAGGGCAGTTAACCGTTGGACATTACCTCCTTCACAAGAAACCACAAGTTTCTTAAGTGTAAGTACATTCAACTTGACCATATCAAGGTCTAGATTGGACAAGTCGACCAAATGGACCAAGTCCTTATTACAACCCATGAAAATGGCTTTCAAAGCCTTATGAAGAACAATATAACATGACAACAAACATGACATATCAAAGAGATGACTAGAATAGGGAGCTCCTACACTAGTCAGTCACTCGTTCAAATTGTTTCAAGATGTCGTAATGTCGTGTTGTCAAAAATTTGTCTTATGGAAATTTGAATATCAAATTCAGTATTCATGGTTGCCAGTATTGTCCATCGCTTGTCTATCACCATAGTTGAAAGATTGAAATTGTCTAGTATAAATATCAAATTGTCAAGTCCATATTGTTTCGTCAAAATTTTTAGTTTCTGTGTGTTAGTCATTTGTCCATAAATTTTAATATATTGGTTTATAATTAATAATTTATTAATAATATTAGATTTAAAATTCTTGTCAAATGTTTAAATCGTTTTGTCGAAAAATTAAACATTATGAAAATTATTATTATTTTTTATATTTATTGTTAATGACTTATTATTGTTAATGATAAATATTAAAATAATAATTAAAAGTTATAAAAAATAAAAATCTTTGCCACAAAAAAATAGAAAGTGCATCTACAAAGGGTCAGGCGTGCTTTATAGAAAGCAAAAGTGCTTCATAAAAAAGTGAACACGCCTCTATAAGGTTAAAATAAATTTAAACAAAAAAAGAGCGCTTCTTTCCCAAAGGCGCATCCAAAAGCAAATACATGCCCCTGAGGAACCAAAAATGTGCTCATACAGAAGGTTGGCGCATGTAGACAAAAGGGAGTGTGGCCAGTTAGAAGGAAAGCACGCCTGGAACATTTAAACGCGTCTCACACCTTGTTGAAGCTACAAGCCCAGCGCAAGTGTCTTCAAAAGCCTCAACAAAGGAAGAGAATAAGCACGCTCAGGAGGAGCCTCAAACGCCTTCATCAAGTTCTCACGCACTGGTTTGAAGGTAAATATGATCTAGGAAAAAGGAAAATACCATCAAGAAAAGGATGCATCTGCAGAGGAAAAAACACCCTCTTCATGCTCCAAACCATTGGGTCCTCTTTGTTTTCTCCCTTTGGGCCTTTTATCTCTTTTGGTCTCTTAGTTGACAAATCACCTTATCGGCGAACTTGAGAAACCACGAACTGATCGGTGAGTTGGTGTTTTTACCGATTTCTTGATTTCTCCTTTTCTTTCCTTGTCTTTGCCGGAGCCCTTCTCTTTTGCCTTAGAGAAATCCTCTGTCTTCTTCCATTGTGCCTTGGTCGGCGAAATCCTCCTTTCACGAACCAACCATGGTCTTTGTCTTCTTTCCTTAGCCCTTTTTACATTTGGCTTCTTTAGCTTCCTAATCACCTTATTGGCGAATCTTGAAAATCACGAACTGATTGGAAGCTTTGCAATTTTACCGACCCGTCAATTTCCTTTCTCCGTCCTCTCTTGTCTTAATTTTCGCCTTATCAACGAATCCTTAGTCTTTGCAAGCCAATTTTTTTTGCGCCATCTTTTTCTCTCTGCTTAGTCAATGCAATTTTCGCGAACCAACTTCCCTAGCCGAAGGCTTATCATTTTCTTACTTTACTCTTGTTGGCATCGTCTTTGTTCCTTTGTCGGCGAAGTTGCCGATCGACAAACCTGTCGATCGGTGAACTTAAGGTTCGCCAAACCTATATTTGCCGACAAAGGCAAACTCTTGCTTCCTTTGCTTTCCTTTTCCTTAGTCGCCCGCTCCTTCGAAGAGAACCTTTTGCAAACTTATCTTTTACCTTGCTTCTTTCCTTTGTCGGCAAAGTTGCCGATCGGCGAACTGAAGGTTCGCCAAACCTTAAGTTTGCCGACAAAAGCAAACTCTTGTCTCTTCTTGGCCTCTTTCCGTTGTCTTACTCTTTTGTAACCGATGACTTTGTCCTTTTGCCCTTCGGCTCCTCCTTAGTCTTTGTTGGAAAATTTGCCGATCGGCGAACTAGCCGGTCGGCGAACCAAGGGGTTTGCAAACCTCCCAATTCGCCGACAAAGCCCTCCTTGCCTTAAAAGAAATTCTTTTATCGGTTCGTCAGCAAACCTGCCGATCGACGAATTTGCTGATTGGCGAATTTAAGGTTCGCCGAACTATTTTGCCGATAAAGTGTCTTTCTTTCTCCTATCTCCCTTCTTTTAGAGAATTCTTCCCACCTGCTGGTTACTTTGGTCAACGATTTCACCGATCGACGAACTTGCCGATTGGCGAACTTTGAGTTCGCCAAACTAGAATTTTGCCGACTAAGGCAAAAAGTAAAGGAAAAATACCTAGAAATTTTAGGATTTTTGAAGGGAGGCTTTCTTCCATTTAAGCTTTCTCAGATCGGATAATTTTGATGGAAGAAAGGTGGGATTTTTTGGACTATTTTGGCCTGGGCAAAATATGACAACATTTTGGCGACTATGCAGGGGTGTTTGCTTGCTAAACACAGGGATCCAGTGGCTTTATCAATCCATTGGGCACAAAGTCAAAAAGAGGGACTGCATCAACATGATCATACATAACTAAAAATTGCCTCCAGAAAACAAAACCAAGCAAACAATCCCCTAATGAGAATGTTGCCTATGCAAGAACACTTATAGAAAGGGAAACTAAAACAGAAACAAGACCTACTCTAATTATTTACAAGGATCCCAAAACCCAACTCAAAGGTATGGTTTGAGATGAATCCCATTCACTGGGATTGGAAGTGATTCACTAGTTAGCTTGGAAATTTGGAAGGCATTTGCTGTCATGTCCCGATATTAAGGCATTGTTTAAATTAAATATTTAAAAATCATGATAAGACGAAGAAGTCACTTTTGATGATAATCATGTATAAACATATATAATATTATTAATATATAATAATATTGAATAATAAATATTTTTATATAATTAAATATACTTATTGTAATTATAAATAATAGATATAAATATAATATAATATTATCAAATTTAATATGATTATAATTATAATAATATATTATTAAAATATGATATATATTATAGAAATATAAATATAAATATATATATATTATTAGATTATATAAAAAGAAATATAAATAACAAATATTAATATTATAAATATAAATATTTAAATATAATAAATAGATATAATTATAAAGTAATGTCACATAAGACAAAAGTCTTATATGGCAGCAAGTCTATCCTATAAAGGATATAAAGTAGTTTAAACAAATTGATATAAAATTAAGACTTAAAGTCATTAAGGCTGCTGTGCATACTAGAAGTGCTTTAAAGTTTATACGATTCATAAAAAAGAAGCAAGTAAAATACAATATAAGCATTGTTTAAGCAGCAGCGATCATAGTATTAAGGTAGCAAATCCTTTAAGAAAGGCCACGACCATTGACAATGGTCATACGGGTTGGAAAGAATAAAAGGGTCACAAGGAATTCAAATAAGGGGCAGTCGAATACACTTGGAACTCCCTGGAGCAGTCTAAAGAAAGACAGAAACAAGCAATTAAAATATATATCTGATGAGAATCATGAAGAACAATAATCAATCAGCCATCACCCATAAACCATGGAACCATCATTCATTCCATCAGACATGAAACATTCAATCTAAAATTGATCATTCCAAAACAGTCATTCAATCATCAAATATCAAGTATTCAATCTGTTATCAATCATGCAATCAACAAGAAGCATTCCATTGGTAAATCATCAGTCAGCAGTCCAAGAGGACAGAAATATAATTATATATATGTATAGCAGATCCAAATATAAATAGAGCAACAAGAAATACAAATTAAATATATATAGCAGGAGCAGTGATCTCCATCATTCATATCCAGCCATAATTGATGGATAGTATCATTAAATAAACTTAGTTCCTAATATAGGAACATCAAAAATACAAAGATTCTCATAATAGCCTTGTGAGGGCAAAGCATCATCTTTGTGATCTATAAGATCACTACATTTCTTTGAGAGCACACCGCCAAATCTTTATGATATTTCTAACTTACATTTGCTAATCAAGTCTTGCCCATGATATACTAGGGATAAGTGAATAGTGCCACGTCATTAATATTTTCTATTACCCCTATGAGGATGGTTGAGTAGTTAAGGAAGAACGGATTAGTTAATTGATTCTCACACGATAGGTGACCCTCAAGTGCTGAGGAATTGCCGGGTTGCAATGAAGCCCTTGAGCCAAATGGTGAGGAATTGCCGGGTGTGCAATGAAGCCTTTGGGCCTATGGCAGTGGAGGTTAGCTTATACAAAAGGTGACCCTCAAGCATTGAGGAATTGCCGGGTGTGCAATGAATCCCTTGGGCCTATGAATATTATCCCTCAAGTGGTGAGGAATTGTCGGGTGTGCAATGAAGCCCTTGAGCCAAGTGGTGAGGAATTGCCGGGTATGCAATGAAGCCCTTGGGCCTATGGCGGTGGAGCATTATTATCCAGCACCTTAACGAGTATATACCTATCCTCCGCTAGGGCCTATGGCGGTCGTTACTTTGGGAATAGTAACGACCGGGCACGCGATAACTATTCCCAAAGTATATCATGAGGCAAAAGACGTGGCAAAGTATAAGTATATTAAAGTATGTAGAAATGTAATTGACTATATGCTTTCCCAAATATCATTATGTTCTTGCTCATCATTACTGATTATGATCATGATAGTACTAACTTTGATGTTAATAGACAACATATATGTATTTGTATATGTTGTTAATATCTTTGATTGCAGGATCTGAATATATGTACGCATAGGTAACATTACATTCTTGTTCATTGTTATTGATTATGATTATGATGTACTGATTTTATTACTAAATTGATCTTTAATAGTACTAATGTCCCTTTCTAGAAGTTATTCTTGTGTACAGGTGAAGAAATCAAGAATATCCTAAAAGGGGACATTACATTTGCTTGCTTGCAATTGGTGATGATATATGGGCTGCTCCATAAGGCATCAAATTTGGAATGTCTCCCAGCCTTAGCTCTATCTTCATCCCATTTCAACACCAAGTCTCCCTCTTGGAAGACTTTGTCAACTGATTTTCTATCAAAGGTCCTATTGTCACTTGGATTTGCACCCTGTGTTGAAGCCCATTTGCTGCAACAATCCAGTGAAACATGTGAGTGATCTCAAGGTGTGGGACCCCACAAATGAGATCAAACCTCCAGAGAAGGCTAGTTCCTCTTTCTGAATAGAATATTAAGACAAAACTGTAAGACTAAACCTAATCTAACACCACTGGGAAAAGGGAAGAAGGAGAAAACTAAAAAGGGAAAGGTGATACACCAAGTTTAATGAAGAACACCCACAAAGCTAAAATGCACAGAATAATTTCACACAGCTGATAGGACCACACAAAACCTGTAGATTTTAACAAAGGTAAAGAACAAAATAGAATTGCAAGGATAAATTCACATGCAATAAACTTTCCAGATTACATAGTTAAAAACAACATGAAAAGGCAAAAATAACCAATATTGTATTGATTAAAAAGACACGGTTACAGCAGAGTAGAGTTTTGTTTGGAGCACAAAAAATAAGCCTCTATGTCCAATCCTTGTTACATTGATTTTTCATCTATTTATAGCATTCCATTACATTGACATAGGTCACCCACTGCAATAAATTCACCCATGGGGCTGTCAAAAGATATTTTTGCAAAGGGGATGGTCCACTTACATCTGTTCTACAAAACATAAATGCAGAAAAGATCCCGATCTAATCTGCAACAATTAATACAGAAATATCTGAAGATGAAGTAGCTGAGAAATATCTGCCGCATTGAAGACTAGCAGCTGACTTATTCACCTGCACAATTAAATATACAACAACCACTTCTAGCTGGTGCTGATCCGATCCTGCAATCATGGCGACTGGAGAGAAGACGGACATTTCAAAATATAATGCCTGCCTAAATTCCTGAATAAAGCCTTTACAACACTTTAAAATATTCTAAAGTACTACATTACATTATATTACATGCTTTATTTCATTGATTTTCACTTCAATTCTAACCTTTATTTTGCCTTATCGGCAAAATCTGTCCATCGCAAAGGTCATTTCTGTTTGTTTTTTCTTTAGTCGGCAAAAACTCCATTTCGTGAACCATTGCCTTAGCCGATTCGCCCTTCTTTCTCTTTTTCTTTCTTATCGCTTTCTCTTTTCTCCTTTTTTTCTCTTACTTAGTCACTTTTCGCCTGCAATCAACAAAATTCTCCTTTCACGAACTATTCCTGCGTTCTCCTTTTTTTTGTCGGAGCTTCTCTCTATCGGCGAACTATAAAGTTCACGGACCTCTTGTTTTGCTGACTCCTTCACTTAGCTCATTCTTTCTCCTTTTTTGCTCTCTTTCTCCTTTGGTTCCTTAGTCGGCAAATCGCCTTATCGACGAACTTGAGAAACCACGAACTGGTCAGTGAGTTTGTGAGTTCACCGATTTCCCGATTTCTCTGTCTTTTCCTATCTTTGCCTTACTTTCTCCTTTAGTCTCTTTCTCTTAGTCGGTGATTTCCTCCATTGGCGAACTAGCCGGTCGGCGAACCGGCAAGTTCACGAACCACACAATTGTCGATAATTGGCCTTAGAAGAAAATCCTTATCTGTTAAATGCATCTCCTGAAAGAGGGTGCGCATGTGGAGGAAGGGATGTGCTCTTTATCAAAGAGACGCGCGTATGAAGGGGGACATGCTTTATATCAGAGGGATGTGCTTTTCTAAATTGATGTGCTAAATGAAGAGGAGTCACGCCATCAAAAAGGGACATGTTTCATTCATGAAAAGGAACGCCGTCTCCTTTGAAATTGTTGAGCAAAATACAAAATATATATACACATCAAAGAGGCGCGCCATAGGGGAGGAGCAGGTGCCACCAAACAAGCGTGTCTGCTACCAAACAGGCGCATTCGCCTCAAACAGGCATGTCCGCCACTAAGGAGACACGCCAAACCTTTTGAGCATTATGTTTAGTGTTTTTAAAAAAATCGAAAAAACAAAACATAGCTTCAGTTTATAAGAGGGCCGACCCTTTCATGCAAGATTATGCCTTTTCAAGAGGCTATAATTAGGGTGCTTTTATTATGCAATTTTGGAACTATTTGTAATAAATATGCAATAATCAATTAATTGATTTTTGCATGGCTTTAGGATTATTTTATTGTTTGTTTTAATTGCAAATAAGACTTGCATGCATGCAAGTCCAGTTCTAGAGTGAAGAGTATTAGTTAAACTCTTCTTTCCGTTTCATGCATTTTGCTTTGTAGTAGTGTAAATAAGTGCTTTTGCACATAGAGAGGGGATCTAGATTCTAGAATTCAAAGCTTTTTAGGAGTTGGCTTTTTAAGCATTCCATGTTCAAGTGTTCAGATTCAATGTTGTATTCAATCAGTGAATAAAAAACAATGACAATTCTCATGCCTGTAGTTTGCTTAGATTGTTATTCTCATATATTCATGTTCTTGTGATCTTGTTGTCCGTTTAATGGATTCCAGTACACCGGTTTTGCTTCTAAGTATCCATTGAAATGTGTCATCTATGCCGAAGATTAAGTCGATTTAACGAATCTGTGAACTTTGTGTCACAGTGGAAATTGAAAGTATAAGTCGCAGCTTTGCATCGTCTTATAGTTGATCTAGTCAAGGCATTTGTAATTATGTATTTTTGTGTTCAATCAATCTATTTGTGTAGTTGCATTGCTCAACCTCTAAGTTTAGTTGAATAGCGCAAGTGTAGCCTAGGTTCTGATTTTAGTAAAAAAAAGCATAAAATCTTTGCTTCGTTGTTGAATGTGCGTTTCTACCTTTTACACGTTGCAAACCCAAAAAAATCACAAATTTCCCTTTCATTCAACATAAGTATGAAAAACCCGTGAAAAACACTGTACATATTATGTAGTTTTAAGTTTGTTTTATTTTACAAGGAGCTTTCCCTACAAATTTGAAGAGCGGTTCTACAACACATCTGTTTGTTTTGCTTTCGTAGTGAAAGGTGCAAAATAAAACGCTAACACATATTACCATTACTTTTTAAAGTCTTTTCATTATCACCACATCAATTTCCTTTAATGTTTCTTGTGTTCTATCTATTGTTGTCTAGCTCTTTCCACCATGGCCACAGACAAACATATCTCATCTCCTACTAATTCTAAATTCAAATCCCCAATTTGCAATCCTAAGTGTTCTAGCTCAAACTAGTGGTTATCATGGCCAGGTAGGTTTCCCCTTTGAGCTATCTGGGTTTTCTATGATATTCATAGAGTTATTGCTTCAAATATTCGTAAAATCCGCAAGGGTGGGGAATATATAACTTCATTTTACTTACTTTTATAAATATATTTTGTTATTTTTGCCTAGTTCAAAAAAATTGGTACTTATTAACTTTAAATAGTTGGGGTAGAGATTAGATAAATTATTTAGAGGTAAACTCATAGAAGAAATATGCAAAAGAGTAGTTGTAGGAAATTTTATTTTAGTTTGAGAAGGGAGTTATTATGATAATTTGACAATTTATTGGAAAACGATTGCAAGATCGACCAAGGATAACATCATTTCTACCTGTTTTTGGAATCTCAAGTATTACCACAGCAAAGAAAATAACAGCCTTCTTCAATAGCATACATGAGGTTTCAAAAGTCCATAAGATTGATAGGAGCTTCTGGAATAAACTGTATATTTTGTTACTAATGTTTCCAATCACATGAAGTGTTATTCAAATGTTGTAAACAAATGGAATGATTCAAAATGTTGATGTAAACAAAATAGTTCTTCCTTATTAGTGATTGCACATTAAGCACTGCTATTAAAAAATTTATTAACATGGGGTGACCATGTAGTGAATAATGGATCAAGAAAATGAACAAAGATTGTGTTTCCTTATCGAAGATTACTTTTTCCATTATACGTATCAATGCTTATTGTTATACTCATCTTTCTCGTTTTTTTGGGTATGGTTTAAAGACCATTGCAGAGTCTGTGGGGGACTGGTACTTTGAACGGAGGACTGTAAAGGAAATAGACTGCCTCTATCCGTGTGATAAAACTTGCCCGCCCTAGCATTTTTCATACTAACAAAGATGGAAACAATTCATTACAGAGCAGAGATATGAACAGTCACCAATGATCTACTGATTACTCCTTGTCAAAGGCAAGGCAGCTAACATTATTGTGTCCAAATTATATTGACAACCATTTTCATTCGATAAACAATTTTTTTTAAAATAATCTAATGCTTATGTTTATGAGATTAAAAAACTTCTTGATAGTTTCTTCCTTCCTCATAATACTGTTGCCTTGCAAATACATATGCTGATTTTATAGTTTTTTTCTTGCCTTATATACATCAAAATATTTAACACAAAAATTGAAAGGGAAAAAGAACCTAGCATGCACCTCACCGCATCCTATATTTTACTTAAACAGATATTCAATAACATGATGCAAGCACATAGTACTATGTCCTTAAAGCGGAAATAGACATAGTTGATTTCCCATCACATTAAGCTTTAGAGGAAAGATAATGTAGCTTACAAATCTAAGAAAATTTCAGTAGCATAACGACATGTAAATTAACACTTTAAGAACATGAAAGAAGAAGAAAATAGATAGAAGAGAAGAAACACCAATATACGTGGAGAAATCCCTTTCGGGTAAAAAACCCCACTCCAAGGCATCGAACCAATGTATTAATCTGCAACAACAATGTTATAATACACTTGCAGGCTCAAAGCCTTAACATGGAGATTTACATCTTGCTTCTCTCGAGGAAAACTGATAGCATAACCCTGCATAAAAACTACCTCTTCAAACACATTGAAAACAACATAATGCAAGAGCTGCAAAAGCAAAACGCCCTCAAAAAGTTGGCTTAGCTTTTTTCCACCAAATCCTTTGCAAAAGCATACAAAGCATCCACTTTTAAATCTGTTTTAAAGCCAGAAAAAATTATGCTTTCTTTCCTAGGTGTCCACTTCCCAAAAAAGAATATTTTCTAACTTGAAAGTCTTTTCCAAATCGAAAATCTTTTCCAACATGAAAAACTTTTCCAAATCAAAATTTTAAAAAACAAAGCATATTCTTTTCATGGGTGCTCCAAAGAGATAAGGATAAGATTTGTCATAAACGGTAACTTCCTGCTAAACAATACCCAAGGTCAACTGAGATGGCACTCCTTGTTTTTCTCAATAAAAAGCAAAAAATAGCTTTTTGAGAAAAAATAAAAAAGAATTTTTTGAGAAAAAGCAAAAAAAACAAAAAGCACAAAACAATTTTTTTTAGAATGGCTTAAAAACACCATTTCCAAAAAAACAAAAAACAAAACTGTTTTTTCACCTCCTAAAAAACAGGAAACACTAGAAATGACTCTAAGGTTGAGACACCTTAATCCCAACAAAAATAAAGGGAAGACATGATATTTGGTTACATTCAGGGGATAAAAATGGAATGATAAATATTCTTTACTGGGTGACAATATTTCTAGAAATAAGCACTATGTTGTGTTTATTATCTTGCTTTCAAGTATTCAGGCTAAGTTAACTTGATTTTCTTTTGTGGCATCTGTGAGTTTGCAACTGTCCCATTGAGGAAGAGTTGCCCTGTGCAGCGTCGGAGGGATTTAGGGTATCGATAGGGTATCAAAAGTTTAGAAGCAACATTTTAAATCGGTAGACTGATATTGTTTTTTTTTTTTTTTTGGTTGAACTAGACATTTTTTATTTTAATTTTTAATATAAAATTTATAAATTAAATTAATAAAAAATTATAAAAATAATAAACAAATATAATCAAAAGAACTAACTAATAGAAATAAATATCATCAAATTAAAATTTCATTTTAAAAACTCTAAATAATATAATAATAAATTTAACTATTAGATATGTCATGTATCCTTAGGTTGGAGGGTTATGACTCATTGTGATAAAGTATGAGCTATTTTATTCACCAAAGACTTATTTTATTAATTTAACTTTAGAGCTATTATATATTATATATATGTATGGAAACATAAATTTTGGCCTTAGAATTATTTAAGAATTGTTTAATTTTATTTATATTATTCAGTTTATTTTTATTTGAAGAGCTAACTTTATTTACTTACGAGTTATTTTATGGTTTTAGTTTTTTAATGTATGTTAGTTGTGTTTTAGTTTTTATTTACGCCACTTAGAATGTGTGGGTGATGTTTGAGGTGGTGTTGCATTGAGTATTGAGATCTTAATTAAAATTAATAAAGTTTTCTAATTAAAATTAATTATATAGAATTCAATTTTAAAAAGAAATAAAAATGTTTTATATAAATTATTTAGGTTAATTAAATAAATGTAATTAACTGATTATAAATAATTTTAGATAAAAGAGTTGAGATAGATAATAGAACTAAAATAAATGGGATAATTAAATAGAAGGATAGGTGTACTTAGTCTTAGGATTGATGATAAATATATTTTGCTAATTTCATTTTAAAAATTAATTCTTTAATATTAGAGAATTAATTGTCCTAGTTTGATGAATGATTCAAAATTTGAATTCCCACAAAAATGATGTAGATCAATCTCAAGTACCATGAGTTTGATCTCGATTATTGCAAACCTAATCCAACGCACAAAATTAATCTAAGCTGCATGATCTGATACAAGTATGCAAGAAGATCTACTCACCTTTGCCTTTAAGATACCTAAATCTATCAAGGTGGTATCTAGAGACACCATTGAGAAGCTTGCTAACTCAAGAGATGAACAAGTTCTTCTAGGTCAAACTCTTTAGTGGACCGAATAATTGTGGTGAGAAAGATAAAAAACAACATTCATAGACATGTAGATGGGCTATATGATGATGCATGTGCAATTCTTTTATTGCCCTTTAGAATTGAATTGTGCTCTAATTATTCTCCTCTATAATCTTGGCATTCCTCCTTATGAAATTAAGTGCACAACAATTGTCCTTAAATATTATGAGATAGTAACATGTCCCATGAAATGTGTGCTACATCAACTCATAACTACTAGTAAAGGGGCCAAAATGGTTAAATTCAAATTTTGAATCTTGGAATTTGATGATCATTTTAGTGCTCCTCAAGATTGACCTCGATCAATCTTGCATCTATCAAAAATGATCTAAAGGGATAAAGTATTGATTTTGACGTGGGGAATGATTGTATGCAAATTGCTGCAAACAAGAGTGAAATAGAGATGAATAGGTATGGGATTGTGAGCCAAGTCTAACACAAGAGTATGGCACTTATCAATTTGTTATTACATTAAGATACTCTCATCAAAATGAGAACAAAAATAAATGGGAAATAGTATACGTATTACAAGATTTTATATTGATTTTTTAGTAGTTTAATGATCGAAAATTTAATAATGAAAATTGAGGATGAGAATATGATTTGAATTCTAGGTGGTCTAGGGGACAATTCTCCATGCAAGAGCATAGATGCATTGTAAGTATGCAAAAGTAATAAGGAGATAAAGTGTTAGACAAAGAATCATACTAGAACTATAACAAACCTTTTTGTTACTTGGTGTACATTTTGTACAATGCACTCTTGTGGAGATGTGTGGATGTGTGTTTACAATCTTTCCAAATGCTAAAGTGTCTCTCTCTCTATTATGTTACATATGTACATTTATAATTTGCATGTTAGTGAAGGAGGTTGTTGTGGAAGTTGAACCAGTTAGCCTCCTCCCAAGGGATTCACCAACAATCCAATACGCTAGGACATGCATGCATATTGGGGGACATGGGAGGAGGGGTGATGGGGTTTAATTAGTAAAATAGAAAGTGGTATACCACATATATATTAGGGGATAGGGGGCATAATAAGTTATAAGTGATATGTAAATATTGGGAGATCATAGGAGGGGAATGGAATAGGGAGGGGTAGTTGTCATACAATTAGCATTGAACTAGTCATTGAATAATAGATGTGTAATGTTAAAATTTTAATGTAGACATGTAAGGTGTAGGTTCATTTGACTTCAATACACCATCTTGTATAAAAGAGTTGAAGGGGGACTGAAGGAAGTTTTAGTGATTATATGTGGACTCATTCTTGTTGGGTTCTTGCCTCATTGCAATAGGGGTTGGTGAAATTTTACTTTTGTTTAGCTGCCTCTTTGCACTCTTCCACTAGAGCTCTACGCTTGTGCAAATTATCACACATTGTAGTAAGTTTTTCAATAGCTTGCATTCTTTAAATTGTGTTGAAATGCACAAGACAACTAAGAGGGGGGGTGAATCAGTTGTAACCAAAACTTAACTTCTTTTAAGCATCAACACATCAACCAATTAATCGTTGCTATTATGATTTAACTATGAAAGCATGAAATCAGAAACTTAAGCACATTCACACATTCAACACGTGAGATATCAGATTTTTTACGTGGAAAACACAATGAGGGAAAAACCACGGTGAGGATTAACTCACAATATAAATGATATATCAAAATTTACAAGGCTCACTGTTGGAGGCTCGCTGCCTTAGGGCTCACTGCAAAAGGTAGGTGTTCACTGCCAAGAGAAGACTCTCACTGCCAAAAGGGTTCACTGCCAGAAGTAGAAGAAGATAGTTACAATGAGAATGGATCTCACAGCAACCAGGGATCCACCACAAACTCGACTAAATCTTTCGCAACCTCTCTGCAACAAAATATATTCTTTTCTGCTCACTTTCACACTCACAAACTTATCTGGATCACACCTGTAACAAATGATGTTTCCCATGCAGCCATTTTGTCTATCTCAACAACTTCGTCTAATTTCCCGATCATCTAATTCATATTTATACATTCGCAGTCTTGGAAACAATCTTCAAGGTCAACACAAACAATAAACTTAGCCAATATTCAAATTAGGTATGGACCTAAACATTCCCTAGGTGGAAAGGAATGAATGCAGACCACACCACACCTTAGCAGGGACTCAAATGCAATCTCCCACGCAACAACACACTATCACAAACTTCAAGGCATAATCGCAAGTAGTGAAAACAACCAGGTCAGCCAAAACTAGTGTTAACACTAAGACCTTTAGGAACATGCTTCATCCACGATCTGAATTATACTTTGTGGACCAATTAAAAAGTAGGAACATGATCTAGAGACATCCACAAGCACGTTACAATCACCAAGAACTTCCGCACAACCCCCAAACATTCTATCCAAAAGATTCTTCAAACCAGAGCACTTAAACATTATTGTCAACCATTGTCATAAAGGAAAGATTGCTTGCGGAGCACCAAATCATGAACCACTTCAACTGAAGGCACATAACATCATCCCAAACTTAATTCTAGAACCGCATATTATATAACTTAAATGCAGAGAGATGCGGAGCAGTATACATTCTCCTTATCACCATTAAATACTCAGAAAAATAATTTTTACTCTGGTGAACAAAACTCAGTCAAATCTTCACACCGGAGGCTCAAGCTTGAGACATAGCAACTACAGACATCCCTTAACATAACTTTCAAACCACAGACAAAGATATTCAATCTACAGGATATGCAGAGCAACACACTGCATTGTTCTAGGAGATAGAACAATTATGCAAATACACTGACTTCTCAAACACTTGCTCAAACTCATCCAAATAACTTCCTTAGATGCTAACCTTAGGTGTTGACGTCAATGACAACACTTACTGCTCATACTTGCAACAATCTCCCCCTTTGTCATTGATGGCAACACATGATGTGAAAAACCATCAAGATAGATAGACTTGCTTTGCTTCTTTGCTCCCATTTACTTTATGCTTTCTCTGGCTGCCACTTTCTCAGAATCTCTCTCCTTAATTTTTTCAAATCAACTTCTCTCCCCCTTTGACATCAATGGCAAAGGGTGTCGGACCTTCTCACACTCTTTAATTATCAAGGCTCAAGTCAAATCTTACTACCACTGCACTACTCCACTTGTCAGCAACACTTTAACACTTACCGCTCTTTATTAGGAACTCATATCAGCAACATCACCTACTCCCCCTGAGAGGTAGCCTTCAAAACATCAATCCAGATCAAAGAATGAGACTTTGGACACCACTGGACTGATGCACTTCCTATGCATCTTAGTTTAGAGTAGGAGGGGTAATAACCCCTAACTTTTCCCTGAGATACTCAAAAGTATCCTTAGGTAGAGACTTTGTGAAAATATCTACAATCTGATCCTTTGTAGACACATATTCCATCTTTACTTCATTCTTTGTTACCTTTTCTCTCAGAAAGTGATACCTTATTGATATATGCTTTATTCTTGAGTGCATCACTGGATTCTTTGAAATGTTTATAGCACTTGTATTTGTTGTCATATTTTGCCTAGCCCCAAAATATTCTTATTTCCCTCCTTCTATTAGAGAAATCCGATCAGAGAAAGCCTAAATAGAAGGAGAAAAGTCTTAAATTCTCCAAAAACTCATGCTTTGCCTTGCCAAATTTCTCAAAATCTCACCCGGAGAATCTTTGCCAAAAACCCAGCAAAACCCAAAAATCTTTTAGCTTCAAGTATTTTCCATCGCAAAGATTTCTTAGTTTTATACTTAGCCATTTTTCATGTATATGATGATGACATCATCCTTGTGTTGGGTTTTTCTGTCATTTGGTTGACTTGTATCTCAGATACATTTTTCCTTGTATCTTGGTCATGTACAATGTTTTACTGAACATCAGGTTCTTTCTATGCGTTCTTTGTATGTATATTCGCGTTGTATGTTTCAACATGCAAAGGACAGATACAAGGTAATATACAAGGAAACATGCAAGAGCTTATGCAATATACAAAGAGCTTTTGTATATCGGACGATTGTATCTCATATACAATCACATATACAAGTCAATGTGCAAACGCAGATGCAAAGGGCATATACAAGGCGGGATCCAAAGGGAAATGTGCATCGGGTTTCCATTGTATATGCAATGCAAAGAGGCAAGGTCAGATACAAAGGGATATTTATGTAGTTCTGTTTGTATATTGCATGTGTGCGATATACAAGGCAATATACAAAGCGCACATGCAAGACTATATACAAGGGGCAGACATACAAAGTGTCTTCGGCGAGACTTTGCATATCAGCGACTCAGCTAAAGGTCTCCTCGACAGCTGATGCATGCGCATATACAAAAAGCAAGATAAAAAAGGTGGGGCCCGATTTTGCATGTATATGCGATTGCATCTTTGAACATACAATCTGCATATACATTGCAATATACATTTCTGACATACAAAGCCCGGACCCGAAAGAGCTTGCAATTTGGTTTATAAAGGGAGATAGTGTTTGTATGCATCTTTGTATGTATGCTCGCATTGTATGATTGTAGATGCAAAGGTCAATGCGATATACAAAGGTCAGATATAGGTTTGCAAATACAAGTGATTGTATGCAGTTTGGTATGTATATTTCGCATTGCATATGCGATATACAAAGGGTAGATACAAGGTTGCCATGCTGAGGTCAGATGCAATGTTTGTATGTGCAGGTGCGGTTGTATGCAGTTTTGCTTGTATATTTGCATTGTATATGCTATATACAAAGGCAATAGACAAAGAGAAACATACAATCCGAACGCGACTGGAGAATCAAATATGGCGGATAATCATTTGAAGTCTGCAGTTATTGCATATACAAGGTCAAAGGGTGCATACATACAAGATGGTAACATGCAAAGGCCGGACCCGATGTTAAGTTCAATTTGCTTTATAAAAGTTGGGGTTCGCCTATTGTATGTATATACGATTGTATGTCATATACAATTGCATATACAAAGGTCACATACAAAGGTTTTTCGGCGAAAGAATATGTATCAGCGGCTCATGCAAAGGTCTTTCTGATGGCTGATAAGGATGTAGCAGTGGGTCCCAGGTTCAACTCAGCACCCAATGGAGCGATGACACGTGTCATGGTATATACAAGGGGCTGATTCAAAGGCAAATTAAGGTGAAACAAAGGTTAAAGCCATTTTTATATGTTGGCGTTTGTATACATATACATTTGCAGATACAAGGCATATACAAAAGGCACATGCAGGGGCATCGGCGAGACCATGCTTATCGGCAGCTCAACTCATAGTCTCCCTGACAGCCCAATATATACCACAGTTGTATATGCAAATGCAAGGCGATATACAAGATGTAGTTGACCGCAGCTTTGACCGCTCATATCTCCCTCATCCTGGTGAATTTCAACATACTTCAAAAGGCAAAAGTGCTTATTTTTGCCTCCTCTTTCATCTGGTGGGCTTTTAAGGGGAATTTTCTCACTTTCAAAATTTGATCTGGCTTCGCATGCTCGGCGACTGGACATTTCAGCGACCTTTTTGGTGTGTGCAGAGGCTGTTTATTTTCACAGTAGCTCCAGTTGGTGAGTTTTGTGAGTGCATTCATGGTGGATGGCTTCACTCTTCAATGCATATGGGCTCTGTGTCTTACTGGCAGATTTTCCTGTGTTGGGCGGCAACTTTGGGGGTTTCTTCTTCAATGTCCTGTCCTATCTTGCGTTTGGGCAACCGTTTTCTGTGGTTTTGGACCTGCCAACGGCATGGTTCCTGTCTTTTCACCACGCCCCTACCCATGCGCCTTTGTTCCTGCATTAATGACCTCGGATCTTGTGGAGCAACGACTTCATGCCTTTCTACGCAGGGGCTTGACCTATAAATGGCAATGTAACCTCATTATTTCAGGAGGATGGTTTTATTTTGGGCTGTTATGCTACTAATTTTTCTGTAGTTAGACTTCTGCTACTGAATATTCTGTAATGTAATAGTTTCTGACCTTCATGATTAATATATGTATGACTTCTTGCCTCTCTTGTGTCCTGATTTCTGTGTTTCAATTGAAGTTATAGTCTGTTCTGTGAGTAAAACGGCTCCTCTGCAGGTTTGACCTTCATACCGAAGCCTCAATCAGTCATAAGTCTGTATGAATCCCCTTCATCATTGAAATCATTGTTGTGTCTACACCAAGATCGCCATCGCTCACTAAATCTGGTGTATCACTCCTTTTCATTTCAGTTTCCTTCTACCCCTTTTTCCCTGCAAGCATTAGCACTAGTTTTAGATACATTGCTTTAAGTAATAGGCTTAGAAAGAGGACCCAGCCTTCTCTAGAGGTCTGATCTCAGTTCACAAGGTCCCACACTTTGAGATCATTCCCATGTTTCTCTAGATTGCTAAAGTTTTACAACAACAACAAGGGTGCAGATCTGGGTGACAACAGTTTTTGGCACACCCAGTGGGACATTATGGAATTGGAAACAATTCAAATACTACAGTTTATTGTTGGTTTTGATGTGTAGCTAGTGATCTTCAGACCTATAAAAGGTTAAAACCTGCATATCTGGCGACTCTGAACTTTGGTTTAGCAAAATCAGTATATTTCTGCTTATGAGAAGAATACATACCAGAAGCAGTTCTTCATCTTTTGAATATTTGCAATTATCCCCACGTAGAAGAAGAGGGATAACAACTGAGAAACCCAAGAAGACTCGTGTCTATTCTAGGAGAGCTAAGTCTACTCCTCCTGCTGTTGGAACTCATACTGTCCCAAGAATCCCAGTTACAATGATTCCTGCAGTCTGAAATCAGCTGTTTGTTGCATTCAACCAAGGCAGCCCATTGAATTTAGCTCAGCATGATGATATTCCTGTCGTTGCCTTGAAAAGTTTACCATATTTTAATGGTGAAGATCAGACTACTCCGACCAAGCACATAAAAGACATTGCAAACCTGTGTGATGTCCATCATGTGACAGAAGAGAATGTTGCAATCAGGTTATTAGCAGCTTCCCTCAAAGGGAAGGCTTTGCAGTGGTTCAGAAGTCTGCCGGTGAACTCCATAGATTCGTGGGATCGTTTGGGAGAAGAGTTGTGCAGCTTCTTTGAAGACAAATCAGACCATCTGTCGCTGGTGGAACAGTTGTCTACAATTAAAAGAGCCCCTCACGAAGTTATGTCAGACTTCAACCACCATTTCCAAAAGACGTGGGACATAGTCCTACCAACGGTAAGGCCTACAGCTGACCATGCTTTCTTATATTATTTGAGAGCTTTAAACAACGATATTTCTGTCATGATTCAATCTATGGGAGGAATTTCCTTACCACAAGCTTATGCCATAGCCATAAGAGCTGAAAACAGCCTCATACAGGCTGGTAAAATTGCCCCCAGGCTTCCTTTGCCAATATTCCCTGCTATTCAACCACCAATGCCAATGCACGTGCCTCCTATAGCTGTCATACCTGCCGCACCAGCGTTACCAGCAACTAATACGCAACCCAATAAATTAGAAAATGTTGCTCAAACTCGGTCTTTTGAGTTACAAGAAATCAAAGGATTGTTGCAATCTTTTGGTAATGAGCTGACGAATATCAAAAAACAACAGTTCCAGAACAGACAGCCTTATCAGTCACACAGCCAAGGGCAAAATCAACCTTATCAGGGGCAAAACCAGCCATACCAAGCTAATAGGCCACCTTATCAAAGCAATTACCAGGGTGCTAGGCAGAATGTGAACCAGAGGCCTTCCCAGCCTTACAATCCTGCACCCATTAATGTCGTTAGTGACCTCGTCCCTGTTGAGAACAACCTTGCAGCTGAGTATAAATGGTGTTCTCCATGCAATCAGCCACACAATCAGGCAACCTGTCCAAATGGAGTGATAAATCAGGCTCTAATGGTGTGAAATGTTGCAGTTTCACAACCAAACACACCTAATAATGGGACTGTACAACAGCAAGAATAGCCCCAGAATGATACTGCCTTCATAAACTGGCAGGGAGATGAGTTCTGTGGCGTAAACATAGATGATACTTCAATCGCAGCAAATACGAGAGCTAAAAAGAGGGGTTATGAGATAGATCAAGCAGCAAACAAAGAAAAAAGACCTGTTGATCCTTCTACATCCTAGATTCCCCATATTTTGTAAAGGAACACTCAAACAACCGCCAGGGAACAACCTCATTTGCAAGCTGATATTGCTGCTGTAAAGTCACATCAGAAGGTAAATGTTACCTCACCTTTCAATATCATTGAAATTATGAAGAAAATGAATGTGATAATGTCTATGTGGGATTCCTTAGTGATCCCAGGTCAAAAGGACATGCTACAATCTACCTTATCCGATTTAAAAGTGTCAAATGATGCAACTGTTAACCCAGCTAGGGTTGTTCTTACCAATTCATCCTAAGACAGCAGCAAACAGCCAAACAAGAGTGCTAAACCACTTCCATTTTATGTGTCATTAATAATAGGAGACAAGTTAGTACATAATTGCATGGTGGATAGTGGTGCAAGTAGTACTGTAATGCCAAAACAGATTGCAGACCAATTAGGATTGAAATACTAGCCCCTAACAAAGGGTGTGCTCCAACTAGATGGCACAGTTGTTAACACTGTAGGTGTGATAAAAGACCTAGGTCTCACTTTGCATACATGTCCAAACATTTCCATTTCTCAAGAGGTGTTCATCATAGATCTACCTCCTCATTTTGCCATGTGTTTGTCAAGAGAGTTCACAGCCAAGATAGGAGGATATTTATCCTCGGATTGGTCCCACATGTTTTTTAGGACCTGATATGGCACAAAAGTGATCGTAAAATCTGAATTGCTTGCCAAACATCACATAGAGCCTTATGTCCCAAGTGTTGTTAACGCAAATTGCATTATTTCTGATGAGTCTGAGCTTGTTGTTGCTCAACAACTACAAGCTGAGAGTATACCAGAAGTGTTGTTAAAGGAATGGGCCTTAGAAAATATTGTTGATGATCCTAAGGGACACATCCAAGAAACTGGTATGGGGGTTTACATACTGCACGAACCTAAAACAACAATTCCAGGCCTTGTAAAGAGTTCAGAACAGTAGATAGAACAACAAGATGAGGTATAGAAAATGTACTTTGATGGCTCTAGGAATAGGAATGGATCTGGTGGTGGTGCAATGCTTGTGTCTCCACAAGGTGACAGATATTATTTTGCTTTACGTTTTTCTTTTTCGTGTACAAATAACACTGCTGAGTATGAAGGGTTGATTCAAGGTTTGCAATGGGCAAGGAAGAGGAAAATTGGTTGTTTGTAGGTGTTTGGGGACAGTGAACTTGTTGTAAATCAAGTGAGGGGACTGCATGTTACAAAGAATGATGCTTTGAAATGCTATAAACATAGGGTATGGGATATGAATGAGGAGTTTGATGCCTTCAATCTAATCTCTATTCCAAGAAATCAGAACAATCAGATGGGTTAGCTGCAATTGGGGCTCAGTTTGATATCCCCAGTGATATTCAAAGAGAAAAGATACAGCCTCATGTGAAAATAGTTGATAGACCCTCTATTCCTGACAATAACATTCATTGGCAGGTTTTTGAGAGTGATGAGCAGGGTCTGCGTTTCCTGTTAGAAGAGGATGAGTTTTCTGTGATGAATCAGAACAAATTCAAATAGCAATATGATGATGATCAAGTGGTTCAGTTAAGGACTAATAAGCTGCCTAGAGGGTTGGTAACCTTGGAGTCCATTTTTGGTACTGATGATTAGCTGAAAAGGAGCAAAACCAGCATGCTAGTCAAAGAGGAACATTATGAGGAGCTGGAAATTTTCAAAGGTAAACTTCTCAAAATTGGTAAAATCTGTTCACCTGAGGATAGGAAAGCTTTTATTGCTCTTTGCCAAGAGTTTGAGACTGTGCTTGCTTGGGAATACTCAGACTTGAAAGGGTTTGACCCTCATATTGCCCAGCATACCATAGAGTTAGAGCTAGGTGTGAAACCTGTGAGGCAGAAACAAAGACCTTTAAATCCAAAACTGAAGCCTTTGATGATTAAGGAATTAACCAAGCTGATCGAGGGAAACATCATTTTTCTGATCAAGCATACTTCTTGGGTCTCCAATCTTGTTCATGTGAGGAAGAAGAATGGAGAGATTAGGTTATGCGTTGATTTTAGAGATCTTAATAGAGCCTCCCTGAAGGACCACTACCCGCTGCCCTCAATGGAGCAAATTCTGCAAGTAGTAGCTAGTTCAGAAAGATTCTCCTTACTTGATGGATATTCAGGTTATAATCAGGTATTAGTCAAGGAAGAAGATCAGTTTAAAACTACTTTTACCACAAAATGGGGCACCATGGCCTACAAAAGAATGCCTTTTGGTCTATCAAATGCTGGCTCTACTTTTTAGAGAGTTATGGATATGGCTTTTAAATGTTTGCTTTATAAATTGGTACTTGTGTACCTTGATGACATCACAATTTTCTCTAAAGATGCAGCTAAACATTTATCCCACCTCAAACAAGTATTTGAGAGATGCAAAGAGATTGGGATGTCTCTCAATCCCAAGAAATGCATTTTTGTTGTGCATGAAGGCAAGCTTTTAGGACACATTGTGTCAAATGAGGGAGTTACCATTGATAAAGAAAGAGTAAGAGCTATTTTGGAGCTGCCTTTACCCAGTCACAAGAAAGGACTGCAAAGTTTTATTGGCAGAATTAATTTTCTGCAAAGATTTATACCTGACATTGCAAATTTATTAAAACCATTGACCTCTATGTTAAAGAAAAATGCAGTTTTCAGTTGAACGAGAGAGGGCAGACTCAGCTTGGAGTCCATAAAAGAAGTGTTATCAGCTGCACCAACTCCAGTAAATCCTGATTTCTCAAAAGATTTCATTTTGTATGCTTATGGCAGTGTAGATACAATTTCTGCAATTCTGGTACAGCAGCAAAATGAAGGATTGAAGCAGCCAATCACTTTCTTTAGTCAAGGACTGGAAGAGTATGAACAGAGGTATAGTTTCATTAAAAAACACATCCTTGCAGTGGTAAAGAGTCTTAAGAAGTTTAGGCATCTTATTTCTAACAATAAGGTACATTTGATGGTTGCTCACCCTGCGTGAAAGAGTTCCTGTGAGGTAAAGATGTTAATGAGAAAAGAGCTGGTTGGGTTACCAAGGTCATGGAATATGACAGATATCAAGATAACCAGGCTCATCAGAGGTACAGGACTCAGTGAACAGCTTGCTACTAGTTCTGAAAATGAAACAGAGAAGGAAGAAGAGGTGCTTCTGACCATTGAAGATGAACATCAGGATGATACAACAGCTGTTGGAATAGGTTGGGTCAATGACATGACTCATTTTTTGCAAACTGGTGAATGTCCAGTAGGTTTAGATAGAACCAAGAGAAGATATTTTAGGCTGCAGTCTATTCCATATGTTTTAATTAATGATATCCTTTTCAGAAAGGATTTTAATGGTGTCTTGTTAAGATGCATTGATAATGATCAAACTGACAAGGTGCTGCATGAGTTTCATGATGGAACAACAGGGGGTTATTTTGCCCTAAGAAATACTGCTTGGAAAATAATGAGAGTTGGCTATTACTGGCCCAGCTTATTCAAGGATGCCCATGCATGGGCCAGAAAGTGTGTAAAATGTGCCATTTTTGCAGGCAAAGAAAGGCTGCCAGCTTTACCTCTACAGCCAATTCAAGTAGAGCAGCCCTTCATGAGATAGGGCATTGATTTTGTAGGTCCCATTAACCCACCATCAAGTGCAGGCCACAGGTGGGTACTTACAGTAACAGACTATTTCACAAGGTGGACTGAAGCAGTGGCTCTAAAGGAATCCAATGAGAATGTTGTTTTGAACTTTTATTGTGATTTGGTATCTAGATTTGGAGTACCTAAGTTGATCATCTCAAACAAAGCTTTAGCCTTCGTTGGGTTGAAGATATCTGACTGGGCTATGAGGAATGGAATCCATTTGAACACTTCAGAAAATTATTACCTATAGGGTAATGGTTTGGCCGAATCTACAAATAAGAATCTCATAAGGATTATCAAAAGATCAATGGAGGACAACCAGAGGACCTGACACACCAATCTGAAATCTGCTTTATGGGCAGATAGAATAACTCCCAAGAGGTCTATTGGAAACTCCCCATATATGTTAGTTTATGGAAAAGAGGCAAGATTGCCTATATCTATAGAGCTACCAGCCCTTGATATCATGAATCAACTGGAGATGTTTGAAAAAGAGGATCCCATGGCTGTCAGATATGCTCAACTTATGGAGCTTGAATAAATAAGAGATAAAGCTATGAGAGCTATGGAGTATCATCAGCTTTAGACAAAAAGAGTTTTTGATAAGAAAGCCACTCCCCGAATTTTTAGGGAGGGTGATATGGTACTCAAATGGGATGAGTTGAAAAGCAGGCCAGGGAAGCACTCCAAGTTTGACAACATGTGGAGTGGCCCATTTATCATTACTGAATGCAAGGAGCACAATGGATTTCAGTCATCAAGCATGGATGGAGAAAGTTTGCCTATCCCAGTCAATGGGATACACCTGAAGAGGTGTTTTGAGGTATGAGTTGCCTTGTAAAACTAGTAGATTAGGTTTCTTGCTTTCAATAAGTGTTGTTGCACAATAGTTTAGATGCCTTTTTATTTTCCCTAAGTGTTGTCTAGCACAATTTGTGGGTTGCTTTCAGCTTTTTGTTTTGGTTTTGGTCTTCCTGTGTTCTTCATTGCTATATGCTGAGTTACTGAGGACAAGTTTGTTTGTCAAAGGTTTATTTTTAAGTCTCTGTGTGACTCCATGCCCAATGGATGTATAAGGCCACTGATAAATTTGTTTAGCAGGCAAACACCCCTGAGAGTTCGCCAAAGATGTCATATTTTGCCTAGCCCTAAAATATTCATGTTTCCCTCCTTCTATCAGAGAAATCCGGTCAAAGAAAGCCTAAATAGAAGGAGAAAAGTCTTAAATTCTCCAAAAACTCATGCTCTGCCTTGCCAAATTTCCCAAAATCTCACCAGGAGAATCTTTGCCAAAAACTCAGCAAAACCCAGAAATCTTTTAGCTTCAAGTATTTTCCATCGCAAAGATTTCTTAGTTTTATACTTAGCCATTTTTCATGTATATGATGATGACGTCATCCTTGTGTTGGGTTTTTCTGTCATTTGGTCGACTTGTATCTCAGATACATTTTTCCTTGTATCTTGGTCATGTACCATGTTTTACTGAACATCAAGTTCTTTGTATGCGTTCTTTGTATGTATATTCGCATTGTATGTTTCAACATGCAAAGAGCAGATACAAGGTAATATACAAGGAAACATGCAAGAGCTTATGCAATATACAAAGAGCTTTTGTATATTAGGCGATTGTATCTCATATACAATTACATATACAAGTCAATGTGTAAATGCAGATGCAAAGGGAATATACAAGGCGGGATCCAAAGGGAAATGTGCATCGGGTTTCCATTGTATATGCAATGCAAAGAGCCAAGGTCAGATACAAAGGGATATGTATGCGGTTCTATTTGTATATTGCATGTGTGCGATATACAAGGCAATATACAAAGCGCACATACAAGACTATATACAAGGGGCAGACATACAAAGTGTCTTTGGCGAGACTTTGCATATCGGCGACTCAGCTAAAGGTCTCCCCGACAGCTGATGCATGCACATATACAAAAGGCAAGATACAAAAGGTGGGGCCCACTTTTGCATGTATATGCGATTGTATCTTTGAACATACAATCTGCATATATATTGCAATATACATTTCTGACATACAAAGACCAGACCCGAAAGAGCTTGCAATTTGGTTTATAAAGGGAGATAGTGTTTGTATGCATCTTTGTATGTATGTTCGCATTGTATGATTGCAGATGCAAAGGTCATATACAATGCGATATACAAAGGTCAGATACAGGTTTGAAGATACAAGTGATTGTATGCAGTTTGGTATGTATATTTCGCATTGCATATGCGATAAACAAAGGGTAGATACAAGGTCGCCATGCTGAGGTCAGATGCAATGTTTGTATGTGTAGGTGCGGTTGTATGTAGTTTTGCTTGTATATTTGCATTGTATATGTGATATACAAAGGCAATATATAAAGAGAAACATACAATCCGAACGCAACTGGAGAATCAAATATGACAGATAATCATTTGAAGTCCATAGTTATTGCATATACAAGGTCAAAGGGTGCATACATACAAGATGGTAACATGCGAAGGCCGGACCCGATGTTAAGTTCAATTTGCTTTATAAAAGTTGGGGTCCGCCTATTGTATGTATATGCGATTGTATGTCATGTACAATTGCATATACAAAGGTCACATACAAAGGTTTTTCGGCGAAAGAATATGTATCGGCGGCTCATGCAAAGGTCTTTCCGATGGCCGATAAGGATGCAGTGGTGGGTCCCAGGTTCAGCTCAGCGCCCAATGGAGCGATGACACATGTCATGGTATATACAAGGGGCTGATTCAAAGGTTAAAGTCATTTTTATATGTTGGCGTTTGTATACATATACATTTGCAGATACAAGGCATATACAAAAGGCACATGCAGGGGCATCAGCGAGACCATGCTTATCGGCAGCTCAACTCATAGTCTCCCCGACAGCCTAATATATACCACAGTTGTATATGCAGATGCAAGGCAATATACAAGATGTAGTTGACCGCAGCTTTAACCGCCCATATCTCCCTCATCCTGGTGAATTTCAACATGCTTCAAAAGGTAAAAGTGCTTATTTTTGCCTCCTCTTTCATATGGTGGGCTTTTAAGGGGAATTTTCTCACTTTCAAAATTTGATCTGGCTTTGCATGCTCGGCTGACTGGACGTTTAGCGACCTTTTTGGCATGTGCAGAGGCTGTTTATTTTCACAGTAGCTCCGGTTGGTGAGTTTTGCAAGTGCATTCATGGCGGATGGCTTCACTCTTCAATGCGTATGAGCTCTGTGTCTTGCTGGTCGATTTTCCTATGTTGGGCGGCGACTTTGGGGGTTTCTTCTTCAATGTCTTGTCCTATCTTGCATTTGGGCAACCGTTTTCTGTGGTTTTGGACCTGCCAGCGGCATGGTTCCTGTCTTTTCACTACGCCCTTGCCCATGCGCCCTTGTTCCTGCATTAATGACCTCGGATCCTATGGAGCAGCGACTTCATGCCTTTCTGCACAGGGGCTTGACCTATAAATGGCAATGTAACCGCATTATTTCAAGAGGATGGTTTTATTTTGGGCTGTTATGTTGCCAATTTTTCTGTAGTCAGACTTCTGCTACTGAATTTTCTATAATGTAATGGTTTCTGACCTTCATGATTAATATATGTATGACTTCTTGCCTCTCTTGTGTCCTGATTTCTGTGTTTCAATTGAAGTTATAGTCTGTTCTGTGAGTAAAACGGCTCCTCTGCAGGTTTGACCTTCATACCGAAGCCTCAATCAGTCATAAGTCTGTATGAATCCCCTTCATCATTGAAATCATTGTTGTGTCTACACCAAGATCGCCATCGCTCACTAAATCTGGTGTATCACTCCTTTTCATTTCAGTTTCCTTCTACCCCTTTTTCCCTGCAAGCATTAGCACTAGTTTTAGATACATTGCTTTAAGTAATAGGCTTAGAAAGAGGAACCAGCCTTCTCTAGAGGTCTGATCTCAGTTCGCAAGGTCCCACACTTCGAGATCATTCCCATGTTTCTCCAGATTGCTAAAGTTTTACAACAGCAACAAAGGTGCAGATCTAGGTGACAACAGTATTATCATAGAAGATTGAAATTGGTTCTCCATACACAACTCTTATGTCTTTCAATGTTTGCTTCATCCATAGCACTTGAGTACAACATATTCTAGCAATATATTTTGCTTCTACAGTAGACAAAGAAATTGAATCTTGCTTCTTGTTCAGCCATGAAACCAATCTGTTACCTAAGAAGAAAGCACCTCCACTTGTACTTTTTCTATCATCAACATCTCCAGCCCAATCTGCATCTATATAAGCACTAAGAGTGAAGTTAGTATTTTTAGGATACCACAATCGATAGTCTGAAGTGCCTTTTAAACATCTCATTATCCTCTTAACAACCATCACACGTGACTCTCTAGGATCTTGAAATCTCGCCACAAGACAAACTGTGTGCATTACATCTGGTCTGGTATAGGTTAGATAAAGTAGTCCTCCAAACATAGACCTATACTTTTTATAATCAGTCTTAGCTGATTCATCGTTCTTGCTTAGCTTGCAACCAGTTACCATAGGGGTACATACTAGCTTAGAATCCTCCATTCCAAACTTTTTCAACAACTCTTTCACATACTTGGACTGAGAAGTGAAAATTCCTTTTTCTGATTGAGTAATCTGTAGTCCTAGAAATAAATTCATTTCACCAAACATAGACATCTCAAACTCCTTTTGCATTTCTGCTACAAATTTCTTACACATACCTTCATTACCTCCAAAGATAATATCATCAACAAATACTACAACAATCAGAATTTGATTATGATTGATTTTGAAATAGAGATTATTGTCTGCAATACCTTCACTGAACCCTAATTGCAAAAAATACTTATCCAACCTTGCATACTAGGCTCTAGGGGCTTGCTTTAGTCCATATAAGGCTTTCTTCAATCTACACACCATGCCACCTTTGTCTGATAACTGAAATCCTTCTGGTTGTTCAATATAGACCTCTTCTTCCATCTCTCCATTCAAGAATGCAGACTTCACATCCATCTGGTACACTTTGAAATCTTTGTGTGCTGCAAATGTCAGAAACATTCTTATTGCTTCAATCATTGCCACAGGAGCATAAGTCTCCTCAAAATCTATACCTTCAACTTGAGAATATTCTTTGCATACCAGTCTTGCTTTGTTTCTTACTACTTCTCCATTTTCATTCATTTTGTTTCTGAAAACCCATTTGGTTCCAATCACATTCTTATTAGCAGGTCTAGGAACCAATTCCCAAGTTTGATTCTTCTCTATCTGCATAAGCTCTTCTTCCATAGCCTTTACCCAATTTTCATCTTTGCAGGCTTCACTTATAGTTTTAGGTTCAATCTTTGAAAGTAAATAGTAGTTCACCTGTTCTTCTGTAGCTTTTTTCCTTGTCAATACCCCTTTGCTTTTATCACCAATAATCTGATCCTCAGAATGATTAATGTTAGGAATTGCATGCAGAAGATATCAATTAAATGCAAATAAAGATTAAACAGAGGAATAAAAATACACATAAATAATAACAACGAGAGACAAATTTTAACGTGGTTCTCCCAAACTTGGGCTACATCCACCAACAGAGAGTCCAATATCATTATCCAACAAATCAAACCGATTACAACCAGCAATCCTTGCAACTCAATACCGCTACAAATCCTACAATACAATATCAACAGAAACCCTAACCCTGAGCCATTTTTATCAAGACTTATGTCGGTTACAAAATAGGGTTTTTTTTTATGTCGGCCAATAGAAAAATAACTCCCGACACCTTTATAAAATAATAAAAGTCGTTTGAGGTTTCGGGGGTGTTGCCCCTTGACCCCGCAAGGGGCACTGCCCCTTGACCTTGTCTTGAGGGTGCTGCCCCCAAACCCCTGTTAAATAATTTGGGGGGAAATTGCACCGATAAAAGTGGGGAAAATTTAACCTTCGAGTCTGATTAGGCTCCATATAACAACAATCTCCCACTTGGAGACTGATCAGACTCTGCAACATATCATCTCCCACTTGGAGATTGATCATAACACTGTTGATCTTATAGCTCCCACTGGAAATAAACACCCTAGACCCTGTTGTTCTGATTTTATTATTTTCAGTCTTGAAAACCAACCGAAACTGAAGAGGAGCTCAACTTCTCCCTTGTCACTACCTTTGTAAACATATCCGTTGGATTTTCAACTGTATGTATCTTTTCTAGCCGTAACTGTCCATCATCCAACAATTACCGGATGAAGTGATACCTTAGCTATATGTGTTTGGTCTTTGAATGCAAGGCAAAATTCTTTGCAAGATGTATGGCACTCTGACTGTTTGTAAACAAATAACTGTTAGCCTGTTGTTTTCCCAATTCTTCCATGAAAGATTGCAACCAAATCTCTCCTTGCTTGCCTCTGTTGCAGCTACATACTATGCCTCTGTGGTGGATAAAGCAACCACCTTTTGCAACTTGGAGATCCAACTCACCATTGTCCCACCTACAGTAAAGACATAACATGTACTCCACCGGGTATCAATATCCCCAGCCAAATCTGAGTCCACATAGCCTACTAAATCAATATTAGAGTCCCCAAAACATAAATGTTTATTGGATGTAACTCTCAAATATCTGAGAATCCATTTTACTACATTCCAATGCTCCAATATGGGATTCTTATATACCTGCTTACGACTCCTACAACATGTGCAATATCCAGTCTCATGTATACCATGGTGTACATTAAACTTCCTACAGCTGAAGCATATGGTACCTTGGACATTTTTTCTTCCTCCTCTTGTGTCTTAGGACACATCTCCTTAGTCAATTTCAAATGTCTAGGCAAAGGTGTGTTGGAAGCTTTTGCATTCTCCATATGGAATCTCTGCAACACCTTTTCAACATAATCAGCCTAAGATAGAGTCAATTTTTTGTTCTTTCTATCTCTGCAAATTTTCATACCAAGAATTTGTTTTGCTGCCCCCAAATCTTTTATAGCAAATGATTGTGCTAACTGTTGTTTTAACTCTCTTATGTGATCCATGTTAGACCCTGCTACAAACATGTCATCAACATATAAACATAAAATAATGTAGCTGTTATTATCCAACCTCTTAAAATAAACACAATGGTCAGAATTAAACCGACTGTAGCCTTGCTCAACCATAAAACTCTCAAATTTCAAATACCATTGCCGAGGTGCTTGTTTCAAGCCATATAAACTCTTCTTCAATTTGCACACCAATTTCTCCTTACCTTTAACCTCAAATCCCTGTGGTTGTTCCATATATATCTCCTCCTCCAAATAACCCTGGAGAAAGACAGTTTTCACATCTAGCTGTTCCAAATGCAACTCTTCAGTAGCCACAATACTTAAAATAGTACGAATAAAAGTCGTCTTAACAACTGAAGGAAAAATCTCATCAAAATCAATACCCTTTTTCTATGCAAATCCTTTTACAACTAACCTGACTTTAAATCTTTTCTTACCTCCATCTTCCTCTTTCAGTCTATAAACCCATTTGTTTGGTAAAGCCTTTTTACCTATAGGCAACTCACATATTTCCTAAGTCTGATTTTTCAGCAAGGAGTCCATTTTTTCTTTCATTGCAAGCTCCCACTGAACCTTTGTATCCACCTGCATAGCTTCATCATACCCTTTCGGTTCACCAGCATTTGTTAACAAAATAGAATACAAAAAGGGAAAAAACCTTTCAGGAGGTCTACTTAGCCTTGTTGACCATCTAACATTCACTGGAGTTTGTGGTATTTCTTGTTGTTGTTGCAGAGCATGAGAAACCACTGAAACATCATTATCTAGAGTATCATCTAGCACCACATAATCCTTTTCTTTCTTCTTATGTTGTTGCAACTAATCTTTGTACAACACCTCATTGAATACATCCCTGCTTCTCATAATTTTTAGATTTTCAACATCCCAAAGCCTATAACCAAATTCATCAATGCCATATCCAACGAAGATACACTTTTTTGATTTTGCATCCAATTAGGTTCTATTTTTTGAATTTACATATGCAAATGCTTCACATCCGAAAGTTTTGAGAAAAGAATAACTCACCTTCTTACATGTCCATGCTTCCTCTGGAATACCACAACTCAAAGGAACTGAAGGACCTCTATTAATTAAATATACAATGGTATTGACAGCCTCTTCCCACATGTTTAAAGGCAGCCTAGCATGCAATCTCATGCTCCTTGCATGCTCCATTATTGTCCTATTCATGCGCTCAGCCACTCCATTTTCTTGTGGAGTCCCTGGAACCATTGTTTACCTATGAATTCCATTAAAGGAACAATAATCCTCAAATTCTTTGCTGCAATACTCACCACCATTATCAGATCTAAGAAATTTTAATCTTTTACCTGACTCATTCTCAACTAAGCTTCTCCATTTCTTAAATGTTTCAAATACATCATATTTTTGCTTAAGGAAATAAATCCAAACCTTCCTAGTTGCATCATTTATGAATGTAACATAATACCGAGAGCCACCGAGAGAAGATACTTGAGTTGGTCCCCATACATCTGTATGCACAAGCTCCAACTTTTCATTTTTCTTTTGCTTCTCATCCTTATGAAAACTAACTCTCTTTTGTTTGCCATACACAACTTTCACAGAAATCCATATTAATACATTTCAGACCTGGTAAAACTTTCTTAGAATGAAGTACCTTCATACATTTTTCACTCATATGCCCAAGTCTGTTATGCCATAGTGTTGTCTCAGAACCTACAACAACTGTTTTAGTCTATTCCTGCAAACCCACATCAACTGTTTCTAAACCTATTTGGTTTTTCTCTGTAACAACTAAAGTAGAAGGAATAATATGACCTGTACAACGATATAAGGTGCCTACTTTCACACCTTTTGCTACTATTAAGGCACCTCTTGAAACCTTCCAATTTTATCACTAAAGTAACTGTGCAACTTTCATCACCTAGTTGCCCTGCTAAAATTAAATTCCTACTTAGCCTTAGAACGTGCCTTACCTCTTGTAGTAGCCAATGATTCTCATTCTACAACTTAATCTTAATTCTTCTCTTTCCAACAATCTGACAGGGTTTGTTATCTCCCAAATAAACCAGCCCAAAATCCCCTTGGACATAATCAAGAAAATAGTTTCTATGGGGTGTAGCATGAAATGAGGCCTCTGAATCTAAAACCCATGAATCATCAGCATTATCTAGGGAAAGAATCAAAGCATCATCTTCAAATTTATTACTTACCACATTTGCCTCCTTATTGTCTTCTTGTTTGTCTCCTTTATTCTTCCGAGACCATCAATTTTTCTTCAGATGACCTGGTTTCCCAAGCAATCCTTCTATCCTCTGGATTGGGACCTCTTGTCCTTTGATTTTCCTCGTGACTTCCCATGACCTCCAGAACCTTTTCCTCTCTCCTTTAATTTACCCCTGCTTTCTGCATTCAAAACACTATCTGATGTGGACCCTCTTGAGCTTTTCCATCACATTTTCTCACTAAGGATAACACCCAACATCATTAAATTTCAAAGTATTTGAACCAGAGACAGAGTTACTTATAGCCATTACCAAGCTATTCCAGCTCTCTGGAAAAGAACATAAAACCAAGAGAGCCCTTACCTCTTCATCAAATTTTACTTTTACAGAAGTTAACTGACTGGTAATCGTATTAAACTCATTTAAATGATCTGTCACAGATCCACCTTCAATCATTTTCAGATTAAACAAATGCTTAATGAGAAATACCTTATTTGAGGCTGAGGGTTTTTTATACAATCTAGCCAAAGCTTTCATCAGTTCATCTGTTGTCTTCACTTTTGTTATATTTAGATAGTGTCAGGCACAACCGAATGGTTCCCATTGCCTTTCTGTCCAGAAGATTCTAATCCTCATTAGTCATTGTTGCCAATTTTTTGGCTATTCCTTCCAATGGCCTCCATAAATCCTTCTGATAGAGATAATCCTCCATCTGCATCTTCCATAACTGATAGTTCTGCCCATTGAATTTATCTACCTTCAATTTACCCTCGTCCGCCATTGCTCCCACTTAACTGTGAGACTTCCACTCAACCGTGAGACCTTCCTACAGACGATAATTGAACACAATCCGTTGTGATACCACTTGTTAGGAATTGCATGCAGAAGATATTAATTAAATGCAAATAAAGATTAAATAGAGGAATGAAAAATACACAGAAATAATAACAGTGAGACAATTTTTAACATGGTTCACCCAAACTTGGGCTACATCCACCAACAAAGAGTCCAATATTATTATCCAACAAATCAAACCAATTACAACCAGCAATCCTTGCAACTCAATACTGCTGCAAATGCTACAATACAATATCAACGGAAACCCTAACCCTTAGCCATTTTTATCAAGACTTATGTCGGTTACAAAATAGGGTTTTTTTATGTCGGCCAATAGAAAAATATCTCTTGACGCCTTTGTAAAATAATAAAAGTCATTTGAGGTTTTGGGGGCGCTACCTCTAGACCCTACAAGGGGCACTACCCCTTGACCCCGTCTTGGGGGTGCTGCCCCCAAACCCCTATTAAATAATTTGGGGGGAAACCACGCCGATAAAAGTGGGGAAAATTTAACCTCCGAGTCTAATTAGGCTCCATATAACAACAATTAATCCTTACATACCTGAGAGTCTTAACAACACTTTCTGGAGCCTTTCTTCTTCAATTTGATTGTCTTGTTGTTCAACTTTTTCTTCATTTACTGTAACAGCAGGTTCATTTGATTCATAGCCACTCATATCTGATACTCTTACCCTATCTTCATCAACCTTCACATTAGCACTCTCAATGATCTTTATCAATCTCTTATTGTAGCATCGGTAGGCCTTACTCTTAGTAGAGTATCCAAGGAAAACTCCTTCATCACACCTAGCATCAAACTTGCCTAACTCTTCTTCTCTTCTGATATAACATTTGCTTCCAAAAACTTTGAAATATTTCACTGTAGGAATTCTTTCATACCACAATTCATAAGGAGTTTTAGTACCATTACCTTTGACTTGAACTCTGTTTTGAATGTAGACAACAATATGTATGGCTTCTCTCCAATACACTTTCGGTAAGTTGTCCTCCATCATTGACCTAGCAGCCTCTTGAACTGTCATGTTCTTTCTTTCCACAACTCTATTCTACTGGGGAGTTCTAGGAGCAGACAACTGTCTTTTTAACCCATGTTCTTCACAGAAAATATTGAATTCATTTAATGTAAACTCACCTCCTCTATCAAACCTTAAGTGTTTGATCCTCAATTCTAACTCATTTTCAACCATCGCCTTGAAAGCTTTGAACTTGTCTAGGGCTTCTGATTTATCCTTTAGAAAAGTGACCCAAGTCATTCTAGAATAATCATCAATAAGCAACATAAAGTACCTGTCTCCTTGCAAACTTCTTTTCTTGTAGGACCACACAAATCTGTATGTACCAACTCAAGCAATCCAACAGAAAATTGTTCTTTACTCTTGAAACTTGTCTTTATTTGTTTCCCCAATTGACATTCCTTGCAAATAGTATTAGCAGGCTTCACAAGTTTAGGCAAATCTCTCACGACTTGTACTGAACTTATCTTCACCAAGTTGTCAAAATTGATATGACACATCCTTCTATGCCACAACCAACTCTCATATGTCTAAGCCAACAAACAACAATCATTAGTTCCTCTCAAATGATAAACACTACATCTAATCTTCTTACCAGTAGCAATCACTGTTATGGAGCTTTCCATGATCTTGCACCCATTATCCTTGAATCTCAGATCATAACCTATCACACATCTGACCAACACTTAAAAGATTATGCTTTAAACCCTTCACATATAGGGCATCATCCGTATTGTGCTTTCCATCAAAAGAAATAGATCCTCTTCCACAAATCTTACCAGCTGCATCATCTCCGAACCTAACCAGTCCTCCATCATACTTTTCCAAACTTACAAACTTACTCTTATCACCAGTCATGTGATGTGAGCATCCACTTTCAATAATCCATTCATCCTTATCTTTCTCAACCTGGCAGACAGACAAAGCACTCTCTTCTACTGGTTTTTCTTCCTTCACAGAGCTAGCAGGATTAGTAGATACAAGTACTTGCTTGATAGCAATAAACAAGCATTCATTTGCACTAGTATCATCAGACTCATCACTTGTTACATCATCATCATCATCATCATCTCTAACATAATAGCATTTCTTTATGATCCTAGGTCTACTTTCAAATTCCTTCTTGCCTTTCTCAATTCTCTCCGGACACCTGGAGGCATAGTGGCCAATCTTACCACAAGCAAAGCATTTGAATGGTAATTTGCCTTTGAACTTACCGGTACCTCTTTGCATTATATCCACAAAGTTGGCTTCAATTTCATCAAGGTCATTATCTGGTTCCACAGCATACTTCTCAGATCTTGAGGTCTTCTTTGAAGTCTGGCTTTGAAAGCAGTCTCAGTCTTTGGCAGAGTATCACCGAACTCTCTCATTTCAAAAGCAATAAACTTTCCAAGCAACTGATCCTTTGTAATCTTGTTCACACTCATAAGTTCTTCAATTGTAGACACCTGTGACTGTAGGATTTTAGCAATGACCTAAGAATCTTCAGCACAACCTCATTCTCATCAATAGTTCCTCCAAGACCTTTGATTTCATTGACAATTTCATCAACTTTTTGCATGTAGATTGTTATGTTCTCATCATCACTCATCTTCAGAGCTTCATACCTCGCCTTCAGGTTCTGTAATTTGGCACTCTTTATAGAATCATCTCCTTCATATAAAATTTTCAACTTAACCCAGATCTCATGAGCATTTCTAGATCCATAACTTTCACTAACTCAGTGTTAGATAAGGCATTTAACAGAGTGTCTCTAGCCTTTCCATTTAACTCATACTGTTTGACTTCATCTTCAAATGATAGACCATTTGGAGGAATAGTATACTTTGTATCTTCCATCTTCCAGACACTATAACCAAGAGAAATGATATGACTTTTCATCCGTACCTTCCAGAGAGCATAGTCTGTTCTATCGAATTGCGGAGACTCCTTGTGCGCCATCCCAAATCTACCTCAAGCTATTAGGCTTTCTTCCAAGGAACCCTTTCTCTAATACTAATTGTTGAAATGCACAAGACAACTGAGAGGGGGAGTGAATTAGTTGAAACCAAAACTTAACTTCTTTTAAGCATCAATACATCAACCACTTAATCTCTGCTATTATGATTTAACCATGAAAGCAGAAACTTAAGCACATTCAACACATGAGATGCCAGATTTTTTACATGGAAAACCCAATGAAGGAAAAACCATGGTGAGGATTAACTCAGAATATAAATGATATATCAAAATTTACAACAAGGCTCACTGACCAAAATGCTCACTGCAAAAGGTAGGGGCCAACTGCCAAAAGGGGCTCACTGCCAGAAGTAGAAGAAGATAGAAGATGATAGTTACAATGAGAACGGATCTCACAGCAACCAGGGATCCACCACAAACTTGACTGAATCTTTCGCAACCTCTCTGCATCAAAATATATTCTTTTCTACTCACTTTCACACTCACAAACTTATCAAGATCACACCTGTAACAAATGGTGCTTCTCATGCAGCCATTTCATCTATCTCAACAACTTCGTCTGATTTCCCAATCATCTAATTCATATTTATACATTCACATTCTTGGAAACAATCTTCAAGGTCAGCACAAACAATAAACTTAGCCAATATTCAAATTAGGTCTAGACCTAAACATTCCCATGGTGGAAAGGAATGAATGCGGAGCACACCACACCTTAGCAGGGACTCAAATGCAATCTCCCACGCAACAACACGCTATCACAAACTTCAACGCATAATCACAAGTAGTGAAAACAACCAACTCAGCCAAAATTGGTGTTAACACTAAGACCTTTAGGAACATGCTTCATCCATGATCCGAAATATACTTTGCGAACCAATCAAAAAGAAGGAACATGATCTAGAGACATCCACAAACACGTTATAATGACCAAGAACTTTCGCACAACCCCCAAACATTCTATCCTGAAGATTCTTCAAACTAGAGCACTTAAACACTATTGTCAACCACTGTGATAAAGGAAAGATCACTTGCGGAGCACCAAATCATGAACCACTTCAACTGAAGGCACATAACATCATCCCAAACTTAATTCTAGAACCGCAGATTATAAAACTTAAATGTGGAGAGATGCGCAGAAAAATACATTCTCCTTGTCACCATTGAATACTCAAAAAAATATTTTTTACTCTGGTGAACATAACTCACTCAAATCTTCACACCGGAGGCTCAAGCTTGAGACATACCAACTACAGACATCCCTTAACATAACTTTCAAACCGCAGACAAAGATATTCAATCTATAGGATATGCGGAGCAAAACACTACACCGTTCTAGGAGATAGAACAATTCTGCAATTACAGACTTCTCAAACTCTTGCTCAAACTCATCCAAATAACTTCCTTAGATGCCGACCTTAGGTGTTGACATCAATGACAACACTTACTGCTCATACTTGCAACAAATTGTATACGTTTTATTTTATTATCTTTAGCAAGGATGCTAGTAAAGGTTGTCAAGTCTAGATTTACACTTGCCAACTGCATTAGCCTGAGAGTTTCTAAAGACTTTTCAACAAATCCATTTGGTGCATATCCTACAATCATTGCAGTCCATGAGATCACATATTTTTGAGGCATTCTATCAAACAATTCATATGCCTTATTTATGCTTCCACATTTTGCATACACATCTACTAGGAAAGTTGTAACTATATCTACAACATTTGACAAAATTTCTTTATCATTTATGCTTTGATGGATGTTCATACCTTGTTCCAAAGCTCCCATTTTGGCATATGCAAGGAGGATGCTAGCAAAGGTTGTGGAATTTGGTTGTACACTTGCATTCCATGAGATGCCATCTCATTGAGACATTATTTCAAACATTGTACATGCTTAGTCTATAGTTCCACATTTTACATACATGTCTATCGAGACAATTGCAACTATAACATCTAATTGAAATCCCCCCTTCCATTTTGAAATATAATTTTTATAGTTTTATTATTTAAATTGTTCTTCAACAATATATAAGTGCTAGTTAACTTTTTTTGAATAACATAAATAATTGTCTTATAAATCCCATCTATTTTTTTACTTTATATTATTTAAACATAATACTTTTAGGTCAAGATAAATAAATAAATTGTAAAATATAACATATGGTATTCCTATTAAGAGAATGGGGTGCAAAGGTAAACTTTATTTTTAAAAGAAATTTCCAAGAAGTCAATATGAATGGTTTCCTATGCAATTAAATCTAAGAAACAATAGTTCAATTATGCCAATTGCAGCTAACTTTTTGGCTAACAAATGAATATATTATGAACCTATTTGTGGCTAACTTATGATATGGTTGTCATATAATTTTTATTATTAAAAATACATTTTTGTATTATATTATTAGTTAAATATTACAGTTTTGTGTTAAGAAAACATGAAATATGAAAAATAATATATAATATTTATGTTTTTGATATTGATAAGACAATATTTTGAAAGGGCCCAAACCCTTTTACAAAGTAACCAAAAGGTAGGTGAAGCAATAACCAAGAGATATGGGACAAACAACAGAAAGATGGTAGCCCAACTCTAATACAACAAAATAGAACAACGAGACCTAGACAACTCTTACTCTAGTCTAGCAAATCTTACTCCCTTGACCTTGAGGTGCGAAAAAGAAATAGATTTAGGAAGTCCTTTCTTTCTTCTTTGAACAATCCTCCAAGAGAATGATGAGTCCAAATCCTCAGAATAAGGGGAGAGAGGGTAGTCCTCCACCGACTCCTCAACCATAGATAGTTTGTGCAAGGATGGACTTGAACCTAAAGCTAGAGTTTGGATCTCTACATCGCTTGACATAGGGGCCAATAGCTGAAGTACTAACAATCGGAGCCTAATCAGAAGGAGAGGGCTTGAGAGAAGTCGAGGGGCATGCCACAGCCTCGCTTGTTGACACTCCCACAGGATCATGCACGACAGGTGGGGTAGGAAGAGGGGACTCAGAATCCTAAGAAAGCTCATCTTCAAGGTAAGCACCATCCACTAGAGAGTTAGCATTGATAGTCAAGTGATCATTAAGAGCATTCCTCCACCAAGTTGCCGCACCCTTTCGACTAAAGTGGGGACAAGAGGAGGCCAAGTGATTAGTAGCAAAACATTGTCTACGTCTGAAGGGAAGGCCCTCATATTTCTAGCTATTGCGTCCAAGACCTTTCCCCCACCTTTAGAACAACATCTCCATGAAGGGGTTTGGAGATATCAATGTCCACCAGTATACGGGAAAACATAGAGTGTCCCATGAATGAGATAGTGGAATCAACCTTCAGGAAATGACCAATAGCATTGTCGATGTCCTCATAAGATGAGTCCTAAAATTGGAGTGGTAGATTCGAAAGCCTTACCCATATGTTGCAAATTTGCCACCTTGCTAAATGAGTAAAATGTAAATCCTTGGAGCTAATACAACCACCAAGGTAGAAATACATTTCTGGGTCCAACTACTAGCAGATGCCATTCTGTTGGCATAAGTTGTCGGCTAAGCAAACTTACCCAAGCACAATGCATAATTTTAAAACTCTGTTACTGGGATGTTGAAAATGTCTCTAGTTGGCTATAACCTAGCAATGACTAAAGAAACTTTATCCTCGACAATGGCACCATTTTGTTGGGGTAAGTTGATGGGAGGCCAAACACTACGCACAACAAAATACACCTGGAAATGACTACAAACTTTCTTCAATGATTGTTGTAGAGGTCTTAAAATTTGAACCAAGATATTACATCCCCAACAATAGTGCCAGTCTGTTGGGTCCCAAAAGCGTACATCCTTAATCCTAGAGTATTTCTCCTCCTTCCAGGCCAGGGGTGTCATCGGGAAGCTGACAAAGATGCTCATCCATAGATTGTAATGTCCCCAATTGGTGTTTAGCCAAGTTTGTGACCAATAGCCTATATCCTGAGTTCTTGTAGTCTATCTAGCATGGTTAGGGAGCTCCATAATTCTTAGAAGAGCATAGGTTTAGTTATTTGTGATGTTTTTCTATGGCATCGAGCTCAGTTGGTGTTTATGATTACAGTGATTCTTTTCGAAGAATTTTCAGCCTTTTGGTTTTCTCTCCAAACTTATAGGAGAAGTCATCTATTTTTATAAAGTCACCCACTTGGCATCATTCTTCATCCCAAACCTCCAGGATGGTGTTGGTAAAGTTTATTTTGCAATTTGCTTCAGTTTGAGATTTTTTGATTAAATGAGCTATTTTATTATTATTTTCACTTAAGTCTCCTAAGGTTTGAGATGTTCGCGGTCATAGTTAGTGACAGATCAGAGGATGACCCTGAGGCTACGCTTGATGATCACCCCATCCTTAGGGAGTTCACAGATGTGTTTCCTCCCGAGCTTCCAGGGATGCCACCTCGCAGAGAGGTTAATTTTCATATAGACCTTGTACCAGGTGCCGAGCCAGTGTCTCATTCACCTTACAGGATGACCACACATGAGCTCACGGATCTCAAGCTTCAGCTAGAGGAGTTGCTAGTGAAGGGGCACATCTGACCTAGTGTCTCTCCGTGGGGCGAACCAGTCATCTTCGTGAAGAAGGATGGGTCTCTTCAGCTATGCATGGATTATAGGTAGCTTAATAAGGTGACGGTGAAGAACCGTTATCCTCTGCCTAGGATTGATGACTTATTCGACCAAATGCAAGGAGCCAGGGTGTTCTCTAATATTGACTTGAAGTCTGGATACCATCAACTATGCATCATAGAGGCGGATATCCATAAGACCGCATTTCAGACTTGTTATGGTCACTATGAGTTCACCATGGTGCCCTTCGGTTTGACGAACGCCCCTGCAGTATTCATGAGCCTCATGAATGGGGTGTTTCACACATACCTTGATCAGTTTGTGATTATATTCCTTGATGACATTTTGATTTACCCATGGATTGAGGAGGAGCACGAGGAGCACCTTCGCCAGGTACTACAGTGTTTGAGAGAGAAGCAGCTTTATGGCAACCTGGAGAAGTGTGCCTTCTTTAGGTCAGAGGTGCAGTATTTGGGTCACATTCTATCTGGTGATGGTATCTCCGTAGATCCATCGAAGATTAGAGCTATCAGGGATTGGCCAGCACCTACTAGTGTCACAGAGGTTCAGAGTTTCATGGGGCTAGCAGGTTATTACCACATATTTGTTGAGGGTTTCTCCCGGATAGCACATCCCATCACTTCCCTTCAGCGGAAAGGGAAGAGTTTCTTGTGGACAGAGTAGTGCGAGAGGGCCTTTGGGGTCCTCAAGGAGCATCTCACTAGCACTCCTATCTTAGCAGTACCAGATCCAGCATCAGACTTTATGGTATGTACGGATGCATCTTTAGAGGGATTAGGAGCAGTGTTGATGTAGGATGGTCGAGCAATCGTGTATGAGTTGCGAAAGCTCAAGACCCATGAACTGAACTACCTGACACATGATTTGGAGTTAGTAGCAGTAGTTCATGCTCTCATTCATTGGAGACACTTCCTCTTAGGACGTAGCTTCGAGTTACACTTCGACCATCATAGTCTACAGTAAATCTTCACGTAGCCGAATCTAAACTCCCGTCAATGATGTTGGATGGAGTTTCTATGTGAGTATGACTTTGATGTGCACTACATCAAAGGGAAGGAGAACATGGTTGCCAATTACTTGAGTTGGAGGCGCCACGAGATCCTGACCTTGACCTTGAGTGTCGACTTGAGAGGGCATATCTTGCAACACCTACCAGAGGATGGGTGGTTTCTAGAGGTATAGCAGGAGTTACAGTCGCAGAGGGCCCTTAAGGGCAAGTTTGCAGGGTATTCTCTTGAGGCGGGTGGTCTTCTTCGACATCGTCAGCGTATCTATGTTCCCCTTGCAGGTGATCTTAGATCATTGGTTTTATCAGAGGCTCACAGAGCACCTTATGCAACACATCCAGGGGTGAAGAAGATGCATATAGATTTGAGGTAGTTGTACCATTGGGCAGGTATGAGGCGAGATATTGCAGAGTTTGTTGCTTGTTGCCTTAAGTGCCAGAGGGTGAAGGCCGAGCATCAGCACCCATCAGGTTTTCTTTACCTACATGAGATACCAGAGTGGAAATGGGATACCATTTCCATGGATTTCATTGTTGGTCTACCTTTGTCAGCTCACCGCCATGATGCCATCATGGTGATAGTTGACAAGTTGACCAAGGTAGCCCACTTTTCACCTATATGCACGACGTACAATGCACCAGCAGTGGCGAGGGTTTTCTTGAACGACATAGTGAGACTTCATGGTGTACTTCGTCGTATCATATCTGACAGAGATTCAATATTCACTTCAGCCTTTTGGAGGGCTTTACAACAGGCATTGGGCACTCAACTCAACTTTAGTTCAACTTATCATCCTGAGACAGATGGACAGACTAAGAGGGTGAATCAGGTGTTAGAGGACATGCTTCACATGTATGTTATGGATCACTAGTCTAGATGGGAGGACTACCTATATTTGGTTGAGTTCGCCTACAATAATGGGCATCACAGCTTGTTAGGTATGCCTCCCTATCAGGCCTTGTATGGCAGGTCATGTCGGACTCCCTTGAGTTGGGACCGGATAGAGGGCAGATTAGCTATTGGACCAGAGTTAGTGCAGGATATGGAACAACAAGTCACTTTGATCAGGCAGAGGTTGTAGGAGGCATAGGATCGCTAGAAGATGTCGATGCTAAGAGATTGGATTGAAGCTTCTCCGTGGGCAACAAGGTGTTCTTGAGAGTGCGGCCGCATAAGAGTCCAATCTATTATGGAAAGGGCTACAAGCTCGCACCTCATTTTGTTGGACCTTTTGAGATCTTGGAGCGGATAGGACCCGTAGCTTATCGTCTTGCCTTGCCACCTAGTCTATCACGCATCCATGATGTGTTTCACCTTTCTGTATTGAGACGTTATATTTCTGACATGACACATGTTTTGTACTGGGATGCCTTATAGGTAGAGCCGGATGGGTAGCTAGCTTTGGAGCCAATTCGCATCTTGGCTCGTCAAACGCTGGACCTTCGAGGCCGAAAACTGGACCAGGTCAGAGTTCAGTGGGACCATTATGATGAGGTCTCTGCTATATGGGAGGACACAGCTAGTTTGAGGGCACTCTATCCCCACCTCTTTGCTGACTTCTAGGAGGAAGTATAGTCTTAGGGGGGAGGATGTGAGGCCTACTTTTACCTCACCTGTATTATTTTTCTTATGGTACTCTTTCAATGGATTTATTATGGTCTTGTGTATTTTGGGGACTATTGATGCCGCACTTGGACCTTATTACCTTATCTTATACTAGATTAGATAGATGGATTATGCTTTATCTTTGGTTAGATGGCATGTTAGATTTCCATTTGATGATATGTTGTTATATGCTAGGATGTCATTTGATGCTATTGATATGTGCTTAGATGTTGAGACTGATGTTATCTCTTACCTTAGGTGATCTTGATTTCTACTTATGAGTGATGGATGTTTTGAGAGACATTATGTTATCATGGATTATCTTGATGTTGTATATTGCGATCATGTGTGTGTAATGTATGTTTTTCATTTACTTCAGCTATTATATCATGTACTATTGATGGGTGCTTCGAAGTGTGCAGGTTACTTTTCCATACCCATGGAAATTCGGAGGTTGGACAACAACCATATGTTATCCCCTGTTCAGCCGACCTAGTCCTAAGTAGGACTAAGGTCACATGTGTTTGAGAATGTTGATATTTGTTGTAATTGATTTATGACATTTTGTATAGTTCATATCTTTTCCATTTATCTATTGAGGTGTTGTACAAATGTATTGTTGAGTTTGCACTAATTTTAAGTGCTAAATTTTTGAAGCCACTTTTATGTGATTTTATGTGTTTCCAAGGGTTCCTAATGGTCAATTTTTGACCCTAGGTCAAACCCCTAGTGTCTAGGACTATTTCTAGCTTATTTAAACTTGTTTTGGACCTTGTATGGTGACCCAAACTTGACCCTAAGGTCAAGTGACGAGTTTGGGAAGTGTGAGGGTGGTTGGAAGGTCACCATCCCACTTAACCCCAACCTCACCCACTTGGGTAAGGTTACCCTTGCTTCTCATGCTTTAGAAGCTTCTTCCATGTGTGAACCTCTTCCACATGCTCTCACACATGTTTGAGAGCACTTGTGGGGAAGAGTGTAGCTTAGATGAATGAGGAGGTGACAAGTGTCACCTCCCCATTCATAAGAAGCTTCCCTTGTGTGCTCACATTCCCCTATGCTCTCACACATGTGTGAGAGCACTTGTGGGGGAATGTGTAGCCTTGTGGAGTGGGGAGGTGACAAGTGTCACCTCCACATTCATGTGGGGTTGTAAGGAGGGTTATGTGGATGGAGGAGAAGGTAACAAGTGTCACCTTCTCATCCATTAGGGTTTGAGAGCCTTGTCTTTATATCTCCCTCATTTTGATGAGAGGAGGGTTCTTCTGTTCATTTCTTTTGGGAATTTTTTGGAATTGTGTTGGGAGAGTGAAGGACTTGGAGATTTTGGGAGGACTTGTGAAATCTCTTCACCAAAACTCACTCCATTATTGAAGATTTTGAGGTATTTCTCAAGCTTGGAACCATTTGCTTTTGTTTCACTATTGCTATGTGAGTAATGCATGTTTTTTTTTTGCTACGTAATCAGAGATATTATTATATTATTAAAAAGGAGTTACAGTCCACAGCCCTTCCATGGCTGGCCAAAAAGTTTCAGACCATTACCATCCTAGCCTATAAACTTCTACCAGGTGACCACGCAGGGTCAGAGATATAGATAAGTATGCCAAATTAAAAACATACACTGGAACCACAATTAGAACCTACAAACTAACAGCTTCAAAAAACCAAAAGGAATCCATACTTATATAACCCCTGTGTGACTTAACTGGCATACTCTGCCATCTTCCTCCTGAACTCTTCCATCCACTGGAAGTCCTTGGTCTCCACCAGCCCCAGCAGCCTCCTGATGAACTCCATTACAGTTGTAGCCTGGTCCTTCAGCACGAACAGGTCAAAGCCCTTGGCATCTAGGATGAAGGGATAAACTTTGATCACTGCCCCAGGATCCACCATGAGTTTCCAGTCCTTAGGACGAGGAACACCGATACCCGGGTGAGCAAACTGTAGAGTCTTCCCCAGTTCTCCTAGATGCTTAGGATAGAACAATCCTCGCATAATTGTTTCCGCCTCTACCTTCGCCAATTCCAGCTCCATCAGCATAGCCAGGACCCGCAAGGAGATGTCTGTGTCTACGCGGTATCTCTTGTCATTTTCTAAGAATGCCTTTCCCAGCAATAGTTTCATCGCGTCCACCAGCAACCCATCTGACCGTCTCAGCATCCTCTGCAAGCAAAGATCAGTTATACCTCCCAGGAAAGCCATTTGCCGCTTGGTGCTGACCAGACGAATGGGAGTGTCCATCCCTCCACAGCGTATGGCATAGGCTGAGATGATTACAGCGAAGTGGGATGGCATTTGCAATAATCAGAGAAAGGATTTACAGAACTCTGGAAACTACCTTCCTTAATAGCCTAACATCGAAGGATCTCGAAGGCGTTCACCAAATGATGACCCTACTGCGCTAAATGTCATCACTGCAGGGTCTTAATTGCCAACTCCCATCGGCTCGTGTCATCGCGGATCAGCACTCTGAAATGAGTGTCTCAGCCTTGCCACCCATGATGGTGTGGCAAGGCTCCCTCCCTACCTCCCACAAGTGAGTAATGCATGTTTTATGTTATGTTATTTTAGTTTATGTGTTGAGGGTTTTATGGGTTGTTTGGGTGAACTCTCCTTATGTGAGAGCTCACCTTAGTGATGGGTGAGAGAGGATGAGAACCTCCTCGGTTCCCCTCTTGGTTATGGTGTTTGTTTTGTGGCCGAGGGCCTTATTTTGGAGTTTGGAGAAGTTTGGGTTATGGCATCAGTGCCTTGATTTTTGTGATATGTGAAGTATGGCAAGAGGCCAAATGATTCAAGAAGATATTGTGTTTAAGAGTGTGGGTCTCCTTGAGTAGAGTGAGTCCACTCTCTCACCCTTTTTCAAATCCATCTCTAAGGTGGGTTAGTTTTGTGTTAAGCCTTGGGTTGGGTGTTGTTGTGCATGAAATGAGTGTTATTTGTTGTGGATTGAACCTTGGTTGCTTGGAAGACCTCCAAGCTTGGGGGTGACCTACTTTAGGCCTAGGTTGGGAGGTGATCTTTGTTGGAATTAGGGCAGACAACTGAGAGGGGGGGTGAATCAGTTGTCACAAAACTTTAATAATTTCTGCAGTTAATTCTTCCTTTTATCATTTAACAATAGATCAACAATTTAATCATGGACAACAAGAATTATAAACATATGAGCAGCAACACAGCAACACACTTGACACCAAGATTTTTATGTGGAAACTTGGTTAAGGGAAAAACCACGGTGGGGGTTAACCCACAAAAGATTGATACTCTGTTAAAAGTATTACAAAAGGGGAATGCACATGCATTCAGGATCATTGCCCAGAGCTCACTGCTCAAAAGAATCCTCACTACCTATAGAAAGAAGATTACAATGAATTTTGAACTGATAATAGCATCTACCAATGCAAGGGTTCAATTCTAGTTAAGGACATAATACTGACTTGATACACTTCATCCTTACTCTGCCTCATTTTACTGTTATGCTAGCATCCAAACTTTAGATCTCTGCACTTTTTGCACTTATTCCATAGTCACATCACACACACACACCGAAATCATTCAAATCCATCGGCTATATATATCTGCATCCTGATCTTCAACCACTTTTCAGTCGGCTTTAAGAACACTTAGAACTTTATTGAAGATTCTACTCTATCGGCTAAATTCATGTACAACTTGTAACGCGGACCAAAACTTGCACTTGCAAATCATTAGTCAGGTCAGCTACTATCACTGATCATCACAACTTGTCCAACCAACAATTTCCATACATCTGGAACCAAGATCATTTACAAGGTCGACTTGTTATTTTTCTGTCTTCTCTGTCAAACTGTTAACTCAATACTTAGATGCTAATAACTTTTGAATCCTTCATCACCATAGGCCAAAAATCTGGATTTAGATTATCCTGACAATGCTCAAGACTCGCTCAGATCCGCAACAAACTCTGATTTACCACCGGAGAGATCCAGACCAAGATACCGGACCCTGTCGCCTGCTCTGTTTCTGACTTCCCAGACTTAGATAAATTCTGATTCTGACTTCTGGTATGAATAAATTGTGTTATTCGAATGGGTGAAATAGTCTTAGTGCTATCAATGACAACACCTGTCATGCGAAGCAATGTCTCTTGCCAACAATCTTCCCCTTTGGCATTGATGGCAACACTTAGTGAAAAATGACTAAGTGTTACACATTTACTCCCCCTTACTCTATACTCTTACTTTCCGTTGTTTCCAAAGCTCCCCCTTTGCTGGAGTTTTCATTTTTCTCTGTTCTTCACTCCCCCTTTGACATCAATAGCAAAGGATGAGGTCCGCAAGCCAAAATTTTGTAAATAATGCCACATATGTACAACCAATCATTAGGTTATATTTACATGAACTTGAGTATATCTCCAAAAATGTTCTTCAAGAGGACCAACTCTGTATCCCAACTCTTCTTCATACTATTCAAAGTTGAAATGTGGCCATTTAATAAGAATGCATGTGCTTCAGCCTTCTAGAGGTCAATGGGATCACTTGTTTGTATAGCAGTTTGGGCTTCTGATACAACATTGAACATTGCTTCTATCTTAGGGGAAACCAATCCTCGGAGCTCACCCATTCTTGCTTCAATGTTCTCCTTTTCTCTTGTTACTTTCGTTATTTCTTCTATCAAGCTGATTGCTTGACACTCCTTGCTTTCCACTGATACTGTCAATGGATCAAAAGCTTGGGACATACTTGACAATTTATGTTTGGTGTCCTTTATTTTATCTTCTATATCCTCTAAGACTTTAGGAGTAGATAAACAAAACTTATATATCCTGCCTCCTTCTGAAAGAGCATTTTGAGCACTCTTTATACTGTTATCTAACATCATTCTATCTATCCCAATCATGCCTTTAAGTGCATCAAATCTTTTGCTATTAAATTCATTCTGAACTTTAACTTCTGCAGATTTTTCAAAGGACTCAAAGTGAGTACTTATAGAATTTACAAGGCTTTTCAGATGTCCAGAAGGAGAGTCAAAAGGATTCTTCTAGAGGGTTGGCATTATCTTCTCCAGTACTCTGGTTGCAAGACTTAACAACTCACTGTCCTCTAAGTGAGATTTCAATATCTTTTCACTTGCTTTGGCTTGTGTGAAGGATGATATCTTCATCATTTGGATCGAAGAGAGAATATCCAAGTTGATTGGTCCTTGAATCAATTCTGGTTCATCAAACTCTAGCATCTCTTTACTCAGAAAACTTTTCATTACATTTGCAGTGTCTCTTGCTACCAATTCTGTACCACTTTCCTTTCCTTGAGTTTTCACAGTATCTGGACTATCAACATTTGCACCCTCTTCTTCTGCTTTATCTTCCTTACCTCTGACTTCTTTTTCTGCTTCACCTTTCTCTGTGATATCTGCATCCAGATTCTTCCCTTTGACTTCACTATTTGTAATATGTTCCTGAGGATCTTGTGTAGCAACAGTAAGCTCGGCATTATCTTCTTTTCCAGATTGATCAGGAGAAGTTGGAGTATCTCCTACATCATCAGTTTGATCCACCATTTCTGTATCTTCTTTGTTTCTTTGTTCCTCTTCCGGAACATAGGAGTCATCAACCTTGGTTTGCTACCCATTAATTTTCATCTTTTCAATATCCGAGATTGATGAATCAATCCCAATATCAGTCTCATCCTCAACAAATGGAAGATTGAGTCTTTTCAATGCACTTAGAAGTATTTCCTGTGTTTCTTTAACTATTTGGTCCAATTCTCCAAGCATCAATTTGTTCATTCTCTTCTTGTTCTTGAATTCATCCTTCACTTCTTTGAATATCATATTCATTTGAACTTGAGTGATATGCGGACATAGTTATATCAATACATGTTCTCTAAGCTCCATATCCTTGCTTTTTGCATTTTCTTTCCTCAACTCCAAAATGTTTGCAAGACTTGGAGGGATCTTAGAAGTTATTTCAATCAGGGCCTTATTATAGATATTCAGATATCTAATTGTTGCTTCCTCTAACACCTTCTTATCTGTGTCACTGTATTCATCATAAAATTCAATCACGGGTTTAGAATTTCCATCCACAGTGACGAATTTTATTACATCTTCCATAGAGATTGTGGGCTTCTCAACATAAAAATTTGTCTTCTACCTTTTGTTTGTCTGTTTGCTTTCGGAGGGTTTCTCCTTAGTCACTTTGGCAGCTTTTGTTCCAAAGGCTTTCAACTCCTTTACCTCAACATCAGAATCTGTTCTTTCTTCATCAACTTGTGTGCTTTTGTAGGTTCTTGTGGCCTTTGTTTTCACTCTTTTTCCTTCTTTTCCAGATGATTTGCCTTCATGTATCTCAAGATTGGCAGGTTTTGGAGGAACAGGGGCAGCAACAGAGCTTCTAGTAGTCCTTGATGTGGAGGAGGATACTACCAGAGCACTTCCTTGTTTCTTATCCTGCTTCTCCTTCTCAGCCTTTTCAGTTCTTTCCTTGAATTGCCTCATGACTTCCTTTGTGAGACCTAGATTCTTGGCCAACTGCTCAACTTCTTTTCTTACTTTTCTGTTGGTTTCAGGTTTTCTGAGCTCAGTATGCAGTTTTAAACTTAGCTCCTCATATGTCCCAAATCTTCCAACTGTTGTATCTTTTGGCTTGCTTAGAAGATGTTGAGCATACATGTTCAAGATTTTTCCATCTACTTCATACTCCATGGGCATGATCCAAACTGATAGGGAGGACTCTAGGCTGCCTGCTTCTGCATCTTGTAGGTGTACAAGACTGGTTGACAACACTAGTCTCCCTACCAATTCAAAGTGCTAACAGACATCTTTCTACACAAAAATGTCAGCTAAATTCCTCAACTCTTTTGCAGAGATAGAAAAACTCTATCTCCCTACTTGGTGTGGGACACATACCTTGTCCTCACTGCTTCCAAGGTACTACCTTAATGGCACATAACTTTCCTGAGCCCGTTGCCCACCCTTCTCTCTCTGTTCAAGGGTCTAGACTGCTTGGTGCTCACTTTCTTCCTCTCTGTTTCCCACCTCTGCAAATCTATTTTCCTACTTGTCTATCTCGCCGGACTCCTTATTGAGCTCGCCTAGAACAAGCATGAATTGCCTCTAGTCGACAATCCGACCACCCCACAAAAGAAAAACAAACAAAAGGCATGGCTCTACTTGATGACCTCCATACTGTACAGAGGAACTCGAGGAACATCAATGCAGAGTCATGGTTTGCAAAAGAAAACAAAATTGTAGAAAAAGAAATGACTAATCTACTTCAGGATAGCAAACTGAAAACAGAACAGAAATACACAATGGTCGAACTGCTGTATTTTATTTTTATTTAAAAACTCTGCTTACATCAAAATGCTCTACACATCAAAATTCCCTTCTTTGATTCTTCTGCTGAACTCTCTACAGGAAGAATGCTATATCATAAATATTTTCTCATGCCGTTACAGGATGGTTCAGTTACCAGACGGTTCGTATTCTAACTGTCGGTTAAATTCTGCATTTTCTTGACTGTCGGCCAAACTTACCATGATGTCTCTCTGACATATTCTTTCCTATCGGTAAGACCATATACTGTCGGCAAGTTTAAAACTTCATTGGCCGATACACATCTCTCACTGAAAAGCTTAATTCGCACATCCCCATTGGTGAGACCTTGAGGTTCATCACCCCTATCGGTTAGACCTACCTCCGTCGACGAACACCTTGCATCCTACGCCGATCTCCTTTGTCACCCCGATACATACTTCATACGCCGATATAAGAATTATCGGCTAGACCTTAACCATCAGTGTAGCTTTCTATTCACTCACCGATCATGCTTCTCATGCCGATACCCACTATGATGAACTGTTGAACCATTGAACTTCAACAGCGAGGTTCAATCGCAAGGTTCAACGAAGAGGTTCAACCTCCAAACAAGTGACCGACGCTTTCCACTCCACCATTCAATATGAATGAACCCGTTGAACCATTGAACTTCAATAGGGAGGTTCAATAGCGGGGTTCAACGTTGAGGTTCAACGGCGCGGTTCAACCGTTGAACAAAATGACCACCGATTCTAACTTTACAAATCATAATTATAAAACTGTTGAACCTTTGAACCTTGGCATGAGGTTCAACTGCGGGGTTCAACGGCAAGGTTCAACTGCGGGGTTCAACCGATCAACAAAGTGACCAACGATTCCAATGAACCATTGAACCTTGGCATGAGGTTCAACTGCGGGGTTCAACGGTGCGGTTCAACTGCGAGGTTCAACCGTTGAACAAAATGCCGAACACCTTCAACATACATTCATGAACTTGAATTTTCACTTGGCTCAAAGGCCGATCAAAAACAAAATGCTTCTCCCGCCAATGCATTTTCAGAAAACTCGAAGAAAACTCAAAAAACTCCAAAGACAAAATCACATGCTGCAAACTCAAAATTGACAAACCAAAAAGGCTATGTACAGGCTGCATTGAGCCTTGGTGCTCCCGCACCATACTCCCCCTGCGCGGAAAAAAACTAGGTCACCTTCGGTGACAATGAGGCAAAATCAATGCCCCTCTTTTTGAATTCGGACTCTGCAACCCAGGTAGCTTCTGCTTCAGGCAACTGCTTCCATTTGACCAAATGCTCCATGTAGACACCATGTCTAGTTTGCTTCTGTACTCTTGAATCCAGTATTCTCTCTGCCTGTAATTTGGGTTTTAGTGGCAAAGTCACATCTCTGACTATCTATTCCTTCTCTGAAATGGATCCATTTGCTGCTGACTGAGGGCCCCTGTATTGCACTAGGTCTTGGACATTAAACATTGGTGAGATTGCCAAATCTTCTGGCAATTCAATTTTGTAGGCATTATTTCCATATTTGTTCAGAATTCTGCAAGGACCACTTCTCCTCATCTACAGTTTGGTTGGCATTCCTTTCTGCATTCTGGCTCTGTTCAAGTGCACCATAACCAGATCACCAACCTCAAACTGAATATCCCTTCTGTGGGCATCTACTTTGTCCTTGATCTTCTGTGTGTTCTTTGTTAAAGTTTTCTTCACCTGCTCATGCACTTCTTTCATGGATTGTGCAAAATCCTCTGCATGTCCACTTTTGTTCTCTATGTTTCCCATAATCCTGAGCTCACATACACCTCTGGGATGCATTCCATAGACTATTTCGAATGGACTCTTACCAGTAGTCCTATTCACACTGTCATTATAGGCAAATTCTGCCTGATGAATGATAAGATCCCAACTCTATCCATATTCTTTGGTTATACACCTTAACAGGTTGCCCAATGTCCTGTTTACTACCTCTGTCTGACCATCTGTCTGTGGGTGATATGCTAAACTGAATGACAAATTTGTTCCCAATCTCTGCCACAATGTTTTCCAGAAATGCCCCATGAATTTAGCATCTCTGTCAGACACAATACTTGCTGGTAGTCCATGAATTCTGATCACCTCTTTGAAAAACAAATGTGCTATATGACTGGCATCATGAGTCACTTTACAGGGAATGAAATGACTCATTTTGCTAAACCTGTCCACAATTACATATATGCTATCATAACCAGTCTTAGTCTTAGGCAAACCAACTACAAAATCCATACTTACACATTCCCATGGCCTAGAAGGAATGGGTAAGGGTTGGTACAGTCCTGCATTTGAAATGGTTCCCTTGGCCTTCTGACATACGATACACTGCTCTACATACCTTCTGATGTCTCTGTGCATCCTTGGCCAATAATAGAACCTTTGGACTAGCTCCAGTGTCTTGCTCAGACCAAAATGGCCACTCAGACTACCATTGTGCTTCTCCTATATGAGATTTTCTCTCATAGATCCCCTTGGCACACATAATTGTCCACCTTTGAATAGCAATCCCTGCTGTAAGGTGAAATCTGCAAAATCACTGTGAAAGTGATTCTCAAAATCTTGACATACCTTGTATGCCTCAGCAAAATCTTCATCATCTTGGTAAAGATTCTTGAAATCTTCAATCCTAATGCTCTTCAACTACACTTCCTGCACTGTGAGCAATCTTCTGCTCAAAGCATCTGTAACTCTGTTCAGCTACCCCTTCTTATGCTTAATTGTAAAGGTATAAGACTGCAGGTACTCCATCCATTTGATATGCCTACTGCTTAACTTATCCTGTGAGTTTAGAAAACTCAGAGCTTGGTTATCTGTGTAGACAACAAATTCTTTAGGCAGGAGATAATGTCTCCACTTCCTCAATGCTTGGACTAGAGCATACAACTCTAAGTCATACGAAGAGTACTTACTCTTTGCTTCATTCAGCCTCTCACTAAAAAAGGCTACAGGTCTGTTTTCCTGGTTTAGCACTGCTCCTACAGCTATATTACTTGCATCACATTCAATAGTAAATAGCTTATCAAAACTGGGCAACAACAAAACAGGTTGTGTTGCTACCTCTTTCTTCAACCTTTCAAAACTTCTATCTGCAGCTGGTGTCCATCTGAATTTTGCTTTCATTCCACCCTTAATTGTATCCAACATGGGTGCACATATTCCACTAAAATTTCTCACAAACTTTCTGTAAAACTAGGCTAAGCCATGGAAACTTCTTACCTCTGTGGCTGCTCTGGGAGTAGGCCAGCTCAATATGGCTTCTACTTTGGACTTGTCCATCTTCAACTCTCCCTGGGACACCACAAAACCAAGGTATACCAATTCCTGCTTCATGAATTCACACTTCTCCAGATTGATGGTTAGTTGTTCATCATGTAATTTTTGCAAAACAGTATTTACATGTTCTAGATGTTCTTCCTTGGTCTGACTAAAAATTAGAATATCATCTAGAAAAACAACAACACATTTACCAATGTAATCCTTTAGGACTTCATTCATGAGTCTCATAAAGGTACTGGGTGCATTTGATAGACCAAATGGCATAACAAGTCACTCATACAGTCCTTCTGTGGTCTTGAAGTCTGTCTTCCACTCATCACCTTCCTTGATTCTTATTTGGTGGTAACCACTCTTCAGGTCTATCTTGGTGAAATACTTTGCTTTTCCAATACAGTCCATGAGATCTTCAATTCTGGGAATTGGGAATCTATACCTTATAGTTATCTTGTTTATGGCTCTGGCATCTGTGCATAATCTCCATGATCCTCCTTTCTTGGGTGCCAACACTGTGGGCACTGCACAAGGACTAATGCTCTTCCTGATCAAGCCTTGATCTAGCAACTTCTGCACTTGCCTGGAAATCTCTGTGCTGATCTGGAGTCATCTTGTAAGGTGCCTTGTTTGGCAAAGATGCTCCTAGAATCAGGTCTATTTGATGGCTTATTGCTCTCTGTGGAGGCAATGTGGTTGGTGTACCATCACTGATTATGCCTTTATACTTCTCCAGTATAGGCTGCACCTCTTTGGGAATCTCTGTCTTCTCATCCTGTTGTCCTTCTTTTGGTTTTACTATGATGGCATAACCAATACCATCTTCCTTAAGAGTACTCAGAAACTCTTTTCCACTCACAACCAAGATATTAGGACTCTTTGTCTGAACTGCATCTTCATCCTCCAATGACTGAATCTTATAGGTGACACCATCTTTCTGAAAAGAATAGGCATTGTTCTCACCATCATGTACTGCCTTCCGGTCATACTGCCATGGTCTGCCCAATAAGAGATGGCATGCATCCATGGGTAGTATATCACATAATACCTTATCCTTATAGCCACCTATATTAAACTCTACCCAACTTTGTTCATTCACTACCACATGTTGACCCTTATTCAACCATGTGACTCTATATGGGTTTGCATGAGTAATTCTTTTCAAATTCAGTTTCTTAACTGCTTCATCAGAAATAATATTATCAGTAGATCCTGAGTCTATGATAATTTTAAATACCTTATTCAAAATCTTGCACTTGATTCTGAATAGTGCTCTCCTCTGGCTTGGTTCAGACTTTACTGGTTCCTTCATCAAGGTTCTCCTTATCATCAGGTTCTCTCCATCTTCTGAGTTCAGATTGACCTCAGGTGACTGGCTGGTGGATGCATTATCTTGGACATAGTGATTTCTCTTATCACCTCCTTGAGAAGAGGATGTGGCCTTTTCTGGGCACCTATACGCTGGATGACCTAGATTGCCATAGTTGTAACACTTCATGTTGGTGAAATAGGATCCTCTACCTGATCCTCCTGACCTTCCTCTGTTAGATCCTCTTCCTCTGTGGTTTCCTCTACCACTCGACTCCCCACTCTGCTCTGTGAGTTTGGATTCTGCTTGGGATCTATTGTCAGCATTCCTTCCACCAAAACCTCCCTTGTGTCCTCTGTTATCTCTGCCTCTTCCTCTTCCTCTGCTATTTGAGTCTTGTTTCCTCTTGTTCTTTTCCTCCACTTTTAGTGCCAGCTGATAGCATTTTTGCACTGTTGTAGGACACAACAAACTGATTTCTTCTTGTATATTCCACTTCAGACCATTAAGGTACCTTGCCACCTTTATGCTTTCATCCTCCATTACTTTGGACCTTAAGCATAGTTTTTGGAATTCTTCAATGTATGCACTGACATCTAATTCCTTCTGTCTTAGATTCTGTCTCTTCCTATGCAGCTGTATTTCATAATCTTCTGGCATATATGCCTCTTTGATTTTAGCTACCATTCCCTTCCAAGTAGCTATGGGCTTCTTATCTTCTTTTGCTCTTTCAATCTGTACAAATTTCCACCAGGTTAAGGCAGCTCCCCTGAGTCTGGATTTGGCCACCTTTACTTTCTGTGCCTCACTTACACCATCACATTCAAAGTGATTTTCAAGTCCTTCTATCCACTCCATGACCAAATCTGGGTCCATTTTCCCACTGAAAAGTGGTACTCCTTCCAATGTTTTACCACTCATTGCTTTCAAAGCTTTCAAGAATGGTTCTTCTTCCAACTTAGGATCAGGTGTGGGATCTTCATCTTCTACAGACACACCTTTCTCTTTATCCTCAGAATATTTAACTCTCTGGCTGACTTCTTCAGTCTTTTGCAACATTAAACCTAGCTTACTCTCCATTTCTGCTGGTCTTTCTTGTAGGAGTCTATTCTCCTCTTCTTGATCCTCAACCTTCTTTGCTAACTCTGCATTAGTCACCATTTTCTTGGATGAACTAACAAACTCACTTGAACTCGGTGATGACATACAACTCTTCTATTCCTATGTAGGAATAACCCAAATCTTACTACTCTGATACCAATTTGATAGGGAGGACTCTAGGCTGCCTGCTTCTGCATCCTGTAGGTGTACAAGACTGGTTGACAACACTAGTCTCCCTACCAATTCAAAGTGCTAACAGACATCTTTCTACACAAAAATGTCAGCTAAATTCCTCAACTCTTTTGCAGAGATGGAAAAACTCTATCTCCCTACTTGGTGTGGGACACATACCTTGTCCTCATTGCTTCCAAGGTATTGCCTTAATGGCACATAACTTTCCTGAGCCCGTTGCCCACCCTTCTCTCTTTGTTCAAGGGTCTGGACTGCTTGGTGCTCACTTTCTTCCTCTCTGTTTCCCACCTCTGCAAATCTATTTTCCTACTTGTCTATCTAGCCAGACTCCTTATTGAGCTCGCCTAGAACAAGCATGCATTGCCTCTAGTCGACAATCCGACCACCCCACAAAAGAAAAACAAACAAAAGGCATGGCTCTGCTTGATGACCTCCATACTGTACAGAGGAACTCGAGGAACATCAATGCAAAGTCATGGTTTGCAAAAGAAAACAAAATTGCAGAAAAAGAAATGACTAATCTACTTCAGGATAGCAAACTGAAAACAGAACAAAAATACACAATGGTCGAACTACTGTATTTTATTTTTATTCAAAAACTCTGCTTACATCAAAATGCTCTACACATCAAAATTCCCTTCTTCGATTCTTCTGCTGAACTCTCTACAGGAAGAATGCTATATCATAAATACTTGCTCATGTCCGTTACAGGACGGTTCAGTTACCAGATGGTTCGTATTCTAACTGTCGGTTAAATTCTGCATTTTCTTGACTGTCGGCCAGACTTACCATGATGTCTCTCTGACATATTCTTTCCTATCGGTAAGACCATATACTGTCGGCAAGTCTAAAACTTCATTGGCCGATACACATCTCTCACTAAAAAGCTTAATTCGCACATCCCCATTGGTGAGACCTTGAGGTTCATCACCTCGATCGGTTAGACCTACCTCCGTCGGCGAACACCTTGCATCCTACGCCGATCTCCTTTGTCACCCCGATACATACTTCATACGCCGATATAAGAATTATCGGCTAGACCTTAACCATCGGTGTAGCTTTCTATTCGCTCACCGATCATGCTTCTCATGCCGATACCCACTATGATGAACTGTTGAACCATTGAACTTCAACAGCGAGGTTCAATCGCAAGGTTCAACAAAGAGGTTGAACCTCCAAACAAGTGACCGACGCTTTCCACTCCACCATTCAATATGAATGAACCCGTTGAACCATTGAACTTCAACAGCGAGGTTCAATAGCGGGGTTCAACGTTGAGGTTCAATAGCGCGGTTCAACCGTTGAACAAAATGACCACCGATTCCAACTTTACAAATCAGAATTATAAAACTGTTGAACCTTTGAACCTTGGTGCGAGGTTCAACTGCGGGGTTCAACGGCAAGGTTCAACTGCAGGGTTCAACCGATCAACAAAGTGACCAACGATTCCAATGAACCATTGAACCTTGGCGTGAGGTTCAACTGCGGGGTTCAACGGTGCGGTTCAACTGCGAGGTTCAACCGTTGAACAAAATGCCGAACACCTTCAACATACATTCATGAACTTGAATTTTCACTTGGCTCAAAGGCCGATCAAAAACAAAATGCTTCTCCCGCCAATGCATTTTCAGAAAACTCGAAGAAAACTCGAAAAACTCCAAAGACAAAATCACATGCTGCAAACTCAAAATTGACAAACCAAAAAGGCTATGTACAGGCTGCATTGAGCCTTGGTGCTCCTGCACCACAAACAGTTCTGGGTTCTACTGCTTCCATTAAGCACTTATCAGTGTCAACCATAAAACATATTTCATTCTTGTACTTCTCAACAATTGATGTAGGGACTCTTTCCCTTGAATGCATCACACTCTGAAAGTTCTTGAAGTATCCCCAGATTGCAGTTTTCTGTGCTTTAGAGTCACCAATGTTGTGTAGGTGATCTTTGATCTGAATGGCAATTGGCTCATCATTGGTCCAATGCACACCTTTTACTCCAGGTACATTCATATAGTAGAAGAACAAGCATAGAACCAATGTACCATATTTGAAAGTGTTTTTCTTATCTTTCTTAATTTTGTTCAAGTTCTCAATCAGCTGGTTCAGTAACAACTCACATAGGTCATAATCTGCATTCTCCTTCAACATTTGATATGCTGCATATATAGTAGTTTCGGAGACAAAATTTACCCTGCTGGAGTAGTAAATCTTGTACCCAATCACCATGGAGGCAAATTTAACATCCAGTTCTCTACTATCGTTGATGGTCATTACCCTTTTGTCAAACTTGGCACCGGTAGCATCAATCACTGTTTGATTTTTCACTGCTTTTAGCATGGGTAATCCACTAGTTGAATTTAACCCAGTTACAATTCTAATAACATCCTTGGTAATCTTGAATGGTTTTAACAACCATATGAATTCATCATGCATCCGACTCAAAACATACCGGACCCATTCATCTTCATCAAAAGTTGGAAACCCCATAATCTGAAGAAAATGTTTATCATACAGTGCCTTATATTCGGGTTTAAGATCGTGATTTTCATCCATTAGTTGACTTTCAAACAAATCTACAAACCTTGAGTCTCCAAATTCATCTATGCTCGCATGAATATAAACCCTAATATCTTCAATATGCAACACACCATATGGAACACTTGAAAAAGCACCTAAAGGGTTGACTTCTATTGATTTGTGAGGATGCTTTTTAAATTTGGGTCGAGGCCTTTCAGTAATGTCAACAACCAAAGGTGTAGCCATTACAGAAATTACAAGTTCAAAGTTTCACAGAGAAATACCTCTTTTCACGAAATTTGGGGTTGACGGATAAATTCATTGATCGTACTTCAATTCTTTGTAATATCAGCTCAGACACTATTCTTCTTGCTTTCTTCGAGTGCAAAAGTGATTCAAATGAGTGAATAGCCTTTTATGCTTCACAAAACCTAATTTGTCTTTGTAATAAATGTGTTGCCCTAACTTCATCCGGTTATTCTGTTTCTTGACAGTTCTTCATGAATCACTCCGCAAGTTTTCATATCAACATCTTTTCTTCTGGAAATCCTTCCAAAAGTTTTGAAACAATTCAAAATATCCTCTTTCATTGTGTTAGATTCAGCTACCCACTTACTGGCTGGGGGAAATTGATTTTCAATGCAGCTCCCCCTGAGCCAGAGCTCCAAATTCAATTCCTGGAGGAATTATCAACATCGGATTCCGGTGCGGACTCATTACTATTGTTCTCAATTGTTTTCTTGACCCAAGTCTTGCTCATTTCATTATGTATCTCATTCACATCAATTTTCCTTTTACCTTTGTCTTGTCTCTGCTCATCTAGTTTTCTGTGTACCGAACCTCTTCTTTCATTATTACCACTTCTGCAAAATCTTGCCATATGACCAAATCTATTAAACAACATTTCTTGGCTTGTATATTTGATTTCCTCTTGATTTGCATTGATTTGCCATGTGTCCATATCCATTGCAAGTGAAGCAGTAACCATTGAAAGAGTTGCCATTTTCTCTAGAGTTATTTTTTATCAAACTTTTGCATTCATTTGATCTATGACCATACCTCTTACATTTGAAGCATTGACTGGAGAAGGATGGACCATTTTGATTTACTCTGCTTCTGTACTGAGTAGCTCTATGACCAAATTTATTGCAATTAATTTTTTTTTCATTGAATGATGGATATCTTTGAGCATTAGGCTATCTTACCGGAGGTCTTCTAGATCTGTTTTTTCCATTCTTTGGTTGAAAATTTCTTTGTCCAGATCCGGAGCTTTCACCTTTCTCATATCCAAGACCATGCTTGTCATCAGTCTTTTTCTGTCCTTCAAGCAGTGCTTCAAGTTTAGCTGAGCTTATCTTGAACTTCTTGTATTCATTTGCAACTTCTACGTCATGTCTGAGAATGACAATTTGCCTTTCAAGTTCTCTCTCATTGTCTCTGCTTTCTTATAGATTAGACTCTAGGAGGCTAGCTATTTTGTCCAGTTTGCAGCATTCTTCAGTTCTCTCTTTTAGATTTTGATTCAGGTCTTCTTCAGTTTTCTTTCTATCTTCAATTTCTTTGGTTAGCCTCATCACCCTAGATTCCATCTAATGTTTTAGGACAACTTCTTTAACTAACTTCTCACATTCCTTTGTCTTCTCTTTCAGAGCCTCATCCTTGTTGTTTTCATAATGATTTCCTAGTTGAAGAGGTTGTTCCTTCCTCTTTTCATTGGATTTGCTCAATTTCTCTTTTAGAATCTCAATGAAGTCTTCAGCATTTTTAAGGGTCTCTTGCAGCTCTAGGACTTCTGCTCTGAACTGTTCAAGATCTTCTAGAGTGAGATTAAGTTGCTCTTAGAGGTTATATTCATCCATATTACTGTCTTCCCGGATCTTCCTCAAGCTGTTAAACTTTTTCAAAGGAACCTTGCTCTGATACCAATTGTTGGAATTAGGGCAGAAAACTGAGAGGGGAGGAGGGGTGAATCAGTTGTCACAAAACTTTAATACTTTCTGCAGTTAATTCTTCCTTTTATCATTTAACAATAGATCAACAATTTAATCATGGAAAACAAGAATTATAAACATATGAGCAGCAACACAACAACACACTTGACACCAAGATTTTTATGTGGAAATCCGGTTAAGGGAAAAACCACGGTGGGGGTTAACCCACAAAAGATTGATACTCTGTTAAAAGTATTACAAAAAGGGAATGCACATGCATTTGGGCTCACTGCTCAAAAGAAGGCTCATTGCCTATAGAAAGAAGATTACAATGAATTTTGAACTAATAATAGCATCTACCAATACAAGGGTTCAGTTCCGGTTAAGCATAATACTGACTTGATACACTTCATCCTTACTCTGCCTTGTTTTACTGTTTTGCTAACATCCGAACTTTAGATCTATGCACTTTTCGCACTTATTCCATAGTCGCATCACACACACACCGAAATCATTCAAATCCATTGGCTATATATATCTGCATCCTGATCTTCAACCACTTTTCAGTCGGCTTTAAGAACACTTAGAACTTTATTGAAGATTCTGCTATGTCGGCTAAATTCATGTACAACTTGTAATGCGGACCAAAACTTGCACTCGCAAATCATCAATCAGGTTAGCTACTATCACTGATCATCACAACTTGTCCAACCAACAACTTCCATACATCCGAAACCAAGATCATTTACAAGGTCGGCTTCTTCTTCTGTCTGCTCTGTCAAACTGTTAACTCGATACTCAGATGCTAATAACTTTTGAATCCTTCATCACCAGAGGCCAAAAATCTAGATTTAGATTATCCTGACAATGCTCAAGACTCCCTTAGATCCGCAACAAACTCCGATTTACCACCAGAGAGATCCAGACCAAGATACCGGACCTTGTCGCCTGCTCTGTTTCTGACTTCCCAGACTTAGATAAATTCTAATTCTGACTTCCGGTATGAACAAATTGTGTTATGCAGATGGGTAGAATAGTCTTAGTTGCCATCAATGACAACACCAGTCATGCGAAGCAGTGTTTCTTTCCAACAAACTTCCCATGAGTATGGATATCCTTTGTTGTTTATTTTGTTGTAGGTTCACTTGGAGACTTTGGAGGAGTTTGACCTTGAGAAGAGAATATAGTGTTTTGGCCTTGTAATGTGTAGAAGGAAAAAGAAAGGCATTGAGATGCCTACTCCCTTTTAAGGGCTTCTATTGAGTTTCCTTACTCTTTTGGAAAGTGGAAATAGCCATGTTGTAACTTTTCCTTTGTAATATTGAAACCTTGTATTTATTTAAATAGATATGGCAATAGATTAATCTTCACATTTTGTCAAGAATGGATGCATATTTATCTGTATCTCTCCCTAATTTATCTACTCTTGCTTATTAATATGTTATGCAAGGAAATTAGTTCTAGTAAAGAAAATGTGTTTTTAAGCTCATAGAGAAATAATTTAATGCTCATATGCTTTATAAAGAAAAAAATATCTTATGTATTTGTTGGTATCAAATAGATAAATCATGGGTTGTATGGTGAAATTTGTGTGTGTGTGTGTATATATATATACACTTATACTTCTTTGTTGTTGTTTTTCTAATATTTGAGTTCTCTGTTTTTTACAAAAAAATAAATACAGAGGGTTTGTTTGACAGTGATATATATATATATTTCAATGCTTAATAGTCGATTTAAAAGACTTAGATTTCATTTTTCAAAAATGTCAAATTAAACAAAAGATCGAATGACACTTTTAGGGCTGCAACCTATTTGTGTTAAAAAATATTGAAATCGCAACACATAATAGAATACACGTTTTATGTTAAGGTTTTTAACCCTTTGAAAACCTTGAACAAAGTTTAGAATGGCAGCGAACGCCGCCCAGGGGCCATGTCGGCCGTGTGACAATAGAAATGGGAGGGGGTTGGGACCCCCGTCCCACCCCAGGGCACTGCCCTGTGGGTGGGGTAGGAGCCCCACCCTGCTCCGTTGGCGCCATTAACATGGGCTTTAAGCCCTGCGAATATTGTTCGCTGTGTAACATTTAATATATACTGTCGTTCAAACCACAGTCCGTCCCTTGTATAACGGTTTGGCCTTGAGAGTTCGGCCCTGGTTATGTGTCTATCAATCGAACCAATATATATATATATATATATATATATATATATATATATATATATATATATATATATATATATATATATATATATATATATATATATATATAGTGTTCCCTGTTTCTTTTCTACCATGCTTAACATTTGTTTATTCTCTGGGTTTTACTCATATATATATTAAAAAAACAAAGATCTCCTATTTCTTGTTATTTTCTGAGTTCATTATCACTCTCTGGTTTAAATAAAAATAAACTAGAGAGTACAGGTTTATGCATTTAGGAAAATATAGAGCAATATTTTAACTATTAGAAAATTGAGAAAATGGTTAGAGACTTCCTATTTAAACCCAAGCTTATAAAATAAAACTTGTAGAGAAGGTTAAAATTAAGTAGAGAGAAAATATAAACAATGATCAACCTATAGAAAATGGGTTAGAGAAAATGTAGAAGACATTAATTTTAACTAAAAAATAATTCCTTTGTTGGGATGATAGCTCCCACTTGCGGAGGTATCATCCACCTTCCTTGTCAAATCCTCCAACCTGCACCCAAACAAATTAGAGCAAAATAAAATAATGAATCAATGCTCTTTTTTCCTTGCTTTTATAAACCCCTTGTCTAGGGTTTGGTGCCCTAGAATTAGGGAGTTGTTAATGATGAGGTTAGTGGTTAATTTGGGTTAGTGGGTGTGTGGGGATTGTATTTATATTACTTTTAATTTAAGTAAATGTTATTTTCTTTTTGTTTATATGAAGTGGTGTTTAAATAATGAAGGTATTGTATTTTCTAATTATCTTATGGAGTTCAAAACACTTTTATAGTTTAATTGTGATCAAATTATTTGTATAAAGTATATAGTTGGATTAAATGTTTAAGTTATTATTTTGTATCTAATTGTTTAAAAAGGGAAAATTAGTGGCTAGATGACATTTATAACTACGATTGGAATGATGATTAATTGCATTTGATTTAGATTATTTTAGAAAATGGATAATAATGTTATACTTTAGTTGGTGTATAGTTTTCCTTAGTTATATTAAATTATTTTATTCAAGAAAGAGTATGGATGGGAAAATTAGGTAAATCGTGTATTTAATTTATTTAATTGTTTTAATTAATTTAATTGTTTTAAATCTAGAGATGAGGGTTAAGTAGGAATTTTATTTTTAATCAATTTTGTACCCTCCTATAGCTGATGAGGTGGCATTATGCTGCCGAAATCACTATAGGAGGTATCCTATTTTATTCCTTAATGCCTCGTTATGCTAGCAAAATTTCCCTAGACTTAGTGTATGATAAACGGGTTTAGTATTAGTCATATTTTCACTATTCTTGTGATTTGTGTGAGTTAAACTAATTTTGAACTAGTTTCGAAATCGACCCACCTCATTAGGGTTTATCCAGGGTGGAATTCTTGTGTTAGGACCTACCCTCTCAACGTTGCATTTCACAACGTAAACACCCTAGTGGCTTTCATCGTAGGGTTACGATTTGAGATCATATTATCCCGAACTTGTTTGACTTCCCCGCCTACGGGCATTGTGCATGACATTGGTTGCAGAGTCAACTATGTTGTGAGCTAGTGTCACCGAGCATGCATGTTGCGCGCGAAGGGGGTTTTGTGGTGTCAGGGAGAAAATTTATGATATTTCGTGTCATGACCACATGACAATTATGGTCATGACATGTGGTTATCGTGTCATAGCCACATAGCGAATGTGGGCATGACAGATCTTAAATAAAATTAATTTGTTTTTGATATTGGTAAAATGGGTTTTTGAAAGGGCCTAAAGCCTTTTATAGAGAAACAACCATCAGGCAAGAGGAACAAGATCTATGAGATATGGAACCTACAAAACAACCAAAACCACAAGAATATGGACTATAACAAAGACAAAGAGACAACCACCAAAAAAGTCGTACTACAACACAACTACAGGCAATAAACCACTACAAAACAAGAACCAAAGGGTCAACATCCTATACAACATTTGACCCTATCCTTGCAATCCGCACACCCTTAGCTCAGGTATGGGAATCATAATTTGATTTAGGAAGACCTCTCTTCCTTTGTTGAATGATCGTCTAGGACACACCATTGTCTGAATCTTTAGACCGAGGAGAAAGAAGAGGAGACTCCTCTACCATCGCCTCAACTCGAGTCACCTCTCTCACTGAGAAAGAATGTCTAGCCGAGGAAATTGGAGGCTGCACTGAATTCATAGATAGAGTATGATCAAGGGTCCCCTAACAATCTAATGAGAGGGCAAAGGGATCAATTGAAGAAATTCCCTGAGTTATGTCTAATGAAGGAGCCCTAGCATTCAAGGATAAAACTAAAGCCACATTAGCCATAGGGGGTCCACCATAGGAGGAGCCACCAGCGCCACACTAGGATCCACCATCGAGGGAGGTTTGTCAACTTTGGAGTCAAAATCAACTGACAAATGTTAAGGGAGAGCATTATTCCACCACATAGCCAAGCCCACATTCCTACAATGAGAACAAGAACACTTAGAGTCAAGATGTCTAGTAGCGAAGCATTGTTTGAAATGAAACTAGATACCCTCATAATCAAGCGGCTAAGTCCACAACCTATCCTCCACTATTAGGCCAATATCTCCTAGAAGAGCCTTAGAGATGTCAATGTCCACCAACAAATGGGCAAAGGTAGAGTGGCTAATATTAGAAGTGAATGAATCCACCTTCAGAAATTGACCAATAGCATTGCCAATGTCCTCAAAGTAGGAGTCTTCCTAAAATTGGAGAGGGAGGTTAGGCAATCTGATCCAAATAGGCATAATATTGAAATTAATTTTTAAATCATAATATTGAAATTAATTTGTTACTGACTAGTTTTATGTATTATTTGAATATGTCAAAAGCTTATATCAATATAGATACACATATTCACCATTATCCATATCCACTCATGCCTTAGTTGTTAGTAACTTGTAAAAATATAGCATAGAGAAAGTAGAAGAAACCTAATGTGGAAAAAATCTAGCAAAAAAATCCACTAAAAAAATTATTCTTACAAGCTTGCTCCCTTTAAATGGTTATCAAGAACACATCTCTTTAGGATTCTCTCACTTGCACCTAATTTAGTGAATTCCAATGGTTGTATACAATCACACAATCTCAAGAAACATGGTAATGGACTTTTACCTTTATGTATCAATAACCTTAAGGCATAATTGAAGAGAATGCATCTCTCAAGTGAGTTCTTTTTCTCCAACCCTTCCTTGCATCCCCAAGAAGGAAGACTTCCCCTTAAGATTAAAGAATTAATTGGCACATGCCCCATTGGATATATTTATAGTAGAGGATGGGTACATAAGTTGACCAAGAGGAAATGGAACATCTTCCATTGAAAAGATGGAAGGAGAAGTACTTCAACTCCTTAGACAAGTCTTTAATTTGCTATATTTTCGTCTATGGGACAAACTTGCCTATTATAGAAACCATTAATTACCTTTGATACCATTATGATGAGTTAGCATGTGGCCATAAATGTTGCATAAGTTATATTGTGGTCAAAATTGTCACCTATAGATATTTCTTCCACTTATTTACTTGTTTTCCATCTAACTCTACTTCAAGAATCCCTCATAACATGATTGATCTCTTAAACACTTGGTCATGAGTGTTTATCAGATACTTTCTAAACTAAGTATTTGTGTTTTAATGATTAGGAAATTTGTAGTAGCATTGAACTTAAAGGCATGTATTCTTGCCACACCGCTTGGAACATTGACAAGCCACGCCATATCTAACTAGTATTTTATGATTAACACTAGATAGACCAAGGCAATAGTGAACCTCACACCACCAAAAAAGAGGAAAGGATATCATTTAATAATCTTGGGGTATACTAGTTACAATAGTATGTTTATAAGAAACTATACTTAGTTTTCTTGATAGAACGGTTACAATACACATAGTTTGACTAGAGTGAGTTATTAACATGTAGCACACCAATTTTAGCCTCCTCATTGGAGTCTTGATACCTTGGGGATAACTATTAGGGTAATACCAACCCAACCTGTCACATATCCTTTGAATGAGAAATAATGGCCAAATCGAAAAAATTTATATATTGAGAGATAAATAGAGGAATGTTTTTTATTATGGTAAGCAACTTACAAGGGGCTGAACCCTTTACAAACAAGGCCCCAAGGCCAAAACAAAACAAGACAGACACAACAACACAACATCAGCCAAGCTGGAAGAAACCAGTAGCCCAAAGGGAAACCCAAACAGTGCACAGGATGCACATTGACAACAGAAAAACCAAACAGGGGATCTAAACAACAGTAGATCCTGAACAAGCAAACTTTACTCCCTTAGACCTAGGGTGCAAATCTGCGACAGATTTGGGGAGCCCTTTCTTTCTACGCTAGACCACAGTCCAAGAAACCTTCGAGTCAAAGTCCTCAAAGCATGGCGAGAGGGGGGGTCCTCCTTCGTAGCAACAGTCGAAGAAGGTGCAATCAAAGAGACTGACCTAGAAGCAGGTACAACCGAATGAGTAACCGGAGTGGTCGAAGAAGAAGCCTGGCCACGAACAAGCGCCGAAGAAACAACAAGTGTCGACGACTGGGCCTCAACATGAGCAAACAAATCAACAACCATATTCCCCACAACACCCTCAGGTATCGTAGGAGGAATAGACAAGGTATCCTGGGGACAGTCATCACCCTGAGAAGAGCCATCATCCGGAGAATCACAAACAATGAGGTGATCCATGACTGCATTCTTCCACCAAGTTACCGCTCTCTTGCGGCGAGAGTGAGGACAACTTGAGCCAAGTGACCAGTAGAAAAGCACCTGCATCTGACAAGAAGGGCCTCGTAATCAAGTTGTTGTGTTCAAGGCCTATCTCCCACCATTAGCACATCTCCATGAAGGAGCTTGGAGATGTCAAGATCAACTAAGATTCAGGCAATCATAGTATGCCCCATATCTGAGGTAGTTGAGTCTACCTTAAAAAATGACCAATAGCATTGCCTATGGCCTCATAGCAAGAATCCTTCCAAAACTGAAGAGGAAGACTCGCAAGGCGAACCCAAATTGGCTTGATATTAAGTGGCTCGGTTAGAGGGTTGAAAGACCGAGCCCAAGGTTTGATGGAGAGTGAGTGTTCACCCCACAACCAAACTCTATCATCCAACACTAAGTCTCGTTCTTGTGAGGAAGCAAAAGTTGCAATGAAAAAACCCCTACACAAGGATAAAGTTCAATCTTACCCTCCACCATGGGTTTCCATGATTCCCTGACCCATAAATGTAGATCATGAAGAGAAGGCCAAAACCCATTAAACTTGCAGATTACTCCGTGTTTTAGGTAGAACTCCTCGTTCTCTAAAACCTTTGGGCCATACACCACCACAAGGGATGAGTAGGCAGCGGGGCAACGACCAAGATCTAGCCTATGAAGAGCGGTCCATACCTACACCATTCACAACATCTAAGAAAGATTTTTGGGTGTGGCCAACAGTCCTAGAGAAAACTCTGCACACCCCCCCTCCCCGTTGCTCTAGAGGTCGGACCAGGCTCAAACGAAACCTGATTAGGGGCACAACCGGACTCAACAACATCCAAACCTCTAGAAACCATGTTGTCGATGCCCCCAAACACTCCTTCCATCGCTGCATTTTCTACACTTACCGCACATTCAAAAAAATTTTTGCCCGCACTCATTTTGTCTCTCCCAAAAAGAAATTATGTACTCTTATAAATAGAGGAATGTTAGTAGTAGTGGATGCCTTAAATTTTTTAGAGATTACTTATTAGTAATACTATTTTTATTCTTCAAGGAGACAAGCCTCCACAATACTTGATAACAAGCCAATAATTCAAGAAAGAATTTACGTGCAACATATATCAAGTTTGAAACATGCACGTCTGTAGTTTTGTTGTGAATTAGTTGTGCTCTCGTTGATGTTTCACCTATTGTATAAGGTTTCTAGGGGCCCTTCAAAACCTTTTTTTACCCCTTTAATCAAAAACATATATCAAGTTTGAAGAGTTTGTAATGAAGATATGGGTAAAATCAAGTAGAAAATATAACAATGATCTTGGATATACTTCAAGGATAGAAAGGGGGATGTTTGCAAACACAAAAGGCATATTTGTTTAGAATTGAGTTTGTTATTAATGAATGTGTAGAAATTGCTAGTTTCCCAAAATTGAGCTACTTTCAAAAAAGCATAATAGACAAGATACGAGGAAGATATTGACACACTATATCATGCATATCCTCATATAGGGTTAACTATACAAACTTGGTAAATACAAGCATCAATTGTCACAAATTTAGAAATTGAAAGTAAGAATAAAGATCTCTAACAAGCAAAATAGTTCAATAATTTTCAATGTACAAGGGTTTCAATTGATTGGACTTCATCAAACATTTTCTTCATCCCCAACGTAACAATGGGCCAATGAAGAGTTATTTTGGTGGGTATTGATTGAGTTGGACTTGAGAAATCAATAAATTTGAAAAGTAATTATATTCCTCATTAAGTAATGTTTTTGTAATGAAGGATGTAATGGTGGATGGGCTCTCTTCTCCACTATTTTCATGGGGTGTGTAATGAAATGACTTGCTTTGAAATAATTTGAAAATATATTATTATTATTATAATTATTATTGTTATTAATAAAATATATACTATTGTTATTTATAATCATGGCAAGATTGGCGTTATGAATGAAGGATTGCACTTTCAACACTCTTTTTGTGCCCTTATAAATGTCATAGTCATACCTTGTTTATTCATTAGAATATTTTTGTACAACACATCATTCACGTTAAGTTCATAGTGATATGACTAGTTCACTTATTTCAACTATACCTACACTAAACATGTTAATGAAAAATTTTCAATACCAATCTAACCTACATTTTATATCGAATCCTCTACTATTGCCAATTATTTCATTCGATAAGAAAATTTAATGTTGGTGACAAATTCCCATCCACTTTAGGCACTACTCAATACCTAAACAAATTTTTAAACAGTCTTTATAAACACAATTAACAATCTATATAAACTCATTTCATTGACTACTTTTCTACCCACCTCATAAATAAAGATGTAGTGATAAACATAGATATACTTTTGTTTATTAAGATGCTTTTGTTTTAAGTAATAAAAGAGTGTAAGATACCTTTAAATATTTCCTCCATCTTAAAAACTATATTTATAAATATATTTTTTATGTAGATATTTATCAATAATTTACTTATTAACAACAATTAAATATTTAAATTTATGGGAATAGCCCTAAACCTACAACTTAGGGAAAAAAAACAATTAAATATTTAAATATATTTTTATTAATAATAATCTCTTATTTATACAATTTCAAATTTTTTATACATTATTTACAAATTTCATATTTAAATTTAAGCATATTCATATTATTGATTATATAATATATTTACTCTTAAAAACTCCTTGGTCTTAGATTTTATACATTATTTTTATTTACTAAAAAGTATTATTATTTCATTTTTTATATTAAAAATACGAACTCGTATTCTTCATTATCATGTGATGTATTTTAATATATAATAAATGCATACAAAGCATGACAAACTTCTGCATTGTTTATAAAACAATATACTAGTAAGAGCAAGGAATGAAATTAAATGATTCAAAGAAACTGTTAACTTTAAATAGTTTATTATTAAAAAAATACTTGATTGATATGAAATGTTCTCAATACAGAAAAAATATATTAGCTGCCTTGCCTTCGACAAGGAGTAACAGAGATTATTGGTGACTGTTCAATATACGTTTAGTAATGAATTGTTATAAATTAAATTGTGACACGTTTTATCACATGGATAGGGACAATCTATTTCCTTTACAGTCCTCCGTTCAAAATACCAATCTCCCACAGCCTCTGCAATGGTCTTTAAACCATACACAAAAGTGAAGATGAGTATAACAATAACCATGAATATATATGCACATGTTCAATGTAAAATTGTAACAAGTAGGGAGAAAGAAAAGAAGAACATCAACAAGGAACAAGATCTATTCCTGTGCTAATTTATTTTCCTAGCTGTTATACTTTAAATTTAAAAATTAAAAAAAAAACACATAAATAAGATAAAATCATTTTCAATACCATAAACTTTGGTGAGTATTCATTGTCAATGTAAATAATAAACATAAAAAATGCAAAGTCTTGGGTTCCCCATCTCTTCAGGAATCATATATTAATGCAATGTCCACTCTTCTCCATTAAACATGCACCCTCTTCTCCATACCCTCTTTAGGGAATTTAGAAATAAGATAGAAAAGAAGATTACTTCTTAGTTAAAGTGGTACTATCTTATATACTAGCACTTGTATCCATAGGAGGTTCAAGGAATATGCCGATAGGAACAACTGATCAGACGATGCTAGAAAATTTTTCAGTGTGAGACAATTCCGAGAACTATAATGCTCACATATAAAAGCCTATTGCCTAAATATAAGGATACTACATTGTAAAGATATTGGCATTAGGCCGAGCTTTGGCTCTAAGATATATTGGGAAGCACTACAATGAAACATGAGCAACTAACCTAAAGCTAACAAGTTAACTAACAATAGAGCCATCTCCACAAACTAACAAAGCATTATGAATTCATTTTATTCTAATTACAAGGCTTGGTACATATATTAATCTTTTCTAATTGTTTTAATATAGTTTATTAATGTTAGAAAATTCTCTACTAATAGGCAAGCCAAATGTCACCAATCTAGAGAGGAGATATCTCGAGCCCTTCCTAATACCCTTTTCATGAAGTTCAATACACATAGTTCTTCCATAGATAACCCCAAATATGCTATCTAGGTCGATGTTCTTTAGGACTTGGAAAAGTACCGATATGTTTTTTAAAGCAATTAGGGAGCACCTCTAATAATGGAGTGGAGGCCATTTGCCATCATGATCGAGATGTGAACTGCCATAACAATTTTTCACCTTCCAACGAGGGAAGAAAACTCTATTCATTTTTTTATGATCAAAATATATGAATTGATATCAAAAAGTTATGGTTACAAAATTACTTTAAGAAGCCCTAAGCTTGTGAAGGAAGATACATCAAAAGAAGAGAGATAACAACATATATTCGCACAAGGATCACACAAAAGTATTAAGTGTCTATCTTGTGGGTCTTGAGAGATTTTACATCAGATTGTCTAGATATAGAGCTTTGGAACTAAAAGAAACTTGAAAGGTCATCGCTATAACATGGTTTAGTCAAAAGAACAGTTCATGTTGCATTGACGCTTCCCTAGAGTTTGTTGAAGCGGAAGGCATCCATCCATGTTCCAAGACCAGCCAATAACACCATTATCAAGGGTATCAACACAAGCATTCCAATTTTCCACTTGGCTAGATCCTTCCTGAGAGTGCAGCTACTTCATACTATGAAATCTCCAAGGCACTTTATATTCTGGAAATTGTTAAAGGTTGGCGTCTCCCTCTTGCCAGAGACATTCAACATGAAAAATTCTATTGATAGCTTCAGTTATTCTCAGCACATTCTAATACAAGAGCCTCTGTAACCCCAGACCTTCCTTCTTAGCATGGCAGCTTGTAGAAGCTTTGTGGCTATCCTTGAAGCCTGTAAATTACTCAGCAACTGGTTGAGTAATTGAAGGGTTTGATTTTGTTGTGTTGTTTAAAGCTTAATGGCTTTGAGCAGCCCAATCAGGGAGTTATGAATATTTGCCAAGGCAATATGAATGGATGATTCTTTAGTGGTGAGTGACTAGGAAGAGCAGTAGTGTCATTCTCAGGATTGGGTGTTGCTTATTGTTCAGTACTCATGTTTTAATGGAGTACAAGTAAAAAGTGGCTGATTTCTAGCCCTAAATGGTATGTGTTAGAAGAGTGTGGGCATTGATTCAGTTGTGATGGAAGAAGGAATGGTGAGAACTTAAGAGAGGATGGGTGAAAATGCTGAATGACTCACGGCCCTTGAAAAACGCTCAGTGGCATTTGAGACCTTGGTCAGAGTTTTTGGCTTGATTAAAATGATGGATTGCTGAGAAACAGCAGTGGAAAAGGGAAGATATTTATCTTTTGTAATTGAGAGTTCACAATAATGTGCATGTTCTCCTCCTTCCATGGCATGGTGGATTGGGTATTCACCCCCCTTAGTTCCATCATCCAAGCATGGTAGTGACAACTACCTAACCAACAAAATCATTGTTCCAAGTGGCCATGTTTCAACACTTTTTCTCTACCTCTGGTAACTCTTCAAGGGCTGATGATTGATCTCACAACACTTACATGTACAGTATGGAATGCTGGTATTATAGACCTTTCTAGCAATCTAAAACTCCTCCTAAAAGACACATTGGCTTTGATTTTTGAACCTCTGCAAGTGAAATAAAATCTGAAGGCCCTCAAGAAGTTGTGAAATTTTCCAAAGCTGAGATCTAAGATGTGAAGAATGTGAGGCCCTAATCTTAAATAAAGCTGCTCACGGGCTGACATCAGAGGGGGAATGTCTTGTGCATTCAAGTCTTCTTTTCAAACTTGAAAAATCAAAACATTACCCCTACCATTCATTTCCCCAATCCAGCACAGCGACATGGGAAGGGCAGTGGTGTTTGAATGGCATTCATCTGCACATTTGGATCCTTTGATCTAAAGCATAGATGGGAATGGATCCTTAATGAAACGTGAGGGACAAAAAACAGTGCCATAACTCCTCCCATGAGAAAGTCAATAACTAGATGAGCTTCTCATAGCACTCAATGATACCAACCATGCACAAAACAAGTTTTAGCATTGCACATCTGAACTGACCTTTCTTGAACCTGTAATAAAACCGTTCATGGGCTAACATCAGAGATGGAATGTCTTGTGCATTCAAGTCTTCTTTCTAAATTTGAAAAATCAAAACGTCACCCTACCAATCATTTCCCCAACCCACCACAGTAACATGGGAAGGGCAGTGGTGTTCGAATGGCACTCATCTACACATTTGGATCTTTTGATCTAAAGCTAAGTTGCCGGTCTTGGTACGGGGATGGGTACGGGTTCGGGTATGTTGGTACACCATTTTTTTTAACCTAGGTATGGTACGGGTTTGTGTGTGAGTGTGTGTATATATAGTAATACTCAATATAACTATAATTTATAATTTTATATCTATTAAAAATTATAAAAACAGTGGTACTCATAATTGCCAATAAACAAAATATTTAAATACCTCGTAATTTGCAAAAAAGAAAATACTCATAAATTCATAATTCACTGATTTTTCAAATGTCAATACATAATGAAAATTACAGTCAATATTCAATAATCTTCATAGTGCTCTCCATTGAGGGCATCAAAGTCAACATTTGGTTCAATTTCATTTGAACCACAATTAGTTGCAATGCCACTCCCACTAGCCATGTCATATGTAGAAGCTACCTCATCTATAGAGACTTTAGTAAGCTATGCAATAGTATGTCTAAGTCAGCACACTTAGGAGTTAGATCTCAATTCCTCATTACCCCCTCGTTGTAATCGAGTTTCTTATGGGAGTGCACAAAGACCAAATCTGCAGTTTATTTTGCACCCAATTAGTTGCACTTAATTGAGTGGATAAAGGTGTAATGTCCCCCATCTAGCTCATTGGATCAGTGGACAAAGATTAGCCTATGATCAGACTCTCGTAGGCTAATGGAGATGTTTGGGGGGTCATTTCACAGGACTTACTATTTATAGTAAGTCAGGTGCTGGGCATTTGCCATTTTTAGCAGGGCAGCTGTGGAGGTCCTTTGCACAATATTCATAGTCTCGATGTGACTAGAGCTCAAAACGATATAATATAAGTCAAATTAAATATTTAACTTATATTATTTTATGAGATCTCAAAAATGACTAAGTTATAAAGTGAAGTTATTTTATAAAGTGATGTTATGACTTAAAGTTGTCTTCCTAGGGATGGGCGCCCCTCATGGAGTGATAAGGGGTTGAGATATAATTTAAAACAATTAAAAATTATTCCCTATTGGGCATTGGGGAAGGAGGCAAACAAAAGGACCAAAAAGAACTTCATTTGTTATGCGAAGATTATTGGATTTTGCTCTCTTTGTGAGATACTTGTGCTTTGGCTTTTGGAGCTTGGCTCTAGGGTTTCAGTTGGCTGTGTTGGGACGAAAACCCCAGCATTGGTCCCTTTCCTCATGCGTGAAAGATCATATCAGGAGAGGATTGTGGAGGCTTCATCCAGAGGTCTCACTTGTGCATTCAATTCATCCATTTTGGAGAAGATTTGAGCAAGAAATGAAGATATCCTAAGGAGTTTGATATTGCAGCTGTCAGAGGAGATTCAAAGGACAGAAATATTGGTATTGTGATTGAGTTCTTGCTGCTGCAGAGTTATTTATTGCTGGCCATACCTTTATATTGCAGGCCATATAGTCTAGAGGGCCGTACTCTTTCCTTGGAGCAGATTTGACACTTGTTTAAGGACGATTTGGGCTGGAGATTGGTCGCCATAAGGAAGGAGGGTTTGCCGTTACAAAACAGAGATATTGCAGGCTGTGTAATGGGTGTTTGGTGCTGATATGTACAGCCATAGAGGCCGTACCACTCTAGGAGGACATGGGCATTTGTGGGCTGCAATTCTCCATTGATTTGTGGCATTTAATACTCCCAATCTTGGCGTCCAGAGCTATATTTGTTGTTGCTGCTGATTGTAATACAAAATCTCTTCATTCCTCGGAGTTGTGAGCATTTTTCTATAGCCTTTGTTGCTGGTCCGGCTACAGCCTCCGGAAGAAGTTGTAAATCTTGATCTGGGTATGTTACCATAATTCATATTTTGGCTAAATACAATTTGGGTCATTGTTATTTTGTTGATATTTCTTTTAGTTTTTCTGTGTTCTCCATATATGCTTCATTTTCTATGTCAATGTTGCAAAAATCATACATGCAAAAACATGCAATGAAAACCTAAACCCAAAATCATCAGAATAACACAAAAACACATACAAAGTAGACATATACCAGGGGTGTATGTTATAGTGGTATCAGAGCAGAAGATCTTGCCATCCTGTGTTCCAGAAACAGACATGCAGTGAGTTATGTATCCGGTGCCGTCAATGACACAACATTACGATTTGAGAAGGAACATGTCACAACCAGAGATACAGGCCCCGTAGTTGATACAGGAGGGAGAAGTACCCATAGAGGATCCATTTTCAGGTGAACTACCACCAGTTACAGAACCTACAAGAGAGATGGGTGACAGAGAAAATGAGGAACCTAGCATGCACAAGATCCTTAATGTGCTCACTAGGAGTCAGTTGGCTATGGAGAGAGAATTGAGGGAGTCTCGGGAGGAGTCGAGAGAATCACAGGCTGAGATAGCACACATCCTCGAGCAGTTGGCACCTCGAGATGGAAGAAATAACAGAGATAATAATTACAATCACCGTGACAGGAACATGAACAATGGTGGAGACAGGAACAGGAACAATGGCGGTGATAGAAACAGGGATAATGGAGGTGACAGGAACAGGAATAATGGGGGTGATAGGCACAACGGTGACAAGAACCGGGGAGATAGGAATAATGGGGACAGAAATCAGGATGACAAACACAGGTACAAAGATAATGAGGGTGAGGCTTCAGTCACCCACAGGAGGGCTTCACAGTTTACAGCAGGTGATAGACCTGGCATCTTGACTTTTGCACCCAGGAACCAAGTTCCTGTACAGGACCCCACACAGGCTGAGTTCCAGGACGAGATCCTGAGGGATTGGAGAGCATCCAGTGCAGAGTTCAGGGCCGAGATGACATTTGCCGAGTACTCTGACATCAGGATAAAGAATAGGCCTCGCAGGGGAGATAGACCACAGAACCAGGAGTTGTAGAAGAAAGTGAGTAAAATGACACTTCCATATTTTGATGGTTTGGGGAAGGCCACCGCGAGAGCTTGGGTCCAGAAATTGGACAGCTACTTGCAGATCAGTCCCATGCCAGAGGAGGATGCCATTACCTATGCTTCTTGACACTTAGAGGGGACTGCGCATAAATGGTGGAGCAACGGGAAGGTTACACTGGGTCACGATCAGATTACTTCATATGTGGAGTTCACTGCTAGACTGATCGATAGGTTTGACAAAAAGGACCCAGAATTACAGTTTAAGGAGTTGGCACAACTGAGACAGAGTGGATCAATAGACTGCTACATATCTGAGTTCTAGGACCTATCTGTTATGGTCCTAGATATTTCAGAGCGTAGACTGGTCATTCTATTCATTGATGGGTTATCAGACCCACTACGTGGATGGGTTAAGGGCTTTGACCTAGCATCACTCCAGAAGGCCATAAAAAAGGCCCGAGATATGTAGTCATCAGTGTGGCAGAACAAATTTCAATCTAAGGGCTTTCCACACAAGAGGGAGAAGGAGAAGGAGAGGAGACCCTTCCAAAGAGATGTTGAGCAGTCTAGAGATAAATCAAACAGGTTGACAGATGACCAGCTCAACGAATACAAGAGAAAAAAGCTTTGCTTTCATTGCAAAGAGCCATGGGATCCCTCACATAAGTGCCCACACAAGGCTAAGGCCAAGTTGATTGAGTACTATTCGGCTGAGGAGACACAATAAGAGGCATCCGATTAACATTTAGATCAGCCTTCAGACCATGAGGATAGGGGAGATGAGAGAGCATCACAACACAGTGTTGGTAGTGGTGGTACTCTTGCCCAGCTTTCCAGTTTTCAGAAGGTTGGTTCATTCAGGGTGCGTGGTGTACTTGGTGGTCAGCGTATCATCACCCTCATTGATACAGGAGCCAAACATAACTTCACTGACGAGGGGTTGGTAGCTGGAAGGGGATTGAAGGTAGAGGAATTCGAAGGCTTCAAAGTGATGGTACCCGACGGGTTCAAAATGCAGTGTAACAGGAAAATATCAGGATTGAAGATCATCATGGGTGAGTATGAGTTGGTGGATGATTTTTATGTTGTTGGCATTGGGGATACAGATGTTCTACTTGGTATGCAATGAATGAGCCAGTTATGAGAGTTCACCATGAATGTGCAGAAGATGGAAATGAAATTTGAATTCAATGGAAAGAAAATATGTCTTAGAGGCTTGTCAGATGGTAGACCACAGGTGGTGTCACTGAAGAGAATGGAGAGGTTATTGCGACATGACCAAGTAGAGTGGGCAGCGGAGTGCCTCATTATGCCAGAGTCCCCACCACAGCAGAAGGGCAGTTATCATCCTGATATTCAGAAACTCTTGTCCAAGCACAAGGTGTTTGGAGATATACCACCAGGAGTGCCTCCAGATAGAGGCATAGAGCATGTCATTGAGTTAGAGGATGGAACTAAGCCCATCATGATTACCCCCTATCGACATCCTAAGAGGCTGAAGGATGAGATAGATAAGACCATTAAGGAGTTGTTGGAGATGGGACACATTCGGCCCAGTAAGAGTCCCTTTGCTTCTGCAGTGGTCTTGGTTAAGAAGAAAGATGGTACGATCAGGATGTGCATTGACTACAGGGCACTAAATAAGAAAACCATCAAGAACAGGTACCCTATTCCGAGGATTGATGAGTTGATAGATGAGTTGCATGGTGCCTGTTATTTTTCCAAAATTGATTTCAAGTCAGGATACCACCAGATCCGTATGAGGGTAGAGGACACAGAGAAGACTACTTTCAGGTGTCATTATGGCCACTTTGAGTTTCTTGTGATGTCGTTTGGACTTACCAATGGTCCTGCTACTTTCCAAAGTTGCGTGAATCAGATATTCAAACAGCAACTTAGGAAGTTTGTATTGATATTCTTTGATGACATCCTAATTTTCAGCAGGACTTGGGAGGATCATCTGAGACATCTGGAGGAGGTATTGAGCATATTGGAGAGTGAATCCCTCTATGCCAAAGAGTCAAAATATGACTTTGGCATGACGGAGTTACATTATCTGGGCCACATTATTAGTGCTGATGGTGTCAGGGTAGATCCTGAAAAGATAAAGGCAATTGTTGATTGGCCCCCACCCACAAACCTCTCACAACTTAAGGGCTTCTCTGGACTTTGCGGGTTTTACAAGAGGTTTGTAAAAGGCTTCTCTCAGATAGCTGCACCATTGAAAGATTTGAGGAAGAAGGGAGCCTTTGAGTGGAATGATAGAGCTCAGCAATGCTTTGATCACTTCAAGCACTTGATGTCTACTTGCCCTGTGTTGGCCATCCCCGATTTCTCTAAGCCATTCGAGCTAGAGTGTGATGCATCAGGTGAGGGAATAGGAACAGTGCTCATGTAGGAGAAACACCCGATAGCATTTGAGAGCAGAAAACTTCAGGGTGTTGAGAGGAGTTACTTGGTGTATGACCGAGAGATGCTGGCCATAATGCATGCATTGGCCAAATTCAGACCATAACAGGTAGGTGAGAAGTTCATCATCAATACAGACCACAACAACATAAAATATTTTATGAAGAAGAAGGATCTGAATGACAAATAGCAGAAGTGGGTTAGCAGGCTCCAGGCTTATGACTTTGACATCGAGTATGTCGAGGGGAAGAGGAATGCAGTTGCAGATGCATTGTCAAGGAGACCTCACTTGTGCTTAGTTGGAGAGATATCTTTTGATTGGAGGGAGTTAATTGCAACAGAGTATGCCAAGGACTCTTGGGCAACAGGAGTCATTGAGGGCACAATCAAGTACGATAGATATTCTGTGGTGAATGATTTGATCATATATAAAGACGTTATATTTTTGGTGCCCAGTTCTCAGTTTAAACATAAGGTGATAAGGACTTTCCATGATACTCCAATGGCTAGCCATCCTAGATTCTACAAAACTTATAGACAGATTCGGGAGAGGTTCACATGGAAAGGGCTTAAGGAGGAAGTGCTGAAGTATGTTTGTGAGTGTTCCATTTGCCAGCAAAATAAGCATGAGCATACTTACCCAGCAGGTTTATTACAGCCATTGCCTATTCCCAATCAAAAATGGGAATGTATCTCCATGGACTTCATTACAGGGTTGCCTAAGGTGCCGGGGAAGGATTGTATTTATGTGGTGGTCGATAGACTCACCAAATTTGCACACTTCTTCGCCATTTCAGCAACCTTTATAGCTACTTAGGTGGCTGATTTATTTTTCAAGGAGATATTCAGGTTACACGGGATACCCAAGAGCATAGTCAGTGACAGGGACAACAAGTTCCTGAGTTTATTCTGGAAGGAGCTATTCAGACTTTGTGGTACCGAGTTGACTCCTAGTACCAATTATCACCCACAGACAGATCGCCAAACAGAAGTGGTGAACAAGTGGTTAGAGGGGTATCTCCGCAATTATGTTTCTAGGCAGCAGAAGGCATGGATCAAATGGCTGCACTTGGGGGACTACTGCTATAACACCACATTCCACATGTCTATTCAGATGACTCCTTTTAGGGCACTATACAATTATGATGCCCCATGCTTCACAGATCTCTTATTTGGTGACAGTCGAGTGCCTAAGGCAAAAGATCTTTTGCAGGAGAGCCAGGACATAGTGAAGGAGCTCAAGGAAAACATACAGCAGGCACAGAATCAGTAGAAGCTTTATGTTGATCAACACCAAGTAGAGAGGAGTTTTGAGGTTGAAGATATGGTGTATTTGAGGCTCCAACCCTACAGGCAATTCACTTTCAAGAAGAGTGGAACAGAAAAATTAAAACCCAGGTTTTATGGCCCATTCAGAATTACTAGAAAGGTGGGTGAAGTGGCACATGAGCTCGAATTGCCAGCAGACAGCAAAGTGCATAATGTGTTTCATGTTTCCAAGTTGAAGAAAGCTCTTGGCCACAATGTGATTCCTTCAGTAGAGCTTCCACCGTTGGATGAGGAGAGGAAGTTAATTCTAGTACCAGAGGCTATCATCGACACCCGAGAGAAGAATTTGAGAAAAAGGGTCATCAGAGAGTACCTGGTTAAATGGAAAAATTTACCAGTTGAGGATGCCACTTGGGAGAGTGAATAGATATTGCAACATCCTGAGCTAAGGTTGCTTGAGGACAAGCAATCTTGGGGAGGACGGACTGTAATGTCCCCCATCTAGCCCATTGGATCAGTGGACAGAGGTTAGCCTATGACCATACTCCCGTAGGCTAATGGAGATGTTTAGGGGGTCATTTCAGGGGACTCACTATTTATAGGAAGTCAGGTGCCGGGCACTTTCCATTTTTAGCAGGGCAGTTGTGGAGGACCTTTGCACAATATTCATGGTCTCGATGTGACTAGAGCTCAAAACGATATAATATAAGTCAAATTAAATATTTAACTTATATTATTTTATGAGATCTCAAAAGCGACTTTAAGTTATAAAGTGAAGTTATTTTATAAAGTGATGTTATGACTTAAAGTTGTCTTCCTAGGGATGCGCGCCCCTCATGGAGTGATAAGGGGTTGAGATATAATTTAAAACAATTAAAAATTATTCCCTCTTGGGCGTTGGGAAATGAGGCAAACAAAAAGACCAAAAAGAACTTCATTTGTTATGCGAAGATTATTGGATTTTGCTCTCTTTGTGAGATACTTGTGCTTTGGCTTTTGGAGCTTGGCTCTAGGGTTTCAGTTGGCTGTGTTGGGATGAAAACCCCGGCATTGGTCCCCTTCCTCGTGCGTGAAAGATCATATCAGGAGAGGATTGTGGAGGCTTCATCCAGAGGTCTCACTTGTGCATTCAATTCATCCATTTTGGAGAAGATTTGAGCAAGAAATGAAGATATCCTAAGGAGTTTGATATTGCAGCTGTCAGAGGAGATTCAAAGGACAGAAATATTGGTATTGTGATTGAGTTCTTGCTGCTGCAGAGTTATTTATTGTTGGCCGTACCTTTATATTGCAGGTCATACAGTCTAGAGGGCTGTACTCTTTCCTTAGAGCAGATTTGACACTTGTTTAAGGACAATTTGGGTTGGCGATTGGTCGCCATAAGGAAAGAGGGTTTGCTGATACAAAACAGAGATATTGCAGGCTGTGTAATGGGTGTTTGGTGCTGATATGTACAGCCATAGAGGCCGTACCACTCTAGGAGGGCGTGGGCATTTGTGGGCTGCAATTCTTCATTGATTTGTGGCATTTAATACTCTCGATCTTGGCGTCCAAAGCTATATTTGTTGCTGCTGCTGATTGTAATACAAAATCTCTTCATTCCTCGGAGTTGTGAGCATTTTTCTATAGCCTTTGTTGTTGGTCCGGCTACAGCCTCTGGACGAAGTTGTAAATCTTGATCTGGGTATGTTACCATAATTCATATTTTGGCTAAATACAATCTGGGTCATTGTTATTTTGCTGATATCTCTTTTAGTTTTTCTGGGTTTTCCATATATGCTTCATTTTCTATGTCAATGTTGCAAAAATCATACATGCAAAAACATGCAATGAAAACCTAAACCCAAAACCATCGAAAAAGCACAAAAACACATACAGAGTAGACATATACCAGGGGTGTATGTTACAAAAGGATTATGCACTCCAATTCTACTCAGCTGAAAAAGAACTTGCAACCTGTTGAAATGCTTAACTTTAGGCAAAATAAGCTATGTTCCACGGAATCTTGGGATAGGGGGACTAAGGGCCTAGATTTGGGAACGACAACTAGAAGGGGTTAGGGGGAGGTGCCCCTAGCAAGGTTGAGGGGTAGTGCCCCTCACGAGGTTTGCGAGTAGCACCCCCAACAGGGTTGAGGAGCAATGCCTCTCATGGTGGGTCTAAGGGCACTACCTCCAGCAAGGTCAAGAGGCAACGCCCCTGGCACGTATAGGGTGGGGTCGAGGGGCAGAGCCCTTGCTACCAACCCCAAATTAAGGCCTCTAAAACCAAACAAACCCTCATGGCGCACATCATTTTCACAATTTTACCACTATGTTTTTTGCAACACCAAGTCCTTACTATTTCTAACCAAATCTTCATTCTTCAAAAAGCTAATAGTGAAGCTGAAGAATATAACCAATCTAAATGATGAGGGCTACATAGTTTTTAATAATGAGTGAATAAAGATAACTTTAGGGCGAAATTAGGGATGGCAAATGCTTTTTTGTTTTTAAAAAAATTGAAAAAAATTAAGTTTTGACGATTTTTTGACTTCCATTTGGGCACGTGTGGGTTCTAAACTTTAGATCTATGTTACCGAGTTCTTCAGAACCCTCTCTCATAACCATTTGGTCCTAGTTCAGGGTAGGTATGGCTTGGAGTTTGCCCAAGGCAACTCGGGTACCCTAAACCAAGACCAGATGGTTATAGGGGGGGTTCTAAAGCACTGGATAACATAGATCTAAAGCATAGATGGGATTGGATCCTTCATGATACGTGAGGGGGGAAAAAGAGTGGCATAACTTCTTCATGAGAAGGTCAATAACTGGATGAGCTTCTCATAGCACTCAATGATACCAACCATGCACCAAACAAAGTTTAGCATTGTGCATTTGAACTAGTCTCTCTTGAATTTGTATATGAAAAACAAAGCCTAGTATAATGCAATGGTCTATTCAAGGGTATTTGGTGATTTAGGATGATTGACCAAGACCCTGACCCAATTAACACAACAAATGAACTTGCATTGAGCAATGACATGAATAGCACATCTCAAGGTTGTAAGAGACCTTATTTCACAATTAATACTGCAGACAAGACTTGCCCAAGGCAAAGGAGAGGAGATATCCTTTGAATGATTGTAATATTTGGCAAGATTGGCATACTATTGATATAAACTTGAGGTTGTCTTATACGGATATTCTGGACTTCAATCTCTGTGTGTTGAGAATCGAGATCATTAAATTCCTTGCAAACCATATTAATTTTACAACTCAATGACACACTTCTAGGCTGCAGGAAAGTAGTCTTTGTAGCTGAAAGATTGTCACCGATATAGCTGCGATTCCATGGCAAAGATGACATCTTTTCTGAAGAGGATGAACTGTAAGTTGGAATAGTTCATTAGCTTTCATTCCAAGCCAATGGGATGAAAACAAAATTTAATGACTAGGATAGAATAGAGTGAAGGATCCATAAAAGTGCTTCAACAGCTGCACACAAATCAAGCACTAATTATTGCACTTCACGATGTAATATAGCTAATAGGTCATTGCAACATCCACAACCCAACAACTTAGCTAGAATTTGTGAGAAATGTTTTTCGCTTCTTGTATGAGGACAAGATTTCCAAGAAATACAAATCATTGTCTAAGGCGTTGGCCAGTGGATATAAGCAAGACTATGACATAGAGATGGATCATGAAGCAGGCATACTACTCAAGCAACACTTTCATCTGCCTCCTTGGTTTATGCATGTTTATCATTCAATTTTATGGGCTTCATGTTAGTTTTATATAGGGTGCCAATTCAGGCCCAAGAACTTTACATCAAGATGAACCGTTATCAGGAAGCTTCATGTGACATTTGATATTGTTATGAGTCGAGGTCTTTGGTTGATAGTAATAGGACACTCAAACAGACTGAATTGGCCTTTTGTGGGGGTTTAGTTTTTCAAAAGGCATTCATATTGGTCTTGATTTTGTTTATATGTCACTAGACAACTCCATACTCGGATGGATGTTATCTAGGTCCAATTTAGTACCCTTTTTGGTAGTAAAGAGTATTTTTTTAATGGCTTGAGTTGGATTTGTAGGAATGGTCCCTATTTGTGTTTTAATTGCTGAAAACTGATATATATTTTGTAAATATTCTTCTTACATTTAAATCAATTATCCTTTTTTCTATTCAAAAAATATTTGAGTTACAAAATAACTATACCACTAGTATGCTTAAACTAAAAGAAGAAAGGACCCGCTAGAATTATAAAATTTAGCAGGAACAAAGTTAATCTCAAATCTTTTAACTAACTAAAACATATGAGATCTACGTTCCAAATCAGAAGTTACCTTGTTATTGACCATTGGTGAGTTGGGAGCAAACCATGTGTCTTGAGTCTCTGATTGACAATGTGTAAAGCATGAATTAATAAACATGCCTCCTGTTTTAGATTCCTTAGAGATCTCCAATGCATTAAGCATCTCCATCCTATACCCTGTTTTCCAAAAACATCAAGTAAACATTATTTATAAATGAGATGTGTCAATATATCCTAGAGGGCATATGTTGCATGTTATAGCTTTCTATTGGTTGTACTTCTGGATGCATTTTTATTGATAAATCATATTATCCTTTCTTTTTTGGCATGTTGCCTCACATCCATGATTCACTCCTTTAGAGGAATCCCAAAAGTTCAAAATTCAACGAAATGACTCTGATACTCTGAAAAAAAAATTAACATTGAAACTGAATCAATCCTACAGCATATGCAAGTTTAGCATCCAATTGTTTTTGAGGTTCAGAAATCTTATACTAGGGTGCATGTATTGCCATGGCAAATGCACACTCTTAAGAGTAAAATTTTTTACTTAAGAAATTATTCTCTATTTTTCTTTACACCATCTGTAATCTTCACATAAGATGAAAATCATATCCAAAATTAAATCTTGTTATATAATATCATGTGTAAATGTTCCAATTAAGGTAAAAAAAATCATTATGCTTGCAATTTAGACTGAAATAACAGTTTCTTTTAGTAATTGGATTTGCATTATATTTTGGTCATATTTTTCTTATTGTATTTTATATATGGAGAGAAGTTTCTAGTCATAATGTGTTTAGAACTCTGAATATGTTTCATTGGATAACACTTAAAGTGAAAAATCATTGTAAACTACAATTGCACCTTTTCATGAAAGGATTATACTGATGAGAATTATCTAAAGAAAATTAAGGAAAATGGACATTAATGGGGAAAACAATATAAAAAAAGAATGCATTTTATATGTAGACAAGTGGAATTAGAAATTTACATATTTGTTACAGAAAAAGAATGAAGAACATATATAAAAAGAATGAAGTCAGCCCCCATACCCGGCCCAAATGGATCCAGTTTCAGCCTTTGATCCCTTGGGAGTTCACCTAGGGCACTGCAAAAATGGCTCGGGTACATTTAAAGCATACCCAAGTCACCTGGGCAATATCCCAAATGTATTTGGGGGAATTCATAGGGCAGGTGACCCAAAAATACATTAAAAAACATTTTTTAAAGCACAGTTTTAAATTTAAAAATCCCTAAAACATTAATGTAAACCCTAAAAGAAACCTAAAAACACATTTCCAACTTACCTATCACTCCAAATTTCCAAAAAGACAATTATTTGTCATTGCTTAGAGTTGCCAGTGTTTTTGAGCGTTGAAGGATTGCAAAGATTTCTTTGATAAGTGGTATGGAGATATTTTAGCTTGCATCAAGGACATTCAACATTCTAGGCTAAAATATCAGTTTTTTGTTATGTTTTCTAAGTTTTGTTTCCAAGCTTCTAGCTGTTTTTCAAGTTTTCCAAATTGTTACTCAATTTTTAACATTCTGTAGGGCAATATGTTGTTTCTTTCCACGGTTCTATGGAGTCTCAGAATGGTGGGATGGGTCTTGATGATGGTGGGACCAACGGCCTAAATTTAGGAACGGTGGGGGATGGCGATGCAAATATATATAGTACATGAAAAGATAGTTATAAAAAAATGTATAAGGAATAACAAATGAAACTTTGAAATACTAAACACATTGCATTGAACAATGAAAATGTCAAAAATGGAATATCAAGATATTATATTCAAAATGCAAATACAATTGACCAATGGCCCAATGCCTCTAATCACCTCCAAAGTCCATGCCAAACTCCTCATCACTCGAACTACTAGACTCCTTGAGGTTAAAATCCTCCAAATTGATATCAACCAACCCTATCTATGTTGCATCATCATCAATTTGTGCGAGCTCCTTTGGCTCTACATACCATTGGATTGCTGATGTAATATCCCAAATGGGGATGTAATATCCCAAATGGGGATATTATGAACAATTTTTGGATTTTCTGAATTCTGCCCTAATTTTCTGCACTTTAGTTTTCTGCTCTAACCCTAACTTCTGCTCTAAAAATCAGACTTAAACAATTGCATATTGTTGATGATGTTTTTGTGCCAACAACAACAATAGAATAAAACACCAAGTATCCTATTCTCTCTTGAATAAAGTCTCTCAAAGGCTAAGTTATGTGATCCAGTGAGACAATTTCACAGTTCCTTATTCATGATTTGCATTGGATAGACTCAGTGATTTGATGTGATCTTGTTGATAATCACAAAGGGACTTACGCAGACTTCTTACTCATTCAGCTTATTTCTCCTTTCAGTGTGGATGATATATGTACAACGCTTCATAATAAAGAAAAGGAAAAAAATAAGGGTTTAAAGGAACTAATCTAAAGTCAATGAAACAATGATGATGCATGAATAGACAAACTCCTTAATAAACCTAACTTCACTTCGCCAAGGATGCCTACAACTACATGGAGTTGGTGCAATCTCCTAAGGATGGCGAAAGGTTTTCAAATCATGAAAGCTCATATAAGCACCCATTAGATGGCGCAGGTCAAACAAGCGTCCACAATCGAACTTAAGCAAATTATTATGAAGCTCAGACTAGCTTTACACAACACTTCACCAACGATGAATGTCAAAAACATGAGCTAGGAGTTGATCAAATATTCAATACATACATGCATTACATCAATGAGCTACTACTCTACTTCTAATCTACTTAGAAACATCTCTCCATTTCATCAAGATACAGGGAACCATGTTTTTCCACAAAACAACACTTAACACCAAGTGAACTCCAATGTCATTGCATTAATCTTGAGAAATATTTACAACAATCTTCAAATACTCTCAGAGAAGTTCGAGAGTCTCTTCTTACTCTACTACTCTACTTGTCTACTCACTGAGAACTAACTATTACAAATGAGGCAACAAGGCCTTTATATAGAGTTCTAGAATTACAATGAAAGGCCCAGATCATGCCATCTCAGCAAGTAGTTACAACAAATTGCTATTTTTAGTACATAAGAGAGGCAATGAAGGCACGTTTTTCAAGAAAATAAGGATGAAATAGAATCTTTAAAGCATCTTCCACATAGGCGTCCTCTTTGGCTTCTTGCTTGTTGAATGATGTGGCGAATTGTAATTGGTGAAAAATATGTATATGCCATGTAGGTGCCACCTCAGCATATTCTCAAATTGCACCATCTATGTGATGTCTTCGAATGTGATTGCTTGAATGAACTTGCATGCTTAAGAATGTATCCTTGTTGATCTCGCCTTGTCTTTTTGGTGAATAAGATATGTATGATGCATGTTGCTCATCTGTCTAACTTTGTTATTCTTCTTCTCTTGGCAGGATATAGGTTGATCTTCTTTGGATGCATCTTCATAGAGAGTAGTGTGGCTAATGATGCTTCATGGAGTAGGAGACCTCTCTGAGACATGAAGATTGATAGAACTTGAAGCTTGATACATAGATGTCTTCGCTTAATGCAAATGATGAAGTGCACTAGTAGGATGAACTTGATGTGATCCTTTGGAATGGCTATCTTCTATCTTCATTTTACTCCTTGCATGAAGGTGGTTCCAGGCGCTTGCTCCTTAGATGACTCTTTAATCCCATCCAAGCTCCTGCAACACAATAAAGAAACAATATCAATTCTTTGACCTTACAACACAAAATAATCATTTTAAACAATTAATAGCCCTTCCAAGCCTAGGCGCATTGGATGCCAAATTGGTTGATTTCCTAAATGCAATCATAAAATTTAAATTAAGCATCATATATGAATGGCGCATTGGATGAGGATTTCGTCCTTCTCTTAAAATCACGCCTCTACAAACTATAACAACCCTCTTGGTCTAGGCGCATTGGATGAGGATTTCATCCTTCGCTTGAAAATTGCACTTTAACAATCAAAATAAACTTCTCCATCTTGGGCGCATTGGTTCATGATTTCGTTCTCCGCTTGAAAGATGTCTTAAAACTTGAGTTAAACCACCCTCCAATAGTGGTGCACTAGATGGCAAATTGGATCTTCGTCTGAGTGATCTAAAATAAGGGCGCATTAGATCACAATTTCATCCTCTTAAAATCACGTCTTCAAATCACAACAAACCCCCTTATCTAGGCGCATTGGATCAAGATTTGGATGCTCGCCTGAAAGGTCTCCTGAAAATTGAAACAAGACTACCTCACTTCTTGGCACATCGGATGGCAATTTTGATCTTCACCTAAATACTTAGCCATTTTCGTGCAAATTTTGAAGGTGAAGACCTCTAGGTGGAAGTATATTTAAAAAATATATTCAAGTATAAATATTTTTGAAATATACTTCCAGGATGTTTGAGACAGGTCTCGGATCCATAGGATTTAACATGCAGATTCTAGATTTTTGAGGATCCACCAGATTTCAGACTAAGTCAATTTTCAAGATCTCAAAACATCAGGATTTAGGATATCAGACTTAGTCAATTTTAGGGCTCAGAACACGCATTAGAATGAGAAGATATAGACTCCTTAGCCAGAATATGTCAAGACTTAGGCAAAGCAACACTACCAAATGCTACAAGCTCGGAGAAAAAACTACACCCTAAAGCAAAACAAAAGCAGAAAGCAAAAAAAGAGGGGGTCCCCATTTGCAATGGGGCGATGTGTGATTACATCACAACATCTAGCGTCAACCCGAATAAATGTTCCTGAACATTGCAAAGACAAAGACTCAATCCAGACTCAGAACCTTCAGACACTCCTCTACTCATTAACTAGTTAGACGACAAACTCAAAAAGGAAAAGAATCATAGATTGGATCAAGACACTACATCTCCTGATGTGTGATTAAAGAGAGGTTTCAATTAAAACAGTTTCTTAAGTGTTCCAAAGATAAACAAAAGTCAAGTTTCAAAATTTCCATGTACACCCACACACCAGAGCAAATAAACATAACTACATGATCAAAGAATCAAAACCAATTGCCAGCGCGACTATCCATATTTCGAGCATCCAAGTGCGTACACTTGCATTCATTTCCATCCCTTAGAAACTAGAATCATCTAAGCTCACCTGTCTCAAGCTAGGTAAATTCATGGAAAACGAATGAATTTAGGACACATATATACAAATGAAATGGTAAACGATGGAATGCAAAGACATGTAAACAGTATGATGGAATGGGATGATATGAAAATGGGTATGAAATGAAATGGAACATTGTGTCTCTACACATGACGCATGTTTGCCAGGTTTCATCATGGTACTTATCCAAGGCGCCACCAAAGGTGGTTTTCACCTATGGACGAAAGGATTTCTCTTTACTATTTTTTTATTTTTCATTTTTTTTTCGATAGGTTAACCATTACACATGGCCCCTGTTTGCCAAGTTTTCACCATGGTAATGAATAGAAAGAACTCCAGAGTCTGATTCTGTAGATAGCACAATGGTCCATACAAAACCATGTCATGTTATTGTACTTGCAGATGTTGGCAAGAAATGACAAAAGAATACGAAAAGAATGGATTATGATGTGGATCATATAAAACAGGTAAATGAAAAGTATATCCAAACATAAACCAGGTGAATGACGGGATATATTGGATGGTGGAAAAGGCGGTGAAAATGGATGATATACAGTGGAATGAATGGAATGAAACCATAAATCAACATTTGTTCATACCGACCTAAACTTCGAAACTTGTAAGTGGAAGGAAAATGAATAAACGAACGGGAATGGTGATTAGCGAATGGGTGACGTGGTAACTTCAAGACCCACACGAACTTAGAATTTTCTTTTTTGATTTCATTTCGTGGGATGAAGTAATTTGGAATTTTGAATGGAATGGAAATGGAATGGGATGGATGGATGGGTGGATTTCCTGGATACAGAAGCCTCTTTGGATTCAGCTTCTTGAACTTAGGCTCCTGAACTTTTACTTTGGCCTTTTCTTTTCTTTTGGAGATGTGGAATAAAAAAAGTTATCTGAATATGCTTCGCTTAAAATTCTTTGCATTTGTGCTCTAAGGCATAAAGATTTTTAGGGATTTCTTTGTTTCAGGGGTAACAACATCCAGATATTTATTGTTTGGAAATATGAGATGGGCGGATGGATTGCAAGCTCCTTGTTTAGACGACACTCACATTCACTGATCATGATTAGAAAATGGAGAACAATAAGTAAAGGGAGATGGAGGATAGAGAAAATGAAAGTAGAACGGATGGTGAAAGATGAAGGCAGTTACCTGCTTTTGAATCTCTAAATGGTAACGGAGGTGAAATAAACATATGATACATGGATAATGGAAAATAAGGGATTTATATGGAATGGAAACACCAACATCATGAACTTCTCATACCTTGGGTGTATATATCCAAGGCCCTATACATTGACATGGATGGACTTAGAAATACTTTGTTTGTTAAAGGACTCAAATATGAGCCTTGATAGTGCATACGAACTGTGCATAAGATTTGGATATCAGACTAGAATTCATTATTGGATGGAAAATGGTAAAGTGGATGGAGGCTTTTATTACGTATAGGAGATGATGAGCAGAATGGATAGATGAAGGTATGTAAAATGCTTACAATGGTACATAATGGAACCATGAACTACCTTGAGATTTTCACTTAATCCAAGCTCACAAAGACTTTCCTAGTAACTTCGGGATCATTAAGATATGTAAGATATAAAACCTCGAAATCCTTCAAGCAATACCAAACAATTGACTCATCTCCCAAGAGCAAGCAATCATGCAATCTGACACTAATAATGGGATCCACGGGAAATCCATCAATCATGGCCCAAGTTTCTCAAAGGAATACATAAGAATTCATAAAATTTAGATTTAGCATTTTAAAACATTATGTTCAAAGGATAATAGTGTCAAGACACAATATATGATTAGTTTCCAAGTCAAGTCCAAAGTCTAACAAGATGATAAATTAAAAGAAAAACGTCTTCCAATTCTAAGATCTTCATGAATGGATGTCTAAGAAATGAACTAACATGTTATCACAAACTGAAACTAGAGTGTAAGATAACATCACCTTCTTACAAATAGGAGACCCAACACAACAAACCAACTAAACTAAGCAACTAAGGACAGCGAACAACTAATGTACAAAAGCAAAACAAACCACCAAGCTAAGGAAAAACCAACAACAAGCAAGCAACATGAAAGCAAAACTAAACTAAGGGCAAACCGACACTTGAGTCAAATGACTTCAAGGGAGCAAATCTACTCTAAGACGCAACATGAAATGAAAACCTTACTCTAACCTAGTTATGTACAAGCAACAGAGGGATGCAACCCAGGACATTAAGTATATACATGCCCTAGCATAGTTTTTCAGTATAAACAACAACAATAATGCAATAGTGACAGTCCTCAACTGAGCAAATTCATCCTTGAACTCAGACCATTGATCCTTCAGGTGACAGACCTCAAAGGTAGAAAAAACTTTTGGCGGTATTATGATCAATTGAGGATTCTCGTTAGGACCATGATTTATCCAAATGCAGGTTGTTCTACTGAATTTGCCATAATCAAATTCATATTCAACATGTTCAATATGTTCAAGATCATTATCAATGTCATTACTATTAGTACTATCAATGCTATCAATTAGAAGTTCATGATGTGCAAATTCAAAATTCTTCCAATCAATAGAAGGGAAAGATACAACCTGATGCTCGTTGTTTTCAATAAGACATGGCCTACCAAGCATTCGATCATACTCTATACATCCGTCAGGAGGTCGCCACTGATGGTTGATGAGCTCCTCATCTTCTTCATATTGCATGATCTCATCATCTAACTCTTTTGTGATCTCCCGCAATGGTGTCAATAGCCTCTTGATCTCAGCATCCATAACGGCAGCATGTTCTTCAATTGTCATTCTCTCCTTTGGCTTGATATCTTCTTGTATAATGATGGAAGCGTTGAGCATCAACCCGAATTGCTCGTCTACTCACGGGCTCTTCATCGGCATACTCTCGAATAATGGCTTCTAAATTCCTTTGCAACGCTTCTAGTTCATGATCTTCTAATAATGTCTTTCATACTTCTTGTAGCTCATTCTTAAGGATCTCTTGATGTAATGTAGACGCATATTCCTCAAGAAACTTATCTTCATCAAATTTAGGTTCCTGCCACAAGCTCGAACTTCTTTCTTTCTCAATTGCCGCTTCAAGTGCTCTAACATCTTTTAAACCCTGTTTACAATCCTCTAATGCTTCTGATAACCTCTGTCCGAATGCTTCTATCTCTTCAGGATTGATAAACTCGTATTCATACTTTTTCTCACTAGTACATTGCTTATCAAGGTTCTTTGTAGTAGAGACTTCTTCCTCAACAGGTACGCCAGCTTCTACTTCCTGCATGGCTTGATGAATTGCTTCCCAGCATTTCTCACAAGTGTATTCCAAATGATCTATATCATGCACCCTACACCAATTTCTAGAAAGCAATATATCGTCTACGCCTAAATCCTTGTCATTCTTTAATTCCTTCTTGATTTTTTCTTTAAGCTTCTTGAATGCTTTGCCATCAACAGGAGTATTAGGATTTATCCTTGAAAATACTACCGGCTCATGTACTTGTAAGAATGAAATTTTCCTTTGCACGGCTAAGTCCATCCTCGATAAGAACGTTATGCAATCTGCTTCATTATGTTCATTTGTATTGTGAATACGACATCCATACTTGCACTCGAAGTCTTTCAAACTCTTGCCACCAAGACGCTCATTCAATGACCACCATAGTTGGAGAACAATTGGACTTGAATTTGTAGGATCATACCCAACAACTTGCCGCATATCCAATCTTGAATTCATGGTTGAGAAATCCATCTTCTGATTTTTGTGTTTTTTTATTTTTTTGCTTTTTTTAATTTTTGAACTTTTCTACCTTTTTTGTATTTTTTGAAATTAGAGAGATCTTGAAATCTCGAATGCTTCTTGTTAGCTCATTCCAAACTTCAATCCACCACTCGGAGTATATTGTTGCTCTACTTGAAATGAAGAATGTCTATCTTCATGCCCTCCTAGTGCCAAAAATGTTGATGATGTTTTTGTGCCAACAACAACAATAGAATAAAACACCAAGTATCCAACTCTCTGTTGAATAAAGTCTCTCAAAGGCTAAGCTATGTGATCCAGTGAGACAACTTCAAGGTTCCTTATTCGTGATTTGCATTGGATAGACTCAGTGATTTGATGTGATTTTGTTGATAATCACAAAGGGACTTACGTAGACTTCTTACTCATTCAGCTTATTTCTCCTTTCAGTGTGGATGATATATGTACAGTGCTTCAATAATAAAGAAAAGGAAAAAAATAAGGGTTTAAAGGAACTAATCTAAAGTCAATGAAGCAATGATGATGCATGAATAGACAAACTCCTTAATAAACCTAACTCCACTTTGCCAAGGATGCCTACAACTACATGGAGTTGGTGCAATCTCCTAAGGATAGCGAAAGGTTTTCAAATCATGAAAGCTCATATAAGCACCTATTAGACGGCGCACCTCAAACAAGCGTCCACAATTGAACTTAAGCAAATTGTGATGAAGCTCAGACTAGCTTTACACAACACTTCACCAACGATGAATGTCAAAAGCATGAGCTAGAAGTTGATCAAATATTCAATACATACATGCATTACATCAATGAGATACTACTCTACTTCTAATCTATTTAGAAATATCTCTCCATTTCATCAAGATACAGGAAACCATGTTTTTCCACAAGACAACACTTAACACCAAGTGAACTCCAATGTCATTGCATTAATCTTGAGAAATATTTACAACAATCTTCAAGTACTCTCAAAGAATTTCAAGAGTCTCTTCCTACTCTACTTGCCTACTCATTGAGAACTAACTATTACAAATGAGGCAACAAAGCCTTTATATAGAGTTCCAGAATTACAATGAAAGGCCCAGATCAATTCAAGTAGCCAAGGGCCCAGATCATGCCATCTCAGCAAGTAGTTACAACAAATTGCTATTTTTAGTACATAAGAGAGGCAATGAAGGCACGTTTTTCAAGAAGATAAGGATGAAATAGAATCTTTAAAGCATCTTCCACATAGGCGTCCTCTTTGGCTTCTTGCTTGTTGAATGATGTGGCAAACTGTAATTGGTGAATAATATGTATATGCCACGTAGGTGCCACCTCAACATATTCCCAAATTGCATCATCTATGTGATGTCTTCGAATGTGATTGCTTGAATGAACTTGCATGCTTGAAAATGTATCCTTGTTGATCTTGCCTTGTCTTTTTGGTGAATAAGATATGTATGATGCATGTTGCTCATCTGTCTAACTTTGTTATTCTTCTTCTCTTGGCAGGATATAGGTTGATCTTCTGTGGATGCATCTTCATAGAGAGTAGTGTGGCTAATGAAGCTTCATGGAGTAGGAGACCTCTCTGAGACATGAAGATTGATAGAACTTGAAGCTTGATGGATAGATGTCTTCGCTTAATGCAGATGATGAAGTGCACTAGTAGGATGAACTTGATGTGTTCCTTTGGAATGGCTATCTTCTATCTTCATTTTACTCCTTGCATGAAGGTGGTTCCAGGGGCTTGCTCCTTAGATGACTCTTTAATCCCATCCAAGCTCCTACAACACAATAAAGAAACAATATCAATTATTTGACCTTACAACACAAAATAATCATTTTAAACAATTAATAGTCCTTCCAAGCCTAGGCGCATTGGATGCCAAATTGGTTGATTTCCTAAATGCAATCATAAAATTTAAATTAAGCATCGTATATGAATGGGGCATTGGATGAGGATTTTGTCCTTCTCTTAAAATCACGCCTCTACAAACTATAACAACCCTCTTGGTCTAGGCGCATTGGATGAGGATTTCATCCTCCGCTTGAAAATTGCACTTTAACAATCAAAACAAACTTCTCCACCTTGGGCGCATTGATTCATGCTTCGTTCTCCGCTTGAAAGATGTCTTAAAACTTGAGTTAAACCACCCTCCAATAGTGGCGCACTAGATGGCAAATTGGATCTTCATCTGAATGATCTCCTAAAATAAGGGCGCATTAGATCACAATTTCATCCTCCTCTTAAAATCACGTCTTCAAATCACAACAAACCCCCTTATCTAGGTGCATTGGATCAAGATTTGGATGCTCGCCTGAAAGGTCTCCTAAAAATTGAAACAAGACTACCTCACCTCTTGGCGCATCGAATGGCAATTTTGATCTTCACCTGAATACTTAGCCATTTTCATGCAAATTTTGAAGGTGAAGACCCCTAGGTGGAAGTATATTTAAAAAATATATTTAAGCATATACTTTAAATATTTTTGAAATATAATTCCAAGATGTTTGAGATAGGTCTCAGATCCATAGGATTTAACATGCAGATTCTAGATTTTTGAGGATCCACCGGATTTCAGACTTAGTCAATTTTCAGGATCTCAGAACATCAAGATTCAAGATATCAGACTTAGTCGATTTCAAGGCTCAGAACACGCATCAGGATGAGATGATACAGACTCCTTAGCCAGAATATGTCAAGACTTAGGCAAAGCAACACTACCAAATCCTACAAGCTCGGAGAAAAAACTAAACCCTAAAGCAAAACGAAAGCAAAAAGCAAAAAAAGAGGGGGTCCCCATTTGCAATGGGGCGATGTGTGATTACATCACAACACATACAACTTCCATAAAATATGCCAAGACACCATAATATCATTGCCAACAATATTTCCAATATTATATTTGAATTCCACCACACAATATGCAATTAAACCACTTCAAATGGCAACCACAAATGATTGAATTATAATTTAGAAGTCTACTGTTATAAATCAGATTTAATGGAGTCTCCAATTACATAAATTGGCTAGGGCAAACAGCCAACATGCCCAGCCACATAACAGAGATAAATAACAATGTTTTACATACCAAAATATGCATGAAATGACCTTCAACCATAGGCGAATGGGGCTGCAAGTCTGCTCTAGCAGAAATCTGCTGTAACCCTAACCCTGGCAGCCAAGAATCTCCATAAAACACCTCAATATGCAAGTCGCTCCTCCTCAAGGATAATGCGCTCCAATCCTAGGGTGAAACCCTAGACAATTTGCCAAGAAGTAGCCATCAATCAATGCTCTCAAAGATAATATGAATTCTGCCCAAGAAGATGATGAAGTGCAAGTGGATCCCCGTCACAGAATCCTCAAATGAAGAGCTAGGTTTTCGTCCAACTCCTCCAAGGTGCTTGAGGTTTTCATCCCAAGACCTTCTCCAAGAGATAAACTCCCAAATGTGAATGAATGAATGCCTTGAATGATGCCCAAAATGCCTTGAAATGATTTCATATTTATACATCACTTTTGCCCTCAATTAGGGCCAACCTAGGCACTTTTAGTGCTTTTTATTTATTGTTTTCCTTCACTAAGAGGGCCGACCTCCCTTATTGTAACTTGGTGACCAAAAATCAAACTGAAGATATGATTTTATTATTTCCCATGCCGTCTTCAAGCGCCCAAGTGAAGTGTTAGCTATTTTATGTTTTCCCATCACAAGTTGCCCAATCCACAAAATATAATAATGATCTCTGTAAGGTGATGTGTACAAGGAGACCTTGCACTTATCCATGAATGAAGATGTTATGTCACTCATTCATATATGAAATAATATTACCTCTTGGCATGATGACAACAAGTCTCCACACTCTGATAACATATCTCCATCTATGCGACTCTCTCATGTAGTTCACTCCAAGGAAGACAAATTATCTTATCCAAGATAAGTGCCTCAAAGACATCAGAAAAATATAACAAGTCATCTCCAATACTCTAGATGTCTCCCAAAATTCCCGAAGTGTGGGAATTAGCCCAATCTCTCTCCAATGGCGACCATTCCAAAAATGGGGACATTACAGTTGGACTCTAAAAATAGATAGTAGTTACAAATTTACAATAAACTAGCTACAACTCCTTATTATAGAAAAGTGTACATACACATAAAATTTATTATAATATTAAACTATATTATAATATTTATTTCTTGAATCTAATGTTCCAATTCTACTCAAATATCAAGGCCAATGGGGAGGTTTTGAGTAGGCTCTACATGAATATAGAGGAGATAGTACTTGATTCTCAACTTGGAGTGAGGATCAACTCTAAGATTGAAATCTTCAAACTTGCACAAGGAGAACTCTTTACATGAGATATATGTAAGACATCTCGGATGACATTAAAGTTAGGTAAAAGTTTATTAAAGGTGTAATTTAAGTCTAAAAGTTTTATGTTTTCTACACTAATGCTGAAGTTGAACAATAAGATTCATTTTTTTCCTCATTTCAGATTCATGGTGGGAGAGGTTTGCTACTAAGTTGTCAAATCTTCAGAGAATTGCCACACATGTCTTAAGCCAACCACGTAGTGCTTCAAAATGCAAGCACAATTGGAGTATATTTGAGCACATATACTCCAAGAGACACAACAGATTGTCAGTGCAAAAGTTGAATGATCTTGTCTATATTCATTACAACATCCACCTTCATCACAAGCAAATCCTGGGCTTTGACTTATTCTCCGTCACATTAGAGGAGGTTGATTGACAATCAGAGTGGATCATTGAAACAAAGGATCTTGTCTTCACTAAGGATGACCTTGCATGGGTTGATTAGACTGATCAAAGGTGGTAGTTGTGGCAAAGGAGGAGAGAGCATGAGCAAATCCCTCGGATGATGATGTTACTAACAAAGAGTCAAATATCATGGCTGCACCATCATCGAGGACCTATCATAGACATTAACGTAGGATTGACTGTAGAGCTATAGGTGTTGAGCCAAATGATGCAAGCTCCTCTCAGCCATAGTTATACTTTTGATTTTCTGTTTTGATGCCATGGATTTCATAATCCATGAGTTTTGTATACTTAAAGCACATGACAATATTTATATATTTAACAAAATTGTTTCCTTCAACTCAAATCCACTTTTGTACTTATTTGACCAATATGTACTTGTGTACTAAGTCACCAAGTTCGAATTCGAATTCAAATTCGGCAAGGATGAAATTCGAAATAAATTCGGCAAGGAAAATTTTGGGAAAAAAAATTCGCGATTAAATTCGCCTTACATAAATTTGATTTTTAAAAAAATATATTATATAAATAATAAATTCCTCTTTATATATTATATAAGTAATAAATATATTATATAAATGAAAAAAGCCACTATTTATACCCATTATTTATTATATATTTAATAAATATTAAATATATTATTTAAGGCTGTAATATACCTATACTTATAATATATTCATTTCTTATAAGTTATATAATATATTATAAAACTTTTAAGGAGTGAACATATACTATTAATTATATAAGTAATAAAAACCTTTTTATATATTATATGAGTAATAAAATATTATATGCTTAGCCGATAGGCTTTTATATGTGAGCATTATAGCGCTTAGCCCGTAGGCTTTTATATGAGCATTGTAGCGCTTGGAAAATCGTCTCGCGAAAATTTCCTGAACTCATTGGCGGTGTAAAAAAAATTCACGCCGGAAAATTTCCTGAACTCGTAGGGCGGTGTAAAAAAAATTCACGCCGGAAAATTTCCTGAACTCGTCGGTTCCTATCTGCGTATTCCTTGAGTCGGTTTCCTACCTCGGTGTCTTCTTTTCCAAGCATTTCTGCCGTATTTCAGCTGTCGATAGGCAGGTCTGTATCAATGGTGGTCGAGAGAAAACCTAAACAAATCTCCGTACGAATTTCTGCCGTATTTCAGCGAATTTTTTTGGCCGTTTATAAATCCGCCGATTTTCGAACCTCAAGGCCGAAAATCGGCGAATGCGGTGACATAGCTTGTGTATGTGATCAAAGGAGCTTCTATTTGATTAGTTTATTATGACTTTAAAGTTGACTTAGTGAAAGATGCATAATAAAAGCTTCAAATCCTTAAAAAATCTCTATATTTCATGGTTTATCCAATTTGCCAAGTCTTTGCTGAGTCGGAGTCTTGTAACTATAGTTATGACAAGAAAAACATTATTTATAATTGAGTTAGGGAATAAGTTTATCAGAGCTACAGATTACAAATAATCAATCCAAAGTTTAGATCTCTATCCTCATGAATCACTAGCAAAGATCCCTCACTGTTATGCTGTATATATATTGATGTTCTTAAGGATAGTTTAAGTAGATCATTCAATTCAAAGAGTAAAATCTGTATTTAGCAGTGATGAACTATAATAAAAGATTAAAGAAATTGGGGTTTGTCTTAAGTCCCCCATAGAGAAACTACTATCATAAATCCTTGATATGAGTTCCTGTGTATTTATAACCTATCCTTGAATATGGCACTTGCTATTCATTCCTACCCTTTTTGACTTTGTACCAAGCTCAACAACAATAAACAACTAAAAGCAAGAAATTGGAAATAAGACCTTGCAATATCTCCAATTGAGCTGAAGTGCAATTAACTGGATTATTCTTACAATAATGCCAATGACCATGAGGATCAGCTGATCCTGGTGCCAAAATATTATGAACCTGGAAACCATGCAAAACACAAAGAATTTACTTTCCTAGAATATGTTAGGAAATAAATTTTTAATTAATGATAATAATAAGGAAATTACCTGCCAGGTATCATATGCTGCATTCAAGATAAATATGGGTGTTTGGATGTATGGTAATAGATACTGTGGAAAAAAGCACTGCAATTTCAATCCATAATAACATCAGACATATAAGGCATGTCCCTCAAAGATAGAAATATTACGTCAAAAAACAGATTGTGAATATTATATGGCACCTGGTTTGGATCCAATTGTGAGATAGTACATGCCTGAGGTAAGTTCTTCACTACTCCCTGCAGTTAACGATATTGACAAGTGCATGAAAATAGAAAATTGTTGAAACCTTAGGAAGAAAAGCAATGGAATTATTTTTCAAAGGTATTCTATCCATTCCCTTTGTTTCAAAATTTAAGAATACTCATTCTAATTGAGAGTAACAGGCTAGTGGGTACAAGATTCAAAATATGGTTGAGTTATCTGGGATAACTAACCATTTTTATGGTTCTAAGATGTGTATGCAAGATTTTTATCAAACCATATTCAAAACTAAACCATGTATCAAAAAATTTTGAAGAGGAAAATCTTAAATCACATTCAGTTCGATAGACCAGTAGATTATATATCAGCTCATAAAACAAACCATGAAACTGAGAAAGGCCTCTTAAACTGTGCAGAGTAAAGGGCATGGACTAGCAGAAGTAAATCACTTTTATTAGAGTAGAAATATTAAGGATCACCTCCCCTTCTAAACAAGACATACCTGAATACAAGAGATAGTATTACAGGGTTAGCACGGAATGCAACCCTGGCCAATCAGTTATATTTTGCAATGTCTGTGCCACCCCATACCTTTTGGTTCATAATTTCAAGTGTTTTACCTCTCAAGCAAGCACTATAAGAACAAAGTTCATTCCATAAGGCATTGACTCCCCTTATTCCCTAAATGATCTTTCCAATACACAAGACATTGATGCTATGCTCTATAGTTACAAGGTATTTGTGCAGTATCAATTGCTAAATTAGAAAAGAATTGGTAAATGTGCAATACAAAATCAATAATTCACTTATCTGTATCAAGTACACAATATATCTGTTTAATGCAAGAAACCATGAATAACTATGTTAATGACAATCAACCATTATAGGGGCTGAATGGGAATGTCGCTCACCAAATATTGCTCACCATAGTTATGCAACAGCCAGTCCATTCACCATGAAAATGTAATGTCCCCTACTTAGCCCAGACAGTCAGATGAAGAGATTAGCCTATTACCAGGTTCTCGTAGGCTAATGGCTTTGATTAGGGAGCCTAATTGGATCATCTCACTAAGACTTGCTATTTATAGTAAGTCAGGTCAGAGGGTTCACGGACAGTGTGGACTGACTTTCTATTTATAGCATTGCCGGATTGGAGCACCTAGCACTTGGTTTGTGGTTTCAAGATGGCCAGGGGAGTTATTTGTCGATGTATAAGTTAAATTTAAATATTTAACTTATAATATTTATATGGCTAAAGTGACTTGACTTATGAAATGCAAGTTATAACTTAAAGTGATGTTGCTAGGAGTTGGGCGCCCCTCATGGAGGAAGGGGGACTTAATGAAATAAAACAAATTAATAAAATATTCCCATCTTGGGCGTTGGAGAGGAAGTGAGTTAAAACAAAAAGAAGAGCTCATTTTTGAGGATTCACTCACTTGCAAATTTGATGTTGTTGTGCATTAGTTTGAAGCTTTGGGCTTTGAGGGTTTGTACTTGATTCTACTGAGACGAAAACCTCTTCAGGGTCACCTTCTTCGTGCTTGAGAGACAACATCAGGGAGGTCTTGGGACGTCTCATCCAAAGGCTTCATTTGGGCTTCAGTTTGATTTATTTTGGTGGAGTTTTGAGCTTGAAATGGACATATCTTATGAAGTTTTGGTGTGCAGCTGATACAAGAGAAGTGAAGAGCAGATTTATGTGTTTATGAGGAAGTTTTGATGTAGCTGTACTTTTCCCTTGCTGGTCGTACTCTTGCATATATGGTCGTACTTCCTTTGTTGGGGTATTGTGTGGTTTTCCTTGCATATTTCTTCACTATCATGGCCACTTAGCATTTCCAGCAACATGCAGATCAAAACAGAAGAATTTACAAGTTATTCAACCTTATTTATTGCTGATATTGGGTTGTTGTTGGGCCGTACAGCCCTTAGGGTGACGTGGGTTTTTATTCTGCTGATTCTGCCTCCTTTCGTGGCTACTATCTTGCTCATTTTGGATGTCTAAAGTCCTTATTGGCATTGCCATCCGTTGTATGCAACAAATCTATCATTTGGTGGTGTTTCGGATGTATTCTATCACTATGGTACGCATATTGCTGATTCATGCACAACAGAAGTAGGAAGTTGGAGTTTTGCAAATGGGTATGTTATTGTAATTCATTTTGAGCAATAATATAATATGGGTCTTCGTTATTTTGCTCATATATGTTATAGTTTTTCTGGGTTATTGTTATATGCATTATATTTCATTGTTATCATGCAAAACAAACACATGCAAAAACTTTTATAAACCCTACACCAAAAAAGCAACGAAAACACAAAAAAAAAAAGGCATAAAACCCTAGCCGGAATAGTGCATAGTACAGTGGTATCAGAACAAAAAATCTTGCCATCCTGTGTGGTTATTTGGAACATGCTGTAATGTCCCCTTTTAGGATATTCCGGATTCCTTTACTTGCATACAATAATATCACTAGAAACGGACATTAGAGATATTAAAGATCAATAAATTAAGATAATATTCAGTTCAATTCATAACACAATTCAATATCGACTATGTTCAAGTCTTAATCCTTCATTTCTAATCCTCAACCTTGGATGGTGAATTACTTGTCTAGGGCATGCTAAACCTTCTCCAATGTAATTGGGATGGAATTACTCCGCCTCTCCCTAACAAAACCACCTACCCTAAAGTTAGAGGCAATAGAAATAACTTAATTATATTCACATCTCAATCTTATCTCCCTTCTAATCCTCAACCATGGATGGGGAATTACTTGTCTAGGGCGCGCTAAACCTTCTCCAATGTAATTGGGATGGAATTACTCCACCTTTCCCTAACAATCTTGTCTAGGGCGCGCTAAACCATCTCCAATCCCATCGGGATGGAATTACTCCACCTCTCCCTACAAAACCAACCTACCTTTAAGGTTGCAGGCAATAGAAGTAAATAGGAAATGAGTTGAACATACCATTACTTATTGTGTTGTAAATATAGTCTATTGATGGTTTCCTTTATAGCAAGTTTCATAATGTGTATATATATGTGTGTGTGTGTGTGTGTGTGTCTGTCTGTCTCTAATGATACTCTTTCAATTATTTGTCATTACTCAATACATGTCATTCATCATAGCAATCATAAGATTAGATAGATCATACCAGAGAACTCTTACCTTTAGAATTCCTAAGAATTCCTTTCTTGCAGCCTAATAGACTATTGTGCCTTTTATTCTGGATTTGCCCCAAATATATTTCTATTTATAAAATCAGAAATTCCTATTATCTTTCCTTATTATGCTCAAATCAGAAAATGTATATCTTTCTACTCCAAATTAGAGATTATTTCCTTTCTATATCATTCTAATATTAAAATATATATATATATATATATATCATTCTCATTTTTATATTCAAAAATATATATCAGATATATATGTTTCCAAAATTATTTGCCTTACTTAATTCTGAAATAGTTTATTATTTACTTTTTTTCTGCTATATACTTCAGAAAATATTATTACCTCCTCGCTCCTTCAGAGGGAGTGAATAGTTCCCTTTTAAATATCCTAAAAGTTGTTTTCCTCTGCCAAAGGTTACGTCCCTTTTGGGATCGTACCTTTCCTTATAATCGCATCTCTTTGTGGTGTTGCCTTGTTGTTAGGAATCGCAGCTGTTCTAATAATGTAATCATTGTATATATAAGTTGCTACTATTTTATATTGTAAACTTAAGACAATGCCTCATTTCATAGTATACGGTGGTTTATTATTCATGTTACTTATATTTATTTTATATAATGTAATAACATATTATTATATATAATATATATTATATTATTATTATTTATTTTTATTTTATATTTGTATATTATATTTATTATTATAAATATAATAAAATATATTGTTGCTTAAAATAAATATATTATATTTATATGCAAGATATTGTTTATTAAATATTATATATTAATAATATATGTTTATTTAAAGATGAATCCATACATAATGGGGTGGTAGGGTGGGCACCCAATCCAAGAAAATTTGGATGGGTCGCTGCCATAAGGTTACATTATGGCCAATCTCTCAGCCATAAATCTTCATTATGGCATTCATGCAAGGATGATACACCTTTCTCTCTGCTGAGATAGCAGCTCGCCGATATGATCCGTCGCACGCTCCACTATCTCCAAACTCTCTGTGTAATGAATACAGGCATCGGTTAAATGAATGTGATCCCTCTCCGGTTCTGACAGACGGATACCTTCGGATTTCATTCCTATCTATCAGTTCGATTGATCATTTGTTGTTCTTTGCATTGGTAGTAGCAGGCAGAAAGGAGAAAGGCTCTGGATTCATCGCTAAGATCTCTGTGCATGGGATGGTGAATCTGGGAGCATCAACACCTCTCCAGTTGGAGAGCTCAGTCCGGCAGATGGCCTTCAAAGGCGCCGTTACAGACTTAAGGCTCAAGCGTATCCTATGAAGGCATGAGGGCCTTCTTCTCCCAGCGGTTAAGATGATTTTGGGTTTAGATTTTCTGGCCGCAGACGAGTTCTACAGGGTCGACTCTCACATCTCTTCCCGTTTCTTAGCCTCAATCCTGGATGCAGGGGTGTCTACAGAAGCAGCGAAGCGCCTCATGGTGAAACTGTTTAAGCCGGAATTCCTCCGGAGCCTCAACTCCATTCTCGAGGCAGTCTTTCCCGGGGTGGGTATCCCCCGCCCGAACAACATTGCCTCCCCTAAAGATCCTCTGGAGGTGTTGAAGGTCTTTCCCCTCATTCTCGACTTGAAAGGCATGGCGTTGACAGAACATCAGGACCGAGTTCTCCAGGTTTTTGGTTTCCTCCAAAACATGTTGCAAGAGGACGATGACTCCGGGGAAGGGGTTTGGGTTGGCAGGCTCCAATCCATGGCAGTGGAGCTCGGCCTTCTCTAAAAACATGGCTTCTGTAGCCCAGGTCTTTGTGATCACTCTCAGTAGGTAATGCTTATAATCCAGTCACTAACGGATCAGTAAGCCTAATGGTTATTTTGCTTATACTTCTATGTAAAGTTTAGTAGGTTTGCTTATGGAAGGGTATCGGGGGGTTTTTTGCCAATGAAGCCAATTTGGAAGGTTGCAGGTAAACTGCTTATAGGCACCTGCTTGTAAACATCTTCTTTTGATCAATATAAAACTATATATTTACGAATCAAAAAAAAAAGATGAATCCATACACAATTATCTGAATCATCCAATTTGACGATAGAAAGGACACGACAACACCATATTTTATAAAAGCGACTTCACCGTCTTTATCATGATGTTTAAATCTTTAATTTAAACAATGCCTTAATATTGGGACATGACAACCCTCCCCACTCAAGATTGCTTGTCCTCAAGCAATCACAATGAGTTCTTTCATTACCTTGCACTTTTTAATGTGTACCTTCCGATGTGTTGAGACGAAATCGTGGTTTTAATTCAGAATGAATATTATTATGAATATGCTTTAGTGAAGAGAAAATGATTGTGATTCCATGAAAGAGAATTTGTGACCAAGGAATACTTGAAAAGTCTAATGAAAGATAAATGTATATGTAAGCATTTGTTTGATGTTTTGAATAACAACGACGTGATACAAGTATCATGAAGATGTGGTTTTAAACAATGAAAATATGCTAAAGAAGATTTTGAGAGTATTGAGATTCCAATATTCCAATGAATGATGAAGACATCTCGATCTTTAATTGCAAGATTTGGTCTTGTGCTTGACATGTTGTAGTTTTACCTTTTGATATTTTATTGAGAAGAGTCATGTTCTTGAAGAGTAATTGATTATTTGATTTTGAATAGCAATGTGATTGAGGTAATACAAGTGTTATAGATGTATATGTAGTTAATCAAGTGAATGCATGAAGGAAAAAATATTTTCAATGTTAAAGAAGAAATTTGGGAGTATTGAGAATCCAAGATTGGAGATTTGAAATGAAACAATATTGATGAAAAATCTGAAAGATGAAGCTAATGATGTTGTAGAGAAGATAAATTCAAGTAAGACTTTGATTGCTGAACAAGTTGTAGAATAATCAATGAACGATGATAAGATAACATAGAGAATGATCCTGGGATTTGTGGGTTATGGGCCCACAATATAACTTAGCATAAGCTTATATAACAACTATCATTCACAAGATGGCAGGATGACTGCTCTGATACCACTTCTAATGTCCCCTTTTAGAATTTTCCGGATTCCTTTACTTGCATACAATAATATCACTAGAAAGGGACATTAGAGATATTAAAGATCAATAAATTAAGATAATATTCAGTTCAATTCATAACACAATTCAATATCGACTATGTTCAAGTCTTAATCCTTCATTTCTAATCCTCAACCTTGGATGGTGAATTACTTGTCTAGGGCACGCTAAACCTTCTCCAATGTAATTGGGATGGAATTACTCCACCTCTCCCTAACAAAACCACCTACCCTAAAGTTAGAGGCAATAGAAATAACTTAAACCATGTTCACATCTCAATCTTATCTCCCTTCTAATCCTCAGCCATGGATGGGGAATTACTTGTCTAAGGCGCGCTAAACCTTCTCCAATGTAATTGGGATGGAATTACTCCGCCTTTCCCTAACAATCTTGTCTAGGGCACACTAAACCATCTCCAATCCCATCGGGATGGAATTACTCCACCTCTCCCTAACAAAACCAACCTACCCTTAAGGTTGCAGGCAATAGAAGTAAATAGGAAATGAGTTGAACATACCATTACTTATTGTGTTGTGAATATAGTCTATTGATGTTTTCCTTTATAGCAAGTTTCATAATGTGTATATATATGTGTCTCTAATGATACTCTTTCAATTATTTGTCATTACTCAATACATGTCATTCATCATAACAATCATAAGATTAGATAGATCATACCAGAGAACTCTTACCTTTAGAATTCCTAAGAATTCCTTTCTTGCAGCCTAATAGACTGCTGTGCCTTTTATTCTGGATTTGCCCCAAATATATTTCTATTTATAAAATCAAAAATTCCTATTATCTTTCCTTATTATGCTGAGATCAGAAAATGTATATCTTTCTATTCCAAATCAGAGATTATTTCCTTTCTGTATCATTCTCATATATATATATATATCATTCTCATTTTTATATTCAGAAATATATATCAGATATATATGTTTCCAAAATTATTTGCCTTCCTTAATTCTGAAATAGTTTATTATTTACTTTTTTTCTGCTATATACTTCAGAAACTTATTATTACCTCCTCGCTCCTTCAGAGGGAGTGAATAGTTCCCTTTTAAATATACTAAAAGTTGTTTTCCTCTGCCAAAGGTTACGTCCCTTTTGGGATCATACCTTTCCTTATAATCGCATCTCTTTGTGGTGCCGCCTTGCTGTTATGAATCGCAGCTGTTCTAATAATGTAATCGTTGTATATATAAGTTGCTACTATTTTATATTATAAACTTAAGACAATGCCTCATTTCATAGTATACGGTGGTTTATTATTCATGTTACTTATATTTATTTTATTTAATGTAATAACATATTATTATATATAATATATATTATATTATAATTACAAATTATAATGATATTTAAATTTATATATTATATTATTATTATTTATTTTTATTTTATATTTGTATATTATATTTATTATTATAAATATAATAAAATATACTGTTGCTTCAAATAAATACATTATATTTATATTCAAAATATTGTTTATTAAATATTATATATTAATAATATATGTTTATTTAAAGATGAATCCATACACAATTATCTGAATCATCCAATTTGACGATAGAAAGGACACGACAACACCATATTTTATGAAAGCGACTTCACCGTCTTTATCATGATGTTTAAATCTTTAATTTAAACAATGCCTTAATATTGGGACATGACACATGCAGAACAGGTGTGAAGTATTGTAGTCGGGAACTCACTAGTACTACCTCAGAAGGAACGGATTAGAACCAGATCTCGAGATTCCTCAACATATAGATCCTTTCGCAAATGAAGGCACAGTAGTAGTACCAGCAGAGGAAATGGATGACCAAGACTGTGAAGAGCCTAGTACCCGAGAGATGCTAAATGATTTGTGTAGAGGACAGAGAGAGATGCAACAAAATTTCAATCAAATGATGCAGTTGATGACCAATCATTTTCTTGGGAATCCTGGTAATAATAATAACAACCATGACAGGAACAGGAACAATAATGGTGATAGGAACATGGGTGACAGGAACATTAGCCACAGGAACATTAGTGACAGGAACAATGGTGATAGATATAGATATAGGGATGATGAGGACAGGAGACATGAGGGCGAGGCATCGGTCAATAACAGAGGGGGCACACATTATACAGCATATGACAGACCAGGGATACCCCTTCACTCCTAGAAACAATGCACCTGAACCTGAGCCTACCCAGTTGGAGTTCCAAGATGTTATAGTCAGGGATTGGCGAGCATCCAGTGATGAGTTTAGAGCAGAGATGTCATTTCGTGAGTATTTAGACTTGCAGATGAAACACAGGCCAAAGGGTGGTAGACAACAAAACATAGAGCTGCAGAAGAAGGTTAATACACTTAACATACCTTACTTCGATGGATCAAGGAAGACCATTGCCAAAGCATGGGTGCAGAAGCTAGACAACTTCCTTCAGCTCAGTCCTATGCCTGAGGAGGAGGCCATCACATATGCAACTTTACACTTGAACGATATTGCCCATGAGTGGTGGCACCATGGGAAGACCACCTTGGGACACGACCGGATTACATCTTATGCTGAGTTCACAAGTCGTCTCATAAACAGGTTCGATAAAAAGGACCCCGAGTTACAGTTTAAGGAGTTGACACAGCTTAGACAGTGGGGTTCAGTAGAGAGCTACATTTCAGAGTTCTAGAAATTGTCAGTGATGGTGACGGATATCTCAGAGCGTAGATTACTGGTTCTCTTTATCAACGAACTCACAAATCCGTTACGAGGCTGGATTAAGGGCCTCAACCCACCTCTCATTGAGGCTATGAAGAAGGCTAGAGACATGGAATCCTCGTCATCTAGAAGCAAATTCCAATCAAAAGGATTTCCATACAGGAAGGACAAGGACAAAAAACCTTTTCAAAAAGAAACCAATCAGCTAAGAGAGAGAGAACTAATCAGTTAAACAATGACCAACTCAATGAGTACAGAAGGAAGAAGCTTTGCTTTCACTACAGGGAGCCTTGGGATCCTTCACACAGTTGTCTTAACAAGCCTAAAGCAAAGCAGATAGAATATTTTATAACAGAGGAGTCAAATTCAAAGCGGTCAGATCAGCCATCAGACAAGGAGGATAGTGATGATGAGAATGCATCATAGGGCAGCAGTGACAGTGAGGGAGTGATGGCACAACTTTCTAGTTTTTAGAAAGTTGGCTCCTTCAGAGTTAGAGCAGTCCTTAGCAGACAACGCATCATCACCTTGATAGATACTAGAGCGACACATAACTTTATTGATGAGGGGTCAACAACTGGTGGCTAGACAAGGGCTCAAGACAGAGGAGTTTAAAGGTTTCAAGGTAATGGTAGCAGATGGCTTCAAACTCACATGCCCCAGAAAGATTTCTAGGTTGAGCATCAGGCTTAGAGAATATGAGCTCAAAGACGACTTTTATGTTGTGGGTATAGGTGATACAGATGTGGTATTGGGCATGCATTGGATGATGACCATTGGCGAGTTCACCATGAACTTGAAGAATATGGAGATGAAATTCAAATCCAATGGAAGAAATAGTTCTCAGAGCATTGTCAGATGGAAGACCTCGAGTAGTTTCTATTAAGAGGATGGAGAGGATGTTAAGACATGACCAGGTAGAGTGGGCAGCTGAATGTTTAATCATGCCAGAGAGTCCCCAACAACCTAAGAGCAGCTATCATACAGACATACAGAAGTTTTTGACCAAGCACAACAAGGTGTTTGGTAGCATACCACCAGGAGTACCACCTGACAGGGGCATCGATCATGTCATTGAGCTCGAGGATGGGTCTAAGACCGTGATTACTACTCCCTATCATCATCCTAAGAGGCTCAAGGATGAGATAGAGAAGACCATCAAGGAGTTGTTGGAGATGGGTCACATCAAGCCAAGCAAGAGTCCATTTGCATCTACAGTAGTATTGGTCAAGAAAAAAGATGGGACCATTCGGATGTGCATTGACTACAGGGCCTTGAATAAGAACACTATAAAAAACAGGTCTCCCATTGCCCACACTGATGAGTTGATAGATGAATTGCACAAGGCATGTTATTTTTCAAAGATAGATCTGAGATCGAGATACCATCAAATTCGGATGAGGGAAGAGGATTTAGAGAAAACAACATTCAAGTGTCATTACGGCCACTTCGAGTTCTTGGTGATGCCGTTTGGGTTGACCAATGCTCCAGCGACTTTCCAAAGCTGCATGAACCAAATCTTCAGGAAACAATTGAGGAAGTTTGTATTAATCTTCTTCGATGACATTTTGATCTTTAGTAGGACATGGGAAGAGCATATGAGACATGTGGAGGAGATTTTGAGTATCCTTGAGAGTGAGTCTTTATATGCCAAGGAGTCCAAGGGTGACTTCAGCATGACAGAGTTGTTATATCTGGGTCATATAATCAGTGCAGATGGTGTGAGGGTTGATCCAGAGAAAATCAAGGCAATCATGGAATGGCCTCCACCGACAAACCTCACTTAGCTTAAGGGGTTCTTTGGATTGTGCGGATTTTACAAGAGGTTTGTGAAAGGCTTCTCACAGACAGCAGCACCACTAACAGATTTGACCAGGAAAGGAGCCTTTGTGTGGACAAATGCAGCACATAAGTGTTTTGAACACTTCAAACATTTGATGTCTAACTGCCCAGTCTTGGCAATCACCGATTTCTCCAAACCTTTTGAGTTGGAGTGTGATGCCTCAGGAGAGAGGATAGGGGCAGTTTTAATGCAGGAGAAACACCCAATTGCGTTTGAGAGCAAGAAGCTTAGGGGTGTGGAGAAGAGCTACTCGATATATGACCGAGAGATGTTGGCCATAATGCATGCATTGGCCAAATTCAGACCTTATCTGGTTGGTGGGAAGTTTATCATCAAAACAGATCATAACAACATAAAATATTTTATGAACTAGAAGGATTTGAATGATCGACAAAAGAAGTGGGTTGGTAGGCTCCAGGCATATGACTTTGATATCGAGTATGTCAAAGGCAAGAAGAATGTAGTTGCAGATGCGTTACCTAGGAAACCCCACTTGTGTTTGCTTGGGGAGATATCTACTGATTGGAGAGAGTCAATTTCAGCAAAGTATGCTAAGGACTCTTGGGCAGCAGGAGTCATTGAGGGCACCATTCATGATGACAGGTATTCTGTGGTGAATGATTTGATAATCTATAAAGACAGGATATTTATGGTGCCTAACTCTCAGTTCAAAAATAAAATTCTAAGGACTTTCCATGATACACCTATGGCTGCCCATCCTGGGTTCTTCAAGACTTGCAGGCAGGTTCGAGAGAGATTTATATGGAAAGGACTTAAGAATGAAGTCCTTAAGTATGTTCAAGAATGCCCAATCTGTCAGCAAAATAAGAACGAACATACTTACCCAGCATGATTACTATAGCCACTGTCGATTCCCAATCAGAAGTGGGAAGACATCTCCATAGACTTTATCAAAGGGCTACCAAAGGTTCAGGGGAAGGATTGCATCTTTGTGGTGGTCAATAGACTGACCAAGTTTGCACATTTCTTCGCCATCTCAGCGACACATACAGCGGTACAGGTAGCTGATCTCTGTTTTAGGGAGATATTCAGATTACATGGGATACCTAAGGGCATTGTGAGTGACAGGGACAGTAAGTTCCTAAGCTTGTTTTGGCAAGAGTTGTTCAGGTTGTGTGGCACTGAACTAACTCCCAACACCAGTTACCACCCACAAACTGACGGCCAGATAGAGATAGTAAACAAATGGGTGGAAGGGTATCTCCGAAACTGTGTCGAGGCAACAAAAAGCTTGGATTAGATGGTTGCACCTGGGGGAGTACTGTTATAACATGACATATCATATGTCTATCAGGATGACTCCATTCAGGGCCTTATATGGGTATGATGCCCCTTGCTTCACAAATTTGCTACTTGGTGATAGTAGAGTGCCGAAGGCAAAATACTTGTTGCAGGAGAGCCAAGACATCATGAAAGAGCTCAAGAAGAATATGCAACAAGCGCAAAATCAACAGAAGCTTTATGCTGATCAACACCGAGTAGAGAGGAGTTTTGATGTTGGAGATATGGTTTACTTGAGGCTCTAACCCTACAGGCAGTCCACTCTAAAAAGGAGTGGAGCAGAGAAACTTAAACCCAGGTTTTATGGTCTGTTCAGAGTAGCCAAGAGAGTGGGGGAAGTAGCTTATGAGCTTGAGCTACTAGTAGACAGTCGGGTGCATAATGTGTTCCATGTTTCCAGGCTTAAGAAAACACTGGCCATAATGTGGTTCCGTCAACTGAGCTTCCACCATTGGATGAAGAAGGGAAGATAATCTTGGTTCCAAAAGCCATCATTGATACACGAGAGGAATCTCAGGGGACGGATCATCAAGGAGTACCTGGTGAAGTGGAATAAATTGCCAATTGAGGATGCAATGTGGGAGAGCGAGCAGATACTTCAACATCCTGAGCTGAGATTGCTTGAGGACAAGCAATTTTGAGAAGGGCGGACTGTAATGTCCCCTACTTAGCCCAGACAGTCAGATGAGGAGATTAGCCTATTACCAGGTTCTCTTAGGCTAATGGCTTTGATTAGGGAGCCTAATTGGATCATCTCACTAGGAATTACTATTTATAGTAAGTCAGGTCGGAGGGTTCACGGATAGTGTGGACTGACTTTCTATTTATAGCATTGCCGGATTGGAGCACCTAGCACTTGGTCTGTGGTTTCAAAATGGCTAGGGGAGTTATTTGTCGATGTATAAGTTAGATTAAATATTTAACTTATAATATTTATATGGCTAAAGTGACTTTATTTTATTAAAGTGAATTGACTTATGAAATGAAATGCAAGTTATAACTTAAAGTGATGTTGCTAGGAGTTGGGCACCCCTCATGGAGGAAGGGAGACTTAATGAAATAAAACAAATTAATAAAATATTCCCATATTGGGCATTGGAGAGGAAGTGAGTTAAAAGAAAAAGAAAAGCTCATTTTTGAGGATTCACTCACTTGCAAATTTGATGTTGTCGTGCATTACTTTGAAGCTTTGGGCTTTGAGGGTTTGTACTTGATCCTATTGAGATGAAAACCTCTTCAGGGTCACCTTCGTGCTTGAGAGATAGCATCAAGAAGGTCTTGGGAAGTCTCATCCAAGGGCTTCAGTTTGATTCATTTTGGTGGAGTTTTGAGCTTGAAATGGACATATCTTATGAAATTTTGGTGTGCAGTTGATAACGGAGAAGTGAAGAGCAAATTTATGTATTTATGAGGAAGTTTTGATGCAGTTGTACTTTTCCCTTGTTGGTCGTACTCTTGCATATCTGGCGGTACTTCCTTTGTTGGGGTATTGTGTGGTTTTCCTTGCATATTTCTTCACTATCATGGTCGCCTAGCATTTCCAACAACGTGCAAATCAAAACAGAAGAATTTACAAGTTATTCAACCTTATTTATTGCTGATATTGGGTTGCTGCTGGGCCGTACAGCCTTTAGGGTGGCGTGGGTTTTTATACTGCTGATTCTGCCTCCTTTCATGGCTACTATCTTGCTCATTCTGGACGTCTAGAGTCCTTATTGGCATTGCCATCCATTGTATGCAACAAATCTATCAATTGGAGGTGTTTCGGAGGTATTCTATGGTACCCATATTGCTGGTTCATGCACAGCAGAAGTACGAAGTTGGAGTTTTGCAAATGGATATGTTATTGTAATTCATTTTGAGCAATAATATAATCTGGGTCTTCATTATTTTGCTCATATATGTTATAGTTTTCCTGGGTTATTGTTGTATGCATTATATTTCATTGTTATCATGGAAAACAAACACATGCAAAAACCTTTATAAACCCTACACCAAAAAAGCAGTGAAAACACAAAAAAAACCAAGGCATAAAACCCTAACCGGAAAAGTGCATATTACAGAAAATGAGAAAGGAATATGGGTCCACCATCCATCCCCCCTACAACACTATCCACTTGCATAGATGCCATTCATTTTCTGTCATATGGAAGTCATGCAATAGTATTGTCCTATGTTCCTTCTCAATTACTTGCCCACGTAAAATTGTTTAATTATTGTTAGCATTTTAATTTGCACCTTTTAGTGCAACACAAAAAATGGAACAGCATGTGAGAATAAACCTCTCTTCAAATTGGAAGCAAAAGCTCCCTCTTATGAAAAGTGAAGGAAATGATATTTCCTTACTTAGAAAATTAAAGAATATGAACTAGAACTAACGGGTATTTCAGCGTACAAAAAATGCAAACTAAAAAATAACCTGTCTTTCTGTTCTCAAGGCTAGGACACAAGGAAAATCAGGACTTCTGGATTAGACGAGGTTGTATGTTTTTGACTAGTGCAGACCCAAACAATAAGCAGATGCTTACACCCTTTACCTAAAAGCAAAAATAAAAGGTTAAGTACACACAAGGATTGAATTGAATAAACACAAGGACACAAACACTTCAGCAAATTGCACTAAGGAATTGTGTACAAAGCCACAATCACCAACTTCGAGTAAACTTACAATACAAATCCTGCAAACTCACTAAAAGCAATTTAATTCACCGAAGTACGCACAAGCAATATCAGAAGGCAAGGCATTAAACAATAATTTTAGCAGAAAGTAGGCATAAAATTACTGTTCCTTAATCTATTGAAGGGTTAAGAGGCTCAAAACCAGTTAGTGAAATAGGTTCTTCTTGTCCTTTAAGGTGCAAGAGGCTCGGTTGGTACCCGTATGAAACTCAATGTTCATGCCTTCTATTGTCAATTGATTGTCATTGTTTGTCATTCCATTCAATTCGTAGTCTTCCCAGTTAGTCTACAATGTTATCCTGTCCTAGTCTTCTCTACTAACAACTTTTGCAGGGAAAAGATGATCACCTCAGGCTTGATAAAGATCAGCAAATGATGAAGATGATGTGGCAGAGGGTCATCAAAGCAGCAAGTTAATCCAAAGCAGAATCCCATTGAAGGTATGAATGAGATGGCTCATAAAAGGGTGGCACACTTCTTTGTGGCAACGACCAGCAAAAGTTCCACCAAGCAGAAAAAATGTGGCGAAATCTTAAGTGATCCACACCAACCAGCATTGAGAAGAAATAACAAGTCAATATGGCACACTTTAGAGGTAGCATTGCCACATGGAAACTCTGCCAGGCAGATGACAAGATGGCAAACAAGTGAAGCATGCCAAATTGCAAGGTAAAACATCATGAAATGAGGGTGCACAATTGGGATGGTTCTGCCTTTACAAATCCACACCAAGCACTCTTGAGAATGGGCAGAAAGGCAAGTAATTAGCATAAGCTTTTGAAAGAGAACAGTAAATGAAATATGTCACACTTTTTGTTTGGTAATGCCATCAATAAACCATGCCCAGCACTCAGAAAATATGGCAAACAAGTGAAATGCACCTAGGAAACGTATGACAAAATGTGGCAAAATGGTCATAAAAGCTAAATTTATTGTAACTATGATTGTATGTTTGTAATTTCATGAAGTAAATGAACAAGAGATTACATTTAGTCAAGCTTTGTTTTGGCAAGATCCATCTTTCTAAATTGTAGCCTTGAATGCAGTTCAGCTGTTTTCTTTATGAAATCATGTGATGTTCAGTTTGTTTAATCTTTCTCGATAATGCTAACCTACTAGTCTCTGCTTTAACAAATAGTAAGTATTCTTTTGTTTTTTGTCCAATATATCTATATTGCAACCAAATACTAGTCTCTACTTTAGCCAATAGAAAGTTGGATTTATTCGTTTATGTTTAATAGTTTACCCTCTTTAACATCTGAAAATCTCACTGTAAGGCTTAACTATTAACAATCTAGTGCTTACATCCAAGGCAAAAACACAGTTAACTGGCAATTTACATTTAAAGCAACCCCCTATTGAAATTTTGTATAGTGTGCATACTTGTAAATTTTGTTTATAGTTTTAGTATATAGTTAGTTTTAGGTTTACTTAGGTCTCAGGAAGCTTCCCCATGTGTTGTTTTGTTTAGTGTTGTCTCACAGGAGATAAATTTAAATGCTAACAAGGTCAAACCAATTGTAAAGAAGGCTTGGAATTCCCCTCCACCTGGCTATGTAAAAATAAAATTTGATGGCGACTCTCAAGGCAATGAAAGGAATGTAGATGCAAGAGTTATCATGCACAAGGACGATGGTGTAATGCCCCCTTTTTCCGAGTGATCATCCTGCGGAGTCGACTAGCCTATTTTATTTCCGTAGGCTAAGTCGGGAGTTATAAGGGGATAATTTGATTAATTAAATAATAAGTAATCCTAAGTCATTTTTGGGTTATTTAAATTTAATTAATTAGCTGGACCTATTTCTATTATAAAAGTGACTTTACAATATAATATTAAGAAATTATAAAAATAAGTCACTTTTGAAAAAGGAAAAATATAAAATAAATAAAATAATAAAAGTGGGTCTTCTAGAAGTTACTTCTAGAAAGTTCACTTGTGGCTTTAAAAAAAGAGGTGAAGGCAAGTCATTTCATCATCCTTGACTTGTTATTTTACTTGGAGTTTTCCTTGTGAGCTGCAACTACAGGTTCAGACAATTCCTAGGACGAAAACCCTTGGAATTTTGGGGGATTGGACGAAAACCCAATTCCATCTTGAGGTGGATTCATTTCAAAATTCACAATTGTGCTTCATTGATCAATGCCCTAGTTTTTGGTGTGATGTTTCAAGGTTTTTTTGTGGAGATATTTTACAGGTTTTAGATGGAGGGTTTGATTGCCAATTTGTGAGATTTGTTCCAAATACAAATTGGGCAATATATTTAGATTTGTGGAGGTTGTCATTGCAGATTTTTATATCAGATTTTGTAGCAGACTTGGATACATTTTGGTGGTTCATATTGAGGGTTTTGTGGAGAATGCTATAAGGGTTTATTGCAGATTTCTTTATCAGATTTTATACTAGACTTGTATGTTCAGATTTGGCGCCTCTTATTGATGATATAGGAGACTTTGGCAAGGGTTTGATACTATATATTGGACGCCATCATCACAAGGAGACGATTGCAGATTTAGAGGGGTTTGAGACCCTAAATACCAGACACCGCCTCTTACATTACTAGCGCAACATTAATGGAGGTGGCGTGAGGTATGTCTAGGGTGGCGTGAGGGTTTACATGAAAGATCCCTGATGGATCCCTTTGCTGAAATGAAGTGCTGTTGCTGAAATGAAGTGCTGTTTTTTGTGATTTAATTTGTTTTATGATTTTTTATTATTTTTTTTTTGTTTTCTTTCAGACTAGAGAGGAGATGCAGAAGGGGTTTCAATTTTCTTGAGATGTGTATTTGCCAAGATGGCAAATAGAAATACATACAGCTGCAATCTCAAATAAAATGGACTAAAAATAAATAATAACTGATAGAAAGATAACACATGAGAAATTGAGGCACATACCCATCAGATCTGTATTTTAATATTCAATGGAAGCCTGGTTTGCAACCCTACTTGCATACAAAGGCAATATTGGCCTAGAAGAGGCTATACATGCAACTGAGAATGAAGGATCTGAAGGATAAAGCTGATTTAGCACTGCTGCAAGCTTAGATCTGCAATAACATGCCCTGGAATCTGTCCAATGATGCACAAATGAAGACCCAGAGTAGGCCTCCCACAAACAAGAACTGGGTTATCGTCCAATTCACCAAAATCCTTGAGAGTTTTCGTTCCCAAGAGTCTGAATGCTGCTGCCCCCTTCCACAGAGATCAGAGCTGCCATGAAGCTTCAAAAGATATGCAAAAAGATAGATCCAAATAGCACTTCAAAGTCACTTTATGCACTTCCCAAAGTGGGCGTCCACTTTAGGGTTCCAAAAGGGATCAAAATTAAGAATCTTTAAAAGATCCTTTTATTAATGAAGTCTTCCCAAGTTGGGCGCCCAAGTTGAGGGCCCAACTTCATTATTAAAAGCCCACTTTTTAAACACAACGTTGTGTCAACTAGGTGGGGGACTTTTTAATAACTTATTAATATAAAGTGACATGTTATTCACTTTATTTTATTTATTTTTATTAAATATTAAAGCCACACTTTAATATTCAATAATTATTCCAAATCCATCACCTGGCCATCCTGAACTGAGAACTTCTGAAGCCCACGCTACTGGTGATGTCGCCACGTGTCACGCCAACTGACAGTGCCTCCCTAAAATGTAGGGATACCTCCTAAAAAATAGGAATTTGACCAAAACTCCAAAAATGCTCCTGGAGGTCCCCTGATGCCTCCTGGTCAACTCTCGGTCAAACCCTAAAAAATAGGAACCCTTCCTAAAAAATAGGAAACTGTCAAAACTGACTGGAAAGGCCTGTAAAGCTCTGTGCCAAGCTATACTGCCTCTGGATAGGTCCCCTAACCACGCTGCTGACCTACGGGAACCCGGATGATAGGTCAACTCTCATGTCTCTGCTAGACAGCGCTAAAGAGGGGACATGACAGTCCTCCCCTCTCGAAGATGCTTGCCCACAAGCAACTGCAAGGTCGGATGCTGTAAAATGGACTCTCCCTCCCAAGTGGCGTCCTCTATAGGGAGTCCCCTCCAACGAATCAAGTACTCCCGAATCACCCTACTTCTCAGCCGTCGTTCCCTCTCCTCCAAGATCTCCTCAGGAACCAGAGTCAGCTTACCTTCCTCATCCAAGGGAGGTAAATCAGGTGATGCTACAATATGTTGCCCCAGTGCCTTTTTCAGGCAAGATACATGGAACACATTATGAATCCGACTCTCAGGTGGTAACTCAATCTCATAAGCAACCTCTCCCACACGCCTGAGAATCCGATATGGTCCGTAGAAGCGAGGCTTGAGCTTCTCAGCTCCACCCCCTTTAAGGGTACTCTGTCGGTAAGGCTGCAACCGCAGGAAAACCATGTCATCCACCTCAAATACTCTCTCAGTCCTATGCCGATCAGCGTAGACCTTCTGCTGATTCTGTGCCTGCTGAAGATTCTCCCTGAGAGATCTCATGATGTCCTGGTTCTCCTGTAACCAATCTTGTGCCAAGGGCACCCTGCTGTCACTTACAGCCAAATCAACAAAAGATAATGCCTCGTAACCATAGAGGGCTCTAAAAGGTGTCATAGCAATAGACATATGGTGTGTAGTATTATAGCAATACTCTCCTAGATATAGCCAACGCACCCATGCCTTCTGCTGTCCTGACACATAGCTGCGCAAATACCCCTCAACCCACTTATTAACAATCTCGGTCTGCCCATCTGTCTGTGGGTGGTAGCTGGTACTGGGTGTCAACTCCGTACCTGTGAGCCTGAAAAGTTCTTGCCAGAAAGAACTCATGAACCTACTATCCCTGTCACTCACTATGGTCTTGGGAAGACCGTGGAGCCTGAATATCTCTCTGAAAAATAACTCCGCCACCTGAGATGCTGTGAAATCAGCTGCAATAGGAAAGAAGTGGGCGTATTTAGTCAACCTGTCTACTACAACATAGATACAGTCTTTCCCCTGCACCCGAGGAAGACCTGTAATGAAATCCATGGAGATCCCTGACCACTTCTGCTCCGGTATAGGTAACGGCTGTAATAAACCAGCAGGGAAAGTATGCTCAGACTTATTCTGCTGGCACGTCAAACACTCACGAACATGACGTAAGATATCAGCTTTGAGACCCTTCCAAGAGAATCTCTCTCGAACCGCCCTGTAGGTCTTACCATAACCTGGGTGCCCTGCTGTCGGAGTATCATGATAAGCATGCATAATTTGTTCCTTCAACTGAGAACCAGGAACCAGATACACCCTGCCCTTGTAGTAGATGACTTCATCTACCACAGTGTACCTATCATCCAACACCAAACCATCCATGACCTCACAAGCATGCTGATTTTTGGAGTACTCAACTAAAAGTTGAGCCTTCCAATCTACTGAAATCTCGCTCAGTGAACATAGGGCAGCAAGTGATGGTTTTCTAGAAAGTGCATCAGCCACAGTATTATTCTTCCCCTTTATGAATTCGATGTCAAAATCATAAGCCTGAATCTTGCTCACCCATTTTTGCTGACGATCATTGAGCTCTGTCTGATCAAGGAAATATTTCAGACTGTTGTGGTCTGTTCTTACCACGAATTTGCTGCCAACAAGATACTGTCTGAACTTGGCTAATGCGTGCATAATAGCCAACATTTCCTTATCATATGTAGAATACAACCTCTCATTATCCCGCAGCTTCCGACTCTCAAAAGCAATGGGGTGTCGGTTCTGCATCAAAACCGCTCCTATGCCCAAACCGGAAGCATCACACTCAAGTACAAAGGGCTGCGAGAAGTCGGGAAGTGCTAAAACTGGGCAAGTACTCATAACCTCCTTGAGCCTGTCAAAGACTCCCTGTGCCTGCTCTGTCCATCTAAAAGCCCCTTTCTTTGTGAGGTCTGTCAAGGGAGCTGCCAACTGAGAGAAACCCCTCACAAACCGCCTGTAATAAGCACATAGACCAAGGAAACCCCGTAACTCAGTAATGTTCCGAGGGTGTGGCCAATCTCTAATTGCCTGAATCTTCTCCTCGTGCACCTTCACCCCATCAGCACTAATCACATGACCCAGATATAGGACCTCTCTAAGTCCAAACTCACATTTGGACAACTTAGCAAATAGAGACTGACTCTCCATGATGCTAAGTACCTCCTCAACATGTCTGAGATGGTCCTCCCAAGTACGACTGTAGATCAGAATATCGTCAAAGAACACTAGAACTGATTTCCTCAACTGCTTGTTGAAGAGATGGTTCATACATGACTGGAAGGTGGCTGGAGCATTGGTAAGGCCAAAAGGCATCACCAGAAACTCATAATGCCCATAGTGACAACGGAAGGCGGTCTTGTGTACATCCTCTGCTCGTACACGAATCTGATGATAGCCTGAACGAAGATCAATCTTAGAGAAGTAGATGGCTCCATGAAGCTCGTCCAACAACTCATCAATGCGCGGAATAGGGTATCTGTTCTTGATTGTCTTCTTGTTCAAGGCCCTGTAATCTATACACATCCGTAGGGTCCCATCCTTCTTCTTAACCAGTACTACAGAAGAAGCAAAGGGGCTAGAACTGGTGCGAATGAAACCCATATCTAACAGCTCATGAATAGTCTTCTCAATCTCATCCTTGTATGCTCTAGGATGATGATACGGGGTGGTGATCACTGGCTTAGCTCCATCCTCCATCTCTATCCCATGCTCAAACCCTCTATCCGGGGGTACACCAGGAGGTATGTCACCAAATACTCGGCCATGCCGATCCATCACTGTCTGTATGTCAACATGAAATGCTCTAGCATCCTGAGGAGTGGGTGTCTTGGATTTCACAAAACAACGTGTGGCCCAGAGCACATCATCATGTCTGATAATAGACTCCATCCTGCGAGAAGATACCTCCTTGGGTCCACCGTCAGAGGCTGCCCTCAAGATCACCTTCTTCCCGCCAGATAGGAACTCTAACTGCATGCGGTGGTGATCAATAATATATCTCCCAATACCCTGTAACCACTGCATACCCAAAATCACATCATAATCCTCTAGGGGTAGGATATAAAAGTCATCCGTCAAAGTAAAATCACCCATCTGAATGCTGAGCTGTGAGATCCTCCGAGTACAACCCAACACTGCACCATCTGCAACCTTAACTCCAAAACCCTCGAACACCTCAGACTGTAATCCACGCCTCTCCACCAATTTCTGATCAATAAAATTGTGCGTGGCTCCTGTGTCAACCAAACTCATGACTCGCTGTCCCTGTAAGGTTCCTTTTAACCGAAAGGCATGGAACCTGGGATAACTGGATAGGGTAGCCATAGTCACTTTGGCTGCCGCCAATGAATCAGGGATGTCTATCTCTAGCTGGGGTCGCTCCTGAATAACCTCCTCAGGGCTGTCCTCAATGTCGGTGTCTAGTATCTCCTCATCCCCAAGCTCAGATGTGACCTCAACCAAGTGAACTCTGCCCTTACCCATACAGCGGTGTCCGGGCTCCCAAGGCTCCTTGCAGGAGAAGCATAATTTCTTCCTCCTCAAATCATTCCGTGACTCCTGATCCATCCTAGGAGGTCTAGCTGACTGTCCATCTCTGAACTGTGGAGTATTGGCCTTCTGAAAAGGCCGTGATTCCCTGAATGGCCTCTTATCCGACTGATAAGTGGGAGTGGTGTCCAATCTCAAGGTCACATCAATGGCATCCTTAAGAGTGGCCGGCTGGAAGGCACGTACCAATCCCTTAAGCCTATCCTGTAACCCCTCAATGAATAACATCACGCTACGCCTCTGGGGCATATCAGGTACCATAACTGCAATACGCTGGAACTCATTAACATAAGCTTCAGCATGTCCTGTTTGTCTAAGATGTGCCAACTCCCTATAGTAGAGTTCTGTGTCCTTACGGTCAAACCGGGTAATGAGTCGTTCAGTGAACTCTGCATAGGAATGAATCAAGGCATGATCCTGGGTGACCAGTCCATGATGCCACCAATCATAGGCAACCCCATCTAAATGTAAGACAGCAAACTGGATAGCCTCACGCTCAGGCATGGGTCTCAAGGATAAATATATGTCCAGCTTGTGCACCCAAGCACGTGCACTCGTACTACCCGTACCAGCATATGTAGCCAACGTGATCTTCCCAGTAGCTCTACTGAGGTCATAGTTCTGCTGCTGTGGTCTAGTGCCTCGGTCTCCTCTAAACCTGGTAGAATCTCTGCGCTGTGCACAATACTGTGGAAAAGGAAAGACATCCCGGACCTCAGGGGGTAAGGCTCGCCACTCAGCTGTAGCCGCCATGACTGAGTCCTGAAATTCCACCTCTGGTGGCTCTATCTGTGCTGGCCGTTCACCTCGTGCAAACTGAGGAAGTAAGGGTCTATCCCTGGCCTGTCCACGCCTAGGGGAATGATGGGAACTCCTAGCTGATGCGTGTGACCTGTGACTATGTTGGCTTCCCGCCACTGATACTGATCTGCTCCGTCTGCCTCTATCTAACTCCAATCGTTCCAAGGCATCCTGTATCCTGTCAAGGGTCTGAGCAATCCTAGGTTGAGTGTTGATGAGGGTTCTCATCATCTCTCTCTCTTCCTCATCCTGATCTCTCCTGGCATTTCTCTGTTCTTCAGCCATTACTGGTTCCTCTGCTGTACCAATCCCAAGCTCGTTTTGGGCTGTCCTGCGTGTGTAATACCTGTCTGTATGCATAGAAAGCAAATCTCTAAACCCCACAGGCTGGCAGGTCAAAGGTTCTGATACCACTGAAAGATCCCTGATGGATCCCTTTGCTGAAATGAAGTGCTGTTGCTGAAATGAAGTGCTGTTTTTTGTGATTTAATTTGTTTTATGATTTTTTATTATTTTTTTTTTGTTTTCTTTCAGACTAGAGAGGAGATGCAGAAGGGGTTTCAATTTTCTTGAGATGTGTATTTGCCAAGATGGCAAATAGAAATACATACAGCTGCAATCTCAAATAAAATGGACTAAAAATAAATAATAACTGATAGAAAGATAACACATGAGAAATTGAGGCACATACCCATCAGATCTGTATTTTAATATTCAATGGAAGCCTGGTTTGCAACCCTACTTGCATACAAAGGCAATATTGGCCTAGAAGAGGCTATACATGCAACTGAGAATGAAGGATCTGAAGGATAAAGCTGATTTAGCACTGCTGCAAGCTTAGATCTGCAATAACATGCCCTGGAATCTGTCCAATGATGCACAAATGAAGACCCAGAGTAGGCCTCCCACAAACAAGAACTGGGTTATCGTCCAATTCACCAAAATCCTTGAGAGTTTTCGTTCCCAAGAGTCTGAATGCTGCTGCCCCCTTCCACAGAGATCAGAGCTGCCATGAAGCTTCAAAAGATATGCAAAAAGATAGATCCAAATAGCACTTCAAAGTCACTTTATGCACTTCCCAAAGTGGGCGTCCACTTTAGGGTTCCAAAAGGGATCAAAATTAAGAATCTTTAAAAGATCCTTTTATTAATGAAGTCTTCCCAAGTTGGGCGCCCAAGTTGAGGGCCCAACTTCATTATTAAAAGCCCACTTTTTAAACACAACGTTGTGTCAACTAGGTGGGGGACTTTTTAATAACTTATTAATATAAAGTGACATGTTATTCACTTTATTTTATTTATTTTTATTAAATATTAAAGCCACACTTTAATATTCAATAATTATTCCAAATCCATCACCTGGCCATCCTGAACTGAGAACTTCTGAAGCCCACGCTACTGGTGATGTCGCCACGTGTCACGCCAACTGACAGTGCCTCCCTAAAATGTAGGGATACCTCCTAAAAAATAGGAATTTGACCAAAACTCCAAAAATGCTCCTGGAGGTCCCCTGATGCCTCCTGGTCAACTCTCGGTCAAACCCTAAAAAATAGGAACCCTTCCTAAAAAATAGGAAACTGTCAAAAACTGACTGGAAAGGCCTGTAAAGCTCTGTGCCAAGCTATACTGCCTCTGGATAGGTCCCCTAACCACGCTGCTGACCTACGGGAACCCGGATGATAGGTCAACTCTCATGTCTCTGCTAGACAGCGCTAAAGAGGGGACATGACATTACACTTGGAGTCGCTACCCTTTTGGAGAGTTCGCAGCCCTAGTGAAGGTGAAGTTTGTATTGTCCCTTATAATAAGATTCTTAATTTTAACCTTGCACACAAGAATGACTTCTTAAAGGAAACATTATTAATAAATAAGATCAATAAATCACATTAAAATAACCAAATTAGGATTAGTAACCACATAATCAATATCATCATATATCAATAATTTAAATATTCATTTTCTTAATTCAATTCTTAATCATTCCATTTGAACCTCATGATATACTTGGGGTTATCCATTATGCGTTAATCTTATCCATTTATAAACCCTAGTGGAGAGGGGATATAGATATAAGGCGCAGATTAGTAACATTTGGCCCAAGGGTTTCTTCACACGCCCGGCAATCCCTCACCACTTGGCTCAAGGGGCTTCTTCACGTGCCCAGTGATCCCTCACCCACTTGAGTAAAGCCTATCTCCATTGTTGTAGGCCCAAAGGCTTCGCCACATGCCCGGTGGTCCCTCACCGTTTGGCTCAAGTTGGCTTCGCTACACGCCCGGCAGTCCCTCGCCATTAGCTTCGCCACACGCTCATTGGTCCCTTGCTAAACTTCAGTCACCTACCGTGTGAGACTTATATACAACTACCGCTCTTCCCTAGTCTAACCCATACTCTCGCCGGGTGGTTGATAGATTAATGTTATAATTTGAGACACTTAGACCCTAGTATATCATGAGCTCATTCTTTAGGATATTGCTTTCATAATCTCATGGATCCTTATGGATCAAGTATAGTCGTTCTTTAATTTGACTTAGTCTTATAATGATGGAGTCTCTATGCATTTATAATCATGTTTTTCATAGATGTTTAAGCTATCTATATCATGTTAGTTATTTGCTCCACCTTGACTATAACATGCTATCATATCATCTATATGTTCACTTAATCTTAGACAATGCTATTTATGATCATGCAATTCCTTTTATAATTCATGTAGGATATGAGGTTTCATTATAGTATTGAAAATGCATAATTGACTAAGGGCAAGTTATACCTTACCTCTGCTGTGTAGATGATGGTGTGCTACTGTTATAGACTGAAGGAGGTAAATGAGTAAATCATTGGAGATATATATGTATATATCAGATTGGTATCGATATCTTGGAGGATCCCCTCCTTAGATTGTATTGATATTGAATAATATTAATATGCTAGCTTGATTGATGTTGGATTGCTGTCTGTATACTGTTTATCTGCTTCTGTTGAGAATGAATAATGATTACATGATTCCAAAATGCTTGATGGTTTACATTCAAATGATAGATGCTGTGTATTGCTGATGATATGAGACGATATTTGGGTTCATTGCTGATTGCTGGATGGATCTGCTTGTTCGATTTATGAGAGATGATTCCTTGATGGATTATTTTGTATTCCTTGCTGATTGATTCCTCCAATCCCTCCTTGTTGTCCACCGATCCAATAATTATATGCCTTTGAAAAGATGTTTCCTTGTTCATTGGTCGCCACCCTCCCAAGAGACGCTATCATTAACTGATCATTCCTTCTGTTATATTTTGATTAGTATGCTGCATATTAATAAGTCTTGCTTTCTTCGTGATTCGCTGCTTTAACAATAATCTTATATTAATAAAATTGTCTTCTTTATGTATTGCTGGCTGCCTATGGTGGGGTATACATACCCATGTATGGTATGCTACTATTTATAATAATATTCAGATTATTAATATATATTAACATTTATGTTTATACTTACTTATTATATAGTATATATTATGTTATAGTATTATTATAATATATTTTATGTTTATATTTATATAATATATATATTATATATTATATTGAATAATATATTATATTATAATATTTACATTGATAATATTTATATTTGTATATATATTTATTATTTATAAATACAATAAATATATTATATTTTGATTATATTAAAAACAATATTATTTATTAAATATTTTATATATACACAATTATCTTTATCATTCAAATGGACTAAATGCCGTATTTCACTAGAGCAACTTCACCGACTTTTATCATGATGTTTAAATCTTTAATTTAAACAATGCCTTAATATGGGGACATGACAAAGTTAGCATCTAGGGGGGATTCACAACACCTAGGAGAAGGAGGTGTGAGTTTAGAATGAGGTTTCGAACCTCTTTGGAGTGGGTTTCACATATTACATCAGCCATCTGAAGAGCTACAGCTTGGTTTGATTTGGAAGTGATTGCTTTACATTTTGGTATGTAAAAAGGCCTTGTTTATTTAATGTATTTGTCTAATCATGAACAACAAACATTTGAGTTACATTTGGGCATGATAAATCATTGTCAATGTGAAGTTATTTCAGTTCAAAACTTCTGATTTTGTAACAGCAATCATTCTGATTTGTAACAGCATTTATAATATCATGAAATCTGAGTTTTGAAGCTATCTATTTGGTTGTTATATTGTATGACAAGTGTTTGTTAAATTGCCATATCATTTCCTTTATGAGTTCATGCATTATTTGTACTAGTTTGGAACTATTTATTTTCTATTCTAAAAACAAACACACTCAGAAAACAAATAAGACAGCTTGCATGCAAAGTGTTTGACGAAATGTCAAGACACTAAAAATCAGAAAATTTAGGGCAGAATTAGACAGGGATCTTACAGTGGTATCAGAGCTGGTGATCTTGCCAGCCTGTTTGGGAACCTAACACCTTGTTGCAGATCTTCAGTATGAACAGAATTTCAGCAGTTGAAAGAATTTGTTCATTAGTCGTGAAATTATGGCATCTTTCAGTGAAGAAAATCTGTGTGAAAGGCTTTTCAATGCAGGCATGAAACTTGACTCTCTGCGATGTTCAAAAGAGGTTCTCTCAACATTTTGGAGGATGTAGAGGATTATTTGCACATGGTGGATCAGTCACCTTCTCAGGGGATACGAGCAGCTATGATTCCTGCAATGACTTCCTTGGGTAAATAGAAATTGTTGAGAAACAAAGATAATGATGTGAGATTAGTTACTACTTATTTAAGTGAAATCATAAGAATAACAGCTCCTAAAACTCCATATGAAGATGAAATTATGAGGGAGATATTTCAGCGAATCGTTGAAAGTTTTCATGGCTTGGGTAATTTCAAAAGCCCTTCTTTGGAAAAAAAAGGTTAAGATTTTAGAACTGATGGCAAAAACCAGATCATGCGTCCTTTGATTGATTTAGATTGTGATCTTATTCTTCAAATGTTTCATCAATTCATAGTTGCTATCAGTAAAGATCATGAAAAAACTATTTCTATTTGCATGAGAACCACTATGGCCTTGATTATTAATGAAAGTGATGCAATTTCCCAACCCATCTTATCTATGTTATCGACTGCTTTAAGGCAAGAACTGATTACTTCTTTAGCTGCATATAAATTGGTTAACAATGTATTCAAACAATGTGAGCAAAAATTGATGCCATACTTATCAATTGACAGGTTAGAGGAAGAAAGTAGAAATGAGGATGGGAAAATTTCTGAAGTTGAAGAAGAGCATGATGAATAGTTTGTGGAGAAGAATGTTCTTGGTAATTCAAAATCATTTGATTCAGATTTGATGAAGAACTCAACCATTCAGGGAGAACTCAATGAGTCTACTTGTGTTTTGACACCAAACTATTACGATGATGATTCTTTGATTGAGCATAATGTTATCCTAGCTTCAAAACATGAATCATGCGAAGAGCATGTCATGGAGGTAGCTGATTTTGAGATGCATGATTTTGAAGGAAAATTAGAAAATTCATTATATGAAAATGATCTTAATCATAGGCCCAATGAGTCACATAATTTGGAGAACCAATTGAAGGTCAATGAAGATATGATTGTTGCAGCCTTAACACAATTTTATAACACTCACAAGATGATTGAAGATCATTTTTGGAAGGCACAACTTGAGAGGAGACAAAAAGGCATTGAAAGAGAATTTTCTCTTGCAAATTTGCAGGTACTCGAAGAAGGTTTGGTAGCAATGAAATCAAATTATTCACATCTACTTTCAGATAGAGATCATCTCTTCAAGCTTGCTGAAATATATTCTGATGCACTGAGAGGAAAGGAAGAAGTTGATAAGCTTACCCTTGAGCTTAAGACTACTAAGGATTCCTTGAAGAGTACTTAAATGGCCCTTCAAGAATCAAAAAATCAGATTGATGAGCTTTGCTTAGAGCTAAGCTTGGCTTACTTTTCATCATAAAAATCAGAAAACCAGTCATCTATGGCAGCCACACCTATGGAACAAGAATCTAATACAAAGATTATGGAGATTAGGCAAATAGTTTAAGGAATTGTTGAAATCCATAAGGATGAAGTATTGCATAATGATTCCAGCATTCCTCATACCAAGGAGATTTAGTATGTTGATAGTGATGGGAAAGTACATCAAGAGTGTGAACTATTGAGTTTGGAGGAGCAATTTTCACATGAAGGTGCAGTTTTCAGCTATGAGATAGGTGCTATAACAGGTGATGTATGCAGATTTCAACGTGATACAACTCTTGGATCAGCCAATAATGATGAGTATCCAGAAAGTGGAGAAGATGTGCATGAGATCTATGATGACACCATCAAAAGGTATGAAAAAAATGTTATGAACAACAATCCATTATCTCCACATGATTTTGATAATCATAAGGTGATAGAAGTGTTCCATGTGGATGACATTGGTAAGTGGCATTATCTTGTTGATCTCCAATATTTTATGGCTAAGCATGAGAGAATGTTTGTGGATCCAAGCTACATACAAGGTATGACATTCCATAGTGGGTTTGTGTAACATACACCCCTGGTATATGTTCTGCTCTGTGTGTTTTTTGTTTTTTGATGTTTTGTTGTTTAGGGTTTTATGGGGTTTTCTTGCATGTGCGTTTTTGCATGAAATACTATAAAATGAACAATATACTGAAAACCCAGAAAAACTAAAAGAGATATCAACAAAATAACAATGACCCAGATTGTGTTTAGCCAAGATATGAATTATGGTAACATACCCAGATCAATATTTTCAACTTCGTCCGGAAGTTGTAGCCAGACCAACAAACAAGGCCACAGAAATATGCTCACAACTCCGAGAAATGAAGAGAATTTGTAATACAATGAGTAGCAGCAACAATTGTAGCTCTAAACGCCAAGATTGGGAGAGATAAATGCCACAAATCAAAGAAGAATTGCAATCTCCAAGTACCCACGTCCCTAGCTGATGTGTACGGCCTGCTGGAAGAATGCAGCTATGAAGAACAACTTCGAATCTGATCTGAAACCCTTCACAAACTTCTGCAATATGGTCGCCTATGTCAAGAAAACTCAATGCTGCAATAGCAAGGAATGATACCACCCAAAACTCGCCAAGAACATCCTCCAAAATGGTACGGCCTCAGCTGAAATGTACATGTATGGGAAAACTACAGCAGCAACAAAACTCAGAAAATACACATTAATCTGCTCAAAATACCTCCGTTCTCATCTGCACCAATATACTCTTCGAATATCTTCATTCAATGCCCAATTCTTCACCAAAATGGATCAACTGAATGCACAAATGAGACCTCTGGATGAAGCCTCCAATAACCTCTCCTAATACGATCTTTCACGCACAAGAAAAGGGACCAATGCCGGAGTTTTCGTCCCAACATAGCCAACTGAAACCCTAGAGCCAAGCTCCAAAGCCAAAGCACAATAAACTCACAAAGAGAGAGCAAAATCAATAATCTTCGCATAAACAAATGAAGTCACTTTTGGCCTTTTTGTTGCTCTCCAAACCCAACGCCCAAGATGAGAAGCTCTTTATTTATTTTAATTTATAATTTTACCCCTTATTGCTCCACGAGGGGCACCCATCTCCTAGTGGCCCAACTTTAAGTCATAACTTAATTTTATGTAGCAATATTACTTTATGACTTAAAGTAACTTAATTTTCAAATAGTATAAGTTAAATATTTAATTTAACTTATATATCAATTTATAAAACCTTGGGCCCTTAAATAACTTGAATTCCTGTGCCAAGACCATCCACACTGCCATGCCATAAATAGCAAGTGCCCGACTCCTGACTTACTATAAATAGTAAGTTCCCTCAAATGACCCCCTAAACATCTCCATTAGCCTACGGGAGACTGGTCATAGGCTAATCCCTGTCCACTGATCCAATGGGCTAGTTGGGGGACATTACAGTTTGCTATTCCTTGTTTCATGAGACCATCACTACTTGTTATCACATTGGAAGGACACAAGGTATGCAAAGATTTTGAAATCATGGCTCTAGCTAGAATGTTGAGTTTGCATGGAGATCCCTTACCAAATTTGCCCTAAATTTTTTAGTTTGCCCTCTTGGTATCATGTCAAACAGTTGTCTTGCATGGTTTGATTTGGTTTTTTCTGATCTTTTGTTTGAGTTTCATTGCATGTTTTTCATTGTCAAATCATAGAGAAAAGCATAGAAATGAAAGAGAACTATTGCATAAATGAAAGACAACAATTGCAACTCAATAGAACCCATTTATTTTAACTATATCAAGTCTGATTACAAGTTTTAGAGGTCTAATATACATTATATAGTCTATATCAAACTATAACAACAATCTAAAACCCTTATATAATGCAATATTTGACTACCCAAAATGATAAACACATACCCAAAAGCCAATGCTCAATTTATGGAATATTTAATTGTTGAAACCCTAATTTCTAGCTAGGGTTTGACAGAAAATGACACCCAATTAGTACAGCCAGCGGGGGAATGCACTGAAATGATGATATCTGCTGATAAAAAGCCTCAATCTGCAATTATATTCTGATAACTCACTGCTATAATCAATTCTCAATGCAAAATTAACCTGTGATGAAGTCCAATGATGCCCAAATGGAAACCCTAGGTAGATTTCCCTGTTTTGTGAACTGGGTTTTTGTCCAATTCACTATCATCCAAGGGATTTCATCCTCAGAATACCTGTATGCTATTGAAACTCTCTTCTAGAGCTCAAACCTACAATTTGCTTTTGTCAAAATGAGAATAGAATGCCCAAGAATGAGCCCAACACATTGCTTTATAGCCTCCTATGAGCTTTTTTATAAAAATCAATAAAATAATCCTCCTCAAGAGGCTACGCCCATCTTGAGGGTCTTTCCTCATCAAAAGAAAGGGCCACTTTTTTAAAACAACTTTGAGGTACTAGGATGGGGGGCACTTTTCACTATTCCTTTTATAATTTTCTGTTACTATTCACTTTTTACTATTCCATTAAAGCAAACTTTAATATTTCTAATTTAACCCTGGGTTCATCAACTAAACTCCAAACTGAAAGGCTAGTAAAGCTCCCAGCTAAGCTCCACTGCCCTCAGTTGGGTCCCTTACCATTCTGCTAACCTACGGGATCCCTAATAGTAGGCCAACCTCCGCTATAGTCTGAGCTGCCTAAGAAGGGGACATTACAGGATACATCTTATTAGAGAGCTGATTATGAAAACTAAGAGATTGCCCTTAAGGAAGATACTACATTTTGATAATGTGTGGTTTGTCATTGGCATCACACCTTTGAGATGGTTATCAAATAAGACATTGATAGTTTCTAACCTTGAACCTGTTGTTCTTCATTCATTAGTAGCCAATGAACGAGTATCTCATACTTTAAAATTGATGAACGGGAAAAATTTCAGTATGCAGCGAGTTGTGGAAGAAATTTCAGATTTAGTTCAATGTTTTTCACCTTACACCTTGACGTTTAGTGGCTGTCCTACATTGCTGATCATGAAATTTTCAGATTTTGCACTAATGATTGCAGCTGATTGGATAGATTTGTGTACACGGGATTGTCATTTTAGCACTTGGAGATTGAGTATTGATGAGATCCTATCAGTTTATGACAGCAGAAACATTCCAAGGGTGATTATAAATCTGATTTTCAGTCTTAACATTGCTGTCATTAGTTGTACCAGCAGCATAGAGAGGCTATGTATGTCTAATTATGCACACATGACGAACATGATTCAATTCCATGAGACACGGTTTAGATGTTTGACAGTATTGAGTGATGGAGACTTGATGAGTTATGCTTATCCCTTTACCTCAACTTATATGAAGATGCAATATTTCGGGTTCCAAGATTTGGTATGATTGGTGGGTTGCTTCACAATGTTTGGTTGGATGACGGTTGTATCATAGTGGAGCAACGAAAGGCCTGAATCGGGTTGTATGGGTATGGCGCTTTGTCTTTTGTAGACTTAGCATTTGAGGTCAGTAGAGCTCCTAGAGTGAAAGAGTTGATGCAGGATAGCCAGGACATGCACAGGACATTTGAGGTTGGTGATTTAGTTTTCTTGCGCCTACAGCTGTATAGACAGACTACAGTGAGGAGTGGTGAAGGAAAGTTGAAGCCTTGCTTCTATGGACCTTACAGGATTGAGAGGAAAGTTGGAAAGGTTGCATGTGAGCTAGAGTTGCCTGGAGCTAGCAGAATTCATAATGTATTCCAAGTATCTTACCTCAAAAGAGCACTTGGGCAACACATCTTTTCCAGAGCTTCCACCATTAGATGATGAGGGCAAGTTGATACTAGTTCCTGATGTTGTATTAGATGTGAGGGAGCGCAGATTGAGGAGTAGGGTGATCAAGGAGTATTTGATTAGATGGAGAGACTTGCCTTTCGAGGATGCTACTTGGGAAGGTGAACAAATTTTGTAGCATCCAGGTTTGCAATTGCTTAAGGACAAGCAACTCTGAAAAGTGAGGACTGTAATGATCCCTTTTTCCAAGTGATCATCTCGCAAAGTCGACTAACTTATTTTATTTCCGTAGGCTAAGTCAGGAGTTATAAGGAAATAATTTGATTAATTAAATAATAAATAATCGTAAGTCATTTTTGGGTTATTTATATTTAATTAATTAGCTAGACCTATTTTTATTATAAAAGTGACTATATAATATTATATTGAAAATTATAAAAATAAGTCACTTTTGAATAAGGAAAAATATAAAATAAAATAAAATAATAAAAGTGAGTCTTCTAGAAGTTACTTATAGAAAGTTCACTTGTGGCTTTAAAAAAAGAGGTGAAGGCAAGTCATTTCATCATCCTTGACTTGTTATTTTACTTGGAGTTTTCCTTATGAGCTGCAACTACAGGTTCAACCAATTCCTAGGACGAGAACCCTTGGAATTTTGGGGGATTGGACGAAAACCCAATTCCATCTTGAGGTGAATTCATTTTAGAATTCACAATTGTGGTTCATTGATCAGTGCCCTAGTTTTTGGTGTGATGTTTCAAGTTTTTTTGTGGAGATATTTTGCAGGTTTTAGATGGAGGGTTTGATTGCCAATTTGTGAGATTTGTTCCAAATACAAATTGTGCAATATATTTAGATTTGTGGAGGTTGTCATTGCAGATTTTTATATCAGATTTTGTAGCAAACTTGGAGGATACATTTTGGTGCTTCATATTGAGGGTTTTGTGGAGAATGCTATTAGGGTTTATTGCATATTTCTTTATTAGATTTTATACCAGACTTGTATGTTTAGATTTAGCGTCTCTTATTGATGATATAGGAGACTTTGGCAATGGTTTAATACTATATATTGGACGCCATCATCACAAGGAGGCGATTGCAGATTTAGAGGGGTTTGAGACCCTAAATACTAGTCACCACCTCTTACATTACTAGTGCAGCATTAATGGAGGTGGCGTGAGGTATGTCTAGGGTGGCATGAGAGTTTACACTTGGAGTTGCTGCCCTTTTGGAGAGTTCACAGCCCTAGTGAAGGTGACGCTGGCATCTAGGGGGGATTCGCAGCACCTAAGAGAAGGTGTGAGTTTAGAATGAGGTTTGGAACCTCTTTGGAGTGGGTTTGTAACATACACCCTCGAATATATGTTTGCTCTGTGTTTTTTCTTTGTTTTCTGCTTGTTTGGTGTTTAGGTTTTCATAGGTTTTGCTTGCATGTTTGTTTTTGCATGAAATACATAAAATATAAAGCATAGACTGAAAACCCAAAAAAACTAGAAGAGGTATCAATGAAATAACGAACACCCAGATAGTATTATGGCCAAATATGAATTATAAGTACATACCCATATGTTCGTTTGCAACTTCATACATGTGCTGATGGATGACCAGCAATACAAGGCTATAGAAATCACTCCAAACGCCTACAATGGATGAGAGAATGCCATACAACAATCTGCAACGATACTGGAGGCTTGAGGCGACCCAAACTTAGTTAAATAGTGTTACAAAAAGGCTTCTATAAACCCACTCTAGAATCCCACGATTAGCTGCAGCTGTACGGCCTCACTAGCAATAAATATCAGTAAAACCTCCTCCAAAACCCTCGACCATGGCTGAGAATGATAGATGATGCTGGGCGACCACAATGAGATAATGAACAACACAAAAACCCACACAAAATATCCACAGTGAGCTCCACAAGATGTACGGCCAGCTATGAGAGTGTACGGCCTGCTGAAGGGAGTCTCTAGCAACAATGAACTACTTCAAAAATGCATGAAATTGTCCCTTAAATCCCTGCTATCAACTGCATATTGAAATGCTATCAAAATGTTCATTTTCGGCACTAAATTTTCACAAAAATGAATCGAATGAAAGCCCAAATGAAGCTTCTGAATGAAGCCTCCAATATCCTCTCCTGATGTGATCTTCCACACATGAAGAAAGGTGATCTTGTAGAGGTTTTCGTCTCAACAAGTCGATATCAAGCCCTAGAGCCAAGCTCCAAAGACAATGCATGAGAATATCCAAATATGAGAGCAAATTTCATAAACTTAGCATATGCAAATGAACTTTCTTTTTTTCTTTTTGTTTCCTTCTCTCCTCAACGCCCAAGAAGCAAAGTATTTTATTATTTTATTTTCATGACTTAAGTCCCTTATGTCTCCCATGGGCGCCCATCTCCTAGGTAGTCACTTTAAGTTATAACTTTATTTTATAGTGACATTACATTATAACTTAAAGTACCTTTTCCCTTATAAATAAAACATAAGTTAAATCTTTAACTTAACTTATATTTAATCGATTAATGCCTTGGGAAGTTGAAACCATGAGTCCTTGTGCTATGACCCCCTGCCATTACCCTGCTCTAAATAGCAAGTGCTCTTGTCCCGACTTACTATAAATAGTAAGTCTCTGAGTTGACCTCCTAACCATTGTTATTAGCCTACAGAAGTCATATAATAAGCTAATCTCCACCAACTGTGTGACTAGGCTAAATGGGGGGCATTACAGGGTTTCATATATTACATCAGCCATTTGAAGAGCTACAGCTTGGTCTGATTTGGAAGTGATTGCTTTACATTTTGGTATGTAAAAAGGCCTTGTTTATTTAATGTATTTGTCTAATCATGAACAACAAACATTTGAGTTAGATTTGGGCATGATAAAACATTGTCAATGTGAGGTTATTTCAGTTCAGAACTTTTGATTTTGTAACAACAATCATTATGATTTGTAAAAGCAATTATAATATCATGAGATCTGAGTTTTGAAGCTATCTATTTGGTTGTTATATTGTATGACAAGTGTTTGTTAAATTGCCATATCATTTCCTTTATGAGTTCATGCATTATTTGTACTAGTTTGGAACTATTTATCTGTTGTTATGAAAACAAACAGAGTCAGAAAACAAATAAGACAGCTTGCATGCAAAGTGTTTGACGAAATGTCAAGACACTAAAAGTCAGAAAATTCAGGGCAGAATTAGACAGGGATTTTACAGATGGTAGCTTTGTTCATAGTAGATCTATATTTCTAGGTCACCATACTAACAATTAGGTAGAAAGGGCAGAAGTGGTAGTAAGGAGGGCATTAGCATCCTTTGTGGGTGTGCGATAGCTTGTACTTGAAGAGGTTTCTGGAGAAGGCTCTTTCTATTTGCCAACAATTCAAGGAAGTCATTTTTACTCATTGTTGTAGAGCTTCTAATGTGGTTCTAGATCATTTGGCCAATTGTGGTATTGAGCAAGAGCGCCTTACAACTTTATAGAGTGGCCACCAATCCTTGTGGGTAGGACTTAATATTTTTTTAATTATAAACCCCCATAGGAGACCAGGTTTTTTTCCTAAATACCGGTGGGATGCATTTAGTGCTATCATTATTTTCTAGGGTGGAAGAGGACGTTTGTTGTACCCAATCCAAAACTCGAATTGTGATAGACGAAATCTCTATCATCATCAAGTCGTGTCATTAGCCATAACATTGATAACGAATGTCATTTTCGCTTAACTTGTAAAATGTCACATCATCAAGTCCGTCATTGGTCTATCGTCCTTGTCATAGACCATGTCTAAATTGTCGAAAGTCATTTTCAAGTCATTTCATATGTTGTCATAAAAATAAAAAAATCACCGCAAAATGTTGATTCTAGTGTTCGAGTCATTGTAAAATATTCAAGTTGTCTAATATCCTCATCATGTTAAAACCCAGTATTCATAATTCATTTGAAATTTTAATTTTAATTGATAATTTTTAATTAATAATTATTTTTTATTGTTAATTATTAGTTATTATTTGAAAATATTATCAAAAACCCTTGTATTTGAAACTGAGCTTTGAGTTCATTTCTTGCCGAAGGTAGAAAACCCTAAAGGCATATTAGATTGAGGACAAAAACCTTCTATTCCAAATGAGAAGTTCCATACAAGGATTTCCATTGAGCTACATCTGCATTGTATTTCAGTTTGTGTTGTTGATGTGAAAAATTCCATTATGTTGTTGTGGTGTGTTCAGCATATTCGGAAAATACAAAAATATAAGTGTGTTGTTCCAGATTTCAGTTTGTGTGATTTTAATTCAGTGTGTGAGTTTCTAATTCAAGATTATTGATAACTCATTTGCTTGCAAATCCTATCAATTCCATGTGAAAGAATTTCTTCTCAAATGCTAACCATACCATATTATTGAAGAGTATTGAAATATATTCATGAAGTTATTTAAGATTGTTTTGGAGTAAAGGCTGCCACAGCTTTTTAAAATGTTGATTCTCATTAATATAGACTGTTGTACCTTTTTCTAACCTCTAGCAGCTCATGACATAGCTGGTCGTACACATTAGAAAGTGGCTTTTGGAGTTAAGAAGAGAATCACACCATTTTAAGTGACTTGGGCGTGCTGTACCATCTTGGACTGCAATATAATGTGGTTTTGGATGGCATATCATATGGTTTCAGCTACATTTCTAATGGGTCACTGTTTGGACAGTTTAAAGAGGCCGTACAACAACTAGGGTCCAGCCTCAATACACAAGTTTGCAAGTATTAATTTCAGCTGATAATAATCTACTTACCCTGCTAATAAGTCTTATTTTAATAGCTTGTGTGGAGTGATTGCTTCATGTTTAGTTGGGTACAAGTGCTGATATAAATATTGTAGCTGCCATATATTGAGATCTAATATTTATAATTAGTTATAATAATCCGGAAGGTCTTCCACCAGATTCATTTTAATTCTTGCTTGCATTGTAATCATTGATTGGATGGCGTAGCCGCCAAATAATTGCATTCATTATCCGCAAATTTGGCATTGATCCAGATCAGCTTGTAGTCTGTCGCATTGACCCAATCTGTAGTTTGTAATCTGTTAGTATGGCTTGAGCCTATTTAATCTATCCACCTATTTGGGTGTTGATTGTAAACTAGTCTTTGCTACCAATAAGTTGCATTGTTATTTTCCTGTCCACATTCCAGTTTTCATATGCTCTCATTGTAATGTCCCCCATTTAGCCCAGTCACACAGATGGTGGAGATTAGCCTATCACATGACTTCCGTAGGCTAATAACAATGGTTAGGAGGTCAATTCAAGGACTTAACTATTTATAGTAAGTCAGGACATGGGGCACTTTCTATTTTTAGCAGGGCAGTTGCGGATGATCGGTGCACGAGGTTCATGGTCTCAATATGACTAGAGCTCCATTTGATATAATATAAGTAAAATAAAATATTTAACTTATATTATTTTATGAGACCTAAAGTGACTTTAAGTTATAATGTATTTTCACTTTATAAGAATAAGTATAACTTAAAAGTGTTCTACCTAGGAGATGGGCGCCCAAGGTCATGAGGGGACATAAGGGACATGAGAGTATTAAATAAAATAATAAAATATTTGCTTCTTGGGTGTTGGGTGAGAGAGAAGAACAAAAAGGAAAGAAAAGCTTCATTTTGGATATGCGAAGATTATGGAAAATTGCTCTCTTGTGAGTTTCTTGTACTTTGGCTTTAGAGCTTGGCTCTAGGGTTTGTTCTCGGCTGTGTTGAGACAAAAACCTCTTCATAGTCCTCTTCTTCGTGTGTGAAAGACCACATCAAGAAAAGATTCTTGGAGGCTTCACTCAAGAGCTTTAGTTGAGCCTTTGAATGACACATTTTGATGGAGTTTTGAGCCGAAGATGAACTTGTTGATAGAATTTTGATATGCAGCTGATAACAGGGGTTTAATGGATAGTTTTATACAATTTTGAGGTGATTTTATTGCTGTACAACCTTCTACTTGCTGGCCGTACATTCCCAGCATAGGGCCATACCATTTGTTGAAGACTTTGAGGAGTTTGTGTGTTTTGTCGAAGTATTTCCATCGTACTCAGGCCGTACACCATCTGCAATTCATTACAGTGCATATTCAAGGGATTCGATGGGAATTTTGGTGGTTTTTGTTGCTGATATGATCCTACAATGAGGTTGTACAGCTGCAGCCATCTGTGGGTTTCCAGGAAGAGCTCGTGGGGTTTATTAGTGGCCCCTTTTGGTTGCGACTTGGTCAATTTGAGGCCCTTATTCCATTGCAAACCTTTGTATGACCTTTGCTCATCCCATACAGGCGTTTGGAGTGATTTCCTATAGCTTATATTGCTGGTCCGACAATGACCCCGACATGAAGTTGTAAATCTTGACATGGGTATGTAATAGAACTTCATATTTTGGCATTCTTCTCTCTGGGTCTTCGATATTTATTGTTATCTCTTTTAGATTTTCTAGGTTTTCAATTTATTGTCCATATTCTATGTTCATGCAAAAACGCACATGCAAGCAAAACCCATAAAACCCTAAACAGCAAAACAAACAAAAAACACAAAAATACGCAGAGCAAAACACAAATACAGGGGTGTATATTACAGTGGTATCAGAGCATAAGATTCTGCCATCCTGTGAGAGTAACATCGACATGCAGATGAAAAACTAAGATATGTTACCTATGCAGTCATTGACACACCACTACAATACCAGAAGAAATAGGTTACAACAAGAAACACAGGTACCACAGTTAGAAGAACCAGAGAATCCAATACCAGTTACAGACCCATTTTCAGGTGAGCTTCCGGAACAGGGTGAGGAAATGGGTGACAGACAGAATGAGGAACCCAGCATGCGTGAATTTCTTAATACCATGGTTCAAGGATAGTTGGCTATAGAAAGCGCCTTGAGAGAGTCACAGCAGGAGTTGAGAGAATCACAGGCAGAGTTGGGCCACATCCTTGAAGGGTTGACACCCCCTGATGGTAGAAACAACAGAAATAATAATAATAACAACAATCAGTACCGTTACAAGAACAGGAACAACATGGGAGACAGGAACAGAGTAAACCATGGAGGTGATAGGCACATGGGTGACAGAAACAATGGCGATAGGAACAATGATGACAGGCAGAACGATGATAAACATATTGAGGATCGACATAGAGTTAGAGATGATGATGAGGCCTCGGTCACCAACTAGAGAGGCACCCAGTTGACAGCCAGTGATAGGCCTGGCATACCCACCTTTGCACCCAGGAACAGTGTTCTTGAACTAGATGCCACACAGGTTGAATTCCAGGATGAGATCCTGAGAGATTGGAGAGCATCCAGTGTAGAGTTTCGGGCTGAAATGACTTTTGGTGAGTATTCTAACATTCGAATGAGAAACAGGCCTCACAGAGGAAATAGACCACAGAACCAGGAGCTGCAGAAAAAAGTAAGCAAGATGACTCTACTGTATTTTGATGGTTCTGGTAAGACAACCGCGAGAGCATGGGTCCAGAAATTGGACAGTTACCTGCAGATTACTCCCATGTCTAAAGAAGATGTCATAACTTATGCTGCATTACATCTGGAGGGGAGTGCACATAAGTGGTGGAGTAATGGGAAGGTGACCTTAGGTCACGATCAGATCACTTCCTACATTGAGTTCACTGCCAGATTGATTGACAGGTTTGATAAGGACCCTGAACTACAGTTCAAGGAGTTGGCACAGCTCAAGCAGGTTGGATCGGTGGACTCCTACATATCGAAGTTTCAGGACCTATCTGTTATGGTCCCAGACATCTCAGAGCATAGATTGGTCATACTATTCATAGATGGACTTTCAGACCCATTACGTGGTTCGATTAAAGGGTTTGACCCTGCATCTCTACAGGAGGCCATTGAAAAGGCCAAAGACATGGAGTCTTCAGTTTGGTGGAATAAATTTCAGTCTAAGGGTTTTCAACATAGGAGGGATAAGGAGGACAGAAGACCCTTCCAAAGACTTTGGGCACACAAAAGAAAAATCCAATAAACTAACAGATGATCAGCTCAATGATATAGAAGGAAAAAATTATGCTTTCACTGCAAAGAACCATGGGATCCTTCACACAAATGCCCTCACAAGGCTAAGGCCAAACTGATAGAATATTATTCAGCTGAGGAGACCCAGTCAGAGGCATCAGATTCACCTTCAAATCAGCCTTCAGACCATGAAGACAGTGGGGATGAGATTGCTTCACAGCACAGTGCTGGTAGTGATGGGAACCTCGCCCAGCTTTCTAGCTTTCAGAAAGTTGGCTCTTTCAGGGTGCATGGAGTACTTGGAGGTCAGTGTATCATCACTCTCATTGACACAGGAGCTACACAACTTTATTGATGAGGGGTTGGTAGCTAGATGTGGATTGCAGGTAGAGGAATTTGAAGACTTCAAAGTTATGGTAGCCGACAGGTTCAAGATGACATGCAACACGAAAATTTTTGGGTTGAAGATTGTTATGGGTGAGTATGAGTTGGTTGATGATTTATATGTTGTTCGTATTGGGGATACAGATGTTGTGTTAGGCATGCATTGGATGAGGCAGCTAGGAGAGTTCACCATGAATGTAAACAAAATGGAAATGAAATTTGAATTTAAAGGGAAGAAAATATGTCTCAGAGGCTTATTAGATGGTGGATCACGGGTAGTGTCACTTAAGAGAATGGAAAGAATGCTGCGACATGACCAGGTAGAGTGGGCAACAAAATGCCTTATCATGCCAGAGTCCCCACCACAACCAAAGAACAGTTACCATCCAGACATTCAGAAGCTCTTGACCAAGCACAGCAGAGTGTTTGGAGATATACATCCAGGAGTGCCACCAAACAAAGGTATAGAGCATCTCATAGAGTTGGAGGATGGGACCAAGTCCATCATGATTACTCCCTATCGACATCCTAAGAGACTCAAGGATGAGATAGAGAAGACGATCAAGGAGTTGCTCGAGATGGGGCACATTCGGCCTAGTAATAGTCCCTTTGCTTCTACAGTTGTTTTAGTCAAAAAGGATGGGACAATCAGAATGTGCATCGACTATCGAGCATTGAATAAGACTATTAAGAAAAGGTATCCTATTCCCCGCATAGATGAGTTGATTGATGAACTTCATGGGGCTTGCTATTTTTCTAAGATCGATCTTAGAATAGGGTACCATCAGATTCGTATGAGGGTAGAGGATGTGGAGAAGATTGCTTTCAGGTGTCATTACGGCCACTTTGAGCTTCTGGTGATGCCGTTTGGGTTAACCAATGCCCTTGCTACCTTCCAAAGTTGCATGAACCAGATTTTTAGACAGCAGCTTCGGAAGTTTGTATTGATCTTCTTCGATGATATACTGATTTTCAGCAGGAGTTGGGATGAGCACATGAGACATCTGGAGGAGGTGTTGAATATTTTAGAGAGTGAGTCCCTCTATGCCAAGGAGTCCAAATGTGACTTTGGCATGACAGAGCTGCTTTACTTGGGCCACATTATCAGTACTGATGGCATCAGGGTAGACCCAGAAAAGATTAAGGCAATTATTAATTGGCCCCCACCTACAAACCTCACACAGCTTAAGGGTTTCTTTGGGCTTTGTTGTTTCTATAGGAGGTTTGTAAAAGGCTTCTCGCAAACAGTTGCACCATTGACAGACTTGACCAAGAAAGGAGCCTTTGAGTGGAATGACACAGCTCAGCAGTGCTTTGATCACTTCAAGCATTTAATGTCTACTTGCCCCATGCTAGCGATTCCTGATTTCTCTAAACCTTTCGAGTTGTAGTGTGATGCTTCAGGAGAGGGAATAGGGGCAGTGTTGATGCAGGAAAAGCACCCGATAGCATTTGAGAGTAGGAAGCTTCGGGGTGTTGAGAGGATCTACTCGGTATATGACCGAGAAATGTTGGCCATCATGCATGCATTGGCCAAGTTCAGGCCTTATCTGGTTGGAGGCAAATCCATAATCAAAACAGATCATAACAGCATTAAGTATTTTATGAACCAAAAGGACTTGAACGATAGACAACAGAAGTGGGTAAGCAGACTTCAAGCTTATGACTTCGACATTGAATATGTTAAGGGGAAGAGAAATATAGTTGAGAGAAATATAGTTGCAGATGCTTTGTCGAGGAGACCTCACTTGTGCTTATTTAGTGAGATATCTGCTAATTGGAAAGAGACGATTTCAGCAGAATATGTTAAGGACTCTTGGGCAGCAAGAGTCATTGAGGGCACTATTAAGGATGACAGGTATTTTGTAGTGTACGATTTGATTATATACAAAGATAGAATACTTCTAGTGCCTAATTCATAGTTTAAACAAAAGATCATAAGGACTTTCCATGACACTCCCATGGCTGCCCACCCCGGATTCTTTAAGACATACAGACAAATTCGGGAATGATTCACATGGAAAGGACTCAAGGATGAAGTCCTCAAGTATGTTCGTGAATGCCCCGTTTGTCAACAAAATAAGCATGAGCATACTTTTCCTACAAGACTGTTACAGCCACTACCAATTCCCAATCAAAAGTGGGAATACATCTCCATGGATTTCATTACAGGGCTACCTAAGGTGCAGGGGAAGGACAACATATTTGTTGTGGTCGACAGATTGACCAAATTTGCACACTTCTTTGCCATTTCAGCGTCATATACAACTGTACAAGTGGTTGATTTGTTCTTTCAGGAGATTTTCATATTACACGGGATACCCAAAGGAATAGTGAGTGACAGGGATAGCAAGTTCTTGAGTTTGTTTTGGCATGAATATTTTAGATTATGTGGCACTGAGTTGACTCCCAGCATTGGTTACCAACCGTAGACAGATGGCCAAACAGAAATCGTGAACAAATGGGTTGAGGGGTATCTTCGAAATTATGTGGCGGGGCAGCAGAAGGCTTGGGTTAGATGGTTACACATGGGGGAGTATTGATATAACACGGCATACCACATGTCGATCAAGATGTCTCCGTTCAGGGCTTTGTATGGATGCGATGCCCCATGCCTTACAGATTTGCTACTTGGTGATAGTCGGGTGCCGAAGGCAAAAGATCTATTGCAGGAGAGTCAGAATATAGTGAAAGAACTCAGAGATAACATCCAACAGGCACAGAATCAGCAAAAGCTTTATGCTGATCAGCACCAGGTACAGAGGAGTTTTGACGTTGGAGATATGGTGTATTTGAGGCTCCAGCCCTACAGGCAGTCCACTCTCAAGAACAGTGGAGCAGAAAAATTAAAACCCAGGTTCTATGATCCGTTCAGGATTATCAGGAGAGTGGGAGAAGTGGCATATGAGCTTGAGTTGCCAGCTGATAGTAAGGTGCATAATGTTTTCCATGTTTCCAGGTTGAAAAAAGCTCTTAGCCACAATGTGATTCCTTCAGCGGAGCTTCCACCATTGGATGAGGAGGGGAAGCTAATCTTGGTACTAGAAGCTATTATTGACACCAGAGAAAGGAATTTGAGGAAACGGATCATCAGGGAGTACCTGGTGAAGTGGAAAAACCCACCAATTGAGGATGCCACTTGGGAGAGTGAGCAGATACTACAGCATCCTGAGTTGAAATTGCTTGAGGACAAGCAATCTTGGGAAGGGCGGACTGTAATCATTAATGTCCCCCATTTAGCCCAGTCACACAGATGGTGGAGATTAGCCTATCACATGACTTTCGTAGGCTAATAACAATGGTTAGGTCAATTCAGGGACTTACTATTTATAGTACGTCAGGACATGAGGCACTTTCTATTTTTAGCAGAGCAGTTGCAGATGATCGGTGCACGAGGTTCATGGTCTCGATATGACTAGAGCTCCATTTGATATAATATAAGTCAAATTAAATATTTAACTTATATTATTTTATGAGACCTAAAGTGACTTTAAGTTATAATGTATTTTCACTTTATAAGAATAAGTTATAACTTAAAAGTGTTCTACCTAGGAGATGGGCGCCCAAGGTCATGAGGGGACATAAGGGACATGAAAGTATTAAATAAAATAATAAAATATTTGCTTCTTGGGCGTTGGGTAAGAGAGAAGAACAAAAAGGAAAGAAAAGCTTCATTTTGGATATGGGAAGATTATGGAAAATTGCTCTCTTGTGAGTTTCTTGCACTTTGGCTTTGGAGCTTGGCTCTAGGGTTTGTTCTCGGCTGCATTGAGAGGAAAACCTCTTCATAGTCCTCTTCTTCGTGTGTGAAAGACCACATCAGGAAAAGATTCTTGGAGGCTTCACTCAGGAGCTTCAGTTGAGCTTTGGAATGACAGATTTTGATGGAGTTTTGAGCCAGAGATAAACTTGTTGATGGGATTTTGATATGCAGCTGATAGCAAGGGTTTAATGGACAGTTTTATGCAATTTTGAGGTGGTTTTATTGCTGTACAACCTTCTACTTTCTGGCCATACATTCATAGCATAGGGCCGTACCATTTGTTGAAGACTTTGAGGAGTTTTTGTGTGTTTTGTCTAAGTATTTCCATCATACTCAGGTCGTACACCATCTGCAGTTCATTACAGTGCATATTCAAGGGATTTGATGGGAATTTTGGTGGTTTTTGTTGCTGATATGATCCTACAGTGAGGTCGTACAGCTGCAGCCATTTGTGGGTTTCCAAGAAGAGCTGGTAAGGTTTATTAGTGGCCCATTTTGGTTGTGACTTGGTCGATTTGAGACCCTTATTCCATTTCAGACCTTTGTATGACCTTTGCTCATCCTATACAGGCGTTTGGAGTGATTTCCTGTAGCTAATATTGCTGGTCCAGCAGTGACCCTGACATGAAGTTGTAAATCTTGACATGGGTATGTAATAGAACTTCATATTTTGGCATTCTTCTATCTGGGTCTTCGATATTTTATTGTTATCTCTTTTAGTTTTTCTGGGTTTTCAATATATTGTCCATATTCTATGTATTTCATGCAAAAACGCACATGCAAGCAAAACCCATAAAACCCTAAACAGAAAAACAAACAAAAACACAAAAATATGCAGAGCAAAACACATATACAGGGGTGTATGTTACACTCACCTTGCCCACATCAGAATCTTGGTGATCAAAAAGGACTAAGATTTGTGTCAATTGCAAAGATTTGGATAATTTGGCTAATAGTCCGGTCAGGGGCATTTCAAAAACTTTAGGCACCACCTAATCTGAAGTAATCCTTTTCATTCTAGAAGCCTCCAACATGACATAAAAAATCCTTTCCAATAGTAAAATAGCACCTAGCATTATCAATAATTGTATCACCACAGGGGTAGGGCACTGTCACCATGCATTTTGTCCCTAGTTGTCTCGCTAGTATTCTAGATAAATAAACCTTTATGGAAACATCTCATGGGCACCAAGTATCCATAATACTCTATTTAGTAGTCCATATTTTTCTGGGAGGAAAATCCTTTTGTCATCGAGAGAGACACATACCAATATGGGTGAAAATCCATTAGAGCTAAGTAATGAGCCTTCAAGAAGGAAGTAGTTGACTAAGAAAGAATTTGAGAAGTTGATAATCCTTTTTGAGGAGTATCCCCTTTAGTCCAAGAAGTAAAAGGAAGTCAATGCATATGTTCCTAGTAGTCCAAATCAATTTGTTTTAAATCACACCATAGCATACAGCTTTTTCAGAACCATATCTACCCCTAATTTAAGGCTCATACCATCTGTCCCTAGTCAAACTTAAGGCACATAAGATCAAAAAGATTCTTCTTGTTTCTTGTCTATCTGATGCAAGGAATGTCCTGTTTGTTGGTACCCATACAAAACTCAACTTTCATGCTCCCTTCTATTAGATTTGTTGTCAATTTATCCTCAGTTTTGTGTCACTGCCATGTTAATTGTGGTTTTCCCAGTCAGTTTACAAAGTCATCTTGTCATGGTCTGTGCTTCAACTAACACTTTTTGCAAGGTAATCATCATTGCAACGAGTCTAGTGAAGCAAGCAAGCGATGATGTTGGAACAGATCAGCAGCATGCAAGAACAGAAAACAAGGCAGATTCAGTGCTTTTCTCTACCATCATTCAAAGGAGATAAGAAGTCAGATTCGAATGCACTTTTTAGGGGGTTCTACCACCTATTTTCTCTGCCAAAGACTTAAGTGGTAAACCTCTAACAAAGTTCCGCCCAGCCCATCTGATCAGAAGTTGGCACACCTTTTGCAACGCGAAACCATATGAAATCTACACCCAAGACATAGGAAATTTGGCTGAGACTTAAGTGATTTCCACAAAAGGTGAAGGACTAAAATTAGGCATATTTTTTTATGGCAAGAACCCAATAAATCTCTGCCTAGAAAAATATGGCAAATGGTTAAGTGATTGTGCCTAAGGAAGAGGAAGGGAAATATGACTAAGTCTAGTTGCATATAAAAGGTGGTTAAACCATTAGAAAATCCTGCCAGCAGTAAGCAAACATGGCTAAGAGGTGTTTGGCATGTGCCTAGGGTGGCTATGCCACATTGTATCTGTGCCAAGGCATGAGAAGATGGCAGGTGCTTTAGCAATCTTTAGCTTCACCATTCAGACTTTGCAGTTATATCTTTTAAACTTGATACTCAAACTAAAAAAGAAGAATCTTGTGTGTGTCATGACAAAAGATCCCTCCAAATCCTTGAGTTAGAACATTGTATGACAATAAGGTGCATTAAATTTTCTTTCAAGACAAAATCTCAGACAAAGGAAAGCATAAAGAACCAAATAACAATTCAATGAATACCTGTAAATTAACAGTGCTATTGTAGAAAGATCTTATACGGTACATTCCAGATATATCTTTCCTGTTCATCGTGCAGGTAAGAACATAAAATAGGATTAAATTATTGAAAACATGACAATTCCTGTCATATTTCAATAGTCATGTTCAATTAGAAACTAAATAATCATATTTTTGTAATTCTCCCTAGGGAATGGATTGATGCCTGAGAATATCTGATAATTGCAGGCTTCTCTTTATTTGTGTGAAAAGAAGACAGTAAGGATTACAACATACGCATCAAGAAAATATCCAGCATCACTGTGACATTTCACAGTGGCAGTTCTTGGTAGAAGAACCCGAAAATCATCACAATGCAGGAATGTTGCTAAACCTCCAGCTGAACAACCAGACAGAAGAGCCTTCAAAGAAGAATTAGTGTAATCAGTGCAATTGTTTATACCATATGAAAGAAAATGATGTATAATCAGACTATTGCTGTGGCATTCTCTAATCAAATGCAACAGCAGAAAATTAACATTTAGTCTTTCTCTTATTATTAGAAAACATGGATGAAACAAATGATAATTAGTTCAAATTTGTCTAGAATAGAAGAAATCTAAGAAGAATTTCAAATCTAGAGGATCTATGAAGTAACAAGAATGATCAAACATAATTTTTAAATAAAATTCTAATTATCATGGGATAAACTAAGTTTCCAGGATATACTACAGATACAATACTTTTTAGCAAACACTAGAATATAATACAAGGCAGATATATCTATATAAAAAGTATACGAAATAAAACACCACAAGCACGCACATGTGCAGATGTGCCTGCCTGCCTGCAAGAATGCATGCACACGTGTGCACGCACGCACGCACACATAAAAATAGCTCATTTTTTGTTAGAAAAAGATGAAATATTATATTTTGTCCATATTGTTAGCATTTAGTTCACACCTTTTAGGGTGACACAAAACGGAACAGAGTGTATAGTAGAACCATTCTCCAAATTATGAGGGGAAGCTCACTTTTCAAAAGAGTGAAGAAATTAATAAATTCCCTCATGCTTTCAATTTACAAAACCTAGAACCTATAGGATATTATGTATGCAATACAAACAAACTTAAACTAAAACATATCCTTTTGCTCTCAAACTAGGGCACAAGGCAATTCAACACTTCTGGACTAGACAGGAGATTTTATATTTTATGACTATCTACTACAAAAAAAGATCTAACACAACTATTGAACGCTTGTAACTTTCAATTAAATACAAAGACTAAAAATTACAAGTAAATTTCAATTGGATTGAAATGAACACAAACACAAAGGATTATGAATTAAGCACAAAGAATTGCATACAAAGCCACAATACTTCCTCTAGTAAACTCTGCAATACAAAGCTTGCAATAGTTATTAGAGTTTACCCAAATCACAAGACAATTAACTTAAAAGGCAATAACTCACTGAACAACAATTTCAGCAACAAGTAGGCATGAAAATTCCTATTAGAAATCTAAGTGCAAATGGCACTTATTTAGATGGTTTAGTTCAACTTCTACTCCAAGAATAACTTGAATGCAAGTTCTATTACAAAGTATAATCTATTAATACTAAATCTAAACTCAGACAATCCTTAGTTAGACTCTTGGTAAAGATTACTACAAACTAACAATAGACTTTCTAGAAGAATCCAGAACTGACAACTCTTGCATGATAAGAGATCAAAAAATAGACTTCCAAAAATAGAGACTGGGTCACAAAGCACATTGGGCTGAAATTTCAGACAACTAAAACTAGCTACTCAACAACCCCACTAGAATTCCCTAGCATTGAAGCAATTTTCTAGATGTTCTAAAGGAACTGATCAACTCTAGATTCACCTAGTACCACCACTGAATCTAACTAAACAATCCACATTTGAGAGATGAACCCAGCCTTTGAAATCAATATCTCTAATCTCATCAATTTCTGTTCTCCTTTTTGAAAATGAATAGTGATATTTGCCAACTTGTACATGTTGGTCACATGTTGAACTTTTCCAAATTTCTTTTTGATCAACTGCTGAAACACCTTGTACATCATTCAAATCAAATGTACCCCCTTCTTCATCAATATATTTACATGGAATAGCACTCATGAACTCTGTTTACTCGCTAAGTGGCTTTTAGACAGACATGGAGTAAACTGGAATATGTAGCAACAATTATACAGAATAAAATAGAACAAATGTTCATACCAGATTTGCACAGAATAAAGTATTGCTTTTCTTCATTAAATATAACAGCAGTATATCATCACAATACATGTCTTCAAATCATATCATATTATATTCTATCATGTCCCGACTACAAAATGTGAACTCAATATATAACTTTGCCAGGGTTAGTTGAGATACCAACCGTTGGCAACCACTACGTAACTATCGAACCAACCATCGGGATGGTTCCCGCTAACACTCCTAAACTGTACAATTATTATTTTAATCAACCCTTATAACATGGCCGACAAATGGCCGACTACAACTACTATCGCCTACATCATCCCCCCACAAAATTAGTCGTCTTCCAGACGACATTACAAACAAAAATGACTAACAATTTAAGCTACTGAGAAGAAGGGGGTTGTGTGGACGTGTCCCTGGATGAGTCGAGGAAGTCGGGGTGGGTGAACGCCTCTCCAATTGCAATTGACGTTCTTCCATAATCTCTCGTTCCCTGGCTGCTTTGACCATGCGTCTTGCCTCCAATACTTGAGATTTGGCCTGATCCACCTCTACTCCCTTTGCTGCAAGATGAATCTCCATATCCTTCATCTTTTGCTCCATTTCCCTCATTTTCTCTTCCATCTCCTTTGTCTTTGCAGCGGCACTATTCTCTATTTCTGATAGCTTAGCCTCCAAGGCTGATGCTCATGTCCGCTCTGCATTAGTGATCTGAGTCTGCTGGGCAAACTGATCCTGAAATTTTTTCATATGCCCGGCCAATTCCTCCCTCAATTTCTGTACCAATTGGAGAGCCTTCTCCTTTTCCTCTTCTTTGCCTTGTGCTGACACCTCGTGTTGTTTCATCTGATAAAACATGTCTTTGAAAGCCCTCTCGATACCGAGCAACGCCGATATAACCTGGCCATCTTGTCCTCCAATCAATGGTCGTGCTCCTCGCCATGCCTTAAGCATTATCCCACAGCTCTCATGTTCGAGCCATCCTCTCGTGGTGAAGCAACGTGCAAACTCTTGTTTGCACCCCACCTAGACAAACGCAAGAATTCTCTGCACCTCCTGAGCTACTAGATGTGATCTGCCAATCCTGAGCTGCTTAGAGATCTCTCCCACTTCCTGCATTACCAATTCTACATTCTGGAGATCCTCTACATATCTTTGCACTGTCCCCAACAGATCTGAGGCATCAGGTTTGGACATGGTGAATGTCAAACCTTCTAGTCCATCCCAATCTTCCTCCTTGTCAGATGGGTTGTGTGGGGGTGAGCTTGTCACTACTGTGGGAGACTGATGTGATGGTCCCCCAGTCTCATGAATGGCTGGGAAGGGCTGTGGTGAAACGTCTGGCTGAGTACCCTCCCCTGGAACAAAGCTCTGCTGTAACTCTGCACTCTCAGCCATGGTTGTAAGACCCTCATCCTGACCTTCTGCCAAGTCTGGCACCTCAAGTGTGAGCCCCATTGTGCTCAACCAACTGTCAATTTGTGCCACTCCTGGTCCTCCTAGCAGTGTTGGTGACACTGGTGATGGTGCTATAGATAACTCTGTCACTAGTTCTATAATGGTGCCCCAAGATGTCATTGTTCCTACTTGCGCTGGTGGTGACGGTGTACTATCTGGCTGTGCAGGTGTGCTCTGTGGTTGTGTAGGTGGCTGTGCGGGTGTAGTCTACGGTTGTGTGGGTGTAGGTAAAGTAAAAGTGGCAAGTCACAAGAGTGGCACGGGAATTGCTTCTTGGACCTCCATCTCTTGTGCAGTGTCTATAGCCTTTGCAAGTGATACTTCCTCTACCTCATGAACATCCCCTATTGTTGCAATTTCCTCTACAGATGCTGAAGCACTCTCAGATGAGGAAGACTCTTCACTTGGTTCCTCGTCCTCTTCTTCCTCACTCTCCACTGTTGTCTCTTTTCGTTTCCTTTTTCTTGGCCGTCGTAAGGACTCTCCCCCCTGGGTGGTATCCAACTCTCTCTAGTAGAATGTTGTAGGCCATCCTGAATCTATCTATGATAGCAGTTGTAATTTCCCCAACTTATCAGTGGGCACCTGTGTCCGGACTGCATCCAAAAATAATGCTATCGCCTGCTGGGTCATGTAAAAAACCTTGTGTGACTGTGTCAAGAACTCTCTAATCCGTTCTGAGAGGAGTCTTGCCCAATTATATACCTTCCCATTGCTCAGTCCCATCATATACTCGACCATCCATATGGACACATCCGATGCCCTGCTTGCCCTGTAAGTCTGCATTTCACTAAGTCAAAGATGCATTTCCATTTCGGCGTCGCCAACAAATTTTTCCTAAACCCTCGATTCCCTGAACTCCATATGCTCTCCTTTTCTTGTTGTGTGAGGTCACTCCGACATACCTGCCTAACCATTGCCTCCTTATGCTGTTGGGTCATTCTTCCAGGTTTATTCACTCCTACCCCTGTTGCCGGAACACCCATCACTCTTGCAAAATCTTGCGGCCAAAATGATATGGTCACTGTACACCCTTTGTAATCAAGTATTGACTTGTGCGAATGCCTACAGTAATTTTCTACCATCGCTTTCAGGTATGGCTCAAACTCTCGAGCATTAAAAAATGGCAAAAGTATGGCCTTATCTACCTGAGCATTTCGTAATGCAATCTTCAACACATGTTTTTCATCGGCATTCTTCCACCATTGTTTGCATTTGTTCCCTGTGAGGCTTTCCCATGTGATGGCATCCACGTCCTTAGTCATTTTCTGCTTTTTGCCCGATGCAATTTTTGGCCTGTAATGTGCTACCTTCTTTCCTTTGTCCATTTTGAACTTTCTCTGCAATCTTCGGCACTAGTATTTGTAGGCTGAAAAAACCGTTACTACAACTGTTGTCTAGCTGGAGATACTGATGGTGTAACCTAGTACAGACGGCAAATGCAACGGCGGCATGGGAGAATCAATTTGGTATGGCCCCGCTGGCTCCAAGTCTTTGACTAATCTTTAATTTCCTATTGATGCAATCCTTCCTGTCGATTCAATTTCTTCTTAATCGATTCCGACTTCTCTGAAGTTTCTGATGGTTATGGCGATGGTCGTACGGATTCAATTGCCCCTTTATCCCATCGATTTCCCTGCTCCTGTCGATTGCTCTAAACTGTAGATGAAGGGAAATGGAGTCATACGTCTATGAAAGCACCAGACTCGCTAGAGTCGTACAGCAATATGCTTATAATCATATGGCTGGCCAAGAAAAACTTCAGACCCGTATGGTTGTCCAACCAAACTCCCTAACTCGTACGGCAATTCAACTTTCCTATGGATTGAGATTTTTCACAAACTCATATGTCTTTCTTTGAATCGTACGGCATATTTTCTCCCAATTGATTGAATAATGGAGTCGTACGGTCTGAGGTGGAAGGCTCTATATGGCTCGACAATTTTCTTCCTTCACTGTCGATTTCGTACGGCCTAGTAGATGCACAGTACGGCGAGGGTTTTCTTTTTATCTGGTAGCTCAATCTTTAATTCATACAGTGGGGTCGTACGAGTTAGGTCGTACAACTCTTTTTTTTCACTTTTTATTTTATTTCTTTATTTTTTCTATTTTTCTCTTTCTCAAATTTCTTTCTTTTTTTTCTCAATTTTAATCTATTTTTACCTTACTGGACTTGGTGGATTTGGTCGTCTCCTTGTCTTCCTCCAGGATTTCAATTTCCGACATGTGACGGAAGATGCAGTTTATATATCCTTTCTGTCGCAAATAGTCATTGGAACAACATTGGTCGATTTCTTCCAATTCCCAGATCCGGTCAAATATCGCAAATTGATCTTTGATGCTCTTCAAATTCCACCCCATAGGTTCCTGAACCCATTGAAATGTTTTACCATCGGCATTCATTTTGATATTCTTACTTCTGTATTTGGCTTTCCAGATTCGACTCCTAGAGAAATGTGTATGTTGTACTTCATCTGACCGGTTTTTCATTCTTAGTTCCCAAATTTCATTGCAATAGGGTGATCGTTCAACAATAAACATGCTCTCTGCCAGGTACTTGCGTTTTGGAGGGGCCTTTACTTCTTTTTGTAACAAAAATTGAAACTTATCCAGTACCTTATTACATTCCTTTATCCATTGCATCCATGCCTTCTCCTCTTCGTCTTGATTGTCTTCATATGCCCATAAACCACTATCATCGTCGACTACGCCTTCACGTGTTCTGATTTGTAGTGTTCTGGGTCTAAAGAATCCAGTCACAGGTTCAAATTGTGTGCTTGCGAAAAACATTCCATCAATCTTATTTGTTGCCTCTGCTTCCACAGATTGGTTCTTCACTGCGTATCCTAGCATGTTTACTTGTAATGGTTCTTCCCTTCTCTCCTTGTAGAACTTCAACTTAGACCCATTGATAGGATCCTTTAGCATTGTTCCATCCAACCTTTCCAATTTGATTGTCCCATTTTCTCTCACTTCGTGGATCCTAAATGGTCCCAACTACCTCGTTTTAAACTTGTCTAGCTTTAGTTCGTTGCAACCGTTATACTTTAGGACTAACTGTCCGATCGGAAATTTCTTTGTCGAAGATATCTGTCATGCCAATACTTCCTCCGTTTTTGCATTACTTTTGTTGCCCATTGCGCTAGTACTTGTCGTTCATCCAACTTATTCAACTGAAGCACTCTCTCCTTCAAGCTTTCCGTATCTCCTAGTCTGTTCTCCACTGTGATTCGCAGGCTCAGAACCAGCTATTCTGCCGATACTACAGCCTCTTAACCATACATGAGTTGAAAAGGTGTATGCCCAGTAGTCACCTTGTATGTCGTGTGATATGCCCATAGTACAGCAGGGAGTCTCTCTTCCCAATCGGCCTCCTCAATGCCACATGACTTGTAAATGATTGAGATAAGCACTTTGTTCATCGACTCTGCTTGGCCATTGGCTCTCGGATAGTAGGGACTCGATAGGTGGTGTAGGATCTTTAACTCTATTGTCATCAATCGAATGACATGGTTGACAAAATATCCCCCTCTGTTGCTTGTTATCTAGATCAGGATTCCATATCTTGTGATGACTTGTTCATACACGAACCTTGTGCTGACTACAGTGTTGTCTGGTAATACCCTTGCTTCTACCCACTTTGTCAAATACTTTGTGGCGACGACAATGTATTTGCATCTATGTAGTTGGCTCATTTTCAATGGTCCAATAAAGTCTAGTTCCCATCGTTTGAATAATTCTTGTGGCTGCGATGGAAATAGTGGCATGAAATCTCTTTTCAGGGGTTTGCCGACTCTTTGACACGTATCGCATCCTACCACCCATTGTCGTGCATCAGTGTGCACTGTGGGCCACCACAACCCTGCCAATAAGATTTTTCGTGTTGTGGCGTCGGGCCCCATGTGTCCTCCTGCAAGTCCTTCATGAGCTTCTTGTAGTACTCCGGGGATTTCTTCCTCCATAACACACTGTTGGAGTACTTGGTCTGGCCCCATCTTATACAGCAATCCATTGATGAGTTGGAATGTTTTACTCTTTAGTACTAACTTCCATCGTTCCCCCAATGGCATGTCTTTTGGAAATGATGATGTCGAAAGGTACTCCCTGATCTTTTCGTACCATGGAAGTAGCGTTTCAATTTGAAACAAGTGTGCATCCGGAAAATCTTCATTCACCCCCTCTAGTGGCTCGCCAGACCGAATTCTTGATAACTGATCAGCAATAACATGGCTCTTTCTTGGGCGTACTCTGACAGTAAATGTGAATTCTTGTAGTAGTAAGAGCCATCTGCTTACCCTCCCCTAGATGATAGGTTTGTTCACCAGATACATTAGTGCCTGATGGTCCACATAGAATGTGAATGGTGTCACTAGTAAGTAGTGCCTAAACTTTTGCACAGAGTACACCCTTCCTAGTGTCTCCCTTTCCGTGGTACTATAATTCTTTTTTGCCTTAGATAGTAGCCGACTAGCAAAAAACACAGGGTGATCTAATCCTTGCATGCCTACTTGTGCCAGTGTTGCTCCAATTGCATAGTTAGAGGCGTCTACATGGACATGAAATTCATTATTCCAGTCTGGGTGTGCTAGGATTGGTGAACTGATCAATCGTTCCTTGAGTTCTTTGAAAGTTGCTTCTTGCACTTCTGTCCATTCGAACACTTGCCCCTTCTATGTGAGTATGTCTAGTGGGTATGAAATTTGGGCAAAGTTCTTAATGAACCTTCTATAATACTCGACGTGTCCAAGAAATGATTTTACTCCTGTAACATTTAGAGGAGATTCCATTTGTTCAATAACACTGATCTTGTTGGGGTCAGTCTTCAATCTAGCCTTACAGACTAAGTGGTCAAGTAGTTTTCCTTGGGGTACCATGAACCGACACTTCTTCAGGTTGAGTGTCAGTCGTGCTGCCCTGCATCGTTCCATACACTCTTGCAGTGCCCTCAGGTGTGTTTGCTCATCGCTGAATATAGACCAATCATCCAGAAAGGCTTTGAAGTTCCCCATCGACATCTTGTCGAAGATATGCAAGATTATTCTCTGGAAGGTCGCTGGTACGTTGCATAACCCGAATGGCATCCTGTTGTATGCGTATACTCCGACCTCGACTACAAATGTTGTCTTTAGTTTATCTTCTTCGGCTATACTAATTTGATTGTAACCCGAGAACCCGTCCATGAATGAGTACATCTCATGCCCAGCAACTTCTTCCAGTATTGAATCGGTGAATGGAATCGGGAATGGGTCTTTTATTGTTACTGCGTTCAGGCATCGGAAGTCTATGCATATACGAATCTGTCCAGATTCTTTCTTTGTTAATATTACAATTGGTGACACCCAGTCGCTTACTTCCACCTTGAATATGATCCCTGCCTCCAGGATCTTCTCAATTTCTTCTTGAACTTTTGCTGCGTAGTTTTTGTTCATCCGGTACGGTCTCTTCCGTACGGACTGTGCTCCTGGTACTAGTGGAATCCGATGTACACATAACTCTGGAGGTACGCCTTTCAAATCTTTGTATGTCCCTACAAAGACGTCCTTGTATTCTGTGAATATTTTAAACGCTGCCGCCTTCAGCACGAGATTCTAGTCATCTCCTACCAGGAACATACGAGGATTATCCTCCTCCCCCAAATTGACTTTCTTCATATTGGGCTCTTCGTACTTGATCATTTTATCTTTTTCAAAGTGATGTGCTGGGGTGTCGTCTATCCTAGCCACTCCCTCCTTGTATTCCCCATATTCTAGCGGAAAAGTCTGACTTGTCGACACTATCTCTTCTTCTTCTCCCTCCTTTTCTTTGATTTGCAACATATTGCAATCTTGCTGAAACACCTCGTAGTCCTCCATTTGCTAGTGGAATAGCCCGCTGAGTGAGTTCGTCTTGTCCTCCGAGCATTCATGGAGGTCCAAAATACCTTCTTCATTTGGCTCTATAGTTTCTTTTTCTCCTTCCATTATGTTTCCTTCTTCGCCTTCTGAGTCTGATGATACTAACTCTTCACTCACTGTTTGATTTATTAAGTCGATCACATACTTCTTTATGTTGTTCTCTATGGACAATGTATTTCTCTTCCAGTTGTGATCGGCTTTTGCTGCCACGAGCCATCCTCTTCCTAGTAATGTGTCATATGCTCGTTTCTGTACTGGAATGACTACGAAGTTCAACAGAAATGGTTGTGTGCCAATAGTCACTTTCTGTGCCATTAATGTCCCCAATGGCTTGATGCCATGTTGGTCGGTGCCTACTAACTGGAATGTTGGTGGCCAGAGTGTGGGTTTTCCAAGACTCCTCCATGTGTCTTCAGTTAGTACGTTGACTACCGAGCCTCCGTCGATGATCGTGTTTGCCAATGTCTTCCCTCCAATCTCCATCTGTACGATCGTCGATTTCTTCCCGATGTTCATTGTCAACAACATAGGGTCGACGGTTTGTTCGCCTTGTAGTGGTTGTTCTGTTATGATCTCCTTCCTCCGACCATCCTCTTGCTGTTATTGGTTGTCACTGACTATATTTGTGATTGCCATCCCGAGTTGTGGCATGGTACAGAGAAGGTCGGTTACCTTGACCGGTACGGTGGTTTGGAGTATTTGTCGTACGATATTACTCTCAGCCTGTGCTCGCCGAGAGGTACTTGGGATAGCTAGGGCAATCTTGTTTTCCTTCATCATCACCCGCTCCACCTCTGCTTTTGCTTCTTTCATTCTGTGTTTTTCAGTAAGTGGATCCTGGTAGATGGCCTTCTTTGCTTGTGCTCTGGTAGTAACCACAAGTACTTCCTGATTTTGCTCTTCCACATTCAGCATGTTGATGCCTTTCTGCTTCGAGCAGTCATTATCTTCGTGGTCGCCTGGTCCGCACCACTTGCATAGTCTTCCCTCGGGTTTTTGACCGTTTTGACATTCTCGGGCGAAGTGGCCCCATTCATTACACTTTCTACACTGTATCATGGGCCTCCCCTTGCTGTCGTACTGTATTTTGTTTCTCGGGCTATTGTTGTTACTCCTGTTGTTCCGATAACCTCCAGGGGATGCACTGGAATTGTTCTGGGGTTTCGATGGTATGGTTGGCAGAGTTGACGGCTCTCCTTATGTGAAGAGCACCTATGTACTTCTTGCTTTCAGATTAAATGGGCATTCCTTGACTGAATGTCCCATTACTTGGCAGATATCACAAAACAATTTTTTTGGACAGTTTGCTTTTATATGTCCTCCGTTGCAGTCAATGCACCATAACTCTCGGCCCTCTTTCATTGTTTCTTTGTCCGCCTTCAGTTCCTTCATCATGCGTAACATATCTTTTCTTAATGCCTAGATGGTTTTTGATTCTCCATCACTGCTGTCGTCGTCAGTACTCTCCTCATCGTCGGTCCTCTTCTTACCTCGAGCGGATGTCTTGTTTTTGCTCTCTATGTCCATTGCCCGATTGTAAGCTTCGGCGTATGATGATGGAGGTACTACTTTCATCTTCTTCCTTAACAATGGGGGTAGTCCTTCAATGAACCATCTCTTCTTTAGTCCATCGGCTGGCTGGGTCTCCAGTTTCTCCAACAATTCCTTAAGTCTCCGATTGTATGCTCTTACGTTCTCGTTCTTTCCTTGCTTCGTATTGTAGATTTCTGCTACAATTTCATTGTCGTCCCTTAAAAGTTTGAATTCGTTCTGGAATGCTTTCTTCAGTTCTTGCCATGAGGCCTTCTGTGTTGCCTCTAGATCCGTGTACCAGTCAATGGCTATGCCTCTCAGCATCGCTAGAAATGCTCTTAGTCAGTAATCTTCATCCTCCTGTCCATTTGCTACCCATATCGTTTCACATGTTTTACAGTGCCGCACGGGATCCTTTGACCCGTTCCCCATGAACTTTGGCAGTTTCTGCCTCTCACTTGCTGGTGGAGTCACCATGTTTCTCCCCGGATGCCCTCTTTGTCTTCGACCTGATTGGACTGGTTCTTCCATGACATTCCAGTGTCTTCCTTACACTCTCGGCCACGTACAGTTCCCTCCCACGTCCGTTCTCAGCATCCTCTACACTTTGAGTCTCCTCTGGTTCCTTCCGGTGCTCCCTCTGCATGGGGGTCTTTGGCTCAGGTCCTCTGATCATCAGCCCTCAGTTTGAAATGGATAATGCTACTATGGGGAGTATGCTGTCTTCAAGTTCTTCTGTCCATTTCTTTTCATTTTCTCTTTCTTTTTCTCTATTTATTACTAGTGTTCTAAAATCCTGTTCGTCGACTCCCTTGACGAAGCTTTGGTGAAACTCAGCAATGTCTCGGTTTATTTTTCCATGGTGTTCATTCCCTCTTTCAACAATTTGTTTTAGTCTTTTCCTACGTTCTTCTTGTTCTTTTAGTCTTAGCGATCTTCTCAGTGTCTCTTCAGGTGTTTCTTGCCCACTTGGTACTTTGTTCTTATCTTTGTTGAGTTGTATGGGCATGAATCACTACTGGTATGATCATTGATTGTGCGGCGTCCGACAGCGGCTGGCGTCGTGCTCTTCCTCTTCTTGTTTCATTCGTTCTTCATATCTTTGAAGAATTTGTTGTCTGCGTTGTTCTCTATTCCTTTCTTCTCGGAGGTCTTGCAGGGCCAACAAATTCCTTGCCAACAACCTCGGTATGTGATCGAGAAGATGGTCCACTTACCTATTGACTTCTAGGTTTTCTTCGATGATTTCCTCGAGGATGTCTATTCAGATGGATTCGTTCGTGATGTGTTGTCTGACTGACAAGTCCCACAGGAAGACTAATTCTTGTGTCAGATCGTCTTCCCGATCATTTGTTTCTCGTTCGTTGTCACTTTCCTCTCATATTCTTTGTACTTCTTCCTCTACTCTTTCTACTTGGCGTCTGGTGTGCGTTTCCTCCTCTGATTGGATCGGTTGACCCATTATGTAGCCATCGTCATTGTCTTCCCTTCATCACCAAGTATGCCTGACGATTCACTTGTCCCTGACGACACAACTTGTCATGGACTCAATGTCTTTGACGACTCAACTTGTCATTGACTTGTTGTCACCCTCCAACCTCCAATTTCAAACAGGCAACGACACCAAATGTTTACTCGCTAAGTGGTTTTCAGACAGACATGGAGTAAACTAGAATATGTAGCAACAGTTATACAGAATAAAATAGAACAAATGTTCATACCAGATTTGCACAGAATAAAGTATTGCTTTTCTTCATTAAATATAACAGCAGTATATTATCACAATACATGTCTTCAGATCATATCATATTATATTCTATCATGTCCCGACTACAAAATGTGAACTCAATATATAACTTTGCCAGGGTTAGTTGAGATTCCAACCGTTGGCAACCACTACGTAACTATCCAACCAACCATCGGGATGCTTCCTGCTAACGCTCCAAAACTGTACAATTATTATTTTAATTAACCCTTATAACTTGGCCGACAAATGGCCGACTACAACTACTACCGCCTACAAACTCAAAAACAAACCCTTCTAGTTGAGTTAATTTGTTCTTTTGCTCAATCAAAGTAGAAGAAGCTTTGTTTAGCATTCTCGTAAGAAAACAATATTGCCCTTAAGAATCTTGTCTTTTTGTTCCTTATTCAATTTCAAGGTATTATCCTACTTGAGTTTTTCTGCTATTGTCTCATAAGAAGTGTCTTCATCATACACTTTTCCATATTTGTAATTCCTTGTGTGACTTACTTTGCTTTAGTTATCAAAGTATACAATTGATCCAATATCTTAGTAACTTGTTGGAAAATATCTTATAACCATGTTTCCATGTTCTTTTCATATATGACTAACTGATCCAACTACTTGTGAGCACTGGTAAACCCTAAAATTTGAGGCACAAACATCATAGGCTCTAAAGAGAGTTACAAAAGACGTGTTATAAACCCTTGGAGCTGTTTGATTTTAGACTTCAAGGCTGTTTTGTCTTCACCATCTTTGATGACTTTTTCTTTCATATCTTTTGTCACCACCTCTAGCATATTAACATCACCATGGCATGTGCTAACCCCCAAATCTATTCTAACTACTTGGAAATCATTGGGCTCAATACTCTATATAGTCCTATCCTCTAGAGGAACAGTTGTTTCCATGATCAAATCACCCTTTATGGTTTTCTTCATCCTAAATTGCCACTTAGGCATCTTCTCTTCTAAATCTCCAATAAGTGTAGCAAGTATGGAAAAACTGATTGATATGAAAGTGTTTTCCTTTTGCAAACAACCACTGACTTCACCCACTCTAGAGTGTCTTTCCCTCTCTCTTACACATTTTGAGGCTCTCTACCAGGAGATGAAATGTCAATGATTGGAGGTGATTGTGGGGAAGGAATAGACTACACTAGAGATGAAATATGAGATTCCAACTAAATAGATGTTAATGCAATATCCATGAGAATATTAGGAGAAGGTAGCCTAATCGGTGATAGAGGAGGATAATTTGAGCAGGCGGGAGGGACAAGTAAGAGAAGTAGAAGTTGGAAACAAAGGAACGAAAGACAACCGATGGTTCATCCTAAATAGATGTATAGGTACCAATCCTCTTCTTGGCAATTAACCTTAACTTGCCCACCTTTGAAATTACTTCTATATTGCCAATCGCCTTTTCCTTTTCTTTTTCTCTAATGCTTTCTTCACTTTGCTTTATCTTTATCAATGTTTTCAAGGAAGATGAAGGGGGTGTATTTACTATTGGTGGCTGTAAAACATGTACTTACTCTTTTGTTAACCCCAAAGATTTTCTTTTCATTTTTTAATCGAGTAAGGATCTACTGGGCAGACAATCTTTGCCCTTTCCTGATTTGAATAGTGTTCTTTGTTGGAACAATTCACCAAGGGCAAAAGTTGTTGATCAACATTATTCCTCACAAACTAAGGAGAAGGGATATCTGCCTCACCATCTGAAATGCCATCCACATTCTCCAAAAGTATATCTGAAAACTACCAAATGGTTAGGCAACTAAAATCGCTCCTTTTGACCTCAAATTCATCCACATAGTTGGCCCAATAATCTTCAATCTTCAGAAGATGCATAAACTTGATTCCCAATCTTTATTGCACAATGCACTTCAAGTCATATGTGTGTTTCTTATAGAAGGGTTTGAATGTAATGTCCCCTTTCTAGCTACAGTGTTAGTCTATCATTGGGTTCCCGTAGACTAACAATTTGGTTAGGGAACCATGGTGATTTGGCCTTGGATGTGTAATTCAGAGGTGCAGATGTGGTTTGGATCCAGTTGGCAGTGTCTTGTGGTGACTTGGCTCATATGTGGGCATACTTGCTATTTATAGTAAGTTCGGGGTTGGCGTCATTTCGGGATTTTTGGAGTGGGATTATATTCCTCCCGTCGAGACCTTTCCAGCGGGCTAAAGATCATTGAATTCTGATATCATCTTGATGGTTATTTTAAAGTCCGAAGTCTAATTATGTTTATTTAACTGGGACTTTATAAAGATTAATGGTAAAGTGACTTTATGAAAAGAAATATTAAAATGGTCACTAGGAGGACATGGGCGAACATTCCTAGGGGGATAAAAAGTAATTTAAAAACATAAAGTTCCCCCAAAAAAAGCCAACGCCCTCATGGGAAGGGAATAAAAGAGGAAAAAACAAAGTCATTTGTTATGCTTGAGTTTATGATATTGATGGCTATTTTGCTCTACTAGGGTTTTCCTGAGAGGGTTTGAAGAGGATTTGAGTGGCTATTGGGAACGAAAACTCCCTCTAGTAACAGCATTCTACAGGCGTGAAAGACCGTCCAAAGGTGCTTAAATGGCAAATACACACAGTGTTTGCATATGGGCTTCAATGGAGTTGAAATATTGAGGGTTTGATGAAAAATATGAGACTTTCTTGCAGATTTGAGTTCCTCTTGAGAAGATTTTGAGGACAGCGAAACACTTCTTTGTCACTGATATTAGTGGAGATTGAGCAGCAAATGAAGAGGATTTGTGGACTGTATTGCTGGTCGTACTACACAGCAGCCTGGCCGTACCATTCATTGGGGTTTATACTGATTTTTGGGGCTGTTTGGAGACTCTTTCCTAGGCGTTTGAAGAAAGAACATAAGTGCAATGATTTATGAGGCATTGCAGATCTATTTTCAGTCAGTTGCAGTGAGAACTTCATGCCCAAGCCGTACCAAGTGTGTTGGAGGTGACGTTGGATATGTAGGGACTCATTCTTTCCTGTGTGTTGCTTTCTATCAGCCCATATTGAGGTGTCTAGAGCTTCTATGTTGGTTGTAACCTCCTGCATGTTCAATACAAACATTCCTTGGTGATTCGGAGCTATTCTATAATACCCAATTGCTGGTCTAGTCTCAGCATGTGTACGAAGTTGCAAATCTGAATATGGGTATGTGTTAGTAATTAATATTTGGCCATTTTACCATCTGGGTCTTTCCTATTTTCTTCATATCTGTTGTATATTTGATGGGTTTGAAATATATGCTCAATATTGTATTGTTCCAGCAACACACATTGCAAGAAAACTGAAACCCCTTCTGCATCTTCTCTCTAGTCTGAAAGAACACGATAAAAATTAAAAAAAACACTAAAAGATTTTAAAAAGAACCAACAGGTGCGGCACATTACAGTGGTATCAGAGCACAACTCTTCCTGCCATCCTGTGAGGTCAGATTCAGACATGCAGATGAAAACATGAGACATGCAGCCGGGTACAAGTAGATATTATCTCAGACGGAACAGGTCTAGAACAAATTTACAAGTTCCCCAGAGAGATCCTTCTAATACAAATATAGAGGTAGTAGCCGCAGAGGAACAACTAGTGGTATTTTACAGCAAAGAAGATCTTGAGTACCACGGACAGATCTTTTTTTAGGTGAGATTCCAGCACAGGTTGAGATGGGTGATAGAGAGAACGAAGAACCTAGCATGCGAGAGATTCTGAACTCGTTGGCTAGAGGAGAGCTTGCCATAGAGAGAACAATGCGAGAGTCACAAGCATAATTGACTCACATCCTTACCCAGTTGATACCCCATGAAGGTAGAAATAACAGGGATAACAATAATACTAACAACCACGGAAGAGGGCTAACATTGGAGGTGACATGCATATGGGTGACAGGAATAATGGAGATAGGCAAAATGGTGACAGGCACAATGGGGATAGACATAGAGATAGAGAAGATGAGGGTGAAGCTTCAATCACCAATAGGAGGGCTACCCAATTGACAGCCAGTGACAGACCTGGCATTCCTGTCCAGTGAGGAGTTTAGAAATGAAATGACATTTGGGGAGTATTCAAATCTGAGGATGAAACATAGACCCCGCAGAGGAAACAGACAGCAAAACCAAGTACTACAGAAGAAAGTGAGTAAAATGACTTTGCCTTACTTTGATGGGTCAAGCAAAACCTCTGTTTGGGTCCAAAAGTTGGACTGTTATCTCCAGATCAGTCCCATGCCAGAAATCGATGCCATTACATATACAGCCTTACACTTAGAGGGCAGTGCACATAAGTAGTGGAACAACGAAAAGGTTACCTTGGGACATGACCAAATTACTTCTTATGTTGAGTTCACAACCAGACTCAGACAAATTTGATAAGAAGGATCCGGAAATGCAATTCAAGGAGTTGGCTCAATTAAGACAGGTGGGCTCAATAGATGCATATATATGAGTTCCAGGACCTATTAGTTATGGTCTCAGACATTTCAGAGCGTAGATTGATCATGCTCTTCATTGATGAGTTGACAGATCCTCTACATGGTTGGGTTAAGGGATTGGACCCTTCATCATTACAAGAGGCCATGAAAAAGGCTCGTGATATGGAGTCTTCTGTTTGGAGGAGTAAGTTTCAATCTAAGAGTTTTCAGCATAGGAGAGATAACGAGAAGGACAAAAGACACTTTCAGAAAGATTCAGGACAGCAGGATAAGAGTTCTTCCAAATTGGATAATGATTACTTGAGTGACCTCAGGAGGAAGAAGCTTTGTTTTCACTATCGAGAGCCTTGGGATCCTAAGCACAAGCGTGCTGCCCAAGGAAAAGCAAAACAATTGGAATATTTTTTAGCAAATGAGTCTGTAGAATCACACATTCAGAGCCGCAATCAGAAGATAATGACTCAGGGACTAATGGTGCATCTGAAACGTTACATAAGGAGGAAGAGACAACCCTACCTACAGCACATCTCTCGAGCATTCAGAGAGGGATCATTCCGGATGAGAGTACTTGGTGGTAAAAGGGTGATTACACTACTCGACATAGGTGCTACTCATAATTTCATAGATGAGGGCTTGGTTGCAAAGAAAGGGCTTAAGACTGAAGAGTTTGAAGGATTTAAGGTGAGGGTAGCAGATGGATTTGTACTCACCTGCACTAGGAGGATACCTAATCTCACCATATTGTTGAACAATTATACTTGCCAGTCAGATTTCTATGTAGTTAGCATGGGTGAGATGGATGTGGTGTTAGGCATGCGATGGTTGCATGACATTGGAGAGTTCACACTCAACTTGAGGACTATGAAGATGAAGTTTGAGGTGAACGGGATACGACATGCTCAGGGGCATTTTAGATGGTGGCTTGAGAGTGGTTTCACTCAAGAGGATGGAGAGATTGATTCGACATGATCAGGTGCGGTGGGCAGCAGAGGTGATGGTGATGCCTGCAGTGTCAGAACAGCAGAAGCGTGAGTATCCACCTGATATAATGCTCTCTTGACTAAACACACCAAAGTGTTTAGTGACATACCATCAGGTAGACCCCCTGATAGGGGTATTGAGGACATTATTGAGTTGGAGGAGGGTGCTAAACCTGTGATTACCACACCTTACAGGCACCCGAAGAGATATAAGGATGAGATCGAGAAGGCTATCAAAGAGCTTCTCGAGATGGGGCACATAAGGCCAAGCAAAAGCACATTCGCTTCATCAGTGGTCTTAGTGAAGAAAAAAGATGGGACTCTCAGAATGTGCATTGACTACAGGGAGCTTAATAAGAAGATCATTAAGAACATATACCCCATACCCCACATTGATGAGTTGATTGATGAGTTGCATGGGCCATGTTACTTCTCCAAAATAGATTTGAGATCCGGATATCACCAGATACGGGTCAAGGATGAAGATGTGAAGACAGCTTTTAGGTGCCATTATGGGCACTTTGAATTCCTGGTCATGCCATTTGGTTTGACCAATGCACCAACCACCTTCCAATCCTGTATGAACAGGGTGTTCAGAGAATAGTTGAGGAGATTCGTGTTGATATTTTTTGATGACATATTGATATACAACAGGACTTGGGAGGAGCATTTGAAACACATTGACATTGCCTTGAGCATTTTAGAGTGGGAGTCATTATATGCAAAAATGTCAAAGTGTGAGTTTGGGATGACCGAGTTGTTATATTTGGGTCATATTATCAGTGCTGGTAGTGTGAAGGTGGACCCGGAGAAGATCCGGGCAATTATTGACTGGCCTCCACCAAAGAATCTCTCTTAGCTTAAGGGATTCCTTAGTCTTTGTGGGTATTACCGCAGATTTGTAAAGGGGTTTTCACAGTTAGCTGCTCCCCTCACAGACTTGACTCGGAAGGATGCATTCAGTTGGACAGGAGATACACAGGAGTGTTTTGATAAGTTTAAGGAGATTATGAGTACTTGTCCTGTGCTGGCTATTCCAGATTTCGGCAAACCTTTTGAGTTACAGTGTGATGCCTCAAGGGAAGGCATTGGTGCGGTAATAATGCAGGATAAACACCCCATAGCATTTGAGAGCAGGAAGTTGAGGGGTGTGGAGCGAAGTTACAGTATATATGACAAGTAGATGTTAGCCATCATGCATGCATTGGCTAAGTTTAGACAATATTTAGTTGGGAGTAAGTTTGTGGTGAAAACAAATCACAATAGTCTGAAACATCTCCTTGGGCAGAAGGACTTGAACAAGAGGCAGCAGAAGTGGGTCAGCAAACTTCGAGCTTACGACTTTGACATTGTTTATGTCAAAGGCAAGAAAAACATAGTTGTTGACTTGTTGTCCAGGAGACCCCATTTGTGTGCATTAGGTGCTATTTCAAATGATTGGAGGGAGTTGATATCTGTAGAATATGCTAAGGACAAATGGGCTACTGGGATTATAGATGGCACTATCAGGGACAACAGATACACAGTGGTAAATGACTTGATATGAGGACAGGATCTACTTAGTGCCAGGTTCGGAGATGAAGCAGAGGGTTTTGAGAGCATTCCATGACTTGCCTATGGCTGGACATCTTGGTTACTTCAAAACATACAGGCAGGTTAGAGAGCGTTTCACTTGGAAAGGCCTCAAAACTAAAATGTTGAGATATGTGATAGAGTGCTCGACATGCCAGCAGAATAAGCAGGAGCACTCTTTTCCAGGTGGACCACTGCAGCCCCTACCCATTCCTGAGAGGAAGTGGGATAGTATTTCTATGGACTTTATCACATGGTTACCTAAAGTCCAGGGTCGGGATTGCATTTTTGTGGTAGTGGACAGATTGACGAAGTATGCACACTTCTTTACCATTCCTACCACCTACATTGCAGTTCAAGTTGCAGAGTTATTTTTCAGAGAGGTATTCCGTCTGCATGGGTTGCCACAGAGTATTGTGAGCGATAGGGACAGCAAGTTCCTAAGTAATTTTTGGCAGGAGCTCTTCAGGTTGATAGGGACAAAGGTCACCCCTAGCACGAGCTACCACCCACAGACAGATGGCCAGACAAAGATTGTCAATCAATGGGTCGAAGGATACCTCAGAAATTATGTAGCAGGGCAGCAAAAGGCATGGATTAAGTGGCTTCACATGGACGAGTATTGCTATAATTCCACTTATCACATGTCTATCCATATGTCACCCTTCATGGCTTTATATGGGTATGAGGCACCGAGCTTTGTAGATTTACTGTTTGGTGATAGAATAGTGCCTAAGGCCAAAGACCTTCTACAGGAGAGTCAGCATATCATGAGGTCTTTGAAGGAGAATATACAGAAGGCTTAGAATCAGCAGAAGCAGTATGCCAATCAGCAGAGGACTGAGTGATCATTTGACGTAGGTGACATGGTATACTTGATGCTGCAGCTCTACAGGTAGTCCACTCTCAAGAAGAGTGGAGCAGAGAAGCTTAAGCCACGCTACTATGGACCTTTCAAGATCTCCAAGAAAATCGGAGAAGTGGCTTATGAGCTAGACTTGCCGACAGGTAGCAGGGTACACAATGTGTTTCATATTTCTCACCTCAAGAAGGCATTGGGGCATAATGTAACACAATCAACAGAGTTACCTCCTCTGGATAAAGAGGGAAATTGATTTTGGTACCCGAGGCTATAATTGATACAAGGGAACGCGCTTTGAGGACTATCAGAAAATACCTGGTAAAATGGAAAAACCTGTCAGTGGAGGATGCTACTTGGGAAAATGAGCAGATATTGGAGCATCCTGATCTGAGATTGCTTGAGGCAAGCAATCTTAGGGAGGGCGGACTGTAATGTCCCCTTTCTAGCTACAATATTAGTCTATCATTGGGTTCCCGTAGGCTAACAGTTTGGTTAGGGAACCATGGTGATTTGGCCTTGGATGTGTAATTCAGAGGTGCAGATGTGGTTTGGATCCAGTTGACGCTGTCTTGTGGTGACTTGGCTTGTATGTGGCCATACTTGCTATTTATAGTAAGTTCGAGGTTGGCGACACTTCGGGATTTTCAGAGTGGGATTATATTCATCTCGTCGAGACCTTTCCGGCGAGCTAAAGATCATTGAATTCTAATATCATCTTGATGGTTATTTTAAAGTTCGAAGTCTAATTATGTTTATTTAACTGGGACTTTATAACGATTAATGGTAAAGTGACTTTATGAAAAGAAATATTAAAAAGGTCACAAGGAGGACATGGGCGCCCATCCCTAGGGGGATAAAAAGTAATTTAAAAACATAAAGTTCCCCCCAAAAAAGCCAACGCCCTCATGGGAAGGGAATAAAAGAGGAAAAAGCAAAGCCATTTGTTATGTTTGAGTTTATGATATTGATGGCTATTTTGCTCTGCTAGGGTTTTCCTGAGAGGGTTTGACGAGGATTCGAACCAGAGGCTATTGGGAATGAAAACTCCCTCTAGTAACAGCATTCTACAGGCGTGAAAGATCGTCCAAAGGTGTTTGAATGGCAAATACACACAGTGTTTGCATATGGGCTTCAATGGAGTTGAAATATTGAGGGTTTGATGAAAAATATGAGACTTTCTTGCAGATTTGAGTTCTTCTTGAGCAGATTTTGAGGGCAGCGAAATACTTCTTTGTGTGACTGATATTAGTGGAGATTGAGCAGCAATTGAAGAGGATTTGTGGACTGTATTGCTGGCCATACTACATAGCAGCCTGGCCGTACCATTCATTGGGGTTTATATTGATTTTTGGGGCTGTTTGGAGACTCTTTCCTAGGTGTTTGGAGAAAGAACATAAGTGCAAAGATTTCTGAAGCATTGTAGATCCATTTTCAGTCAGTTGCAGTGAGAACTTCATGCCCAGGCCGTACCAAGTGTGTTGGAGGTGACATTGGGTTTGTACGGACTCATTCTTTCCTGTGTATTGCTTTCTATCAGCCCATATTGAGGCGTCTAGAGCTTCTATGATAGTTGTAACCACCTGCATGTTCAATACAAACATTCCTTGGTGATTCGGAGCTATTCTATAATACCCAGTTGCTGGTCCAGTCTCAGCATGTGTACGAAGTTTCAAATCTGAATATGGGTATGTGTTAGTAATTAATATTTGGCCATTATACATCTGGGTCTTTCCTATTTTCTTCATATCTGTTGTATATTTGATGGGTTTGAAATATATGCTCAATATTGTATTGTTCTGGCAACACACATTGCAAGAAAACTGAAACCCCTTCTACATCTTCTCTCTAGTCTGAAAGAACACAATAAAAATTAAAAATAACACTAAAAGATTTTTAAAAGAACCAACAGGTGCGGCACATTACATTGAAGTTGAAACCAGCCATCTCACTACTAATGAATTTGGAATCTACAACACTCTTGCATTTGTATACTACTAGCTGGATTGGGAAACCAACTCCTAACCTATGTCTCCCTCTAAATAAAAGTGCACTTCTAAGACTTGTCAAAGATATTCCACGAAAATGATCTTGTCACTTGGATAATCTCAACAACATATATGGGTAAGACACGAAGCCAAACCCCAAATATATGTGAAAGTGGGGATTTGAATGTACCAATCCCCATATATGCATCTGAATATCCATTCTTCGTATATGCGAGTATATTGACGAGGCCCTACGGTATTCAATCCTGCAAATATGCCTTTGTGTGCCATGAGATATACAATATATGATGTCATCTTGAATTCATGAGTTTGTTCAAACTCTGTCTACTACTTATGCAAGCACTCATTGATTACTAATAAACAAACAAAGTTTTCTTTTCCTTCGCATATAGTAGTCATGATGTAAAAGATGCATGATTTGAACTACATAAATAGGCCTCAACAAAAGTTATGTAGTCGAAGGAACATACTGCATTGACAAGCTTAATCAATCTCTAATTAAACCTTGTGCAGAAAAAGCTCGCACACGACTCGATGGATAGGCTATCCCCTAATCAAGCGGCAACTTGGTTCATGATTACACTTCATTTAAATGTCAACCTAGGGACATATCTATTGGCACAGTGTTTGTACTATATATACGGCATTAGCTTCTTAGGAAATAGAGGTTCTAATGTTGTGTACAAGGTAAGAAACAAAACACATAATATAGGAAAGTAAATCCTTACTGCACAAAGGAAATCTATTCTAGAATTGGAAAGCTTCTCAAACAAATCAGAGATTAAACCTTATACACAAAAGTTAAAACCTACAAGTTGTTGAAATCCTATAACAAGAGTATGTTGAATTGTAAATAAACCTAAAATATCCAAGATAGAGACCCAGCTATAGTCCACCTCAAGTGGGCCCTTGCTTGGATAAAACCGTGCCTTCCTCTCTTCCTTTGAGTAAACCGATGACTAAATCAGAGCAATTCTATGACTCACAACAAAGTAGAAATGAAAGGAACAGGCACTCAGTCTTCTATTTATCTCAACAAATTATGCTCAAAATCTTTCACTAGATTATGTCTGTTGTCTTTATTTTGCTATATATAATACTACTACCACTACATTCATCCGACTACTCCCAACCATGTAGGAGGTGCATGCTTTATTTAGGAATAACAGTTAAACTAGGAAACTAGTTCATAGACAAATAAGAGTCATATTCGTGTTAGAATTGTACAACAATAATTACACATGCTCAAAAAGAAGAGTGATGGAAGATCCATTGAGAAGAACAAGGATGAGTCGATTGTCTCATCCAACTTTTCATGCAAGCTCCATTTGTCCATGAGAAGAGTCAAAGTTCGCCATCTGTCCAAAAACTACCCATTCATCGCTTTGTTGCAGGCACGCTACAATCTTGGTTGTGGATAAGCCACAACCTTAGTTGCAAGTTGTGAATCTTGGTTGTTGCAAGCAAGTGGCTAACTCTATTGAAATCATCTTTTTGCACTTAAAACAACTCACAAGCATGCCAATTATCACAAGTAAGACAAGAAATGTTATATTATCCTGAAAACAACTACTATCATCGAAAGCCAAATCAATAAAGGAAAGAGCATCATATCCATACAATGCTCTGAATGGAGTCATGCCAATAGACATGTGATAGGTGGTACTGTAACAATACTCACCAAGGTATAACCATTTTACCCACGCACGTTGATGCCCAGCAATATAGTTGCGAAGGTATCCCTCAATCCACTTATTCACAATTTCTATTTGACCATCCGTTTGAGGGTGATAACTCGTGCTAGGTGTTAGCTCAGTCCCCGTGAATCGGAATAGTTCTTTCCAAAACATGCTAATGAATCTACTATCCCGGTCACTAACAATTGTCTTTGGAAGGCCATGCAAACAGAATACTTCTCTGAAAAATAATTCTGCAACCTGCAAAGCTGAATAATCCGTTGCAATAGGATAGAAATGTGCATACTTAGACAATCTATCAACAACAACATATATGCAATCTCTACCGTGTACCTTCGGAAGACCTGTGATAAAATCCATTGAGATACTTTCCCACTTCTGCTCAGGAATAGGTAAAGGTTGAAGTAGACCAGTGGGAAAAGTATGCTCAGACTTGTTCTGCTCATAGTTTGAAAACTCGGACTTGCCGCGGACTCGGCAACCCAAAATAGGACTCGGACTCAGGACTCGGCAAAAAACTCGGCTAGGACTCGGCTAAGACTCGACAAAGAAGAAAACCGTAGTTTTACAAAAAAAACAAAAAGAAATTAATGCATTTAGAGAACATAAGAGCCATAATTCAAACATTACACATGTCATATGATCTTCAAACACTCAATATTTGAAATTTCATCATTCATGAACCATAATCATACGATTCATACTCATAGTTTCAAACTTTCAAATGTATAGCATCATAAGTTTATAAATGTTTACATATAATGATGTCAAAATGAGAAAAACAACCAAATAAAATCTACATCTTCCTCTTTCCTCTCCTAATGTAACTTAATTTTTGAGGCCTCGAACTAGAAGGTGCTACAATTGTTTCTTGTTCTTCAAAATCAAAACTGTCTTCGTCATCCTCCATTTCATCCAATTAAAATCACTTACTTGGCTCTATTTCGATCTCCTTAGCTCATAATCTCCTCTTCTCCAGCGTCTAATCCACTATGCAGACCTGTTGTGTGCTTCAAAGAGTGTTAAAATGAAAAAAAAAAAAAGAGTTTTTAAGGTTGTTGGGTGTTTAAGTGGCAAAACGAGAGTCCAGGGTCGGGACTCGCAAGTCCGACCCTGGGACTAGTGCTTGTCCCAAGGTAGGACTCGCTAGTCCCGACCTGGACTCCCTGAGACTCAACTCGCGAGTCTGTGGCGAGTCGACTCGGCTCGCCATAGGACTCGCGAGTCCGCCGAGTTTTGGCGAGTCCTAGAAGAGTTTTCAAACTATGGTTCTGCTGACAAGTCAAACACTCTCTAACATGCTGTAAGACATCATCTTTGAGACCCTTCCAAGAGAATCTCTCTCGTACTTGTTTATAGGTTTTGAAAAAACCTGGATGTCCTGCTAGAGGTGTATCATGAATGGCTTTCAAGATCTGCTGCTTAAGCTTAGATTCAGGTACCAAGAAAATTATGTCCTTATAATATATCACATTATCCACTACCTCGTACCTATCATCCTGTATAATGCCATCCATAATCTTGCATGCAAAAATGGATTTGGAATACTCAACTAAAAGTTGAGATTTCCAATCAGCTGAAATCTCACTCAAGGAACAAATAGTAAGCCTCCTAGAAAGTGCATCTGCAACAATATTCCTTTTTCCTTTTATAAACTCTATATCAAAGTCATATGCTTGGATTTTTGAGACCCATTTCTGTTGTCGTTCATTCAAATCCTTTTGTTCCAAGAAGCATTTCAAGCTATTGTGGTCGGTCCTAACCACAAATTTCGCACCTACCAAGTACTGACGAAACTTTGCCAAAGCATGCATAATGGCAAGCATCTCCTTGTCATAGGTGGAATATAGGCATTCTGTATCCTTCAATTTTCTGCTTTCATATGCAATAGGATGCCTATTCTACATTAACACAGCCCCTATTCCTTCTCCTGATGCATCACACTCAAGAATGAAGGACTGTGTAAAATCTAGTAGTGCCAGTACTGGAGTAGTACTCATTGCCTCCTTGAGCCGATCAAATGCTATCTGTGCCTTAGGGGACCAAAGAAATGCCCCTTTCTTAGTGAGATCTATCAATGGTGCTGCCAACTGTGAAAAACCTTTAACAAATCTCCTGTAGTAACTGCAGAGTCCCAAGAAACCTCTCAACTCAGAAATGTTCCTTGGAATAGGCCATTCCTGTATAGCCTTGATCTTCTCATCTTGTACTCTAACTCCTTTAGCACTAATCATATGCCCCAAGTAGAGAATCTCCTCCATCCCAAAATCACACTTGGAAGCCTTAGCATCTAGTGATTGTGCCTCCGTAACTGCAAGTACCTCATCAAGATGTCGAAGGTGCTCATCCCATGTCTTACTGTAAATCAAAATGTCATCAAAGAAAACCAAAAGAAATTTACGCAACTGCTTATTGAATACATGATTCATGCAAGATTGAAATGTAGTAGGTGCATTAGTAAGACCAAAGGGCATAACAAGGAATTCATAATGTCTGTAGTGGCATCTGAATGCTACCTTAGGAATGTCCTCCTCACGAACACGAATCTGATGATAGCCTGAACGAAGATCAATCTTTGAGAAGTACACGGCCCCGTGTAATTCATCTAACAACTCATCGATCCTGGGTATTGGATATCTATTTTTTATTGTCTTCTTGTTCAGTGCCCTGTAATCAATACACATTCACATAGTTCCATCTTTCTTCTTCACCAACACCACTGAAGAAGCAAATGGACTAGATGAAGGTCGAATGTGTCCCATATCAATCAACTCCTTAATAGTCTTCTCTATCTCAACCTTGAAGTGTCTAGGATGTCGATATGGTGCAATGTTGATGGGTTTTGTCCCATCCTCTAACTCTATCACATGTTAAAAACCATGATCAGGTGGTCTCCCAGGTGGAATATCTCCAAACACCTTACTGTGTTTATCCAATATAGATTAGATGTCTACATGATACCCATTACTGGAAGAAGACTTAGATGATATTTCAACCTGAGCTGACCATGCAATGTCATTATGCCGAAACAAGGACTCCATGCGCCTAGCTGTAACAGTTCTAGGTGAACCATCTGATAAAGCTCTTAGAATGATCTTCTTCCCATTGTGAATGAACTCTATCTCCATCTTCAAGTCTTGAATATATCTGCCAATTGAATGCAACCATTGCATTCCTAAGACAACATCAATACCTGAGAGTCCAACCATATAGAAATCATCTGTCAATGTATAATCACCCATTTGAATGCTAAGTTGTGGCACTCTCTTTTGACAACTCATAGTGAACCCATCGGCTACCACAACTGTAAAACCCTCAAATTCCTCTGATTGTAGACCACACTTCATTACCAAACCCTCATCAATGAAATTATGAATAGCTCCACTATCCACCAAACATGTGACCCGCTGCCCTTTAAGAATTCCTTTAATCCTGAAAGCATGAAACCTTGGAACTCCTAAAACAGTAGCAATAGTCACTGAATTGCCTATGTCATCTGTCTCAAGCTCTAGAGTAGGTTGGTCATCCTCATGTGTTGTTTCAGTATCCTCATGTATCTCACTCTCATCATCATCATCTGAATGAACCTCTATAAGATATGCTTGCCTTTGCCTGTCATGTCCCCGTTTCCGGCTTGATCATCAAGTGTATAATGGATTAGCCTATTCCTCATTCCCGGAGGCTAATTCTAAATAATGAGGGAATGAACTGGTTTTTGACTAAGTTAACCTTTTGTTTTGCAGGAGCAAAGTCAGAAACTTGAAATTTGACTAAGTCTGGGAGTGGTTTCATCAACTCCAGTGATCACAATTGCCAGGCGCATTCCTTGACAATTCAGGCTCATTTTGGCGCCCAACTTCCAAAGTCAATTTTAGCACTCAGTAAAGCATCCAACTGGAGGCGCTCCTTGTGGTTAACCTCCTCCAACCCAGCGCCTAGTTCTGAGATAAGCTAAGTTGATGGGGAATGAAGTTTTCATGCTTAGGCGCCAATGTCATGTAGGATTCACCAAAGTGAGCACCCTGGGTTTTGAAGCATCAAAAGGGCACCTAGCATAAAGTAGCATGTTAGGGAGCACATCCAACAGGGCGCCTTGATAGAAAAGATTAATAAGTTTCCAAAATGAAGTCTTCTAAGTGAATTAGATGATGAAGAGGGCCTATTCACTTTAGACGCTAGTTTCTTGTAGCATCATCCAAAATGAACGCCTAGAACTACATGGCACCAATACATGTTTCCAGGGATCCTCCAGTAAAGTGCCTAGCATGAATGAGTGGTAGATTGAAAGTTTTGAAGATAAGTGAAGTCACTTGGGTTAACTCCTAGCATGGGCACATATGTTGATCAAAACTCCTCAACTCTAGTGCCTGGGATTGAAAGCTATGTAAGGTGTACCTTCTGATGAGATACTTCCATTTTGGCGCTTAGGGTTGGAATCCTCTCAAATGGCGCCCAAGGTTCTATCAACTGCATCAAAGAACTATCTCAAATATTGATCAAATAACCATAGAAATCCATCTTGTATGGAAGGCGCACTTCCTACCTGCTTTCACTTCCACAATGCGCCTGGCTAAGAGGGAGGTTAGAAGATGTTTGTGGAAGTTCCCAATCAAGGCGCTCATCAAAAGGAAGTTATGACCCTTTAAATGCTTCACAGATGAAAGATTATCATCTAAAACACTTAGGCGCACTTTTTAAGTCACTGCCACCCCAAGGAAGCGCCTAGATTGGAAAGGCGCCTATCCTAGTCTTCATTGTCTGCAGTTGGCGCCTAGCCCTAGAAATCCTACAATTATGACTTATGGTGCCTAGAGTCTAATCCATATCTCTACTGCTCAGTTGGGCGCCTAGAATTGAAGTCTAAGAGAGGCACACTTCTTTGGTAGCACCTAACCTCAAACGGCGCCTTGATCAATTCTAATAAGCGCCTCAAGGAAATGAAATAAGTTAAGTGTCAAGCTACCTTTCTGGATCAAGATGACAACATTTGGAAGCTCTTCCCAAATTAGGCACAATCTCATGATGTCACCACCTCAAACTGACGCCTAGAACAAACAGGGCGCATTTGCATGTCACAGACACCTCAACTTGGTGCCTAAACAAAAGATAAGGTAGTTGTAACTACTTGAGCTCTCATTGGTCAAGAGGGTGACTTTGGGATTCGTGACAAGGTCTTTGGATAAGGTTGCCAACTCAAGATGAGTTGTCGAGAGGAATATTCCCTTGGATATGCTTCTTGGGAAACGTGCCTTGGTTCCTCTTTGTGCATTGAAAAACCTGCCTTCATTGCCTTTGGAAGGCCTATAAAAGGAGGAGCTCTCTCATTCATTTGGTATCTAATCTTTTGGCGAATTTCTCTCTGCAAAGCTCTAAGCTTATAATCTTGAGACCTGCAAGTTTCAAGTGTTGGGGTGATGCTCCCTCAACTGACTAGGTGATGCTCCCTTGTTGTATTGTGAGGTGTTAACATTTAGTTGACATCATTGAGTTCAATTGAGTTGATCAAGTGAGGAAGTCATTGTAAACATCAAGGCTTCAAGGCCTCCTTTTGTAATTCCATTTGAAAAAGGTTGTAACTTCATGCTATTGAAAGCATTATCCATGTAATAAGACATTGCAAGATGATTGAATCAAGTAATAAGACAAGTACCCATCTTTAAGGTTGATTCATTCAAGTAGTTATCTTTGATGTATATCTTTAAGTTGTTGAGTAGTTGATGAGTTGATAGCAAGTAAAATTGTTTAAGTAAAGAAAAATTTTAGTAGAATTAGTTGGGTATCTTACAGTGGTATCAGAGCTGTGATCCTGCCAGCCTCTGGGTTATGCAGCCGCCTGAAGTAGGTCCACACAGGTATTATACAAGAAGAGCTAGACAACAACAAGAACAACAGCAACAACATCATACAGAAGTTGCAGCTAACATGGCTGAGGAAAGAAGTAGAAGTCCACCTGCTGATGGTGAACGTGAAGCAAGGGAGATGTTTAGAAACATTGCCGTTGGACAACAACAAACAGCTCAAATATTGCAACAAGTCCTACAATCCCTTCAAAACATGAATCAAGGTGAAGTAGCTGGACAAGGTCGTAGAGATGCAGCTAGACCTGAGAGACAAGAAAGACAAGTTGATGATGATGCTGCTACTGCAACAGGCAGAAGGGTTCGCACACGAACTCCTACAGTTGATAGGCCTTTAAGACCAACTTTCCTTCCACCACCACCTGAACAGGACAATGAAGCTGATGAAGAGTTTGATGAAGGAGATCAGAATAACTTCGAAGATGAGGTAGCTCTCTTTGCAGATCTCTATGCTAGATTACCAGAACGTGTTCGGGATATGATGACTTTCAATGAATATTGCCGACAGAAGAGGGAAGATAGGGACAGGCGAGGTAGAACTAGAGGATTTCGTCCTAGACGGGATGATGATACAAAGGAGTATAAAGAAGCATTGAATCGAGTTCCCATTCCTACCTTTGATGGAAGTGGTAAGCTCAGTGCTAGAGCTTGGGTAAACAAGCTGGACACATACCTTTCTCTTAAGCCTTTAACAGAAAAGAAGGCGATTCAATTTGCTACAATGCATCTTGAAGGTTTGGCTTATGAATGGTGGCATCATGGCCTAGTCTCTCAACATCATGATAGGATAAATTCCTATGATGAGTTTGTAACCAAACTGATTCAGAGGTTTGATAGAAAAGACACTGAAGTGTACTATCGCGAACTAGCTCAACTCAAGCAAGAAGGAAGGGTTGTGCAGTATGTAAATGAGTTTCAGAAAATAGCAGTGATGGTACCTAACATGACTGACCGAAGAATCACTATGTTGTTCATTGAGGGATTGAACAATCAGATCAAGCCATTGGTAAAGGTACAACGGCCGGCAAATTTGGAAGAAGCAATTGACTTTGCTCTAGATCTTGATACTACTCCTGTATATCAGCCTAAGAAGTTCTATAAAGGCATTAGCTCTACTCAAAGGAGACCCTCTTTTCCTCAAAAGATGACTCAAGGCACATCTGTAGCTGAAAGAGACGAGCTTAGAAGGAAGAAACTCTGCTTTTCTTGCAAGCAACCTTGGGAACCAGGACATAGATGCCTTGCTAAAGGTAAAGCACATTTGATTGAAGTTGTATCCGATGATGGAAGTGAAGAAGAGTCAATGAGTGAAGAAGAATCCACTCAGGATGAAGAGGAGGTACAACCAACTCTTAATGTTGTTTCAGAAGAAACATCTGACAAAATAACATTAGCAACTATCTCAGGAGTACCTAAGTATCATGCCTTCCACATAAGAGGAGTTGTGAAGGGTCAGAGAGTCACCTGTCTTATCGACAGTGGTGCTACTCACATCTTCATTGATGAAGGTTTGGTAGCAAGGCGGGGTCTAACAGTTGGAGACTTCGAAGGATTCCAAATAGCAGTTGCTAATGGATCCCTAATGAGTTGTACCAGAAAGGTGTCGCAATTGCAAATTCAAATGGGTGATTATTCTCTACAGGATGATTTCTATGTCGTTGGACTTGGGCATATTGATGTAGTGCTTGGAGTACAATGGTTGCATTCACTTGGAAGAATAGTCCAGGATTTCCAGAAGATGGAATTGGAGTTCATGCATGAGGGCAGAAAGATCAAACTGAAGTCAGTATCAGATGGAAATCCCAAAGTTGTCTCTGCTAAACGAATGGAAGCATTTTTTAGACACAATGATATTGAATGGGCAGCACGGGTCTGCATCAAAGACAACCAAATCCTTTCTACTGAAAAACTTTATCCTGCAGATATCCAGGCAATGTTGGATAAGCATGGTAAGGTGTTTAGGGATATACCTCCAGGAATACCTCCTGATAGAGGTTTTGAACATGTCATTGAATTGGAAGATGGGGCGAAACCTGTCAACATCGCACCCTATCGGCATCCAAGGCATTTCAAGATTGAAATTGAGAAGACGATCAAAGAGTTGATCGAGATGGGGCACATAAGGCCCTCATCAAGTCCATTTGCATCATCTGTGGTGCTAGTGAAGAAGAAGGATGGAACAATGCGGATGTGTATCGACTATCGCGCATTGAACAAGAAGACCATCAAGAATAGGTATCCAATACCTAGGATTGATGAACTACTGGATGAGCTGCATGGAGCAATCTATTTCTCAAAGATAGATCTCCGATCTGGTTACCATCAAATTCCTGTTCGTGAAGAGAATGTTCCAAAGACAGGATTCAGATGTCATTATGGACATTATGAATTTATGGTGATGCCGTTTGGACTGACAAATGCACCAACCACTTTCCAGTCCTGCATGAATCATGTGTTCAACAAGCAATTGAGGAAGTACCTGTTGGTTTTCTTCAACGACATCTTGATCTACAGCAAGACATGGGAAGAACATCTCCAACACTTAGATGAAGTATTGAATGTTATGGAGAATCAATCTTTGTATGCAAAGATGTCTAAGTGTGATTTTGGCTTGAAGGAGATTCTGTACCTGGGACATGTGATAGGAGCAAATGGTGTGAAAGTTCAAGAGGAAAAGATTGAAGCTATTCGCAACTGGCCAGTTCCCAGGAATGTGTCAGAACTAAGAGGTTTCCTAGGCCTCTGCAACTACTACAAAAGGTTTGTTAAAGGTTTCTCACAACTTGCTACACCTTTAACAAATCTAACAAAGAAAGTTGCTTTCATCTGGTCAATGGAAGCTCAAGCCGCATTTGATAGATTGAAGGAAGTAATGAGTACAACACCAGTGCTGGCTTTGCCAGATTTTACTAAGCCTTTCGTTCTAGAATGTGATGCTTCAGGAGAAGGTATTGGAGTTGTTTTGATGCAAGATCGACATCCTATCGCATTCGAGAGCAGGAAGTTGAAGGATACAGAAAGATTGTACTCAACTTATGACAAAGAGATGCTGGCAATCATGCATGCCTTGGCTAAATTCCGCCAGTATCTAGTTGGATCTAAGTTTGTGGTCAGAACTGATCACAACAGTTTGAAATACTTTCTAGGGCAAAAAGATTTGAATGAAAGACAGCAGAAGTGGGTTGTGAAGATACAGGCATATGATTTCGACATTGAATATGTGAAAGGCAAGAAGAATGTGGTTGCCGATGCCCTGTCTAGAAGACCTGCTGTTTGTGCCCTGAGCAAAGTTTCAGTTGATTGGAAATCTCAGCTTCTAGTAGAGTATTCCAAATCAAAATTTGCTTGTGAGATCATGGATGGAGTCATTCAGGATGATAGGTACAAGATGGTTGATGATATCATTTATTATAAAGATAGAATCTATCTAACTCCTGAATCGGAATTAAAATAACAGATTTTGCAGACATACCATGATGCTCCACTTGCAGGACACCCTGGCTACTTTAAGACCTACAGGCAGATCAAGGAAAGGTTCACTTGGAAAGGTCTGAAGGAAGAAGTTCTTCAGTATGTCAGGGAGTGTTTTACTTGTCAACAGAATAAGTCAAAGCATACATTTCCAACAGGATTACTCCAACCACTGCCAATTCCTGAACATAAGTGGGAGAGTATTTCTATGGACTTCATCACAGGTCTTCCGAAGGTGAATGGAAGAGACTGCATCTATGTAGTCGTGGATAGGTTAACCAAGTATGCTCATTTCTTTGCAGTTCCAGTTGAGTCATCAGCATTGCAAGTAGCTGAGTTATTCTTTCGTGAAGTCTTCAGACTACATGGCCTTCCTAAGACCATAGTCAGTGATAGAGATAGCCGGTTCATCAGTGTATTCTGGCAAGAGCTATTTCGACTAGCTGGAACTAACTTAACACCAAGCACTAGTTATCATCCTCAAACCGATGGACAGACTGAAATTGTAAACAAATGGCTTGAGGGATACTTGAGAAATTATGTATCTGATCATCAGCGTGCTTGGATTAAGTGGCTACATCTGGGTGAATACTGCTACAACACCACTTTTCACATGTCAATTGGCATGACTCCCTTCCGAGCTTTGTATGGATATGAAGCCGTTTCATTTGTTGATCTGGCCCTGGATGATAGTAGAGCTCCCAGAGCAAGTGAATTGATGAAGGATACACAAGATATTTTGAGAGTTCTTAAGGATAATTTGCAAAGAGCTCAAAATCAACAGAAGTTGTATGCCGAAAAACACCGGGTTGAACGAAACTTTGAAATAGGTGATATGGTGTTTCTGCAACTTCAGCCATATAGACAGAGTTCTTTGAAGAAGTCAGGTGCCGAGAAATTGAAACCAAGGTTCTACGGACCCTACAAGGTGTTGAGAAGAGTAGGAGAAGTGGCATATGAACTTGATCTGCCAGCTGGAAGCCGCATTCATAATGTGTTTCATGTGTCGTGTCTCAAAAAGGCACTAGGACAACATGTGGTTTCATCCGACGAGTTACCACCACTTGATGAAGAAGGAATGCTTGCACTTGAACCTGAAAGTGTGGTGGACATAAGGAAGAAGAAACTGCGCAACCGGAGCATAAGAGAATATCTGGTGAAGTGGAAAGGGTTGCCAATGGAGGATGCTACTTGGGAAGGAGAGAAGATCCTAGAGCATCCTAACCTTCAATTGCTTGAGGACAAGCAATCCCGGGAAGGGGAGACTGTCATGTCCCCGTTTCCGGCTTGATCATCAAGTGTATAATGGATTAGCCTATTCTTCATTCCCAGAGGCTAATTCTAAATAATGAGGGAATGAACTGGTTTTTGACTAACTTAACCTTTTGTTTTGCAGGAGCAAAGTCAGAAACTTGAAATTTGACTAAGTCTGGGAGTGGTTTCATCAACTCCAGTGATCACAATTGCCAGGCGCATTCCTTGACAATTCAGGCTCATTTTGGTGCCCAACTTCCAAAGTCAATTTTAGCACTCAGTAAAGCATCCAACTGGAGGCGCTCCTTGTGGTTAACCTACTCCAACCCAGCGCCTAGTTCTGAGATAAGCTAAGTTGATGGAGAATGAAGTTTTCATGCTTAGGTGCCAATGTCATGTAGGATTCACCAAAGTGAGCGCCCTGGGTTTTGAAGCATCAAAAGGGCGCCTAGCATAAAGTAGCATGTTAGGGAGCACATCCAACAGGGCGCCTTGATAGAAAAGATTGATAAGTTTCCAAAATGAAGTCTTCTAAGTGAATTAGATGATGAAGAGGGCCTATTCACTTTAGGCGCTAGTTTCTTGTAGCATCATCCAAAATGAGCGCCTAGAACTACATGGCGCCAATACATGTTTCAGGGATCCTCCAGTTAAGCGCCTAGCATGAATGAGTGGTAGATTGAAAGTTTTGAAGATAAGTGAAGTCACTTGGGTTAACTCCTAGCATGGGCGCATATGTTGATCAAAACTCCTCAACTCTAGCCCCTGGGATTGAAAGCTATGTAAGGTGTACCTTCTGATGAGATACTTCCATTTTGACGCCTAGGGTTGGAATCCTCTCAAATGGCGCCCAAGGTTCTATCAACTGCATCAAAGAACTATCTCAAATATTGATCAAATAACCATAGAAATCCATCTTGTATGGAAGGCGCACTTCCTACCTGCTTTCACTTCCACAATGCGCCTAGCTAAGAGGGAGGTTAGAAGATGTTTGTGGAAGTTCCCAATCAAGGCGCTCATCAAAAGGAAGTTGTTATGACACTTTAAATGCTTCACAGATGAAAGATTATCATCTAAAACACTTAGGCGCACTTTTTAAATCACTGCCACCCCAAGGAAGCGCCTAGATTGGAAAGGCGCCTATCCTAGTCTTCACTGTCTGCAGTTGGCGCCTAGCCCTAGAAATCCTACAATTATGACTTCTGGCGCCTAGAGTCTAATCCAAATCTCTACTGCTCAGTTGGGCGCCTAGAATTGAAGTCTAAGAGAGGCACACTTCTTTGGTAGCACCTAACCTCAAATGGCGCCTTGATCAATTCTAATAAGCGCCTCAAGGAAATGAAATAAGTTAAGTGTCAAGCTACCTTTCTGGATCAAGATGACAACATTTGGAAGCTCTTCCCAAATTAGGTGCAATCTCATGATGTCACCACCTCAAACTGACGCCTAGAACAAACAGGGCGCATTTGCATGTCACAGACACCTCAACTTGGCGCCTAGACAAAAGATAAGGTAGTTGTAACTACCTAAGCTCTCATTGGTCGAGAGGGTGACTTTGGGATTCGTGACAAGGTCTTTGGATAAGGTTGCCAACTCAGGATGAGTTGTCGAGAGGAATATTCCCTTGGATATGCTTCTTGGGAAATGTGCCTTGGTTCCTCTTTGTGCATTGAAAAACCTGCCTTCATTGCCTTTGGAAGGCCTATAAAAGGAGGAGCTCTCTCATTCATTTGGTATCTAATCTTTTGGCGAATTTCTCTCTGCAAAGCTCTAAGCTTATAATCTTGAGGCCTGCGAGTTTCAAGTGTTGGGGTGATGCTCCCTCAACTGACGAGGTGATGCTCCCTTGTTGTATTGTGAGGTGTTAACATTTAGTTGACATCATTGAGTTCAATTGAGTTGATCAAGTGAGGAAGTCATTGTAAACATCAGGGCTTCAAGGCGTCCTTTTGTAATTCCATTTGAATAAGGTTGTAACTTCATGCTATTGAAAGCATTATCCATGTAATAAGACATTGCAAGATGATTGAATCAAGTAATAAGACAAGTACCCATCTTTAAGGTTGATTCATTCAAGTAGTTATCTTTGATGTATATCTTTAAGTTGTTGAGCAGTTGATGAGTTGATAGCAAGTAAAATTGTTTAAGTAAGGAAAAATTTTAGTAGAATTAGTTGGGTATCTTACATTGCCTTTACACCTGTGTCCTGGTTCCCATGGTTGTTTGCAATCAAAACACAACTTCTTTCTCCTCAACTCATCACGTTCCATAGAAGTAGGATTATATTTGATAGGCTGAAATGTTCTCCTTTGATGTGAACTTGAACCCTTACCAAAGTTTCTCTTTTGGCCTTGGAATGATGTAGGGTAAGTGTCAAGATCTAAAGCAAGCTCAATAGCCTCATCCAATGTTTTAGGCTTATGAACCTTCACCAATCCTCTCATTCTATCATTCAAGCCCTCAACAAACAACATGGTGACTCTCCTTTCCGGCATCTGAGGAACCATAACTGCAATCTTTTCCTCTAGGACTACCATTACCTCCTTCTGAACCCATGTGTGGTTGTGTACCTGTGGGAGGTTGTTGTTGTTGCCTAGCTGTCCTTCTTGTATAATACCTATGTGGACCAACTTCACGTGGATTCATAACCCAAAGGCTAGCAGGATTATGGCTCTGATACCACTGTAAGATACCCCACTATACTTAACCAAAATTTTGCTAACTTTTTCTTACTTCTTACTTCAATTAATCAACATCTAACATAAATGAAATCAACATAAATTGAACAAACAATGAAGTTGAGATATCTTATTGCAATTATCAATACAACTTCTTATTACATTCAACAGATGCTTAATAGCATCAATGTTCAGCTTATTACAATGATTACAAAAGATAGGCCTTAGCGCCTAGATTGAACAATGATTGTATTCAAACCACAAGTATCTTGTCTTCAAGTTGCTAGTGTCTTCAAGATGTAAGTAACTTCAGGTTGCAAGTAACGACTTTAATCCTGCACAATGATAATAACTGAATGTTAACACCTCTCAAAGGATAAGGGAGCATCACCTTATCAAGGTTGAGGGAGCATCACCCCAACAAGCATGAAATACGCAGATTTCATGAAAAGAGCATAAAGCTTACCAAGAAATATCAAATAGCCAAAGATACCAAATGAAATCGCTCTCCTCCTTTTATAGTGTTCCTCCACAAGAGCAAAGAGGCAACCAAGGCACGTTTTCCAATGAGCATATCCTAGAGGAATATTCCATTGGGTGATTCACTCCTGAGTTGGAAGCCTTATCCGGTACGCCTCCCAAAGTCATTCTGGGACCCACTGCTTGCATGCTTACTTCTCAAGTCTAGGTGCTAGAATGATGCTCTATAGGTGAGGAAGTGCGCCTAACATCCAATTGATCGTTTCAAGGTTAGGCACCCAAACAGGATCATAGGGATGGGAAAATGCGCCTTAGGAAGGTGTCTCAAGCTTAGGCGCCAATTTGGGTTTGCAGAAGCATGAATGTGCGCCTAGCTCACATGATGAAGTTTTGACGATTCCAGATGCTAGAAAACACTTGACAACGTTCAATGAAGACTCCATGACTTGTATTGAAGATTCATTCTCCCAAGTGAAGTGAATTGAAGTATCCTCTTTGAGGTGCAAATTTGGACTTGTACAGACAAGAAATGGCGCCTTGCTCTAGGGATAGATATCTTCAAGGTTCATCGTCTCCAGATGTTGTATCTTTGCTCTAGAAGAAGACTACTATCCAAACACCATCTCGACTTGAGGAACGAAGCTTTTCACCATTAGGCGCACAAATGAGGTCTCTGGAGTCTAGGCGCAATTTGGAGGTTGGAGAGATGAAGATTTGCGCCTAGCTTACTTGGGCGCACTTTTGAGGTTGAAGAAGATGAAAAGTGTGCCTTGACCTTCTTCAAGCAATTTATGACTTCAAGTACTTGTTATAACTTAAGGTGTTCATTCCTGCCTAAGCAAAGACCTCAACACTGATTCATCTCTTTACAACTTGAGCCGCACATTTATGATTGCACAAGTAGAAAAGTGCGCCTAGCATACTTAGGCGCATATTTGAGGTGATAAGAGTGCAAATTGGCGCCTAGGTTTACCTTGGCAGTTTTATGATTCCAACCTCAAATTGAGACTCACAGATGCTAGTTTTGAGATCCAACATGCTCTCAACACTGATCTCTACCTTCACAAGTTAGGCGCACTTTTGAGGTTGTACAGAGGCCAAAGTGTGCCTAAGACAATTGATCATGATTGCTCCATTCTAAGGTGCTAGTTTGAGGTTGTGCAGATGAGGACAACTCAACTTCCTTGGAACATTTTCAAACCTTGACGAAGACCTTGTTGTGATGAACTCTTCATTCTGACCTTAGGCGCACATTTTGGTAGCTGGGAGTGATGAAATGCACCTAAGTCATTTGGATGCCTTCTCTAACTTGTCTGAGCCAAGAACTCTTCCTATCGATCCCAAACTCCAATCTAGACCCTAAATGATGTTTCCCTCACTTAGGCGCACTTTTGTGCTTCTGGGGACTGGAAAGTGCGCCCTGACTAGGAAATGCACTTACTTTGCCAAATTTCGTTGTTCCAAGCCTCTCGTTCATCCTTATGAACTTCAACATTGTCATGTCCCTGCATTATGTATTATTCATTCAAATCAAAGATATGAATGAATATATTTAAATAATATTTATTTAAAACAATTAAAAGATATATTATTATTATATTTATAAATAACACATAAACAATAATAATATATTATAAATATATCTAATAATATAAATATAAATATTCTTATATTTATCTTATATTATAATATAAATATAAATACTATAATATAAATCATATATCATTTACTATGATATAAATGATATAATATAAATAATACAAAATAAATAATATATCATTTATTATAATGATATAACATAAATACAAATAATATAAATAAACTATATGTTAAGGGAGTTACGTATGGTTACCATAGGTCATAGAAGGGAATAACATAAAGTAATAAAAATTATGAAAGGGTAAGTATGTCTTTTACCACCAGGCATAATAAATATCCCTTGAAAGGGAAATAAATAAAGAAAAGAAGATGGGCAATAAATAAATAATATCCCATAAATAAATATATTTAGATCCGCATTATATTTATATATATTTCTGAGTCATAACTAGAAAAGATATCATAAATATATATAGGGAGGAATTATTCAAGTAAAAATAAATATAATAATAATAATAATATATAATAGTAAATATATATTTATTCATTGCATAATATAAGGGCATTCATATATGGAATCGGGCTGTTGAGAAGATGCCGATCTCATAATAAGGAGCTTTTAACTAATACAAACAAATATCGAGTATCAAAGTTTAATAATATTTATTTATTAAGGGTGGTGAATTGCACCCCTTCAAACTTATAAATATTAATGGGCCCATCTAACAAAAAAAGGAAAAGGAATAGAAAAAGGAATGAGGAGAATAAATATCTACGGCATCCAAAAGGTACCTGTAGATCGTCTGAACAGCAGGTAAGTATTTTAATATATTTAATTATTAAGATGTAATATATCTATATATATGTGTGTAAATATATATACATAAATAAATATATATATATATACAATAATATTAATAACATATATAATAATACAATATAGAGATATTATTAATATTATAACAAATATTATAATATATAAATATTAAAGAATAGGCAAAATAGAATAGAATCCAGTGAGCAGATTCAACAAGACAAGTAGCATAAAGAGGTACGTGCACTTTCCTTATTAATAGGTTAGGCAATATAAATGTTGTAGAAGAATAATATGAATATAAATGGACTGTCAAGTTAATTGGTATAATTATGATGTTAACTATAAATAAATGCACTTAACTTAGACAAAACTATGAATGCACAGAAACTAATATAATGAATAAATGTAATGATATATGATCAATATTAATATAAGGCATCTTGTGTTAAATGCCAATAAGAACAATTATGATATTTATGAAATCAATTAAAGATACAGTAATGGTATGTTCATTTCATCACTTCTATTTCCCATAACCATAGGAGAGGCGGTCTTGTTAGGTAAAGGCGGGGTAATTCCATCACGATGGATTGGAGAGGGTTTAACGCGCCCTAGACAAGGATGCTAGGGAGAGGCGGAGTAATTCCATTCCCAATCGCATTGGAGAGGGTTCAACGCGCCCTAGACATATAATTTCCCCATCCATGGTTAAGGAATAGAAGGAAGATGATATGGGAAGATGAACTTAGATTATTACTTCTATATTTCTCTATTACTTCATCCTTAAAGGAATGTTAGGTCTTGTGGGGAGAGGCGGAGTAATCCCATCCGTAAGAAGGCCGTAGGCTGGGACAAAGTCTCCCGTAGGCTGGGTCAAGAGATAAGCCCGTAGGCTGGGACATAGTTCCCGTAGGCTGGGTCAAGAGATGGTTTCAGCGCGCCCTATATATGTAAAGCCTAGTTCTATGAGGAAGAGTAATAAGGAAAATATGCATGATTGAATTATGGAACGTATTATAGAATAGTTATCAATAGCAAGTAACAATTAGGAAATAAATAATCCTTGGAATGATGTGAATACATTATCATTGATCGTATTTGATCTATTCATCGAAAAATTATTAATCTATAATATTTCTAATGTCTCCTTGAGAAGCACTTTGAATGCAAATTTAGGTTTAAATGTTTCCTCTAGAAAGAGGGACATTACAGTGGTATCAGAGCAGTGATCTTGCCATCCTGTAAAAATAAATAAATAAATAAAATTAAAAAAAAATCAATGAAAATGGTAGGTATGAATTTCGTGAATTGTAGGAATAATGTTGTTTAATACATTGCTCAAATATATATTTTTAAAAAATATATATTTATGATGTAACATTTAAAAATTAAAATTTACTTACAAATATGTAATAAATAATGAGTAAATGAGGTGAAAAAATAAATAAAAATAAAATAACTCTTTAATAACAATAAAATTACATTAAGTAAATACTCTAAATGAAATAGTAAAATAAAGTACCTCTATTGAATTCTTATAAAGCAATATATTTGACAAAATTATTTTTATCTTGACTTAATGTTATTTTATAACTATAAGATTATATCATAATATATAATATTATAAATATTATGTGTTGTATAAATACATCATATATAGTTTATATATAGATGTATTTTCAAGAAACACATAAATTAATTAAGGATGAATATAAATATAAAATTTGTGATCATAATAACCATGTGATTAGACCCACAATCCTATTAAACATAACTATAACTTTTAAAATAAATAAATAAATAAATAATAAAAAAGTATTATATACTTTAATATTAAATGTATTATTACCATTTTTAATGTATACTTTGATATTAAATTACTTATACTTTGGCCTGATATTTTAACCATAATAATTGTGATTGCTTGAGGACAAGCAATCTTGAGTGGGGAGGGTTGTCATGTCCCTGCATTATGTATTATTCATTCAAATCAAAGATATGAATGAATATATTTAAATAATATTTATTTAAAACAATTAAAAGATATATTATTACTATATTTATAAATAACACATAAACAATAATAATATATTATAAATATATCTAATAATATAAATATAAATATTCTTATATTTATCTTATATTATAATATAAATATAAATACTATAATATAAATCATATATCATTTACTATGATATAAATGATATAATATAAATAATACAAAATAAATAATATATCATTTATTATAATGATATAACATAAATACAAATAATATAAATAAACTATATGTTAAGGGAGTTACGTATGGTTACCATAGGTCATAGAAGGGAATAACATAAAGTAATAAAAATTATGAAAGGGTAAGTATGTCTTTTACCACCAGGCATAATAAATATCCCTTGAAAGGGAAATAAATAAAGAAAAGAAGATGGGCAATAAATAAATAATATCCCATAAATAAATATATTTAGATCCGCATTATATTTATATATATTTCTGAGTCATAACTAGAAAAGATCTCATAAATATATATAGGGAGGAATTATTCAAGTAAAAATAAATATAATAATAATAATAATAATAATAATATATAATAGTAAATATATATTTATTCATTGCATAATATAAGGTCATTCATATATGGAATCGGGCTGTTGAGAAGATGCCGATCTCATAATAAGGAGCTTTTAACTAATACAAACAAATATCGAGTATCAAAGTTTAATAATATTTATTTATTAAGGGTGGTGAATTGCACCCCTTCAAACTTATAAATATTAATGGGCCCATCTAACAAAAAAAGGAAAAGGAATAGAAAAAGGAATGAGGAGAATAAATATCTACCGCATCCAAAAGGTACCTGCAGATCGTCTGAACAGCAGGTAAGTATTTTAATATATTTAATTATTAAGATGTAATATATCTATATATATATGTGTGTAAATATATATACATAAATAAATATATATATATACAATAATATTAATAACATATATAATAATACAATATAGAGATATTATTAATATTATAACAAATATTATAATATATAAATATTAAAGAATAGGCAAAATAGAATAGAATCCAGTGAGCAGATTCAACAAGACAAGTAGCATAAAGAGGTACGTGCACTTTCCTTATTAATAGGTTAGGCAATATAAATGTTGTAGAAGAATAATATGAATATAAATGGACTGTCAAGTTAATTGGTATAATTATGATGTTAACTATAAATAAATGCACTTAACTTAGACAAAACTATGAATGCACAAAAACTAATATAATGAATAAATGTAATGATATATGATCAATATTAATATAAGGCATCTTGTGTTAAATGCCAATAAGAACAATTATGATATTTATGAAATCAATTAAAGATACAGTAATGGTATGTTCATTTCATCACTTCTATTTCCCATAACCATAGGAGAGGCGGTCTTGTTAGGTAAAGGCGGGGTAATTCCATCACGATGGATTGGAGAGGGTTTAACGCGCCCTAGACAAGGATGCTAGGGAGAGGCGGAGTAATTCCATTCCCAATCGCATTGGAGAGGGTTCAACGCGCCCTAGACATATAATTTCCCCATCCATGGTTAAGGAATAGAAGGAAGATGATATGGGAAGATGAACTTAGATTATTACTTCTATATTTCTCTATTACTTCATCCTTAAAGGAATGTTAGGTCTTGTGGGGAGAGGCGGAGTAATCCCATCCGTAAGAAGGCCGTAGGCTGGGACAAAGTCTCCCGTAGGCTGGGTCAAGAGATAAGCCCGTAGGTTGGGACATAGTTCCCGTAGGCTGGGTCAAGAGATGGTTTCAGCGCGCCCTATACATGTAAAGCCTAGTTCTATGAGGAAGAGTAATAAGGAAAATATGCATGATTGAATTATGGAACGTATTATAGAATAGTTATCAATAGCAAGTAACAATTAGGAAATAAATAATCCTTGGAATGATGTGAATACATTATCATTGATCTTATTTGATCTATTCATCGAAAAATTATTAATCTATAATATTTCTAATGTCTCCTTGAGAAGCACTTTGAATGCAAATTTAGGTTTAAATGTTTCCTCTAGAAAGAGGGACATTACAAACATCCAGACTTAATCCATCGTACACAATCTCATCACACAAATACTTGATAAAGGTCTTGACCTACAAAACTACAAGAGTTAGTTAGCCAAAACCAAATTCATTCCCTCATCATACGCATTAGCCCACGGGAATGATGAATAGGCTAATCCGTGTTCATTGTTGACTATGCTGGAAACGGGGACATGACAAAATTCAAATTAAAAAAGGTGATCATAAAAAGAGGAGAAATTCACAGAAGACATCCTTTGTCATTGTTATCAAACCCTTTCTCTGAGTTGAGCAACTTGTGTTCATCTTCTCACAGGAGGACAAAAACCCTTTGGTGTGCGAGGATCTAAAGGACAAAAACCCTCTCGGTTTCCATTTCGGACTGGAAAGCGGAGACCCTCTTGTCTATTTGAGATGATTCCATCCAAGGATTGCATTTGTACTGAATGATTGAAGGCATTTTCCAGTTTTAGTTTGATTTTGAAGAATTTTCCAGATTGTGTTGATGATTGGAGATAAATTTCCAGATTTTTAGAGTGAAAGATTCATTATTGATATCTTATAGTTTATGAGGCATTTGTTGCTGGGCAGCAAATATTAATCTCTGCCCTTATTTGTACCCAGTCGTACATCCTCAAGTGTTGTCATATTAATCTTCATTCAGATCGCAGCTATTCAATAAATATTGGAGCTACCATACACTTTCTATTATCCAAGCACTGCTTTCAAACTGCTGTACCCCCTTGGGAATTATATCGCAGAATTGTATATTGATTTATGACCACCGAACCTCTTGGAAGCTGGGCGAATATATTGTTACATGCTGCAATTCTTCTCTGCAGCATGCCATATATATTGAAGGTGCTGTGTTTCATTTTCTCTGGCTGTCATACCTCCTGTTTTGACTTCAGCGGCCGTACAGTTGGTAGGGGTACTAATCACATATTTCATCATTTATTTGCAGTTTAAAACTGCTGTCAGTTTGATACTTCAGCAGTCTATCGTGGACTGTAAGTGAGTTATTATATGCTGATTATTGATGTTATTCTCAACAATACCTGTGTAAGGAATTTGTGCTGTCATTATGCATCAGTATTAATATATATCCAGCTTGCTGCATTAATTCGAAAGTCTGATATGCAAGAGTTTCTATGATATATTCTGGTCTTTTATTATTGTTGTTCAATATTCCATTATTGGTCAAGTTTTAAATAAAAAGAAATCACAAGAATTTCACAGTTTGTTAAATTACCAGAAAGGGACATTACAACGAACAATCTTTACATGCCATTCATGCATCATCAAATTAACATTCATATTGCATTGATAAAGAAGTTTTGAACAAAAGTTATTTTGATTTATCAAAAGCACAGGTGTAGCAAAACCAATGTGCAAACGTATGCTTAACAAATAAGAAAACAAAATGAAAGTAAAGGATTAAAAGTGATCAAGGCTCAAAACATATGAGTTCTGTGATACGCCTGCTATCTAGGGCAAAGCATTGTAATTAGTAACAGAACTTTGTCTTATGCTAAAATTCTAGAATCAGACATCATCAGAATCAAAGTTTAAATGCTGAGTACAAAAGCAACTAGCTACATACAAATACACCTTTTCCATTCATATTTATGTAGTCTAACCCCATGCATTTAATCATCACCCTAAGGGCCAGTTGTGCCTGGCTTCAAGATTAGTATGATGCAATAATAATCACTGATCAGAATTTAAACATGAAAAACATATATTCCAACCACACAATGGTATGAAGTTACTGAAGTGCTTTGCAAATGGATCGAGCATAATGAATGCTACTTGAAACAATATTACAATAAAAGAACACAATAGCCTTCTTCCAACTGAATATTTACGATAAGTTCAATAAATTCTGTGTGTAGACTTGAATACTTTCGTAAAAACATATGCAATATACACAACATAAAATACTTAACATTTACAATGTATGAAATTCTTTTGGGCAATATATGTCAAACTAGACCATGCTAAGGAAAAAGTGTAATACACAAAAATTTATGTGGTTCAAAACAGAATTTTAATGTGGTTGAATTTAAATATTTTGTCTACAAGGAAATCAATTAGCATGTGTGTATAGCAAGAAATTGAATGATGTAGATTCTTCACGGAATTGATTTTCTTAATATTACATATTTAGATGTAAAGCTTCTTTATTTCATTAACAAAATGATTTATAATGCTGGTTGTGCCCAGAGTAAATGGGAATGACATTTTTCATTAATATCAATGAGATAAATGGCATTTTAAAATAAACGCTTAAAGATTCAATGCAAACAGCAGAATGTGTGTGTCATGTCCCCAATTTTGGAGTACCTTAAAATTGTTTTAATTATAAATTAATTTTGTAAAGTATTTTATTTACTTTATAAAATTAATATTTCATTTAAGTTACTAAGTTAGTAGTACTACACTTTATTAAAAAGTGTTGTGAACAAGCATTTAAAAAGTACAAATGCAAGCATTCAATAAAGTTCATGTTGTTGTGAACAAGTATTTAAAAAGTACAAATGCAAGCATTTAATAAAGTTCATGTAAAAGCATTTAAAATGCTTTGGTCTGATGTGTACATGTAAACTCGCATTTAATAAAATTAGGCTGGGCCTAACTAATGTAATGGCTTTAAAAGCAAGCCTGAGAGTCATTTGAAGTCATGTCTAAATGTTTTTGACTTGGTTTTTGCATATTGAGTTTATCTCTTGGCTGAAGACAAATTTCAGTCCAATCAAGGTGATGATCCCTTGATAACTAGGGTTTGGTGATGGCCCCATTCCCATTTTGAGAGGTGGATGCAATCGGTATTCACCATTAGAGCTTAATTTTGCAGGTTTTATGAGAATTGAAGTGAAGTTTGTGAGCTATTGTAACTCTTGGTCAAATTGAATATCAACCAAGGTAGTGGATTAGTGAATCGTGGAGTTTATGGCATGTTGTAAAGTCTGATTTTTCATTCCAGTCAGCTGACAAATTGTTATACAGGGTTTTTATGGTCACATTTGCATGATTGGATGATAGTACAAGGTACTTGGTATGTCTAGAGACACAGTGCTTGCATTTGGAGGAGGCATTTTAGCATTTTTTATGAAATCTGGGCACAACTCCGCCATCTACAGGTCTGCTACAGCGAACTAAAGGTCCGATACAGTCTGATTTAGGAGCATATTTCATATCAGGTTAAAGGCATTTGATGTTACACATCTTTTGGAGGCATTTCCAGCCCTACCGATTTGGTATCTAAGAAGATATTGATGAGAACTCATATGTTATTGATAACTGAACTATATCAGCACTCTGACAATTTGTAACAGCAGAGAATAAGAAGAGTTTTCAGGCTTATTTGAAGTCCTCATTGCATTCTTATTGAGCTGGGAACATCATTCCACCATTGGACAATCATATGCTAGGATTTGTTATGTTTTTGGTGTACTTTTGTACTTGAAATAAAGTCTGATATAAAACAGTGGAAGTCTGATTTCATTTCCAGCCAATTTGCAATTGATTGTAACTCATTTGAAAGTTTCAATAAGAGACATATTTGATGGTGTGATTGCTTCATTGGATTGTTAATTTTGTTTCGTGTTTATTTGGCTAATGAATGCAAGATATCTTATCAAATCTTGAGCAAATTTTCAGTCATATATAATAGGGTCTCTTACAGTGTGACTTTTTAATTTAGTTAGTGTGCCCCTTTATATTTGATGCTGCAGCTATAGCTTCTTTTGAGTCAATCCATCCTGATCTGGTGTTAGAAATGGAAGAGCTCAATTACCCTTTGCTCAGGCTCAATTCAAAACCCTCCTCTCAGAATAAGGAATTTGTGTGTGTTAAGAATCTATTTCTATATAAGTATGTTTGTTTTCAAGTGAGAGAGAACAAAAGAAGATTAATGCGTGTGTATCAGAGTAAGAGAGTGAGAACCTGTTCCACATGTTCCATTCCTTTTGCTAGGAGATCAGCAATCATGGCATGCCAAATTCTTTGACCTCTAAAATAAAGACCTGATACCTAATATATTTCAAAAAGGAAAAAAAGTCATAAACTTATACAACATGTTGATAATAATCTTTGTATTGATGACAATAAACATATCAAATGCTTGTAAAGAAATCAACATTTGATTTTATATATAGATAAGCATTTTGAGCTATCTAAATGAGCTCAAATAAGTTTCCTGCTTCAAAAAACTTAATACATCCATACGACCTAGTAAAAGGAAACAAAAATCATTGACAATAAACAATGTAAGGACTTCATTTAATTCGATCTAAGATCATCATCCAATTTATACTTATGAAGTTGTTAGCATTTTAATTTGTCTTTTGCAAGATATCAGAAAATGCAATAGTGTCTGAGGAGAAACCTCTCTTCAAATTATGAGAGGACGCTCCATGAGATCTAAACTAAACCTCAACACTAAGATAAACTAACCCTATTCAAAATACACACACACACACACACACACACACTGTAATGTCCCCATTTTGAGCTAAGTTATTTTTGCTAGTTGAGTTGCTTCTATACATGGAGAACCGGAAAGTTAGTATGTGTCTATACATGGAGATTCGGAATGTTAGCTCAACTAGTATGTGATCAATGAAAAATGCAATATTGAAATTGTATTTTTATTTCAAATGATGGAATAAGAGGGAAAATGAAATCTTTAATTACATTTTCTGTAATCTATTTTTATGGAGTTTGTGTGAATAAGGATTGCTCCAAGTGGGACCTATTCGTCCAAGGTGTCAAAAGTCATTCAAATGCATTTCAATGTTGTCAAGAGGATCAACGCCCATGAAGAATAGGTCCAAGCAAATTCCAAATTTGATCGTTTGGCATTTTAAATGCAAGACAAGGATCGGCGGCTAAGGCAAGAGTTTTATTAAATGCAAATGTCATCATTTAATGCAATCTCTCTTGGGTAGTGTTGATGATGTTTTCTTGACAACAACAACATTAGAATAAAACACCAAGTGTTCTATCCTCTCTTGAACAAAGCGTCTCGAATGCTAAACTATGTGATCAAACAAGAATGCTCCAAGGTTCCTTGTACGTGATTTGCAACAGATAGCCTCGGTGGTGTGATGTGATTTGCTGGTAATCACAAAGGGACTTACGCTGAATATGCTCCTTACTTCATTCAAATATGTACTCTTTCCTTGTGAAATGGAACTTCTTCTAATCAACTATGAAAAGAAAAGGCAAAAGGCAAGGGTTAAGAAGGCTAATCTAAAGATAATGACATGATGAACGATGCTATGATAGACAAATTCCCTTAGAAAACCAAATTTCACTTCGCCATGACGAGCAACAACTACATGAAATAGGTGCAATCTCCAAGGGATAAACCAAGGATTTTCATATCGTTGACACACTCCAAAGTACCCACAGCTGGCGCAACTCGAAAGAGCATCAACAATCGAACTATTTGCAAGATGTGGTTCAGGCTAACTTTACACGATGACTTGCCAGCGACAAACCATCAAAAGTATGAACCAACGGGAATTTATCAAACATCATTGCATATATCCATTACATCAATGACCTCTATCTACTTTATTATCTACGTTACTTGGAACCACATCTTCATCATATTCAAGAACTTGAAACCATGCTAACATTTCAAAGCCACAAAATCACCATGCCAAACAGCAACAATGAGCTTGTATTACTTTGAAGTGTGTCATTACAACAATCTCATGTCTCTCTTCATGACTTTGAAGAGTTCCCCCTCTACTCTACTTGCTATTCTACTCTCCTACAGCAACTCTACTCCTAATCTCCTCTCTATATGTACAAATGAGAAGAATGAGCCTTTTATAGACTCCAGAAATTACATGAAGGGCCAGGATTGATTTGACAATCAACGGCCGAGATCGAGACAACAAGGCAGTTTGTTACAAAATTTGTTATTTTTAGAACATGAAAGAGGCAATGAAGGCACGTTTCCCAATGTGATAAGCATCTCTGGAGCATCTTTATGGTGGGCCCTCTTACATGGCAAAATGCTATTGGCTTGATGATGTGTACGTGCCACCTCAGCATCTTTGAACGAACTAGTGTGATTCACTTCATGTTCACTTTACTTAGAATATTTTCTTCTTGTTGTCTTGATGTAACTCATGGATCGCTTTGATGATCATGCTCATCTCTCATCTAGTGATGTTGTGCCTATGCAGGATCATGCCTCTGGACAGTTGCATGGACTCATGGAGTAGACTAGTGCCTGATGAGAGTTCTTCTTGTCTGGCACATGATATGTGAGCTTCTGGATGATGACCTCCTTCAAGATGTGCTTGGTAAAGTGACAACCTTCCACTGATTCTTGCCTCAAACGGATGATGCTCTTGATGATGAACTACACTTGTAACCTAGATCATCTTAGACTAGCTCCCTTTCGCATGGCATTATATCTACGAAGTCTTCAAAGTAAAATGAACTTGATGCAGGAGCTCTCCTCCATGTGGTGATGATGACAAGTTTGAGCAACGTTCCTCCACCTTCAAAACTTCTCATGTATGAGCTTTCGCCATTCACCTCCTTGGATCCTCCATCACCTACAAGAAGAAACACATCAAATTAAGACTTGATATGAAGGATTTTCAATAACAAATTACATTCAACTTATGCATGTGGGATTAAAAAATGACATTTCAAAACATATCCTTTCGCATGAAATCCATGCCTAAGTGCCTGGGCAGGTTTAGAGGGACAATATGGATTATTTGATGTGAATTCCATGTCAAGGTGTGAAATCCGCCCAGGCTGGGCGGGTTTAGGGGTGTCATCCGGAGATTGTCCAGGTAAAGTGCTCAAGACCGCCTAGCATGGGCGGGATTGGAAGAGGTGTAAGAAATTTTCATCACTTAAGCATTTTTAGCTTGGTTTTGACAACTTAAGAGCTCTTCACTTGTTTCATTGAGAGTTTATCCTCCTTTGAATGCTATGTAATTCTTGAAGCATGGGCGGATTTAGAGTGAGTGCATGGAGTGAATGGTGTGGAAGACATGCATGATGGTGGGAGTCACTTGACAAGGCGGGTTTGGAGGGTGTGTATGGAGAGTATGTTGTGGAAGAGGCGACATCATCCAAATGAAGGGCTCAAGGCCGCCCAGCATGGGCGGGATTGGGAGGCTAGTAAGGATTTTCACCTCATTTGAGATTCATTCCCTTCATTTGATAAAGCTTCTCTATCAACTCCAACACTTAGTGAAATCTTGAGATGCTCATGAAGTTGAAAGACACAACTTGGATGTTGGGTGATGATGTCCACTTGTCATGGTGAAAACTGCCTAGGAAGGGCGAGATCAGAGGTGACCTTTGGACTTTACCTTAAAACACCTTCCAACTTATGAACTTTCATCAAATCTTCATGATTTCTTTGTACTTCAACTCAAAACATTGCAAACTTGATAGGTCTTCTACTTGAGCAGGTTTAAGGTTGATATCTAGAGAGTGTGTTGTGCAAGAGGTGAAGTTGTCCAAGCATAGAGGTCAAGGCTGCCCAGGAAGGGCGGGCTAGGAGGTGGTGAGTGGATTTTATGACTTAGGCACTTTCTAACTTGGTTTTGACAATTTCAAGACATCTTCACTTGCTTCCTTGATGGTTTAAAATCCTTGCATGAGATTTGCATATTAGATGAGTGGAATTTGAAAGTGATGTTTGGAGTTGTTCATGTGAAGATCAAGAGAATCCAAGCTCTCATGCTTAGGCCGCCCAAGTAGGGCGGATTTGGAAGTGAGGCTTCGATTTTTACTTATTATCCTTCATGTATGTTCCAAACTTGCATGTGTTTGTTCAAAACTCAGTGTTAGCCATTGCCTTCCTTGCAAATTTTTATGTCATTTCTCCTGGGCGGATTTGAGGTTGGTGCATGGAGGATGTCATGTGAAGACATGAAATTGTCCATATGGAGGGTCTAAAGCCGCCTAGGAAGGGCGGGTTTCAAGGGTAGGCTTGGATTTTTCATGACTTGGTGATTTTTGCTTAGTTTTGATAGTCTAAAACCTTTTACACTTGTTTGATTGATAACTTGACCTCTTTGAATGCAATGGAAAGCCATGAGAGGATGGGCGGATTTCAAGGGTCTCGGCGGAGTATTTCATGTGAAGGAGATGACTCTGTCCAAGTAAAGGTCCTAAAGCCGCCTAGGAAGGGCGGGTTTCAAGGGTAGGCTTGGATTCTTCACTTCTAACCTTCATTTGATGCTTGTTTCCTCCTCATGATTTCTCCTTGTTCTTATCTCCTTGTAAGGTTTCATTTCTATACATTCTTAGGCGAGGTTAGAAGGCAGATCTGAAATGTTTGGACTTATCCTTACGTCATGGTGGAGTCCGCCTAAGCTAAGCAGCCTTGAAAATGTTGTATGGAGTACATGATGTGAGAGAGGTGAATGCAAGTGAGTTTCTTAACAAGATAGTCTTGAGAGTGTGTATGGATTGCTTCCCTTAGCTCATTCATCTCCTCATGAAGACCTTCTCTCCAACACCCGTAAGACTCAAATGATGCATCATGGATACTAAGTGATGATGTTATCCACCCATCATGACGAAAACCACCTAGAAAGGGCGGGTTTGGATAGGTGGTAAGGATTTTACTATGTGCACACATCTTTACCTTAACCTTGACACTCCTCTTCCACCTCCATGACTTAGTGACTTTCAAACTTCCTTCCTCTTAGAATGACCTTAATTATCTCATCTCCTGAGTCTGATCTTGATCATCCATCAAACAAACTTGCAACTTATGTCATTCTTCACCCTGGGCGGTTTTGAGAGTGTTGTGTGGAGAGATGCATGTGGGAGGAGACAGAATCCATCATTCCCTCATGAGGCCGCCCAGGTAGGGCGGGTTGAGAGGTGATGCATGGATTCTTCTTTGAAATGCACTTGATTCTATCTAACTTGCAAACTTCCATTGGAATTTCATCATATCCTAGTGTCTTGTGCAAGAAAACCTTGAAAACTTGACCACTTTCCTTCTTGGGCGGATTTAGAGGGTATGTGTGGAGGATTTCATGTGACAGGCAACATTGTCCAAGACCCCCTCTTGAGGCCGCCCAGGTAGGGCGGGTTTGGACATGACCCTTGGATTTTCATCTTAAAACTCACTTAATCATTCTAAAACCTTCAAGTTTCCATCAATCTTTATCACCTTCTGATGTTTTGTGTTGAAACACTTTGAATTTTGCATAATCTCTCCTAGGGTGGGATTGGAGGCAGTGTTTGGAGAAATTGATGAGGTGATGAAGACATTGTCCACGTCTACATGCCAAAGCCGCTCAAGTAAGGCGGGTTGGAGAGTGACACTTGGAAAATTGCTTATTATCCACTTGACTTCACTCAAACTCAAAAAAGAGTGACACTTGGAAAATTGCTTATTATCCACTTGACTTCACTCAAACTCAAAAAATCTTACTTACAAATCACCATACCTCAATGTTTTGCACAAGAAAACCTCAACACTTAACCATTTTTCCTCTAGGGCGGTTTTGGGAGCAGTGTGTGGAGAGATTGATGTGGCAGGAGTCATTGTCCATCACTCCCTTGTGAGGCCGCCCAAGTAGGGCGGGTTGGGAAGTAATGCATGGAATTCACCTTCAAAAGCTCTTAAAAACTTGCAACCTCTCTCCTAGGGCGGATTTGGAGACTTAGTCTGGAGAAAGTGCGTGATCACAACCTTGAATCCAAGACCCCATGCCAAGGCCGCCCAGGTAGGGCGGGTTTAGAAGGTGTGCTTGGAATGCAAGTGTCGTCGCCATATCGGAAATGTCCTAAATGGAAGTATATTGAAAATATGTTTAAGTATAAGTCAGATATTGAGTTTCTTATACTTTAAATATTTATCAATATACTTCCAGGATGTTTGAGATAGGTCCTGGATCCATAGGATTTAGCATGCAAATTCTAGATTTTGGAAGATCCACCAGATTTCAGACTTAGCCAATTTTCAGGATTTCAGGACATCAGGACATCAGGCTTAGTGATTTTTTATCATTCTTTCCAATTATTTCATCCTTGTTGTGAGGAGTTTAAGTAATGCTTGGTTTGGAGATGATGCATGGAATGTTGCTAGTGAACTACTTAACTTTCCTCCAACTTGCAAACCTTGCTTGAAATTCATCATTTCTCAATGCCTTGTGCTTGAAAACCTTCTAAACTTAACCATTTTCTCCTAGGGCGGATTTGATGGTTCTGTTTGGACAAATGCATTTTAATATCCCTAATGGATATTGGACTGAAATTTTGAATGCTCTGATACCACTGTAAGAGACACTATTATATATGACTGAAAATTTGCTCAAGATTTGATAAGATTTCTTGCATTCATTAACAATCCAATGAAGCAATCACACCATCAAATATGTCTCTTATTGAAACTTTCAAATGAGTTACAATCAATTGCAAATTGGCTGGAAATGAAATCAGACTTCCACTGTTTTATATCAAACTTTATTTCAAGTACAAAAGTACACCAAAAACATAACAAATCCTAGCATATGATTGCCCAATGGTGGAATGATGTTCCCAGCTCAATAAGAATGCAATGAGGACTTCAAATAAGTCTGAAAACTCTTCTTATTCTCTGTTGTTACAAATTGTCAGAGTGCTGATATAGTTCAGTTAGCAATAACATATGAGTTCTCATCAATATCTCCTTAGATACCAAATCGGTAGGGCTGGAAATGCCTCCAAAAGATGTGTAACATCAAATGCCTTTAACCTGATATGAAATATGCTCCTAAATCAGATTGTATCAGACCTTTAGTTCGCTGTAGCAGACCTGTAGATGGCGGAGTTGTGCCCAGATTTCATAAAAAATGCTAAAATGCCTCCTCCAAATGCAAGCACTGTGTCTCTAGACATACCAAGTACCTTGTACTATCATCCAATCATGCAAATGTGACCATAAAAACCCTGTATAACAATTTGTCAGCTGACTGGAATGAAAAATTAGACTTTACAACATGCCATAAACTCCACGATTCACTAATCCACTACCTTGGTTGATATTCAATTTGACCAAGAGTTACAATAGCTCACAAACTTCACTTCAATTCTCATAAAACTTGCAAAATTAAGCTCTAATGGTGAATACCGATTGCATCCACCTCTCAAAATGGGAATGGGGCCATCACCAAACCCTAGTTATCAAGGGATCATCACCTTGATTAGACTGAAATTTGTCCTCAGCCAAGAGATAAACTCAATATGCAAAAACCAAGTCAAAAACATTTAGACATGACTTCAAATGACTCTCAGGCTTGCTTTTAAAGCCATTACATTAATTAGGCCCAGCCTAATTTTATTAAATGAGAGTTTACATGTACACATCAGACCAAAGCATTTTAAATGCTTTTACATGAACTTTATTAAATGCTTGCATTTGTACTTTTTAAATACTTGTTCACAACAACATGAACTTTATTAAATGCTTGCATTTGTACTTTTTAAATGCTTGTTCACAACACTTTTTAATAAAGTGTAGTACTACTAACTTAGTAACTTAAATGAAATATTAATTTTATAAAGTAAATAAAATACTTTACAAAATTAATTTATAATTAAAACAATTTTAAGTTACTCCAAAATTGGGGACATGACAGCCCTCCCTTCCCGAAATTGCTTGTCCCCAAGCAATGGGAAGAAAACTGAACTCAATCAATCCCTGGATCCCAAATCCGGTGAAGTTCAAGCATTCTCAACTGCATCTCCTCATGGTTGCTGACGAAGATCCTGGGACCGTTTCCACTGTCACACAAAGTAGCAAACACCAATGTACCCAAGCTGCCATGAATCAGAACAGCAGTATACAAACTGAAAATATCATTCCAAATGAAATGCCAAGTATCATCTTCAATGCATGAAGAAAAGGAATCATCATGAAACCAATTGCCAACAAGAAAATATGCATTCCCATCATAATAAACTCTTCCATACGCTGCTGTTCCAAAATTGAAATTACTTGCGTCAATGTTCAGTAATGAAGAAAAATCATCAACCCATGGAAAGAAAATTATCACATCATCCATATACTCCAATAAGCACACAACATCACAATCATACATAGGCTGATTTAGTTCACCACACGGAACTAATGTATCCAACAAAACTGAACCTTCTTCATTCTCATTCTCATATTCCTGCATATCATTATTGGCTGCCCCAAAATCATCAACTTGAGCTGATTGCAAAGAAATAGGATTGCTGTCCTCAAACAAATTAGGAATTATGTCATGCCAATCAACTCCATCAAAGGCTGTCCCAAAACAAGAAACTCCATGTGCATCATCTATACTTGTATGAAACCATTCATGACTCATAGTGATCATATACTTAGCTGTTATTTGATGAGGCAAAGTGTACTTGAGGCCTTTCATAACAATTTGTTTGCCATCATGTTGGAAAGTCAGCTCCATAGCTTGTAGATCATGCATAACCCTTTGCAAAGAATGTAACCATTGCAATCCAAGCACAATTTCATTATCCTTCAAGTCAAGCACATAGAAGTCATCACAAAGAGTGTACTCACCAAATTTGATACTAAGTTTGCTTATTTTCTTCTTGCAAGGAATAGAGAGTCCTCCTGCTATGTTCACATCAAAGCCTTCAAAATCATCACAAAGTACTCCTCTTTTGTTGACCAAGCCCTCATCAATATAGTTATGTGAAGCTCCACTATCAAGAAATGCTAATACTTTGCAACCAAACAAAGTACCTTCAAAAATGAATGGATTGTTCCTTGAAGCACCTGAAAGATATGCAATTCTAGAACTCTTGTTGTCATCAAGTGTAAGTTCTAGTGTTGGCTGTCTATCATCATCATCATCATCAAGTACCTCTATGTAATGCACTTTGCCTTTGCCTAGGCACCTATGACCAATCTCCCAAGGTTGCTTGCAAGAGTAGCATAACTTTTTCCTTCGGAGTTCATCTCTCTCTTCTTGACTCATCCTAGAGGTACCTTCACCTTTCTTTGGAGGAGTGGGCTACTCATAAGTTTTCTGATTTGTACCTTCATCCTTGAAGCTCTTCTTTTGTGGTGTGTATGAAGGAATGATATCCAAATCTAGTGCAAGATCAATGGCCTCATCAAGTGTGCTTGGCTTATGAACTTTGACTAATCCTTTGATCCTATCATTCAACCCTTCCACAAACAACATTATGATTCGTTTATCAGACATATCAGGTACCATGACAGCAATCTTTTGAAATTCATTCACATATGCATCCACTCTTCCACTTTGCTTCAATTGTGCAAGCTCACGGTAGTAGATCTCCACATCTTTTCTATCAAATCTGTTAATGAGTTTTTGTACAAACTCATCATATGAAGTTATCCTATTGTGATGTTGAGAGACAAGTCCATGATGCCACCATTCATATGCCAATCCTTCCAAATGCATAGTAGCAAAATGTATGGCCTTTTCTTCACTCATGGGCTTGAGTGTAAGAAAGGTATCCAATTTGTTCACCCATGCTCTAGCACTTATCTTGCCACTACCATCAAAGTTTGGAAGAGGTATCTTGTTCAAAGCATCCTTGTACTCCTTGGGTTGAGCTCTTCTTTGCCTTCGTTGATTCACTCTACCTTTTTGATCTTCTCTTTTTTGACTCATGTAGTTATTGAAATTGATTCTATTCCTTACATGCTCAGGAAGTGAATCATACTCATCGACTAAAGATAAGATATTCTCCTCAAATGGAACTTCTTCTCCTTCATCTTGTGGCTGTACCTCTTCTTCTACATCTTCCCTAGGAAGGAAAATAGGTTGCATAGGTCTCTCAACAGTTGGTGTGTGTGTCCTTCTTCTCCTTAGTGAACCTGCAATGCTGCCTATATCATCAGCCCTGTTGTTGTTCCTGTTATTACCCTCCAAAGCTCTACATAACCTGTCAATGCTTGCTTGTGTTTGTTGCTGACTATCTGCCATTCTCCTCTGATTTTCAACCATCTCTCTAACCATTCGATCCATATCAGCTTGTGGATTACCTTGCTGCCTTCTATCACCCATTGGCCTTCTATAATGATGCGGAAATGGATCAATAAAGCTCATCACCCATAGGCTGGCAGGTCTTTGGCTCTGATACCACTTTAATATCCCTAATGGATATTGGACTGAAATTTTGAATGCTCTGATACCACTGTAAGAGACCCTATTATATATGACTGAAAATTTGCTCAAGATTTGATAAGATTTCTTGCATTCATTAACAATCCAATGAAGCAATCACACCATCAAATATGTCTCTTATTGAAACTTTCAAATGAGTTACAATCAATTGCAAATTGGCTGGAAATGAAATCAGACTTCCACTGTTTTATATCAAACTTTATTTCAAGTACAAAAGTACACCAAATACATAACAAATCCTAGCATATGATTGCCCAATGGTGGAATGATGTTCCCAGCTCAATAAGAATGCAATGAGGACTTCAAATAAGTCTGAAAACTCTTCTTATTCTCTGTTGTTACAAATTGTCAGAGTGCTGATATAGTTCAGTTAGCAATAACATATGAGTTCTCATCAATATCTCCTTAGATACCAAATTGGTAGGGCTGGAAATGCCTCCAAAAGATGTGTAACATCAAATGCCTTTAACCTGATATGAAATATGCTCCTAAATCAAACTGTATCAGACCTTTAGTTCGCTGTAGCAGACCTGTAGATGGCGGAGTTGTGCCCAGATATCATAAAAAATGTTAAAATGCCTCCTCCAAATGCAAGCACTGTGTCTCTAGACATACCAAGTACCTTGTACTATCATCCAATCATGCAAATGTGACCATAAAAACCCTGTATAACAATTTGTCAGCTGACTGGAATGAAAAATCAGACTTTACAACATGCCATAAACTCCACGATTCACTAATCCACTACCTTGGTTGATATTCAATTTGACCAAGAGTTACAATAGCTCACAAACTTCACTTCAATTCTCATAAAACTTGCAAAATTAAGCTCTAATGGTGAATACCGATTGCATCCACCTCTCAAAATGGGAATGGGGCCATCACCAAACCCTAGTTATCAAGGGATCATCACCTTGATTAGACTGAAATTTGTCTTCAGCCAAGAGATAAACTCAATATGCAAAAACCAAGTCAAAAACATTTAGACATGACTTCAAATGACTCTCAGGCTTGCTTTTAAAGCCATTACATTAATTAGGCCCAGCCTAATTTTATTAAATGAGAGTTTACATGTACACATCAGACCAAAGCATTTTAAATGCTTTTACATGAACTTTATTAAATGCTTGCATTTGTACTTTTTAAATACTTGTTCACAACAACATGAACTTTATTAAATGCTTGCATTTGTACTTTTTAAATGCTTGTTCACAACACTTTTTAATAAAGTGTAGTACTACTAACTTAGTAACTTAAATGAAATATTAATTTTATAAAGTAAATAAAATACTTTACAAAATTAATTTATAATTAAAACAATTTTAAGTTACTCCAAAATTGGGGACATGACATGCATGTGCAGGAGGCTGAGTCCATGACCTCATGCCAAGGCCGCCCAGGTAGGGCAGGTTTAGAAGTGAGGCATGGAAGTTTCATCAAAATCTTAGTTTTAGACTCCATCACTCCCTAACTTCCTTCAGTTAGCAAAAACTCGTGAAAACATCCTAACTTTCCCTGGGCGGGTTTGAAGGTGTTGTCTGGACAAGCTCTCCTGATGGTGAAGACACTGTCCAAGAGGACCTTGTGAGGCCGCCCAGTCTGGGCGGGTTTGGACAGTACCCTTGGATTTCTTGCCTTAGTCAAACTTTGGATTTCCTGAATGGAAGTATATTGAAAATATGTTTAAGTCCTTATACTTTAAATATTTATCAATATACTTCCAGGATGTTTGAGATAGGTCCTGGATCCATAGGATTTAGCATGCAGATTCTAGATTTCTAAGGATCCACCAGATTTCAGACTTAGTCGTTTTTTCAGGATTTTCAGGATATCAGACTTAGTCATTTTCAGGGTCTCAGTGACATGCATCAGGATGAAGGCATATAGACCTCTTGGCAAGAAACTGTCGAGACATGAGCAAAACAATACTACCAAAACCCTACAACCTCAGAGGAAAACTAAACCTAGAGCAAAACGAAGCGAGAAAGCAAAAAAAAGAGGGGGTCCCCATTTGCAATGGGGCGATGTGTGATTACATCACAACAGGTAGTTGTGGATCAATGCAAGCATAGAGGAGCATTTTAAATGCAAATTCATAATATTAATTGTCCAACACCGTCTCTCAAATGCATTTGTTTTGAAGTTTATGGAGCAATTGGTTTTGATAGAGGATGGTTATTTAATGATTGCATTCAATTCATAGCTGGCTGCCGAAAATGAGGAAAGGATATTTTAAATGCAATATTTATTTATTAAATAATTGCATTGGATCAATGGCATCATGAGGGCGATTGGGTTTGAAAGATATTAAATGTTTGCATTGGATGGTTATTATGCTTTGAAAGAATTTTAAATGCCAAACACCTATGATGAGGAGGATCGCTCAAGCCAAGGTTTGATATTCATTGCAAAATAAAATATTAAATGCTTGCACACAAGCCGCCGCCGCCCAAGCAAGGAATTCGATGACAATTGGATCGATGCATATGAAGTAGATGATTTTCATTTAAAACAATTAAAGATTGTTTTTAAATGAGTATGTTCTAGATGAAATTCATTTAATATTTTTCAAGTTCATTGTTCTTCATTGGTGGATTTCAAGCTACAATTCAAAATGCCAAAGAAGAGGACGTCTATGCTTGAGGAGTTTAAATAGAGGACTTGAACTTTGATTTGTAACTTATGATGCTATGGTATGTTTTTTCCTTATTGTTTATGAATGAGAATTCCGATTTTCATTTTATTCGCAAGGTGATGATTCCTTGTTTTTGTATGGTAATGATCCCATACTAGTTGTGAAGTGACTTCATTCAGAATTCACTATTTGAGCTTAAATTTGCAGGTTTAGGAGAGCTATTGAAGTGGAATATGATGCCATATTGAAGCCCTTGGTTTATGATTTGTACTTCCAAGGTAGTTATTGGGCATATGGCACACTTGGAGTGAGTTTTGACATATTGCAGGGTCTGATTTCTTATGACAGCGAATTAATTTCATGATTACAGAGCTCTTTGAAGTACATTGGACAAGTCTACAAAGTTGGAATAGTGACGAGGGTTCAAAGGTGCAATCTAGAGACCTATCGCTTGGCTTGGAGAAGAGTTTTTGATGCATTTGAAGTGATTTGGTATTGGCTGGGCAAAAACACAACATACAGCAGTCATATCAGCTGACTGTCATTTTATATCAGTCAAAGTCATTTCATATCAGTCATATATATTTGAACTTTCAAGGCTGTAATTGATCATTCAAAGCTAAAGAAACATTGCCTAGTGTTTGTATTTGATTTTGGATGTTGAAGAGGGCATTTTTGTACCTCTTTTCATGATTATAATAAATCTGATATACTTCAGACAGTGACTGTAATTTGATAACCTCGATACAAAGCTTGATGACAAAATCTACTCTTGATTCAATTAATAGAATTAGAAACACAGATTCAACAATAACTTCAGTAACATAAGCATAGCATACATCATGGTTTCCCATCACTTGTGCCCAAAGCACTTTTTTTGGGGGGGGATTTTAAAATAACATTATTTATCCAAAAAGATAATGTTTTAAAGCAAACCTCTAAAAATTATAGAAAAAATGGGAAAGAAAGAAACTTTAAAGCAAAACTATTCTAAAGAAATAATTAATAAGGCAGCATAATGATAGGCCCTTCACCCTCTATCTAGAAATAGAACAACTAGAACTAGTCATTGCTAAAAATAGCAATTTCATACACAAACAACCTCCATGATTTTGAAACAGCCTCTTGCTCTAAAACTGATGGAACCTCTGAAAAATACTGAAATGCTATCCACCATGAGATTTCACCAATCCAACTTGGTGATTAGAAACTGATATCCTCTGTGGAAGCAAGAAAAATTTAGAGTTCTAAATCCTAAATCCTTCATTAATTATCAAAAACCTTATAAGAGAGACCGCCCACTTGATATACTAGAAACCAAAACTCAACACAAAGACTTGATGGGACCAAATAAAGATGCACATCAACCATCACCAAAACCTTCCATGAATGATGCATGTCCTCTATATCCAATACGCTGATACATCATTTCCAAAATGGCTGTAACCTGCACAAAAACATGGCATTCAACCACAAGCATCACAAATAGAACCTTAGTGTTGGTGTTTGATGAAAGTGGTAAAAAAAACCTTGAACCAAATGTCAAAACCCTAGATGGTTGAAACTACCCTTGATCATTGAATGAAAAGTTGATCTCAAGCAAATAAATAGGTAAATCATGCCATTTTATGCTCTAGGCGGTCGACTAACAAGGAGAAATCGACGATTTCATGTTAGCTGTCAACAAGAGGAATGCATAGGTGTGATTACAATTTGTTATGGGGAATAAAACCCTCATTGCACAATTTTGTGATCTTTCCATCTCAAACCTACTGTTAACACAATTCCCATTGACATGGCCACTCAACTTACCTTGTCATGGGATTTTATAGCCTCTACCAACATTGTTATGCTTGATCACATGATTTTGAATTGATTGGCCAACAAACATGATGTTGGGGCACAATTTTAACTGCTTGGCCAACAAAGACATTGAATGAGCACGATTTGATTGTTAATGTTGACAAGGATCATGCTATCATGTGATTCTCATGTCTACGTCGTCTTTAAGCACTCCAATTGCGCCCTTTTTCTACTCATGCCAACTAGACTCACTCAATCACACGATTTACTTACTCATGTCCTTTCTTTTCATGTAGCGCAATTATTATGGTTTTGATTTAGGTAGCGATCCAATGGAGGGGGGCTTCCTAATATATTTTAGTTGTTGTTGAGAATTTTTAGGAGCATTTCACAAGCAGGTGATCCCATGGATTTTATAGCAATGGACAAGCTTAAACTTTAAGCTCAAAAATTATAGGAACCTAGTGATCCCATGCAGATGTACAAATGAAAGGATGAAATATGGTTAAAATTCATTGGCAGGAATTATAAAACTGTAGAAGCATGACGTGCCAAAACAAATCTCCGAAGCTAGTGAAGGAGATTTCCAGCCCCACGCTAAAAATAGCCAATGAAATCTAAGAACTAAAAAGTAGGGGCTCCTATTTTCTTGGATAAGATTGTAATTTCTCCTAGAGTAGATTCTTCCTCATCTCATGGGACCTGCTACTCCATTAAAACAGACCCTGAAGCTCCCTCCATGGGACTGCTTCCTTAAGTGCCTTGGTCATACGATTAAATTGTCCCTGCCACTTATCACTCTGAATGGCACGCCTTTGTAGTCCTTGTGTCACTTAAAACCCTGCTTTGCATGTTCTCTTACGCACACCTAGCAGACATCATTGCCACTTAACTATGTTCTAGGCATTTACTTCTGATATTTTTGCTGATGCTGCCACAAAATGTTGTGCATCGGATGGAATGGAAAACAAGGATTAGTTCATTCATGTAAATACATAGCATTATCTTCCTTGCTTTAATACAAAAGGCAGGTCGGCCCCATGTTTTGCTATTGCTGTCAAATTTCTCATGTTTCCCAGGTGCCCATACTGTTCATTGTTGTCACTCAAAGGCTTTTGTTCTGCTCCTGAAGACTGCTTCTACTCTTGACTGCTGCTAGCAAGTAGACTGGGAAAAGGACAAGCCATGGCCACATAAATACATGAGCATGCCTTATTTATGACAAACAGATCGGCCCTGCTTTTGCCTGACTTGATTTTTCGCCTCCCAAACTGCCTGTCATCAACCCCTTCTCCCATTGCAGATTGGACAATGGACAAAACCATCACCAAAGACAGCAATCAGTTCAATAAACGAACACAATGAAACATCTCAAACATGTCTTAGACACTAAAAGTTTCATAGGGGTGTAACAAAAATATAATATAACTACATAGCCCACTTAATTTCTAATAGGTCTTACACAGCATCATGAACGTATTAATGAAGCAAGCCGATTACATTAGACTCGTGTTATGTGTATCGTAATTAATGGAATATGAAGGTGGCTGCAACTTAATATAGCCACAAATTTCCACCATAATTATCTTGATATATTGTTTTCTCTTTTGATGATAATTTTTCAAAATAAATCACTTTAGGAAGTAGAACACATGAATGTTTGAAATCTAAAAACAAATGAGATATGTGTGCCTTCTTCTACTCTAGGCTGATCCCTAATATCCCAACATAGGTTCATGCTTAGGGATCCCTAATATCTCATCTATTCACTAGCATTATCTTAAGTATTGGCTGATCTAAAGAGTTCTTGATTTCTCTAGTATCTAGGTTGTAGAATTGTGCACAAGTCATGACCAGCTCAGGAGACTGTATTGAAAAGGGAAATGCAGCAGCTTCTATGATTCCACTGGCAACGATACATTTGGCCACGGCAGATCTTTTATCTACATAATTCATCCTTGTGAGGAATTCATCGAAGCTTACAAGACCTAAGTCTATATCAAATATTTTTGCAAGTTTAGATATGATATTTGAAAGGGGTGACCTCTTTGAATTCATATTTCATTTTCTCAAACTAAGAAGACAACATCAAGTGGGCCTCAACACTTTCCAAGAGCTTTCAATTGACAAGCAGTAAAAAAACCTTTCCATTTGCTCCTTGATGGGTTTTCAGGTCTAGGAAGCAGTTGAGCAATTTGCAATCTTTTGCAAGAGTGCAACAAAGGTCCAAAAACCTGAACTTTTAGTTCATTTCAGGGTCAAGACCAGGAAACAGTTAGGCAGTTTGGTGCATGAGTGTAACAGTGGTCCAAATCTCTGACAAGCACAAAGGAGGCTGGACTAAATTGGATAATTTGTCATCATTTTCAGGTCAAGCAAACCGAATCGGGGTTTTGGAGCTGAATTTGCATCATCACTTTGGAGTGCCCTTAGAGGACTATGAGGATGGATTGCATCACCATTTGAGCGCCATATTCACCCAGTTGATCATTGTACTTCCAGGGAGAATTTTCATATCATTTGGAGTAACATTCTTGGATCTGGATTTAGTCGCAGTCCCTTTGTGGATCCGCAGATGAGCATTATTTCATTGCTGGAGAAACCATAACAGAGAGCAATATACCGGTTCCAGGGTGGATTTAGGGTCTTGATCATCCATATTTCTATATAAGGCGGCCAATAATAGTCCATTTCTGCTACAGAAATCACTATTCGCCGATTCATTTGCAAGAAAATATTAAATCAGCACAATCTCTATAGGATCAATCTGAGGGTGGAAAGAAGGTTTGATCATCAACGCACTCAGCACAATATAGCACTGTTGAAGGCCAAATTTCATCATTGATCGCCTTCCTTGGAGCGCTATATTTTCCTTCCATCAACAGATGTCACTCATATAGCTTCAGCAGTCCCAGATCTAGCTGCATTCATTCCTTATCCTATTTCATACTTCAAGGGGGAGGGAGATCTAGATCAAAATCCAATGATTGAGGGAAATTATCACTAGTCATGAGGCAAGGAAGGGCAACAGCCTCCCATTTTCTATAACTAATCAGCAAATAGTGAGTTAATGTTTATGTCACAAATTTACATACCTAGATCTGCATTGTAATTGTTTCCAACTGTTGATAGATCATTCATTGGGATATTCTAGTGTTATCTGAACTGAATTTGTCATTGAGTTGAGGAATCTATGCAACTGATTATATGAATTATGATTACAAGTTTGTATCTGCAACATAAATCAGTTTTGAGCAGTCCATGAATGGATTATATCTATTTTAGCAGCATTAGTGGATTATAGATTGTTTTAGCTTGAAGGATAAATACAGAAACTTCGAAAGAAGGAACAAAATTTAACTAGGGACATTACATTTTGTTCATGGGCCCGAATCGGAAAGCTATTTAAAAGGGGTGCTTGGATTCAGAGAGCATCATCTTGTCATCATTTTGCATTTCAACTTTCTAGAATTTGAGCTTCGTATTCAATTTTCACATTTGAGGACGAAAACCCTTGGCAATTCAGAGATCTTAGAGGATAAAAACCCTCTTGGATTTCTATCATCGAATTTGAAGACGAAAACCCTCATCTCCAACACGGGCAATTCCATCCAAGGATTGCATGTGAGCTGAATTTGGTGATTCATTCCAATTTTCAAATTTGGAGCAATTAGATTTGTAAACAAATGTTGTGTTTGTGATTCATTGTCAATTTCAAAAGTTGTTGACATAATTTACATGATGTCTCAACATCATTTATTGCTGATATATTGCTGAGTTTAAGGCACCAGCATTCCAAGGTGTACATGTACCATTTTGAGGGTGATTGAACTTCATCTAGTGCTGTGATCTACAAGTTTTAAGCAATTTTTGGGTGCACCAGACGGGTTTCTACATTATTTACAGTTGTTTCATCCTTTTCCAACTGCCCAAACAACACACAAACCCTGTTGTAGTCGTACAATTGTTAGTTGCCGCCGTACAACATTAGCCACTAGCCATACCAACAAGAGTTTCATCTCTAATCGGTCGTGCAGGTCTGTTTTGGCTTTGCAACAGTTCGGTCTACATAATGTGATATTCATAAGTGAGTTTTAGTTGCTCATTTAGTAGAAAATTGTTGAAATTTTAGTATATCAACAATTGTAACCATTTTTCCAGCTCTCATAAATGTGAGGATCCTGGTCAGTTTACTGCTAGACCCAATTGCATTTGCATATTGTTCAACCCATTTTGGCATTGATCAGGTCTACATTACTATCAGCCAATTTGGCTTGATCAGACCTATTGGAATTTGCCATTGGCTTCTGCATTCAAGCATACTTGTCCACCAAAGAGATGTTGATTTGGGTTGGCCCTGCCGCCTGTATGCTCTGGTCGGCTATGCTGCCTTTTACTTTCCCAGTAGTGCCTTTATTCAGTTAGTGTGTTGTCCAAACACTATATGCTCTCACCTTGCCCACATTGGGATCTAAGTGATCAGAAAGTGCAAGGATTTGCATTTGCATCTTCAATTACTTACAAAAATTTCAAAAAAAATAGTGGGTCATTACATAAAATTTGTTACCCTGCATCTAGAGGGAGTTGCACATGAGTGGTGGTACCATGGATTGGTTACCCAAGGGTATGGTCTTATTAGTACATATGATGATTTCAGCCAAAGGTTAATTGACAGGAAAGACTCTGAAATCCATTTTAGGGAGTTGGCTCAATTGGAGCAATACAACACAATGGACGCTTATGTGGCAAAGTTCCAAAGATTATCAATGATGGTTTCTGATTTCTTCGAAAAGGGGCTTACTGTTCTTTTCATAGAGGATTTAACCAAACCTCTCATAGGTTAGGTGAAGGCTTTCGATCCACCATCTTTGCAGGAAGCCATTAAGAGAGCTCTAACTTTGGAGGCTTTAGTACCTAAAAACAAGTTTAACTCAAAGGCATCCCCTTTGGATCAACCAAAGAAAACTTTCCAAGAAGACAAATCCCACAAACCGCCCCAGAAGAGCATACCACAAAGAACAACTAACAAGGAAGAAACCAAGAATGAGTTCAGGAGGAAGAAATTGTGTTTCCCATGCAAGGAGCCTTGGGAACCTTGTCACAGATGTCTTGGCAAGGGCCAAATACACTATATTGAAGTAGTTTCTGATGAGAAAGAACTAGAAGAACCTGAGCCTAAAATGGGTGTAGAGGAACAAAAACCATATCTGATTTTTGAAGATGACAACACCAATGTAGGTGCGCTTGCTTCTCTCTCAAAAGTGCCTAGATATTATCCTTTTATAGTTCAGGGAGTACTATTCGGGCAGCGAATCACAATACTCATGAGAGTGGAGCTTGGTAGTCAAGAGGGGACTCGAAGTTGAAGAATTCAAAGGATTCAATGTCATAGTAATTAATGAATTCACCATCCCTTGCACCAAGAAAATTAGGCAGCTCAACATAATCATGGGAGAACATAAGGTATGCAGTGATTTTTATGTTGTTGGCTTAGGAGAAACTAACATAGTTTTGAGTGTACAATGGTTACACTCCCTTGGAGAATTTTCCCAAAACAATCAATCCATGGAGTTTAAATTCCAATCTAAAGGAAAGGAGGTGGTACTTAAGGGAATTCTAAAGAGTCACCCAACCTAATCACAGCAAAAAGAATGGAAGGTTCCATCCACAAAAACCAAGATGCACGAACAACCAAGTGTCCATTCATATCCATGAGTAAGCAAGACACTTATCATGTTCAAATTATTAAGGATGAATATAGTATGACTTTTAGTGGTTTGCCTCCAAGACTACCGGATAGAGGACCTCCACACATCATGAAGTGGGAATCAAGTTTCCAACCTTTGCCGCCAGCCCAGGATGTAGAAAGAGTTCTTGCTTACATTCTATGGGAATTTTTAGTACGTAGAAAGAATGCAAAATAAGTTTCAGATTTTGTGAAGGATTTTAATGCCTTGTTTCTATTTGCTATTGTACAGCAAATAATAGTCGATTTTGTTGATCAGCTGGGCCGTACAATTTCTGCAAGGGATCGTACACCTCCTATCCCTGTTGTACCACTTCAATATCCATCGCAACTTTTAAAGAGGGACATCATACATCATTTGGGGCCATCATACCGAAGGATCTCCCTGTTGTGCCCTCACATGGTAGTCAACAAGTCAATAACAGTCGTACAACAGTACCTTGCGTGCAAAAATCAATCACAGTTTTTTGTAAGTTCAGTCGCTACCGTTGATCATGATTGTGTTAGTGCCAAAAACTGGAAACCACATGGGAGCTGGGGAAACAAACTTGTGAATCCAGGAAAAAGAAACAAGAACACTGCAATTTGTTACTGTAAAATTTGCCATCCACATCAAAACATGACACATAATAGCTTGACTATACAGCATTTCAATCTTAACAATGTTGATCAAGAGACAATGGAGGAAAATGAAAGAACATATCCGAGTGGAAGAAAAGATAAAACTATTAATCAAATATATGAAGGGAATTGACTTGAAAGAGATGCAGAGACCCTTAGTAGGATAGTTTTGGATGCCAATACTTTAGAATTTATTGGGCAAAGGCTTATATGTGAATATCTATCATATGGAAAGGAGGCTATAAAAATACCATGCGCCAATGATATAGATGATGTTCCAGCCCCATCGTTGGAGAACATTACTAGCAGCAAATTTTCAGTGGAAGCGGATGTTCTTTTGAAAATTGTGCTAGAAAATGTGAAGACACAAGCAAAGCCTTGCAGTGGTTCTTATGAGATTGACATAGATAATTCAAAAGCTAGTGTTTATGTTCATATTGATGAGGGAGGACATAACCAAGATAGATGAATTGATTGGCAAGGAGAGCCTATGCTTGGCCGCTTGCCATATGATCGTTATGGCCTTCTTCAGTTTGGATGGCTCACAATAGATGTAGTAGAATGTAACAACAAATATTGTTGTGGATCTAAATGTGTAAACTGGGAACTTCAAAAAGGGTTGAATGTGATTGGCATATCCTTTGATCGACTTGATATTTCAGATTGGTCTTTCAAGTATACTTTTATGCATCAACCTTGGCACACTCATTGGTTGCCTATTATTGCTGCTATGCTCGTTAATGTATTTTTACCAATAGTTCTTGATAAGCAGCTAGGGCTCTTTGGTCAATTTCGCATGAGTGGCATGAGAAGCTTCGCCTACCAAGTGATAGTATTTCTTCACATATATTCTATTGTTGTGCATAGCATCATTTCTGCCAGTAGTGGTGGGTGTTTTCTTTGGGTGTTCACCCTTCATTAAAGAAGCAAGCCCTATAATCATGCCTTTGCTGGTGGTGGTCAGCTATCTTCTTCTGGGTGGTATTCCTTGTTTAGTATTGTTGATCCTACATATAATCTCATCTCAAGCCTGCATATGGTATTCTCCTCAGTTAGAGAGGTTAAGGAACAGAATGACTTTCTGTCATCATCACACTAACTACTCTCTATTTTTTTAGATGGAATAATCTTTTACCACTAAGGGTCATTTCTCTGATGTCCATTTTACTACCCTTTCCCTGCCTATGGCAATTGGAGTCTCAAATATTCAATCTAGGGTCTAGAGATATCCATTCACATGGAACTGAGGAGTCGTCTAAGGTAGTTGAAGAAGAACAAGAGATTGAATATGCTACATGGGATAGTACAAAGATATTTAAGCAACCAAATTTGCAATTGCTTGAGGGCAAGCAATTCTAGGAAGGGCAGACTGTCATGTCCCTTTTTCAAAATTAAAGTAATCGGAAGACCCGTAGCCTATTTTTTTTATTTCCCGTAGACTAAGGGAGAAAGTTAGGGAAATAATTTAATAATAATATTTTAAGTTGTTCTAGTAACTTTATTTTTATAACATCGTAAAAGGATGATTTGTGTACTATTATTATATTAATAAAGTGGGCCTAAAAAGTGTTTTTGAACACTTTTGGAGAGAATTTTAGAAGGGAAAAGGAAATCCAAATTAAAAGGTGATTATAAAAGGAAGAGTTTGACACAAAAGAAGACATCCATTGTCTATTGAAATCCAACCCTTTTTCAAAGTTTGAGCACTTGTGTTCATCTTCTCACCCAAAGACGAAAACCCTTTGGTGTGTGAGAATTTTGAGGACAAAAACCCTTTGGTGTGTGAGAATTTTGAGGACAAAAACCCTTTGGTGTGCAGGAAATCAGAGGACGAAAACCCTCTTGGTTTCCAGTTGGGATTAGAGGATGAAAACCCTCTTCTCCATTGAGGTGATTCTATCCAAGGATCACATTGGTGCAAAAAGATTGAAGTTTATTCCAGATTTTCAATTGTGTTGAAGATTTCAAATCAAATTTCAGTTTATATTAGTTCCAGTGATAATATCTTATTAAATCTGGGCATTTGCTGATATTTAGCAAATCTAAATCGCTTTTGGAGATAGGAAGCTAGTTGTACCAACTTGTGAGGGTGTTGTACCATTTTGTAATTGAATTGCAACATCCAAGACTTGGTGAAGACTGTCGTACCTCATTGGTATTACTTGTTGCCCCCAGTCTGCAATAATCACAGGTTATACAAGAATTTATACTGCCCTTGCCATACAATATTGTACCTGCAGTTCGTACGACCTAATATTAATATCAGTCACTGCATTTGTTGTCTTTTTTAGCAGTCGTACCTGCCGTACAAATCACAGTAATAGTAAGTTTGTCATTGTTGATTTTGATAAATGATATTTGGGTTTGTTGATAATATATGTATAGGGGTTTCTGCAGTACTTTGCATCATCATTAATGAGTTTCAAATTACTGCCATTTTAATAATATTTGATGTGTAAGATTTCATAATTAAATATTGAGATTGCATTACTGCAGTTCAGTATTGCATAAGTCAGAAAACACAACAAATTGTAAGGTTTATGAAAACAATAGAAAGGGACATTACAACAATTGATTGGAAAATTTATGATGGAAATATGGGTATCACATAACACAATCATCAAGTTTTGGATTGGGCACAATAGACAATTGGACAACAAGACTTATGACTTAGGTGATACACAACACCATCTCATTCTCATGGGAGGCATGAAATTTGAAAATGGGTACGATTAAAATATCAAGACAACAAATTCGAAGAGACTTACCACTACAAGTTGAGAAATCTCCTAAAACATGGAAGAAAACTAACAATCAGATTAAGTAGAAACAATAGCTAGTTATGCAGAAGACTTGGTGGAAATACTTAGTAACATTATGAGATTCAATTTTGTACCATAAAAATTCATTAATCATATCATGAGCTATAGTGTAATACATAATCTGCTACATTAATATACATTATTTAATGGTTTTCTATGGTGTGATGATGACTTCTAATGATTAAAAACTTCAATGTGTTTTTCAATGAGTTGGTAAGTATTCATAGGCATTTTGAGTTCTCCAAATAACTTTGTCATTAGGAAAGACACGTCTTGAATGAGGATGTACAATCTAGTAAGTACTAAGAATACCACCAAGAAAGCCTCCCAAGGTGATTAGATACCCTCATTTGAAAAGATATAATTTATATTTCTCTGTTTCTTCCTACTTGTACATAGAGTTTCTTGGTAATTGTGAAAGTATGGCCTTCATGTATGCATAATTAATGGGCATCGATTTACCATGTTAACACTTACAATACAATGGGGTTTCATGCAATGGTGTCAATTCATAAATTACCAAATTATTTATATGTTGATAAAAATCGGGTAAACATAAAATGCCTTCTATGTGGTTCATGATATTATTTTAAAGTTAGAATGTATATTAATAATAGATAAATTCACATCCAACTATATGCTGTTGACAGGCCCTGCCAGGCTATGTAGATCAATATGATACCGCTGAAACATAAAAGCACTTCATGTATTCGTGTGAAGATTATTTAGGATTTAACTTTTTAACGCATGTCATCAAGTGGAGATAAATATCATAAACATTTCCAAAAGGACATTTTTTTTAAAGAGGCGAAAATTAATCTTCATACCACACACCTCATCATACAAATCCCCAGCAAAAGAGGCACCATCACAATACATAAGTTTCACCCTATTCCAATTAAAGAAGTCTGTTACATATATCAACATGAAAAACATTGTTAGCATTATATAAGAATGTATAACGTCTATACAATAAACATTGAAACATTTAAGAAAACGATTATAGAAAATATCAAAACCTGATAAACATTCAGCCATAAGTCTTTCTCTTTAATATTGTAAGCATTTTCAAGTTCTCGTATTTATTTTGCTATTGTATTTCTTGTTTAAGTTTCTATTATGTGCATTCTATGTATGTACCATTAATTTATTTGTCGTGATAATGGGATGGAAATGGATTGTCAAGAAACTCCATCAATCAAGGGGACCCAACATTGAGATGTTTGGAAGTTGAACGCTAATGAGTCCTCAAGTGACAACATGGGCCTTCATAGCCCATGAGGAATTCCTAGTGCTCAAACAGGTCAATACTCATGTGGTTTACAAAATGTCTAGGGATTGCAACCATAGTTGCCTAGAGACATGGGATGCAAGCACAGGTACAAGAACAAGTAAATCATTTTGAAATAGGTAAATGAGAATACATGAATAAGGATACAACTATATTACATTTATATTTAGTCATCAAGATATATGAGTGGAAGGAGATGGTCTCCATTCTTGAACCTGAGTTTCATGGTGATTAACTAGCAACCATTAACATTATTGAGCGAGAGATTATTAGAGTTGCTTTCATTCTTGTGTTACATCATTATTGACATGACATGGAGATGAATATTGACTTTGCAATCATGTTCTCCTTGTTGAAGAATATCAATAAATTGGTGTTAGACATTGGAAGCTAAATTCTCTATTAAATGAATGTTCTCCTTGTTGAAGGATATCAGTAAATTGGTGTTAGACATTGGAAGCTAAATTCTCTATTAAATGATGTCAAAAACATTAGACATGTTTTGATGGGATATCCTTTCATCACCTCAAAAGAGAGTGAATGGGGTAGCTTATTGGCTGCTGTTAACGACAAAAAATGTAGCAGTCAATCCTTGACCAATGTCTTTCATACAAACGCAAGCCACTGACTAGGGCCTTCCTCACAGTTAACATGAACATTCATTTTCCTTCACTGTGCACTGCAATCTATAAGTCAACTGCTTGCTGCTTCTAATATTCACATGCCTTTCATTGAAAAATAGAGGAAATTTAATTTCAATTCAGCCAAGGAAAAAAATGATTTGTCCAGTAATGTTGCACATATAAACTGAAAATATTAACTAATTTGACAAGGCTCCACATATTAACCAGACTTAATTTTCCTTTAGTTATGCATGCTAGACTTTAGTGCCATTCACAATAAGAATACACTGAATTTAGAAGGAAGCAAAGAAGTGAAATAAACAGGGAAAATAAAAATTTAAGGGAAGCATAGGAATAGTGGATCAGCCACAGAATCAAGGGGTTTCTACAAGTATAATTCATTCATCGTCAAATATTGTTTTATATGTTTCAAGCCATTATTGGTAGTTTTGCAACTACCAACTACATGTCCCAATCAACTTGAACTTAAGGTCCGTACTCATGTAGATGTATAACTCACTGTGTATCAAAAACAGTCCAAAGACTTTACAACATAGACATCAGATATACATGGCACACACAATTTACCTAACTATCACCATAGTACAAATGATCAAGATGATCCAAACAACCTTCATCTATTTATACATGTGAAGTTAATTAACCGTAAATGTTCATAATACATGTTAGACTTCTTTTACGCACAAAAGTAAGCCACAATGATTCCACTATACCAAGGTAAGCCCAAATAAACCTAAATCCCAATATGCAAAAATCTTGTAACCTTTTGGATCCAATAAGCAATAATCCCAAGGACCACCACTACCTAGTGTCTCAAAGGTTGAAATGAACCCTAAATCTGAGCATCAAATGGTACACCCACAACTGGCAATCCGGGCTGATTGACAGGTGAGTTTTTATCTTTTGTGCAAATAAGTGTTAAAAGAGTTTTGTTATGTATTATTCTAGCAGATTGGAGTCAATAATGTATTTTAGTACTGTAATGTCCCAAATGGGATATTTTAGAATAAATCTGGTTTTCTGCTCTAACCCTAATTCTGATTTTCTGATTTTGGTATTTCAGCAGGTTGATACAAAAAATAGCATTATCATCACATCAAATACATAAAGGAAAGACCACACATAAGCTGTCCAAACATCAGAATGAATTATACCATGAAATCCACGAGTCACCAACATAAACACACCAATATATATATAATCAGGCCTGCTGTAATGAGTCTGGAAAATGCAGTCTCCTTATTACAGCACTTATGGCTAGGGCACAAGACATTACGCCCAATACATAATAGGCTATATTTTACTAGCTACATACCAAACATGCCAAATATCCGTGAGATGAAGTCTCCAAGGAAGGCGCATAAGGATAACTGCTGTAATAGATCTCTGCTGTAACCCTAGCAGCCAGCAAACACCATGAACATGCCCAAATCCTTCTTAGATGTAGTTCGCCCTTCCTTCAAGAGGTGTGCTCCAGCTCTAGAGGCACCATATTATCAAATTCTGCCCACAAACTGATATGGATCTGCCCAAATGTAATTGAAGTGCAAAGGAACTCCCGTCATGGAATTCTCCTCATAAAGAAGTCAGGTTTTCATCTAACCTCTCTTAAGACTTGAGGTTTTCGTCTCCAAGTCTTGCTCCAATAGATGCTCGAATGAATGATGATTGATTGATGATTGCAAATGCCAAATCCATCTCATATTTATACATGGTTTAAGCCTAATCTCCCTCTAGGCCGACCTAGGAGAATAATCCCTTTATTTTCATGACTCATGCCTTCCAGGTAGGCCGACCAGCATTAGGATATCACGGCTGTCTGATACCCAACTATATCTAACTAAAATTTTTTCCTTACTTAGACAAATTTACTTGCACTTAACTCATCAACTACTCAACTAACTCAATGACATACATCAAAGATAACAATTTGTATGAATCAACTTGAAGTTGGGCACTTGTATTACTACTTGATTCAAATCAATACAACTGTCTTATTACAATGGATAATGCCCTCAATGGCAAGGAACATACAATCTTATTCAACTGATTACAATAAAGGTTTTGAAGCCTTGATATTTACAATGATTCCACAATTGATCAACTCTATTGAGCACAGTGATGTCAACTATGTGTTAACACCTCACAACTTGACAAGGGAGCATCACCTTATCACTGTTGAGGGAGCATCACCTCAACTACTTGAAACTCGCAGGCCTCAAGAACAAGCATAAAGCTTCACAGAGAGATACTCAAAATGCCAAAAGATGTAAGATCCCAAATGAGGAGTGCTCTCCTCTTTTTATAGTGCTCTTCAAAGGCAATGAAGGCACGTTTTTCAATGCACAAAGAGGAACCAAGGCACGTTACCCAAGAAGCATATCCAAGGGAATATTCCATCTGATGACTCATTCTGAGTTGGCAACCTTATCCAATGACTTGACACGGATCCCAAAACCATCTATTTGACCAATAGGATCCTAGGCGCTTACTTCATGCATTATGATTTCTAGGCGCCAGTTTGATGCTCCAGCATAAGGAAAGTGCACCCACACTTGCAAGTGTTCTTCATGATCTAGGGGCCAGTTGAAGGTTGTATTTGCCAAGAAGTGCGCCTAGCAAGATGAAGTCCTTTGAAGCCTCCAAAACACTTGTCCGGCATCAAGATAACCTTTCCCAAGTACGGCGCTTCAAGAAGGAAGTTAAAACATGAATAGGCACCAACTTGTCTAGGCGCAAACTCAAGCTTGTTGAGGAGACATATTTCGCCCAACATTCCTTGGTGATTTCATGAACTTCAAATGCTCACAATTGTTCAAGGGATGCCCAATGCCCCTTCTTGATGATAGGCACCAAAGTGAAGGTGGTAGAACATGGAATTGCGCCTTGATGGAACTAGGCGCTATCTAGAGTATGCAACTCCATGGAAATGCGCCTTCTTCCTTAGAGTAGTTCAAACACTCCAAGGTCTTCAATGATCAATTCCCCAACTTATGAAATGTCCCCCTTCATTTCCAAACACATTGTAATGCTCCGGAGAGATGACTATACCTAGGCACCAATTTGGGTTAGAAATTCCTCCAAAGTGCGCCTTCACCTTCAAAGTGCAAAACAAGGTCCAAAGATGCCAATGAACTTTAGGCGCTTCCATGGAAAAGTCCTGGAGGTCAAAATGCACCTTGTCTTTATGAGGCGCAATTCATGGGTAAGAAAGCTTGTGAAGTGCGCCTAAGCTTAGTGAGGTGATTGATAGCCTTCAAACCCTTTCCGAAACTTAGATTTCTTCAAATGATGATCATCTTGCACCAATGCATCATCAATCTTTCAACACAAGATCAAATCATACTTAGGCGCTCATTAAGTGTCCTCTCAATCTAGGCGCATCTGAGAGGTTGAACTGGCAAGAGGTAGCGCCTAGCTTCCTAGACCTCATTTCAACATGTTTGAGCTCCAAAGTTGACCCAATGGCATCAATTGAAGTCTAGTAGATGAAATCCTTCCTCTCTATACCTGGGCGCATTTGGGGTGACTGAAGATAGCAAAGTGCGCCTATCTAAATCTAGGCGCAATTTCAAGGTGACTTGATCGCCCAAGTGCGCCTAACACTTCAAATCACTTATCTGACCTTGACAACTTGCTAGGAGCTCACTTCATCAAACAGAGTCATCAAGAGACATGCAAAAGCAAGAATAAGACATGCGGCCGGGTACAGATAGATATTATTTTAGACAGAGACAAGGAACACGGAATCCACAGAGAGTACAGGAAGGAGAAATACCACAGATTGATCCATTTGAGTCAGAGACGGAGGTTGCAGCTGCTGAGGAGCAACCAGTAGTATTGTATAGTGAGGAAGATCTCGAAGTTCCGCGAACAGATCCCTTTTCCAGTGAGATTCCAGTACATCCTGAAGAAATGGGAGACAGAGAAATCGGAGAACCTAGCACGCAGGATATTTTAAATGATTTGGCGAGAGGACAACAACAGCTGATAGACAGGTTGGACAGGTCACAGACAGCACTTACACGACTTTTCACCCGTTTGTTTCCTGATTTGGATGAAGACAGGAATAACGAAGACAGGAACAAAGATCGGAATGATAGAGATAGACACTGAGACTGAGGACCTGAGGTAATGGAGAACGGGTTGGAGATAGGAATAATGGGGAAAGGAACAAACATAGGGATCCGATGGAGAGGCTTCGGTGAATAACCGGGGTGCTAGACAGCTCACAACCGCAGATAGACCAGGCATTCCAATCTTTGTACCAAGGGATGAAATTCCTGAACGAGATGCTACACAAGTGGAGTTTCAGGATGAGATTTGGAGAGATTGGCAGGCTTCGAGTGTAGAGTTTCAGGCTGAGATGACTTTCAGGGATTACTCTAATCTCAGGATGAGACATAGACCTAGAGGGGGTAATAGGCAACAGAATCATGAGCTTCAAAAGAAAGTCAACAAAATGACTTTGCCCTACTTCAATGGTTCAGGAAAAACTTCTGCGAGAGCTTGGGTCCAAAAGTTGGACAGTTATCTCCAAATCACCCCATGCCAGAGACCGACGCCATCACTTATGCAGCCTTACACTTGGAGGGCAGCGCACACAAGTGGTGGAGCAATGGAAAGGTAACCTTGGGACATAATCAGATTACATATTATGTGGAGTTCACAGCCAGGCTCATAGACAGGTTTGACAAGGATCCTGAGTTGCAGTTCAAGGAGCTGGCACAGTTGAGACAGAGTGGATCAGTGGACTCATACATTTCAGAGTTCCAGGACCTTTCAATTATGGTTTCAAATATCTCAGAGCGGAGATTGATCATGCTTTTCGTTGATGGGTTGTCTGATCCTCTACGAGGATGGATTAAGGGTTTGGACCCTTTGACATTGCAGGAGGCCATGAAGAAGGCCCGTGATATGGAGTCTTCTGCGTAGAGTAAATTTCAAACTAAGAGTTTCCAGCATAGGAGGGATAAGGAGAGAGATAGGAGAATCAGAGTCATATTCAGAGCAGCATTCAGATGATAATGATTCAGTTACAGATGTTCATCTGAGGCATCAGATAAGGATAAGGAGACCTCCCTACCTACAGCCCATATTTCGAGCATTTAGAGAGAAGGGTCATTCAGGATCAAAGTATTGGGTGGACGGTGATGCATTACACTACTTGACACAGGTGCCACTCATAACTTCATAGATGAGGGCTTGGTGACGAAGACGGGGTTGAAAACTGAAGAGTTTGAGGGTTTCAAGGTGAAGGTAGCGGATGGATTTGTATTCACCTGTACTAGGAGAATCCCCAACTTGACCATCCAGCTGAATAACTACAAATGTCAGTCAAAATTTTATGTAGTTAGCATGGGTGATATGGATGTTGTATTGGGTATGAAGTGGTTGCATGATATAGGAGAGATCACACTCAACTTGAGGACCATGGAGAGGAAGTTTGAGGTGAACGGAGTTCGGCATGTGCTCAAGGGCATTTCAGATGGTGGGTTGAGAGTAGTTTCTCTCAAGCAGATGGAGAGATTGATTCGCCATGATCAGGTGCAGTGGGCAGCAGAGGTGATGGTGATGCCTGCAATTTCAGAGCAGCAGAAACGGGAGTATCCACCTGACATACAGGCTCTCTTGACTAAACACACCAAAGTGTTTAGTGACATTCCACCAAGTAAACCCCCTGACAAGGGTATTGAGCACATGATTGAGTTGGAGGAGGGTGCAAAACCAGTGATTACTACACCATACAGGCACCCGAAAAGGTATAAGGATGAGATCGAGAAAGCTATCAAAGAACTTCTCGAGATGGGTCACATTAGGCCTAGCAAGAGTCCATTTGCATCATCAGTGTTTCTAGTGAAAAAAAAGGACGGGACTCTTAGAATGTGTATTGACTACAGGGAGCTCAACAAGAAGACCATTAAAAACAGGTACCCTATACCCCGCATTGATGAGCTGATTGATGAGCTGCACGGGGCCTATTACTTCTCCAAAATAGATTTGAGATCCGGTTACCCCCAGATACAGGTCCGGGATGAGGATGTGGAGAAGATAGCTTTCAGGTGTCACTACGGGCACTTCGAGTTCTTGGTCATGCCATTCGGATTGACCAATGCACCAGCCACCTTCCAATCCTGCATGAACAGAGTATTCTAAGAACAGTTGAGGAGGTTCGTGTTGATATTCTTTGATGATATATTGATTTACAACAGGACATGGGAGGAACATTTGAAACACATTGACATTGTGTTGAGCATTTTAGAGCGGGAGTCACTATATGCAAAAATGTCAAAGTGTGAGTTTGGGACAACCAAGTTGTTGTACTTGGGTCATATTATCAGTGCTGGTAGCGTGAAGGTAGACCCAAAGAAGATTCAGGCAATTGTGGATTGGCCACTGCCAAAGAATCTCTTGCATCTCAAGGGATTCCTTGGCCTTTGTGGGTATTACCACCGTTTTGTGAAAGGGTTTTCACAATCAGCTACTCCCCTCACAAATTTAACTCAGGACGCCTTCAGTTGGTAGGGTAGTGCACAGGAGTGTTTTGAAAGGTTCAAGCAAATTATGAGTACATGTCCTGTGTTGGCAATACCGGATTTCAACAAACCCTTCGAGTTGCAGTGTGATGCCTCAGGAAAAGGCATTGGTGTGGTAATCATGCAAGATAAGCACCCCATAGCATTTGAGAGCGAGAAGTTGAGGGATGTGGAACGGAGTTACAGCATATATGACAAGGAGATGTTAGCCATCATGCATGCGTTGGCTAAATTCAGACAGTATCTAGTGGGCAGCAAATTTGTGGTAAACACAGACCATAACAGTCTGAAAATTTTCCTTGGGCAAAAGGACCTGAATGAGAAGCAGCAGAAGTGGGTCAGCAAACTACAAGCCTATGACTTTGACATTGTTTATGTCAAGGGTAAGAAGAACAAAGTTGCCGATGCTTTGTCCAGGAGGCCCCATTTGAATGCCTTAGGTGCTATTTCAAATAATTGGAGGGAGATGATATCCGCAGAATATGCCAAGAACAAGTGGGCTACTGGAATAATTGATGGCACTATTCGGGGTGACAGGAACACAATGGTAAATGATTTAATCATTTACAAGGATAGGATCTTCTTAGTGTTAGGATCAGAGATGAAGCAGAAGGTTTTGAGGGCATTCCATGACTTGCCTATGGCAGGGCACCCAAGGTACTTCAAAACTTACAGGCAGGTCAAAGAGAGGTTCACTTGGAAGGGCCTCAAAACAAAGGTTATGCAATATGTGAGAGAGTTTCCAATATGCCAGCAGAACAAACAGGAGCACTCTTTCCTAGGAGGATTATTGCAGCCCCTGCCCATTCCTGAGAGGAAGTGGGATACCATTTCTATGGACTTTATCACAGGCTTACCCAAAGTCCAAGGCAGGGATTGTATTTATGTGGTGGTGGATCGATTGACAAAGTATGCACACTTCTTTGCTATTCCTACCACCTATACTACAACTCAGGTAGCAGAACTATTCTTCAGAGAGGTATTCCGCCTTCATGGGTTGCCACGAAGCATTGTCAGTGACAGGGACAGCAGGTTCCTTAGTAATTTTTGGCAAGAGCTCTTCAGGTTGACAGGGACAGAGCTCACCCCCAGTACGAGCTACCACCCACAGACAGATGGCCAGACAGAGATTGTCAATAAATGGGAGGAAGGATACCTCCGGAACTATGTGTCAGGGCAGCAAAAGGCATGGATTAGGTGGCTTCACATGGGAGAGTACTGTTACAATTCCACTTACCACATGTCCATTCAGATGTCACCCTTCATGGCTTTGTATGGGTATGAGGCACCGAGCTTTGTGATTTGCTGTTTGGTGATAGCAGAGTGCCTAAGGCCAAAGACCTTCTTCAGGAGAGTCAGGATATCATGAGGTCTTTGAAGGAGAACATACAGAAGGCTCAGAATCAGCAAACACAGTATGCAGACCAACATAGGACTGAGCGATCATTTGAGGTCGGTGACATGGTATATTTGATGTTGCAACCCTATAGGCAGTCCACTCTCAAGAAGAGTGGGGCAGAGAAGCTTAAGCCACAATACTATGGACCTTTTAGGATCGCCAAAAAAATTGGAGAAGGGGCTTATGAGTTAGAGCTTCCAACAGGTAGCAGGGTACACAATGTGTTTCATGTATCTCACCTCAAGAAGGCACTGGGGCATAATGTGACACCATCAGTAGAGTTACCTCCTCTTGATGAAGAGGGGAAGTTGATTTTGGTACCCGAGGCAATAATTGACACCAAGGAACATACTTTGAGGAGGACTATCAGAGAGTACCTGGTTAAATGGAAGAACCTGCCAGTGGAGGATGTGACTTGGGAAAATGAGCAGATATTGGAGCATCTTGATCTAAGATTGCTTGAGGCAAGCAATCTTAGGGAGGGCGGACTGTAATGTCCCCTTCTAGATACATGGTTAGTCCATCATTGGGTTCCTGTGGACTAGCAGTTTGGTTAGGGAACTGTGGTTAGTTTGGCCGTGGAGGTGTTTGTCGGTGATGGAGTTGTGGTTCGAAGTCAGTGGATCCAGTTGGCACCCTCTGAGTTGGCTCTAGTTGCTTTTCACCGTTACTATTTTTAGTAAGTTCAAGTTTGGTGTCGGATCAGGATTTTCGGAGTGGGGTTGGATTCATCTCGTCGAGGGCTTTCCGACGAGCTATAGATCATTGCATTCCGACACTGTCTTGGCATTCATTTTAAAGTCCGAAGATTATAATATTTATTTAAAAGGGGACTTTATAAATATTGGCAGTAACTTAAGAAATAAAGTGAAATATGAAAAAGGGGTCACTTGGAGACATGGGCGCCCATCCCTAGGGAGATAAAAATGAATTTAAAAACATAAAGTTCCCTCCTAAAATCCAACGCCCATCTTGAGGAGAAATAAAAAGGGAAAATAGAGCTCATTTGTTCAGGCTATGTTTTGATATTTTCTTATATTGAGCTCTGCTAGGGTTTTGTCCTTGTAAGGGTTTGAAGATTTGAACCAAAGGCTCTTGGAGATGCAAACCTCCCTAACTAACGGCATTCTACAGGTGTGCAAGATCACCCAAAGGTGCCATTGAAGGTGAATACACTCAGTGTTCACAGTTGAGCTTACATGGAGTTCGTTTGTTGAGATTTTCAGAGGCATATCTCCATATTATTTGGAGTTTGCTTGTGTTCAGCTGATGACCAAAGATTGAGAGCAGACTAAGGCAAGTTTGAAGGAGATAAACTATTGTTGCAGCTCATTGGTTGGCCATACCCATATCAGCCCAGCCGTACCATCTCAATGAGGAGTTTTTGATGTGATAAGGGCAGATTTCTCATGTATGACTGGTCCCCATCATCCTAAGGCAGCATACAAATCATTTTGGAGGATATTTTTAGGAGTTTGGACTGTGTATTTGTTGTAGCTCACTCACCCATGGCCGTACCACCTTGCCAGAGGGACGTGTGACCATTGGGAGCTGGTTCTTAGTGTTTGTAGCAGCCTTGTACCTTCATTTTGGGCGATTGCAGCCTCCATTGTTGCTGATATCATTTGTATGCACTTCATTTTATGTCCTTGGGAGATTCTGAGTGATTTCCATGATATCCATTTGCTGGTCCAGTCTCAGCTTATGTACCAAGTTGCAAAACAAAACATGGGCATGTCATAGTAATTGATATTTGGTTATTCTACTATCTGAGTCTCTATTATTTTCATCATATCTATTGTATATTTTCTGGGTTTGCATCATATGCCATATACGGTATGCTCCGGCAACACATCTGCAGAGAAAATGAAAACCCCTTCTGCATTCTTCTCTCTAGTCTGAAAGATCACATAAAAATAATAAAATAACAAATAAAAAGATTTTTTTTAAAAATACAACAGGTACGGCACATTACATCCGGCTATAGCATAAAATTGAAATTGCAAATCTTGATATGGGTATTCATCTATAATTCATTTAGAGGTATTTCTTGATCTGAGTTGTCATTTTACTCTAAATCTTTGTACTTTTTCTGGGTTTGCATTATATGCTATCTATTGTATGCTCCGGCAACACACATCTGCAGGAAAACCGAAACCCCTTCTGCATCTTCTATCTAGTCTATAAGAACACCTCTAAAAATTAAAATAACACATAAAAAGATCTTAAAAAAATACAAACAGGTACAGCACATTACATCTTTGATCTCACCGATTCTCTAATGTTACTAATGTCTCTTTGAGAACCATTTTGAATGTAGATTTAGGTTTAAGTGTTTCCACTAGAAAAGGGACATTACATGGTGGAATAAAGTCTGGAGCTGCTGCAAATCAACCTGGTAAATTTTTTGAGTTTACTAAACAGCTATACTGAAATTAATTGCTTATCCATTTCTTAATATTGGGTATGCTGTTTGAAGTGGTTATTGGAGAGTTCAACTGCATGATATTGGCTGGTTATTGCTAGTATTAATTCCATTAATTCCACATTACCAGCATTTATAATTCCTACATTTATTGTAACCTCTGTACAGTTTACCACCAAATAGAAGATGTGTCATTTGTAATAATCCGGAAGGTTTGCCACCAGATTTATTTAATTTCTTGTACTTACATTGTAATAGCAATTAGATGGTGTGGCCACCAAAAGTTTGCATTTCATTATCCGCCAATTTGGCGTTGATCCAAATCTGCTTGTTATCTGCCAGTTTAGTATTGATCAGATCTATAGTTTGTAATCAACCAGTTTGGTTTGAGCATCTACATAATATCTGCTAGCTTGGCATTGATTATAAACTATGTAGCTTGCCACCAATGAGTTTCATTATTTGCTTTTTTGTCCACATCCTGGTTTCCGTATGCTCTCACCTTGCCCACAACGAGATCTTGGTGATCAGAAAGAGCTTGGGTTTGTGTTGATTGTAAAATTTGGTGGAATTGAGCTAACAGTCTAGTTAAGGACATTACATAATTTTATTGATTACTTGCATGAGTATCAATCCTTTAGAAATGAATTTCATGCAGCCATGTCTCTACAAGATTTCTGCAATCTGAAAATGAGAAACCATCCGAGGGAGAGAAACACAAGCTACAACCATCAAGATTCATAGCATCTGTTGGGTAAGTTGTCAATACCCACCTTTGATCAAGATTTTAGGCGGAACATAAGGTAGTTTTGGTGAAAAGATTTGCAAGGGACAAGGCTAGGGATCTTTTGTCAATGGATGGATACTAAATCAGGAACTACTATGGAATATGGCTATAGAGTGGAAGCCTTGTTAATTAGACAACTAGACATGCCAAAAGAGTATCAAATCATCATATTCGTTGTTGGAAATCAGTGTGATGCAATTTTAATTAAGAGAGAAACATAACTTCATTACCAGTATAGATTGAGATTGCTGCACCATTGATTGAACAGTTGATGCCCTTGGATGCACCAACAGCAAGAGCATTGTGTTGCTTAGAAATAATTTGTCCAAGGGACTAATACTTGCAGTTCCTGGTCTTGGAAAACCTTTTGTTATTTAAACTTTATGCAAAAGCAGTGGTGTGGCTATTGATACTGTTCCAACCCAGAAGCTACAGAATGATGTTTTATGATGGTGGAAAAAAGTGAATGTGATTGAAGATATAATGTCTCGGATTTCTTCAGTATGCATGGTGCAAAACTTTATGAATCTATGTTTCTCTAAACAAGCCTCATTGAGAGCAATACGTTTTCCAGAGGGAGATATGTTACCACCCATAGCTTGATTATTATTGATCCAAAATATGATTTATTTGCTATCAAAAGAAAGCTCTCAAAGACTACCTTCCAATGTTACAAACACCACTCTATTTTGAGCAGCAAGTCAAAAGTTGTAACTACTTCAATCAAAAAAAGCCACAAGATGGTCAGGAAGCCCCCCAAAAGAGCCAAACAACCAGAAAAAGAGTAGATTATACTTATATCACGTGGAAGAATTAATAGAGCTGGTAGCTAACTTAGACCCTTTTTTATGTGTACTAATGATGGAACTTTTTTATGTGTACTAATGATGGAACTATGGTGCCAAAGGCTACATTTAATTATGGAAATTACAGCCAATGATCCCTTCACATTCTCCCTCTTTCCAATAATTATGGAACTTACATTCAGTTTCTGTGGGAAATAGTCGGTAAAAAACAACTGATTCAACAACCTTCAACAGTGACTGCTATCAACAAGCATATGTCACTGCACAAGTGCATGAGTGCACACTTGAACTCAAAGATGTTTTGGTTAAATTTGGCCTCTCCTGTTTTTGTACCATTTTTCTATGCAAATATTTTTGTCCAAAGGATGCCAATTATTTACCAAAAATTGAATGAATATTGAAATGAATTGCTATTGTGTTTTCTCCATAAAGTGAAAAGCTTGTCTCAAAATTGACCCGTGGACAACTGTTCATCAAGTATTGACATAACCTTGCATTTCCCTTCAATTTCAGATGTAGGTGAATTGGTAAAGGTAGTTTATTAGGTTTATTAGAGGCGTGGACATTTATTTTATGTGTTATCTCTATTCTTAAAAGATGCAAACAGATGCAGAACATGTATGTCCTTCCTTATCTTTAACTCTCTAGAAGAACTCAACACAGGCTTGACCTGGGTATCAAAGGATATTAAAGAATCATGTCCGAAAATCAGTTTCCTAAGCCCACTTGCCATTCAGAATATCAGATTCATTATTCGTCCTTCCTTGCAAACCAGCTAGAACTGCAATCTTCTCATGTCATGGAATGTAGAGTAACTATAACATACCCACATCCTCTCTTACCCTCGAAATTAAAGCCAATATGTGTTTTTGGATTTTGTTTAGAGAAGCCATGGAATCCTCTATATTCCTCCATAAGGTGATCTTTCATATGCAAGTATTATATCTACTCTAGAGTTCACATATTTCTTTTGCCCATTGTCAAAGAAATACTACATGTCCCTCCAAAGTTACTCCATTTCTTGAGCACTAGATTCCTGTTTACTGTGGCAGGTTGAATTCACCCCATGTTTTAAATTAAGTCCTTTCAAACAAAATCTATGGTTTATAAGCTACTTATCTTCACCAAAAAGAACACCCAATGCATTGTTGATTACATGAATTTCTTGCCATAGTTTAGACAGAGCCTGGTTCGCAATGACTTATGTGGGGCCCTTATCCCAGGACGATAGAACCTGTGACTCAGTGATAACTGCCATTAATTTTAGGAAGGCACATGTTGTTGGAAGCAAGCAAGGCATAACTTCTTGGGTTTCACGTTAACTGATACAACTGCAGCAAACCCTATATTGCAGAAATTCACAATACATGTAAGAGAGTATCTGAACATATCAGAATCCCCAGAAAATGCAAAAGATCCTTAAATCTTGTAAATCCTTGCAGAACTTTTGAAACAAATTGAGCAACTGGCCCATCGGGTACCTTCTTAAGGGACCAAAGACCTTGAAGCATTAACCTGAGATATGGTGCCCTACAATTGTTAAATCAATCCCCGTATCTTGAGAAGATCGGATAGATTCCGGGACAACGCTGCTAGACAAACTAACATTTGTCCATATCTACTCAGATTGCACAATTTAAGGAAACAATAGAGTTTAAATGCCACCAAAATCACAAATTTCGTTTGGCAAAAAGAAAACTCTCAAAATTGGTAAAGTTACCTGGATTTTCGTAAGGTTTGTTGCTTAAAATGCCCGAAAACACCGCCTGCTTGTCCATGTAATTGGATGAACCTCTGTGGGTTGTTTTCCTAGCAATACAGGATTCTGTATCGTTACACCATCCTCCGCCCTGTTTTCAGACATGTTCACTTTACCATTAGCCGGGCTCAACAATTACAAGTATATTTTCATATGGTGTATATGAGCATTTACTCCCAGGAGATTATAACATAGTACCCTACCCACCACAATAAAACATTAATAAAAAACCGAGTGTGAATCATCATATGCACATTTAAAGACGTTTTAGAAATACCCTTATAAAAATGCTATGATAATATTCAATCCTATAATTTAGTTGATAAAACAAGCTACTTTTTGGTCAGGGGAGGCAAGGAAATATATGTAAAAGATTTTGATTGAGGTTCTATCATAAATGGTAGCTCCTTTATTGCGCTATGATACATTTATCTGGATGCAATCTATTTTTAATCTATCATAGAAAAAGGCACAAAAAAAAAAAATATTCTGCTACTCAAGCATGAGACAAGGATGGATTGTGCTTGTTCTTGGGAAATGTGTGCATAGATAGTAGACCTGAAAACTGGTTGACAGAATGTGAAATTTGGCTTTACCTCAAATTGTAGGAGCCAGTTATTTGCTCCTGAACCATACCCCCTGTCCAAACGGTAGGCTGGCAAAGTGCCATCCAGACAAACTGCATTGCAACATTATATATATTAGGGAAAAAAGGAAGTAATTATGTGGAAGTATTTGTGATAACAAATCATTCTGTGCCATTTTTCATTCTACAAATCATTCTCAAATGCCTCAGATCCATACTAAAAATGCACTTCACATAAAGCAATGTCGTTTCTGTTACACTACTATTTCTTCAGCACGATAAAAAGAATTAAGATAGATCGTGCAAATCTTGAAAGACCAGCAAAAATTTCTCTCAAACCAAAAGTTAACATAATCTTGTGAAAACATTCGTCATAAGAAAACATTCTGTACATTTTTCTTCAATCTATGAGCCAGTCTCAAATGCTTCAGATCTAAGTTTAAAGTGCACTTTATATAAAGACAATGTCGTTTATGGTAAAATACAATTTCTTCACCATGATAATAGAACTAAAATAAATAATGCAAATTTATGAAAGGAGAAACCTGTCAGGCAAAATGAAATCCCAAACCAAAACAGAGGAAAAAAAGTACAAAAAATTTCCTGATTAAGCAGCAGACCATGAGAACTATCAAGAGATGATAGCCAATCACTCCCAATATCTGAGAGAAATTAGATTATCATGTGGAAACCCATAATCAATATAGACTTGAGTCTTGGTACAAGCCTGTACTAATTCTTTATTGGAACATTCTGCTGCTGCTCTTATCCAAAATCTCTAACATAATCAATACTAAATTCTAGAAGATTTCAGATTCAAAATGGCAACTTATATGGGCCATAGCAAATTTTGCTTGCTACTGAGTACTTACACTATCTGTCATTGAGATTGAATTAGTAGATGCAATAGGGTCCTCCTAGTCTTATGTTACAGGCTTTTAATATTTGAGCTCTATCCAGAAAGAGCAAATTGTTATCCATACGGTCAAACCAGTGCATCTGAAGCATTTCAAAGAGGGTGTATGATCTGTTGAGACTTAATTAGTAGATGCAATAGGGTCCTCCTAGTCTTATGTTACAGGCTTTTAATATTTGAGCTCTATCCAGAAAGAGCAAATTGTTATCCATACAATCAAACCAGTGTATCTGAAGCATTTCAAAGAGGGTGTATGATCTGTTGAGACTGAATTAGTAGATGCAACAGGGTCCTCCTAGTCTTATGTTACAGGCTTTTAATATTTGAGCTCTATCCAGAAAGAGCAAGTTGTTATCCATACAGTCAAACCAATGTATCTGAAGCATTTCAAAGAGGGTGTATGATCTGAAGACATGAATACATGTATCTACTGCAAAATACATCATGATGTTTTGGGACTTACAAGCTCCTATTTCTGCTGCTCTCTCCACCAGAGTCAAATTCACTATCAGCACATCAGTTGGAGAGGCCTTAATTCTACTTCTAGACCCCCTGGCTGCATCGATCATTATTGTGGAAACAGAAATAATATATATGACTACTATCAACTTAACTGATTGGGAATTTCTCATAGCACTCATTCTGATTACAGATGGCTTGGATCAATTTGTTGTTAAAAAAACTAGCTGCTTCTGGAAACAACAGAACTCAGAACCCAAAATTTGTGAATTTAAGTTCACACCAAAAGATCACTGGGGCCTTCAGGTTCTCACTTTTTAAAGGCGTTGTACTATATTGGCTGTATGTACTAGACTCCAAGATCAGAATTCAGAACCAAATACTTGTTAATCTAAGTTTAGACCAAAATCCATCAATATGAAATCTTCTTAACTTCATTCCATCTAAATTTAAATAAACAGTTGTTAAAATGCCGGCTTAAAACCTCCTCCTGCCTGGATAAATACAACTCTATACACGTTGAGCTGCAACATCAATCGCAATATAACCACAAAATATATTTATAACATTGTTGTATCAGCACTCGTGAAGCATACAGTATTTTTTTGGCACCATGTGGATTTATAATATCATCCCAAACGTCTCTCTTAATCCAATCCATAACGAAATAAGTGACACTATCCGTAGATTTCTAAGCCTCCATTTCTGTCATCCAATTTTATCCAACTTTTACACCATTTTTATTAATTTACACGGCAAATTCTCATAACCACCATTGCGTGAGTTGTATAGAGACGTAACAGTAAAGATACGAAGCAGATATAGCTGATTCTATTGAGTGCATGCCATGGAAAAAGCTGCCATTACTTGCTAGTGGAGTTGAACTTTTGGATTCAAGACTTGTCAAATGCTATTGCCATTATTAGATTAAACAAAAGAATCCAAGATAGACAGATTGAATTTCTTATAGGAATTGGGTATGGACAAAACAATCCAAGATAGAAAGATTGAATTTCTTATAGGAATTGGGTGAACACTAGTTTGTCTTCCCATTAAGCTCAATTCACCACATTACTAAAATTGTGTAGTGGCAGCATTCGCATATTAAAAGTTGTTGAGGAGGGTAAGGCAAGTATTTTTTGGGTTTGATTTAGAATCCTTAATCAATTTCATGTGCTTGAAGACAAAAGAAAAGGCGTTGCCCATTATGGTCTGACCCTACCAAGCTACGTTGGTGCCCTATCAGTAGCGTGGAATCTCTTTCACATGGATGCCAATATGACCCAACAATGTAAAAGGTCTGTTATATATATTAATCAATATTAAATAATGTATATAATTGTCAAAGAAAGATAAGATATGATAATGATGTCAATGTTTACAAAGGTCAAAATTGGTGTATGGGACTCTAAAAATATAATAAAAAATCGTTAGGGAATAAACAACTTTACTAAATTAATTAAATCACAATGAATAATCAATTTAATTTAGGATAAAAAGTAGGGATTGTTTCTACAACTAAAATAAATATTCAAAAATTCAATAAATAAAATAATGTTGTTTAGCTTTAAACTTGAAAAAGATTCTTTGTGACAAATGTTGTTAGAAGATTTGTCAATTTATCAATACTTGGAAATGATCAGACGAAGATCATTGTGTTAGAAAATTATGTATCTATCACTCTGGTTCATCTCTATGCCTACAGAATTGATTTGCATGTATACAAACATGAACCCTACTCATGGATCTAAGCTCTGCACATGGAAATGATCTACACAGAAATTAATACTAGTAACCTACTTGAGTTGATATCTGGATTCTGCAATTTGAAAGGGACGGTGTCTATAGACACTATTTAGGAGTTTGTTAGGCTAGAACTAATCTCCTTTAGTCAAACTCTTATTGTTGATTCAATAGTTTGGTGAAGATTGTTAGAGTAATAGGTTAATTACTTAATTAATTTAATCATATTGATTAATTAATTAAGTCACCTTTACTTTATTTTTCACTTAAGCTAAACTTAGGCTCATTAATAATTAATTATTAATTAATTATTAATTATTCATCTTAGGGTTTTCACCTTTAGGGTTTTGATCTCCTTTCTTAAGGATTGATCTCTTTGTAATTATTCATTCTGGTTAATGCATTTTTGCTTCAAGGTTGTAGAGCACCATTTTTGTGCCTCTTGATCTCCTTTATGTGATAGGTTATTTGCTTGCAGGTGTTCATTGGGATCTGTGAGGTTGGTTTATCAACTTCAACATGGTATCAGAGCTCTAGATCTGCAGCTTCTTGTTCATTTTTTAAGGGATCTTGCCTTAAAGCGACATTTCAGTGCATCTTGAGTCAATTTGGACCTTACCATTGCATCCAGAAGGTTCGAAATAGTCAAGATTGACCTTCGTTTCATCAATTTTGGTTATACGGTGCCCGATCTATGAAGGTTTGAAGTTTGAGAGGGTTTCCAGATCCAGAGGGTACCTGCAATTTTTGGAGCATTTTCAGCCCAAACGGACCTTACCATCGCGTTCAAAGCGCCCCAAAACCCTAAAATCGACTGTCAAATCATCAAAATCAGTCACAGTGACTCCGGGAGGTATTTTTTTTCATTTCTAGGTCGTACGGCCTGGTACGGCATGCATCCAAGAAAAAAATTTAAAAAAAACAGTATGCACAGGCGCTACAGTCAGTTAACCGCTAGCGGTTAACTGCTAACGGTTAATGCTAGCGGTTAATGCTAGCGGCTATCTAACCGCCAGGCTCCCCCCAAAGCCCTTTTAGAGCAGTTTTGGTATTTTGGCCATAACTTTTACATACGAACTCGGATTTTCAAAAACAAAATATCGCCAGAAAGCTGGTTCCGAGCCCGATCCAGTGGTATAGGTTTTTTTTCCTGGTTTTTCTATTTTTTTGCATTTATTGCCAGTCAAAGGTAAACCTTGTTTTCGCGCTTCCAGGGGCATAACTCTTGCATACGGACTCCGTTTTTTGCAAACGAATAGGCGTTGGAAAGGTCTTACAGTGCTCTTTCCAGATCTGTAGATCATTTCATCAGAAAATTTACCAAGTACACAGAGAATAGTCTGAAATGATTTTTGCTTTTTCACTCTTTCCAGCTTTCAAATTTGTACTGGGGTTTGGTTTCTTGTGTTGTGGGGGGTGTTTTTTTCTTGCTTTCTGTATATACACATCAAAAATCAGAAACCTCTATCATTAAACACATTTCAAAAACTCAAACATCATGGCGGACACCTCATCAGTTGAACGTCTTTCCCCACACAATTATCATACCTGGAAAGCACATATGACCAGACTTCTCATGTCAAAGGGGTTATGGTCCTGTTTGGATGAGATTCAGCCTCAGTTGCAACGTCAATTTGAGATTCTGCAGCATAGGAACAAAATGGATGAGGCCATGGGTTTGATATCATTGCATGTTTCAGACAATCTTTTATTTCACCTTGAGAGTTGCACAACTCCTCGGGCAATGTGGACAAAATTTAATGATCTATTTGGCACCATCAATGAGTTCAGAACACTTCAGATTGAGGCAGAATTGACCTCCTTGGTACCTGATTCTTTTCCATCTATTGAGGATTTCTTGATGAAATTCAAATCACTCAGATCTTTGTTACAGTGTTGTGGCAAGACCAAAACTAACACTGAGAGTATTTACCTGATTCTATCTAAGCTCCGAGGTTCATTTCAGATATTCTCTTCTACATTCTACTCCACCATGGATGCTTTGGGTCCACGATTTACCATGCCTACATTTGAGGTATTTTGTGATCGATTGTCCTGTGAGCAGTCCAAGTTATCACAATTGGATGCTCTTCTAGGATTACAGAACCATGCATTGGTAGCTCAGTCATCTCAGGGGAAGCAAAAGCAGAAGCAGAAACAGAAACCAAAGACCACAGAGCATGGGAAGGATTTCAGTTCTCAAAACACTTCTGATTCTCATTCTCCTAAGGGGGAATCATTGAAGAAAGAAAGACCTAAGTGTGCTTATTGTACTAAGTCAAGACATGATGAGTCTAAATGCTATGAGAAGAAGATAGATGGATATGCACAACAGGTTTCAGATTTGACAGCTCTTCTTATGAAGAACAATATTCATCCCTCTTCATCTACATCAGGTGGGTCTTCTTCTTCACCATCATTCCAAATAGATGGACAGACTCCACACAAGGGTCATGCATTATGTGCAACCACCAGTTCACATTCATCTAGATGGCTATTGGATTCAGGTGCTTCACACCACATGGCATCTTCTCAGGACATGTTCTCATCTTTTGAGGCTGCATCCTCACCACACATATTGATGGGTAATAACACTTATATGAGTGTATGTGGGAAAGGTTCTATCGACATTGATGACGGTACATTCAATGATGTACTATGTGTACCATCTTTGTCCACCAACCTTCTCTCCATTTATCAAATTGCTCACAGTGGGACAGGGAAGACAGTTGAGTTCACACCAGATTTAGTGCACATCAGAGACATTCAGACTGGCAACATTGTTGCAACAGGGATAGTTGATCATTCTTCCTGATTGTATGCATTCACACACTTTGGTCCACCATCTCCACTGTCTGGGTATCACTCTCTTTCTCCAAGAGAGCATGTTGTATCTGAGGAGAAGTTTGGTCACTTGAACTTATGTGTTCTTCCATCTGTTCATGAGACCAGTGTTGAGACTTCTACACCTCCACCTCCTGTTGAGACCACATCTGTTCAGCAGGATCCCTCTTCAGGTTTGACTGACATTGTAGCTCCACTCATCGAGCCATCTTGCGCAGTTGTTGAGGCCATATCAGAGGATATTCATTTCCTCACAGATGACAGATTCAGCACATCTGTTATCCCATCTTCATTGGAGATTCCATTTCAGGATCATCTTGAGTTGTTTGATGTTGCTACATTTGATTCAACATCCTGTCATTCAGACACTCATGCTTCACTTCTGTTCTCCAATGAGCATCATCTAGGACTTCTATTTTCCCCTCACATCCAGGGCTTTCCTCATCATCGACCGTTGGATTGGTTTCTTCCTCAGGGGAGTCACATTGGTTTGATCATCGGCACATGGGTTCTCTCATTCTGGGGGGGCTTTGGAGTCTCCACTCTCTCTCATGGGGGGGTATCTGATTGTATATCTGCATATGTTCTTGAGAGAGTCTCTTGAGACATTCATTTGTACTTTCTTTTAGCATCTCTTTTAGGAGAGGAGTTTTTTCCCACTGGGTTTTCTCCTTTTCTCCACTTTACAGAGATTTCATTGTACTTGGGTACCTCATCAGGCCTAGTTGCCGGGACCCTTCTTTGCTTTCATGCATTTTGTCCTTAGTTTTTTTAGCTTCTCCCTAAGTTCATCTTAAGGGGGGGTGTTAGAGTAATAGGTTAATTACTTAATTAATTTAATCATATTGATTAATTAATTAAGTCACCTTTACTTTATTTTTCACTTAAGCTAAACTTAGGCTCATTAATAATTAATTATTAATTATTCATCTTAGGGTTTTCACCTTTAGGGTTTTGATCTCCTTTCTTAAGGATTGATCTCTTTGTAATTATTCATTCTGGTTAATGCATTTTTGCTTCAAGGTTGTAGAGCACCATTTTTGTGCCTCTTGATCTCCTTTATGTGACAGGTTATTTGCTTGCAGGTGTTCATTGGGATCTGTGAGGTTGGTTTTCCAACTTCAACAAAGATGATCCAAGACAATAAGTAAATGTGTAGTGATGTCTAAGATGTTGATGTAAGTTGATGACACATTATTGATACTTTATAATTATGATGCTCTCATGAAATGTTTTATGATGAATTAGGGTTTGTCTTTAAATACAACACCTTAGCACACAAGTTAATGATTCTCATGCTTAAGTCAATAAGTAACGGTTAGTTGGAGGGAGTCTACTTTAGTACAAAATTTAAATTTGAATTTGCAAATGATGGGGCCATTTCTACACCCATGGAACTAACCTAGGTTAGTTTTGTGCTTACAAATATGACTCGAGATAATGAAAGGATGAGTTGAAGATCAAGATTGGTTGTTGGAGATGTGTGTAGATAGAATCAGGTTAGGTTCATGTTATTTGTCAAATTATGTTGTAGAATACACCACTTGTACACTAGTCGTTGCATTATGGACAACCCAATGAAAATGGGCCCAAAATGAAGGGGAAAAGTTTAAGGGATGCAATTTTCACCATTACAAAAATAAAGAATAGGGAATGAAAGGTCAACTTCAACAAATCCAAAAGACAACAAAAACAAAAGGGCATGCACTAAAGAGAAAGTATATGAAAATAAATCATATCCTTTAATGCCCCACACATTTCATCATATCTATAACCATGTCATGAGGCACTAAAGAGAAAGTATATGAAAACAAATCATATCCTTCAATGCCTCACATATTCCATCATATCTATAACCAGGTCATGAGGTTTCTTCCTACTCAATTCTAAAGAAGAAACAAGGTGAATGAAAGAAGTGATCCTCAAGAGTAGAGCATTGTGAAAGCAAAGTCTTTTGCTAGACATTGGTAAAGATCAAATATCTATTGAAAGAAAAGAGTGAAGAATCTCTTATTCTTGTAAGTCATGAAGGTTTCGAAAGTCTTTGAAGAGGCAAAACAATTAACTATTTATCTCATAGTAAGGAGAGCATCTAAAACTAAAATGAACCTTGAATTAAAGCTCCATCAAACAAATCAAACTTATTAAAAAATAAAAAATGATCCTCACTCATAAAATCCTATTTTTTAAAAAAGACAATCACACAAAAACAAAATATTATATATGAAAAGCTCAACTACAATTAAAACATATTACACCATAAAATTAAATATTTACCATTCAATTTTCTATAATAATCTTTTTAGCAAATATTATTCAAAATTTTAAAAAGTATTCTTAAAACTTTTAAGAGATATTCTCTTTTGTTCTTTTAATTTTAAATTATTACTAAATTATAATGTTTTTATAATTATTAAATTTCAAAGAAAAATACAAAATAAAATATATATAGATAAGATAAAATATATAACCATATTACTAAATTATAATGTTTTTATAATTATTAAATTTCAAAAAAAAAATACAAAATAAAATATATAAAGATAAGATAAAATATATAACTATATAATAAATTTGTGGTTAAACAATTACAACATATTTTCAACTTTCTCTTACTACAACCAAAATTTCAAAATCTTAAATTATTATTATTTCACTATTTAAAAAATCTAAATTATATATTATATTAATTAAAAAACTACATAGTCCTCGAAGGGTAGATCCAACGATCAAGCTATTTGAAAATATGAAAGATAGTTAGACTTCAATCCCTTGGGATTTACCCGGGTGAAAGACACTCATGCAGACAGAGTTTATAATGATAAGTGTTAGAATCTTGTATTGCGGGTTCCACCATATATTGATTCATCTGTTAAATATTGCTAGTATATTTATATTTTAAAAATATATCTAAAGTACGCTGACAAAAAAAATGGGAAAAAATAAAAAATAAAAACAAAAAAAAAAATTTGAAAATAAGAAAATCACAAAAATTATGGAACAAAAATGAAATTGGAAAAAATAAAAAATAAAAACCAAAAAAATAGGAAAATAAAAAAATAAAAACTAAAAAAAATTAGAAAAAAGTAAAAAAAAAAAATTGAAAATAAGAAAATCACAAAAACTATGAAACCAAAAAAGAAATTGGACAAAATAAAAAATAAAAACCAAATTATAATTTTTTTGTTTTGTTTTTAGATTGGAATCTTATTTAATTTAATTTTTAGATTGGAATCTTATAAAATTACACGGAATCTTGGAAACTTTGAGCTCTTCAACTCCACCATATTGTGAATGTAGGAACGCCTATCGGCGTAATAAATATTACTAGTATATTTATATCTCTTTTCCATAACAAAAAAAAATTGGAAAAAATAAAAAATCAAAATCAAAAAAAGAAATTGAAAATAAGAAAATCACAAAAACTATAGAACCAAAAACGAAATTGGAAAAAATAAAAAATAAAAACTAAAAAAAATTGGAAAAAAGTTAAAAATAAAAAACAAAAAAAATTGAAAATAAGAAAATCACAAAAACTATGAAACCAAAAAATAAATTGGACAAAATAAAAAATAAAATCTAATTTTTTTTTTTTTTCCTTTTTAGATTGGAATCTTATTTAATTTAATTTTTATATTAGAATCTTATAAAATTATACAGAATCTTGGAATCTTTGAGCTCTTCAACTCCACCACTCTAAGAACGTCCTAAAAAAACCACATACACCTTCAAATTTTAAACAATAAAAATATATATAAATAAACAAAGCTTAAAAAAAAACAAGCAGATCATAATAGATTAAAATCCTCCATGTCATGCACAAGTTATTGTTATTTCTATTAACAAATTATTGTTATTATTTGACAAACCTATGCAGCTAAAACGTTAGCTCCAACAACATTGGATAATTTGGGTAATGCATAAATTAAGCCCAATTTTGGGAAACTGAAACACGTCAATCATATGAATCTATGTCTGTCACTTCACGTGAAGTGTGTGCCGTTTACATATTGTAGGTAGTGGAATGGACGAGTACTAGCTTAGTAGCTAACAACAAGGAGATACGGCATACGACGGAAAAGTCATTAATGTCGCATGTGAATAGATTCTTGTCCTATATTTAAATGGTTTGGTCACAGGTCTCTTGACAACTATGATTTTGTGCTGACATCGAGAATAAGCTGAAGGGAATCAATCAAATCCATCAAGGCCTGAACTTTATCGTTCATGGGGTAGAGTGTGATGTGGACTAAGTACCAAACACTAGAAACAAGATGAAGTTTGTTCAACTTCCTTGTTCTTAGGTATGTGGAAAAACTTTACTAGTGGAGGTTCTAGGTGGAAAAAGCACTAGTAGCAGATTTATTATTAGTTGGAGGTTATTGGTAGCAGATTTTAGCCTTCAATGGAACTTTGACATTGAGAGTGAGTTGTTGGAAAAGCACAATTGTGTGATATAGGGGAGAGGGGCCAGTAGCAGTCCACCCTAACTTCGCGCACGTCAAATTCATAGTTAGATATATTGGTTTTCGACGATTTTTTTTGGGTTTCTTCATATGCGACCGAAGAGCTTAAAGCTATTCTTTCAGCTTCTGGGCACTTATACATTTCACTATATGATGTGTTATGTGCACATGGGTCGAAAAAGTGTCATTTCAACATGTCGCCCCTTACATGCGTAACGATGTGCCGATAACCACTCGCCATCACATTTGTGCACTTGTCTTAATTTCATTGGTTAATTTATTGGAGTTGTGAACATGTATTGGTGCATTTGTGAACATGTACTGTAACATCCACATTCTAAAAACATAGTAAAAACCCAAAATTTACCATAGAGTAACTCAACAAGGTAAAAATGAGATAGAGAATTTTTTTCTTTTTATTCAACATATAATCAAGTAACTACATTTACAAGATTTCTTTTACAAAATACAATATACCTATATTGTCTTTTCATTTACAATGTTTACAAATGTAAAACCATTACATATACAAATTTGGAATCAATACTACATCTGAATATCCGACATCTTTATCACAAGTCCTAGCATGTTTCATGCTTGGAGAGAGAGCATCTTTCCAGTGATTTACCTCCAACCACAGACCGGTGGTCTCCCACACATCTTCCACATAGGAAGTGGCCCTACCCTTCTTGAGAGATATAGATCAAAAGTGACCAGTGGTAATTTGTCTCTCCTGAGTACTTAGTGTTGTATTCTACTCAACTATATCAACTATACAACCCTAGATATCCTCTAGCTAAGTATGATTTCCGATAGGATGAGCAATCCGAATACAGTGAATCGACAATGCATGCAGAAAACAAATGTATTACTTTGGCCAAAGTTTTTAATTTCAATAATGTTCGTAAATAACATAGTCATTGTGTTCACCCACCCCTACTTGACTTGGATACTGTCTTATTCACGCAGTTTATAACTCTTATCAACCCTATTCATGCCATGGTTTAAACTAAGAGTCACAATAATAATACCTTATGACTTGAGTAAGTCTATATGACATAACCATTCAATTTATTGGTAGTCGAATTCTAGGGTTACCCTAATATTCCTTGTTAATATGATATAACCATATAGCCATATCTTACATCTAGGAGTTCTGGTATCGGTAATAACCCTTGATTAACTTAAACAAAGTTAATAATACTATAATTCTCAAAATAATAATGTCTCCTACAAAAGGAATCATAAAATAACTTTGATAATGTATATAAACAAACATAACCCAGTATAAATATACCTACTAGGTCTTTCTCTAGTATACTTAGCCTACTCCATTGTATTGGATCTCTTCATGTATAATAAAGACAATTAGTCTTAAATGGAATTCTCATAAAAACCTTATTCCATTTTCCCTAATATCTCTAAGTTACTACCATTTGATATGATACAAAAGTTTACTAACAATTCGCATGAGTCTGAAACTCTTGGTTAAATAACATTATCTGTTATGTCTATATATATAACCTATACAAGACAAAATGTTAAATCATTCTAACCTCATTACTATATGGTTCAAAATGAAAACATGGTTCATCCATTCGAGAGCCTAGCATGATCTCCATCATTCAAAAGTAAAACCACCTTCAAACTTTGATCTTTAGCAACCCCACTCATTGAGGTATCCTCAACTTTCCTTGTCTCTTCTTCATTGATCTTCACAAACTCTTTCTTACCCACCAAAATGACCTTGGTTGCCTTCTTTGCTTCAGCATCCTCCTGCAATGGTGTCATCAAAAAAGTCTTCCCATCCTTCTTTGGGGCTAAAACAGTAGGGACTGCACACGAGCTAAGGCTCTTTCTTATCATTCCTTTGTTTAGGAGTTCTTGAACCTGATTTGCTATCTCTTCATTCTGCTGAGGGGTCATTTTATATGCTGCCTTAGTAGGGAGTACTACTCCTGGTATGAGGTCTGATGGCTAATATCTCTGACAGGTGGTAGGGAATCAGGTATATCTTTTGCAATCACTCCTTTGTAACTCTTAAGCAAATCTCTGACCTCCTTAGGCCCTACTTCTCTCACATTTTCCTTCTTTTCCCCCTTAGGCTTCACAATCAAAGCAAAACCTACTCCACCACCTTCCTTTAGTGTATCCATGAATTACTTTTCTCCTACCAGCATTACACTAGATCCTACAAGTTGTGGATCCCCTTCTACCAATGACTGTATCTTATAAGTTACACCATCCTTTTGGAATGAGTAAGCATTCTTTTCCCCATCATGATGAGCCTTTCTGTCAAACTGCCATGGTCTGCCTAGCAGAAGATGGCAAGCATCCATTGGAAGGATGTCACACAAAATCTTCTCTCTATACCCCCCAATACTGAATTCTACCCATGCTTGTTCATTGATGACTATATGTTGTCCCTTGTTGAACCAACTGACCCTATATGGACAACTATGGGGTATCTTTTCTAATTTCAATTTATCTACTGCTTCCAAAGATATAATATTGTTAGTAGAACTAGAGTCAATAATAACTTTACAAACCTTACCTTGGATCTTGCAGTTGACTCTAAACAAAACTCTTCTTTGTGACGGTTCAATCTGCACTGGTTCTTTGAGCATCGTCCTCTTCATCATTAGATTTTCTCTCATCTCTGATGTCAAATTCACTTCAGGAGATGTCACACTCCATGCATCCTCTTGAGTCAATGTGGTTCTTCTCTTAGTACCATGAGAAGTTGAGGCCTTCTCTGGACACTTATAAGTCGGGTGCCCTATCTGGTTATAGTTATAACATCTCATATTGGAGAACTTGGATCCTCTACCTGATCCATCTGTCCCACCTCTTCCATTAGGCCTTCTTCCTCGGTAGCCTCCTCTGCTACTTGAGTCCCCAACTTGCTCTCCTTGGCTAGACTCACCATTAAGCCACTGGTTAGGACTTCTTCCTCCAAAATTGCCTTGACCTCTAAAATTTCTACCACCTCCTCCTCTACCTTGCTGCTCACCTTTCCTCTTCAACTTCTCTTCAGCTCTTAATGCTACTTGAAAGCATTTCTCCATGGTTTTAGGGGTCAATAAACTTATCTCATCTTGAATATTGAACCTCAAAACATTTAGATACCTTGCCACTTTAGCTTTTTCATCCTCCATGTACCCACAACGAAGAGTGTATTTGTAAAACTCTTCGGTGTAAGTAGCCACATCCAAATCTCTTTGCTTGAGATTTTGCATCTTCTTGTAGATCTGCACCTCATAGTCTGATGGAAGAAATTGGGACTTGATCCTCTCCAACATTCTGCTCCATGAAGAGATCATACTCTTCCCATTCTTTACTCTTTCTCCTTGGGTGTAATTCCACCATGTAAGGGCAGCACCTTTGAGTTTAGTTTTTGCAAACTTCACCCTCTTACTCTCAGGAACTTCCTTGTATTCAAAGTAGTTGTTTAGAGCCTCAATCCATTCCACAACCTCCTCGGCATCCATCTTCCCACTGAACATTGGGATCTCCATCCTGGCCTCTGAAGAGTCTTTCCCAATTGCCTTGATGGCTTCAAGAAAGTAATTTTTGATCTACAGGTATCTCTGCCTCCTACCCTTGGGGTTCTTCTCCTTCTTCCCCTTCTTCTTCTTCTCCATTTCTGATTTCTTTCCTATCTTCAGTGCGTTCAACTCAGCCTGGAGTGCTTCCTTGACTCCAATCTTGATCATCTCTTCCATCTGCTTGAACTTTTTGAGCACTTCTGCTGTCATCCCCTTTGGAGGCATGATGCTAGCCTCTCCTTCACTCTCTTCTGCTGACATATACCAGATCAATAACAGAACCTTTTATGGCTCTGATACCAATATGATGAGGAGCATGCAGTGAAAGCACACAATTGATCAAAATTGATCGGTGAGAGTCCGACCTTATGTCTCAGCGATCTACTCTTCTTCTTTTGTTATTGGCCAAACATACCCCGTCGGCCACTTTGCAACTTATCTCACTGAAGTCTTAGTCACTCCGATGTGAGATTCGACATTCTTTGCCTATCGACAAGAAAATCACCATCGGTCATCTTCGAACCTGTCACTCTAACATCGCAACTCTTCCCGATGTGTGACTCTATGCTTCTTGCCTGTCGGCAAGACAATTACTATTGGCCACGTTAGACTTTAACTCGCCGATACGCCGATGACTTTTGTCTTCGGTGAGACTCTTCTCGTCGGTGAGCACTTACAAACTCTGACCGATGCGCCGATGGACCAACCACTCTTCGGCAGGACTTCAACCTTCAACAAACTTCCTTTTTGTGTCTTCGATACGTTAATCACCCTGATCACTCATCAGCCAGACGAATGCTATAGGCCAAACCTTAGGATCTCTTGCCACTAGCTGATTTCTCCTGATGGATCTCCGTCAGTATCACTTATCCCTTATCACCCTAATATGCCTCGATCGGTAAGACCAATATTGTTGGTCCAATGCCAAGTTATCTACCTGATGACCATTATCATCCCGATATGAATCTTTAGACCGCGACTACCATTCAACGGCTTGAACCTCTCTTCAGCGTGACTTCGATGTTATTAAGCCAATACACCAAGAATCTTTCCGCACTCGGCCAGACTATCCTTATCACTCTGAGAGAGGAATGTCTTGCCGATGGCCCCTATTTCGCCGATAACAACTTCAACTCCTCTACTATTTCTACGACTCGATTACTCTCCAACCAAACCCTAGCACATGGAGATGCTAGGCCGTCTACTATATAAAATGATCCAATTTGGTCCTCTGTGCCACCGAACAAGGAAACAAAACAGAAAACAAAAATGAAGACTGGTACAACGAAGCCATTCCACCGATCTTGACAGGGACCGAACCGGTGGAATGCTTCAGTGAACCATTTTACAACAAACTACAGGAAAAGGGAATCTACTAAGCACAATTACAAAATCCTTGAATCTAAGAACAAGAAAACACAAAAGGGGACGAAACAGAGCTTTATTGTTCTTTAGCACAATTCATACATACTTTCAGAAATGAACACACAAAAGGACACAAAATAGAACCGCTCTCTAATGTTCATTCTGCTATGCCTTTAACCCACTGATGTGGGAGGCCAACTGTTTCTCAACCAGTCAGTTACAAACTAAACAACAACAACTAAAAAGAAACAACATATGTCTAGCCTTTACATGCCTTGGAAGGCTTATAAATATAGCTTATTGCAAACTGCTTATTACATCTTAAAACTACTCTATCATACCATGACAACAATAGATATTTGGACATAGTTCTTATTACATGAATGGTCTTCTAGGACCTTATTGAACAAACAAGATGAACATTAAAGAAAGATGAATGGTCTTCTTGGTGCTCCTACACCAGTACCTAACATGACCTTGTAGCCAGGACCTATCATCATTATCATTGTTTCTCTTCTCCCTAAGTTGTACTTATGGGGGTGTTAGTGTAAATAAGGACATTGTCCAACTAGTTAGCTTTTAGTCTGTCTAGGAGAGTGCTATTACACTTGTTAAGTCTCCACATAGGGAATTTTACATTTTTGTTTCACTTCATGTGGTTGAGACACATGTACTCACCTTTTTAGACACCTATTTCATGCACACTTGATACATGCTCTGACACTTATTTCATGTGAGCTAACATGTGTTGCACATTTGGAGGGGTAGTCAGATGTTCAATCTTACCTTCTCATGCTTGCCTTTTTATGCAAGGCCTCATTGTATATTTTAGACACTCACATTTTATTATAGACATGCTTTTGTGCTTATTATTCACTTGTAGAATTTTATCTTGGATATTGCATTATGATCTTGGCTACTCCAACACTAACTTCATTAATTTGAAGAAAACAAGGAGTGGACCGAGACCTGATCCTAGACCTCAACCAAATTAAAGATACCTTTAGTATGCATTGGGAAATTTGATACATTCTACTTTTGATGGATCCACCAAGTGTATAGATTGTGCTTGGATACAAAATTTAGACACATACCTATCTTTCAAACCAATGATAGAAGATGAAGCCATCAAGTTTGCTACTCTTCACTTTGAGGGCATAACACATGAATGGTGGTATCATGGATTGATTACTAAAGGACATAACCACATAAACTTTTATGATGAGTCAAATGGGATATTGATTGTTAGGTTTGATAAAAAAGACCCTAAAGTCCATTTTAGGGATTTGGTGCAACTCAAATAGTACAGTATTATGGAGAGCTGTGTGGATGAATTTTAGAAGCTATCCAGAATGGTTTTGAATGTCTCTAAGAGGAGGCTAACTATATTGTTCATAGAAGTCTTATCTAAACCTCTCAATGGTTTGGTTAAATCTTTCAAACCCCCATCATTGCAGGGGGCAATTAAGAGGTAAATGGCATTAAAGACTTCTATTCTAAAGAGAAAATTATAGACAAAGACTTTTCGTTTGAAGAAACCCTTCTAGAAAAGTTTTAACCAACCTAACAATATTCCTTCAAGAAAGGAGGAAGCAAAAAATTAATTGAGGAGGAAGAATTTTTTTTCTCTTGCAAAGAACTATGGGCACCCAAATGTAGGTTTCTTAGAAAGGGACAAGTGTTTGATATTGAAGTGGCCTCAAAGGATGAGTCTAGATGTAAAGAACTTGAGCCAGAGAGTGAAGGAGAAGAGCCAAACCAGGAGGTTTAGGAAGAAGAAGAAACTTTAGGAGGTACCCTTGCCAAACTTTGTGGTACTCCCAAGTATAACCTTTTTAAATTTTGTGGACTTTTGTGCAAACAAAGAATCACTGTGCTCATCAATACTTGAGCAACGCACAAGTTCATCGATGAGGGGTTGGTGGAGAAAAGAGGTCTAAAGATAGAAGACTTCAAAGGGTTCAACATGATGATTTCCAATGGATTCACCATCCAATGCACAAGGAAGATTTCCCAAATCAATCTCACCTTGGGAAATTATGAAATGAAAGATGACTTCTATGTTGTCAGCATAGGGGATACAAATGTGGTTTTAGGAGTTCAATGGTTGCATTCTTTGGAAGAAATCACACAAAATTCCAAACCATGGAACTTAAGTTCCAATTAGATGGAAAATAAGTGGTACTTCACAAAATGAAAAATGGAGAACCAATAATTGTATTTGCCAAACAAATGGAGAGAACTTTCTACCATGGACAAGTTGCTTGGGAAGCCCAATGCTTGGTGACAATTATAGACTCTCCAAAAGGTAATAAATCACACCATGTGGATGTTCAGGCTATCTTAGAAATAAATTATAAGGTGTTTAGTGAAATTCCTCTAGGAAGACTACTAGATAAAGGATTTCAACATGTGACTGAATTGGGGGAAGATGCAAAGCTGGTAATCACCACTTCTTATGGACACCCTAGAAGGCATAAGGAGGAAACTAAAAAATCCATCATGGAACTATTGAACATGGGACACATCAGACCTAGTCCAAGCCCTTTCACACCATCTAGTCTTAGTGAAGAAGAATGATGGAACTATGAGAATGTGTATTGACTACAGAGCTTTGAATAAAAATAATATAAACAATTGATACCTAATTGCTATGATTGATGAATTGATTAACGAGCAACATGGTCAAATATATTTTTCAAAGATATAGCTTAGATCAGGTCACCGCCAAATTAAGGTTCAAGAAGATGATATCCACAAAATGGCCTTCAGGTGTCACTTTGGACACTGTGATTTTTTGGTAATGTCATTCAATTTGACTAATGCTCCAGCCACTTTCCAATCTTATATGAATCAAGTATTCAACATGCACTTAATAAAATTTGTTCTAGTATTCTTTAATGACATTCTCAAACATGGGAGGAGCATATGAAGCACATATATGAGGTTCTAGGTATCTTGGAGGCATACTCTTTTTGTAATGGAGTCCAAGTGCAAATTTTTAATGATAAAGATCTTGTACTTGGGACATGTCATCAATGCCTAAGGAGTGAAAGTGGATCAGGATAAGATATGAGCTATCTTGGATTGTCCTCCCCTAAAGACTCTGTCATAGCTAAGATGATTCTTTGGAATTTACATCTAGTATAGAAGATTCATTAATGGTTTTTTACAATTGGCAACACCCTTAACTTTTGTGACAAAGAAGGGAGAGTTCACAAGGTCGAAGGTAGCACCACAAACTTTTGACAAGTTGAAGAAGATAATGAGTTCATAACTTGTATTGGTTATTCTTGATTTCTCTTTTCCCTTTGTTTTGGAATGTGATGCATCTAAGGAAGGGATTGGAGTAATGTTGATGCAAAACAAGCATCCAATAGGATTTGAGAGATGCAAAATCAAAGAAGAAGAAAGATGGTTCTCAATCTATGATAAAGAAATGTTGGCCATCATGCATGTATTAACTAAGTTTAGGAAATACTTAGTAGGTGGCACATTTGTGGTTAAGACAAACCACAATAGCTTGAAGTATTTCCTCAATCAGAAAGATCTAAACAAGAGGAAACAAAAATGGGTGAGCAAACTTCAAGCCTATGATTTCAACACAGAGTAAGTCAAGGGTAAGAAAAATATATTTATCAATGCTTTATCTAGAAATCCCACTTTATGCATTATACATCTCACATTTCGTCTAATTGGAAGACTGGAATCATAGCAAAATATCTTAACAATACTTTTGTAACTAACATCTTAGAAGGGAAATTGCAAGATGATAAGTATATAGTGGAAAATGAACTCATCCTCTACAAGGATAGAGTTTATCTTGTACTCAGATAAAAAATGAAAGGTAATATTTTAAGGGCAATTCATGATACAACTTTAGCAAGCCACACTAGATACTTCAAAACATATGAGAAGATCAAGGAAAGGTTTTCTTGGAAGGGACTTAAGGATGATGTCCTTAAGCACACCAAGGAGTGTCTTTCTTATCAATAGACAAGATGAAGCAAACATTTCTAGAAAGCCTATTGCATCCCCTGCCTATTCCCAATGGAAAATGGGAGAGTATTTCCATGGACTTCATCATTGGGCTTCCCAAAGTGCAAGGTAAGGATTGTATCTATATCGTGGTGGATAGAATCACTAAATATGGTCACTTATTTATCATATCTTCATATTACAAATAACCTTATGTAGCTGATTTATTTTTCAAGGAAGTGTTTAGGCTCCATAGTTTGCCTAAAAATATAGTGAGTGAGAGATAGTAGGTTCTTATCTTGTCCTGGCAAGAGAAATTTTATTTAACATAAACTAATCTTACCCCTAGTACTAGCTACCACCCTCAAACTAATGGGAAAACATAAATTGTAAACAAATGGGTTGAGGGTTACTTGAGAAACTATTGTTAGAAATGAAGGTGAACAACTATAGATGGAAATCTAATTATAATTGTAACTATTAATCTAGTGCAGAACCAAAATGGAGATAGTATGAAATCAACACAAAGAAATAGCATAATAGAAGATCAAACAAATAACATAGTGTTTACGTGGAGAAACCCTTTCGTAAAAACTCCACACAAGAAGAGATGCACCAGTTTGTATTAACTTCAAATAGAGTTTATAATACACCACTATCAATCTCCTCTCCAGTCTTCAATCCAACGGTTCCTATAATACTCTCATACACAACCATAATACAATATCCTTATAAAATGGGTTACCTTCTAGGGCAGGAGAAGCCAACAAAATCTCCACCATTAGATCTATGACCTAATGATGAACAGTCTAGATTTACAATGGTAATTTACATATAAAATGTGGCTTCCAGGGCATTTCCCCCGGACCCCCCGTAGAAGGGCCCATCCCCATAGACCCCACAGGGGGTACCCCCTTGCAACCCCCGGGATAACCTACATCCATAGGGTACTGGGATCAAACATGCGACTGAAACAAGATCGCTGCTTGGTGAATACTTCATCCCTTACAAATGATTTATAAACAATATTATGAGTAATTAATTGCATAGGATTTACAAGGTTGATGGCATCTTAATCCTAACATTCTCCCACTTGACATCATACATTGTAAATACATCCATAGGAAAACATTAAATAACTAAGCACTAGGAACAAGGCCCATGGCCTTCCTGCACCATGTAAACTTTTCTATGCTCACAAGTTTAGTAAGTGAATCCACAACATTCTCCTAAGTGTCAACCTTCTTCAACTCAATCTAACCATTAGCAATCATTTCATGAACAAAATGGTATTGAACATCCACATGCTTAGTCTATGCATGATACATGGGGTTCTTGGCCAAACATATTGCACTCTGGCTATCACAACCAATCTGAATAATCCTACAATCAAAATCAATACCTGTACACAATCTCTGTAACCAAACTACCTCCTTAGAGACATGATTAGTAGCCATATACTTTGCTTCAGTGGTGGATAAAGCAATGGTGGGCTGCCTTTTACTCATCCAACTCATAGATCCTCCAAACAAAGTAAACACAAAGTCACTAGTTGACCTTCGACTATCCAAGTCACTTGCCCAATCTGCATCAACAAAACCCTGTATGTCCAATGTCTTATCAACACTATTAGTACTAGAATAAACCAAATAGTAATCAAAAGTACCACACAAATATCTTAACACTCTCTTTGCATAATTCTAATGTTGTCTACCAGAGTTAGACATAAACCTGCGCAAAATTGTTGTTATATGGAGCCTAATCAGACTCGGAGGTTAAATCTTCCCCACTTTTATCGGTGCAATTTCCCCCCAAATTATTAAATGAGGGAGCACAGGGGGTAGAGCCCCTCATGCAGGGCCCGGGGGGCTTATCCCCCCGATGGGGGCCTGGGGGTGGAGCCCACGGTGGGGGTTTGGGGGAAACACCCCCAGCGGGGCCTGCTGGGGGCAACACCCCCAACGAGGGCTACTGGTGGTAGCACCCCCAGTCAAGGGATCGAGGGTAGCACCCCTGAAGCAAAAATTGCCTATTATTTTATAAAGGCGTTGGGAGTTTTTTTTTATTGGCTGACATAAAAAACCTTATTTTGTAACTGACATAGGTCTTGTTAAAAAAGGCTAAGGGTTAGGGTTTCCGTTGATATTGTATTGTAGCATTTGCATCGATATTGAGTTGCAAGAATTGTTGGTTGTAATCGGTTTGATTTGCTGGATAATAATATTGGACTCTCTGTTGGTGGATGTAGCTCGAGTTTGGGTGAACCATGTTAAAAATTGTCTCTTGTTGTTATTATTTCTATGTATTTTTCATTCCTCTATTTAATCTTTATTTGCATTTAATTGATATCTTCTACATGCAATTCCTAACAAGTGGTATCAAAGCAAGTCGTGTTTGATTATTGTCTGCAAGAAGGTCTCACGGTTGAGTGGGAGTCTCACGGTTGAGTGGGAGCAATGGCAGACGAGGGTAAATTGAAGGTAGATAAATTCAATGGGAAGAACTATCAGTTATGGAATATGCAGATGGAGGATTATCTCTATTAGAAGGATTTATAGAGGCTGTTGGAAGGAAAAGCCAAGAAACCGACAATAATGACTGATGAGGATTGGGATCTTCTAGACATAAAGGCACTAGGAACCATTTGGTTGTGCTTGGCACCATCTATGGCATTCAATATAACAGAAGATATGAAAATAGATGAACTGATGAAAGCTTTGGCTAAATTGTATGAAAAACCCTCAACCTCAAATAAGGTATTTCTCATGAAGCATTTGTTTAATCTGAAAATGATTGAAGGTGGATCTATGACAGATCATTTAAATGAGTTTAATATGATTACCAGTCAGTTAACTTCTGTAAAAGTGAAATTTGATGAAGAGGTGAGGGCTCTCTTGGTTTTATGTTCTTTGCCAGAAAGATGGAATAGCTTGGTAATGGCTATAAGTAACTCTGTCTCTAATTCAAATACTTTGAAATTTGATGATGTTGTTAGTGTTATCCTTAGCGAGGAAATACGATAGAAAAGCTCAGGTGGATCCACATCAGGTAGTGTTTTGAATATAGAAAGCAGGGGCAGATCAAAGGAGAGAGGAAAAGGTTCTAGAGGTCATGGGAAGTCATGAGGAAAATCAAAGGACAAGAGGTCCCAATCTAGAGGACAAAAGGATTGCTGGTACTATGGGAAACCAATTCATCTGAAGAAAGATTACTGGTCTCAGAAGAATAAAGAAGGAGACAAACAAGAAGGTAATAAGGAGGCAAATTTGGTAAGTAATAAATTTGAAGATGATCCTTTGATTCTTTCCCTAGATAATGTTAATGATTCATGGGTCTACGCCCCATAGAAGTTATTTTCTTGATTATGTCCAAGGGGATTTTGGGCTGGTTTATTTGGGAGATAACCAACCTTGTCAGATTGTTAGAAAGGGAAGAATTAATATTAAGTTGCAGAATGGGAATCATTGGCTACTACAAGAGGTAAGGCACTTTCCAAGGCTAAGTAGGAATTTAATTTCAACAGGGCAGCTAGGTGATTAATGTTGCACAGTTACTTTTAATGATAAAAATTGGAAGGTTTCAAGAGGTGCCTAAATAGTAGAAAAATGTGTGAAAGTAGTCATCTTATGTCTTTGTATAGGTCATATTGTTCCTTCTACTTTAGTTGTTGCTGAGAAAAAACAAATAGGTTTAGGAATAGTTGTTGCGGGTTCGCAAGAAGAGACTGAAACAGTTGCTACAGATTCTGAGACAACACTATGGTATAACAGACTTGGGCATACGAGTGAAAAAGGTATGAAGGTACTTCATTCTAAGAAAGTTTTACAAGGTCTGAAATGAATTAATATAGATTTCTATGAAAGTTGTGTGTATGGCAAATAAAAGAGAGTTAGTTTTCTCAAGGATGGGAAGAAAAAGAAAGATGAAAAGTTGGAGCTTGTGCATACAGATGTATGGGGACCGGATCATGTATCTTCTCTTGATGGCTCTCGGTATTATGTTACATTCATAGATGATGCAACTAGGAAGGTTTGAATATATTTCCTTAGGCAGAAATCTGATGTATTTGAAACAGTTAAGAAATAGAGAAGCTTGGTTGAGAATGAGACAGGTAAAAGATTAAAATGTCTCAGATTTGATAATGGTGGGGAGTATTGCAGCAAAGAATTTGAGGATTATTGTTCCTTTAATGGAATTCATAGGTAGAAAATAGTTCCAGGGACTCCACAGGAGAATGGAGTGGCTGAGCACATGAATAGGACAATAATGGAGCGTGCAAGGAGCATGAGATTGCATACTGGGCTGCCTTTAAACATGTGGGCAGAGGCTATCAATACCGCTATATATTTAATTAACAGAGGTCCTTCAGTTCCTTTGGGTTGTGGTATTCTAGAGGAAGCATGGACAAGTAAGAAGGTGAATTATTTTTTTCTCAAAACCTTCGGATGTGAAGCATTTGCACATGTAGATTCTGAAAATAGAATGAAGCTGGATGCAAAATTAAAAAAGTGTATCTTCATTGGGTATGGCATTGATGAATTTGGTTATAGGCTTTGGGATGTTGAAAATCTGAAAATTGTGAGAAGCAGGGATGTTGTATTCAATGAGAAGGTGTTGTACAAAGATCAGTTGCAACAACATGAGAAGAAATAAAAGGATTTTCTGGTGTTGGATAATACTCCAGATAATGATGTTCAAGTGGTTCCTCATGCTTCGCAACATCAACAAGAAATACCACAAACTCTAGTAAATGTTAGATGGTCAACAAGGCTAAGTAGACCTCCTGAAAGGTTTTCTCCCTCTTTGTATTCTATTTTATTAATAGATGCTAATGAATTGGAAAGGTATGATGAAGCTATGCAGGTGGATACAAAGGTTCAATGGGAGCTTGCAATGAAAGAAGAAATGGACTCCTTGTTGAAAAATCAAACTTGAGAATTATGTAAGTTGTCTGTAGGTAAAAAGGCTTTACCAAATAAATAGGTTTATAGGTTGAAAGAGGAAGATGGAGGTAAGAAAAGATTTAAAGCCAGGTTAGTTGTAAAAGGATTTGCACAGAAAAAAGGTATTGATTTTGATGAGATTTTTTCTCTGATTGTTAAGATGACTTCTATTCATACTATTTTAAGTATTGTGACTATTGAAAAGTTGCATTTGGAACAACTAAATGTGAAAACTACCTTTCTCCATGGTGATTTGGAGGAGGAGATATATGGAACAATCACAGGGATTTGAGGTCAAAGGTAAGGAAAAATTGGTGTGCAAATTAAAGAAGAGTTTATATGGCTTGAAACAAGCACCTTGAAAATGGTATTTGAAATTTGATAGTTTTATGGCTGAACAAGGCTACAACCAGTGTAATTCTGGCCATTATGTTTATTTTAAGAGGTTGGACAATGACAACTACATTATTTTATGTTTATATGTTGATGATATGCTTGTAGCAGGGTCTAACATAGATCACATAAGTGAGTTAAATCAGCATTTAGCATAATCATTTGATATGAAGGATTTGAGGGTAGCAAAAAAAATCCTTAGTATGAAAATTTGCAGAGATAGGAAGAACAAAATATTGACCCTATTTTAGGCTGATTATGTTGAAAAGGTGTTGCAGAGATTCCATATGGAGAATGTGAAAGCTGTCAACACACCTTTGCCTATTTATTTGAAATTGACTAAGGAGATGTGTCCAAAGACACAAGAGGAGGAAGACAAAATGTCCAAGGTATCATATGCTTCAGCTGTAGGAAGCTTAATGTATGCCATGGTATGCACGAGACTAGATATTGCACATGCTATAGGAGTAGTAAGAAGGTATATGAGTAATCCTGAATTGGAGCATTAGAATGCGGTAAAATAGATTTTCAGATATTTGAGAGGTACATCCAATAAAAATTTATGTTTTGGGGGCTCTAATACTGATTTAGCGGGCTATGTGGACTCAAATTTGGCAGGGGATATTAATAGGTCAGGAGGAGTACTACAAGTTATGTCTTTACTATAGGTGGGATAGCGGTGAGTTAGATCTCCATGTTGCAAAAGGTGGTTGTTTTATCCACCATGGAGGCAGAGTATGTAGCTGCAATAGAGGCAAGCAAGGAGATGATATGGCTGCAATTTTTCATGGAAGAATTAGGCAAACAATAGGCTAACAGTTATTTGTTTACTGACAGCTAGAGTGCCATACATCTTGCAAAGAATTATGCCTTACATTCAAAGACCAAACACATACAGCTAAGGTATCACTTCATCCAATCAGTGTTGGATGATGGACAATTAACACTGGAAAAGATACATACAGATGACAAATCAGAACAAAAGGGTCCAGAGTGCTTATTTCTAGTGGGAGCTACAGGGTCAGCGGTGTCATGATCAGTCTCCAAGTGGGAGATGATATGGTGTGGAGTCTAATTAGTATCCAAGTGAGAGATTGTTGTTATATGGAGCCTAATCAAATTTGAAGGTTTAATTTCCAAACTTTTATCAACGCAATTTGCCCCCAAATTATTCAATGGGGGAGTGCAGGGGGGCAAAATCCCTCCTGTGGGGCCTGGGGGGCTTATCCCCCTAGTGGGGGCCTAGGGGCAGAGCCCATGGTGAGAGTCTAGTGGCAACGCCCCCAGTGGGGGCTTCTGGGGGCACGAGGGCAGCGCCCCCAAAGTAAAAATTGCCTATTATTTTATAAAGGCGTCAGGAGTTATTTTTTCTATTGGCCAACATAAAAAACCATATTTTGTAACCGACATAAGTCTTGATAAATACAGCTAAGGGTTAGCATTTCTGTTGATATTATATTGTAGCATTTGCAGCGGTATTGAGTTGCAAGGATTGCTAGTTGTAATTGGTTCAATTTGCTGGATAATAATATTGGACTCTCTGTTGGTGGATGTAGACCAAGTTTGGGTGAACCACGTTAAAAATTGTCTCTCGTTGTTATTATTTCTACGTATTTTTAATTCCTCTCTTTAATCTTTATTTGCATTTAATCGATATCTTCTGCATGCAATTCCTAACAAAAACTCCCATTGCTTGGGCAATATCTAGTCTAGTGCAAACCATTTCATACATCAAACTTCCTACATCACTAACATATGGCACATCAGACATATCCTATAAATTATCTTCATTCTTAGGACACATATCTAACGAAAGATAAATATGTGCAACCCTGGCTGCCCCTAGATCCTTCATTTCAAATGCACTTAAAAGTTGAGCTTTCAATTCACTGATCATACCCTTGGTGTTACTAAAAAATAACATATCATCCACATACAAGGCAATAATCAGAATATGATCATCAATACATTGAATGTAGACACAATGATCCTCTTCGCTTCTAACAAATCCCAATTTCAAAACAAATGAATCAAACTTCTGGTACCACATTCTGAGGTACTATTTTAAATCATAAAGAGATTTTTTTAACTTGCATCCCCAGTGTTCTTTCTTTTTTACCTCAAAACCTGTAGGTTGTTGCATATAAATTTCTTCTTCTAGATCTCCATGCAAAAATGCAATCTTAACATCCATTTGCTCAATTTAACAATCATAAGCTATAACAATAGATAAAAGAAATCTAATAGGAGATAATTTTGCAACAGGAGAGAAAATTTCACTAAAATTGACTCCCTCTCTCTGGGAGTAGCCCTTGGCTACCAGTCTAGCCTTGTATTTTTGTAATGAACCGTCTGCTCCAAACTTCTTCTTGAAGACCCACTTACATCCTATGGCCTTTCTGCCTTTGGGCAAATGTACAAGATCCCAAGTGTCACACGATTCCAAAGCCATCATCTCCTCCTGTATGGATAGCTGCCAAGACTCACTATCATCTGTATGAATAGATTCCCTATAGGATCTAGGTTCATCCTCAATACTCAATAAATAAAATACACAACAAAAATTTGGTGTGCTATACCTATCAACTGGGTTTTGTTGTCTTGTAGATCTTCTCAAGGGTGGAGTAAGAGATTCTTTCTCATGTTCTTTTGTATGCTCAACTTCTTCTGTAACAATAGAGTCTTCCACATCTGAAATTTCACTTGAATCTTCTTCTTCTTCTCAATCCTCTAATCCATCATTTTGTTCTTCCTAATGTGCATTTTCTTGTTGTAAATCAAAATGCAACATCCTCTTCATTTCTTTTTCTTCTGGTTGTACAAGATTAGAAATAGCTCTACGTTCCTTGAAAATAACATCTCTAGAAAAAATAATTTTTTTGGTTAGAGGATCCCAAAGCTTATAACCTTTTACATTCTCACCATATCCAATGAAGATGCATTTTCGTGCTTTTGGATCCAACTTAGATTGCTTTTCCTTAAGCACATGAGGAAAAGCCTCATAGCCAAAAACCCTTAAATGTGAAATAGAAGGTTTCTTTCCTATCCACACTTCATAAGGTGTCAAATCAAGAGCCTTACAAGGAGATCTGTTTAACAAGTAACAAGCGGTACTCACATCTTTTGCCCAAAAATATTTATCCAACTGTGCATCACTTAACATACTTCTGGCTCTTTCCATTATTGTTCAGTTCATCCTTTTTGCAACATCATATTGTTGTGGTGTATGTGGAGTTGTCTTTTGTCTTATGATACCTGCATGCTTACAAAACTCATCAAATTCCTTAGAACAATATTCACCTTCATTGTTAGATCTTAATATTTTTATCTTAAGTCGTGATTGGTTCTCTACTAAGGCTTTAAACTCCTTAAACTTAGTGAAAACTTTAGATTTATGCTTCATAAAATAAATCCATGTGAATCTGGACACATCATCAATGAAGGTAATGAAATAACAAGGTTTTCCAATAGAATCATTATCCACAGGTCCAAACACATCTGAATGAGTAATTTATAATTTCTCTTTCGCTCTATTGCTTCCTAAAGGAAAATATTTTTTGGTTTTTTTACCACACACACAATGCTCATAGAAATTAGAGTGCTTATCAGAATAGGAGAAACCATCCAACACATTTTTATTCATTATTGTTTTTAAAACATTTTCACTTGTGTGGCCCAATCTACGGTGCCACAACATACATGTATTTTTAGCAATTTCAGTTATATTAGTGGATCTACAAACTGTAGTGGCCTCAAGACTAAAGAGAGTTCCTATTCTTGTTCCCCTGGCTACCACCAAGCTTTCTCTCACCAATCTACAACCATGCTTATTAAATGTTACATGCATTCCTGAATCATTCAACTTTGAAACAGAGATAAGTTTTCTAGCCAATCCAGGAATATATAAAACACTAGGGAGGGTTTTAATCCTTCCATCACTGAAACACAATTGTACCTTTCCATGGCCAATAATTGGATATGTAGAGTTGTCCCCAAGGTAAAATTACCTCCATCATATTTCTCATATGTGGAGAACCATTCCTCATGAGGAGTCATATGATACGAGCAACCCGAGTCAATTAACCACTATTCATTAGATATAACATTACATGAAGAAAGTAAAACTTCATCACCTGCATTTGACAAATTTTCGGTAGAGGAATCCCATTGTTTCTTTGGGTTTCTACATTCTTTATTCACATATCCCCTCTTACCACATTTCCAACACTTAACTCTGCTCTTCTTCCCAGGAGTTTTAGACCAACCTTTTGATTCCTTAGGTCCCTTCTGATCTCCTTTTGGTTCTCTTTTCTTAGACCTCCCCTAGACATTAAGAGCATCTGCTGAGCTATCCATAGCCTTCTTCCTCATTTCCTATGACAACAAAGTTGCAACAAGGGCATCCATCTTTAGATCTTTGAGGTTAGTAGTGATAACAAGAATGAAATTCTCCCAAGACTTAGGCAAAGAACAAAGAAGCATAATACACTTATCTTCCTCTTCTATCTTAACAACCACAGAAGCTAACTGACTAAGAATCAAATTAAATGTATTCAAGTGCTTAGCTATCAAATCACCCTCCTTCATTTTAAGGGAAACTAACTTTCTTTTAAGATACAGTTTATTTACCAGGCTCTTGTCTTGATAGATTTCATCCAACCACTTCCATAATGCATACGTAGTCTTCTCAGTAGAGACATTCAATAGGACAGAGTCTGCAAGACATAAATGAATTGTTCCTCTTGCCTTTTTGTCCATCTTGTCCCACTCACCTTGACTTATAGTATCTGGCTTCTTCTCTTTTGTCGCAACCAACCATTGATCTCTTTCTTCAAGGAGATCCTTCATTTTCAACTTCCACAACTCATAACCCATTCCATTAAACTTTTCAATGTCCAATTGGGATGAGGATGCAACCATGGCTTCTACACAAATTTGCAAAATAAAATCAACCAGAACTCCCACTACAGCTCAAAAAACCCTCACACTTCCACCCAAGACACAAAACTGGCCAGGTTCTAATACTAAACATTAGAAATGAAGGTGAACAACTATAGAATGGAAATCTGATTACAACATTAACTATTAATCTAGTACAGAACCAAAATGGAGATAGTATGAAATCAACACAAAGAAATAGAAGAAGAGAAGATCAAACACATAACACAGTGTTTACATGGAGAAACCCTTTTGGAAAAAAAATCCACACAAGAAGAGATGTACCAGTCTGTATTAACTTGAAATAGAGTCTACAATACAACACTATCAATCTCCTCTCCAGTCTTTAATTCAGCAGCGCTTATAATACTCTCATACACAACCGTAATACAATATCCTTATAAAATGGGTTGCCTTCTAGGGCAAGACAAGCCAACAAAATTTCCACCATCAGATCTGTGACCTAATGATGAATAGTTTAGATTTACAATGGTAATTTATATAAATTATGGCTTCTGGGGGTGTTGCCCCTGGACCCCCACCAGGGTGCATGCCCGCGGACCCCGCATGGGGCTACCCCCGTACAACCCCCCAAATAACCTACATCCATCAGGTACTGGGATCAAACTTGCGACTGAAACAAGATCACTGCTTGGTGAATACTTCATCCCTTATAAATGATTTAGAAAACAATATTAGGAGTAATTAATTACATAGGATTTACAAGATTGATGGCACCTTAATCCTAACAACTATGTAGCAGGTCATCAAAAGGCATGGATGAAATGGCTCTATCTAGGAGAGCATTATTATAACATCACCTATCACATGTTTATTGGTATAACACCATTTATGTCTTTGTATATGTATGAGGCTCAAACCTTTGTTGATCTTGTTATTTCTGACAACAAGGTTCTAGGAGCTAGTGACTTGGTTGAAGTCAAAGCCAAGATATCCTTAGCTTAAATATTCACTTGACTTAGTCAAATCAACTTGTAGGCTATCCCAAAATTTACCTATAACTTGAGGTGAATTTTCTTCTTGTATTAGTGTCACATTACACTCGAGTTTGGAGAATTTTGGTCATGGTTGGCTAATTTCTTTTGTATCCAATTTATTGTCTAAGTAGAAATTCTTTGAACAAATTTATTCAAACTTTGTCCCTAAATCAAACTCATAATAGTGCTCTCTTACCTGATCTTCAAATCCTAGACCTACTTTAGGTATTTCTATTTCCAACACATCCTCCTCATTTAGAGTGGACTCTAAGTCATAGGAATTTTCTGTGGTAGTCATATAATCAGACTCAAAGCATTCTAGTTCTAAGATATTTGAGTTAACTTCTTTAGTGAATTTCAAACATAAAGAACATGAGAGTTCAAAATGGTTTTCACAATGGATCCTACACAAATTGGGGAGTAGTAAATCCATAATGGATATCTCTTTTCCCAAAATATTCTTATCACTCGCTAATCTTCATACAAGTCATTGAATCCATAAACAAAAGGGGAAGAACTTGTCCCAGCAATATCTTCATGAACCATTTTAGCTTCACCTCCACTACAAGTTCTTGAATGGATAAAGGTAGTAAGGATTTCATCCATCCTATACAACCTTGGTTCAACCTTAGTATATGCAATATCATTGGGATGATTATATTATGTGATCATATGCTTAAGTCTTGGATCACTCTCTATCCTAATCTAATTCTAATTTCCCTTCCAAGGGAGCCATAAAATGTGAGAGGTCAGTAGCAAAATATCCATTTAGACTTTTAGACCAATCCCTGCTAAGTAACATCCCATATAACTCTAGAATATCTACCACCTAAATCATGTCAATGTGTTGTTGAATACAAGGACCAAACACTAGTTTAATATGAACATCTTTCAGTTATCCTACCACATTAACCTCAACTTTATCTAACTGAATAAATTTCTTCTATGTTTTGGTAGTGTCATTTTTAACTTCTTACAAATAGAATATGGCATGACGTTGCCAAAGAATTCTAAATCCACCAAATAATTATGCAGATTTTTGCCAAAGATCCTAATGATAACTAAGAAAGGTGGAGAATCCAATCTTCCTTTGTACATAGTTGCAAAACAATAAGTTGTAGCTACCACTTTCTGTTTGTCTTTCTGTGCACCTTGAGATTCGTTAGACTTATCTAAAAGTTTGATTAATGCTTCCATTTATGTAGGGCAATTCTAAAGGACATAAAAATGGATATTTTAAACTTAGTATTCTTCAAATCCTTTGTAATACCATAACCAATATCCATCAGAATATGAGATTTGGTAGTTATGATTGGGTTTGATCTACTTTTTCCTTCAACTAGACCCTTAGGAGGCACTGGATTATTGCTGGGATTTGAATCAGGAGGAGTTGGTCCATTACTAAGTGGAATTGAAGTTGTAAATGGGCTCTTATTTATATTGCTAAGAAAATAATTATTTTTAGTCTGTTGAATAGCTTGAATATCATGAAATTCTTTGGTAGGATCATTATCTTCCTCAAAAGGAAACATATAAGTATCTAATACCATATCCATACTTATATCATCCTTGTTTCTTATGGAGGAGGTATATTGAGATTGTGAATTTGCTTGGGCAATCCTATCCATTTTTCTATTCAAGGATAGTTAAATTTTGAATGAGCAATAGTATCATGCAACCTACACCAGTTCAACATGAGATTCAACTCGGATAAATTGACAGTATTTGAAGTATTTGCAAATCCTTTGCTTACATCTTTCTGACCATTAGGATTAATCACCCCTCCATTATTTGTCTTGGTGTTCCATTGTCTATTAAAAGGTCTTTGATTGTATGCTCTATTTTGATTTTGAAAGTTTCCTTGGTTCTGATAATTATTCTTATTTTGACCTTATGGAGGATTGATTCTGAATTGTGTAAGCTCATTAGTAACTTGAGAAAGAGTCTTCTTTAAGGATTTAATCTCAGATGATAAATGTGAAGTTTATTATGAATATGATTGAGCCCCACTGGTTGAACCTATCTGATTGGTTGATTGACAATTAACTAAAGGTACCTAAAATTAGCATCCTATTTCTCAAAAAAGGATTTCCCATTACGTGTTACAAGAACAATAGGATTGTTCTAGATAGGCCTAGGCCAAGTTATCATTAGTGTGGGATAAACCTGATTAATTGGTTGTGGCAAAATCAAAGGATTATGTACACCCAGTATAGGATTATGCAAAATTGTTGCGGGGCATCCCCACTTATTTTCTATCCCTCTTTAAAATGCCCAGATACATGGCGGAGAAATTGGGGAAGATCCGGAGAACCTTCCTCTGGACTGGAGTTGAGGAAAAGAAGAGGATCTCGCTAGTTGGGTGGGATAAATTCTTCCTGCCTAAATTGCAAGGGGGATTGGGAATTAGAAAAATCGAGGTGATGAATAAAGCCTTACTTGCCAAGATTGGGTGGAGCTTCCTTAAGGAGAAGAAAGATTGGGTGCAGATTATGAAAGCTAAATACCTGCAAAATGGGGATAAATTAGGGGTTATTGATAGATTGAGCCTTCCCAAAGGCTCTATTATCTGGAACAAAATGATCAAAACCAAAAGCACTCTGTCCCAAGACATCAAATGGAAGCTGGGTAAGGGAGACAAAATCAGGTTCTGGGAGGACAATTGGCTCAGGGAAGGACCCCTGTCTAATAGGAAGAACAACACCAGGATAGAGTTGTTAACCATTTTGGGAGATTGGTCAACAATTTCATTACTTGCCAATTCCATAGCCAAAGGTGGTGGAAGAACCTCTCTAAATGTTGGAACAATTTTCAGCCTGAGAATCAGGAGTGTCATGCTCTACAAGTGGAGTTGAACAAGTACAAAATTCTAATATTTCCTTGGGAAGATGAAATTCTCTAGGGGCAAGATCAAAAGGGGATCTTCTCGGTTAAATCAACTTATGACCTACTGACCAACAATGGATAGGGGAGTTGGTTTTGGAAGAGTGTATGGACAATGAGAATAAGGCTAAAAATGTTTTCGTAGTGGTGGAGGAGGTTATCTCTAAGGAAGGTGTTGGAGGGAGTGACAACACTAGTGATGAGGAGTTTTCCATGCCTAAAAGTAAACCCCAAGTGTCATCTACCAAAAGGTTGATGAGGCTTGCTGCTAAGCCTAGTCCTATTCCCCAAAAGAAGGTGGTCACTGAGATGGAGGAGGATGTTGCAGACCTAGAGGGTGTTGGTACGTATGATGACAAAAACAACAAAGTGGACATGATGGTGGCTAAGAATGAATAGATGGACAGAGTGGATACGATGGTGGCTGAGATTAAACAGATGGGTGGGGAAATTTCTGTCAACAAGGAGAAAAAAATGAGACGGTGGAGGTCGAAGCCAATGATGGCCCCAGTAATTTTCTTGAGCTTAGTGTCCAGGGGTCTGACTCTCTGAGCTCAGAGAAAGTGGTGAAGGAAGCTGGCAAGAAGAAAATGGGTTGCAAGAAAATTGTCAAAGACAAGGAGATAGAAGCCCTCTCTGCTAGACTCACTGAGCTCGAGAGGAAGTTCAAGATTCTAGCCAAGTTCTCTATGAAAGTCATGCACTGGTTGGCCACCACTCTTGCAATCCTCTAGGATGTCGAGCTTACTAGCCAGGGTATGAAAGATAAAGAACTAAAGGAGTACCAAGATCTCTACCAATTGCTTGCCGAAGATTGGGACCAATTGTTCAATTAACCATTGGGGGCTTTTTCTGTGCTTTTGATTTTGGTCTGTTGTTGGTCTACTGTCAGTCCTTTGTGTCCTTGTCTGGGGTTTTTTGGCTGTTTCTTTTTGGTTAGGTCTATTTCTCTTTATGGATCCTTGATGGAACTTTGGTGCACCTTTTTAGCTGATGTGTAATGGGATCGACACCCTTTTTTTGCCACTTACTATATCAAAAACAATGGCGTGTTGTTTATCAAAGCATGATATATGGTTGAAATCTAGTTTGACATCCCTAGATATCCCAAAGAGAGTAAAGTGCTCATGAATCCTCTTGAGGTAGGATCTATCTCATGCTATAATTTGATTGCTTCATTATAGACCTTAGCCAATGTATCTAAGTCATCTTGGGTTCTCCTAAAAATAGACCAGTCAAAGGGTTTATTGCTCTTAAGTAAACTTGAAATGCTACATCTTTAGCTACTTCATAAGGAGCTTGAAGTCTTTTGAATAACTTATGAAACCTAATGTTAAACATACTGAGTGGTTCATTATGAATCTTTTTACATGTGGCAAATTGATGGTATAGAATAGCTGGATCAATGTAGATTCTGAATTGGTTAATGAAAGGTTTCCCTGAATCTTCCTAGCTAGTAAGAGATTGTGAAGGAAAACTTAAGTTCCAAATATAAGTGAAATCTTCCAAGGAATAAGGAAACAACCTACAAACTACATTTTGATGTTCAATGTTTACCATGATAGTAACATCTTTAAAGGCTTATATATGTTCTTCTGCACTTTTACTCTCTCCATAGATAAATTTAGGTAAGAATTTCTCCAGGTTCTTAGGCATCTCATGAAGACCACCGTGGATAAGATTGAGAGTTGAATTTTCTATTGCAAAGAAGGCCATTGGAGGTGTCCAAGTAGGTATAGTGGAGGTAGGTATGGTTAGAGTAGGGCTAACTACAATTTAGGTATTTACTGTGGAAGGGGTAGAGGTAGTTGGCTTTTCTATGGATTTTACTCTATTAGTTCTTGGTTTTATATGTTGATGCAATTCTAACAATTCCCCTTTATTTGGTGTAGATCTAAGTATTCTCCTATATATTTCAGGTGAGAAGGAATTTATATGCTCCAACTTGATTTAATGATTAATTTCCCTCCTAGCACTAATTCTGTTGATGAAAAAATTCACACATGCAACATAGGTAGAGTTAAAATCACCTTACCTCCTTGAAAAGATAATTGATCTAAGGATCAAATATCTCCAAGGTCCTGGGGGTTGGGTCACAACTATACTATGCAAGTTCAATGGTCAATGTGGTCTATTTGTTTAAGGGGCCTAGTATTGATTATGTCAATCTAGATGGTTTTTGATATAAGTCCTACTCTATTGGTGTATAAAAAAGAACAAAAGATGTTAGAGTTATGCAAGAAACGTGGTGAGCACTTTCAACATTAATCCTTATAATGAAAACCCAAGAAATCTAATTAACGTGCAATGTTATGATCAATTTGAAATTCTATCATTCACATTATGAGTGCAAGATTCTAAGGAAATTTTATGAGAAACAAAGATGAACAAATATAACTACTGTATTTCACATGAAAGTTATATATATTAAATCCACAACTCATTCACATGAGATTTATCACTAAGTATCCAATTCTATTTCTCTAAGTAGTCAATTATTTCAAACGAAGTTTAGGCACTCCACCATGCATGAGCAGACAAAATTTAAATAAATCAGCACCATTCTGTTGGGTTAAATAAGCTGGGACCCTTCATATATGAGTCTATCTTCTCCTCCTAGAAATCTTGTTCATACAACTTGCATCCTTGGTCTAAGGCCTTTTTAGCTTCCTCCAAAATTTTTGAAATCCATTTGTCAATTTCATCTGATCTCCTTCTCATGACTTGCAGAGAATTTGCCTCTTGCTTTGCAATCAAAATTGGGGGATTAGATAGAAGGGTTTCCTACTGAGATAGATGTGTGATAATCTCCTTGATGAAGGTTTTCATTTTTTCTAACTGTAGCTTCAACTCTTCTTTAGCCTGCTTATCTTTATGCATTTTAGAAACCACTATATCTACTGCATATCCCAAGGAATAAATATACTCATATCTTGTTTTCTTATCTAGATTAACTCTAGATATCTAATAATCTCCCACAGTGATGTCCATGTCATCCTTGTTAACCATGGGTGTGGATATCTCTACAACCCTCTACCCTAATTAATGTATCCTTATAGTGGGAAGGGTTCTTAGTTACTTTGGGGTTCTACCTCTTTCCAATTGAATAGTAATGGCTTGGATATCTAGTGGTTTAACCACTACCTTTTGTCTCTTTTCCAAATTGATGTTAAGCCATGTAGGAAAGGTAGGATCTATCTTAGGAGTCTTGTCAATTCATTTTGATATCCTCTCCTATTGTTGAACTTCCTTCTTTGGAACCTCCTTTTTAGGAAATTTCTCTTCATGAACAACATCTTGTTGAGGTTTTTATATATGCTTTGTCTCTTTACTGGAATGACCCCTTCAAGTTTGTCTTTTGCCTCTTTGCTCAAGATCCCTTCAGTTTTATCTTCTACAAATATTTGTTCTCCTTGTGAGATATTTTATTGAGGATCCTCTTGATGTACATTTTCTTGTTGTTGATGCTCTTCTTCAAGAACATGCTCTACTCTATCCATTTAGGGTTGAACCTTATCCTCTTCATCTTGAGATTCATTTTCATGGACCTCCTTTGTAATCTCTTCCTATGAACCTTCTTGATTTATCAATGTTTCTTTATCAACATCCACTTGAGGTACTTCTTTGTTATCTATAGATACACCTTTAAGTTCTTCTAGATGTACTTGTCTTTCTTGTACTTCATCATCTACTTTATGTGTCACCCTTATATCCTCATGTAAAAGTATTTCTTTAGTTTCCTCTTTCTTTGGAGGAGAAGAGGCATCATGAGAATGAGGTGAATTTTTAATTATCTCTATGATAGAAGTGAGAGGACTCTACAAAACTTTTTTCTCCCCTCTTTAATTATTTAGACATCTTTTCTATTATCTTTTTAGCCCCTTATTGGGATTTGTTATCCATTTTGATTGTGCTTGTGGAAGAGGTGAAGCAATACATATAGGATGAGTAGGAGAGGGTGTTTTTTCTAGACACGAGGCTAATTTGCTTCCTTCTTCTAGAGGTCCGTAAGAGTGTAACTCTTGTATTGATGTAGGGTCAAGGAGTTGCCCAAGAGAGAGATGCATAAGTAGAATTTGCATGGTGGGAGTAACTCTAAGGCCTCCCACCACCCATGCACTCGCTGCATCATAAATGATATTTTCCTTCAGCAAGGATTCTTGTAATTGCTCCATAGTTTCATCACCTCTCATTCACTTGGTCTTTTCTTTCTTTGTATCTTTCCTAGATTTCTTGTAGACCTTGGGCTTTGAAGAAGAATCATCTTTATTTTTTCTTTTCTTATCTTTCTTCTCTTTCCCTTTACCTAGGTGTGTAATCTTGGAGTCCAACCAAGAGAAACTAAAATCTAACACACCTTTGATTATTGATTTAATAGACAAATCCTCCTTCAATGACCAATTGAAGTTTTGAAGTGGGTCATTATCTACTGTTTGTAAATCGTAGACATGGTTAATAATATGACCATCATTAGAAAGTTCTAGAGTGATGTCCTCCCTAATCTTACAAGATTTCATCTAGAAAGTAATCAACTTGTAGTAACTTTTCTTTCTGCCTTCAAAAATGTCATATTTGCAATTAGCCCAAAAGTCCTCTAGTGTTGGCTTATGATCATGCATAGACCCTAATAATTTCTTGATTCTACCACTTGGGTCCTAATTGAGCCTAGAGTAATAGGGTATGAAATTCATTGAAGACAACTCTTCATCTAATGCCTTGGTAGAAGTAACATTTGTTTATGAATAAAAACCTAGATGAAATGAAAATTGCACTCCTGTCTTATGCTTATGCTATAACTTCAAATGTACTTCAATCATTTTCCTTGAGAATCTTGATAATGTTACCTTGTCATTGCAATATCTAGGAAAGAGGTCAGGTGCCTAAGTAAACCTATCTACTCTGATATATGTTGATCTAGGAAACTAGATAAACCACTATCCCCATCCTTGAATCAATACCATTGCTTCTATATACATTCTTTCATTAAATCTCTTGACAATTTCTCAATGATGGTATATAAGAAGGCATCATTAACCCTTTTCTAATGCTTAGATGCTTCTTTAAATTTCAATTAAGGATAGAAATCTCATACTTTATTCTACCCTCTTGCCTCTCCTATCACTCCTTTTGTTTCCAAACTAGGAAAAAAGGCTTGTCTTGCAAGTAAATACACTATGTGGGAATTCATATAAAACTTCTTATCATTCATAATAGTAGTGAGTTGGGCATGCAACTTTTCACTCACCAGCTGAGCCCAATCAAAGAATTGTTGGTTATTGAGAATCACATTGATGAACTAGAACATCCAGTGTTGGTAGATCCTTGAATCTAACTTTTCCATCACTCTAATTTAGTAATGTGATCATATCTCCAATTTAAACTTGGAATTCTAACCTAGTCAGATTCTTTGGAATCTTGGTGATAGATTTCCTAGTTCCTTATTGAGCCAGTATTTGTTCAAATGCCTTGTATTATCTACTTGATGGTCTTCAAAGGAAGTTTGAGACTCCTCTTTCAATCTCACTATCTTTGTGTAGTGGGGCAGGTCAAATGCCAATCTTACCATGGCTAGTGTTATATCCAAGATAGCGTTACCTTGTGCATCATAATATTTCTTATCTCTTGCATGATAGACTTTAACACAAGCCAAGATCAACTTTGGACATTGCACTATCAATGGAACACCTGCTACATGTGTCGGCCTTGACCCTACCAAAATCATTGCCCTTGGTGTAGGTGCATCTCCAAACACATCTTGATTAAACTTCTCCAAATTTAGATGCCCAAGATCTGTATCAGTGGTCCCCTGTATTGCAGAGGCGATCTTTGATGCCTTGATGACTCCTTGGAATTCATACTTCATTATTGATAGTGATTTGTCTATCTTTTCAGTCAAATTTATTTGTAGCTAAGATGTTAGAAAAATCCACAATAAATCCTTTTATACCATTAAAATCTATTATATTTGTCAAATTTTAAGTATTCTTGTATTTTACAGGTTATTAGGTTCTATAAGGACATTGGAACCTGAAACTTGGTGCACGAGTGTGAAGAAAACTTGGGATTTTGAAACAATACCTTAAAGAATGATTGTTTGTAGGATTTCAAATTTCGAAGGGACCCAAAACTTAGATATTAATAGAGGTAGGTTTCTTGGATTCGAAAAGGATTTTGATCATTGGAACCTGCATGAAAATGATCTATGGATCCCTAAAAGCCCAAAAACTTGCATTAAAGGTCTTAAGCGTTGTATGTCATGGAATCGAGAAAGTAGGGAAACTTGGAATGTCTGGTCAATATGTAGATTTCTTAATAAACCCCTAACTCTACATAGACTATTTTAACTAGTTCCTAGATTTTGTAAGGATTTAGGAAATTTGGAATTATAACATGGGACCTATAAAACTGGAGGAATTTGGAATATAGGGACAAGTTTACAAGTGCAAGGAAAACCCAAAACTTTAGATTTTGAAGATTGCAAAGGTCATCTCAGCATTTCAAGGTTCAAAAGAATCTAAGAACATAGAACTATTTCAAAGGTCCTACACAAAAGAATAAACCTAGGCAAGGATTTACAGAAAACTTAGTCAAGGATCATCTAATCCTAGATAAACACAAACCCTAAAACCTAATGAACCCTAGAAAACTAAAGGTTTGGAATCTAAAATAGAATCATGACAAGAAATAAACCACAAGAAAAAAATAAGAAAACATTATGTTATGTTAGAAAATGTCCCCTTGGGGGCTTTTCCCTCTTAAGATTTAGCTCTCAGGACCTTAGAATGTATTTAGAGCATGTTGCATGTTAATTTTGAATCCCGATGAGAAAACCCCGAAGTATTGTGGCAAATAGGACCTACCCATGCTATTTTGATGACTCCTACCTAAAATAGGGGGGAGGACTTGGGCACTCGCGCCCTAGTCCTACCCTATTTTGGGTCAGGCCCTAATTTAAAGTGTCGGTTATATGACCGTTGTTAAGTCCTATATCGACACCAAAAGTATGAATTAAAAAATTCTTAGTGGGAATGTTTGTAGTTGCATATATAAGCATGTTTAGGTTTTCATTTGTAAACTAGAAGATGATTATGAACTTTATGCATACTTGTGATTTTAGAGTATCCATGATATTCATTATTGTAGAGCAGAGCATTGTTGTTGTGTTTGTGATTGCAAATTTGGCTTCATCTTCTCATGTGATTGAAGAGCCTTCATTTATGTGAGATCTACACTTCTAACATGACATTTTTTTAAGTTTGAATCATTTATCATTTGGATTTTGTCTCTATCCCGTAGGGATACACACTCTTATCTAACAACGGTGTTCAAAAGACTTGAATGTCTCTCTGAGGCTTGACTGAGGCAAGCCTCTAAACACCACAACCCCCAACCACACTCCTTTGTGATTGTAGGTTACAGGTACTAAGTTTCATGGAGTGGAGTTGTAGAGGAAGGTTATAGATGACAAGGATTCAGGATCCAAAAGAAAGAAGTGAAACAGAGCATTTTTAGGACATGGACGCCTAGGGCAACATCCTTCGAAGTTATAGAGATAGGGATCAAATTTACATGGACATTCTACATCTGAAGGAGCTTCTACATCCTAAGAATCAACCTGCCTTGGACTTGGGCACCTAGGACAGTGTCCTCTGCATTTCGAGTGACAAAAATAGACGGAACAATGATTATCAGTACCGAAGGAGTTTTGCATTCCGTGAAGAAAATAGTGCCTTGGACTTGGGTACCTTGGGCATTGTCCTCGATTATGCTGAATTCCAAACTTCAAAAAATGGCCAGTTATTAATCTTTGTCCTCTTCCTTAATCTGTAAGCATTTGTTTGAATTTACTAGTTTATTCACTGTTTTGCATAATTAGGGTTTCTTACATATTTGAGGATTACATTAAGGCATTAGTTAGCAATTTATGAGATTCCACATCATTCCAAGTGATAGTCCAACCTATTAAGTGAATACCCTCGCTTAGTAGAGATTCAACTCGGTTGATACGTCCTTGAATGGTTGTTGTGAAAGGAGGATCTAAACCCATCAAACCCTCAAAACAAAACATCAACCCCTCCTTTTCCATCTTAAACATTTTGGTGAACCCCTGTTTTTGAATTTTACACCTTTTTGTGTATTGTGTAATATATTTGCATTCATTCATCTTATTGCATTTGAAAAATTATTTAAAAAATGAAAAATTTGAAAAAATTGGCATCTTAGGCTTGCATTTTGGCATAATTTGAATTAATTGGCATTTAATTTATGTTATTTTCATTAGATATGATTTAAATTACATAAATCTTCATTAATCATTCATTTGCATTACATTTTCATGCTTAAATTGGTGAAAATTGCTTGAAATTGTGCATTTTTTCATATAACCTAGTTTTTTTGCATTAGCTAGGGTTTGTAGTTAGAATTTTTTTAAAAATTTTACTACTATTATAAAACACTCATTTAGGTCTGATTTCTAACTGTAGTGTTTCATCATAGTGTCTTTCTTGCAAAATTTCATGTCTACGGTTTGAAATCTTGCATTTTTCACTAGATTTTGGCTTATTTTGCATATAGAATTGCATCTAAAGCATGTTGTGAAGGATATTAATGCATTATTGGACTGATATATAGCTTATTATTCACTGCCTCTCATCAACTTCCTTACAAAACCTCTTCTTTTAGGCATTTGCATTGAAAAAATTTGAAAATAGTGGAAAATTTGAGCATTTTTAGGCACATAAGAAAACATAAATTAGTGTTGTTTCATTACATTCACCCTAAATCTATTTCATTTCAGATATTGCATTCATATTAAAGCATTCAATCAATTATCATTCAAAAATTTGGGCTTTATTTCATTAAATTGTGTGAAAATTGACATCTTTTTAATTACACAGTGTTATGTCGAAAAAATGCACCCTTGGGGGCTTTTTCCTTTAAGGTTTAGCTCCCGAGTCCTTAGATTGCATTTAGAGCTTTTTTCATGATAATTTAGACTCCCGATGAGAAAACTCTTGGGTCTTGTGACAAATAGGACCTAAGGGGGGCTATTTTAATGATGTTGAAACAAAGACAGGGGGTGGCCAAGGGCAATAGCACCCTAGTCCAGCCCTATTTTGGGTCTGCCCTAAATTCAAATGTCGAGTTTGTGACCATTATTTGGTTTCTAGGTCGACATCATAAGTTTAAAATATGAAATTCTTGACGGGAATCTTAATAGTTGCATATATAAGCATGTTTAGGTTATCATTCACAAACTAGAAGATGTTTATGTTAGAAGATGATTGTGAACTTTATGCATACTTGAGATTTTTGTGATATCATTGTATTGCAGAGCATAGCATTGTTATTGTGTTTGTTTTTGCAGGTTGGATTACATCTTCTCCTCATGGCATTGAAGAGCTTCTTCCTTCCATGAGAGCTTCATCATCAAGGTGACATCTTATTGTGTTTCCATCATTATCATTTGGATTTTTGCCTCTATCCCACAAGGATACAGACTCTCTCTGACAACGGTGTTTGGAAGACTTGAATGTCTCTCTAGGGCTTGACTGAGGCAAGCCTCTAAACACCACAACCCCCTCCCACATTCCATGTGATTGTAGGTTACAGGTTGCGAAAGCGGGAGAAGTGGAGTTGCAGGGAGTAGGAGGACACTGTGCAGATTCCAGATCTCGAAAGAGGAGCCTGATCAAACTAGGGCACCATCAACCTTGTCCTCTGCATCTGAAGCTATAGAAACAAATTGGACAGTGAGCATCAAGGTTTGCAGAGCTTCCGACATTTGGAAGAATCTCCTGTAGTGGATAGGGTGCCATCAACCTTGTCCTCCATTGTCAGATCACAGAAAATAAAGAATTTAGTGAAGATCAATGCCAGAAGGAGATCGAGAATCCATAGAAAAACCTGTACCTTGGACTAGGGCACCTTCACCATTGTCCCTGACATTTTCATTTTTTGGACTGTGAAAAATAGTGAGTTAAGGTTCTCTGCCCTTTGTCTAATTCCTGTGGCATTTGTTGTAATTCACATATTTAATTACTATTTTTCTTAAATTAGGGTTTCAAGAGCATTAAAGTATTAATTAGCAATCTTGTGTGATAACTGTTACCAATTTTTCACCTACAGCTCAAATTGGCAGATTTGAAGCAATTGTTTCCATTTAAGATGAAAAGTTCTTAACATATTTCTGCTATGTTTGACCTTTGCATAGTTTAAAGTGCTTGAAAAAGAAAGAGTTCAGTTTTATGATGCCATGTGTTATAATAGAAAGGAAAGCATTCAGCTTGTCATTCAATGCTTTACAACATAAAGGAAATTTCATGGACTATAAGAAGTTGTTTCATTTCATAATGTAATGCTTTCATTCGTTTTACAAAGGAGGTATACACAAGACTGCATAAGTGTTGTATTTGTATTCATTGGAAAGAAAGAATTGATCAATTGTCCCACATAAGCCGTGGGAATAAATGAACCAATACAACATAATAAATATACTATGCATCTAAAGCTAAAGAAAGAAAAAGAGCATATAAGAAGAGGCATATCCATCATTGCCTGATTAAGGTCTTGAGTTGGTCTTCATGGCATCTTGCTCCTCCTCACTCCCGATCTTTGAGTGAACCTGTATCATGATGAGAGGAGTTGTTAGAGCTCTGGACATGAGTCTTCCTATGTGCCTATCAATAGAAGTATAATATATTTCCTATGTTGCACTGACTCAGTTGACAAGCATCAGATATATGCAAGAGGGCCTGAAAAGTAAAAATAGCATTGAACTTCGTTATTGTTTTATCTAACATGTTTGTTCACTATGCAGGTATAGGAGAAATTATGTTGCTAATCCATTTCTGAAGACATCATAGCATGTGGTGTAAAAATGGGCTCCCACAAGGGTTAAGCCCAACATGTTGCCCTTAAGCCTTAATAGGGGTATAAGATAAGCAAAGAAACTTTCAGATCAATAAATAAAAGCATATTCTGATTGACATTCAATGACAACACCAATACAATTAATGAAGTAGAGCAGTCATAAATACCATTCATAATGACAAAGTACAAGAGCAAGTCTCTTTACTATCTAGACATCATGCAAAGACATACTGGTGCCATCAAGTGAACACACAGTGCATGGATGTATATAATCTACAAGAATACAAACAATGGATACCATAGTCATCTTGGATAGAGTCATCTTGACAATAAATGCCTACTTTGTCATTATGAACGTCATTTAATACCACATCAAGAGCATGACAACTAAGGATGCATCATGGAGCTGTAGTTGGATAGCAGTAGAATAGGTATTAACCACTTTTTGTTGTGGATGAAGTGTAAAGTTGCTATTGAATGCATGAATAGCCACAAAGGACAAAAAATCAGTCATGATCATGACTATCAAATCAGCCAAGAAGCATATTATCAACTGAAGAAGATAGATGATAGTCATTTAATGAAAAAAATTGTCCTATATCTGTATCCACAAAGTGAAGTGCAGCATAAACAGTCCACATAGACTGGAACAACTGAGTCATGATTGATATCTATAGTATAATGCCATGTCAGCTGTCTGATATACAAGGGAGCAGCAGGGTACAAGTCTATGATGGAGGATTAGAATGATCAAGATGCAAATCTATTGCTCAGTAGCCATACTGTCATGGCACTATACTACAGGTATGGTCAACATTTTATTGCAATCATAAGAATAAATCAATCATTGAATAATCATAATGTCTAACTGTTATAAGAAGTAAAGGAGCAACAAACTGTTAGAGAGGCAGAGAGGAATTTGCAATGTTTCAAACCATGGAACAATCACCTTAGGGATAGTCCATTCATCATATAATCACCATATACCTCTACCAAATGAAGATACAATCATAGGCTACAGGCGCAGTGCATGATAAAGAACAGCCATAGAGTACAAGGTACAGGTGAAAGACAATCATCCTCAAGATATAATGTACCACCATGAATCAAATGGAGGGGGCAGCTCATGCCACATCAAGTATACATTTGAATCAAGAGAAGATACAATACATTTGAATCAAGGAGACAGGTGTATAGTCAAGGGGAAGTACCATCCATTCAAAAATGCTAGGAACAGTTCATAAATAAGTTTGATTTCATGATCAAATGCTTATAATAGCTTAGGGACAAAGACAAATTATTAAGGCCCTTGATAAATCTTTAAACACTGTTGTCAAAAGATATTATACAGTGAAGAACCAATCATAGAATTTCATTTTGAAGCAAAAAAATAGATTGAGAATCTTTGTAAACTTGCAAGTCACTATAAAGACAGTATTCCTCAATCATGAGTAGTCATACAATGCTTAGTACAAAGGCAGCAAAGTTAAGTTAGTCATGAGTTTACTTACCTTGAAATAGTTTATAAAGAAAAATCAACAACAATGTTTGTTAGGATAACAAATAAAACACAACATTTAGTTTTTTATGCATATTTTCAAGATGCAAAGCATGCTACAACCTATAGTGATGCAGCCCACATGACACCTGTAGATGCACTTCATTTTCTAAATGTAAGCATTGTAAAATGAGCATACAATATAATGAATGGATGATTTACATCGTACCTGTGTGTAGTGTTTTCAGAGTGATTGAATGGTGATAATGAGTTAACAAGGAAAAGAATCTACCAAGCAAGTAAGTAACAAGTGGGTTGTGTGTGCATTAGAAAACCAAGGCTGCCCAACATAAGCAAAGATACCCGTGCATCATCATAAGGCTGCGCAAGATAAAATATACAGAGAGAAGTGTATGTGTCCCATGAGGAAGGTTTTAGAAGGTGGAGAGATAAACCCAAAATGAAATAGAGATGCTTTTCATTTCTATTAGAAAAGCAAACACTATTGTCATCAATCTATGATATTCTGAGGCTAGAATGCATTTCTCGAAGGTGTTAAACAAAGCCTTGTAATGGAGCAAGGATTTCAAGAAGAAAATAGTAAGGCCACGGCCTGGAAATTTCTCTTTTGGAGTTTCACAAATTGCAACTGAACCCACAAGGGTTTTATGAAGGAAATTTTGCATATATGCAAAAAATAGATGTAAGAGCTTGGGTTTTGTTGCACTCTACTCAGAAACAAAATGAAACCCTCAGTCAAGACAACAAACTGGAAAGGCACGACCTGCATTTCAAATTTAAAGCCCATGGCCTATTACATTGAACAAAGGGAATGCTTTTGAAACAAGGAAAAGTTGTGAGGAGTTTTTCTTTCATCTTTCTCAGAAACAAAATTATGGTTGAGCAACACCAAATCATGGGCTATAGAGATAAATATGCATCATGCTGAGTGAAATAGATAATATATAGCCGTGACCTTGCATGTAAGAAAAGTAACTTCTTGTGTCTCTTTCAGAAAATGAGAAGCATTATCTCTTTGAGTTGCAGAAGATAATGGAGTATTGGACAAATAAAGAGTTCTTTTTTGTAGTTTTATGAGCTCGAATCGAGTATTATATTAGCAAAAATGAAAGAGAATACAAAGTTCGAAAGGTGAAAAGATTACCCATTGTTTGCTATCGAAAGATACATTTGAACCCTTACTATCAAGCTTCAGAAATATAACCAGTGGCGGCTCAAATACAAAGGAGATATCAATAGAAGTTAAACAAAAAAATGAAATATTAGAAAGTAGTCATGACTGCGGCCACAAAAGCCCAATAATGCTTCAAAAATGGAGAACAATATCATATTTGTAACTAAGAATGAATCACCATACGATTTCCTATGTAAATTTTCGTGGAAATCTCTCAGAAGCAATAGTCAATCAAAGTTTCCAAGCTCAAACCCTAGCAATGATGGCGGTGGTGTGTAGCACTGAGTTCTCAAAAGTCAAAGTGCAAATGATGCAAAATGAGATAGGGCTCGATGGTTTTGCTTTAGGGTTTCTTTTGCCCTAATTCAACCTGATATTTTTGTCACATTGATTTAATTTTTTATGCCCTAACTAATACCTTCATGGTATTATATTTACCTTTGCATATATGATACCTAGGCTTATGCCTTAGGTTTATTTCACAACCTTCAGAGGAAAAAAACTTAGGCTAGAAAATCAAAATGTAGGCCTTGTATATTTTTTTAAAATCAAACAAATCAAATCTTTTTCCCTCCTTTGTGAAAAATCAAAGTTGAAAACTGCAAGCATTGTAAAACATTATTAAAAACAATGTTCTTATAAATTGATTTAATAATTGTTATTAAAATGCAGTTAAAGTGAAGCAAGTATGGATAAGCTTCCCTATTTTGAGTTTAAGTCTTTTGGGCGAAATTGGAAAAAACTGGGCAAACTAAAGTTTCTATTTTAGTTTCCAGTCAGTTAGAGCCTAATTTTTGAGTCTTTTTAGGGGGGCCCACTTGGGAGGGAAAGTTTCCACCTATTATTGCTCACTTGGGATTAGTTTTAGGTCCTTTTTTTGTGGTTTTTTCCCTTTGCTCGAAAATGAAACTTTTCGTTTCTTTTTGGGTAAGAGAGCTGGCTGAGTTTTAGAAAGTGCTTTTGGCTATTTATAAGGGAAAACAACTCAGTTTATTCAATTAAGATTTGCTTCTTTCTTTCTTGCACACTGTAGAAAGTTCTGTAAGCCTTGATTTGTACTCAGATCCTTCATTTTTACATACTTCTTTCAGCTTTAATAAAGCAACACAATATTCCTATTTCACATTTTGTCTCATATTTATAGTATTGATTTGATATTTCATTGTGATCATAAAATTAGGTCGTTTGTTATGTTTCATTGCTATGAATCTATGTGCAAAAATTTCATATAATTCAAGTTGCATGTTGTCTTCATTTCAAGCCTTCATGCAAATCACTGTTGAGTTATATGTTTTAGATGAGATTGTGAAGATTAGTGTTTTGAGAAACTGATTGTGAGTGAAGGCATTAAAATAAGTAAAGTGCTTGTATATCACCTATTAGAGTTTAGGATTTTCATTTTTAGTCATCTTTCTAAACCCTTTTCCTCATAAAGTTCTATAGTTTAGGTGATTTGCTAAGGGAACCAACCCGCTCTAGAGATTCATACTCACCATACATTACCCACAGCATGAGAATGTTTCCATGTTTCAATAGGATAGGGTGCAATCCTGATTGACAATAGTTATTGGCACACCCGGTGGGACTTTGAAACTTGTTTTCAGAGAAGTTCTTCAAATTTTAAGCTGTTGTTCTGGTATACACAATAGTTTTTCTAGCATTTGGACGTTTTAAGATATACCTGGCGACTCCATTTTTCTGGTTTTGCATGCAGATCTAGTGTAACCAATGTATGGGAAAAGTGCAGACTAGATCAAGTCTTGCTTCATTCAAGTATTTATAGTTATCTCCACCAAGGAGGGGTAGGACAACAAGAAGAATTTTTGACTCATCAAGGAGGTCAAGATCTACACCTCCAAGCCTCAACCCTGTAACTCCAGTGCATAGAAGTCTCGTGCTAGTAGTACAAATACCAATGATTCTGAGGTAGTTTGCATTTGCACCTTTCAATGGGGAAGCCCATTAAACATTGCCCAACATGATGACAATCCTGTTGTAGCCCTCAAAAGTCTACCATACTTTACAGGAGAAGATCAGACCATGACTATTGAGCACATTCAAGATGTGTCAACATTGTGCTCAGTGCATAATATCACTCAAGAGAATGTAACACTTAGACTATTGGCTGCCTCATTGAAGGGAAAAGCTTTGCAATGGTTTAGAGGTCTTACAGTGAATTCAATAACATGGGATCAGCTGGGTGATGGCTTGCATAGGCATTTTGAGGACAAATCCAATCATTTGTCTTTGCTGGAGCAGTTAAGTACCATCGAGAGAGCTCCTCACAAGCACATGGCAGATTTTAACTACCATTTCCAGAGGACTTGGGATAGAATTCATGCGATGGTAAAGCCTTTATCGCAACATGCAGTTTTATTCTTCCTTAAAGCTTTAAATAGTGAAATCTCTATAATGATTTAGTCTATGGGTGGGTTTACTCTTCCTAACGCATTTGATATAGCTATGAGAGCAGAAAACTGCCTTATTCAAGTAGGTAAAATAGCCCCAAGGCCTCCTATGCCCATTTGTCCCAAAATTCAGCCACTTGTACCTATGTCTTTACCCCCTTTAGTTGCTGTCCCACCAGTTCCTACCATAGGATATCAAGCTACAACCCAAGAGACTGTTGTTCCTGCTCATTCTCAAGAGCTTCAAGAGATTAGAAATATGCTAAAAATTGCTAGGAATGATTTAGTGAGTATTAAGAAGCAAGTGGGTCAAGAACATAGACCTTATCAAGCCCCGCATCAGTCCAACTAGTCAAATAGACCACCTTTTCAAGTTGATGCTCAAGGTTAGAGGAGAAACTTCAATCCTAGACCCTTTCAGCCTTATAATCCTAATGTTGCCAACTCTTCAAAAGAGCTTGTACAAACTCAGAACAATATGGCACAAGAATGTGACTGGTGTTATCCATGCAACCAACCTCATAACCAAGCTACAAGTGCAAATGATATGAGAAATCAAGCTCTTATGGTGCAAAATAGTTATGGTGGTTTAGAAGGTGTCTTGAATGAGAATATAGTTCAGCAAGATAACACTGATGTTGCCTTGATGAATTGGCAAGGCACTGAGTTTTGTGGTGTGAACTATCCCCAAGGCCAAAATCAATCAGATACACTTGTTGCGGCCAATACAAGATCGAAAAAGAGGGCTGTTGATATGGAGTAACAAGGTAGAAATGTTCAACAACAACCTGCCAAGGACAAATTTCATGCTTCTTCATCTCAAGCAGTCCCCACAGCACAACAAAAGGTGCGGATTCTACAAAGAGGATAAACTATACTTGGGAAGGAGTAGCCAAGGTGCAATCACAGCCTTCACAAAGGCAAAATGATGTTGTTGCTCTTAATAGACAACAAAAGGTGAGTCCCATTTCATTTAGTGTTGTTGAACACCTTAAGAAGGCTACTGTTAGCATGTCAATAATGGATGCATTACACATTCCTGGTCAAAAAGATTTGCTACAAGATGCTTTGGCTAAACTTTCTATTTTTGATGTTGTTAACCAAGAAAAGAGTAAGGTTGTACTTGCAAACAACCCAGAAGTAAAAAATGAGTAGCAAGCCCAAGAGGTAAAGCCTCATCCTTTTTACCTGAGTCTAATAATTGGTGATAAGCTTGTTCACAATTGCATGATCGATTCGGGTGCGAGCAATTCAGTAATGCCCAAGAGTCTAGCTGATAAGGTAGTACTAGGTTATGAGCCTCTTTCAAAGGGAGTAGTTCAGCTAGATGGATCTGTTGTTAAGACTGTCGGGGTGATTAAAAATTTACCTCTTACCTTGCATGCCTGCTCCAATTTTGCAATCCCTCAAGATATTCATGTTATTGACCTACCACCTCATTTTGCCATATGTCTTTCCCAAGATTTTATTGCCAAGTTGGGTGGGTTTCTATCTTCTAATTGTTCCCATTTGTTTTTTAGAACAAGGTATGGTACGAAAATAATCATAAAATCTGAGCCTCTATTCAAGGATCATATTGAACTATATGTGCCTAGCCCTATAAATGCTAACCTCTACATCACCCATGGGCTGGAGGATCAATCCATGACCCTAGACCCCAGTACACCTACTAAAAATGTAAATCTAGATGAGTGGGCAGCCGAGGATCATGAAGATGACCCTTTCAGTCACATTGATGAGGTAGGAGTAGGCATTTATATGATTCATGAGCCTGATGCAGTGATTTCAAATCTGGTCAAAGATTAAAGTCAGCCTGAACAACAAGATAATTAGCTTTGGAAGTTGTATTTTGATGGATCAAGAAACAAAATGGGTGCCGGTGGAGGAGCCATGCTGGTTTCACCTGATGGAGATAAGTACTATTCAACATTAAGGTTTGATTTTAGCAGTACAAATAATACAGCTGCATATGAAGCACTTATTCATGGCCTAGAATGAGCCAGAAAGAAAGGTATTAAGTGCTTACAAGTTTATGGTGATTCTGAGTTAATTGTAAATCAAATTAGAAACTTAAATGTTACCAAAAATGATTTTCTCAAGAAGTATAAGCATCAAGTTTGGGATCTAATTAAGGATTTGGATGCTTTCAATCTTCTTTCTATTCCTAGAAATCAAAATAAACATGCAGATAAGCTTGCTACCATAGGATCTCAGTTTGACATTCCAACTGATATTCATAGTATAGAGGTACAACAATATGTAAAAGTGGTTGTAAGACCATCTGTACTAGATAACAATGTAAGTTGGCAGGTTTTCGACAATGACGAGTAGATTATAAGTCTTCTAATTGCAGAAGCTGAGTTTACAGTCGAAAACCAGCAAAAGTGGCAGCAACAATATGACAATCAGATTGTGCAGCTAAAGTCAAACAATTTGCCCAAGGGATTAGTAACATTGGAATCTATTTTTAATTCATATGATCAAGTTAGAAAAGACAAATGTAGCATGATTGTTAAGCAAGAGCACTATGAGCCCATCAAAATATTCAAAGATAAGCTCCTCAAGCTTGGTAAGGTATGCACCAGAGAGGGACAACAAGCTTTCGTTTTGTTATGTCAAGAATTTAGTGATGTTTTTGCTTGGGAATATAAATATTTAAAAGGGTTTGATCCTGAATTAGCTCAACACACCATTGAGTTAGAGCCCAATGCAAAACTAGGTAGGCAGAAGCAAAGGCCCCTTAACCCCAAGCTTGAGCATCTTATGAAAGCTGAATTGAATAAGTTATTTGAGAGTAATATAATCTTCCCTATTAAGCATACCTCTTGGGTTTCTAACTTAGTTCCAGTCAGAAAGAAGAATGGGGAGATTAGGCTTTGTGTTGATTTTCGTGATTTGAATAAAGCCTCTCTCAAGGACCACTATCCACTCCCTTCAATGGAATAAATTTTGCAAGTTATTTCTGGTTCTGATAGATTTTCTTTGTTTAATGGATATTCAGGCTATAACCAGATTTTGGTGAAGGAGGAGGATCAGTATAAAACTGCATTTACAACCAAGTGGGATACCATGGCATACAGAAAAATGTCGTTCGGTTTGTCCAATGCAGGGGCAACATTTCAGAGATCAATGGACATGGCCTTTCACGACCTCAGGAATAATTTTTTTTAGTATACCTAGATGATATTATAGTTTTCTCAAAAAATGCTAATGAACATTTTGATCATTTGAGGCAGATTTTTCAGAGATGCAAGGAGTTTGGGGTTTCTCTTAACCTGAAGAAGTGCATATTTTATGTCCATAAAGGTAAGCTCCCGGGACACATTGTCTCAAAACATGGTATTTCCATTGATCTAGAAACAGTTGCTGCTATTCTTGATTTACCCCTATCGGCACATAAGAAAGGTTTACAGAGCTTTCTTGGTAGGATTAACTTCGTGAGAAGGTTTATACCCAATATTGCAGCCTCTCACAACCATGCTTTAGAAAAATGTACCTTTTAGTTGGACTAAGGAAGGTAAGAGAAGCTTCGAGCAAATTAAAGAAGCCCTCATAGCTACCCCAACCCTCATTAATCCTAACTATGAAAGAGATTTCATTTTATATGCTTTTGGAGGTGTTGACACCATTTCAACTATGCTGTACCAGCAGAATGATGAAGGCTTGGAGCAGCCCATGGCATTTTTCAACCAAGTATTGCATGATTATGAGGTAAAGTATTCCTTTGTTGAAAAGCATGTGTATGCCGTTGTTAGAAGCCTTAAAAAATTTAGACATATGCTCTCTAAAAATATAATTGAGTTGCTGGTTGCCCATCCAACTGTTAAGGATTTCTTTCTTAATAGGGATATGAATGATAAAAGGACTGGCTAGATAACTAGAGGAATGGAGTTTGATGTTAACATAAAGGTTACTAAGCTTGTTAGGGGCAAAGGTTTGTGTGAACAACTTGCTGCAAATGGAGAAAACAACCAAGAAAAGGAGGAAAATGTTGAAACAGTGTTTAACAATGAAGAACAAGCTGTTGGTTTAGCTCCTACTGCAAGCTGGGTGCAACAAATGAGCCACTATTTGCAAATTGGTGAATGCCCTAAAGGTTTGGATAGGGCAAAAAGAAGGTACTATAGGCTACAAGACATTCCCTATGCTATTAGTGATGGTGTTTTATATAGGAGAGATTTTCATGGTGTTCTGCTAAGGTACATTCAGCCATGTCAGATTGATAAGCTACTGGAAGAGTTTCACAATGGAACTTCAGGAGGCCATTTGTAGCAAGGACAACAACCCTGAAAGTTATGAGAGCCATTTATTACTGGCCAGATCTATTCAAGGATGCATTTTCTTAGGTTAGAAAGTGTAAAAAGTGTTCATTATTTGCAGGTAAGCAAAGGCTTGCAGCCTTGCCTCTACACCCCATTCAAGTAGAGCAACCTTTTGCTAAATGGGGTCTTGACTTCATTGGACCTATTAACCCACCTTTGAGTACATGCCACAAATGGATTCTAACTACAACCGATTACTTTACAAAGTGGACTGAGGCTGTTGCTTTGAAGGAAGCAAATGAAACTTCTGTTCTGAGTTTCTATCAAGATTTGGTATCTAGATTTGGCACTCCTGACTCTATTATTTCTAATAATAGATTAGATTTTATTGGTTTGAGGATTTCTGATTGGTCAGTAAAGAATAACATCTTTCTGAATACATCATCTAATTATTACCCATAGGGTAATGGGTAGGCAGAATCCACCAATAAAAATTTGATCAAGATCATTAAAAAGACCATTGAGGACAACCAAAGGACATGGCATGAGAAATTGAAGTTAGCCCTTTGGGCTGATAGGATTACTCCTAACAGAGCTATTGGTTACTCTCCTTATGTGCTCACTTATGGTAAGGAGGCCAAGTTACCCATTTTTGTGGAAATAGCAACTCTGAATTTCATTAAGGAACTTGAGTTATTAGAGGAGCAACCTATAGAGGTAAGGATTGCATAACTGATGGAGTTAGAGGAAACCATAAAAGAAGCACTGAGAAAGATTGAAATCCATCAATCTTAGATGAAGAGTTCTTTTGATAAAAGGGCAAGGCCAAGGGATTTGATTGTTGGTGATTTAGTCTTCAAGTGGGATGAACTGAGAAGCAAACCTGGAAAACATTCCAATTTTGATGCAATTTAGGATGGACCATATGTAATCATAGAGTGCAAGGAACATAATGCCTTCCAGCTTTCCAAGTTAAGTGGAGAGGTGCTGCCTATCCTACTTAATGGGATCCACCTCAAACATTGCCTCTAAAGATAAGTTCTGCATTTGTATCATAATAGATTAGTGTTTTCTGCTAATAAGTGATTAAGGCACATTTATTTCAGTTGTTTTCTTTCCCTAAGTGTTGTTGCACATGTTTTTTGGCCACTAGGGCCCTTTAGTTTGCTTTAAGTTTGGTTCTATTTGGTTTTATGCTACTGTTTGGAGTAGTTTGTAGTTCAGTTTCATGGTTTTTTGAGTGTGAGAAGAGCAGAGTTTGACTCCAATCCCAATTGATGGTTAAGGCAACTGGTCTATATGCTTAGCAGGCAAGCATTTAGCAGAAATTACCAGAAATGTTACCAATTTTTCACCTATAGCTCAAATTGTCAGAGCTAAAGTAGTTGTTTCGATTTAAGATGAAAAGTTCTTAACATCTTTCTGCTATGTTTGACCTTTGCATAGTTTAAAGCTTGAAAAAGAAAGAGTTCAATTTTATAATGCCATGTATTATAACAGAAAGGAAAGCATTTGGTTTGTCATTCAATGCTTTACAACATAAAGGAAATTTCATGGACTATAAGAAGTTGTTTCATTTCATAGTGTAATGCTTTCATTCATTTTACAAAGGAGGTATACACAAGACTGCATAAGTGTTGTATTTGTATTCATTGGAAAGAAAGAATTGATCAATTGTCCCACACAAGCCGTGGGAATAGCTAAACCAATACAACATAAGAAATATACTATGCATCTGAAGATAAAGAAAGGAAAAGAGCATAAAAAAAGAGGCATATCCATCATTGCTTGATTAAGGTCTTGAGTTGGTCTTCATGGCAGGTTGCTCCTCCTTTCTCCTGATCTTTTAGTGTACCTGTATCATGATGAGAGGAGTTATTAGAGCTCCGGACATGAGTCTTCCTATGTGCCTATCAACAGAAGTATAATACATTGCCTATGTTGCACTGAATCAGTTGACAAACATCAGATATACGTAAGAGGATTTGAAATTTAAAAAGAGCATTGAACTTCGTTATTGTTTTATCTAACATGTTTGTTCACTGTGCAGGTATAGGAGAAATTATGTTGCCGATCCATTTCTAAAGACATCATAGCATGTAGTGCAAAAATGGGCTCCCACAAGGGTTGAGCCAAGCATGTTGGCCATAAGCCTTAATAGGGTTATAAGATAAGCAAAGAAACTTTCAGATCAATAAATAAAAGCATATTCTGATTGAAAGTCAATGACAACACTAATACATCTAATGAAGTAGAGTAGTCATAAATACCATTCATAATGACAAAGTACAAGAGCAAGTCTCTTTACTATCTAGACATCATGCAAAGACATACTGATGCCATCAAGTGAACACACAGTGCATGGATGTATATGATGTACAAGAATATAAACAATGGATAACACATTCATCTTGGATAGAGTCATCTTGACAATAAATGCCTACTTTGTCATTATGAACATCATTTAATACCACATCAAGAGCATGAAAGCCAAGGATGCATCATGGAGCTACAGTTGGACATCAGTAGAATAGGTATTAACCACTTTTTGTTGTGGATGAAGTATAAAGTTGCTATTGAATGCATGAAACAACCATAAAGGACAAAAAATTAGTCATGATCTTGACTCTCCCATCAACCAAGAAGCATATTATCAACTGAAGAAGATAGATGAGAGTCATCTAATGAAAAAAATAGTCCTATATCTGTATCCACAAAGTGAAGTGCAGCATGCATAGTCCACAGACTAGAACAACTGAGTCATGATTGATACCTACAGTATAATGCCATGTCAGTTGTCTGATATACAAGGGAGCAACATGGTACAAGTCTATGATGGAGGATTAGAATGATCAAGATGCAAATCTATTGCTCAGTAGCCATACTGTCATGGCACTATACTACAGGTATGGTGAACATTTTATTGCAATCATAAGAATAAAGCAATCATTGAATAATCATAATGTCTAACTGTTATAAGAAGTAAAGGAGCAACAAACTGTTAGAGAGAGGCAGAGAGGAATTTGCAATGTTTCAAACCATGGAACAGTCACCTTAGAGACAGTCCATTCATCATATAATCACCATATACCTCTACCAACTGAAGATGCAATCATAGGCTACATGCGCAATGCATATAAAGAACAACCATAGATTGCAAGGTATAGGTGAAAGATAATCATCCTCAAGTTATAGTGTACCACCATGAATCAAATGGAGGGGGCAGCTCATGCCACATCAAGTATACATTTGAATCAAGAGAAGATACAATACATTTGAATCAAGGAGACATGTGTATAGTCAAGGGGATGTACCATCCATTCAAAAATTCTAGGAACAGTTCATAAATAATTTTGAGTTCATGATCAAATGCTTACAACAGCTCAAGAACAAAGACAAATTATTAAGGTCCTTGATAAATCTTTAAACACTGCCGTCAAAAGATATTATATAGTGAAGAACCAATCATAGACTTTCATCTTGAAGCAACAAAATAGATTGAGAATCTTTGTAAACTTGCAAGTCACTGTAAAGACAATATTCCTCAATCATGAGCAATCATACAATGCTTAGTGTAAAGGCAACAAGGTTAAGTTAGTCATGAGTTGACTTACCTTGTAATAGTTTATAAAGGAAAATCAACAACAATGTTTGTTAGGACAACAAATAAAGCACAACATTCAGTTTTTTATGCATAGTTTCAAGATACAAATCATGCTACAACCTACAGTGATGCAACCCACATGACACCTGTAGATGCACTTCATTTTCTAGATGTAAGCATTGTAAAATGAGGATACAGTATAATGAATGGATCATTAACATCGTACCTATGTGTAGTGTTTTCAAAGTGATAGAATGGTGATGACGAGTTAACAAGGAAAAGACTCTTCCAAGCAAGTAACAAGTGGGCTGTGTGTGCATTAGAAAACCAAGGCTTCCCAACATAAGCAAAGATGCCCGTGCATCATCATAAGGCTGCGTAGGATAAAATATATATAGAGAGAAGTGTATGTGCTCCATGAGGAAGGTTTTAGAAGGTTGAGAGATAAACCCTGTTGTTTGGCATATATGTTGCCTTGTCATTGATGTCAAAATGGTTGGCATCATGTCTTGTTCATGCCTTGTTTATGACTTGTTTAGTTGGTTTTCACATTCCCATGATGATATGCAGGTGGTGAGTATTCTCATGAGATATCTAGGTGTGTGGTCTGCAATGTAAGTAGTGGTCTTCACGTAATCAGTGGAAGCTATAATTTGCAATATGAATAGTGGCATTAGTTTCATTTAGTGGCATCCTCTGCAACATGCCTCATGCTTTAGACTTGTTCATGGTTCATGAGGATGTGGTGTGTTAGTATGATTTAGATGAGATGCTTTAAAATGGAGGTGAAACTTGTATCTAATAGTGCAAAAAGGAAAATGTAACTCTTGAAGGTATGATGCTCTCAAGTTGGTTTGTTGGTGGTATGGTGTTCTCAACTTGAAGGTATCATGTTCTCAAGGAAAATGCAACTCTTGATGTTGCCTCTTACCATGGTGTTTATGTCTCATCTAAACAGGATGGTTTGTTCTTTGGTGACTGTCAGAGGTAAAATGATTAAGGCTTTATTTGCAGAAGTTTGAGATCAAATGATCAAGGTGTCACCATTAGTTTAAAAAAACCCTAAACATCTCTCATGCTTTAAAATGGCTTTGAAACCTAAGTTCATTTGTAGCCCTAGTTTGCCCATCATTTATATTACATGTTATGTTATATTTTGTGATTGACCAAGAGTAGCAGGTAAGCCACTTAAGAATTACCATTTGAAATGGTTTTTAAACATTTGTTGACCGACCCCGATGGCCCCGATGCCCTAAGTGCTTCAGTGGCTTAAAGTCATTTTAATAGCTTTTGGCAGGGGTCTTCAATCGAATGGTCAAACACAATGAAATGGTATGGTAGGAAATGTAGATCGATGGGTAAGATTTAAAGTCTTTTCAAATCCCAATGTTCACTCTTCAGAATAAAAGTTGATGGTTTCTGTGTGATAAAAGGCAAAAAGCTAGTCTTTTTAGCCTTCCTTTTTGGATGTTCAAGCACATGCAGAGAATAAATGATAGAAATTGCTATTTGTGTGTTGAGTTCGTGTTGAGGAAACATTTCTATGGGCTTTACAACCAAGTTTTGGTTTAAGAACATATTATGAATTTTGAGAAAGCTATTTTTATCAAGGCAAAAAGGTTTGTCTTTAAAGGAGGAAGAGATAAAGATATTTTGCAGAGACTTGTTTAAAGGCAGAGATGGAGAGCTTATATTATTGCAATGATTTTTGATTGCTCAGTTTTGTAGATAGTTTATTGTTGCTTGAAGGTTAAATGGAATTGAAGGATATACATTTTTTTAATTAGGAATCTTTACCAATCTTTTGCAGAGAGGTTTTGTTTTTAGAGAAAAATTTCTTGTAGATGGTAATTGGTCTTTGAAGGAGTAAATCATATCAATTTGTAGAGAATTTAGTATTGAAGACATTGAAGAATTTGTGTAAAGTTGAAGGAGAAAAGTTGTTATTGATAATGACTATATTCAATGTGATATGTGCTTTAGTGAATCAGGGTAACCCCCTAAATTGAGCTCAATATTTGTCATCTGATTGGTGATTAGCCAGTGAGGCTTGTAGGTTAGTGAGACCTTACATTTGTCAATGATACACATATAATAGCCAGTGAGGCAGTTTTTGAGTGGTTTTTCTACCCCAAGAGGGTTTTCCACTCGTGAAAAACTTGTGTCATGCTTCATGTTATTTTTCTTTGTGTGTGTATATTAATGCTTTACTCATGAGATTTTGTTCACACCTTTCATTATGAGTCTTATGCATATGTGCTTAACAAATCATTGATGTCATCCTCTCTATTTGTCTTATAAATTAAAAGTTGCAAAAAGATTTGAAAATTTATACAACACTGATTCACCCCCCTCTCAGTGTTGTCCTGGACTCCAACAAGTGGTATCAGAGCCTAGGTTCCCTTTTTGAAGTCTAATAGGCTCAAGTAGGTCCTGGTAGTGGAGTAAAATGGGTAAGAAGAATATAATTAAGGTATCAATTACAGAAAAGAAAGATGTTGATCAAAAGATGGTAAAACAAGCCTCAGTTATTCCTAGCAATGATTTGTTGCATATGTCACCCCTGATAATTGATACAAAGAATGGTCCTGTAGTTGAGAATTTTGATAAAAAGGAAGAAATCATTGTGAATGAAGGAGAACAATAATTTAATGAAAGAAAAGATGTCTTTGCTGTTGAGACTAATGATGAAGATGAACATGAGTTTGATGAAGATGATTGTGAAGTTGATATTGAAGGAGAACTATTGTGTGCCCTAGATACAATCAAGTAGCTAAGAAAAGAGAATAAGAAACTAGAAGATCAGCTTCAACGAGAAAAAAATTCCAAGAACAAGACTGAAATTGAGGAGACTAAGAGAACAACAGAAGCCACTAAATATACCTTGGATGCCAAAACCTTTGAGTGCCATAAACTTGAAGAAGAGTTTGTTGCTCTAAAGAAAGATCTTGAAGATCATAAGATTCAGTTAGAGAAATATAAGAAGTTTGAGAAAAATATTAATGCATTGGATGATAGGCTATGTAGACAAAAATATTCCAGTGATCTTACTGGCTTAGGGTATGAGGTAGGACAAGCATCTTCAAGTGGAACAAAATCAAACATTGAAATAGTTTTTGTATCTGCAAATGGGAAAGGACAAAGTTTTAAAGTCATAAATGCTCCTTGGCAGAAGAGAGACATGAATTATTATTCTGCTACTCCTAAGGAAGAGAAGAAGAAAGCAAACGATAAAGTTTTTGATGTTGGAAGAGAAAGAACAAACAAACCTCCACCTGTCAGGCAATACCATTCAATAAGGTATAATTATTCTCAGTTTCATGGTTATTGCTATTCTTGTCAAATCTATGGTCATAGATATAGAGATTGTAGGACTTATGCTAGAAATGATGTTGAGTGGCATAAGAACAAAGGTCTTTCTAGAATGACAAATAAGAGTTCTAATGTAATATGTTACAATTGTAACGAAGTTGGTCACATAGAAAGAGAATGTTGGATGCATAGAAGATATGATTATGGAAGTACTTTTGGCATGTCAAAGAGATATGATTCCTTTACTCCTCTAATTGGTTATAATGTCACATGCTTTAAGTGTCATAATCTTGGGCATAAGACACAGTTTTGCATGAATAAATTGAAGACATCTAGAGTAGACACCTTGAGCAAAGAAAAGAAAAAGCCTATACAGGTTTGGAGAAGAAAACAAAGTTAGGACAAGAAGGATCCTAAACTTGTGCATCTTGCACAAGTTACATCATCAGTTGCATAACAAATATAGCATAAAGTGAGGGGGAGTTGTTCAATGTCCTATCAGTTATCCCCAAGAAGTTTCAGGAAGGAGATTGTTTGATGTTTGTCAATATGTGTATGTCTGTGCTACAGGTGATTAGTGGTTCATGATGTCATATTACAGATAAGATGTTTCCAAAATGCTCTTATTAGATATTAGCATGTGTTGGCTAAGGTGGATGAAAATGAAAAATTCAATTCATAACACTTATCTCTGCATTTGATTTTGCAAAATGTTGTTGCAAGAAGAGCTTGATGGTGAAGTTAGTTTATTATTGTGCATATTTGATGGGCCGTTTTGTTTGATAAATTCAAGAGGTAATAAGTCTTGTTGATTGAAGTATGTTTTAGATGTGGTTTTGTATATATATATCAGATTTGATAGTGTTGTAAAAAGGTGTCTTGTACAAGAATAGGAGGATGATCTTCATTCTTTATTATGTCAAGATGTGTGTGCAGAAGTAAATTGGTTGCAGGATGATTGTCCATCTTGGAAGTCTTGGAAAAATCATCTCTGGAGTGGTCATCATGAGTCAAGTTCATATATGTCAGTCTTCATCTTGTCAAAAGATGAGATCAGAAGATCTCAATAATGATCTATGCTTCAGATTGTATGTGGATCAAATCAAATTAAAGAGTTGTTTCAGAGTATTGTCTACATGGCTTGTTATATGCTTGCTCAGGACTCCAACAAACCCAAAATGAAATAGAGATGCTTTTCATTTCTATTAGAAAAGTAAACACTATTTTCATCTATCTACGATATTCTAAGGCTAGAATGCATTTCTTGAATGTGTCAAACAAAGCCTTGTAATGGAGTGAGGATTTCAAGAAGAAAAGAGTAAGGACGCGACTTGGAAATTTCTCTTAAGGAGTTTCACAAATTGCAACTAAACCCACAAGGGTTTTATGAAGGAAATTTTGCATATATGTAGAAAATAGATGTAAGAGCTTGGGTTTTGATGCACTCTACTCAGAAACAAAATGAAACCCTCAGTCAAGACAACAAACTGAAAAGCCATGACCTGTATTTCAAATTTAAAGCCCACGGCCTGTTATATTGAACAAAGGGAATGCTTCTGAACAAGGAAAAGTCATGAGGAGTTTTTCTTTCATCTTTCTCAGAAACAAAATTATGGTTGAGCAATGCCAAATCATGGGCAACAGAGATAAATATGCATCATGCTGAGTGAAATAGATAATATATAGCTGCAACCTTGCATAAGAAAGTAACTTCTTTTGTCTCTTTTAGAAAACGAGAAGCATTGTCTCTTTGAGTTGCAGAAGATAAAGGAGTATTGGACAAACAAAGAGTTCTTTTTTTTGTAGTTTACTAAGCTCAAATCAAGCATTATATTAGCAAAAATGAAAGAGAATAAAAAGTTTGAAAGGTGAAAAGCTTACCCAGTGTTTGTTGTGGAAAGATACATTCAAACCCTTACCATCAAGCTTCAAAAATATAACCAGCGGTGGCCTCAAATACAGAGGAGATATCAACAGAAGTTAAACAAAAAAATGAAATACATCAGAAAGTAGTCATGACTGCGGCCACGAAAGCCCAAGAATGCTTCAAAAATGGAGAACAATATCATATTTGTGACTGAGAATGACTCACCATATGATTTCCTATGTAAATCTTCATTGAAATCTCTCAGAAGTTGCAGTCAATCGAAGTTTCCAAGCTCAAACCCTAGCAATGGTGGCGGTGGTGTGCAAAGTTGAGTTCTCAAAAGTCAAAGTACAAAAGATGCAAAATGAGATAGGGCTCGATGGTTTTGCTTTAGGGTTTCTTTTGCCCTAATTCAACCTAATATTTTTGTCACATTGATTTAATTTTTTATGCCCTCACTAATACCTTTGTGGTATTATAATTACCTTTGCATATATGATACTTACGCTTATGCCTTAGGTTTATTTCATAACCTTTGGAGGAAAAAACTTAGGCTAGAAAATGAAAATGTAGGCCTTGTATATTTTTGCAAAATCAAACAAATCAAATCTTTTTCCCCCCTTTGTGAAAAAATCAGAGTTGAAAACCGCAAGCATTGTAAAACATTATTAAAAATAATGTTCTTATAAATTGCTTTAATAATTGTTATTAAAATGTAGTTAAAGAGAAACAAGTATGGATAAGTTTTCCTAATTTGAGTTTAAGTCTTTTGGGCGAAATTAGAAAAAACTGGGCAAACTGAAGTTTCTATTTCAGTTTCTAGTCAGGTAGAGCCCGATTTTTGAGTCTTTTTAGGGGGGCCCACTTGGGAGGGAAAGTTTCCACTTATTATTGCTCATTTGGGATCAGTTTTAGGTCCTATTTTTGTGAATTTTTTCCCTTTGCTCGAAAATGAAACTTTTGGTTTCTTTTTGGGTAAGACAGCTGGTTGAGTTTTAGAAAGTCCTTTTGGCTATTTATAGGGGAAAACAACTCAATTTATTTAGTTCAGATTTGCTTCTTTCTTTCTTGCACACTACAGAAAGTTTTGTAAGCCTTGATTTGTTCTCAGATCCTTCATTTTTACATACTCCTTTCAGCTTTAATAAAGTAGCAGTATATTCCTATTTCACATTTTGTCTCATATTTATAGTATTGGTTTGATATTTCATTCTGATCATAAAATTAGGTCCTTTGTTATGTTTCATTGCTATGAATCTGTGTGGAAAAATTTCATATAATTCAGGTTGCATGTTGTGCTCATTTCAAGCCTTCATGTAAATCACTGTTGAGTTATATGTTTTAGATGAGATTGTGAAGATTAATGTTTTGAGAAATTGATTGTGAGTGAAGGCATTAAAATAAGTAAAGTGCTGGTATATCATCTATTAGAGTTTAGGATTTTCATTTTTAGTCATCTTTCTAAACCCTTTTCCTTAGAAAGTTCTATAGTTTAGGTGATTTGCTAGGGGAACCAGCCCGCTCTGGAGATTCATTCTCGCCGTAGGTCACCCACAACCTGAGAGTGTTTCCATGTTTCAGCAAGAGAGTTAGGTCTAACTTAGCTAGGGTGCAATCCTAATTGACAACAATAACTTCTAAATTTCCTAGCAGAAAACCAAGTAGCAACTCAAATCTGATAGTCGACTCTCCTCTTGATGGGAGAAGCACTTAGTTGAAAAGCCCTTGGAATGTTTTATGGAAAGGAGGATTCAAACCAAAACAACAACCCCATCATCCCTCTTTTCATATTAAACATTTTGGTGAACCAGTGTTTAGAAATTTTTGGCACCTTGCTGAGTGTTGTTTCATAGATTTACATTGATTCATTTTATTGGATTCAAAAATTTACAAAAAAAAATTGATATATTTGGGAAAATTTTAAAAATTACATTCTAGGGTTTGATTTTTTGACATAGTTTGCATTCATTCAATTGTATTTAATTAATTTTGTGATTTTTACATCAGATCTGAAATTCATTATCATTCAATTCATTATTTTCAATATTGCATTTGAAAAAGTACAAAAAGAATTTAAAAATTTGAAAAATTTGCAAAAATTGGCATATTAGGCTTGCATTTTTGTAAAATTTGAATTAATTGACATTTAATTTAAATTAATTTCTGTTATTTACATCAGATCTGATCCAAAATACAGAAATTCATCATTTACAATTCATTTGCATTGCATTGGCATGCTTGATTTGTTAGAAATTGCTTGAAATTTTTGCACTTTTCATGAAAACCTAGTTTTGCATGAGCTAGGGTTGTAGTCAAAATCTTGTCCCAGATTTTACTACCTTGTTAAAAAACTCATTATGTCTGACTTCTAAATGTAGTGTTTCATTATAGTGACCTCCTTGTGAAATTTCATGTCTAGGGCTTGAAAACTTGCATTTTTCACTAAATTTGGCCTTATTATCTTGCTAGACTTGCACTCCAAGCATGTTGTAAGGGATTTCACTGAACTAATTGGATTTTATTAGCATTATTATCTTCTTTCCCTTCTCAATTTCCTTACAACACCTTTTCTTTTGGGCCTTTGCATTGAATTTTTTTGAAAATTTGCATATTTTTGCTATTTTTGCACTAGGGTTTGATCTAGAGTGGCACTATGGGCCTGTTGTAATAGATTTTTTGGCATTAGGTGGCTGTTTTTACTGTTATAAGTTTCTGTCCATCATCATTTTCTTTACAATACCCTTTTCCCTACTCTTTTGCATGGAGATTTGGTGAAAAAACTACATATTTTGGCCTATTTTCACTAGGTTTTGACTTATCAACTTTCTAGAGTTGCTTCAAAAGTGTGTTGTGAAAGGTATTATTGCATTAGTGGACTTTTATTAGGCATATAATTTTCTATCCCTCTTGAAAATCTTCACAACGCCTCTTCTTTCATTTGTTTGCATGAAGATTTGGTAAAAAATCACATATTTTGGCCTATTTTCACTAGGCTTTGACTTATCAACTTTCTAGAATTGCTTCAAAAGCATGTTGTGAAAGGTATTATTGAATTAGTGGACTATTATTAGGCATATCATTTTCTATCCCTCCTGAAATCTTTACAACACTTCTTCTTTCACTTGTTTACACTGTGAAAAGTTGAAAAATCAAGCATTTTTGCCTCAACATATCTTGCTTCTAGGGTTTATCCTATTAGTTTGTGCATGTTGTTGCATGAGTATTATAAATTTCTACCCTAATATAAATATCCCTTTAATAAGAATCATAAGACTCATGGGATCTAGTGCTCTTGAAGAAACTGGTACACTGAACACCTTCTTTACAAAATGAGAGACACAAATGCTACAAGATACTATACCTATCACAAGTACAATGGAAGAGCAAACTTTTCATGATGTTGATGATACTATTGAAGCAACAGGACATGTATTTGTTGAACAAATAGATAAACTAGATAAAGAGTTAGCCGAGTTCCAAGCATTTATGGAAAATGAGAGGATAACTAAAGAAGCTATTCCTGCAAGTCATAACATAAGAGAATTGATAAAAGAAGGACAAGATGGTGTTAATACGATCTATGGTTTAGCACATATTGTACAAACCAATATTATGCTAGTCACTGAATGTGGAAAAGTGATAAATAACACTTTGTCATCATCTCATACGCAAGTATCGGTACCTATACCAACCACAGGAATATCTACATTTACATCGAATATTTTGACAACTAATGCAAATTCTTGTAGTGACGTCACCACTGGTATTGGAGTATCTAATGGCACTAATTCACAAAATTACAGAGCTGTCGAATTCAACTATCAAAACCTTGCCCCTAAGGTGTCTTCATATCACTCTCAACCACCCATTCAATCTGCTTACTCTCAACCATTTTCCACCTATCGCTATGTCCAACCACCGCTCAATTATTCACAACCTCTGCTTGTCACTACCCACGCTCAATCTCCTCCACATTTTAGTTCAAATTTCTCACCACAAGCTGTATCTCCTAATGACACCATTTTAAATCAAATTTTGCATGGCATGACCTCTTTACAACAAAAAGTGACAAGATTGTCAAACGGTTCACAACCTAATATACTGACTTACCATGCTCGTAATCCTTTATCATATGCAATATTGAGAACTCCTATGCTTGAGAAGTTTGAAACTCCTCACTTTAAAAAATATGGTGGAAAAGGCGATCCTAATACTCATGTGGTGCCATTCACAACTATGTGTAGTGATTTCTATGATAGAGATTTGTCATTGATGTCAAACTGTGGTGCCTTTTTGGAATGGATGATATGGTTGTATGGGTTAGAGCCTTCACAATGTTGCATGGATTAGTGCCTTCACCATGTTTCATGAGTTGTTTGATGTCAGTGGAGATTATATACACTCCATTGGAATCATACTTACTGTGTTTGATGAGTTGACAAAGGATAGAGTTGGTTGGTATCATCAGGAGTTGAAGATGACAAAGGAGTTAGTTGTCAATCTTTGTCATGGGCAGCATGCCTTTGATGTCATGAATTGTCAGGTTTTAAGGTGTTGAGTTGTTCTTCCCAAAGTTATCATTACTTCAAGATGCAAGAATGCCATCATAGGATCAAGAGGAATGTGGTTGATTGGTGTCTGATGTCTGAACATGATACCTCTTCACAAGATCTTATAATTTTCAAGAGCTATGCATCTCATGCAGTAAAATTCATTGTGGTTGGTGTTGCTGATTAGTACTTGTTTGATAAGCTATATGGTTATCATTAAGACATGGTGAGTTGAAGGATGGTATGTTGTTTTGATGCATTGACATGATTTTTTTTCAATTGCATGTTAGAAGGGACTTCATTTGATTAGAGGAAAGTCAAATATTATTGTCTTTGTTTTGCAACTCAATATTACAAAGGCATGATTAAAGACATGATCTCTTTCCAAGGGGATAGAAAGAAAAGGTTATACTTTCTTTTGATATCATTTTATTTGTTCATCCCGTAATATCGTTCTCGTATGAAGGAGGTTATTATTATTTCTAAATCCCAAGTTAGTAAAAGGCATCATATGGTCAAAGGTTGTTGATTTGTTTTAAACAAAAATCAAAGTGGGCAAAGGCAATTTTCAGGATCACTTAAGTAAAGAACCTGCCCAGCAGGTATCGGGTTTGTTTAGCAGGTAATGTTGATGTTTTGTATTTATTGTCACTAGGTGTTTTAGGGCACACCAGGACTGCCAGTCAAAAGTGTATACAATGCACACAAAGTTTGGTAAAGTTGAACTTAGATCTAGGGTTTCAGTATTATGCAAAAACTTGCAAGATTTAGTTATGAAGAAGAGGGATCTTGGGGATGTGACTATGCTCGAGCTACAGTGAGCTTCAGCAAAGTCAATTTTTGAGCTCAATAGTTTTTTTTTTGAGGCACATCAATATCTTTGGCGGCAGAATCTAGGTGATATCTTTCTTTGGAGTGTATGTTGAAGTTTTTCATTTTTCATGTGGGTTTTTGGTCTAATGAAAAATGATTGAATAAAATTATCTCAATGTTTTGAATAAGTTTGAATTACAGTGAAGAGTCTGTGCAAGCAAAAAGGGTATATTTTTGTTTCAGAAACATGGGTTTCTTTGTTTGATTCTTGTGTTGAAGCTCTTCAGTTGAGATCTTCCTTAAAGGGTTTATTCACTATTTTGTGGCATTGTGGTTTCTCAGTTGGAAGCTATACCAGTCTTAATGTTTCTTGAGCTTTTTGTGAAAGTGGTGTGTTGGTTTATACATACACTTCATTTTCTGTTGTAAAGCAGTTGAGGAACCAAAATAGCAACAGTTTTATGAATCTTCCTTAACCTTTGTGGTATTGATAAACTTATTCTTTAAGTTGGTTAGGGTTTGAAAAGGGCTCACTTACATGATTCGATACTAGGGTTTAGAAGGTCATACCCATATGAATTGGCACTTCATGTAAATAATTTTTGAAGGCAGTTTTGACAGCTCTATTTTTGGTTAAGCTCTGGTAACCATAGTTAAGACATTTCTAAATACATTAATTAGTTTGAAGAAAATATGAATTATTTGATGAAAGTTTGTATCATCTTCAAAGGCATTATGAAAGGACTTTACATTCTTAAGGTGGGTCTGTTCGACCACACTCTCCTAACAGTTACTGATTCAGTTAGAAACTACTTCAAATAGTTTACCTACTCATACAAGTTGTTTAATGAAAGAAACAGAGGGCAATGAAAATGTATAAAGAGGCATGAAATGCAAACACCTGTATGATATTGATGTATGTGCATAGTTACACTATCATTGAGATTATAGAAGAGTGTTGATGCAAGATCCATTTAGAGTTGATGTGTATAGTTGGTTCTTGAGTCTCAAATAATGAGACAGTCAAGAACTGGAATATAGAGGAACAGAGTAACCCTCTGTATTGTTTTAGATTCTCTATTGTATTCATGCAATTGTATTAGCCAGTGAGGCATCCAAATAGCCAGTAAGGTATTTATACTTGTCAGTGAGACATTCTATGTAGCCAGTGAGGCATGTTTTTTTAATAAGCCAATGAGGCATTTACTGAGTGGTTTTTCTACCCCATGAGGGTTTTCCACTCCTAAAATCTTTGTCTTATGATCTCATTTGTTTCATGATTCATTTGTCCTTTATACTTGTATGTTAAGTTCTTTAATGCATAGTCTCTTGCATTGATAAAGCCTGAATAAGCAACTGCTTCTATTTTTAAAGTTTGATATAAAGTAAATAACTTATTTTGTTCTCTACAACACTGATTCACCCCCCCCCTCTTAGTGTTTCAAGTACTCCAACAAGTGGTATCAGAGCATAGGTTCCCTATAGAAGTCTAATAGGCTTGGGTAGGTCCTAATAGTGGAGTACCATGGGAAAGTGTAAAAGAAATAGGGAAAAGAAAGATGCCAAACAAAGAGAGGTTATAAAACAAGTCCCAGTCAAGTCAAGCAATAAGTTGTTGCACGAATCACCCTTGAATGTTGTTACGAAATGTGATAAAGAGAATGATCTTGCAATTGAGAGTTCTAATAAAAAGGAAGATTTCATTGTGAATATAGATGAACAAGAGTTTGAAGAAGATAATTGTGTAGTTGGTGTTGAAGGAGAACTCTTGTGTGCCCTGGATACAATCAAGCAACTTAGAAAAGAGAATAAGAAACTGGAAGACTAACTTCAGCAAGAAAAAGATTCTAAAGATAAGGTATGTTCAGATTTTGCAAAGTTTATTTAGAATTAGAAGAAGCAAGAAATCTGATTGTAGACTTGAAGAGTCATGTTGATGAATCTAACAAATTGGTTATTAGCCTGAAGATAGAATTAAAAGAAGTCAAAAGGGTTGTTGATTTTACAAGATTTGATCTTGAAGTAAAAACTAGTGAATTTGCTTAAAATTAGAATCAGAAATAGTCTCTTTGAGAGAGGAATTAGAAAAAGGCATCTTCTAAGTTGCACAAGAGTCTTCAATTTGAAAAGAGTACTAATTGCCTGAATAACATGTTGAGCAAGCAAAAGCATTATAGGGACACTACAGGTCTAGGCTATGAAGGAGGACAATTCTCTAAAGCCAAGAATGCTCCTAGGAAGAAAATTGATCTAGAACATCATGTTGTTGCTCCTGAGGACAAGAAGAAGAGAGAAGACAAAGGAAGAGGAACTATCAAGATCATAGAATTCCCACCTGTTAGGCAATACCATTCAGTAAGGTATAACTACTCTCAGTTTCATGGTTATTGCTATTCTTTTCATGTCTATGGTCATAGGGCAAAGGATTGTTCGATGTATGCAAAGAAAAAGGGATATATTAAGAACACCTTTGAATGGTCAAATAGAAGAAACAAAATCATGTGCTATAGTTGTCATAGTTTTGGACATATTGCTAGATTTTGTAAGAATGATCAATTGAAATCAGTCAATTACCATAAGATGGTTTGGAGAAGAAAACAAGTGAAAGAAAAGATGGAGTCTAATCTTGTGCATGTTGCACAAGAAACATGCATAACAACTTAAAAGAGGAGCATAAAGATAGGGGGAGTTGTCAAATGTTTCATTTCTTAAACCCTAGGGAAATTTTGTAGGTGTATTGGCAGGTTGCACGATCATATTATTCCGTTCTCTTCACATCTTGTGTGGTCCTTATCTTTGGTCAGGAGTTATCAGGAAGAACTGAGTGGTGTCATATGTCAAATGTTTGCATCAGGTATAGGATGAGAGATGATGCAAGGTTCATGAAAAGGTGCATGTTCATGTATGTATCAAAATAGGATGTAGGAGATGTCTTCATTATGCCTTCAGGATCCTTGTTCAGTGGTTTGGAGTTGCTCCATGTAGTTCTTGTGCATCCATGTACTTCATATGCAAGGCTCATGATGTCTTTGTGCAGTTTGTCATGGTGACATGATGGAGTTATTCTTTTAGGTCTGATGATTCCTAATAGTGGTATATATACATGTGCAGATCTTTGATGTCTTTTGATGCAAGGTAAGATGATATTCATGCCATCTAATCAGGGTCATGCATGCATGTTGTCTTGAGTTTATGTTAAGACATGTTCACAAGAGATTGGAGGTCATCTTCAGAGTGGTCTTCATGACAAATGCCTCATCAGATTTGGGCTTCATCCATGAGGGAGAAAATTCTTGTAGTAAAAGGGAAAAGGCCTCAAAATGTTCAAATCCACATTGTAGTATGGTTGTAGGATCATTTGAGGGCAGGACAGTCATTGGATAATTTTTATAATGGTTTGTATGCAGGACAGAACAAAGACAGTTTTAAGAAGAGCAGGACAGTCCTTGGTGTAGTATATTGATGATGGCAGATTATATCTTTTAGTAGACTAAGTTGTACTCTAACAAGTTGATGTAGTCCTTGTTAGTCTTTGTTGATGGATTAGATTTTTTTGTTGATTGTTGAAGCTATTGATGGCAAAAGACAGTGTTTTTGAGGTTCTTGGTGATTAGGATAAAACATTTTTATTGAATTTTCATGTGCGATTATTCAAGAGATCAGTGTTTTGTGTCATCTTTGATCATCATAAGACCTCATGTGCTTCACTATGTCCTCGTGTGCTTTATGCATCCTTATGTAGGATAGTTGTGTTATTATTAAGCATGACATCTTGTTATTGATGATAAGGACAATGGTATTCTAATGATGGTGCTGGTACTATTTTCTCTTCCTTCACCTTTGGCATTGTTGTCAAAAGGGGGAGAAATTAGATGATACATGTGGTACAGTGGTATATACAGATGCCAGATGTTCTCATGATGTTCTCTTGATTCCTTCATTTCTTGATTCCTGATTCCTAATCATTATTATATAGTTGATTCATTGATGTTGGACTGTTACAATGGTGTACTTGCTTTGACAGTTGATTCATTGATGTTATGCAGATTGCTTAATACAGATGCTTGCCTTGTGATGCCTTATGTTTACTGTACAGTGCTTGATGTATGTTTCTTAATTGTGGTACAATGATCTTGGTACCTTCATCTTGATTCTTGATCATAGTGATTCTGGTTTGATGCTTTCAGTTGATTCTTTACTGTGGTACAATGTTCTAGTATAGTGATCTGTACAGTAATCTTGGTGCCTTCAACAGTGGTTTGATCATACAGTGATATACATTTTTGGTGCTTTTAGTTGTTTTTTACAGTGGTATACAGTGCCTTAACAATTTTTGTAATAGTGATTCTTATATTGTGATACATGCCTAAGTGCTCATGCTTTGGTTCATTGATGTCTTTATTAGTTGATGTTTTACCATGATGGATATAATGCAGTTTTTGGGGTTTTCATGTTTGCTAACAGTGGTATTGTTTTTCTCTTATACAGTGTCTACATTGTTGATTGTGACTTCTTGGTTTGGTCCTGATATGATGTTGTATCAGTTAGGCATTGTGCAAGGTGATAACAAAGTAAGGGAACATGCTATAGATTTATTTGAAAGAGACAATGTTATGACATCCAGACTATGTTTAGGTGGTGGAGTCCTTGAGATGACAGTCTATGTATAGTGACATCCCTGTGTGCTTATGCTTCTCTGATCTTGATAGTGGTTCAGTATTTCAGAATCCATTTTTCAGTGGCTACTCTGACTTGTAGTATTTTTACTCTTTCATATCTTTTGCCCTCAGTCATGTATGTCAAACTGTTCTACTCATTTATTTATCATTGTTGTCTTCAGGGGGAGTATGTTGTGTTGTCCCTTTGTCACTTGATGAAAAAAAGGGGGAGTAAGTGAGGAGGAGCTATAGGTTTTGCCATTAATGCCAAAGGGGGAGATTGATAGAGATTTGTCATTGATGTCAAACTGTGGTGCCTTTTTGGAATGGATGATATGGTTGCATGGGTTATGGCCTTCACAAGGTTGCATGGATTAGTGTCTTCACCATGTTGCATGAGTTGTTTGATGTCAGTGAAGATTGTATACACTTCATTGGAATCATACTTGTTGTATACTTGTTGTGTTTGATGAGTTGACAAGTGATAGAGTTGGTTGGTATCATCAGGAGTTAAAGATTTAGGAGTTGAAGATGTCAAAGGAGCTAGTTGTCAATCTTTGTCATGTGCAACATGCCTTTGATGTCATGAATTGTCAGGTTTTAAGGTGGTGAGTCATTCTTCCCAAAGTTATCATTACTTCAAGATGCAAGAATGCCATCACAGGATCAAGAGGAATGTGGTTGATTGGTATCTGATGTCTGAATAGGATACCTCTTCACAAGATCTTATAATTGTCAAGAGCTATGCATAGAGATATGCATCTCATGCAGTGAAATTCATTGTGGTTGGTGTTGCTAGTTAGTACTTGTTTGATAAGCTATATGGTTATCATTAAGACATGGTGAGTTGAAGGATGGTATGTTGTTTTGATGTATTGACATGATTTTTTTTTCAATTGCATGTTAGAAGGGACTTCATTTGATTAGAGGAAAGTCAAATATTATTGTCTTTGTTTTGCAACTCAATATTACAAAGGCATGATTAAAGACATGATCTCTTTCCAAGGGGATAGAAAGAAAAGGTTATACTTGCTTTTGATATCATTTTATTTGTTCATCCTGTAATATCATTCTCGTATGAAGGAGGTTATTATTATTTCTAACTCCCAAGTTAGTAAAAGGCATCATATGGTCAAAGGTTGTTGATTTGTTTTAAACAAAAATCAAAGTGGGCAAAGGCATTTTTCAGGATCATATAAGTAAAGAACCTGTCCAATAGGTATCGGGTTTGTTTAGCAGGTAATGTTGATGTTTTGTATTCATTATCACCGGGTGTTTTAGGGCACACCAAGACTACCAGTCAAAAGTGTATACAATGCACAAAATGTTTGGTAAAGTTGTACTTAGATCTAGGGTTTTAGTATTATGCAAAAAATTGCAAGATTCAGTTATGAAGAAGAGGGATCTTGGGGATGTGACTATGCTCAAGCTATAGTGAGCTTCAACAAAGTCAATTTTTGAGCTCAATAGTTTTTTTTTGAGGCATATCAATATCTTTGGTGGAAGAATCTAGGTGATATCTTTCTTTGGAGTGTATGTTGAAGTTTTTCATTTTTCATGTGGGTTTTTGGTCTGATGAAAAATGATTAAATAAAATTAGCTCACTGTTTTGAATAAGTTTGTATTACAATGAAGAGTCTGTGCAAGAAAAAAGGGTATATTTTTTGTTTCAGAAACATGGGTTTCTTTGTTAGATTCTTGTGCCGAAGCTCTTCAGTTGAGATCTTGCTTAAAGGACCGTTTATTCACTGTTTTGTGGCATTGTGGTTTCTCGGTTGGAAGCTATGATAGCCTTAATGTTTCTTGATCTTGTTTGTGACAGTGGTGTGTTGGTTTATATATACACTTCATTTTCTATTGTAAAGTAGTTGAGGAACCAAAACGGCAACAATTTTATGAATCTTCCTTAACCTCTGTGGTATTGAAAAACTTATTCTTTAAGTTGGTTAGGGTTTGAAAAGGGCTCACTTACACGATTTGATACTAAGGTTTAGAAGGTCATACCCATGTGACTTGGCACTTCATGCAAATAATTTTTGAAGGCAGTTTTGACAATGCTCTATTTTTGGTTAAGCTCTGGTAACCATAGTTAAAGACATTTCTAAATACATTAATCAATTTGAACAAAATATGAATTATTTGATGAAAGTTTGTATCATCTTCAAAGGCATTATGAAAATATTTTATATTCTCAAGGTGGTCTGTTCGACCACACTCTCCTGACAGTTACTGATTTAGTTAGAAACTACTTCAAACAATTTACCTACTCATACAAGTTGTTTAATAAAAGAAACAAAGGACAGTGAAAATGTATAAAGAGGCATGAAATGTAAACACCTATATGATATTGATGTGTGTGCATAGTTACACTATCATTGAGATTATAACAGAGTGTTGATGTAAGATCCATTTAGAGTTGATGTGTATAGTTGATTCTTGAGTCTCAAATAATGAGATAGTCAAGAACTGGAATGTAGCGGAACAGAGTAACCCTCTGTATTGTTTCAGATTCCCTATTGTATTCATGCAATTGTATTAGCCAGTGAGTCATCCAAATAGCCAGTGAGACACATTTTGCTAGTAAGGCATTTATACTTGTCAGTGAGACATTCGATGTAGCTAGTGAGGCATGTTTGTTTAATAAGCCAATGAGGCATGTTTGTTTAATAAGCCAGTGAGGCATTTACTGAGTGTTTTTTCTACCCCATGAGGGTTTTCCACTCCTAAAATCTTTGTCCTATGATCTCATTTGTTGTATGATTCATTTGTCCTTTATACTTGTATGTTTAGTTCTTTAATGCACAGTCTCTTGCATTGATAAGGCCTTAATCAACAACTGCTTCTATTTTTAAAGTTTGATATAAATTAAATAACTTGTTTTGTTCTCTACAACATTGATTTACCCCCCCCCCCTCTCAGTGTTGTCAAGTACTCCAACATTCTACTTTGAAGAAGACTTGTTAGCAAAGCTTTTCCTGTGATCTCTCAAAGATACTAGTCTGGAATAGTTTTGCTCATTACCTCTAAATTCAATACATTATTTTTCACAATTAATTGATCAATTTCTACAACATTTTCAAGCAAACATCAGACCCCAAGTCTCTCTAATTGATTTGATTCATTGCAAGCAAGGTCTGAAAGAGAAGTTGAGTGAGTTTATTAGTCGGTATCAAGGACTTTATGCACAAATTCAATATCAGATGAAAGATGACGATGTTCAAAAGATATTTATAACAAATTTGTAGCCTAACATCTGTGATAAGATCCTCTAGATGAAATATAACTCTTTTCAACACCTATGTACTACCCTTCATGACTACCAACTTTCTTCTAGTCAATATGAAAATCAAAATTCATCGGCTCAAGTTGGTCAATCCGAGGGTGGATCTTCACAAAATAACTTTAAGAGGAATAATAAGAGTTTCATCAAGGTTAATGGATCAAATAACTTTTCTCAAGTGTTTGTTATCACTTATCCAAAGAAGGCACCATACCAGCAAAGAAAGTTCACTCTGATATTTGAGTCCTATAATTCTATCATGAATCAAGCTCTAAGTAATAATCTCTTGAAGCTTCCCCTGATTAAACTAGTGGATCCTAACAGAATTCAAGGACCTTATTTTAATGCTAATGCATTTTGTCACTATCATCAGACACAAGGACATGATACTGAATGATGTATGCATCTTAAACATGAAATACAAGATGTCATCGACTCGAATGTTATACAAGTATCTGGTGTGAATGATAATGGGAATAAGTTGGTTGCTCCACCGAATCAAAATTTACAGATGTTCACTAATCCTTTCCCTAAGCATATGAATAGCAATTTGATGGAACAAAACACACTACAAGTAGAAGAGGATTATTTATATTACGATGAGATAATTGCTACAATTGAAGTGGATAAGGAAAACACTCAAGTATCACATCGTCCATGAAAAAGAGGTATCTACTCTGAAATTCCTCCTCCGTTATCCCTTCAGGGATCAGGAGTGAATCAACATATACCAAAAAGACATGGAAAAACCAAAGCAAGAGATTATGACAATAGAAAAGGTTGAAATAGTACAAGATAGTCCTTGTCATTACGATAGACAAAACCAACAGAACAAGAGAAATAAAAGTTGGAAACGAGCAAGACAATTATCATCAGTAGGAAATAACAGTGGTTCTCCTCACAAGCAACAAAAGATTTCACATAAACAAGGAAGTGTTGAGAATGTACCGAATGGACTCTCTAATAACAAGCAACAACCTAATAAGAACCACTCAAGCTTCTCATACAACTTGATCGAGTACCTCTCCAAGAGGTTCGCAAGTTCCAAAATCTAGTGCGATTTCACTGACAGGTAAGTATCTCTAACCCTTTATCTCTCATGATGTATTTCCCCCATGATGTGTTATGCGTTGTTTAGGACTCCTAGGATGACCCTTGATTCTCTTGTAAGGTCAAGTATACTAGGAGACTACCTTTGTTGTGACCTTCTTCTATTTGTATCATCATTCTTCTATATCTCCTCTCCTCTGATTTCATTGTTGTGTGTTGTGTCTTACAGACATAGCGTTGTGGTTGGTGAATTAGGGGCACCCTCCTATGTGACTATCCCTAAGGCACTTGTTCTCCTCTCTGATTTATTGTTTACCTTCCTCTAGTGTTTTCATCTAGTTGGCAGATGATGAAAAACATATTATACTGATGCGGACCTAGTGTCCCTTTCGTGAGTAATCAAATGATGGACCTAGTCCATGCATGACAATGGGGTTGCAAAAAATTATCCGACGCTTGGCTAGTGGAATCACTCTATGATTTCTCTATCTTGATGATGATGTCGATGTTATCTTATCTTGCTAACAAAACTTTAACAATACTGCTGCTCTGCACACTTTGTTTATCATGAATATTGCCTTGCTTGGCTCTTTCATGTAGTTGATCATATGCATTGTTGTTTATCATGGTTATTTGGACACTAACACTTTTCTTGTAGGGATGTGTTTGTGGGAACATTCGGTGATCATAAAGTACATGTCACCTATGGGGGGCATGGGCCTTGTGAGAGCTCATGTTCCCTTGTGTGTTTTCTTCCTACCTTAACGTGCTTGATATCAGTATGTGATATCAACCACCTTAAGGTGGGGGCATATATAAGGTAAGTTGTTTGCTATAGATGATAGTAAAGCATGTTTGAACAATCTAAAAATTAATCACAATCATTTAAGCCCTCTGCGAAGGTGGGATATCGAACATATCCTTTTATCTTAAGCCCTCATCACGAGGTGGGGATGGTGTATTTCTCAGAGAGATTGCATTATCTTGTCATTTTCAAAACTCCTCATCGCAAGGCAGGGAGCGGTTCTGTGACTAACTCAACCCTTAAGCATGTTTTCGATGGTTGTTGTGGTGAAGTGCAATCGTCGGTGTGTGCCTGTAATGTGCCTGAGATGGTGATGAATCTAGCAATAGTTTCACTCCATCGCTTGTCTGCCATGTTTTCTTCGTGTCTTCCAAGTGTGTGTGTATGGCATGTTTGTTCTCAAAGTGCAAGACCGGTGGCGATGAGCTCCTCTACACTTTGCGATTTGTTTGGTGTGTTTGTTCTCAAGGTGCAAGACCAGTGGTGAACAACTCCTCTACACCTTGGGATTTTGTTTGGTGTGTTTGTTCTCAAAAAGTACAAGACCGGTGGTGAACATCTCCTCCACACTTTTGGGGATTTGTTTGTTTACTTTCCTTATACTTGCATTATGCATTTCATATAGGAAAATCAAAAAGAAAATAATCACTACATTCATTGTATTCTTTGTGCTCTGTGTGTCTTCAATGTTGTATTCTCCATGTTTTGCATGACTGTAACTGTCTTCTTCGTGTTTTGCATGCCTGTTATTGTCTTTAATGTGCTTGGGGTGTTTGCTATGTTTGTTGACCTTACTTTAATGCATGTATTGGCCTTGCATTTAATATACATTAAAGTGGGGGCTAAATGTTATGTCAGAAGAATGTACCCTTGAGGGCTTTTTCCTTTAAGGTTTAGCTCTCGGGTCCTTAGATTGCATTTAGAGCATTTTGCATGACAATTCAAACTCCCGATGAGAAAACCCTTGGGTCTTGTGACAAATAGGACCTAGGGGGGCTATTTTAATGATGCCAGAACAAAGACAGGGTGTGGACAAGGGTGCTAGTGCCCTAGTCCAACCCTATTTTGGGTCTACCCTAAATTTAAAATTTGGGTTTGTGACTGTTATTTGGTTTCCAGGCCGACATCATAAGTTTCAAATATAAAATTCTTGGTGAGAATCTTAATAGTTGCATATATAAGCATGTTTACGTTATCATTTGAAAACTAGAAGATGTTCATGTTAGACGATGATTGTTAACTTTATGCATACTTGAGATTTTTGTGATATCATTGTGTTGCAGAGCATAGCATTGTTATTGTGTTTGTTTTTATAGGTTGGATTACATATTCTCCTCATGGCATTGAAGAGCTTCTTCCTTCCATGAGAGCTTCATCATCAAGGTGACATCTTATTATGTTTCCATCATTATCATTTGGATTTTTTCCTCTATCCCACAAGGATACGCACTCTCGCTCTGACAACGGTGTTCAGAAGACTTGAATGTCTCTCCGGGGCTTGACTGAGGCAAGCCTCTAAACACCACAACCCCCTCCCACATTCCATGTGATTGCAGGTTACAGGTTGCGAAAGCGGGAGAAGTAGAGTTGCAGGGAGCAGGAGGACACTATGGAGATTCTAGATCTTGAAAGAGGAGCCTAATCAGACTAGGAAGCCATCAACCTTGTCCTCCGCATCTGAAGCTATAGAAGCAAATTGAACAGTGAGCATTAGGGATTACAAAGCTTCCAACATCTGGAAGAATCTCCCGCAGTGGACTAGGGGACCATCAACCTTGTCCTCCATTGTCAAATCACAAAAAATAGGGAATATAGTAGAGATCAATGCCGGAAGGAGATTGGGAATCCATAGAAAAACATGTACCTTGGACTAGGGCGCCATCACCATTGTCCCCGACATTTCTATTTTTTAGACTGCAAAAAATAGTGAGTTAAGGTTCTTTGCCCTTTGTCTAATTCCTGTGGCATTTGTCGTAATTCACAGATTTAATTACTATTTTGCTTAAATTAGGGTTTCAAGAGCATTAAAGCATTAATTAGCAATCTTGTGTGATAACTTCTGAATTTCCTAGCGGAAAACCAAGTGGCAACTCAAATATGATAGTTGACTCTCCTCTTGATGGGAGAAGCACTCGGTTGAAAAGCCCTTGGAATATTTTATGGAAAGGAGGATTCAAACCAAAACAACAATCCCATCATCCCCCTTTTCATATAAAACACACAGTGTGTATTTCAACACTAGTTGTTCACACACTTCATTCACATCTTTTGAACAAAAACTCTAAAATCATCAATTGGGCCTTGTTGTGTTGAACTCTTTCCTCCTACCCACTATGTTTGTTGTGGACTCCGTGTGCCTTTTAGTACCCATTTCTCTCAAACAAGTGCTTTGGTATGAAATAGTCTCACTTATTTTGCCTTGTTGATCGTTGTGAAATTCATGTGTATTTGAGCTCTTTAAAATTAGCATCATGGATGCTTCTTGTTATTCATTTTTGGAAGCTTTATTTGCATACATCATAAACATTGATTTTTTTTTCCAAATTTACTCATGAATATCCTCAAGTCTTGAAACAAATAGCATGCATATATGATGTTGATATTTCTATGTGTTCCACATATGAAATTCTCTGCTATATATATATGATTTTGATAGCTTCACAAATCCTCTGATATTAGATGATCTCACTAAATTTATAGCCAATAATACATTTAGTAGTGATGACTTCAATATGCTAGATAAAACCTTAGATGACTTTATTTCTATTAAACATTTCACTACAACTCCTATTGCTAAAACATGTGATGGTAACTTAGTTCTACCTTATGATCTCTCTCCTAAATTTGTTCCCACTTATGAGGACACCTTGGTGCAAGAGGATGAATTCATTGACATATTCCTTAACATCACATCATCATCTCTTCATTCCAATGCTCTCTCTGGCTAAGATGAAGCATTAGCGAATGAAGAATCACCACCATCTCTCCATTCTAATGCTCTCTCTGGCCAAGATGAAGCATTAGTGAATGAAGAACCCCCTCTAACAAAGAACATTCCATGGATAGATAATGAGCTTTCATTCAACAACATTTCAAACTCTATCCCTACCATAGAACATGAAACCTCTATGGATCATCCCCTCGCCCTTCTTCATTTAGTTGATTATTCACATACCTTGGATAGCACTAAGGAAGGGAAGACCCTTAATCTCCCTCCTTTGGTTGAATATTCAAGTCATTTGGATATCACTAGGGATGTAAAAACCTTGGATACCTCTCCTTTCATTTCATATTCCTTGAACATCACTAAAAGTACAGTCACCAACAATTATCCTCATAACACCTTACCTTCCCTTCATTCCTATGCTCTCTTTTCAAAAGATGTAGCACTTGTGAATGAGGAAAGGTCTCTCACATTAAATCCCTTATGGATGGATGTCGAGATCACTCAAAACAAATCACTTCTTCCACCTCCTAAGAGGATAGTGAATAAGTGTATTTCTCCAGGCTCCCTAAGACACACTCGTTGTAGCACCTATTATAGTTGCTCTCAAGGGTGGCCTCCTCCTAGATATATATGTTGTTAGCATTGTGTTGTATCAGGTAAGTATTTCTAACCCTTTACCTCTGTCATGTGATTCCCCCCATGATGTGTTATGTGTTGTTTAGGCCTCCTAGTATGACCCTTGATTCTCTTGTAAGGTCAAGGATACCAGGAGATTGCCTCTATTGTGACTCTTCTTCTATTTGTATCATCATTCTTCTATATTGCTTCTCCTCTATTTTCATTATTGTGTGTTGTGTCTTACGGAAATAGCGTTGTGGTTGGTGACCTGGGGGCACCCTCCTACATGATGACCCTAAGTCACTTGTTTCTCCTCTCTTGAATTATTGTTTACATTCCTCTAGTGGTTCTATCTAGCTGGCAGATAACGAAAAACATATAATATTGATATAGACCTAGTGTCCCTTCAATGAGAAATCAAAAAATGGACCTAAACCATACATGACGATGGGGTTGATATATATTATCTGACGCTTGGCTAGTAGAATCACTCCATGTGATATTTTGATGTTGTCTTATCGCACTTACAAAACATAACAATACTACTGCTCTATGCACTATTTTTGTCTAGGATCTCGCCTTGCTTGGCTCTTTATGAGAATGATTACATGCATTGTTATTTATCATGATTATATGGCTTCTAACACCTCATTTCTTGCAAGATATTGTGTGTTTGTGGGAACATTTGGTGATCGTAAAGTGCATATCACCTATGGGGGCATGGGCTTTGCAAGAGCTCGTGTTCCCTTGTGTGTTTTCTTTCTACCTTAACGTGCTTGATATCGGTACACGATATCAACCATCTTAAGGTGGGGGCATATATAAGGTAAGTTGTCTAATGATTTTGGTACTAATGAAGCATGTTTATAAGCCCTGTACGGAGGCGGGATGTTGTATCTTTGAGTGAGTGCACATCTTTATCTTAATATTGCAATCATTAAGCCCTCTGCGGAGGTAGGATATCATGCATATCTTTTTATTTTAAGCCCTCTACGGAGGCAGGGATGGTGTATTTCTCAAGGAGATTGCACATCCTGTCATTTTCTAAAAGTCGTCCGAGCAGGTAGGGTTGGTGTATCCTCCCTTAAGCGTGTCTTTTTTGATTGTTGTGGCGAAGCCCAATCATCAATGTGTGCCTGTAATGTGCCTGAGATGGTAGCAAACCTAGCAATAGGTTTCTTCCATCACTTGTTTGCCATGTTTTCTCCATGTCTTTCATGTGTGTGTGTATGGCATGTTTGTTCCCAAGCATAGTCTCAAGACTGGTGGTGATGAGCTCCTCCTATGCTTTAGGATTTGTATGACATGTTTGTTCTCAAGTGTAGTCTCAAGACTAGTGGCGATGAGCTCCTCCTACACTCTAAGATTTGTATTGTGTGTCTGTTGCCCCTTATGCAGTTTTAAGACTGGTGGTGATGAGCTCCTCCTACATTTTGGGTTGTGTGTTTACTTTCCTTGTACTTGTATTTTCATTTCATATATGAGAAAATGAAAAAGAAATAATCACTACATTTATTGTATTCATTGTGTTTTGCATGTCTTCAATGTTGTCTTCTCTATGTCTTGCGTGACTGTAACTATCTTCTTCGTGTTTTGCGTACCTATTACTGTCTTCAGTGTGTTTGGCGTGTCTTCACCATGCTTGGCGTGTTTGGTATGTTTGTTGACCGTAGTTTAATGTATGTATGGGCCTTCCATTCATGCACACAAAAAAGTGGGGGCTAAATGTTATGTCAAAAAATGTCCCCTTGGGGGCTTTTCCCTCTTAAGGTTTAGCTCCTGGGTCCTTAGAATAGATTGAGAGCATGTTGCATGTTAATTTTGAATCTTGATGAGAAAACCCCAAAGTCTTGTGGAAAATAGGACCTAGGGGGTGCTATTTTGATGACTCCTACCTAAAATAGGGGGGAGGACTTGGGCACTCGTGCCCTAGTCCTACCTTATTTTGGGTCAGACCCTAATTTGAAGTGTCGGTTATATGACTGTTGTTAGGTCCTATGCCGACACCAAAAGTTTAAATTACAAAATTCTTAGAGGGAATGTTTGTAGTTGCATATATAAGCATGTTTAGGCTTTTATTTGTAAACTAGAAGATGATTACGAACTTTATGCATACTTGTGATTTTAGAGCATCCACGATATTCATTATTGCAAAGCAGAGCATTATTATTGTGTTTGTGATTGCAGATTTGGCTTCATCTTTTCATGTGATTGAAGAGCCTTCATTAATGTGAGATCTACACTTCTAAGGTGACATTTGTTTATGTTTGAATCATTTTTCATTTGGATTTTGCCTCTATCCCATAGGGATACACACTCTTATCTAACAACGGTGTTCATAAGACTTGAATGTCTCTCTGAGGCTTGACTGAGGCAAGCCTCTAAACACCACAATCCCCAACCACACTCCTTTGTGATTGCAGGTTACAGGTACTGAGTTTCGCAGAGTGGAGTTGTAGAGGAAGGTTGCAGACGACAAGGATTTAGGATCTAAAAGAAAGAAGCAAAACAAAGCATTTTTGGGACATGGCCGCCTAGGGAAATGTCTTTCAAAGTTATAGAGACAAAAATCAGAGTTATAGGGACATTCTGCATCTGAACGAGCTTCTACATCCCGAGAACCATCATGCCTTGGACTTGGGTGCCCAAGGTAGTGTCCTCTGCATTTCGAGTGATGAAAATAGATAGAATAGTGTTATCAGTGCCAGAAGGAGTTCTGCATTCTGTGAAGAAAACAGTGCCTTGGACTTGGGCACCCGGGGCATTGTCCTCGAATATACCAAATTTTGAACTTCAAAAAATGGTCAGTTATTAATCTCTGTCCCCTTCCTTAATCTGTAAGCATTTGTCTGAATTTACCAGTTTATCCATTATTTTGCATAATTAGGGTTTCTTACATATTTGAGGATTACATTAAGACATTAGTTAGCAATTTCTGAGTTTCCACATCATTCCAAGTGACAACCCAACCTATTAGGTGAATGCTCTCGCTTAGTAGAGATTAAACTCGGTTGATATGTCCTTGAATGTTTGTTGTGAAAGGAGGATCTAAACCCATCAAACCCTCAAAACAAAACATCAACCCCTCCTTTTCCATCTTAAACACATTTAAGGAAGAAGAACAAGAATTTAAAATGAAATAAAAATAAGAAATGCAAAAGAAAAGATGAAAAACCAACCTGGAAATTGATATGGGAAACAAGAAATGACACTAAAGAAGACCATTTCCACACTCTTTAACAATCCCTAGCACTCAAATCTCCTCAATAATCATGTAGATTTGAAGAAAATCTAAGATTTGAGTTTAGGATAGGTTTTAGGGATTGCTTGGAGCTCAAAAAATTGAAAATTCAAAAGATAAGTGAAAAAAAGAGAAGAGAAAATTGAATTTATAGGGGTGTATTAACTCCATTCATGCATAATTAATGTTTATGGTCTAGTAGGAAATATAAATTTGGAAGGACCTTGGACCTTGGAACTAGATCCATGGGTTCCTAAGTTCCCCAGGATTCCAAAAGTCCACAAAAGAAACAAAGAAAACCAATGAAGCAAGGAGCAAAAAAACAAAGGGACTTGGAACAAAGTTCGAATGTCTAGAAAACCCCCATAAATTTGAACTTCTGGGAAAACAAGCAAGATGAGTTTTCAAAAGAAACCCAAAAAATGGAAAAATATATGAACTTGGAACAATGTTCCAAAGTCCTTGAAGACCCTCGAAGTTAGAACTTTTGAGAAAACTAGTCAGGTGGGGTTTTGAGCAGAACCCTTATGTTCCAAGGTTCATGGAAACCCCAAATCCTTGGTTAAAGGTAAAAGATAAGGGACAGAGTCCCAAAACTCAAACAAACATAAAATTAAAGATCCTAAAGGGATCAAAGATACAAAACACTCAAAAAATTGAGAAACACATAGCACAAACCATAAAAGCAAAGAAGGGAAAGAAAACAAACCAAAAAGGGGGTCCCTATTTACTAAGTAAAAATATGGGGTGTGTATGGAATCCATAATAGGTATATTGCATGTGATCAATAGTGTAATGCCCCAAGCTTATGCTCAAGACATTAATCGATAAAAACTAGACAAACAATTTTCTTGCAATAGAAAAGTGACATTAAGTAGGACACACAATATTCCTACATACCCAAGGTGTCATAACAACATGTGATGAAACACTTGACACACACACCAATGCATGATGCAAGGTGACACAAGCATAAGAATTAAAAATGCCATGGGAGAAAAACCAAGGTTGGCATGGAAAATGAGACAAGGAGGAGAATGAAGGTTTCTAAGGTCACTGAAAAACCCTTGGAACATCCCTAAAAGTTCACCCATTCAATATATTAGAGTTATAGAAAGAAAAAAAGGTCAAAAACACCAAAGTGTAGGTTCTAGAAAGGACTTGCAAAAGTTTATACTTTTCCCTAGCCTTGCAACTAAACTTTGTAGTCTAGACTTGCATTTTGGGTTTGCTTCTAGAGTTACAACTAGGCCTACCACTACCTCAGAATTTAACATCAAGCTTTAACTTGCAACCTGCAACACTTTCTCAAGTTTTAAAAAATAATTACAATTTGTACACTACAAAGTGTGAAGATATTTTGATTCCTGGGTTTAGGTCAACTTCAGTCTTTAGGGTCTAACTACAACATGCATTTTAGAATCAAGGTCTAGAAAGAAAATTACAATATGTAAAGGCCCAATGAAAGTATGGAATAAGACACCTCTAGTGGTTTAGGCTTCAAGGTCTCACTTGTAATTATAACTTGTAAAGTGTCAGGTCATCTCTAAACCTTGGCCCCTCAACAACTTAGACTCTGAAGATCGATTATAACTTGCACATTGTAATGTGTAATGGGATTTCAAACACTGAACCTCTTGCACTCTTGGGTTTCAGAGACTAATTGCAACTCACAACTTTTGGACTAGTAAACTCATTTCACATGCAATTAGGGCTATTTATTGACTTATAAATATAGAGTAGGAAAAATACTTAAGGCATAAAAATAACAAGGTTTATTATTCACACTCTAGGAGGCATAACTTCCTCAAATTTTCAGCTATTGAAAAATGGTTAAGACCAAACATTTAGGGGATTCTGGGCTCCAACTTGGCTACATGAGACTCTCTTCAAAGGCATGGTTCCCAAGGAACAAGGTTGACAATGATACTTGCTTTAAAACCTAAGGAAATCAATAGGATAAACATTTACTCCATTAACTCAAGATGCACAATCCATCACTAAAGCAATCACAAATCAAATATGTCATTTCATAAATTAAACAAGCATTTCTAATATATCATGATTCAAAATAGAATTGTGCTAGCACACTCAAAAATCAAGGTGTGCAAGTATACAAAATAATATCAATTATTTATTATATCATAAGGAAATCATCCAAAACATGGATGGACCTTAACCCAAAATTGAAATTACATCAAAGTACAATTATGTGCACTAATTATAAAGGTCTCATAGACCCAATTTACAAAGATTGAAAGATTATAATAATTAATAGATATAAATGCAATATACATGAGGAGGAATCCAACACACTCTCTAATGAGCATCCCCCAAGATTACTTGTCCCTGATGGAGGTTTAGCACCACCCAATCATGTTCTACCCTTAGGTCAACCCCAGTATCCTAGGAGATGGTCAAATTGGGTACAAGAACACTCACGGAATACGAGGAGTACATGGCAACACTCACACCAAGTAATGCACACAACATTACATGTGATAACATAACATGTGGTACAGATTCCACTCAATACATATACACATAATCTCAAATGGCATTGAATACAAAATTTGATGATAGGAAAGGATGAGGATCCTAGCAATAAGACAAGGAGTGGTAAAAAAGTAGCACAACGACCATGCAGAGTTGAGTAGAAATAATATTACTCATGACATTCACCAACTCTCATAGTTGTGACGTGTGGACTATGCGACTAAGACCAAATCTCTGCAAGCATCCAAATCATAGCGCAAATACATTTATTGATCATTTTTATTATCCCAATGAATATTGCATTATCACTTAATTAAAGCTTTCACTGATCAATCTTTGTGCATCACTTTAGATCATGACAATGCAATGAGAACCCACTCATTTCCTTCTCTATAACTCAATCCTATCAATCCAATGCTCCAAATTTACAATTTGGATGTGACATGGAAATTAATGCAACAATTTATGACACATTGCCAAAAGATGTAGAATTCTATAATATTAGGGAGATAAATCTTCTTGCAAAATTAAACTTTCATTTAATGTTCTAAAATGTAAATTTCATAATTTTTAAAATTTCTAAAACCATAAAAATCCCCAAATCCTCCATTATCTTTTTGATGCAAGCATTGAATAGTCTTAAAACACACATTTTGAAGTAAATTTAAATGCAATGTAAAATATAAAATAAACACATGTAAAGGACTCATGCACACTTTATAGGTTTTCATAACATGAGGACTCTAGAATTATCACCAATTCATATCTAGGTTTACACATGGATTCATAAAACTCGTCTCTCACTCAAATTGAGTGAGATAGAGGTTGGCACACACGTGTTTTACCTAAAGATAACTATCTCCAATATAACCACCATTGGGAAACAAATCTATATATGCACACTTAGGTCAACATCAAGTGTACCTACTCCATATAATAATAACCGAAGCAACCTATTCCACCCAATGTGTTATAAATCATAACATGATATCAAATCATCACATCTAAATGTAAATCCTCTATGACTAGCATGGTATAGGAAACAAGATGCATAATAAATCACATACATAATTATGAAACAAAGATAATCATCACAACTATATCAAATATAAATAAAATAGTAAAGCTAAAACATTATAATGATCTAACATATAAAGGCACACCATATGAATCCCATAATGCATAGTCCACAATGAAAAGCCAACACAAGGCCTCATTGTGAACACCTTCACGGTCATACAAAACATCTCCACAAGAGCATCTATAAGACACTATTAGAACACCTCGATGACATAAAAGACCTCATATTGGTAAGTTTGTTGCAACAACTCATAACACATGAATAACATAATACACTGATGAAACACTCACTACAAAATATATCATATAAATCAAAAAGTGCACAAGACATTCATACTAGTGGGCATTACAGACTGAGCTATGTGGGTATAGAAATTTGAACATTAGGGGTAATCAGGGATACGCCTAACAATAATGATATGTCAAGAAGGTGGGGGTAAATTAGATACCCCATGCATGATGATCTTAGGAGTTCGAATCACATTTATAGAATGAAAAATGAATGTAGTTTTAACAACATTTTGAAGAGAAGAATTAGAAGATGTAGTTTTAGAAACTTTGTTAGAATGAAGATTATTGAAATCCTCTAATGTTTCATCCAACATGTCAAAGTCATCTTGGAAGGAGACATCATCGAATGCATTGAAGGTTTTAAGGAAGAAATCCAACATTGTTGGATTCATGAAAATCTTAGGTTCACAAAAAAATATAAAAATGAAAAATGTTTAATAGAGAGTGTTATTTGTTTTCAAGTTTTACACTAGAATATAACTATTTTTGGAGGAAACAATTTGCTACTATTCCATTTTATAAAGAACAAAAACAAACTAGAAATATTCTAAAATGTTTTAACTCAAAAAACAATGTTCTTTACTAAGCTAAAATAATGAGCTAGGTTGAAAATTTGCCAATAACATAAAATAGAAGTATTAAAATATTAAACTAAGTTCAAAAGTAGAAATGACATAAAATAAGGAGCCTCATGGTAGAACATATAGAGCTCACTTCCCAGGATGCCATCACTATGTACATATGTCCATGCAATATGTTGTCCAATTCAAGAATTGTTGTCGCAGTTATTGTTGGCATCCAAAACACTTGCAAAAGAGATTTTGATACCAGAATCTACTTTTTCTACACACCAGGAAACAATAGCAACCAAAACATTAGACAAGAGATATGCTAGGAAATACATAAATGCTAAAATCAATGTTAAACCACTTATTTCAGAAAGAAAATAAAATGACAAGGAGAGGCATGAAGAGAGTGCAAACCTCTATGTGAGAATAACTTCAATAAAAATATGTATCTATCAATAGTAAAACGGTTGGTGACTTCTTGGGAGCTTTCCAAGAATGGTCAAGCTCCTATTTTAGCCTTTCAGTTTCCATGACTAGTCAAAATGGAAAAGAAAGAGAAGTGTGTGCACTTAGCTTATGCAAATCTAGGACTAAGACAACAATGCTAAATGAAATCTCTAAGTGTAAGATCCCTAGTCTATAGGGAGCTACACCATAGTGTGTGTATTTGATAAATAGGAAATAGAAACACTAAGGAATTTTCCAAAGAAATGGAAATAAAATGATAGAGAAAAGATGCAATATTATCAAAATAAAGATAAAGACTTGTTTAGCAACATTACCAACCAAGTGATGCCAAAAATAATGAGAAAATGAAGTAGTAGGATTAGAACAACAATATCTTTCCTTGATCACACTTCATCAATGGAGTGTGTAGCAAGGAGAGAAGAGATAAAAACTATCCAGAAGATCAATTTCTTTTGTTGTTGTAGTATAAAAAATCATGGATTTTCAAAAGGTTTCTTAGAAGTTGAAGGGTTGGATTCAAGTAGGAGATTTTTCGAGTAGAAAGGTATTACAATAGGTGATAGTAGGCAGCTAGGCAAGAAAGACCAAAACTTAAGTTTTGAAATTTGTTAGGATGCTGGCGCATAATGTAGACATCCATGCATCACATCGATGTCTTGGGGAAATCACTTAAAATTTTGGCACATGATCCCAAGTTAGCAAGAAGAGTCAAAATGTGATAAAGAAATTTGGATATTCTGGTGAGGAAAAGATCAAGGATGAAAGCTCAGTGCACCCTAAAACATACTAATGGAGTAGACACCAAAGCAAGTGCAAAATGCAGTGTGACAACTCTAAATGATGTAATTTCTATCCTTGCAGGTTGCTCAACACTTCTTGGATTTAGTGTTCAAACTCCATGGGATGCGTCATTGTATTGTCAGTGATTGTGATCCATCCTTCACCAACAAATTCTAGAAATAATTGTTTAAGTTACAAGGCACTACCTTTAACATGAGTTCAACCTATCATCCTCAAACTAATGGTTAAATAGAAATTGTCAAGAAGATTCTCAAGACTTATTTGCATTGTTTTGTGTCTAAGTAGCATATACAATGGGCAAAGTGGCTACCTTTGGTTGAATGGTGGTACAATACCACTTATCATACTACTTAAAAAATAACCTCTTATGAGGCCCTTTATGGTACTCTCCCACCCTCCTTGTTCACTTACATTTCAAGTTCTTCAATGGTGGCAAAAATTGATAACATCTCGACCAAGTTGGGAAGACATCTCTTAACTACTTAAGGTTAATCTAACATTGGCCCAAAATTGCATGAAATAGTAGGTGGAATCCTAACATTAGATAGAGCATGCTTTTGATATTGGTGATTGATTTTTTATACATATCCATCCCTACAAGCAACTTTCTTATGAAACAAGAATGGTCATAAGTTGTCTCCCAAATTTTATGGTGCTTATTAGGTGATCTAAGGCATAGGTGAGGTGGCATAAGTTATCACTTTTACCATCTTCACAATTCCACCTATATTTTCATGTCTCGTGTGTTAATAAAGTGATTGAACTGATGTTGGATGAGGATGGATCAATATTTTTGGAAATTGAGAATTTTTTGGACAAACACACCAAGCATCTTCATAATCATGCTATTGAGGATTTATTAGTCTAATGGAAGGGCCTATATCCTAAAGATACCATGTGGGATCCTAACATCAATATCTTTAGGTTTTCTCATCTCAAGCTTTGAGGATAAAGCTTTTCAAATGGGTAGCAATGTTAAGTATCCCATTCTATTTTATGATAGCTAGTAGTAGTTGGTTGCATATGATTTTAAAGTCACCCTTAGGTAGCTCTCATAAAGGGACATGCATATGCTTTATAAGTCATCCCACTATTTGTTAGAATAAAGTATTTATCCCACATGCACGGGATGCAGTAGTTGCCTTTTGTAAAACTCTATATATTGTAATGACTTCTCAACTGGAAAGGCATTTTTGACTATTTGTAATAAGAGTGTATGCTCTATTTGGAGGTTGCCCCCTCAAAATGGCACTATAAAGATAATAGAAGCATTTTAGTTCTTCTCATTTTTGCAATAGTTTTTTGTGTTGACATAGTTTTCTTGCAAGTTTAATACAAAATGAAACATTTTTTGACTATTTAAGTGAAATTGTTTAAAAAATGTAAGGTCAAGATTGATTTGATGATAGTTATTTTAATCTCCACCAAATCGATCTATTTAATTTCTCAAGTGATTTTCATTAAAGGAATGCTTATCAATGAAATTGACATGAAAAAGAGATAACAAATTGTAAATAAAAAAGTCAATAGACAAAATGGTCAAAAAATTGCTAAGAGGATGGTGGCTAGAACTTTAAGAAAGAATTGTGAAGGGAAAATAAATTGAAGGTTCAATCCATAACATGGATGGTATTCTATTTATGGTAATGGATTGAGGCTCCAACAAAAAATAAAAATAACCAACATACAAAGGATTGGTATGTTAGGAAGGGGGGACTAAGACAACGTAAAAGAAATGTTTTTAAAATATTTGTTAGTAAAAAATGGATATCTTAATCTGGTCAAATATTAAAATAGAAATCGGTTAAATCAAAATTTATTAATAATAAATTATATAATTATTTACCATTTAAAAATTAGGCAAATGCAATAATAACTTATCTATCGGCTGTAACTAATAATAATATAATTTAAAAGATTTAGAATCAAATTCACTCTCATAATAATATAATTAATAATATAGTTTGAGAGGGTTTAGATCTCCTCCTTTTAAACCCCAAAGCAAAAATAATATATGCAAATAAAATTAAATTAATAGAGGTAATATGATGCACTCCCTTACATACCTCAAGTTAGTATATGCAATTAAAATCAAATTTATAGAGGTAATATGATACACTTGCTTAAATACATTGAATTCTTCTTATAACAACCATTCTGATTGTAAATGATTGAGATCAATTTTTCTATCAAGGAAATTATTTTTTACAACAATTTTGACAATATCAATGTTAACGTTAGCATGTGATTCTCAATCTTTTACTTGGTTCTATTCTTGTCTTTTTCAACATTTTGTTGGCTTATTGGCTTATACAATTGCAAAGGTGTTACATGGTTGTTGTAAACTTTTTTTTTTCTCACTACAACTGTTAGTTGTAAAGTTTAATGTGTAGCTATTGTTGGCTACTACTGTGGTTATTTGTAAAAATTTTCTACTTAATTCGATAAAAAAAACTTTAGCTCAACCTAAGGAAATATAATCATGTCCATGTGAAATGTAACATCACACCACATCGTTAAAGAAATGAATCATTTTATATAAATACTTAGGGCAAGTTAAATGCATATAATATTAATAAAGAGTTGGGATAAAAATATATTCAATTAGATTTGAAATAAAAATAAAAATAAGAAAAATAATGTATATTTTAGAAGTGAGGGAAGAGAAGATTGAAATGACTATGACATACGAGTGTACTTAATTTTTAAAATGGGATTAGAGCTAAATAAATTGAGATGACTATGCCTGTACAATGTTGTGACTATGTGTGATCCTAGTTCAATCCACATTTGCATATACAATCACTGCAATGATAGTTACAACCTCTTTTTTGTAGTATTGATCTTTTGCTATGGATTTGACCCTATGGTCTTTAGATCTTTTGTACATACAAACAAGTTTTTCCTATACCTGTCAATTATAATGAAAGATTTGGTGGTGCTGAGGAACACTATTGGAGCTTGCTATGATAGTCATGAGAGGTGACTTGTTCCCCTCCTTTTTCCCTAGTTAAACCCCTGTTGATTGACTTAATGATTTTTATAAAGTTGGAACACAATAAACAACACATAAAATTGATAATGATGCAGTTGTGATGATGCTAAATGCTTGATACTTGATGCAACATAGTGCAATACAATGGATTAGATATTGATTAATGATTGACAAATGATCCAATGACCTAGGGGTGGTGTCCATTCATACTTGTCCCATGTGTATAACTTGAAATCTCTAACATGGGAAATGATGAATAATGACTAGTTGGAAGTGGGTCAACTTGGACTTGATATAAATTTTAAATTTGAACAAAACAAGTTAATCCCACAACTACAATACTAACTTGAGTCAAAACTGCAGCTATAATTTTAAACTTGATAGAAGAACTAATAATTTAAAATCTTAAAATCCTCTATACAAGAATATGATATTGTTTCTAATAATTAATTTGAGTCAAAGGTTAACATAAACTCCAAATAAATTAATATCATATATTAAAACAATACTTAAAAAGTTAAAAACACCTACATCAAAAACTATAAAAAATAATAAAAATAAAAAATATACACTTTCACCCTTACAACATCATGTTAACTTTTCTTCAATAAAAAAGTGACATAAAGTGAGATAAGTTAGCATAGAGTTGATTCCATCGACCGCATCCAATGTACTATTGACCAACTCAAACAAACAATTATAGTTAAAGAAAGTTTTTTTTTTTCCTCGTTGTAGGCCCGTAAGTTTCTTCCTCGTTGCGGATGTTAAGGAAAGTATATTTTTAGTGTTGACCGGTGTCGTCCTTAATATGGGATTATTCCTTTAAACCATGTGGACAAGGTAAATATTTTGTCCTTTATATTCTCTTCACCTAGGTTCACCATTCTTATTCACGTGGATGCCCATTGCCAATACTACCCAATAATTACATCAAATTCAATGAATGAGTGGTATTTCACTTGTACAATGATCTCTTATTCTTAAATCGTTATTAGTTTGTTGGCACATAGGTGTGAAAGGAATAAGTGAGTTAAAATCAATGATAGGAAGAATGTAGTTGATATGACTTAGAGTCTATTTGTCATAGTATAACTAGCAATCACGCTTCAGTGTACAATGGGTACGTCGAAGAGGCCTTTAAGGTTATTGTTAAGGCATAAAGTGAATGACATGAATCACTCAAGGAAACTTCCAATGGACAAGTGGTAGGTTTGGATTCTTAGTGTGCAATTGTATTGTTTTCTTTTGGCAAGAGTTTGATGGTCCTATCAATTCACATTTGACAGTCTTGTGCTTGTATTACACAAAGTCACATGCAATACTACTTGGCATCTGGGGTAACCCATTTTGTAAGATTTTTTTGTAGCATTGCTATGATTCCCTATAACGTAGAGAGTTCATGGTGTTGGTACATAGGAAAGTGTTTGAAAAAATGCCTTATAGAAATGTGGTCTCATGGAATGCCATGATTGTAGGATATGCACAAAATGAATTTTGTTGATTTCATGTGCCTAAGAACAGGTTGGTGATAAAGCATTGAGAAGGAATTTTTTGTCTATGTTTTACATTTCTAATGCCAACTTTTGTGTGTGTTCTAACATGGTTTGTTCTTGAGTTATTTGGAAAAGAAATTGCAACTATCTAGCCAAACAAGTGTAGTAAATGATTATTTTAAATGCCAAATGCTGTATTACATGACATAAAAATATTTTTTGCTTTTACATTATATGTTAAAGGAACAAATTCAACTATAAATTCTATGGATCATTTGTCCTTGAAAATGTCTTGCCTAAGAGTAGATGGTGTTGTTTGTCATTGGAAAGCATTATGTTGCATCTAGCTAGGTCAGTGGTAGCTAATTTTGGGGAACATACATAATCTATCCAACTATATTTGACCTTAGCTATAGATTTGGGTCCAATACTAACTATTATATTGTTTTGTGTTCAAATTTTCACCAAAAAAATATTAGAGAATTAAACAAATAGGTTTACAACACTAATAAGTGGACATTTGCCAACATAGTCCATTTCAACACTTGACATCGACTAATACATTATATTCTTGGGCCCTCAAAGTACAAAACATGATTTCTATTCTAACATTGCCTTTTAGTCTAAAATTGACTTCCTAACTCTTACAAATGATAGTTTTGACTACCTTAGGAATGATCAAACAATGAGCACAAAGTAGACTCTATCTATAACTATCAGGCCCTAGTGGGTTTAGTAAGCTACGAACCTTTCTAATTGGTCAATGGGTCCTATATTTAAGGTTGTCATCTATTAAGAGATAATCTACAACAAAGAAAAGATCATGGGCAAATCAACTGTGGGGTAGTTAATTTGGTTGATGATATTCAACCTCCATTTTGTGGATATCTTAAAATCATTGCAATCCATGGTACAACATCTCTTTAGATTATGTTTGACCAATATGATGTATTTTGACCATGTCAATGCTAATAGATGATGAAATACATCATTTTTTTGGGAAAAGGAAGTAGACTTTAATGGACATGAAGTAGATTCAATAAGAAGGAAGAGAAATGCCACTTTTCACAAAACATTAAAAGGCATTGGAGAGACTTGATTTTCATAGTTTTGGTCCATTGGTGTCTCAAGAGATATGTATTGGAAGAAGTATTATCTATTTAGGAAATACACAATGTGCACAAATTACAAATTAATACTATCAAAGAAAATCATGTTGCAAGTATGGGCCTAACTGGTGTTGTCATTGATGTCAACATACTCCTGTTGTATTGATGATAAGGATTGGATGAGTTGTATGCTGAGGATATTGAGAAAATTAGTCTTATCAGGAACAGAGAAGAACAGTGAAGACAGTAAGGTAAAGATCCCAGCTGAGATGAAGATTAGAGGATGCGCTTCAAAGGGTTGGTAGATATGTGTCTTAAGATGATTCAGTAAATATTTGAGAGGTCCGCATGAAGGTCTGAAGAAGTTATGGCCACTTGAGTAAAACCGGTTTTGGCAGATGTTTAGAGGTGACAAAGTGACACAGAAAGGTCCGGTGAGATTTGGAAATGCAATATCTTGTTCTGCAGATTTGGTGGAGTGTTTAGGAAGTCAATGTGCATTGATAACTCAATTGGTTCATGGTCTAGAGGTCTGCAAGCATCTATTCCAATATGACAGTGATGACAGACTGTGTTCTTGAGGTTCCGGATGAAGTTTCAGTAAGCAGAAGTAGTGTGGATGTTATTGGTGATTCAAGAAAGCTTGTGGAGGTCTTTGGATTGTGTCCAATTCATGTTGGTGGTCTGCATTAAAGATTGAGCTCGTAATTGAAGAATTACTTCCAGATGATGTTGTTCTTCCTAAGTTTGGCCGACCGGATGAGTTACACATCCTGCAGATGATCTTGAAGATGTTCTATGAAGCATGGTGTGTTCCTAAAAGAAGATTGAAGTCTCATATTTGTGTAGTCAATAGTGTGTTGATCCACATGAAGTCTTTTGTAATTAGTCAAGTTGTATTTGCTCTGTAATGTATGCCGACTTGGATGATTATCCCAAAGTCAAATGTCTTGTATAAATAAGAAGTTGTGAAGTCATTTCAAATGTATCTTGGTGGAGATGAGAGTGTGGTGAGAGGAGAAGTGCGAAAAGCAGAGCAGAAGTATTGGGCTTAAATGGAACTGACTCAAGCATGGTGAAGATGCTATTCTTCAGTTCAAGTATGTAATATTTATTATTCTGTAGACAGTGTGTCTCCTGTAGGCAGTGGGCCTCTTGTGAGTAGTGTGCTTAGGCAATGAGCCCTAATTGGCATGTGCCATTTTGTTCATTTTATTCTTCTAACAGAGAATACAAAATTGGGTTAGTCACCTCGTGGTTTTTCCCTTAACCGGGTTTTCCACGTCAAAATCTTGGTGTCATATGTGTTAATGTGTTTTTACTCTTGAATGATTGCATTATGTTTCCATGATTAATTTATGATTATGCTGCTAAATTACAAGAAGGATTTAAGTAATTAATAAGAGGAAGTTTTGGGACAACTGATTCACCCCCCCTCTCAGTTGTCTGCCTTGATTCTAACAATTGGTATCAGAGCTAAGTTCCTCTAAAAGAGCTTAACCGCTTGAGGAGATCCAGGATGTCTTCTTATAAGAAGGATAGCTCGAGGTTTGATGGAACCAATTTCACTCTTTGGAAAAGCCACATGGAATTTCACTTGCAATGTATGGGAATGCAATATTGGATCATGGTTTCAAAGAAGTATGTTCCTCCACAGAATGGTTCAAGAATTGTAGATGAAATCAAAGATGCTGAAAATAATCTTCAGGCTAAAGAAGCTCTACTAAGTGCCTTATCTGATTCAGAGCTGACAAATGTTATAGATCTAAAAATTGCATATGAGATTTGGGAAAAAATGGAACTTTTGCATGAAGGAGACAGGTATGTTAAATGTGCCAAGCTACAGAGTTTGAAAGGAAAATTCAAAAACATGAAGATGAGTGAAGATGAGAATATCACCTCTTACATGACAAAAGTAAATGAGCTTGTATGTGGCATCAGATGTGCTGGTGGAGTTTTGGATGAAGATGAAATTGTTGCTAAGGTTCTCAGATCCTTACCTCCTTCTTATAAACACAAAGTTGCTGCTATTGAGGAAATCAGATCCTTAACAACTATCACAAGGGATCAATTGGTTGGTAAGATATCTGCATTCGAGTTAGTTGAGTTTGGTGACGCACTTCCCAAGACTGAATCAACGTTCAAAGCTAGTGCCTCTACAAAAGGCAAACAAAGATATGATCCAGGTGAAAGTTCCTCAAGAAAATCTTCTTGGTATGAGAAAGCAAGAAAGGATCTGGAAGAGGATGAATTAGAAGCTGAACAACTTGAGGCTCTCATTGCAAAAAGACTACCAAGAGGATCCGGTAAGTATGAAGGAAAATTGCATTTCAAATGTTTTAACTGCAATAAGATTGGTCATTTTGCCTCAAGGTGTCCGGAAAGATTTTCTAGGCCAAACCCTAATAGATCAAGATTTCAAAAGAAGTGTTACTACATTCATGAAGATGATGATGGAGTAATAGATGATGAATTAGAGATAGGAAACAAATCCAGAAGTGACTGGGTGTTTATTGCCATCAAGGAAGAAGATCCAATGCCTCTAAATCTATCAATCATAAAATGGTAGAAAGAGATCTGGCTGCCCAAGTTGAAGAAAAGGATGATTGGGTCATTGACAATGGATGCTCCCACCATATGATAGGTGACAAAATAAGTTTATAGATTTGGAAAGATATGAAGGTGGAGTTGTAAAATTTGGTGATAATTCTGCTGGCAAGATCAGAGGTAGAGGAACTATTTGTTTTGATGGAAAGAACAAAACCAGTAATGTACTGTATGTTGAAGGTATGAAGCACAATCTTCTCAGTGTTGGACAGTTGGTGGACAAAGGCTATGATCTCCGATTCAAGAATGGAAAATGTAAGATCTTTGAAAGTTCTGGAACAGAGATTGCATCCGGTACTCAAACAAAATGTAATATCTTCCACTTGGTTGGTACTGGTAAAAGTTGTTTATTTGTTCAAATTGATCAGAGTTGGTTTTGGCATAGAAGAATGTGTCACGTGAATTTTGATAATATCATCAAGATAAGTAACACTCAGGCTGTAAGAGATCTTCCAAGACTGGTGAAACCTACTAATAGTTTGTGCAAAGAATGTTAGTTGGGTAAGCAAAGCAGAGTCACATTCAAAAGTAAGGAACAGTCCTCTACCAGATTATTGGACTTAGTTCATACTGATCTATGTGGTCTGACAAGAATCAGGAGTTTGCAAGGTGATAGATACTTCATGTTATTAATTGATGACCACTCTCGGATGATGTGGGTGACTTTTCTGAAAGAGAAATCTGAGGCTCTTGAGAAATTCAAAATATTCAAAGCCATGGTAGAAAATGAAACCAGATTAAACATAAAATGTCTGAGGTCTGATAGAGGTGGAGAATTCACATCCGGTGAGTTCATAGAATTTTGTGAGAAACATGGGATAAAAAGACAGTTGTCTGCTCCAAGGACTTCACAGCAGAATGGAGTAGTGGAAAGAAAGAACCAGACCATCCAGGAAGCATCTAGAACCATGATGATGGAAGCAAATGTTCCTCAAATCTATTGGAGAGAAGTTGTAAGCACTGCTGTCTATACTCTTAATTGAGTATAAATCAGAAGCAATACTGGTAAGACCCCTTATGAACTTTGGTTTGGCATCACTCCCACTATGAAGTATTTCAGAGTCTTTGGTAGAAAATGTTATATTAAAAGAGATGAAGACCTTGACAAATTTGATGCTAGAAGTGATAAAAGAATATTCTTGGGTTATTCCACTCAAAGCAAAGCATACCGGTGTTATAACAAGAGATTGAGAAAGATGATAGAAAGTACAAATGTGAAGGTTGATGAAGGTGTTGAAAAACCCTCAAGGTTTTATGAATATGATGAAGATGATCAGAATGATGTTTTGGTCCAAACCCCTTCTGAAATTTAGATCCAGATTGATCCAGAGAATCAGGAAGAAGAGATAAGTCTGAATGAACCTGTTCAAGAAATAGAAGTGCAAGAAACTCTCAAAATTCCCAGGTATGTAAGACTAAATCACTCTGAAGATCAGATCATAGGTGATAAAAGCAAAGGTGTTCAAACAAGAAGAAAGATTGCTCAAGACTCATAAAATTATTGTTTGATTTCAAAGATTGAACCAAAGACAATGAATGAAGCATGCAATGATGACAGTTGGACTAAAGCAATGGAGGAAGAGCTGATACAAATTAAGAAAAATCACACTTGGGATCTTGTACCTAGACCTAGAAACAAGAATGTGATTGGAACCAAATGGGTCTTCTGGAATAAACTGAATGAAGATGGTGAAGTAGTCAGAAACAAAGCTAGATTGGTCTGCAAGGGTTACTCTCAAGTAGAAGGAGTTGATTTTGAAGAAAATTTTGCTCCGGTGGCAAGAATTGAAGCAGTCAGATTATTTCTTGCCTTTGTTGCCTTCAAGGACTTCAAAGTATATCAGATGGATGTCAAGTCTGCCTTCTTGAATGGTGACTTGGAAGAAGTATACATTGAGCAACCAGATGGATTTCAATTGTTTGATCATGGTGATGTGGTCTGCAAGTTGAAGAAAGCACTGTATGGACTCAAACAAGCCCCAAGAGCCTGGTATGAAAGACTGGATAAGCATCTTTTGAAGATTGGTTTCAACAAAGGTACTGTTGATAGTAACTTGTACTTCAAAATTGAACATGAAAATATTTTAATTGTTGAAGTATTTATTGATGATATCATTTTTAGAGGAAGAGATAGTATGTGCAAGACTTTTGCAAATCAAATGAAAAGTGAATTTGAGATGTCTATGTTTGGGGGAATAAATTTCTTCTTGGGTCTACAAATCACTCAAACAAAGAAAGGAATCTTCATTTCATAGACCAAATATGTGAAAGAATTGTTGAAGAAGTTTGGGATGGAAGACTCAAAACCAATGAGTACTCCCATGGCAACCGGATGTAAATTGAGCAAAGATGATGACTCTCCTAAGGATGATCAGAAAAAGTACAGGTCAATGATTGGAGGACTATTGTATCTTACTCAAACTAGACCTGACATTATGAATGTTGTTGGTCTTGTTGCTAGATTCCAAGCTGATCCTAGAGAATCTCATGTCATGACAATCAAGAGGATTCTTAGATATCTAAAAGGGACAGTTGAGTATGGTTTATGGTATCCTAGAGATCATGATTTCTCACTTCATGCATATACATATGCGGATTGGGTAGGAGATGTGGATGACTGGAAGAGTACCAGTGGTGGAGCATTCTTTTTAGGGAAAAGATTGGTTTCTTGGCTGAGCAAGAAACAAGAGGCAATATCTTTGTCCACTGCAGAAGAAGAATATATTGCAGCAATAGGTAGTTGCACTCAAGTATTGTGGATGAAGCAAATGCTAAGGGACATAAGAGTGGAGTATGAGGAACCTATCACAATCTTCTGTGATAATTCAAGTGCAATAAATATATCAAAAAATTTGGTGTTGCATTCAAAGACAAAACATATATCTATCAAGTTTCACTCTTTGAGAGAGCAAGTGAACAAGAATGAAGTTAGATTAGAGTTTGTGCCCTCCAAGGATTAGATTGCAGACATTTTTACTAAACCTCTACCTAAGGACTCTTTTGAGTATCTCAGGGAGAAGTTAAGGGTTATTACCCCTCCGGTTTTGAATTAAGGTACACTGATGTGCATCAGTCTGGTGGATCTCATAGTCATATCTTGTGGTCCAGATTGATGATGGGAAGCTGCTACTCAGGGGGAGCAGTTGGTATTGATGCAAGTATGTGCCCTTTGCCATTGATGTCAAAGGGGGAGAGAAGACATGTGAAAAACAAAAGTGATTGCTGATCAAAGGGGGAGCAGTAAAGGAAGAGAAGACATGTGAATGGTTGTTGTTGATAGGGGGAGCTATGACAGTTAGTAAGGAGAAGTTCTTGTCTTGATGGTTAAGACAATTTTTCACATCATATGTTGCCATCAATGATAAAGGGGGAGATTGTTGCAAGTATGGGCCTAACCGGTGTTGTCATTGATGTCAACATATTCCTGTTGCATTGATGATAAGGATTGGATGAGTTGTATGCTGAGGATATTGAGAAAATTAGTCTTATCAGGAACAAAGAAGAATAGTGAAGATAGTAAGGTAAAGATCCCAACTGAGATGAAGATCAGAGGATACGCTTCAAAGGGTTTGTAGATATGTGTCTTAAGATGATTCAATAAAGATTTGAGAGGTCCACATGAAGATCTGAAGAAGTTATGGCCACTTGAGTAAAACCGGTTTTGACAGATGTTTAGAGGTGACAGAGTGACATAGAAAGGTCCGGTGAGATCCAGAAATGCAATATCTTGTTCTGTGGATTTGGTGGAGTGTTTAGGAAGTCAATGTGAATTGACAACTCAATTGGTTCATGGTCTGGAGGTACGCAAGCATCTATGCCAATATGACAGTGATGACAGACTATGTTCTTGAGGTTCTGGATGAGGGAGAAAATGATTTCAGTAAGCAGAAGTAGTGTGGATGTTATTGGTGATTTAGAAAAGCTTGTGGAGGTCTTTAGATTGTGTCCATTTTGTGTTGGTGGTCCGCATTAAAGATTGAGCTCGTAATTAAAGAATTACTTCCGGATGATGTTGTTCTTCCTAAGTCTGGCCGACTGGATGAGTTACACATCCTGTAGATGATCTTGAAGATATTCTGTGAAGCATGGCATGTTCCTAAAAGAAGATTGAAGTCTTAGATCTGTGTAGTCGATAGTGTGTTGATCCACATGAAGTCTTTTGTAATTAGTCAAGTTGTATTTGCTCTGTAATGTATGCCGACTTGGATGATTATCCCAAAGTCAAATGTCTTGTATAAATAAGAAGTTGTGAAGTCATTTCAAATGTATCTTGGTGGAGATGAGAGTGTGGTGAGAGGAGAAGTGTGAAAAGTAGAGCAGAAGTATTGGGCTTAAATGGAACTGACTCAAGCATGGTGAAGATGCTATTCTTTAGTTCAAGTATGTAATATTTATTATTCTATAGATAGTGTGTCTCTTGTAGGCAGTGGGCCTCTTGTGAGCAGTGTGCTCGGGTAGTGAGCCCTAATTGGCATGTGCCATTTTGTTCATTTTATTCTTCTAACAGAGAATACAATCTTGGGTTAGTCACCCCGTGGTTTTTCCCTTAACTGGGTTTTCCACGTCAAAATCTTGGTGTCATATGTGTTAATGTGTTTTTACTCTTGAATGATTGCATTATGTTTCCATGATTAATTTATGATTATACTTCTAAATTACAAGAAGGATTTAAGTAATTAATAAGAGGAAGTTTTGGGAACACTGATTCACCCCCCCCTCTCAGTTGTCTACCTTGATTCTAACAAATCATAGGCAAGTAGTGGCCATGAAAGTAGATCATGTTAAACATGTTTATGAGAGACATGTGCTTTAAACCTCACTCCACCTATATTATTGTTGATCCATAAAGCATATGGCATGATGCACTCAAAAAAACTTTCTATGGATATTTGGTAGGTTTTGATTCTTGGTGTGCAATTGTATTGTTACCTTTTAATGAAAGTTTGATGATTGGGTTAGTTCACATTTGATAGTCTCATGCTTGTATTGCATAAAGCCACATGTAATCTTTCCTTTCACTTGTTGAAACATATTTTGTAAGGATTTTTTTATGTACCAGTGCTTTGTTTCCCCGTGACAAAGAATTTGTGGTGTTGGTCCATAGGGAAGTGTTTGATAAAACGCCTTAAAGAAAAACTTAGTGCCAGTATTTAGATGCACATTCACAATGTGCAAACCTTTTAATCACACTTTAAGTACCACATGCTTCATGTCATAAAGCTTATTGAATTCTTGCCTAAAATTTGATGGGTAGTGTCCTTTGTGTATGACATTGAAAGACTGCAAGAATATGAGTCTATCCATGTGGAGATACATGGACCAACTAGTAGCTAACACATTGACAAGGACATCAACATAGGTCAATACATAAGTATGGTGACTATACCTTTGGTAATTCTTAGACCAATGGTAATAGTTTGAATGGACTATTGAATTATTTGTAATTGACCTGCATGCTCTCTTCTTGATTTTTTGAGGCACATATGCACTATCCTTCAATGCCCTTATCCTTCTAAGATATCATACATCTAATGGATCAAAACATAAAAGAGGGATGATTAATGTGGACTACACTTTCACATTTGTCTCAATTATTCTAAACACCAAGAAAAGTTTTCCTAACCACTTGGAAAGATGGGAATGAGAATGACACTATTCTCGAGTAATATCAATTTTCTCAACTCTTTCTTTGATGAGTGTAAATTCCTTTTAGCGTAAAGTAGATTGACAAGCTTTAGTGAGAGTCATTTTAAAAATATTTTTATTGTTTTTATAGATTAGCAGTATCAATTCTGACACCAATGAACCAAAATTTATCACAATTGTTGTTTTCTCATTGTGGCTTCTTAACATTTCTATGTTTCTTTTGTTCATAATTTGTTACTATGATTCTACTATACCTAGCCTTGTGTTTACTTGTAGTCATGTTGCATTCGGACCATTGAACTTATAAGTTTAAGAGGCATTTGCGCATTAACTTTGCATTTATATGTTTTGGAGTAGATTCTTAGACCCATGTTTGTTAAAGATTGGAAACTGCAGTCAAAACTTTAAGTGTATAGTGAAAGCATTAGCAAAGTTGACCCCGCTCTTTACTCTCACCTGTGTGTTAAAAATCTCAAGTAAGTCGCTTGGATGAGTTGTAGACAAGGGACATGAGCAAAAATCATTAGAGAACGTGAGAGTTGAATTTAAAGAAAAGAAGAGAAGACACACTCCCTCATGTTTCTTTTATATTCTTCTATCTTCTTGTGGGCCCCATTTGCCAACCCAAATCTTGCCAATGTGGCACAATGAATGTTCCATCATGTGTTTCTGTATCTATCGCCAGTCTAAAGTGACTACCATTTTCTAAATGTACTTGTAGAATCTGAGTCATCGATTCATCAGAAGTTAGCAAGCTAAGAGCTAGTTTTCTCAATAGACTTTTCAGGTACCTGAGAATATCCTTGACTTGACATTTGCTAAATTTTAGGTTTGAAATTCTCTCATAGTTTGGTGTACGAGAAAGTTGCCTTTTTCCAAAAAAACATCCTCATAAATCATAGTCGTACATTGTTCATTATTTTCTTTATCCTTTGTATCATCTAAATGGGATATTGCTCTCTTAATTCTAAGATGACCTCTAATGAAATGATTAACAAGTTCTTGAAGATTAGGATCAAGATTCACTTTATTAATGCCTACTCCACACAAAGGATAATCATCAACATGAAAAATTCATATTTTTCATGGTACATATTTGTTGCTCTCATATATTAAAACTTGACAAATTCTATAACTAAATGGTCTTATTTTTTAATAATTGGGAATCATATCCAAAAGAACATTTTCAAATTTCTATTTAATTTGGATTCCTTAACTTGATTTGAGTGATTATTTTTATCTTCTTTTTATTCATGTTCAATCCTTTTTACAATTTTTTATTTTTATCTTATTTCTATTTTTTTTAAAATCCCTTTTACCAAGTTTTCTATCATTTTGATGTCTTAAAAAAAAGCTCCCTCCTTCTAATCCCAAGAACAACTTTTCATTACCTAAAGTTTCTAAAGCCTTCTCAACAAATCCATTTGTGTATATCCAAAAAACATTACATTCCATATTTTTTATCAAGATATTTGCAATCATGACATTGGCAAATTTCCCTGACCACAAGCTTTAGCAAATGCGCATACTCCGTTTTAAGGATCAAATTTAGTGTGGATTGGGAGTATGTTGATAAGTATGTAGAACATGGTATGGACATCCATTACAACATTATAATAGAGGAATTTATTTGAATGGTATTAAAATACAATAGAAATATGGCATGTGGATTATTTGACATAATATATTTTGAGATTTTTAATTTATTTCGATCCTAACCTTTTGCCAACAAATTTGCTAGAAATTCATTCACTGCAATGGCATTTTGAGCATACATGAGAGGAGGGACTCAATAACCTTATATCCACCAAGGCTTAATATCCTTTGCAAACACAAAATCCATAAGGAATGTTTAATTATTTAGAGTTTGGATTACATTTGGAACATTTTTGCTTTTGATTATATTAGTTCTTGGTGGATTCATTGCATCCAGAGGTGCCTACCATTTTCAACAATATATCACTTGACATATTAAAAATTAGACTTACAACCTATTCCAAACATGGTTCTACTCAGGACAAACAAGGTTTGGAATTATTTAGAGAAATGCAGTGTTCTAGCTTTCAAGCCAATGAGTTCACATTTGCAAGTGTGATTTTGACTTGTGCCAAACTAACAGCCTTGGAACAAGGCATGGAAGTTCATAAAGGAATAGTTGTAGGTTGTTACGAGCTTGATGTCATCGTGGTGATTACCCAAGTTGATATGTATGCAAAATGTGATAGTTTAGAGGATGCACTTAAAGTGTCTAACCAAATGTCATAGTGAAATGCAATGTTCACATGCTATGCATAGAAGGGGCTTGTGTATGAGGCACTAGGGTTATTTTGGGATATGCCTATTTAATGAGACGTGGCATCTTGGGTAGCCATAGTTGTTGGGCTTGTGCCCAACGGATGGGTTGAAGAGGCTTTGGAGATTTTTAGTGTAATGCTTGAATGAGATGTGGTTTCCTAGATAATGATGATTGTAGGATTAACAAAGAGTAGACAGAACATAGAGGCTTTTGAGCTTTATAGAGAAATGTAATGGTAGACACTTATTATTGGGCAACTTAGGATATTATATGAGATATTTAAAGCTTATGAAGAGGTAAGGGAAGAGCCACTCAAAGATCATGTGAAGATGCATCCTAATGGAGGCGAAGGTGGAGATTCAAAGTGGAGGGTAAGGGAAATAACCTTAACAATTGGATTGTCCAACTTGATTTGTATATTTCTATTTTCATTGTGTTAATCAAGGGAAATGAATCTCTTATACATGTAAAAATCTTTAGTCATCCAGTCATTTGGTTGTAAACTCATTGTCATTCTTCATTGTGGAAAATTGGAACTTTAAGAAGTTAATTAGAAATTAATTTTATATTAATGACTATGAATAAGAAAGAGATGACTTTACTAGAATTTAAAATTATTTTATTTTTAATGAAGAGGAACATGTAATTAAATGGATATATTATATGTAAGGTAGGATAAAATGTGCAGGTGTATACAATGTCTTCCTTTAATCATTGTCATGTTATTTTTTAATACTCTCAAAGTTATGTATTAGCCCTGTGAATATGTCAAATTAAGTATACAAAATATATCTCATGTAAAACATTATCTTATTGCACCATAATATATATTATTTTGCAATATTTTGTTACACAAATATACATTTATTTACATTATTTACAAAGATAACTATAAATGATCTTTTCTTTATATATAGTGTTTATCTTGAACATTTAAAAAAAATCAATTTAAAAAGTTACATTCAAATTTTGTTATAGAAATATATAATAATTTAGAATATTTTTAAAGATAAATATGAAACCTAATGTAGTATTTTTATTTATAATATATAATTTTATTATATTTTGTTATAGTAATATACATTTTTAACAATATTTATAGAGATAACTATAAATGATCTTTTCTTTATACAATGCTTATCTTAACATTTTGGAACAATCAATTTAAAAACTTAGTTTTAAAATTTGTTATAGAAATATAGATTAATTTACAATATTTTTAAAGAAAAATACAAATGAACTTTTTAGAATGTTTATCTTGAGTGTTTTTTAAACATCAATTTAGTAACTTTTTTCCTATATATACCAAATACAAGTACATAATTTGGAACAATCAATTTAAAAACTTACTTTTACAATTTGTTTTAGAAATATAAATTAATTTACAATATTTTAAAAGAAAAATATAAATGATCTTTTTTTTGTTTTTTTTTAAATATTTTTTTTGATTGTTTTTAAACATCAATTTAGTAACGTTTTTCCTATATATACCAAATACAAGTACACAATTTGGAATGATCAATTTAAAAACTTAATTTTAAAATTTGTTATAGAAATATAGATTAATTTACAATATTTTTAAAGAATATAAATGATCTTTTATTTTTTTATATTTTTTCATTTTTTAAATGTTTATCCTGACATTTGGTGTAGTTTTGGTGGTAAAAAATGAATGGACAAGATGATTTGAATCATCTTGCATCCTTCTCCAAAATTTCTAACCATTGATTTCTAAACTTAGTTCATCCATTTCAATAAGGGAACACCTTTAGCATAAAAATTGATTGTCCTTAGTCTAATGGATGTGTAAGTCTTTGCAATCCCAAAATTCTATATAGTTCAATCTTGAGCCCCTTAGATTTGATTTGATGCACAAAATTAAATTGTGTTGCACATATGTGAGCTGACAGAATGTTACTTCAGTAAATATATTCGCCTTCACTCTTTAGGCAATTGAATTTGGTCAAGGAAATATTTACAAACACCTTTAGAATATCGTTGATTCAATATGGAACATGTGCTCATAGGTCAAGCCCCTTGTTCAACTAGGTTAACAATGATGAGTGATATCAAAGACAACATACACAAGCGGGTATGTGGCCTATATACATATGAAGAGGATTTAATGTTGGTAACTGAGAGGGGGGTGAATCAGTTATCTTAATTAATTTAACATTCTGTTCTTCTTTTACAACTAGTGCAGCATCAAAGCAAATAAGCATCCATAATCATGAAAGCAGAAACAAAGTCAATACACATAACAGAATGATTTTGATGTGGAAAACCTTGTTAAAGGAAAAACCACGGGGTGACTAACCCAAGAATGTATTCTCTGTTAGAAGAATAGAAATACAAAATGGCACTTGCCAATTAGGGCTCACTACCCAAGCACACTGCTCACAAGAGGCTCATTGCCTACAAGAGACTCACTGTCTACAAGTTATAAAGAGAGTAACAAGATACTTGAACTAATGAGAAGCATCCACATATGCTAGAGTTTAGTTCTGGTTAGGCTTAGTACACTGATCTACTGCACTTCATTCTTTCTCTTCTTTGGTGCTGTTGTCCTGTCACATATCGGACCTACCTTACTACTTCCTCACTGCTCTTCTGCTTTTCTTCACACAACCACACACAACTCACCACTTTGCATCCAAATCCATCTTGTATATATATCTGCACCAATGATTTCAACACCTTTCTAGTCGGCATCCGGAATAGTCCATATTTTCTTAAACTCTGGTCTGTCGACTGAATCCTTGCCTATCAAGTGATGTGCATCAAAGAGATGCTTATAGAAGTCATCAATCATGTCGGCCAATCATGAATGATACCTTAAGAAACTTGATCACCATCAATAACTCATCCAGATTAAGGTCTGATGCTTTGCTGGTCAGTTCTTCCTCTGTTTACTCTGCCAAACAAGAACCCATTACTTAGGTGCTTATATCTCTTCACTCTTTCATCAACGAAGGCTCAATCCCTAGAATCTATCAGTCAAGGTACTCCTCTTGACTTCCCCAAGTCCGCACTTTACATAGATACTTCCTCTGAGAGATCCAGACCTGATTGTCGGACCTTGCTGCATACTCTGTTCTTGGTCACCGGACCACAACACTCTTCAATCTGACTTCTGGTATAAGCATACCATGTCCTGCGGATAGGTGGGATGAACTTTGTTGCCATCAATGACAACACTCATGAAGCTACAATGTGTCTCTTTCCAACAATCTCCCCCTTTGGCATTGATGGCAACACTTAGTGAAAAATGACTAAGTGTCACACTACACTCCCCCTTAGCTGATGCTCTGTTCTAATGTACACTTTACTGAAGCTCCCCCTTAGTTGGAATCCACATTTTTCACTATTCCTCACTTCCCCTTTGACATCAATGGCAAAGGGTAGGGTCCGCACACCAAAATTTCCCAAAAATAATCTATACTTGGCCGCAAAAACATATATACATGTTTTACTTACATATACTTAATTATATCTGCAAAAGTGGTTTTCAACTGTACCACTTCTGTCGCCCAACTCTTTTTCATCCTATCCAAAATTGAGATGTGACCACTCAACAGGAATGCAAAAGCTTCTGCCCTCTTTAGATCTATCGGATCATTGGTCCGGGCTGTGGTCTGTGCATCAGATAGGGCCTCATGCATGGCCTCTAACTTAGGGATAATGATCCCTTTAAGTTCACTTAACCCATTTATTCTATTTTTCTTCTCCTTCTTAAGCTTCTTTATTTCATTTATGACTGCAATAGTCTGACACTCTTGATTTACTATGGAAGAGGAGAGAGGATCAAAACTTTGAGATAAACTTAGTAGTTTATCCTCTTGCTCTTTTACTTTCTTCTCAATATCCTTTGTCACTTTAGGCCAAGATAAACAAAATTTATATATATCTCCGCCATCTTTAAGAGCATTTTCTAATCTCTTTATCCCAATATCCATAACTCTCCTATCATTTGTTATTAGACTCTGCACCTTAGAGAGTCTCTTTTCCAAAAACTCCTTCCGGACCTTTTCTTCTGCTGACTTTTCTAAGGAATTAAAATGTGTATGGACAGAATTTACCAGAGACTTTAGATTACCGGATGTGGAGGCTAAAGGATTCTTTTGAAAGGATGGCATGATCTTCTCCAATACATCGGATGCAGTTTCTATGAGCTCATAGTCTTCCATGTGAGACTTCAGAAGTTTTTCTTTTGCCTTTACCTGAGTGAAGGATGCTAGCTTCATGGTTTGAACTGGGGAGAGGGAATCAAAATTGAATGGACCTTGAAGCAGTTCTAGTTCATCAAATTCCATCATCTCTTTGGTCAAGAAATCTTTGACAGTTTCTGCAGTGCCTCTTGCTGGAGACAGTCTTCTTCCCTTCTGCAGTCTCAAAACTGTCTCCTGGAGTCTTCTCTGTTTGGTCTTTTTCTTTTTCTTTTACTTCTCCTTGACTGGTTTTCTCCTCGATTCTTTCTTCTCCTTTAGATCCAGAGTCTGCAGGGGAATCCGAATGAGAGATATTTACTTCTTCTTGGACTTCCTCTTCTGGAATAGAGGAATCTAAGTCCTTAGCTTTCTCTTCACTAGTTTCCTTTGCCTCTTCCGCTACTGTCTCAGTAGATTCTTCTTTGTCATTCATGGCAGAGGTTTCATCACCTAAGTCCTCTATGATAGGAATATTGAATCTTTTATAGGCATTCTTGAGGATCTCTTCAGTTTCTTTTGCCACTTTGTCAGTTTCTCCAAGCATAAGCTGATTCATTCTAGCTTTGCTCCGGAACTCATCCTTGCAATTTTTGAAGACCATGTTTATTTTCTTTGGAGTGATGGAGGGATAAAGTTGGATAGCAATCTGTTCCCAGATTTCTAGGTCTTTTGTCATGGCATTGTTCTTTCTTATTTCAAGTTCCTTTTCTAGACTTTTAGGAATCAGAGATATAATTTCAATGAATGCTTTGTTGTAGATGTTTAAATACCTAACTGTAGCTTCTTGCAGGATCTTCTGATCAGTTTCATTATAATCATCATAAGACCCAGTCATTGGTTTCAAGTTCCCATCCACAATGACTGATTTGATTATATCATCAAGGTGGATAGTAGGCTTTTCAACAAATTCTTCTGCCTTCTCTTCCTTGTCTTGACCGGTAGAGGGTTCACCGGATGTTTTCTTTTTCTTCTTCATTTTCTTTACTTCCTCATCTGTCTCTGTCTCTTCATCATCTTTGAGGCTTGTGTATGATCTTGTAGCCTTTATATTTGTTCTCTTTTCTCCTTTATCGGATGATTTTGCTTCCGGTTTTGATGCCTTTGAGCTTTTAGCAGTGGCAGGTGCAGAGCTCTTAGAGGATCTGGTCTGGGAGGGGGCTTCTATTGGAGCACTTTCTTTTTTTGCTTCTTGCCTTTCTTTTTCTGCCCTTTCCATCTTCTCTCTATTTGCATCAATTGCCTCCTTTGAAATTCCATGTCTCTTGGCCAATTCTTCTACTTCCCTCCTCACTTCTCTTTTTATTTCTGGTTGTCTTAACTCCACATGAATCTTCACACTCAACTCTTCAAAGGTTCCAAATCTTTCTACCTTAGGATCCTTGGGTTGACTTAGCATGCGTTGAACATGTAGCTCTACAATTTTCTCATCTACTTCATACCCCATTGGCATGATCCAGACTATCCTTGGCTCCACTGCCTCCATTAGGCATTGATCAATCTCTACCATAAAGCATACTGTGTCCTTATATTTTTCAACTAGTGATTTGGGAATTCTCTCTCTGGCTTACATCATACTCTGAAAGTTCTTGAAGTAGCCCTAGAGTGCTGTATTTTGTGCCTTGGCATCACTAATTCCATGCAAATAATCTCTGATTTGTATAGCTATTAGTCTGTCATTTTGCCACATCCAACCACTGGATCCGGGTAGCTCATTCATAAAGTAAAAGAATAGACACAATATCAGACTACCATATTTGAATGAGTTTTTCTTGTCCTTCTTGATCCTTTGTAAGTTTTCTAATAGTTGGCTCACAAGAAGTTCGTAGAGATCATAGTCAACATTTTCCCTTAGCATTTCATAAGCAGTATACACAGCTGTTCTGGATACTGAATTCTCCCTGCTGGAGTGATATATCTTATAGCCAATTATCATAGACGCAAACTCGATATCCGGATTAGTGATATCTTCTATAGTCATTGCTCTCTTGTCAAATTTTGATCCGGTTGCCTCACTCACTGTCTGATTTTTGATAGATTGAGAGCAGGTATCCCACCGGATGAGTGCAATCTGATAACTGCCCTAATGGCATCCTTGGTTATCTTGAAGGGCCTCATTAACCACATAAAATTGTCATGCATTGTACTCAGAACATACCGGACCCATTCATCTTCTGCAAAACAGGGGAAATGGATGCACTGACTGAAATGATTATCCCAGATGGCCTTTTATTAGGGTTTGAGATCAAATGAGTCATCTATCAGTTCCTTGTGGTAGATATCCATTAGCTTGGATTCCCCAAATTCTTCAATATTTGCATGAATGTAAACCCTAACATCTTCTACATGCAAAACACCATGTAGAATGCTAGAAAATGCACCTGAGGGATCTAATTCTAAAGATTTGTATGGATGCTTCTTAAATTTAGGGTGCGGCCTATCAGTAATCTTCACAACATTTGGTGTAGCCATCTTCCAAACGATTTATAGAGAGATATTCAAGAACGGAAAATACCTTTTATGCTTTTAGGGTTCACGAAATGGACCGAATCGATTTGCTAGATGAATTGACTTTAGCGGTTGATCTTTGAGAAATTTGAGATAATTTGTTGCAGAGCTCTTTTTCTCTTCTTCTTGAATGCAAATGTACAAATGATGAACACAAGAACCCTTTTATTTCTGCACAAACCCTAACTTCGTTTGCAATAAATGCATACCTTAAGTTATTCTGGTTGCTCTGTTCTTCTTGTCCTGAGAGATTTCTCTGGATCACTAAGATGCACTTAAAGTTATTCTTGGTGGATATTATCAATCTATCTACCTTTCACAATCATTCCATTTATCCCCAGATCAGGATACCTCAAATTTGAATCATACCAGATCTAACTGTGAAAATCCTATTCTTACTGGATGACTATTGAACCAGATCAATCTTGGAGGAATAACCTTTTCAAAACTTCTTGCAGATCTTCCATATCTTTACCATGGCTTATTTAGATATTTCTCTGAGAACCCTCTAATCTGTAATCTTTCATGTGCCAATTTCAGGCACCTATTGACTGGCTGGGGGAAGTGTTTTTCTTTTGTTACTCCCCCTGAGCCAGAGCTCATCTATTTAGTTCCCGAAAGGAATATTAGCACCAGATTCTGGTGCGGATCCATCCCTATCATTTTCTATACTTCTCTTCACCCATATCTTGTTCATCTCCCTTTGAATTTCATCCGCGTTCACTTTTCCTTTTCCTTTGTCTTGGTTTTGATTATGATGCACCGGACCCTTTTTGTCCTGATCCTTACTTCTGCAGAATTTGGCAATGTGACCGGATCTATTGCAATTGTAGCAAACAACATTTCTTTGCATATTTGAATGATATCCTCTTGATCTACACTGATTAGCCATATGTCCCATTCTATTGCTTGCAAAACATCTACCATTGAATGAATTGTTCATTTGCATATTTCTGCATTCATGAGTTTTGTGACCATACCTTTTGCAATTAAAGCACTGTCTAGAGAAGGATGAATTAGTCTGATTCATTCTTCTTCTGCACTGATTTGCTTTATGACCAAAGTTATTGAAATTGTGGCAGTATCCATTGAAGGAAGGATATCTTTGAGCATTTGGTTGCCTTACCAGAGGTCTTCTAGGCCTGTTTCTTGTATTTTCTGATTTGGAGTTCTTCTGACTGGATCCGGAGCTTTCACCTTTTTCATACCCCAAGCCTTGCTTATCTTGAATTTCTCTTTGTATTCATTTGCTGTTTGAAGATCCCTTTTAAGAGTGTCAATCTGATTCTCAAGTTGTTCTTCATTATCTCTAGCTTCTTCAAGATTAGATTCTAGATGCCTAATTATTCTATCCATTTTGTGGCAGTCTTCTGATTTCTCTTTGAGAGATTGTCTTAGATCATCTTCAATTTTTCTTTTCTCTTCAATTTCTTGAGTGAATTTCATAACTCCTGATTCCATTTCATGTCTTACCATAAGAACCTCTTTTGATAACTTTTCGCATAACTTGGTTTTCTCCTTTAGGTCTTCATTTGTATCATTGGCTTCTCCTTGACTTGTCAATTGCTGAAGTAGATCCTTTCTCTTTTTCATAGAGATACTCAGTTTCTCTTTTAGTTCATTTATGAAATCATCAGCCTGTCCAAGTCTTTCCTTCAATTCATTGACTTTGGAGTTAGATTGCTCAAGATCATCTAGGGCAGACTGAAGTTGTTCCTTCATACCATACACATCCATTTGAAGTCCCAGATCTTCCTCAAGCTGTTAGGCTCTGTTTGGAGGAACTTGGCTCTGATACCAATTGTTGGTAATTGAGAGGGGGGGTGAATCGGTTATCTTAATTAATTTAACTTTCTGTTCTTCTTTTACAACTAGTGGAACATCAAAGCAAATAAGCATCCATAATCATGAACGCAGAAACAAAGTCAATACACATAACACAATGATTTTGATGTGGAAAACCCTGTTAAGGGAAAAACCACGAGGTGACTAACCCAAGAATGTATTCTCTATTAGAAGAATATAAATACAAAATGGCACTTGCCAATTAGGGCTCACTGCCTGAGCACATTGCTCACAAGAGGCTCACTACCTACAAGAGACTCACTATCTACAAGTTATAAAGAGAGTAACAAGATACTTGAATTGATGAGAAGCATCCACATATGCTGGAGTTCAGTTCCGGTTAGGCTCAGTACATTGATCTACTGCACTTCATTCTTTCTCTTCTTTAGTGCTGCTGTCCTGTCACATACCGGACCTGCCTTACTTCTTCCTCACTTCTCTTCTGCTTTTCTTCACACAACCACACACAACTCACCACTTCGCATCCAAATCCATCTTGTATATATATCCACACCAATGATTTCAACACCTTTCTAGTCGGCATCCAGAATAGTCCATATTTTCCCAAACTCTGGTCTGTCGGCTGAATCCTTGCTTATCAAGTGATGTGTATCAAGGAGATGCTTATAGAAGTCATCAATCATGTCAGCCAGTCATGAATGATACCACAGGAAGCTTGATCACCATCAATGTCTCATCTGGATTAAGATCTGATGCTCTACCGGTCAGTTCTTCCTCTGTCCACTCTGCCAAACAGGAACCCAATACTTAGGTGCTTATATCTCTTCACTCTTTCATCACCGGAGGCTCAATCCCTGGAATCTATCAGTCAAGGTACTCCTCTTAACTTCCCCAAGTCTGCACTTTACATAGATACTTCCTCTAAGAGATCCGGACCTGATTGTCAGACCTTGCTGCATACTCTGTTCTTGGTTACCGGACCACAACACTCTTCAATTTGACTTCCGGTATAAGCACACCATGTCCTACGGATGGGTGGGATGAACTTTGTTGCATCAATGACAACAGTCATGAAGCTACAATGTGTCTCTTGCCAACATTTAATTCTTTGTCCCTTTATAAATCAAATTATGCTCTAATGATTCTCTTTAATGTTCTTACCTTATCTTCTATATGAATTAATGGTACATTGAGTGTCTTTAAATACTGGAAGATATAACATGTCACACAAATGTGTACCAAGTTAGCTTATAACAACTAGTAGGAAGGGGCATGGAATTTGAAAATTGAATTTGATGATTTAGAATTTTTAGTTCATTATTGTGCATCATTGAATTGACCCTGAGTGACATGAAAATCCTAGGAAAGTAAATGATAATCTTGAGGTAGGGATGAATATATAGGAATGCATGCAAATGTAGGTGACATAATGAGGGGCAAATGGTGAGTACATTATAATAAGTGTAAGTGGAAGGAAATAGGGATGGATAGGAATTGAGGCACGGGACAAACTTAGCGTGCAAGAATGTGCCATTGGTCAATATGTTATTGCATTTAGGACATTTTATCAAGGTGAGCACAAAACTAAATAGGAAATGGCATGAGTATACAAATTTTACCTTACATTTTAGCCCCACTTGATGTGTGTGTGTGTGTGTGTGTGTGTGTGTGTGTGTGTGTGAATCTATCATTAACATACATTTCAAAGTATATGGACATTCTCAATCAACATGAAAATTAAATATTTAGAAACTCATAAAAAGGATATAGGATCCATATAAAGTAACAAATCATTCATGGATTCTTCTTGTATACTCTTTTATATGAGTACTCCATTGAAACCTATAAAATAGAAAAAGATATGCAATGAGTAGATTCTATCACACAAGTGAAATAGAAACAAATAACAAGTTTAGTCAACTCTCTATGAAAATGTAAATATGAGAGGAGGGAGAAGGGTTAGAAAATTTTACCTCTATGGAAAGTGATACAATACTACTCTACACTATGCAATAATTAATGTGATACAACACATGTGATATGACCATGCAATGTGGTTCCATAAACATGTGGTATGTGATATGTCGTGTAATGTGAACCCATGTGATGTGGTAATGTGATTTCCTCAATGCAGTACTACAATATATCTCCACAGTGTAATATAATCAAGATTTGTCTGTGTATGATGATGTGTCTTTGTGTAGTATAAGTCACTATCTAAAATCTAAACCATAAGAATGTTAGCAACAATAAATGCTTGGGTCAAGAAGCTGTATAGAAAAAAGATTTTCCAAATTCTCCCTCCCATTAGTTGTCCTTTCACTACTTGAATCTTGTTTGGTTGCTACTTGGTGGGTGAACTTGACTAGGGGAGATTCTTCAAAAAGTTGTAATAAGAGGAAAAAGGTGATTTATGTTGAGGATTCAACTTCTAGGAAGAGGAGTTTTACCCTATCTCCAATTCAAAGGAGAAGGGTAAAGAGGTGTTGAGGGAAAAAGGAGGGGAATCTCCTATTGTTCTAGAAACTAAAAGGGCTGAAAGGGATTTTGTCCTTGATACCTCCTTTCCTACCTCATCCATTGAGGATGTGGCCTTGGTGGTTGCAATTATTAGGAAAAAATTGGTTGAAATGCATAGAGAAACTATCACCCATCATAAAATGCTAAGATGGTTTCACAAAGAATTTAATAAATTTAGGTTCAAAACTCCCTTGTTAGTTAAGAGATTGGGTGGGGAGGACTTCACCCCAATGGAAATGGAGAAAATTTTATCTAACCACTAGGAGCATACAAAGGACATGAACAAGCTCAAGGTAGAGATCACTATGCAGGATGACAGGGTGGAAAATATGGAGGACATTTTCAAAATTAAGAGTAACCTAGAAAAGGTTGTAGGCTATAGTCAAACAATCATATAGAAAATTTCCAACAACATTAATTTTTTACAAGAAAATATCAACCCTCGTGTGATCCATGCAAATGTTGGCTGAAGCACTAGAACAAGAAGCCGAAAAGTGAAACAAACCATATAGGAAAATGAGGAGCTTATGGATAACCTATTGAAAACCCTTCGAGATAAATGGGAGGGTGCTACTTAATATCTAGGGTTCATTTCTATTTAGTTTTTTGATGTTTTTGCTATTCTTGGTTCCTACTATTTTGTTTCTCCTACCGGTGTCAGGGCTGCTATTTTTAGCTAAAACTTGGATGTTGTATGTATGCTATTTTGTTGTTTTAAGTTCTTTAATATTAAAGGGAAGAGGGCCTTTAAAAATCTCTATTTTATCTTTAATATAAAATAATATATGCTCCTTTAATTGATTGTGTCCAATGGATACAAGGAATTGAAGGAGAGGAAAACAATACAAAAAAAAAATGATAAAAAATAGTGAAGTAATCACATAAGATGTGAGCATGTGAGCATAGATAACATGTAAAGATTTATTGGATCATATAACAAGCATGTAAGATCTAAATTTGTGATAAGAATCAAGGCATAATGTTTTCTATGATATAGGTAAACCAAGAAGGAATGATGGCCCTAAAGGCTAGATAAGGATCATGTAAGTGATGAGACATAATATTGCTAAAAATATTTCCACAAGTCATTGCTTAAATTATTTCTTTTAACAATGGGCTTGGCATACTTATTACATTAGTAATTAATTATAACTATTTTAAAGTTAGTTGAATGGTATGTTTTGGGCTTATTTCTTTAATGGTTAAATGTGCTTAGATGACTATAGAATTCCTTGTTTTCTATCTTTATACGTGTTTTATGCCAAAAATAGAATCAAGAATGAAGATCTAAACACTTTGGATCTCTAGAGCCATTTGTGTAGCCAAACATTCAACTCTATATCGACACAGTAGAGCTCTGGAATTTCACTTAGTGCTCCATAATTGTGCCACGGGGTTCGAATAGGCATGAAGTCTAGACAAACCAAAATTAGAGAAATGAATTTCAACTTGTGATACTAGTCTTAAGGATTTTGGCACGTGCCTTGTAAAGTGTGAGTTGACTTTGAGCAACTTCAGATATCCCAACTATTAAGTTACTCTTGACTATCTATTTTGGAGCACCTTTCATTCATGTCCTTGTTTCCACGAGCTAGACACTCTAGTTTCTTGGATAAATGGAGTATCCTATTATTCAACCTCCTTTGATCTAGGGAGTAGTCTAGTTCGACTCAAGTATCATCTTCTCTCATCTAGAATTTAGGAAAATCTCTTAGTTTCAACTAAAGTTTAGCTCTTTATGTAGAATAAGAGACTAATGTAGGAACTAGTATCTCAGATTTAGCTGTAGAAATTTATGATTTGATAGTCTTAGTTTAGATTGGACAAATAAATCTCCTTAGTTATAAGAGGTGGAGAATAACTTCTACCTATTCTAGTTCTGAAAAAAAACATTTTTTTCTTTTTCAAAAGACAAGTTAAGTAGAAAGTAATTCTTTTGCAGAACATGTAAGATCTTATTTTTACCAATTTAAAATGAGAAGAAAGCAGCTTTAACATCATCTTAAGCATAGAATATCAATTTGGAAGGGGAGTAGGGCCCATTCTACCTGAAAGAGAAGATCTTGTGGTATTCCTCTATTTAAATAAGTTGTTTTTCTATTTGTTTGAATAAGTTTTCTTTATTTAACTGTTGTTTGTCTTCTTATTGTATTCTTCATAACAAAAACTATATGTATTTCCCATATAATTAGAAAATATAACAAAAACATTTATTTTCCAGCATTAATATTTTAGTACTTTCATTCCTGAAGATGGTAGAATATAACAAGGAACAAACATGAAAGATGAACAAATGGATGCACAATACCTTCAAATCCTTGAGCTATTCTACTCTCCTTGATAGAGTGAAGGAATGCATGCACTCAAATTGCAGACCTAGCTATACTCAATAGTTATTGAATGTGGATTGCTCACTATAAAAAAAATCAACATAAACTAGATAGCAATGGAGGCAAATTTGAGCAATGACTTGGACAACATGTGGCTAGAGCACAAAAGGATGGAGATAATAATGCCTAGAGGAAGGCCTTATTTATAGATTTTTGGGCTAGGATTGGATTAATGGCTAAGATAAGAGGGTTGAAAATGGAGGGCTGAGATGAAGTGGTACTATGGGCCAATGAGAATGAGAGGTTGTGAGGTCAAATGGGATTTTGAGGTGGAATGGAGGGATAGGATTGCTTCTTAGGGCATCTTATGAAATGGATGGCTAGGATGAAAGGAAGAGTTGATTTTTGATTTTTGGATTTTTGTGGAGGGAATTTAAAATTTATTTTATTTGTGGGATGATGAGGATAGTGACATGTGGCAAGGGAAATTAAATAAATAATAGGGATTATTTACTTAATTGTGAGAAATGGATTAAATGGAGGTTAGGATTAATTAAATATGATTTATTTAATTAACCATGGCTATAGGAAATTAGTGGGATGGGTTAGTTAACTAAACAAATAGATTTTATTTAATTAAACAAGGTTGACAAAGGTAAAGGTTTAATTAATTAAATAAAAACATTTTATTTAATTAATTAATTTAGGGTGATGGATAAAGGGGATAATTAAATAAATAAAAATGTAATTAATCGAGGATAGGCGATAGTGGAATTTAGATAAATTAATTAAATAAAATAATTTATTTAATTAATTTAAATGGTGAAGGGGGCTATGTTAGTGTGAAAGGGATGTTAGGGAGATGCCAAAAAATGGTGGTGAAGGCCATGCCATTTTTAGGTGTCTACATTTTGCCCCTCTTTGATGTGGCATCATGACTGAGCAGAAGTGGCGTCATATCAAAGAAAGTTATATTTTGCCCCAGCTGACTGAAGGAGGGATGAAGGAAGGATGAGGGATGAGGTATTCCCCCACAAGAGATTGGCTAGAAAAAGAATTTTCAGAAGAACTCTCGAAAATAAGAAATGATGGTGAAAAAGAGATTCAGGATGGAAAAAGGGATCAGAAGGAAAAAAAATAGCGAAAAATGGACATGTTATGGGGTTTGGGGATGAAAAACTAGGTTTGGGAGGCCTATTAATAGGGATAAAGGGGGTCCGCAAGCCTCATTTGTGCACATGAGCTTTTAAGTTTTGAGTGAGAGAGAGATAGAGAGCTAAGGAGCACAACTGAGATGGTGAGGATTCCACAAAATGAGCATCACATGGAGCAGATTCAGACCTACCAAAGACCTCCAAGCATTGGTGGAGTGGTATGTACCTCATCTTGGGTCCCTTGTATCTATTTTGGGGTCATTAAAGCACATTAAATGCAGGTAGATTAGGGTAAAACAAATGCATTGAAAGGATAGATTAGCGCATATGTATCATGATTGGTGTATTTGCTTAGGTTGTTAGTGTTTTTGAAGCGAATCATCACTTTTGATGCAATTTAGTGCATCTGGCAAATTTTTAGCACAAATGCTAGGGTAATTAGTACTTTTCCAAAGTGTCGCGCTTTTGTTGGCTAGGGTAGCATATTTGTATAGTGTAGCGCATCTGTAGAGGGGATTAACACATTTGTTCCTTGTGGCGCATATGCAAATAAGGTTAGTGCATTTATGCCTTGTGGTGCATATGAGAATAAGGTTAGCACATTTGTTCCTTGTGGTGCATATGCGAAGGGAATTAGCACATTCACCTAGTTTGGCACTTACACAGGATGACTTAGCGCATTTGCGCTATTAAGGAAAATGGTAGACTTAGGAAGATAGAAATGAAAGAAAAACTAATGAGATTAAGTGATAGATGTAGGAGTAGCTAGGTCCCATTTAGTCATGGGAGAGGAGACCTCCTACAATGAGGTTGCGAGAGAGATTGGGGGAGGCAGATAGGGTATTCCTGAGCATGATTAGCTGTCATTATGTTGTGCACATGCCAGAGATACGGGTGCACAGGGTGATGATGACAATCCTAGTAGAGTGATGGTAGAGCAAGAGGTGCACATTCCTCTTGTTGACGGGTGAGATGATCATCACCCTTGAGGATGTATGGCGGATCCTACGGATCCCCATCCACAAAGAGTTGGTGGTAAATGATTCATACTTAGGTGTAGGCTTCCTAAGACAAGTTTTCACACTAGGTGAGGTGCCTTTTGATGTGACGAAGTTAGAGATGATATGGGTTTATGCTATGGAGGATTTACATGAGTTGACCATGTTTGTGGTAGGGTTGATTTTAGGATTGCTTGTGCCCGATAGGTGGTCTCGTGGATTCTTGACAGGATGGGGGATAGTGCTCTGAAGGATGATGTAGGATGGCTTGGTGTATGTGTGGGGACAATGTGTCCTAGCACACTTATACCATGATATGCATGTGGTGGTATATAGGTTAGGGAGGAGTTTGGGCTGTGGGGTGACGCTTCTTCATATTTGGGCCTAGGAGCACATTGCGGTGACACAACCGATAAGGGATAGGACATGGGGAGTTAGCAGATCTTATGTGTATGCTTATGGTGGGGTATTGCAACATTGGTGGTTAGGTGACATGGCGTATTGGAGGAGAGTAATGGATGAACTAGATATGGTCATATTAAGGCCATGGAGATGGTGTGAGGCTTGGGAGGATGATGGAGAGTAGCTGGTGTACATATGACAACTGCAGTATATTCTAGGCCACATAGAGGACATCATTGATAGGCACATGCCTGATCAAGTATTGATATAATTTAGGCAACCAGAGATAGAGCTGAGTCATGAGGCCATCTTTTCATGCGTTACCAGAGAGGCACCTATTAAGGGGAGTACCTATCGATCCTACTTATGTGACTACAACTTTTCATGCATTAGTGCCAGTTACGTGGGATTTGAGACTAGATATTGTGGATGTGGGGATGATGGCTAAGTATGACACATGGTGGGAGGGATAACAACTTGTTCATTTGATGATTCTCAAGGGACAACTAGTGCCAGTAGCAAGAGAGGAGGGGGATGGCAGTGGAATATGTACAGTGCGCCAGAGGATAGGTGTTAAGGTTGGATAGGAGGAGGGGGTGGTGGTGATGATGATAGTGAGGAGGAGGAGTTGGAGGGCAGTCTAGATGCTATGAGGATCTAGTTGGTGATAGTGACGTTGGAGTTGGATACTATGCGGAGGGAGTTGGTTGATGTGTAGGTGGAGAGGGAGACATATCAGGCTGAGCGAGATAATGTCAATGCTAAGGTGGAGAGAATATAGGGTTTGTTGAGGGTAGGTCAGGGGTAGATTCAAGAGTTGACACAAGGACTGGCATAGGGAGGTGGTCAGGGTGAGGATGGACAAGAGCTAGATTGGGTCATACACGAGTGATACAGTGATAGCTGAGAGGAATGCAGTGAGGGTTTTATAGTAGAGGGCCAAGGTGCAGGAGGCACAACTTTGCTAGGAGCGTTTCATTACCAGATATCTATTGGGACCATAGGGTATGATAGAGATGTGGAGGGACATGGTGCGGGTTTAGGGAGAGATGAACCTAGCTAGTTAGATAGCTGAGTACTACTGTACTCTATACCACAATGTAGTGCCTGCAGTGTAGAGTTAGTTGCGTTTTAGTGCACAAAGTTGATTAGGAGCTGCTTAGTCATCTAGGATAGGGACTCCTTTAGTTATGGGGCCACCACCACCATGGGATCCACCATCTGGGCCATCAAGGCCACTGAGGCCACTAGGTTCACCCTCACCTTTGGGGCAGGGGACTTCATGTCAGCATATGACATTTATGTATGCCTATGGGCTCATTTGTATGTTATACATGGATGTACTAGGCCTACATGAATATTTTAGTATTATGACCATTTTTTGATGATGTATATATATGAGATGTGGCATTTTGTCAGTGACCTATATGATGTTGTGATGCATGATTATGTTTTCTATGTTATGGTTTTATGGTTGATGCATATGATATGTTTGATGAATGTGACATGGTTGATGCAAGGGATAACTGAATGACCATGTTTTCCAGATAGTTCTATGTTAATCTCATTTGTTTTGCCCATTTAAATGACATTTTTATGAATGGATTTATGAAATGCACATGTGATTATGATATGAATGTAATGGATGTATTATGATTATGGATATGTGACGTTTTTATGCAAATGATTATGATGTATGGATGTTTATGATTTAATGGATGCAAATGGTTATAATCTGATGCAAATTTATGCTTTATGGATGTGATGCAAATTATGGACATGGAATTAAATGGATGAGCTATGATGTAATGGTTATGATATGACTAACATGTTTATGCATTTATATGCAGTAGATGATGGGGTGATAGATGCAATTTTTTTGTTTGGTCATGATACAAGGTTGTGGTAAATGTTAGGGGCAAGAGGGTTAGTGAGGATAGGATGGGCATCTATGTTAGGATTAAGGTACCATCAACCTTGTAAATCCTATGTAATTAATTACTCCTAATATTGTTTGTAAATCACCCATAAGGGATGAAAGGTTTCACCAACAATGGTCTTGTTTCAGCTACATGTTTATATCCAATCGTCGACGCTAATTCATTTGCCACGGGGGGTCGCAGGGGGGTTTCCCCCTTGTGAGGGGTCTAGGGGGGATCATCTCCCCAGTGGGGAGTCTGGGGGCCACGCGCTTCGACGACGGTTCGGGGGCAGCGCCCTTGAAACCACATTTTATTTATATTTCTAGATCATTCGTCATTAGGTCACAAATCTTATGGTTGATATTATGTTGCTTTTCTTGCCCTAGAAGGAAACCCCCTTTTATAAAAATATTTGTACTACATTTTTATCAGATTGGAGAGTAACAAGTGTTGCTAGATTGAAGACTGAAGAAACAGAGGAAGTGCATGTATTGTAATCTCATATATTTGAAGATAATACAACTTGGAGCCTCTTTTCTTGGTTGAGTTTTTTACTCGAAAGTGTTTTTCTCCATGTTACATACTGTGTTATGTGTTATGTTCTTAATGATTGTTATTTCTGTGTAGTGGGTTTTATTTCTATTGCAATCTCCATTGATTCTACATTGCTTAGAGGGCATAAATAAGGTTTGAATTAGATTTCCATTGTGTGGTTTGCACCTTCATTTTTTACAGTCTAACTCCATTATTAACCAATAAATTGATGCAAAAAGGGCATGCACTCAACTCAACGGACCTAGAGATCCTTTATCAAGCAACCTAATGGTTGTAATTTGTTACATTTCAATATGTCACATCAGGTAATTATATTCTTCTTGGATGGTATTTGTACTGTATGTATAGTCAAGGATTCATGAGTTTAATCTAAAAGTTGTGCATATAAACAAACGATGAAGAAGGAAACAAATTCTAAATTACAATGAACAATAGTTGCTATAGGTAGGTAATTTTTTAAGGAATAATAAATACCATATTCAACTTCCTAAAGAATTGTTCATGAAATAACTTAATCATAGTAGAAAAATAGTCTATGTAAATCAAAGTAGAAAAATAGTCAAGGATTCATGAGTTTAATCTAAAAGTTGTGCATATAAACAAACGATGAAGAAGGAAACAAATTCTAAATTACAATGAACAATAGCTGCTATAGGTAGGTAATTTTTTAAGGAATAATAAATACCATATTCAACTTCCTAAAGAATTGTTCATGAAATAACTTAATCATAGTAGAAAAATAGTCTATGTAAATCAAAGTAGAAAAATAGTCTATGTACTAAGTTAGTGATCACCTTGGATATTCCCTAATTCAATAAATCATAAAAACTTAATGAACTAATAATGTAAACTAACAATATAAACTACAGTTACCTCAAGTGGCCCTTGCTTGAGTGACTGCAATCTCATAAAATCTAAATCAGATCGCTTCTTGTATCAACTACTCATTGACTGAATTTGAATCTATATTCTCTATTGAATTCTGGAAGATGTAATTCAATAACAAGAACTTGACAATACCAAATCTCTTCTAACTCTCTCTTGTCATATACAAAATCTATCATATATAGACAGGATCTGAGCCTCCTATTTGAATTAAACTTCTAAACATCTATCCTACACTCGTCCATTAAACATAGGAAGAAGACTTTATTATAATTCTCATCAGATTAGAAGTAGGAAACTAACTATTACAAAGATAATCCAAATATCATAGTCCTACTATGATTCTTCTTAATCACTATAAAGATAGACATAAATAAAATGAAAACATAACATTATTGGATTAATCATGAACCACGATCTGGGCTACTCTTAATCTTTATGACTATGTCAACTGCTGAAGATAAAACCATTGATGAGTTGGAGGAGTTATGGTTAAACCATACCCACTTGGTTTAGGATCCTTCCTCTTTGGCTACAGGCTACTACATTCTCAATTGCAGATAAACACCTCTTTTGTTGAGGGTTTACAGATGGCCTTTGCCATAGGTAACTGTGTACTTGCTGCATAGGGGTTAGTTTCTCCATATAGTATTTACACATCACAAACTAACATAATTAACATAAATTACTATCACATTCTTTAAATAATCATTAATTCATGTGACATAATCATTCATCAACATATCATGTACTATTCTTAATGCTTTCAACTCTTAAAGGTAATCATAAACATAGATAATGTCTAGGAAAGTCTAGAAATGTCTTTGGAAAGTACAGACTTAAACAAGGGAACTAGAAAAAAATAAAGTCCCATCACACCCCCCAACTAAATGTGTTTCTTGTCCTCAAGCACCCTAGGGACTTTGATTATACTAGAGTGCAATCTCTTTGTAATCAATGGGTTCCATGAATCTGTTGGGACCTAAAAATTATGGCAAAATTTCAGGTACCCATGATGAAAATTGGAATCAACATCGAAAATGAGTTGGGGTTGCTTTTTGAAATTTCTAAAAATTCCCTTTTTTTTAAGGTTATGACCAAGTCAACGAAGGTCAAACTTAATATTGGTCAGAATGCATGTATACCAGATACAAAAGGGGAGCACATAAAAACTTTCTGTATTCGAGCATGTATATAAGATATAAATATGAACGGTCAAAAGTTTTGTATATTTGTTTATATGTATACAAGATACAAAGCTCATAAAGCATGCATATAAGAATATGCAGATGCATGAAGATTCAGACCTAATGACTTTTCATAGAACTGGACCCGACAGAGTTAAGAGTTTAAATAAATAATTGGTCAAGTCCGTTGGATGTATTTTGAGTTTGTATGTTTGGCAAAGGGAAACATACAAGACGATATATAAAGCTATATGCATGTCGCGGAACCGAAGAGATTATGAAATGAGGTTTTATTGTTGTATGTTTCGTGCATTATATGTATGTTTCAGGTTATACATTTCAATATACATACAATGCGGAACTCAAGAAAGGTTGAAATTTAGTTAAAATGATGCATCATGACTTAAAGTATATCGGAAGATGCATTGCACTTTATATACATCGCGGAGCCAAAAAGTAAGTAAACTGTGGTTTATAAAAATGATAAGTCCGAAGAGGTGATACAAAGGAGTTTGTATGTATTCAGCTTTGTATCTAAAAATTGGATATGAGTATTGTTGCATTTCGGAAGATACAATCAAAAAAGTGATGTGGGCTCCACCGTTTGCATATCGGGCTTGTATAAATAACAATGTATATCTTTGATATACAAGCTGACATACAAGTTAAAAGGATGCAAATAAGAGATACAAACCGGATGCGAAAAGAAAGTTAAATAGTGAAAAGTCTTTGTATGTTCGGGGTTCTTGTATGTTTATAATATACATACCTGATATACAAAGGAATAAAAAGCATCGCTGGGGATAAAAGGTAAAGAGAGGGTTTGTATATGATGCTTTGTATGTGCACTTATACAAAATAACATACAAACGACAATATACAAAGAAAATATACAAGAGAATAATATACAAAACTTGACACAATTGGAGATTTGAACATTATATACATCAGGTGGGGACCACATATGTATGTTGAAGATATATAGCCAGAGTCCATAGCCCTCGCCAGAATCCTCGCTGCTTGTGCTAAAACTAGCAAACCCAAAAAGAATGAAAAATAAAGAACCCTCGATGTCATCAGGGAAACATGCACAATCGGAAGGAAATTTTTAACTCACACTGAATTCTTATGTCACACCAATGGAGGCTTCATCGGCAGGAAATAGCACATCGATATGAAATATTTTGAAGCTCCCGATTGAGTTATATCACACCGATGGATACCTTTTTCAGAGAGAATATAATGGAGCTTGTAAGAGGAAAACATTTGGCAAAATGAAGGTGAAAACATACAAAGTAAATGTAATACGAACTATTTTTACCAGAGAAGTTAAACGTGTAAAAATTAAGCTTGAAGTCTCCAAGAAGATTACCATTAAAATTAATTTTCAGGGAGATTACGAAAATGAAGTTTAATTAAAATATTTAATTTGCCAATGGAAACTAATTAAATATTTTATTTTGCCAAAGACAATTGAATGAAGATCTGCACCAAAGGATGCACCGGAATGTAAAGGGTCATAACCCTAATATTGTAAGATATATATGGAGGTGCAAATCAAGCAAAGGAATCATTAGTAGATTAGAAAAACATCATGATCAGAAGTAGGAGTTAGATAACTGGATGGATTGACTTGTTGCCAAAATAAAACATTATGCTGTACATTGTAAAATCTTTTGAAATTGTATAATGGAGAAGAATGCATAAATTGGTGATTTAACATTGGTGTCTATTGTTTGTTGAGCTGAACAATTATTTGGATGTCTCCACATTGTTATTTCTCTATTATTTGAACCTGAGTTTCCAAGTTGATAATTTAGTTTCATCGAGACACATTTGTTATTTTTGTGTAATCGAATTAATTGGTTTCCATTAAAGAATTAAAATCCTTTTGATGGATTACAGTAACTTGGTAGTAACATTTGGATCAGTAAGAAGAGCCCTATAATTGACAAGATTGTCATACTGTCTCCAACTCAATATTGTCTTGTTATTCAATTAAGGATCTACTCCATTTGTCAATACACACTTGCTGTCATTGTGTGATTCTGTTGATTGGTTCCTTCAAGCAAGGATTAAAAATCCTTTCAATAAGTCACAGTAACCTGGTAGGATCAAGTGGATCAATAAGTAGAGTCTGTCAGTCACATTCTTGCACGTTTATACAAGGTATAAACAAACACAAGTGCCAAACAATTAGAATTGTAACCAGTAAATAAATCATATATCATATACACCTTGACTCCATTAGCCCAATAGAAATAGGCACTGGTCATACCAATTCCACGCTAAGATTCCATAAAATCTTATTCAAACAATTACATCTCAGATCTTAGTATTAGGATTAGAAGTAATTTGCAAGCTTTCATTTATTCCACACTTTATGCCATTGTGGGTAGATCGCTAAATTTATTTGAGTCATACATTCCTTTTTATCTGCTTTAGCTTTCAAGGTTCACCTGCCTAGGTTTAGCAGAGCCTGAAGTGCAGGGAGTCATCAACCATTTAGGTTAACTCTGTTAGTTAGTTCAAAAATGTTGCAAGTCTGATCATAGAGCTTGGCATCCTCTTAGGGCTTGAACCCTGCATTTTTGAGACCCAACAAAATGGGGACTCTGCTGGGGAGTAATCCAAAATCCAGTTAAAGATCATCTCATTACAGAGTCAGTAAACTTTTTGAATTTTGACACTAATTGATAACTCTGCTAGCAAGAAGGACCTGGAAAAAAAAAATTCCTCTTTTGATAAGAGGTGGTGACTCTGAAAAGGAATTCAATGAAGAATATAAAATACAACTTGTAAACAACACCATCTGTAGTCAAAATGAATATGTCAGAAGAAGAGGAACTATTGGAGTTGTCAAGGACAAAAAAATGGCTGATTCAAGAAATACAACAATTAAAAGCCAAATTGGCTTCAAGTTCATTACAACATATACCAACAACTAATGAGAATAGGTATAATGATCCTTTGAAATCACAAGTGTTCCATGATTTAGGCAATGGATATAGTGCATACCATGTACAACAAAATGATTATTTACCGCAAGCCTCATACCAAATAAATGCTTATCCCGTATTCCCTGACCAAAGATCAATCATCTACCAAAACCCATATGGCCCTCCAAACTTTATCTCAGGCATCGATAAACCATTTAATTGCAATAATATCCAGGGCTACCCAAATCCTTATCCCTGCGAGTTGACGGAAATACTAAAGCATGTCCCTAAATTTCATGGAGAATGGTGTGAATTAGCTCATAAGCATGTACAACGATTCTGGGATTTCATTTTGGACTTTCAGATTTTTCCAGAAGATGTCATTATGAGGTGTTTTTCAAGATCTTTGAGGGATGATGCAAGGGATTGGTTTATAGACTTGCCTATGCAAAGTATCTCTTCATGGGAAGATCTCAAAATACTATTCCTTAGCTGCTATAGCGGCTATTATGAAGATGAATATGGAGAATCCGATCAAGCAATGCAACCAATAAATGAGACATATGCAAGTGAAAATTTTCATGATGATATTTTAGATTTAAATAGAGAAGAAGTTTTAAAAGATCAATTCTTCACCTGGGATCATGATTGCAATTATCAAAATTTTGCACAAGACTTGGAGCCACAACATATACCTGAAAATGAGAGTAATCTTCAGAATATGGATTTTCCTTTTGTCCCAGCCCACCCACCACAATACCTAAATCAACAGTTTGAGGAGGAAGAGGATGATTGATCTTAGCAAACAGGGCAGCCTCATGATGAGGAGGAAATGCACATATTTGAAAATAATTTTCAGATTTCTTCAAAACCATTGTATGATGAAGTAAAAGAAGATCAGATGACATTTTGCCAAGGTGTGCTGGAACATGAATTTCATGTGTATACAAACCCGTTCTATGAAGAGGATGAAATGCTCTCAAATAGTTAGGAAAATGAATATGCTGATAATGCTGATGATGAATCCATAAATAAAGGAAGGTCACATGATGAAATGAGCATAGTTGATTATTGTGATGATGATGAAGAGAACAATGAGCACTCCCAGTTTTTAGATCAGCTAGGAGGTCAATTCACAATGCATGACAGTAAGCAAAATAATGAAAAATGTTGCATTGAAGAGGGATACTCTTCATGTAGCAAAAATATATCACATAGAAGTGAGATTGTACAGATTATACTTGAATCTCAGCTACACAATGAGGAAAAATATAACAGCAACATTGAGCATAGAAAGTTGATCAACGATATGAATGCATTCAATTAGATGAGCTTTAAAAATATTGACGGATCGACTTCACCACAGCGTGATGAAAATTAGATTTTTGGCAGAGGGAAACATGGCTTTCTCTTTTCTGGTGGCATTGAACTGTCTACTGTGATGTGATTCTTCAAAATACATTAGATTAGGGAAAAAAGAAGTTGACTCTATTGCCCAACAGAGTAGGCACTGGTCTGTTCCCCAGAGATCTAGGATCTTGCTATGCCCATAGAGGGCATACATTCCCAGACAGAGCCACTACTAGGACCTAAAAATTATGGCAAAATTTCAGGTACCTATGATGAAAATTGGAATGAACATCGAAAATGAGTTGGGGTTGCTTTTTGAAATTTATGAAAATTCCCTATTTTTTTAAGGTTATGACCAAGTCAACGAAGGTCAAACTGAATATTGGTCAGAATGCATGTATACCAGATACAAAATAAATTGTATGTATACCAGATACAAAAGGGGTGCACATAAAAACTTTCTGTATTCGAGCATGTATATAAGATACAAATATGAACGGCCAAACTTTTTGTATATTTGTTTATATGTATACAAGATACAAAGCTCATAAAGCATGCAGATACAAATATGCAGATGCATGAAGATCCAGACCTAATGACTTTTCATAGAACTGGACCCGACAGAGTTAAGAGTTTAAATAAATAATTGGTCAAGTCTGTCAGATGTATTTTGAGTTTGTATGTTTGGAAAAGGGAAACATACAAGATGATATACAAAGCTATATGTATGTCGCGGAATTGAAAAGATTATGAAATGAGGTTTTATTGTTGTATGTTTCCTGCATTATATGTATGTTTCAGGTTATACATTTCAATATACATATAATGCGGAACTCAAGAAAGGTTGAAATTTAGTTAAAATGATGCATCATGACTTAAAGTATATCAGAAGATGCATTGCACTTTATATACATCGCGGAGCCGAAAAGTAAGTAAACTGTGGTTTATAAAAATGATAAGTCTGAAGAGGTGATACAAAGGAGTTTGTATGTATTCAGTTTTGTATCTAAAAATTGGATACGAGTATTGTTGCATTTCGGAAGATACAATCAGAAAAGTGATGTGGGCTCCACCATTTGCATATCGGGCTTGTATAAATAACAATGTATATCTTTGATATACAAGCCGACATACAAGTTAAAAGGATGCAAATAAGAGATACAAACCGGATGCGAAAAGAAAGTTAAATAGTGAAAAGTCTTTGTATGTTCGGGGTGCTTGTATGTTTATAATATATATACCCAATATACAAAGGAATAAAAAGCATCGCTAGGGATAAAAGGTAAAGAGAGGGTTTGTATACAATGCTTTGTATGTGTGCTTATACAAAATAACATACAAACGGCAATATACAAAGAAAATATACAAGAGAATAATATACAAAACCTGACATAATTGGAGATTTGAACATTATATACATCGGGTGGGGACCACATATGTATGTTGAAGATATATAGCTGGAGTCCACAGCCCTCACTAGAATCCTCGCTGCCTGTGCCAAAACTAGCAAACCCAAAAAGAATGAAAAATAAAGAACCCTCGATGTCATTGGGGAAACATGCACAATCGGAAGGAAATTTTTAACTCACATCGAATTCTTATGTCACACCAATGGAGGCTTCATCGGCAGGAAATAGCACATCGATATGAAATATTTTGAAGCTCCTGATTGAGTTATATCACACCGATGGATACCTTTTTCAGAGAGAATATAATGGAGCTTGTAAGAGGAAAGTATTTGGCAAAACGAAGGTGAAAACATACAAAGTAAATGCAATACGAACTATTTTTACCAGAGGAGTTAAATGAATAAAAATTAAGCTTGAAGTCTCCAAGAAGATTACCATTAAAATTAATTTTCAGGGAGATTACGAAAATGAAGTTTAATTAAAATATTTAATTTGCTAATGGAAACTAATTAAATATTTTATTTTGCCGAAGACAATTGAATGAAGATCTGCACCAAAGGATGCACCGGAATGTAAAGGGTCATAACCCTAATATTGCAAGATATATATGGAGGTGCGAATCAAGCAAAGGAATCATCAGTAGATTAGAAAAACATCATGATCAGAAGTAGGAGTTAGATAACTGGATGGATTGACCAGTCACCAAAATAAAACATTATGTTGTACATTGTAAAATCTTTTAAAATTTTATAATGGAGAAGAATGCATAAATTAGTGATTTAATAATGGTGTCTATTGTTTGTTGAGCTGAACAATTATTTGGGTGTCTCCACATTGTTATTTCTCTGTTATTTGAACCTGAGTTTCCAAGTTGATATTTCAGTTTCATCGAGACACATTTGTTGTTTTTGTGTAATCGAATTAATTGGTTTCCATTAAAGAATTAAAATCCTTTTGATGGATTATAGTAACTTGGTAGTAACATTTGGATCAGTAAGAAAAGCCCTATAATTGATAAGATTGCCAAATTGTCTCCAACTCGATATTGTCTTGTTATTCAAATTGAGGATCTACACCATTTGTCAATACACACTTGTTGTCATTATGTGATTCTATTGATTGGTTCCTTCAAGAAAGGATTAAAAATCTTTTCAATAAGTCATAGTAACCTGGTAGGATCGAGTGGATTAATAAATAGAGTCTGTCAGTCACATTCTTGCACATTTATACAAGGTATAAACAAACACAAGGGCCAAACAATTAGAATTGTAACCAGTAAATAAATCATATATCATATACACATTGACTCCATTAGCCCAATAGAAATAGGCACTGGTCATACCAATTCCACGCTAGGATTCCATAAAATCTTATTCAAACAATTACATCTCAGATCTTAGTATTAGGATTAGAAGTAATTTGCAAGCTTTCATTTATTCCACACTTTATGCCATTGTGGGTAGATCCCTAAATTAATTTGAGTCATACATTCCTTTTTATCTGGTTCGGCTTTCAAGGTTCACCCGCCTAGGTTTAGCATAGCCCGAAGTGCAAGGAGTCATCAACCATTTAGGTTAACTCCGTTAGTTGGTTCAAAAATGTTGCAAGTCTGATCATAAAGCTTGGCATCCTCTTAGGGCTTGAAACCTGCATTTTTGAGACCCAACAGAATCCTTGATCCTACTTAAGATAGAAACCTTTATGTTCAACCATTCGATCCCACCTGGCTTGCTCTACTGCTTGAGACATTTTTTGTCCCTGCCAATGTGGGATTGGATATAGGAGAAAAGGAGGATGAAACAACAAATGAAGCTAGGTAATTCCATGCTCAATAGTTGATTTGATGTACCTGTGTTCTCTAGTAATTGATGCTAAGAAATTGAAGACAGAGTGGGGTTCTTTTCTTCTTACTTCCTATGTCAACTCATTCCACCTGCCTCTTGAGAAGTTCAATGCCTCCTTACTTGTGCCATCATCTAATTCTTTAATTTTCTTATAATCTTCTGCTCAGCATTCAAGGATATTTTCTTCCACCTTAGGGTGTTGGATAAGATTGATGTATTCTACTACTACCCGATTGGAATCTTGGGCATCTACCCTGATTTTGAAGGGAATTGATTTCTCCCTCTCATTATACTATTGCTGACAGACCCCTCTCCTATTTTCATTCTGTATGAATGATGCTAGGGATTTTATCTACACATCCCTAATAACAACTAAGAGATTCCAAGTAGTGTGATAAGGAATAGCCAATTCATGTAAATAAAATTCACATAATTGATTCTGCATCTCTGGGGTAGCTCTCTTATAGGCTGTCAAAAACAATTCAGGTGTAAAAATAGGAGCATCACTTTACAATTGACTAAACTAAAAACTCAAGTATTGCTCTTGTAAGTAAAGGGCATAAACCCTTGCAGGAGGTCTACATCTCATAAATTGTACAGTCATGTCCGCCATCCTATTTATTGTGAATTTCAATCTCCTTATCTCCTCATTTTTCTCCTCAATCTCCTTTTTATGCTTCTCTTTCATCTCATGTTGTTCATTTACGACTTCCTCTATTTTCTCCCACAGTTGCAAGCTAACAGTCAACAGGGTTGATGGTGCAACTTCTCCTTAATGATCATCCTGATGGTTAGGCTTTGAACTTCTCCTATTTATTTCTATAATAGCCAATTGAGCCACTTGATCTAGTCGTGTTCCCTATTTTTGATAAATGTACAACTGATTCTCCAACCTTTTAACCCTCTCATTCAATCTAGTCTCCTTTTGCTAGTATTCCTACAGTTGTTTTTCCAATGCTGTAATATTTTGTAAAGCTACTTGCAACTGATCAATCTTCTTCTCAGTTTTCACCTCTTTATCCAACAATAATTCTTCTTTTTAAATTTCATCAAAGGAGGCTGACGATTCTTCATTTCCTGCATCAAGAGGAGGCTGAGGCCATTTTCTTGCTGTGAAAAAAATATTCTTCCTTTGATTCTATTTTTGTTTCCATAACATTTGATAGTGCCACATTCAATTGTTCCCTGCTAACAAATAGATGTTCCCTTTTTGACTCTGTATCGAATTGCACATCAACCACCCTCTTTTGTTTAGGAGGATTTTTTCCTCCTGTAACTTCTTTTTCTTTCAAGCGGCTAGAGCACCTTGGTGGTTGGGTAGACACTTTTTGTTTCTGCTTGGCTTTAGAGGGAGAAGAGGATGCCTTTCTTTTCTTATTGGGCTTGGAAGTAGAAGGAGGGTTCTTGGAAATCATAGATGTTATGGGTTGTGAGTCGGTAGTTTTAGGTTGCATTTATTTCTTTTCAAATTGTTCAGTGTGGCTACAGGGTTACAAAGATGGATGCTATGGCATTGGGGTTGGTATCGGTGAAGCTACAAGAGTGGGGAACTTTGCAGGTTCATCCATTGGGTTAGCATTTTATGGAGCTAAATGCTCCAGAATGGCATCATGCCTATGAGTAGGTGAAGCTGTTGGTTGGAAAAAGGTTGCAAGAGTATCCTCCCCTTCCTCTGATTATATATTCTCTACCCATGCCTCATCTTCCCCAACTGATCCAACCCTTAAGGGTCTATCATCAGGGTTGTCATTAAGTCTATCATCAATGTAGTTAACCTTAAGAAAATTTTCCTAAAGAATGGCTGGGAACTAAATAGACAAACTTCTTTTCACCAATAATATAACTGGACAATCATGTGATAGGGATGACTGGTTCCCTTTCCGCTTATACTCAACAGACATTCTTTTTAGCAGATTAAACAAAAAATTTGGAACATTTACAACTCTACTATGACAGAGATGACTCAATAGTTTAAAATGCATAGTATATAATAATGAGTGTCTTCCATCACAGGTTAATACTTAATAAGTACCAACAAAAGCCCATAACTAGGGTAGAGAGACACGTTTAGTACCTTGAGATGAGGAGTCTAATCTTTCACCAGGTTAGACAAATTCATCCCTTGCTGCAATGGCATCAACTTTTATAGGAAATTCCTCTAACTAGGGTAGAGAGACACGTTTAATACCTTGAGATGAGGAGTCTAATCTTTCACCAGGTTGGACAAATTCATCCCTTGCTGCAATGGCATCAACTTTTATAGGAAATGGCATCAACTATAGGTAACCCCGTTACCTCTGCAACAACAACCTCTGAAGCATCAACCCTCAATCCTATGACTATTGCTTCATTATGTTGAAATGTCCTTGCAAATTGCTAAGTCATGGCTTTATTGTATTTGGTTAGTCTGGGGAAATAGTCAAGCCATCCAACTTGCTGGAAAATAGGCATACAGTCCGGGTCACTTAACAATATTGTATGATCCATTGGTTCTTTCTTGATGGGATCCCCACCCATCATGTGACACTTCTTATTTCCTCTATTGCTTCAATTACCTGTTTTCCAAGCCTTTATGGAATTATCTGCTGCAGGAACCAATTTCCACCGTATTTTTCTTTTCTTCTCATTTTTGCCTGTGCATATATCAGTTGCTATTGATTAACTGCATATTTTATATAATGAGTAGCCATAAATTATGAAAAGAAAGATTTTGGCATGGGTGATGGTACGTGAAATCATTTCTACGTATGAAATCCCCCAACTAAGGATGCATTTGTCCATAAATGCGAAGACAGTGAGGATGTATGAGATAGAGGGGTGAAAGCATTGGGAATTGTGCATAATAGTGGAATAAATGATTGTGTAAGTTAAGATTGCTATAAAATAAATAGAATTTATTGTTAATTAATGAAAGGTGAGATAAATAATAGTTGAATGTTGATGAGGTGATAGATGATGCATGCAAAGAGGCTATCATGGCGACTGGAACGTATGATGTTTGGAAAGTGTGCTGAAGTGAATTAAGTGGATGTGATGTGAAGAAAGTGTGTTAGAGAGAAGAGTAGGAGCTCGATGACATGTGGCTGGAAAGTACAAATGTAGAAGAAAGAGTGGTAGCATGCAGATGCCATGAATGAATGTGCTACAGGAAAGAGTGGTTGCATTCATGAAAGCAAAAATGTGTGATGTAAAAGATGTAGTGGCTATGTGGAGAAAGTGAATAGGGACCAAGTGGAATAGTTGCGGGTGTAATGGCTACAGGTCCCACAAAAAAGAGGATAGATGTAGTGTCTATAGATGTAATGGTTGTAGGTCCCTTAAAACAGTTGGAAAGCCTTAGCTACAGGTCCTGTGTGTAGAGTGGCTACAGGTATTGTCAACTTCGTTCAATTAGATGTGGTTGAGCTTATTTGGTGGATCTTATTTATTTATTTATTTATAAAGGTAGAGAAGATCATACCTGAGGAGTGATAGCAGATGGGATTACAACCTCATCTACTATTGTGTTGTGAGAGCAATTGTGTATAGAATGCATGTTGCATCTGGTAGTGAATGCTATGGAACTTGTGCATCAAATTTTCCTATCAACTATTGGAGAAAGTTTTCTTTATCCAGTGGCTTCTTATAAAGTTTCAAATGGTGTCCATTTACCATAAGTGGAAATTTGACTGGATCAATTGTGGTAAGGTGGACTACACCATTGGGAAAAAAATCTCTAATTTCATAAGGACCCAACCATCTAGTTTGCAATTTGCCTTTGTGGTCATTATATTTGGAGTCATAAAGTAGGGCCTAGTCACTTGTGTGAAATTCTTTATTCTTGATGTACTGGTCATGCCATTTGACTCTTTGTTTTTGGATTATTTATATGTGGTGAACTACCTCCATTCTCAATTCTTCTAAAGCATTAAGCTAGTGTAACCTATCTTGTTGAGATGTAGATAAATCCATTCCTAGTTGTATGTCAGTTCTCAATGTTTTGTATTCAAATTCAATAAGGAGGACAACCTTTTTGCCATAAACTAGTTCATAGGGTGTATACCCTATTGTGGTTTTCCATGTGGTTCTATATGCCTAGACTGCCTCTGAGAGACTAGTTGCCCAATATTTTTTGTGCAATGCAATTGTCTTTGTTAATATTGCCTCAATTTCCCTGTTTGTGACCTCAACCTAGCCATTTGATTATGGATGATATGGAGTGTATTTCTTATGTCTAATTTCATATTATTGAATCAAACTAGTAATTAGGGCTGATGTGAACTATGGTCCATGGTCAGTAACTATTTCCCTTGGCACTCTATATTTGGTAAATATTTCCTCATACAAAAATGTGGCCACCTTACTATCTCTTACAACCTTGGGAGCTTTGGCCTCCACCCATTTGGTTAGGTAATCAATACATACTAGTTTGTACTTTTTATTGTTAGAGGGAGGATCAATGGGCCCATAAAATCAATGCCCCATTTGTTAAAGGGTGTAATCACCAATTGTGGTTGCAGGGGCATCTCATCACATCTCCTTGCATATTGAACTGTATCTTTGTGTAGTGCTGGCCAATAATATCTGGTAGTTAAGATCTTGAGTACTATCCATTTGGCTATAAAAAGCCCCCAGAAGGTTCATCATGGCATAGTTTAAGAATGTCATATACTTCATCTTCTCTTATACATTTGTGTATGACATGATCAAGTCCTGTGTAAAAGAGATAGCTAGTTGCCCATGAATAGGGGAAGTTGCGTTCAACCAGATGGTACCTTTCTCTTGGTGAAAGGTGTGGAGGTGTCTTTCCTAAAACCAAATAATTGGATATATCTACATACCAAGGAGTTTGGACTGTTAATGCAAATAAGTGTTCATCAGGAAATGAGTCATTAACAACTGGATCTTCATTATAAGTAGGGAACCTAGAGAGGAAATCAACAACCGCATTGGCCTTCCCAGGTTTGTCCACAATAGTGATATTAAATTCTTGTAACAACAATAACAATCTAACCAGTCAACCACTAACCACTAGTTTGTTCATTTGATACCTTATTGCTACATGATCAGTATGAAAAAAATGGGATATCTAGTGATATAGTGTCTGAAGTTATTAATTGCATAGATAAGAACTAACATTTCTTTCTCTGTGATAGTATAGTTAAGTTCAAAAGCTTGTAGATTCTTACTGATGTAGTAAATAGCATATTCCAAATTCCCCTTCTTTTGTCCTAACACAACACCTACAACAAATTCAGAGGCATATGTATGAATATGTAAAGGTATTTGCCAATTGGGTCCTCTGAGTATAGGTGTCTTTGTTAAGGAGTCCTTAAGATTTTCAAAGGCTATTTGACAAGCATGTGTCCAATCAAATTCAACATCCTCAGAGAGTAGGACAAATAGAGGTGTTGCTATTTTACTAAAATCTTTTATAAATCTCCTATAATATCCTGCAAGGCCAAGAAATCTTGTGACATCCTTTTGTTTTTGAGGAATAGGTAAGTTGAAATGAATTAGATTTTGTTGGGATCTACTTGAATTCCTTTCTTGGACACAAAATGTCCAAGTACTACTCCTTCCATCATTGTGAAACATTTTTCATGACTAAGAGACATGCTATGATCTTGACATCTTTGGAGGACCTTTTCAAGGTTTTCCAATGCTTCTTCATAAGAATCTCCATAAGTGGTGAAATCATCCATATACACTTCCATGGAGTCATGAGAAAAATAAAAAAAGATGCTCAAAACAACCCTTTTAAATATTGCAGATGCATTACATAGTCCAAATGGAAGGACTGAATAGGCATAGGTTCCCCATGGGCATGTGAATGTGGTTTTATCTTGGTTCTTTGGGGCTATTTTGATCTAATTATAGCCACTGAATCCATCTAGGAAAGAAAAATATTTCTTTCTAGCTAAAGAATCCAAATCCTGATCAATGAAAGGAAGAGGAAAATGATCTTTCCTAGTGGATGTATTCAATTCTCTATAATCTACACAAACCCGCCACTTGTCTCCTTTCTTGGGTACTATGACTAATGGGGATACCCATTGGTTGTTTGATATAGGATATATGAATCCTGCACCTAATAGTTTCTGTAATTCATTCTTCACTATGTCTCTTACAACAGGGTTCATTCGTCACTAAGGTTGCCTAACTGGCCCGCATCCTTCATTTATATATAATCTATGCATGCAGAGATTAGGATTTATGCCTTTCATGTCATTATAGTCCCAGGAAAATGTTATTTTATGAGTTTGAAACATGTTTATTAATTCAAACTGTTGTACTGTTGTTAATTGGTTGTTGATATTAAGTGTTCTTCCTGATGTGATATCAATTGGTGTTGCAAATTTCATAATAGAAGCAACATCTAGCCCTGATAAATTGAGGCTACAACTATGTGATAGCAAATGATGGAACATGTGGGTAGTTGAAGCATAGGCTTGTGTATTCATTGTGGGCAAAATATTATGTAGTGGGAAAGTCAAGCATACTAAACATGGTTCTTTCTGCGGGTCCCTCCCATAAGTGTTTTGTATCACATTAGAGAGCACTTCATCCTCATCCTGAATATTTAACAATGGGCTTTGTTCAATGGTCATTAATGTCTAAAGAGAATATTGGTCATTATTGTCTAGGTTTGGCCAAATAGGTTGTTCCATATCAGAAAAAGGTTGTGTTGTGGGATAAAGGACCAATTTCTTAGTTATGTTTCCATTGGAAATTATCATATTACTAGACCTGCATCCTATGAAGGCATCTACTATTTCCAACCAAGGCTGTCCTAAAATGAGTGGATGCCCACCTAAGTTGGCCTTGGGTTGCAAGACCATGAAGTCTACAGGGTATTCCCATGCGTCCAGTGTGATTACTAGATCTTCAATGATTCCTTCAGGTTTGACAGTTGACCTATCTGCTAATTGTAAAACTGTTGGTGTAGGCCTTATGTTAATTAACTAAATATTTTTCATTGTTTCTCTAGTCATCACATTTGTAGTTGCACCCAAGTTAATCAAAGTATTTTTGATAAGGGTGCCATCAATATGCACATCAACTACATGGCTTTCGGGATCTACATACTTTGGGGCAACTAAGTTGCCTAACATAATATCAGCAAGTTGTCCTATAACATGTACAGTCTGGGGGTCTTTTCTTTTCCTTCCTAGTTTAGCTCCCTTATAGTTTTAGTATATATAGGTACGTCCTTGATATCTTGGATTAAGGGAATTTTTACACATACATTCTTTAATTGCAAAAGGAAATCAAATTCAGGTTCAGGTTGAGATGGGGATTTCTATATGTTTAACTTTCTAGAAATGGAGGGTTTCTTGTAGTGATTTCCACGTTTGGTGAGGTTTGTTTAGGAGGGCTATGCTAGTTATTTAAATGGTTGTCAGTGTCAGTGGTTGGTTCTTCATTAGCAAGTTCCATGATAAACAGAGATGGAGGTCCAACAAGTATTTTTCTTAAATGTAAGTGAACATCACTAACATGAACCATATAAGTTGGGTATTGGATGGTTTCATTAGTATAATCTTGTTGAACAGGCTTATTGTTAGGATTTGGTGTAGGTTGAGTGGGCAATTGAGTGGCTCTGGATGGAACAAGAGTAGGTGAAACTATGTTTGGCATAATGGCAGGTTGTTGTGGTAGGACTTAATGTGGCTGCAAGTAATTTACATTTGAGTTTTTCCATGGTTGATTTCCATGCCACTGTTGTGGCCATGGGTTTTAATTGAACTGCCAATGCAGATTATAATTTGGGGGTTAGAATGGTTGTTGTGGCCATATCCCCTACTGTTGGTTCCAACTAGGTGGCATGGTTTCCCAAGATTGTTGTGGCATGTTATACCAGGGCACATTATGCCAATTAGGGATGTCTAAAGCAACTCCTGGAAATGAAAGATTATTGGACAAGGGGTCTTGAGGCATACCTTGTCTCTACTGCCAAGGCTTACGTTGTGCAATATAGAACACATGGCCTTCATCCTCTAGGGCTCAGAAATATGGATTCTCACATCTTTCCTCAGAAATGCTAGCAATATATTTGCATTTATAGTTAGTCTTCTTTTGTCGACAATGTGGACAATATTTGACCAAAGCTATGTGGAGAGAGTCAATTCTATTGTGACTTTTTGAGGTAGAACTGAAACCTCTCGATGTAGTCTTCAAGGGGTTCATCTTCCTTTTGTGACATCCTGAAGATGTCATATCCCTTCATATCCCTTCCACAAAAAATAGTCCTGATACTTTTGTAGAAATTTTTCATTCATGGTACCCCAGTTTTCTACTGAATTCTAACCCAGCCCCTTGAACCATCACAAGGTTGCATATTTGAGGGTGGTCAGAAAGAGTTTTAGTCTGTATACATCTATAGTGTAGTCGTAGCTTCTACAAAGGACATCAAATTCAAAAAGTAATGTATCAGGGTCCTTAGTGATTAATCCATGAAAGTTTGGCAAAGCTGAAGGAGGTATATTCTTCAGGCTATCAGCTCATGCTTGGTTTGTGATGGGAAATGCAAATGTAACTAGCTTAGTTGGATTCTCTACTACTTATTCGGCCATTGTGTCTCAATTCCAAGTGGCAATATCTTCCAAATCTATGATTTCCTTTGGTTTGAGGGGTAGTTCAAAGTGGTCTTCCCCTTCTTCTATTGTATTTGATGGAAGAAATCTCCCTAACTGATCTCTCTGTTGCCGCATGCAATTATGCTTGAGCTAATAGCTCTATTCCTACATGATGTTAGTGGATAGTTCAGAAATGGATTGAATATCTTAGTAATCCTAATTAATTAGAAAATAAATCCTATATACTAAGAAAGCAAATGTAAAAACTAATCAAAAGAACCCAGAAATTTTAAACCTTAGCACCATCCCCGACAATAGTACCAAAAATGTCTAACTACATTATTAACCAGTAAATTGATGCAAAAGGGCATGCACTCAACTCAACAGACCTACACTTTATCAAGAAGTCTAATGGCTATAATGTGTTACATTTCAATATGTCAAACTAGGGAACCGTATTCTTCTTGGATGGTACCTGTACTGTATGTACAGTCAAGGATTCCTAAGTTTAACCTAGAAGTTGTACATAGAAACAAATGATGAAGAAGGAAACAAATTCTAAATTGAAAAGACCAACAGTTGCTACTGGTAAGTAATTATGTTAAGGAATAATAAATACCATATTTAGCTTCATAAAGAATTGTTCATGAGATAGCTTAATCACAGTAGAAAAACAATCTATGTAAATCACAGTAGAAAAATAATCTATGTACTAAGTCAATGATCACCTTGAATATTCCCTAATTTAATAAATCATAATAACTTAATGAACTAATATTGTAAACTAAAATTATAAACTAACAAGAGAATTACAATTAGCTCAAGTGGCCCTTTCTTGAGTGAATGCAATCTCATAAAATCTAAATCAGATCGCTTCTTGTATCAACTACTCATTGACTGATTTTGAATCTATATTCTCTATTGAGTTCTGGAAGATGTAATACAATAACAAGAACTTGAAAATACCAAATCTCTTCTAACTCTCTCTTGTCATATATAGAATCTATCATATATAGACAGGATCTGAGCCTCTTATTTGAATTGAACTTCTAAACAACTATCCTACACTCATCCATTCTCCCCACAAACACAGGAAGAAGACTTTATTATTATTCTCATCAGATCAGAAGTAGAAAACTAACTATTACAAAGAAAATCTAGATATCACATTCCTACTATGATTCTTCTTATTCACTATAAAGATAGACATAAATGAAAACATAACATTATTGGATTAATCATGAACCACTATCTGAGCTCCTCTTAATCTTTATGACTATGTCAACTGCTGAAGATAAAATCATTGAGGAGTACGAGGAGTTATTGTTAAACCATGCCCACTTGGTTCATGGTCCTTCCCTTTGGCTATGAGCTATTGCATTCTTAGTTGTAGATAAACACCTCCTTCATTGCGGGTTGACAGATGACCTTTGCCATAGGTAACTGTGTACTTGCTGCATAGGGGTCAGTTTCTCCATATACTATTTATACATCACAAACTAACATAATTAACAGAAATTACTATCACATTCTATAAAGAATCATTAATTCATGTGACATAATCATTCATCAACATATCATATATTATTCTTAATGATTTCAAGTCTTAAAGGTAATCATAAACAAAGATAATGTCTAGGAAAGTCTGTAAATATCTTTGGAAAGTATGAACTTAAACAAGGGAACTAGAAGAAAATAAAGTCCCATCAATGGGGAGGGTTAGTAAGAATGGGATGGGGGAGGGTTAGTAAGATGCCCTAGGAAATAGGTAAGTGAGATGAAGGGGAATCATATGATGGGTAGATTTATGGATTGATAGGGTATATGGGGATAGGGAATGTGATAAAATAGATGGGGGTGGGATTATGCTAGAATGTTTTTAGAGCAATCCTAAATTTTAATATAGCAAAGGATATTATGCACCAAGGTATAAGGAACCAGGGTGACAATGTATCCATTTGCATGGTCTTTAACACTTCAAACAAAGGTTATCCCTAGACATGTTTTGACATAATATAACCTTGGAGGATCATGTGAGGGTAAATACTTATAGGATGAGAATGTCCTTAGACATGTAAGGGATTGTCCTTAGTGTAAGGAATCATACATCATACCTAAAGCCTTTCCAACACACCCAAGATTAATATTAGCCTTAATGGAAAGGAATAACTAGTAAACATGACATACAACAACAAATGACTCTGACCCCTTCTATTCTATCCAATAACACACCAGGATATAGAAGATCTAGGTGGTCTTGGGGAAGCGTAGAAGGGGTATAAAAAGATAAATCAAAGACAAAAGACCAACTGACAAACAAACCAAACATCCATTGTATCTCTTGCCAAGATTGTGGATAGGTGATGTTGGATAGGATTATGCTAGGTACAAGAAAGATACACCTCTAAGGCACAATTATGATGATGAGTGTTGATAGATAGGTGCAAGAAAGGACAGCCATGTGATAGTTGGAAAAAATGATCAAATGTGTGATTTGTGTTGTGATATGTTGTTTTTGCATGTGATTTTGCTTGGAATGTCTAAAGGCCAGGTTGGTGAAAGGCTCTTTATTGTGAAATAGGATGGGAATGAGTCATAGTGGTGGGTGGTTTTATTTTGGCAAATGAGGGGGATTTATTATGGGATGGGTGGAGAAGCTTAGTTTTTATTTTGTTTTTTTATTGTTTTTTATGGAGATGCATGAGATGGGATTGCATAAAGATCAGTAATGTGCATACAAAGATCCAATCCTTATCTAGGTTTAAAGGCTTTCCCCGAGTATGGTATGATGGAAATGGATGGTAAATGGATACGGGGAATGATGTTTAATGTATACAAAATCAAGCCATGATAGGGTAGGCAATATGGAAGGATGAATGGAAATATGGAATATGGAAATGGACAAGAAACTAGTAGATGGTGGATGTGGCCACTACACATGGTACATGTAAATAGGTTTTCACCATGGTACTTACCCAAGATTCCATTGAAGTGGTTTTCACTATTGGATGGCTTTATTGCAAATTGGATTTTTTAGAATTTTTTGTAGTTTTTATATTTTTTCTCGATTTTTTGATTTTTATATATTTTTCCACTTGGGATACCTAAAGGGTCAAGCATAAAACTTCTTGAGGTGTATGATGTTCATTGGCTCATCCAAATGCTATCCCCCTAGTGTTGCTAGCTGATAAGATCTTGATCCATAGCATGCAATGATGACAAAAGGTCCTAGCCAATTAGGCTCAAATTTGTCTTTTTTGTCTTGATCTTGCAAGTTTCTCTAATTTTCTTTCAACACAAGGTCACCAACTTCAAAATGACAAGCCTTTATCTTCTTATTGTAGCTACAATAGAGACAATTCTGATACGCTTGCAAATGATTCAAAGCATTCCGACATTGCTCATCTAGGAGTTCCAACTCATGTAGTCGTGCAACATGGTACTCCTCCTCATCAATGAGATTTTTCAAAGATATTCTTAAAGAGGGTAGCTCGACCTCCATTGGAAAAATGAATTTTGATCCAAAGACAAGTGAGTATGGAGTGGCTCTAGTGGGTGTAGGATGCTAGTGTAGTAGGCCCATAGGGCATGATTAAGTTGGAGTTGCCAGTCATGGCCAACTTCATTGATGGTCTTTTTTTAGGATTTTAAGTATGGTTTTATTTGAAGCCTCGGCTTGACTATTACTTTGAGGATGGTATAGGGTGGAAAAATGATGTTGGATTCAGAATTTATGGAAAAGAGTAGGAACATCTTAGTTTTTAAAGGGTTTTCCACTATCGATGACAATGGTGGAGTGAATTTACCATACTGACATATGATGTAGTGGAGGATAAACTTTTTATTTGCTTTCTAGTGATATATATGAGGGGGATGGCTTCGACCCACTTTGTAAAATACTCAATGACAATGATAATGAACTTGTGGCCATCAAAAGATGAGGGGTGAATTTTTCTAACAAGGTCTATCCCCCACTAAGATAAGGGCCAAGGAGTAGTGATAGGTTGGAGCTCTTGTGATGGTGCATGAATTAAGTCACTGTGTTGCTGGAATTGTAAACATTTCTTGACCAACTGGTGATCATCTTGTTCCATTGTAGTCCAATAATACCCTATTCACAAGAGCTTTTTTTAAGGGTATGTCCACTTGAGTGAGCACCAAAGATATCCTCATGTACCTCTTGCAAGGTAGTTTGGGCTTTGTTCAAGGCACCTCAAGAGGGTACCATCAAGACTCCTTCAGTATAAGGTATCGCTAATAAGGGTAAATCAAGAGGATTGGTGAATAAAAGTGTGATGTTGGGTGTAGGATAGGTTAGATGGAAGGATGTTGTCATGGAGATAAATGTAGACTTCTTGATACCAAGGTGATAGGGGACCAATAAGTTCACAAACAAGCTTTGATTGTGGAACATCATAAGTAGAGATAATCAATTGTTCAATGAGAAACTCACACTACTGGACGTTGTTCGACATGTCTATGAGAGATCCAATGGTAGCCATGGAATCAAATACTTTATTGTTTAGTCATGGTACCTTCTCAAATTGAATCTCAGAAAAGTAGCCCTTAAATTCTTCTACCATCCTTTTGTATGGGAGCAACTTGTCATCTTTGGTTTTATATTCATCTTTAACTTGCTTGATGACCAATTGTGAATCACCATAGACATATAATTTTTTAGTTCTCCACTGGATAACCATTCAAAGTCCTATAATGAGAGCTTCATATTCTACTATTTTGTTGGTGCATGGAAATGCTATCGTGTAGGACTTTAGGATATGGTCTCCTTGTGGAGTGACAAATAAGATTCCAACTCCTAAACCACGTTGTGTGTATGATCCATCAAAGTACATTTTCTACTTTGTAGGAGGTGTGATAGCAAATATAGCTTCATCTCTAGAAATTCTGATAGGAGTGGATGATCAGCTGGGAGGGGTGCATCGGTGAGCTGATCGGCTATAACCTGACCCTTGATGACTTTTTGATCCACATATTCTATGTCATATTCATGTAAGATCATTATCCATTTTGACATGCAACCTATAAGAGTGGCCTTTGACAAGATGTACTTGAGTGGGTCAATTTTAGAAATGAGCTTTGTTTTGTGACTAAGTAGTGTTGTAATTTATGTGAGGAAATGACAATAGCTAAGCATGCTCGCTTAATGGGTGTATAATTAATCTCATAGCCTACTAGGGTATGACTAATGTAATAGATGGCTCTCTCTTTTCCTATATCATCATGTTGATCCAATAATACCCCTACTACTACTAAAGTGGCAGAGATGTACAATAACAAAGGTTGTCCTTCAATAGGTGATATTAATATAGGTGTTGCTAGATATTCTTTTAGTTGATCAAAAGTTGCTTGAAAATTTGAATCCCATTTAAATGCCACATTTTTATGAAGGAGCTATTGGAATGGAAGGCATTTGTTTTCTAATTGTGCTATGAAGCGTTTGATTGATTGAAGTTTATGTAAAGGATGTGCAATTGCTTCAAATTCTTTGGTGGAGGCATTTCTACTATGGGTTGGTGCAAAAAATTGGGGGGCCAAAAAGTGGCCAACTTTAAAAAAAAACTTCTAAGACACAACGCGAGCATGTTATAATGTGCTCGCATTATGGTTTGGTGATGGTGAGCCTAAGGATCGACAACACCAAGCCATAATGTGCCCGCGTTATAACATGAGCACATTATGTTTAAGTATTTAAAAAAACCTGCATTTATGCTCATTGTTTCATTTCATTTTCTAGCAAACCCATGCCCTGCAAACCCTTGAGAGTGCGCTCGCATTATTGGAGGTTAGATTTATCACCAAATTGTCACTGATTCATTGTCAAAATGCCGCCATGACATCGGGGAGGTCAAAGGAGTAAGTTGTATTTGCTTTTTTGTGTGAATTTGTTGCTAAATAGATAGGTTTAAGTAGATTTTTGATGTAAATTTCTTTAATTTACATGAATTGATAATGCACCTCCTCCTCCTCTTGAAAATCCACAAAATCCTCCATCACCTGAACAACAAATACTTGCTAAAGAACAACCCCAATAACAAACACCTCCTTTCATTCCTCAATATGCCCTTGGAACACAAGAAAATTTAATGGGGCAAATTGAAAACAATAAAAAACAAATTGAGGACATAAATGCAAGGTTGAAATATCTTGCAACTTCAACCTTGCATAGATCCATGCTTTCTCAATCTCTTGAATCTATGTTATCAAATGTAGATTTAATTAGAAAGCAAATATCTAGTTGGTCAAAAAAGAGGAGAGAATTTAGAGAGTACTACACAGACAAGTTGTCCTATGAACAAGTAAAAAATGAACAAATTACAAAATTAGACTTGTGTTCCATTTTCACAGAGCCATGAACAAATCAACCTCTACCCCTTACATGCAAGAGGTTCCCTATCCATTGGTGCAACAACTAAGTGATAAGGGACAATTTTGGGCAGAGGTGGTGGATGGTTTTTGACCATCCTCCATGCAACAATAATGAGGTCCTGCAATACTTATTGAGGAAACTCTACTACAAGTTTGTCAAAAATAAGTTGCAAACTATTATGATATGCGGGACTTCTAGGGTAGAGGTAGGGGGTTAGCACATGATAGACCAAGGGCATGTGTTGACCCACAGTGGCCAGCAAGACAAGCACTTGCTAGACCAGCCCATGAGCATGTGTCTATTCCTTCTGTTGTGAAGGAGAGTACTGAGGTCGAGACACTTCAGTTCATTAGTGCCTTGACCTAGAGCATCATAGAGCATGCCAATCCTGTAGCACAACATGGGCTAGGGAGAGTTCAAGGAGTAGGGTTCCACCCCATACTTGTCAGGCTTGTGGGTCAGCATGTGGTTATGACCCCACGAATAGTCAGGGTGCAGGTGTGCATGCTACATCTATAGGTGAGCAGATGGTGATGATAGATGCCCTCTTGAGTGAGACTTTTGGCCTTGATACTCAAGTAAATGTTAGCAAGTTCATTGAATTTAATTTATTAAATTTCATTTTTGAAATGCAAGATTAACTAATTTAGTTTGATAATTTTAATGAAATTTCAAGGTCATAGCGTTCATGCAGTTTTCAACAGTTCTCCACCTCCATATTACACTGCGACATCTACTACTGAGGTATGTAACTAGTAAACACTTATAAATATTACATGTGAATATTATTGTTATATGAATGGTGTTCTAATATCTAATTTTGGATGTTGAATAGGTTAATCTTGGAGATTTCACGGCAACACCTCCCGGTGGTGGTGGAGTTCAAAGCTTCAGTCATGTAGTAAAATAAATAGTTTAACTAATGAATTGTACTTACTAGTTTTTTGTAGTTTATATTCATATCGTTGATTACATTGCATTGCACATCTTTCAAACTCAAAGCATTACTAGACATTGCATAACTAATAACTAGATGTTGATAGATGACAAAATTTCAATTACAATATAGTTATTTAAAAAAATGCCTCGAAGAATGTGGTCTCATGGAATACCATGACAAGCAAATGCATTAACAAGGACATCACCATGAGACCACATTTCTTTGAGGCATCTTTTCAAACAACTCACTGCCTTGTCTATGCTACCACATTTTTCATGCATATCTACCAAAGCTTGTTGATCCCCTCCACACTATTCTTTGACAAATTCTCTCTAATAAACTCATCCAATTACCACCAATTAGACCCCAGGACATGACACCAGAGAGGGGCACGGGCCTATGACATCTTATATAACATATGATTGATTCCAACATCATCTAGGTTTTAGGTATTAATTATGGAGGCAACAAGTCACCCCTAACCAAAATCTTCAAATCTACACTAACCCGTTCCCCTACAAATTATGTCAATCCCATTGGCTCAATTTATTCCATCCCTACTTTTGATCCTACATCTAATCCACCTAAGTCTAATGAGGACCCTTCCTTTAATACTACTATATTCTTTGAGATGATAGGCACATTAGACATTCAACCTTAGAATTTCATTGTTCAACCCACTCCTACACTTGCTATCACCTTCTTGCTTGACAATGTACCTACTGATGATTATAATGATCCTATATAGATTGAGGTACAAGTACACTATAAAATGATAGTTGAATCAAGGTGGAACACTTATAATCAAGTTGGAATTAGTGCAATTACAGAGGAACACTTATACATCACTAGGTTGCAAAGAGATTCTTATCCCCCTCAGATATCTTCTAGTGTACACATAATGACACTTCTATACCTACTTTTGACTCCCTCACCCTACTAATCTAGGTAGGACCTAAATGCCTAGATGTCTCATGTCATATCATCCCCACCTCATACCACTATCTATTCTCTTAGGTCATCCTTGGCTCATTGCAATGTGGGTTGTCCCTGAACTGTCATCCACTAGTGCCTTAAAGTCCCCATGATGGTAATGTCTTCACCATTTCTCATAGCCCATACCAACTAGTTGTTACCTTAAGACACTTCTCCTAAGATTATTTCTATCAACCCATTCTGGTCCACCTTAACCTCATACCAATTCCCTCTTTCACCTTTACCTATCTTATGCCTCTAGATGCATTGCTACCCCAACCCCACAACCTCTTTCTATTACTTCACCTACTCCACTAGCTATGCCCCTATCTTCCCCACCATATATCCACCTATTACTACTTCGCCTTCCTCATTGTCTTCTATCTCCCCTCTAACACCCCTCCAAGATAAAGTAAAAGAAAAAGTGTAGGACCTTTCCCCATCCACTTCTAAAAGTAGGCATAAGAAACTTCCCTAACACTACACCCAACCTACTAACTAACCCATATCTACCCTACCTATTTCCTAATCTACCCCTACCAGACGTCCCAGACCTAGTTTGCTTCTAACCCACCCCTAACAAACCTCAAGACAAAGAAAATGATAAGAAATTTTTAAACTAAGGTTTTGCTTGTCCTATCTAGTATCTTTCCTCCCTCCTATTATCCCACAAACTCTTGATATTCCTCCTTCCCATAAACCCATAAACATACCTAATATTTGTGATTTCTAGTGTCATTCTTGTATCCCTTGTTCTATCCCTCATTCCCATCACCAGTCTTTTCCTGACATATTAAAACCCTCTAGCTTAGGTGTTGTCCTACCTCCATCACTACCAAACAAACAAAAATTTGAGTACAACCCTACCCCACCCCACCACCAACCTAAACCTAAACTAACACCTTCACTCCCTCTCTGACTTCTTAAACCTAAAATTTGATGCTACTATGGTCCCTCCTTTATTGACCCTTATACCACACAATAGTCTTGAATCTTCATCTAATTTGTATATATGCATGTGACTTGTGTGCTTTATTGTGTGTACTTCCATGTTTAGGTGAACGTGTGTATGTTAGGAGCCATGACTTGCATCACTATTATAGTTTTTGTAATTGAATAATGTTTTATTTTTAGATGATGCAGGCTACAGAGACACCTCCCAAAGTTCATAGGGCAATGGAGCATGGTGTGTCTTTCGTGATTGATAGCTCCATGCCTTTGACGGGGGTATGCGGTAGATTAGTAAATTTGAAATTACATTCATTGTTATAGTTGTTTATTATTGAAAAATCAATTGATTATTGATTTGAAGTTTAATTTCTATCTGGATGGTTTCTATAGGACATTACAACACCACAACCTAATCCTGGTACTAAGGCAAATGAGGAGAGAGATTATGTGGCAACGGTAAGTGATTACTTTGTTAAATGTTTCATTTTTTATAATGTAATTTCTATATATTAATGTCTATACTTTTTATTGTAACAACTACAGCTCCATGAAGAACTAAATAGGAGGAGCAACCCTTGGGTTCATAGTAGACCACTCTCATATGCGTCTCCATCCCCTCAAAGATCAAAGGTTGTTTGTGATCTATTTTCTTCACAAGACAGAGGGGAATGACTTTTGATTGAAGTCCTTTGTTGTATGCCTATATGGCATTTGTGGACATATATTTTGTATTGCATATAGTTGACATTGAATGCCTATATGGCATTCTTGTAAGCCTATATGGCTATTTTGTATATATGTTATACTTATATTGACAAAAAATGATGTATGCCTATATGGATATTTGGTTAATACAAATTTTTTTTGTTGATGGTATCCGTATTTGCATTATAAATCCACGCTTCAATGGATATTTGTAGATGGTTTACTTCAAATATTTAAAGTCCAATTGTATTACATGCACTCTTCCTTTATATAATTGTAAATATAGAAAGTTTCAACATTATTCTTCTCTAAGATTATTGAACATTAAATCAATCATATGAATATAATAACCATTGTAGCATGGTAATGAAATTCATGTAAGTATACAATGCACTTTGAAGTATGCAACTAAAAATGAGCAAGACATTATTACATGTGACCTCATACAACTCCACAAAAGAAGAAATCTACCATTCTATATGTGTTATTCATGCTCCCATTCCACGTGTATGTTTCATGCTTCCATTCACGTGTATGCTTCATGCTTCTTGTGTATACTTCATGTGTTCACATGTATGATTCATGCTTCCTATGTATACTTCATGTTTTCACATGTATGCTTCATGCTTCCTGTATAGACTTCATGTATTACGTGTATTCACATGTATTACGTGTATTCACATGTATTACGTGTATGCTTCATGCTTCCTGTGTATACTTCATGTATTACGTGTATTCACGTGTACACCTCATACTTCGTGTATTAGGTTGATATGCACTAACATAAAAGGGAGAGCAATTTATCATTGAGAAAGACATCCATAACATGTTTAAAGAATACAATTAAGAATACAACCTTAGGCAATATTGTAAATAAATGAATTTAGGTTCTCACGAATACTGATGACATTTCAAAGGCGAAAAGTTGTGACCCTTCAAATAGGAAAGACTATGACCCTTTTATAATAAAGGGAAGTGACCATGCATAGTGTATATGTGCCCAAATGGATGTGTTGGTGCAACGGTTTGGCCCCACGAAGAACAAAACAAAAAGTAGCCTACCTTGCAACTTTACACTACATGCTTTTGACAATTTTTGGAGCAGCAGAAAATCTTTCACCTCGAGAAAATGACTCAGAGATATAAAAAATTGAGAGAGGTAATTGTAGAGGGGTTCTATGTTATTACGTAGCCTCAGACAGAATGTTTCTAAGTGACACAATTTTTGAGTAACAACTTGTCAAAGATTGCTACCTTTTTACACTTTGGACTCTTAAGGGATATCACCGATACAATGTAGCTCAGAGTATTTCGGCATGTTTGGGTGCAAAATAGGATGATGCCTAGCCTAAACATACCCATCTGGACACGTTGGAACTATCAGTTTGGTCTCATCAGGAGCAGGACGAAAGTTACACCCCTTTGCAACTTTACACTACATGCTTCTGATGATTTTTAGAGCAGCATAAAATCTTTCACCATGGGAAAATGCTTCAGAGATATAAAAAACTGAGAGAGGTTATTGTAGAGGGGTTCTACATAATCATGTAGCCTTAGATAGAATGTTTCTAAGTGACATGGTTGTTGAGTAACAACTCATCAAAGATTGCTACCTTTTTGCACTTTGGTCTCTTAAGGGATATCACTGGTATAATGTAGCTCAGATTGTTTCGACATGTTTGGGTGCAAAAAAGGACCATGCCTAGCCTAAATGTAGCCATCTAGACACATTAGAACTGTTAGTTTGGTTCCATCAGGAGTAGGATGAAAGTTACACTGCTTTGCAACTTTACACTATATGCTTTTGACAATTTTTGGAGCAACAGAAAATATTTCACCACGAGCAAACGCCTTAGAGATATAAAAAACTGAGAGAGGTTATTGTATAGGGGTTATACATGATCACCTAGCCTTACATGGAATGTTTCTAAGTGACATGATTTCTGAGTAACAACTCATCAAAGATTGTTGCCTTTTTACACTTTGGTCTCTTAAGGGATATCACCGGTACAATGTAGCTTAGACTGTTTCAACATGTTTGGGCACAAAACACGACCATGCCTAGCCTAAACGTACCCATCTAGATGCGTTGGAACTATCAGTTTGGCCGTACAAGGAGCAAAATGAAAGTTAAGCCTCTTTGCAACTTTACACTGCATGCATCTGACAATTTTTGGAGCAGTAGAAAAACTTTCACCACGGGCAAACACCTTAGATATATAAAAAATTGAGAGAGGTTATTGTAGAGAGACCATACGTTATCCTGTAGCCTTAGATGGAATGTTTCTAAGTGATACAGTTTCTGAGTAACATCTCGTCAAAGTTTGTTGCCTTTTTGCACTTTGGCCTCTTAACGAATATCGCCGGTACAATGTAGCTTGGACTGTTTCGGCAAGTTTGGGTGCAAAAAAGGACCATGCATAGCCTAAAAGTACCCATCCAAATGCATTAGAACTATCAGTTTGGCTATACAAGGATTAGAATGAAAGTTACACCCCTTTGCAACTTTACACTGCATGTATCTGACGATTTTTTGAGCAACATAAAAACTTTCACCACGGGAAAATGCCTCATAGGTATAAAAAACTGAGAGAGGTTATTGTAGAGAGACCCTATGTGATCCTATAGTCTTAGACTAAATGTTTCTAAGTGACACAGTTTCTGAGTAACAACTCATCAAAGATTGCTGCCTTTTTGCACTTTGGTCTCTTAAGGGATATCACCAGTACAATGTAGCTCAGACTATTTTGACATGTTTGGGTGTGAAATAGGACCATGCCTACCCTAGACATACCCATCCAGATGCGTTGGAACTATCAGTGGTTGCATGAGTTATTCCTTTTCATGATCGTGTTTCAGGTGAAATGATGGTTACGGAAGGGTCTCCCAAGTCTGATCTAGGGCTGCAAAGGTCAAGTTTGCAAATTGAGGTCTCCAGATGGTCAAATAGTGAAACCATAAATATGCATATAATCTACCCAATATTCACTGTATATGTGTAAAAATGCAGTAGCAAAAAAAGACAAACATATGTAAACTTGGAACCAAAACATATGTAAACTTGAAATATAGAAATGAAAGGTCTAACTATCAACTGTAATACATTAATATCAATAACATGACTTTAAAAAATTAATGTGCATACTTAAAAATTAATCCAAGGAACTATCTAGATCTGTTCTACTCTTTATTGTGTCAACTATTGCCTCATGGTCAGACTCACACACCTTCCACAAGGTCTTGTTCAAAGGTCTACCCCGATATTGTATCAAATGAACATTGGATGCCATGACAAGGTTTAAGTAATGAAGAATCTTCTGATGCACGTCAAAGTTCTGAAACAACCAAACATTAACACTCTTATGTGGGTACCTTCTAAGCCATGTTCCAGTAACAACTACCGAGCCTATAGGGTATTCAATGTTTTCTCCATTTGTAACTGGGGCCTCCAGTTTCTTTTTGGCATCAACACAATGACACAAGTAATAATCTGGTCCCTCTTCATTGTCTTAATCTGGAATAACTACATAAACATGCCTTACATTAATATGTGCAACAAATTAGATGAAATTAGTCAACATTACAAAAACACTACAAAGTAAGATAACATTAGGAATTTCAAAACTATCCAAGTAGATATATTACCTGGTTGAACCAGATCTAATATGTGGTCAAAGTCAAACGATGATTCCATCTATGTTAGTTCCAATGTTGTTAAGGGCTGATACGTGTCAAGTGGGCTAAGATAACTTAACCACCATTCGTCAACCCACTCCTTTGACTCACACTCATTCCAAGCTTGAATTGTACATGAAGAACAAAAGCATGCCATCTTCCGTGTATGGATACTCCATGAACCTGCAATTGAGCTTCTGAAAGAGTGTAGCTCACTTGATCCTATCAGTGTACAACAATCCTCATATGTTGCAATGTTAGTATCATCTATCAACCAAAAAAGTCTACGAACTGAAGACTTACCTCCATTACTTGGACCCATTGAAGCATTACGCCACTCGATGATTGATTTTGCATATGTAAACTTTGTATTGTATTTATACTTTAACTCTTCTTATGCTATGGCTCTTTTGATACATGCTCCTGCACTATCATGCTCCCCTTTCCATGTTCGACCTCACAAAAGTTCCACATATGCTGAACACCTATAATATTATGCCTCCTGCTTAGCCAATAGAACGCCCATGAGTTCTTAAATTGTGATGCACATTTATCTGACCATATGATATGCTAACTAAATGATATGCCCCTTCTAGCCTTGAATCATTGTAGAACACCTAAAATTAACCTTGCACGAACTCCGTAGAATGCGTGCGATCATCACTAATATAAAAATGATACTCCCTTAGGATCTTTTTGACATCCTCTATACTATCATTCGCATGAATGAATGTGATATGCACAAATATAGAAACCTGTGTGGAGTTGTAATATTGTGATTGCATCTCATGTTGTGGCTTTAGACTGTAGTTCTCTGCAAATTTGATGACTGAATCAATGCTACCAAGTGGAAATGTGTCCTTGCATAACTTGAATTGCAATTCCAACCATTGACCTCTATGGGTATGCCTTTCATACTCATACACTATACTATCATGAAATGTAGACATAAACTAATACACTAGAATCTTTTGAATAACCAAATCACACCTCTTTGCTTCTTTACTATCATTTGTATTGTAGGCCACTATTTTATACTTGCCAAACTCTACTAGTTCATTTCCATCTGCATGTGTGCTTTCCATATGTTCACATATTGGCATACATTTCAAGCCACTGCAATGCTGACATGTGCCATCCAAGCACACTTTCCTGTAGAATATTTGACCTTCCTCTATTTCACATAAAATTGTTTCTATGAAGTCTCTTGAAGATGTTAGTGGGACATGTATGCCACAATCTTGTAAAACATTATTAGTATACAAATCTAATCATATAGACTGATAAACATCAAAATGGTTAGAAAATTCAATATGTAATCTACAACAACAAGTAGTGCGTGTGTGATTTATTTTGACATAGAAAGGTTTTAGCATTTCAAAATATCTTTGAGAAATTTTAATTTGAGGATACATCTCTAGAAATTTACCAAAAAACTGTGTTTGAGTCATATCCAAAAAATGCTTTGGATGTGGCTCATGTTTTCGACTATCGATTCTTCTTCTTACCACATCCCTTTGATTCAGAGATACCCTTGTGTAATTCTTCCAGAAGTCTTCAATTAGTGATCTCAATGCTTCAACAATTGGTTTATATTTTCATGGTAGTCTCCCCGAGAACATCCATAATTCATTGGCATCGGTGTCCTCAATTATTTGGTGCCTTCCAATGGATCTTGATAAAGTTTTTCTATTAATTCTCAATGCTTGACTCACCTTTCTAATGAGAAGAGCTTTCCTCATTTGATTACTCACTATTATCGATGTAATGACACGTCGTGTGACATTACTATCTTTTGTGTGTGAGGTGTTACCCACACTCTCATATGCACTCATTAGATTCTTGAAAATAGATTTTTCACTTGAAGCCTCCGATGTTCTCAACCCAAGAATCTTCATGATGGACCCATACTTTATACTTCACATCATTTCAACGAATAGTTGACATCTTACGGTGTCATTTAACTTTTTAAAGAACACTCTCCAAATCTTATGAGCATATCTTCTACAAGTGCGTTTTGGAATCTTACCTTCCATTGGCTACAAAATATTCTCATCAATATCAAGCAAATACTTTGGTTTTATGTGCAAAATTCTAGGTGGTGTTAAGAAAGGTAAATTCATCTCAACATTAGGAGTTTCATCAATATGTAAATGAGATGGGCTAGATGGCATACCTTCGATTGGAGATGGAATAGATGACATACCTTGAGGTTGAGGTGGGAATGATGGGGTACCTCATTCCTCACATGTGAGTAATGATGTACTCTCAACTTGAGATGTGGTAGATGGTGTCCCTCCATCTTGACTTGCGGTAGAGGACGTGTCTCCAACTATGGTATTCAAATCTCTCATAGCATGAAGTTTTTGCATTTGTTCCCTTTGTGCCACCAATACCATATATCTTGTTGATGGTTGAGGTTCCTCTTCAATTGGCATGTCTTTGACAATCATGTCCAATTTCCTCTTCTCACGAAGTTCCCTCATATCCGCTGCTTTCTTTGCATTCTTAGCTTCTTTCTCTTCCTGTGTTGGTTTAATCCTTGATTGTTTCCTTGGTATGATGGAGAATTTATCTGTAGCATGATAAAGAGACAAATATTAGTTCCTAAGAAATGAATATGGTTCCAAATTTTAGGTCTTCTTCCCTCAACATTTCCAACACTTCCCACGCTTTCCTTGTAGTCAAAGAAGAGTTTTCAATCACATGGTGGAGGATTTTTCAGCCCATTACCATTGTTGAAGTGTTCTTAGCTAGTCAAAGAAGTGTTTTCAATTCACTTTTAAAGGGCTCTTGCTAAAATTCAAGGTTAAAGAACTTTACATAAGAGGCCCTATAAATTGGTGCTAATTTTATGTCTATAAGATATCAACATTGCAGGTGCATACTCAACTAAGTAGTAGATTTTATGGTAAAAATTTGGGTGGAGAAAGAGCCCCATATAGAACCCCACAACCATCAAACCAATTCTTGGGTTGGAACATAGATATTCATTTAAGATATATGCCTCATTAATTTTATGCATCTTTGAAGGCCCTTATAAATTCCCCTTCCAAATTCATGGTCAAATTGTGCCTATTTTTAATCTTTCAAGGCCTATAAATCAATTCCATTATGATGTTTTTGGGGCTCTTAGAGTTGATCACGGAGAGTTAACTAATATTCCCTATGCCAAATTAACTTCTCATTTGAGCTTTAAGTTAGGGTGTGTAATGCAAGTAATGAAATTAATTGTGAAGGGTGATATTTTCTAAAAATTAATGCATTGATTTTTTTTATGGTGGTTTCAAATTGGTTAGTTGAGTAGTGGTTGTTGGGGGTGGTTATTGTGGCTTATTATTAGGTGGATAGGTGTAATGGATTTTAAGTATAATGAAGGTAGACCTCACAACTCTTTAGGAAATGTGTAATGTCAAACAATAAACTATCTTTAATTTTTAATTGCTCCTCTCTAGCTGCCTTAAAGTTTGTCAAAGCTATCTAAGGAAGGGGTGTGGATGGTGGGTGCATTGAGACTTAAAGCATATATTAGAAGTGATTTTGTAGAAAATCTAGCTACTTTCATCCCTTTAATGAAATGGTGGTTAAGGCTTCTCAAGTTTGTATTCCCAAGCCACTTTGAAGGTATGTCTTTAGCACCACTAGAAAATATCTTCACAAGTAAGAACTTAGGTTTGGTTGTATGGAAATTTTTAAGGTTTTTATATTTCTTTGGTTGGTAGCTATGTGTGTTTAATAGTTGTTAGATCATTATTAGATGTTCTATGGTTGTCTTGACTAGTTTATGTTGGAGAGGAGTGTATTGTAATCCCATTTTTTTAGTTTTTGAATTTGAATAAAGGAACTCAATTTTGCAGCTAGGATTCTATGTTCCTATTAATCATTTTGATAAATTCATGTTTTGGATTGATGATATCTTTCATGAGAAGCTATAGGTCTATAGGTATAAATAATATTTCTTTGCTTTATGTTGCGTGTAAGAGGTCTCATCCTTTGGGGATACTATGTGCCAATATTCCAGTTGATATATTGTTGTTTGGGGGGGAATCCCAAGTAAAATGTGACTATTATAGATATCTTATAGCCCACCAAAAATCTGATTCTAGCCATCTTTGAAGTGGTAAGACTTGGAGCATCATGGTAAGAGTCTTTGAAGTCTAAGGTAAACATTATAACAACTTAGATGAGGTGAATATAATTGTTGGCATGCATTGGTCATCTTTATTTGAAAGGGACATTATAGAGATAAAGTTTTAAAAAATGAGGAAACTCTCCAAGGAATATTGAATGGAAACCCAAGAATGGTTGTCTTGAGGATCATTTAGCTTTTCCTCATACGATATGATGTAATCTTTGCACTTTATTGTGACTGAACTATTTTGAGACCTTATATCAATTCCATGGCAATGTAACTGATATGTAGTATTTAACTTGGGACTTAGCAATGATATCGTGATTGTGTCTATTTTAATTAATGTTCAACTTTGAGATATATTTTATTATGCATACCATGAATTGATTGAACATAGTCTATTATAAGGACATAGCATAGTACTAGATCTCTACATAATAGTTTGCATGATGGGTAGATTTGTGTGCAATGACTAAGCGCTTTGTGTAGTAAGAACTATGATTCATGGGTTATGTTGGGTGTTGTTTATTTACAACTATTTGGGAAGAAATTTAGAGCAATAGAAATTTATAGTTGTTTGGGAAGAAATTCAGAGCTTGGACTACAAATTCCCTATTAGACATGTATGCAAAATGTGGAAGCATAGACAAAGCACATGAACTATAAACACAAAATATAAACACAAAATATAAACACAAAATATATAAACCATATAAGTGATATAGAAATGTATGATAAGGCTTGATAAAGTAATTCAAATAGAATTAAGGAAAATGTAACTTAGAACATGTGTAAAGACTTGACATACCTAAAAAATGGAGATTCGAATGGAGAGAGTACCCAATTATGTAGTCTTTTTTTCTTCTTGCATTAAACTCCTCAACAATTTGAGTTTTTCACCACTTGCTTCCTTTTCAACATTCAATTGAATAACACTCAAATAGAATCACTAACAACAATACAATTAACCAATGTATAATGTTAAATTCCTACAATTCAATCACAATTAACATTGCAACACTACAAAAATTGAAACTTGAATTGATATATATCAAAATAGATGTGAAAACTATGTTATTTGCTCCTTCTTAAGTTGGCAAACTAGAAAAAGGTGGTGGAAAGTTCATGCAAATGTAGTAGAATGTGAAACATGTGCATGTGCACTTCCCAATAGCATGAAAAAGAGTTTTTTTATCAAAACACACATAACCAGAAGAAAACAGAGCATGTGGGCCTAGATCACGGGTGTCCTGGCCTTTTTACCATTTGAATAAAAAGACAAAATGTTCTTGCATTATAACACCCTTGCATTATACTGCGATCATGTTATATCTTGCTATACAAAACTCTATATTATTCATTTCTTGACCTCCTCCTTACCCATCTTTCCCTCAAGTTGACAATGTCATTCTCTTATGTATTTCTTCTATCTCTCCCCTCACCTCTCTATCTCTCACTTCTCTCTCCTCCTCACCTCTCTACCTCTCCCCTTTCCACGTCTCTCAGTAAATCCTTGTCTAACTCCACATCCATCCTTAGCCATCTAGGTCTCTCACTTAACCTTAAACCCTATCCCTAAAGCGTCAACCCTCAACCCTTAAACCTTAAATCCTAAACCCTATCTGTAAACCCTAATCACTCAACCCTAAACTGTAATCCCTCAACCCTTAACCCTAATCCCTTATCCCTAAACCCTAAACCCTATCCCTAAAGCCTCAACCCTCAAACCTTAAACCTTAAATCCTAAACCCTATCCCTAAACTCTCATCCCTTGACACTATACCTTAAACCCTATTCCCTTATCCCTAAACCCTAAACCCTAAACCCTCAACCATTAAACCTTAAATCCTAAATCCTAAACCCTATCCCTAAACCCTCAACCCTCAACACTATACCTTAAACCCTAATCCCTCAACCTTAAACCCTAATCCCTCAACCCTAAACCCTAATCCCTTATCCCTAAAGCCTATCCCTAAAGCCTCAACTATCAACCTTTAAACCTTAAAGGCTAAACCCTATTCCTAAACCCTCAACCCTTGACGCTATACCTTAATCCCTATTCCCTTATCCCTAAACCCTAAACCCTATCCCTAAACCCTCAACCCTCAACCCTTAAACCTTAAATGGTAAACCCTATCCCTAAACCCTCAACCCTCGACACTATACCTTAAACCCTAATTCCTTATCCCTAAACCCTAAACCCTATACCTAAAGCCCCAACGCTCAACCCTTAAACCTTAAATCCTAAACCCTATCCCTAAACCCTCAACCCTCAACACTATACCTTAAACCCTAATCCCTCAACCCTAAACCCTAATCCCTTATCCCTAAACCCTAAATCCTCAATCCTTAAATCTTAAACCCTATCCCTAAACCCTCAACCCTCAAAACTATACCTTAAACCCTAATCCCCTATCCCTAAACCCTCAACCCTCAACCCTTAAACCTTAAATCCTAAACCCTATCCCTAAACCCTCAACCCTCAACACTATACCTTAGACCCTAATCCCTCAACCGTCAACCCTAATCCCTTATCCCTAAACCATAAATCCTATCCCTAAACCCTCAACCCTCAACCATTAAACCTTAAATCCTAAACCCTATCCCTAAACCCTCAACCCTCAACACTATACCTTAAACCCTAATCCCTCAACCCTAAACCCTAATCCCTTATCCCTAAACTGTAAACCCTCTCCCTAAAGCCTCAACCCTCAACTATTAAACCTTAAATCCTAAACCCTATCCCTAAGTCCTCAACACTATACCTTAAACCCTAATCCCTTAACCCTAAACCCTAATCCCTCAACCCTCAACCCTAATCCCTTATCCCTAAACCTTAAAAGCTATCCCTAAACCCTCAACCCTTAAACCTTAAATCTTAAACCTTATCCCTAAACCCTCAACCCTCAACACTATACCTTAAACCCTAATCCCTTATCCCTAAACCCTCAACCCTTAACCTTTAAACCTTAAATCCTAAACCCTATCCCTAAACCCTAAACCCTCAACACTATACCTTAAACCCTAATCCCTCAACCCTAAAACCTAATCCCTCAATAGTAAACCCTAATCCCTCAACCCTAAACCCTAATCCCTCAATCCTAAACCCTAAACCCTATCCCTAAAGCCTCAACCCTCAACCCTTAAACCTTAAATCCTAAAACCTATACCTAAACCCTCAACCCTCAACCCTCAACACTATACCTTAAACCCTAATCCCTCAACCCTAAACCCTAATCCCTAAATAGTAAACCCTAATCCCTCAACCCTAAACCCTTATCCCTCAACCCTCAACCCTAAACCCTATCCCTAAACCCTTAACCCTCAACACTATACCTTAAACCCTAATCCCTCAACCCTAAACCCTAATCCATCAACCCTACACCCTAATCCCTCAACAATAAACCCTAATCCCTCAACCCTCAACACTATACCTTAAACCCTAATCCCTCAAACCTAAACCCTAATCCCTCCCCTATCTGCCTCACCCCATATCTCCACTATCTCTCAAGCCTTAGCCATGTAGGTCTCTCACTTATCCCTAAAGCCTCAACCCTCAACCCTTAAACCTTAAATCCTAAACCCTATCCCTAAACCCTCAACCCTCAACACTATACCTTAAGCTCTTATCCCTAAACTCTAAACCCTATCTCTAAAGCCTTATCCCTCAACCCTTAAACTTTAAATCCTAAACCATATCCCTAAACCCTTAACCCTCAACACTATACCTTAAGCCCTAATCCCTCAACCCTAAACCCTAATCCCTTAGTTCCCTAAACCCTAATCCGTCAACCCTAAACCTTAATCCCTTATCCCTAAACCCTAAACCCTATCCCTAAAGCCTCAACCCTCAACCCTTAAACCTTAAATCCTAGACCCTATTCCTAAACCCTCAACAGTCAACACTATACCTTAAATCCTAATCCCTAAATCCTAAACCCTATCCCTAAAGCCTCAACCATCAACCCTTAAGCCTTAAATCCTAAACCCTATCCTTAAACCCTCAACCCTCAACACTATACCTTAAACCCTAATCCCTCAACCCCAAAGCTTTAAACCCTCAACCCTTATCCACCCCTCTCCTCCCTAATCCACCTCACCCCATCTCTCCCCTATATCTCAACCCTTAGCCATCTAGGTCTCTCACTTATCCCTAAAGCCTCAATCCTCAACCCTTAAACCTTAAATCCTAAACCCTATCCCTAAACCCTCAACCCTCGACACTATACCTTAAACCCTAAACCCTAATCCCTTATCCCTAAACCCTAAACCCTATCCCTAAAGCCTTAACCCTCAACCCTTAAACCTTAAATCCTAAACCCTATCCATAAACCCTCGACCCTTGACACTGTTAGAAATGAAAGCAACACTACTTCAATGGAAATCTGATTCAAGATAAATTTCAGCAATCTTTAAGTGTGCATTAACAATGGAGATTGTAACAAAACATTAAACCCACCATAGAGAAAATACCAAACATGAAGAACACAACACAAGACACAGTGTTTACGTGGAGAAAACCATTGTGGGTAAAAAACTCCACTAGGAAAGAGGCACAAGTTTATATTAATCTCAACAAGATTGTACAATACATCAACTACACAACTCTCTCCTTCAGTCTTCAATCCAACAGCATTCGTGCAACACTTGAGTACCTAAAATCCAGATTTCAGCAACAAATACATGGAAAATACTTATAGAAATGTTTTCCAACTCATCCTAGGCGTTCACCTTCTCTCTCCTAAGATTCTCCAACCTATAAACATTAATTACCATCTTACAAGCATCTTACACTTGTCCAAAAATAGCCATGCAAAGGTTGGGCGCCCAAGACTAAATCTGGCTTCTTACAACATCTTATGATGCATCATAACCATCATAGATTCCATAAAAGAGTATCTTTCCAAGATAGGAACCTTGGGCTGAATATAGCAAATATACAACTAACATATCCGTCATATGCATCATAGAATCTCAGAATCTTATGACAACTTGCAGCTGTTATAGATTCACTTACCAAACATTATGACAGTTGTCATACATGCCAAACATAGTAGATTCCTCAAGGGACCATGCCTACCCTCATTTACTTTGAGTTTTTACATTTGCCAACAGTAAAAGTCATTCTGTAATTACCTCTGGTCACTCTGAAATTACCCTTGCTAGTGAAACTATTACATCTCATGGATATTTACAAATTATATATAATAAATGGAGTAAATACAATATTGGGATTTACAAGGTTAATGGCACCTTATCCCAACATTCTCCCACTTGACATTATACATTGTAAAGCAACCCATAAGAAATCAAATGAAAAATAATTAGGCACTAGAAACAAGGCACATGGCCTCTCTGCACCACACGAACTTCTCTATGCTCACAGGCTTGGTCAATGAATCTGCAACATTCTCCTAAGTATCTATCTTCTTCAACTCAATCTCTCCATTTGCAACCAACTCTCAAACAAAGTGATACTGAACATCAACATGCTTAGTTCGAGCATGATACATGGGATTCTTAGGCAAACAGATAGCACTCTGACTATCACAACCAATCTGAATGATTCTACAATCAAATCCAATACCTGTACATAGTCTCCTCAACCAAATTGCCTCCTTAGAGACATGAGTAGCAGCCATATACTCTACTTCTGTGGTGGACAAAGCAACTATGGGCTGCCTCTTACTCATCCAACTCACTGCTCCTCCAAACAAAGTAAACACATAGCCACTAGTGGACCTTCGACTATCTAAGTCACCTGCCCAATCTACATCAACAAAACCCTATATGTCCAAAGATTTGTCAGCACTATCAGTACCAGAATAAACCAAACAATAATCAGGAGTACTTGCAAGATATTTAAACACCATCTTTGCATAATTCCAATGCTGTCTACCAGGGTTAGACATAAATCTGCTCAAAACTACCACTGCTTGGGCAATATCTGGTCTAGTGCAAACCATTGCATACATCAAACTCCCTACAACACTAGCATATGGCATATTAGACATATCCTCAAGATCATCTTCATTCTTTGGACACATATCTAATGAAATCTTAGTAGCAGTGGGTAAAGGAACTCTAAATGGGTTACAGTCTTGCAAACTAAACCTCTGCAAAATAGTATTCACATACTTAGTTTGTGACAACCAAAGCTTTCTGTTAAATATGTCCCTCCTGATCTCCATTCCCAAAATATACATTGCAGCACCAAGATCTTTCATCTCAAATGCACCTGAAAGTTGGGATTTAAGCTCACTGATCATACTGTTAGTATTGCTGAAAAACAATATATCATCAACGTACAAAGCAATAACCAGTATAGAATCATCAACACAATAAATGTAAACACAATGATCCTCCTCTCTTCTAACAAAACCCAATTTCAACACAAATGAATCAAACTTTTGATACCACATTCTGGGGGACTGTTTCAAACCATAGGGAGACCTCTTTAACCTGCAAACCCAATGTTCTTTTCCTTTTACCTCAAAACCTATAGGCTGTTGCATATAAATTTCTTCTTCAAGATCTCCATGCAAGAACTTAGTCTTAACATCCATTTGCTCAATCTCCCAATCATAAGCTACAACAATGGATAAGAGAAATCTAATAGAAGTCAATTTAGAAACAGGAGAGAATATCTCACCAAAATCAACTCCCTCTCTTTGGGAGTAGCCCTTGGCTACCAGTCTAGCCTTGTACTTCTCCAATGACCCGTTTGCTCCAAGCTTCTTCTTGAAGACCCACTTACAACCTATGGCCTTTCTTCCTTTGGGAAAATGAACAAGATCCCAGGTGTTATAAGAGTCTAAAGCCATCATCTCCTCCTACATGGCTAACTGCCAAGACTCACTATCATCTATAGAAATAGCTTCACTATAGGATCTAGGTTCATCGTTAGTACTCAATAAATCATATACACAATAGAAATCTAGTGGGCTATACATGTCAACTAGATTCTGTTGTCTTATGGATCTCCTCAAGGGTGGAGTAAGATACTCTACTTGTTCTTCTGCATGATCATCTGCACCAACTTCTTCTGTAACAAGAGACTCATCTTCATTGGAACTACTTGAATCTTCTTCTTCTTCTTCTTCTTCACCCCCCAATCCATCATTTTGTTCTTCCTGAGGTGCATCTTGCTGGTCTAAATCAAAGTGCACCTTCTTTACCTTTTCTTCTTTTTTCTTTGGCTACTCAGGTTCAGAAATAGCTCTAAGTTCCCTGAAAATAACATCTCTAAAAAAGATAATATTGCGGGTTAGTGGATTCCAAAGCTTATAACCTTTAACATTATCACCATATCTAATGAATGTACACGTTTCAACCTTTGGATCAACCTTAGATCACTTTTCCTTAGGCACATGAACAAAAGCCTTACAACCAAAAACCATTAAATGTGAAACAAAAGGTTTCTTACTTGTCCACACTTCAAAAGGTGTCGAATCAAGAACCTTGCAGAGATCTGTTTATCAAGTAGCAAGAAGTACACACAACCTTTGCCCAAAAGCATTTATCCAACTGTGCATCACTAAGCACACTTCTGGCTCTTTCCATAATTGTTTAGTTCATCCTTTTTGCAACACCATTCTGTTGTGGTGTATATGGAGTTGTCTTTTGTCTGATTATACCTGCATGCTTGAAAAACTCATCAAATTACTTACATCAATATTCCCCTCCATTGTTAGATCTTAATATTTTTTATCTTTAAACCTGATTGGTTCTCTACTAAGACTTTGAATTCCTTAAACTTAGTTAAAACTTTAGATTTATGTTTCATAAAATAAATCCATGTATATCTGGATGCATCATCAATGAAGGTAACAAAATAATGAGATTTTCCAGTAGATTCATTATCCACAGGTCCAAACACATCCATATGAATAATTTCTAATTTCTCTTTTGTTTTATTGCTTCCAGAAGGAAATGATTTTCTGTTTTGTTTACCAAACACAGAATGCTCACAGAAATCAAAGTGCTCATATGAATAAGAGAAACTGTCCAACAATTCTTTATTCTTAATATTTTTTAGTACATTATTACTTGTGTGGCCCAATCTGCAGTGCCACAACATACAATTGTTTTCAGAAGCCTCAAAAACATAAGAGACATTAGAAACTATAGTGGCTTCAAGCTTAAACAAGTTCCCGAATCTCTTCCCTTTCGCTACCACCAAGTTCCCTCTCACCAATCTGCAACCATGGTTGTCAAATGTCACATGCATTCCCAAATCATTCAACTTTAAAACTTAAATCAGATTTCTAGCTAATCTAGGAATATGCAAAACACCAGGGAGGGTTTTAATCCTCCCATCACTAAAACATAACAATACCTTTCCTTTCCCAAAAATTGGATATGAAGAGTTGTCACCAAGGTAGATATTACCTCCATCATATTCTTCATATGTGGAGAACCATTCGTTATGTGAGGTCATATGAAATGATCATCCTGAGTCAACCAACCAGTGATCATTAGAAACAATATTACATGTAGAAAGTAAAACATCTTCACCTACATTTGAGGACTTATCCGAAGCACTCTCCCACTATTTCTTGGGGTTTCTGTACTCTTTCTTCACATGTCCCCTTTTACCGTAATTCTAACACTTAACTCTGTTCTTTTTACCAGGAGTCTTTGACCAACCCTTGGACTTGTCCATAGCCCCTTTCTGATCTCCCTTTGGTCCCCTTTCCTTAGACCTTCCCTTGACACTGAGAGCATCCCCTGAACTATCCAAACTCTTCTTCCTCAGTTCCTATGACAATAAAACTGCAACAAGGGCATCCAACTTTGGATCTATGAGGTTAGCAATGATAGCAAGGATAAAATTCTCCCAAGACTTAGGTAAAGAACAAAGAATCAAGATATATTTATCTTCCTCATCAACCTCAACATCTACTGAAGCAAGCTGACTCATCAACAAATTACAAGAATTTAAATGCTCTGCAACTGACTCACCTTCTTTCATTTTCAAGAACAATTTTCTTTTCAAGTAATTTTATTTACCATACTCTTGGCTTGATAGATGTCACCCAACTGTTTCCATAACTTGTGTGCAGTCTCTTCCTTTGTGACATTCAACAGGACATAATCTGACAGACGCAAACAAATGGTTCCTTGTGCCTTCTTATATAGTTTTGCTCACTCATCTGGAGAGACATCATCGGGTTTCTTCTCCTTTTGAATAGCTAATCATTGGTTTCTTTCTTCCAACAAATCTTCCATTTTTAGCTTCCACAACTCATACCTTGTTCTGTTGAACTTCTCAATGTCCATTCAAGAGGTTGATGCAATAGTGGATGCAACCATAATAACACAAGATCTACAAAATGAACACAAAAAAATCTCCCACTGTGGCTATAGCTTCCACACTACCACCCAAGAGTCAAAGTTGGCCAGGCTCTGCTACCAAATGTTAGAAATGAAAGCAACACTACCTCAATGGAAATCCAATTCAAGATAAATTTCAGCAATCTTTAAGTCTGCATTAACAATGGAGATTGTAACAAAACATAAAACCCACTACAGAGAAAATACCAAACATGAAGAACACAACACAAGACATAGTGTTTACATGAAGAAAACCCTTGCAGATAAAAAACTCTACCAGGAAAGAGGAACAAGTTTGTATTAATCTCAACAAGATTGTACAATACATCAACTACAGAACTCCCTCCTTCAGTTTCAATTCGACAGCATTCCTACAGCACTTGAGTACCTAAAATCTATATTGCAGAAATAAATACATGGAAAATACTTGTAGAAATGTTTTCCAACTCATCCTAGGTATTCACCTTCTCTCTCCTAAGATTCTCCAACCTGTAAACGTTACTTACCATCTTACAAGCATCTTACACTTTTCCAAAAATAGCCATGCAAAGGTTGGGCACCCAAAACTAAATCTGGCCTCTTACAACATCTTATGATGCATCATAACCATCATAGATTCCACAAAAGAGTATCTTTTCAAGATAGGAACCTTGGGCTAAATATAGCAAATATACAACTAACATATCTGTCATATGCATCATAGAATCTCAGAATCTTATGACAACTTTTAGTTGTCATAGATTCACTTACCAAACATTATGACAGTTGTCATACATGCCAAATATAGTAGATTTCTCAAGGGATCATGCCTACCCTCATTTAATTTGAGTTTTTACATTTGCCAACAATAAAAGTCACTCCGTAATTACCTCTAGTTACTCCAAAATTACCCTTGCCAGTGAAACTAATACATCTCCTCATGGATAATTATAAATTACATATAATAAATGGAATAAATACAATATTGGGATTTACAAGGTTAATGGCACCTTATCCCAAGAGACACTATACCTTAAACCCTAATCCCTCAACCGTAAACCCTAATCCCTCAATCCTTAAACCCTTAATACCTCAACCCTTAAACCCTCAATCCTTATCCACCCCTCTCCTCCCCTATCTACCTCACCCCCATATCTCCCTATCTCTCTCACTTCTCTCTCCCTAGGTTATAGGTCTCTCACTTGTATATCTCTCACAGCTCTCTAGATATTTCCCTTCCTCTCCACTTCTCTCCCTCCTCCTTACCCATCTTTCCCTCAAGTTGTCAACTTCACTCTCTCATTTTATTATATCTCTCCCCTCACCTCTCTATCTCTCACCTTTGTCTCCCCCCACCTCTCTACCTCTCCCCTCTCTACATCTCTCAGTCACTCCTTGTTTGCCTCTCCATCCATCCTTAGCCATCTAGGTCTCTCACTTAACCCTAAACCCTAAACCTTGTCCCTAAAGCCTCAACCCTTAAACCTTAAATCCTAAACCCTATCCCTAAACCATCAACCCTCAACACTATACCTTAAACCCTAATTCCTTAACCCTTAACCCTAAAGCCTCTCCCTAAAGCCTCAAGCCTCAAGCCTTAAACCTTAAACCCTAAACCCTATCCATAAATCCTCTACCCTCGACACTATACCTTAAGCCCTAATCCCTTAAACCCCAGCCTTAAAACCTCAACTCTCAATCCTTAAACATTCAACCCTAAACCCTACCCCTAATCCCTCTACCCTTGACACTATGCCTTAAACCCTAATCCTTCAACCCTTAAACCCTAATCCCTCAAACCTTAAACCCTTAAACCCTAAACTCTCAACCCATAGATACCCTTAAACCCTATACCCTATACACTTAACCTTGGACACTAAACCTTGAACATTACCCCTCAACTTTCAAACCTCTACGCTATACCCTATACCCTCAACCCTATACTTATGCCCTAAACCCTCAACCCTCATCCATATGCCTTATACCCTCAACCTTAAACCCTAAACCTTATATCTTAGACACTCAACCTTGAACATTATCCCTCAACTATAAACTCTCAACCCTCTACCCTATATGCTCAACCATATACGTAAGCCCTAATCCCTCAATCCTCAACCCTATACCTTAAACCTTGAAGCCTACACCCACAAACCCTCATCCCTATACCGTATAACCTCACCCTTATACCCTAAACACTGAATATTGTGCCTCAACCCTATACTTAAAACCTAAACCATACACTCAACCCAAGTCACCCTATGCCTTATATACCCTCAATCCATATCGTAAACCCTAAACCCAATATCCTAAACCCTAATCCCCATGCCTTACACACTTAAACTTATACACTCAACAAGATGAATATTATCCCTCGATAGTATCCCTCTACCCTCTACCCTCTACCTATTACTTAAGCCATAATCCCTCAACCCTCAACCCTATACCTTAAACCCTAAACCCAAAAACCTCAACTCTCAACCCTAAAAACTATATGGGCTTAGGTCCTTATATACCCTAAACCCAAAAACCTTACATACATACATTCATACAAGAATACATACATACATGTACATACATACATACAAACATGCATACATATATACATACATACAAGCATGCATACATGTACATACATACATACAAGCATACACACATATAAGAATACATATGTATACATATAGGCATATACATACATACATCAATACATACATACAAGCATGTATACATACATTCATACATATATACATACATATATAAATACAAATATATATACAAATATACATACATCAAACATACTTAATAACCTTGAACATAAATCATTCCAAGCGAAACATAACACGAGTGTGTTATAATGCGCTCGCGTTATGTTGAACTGGGCAAACATCGGGCAAACTTGCAAAAAAGAAAAAATGCAAAACATAACATGAGTGCATTATAATGCGCTCGCGTTATATTTTTCTTTGGGGGAGATTTGCTTTGGATTTCCAACCCAAAGGCTTGGAGTGCCTTCCCAATGTCCAAAGACATGTTTTTGCATATTCTACAGGATTTCACATAATCTCGTTCGTGCTAACCGTCAGATTTGCATGTGTTTCAAAGTCAAACAAATCGAACACCTGGGTAATGTTAGGCTTTGTCTTAGATATTTAACGATGTAATTTTTTTCACATTTTGACAATGTTAAGCTTTTCATCTTTAATTTCTTTTGTTTGTGTGTCCATTTTTGGCAAAAACCAGTGTTTGGTCTTTTTTTCATTATAAATTAACTGTTCATTGAAATTTAAAATAAATTACATTTTTATAAACTAGACTTCATTCTACACATATTAAAAAAAAATTAATTTTCAATTAGTTTTCAAAATTTACAAGGGTGGCACGACCAAAACTCAGTTTTTCAGGACGTGTCCACTTTGAAAATTAGTAAAAAATCAAATATTCCTTAAAAATTATCAAAAAAATAAAACATAAACTACATGCTGTTAGCTAATTTCTCACTGAAGTGATTTTAAAAATACCAAAAAAAAGTTAACCTTTTTAGGGAGCCACAAAACACACACTGTTATTTTTTTTTGACAGAAACAACACCAATTTCTGTGGCTCCCTTTTTTGAACCCCTTAATCTATACCATTTTCAAAAAAAATAGTAGTTTAGAAAGTAGACTCGGAGCACTACAAACATTGTTTTTGTTGCATCAAAAAATTATGAGTGTAACTATGCTCAATTTCTCATCCAAGGTTAGTATTTCCTGATTTCAGAAAAAAAAAGTGGCCACTTAAGACCCTTTTTTTTGGCCCCCCATCTTCTTGCACTTACCCCTATAGCTTTCACTTTTGCTAGATCTACCTCAACTGCTTGACATGACACAATGTAACTGTTGATGATAAAGTTGCACCTGAATGCTGCACTCGCATGCAAACCTGGACCAACATGAAAAACCTTACAAACGTGGGACGTGGCTTGTGAGATGACCTTTGGGTTTTTAGAAGCCAACTCTTTGTAGGGTTTTCAATAAACTTGTTTCAGATTTTTAGAGAAAAGAGAAGAAAGAAAACTCAAAAATGAAATCTAACTAATATGGTGATGTGCCAGTCACAAACTTTATAACTTGCAAAGGATTTTATTGTGCACAGGATTCAAAATCAGAAGACAAATAAACACAAATACAATGATCAATAATCACATAATCATTTAGTTGCATTAGGTTTGATAATCTCAGATTTATAAATGAAGGCCACAGATCTGAGATAAGAAAATAAGAAACATTCTAATACAAAACATGACACAGAATGACCATTTTCTCTTCATGTGTGAATTAAAATGAAGATAGAAAGGCTTTGAAGCACATTGCATCAGATTCATTTAATTCTGAGAAAATTTGACATAAAAGGCATGCAAAAAATCTTGTGTTGTTGATGAATCTTCTCTTCTCTATCTCTACCACTCTGATTATTCTTCTTTGTTTTTAAAACTCTCATGATAATAAGGTAAAAAAATCCCCCAAATATCTCCTTTCTATTCCTACATGATGACCCTTATCTAGTTGACTTCGTGTTTATTGTCTCTAATCCCATTTCACATGCAAAATATCCTCTTATTGCTGCATGTAACTCATACTGAAGGTTTGTTATTGTAGCTTTCCTTTTTACAACATGAGGATATAAAGATTACACTTTATTTTAACTTCCTGTAGCTGCATGCTTAATATAGTTTCTTTTAACATTAAACTTTTACTTTATTGTGAGTTTACTTGCCGTGAGTCTTGTTTTAAAAAGCATGTGATTCTTAATAAAAGAATAGTTAGCTTTACTTAACTACGGGCCCCACCTCCATTTAAATGGCTCACTTAATATCTTGACTCACTTTATAATCTTCTAAAGATTTTAATAGAAGATTTAAATGAGAAACATTTTAAGACTCTCATGAGATTTATCTCTATGTAACCTCTCTTTCCACGTGGAGGACTTGTGCTCATTTGGAAACAAACAATTATAACAAATCCTCCAGAGTACGCCCTTCGTTGGATGAAAATAAAGATTGGATGGTGATGATTTTGTTGCATTGATATCCTCTATATAGAAGTTGTGCTCTCTTCTTTATATGGTTGCATTGGATGTTCGTAGCTTTCTCTGACTTGGTTAAATGGATGCACCTCTGTTTTTAATGGATCTTCATTCATGTTACATTGGTTGTGCCATGATTTCTAGGCCGCACCTTCATTTCACATTGGTTGCACCTATATTTTGAATGTCTGTGTTTCCATTTACATAGGCCACACCTTAGTTTATAGGTTGCACCATCTTATATGATTTGGATTTTCATTCTAAACCTTTGCATTAGTACAATCCCTACACACCATGCCTAAAATAAGTTGCAGCATTCGTTTCTTATGGCTTGTATAGTAACAAGTGAAATTCCATCTCCATCTTGTGTATCCATCATCTCAGGGCTCATGGATTGTGAGAGATGAACGTTGGTAGATACACTTGGCTTGCAGTCATGGATGTTTAATATGTGGATGATAATGTTCTCAACATTGAAGATATGGATGCAAAGGCCATTGCTGATGTGAACATTTAAGCCCCTTGCATTGATAGTCTTGTGGCTGGCAAAACAGAGGGGCATTTGAAGCTTTATCTTCATATCACTGGTGAAAGCTATCTTCATATTGTTGGAATATTAATTAATCTTCAGTTAGTGAATTAACTCCAGCCTGCCCTGTGTCAGACTTGGGGATTTCCAAAATCTGCCCCAGCATCCATTGCTCCTGCCAACATTCATTTTGGTAGGTAGTTTTGAATTTGAAAGAAGAGTTTGAGCGCCACTTTTGGCTTGTATGGAATGAGACAAAATAGAGGGAAAGGTGTTGACCGGAGGTATAAGTAAAAAAAAGATTGCAGCAGTAGAAGAAAAGAACAGAGAGAAAGAAGCCTGCAGTAGCAGCAAGAAGGAATGTTTTGAAGGTTCCAGAAGAGAACAACAAACAACAGAAGAATATTGTAGCGGAGAATAGAAGGGAATGTGCAGCAGCATAGTGAAGGTACAATAGCTCCAGATATAGGGGTAAATCAGGAAATAGAGCAGCAGCTCTACATCATGTGTATGAAATTTTTGAATGTATTTTGAAAGAAGAAATATAAATATAATTTCTATTTTGTGTCTTCAATCTGCCCTTTATTTCTTTTATGTTTGTGTGTCTGTATTTATGCTATCCTCTATTACTATAGCTTTGCCTTTAGGACAGTAGTCTGCCTCCCCTGCTTGCCAATAAGTGCTATCAGAGCCTTGTTTTTCTAGGCAGTTAGAAACTTTTTTGTGGGTGTTTTATATAAGCCCTAGTTTGTCTAGGCATTATCAGCCTTCTCAAATTTGAGAAGCATGGCAGGCGGGGACAACAAAGGATGTTAACAACCACTAAATTTTGATGGACAAAATAATGATATCTGGGCTAAGAAGATGAAGACAATACTGGTTGCTAATGACCTATGGGAGTTGGTCATCAATGGGTTCACAGACACCACAAACCCAACAGCTTATGCAACCCTATCTAATGCTCAAAGAAACCAGTTGAAGGAAACAAGAATGAAGGATGCAAAAGACCTCAGTCTAATTGAGGCAGCCTTGACAGAGTCTATTTTCCCCCGCATTGCAGCAGCAAACTACTCAAAATAGGCATGGGAAATATTGCAGAATAGTTACAAGGGAACTGACAAGGTGAGATCAGTGAAACTCTAGCTGTTTAGGAGAGATTTTGACACCCTAAAGATGGAGAGTGAGTCTATTTCAGACTTTCACACTAGGGTTTCTACCATGATAAATCAACTAAGGATAAATGGAGAAACCATGGATGATCAAAGGATTGTTGAGAAAATTCTAAGGAGTCTACCTCCTAGATTTGACCCTATTATCATAACCATTAAAGAGACTAAGGACCTATCCAAGATGATAGTGGATGAGTTGATGGGTTCACTACAAAGCCATGAGCAGTGGTTGAATAGATCAGCTCCTTCCCTTGAGCAAGTCTTCAAGGCTCAAACCAATGCAAGAGGTAGGGGAAGAGGAAGAAATAGGTAGAGGTCAGAGGTAGAGGAAGAAGCAACTCTAGAAGAGGAGTTTCAAATAGCTAAGAAGAGGCAAGTAGCTCATAGCCAAGCTATCTAGAAAAGAAGAAGAACAGTTCTAATCAGAGGTATGACAAAAGCAATGTTCAATGTTATTACTGTCATAAGTTTGGTCACTATGCTAGTGAGTGTAGAAAGAAACAACGTGATCATGGAGGTCAAAATGCTAATGTAGCAAATGAGAACAAGGATGAAAATAAAAAACAGTCAAATGTATTTATTGTTAGCAACCTTGCTGAGAGGAGTAGTGATGAAGTATGGTATCTAGACAACGGTTGTAGAAAACACATGAGTGGAAATAAAAACTTCTTTGCCTCCATAGATAGTAGCATACAGACTGAAATAAAAATGGGAAACAATAAGCAAGTTCCCATCATGGGAAAAGGTACAGTCAACATTCAGTCCAAGAATGGTGAAAGGAGGGTAATACAAGATGTTTATTATGCCCCTGGCATAAAACATAACCTATTGAGCATTGGACAGATGGTCCAAAATGGTTATAAAATCCTGATAGAAAATGGAGAGTGCACAATATTTGACAAAGGAGGTAGTAAGAAAGTGATTGCACTAGTGCAGATGACAAGAAACAAAATGTTTCCTCTTAGGATAAACATAGAGTCTCCAGCGTCATCTCCGGTGCTATCTCTGGCGTAGTTCCTAGCACTATCTCCGACGCTCACAGTAGTGGGACAACAATCTGCCTTTAGGACAGTCATCAAAGACCCATCCAAATTGTGGCATTTGAGGTATGGGCACTTAAGTTTTTCTAGTTTGAGTTTATTGTCCAAGAAAGGCATGGTTAGAGGGCTACCAAATATTGTAGAGCCCGATGGAAAATGTGAAGCCTGCATTTTAGGAAAGCAACATAGACAACCTTTCAATCAGAGTATTCTAGGAGAGCAAAAGCACCATTGGAGTTGGTGCACTCAGATTTGTGTGGTCCCATGAAAACCCACACCTTGGCTGGAAATACTTATTTTATGACATTCATAGATGATTATAGCCTTCAATAAATTCAAGTGGTTTAAGGTATCAGCTAAAAAGCAAAGCAACCACTATATCAAAGCCCTAAGAACAAATAGAGGGGTAGAGTATATCTCTAAGGAATTTCTAAATTTCTATAGGAATGAAGGCATAAAAATAGTTTACAACTAGGTATACTCCACAACAAAATAGAGTGGCTGAAAGGAAAAATAGAACCATTCAAGAGATGGCAGCAAGCACGCTGAAAGAAAAAGGACTATCACATGATTTTTGGAGTGAAGCTGTAGCAACAATGGTTTACCTATTGAATAGGTGTCCTACAAAGGCTGTTCATGATAGGATTCCACAAGAAGTGTGGACAAATAGCAAATGGAGTGTTGAACACCTAAGAATCTTTAGGTGTGTGGCATATGCATTCGTGCCTAAAGAGAAGAGGTAGAAATTTGATGATAGAGGTGAAAAATGTATCTTCATAGGCTATAGTGAAGAGTCAAAAGCCCACAAACAATATAATCCCATCCCTAAAAAGGTTGTGATCAGCAGGGATGTTGAGTTCATTGAGAATGAAGCATGGGATGGAACGGTGGACAACACCATGGGTATTTCAGTTACAATACCCCTTGAAGATGAAGAAGCTCTGGAGGACAGCAACTCTAGAGGAACTACAGAGAGCGACAGCTCGGGGAGAAACTACCGTAGAGCATCAGAGAATAGTAGTTCTAGAGGTGTTTAGTATAGCAGCTTTGGAGGTAGACAACAACACAGCAGCTCCAGAGATCAGTAGCTTTGGAGGTCTGCAACTCCGGAGATCTACAGCTCCAGAGTTCAGCAGAGCAGCAGCTCCGAAGGTCAGTAGTACAGTAGCTTTGGAGGTTAGAACAATAGCAGTTTCAGAGTTAATTCAGACCCTACACTCACATCATTAATGCCATGGAGGACAAGGAGTGTGAAGGAGATTTATGACAGTACAAGGTATGCTGATATGGATGAGAATTTAGATTTTGCATTATTTTCTTGTAGTGATCCAATGCACTTTGAAGAAGCTATGAAAGAAGAGAAATGGTGTAAGGCCATGGATGAAAAGTTGGGTGCCATAGAGAGGAATGACACATGGCAGCTAACTTATTTACCCAAGGGTAAACAAGTGATTGGAGTTAAGTGGGTCTATAAGACCAAGTCTACTATTGAAGGAAAGATTGAAAAACATAAGGCAAGGCTAGTTGTCAAAGGGTTCAAACAATAGCCTGGAAGAGATTATGATGAGACATATGCACCAGTTGCAAGGCTGGAAACAGTTCGGGCAGTCATAGAAATAGCAGCCCAACATAAGTGGAAGGTGTTTCAAATGAATGTAAAGTCAACCTTCTTGAACAGAGTGTTGAAAGAGGAAGTGTATGTGGAGCAGCCACTTGGCTATGAAGTCCCAAGGCAAGAGGACAAAGTATATAGGCTCCGGACAACCCTCTATGGGCTGAAACAAGCACCTAGGGCATGGTACATCAGAATAGACTCATATTTAGTGAGTAATGGTTTTAGCAAAAGCAATAGTGAGCCCACTCTTTACATCAAAGTAGCTGAAGGTAATATTTTGATTGCTATTTTGTATGTAGATGATCTGATTGTTACTAGCAATAGTGATCTCTTCATTATTGATTTCAAAGAGGTAATGAAGAATGAGTTTGAGATGACAGACTTAGGTCTGCTAAAGTATTTTCTTAGCATTGAGGTCAAACAAACAGATCATGGCATATTTATTTTGCAAACTAACTATGCCAAACAAATTGTGAAGAGATTTAAAATGGAGAATAGTAAACCTGCCCCTACACCTACAGCTATAGGTCTGAAGTTGAGTAAAGAGGGTAGCAGCAAGGAAGTAAACCCAACCCTCTACAAGAGCATGGTTGGAAGCCTCATGTACTTGATAGCCACTAGGCATGATTTGATGTATGCAGTAAGCCTGATTTCTAGGTTCATGGAGAAGCCTAAGGACACACATTAGCAAGTAGGAAAGAGGATCTTGAGATATGTGAATGACACAATAGGTTATGGCATCTTATATGGTGTTTCTAACGAGTTTATGTTGGCTGGTTTCATGAATAGTGATTGGGTAGGTAATTTAGATGACCGAAAGAGCATATCTGGCTATGTATTTCACATGGGTTTAGGCGTGATATGATGGGCATCTAAGAAGCAGCCCATTGTCTCTCTCTCTCTGCAGTAGAAGTTGAGTATATTGTAGCAAATGCAAGAACTGTCAGGCTATTTGGTTGAGAAGGATCCTTGCAGACTTGAATGAGCAGCAAGAAGATGGTACAATCATTCATTGTGATAATGTTTCATCAATAGCCCTAACAAAGAATCCAGTCTTCCATGGATGAAGTAAGCACATTGAGATCCGTTATCATTATATAAGGGAGTTGGTAGAATGAGGAGAGATTGAGTTACAGTATTGCAGATCTGAGCAGCAGCTCGCTGACATTTTTACAAAGGCATTGCCAAAAGATTCTTTTGAATGCTTAAGAGATAGGCTTGGCATTGTTGATAGCTCTAGAGGTGTACAACCCCAGAAAGAAGACAGCTTTGGAGATTTAGCTCTAGAGAGACAATAGTAGAGCTCTAGAGGTTCAACCTTGGAAAGTATGTGCAGCTTTGGACATGATCCAGAGATGCAGAAAAGAGCTCCGGAGGTGATCCATAATGGAAAAAATAGCTCTGGAGATCTTCTCCAGAAAGGCAAATGCAAAGGTATAACTGCAGAGATCAGTTCCAGAAAGAAAATTGTTGAATGACATCTGACTTTAGATTAAGGGGGAGTGTTGGAATATTAATTAATCTTCAGTCAACATATTAACTCTAACCTACCCTTGCGTCAGACTTGGGGATTTCCAAAATCTACCCCAACATCCATTGCTCCTGCCAGCATTCATTTTGGTAGGTAGTTTTGAATTTGAAAGAAGAGTTTGAGTGCCACTTTTGGCTTGTATAGAATGAGACAAAATAGAGGGAAAGGTGTTGACCGGAGGTATGAGTAAAGAAAAGCCTGCAACATCAGAAGAAAAGAATAGAGAGAAAGAAGCCTGCAATAGCAACAAGAAGGAATGTTTTGAAGGTTCCAGAAGAGAACAACAAACAACAAAAGAATATTGTAGTAGAGAATAGAAGGGAATGTGCAGTAGCATAGTGAAGGTACAGTAGCTCTGGATACAGGGGCAAATCAAAAAATAGAGCAGCAGCTCTGCATCATGTGTATGAAATTTTTGAATGTATTTTAAAATAGGAAATATAAATATAATTTATATTTTGTGTCTTCAATCTGCCCTCTCTTTCTTTTATGTTTGTGTGTCTGTATTTTTGCTACCCTCTATTGCTGTAGCTTTGTCTTTAGGACAACAGTCCACCTCCCCTTCCTGCAAACACATATCCATATCTAAGAGACCTAGGTTGGGGATTTGTAGCATTGTCATCCTGACTGGTGACTGTGTACATCTGTCCTCCTTTGCCTCCCTTGGTTACACTTCCTATTCTTTTATCTTGCGCAATCATTTCTCTTGATATTTCCCTCCTTAAATTCAACAAGGCAGATAGTCTCTTGAGTACATGATCACGAGCATTTAAGCCCTTATTAAAAGTGGTTCCTGGAAAATTCAGAGGAAGAGACCAAATTGCCTTCATGAGTGTAATAGATTTAGTGTTAAGAATATCCCTCTCTTTAAGGTCCTTCAAACTAAAGAGCAGGTCATAGGTAACTTTGAAAGTAAGTTGCTTCATCAACGAATAAGAAAATATATTTTATCTTCCTTCCCAATGCTCTACAAAATGTTCCAGAACAACCGATTCCATTCTGGAAACACATTTCTGTAAACCTTCTAGCTTCATGAATATATGCTTGTGCTCATCTTCAAACAACTCGTTAATATTCTTAGAGCCAAAAATCCTCACAGAAGTGGTGGGATGCTTGTTAGTGATAGTGTTGTAATTATTCTATAAGAGAAAGCGGTTAAAAGAATTTTCAATATGGGGTGCATTGAAAATTCCTCAACAGTAACCTAAGAGCTTACCCAAGGTCACTTAGAAGACACATTTTTTTGGATTTAGACACACCTAATATTCTGCTAGATGGTTAATGATTTTTTCTATGACTTGAAGGTGGTATTTTCTAGTTTTTGACTTTCCAAGGAGGTCATCAACATAATTCTCCATGATTTTATGCAGTATGCCATGAAAAATGACAATCATGGCTCTCTAATCAGTGGCCCCAACATTTTAAAGGCCAAATGGCACGACCTGCCAACAATAGATACCCTAAGCACATATGAAACTAGTTTTATGTTGATCCTCTTCAGCAATTCAGATTTGATTGTATCAAAAAACCATCCATAAGGGACAACATCTCATGTCCTGCAATTAGGTCTACTATGATGTCAATGTTTGACAATGGGAAGTTGACCTTAGGAAATGCTTTGTTTAGATCACAGAAATTTGTACAATTATAGATACCCCCAACAACCTTTGCTATTGGGACAATATTTGACACCCATTTGGGATAATCAATTGGATGAATAAATATGACTTCTAGTAGTTTTTGTAGCTCAACCTTGACTAGAAGTGCAATTTGAGGGTGCATTTTTCTAAGTTCTTGTTTGACTAGTTTGGTGTTGGGATAAATTACAAGGTGATGCACAACAAGTGAGGGGTCCAAACTAGGCATATTGGCATAAGCCCATGCAAAGTTTATAGTTCTTTCTTTGCAAAATGCTAAAAATTCTATCTTCTCCGATGGGGTTAATGATGCTGCTCTAAAAGTGATTTTAGGTGTGTCCTCGGTTCCTAGGTTCATTTCTTGTGCTTCTTCCAACAAGATTGCAGATTTCTTCTGATAATATCTAGGTACATCAAGAAGATCAAGTTCCTCATCCTCTGGCACTTCAGAGAGGTTTTCACTAGAGTATACGTCCTTTATTTTTACCTTTTTATCATCCAAAAGTGTGGCAATGAAGTTTTCACTAGGGGATGTGATTCTTTTTATGTTTTCCTTTTTGCGGCTAAGGAACTTGATGATCTCCCTGAAGTATGCATTTTTATCTAGATCAATAGCATACCCTACTTTATGATCTCTCAAGGGTATGTGTTTTCTTAGTCCCATTAATTCTGCGATGGCCTCTTCATTTTGGAAAGTATCAAGGATAGGAGGCCCTTGTTGGTCCCAATGTAGTAGTTGGTGATAGACAAGTGGAAGGTCATTGGATGAGGATGGAATGGATGAAAGACTATATATGGTACAAATGGAGACTTCTTGAAAGAGGTCAACGATATTCTTGAAGGAGTCTTCATGGGTTCCTTTGTTGGTGTTCTCAACAACGGGAAAAGCTTTGGCCACTTTGTTGAGTATATATTCAAGTTTTGAAGGTACTGTTAGAAATAGTTCGAACAACTGAGAGGGGGGGTGAATCAGTTGTCCCAAAATATTAAACTTTTCTGCTTTTTAATCTTCTTTAACAAATTTCAATTAGATAAACATTAAAGAATGAATCAATAACACAAGAGCAGAAATAAATTGAGCACATATTACACCAGAATTTTTACGTGGAAACTCGGTTAAGGGAAAACCACGATGGGGGTTAACCCACAAGATTCATACCATGTTAAAAGTACTTAGAAAAGGGGAAGGCACATGCCTTCGAGCTCACTGCCCAGAGCTTACTGCTCAAGAGAGGCTAACTACCTATAAAATTTATGTTTAATATAGAAAGAATGAACTGTGAAATAGCATCTTCTTTATGCCTGGTTTAGTTCCTTTGAAGGCTTACAAAACTTCTGCTCTACTGCAAACACTTAGCTCATCATCTAAACATTTCTTGTTCTTTTGCTTCTCCTCTGCTCTGCTCTACCTTTGATCCTTTCTTTGGATTTTATTGTTTTTGCACAAGGATGATTTTCCACAACTCATCAACAAGTATTTATACACTTCATCAACCTTGGAATGAACATCAAGGTCAGCACTACAAACATTTGACTTAATGTGAATCACTAAGTTGTCAACCAAACATAACTGGGACTCAAATCTTCCTTAATCAACACACCACACTTCATAGAATTGCTCTTAGATCATCTGCAACATGCTTGAATCATCCGGTCAGCCAAGACTGGGAAGAATAGCAACACCAAGAAGGAAATCTTCTTTGACAAGCTCAAACTTCAATGTAGACCTCCACCATAGCAGTCACACAGTCTAGAGACCTCCACAAGCACATTGAATTCAACAAAAACATCTGTACTCCTCCAAATCATCATAATCACTTGCATCTTCCTCTGGAACCTCAAGAACACTGTCTGTAGTTACTGTCACATTAGAAAGATTACTTGTAGACCTCCAAACCACAAACCACTTGAATGGATGATAGACATTGACTTCCCAAACATGCCTTTAGATTCGCAGATCATCATTTGATATATCCAGAACAATTCAGACCTCTTTCTTGCCACTCTGTCTCTTCTGAACATTGCAAAACTAGTTCAACTTAGATGGCCATAGCTTCTTCAAATCTTCATGTGAACCTTTCAAAACTTAACTAGAGCTTCTTCAGATAATACTCTACTCAGCCATATGGTCTGAATACATTGATCCTTATTAATTTTCTCAATAGCCTCAACAATCCAGTCTTCTACACAGGCAGCAAAATAGGATACAGTTGACATCAATGGCAACAAGGATATGTTGACATCAATGACAACACTGATTAGGCACATATTTGCAACAATCTCCCCCTTTGTCATTGATGGCAACATATGATGTGAAAAAATTGATTCAACCATCAAGACAAGAACTTCTCCCCCTTTCTCTTATCACTTATGCAACTACTTTCTTCACTGCTCCCCCTTACATTAGCAACTATTTTTTCACATAATTTCTCTCCCCCTTTGACATCAATGGCAAAGGGCACATATTTGTAGTTTTTTCTCCTTATTTTTGTTTCACACCAAACTCAAAAATTACAAGCAGACTACTCCCCTTGAGTAGTGCCTTCTTGACATCAATCTGGATCACAAGATATGACTATGAATTTTACCAGACTGATGCAGTCTAGTGCATCTTAATTCTGATCAGGAGGGGTAATGACCTCCAACTTCTCTCTAAGATACTCAAAAGTATCCTTGGGAAGAGGCTTAGTGAAAATATCTGCAATCTGATCCTTTGAAGACACAAACTCCAACTTGACTTCATTCTCATTTGCATTCTCTCTCAAGAAATGAAACTTGATGGATATGTGCTTTGTCTTTGAATGCAACACCGGATTCTTTGAGATACTTATTGCATTTGAATTATCACAAAAAATTGTGATAGGCTTCTCAAACACAATTCTGATGTCCTTCAACATTTGCTTCATCCACATAACTTGAGTGCAATTGTTTGCTGCTGCTATATACTCTGCCTTTGCTATAGATAGGGATATTGCCTCCTACTTTTTGCTTAGCCAAGAAACCAATCTACTTCCTAAGAAGAATGCACGACCACTAGTACTTTTCCTATCATTTACATCTCCTACCCAATAAGCATTTGTATAAGCATGAAGAGTGAAGTCATTGTCTTTTGGATACCACAATCCATAATCAAGTGTTCCTTTGAGATATCTGAAGATTCTTTTGACTGCTACAACATGGGATTCTTTAGGGTCAGCTTGGAATCTAGCAACAAGTCCAACTACATTCATGATATCAGGTCTGGTCTGAGTCAGATATCTAGCAATCCTCCAATCATTGATCTATACCTTTTCTAATTTGCCTTAGGAGAGTCATCATCTTTACTCAACTTACATCTGGTTACCATAGGCGTACCTACTGGCTTTGAATATTCCATTCCAAACTTTTTCACAATTCTTTCACATACTTAGACTGAGATATAAAGATACCTTTATCTGACTGAGTGATTTGCAGAGCTAAGAAGAAATTAATCTCACCAAACATGGACATCTCAAATTCACTTTGCATTTGATCAACAAATGTTTTGCACATGCTCTCATTTCCACCAAAAATGATATCATCAACAAGTACCTCAACAATCAGAATATTCTCATGATCAATCTTGAAGTAGAGATTACTGTCAGCAGTGCCTTTGTTATATCCTAGCTTGAGTAGATACTTATCTAATCTTGCATATTAGGCTCTTGGAGATTGTTTAAGTCCATATAATGCTTTCCTCAATTTACAGACCATATCTTTTTGATCAGACAACTAAAATCCTTCCGGTTGCTCAATGTAGACTTCTTCTTCTAACTCTCCATTTAGAAATGCTGACTTGACATCCATCTGATAGACTTTGAAATATTTATAAGTAGCAAAAACAAGAAACAATCTAATTGCCTCTATTCTATCCACCAGAGCAAAGGTTTCTTCAAAATGAATTCCTTCCACTTGAGAATATCCTTTGCATGCCAACCTTTCTTTATTTATTACAACTTTACCATCTTCATTTAGTTTATTCCGGAAAACCCTTTTAGTTCTAATCACATTTTTGTCCTCAGGTCTAGGGACAAGATCCCAAGTGTGATTCTTTTCAATTTGCATTAGTTCTTCCTCCATTGCTTTTACCCAGTTTTCATCATTATAGGCTTCACTTACTGATTTTGGTTCAATCTTTGAAATCAAAAAAATCTCTTCTTGATCTTCAACAACTCTTCTCCTAGTTCGAACACCTTTATTTCTATCTCCTATGATTTGATCTTTAGGATGATTCATTCTTACATACCTGGGAGTTTTGGGAATTGCTTGAGCTTCTGTTTCTTGAGCTTGTTCCTTAATTTCTGCACTATCTTCTTGAATTACTAGATTTTCTGAATCAATTTGGATCTGAATCTAAGTTTGCACTTGCCTTTCTTGACTTGGATTTTCATCTTGATCATCTGAATCATATCCGCAAGACTTGGAATGTCCTTCTTTGCTCTCATCAACTCTGACATTGGCACTTTCAATAATGTTTTTCAACCTCTTGTTAAAGCACCGGTTTGCTTTGCTTTGAGTAGCCCAGAAAGGTTCCTTCATCACTTCTTGCTTCAAACTTGCCTAGATCCTCATCTCTTTTGATATAACATTTATTACCAAAAACTCTAAAATATCTTACAGTAGGAGGATGACCAAACTAGAGTTCATAAGGAGTCTTACCAGAATTACCTTTGATCTACACCCAGTTAAGAGTGTAGACAACAATACTCACAGCTTCTCTCCAATAGACTTGTGGAACATTTGCTTCCATCATCATGATCCTAGTAGCTTCTTGAATGGTCTGGTTCTTTCTTTCCACAACTCCATTTTGCTGAGGAGTCCTAGGAGCAGATAACTATCTTTTTATTCCATGCTTTTCACAGAATGTATCAAACTCACCGAAGGTAAACTCTCCACTTCTGTCAGATCTCAGACACTTTATCTTCACACCAATCTCATTTTCCACCATAAGTTTGAACACCTTGAATTTGTCAAGAGCTTCTAATTTTTCTTTTAAGAAAGTTACCCACATCATCCAGGAGTAATCATCAATCAGAAACATAAAATATTTGTCTCCTTGCACACTCCTAATTCTAGCAGGACCACAGAGATCAGTATGCACAAGTTCCAATCGCCCACTTGAAAATTGTTCTTTACTTTTAAATGATGTTTTGTTCTGTTTACCCAATTGATATTCTCTACACATGCTATTAGGTTTCACAAGTCTTGGAAGATCTCTCATAGCCTGAGTAGAACTTATCTTGACAATGTTGTCAAAATTCACATGACACATTCTTCTATGCCAAAACCAACTCTGATCAGTTTGTGCAATCAAACAACTTTTACCAGAACTACTTAATTGAAAGATGTTACCTCTAGTTTGTGTACCAGATGTAATTTTAGTTCCAGAGCTTTCCAAGATTCTACATTTGCCATCCTCGGATTAGAGATCATAACCCTTGTCAACCAACTGTCCAACACTAAGAAGATTATGCTTCATCCCTTCCACATACAGAACATCATTTGTGTTATTCTTACCATCAAAAGAGATGGATCCTCTACCACGGATTCTACCAACTGAGTTGTCTCCAAATTTCACAATTCCACCTTCATATTTCTCAAAGTTTATAAACTTACTTTTATCACCAGTCATATGATGAGAACATCCACTATCAATCACCCATTTATCCTTTTCAACAACCTAAGCAGCCAAGGCACTTTCCACATTTTCACAGCTAGTAGATTCAGTAGACATTGGATCTTCTTCTTTGATAGAAATGAATACCCAATCATCTTCAGAAGCACTTCCATGATTAGATTCATCATCTGTGACTCCTTCTTCTCCAGACATCTTGAGGCAAAATGACCAATCTTATTACAAGCAAAACATTTGAATGTCAACTTTCCTTCATATTTATCGGATCCTCTTGGCATTCTTTTGGCAATAAGAGCTTCCAATTTTCTAGACTCAATTTCATCATCTTCAAGATCCTTCCTTGCCTTAGCAAATCTGTTTGATCTTACAGAAGAGCTTTCACCTGGATCATATCTTTGTTTTCCATATACACTAGCCTTAAAAGCAAATTCAGACTTAGGAAGAGAATCACCAAACTCACTTAATTCAAAAGCTGAAATTTTGCCAACCAAATGATCTCTTGTAACTTCTGAGACAGTCCTGATCTCTTCTATAGTAGCAACCTTATGTTTGTATAAATTAGGTAAAGATCTGAGCACTTTTGCCACAATCTCTGATTCTTCCAAAGTTCCACCAGCACACCTGATACACACACAAGTTCATTTATGTTTTGCATATAGATTGTGATGTTTTCATCTCCACTCATCCTTAGATTTTCAAATTTTCCTCTCAAACTTTGTAGCTTGGCACATTTGAGATATTCATCGCCTTCATAAAGATTCTCCAACTTCTACCAAATTTCATGAGCAGTTTTTAGTCCAAAGACATGTGTCATTTCTGAATCAGTCAGGGCACTCAACAAGGCTTCTTTGGCTCAAAGGTTATTTTTAGCATCTTTGATATGATCTGGAGTTGGACCTTTCTCTGGAGGTTTATACTCATCATGGGTAATTGTCTAATAAGCATCACCCATGCATTACAAATGGCACTCCATGCGACTCTTCCAAACAGAGTAATTTGTTCCATCAAATCTCAGACTATCCTTCTTGTAGGTCAACATCCTAGATCTCCTTGGGTGGTTAAGCTTCTTTTAGAGGAACTTGGATTTGATACCAATTGTTAGAAATAGTCTGAACAACTGAGAGGGGGGGTGAATCAGTTGTCCCACAATATTAAACTCTTTTTCTTTTTAATCTTCTTTAACAAATTTCAATCAGATAAACATTAAAGCATGAATCAATAACACGAGCAGAAATAAACTGAGCACACATTACACCAGAATTTTTATGTGGAAACCCGGTTAAGGGAAAACCATGGTAGGGGTTAACCCATAAGATTCGTACAGTGTTAAAAGTACTTAGAAAAGGGGAAGGCACATGCCTTCGGGCTCACTACCCAGAGCTCACTGCTAAAGAGAGCTCACTGCCTATAGAATTTATGTTTAATACAGAAAGATAGAACAATGAAATAGCATCTTCTTTATGCCTAGTTTAGTTCCTTTGAAAGCTTACAAAACTTCTGCTCTACTCCAAACACTTAGCTCATCATCTAAACATTTCTTATTCTTTTGCTTCTCCTCTGCTCTACTCTACCTTTGATCCTTTCTTTGGATTTTAATGTTTTTGCACAAGGATGATTTTCTGGACAACTCATCAACAAGTATTTATACGCTTCATCAACCTTGGAATGAACATCAAGGTTGGCACTACAAACATCTGACTTAATGCAAATCACTAAGTTGTTAGCCAAAGATAACTAGGACTCAAATCTTCTTTGATCAACACATCGTGCTTCATAGAATTGCTCTTAGATCATCCGCAACACGCTTGAATCATTTGGTCGGCCAAGACTGGGAAGAACAACAACACCAAGAAGGAAATCTTCTTTGACAAGCTCAAACTTCAATGCTGACCTCCACCATAGCAGTCACATAGTCCAGAGACCTCCACAAGCACATTAAATTAAAAAAAAAACATCTGCACTCCTCTAAATCATCAGAATCACTTGCATCTTCATCTGAAACCTCAAGAACATTGTCTGTCGTTACTATCACATTAGAAAGATTTCTTGCAGACCTCCAAACCACAAACCATTTGAATGGATGATACACACTGACTTCCCAAACATGCCTTTAGATCCATAGATCATCATTTGATATATCCAGAACAATTCGGACCTCTTTCCTATCACTCTGTCTCTTCTGAACATTGCAAAACTGGTTCAACTTAGATGGCCATAGCTTCTTCAAACCTTCATGCGAACCTTTCAAAACTTAATTGGATCTTCTTCAGATAATACTCTACTCAGCCATATGGTCCGCATACATTGATCCTTATTAATTTTCTTGATATCCTCAACAATCCAGTCTTCCACACAGACAACAAAATAAGATACAATTGACACCAATGGCAACAAGGATATGTTGACATCAATGATAACACCGATTAGGCACATATTTGCAACAGGTACATGCTCTGATGTTCCATACCCAAGTCCTTGGTGACAATATTTTTTTATTACTTTTATGGGTTCAGTAGTTCCTTGTTCATGTAGGCCTAAACCTCTATGGCCTTTATAACCCATATTTTGGATAATTCGAAGCCCTTTGCCATATTTCTCTAGGGGTAAGGAGATTGCCTTGTCTTCTTCATCTTTGTAGAGACATGTTGATATGTCCTCAAGAACATCTTGATCCATAAGGTGCTTGCATTTAAATTTTACTTTTATGACCATAGTGGCTACCAAGTCATAAGGTTTAGGCTTTCCATATGATTTTGGGGAAGGTAGGAATTTCCCTACACAAAAGGCACCATGTAGGTCATATTCTCCACATCCTTTGTCACTTATCTTGACCTTGACCTTGGTAATGGTAGGATGTGACTTGGAAGATGATGCAAGGGTGGATGGTTCAACATAGGATGGTGATGGTTTGATGACATCATTGATGGACATTGGTAAGTTTTGTTAGCTTCCTTCCAAAAATCTACAATATTGGAAGGGACGAGGATCAACGTATATGGTTACTTTTGTCCCATTATGGGGGAATTTAAGAAATTGGTGAAAAGTAGATGGGACAACTTGCATGGTGTGGATCCATGGGCGAGTGAGGAGAATGTTATAGGGGAGGTCAAGTTCAAGTACTTGACATGTGGTTTCCAAGATCTTTTGTCTAACTTGAATCGGTAGCTTGACTATTCCTTATGATTGGTGCTTTGTGTCATCATAGCCTTTTATTGTGATGCTTTTATGTGAGTCTACGACCTCATTAGAGTATCCCAAGTGTTTTATAAATTTAAGAGTGCATAGATTTAGGCCAGACTCACTATATATTATGGCTCATTTAATGGTATGTTTATGGATGCAAACTTCGATATGCAAGGCATCGTTGTGGGATAAATCGGATGTGGGTAGATCTTTTTCTAAAAATGTAAGCTGGTGTAGTGAGTAAAGATGTCCCACCATGGCTTGAAATTGGTCTACATTAAGGTCATTACGGACACAAGTCTCTTACAAGGCTTTATCAAGGACTTCTTTATGGATAGGTGAAGTGCGGAGCAAATCCAAAGTAGAAATTTGGGTTGGAGTTTTTCCAAGGTGATCAAGGATATTCTATTTGGTGGGAGATGTGGATGAGGATGAGGCTCCTTGAATGGTGAAGTGCATACGATGGGTGGTAATGACACAATTAGAAGCTTTGGATTTTATGGTAATGGTGGCTACATGATGGGGACATTCTTCTATACGGCCCACAATGGAGTCATAAGAAGAAGAAGATGCATTAACATTGTTTGTGTTGGCTGGATTGGAAGACTTCCCTTTACCATGACCAGGAAGAGGATATTTGTATGCACCTAAGTCTTCATTAGGTGATTGATTAGGGGAATCATTAACCAAAATTTCATCCCTAACGATAAGGTCTTGTATGCAATTTTTTTATCTCATGCAATCTGGTGTTTTGTGGCCCTTGACCCTATGGTATGAACACAATAGGCATTTTCATTAAAACATGAGGGTTTGAATTGATTGTCATTATAGGGATTAATGACAAGGATTTTGATTAAATTTTCTTGGACCAACTTGCACAAAACAAATTCAATAAGTTCCCCAATGGGGTAAATTTTCTTCTAGGTGCATTGCTTTGTTTGGGTTGGCCCTTGGGTATGTTGATGTTGTTGTTGTTTGCTTGAGTGTTAGATAGTGGAGTTGCTTGTGCATTTTGGACATTTTTAACATTTGTCACACCATCACTGACAACATCTTTGTTTTTGGCACAAAATTGATGTTTATCATTAGATTGGGTGTTATTGTTGTTGTTGTCTTTATCTTTGTAGAGTTTGACAACCCCTTTTGTAATTAGGGCTTTCTCAATGGTTGTGCCTTTATCGATGATTTTCTCAAAGGTGGAGGCATATTGTATTTGTAGGTGGAAGCCCATCTCCTAGTTTAAGTTTTTGACAAATATGTTAATTAGTTATTTTTTGGGGATGGGCCATGGGAGTTTGCTTGCCAAACTTCTCCATCATTGCAAGAAGGATGCGAAAGCTTCTCCATTGCTTTTTTTAGTGTTACAAAGGTCTATCATGGATACCTCATATTCAATGTTGTGGGATAAATGATTAAAAAACTTCTCTACAAGTTTTTCAAATGTTTTGATTCTATGGGGTAAATGGGAGAACCACTCTATGACTTGTCTTCCTAAGCTTCTATGGAAGAGTCACATAAGATATGTCTCATCATGGGTGACTTCTAGGTAAGCAATGTAAAACTCCCTAAGGTGTTCTCTAGGATCATCATTCCCTTTATATTTATCAAACTTGGTGGTTTCAAAGTTGTGAGGGAAGGTGGTAATGATGATAGAGCGATCAAAGGGGTATGGACATATGTCTTCAAAAGAGTATTGCTTCTTCTTGTATCCATTCTGCATATAATCTACTCTTTTGATTAAAGCTTGAATTATTTGTGTTATGTTGGAAGTGGGTGGTTGTGGTTGAAGTGTGTTGATATGATGTTGTGTTAAGACTTGTTGAAGAAAGGATGGTTGTTGTTGTTGAGATCTGTTGGTGGGATTTTGTGTTAGGAGTTGTTGGAGATATGATAATGTTTGGAAAGAATTAAGGGGTTGGGATGTCATGTTTTAAGACGTGAGTGGGATTTATGTTGATATTTGTATAGATGTTGAGGGTTGGGAGATGTATTGTGACAAGAAGGCTATAGTGCTAGCATCAAGTTGTGGAATTCTTGTGGTGGTGCTAAATAGGTTTGTGTTGATTGGGATGTCCATAGGAACTTGTGAAATGGGGATGCTAGTTGTTTGCGATGAGGATGGGATATTTTGGGTGTCGGGGAATTGGGGTTGGTTTGATTGAGGTTGGGGTCCCCTGTGTTGTTTGAAGTGGATGGATTTTGTTGTGGAATGTTCAGTCACTAGGCAATTGGGCTCCATGTTTAAGTAAAAAGGAAAGGTAAAGATTTGCATCATATTTAAGGACTTGGTATACCATATCCATGCATTCAGGATTTTGTGAAAATTCAATCAACTCTTGATCTTGGTTGGGTTCTTGTGGAATTTGGGGAGGAGAAGAGAATGTACTTATTGTCCTATTTTTCCTTCTACCCAAATAGCCCAAGGATCCATGAAATTTTCAAGTGTTTTCCCTTTGAAGTACAAGGAAAAAGCCTCCCAAAAATGGCTAAGTCCAAAATCCTATGTTTTGCTTGTGTTTTCTGCCTTTTTTAAGTTTCAGAGTTTGGTGTTCTCCTCTTCATCATGCTTATTATGTCGGAAAAAGTAACCCTGGGGGATTTTTCCTCTTAAGATTTAGCTCCCAGGTCCTTTAGAATGCATTTAGAACATCTTGCATGATTTTGATGACTCCCGATGAGAAAACCCTGAAGTTTCATGACAAATGGGACCTAGGGGGTACATTTATGATATATCCTACCTGAAATAGGGGGAGGACTTGGGCACCCGCACCCTAGTCCTGCCCTATTTTAGGTCAAGTCCAATTTCAAAGTGTCAATTTGTGACCGTTATTTAGGTCCTATGCTAACACAGTAAATTTGAATTATGAAATTCTTAGTAGGAATATTTGTAGTTGCATATATAAGCATGATTAATCATTTGTAAACTAGATGGATTTTAGCATACTTGTGATTCTAGGGCATTCAAAATATTCATTGTGTGCTAGAGCAGAGCATTGTTCTTGTGTTTGTATTTGTAGATTTGGCACCCATCTCCTCATGGCATGAAGAGCATCTTCCTTCCATGAGATCTTCACTACAAGGTGATATCAATTGTGTTTTCAATCATTTATCATTTGGATTTTGCCTCTATCCTATAGGGATACACACTCTTTATCTGACAATGGTGTTTGGAAGACTTGAATGTCTCTCCAGGACTTGACTGAGGCAAGCCTCTAAACACCACAACCTCCAACCCATTTTTTCGTGATTACAAGTTACAGGTTACGAAAGCAGAAAAAGTGGAGTTGTAGGAGAGTAGTGCAGACTGTCAGAATTACAGATCAGATAAGAAAATAGGGGCCTAGATTTAGGTGCCCGCTCATTAGTCCTTCGGATCCCACAACTAAAAAATCTCTAGAACAACAGGGACAGGTTGCAAACAAGGTTTCCAGATCTCGACAAAAACTGTGGCACTGGACTTGGGCACCCACTCATTAGTCCCTGACTTTTCTATTTTCCAAACTTCAAAATCTGGTATGCATTTGATTGTCATTTGATATCTCTGTATGTGATCATTTTCTTTAATTTGTCTGTTTATTTACGAATTCATGTAATTAGGGTTTTGAGCATAATTGGACTTAATTGAACAAAAAAATCATACAATTCCAATCTTCCCCTATGTTCCAAGTGACAAGAAATATATAGTAGATTCCTCTACTCAGCTAAATGTCCTTGAATGTTTAGCGGTGAAAGGAGGATCAACACAAACTATCAAAATCAACCCTAAATTAATCCTCTTCATATATCCTATTAAACATTTTGGTGAACCTGTGTTTTTAGAATTTTTGGCACCTTGCTGAGTGTTGTACTTAAGATTTACATTCATTTCATTCATTCATATCATTGTTCATCTTATTGCATTTGGAAAATTACAAAAAAATTGAAAAATTGAAAAAAATTGGCATTTTTAGCTTGCATTTTCAAATAATTTGAGTTAGTTTGCAATTAATTTCAATAAATTGCTGTCATCATCATCAGATCTGATTTAAAATACATAAATAATTTTTCATTCATCATTCATTTACATTGCATTTTCATGATCAAATTGATAAAAATTGCTTGAAATTGTGCATTTTTCCATATAACGTAGTTTTGCATTAGCTAGGGTTTGTAGTCAAAATCTTGTTTCAGATTTTAATACCCCTTTAAAACACTCATTAGGATTGAATTCTAACTGTAGTGTTGCATCATAGTGGTTTTCTTGCAAAATTTCATGCCTAGGGTTTGAAAACCTTGATTTTTCACCAGATTTGGCCTTATCGACTCTCTAGATTTGCATCATAGGCATGTTGTCAAAGATTTTTCTGCATTAATTGGCTTTTATCAGGGTTATTATCTACTTCCCCTTCTCAAATTATTTACAACACCCTTTCTATTGGCTTTTTGCATGAAATTTGGTGAAAATTTGCATATTTTGGCTATATTTTCCTTAGGGTTTGACTTAGATTTGCACTCCAAGCGTGTTGTGATAGATTTTATGGATTTAGGTGACTAATATTACTATTATAATCTTCTATACCTCCTAAAATTATTTACAACACCCTTTTCATTGGGTCTTTGCATTGAAAATTCGTGAAAAATTGTATATTTTAGTGTATTTTCACTAGGTTTTAACTTGTCATCAGTCTAGGTTTGCATCAAAAGCATGTTGTGAAGGATATTATTGCTTTATAAGACTGATATCAGACATATTAACTACTTCCTTTGATCAATTTCCTTACAACACTATTTCTTTCACTTATTTGCATTGAAAAAACTTGAAAAAATCAAGCATTTTAGGTCATTTTCACACAGTTTTGCATTCATGGATTCTCCTAATCATTCATCTTTGGAAGATTTATTTGAGTAAATTATGAATTATGATAATTTTGTAAATTCACTGATAAACATCCTCAAGTCTTGTATCAAATAGCCTACATCTATGGTATTGACTTGTCCGTAAGCACTACCTGTGATATCCTTCGAATAATATCTTATTTTGAAAGCTTTCTCACTATCGTGGGTGTTTTCCCTTCAACCTTGGAAAATATCACTAATTTCATTTCTGAAAATAACCATGGGGAAAGTAGTAGTGAAAATATTATTCCTTGTCTCCCTTCATTTCATGATGACATAATGGAGATTCTTTCTGAGACCTATGAGAATGATGTAGCAAGGGGTGATTCATCGAACAAAGACACTTGTCCAACATAACCCCACTTAGTGAGGATATTTTAGCACAAGAAGAAGATATCATTGATTCATTTGTCCATTCTACTTTGCCATCCCTTCCCACTCTCCCTAGCCAAGATGATGCAGATTCCCTTTGCAAACATTTGCTTTAACCTACTGAAACTAAAAATTTACGACCTAATGTTCAAGAACTTCTCAATTACATCTTAAATAAAGAAAATGATCATTCATCTTTACTTGAACCTTCACATACCTTGGAAAACAATGAAGAATAAACTATCTCTCAAACCCAAGGTATTCCAACACCCTATATATGGACTGAAATGGGCACTTTTCGGGTTCCTAAACAACCTCATTCAAATGGGATTACAAGAGCTCCTATAACTGACATAGAAAATGGAAATATCCCCTCTCTACCATCACTAATGGACACCTTTCCTACAATGATACCCTCACAAACTCATGAACATATGGAAGAGAGAAGAAGAGATAAAGCCTTAACCATTAAGGTAAAGATCAAAATCCGTGATGACCACTAGCCTGGTTGTCCCTATAGGTAAGTATTTCTAACCCTTTACCTCTCATGTTGTGTTTCCCCCGTGATGTGTCATGTGTTGTTTAGGCCTCTTGGGATGACTCGTGATTCTCTTGTAAGGTCCAGGATACTGGGAGACCACCTTTGTTGTGACCCTTCTTCTATTTGTATCATCATTCTTCTATATTGCTTCTCCTCTATTTTTCACTATTGTGTTTTGTGTCTTATGGACATAGCATTGCAGTTGGTGACTTGGGGGTACCCTCCTACATGATTGTCCCTAAGGTACTTGTTTCTCCTCTCTCGATTTATGGTTTCCCTTCCTCTAGTGTTTCTATCTAGTGGGCGGATGATGAAAAACATATTATACTGATGCGGACCTAGTGTCCCTTTAGCGAGAAATAAAAAATTGGACTTAGTTCCTACATGACGATGGGGTTGTTATATATTATCCAATGCTTGGCTAGTAGAATCACTTTGTGTGATCTTGAAGGTGTCTTATTGCACTTACAAAACATAACAATACTGCTGCTTGGTGCACTTTGTCTATCATGAATCTTTCATTATGCATTATTGTTTATCGTGATTATATGGACACTAACACCTTTTCTTGTAGGAATGTGTTTATGGGAACATTTGGCAATCGTAAAGTACATGTCACCTCTGGGGGGCATGGGCTTTGCAAGAGTCCGTGTTCCCTTGTGTGTTTTCTTCCTACCTTAACGTGCTTGATATCAATACCTGATATCAACCACCTTAAGGTGGGGGCATATATAAGGTAAGATGTCTGTTTTAGATGCTAGTAAAATGTGTTTGTTCTCAGATGCAGTCTTAAAGACTAGTGGCGATGAGTCCCTCCTGCACTCTAAGATTTGTTTGAAATGAACTTGCAATCATTTAAGCCCTCTACGGAGGTGGGATATTGCACATATCCTTTTTATCTTAAGCCCTCTACGGAGGTGAGGATGGTGTATTTCTCATGGAGAGTGTACATCATGTCATTTTCAAAAAGTCCTCTGTGGAGGCAGGGAGCGGTTCTGTGACTAACTCAACCCTTAAGCGTGTCTTTAGAGATTGTTGTGGTGAAGTGAAATCGTTGGTGTGTGCCTGAGATGGTGATGAACGTAGAAATAGGAGCTCTACATCGCTTGTCTATCGTGTTTTCTTCGTGTCTTCCAAGTGTGTGTACATATTGTGTGTTTGTTCTCAATCATAGTTTAAAGACCAGTGGCGATGAGTCCCTCCCATGCTTTAGGATTTGTATGGCATGCTTGATTTGTTTTACGTGTCTGTTGCCCCATATGCAATTTAAAGACTGGTGGCGATGAGTCCCTCCTGCATTATGGGTGGTGTGTTTACTTACCTTGTACTTGCATCTGCATTTCATATATATGAAAATGAAGAAGGAAAAGAAAATAATCACTATCTTCACTGCATTCACTGTATTCACTATGTTTTGCGCATCTTCAATGATGTCTTCTCCATGTTTTGCATGATTGTAACTATCTTCTCCGTGTTTTGCATGCCTATTACTGTCTTCTCTGTGATTGGTGTGTCTTCTCTGTGCTTGACATGTTTGTTATGTTTGTTGACCATACTTTAATGCATGTATTAGCCTTGCGTTTATACATACATTAAAGTGGGGGCTAAATGTTATGTCAGAAAACGTAACCCTGGTGGCTTTTCCCCCTTAAGGTTTAGCTCTTGGGTCCTTTAGAATGCATTTAGAGCATCTTGCATGATTTTGATGACTCCTGATGAGAAAACCCTGAAGTTTCATGGCAAATGGGACCTAGGGGGTACATTTATGATAAATCCTGCATGAAATGGGGGGAGGACTAGGGCACCTGTGCCCTAGTCCTTCCCTATTTTAGGTCAGGCCCAATTTCTAAGTGTCAGTTTGTGATCATTATTTAGGTCCTATGCCAACACGGTAAGTTTGAATGACAAAATTCTTAGCGGGAATGTTTGTAGTTGCATATATAAGCAAGATTAGGTTATCATTTGTAAACTAGATGGATTTTGGCATACTTGTGATTCTAGAGCATTCAAAATATTCATTGTATGGTAGAGCAGAGCATTGTTCTTGTGTTTGTATTTCCAGATTTGGCACCCATCTCCTCATGGCATGAAGAGAATATTCCTTCCATGAAATCTTCACTACAAGGTGATATCAATTGTGTTTTCAATCATTTAATCATTTGGATTTTGCCTCTATCCTGCAGGGACACACACTCTTTATCTGACAACGGTGTTTGGAAGGCTTGAATGTCTCTTTAGGGCTTGACTGAGGCAAGCCTCTAAACACCACAACCCCCAACCCATTTTTCCATGATTGCAGGTTATAGGTTGTGAAAGTAGAAAAAGCAGAGTTGCAGGAGAGTAGTGCAGACTATTAGAATTGTAGATCAGACAAGAAAATAGGGACCTGGACTCAGGTGCCCACTCATTAGTCCTCTAGATCCTGCAACTAAAAAATATCCCGAACAACTGGAACAGGTTACAGACAAGGTTTCCAGATCTCGACAAAAATTGTGGCACTGGACTTGGGCGCCCGCTCATTAGTCCCTGACTTTTCTGATTTTCAAACTTTGAAATCTAGTATGCATTTGATTGCCATTTGATATCTCTGTATGCGATCATTTTTTTTAATTTGTCCATTTATTTATGAATTCATGTAATTAGGGTTTTGAGCATAATTGGACTTAATTGAACAATAAATCATACAATTCCAATATTCCCCTATGTTCCAAGTGACAAGAAGTCTATAGTAGATTCCTCTACTTGATTGAATGTCCTTGAATGTTTAGTGGTGAAAGGAGGATCAACACAAACCATTAAAAAGAAATCCTCTTCACATTTTTCACCTTAAACAATGTTATTCTTGTTGGCTTTGAACCCCACCTTGTTTTCTTTGTGTTATGGAGTAAAAAATGTCCACATGTCTTTTTACCTCGTTGTTTAGGTCGCCGTGATTACATTATACACTCTAAATGTTCATCCCGATTCCTGATGTAAAATTGCCCGACACTAATGTAAATTGGGAATAAGGGGCCCATATTTTATCTTATCGCAGACCCAAAAGGAGCCCAAAGACTTGGTCGCCATTGCCCAAGTCTCTCTTGATTATTCGGGGTTAAATTAAAGTTATGTCGGTGATGCAGGATCATCCCTAGCTCAAGAGAAATCTTGCATCAACCAAAAACATCTGCATTTCAGTTTGTTTCTTTTTCATTTTCCCAGTCTAGTTCAAATAGTTCAATCAATAGAAGTTTCTATATTTTGGTCTACATTCTTCCACAGTTTCATCTTAGACCTTGCGGAGCTGGACTTAGCATTTACATTCATTCATGTACAACATATCTGAAATTCAGAGCATTTGGATCAAGTGACAGAAAGTTATCGCTATCAGAAGATCAACTTTTTTCTCAGAATAGAGAACCCTAACAGTTATAGAAAATCAACTTAAGGAGAGGACTTGTGGAGCCTAATGACACATCATTCAATGTTTAGTAGTTCATGGCTGACTTTCCCCGAGATCTGCCATCATTCCATTCATTTACAGAGTTCTACTCATTTAGGTCTGACCTATCCGTGTACACACGTTACAACTCTTCATGGGAGTTTTTTACCTTCCTTGGCCAACGCGGAGGAATGTATTGTTCTGGAGATGATATATATTGATGTAATAGATGCCTAGGAAGGTAGTTTGTGATTGAATCATAATATATAGTTTGAATTCTTTGCGAAGGAGCTTCAAAGCCATATCTTGTGCATATTTTGATATTCTGTAATCAGGCCTGTGAGGCCTAACTGTAAGCTTGTATGCTACCGACTGATTTGTATTTGAATTCTATGATATATCAAATGAGTGAATATGCATTTGCTTCATATCTTTGAGTTGTTTCCATTATGTTAACTCTAGCTGCACGGTCTGGATAGTTCTCTTTGAGGACCCTCCTAATCGTGACTGCACCAAGTGGTATCAGAGCGAAAGTTTGAATCTTTGGGAGTGAATTAAGTGAAGTTGGTGAAGTAATTCCATAAGATCTTGCTGTGGACAAACCGTTGAATTTGAGGTAGGTTACTTGTGTCGCAACCTATCATTAATTGTGAGGCAATTGTCACCTTGTAGCCCAATCACCGAATTGATGTAGTTTGCACTTAATCTTAGGAAGATGCTGCTAAGGAGAATCCCTGCTGTTGGAAAAATGGCTAGAAGAATGGATGAGATGATGGAAATGATGAAAACAATAAGAATTCGATTGGATGTTGTCAAGGAAGATAGGTGAAGAGGATTGACACCTAGACCTAATGTTGAAAGTGATGATGAAGAGGCATTTCAATCTATTGAACAAATTGGTGAAACCCTAGGAGGTGATGAAGAGGAAGAATTTGATCAAGTCAAGATGTTGCGAGCTATTTCAAAGATCAGAAAAAGGCCTAGAGTTGATGTACCTAATTACAATGGAAGTTTGAACCCTAAAGAATTGATTGACTGGATAAATGACATTGAAGAATATTTGAATATGAAGAAGTTGAAGATCTGGAGAAGGTGAAATTTACAAAGACAAAGTTGAAAGGACATGCTGCTATATGGTGGAAGGAAGTTCAATTGGATAGGAATAGAAGAGGAAAATAAAAGATTACAAAATGGGATAGGATGGTGACGAAATTGAAGAACCAGTTTGTACCTGCTGACTATGAGTTGGAACTATTGAAGAGATTGCAAAACCTAAGACAAAAGGAGAAATCTGTGAAGGAATACACTGAAGAATTTCATAAGATGATCATAAGGACATGACATAGTGAAGCAAGCAAAGAGAAAGTGGCTAGATACGTCAATGGACTGAGATTTAACATTTAGAAGAACTGAGTTTGGTGAGGATGACAACACTAGAAGAAGCATATTAGTTTGCCTTGAAAGTTGAAGAGAAGTTGAATAAGAGACATGATTAGAGACAGAGAGGAAGAGGAGGTAAACTTCAAAGAGGTAGATCATTTTCTGGAGGAGAAAAATCATTTGTGGAACATAACAGACAAGAGAACACATTCAAGAAGGATAACAGAGATAACAATGCATACTAGAGAGATGACAAAATTTTCTATCGCAGAGGAAACCCTAGTGCATACTGGAGTGAAGGATATAGAAGAGATAGAAGAGGACATGATAGGAAAACATTCAGAGGAAATTGTTTCAAGTGTGGAGGTGAAGGACATAGAGCATTTGAATGTAATCAGGGAAGTACAAGCAAGAGGATAGAGAACAGTGGAAGAGCAGCCTATGTGGAAGAAGAACTTGTTGGATCACCGAGTTCAGTTGGAAAACCCAAGAAAGGAGAATCACTTGTGATGAGGAGAGCACTATTTCAAATAGAGACAAATGAGGAACCACCGTAGAGGAAGAGCTTGTTTAGAACCAGATGCAAATTAGGAGGTAAATGTTGTAAAGTTGTAATTGATAGTGATAGTTCTGATAACCTAGATTCAGAGGAGATGGTGACTAAGCTAAAGTTGGAAAGATTGAAACACCCTAACCCCTATAAGATAGCATGGATTCAAGATGATCATAAGTACTGGTGATTGAATAATGTTTGGTGAAATTTCATATTGGATCATATCACGATGAAGTCTTGTGTGATGTTATACCTATGGATGTATGTCATATTTTATTGGGCAGACCTTGGTAGTATGATAGAAATGATATACATGATGGGAGAAAGAATACATACACTATAATATCAAATGGGAAGAGAATTACTTTGATTCCTTTGGAAGATGATCCTAACAGTGAAGTACGTGGGAATGCTAGAATCTGTTTGGTAGATGGAAGAAAATTTCTGGATGGTTTGAGAGATAAGAATGTGTTATGTTTTGATTCCTAAGAAGCCTAAAACATTGAAGGAGACTGAAGGATTACAGCCGGATGAGATAAATGAGATGCTGATAGAGTATGAAGACATCATATCAGACAATGTACCTGAAGGATTGCCACCTATCAGGAGTAACAGTCATCACATGAATCTTATACATGGAGCTAGTTTGCCTAAAAAAGTAGCACACAGAATGACACTGGTAGAAAATGAAGAACCGAATAGACAGATACAAGAGTTGTTGAGGAAAGGTTTGATTAGAGAAAGTTTGAGCCCTTGTGTAGTACCTGCAATGTTAGCACCAAAGAAATATGGAGAATGGAGAATGTGTACAAACTCTAGAGAAATAAACAAGATCACAGTTAAGTATAGATTTCCTTTACCTAGGATGGATGATATCATGGATTGTTTGAGTGGAGCAAAATATTTCACAAAGATAGATTTGAAGAGTGGATACCATCAGATCAGAATTAGAGAAGGTGATGAATGGAAGACTGCTTTTAAGACAAATAAAGGACTGTATGAATGGTTAGTGATGCATTTTTGACTGACAAATGCATCAAGTACTTTCATGAGATTGATGAATGAAGCTCTAAAGAAATTATTGGGTAAGTTTGTTATTGTATACTTGGATGACATTCTAATTTTTAGTAAGACAAAAAAACATTTGTAGCACCTGAGACAAGTATTGTGGAGACTGAGAGAAGAGAAGTTGTTGATCAACATCAAGAAATGTAGATTCATGAAGGAAGAATTGGTATACTTGGGATTTGTGATTTCTAAGGAAGGATTGAAGATGGACCCTGAGAAAGTTAGAGCAATTGTTGAATGGCCTACACTGGAAAGCATTGGAGAGGTTAGATCATTTCATGGATTAGCTAGTTTTTACCGGAAGTTCATTAGAAATTTTAGTTTAGTATGTAAACCTATGACAAAGATAATGAGAGGTGACAGAAAAGATTTCAAGTGGACATTAGGAGTAGATAAAAGTTTTGAGTTGTTGAAGCAGAAAGTGATAGAGCAACCTGTTTTGGCATTACTAGATTTCAATAAGGTATTTCAAGTAGATTGTGATGTAAGTGGGAATGCAATAAGAGTAGTGTTAAGTCAAGAAGGTAGACCTATAGCATATTTCAATGAGAAGTTGAATGATGCAAGTAGAAGATATTCAATTTATGATCAAGAGTTTTATGCTATAATTCAAGCCTTGAAGAAGTGGAGACATTACTTGTTGCCTAAGGAGTTTCTGTTGTATACAGATCGTCAAGGTTTGCAATATTTGAATAGTCAAGGTAAGTTGAATAGTCAAGGTAGAGTTCATGCAGAGTTATACTTTTGTATTGAAGCATAAGAGAGGAAAATCAAACAAAGTTGCAGATGCATTGAGTAGGAGAAGGAACTTGTTGATAGAGATGAGAATTGAAGTGTTGGGATTTGAAGAATTGAAGGACATGTATGAAGAAGATCTAGATTTTGTAGAACCTTGGAAAGCATGTAAGGAACCTGTTGTGACATATAGTAGTAAGTGGTTGAAATATTTCATTTAGGAAGATATGTTGTTCAAAGGAAATAAGTTGTCCATACCTAGAAGTTTAATGAGAGATAATTTGGTCAAACAGAAACATAGTGGTGGATTGGCAGGACATTTTGGTATTGATAAGATAGTAGCTTTCGTGAGTGAAAATTACTTTTGGCCCCAAATACATAAGGATGTTAGAAAATTTGTGCAAAGTTGTAGAGTTTGTCAAGTCGCAAAAGGGAGTAGTCAGAATATAGGATTGTATAAACCTTTGATAGTATCTGAAAGACCTTGGGAAGATGATAGAAAAGATATACATGATGGGAGAAAGAATACATACAATATAATATCAAATGGGAAGAGAATTACTTTGATTCCTTTGGAAGATGATCCTAACAGTGAAGTATGTGGGAATGCTAGAATCTGTTTGGTAGATGGAAGAAAATTTCTGGATGGTTTACGAGATGAGAATATGTGTTATGTTTTGATTCCTAAGAAGCCTAAAACATTGAAGGAGACTGAAGGATTACAGCTGGAGGAGATAAATGAGATGCTGATAGAGTATGAAGACATCATATCAGACAATGTACTCAAAGGATTGCCACTTATCAGGAGTATCAGTCATCACATGAATCTTATACATGGAGCTAGTTTGCCTAAAAAGTAGCACATAGAATGACACTGGTAGAAAATGAAGAACGGAAAAGACAGATACAATAGTTGTTGAGGAAAGGTTTGATTAGAGAAAGTTTGAGCCCTTGTGCAGTACCTACAATGTTAGCACCAAAGAAAGATGGAGAATGGAGAATGTGTACAAACTCTAGAGAAATAAACAAGATCACAGTTAAGTATAGATTTCCTTTACCTAGGATGGATGATATCATGGATTGTTTGAGTGGAGCAAAATATTTCACAAAGCTTTGAAGAGTGGATACCATCAGATCTGAATTAGAGAAGGTGATGAATGGAAGACTTCTTTTAAGACAAATGAAGGACTGTATGAATGGTTAGTGATGCCTTTTTGACTAACAAATGCATCAAGTACTTTCATGAGATTGATGAATGAAGCTCTAAAGAAATTCTTGGGTAAGTTTATTATTGTATACTTGGATGACATTTTGATTTTCAGTAAGACAAAAGAAGAACATTTGTAGCACCTGAGACAAGTATTGTGGAGATTGAGAGAAGAGAAGTTGTTGATCAACATCAAGAAATGTAGTTTCATGAAGGAAGAATTGGTATACTTGGGATTTGTGATTTCTACGGAAGGATTGAAGATGGACCCTGAGAAAGTTAGAGCAATTGTTGAATGGCCTACACCGGAAAGCATTGGAGAGGTTAGATCATTTCATGGATTAGCCAGTTTTTACCGGAAGTTCATTAGAAATTTTAGTTTAGTATGTAAACCTATGACAAAAATAATGAGAGGTGATAGAAAAGATTTCAAGTGGACATTAGGAGTAGATAAAAGTTTTGAGTTGTTGAAGCAGAAAGTGATAGAGCAACCTGTTTTGGCATTACCAGATTTCAATAAGGTATTTCAAGTAGATTGTGATGTAAGTGGGAATGCAATAGGAGTAGTGTTAAGTCAAGAAGGTAGACCTATAGCATATTTTAGTGAGAAGTTGAATAATGCAAGTAGAAGATATTCAATTTATGATCAAGAGTTCTATGCTATAATTCAAGCCTTGAAGAAATGGAGACATTACTTGTTGCCTAAGGAGTTTGTGTTGTATACAGATCATCAAGGTTTGCAATATTTGAATAGTCAAGGTAAGTTGAATCAGAGACATATGAGATGGGTAGAGTTCATGCAGAGTTATACTTTTGTATTGAAGCATAGGAGAGGCAAATCAAACAAAGTTGCAGATGCATTGAGTAGGAGAAGGAACTTGTTGATAGAGATGAGAATTGAAGTGTTGGGATTTGAAGAATTGAAGGACATGTATGAAGAAGATCTAGATTTTGTAGAACCTTGGAAAGCATGTAAGGAACCTGTTGTGACAAATAGGAGTAAGTGGTTGAAATATTTCATTTAGGAAGATATGTTGTTCAAAGGAAATAAGTTGTCCATACCTAGAAGTTTAATGAGAGATAATTTGGTCAAACAGAAACATAGTGGTGGATTGGCAGGACATTTTGGTATTGATAAGATAGTAGCTTTCGTGAGTGAAAATTACTTTTGGCCCCAAATACATAAGGATGTTAGAAAATTTGTGCAATGTTGTAGAGTTTGTCAAGTTGCAAAAGGGAGCAGTCAGAATACAGGATTGTATAAACCTTTGATAGTACCTGAAAGACCTTGGGAAGATGATAGAAAAGATATACATGATGGGAGAAAGAATACATACACTATAATATCAAATGGGAAGAGAATTACTTTGATTCCTTTGGAAGATGATCCTAACAGTGAAGTATGTGGGAATGCTAGAATCTGTTTGGTAGATGGAAGAAAATTTCTGGATGGTTTGAGAGATGAGAATATGTGTTATGTTTTGATTCCTAAGAAGCATAAAACATTGAAGGAGACTAAAGGATTACAGCTGGAGGAGATAAATGAGATGCTGATAGAGTATGAAGACATCATATCAGACAATGTACTCGAAGGATTGCCACCTATCAGGAGTATCAATCATCACATGAATCTTATACATGGAGCTAGTTTGCCTAAAAAAGTAGCACATAGAATGACACCGGTAGAAAATGAAGAACCGAATAGACAGATACAAGAGTTGTTGAGGAAAGGTTTGATTAGAGAAAGTTTGAGCCCTTGTGTAGTACCTATAATGTTAGCACCAAAGAAAGATGGAGAATAGAGAATGTGTACAAACTCTAGAGAAATAAACAAGATCACAGTTAAGTATAGATTTCCTTTACCTAGGATGGATGATATCATGGATTGTTTGAGTGGAGCAAAATATTTCACAAAGATAGATTTGAAGAGTGGATACCATCAGATCAGAATTAGAGAAGGTGATGAATGGAAGATTGCTTTTAAGACAAATGAAGGACTGTATGAATGGTTAGTGATGCCTTTTTGACTGACAAATGCATCAAGTACTTTCATGAGATTGATGAATGAAGCTCTAAAGAAATTCTTGGGTAAGTTTGTTATTGTATACTTGGATGACATTCTGATTTTCAGTAAGACAAAAGAAGAACATTTGTAGCACCTGAGACAAGTATTGTGGAGATTGAGAGAAGAGAAGTTGTTGATCAACATCAAGAAATGTAGTTTCATGAAGGAAGAATTGGTATACTTGGGATTTGTGATTTCTACGGAAGGATTGAAGATGGACCCTGAGAAAGTTAGAGCAATTGTTGAATGGCCTACACCGGAAAGCATTGGAGAGGTTAGATCATTTCATGGATTAGCTAGTTTTTACCGAAAGTTTATTAGAAATTTTAGTTTAGTATGTAAACCTATGACAAAGATAATGAGAGGTGACATAAAAGATTTCAAGTGGACATTAGGAGTAGATAAAAGTTTTGAGTTGTTGAAGTAGAAAGTGATAGAGCAACCTGTTTTGGCATTACTGGATTTCAATAAGGTATTTCAAGTAGATTGTGATGTAAGTGGGAATGCAATAGGAGTAGTGTTAAGTCAAGAAGGTAGACCTGTAGCATATTTCAGTGAGAAGTTGAATGATGCAAGTAGAAGATATTCAATTTATGATCAAGAGTTCTATGCTATAATTCAAGCCTTGAAGAAGTGGAGACATTACTTGTTGCCTAAGGAGTTTGTGTTGTATACAGATCATCAAGCTTTGCAATATTTGAATAGTCAAGGTAAGTTAAATCAGAGACGTATGAGATGGGTAGAGTTCATGTAGAGTTATACTTTTGTATTGAAGCATAGGAGAGGAAAATCAAACAAAGTTGTAGATGCATTGAGTAGGAGAAGGAACTTGTTGATAGAGATGAGAATTGAAGTGTTGGGATTTGAAGAATTGAAGGACATGTATGAAGAAGATCTAGATTTTGTAGAACCTTGGAAAGCATGTAAGGAACCTGTTGTTATAGATAGGAGTAAGTGGTTGAAATATTTCATTTAGGAAGATATGTTGTTCAAAGGAAATCAGTTGTCCATACCTAGAAGTTCAATGAGAGATAATTTGGTCAAACAGAAACATAGTGGTGGATTGGCAAGACATTTTGGTATTGATAAGACAGTAGCTTTCATGAGTGAAAATTACTTTTGGTCTCAGATACATAAGGATGTTAGGAAATTTGTGCAAAGTTGTAGAGTTTGTCAAGTTGGAAAAGGGAGTAGTCAGAATACAGGATTGTATAAACCTTTTATAGTACCTGAAAGACCTTGGGAAGACATAAGCATGGATTTTGTAATGGGATTGCCTAAAACACAAAGAGGACATGATTCAATAGTTGTAGTGGTGGACAAATTTTCAAAGATGACACATTTCATACCTTGTAAGAGGACAACTGATGCAGTGCATGTAGCTAACCTATTTTTTAAGGAGATTGTGAGATTGTATGGATTACCTAAGACTATAATTTCAGATAGAGACACCAGATTTCTTGGATATTTTTGGAAGACACTTTGGAAGAAGATGAAGATAGATTTGATGTTCAGTTCAACATTTCACACACAGACTGATGGATAGACAAAGGCAGTGAATAGGAGTTTGGGAAACTTGTTGAGATGTTTGGTTGGAGAGAAGATAGGAAGTTGTGATTTGATTCTTTCACAAGAAGAGTTTGCGTACAATAATTCTGTGAATAGGAGTGATGGAAGAACACTTTTTGAAATTTTTACCGGAGTGAACCCTAGAGCAATAGTAGAATTGAGAGATTAGTATGACAGATAAGAGGAGTGTAGAAGCAAAAGGATTTGTAGAACATGTGGAGACAGTGCATAATTAGGTGAAGAAGCATTTGGAGGATATGAACAAGTATAAGGAGAAAGTAGATGAGAAGAAGAGACATAAGGAATTTACAGTTGGAGATGATGTGATGGTATATTTGAGAAAAGAAAGATTTCCAATTGGGACATATAACAAGTTGCAGATGAAGAAGTTTGGACCTTGTAGGATACTCAGAAGATTTGATTCAAGAAATGCATATGAAGTGGAATTACCGGAGACATTTGGTATTTCACCTATTTTTAACATTGCAGACCTATACCAGTATCAGGAAGCAGAGTTCAGTGATAGCTAGGAAGAAGATTTGGAGAAGCAGTTACCACAACAAGCACCAGAGTAGATTGAAGACATTTTGGATAGCAGATTTGGATGCAGCACCAGAGAAAGACAATACAAAGAATATCTGGCAAAGTGGAAAAGTAGACCAGAAGAAGATTCATCATGGATTTCTTAGGCTGAGGTAGACTATCTTGGTTTTCCTCTAGCCCCTGCAAAATGAGGGACTCACTTTTTCAATAACCTTAGATGTCTAATGTAGGAGCATCCCTGGTTCAAGAGCAATCTTGCATCAGCCAAAAACATCTACATTTTAGTTTGTTTCTTTTCATTTTCCTAGTTTAGTTTAGATAGTTCAATCAATAGCAGTTTCTATATTTTGGTCTATAATCTACCACAGTTTCATCTTAGACCTTGTAGAGATAGACTTATCATCTACATTCATTCATGCACAACATATCTAAAATTTAGAGCATTTGGATCAAGTACTAGAAAGTTATCGCTATCAGAAGATCAACTATTTTCTCAGAACAGAGCACCCTGATAGTCTCAGACAATCAGTTAAAGGAGAGGACTTGTGGAGCATTTCTTGACATGTGGAGCCTAATGACACATCATTCAATGTTCAGTTGTTCATGGCCGACCTTCCTCGAGATCCACACATCATTCCATTCATTTGTGGAGGAGTTCTACTCATTTAGGTCTGACATATCCATGTACACACGTTACAACTCTTCATGGGAGTTTGTGACCTTCCTTGGCTAACCCAGAGGAATCTATTGTTCCAAAGATGATATATATTGATGTAATAGATGCCTAGGAAGGTAGTTGGTGATTGAATCATAATAGATAGTTTGAATTATTTGTGAAGGAGCTTTAAAGCCATATCTTGTGCATATTCTGATATTTTGTAATCAGGCTTGTGAGCCCTAATTATAAGCCCACATACTACTGACTAATGTGTATTTGAATTCTATGATATATCAAATGATGGAATCTGCATTTTATTCATATCTTTGAGTTGTTTCTATTGTGTTTTCTCTAGCTGCATGGTCTGGATAGTTCTCTTTGAGGACCCTCCTAATCGTGACTGCACCAGTCGGCCTGGGACCTTTCAAAAGGTTTCACCTTGTCGACTATTTTGGTTTAATTTCACGATTGTGAATAGGAAAACATATATAAGTGTGTTTTTAAGTTCATTTGTAGGCATGATAGAGATAGCTAACTTATGATATTGAAGGAAAGAAAGCAACAACATTCATTGTGATTCTAGAGTAGATTTGTGTGTTGTTATTGTGTGTTTGTTGCAGACATAAAGCTATTATCTATCCACCTTAGGAGTTGATGGATATTCATAATTCTAAGGGATCATAACATATATGATATCATTGTTGTTATCATCATTTGATTCATCCTTATTATCATTATTTTCAGCCTCTACCCCTATGAGGGCATGCGCTCTCTATTAATTAACGGTGTTGTGAAGATTGAATGAGATCCTAGGATTTGACTGAGGCAAGTTCGTAAACACCATAACTCCCAAACCCTCTCTTTTCATCTTTTGTGCAAGTTATAGGAGTGAGATCCAAAGAATATAAAGATACAGGAAGGCTGAGTGAAGATTAGGGTTTCAGGATCTGACAACAATTACATAATATTCCTCTGTCTAGAACTTGGGTGGTGGTGCCCTAGTATTTATGCCCTTTTAGACTCCAGATCTAGCATCAAGGAAGTATCTACAACATTTTTCTAGTTGATAGTTCCAGCAAAATCTATGATTCAGGACTTGGACGGTCCTGAAATAGTCCTCCGACACCTCTACTTCTAGGAGACAGGTGCTATCATCTTCCTAATAATCCCCGTGCAATTGGATTCTGGATTGTTGTTGTACTTATTTTGTTATAAGTTGATCATTGTCAAACTAGGTTTTCATGCATTCTTATCCTAGGGTTTGATAGAAAGGCTAAATTAAATCTAATTCCTTTATAGCATACCTGAGTACAAGATTTGTAGCTAAACCCACCTTGATTTGGTAGTGATTTGGCTTAGTCTTGTTCTTGAATGTTATATGGAAAAGGGTTTGATCTAGTGTGCATCCTAGTTGTCATCATTCACCATTTTCATACTAAACACTTTATAATTTTGCCTAAGGGTTGTGGGCACTGGAGGTCTAGAGTACTCTCTTCCTTCTTCCTTCTTGTGGGAAGTAGAAGGTGGAAGGTCAGATCATTGAATCTCGTTGAGCTACAATATTTCTAAGTGTTAAGAGCGACGACAAGAGTTCTCTTTTCTCCCTTCCTCTTTTTTGAAGGCAGAAGATGGAAGGACCAATTGCTGAGGTTCACTGGTTTCAAAAGTTCTTAGTGTTGCATCGCTCGAAGGCCGAGGTTGTGGTCTTTTCCTTTCCATTTTGTAGGGAATAGGCAAAAGACCCGATCACTGAAGTCCACTGAGTTTCTCAAATTTGCCTAAGTGTTTTAGACGTTAGCGAGCAGGAGTTTCATTCCTCTTTTCTTTGGAAGGCGGAAGGCAAAAGGTCTGAGGCCCGATCCCCACTGATCTTCATAATTCCTTCTAAGTATTGCAGAATTGGGAATTAGGTGGTTCTTCTTTTCAAATGCATGATGCATGGTGAAGGACCAATCTCCGAAGCTTGATGGTTTCCTTTCTAGCTCTTTTGAACTTCAAAGATCAGGGTTTCCTCCTTCACCTTTCAAAGGCCCGATCTGTGGAAGACAGTTCGGAGGAAGCCTGATCAGTCAAGGCCCGACCTGTTTTCCTTCCAAGCCCTTTCTACTATTCAAGACGCAACAAGACTGCTTAGTGACCTTCCTAGTCACCATTAATGCTTCTTCAGAGCCCAATTACTTGTGGAAAGTGGATTTCTCACCCCCTATGCCACTGTTGCTCCTTTGCATTGAATTTCTTGTACCCAAGGCATGGAGACACTCCTCTTCAGTAGATTTCATGGGCAAAGCCATGTGGGTGCACTCCAAGGACACATGAATGAATTTATTGCAGCATGGGTGACTGATTTTCTTTGTTGACTACTCTTTCCCACATCCATGACTACTACAATGATCAAAAAATGTTATATATACATGTGTAAGAGGTTGTTGGTTAGTTATTTTCTAGGTCATTACTCATGCAGAGGATTCATTCATAGGTTCAAAACTTGTGGTATTATCCAGAGTTAGGTGGATTTGATGTACTATGCTATCTTCCGAGCCTTTAATGTCTCTACACTAGTTCAACAATGAGGGAAAGTCTATCATTTGTGTCTATTTCATGCCTGTAATGATTCTTTTCTCTCTTTGTAACAACTATTTAGCATCTATGATCAATATAAACTGATGTTTTGCCTCTCTCATTGTTCTTGGACTGTGTTTATTTGATAGATCTAAGCTATACATTATGGATAACATGGTCCCTTTCATACTTTCATCTTTTTGTTTTAACTTCTATTTGAATCTGCATGAGTCTGTGTGAGTTCCCTTCACTATTTGAGGTCATTATTGTGCTAGGTCAGTTGCAGTTAAACACCCTAAATCTTGATGTATCACCCCCCCTTTAACTTTTGTCTCCTTCTTCCCCTTTTCCTTGGTGATTGGTAGCATAGGTTTAATTGATTTATTTGAACCTTAAGTTTAGAAAGAGGAACCAACCTTCTTTGGAGGTCCGATCTCATCTACAAGGTCCCACACCTTGAGATCAATCCCATTGTGTCATTAGAATGCTTGAACAAGCTTCAAGCAGGGTGTAATTCTAGGTGATAATAGTTTTCAACACGTCCAGTGGGACCCCTCTGCTCTAAGTAAGAGATGAACTGAGAAATATTGGTGTTGTTCTTGGTTCTTTCACTATTGTGGAAGCATTGAACAAGAACATGGTGAATCTGTTGGTCTAATATTTGAACCAGTTCAACATTTCATGCCTGGATTGCAGACTAGAGCTTCTTCTTCAAGTAATTTCTATTTTGTAAACTATTTTTTGCTGATTTGAGAAGAAGGTTGTTTAGGTCCCCTATGGGGGAAAATAGGAGTGTTGTTCCATCTCCTTCAAGAACCCAGTTGTTGGTCATGATGTTAGTCATAAACAAACATAGAATAAAAGTTACACAACAACCTTTACACATCTTGAAAGATACGATGAATTCAGAGAATTCATGATCCCAAGTCTCCGTTGATTAGGTCTTAATCTACTGATGTTACTCAGTGGTTGATGTGTGTTGCTGTTTTCCATTCAGGGGCCTTACGTTCTTCAGTAATTTCTACAAAGTTCATCATTATTTCTCCAAATATCTTGCTCTATATGTCTACTCTGCATAAATCTCCAATAATTCTACCTCTGCACTATGAATTTAGTCAAATAATGTGCTTACAGGCTGATATTTGCATGATTTCTACCATTATTTGCAATTCTTTGCATGATATTTTCAATACTACATGCATTTAACTCAAATATGCTAATGATTTTCAGTTACCTACGGGATTTCAGCATACCTCTCTATTTCTGCTTATTATTTGTCATGACTTGCAGTTATGGTGATGAATTTATGAAATTTAAAAAAAGGAAAAGGGTTAAAGAATGAGATTCCCAAACTTACTTGACTGAGATCACTGATCCACATACAAGCTCTCATACATGCAATGAAAAGAAGGAAACTAGAATCATACTTCCCCAGGACATTCCACAAATCCGCATGATCTAGTGCAAATCTTCAAAGGAAAAGTTGACAACAACATGTAATGAAATGAAAGCGCTTCTAGTTGAACACAGCATTCCCCAGCACATATCCAAAAATCAATAGGAAGATTACGTAAAATTTACAATCAGGATGTAATCTGAAACTTCATATCCATTCAGTATGCTCAAGAACAGGTACATTTACAGTGATATGAAGAAAGAACCTTGACATTTCAACAATTCAGTCTTCATTAGTCTCAGTAATCCGATCTCGTATTTGATTCTACAGTAATTGGCCTTAATGTTCCAGATGTTCCAATGTATCTTTTTTATTTTTGACAAGCTCTGGCTCTTATATAGAGCAAATGCCAGAAAATAGTTACAATGATCCAAGGATCAGGATCCTCCCAGAACAATCAATGGTCCAGATGAATAGCACGTGCTTTGCCAGTTGGCAAATGTATAGCTGGCACAGAATATTCCAGCATCTTTGATTTGATTCGGTCTCCAGCTGGCAAACAGCATATTTGACAATATCCTCCTCACTTCTGGTTCATGTTGCCTCCTTGTGCAACCATACAATGCTCAGCAACAGCTCTAACAGCATCATGACTTCCTGCAAATAAACAGACAAACAGTAAGTTCATCATCATGTGGAACACAGCATGAAGTTAAAATTCACATTAAAACAAGCCCCATGTTCAAACATATGCAATGGGTTTCAAATTCTGTGAAAACCATGCAAAAAATGCATAAACAGGGCTAAAAAATACACTGGTCAACCATCGTTGACCGAAAATCAGGCTATCGGGCTTCAAATGGATTGAAAAATCCATCACTTCATTTTCCCGCCTATTTCCTTGTATATCGGGTTCAAAATAGTGCATATACATCGCAAAATATACAATGATTAAATCACTTTTCAAAATCTTTCGAATCCGCCCTTGTATATTTCGGCATGTATACCCGGCGCGACAAAATATACATCAGCAAATGTACAACGATTTAACCGCATTTCATAATATTTCGGGTCTGCCTTTGTATGTGATGCATGTATGTATTTCGGCGTGACCACATACTGTCAGAATGACAATTTTACATTAGGCCGACGGCTAAACTTATACCGACGCCAAAAATCATGATGATGTCCTTCCATCGGGAAGACATGTTCTATCGGCATGATAACTCAAGATAAGGCCGATAGCGAAAGTTATACCGATGAGGAACTCTTCATCGGGTGGAGGATATATATATCAGCGAGACAATTATGAACTTGGCTGACACTATATGTCAGGTCGATCACCTTTTCGGTGAGAAAACAACTATCGGGGAGAGATTTCCTGACTCGGCCGATATCAAAACTTATGCCGATGAACCTTTCCATCGGGAAGACAAACAACTGTCGGCATAAAAAAAACAAAGTTGGGCTGATAGTATAAAATATGCCGATGAGCATATCGGGTAGACAAACATATCGGGGAGACTAAAAAGCGCCCGGCCGATAGACAAAGTCAGGCCGATGGCAAGACTTAAAACTTTCGTCTGCATGATATTTTGGAAATATGATGCTCCCCCTTCCGAATGTCCAGATGATGTCATCAGGATATCCGGGGCTTTTGTTAAACTTAGAACATGACGTCATCGTCATATTCGCGAACCGGATCATGTTTTGGAAAATATCCTGCCGAAGGGAAATGTGATGATGATGTCCTCCTAATATTTGCTTCTTCGTTTATCAGATCGGGATGACGTCATCAGGATATTTGCAAAAGGTCATATTTCTCGGCAGGAGGACATTACGAAATGTCAGGTGATAGACCAAGATCATGATGATCTTGACAACATGACTGAGGATAAAAATATGATGATCCTCTTGCGAATATCAGGTTTGACCAAAACTTTGACTGTGCATAACTTCCACATATGGACGCATTTTCTAGTGATGTAAAAGGCAAACCTACATGGAATTTCAAGCTCTTTCTAAATATGAGGTCATAGAAACAAAATATGAACTTTGACAAACTGACCTCATGATGATGACCTACCTCATCCTGACCTTCATGATGATGATGCACCTGACTCATTTTTACCAAACCGCCAGAAAGCAGACAACACAAGCCAAGCCAAAAAGTTGGGTCCCTGTTTTGCCAAGTTAAAATGGGGCGTGTTGTGTAACCACACAACACCAGTCTACCCCTCCTCCTGTTAGATTTCTGTATTCAAGAAGGAGTTTGCACATACCCATAATTAATTTGAATATCCCCAATATGGAAAGGAAGCTCCCTTTTGTTGCTTTTAATGGAGGAAGCCCTCTTGACCTAGCACAATATGATGATATCCCCACCTCTACTTTGAAAGCAATCCCATTTTTTAATGGTGAAAATTCTACCACACCTGCGGAACATATCCTAGATATTGCTAGTGTGTGTTCTGTCCACAATGTCACTACTGAAAATGTTGCTATGAGACTTTTGGCTTATTCCTTTAAAGGAAAATCCCTCTAATGGTATAGAGGTTTGCCATCTAACTGTATTCATAATTGGGATGATTTTGGAACAAGAGTGATCACCTATCTTTGATGGAGCATTTAACAACAATCAAAAGGGCTCCTCATGAATTCATGGTGGACTTCAATTATAGGTTTCAGAAAACATGGGACATGATTCCATTGTTGGTGAAGCCCTCTCCAAACATTGCCTTCATATATTATTTGAAGTCCTTAAATCCTAACATTGATGTCATGATCCAATCCATGGGCGGGACTATGTTACCAGGTGCATATGACAGAAATAAGTGCAGAGAATTGTCTGATTCAAGCTGGAAAAATTCCTCTGAGACCACCAATGCCATTATTTCCAGAGGCTCTTGTCATCCAGCCAAGTGTGACTCAAATACCTACAACAGTCAGCCCTGCCACTCCTCTAATTATGCTTGTAATTGAAAAAGAGGATGAGAGAGAATCTTTGATTAGAAGATTGAATAATAAATTTGTATTGACAAGGAGGAAACAAGCACAACCTAATAGGCCATATCAGCCATTTAATCAGGCTTATCAACATAGCAGACCACCATATCAAGGTAATGTGCAGAGGCAAAACCAGCCTAGTTATATAAGGCAACTAAGTGATGTCCATCTTAATGCTACAAGAACATCTGGACCTCTAGTGCCCATACAAAACAACATGGCTCAAGACAACAAATGGTGTTATCCATGCAATCAACCACATGATCTAAATTTGTACCAAAGTGGACAGTTCAATCAAGTTTTGATAGCGCAAAACTCGTCAGTCCTTCCAGAGAAGCAACCTAGTTGTAGCCAAGAGATGGTGGGAGAGCAGGAACAAATACAAAACAATTCTACCTTGATGACTTAGACACAGGATGACTTTTGTGGTGTTAATCAAGGTACAAGTCCAATAGAATTCAACACAAGAGCCAAAAGAAGAGCAACTAAGGATGCATTAGTCCCTACAGTTGGTCAAGTATCTGCCTCTCATGCATCCCAAAGGGCTACAAATGAAGGTGCAATAGCCAAGACTCTGTCAAAATAAGTAGATCAGGCATTTGGTAAAGCAACTCCAGTGCTAGAATAACAACCCTAGGCTAGTCAACAATCAAAAGTTGACAATGTGGTTACAAAGGTACCTCAAAAGGTTAGTCAGATCCCTTTCAGAATAGTTGATCAAATGAAAAGAACTAACCTGAATGTCACCATGTGGGATGCCCTGTTAATCCCAACTCAAAGGGATTTACTTTAGGAAGCCCTAACAAGCTTTAGTCAGCTTGCCAAAGAGACAACAAAAGAAAAAGTAGCCACGCTAGAAAACATGTGCTGACCAAAAGAGGAGGTAACTACAAGTAAAATCAGTAAATTATTGTATAATTTCATGATAGATTCTGGGGTAGGTAGTTTTGTTATGCCTAAAAATATAGCCGATCATTTAGGCATTGATTATGAACCTATGAGTAAAGGGGTAGTGAAACTAGATGGTACTGTTGTTAAGACAATAGGTGTTGTCAAAGATCTGAAGCTTACCCTACATGCATGCCATGGCTGCTCTGTTTGCAAGATGTTTCAGTCATCGACCTCCCTGCATACTTTGGCATATGTTTGTCTAGGGATTTCACTACTAAAATAGGTGGATACCTATCCTCTAATTGGTCCCATATGTTAGTCAGAACTAGGTATGGCATTAAGGTGATCATTAAGGCCAAGCCTATTGCCAATGATCATGTAGAGACTTATTCCCCTAACCCTACCAACATGAACACCAAAATCCATGATTTAGAGGAGGATGATAGTAGCCTGCATGAGGCTACCACACCTATGGAAGAAATTCCTGATATACTGCTTGATGAGTGGGAAAATTATTTCCAATTTGATGCTCTTGATCATATAGAAGACACGGGGCTAGGTACATACTGTATCCATGATGAAGATGCCTTCATCTCTAATCTTGTGAAGTCAAAAGAAGATTCAAGTGGGATATGGAAAATGTATTTTGATGGCTCTAGAAGTAAAAATGGAGCAGGTGTTGGGGTTGTGATGATTTCATCCCAAAAGGAAAATTATTTCTCTACTTTTAGATTATAGTTTAGTTGTACCAATAATGTGGCTAAGTATGAAGCCTTAATTCAAGGTATGCAACTGTCACAAAAGAGGGGAATAAAATTTTTATAAGTATTTGGTGACAGTGAACTGGTTGTCCAAATCAGATCACAAAGTGCTTCAAGGAATGACTTATTGAAGTCATATAAACATAGGGTTTGGGATCTGATTGAAGACTTTAATGCCTTTAATATCTATATAGTACCTAGACAAAGAAACAAAGATGCTGATAGATTGGCTACAATTGGTGCCCAGTTTGACATTCCCAAGAATGTCAAACAAAACTTAGATCAACATGTGAAGGTTGTTATGAGTCCAACCATCCCAAACGATGTTACAAGATGGAAGGTATTTTAAAATGATCAGCAAATTGTTAATTTCTTGCAAGATGAGGCAGAATTTGCTGCTAGTTACCAGTCAACATTGTAAGAGCAGTATGGTGACTAGGTGATCCAGCTTGGTTAAGGGGCGCCATGAGAGTTCAAATTTGCAAGTTTTGTAAATAAGGTCTTTTGGTAAATTTTGGTGTGTTAAGTCTTTTGTTAAGTAAATAAGGTCACTATAGACCATTTGTAATGTTGAAGTCATCTAGGGGGTCATTTGAGTTCATATTTTGTAATGTGGTCAATTTTTGTCATGAAAAGATACAAAAAAAGTGCAAAGTGTGGAAGCCCAATAGTCATGGGCATTCAAGAGTTAGTTGTAGTCATTGGTTTTGGTGGAAAATGTTTAAATAGGCCTGAAAACTTTGATGTAAGGGTTCAGAGATTGGTATGGAAGTTGAAACAACAATAAAACACTGCTTTCTCTGTAATTTTCTGAAAAACTGCTACTCCAGAGATCTGTATGATTTCGTACAACAGAGCAATGTTCTGAAAGATTTTGAATCTAACAAAGAAATGTGTTAGCTTTAATTTGGTTGTGACTTGGAAGGATTTCATAGAGTTTTAAGAGATTTATTGGCAATTTTCTGAGGACTGGTCTGCAACCTTGTTTTAAGGGTTTGAGGGTCAAAAAATGGATACCTAGGCCATTCCACCCTATGAAAAGTGCTATGAGTTGTTGGAATGGCACATGTAGGAGTAAATTTCCCTTTGGTATGGTTGGCATGAGTAGGGGTGTGGATTTGATGCATGTGTGGTGATGTCCTAGGCTGGCAAGGCCTTCATTTTTGAGCAAATTTGATGGTTAGAAGGTAGGGTTTGGCAAAATAACATTGGAGAACCATTCCAATTGATAGATTAAGCATGTGTAGGTCCAGTACAAGGTGTGGCAGGGTGTGGAGGTCATATTTTCAATAAGCCCTCATTGAAGTAAGCCTAAAACAAGCCTAGAACAAGTGTATAGTGGTTAGGTGAATGAGAGGCCTTTCATTGGCCAAAAACTATTGATTATATCTATTGGTGACCTGAGAAGAGTGATGGAATAGGTTTTGGTAGTTTGACTGAAGGATTTTATAGATTTGCTTTGGAAAAGTGGGCTAATTAGGCCTAGAAAACAAGGGACAGTTAATTTTAGGGATTGATGTTTCAAAACAAGTGTATGAGCAAGTTGGATATGTTGAAGAACTGTATAATGGGTATCTACAATGCCAATCCTTTTGTGGGTTGGATGAGTCTTTGGAAAGATATGCTGGAAAAATCAAGTTTGAAGGGCTACTAGGAAAGGGAGCAGTTTGTGAAGGATGACCCATGATTTGATGTGTCAAGACTTTCTAGGTGTTTTGAGTGAGTTTGTTTTGAGGTATTAACCCCTACTTTACATCACAAATGAAGACCAACAAACTACCCAAGGGATTGGTCACTTCAGAGAACATATTTGATGTTGATGATCAACCTAAAAAGGAGAAGATGAACATAACAGTCAAAAAAGAGGACTATTAGGAGGTAGAAATTGCATAGGGCAAATTTCTAAAGCATGTAAAGGTATGTGATCAAGCTGAAAGACAAGGTTTTGTTGAGCTTTGTAATTAATTTGATGATTTAATTGCTTGGGATTATAAGGATTTGAAATGTTTTGACCTTGGTTTAATCTAGCATACCATTGATTTAGGCCCCAATGCCAAACCTGTATGCCAAAAGCAAAGGCCTGTCAACCCCAAAATAGAACCATTAACAAAGAAGGAGCTATCCAAGCTCATACAAGCCAAAATCATTTATCCAATTAAACATTCCTCTTAGGTGGCTAACCTTTTTGCAAGGTGTGCACCCTTGGTCTCCTTGTGCTATCCAACACAACACTTGGGTTCGTAACAAGGATTAACCACCTCTTGTGGATTCATTAAATCTGGTGGTTGTATCGGGCATTAAAAGTTTAATCTTTTGGTGCAACGACAACCATCTTGCTAACAATTGGTATCATAGCCTAGGTCACAAGTTTGAACCCCTCACTTGCACTGGGGGATTGTTGCAAGGTGTGTGCCCTTGGTCTCTTTATGTTGTACAACATAGTGCTTGGGTTTGTGAAAAGGATTAACCACCTCTCATGGATTCATTAACTCTATAAGTTGTATCGGACATTAAAAGGTTGATCTTTTGGTGCAACGACAATCATCTTGCTAAAAAACCTAATTCTATTTAGGAAAAAGAATGGGTAAATCAGACTGTATGTGGACTTTAGAGATCTAAACAAGGCCTCCTTTAAATACCACTATCCACTCCCTTCCATAGAATAGATCTTACAAACAGTAGCAGGAGTTAAAAGGTTTTTACTCCTAGATCGCTACTTAGGCTACAATTAGATTCTTGTAAAAGAATCAGATCGGCATAAGAAAACCTTTACCACCAAATGGGGTACCTTGGCTTATCAGAAAATGTCATTTGGGTTGACTAATGCTGGAGAAACCTTCCAAAGAGTAATGGATTTGACCTTTAAAGGCCCAATCAATGATATTATTTTAGTATATCTTGATGATTTGGCTATATATTCTAAGCATGCAGCTAACCATTTGGGTCATTTGAGAAAAGTCTTTGAGAGGTGCAGGGAATATGGCATATCATTGAATCCAAAAAAGTGTGTTTTCTATCCCAAAAGGCAAATTGTTCAGTCGTGTAGTCTCAAAGGAAGGACTTGCCATTGAACTTAAAAGAACAAGTGCCATTCTATTTCTCCCCCTTCCTAGTCAGAAGAAGGGTTTGCAAAACTTCCTGGGGAAGATCAGTTTCATGAGGAGGTTCATACCCAATTTTGCTTCAATAGAAAAGCCTCTCACTACCATGCTTAAGAAAAATGCTGCCTTCACATGGTCAAAAGAATGAAAGGATAGTTTTGAAGTTGTCAAGAAAGCCATTGCACGAGCCCCCATGCTGGTAAACTTGAACTATGAGAAGGATTTTATCCTTTATGCTTTTGGAGGCAAGGAAGGCATATTGACAGTTCTAACACAACAAAATAAAGAAAAATTAGAGCAGCCAATTGCTTTCTTCAGCTAGCCCCTCAAGGAATATGAGCTCAAGTTTGATTTTATTGAGAAACAGGTGTTTTATATGATGAAAGCACTCATAAAGTCTAGGCACATGCTTTCAAACAACAAGATACAATTGATGGTGAACCATCCTAGTGTGAAGGAATTCCTTTTGAGAAGAGATGTCAATGAGAAGAGGGTTGGGTGGATCAAAAAAGTCATGGAGTATGATGTCAATATCAACATCACCAAACTGGTGTGAGGCAAAGGCCTATGCAAGTAGATGGTAGAAGACATTGGGGCTCAAAATAACAAGTGTATGCCCTTGGGCCAGTCCAACCAACTAATTTTCATGCTCTAACTGACTAGTATCATGACATGGTTACCTTTCTCTAGTTAGGTAGATGTCCATATGGATTGAATCAAGCCAAAAGGAGGTATTTTAGAATCCAATCCCTTCCTTATGTTCTTTTTGATGGTGTCTTGTTTTGAAAAAGAGATTAATGGAGTTCTTCTTAGATGCATTGTACAAAATCAAACCTCAAGGGTGTTAGAAGAGTTCCATAATGGCCCTGCTGGTGGCCATTTTTAAACAAGAACAACTATTGTTAAGATCATGAGGGCTGGTTATTACTAGCCCAATTTATTCATAGATGCCCATAGATGGATAAGAAGCTGTAAATAATGTGCATTATTTGTAGGTAAACAAAAGTTGGTTGCTCTTCCCCTACACCCAATTCAGACTGATCAACCATTTGCCCAATCGGGTTTGGACTTCATTGGGATGATAAATCCACCATCCAGTGCTGGTAATAAGTGGATTTTAGTAGCCACTGATTATTTCACGAGGTGGATAGAGGAAGTTGCTTTGAAGGATGCCACAGAGGCCTCCATTATGGATTTCCTTGAGGGTATAGTTACCAGGTTTGATGTTCCATTCACCATTATTTCTGATAATGCTAAGGCCTTTGTACGCACAAAAATTAGTGAATGGGCACTTAACTATGGAATTTACTTGAAAACATCTTCTAATTACTACCCCCAAGGGAATGGCCTGGCTGATTCCACAAACAAAAACTTGATTAGGATAATGAAAAGGACAGTGGATGACAATCAGAGGACTTTGCATTCCAAGTTGAAAATAGCTCTTTGGGCTGATAGAAGTGCCCCTAAGAGATCCATTGACAATTCACCCTTCATGCTTGTTTATGGAAGGGAAGCAAAACTTCCATTATCACTAGAATTTCCTTCCCTTGAGCTTGCTCAATAGTTGAAACTGCTGGAAAATGATGCCATGACTGTGAGGTTTGCTAAGCTAAGGGAACTAGAAGTAAAGAGGGATGCTGCCATGAAGACTCTTGAGGCTCACCAAGATCGGGTCAACAGAACTTTTGACAGAAAATAAACTAGTAGAACATTCAGTGAGGGAGATTTGGTGTTGAAATGGGATGAAGACAAAGCTAAGGTTGGGAGACATTCAAAATTTGATGCCATGTGAAGTGGCCCTTATATTATTGCCATATATAAATAGGCCAATGCATTCCAACTTTCTAAATTGAATGGAGAGGTTCTGCCAATCCTAGTCAATGGGATCTATCTCAAACCTTGCTTTTAGTCTGGTTGTGAGATTTTGTAAATATGTTAGGCATGTTCCCTTTCAATGAGTGTCATTGTACTCTATTTCACCCTCATTAGGAGGATGTTTGCCTTGCTACTTTTTGTTGTTTTATTTCATGGAGGCGGTGCTCAATTTTGTGTTGGTTTGGCCAACCCCTATTCTTATTATTGTGTTCTCTTTTGCCTCTATGCCTAATGGATTGATAAGGCCTCTAGATCCCAATGTTTAGTAGGAAAAAACCCTTGCATAGTCACCAAAATTTTGTCCTGTTTTTCCTTCCGGCGAAATAGTCCAAGGATCCATGAAATTTCTAAGTGTTTTCCCTTTGAAGTCCCCAAAATGGCTAAGTCCAAAGTCCTAAGTGTTTTCCTTGTGTTTTCTACCTTTTTAGAGTTTCATAGTTTAGGGTTCCCCTCTTCATCATGCTATTCTTGTTGGCTCCAAACTCCACCTTGGTTTCTTTGTAAATTTGCCTAACTGTTGCGAGTGGCAGAGCTTAGGAGTTCTCTCTTCCTTCTTCTTTCTTTTGGAAAGAAAAAGGTGAAAGGTCCGATCGTCGAAGCCCAATGAGCTACAATATTTCTAAGTGTTGTAGGCGGCGGCAGGTGGGTGTTCTCTCTTCTTCCTTCCTCTTTTTTGAAGGTAGAAGATAGAAGGCCTGATGGTCGAGCTTCACCAGTTTCAAAAATTCTAAGTGTTGTGGGGCTTGGAGGCCAGGGTTGCGGTCTTTTCCTTTCCATTTGGCAAGTGATAGGCGGAAGGCTCGATCGTCGAAGTCCACCGAGTTTCTCAAATTTACCTAAGTGTTTTGGATGTTGGTGAGTGGGAGTTTCCTTCTACCTCTTTTCTTTCGAAGGTGGAAGGTGAAAGGTCCGAGGCCCGGTCCCCGCTGATCTTCATAATTCCTTCTAAGTATTATCAAATTAGGGATCAGGTGGTTATTCTTTTTAAAAGCATGATGCATGGTGAAGGCCCGACCTCTCAAGACTAATGACTTCCTTTCTGCCTCTTTTAGACTTCAGAGATCAGGGTTTCCTCCTTCACCTTTCAAAGGTTCGATCGATGGAAGACTAATTGAAGGAAGCTCGATCAGTCGGGGCCCGACCTATTTACCTTCCATGCTCTTTCTACCATTCAAGATGTGATGAGACTACTTAGTGACCTTCTTGGCTACCATTAATGATTCTTCAAAGTCCTATTGCTTATGGAAAGTGGATTCCTCACCCCCTATGCCACTGTTGCTCCTTTGCATTGAATTTCTTGTACCCAAGGCATGGGTGGACACTCCTCTTCAGCGGATTTCATAGGCAAAGCCATGTGGGCGCACTCCAAGGATACATGAATGAATTTATTATAGCATGCACGACTAATTTTCTTTGTTGACTATTCTTTCCCATGTCCATGACTTCTATAGTGATCGAAAATGCTATATACGCATGTGTAAGAGATGTATTTTGGGTTGGTTAGCTATTTTTTGGGTCATTGCTCAGGTAGAGGATTCATTCACAGGTTCAAACCTTGTGGTATTTTCCAGAGTTAGGAGGATTTGATGTATTGTGCTCTCTTCCAAGCCTCTGATGTCTCTACACTAGTTCAACAATGAAGTAAATTCTATCATTTGTGTCTACTTCATGCCTATAACGAGTCTTTTCTCTCTTTGTAATGGATATTTAACCTCTATGATCAATATAAACTAATGTTTTGCCTCTCTCATTGTTCTTGCACTGTGTTTATTTGATATATGTAAGTTGTGCATTATGGATAAGATGGTCCCTTTCATACTTTCATCTTTCTTATTTAACCTCTGTTTGAATCTGCATGAGTCTATGTGAGTTCCCTTCAATGTTTAAGCTCATTACTATCCTAGGTCAGTTGTAGTTAAACACCCTAAATCTTGGTGTATCACCTCCCTTTTAACTTCATTCTCCTTCTTCCCCTTTTTCCTTGGTGATCGATAGCATAGGTTTAGTTGATTTCTCTGAATGTCCTTAAGTTCAGAAAGAGAAACCAACCTTCTCTGGAGGTTTGATCTCATCTGCAAGGTCCCGCACCTTGAGATCAATCCTATTGTGTCATTGGAATGCTTGAACAAGCTTCAAGTAGAGTGCAATTCCAAGTGATAATAATACCCTCTCCTTAGTCATTTGTATTCCAAATGTCTATGGGTATCACACTTGGTTGATGTGATGCCATTTTCTTTTCTTGTGATCTTGTGGTTATGAGCATACAAAGAAAAGTGACCTAGGGTATGGGATGGAAGATGCTAGTTTTGGATATGTGTTGAAGAATTTTGAGACTTTGGGAAAATATTTTGTTTTCAAATGTTTTGGACCAAAATTGATTTTGTTGATGGGTGTTTGATTGGTTGATGGATGATTAAAGATAATTTGGCTAAAATGATCAAGGGATAGTTTGGATTCAACCAAAAGTGGTTCAAGAAAAATCTAGATCTTTTAGACAATAAGGATTTTATCTCCTCTTACTTAGGGTAGAAAAGAACCTAAGCAAAAGTGAGATTGGGATTATTTTACTTGGGGTAGACAAGACACCCAAGCAAAATGGGATACTTGGAGTCCACTAACTTAGGAGTAGTCTAAGCTCCTAAGCTTATCCAAGGTTAATGAGGGCTAATTCACACACTACTTAAGATAGACAAATTCTTAAGCAATATGTAAACTAGGGGATAACAGATAAAAGATATAGATTTGAACTTTAGCAAATTTGGTTTTAGATAGGGAGTGGATTGGATAAAGATAGATGAAGAATTGGTCCAAAAGTATATTGATGAACTAGTAAAAGATCAATGTCTTAAAGGTACAATTTCAAGATGGGAGGAGGACAAAGATTTTGGTAAAATGGATGGTGTAAAGCTTAAGGTTTTGGTATGAAATTTGAAAATGGGAAGTTTAATGGATGATCCTTGATCAAGTCTAAGGTTTCCCAAGTTGAAGACTATCTAATTTTTGATTTGACAGTTGTTAGGTTCTACTGTTTGAGTTCACAAGAAAAGGTGCTGATGCAGAGGACAAAGGTGCTGAAGGATAGATCAAAAGAATTGATAGACCAATCAAAGGCACTAAAATGATAGTTGAAGGTGCCAAATAACAAGTCAGAAGAGCTAAGGTAGAGGATAAAGGAGCTAAAGGATAGATCAAAAGCACTGACATACCAATCAAAGACACTCAAATGATAGCCAAAGGCACTGAATAATAGGTCAAAAGCACTAAGGCAAAAGACAAAGTTTCTATACTATAGATTAAAAGTGCTGAGGTATATGTCAAAGGTGCTAAACTACAGGTCAGAAGCACTAAGGCATATGCCAAAAGTGTGGGGATATAGATCAGAGGTGGTAAAGGCTTAGGATAAGGTGCTAAACTATAGGCGAATGCACTATTCTACAAATTGTTTAATGTTTCATAGATTTGGCAAGAGATTTAAGCAAACAGAAGGCACAATGGCTGATTTTTTAATTTTTAGAGAAAAAGGCTTGATGGCTTTTACTGGTTTCTCACAAGAATACACACAAAACACATTAGGATATCCCTATAATTAATCAAGTAGGTTTATCATATCTTGTGGACTCACAATGCCAACTTTTATCACCACTAATTTATAATGGCAACATTCGTTCCATTAATACCATCTATCGTGTCTTGGATAGATGGGGAATGTAAGATCATGGAACACCTTACACCCCTTCCATTGGAGGCAAAATCCCTTCCCAAAGTAAACTCTATCTGAAACAATGAAGGTACATGTGAGCACTTCTCCTCTCCAATAGTGATGCACCACAAGATATGATGGCCAAAGGTCTTAATCTAGGATTAACAAGATTCTAGGGAGTCATCAATATAAACTAGGTATTGTGAGGCACAAGTACATGTGAATAGAGGGCCCGTCTTTAAAGGGTGAGAATAGGAGGGTGCCTTCTCTCTTCAACACACAAGTGTTAATGGACCGAGAGTCTTGGGTCTTCCCAAAGTATGATGATGGCTCACTCCTTGAGGTACAACTTTCGCTCTTCCCCCTTTATATACCCCGCTAGAACATGTAGTTGAGGTCATCCTTTGGGGGATGAAATCCCCAAGCATGTCTCCTAAAGGAAAGGAAAGCTATTCACTTTTAATCCCTAGGCTCACATGAAGTGCAAGGGGAGACCATAAATGAGATAGCACCCCTAGGATTAACAAATAACATAAAAAGGATTATGAAAGGACTTTTGATCTCCAAGATCACCCAAGGGTGTGAGGGGAGAGCATACGCCCCTTCAAAAATACAAAGACATGACAAACAAGTTCTTTAACCCACTAAGCTGAATAATGTGCCTATTCTAGTGGAAACATCAATGATCTTTGACAATGGGGCTACATGAAAATAGTCAGTAGTCTTAGATTATGTCTTGGACTAATGAATAATAGATGCATAGATTGGATTAGTCCCAAAAATTTGAAACAGATTCAATTTTAAAGGATAACAACCAAAAGTGCTAATGGGACTAGCAAAGGCACTAAATAAGTAATCAAATGCATTGACAGACTATGCTAAAGCACTAAAGCAGACAACATATGCGCTAAAAGAAATCTCAAATGCATTGAATTTGAAGGCAAAGGTGCTGAACTGACATAGAGACCAAGAATACCAGCAAAATGATAAACTTCCTGCAACATAGAGACTAGATTGTGGCCAAGATTAATGATAATCTCCAAGATTAGCTTCAAAGATTTCCAGATTCATTAAGGAAAACAACAAGCATAAGTAAAAACCCTTAGATGTTAGGATACAAGGCTAGCTAGGAGAAATCAATTAAAAACCCCTAAAAAATCTACAAACAAAACGTTAGAAAAGATACAGGCCAACTGCCAGTCCGACATAAAATCTTAAACTACTGGAAACCTGAGATAGAAAATCCCTAAACAAAGATGTTAATGGATATAAGCAAAAACACTAAAACAAGTATCAAATGTGCTAATAGAAGGCACAAATGTGATAAAAGAAAACAACTGCAAGACATATATGTTAGAACTCAACAAAAGCACTGAACCATTGAGCATAAGTGCTAAACCTACAAGCAAAAGCATTAATCCACAAATGGAAGCATTGACCTGTAACCTACACATAGAAAGCACATAATTTCTTCCATAAAAAGATTAGTCTAGGGACATGAGGTCCCACCGGGCGTGCCATAATGAAGATGGTAGAATAGAACAAAGAACAAACATGAAAGATGAACAAATGAATGCATAATACCTTCAAATTCGTGAGCTATTCTACTATCCTTGATAGAGTAGAGGAATGCATGCATCCAAATTGCAGACCTAGCTATACTCAATAGCTATTGAATGTGGATTGCTCACTGTAAAAAAACAACATAAACTAGATAGCAATAGAGGCAAATTTGAGCACGGATTTGGACAGCATATGGCTAGAGCACAAAAGGATAGCGATAATAATGCCTAGAGGAAGGCCTTATTTATAGAATTTTGGGCTAGGATTGGATCAATGGTTGAGATAAGAGGGTTTGGAATGGAGTGTTGAGATGAAGTGGTGTTGTGGGCCAATGACAATGAGAGGTTGTGAGGTCAAATGGGATTTTGAGGTGGAACGGAGGGATAGGATTGCTTCTTAGGGAATCTTTTGAAATGGATGGTTAGGATGAAAGGAAGAGTTGACTTTTGATTTTTGGCTTTTTGTTGAGGGAATTTATTTTTGTTAATTTGTGGGAGGATGAGGATAGTGACATATGGCAAGGGCAATCAATTAAATAATAGGGATTATTTAATTAATTGTGAGAAAGGGATTAAATATGGATTAGGATTAATTAAATAGAATTTATTTAATTAACTATTACTATAGGAAATTAGCGAGATGGGTTAGTTAATTAAATAAATAGAATTTATTTAATTAACCAAGGCTGACAAAGGTAAATGTTTAATTAATTAAATAAACACAATTTATTTAATTATTTAATTTAGGCTAAGGGACAATTTATTAAATAAACTAGGATTTATTTAATTAATTTAGGGTGATGGATAGAGGGAATAATTAAATAAATAAAATTTATTTAATTAATCTAGGATAGGGGATAGTAGAAATTAGATAAATTAATTAAATAAAATAATTTTTTTAACTCATTTAAATGGTGAAGCAGGCTAAGTTAGTGTGAAGAGGATGGTTGGGAGATGCTGGAAAATGGTGGTGAAAGCCATGCAATTTTTTAGTATCTACAATTCCAACATTTCCATTTTAGTAAATGTGTTTGTTTTGAACAAGTTTAATTTTAGTAAAGTGTGTTTACATTCAACAATATTAAAATAGGTTTCAATTCCATTTAGTAGCCTTGGGATATATATAATTAATATGAAAGGACTCACTACCCTTAAGATTATGGAACTCTATTGCAAATTGCCATGGACACTAACCCAGATTGTTAAAATTAAATGATGAATGCTTGAAAGCACTAGAATGACTTCATCATATTTTGTGCCATTGTTGAGGGAAACTAAGATTCAAAAGTTATTAGGTGTTAATAGGGTTGGTCAATCCTGAGTATTGAAGGTTGTATGATTTTTTTAGTTTAAGAATAGGCCTAGGGATTCCTTAGGCCACTTTACAAAACAACCCTCAATCAACGCTACAAGAAAATCATAGGAAAATCACAAGAGGAAGTTGAGAGGTCTGAAACAACAAAGCATTCACCCTTAGACTTGTCGCTTAGATACATCCAAGAACCAACTCAGGCAAAGGGTAGGACATCAAGCAACCCATCACATCCATTGGGAAAAGAATTTCATGCTACCCCTAGGGCAACAAACATCATGGAAGAAATAGCCAACATCTTTGGAGATGGACAAGAAGGCCTCAAAAATTAGACTTTTCCTACCTATTCTCTTTAACCCCAAAAAGAAATGAACCTCCTATGAAAAACATCTCTCCATTTATCTTACCAATATTTAGGGGAAAGTTTCTGAGGACCTTGATAAATTTGTATTCAAATTTAAAGTCCTCTGTTAGACTTATGATTATGAGATTGATAACCAAAAATTGAAACTCATTCCCTCCACATTGAAGGAATCAACTTTACGCTAGTTCATGGGGTTGACAACCAAATCCATATATACTTGGGAAGAAATGGAGACATCCTTTTTGGGCAAGTATTAGGACAATTGTAGGGTTATAGATAGGAAGGAGGAGCTCTTTAAGATGAAACAAATAGAGGATGAGAAACTAGAAGATTACTTAGATTGCTTCTTGTTTGTCCACAAGAGGTGTGCTAGTAGTCTAGATGAGGAGATAATTAAGACAATGTTTCTAAGAGGAATAGATCAATATGCTCATGAGGTTTAAACCTTATGGATGAGGAGATATAAACAAGTTGGATTTTAGACAAATCATAAAACTTAATAAAAATTACTCTCATACTAGGGCAGGAAGTAGGACAATTAAGAAAGGGAAACGTGGTGGTAATGTTTATCCAATCTAAAGACTGATATCTTACTCCATTTAAACATCACCTTAGATGGGTTGCAAGCAAGTGCAAAAACCATAGAACCCTTGGCTATCTATTGTCCAAGATGCAAATATAAGCATCCACTAAGAGAATGCCCCTTAAATAGAACCGAGCTATACAGGATTTTTGAAAAAATCCATCCTACAAATGAGTGCAACCTACTACTTGGAATACAAAATAGGTTGAAAAATCCACCACAAGTTGAGAAGTTAAATTTCATAGGCCAAAAGTAGTCCAATTTTGGTTTTAATCAATACCGTAGATAATTTGGACCAAGAGTCCCACCAAACTAGATGCCAAATAAGTGGACAAGACTATGGAGTGTCCCACCTCCACAAGTGCCACCACAATGGGGGCCACCATGAGTCCAACCTGAATGGGTAAATCCATCATGGTCTACCTCCCCATGGCCTAATTAAAATACAAAACAGTACCAACAACCCTAGGTGCCTCAACAAAACTAAGGATAGTGGCAGTACATGAACTAACAAATAGCTTTATTGCCCATACCATCCCAACATTAACCTTAAAGTTTAAATGAGTAGGTAAATTAGCCACAACTACTTACCCAACCTATAGCTAACCCAAAGAATAATAGGCCACAACAACTAGTCTATAATGCGGATCAAAACACAACTTTGAGTATGATAGAAATCAACAAGATATAGCCGTGTTCTAGTAAAACATTAGTAGTACCTTCCTCTACCCTCTTATACTTATCAAGGGAGAAGGAGACATGACATGAAGAGGATAAAGATGAACATCCAATAAGAGAAACATCACAACTAGGTCTAGATAGCTCTGGAAAAACTCTAGTCCATTAGTAATACCATTTCCATAGTGATTGCAATAATTGTAGTTAGCTTTAGAGAGCTTTGGAAAGATCTAAATTGTATTTCAAGAATTTGAGATAGTTAAGGAGCTCCAAAAAATAATATTGAAGTTCCCTTGCTGTAAGACATCAAGAATATATCAAAGATAAATTAGATAGTCAAAAATCTTCTTGAAAAAACCAAGTAGAAAGAAGAAAATGCCAAACACCATACAAGTGGGGGGGGGGGACTTTTGGATGTTCTGTCAAGAAAATGGATTCTTCAAAAGTATGGAGAACTAGGTAGCTTATAATTTATGTCGTAATAAAAGGGGTTCCAGTGTCTAATGTGTTGGTTGATATAGGAGATGCCATTAATGTGATGACAATATAGACCATAGATACATTGTCCATGACTAGGATACAACCCATGTCTATGGTGGTATAGTTGGTTGATCAATCCATCATGAAACCTAAGAGAATTTGCTAGAGGATATCACTGTCATGGCAAATACCTAGGAGTACCTAGTAGACTTCTTTCTTCTTTGAGAAAGGAGGAAATTTGGCTATCTATTTATATTACCTAGGACACTCTTGGCTATCCATAGCAACCACCCTCATTGATTGTAGGTTTGAGAATTTGACCATCTCTAATGGATCCAAGATAAAAGAACTATCCATCTATCCACCTGTCCAACCTTCCTTACAACATGAAATAAGCTTCAAGTGGATGAACCCATTGATTCAAATGAAGAAGGCATATACTCTCTATCTATGGTTACTATTATAGAGCACCTAGAGGAATTTCAAGAACATAGGTAGAAAACACCAAGCTTAATGGAGCAAGACACCATACAGGAATCTCCTAGGAAACCATTGGAAACAACTAGTTGTGCTTTTTTTAGAAATGACACTAGAGAGGACTATGCTGCATACACTATTTTCCCATGCCTTCCCTCTTAATACATTGACGAGTCTCTATCCTAAAATTGAATCCATCCAAGCAAGGATAAAAAAAATTACTATCCAACTAGACAAATAATTATCCATTAGTAGTTGGTTGATAGATGCTAAGGAGATCCAATCCACAAACCTATTACAAAATAATTCACAAGCATTTACTTGAGAATACAAAGACATGAGAGGAATCCACCCAAGCATATGCACTCATCACATCTATACTAAGGATGTCAGGCCAATTAGGCATCCCCAAAGAATGCTAAACCCTACATTGAGAGAGGTAGTAAAGGAAGAAATTGAAAAACTTCTACAAGTTGGATTCATTTACCCTATTTTAGATAGCCAGTAGGTATCACCACTTGTGATTGTGTCTAAGAAGAATGGGAAATGGTGCATTTTTATAGACTATAATGAGTTAAACAAAACCACCAAGAAGGACTATTTTCCTCTTCCTTTCATTGACCAAGTTTTGGATAATTTAGCTAGAACTCGTTATTTCTCATTTCTAGATGGTTTTAGTGGTTATAACTAGATCCACGTGGCCTTGGAGGACCAAGACAAGGCAGAATTTACTTGTCCCTAGGGCACCTATGCTCATAGAGTCCTACCATTTGGATTGTGTAATGCCCAACAACATATCAATGGGTTGTCCTAGTAATCATTGTTGACTTAACCAACAGATGTGTTGAAGTATACATGGATGATTTTATAGTCCATGGGAAAACATTTGAAGAAGCCTTATCTAGCCTTAACAAAGTTCTCAAATTATGTGAAGAAAATCAACTATCCCTGAACCATGAAAAGTGGCTTCTCATGATGGATGAAAGAATAGTATCAGGCATAATGTTTCTCAAGAAGACATTAAAGTTGACCCTAATAAGGTTGAAGTAATTGTGTAGATACCTACACCTCAAACTCAAACTGAGGTATGAAGTTTCTTAAGGAATGTTGGTTATTAGAGGAGTTTCATTGAAAATTTTAGTAGGAAAGCTGACCCACTATTTACCTTGTTGAGAAAAGATTATAAATTCGGGTGGATTGGCTAGTGCCAACAGTATTTAGAACTAATTAAGAAGTCCTTAATCACAACACCTATCATCAGAGGATTCAATTAGGGAAAACCTTTTCACATTCATAGTGATGCATCTAATCATGCAATAGGAGTAGTCCTATGGTAGAAAAACAATTCAGGTGGTATGCATGCTATTTTTATCAAAAAAAACTTGAATCTAGTAGAGAAATACTAAGAAACCACAAAAAAAGATTTTCTCATAGTAGTTTATGCTATTAATAAAATTTTCCACTAGATTACAGGGTATAATGTGTTCGTCCATACCGGTCATTCATCCATTAGAGACCTCATCAACAAATCCATAGTAGGAGGTAGGATCATTTGTTGGTTATTTCTATGACAAGAATTTGGCATAACCATTATTGACAAGCCTAGAAAAGATAATGTGGTTGTTAACTTTTGTCATGATTAGACTTGTAGGAAATAGAGAACTAGTAGATGATGCCTTCTCTAATGAGCACCTATTTGCCATCTCCATCTAGTAACCATAGTTTTCCAACTTGGACAACTACTTAGCTATAGGGAAGTGCCCCTTGTATTTTAGTAAGAGAGAAGTGAAATGGTTAATCATAAATAGCTCTCATTTTATATGGTTGACTAGTGTATTATTTAAATATTGTCTTGATCATGTTTTTATGAAGATGTGTGTAGGAAATTGAGGTATACGAGATCATTTGTGTATGTCATGATGAGCCTTCTAGATGAGATTTTTTAGCTCTCAAAATGGGCCAAAAAGTTCTTAGAGCTAGATACAACTAGCCCACTATGAGAAAGGATATACACTATTATATCAAACACCATGATCAATGCTAGAGGATGGGGCACCCAATGTTGCAAGTGTGTTGTCATTGATGTCAACAGTGTGATGTTCAGTGATGGATATGATTCATATCAATAGTGCTGAAGGTTGGAAGTGAAAATGCTAATATGATGTGCTAATCAGTGATGTTTAAAGAAGCAAAGTGATGAGTATATGCTGTGGTGATTAGAGAAGAAGATAGAGGAGTGATGATCAAAGAAGGATCAGAGAAGTTGTGAACAAAAGGGTAAGTTGATAGAAGTCATGTACTATGTATACTGATTGGATCAGTATGATCTGTACACAATTGTACACTATCTTCTGAAGTTCATAAACAAAGTTTGTGCTAACTTGAAGATTATTGTTTTGATGAAATGAGGTGTGATTGTTGTTATAAAATGTTGTGAATGGAGTCTTTGATGTGGTGATCATGGTATTCATTGTTTCCTAAGGAAACACTTTGCTTCAATTTTGAAAGAAAGGTTCAAGAAGTCCAAGGCATTGGAGTTTGCACTAAAGTAGCTCGGGAGAATGCTCTACATTCCTCCACATTTGAAGGTTTGGCCTTGCGGTTTGGAAGTTACTCAAAGACAAGTGTAAAGATTGTATTTTCCTGATTTCAGAGCTTGGATGCTACCACAAAAGATTCTAGGGCTCATAGAGTGAAGATAATGTTCCTGTGTTGGTGCAGTCAGAGAGGTCAGAGAAATGCTCCGCATTTCTCCACAGTTGAATTTGTGATCCTGCAGTTTGAAGGATGGTTAGATATAGATGAGAAGATTGATATATTCAAGTTTTAGATGATAATTTTTACTGCACTAGTCCTCTGGAGTCAACAGAACAAAGATATAACATGTTACTGATTAGGATTGTCTAGAGGAGAAAGAAAAAGCCACCACATTTCACTGTTGTTCATCTTTTGGCTTTGATATTTGGAGGATGTGTTCATATGATATGTATGTTTGTTCATTTCAAGTTTCATGTGTTGAAGTGCACCACAAGTTGGTTTTTCAAAGTTCTATCTCAAAACTAGTTATTCAATATTTGCATGTGATACCAGGCTCAGTGTTTGTTTGTTTGTGATAGAAAGAAAACATATATTTCAATTATTTGAGAAGGATTGTGCAAGTTTTATGTTGCTTGTGAAGTGATCTGTATTATGCTAATTGATCTCTCTAGTACTATTTTAGGTTTGGAGCTATTTTGTGGAAGGATAAGGGTTTGTTGGGCTGAATTGATGTGATTTTAGGTGTGTGCCGTCTTGGAAGAATGTGTTAAGAATGAATAGGTCCTGGTTATCACTTGGCTTGAATTGCATTGGCTTTCTATATCATTGGAAGTTGACTTGGTGAGGCCGTTGCATGTTTCATGTTTACATGTTTCATCTTGGCCGACGTGGGAGAAAGATTTTGTAATTTGTGGAAGGTATAAATAAAAGATCTTGTTTGGTGTGAAATGGGTGATTGAGTGAGAGTGTGTGAGGATGTGCATGTGAGGGTGTGTGTGTGTGTATGGAAGTGTGATGAAGGTAGCAGTGTTCTTTGTGTAGAGGAAGTGAATATTTGAGTTAGAGTGAAGTGTGTGGAGGTGTTTGATTAGCAGATTTTGTCAAGTATCTTGTGCAAAGGTTGTAGCCTCTTTTTGTAAGTGTTGTAGCACTTTAGGGAGTTGGTGCTTCCTTTGGGTTGTAGCCCATAAAACCTGTTGTAAATCTTGTTTTATTTATGAGGCTAGATTTGGACAATAGATCCAAGTAGCTTGCTCACTGTGTTTTTCCCTTCTTGAGTTTTCCACGTAAATCTAGTGTTATGGTTGTGTGCTTTTGTGTTATGCTTTGAATTGCTTTATTTGCTTTATCATCCATTTAAGGAAGTAGGAAGATTTGGTTGATAAAGTTAATTTGGATTAAGATTTGGGATATACTAATTCACCCCCTCTCAGTATATCATTGTGTTCTAACAATTGGTATCAGATCCATGTTCCTTGGTGCAACCTAACATCTGAAGGTAGATCTTGGAGTAGAAAACATGCTCAGAAGGAGTCCTCTTCTAAATCTCTGATATTTGATGGAAGTAACTATTATTTATGGAGTGTAAGGATGGAAGCTTATCTTACCTCGCTAGGGTATGATGTTTGGAGAGCTGTCATGGATGATTATGTTGAACCTAGTCACCCTATCACATATCCATATGCAAAGAAGGCTCATGAAAACAATGCTAAAGCTAAGAATACCATCTTAAGTGGTTTGAGAAGTTCATAGTTAGTCAATGAAGATATAACTGAAGATATAGCTGACTCATTGGTTGTGAAAAAGTCTTGAGAACTCTCCCTCATAGATTTGATTCAAAAGTTTCTGCAATTGAAGAAGCCAAAGATCTGAAGAAACTTACAATGGAAGAACTATTTGGGTTTGGGTCCCTCACTACCTATGAGATTAGAAATGAAGTCATAGGATTATGCCTAAGAGAAGCTTCTTTCAATACTGTGAAGAATGAAGGAATATCTGATGTATGCAATGAAGTTGAGGAAGAAGAAGTAAAATTTGTGAGGAAACTGAAAAGGGGATCAGGAAAGTACATAGGAAAGCTACCATTCAAATGTTTTAAATGTGGTAGAGTTGATCATTTTGCCTCTAAATGTCCATTTGGAGAAAGTAAAAATAGCACCAAGGGTTTCAAGAGGAGTCTTCTTTTAAAAGAAGACTACAGTTCTAGAGAAGAAGTAGATCACTACTCATTAGATGAGGAAAGAGGAGAATCTCTATTCATGGAAAAGGTGATCTTAGATGGTTTAGACACAACTGTAGATGACGAAGAATATGAAGTTGATTTTGAAGGTGAACAAGTGTTTCTGCTCTTGAAGGCTTGGATCATGGAAGGAAAGATAATCAAGAACAAAGAGCTCTGGTTGAAGCTAAGATAAAAGAATATATAAGACTTAAGAAAGAAATTATGTCACTCAAAAGGGAGTTGGAGAAGGCAAAGCTTGGAAGTCTAGATGATATTGAATGTGCAGATCTCATCATACCTCAAGGTAGATCTCTTCATGCAAGGCAATTCTCCATGAACAGGTTCAATCATGTTTTCTTTGGGTATTATTTTATTTGCAAAAAAATTGGTCATAAAGCTATAGATTGCAAGTCTGAAATGAATAAAATAAATCTTGTAAGTAAGAATTCTCTTGCTTCACTAGTAGATGTCAATGTGGTATGTCAAATTTGCAACAATGTTGGACATATAGCAAGATATTGCAAGAGTGGTTTGGCAAAATCAGAATCTCAGTTGATAGATGTCACTGAGCAAGTAGAGGAAAGTGATTGTTCCAAAAGACAGGAGGCAAACAATGGAGTTAAAAATTCAATGATTGTCCAAAAAGTATTTCATGCTCAAGGGCAAAAAAATCTCTAGGTGATAGACAACGAATGTACAAATCACATGACATGTGATAAGAGCAAATTCATCAATCTGGGTAAGTGGAATAGTGGATTGGTCAGGTTTGGAGACAATTTCTCTACAAAGATCAGTGGAAAAGGCACTATAAGTATTGATGGAAGATTTAAAACACATGATGTTATTTATGTAGAAGGTCTCAAGCATAATCTTCTCAGTGTAAGTCAGATGTGTAGCAAATGATACAATCTCATATTTCATGATCAAGGCTGTGAAATTAGAAGAGAAAAGTCTAGTAAATTGGTGGTAGAAGGATCTAGGATAGAAGGAAACTTGTATAATCTAAAGGGAATTAATGAAAGGACTTGTCTTCTAGGAAAAACAAATGAATGTTGGTTGTGGCACAAAATGATGGGGGACATCAAATTTGACAATATTGTGAAGATCATCTCCATGCAAGTTGTAAGAGACATGCCAAAGATCATCAAACTTGCAAGCACCATATGCAAGGAATGTTAGATTGGGAAATAGACAAGGATAAGTTTCAAGTCCAAGGAGTATTCTACTACAAGGCCATTGGAGCTGGTTCATACTAATTTGTGTGGACCTATTAGGACAAAGAGTCTACAAGGTGAGAGGTACTTCATGTTGCTCATTGATGATTTCTCTAGAATGACATGGGTTACATTCTTGAAAGAAAGATTAGAAGATTTCAATAGGTTTAGGATATTCAAGTCCATGGTTGAAAATGAAATGAATGCAAAGATCAAGTTTCTGTGGTTTGACGGAGGTGGAGAGTTTACATCAAATGAGTTTGAAGAATTTTGTGAAGAACATGGAATCAAGAGACACTATTATACTACTAAAACCCCTCAAAAAAATGGTGTTGCAAAGAGGAAGAATAGAACTATTCAAGAAATGGCCATAACCATGTTGAATGAAACTAAGCTACCTAATATATCTATTGGAAAGAAGCAATTCACACCGTAGTCTACATTCTCAACAGAGGACAACTAAGAAGACACAACACCAAGACACCTTAATTATGAGCTATGGAATGGAAGTCCTGTTGAAATTAGAACAGACAACTAAGAGGGGGGGGTGAATTAGTTGTCACAAAACTTTATCTTTTTTTGCATTTAATCTTCTTTACCACTTATTAACAAATTAATGATATAACCATGAAATCATGAATCAACAACAAAGCAGAAACACAATCAACACTCATAACACCAAGATTTTTATGTGGAAACCCGGTTAAGGGAAAAACCATGGTGGGGGTTAACCCATAAGATTTATTCTCTATTAAAAGAATAGAAAAATGGGAAGGCATCTTCCTTCAGGCACAATGCCTAGAGATCACTGCTCTAAGAGACTCAATGTCTACAAAAATATTCACATTGTTAACACTGAAAGGTTGAACTGAGAAACAACATCTTCTCCATGCCAAGGTTCATTTCCATTGAAGCTCACAACACCTCTACTCTACCCCCAAACACTTCCTCACTACCTCCGCATATTCACACACATGGGCACATTTACAGGAATTCATTACACTTATTTATACATGACATCAACTTTGGAATGAACATCAAAGTCGGCCTTACAATCATCTTTCTGGAACATTCTCCAAGATATGCATACATGCAATTACAATCACAAGACTTGACTTAATACAAAATGCTACATGTAGACCACTACACTATCAGCCAAACATAGCTAGGACTCAAATCTTCCTCGAACAACACGCCACGCTCCATAGAACTTCTCTTAGATCATCCACAACACGCACAAAGCATCCGGTTGGCCAAGACTGGAAAGAATAGCAACACCCAAGGAGAAATCTCCAACTAAGAGCTCAATCCTTAATGCAGGCCACCAACACAATAGGCACACGATCCAGAGACCTCCACAAGCACAATGAAATCAACAAGAACAACCACACCACCTCAAATCACCAGAATCACTTGCATCTTCATATGGGAACTTAAGAACACTAACTGTCATGACTGTCCCACTAGAAAGATTGCTTGCAGACCTCAAAACCATGAACCACTTGAGTTGAGGATACACACCAACATCCCAAACATACCTCTAGAACCCCAGACCATAATATTCCAATGCGGAGCAATCCATACCAAATTCCTATCACTCTGTTACCTCTGAACAACTGCAAAACTTGGTTCTACTCAGATGGCCATAACTTCACCAATCCTCCATGCAGACCCCTCAAATCTTAACTAGAGCAACTTCAGACAATCCTATACAAAACCCTTTAATCCACATACTCTGATCTTCATCTCACTAGGAATGCGGAGCAAACTACTTTACTGAACTGCACTGTCTTCACTGTCTCTGACAAAGAGATATGTTGACATGAATGACAACACATCATAGGCACATATTTGCAACAATATCCCCCTTTGTCATTGATGGCAACATATAATGTGAAAAACTAATTCAACCATCAAGACAAGGACTTCTCCCTCTTTCTCTTATCACACCTGCAACCACTTTCTTCACTGCTCCCCCTTTCACCAGCAACTACTTACTTTCAAGTTTTTCACATGACTTCTTTCCCCCTTTGACATCAATGGCAAAGGGCACATATTTGCAATCATCTCTCCCTCGTTTTATTTCTTAGATAAAACCAAACTGAACTCCAGAATTAACATACTGACTACCCCCCCTGAGTAGCATCCCCTTAACACCAATCTGGATCACAAGATATGACTGTGAGTTCCACCAGACTGATGCACACTAGTGCACCTTAGTTCTGAACAAGAGGGGTAATAACCCCTAGCTTCACTCTGAGATACTCAAAAGTATCCTTAGGTAGAGGCTTAGTGAAGATATCCGCAATCTAATCTTTTGAAGAAACAAACTCCAATCTGAGTTCATTCTCATTTACCTTCTCTCTCAAAAAGTGAAACTTGATGGATATGTGCTTTGTCTTTGAATGCAACACCGGATTCTTTGAGATGTTTATTGCACTTGAATTATCACAGAAGATTGTAATAGGCTCTTCAAACACAATTCAGATATCCTTCAACATTTGCTTCATCCACAAAACTTGAGTACAATTACTTGCTGCTACTATATACTCTGCCTCTACAGCAGACATAGATATTGCCTCCTACTTTTTTCTCAACCAAGAAACCAATCTCTTTCCCAAGAAAAATGCACCACCACTAGTACTCTTCCTATCATCCACATCTCCTACCCAATCAACATTTGTATATGCATGAAGAGTGAACCCATCGTCCCTAGGATACCACAAGCCATAATCAGATGTCCCCTTCAGATATCTAAAAATTCTTTTGACTGCTACAACATGAGATTCTCTAGGATCAGCTTGAAATCTAGCAACAAGGCCAACTATATTCATAATATTAGGTCTGGTTTGAGTCAGTTAAAGCAGTCCTCCAATCATTGATCTATACCTTTTCTAATCTGCCTTAGGGGAATCATCTTTACTCAACTTGCATCTGGTTATCATAGGAGTACTCACTAGTTTTGAATCCTCTATTCCAAACTTTTTCAACAACTCTTTCACATACTTAGACTGAGATATGAAGATGCCCTTATCTGACTTAGTGATTTGCAGACCTAAGAAGAAATTCCTTTCACCAAACATGGACATCTCAAATTCACTTTGCATCTGATCGGCAAATTTTTTTACACATGCTCTCATTTCGACCAAAGATGATATAATCAACAAATACCTCAACAATCAAGATGTGTTCATGATCAATTTTGAAATAAAGATTACTATTAGTTATGCATTTGCTAAAACCTAACTTTAGCAGATACTTATCTAATCTTGCATACCAGGCTCTTGGGGCTTGTTTAAGTTCATACAATGCTTTCCTCAATCTGCAGACCATATCTCCTTGATCAGACAACTAGAATCCTTCTGGTTGCTCAATGTAGACTTCTTCTTCCAACTCTCCATTCAGGAATGCTGACTTGACATCCATCTCGTAAACTTTGAAATCTTTGTAAGCAACAAAGGCAAGAAATAATCTGATTGCTTCGATTCTTGCCACCGGAGCAAAAGTTTCTTCAAAATCAATGCCCTCTACCTAAGAATATCCTTTGCACACCAATCTTGCTTTGTTTCTCACAACTTCACCATCTTCATTCAATTTATTCTGGAAGACCCATTTAGTTCCAATTATATTTTTTTCAGGTCTAGGAACAAGATCTCAAGTACGATTCTTTTCAATTTGCATTAATTCTTCTTCCATTTATTTTACCTAACTTTCATCATTACAAGCTTCATTCACTGATTTTGGTTCAATCTTTGAAATCAAACAATACTGCACTTGCTCTTCAACAATTTTTCTTCTAGACACCTTTATTTTTATCTCCTATGATCTGATCTTCAGAATGATTCAACCTTACATACCTAGGAGTTTGAGATTTTCTTGAACTTCTGATTCTTAAACTTGTTCCTCAACATTTGCACTAGCTTCTTGAGTCACTGGATTCTCCGGAGCAATCTGAATCTGTGTTTGAGTTTGAACTTGCTTTCTTTTATTTGGACTTTCATTTTGATCATCTAATTCATATCCATAAGACTTGGAAGGTCTCTCCTTTCTTTCTTCGACCTTTTTTCTTCCAGAAATTCTTTCAGACGATCTGCAATAGGCCATTCTATCTTCTCTCATCATGCCAGATTCAGGCACCCACTTGCTGGCAGGGGGAATTAGATTTTCAATGCAGTTCCCCCTGAGCTAGAGCTCCTATTTTAGTTCCCAAAGGAATTACCAACACCAGATTTTGGTGCAGACCCATTACCATCATTCATTACACCTTTCTTCACCATGTTTTGTTCACTTCATTTTGGATCTCATTCACATCTACTTTGTCCTTACCTTATCTTGTCTCTGTACATTCTGGTTTCTATTTACTGGACCTTTTCTATCATCATTCCTACTTCTACAAAATCTTGCAATATGAATGGATCTTTTGCAATTAAAGCACGCAACATTTCTTTGCTCATTTACTTGATTTCCTCTTGATCTGCACTGATTAGCCATGTGTCCAAATCTATTGCATGAAAAACATTTGCCATTGAAAGAATTGGCATTTCCTATGTTGTTAGAGTTATTCATCATCATACTTCTGCATTCATTGGATCTATGACCATACCTTTTACAATTGAAGCATTGAGCAGAGAAGGATGGACCACTTTGATTCACTCTACTTCTGCACTGAGTAGCTCTATGACTAAATTTATTGCAATTGAAACAATTTCCATTGAAGTATGGATACCTTTGAGCATTAGGCTATCTGACTGGATGTCTTCTAGGTCTGTTTCTCTGATTCTTTGATTCAGAATTTCTTTGACTGGATCCAAAGCTTTCACCTTTCTCATATCCCAGACCATGCTTATCATCTACCTTCTTCTGACTATCAAGAAGCACCTCAAGTTTAGCTGAGCTTAGTTTGAACTTCTCTTTGTATTCATTTGCAACTTCTACGTCATGTTTGAGAATGACAATTTACCTTTCAAGTTGTTCCTCATTATACCTAGTTTCTTATAGATTAGACTCTAGATGGCCAATTATTCTATCCAATCTACAACACTTTTCTGTTCTTTCTTTCAGAGACTGATTCAATTTTTCTTCAGTCTTCTTGATTTCCTCAATTTCCTTAGTTAGCCTCATCACCCCAGATTCCATCTCATGTTTTAGGACAAAAACTTCTTTTTCCAGCTTCTCACATTCCTTTATCTTCTTCTTCAGAACCTCATCCATGCCATTGTCTTCCTTCTAATTTGCTAACTGTTGAAGTAGCTCCTTCCTCTTTTCCATAGATTTGCTCAGTTGCCCTTTTAAAGTTTGAATGAAATCCTCAGCATCTTTTAGGTTCTCTTGCAGTTCTTTGACTTCTACCTAGACTGATCAAGATCTTCTAAAGAAACTTGAAGTTGTTCATTGATGCCATCAAAATACTTGAATGAACCCATTGAAACACCTTCCCAGATCTTCCTCAAGCTGTTAAAATTCTTCCAAGGAACCTTTCTCTGAAATCAATTGTTGAAATTAGGGTAGACAACTGAGAGGGGGGGTGAATCAGTTGTCACAAGACTTTATCTTTTACTATATTTAATCTACTTTACCAGTTATTAATAGATTAATGATATAACCATGAAAGCATGAATCAACAACACGTGAGCAGAAACATAATCAACACTCATAACACTAGGATTTTTACATGGAAACCTGGTTAAGGGAAAAACCATGGTGGGGGTTAACCCACAAGATTTATTCTCTATTAAAAGAATAGAAATATGGGAAGGCACCTGCCTTCGGGCACATTGCCCAGAGCTCACTACTCCAAGAGACTCACTGTCTACAAAAACATTCACATGGTTAACACTGAAAGGTTGAACTGAGAAACAACATCTTCTCCATGCCAAGGTTCAGCTCCATTGAAGCTCACAACACCTCTGCTCTGCCCCCAAACACTTCCTCGCTACCTCCACATCTTCACACACATGAGCACAATTACATGACTTCATTACACTTATTTATACATAACATTGACTTTGGAATGAACATCAAAGTCAGCCTTACAATCATCTATCTGGAACATTCTCCAAGATAGGCATACATGCAATTACAATCACAAGACTTGACTTATACAAAATACTACATGTGGACTACTACACTATTAGCCAAACATAGCTGGGACTCAAATCTTCCTTGAACAACATGCCACACTCCATAGAACTTCTCTTAGATCATCCACAACACGCACGAAATATCCGGTCGGCCAAGATTGGAAAGAACAATAAAACCCAAGGAGAAATCTTCAACTAAGAGCTCAATCCTCAATGCGGACCACCAACACAATAGGCACATGATCCAGAGACCTCCACAAGCACAATGAAATCAACAAGAACAACCACACCACCTCAAATCACCAGAATCACTTGCATCTGCATACGGGAACTTAAGAACGCTAACTGTCATGACTGTCACACTAGAAAGATTACTTGCGGACCTCCAAACCATGAACCACTTGAGTTGAGGATACACACCAACATCCCAAACATACCTCTAGAACCCCAGACCATAATATTCCAATGCGGAGCAATCTGGACCAAATTCATGTCACTCTGTTACCTCTGAACAACTACAAAACCCAGTTCTACTCAGATGGCCATAACTTCACCAATCCTCCATGCGGACCTCTCAAATCTTAACTAGAGCAACTTTAGACAATCCTCTACAAAACCCTTTAATCTGCAGACTCTGATCTTCGTCTCACTGGGAATGTGGAGCAATCTACTTTACTGAACTGCACTGTCTTCACTATCTTTGACAAAGAGATATGTTGACATGAATGACAACACATCATAGGCACATATTTGCAACAAGACCAACATTAGTCAAGTATTTTCGAGTGTATGGAAGAAAATGTTACATAAGATGAGATGAAGAAGGTCTAAGAAAGTTTGATCCAAGAGCTGATGAAGGTATTTTCCTTGGATTCTCAACTACCAGCAAAGCCTACAAGTGCTACAACAAAAGACCAAGGAAGATTGTTGAGAGTGCAAATGTTATAGTGGATGAAGAGTCACATAAAATCATGGATTGGCAAGAAGACTATTGGTTATATGAACTTGCTTGCACAGAAGAAGAAGTTGATGAAAAGGAAGAAACTCAAGAGAATACTGCCAAGACTCCTGCCAAGTATATTCAAAAGATCAGATCATTGGAGACAAAAATGAAGGAGTTCACACAAGAAGAAGATTTGCAAGAACAAATGAATAGGTAACCTTTTATTTATTGTTGAGAGTAGAACCTAAAATTTTTTACGAGGCTAGAAAGGATGATGGATGGATACAAGCTATGGAAGAAGAATTAAATCAGATAGAGAAGAATCAGACTTGGGAGTTGGTGCCAAGGCCTATAGAAAGGAATGTGATAGGTAAAAAATGGGTATTCAGGAACAAAGCAAGGTTGGTTTGCAAAGGTTATTCACAATTTGAAGGTGTTGACTATGAGGAGACATTTGATTCGATGGCAAGAATGGAAGCTATCATAATTGTTCTTGCCTTTGCAGTGCATAAGGGATTCAAGGTATATCAATAGATGGATGTTAAATCTACCTTTTTGAATGGTGACTTAGATGAAGAAGTCTACATAGAGCAACCTGATGGATTTTAGTTATCAAAAAACCCAAACATGGTATGTAGACTTAAGGAGGCTCTGTATGCTCTCAAACAAGCCCCTAGAGCTTGGTATGCAAGGTTGGATAAGTACTTACTTCAGAAAGGTTTCAAGAAAGGCACCATAGATAGTAATCTCTACATTAAAGTTGAAGGTGAACAAATTCTAATTGTTGTTGTGTATGTTGATGATATAATCTTTTGTGGATGTGATGAGATGTGTAAGAAGTTAGCAAAAGAGATGCAAAAAGAATTTGAAATGGCTATGTGAGGTGAGCTATCATTCTTTATTGGACTCCAAATTACTCACTCAAATGATGGAATCTTCATTTCTCAAGAAAAGTATGTCAAGGAGATGTTGAAGAAGTTTGGCATGGAAGACTACAAACTAGTGAGTACTCTTATGGTAACTAGCTTCCATTTGAGTAAAGATGATGAGTCACCTAAAACTGATCAGACTTTGTATAGTTCTATGATTGGAGCCTACTATACCTAACATCATCAAGTCCTAATATCATGCAAGTTGTGTGTTTGGTTGCAAGGTTTCAAGTTAATCCTAAAGAAACACATGTGAAGGCAGTCAAGAGAATATTTAGATATTTGAAGAGCACTCTGAAACATGGGTTGTGGTATCAAAAGGGTCATGGTTTTCCCTGAGTGCTTATACTAATGCAAATTGGTTTGGTAGTGTTGATGATAGAAGAAGTACTAGCGGAGAAGATTTCTTTTTGGGAGACAGGTTGGTCTCATGGATTAGTAAGAAGCAAGATTCAGTGTCCTTATCAACAGTAGAAGAAGAGTATATAGCCGCAACAACCTGCTACACTCAAGTATTGTGGATGAATCAAACATTGAAGGATATCAAGATAGTATATGATGATCCATTTCCTATTCTATGTGACATTACAAGTACCATCAATATTTCAAGGAATCCAGATAGTATATGATGAGCCATTTCCTATTCTATGTGACAATACAAGTGCCATCAATATTTCAAGGAATCCAGTGATGCATTCTAGAATAGAGCATATATCTATCAGGTATCACTTTTTGAGAGAGAAGGTTGCAAATCAAGAAATCAAATTGGAGTATGTGCCCACAAAGGATCGAGTTGCAGACATCTTTACAAAGGCACTTTCTAAGGACACATTTGAGTATCTCAGACAAAAGTTAGTGGTTGTTGCCCCTTCTTCTTCTAACTAGATGCATAGTTGGTGCATCTATCTAGGAGGAGTAGGTCAAGACATATCTATATCCCTAGATTGATGGAGGCTACCTCTTAGGGGGAGCAAGTAGTTAAGAAGTTGAGAAGGATGATAAGGATTGATCAGTTAGGGGGAGCTAAAAGAAGTTTAGTTTAGAAGAAGACCACTAACCCTTTGTCCTTGATGTCAAAGGGGGAGAACATTGCATATCAGGTTAAGTGTTGCCATCAATGCCAAAGGGGGAGATTGTTGCAAGTGTGTTGTCATTGATGTCAACAATATGATGTTCAGTGATGGATATGATTGAAGTCAACAATGCTGAAGGTTGTAAGTGAAAATGCTGATATGATTAGCTGATCATTGATGTTTAGAGAAGCAAAGTGATGAGTATATGCTGTGGTGATTAGAGAAGAAGATAGAGGAGTAATGATCAGAGAAGGATCAATTAATTTGTGAAGAAAGGGTAAGTTGATGGAAGTCATGTACTATGTATACTAATTGGATCAATATCATTTGTACATAGTTGTACCCTATCTTTTGAAGTTCATAAAAAAAGTTTGTGCTAACTTGAAGATTCTTGTTTTGATGAAAAGCTATGTGATTGTTGTTGTAAAATATTGTGAATGGAGTCTCTGATGTGGTGACCATGGTATTCATTTTTTCCTAAGGAAAATCTTTGCTTTAGTTCTGAAAGAAAGGTCCAGGAAGTCCAAGGCACTGGATTTTGCACTAAAGCAGCTTGGGAGAATGCTCTGAATTCCTTTGCATTTGAAGTTTTGGCCTTGCAGTTTGGCATGTAGTGAAAGACAAGTGTAAAGTTTGTATGTTCCTAATTTCAAAGATTGGAAGTTACCACAGAAGATTCTAGGGATCGTAGAGTGAAGACAATGTTCCTGTGTTGGTGCAGTCAGAGAGGTCAGAGAAATGCTCTGCATTTCTCCGTAGTTGAATTTGTGATCCTGTGGTTTGAAGGATGGTTAGGTACAAGAAGATTTATATATTCAAGTTTTAGATGATAATTTGTACTGCAGAGGTCCTTCAGAGTCAGTAGAACAAAGATATAACATGTTGTTGATTAGGGTTGTTTGGAGGAGAAAGAAAAGCCACCACATTTCACCGCTATTCATCTTTTGGCTTTGATGTTTGGAGGATGTGTTTAGATGGTCTATATGTTCATTCATTTCAGTGCACCGCAAGTTGGTTTTTCAAAGTTCCATCTCAAAATTGGTAATTCAGTATTTGCATGTGATACCAAGCTCAGTGTCTATTTGTTTATGCTAGAAAGAAAACATATATTTCAGAGGAAGGATTGTTTGAGAAGGATTGTACAAGTTTTATGTTTCTTGTGAAGTGATCCACATGATGCTAATTAATCTCTCTAGTACCATTTTAGGTATGGAGCTATTTTGTAGAAGGATAAGGGTTTGTTGGGCTGACTTGATGTGATTTGATGATCCCATCAGACATTTTGAGGTGTGCGTCAGCTTCGAAGAATGTGTTAAGGAAAAATAGGTACTGGTTATCACTTGGTTTAAACCGCATTGGATTTTTATATCATTTGGAAGTTGACTTAGTGTGGCCATTGCACATTTCATGTTTACACATTTCATCTTGGCTGATGTGAGAGAAAGATTTTGTAATTTGTAGAAGGTATAAATAAAAGATCTTGTTTGGTGTGAAATGGGTGATTGAGTGAGAGTGTGCGAGGATGTGCATGTGAGGGTGGAAGTGAGTGTGTGTGTGTGGAAGCATGATGAAGGTAGCAGTGTTCGTTGTGCAGAGGAAGTGAAGATTTGAGTCAAAGTCAAGTGTATGGAGGTGTTTGATTAGTAGATTTTTTTAAGTATCTTGTGCAGAGGTTGTAGCCTCTTTTCTGTAAGTGTTGTAGCACTTTAGGGAGTTGGTGCTTCCTTTGGGTTGGTGCCCATAAAACAATGTATTAGGGAGTTGGTGCTTCCTTTGGGTTGTAGCCCATAAAACATGTAAATCTTGTTTTTATTTGTGAGGCTAGATTTAGACACTAGATCCAAACAACTTGCTCACCATGGTTTTTTCCTTCTTGGGTTTTCCATGTAAATATGGTGTTATGGTTGTGTGCTTTTGTGTTATGCTTTGAATTTCTTTATTTGCTTTATCATCTATTTAAGGTAGTAAGAAGATTTGGTTAAAGTTAATTTGGATTAAGATTTGGGATATACTGATTCACCCCCTCTTATTATATCATTATGTTCTAACACCCAACACTATCCAATGAGATGCCTCTTCACCCTTAAGTGGTTCATGAACCATTTGAGAAGTGGGGAATAGACTTTGTTGGACCTATGGATACATCATCTAGAGGTAATCATTACATTCTAGTTTTTACATCTTATGCTACCAAGTGGGTGGAGGCCAAGACTTTGCCTATTTCTCAAGAGAAGGTAGTAGATTTATTATATAATAACATATTGTAGATATTTGGAGCCCCAAGAGCTCTTATTTAAGATCAGTGGCTTTAGTTTATGTTAATAATGATCAAAACATTCATGAAAAGGTACCAAATTAGCCCCAAGAAGTCATCTCCCTACTATCCTCAAATAAATGGATAGGTGAAGCTAACTAGCTGATGTAGGAGCATCCACGGTCAATGGCAATCTTGAATCACCAAAAATATGTTAATTTCTGTTTGTTTGTATTTAATAAGGTTTGTGGGCTTTGGAAAATAATATTTAAATTTGCAACAAATGTTTTCTTGGGGTATATTAATAAATGTAATTTTGAAGAAAAATACACCGGTAATTTGTAAATTTCTCCATTAGTGGGGAGAATCTTTCCTAGGCATCCACTTGGAGATATGTATTAATTTGTATTTTTGTGGGGCTAATTTGGTGGGAAGATTCCATCATAATTGGGTCAGCAACTCCTATTTTTATTTCCAAAATTGTAACCTCCAAGAAGGGTGTGGATTTCCAAGAGGTGGTTCCAATTGATGGTTTTAGTGAAACCATGGGAAATTTTAATGAAACCATGCGGGCCACAAGCATTGCATGTTGTTGCATGTCTAGGTTGTAATTATGAAACCCAGTCTCAGTAAAATGGGCATAACTTTCTCATTTCTTATCAAAATAAAGAAACTAAAAATGTTCTGGAAAGCTAGGAAGGAGGTGCATGAAACCTAGAAACAGTTTTAGAAAATTTGGAAAAATGAGGGAGAGGTGATTGGAATAAGTGATGGGTTTTCTTAGAGGTGGGAAGAGGAAAATGACTATAGACCTAGATGTTGGGGAAGGAATCCAGAGGTGGAGAAACTTATTTGTTGCAGGTGTTGGATGTGTAATTCTTATAAGCTCATAAGATTCCTTATTTTGTAATGCATTTTTAGATTCAATAAAATATAAGTTACAGATTTCTCTTCATATTTTTGCTGTAATATTTTATTTTTTGCCTTCTTGCATAGGCTAGTGCCAATGTTGTGTTGCAGATCTAAAAGGGAGAGTATCCCTTTGCATCAATGGTATCAAAGCATGTGTTTGCAAGTATGGATAAGTCCCTACTTCATCAGTGGTAGCAGTGGGTTGTTCCTGAGTCTGTAGGCGGATCGCCGAATGTGAGGCAGCTTGTAGCAGGACTTGTGAGTTGTGGGTTGTGAGAAAGTGCCTTTGAGAGTGGCCCCATGAGGTAGGGGTAGAGGTGGAGGTAGATATCAGAGTAGGAGTTCTTGAGTGTACAGACAGACCATCGAATGTGAGGCAGTTTGCACACTTGAGTGTTGGATTGTGTGAGAGATTTGTTGCATGTGTATATGCAACTTGCAAGAAAAACTATTTAGAGGGTTTTGAAAACTTGTGTTTTGAGGCTTTGTGAAGCCCTGATTATGGAAAAGAGAATGAGAAAAAGGAATTTTATTATTGGATGGATTCTGACAATTCCTAGACTTGAGGAAATTAGAGAAAGACTTAGGAAGGATAGGGTGAGAGAATTTAGGGAATTGAAGCAACAAGTGGAAGAAATTGCAGTAGAGTTGGAAAGGATAAGATTACTTCATCAGAAAAGAGGTGATAATTTTATTTATCTTTCTTATGATATTTTGAGTGTAGGAAAGAAAGAAAATGAAGCAGAGTGTCATGCATGTGACACTGAGGAAGAAGAAGAAGATGAGTGGGAAGAAGTTTTTGAATCTGAAGCTAAGGCATGTCTTTTGGAAGGCATGGAAGAGGTGGTGAAGAAGGTTGCAACAGTTGAAGAGGATAAATATGTTGCAACTGAGAATGAACATAAGAATGGAGATGAGGAGAAAGAGGCAATAAATTTGAGTATTGCTGATTTGAGTAGTGCAGAAGAAGTTGAGATGATGGAATTTGAGGGTCCTATATTTGATGAAGATGAAGAAGACCTCCTACTCAAAGAGGAGATGAGAAAGATTGATATCTTATTTGAAGGGAAAGAGTCAGATGAATATGAAAAGGAGATAGAGAAGATGCAGATGGGAGAATAAAGGTCCAATGATTATTCTAACATTGTTTTGTTTACATGTAAAAGAGAAGTTGTAGTAGAATTTCAAATATGTGACATTGAAGATGATATCCTCATGCAAGAGGATGAGGTAAAACAAAAGATTGTATCAGTTAAAAAATAATGGCTTGCATTGACTACAGATGGAGGTGAAGAAGTTTTACCAGCAGTAGAGAAGGAAGAGATTACTGAGGTAATGCCTTATTTTCTTGAACAAAATAAATGTAAAGTTGATTTGCATGTTGTGGAGATGAATGAAAAGTGTGAAGAGGAAGTGAAGATAGAAGTATTTTATTTCCATGAGTTGGTTAGTGCAGATTTGTTCGTAGGTATTACAGAGGGAAATATTGAATGCATGTTGGATGGATTGTGGTGGGTTAAAACCCACAAGATTAGAGGTGAAGAAAAGTAGTAATTGGTGCAATGGGATAGATTATGGTGGATTTGATTCTGCAGAGGGAAAGAAGAGTGAAGTGTAGACTTGGTGGAGGAGTATGAAAAGTGTTCTAGGTAGATGCTAGAAAAAGAGGAAAAAGAGAGCATTTTTGTGCACATATTTGTGAGTATATGCTCACAAACTTATTACACTGGGTGTCTGATGTAGGAGCATCCATAGTTAATGGCAATCTTGCATCACTAGAAATATTTTAATTTCTATTTGCTTGTTTTCAATAAGGTTTGTGGGCTTTGGAAAATAATATTTAAAATTGCAACTAATGTATTTTATTAGGGTATATTAATAAATGTAATTTTGAAGAAAAATACCCGGTTAATATGTAATTCCTCCCTTAGTGGGGAGAATCTTTCCTAGGCATCCACTTGGAGATATGCATTAATTTGTATTTTTAGTTGGGTTGATTTGGTGGGAAGATTCCGTCATAAGTGGGTCGACAACTCCTATTTTTATTTCCAAAATTTTAACCTCCAAGAAGGGTGTGGATTTCCAAGAGGTGGTTCCATTTGATAGTTTTAGTGAAACCATGGGAAATTTTAATGAAACCATGTGGGCCACAAGCATTGCATGTTGTTGCATGTCTGGGTCGTAACTATGAAACCTAGTCTCGGTAAAATGGGCCTAACTTTCTCATTTCTTATTGAAATAAATAAATTCAAAATGTTCTAGAAAGCTTGGAAGGAGCTGCACAAAATCTAGAAACTGTTTAGAAAATTTAGAAAAATGAGGGAGCGGTGATAGGAATAAGTGATGGGTTTTTCTTCGAGGTGGGAAGAGGAAAATGGCTATAGACCCAGATGTTGGGGAAGGAATCTAGAGGTGGAGAAACTTATTTGTTGCAGGTCTTGGATGTGTAATTCTTAGAAGCTCATAAGCTTCCTTATTTTGTAATGCATTTTTAGATTCAATAAAACATAAGTTACAGATTTCTCTTCATATTTCTGCTGTAATATTTTATTTTTTGCCTTCTTGCATAGGCTGGTGTCAGTGTTGTGTTGCAGATCTAAAATGGAGAGTATCCCTTTGCATTAGTGGTACCGGAGCGTGTGTTTGTAAGTATGGATAAGTCCCTACGTCATCACTAGAAAAGAGATATAAAACATTTTGACAAAGACCATATCATCCAATAGATTAGATTAGGCAGATAGGCTATTAGAAGTAATTTGGGCCTACAACACCACATGGAGTACCACTAATTTTACCCCCTACAAGCTAGTATATGGGAAATATCCAACACTTCCTATAGAATATGAGTTGGAAACCTTGAAGACAACATTGGAACTAGGATTCAACTTGATAGAATCCCAACATCAAAGGATATTGTAGCTTAACAGGTTGATGAGATGCAGTTGGAAGTACACTAGCATACGAAGTTCATTTAGTAGTACAGAAAGGGATGGCATGATAAAAATATCATCAAAAATCAATTCAAGCTATGGGATTGGGCCTTGTTGTATGATTCTTAGTATTATAAATTCAAAGGTAAGCTACACACAAGGTGGTTAGGACCATATAATATAGCTCAAATTTTTAGTAATGGAGCAGTTCAATTGTTGCTAATAGATGGAAGTGGAAGGCACTTTTGGTCAATGGCCAAAAGTGACATTTTTGTTCAATAGGTGTGGTATTTTGATTCCTCTATAGCACTAAAAAAATGATTGAAAACCAAAATGGTGGTCATTTTATCAAAAAAAGGAAGAATTGAAAACAAAAAATGGCAGTGCTTACCTCTACACCAAATACTAGGCAAGAAGGAAGCTCTAACAATTAGGATGGTTTTGCAAGGCTCTTGATGACATACCTATCCCTAGATAGCTCTAGATTCATAGTCAAATAGGGAAATCAACACCATTTGAATTTTACAAGGCTCAAAATGGCTCTAGATTCATAGATTCAAATGGGTAGATTAGTGTCGTTATGAAGTAAGTACCATTGCATCCGTTTATCTTTTCTTCAAAATGGTTAAATTAATTTGGAATTTAATTAGTATTTCCACATCCACAAGTATGTGAAAATGTAATGGTATATTAAGTGGTGGGTGAGAGTTTCCCAAGTGCCTAACATGTGGTAATTAGTGCCATTTCATACTCCACATGAGGTAATTCAGGGAGATAATAGCCACAACTTGTCGTGCCATGGGTTAATTCATATGCTCTGTGGTGGATGAATAATGGAAATTATGGTAGCAAATTCTCATACTAGTGATCATAAATTCCATCACATGCCAAATTTGGAAATGATGGCTAGAAATGTTTTTGAAAGTATAGTTTGTATGTGTGGGACATAGTGGTGCATAACAAATCTGCTATGAATCACACAGATGTACTTCCTTAGTACCAATTCATAATAAGGAGAGGGATGATAGTCAATGGGAGTGTATGAATATCATCATGACACTCTAGTAACTATCATATGCACTCCAAAATCTACATGCAATGAGCATTCCAAAATTGATAGTTAATTGTTTGAGATAGAGGCAATTGCATAGTAGATTCTGGATCCATTCCTATTGCAACCATTCACAAAGATAATCTTGAATCATTCAAGTGTGTTTCATTAAATAGTAGTTGTGACCATTGATAGGTATTTTAGGTGGAAATGGGCAATAAGAAGAAATTTGAGCTAGAAAATGTAATATTCAATGCCCATATTTTAGATATTTTTGCACGGGTTTAGTGGTTAGACTTCCTCTGGAAGTTTGAGGGGTTTGAGATCAAATTGGTTGAAGATTTCATCCACAATCTCCACCTAACCATTACCACTATGAAGGGGGTTTGGATCAAGGTAAGCTCTAGATTCACTAGTTAGTGCTTTGTAGTACTCGAGGTAGGAGATGATATTTCCCACTACAAAGTTTCTTATGATGAGTTAATTCAAAAATTCCATGTAGCTCAAGAGACCCTTTTGAGGTATATTCTTAGTAAGGGTGAAACCAAAGGAATAGAGAGAAATAGCATTTCAGAGCCATGATCCGCTATTGTTTTATGGGCCATGAAGTTATTTACTTGTGATGGCCACTATGGTACAATCCTAGGACTTGATATGAAAATGCTTATTCATTTGAGGCATGGTATTGATAGAATTGAATGACTAATCAATTTTCTAGAATTTCTCTATAACTTCTAGAAAAATATGTCTACCAAATGCAAATGAGCCAATGGTCAAATTATTCACCATGGACTTATCCATCTCATCATCAAGCACCACACTTTGTAACAAGAAGATAGATAGATGAAGTGGAAGAAATTCCTTCAAAACGATCCAAGGAAAAAGAAAAAGAAAGCTAAACAAACGCTAGATCTCAAACCTACTTCTATAAGAGCCATTTACTCATTCTTCTTAGTGAAATTTGGTATCCATAAGATTGTCTCCTAAGCCACCTATTATAAACCTGGAAAAAGAAGAAGCAACCACCTTGATTCTAGCCCCTACAAGGAAACATTGGAAGCAGAAAGATGAGGCATGGGTTGCTAAAATTTTGGGTAGTATGTATATATAGATTAGATGGAATTGGAAGAGAAACACTCTAAATCTCTCTGGAGAGAGGATAAATAGCGTATGATAGAACAAGAAACAAACTTGGAAGAAGATCAAACTTTACGTGTTCTTGCCTTGTCCAATGTGGAGCACTCTACAACAATGCAAGAAACAACTAGAGGAGTTGCAACAACTTCTCTTCGTTAAAGAGAAAGAACTGAAGGAATTTTAGCAACAAGCTACCAAAGAAAAAGAAATACAAAGCAAATTTATTTTGATCTCCAACAAACCTTAGAGCTAGAAAGAAGGGAGTTAGCCACAAAGGATGCCCAAATCTCACTCCTCTCACAACAACTATCAAATAGATCACTTCCATAATGGACAATGGTGTGCAAGTCTCCTTTCCTGCACCTCAAAGACTAATTATGCCAAGATTGGCTAGAATAGGGGAGGAGAATGCCCAACTTTGAAGAGATATGGAGACCCTAGGAAGGGATAAAACTACCACTGAGGATCTATAGTCACTTAGGTAGATGAAGTTGGAGAGGCTCTACTGGCACTTTGGTGACCCTCAAGTGTGTATGCCCTCTTTCTATGAAAATTCCTTTGATGAAAGCTATTGTAGATATCTTGCAACCTTCCTTTTGATTTTGAGAATATAGAGAATTTGTGCAAAATTACTATGAGAGTAAACTGGAACAACATGATATGTTATGTGAATTTTACTAGCATGGGTTCTTAATGGGACATTATCACGCCATCATGCTCAACCTATATGTTTGGGAACTTTAGCTAATAATTTTTTCTTCTCTTCTTCACAACTAAGAATGGGAGAGAAAGACCATAGAATATACCACTATGGAGGATACTATAGGCTACTGATGTGACCTGAATATCCCAAAACTACTATATTTTCAAGACTTTCAAAGTTCATTTGTAGCAGTCAAGGATAAAAGAATAGTATGCCCAAAATTTACTCTCTAGCATTGTCACCTTCCAGTATCATGAGGGATACCTCCCTCCAACTACACTAAGAGCATGCACAAATAGATGAGAGGATTTTACCAAGAATCTAAAAAGAAAGGAGGTCATTTCACCAACCAACTTGAGATAGAGTTTAACTAGAGCATGGACCCTCATCTCATATATTCAACATGGCCAGTACAAATAAATTAGTATATGGTTTTGACCACCCCTCATCATCATGCCAACCCTTATTTAGACTACCATAGGAAAAATACCACATGATAAAGCTAAAAAGATGGTACCAAAGGATTTTAGCCACTGAAGGGTATGCAGAGGATGGCAAACATTACATTGAATATAATGAAAGAGACCATAACTACAGCCAAAAATTAGAAGATAAAATGCTTACTAGGGAGGATGAAATCCATTTGTCCAATAAGGCTATGGTCTAGCTTCAGTAGGGGGGGCTAATGAGATATAATATTGCTTTAATATTTCCATTAGACATACTTAATTTCTTTCTTTTAACAATGGACTTGGCATACTTATTACATAATTAATTATAATTGTTTTAAAGTTAGATGAATGGTATGTTTTGGGCTCATTTTCTAATGGTTAAATGTGCTTAGATGGCTATAGAAATCCTTGTTTTTTTGTCTATATATGTGTTTTATAACAAAATTAGAATCAGGAATGAAGATCTAAACATTCTGGATCTCTCTAGAGCCATTTGCATAGTTAAACATTTAGCTCAAGATTGACACAATAGAGCTCCAAAGTCGCACATAAGAGCTTTAGAGTTGTGCCATGGGGTTCTAGCAGGTATGAAGTCTAGATAAACCTAGATTAGAGAAATGAATTTCAACTTGTGATACCGGTCTAGGATTTTGATGTGTTTCTTGTAAAGTGAGTCAATTTTGAGTAACTTTAGCTAACCTAGCTATTAAGTAACTCTCAATAGGCTATTTTGGAGCACCTTTCATTCACACCCCTATTTCTATAGGCTAGACATTCCAGTTCCTTAGCTAACTAGAGTATCCTACTATTTAATTCTCCTCTGATCTAGGGAAAACTCTAGTCCAACTCAAGCATCATCTTCTCCCATATAGAATTTATGAAAACCTCTTAGTTTGAACTAAATTTTAGCTCTTTGTACATAATAAGAGACTACTGTAAGAACTAGTACTCTCAGAAGTAGTTTTAGAAATTTATGCTCTAACAGTTTTAGTTTATATTAGACAAATAAATATCCTCAATTATCAGAGGTGGTGAACAATTTCTTCCTGTTCTAGTTTTGTGAAAAGACATATTTTCTTTTCAAAAGGCAAGTTAAGTAGAAAGTCATTCTATTGTAGAATAACATGTAAGATCTTATTTTTACCAATTTCAGATGAGAAGAAAGCAACTTTGACATCATATTAAGTGTAGAATATGAATTTGGAAGGGAGGAGGGCCCACTCTACCCAAAAGAGAAGATCTTATGTTATTCCTCTATTTAAATAAGTTGTTTTTCTATTTGTTTGAATAAGTTTACTTTATTTATTTGTTGTCTATCTTCTTCATTGAATGCTTTATAACAAAAACCTGTAGGTATTTACCATATAATTAGAAAATATAACAAAATCATTTCTTTTCTAGAATTAATATTTCGATACTTTCGCTCCCATATTTTTATTTTAGAAAATGTGTTTGCTTATCTTATCAAATGTGTTTGATTTCAACAAGTGAGCTTAATTTCAGTAATGTGTGTTTACATTTAGTTGCATTAAAGTAGGTTTCAATTCCATTTAGCAGCCTTATGATAGATATAATTAACTAGAAAGTATTCAATTCCCTTAAGATTCAAGAACTCTATCGTAGACTGCCATGGACACCAACCCAGATTGATAAAATTAAATCATGAGTACTTGAAAAAACTACAATGACTTCATCATTAACATCAAAAATATAATCAAATGAAGAGATAAGAATGTAAGCATTGATTAAGTAGAATATAAGCATAAACAAATAGGCATGATTTTAATGATAAACATAAAGTTATAGCTAGTTGTGCATGACAAGAAAAAGAGAAGTAAACATGGGTTATGAAAAAGATAAATATGAAAAGTCATAGTGGTCATGGTATTGTTGTTTCTTGCGGATCACACCCTAATTTTATATAGAAATCAAGAAACCATCTTTTATTTTTTAAGTCATAGTGTTCCTTAGGTGCTTGAAATTTTGATTTTATATAAGAATCCCTTATTACAATTTATAGGTAGTTCATCATCCCTATTGATAACCAATTTGAGAGCACTCACTTTGGCTTATGAAATTCCTTGGTTTTTCTGTCTTTATTGTTCATATGAGCCCCCTAGTTTTGTTTTATATTTATATGGTTCCTTATTTGTTTTCCTTATAAGTGAGGCAATGCCTTATGTCTAATATACATGCCTTGTTTTAAATCCTTTGTGAATAATTGTATTAATTCCATTTGTTAGCTTGTTGATTTCCTCATTGGTCTTATGGGAGTGAAAGGTTTATGTTTATATTGGTGCCTCTATGTTATGTCTCCTTGATACATTGTTATGTTTTGTTGAGCTCTTTTTTATCTTTACCTTCACCCACACTTTACTTAATCTACATGTTGATTTGTTATTTCTAGTATTTAATCACTTAAGTTATCAATATGTGGCATAGATGACTATTGACTATGATTCTATGGGAAATTTAACATTGCGGGTGATTGGGATGGCTAGTCTACTTTCATCCCTTACAACCCACAATAATATTGCCAATATATACATAACATTTGGTGAATATTGGATTATATGGAATGATTCCATTTGTCTAAGAATACTTGTGTAGAAAATCCTATCAGTCAATGCTATAAAGAACAAATCAAATATCACTACACATAAACTAAAGATTTTAGTTAATAGAGTTGAATTTAAAGAGGATGCATGTTGTAATATGCTTGACTATGTGCAATTAGGAATTGTGGGTAATTGACATTCTTAACATCTTTGAATTCCCCATGATCATTGATCTAGTGGGTACTTACACATAACGAATACGAACTGCCACAGCTAAGAAAGTAAAAATGAATCTAAAGCACATGCCAACCCTACAACATAAAATGTTTCCTACTACATGTCCATTTCCCATTGGCTTATGCAAAATGGTGAAATATATTAACCTATAACTTGTGTTTAACCATTTATCCCCTAGCTATTGATCTATCATCAATCAATGAGAACCATCATATTTTCTCACAACTTAATGAGCGGTGACAACACAAATGATTGATGGCTCCCATAAGATGATTGAGCACGCAATGGAACCTCTATATTCATGATCAAAGAAGAAAAGCCACATGTCATTTGGAGCAGAAAATGGTAAAATGTAACATTCATTTGAGCCCTAACCATAAATGTTTTTTTTCTTTGTGTGAATGTATTAGATCTATTGGGAAAAGGTATCTCAACTTGGTATTCCTAATATTCATTTTTAATAATTTTTATGCATTCACTATTTTTTCTTCTTTTGGGAGAGTTGGTATCCCATTTGAAGGTGACATGAAATTCATCTTTAGTGGATTTTCTTCTCACATGAGGATGTAGGCATCCTACTTTGAGGTGGCATTGTTTGGTCGTGTATCAAAATTCTGTGGAGTTGTAAGATCATTATGATAGGGATTACTTATGATAGATTCTTATGACACATAAGAGCATGTAAGAGGGAGGTTGCGTTGGAACCTTGACCAACATTATAAGAAATGTGGACACTTTTCATAGAGCATATTTATGCATTGAGAATTAAGACAAATTTGGGTTCCCAAGATTGGGTGGTCAAATATGACATTTATGACATATGACATGCTGTAAAAGAATACACAAAAATTAGTTGGGATGACCAAGACTAAAGGGAGGAATTGGAATATGGACTTTGAATTTGGGTTCCATACCTCTCTTGTATTGGATAGTGGATTTCCCAAACCATTTATAGTTTCCAATTTGTGCTTCACCTATTTAATGGTGCTTGGAGTTATAGTTTGTATGAGTTAATTTGTAGGTACCAAAATGCTACTGAAATCAATCTAGGTTTAAATGTTAGTGATACTCCTATAAATTATTGTTTTATAAGTTTATTGTAACCATTTTGTTTACTAAATAATACATTGGTTTCTTTGGAGTGTGGGGTTTTTCTCTCGAAAGGGTTTTCCTCACATACACCTTGTGTTGTGGTATATTATTTATTTTATGTTTATATATGTTTCTACTTTCTGTAATTGTAAAGATTGAAAACTTGAACAACAATCTCCTCTAAAGATTAGTGTAGGAAGCATTTCCACATACCTTGTTTCCTTTTATTTGGTATCAGAGCTTGATCAGCTTGGATCTTAGAGGTTGGGTAGAGGGTTTTTTATACTAATCTTTATTTGAGTGGGAGCTTGTGTCGAGTGGGTTTTAATATTTTGTAGGAAGAGATGGAAAGAACATCTATAATAGAGATGGAGATGTTTACTAGAACTAATTTTGAGTTGTGGAAAGTCAAAATGAAAGATATGCTTGTAGATAGAGATTCATGGGTTGCAATATTTGGTATGAAGCCTACTATAATAAAACAAGAAGATTGGGACTTGTTGGATAGAAAGGTGAATCATCTTATTAGAATCTTTTTGGTATACTCAATGCTATTGAATGTTCATGAGGAAACCATCATAGTGAATCTTTGGAAAAAAATTGGGAAATTTGTATCAAGTGAAATCTTTAGTTAACAAACTCTTTCTAAGAAAGAAGTTATATACCCTCAGAATGGAGGATGATGGATTCATAGTTGATCATATGAATGCCTTCAATATGACATTTTCCTAACTAAACTTCATTTGAATAAAGATGGAGGAGGAGGATCATTGAATGACTTTGCTATGTTCTTTGCCAAATTTATGGGACAACCTTGTTACGGACATTGAAAGAAATACCACCAAGTTGAAAATGGACGAGGTGGTTGCATCATTGCTTTCGAAAGAGATGTGAAGAAAGAATTCTTAATTAGCCAAGGAGGCCCTAGATGTTCATGGAAAATTAAAATAAAAAGGAAAGAAGAAGGAAAAAAAGTAAGATAAGTCAAGATGTAAATCCCATGGGAGATCCAAATCTCTTGTAAGTCCAAGGCGAAATGTTGGAACTATGGAAACTATGGACATTTTTATAAAGACTATAGGGAGGAGAAGAAGAATAAGAAAAATAATGATTCTAATGATGAGTCTAATAAATCCTCCTAGGATGATGGTGGTTCCTTTGTTGCAACCTTGGCTACACATGCATCAAAAGGTGTGTGGTTGATTGAATTTGATGTATCTTTTCACATGAATTCACATTGAGGTTGGTTTACACAATACAAAGAATTTGATGTTGGGAAGGTGTACCTTAGAGATGATTCTCATCTAAAGATTGTTAGCTATGGAAGAGTTTTGATATGATTTTGTAATGGACAAGTGAAGGGAATAAATGTTATGCATATCACTGGTTTGGCATGGATCCGAGTTTCTATAAGTAAATTGAATGATGTGAGTGTGCAAATTATTTTCTTGACTGTATGATGCAACATGGTTAGAGGAGCTATGGTGCTTGCTACTTGGATGAACTCATATTGGCACTTTGTTTCAACTTGATGCACACATAGTTCAATACAATAGTTCTTCCATTATTATAGTGAAGAGATATGTAGAATATTTACCTTCACCATCAGAACCCACAACAAAGAGGTGAGTTACATCCACTTCTGATGGTCGTGCTTTCTGGATACCTAAGGGTGCTCATGTGTTGGAGACAAAAACTACCAATAAAGAAAATAATGTTGTGGCACCATAGGCTTGGAAACATAGGTAAGAATGGTCTACGAACCATGAAAAATAAAAACCTTGTTGAGGGATTGAATAATTGTAACCTTGAGTTTGATTTTTAAAAACATTGGATTTATGGAAAATAAAACCGTGTCAGTTTTATTTTAGTTATCATAAATCTTCTGGGGTATTGGACTTGATACACTCTAATGTTTTTGTCCATGTTAATGTTCTTTGGATTTCAAAATCTATTTATTATGTGTCTTTCATTGATTAGAATAGTAGAAGGGCATGGGTATGTTTCCCCAAGAGTTTAAATCTAAAGTCTTTAGTTAGTTTAAAGAGTCTATAGCTCTTGTTAAAAATTAGACTAGTAAAAAGATTAAGATTTTAAGGATTGATAATGGTAGTTCTATAGACTTCAATAGGTTCTGTAAAAATCATGGAATAGAAAGACATAAGAAAACTCCATATACCCCTCAACATAATGGAGTTGCAAAAAGAATAAACAAGACATTGACAGGGATGGCTAGGAGTATGCTTAGTGGGATAATCTAGGAACAAAAGTTCTAGGAAAAAGAGGTTGATATGACTTGTTACCTAGTTAACAAGTCTTCTACATTAGCTCTTGTTGAGAATACACCTATGGAGGTGTGGTCAAGATAAATTGTTTGATTGAGACATCTTAGAGTCTTTGGTTGTGAGGCATATGCTCATTTTCCTAGGGAGAAGAGGTCAAATTTGGAGAACAAGGTTGTTAAATGTATCTTTATTATGGTATTGGTTTGAAAGGGTACAAGCTTTGGGAATTTGTGGATGAAAGAGTTTTGTATAGTAGAAGTGTTATATTTAGAGACATTAAGCCTTTTTCTATTGTATTGTAGCCAAAAAAGAAAGATGTGGTTCAACTACACCCAAAGACTAAGAAAGTTGAACTAGAAGCCCATGAAGGACTTAAAGAAGATGAAATATATAATAATTTATAAAGGTTAGAAGTAGAAATAGAACCTTCACCTCAGCCTTTGAGGAGGTCTACTTGGAAAAGATGAAAACTAGACATTTATACTCCTTCTAATTAGAGATGTATTTTTTCTTTGACTGCTAACATTAGTGAGCCTAGGACTATAAACAAAGCTATGAGTATAAATGATGCAAACTCTTAGAAAGTGGCCATAGATGAAGATATGGATACATTAAAGAAAAATGATATATGGGATTTGGTACCTTTGGTTAATGGACGTAAAATCATTGTATGCAAATGGTTGTTCAAGAAGAAAATTAGTTTAGATGGTAGTTTTGAGAAGTACAAGGCAAGATTGGTTGTGAAAAGTTATTTATAGATTGAGGGAATTGATTATAGTGAGATTTTCTCCCTAGTTGTTAAGATGGCATCCATTTGGTTTCTTTTATCTATTGTTACAACATATGATCTTGAGGTTGATTAGATGGATGTGAAGATAACTTTCCTTCATGGTGGAGGAAGAGATTTATATGTCACAACCAAAGAACTACATCAAAAGAGGTAAAGAGCATTTAGTTTGTAAATTGAATAAATATTTGTATGATCTTAAGCAATCTCCTAGGTGTTGGTAAACAAATTTTCACTACAAGAATATTTGACTTGCCCCACGGGAAACAACAAAGTTCACCAACAAATGGATAATTCATTATGAAGTTAATGATTCTCCTCTGCATTTGAGAGGGGTAGCTCCCTCGCATGATGGAGGTTATTGGGGTTTTTGAGTACTTTTAACTAGAAAGTACAAAAAGGTAGGAGAAAGAAGGATGAGAGAAAAGAGAAAGAAATCAAGCTATGAACATAAGAAACACAACATAAATCTCTTGAGGAAAGATGGAAAGAGAAAATTAGATTACATCAAAACTAGAGCACAAAGTCTCTGAATCACCTGTACGCCAAGAGCAAGCAAAAGAGGTTATGAACATCAAAAGAAACTGATTAGACATAAGAGAAACCAGTATCCAGGAAGAGATTGTTGACATAAGAACACCAATTCGTCAACAATCTCTTCCTGAATAGAAACACAAATTTTCCTATTACCCCCTTTACAAAGATCTTTATTACATAGGGCTAAATAAAAAAGATCCCCTTTTACAAATAAAATCCTCTTTTATATCCCCTCTCTCTATCCATAACTCCTTGAAAATCCTAATTTTATTCTTATTTACAAATTCATTTTCCAAAAGAAAGACTTTTGGAATTTCCTTCTCTCTTCACAAACTTATATAAGTGATTTGCCATATATTTTGTTGTGCATGCAACCATTCTTGTGAGGTTTTATTCTTCATCTTAACACACTAAGAATGAGTGAGAACCTTCTAATGCAGCCTCAAACTCAATATCCAGTATTTGAGGTAGACTCATCTGACATATTACAAGCAGTCTGTGGCTGGGATGTCTTGCTTCCTTGGTATAGTTATTCACTGTTATTGTAAGAAAGATGATGTATCTTGTGATTGAGAATCACTACTTTGCTACTAAAGTAGGTACTACAGAGGATGAGATGTCTTCATTCATGTGGAGCTGAAAAATGAGCGTGGTGACTCAGACATCTAAAAGAAAGTTCATCCCCTCTAATGCTAGCAACATTCTCCATTGACTTGAAAAAACCCACAGTACCCTAAAACAATCACTTCGACACCATTCTACTACACCTTATGCTTCAATATACATAGAACTCCACATCAGGATCTAAAATATCCATATCCGAGTCCATTGTATCTTTTGACTTATATATTGTATTACTTATTCTAGAGGCTTCTATTTGCCTTCTATCACGAGTTGCATTGTGATTCTTTTCTTATTATTTCTTGGCATTTTGTTGAGTAGGTTAAATGTTCTTACACTCAGGCTTTATGCATATGAAATATTATTATTTTGAACACTTGGTATTTCCATCATATCCCATATCAAAACATTCCCATATACTCATGTAGCCGTGACTTGTTGAAATTCACCAGATACTTAGTGTGTTGCTTCTTGTGGGGAATTCCTGTGCTCACAACACTAGGACCAAGAGCCCTTGATGCAACTAAAAGTGAGGTTGCATGATACGATCCAACCGAATCCGCTGATACAATTATGGATACCACACACATTACAATTCCATTCTCCAATGAAAGATTAGAGTTCCCCACTAAAAAGGATATGGAATCTGAACCTATGGAGCTGATTCCCATGCTTTTGAAGCATTCGTACGACAACGGTTCATTGTGAAGACATGATTTCTACAAGACTCTAAAACAATATTTGAAATAGGTACATTTTGATCTCACCTTTTGTAATTGTAAGCTCCAACCTCCGTGAAAACAAAAGCATACGACCATTTTATCCCAAGCCCCATTGGAATCATATAGACTTGAAATATTCGGTAATAGGTATACATGTCCACTCAAGCGTTTCCAATTGTAGTTAATCTACAAGTGAGTGTATCACATATATTAGTCCATTCCTCTCTCTTTGAATACCATCAATGGAATTTGTTTTAAATGAATGCTTTTCTCTTCTTAGAAATTGTTTTATTCATGCTTTGACAAGTTTCCATATTATTTTCTAGTGCTTCCAATTTGGCACCGAATGAGAATATGGTGGTGAAGTTTGTAGAATATGGTGTTACACCCAACAATTGCATCTGCTTTAAAGTTTCTAAAGCCTTTTTAATAAATTAACTTCGTGGATATCCTTTGTGAAAACCCTACAATCATCACATTCCATGTGAGTGTTTTGTCTATTTTTGAATAGGCTGCGACTTTGTCTGTGCTTCCACTTTTTTGCATATTACCAGAGCTATTTCCAACTATAATATCTATGCCTTGTTTTTTATTTATAATATTTCTCATGTACCTTGCCAATGATTCAACATTTTACAAGCATACTACTAAAGCCATTGCAACTGCAGTATCTAACAAGATTCCTATCACATTTTGGCGTAGATCGATAGCATACTGGCAAGAAATGCAGAATTTGGCTTACACTTGCCAATTGCACCTGCTTGAATGTTTAAATCCTTTTCAACAAATCCATTTTGTGTAGGTCCTACAATCTTTGCATGCAAATGATAACGTTTATTTTTATCAATTTAAAATTCTTTATCTATATTTACCAAGCCGCGACTTCCTTTTCGGTTATCTTTATTTTGAAATGCTTATAAAAGTATGTGAACCGATTTCTTTGGAGAGATTTCATCTCAAGAGGAGGTTCATGCCTTCTATTCGCTGCAATAAATCTATTCCATAATATGTATCCTAATTTGTAGATATGTCGACATTGAAAAGGAAGTATCACATCTGCCTACTCATTACAACAATCTGCCTCTTCATCAAAACTCCCATGCATTGCAATTATCCATTTTTTATTTTCCTTATCTAGATGGCTTACAAAATCAATGAACTGCAAGAAAGAAAGTCTGAGAATATAAATCGTTTAAAATTAAGTTTAAAAATATCGCTTTGTAGTTCTTCTTAAACAATTCTTAAGGCATCTCTTGATTCTAAATTGTTCCTCATGGTTTTCTTGCCTATACCACCATTGCCTTTATACACCATTGTCATGAACTCATTGTAATCAATGTTGCCATCATTATCTTGATCAACTTCCTGGATTATTTCATTAAGTTGCACATCACCATAATTTATGGTGCCCCTGTTATCCATATTGGTAATCTCAAACAGTTCTTTAAGACCAACAATTTCATCTTCTGAGACAGTCTCTGCAATGTGAGACCATAGTTCTGAATCGAAATCATTTTCACCCTCTAAAACCAGCTTAGAAATACCTTGTTCTATTTCTACCCAAAATAGTGGAACTTGAGAATGAATGAGAATTTTCAATCAAGATTAGATGACAAAGGAAATTGACAAACTATGACGCATATCAATTTTATGATGGCGGAAAGTTTAAAAATTTCAAGGTTCAAAAGTGCGGACAACACTAGAATGTGGTACCAAAAGTTTTATTATTTTGTGTTGGGTTTAAGATTTTTGAGATCCAAATTAGATCATTACATCTATTATAATATGCATGGTGATCATTTTCTCATTATTGGATTATATGTTGATGATATGCTATTTTTTTGTAATGGAAAGGATTTGATTTGTGAATTGAAGTCTCAACTTTCAACATAATTTAAGATGAAGGACTTAGGGGCAGATAGATACATCTTGGGGATGGATATCAGAAGAGATAGAGCTAACGTAATTTACTTTGGTTGAGCTAGAGTAAGTATGTGAACTCAGTTTTGAAGAGATTCAATATGTCGTCTTGCTGGCCATTGTGTGTTCTTGTTATGATGGGGACAAAGTTTATCAATCAACCAGTGTCCTAATTCTCCTAGTGAGATAGAGGATATGAGTAGAGTTCCTTATGCTAGTTTTGTTGGGAGTTTGATGTATACTATGGTTTGCACAAGACCAGACATTACACAAGTAGTGGGAATCCTTAATTCATTCATGACTAATCCTAGATGAGTACATTGGGATGTATTGAAGAGGCTCTTTAGATATTTGTGGGGTACTTCTTCAGGAGTATTCTATTTTTATCATAGTTATCCTATAGGGACCCAATTCATTCAGTGTGTATTTAGATTTAGTTGGAGATGTTGAAAGTATGAGATCCACCAGTGGATATGTTTTCACTATGTTTGGTGGAGCTATTAGTTGGACAAGTAAGTGGTAGACCATGGTCATTTTGTCCACTACAAAAGTAGACTACATGGTATCTTCTCATGATTGTAAGGAATCCATTTGGCTTAAGAGATTATGTTCTAATGTTAGGATAGATGTAGGAGCTAAATTATAGTTCTATGTGATAGTTAGAGTCCCATATGTTTGGCAAAGAACCTAACTTTCCATGCAAGAATAAAGCAAATTGATTTCTAGTACCATTTTATTCACAACATGGTAAAGGATGGGTGGGTGATGCTAGAGAAGGCTGATTCTTTGATGATTGTTGTAGATTCATTCACAAAACCCATGAGCACATATAACTTTAGGTAGAGTAGTGAGTCTATAGGTCTCACGGTCCTTAGTAGTTAGATTTTAGAGTTTGTATATTTCCCTTTTTCTCTTGCAAGGTGTTCAATAAGTGGGAGAATGTTGTGAAAATGTTTCTCAACCTTGCATTCTTAATGCTCATTTTTAATACATACAAAATAGTGAATTCATACAAAAGTAAAAGTAATGTTATTTATGTGAGTAGAAGTGGCAAGAACATTAAGTTTTTCAATTTTTTTTTTGTAAATTGCACCAAAGTGATGCTACATATGTATCTAGTGAACACTTCTATCTCAAAAAGTTGTGGTTCAAATCTATTTTATCTAGAGTGAATCCATCCAAAACACATTTTTAGCCTAAACTAACTTTTAGTTGAAAATGCTTAAATTGTGGTGTGTGAAAAATCTAGCCTAAAAGGCAACATAGCTTTGAACTTTCACCCACCTACTTGATTAAAATTCATTAATGTTCATAAAGAGAACATTCGTGGCCATGGTTAGCTATAGGAGCTCCACTATTTCATGATGCAACATGTTAAACATGAGAACCACTTGACTCACATATGGAAGAGCCCTACCACAATGAAAGATCATGATGAGTTGCTTAAATACCCAAATAAAAAAGTGATCTTCACTCATCATTTCATATATACAAACTTAGAACAACGGACCAAAACTCTATTGGTTTCCCCTCAGTTGTTGTCCATTGATGACAAACACACAACTTGGTTCCACTTGGCACAATCACTGTTGGCATTCATGAGGTTTAGCATTTGATGCATGAACTCATATTATTGACGATGATCTTGTTTATGCTTATAATGTTGTTCACTTGAAGAGAATCAAACATGTTGGTGTTAGTTGTAGCATTTACTATTCTCTACAAGCAGTTGGTATCTGGATTGTAATGTTGACAGAGGTTATTGGTTCTAGCATCATGGTAATGGTAATGGTATGACAACTCTCATGTTATGATAGTCATACCTCTCATGATCCTCTAAATGCTCTTTATGACAACTCTATGATGATTGAATACAGTGGTCACATGCTCTGGTATATGCTTGACAGTTGGCACATATTTGTTATGGTATCATGCTCAGTGGCATATCATGCTCATGGCACAACATCATATTGTTGTTGATGATAGTTCATATATATGTTCTCATGGTTCATATTGTCTATGCACTTGATCTTCTGTGTTCTTATGCTCTCTTGGTATAATGATCTTTTGTGCTCGTATGGGATGATGACAGTTGGATATCATTGTATTGATATAGACTTGCAGCCCTGTATTGTAAGTATCCAGACATCTATGATATTTGATATGCATTTGATGCTCATCTCAACTACTATATACAAATCCACAACTTGGTTTGATCATGGATCAGTTGATATTGATATGGTTTGATCGACTGCTTTATGTTCAATTGATATTAATATGGTTCATGATTTGCTCATGCTCAGTTGATATTAATATGGTTCATGGTTCATTGATTGCTTTGTGCTTTGCTACGGTATCTCCTACTTCTGTTGTGAGCTCATATCATGATGATTGTTATGGTATACTGTGTCACTTTGATATATAGATTTCACTTGTTCTGCATGGATGTATTGATGGTATGACATCACAAGTTGTTTATGCAGTTTACATATCTCCTGATGATTTTACTTGACACATGGATTCTTGTGACAATTTGGCTTATGATATAGTTGAAATGAGGCACAAGTTTTGGTTGGCATGAACCTTATTCACATTTGCATTAGAGGGGTTATTAAGGCATACACAGGCACACCTTTTATCACATGAAAGGAGAAGGATATTTGTTTTATTGTTATAAGGGGATCATAATTTCTTGCATTAAAAAATATGTGTTAAAGTGTTCACCATGGTTTGAGGTCATATTGAATTTCCTAGTAAATATAATACTTTACAAAAGTATTCATATCGGGCTCCAAAGCAACATCACCTACTAGGCAGGTTATGAATGTTTCTAACAGGTGAAAAGGGCTTCATTTGACTCTTCTTCCACCGGCCCTTTTAGGGCTCACCGATAGTGCAGGTTGCATGTTTTTTATGGGGAAAAAAGACCTTGTTTTTGGATCATTATGCATAGTTTAACTTTGCGAAATGAAACTTTAAGCTAGGGTTTTATGTTTTAGTGATAATCATGATATTACATGGTCAATGTTGATGCCTACTGCTGGTTTGGGTTTCGAGCATTTACATCCGTAGGCATTTTCAGAATAAACGAGCAAAAAATTCTAAGTCCTTTGGCCTGTGTGGTTACATGTATCTTTGTATGTGCATGGCCGTTTGTATCTAATGCGCAGGTTCAAATGTACATTGGCAGACCCGAAAAAGAATTTCAATAGGCTTCAGAATGGAGAAAAATGGTTGTATGCATAACGGGTGCTTTTCTGGAGGCAAAAATCTGTATGTATATCACAGATTCCTGGTATATTCCGCGGTTGTATCTTCGCAGTTTGCATGTATATGTTGTTGTATATTTGATATACAATGGGTGACATACAATGGCAAATCTCAAGGGGTTTCAAATCAGGTTGAAAACAATGGTCGGGCCCACAGAGATACAAAGGGGATTGTATGTATGTTTGACATACAACGGGTTGATATACAATGCAAAATTTACAAGTCCCGGACTTCAGAAGTTATTAAATCGGGCCTGGCGGATGCATACAAGGGCAAAGTTGAAAAGTCAAAGTGATTTCCTTTGTATCTTGCATTGTATGTATCTGCGACATACAATTGCATATACAAGTAGGCATGTGTAAAGGGCGGACGTGGCCAGAAAGTTAGTAGTATTTGTGAGAAAGGTGAAATCCGCCATTGTATATTGGAATGTATGTTCCCAATATACAATCAGACATACAAAGGGTAGATACAATGAAATATGCAAAGCGGGAGCAGTCAAAGTCAACGATGTTCAAAAGCATGGTGGGGCCCGCGCGGTTGTATGTTGCACATTGTATGTGCAATATACAATGAAAGGTACAAGGAGGCCGATACAATGCCGGATTCAAAATTTATTCCAATCTGCCTCATATGTGTGATGGAATCCGCATTGTGTGTATATTGCATTTGTATGTGCAATATACAAGGCGATATACAAAGAATGAAGATACAAGCTGGACCCGAATGCGATTGCAATTTGTTTTATAAAGATTTGGGGTCCGCGCTTGTATGCATGGCGATTGTATGTATATACAATTGCACATACAACCACAGATGCAAAAGGAGATGCATTTTCTCGCCGATGGAGATACAAATATTCAGTGATGGCAAACCAATCAGCTGCTGCCACATGTCCAAGGTCAGTTGTATGTATATACAACTACATAGACAAAGATTTAAAGGCAAAAAATGGATGAAAAAGGTAAAATGGAAGAGGGAAAAGTCAGCGATGGAAAAAGCTACCTGCGTGGTACATTTTAATTGGTTGTTGACTTTTCAGCATGATTTGAAGCCACAGATCTCAGCAGGAGGAAAGGAATCGACGGCCATAATTCAAAATTTCAAGAACATGAGGAGATTTGTATGTATTCACAGTTGCATTTCAAATGGAAAGAAACTTCAAAGCACGCAACTGCTGCATTTCCAGAGGCCGTGGGTAGGTTGGCCATTAATGGCAAAATTTGTAGAGGCATGGTCTTGATTGACAGGTCAACTACCTGATTAAAGAAGAAAATCTTTAGTCGGCGGCTCACATCTTGATCTCACCTGCTCTTCCTCCTTTTTCTACCTGGAGCATTGAATATTTTCGGCACCATTCAGATGGTGCATTGTATTTGGCAGCATTTTGAAATGACCTTGTACTTGATTGCTGAGTACACGTTCTTGGTTTATATCAGAAATGTGTTACTCATTTTTTGGTTGTTGAAGACTTGGGCAATTTTTGGAGAAAATAAGGAAGAACAGAGCATTTCTTACCTGTTCTATCTCTTTTTGTGAGTTTATGTGTTGCATCTGAATGTATGTTGTACACATGTTTAGTTTCATGTTGTGTTTATATGAAAAATGCTTATTTGCATGTGTTTAGCCATTTGTCTCCATTTGTTGTATGCATCTCTTCTTTTGAATCTGGTTGCTAAGGGTTACTTAGATTCTAGGATATAGATTTGTTGTATCACATGCTTGATCTCTAACTTCCATTCAAGGAGTGGATTAAACTGTTTTAGGTTAAGTGTGGGGAAGAATGTATGGCAGCAGGGATATTTGTAAGTAGAAATTGCTAAATACTCATTCTTGGGTGGTGTTTGTAAGGCAAATACCAGTTCCAGCCCCTTGAAACTTGAATGCCAGTGCAAATCATTCACTTGTATACGTCTAGTTGACTCCTTGCCCTGAGATAGGCACTGGTCTGCCCTTGTGTAGTAGTTATGATCCAAAACCCCCTGTCTTGCATCCAAAACATCAATACAAACCATTTCATATTTCCCACCTGTTAGTTTGTAGGAGTAGGAATAGGACCCTTGCATACTCTCATTCCCACCCAGTTAGATATGCCCAAGAGCATTGCCAAACTTGTGATCTATCATGAAAATCTTGGTCCAAACATGAGAGTATTATGCCTATTGTTGTAAAGCTAAATCTTTCTATTGGGTGAGTCAAAGACAAATCTTTAGCTATAGGGATACCCCCCTTGGTGCGACAGAACTAGAAGTGAAGGGGAGGCAGCTCACGCAACCTCCTGTATTTGTTGGCCGAATCTACCTGTGCATTGGAACTGGCAAACCCTTTGCTGATTCGGAGAGAAAGAACCAACAGTCAATACAGTGGGTATCTCTATATATTTTGAAAGAGATCTTGATGATTTGACAATGCAGGTTATCAAAGAGTTGAGTTTGTTTGTTCTTGACCGAATCTTTGACAACTTGGTGATAATGATGGAATTCTGGAGCTATCCAGTGTATGATATGATAGTGCTGACTGTGGAAGAAAATCTAAGGCATGATCAACACAGGTGGCTTCATTTCTTGTTTTTCTTTCTGATTATGGTTTGTTTCCTGCATTAGTATATATTGTTTTTGGAATGAAAAGCTAATGCAAATATGTTTAAGGTCAACAAATGCAAACACAATTTATGATAGTTTGAAGCCTTCGAAAGTAGTCATAATGGGTTCTTGGTAATATAATGTATAGGGTTTCAAAGGTGACTGTGACCGAGTTTTTAGTTCTCTTCTACTTTGATATGGCCAAATCTGTTAAAACCCACTTTTGTGTATGCAACATTTTTGATGAAACTTTGTTGTGCCAAAAATCTATCGAGGGTTTTCATTCTTTCTTCTTGACAGTTGAAACAAAGACATACAAGTTGATTTTCCTTTGTGGGTATATGTTATTTTTGATGCAAATCAGTTGTATTCAGTTGAGATGAGAAACTCTTCAGTTGTTTCATCTTTCATTATGGTTTCTTGTACGGGTATTCTTGGCAGTTATGAAGAGCCTTCTTTAACTCTATACACAGTTTGAACATTATTTTTTTATGGTTAAAGAAGCAGTTAAAAAGATTACTGGATATAACCTCCTTGTCAGTTAAGAACGACCTCAAATAGTTACACTACTACAGTTATGTTTTTCAAACTGTTTGTAGAGAGAAAGAAGGGCTTGAACAGAGTATGTAATATATTGATATATCTTTGATGTAATGACAAGGATATATGGGTGAGAAAACATTATTGTTGACAATATAATAGAGATAGTGAGGTTTAGAGAAACAGAGTGTCCCTCTGTATTTAATTTACACAATTCATTGTAATGGTTGAGATAAGCCAGTGAGGCAATGATTGCAGCCAGTGAGGCAAGTTTATTACATAAGCCAGTGAGGCACTTTTACTGAGTGGTTTTCTACCGCAGAGGGTTTCCACTCCTAAAATCTCTATGTTATGTAATTTGTCCTCTATTTCATATTGTTATTATGTTATTTTCTATTTGATTTATAAGTTGATAGTACATGATTACTTATCTCTTTAACACTTTGCTTCATGCAATAATAAACATTCATGTCTGATGTTCAAATCTATAATAAAGTGTGAAAATTTGCATTGTTTCCTGTAACACTGATTGACCCCCCCTCTCAGTGTTACCAAGTACTCCAACAAGTGGTATCAGAGCCAGACCCTTGCAAGAAGTCTAACCAACTTAAGGGTTCCTGGCAAGTGGAGTACAATAGGTAAAAATAATAGGAATAAGGCCTCAAATAAAGAAAAGAAAAATGCTGATCAACAAATTGAAAAGCAAGCCTCAGTTAAGTCCAGCAATGAGTTGTTACATGAGTCTACCATGAATCTAGATACAAAATTGATGCAGGGACTTCCGAAGGTCATAACTTTTGACTTAGATGTGGGTTTTCTATGAAATTTTACAGGTGGATACGTTATGAGGTGGCATGTGGTTTCCCAGCCACTCTAGTTAGTTGGACCCCATCTTGGCACTTTTTCAGGGCTTGAAACTTTCATCTTGGCCCTCAAAATGGCAATTTAGTGTTTTTTCCTAGTTTTTTAAAAGTTGCTTTTTTTAATAACTCGAAACTCATGTTTCAAATTTAGGATGTTAGTTGGCTTTTCATCCTACCTTAGTTTTAGGAAGTTTTTGGAAAAAAATTGGATTCTCAAGATATGAATGTAAAGTTACCTAAAATGGCAAAATCTGACAATTGTCAACATTTGCCAAAAAAGGTATTTTTTTATTTTTTTGTTTTCTTGGATATAAGAGAGTTTTCTCTCATTGTAGCAGCAGAGTTGGTGAATAGAAGTTTTTTTTTCCAGTTTTCTAAATCTTTGGCTCTCACACATGATTAATGGCACAATTCTATTGAGTGTATGTTGTTGGCTACATCATCTGGTATCAGAGCAATTAATAAGATTACCATCACGTATCAGTTTCCTATACCTTGTATGGAGGACATGATGGATGTCCTTGCAGGGGCCAAATATTTCAGCAAGATCGACCTACGAAGTGGCTACCACCAAATCCGGATCTGAGAAGGGATGAGTGGAAGACAACCTTTAAGACTAGAGACGGATTATATGAGTGGATGGTTATGCCGTTCAGGTTATCAAATGCACCTAGCACATTTATGAGATTAATGAACACTATACTACGACCTTACATTGGTAACTTTGTGGTAGTTTATTTTGATGATATTTTGGTATTTAGTAACAGTAAAGAAGAGCACCTACAACACTTGAGGATCATCTTCAGTGTGTTAAGGAAGGAGAGGCTCTATGCCAATTTGAAGAAGTGTAGGTTCATGTAAGATAGTTTGGTTTTTTTAGGTTTTGTCATTTTTAAAGATGGTGTCAGAATGGATCTAGAAAAGGTTAGGGCAATTCTAGAATGGCCTAGTCCAAGCAACATCACAGAGGTAAAAAGTTTTCATGGCTTGGCCACTTTCTATTGAAAGTTCATTCAAAATTTTAGTAGTATTGTAGCTCCTATAATAGATTGCACCAAAGGAAGGGAGTTTGTATGGACCAAGGATGATGGGGAGAGCTTTAAATACTTGAAGAAAAAGGTAACAGAAGTACCTATACTTGCATTGCCAAATTTTGGTAAGGTATTTGAAGTAGAATGTGATGCCTCCCATGTGGGAATAGGTGTTTGGCTTAGCCAAGCTAGAAAACCTATAGCTTTCTTTAGTGAAAAGATGCATGAAGTGAGAAAGAATTATTCTACTTGTGATTTGGAATTTTATGCAATTGTTCAAGCATTGAGGCATTAGAGACATTATCTAGTTCCCCAAGAGTTTGTATTGTTTACAGATCATATTGCATTGAGATACTTGAACACACAAAAAAAGTTGAATAGTAGGCATGCCAAGTAGGTCTCTTTCTTGCAAGGTTACAATTTTGTGTTGAAGCATAAGTCTGGAAAACAAAATTAGGTTGCAGATGCATTAAGTAGGCGTGTTGCACTTTTGACCACAATGGAAACTGAGGTGATTGGTTTTGATGCCATGAAAAATTTGTGAGTCTGATGATGATTTTTGGGAGATTATGGAACAAATGAAGGCACCAGTATCTGGTAACTTGGATCACTTTAGGGGTGAATATTTTATGCAAGATGGGTATCTATTTAAAGGAAAATAACTATGCATACCAGCTAGCTCTATGAGGAAAAACATTATCAAAGAATTTCATAGTAGTGGGTTGGAATGACATTTTGGCAAGGACAAGACAATAGCCTTGATAGAAGATAAATATTATTGGCCAAAGATGAAAAGGGATATAACTAAGTATGTAACAAGGTGTAGGATCTGCCAAGAGGCTAAGGGACATTCACAAAATACAGGGTTGTATATGCCATTACCAGTACCAACTGCACCATGGATAAATTTGAGCATGGACTTTGTGTTGGGACTTCCACATACTTAACAAGGTAATGACTCCACTTTTGTAGTTGTTGATAGGTTCTCCAAGATGGTTCATTTTATTGTTTGTAAGAAAACTAATGATGCAATGAGGGTAGCAGAGTTATTTTTTTCAGAAGTTGTTCGACTACATGGTGTTCCAAAGACTATTACCTCTGATCGGGATACCAAATTCCTTAGTCATTTTTGGAGGACTTTATGGAAGAAGATGGGGACTAAGTTATAGTTTAGTAGTGCTTATCATCCTCAAATGGATGGGTAAACAAAGGTAGTCAATCAGAGTCTGAGAAATTTGTTGAGGTGTATTGTTGGAGAAAAGCCAAAATAATGGGAAATGGCATTACCCCAGGCTGAATTTGCCTATAATAGTTATGTTAACAGATCAACGGGAAAGTCCCCTTTCCAGATTGTGTATGGCAGGAATCCTCAAGGTGTTCTAGATTTGGTATAGCTACCAATGAAAGATAGTGTCAGTGATGATGGGGAAGCATTTGCAGAACACCTTCAACAGTTGTAGAAAGTGTGAGATAGAAGTTGCAGGACAGTAATGAGAGGTACAAGAATATAGTGGATACTAGTAGGTGACATCAAACATTTAATGAAGGTGACTTAGTGATGGTATATTTGAGAAAAGAGCGGTTTCCTACTGGAACATACCACAAGTTGAAGTGCAGGAAAATTGGACTTTGCAAAATTACAAAGAAGATCAATGATAATGTATATGAGGTCAGTTTACCAGATGATCTCTATATTTCTCCTGTGTTTAATATTTTTGATTTATATGCATTCCATGGTGAGGATGATGCTAAAGATAGTCAACAAGAAGTGGTATGGCACTACCACATTCCCCATAAGAAGAAGGAAAAGATTGCATAGGTTTTTGATAAGAAAACTATCTCCACTCGGCAAGGGCATTACAAGTATTTAGTATAGTGGGAAGGATTGCCACCAATAGATAGCACGTGGATTACAAAGTGGGAAGTACAGAGGTTAGATCTAGTCAAATGGCAGCAGTTCGAAGACACTCACTTGTAGGAGCTGCGTTCTTTTCAACCAGAGGAGAATGATGCAGGGACTTCCGGAGGTCATAACTTTTAACTCGAATGTGGGTTTTCTATGAAATTTTATAGGTGGATGCATTATGAGGTGGCATGTGGTTTTCTAACCACCCTAGTTGGTTGGACCCCATCTTGGCACTTTTTTGGGGCTTGAAACTTTCATCTTGGCCCTCAAAATGGCAATTTAGTGTTTTTTCCTAGTTTTTTAAAAGTTGCTTTTTTTAATAACTCGAAACTCATGTTTCAAATCTAGGATGTTAGTTGGCTTTTTGTCATAACTTAGTTTTAGGAAGTTTTTGGGAAAAAATTGGATTCTCAAGATATGAATGTAAAATTACCTAAAATGGCAAAATCTGGCAATTGTCAAAATCTGCCAAAAAAGGTAATTTTTTGATTTTTTTGTTTTCTTGGATATAAGAGAGTTTTCTCTCATTGTAGCAGCAGAGTTGGTGAATAGAAGTTTTTTTTCTAGTTTTTGAAATCTTTGGCTCTCACACATGATTAATGGCACAATTCTATTGAGTGTATGTTGTTGGCTACATAAAAAATGTCATAAAGAAATTAGTCTTGCAGTTAAGAATATTGACAATGTGAATGTTAGTAGACAAGAACTTGATGATTTTGTAGTTGAAATTAGTGATACAAAAGGAGGTTTCTTTGTAGATGAAGATGGACAGGAGTTCAATGAAAATGATTGTGAAGTTGATATTGAAGGAGAACTTTTATGTGCTCTAGAAATGAACAAGTATCTTGAAAAGAAAAACTGAAGATTAGAAAATCAACTTCAACAAGAAGAAGATTCCAAGAAAAAGGTACTTTCTAACCTTGCAAAAGTCTCTTTAGAACTTGAAGAGGCAAGAAACTTGATTGTAGATTTAAGAGGTCAAGTTGAAGATTCAAATAAGCTAACTATTAGCCTAAAGACTGAAATAGAGGAAGCCAAAAGAATAATAGATGTAACAAATTCTGATCTTGATGTAAAAAGAATAGAATGTCTAAAGTTAGAGAAAGAAATAGTCTCCTTGAGAAAGGATTTGGAAGAAGTGTCTTCAAAATTGCAAAATAATATTCAATTTGAAAAGAGTACTGACTGTCTGAATGACATATTGTGTAAGCAAAGGTATTATAGAGACACTGTTGGTTTGGGTTATGAGAAAGAAGAATGTTCCAAGACAAGAAATGGTCCTAGGAAGAAGATAGACCTAACATTTTATTCTGCTACACCTGAAGTTGAAGCTAAGAAGAAAACTAAAGTTAATGTTGCTAATGAGTCTTTAAGACCTCCATCTATCAGGTACAATTACTCTCAATTCCATGGTTATTTCTATGCATGTAATGTTTATGGTCATAGGGCCAGAGATTGTAAAAGAAATGGTTTTGGGTGGAATAAAGACAAAAGTTCTTATGGTTGGTCAAATCAGAATTACAATAATGTTTGTTATATCTGCAATAAAGTTGGCCATTTTGCAAGAAACTATTAGATGCATGCAAGGTATGACTCTAGAAGAAACTATTCTCCTCTTGATCAAAACTATAATATGTTGTGTTATCGATGCAATAGTTTTGGGCATAAAGCTCAATGGTGTAAAAGAAGGATAAAACCAACTGGTAGCTATATGTTTAAGCAAAAGCAAGTGAATGCCTTGGGTAAGGAAAATAAATATCCTATACTAGTTTGGAGAAGAAAACAACCAAGAGATGAAAAACCAAAACCCATGCATGTTACACAAAAGACATTATCCTTCACATGAGAACTGGCTTAAAGTCAGGGGGAGATGCTTATTGTTTATCTTTCATCCCCAAGGTGTTCGGAGGTTTGTTGCTATACAAAGAGAAGTTGGTGTTAGCATGATATGTTGTCAAAAGAAGTTTGATGTCTGTCATTTTATGAGTTTCAGTTGAAAATGTTCACTTTTTTCATGGAGGTGCAATTATATGATCATATATATCATTACAAAGTGTAGATAATCCAAGGTACATTACAGATTCATGTCATTCACTTTGTTAGCTTTCTCATTTGCAAGAGTATGATCTTGCAAGATAATTTGAAGATGATGCTTGATACCATTTCTTTAGGACATGGTAGTTGTTGTTTTGAGATCTTCATGTTGGTATGCTTGATATGTCTTTTAGTGTGCATATGCTACATGATTAGTTAATTGTTCAAAGAGCTGAAAAGACATCCTTGTGTACTTATACTGCTCTAATTTTGATAGTGGTTCAATATTTTTGATCTCAGTCATGTTTATTAAACTATTCATTGTCATTTCTAATTAATGGTTGTGAAGGAGTAGGCTTGTGATGCGGTGTTGTGATCAAATGTTTGTGATTACAAGGTGATTGAGAAAATTCCATCATGTTAAGGTATATGTCAATGTTACTTAAAGAAGAGATGATATTCTTTTCATCAGATGCCATAATTATTGCCCTAGTTGTGATTGATGAATGTTGTTGTTTAAGTTGCTTACTGCATTAAGGTTAGATGTTCTTGTTGAAGATTTTAATCTTTAATCCTTTTCTGGTGATGACTACTATCAAGTATCTATTGAGGTAAAATGACAAAAAAATGTCATTAGTTCACATCAATTCCTGCTTATATAGTGATTCATGTACAGGGTATGAGATCTATACAGGTGCAATGTGTAGAGGGAACTTCAAAGTCTCTTAAGAACTTTCTTGCTTGAGTCTCTTGGAGACAAGGTGACAGGAATTCATGCTTGATAGATCTTTCATTTTGAAATAGAGAAGAATATATTACTTCTTATGGGTAGTAGTATGATACTCTATTATCTTTTAACTTTGATCAACAATGATGTTTGAGGCAACATTACTATTTTTGTGGTTGGCCCTTTTTGGTGTAAATAACAGGCTTGATGCTCTGACAGTGCTTGAAGTTGAGTTGATGTATGGACATTGATTCTAAGTTGAAGGGATTCACTTTTTTGCAAGTGTTGAGGTTGTCATGCATATCATATCTCTTTTCATTCTGATTGTACAGTGGACAATATTTGTGGCAGTGTAATAGTATCCCTGCTGCATCAATTTTCCAAGAAATCCATCATAGTTTCAGTGGGAGTAAGAGTGTGTCATTGCATTATGTAAAAACATGTCATGATCAACAGTATCAGATAATAATAAGTATCAGAGTGTCTTCATGATCTAGTTGTATATGACACTGACAAGTGAAAGTGTAGTTTGTCATTATTTTCTTGACAGGACAGTTGGTTGAGATAGTAAAATAGTATTTAAAGAACAAGTGTTGTTTATCAAAATGTATGTTGCTGAGTATAAGAGATTTATGACAACAGAGTTAAGTTAATGACATGAGAGTCCTATCTACTCTAGATGATAGTATCTTTTACATTTGACAATTTATTGCATGTCAATGATTATGTTGATTATTTTATAACTAGTTCAGTGTTGGTTTTTTCTCAATGATGTACTTAGTTGTTCTTCTGGGGTTTGATAATTGATAGTGATGACAGTGTTCTTCTATTAGCATATTCAATTGTTGTCCTTACTTTGTATATGCCTCTTTCTATGTCACTGATGGTGCTGACAATGCAATTTTTGTTTCAGATGCTCCGGGTAGTTTTCCTTCATGGGACAGGACTTCATGGTATGTTTGGTATGTTTTATATTTTCTAATTCTATTTCTCATATCAGGCATTTGTTGATCTCTGATTTATGTTATCTCTAGAGACATTGGCACATTTTTCTTTCTTCCTTTGTCTTGATGACAAAAAAGGGGGAGAGAAGTTGTGTTTTTGCCATCATGGATAAAGGGGAAGTTTGTTGGTTTCCCCTCAGTTGTTGTCCATTGATGACAAACACACAACTTGGTACCACTTGGCACAGTGACTGTTGGCATTCATGAGGTTTAGCATTTGATGCATGAAATCATATTCTTGATGATGTGATGTTCTTTTATGCTTATACTTGATGATGATCTTGTTTATGCTTATAATGTTGTTCACTTGAAGAGAATCAAACATGTTGGTGTTAGTTGTGGCATTTACTATTCTCTACAAGCAGTTGGTATCTGGCTTGTAATGTTGATAGAGGTTATTGGTTCTAGCATCATGGTAATGGTAATGGTAATGGTATGACATCTCTCATGTTATGATAGTCATACCTCTCATGATCATCTAAATGCTCTTTATGATAGCTCTATGATGATTGAATACAGTGGTCACATGCTCTGGTATATGCTTGACAGTTGGCACATATTTGTTATGGTATCATGCTTAGTGGCATATCATGCTCATGGCACAACATCATATTGTTGTTGATGATACTTCATATATGTTCTCATAGTTCATATTGTCTATGCACTTGATCTTTTGTGTTCTTATGCTCTCTTGGTATAATGATCTTTTGTGCTTGTATGGGATGATGACAGTTGGATATCATTGCATTGATATAGACTTGCAGCCATGTATTGTAAGTATGGACATCTATGATATTTGATATGCATTTGACGCTCATCTCAGCTGCTATATACAAATCCACAACTTGGTTTGATCATGGATCAGTTGATATTGATATGGTTTGATCAGCTGCTATATGCTCAGTTGATATTAATATGGTTCATGATTTTCTCATACTCAATTGATATTAATATGGTTCATGGTTCATTGATTTTCTTTGTGCTTTGCTATGGTATCTCCTGCTTCTGTTGTGAGCTCATATCATGATGATTGTTATGGTCTACTGCGTCACTTTGACATACAAATTTCACTTGTTCTTGATGGATGTATTGCTGGTATGACATCACAAGTTGTTTATGCAGTTTACTTATCTCCTAATGATTTTACTTGACACATGGATTCTTGTGACAATTTGGCTTATGATATAGTTGAAATGAAGCACAAGTTTTGGTTGGCATGAACCTTATTCACATTTGCATTAGAGGGTTTATAAAGGCATACACAGGCACACCTTTTATCACATGAAAGGAGAAGGATATTTGTTTTATTGTTATAAGGGGATCATAAGTTCTTGCATTGAAAAATATGTGTTAAAGTGTTCACCATGGTTTGAGGTCATATTGAATTTCCTAGTGAATATAATACTTTGCAAAAGTATTCATATCAAACTCCAAAGCAACATTACATGTTGGGCAGGTTATGACTGTTTCTAGTAGGTGAAAAAGGCTTCATTTGACTCTTCTTCCACCAGCCCTTTTAAGGCTCACCGATAGTGTAGGTTGCATGTTTTTTGTATCGAGCAAAAAGACCTTGTTTTTGGATCATTATACATAGTTTAACTTTGCGAAATGAAACTTTAAGCTAGGGTTTTATGTTTTAGTGATAATCATGACAATGCATGGTCGGTACAGTGGGTATCTCTGCGTATTTTGAAAGGGATCTTGAGGATTTGACAGTGTAGGTTATCAAGGAGTTGAGTTTGTTTGTTCTTGACTAAATCTTTGACAACTCAGCGATAATGATGGAATTCTGGAGCTATCCAGTGTATGATATGACAGTGCTGACTGTGGAAGCAAATCTAAGGCATGATCAACACAGGTGGCTTCATTTCTTGTTTTTCTTTCTGATTATGGTTTGTTTCCTACATTAGTATATATTGTTTTTAGAATGAAAAGATAATGCAAATATGTTTAAGGTAAACAAATGCAAACATAGTTTATGACAGTTTGAAGCCTTCAAAAGTAGTCATGATTTTTTTTTTTTGTTATGGGTTCTCGGTAATATAATGTATAGGGTTTCAAAGGTAACTGTGACGGAGTTTTTAGTTCTCTTCTACTATGATATGGCCAGATCTATTAAAACCCACTTATGGGTATGCAACATTTTTAATGAAACTTTGTTGTGCTAGAAATCTGTCGAGGGTTTTCATTCTTTCTTCTTGACAGTCGAAACAAAGACATACAAGTTGATTTTCCTTTGTGGGTATATGTTATTTTTGATGCAAATCAGTTGTATTCAGTTGAGATAAGAAACTCTTCAATTGTTTGTGGTTGTTTGATCAATTGTTTCATCTTTCATTATGGTTTCTTGTACGGGTATTCTTGGTAGTTATGAAGAGCCTTCTTTAACTCTATACATAGTTTGAACATTATTTTTTCATGGTTAAAGAAGCAGTTAAAATGGTTACTGGATATAATCTCCTTGTCAGTTAAGAATGACCTCAGACAGTTACACTACTACAGTTATGTTTTTCAAACTGTTTGTAGAGAGAAAGAAGGGCTTGGACACAGTATGTAATATATTGATATATCTTTGATGTAATGACAAGGATATATGGTTGAGAGAACATTATTGTTGACAATATAACAGAGATAGTGAGGTTTAGAGAAATAGAGTGTCCCTCTGTATTTGATTTACACAATTCATTGTAATGGTTGAGATAAGCCAGTGAGGCAATGTTGAAAAGCCAGTGAGGCAATGTTAAAAAGCCAGTGAGGCAATGATTGTACCCAGTGAGGCAAGTTTATTACATAAGCCAGTGACCCACTTTTCCTAAGTGGTTTTCTACCCCAGAGGGTTTCCACTCCTAAAATCTCTATGTTATGTAATATGTCCTCTGTTTCATATTGTTATTCTGTTATTTGCTATTTGATTTATAAGTTGATAGTACATGATTACTTATCTCTTCAACACTCTGGTTCATGCAATAATAAGCATTCATGTCTGATGTTCAAATCTATAATAAAGTATGAAAATTTGCATTGTTTCCTGTAACACTGATTCATCCCCCTCTCAGTATTACCAAGTACTCCAACAAACTCATCAATTCATATATACAATCTTACAAGGGATTAAAACTAAGAAAACATATGGAATTGCTAAGTGTCCGCAATTCTAAAAATAAGGGTCTGTTTTAAGTGGAGACCACCACATAGATAAATTAGATGATGATGTAGTGCTTAATTTAAAAATAAACTCCATTCCTAAAGATATGATATCTCTTAAAAAAATTGCAATCTAAGTTTGCCCAAAGATGGTGATCATTCTATTAAGAAAGAAAATAAGCATTGCAAACCATATAATTTAAGCACTCCTCAAGAAGTAAAAATGTCCTGATATTGGCTTGGATTATGAAGTAGAGGAAATGGTTGTTTCACTTAGAGAGTTCAAGGATGTGTTCACCTAGGAGTATAGTGATATGAATTTAGTTATCTAGGTACTATTATTTCCCACACCATCCCTTTAAAACTAGATGCAAATCCCTTTAGGCAAAAGTAGAGTCCTATCAATCCTATTTTATAGTCAATATTATGCAAAGAAGTTTTAAAATTGCTAAGAGGAAAAGCAAGGGGAATAAATTATAATTTATCATTTTAAGCTGGGTCCGGTAATATTTAATTTAAGGGGGCAACTTAAATAATATTATTATTAAAATAAAACAAAAATAAAAATTATTTTTAAATACTATTTGGAGGAAATTTAATCAAGGGCCCAATTTGGAAATGTTTAAAAGTGGGTGCTTGGCTTCCTTTTTGGCATCAAGATTTCATTTGGCATTCTTTATTGTGAACCTTGACATTTGAGTTTGGCATCCAAGGACAAAAGGCCTTGGCTATTTTTTGCAATCTAGGAGGATGAAAACCCTCTTGGCTCTTATTTTTCAGAGGTGAGGATGAAAACCTTCAACTCCACCTAGGGCAATTCCATCCAGGAATTGCATGTGAGTTGAAATTATTGGTCTTCATGCACATTTTTAGATTTGGGCGATTGGATTTGCAAGTGAATTTGGTGATTGTCATTGGGAGTGTTTATTTGTTGATTTTTAAAATTTATTGGTTGCTATCCAACATCATTTCATGGTAGATCTTGAATGCCATCATTGTAGGGAGTGTCGTACTAGATTTGGGTAGTTTGGGGGCATTATGTAACATATATAACATGTTTCCATTCATTTTCTGATGTTGATTTGTCATAGTCCAACATCATTCATCATTTCTATCATTAGGATTATGGAGCGCCAACTTGGAAGGGAAGATTTTATCATTTAAGTGGGTTTTTCATGTCATTTTCCCACTTAATTCCACCATTTTAGAAATCATACAACCCTGTATCATCCAGGTGCCACTTATTGACATAGTTACATACAAGTCTAAATTCATCCATTATTGGTCATATTTGCATACTTGTCAACTTGTGAGTGAACTTGTCAATTGTTGAAATTATGAAAATAAGATTTCCAACTTTGTAATCATTTTCAGTATTTGTAAATAAATAAAATTAGTTTTTTGAGGATTTAAAAAATTTATGTTTGATGTGATTGTTGATAACTGAGAGGGGGGGGGTGAATCAGTTATCCTAATTATTTCCCTTATTGAACTTTCCTTTTAATTGATGCAGCATAAAATCAAACATAAAAACATTAACCATGAAATAAGAAACACATGACACAGTATTTTGACGTGGAAACCCTGTTAAGGGAGAAAACCACGGGGTGATTAACCCAAAATTATTCTCTGTTAGAAGAATAGGAAATTACAAAAATGGCACTTGCCAATTAGGGCTCACTGCCCGAGCACACTGCTCACAAGAGGCCCACTGCCTACAAGAAGACACACTGTCTACAAAGTGATGAGAATCACAGTCTTGAACTGATTGAAAGCATCTGCATATGCTGGAGTTCAGTTCCGGTTAGGCTCAGTACACTGATCTGCTGCACTTCATCTTTCCTCTGTTCTTTATTCTGCTATCTTTCACATACCGGATCCTTTTTGCTACCTCTGCTCTTATCTGGACTTATTCGCATATATCTCCACATCAATACACACTTCACAACTAAATCCATCCTCTATATATATCCGCACAAGTAATTTCATCACCTTTCTAGTCGGCATCCGGAACAGTCTAGTTTCTTACAAACTCTTGTTCTGTCGGCTGAATCCTTCCTCACCAAGCAATGCGGATCAAGCATATACTTGTAGATATCATTAATCATGTCGGCCAAACATGATACATGCCTTCACAACCTCTGTCATCAACAGTAACACATCCGGAAAGCAGTCTGATACTCTGCCAGTCAGTTCTTCCTCTGTTTTCACTGTCTCTCAAGAATCCGGTACTCAACCATTCATATCTTTTTCCTTGTCCATCACCGGAGGCTAAATCCTTGGAATATACCACTCAAGGTAGTCCTCTTGACTTCCCCAAATCCGTACTGCACCAAGACACTTCCTCTGAGAGATTCGGACCAATCTGTCGGACATTGCCACATGCTCTGTTCTTCTTCACCGGACCACAACATTCTTTATTCTGACTTCCGGTAGAGACACATCATGACTTGCGGATATGTGGGATGACCTTTGTTGCCATCAATGACAACAACCATGAATCCATATAGTGTCTCTTGCCAACAATCTCCCCCTTTGGCATTGATGGCAACACTTAGTGAAAAATGACTAAGTGTTTTCACTATGCTCCCCCTTTGCTGATGCTCTGTCTTTATGTACAATTTCTGGAACTCCCCCTTAGTTGGATTCCTCATTTTTCACTGCTCCTCACTCCCCCTTTGACATCAATGGCAAAGGGTAGGGTCCGCATATCAAAATTTTCAAAAATTTCTTATACTTAGCCGCATATTTACATACTCACATATATTGAAGAATGTCTGCAAAGGATGTCTGCAATTGAATCATTTCTGTAGCCCAACTTTGCTTCATTCTATCCAAAATTGAAATGTGACCACTTAACAAAAATGCAAAAGCTTCTGCCCGCTTGAGATCTGTCGGATCTTTTGTTTGGGTGGTGGTCTGAGCATCACTGATGGCCTCATGCATAGTTTCCAACTTAGGGATTATAATCCTTCTAAGTTCTCCCATCCGGTTAGTGATGTTCTTTCTTTCCTTCTCAAGATTCTTTATTTCATTCAAGACTGCAATAGTCTGACATTCTTGATTTATTATAGAGGAAGAGAGAGGATCAAAACTTTGAGATAAGCTTTGTAGCTTATCCTGTTCCTCTTTTATTTTCTTGTCAAATGTTGTTGTTGCCTTTGACCAGGATATACAAAATTTATAGATGTCACCGCCATCCTTAAGAGCATTCTCTAAGCTCTTTATTCCAATGCTTACAATCTTCCTATCTTTAGAGATTAATTCTAATATTTCTGAAAATCTCTTATCCAAAAATTCCTTCCGGACCTTTTCTTCAGCTGATTTTTCTAGAGAATCAAAATGTGTATCAATACTGCTGACTAAGGTTTTTAGATTACCGGAAGTGGAGGCTGTCGGATCTATCTGGATTGATGGCATGATCTTTACAAGTACTCCGGAAGCAGCCTCTATCAACTCACAGTCTTCCATATGAGACTTCAGGAGCTTTTCATTTGCCTTGGCATTTGCAAATGAAGCTATCTTCATTGTTTGTACCGGAGAGAGAGAGTCAAAATCAAATGGGCCTTTTAGAAGCTCTGGTTCATCAATCTCTAGAGTTTCTTTGCTCAAAAATTGTTGAACAGTTTGTGCAGTGTCTCTTGCCGGAGACAGATGTTTCTTTTCTTCTGCAGTCTTAGAACTGTCAACCTCTTTGTCTTTCACCACTGCTTCCTTCTCCTGTAATTGCTCTTCTTCTTTGGATCCGGAGACTGTAGGGGAAACCGGAGGAGAGATGCTAGCTTGTTCATGGGCCACTTCTTCTGGAGCAGAGGGTCCCAAGTCCTCAGTTGTTTCTGTACCTAAATCCTCTACAACAGGAAGATTGAACCTTTTGAAGGCCTTCCGGAGGATCTCTTCTGTTTCTTGGGCCACTTTGTCAGTCTCACCAAGCATGAGTTGATTCATCCTGGCTTTGCTTCTGAACTCATCTTTGCAGTCCTTGAAGATAATGTTCATTGTCTTGGGATCAATTTGAGGATATAGCTGAATAGCTATCTGCTCCCGGATCTCAAGATCTTTAGCATGAGCATTATTCTTTCTTACTTCCAATTCCTTTTCTAGGCTTTTAGGAATAAGAGATATTATTTCAATGAAAGCCTTATTATATATGTTAAGATATTTTACTGTGGCCTCCTGCAGAGTCTTTTGGTCGGCCTCACTGAAGTCATCATATGATTCAGTCATTGGTTGAAGGTTTCCATCCACCGTGACCGACTTGATTATGCTCTCTAGAGACAGAGTGGGCTTTTCAACAGATCCTTCTGCCATTTCATCCTTGTCTTGGCCTGTGGAGGGCTTACCGGATCCTTTCTTCTTCTGTTTCTTTATTTCTTTTACTCCCTCATCTGATTCTGTTTCCTCTTCATCCTTTTGGCTTCCATAAGCCCTTGTGGCTTTTGTCTTGGATCTCTTACCGGATGCCTGGACTTCCGGTTTTGAACTTTTGGTTGTGGGAGGTGCAGGTCTCTTTGATGATCTGGTCCGGGTGGGAGCTTCAACCGGAGCACTTTCTTTACTTTTCTCTTCTTCCTCAGCCTTCCTCCTCTTTTCCCGGCTGGCATCAAGTGCCTCCTTTGAGATGCCTAGGCCTTGAGCAATGTGCTTTACTTCTTTTCTCACCTTTCTTTTGATCTCAGGTTCCCTGAGTTCTACATGTATTTTTACACTCAGCTCCTCAAAGGTTCCAAACCTTTCTGCCTTAGGATCTTTGGGCTGACTTAGCATGTGTTGAACATGCAGCTCCACTATCTGTTCATCCACTTCATACCCCATGGGCATGATCCAGACAGTCCTTGGCTCTACTGCCTCCATTAGGCACTGATCAGTGTCAACCATAAAGCACACTGAGTCTTTGTATTTTTTAACAAGAGACTGGGGAATTCTCTCTCTTGCTTGCATCATGCTCTGAAAGTTTTTGAAGTATCCCCATAGAGCTGAATTTCTCGCTTTTGCATCCCCAAGTCCATGCAAGTAGTCTCTTATCTGGACTGCAACAGGTTTGTCATTCTGCCATACCCATCCACTTGTTCCGGGTAGCTCATTCATGAAGTAGAAGAATAGACATACAATAAGAGTACCATACTTGAAGGAATTCTTCTTATCCTTCTTGATTTTCTGTATATTTTCCATTAATTGGCTTAGCAGTAGTTCGCAGAGATCATATTCTGCATTCTTTCTTAGCATTTCAAAGGCAGTGTATACTGCAGTTCCGGATACAGAATTCTCCCTGCTGGAGTGATAGATCTTGTATCCTATTATCATTGATACATATTTGATATCCGGATCCGAAATATCTTCAATGGTCATTGCCCTCTTGTCAAATTTTGATCCGGTGGCCTCAGTTACAATGTTGTTCTTGATAGATTTGAGGATAGGTACCCCTCCGGAAGAGTATAGACCAGTTACTGCTCTAATTGCCTCTTTTGTGATCTTGCAGGGTCTATCTAGCCATAGAAAGTTGTCATGCATCCTGCTCAGTACATACCGGACCCATTCATCTTCTTCAAAGCAGGGGAAATGAATAAATTGCTCAAATTGTTTCTTCTGAATATCCTTATACTCTGGTTTAAGCTCAAAAGCATTGTCTATCAGCTGCTTGTGATAGAGGTCTCTTAATTTGAATTCCCCAAATTCCTCAATGTTTGCATGTATGTAAACCCTAATGTCTTCGGTATGTAAAACTCCGTGAGGAACACTAGAGAAGGCTCCTAGTGGATCTACCTCCAATGATTTGTAGGGATGTTTCTTGAATGAGGGGCGAGGTCTATCAGAGATCTTAACTATGTTTGGAGTAGCCATTCTTCAAAGATTTGCAGTGAGGTAATGAAAAACGGAGAATACCTTATGCGCCTTCGGTTTGCACGGAGTGGTTGGATTGATTTCTTTATGCAATAACTTCGGCAGGAGATCCTTGGTGTGCTTGATGAACCTTGTTGCAGAGATCCACTTTTCGCTTCTTCTCGAGTGCAGAATGAGCAAATGACCTTTGAGAAATCCCTTAAATTGCTCCGCGAACCCTAATATCTGTCTGCAATAAATGCTTCACCTACATCATTCCGGTTTGCCTTGTCTGGATAGCTTGGAGTATCCCGGATTAGTCCTGATCTGTGGATATCATCCGGATCTTTCAATCATGAATAAATCGAGGTAACATATTACAAGAACATCCCAAACACTCTGTCCAATCCGCAGAACAAGATAGTGCATTTCCGGATCTTTCCGGACCTTTTTGTAATCCTTTATCATACCGGAGCATCTCCCTGAACAGGTCTTATTTGATCGATCACAGCTTCTTCATAACTCCATGCGGACCTCTGAAAACTTGACTGAAGTATCTCAAGACTCATATCTACAAACCCTTTGATCCGCATCTTGTGCCACATCCGGCACCACTTGTTTGGCTGGGGGAACAAGATTTTCTTTGAGTCTCCCCCTGAGCCTGAGCTCACCTTTTAATTTCCGGAAGAAATATCAGCACCAGAGTCTGGTGCGGATCCAACCTCTACATTCTCTGAACTTTTCTTCACCCAAATCTTGCTCATCTGATTCCTAACCTCATCCGCATTCATCTTTTGTTTACCCTTGTCTTGATTCTGATTATACACCGGACCTCTTTTGTCCTGATTCTTGTTTCTGTAGATTTTAGCATTATGACCGGACCTATTGCAGATTTGGCAAATAACATTTCTTTGCATATTTGACTGATATCCTCTTGATCTGCATTGATTAGCCCTATGACCTATTCTATTGCATGTGAAGCATCTACCTTTGAATGATTTGTTTACTTGCATAATTCTGCATTCATGGGATTTGTGTCCATACCTTTTGCAGTTGAAGCACTGTCTGGAGGAGGATGAATTGATCTGATTCATTCTCATTCTGCACTGATCAGCTTTGTGACCAAAGTGGTTGCAGTTGTGGCAGTATCCATTGAAGGATGGATATCTTTGAGCATTTGGCTGTCTTACCGGAGGTCTTCTAGGCCTGTTCCTTGGATTTTCTGATCCAAGATTCTTCTGACCGGATCCAGAGCTTTCTCCTTTCTCATATCCCAAACCATACTTGTCATCTGTCCTCTTTTGACTTCCAAGAAGAACTTCAAGTTGAGCAGAACTTATCTTGAATTTCTCTTTATATTCATTTGCTGTTTGAAGGTCTCTTTTGAGAGAGGCAATTTGATCCTCAAGTTTTCCTTCATTATCTTTGGCATCTTCAAGATCAGATTCAAGATGTCTGATAATCCTGTCCATCTGGTGGCATTCTTCTGATTTTTCTTTAAGAGATTGTCTTAGATTGTCTTCAGCCTTTCTTTTTTCTTCAATCTCTTGAGTAAACTTTACAGTTCCTGATTCCATTTCATGTCTTAACATAATGACTTCTTTTGATAACTTTTCACATAACTTGGTTTGCTCAGTCAATTCCTCATTTGTATTGCTTTCTTCACTTTGTCTTGCCAACTGTTGAAGCAGCTCCTTTCTCTTTTTCATAGAGAGACTTAATTTGTCTTTTAATTCTCTCATGAATTCATCAGCCTGTTTGAGTCTTTCCTTTAATTCACTGACTTCAGAATTTGACTGTTCAAGATCCTCAAGAGCAGTCTTGAGTTGCTCCCTTAAACCATATGCATCCATTTGAAATCCCAGATCTTCCTCAAGCTGTTAGGCTCTATAAGGAGGAACTTAGCTCTGATACCAATTGTTGATAACTGAGAGGGGGGGGTGAATCAGTTATCCTAATTATTTCCCTTATTGAACTTTCCTTTTAATTGATGCAGCATAAAATCAAACATAAAAACATTAACCATGAAATAAGAAACACATGACACAGTATTTTGACGTGGAAACCCTGTTAAGGGAGAAAACCACGGGGTGATTAACCCAAAATTATTCTCTGTTAGAAGAATAGGAAATTACAAAAATGGCACTTGCCAATTAGGGCTCACTGCCCGAGCACACTGCTCACAAGAGGCCCACTGCCTACAAGAAGACACACTGTCTACAAAGTGATGAGAATCACAGTCTTGAACTGATTGAAAGCATCTGCATATGCTGGAGTTCAGTTCCGGTTAGGCTCAGTACACTGATCTGCTGCACTTCATCTTTCCTCTGTTCTTTATTCTGCTATCTTTCACATACCGGATCCTTTTTGCTACCTCTGCTCTTATCTGGACTTATTCGCATATATCTCCACATCAATACACACTTCACAACTAAATCCATCCTCTATATATATCCGCACAAGTAATTTCATCACCTTTCTAGTCGGCATCCGGAACAGTCTAGTTTCTTACAAACTCTTGTTCTGTCGGCTGAATCCTTCCTCACCAAGCAATGCGGATCAAGCATATACTTGTAGATATCATTAATCATGTCGGCCAAACATGATACATGCCTTCACAACCTCTGTCATCAACAGTAACACATCCGGAAAGCAGTCTGATACTCTGCCAGTCAGTTCTTCCTCTATTTTCACTGTCTCTCAAGAATCCGGTACTCAACCATTCATATCTTTTTCCTTGTCCATCACCGGAGGCTAAATCCTTGGAATATACCACTCAAGGTAGTCCTCTTGACTTCCCCAAATCCGCACTGCACCAAGACACTTCCTCTGAGAGATCCGGACCAATCTGTCGGACATTGCCACATGCTCTGTTCTTCTTCACCGGACCACAACATTCTTTATTCTGACTTCCGGTAGAGACACATCATGACTTGCGGATATGTGGGATGACCTTTGTTGCCATCAATGACAACAACCATGAATCCATATAGTGTCTCTTGCCAACAGAAGGTTGTTGTTATAACTTTCCAATTTAGATATGGGCATTTTTGGTAATCTAGGGTTTATCCCAGCAATTATGATTGATGAGATTTGGTTTAGATTTGTCATATATAGTTTTAAATCAGCATTTGAGGGTTTGACATTTAGTTTCCATCTACTTGTTTTTATCTCCAGTTTGTTCTAATTTTTGTTTGATTTTAGAATTCAGAAAAACACAAAAAAAATAGAAAATATCAAAAACTATAAAAAGGGGACATTACATAATCTTTCCAATTTGTCATTCCTCTTGGATGGATAATTTAGTTCCAATGCAAAAAGAATGGATTTCCATAATCTAAACAAAGTCTCTGAAAAGGGAAATTATCCCATGCCCAGTCTAGATGAAGTGTTGCAAGTTGTGAATGGTTCTAAAATGATTTTCTTTTTAGATGATTTCTTGGGCTATAATCAAGTGTTGGTAAAATATCAAGATAGATATAAGACAACCTTCACAATAAATTGGGGTACTTTTGCTTAAAATAGAATGTCCTTCATGTTTAATTAATACAGGAATTACATTTTAGCATGTAATGCATGTAGTATTTAAAGGTTATATTGGAAAATGTATTATTATTTACATTAATGATATGAACATATTTTCCAAAGATAGGAAGAATCATATACATGACTTGAGGAATATTATTTAGAGATGTAGAAAACATGGGATTTCATTAAATCATAGGAAATACTTCTTTGGACTCATTGAAGATAGATTTATTGGGGCATCTAATTTCTAAAAAAGGTATTGCAATTGATCTGAACCAAGTGTAGTCTTTGTTGAAGATTACTCCAGATAGTAAATAAGATTTGAATTCATTCTTTGGACAAATTAATTTTGTTCAAAAATCTATTCTGGGATTTGATCAAATTGTCAAGCCACTAAATGAAATGTTGAAGAAAGAAGTTTTAATATTGAATGGTCTAAAGATGCTCAAAAGTCATTTCAAGACATTAAAAAAGTAATTTCTAAAGATTTTGTTTTGGCAAGATTGAATATTGAAAACCTTTATATATTTATTCATTTGCATCAAAATATTCTACTGATAAATTTACCACCCAAAGGATTGATGAAATAAATGAAAACTCTATTGTATTCATGAGTAGTCCTCTCAAGTCTATTGAGATCTAATAAATTCTATTCTAGAAAAGTAGTCTTATGCCTTAATTTGATTTTTCAGGAGATTTCATCAATATGCCCAACACAACAAAGTCATTGTTATTGTCTCAGATTCGATTCAAATTGAGCTAGGCAAATGGAGAGCTAAGTGGATGGTTGTGCCTATAAGAGTTTGATATAGAGATTAAACCAATGAACATTGTTTGAATTCAATACTTGATTCAAAAAATTCTTGAGGTCAACCCTAGTATCTTTTCATTTTAATATAAGAAGTTGAAGACATTAATATAGATCTATGGTGTCAAATTTTGATATTTTATTTACTAGATGGATCATGTTCTAAACACTTGAATTCTATATAGAGAAGGGGTTTGAAAATGAAAATCACATGTTTCATGGTTAAATCAAGTGTATTATATCACAAGAATCATGATGGGATCTACCTTAGATGCCTAAATAGATAGGAAGTAAAGGAAGTGTTGCACCATTTTCATGATATGCTTGACACTACTCAATCTTTTGGAGATGCAACTATTAATTTAATTCTTTACTTGGGATGGTTACTATTGTCCTTCTATCTTTAGGGATGTACATGCTCATGCAAGAATATATCTTATTTGTCAAATACATGCTAGGAAAGAAAAAAATTCTACTATGCCATTACAACTAGTCTATGAGCCTAGACCATTCTTCATGTGGACTTTATTATTGTAATTAATACAAGTTCCTCTTCTAGACACAAGTTTATAGCTATTTATTACTATACTTAGTGGATAGAGGCACAAGCATTGAATAATTGAACTACAAAAGTTATCATCAAGTTCTTGGAAGAGTCTATAATCACATGGTTTAGTATGTTGGTTTCTCTTGTATGTAATAATAGTATAGCCTTCACATCAACAACATTCTCTAACTCAACATACAATCATAAGGTAATTATATCACGTATTCCTCTAACTATTATCCTCAATGGAATGGATTGACTAAGTCCACTAAAAAAATATTGATATGAGAGATTAAAACATTAGTGGCATATAATCCTAGAAGCTAGAATGTTAATTTGAAGTATGCTTTCTAAATTGATTCAATTAGGTATAAATCTACACTTAAAACATCCCCTTTTCATTCAATGAGTGGACAAGATCTAGTATTTCCAATGAATTTAAGGATTCCCACTTCATGATTTATTTAGGATTATGTGAATGTTGATGATGATGTTGAAACTAGGCTTTTAAATTTAATGAATTTGTATGAGAAAGGAGATCAAGCCTTGATTAGCCTTAGTAAACACTAGGATATTACAAAGAAATAGTTTGATAAGAAACCCACAATTAAGGCCTTTTAGTTGTATGACTTAGTGCTAATGTGGAATAGAGCCCATGTGAAGAGTGGTAATCATGAGAGTTTTAGCCTCTTTGGTTAAAACCATTCCTTAATGTTGAGGTGTTGGAATAAAATTAGTTTAGACCCAAGAACTTATTTGATGAATTGTTGCCCTTACTTGTGAATGGATAGTTCCTAAAAAACTAATTCAAATATTAATCTAAACTTGTGAGGGCTATTGTATCATAAATTTTTTCTTTAATATATATTTTTTCTACTACTAGTGTGTTGTTATTTTCTTCCCTACATCTTGTTCTGCCTTTATTTTTAGCTTGTTGCTTGACCTAGGAGTTTTATTTGAGGCATGGCATCAGTCTAAATTTGATGGATCCCTTAAGTGGTTACTCTATGGGAATGTGTAATTTGATATGTTTAGTGTTTTAGTCTCTTTTGTTTTAATTCCTAAATCAGTTATTTGACATTCAAGGATAGACATAATCTATTTATAGCAATGTCAAAGAACTAAGGTGTCTTACTAAATATAACAAATAAAATAAAAATTAAAGCTTAAATAATTGGTTTGATGTTGATTACTTATTTTTTAGACAATCTGATGTAGAGGAAAAAAAGATCAAGAACAATGTTCTATAGATTCTACAAACCCTTCTATGGTGCCTCAAACTTTACCCTGCAAGTTCTTTCCTTCAAGCCTATCTCTCTAGGCCTAAACCCTCAAAAGACCTATTGGGTTACTTAGCATAAAAAGTTGCACTCCTTGTGCTTCCTTAGACTCATCTTTCCTTCTACAAACCTTATAAGGTCTCACCAAACTCCTATTTTTCTATGGTGAATTCAAGAAGGTTACTTTTCATCAAACCCTCAATGCCTCTAGGGTTTTAACAATCCCTTTTTGACAGTGAACAACTCTGACTTACCTATCTCACACGTGTGAGTGACTATGGAGCTTCCCCTTGGTCCAGACACCTGACAAACAACCTAAAGAAGGTTCTCACTCAGTTTTATGGTTTTTTAACAGTGGAAACAAAAGTTATGAATTTTTTTAATGCCACTGAAAACCCTAGCTTTGTGACAGGGCTGCAGTGAAGGATTTGAGCTTGTTTTCCTACACAAAACAACTTGAAACCACAAAAAAATCAATGAATTAAACCTACAAGACAATACTCTCACTTTTCATGCACTCTCCAGACTGGTACATTTCCATACATATTCATACAGGACTGATTTCTGCTTGTAAATCACAAAAAAAAAATAGTCAAAAATACAAAGAAAAAAGGGTTTTTTGAAAGGAAAACTATCTCATTAACTTCTTGGAGCATTCTTATTAATTCTTTCCATGAGAACAACCATCCAAATTAGTTACAAATCAAATATATATATGTGTTTCTCCTCCAAACCTAATGATATTGTCTTAAAACTTTGAAATTTCTGCCCTGTTTCACAACCTAGTATTGAAAAGAGACCGTACATGGTCTTACATGGTCTTATAAGACCTTATTTGCATAAACAAACCTAATTATATGGTTGAGGACCAACCCCCAACTCACAAGCCAAAAAAACTCTAGAAAATTCAAATTTGGTTTTGGCGGGAAAATCCAAAATTTGAATTTCTAGGCCTATTTACACAACCTAAACCATTAGAAATGATCCCAATGGACCCCCTAAGACCTTCACACACTCAACTAGGACTCTTAAAATCAAAATGAGCCTTAAAACATCAACTAAAGTGATGCTCCTGCATCATACTCCCAAGGAAAAAATAATGGAACTCAGGTTCCACCTAAGAGGAGGTCTGCAATAGTTTTTCCATCCTTGATGATGTCTGCTTTAGTCATCCATGTGGAATCCTCATATGGTAGCTCCTTCCATTTGACCAAATACTAGTAATATTGCTTGCCTCTAGTCTTTTTGCCCTCTTTAGTGTCTAGAATGCATTCTAACTCTGTTGGTTTGGTGTGTGGCAACTCCTCTACCCAATCATCATCTGATATGTTTTGTATACCTGCTCCTTCATCTGCAATGGCATCCCCATTATAAGGGTATAAGTCAGCAACATTGAAAACTGGTGATATGCCTACTCCACTAGGCAATTCTATTTCATAGGCATTGTTGGCAAACTTCTTAACAACCTTACAAGGACCTATTTTCTTCATCTTCAACTTGGTATATTCACCTTTGGGAAACCTTTTCTTCCTAAGATGTGCTAGAACAAGATTACCAACCTTAAAATTGACCTCTCTTCTCTTCAAACCTGCCTTTTGCTTGTACTTCTCCACACTAGCTTGTAGTTGTTGTTTCACTTGTCGATGTATCTCTTGCATGGCAACTGCAAATTGTTCACCCTCTGCATTCTACTTCTCCATACCATTGATGTCTCTTAGTTCAAACACTCTTCTTGGCTACATGCCATAGACCACTTGAAATGGACTCTTGCCAATGCTCCTATTCATTGAGTCATTGTAGGCAAACTCTTCTTGGGGTAACACACGATCCCATTGTTTAGGATGATCCTTTGAAAGGCATCTTAGTAGGTTACCTAAGCTTCCATTAACCACCTCAGTTTGGCCATCTATCTGAGGGTGGTAAGCTGAGCTAAAACTGAGATTTGTACCAAGCTTTTTCCACAATGTCCTCCAAAAGTGTCCTAGAAACTTGCTATCTCTATCAAAAACTATGCTCAAAGGCAATCCATCAAGTCTAACAACATCTTTGAAGAACAAACCTGCAACATATGTCAAAGCATCATTTATACTTTTGCAAGGAATAAAGTGAGCCATCTTTGAAAACCTATCAACAACTACATAAATTGAATCAAAACTCCTTTGAGTCTTTGGTAAACCCGTAACAAAGTCCATACTAATGGAGTCCTAGGGCCTATTGGGAATGGGTAAAGGCTAGTAATGTCCTACATTAGTGCTTCTCCCTTTTGCTATTTGACATATAGTACACTTCTCCACAAATTTTCTTACATATGTTTGTATCCTAGGCCAAAAGTAGTTCCTTCTTGGCTGTTCGAGTGTCTTATCAAGTCCAAAATGATCTGCCATACTCCCACAATGCTTCTCCTTGATGAGGTTTTCCCTCATGGAACATTTTGGCACACAAAGTTGTGCTGCCTTAAACAAAAAATCATGTTCTATAAGGTAATCCAACCACTTCTCTCTGTTAGTGCTAATAGGTTGCTTGCAAACCTCATAGACTTCTTTGAAATCTTCATCATCCTCATACATCTCCTTGAGTGCTTCAATCACAACACTCTCAGTTAACTGAATTTCTTGCACCATTAGTGCTCTTCTGCTCAAGGCATCAACCACCTTGTTACTCTTCCCCTTCTTGTGTTTGATTGTAAAAGTGAAAATTTGTAGGTATTCAACCCACTTAATGTGCCTTTGACTGAGTTTTTCTTGGTTGTTTATGAGTTGAAGTGCATGATTATCTATATAGACCACAAACTCTTTAGGGATTGAATCATTGCATACATTTCCAAATCATATGAAGAGTACCTCTTTTTGGCATCATTCAGTTTTTCACTAAAGTATGCTATTGGTTTGTTGTCTTGGCTTAAGACTGCCCCTATTGCATGTCCACTAGCATCACATTCTATTTGGAAGATCTTATTGAAGTCAGGTAAGGCCAAGATAGGCTGTTCAATTACTCTCTTTTTTAGATATTAGAAACTTTTATCAGCTTGTTCAGTCCACACAAACTTCTTTTTATCCCCTTTAATAATGTTTATGATAGGTGCACTTATATGAATGAAACTTTTTATAAATTTCTTATAAAAACTTGCAAGACCATGGAAACCTCTGTGACTGTTTTGAGTGTAGGCCACTCTGATATTTCCTTCACTTTGTTTGGGTCCGTCTTCAACATCCCTTTTGAGACCACAAATCCAAGGTATAGTAGCTCTGTCTTCATGAACTCACACTTTTTGAGGTTGATCAACAATTTCTCCTCTTGTAGTTTCCTCAGCACCAAATTCAAGTGATACAAGTGTTCTTCTTTGTTAGAATTGAAAACCAATATATCATCAAGATAAACAACAACAAACTTACCAATGTATGTGTTTAGTAGTAAAAAGAGGGGTTTATGTTTCAAAGGCAAATCCTACATTCACACCAAACATTCAAGGGCATATCAACCGAGTTGAATCTCCACTAGTAGGAGCATTCACCTATTGAGTTAGGCTGCCACTTGGAACGATGCAGAAGCTCAGATGTATCAAACAATATCTCAATTTAATGCTCAATTTCACTTAAAACCCTAAATATGCAAAATAGTAAGCTAATTATCGAATTACGAAAAATCCTTTCAGACCAAGGTGAAGGACAGAGATATTTAACTCACTATTTTTTGAAGTCCAAAAAATGGAACAGTCGAGGACACAGGGACTAACGCCCTAGTCCAAGGTATACTTTTCATCACGAAATCTAGAACTTCTCCCAACATTGATCTGCACTGTATCTTCCATTTCTACCTGAGGAAAAATGGAGGACACAGGGACTAACACCCTAGTCCTAAAATGTTCATCAACGTCCTCTACTTGTCAGATCTTGAATCCTTGATGTCTACAACCTCCTTTCTATAACTCTACTCCGTGAAACTCGATACCTGTAACCTACAATCACAAAGTAGTGTGGGAGGGGGTTGTAGTGTTTAGAGGCTTGCCTCACTCAAGCCCTGAAGAGACATTCAAGTCTTCCGAACACCGTTATCAGATAAGAGTGCGTATCCTAGCGGGACAGAGGAAAAAATCCAAATGATAAATGATTGAAAACATAATAGATATCACCTTGAAGTGTAGATCTCATGGAAGGAAGATGTTCTTCATGCCATGAGGAGATGGAGTCAAATCTGCAAACACAAACATAATAACAACAAACTACTACTCTGCAACACAATGAATTCCTTGAATCACTTTCACAAAATCACAATGCTCATCTAGTTTCCATCTAGTTTGCCAATGAATCTTAATCATGCTTATATATGCAACTACAAACATTCCCACTAAGAATTTTGTAATTCAAACTTGAGATGTCGGCACAGGACCTAAATAATGGTCATAAAACTGACATTTAAATTTAAGGTAGACCAAAAATAGGGCAGGACTAGGGCACTAGCACCCAAGTCCACCCCCTTGTTTCTATTCAAGGATCATCAAAATAGCACCCCCTAGGTCCTATTTGCCATAAGACATTAGGGTTTTCTCATCGGGAGTCAAAGTTATCATGCAAGATGCTCTAAATGCAATAATAGGACCTGTGAACTAAACCTTAAGAGGGAAAAGCCCCCAAGGGAACATTTTCTGACATAACATTTACCCCCCACTTTAATGTATGTATAAACACAAGGTCAATACATGCATTAAAGTACGGTCAACAAACACGACAAACACGTCAAGCACGGTGAAGACATGCCAAACACATTGAAGACAATAATAGGCATGTAAAACACAGAGAAGATAGTTACAATCACGCAAAACATGGAGAAGATAGTATTGAAGACATGCAAAATATAGTGAATATAGTGAATGCAGTGATTATTTCTTTTTCTTTTTCTCATATATGAAATGCAAATGCAAGTACAAGGAAAACACACAACCCAAAATGCAGGAGGGACTCATCGCCACTGGTCTTTAAGACTACACATGGGGTAATAGACACACAATACAAATCTTAGAGTGTAGGAGGGACTCATCGCCACCAGTCTTTAAGATTGCACTTGAGAACAAACACGCGATACAAATCAAACATGCCATACAAATACCAAAGCATAGGAGGGACTCATTGCCACTAGTCTTTAAGACTATGCTTGGGAACAAACACACCATACACACACACATAGAAGACATAGAGAAAACATGACAAAAAAGTGATGGAAGAAACCTATTGCTAGATTTACATCCATCTCAGGCATATTATAGGCACACACCGATAGTTGGGCTTCGCCACAACAATCGTCGAAGACACGGTTAAGAGTTAAGATAGTCTCAGATCCACTCCCCGCCTACGTAAAGGACTTTTAGAAAATGACAAGATGTGTAATCTCCTCGAGAAATACACTATCCCTGCCTCCGTAGAGGGCTTAAGATAAAAGGATATACACGATATCCCACCTCCGTAGAGGGCTTAATGATTGTAATAGATTCAAGTTTTACAAACACACTTTGCTAGCATCTAAATCAGACAGCTTACCTTATATGCCCCCACCTTAAGGTGGGTGATATCATGTATTGATATCAAGCAGGTTAAGGTAGGAAGAAAACACACAAGGGAGCATGAGATTTTGCAAAGCCCATGCCCCCCAGAGGTGACATGTACTTTACAATCGCCAAATGTTCCCACAAACACATAATTTCCTACAAGAAAAGGTGTTAGCATCCATATAATCATGATAAACAACAATGCATATAATCATTCACATAGAGAACCAAGGAATGCAAGATCCAAGATAGACGAAGTGCACAGAGCAGCAGTATTGTTATGTTTTGTAAGTGCGATAAGACAACATCTAGATCACACGAAGTGATTCTACTAGCCAAGTGTCGAATAATATATATCGCCCCGTCGTCATGTATGGACTATGTCCATTTTTATATTTCTCGCCAAAGGGACACTAGGTCTGCACCAGTATAATATGTTTTTCGTCATCCGCCTGCTAGATAGAACCACTAGAGGAAGGGAAGCAATAAATCAAGAGAGGAGAAACAAGTGCCTTAGGGAAAGTCATGTAGGAGGGTGCCCCCAAGTCACCAACTACAACGCTATGTCCATAAGACACAACACACAACAATGAAATTAAAGGAGAAGCAATATGGAAGAATGATGATACAAATAGAAGGTCATAACAAAGGTGGTCTCCCAGTCTCCTTGACCTTACAAGAGTATCAAGGGTCATCCCAGGAGGCCTAAACGACACATAACACATCACGCGGGAAAACACAACATGGAGGTAAAGGATTAGAAATAATTACCTATAAGGAAAACCAAACTAAATGTTGTCATCAAGCAAATCACCCTCTTGCCAATCCCGAATTCTAGAGGAAAGAGGTGTGTAAGGTACCATAGCCCAACTTTTGTTCTTATCTTCTAATTGTTTAGTGTCAAGTTTGTCTAGATTTTTCTCAATGTTAGGTACATGTGTGACCACCTCAATAGTGTCCTCAACATCATGAAATACTTGATCTTCCATAGTGGTCGTATGAGGTATAGTATCTTGCAAAATTTGTGTCTCTCCTTTTGTAAAGAGGGTATTCAATAAATTTTTAGAGGTAGGAATATCATTTTCTTCAAAAGCACTAGATCCCATGAGTCTCCTACTTCTTCTTAAAGGGGTATTTATATTAGGGCAGTGAGTTATAAGACTCATACAAAATCATTCAACACTCAATAGAACAAACCCTAGGAGCCAGATATGTGTAAGATCCAAAATACTTGATTTTTAAAAAAATTTCAACGTAAATCACCAGGAGAAGAGATGTTGTGAAAAATTTCAAGAGGTATAGAAAATAATATGCCTAATAACAGCCCAATGATGTAAAAATATCTTTCACAACACAATTTTGATGCAAATCTAGAGTGATGACAAGTCAAAACCTAGTGAAAATGTGTTAAAATATGCAATTTTTCAACAATTTTCAATGCAAATGAGTAACAAAAAGGGTGTTGTAAGGAAAATTGTTATGGAAAGAAGATTATAACAGTAATATTAGTCACCCAATGCAATAAAATCTGTCACAACACGCCTATAGTGCCAATCTAAGTCAAACCCTAGTGAAAATATAGCTAAAATATGCAAATTTTCACAAAATTTCAATGCAAAGGCCTAATAAAAAGGGTGTTGTAAGGAATTTGAGGAAGGGAAGAAGATAATAACCCTAATAACATCCAATTGATTCAGAAAAATCCCTTACAACACGCATGTAGTGCAAATCTAGAGAGACGATAAGGCCAAATCTAGTGAAAATGCAAGGTTTTCAAACCCTAGACATGCAATTTTGCAAGGAAACCACTATGATGCAACACTAAAATTAGAAATCAGTCCTAATGAGTGTTTGAAAAGGGTATCAAAATGTGAAACAAGATTTTGACTACAAACCCTAGCTAATGCAAAACTAGGTTTTTATGAAAAATGCACAATTTCAAGCAATTTTTGACAATTTAAGCAAGAAAATGCAATGCAAGTGAATATTAAAAGATGAATTTATGTAATTTAAATCATATCTGATGAAAATAACATAAAATTAATGAAATTAAATGCCAATTAATTTAAATTATGCTAAAATGCAAGCCTAAGATGCCAATTTTTTCAAATTTTCAATTTTTTTATAATTTTTTGAATGTAATAAGATGAATAAATTCAAATCTATCAAACAATACTCAGTAAGGTGCCAAAAATTCTAAAAATATGGGTTCACCAAAAATTTTAGTAGTAAAAAGAGGGGTTTATGTTTCAAAGGCAAATCCTCCCTTCACACCAAACATTCAAGGGCATATCAACCAAGTTGAATCTCCACTAGTAGGAGCATTCACCTATCAGGTTAGGCTACCACTTGGAATGATGTGAAAGCTCAGATGTATCAAAAAATATCTCATTTTAATACTCAATATCACTTAAAACCCTAAATATGCAAAATAGTAAGCAAATTATCAAATTACGGCAAATCCTTTCAGACCATGGTGAAGGACAAAGATATTGAACTCACTATTTTTTTAAGTCCAAAAAATGGAATAGTCAGGGACACAAGGACTAATGCCCTAGTCTAAGGTACACTTTTCATCACAGAATTTGGAACTTCTCTTGACACTGATCTGTACTGTATCTTCCATTTCTGCCTCAGGAAAAATGGAGGACATAGGGACTAACACCCTAGTCCTAAAATGTGTCGCTGAAGTCCTTTGCTAGTCAAATCCCAAATCCTTGATGTCTGCAACCTCCTTTCTGCAACTCCACTCCCCAAAAATTGATACCTATAACCTACAATCACAAAGGAGTGTGGGAGGGGGTTGTGGTATTTAGAGGTTTGCCTCGGTCAAACCCCGGAGAGACATTCAAATCTACTGAACACCGTTGTAAGATAAGAGTGCGTATCCCAGCAGGATAGAGGCAAAAATCCAAATGATAAATGATTGAAAACACAATAGATATAACCTTGAATTGTAGATCTCATGGAAAGAAGATGCTCTTTATGCCATAAGGAGATGGAGTCAAGTCTACAAACACAAACACAATAACAACAAAGTACTACTCTACAACACAATGAATACCTTGAATCACTTTCACAAAATCACAATGCTCATCTAGTTTTTATCTAGTTTGCAAATGAAGCCTAATCATGCTTATATATGCAACTACAAACATTCCCGCTAAGAATTTCATAATTCAAACTTGAGATGTCGGCATAGAACCTAAATAATAGTCATAAAACTGACATTTAAATTTAGGGAAGACCTAAAATAGGGCAGGACTAAGTCCACCCCCTTGTTTCTATTTAGGGATCATCAAAATAGCACACCCTAGGTCCTATTTGCCATAAGACTTTAGGGTTTCTTCATCAAGAGTCAAAGTTATCATGCAAGATGCTCTAAATTCAAGAATAGGGCCTGGGAGCTAAACCGTAAGAGGGAAAAGCCCCCAAGGGTACATTTTCTGACATAACAGTATGGTTTGAGGACCTCATTCATGAGCCTCATGAAGGTACTAGGTGCATTAGAAAGGCCAAATGGCATAAAAAGCCACTCATATAGGCCCTCATTTTTTTTCAATGGTGTTTTCCATTCATCTCCTTGTCTGATCCTTATTTGATGGTATCCACTTTTGAGGTATATCTTTGAGAAGTAGCTTGCTCCACTCAAATAATCCATTAAGTCCTCTATTCTTGGAATTGGAAACCTATATCTAATTGTTATCTTGTTTATTGCCCTAGAGTTAGTGCACATTCTCCATTGACCTCCCTTCTTAGGTGCCAATACAATTGGAACTACACAAGGACTAAGGCTCTTCCTGATTAACCCTTTGTCAAGCAACTCTTGTACCTATTTTTTGACTTCTTCATTTTCTGGGGGTGTCATCTTGTAGGTTGCCTTGTTTGGTAGACTAGCCCCTAGTATAAAGTCTATATGATCACTAATATCTCTTATTGGAGGCAAGGAGTTAGGAAGTTCATCCACAACTATGTCTGCATAACCTTTCAAGATGTCTTGGATCTCCCATGGCAACTCATCAATCCTTGTTGTTGTTGTGATAGTCCTTGGTTTGACCATCACTACAAAGCCTATATCTTCCCCTTCCATTTTCTTTAGAAACTCTTTTTCATCCACTAACATCATACTTGAGCCAACTTTTTGGTCCTTATATTCCTCCTTCAAAGGTGCTAAGGTATAGGTAACTCCATCCTTCTCCAAAACATAGACATTCTTCCTTCTAGCATGTGTTTTTTTCCTATCATATTGCCAAGGCCTACTAAATAATACATGGGACACATCCATAGGGATGATATCAAATAACACCTTATCTTTGTACCTTCCAATTTGAAACTCTACCCAACATTATTCATTGACTAGTACTTGTCCCTTATTCAACCATGAGACCTTGTATGGATTAGGATGAGGTAATCTCTTCAAGTTTAGTTTCTCTACCATCTCAACATCAACTAGATTACCAGTACTACCAGAATCTATAACAACTTGACAACACTTATGATGCAGAGGCATCCACACTAAAACCTTGACATACAGCATGTATGTCTAACACCCTTCATCATCATCATATTTCCCTTAACACTGTCAGCATCATCATATTTTCTCTGCCGACCGATATCCTCCTGCAGACAAACCTTCGACCCTTCGTCTGTCAGCAGCATCATCATATTCGGTTATCGGCAGCATCATCACATTCGGCAAGCGCAAACATCCTCCTGACGTTCACTGTTCATCTTACCGCCAAATGCTTTCTTCAGCATCATGATGTTCAACATCATGTTCATCAGCAGGATATAAAATATCCGGTTCCTCTCATATATCCTGATGATGATTATCCTAATGACGATGACGTCACATGCAGTTCCTTCGATATCCTGCTGTCGGCCAAACTTAACATTATCGGCCCGCGATGGTTTTATCAACCCGATCTTCTACCTTTGCCGATACGCTCCTCCTCGGCAACACCTGATGATGATCACCCCGATGCACATTCCCTTATGCAAACAATTGCATCATGCTCACCTCCATCTACTCGGATGACGCCCGAAGTAACTGCAGGATATACACAGAAATATCCTGATGATGCCGTTGTGACGAATTTCCAACCTTAGCGAATTTTGATCCACCGAACCTCCTGGGATGACCCGATCTGCTTCCAGGGTGATCTTCCAGACTCGAACTATCAGCACGACCTAGCACATACCCATGCTAGGGTTCTCAACACCTCTCGATTGCGATCCTGCAAACATACATGCGAACAAATAGAAAATGCAAACTAAATCCTAAACTACTGTACATAGCCATTCCACCGATTCGACGAATCAACCGGTGGAATGGATCAGCGAATCCATGAAACCACCAAAACAGCCACACGATTAAACAATGGAATTCAACAGAGAATGAACACAAACAGGATCTCTTTATTGATTTCAAAAGATGCAAATACAATATTCAGTCTCTCCCTCTGTCTCACTCTCTGCAAAGTCTGATCGGTGATCGATATATGCAGTACCAACCGATCCTCATGCATAAATAGGATTTCCTGCGAGTACTACCAACTCGATTCCCAGCGGCTGGGAGCTTCCAAGCGGCTGGGAGGATCCAACCGAACATACAACATAACAGCTGTCCTAACAACCTAGCTAAAAATAGTAAAGTCTGGTCAACATGACCTTATTACATGCATTGGTCTTATAAGACCTTCTTGGAAACATTAACAAGACTCAAAACAAACTAACTACCTCATGGAGGCCAGCTGTCAGGTAGGTGCTCCTGCACCATACTCCCCAACAGAAAAGAACTCATGTCCCATGAGTTAGGTTGTGGAAGTCCTCCACCTTTACACTTTGCCTTTGCAGTGTCTTGACCTGTTCCAGCTTTATCCTCTGCTGGCTCTCGGCTGCTCCAAGACTTCTGAACTGTAACTTGTTTTCTTGCAAGTGAATCCTCATGCTTGTCAATGTAGGCCCTTCTCTCACATACCTTGTGTTTGTCAGGTTGTCTGACCAGAACCTCTGTCTGAACTGCCTCTTGAACTTCTGTAATGTTCAACTCTGTCTTTCTTTCAACCTTTATAGGACAAACAATAGTCCCAACTATGACAACATCCTTGTCATTCCTCTCAACTGGTTGCTGTTTACAAACCTGTTTCTGAACCTGCTGCTGACCTCTGTCAGTCAAAACTGAAACTGTCTTCAAACTGTTGTCCTTAACAACTTCTTTCCCTGCAGTGTCCGCAACTGCCTTTATGCCTGCTCCTATAGGCTTCTGCACAAATTCCTTCTTTCCCACTAAAATGATTTTTGCTGCCTTCTGTACTATAGCTGCTTCCTGTAATGGCATCAACATAATAGTTTTCCCATCTTTCTTGATGGTGTAGGTATTAGCATACCCATCATACAGTACCCTCCTATCAAATTGCCATGGTCTACCCAACAGTAGGTGACAACATTCCATGGGCAAAATGTCACACAAAACTCTATCATGATATGCTCCAATCTGAAAATCAACATATGCCTGTTCATAGACAAAAAGTGATTGACTATCACTCACCCAAGATGCCTTCTAAGGGTTTTGATGTGGAATCCTTTCCAAATGCAGTTTATCCACCATTTCCTGAGATACCATGTTGTCTGTTGAACCGTATCAATGACAACCTTACATACTTTACCTTTGCTCTTGCATGTGGTCTTGAAAAGAGCTCTTCTTTGCATCATATCCTTTGATGTCTGCAAACTAATTCTCCTTAGCATCAATGCTTCTCCCTCCTCAGGATACCCATAACCGTCAGGAACTCTATCTTCTTGATAAGTGTTTGAACTTTGCACACTTTGCTCTACTTTCTCTTCTTGCACAAGTTGTACTCTCTTGTCATTCGTTCTATCATCTCTGGATGATGAACCTTTGCTTTCTGGACATTTGAAAAATGGATGACCAAACTCACCACAGGTGTAACACTTTCCTGAAAATGTAGTAGAACCTCTACCACTTCCAAATCTGCCTCTATTACCTTTCCATCCACCTCTGAAATCAGACTGTCCCTGTCCTTTACCAGTGTCTTCTTGACCCTCATTGGTGTGCCTTGTTGTAGGGGCTAATCCTCTTCCCCTCATATTGCTGCCTCTTCCTCTCATGGACTTATCTTGTCTCCTATTCATCTTTTCTTCAATCCTGATTGCCATTTGGTAACAATCCTCCACACTCTTAGGGTTAGCTAAAACTAACTCATCCTGTATGTTCAATCTCAAACCAGCCAAGTACCTAGCCACCTTTTCTACCTCATTCTCATGATGACCAGATCTCATACTCAACTTATAAAACTCCTCAGTATATGCCTTCACATCCATTTCCTTCTGCCTTAAAAATTGCAGCTTCTTAAACATCTGAATTTCATAATCCTTAGGCAAGAATTTACCTTTGATCCTTGCTACCATCTTTTCCCATGAAGTGATCTTTGACTTCCCTTGTTTCCTTCTCTCGGATTGTACATAATCCCACCATACCAAAGCATGACCTCCTAACTTGGTCTTTGCAATCTTTACCTTCTGATCCTCAGCAACATCTTCACATTCAAAGTGATTATCAAGTGCAGCAATCCAATCCAGTAACTCATCTTCATTCAAACTTCCATTATACTTGGAAACATCAACCTTTACCTTAGGTTTATCACTCTGCACTGCCTTTAACAGTTTTGCAAATCTCTGGTCTTCAGCATCCAGATCTTCAGCTACCTCTTCATACTCTTCAACAGCATCTTCATCTTCTTCTGATTCACTGTCGTCCACTTCCCTCTTTTTGTTCTTCTCCAAGGCTACAAGCCTGGATTGAAGTGCTTTAGCAAGCTCCTTCATCTTCCTCATCTCTCTGGCATGTTTTTCCTTCATCTCCTGCAATTCCCTTGCAGTACCATTACCTTTCGGAGGCATTTTGTCAACCTCTCACTTCTCTACCTCTGTCCTTTCAGTGACAGAATCAACTCTACCTCTGTCCTTTCGGTGACAGAATCAACACACAACCACCCAAACCTTTTGCTGAGCTCTGATACCACTATGATGCAGAGGCATCCACACTAAAACCTTGACATACAACATGTATGTCTAACACCCTTCATCATCATCATCATATTTCCCTTAACACTGTCAGCATCATCATATTTTCTCTGCCGACCGATATCCTCCTGCAGACAAACCTTCGACCCTTCGTCTGTCAGCAGCATCATCATATTCAATTATCGGCAGCATCATCACATTCGGCAAGTGCAAACATCCTCCTGACGTTCACTGTTCATCTTACCGCCAAACGCTTTCTTCAGCATCATGATGTTCAACATCATGTTCATCAGCAGGATATAAAATATCCGGTTCCTCTCATATATCCTGATGACGATTATCCTGATGACGATGACGTCACATGCAGTTCCTTCGATATCCTGCTGTCGGCCAAACTTAACATTATCGGCCCGCGATGGTTTTATCAACCCGATCTTCTACCTTTGCCGATACGCTCCTCCTCAGCAACACCTGATGATGATCACCCCGATGCACATTCCCTTATGCAAACAATTGCATCATGCTCACCTCCATCTACTTGGATGACGCCCGAAGTAACTGCAGGATATACACAGAAATATCCTGATGATGCCGTTGTGATGAATTTCCAACCTTAGCGAATTTTGATCCACCGAACCTCCTGGGATGACCCGATCTGCTTCCAGGGCGATCTTCCAGACTCGAACTATCAGCACGACCTAGCACATACCCATGCTAGGGTTCTCAACACCTCTCGATTGCGATCCTGCAAACATACATGCGAACAAACAGAAAATGCAAACTAAATCCTAAACTACTGTACATAGCCATTCCACCGATTCGACGAATCAACCGGTGGAATGGATCAGCGAATCCATGAAACCACCAAAACAGCCACATGATTAAACAATGGAATTCAACAGAGAATGAACACAAACAGGATCTCTTTATTGATTTCAAAAGATGCAAATACAATATTCAGTCTCTCCCTCTGTCTCACTCTCTGCAAAGTCTGATCGGTGATCGATATATGCAATACCAACCGATCCTCATGCATAAATAGGATTTCCTGCGAGTACTACCAACTCGATTCCCAGCGGCTGGGAGCTTCCAAGCGGCTGGGAGGATCCAACCGAACATACAGCATAACAGCTGTCCTAACAACCTAGCTAAAAATAGTAAAGTCTGGTCAACATGACCTTATTACATGCATTGGTCTTATAAGACCTTCTTGGAAACATTAACAAGACTCAAAACAAACTAACTGCCTCATGGAGGCCAGCTGTCAGGTAGGTGCTCCTGCACCAACTTACCTTGGCACTTGCAAATAGTCTTGAATAATGACTTCCTTTGAGGTGGCTCCTTCTCCATTGGAACCTTGATCAATGTCCTTCTCATTAGCAAGGCTTCTCCTTTTTCTGGTTCTTCTGGTTGTGGTGAGGAGTTAACACTCTCTTCATCTCCTCCTTGAGAAACTTGAGTTCTTCTTTCACTTCTAAAGGTGGTAGTTAACTGCTCTTCTAAACACTCCCAAGCTTGATGACCTACAAATTTGTTACACTTCTAGCATTTACCTATGAAACCACTTGATCCTCCTCTTTGTCCAAATCTACCCCTAAAATTATGCCTTCTTCCTCTAAAACCTCCTCTTGAACTTGATGCTTGTTCTTGGGAGGTGCTTGACTCACCTTGATTTCTTTGTGACTGTCCTCTACCTGCATATGGAACTCTACCTCTATTCTACTTTTCTTGCTTCCTATTCAGCATTTCCTTATCCTTTAAGGCTAGTTGATAGCACTCTTCAAGTGTCCTAGGGCTTGTAAGGCTCAATTCATCTTGAAAATTATACTTTAGACCATTAAGGTATCTTGAAAACTTGTCAATGTCATCCTCCATGTGTCATGATCTGATACTCAACTTGTAGAACTCTTCAATGTACTCTTTCACTTCCATATCCTTTTGTTTCAAGTTCTGCAACTTCCTATATAACTGAGTCATGTAGTCACTAGGTACAAATTTTCCCTTCAAGTTGGCAATCATCCTATCCCAAGAAGTAATCTTGTATTTGCCTTTATTTCTCCTTTCTTTCTGAACATAATCCCACCATAGGGATGCATGACCTTTCAACTTGGTCCTGGCCAACATTACTCGCTGCTCTTCAGGTACCTCCTCAAACTCAAAGTACTTGCCCAACTCCCCTATCCAATCAAGGATTTCTTCACCATTCAAACTACAAGTGCATTTACTAGAAGTTTTATCTTCACCTTGGACCCTTCACCTTTGACTACCCTCAGCTGTGCTTCTTGAGGTGCTTCATCCACTACTTCATCTTGGACACTCATATCCCCTGTAACCACTCCTCTTCTTTGGTTTGCTTCCACTGTAGTGAGTCTTGCATCCAAACTAACTCTCATTTCCCTCATTTCTCTAGCAAGGGCTTCTCCCAACTATGTTGCTATTCTCTCTGCCACCCTTTCAACAACATTGATTCTTGGAGGCATCTTTCTCCTTTTTTATTGTTAACTCTTTTAATGGCTTTCTTGGCTTTATTGGCTCTGATATCAATAATGATGCAAAGGAAACAACAAGAACAAGAACAATGTTCTACAAATTCTACAAACCCTTCTATGGTGCCTCAAACTTTACCCTACAAGTTCTTTCCTTTAAGCCTTTCTCTCTAGGCCTAAACCCTCAAATGACCTATTGGGTTACTTAGTATAACAAAGTTGCACTCCTTGTGCTTCATCAGAATCCTCTTCCCTTCTACAAATCCTGTGGGGTCTAACCAAACTCCTATTTTGCTATGGTGAATTCAAGAAGGTTACTTCTCATCAAACCCTCAATGCCTCTAGGGTTTTAACAGTCCCTTTTTGATAGTGAACAACTCAGACTTACCTATCTCACATGTGTGAGTTACTATGGATCTCCCCCTTGGTGGACACCTGACAAACAGCCTAAAGAAGGTTCTCACTCAGTTTTATGGTTTTTCAATGGTGGAAACAAAAGTTATGATTTTTTTAATGCCACTGAAAACCCTAGCTCTTTGATAGGGTAGCGAAGGATTTGAGCTTGTTTTCCTACATAAAACAACTTGAAACCATAACAAAATCAATGAATTAAACCTACAAGACAATACTCTCACTTTTGATGCACTCTCCAAACTGGTACAGTTTCGTACATGTCCGTATAGGACTGATTTCTGCCTGTAAATAAAAAAAAGTAAAAAATGCAAAGAAAACAAAGTTTTTTGAAAGGAAAATGGTCTCATTAACTTTTTGGAGCATTCTTATTCATTCTTTCCATGAGAACAACAATCCAAATCGGTTACAAATTAAATATATATGTGTTTCTCCTCCAAACCTAATGATATTGTCTTAAAACTTTGAAATTTCTGCCCTATTTCACAACCTAGTATTGAAAAGAGGCCTTACATGGTCTTACATGGTCTTCTAAGACCTTATTTGCATAAACAAACCTAATTCTATGGTTGAGGACCAACCCCCAACTCTCCAACAAGGTAAAAAAGCTCTAGAAAATTCAAATTTAGTTTTGGCGAGAAAATCCAAAATTTGAATTTCTAGGCCTATTTACAAAACCTAAACCAATGGAAATGATCCTAATGGACCCCCTAAGACCTTCACACACTCAAATAGGACTCTTAACATCAAAATGAACCTTTAAAACATCAACTAAAGTGATTCTCTTGCATCACAATCCTCTAAAAAGTCATGGTGACCTAAAACCTTGAAATGTGCTTCATTGCATATGTAAAAAAAAGGAAAGGGTTCCATTTGACAATTATTAAATCAAGGTGATTTTGATAACTCTATTAGGATTATAGATATCTAGCTAGTAACAGGGCACTATCTTTATTTGGTTAGAAATATCTCACCTAGAAATGTCTAAATGATGGCAACACATCTTCAATATATGAGACAACTCTTTTTGAGACCTATGTTTGTTTAGGGATTGTTAACCTCAAGTAATCAATATCACTTCCATTTTTTACTAAAAACAAATTTGTCACATTTGTACACATATAGATTTTGCCAAGTATACTTATATTTTCTTTCTCATTATTATTGGTAATTTATGTTTATCCTAGGGTATTGATGTTCTTGATTTTATGAATTAGGACTAAAGATTCTAAATTTTGAACATTTTTTGCAATGTCCCTCTATAGTCACCATTTAGTGTGACTTATTATCTGATAGCACAAGATTTGCAATCTCATGCACATGCTCTACTTCTTCTTATGTCTGCCTTATTAGTCATAGTTCAAACCCCATTACAGGAAACTCAAACATGAGATATTCTGAAATAACGACAGGAATTCAATATATTTCCTCACAATGTTCAAATACAAAAATGACAGGAACTAAATATTCATATTGTAATCAAACATCATTAAATATTTGAAACAATGACATGAGTTAATATTTATTCCCCACGATCAAATACCCAAATGACTGGAAGGGATGATATTCAGCTTCTTATTAATGTTGAAATCACAAGTACAGAGGGACAACACAACATCAAACATCACACTAATCTATTCAACTATCTAAACATGACCATACATTTACCATTGGCCAACAACAATCAGCCTTCTTACAAACTGAAAATATTGACTCACTACTACAGTTTTCTCCTCTCGTCCTTCTGTCTTATTTCCTGCACATCTCCACCGTTGGCCTCTTCCTCATCGGCTTGCTCTCAAATGCCTCAACGTTCTATTCCTGCGGCCTCCTCCTCCTCGTTTTATACACAACCTCCTCTGCACGTCTGACCTCTTTTCTCTTTGTAACCGTTGGCTTGCTTCTTATGCACAGATGGCTCCAAATGTTACATCAGCTATTTCCTTGGCCTCCACTCCTTCCACGTAGCTTCCTCTTCTCTTTCTTTTTTCCAGTTTGATCTCTAACTTGTCCCTCTTCTAAACTTTCTTGCATAACCAATTATGTTCGTTTCAACTTCTCTACCTGCTACGTCCAAAAATGGATTGGTTTCTTGGTTGTAACTGTTGATCCCTTTTGGCCTTCAACCGAACACCTTCTTCTATCGAATGTAACTCCTTCTACCTAACGTAACCAATTAGCCAATAGATTCTTCCATCTATCATCAAATGCCTGCCAGAGAATATTTTTTCAACTTCCTTCGAGCACTCATAACAATCTTCAACAGAAATGATTAATGTCACAGTCAGAATAGGAGTATCATTCACGACCTATTAAAGGCCTCTTTCGACCCAAGTTCCTATCTCTCAAATGACAAGAAGTTCATTTCTACACTAAAATTTCCAAAGTGATAGGAGCTTACAAGGGAGATAACAAAATCCCTGCACTTATTAACACGAAAATGCAAACAAAACCAAAACATCAAAAGAACAATTAAACCAAAACTGTATGAGCTCAATGCCCCTGCATCAAACTCCCCAGGGGATAAAGAAAGCATGTGCTCCTGCACATGAGGCTACCCAACAAACTCTTCTACTACTGTTCTCTTCTTCCACAATAGTTCTAGAATCATTATCATGCTTTTTCCAATATTGTTGTTCACTACTCTGTTCTTCTCTTATCATTTTATTTTTATTGTATCCAATCCTCCTCCCAGGTCTCCTCATCCATTCATCTTCACATGTATCAGTACTAACAACTTCCAGAAAATTATCACAATCCACTTCTTCCACTTGTCTGATCAAGTTAACAAAATCATCTTCTAACAACCATTCAACTAGGTTTTTACCATAAACATTACATCTCACACAAAAATATTTAAAACTATGTTTCTTCCCATATGTCTCTTTATGTAACTTACATAATTCAAATGAATCAATATTTTCATTTACCTTTTTATGCATTTCTGTAAGAAATTCTTTATATTCTCTCATTGTCCTCCTTAATTGCACACCTTTACCAAAGTGATTCACCGTCTTATATAAATCTGCATTCACCATTTGAGATACTTCCTTCCCCATGGTCCAACTATGCAACATCAAATCTCTTTTAATTCCTTCTTCTTCATCACAAACCCCAATTCCATAAACTATTTCATCCTTTCACTTAAATTCTTCATTAATCAACTTACCAAATGAATACATAACAATATTCTCATGAAAGGTTTTCATATTTACCTCTAACTTCACTACTGCACTAACTCCTTTATTTTTAGCTGCAACCTTTCTTTCTTCTTCCTTTGTTATCTTTATTTTATGTATACCTTCACTCTCCTTCCTCTGCTTTTCTAATTCAATCTCAAGAAATGGTATCCAAAAATCATTTGTACCACTCTTGGTTGTTGTCCCAACTTCAAATTTTGTCTCTACCATGTTTTTAACATGAATGTAATTACCTTCATCTTCTTTTCTCTCTGCTACTTTAGCTTCCTTTTTTTTCTCTGCTGCTCTTCCTTCACTCTTCATGTCTTTCTCTGCTTTTCCCCTTTGGTTTCCATCCCTCTTAATTGACTTACTCTTCATCTCTCTCTTGTACTCATTACTAGACACTCTTCTTTTGCTCTCATCATCATCATGCAAACCGAATGGACTACCTCTTACCCGGCACTTACCATACTACTCTTCCTCAAATTCTATTGTATGCTCTTCCTTCTTATCCTCTTGTTTTGTATTCTTATCACTATGTCCTTCATTTCCATCTTCTTCTACTGTTGTCCCATGCTTCACTACCCCGACTTGAGTTTCCATCTTCTTGGGCCTACTTTCTTGTCTACCTTGAAACCTTGGTATTTCTTCCATTCTTTGTTTATGTTTGCTGTCACAAACTCCACCATTAGTCACCCACAATTTACAATTGACTTGTTGTCCTTCCTTAATGGATTTTCTTTGCCAACTTGGTACTATATATCCATGTTCATTCCTCTCTTCTTTATCAACTTGCATAACCACATACACAGGATTAAAAAAAACATTCTTACCTCCATTCATAGGTGCAATCCTTTGTTGTCCTGATTTCTTTCTGTTCTTGGCTTTATGGCTTGTCAATCCTTCCATTTTGTAGGCTCCTTTTCTTTCATATGCAATGTCCTCCAATGCATATGAGGCATCTTCAACTTCCTCTCTTCCAATACTTTTCTTATCTCCATTTGTAGGTACTTTACAATGTACCCTAACTTCACCATGTTGCATTATTCCTTCTTGGTATGTTGCTACAATTTGCCTTCTTTCATTGTCATCTTCAGCTTCATCTACGGGCTCTCTTCTTTCCCTTTCTCCTTTTGCCTCTAAACGCTTGTTCTTAGTCTTCTTTATACCTGCATTCACACTTTCAAGCAAATCAGTAGAAAATGAATCAAGAGACCAAGATGTCTCTTCAAGTGCCTCTTTCATGGACACTAACTTCTCTTCTTGTCCACTTCTTGCATCTACAACATTCGCAAGAAAATAACTCTTTTCCAACACATCCAGTCTAGTTGCAATCTTCTCCAATTCCTCTCAGAATTTTCTACTTTCCATTCTATCCCAATATCTATCCCAAAATGGGATGATGACGGTTCTTCTTACACTAATACCCATTCCTCTTACTGCTGCAATCCACAACTCTGCTCAAGCTTCAAGTGCAAAATGCCTCTCCTTCGGCAGTCGGTTCACATACCCACACATGTCACTTGCAAATTCTATCACAAGTTGCCTCTCACACAACTATTTTCTTCAAGACAAACTTCCTTCTATTCATTAAATACATCTTTCTCATCGCTGCACCTTTTACAACAGAATCTCTCATCAATAACTACCCTCTACCCAACAATTAACCTAGAAGATGTTCCTCTTGAAACCCCCTCTACCCAATCTCTCTTCATGGAGGAAGTTATACACCTTCTACCTAGTTTATCCTTGTTGGAGGATAGCAGTTACAAGCCCTTTCTCATGCCTACAACAACAAATGCTCTCATGTCTATTTATTTCACAACTCTATCAACTCTCTCATTCTTCCGCATACATTTTCACCATGCCAATGACTTTCTTCCTCTATCAATCAAACTGCCGCATACATTAGACTACAACACTCATATAACAACACCCATCAAAATTCAAAAACACACACACAATGTTTGCTACCCATATCTTTTAGGACTCTGGTTCTTCTCTATAACCTGTCAAAACATCAACACATATATTCTTATGAACATCACTGATTCTTTACCCAAGCATTTCTTTGCAACTCTCGACTTCTCTTCCCAGACCTTTTCTGAGCTCTAATACCAATATGATAGCACACAATTTACAATCTCATGCACATGCTCTACTTCTTCCTATGTCTGCCTTATCAGTCACAGTTCAAACCCCATTATAGGAAACTCAAACAAGAGATATTCTGAAATAACGACAGGAATTCAATGTATTTCCTCACAATGTTTGAATACAAAAATGACAGGAACTAAATATTCAGATTGTAATCAAACATCATCAGAGATCCGAAACAATGACATGAGTTAATATTTATTCCCCACGATCAAATACCCAAATGACTGGAAGGGATGATATTCAAATTCTTATTAATGTTGAAATCACAAGTACAGAGGGACAACACAACATTGAAGAAGCAGCTCCAACAACAACAACAATAATTCAAGTGCTCTACATTATCTAACCTCTCCAATTTATGGCGACACATTTTGAGATCAAAGTTTTAGTATCCATCAAGCAATAAAGAGCTCTTCCTCAATCTCAACTTGAATTCCAGTGGCAAGGTGAAAGAGAGCCTATTACTCAACAAAGCAGAGGTCTAGGGTTCCAATCGCAACAACTACAAACAAATGAATTCCTTCTCTAAAGTACCTCATGTTGAAAAATTTTACAAGTTGAATAGAAATTACGATGGCCTTTTGAACTTTCTTTAAAGTTTTAATTCACATTTGCAGGTTGTGAATTTTTTCTTATTCAAACCCTTGTTTGTTTTAAAGGAGTGGATGTTCACTAAAGACGAGATTTTGCTAGTAACAGCATATTTTTGTCATTTGTATTATTATGTTTCGTTGGTTTATAAATGGTTGGGTTTGTCCTTTAGGTACCATAGTTATTGGGGAGTCACCAATGGTGATACAATGATGTTTAAGTCAACTGCCTACTGTTGAACCACAACCCTCAGGCCATATTTATGTTATAAGTTTTAATAGATAAATGAGGGTTATACAAAGTTCCTTAATTGCAATTAATTAATCGAAATTGGGTCAATTACAAGATCCTGACTTCTAACTGCACTATTAAAGATAGACATAGAAACTACATAAGGTGCCATTCTATCCTTCCATTTTATTTAGTTAGATTATATGAGGTGTGTTGGTTAATAGATTTGTCCTGGTCTAAAAATATTTTGTTCTGACTCTATAACCCTTTCTTTTTAGAGAAAATAAGTTAAACAACAATTGGGTGAACTATCAGAAATAATTCCCCTCTGAATTAAGGTACAACTCCCTTTTAAATCTTCAATGAATTCAAACTATTCTAATCATTTGAATACACTTTTAACCAAAAAGCATTTAAGGCAAACTAACATCCATACATCACTATGTCATGAATGCGATATCTTTCCTTTCATATAACATCATTTAGTGATAGAATGCATAGATTCCATCTTCAACAATAGTCAAATGTATAAATATATACACGTATTACTGAACGAACAAATGATAAAACATATATGATGAATTATCCAATGAAAGAATAATTACCACATAAAAGAAGAGTTCGCACAGAAACCCAATTTCAAGCACTTAAACATAGAGATTTAAGTTTGCAGCAATCATTTCTTCTTCTCATTCATAGATGAAAATCTTTCAGAGAAACATCACATACATTGTAAACATAAAAGTTCAGCTCCCAAAATTCCCTTATTTTTCTACCTCTTCTATCTAACTATATGTTTTTAAAAACTGAAAACATACATATAGTTTACCCTAATTAACTGTTCTTCAAACCCAGAGTTAAAACAAACTCTGACCCGTAGTGGGATTTAGTTTCATGAAAACTGAATTAAAGATAGAGTTTGAAAACATAATTCCCCAAACCAAAAAAAATTGAATAAAAAGATTATAGAGGCACGATCATGACTGGGGCAGCACGTTGGAATCTCCAAACTTGTTTTGTTCTGCTGAAGAGACATGTTGTGTCTTCCATTCGTGGTATGCGGCACCAAACTCCTAAATTTTTGGAAAATTAGGGATGCCAATATTTTTAACTCCTGCCTTCCAAACATCCCTTTCTTTTCGAATGCCCGCAATCTTTTCCGCATGATCTGGGAGTGCATCAACGCAAAGGTGAAGTAGTGATTCCACTTTTGATATCTGAGAGAAATCATCAATTATCAAGTTATCATTTTCTTTGACAAAACTGATTTTCTCTTTAAAGGATTGTACAACAGTATTAATATCCCTTTCTGGATCACCATCATCTTTTATGTACTTCACATTAATACATTCTAAATCATGTTGTAAAGAGTGGGTAAACTCAATTATCTCTTTAATCATTCAATGTTTCTCTTGCTTACATATAGTATATTATTGTTCAGGCTTGTTAGATTCTTTTCTGATAAGAATTTTGTCATGGGTAAGTGCAAGAAGATGGGGGGCCAAAAAGGGGTCTTAAGTGGCCACTTTTTTTCTAAAATCAGGAAATGTGGGCCTTGGATGAGAAATTGAGCATAGTTACACTCAAAATTTGGAGATGCAACCAAAACAATGTCCGTAGTACTTCGAGTCTACTTTCTAAACTACTATTTTTTTTTTAAAATGGTATAGATTAAGGGGTTCAAAAGAGGGAGCCACAAAAATTGGTGTTGTTTCTGTCAAAAAAACATAACATAGCATGTTTTGTGGCTCCCTCAAAAGGCCATCTTTTTTTTAGTATTTTTAAAATCGCTTCAGTGAGAAATTAGCTAATAGCATGTAGTTTATGCCCGATTTTTCTGATAATTTTTTTATGAATATTTAATTTTTTACTAATTTTCAAAGTGGACACATCCTAAAAAATAGAATTTTGGCTGTGCTACCCCTATAAATTTTGAAAACTAATTGAAAATCATTTTTTTCTTTTTTAATATGTGTAGAATGGAGTCTAGTTTCTAAATATGTTTTTTTTAATAATTTCAATGAATAGTTAATTTACAATGAAAAAAAGACCAAACAGTGGTTTTTGCCCAAAAACGGACACACAAACAAAAGAAATTAAAGATGAAAGGCTTAACATTGTCAAAATGTGAAAAAAATCACATCGTCAATATAGCTAAGAGAAAGCCTAACATTACCCAGGTGTTCGATTTGTTTGACCTTGAAACACGTGCAAATTTGAGGGTTAGCATGAATGAAATTATGTGAAATCTTGTAGAATATGGAAAAACATGTCTCTGGACATTGGGAAGGCACTCCAAGCCTTTGGGTTGGAAATCCAAAGAAAATCCCAAGTCCAAGGCTTGGGATTCCCAAAGAAAAACATAACGCGCTCGCGTTATGTTTTACTTTGCATTTTTCGTTTTCTGCAAAAGTTTGTGCATTGTTTGTCATGTTTGCAATAACGCGGGCATGTTATAATGCGCTCGCGTTATGTCCCTCTTGAATTTTTTTATGTTCGAGGTTATTAATCATGTATGTATGTATGTATGCCTATATGTATGTATGTATCTATGTATGCCTATATGTATGTATGTATAGTGTCGAGGGTAGAGGAGGGTAGAGATGGGGGTGAGCCAGATAGGGGAGGAGAGGGGTGGATAAGGATTGAGTGATTAAGGTTTAAGGTTGAGGGTTGAGGGTTTAAGGATAGGATTTAGAGTTTAGGGATAAGGGATTAGAGTTTAGGACCTTGAGGGATTAGAGTTTAGGGTTGAGGCTTTAGGGATAGTGTTTAGGGTTGAGGGTTGAGGGAGAGTTAAGGTAGAGTGTTGAGGGTAGATGGATTAGGGATAGGGTTTAGGGTTGAAAGTTTAGGGTTGAGGGATTAGGGTTTAAGGTATAGTTTTGAGGGTTGAGGGTTTAGGGATAGGGTTTAGGATTTAAGGTATAAGTGTTGAGGGTTGAAGAGTTAGGGATAGGGTTTATGGTTTAGGGATAAGGGATTAGGGTTTAGGGTTTAGGGATTATGATTTAGGGTTTAGGGACTATGGATTAGGGTTTAGGGTTAAGGGATTAGGGTTTAGGGATGTACAATTAAGGGGTACCATAAATAAACTAGAATTTAGGAAGGGTTGGGAAAATTTTGTGAATCATCATGGGCTGGAGATTAGAGATTTTGTTGTGTTCAAGTACATATCCAAGTCATAATTTAAGGTTAAGATATTTCAAAGAATAGGGTGTGTGAAAAACATCAATGCTCTTCGACTTATGAATACCAACATTGATACAGATAAAAGATGCCCTTCTTCTAACAGAGTATACAGTTCAAGTCAACTGATGGGCAACAAGTTGTCAAATGAGTTGGTTTAATGGGTGTGCCTCCTTCTTCAAGGCCCAGGTGGGTAGGAGTGGGATGTACAATTAAGGGGTACCATAAATAAACTAGAATTTAGGTAGGGTTGGGAAAATTTTGTGAATCATCATGGGCTGGAGATTGGAGATTTCGTTGTGTTCAAGTACATATCCAAGTCATATTTTAAGGTTACGATATAAGAAAGAACAGGGTGTGTGAAAAATATCAATGTTCTTTAGCTTATGAATACCAACATTGATACAGATAAAAGATGCCCTTCTTCTAACAGAGTATGCAGTTCAAGTCAACCAATGGGCAACAAGTTGTCGAATGAGTTGGTTTAATGGGCGTGCCTCCTTCTTTAAGGCCTAGGTGGGCAGGAGTGGGATGTACAATTAAGGGGTACCATATAAATAAACTAGAATTTAGGCAGGGTTGGGAAAATTTTGTGATTCATCATGGGCTGGAGATTGGAGATTTTGTTGTGTTCAAGTACATATCCAAGTCATATTTTAAGGTTAAGATATTTCAAAGAATAGGGTGTGTGAAAAACAACAATGCTCTTTAGCTTATGAATACCAACATTGATACAGATAAAACATGCCCTTCTTCTAACAGAGTATGCAATTCAAGTCAACTGATGGGCATCAAGTTATCGAATGAGTTGGTTTAATGGGCTTGCCTCCTTCTTCAAGGCCTAGGTGGGCAGGAGTGGGATGTACAATTAAGGGGTACCATATAAATAAACTAAAATTTAGGCAGGGTTGGGAAAATTTTGTGAATCATCATGGGCTAGAGATTGGAGATTTCGTTGTGTTCAAGTACATATCCAAGTCATATTTTAAGGTTAAGACATTTCAAAGAACAGGGTGTGTGAAAAATATCAATGCTCTTCAGCTTATGAATACCAACATTGATACAAATAAAAGATGCCCTTCTTCTAACAGAGTATGCAGTTCAAGTCAACTGATGGGAAACAAGTTGTCGAATGAGTTGGTTTAATGGACGTGCCTCCTTTGTCAAGGCCCAGGTGGGCAGGAGTGGGATGTACAATTAAGGGGTACCATAAATAAACTAAAATTTAGGCAGGGTTGGGAAAATTTTGTGAATCATCATGGGCTGGAGATTGGATATTTCGTTGTGTTCAAGTACATATCCAAGTCATATTTTAAGGTTAAGATATTTCAAAGAATAGGGTGTGTGGAAAATATCAATGCTCTTCCGCTTATGAATACCAACATTGATACAAATAAAAGATGCCCTTCTTCTAATAGAGTGCAGTTCAAGTCAACCGATGGGTAGCAAGTTGTTGAATGAGTTGGTTTAATGAGTGTGCCTCCTTCTTCAAGGCCCGGGTGGGTAGGAGTGGGATGTACAATTAAGGGGTACCATAAATAAACTAGAATTTAGGTAGGGTTGGGAAAATTTTGTGAATCATCATGGGTTGGAGATTGGAGATTTTGTTGTGTTTAAGTACATATCCAAGTCATATTTTAAGGTTAAGATATTTCAAAGAATAGGGTGTGTGAAAAATATCAATGTTCTTTATCTTATGAATACCAACATTGATACACATAAAGATGCCCTTCTTCTAATAGAGTATGCAGTTCAAGTCAACCGATGGGCAACAAGTTGTCGAATGAGTTGGTTTAATGGGCGTGCCTCCTTCTTCAAGGACCAGGTGGGTAGGAGTGGGATGTACAATTAAGGGGTACCATAAATAAACTAGAATTTAGGCAGGGTTGGGAAAATGTTGTGAAACATAGATGTACCCCAATGCAAAGCTTTTCTCATAATGATCATCCTTCTATCTTCAATTGTTAATTACTCACTGTGGATGTACCATACGCAAAGCTTTTCTCATAGTGTGTACACCTATTGGCATAATGAACCCCAGATGGGCCAGAAAAACATGCCATATAACATTAAAAAATTCATAGCCATTTTTCTGACATATTCTTGCAACTCAGATATCTTTAAGAGAAGAGTGTCAAAAATGATGGGTTTAACAACCTAACATAAGGCAAAGCAGTTTTGTTGGGTTTAGGGATAGGGTTTAGGGTTTAGGGTTGAGGGATTAGGGTTTAGGGTTGAGGGATTATGGTTTAAGGTATAGTGTTGAGGGTTTAGGGTTTAGGGATAGGGTTTAGGGTTGAGGGTTTAGGGATAGGGTTTAGGGTTGACGGATTAGGGTTTAGGTTGATGGATTAGGGTTTAATGTTGAGAGTTGAGGGTTGAGGGTTGAGGGTTGAGGGTTGAGGGATAGGGTTGATGGTCAAGGGATTAGGGTTAAAGTAGAGTGTTGAGGGTAGAGGGATTAGGGATGGGGTTTAGGGTTGAAGGTTTAACGATTGAGGGTTGAGGCTTTAGGGCTGAGGGTTAAGGGATTGGGGTTTAAAATATAGTGTTGAGCCTCGAGGGTTTATGGATAGGTTTTAGGGTTTAAGTTTTAAGGGTTAAGGGTTGGGGGATAGGGTTTAGGGTTTAGGGTTTAGGGATAAGGGATTAGGGTTTAAGGTACAATGTCGAGGGTTGAGGGTTTAGGAAAAGGGATAGCGTTTAGGGTATAGGGATGAGGGATTAGGGTTGAGGGTTGAGGGATTAGGGTTTAGGGTTGAGGGATTAGGGTTTAAGGTATAGTGTCGAGGGTTGAGGGTTTATTGATAGTGTTTAGGGTTGAGGGTTGAGGGATTAGGTTTTAGGGTTGATGGATTAGGGTTTAAGGTATAGTGTTGAGGGTTGAGGGTTTAGGGATAGGGTTTAGGGTTGACAGATTAGGGTTTAGGGTTGACAGATTAGCATTTAACATCAAGGTTAGGGTTAGAGTGTCGAGGGTAGAGGGATTAGGGATAGGGTTTAGGGTTGAAGGTTTAAGGATTGAGGGTTGAGGCTTTAGGGATGAGGGTTTAAGGCTTAAGATATAGTGTCGAGTGTTGAGGGTGTAGGGATAGGGTTTAAGTTTTAAGGGTTAAGGGTTGAGGGATAGGGATTAGGGTTTAAGGTATAGTGTTGAGGGTTGATGGTTTAGGGATAGGGTTTAGGTTTGAGGGATTAGGGTTTAGGGTTGATGAATTAGGGTTTAATGTTGAGAGTTGAGGGTTGAGGGTTGAGGGTTTAGGGATAGGGTTGATGGTCAAGGGATTAGGGTTAAAGAAGAGTGTCGAGGGTAGAGGGATTAGGGATAGGGTTTAGGGTTGAATGTTTAAGGATTTAGGGTTGAGGCTTTAGGGATGAGGGTTAAGGGATTAGGGTTTAAGATATAGTGTTGAGTGTCGAGGGTATAAGGATTAGGGATAGGGTTGGAGGGTTTAGGAATAAGGGATTAGGGTTTAAGGTATAGTATCGATCCCGTTGAGGGTTTAGGAATAGGGATAGCATTTAGGGTTTAGGGATGACGGATTAGAGTTGAGGGATGAGGGATTAGGGTTGAGGGTTGAGGGATTAGGGTTTAGGGATAAGGTTTAGGGTTGAGGGTTAAGGGATTAGGGTTTAAGGTATAGTGTTGAGGGTTTAGGGATAGGGTTTAGGGTTGAGGGATTAGAGTGAAGGGTTGAGGGATTAGGATTTGACCTTGAGGGTTGAGGGTTGAGGCTTTAGGGTTTAGGATTTAGGGATAGGGTTGAGGGTCGAGAGATTAGAGTTAAGGGTTGAGGGATTAGGGTTTGACGTTGAGGGTTAAGGGTTGAGGGTTGAGGTTTCAGGGTTGAGGGTTTAGGGATAGGGTTGAGGGTCAAGGTATTAGGGTTAAAGTAGAGTGTCGAGGGTATAAGGATTAGGGATAGGGTTGGAGGGTTTAGGGTTAAGGGATTAGGGTTTAATGTATAGTATTGAGCCCATTGAGGGTTTAGGAATAGGGATAGTGTTTAGGGTTGAGGGATTAGAGTTAAGGGTTGAGCGATTAGGATTTGATGTTGAGGGTTGAGGGTTGAGGCTTTAGTGTTTAGGGATAGGGTTGAGGATTGAGGGATTAGAGTTAAGGGTTGAGGGATTAGGGTTTGACATTGAGGGTTGAGGGTTGAGGGTTGAGGTTCGAGGGTCGAGGGTTTAGGGATAGGGTTGAGGGTCGAGGTATTAGGGTTAAAGTAGAGTGTCGAGGGTATAAGGATTAGGTTTAGGAATAGGGATAGTGTTTAAGGTTTAGGGATAGGGTTTAGGGTTGAGGGATTAGAGTTAAGGGTTGAGAGATTAGGATTTGACATTGAGGGTTGAGGGTTGAGGCTTTAGGGTTTAGGGATAGGGTTGAGGGTCAAGGGATTAGAGTTAAGGGTTGAGGGATTAGGGTTTGACATTGAGGGTTGAGGTTCGAGGGTCGAGGGTTTAGGGATAGGGTTGAGGGTCGAGGGATTAGGGTTAAAGTAGAGTGTCGAGGGTATAAGGATTAGGGATAGGGTTGGAGGGTTTAGGGATAAGGGATTAGGGTTTAAGGTATAATATCAAGCCCATTGAGGGTTTAGGAATAGGGATAGTGTTTAGGGTTTAGGGATAGGGTTTAGGGTTGAGGGATTAGAGTTAAGGATTGAGGGATTAGGATTTGACATTGAGGGTTGAGGGTTGAGGCTTTAGGGTTTAGGGATAGGGTTGAGGGTCGAGGGATTAGAGTTAAGGGTTGAGGGATTAGGGTTTGAGGTTGAGGGTTGAGGGTTGAGAGTTGAGGTTCGAGGGTCAAGGGTTTAGGGATAGGGTTGAGGGTTGAGGGATTAGGGTTAAAGTAGAGTGTCGAGGGTATAAGGATTAGGGATAGGGTTGGAGGGTTTAGGGATAAGGTATTAGGGTTTAAGGTATAGTATTGAGCCCGTTGAGGGTTTAGGAATAGGGATAGTGTTTAGGGTTTAGGGATAGGGTTTAGTGTTGAGGGATTAGAGTTAAGGGTTGAGGGATTAGGATTTGACGTTGAGGGTTGAGGCTTTAGGGTTTAGGGTTTAGGGATAGGGTTGAGGGTCAAGGGATTAGAGTTAAGGGTTGAGGGATTAGGGTTTGACATTGAGGGTTGAGGGTTGAGGGTTGAGGTTCGAGGGTCGAGGGTTTAGGAATAGGGTTGAGGGTCGAGGGATTAGGGTTAAAGTAGAGTGTCGAGGGTATAAGGATTAGGGATAGGGTTGGAGGGTTTAGGGATAAGAGATTAAGGTTTAAGGTATAGTATCAAGCCTGTTGAGGGTTTAGGAATAGGGATAGTGTTTAGGGTTTAGGGATGAGGGATTAGGGTTTAGGGATAAGATTTAGGGTTGAGGTAGACAAGGAGCAACTAAGAGACATAGAGAGGGGAGAGGTAGAGAGGTAAAGAGGTGAGGGGGATAGATAAGTGAGATATAGAACATGAGCTAATGGAACTAGAGGTGAGATATTGTAAAGGTGCTATCGAAGGTGAGATAGGCACAAATATTTATGGATCAATCTATAGCAGGACAAAACGTGCTCGCGTTATAACGCGCTCACGTTTTGTCCTACTATAGAAATGGTAAAAAAGTGTTGACCCCCATGATCCAAGCCCACATGCTCTCTTTTCATGCTGATTATGCACGTGCTCCGATAAAAAAGAAGTGATTTCATGTTGTTGGGAAGTTCACATGCACATTTTACACTTTCTACCACATTTGCATGATCTTTCCACCACCTTTTCTGCTTTTCCAACTTGAGAAGGAGGAATAAAATAGTTTTCACACCAAGTTTGATATATATCTATTCAAATTTCAATTTTTGTAGTGTTGCAATGTTAATTGTGATTTAATTTTAGGAATTTAACATTATAGATTGGTTAATAGTATTGTTGTTAGTAATTATATTTGAGTGTTATTCAATTTAACATTGAAAAGGAAGCAAGTGGTGAAAAACTCAAATTGTTGAGGAGTTTGATGCAAGAAGAAAAAAACACTACATAATTGGGTACTCTCTCCATTCGAATCTTCATTTTTTAGGTATGTCAATTCTTTACATGCATGTTCTTTACATTTTACTTAATTCTATTTGAATTACTTTATCATGCTTTATCATACATGTTTAAAATAGACACATTCCCAATCAAGAAAGCAACCTACAATCTCACATGATGCCATGTATATTTTCTACACTTGGGCTCTTTAATAATTATGTGTAATAAACAGACCTTAACATACCATGATGTCAAACTATACAAGAATAAATCCTTACAACATAAAAAAAATACAATCCCACTATTATCTTGTCATATTAACAAGATAAAATACAAATGAATAGGTGCCAAGATTATACAAGTATGCACATGACATGATGATTTGTATGCACATATCTTGGGCTAGGACATTCCTTATGCACCTATTCATGATGATTTGTACATGCACATGACACAACAATTTTTGTCTATTCCTTCACAAGCCACCCAAATCCTAGTATCCCTAGTACCAACAAAACACCTTCTCAATTCCAAATCCTACTAGCCCTAGTAACAACAAACATGTCAAATTGGGTCTGCCTCAACCTTTTCAAGCATGAAGTCCCATGTACTCTTTTTCATGGCTGCAATAATTTGCTTTGTATGCTTTGTACCTATTTTGTTGAGTGACATTTACTCTTTTACATGATGATTGTATGTACATTTACTATGAAGGGTTAAATGACATATATTTTAGTTATTTGTATGGACTCATTTCTTAGGAACTAATATTGGTCTCTTTATCATGCTACAGACAAATTCTCCGTCATGCCAAGGAAACGATCAAGAATTAAACCAACACAGGAAGATATAGAAGCTAAGAATGCAAAGAAAGAAGTGGCTATGAGGGAACTTCGTGAGAAGAGGAAATTGGACATGATAAATGAAGACATGCCAATTGAAGAGGAACCACAACCATCACAAAGAGATATGGTATTAGTGGCACAAAGAGAACGAACGCAAAAGCTTTGTGCTACGAGAGATTTGAATACCATAGTTGGAGACACGTCCTCTACCACAAGTCAACATGCAGGGACACCATCTACCACATCTCAAGTTGAGAGTACATCATCACTCACATGTGATGAAGGAGGTACGCCAGCATTCCCACCTCAACCTCAAGGTATGTCATCTATTCCATCTTCGATCGAAGGTATGCCATCTAGCCCATCTCATTTAAATATTGATGAAATTCTTAATGTTGAGATGAATTTACCTAACTTAACACCACCTAGAATTTTGCATAGAAAGCCAAAGTATTTGATTGATATTGATGAGAATATTTTGCAGCCAATGGAAGGTAAGATTCCAAAATGAACTTGTAGAAGATATGCTCATAAGATTTGGAGATTGTTCTTTGAAAACTTAAATGAAACTACAAGATGTCAACTATTTGTTGAAATGATGCAAAATATAAAGTATAGGTCCATCATGAAGATTCTTGGGTTGAGAACATCAGAGGCTTCAAGTGAAAAATCTATTGTCAAGAATCTAATGAGTGTGTATGAGAGTGTGGGTAACACCTCATGTACAAAAGATAGTAATGCAACACGGCGTGTGATTACATCGATTATAGTAAGTAGTCAAATGAGGAAAGCTCGTCTCATTAGAAAGACGAGTCAAGAATTGAGAATTAATAGGAAAACTTTATCAAGAGCCGTTGGAAGATGCCAAAGAATTGAGGACACTAATGCAAATGAATTACGGGCATTCTCGGGGATACTACCATGAAAAATATAAACCAATTGTTGAAGCATTGAGATCACTAATTGAAGACTTTTGGAAGAATTACACAAGGGTATCTCTAAATCAAAGGGATGTTGTAAGAAGGAGAATCAGTAGTCAGAACTGTGAGCCACATCCAAAGCATTTTTTGGATGAGACTCAAACATAGTTTTATGGTAAATTTCTAGAGAAGTATCCTCAAATTAAAGTTTGTCAAAGATATTTTGAAATGCTAAAACCTTTTTATGTCAAGATAAATCACACACACACTACTTGTTGTTGTAGATTACATATTGAATTTTCTAACCATTTTGATGTTTATAGGTCTATATGTTTAGATATGCATACTAACAATGTTTTGCAGGGTTGTACCATACATGCCCCACTAACATATTCAAGAGACTTCATATTAAGAATTTTATGTGAAAGAGAGGAAGGTCAAATATTCTACAAGAAATTATGCTTGGATGGCACATGTCATCGTTGCGGTGGCTTGCAACATTTGCCAATATGTGAACATATGGAAAGAACACATGCGGTTGGAAACAAACTAGTAGAGTTTGGCAAGTATAAAACAGTGGCATACAATACAAAAGATGGTAAAGAAGAAAAAAAGTGTGAATTGGTTATTGAAAAGATTCCAGTGTATCAGTTTATGCCTATTTTTCGTGACATCATAGTGTATGAGTATGCAAGACATGCCCATAGAGCTCGATGGTTGGACTTGCAATTCAAGTTATGCAAGGACACATTTCCAGTTGGTAGCATTGTTTTAGTTATCGACTTTGCAGAGAACTACAGTCTATAGCCACAGTGTGAGGTGCAGTCACAATATTACAACTCCACACAGGTTTCTATATTTGTGCACATCGCATTCATTCATGCGAATGATAGTACAGATGATGACAAAAAGATCGCAAGGGAGTATAATTTCTATATTAGTGATGATCGTACACATTCTACGGAGTTCGTACAAGGTGTTCTATAATGATTTAGCTAGAAGGGGCATATCATTTAGTCAGCATATCATATGGTCGGATAACTGTGCGTCACAATTCAAGAACTCGTGAAATTTCTATTGGCTGAGTAGGAGGCATAAATTTACAGGTATTCAGCATATGTGGAACTTTTGTGAGGCCGAGCATGGAAAGGGGGAGCATGATGGTGTAGGAGCATGTATCAAAAGAGCCATAGTATGAGAAGAGTTAAAGTATAAAGACAATGCAAAGTTGACAGATGCAAAATCGATTGTCGAGTGGTGTAATGCTTCCATGGGTCCAGGTAATGAAGGTAAGTCTTCAGTTCGTAGATTTTTTTGGTTGATAGATGATACTAACATTGCACCATATGAGGATTGTTGTATACTGACATGATCAAATGAGATGCACTCTTTCAGAAGCTCAATTGCAGGTTCATGGAGTATCCATACGCGAAAGATGTCATACTTTTGTTCTTCCTGTACAACTCAAGCCTGGGATAAGTGTGAGTCAAAGGAGTGGGTTGATGAATAGAAGTTAAGTTATCTTAGCCCACTTGACACGTATCAAACCCCGATGGCACTGGAACTAATACAGAAGGAACCATCAGTTGACTTTGACCACATATTAGATCTAGTTCAACCAGGTAATATATCTATTTGCATAGTTTTTAAAATTCCTAATGTCATCTTACTTTGTAGTGTTTTTGTAATGTTGACTAATTTCATCTAATTTTCTACACATATCAATGTAGGGCACGTATATGCAGTTATTGCAGATGAAGATAATGAAGAGGGAACAGATTATTACTTATGTCATTGTGTTGAGGCCAAAAAGAAATTAGAAGCCCCAGTTACAGATGGAGAAAACATCGAATACCCTACAGGCTCAGTGGTTATTACTGGAACATGGCTTAGAAGGTACCCACATAAGAGTGTTAATGTTTGGTTGTTTCAAGACTTTGACACGCATCGGAAGATTCTTCATTACTCGAGCCTTGTCGTGGCATCCAATGTTCATTTGATACAGTATCGGGGTAGACCTTTGAACAAAATCTTGTGGAAGGTGTGTGAGTCTGACCATGAAGCAATACTTGACACAATAAAGAGTAGAGCAGACCCGGATGGTTCATTGGATTAATTTGTAAGTATTCACATTAATTTTGTAAAGTCATGTTACATTGAGTTGTAAGTATGCACATTAATTGGTAAGGTTTGTTTTTTTTTTATTTCCTGCTGCATTTTTCCACATATACACATTTTTACATCATCATGTTATGCTTCATGGGGTTAGACCTAAGTGATGGATGAAGTTGATCCTAAGAATAATGTATAAAATCTAGGTAATGTATAAAATATAGGTGTCTCTAGGTGTCTTGGTTTCTAACTAGAGGGGTCAAAAAATAAAATTTTGTTTTGATTGAGTCAATTGTTGCAAGTATGGGCCTAACCGATGTTGTCATTGATGTCAACATACTCCTGTTGCATTAATGATAAGGTTTGGATGAGCCGTGAGCTGAGGATATTGAGAAAATTAGTCTCAATCAGGAATAGTGAAGAACAGTGATGACTGTAAGACAAAAGTCTAAGATAGGATGATGATCAGAGGATGCAGATTAAAGCGTTTATAGATATGTGTCTATAGGTGATCCAGTAGAGATTTCAGAGGTCCGCATGAAGATATGAAGAAGTTGTGGACGCTCAAGTAAAACCAGCTCTGACAGGTGTTCAGAGGTGACAGAGTGACACAGATAGGTCCGGTGAGATCTGGAAATACATTATCACATTCTGCAAATTTGAGGAAGTGTTGAGGACATCTTTGTGAAGTGTCAAGTCGATTGGTTCATGGTTTGAAGGTCCAGAAGAACCTATTCCTTTATGACAGTGATGACAGACTGTGTTCTTAAGGTTCTGGATGGAGGAGAGAAGGATTCCAGTAAGCAGATGAAGTGCGGATGTTCTTGGTGATTCAGAAGAGCTTGTGGTGGTCTTTGGATCGTGTCTAGCTCGTGTTGGTGGTCCGCATTGAAGTTGGAGCTCGCAATTGAAGAGTAACTTCTGTATGATGGTGTTCTTCTTGAGACAGGCTGACCGAATGAGTTATGCATCTGTCGGATGATCTTATGAATGTTTGCCGACTTAGACGATCATTCCTAAGTTGATGGCTTGTATAAATAAGGATTGTGAAGTCAGTTTGAACTCGCCTTTTTGTGTGGTGATGAGAGTGTGGTAGTGAAGAGGAGAGCGAAAGGTAGAGCATAAGTATTGAGCTTAATGGAACTGATTCAAGCATGGTGAAGATGCTATTCTCCAGTTCATGCATGTGATACTTATTTCTTTGTAGACAGTGTGTCTCTTGTAGGCAGTGAGCCTCTTGTGAACAGTGTGCTCGGGCAATGAGCCCTAATTGGCATGTGCCATTTTGTTCTTTCTATTATTCTAATAGAGAATACATTCTTGGGTTAATCATCCCGTGGTTTTTCCCTTAACCGGGTTTTCCACGTCAAAATCTTGGTGTCTTATGTGTTGATGAGTTTCTGCTTTTAATTTGAATGCATTATGTTTCATGTTTAATATACTACTAATCACCAAGAAGATTTAAGTGTGTAAATTGGAGAAAGTTTTGCACAACTAATTCACCCCCCCTCTCAGTTGTGTGCCCTAAGTCTAACAATTGGTATCAGAGCTAAGTTCCTCTAAAAGGAGCCTAACCGCTTGAGGAGATCCAAGACATCATCTTACAAGAAGGATAGTCTGAAGTTTGATGGAACCAACTTTGCTCTTTGGAAAGGTCGCATGAAATGTCACTTGTAGTGTATGGGAATAGCATACTGGTCCATGGTTACAAAATAGTATGTACCTCCACAGGGTGGTCCGACAACCCTAAATGAAATCACAGATGCTGAAAACAATCTGCAGACCAAAGATGCTCTTCTAACCGCATTATCTGACTCAGAGCTCTCAAATGTTATTGACCTACCAATTGCCTTTGAGATTTGGAATAAACTAGAACTTTTGCATGAAGGAGACCAGTATGTTAAATGTGCAAGGTTACAGAGTCTAAAAAGGAAATTTGAAAAACTGAAGATGAGAGATGATGAAAATATTACCACTTTTATGCCAAGAGTGAATGAGCTGGTTTGTGGAATTAGAAATGCTAGTGGAGTCTTGGATGAAAATGAGATTGTTGGTAAAATTCTCAGATCCCTTCCTGCTTCTTACAAAATCAAGGCTGCTGCCATTGAAGAATTCAGAGCCCATACAACTGTCACAAGAGATCAATTGGCTAGGAAATTGGCTGCATTTGAAATGACAGAGTTTGGAGACGACCCCCCTAAGACTGAATCTGCATTCAAAGCTAGTGCCTCTGTTAAAGGTAAACAAAGGTTTGATCCGAGAGAGAATTCTTCAAGGAAATTGTCATGGTATGAAAAAGCAAGAAAAGATCTAGAAGAAGAAATAGAAACTGCTCAACTTGAAGCCCTTATTGCAAAGAGGTTGCCAAGAGGATCCAGTAAGTAGGAAGGAAAATTACCTTTTAAGTGTTTTAACTGCAATAAGATTGGTCATTTTGCCTCAAGGTGTCCGGAAAGATTTTCAAGGCAAAATCCTAACAAGCCAAGGTTCCAAAAGAACTGTTACTATGTACATGAAGATGATGATAATGAAGGAGTAACAGATGATGAATCAGAGATAGGAAACAAATTTGGAAATGAATGGGTGTTCATTGCCATCAAGGAAGAAGATCCAATGTCCTCTGTATCTGTCGATCTTAAGACTGTGGAAAGAGCTCTGGCTGCCCAAATTGAAGAGAAGGATGATTGGGTCATTGACAGTGGATGCTCTCACCATATGACAGGTGACAAAAATAAGTTTATAGATTTGGAGAGGTATGAAGGAGGAGTGGTAAAGTTTGGTGACAATTCTGCTGGTAGAATCAGAGGAAGAGGAACTATTTCTTTTGATGGAAGAAACAAAATTGGTAATGTACTGTATGTTGAAGGTTTGAAGCACAATCTTCTCAGTGTTGGACAGTTGGTGGACAAAGGCTATGATCTCTGATTCAAGGATGGAAAATGCAAAATCTTTGAAAGTTCTAGAACAGAGATTGCATCCGGTACTTAAACTAAAGGTAATATCTTCCATTTGGTTGGTACTAGTAAAAGTTGCTTATTTGTTCAAGTTGATCAGAGTTGGTTATGGCATAGAAGGATGTGTCATGTGAATTTTGATAATATCATCAAGATAAGCAATACTCAAGCTGTAAGAGATCTTCCAAAATTGGTGAAACCTACTAACAGCTTGTGCAAGGAATGTTAGTTGGGTAAGCTGAGCAGAGTCACATTCAAAAGCAAGGAACTGTCTTCTACCAGATTATTGGACTTAGTCCACACTAATCTTTGTGGTCTGGCAAGAACCAGGAGTATTCAAGGTGATAGATACTTCATGCTGCTAATTGATGACTATTCCCGAATGATGTGGGTAACCTTTCTAAAGGAGAAATCAGAAGCTCTTGAGAAATTCAAAATATTCAAGGCTATGGTAGAAAATGAAATAGGATTAAAGTTGAAATGGCTGAGGTCTGATAGAGGTGGAGAATTCACATCCGGTGAGTTCATAGAGTTATGTGAGAAACATGGAATTAAGAGACAGTTGTCTGCTCCTAGGACTCCACAGCAGAATGGAGTAGTGGAGAGAAAGAATTGGACCATCCAGGAAGCATCTAGGACCATGATGATGGAAGCAAATGTTCCTCAGATCTATTGGAGAGAAGCTATCGGCACTGCAGTCTATACTCTCAATCGAGTTCAAATTAGAAGCAATATTGGTAAGACCCCTTATGAACTCTGGTTTGGCATTACTCCTACTGTAAGATATTTTAGAGTCTTTGGTAATAAATGTTACATCAAAAGAGATGAAGATCTAGGCAAGTTTGATGCTAGAAGTGATGAAGGAATATTCTTGGGTTACTCTACTCAAAGCAAAGCATACCGGTGTTATAACAAGAGACTAAGAAAGATAATAGAAAGTACAAATGTGAAGGTTGATGAGGGAATAGAGAAACCCTCAAGGTTTTATGAATATGATGAAGATGATCATAATGGTGTTCTGGTTCAAGGAGTTCAATCCTCTTCTGAAAGCCAGATTCAAATTGATCGGGTAAATCAAGAAGAAGAGACAGGTCTGAATGAGCCTGATCAAGAAGTAGAAGTGTAAGAAACTCCCAAAGTTCTAAAGTATGTAAGACTGAACCAATCTGAAGACCAGATCATAGGTGACAAAAGCAAAGGTGTGCAAACTAGAAGAAAAATTGCTCAAAATTTAGATGAATATTGTCTGATTTCAAAGATTGAACCTAAGACAATAAATGAAGCCTGCAATGATGAAAACAGGACCAAAGCAATGGAGGAAGAGTTGATGCAAATTGAGAAAAATCACACTTGGGATCTTGTTCGCAGACCTAGAAACAAGAATGTGATTGGAACCAAATGGTTCTTCCGGAACAAACTAAATGAAGTTGGTGAAGTAATCAGAAATAAAGCCAGATTGGTCTGCAAGGGCTACTCTCAAATAGAAGGAATTGATTTTGAAGAAACGTTTGCTTCGGTGGCAAGAATTGAAGTAGTCAAATTATTTCTTGCCTTTGCTGCCTTCAAGGATTTCAAGGTATATCAGATGGATGTCAAGTCTACCTTTCTAAACAGTGACTTGGAAGAAGAAGTGTATATAGAGCAACCGAATGGATTTCAGTTGTCTGATCATGGTGATATGGTCTGCAAGTTGAAGAAGGCACTGTATGGATTAAAGCAAGCCCCAAGAGCCTGGTATGAAATATTGGATAAGCATCTTTTGAAGATTGGTTTCAACAAAGTTACTGCTGACAGTAACTTATATTTCAAAATTGATCATGAAAACATCTTGATTGTTGAAGTATTTGTTGATGATATCATCTTTGGAGGAAGAGATAGTATGTGTAAAGCTTTTGCAAATCAAATGAAAAGTGAGTTTGAGATGTCTATGCTTGGTGAAATGAATTTCTTCTTGGGTCTACAAATTACTCAAACAAAGAAACAAATCTTCATTTCTTAGACCAAATATGTGAAAGAATTGTTGAAACAAATTGGGATGAGAGATTCAAAGCCAATGAATACTCCCATGGCAACCAGATGTAAGTTGAGCAAAGATGATGACTCTCCTAATGTAGACCAGACAAAGTACAAATCAATGATTGGAGGATTGTTGTATCTCACTCAAACTAGACCAGATATTATGCAAGTTGTTGGTCTTGTTGCTAGATTCCAAGTTGATCCTAGAGAATCCCATGTCATGGCAATCAAGAGGATTTTTAGATATCTAAAAGGGACGGTTGAGTATGGGCTATGGTATCCTAGAGATCATGATTTCTCTCTTCATGCATATACAGATGCTGATTGGGTAGGAGATGTGGATGACCGGAAGAGTACTAGTGGTGGAGCATTCTTTTTGGGGAAAAGATTGGTTTCTTGGCTAAGCAAGAAATAAGAGGCAATATCTCTGTCTACAACTGAAGCAGAATATATTGCAGCAGTAGGTAGTTTCACTCAAGTTTTGTGGATGAAGCAGATGCTAAGAGCTATCAAAGTAGAGTATGAGGAACCTATCACAATCTTCTGTGATAATTCAAGTGCTATAAGTATATCTAAGAATCCGATGTTGCATTCAAAGACTAAACACATATCCATCAAGTTTCACTTTTTGAGAGAGCAAGTGAACAAGAATGAAGTCAGATTGGAGTTTGTACCCTCCAAGGATTAGTTTGCAGACATCTTTACTAAACCTCTACCTAAGGACTCTTTTGAGTATCTCAGGGAGAAGTTAGGGGTTATTGCCCCTCTGGTGATGAACTAAGGTGCACTGAGGTGCATCAGTCTAGTGGATATCACAGTCATATCTTGTGATCTGGATTGATGGGAGCTACTACTCAGGGGGAGCAGCAGGTATGATTCTAAAGTGGTGAAAGTGCAAGTATGTGCCCTTTTCCTTTAATGTCAAAGGGGGAGAGAAGACATGTGAAAAACAAGTGGTTGTTGATCAAAGGGGGAGCAGTAAAGGGAGAGAAGACATGTGAATGGTTGTTGTTAATAGGGGGAGTTGTGACAGTAAGGAGAAGTTCTTGTCTTGATGGTTTTTCACATCATATGTTGCCATCAATGACAAAGGGGGAGATTGTTGCAAGTATGGGCCTAACCAGTGTTGTCATTGATGTCAACATACTCCTGTTGCATTAATGATAAGGTTTGGATGAGCCGTGAGCTGAGGATATTGAGAAAATTAGTCTCAATCAGGAACAGTGAAGAACAGGGATGACTGTAAGACAAAAGTCCAAGATAGGATGATGATCAGAGGATGCGGATTAAAGGGTTTGTAGATATGTGTCTGTAGGTGATCCAGTAGAGATTTCAGAGGTCTGTATGAAGAAGTTGTGGCCGCTCAAGTAAAACTAGCTTTGACAGGTGTTCAGAGGTGACAGAGTGACACAGATAGGTCTGGTGAGATCCGGAAATGCATTATCCCATTCTATAAATTTGAGGAAGTGTTGAGGACATCTTTGTGAAGTGTCAAGTTGATTGGTTCATGGTTTGAAGGTTCGGAAGAACCTATTCCTTTGTGACAGTGATGACAGATTGTGTTCTTAAGGTTCTGGATGGAGGAGAGAAGGATCCAGTAAGCAGATGAAGTGTAGATGTTCTTGGTGATTCAGAAGAGCTTGTCGTGGTCTTTGGATTGTGTCCAGTTTGTGTTGGTGGTCCGCATTGAAGTTGGAGCTCGCAATTGAAGAGTAACTTCTGTATGATGGTGTTCTTCTTGAGACAGGCCAACCGGATGAGTTATGCATCTGTCAGATGATCTTATGAATGTTTGCCTACTTAGATGATCATTCCTAAGTTGATGCCTTGTATAAATAAGGATTGTGAAGTCAGTTTGAACTTGCCTTTTTGTGTGGAGATGAGAGTGTGGTAGCGAAGAGGAGAGCGAAAGGCAGAGCGGAAGTATTGAGCTTAATAGAACTGATTCAAGCATGGTGAAGATGCTATTCTCCAGTTCATGTATGTGATACTTATTTCTTTGTAGACAGTGTGTCTCTTGTAGGCAGTGAGCCTCTTGTGAGCAGTGTGCTCAGGCAGTGAGCCCTAATTGGCATGTGCCATTTTGTTCTTTCTATTCTTCTAATAGAGAATACATTCTTGGGTTAATCACCACGTGGCTTTTCCCTTAACCAAGTTTTCCATGTCAAAATCTTGGTGTCTTATGTGTTGATGAGTTTCTACTTTTAATTTGAATGCATTATGTTTCATGTTTAATATACTGCTAATCACCAAGAAGATTTAAGTGTGTAAATTGGAGAAAGTTTTGCACAACTGATTCACCTCCCCTCTTAGTTGTGTGCCCTAATTCTAACATCAATTGTATGTAATAAGGTCTTATAAGACCATTTCATTTGTTTTTAAGTCACTTTGAGTCATTTGGGGTCAGTTTGAGTCTTTGAGTCCTATTGCAAAAAAAGGTCAATGTTGTTAAGTTGCATAAAATAACTTTTGCATTTTTGGTGTCCTGATTGTGATGCGACCAAATTGATAGTTCCAACGCATCCGGATGGGTACGTTTAGGCTAGGTATGGTCCTATTTTTCACCCAAACATGTTGAAACAGTCTGAGCTACATTGTACCGACAATATCCCTGAAGAGTCCAGAGTGCAAAAAGGCAGCAATCTTTGACGAGATGTTACTCAAAAACTGTGTCACTTAGAAATGTTCCGTCTAAGGAAACACGATCATGTAGAGTGTATCTACAATAACCTCTTTCAGTTTTTTATATCTCTGAGGCATTTGCCTGTGGTGAAAGGTTTTCTGCTACCCCAAAAATTGTCAAAAGGAGGCAGTGTAAAGTTGCAAAGGGGTGTAACTTTCGTCCTGCTCCTGATGCGACCAAACTGACTATTCCAATGCATCTGGATGGGTACATTTATGCTAGGCATGGTCCTTTTTTTCACCCAAACATGTCGAAACAGTTCGAGCTACATTGTACCGACGATATCCCTGAAGAGTCCAAAGTGCAAAAAGGTAGCAATCTTTGACGAGATGTTACTCGAAAATTATGTCACTTAGAAACATTCCATCTAAGGCAACACGATCACATAGAGCATCTCTACAATAACCTCTCTTAGTTTTTTATATCTCTGAGGCATTTGCCAGTGGTGAAAGGTTTTCTGCTACCCCAAAAATTGTCAGAAGGAGGTAGTGTAAAGTTGCAAAGGGGTGTAACTTTCATCCTGCTCCTGATGCGATCAAACTGACTATTCCAACGCGTCCAGATGGGTACATTTACACTAGGCATGGTCCTATTTTTCACCCAAACATGTCGAAACAGTCCGAGCTACATTGTACCGACGATATCCCTAAAGAGTCTAAAGTGCAAAAAGGCAGCAATCTTTGACGAGATGTTACTTGAAAACCGTGTCACTTAAAAATATTCCATCTAAGGCAACACAATCATGTAGAGTGTCTCTACGATAACCTCTCTCAATTTTTTATATCTCTGAGGCATTTGCTCGTGGTGAAAGGTTTTCTGCTGCCCCAAAAATTGTTAGAAGGAGGCAGTGTAAAGTTGCAAAGGGGTGTAACTTTCGTCCTGCTCCTGATACGACCAAACTGACTGTTCCAACGCATCTAGATGGGTACATTTACACTAAGCATGGTCCTATTTTTCACCCAAACATGTCGAAACAGTCCGAGCTACATTGTACCGACGATATCCCTGAAGAGTCCAAAGTGCAAAAAGGTAGCAATCTTTGACGAGATGTTACTCGAAAACCATATCACTTAGAAACATTTCGTCTGAAGAAACGCGACCATGTAGAGTGCCTCTACAATAACCTCTCTTGGTTTTTTATATCTCTGAGGCGTTTGCCCGTGGTGAAAGGTTTTCTGCTGCCCCAAAAATTGTCAGAAGGAGGCAGTGTAAAGTTGCAAAGGGGGGTAACTTTTGTTCTAATCCTCTTGTGGCCAAACTGACAGTTCCAACGCATCTGGATGGGTACCTTTAGGCTAGGCATGGTCTTGTTTTGCACCCAAACATGCCGAAACAATCTGAGCTACATTGTACCGGCATATTAATTTCTTCCTGGGTGCTCATTTAGGTGTGCAGGGAGTCAAAGTGCGCCTAGATGAACTTAGCCCATTCCTTAACCTTTCAACACTTTCAAACAAGGTGAGGTCTTTTATCCCTGATTCTTGCCTCCTTCACAAGACTAGGCACTAGTTGAAGGTTGCTCAAGTGACAATATGCGCCTAGATTCTTTGGCTTATTTTCTTCATTTTTGAATCAAAGTAACATCAAATTTCATAGTTTAAGCTTCCTCATGTTTAGGCACTAATATGTGATGTTCTGAGCATGAAATAATGCCTTGATACTAATAGGTGTTCTCTCCAAGTTAAGCGCTCATCAAAGGTAAAATGAGTTAAAAATTGTGCCTAAGGTTTTCATGTTTGTTAATCAATGCTTAAATATTTAAGAAAGTCCCCTTCATTTAGGCACAAATGTAAGGTTTTTCAGAGTTGAATGGGCGCCTAAGCTAGATGAAGACTTTTTACCCACCTCATCCTTTAATCATTATAATTGTTCTCAAAAGACATCATCAAAACATGAAAAAACTCCAAGACTTGTAGTTTTAAGTTGATTTCCTCCAAGGCGCTAATGTGAGGTTATTTTGATGGCAAAGGGTGCCTTGATTCATGATGTTCAATCTCCTTCCTCCTAGGTGCCAAAATGGATAGTTTAGACAAGAAAAGGCGCCTTAGTATACTTAGCTCATTTCTTGGCAATTTGATGGCTTCAATCACTTGTTCAAACCTATAGGAGACCATTTTACACTTAGGTGCTACATCTTAGGATTTAGAACATCTTCCTTCAAGGTGCCAAAATGAGGTTATTTAGACACAAAAGTGCACCTCCATACAAGATGCTTATTCTCCTTCCACTTAGACGCTCAGTCATGATGATCCAAGTGACAATAGGCGCCTAGACTTCCTTTGGTAAGATTTAGTCATTTTGAAGGTTCTAACACTAGGCGCTAGAATTGGAAGTGATTTGAAGTTCATTTTCCTCTAGGCGCCCAAAATGGATGGTGGAGACAAGAAAAGGCGCCTAGGCTTCTTTTGATGATTTTCAAAGTCTTCCTAAGTTATATTATGTTATATTAACCGTTAGGCGCAAATGGATGATCTAGGATGACTCTAGGCGCATATCCAAGGTGATATCTTTCTAGGTGCAATCTTCACTAAGTTTAGACTTCACTTTACATCAAGGTGCCAAAATGGATAGTTTAGAGAGAGGCAAAAATGCGCCTAGAGGTATGATGCTCAGTTTGATGTGTTTGATCCAATCCTTTTTCCCGCCCTCATATCAATTAAATATGACCTTCGATTATGATATGGCGCTCGAGCTTATGAGAGTTTACCAGAGACGCTGATTGAGTTAGGTTGAAGGGTTGGTGAACTAATGACTTAAAGACCCTTTAGGAGATTGATTTAAGTGATAGTAACTTTTGATTATAAGTCAATATTAAATTAAAACAAAAGTGCACTTTACACACGAAAAGCAATTGAGGGTTTTAAAGTCTTAAGAAAAGTAGATTCTTTTTAGGGTTTAATGCCCAATATGCAAACCCTAACTATCAATAAGATTATGATTATGAAAGCTTGTGTTTTCTCTAACTTCTTATTGCAAGAACAAAACCACATCCACCATGAATATGAACCTTGCATCATATCAACCTTTCAAGATAGACCTTATCATGAAAACCATATTCACAACAAAACCTTGCATGAACAAAACCACATCCACCATGAACATGAACCTTGCATCATATGAACCATGTTTGTCTTGTGCAGCATCAACATGAATTGAGAGACCTTACCATGAAAACCGTATTCACAACATCATGCACCTCATGACCATCACCTACCTTGAATCACTGTATCACCTTATCAACATCATGGCATCAACCTTGACATCAATGACAAAAAACCTTGACCCTTTGACTTCAATGACAACCTTGAACCTTGATTGTTGATGACTTATGGAAGCTTATAGCCCCAATGTTATGTTGCATACTAAAATTAGGTAAGACTCAATGTAATCTCATAATCTCGCCTTATATGCAAGAGGAATTACATTTAATAACCACAATGGTCATCAGGTGCTCATAAGCATATGATTTTGACTATCTTATTCAAAACAACAAACATACTCTTTGCATCCCAATATGGTATAATAACAAGAAATTAAGAAATATTTTCAATTGACCAACTCATACAATTGGACTTTAAATATTTGAAGTAGCCATCTACAAATATCCATTCAAACGTGGATTTATAATGCAAGTATGGACGCCATCAATAAAAAAGATTTGTATTAACCAAATATCCATATAGGAATACATCAATATCTGTCGATATAAGTATAACATATATACAAAATAGCCATATAGGCTTACAAGAATGCCATATAGGCATACAATGTCAACTATATGCAATACAAAATATATGTCCACAAATGCCATATAGGCATACAACAAAGGAACACAATAAAAAGTCATTCCCCTCTAGCTGGTGAAGAGAATAGATCACGGGTAGCCTTTGATCTTCTAGGGGATGGAGACGGATATGTGGGTGGTCTACTACGAACCTGAGGGCTACTCCTATTTAGTTCTTCTTGCATCTTTAGTTGTTACAATAAAAAGTATAGACATTAATATATAGAAATTACATGTTATAAAAAATGAAACATTTAACAAAATAATCACTTACCGCTACCATATAATCTGTCTCCTCACTTGCCTTAGTAGCAGGAATAGGCGGTGGTGATGTCATGCCCTATAGAAACCATCCAGATAGAAATTAAACTTCAAATCAATAATCTTTTCATTTTTAAAAAATAAACAACTATAACAATGAATGTAAATTGAAATTTACTAATCTACCTCATACCCCTATCAATGCCATGGAGCTATGAATCACAGAGGTCACACCATGCTCCATTGCCCTATGAACATCGGGAGGTGTCTCCGTAGCCTACACCATCTGGAAATACAACAACATTATTCAATTACGAAAACTATAATAGTGATGCAAATCATGGCTCCTAACATACACACACGTTCATCTAAACATGGAAGTACACACAATAAAGCACACAAGTCACATACAAAAATCTAGTAAGTACAATTCATTCATTAAACTATTTATTTTATTACCTCCGTGAAGCTTTGAGGTTCACCATCGCTGGCAGGTGTTGCCGTGAAATCTCCACTATTAACCTATTCAACATACAAAATCAGATATTAGAATACCATTCATATAACGATGCTATTCACATGTAATATTTATAATTGTTTACTAGTTACATACCCCAACAATAGATGATGTCATGTAATATGCAGGTGGAGAACCACTGAAAACTGCATCAACGCTATGACCCTAAAATTTTATTTAAATCATCAAACTAAATTAGTTAATCTTACATTTCAAAAATAAAATTTAATAAATTAAATTCAATAAACTTGCTAATATTTACCTGAGTATCAAGGCTGAAAGTCTCACTCATGAGGGTATCTGTCATCACCATCTTCTTAGCTGCAGATGTAGCCTGTGCACCTACGTCCTGACTATCCATGGGGTCATAACCATAGGCTGACCCGCAAGTCTGACAAGCATGGGGTGGGACCCTACTCCTCGCACTATCTCCCAACCCACGTTGTGCTGCAGGACTGGCATGCTCTATGATGCTTTGGGTCAAGGCACTAATGGACTGAAGTGTATTGACCTCAACACTCTCCTTCACAATGGAAGGGATAGAAACATGCTCATGGGCTAGTCTGCTGATTACTCATCTCACTACCCACTGTGGGTCAACACGTGCCCCTATTCTATCTTGTGCTGACCCCCCACCTCTACCATGGAAGTCCCGCATATCAAAATAGTTTGGCACTTTATTGAGGACAAACTCGCAATAGAGTTTCCTCAAAAAGTATTGCAGGACCTCATTATTATTGCATGGAGGATGGTCAAAAACCATCCACCACCTCTACCCAAAATTGTCCCTTATCGCTTGGTTGTTGCACCAATGGATAGGGAACCTCTTGCATGTAATGGGTGGAGGTTGATTTGTTTGTGGGTTTGTGAAAATGGAACACAAGTCTAATTTTGTAATTTGTAACTTTTTCACATCTTGATATTATAGCTTGTCTGTATAATAGTCTCTAAACTCTCTCCTCTTATCTGACCAACTAGATATTTGTTTGCTAATTGAATCTACATTTGATAACATAGATTCAAGAGATTCAGCAAGTGTGGACCTATGCAAGGTTGAAGTTGAAGGATCTTTCAACCTTGCAATTATGTCTTCAATTTCTTTTTTATTGTTTTCAATTTGCCCCATTAGATTTTCTTGTGTTCCAAGGGGGCATGTCGAGGAATGGATGGAGGAGTTTATTGTTCAAGTTGTTCTTCGGCAGGTATTTCCTCTTTAGGATTTTGTGGATTTTGAAGAGGAGGAGGAGGAGGAGGTGCATTAACATTTCCTGACAATTAACGAAATTTACATCAAAAATCAACTCAAACCTACCTATTTAGAAACAAATTCAAACAAAAAAACAAATAAAACTCACTCCTTTGGCCTTCTCGACGTTGTGGCAGCATTTTGGCGACGAATCAGTAAGATTTTGGTGTTCAATCAAGTCTTCCAAAACTTGAGCGTGCTTCTTAGGGTTTGCAGGCCGTGGGTGTAGAGGAGAATAAAGAAATGAAATGAGATGATAAGCTTTTTCTTATTTATAATAAGTCATAACGCGCTTGTGTTATAATGCAAGTGCGTTATGGTTTGGTTTTGCTGAGCCTTAGGCTCATCATTACCAAACCATAACGCACTCGCATTATGTATTATGTTTTTTTGAAAAAATTTGGCCACTTTTTGGCCCCCCATCTTTTTACACTTACCCTCACCCCATACTTCTGAATTTCACCTATTTGATTTATCACACTCATCCATTTTGCTTCATCTTTTTCCCACGAGGCATTCTATATTTTTAAATCTATAATAGTAGCCATGGTTTCATCATATATACCTTTCAACTCGTTAATATATTCTGTACCCTTTTGGATGATACCATCTAGCCAGTCATCGAACACTTTGGTCTCCATCTTGTTTCTATGTATTTGATCAAGCATTTTTTGATTAACTGGAGATTTTAGATCAAAAGACAGGGGTAATTAAGAAACAGGTTGTGGATCTGGATTGTGAATGGCATCAATATACTCTGCCATGGATCGTAATGCTTGCTTCAATTCCCTTTTATCCTTTTCATCCTTCCATGTATGGCTAACTATCCTTTTAGTAGATGCCTCAAGATGGTGCACATTTATAGCACGCAATACAATTCCAAGATCTGTCTTTTCTACTGCAAAATCCTGGACTGTGGGGTCCTAAACTTCTTCATCAGCTATTGGCCGGGCTATCTCTACACTCCAATTTCCTGTGTTGGGATCAATGTCCACTCTGGAAGTGGTTTTCAACTTTTTAGATTTTGGAACCTTTCCCAGACATTTGCTAACCATATCTTCCAATGGTAAAGAAAATGGAACTATTTTCCTTTTATCATTAATTGAATTTTCCAACCATTTAGGAGCAGTGACTGGAACTTCTTTATCAGGAGTGAGCTATTTAGAAGGTGCATTTGATAATATCATCAGATTGGTAGAATCCAAAACAATCTCTGCCTGTTGATTTGTATTGATTCCTTCTACCATTGGTGAACCAACCCCTTTATCACTCATATTTTCTTTTGAATCTTCTTCAGTGTTTAGATCCACAACTATTCTTTCTAAAATTTCCTACTTCTTCCTGCTCTTAGTTCTTGACCTGGTGGTGTGAGAAGGCAAAATAGTCGCAAGGGTTTTCTTAGACCTTTGATGACAAAACCTTTTTCAATTTTTGACTTGGGAGTACCTGCATCATAGATATTAATAAGCTGATTAGAAGAGATTATAGGAGATTGTGATTCATCAATGGGTGCACACCACTGGGAATCTTCATTTTGAACCCTTTTCAGTCTCCGTTCCCTTAACCATTTTTCAGTTCTCCTTATTACGGGGAGGGTTTTAACTTTGATCTGATCCTCTTCATCTCTATTCCAATCAACTTCTGGAATAGGCAGCTATTTTATTTGTTCAAAATGAGAATCGATCACCTGTTCCTCATCATCTATTATTCCAGTGATATTCATATTCAAATTAAGGGTGACTATTTGCCCTAAGGAGAATCCACACCAAAGCCTTTTTCTAACTTCAAATTCATCTGGGCAATCCTCCCAATAGTCCTCTATCTGAGGAATGTGTGAAAATCCCTCTCCAAAATCCAAATTGTCTCTAGTTTGCTATCGAACTTGGGTCTGGCATTATAATACTGAAAATTGAACTTCTTCAAGCCCACCTCTAGATTTAAAGCATCGAAAACTGATTGACATGAATAGTGACCAAGCTCAACATGAAAAGATATACCAGACTCTCTTTTCATTGGAAATTTCTTATCTATATGAGCTAAATGCCTAAAAACTTTGATCAATACAAAGCGGTCAAAGACATATCTGGGCAGTTTCACAAGCTCACCATCAAAACCACCAACTCTGATGTAAGTAAATCTGGGAAAATGGATGAAGAAACTTCCATAAATGTTGATTAGTTGCATGGCTTCATCAGACATCCTTTTATTAATATTGCCTGTCAATTCATAAACCATCCTACCGGTGAAAACATCATTAACTCTTCCATAATTTTCATAACACTTTTGCATTTGTAAATGGGAGTAATAATCATAAATTTTGGTATCTTCAACTAAGGGTACATGAGGCAATCCTCTCCATTCCCTTGTGGATGCCAGGCAGTAAAAGAGATATGAGGACATGTAAAAGTCTTTATTTCCTAGATAATTACTCAACCCTTGATGGAAACATTCAGCTATGATTTCTGCCCAATCCAAATATTGTTCTCCTTGAAGGATCACTTGAATAAAGAAATACATCCAATCCTCCCAATAGAATGCTTGAGAACTACCTTTTAACCTGTGTAACAACACCATGATATCTTTTATTTCTGGTATCATATGTTCCCTTGTTAGTGATCTGGGTAGCCTTGAACCTCCCTTTTGGAATTTTAATAGCTAATTCCTTGCAATTACACTTTTATAATTCACCTTCTTCAATGAAAAATGACCATAAGAGGTGGTAATGTCAAGATCAAAGTACGGCTCTTTAGGTGGGATTTTCATCACAGCCATTAGGGTTTGTCTATTAATAGGCAATAACACATTTCCATTAGAAGCTCTAATGCACCTATTTTGAGGATCATATCTGCTCATACATTTGAGAACTAACTCAGGGCATTGTACCGCCACAGGAAAAGCTGCTGCTTGAATTAAACCACTTTCAACTATCCTTTCCATCATAGGGGTAGACATAGGATTTCTAGCCCTTTCCTTAAAATCTTCTAAATCATACTGAGCTAAAAAGGTATCTCCATATTCAGGAAGAGAACAAACAAGGCTAGAACCATGTTCGGAACCGAGACAGACAGCTTTCATGGCTACAGTTTGGATAAATAGAATGGAAAATGCTTTGAACTGTTTTAACAATACCAGAAACTCAAAATGATTCTCTTTTTCAACAAAGTAGTGGGAACAACTATAAGAAAAGTCCAACTCACCTTCAACAGATCCGAAATCACTATCAAACTGAGCAAGAAAAATCTTTTAGCTCCAGCGTTGTTCTCCTTTTGTATCACCCTGTATGTTTTACTGCTAAAATTGGCCTATTCTTTCTCGATAAAAGGCATGAAATCAGGTCGAATAAATACTGGATCAATTAATTCATGCTAAAATTGCTTGATAAGACATAAACTCTGACAGATGCATTAATTGTAAGTAGTTCTCGTACATGACTTTGATGTGTAATCATTACCCATAACCCCTTCAAAGTTAAAACTTTCCATTTCATGAGATGTTCCGAATATATTTCCTTCTAAATGATTTTCTCCTTTAAAATCTCCCACAATTTTGACTTAAAGATGACTTTAGGGAAAGTGAGGCTAATTACATAGGTACATTTGTTATGGAACATTGAACATTTGAACCATTGAACTTTTGAACTCTGATATGAAGTTCAACCGGAAAGTTCAAAGATACAAATTGAGTTACGCAAGGGGACCAAGGGTAAATGACTTCTCTAGAAACATTGAATATTAAACCATTGAACCATTGAACCGTTGAACTGTTGAGCTTTTGAAAAGGGTTCAAGTTTGAAGGTTAAATACTACAATAATTTTGCACATAAGACGATAGGTGAATGAATTTTAAAGACAAAGAGCTGACTTAAGGAATAAACATATTGACCAATAAGGGAAAAAGATAGATCGACTTTTTCCTTAGGGAAGGATCGTGAAAAATTGAATAAGGGTGAATGAAAAGGTAACAAGGTGAAAGCCATTATTACAAGAGACCTCTAAAGAGGAAAGACATCTAGCTTGAGGAGAGAAAATCGAAAACTAGAAGCTAAACCCCCAAAAAGAAAGGAAATAAAAGCAAAAAGGCAAAGAGGGAGGATCAAACATCCTTCTCAGACTCTTGCTCTGGCCTGACAATAGATAAAAGAGAGTTATTTAGAAGCCGTTGCCTCTCGTGGTGTATCCAGAAATGAACATGTCATTCAAGGCTATTCAACTTGTTAACTAGAAGACAATGCTATGTTGCCTTTTGACAAAGCAGGATTTGTTCAAAAATTATCACTGTTTCTTTTAGTTTTCTATTCTTGAATTTTCTTGGAGCTCCAAGATGAAGCTCAATTTAAACTTTCTATTGTATGCAAGTAGAGGATCAGTAATATGCAATGAAAGATCTGAACTATTATTTTCTTGAATTATCTTTTTATTATTTTGGAGAAACACGTCTTACATTACTTAATGGAATGGAAAAGTCACATGGATCTTACAATAGGGTTACCTCCAACATCTTTTCTTCAAAAAATACCATGTGCCATAACATTTTGAAGATCATTATTTTTTCCTGTACAATACACTAAATAGGTTTCAATTGATTATTAAATTATGAACTGATCCTCTACTGTACGGAGAAATCCTGATATTGTAAAAGAGCAAAGGATCTAAAGAGCTTTTGTGTTGTTTTAGAGAAAAATTATTTGCTAACCCTTTTCTTAGCCATAATTTCTTAATGTAGATATTTTAATGGCGGGAAAGGGGAGTTTTGCATATGATCTCTTGCTTATAAATTCTTCTTATTCACCTTTAACTCAACCATCAGCACAAATAATTTCTACAATCTATTCTAGGGTAGGATGGCAGGAATTGAACTTGGCAAATTCTGATCTTCCTTCTTTTTCTATACAATGTTCCCTATTCTCAACTTTTCTGTTCAACATATTTCTAAATCACACCTTATTTGTAACATTAGGTAGATGGTAAGTATTGATTATTTTCAGATATAAAACATCCAGTGCATTTATTTCAAAAATTTAATGTTTGTATATGCTATGTGATATCTAGAAAAGTCCAAGGTCCTGAGAAAACAAAGTTTCTATGATGTATAGGCATGAACAAATAAAATAGGAACCCTCAATTAAGCACAATATGATGAACAATTTGTACAACATACTAAATTAACACATAAATGCATAGTTGGTCAACCACTCCATCTAACTTACAATCAATAAAAATAATATCTAAGATCTATCCAGGGTAGGATGGTAGGAATTGAACTTGGTAAAATCTGATCTTCCTTCTTTTCTATATGCTGTTCCCTACTCTCTGCAACTTTTCTGTTCAACATATTTCTGAATCACACCTTATTTGTAACATTAGGTAAATGGTAACTATTGATTCTTTTCAGATATAAAATATCTAGTGCATTTATTTCAAAAATTCAATGTTTGTATATGTTGTGTGATACAGACAAGTCCAAGGTCCTGAGAAAACAAAGTTTCTATGATGTATAGGCATGAGCAAAGAAAATAGGAACCCTCAATTAAGCACAATATGATGAACAATTTGTACAACATACTAAATTAACATGTATAAATGCACAGTTGGTCAACCACTCCATTTAACCTAAAAAGCTATAAGAGGGCATGCATGCTTTAGTGGTCAAGCCTTGATGTTGGTTGAGGGAAGCCTTTGGTCAAGATCAAGTCCCTCTTGCAGAGCGTTTAGGAATTCATCCCTTAGGTTGACAATCTCAACCTTTCCTCTCTGTTTCCTTGCATAGATGACCAATCTCAAGCATAAATGACCCCAAGGGTAAATGACTTCCTAAATAGCTAGGTAGCTGCATTAAGGATGCTCCATAACATAGGAAAACAATTTTAGATTCTAAAGTTGGAAGCGATTAATCTAAATGACACAACATTGGTAAACTTCTTCATTTGATTTAATCTTCATTATGTTGATCTTGTACTTTGGAGTGTCAAAACTCTAGACTCTATTCTTAAAAGTTGAACTATCACCAAGTCAGTTTCCTTTATGACATGTAATAATTACTAGTCTTTTAACAACTTTCTACAAGAAAAAACTAGTACCATTTAACTAGAGAAGAAAACACGCATCTAATATGGTTACATGTAATTGATGAAAGATTTGGGCATTTCAAAAATTCCTTAAATGAGGAATATCATGATGGAAAGTTATATGATGGAGTAGACCATAAATATGGAGAATCAAAAAATTTCATGACAATGGAGTTTGTTTTTTCTTAAGTTGGCACCTTTAGTTTTGATAAGGATTTTAGTTGCTCCAAATGCATGTACACCATCTCATACAAAAACAATTTTAGATTCTGAAGTTGGAAGTGATTAATCTAAATGATACAACATTGGTAAACTTCTTCATTTGATTTCATCTTCATTATGTTGATTGTACTTTGGAGTGTCAAAACTCTAGCCTCTATTCTTAAAAGTTGAAATATCATCAAGTTAGTTTCCTTTATGACATGTAATAATCACTGGTCTTTTAACAACTTTCTACAAGAAAAAACTAGCACCATTTAACTAGAGAAGAAAACACGCATCTAATATGGTTACAAGTAACTGATGAAAGATTTGGGCATTTCATAAATTCGTTAGATGAGGAATATCATGATGGAAAGTTATATGATGGAGTAGACAATAAATATGGAGAATCAGAAAATTTCATGACAATGAAGTTTGTTTTTTCTTAAGTTGGCACCTTTAGTTTCGATAAGGATTTTAGGCGCTCCAAATACATGTACACCATCTCATACAAAAACAAATTTAGATTCTGAAGTTGGAAGCAATTAATCTAAATGATACAACATTGGTAAACTTCTTCATTTGATTTCATCTTCATTATGTTGATTGTACTTTGGAGTGTCAAAACTCTAGCCTCTATTCTTAAAAGTTGAACTATCACCAAGTCAGTTTCCTTTATAACATGTAATAATCACTGGTCTTTTAACAACTTTCTACAAGAAAAAACTAGCACCATTTAACTAGAGAAGAAAACACGCATCTAATATGGTTATAGGTAACTAATGAAAGATTTGGGCATTTCAGAAATTCCTTAAATGAGGAATATCATGATGGAAAGTTACATGATGGAGTAGACCATAAATATGGAGAATCATAAAATTTCATGACAATGGAGTTTGTTTTTTCTTAAGTTGGCACCTTTAGTTTCGATAAGGATTTTAGGCTCTCCAAATGCATGTACACCATCTCATACAAAAACAATTTTAGATTCTGAAGTTGGAAGCGATTAATCTAAATGATACAACATTGGTAACTTTCTTCATTTGATTTCATCTTCATTATGTTGATTGTACTTTGGAGTGTCAAAACTCTAGCCTCTATTCTTAAAAGTTGAACTATCACCAAGTCAATCCTTTAGGACATGTAATAATCACTGGTCTTTTAACAACTTTCTACAAGAAAAAACTAGCACCATTTAACTAGAGAAGAAAACACGCATCTAATATGGCTACAGGTAACTGATGAAAGATTTGGGCATTTCAAAAAATTCCTTAAATAAGGAATATCATGATGGAAAGTTATATGATGGAGTAGACCATAACTATGGAGAATCATAAAATTTCATGACAATGGAGTTTGTTTTTTCTTAAGTTGGCACCTTTAGTTTCGATAAAGATTTTAGGTGCTCCAAATGCATGTACACCATCTCATACAACTATTATTTGATCTTCTTTAATCAATTCTACATTTAAAAATATTTATATTACTTATAGTATTCATTACAATATCCTAATATAGTTAAAAAAAGGAATATTATTATATAGTAAAAAAGGGAATATTAGTAAAAAAATCTTCCGTTCAACTCGCCTATCCGCAGTTCCGTTGCACACATGTATCATGCAACTGCTAGTCTCTAATCCATTTGCTCACTCACATCTGAAATGACAAGAGTTTCAAGAACCTTGGACCCACTAGAACGTGCATATATTATGTTTAATTATGGTCTTACATTTGGAACTGTATAGGATCTGAAGTCTGAGAACTCTTGTGGCTTCGGCTATTGTTAAACATCATCCACTTCAACAGTCAAAAGTCAATTTTGACCAATAAAAATAGGACAAATATTCACCACTTTTTGTTGTGGATGAGGTGTAAAATTCCTATTGACTATTTAACCATTGAAATGAATGATGTTTAAGTAGAGTGATGTTGATACATCTAGTTTTCATTCAACGGCTTCCAGATTTATTAAAGTATAGGACCCTTTGTGACCCATGGACCTGACACAATTATCAAGCTTACCTCTAGAATCTCTACAATTTCAAGTCTCCTATAAACATAAGAGCGCGTATGGGTCAAAATTAAATCAAATCTTATTTTTGAGTTTCATCTCTCGCAGACACAGAGTTACTTTAAATCTGGTGTATCCATTCGCTCGCATTAGAAGATATAAGGTCTCAAGTTTGCCTTGAATGTCTGGACCCAGATTGTTTGTATAATTCAACTGACTGGGTGTTTCATGTGTGAGTATAAGTCTGTGTTTATTATTTCCTACCAAACCCAAAACGTTTAAACATTTCCAGTGACTCACGCCCTCAGATCCATATTTTAGTCAAATTTATGTTTGGTAGACCTAAGCTAGCGAATAAGTTGGATTGAATCCATTCGCTCATGTCTGGAATCCAGAACTTTAAGTGTTTAAAGGACCCAGGATGCCTTTAGAGTCAAATATAATCCTCTTTTCACATCGAAACTTTACAAAGTTAACAGTGTCTAGCAGACCCAGCAACCCTTATAAAACATGTTTTACTCGTTCTCTCACGTTTGTATATGGCTCATATATCTTCTAACTCATTCAAAGTTGGCTATTTTTAAATGTCATTTAGTTCAACAGTCAAAGGTGAATTCAGAGGAATAAATATTTCTATTACTCACTGAAAGTTGGCTATTCTTAAATGTCATTTAGTTCAATAGTCCAAGGTGAATTCAGTTCCCGGTCACTCACTCAAAGTTGACTATTCTTAAATATCATTTAGTTCAACAGTCAAAGGTGAATTTTGGCCAGTAAAAACAAGATAAATATTTATCACATTTGGTTTGGATAAAGTGTAAAATTACTATTAACTATTTGACCACTGAACTAGATGATATTTAAGTAGAGTGGTCAAGACTTACCAACTATCATGACCATGTCTAATCTAGTGTTGCCATCTAAATTCAAGTCTGAATAATTTTGATGGTTAGTCATAAAAGTAGAATTCAATCCCAACACTTCAAAAACACTATGGAATGCAACCCATGCTTGATGAGAAGCTAATGAAGAACTGGACTCGTCTAAAACCTGATTTCAAGCCCATCAACATAGGTAGATGATTGAAAAGTGGATTTCGGTCTTTTCGACCAAATCAAGGAGACAGATTTTGTTTCTCTTATTTTAATTTAAATTATTGTCTTCGCTGGTCTCTTAGAACATTATTGAACATGATTTTAAATGACACAGAGGCTAGTAACTTAATATGTTACTTTTGTTGGCGTGAGACTATTACTTTCGTGGTATGCAAAGGTCTTATTGCAAATCAAATGTCTTGGATTGTGTGCAGTATTTATATCTGTCCGCCATCATTTAGAAGAAAAATTATGACTGTCTAATGAACACCTGTTACAAAATTAACTCAGTAGTCAAGTAGTTGATACAGTAGCAAGCATATTTCATTAAGATCTTCGAGGCCTTCTTGATCTAGGATTTCAAGACTATGACATCAACTCAGAGTAGGGGTTCCCTACTTGCCTCTAATTTGCTTCAATCAAAACATACCACAACAAACTTCATGAAAACATGTGCAAATCCAAACCTCTCCTATTTAAGAAATTGACACGATCCAATTGGACTGTCATCAGTTGTATGAGTAAATCCCATTTAAAAAAAAAAAGGGGAATTTGTTACATGCAGCAAATTAGAGAAGAGCTTCAAGCAACTAAGTACGTGTAGAATTGAATGTTGCTAAAGAATTTCTTGTTTATGCATTCTGAAAGATATGATTTTCTTTGAACTAGTTTACTTACGAGGGAATCTCTATATTAAACGTGTTCACCAATCGCAGTTTGTAGAAATTGAATAAGGGAATTTGCTCTATTCTTGAACAGAGGATGCCTATTTATTCTCAACTCTTAGATCATTTGTAGGGGATGGAGATTTTGGATTTATTTCCAGCTCATATTAGTTTAGTGTTAGATAGAATTAGACCTTTATTCAAATCTTCAAACTAAGTGTAATTGCATTTATACACTACAATGAAATATGAGTATGAGTTTCAATATCATTCAATGTAATTGTGTTTGTGTAATACAATAGAATTAGAGTATGAGTTTCAATATCATTCTCTAGTTTAATCATATGTTTGATAGGATCTTATTTTTTGTGTAGTGCACACTCATGGTAGTCAGATATTAGGTTCTATTATGCATATTTTCCTCGAAAGTTACACCAATTTTAATTATAGTGTGACTTGTGTCTAATTATATATTATTGGTTATTGATGAACGTGTAATAATAGACTTGTGAATTCTTGTAGCTAAGATCATAGTGAACTTATTCTTTATCCTTGCCCTTTCCTTTCTTTTGGTTTTCTTTCAAATCTATAGAAGATTCATGATAAAATCTAGTTTCTAGAACCTAAAAGTACCCTAGAGGTGATGCATGATGCATGATGGATGTATAACTGTAAAGAACATGTGTATGTGGTCACATGTATGTTTTACAAGTGGTTTTCTAACAAGTATTAGTCTTTGAAAGCTCTTGCCCACTATAATAAAATTAATCTTGTAAACTCTTAAAGTAGAATCCTCAGCGACCTTGTGAGTGTTAGCCCAATTCTATATAACTAATAGCCCACATGTAGGTATCCAAAATCCAAGAGGACTTTTAGTCCTTTTAAAAAGAGTATTTCTCTCTCACATGTGTGTTGGCAAGACTTCTGCTTTGCCAACAAAGCCCAACTTCATATAAGATTGCTCCATTTTCATTGTATACATGCATCATGACATTTCATCAAAACAAACACAAAAATAAATGGAAAAAGGCATGTGTATGCAAATTTGATTATGACAATTATATACACAATAAAATTGAATATTAAATCATCTTTGTAAAATTTTAGGAAGTTCAAATACGAAAGCAATGACTAAAAACCTATCAACTTTAATTTTGTGTAGTGGTCATGTTGATGTAAAAATATATTTAGTTTATATTAAGTAGTATACATTATAATTTTTAATATTAATAATATAAAAATAAATGTATATCTTAGAACTTGGATATATTCATGAATATTTTTTCACTTAACTTACATTAAGGTTTTGACATGTAATAATTGATTCAATAAGATTGAAATAGCAAATTTTGAATGTTGATGTTTTGATATAAATGTATTTGATACAATAAAAATTATTGTCATTGTAAGTACTAAAATTGTGTTAGGCCTACATGTGGTAGTCTAATGATGATAAAGAGGGTCCTACTCATGGCCATGTAGGTGTGAATTAAACTCCTCTCAATAGTTTCATTCTTGGTGACATGTCCCTTGTGTTTTCCCCTCCTTGACCATCATTTTCAACCCCTAAATTGACTTTCCCTACCTCATGTTTTGCCTAATGACCTTTTCATTTCACCTATTTTGGGTCACCCCATAGAGGTTCTAGGTTGCCCCATAGTGTCTCTAGATCACATAGGTAGCCTTAAATAGAAAAAAGGGCAACCTGGTCCTAAAAGGGGCGACCCTCACATTTTTGGATGCATGAATTAACTCACAGTTTTACCTTTTCTCCTTGATTTTTAGCTCATTTTTCTTCACATTTTTTTGTGCCAACTCATCCTTTTTCTCACTTTCTATTTATTATGAACTCATGATCAATTCTTATCTCTTCTAAATTATTTCCTTTTTTTGTTTGAGTTCACTCTTGTTTTCTTCTAGTTTTCTTCTTATCTTTTCATCTATTCATGGAATTGTTTCCATTTCTTCTTGAGTTAACTTATTCTTTTGATCTTATCTCTTCTTCTCTTCCCTCCCATTTCTACCTATAAATATCTCTTCATTCTTCATTGTTCATCGTCACTTTCATTCACACAAGTTTCTTCACAATCTTCTTTACAACACTTGAGCCTTTTGCTTTCAAGTTCTAGTTTAGATATCTCATAGAAATATAGAAATCCTCTTCTCATTGAGAAATATCACAAGCTTCTTCATAGGCCTTTGAGCCTTTTAGTTTATTTATTTTATTTTAGTTTTTTTAAAGATTCAAATTATCTTTCCCTTTAGGAGGTTTTTTTCATGTATTCTTGCTTTAGCCAAGCTTATGCATAGCAACCCCTCTAGTTTTTTATGCTCACATGAGGATCACACCTTCCTTCTTCTTTCAAATTTGTTATTACTTCTAAGCCAATTTTTCATTCCCTTACCTCCCGATTTTTATCCCTCTCACCAAGAGGAGGACCCCACTACTACAAAGGAAAAAAACAATTGCCATAGGACCTCTAAGGACATAGCTTGGCACTAACACCCATTATTACAGGGTCTTTATTACTTTATTAGTAATTGAAAAGAAATTTGTAATCATAATGAAGTATTTCTACATAACCCCATAACATAAAAATATGTGAAAAGTATTTAGAATCCACAAGCAAAAGAATAGACAAACATACCATTAAGATGACATAAGATGTGTTAGTGTGAAAAGGTTCTTTAACTAACTAGTTCACTTTTTGACTAGTAGACCTATTCACTCCTTTAGTTTAAGTTCACTTAGAGGATAAGATTACCTTTTGTATCACCTCATGTGGACTCAACACATGTCTTCACACTTGTCCCAAGTGTTCAACGAGTGTCATTCACTTTTGAGGGGTAGTCAGACTTGCAATCCTACCTTCTTACCTCATCATCCTTTCCTTTATATGCTTGAGGCCTCTTTGTATATTTTTACACGCATTATTTGATAGTTAATTGGTATTTTTATTGTTGTTAATATTCATTTGTGGAAGTGTTATTTGATATTACATTCATATTGATGTTCCAACATGATATTAGAGCCATATTTTGCAAGTCCCTTTCTGAATCTAGGTGAATCTAACATTCAACCCAATCAACAGAGCATCGTGGAGCCAAACAAGCATTGCCATTGAGTTCAAAAACCTTGAGAAATGAAAGACAACCTTTCGTTTCATGAACTTTTAATTTTTTCAATAAAAATTTACCCTTGTACTTTGTACTACATGGCCATATGTCCATACTAGTATGTAATTATTGTAAAAAAGGGAAAAAAAAATAGTAGAGGGGGCCTCATATTAGCCACCCTCTACTACATTTTTTTGGCTAAATTTGGTGGTTTGTGGGTTGAGTTTGGTCTTTTTGGCCCTTTGCTGGCCCTACTTGGCTTGGTTTGGCCTCCTGCAGACCCTCTTGAACCAGATCTGAGCCATTTTTTGGTCCAAATCAGCCTGGTTTGGTTGCTTGCAAGCTCCATTGGCCCCGATCGACACCCTGTTTGGCTTCACAGCTCCTGCACGGTATTCCGCATGGGCTCCCTGTGGGTGTCCAAGGCCTTTCAAGAGCTTTGTCTTGTTTTCAAGCCCGTTCGGCCTCCTCAAACTTGTTCGTGCCAGCAAGCCCCTGTGACCTAATCTACCTCCATGATTCAGTCACTTTGTCCACGCTATTTGTGGTTCAATCCATCTGTCCACCTAGCTGAACAACCAGTTCACCCCAGTCACTCTAGAGATGACCTACATGTCCGCTCAGCCCATTCTAGGCTCTGTCGACCTATAACCAGGGTCCCACCTGCTTGCCACCAAGGCACCACTTGTGCACCACTAGGCCCTTTATTTGCCTCCAAGAGGGGTTGTATTTTTCTTTTTGCTATAACTTTTAAACCAAGAGGCAGATTTTCGCAAATTTATAGGTGACGAAAAGTTGGTTCCATCCATGATGTCATGGCAAATTTTTTCCCCAAATTTTACTATTTATTATCTTTTTGGGCTCTAAAATCAAAGTTTTGTATTAAATTTTGACAGGGCATAACTTTCACCTCATTTATCAAAGTATACACAATGTTTTTTGAAAATTATCATAAAAATATAAGGATCTTGATTATTCATGTATTTTTTTTTTATCTTAGGATAGTCATTTTTTCAAAAATTGTAAAAATGACCATGTCCTATAAACAGTTGATTTTGACTTTCTGGTTGCTCAATTTGTATTCAAATATTGTCAGGCACAATTTAAGTGCCTACTTGTGTCTTCTTCATAAATGGACCCTGATATTGACTTGTTAACTCCACACAACTACCACAACTAGAAAGTAAAATTTAAAAACTACTTCAATCTAAGGGGTTATGGAGAATGTTAAGTGATGAACCACTTGAATTTACAAGGGAGTTTAAGTGTTTTGTAAATACAAACAAGTTATATGAATCCATGGGCATTAATGGCTTACATGTATCTCATTATTTCCATCTTGTAAATTGTACAACTCCTAAACAAATATGGGATAAATTTTATGCGTTGTTTAGTTTCAGCAATGAGTTTTGTTCTCTACTACTTGATGTTGAATTAACAACTTTATCTCTTGATGCATTTCCCTCAATTGAAGACTTTGTGGTTAAATTCAAGTCTTTACTTTCTCTTCTTGATGGTTGTGGTAAATAAAAAATAAATAAGAAATGTGTCTTTTTGATATTGTCTAAGTTAAAAGGCCCCTATCAATTCTTATCCTCTACCTTCTACTCTACTATGGATGCACTTGGAATAGATTTTAAGATGCCTATTTTTGTGCAATTTTGTGATAGACTCATGAGGGAACAATCTAAGTTACTCTGCATGGATTCAATCACCTCCTCTAAAAGTCAATAACCTCCTCCAAAAGTCAAGCACTAGTGGCCCAAACATCTAAGGGTAAAGGCAAGAAATTCAACAAAACTAAGGAAGATTCCACTTTGGCAAGTGAGCATACCTCCACACAAAAGCATAAGTCTGATAAGCAAGCCACTACATCTTCTAAGTCAAGTGAGCATACCTCCAAGGCAAAAAAGAAGAAAAGAAAAGGGTCATGTTCTTATTGTGGACAACCAAGTCATGATATGTTACATTATTTTCAAAGGATGGAAGCCTTGGATGAGGCTATTAAGAAGCATAATATCTCTTTACCTGAACCTAGCAAAGGAAAAACACTTACTGCTAGAGGTTTGGCTACATCCATCGATAGTTAGATACTTGACTTAGGAGACTCTCATCACATGACTAATTCAGATGATCTTCTTGAGCATCTTTTTGATAGTTCTACATATTAGATTGCAATGGGTAACTCTAAATAGATTTTGATTTTGGGATCAAGTAATGTTCAGTTGATAGATGGTTGCATTAAGGATGTTCTCTATGTTCTTGATATCTTTGGCAATCTTCTCTCCATCTAACAGAGTTGATAATGAGTCAAGATTGTATAGGTTTCATGGTTTTGAGTCATCTTGTGGATCATCACACATTTCCCATGCAAATTCCTTGAGTAGACTTTGGCACAAGAGGTTTGGACACCTCAATAACATATATCTTTAGAAATTGAGTACACATGACATGGTACTTGGACTTCCTAAGGTCTCATGCATAGACATCATTTGTTGAGGTTGTGTCCCTGGTAAATATCATCAAAAACCCTTTCCTAAGGGAAAGTTTCATTGTGCCTCCAATTTGCTTGAGTTGGTTCATAGTGACCTCATGTCATTCCAACTCCATCTTTTTTAGGAGCCAAGTATGTACTCAAATTCATTAATGATTTATCTCATCATACATGGGTGTACTTTCTTAAGTAAAAAAGTGATGTCTTCACTACTTTCAAGACCTTAAAGGTGTTCATAGAGAAGCAATTGGGTTCTTCTATTCAACAACTATGTACATATAATGGGGGGAGTATATGAATCAAGATGTTTAGGATTATTGCACTAAGCATGGTATACATCATCAGTATTCAGTTCCCTACACTCATAAGAAAAATGGTATTTTTGAAAGAAAGAACAAATCTCTAAAGGAGATGGAAAATTGTATGCTTCAATCTCAATCTATGGCCCCTTCATTTTGGTCTGAAGAAATCAATTGTTCCAACTATATTCAGAACTACACACCCCACAAAGCAGTTCATCATATCAGTCTAGAAGAGGCTTGGTCTAATAACAATCTTGATGTTTCCTTCTTCAGGGTATTTGGTAGTGAGGCTTGGGCATTCATACTAGATGGTTGGCATAAGAAAATGGAAAAGAAAATTCAACCATTCATCTTTGTTAGCTAGTGTGAGGATGTGAAGGCTTATCAGTTGTTTGATCTAACCACTCAAGATGTCTACTTTCAATGATATGTCTAGTTTGATGATTCTTCTCACATATTGATCCTACATCCACTACTTCATCACTACCTACTCTACCTTCTTCATCACATGATGGTATCTTATTACTTGAAGATACTTTAGATGATGGTCTTGTTCTTTCACCACTACCACCTTTGCCACAACCTCCACCTCCTATCACTCATGTTTCTCCTAGATGGACTTGAAGTACTATTCAAGAGGTTGGATCTTTAGTTGGTGATCCTATGAGTTCTCAACGTACTCACTCATAGATTTATAGCACTAGTCTTTTAAGTCATCCTATATATAGACTGATCCATAGAGTTTTTAGAGGCTTATGATATTCTAGAGTGTGATATTGCTATGGTAGATGAGTATTCTTCTTTGATTAAGAATAATACATGGGATTTAGTTTCTCTCCCTAAGTGAAGAAATATGATTTGGTGCAAGTTGGTGTACCGCACCAAGTATGTAGTTGGGTATGTGTAGGATCATGATGGGCCAAACAATGCCTCTAAGTGGCAATGAAAATGCTAAAAAAAATAGACTTAAGCTACTTCATGAGAAAATTTGAATGGGTTACCTACATAATTTGAAAAATATGTAGTAATAAAATTTGTAGGAAATTGAATGTAGTTTATGGGCTACTATTTTTTTTTGAAAAAAAAATTATTTGGTGAAAATTGGATATTTCAATGAGGCACTACTTAAATTTTTGAAAAAAAATAAAATGTAGGTGTCATTCTGGCCAACCTAAGTATGAGGAAAAAAAAAAAATAATCTTTAGATACAAGTAGAGGACACATGCCTGAATGTGACGCATATTTTTATGAATTTTTTTTATAAGTAAATAATTAGTTATGAATTTTTTACTACAACTTTTTAAAAATATTAAAAAGTAATTTTCCAGCCAACCTAACTTAGTCAAAAATATGAAATTTAAATTTTTTTTAGACCTGTAGCTAATGAAGTGTAGAGTGTGACACAACTTTCGGATTTGAAAAAGGTCAAATGGTTTGAAAGTTATGGATGTTTTTCAATCAATGTGTCTCTCAGGAATTCAGACATAGTGTAGGTAGAAAATTATTAATAATTACCTATTAAAATTACAATCAAACATATATTATATTTTAAGAATCCTGACAGTGTCCCGAACACACCCTTTTGATTTTATCAAATTTGGATAAAAAAAATTATGTCAGCATCAAGGGTGAAGTCGAGGAAAATCTATAAAAACATATGAATTCTTCATTCACGTTGAAAAGCCAGGTTTGGAGTCCTAAGCCTAAATTTTTGGGGGAAAACTTTTTAAATCAAATAAAATAAACGGATATCTGTTTTCAAGAAATGAATATCCGTTTTTAAGAAACAGATTTCTGTTTTCAAGAAACGAATATCTGTTTTTTAAAAAATGGATTTCCATTTCCAAAATGGATATCCGTTATGGAAAAATGCTTAAAAAAACATTTTTCCACAACAGATATCCATTTTGGGAAAATGGATCCATTTTCAAAACGGATATCCATTTTGGAAAAATGTATTTTTTAATCATTTTTCCAAAATGGATATCCGTTTTGAGAAAACTTCCCAAGCCTAAAACTGAGCCTAAAAAAGTGTTTCACGATTTTGGGTAACACTAATCATTTTTCCAAAATGGATATCCGTTTTGAGAAAACTTCCCAAGCCTAAAACTGAGCCTAAAAAAGTGTTTCACGATTTTGGGTAACACTTTCACGCGTTTTTTTGTCCATTGCCACTATTTGGCCTATCATGATCCTGCACATACCCAGTTGATACTTGTATTAAAAGATACAAGGCACATCTTATCGCTAAGGATTTTTCATAGGTTGAGGGTATTGATTACTTTGAGACCTTTGCCACTATAGTCAAGATGGATTATGTTCGCCTTGTTCTTTCTATTATTGCATCTAAGAGATGGTAGGTATTTTAGATGGATGTGAAGAGTACTTTCTTGCATGATAATCTTCATGAGGATATCTACATGGATCAACCTCCAATATTTGTGTAGGACTCTTCACTTGTTACTACAATTCAATGTTTCTTATATGGTCTCAAACAAGCTGCTTGGGCTTGGTATGAGAAGATTGATGGTTTCTTGCTTTCATTTGGTTTCACTTGTTGCCACTCGGATCACACTATATATATTTAGCATCATAGAGATGATATTTTGATACTATTCTTGTATGTAGATGATTTGATTCTCACTAGCAGTTCATCTTCCATGATTCAAGATATTCAACACTCTTTTATGAAGCACTTTGACATGACAAATCTTGGGCTTCTGCACTACTTTCTTGGTCTTCATGTTTTCTAGTCTACTGAGGGAATCTCCATTTATCAGTAGAAGTTTTCCATTGAATTGCTTCATTAGTTTTGCATGGCTGATTGTAAGCCTGCACCTGCATTGATATTTCAGTTTGGTGTCATCTTGACTACCACTTGCACTTCACCTAGTCTTGATGCTACTTTGTACAGATAGTTGGTAACAATCTTTTGTATTTGACTCACACTCATCTTGATATCACCTTCCCTATTGGGCTTGTTTCCCACTTTTCACATGACCATCATGAGAGTCATCGGCAAGAAGCCAAGCATATTTTGAGGTACATTCAAGGCACCACAGGTTTTGGCATTAAGTACACACCAGGAGCTTCTCAGATAGTAGGCTTCGCTGACTTCCATTGGGCTAATGATGTTGATTCATGAAAGTCCACTTCTAGGTTTATTTTTTGCCTTAGTTCTAGTCCCATTGTATGGTCTTGAAAGAAGATATATTCTATTGCATTATCTTCCATTAAGGTTGAGTATTGAGGTGTAGTACTTTCTAGCTAGGAGGTTCTATGGCTTGGATAGCTTATGACAAAGTTTGGTCTACCACATGATCACCCTACTATTCTTTGGTATCATAACCAAAGTGCCATTCATATTTCTCACAATCCAGTTGAGCATCAGAGGACAAAGCACATTGAGATATAGATGCATTTCATTTGACAACTTATCCATGATGGGGTTCTCTCCTTAGAGTATTTGTCTACTAAAGATCAAGTTGTAGACATCTTCACTATGCCTTTAGCATTGCCTCACTATCTTGAGTTTTGACATATGCTTGGGGTGAAGGAAGTTGTCCCTGGGGGGTCATCTTGAGTCCTCCTTCCTTTATCTTTATTCTCTTTTTTTGGAGAGAAATTTTTTCCCACTAGGTTTTCTCCCTTTCTTCATTTATGAGAGACTCTATTGTACATGGGTACCTTATTAGGCCTTTTTGGCAGTACCCATCTTTCGTGTTCTCCCTAAGTATCACTTAAGGGGGTATTAGTGTGAGAAGGTTCTTTAACTAACTAGTTCATTTTTTGACTAGTAGAGCTATTCACACATTTATCTTAAGTTCACATAAAGGATAAGATTCCCTTTTGTCTCACTTCATGTGGACTCAACACATGTCTTCACACTTGTTCCAAGTGTTCAAAATATCCGATTCACTTTTGAGGGGTAGTCAGACTTACATTCCTACGTTCTGTGATATGGGAAAAGAGATCTAGACTAATTAATGAACTAACCTAGATCAAGCTTTCCCCATGCCACATTGGAAGATAAATTGACAAAGACTTTTATGTTTGGCTACAGTCCTCAAGAGAGAGCCAAACTATCTAGATTCTATTCCTTTGTTGCAAAGAGGTAAGATTGAAAACTAATGATTGACTAAGCTATGCAATATGGATATTTAAATGACAAACTGAGTAAAATGACTTATTACTATTACAAATTGTAGAAGACAGAAGCAGAATAAAATAGACCAGGTTAGAAGGAACCTGTCACTAGAAGCGAGAGTGAACTGGGCCCAAGATACTAGCGCTGGGTGCTAGGGTCCTAGGGTTTCTGTGTGGGTAGAATGTTGTTCATTGATGTCCATCTCTATACCTTCTGCCTTCATGTCACTCATCTTTGCCAGAAACTTCATCTTTAGATCTGCACAAAAGGAGGAGGAAAATGGTTTTGTTGTATAGGGGCTTGCTTCAATCAAACCTCGTGTAGGTGTTCCCACCTCCACAACAACAAATGGTGATTGATAGAGAGTGTGTGTTTGTGATGAACATAGGCAAAATAAGTAATAAAGATTGTTGTAATTGAAATAGATTTACCTTAGCATAAAACCCTTGTTGGATTGATGTCACAATATGTAGACACCGAAAATTGGATTGCTCTGCAAACCAATTTCCCGTACCTCTACACTAATCCACTCTCCCCATCTACATATCCCTGGTGATCAATTAATTCATCTAATTAATCCATTTAACCTTACAACCCTATCCTATCAATTAAATGAATATTGCTAATATTTATTTAGATGATTTATCCATTTCCCTAATCCTTGTTAATTAGATAAATCATGTTTATCTGATTAACCTAGGCTTCAATTAATTAAGATAACACTTAATTAACCCTGCTTACCTCATCATCCACTCACTGAATTTAAAATTCAGTTGTCTCCCACTATCCTCCACTAAACTAAATTTAAAATTCAGTTGTCCCCCACAATCCTCCAATCACTGAATTTAAAATCTAGTTGTCTCCCACTATCCTCCACTCACTGAATTTAAAATTGAGTTGTCCCCCATTATCCTCCACTCTTCCCAAAGATGAATTATTAATTCATCCACTATCCTCCACTCTTCCCAAAATGTGAATTATTAATTCATCCACTAGGAATAAAAGATTCACTTTTATTCCTAGCCCTTGATCTCATCAACTGAATCCTCACCCTCCATCCTCATCTCCAAAATTCTATAAATTGGACCCCTCTCTAAGCCATTTGGAGAGAGACCACTTCATGCATCAAAACTCTGCCAAAATCACTCCATAATCTCCTCATCTCATCAAACCTCTGCCAAAATCACTCTAGCCATTCCCCATCTCCATCTAGTCTATCAATCCATCATCTAATCTCATTCACATTGTGTTGACGGTCTTGAGCAATCCACATCTACACACTAATCATGGGAAAAATCTGAGGAGCCCTAATCGGGTGCATCTCCTTCCCGCATGGATTCGTGAGTCAAAAGGAAGGTATAATCATTCTGTTTTGCATTTGATTAGCTTTAATCTTCATTTTGATTTCACTGATTACATTTGGCATGCCCGGTCTCGAATCTGATCATCATTTTTTTAAGGTTTTATTGTAGAATCTTCATTTTCTAACTCTTGTTTTGTGAAGTTTTGCAAAATTTGGAGATTAAGTGTTGCAGGTTGCATCCTAGGCAAAAACATACGTCATTATTGTGATTAGGACGCTGTTTCTATGAATTTTGACAGTAAACTTGCCTAGGTTCGGTCAAAATTTTTTTGAAAAATTTGAAATTTTTTAAGGGTACAGTCTGTACCGTACGGATCCGTACCATGCTGTACTAGTCTGTGTTCTGTCTGTATTCTGCAATCACTGGGTTTTCTGTCTTGAAGATAAGTTGTTTTGCAGGGTTAGTTTAGTGGTTTTAAAAGTCGTTTGTTTCAAACCGGCCGCTCATCCATCGCTTTAGCCTCCCATCCGCCACTTCCACTACACCCCTGTCGCCCAAAACACCATTGACCTATACCAGTTGAAACCCTAGCCACTGCTTCACCACCCGTCCCCCGCCGTGGCCACCATCTCCTGCGCCGCCGCCCACCTCCCCGCAACACCATCCCCACCGCCTCCCCCGTGCCCTCCTAACTCCCTTCCTCGCCTGTTGTCCGCCGCCGCCGCCTCGCCCTTCTCCCCGCGCATTCCCCTTGACCCAGCTCCCCGACCTGCGACTATCCCACAACCATCCTCCCGCCCAAACCCTGCAGCCTACAATCCACCACCCGCTCTCGCCTCCCGCGAGTTCCTCCACTCCATTCTCCCGCCGCTTGCATCTCTCGACCACCACTCGCCCTATCCCTGTCCATTACACCTTACGATTAGGGTTTACCCTCATGGTGACTGCGGGGAGGGGCTCTTAGCCCCCCCTTGATATTTTTTTTTTTCAAACTTCCAAACCCCTGGTCATATCAGCGACCAGGGGCCCCTTTTGACCCAAACTTAAACCCTAACCACAGGAGACTTAACTACGACATGTGACCAAAAATTTAAACCTTTAGCGGTTATTTTCAAATAGTCAAGTTAACATTAAATAGGCAGCTTGACCTCCTAGTGCCTTCTACATACCAAAGGAGGCGTTTTTTTTTCTCTCACTCATAACTTGGTCATACGGAGTCAAAAATTTGTAAACAAATACTCATCGGAAAGAAGACGAGGCAAACTTCATAGTTGTGAGGAAATTTTAAGGTGACTGTACCTTTTTCCTGCCTTTTTCATCAGTTAAAGTCAAACATGCTTAAAATCTTCAAATCATCATAACTTGTGCAATTTTGATCAGTTTTCAGCGAATTTTTTTTCAAATTGCATAGCATCTCCTGAAGAATCTGTTTATGCACTTCTTTTTCTGTATCTATTCATCTTTCATCAAATTTTATTAGATTATCAATTTTCACATACTAATCTCTTTGGCTAGTCTACTTGCTCCATTTTCATTCTTGTGACTTGCAGGTGATCATTCGGGGCTGGAACAACAACAAGAGTAGCATCTACATCAATTTGGACAGCAATTTTATCAGGTGCATCCATTTTTCATCCTTTATCTCCCAATCATTGCTTGCAAACACACTTCGGTTTGGGCATAAAACAAACATTTGTCTTCATCACATATCAAAATTGGGCTTAAAATGAACAATTTGTCTTCAATCACATCTTGAAATTTGGATTTAAAAAGAATCACTGCTTGATGTGTCTTCATCACATTTCAATTTCTAAGGGTCAATTAATCAACTGCAAGTGTGAATCACGTGGGTGTGTGTATGCTCTCTCCTTGCACCGCAAGGTGATCTTGGAGATCAAAAACACCTCACCTGATTTGCTTTTGTTTACCCTATCCTAGGAGGCCTGCTAGGGGATTTCATCACCCCTATGGACGACCTCATCTGAGGCTGAATCGAAAGACACCCTCCTTTGAAATCAGAATCCTGTCACTCTTGGCTAAGCCCCAAAGAACTTTCTACCTTTGGGAAGTGAAGGTGAAGGGTGGGTTACCCCCTTCTCCCGGCTGTGTGGCAGGATTCCACTTTCAAATCATTAGTCAACCTCGTCTAAACATTGACCAAACCTAACTGGCCATACCCCATCAAACTAGACAATAGGGCATGTTGATTTGCTTTGCAAGTGTGCTTGTTTAATCATTCTCATATTCTTCAAAATTCAAAATTCAAATTTGCTTGTGTCTTGTGTGAGTGATTCTTGTTTGTACATGTGATCATTTGCTAAACATTGCCAAATCAAACTAAACATCAAGCACATAAGACAAGTCATTCCAACTCATTAAAATCCAATCACATTCATCCTAATCACACATAAACAAATCAATCTAAACATCCATCCTAGTCACCTTCATCCTAATCAACTTCATCTAAACAATCCACATCATCATCAAATCATAACCAAGCACTTGCCAAAAAGGACTTAAGATTTAGCCACATGTGTGACGTCATGTCAATCTTAGAGAACCTTCAAAAACTCCTTCATATGCTTCGCCACATGCATGCAAGACAATCACCTTTAGAGCAGCAAACCTTTCAAAGCATTCAAGGACTGATTCAAATATGTCGAACAAACCAATCCTCACACATACAATACCTCTTGGCCACTTGCAAAGTCCAACAACCATCATATCTAGCACCTATCCCATCATATCCACCTACACATCAAACCAATTCTGCATCAACTTGTCCCACTTCATATCAACCAAATTCATCCACATGTCATATCAACCCTTTATCAACTTATCACAACCCTTATCTATATCAATCCATATCACAACAATCATTATCCTATGCAACCCCTCCATCATCATCACATCAACACATTTACCAACATCAACAACAAATCATATCACAACAAGAAGTCCAAACACCATCCCAACCTCAACAAATTCCACAACAACCTTACATGTCATCATCTTCAACATCATATCAACCTCCATCATCCTCATATCAACCTTCAACCTCATATCAACTTCCATCATATCAACCTCCATCATCCTCATATCAACCTCCATCATCCTCATATCAACCCTCAACTTCATACCAACCCCAAAACCTTTTGTCTACATATCCTACCATTACACCTAGCTACCAAGACTATCAATGGCCTCCCCAACAAGCACTAGTGAGCCCAAATCCACCTTTGCAACAAGAAGCACATGCAAGTCCAAGTGGTCCCTTGTACATAAATCAAATGAGTCCAAGTTATCCTAGGCAAGATCTAATAACCTTTGACAAGGGAGATACCAATCTAGAGTGGGATCCAAGCTTCGCATCACCTATCAAAGCATTGTCCCTTAATCAAAATCATCAACTATCAAATCAACATCAACCATAACTTGTCACCATCATATCTTGAGCCAATTTTACAACATCATCCAATCATCTATCAATTCCTGCCTTAGGATATATCTTACGATAGGCAGAATCTATCAAATTATCATCCATCTTGGCAAGAGATACAATGGCTACTTGTTTGGTTCATTGGTCTTTTGGTTTTTAATTTTTATCTTTTGTCCTATTCGAAGATCACATCAAAGCTACCTTGATCTTACTATATCATGGTATGTGGTGAAAACATCTAGAATGGGGCATAGTCTTGCTTTTGTATGCTGTGCTTGTGGGTTGGTCTCATTACTCCAAGCTAGTATTCATATCTTGATCGATCATAGGGTCGGTTCTAGCATATTGATCTCCTTATGCATCTAAGATTCATCATACCTTTTTTGTATTAAGGGCTTATGCTATGAGTCCCCTTCCCTCGTCTAGACAAGGTTGTACTATCTTGGGCATGCATGAGATCATCCCTTTGTCTGCATGTCTCATCCATGCAAACGTTGGATAAACATCATCACCCTGGTCTTCTATACCTTGGTGAACATATCCACTTTGCTATATCAAACCTAGGATCGCTCTAAATCAATTTCAGCACAATGATCATCCACCAATCATCTCTGAACATCATCATCCTTTCATCCCACCACTTATCCTCTCTCCACATCTACCAATTTGTCCCATCCATTTCGAGAGCACAACCGTGTTCTTGCAACCTGCCTATCCTCTCGAGGGGGCATCACCCTTACCAATTATCCCCAAACCTTACCCTATTCTTCCAAACCAAAATTTTTTTCTATCCAATCCATCTCTATGTTCTAACTTCTTTGAAATGATGCTACTTAGCCGCAACACCATCTCAAAGAGGGGCAAATGTAGACACCGAAAATTGGATTGCTCTGCAAACCAATTTCCCATACCTCTACACTAATCCACTCTCCCCATCTGCATATCCCTAGTGATCAATTAATTCACCTAATTAATCCATTTAACCTTACAACCCTATCCTATCAATTAAATGAATATTGCTAATATTTATTTAGATGATTTATCTATTTCTCTAATCCCTGTTAATTAGATAAATCATGTTTATCGGATTAACCTAGGCTTAAGTTAATTAAGATAACACTTAATTAACCCTACTTACCTCATCATCCACTCACTAAATTTAAAATTTAGTTGTCTCCCACTATCCTCCACTAAACTGAATTTAAAATTCAGTTGTCCCCCACAATCCTCCAATCACTGAATTTAAAATTCAGTTGTCTCCCACTATCCTCCACTCACTGAATTTAAAATTGAGTTGTCCCCCATTATCCTCCACTCTTCCCAAAGATGAATTATTAATTCATCCACTATCCTCCACTCTTCCCAAAATGTGAATTATTAATTCATCCACTAGGAATAAAAGATTCACTTTTATTCCTAGCCCTTGATCTCATCAACTGAATCCTCACCCTCCATTCTCATCTCCAAAATTCTATAAATTGGACCCCTCTCTAAGCCATTTGGAGAGAGACCACTTCATGCATCAGAACTCTACCAAAATCACTCCACAATCTCTTCATCTCATCAAACCTCTGCCAAAATCACTCTAGCCATTCCCCATCTCCATCTAGTCTATCAATCCATAATCTAATCTCATTCACGTTGTGTTGACGGTCTTGAGCAATCCACATCTACACACTAATCATGGGAAAAATCTGAGGAGCTCTAATCAGATGCATCTCCTTCTCGCATGGATTCGTGAGTCAGAAGGAAGGTATAATCATTCTATTTTGCATTTGATTAGCTTTAATCTTCATTTTGATTTCACTGATTACACAATACAATCACATACAAAGAGTCAATGGAAGATGAAGAAGCTTCATCAAATACTTGCAAAAGGGTTAGTGCAAATAATAATTACAAGTAGAGAGCTTCAGTAAGTCAAAGGTTTGTTGTAGTAGAATTCACAAGGTCATGTCATGTCGCATTGTCAAGATGTAAAGATATATCTATCCTTCTCAAATGAGGGAATTAAAAGACTTGTTTATATATAAATCAAACATCTTTTGAAGAGTCATAATTTGTTGAGGTCGATAAGCAAGGTGCACCGTTCAATGCACAAGGCTAACAATTACATTTAAAACTTTTCAGAGCCAACGGGTAGGACCCTAGCGCGGGACACTAGTGTCCAGGCCCAATCTGTCCCCAAAATTCTAGTTGTCAAGGGTCTTAGCACAGTTCCTTATGTAAACAACGAAATCGTCATATTAGAAATAGAGTTGATCGTGTATGCTATACAAAGGGCCAAGTCTAGTGTGAAATTATGAGTGGCGATAATTTATGACACTACATTTAGCCCCCACTTTAGTGAGTGTATGAACTTACGTCCATACTCAAACTAAAGTACAAAGAAGCAAGATCTCTTCACAAAAATGCTAAAGACGTAGAATGTTGCTAAGTTAGGAGATGCGATAGTCCCCAAACTTAGGATTCTACCAACTTACAATGTTAAGATAAAGAGGTTGCACACACACAAGACACACGACACAAATCTAGTCAAATACAAAGCATACAAGGAGAATACACAAAGCAAACATGGAGAATGCATAGAGCAAACAAGGAGAATACATAGAGCATACATGGAACATACATGAAGCATAGACATATTATACATGGAAAATAAAAACATACAAGTAGACAAGGGAGTAATCAATATGAAAGAAAAAAATACATGACTCTGGCACTAGCTTGCTCTATCACTAGGGGTCATGTAGATCAAAACATGTTCATGGACCACGGGCTAGCAAGTTGCGCTATGCTAGGTGACCATGAGTGTAACAAGGTCATATGAAACACATGGGCTAGAAAGTTGTGTTATGATAGGTGGTTCATAGACTACACAGATCATAGGCTAGCAATCTATGTTATGCTAGGTGACCATGTGTTGTTAACACCTTAGGGAGCACATCAAAAACCTCACAAGCTAGTAAGATCCATACATTTACTAGGTGAGTTCCATGTCAACAAGTAGCAAATGAAAACATCACAAGCTAGTAAAATTCACTGTTTACTAGGTGAGTTTCATGTCAACAATATTAGAAACTACAGGCCAAGCAAAATGCATTGTTGTGAAAGTCAAGTAAAGTGCTATAAAACATGATCAAAAAGTGTGTTGTGATAGAAAAAAATCCACGTGTGTGTGAACAAAGTGAAGTGCATAGTAGAGTATATGCCCCCACCTTAAAGTAATTGCTAACATCATTAGGGAGCAATTGCCTTTAAGGTAGAAAGCGTGATATATGTAAAACATGCACGCGAGCTTTCTATAAGCACATGCCCAAATGATATGTGTCCAAAAGCTACGTCATGAAAAATGATTTCCCTCCCAGGGAGGGAAAATTGAGGTGATGCTGAGGGCATGATACACAATGGCTTGTGTAATCATGATATGACACCGAGCATTGTAACAAGGTACCACATAAAACAAGCAACATCATACAATAGCACAAAGGGATCTACTTGACTAGACTTAGTATATGAATGGTTATATAGAGGGACACTTGTTTTTGGAACTATCAACATCCTATAGTCAGTAGAACTAAGAAGATGGAGGAAAAAATTTCACATGAAAGACAAATAAAAGTTTTGGGTCAACATGGAAGGATGCTAAATCATCCAACGCTTTGCATCATCCCAAAAAGGCATAAAATTACATTTACAACAAATAGAAGAATTAAGATACAAAGAGAGGAATGTCACGACAGATTCGTTCTCCTTGTATCCTTGAGCCAACAAGAGTGTCAAGGGTCATCCAAAGAGAACTAACAACAAAATACACGCCAAGCAGGGCATGCGGGGATAACATCACATACAAGCATAACACAAATATAACACATGAGATGAAGGTACTGCCCTCACGAGTCATATTATAGAAAATCATCTGCCTCCCAATCTTGCTCATCATACAGGGATGGAGGACAAGATGCTAGAGGGACTACAACTAGTGCAGTACATGCAGCGACACCTAGTTCGCAATGTGGGGATTCGACCACCAGGGAAGGATCCTCATGCATGCCCACAAAGGCCAAGTCCATTGATTGTATGAAGATAAAGGACAATTGTGTAACATTTTCCAATGGCTCAAAGGTGTTTTCCGAATCACTATCAAAATATAGACCGGATGAGGTAGGTAAATCAATAGTTTAAAACTTAGAATAATTTAAAGATGTAAATTGAGTAAATCTCAACTAAGGTTGTACATGATAAACATATAGGGAGAGTAAAGAGACTACTAAAAAGAAAAGGAAAATATTTAGGTAGAGGTGACTATTGAACCAAAGTAAGAACTCTTCAAGGTTTCTAAGATGCAAAGGGGAATAGAAGAGACGCCTTCCATGATTAAATCTATGTTAGATGTAGTAGTTGATCAAGTTCTTAATAAAATAAGTAATTAAAGAAAAGAACCATGATAGAGATTCTAAACAAGATGGTAGAAGAAATAGTTCAACAACTGCAATAGTTATATAATAGATGAAATATACAAAGCAACTATGTAGTTGAATATTAATGAGGTCATTAGAAAATGTCAAAAAAAGGAAGGAAAGGTGTAAGAGTTGATAGAAAAGGTTGAATTTGTTAATTGAATAAAGGATGGTGGACCAAGAAATATGATAGTAATGTTAGGCATGGAGATTTAATTTGTTAAGTTATTTCTCAAGAACACTCAAAAGGAGATCCAAGGGCAATTGATTGAGAATGAATGAAATCAAGAGAAGGTAACAAAGGAGAATAATAGAATGAGTTCTTAGTTCATGAACATTGGATACAAAAGAATCCTAGATGATTAAGGAGAATGGAAAGCAAGGAGATGTTCAAGACCAAAGTCGATGACTTCAAGAAAGTTTTCTCAAAAAATGGAGTGCACATGCAAAGAAGGAGAAAAAGACATGATAGAGTTTGCCTTGAAGACTATTTCTAAGATGGATAGAATGAACATTATGGTCATACTTTCTAATGAATACTTTCATAATGTGTTAGTTGAGATAAAGGAAATAGTCAAGGCCATGGTTCAAATAAGGGCCATGAATGAAGAGAACATCTCCATCGACTACTAGGTGTCCATAATCAATAGATTACCAAATCTTAAGTTTGATTTATAATTGAGGACCTACAAACTTGTGACATGTTGGAAGGAAGAAAACACCCACTATTGTGACCTATTACTATATTTATGATTGTTTCAGTCATTTTTATTATGTTATTTAATGGTTTTGTTTAGACTTTGTGGGATTTAATTGCCCATACTTATAGATTAATTGGGAATTTGGTGATAAAACATGTTGGGTTTAAACATGACAAAGAGTTTGAAACTTTTATACTTTTTATGTTAGACTTTTAGAGTTGTTAATAGAATTTACTAGTTTTCTCTATTATTTTTCATGGTTTCTAAACTAAGCATGGAGGACTAAGTGTAATATTTGTAGTTCAAGTATAGATGTTTGATGAATTAATAATTACTTTTTATTGCATGATGTGAATTTGAATACTCAAGATCTATGCATGTCATATGGTGATCACATGTGTTAAAATTTAACTATGGATTTCCTCTAAAGATTGCATCTTTGTACAAGGTAACTATTTGTTTATTGATATTTCCATTGGAGGTTGTTCAACTAATTTGTCCACTTTGTGAACATGATATCTATGCTAAAAAATACTTAGGCTCCTTTTTTATTTATTTATTTACCCTTTTATTCTTTTGTTATCTCTTTAAAAATAGGTTAAAACAAGATTAGTACATAGATGTTTATATCATAATTATATTTCAAAATGGAATGATTAATTGATTTATGAAGTGTTTGTAAGAATATAAATTTAGAAAATATGTTTAATCTTGAAAAAAACCTGATAACTCTAATAAGAAGAATTGTGAACATTCCCTTGAAAAAGACCAACTAAATTAAAAATCTTGTGAAAGCTTTGTTTGGAAATCCACTAGAGTTCCTTGAAAAGGAATAGAACACATAGCTCTTTGAGTCATTTGAGTAAGCCAAGACCTAGAAATTGAAGCCTTGGAAGAAGAAATTCTCTTTCAAGAGGGAAATACTTTTTCTAATGTTGATGTGTCCAAACAACCATCAACAAGAATCAAGCATGAGATGATGTGAATAACCTCATACCCAAGCCCTCTCTTTAAATAGAAAAAAACAATAATGAAAGATAAGTTTATGGAAGCTTTCCGGTCACCTTACCACCAATATTTAGTGTCCCAGGCAAAAATATTGAATGTATCATGTGAGCCCAAACATTTTGTATTTTTACAATATTGACTCAAAAAATATTAAATGTATTTAGTCAATAAATATAATTGACCATGTACTCACGAAGCTATGACCCCTCAATGTGTCACCCATATTAAATACAAGTTTTATAATTACATGTACAAACTTAAAATAGAACTAAAGGATTGATGTCTGATTTGGAGATTTTTCTCTATTAGGTTTTTTTCACTCTACCATGCTTTGTCATCATACTACACTTCTGTAGGATATTTTTGTGTTTACCTACATTTATTGTGGCGTGGTTAATGCCGCTTAGCTTGCAGGAATTTTTTGCCCACTTTATATGGCCTTAGCCTTTCATTCCTCTACAACTGTTGCCAAGTTAAAGTTGAAGGCTTGATGATGACATCCAATGGCTCCCCTGCTCAAATGCCTCATAAGTTTTACCCCAAGGTGTTCCACTAGGTATGTCCCCTGAAAGACCACCAAATGTTATTCTTCCCATTCCTAATTTTGATAATGCTTGCAAATGGCTAGAGAATTTCACTTTAATTTAATACTTTGTGAGTAGAGTTCCTCATGAAAGCATGCTCAGAGAATGGGTTGGAAAAGCTTGGACCCCACATGGGATTCGGCTTGATGCCATGCAAAATCTCACCAAAGGATTTTTTCTTTTTTGCTTCGTCAAGGCCAACCACACTGAGGTTGTTCTCAGCCAAGGCCCCTGGCTTATCTGCTCTTCCTTACTTGTTTTCAAATCCAGACTTATGACCTTGTCATTTATGACGACAAGTCCTTTCAAGTGTCCATTTGGGTCGACTCCCTTGGTCTTCCCTTGCTTTGCTAGAATTTGTGGCATCAAATATCCTCCTCACTAGGCACTATAGTTTGTGTTGAACCTGAATGGTTCTATTTGGCTTGTCCCCACTGACGATTCTGTGTGGAGGTAGATCTCTCTAAGGAATTCAAAGAAACTATGGATATATAGGTTGGCCAAACCTTCTATTCTTAGCAGGTTTAGTATATTAACTTGCCCAACACCTACTATCGGTGCCAATCCTTTGAACATAAGGTTCGAGATTGTTGTTTGGCATCTCCATGACCAACTCCCTCAACTTGGACAACACTTCCTACAAAAGAAGAGGAAGGCTGGTCTACAGTGGTCAACCGGTGAAATAGGATTTCTTGTAACTCCAAGCCTGCCCCTAAAACCTCTGGTTCAGGGGTTTTGGCATTGAAGAATGTTTCAAAACCCCCAACATTGGGAAATCTTCCATTTCCCCTCTTGGGGAGTCATCTAGAAAGGTCAAAATGTTCAAATCCCTGCCAATGGCCACAATTATTTCACAGATGCTAGCCATCATGACTCCTCACCCTTCCCCTCCTGGACTGTTGGACATAGGAGGTCCTACAACCCACTTGGGTTCCTAGAAGAAGGAGAATTTGTGTCAATGAAACAATAGCATGTCTAGCTCATCTTCCAAATTGGAAGCCTTGAGGCAAATGATGCTTTGCTACAGAATAATTATTCTACTCTTGAGGAGCTAGATAACGAGGTGATGACTCTTGACCCCTACTTATGAATTGTATTTCATGGAATGTTTGAGGTCTAACAGACCTCCCATGGAAATACTCCATTTGTGATGCTTGTCTTCAATTCTCATATTTAGATATTCTTTGCCTTTGGGAGGTCAAAGTGTTTGTTTTTTTGCTTTCAGCAACATGGCATGTGATTTGGCTTTCCAACCATTTTTTTTGCAGTAACCATGAAGCTAGTTGTGGAGGGGTTGTGACCTTTCTCTCTCCTACATGGCACCAACTATTGGCCAATCATGAATGTGACCCCACCAACCGTGCACTATGGGCTCTTTTCAATGTTAATAATCATTCCTTTGGCATTATTAATATTTATGCTCCCAATGATGCCATTGAGAGATCTTCTCTTTGGAGATGGATTGCTCATTAATGTTGGCTGCCACTTGGGTTCTATGCAGGGATTTTTATATGGTTGAGTGCACATATGATAAATGTAGAGCCTTACCTATGCAGTGGACATGTTTGGTTTATTATGCATAATAAATTGGGTCTTTTCAATCCCAATGTTCGTCACCGCCAAGGCCATTCACTTTGGTACACATGGAGTAATTTAAGAGTGGGCCTTGACAAGTCTTAAAGTAGCTAGATCGAGACATGATTTCTACCCAGTCATTCTTTTCATTTGCTAGTTGTTATTCCTTCCTTGTCGAGCTGTTGGTAGATCATGTCCTTTTTGACCATTTCTTGATATGTTTTCGTATTGAAGGGCAAACTTCCAAGCCCAAAGATATGAAGACTCAATTCTTTCTTAACACGTCACTTCTTCACCACAAGGCCACGTCAACTCACAATGAACATGTCTCAAATTTAGTGCCTCATCCCATGCATGGGACCGACTGGATAGCTTGGTGGAATGATGCCATCACCTGCACTTCATGGTTTCTCACCATTTATGGGAGACAACTTGCTCGTTTATGCAACCGCTCTTATGAAGCCACCACCCAAGAGCTTTGCCATGCCACTGCCACTTTGGAGGCTCAACCTTTTGATCTAGCCACCCAACTGTGGGTGGCATAGCTCTGACTCTAGAAGCATATCGCCGATGTTCATTCAACTCATGGGGTTCAAATCAATCCTTGACTCCACTGGCTTAAGATTGGGGATAAAGTGTCAAAGTTATTTTTTCAGGCTTTATGTGCTCATCATGCTTCTCGCTCCATCCAATGGATACAGGATGGGCAACAACTCTTGTAGGAGTTGTCTGACATTCTGCAAGCCTTTGTTCGATATTATGAACAAGTCTTCTCGGCTTAGGATGACAATCCAGTTAGGGATTATGCTTTGCAACAACTTTTTGTTATAGTCCCTTGTTGGGTTTCCAATGCCCAATGTATACTGTGCGATCAACTTCTCACTCAAGATGATCTTAAGGAGGTTATTTTTTCAATGGCCAATGACAAAGCCCCTGGCTTAGATGGCTTCCCTTATGAGTTTGACAAAGCATTTTGGGACACGATGGGTTGTGACCTACATAATGTGTATCTTGAAGAAATGCAAATTGGATCATTGGGAAACTTAATTAACAAAGGCAATATCAAATTCATAGGTCTAAGTCTAGTGATAGTGAAGAGGTTTGTAACCAGAGACCTATCACACTACTCAATGTCTCCTACAAGATCATTGCCAAGGCTATGGTCCTTAATCTCTGTTCCATGCTTCCTTTGATTGTTTGACTTGGACAAATGGGATTCATCAAATCTAGATTCATCTTGGGTATTATTATTGCTATTTGGGAAGGGATGGAGTGGGCTTGCCACTCTTTGCAACCAACCCTCTTCCTTAAAATTGATTTTTCCAAAGCCTATGACTGTATTGAATGGCCTTTCATTCTTGCCATTTTGCAAGCTCTCAGGTTTGGCCCATGCTTCATCCAAATGGTTCAAATGCTCTTTGTTAATGCTTCTATTTGCACTACCATTGCTAGTCAACAATCTAGCTCTTTTGGGCTTTTTAGGTCCATCCGTCATGGATGTCCTCTTTCTTTGACTCTTTATGTTCTAGTAGCTGAAGGATTTGGATATTTGCTTGCTTAGGCGGTTTCCCAATCCTATGTCAAAGGGATTTCTCTTCCTAATTCCTCCTAGCAGTTGGTTAATGGACACTTTGTCAATGACTCTTTCCTCACTCTCATTGAAGAAAAGAGTAATGTCAAAAAAGCTTTGCACTGCTTGGACATTTTTTACCAAGCTTTAGGCTTCAACATTCAGTAGCAAAAGACCCAATGTTATCGTCAATCCTTCCTTCCCAAACCAAGATGGATTGACTCTTTTGGGTGGAAATGGATTGACCATGGGGAGCTCTTTTGGTTCTTGGGGATTCCTTTTGCTTTCCAAGCCTCTCTCGCCGATCTTTGGCAAGCTGTAATTGCTAGAATTGAGAAAAAGCTCAAGTATTGGATAACCAAGCCTCTCTCTCTAGCTAGTAAGTTTAAGATTTGTTCTAAAATTCTTGCAGCCACACATGTTTACTATTCCTCTTATTGGGTCCCTTCTAAGGCTTCCTACTCAAAGATTGAGAAACTCCTTAGAGATTTTATCTGGCCTTCTAGTGATGGGCATCAAGGCTTCCACCGTGTTGCCTAGGATTTTTGTTTCCTACCTCATGAGGCTGGGGGACTTGGTATAATCTCCATCTACCAACAGGGCATTGCCCTTTGCGCCAAATGGATTATTAGGGTGCTTGAAGGCAATGAAGCCTGGAATTTTTTTGTGAGGAACTACATTAGCACTGGCTTCCCTTCAGGACATCCTACTTGGAAAGGCTAGGATTTGGGCACCCTTGTTACAATGCAGGAGCCTATTATCATCTAGGGCACTTTTTTCATCAAAAGCATTTGGAAAACTTGGGAAGCTCTCAAACCTTGGCTTCGATGGGTGGGAGATTATTTTTGCAATGGTTTATCCATCAATTAACAGTCCACATTTGGTGGTCTCCTATTCTTAGTTCTCAAGGTAGACCCCTAGCCAAATTACCTTGGATTCATGCTCTACGCTTCTTCAAACACAGAGTAAAGGCTCAACCTAACCTTATTCATAGGGCCACTAAGAATTTCTTACCGTGGCCCGATTTTAAGCTTAAATTTAAGCTTGCCAATCAGGACTAGGAGACTTTTCAAGTTGCCATCAATTCCTCCCCCCTCAAATGTTACATAAGATTGGAGTATGGTCTCCCAAACCTTGGTGGAAGGATTGGAAGTGGTACTTGGATACCCCTTTTTGGAATTATAGGCCTTGCAAAGGTTATTTGTGGCTTTCTCCACATTTGCCTATGGTGGAGCAGCTTAACCTTTGTTGGCAGCTTCAATCTTCTCTTTGAACTTGGCATCGTTAGCTCCAATGCATTTGGTTTGCTGTGCTGGAACCCAAGTTGGCCCATTTCGCCTGGTGCATTATCTACTAGGGCCTCTCGATGGGGGCTCGACTTGTGCATATGGGTGTTCCTTATCCTTGTTGTCCCTTTTGTGAGCAATTTGAGAGCCTCAAGCATCTTTTTTGGTTCTATCCTCGACCACAAGAAGCCTGGAACTGGATTAATGACTTCTTCAGGCCATTTCGGCTGACCCCATTCTCCTAGCCTATGGTCTTGCTGGGGGACTAGCCTTGTATCCCACACAAGTACACCCATATCTGGCATGCTTTCAGGGTGGAGATTCTCTTTAGTATTTGGAAAGACATAAATTCTACTTTGTTTTCCAATTGCATTGTATATGTTTGTTTTTTTGTAGACATTAAAACTATGTTTTTTTGTAGACATTAAAACTATGATTTGCTATAATGTTTTAATGCAAATTCAGGTGCAAGCTAGCAAAGTTACACTTTAGGTTACGCATCTTCAAGAGCTGCAAGACCACTGGGGAAATGGCCCTATGCTGTTGTCAGGGTGCTGTTAGATTCTTCCTCTCCTCCGAGAGGTCGTTAGTGTGGGCGTAGCTAGTCTGCCAAATGAGAGCGTGGCTCCCGCTTTTGTGGGCTCAACCTTAGAATTCTCGTGACTCTGTTGCTCATGGGTGGCCCCAACCCTCCAGGCAGCCCTCAACCTCTTCCTAGGGGTGTGGGGGAGTTGGTTGGCCTAGTTCTGACAAGTTTCCTTGTCTGTAACTTTCCATCTCTCCAGTTCCCAACAACTTGTTAAAGACAATCCTGAGGATGAAGACCCTCTCCTTGGCTGGGAGTTGATTGATGACACTACCCCTGGAGATGCATGGGCAAAAAATCTTGATGATAAAGATCCGCCTTCTACTAGTATTGCATTAGCTACTTAAAACTTTGTTGGGCTTGGCCTTTAAGTGTTTAATTTTCATCTATGTTTTAAACTTGATCGCGAAAGACTTTGTGGGTCTGCTCTTTTACCACCCTAAACTTTTTTTTTTTTAATATTATACTATTTTTATCTTTTAATATAAAATTAAATAGGAATGTTCATTATTAAAAAAAAAAATTACTGAATTATAGAATATGTATACTAAAGTGTACAGCCGCCTTCCCAACAGTTTGAATATTCAAGACTTTGTAATCCCAGTCAAATATGTCGTCAGCTGTTGCGCTGCCGATGATTCTACTGTTCAAATTGCTACATAAACTTGCATTGCACGATGCACAACTCGTATTCAGTATTTTGATTGCAGGTATTGTTTAGTTTTTACCTTGCAATCCTTTTGTTTTCTCATTCCATTTAGTCAAAGCTGTGACACCAAGTAATTGGAAATTGCTACAATGGAGAAATACACATGGGTGTTGCTTGCCATGAGCTGGAGCACAGCTATCATATGTTGCAATTGTGATAATATTCAATGCCCACAGGAGGAAAGGCTTATTCTGCTGAGATTCAAGACTGGAGTAACCGGATTATTTGTTTCATGGACAGGGTTAAACTGTTGTGAATGGGATGGCGTTGGATGCAGCAATCGCACATCCCATATCACCCACCTGCACCTCTCAAAATTGGTGATGCAAAACTCCTCAGCAACTAACACTCTCACTCCTTTGTTCGAGTTAAAGCAATTGGAGTATCTGGATTTAAGTTCCAATGGCTTCACTGGTGTTATACCCGCAGGTACTCTGAAAAAAATTACAAAAATTGATTTGAAAAAGTGATTCTAGTTGAGAACAGTCCATAATAATGCATCCAAGTTTTTAGATGTAAACAAGACTGGATTAGTTTCTGCAATCTTATTTTTTATCATCTTAATAATAATGGAGTAACATAGTTGGCTTGAGTCTTGGGTTCGACTCCGAGGCCCGGATTTATCTGATGCATGTGGCTTGGGGGCAGTTGCGTGCGTCCTCAGGGGATTAGTCTCTCCCCAGCTCGCCCCTTCCAGTCCTCAACTTGACAATATGTAAGACCAAGGTAAGGCAGATTGGGTGCTGGGCTGGGTTGCCGGATACCCCTGTGGTTAACAAAAAAATGAAAATAAATCATGGAGTGAAAAAATGAAATTAAAAATACTTGTACAGTTTACTCCAAAAACATGCACACAAATATCTCTAGTGCCAACTGATTGAGATTGCTGAATCCTAATTCCTTGATGTTGTTGGTGGTGTTTGATGTTTTGGATCCCGGTATATCTGAACTTCATAAACTGAGGCATCTGGACATGAGCTACAATGATTTTGAAGGTGAGGTTCCATTGCAGCTGGGGAATCTCTCCAACCTCAACTATTTGAGCATTGCCATGGCCGAGAAGGCGTTCTTCAAATGTTGGTCCAGTTTAGAATGGGCACGGAATCTTCGGAGGTTACAGTATTTGTCAGTCAGGCATGTGGAGGTGATGAGTAGTGGTAAAGAACTGGGGGAATTTATATCTCCTCTTGATAATCTGCAGATCCTTGACATGAGTAACTGTAAATTGTCAGGCCCCATTCCCACGGCTCTCCTGAACCTCACATCCCTCACAGATCTGGACCTCCACTGGAACACCTTCTCTTCCCCACTTCCGCCATGGCTGGGAAATATGACTGGTTTAGTATCTCTTAGTTTTCATAACTGTAATGTCAGTGGCCCATTCCCCCTTACGCTTTCCACTTTGCCTCAATTGAAAAACCTCCGATAGTCTGACAATGAATTCCTAAGTCGAGATATAGGCGAAATTTTAGGCAGTGGGTGGCCACAACTCTCTCTGTTTACTCTCTCAGGGTCGAATATAAGAGGAAGTATACCTGCTTTCATTGGAAATTTATCCTCCCTCACACATGTTAAAGTGGTAGGGACCAAGATTAATGGGCCTATTCCTTCCTCTCTTGGCAGTCTCCCTCTTCTTGAGGAATTGATACTCCGGGACAACTCTCTGACAGGAAGGATTCCTCCCTCACTTTCTCAGCTTTCCAAGTTGACATCTCTGGATCTGTCCTACAATCAGCTGAGTGGCAACATGCCTTCCCATCTGGATGGGTTTTCTTCTCTCCATAAACTTTTTCTCCAATCCAACAAGTTGAATGGTACAATTCCTAATTCTCTTGGAGATCTTCCTCGCGTACAATGGATTGACCTTAGTTTTAACCATCTGCAAGGTAGTTTTTCTCTTCAGGTTTTTGAAAATACCTCCAGGCTTATTCGCCTCTATCTTTCACACAATCAGCTGACTGTTCACCTTAGTTCAGGATTAGAACCCCCAATTTACTTTCAGGTATTACGCTTGGCCTCCTGTAATATTCGTGGTCCCATTCCTACATTTCTTTCAACACAAAAGAAATTATTGGGTTTGGATATCTCCAACAACAGTTTTGTTGGAGCTATTCCAACTTGGTTTTGGGATCTCAATATTAGTAGCTATCTTAACTTGTCATACAATAGTTTAGAAGGTCAACTTCCCTCTAATTTGGATATAGGACTGTATATGACCCTAGACCTGCAACATAATAAGTTGAGTGGCTCTCTTCCCTTACCGTCCAAACCCTCACAGGTCCTGCAAACACTGAACCTGTCTTATAATAATTTCACTGGGACTATCCCCACCCAAATTGGCATGCTTCTTCCTAAGATTCAGGTTTTGGGTCTGTCAAATAACAAATTATCTGGCAAAATACCATCCACTATAACCACTTGCTCGCTTTTGAGAAGATTGAATCTGGCAAATAATGGTTTTGAAGGGGAGATTCCCTCCACAATGGGTGGGCTGTATCAACTCCGGACACTGCATCTGAATAACAATAAGCTTAAGGGGGAATTGCCTTACAGTCTTTCCAACTGTTCGGATTTGGAGATTATAGATATTGGAAACAATTTTTTGTCTGGAAAAATACCACCTTGGTTATCAATGCTTTCTCAGCTGCTGATACTTGTGTTGAGGAATAACATTTTTACAGGATACATTCCACCAGAAGTAGCCTATCTCTCTCATCTCCATGTTTTAGACTTGTCAGAGAACAAGTTGACTGGGCCCATCCCGCCAGAGTTGGAGAAATTAGCAACAGGGATGGTTCAAAGCAAGAGCTCAACAGAACAGCCCTTTGAAGACAAACCCTCCTACTACAGAGAGGAGATCGTGGTGACTAACAAAGAAAACGATTTGGTATATGTGGATTCCATTTTGTTACTGGTCACATGCATTGACCTTTCAGAAAATCAGCTGTCAGGTATCATTCCTTCAGCAATCGGTGCACTTACTGGTCTCCGAATCCTGAACATCTCCAGGAACAATCTTAGCGGAGAAATTCCCTATACTCTAGGAATGCTAGAGCAAATAGAGTCACTGGACCTTTCATATAATAATCTGCAAGGCAAAATTCCAATGGAAATGCAAGGACTTCATTACTTGGCTGTTTTCAGCGTGTCTAACAACAAACTTTGTGGCAAAATTCCAGTGACAGGTCAATTCTCCAAATTTAGTGCTGCTTATTTCTATGGTAACCCTTGTCTGTGCGGTTTTCCAATTGATATCAGATGTCCAGAATCACCAGAAACCATCCCGGTTGGAGATAATGAAGATGAGGGAGAGGAAGAGGAAACAGGGGATCCTTGGTATTGGTATGTTGGCTGTATGGCCTGTTTTGCTGTTGGGTTTTGGGGAGTGTTTGCACTGCTGAGAGTAAGGACATGGCTAACAAGATACAACAGTATTATGGATAACACTGTTACCAGCTTTTGCCATTCATTGACCTCTGGTCTCAATAGTGTTTTTGGCCAATAAAAGTAGGACAGATATTTACCATTTTTTATTGTGAATGCTGTGCAAAATTATTATTGACTATTTAACCAGTGAAATGAATGACATTTAAGTAGAGTAGTTTGAGCTTCTTGAATATTAAGAAGCCTATTAGTGTATAGAGCTTCTAAGAGACTGTGTGTTGCTTTTTTGGACCGCCGTTTTGGATCACACTCTGTGATCCATCATCAGGATGAAAAGAAAAGAATGAGTGATGGATCATGGAGTGTGATCTGAAAAATTGATCCAAAAAAACAACACATAGTCTCTTCCAGAAGCTCTATACACTATTATCATGGACTGTGGAAACATCATATATTTAAAAAGCCTATTACTAATATATTTACAAATATAGCATTTAAATAAATAAATAAATATATATATATATGTATTAAAATAAAAATATTGTGACAAAATTGACCGTCCCATTGAACATTAAAAGTCCTCGGTTCTATTCTTTATTTAGTTACATATTCCAACACGGGAGAAAATTTATGATCACACCTTTGGACAATTATTAGTATAAAATGGTTGCGTTTTCGACTTGCGCTCCTCTCACAACCACATTTATTACTATCTAACGATAGGCAATGGGTACACCGTACGGACAACAAACTCCGTTTTCCTCCGTTGCGTAGAATCTCGAAACGGTGTTTTCCACGTGACGTTAACGATTGTAGTGTTTAAAATGCTTTTCGGCAGGCCTGGAATTTCAAATTAATCGGGTCTCTCACACAAAAATTAGTGAAAAATATATATAGTTGAATTTAAAAGCATTTTATTATCTTTTTAGAATGTGGAAAATTTCATGTCTACACATTCACTTTTTTTAAATAAAATTTTAAAATAAAATTTAATTTTTAATAATTAATAATTATTATGAATAGTAGTCAAAATTTAATTTTTAATAATTAATAATTATTATGAATAATAGTTATGATTTTTACACACTCCATGTAAGGTTTAAATTTGACAATTGTATAAATATATTTAGGCATTTTTGTTATAAAATACAATCAAAATTTTAAAAAGATTGTATCATATGAAAGAAGAGATTTTAGATAAATTGTCAAAATTTAAAAATTTATATAGGATTATGATGATTTATATATTTAATTTTTATATGATTTACTTATACTAAAGCATGTCATAGCATTTGAATGGCACATTAAATAGATAACTGTCATAAAAAAATTGCTTGATAGGCAAGGTTGACTGTCAAATTTAAGCCCTAACTCAATGATAATAAGAGATAGTTTTTTCCTATTTTGTTCTTTTTGTTTTACTTATACTCTCTTGTTTTTTTGTTTTATTTTTATTTTCTCTCCTCCCTTCCTCCCTTGTTTTTCATTCCTTTCATGTCCTCACACCTTTATTTCTTTTAAAAAGGTCAAGTCTGCTATCTAAACTATAATTCTCCTCTTCCTCATGATGGATCATTAAGTATGATCTGAAATGTTGAAGCAAAAACATAAACAGTTGAATAGAGAAGCATTCTCACTTAATTATTATGAATGTTAAATAATTTAGAGTGTGAAGGAAAATAAAATTTTTATTAAGTGTTTAATTTAGTTAATTTAATAAATGGAAACAATTGAGTATAAGTTAGTTTAAATTAAATAATAAATGTTAGTTGGGAAGAATAAATTTAGATTGTTGTAATGGTTATTTTAGGAAAGTAAATGTGAAGAAGAATTGTTTTACTTGATGATTAAAGAATGAAGGTAATTTGGTATGGTGTTGAAATTTGGATATTAAGAGATCAAGAACAAATTTAGGTGATAGACTGAGATTTGACTTCGAAATAGAATATTCAATTTTACTCTACAATAGGTTGAGTTTGTGGATCAAGGTTAAATTTACAGTCACAAAAATGTCTTTCACTTATGGACTTGATCTAGATATATGTATAGTTACAATTTTTGTTTCGCCTAATTCACCTTTGTGTCTAGAGACGGGCAATATTTAAGAATACCTTGAAAGAGCTATTGTTGTGTTGTTAGGATACATGTTGTCATAGCTTAGTATGCAAAAAACTAAGCATATGATAAAGAACAACACTCTTTAGTCATGCATATGCTCCTAGAATGCTTGTGCAAATCTAGATTATTTTTATTGCACCAATTGAAGTACTAGAATATGAATGATGGGTAAGTGCAAGAAGATGGGGGGCCAAAAAGTGGCCAAATTATAACGCGCTCGCGTTACGACTCACTATAAATTAAAAAAAAAAGTAGTCCAATTTCATTTCTTGATGTTTTCTCCCCTGCCCGCGGCTTCCAAACCTTCAAAAACGTGCTCGCGTTTTGCAAAACGCCAATCAACACAAAAAGGTTATCAATTCGTCGCCAAAATGCCGCTGCGACGTCAAGCACGCCAAAGGGGTGAGTTATCTTTATTTTTTTGTTTGAATTTATTTTCTAAATAAGTAGGTTTATGTTGATTTTTGATATATATTTCGTTATTTGTCAGGAAATGTTAATGCACCTCCTCCTCCTCCTCCTCCTCAAAATTCACAAAATCTTGAGGAGGAAATACCTGCAGAACAACAACCTCCTCCATTCATTCCTCGACATGCCCCTGGAACACAAGATAATATAATGGGGCAAATTGAAAACAACAAAAATGAAATTGAAGATATAATTGCAAGGTTGAAAGATCCTTCCACTTCAACCTTGCATAGGTCCACGCTTGCCGAATCTCTTGAGTCTATGTTATCAAATGTAGATTCAATTAGCAAGCAAATAACTAGTTGGACAGATAAAAAGAGAGAGTTTAGAGATTACTATGTAGACAAATTGTCATACCAAGATGTCAAAAAATTACAAATTACAAAATTAGACTTGTGTTCAATTTTTACAAACCCACAAACAAATCAACCTCCACCCATTACATGCAAGAGGTTCCCTATCCATTGGTGCAACAACCAAGCGATAAGGGACAATTTCGGGCAGAGGTGGTGGATGGTTTTTGACCATCCTCCATGCAATAATAATGAGGTCCTACAATACTTTTTGAGGAAACTCTACTGCGAGTTTGTCCTCAATAAAGTGCCAAACTATTTTGATATGCGGGACTTCCAGGGTAGAGGTGGGGGGTCAGCACAAGATAGACCAAGGGCATGTCTTGACCCACAATGGGTAGTGAGACGAGTAATCAGTAGACCAGCCCACGAGCATGTTTCTATCCCTTCCATTGTGAAGGAGAGTGTTGAGGTCGATACACTTTAGTCGATTAGTGCCTTGACCCAGAGCATCATAAAGCATGACGGTCCTGCAACACAGAGTGGGTTGGGAGATAGTGCGAGGAGTAGGGTCCCACCCCATACTTGCCAGGCTTGCGGGTCAGCTTGTGGTTATGACCCCATGGACAGTCAGGACGCAGGTGCACAGGCTACATCTGCAACTGAGCAGATGGTGATGACAAATACCCTCCTGAGTGAGACTTTCGACCTTGATACTCAGGTAAATATTAGCAAGTTTATTGAATTGAATTTATTAAATTTTATTTTTGAAATACAAGATTAACTAATTTAAATTGATGATTTTAATAAAATTTCAGGGTCATAGCGTCGATGTAGTTTTCAGTAGTTCTCCACCTGTATTTTTCACTAGATCATCTACTGTCGAGGTATGTAACTAGTAAACAATTATAAATATTACATGTGAATAGCATCGTTATATGAATGGTATTCTAATATCTGATTTTGGATGTTGAATAGGTTAATATTGTAGATTTCACGGCAACACCTGCCAGCGGTGGTGGACTTCAAAGCTTTACGGAGGTAATAAAATAAATAGTATAATGAATGAATTGTACTTACTAAATTTTTGTATGTGATTTGTGTGCTTTATTGTGTGTACTTCCATGTTTAGATGAACGTGTGTGTATGTTAGGAGCCATGATTTGCATCACTATTATAGTTTTCGTAATTGAATAATGTTGTTTTATTTCTAGATGATGCAGGCTGCGGAGACACCTCCCCATATTCATAGGGCAATGGAGCAGGGTGTGGCCTCTGCGATTCATAGCTCCATGGCATTGACAGGGGTATGAGGCAGATTAGTAAATTTCAATTTACATTCATTGTTATAGTTGTCTATTTTTGAAAAATCAAAAGATTATTGATTTGAAGTTTAATTTCTATCTGGATGGTTTCTATAGGACATGACATCACCAGGGCCTATTCCTGCTACTGAGGCAAGCGAGGAGACAGATTATATGTTAGCGGTAAGTGATTATTTTGTTAAATGTTTCATTTTTTATAACATGTAATTTCTATATATTAATGTCTATACTTTTTATTGTAACAGGTAAAGATGCAGGAAGACCTAAATAGGAGGAGTAGCCCTCAGGTTCGTAGTAGACCACCCATATGCGCGTCTCCATCCCCTAGAAGATCAAAGGCTGCTCATGATTTATTCTCTTCACCAGCCAGAGGGGAATGACTTTTTATTGTGTTCCTTTGTTGTATGCCTATATAGCATTTGTGGACATATATTTTGTATTGTACATAGTTGACATTGTATGCCTATATGGCATTCTTGTAAGCCTATATGACTATTTTGTATATATGTTATACTTATATCGACAGATATTGATGTATGCCTATATGGATATTTGGTTAATACAAATCTTTTTTATTGATGGCGTCCATACTTGCATTATAAATCCACGTTTGAATGGATATTTGTAAATGGCTACTTCAAATATTTAAAGTCTGATTGTATTACATAGGATGTTTGTTGATCCAATAAGCTAGCTATTGTTATTCAAGTATCACCTAAACTTCATTTTGGAACTAAAAGATAAAAGTTGTATTTAAAAAAAAAATGAATCATCATGTTGAACAGAAAATATTAATATTCTTTATGAGTAGCTAGAATGTCAACTATATGCAATACAAAAAAATGAATCATCATGTTATTCTTTATGTTTGAGATTCTGAAAATGACTAAGTCTGGTAGCCTGATATCCTGAAACACTAGGATGAATATCCAAGTCATTAGGATGATTGCGCCTTGAGAAAAAGTCATTAAGATGAGCACCTAAAGGAGACTTTCTTAAACATTCAAACATTGAGCAACAAGCATGAAGGGTTAAGGCGCAATTTGCAACTCATAAAGCCTCAAAAGGGCGTCCAACTTAGAGAGAGCATTCATTTAAGACAAGGCGCCCATTGAGACCTGTTCCACCATAAAAGTGCGCCTAAGGTGGAAGGAGAACAAGCCTCTGGTAAGTGAAGCGCACCTATTGTCTAAACCACTTCATTATGGCACCCTAGCATGAGGAGGAGTATATAAGTCAAAAGGAAATGGTTCCTATAATGCAAATGAAGGACTAAGTGGCATTTTCAATAAGCATCAATTCACCTTGAGCTTTCAATAAATACATCAAATTGAGCCCCATAAGCCTAGGCGCCCTTTGCCTACAAAAGAACCTTGTATCGACGTCAAGAGTTGGTTGTATTGGCGTATCAGCAGACCTTGGTTAGGCTTCGCCGATAGTGGTCTGTCTTGCCGATGAGTGTGGTTCGAAGTCGAAGACATCGATGTATCGAAAGATAATCCCATCTGCGCATTGGAAGAGCAGTTGAAAGATTCATCGATGAAGGGGGTCACACTGACAGTCGAAATCCATCGATGTATCAGCCCAACGAGATTAGAGTTCACTGATGTTTGGAGTCTCACCGACGGGTGTGGTTCGAAGGTTGTCATTCGTGAGATCGGTGTGTCGACAGAAGAGTTTTTGAGTGTGCCGATGGTATTAAGTCCTACCGATAGGTGAGGGACTTAGAGTCTCGTATCAGAGTGACAAAGACATCGGTGTGAAAGGATATAAAGTCATCGATAGTGGTCTGTCTGACCAATAAGAGTCAATGATGGGATGTTTGTCAGAAGTGAAATCAAACAGAATCATGGTGGCATCGGCCTATCGGCTGATGAAATTTTAAGCTCGCCGATGGTATGTTATCTCGCCAATAGTGAGTTTGAAGGTTCAAAAGTTGATAATTCTATGCTTCCATTGTTTTTAAACAAGTCAACAATAGAGTGAAATACAGAGTATCTAACCCTCTCTTGAGCAATCTACCTCCTAGGCGCTCAACATTGAGGAAAAACTTCATAAAAATGCCTATCTCTTTCTTGGCAAGTTTTATTATTTTGATGGTTCTAACTCATATCTAGAGAACTTCTCACCAAGGTGCCAAAATAAGTTAAACCCAACTAAAGCAAGAAAATGCGCCCAAGATGATTTCAATCAATTGGACTAGGCACCAATTTAGTGTTATTTTGACTCATACACCCTTAAGGCGCTAAAGTATCATTCCTTCAATCAATCTAGTTTCCATGTTCCCATGTGTGATGTTCCAAGTAGGAGATAGCGCCTAGGGTCTTTATCTTATTTTTGAAATTCTAATGATTCCAAACACTTACCAATAGTCTCAAAAGATCCTATTATCCCTTAAGCACTCAATCCTCTGATTTATCAAGGCACTCAATCCTCTTCGAGGCACTCAAACTCATTCAAGGCGCTATCCTTTACTACTTCCCACTTCAAACAGTCTAGGGTGCTCATAATTACTCCCATCACCAATCTTCCTCCTTAAAGCGCATTTGAGGACTTCTTCTTTATGCTAGGGCACTAATATGAAAGTAACAACTCAAGGCACTATATGAAAGCTTGATCTTGGAAAGGCGCCTAAACTCATAATGTGAGTTATTTTATCAAATTTTCAATTTTAAGGTCTTTTGGCAACTCCTCTATCAAGGCACCATTTGATGAGGTGTTTGAAGCTTGATTTTCCCCTTAGGTGCACAAACTTGATGTTCTTGACCCTACAATGCGCCTTGAATCCCTAAGCTCTTACACTTATCATCTCTTATGCTACTTAGTTTCATCGCTCTCATAAAGGCATTTTGAGGAGTATTACTCTTCGAACTCAATCTCTGGAACTAAGGCGCTCAAGGGTGAGTAAACGTCCATTCTTCCAAGGCACTCATCAAGGTATAAAACAACACACAAAGGCACCAAGAGTACTCCACTCAACCTTAAAGCGCTAGATCATATCTAAATTTACATAAGGGTGCCAAATCAAATTGTCACTCAAGGGCAAGTGCACTCGAAAGGTCATCTATCTTCAAACTCAACTTCCATTCCTCTAGGTGCTTCCTTGGGTAAGTTTGGACGCTCCCTTCATGCTTGCCGTTCAAGTGGCTTCAACTCATTATAGATACTTCCTCATCTAGGCACAAATCATGATAGTTTCAAACACTTAGCTTTCAAGGTGCTAGAAGATGATTGTAGAGGAGTGAAATTGTGCCTTAGTTCAAATAAGCGTTTACTTCATCATTGATGGATTTAAGTCATTGTATATGCTCATGAAGACTTACCTCACTCAATACTCCCCAAACTTATGGATCTAAACATGTTTTTTTCTCAGGCGCTAAACTGGAGTTGTCTAGATGCACAAGTGTGCCTCCCTTAATGAAGTTCATTTTGTTAACTTAGTTCATCCTAGTGACTCAAAGGGTTGTTATATTCTTTAGGCGCAATCTTTAATAGACTAAAACATTCACTCCATGTTAAGGCGCTCAAAGGAGGCTCTAGAAATGGAAAATGGCACCTTAACTCACTTGTGTAAATTTTGGACTTTTAGGGAATTGCAAGATGTCTTGGAGGGCTTAATTCTTCAAGGCGCCCATTTTGTTCACCACTTGTAGCATCACTTGTTCAAGGTGCATGTTTGGGATTCTCCGGATGATGAAATGCTCCTTGACTCCCTAGGCAGTTAGACTCCAACTCTAGGCGCAAGATAATGATGATTTGAGCTAAAATAAGCATCTAAAAATCCAAGGTATTATTTGAGGCTTCCACTCCAAATTCTACCTAGGCGCTCACCTAGGGTGAAATGATTATCAAAGTGCACCTTAATCATTCCTTCCTCTACGCGCCCACTATCAGGATCAGGTCATCAAGGAGCTCTAAAACTCAAACACCACTGACCTCATCATCCTGACTTAATACACTGCCTCCTTCTGACGATTTTTGGGGCAGCAGAAAACCTTTCACCATGGGCAAATGCCTCAGAGATATAAAAAACTGAGAGAGGTTATTGTAGAGTCACTCTACCTAATCGCGTTGCCTCAGACAGAATGTTTGTAGGTGACACAGTTTTTGAGTAACATCTCGTCAAAGATTGCTGTCTTTTTGCACTTTGGACTCTTCAAGGATATCGTGGGTACAATGTAGCTCAGACTATTTCGACATGTTTGGGTGAAAAATAGGACCATGCCTAGCGTAAATGTACCCATCCGGACGCGTTGGAATAGTCAGTTTGGTCGCATCAAGAGCAGGACGAAAGTTACACCCCTTTGCAACTTTACACTGCCTCCTTCTGACAATTTTTAGGGCAGCAGAAAACCTTTCACCATGGGCAAATGCCTCAGAGATATAAAAAATTGAGAGAGGTTATTGTAGAGGCACTTTACGTGATCGCGTTGCCTCAGATGGAATGTTTGTAAGTGACATGATTTTTGAGTAACATCTCGTCAAAGATTGCTGCCTTTTTGCACTTTGGACTCTTCAGGGATATCGTGGGTACAATGTAGCTCAGACTATTTTGACATGTTTGGGTGAAAAATAGGACCATGCCTAGTGTATATGTACCCATCTGGACGTGTTGGAACAATCAGTTTGGTCGCATCAGGAGCAAGACGAAAGTTACACCCCTTTGCAACTTTACACTGCCTCCTTCTGACGATTTTTGGGGCAGCAGAAAACCTTTCACCATGAGTAAATGCCTCAGAGATATAAAAAACTGAGAGAGGTTATTGTAGAGGCACTTTACGTGATCGCGTTGCTTAGACGGAATGTTTGTAAGTGACACGGTTTTTGAGTAACATCTCGTCAAAAATTGCTGCCTTTTTGCACTTTGGATTCTTCAGGGATATCGTGGGTACAATGTAGCTCGGACTGTTTCGACATGTTTGGGTGAAAAACAGGACCATGCCTAGCGTAAATGTACCCATTCGGACGCGTTGGAACATTCATTTTGGTCGCATCAAGAGCAAGACGAAAGTTACACCCTTTTGCAACTTTACACTGCCTCCTTCTGACGATTTTTGGGGCAGCAGAAAACCTTTCACCACGGGCAAATGCCTCAGAGATATAAAAAACTGAGAGAGGTTATTGTAGAGACACTCTACCTGATCGCGTTGCCTAGACGGAATGTTTGTAAGTGACATAGTTTTCAAGTAACATCTCGTCAAAGATTGCTGCCTTTTTGCACTTTGGACTCTTTAGGGATATCGTGGGTACAATGTAGCTCAGACTATTTCAACATGTTTGGGTGAAAAAAAGGACCATGTCTAGCGTAAATGTACCCATTCGGACGCGTTGGAATAGTTAGTTTGGTCGCATCAGGAGCAGGACGAAAGTTACACCCCTTTGCAACTTTACACTGCCTCCTGATAATTTTTGGGGCAACAGAAAACCTTTCACCACGGGCAAATGCCTCAGAGATATAAAAAACTGAGAGAGGTTATTATAGAGGCACTCTACCTAATCGCGTTGCCTCAGACGGAATGTTTGTAAGTGACACGGTTTTCGAGTAACATCTCATCGAAGATTGCTACCTTTTTTCACTTTGGACTCTTTAGGGATATCGTGGGTACAATGTAGCTCGGACTGTTTCGACATGTTTGGGTGAAAAAAAAGACCATGTCTAGCGTAAATGTACCCATCTAGACGCATTGGAATAGTCAGTTTGGTCGCATCAGGAGCAGGATGAAAGTTACACCCCTTTGCAACTTTACACTACCTCCTTCTGACGATTTTTGGGGCAGCATAAAACCTTTTACCATGGGCAAATGCCTCAGAGATATAAAAAACTGAGAAAGGTTATTGTAGAGGCACTTTACATGATCGCGTTGCCTCAGACAGAATGTTTCTAAGTGACACAATATTTGAGTAACATCTCGTCAAAGATTGCTACTTTTTGCACTTTGGACTCTTCAGGGATACCGTCGGTACAATGTAGCTCAGACTGTTTCGACATGTTTGGGTGAAAAATAGGACCATGCCTAGCGTAAATGTACCCATTCAGACGCGTTGGAACAGTCAATTTGGTCACATCACGAGTAGGACACCAAAAATGCAAAAGTTGCTTTGTGCAACTTGACAACATTGACACTTTTTTGCAACATGACTCAAAGACTCAAACTGACCCCAAATGACTCAAAGTGACTTAAAATCACCTTGATTTTGGTGCCTAATGTACATTATAGAGGTTGAGGCGCTCCTTATTATTCAAACATCTTAGATGAGCGCATAGGAAAGGAAAAAGCTCTAAGTTTCATCATCATGGCTCAAACCTTAGCATGGAGTCCTAAGGCGCATTTCATGTCTCCTTTCATCCATTTTGGTGCCCTTATGTAGATTTTTTAACTTGATTTGGCGCCCTGTATGTGAAGGAAGATCTAAAGGCATGAAAGTGGATGTCGTATTGCAAGAGTTTGGATCATCAAAATTGAAAGAAATAAGTCTATTAAGCTTGGGCGCCCTTGGTCTTCTTTTCATTCATTATGAGCGCCTTGGGAGAATGGTATATAGGTCATCATCGTGATTGGGCGCCCTGGATCCAGAGTGTTGGAGAGATCATCAAATGATGTCTAGAGGAAGTAGGGTGAGTTATGAGTTTGGTCGCATCAGGAGCAGGACACCAAAAATGCATAACATGATGTAAAAATGTGTACATATGTGTAAAAATGCAAGAGGAAATAAAAAAAAGACAAACCTTACAAATTAATGTGCATACTTACAACTCAATGTAACATGACTTTAAAAAATCAATGTGAATACTTACAAATTAATCCAATGAACCATCCGGGTCTGCTCTACTCTTTATTGTGTCAAGTATTGCTTCATGGTCAGACTCACGCACCTTCCACAATATTTTGTTCAAAGGTCTACCCTGATACTTTATCAAATGAACATTGGATGCCACGACAAGGTTCGAATAATGAAGAATCTTCCGATGCGTGTCAAAGTCCTGAAATAGCCAAATATTAACACTCTTATGTGGGTACCTTCTAAGCCATGTTCCAGCAATAACCACTGAGCCTGTAGGGTATTCGATGTTTTCTCCATCTGTAACAGGGGCCTCCAATTTCTTTTTGGCCTCAACACAATGACATAAGTAATAATCTATTCCCTCTTCATTATCTTCATCTGCAATAACTGCATATACGTGCCCTACATTGATATGTGTAGCAAATTAGATGAAATTAGTCAACATTACAAAAACACTACAAAGTAAGATGACATTCCCTGGTTGAACTAGATGAAATTAGATGCATATACGTGCCCTATATTACCTGGTTGAACTAAATCTGATATGTGGTCAAAGTCAACTGACGATTCCATCTGTGTTAGTTCCAGTGCCATCGGGGGTCGATACGTGTCAAGTGGGCTAAGATAACTTAACTGCCATTCGTCAACCCACTCCTTTGACTCGCACTCATCCCAGACTTGAATTCTACAGGAAGAACAAAAGCATGACATCTTTCATGTATGGATACTCCATGAACCTGCAATTGAGCTTCTGAAAGAGTGCATCTCATTTGATCCTGTCAGTGTACAACAATCCTCATATGGCGCAATGTTAGTATCATCTATCAACCAAAAAAATCTACGAACTAAAGACTTACCTTCATTACCTGGACCCATGGAAGCATTACACCACTCGACGATCGATTTTGCATCTGTCAACTTTGCATTGTCTTTATACTTTAACTCTTCTCGTGCTATGGCTCTTTTGATACATGCTCCTACACCATCATGCTCCCCCTTTCCATGCCCGACCTCACAAAAGTTCCACATATGTTGAATACCTGTAAAATTATGCCTCCTACTCAGCTAATAGAAATTCTGTGAGTTCTTAAATTGTGACGCACAGTTATCCGACCATATGATATGCTGACTGAACGATATGCCCCTTCTAGCCAAATCATTGTAGAACACCTTAAAGCAACCTTGCACGAACTCCGTAGAATGTGTGCGATCATCACTAATATAGAAATTATACTCCCTTATGATCTTTCTGTCATCCTCTGTACTATCATTCGCATGAATGAATGCGATGTGTACAAATATAGAAACCTGTGTGGAGTTGTAATATTGTGATTGCACCTCACGCTGTGGCTGTAGACTGTAGTTCTCTGCAAAGTCGACGACTGAAAAAATGCTACCAACCGGAAATGTGTCCTTGCATAACTTGAATTGCAAGTCCAACCATCGAGCTCTATGGCATGTCTTGCATACTCATACACTATGCTGTCATGAAATATAGGCATAAACTGATACATTGGAATCTTTTCAATAACTAATTCATACCTCTTTGCTTCTTTACCATCTGTTGTATTGTATGCCACTATTTTATACTTGCCAAACTCTACTAGTTCATTTCCAACCGCATGTGTTATTTACATATTGGCAAATGTTGCAAGCCACCGCAACGATCACATGTGCCATCCAAGCATAATTTCTTGTAGAATATTTAACCTTCCTCTCTTTCACATAAAATTCTTGATATGAAGTCTCTTGAAGATGTTGGTGGGGCACATATGGCACAACCCTGCAAATCATTGTTAGTATGCATATCTAAACATATAGACCTATAAGCATCAAAATGGTTAGAAAATTCAATATGTAATCTACAACAACAAGTAGTGCGTGTGTGATTTATCTTAACATAGAAAGGTTTTAGCAATTCAAAATATCTTTGACAAATTTTAATTTGAGGATACTTCTCTAGAAATTTACCATAAAACTGTGTTTGAGTCTCATCCAAAAAATGCTTTGGATGTGGCTCACGGTTTTGACTACCGATTCTCCTTCTTACCACATCCCTTTGATTCGGAGATACCCTTGTGTAATTCTTCCAAAAGTCTTCAATTAGTGATCTCAATGCTTCAACAATTGGTTTATCTTTTCGTGGTAGTCTTCCCGAGAACGCCCATAATTCATTGGCATTAGTGTCCTTAATTCTTTGGTGTCTTCCAACGGCTCTTGATAAAGTTTTCCTATTAATTCTCAATTCTTGACTTGTCTTTCTAATGAGACGAGCTTTCCTCGTTTGACTACTTACTATAGTCGATGTAATCACATGCCATGTTGCATTACTATCTTTTGTGCGTGAGGTGTTACCCACACTCTCATACGCACTCATTAGATTCTTGACAATAGATTTTTCACTTGAAGCCTCTGATGTTCTCAACCCAAGAATCTTCATGATAGACCTATACTTTATACTTCGCATCATTTCAACGAATAGTTGACATCTTGCAATCTCATTTAACTTTTCAAAGAACAATCTTCAAATCTTATTAGCATATCTTCTACAAGTGCGTTTTAGAATCTTACCTTCCATTGGCTGCAAAATATTCTCATCAATATCAATCAAATACTTTGGCTTTCTATGCAAAATTCTAGGTGGTGTCAAGTTAGGTAAATTCATCTCAACATTAGGAATTTCATCAATATTTAAATGAGATGGGTTAGATGGTATACCTTTGATCGAAGATGGAATAGATGACATACCTTGAGGTTGAGGTGGGAATGATGGCATACCTCCTTCATCACATGTGAGTGATGATGTACTCTCAACTTGAGATGCGGTAGATGGTGTCCCTACATGTTGACTTGCGGTAGAGGACGTGTCTCCAACTATGGTATTCAAATCCCTCGTACCACAAAGTTTTTGCATTCGTTCTCTTTGTGCTGCCAATACCATATCTCTTTGTGATGGTTGTGGTTCCTCTTCAATTGGTATGTCTTCATTTATCATGCCCAATTTCCTCTTCTCACAAAGTTCCCTCATAGCCACTGCTTTCTTTGCATTCTTAGCTTCTATCTCTTCCTATGTTGGTTTAATTCTTGATCGTTTCCTCGGCATGACGAAGAATTTGTCTATAGCATGATAAAGAGACCAATATTAGTTCCTAAAAAATGAATACAAGATAATAGTGGGATTGTATTTTTTTTATGTTGTAAGGATTTATTCTTGTATAGTTTGACATCATGGTATGTTAAGGTTTGTTTATTAGACATAATTATTAAAGAGCCCAAGTGTAGAAAATATACATGGCATCATGTGAGATTGTAGGCTGCTTTCTTGATTGGGAATGTGTTTATTTTAAACATGTATGATAAAGCATGATAAAGTAATTCAATCTGAAATAAGGAAAATGTAAAGAACATGCATGTAAAGACTTGACATACCTAAAAAATGAAGATTTGAATGGAGAGAGTACCCAATTATGTTGTGTTTTTATCTTCTTGCATCAAACTCCTCAACAATTTGAGTTTTTCACCACTTGCTTCCTTTTCAAGGTTAAATTGAATAACACTCAAATATCATTACTGACAACAATACTATTAACCAATCTATAATGTTAAATTCCTAAAATTGAATCATAATTAACATTGCAACACTAAAAAAATTAAAACTTAAATAGATATATATCAAACTTGGTGTGAAAACTATGTTATTTCCTCCTTCTCAAGTTGGCAAAGCAGAAAAGGTGGTGGAAAGATCATGCAAAGGTGGTACAATGTGTCAAATGTGCATGTGAACTTCCCAACAGCATGAAAGCACTTCTTTTTTGTCAGAGCACGCGCAAAATCAGTAAGAAAATAGAGCATGTGGGCTTGGATCATGGGGGTAACCACTTTTTTACCATTTCAATAGCAAGACAAAACGCGAGCGCGTTATAACGCACTCACGTTTTGTCCTGCTATAGATTCATCACATCCTTTGCATTGATCACATCTCTTTCCTGCAAGAGCTTGCCAGATGCTCCACCATATGATAGGCATAACAATGAAGGGGCAAGCCCTCATAATCAAGTTCTTAATAGAAAATACCCTCAACCCTCAACGTCAAACCCTAATCCCTCAACCCTTAACTCTGATCCCTCGACCCTCAACCCTATCCCTAAACCCTCAACCCTCAACGTCAAATCCTAATCCCTCAACCCTTCACTCTAATCCCTCAACCCTAACCCTAAACCTTGTCTCTAAACCCTAATCCCTCAACCCTAATCCATCGTCTGTCATCCCTCAACTTGAATCCCTCATCCCTAAACCCTAAACACTATCCCTATTCCTAGACCCTCAACAGGCTCGATACTATACCTTAAACCCTAATCCCTCTACCCTCGACACTCTTATTTAACCCTAATCCCTTGACCATTGACCCTATCCCTCAACCTCAACCCTCAACCCTTAACCCTCAACCCTAAACCCTAAATGCTATCCCTATTCCTAAACCCTCAACAGACTCAATACTATACCTTAAACCCTAATCCCTTATCCCTAAACCCTCCAACCCTATCCCTAATCCTTACACCCTCCACACTCTACTTTAACCCTAATCCCTTGAACCTCAACCCTATCCCTAAACCCTCGAACCTCAACCCTCAACCCTCGACGTCAAACCCTAATCCCTCAACCCTTAACTCTGATCCCTCATCTCTCAACCCTAACCCTAAACCCTCAACCCTCAACGTCAAATCCTAATCCCTTAACCCTTCACTCTAATCCCTCAACCCTAAACCCTCAACACTATACCTTAAACCCTAATCCCTCAGCCCTCAACCCTAAACCTTATCCCTAAACCCTAATCTCTCAACCCTCAACCCTAATCCGTCATCCCTCAACTCTAATCCCTCATCCCTAAACCCTAAATGCTATCCCTATTCCTACACCCTCAACAAACTCGATACTATACCTTAAACCCTAATCCCTTATCCCTAAACCCTCCAACCCTATCCCTAATCCTTATACCCTCCAAACTCTACTTTAACCCTAATTCCTCGACCCTCAACCCTATCCCTAAACCCTTGACCCTCGAACCTCAACCCTCAACCCTCAACATCAAACCCTAATCCCTCAACCCTTAACTCTGATCCCTCGACCCTCAACCCTGTCCCTAAACCCTCAACCCTAAACCCTCAACACTATACCTTAAACCCTAATCCCTCAACCCTAACCCTAAACCTTGTCCCTAAACCCTAATCCCTCAACCCTCAACCCTAATCCGTCATCCGTCATCCCTCAACTCTAATCCCTCATCCCTAAACCCTAAACACTATCCCTATTCCTAGACCCTCAACAGGCTCGATACTATACCTTAAACCCTAATCCCTTTACCCTCGACACTCTTATTTAACCCTAATCCCTTGACCATTAACCCTATCCCTCAACCTCAACCCTCAACCCTCAACCCTCAACCCTCAACTCTCAACATTAAACCCTAATTCATCAACCCTAAACCCTAATCCCTCAAACCTAAACCCTATCCCTAAACCATCAACCCTCAACACTATACCTTAAACCCTAATCCCTATCCCTCAACCCTTAACCCTTAAAACTTAAACCCTATCCCTACACCCTCAACACTTGACACTATATCTTAAGCCTTAAACCCTCATCCCTAAAGCCTCAACCCTCAATCCTTAAACCTTCAACCCTAAACCCTATCCCTAATCCCTCTACCCTCGACACTCTAACCCTAACCTCAACATTAAATGCTAATCCGTCAACCCTAAACCCTAATCCTAAACCCTCAACCCTCAACACTATACCTTAAACCCTAATCCCTCAACCCTCAACCCTAAACCTTATCCCTAAACCCTAATCCATCATCCCTCAACTCTAATCCCTCATCCCTAAACCCTAAATGCTATCCCTATTCCTAAACCCTCAATAGACTCGATACTATACCTTAAACTCTAATCCCTTATCCCTAAACCCTCCAACCCTATCCCTAATCCTTACACCCTCCACACTCTACTTTAACCCTAATCCCTTGAACCTCAACCCTATCCCTAAACCCTTGACCCTCGAACCTCAACCCTCAACCCTCGACGTCAAACCCTAATCCCTCAACCCTTAACTCTGATCCCTCATCTCTCAACCCTAACCCTAAACCCTAAACCCTAAACCCTCAACCCTCAACACTATACCTTAAACCCTAATCCCTCAACCCTCAACCCTAAACCTTATCCCTAAACCCTAATCCCTCAACCCTCAACCCTAATCCATCATCCCTCAACTCTAATCCCTCATCCCTAAACCCTAAATGCTATCCCTATTCCTAAACCCTCAACAGACTCGATACTATACCTTAAACCCTAATCCCTTATCCCTAAACCCTCCAACCCTATCCCTAATCCTTACACCCTCCACACTCTACTTTAACCCTAATCCCTTGAACCTCAACCCTATCCCTAAACCCTTGACCCTCGAACCTCAACCCTCAACCCTCGACGTCAAACTCTAATCCCTCAACCCTTAACTATGATCCCTCATCTCTCAACCTTAACCCTAAACCCTAAACCCTCAACCCTCAACATCAAATCCTAATCCCTCAACCCTAAACCCTATCCCTAAACCCTCAACACTATACCTTAAACCCTAATCCCTCAGCCCTCAACCCTAAACATTATCCCTAAACCCTAATCCCTCAACCCTCAACCCTAATCCGTCATCCCTCAACTCTAATCCCTCATCCCTAAACCCTAAATGCTATCCCTATTCCTACACCCTCAACAGACTCGATACTATACCTTAAACCCTAATCCCTTATCCCTAAACCCTCCAACCCTATCCCTAATCTTTATACCCTCCACACTCTACTTTAACCCTAATTCCTCGACCCTCAACCCTATCCCTAAACCCTTGACCCTCGAACCTCAACCCTCAACCCTCAACATCAAACCCTAATCCCTCAACCCTTAACTCTGATCCCTCGACCCTCAACCCTATCCGTAAACCCTCAACCCTTAACGTCAAATTCTAATCCCTCAACCCTTCACTCTAATCCCTCAACCCTAAACCCTATCCCTAAACCCTCAACACTATACCTTAAACCCTAATCCCTCAACCCTAACCCTAAACCTTGTCCCTAAACCCTAATCCCTCAACCCTCAACCCTAATCCGTCATCCGTCATCCCTCAACTCTAATCCCTCATCCCTAAACCCTAAACACTATCCCTATTCCTAGACCCTCAACAGGCTCGATACTATACCTTAAACCCTAATCCCTCTACCCTCGACACTCTTATTTAACCCTAATCCCTTGACCATTAACCCTATCCCTCAACCTCAACCCTCAACCCTCAACCCTCAACCCTCAATCCTCAATCCTCAACTCTCAACATTAAACCCTAATTCATCAACCCTAAACCCTAATCCCTATCCCTCAACCCTTAACCCTTAAAACTTAAACCCTATCCCTACACTCTCAACACTTGACACTATATCTTAAGCCTTAAACCCTCATCCCTAAAGCCTCAACCCTCAATCCTTAAACCTTCAACCCTAAACCCTATCCCTAATCCCTCTACCCTCGACACTCTAACCCTAACCTCAACATTAAATGTTAATCCGTCAACCCTAAACCCTAATCCTAAACCCTCAACCCTCAACAGTATACCTTAAACCCTAATCCCTCAACCCTCAACCCTAAACCTTATCCCTAAACCCTAATCCCTCAACCCTCAACCCTAATCCATCATCCCTCAACTCTAATCCCTCATCCCTAAACCCTAAATGCTATCCCTATTCCTAAACCCTCAACAGACTCGATACTATACCTTAAACCCTAATCCCTTATCCCTAAACCCTCCAACCCTATCCCTAATCCTTACACCCTCCACACTCTACTTTAACCCTAATCCCTCGACCCTAAACCCTATCCCTAAACCCTTGACCCTTGAACCTCAACCCTCAACCCTAATCTGTCATCCCTCAACTCTAATCCCTCATCCCTAAACCCTAAACGCTATCCCTATTCCTAGACCCTCAACGGGCTCGATACTATACCTTAAACACTAATCCCTTATCCCTAAACCCTCCAACCCTATCCCTTATCCCTTAATCCTCATGATTAATAGCCTTGAACATAAAAAAATTTAAGGGGAACATAACGCGAGCGCATTATAACGCGCTTGCGTTATGGCAAACATGACAAACAATAGACTTGCGGTAAAGGAAAAATGCAAAGCAAAAAATAACGTGAGCGTGTTATAACACGCTCGCGTTATGTCTTGCTTTCGGAATCCCAAGCCTTGGGCTTGGGATTTGCTTTGGATTTCCAACCCAAAGGCTTGGAGTGCCTTATGAACAGTCACAGACGTGTTTCTCTATATTCTTCAAAATTTCACATAATTTCGTTCGTGCTAACCCTCAGATTTGCACGTGTTTCAAGGTCGAATAAATCGAACACTTGGTTAATGTTAGGCTTTCTCTTAGCTATTTGACGATGTGATTTTTTTCACATTTTGACAATGTTAAGCCTTTCATCTTTAATTTCTTTTGTTTGTGTGTCCGTTTTTAGGCAAAAACCACTGTTTAGTCTTTTTTTCATTATAAATTAACTATTCATTCAAATTTCAAAAAAATTACATATTTAGAAACTAGACTCCATTCTACAAATATTAAAAAAATAAAAAAATAATTTTCAATTAGTTTTCAAAATTTATAGGGGTAGCACGACCAAAATTCTATTTTTTAGGATGTGTCCACTTTGAAAATTAGTAAAAAATCAAATATTCATCAAAAAATTATCAGAAAAATCAGGCATAAACTATATGCTATTAGCTAATTTTTCATCCAAGCGATTTTAAAAATACCAAAAAAAAGTTGACCTTTTGAGGGAGCCACAAAACATGCTATGTTATGTTTTTTTGACAGAAACAACACCAATTTATGTGGCTCCCTCTTTTGAACCCCTTAATCTATGCCATTTTCAAAACAAAATAGTAGTTTAGAAAGTAGACTCGGAGCACTACGAACATTGTTTTGGTTGCATCTCCAAATTTTGAGTGTAACTATGCTCAATTTCTCATCCAAGGCCAGTATTTCCTAATTTCAGAAAAAAAGTGGCCACTTAAGACCCCTTTTTGGCCCCCCATCTTCCTGCACTTACCCTGATATGTAGATGAATATTGGATTAGTCTAGAAATATGTAAATAATGCAATAAATGTCTCTAAATACAAGGAAATAACAATAAATTGTGTGAACTTGTGTTTAATCAAACCTTAGCGGAAGAGGTGTAGGTGGGAATTAGCCCAAATTTAAATTCAAATTTTTGAATTTGAAAGGTTCAAGTATGCAACTGTGAGTCAACCTAACGACTACAATAATGACCTAGGACATAAAAGAGGTCAAGTTGGAGTGGATAATGTTTGGGTATATGGAACTATGTGCACATAGGCTACAGTGGTTCATGCATTGACCAAATGGCGACATTTCCTTCTTGGGCATAGATTCGAGTTGCATTCTGATCATTGGAGTTTGCAGTATATCTTCTCTCAGCCTAATTTGAATGCTCCGCATCGCAGATGGATAGAATTTCTATGTGAGTATGATTTTGAGATTCATTATATTAAGGGGAAGGAGAATGTTGTATCCGATGCCCTTAGTAGGCGACGACATGAGTTGCTAGCTTTGACAGTTAAGATAGATCTCAGTGGATGTATTCTATAGTTGTTACCTCAGGATGCTTTATACCGTGAGATTATTCAGTTCCAAAGTCCTTTGAAGGACAAGTTTGAGGGATAGTCAATTGATGCTGATGGGTTGCTTCGACATTATGGGTGTATCTATGTTCCTTCTTTTGGCGACCTTAGAGAATTGATTTTAGCTGAGGCTCATAGAGAACCTTATGCGGATCATCCTAGTGTTAAGAAAATGCATGCAGATCTTCAGAAGTTGTATTTCTGGGCAGGGATGCGAAAGGATATTATAGAGTTTGTCACTCGTTGTCTAGAATGTCAAAGAGTGAAAGCAGAACATCAACATCCAGTAGGTCTATTGTGTCCTTATGCTATTCTAGAGTGGAAATGGGATGTGATATCTATAGATTTCATTGTTGGTTTACCTTTGATTGTTCGTCGACATGATGTGATTATGGTAACTGTGGACAAGTTAACTGAGGCAGCACACTTTTCTCCTATGTGTTCTTATAATGCCGCCTCAGTAGCCAGAGTTTTTCTACATGACATAGTTCAACTTCATGGAGTGCCGAAGAAGATTATTTCTGACAGAGATCCAGTTTTCACTTCGTCCTTTTGGACTACTCTTCAGCAAGCTTTAGGTACTCAACTCATTTTCAACACCGCTTATCATCTAGAGACAGACAGTCAGATTGAGAGAGTGAACTAGGTTTTGTAGGATATGCTCAGGACATATGTTATAGATCAACAGTCTCGTTGGGAGGACTACTTGTATCTAGTAGAGTTTGCTTAGAACAATGGACATCACAGTTCACTTAGGATGGCACCTTTTGAGGCACTTTATGATATACCTTTTAGGACTCCTTCGAGTTGGGACCGGCTAGAGGATCAAATCACTATTGGAACTGAGCTTGTTTGGGATATGGAGTAGTAGGTGATTTGAATTCGTGAGTAGTTACAGATAGCTTAGGATGGACAGAAGCAGTATGCCAACATCAGGAGAGTTGATCGAGAGTTCTAGGTTTGGGAGAGAGTTTTCTTGTGTGTGGGACCTCATAAGAGCTCTATCCATTATGGAAAAGGCTCTATGTTATCACCCAGATTTGTTGGCCCTTTTGAGATCCTAAAGAGGATAGGCCCAGTTGTATATCGCTTAGCCTTGCCACCCAGCTTGTCTCGTATCCACAATGTTTTTCATGTATCTCTGCTTAAGAAATATGTACCATATACTTCTCATATATTGGAGTGGGATGCTTTACAGGTGGTACATGATGGACAACTAACATTGGAACCAGTTCACATCTTGGATCAATGAACATTGGCCTTGCGAGGATGATAGTTGGATCAGGTCAGGGTCCAGTGGGACCCCTATGATGAGTCTTCCACTACATGGGAGGATACAGTCAAGATGAAATCCTTGTTTCCTTATCTTTTTTATAGCTTCCAGGAGGAAGCCTGATTCTGGAGGGGGAGAATGTGAGGCCTAGCTAGTTTTATTCTAGACATTTTGGCTCGATTTATATATTTTGATATATGTGTGTGTAATGGACACTAGATATTATTATTACTATTTTGATTAAGGAAATAAATGCTTTAAATTCATGTTAGATATTTATTCATTTATTTATTTGATTAAAATAAAATGATATGTTAATTTAGTATAATAATGGGTTATGAAATTATACTAATGATTATATATTTAAATTATGCAAAAATAAATATCTAAGTTTTGATATGTTAGATTATGTGATTAATTGATGTTAGAAATAAATGTTTTAATTGCTTCCGTTATAAGTTTTATTTAAAAAATACTAATTTTTCTATGAGATTTTTGCAGGTGGAGTGGCCTAGGTTCTTTAAGAAATTGGAGACAAAATCCATATGCTCAAACCTTGACTATTGTTTAATTATTTATTATTATTCCTTATTATTTTGTAAGGGGGGATTTTGTGTTGAAAGTATGAGTCATTTTTTATATTTTTATTTGAATTAAAAGTAGTATTTTTATTTTATGAGAAGGGAATGTAAAAGGTTGTGAAAAAGGTCTTATTTTAAAAAGAGGGAAATGTGAATCATTCATCATCTTGGAAAATCAAAAGTGTTGTAGCTTTCTTGAAAATGGTGATCCTTCTTGGTTCTTGCGGCTGTTGTATGCTTCTTGAATAGGAAAAGATGAAGATATTTGAAGAGGAATGATGGCTTGAGTTTGGATTGTTGGTTGGAAAAATGGATTGTGAATCTTTTTAGTGAATTTAGTGGGGCTGATCCTAACTTGGACAGCCAAGGTATGAGTCTTTTCTTGTGAAATTTCTAATGATCTGTTAATTGTGATAGTTGTATGCAAGTAATGTGTTTGTTTTTGTGAAAACCTGTGCTTGTTTGTTGAGGGTTGGGTGTGCAAAGGGAATTGCTCTCCAAGCAAGTGGAGAGCTTCCCTCGTGTGGGGTTAGAGATGGTGGGGAGCCTCTTTTGGGGTTTTTTTGGAGTTGGTGATGGTGTTGTGGCTAGTTGTGTTGGGAGATTGGGAGTTTGGGAGAATGAATGGGAGATTGGGAGAGTGCGAGTTTGGGAGAATGAATGGGTGTTTGGGAGAATGAATGGGAGTTTTGGGAGAATGTATGGAGATTGGGAGAATGAATGGGAGATTGGGAGAATGGGAGTTTGGGAGAATTAACGGGACTAAAAGAGAGTTAAAATTATACCCCAAGAGGAATCCCCCTTCTTCCCCTTACTGAAAATCTGAATGTGGGTTTCCTTGTGTGTAAGTCCATTGTCATTAGTTTTATTTTTTGATTTATTAATCATTTGTTTTATGTTTGAGAATTGGGTTTTTTTTCTAGCTCGGGGGTGGACTGGAATCCTCGGTCCTATGGATGGGTGGTGAGCAGAACTGGGCTGCTCTTTTGTGTTATTTACATGTTTTATGAAGAGTTTTGATCAAGGTTGTGGAAGGATAGAGATGGTATATTCTTATTTCATTATTTAATCATGTCACTGATCTAAATTTGTGTGTTGTATATTCATAATAGTAAAAAAAGATTGTTGAATTTAAGGGTTATAGTGAAGGAAATTATTGTACATGCTATTATCGAGTAAATACTTTCTCATTCTTTGACCAGATACAACAGTTGATATATAATTTTGTGGTGTATTACATGCAACTATAGAGAATTCATATATTCATTATTTATATGTTTATGTTTTTGATATTATCATGAAGTATGAATATGAAAATAATGATAACATTATTCTATTTGGAAATTGTTTTATATAGATATTACTATGTTTAGTTTTAAATCTGTAATAATATAATTGGTAGCTATGGCTACCATAGCTCCCAAAGGAGCAGTTTATGCTGACTGTGGGTGGCACTAAGCCCCACAGTCTGACACATTTCATTGAATGATAACAATTTTATTACTATCTTTGTTCACCATGAGTATCAGGTGTTATATTATTTCTTTTGTGGTATCAATAATAATATTAGCATTACGTATGTGTGTGTGTGTGTGTGTGTGTGTATATATATATGTTGGTTGTTAGAGTGAATATTGGTTCCCATGAAAGTATTAATATGAATTTCTTTCTGTATTCAACAATGATAATGCATTGATATGAAGTTAATCATGGTTTCAACATCGACACACATACACACACACATGCACGCGCGCATGCACACACACACACACACACACACACACACACATATATATATGTATGTATGTATGTAATAATGCTTAATATAACAACGATCATCTATCATTTATATACTTACAAATATATAATGTTTAATTGATCATGGTTATGAAAAAATGCTGATGCTATGATCGACTATATTGCATTTTATGATTAGATGATATAATCTTAACATATGTATGTTTAATTTTAGTGTTAACTAGTAAAAGAAAAAAATTAAGTTTTCCATAACTAATTTGATCTCTTGTGCTTAAGTTGCACAGTCTAATTTTTTATTAATATTGGTTATTTAGCTATAATAAAGCAATCCTATATTATTTTAGTTGAATTCTTTCTCTTAGAGAGTTATACTGATTAATATTTTTGTAAGTTATTCTCCTTCCATTCTATACTCGCTTATTCTTTTATCTCAATAGTTTTATTTTATAAAATGTTTTATTTAAAAAATTGAATTGTTAGTATTTTCTAGAGGTAGGCATTACATAGGTATCAGAGCACCAGGTTACAACACTTGGGAGCTTTGGGGTAAAATGTATTAGTAATCTAACCTGTTACTTAGGTGTAGCATGTTTCCTTGACAAAGGCGTAGCCATTCTGCATCAGATCATTCCAGGGAGTCGATCGATCATGGGCCTCAAATTCTTCAAGCTTTGCAAAACTTGATAGATGTTATTCAGGAGAGACTACCTTTGCCTAATAATCAAGGTCAACATCATTCTGAAGGGCAATGTTCTATTCCCCAAGAGTATAGTAGAAATCCCCATAGGGGAGGGGCAGAGCATTCTGAGGAAGGAGAATCAGGGCATTATTCACCTCCTCCTCGTAACACTCAGGTAGAGAAGGAGGATTATGTAGACATTGATAAGCTAATTCGAGATTTTATTCAACTTCAACCACAACACTTTTCTAGTTCTACTGATGGATCAAAGGTAGAATCTTGGTTGATCAGTCTTGAGAAATGTTTTGCATTGAAAACCTATGGGAGCAATCTCAAAGCTAGATTGGCTATTAACTTGCTCAAGGATAATGCAGATACATGGTGGTGATAGGAGCGGAAAAGGTATTTGACTCCAGAGAATATTACTTGGGAAGTTTTCTTGGATATATTTAAAAAGAGATACATTTCTGGTCATTTCTGACAGTGAAAAATAGATGAATTTCATGATCTTCAATAGAGAGGACTTATCGTAGATCAGTATAAGAATAAATTCTTTGAATTGTCACAGTATGTTAACTATATTCAAGATGATAAACTGATGGTAAACCATTTTATCAGAGGGCTTAATCATAGTATTTCAGGATCGGTACGGTTATCTGAGCCTACTACTGTGAGGTAGGTAGTGAAGAAAGCACTTATTGTAGAGGAGATTCAGCTGAAACATCATGATCATCATCAGAATCCACCTCAACATCAAAACTACAATCAATTCTACTCTTTTGTACCTCCTAGAGGTGGGGGTATGGAAAATTATTTTCCTCCTAGATCGGCACCACAACAGTCATAGCAAAGTCAGAAAGCAAAGTCATCTCAGTGAGGTTTGGCCAGGTCTTGACAAGTGCCATCATAGAGAGGAGAATAGAGAACTCAAACACAGTTTGTTGGTTCAGCTCACCCTCAGTAGAGTTCTCGTGGTAGTCAGGCTAGCTCTAGTAGATCAGTTTTTCAGTTTTCAGCACCACCTAAGGGTCCCTGTTATAACTTCAGTGGTAGGGGACACATTGCTCGGGAATGCTTTTAGAACAATGCAGCTTTAGGGGTTCAATAGGCAGTAGCATCAGAGCCTATAGTGTGAGATGTGGGTAGATCTCATCGAGTATTTGTAGCTATTGATAATTGGCAAGCAGACCATCAAGCTTCTGTCATAGAGGTTCTTGGTAAAATTGGTATAGTCGCTATCTCTGTACTTTTTGATTATGGAGCTACAGATTCTTATATTTCCCCATCCATAGTGGAGAAGTGCAGGCTGGTGGCTGCTAAGCAAAATGTTAATTGGGATGTTGAGTTAACTTCTAGTGCTAGGATGTCTGTCAATTCTTTAGTTAGGAATTGCCAATTAGAGCTTAGCTCTTTTTCTACCAAAGCAGATTTCAAGATGATACCATTGGGGTCATATGATATAATTTTAGGAATGGACTGGATGAATACTCATGAGGCCAAATTATATTGCTGACATAAGTTTGTAGAGTGTTTAGATAATATGGGAAAAAAAGGTGGTAGTCTCAGGAATTAAGAGACCGGTGTCGCTTAGGATGATTTGAGCCATGTAGCTCAAGCGATGTATGAGAAAGGGATGCCAATTCTTTGCCATTTCCATTAGTGACTGATCAGAGGACAAGCTAGATACTTCCTTAGATGGTCATCCTGTTCTTCAAGAGTTTGCTGATGTATTTCCTTTTCAGCTTTCTAGGATGCCACCACGAAGGGAGATTAATTTTCATATCGACTTGGTTCCAGGAGCACAACCTATTTTGAAGGCCTCTTATAGAATGACTACACAAGAAATTTAGGAGCTCAAGATACAGTTGTAAGACCTTTTAGAATAAGGTCAAATCCATCCTAGTGTATCTCCTTTGGGTGCACCTATGATTTTCATAAAGAAGAAGGATGGGACTCTTTGACTTTGCATAGACTATAGACAACTTAATAAGCTCACCATAAAGAATCGATACCCTCTGCCAAGGATAGATGATCTTTTCGATCAAATTCAAGGAGCGAAGATTTTCTCTAAAATAGATCTCAAGTCCAGATATCATCAGTTAAGGATTACTGAAGTCGACATCCATAAGACAACATTTCGCACATGATATGGTCATTATGAGTTTACTATCATCTTTTTGGTTTGACTAATGCCCCAGCTGTCTTTATGAGTTTGATGAATGGTGTATTTTCTACTTTTCTGGATCGGTTCGTAGTAATCTTTCTAGACGACATTTTGATCTATTCTTGCACTATGGAGGAACATAAGGAGCATTTGTGGTAGGTGTTGCAATGTCTAAGAGAGAATCAATTATATGCAAATATTGTCTAAGTGTGAATTCTTCTAGACAGAGATCCAGTATCTAGGGCATATTATTTCAGGTGATGGAATCTTTGTGGATCCCTCTAAGATTCAGGCTATTTTGGAATGGCCTATTCCCACTAATGTAGCTGAGGCCATGAGTTTCATGGGTGTAGCTAGTTACTACAGAAGGTTTGTGGAAGGTTTCTCCAAGATTCCTCATCTGATTACTTCACTTCAGAGGCAAGGCAAGAAATTTGTTTGGCCTGAGTAGTGTGAAAGAGCTTTTCAGATTTTGAAAGAGAAACTTACAAGTGCACCTATTTTATCTATCCTAGATCATACTGGTGATTTTGTTATTTGCATTGATGCATCGATCGAGGGTATTGGAGATGTTCTTATGCAGAAGGGTCGTGTGATAGCCTTTGAGTCTCACAAGTTGATGAGTCATGAACTCAACTATCAGACACACGATTTGGAGCTGGCTGCAATGGTTCATGCATTGACCAAATGGCGACATTTCCTTCTTGGGCATAGATTCGAGTTGCATTTTGATCATTAGAGTTTGCAGTATATCTTATCTCAGCCTAATTTGAATGCTTCGTAGCGTAGATGGATGGAATTTCTATGTGAGTATGATTTTGAGATTCATTATATTAAGGGGAAGGAGAATGTTGTAGCCAATGCCCTTAGTAGGCGACGACATGAGTTGCTAGCTTTTAAAGTTAAGACAGATCTCAAAGGATGTATTCTAGCATTGTTACCTCAGGATGCTTTATACCACGAGATTATTCAGTTCCAGAGTCCTTTGAAGGACAAGTTTGAGGTATATTTAGTTGATGCTGATGGGTTGCTTCGACATTATGGGCGTATCTATGTTCCTTCTTTTGGTGACCTTGGAGGATTGATTTTAGTTGAGGCTCATAGAGCACCTTATGCGGATCATCCTGGTGTTAAGAAAATGCATGTAGATCTTCAGAAGCTATATTTCTTGGCAGGGATGCGAAAGGATATTACAGAGTTTTTCGCTCATTGTCTGGAATGTCAAAGAGTGAAAGCAGAACATCAACATTTGGCATGTCTATTGTATCCTCATACTATTCCATAGTGAAAATGGGATGTGATATCTATAGATTTCATTGTTGGTTTACCTTTGACTGCTCTTTGACATGATGCGATTATGGTAACTGTGGACAAGTTAACTAAGGTAGCGCACTTTTCCCCTGTGTTCTTCTTATAATGCTGCCTCAGTAGCCAAAGTTTTTCTGCATGACATAGTTCAACTTCATGGAGTGCCGAGGAGGATTATTTTTGATAGAGAACTAGTTTTCACTTCATCCTTTTGGGCCGCTCTTCAGCAAGCTTTAGGTACTCAACTCATTTTCAGTATTGCTTATCATCCAGAGATAGATGGTCAAACTGAGAGAGTGAACTAGGTTTTGTAGGATATGCTCAGGATGCATGTTATGGATCAAAAGTCTCGTTGGGAGGACTACTTTTATCTAGTAGAGCTTGCTTACAACAATGAACATCACATTTCACTTGGGATGGCACCTTTTTAGGCTCCTTATGGTATACCTTGTAGGACTCCTTTGAGTTGGGACCAGCTAGAGGATCAAGTTGCTATTGGACCTGATCTTGTTTGGGATATGGAGTAGTAGGTGATTTGGATTCATGAGTAGTTACAAATAGCTCAAGATCGACAGAAGCAGTATGTCAGCATCAGGAGAGTTGATCAAGAGTTCTGGGTTGGGGAGAGAGTTTTCTTGTGTTACATCCCTCTTTTTGGAAATAATTATGCTATTTACTTTCTTGCAAATTTCAGTGATATATTATGTTGTGGACGACATGGAAACTGATGATTTATTTTACAAAGTTAGTTCTATGAAATTAAAGAAGTCTATTGATTATGATCAATGTGATATTGTAGACTAAATGTCTTTTTGATAAATGCAATGATGTTTTGGATATATTATGCTTTGATTTGGAACATAGGTGCTTTGACCACAAAATTGTATGTGAGACTGTCGTTGCAGGAACAGGTGGACCGAGTTCGATGGGAAGAGAAAGTATCTTCGAGAGAGAGTATAGACTCTGGAAATTAATCATGGGTGTATGTTACTGAGATCGTCAAGCAGGTAGATAAACCTTGGAACCATCAAGTTAGTCTTGTTTGTCGGTTGGGTTAGTTAACTAGATGTCGACGTCTAAGGATAAAGTGTAACATCCTAGTCGAAAGTTGTCATATAGAATCTTGGAGTCGTCGATGTCGTCGTAAGTCCACCATAGCAAGTCGACTTATTTAGATGTTTATTATTTTTGTTTATAGGTATTTAATGAACAATCTTGTGGTGGAATTGTAAATCTTGTCTCGTAGTCGAAAGATGCGAGAAGTCAGCTTTGTGCGTCTAACGTTGTGAGAAACTCGTTTGCGTTACGAACAATTCATCGAGATTGTCGTAAAACGCATCGAACTTGTGTTGTGACTTTATTCTTTTCTTGTATATCGATGAATGTCGATTTGAAGCCATAGCGTGAAATAATTTATTATGGTCGTCGTTTAACGTGAGTCTTTTCTTCTAGCTTTGACCGCGAGTTGTTGCCAATCTGACCTTGAGTTTTCTTAACAAGATGGTCTTTGTCTCTTTTTCAATTTCGACCAAAACGATGCTCTAATCATTTCCTAACCATTGCCATGTCGAGCTTTAACTCCTCAATTCAATCTTTAAGTTGGTCTTGGAAGGTTGATGCCTTTTTGTTCTAGTAAGTATCGAAGTCGGTTTAACTTCTTGTGGTCGTGTTATGTGAAGTCAGGTAAAAGATTGTAATGTCGACTCAAGTATTTATGAGTGTGACGGCTGTGAGTTTGTAGAAAGATTCCTCTTCATCGTAGAGTAAAGGTAAGTGAAGTGTTGGAGGTTAAGTTAGGTGTAACTGCAATATTTTGGGAATGCCCATCATCAAGATAGCGAAGGCATCAGTTTTGTGATGGTGGGGAAAACATTAACTAAACCGCAGAAAGATCGGAAGCTTTCTTACACGGGATGATAGTATGCGGAGTGGTAGTTTCTTTTGAGAAGGAAACTTTAATGTAAGATTCTTTCGCGAGGTGAAGAGAGGGGAGTTCTAGTTAGAGGCCATCGTGGCTTTGTGAAAAAGGGAGATATCGACGGAGGGACGACAGAAAGAAAACGGCGAAGTAGAAGAGATTGGCGGACAGTTTGGGAAGCTGCGAAGTAAGGGAGAGATGGGTGAGTAAAGGCAGAGTCGGAGGCAGTTAGAAAAGTGTGGGAGCATAACGCTTGAGATAGCATAACGGTGGAGAGGAGAAGGAAGGGATTGCGGGGTATAGAATAAGGGAACGACAGAGAGTGTCGGCGGATTCGGTGGTGGTTTGAGTGGAGAAAAATGGCAGTAGTTATTGATGGAGGTCTTGATCAGACGGGGAGTTTAGGAGGGAGGTGAGAAGAGAAATAGGAGGTGGAGTCACTGTGTGAAGGATAGATAGGGAGAGTCTGTCGTAGTGTGGGGAGAAAAGGAAGAACTGCGGAGTTTAGTATTAGTAGGTGAGTTAACTGAGGAGAAATGGAGAGAGAGCTACGGGAGAAGCTTCTGTGTCGTCATCAGACAGTGAGAGAACGATGGAAGCTTCGGTGTGGTGATTGGCAAAGAAGATAACTGTGAAGCCTGCCTTTGTCTGGAGTAGTGTCCGGCAGAGAGGAGGATAGATTGAAGTGGTCAGTCATTGTGTTAGAAGGAGATAGGGAGAGCTTTGTAAACCGGAGGAGGACGACCAGCCAAAGGAGAAGTGAAGCTTGCCGCAGTAATCTCCCTCTCTGTCAACAGGTTCTTTCCATTTTCTCTTCTGTTTCTCGGTATAGACCAGTAAATGTGTCTCATTTGTGCAAGAATAAATATGTTACAATGAATGAAATGTGAAGACAATGTCTTCTACTGCGAATCTGTGTGAGGTTAATTGTTATAAATGCTTCATTGCTGTCTTATGGTAATAGAAACCTTAGAAACAATAAATGCTGCTGTCTGTTAGTGTCCAAGAACTTAGAAAATAGATCCTTACCTCTCTTGGTTGACGATGTATTATGATAAAACTTAGTTCTCGATGTGTAGTCACCTAAGAATGATCACTGCATGATGCAAATGTGAGTTGCAAACTTCAAACCGTCGGTAAAGACGTAAAATATTAAGAGTTTCCTTTAAGACTGAGATATCAACGTAAAACTACTCTAGAGTACTTAAAACAATAGCTGCATTGTGAGAAATCGCGTTGCTCCATGTGCATGTTGTGTGGGAGATTAAAACCACAGATTTAAAACTTATTTGACGTAAACTTTAATGTGTTTGATAGCCGAAGTTATAGTTGCAACCAGCTTGAGACGTTTTCGTCTATTATCCTTAGTTAAAGGTCAACCATGCGTTGGTCATCTCTATTGACATAAGAAAGATTCCAAAGCCATTTATATTTTATTTACGACTCTCATCTTGATGAATCATGTGAAATTAATGACACGGAAAGAGGAGTAGGAAGTTAAAGTATTAGTAATGATTAGGAAACCGTCATGGTTCTGTAATGAACAATTAGAGTTAAAAACCTGTATGTGAGTCGAGATTACGTTGCATGCGATGGTACTTGTATCATTTTACCTTGTTGACCGTATGAGTCTAGAATCCTCAAATTTCAGGATAACGGGAAATGGTTTTAGATATTTGAGTATGTTGTGCAATTTTGGAAACTGTGTAAACAAATATGAAACCACTTAAGAGTGGACGTTTATAAACAATGTTTTTACATGAAAATGGGTTTTGAAACTATGGACTTGGGATTAGAGTAAATGTTGCGCCATGCGCTATTACAGGAGGAAATCCTAAACCCTTGAGGTCATCAAGGTCGTCAAATAGTTCAAACTATACAAAAAGGAAACTGTAGGATTTGGACCAGTTCAAGTCGAGTAGGGTGGGTGAACCAAGTTCATGCGTTCTTAGAATGCTAATTAAATACAAATCCTTTGGCCAAGGTGATGTACTATCCTCAAGTACGTCGAACGTTCACCGTAACTAGATGGCGTTTCTTGTGGAGTGTCGTGCATGACTAGAGGGTATCTAGGGATCTGCACGATAACAAGACACATAGGTTACAACACCAGAGCTCAGATGGCAAACACCGATGGTTATCCTAAGTCTATCCTCTTGAGTAGGGTAGGGCCACTTCCGGTTAGGAAGGAGTGCGGGAGACCGACGATCTGTGGTTGGAGGTTAAGCTCCTTGAAGATACTTTCTCTTCCAAATACTGAGGAATGTCGAGTCTTGAATGTGATGGGTCGACAATCGAGATGCATGTTAATGGTATGTTTCCAATATTTGTTGTTTCAAGAAAATTTCATTTGTTAGAAAACAAAGTGTTTAATGTATATCATTTCTTTCAGCTTTATGAAAATGAGATCATGTTTATGATAAAATGAAAAATGTTGTACTGGATTACAGATGAATTACTTTTGTATTTGATTACCTAGTAAAAAAAAAATTACCGTTGTGAAAACTTAGTTACCTCTGGTCATTTCGGTTTTGGATGTTACTTCTTGCATGTGTGACCTCTTAAGAGCTCTATCTATTATGGAAAAGGCTCTACGTTGTCACCCAGATTTGTTGGCCCTTTTGAGATCCTAGAGAGGATAGGCCCAATTGCATAGCACTTAGCCTTGCCACCCAGATTGTCTTGTAGCCACAATGTTTTTCATGTATCTCTTCTTAAGAAATATGTACCAGATACTTCTCATATATTGGAGTGGGATGATTTATAGGTGGCACATGATGGACAACTAACATTGGAACTAGTTCGTATCTTGGACCAACGAATGTTGGCCTTGTGAGGATGACAACTGGATTAGGTCAGGGTCCAGTGGGACCCCTATGATGAGTCTTCTTCTACATGGGAGGATACAGTCAAGTTGAAATCCTTGTTTCCTTATCTTTTTGATAGCTTCAAGGAGGAAGTCTGATTCTGGAGGGGGAGAATGTGAGGCCTAGCTAGTTTTATCCTAGACATTTTGGCTTGATTTATATATTTTGATATATGTGTGTGTAATGGACACTGGGTATTATTATTACTATTTTGATTAAGGAAATAAATGCTTTAAATTCCTGTTAGATATTTATTCATTTATTTATTTGATTAAAATAAAATGATATGTTAATTTAGTAAAATAATGGGTTATGAAATACTAATGATTATATGTTTAAATTCTGCAAAAATAAATATCTAAGTTTTGATATGTTAGATTATGTGATTAATTGATGTTAGAAATAAATGTTTTAATTGCTTCGGCTATAAAATTTATTTAAAAAATACTAATGTTTCTATGAGATTTTTGTAGGTGGAGTGGCCCAGGTTCATTAAGAATTTGGAGACAAAATCCATATGCTCAAACCTTGACTATTGTTTAATTATTTATTATTATTTTGTAAAGGGGGATTTTGTGTCAAAAGTATGAGTCATTTTTGATATGTTTATTTGAATTAAAAGAAGTAGTATTTTTATTTTATGAGAAGGGAGTGTAAAAGGTTGGGAAAAAGGTCTTATTTTAAAAAGAGGGAAATGTGAATCATTCATCATCCTAGAAAATCAAAATTGTTGTAGCTTTCTTGAAAATGGTGATCCTTCTTGGTTCTTGGGGCTGTTGTATGCTTCTTGAATAGGAAAAGATGAAGATTTTGGAAGAAGAATGACTACTTGAGTTTGGATTGTTGGTTGGAAAACTAGATTGTGCATCTTTTTGGTGAATTTAGTGGAGTTGATCCTAACTTGGACAGCTAAGGTATGAGTGTTTTCTTGTGAAATTTTTAATGATCTGTTAATTGTGATAGTTGTATGCATGTAATGTGTTTGTTTTTGTGAAAATCTATGCTTATTTGTTGAGGGTTGGGTGTGTAAAGGGAATTTCTCTCCAAGCAAGTGGAGAGCTTCCCTCATGTGGAGTTAGAGATGGTGGAGAGCCTCTTTTGGGGTTTTTCTTGGAGTTGGTTATGGTGTTGTGGCTAGTTGTGTTGGGAGATCGGAAGAATGGGAGTTTGGGAGAATGAATGGGAGATTGGGAGAATGGGAGTTTGGGAGAATGAATGGGCGTTTGGGAGAATGAATGGGAGTTTTGGGAGAATGTATGGAAATTGAGAGAATGAATGGGAGATTGAGAGAATGGGTGTTTGGGAGAATTAATGGGAGTAAAAGGGAGTTAAAATTATATCCCAAAAGGAATCCCCCTTCTTCCCCTTACCAAAAATCTGAATGTAGGTTTCCTTGTGTTTGAGTCCATTGTCATTGGTTTTATTTCTTGATTTATTAATCATTTGTTTTATGTTTGAGCATTGGGTTTTGTTTCCAGCTCGGGGGTGGACTGGAATCCTCAGTCCTATGGATGGGTGGTGACCAGAACTGGGCTGCTCTTTTGTGTTATTTACAGGTTTTATGAAGAGTTTTGATCAAGGTTGTGGAAGGATAGAGATGGTGTATTCTTATTTCATTATTTAATCATGTCGCTGATCTAAATCTGTGTGCTGTATATTCAGAATAGTAAAAAAAAGGTTGTTGAATTCAAGGGTTGTAGCGAAGGAAATTATTGTACATGTTATTATCAAGTAAATACTTTCTCATTCTTTGACCAAATACAACAGTTGATATGTAATTTTGTGGTGTATTACATGCAACTACAGAGAATTCATATATTCATTATTTAAATGTTTATGTTTTTGATATTATCATGAAGTATGAATCTGAAAATAATGATAACATTGTTCTGTTTGGAAATCAATTTATATATATTACTATGTTTAGTTTTAAATCTGTAATAATATAATTGGTAGTTGTGGCTACCACGGCTCCCAAAGGAGCAATTTATGCCCACTGTGGGCAGCACTAAGCCGCCACAGTCTGACACATTTCATTGAATGATAATTGTTTTATTACTATCTTTGTTCACCATGAGTATCATGTGTTATATTATTTCTTTTGTGGTATCGATAATAATATTAGCATTATATATATATATATATATATATATATATATATATATATATATATATATATATATATATATATACACGTTGGTTGTTAGACTGAATATTGGTTCCCATGAAAGTATTAATATGAATTTCTTTCTGTATTCGACAATGATAATGCATAGATATGAAGTTGATCATGGTTTCAACAACGATACATTTATATGCATTGTATATATATATATATGTATGTATGTATGTATGTATGTATGTATGCTTAATATAACAACGAACATCTATCATTTATTTACTTACAAATATATAATGTTTAATTGATCATGGTTATGATAAAATGTTGATGCTAGGATTGACTATATTGTATTTATGATTAGATGATATAATCTTAATGTCTGTGTGTTTAATTTTAGTGTTAGTAAAATAAAAGAAAATTAAGTTTTCTATAACTAATTTGATCTCTTGTGCTTAAGTTGCACGATCTAATTTTTTATTAATATCTATTATTCAGCTATAATAAAGCAAGCCTATATTATTTTTCATCAAATTCTTTCTCTTAGAGAGTTATACTGATTAATATTTTCGTAAGTTATTGTCCTTGCATTCTTTACTTGCTTATTCTTTTATCTCAATAGTTTTATTTTATAAAATGTTTTATTTAAATAATTGAATTGTTAGTATTTTCTAGAGGTAGGCATTACAATCACCTTGACACATGAGATGAACTATTACCATAACTAATTAGTAATTAGGCTTGTACTTGCAATTGATGCCTGCACCATGTCATATGAGGTATGTTATCTGATCTTTGAGGTCTATTTTAACATTGAAGTATGATTTTTTATGTTTGAGGTCTGTACATGATATTCAAAGTCAGTTACCTTGTGGAAAAGGCCTACATTAACACTAAGAGTATTGTTACTTTTTCATAAGAAGTTTGTAATGCTTACATGAGGTCAAATACCCTAACATATGAAGTTTGTTAACCAACATATAAGGTTCGTTCCTTGGCCTTTGAGATATGTCACTTGTTACTTGAAGTCTGGACATGACGTATGGGGTTTGTGATTGTCATTTGAGATCAATTACCTAATGGAAAAGGTCTTCATTTTTAATATAAGGTCTGTTCATTTATATCTGACATATGTATAGGTTATTTGAGGTCATTTACCTTATGAACAAGGACCACAGTTATAATAAGAGAATAAACCCAATGTATGAAGATTGTTGCATGTATTGTGAAATATATACTTGATTTTGGTGGTTTGTACTTGATATGTAAGGTATATGGTACCTCCATCCCCCCCTTTTTTTTCAAATTGTGTTTTTTTTTAAATTAAAGGAAATCTTGTTGGACTGTAGCCGTCCTCGGGATGGTCAAGGGACATCTAGATGTCCCCTCGCTGTCCTAGGGACATCTAGCCATCCCTTGGCGCCCCTTAAAAATTTGCAGCTACTCCTAGGACATTTCTGATAGTTTTTAAAAAAGAGGACGGGGAGGGGATGTTTCCTATCCATCCCCGCATCCCCGAAATGTCCCCTATAGGGGAGGAGGTCTATTTGGGCAGAGGACACATCGCCTTGGAGCATAGCAAATAACTCTTGTAGATGAGGGTGTACATGCACTCCGAGCTCTCATGTAGGGATTCCAAGTTGTCGGGAATGAATCTACATCGTACACAGTTCAGTGATTTGAGCTCCTTTAGTGAACACTGTTATAATATTGAAAGATACAATTTACAATCACTCTACTTAAATGTCATCCACTTCAATGGTCAATAGTAATTTTACACCTCATTCACACTAAAAAGTGGTAAATATTTGTCCTATTTTTATTGGCCGAAATTAAATTTTAACTGTTGAAGTGGATGATATTTTAGAATAGCCGTTCACACTTAACACTTGATGGTGGATATAAGATCGATTTCTTAAGTGGGTTAAAAACATATTTGTCTTCGTGTAGTGTACATCTTACCAACAGAAAATTTTGTCCAATCATGGCACAGTGCAAACATCAAAGTGATATTTCGTGTTATATTTTGATTCTATAATTATTGTTCCATTTAGCAGATATGAATTTTGATTCTACACGATGCTGGGCAAGAAAACAAAAGGAGAAAGGGCGTTGAAATTGATTTTTCACGATGTGACGAGAAAACCATTTATAGGCTGGAAAATTCAGTTGGTGTGAATGCAAGGCGATCTTTGGGTAGGTCGAGGAGAATTTATTGTTGTCAATTCGTATGCCCCACTTTGTCTGTAGAAATGCATAACTACAATAATATACACAGGATTCAAAATACACGCTAATCATGAAAAATGGATCTGGGTCCAAAATAATGAAGAGATAATAAACCTTTTGGTTTATGGTCGTTAACTCAGGTAGGCGATCTATATTCTTCGTGGGAACAATCCAATCTTATCTTTACCTACAATTCCGATTACGAGATTACTACGATTAAATGACATTATGTTCAACAATCTTACCTACATCGTGTAGTAAAAACATGTCATTCTTAAGTACAGACTATAAAAGGTTCTTCTCCATGTCGTGCGTGGAGACTAATATTTTCCAGAGATTTCTCATCATCCCGTGGAAAGCAGATGCCGTGTCTGTGTCATTACACTTTATTCCATGAAGCCCGATTCACATCATGTAGTAGTAAAAATCTGACTCAACGTAAATAGCCAGCATCATGTTGTTGTGGGAGCTATTCAAAAGGATTCAACCCTGTGACCTGTCTGTTTTGAGATGATTTGTGCTATTCACACGCATATAAATATAGCTGACTTCTGGTCAAATTTATTTCGACTATGGTCGATTTTACAATGTGCTGGATGGATAAGACGTAAAAATCAGTCATTCTTAAGAATAAAGTGTAAAAGATTCTTCTCCATGTCATGTGTTAATCACATGGTAGATTTTGGAGTTCTGTGGTAGCAAATGGCCATTAAATTTTACTTATGGAAGAAATTGTGGGACCAAGCATCATGTTTCTTAAATATATGTTATATTTGGTTTATTTCTTATCCTTATGTTTGTTCTCCTACATTTTATGTCTTATATTTGTTATAATTAACTACACTTAATTAAGGGATAGTTATATAGGTGGTTGGAAGGTGGTTATGCCGCCCTTTTGTATTTATATGTACTATTGTACATTGGTTTAATATCTTGGAGAAATATGTTTTTTGCCTCATTCATTCTTCTTCTTCTTTTCTCCATTGTAAATCTTATAATATGCTTTGGTTTCATTTGGTATTAGAGCTAGGTGGTGTGTAGTTATAAGGTGTTTTTGTCTAATAATGAGAAATAAATGTTGTAAGGAGTGATAAGGTGGTGTAAATTAGAGTTATAAGGTGTAAATTGTGAAGGTTAAAACTTGATTGATTTGTTTTTGTTTTTTTAATTTTGAGCATTTTTGGTGGTATCAAACTCAAATGTGTGTGAGAGAGAGATATTGTGAGCTCTATTTCTTTGCTTGGAATTATGTCCACATTATACTTTGATAGCGTATTATCCCTTTAAGTTAATGTAAGCACAAAAATCAAGCAGAGATGATATCTGAGTGCTGACAACAATATCAACCATCTTTTATAAAATTTTACAACCAATACACGCTCTTGTGAAAAGATATTAATTGGTTACAAATTATTTAGATGACACACAAACACATAGTGATGTTAAATAAATAAAAGTTGGTAAAAAAGATGTATCTTCTTCTAGCTCTTCCACATAGCAAATAGGTGCCAAATAGAGGAATATATCATTCCAAACCAAGCCCATACATGTGGTCTCAAAATTCCAACTAGTGTCACCAAACAAGTAACCCATTGTGTCTAAGTCCACAATGGAGTCTCATAAAATCAATCGTGATAGATGTGCTTTAGAGTACAAAGGTTTTCTAGGGTCATATGTTATTGGTTATTTCAAACCTATCCACTTTGTTTCTAGTGGAACCCTGTATGAAGTCTTTTTGAGGTCCTTCACCTATGAATGTAAGTGGAGTAAGATTGACTCAACTGAAATTATATACATATTGTGGTTGTCATGATCATAAGTCAATTTCTTGTTTTTACTTACACCTATGTTCTTCTTGTGGTCATCATACTCATGATTCTTCCCATTGTTTTTAAAAGAAAGTGTGTAATCATATGTTGTGTGTTGCAAACCCCTTGTTTGAGCTAGTTATTGGGGACACATTGAAGATGCTTCTTTGGATACTTTGTTGTGACACATTTTCTAGAGATTGTGCTAGATGCTACAAATAAAACTGTATTGAGTGTTGTTGATGCTCCCGCTTCTAATGTCAATGATCTTCTTCAAATTATTTCTGATTAGATACATGAAACAAGTTTCAAAGAGGCTATAGAACCCTTTAAAATTGTTATGAAGTATGTGTTCAATATTCAATTGCTGATTTAAATTTTTATGATTAGTTTTGATGATTGTGATGCATTTGTCCCAAAGGATTGCTTCTAGCCATTTTGCAATTGAGTTGCTGGTTTAGTGTGCTTCCCTTGTAGGGGATCCTTATTGGTATTCTCCTCTCTCATCTATTAGGGGGGAATCTTACGAATGACAGATTAGAGTGGAGAATTCACATTGATGATTGATGTATGGTTTAGATTTTTTTTGATGATCTGTTATTCAAGTGTAGCATTGTTGATGTATGTTAGATTTTACCTAGTTGTTGGCTAAAGTTTTTAGATGCCTTTGTTGTTTGTGTAATTCAAATAATGATGACTTCTACATATTGGTCAATGATGATTGGTTAGTTTTTTATTTTAGTTTTTGTGAGAGGTTGTCTAAAATTTGGTACCTAGAGTACTCATATTATTCATTGAGGATTGCTCATTTTTTGAGTGCAAATTATTACACTTTGTATCTTGTGATAGCTATGGACATTATTTTGTCCTAAAGATCTTAGAGTTTAGGTTGGGTGAGGTGATAGGTCCAATAATTATCAATATCTATGTTGGTTGAGTGATGATTAGATGAGAAATTAGTACATTAGATATACATGATTTTTTTTAGAGATTGAGTTTTTGAGATTATAGGTTACAATGTTTTGGACACTACAGATATGAGATGTGTATTTTTTGATGACTATCCATAGAGGTAGTACATCATGATTTGGACTGAGCACTAGTTATGAGAGTGACTCACCAATGGTCAACTATAGATTGATCATCTTTGATTGGAGAATGTATATTCACCATTTTTGGAAAATGACCAATGGCAAGACCTAATTCATCATATTTGGATAGACACTTTTTTCTTGCTAGAGGAGCAATATTTTTTAGTTTCAACATGTGCTTTTATTTATAAAGTTTGAGAGCTTTGTGGACTAGGATGGGTTCACATTTTCTGATATTGTCAAGTAACATAAATTTGGGTTTTTTTTATTACATATGAGCATTATCATCAGTTATCTAGTGTTTTGTTCTTGGGCACATGCTTTATTGGGACACACTATGAGTGGGTGTGATACCTTATTTATATGGAGATGGATCAAATCCATTGATATCATCATGATATGTGTTTTTTAGAGTTTTGAGTGCACCATCTACATCATTATATTTGCAGAGATCAACAACTGATTAGAGACTTTGGATTATAGGGGGGATTCTAGGCATGTTTGCATTCTCATGCTCACATATTTTTACATATCTCAATGCTAATGCTTAGTCTATTTTATCTTTGGATTATAGGGGGATTGGTAGATAAATGCTCACTTTCATTTATTTCTTATCCCTATGGATTTCCTCCTATGTTCTATGTCTCACATTTGTTATAATTAACCACACCCAATTAAAGGGTGTTTACTTAGGTGGTCCGAAGGTGGTTATACCATTTTTTATATTTATATGTACTATTGTACATGGTTTTTAATATCTTGAAGAAATATGAAGTTTTCTACATAATGTATTTATTCTTCTTCTTCTTTTATCCATTACAAATCCTAGTGCTATTTTATTTCAATCTTTAAGTGCAATTTCCCTACACTAAAAGGAACCCACTGATATTTGTATTAAACATATATTGTTGGTAGGGGGCAACCTTCTTCCTCTTGCTTACAATGATCCAAGTGTTTTTCTTATTTAAGTCTTGTGCAACATGATGAATCACTAGAAGATCAATAATGAGTGGCTTTAGGTTTGTTTGTTTTCTCTTAATACTATAAGTAATGGATAATTTTCTTATGTAATTCATAAAAAAACTATAGGGTAATTTTGTTAAATGTTGTAGTTGTTACTGCCCTAGTAGACATGTATGCAAAATATGGAATCATATACAAGGTATGTGATTTTTTTGATAAAGTGCCTCAAATATATGCATTCTCAAGGACTATAATGATTGTAGAATATACAAAATGGATTTATGTGAAAAAAATACCTTCTAAAATGATTAGCACACCTAATTGGCCATGACACTATGATAAAAAGTAAGATCTTAAAGAACTAACCATTAAAAATAAAAATAAATGAAATGAGATTATAGAAATGGATAGAATACATAGAAAACATATCATTTACATGGGCAAACCTTTTTGGTAAAAAAACCCATAAATAATCATTCATAAATAAGGAAACTTACAATAAGTCTATGAAAATACAAACATAACAAAAACATATATATTATAGTATCTTCTTCCTCCCATTTTTTCTATAATGGCCTCACATGCATAAACAATGGGTATGTGCACAAAGATGGGAGGCCAAAAGTGGCCAAAAAATGTTTTTGAGTTGAAATAATGAATAATGTGATCACGTTATAAAAATCATAACATGCTCACATTGTGATGCGATCACATTATGGTTTGGTAGTGCCAACCCAACGTTCAGTCACTACCGAGCCTAAATGTATGTGTGTTATAACAAACTTGTGTTTAAACGTTCACAAAGAAAAAATATAGTCATGAGCTATTTCTATCCATTTTCTCAAGAATGTGATTGTGTTAATATGTGAGCATATTTTGGATGACTTAGAGTAATTTCATTGAAGGAATCATGTCACTATGATATGCAAGAGGTAAGTTCAGTGATTTTTTTAGCATTTTTAGTTAAAATAAACCAATTTAAATTTTTATTTGTGCCGATTTATTAGTTTTTAATTTTTAGACAATATGAAGTTCTCAAGACCTCCAAACCCTCATCCACCTGATGAAATACATGATGAAAGGCCTATTGAAGAACATGAGTAGAGTAACCCCCTCAAACACCTTTGTCTATTCTAAGGTATCTTTGCGATACCCAATAAAATATTTTTGGACAAATTTAACATAATGAAAAGGAGCTTCAAACATTAGTAGAAACCCTAAAAAATACATATGAAAAAAATATGTATTGGAAAGTTCTTGCAACGTCATCATCTTTTGTGCTTTTGTATTGGAAAGATCTTAGAAAATTGTCATCACATTGTTCTTCCCTCAAACAGGCAATAGGGTCAAAACACTTGGATCGAATTACTCCTTTAGATAAACAAATCAATCAAGTTGATGTTAACATGAACCCACCCAGTAGAGAACTTCAAGATCCTAGCTTCTTTTTCAATCTAAAGAAGATGCCTACAAAGGATGATATAACTAAAAGAGGAGATCTAGCCCTATATTTACAAGTATGTATCTATGAAACTTGCATAAAAAGGACATTAATCAATGACAAAGTAGCGGTGAACATAGTCTCATTTTCCCTCCTTGAAACGATGGGATATGGGCACAAAAACATAATGGCATGTCAAGATACCCTAAGGGGTTATGACAATTTGAAAGTGGTAACAATCAGAAAAATCACCCTCCTAGTCTACTTGGGATCCATGATGGTTCCAACAATTTTCTATGTCATTAACAAAGATACTAGTTACAACCTATTGCTAGGGAGGTTGTGGATCCATAGAATGAAGGCCATGCCTTCAACCTTATTTTAGAGCGTTTAGTTTTTATATCTCAAAAGTTTTACATTGTGAAAGGAGACCCTACACTATTTAGCATGGTCAAGACTGATGCAAACATAAAGAAGATAGGCATCCCCATTGATTATGAGTTGTCTACAAATAAAATAACCATACATGATTTGATCTAGGCTTAGTCCATACATCTAAAAAAGAAAGAGCAGCTGATTGAAATAATCAATAATGCAAAAATAAGAACATTTGAGAGGGGTGAATCATCAAAACAAAGACAAGTTGTTTTTCAAGAAACAACAACTAAGATTATGGAGCTATTAGAAAGAGATGGTCCCATACAATTTCCCCTAGATGTTTGCACCATCAATGTGTTTTCTAACATAGAGGAAGAGAAAACTAGTCAACCTGCCATGAAAAAACAAAGTGTAAGCAAAATTCCTTCTATGATGAAATGGCCTAGACTCAAAAATTAGTTTCAAACCAAAATGATTGATCTAAAAGAGATAGATATAGGTGATTTTGCTGACATTGAAGAAGATCGTCAAAGAGTTATAATCCTTTGATGCAACTAAGGGAAACCTCATCAAGTGAGTCTTACACACCTCTAACCTTGACAACAAGTGATCCTTATGTACCACCATCACCTCCAAAAGAAACTTATACACCTTAGACACCCTCGACACAAATGGACTCTACAAATCATGAATATACTTGTTCAATTGACAACAGGTCTACAAATGCTCTTGAAACCTCATCTAGAGTCTTCATATCTCCTAATCCCATGAACCTCATTTCGCTTGAACTTTGATATGATCAAGCAACATATGGGAAGCCTCATAGGTGCAAAATCAAGCTAATCAAAAGATCTTTCAATGAAGATGAGGTCAATGAAGAAGACTTTTGAAAAGAAAGAAGATTGCAAATAACTATTGGGATAGAAGACCCCGCCATTGTCAATTTATTAGAAAAATACATAAGGTGGGTAAGTGCATGGAAATGAGGGACCAAAACAGGTCAAAAGTGGCCACTTTTTTTTTTTTTTTTTCTGAAATCGGTAAAAATTGATCTTGGATGAGAAATTGAAGATAGCCATACTCAAAATTAGAAGATGTGATAAGAACAAGTTTTGTAGTTCTCTGAATCTAGTTTCTAAACTACTATTTTTTTTCTAAAAATGGTGGAGATTAAGAGGTTCAAATAGGGGGAGCACACAAAGTGCTCCTATTTTTGTCAAAAAAATATAACATAGTGTTTGGTGTGCTCCCCCCTAAAATGACAACCTTTTTTAAGTATTTGACAAATCACTTTGGTGTAAAATTAGTTAACACCATGTAGTTTATGCTTGATTTTTCTATTAATTTTTTAATGAATATATGATTTTTTATGAATTTTCAAAGTGGACACATCCTGAAAAATAAAAATTTGAGTGTGCTCCCCACTATTTTTTGAAAACTCATAAAAAATCAATTCTTTTTTCAATGTGTATAGAATTGAGTCTAGAATCTAAAAATGTAATTTGTTTCAAATTTTTATAAACATGTAAAAAAGACACCAGAAATACTAGACATAGGTTTTCTAAAAAAAAGAACACATTAGGAAAATAAAATGAAGATGGAAACCTTAATGTTATTAGTTTTTTGAAAAATATACATGGTTAGAAAACTAATAAAAAACTTGAAGTCGTCTTGGCATTTTTTCATATTGACATTAAAAACGTATAAACCTGATGGAGATCACACTCAAGATTTGGTTGAATTTTCTAAGTTTTATTGAAAACATGTCTATGGCATCCAAAAGGTATGTCCAACCCTTTGGGTTGGATGCCCAAGGCAAATCCAACCCTTAGGGTTGGAATTTCTCAAAGTAGTAAAAAATGCACTCGTGTTATAATGCGAGCGTGTTTTAAAGCAATTAAAATGCTTTGGATAATAAGTGTAGTTAATCCTCCAACTTATATCACTCTAAAATAGGTTAGGGCTATATAAATGAAATAAACATTTAAGTATAAATGACATTTACATATGGATATTTACATCCTTATACTTTAACTTATATTTTAGGTATATACTTTCAAGATGTTTGAGAATGGTTTTGAATCTCTAGGAGTTATAATGCAAATTTTAGGTTTTGGAGGATCCTATAAATTTTTAGACTTAGTCAAATTTTAGTAATTAGCAGGCTCCTATCATCTTGTAGTTGGCTAAGGTTAGTTGTAACTATTCAAAAGCATTATCAAGTCTCTCCTTAGAAATAGGAGTCCCTCCTGACCTATTCTTATGTAAGAGACTTGGCAAGGAATCCAAGAAAAATACTAAGTCAAGTTCAAGAAAATGGCAGTCCTTTAAGTATTTTTTGGTAGATTTTCAAGCTTGATGACCATGTCACCTTCTTCAAAGAAAGTCATGGAGATAAATAATCCATGATTGTCCTTGCATATCTCTCCCTCTCTCTAACTCTATCTTTATATCTCTCCCTCCCTCTATCTCTCTCCCCTCTTTCTATCTCTAGCTCTATCTCTCTTTCATTCTCTATCTCTTTCCCTCTCCCTCCATCTCTTTATTTCTCTATCTCACTATCTATATGTCTCTCCCTCCCTATCCATCTCTCTCTATCTACCCCACTTTCTATATTTTCACCCTCTCTCTATCTCTATATCTTTATATTTCTCTCACTATCTGTATATGTCTCTCTCCCTCCCCTTCTATCTCTTCTATCTCTCTTGATATATCTCTTTATATATCTCCATTTTCCTCTCTATCTCTTTATATCTCCATTCTCTCTCTCCCTCTCTCTCTCTCTGTGTATATATATACCTTCTCTAGCTCTCCCTCACTGTCTATCTCCCTATCTCTCCCCTCTCTCTATCTATACCTCTATCTCTATCTCCATCTTGATCTCTATCTCCTCTCCATCTCCCTCTTTATCTATCTTTCGCCCTTTATCTATCCCTTTGTTTATCTCAACAGCGAGATCTCTCCCTCCCTATCTCTATCTCCATCTATCCCTCTCCATCTCTCTATATGCCCCTCTTTCTATATTTTCCCTCTCTCTATCTCTCCATCTCTTTATATCTCCCCCACTCTCCCTCTCCCTCTCCCTCTCTATCTCTCCCTCTCTCTATCTCTCTCTATTTCTCCCTCTCCCCTTCATTCTTTCTATGTCTCCCTCTCTCTATCTCTCTCTATTTCTCCCTTTTTCTATGAGATCTATAAAGTTAGAGAGAGGGAGACATAGGAAGAGGGAGGTTGAGAGGGAGAGTGCGGGGATAGGAAGAGATGGAGAGATAGAGTTAGAGAGGGACAAATATAGAAAGAGGGGCAGACAGAGAGTGATAGATGGAGATAGAGACAGGGAGAGGAAGAGAGAGGGAGGTTGAGATAGACAAAGGGATAGATAGAGGGAGAAAGATAGAGGGAGATAGAGATAGAGATAGGGAGATAGAGATAAGGGAGAGATAGGGAGGGATATATATATGTGTGTGTGTGTGTGTGTGTGTGTGTACATACATCTAAATTTGACCATTGATCGAATCCCTATCCTTAATCAATCCATAACTATTTCTAATTATCCTTCAATTATTCCAATTTATCCTTAATTTATTCCTTAAACCTCACAATGGATTTAATTAATTAAAATTAATTAAATCTCACCTTTTATCTTCTCGTAAATAATAAATTAAACTTAACAAATTTAATTTATTATTTACCACACATAAACCTAATCATAAAATAAAAAACAAACCCTAACTATATTATACCTACCTTATGGTTCACATAACCAAAAACCCATTTACCTAACCACCCAAACCGTTTTTACCAAACATTAATAAAAACCCTACATTTTCCAATCATGGGAGATCATCACAGGAACATTTTACAACATCAACAATTTTGTCGAGACTTGAGTTATGTTGGAAAGAGCAACCACATTTATTAAATGATTAAATGAATTTGGTAATATTTATTTTTGTTAGGTTTGTACAGTTTTATCGTTAAATCTTTTCTGTTGCACTTAATATAGATTTTAGGGTTTGCAAAATAAATTTCAAATCTTTTAATAAAATCTATATTTCATTGTAAACTATATATATAGAGAGAGAGAGAGAGGGAGGGAGGGCGGGAGAGATATAAAGATAAAGTTAGAGAGAGAGAGGGAATGACAATCATGACTTACTTCTCTCCATATTTTCCCTGAAGAAGGTGACCTGCTCTTCAATCTTGAAAATTTCCTGAAAAAATTCAATTAAAATAATGAAAAATAACTTCATTTTGTTTTGAAATGAAGAAAATTGATAAAACCCTACCTTGTTCAATTGCCTAACTTTGTTGCCCTCGTCCATGACGGGATTGGTGATGCAACATTGTGTTCGATGGTCTTCTCCTTCAAATCTTTCAACACGTGCTCACGTTAAAGCCCTAGTCATGTTTTGGATGCAATAGGAAAATGAAAATGAAAAGGTGAGGCCGCATGACTATGTTTTGTCACTTTATTTAGTAGTTAGAAATGCAATTGTATTTAGGTTTCCTAGCACTAAAAAGTGGGGTGGCCACTTTTTGTCCCCACATCTTCATGCACATGCCTCGCCGATCTTTGGTAGGTTGTAATTGTTAGAATTGAGAAAAAGCTCTAGTATTGGATAACCAAGCCTCTCTCCCTAGCTGGTAAGTTTTAGATTTTCTCTAAAATTCTTGCAGCCATGCATGTTTACTATTCCTCTTATTGGGTCCCTTATAAGGCTTCCTACTCAAAGATTGAGAAACTCCTCTGAGCTTCCAGTGGTGGGCATCAAGGATTTGTTAGCATAGTATTACATTGTTTAATATCTGCTCAGTTTAGACAGTGGTTACCAGTTATGCTGCCAGTTATGCAGTTATGTCTGGTTACAAATTCTTAACTACATTTCTCCTTGTATAAATGCTTATGTAGTTCATCAAATAAATGAATCAAGCATTTTATTGTTTGTCATTTGGTATTAGAGCAATGTGATCTTTGCTAGGCATGATCATGAAGTGCAGTATCGATGGCCTGCCTTCCATTGCTGAGTATTGCCGGTTCTTTTGAAGTCTAAGTTCGAAGGAGGAAAGCATATGTAGATTTGAATTACAAACTGTTCAGAGTTTTATTTCCAAAGACATCTGGGAAGTGTCAGATATCATTGCTCATTGTTTTGTAAATGTCATTTTCATGTTGTCTGAATATCTGCGGACCATGTTGGCGCTGGTTGTCTGAGACATCGATACTCGGTTTTGGTAATGAAGGCTGGATGAAGAATATGGGTTTATGGAGGATATCATATCACTGAATCATTTCAAGTTATCGGGCTTCTGTAATGTCTATTGGTCTTTCTTGTTCGAGGTTATCATTGGCATTGGACTTGTATTGCTATCCGCTTCTAGCACGATTATGTGTTGGACAATCAACACGGGTATGTTAACTATCCAGTATTGTCTGGTTGCTTGTGATAATTATCTATAATCTATAAGTCATCATATATATACTGTCAGAATTTATATATATCGCCTGTTAGTATTTGAATATACACATATTTGCAATGCATTTTTTGGTTTGGAGTGCAAACACAAGATTACTTTACTTCTCCTTTATGTACCGTTCATAGTAACACGATCGATGAAACTTGTAGACATTTATAAATCTATTGAGGAGTTAAGGTTGGTATCATTTTAAAATGGAGTTTCCACTAGACAAGTATTCTGGATTCAATTTTCATACTTGGAGAATGAAAATTCATATGCAACTAATGAATAAAAATTTATGGGGAATAGTAAGTGGAAATGAAAAAGCACCTATAGATGCAAATAAGTTATTAGATTAGAGTAGTAGAGATGATAAAGCCAAGGCTATAATTGGTCTTGCTCTTTCTGACACTGAATTGCACCACATTGATTTGGATAAATCATCAAATCAAATTTGGGATAACTTGAATAAATTGTTTGGAGCAAAAGCAGTCAATGCAAAGTTCTCCCTAAAGCTTCAGTTATTCAGGTTCAAGACGGAACCTGGAATTACAATGTCAAATCATATAAGTAATTTGCAGTCTCTCATTAGAAAGCTAGCAGAGGTTAAGGCTATGGTAGATGATGATGATGCTAAGGCCATCTTATTAAATAGCTTGCCTTCAAAATAACACCTTCACAAACTCTAGAAGGTATGATTTCTGCCCTTCTAGCAGAAGAGAAGAGAACAACAAAAGATTTAGAAGATAATCCTCAGGAGAAAGCATTATTCTCAAGAAGCAATTACAAAAGATCAGAGAAAGTCAAATGTTTTTATTGTAAGAAAAATGGTCACACAGCTTGGGATTGGAGAACTCGAGCTAGTGATGTTCTTAAAGGAAAGGCCAAAAATGAAGGAAACCTTGCTTGCATTGAGGATGAGGATTCAATAGATGATGAATGTTTTAAAAATGACTCTTCTCCTGGTGTCAATAGTGCATTAGTATTATAAAACTTCAAATTGGAGGCAGGTGGCATTGGAGGATGGTGGAATCTTCATCATCTCAAGTTAGCTTCTTGCTTTGAGATGATGCTTTGCATGAGAAGCATTTTTGGCTTTAGTTTTTTGCTTTTCTTTGTTGTTACTGACAGAGTTAAAGAATACATGTTTTGTGAAGATTATGTTCTGGAGACAGGTTTGGGATTTGGTGTTGAGCTCAATATGACTTGTTGTCAAGCGATCTTCAGAGTATATGATCGAGAATTATACCCTTTCACGGTCACTAGACAATGATAGAGATCTGTCGTATCTCTTGGGGATTGTTGTCGAATAATTCAAGACTCTGTGGTTTGAGAGTTCGGGACTGAGAGCTCAAGAACACAACTCAAAGCTACACCTTTCCAAAGGTCAAGAGACAACTTGATGGAGCCCCGCTTGGTTCAAGATTTGTTCTTTTAGGAGAAGATCTTCTATAAAATATGTATTCATATTATGTAATAAGCTTTGTTGAGTATATTGGCATTCAGGGGGGGTCCCTTGGTACTATTGGTACTATTGTAGGAACAATGTAATAAGGGGGGGAATGTTAGCCATAGTATTACATTGTTTAATATCTGCTTAGTTTAGACAACAGTTACCAGTTATGCTACCGGTTATGCAATTATGTCTGGTTACAACTTCTTAATTGCATTTCTCCTTGTATAAATGCTTATGCAGTTCATCAAATAAATCAATCAAGCATTTTGCTGTTTATCAGGCTTTCATCATGTTGCCTAGGATTTTTGTTGCCTAACCTGTGAGGATCATGGGTGACTTGGTATAATATCCATCTGTCGCCAGGGCATTGCCCTTTGTGCCAAATGGATTATTAGGGCACTTGAAGGCAATGAAGCCTGTAAAATTTTTGTGAGGCACTACATTAGCACTAGAGTCCCTTCAGCACATCTTGCTTAGAAAGGCTAGGATTTGGGCACCCTTCTTACAATGCGGGAGCCTACTATCATCCAGAGCACTTTTGTCATCAAAATCATTTGGAAAGCTCTCAAACCTTGGCTTTGATGGGCAGGAGATGATTTTGCAATGGTTTTGTAGAGTAAGATACTCTACATTTTGATGTTTTGAGTTTCAGTTGTGCGAGCTCCAGTTTTGTTCTCTGCGCTTCATTTTTGGCAGGTGCGATTTTTGACACAGAGCGCGGGGCACGGGCGTGCGGGGTTTCATTTTGTTAATTTTGCCTAAGTTCCAAAGTGGCAGCGGAAACCGCCACGTGTCAGCAGCGGGACACATTCTAAAGTTTCTCAAAGTGGCCGCGGAGAGTGCCACGTATCTTTTACATTAAAGTGGAGGTTACCAAGTGTCGGCACCCATTCTAGTTTCTTCTAAGTTTCAAACGTTCCTTTTGAATGTTTCTTATAATTTGGCAGGTCCCTTTTAAGAGCTTCAGTGAGCGCAGAAAGTGCCAAGTGGCAGATGCGGAGAGTGATTTTAGAGTTTCTTAAAGTTCCATGGAAGGTGTCGCGTGTCCCATATAGTTTCAGCGGAGTGCGACATGTGTCACCATCCGCGTGATTCTTATGAGTTTCTAATCTTTCTACAAAGTTTCTCAGAGTTGCGCGAAAAGCGCCAAGTGGCAACGTCCGCGGAGGTTTTGTTTAAGTGCTAAAGTTTCCTGAAATAGATGCGGAAAGCGCCATGTGTCATCTTTCGCGGGACCCCGTAAATGTTTCTAAAGTCTCTCTAAGTGCAGCGGAAGCTGCCACGTATATGTTTCTTAGATTTGCGGAAAGCGCCACTTGTCCCTTTTTCTTTTTGAAGCTGCTCAGGCACGGACTGTTGATGGGTCCCATTTTTAATGTTTCTTAGTTTCCAAAGTTCAGCGGACTATGACAGATGGCAAAGCCCGAGCACTCCTAAAATAAGCCACAGTAAAGACTCAAAGTAAAGCGGATATTGCCACGTATCTTTTGCAAGGGCCGCGGACGCTACCAAGTGTTGATTTCTGGTGTCTCCTGAGTAAGAAGCAGTTTATCAAGTAAGTCACGCGAAGTTGATGCCATGTGTTAGTTTCTTATTGTTCTGAAAAAATGAAAGAGTTTCAAGAAAGGGGCGCATATAAATGCCAGCTGTTCCAAGGGTTTATAGTCGCAAATACTATCAGAAACTGCCACGCATTCCTTCTTGATTCAAGTAAGTGGAGTTACATGTATTTGTTGCAGCCAATGAACTTGCAGAGTGGCTAACCGTCTCCGATTCGAAAGAGATCTTCTGTCAGACACTTTCAGTTAAGTGCCAGTTCGGTTAGACCGTTGGGATTTGATCGTGCGGGCAATCTTTGAGCCAGTTCTATGCTATAAATATGGGGTCAGATCGCAGTTTAAAAAAAATAAGATTGGAGATATAGAGAATTTTCTGCATCATAGATTGTTAGAGAAGTTTTGAAGATCTTTTGTAGTGGCCAGTAATATCATTTGCCTTTGTTCTGTTTTTTTGATTCAGAGAGTTTGTATAACTGTGCATGATTCTGTGCCTTTTATGTGACTGGAAAATTAATAAAGACAGAGTTCTGTGCCTTTGCTGATATTTTCTGTGTTATTGCAAAATATTCTAATCTGTGAGCCTTTGATCCTATTTGTTCTCTATCTTTTACATTGATCATGCATTGTCTGCTCCTTAATGTAACTGAATCCTAAAAGTAGTTTTACTGTGCTCAGTGTTGAGAAACAAAATCACATTTAGGCGCATCGCCATAGTTTAATTTCCTTTTTTAGTTGCATTTGTGATTCTGTTTAATTCTATCCCTTTTCCCAAAATGCTTTTGAGATAAAGAAGAGCCAGCTTCTTTAAAATCTGGAGGTTACTCTGAGGAGCATTCCCACGTTTCAGAGTTTCCCATGTTGGTGTTGGAAACTGCGCAATTTTGAGCATCAACAGGTTTATCCATCAATCAACAATCCATTTGATGGTCTCCTATTCTCAATTCTCAAGGTAGGCCCCTAGCCAAATTACCTTGGATTCCTGCTCTACACTTCTTCAAACATGGAGTAAAGGCTCTGCCTGACCTTATTCATGGGCCACTAAGAATTTCTTACCGTCGCTCGAGTTCAAGTTTAAATTTAAGCCTACCAATTAAGACTAGGAACTTTTCAAGCTGTCATCAATTGCATCCCCTCAAATGCTACATAAGATTGGAGTCCGATCTCCCAAACCTTGGTGGAAGGATTAGAAGTGGTACCTGAATATCCCTTTTGGAATTATAGGCCTTGCAAAGGTTATTTCTGGCTTTCTCCACATTTGCCTATGGTGGAGCAGATTAACCTTTGCTAGTAGCTTTAGTCTTCTCTTGGAACTTAAGGCATCGTCAGCTCCAATGCATTTGGTTTGTTGTGCTAGAACCCAAGTTGGCCCATTTCACCTGGTGCATTATCTACCAGTGCCTCCCAATGGGGGCTTAGCATTTGCATATGGTCATTCCTTGTCTTTGTTGTCCCTTCTGTGGACAACTTGAGAGCCTTAAGCATATTTTTTGGTTCTGTCCCCAAGCACAAGAAGCCTAGAACTAGATTCATGACTTCTTCAGGCCATTCCGATCGACCCCATTCTCCTGGCCTATGGTCTTGTTGGGGAACTCGCCTTGTATCTTGCACAAGTACACCCACTTCTGGTATGCTTTCAGGGTGGAGATTCTCTTTAGTATTTGGAAAGACAAAAATTCTGCCTTATTTTCCAATTGTACTGCATATGTTCATTTTCTATTTACACTAAAGCTATTATTTGCTCTAATGTTTAAAGCAGATTAAGGTGCAAGCTAGCAAAGTTGCACTTGAGGTTGCCCATATTTAGGAGGTGCTACACCACTAGGGAAATGCCCCCTGCATTGTTGTTAGGATGTCATTAGACTCTTCCTCTCCTTCGAGAGGTTGTCGGCATGAGTGCAACCAGTCTACCAAATGAGATCATGGCTCCCACTCCCGTGGGGCTCAGCCTCGTAATTCTCACAACTCTACTGCTCGTGCGTGGCCCCAGCCCTCCAGGCAGCCCTTGAATTCTTCCCATGGGCATGGGGGAGCTAGTTGGCCCAGTTCTGACAACTTTCCTCGTCTACAACTTGCCATCTTTCCAATTCACACCTAATAGCGTGTCAAAGACAATCTTGAGGATGAAGGTGCTCTCTCTGGCTGGGAGCTTATTGATGATACTACCCTTGGAGATGTATGGGGAATAATCCTAATGATAAAAATCCGCGTTCTACTGGCATTACATTAACCACTTAAGACTCTGTTGGGCTTGGCCCTTACGTATTTAGTTTTCGTCTATGTTTTAGACTTGGTCCCGAAAGTATGCTCTTTTACCACCCTAAACTTTTTTTTTTGAATATTGTACTATTTTTATCTTTTAATATAAAGTTAAATAGGAATATTTAAAAAATAAATGAATAAATAAATAAATTAAATTATAGAATATTTATGCTAAAGTGTACAGCCGCCTTCCCAACAGTTTGAATATTAAGACTTCTTAATCCCAGTCAAATATGTCGTCAGCTGTTGCGCCGACGACGAGTCTTCTGGTCAAATTGCTATAAAATTCCCATTGCACGATGCACAACTCATTTTCAGTCCTTTGATTGCAGGTATTGTTTAGTTTTTACCTAGCAATTCTTTTGTTTTCTCATTCCATTTATTCAATGCTGTGACACCCAGTAATTGGAAATTGCTACAATGGAGAAATACACATGGGTGTTGCTTGCGATAAGCTGGAGCACAGCTATCATATGTTGCAAATGTAATAATATTCAATGCCTACAGGAGGAAAGACTTATTCTGCTGAGATTCAAGACTGGGGTAGGCGGACTATTTGTTTCATGGAAGGGGTTGAATTGTTGTGAATGGGATGGCGTTGGATGCAGCAATCTCACATCCCATATCACCCACCTGCACCTCTCAAAATTGGTGATTCAAAACTCCTCAGAAACTAACACTCTCACTCCTTTGTTCGAGTTAAAGCAATTGGAGTATCTGGATTTAAGTTCCAATGGCTTCACTGGTGTTATACCCGCAGGTACTCTGAAAAAAATTATAAAAATTGATTTGAAAAAGTGATACTAGTTGAGAACAGTCCATAATAATGTATCCAAGTTTTTAGGTGTAAACAAGATTGGGTTAGTTTCTGCAATATTATTTTTTATCATCTTAATAATAAATCATGGAGTAACATAGTTGGCTTGAGTCTTGGGTTCGACTTGAGGCCCGGATTTATCTGATGCATGTGGTTTGGGGGCGGTTGTGTGCATCCCCAGGGGATTAGTCTTGCCTCAGCTTGCCCCTTCCCATCCCCAACTTGACAATATGTAAGATCAAGGTAAGGCAGGTTGGGCCCTGGGCTGATACCCCTGTGGTTAACCAAAAAAATAAAAAATAAATCATGGAGTGAAAATATGAAATTAAAAATACTTGTACAGTTTACTCCAAAAACATGCACACAAATATCTCTAGTGCCAACTGATTGAGATTGCTGAATCCTAATTCCTTTATGTTGTTGGTGGTTTTTGGTGTTTTGGATTCAGGTATATCTGAACTTCAAGAACTGAGGCATCTGGACATGAGCTACAATGATTTTGAAGGTGAGGTTCCATTGCAGCTGGGGAATCTCTCCAACCTCAACTATTTGAGCATTGCCATGGCCGAGAAGGCGTTCTTCAAATGTTGGTCCAGTTTAGAATGGGCACGGAATCTTCGGAGGTTACAGTATTTGTCCGTCAGGCATGTGGAGGTGACGAGTAGTGGTAAAGAACTGGGGGAATTTATATCTCCTCTTGATAATCTGCAGATCCTTGACATGAGTAACTGTAAATTGTCAGGCCCCATTCCCACGGCTCTCCTAAACCTCACATCCCTCACTGATCTGGACCTCCACTGGAACACCTTCTCTTCCCCACTTCCGCCATGGCTGGGAAATATGACTGGTTTAGTATCTCTTAGTTTTCATAACTGTAATGTCAGTGGCCCATTCCCCCTTACGCTTTCCACTTTGCCTCAATTGAAAAACCTCCGATTGTCTGACAATGAATTCCTAAGTGGAGATATAGGCGAAATTTTAGGCAGTGGGTGGCCACAACTCTCTCTGTTTACTCTCTCAGGGTCGAATATAAGAGGAAGTATACCTGCTTTCATTGGAAATTTATCCTCCCTCACACATGTTAAAGTGGTAGGGACCAAGATTAATGGGTCTATTCCTTCCTCTCTTGGCAGTCTCCCTCTTCTTGAGGAATTGATACTCCGGGACAACTCTCTGACAGGAAGGATTCCTCCCTCACTTTCTCAGCTTTCCAAGTTGACATCTCTGGATCTGTCTTTCAATCAACTGAGTGGCAACATGCCTTCCCATCTGGATGGGTTTTCTTCTCTCCATAAACTTTTTCTCCAATCCAACAAGTTGAATGGTACAATTCCTAATTCTCTTGGAGATCTTCCTCGCGTACAATGGATTGACCTTAGTTTTAACCATCTGCAAGGTAGTTTTTCTCTTCAGGTTTTTGAAAATACCTCCAGGCTTATTCGCCTCTATCTTTCACACAATCAGCTGACTGTTCACCTTAGTTCAGGATTGGAACCCCCAATTTACTTTCAGGTATTACGCTTGGCCTCCTGTAATATTCGTGGTCCCATTCCTACATTTCTTTCGACACAAAAGAAATTATTGGGTTTGGATATCTCCAACAACAGTTTTGTTGGAGCTATTCCAACTTGGTTTTGGGATCTCAATATTAGTAGCTATCTTAACTTGTCATACAATAGTTTAGAAGGTCAAATTCCCCCTAATTTGGATATAGGACTGTATATGACCCTAGACCTGCAACATAATAAGTTGAGTGGCTCTCTTCCCTTACCGTCCAAAGCCTCACAGGTCCTGCAAACACTGAACCTGTCTTATAATAATTTCACTGGGACTATCCCCATCCAAATTGGCATGCTTCTTCCTAAGATTCAGGTTCTGGGTCTGTCAAATAACAAATTATCTGGCAAAATACCATCCACTATAACCACTTGCTCGCTTTTGAAAAGATTGAATCTGGCAAATAATGGTTTGGAAGGAGAGATTCCCTCCACAATGGGTGGGCTGTATCAACTCCGGACACTGCATCTGAATAACAATAAGCTTAAGGGGGAATTGCCTTACAGTCTTTCCAACTGTTCGGATTTGGAGATTATAGATATTGGAAACAATTTTTTGTCAGGAAAAATACCACCTTGGTTATCAAAGCTTTCTCAGCTGATGATACTTGTGTTGAGGAATAATGTTTTTACAGGACACATTCCACCAGAAGTAGCCTATCTCTCTCATCTCCATGTTTTAGACTTGTCAAAGAACAAGTTGACTGGGCCCATCTCGCCAGAGTTGGAGAAATTAGCAACAGGAATGGTTCAAAGCAGGAGCTCAAAGCAGTATGTAGAGAAACCCTCCTACTACAGAGAGGAGATCGTGGTGACTAACAAAGAAAACGATTTGGTCTATGTGGATTCTATTTTGTTACTGGTCACATGCATTGACCTTTCAGAAAATCAGCTGTCAGGTAACATTCCTTCAACAATTGGTGCACTTAATGGTCTACGAATCCTCAATATCTCCACGAACAATCTTAGTGGAGAAATTCCTCATACATTGGGAATGCTAGAGCAAATAGAGTCACTGGACCTTTCCTATAATAACCTGCAAGGCAAGATTCCAGTGGAAATGCAAGGACTTCATTTCTTGGCTGTTTTCAGCGTGTCTAACAACAAACTTTGTGGCAAAATTCCAACGGAAGGTCAATTCTCCACATTTAGAGCTGCTTATTTCTCTGGCAACCCCTGTTTGTGCGGTTTTCCACTTGATATCAGATGCACAGAATCACCTGCTGGGGATAATGAAGATGAGGGAGAGGAAGAGGAAACAGGGGATCCTTGGTATTGGTATGTTGGTTGTATGGCAAGTTTTGCTGTTGGATTTTGGGGATTGTTTGCACTGCTGAATGTAAGGAGGACATGGAGAACAAACTACAACAATATCATGGATGACACTGTTACCAGTTTTTGCGATTCATTGACAGTGCAATGGAACTCATTTTATACTTTTACCTCTATGTCACTTTAGGTTGATGTCTTTTAACCCATACATATTTCATCGATCCACCAGTCTGCTTTTTTTATTATGTAAGGTAGTTTATTATCTTTCACCGTGTATTCCCACAACGGACGTTGTTTATCCATTTAATCTTTTACGTTGCTCAATGTTCATCCGTAGTCTATATGCGACTACTTTGTCTCTTACATATGTGGCAATGGGTTTTGTGTAGCACTGTTCCATTGGCATTGGTGGGCTTGACAATTGCCAACCAAGAGTAAAATTTTGGTGTTTATGTTTTTAAATATCATCTATTTCAATAGTCAGAGATTGATTTTGACCAATAAAAATAGGATAAATATTTAGCACTTTTTATTTAATGAGATGTAAAATTACTATTGATTGTTTTACCATTAAAATAGATGATATTTAAGTAGAGTGGATAGATTTTTGACTAAAAAAGTGTTGCAAAAGAAAAACAATTGTACCCTCTATTTTGTATATTCTCTAAGGTGTCTAAATCTTAAATGTGATTTTCTATCCCTAAAGTACATATGCATGTTTAAATTCTTCTAAAAAGTTATTTCTATTCACTATGAATTACATCAATATTTTCATTGCTATGAATGAAACTATGAATTACATAAATATTTTCAAAAATGCATTGTAATTCTCAATTAGTGTTGATAAGTGATGCTCGCTATTTAGAAGACTGTTATTAATTTAGCATGTATACAAACACATGGATAATAAACTATATTCCTAGTGTAGGTTTCTAGTGCGAAGAACTGCTGTTATGGTGATCATGCACAGTTCAGTTTATGTTTGTTTTTAGACTTTTATTAGTTCCTGCCATGGAACTATAGCGGCCATGATGTTTTTAATTTGTGATTAAACTGTTTTCTTCCAGCCAATGGTTGTTTTGTTTTGTTGTTAATAAAATAAAAATGCAATGTGTAAGGGGCAAAGATGCACACAATTTACTTCTGTGTTTAATGCCATGCAGAGTTGTGGAAATCTTATTTGCCCATTGTTACGGTTGCAGAGTGGGGAGGTTTAACGAGGCAGGAGAAGGCGTTTTTCCCTAGCTACTTGGTACAGGATGTTTGAGCAGTCGGGGCGCCTTTAGGGTTTTTATTTGCTCTGTTTTTCGAACATTCGTCTGCTCTGCTCTTCCAATGACTTGGCGCCTTTAGGGTTTTTATTTGCTCTATTTTTTCGGGTTTTACAGACACCTGTGCAATGCGTGGAGAGGTGTCGATGCTACAGTTTTGGGCACAACAGAAATGGGCATTATATTAAAAAAAAAGAGTGATAGCAGAAATGCAGAGACATGCTCCGTTGAAGCATGGAAATTGGCAGGTATTTTTTTGTTTGTTTTTGTTTTTTTTTTTCCAGAAGTTCTTGTTTTGCTGTTTTACATGGGCGCTTTGGAACAGGGCATGGACATTCATCAAAGTATAACGTAAGGGAGATTTTCACTGTTTAAGGAATGCAGGGTCCATAAATTTTCATAAATAGGGAGAGCTAAATTCCTTTTAATTAATTAACTTTGACAAAACGTGTACCTCCCTCCATGAACACTCCCGATCGGGAACTGGGTAACGAATTCGACCTACTGCTACTGGATATGTTTTTTGTTCCGTTGCTCGGAGCCAGACCGAGATAGGATAGAAAGGTCTGCAACAAATGTTGTCTCTACTGATGAAATTGACTCTAATGTTGTTATCTATAATAGGTGTAAAAGAGGAAATATAGAATACAGATAAGTCGTAATGGTTTGGCTATGTTAAAACTCTCTTATTAGCAGCAAGGTCACCCTGCACACCCCACCAGAATGGCCTGCCTTGATTTCATGTGTCTATTATTATAGACTTTATGCATTTAGGTTCCATTGTTAGATTTGATATCCTATGTGGATTTGGTATTCAACCTAGAAGAAAATTATATGTCTAACTAAAATTAGTAGAGGTAAGGATTTTGCTAGTGTTCGTCTTCCTTGCACCTTTCTGTAACTACTTCTGTAAAAACAGGGTATCTCAGTTATTTTAGCCATAGGTTCGGCGTCTCAGCTCACAAGCGGATTTCCTCCTTATGTGGAGGAAAGCTCTTTGCACCTTACACATCCCTTCCAGCTATATTCATTGCCCCTCTGGCAAGTAAAGCATCGTCCAGATGGTCTTTAGTTGCCTTCGTTCGCTTTCCTGATTTTTCAGCTGGCTGACTCTCTGTATTTTTCAGTCCTGAAGCACATAGACCATCAGCCTTACCTTCTTCTGAGAGTCCACAAAATTTGGTTTCTCTTTTCAATTAATTGGGTCTACTATGTCTTATATCTGGTTTTGGAGAAATTGTAACCGTGTTCTCCGATGGCTGGGGCATTGGATCCTGATGCAGAACATATGACACAGAATTTAAATTTAGTCAGAATTTGGGTTTGAGTTTTATCAAATATGGCTATCCTTTATGTTGCAAATCAGAAAATCATAAATATTAGGCATAAAGATAGAGAATGTAAATGAAAACTAGTTGTGATTCTTCTTTATCCCCCACACATAACCTAATCGCACTAACCTCCAAGAAGCTTATCATTGGAAGTAAAAAATGCAGACTTAAATGAGCAAATAGATACCATAACACAAAAACTTGTGAGTCAAGAAAATTTCGATAAAACAGAATTTCCTAATTAGGTTGAGTTCAAAAGAACCATCTCCATAGTTGACGAACCTTATGTAGCCTTGAAGAGTTATAAACTTATAACTTGTAACATGCAAAAACTTGTTTAATATGCCTATTAAGAGTTATTCTGTGACATGATTTTGATGTTTATTTCTGTCGAGTCCTGTCTAGATCATTAATTGTATTGAGATACTATATCTCATTTACAAAGCACAACTCAGGATGACCAATTCTGATGCACATCACATCAGATTAAATGCATCTTATAATAGCATTTTCTGCATACAATCAATAGAGCGACAGAAAAAGGGTATTTATATTGAACACAGACCTGCTACAAATGTTTTCCTAAAATATATCTTTACACATGGAATTGCCTTATCAAATTTAAGCTTTTATAATGTTCACTTTTGATTCTAAAAACAGGTAGGCAGTATTCAAAATCGTGTAATATGGATTCAGATCTCTATTTGCAATTTTTTGGATTTTCCTCTACATACCTAGTCATAAACTAGTTGGCTAGGCACATATTAATGATTTTTTTCCGCAGATGCATAGAAAACATGCAACTCAGTGGACAAGATCCTGCTACTGCATTGATAAGAAAATGGTAATGCATGTCAATTGTGCTAAATAAAAATGAAACTTGAACCATATTTTGACCACATTTCTGACTTGCAATTTTGCTTTGTCATAGCCGAATGCAAAGCATTGAATCAGATGGCACATCCTCTGGAGAATTGAATACACAAGGCAATGAAACCAACGAAAGGTATTGATTACAAATAGTTCTCTCTTGAGTCTCTTCTACCGCTGCTTTCAGGTTGGATAAGGAATTGTTCACCACTGTTTTGACTTCTGCAGTGTCTCCTACTTTGTCTCCATTGTTGCTGCCCTCATCTGTCACATAATTTGCATGACTTTGTAAGGAAAGAAGTTAAATTGACATTTTAAGATATAAGATGACTGAATTGTAATGCACAACCTATCAAAGTTATTGGTATATTGTTCTTTTAAAATAAATTTCCCCACAATTTTGATTTAAGCTTTTATGTGCTAGATATTATGTATCTACTTGTTTTTAAAACAAATAAAGAAGTTACATTAAAGTTGGCAACTGAGTCAATGGTATAGTAAAAATACAGCTAGGTTAGAATAGATAAGAGATAACACAAGCTTTCAACAGATAACCAAAAGTAGAAGCACATTGTGTGGAGATGGCTATGTGTATGGGAGCAGACCGCCGGAAAATGGCTTCTCTTATTGGTTCTGCTGTAAATCTCAAGACACCTGGGGATATCATCACTTTGACTGCAGGAGCAGCCACAGGTCCTCTTCTACCCATACCCAATTTGTAGTCTTCTCACTATATAGTTTTTCCCAGAGTTCAATCCATGAATAACCGGACAAACCATGGACAAGCTAGCTTTCTTGGTGCCAGTGAATGTAGAGCCTCTGGGCTCTTTTTGTTTGAGAATTTTATGTTTAAGAAATGCAGCAGAATATGTGCTTCCAAAAACTCGTTCTGATATTCCTTAGCTTATGTTGAGAGTTGTTTTTCCTTTGATATTTCAGCATTAAGTGAGCAAAAGGAAGGAAATTTCCATAATGACTGTAGGCACACTTATGCCCTACATAGGCACAGGAACAGAAACACCATAGTTGATCATCTCACCTTAGAAATCCCATGAAGTAGCCTTGATGGGATCACTACTCAAAAATATCACAATATTCATCCTATCCTTGTGTTTCAAAAACAACCGAAGATTACAATTATGAATCTCTAGATTATTACGTTTGCCAATATGGATATCAAGATTAGTTAAATTCATAAAACTCCATTGAAAAGCACAAGCAATTTTCACAAATAACCACCATTTAGTTTTACCATATCTTGACACTGAAAGCCTGCATTGAGGAGGCAAAACAAGTGCTTGCTGCTTTATTTTAGAAAACTTTTGATTCTATGCCAAGGCATTTGTTGTTCTAGGAACTTAAGGAGTTGCAAGCACGCATTAACATTGTCATTACTGCAATGAGTAGAGTTGTTGGACAAGTGAAACATCAGAAAATCACACAAACGATAATCATACTACCAATGGAGTCAAGCCAGAATTCCTAGCCTTGCCCAAATTTTTTGCTTTTACATTATTGTGAAAATAAACTTAAAGTCTTGCAAAGTCGGTGATGATTGCATTCTTCTAAAGTTGTTTTGGCTATTGTACTCTTTTGTACATGATACCATTTTAATGCCACTAGTAGTTGCATGAGTCCAACAAGAACATGATGTTCCAAGCACATTTATGTGACATTAACTGATTATAAGTCAAACTAAGTGAAACTAAAATAATTATTTTTAACATCTCATGAAAGGAGGGCCCTACAGTAAATCACATCAACAAAGGAAACATTATCAAAACATGACCTAAGAGACTTGCTTTGGAGCTCTTAACCTCTTATACTCACCATGGAGCTCTCTTCATTGGACCCTCCAACATGTTTTCAGCTTCAAAGATGAGTTTAAAGCTAAGGGTTATGCTACTGTTCATAATTTACAAAGGCAGTGCTTTCAGCACCAGTTCAAAGACATCAGACAAATCTTCAATCCTTCCACACTCCAGTTACTCCAGCTTTGCTTAAATGGTATCAGGTTTAGGGACACACAAATAAAATAGTTTCATACTATGTTATTTGAGTTCTTCATACATTCCATATTACCTCTACCATATTTAATGTGGTCATCTATTATTCTTGTTTTATTTGGCAACTGTCCTCTATTTACCACAGCCACATTTGATGAGATCATTGTTCTTTATAAGCTTCAGTTCATAACAACCATGTCCCTTTGACAAAAAACATGTATAAATGGAGAAATGAACCTGCAAACTTTTGAACTATTATTTTTCTTATCTAGAAGAGCAGACTCGCATAAATCCTAGCACTTCTTTCAGCAGCATGTTTTGCAGTTTATTATAACATATTGTGTATAATCTATGCATTTTCTATGGTAGCCTGTAGATGAACCTTAATATATTTAAAAAAAGAAAAACTTATTTGTTTGTTCTTAGTTTTATATTTTACCTTGTGAATTGTAGAAAATACATCTGTTCTTAGCTGTATATTTCACTTTCTCCATTCCAAGAATGTAAGATATGCTAATTTTCTGCTTTCAAGAACATTATGTATATATATAACTAACAGAACCATTACTAACTGATTCCCTTGGGTGAGGATAGTCATTATGTCACAATACCCTTGATAGATTATTCTAAATTGTTAATAAATACATTACTTATTTGCTGCAGAAATTTAACTTCCCAATTTGCTTTTGTAGGTCAGCGTTCCACAGCTCCAAAGCCCAGTACGATACTGGAACTTTGCACACAACGAACTGGTTCTGATACTGGAACTTTGAACACAACAAACTGGTTCTGTATTTGAAGGGGATATACTTGTTTTTTATGGCCCTGCATCTAACAGGTACACCAATGTTTCTAGTAAAACAGAAATTGTGCATGTAGACCTTGTGGACACTAATGGACAAATGACAATAACAGTCAATATTAGCAACAATTTGATAAACAAATTCTACCCACACATGGTAACTGGCTCCAGCATTCGCATTACAAACTTCTTAATCAAAAGTAAAACACAATACGAAAGAGGTGATGCAGACTGTTGCCTTGCCTTGACCCCTAAAAGCCTGGTTGAAACTGTGCCCACCGTTTGCAATCGCCATAGGTTGACCCCTGACTCAACTATCTCACAGCTAATAGAGGCAGAATCTAGCTATGCAGTTGGCTCCTTTGGAGCCATAGTTACAAGCTATCATGTCAACAAAAATCAGTATGAAGTCCACATCAAAGATGGTGACCTCTAAGAAGACATGGCTATTGTACGTACCAAACCATTTACATATTATTTCATATTAATCTTTTCTTATCATACTTCCAATATGCATCTACATCTGCACATTATGTATTGCCCAATTTGCAAATACTTCAAACACAAGTTTTTTTTGCAGGTTGTTATTCCAAACACCAACACAGAATTGTCTGCAAATTTACAGCACATGCTCTCAATAACAGGAACACCGATGTTACTTTTTAAAAATGTCGTTAGACGTGGCTTGAAAGGCACAAATGTCATGCGCATCCTCCTACGTAGATTCCAAATATATGGAACATTTACATTGGCAATAAACAATTCCATTGTCAAAATTGTCAAACAATGAGCATCCTATTAATTATGCTCTTTACTATGCCTTGATTTACTAAATGCTCTACTGCCAGTACTGTTTTAAAGTAATTTGATAGACTATGACTGTACATGCATGTTTTGGCTGTGAATATGTAACCTGTAGCTTTTATCCAATATGTATATAGAAACTCACTTATGGATTAGTGTAATTATGTAATGAAAACTAATCAAAACTTATGGATTAAATGTTTTGTATGACTTATTTACTGATATTTTGTTTATATTCACAAATTAGCACAAAAATCATATTTGATGTCTATAGTGATGTCTAATACTGCCAACAATGATATTCAGTTGATTGTCATAGCAAATAATGCCAAAATTCTCAGGATACCCTAATTCATGTTCCTTATGTAGTTGAAGAAATTAGTGTTTATTTTGCCTATACAACAGGCCATGCAATTGTAGTTTGGAACATATTTTGCAGGTGTCTCATAAACTTGTTGATGACAACACCTTGTTGAGTAGACTAGCCATCAAGGATACTAGCAAGGTATGCACTAGTTACCCTTGTTTTTTCAAAGATTTATATAGTTTTTACCTGTTATAAGGCACATTATTTTGAGTTGGTTTCTATGGATTTACAACCTCCATGAAATTGAAGAACTATGACCCTATAGCTGTACTTCTACATCTCCAAGCGACTGTGATTATGCCCTTTTCTAAATCTATGCTTGCAGTAATGGATTTCCATTGTATTGGGAATTTGAAGTATCTCATTGCCATAGTTTCTTCTTGATATTTCCTGTTTCTATCTTTGAGAGAAATTGCCACAAATGACATTTGATTCACTCTCATTATGCTGTAATGCCCAGATAATTTGGTAAGGATCTAAAGTGGTGTTTAGTGGCAATGACAACCTGTTTGAATACAGAGATAGTAGGAAAGCGATATGTAGGGAAATACACGATTACCAATCAAGGCTGTTAGTGGGACATTTTGTACCCATCCCTGGTCCCCAAATTGCCAGGAGATCTAGGTAGGTCCTCAGAACTTTAGGTACATGCCCCATACCTTAAGAATATTTCTAGCAACAAAGATGTATTCATTTTCCTAATATATATGTGAATTCACATCAAATGATCAAAGTAGGAAAATGTGCTCAGTAGATTAATTCCAGCGAATCATATTTCTATTATTTGCTGCAATATTGATATGAGTTTATGTTCTCTCCATTACCAGGTTTCATCAATATACTAGCACTTATAAATGTATTCATAACAACAACCTGTGTATCCTGAAAAACTAGTTGCAACTTATGTCAAGAACATTTTTCTTATTGGTCATATAGTGTTATTAGAATCATAGTATAGTTAATTAGGAAGGGCATTATTCTGACTAACTGCAACCAACAGGGTTGATCAGTGGAAATACTACAAAGGACAAAACTGCCCTCCCAGCATTTGGCAAGAACTACGCTGCAACGCGGCCTTGTTTTTATCGCTGCTTTATTTTGAGGGTTGCGAACTCTTTAAAAATGATGCCCTTTAATAAAAATAGTCTAGTAATGAGAAGAAGATAGAAAACGATTTTGTGTCTGTAGGTTTTTTTAGAGAGTAGTTTTCTTTGTATATGCTCATCGTTTTTATGGCTGTAAGATTATTTTTCCTGAGTATTTAATGTTCTAATAAGCTTTATATTTGCTGCAAGTAATGTTGTTTTTGTTCAATTTATATTCAGAATAGGGACTGTTTTCAAAATCTTCATTTGGTATTAGAGGAGGTTATTGTTTTTTTGGGTTATAGATTTTGTAGTTGAGATCTCTCTAACAATTGATCATGTCCAACAAATTCTTTGTCCATTCCTGAGTTTAATGGAAATGATTATGATTATTGGTGCATCAAGATGACTTTTTTAATAGGGAAAGACTTATGGGAGATTGTAGAAACAAGTTATGAAGAGCCAACTGATTGGATCATCCTTGCAGCCAATGATCAAATAGCTAAGGAGGCTAAAAACATGTATGCTCAAGATTTATTCCATATTCATATAGCTCTAGATAAGATCCTATTTCTAAGAATTGAAGGTGCAAAGATAGCCAAGGATACTTGGAACACTCTATAAGAAGTTTACCAAGGTAGTGATCAAGTCAAAGTTATCAAGCTACATACATTGAAAAGAGAATTTAAGAATTTGAAGATGGAAGAAGTTGAGAGTGTGAGTAATAATTATGTCAGAGTAAAGGATATGGTCAATAAGATGGCTACTCTTGGAGAAATTATGAACAAAGAGGTTGTGGTTAAAAAGGTGTTGAGGTCTCTAACACCAAGGTGGAATCATATTGCAATAATCATTGAAGAAGGTAAAAATGTGACTACTCTCAAGTTTGATCACTTAGTTGCATCTCTTATCTCCAATGAAGAGAGACTTCAAGGCACATTTGGAGAAAGTGACGAGAAATTTTTTTCTTCAAAATTGTCGATCACAAAGAATGAGCGTGTCAATAGTAAAAACAACCAAGGACAAGGGAAAGAAAGAAATCAGAATTATTCAACAGGAAATAGAGGAAGAGGTAGAGGTAGATTTGATAAGAGAAATATTTAGTGTTATCATTGCAATAGGTATGGTCACTTTGAAAAAGGATGTAGGTTAAAAGATGGTAATGAAAAACAAAGTGTTAATTATGCTAATGAGAATGAGGAGGTTTCTCCTAGTAATTTATTCTTATCATATGAAAAAGCTAAAAATAGACCAGCTTCAAGTCCAAGTTCTACAAGGAAGGTAAGAAGCTTAAGTGAGATTTTTTCAAAGAAGTACAATAAAAGCACATGAAGTGAATCCAAGAGGTGAGATAGTAAATTTTACTTTACTTTCTCAAGTTGATTTTGAACCATCATGTTTTAAAGATGCATGTCTAATGAGGTATGGGTGCAAGCAATGCAAGAAAAGATAGATTCCATTCATAGGAATGATACTTCGGAGCTTATAGAGCTTCCACATAACGAGAAATGTATTGGTATAAAGTGGGTCTACAAGACCAGGTACAATAGTGATGGTAGTGTTAAAAGACACAAGGAACGATTAGTTGCAAAAGGCTTCACACAAAGGTATGGGATAGATAATGAAGAGACATTTGCACCAGTGACAAAAGACCATTATAATGATGATTAATAATTAGAGTCTAAAAAAAAATGGAGCATACATCACATTGATGTGAAAAGTACCTTCTTGAATGGGTACTTAGAAGAAGAAGTTTATGTACTACAACCACAAGGTTTTGAAGTGCAAGGAAAAGAACACCAAGTCTACAAGTTGAAGGCTTTATATAGCCTCAAGCAAGAACCTAGAGCATGGCATGTTAGGGTTTATGGATATATTAGAAGAACAGATTTAAGAGAAGCAAGAGTGAACCTACTCTGTACTACAAGAAAGAAGGTAATGATATCCTTAAATTGCAAGTTTGTATGTAGATGATTTATTGTATATGGGTAGTAGTTCTAAGATGAAGGATGAATTCAAAATTGCTATTCTGAATAAATTTCAAATGAAAGATTTAGGTCTCATGCAATATTTATTAGGAATGGAGATTCATCAAAGTGTGGATGGAATTTTTATTTTTCAAACAAAAGTATGTAAAAGATATGTTGAAGAAACCTAATATGGTTGATTATAAACCCATCTCCACTCCAGCAGCTCATAGAGTTGTGTTATGTAGAGAAGATGGTGTTAAAATAGTTGATGAGATAGCTTATAGAAGTATTGTTGGAATTTTGATGTTTCTTAGTTACACAAGACCATATATTACTTATTCAGTTTCTCTTGTTTTGAGGTATATGACCAAGCCATCCAAAATTCATATGAAGGTAGCCAAGAGAATATTGAGCTATGTCAAAGGTACTACAAATTTTTGTATTCATTATTATGCTTCTAAAAGGTTTGAACTTGTTGGCTTTAGTGATTTTGATTGGGTAGGTAGTTTGGATGACCATAAATCCACATTTGGTAATTACTTTATACTTGGTCTAGGTTTGATTATTGTAAGGAAGCTAAGGTAGCGAAACAACTTCCTACACTAATTTTGAGGGGAGGGATATGCAGAATTTTTCAAATCCTTAGAGTAGCTACAAAAATAAGAACAAATATGAATCATACCATAACATAGTAATTATGTGGGGAAACCCTTTTGGTATAAAAACCCCACACTCCAAAGCCGCCCATTATATTATTCAGGAATCAAGAAGATTACAATATACTTACAGAGAAAGCTTTCACAAGAGTATAACCAACCAAAGATCTAAAGGCAACTCAACATCTATAAGACTCTCACACACAACTTCCATCTCAAGCCCCTGATATATAGTAGATACAATACATTAAACCGGGTCAACAGTAATTACAAAACCATGAGGCAAAACCAGCCAAAAGTGGTGCCTAAATTATCTCCAATTAAATATGCCTTCTGATGTGCCAAATCACACACCATGTGTAACTCTCTCTTTTACAACTCTTTTAAGTGTCCAACACTTTTTCACATTTCCCAAAACGGGAGGCCCAACTTCCAGAGGCCATAACTTTTGATTCGGGTGTCCAATTGACGAACCGTTTGATGCGTCAGAAAGCTTGTGAAGAAATATATCAATATATAACCCACTATTGGTTATGAAAACTATTAGGACATTTAGAGACCTCTGAGTGTCTCAAATCTGAGTTCAAAACGTTTCCAGGAGTTTCAAAAACAAAAAAACTTTAATATCTTGCAATCCATGCATGATCTTGAGTCAAAACTCACCCATGATGTTTACTTGGCAATTCCACACCTTTTGGGAAAATTTTAGGTCCATCCATGCTCAAATGTCAATTTACTAAAAATAGTAAGCCCCACCATTTTTAGCCCCTTTTGGAAACTTTGAAAGTTCTAAACCATTCTTCAAGATAAAGGGTATTCGAAAACACCAAAATTGGGAAGAATAGTAACCTTTTTTATTGCAAGGTTGAGACACCTTTACTAACATTCTCTCACTTGTCGAACACCTTGTAAGAGAAAAGGGAGTATCAACACCATGATTAATAGGGGCCAAGAGGCCCATAGACTCCAAACACCATTTGAACTTCTCTATGCTCACAATATTACTCAATGAATCTACAACATTTATCAAGGTCTCTACCATAACTAGCTTCACCCTACCATCCTCAACCATAGCTCTAACAAAATGATATTATACATCATTGTGTTTAGTCATAGCATGAAATGTCAGGTTCTTAGCTAGGCAAAATAAATTGTCATTGCACCTTGTTTTATTTTGATATTTGAACACAGTCTCTTAAGCCAAATAGCTTCTTTACAAGCATGAGTAGCTGTCATATACTTAGCTTTAGTGGTAGAAAAAGCAACCATAGCCTTTCGCTTACTCATCCAATTAATTGCACCACCAAATAAAGTAAATACATAAGCAATGGTGGATTGTCTACTATCAACATCCCCTACCTAGTCTAAATCCACAAAGCCCTGAATATCAAGGGAATGCATGTCTTCTATAAAATTACCATGATTTAACACAAGGAAAAATCTAAGGTACCCTGCAAATATCTAAAGACTCTTTTAACTTCTTTCCAATGAACTCTATTAGGATTAGACATATATCTGGAAAGAACTCCCACTGCTTGGGAATTGTTTGTTCTAGTACAGACCATAGCATACATCAAACTTCCAAGTGCACACTAGTAATGCACTTTTCTCATGTCTTCCATCTTTGATGGGGATGTTGGACATTGTGAAGCAGATAAATTCATTCCAACTATGAAAGAACACATAATAGTCTACAATATTGCATGTTAAACCTCTGTAAAATTGAATTGACATATTTACTCTGGACAAGCCATAGTTTTCTGTTCACTCTATCTCTTCTTATTTCCATCCCAAGAATGTGTTTAGCTGCACCAAAATATTTCATTTCAAACTTAGTTGCAAGTTAAGACTTTAGTTCTAAAATCATTCCTTTACCTTTACCAATAATTAACATATCATCAACATACAATGCAATAAACAGGAAATGATCACCATCATATTTATAATAAACACAATGATTAGATTTAGAACGCTCAAATCCCAAACTTAACACATAAGTATCAAATTTTTGCTACCACGTCCTAGGACTTTGGTTAAGGCCATACAAGGATTTTTTTTAATTTACAAACCAAATTACTTTTACCTTTCACCATGTAGTGATCTAGTTGTGTCATATAAATATCCTCCTCCAAATCACCATGAAGGAATGTCATTTTTACATCCATTTGTTCAACCTCTAGATCATAAGAAATAGGAATAGAAAAAAAGAATCTAATAGATGTCATTTTTGCAACAGGAGAAAATATCTCACTGTAATCAACACCCTCAACTTGAGAGTAACCTTTTGCAACCAACTGTACTTTGTACTTCTCAATACCTCCATCTGAACCAATCTTTTTCTTGAACAACCATTTGCAACCAACAAGTTTTTATACTTCAGGTAATGGTACTGGAGATCCCGTGTATCATTATTTTTCAAAGTTGTCAATTCTTCATCCATAGCAATCTTCCAGGACTCTGCATCATCCATCTCCAATCATCAAGTGAATACCTTTCAGGTGGTTGTCTATGCCTTGTAGATCTTTGAACAAGCTGAGTTGGAGATTCTTCCTCCTCTTCGAAAGTGTTTACCTAGGGTAAAATTGTACATTTGTCTCAACTAGGTTAAGTACTACTATTTCACCATGCTAAACATTGGGGGGACAAGGAATGATCTCTAGATCAGGCTATTAGTCACTTTGTCTGTCCCTTATGCTCGCGTGGTCTAATTTCAAGAGCCTAACTAAGATTTTGTTAAGTGTTTGCTCATAAACCAAGTAAAACCCTAATTATGCCTTAAATAAGAGATATTCAGAATCTGATAATGAAACAGCAAAAATAGACTAGAGAAATGCAGAGGGAGGGTTTCAAAGACTGTGCACCCAGAATTTGAGGGCCAATTGGACTAGGGCGCTTGCTCTTTAGTCCTGCAAATTCCCATAGCTAAAAATATTATGCGCAAGTTTACTAATACTCCCAAATGGCTCCCAGATCTCATAAATCTTCCCCGGTTGGACTAGGGCACCCGCTCATTAGTCCCGCAAGTGTTGGGATCCAGAAATCTAAAAGTCTGTGATGACTGTACCTGCAACACCCTTCTTTCTGTAGCTTCTTTCTGCCGGAACTTGCAAAACACGATCTGCACCTACAAAAGCAGGAGAAAGATGTTGTGGCTATATAGGAGCTTGCCTCGGTCAAGCCCCATCTTTGGTATTTCTACCTCAACAATAGCCAGAGATAAAGATTTGTAGAAGTGTGTGCAAACCTAACAATTGTGCATGCAGAAATATCAAACCCTAGATGTCTCAATTAAGGGAAAATCAACAACTTGCTTTAAATCAATAAACACATACAACTTCACCTCAAGGAGATGAAAACAAATGAAGACTTGCATGAACAAGAAGGTGAATCAACAATGTCCGTAGAGAATCTCCAAGCTCAATGTTGGAGGCTTCAACCCTTCTTCCGATCATCTAAAAGGTGTACAAACCCTAGGAAGAGCAAGATAGTCTCAAGATCTTGATTCCCAATCTCCATCCATTGTCTCCATGATAGCAAATTCAAATAACTTTCAAGGGCTTCAACAAGTGGCTAATCTTCAATGGCAATTTTGGCAGAGTTTTGGCATCAAGCTTGCATAAGAATTGTGTGTGATAAAATGATTTTCAAATGTCTTTTTATATCTAGCTTTAGAAAAATTCAAATTTTGAAATAATGTTTGATATCACATTAAAACCAAGAATTTGAAAAGGGAATCTCGAGGCATATGGCGGGAGCTGACACCCCACCAAAATTTAAAATCCTAGGAAATAGGGGAGGACTAGGGCATGGGAGCTCGAGTCTAAGCCCCCATTTTCCGATTAGATATGCTTTTGGGGGGTCCCAGGGACCTATAATTCAAATTCCCTTTCCGGGTTCCATCAAAAGGTTACCTCAAAAAACTGAATATTTTGCAACTAGATTTAGTCAATTAGGGTTTTAGGATGGTTGGAAAGAGAAAGGTTGAGAGGTCACCGAAGCAAGGAGCTAAACTGAGGGAAATTGTACCATACCATATAGGAGGACAATTTTTGATGTTACATTTAGTCCCCACTTTAGTGGCCATATGACAATATGTGCATATGCAACTAAAGGAAAGTAAATGCATCAATCATGAAAAGGATATCCAAAAGGATACTGTAGAGGAAGCGGAAGTGTTATCACCAAGAAGGAAGAAGCCCCCAAGTCTCGAGTTCTGCAAGACCACAAAGTTAGGAACTGCAACCTGCAAAGGAACACTTATCAGAAAATCAAAACCAAATCAACTTGCAACCACCACCAATGAGTAAGTACAAAAACACTAAGGGGGGTTGAGTGATGAGACATGATGAGAGAGGAAATTGAGGGAGATATATGCCCCCTTGTTTCTGCTTGCTTAGTCCGAAAGGTAGAAACAAGGAGATACCCACATGTGTCGATTTTGAGGGAAGCTTGATGAGAAATATGTTATGAGGGTCATTTGAAGAAATAATGCTCAAACATAACACATTGGGTAAGAAAGAGAGCGGAACCAAGATTCCAATGCAACAAACGACATGGAAATCAAAGTTCGACAGCTCAAGATAAGGGCTCAAGAGTAAAAGAGATTAATCTTGCACCTAGTTAGGGATAAGAATTCTCACTCATTTACTTTATGTAAAGGGAGTTGTCACTTATCATTTCCGCATTCTTGTTTCTTGTCATTGTAGAAAAAGTAGAGGAGAGAGAGAAAGAGAAGAGGAGGACAACCATGTCGAGCTGACACCCTTATTAGCCACCATGACTAGAGATGCTTCGAGCCCGAGTAGCAGAGAGGCGTTTCAAGGCCGAGGTAGGGTCCTAATCTTGCACTTCTGTCATCTTTTAGTGTACTTTTTGTTTTGACTTTATCGTGCACTGTGCCGAGAGGTAAGGAATGGACAAGGGTCTCTGAGAGGGGTTGAGTCCACCTAGGGTGCTAGAGTCTTTTTGGGGCGCCCTAGTCCCACAGGGGCACCAGTGTCCCTCTAAGGCGCCCGAGTCCATAGAGGACACGGGCCCTAAGGACAGGTACTCTTTTCAATTTTTGATAACTGCTTTCAGTTTCTAGAGGGGATTCTGATAGTCTTGTTTGCTTTTCGACCTATAGGATGTCCCTAAGACACGTGAGCACATAGGTGGTCGCCTAATGGTACTTCTATGAGAGCGTGTTAGCTCCTTGTCACTTGTAGAGAGAGAGAGAGAGAGAGAGCACTTGCAGGCGGTGGGCCTATGGTGGGTATTTGATATGCCCACAATCAGATTCCACTGCACTATGTTGATGGCACTGATGGAGAGGTGGGATGTGGATACATCCACATTCCACTTACCTACAGGTGAGATGACCATCACGTTGGAGGATGTATACAGGATCCTTCGACCACCTGTCTAAGGAGAGACAGTGAGGATAGGAGGACATCCTCAGTGAGGTACACCCGCAAGAGTCAGCTATACTACTTGGGTCACACTATTTCTCAGGAAGAGAGAGGACATATTCAGCTCTGACTTCTAGAACAAGGATGCAGTGATATTCCCTCGTTGCGGAGGATTATGATAGTCACAATCGCACTACCCATTGCGCCAGATGGATGAGGCACTCACTTACACGGGGGTATCGTTCACACCATTAGGGAGATGGAGGAGCATCAGACGGTCTATGTATGGGGGTGCAGTATGCTTGTGCACCTTTACCGTGACTTGGGGCGATATGTCCATTATGAGATGCATAATCTAATGATCTGCACATTACTATAGGTTTGGGCCTTTGAGCACATCAGGTGCACACGACCGATGGGTTATCCTATAGAGGTAGCATTCACCCATCCACATATTCATGCCTATCCATTGGTCAGGTGTTGGAGGCACAGGGATCTACTATACTAGAGAGTTGTTTTTGACAGATTACAGCTCGACGACTTCATCTAGAGACCACATTGCAGCTACATCACATGGCCTAGCTAGCGGAGGCAGTTAGCAAGGATGCAGAGGGATCGGCTGATGGCCGGTCACCTCAATCATGTCATGGCTTAGTTTTATTTTGACATGGTGGCATGATAGTTTAGACATATACATGATGTTCCTGTAGTGCATCCAAGCTATGCGCGTATTGTGCGCAGCGCAGTCAAGGTAAATACTGTCTGACGACTGACAGTAGCAGATGTATCACTTAATGATGATAAGAGTTCTGAGGATGCAGAGCCAGTGTCAGACATAGATGATATCAATTGTACCCGAACATATCAGACCTGGTGACACACAGCATGACTTGCTCCTATTTTTCCTCCTGGTCACTCTAGAGGCAATGCTCGACCTTGGGCTGGTCACGCTAGTGACACATGGGTAGAGGACGATATTAGTAATTTTGCCAGATACTACGATCTCGAGGAGGATGTGGAGGATGACGAGGATGAGTTAGAGGAAGTCCCATCACAGTACATCTTTAGAGAGAGACCACGACAGGGCCAACAGGAGGTAGACGCTGATGAGAAGACTGAGTCAAGACCACGGTCTAAAGCTCGTGGTCCTATTCTTGTAGGCGATACGAGGCCTAGTCAGAGAGAGCGAGGGGAATGTAGTAGGTCTATGCCCCCAGTTGCAGATCAAACTACAGAGCTCATCACACCTTTGGCAATTTGAGATCCATCCTGGCGAGATAGAGATCCAGGTTAGGTTTGATTTATTATGTTAATGCTTTACATATTTGTTATTTGTGATATTTATACGAGATTGTAATATCTATCTTATCCTCTATTTTGTAGTTGGAACAGATGCTTGGCGAGACTTTATGCGTCATGTCATAGCAGACATAGTACCTACAAATGTCTTGGAGTAGCTAGTGTGGGCAGGTTATTCACCACAATCATCTATTGGGCGACATGCAGAGATATTTATGCCTTTCATCACGTACAGGATGGCTATAGAGGCTATGCTAGAGAAGTCTGTACAGGAGAGAGAGGAGTTACGACAAAGAGCTAAGCGCACCGAAGCTGAGCTTAAGGTGCAGTGAGAGCAGATGGTAGCGGTACCTACACTGGAGGGAGAGCCAGCTGTCAGTGAGTTCTTACTGCGTGAGGTTCAATGGGTGAGAACTGACAAAGACAGGATTCAGGCCGAGAGAGACCAGTACCAGAGGATGTACCAGGAGGCACACGAGCAGATGATAGAGATGAGGGGCGAGATCAGGGGCTTACAGTCATAGAGCGTCTCTGGGAGTCATTCGCGATTTGTAGCCACACATGGTCAAGCCTCCGTCACTCGCATACCACGAGGGCCTGAGGGTATGGGCGATTGAGGTTTAGCTATGTGATGTATAGATTTTATATACTACGACATCCCATTTTGTCTTGAGGGATAGTCGACTCGGCTGTATATTTAAAATTGATATATATATATATATATATATAATGCTTATTTCTTTCCATCTATGTGTAATGGTTTTTGATCTATCACATGTGATTTTTGTAAAAATGCAACTAGTGATGATATTTAAATGCTATAATTAATGCTATTGTGATATACTAATAATTTTTAAAAGAACATATAATAATAAGCACAATGATCAAGCATTTCACACAATTCAAATTTTAATACTATATTCAGTTAATACCAAATTGATCTAAACAAAGAATACTTAAGGAGGATACAACAATGATCAACTGAACAAAAGATGTAATGTTAAATGAATTGAGACAAAACAATAATATCTTGTCAAAATTGAAGCTAATCTATAGAATAAATTGTCTTAGGAACATTTAACATTAAATCCTTAAGCATAAAATCTTTTGAGGTGCACTGCATTAATAGGTTCTTTAAGCAGCGTACCTTGTTCATTGGCTAATTTATACGCTTCGGAGCCAAAGGTTTCAGTGATTATATATGGTCCAAGCCAATTAGGGCTGAATTTACCTTTTTCTCTAGGCGATGCGTTTATATTGCATTAATTTTGTAGAGAACCAAATCCCCAACTTCGAATGAACGTTGTATGATGTGTGCATTGTAGGATCGTTGTATACCTTTTTTATAAGCTTTGAGGTGCTCAAGAGCATTAATTCACCTTTCATCAAGCATCTCAAGTTCTTATAATCTTTTCTCGCGTTCCATGTCGTCATCCATGATGTTTCTTAGGGAAATTCTTAGGGAAGGAATTTCTAACTCCAACGACATTATCGCGTCTATGCCATAAACGAGATTATACGGTGTATTATTGGTAGGCATTCAAATACTTGTTCTATAAGCCCATAATGCATAGAATAATTGAGTATGCCAATCTTTCTGATGTTTATTAAGAGTTTTCCATAAAATCTGTACAATGACTTTGTTTGAAACTTCTGCTTGGCCGTTTGATTGAGGATAATAAGGCGTAGAGAAGCAGTGTTGTATATGATATTTTTCAAGGAACTTTTTCACATCCTTGTTCTTAAATGGCAAACCATTATCCAAAATGAGGGAAGAAGGTATTCCAAATCGAGAAATAATGTTGTCTTGTATAAATCAACAGATTACATCGGCAGTCTTGGATCGCAAGGGGATTGCTTTGACCCACTTTGTGAAATAGTCAGTGGCAGTAATGATAAATGTGTCCTTGAGAGGAGGGTGGAGAAATTTTACCAATTAGATCCGAGCCCCAAATAGAGAATGGCCATGGTGACACCTGGGCACAAAGCTCTTGAGTAGGAGCATGGATTAGGTGTTTGTGTTATTGACATTGTGGGCATCTCTTGATGTAAGCAAAGGAATCTTGCTCCATACGGAGCTGCCAATAGTAGCCCATTCATAACAGTTTTTCACCAATGATTTTCCTCCAAAATGCCCTCCACATGCACAAGAGTGAGCTTCTTCTAAAGCTATCAGAATCTCTAAATTACTTAAACATCGGAGTAAAACACCATTGTAACTTCGTCGATATAGGACATTCGATAGTATAATGTATCGCGTTGTTAGTTTGTGTAAATAGATTCGGGCATTCTTAGATGTTGAATTAGGAATAGTTCCATTGTGTAAATAATTGAATATATAGGAGAACCATTCATCAATGTATGTATTACCATAGAGTTCCAAATTCACAACTATAGGATCTTTGATTGTTGGTGTTTTAAGATTATGAACAACGAAAGTAAATTCCTCGGGAGAACCATCAGGGGATATAAGGGAAGCTGTGCTTGCCATTGTATCTGCATGTCGATTGTCTTTGCTAGGAATAGTGTTGATTGAATATGATGTGAATTGTTTTAAGAGAGATAATGCAAACTCATGGTACTGAGATAGCTTATCATGCCTAGTTTGATATGATCTAGTTATTTGTTTGACAATTAGCTGAGAATCACCGTATATTGTAATGTGTTTGATAATAAAGGCCAAGGCGGCACGAAGTCCTGCAATAAGGTCTTCATATTCAACTATATTATTTGTGTATGAGAAGTCTAAGTGCTAAGATAAAGGAATCCGCTTACCTACGGGGGGTATCAAGATAACACCAGCCCTGGAGCCAGTTTGACATTTTGATTCATCAAAGTATAATTCCCATTTTTCATCTTTAGAGATTGTTAAAATTTGGTCGTCAGGAAATACATCCTGATGTTGTGTAGAAAAAGGTGAAGGAGCTTCTGCTAACTGATCAACTAACGCTTGTCCTCTAATCACTTTTTGGGAAATGAACTTAAGATCAAATTCTGTTAATAACATAACCTATTTAGCGAGATGCCCTGATAAATATGTTTTTGCAAAGAGATGTTTCAAAGGGTTGAATTTTACCATCACATGTATTTTAGCATTTGAGAGGTAATGTCTAAGATTTTGAGTTGCAAACACTAAATCTAAGCAATTCTTCTCGATAACAGTGTATCACACTTCATAATCTAGCAAAGTTTGACTGATGTAATAGACAACGCATTCTTTGCCTTCAGCGTTATGTTGTGCTAACAAAGCTGCTAGGGCATTGTTAGATGCTGAAATATATAGTAGAAATGGTTTATCAGAGACAACGGGTTGTAAAATAGGTGGATTAGCTAAGTAATCCTTTAAGTCTTTGAAAGCCTTTTGACATTCAGAATTCCATTGAAATTTAGAATCTTTCTTCAATAGTTGCATAAAAGGGCGAGTCCTATCCGCAAGTTGTGAAACAAATTGGCGCATGGCCTGTATCTTTCCCTACAAACTACGAAGTTGAGATATGTTTTTAGGTATTGGCATATTAACAATTGCATCTATCTTTTTCATATCCACTTCAATACCATGATTTGAAACAATAAATCTTAATAGCTTTCCACTGTCTACACCGAAAAACACACTTACAAGGATTTAATCGCATATTATATTTCCTTATGCACTCAAATATTTGTCAAAGATTTGTAGCGTGATCCTTATGGTGGATAGACTTCGCCAAGATGTCATTGACATAATCTTCTAAAATATTGTGCATATAATCATGAAATATAAGAGTCATTGCATGTTGGTAAGTAGCTCCTACATTCTTAAGTCCAAACGACATGACTACCCAACAAAATATACCTCGAGGTTTTATAAAAGCTGTTTTATACTGGTCTTGAGGATTCATTAGAATTATATTATATCCTGAAAAACCATCCATGAAAGAGAGAAATTCATGGCCAGCTATGGAATCGACAATCATATCAATATTAGGGAGTGGAAAATCATCTTTAGAGATGCTAAATTCAAATCCCAAAAATTTGTGCTCATTCTTATATTACCATCGGGTTTAGGGACGGCAATAATATTCAAAATCCAAGGTGAATAATCAATAGGTCAGATGAAACCCGCTTGTAGGAGCTTTTCAATCTCAGTTTTAACAAGTAGTGCAATCTTAGGATTCATCTTGCGAATCTTTTGTTTAAATGGCTTAACATCTGGCTTCAACATGATATTATGCATTACAATCCGAGGATCGATACCAGGCATGTCGGAATAGCTCCAAGCGAACAATTTTGAGAATTCGTGTAATAACTTAGTCATTTCTTCTTTTTCTTCCACACTTAAACAATCACCAATAGGGATAACTTTTTCAGTGTTATCCTTATCCATAACAACATCAACAATCTTTCCATTAAGGAGATTACTGTGGTGTAAGGGATTATATGATTGTAGTTGTTCTTCAAATTCTCCATTAGGTTCTATAGTGGCATTTATTGTTCTAGTAGTTTTTCCAAAATATGCATTGTTGTTTAAATAATAAGGTACGCTGCATTTATGATGATAACGAGGAATATTGTCATAAGCACCCAAGAATTCTATTATCGCTTCATCTACTAAGAATACATCCAATGGAAGTGGTCAATGAGGACAATTAGTGTCGATCATCTCAGGAAATATCAAACTAAGTGTTGATATTGTATTCACATTAAGAGTAGGGCATTTATGGGCTTTACATTCCTTGAAAGGATTATATCCAATGCCACTGGAGCAATGTTGCAAAGTAGCTTCTATAGGGACTTTATTTCCTTGTTGATTTATACCATAGCCTTTACCCATGACATAATCATAATCTTTATAAAGGATTTAGAATCCTCAACCATAAAGAGAAACCATTTCCTTGGATGAAGGTTGAGCTTCATAAGTTTCATAGTTAGTTGTATAAGTAAAGGTAAATTATCCAAATTTATCATTAAAGAAGCATTATGTTTATCATTCAAAGGATGCAATGTGATCGATGCAATATTTGATGTTTCGAGGACGATGTTTTTAGGTTTATATTCTCCCATGGAAGAAGATGTAAAATCTAACAAATCCCAATCATCACCAACAAATACATTCAATTGTCTAGGCTCTTGCATAACATTTTTAGAAGCAAGAGAAGTTGATATGCCAACTTTCAGATTGTTTAGACTCTTAGGACAAACAACATGCTTATGAGCTTCTATTTGCAAGCAATTATTAGGTTCAGGATCAACATGAATAGTGTGTAGCTTATCTTTGAATATAAACTTGATTGAATGATGTAGAGTAGAAGGAACTACTCCTAGTGCATGTATCCAGGGTCTACCAAGAATCATGTTGTAAGATAGAGAGAAAGGCATGACATGAATCAGGGTAGGCACCATCATAGGTCCGACTTGTATAGGTAAAGTTACAGTGCCCACATATTATCGTCCAACATTGTCAAAACCACGGATACTTAATGTTTCTAGTTTGATGGTAGATGTGTCAACTTTAACCTTATGTAATAAGTCAATGCCACAAACATTAAGAGCTAATCTATTATCAATCATGACTCTCTTAACCAATGTTTTATTGATTGTAATAAAGATAATCAAAGGATCATACTGATTCTGAACTTCAAGAGATGGTAATTCATGTTGTTGAAACAGAATATCTACTTTTGTTGCATGCATACAATCTAATAGAGCTGCAACAGATCATTTGGTTTAATAGTAGGTGGGACAATCACCTTTTGTAAAGCTTCTTGGAGCATTCCATGGTAAGTAGGTGAAGTTTGTATAAGTTCTTAAAGAGATATCTTTGCAGGATTAGCGTGAAGTTGTTCTACAAGATCATAGTCTTTACCACCTTTATATGTTAAACGAGATGCTTGAGGAAGCATAGGTTGAGAAGCTGGTAAAGATATCAGAATGCTCGATTGTTGTGTGCTTTGTTTAGTATTTTGAGTGTTATATGCATGTGTAACCACATTATGATTAGTTTGTTGTAAGTTTTGTTTCGCTACTTGTTTAGCATAATCATAAATGTGATCAGGAGGTCGAGAAGAAGATGGAAAACCTTTAACTGTAAGCACTAGCTTAGGAGATGGTTCAACTACATTTGAACATAAAGTGACCACAATTTTTAGTTTTTCAAGCTCTTCTTTAGGTTTAGGAACATAAATTGCATTTACAAATCTTTGAAATAATGATGGCTTAGAGGCCATAGTGGAATGTTAAATCAAGATAAAGTCCTCAAGGGCTTCATCTAACATATCGAAGTCATCACGACTAAATGGCTCATCATAAGCATGAAAATCTTCTAAAAAGTAATCTAACATTTTAACATGCTCTATTTATCCCAAAATTCAAATGCACAATGATGGCCTATGAAAATGAAATACTATGCAAAACAATAAATGATAATTTTTGAACTCTTTTAGTGAAGATATAAAGAATATGATTCATAATTCAATGCATGCAATTTCACCAAAGAGATTTTTTAATCCAATTATGCTCTAGGATAGCAAATTGTTTTAGATCTGAAGTTTAAAAGGATGCAAATTTTTTAAAGCTCGGGTTCACCAAAATGTTTAAGGTAAAATTGTAGATTTGTCTCAACTAGGTTAAGTACTACTATTTCACCATGCTAAACATTGGGAGGACAAGGACTAAGCTCTAGATCAATCTATTAGTCACTTTATCTGTCTCTTATGCTCGCGTGGTCGGATTTCAAGAGCCTAACTAAGATTTTGTTATGTGTTTGCTCATAAACTAAGTAAAACCCTAATTATGCCTTAAATTAGAGATATTCAGAATCTGATAACAAAACAGGCAAAATAGACTGGAGAAATGCAGAGGGAGGGTTTCAGAGATTGTACATCCAGAATTTGAGGGCCAACTGGACTAGGGCACCTGCTCTTTAGTCCTACGAATTCTCGTAACTAAAAATCTTCTACACAGGCTGATTGATACTACTGAATGGCTCCTAGATCTCAGAAATCTTTCCCAATTGGACTAGGGCACCCGCTCATTAGTCCTGTAAGTGTCAGGATCCAGAAATCCAAAAGTCTGTGATGACTGTACCCGCAATAACCTTCTTTCTGTAGATACTTTCCGTCGGAACCTATAAAACACGATATGCACCTACAAAAGAAGGAGAAAGATGTTGCGGCTGTATAGGAGCTTGCCTTGATCAAGCCCTGTCTTTGGTATTTCTACCTCAACAATAGCTAGAGATAAAGATTTGCAGAAGTCTGTGCAAACCTAACAACTGTGTATGCAATAATATCAAACCCTAGATGTCTCAATCAAGGGAAAATCAACAACTTGCTTTGAATCAATAAACACATACAACTTCACCTCAAGGAGATGAAACCAAATGAAGACTTGCATCAACAAGAAGGTGAATTAACAATGTCTGCGGAGGATCTCCAAGCTCGATGTTGGAGGCTTCAACCCTTTTCCCGATCATGCAAAAGGTGTACAAACCCTATCAAGAGTAAGTCTCAAGATCTTGATTCCCAATCTCCATCCATTGTCTCCATGATAGCAAATTCAAATAACTTTCAAGAGCTTCAACAAGTGGCTAATCTTCAATGGCAATTTTGGCAGGGTTTTGGCATCAAGCTTGCATAAGAATTGTGTGTGATAAAATAATTTTCAAATGTCTTTTTATATCTAGCTTTAGGGAAATTCAAATTTTGAAATAACATCTCGATATCGCGTGAAAATAGAGAATTTGAAAACGAAATCCTGAGGCATACGATGGGAGTCGATAGCACACCAAAATTCAAAATCCTGAGAAATAAGGGAGGACTAAGGCGCGTGCGCCCAAGTCCAAGCCCCCATTTTCTGATCAGATCTACTTTTTGGGGGTCCCAGGGACCTATAATTCAAATTCCCTTTTTGGGTTCCATCAAAAGGTTACCTCAAAAAGTGAATATTTTGCAACTAGACTTAGTCAATTAGGGTTTTGGGATGGTCAGAAAGAGAAAGGTTGAGAGGTCACCCAAGCGAGGAGCTAAACCAAGGGAAATTGTACCATACCATACAGGAGGACAATTTTTGACGTTACATAAAGATTCAGAGCTAGATAAATTCTCCTCAACTTCTTGTCTATCTAGGGGCCTTGATTCAACTTTCTTATGCATAGAAGGGAGTTGAATCACATCTTTCTATTCACTTTGTTCAGGCTGTAATGTAACAAAAGAAGGCTTACTTTCTCTAAGAATACCACTTCTACTATATATTACCTTATGTGCAACAGGGTCCCAAAGCTTGTATCCTTTCACACCATAACTATACCCAATGAAGATACATTTCACAGCCTTGTTCTCCAACTTTGTTTGCTTCTCCTTTGGCACATGTACATATTCCTCACAACCAAAAACTATAAGATGTCTTAGTGAAGGCTTGTGCCCCGACCACACCTCCATAGGTGTTTTATCAACACAAGCTGATGTAGGAGACCTGTTAATCAAGTAGCAAGCAGTGGCAATAGCTTCTACCCAAAACCTTTATTCTAGACCAGCACCACTAACCATAATCCTAGCCTTCTCCATCAGTGTCCTGTTCATTCTTTTTCCAAATCCATTCTGTTGTGGAGAATAAGGAGTTGTCTTTTGTCTCTAAATGCTACAATCTTTATAGAATCTATCAAAATCATTAGAGAAAAATTCACCACCATTGTCATTCCTCAAACATTTTATTTTCTTTCCAGTAACCAACTCAAACATTGCTCTAAATTCTTTAAATCGACTAAAAAATTTAGATTTACTTTTTAGAAAATATACCCATGTCCTGCTATAATCAGCAATAAATGAAACATAATATGCAGAATTTTCTCCTCTTCCTGATGATGGATCATTATGCATGATCTGAAACGTTGAAGCAAAAACATACACAGTTTAATCCAGAAGCACTATCATTCTTAATTCATGGACTATAGAAGACTCATGCCTACGATTGAATAAGGTTTTGTTTACCATAAATGCAATGCTCACAAAAATTAAAATCAAGATTACAATCAGTCAACTCTTCAACAAGATTTTCATTTTTCAAGGTCCTTAGACCCTTTTCTCCTATGTGGCCTAATCTTTGGTGCCATAACATAGTCTTATCTGTAGGAAATTTTGATTCATAAGAAAGAGCACCCTTACGTACCTAAAATCCAAGACCATCCCCTGGAAATAAAACCCTCTCCTTTTCCAATGAAGTAGTCACAACTTTACTTTTCATAGAAGTACTATTGCACTCAAGACTGTATGCATCAAGATTATACAATGTGTGCAATCTAACACCTCTATCGATCACCATAGAACCTCTAACCATCTTGCACATATATCAGGAAAGACTACTTGCACACCCACATTTATTAGTGTTAGGAAAATTAAATAAATTGAAAGAAAAGTAAATACAAGAAAGAAAAACTAATTTACTGGAGCATCATTTGAAAGATAACATTACCAAGATTCAATGAAGGAGACTAGACATTTTGAAGGGGGAAAAAACAAAGAAAAAACCCCCATATATTATGAAAGATGGTATGTAGCTATGAAATAAAATATTACAGAAAAAGAGGGAGGAGCTCTTCAAGAAATGAACAAGAAGAGAAACTAAGAGAAATGAATGAATGAAGAGGAGAGGGCACCTCATAAATAGAGGTGAGAGGGGAGTTGCAATCAACTCCCATATGCCACCTTTCATGTGGGTGCGTGCCATGTGTAAACCTCATAAGGAGGTAACTAAACAAATCAAATATTCCTTCAACAAGAATATTGACATGAGTTATCTTCACACATGTGTGAGGATACTCACATAAAACAAAAAATACTTTGTAATTATACAATACAAGTATTTAATAAGAAATAAATATAATCTTTACCTAAGTACCAAGTAAAGATTTTTTTTTTTTAACATCCCCCCTTAAGCTTTACTTGGGGAAGATTACAAAGGATGATTACAAAATGTTACATGAATGGCATAAAAGCCTTTACAATGAATAAGAATATATAATTTGAGAAAGAAGCTTGAAGAAGAGTGAAGAATCTATTTTGAGATAGAGGCAAGTCTTCAAGTAGTCTTGAGAATAATTGTATAGATGCCTTTGTGAACCAAAGTGCTTGAATAGATGCCTTTGAACAATCTAAATAGTGACCTCCTTTAGAGCCAAGAGAAGTGGATTGATGGTTCTTGTGCTGCCAAGGTAGATATTGAACATGTTTCATCAAAGAAACCATAACCACAAATAGATTTCCCATCATTGGGATCATCTCCTAAATTTGAATTAGTATATTCATAGAAAGAGATACAAATTGCATATTGCATAATAAAATTGTGGATCAAATGAATCCAAATTTAAGTCATAAAGCCAACAAGGAAAAAGTTAGCATAGCTAATTCAATGTAGATAAAATAATCTTAAGTCTTGAGTAAGAGTGCTAGGAAAAGTTGTAGCACAAATTATGGCTTATAGCCCAAATTATAAAATGTCAATATATAGACATAGCAATAATAGCTCTAGGTTTCTTCTCACTACATCATTTGATGAATTGTAAAGGGAACTTATATCAAGTATAATAATAATGGACTTTGAAAATTAGTCCTAAAGATCATAGTGCCATCATTTTAAGTTTCAATATCAAGGACTTCGAAAAATAGGCCTATAGATGGTTTTAAAAACCATAGTGCCTTCATCAAAAAATTATAATATGTAACACCTAGTTTTGATTTCACCCTAAAAACTAAGTTTAACCAAAGGTAATAATTTTTTTTTTGAAAGTTTAAAACAGAAAAGTAATTTGTTTTCTAATTTTAAAACCAAGTAGTTCATCCATCGACTAACAATAATCATGAATTTATAACTTATACAAAAGGATATATCCATCTACAACATTAAACAATATGTTGTTAAAAGTTACTTAGAACAATTCCAAAATAGAAACTTACCAAAGTCACTGCATCTCGATTGTCGACCATCCAAATTCAAGTCTCGGCAATCTTCAGGAATATAGAAGAGAAAGTATCTTCAAGGAGCTTAACCTCCAACCACAGACCATCGGTCTCCTGCACTCCTTCCTATCTAGAAGTGGCCCTGGGTAAGTGCAAAAAGATGGGGGGCCAAAAAGTGGCCAAAAAATTTTGAAAAAAAATTTAGGCATAACGCGCTCGCGTTATGGCTTGGCAATGACAAGCCTAAGGCTCGTCATTGCCGAGCCATAACGCGAGCGCGTTATAACGCGAGCGCGTTATAAAGCGCTTTATATATAAAAAAAAAAACGCTGTCATTTCATTTTATTTTATTTCATTGTGAGTTTTTCCTCCGCCCGCGGCTTAAAACCCTTCAAAAACGCGCTCACGTTCTACAAAACACCGTTCAACACAAAAGATTTGTCGATTCATCGCCGAAATGCCGCCGCGACGTCGAGCACGCCAAAGGGGTGAGTTATCTTTGTTTTTTTGTTTGAATTTCTTCCTAAATAGGTAGGTTTTGTGTTGATTTTTGATGCATATTTTATTAATTGTAGGAAATGTTAATGCACCTCCTCCTCCTCCTCAAAATCCACAAAATCTTGAGGAAGAAATACCTGCAGAACAACAACCTCCTCCATTCATTCCTCGACATGCCCCTGGAACACAAGATAATATAATGGGGGAAATTGAAAACAACAAAAAACAAATTGAAGATATAATTGCAAGGTTGAAAGATCCTTCCACTTCAACCTTGCATAGGTCCACGCTTGCCGAATCTCTTGAGTCTATGTTATCAAATGTAAATTCAATTAGCAAGCAAATAACTAGTTGGACCGATAAAAAGAGAGAGTTTAGAGATTACTATGCAGATAAATTGTCATACCAAGATGTCAAAAAATTACAAATTACAAAAGTAGACTTGTGTTCAATTTTCACAAACCCACAAACAAATCAACCTCCACCCATTACATGCAAGAGGTTCCCTATCCATTGGTGCAACAACCAAGCGATAAGGGACAATTTCGGGCAGAGGTGGTGGATGGTTTTTGACCATCCTCCATGCAATAACAATGAGGTCCCGCAATACTTTTTGAGGAAACTCTACTCCGAGTTTGTCCTCAATAAAGTGCCAAACTATTTTGATATGCGGGACTTCCAGGGTAGAGGTGGGGGCTCAGCACAGGATAGACCAGGGGCACGTCTTGACCCACAGCGGGTAGTGAGACGAGTAATCAGCAGACCAGCCCACGAGCATGTTTCTATTCCTTCCATTGTGAAGGAGAGTGTTGAGGTCGATACACTGAGGTCGATTAGTGCCTTGACCCAGAGCATCATAGAGCATGCCGATCCTGCAACACAGAGTGGGTTGGGAGATAGTGCGAGGAGTAGGGTCCCACCGCATACTTTCCAGGCTTGCGGGTCAGCCTGTGGTTATGACCCCATGGACAGTCAGGACGCAGGTGCACAGGCTACATCTGCAGCTGAGCAGATGGCGATGACAGATACCCTCCTGAGTGAGACTTTCAGCCTTGATACTCAGGTAAATATTAGCAAGTTTATTGAATTTAATTTATTAAATTTTATTTTTGAAATACAAGATTAACTAATTTAAATTGATGATTTTAATGAAATTTCAGGGTCATAGCGTCGATGCAGTTTTCAGTGGTTCTCCACCTACATTTTTCACTTGATCATCTACTGTCGAGGTATGTAACTAGTAAACAATTATAAATATTATATGTGAATAGCATCGTTATATGAATGGTATTCTAATTTCTGATTTTGGATGTTGAATAGGTTAACACTGTAGATTTCATGGCAACACCTGCCAGCGGTGGTGGACTTCAAAGCTTTACGGAGGTAATAAAATAAATAGTTTAATGAATGAATTGTACTTACTAAATTTTTGTATGTGATTTGTGTGTTTTATTGTGTGTACTTCCATGTTTAGATGAGCGTGTGTGTATGTTAGGAGCCATGATTTGCATCACTATTATAGTTTTCGTAATTGAATAATGTTGTTTTATTTCCAGATGATGCAGGCTGCGGATACACCTCCCCATGTTCATAGGGCAATGGAGCAGGGTGTGGCCTCTGCGATTCATAGCTCTATGGCATTGACAGGGGTATGAGGCAGATTAGTAAATTTCAATTTACATTCATTGTTATAGTTGTCTATTTTTGAAAAATCAAAAGATTATTGATTTGAAATTTAATTTCTATCTGGATGGTTTCTATAGGACATGACATCACCAGGGCCTTTTCCTGCTACTGAGGCAAGCGAGCAGACAGATTATATGTTAGCGGTAAGTGATTATTTTGTTAAATGTTTCATTTTTTTATAACATGTAATTTCTATATATTAATATCTATACTTTTTTTTGTAACAGGTAAAGGTGCAGGAAGAACTAAATAGGAGAAGTAGCCCTCGGGTTCGTAGTAGACCACCCACATGCATGTCTCCATCCCCTAGAAGATCAAAGGCTGCTCGTGATTTATTCTCTTCACCAGCTAGAGGGGAATGACTTTTTATTGTGTTCCTCTGTTGTATGCCTATATGGCATTTGTGGACATATATTTTGTATTGTACATAGTTGACATTGTATGCCTATATGGCATTCTTGTAAGCCTATATGGCTATTTTGTATATATGTTATACTTATATCGACAGATATTGATGTATGCGTATATGGATATTTGGTTAATACAAATCTTTTTTATTGATGGCGTCCATACTTGCATTATAAATCCACTTTTGAATGGATATTTGTAGATGGCTACTTCAAATATTTAAAGTCTGATTGTATTACATAGGATGTTTGCATTTTCTTTGATAGGCTTGATAGGCCATGGATTACATGATGGTGTTTGATGGAAAAGTATGGTACTAGAAGACTCTAGTTCATTCTTAATAGGCTTGTGATTGATAATATCTTTGCATGATTACACTTGATCTTGGATCATGGGCATGTTGTTAGGATTTTGATTGCATTGTGATGTTTGATGGATAGGCATGGTGTAAGTGTAAGATACCCAACTAGTTCTACGAAAAATTTTCCTTACTTAAACACTTTTACTTGCTAACAATTCATCAACTACTTCAATAACATAAAGATATACATCAAGATAACTATTTGAATGAAACAACATTAGAGTTGGGTACTTGTCTTGTTACTTGATTCAATCAACTTGCAATGTCTTATTACATGGAAAATGCTTTCAATAGCATGAAGTACAACTCATTCAATGGAAATACAAGGACAGGCCTTGAAGCCTTGATGTTACAATGTCTTCCTTATTTGAGCAACATTTGAAGATTTGGAATGTTCAACTCATCACCTCACAAGGTAGGCGCATATTTGAAGGATTTACAGGTTTTTCTGACTTGGGCGCCAAGTTGAGGTGACCTCCTCCTGAAGTTGCGCCTTGTCAACATTAGGTGCCAATTAGAGTTTATGGATGCTCTGGATTGTTTCCAAGAGTAGGCACCAAAACATCATCATTATGAAAGTGTTTTAAATGCTAGGCGCCCAAATCAGCCCTCTGGAGTCTAGGCGCTCCTTTCATGCATTCTGTGTTCTAGGCGCCAATTGAAAGGAGTGGAGAACAGGGCAAGCGCCTTCCAAACTAGGTGTTTCCTTGAGGTGACAAGGACTTAGAAAGTGCGCCTAAGGTGAGTGCCTTGAGTGAAAAGGTCTAACAAACATCTTTGAACCCCCTTTCAAGGTTAGGCGCATTCTGGAGGTGGAAACAAGTAGAAGGTGCGCCTTAGCTTCCTTTGTCAATTCTTGCAAGTCTTTGTTGATTAGGAAGGTGGAATGCTTCATTGTAGAATGAGCGCCTATCTTCTAATGTCCAAACTACTTCTTCTGGCTCACTCTGTGGCTAGGCGCCAGAGCTAAACTGTTCACACAAGGGAGTGCGCCTAGACTCACTTGATGTTTTCTTACTACTTCAACCCCTGGAAGATGTTCCAAGGTGTTCCCTTTTACAAGCACCTGACCTCCCAAGTTCCTTCATGTGCTATTCCTTGAAGGCGCCAAAACTGAGCTCCAGTGCCATGGGATTGTGCCTAACATCTTTGAAGAGTTTCTAAGCCTTTTGCAAGTTGATATCCCAAACTCATCTTCTAGGCGCAACAGGAGCTTTCCAAAGGAGTTTCCAAGTTTTAGACGCCAAGCGAGGTCATGGGTGAATGGAACTGCGCCTTAGGAGATGACTGGATCCTAAGCGTCAGTCTGGAGTTACAGTGGAATTGATATGCGCCTCAACTAGCTTAGGCGCCCATTTGAAGTGATTCCTTTAACACTTCTCTGTCAATCTCAACTGCAAGGATGATCTCCTAATCCAATTTTGATCCTCTGGAGATGCAAATAGCTTTACATTTCACTAGGTTCCATAAATGATGATCATCAACCAAAGCACATTTCAAAGGTGAGATAGGCAAGTGAGGCGCCAAACTAGTCCTTAAGACTTATCTCCTTCTATCAAGTCAATTTCAACTATGTGAGAGAGTTCTATTCTAGGCGCAAAATGGAAATGTTTCATCAATTGGTGCATCTTACAAAGCTCCCAATTCTAGGCGCCAGAGCCAAAGAGTTTTTCCCAACACATGCACCTGGGCTAGGAATTCACGTAAGAGACAGCACTTAGCTTTAAAACTTTCAATCTATAGCCATCTGGGCTAGGCGCTCCAATGGAGGATCCTTGAACTCATGCATTGGCGCCTTCTAGTTCTAGGCACCCATTTTGGATGATTCATCCTGATACTAGCGCCCAAAATGACTAGACTCTCTTCATTATCCAATTCACTTAGAAGACTCAAGTTGGAGACTTAGTTGTCTATCCATGTTCTCCGGAAGATTCATTGTACCTCTATGCACTATCTCCTTCAAGGCGCACATTTAGCTCCAAAACGCAAATTTCCATCATCAACCCATCAAGGTGCATCATCTTCCCTTTGTATCCCCTTCAAGGCGCAGACATTCACTTCTTCACACTCAAACTCACTCTCTGGCGCCAGAATAGGTGTATAACTTCAAATAAGGCGCTAATCTTAGGTTTCTAAGTACTTAGTTTGATCTTAAGGCTATCCTTCCTCTAAGCACTCTCTTCAACTCCCTCACTGAAGGCCCTCTATAAGTTTGGGCGCATTTCATCCCAAGGCGCTTCAACATCATCCAAGGCGCAAATTCACTCTCCAAGACAAGGTGCAAAAAACCCTATCCTAAGGCGCTCAAATCTTGCTTCTAGACCTAGGCGCACAAACATGAGATTAAGGATCATTCTGGCCACCATCACTTCCCTAAAGGCGCAAAATTGGTGTAGATACATTCCATTTATTAAGGATCATTCTGGCGCCCAAATCTTGTCAAAGCAAAGGATCAATAGGTTCTCTCTAAGGCGCACTCCAGGGTTTGATCTTGCAAGACTTCTCACGTCAAAATTTTGACCAAGACACTCAAGGCACTAGTCTTTATCATCTAACCCTACAGTGCACTTACTCATTATGATATACTCCTCAACTTTGTATTCAACCTTGCCCAAGGCGCATATTCACTATAAGGCATTCTCACGTTGTCAAGGCTCAGAGGGCTTCAACTTGCTAAAGGGTAGAGGTCTAGGCGCATATCTGACTTGAAGCTCAAGGCGCTCCAACCCTCTTGCTCTGGAATTCCTTCTAGGCACTAAGTGACTTCTCCAATTCCTTGAAAACATTTGAAGTGTTTTACCTTCTCAAGGTGCTCCTTCGAACTTGACTCCAAGGTGTTATAATCTCAAAGGTGCTGACATCATCTCAACCAAAGGCGCTCAATGATTCATCCCATATCTAGGTGCTAAAACACTTAATCAACCAAGTCATTCAAGGCGCCATTCAGTAAACTCATCTTCCATGATATTCCTATCAAGGCGCATATCACTTCTCTCATGGGCTTTAGGCGCTCAGTTGAGTGTTTCAATACTATTTAGGTGCCAAATTCATTTTAATGCACCAAACACAAAGAGCTTTCAAACACTGGGCGCTCACAAAGAGTCTTCCAACCTTGGGTGCTAAATTAGGTCTTTGCAACTATCCAAGGCGCATATCTTCGTTTGAACAACTTATGGTGCCAAGACAACTTCTCATTAGGGCGCTCAAAACACTTGTGTTTACATTTGAAGTGCTTTACCTTCTTAAGGTGCTCCAGACTAACCTGACTCCAAAGCGCTCTATCATCATCCTTAAGGCGCTAAAAACATCATCTCCACTCTAGGCAAAAACATCATCCAACTCCTTAAGGCACTTCACTGTCAAAGTCTGAAGGCGCTCTACCTAGACTTTTCCCCTAGGCGCCAGAACTCCTAAGCACTCACCAGATAACTCTCTTCTTCAAGGCGCAAATCTTCCTATACTATGATTGCCTCTGAAACGCCGATTAACGTGATGTGAGGGTGCAAAGGCTACTCCAATCCTCAGTGAGCGCCTAGTTTAAACAAGGAGAAATAAAGCATTCAAAACTATCCAAACGATCATCCCCTTCCTAATGTCTTCACTGCTCCAGAAAACCTTGGCCAAAATGACACATAACAACTCCTATGAGCGCCCTTATGCCCTAGGATCATCTAGTTTGTGCGTCTTGTAATGAGTAGTTCATGTAAGTTTGGAATGAGCGCCTTGAATAAGTGTAAACTAGCCTAGAGAAGGGTATGTGCGCCTTGAGCATTCCAGAGATAACTGTGCGCCTAGAACAATATGAGTGCTCATGATGATGATTAACGCTCTGATGAGACTATGAGCGCCTTGTTCAGGAGATACCTTGTTTTATCATAAAATGCACCTTGAGTCTTGAAGGTTTTGAGCGCCTAGGTGATTTGGATGTTGGGATGTTGGTATGCGCCCAAGATTGAGGTAAGTGAGCGCTTGTAATGGAGGAGAGCAATGAGATGAGGTTTAGCGCCTCCAAGTAAGGTCAGAGGTGAGGTTAGAGGTGAAATGCGCCTTTGGACCATTCTGGCGCCTTGGATGAAGAACCTATATCTTGAGCCCAAGAGGTAAAATTTGCGCCTTAGTGGATTTGGAGAGTTACAGAGATTAGAGAAAAGTGCCTTGAAGACAGAGTTGTTCAAGGCGCATGTGTGATTTGGTCAAAAACAGGCGCCTAGAGTGAATAGGCTTTCATCCTGACTTAATACACTGCCTCCTTCTGACGATTTTTGGGGCAGCAGAAAACCTTTCACCACGGGCAAATACCTCAGAGCTATAAAAAACTGAGAGAGGTTATTGTAGAGGCACTCTACGTGATCCCGTTGCCTCAGACGGAATGTTTCTAAGTGACACGGTTTTCGAGTAACATCTCGTCAAAGATTGCTGCCTTTTTGCACTTTGGACTCTTCAGGGATATCGTCGGTACAATGTAGCTCTGACTGTTTCGACATGTTTGGGTGAGAAATAGGACCATGCCTAGCATAAATGTACCCATTCGGATGCGTTGGAACAGTCAGTTTGGTCGCATCAGGAGCAGGACGAAAGTTACACCCCTTTGCAACTTTACACTGCCTCCTTCTGACGATTTTTGGGGCAACAGAAAACCTTTCACCACGGGCAAATGCCTCAGAGCTATAAAAAACCGAGAGAGGTTATTGTAGAGGCACTCTACGTGATCCCGTTGCCTCAGACGGAATGTTTCTAAGTGACACGGTTTTCGAGTAACATCTCGTCAAAGATTGCTGCCTTTTTGCACTTTGGACTCTTCAGGGATATCGTCGGTACAATGTAGCTCCGACTGTTTCGACATGTTTGGGTGAGAAATAGGACCATGCCTAGCATAAATGTACCCATTCGGACGCGTTGGAACAGTCAGTTTGGTCGCATCAGGAGCAGGACGAAAGTTACACCCCTTTGCAACTTTACACTGCCTCCTTCTGACGATTTTTGGGGCAACAGAAAACCTTTCACCACGGGCAAATGCCTCAGAGCTATAAAAAACCGAGAGAGGTTATTGTAGAGGCACTCTACGTGATCCCGTTGCCTCAGACGGAATGTTTCTAAGTGACACGGTTTTCGAGTAACATCTCGTCAAAGATTGCTGCCTTTTTGCACTTTGGACTCTTCAGGGATATCGTCGGTACAATGTAGCTCCGACTGTTTCGACATGTTTGGGTGAGAAATAGGACCATGCATAGCATAAATGTACCCATTCGGACGCGTTGGAACAGTCAGTTTGGTCGCATCAGGAGCAGGACGAAAGTTACACCCCTTTGCAACTTTACACTACCTCCTTCTGACGATTTTTGGGGCAACAGAAAACCTTTCACCACGGGCAAATGCCTCAGAGCTATAAAAAACTGAGAGAGGTTATTGTAGAGGCACTCTACGTGATCCTGTTGCCTCAGACGGAATGTTTCTAAGTGGCATGATTTTCGAGTAACATCTCGTCAAAGATTGCTGCCTTTTTGCACTTTGGACTCTTCAGGGATATCGTCGGTACAATGTAGCTCCGACTGTTTCGACATGTCTGGGTGAGAAATAGGACCATGCCTAGCATAAATGTACCCATTCGGACGCGTTGGAACAGTCAGTTTGGTCGCATCAGGAGTAGGACGAAAGTTACACCCCTTTGCAACTTTACACTGCCTCCTTCTGACGATTTTTGGGGCAACAGAAAACCTTTCACCACGGGCAAATGCCTAAGAGCTATAAAAAACCGAGAGAGGTTATTGTAGAGGCACTCTACGTGATCCCGTTGCCTCAGACGGAATGTTTCTAAGTGACACGATTTTCGAGTAACATCTCGTCAAAGATTGCTGCCTTTTTGCACTTTGGACTCTTCAGGGATATCGTCGGTACAATGTAGCTCTGACTGTTTCGACATGTCTGGGTGAGAAATAGGACCATGCCTAGCATAAATGTACCCATTAGGATGCGTTGGAACAATCAGTTTGGTCGCATCAGGAGCAGGACGAAAGTTACACCCCTTTGCAACTTTACACTGCCTCCTTCTGACGATTTTTGGGGCAACAGAAAACCTTTCACCACGGGCAAATGCCTAAGAGCTATAAAAAACCGAGAGAGGTTATTGTAGAGGCACTCTACGTGATCCCGTTGCCTCAGACGGAATGTTTCTAAGTGACACGGTTTTTGAGTAACATCTCGTCAAAGATTGCTGCCTTTTTGCACTTTGGACTCTTCAGGGATATCGTTGGTACAATGTAGCTCCGACTGTTTCGACATGTTTGGGTGAGAAATAGGACCATGCCTAGCATAAATGTACCCATTCGGACGCGTTGGAACAGTCAGTTTGGTCGCATCAGGAGCAGGACGAAAGTTACACCCCTTTGCAACTTTACACTGCCTCCTTCTGACGATTTTTGGGGCAACAGAAAACCTTTCACCACGGGCAAATGCCTCAGAGCTATAAAAAACCGAGAGAGGTTATTGTAGAGGCACTCTACGTGATCCCGTTGCCTCAGACGAAATGTTTCTAAGTGACATGATTTTTGAGTAACATCTCGTCAAAGATTGCTGCCTTTTTGCACTTTGGACTCTTCAGGGATATCGTTGGTACAATGTAGCTCAGACTGTTTCGACATGTTTGGGAGAAAAATAGGACCATGCCTAGCGTAAATGTACCCATCTGAATGCGTTGGAACAGTCAGTTTGGTCACATCACGAGCAAGACACCAAAAATGCAAAGGTTGCTTTGTGCAACTTGACAACATTGACACTTTTTTGCAACATGACTCAAAGACTCAAACTGACCCCAAATGACTCAAAGTGACTTAAAATCACCTTGATTATAGAGGTCAAGGCGCTCCTTATCATTCATTCATTATGAGCGCCTTGGGAGAATGGTATATAGGTCATCATCATGATTGGGCGCCCTGGATCCAGAGTGTTGGAGAGATCATCAAATGGTGTCTAGTAGGGTGAGTTATGAGTTTGGTCGCATCAGGAGCAGGACACCAAAAATGCATAACATGATGATGGAAAAATGTGTACATATGTGTAAAAATGCAGGAGGAAATAAAAAAAGACAAACCTTACAAATTAATGTGCATACTTACAACTCAATGTAACATAACTTTACAAAATCAATGTGAATACTTACAAATTAATCCAATGAACCATCTAGATCTGCTCTACTCTTTATTGTGTCAAGTATTGCTTCATGGTCAGACTCACGCACCTTCCACAATATTTTGTTCAAAGGTCTACCCCGATACTTTATCAAATGAACATTGGATGCCACGACAAGGTTCGAGTAATGAAGAATCTTTCGATGCATGTCAAAGTCCTGAAATAGCCAAATATTAACACTCTTATGTGGGTACCTTCTAAGCCATGTTCCAGTAATAACCACTGATCCTGTAGGGTATTCGATGTTTTCTCCATCTGTAACAGGGGCCTCCAATTTCTTTTTGGGCTCAACACAACGGCATAAGTAATAATCTGTTCCCTCTTCATTATCTTCATCTGCAATAACTGCATATACGTGTCCTACATTGATATGTGTAGCAAATTAGATGAAATTAGTCAACATTACAAAAACACTACAAAGTAAGATGACATTACCTGGTTGAACTAGATGAAATTAGATGCATATATGTGCCCTATATTACCTGGTTGAACTAAATCTGATATGTGGTCAAAGTCAACTGACGATTCCATCTGTGTTAGTTCCAGTGCCGTCGGGGGTCGATACGTGTCAAGTGGGCTAAGATAACTTAACTGCCATTCGTCAACCCACTCCTTTGACTCGCACTCATCCCAGACTTGAATTGTACAGGAAGAACAAAAGCATGACATCTTTCGTGTATGGATACTCCATGAACCTGCAATTGAACTTCTGAAAGAGTGCATCTCATTTGATCCTGTCAGTGTACAACAATCCTCATATGGTGCAATGTTAGTATCATCTATCAACCAAAAAAATCTACGAACTAAAGACTTACCTTCATTACCTGGACCCATGGAAGCATTACACCACTCGACAATCGATTTTGCATCTGTCAACTTTGCATTGTCTTTATACTTTAACTCTTCTCGTGCTATGGCTCTTTTGATACATGCTCCTGCACCATCATGCTCCCCCTTTCTATGCCCGGCCTCACAAAAGTTCCACATATGTTGAATACCTGTAAAATTATGCCTCCTACTCAGCCAATAGAAATTCCGCGAGTTCTTGAATTGTGATGCACAATTATCCGACCATATGATATGCTGACTGAACGATATGCCCCTTCTAGCCAAATCATTATAGAACACCTGAAAGCAACCTTGCACGAACTCCGTAGAATGCATGCGATCATCACTAATATAGAAATGATACTCCCTTATGATCTTTCTGTCATCCTCTGTACTATCATTCGCATGAATGAATGCGATGTGCACAAATATAGAAACCTGTGTGGAGTTATAATATTGTGATTGCACCTCACGCTGTGGCTGTAGACTGTAGTTCTCTGCAAAGTCGACGACTGAAACAATGCTACCAACTGGAAATGTGTCCTTGCATAACTTGAATTGCAAGTCCAACCATCGAGCTCTATGGGCATGTCTTGCATACTCATACACTATGCTGTCACGAAATATAGGCATAAACTGATACACTGGAATCTTTTCAATAACTAATTCACACCTCTTTGCTTCTTTACCATCTTTTGTATTGTATGCCACTATTTTATACTTGCCAAATTCTACTAGTTCATTTCCAACAGCATGTGTTATTTCCATATGTTCACATATTGGCAAATGTTGCAAGCCACCGCAATGATGACATGTGCCATCCAAGCATAATTTCTTGTAGAATATTTGACCTTCCTCTCTTTCACATAAAATTCTTGATATGAAATCTCTTGAAGATGTTGGTGGGGCACATATGGCACAACCCTGCAAATCATTGTTAGTATGCATATCTAAACATATAGACCTATAAGCATCAAAATGGTTAGAAAATTCAATATGTAATCTACAACAACAAGTAGTGCGTGTGTGATTTATCTTAACATAGAAAGGTTTTAGCATTTCAAAATATCTTTGACAAATTTTAATTTGAGGATACTTCTCTAGAAATTTACCATAAAACTGTGTTTGAGTCTCATCCAAAAAATGCTTTGGATGTGGCTCGCGGTTCTGACTACCAATTCTCCTTCTTACCACATCCCTTTGATTCGGAGATACCCTTGTGTAATTCTTCCAAAAGTCTTCAATTAGTGACCTCAATGCTTCAACAATTGGTTTATCTTTTCGTGGTAGTCTCCCCGAGAACGCCCATAATTCATTGGCATTAGTGTCCTCAATTCTTTGGCGTCTTCCAACGGCTCTTGATAAAGTTTTCCTATTAATTCTCAATTTTTGACTTGTCTTTCTAATAAGATGAGCTTTCCTCGTTTGACTACTTACTATAGTCGATGTAATCACACGCCGTGTTGCATTACTATCTTTTGTGCGTGAGGTGTTACCCACACTCTCATACGCACTCATTAGATTCTTGACAATAGATTTTTCACTTGAAGCCTCTGATGTTCTCAACCCAAGAATCTTCATGATAGACCTATACTTTATACTTCGCATCATTTCAACGAATAGTTGACATCTTGCAGTCTCATTTAACTTTTCAAAGAACAATCTCCAAATCTTATTAGCATATCTTCTACAAGTGCGTTTTGGAATCTTACCTTCCATTGGCTGCAAAATATTCTCATCAATATCAATCAAATACTTTGGCTTTCTATGCAAAATTCTAGGTGGTGTCAAGTTAGGTAAATTCATCTCAACATTAGGAATTTCATCAATATTTAAATGAGATGGGTTAGATGGCATACCTTCGATCGAAGATGGAATAGATGACATACCTTGAGGTTGAGGTGGGAACGATGACGTACCTCCTTCATCACATGTGAGTGATGATGTACTCTCAACTTGAGATGTGGTAGATGGTGTCCCTACATGTTGTCTTGCGATAAAGGATGTGTCTCCAACTATGGTATTTAAATCTCTCGTACCACGAAGTTTTTGCATTCGTTCTCTTTGTGCCGCCAATACCATATCTCTTTGTGATGGTTGTGGTTCCTCTTCAATTGGTATGTCTTCATTTATCGTGTCCAATTTCCTCTTCTCACGAAGTTCCCTTATAGCCATTGCTTTCTTTGCATTCTTAGCTTCTATCTCTTCCTGTGTTGGTTTAATTCTTGATCGTTTCCTCGGCATGACGGAGAATTTGTCTGTAGCATGATAAAGAGACCAATATTAGTTCCTAAGAAATGAATACATGATAATAGTGGGATTGTATTTTTTTTATGTTGTAAGGATTTATTCTTGTATAGTTTGACATCATGGTATGAACTAAGGTTTGTTTATTACACATAATTATTAAAGAGCCCAAGTGTAGAAAATATACATGGCATCATGTGAGATTGTAGGTTGCTTTCTTGATTGGAAATGTGTCTATTTTAAACATGTATGATAATGCATGATAAAGTAATTCAATCCGAAATAAGGAAAATGTAAAGAACATACATGTAAAGACTTGACATACCTAAAAAACGAATATTTGAATGGAGAGAGTACCCAATTATGTAGTGTTTTTATCTTCTTGCATCAAACTCCTCAACAATTTGAGTTTTTCACCACTTGCTTCCTTTTCAATGTTAAATTCTTAAAATTGAATCAAAATTAACATTGCAATACTACAAAAATTGAAACTTGTATAGATATATATCAAATTTGGTTTGAAAACTATGTTATTTCCTCCTTCTCAAGTTGGCAAAGCAGAAAAGGTGGTGGAAAGATCATGCAAAGGTGGTACAATGTGTCAAATGTGCATGTGAACTTCCCAATAGCATGAAAGCACTTCTTTTTTGTCGGAGCACGCGCAGAATCAGTAAGAAAACAGAGCATGTGGGCCTGGATCACGGGGGTAACCACTTTTTTACCGTTTTAGTAGAATTACAAAACGCGAGCGCGTTATAACGCGCTCGCGCTATAACGCGCTCGCGTTTTGTCCTGCTATAGATCTCTAAACCCTAAACCCTCAACTCTGATCCCTTGACCCTCAACCCTCAATGTCAAATCCTAATCCCTCAACCTCAACCTTGTCCCTAAACCCTAATCCCTTCAACCTCAACCCTATCCCTAAACCCTTGACCCTCGAACCTCAGCCCTCAACGTCAAACCGTAATCCCTTGATGCAGAGCGAAACAAGTTGAACATTAACACAGGTGAAAAAATCCTTGAAAGTCCACAAAATAACCTTTACAGTGTATATCGGCAAGACAATTTAAATGTCACACCGAAATGTACCTCAACCCTCAACCCTCAACATCAAACCCTCGAACCTTAACCCTCAACATCAAACCCTAATCCCTCAACCCTTAACTCTAATCCCTCGACCTTCAACCCTGATCCTAAACCCTAAACCCTCAACGCCAAATTCTAATCCCTCAACCCTTCACTCTAATCCCTCAACCCTAAACCCTATCCCTAAACCCTCAACACTATACCTTAAACCCTAATCCCTCAACCCTAACCCTAAACCTTGTCCCTAAACCCTAATCCCTTCAACCTCAACCCTATCCCTAAACCCTTGACCCTCGAACCTCAGCCCTCGATGTCAAACCCTAATCCCTCAACCCTTAACTCTGATCCCTCATCTCTCAACCCTAACCCTAAACCCTCAACCCTCAACATCAAACCCTAATCCCTCAACCCTCAACCCTAATCTATCATCCGTCATCCCTCCACACTCTACTTTAACCCTAATTCCTCGACCCTCAACCCTATCCCTAAACCCTTGACCCTCGAACCTCAACCCTCAACCCTCAACATCAAACCCTAATCCCTCAACCCTTAACTCTAATCCCTCGACCTTCAACCCTGATCCTAAACCCTAAACCCTCAACGCCAAATTCTAATCCCTCAACCCTTCACTCTAATCCCTCAACCCTAAACCCTATCCCTAAACCCTCAACACTATACCTTAAACCCTAATCCCTCAACCCTAACCCTAAACCTTGTCCCTAAACCCTAATCCCTTCAACCTCAACCCTATCCCTAAACCCTTGACCCTCGAACCTCAGCCCTCGACGTCAAACCCTAATCCCTCAACCCTTAACTCTGATCCCTCATCTCTCAACCCTAACCCTAAACCCTCAACCCTCAACATCAAACCCTAATCCCTCAACCCTCAACCCTAATCTATCATCCGTCATCCCTCCACACTCTACTTTAACCCTAATTCCTCGACCCTCAACCCTATCCCTAAACCCTTGACCCTCGAACCTCAACCCTCAACCCTCAACATCAAACCCTAATCCCTCAACCCTTAACTCTAATCCCTCGACCTTCAACCCTGATCCTAAACCCTAAACCCTCAACGCCAAATTCTAATCCCTCAACCCTTCACTCTAATCCCTCAACCCTAAACCCTATCCCTAAACCCTCAACACTATACCTTAAACCCTAATCCCTCAACCCTAACCCTAAACCTTGTCCCTAAACCCTAATCCCTTCAACCTCAACCCTATCCCTAAACCCTTGACCCTCGAACCTCAGCCCTCGACGTCAAACCCTAATCCCTCAACCCTTAACTCTGATCCCTCATCTCTCAACCCTAACCCTAAACCCTCAACCCTCAACATCAAACCCTAATCCCTCAACCCTCAACCCTAATCTATCATCCGTCATCCCTCCACACTCTACTTTAACCCTAATTCCTCGACCCTCAACCCTATCCCTAAACCCTTGACCCTCGAACCTCAACCCTCAACCCTCAACATCAAACCCTAATCCCTCAACCCTTAACTCTAATCCCTCGACCTTCAACCCTGATCCTAAACCCTAAACCCTCAACGCCAAATTCTAATCCCTCAACCCTTCACTCTAATCCCTCAACCCTAAACCCTATCCCTAAACCCTCAACACTATACCTTAAACCCTAATCCCTCAACCCTAACCCTAAACCTTGTCCCTAAACCCTAATCCCTTCAACCTCAACCCTATCCCTAAACCCTTGACCCTCAAACCTCAGCCCTCGACGTCAAACCCTAATCCCTCAACCCTTAACTCTGATCCCTCATCTCTCAACCCTAACCCTAAACCCTCAACCCTCAACATCAAACCCTAATCCCTCAACCCTCAACCCTAATCTATCATCCGTCATCCCTCCACACTCTACTTTAACCCTAATTCCTTGACCCTCAACCCTATCCCTAAACCCTTGACCCTCGAACCTCAACCCTCAACCCTCAACATCAAACCCTAATCCCTCAACCATTAACTCTAATCCCTCGACCTTCAACCCTGATCCTAAACCCTAAACCCTCAACGCCAAATTCTAATCCCTCAACCCTTCACTCTAATCCCTCAACCCTAAACCCTATCCCTAAACCCTCAACACTATACCTTAAACCCTAATCCCTCAACCCTAACCCTAAACCTTGTCCCTAAACCCTAATCCCTTCAACCTCAACCCTATCCCTAAACCCTTGACCCTCGAACCTCAGCCCTCGACGTCAAACCCTAATCCCTCAACCCTTAACTCTGATCCCTCATCTCTCAACCCTAACCCTCAACCCTCAACCCTCAACATCAAACCCTAATCCCTCAACCCTCAACCCTAATCTATCATCCGTCATCCCTCCACACTCTACTTTAACCCTAATTCCTCGACCCTCAACCCTATCCCTAAACCCTTGACCCTCGAACCTCAACCCTCAACCCTCAACATCAAACCCTAATCCCTCAACCCTTAACTCTAATCCCTCGACCTTCAACCCTGATCCTAAACCCTAAACCCTCAACGCCAAATTCTAATCCCTCAACCCTTCACTCTAATCCCTCAACCCTAAACCCTATCCCTAAACCCTCAACACTATACCTTAAACCCTAATCCCTTAACCCTAACCCTAAACCTTGTCCCTAAACCCTAATCCCTTCAACCTCAACCCTATCCCTAAACCCTTGACCCTCGAACCTCAGCCCTCGACGTCAAACCCTAATCCCTCAACCCTTAACTCTGATCCCTCATCTCTCAACCCTAACCCTAAACCCTCAACCCTCAACATCAAACCCTAATCCCTCAACCCTCAACCCTAATCTATCATCCGTCATCCCTCCACACTCTACTTTAACCCTAATTCCTCGACCCTCAACCCTATCCCTAAACCCTTGACCCTCGAACCTCAACCCTCAACCCTCAGCATCAAACTCTAATCCCTCAACCCTTAACTCTAATCCCTCGACCTTCAACCCTGATCCTAAACCCTAAACCCTCAACGCCAAATTCTAATCCCTCAACCCTTCACTCTAATCCCTCAACCCTAAACCCTATCCCTAAACCCTCAACACTATACCTTAAACCCTAATCCCTCAACCCTAACCCTAAACCTTGTCCCTAAACCCTAATCCCTTCAACCTCAACCCTATCCCTAAACCCTTGACCCTCGAACCTCAGCCCTCGACGTCAAACCCTAATCCCTCAACCCTTAACTCTGATCCCTCATCTCTCAACCCTGACCCTAAACCCTCAACCCTCAACATCAAACCCTAATCCCTCAACCCTCAACCCTAATCTATCATCCGTCATCCCTCCACACTCTACTTTAACCCTAATTCCTCGACCCTCAACCCTATCCCTAAACCCTTGACCCTCGAACCTCAACCCTCAACCCTCAACATCAAACCCTAATCCCTCAACCCTTAACTCTAATCCCTCGACCTTCAACCCTGATCCTAAACCCTAAACCCTCAACGCCAAATTCTAATCCCTCAACCCTTCACTCTAATCCCTCAACCCTAAACCCTATCCCTAAACCCTCAACACTATACCTTAAACCCTAATCCCTCAACCCTAACCCTAAACCTTGTCCCTAAACCCTAATCCCTTCAACCTCAACCCTATCCCTAAACCCTTGACCCTCGAACCTCAGCCCTCGACGTCAAACCCTAATCCCTCAACCCTTAACTCTGATCCCTCATCTCTCAACCCTAACCCTAAACCCTCAACCCTCAACATCAAACCCTAATCCCTCAACCCTCAACCCTAATCTATCATCCGTCATCCCTCCACACTCTACTTTAACCCTAATTCCTCGACCCTCAACCCTATCCCTAAACCCTTGACCCTCGAACCTCAACCCTCAACCCTCAACATCAAACCCTAATCCCTCAACCCTTAACTCTAATCCCTCGACCTTCAACCCTGATCCTAAACCCTAAACCCTCAACGCCAAATTCTAATCCCTCAACCCTTCACTCTAATCCCTCAACCCTAAACCCTATCCCTAAACCCTCAACACTATACCTTAAACCCTAATCCCTCAACCCTAACCCTAAACCTTGTCCCTAAACCCTAATCCCTTCAACCTCAACCCTATCCCTAAACCCTTGACCCTCGAACCTCAGCCCTCGACGTCAAACCCTAATCCCTCAACCCTTAACTCTGATCCCTCATCTCTCAACCCTAACCCTAAACCCTCAACCCTCAACATCAAACCCTAATCCCTCAACCCTCAACCCTAATCTATCATCCGTCATCCCTCCACACTCTACTTTAACCCTAATTCCTCGACCCTCAACCCTATCCCTAAACCCTTGACCCTCGAACCTCAACCCTCAACCCTCAACATCAAACCCTAATCCCTCAACCCTTAACTCTAATCCCTCGACCTTCAACCCTGATCCTAAACCCTAAACCCTCAACGCCAAATTCTAATCCCTCAACCCTTCACTCTAATCCCTCAACCCTAAACCCTATCCCTAAACCCTCAACACTATACCTTAAACCCTAATCCCTCAACCCTAACCCTAAACCTTGTCCCTAAACCCTAATCCCTTCAACCTCAACCCTATCCCTAAACCCTTGACCCTCGAACCTCAGCCCTCGACGTCAAACCCTAATCCCTCAACCCTTAACTCTGATCCCTCATCTCTCAACCCTAACCCTAAACCCTCAACCCTCAACATCAAACCCTAATCCCTCAACCCTCAACCCTAATCTATCATCCGTCATCCCTCCACACTCTACTTTAACCCTAATTCCTCGACCCTCAACCCTATCCCTAAACCCTTGACCCTCGAACCTCAACCCTCAACCCTCAACATCAAACCCTAATCCCTCAACCCTTAACTCTAATCCCTCGACCTTCAACCCTGATCCTAAACCCTAAACCCTCAACGCCAAATTCTAATCCCTCAACCCTTCACTCTAATCCCTCAACCCTAAACCCTATCCCTAAACCCTCAACACTATACCTTAAACCCTAATCCCTGAACCCTAACCCTAAACCTTGTCCCTAAACCCTAATCCCTTCAACCTCAACCCTATCCCTAAACCCTTGACCCTCGAACCTCAGCCCTTGACGTCAAACCCTAATCCCTCAACCCTTAACTCTGATCCCTCATCTCTCAACCCTAACCCTAAACCCTCAACCCTCAACATCAAACCCTAATCCCTCAACCCTCAACCCTAATCTATCATCTGTCATCCCTCCACACTCTACTTTAACCCTAATTCCTCGACCCTCAACCCTATCCCTAAACCCTTGACCCTCGAACCTCAACCCTCAACCCTCAACGTCAAATCCTAATCCCTCAACCCTAAACCCTATCCCTAAACCCTCAACACTATACCTTAAACCCTAATCCCTCATCCCTCAACCCTAAACCTTATCCCTAAACCCTAATCCCTCAACCCTCAACCCTAATCTGTCATCCCCCAACTCTAATCCTTCATCCCTAAACCCTAAATGCTATCCCTATTCCTACACCCTCAACAGAATCGATAATATACCTTAAACCCTAATCCCTTATCCCTAAACCCTCCAACCCTATCCCTAATCCTTATACCATCCACACTCTACTTTAACCCTAATTCCTCGACCCTCAACCCTATCCCTAAACCCTTGACCCTCGAACCTCAACCCTCAACCCTCAACGTCAAACCCTAATCCCTCAACCCTTAACTCTAATCCCTCGACCCTCAACACTATACCTTAAACCCTAATCCATATCCCTCAACCCTTAACCCTTAAAACTTAAACCCTATCCCTACACCCTCAACACTTGACACTATATCTTAAGCCTTAAACCCTCATCCCTAAAGCCTCAACCCTCAATCCTTAAACCTTAAACCCTAAACCCTATCCCTAATCCCTCTACCCTCAACACTCTAACCCTAACCTCGACATTAAATGCTAATCCGTCAACCCTAAACCCTAATCCTAAACCCTCAACCCTAAACCTTATCCCTAAACCCTAATCCCTCAACCCTCAACCCTAATCCATCATCCCTCAACTATAATCCCTCATCCCTAATCCCTAAATGCTATCCCTATTCCTAAACTCTCAACAGACTTGATACTATACCTTAAACCCTAATCCCTTATCCCTAAACCCTCCAACCCTATCCCTAATCCTTACACCCTCCACACTCTACTTTAACCCTAATCCCTCGACCCTAAACCCTATCCCTAAACCCTTGACCCTTGAACCTCAACCCTCAACCCTTAATGTCAAACCCTAATCCCTCAACCCTTAACTTTGATCCCTCGACCCTCAACCGTAATCTGTCATCCCTCATCCCTAAACCTTAAACGCTATCCCTATTCCTAGACCCTCAACGGGCTCGATACTATACCTTAAACGCTAATCCCTTATCCGTAAACCTTTCAACTCTATCCTTTATGCCTTAACCCTCATGATGAATAGCCTTGAATGTAAAAAAATTTGAGTGGGACATAACGCGAGCGCGTTATAACGCGCTCGCGTTATGTCAAACATGGGAAAAGACAGGTTGCGGGAAAAATGTAAGGCAATAAATAACGCGAGCGCGTTATAACGCGCTCGCGTTATTTCTTGCTTTGGGAATCCCAAGCCTTGGGCTTGGGATTTGCTTTGGATTTCCAACCCAAAGGCTTGGAGTGCCTTATGAACAGTCACAGACGTGTTTTTCTGTATTCTTCAAAATTTCACATAATTTCGTTCGTGCTAACCCTCAGATTTGCACGTGTTTCAAGGTTGAACAAATCGAACACATGGGTAATGTTAGGCTTTCTCTTAGCTATTTGACGATGTGATTTTTTTCACATTTTAACAATGTTAAGCCTTTCATCTTTAATTTCTTTTGTTTGTGTGTCCGTTTTTATGCAAAAACCACTGTTTGGTCTTTTTTTCATTGTAAAATAACTATTCATTCAAATTTCAAAAAAATTACATATTTAGAAACTAGACTCCATTCTACAAATATTAAAAAAATAAAAAAATGATTTTCAATTAGTTTTCAAAATTTATAGGGGTAGCACGGCCAAAATTCTGTTTTTTAGGATGTGTCCACTTTAAAAATTAGTAAAAAATCAAATATTCATCAAAAAATTATCAGAAAAATCGGGCATAAACTACATGCTATTAGCTAATTTCTCACCGAAGCGATTTTAAAAATACCAAAAAAAAGTTGACCTTTTGAGGGAGCCACAAAACATGCTATGTTATGTTTTTTTGACAGAAACAACACCAATTTCTGTGGCTCCCTCTTTTGAACCCCTTAATCTATGCCATTTTCAAAACAAAATAGTAGTTTAGAAAGTAGACTCGGAGCACTACGAACATTGTTTTGGTTGCATCTCTAAATTTTGAGTGTAACTATGCTCAATTTCTCATCCAAGGCCAGTATTTCCTGATTTCAGAAAAAAAGTGGCCACTTAAGACCCCTTTTTGGCCCCCCATCTTCTTGCACTTACCCCCCTACCCTACTTAAAGAGGATAGACTTAGGATAACCAATGGTGTTTGCCATTTGAGTACTAGTGTTGTGACCTACGTAACTTGTTATCATGCAATCCCTTAGATACCCTCTAGTCAAGCATGACCACTCCACAAGCTACGCCATCCAATCATAGTGAACTATCAATGCACTTGAGGCACATGCATTACCTTGGCCAAAGGATTTGAATATAATTAGCATTGTACCAACGCAAGAAATAAGTTCACCCACTCCAACTTGACTTGAATTAATCTCAATCCTACAATTACCTATAAATAAGTTCAATATAATGACCTCGATAACCTCAAGGTGTTCAAAACTCATCATGCATTAATGCATGGCAATGAGGTTTACTCTCTCTACTTAGCTCATGGAGACATTTCCATCCACATGATCAAAGAATGGGTTCTTAGCTTATCGATTAATCAGATAATGCTATAAGTTAGTACAATGATCTCTAAGTTAGCTCATTGCTTAAATTATCCACTCAAGAGTGGACACTAAACTCATCTTTGTTGTTTGGGAAGGGTTATACTATAAACCAATTTATAGAATACAAATATTCGAAGACCCTAAGTTAAAAATTAAACACTCTTAAGAATCTTCTTCGACCTATCGAAATCTTTGACATAACTTAATCTTTGTCAATCTAAGCATTTAGAAACCCTATCTTGTTGTTTCTATTAGCAAGAAGATCGCATGCAAATCTAGGCTAAATACTTGACTAAAGACTCATTATATTTGTTCTAAAACTTCATTATTTTAACTTGTATGACTGTATAGTCCAAATAGTAAGTCTATACCTTTTCTCGAAGACACAACAGTTTGAATACTTTAATAGTAAAAGAGTTGTTTACAAAGACAAATGGACTAAAACTTGTTACCATTCGCAGCAAGGTTAGTAAATTCTCTATGGTCGACCAACCATTCTAAACTCAGAGATTGTGGAGGACTATGAAGTCTTGCATGTTTCAGCAGACATTTCTCACTATTGCTACTTCTCTGCTGTTAGTTAGCACATTTTCAAATCTTAAAAAAAAAACTAGTTGTCTTATAAGTATGATAGGACCAACCTATTATAGTCGGCTGGCTCACTGAGAATACGTCCAACGTCAACCTAGTTTACAACCAAACACTTAGTCTAGAATGCACTCTTCGCATGTCCAAAACCTCGTAAAGTTAAACAAACAACTACACAATAAACTCGACCAGCGAAGATGCTTCGAAGAACAATGAAATATACTATGAGTCTTTCGACTGCGGTGCGGTACAGGGGACAAAAGCATTGTTTCCATTTGAAGGTGATGAAAACATACATGGCTACAGTTGGTAAATATTTCACACTTTGCATCTTCAGACAAATACTAAGTTCCATCAAATTGTAAGTAGAGTCAATACTTATTAAAAACATATCTAATAACTATGACTGCGCAGAGATGAGATGAAAAGAACCTAAAGATAATCTCTAGTGTCTGCTTGCAGACTGGTCCAAGGAGCTCGTTCTTCTCTTAGCCATTCACCTTTGCTTCATGCTCAGTCTCCTCTCTGCTTCTGCTCTGCGTTCCCCCCCCCCAACTGACTCCCTACTCCTCTAAATCCTGTCTAACTGTGAAGGAAAAATTGACTCTCCACTCACAAGACCATATCTAACAATAAGGGTAACTACCCTGCATGCAAAACATTCTCCTCCTTTCGTGACCACTACTAGAAATGGTTTGGCTTTTTCCACTCAATCCGTGATTACTCTCCAAAGTGGAGCTCCATACTTTACGAGGTGGTGGTTGACAGTTTAAACCAGTTGATACACTACTCATAACCGAGTATGAGTATAGATCAAATGCAAGACTAAGAATAATGGCTAGGCTGACACCCATCAAAAAGTTTGAAGCTCAAAGGTAAAATAGATTTTTTTGAAATAAAAGACATCATAGAAAATACTTGAGTGAGTCTCTTTCGAGCTACTGCTCGATTACCAACATCACAAAAGAATAAAGGAATTACCTCAAAATGACAATTTAAATATAACTAATATAGTATTGTATATTCCAATACAATACGACCAAACACAACTTTCAATTTTTGCTTCGAACCACTAACAAGACACAACTTACAGCTTGTTCTCAAGTATATACATATATATACATATAAACAAATATATCGGTCATCCATATTTGACGACATGATACCAAGTATTACGACACAAATGTCGATTTCCATACTCATTACGACAACTATGGAAAGAAGAAAGACCTATTCTTGTAAACCTCGACATCTCGTCTAAAATTGACTTAGCCCATAATCAAAGCTTAACTCAAGGCATCTAGGTTTATCTACCTGATAATCATTTTCAGTGGCAAGCACCCATGGGTTATTCTGGAGTCTATTCTCTCATTCTCAAAGATACTTTCTCTTCTTCTTTCTTCCTGGTGAACATGTTCCATCTATTCCTGTCATTGACAATCTCACATACAATTTGTGGTCAAAGTACTAATGTTCTGATCAAAACACATTTATATCAAATCATTTCATTTTCATATCGAAAGACCTTTTAATTCATAACATCAAATTGATCATAATCAAGTAAAATCCATAATTTAATAAAATTAACCTTTTCTATTCATATCATCATTTTCTATGATGTTAAAACATATCCACATAACTGTACTATTTAAGAAAAAGTAAATAGTAATATTGAATCCAAAAAGGGGATGTAACATAATAGCAAAGGACTTTGAAAATAGTCCTAAAAGTGGTTTTTTTAAGAAACCAAATTGCCTTCATTTTAAATATCAAAGGACTTTGAAAAATAGTCTGAAAAATGGTATAAAAACCATATTGCCTTTTTAAATATTAGAGGACTTTGAAAATAGTCCTAAAAATGGTATAAAAACCATATTGCCTTCATCAAAATTTTCAAGAACTTGATCCCCATCAATTAAGAAAATAGATTTAAGTTCATCATAAATAAGTGCATACCATCAAAGTGGATGGAAATATTTTCCATGGGTCCCAAAAAACTCCAATAAGACTTGATATAAAATATGATTCATTATAGATAGGGCTCCCTATGTAACATTACTGCAAATGCATCTAGCGCATAAAATATATATGTAAAGGCTCCATTGAGACTTGATAAAGCGTTTGATTTTCAAAAATATATATGGATTAATTCCATAAGGCACAATATCAAATTAATGATGCACAATAAATATTAGATTTTACTAATGAGGCATAATAAAATATCAGATTCCCTTTATCAAAACAACATATTGTAGTCAAGATGGAAACTTTAGATTTGTTTTGAAATTTTGAAAGATCAAGACTTAGGTTGAGAGAATGATAATTTCACACAAAGTGTGATATAAAGAGTTGAGAGATATATTTGAATGAGAAGGGGCACAAATAAAGCCACCTTAATATGACATAAAAATTAATATCAAGAATTTGTGATTGAATAATGTCACAAGGGTTGTCGATTGACATGCATATCACATACTATGAAGTGATGGATTATCAAGTACAATATACTCAAGATACATTAGAGACATATAAATAAGTCATTAATAAAGTAAGTCAAAATACATTCTAAGATGATATTCATGCATTCATGACTACATGAGTATCCCCTTTTCATATTCCAAATACAATTGAATGGAAACACGTACACTATTATTGGGTTGATCAAGTCCAATAACATAGTACATGTGATAAAAAATTATTTAAAAGGCAAAAGTTTTGAAAATTTGCCTTAAAAAAATGCCATAAGAAAAAGACAATTTTTAAAAAATGCCTAATAAAAAGCAAATTTGTTGAAAAAAAGAAACCTATTTAGGTCTGGATTGAGCATTTCAAATATTGTCACAAGAATTAATTGATGTCTGAGAGATAAATAATTTACGATGACATAAGGATTCTCAAATTTTATCTATTTATTTAAATAGATCAATACATAACAATATAAGTATTTAAAATGAATTAATCGCTTAGTAATCAAATATGATTTAAACATTGCCTAATTAGATAAGGCAAATTTGATTAATTTAGATAGGCAAAAATTTATTTAAACAAATGCCTCATTAAAAAAGTTTTTTTTTAAAATAATGCCTCAATAAATAAATAAAAGGGAAATGTTTAAAATATGCCTAATTAAATAAAAGACAGTTTTTTTAAAGCTGCCTAATTTAAAAAAAAAAAAAAATATTTTAAATATGCATAATTAAGTAAATGACAAGGCAATTTTTTTTTAAAATTGCCTAATTTATATAAATGCCTATTTAAAAGAATCTTGAAAAATTGTCTAAACAAATGAGAGGCAATATATTTTTATTTGAAAAATGTCAAAAAAAAAAAAATTTAAATATGCCTTATAAAAAAGATTTTTTTTTTGAAAAAAAACATTTAAAAAAAATCATTTTAAGAAAAATGTCTAATTAAGAAAATAATTTAAAAAATGCCTTATGGCATAATGAAAAGGTAAAAACAAATATATTTAAAAAAACAAATGTCTTATTATATAAAGAAAAGGCAATATTAAAAATTAGAAATTTTATAGAATAAAGCTTAAATTAGAAACTTTATAAAAAAGATATTGAAATATTATAATTATTAATTATTGATATATTGCCCTCATAAATCAATTTTTTTTTTAAGAAACACTTATTTAAAAAGGTATATGATGATTTAAATAAAAGATTAAAAATATTAATAAAATTAATGAATTAAAATATATAATAAAACATTTAATTGAAATATTTTTCTTTTAAAAAATTGGAAAAAAACATTTAAAAAAAAAGTTTTAATAAGAAAACTTTTAAAATATATAATAAAAAATATATTAAAAAAGTTTCTAAACATATAATTATTAAAAAAAAAAATGGTTTAAAAACCACAAGCTGCATGAAGAAAATGTTTTATTTTATTTTTTTGTGTAAGTTTTAGAGAGCTGGGCAAGTAAGAGTAGCCCCAAACAACTTTTGCTTGCATGGGTTTGAAGAGGAAAAGGCAAGGTGGATAATTAGTGGAGAGTTTGTGGCTGGGAATTTTTTTTATTTATAATTTAGAAAAAAAAAAACTTGTATTTAATATCTTTTTGTTGTTGTTTGTATTGTGTTATTAACAGGAAAGAAGTTGCAATAAGTTTTATTTTTAAAACAAATAGACTTGAAATTGGCAGATAGGGCTTTTGCCTGAAAATAAATAAATAAATTTTAAACTAAAATAAATATAAATCTGATTCTTTTTGTAAAGATATTAATCTATTTAATACTTGCATGCAAGAGGGCAAAAGGCCCAATTGTTTTAACTGAAATTCCAGCTTGAATAACTTTGGACTTTCTATGAGATTTGGATCTCCCCTTAGACTTGGATTTGTCATGCTTCTTTCTCTTCTTGCCCTTTTCTTTACATCTTCCACGAACACTTAGGGCTTCTGTAACAAATCTACCCATACAACATAGTAAATACTTTGGTTTTCAACTAAAGAAATAATTCAATTCCTTAAATAGTAGGAAAATATTTTTTTTCTTTTTCTAACATCATCATTTGCACTTTGCGTATTTGAAACATAAAACATTTCATAATGAAATAACATTTCGTTTCAATTTGTAAAAGAAATACATCATTTCAATTACAATTTTCATATATGATTTATAATCAAGTAAATAGATTTATGATGGCATGCTACAAAAGGTGATAATGGTCATTAAAGACCACTAAAAACTTAGTCAATGAGATACTCCACTCTCTATAATAGTTGAGAGTTAATAGGGTCGAAGGACCACATAACACAAAGCAGTTTACAAAACACAAACTCTTAACCTCTTTCATTACGAAGTCATCAACCTAACACGAAAGGTCTTATTTAAATATGAAACTTAATATATATACATATTGTAAAGAAAGCATACACAACATATACCTTATGTTGTTTTCAAACACTTGATGAGATACGAGAATAGGGTTGAGGTATTCTCCCCCTCTCCGTCTCGCATATTTAGCAAAATAGACAAACATAATTAACCTGATAGGATACAATATAAGAAATTTCATTTGGAAATTACCAAAGAAGAGATAGTTAACCACTAACATTTATGTTCTCTCCTAAATATAAACTATATCAAGAAAGTGTTAACTATCAAATACATCTTGTTGATGGTCATACCATCCCTTCTTGGTTTATGACAAAACTTATGCTAAAGGAATTTGATATCAAATTGACTATTGTCAAATTGAAAACCAATTAAGACCAATAAATTTGAAATCAACTTACCAAACTTAAAAGGGTTCACTAAATTGAACAAACACGAGGCTAAATGTCAACAACCTATTCTTTCCATATGTCTATTCACTTCTCTCCGATTATGCTCTCCCTCTCTTTCTTGGAGGGTGGAAAACTTGTTTCCTGAATACAACTTGCAATCACCAAAATGGGATTAGTGTATCATTAGTTAACCCATACACATCATGAATAAATAATCACAATAACATATAATCACATGTCTAAATTCTATGAATATATACTCAAATTCATGAAATCATTGACTTATCATGACATTTTCACATAACATCAAATCATTAAATCATACAAAATTATCTACTAATTACATACAAGTAAAAAGTAAAACATAGTCAAAATTAGGGACGTGACAAGTCTTCTTACCTAGTTTGCACCTTCATTTTCCTTGAAAAATAGAGATAAACCACCTTGCTTCCTCTACAAAGAATAAATGCTTCTGTGTTGGCATAGAATGCAAGTCGTTGGCTTCCCTAGGCAGGCTCCCATGCCTCTAATAAGATTTACCCAAGCTATCAACCTTTATGCTAGAGCCACACAGCTCTATGGTTGGCCTTTCTACTTAGGCGACACCTTGCTTCTAGGAAGTTTTATGACTTGATGTGCATCACTTGAAATAGGGAGTATTTTGTGCCTTTCTAGGCCAAAAATAGGGGGTATTTCATGTCTCTGGCTCAAGCTTTTTGTTGCTTTGATAAACCAAACACTTGTACATCTCTGGTAAATCAAATGCCTATGGATTAGGCCGTCTAGAGAGCACTGTAGTCTCTACTAGAAATTAAACGTTGATCCCACCTTGAGAGGAGACATTAAACCAGAATCACAAGCCCTCGTTCTTTCAAAAGCTCAAACATCTCAAAAAACACAAATCCCATGGCGATGATGACCAAAATGTGCTTGAACCTTACAAATCTGAACATGAATCAGAACCAAAAAAACTTCTAGCTCAGGTGCCCTCTTTTGGTCAGCCTTCACAATGGCACATAGCACTCTCAGTTGCCTCCATGAAGCCACAAAATGGAGTCTACAAAAAAACAAATCAACCTGCAAGAACAAATTATTCCACATGCACAAATACATAGAGAAATTCTTGATTTTATGCAAACCTTTTTTTCAATTTAACTATGCAAATATATCAGGCCACCATTCAAAATAAAACATGCTCTAATACCATATAGAAATCAGGAACATTGAGTGAATGTGAGTACCAATTCAAGCCACTCGAGACAAACAAGAACACACTCAACCTACAAGAAAAAAAGTATTGCAATCATTAGACAATTGGAATGCAAAATATGGGATTATGAATTAGTTTACATGATGGAGTACATATAGGTCATAATCAACTAAGAATAGTCGAGCCAAAGATAGGAAAATCTCGCTAAGAATAGAGGTGCTCCAAGAATAGGAAAAACAACCACTTAACTTAGACAAGGCTAATCAAGGCATGCCAAGTATAGCTTGAGGATAAACATAGACTAATGTGCACACCTAAGTAAGCTTAATATACACCAATAACCACAACATTTCTTTATCTCCCTTGGTCATTGTAATGTATTCTGCTTCAGTAGTGGAGAGATCTACCACTTGTTGCAATCTAGAACCCAACTGATCATTGCCCCTGCAAATGGGAAAACATATCTGGTGGTAGAGCATCTTTTGTCCAAGTCACTAGCCATGTCAAAATCAACAAAATCTTGTAGTGGAGCATCTCTACCTTTGAACCTTAAAACATAATATGAAGTGCCCTTGAGGTATCTCATAATCCACTTAACTACTTGCCAATGAATCTTACCAGAATTACTCATGTACCTGTTGACTACTCCCATTGTATAAGCAATGTCTGATCTTGTGCATACCATCACGTACATGAGGCTCCCAACAACAAAGAAATATGGCACTCTTGCCATGAACTCTTTTTCTTCTTATGTATTAGGACACATCTTAGAGGATAACTGGAAATGATTAGCTAAATGTGTGCTTACAACCTTAGCACCCTTCATGCTAAACCTGTCCAAAACCAAGTATCAATGTACTTTTCTTGTGACAATTTGATTTCTCTTTTCTGCCTATCTCTGATTATTGTTATACCAAGGATGTTCTTCGTAGCCCCTAAATCCTTCATCAAAAACTTGTTAAATCCAATTGTTGTTTCAACTTGATAACAACATTCATACTAGTTTCGGTCACTAACATCAACATATAATAACAATAAGACAAACTCACCATTTTCTAAAACCTTGTAATACACACATGGATCAACATCACACCTAGTGAAATGTTGCTTGGCCATGAAGGAACCAAACTTGAGGTACCATTGTCATGGATCTTGTTTCAACCCATACAAGATTCTCTTCAATCTGCAAACTAAATTTTCATGCCCTTCTTTTTCAAAACCTTTCGGTTGTTGCATATACAATTCTTCTTCTAAGTCACCATGGAGAAACGTAGTCTTAACATTAAGATACTCCAATTCAAGGTCATAGACAACTGGTAATCCCAAAACTGCTCGAATTGTAGTCATTTTCACAATGGGTGAAAAAAATTCATTGAAATCAATACCCTTCTCCTGGTCATATCCTTTGACCACTAATATGGCCCTATACCACTTTTTTCTACCATCTTCTTTCAACTTGTAAACCCACCTATTTTTCAAAACTTTTTGGTTTAGAGGAAGAGAGACCAAGTCCTATAACCCATTTCTTCTCTCATGGCATCCATCCAATGTTTGCAATTAGAGGCATTACACGCTCCTTTAAATGTCGTAGGTTCAGTTTGGTCAGATATTAATATATGGTGAACAAAATCATCAAACTTAGCTGGAGATCTACACTCCCTAGTGGATCTCCTCAATTGAGGAATTGACTCCTATGAAGTTCCTTGTGAATTTCCCTATGTCTAGTTGTGATGACAAATACCCTGTTCCACACCAAGAGGCCACTCATTTAAACTTCCTTGAGGTGGCAAAGATCTATTTGTATGCTGCACAAAACTTGGCAGATTTAATTATGTTGAATTTTCTTGCGGTAGACTTTGTGGAATAAAGATGGGCGGCATGTGAATTTGGCATTTATGGCAAAGACAAATTTTGTGGTAGTAGACTTAAATTAATAGTTTGCATAGAAATTGGAGTAGGCAGTGATGAGAATGAAGTAAACTATGTTGGATATGAGGTAATGATTGGTGGCTAAGAATTGAAATTGGACTCCTCATATGTATATAGGATGCGTCCCATTTGGATATGAATCACCTTGTGTATAAGGTAGCATACTTGGAGAAATGGGCACATAGTTTGAAGATGTACCCTATGACGGATGTAGTATGTTAGGTATTGAATATGAAGTACGTTGCAGACATGTATTTGATGGCATATTTATTACACTGGGTAGGATAGAATTAGAGGTAGGTAGAAGATTTAAATTTGTATTATGAGGCAGACATTGCTAATGGTTTTTAAACATATCACTCCCACTTGAGATGTTATCTATAGGCACATATTCCTTCGTTGAGTTCCCTTATTCTACTATACATGACATTATCTTTTCATTGAAGATCACATCTCTATTGTAAGTGACCTGTCTGGCAATCAGATCCCAAAATCTATAGCCATACTTTTCTTCTCCATATCTGTTTAGTGTAAAAAGGGGGGAATTGTTTTGGTCTAGGTTTCAAAGGCAAATCCTCCCTTCTCACCAAAAATTCAAGGGCATATCAACTAAGTTGAATCTCCACTAGTAGAAGCATTCATCTATCAGGTTGGGCTGCCACTTGGAATGATGCGAAAGTTTAGATGTATCAAACAATATCACAATTTAATGCTCAATTTCACTTAAAACCCTAAATATGCAAAATAGTAAGCAAATTATCAAATTATTGTAAATCCTTTTAGACCAAGGTGAAGGATAGAGATATTTAACTCACTATTTTTTGAAGTTCGAAAAGCAGAATAGTTAGAGACACAGGGACTAACGCCCAAGTCCAAGGTACAATTTTCATCATGGAATTTGGATCTTCTTCTGACATTGATCTACATTGTATCTTCCGTTTCTGCCTCGAGAAAAATGGAGGACATAGGGACTAACACCCTTGTCCCAAAATGTTCAGTTTTGTCCTTTGCTTGTCAGATCTTGAATCCTTGATGTCTGCAACCTCCTTTCTACAACTCCACTCCGTGAAACTTAGTACCTGTAACCTACTGATGAAGGGGGTAAATCATAAAACACACAACAACAGAAATAGAATACAGAAAATAGAATATTTCTTTATTGATCCGAGAAACTCATTACATTACAGAAGCTCAATTACAATATGAGGAATCAATCCTCCACAGGCTGCAACACACTACAGCGACACCTCACCAGGCTCTGGAATCTTCTGCCTTTTGTAACCCCAAATCAGCTAGGGTTTCTGTTTTCCCGACTATTCTTGACTCCACACTTGCCCCCTTAACTCCACTACCACCCAGGGTTCCCAAACTAGTCATAAATAGCACTTTTTGGTGGCCTCCAGCTAAATTTTGAAATTTGCAACTCCCTCCAAAAGTAGGTCAACTTTCGGGAAGCATAACTTTTGATTCGGGTGTCCGATTGACGATCCGTTTTAAGAGTTGGAAATCTTGCGATGTGAACTATCATGCTAGAAATCTGTAAATAAATTTTTGTCAACTTTTTGGGACATTATGGGATGTTTTAGTGCCTCATATCTTGTTTCAGAAATTTTCAGGGGCTTTTCAGAAAACAAAAATTTTAATATCTTTCAGCTCACAAATGATCTTTGCCTGATTCCTTCGCCAAAGGTCTTATATTTATGTTATCTAACTTTCTGTAAGTTTTCGCTTCAATCTATGCCCAAATGCAAACTTTCCTAAAATAGAAGGTACACTTTCTAAAATAGGCAGGTTGCTATTTTTAGCAGTTTTGGAAAAACTGAAAGTCCTACATCATTATTCTAGATATTATGAAACCAAAAACACTAATTATGGAAAAAAATGAAAACAACTACAATGATTTTGAATTATCTTCTTTTTGGGTGATGCAAGATTGCCCTTACACCACTGGATGCTCCTGCATCAGACACCCAAGGTAATTTGATAAGTGACCCTGTCACGTCTCAAATGTTTGTGTGAGGAAAACCCAAACGGTCAACCTCTGCCTTAGACAACCAAGAAGAATCTTTAACATGCCTTCATTTCCATTTTACCAGATATTCTTCATATTGCTTGTTCCGAGTACTTCTTCCCACACGACTATCCAAGATCTCTTCTATCTCCTCCATTGAAGTAGATGCCAGAATACTCCATTGCGCTTCTGTTGGTCCATCCTCTATTCCACCTTCATGATATTCTGATAAATCAATAATGTTAAAAATAAGAGAAATATTGATCCCACTCGACAGCTCTACCTCATATGCATTTCCTGAATCATGCTTCTTCAGGATTCTGCATGGTCCAAATTTCTTCATTTTCAACTTATTGTATGTTCCAATTGGGAACCTTTTTTTTCTCAAGTGAACCATGACTTCATGTCCTACCTGAAACTCCTTATACCTCCTCTTCTGACCTGCCTTAGCCTTGTACTGAATATTCATCTTATTAATGTGCTTTCTCACCTCTTCATGCAAATTCTTTAGATGTTCTGCAAAGTCTTCAGCTTTAGCACTTGTCTTTTCTACTTTGTCTAGCTTCCTTAACTCAGAAGCATTTCTTAGGCTATTGCCATATACAATATGGAATGGTGATTTACCAGTACTCCTATTGACATAATTGTTGTAAGCAAATTCTTCCTGTGATAAAATCAAATCCCATCCCTTGGGCTTATCTCCTACTAAACATCGTAGTAGGTTACCTAAACTCCTATTCACCACTTCTGTCTGTCCATCAGTCTATGGATGGTGTGCAGAATTGAACTTTAAATCTGTCTTCAACTTCTTCCATAATGTCCTTCAGAAATAACCAACAAACTTGGTATCTCGATCTGAAACTATGCTCTTTGGTAGACGTGTAATCTCACCACCTCGCTGAAAAATAACTCTACAATATGAACAGCATCATTTTCTTCTTGCAAGGAATAAAATGTGCCATCTTTGAGAATCTGTCCACCACCACAAAAATAGAATCATGTCCTCTCTGTGTCCTTGGTAAACCAAGAACAAAATCCATACTAATATCATCCCATGGCTTTTCTGGTACAGGTAATGGCTGATATAGCCCTGTATTTTGACTGTTCCTTTTGTCATTTGACGCACTCTGCAACTCTGCAAAAATTTTCTCACATCATGTTGCAACTGTGGCCAATAATAATTTTTACTAACAATAGCAATGGTCTTATTTCGACCAAAGTGTCCAGCCAATCCCCCACTATGCTTCTCCTTAATCATGTTCTCTCTCATGGAACTCCTTGGAATGCATAACTGGCTTCCTCTAAACAACATGCCATCTTGGATAATGAAATCCGACCATTTTGTGCTATCCAAAGTAACAGGTTCCAAACAAGCTTTCCAAGCCTCTGCAAAATCTGGATCTTCTAGATACAAACTCTTAAGCTCATCAAACCCAACAACCTCTATCTTCATTTCTGTCAACAAATTTTGCCTTCTACTCAAGGCATTTGCAACTCTGTTGGACTTCCCACTCCTATGCTTCAAAACAAAGGTATAACTCTACAAAAACTCAACCCATTTTAAGTGCCTTTGATTCAACTTTCCTTGGCTATTAAGTTACTATAAAGCCTAATGATCAGTATATAAAACAAACTCTTTTGCCAACAAATAATGTCTCCATTTCTTTAAAGCCTGAACTATAGCATAAAATTCTTGATCATAAACATAATACCTTTTCTTAGCATCATTAAGCTTCTCATTAAAATAGGTAATGGGCTTACCTTCTTGACTCAAAACAGCTCCTATAGCACTACCACTAGCATCGCAGTCTACCTGAAATACCTTATTAAAATCTAGAAGTGCCAAAATAGGTTGCTCTGTAACTTTTTGCTTCAATGTATCAAAGCTTTTGTCTACTTCTTTAGTCCATCTAAACTCTTTTTTATCCCCTCTCATTGTCTCTATTAGGGGTGCACAAATACTAAAATTCTTGATAAACTTTCTGTAAAAACTTGCCAAACCATGAAAAGATCGTACCTCTGTGGCACTCTTTGGTGTAGGCCATTCAAGGATAGCTCTCACCTTCACTGGGTCCATTTTAAGACTTTCCTCAGAGGCAACAAATCCTAGGTATACCAACTCCTTTGCAAAACTACATTGCTTCAGATTAATCAGCAATTTCTCCTCCCTCAACTTCTCTAAAACTCTTCTGATATGCATTAGATGCTCATCCCAAGTCTTACTGAAAATTAAAATATCATCTAAATAAACAATAACAAAACTTCCCAAAAATTCTTTCAATACCTCATTCATGAGTCACATGAATGTGCTCGGTGCATTGGTTAGCCCAAATGGCATGACTAACCACTCATACAAACCCTCCTTTGTCTTGAAGGTTGTCTTCCATTCATCTCCTTCTCTGATTCAGATCTAGTGATAACCACTCTTTAGGTCAATCTTCGTGAAGTACTTAGCTCCACTCAAACAATCCATTATGTCATCCATTCTTGGTAATGGAAACCTGTACTTGAATGTGATCTTATTTATGGCTCAAGAATCTGTACACATTCACCACTCTCCATCTTTCTTTGGTGCTAGTACTGTAGGTACCGCACATGGACTTAGGCTCTCCCTTATCAGTCCTTTCCTTAACAACTCGTGGACCTGTCTGTTCAACTCTTCATTCTCTGCTAGAGTCATTCTGTGGGCTGCCTTATTTGGCAAACTAGCTCCTGGTATCAAATCCATTTGATGACTCATGTTCCTTACTGGTGGTAAATTTTCTGGTACATTATCAGAGATAATATCCTAAAATTCTTCCAACATAACTGAGACTTCTGCTGGTACATCTTCACATTTCTCCTGACTAATCTTAGGGATTAATGCAAAGCAATGACACTCATGCTTCATACCCTCCAAAAATTTTCTACCATATACCAAGCAAATTCTGGCAGTACTACATACCTTTTCTTCCACCTCCTTTAAGGGCTTTAACTTATGGTGAACTCCATCCTTTGTTAGGGAATATGTCTTTGCACGGCCATCATGGACAACGCTCCTATCATACTGCCACGACCTCCCCAACAACATATGACATGCATCCATCGGTATGATATCACATAGCACTTCATCATGGTAGTCTCTAATCTTGAACTTCACTAAACACTACTCATTAACCAAAGCTCTGTGGTCCTTCTGCAACCATGCAATCCGATATGGATGTGGATGCTTTCTTCTTGTCAACTTCAAGTTGTCAACCATCTCCTCTGAAACAAGATTGTCAGTACTTCTACTGTCAATAATAATAATAATATCACAACACTTACCTTCACATTTGTACCTTGTGTGGAATAAACTCTTCCTCTGATTTGGTTCTTTCTCCTCATTCAACAAAGTTCTTCTGACAACTAGGGTTTCTCCCTTTTTAGAATCTTCAGAGCACTCAGATTGTGCATCTTCATTGACATGTGCAACTCGTGCATTACCTTCAAGTCTTCTATTTGTCCTTCCTTGATGATGTGGACACTCGTATGCTCGATGTCCTTCTTCTCCACATTGGAAACAAGTTCCTCTAAAACCTCCTTCCACCAAATACTAGTGTGGCCCTTCAACTTTGTTTTTGCAAACTTGACCCGATCTGGGTCCTCCACATCTTCATACTCGAAATACTCCTCCATGTCATTGATCTAATCAATAAGCTGTTCCGGATTCAAATCTCCAGAATATGTAGAAACTTCGATCCTAGGCCTCTTTCCAATCTTTGAAATGGCCCTCAACAACCTAACTTCTGCAGGATCTCCTATAGCTTCTTGTTCTTCCTCAGATAGCTCTTCCTCAGCTTCATCTTCGCTTTCTTCTCTTGTTCTCGGGTCAAACCCTCTTTGTAGCTCCTCTTGCAATGCATCAATTTGCCTTTGTAGGGCTCTAAAACCCTCTTCCATAAAAGCATATCTCCCAATACGATTTCTTCATGGAGGCATATTGATCTGCGCAGCAAACCCCCAACCTCAGGGCCTAGTGCAAACTGCCTCACGGTCGGTGATCTGTCTACACACTCAGGAACCCTTGCTCTGATACCACTTGATGAAAGGGGTAAATCATAAAACACACAACAACAGAAATAGAATACAGAAAATAGAATATTTCTTTAATGATCTGGGCAACTCATTACATTACAGAAGCTCAATTGCAATCTGAGGAATCAATCCTCCACAGGCTGCAACACACTACAGCTACACCTCACCAGGCTCTGGAATCTTCTGCCTTCTGTAAACCCAAATCAGCTAGGGTTTCTATTTTCTCGCCTATTTTTGACTCCACACTTGCCCCCTTAACTCCACTATCACCTAGGGTTCCCAAAATAGTCATAAATAACACTTTTTGGTGGCCTCCAGCTAAATTTTGAAATTTGCAACTCCCTCCAAAAGTAGGTCAACTTCCGGGAAGCATAACTTTTGATCTGGGTGTCCGATTGACGAATCGTTTTAAGCGCCGGAAAGATTACGATGTGAATTATCATGCTAAAAATCTATAAATAGATTTTTGTCAACTTTTTGGGATGTTATGAGATGTTTTAGTGCCTCATATCTCGTTTCAGAAATTTTCAGGGGCTTTTCAAAAAATAAAAACTTTAATATCTTTCAGGTCACAAATGATCTTTAACTGATTCCTTTGCCAAAGGTCTTATATTTCTATTACGTAACTTTCTATAAGTTTTTTCTTCAATCTGTGCCCAAATGCAAACTTTCCTAAAATAGCAGGTACACTTTCCAAAATAGGTAGGTTGCTATTTTTAGCAGTTTTAGAAAAATTGAAAGTCCTACATCATTATTCTAGATATTATGGAACCAAAAACACTAATTATGGAAAGAAATGAAAACAACTACAATGATTTTGAATTATCTTCTTTTTGGGTGATGCAAGATTGCCCTTACACAACTGGATGCTCCTGCATCACCTGCAATCACAAAGGAATGTGGGAGGGGGTTGTGGTGTTTAGAGGCTTGCCTCAGACAAGCCCTGGAGAGACATTGAAGTCTATCAAACACTGTTGTCAGATAAGAGTGTGTATCCCTATGGGATAGAGGCAAAAATCCAAATGATAAATGATTAAAAATACAATAGATATCACCTTGAAGTGTAAATCTCATGGAAGGAAGATGCTCTTCATGCCATGAGGAGATGGAGTCAAATCTGCAAATACAAACACAATAACAATAAAATACTACTCTGCAACACAATGAATGCCTTGAATCCCAATGACAAAATGACAACGCTTATCTAATTTCCATATAATGTCCATCTAGTTTGTGAACGAAACTTAATCATGCTTATATATGCAACTACAAACATTCCTGCTAAGAATTTCAGAATTAAAACTTGAGATGTAAGCATAGGACCTAGAAATACCGATCATAAAGCTAGCATTTAAATTTAGGGCAGATCCAAAATAGGGCAAGACTAGGGTGCTAGCACCCAAGTCCACCCTGTTGTTTTTGTTCAGTAGTCATCAACATGTCATCCCCTAGGTCCTATTTTCCATAAGACTTCAGGGTTTTCTCATTGGGAGTCAAAATTATCATGCAAGATGCTCTAAATACATTCTAAAGACTCAAGAGCTAAACCTTAAGAGGGAAAAGCCCCCAGGGGGACATTTTTTGACATAACATTATCCAACAAAGATACACTTTTTAGACTTCATTTCCAGCTTCGTTCATTTTTCTTCTGGGATGTGAACGAAGACCTCACACCTGAACACTTGCAAGTAATTGTATGAAATTCTCCTTCCCAGCCATTTCTCCTTTGAAATCTCAAAATCCAACTAAGACAATGGACCTCAGTGATCAAATAAACATTTGTATTAACAACCTCTGCCCAAAACTCTTTGCCCAAGCCTGCATTAGGGAGCATGTTGCAAGCTCTCTCCAAAATTGTTCGATTCAACCTCTTAGCTGCACCATTTTCTTGAGGGGTGAATGGAACAATTTTGATTCATTTAACACCATTATCTACACCAAAATGATCAAACTCCAAGGAACAAAACTCACCACCGTTATCAGTTTTTAAGTACTTAATTTTGTGGTCATTCTGATTTTCAACTAGTACTTTAACTTTTTTGAACATGCTAAATACTTCAGATTTCCTCTTTAGCATGTAGACCCAAACCTTCCTATTACAATTGTCTAAGAAAGTAATAAAGTAATTAGAGCCACCAATAGAAGTTACCTCTGTAGAGCCAAAGACATTTGAATGCACTAGCTCCAACAATCTTGTCTTCTTGTCATGTTCCTTGGTGGAAAAGCTTCTCCTCTTTTATTTCCTATAAATAAAATGCTCACACAACTTCAAATAAACATATTTTAAACCTGGAAGTTGATCCCTTAAACTTAAGGCCTTTCTTGCTCATATGACCAAGCCTCTTGTGCCAAAGCTCCGTACAGTTGTCTACAATTACCATCACAACTCCCACTTTAGCGTGACTCTCTAGCACATATAAAGTGCCTAATTTTCTGTTTCTTGTAATCACCAAGGCTCCTTTGGTCACTTTCCAAGTGCTTGACTCAAAAGTGATGCTACAACCTTGAGCATCTACCTATACCACATAAATTAGATTTCTTTTGAGTTTAGGGATGTGTCTCACATCTCACAGTAGCCAATAATTTTTATTTTTTAATTTCAACAACACATCTCCTTTACCAACAATGTCACAAGGTTCATCGTTAACAAGATAGACCTTACCAAAGTTGTCCTCTTGATAGTTTTTGAAAACTTCCTGACATGAAGTGGCATGAAAATAAGCACCAAAATCCAACGCCCACACATCAGTTGTAGTTTCACTTATAGATAAAACTAATGCACCTGCATCATCTTCATATGTTGCATTTACCTCATGTTCTTTTGATTGACTTTTCATCTCCCTGAATGGCTAGCAATTCTTCTTTATGTGGCCTTCCTTGCCACAAAACCAACAACCCATATTTTTGCCCCTAGATTTAGATCTCTTGTGAGATTGAGATCTGAACTTCTATTGTTATTTCTTCTTCATTCGTGGGATCTCCCCTATTGCCGAAAATCAAAGCCCCTCTCGATGAAGTACTTTGATGTTTTCTTCTCATGTCTTCATTGAGAAGAATTGCATCCACATCATAAAACTTCAACACATTTCCTTTCTTATTTTTGGATATCGAATTACTAACTGCCATTACAACACCTTCCCAACAATCGGGAAGAGAACACAAAAGTAGGATGACTTTGATTTCATCTTCGAAACTAATATCAATAGAAATTAATTGGTTGATCAAAGTATTAAATTCATTCAAGTGATTGGAAACATTGCTACCTTCCTTCATCTTCAAATTGAACAATTTCTTCATCAAGAAGACTTTATTAGAAGCGAAAGCCCTCTTGTACAGGTCAGACAATCTGTCCCATAAAACTTTTGTTGTCTTCTCCATTGCAACATTAAACAAAACATTGCTAGAAAGAGAGAGGATGAGAGTTGCCACAACATTTTTGTCCAAAACATCTCAATCTTTGTTGGACATCGCATCTGGCTTCTTCGAGTCTCCCTCAAGCATTATTGAGAGATCTTTTTGAATGAGGAGAGCTTGTAATTGCAACTTCCATATCCCAAAGTTCTAGCTCGAGAATTTTTCAATTCTCCACTTATCTCCATTCTCCATCTCTTCTCAAAACCTCCACAACTCTGATACCACCTGTTGAGTATAAAGTATAGATTGTGTAAAATTAGATTAAAAACATAACATCAATAAATAACACAAAACAGAGACAATAAGAACAATGACACCAAGAGTTGTGTGGTTCACCAAAGTATGACTACGTCCACGGAAAAACAGGGAAAACACTCTTATTATTTGCAGCAACGAAAAAATACAATGTGTCATCAAGCCATCAAAGTGATTGAGATGAGCATATATAATGTTCTCTTTAGGGCAAACAAAGAGTCATAAGAAGGGGAAGGTAAAGAGGCAGTAATGGTTGGACTTCACAACCAATAGTTTATAAGTCTCCAAAATAGGAGTAAATAGAACATGTACAATCCATAATAATATATTATGATTTATTTATTATATAATTTTTATAATATTTTAATCATTTCAATAATTCCAATAATAATATTTAATGTGTTCACAAGGGTGAGTTTCAAATGAATGTCGAGTGTGGTCATAACCTCTTTAGAAACTAAGGTTATTCTTTATAAGAAAGGATTCATTACCAACACTTGGCTAAAACTTGACTAGTATTAGATGATTAATTTAAGTTAATTCAAATTATCTATTTTAATTAAAAATTTAGCTGTTGAAATCTACTCATCTTAAAAACTTTTTCATATGTAACAAATTTTAGTAATTTTTTTTTAAAATATATTTTTATTTCAAAATACTAATTTGAAATAATTAATTTAGATTCTTGTGACATTATCTATTATGTAAATAGTTAAGACTTGTAGATTTAAATGAGGAATACATCTTTTGTAATTTAAATAAAATAATTTAATTTGACAAAAAAAATCTAAAATATATTTAGTAATAGAAAAACATGTAAATAATCAATGTGAATGGTAGAGGCGTATATCATATATTACTATATGGGTAATGGGTAAGATGTATGTTACTTTTTATGGCTTTTCCTTCAAACTTATCAATCCCTGTGCTTACTATCTTTGTATATTTGATGATTAAGGGAAAGTGACACAAGACTTAAATTTGGTAATAATTATCTATTTAACACTACCCTTCAAATAATAAAAATAAAATATATGTATAAATTAAATATATATTAAAATAATCTTATAAAAAATTATTTTAATATATATTTCAAAACCTACCGATCCCTGTCAAACACGTGATTTGTTGCTGGAATTTCCAAAACCTACGAATCCCCTTCAAAGATGCCATCAATAATTGCATGTGACTTAGACCCCATTTTCAGTCCTTCGATTGCAGGTATTGTTTAGTTTTTAACTTGCAATTCTTTTATTTTCTGATTCCACCCCTTGAATGTTTGCTACACTAAGCAAGTAATTGGAAACTGCTAGGATGGAGAAATACACATGGGTGTTGCTTTTCATGAGCTGGAGCAGTGCTATCATATGTTGCAACTGCAATACTATTGAATGTCTACCTAAGGAAAGGCTTATTCTGCTCAGATTCAACACTCAGGTGGGCGGATTAGTTCCTTCATGAATGGGCTTGAATTGTTGTGAATGGGATGGCGTTGAATGCAGCAATCTCACATCTCATGTTACCCAACTGCACCTCTCAAATTTGGTGCTGCAAAGCTCATCGGCAACTCACACTCTCACTCCTTTGTTTGAGTTAAAGCAATTGGAGTATCTGGATATAAGCTCCAATGGTTTTACTGGTGTTATACCTATGAAAAATCTATTGCAGCTACTGATTATTAATTACCTATCTTAAGTAGATTATTTGGCTGCCGAAAAATAACTTACAGCAAATATTAATTAATAACACAGCTCCAATTTCACGGAAAAATCACGGAGACAGAAAAATAAAATCAACACAATATTTTAGACAAATTGTCCCTGGAAAAACCCCGAAGGGAAAACCAGTACTGCAGATGAGGAACTTTATTAAATCAAATCAAGAGATACATAGACTGCTTGCCTCTTACTGGCAGAGCTCCAGCAATGATCTCCTCCGAAAATTCTTCTCCCAATTTCTCCTATAGAAATTCCACTACTGCTGTCTCGAACGCTATCGCTGCGCCCTTGCTCTCACTGCAAATCAATTTGCTATTGCTGCAAATTTATTTATTTGCTATCGCTGCAAATACTTCTCGGATCTGTCCTCTCCAAATGCCCATTGATCCTCTTTTATAATCCCCTCATTGAAAACCAATGGCCATGATTTAATCTTAATCAACGGCTAGGATTAATTAGACTCTAAACCCTAATATCTAGAAGTCTCTCGAGAAATCAATTATCTAGGTATGGAGATAATTATTCCAGCTGTGTTTCCAGCCTCGTAATCACCACCCGAGACTAGAACACCTATCCAAGCTACATAAAAATTAACACTCCCTCTTAGTGAGGAAGGTGTTCTGCATAACACCTAACTTCTCTCTAAAGAAGATGAATTTCACCTTCCCCAATGCCTTTGTCAAAATGTCTGCTACCTGCTGATCTGTAGGTATATACTATAGCTGAACAACCCTCCGCTGTACACAATCCCTGATAAAATGATACCTGATGTCTATATGCTTAGACCTATCATGAAACACTGGATTCTCAGATAATTTAATGCAACTTTGATTGTCACAGTGTATCACTGTAGTCTCAACCCTCTGACCAAACAAGGCTACCAGCAACTTCCGAAGCCATATAGCCTCACACGTTGCCATGCTAGCTGCTATGTATTCTGCTTCTGCAGAACTCAGAGCCACTGACTTTTGCTTCCTGCTGTACCAAGAGACAACTCCTGATCCCAAACTAAAGCAGCACCCTGAAGTGCTTTTCCTATCCACGGCACTACCTGCCCAATCTGCATCAGTATAGCCTATCAACTTGATACCATCACCTTGAGCATATCTGATCCCATACTCGATTGTCCACGCAAATACCGCAATACATGCTTTGCCGCTATCCAATGCACTCTCTTCGGCTCAACCATGAACTGACTAAGAGAGTTTACTGCAAAGGATATATCTGGCCTAGTGTTGACCAAATACATGAGAGATCCAATCAACATCCTATATAAGGTGGGGTCTACATCCTTTTCCTTGGATGCGTCTACCTTCTTCCAATTCGTGATCATAGGTGTAGACATGGCTCTGCAATCTTGCATCTCAAACCTCTTCGAGATTTCAATGCAGTATTTCCCTTGTCCAAGGAAAATCTCTCCATCTGTCTGCCACACTTCCATGCCTAGAAAGTAGTGCATAAGCCCCAAATCCTTCATCTCGAACTCTGCTGCAAGGTCCCTCTTGCACTCCTCTATAAGCCCCAGTGAACCTGTTAAAAACAAGTCGTCCACATATAGAACAAGAATGAGAATTTCACCCCCAACCACCAAGTAGTAGAGGTTAGCATCTGCCTCACTCTTCACAAAGCCTATTCCCTGCAAGTATCTATCAATGCGCTCATACCACGCCCTGGGAGCCTGCTTGAGTCCATACAAAGCTTTCTTCAATCTGCACACGTGGGTTTCGCTGCTGTGTGCTACAAAGCCCTCTGGTTGTTCTATGTATACCTCTTCTAACAATTCACCATTAAGAAATGCCGTCTTGACATCCATTTGATGGATCTGCCATCCCATATGCGCTGCAAGTGAGATTACGGCTCGTATAGAAGTATACCTGGCCACTGGAGCAAATGTCTCCTCATAGTCTATTCCCTCCTTCTGAGAGAACCCCTTGGCCACGAACCTTGCCTTGTATTTCTCGATGCTACCATCTGCACCATGCTTAATCTTATAGATCCAGCATGATCTAACCACTGCCCTATCTGTCGGTCTAAGCACAACCTCCCACACATTATTTTGCATTATTGAGGTATATTCCTCAACCATCGCATCTTGCCACACCTGTTGCCGTGCAGCCTCCTGATAGCTGGAAGGTTCACTATCTACCAACTGACTAACCAATGCCACATAGTCATTATACCTGGCTGGTTGTTTCCATTGTCTACTACTCATCCTAGGAGCTCCCACAAACTCCTGAGTATCCTTATGTGTCTGTTGAACCTCACGGTTCCTCCTGCCAACTATAGAGGATGAAATATCAAACTCCATATCTTCTTGATGCATCTCTTGGATTTGCTGTATCTGTTGTTCCATACTCTGTGAACTCTCAGCACCTGAGCCTGTGCTTGTACTAGTAACTGTACTCGTGCTTCGCTGCCCCTGTTCTGGTTGAACAATCCTTGGAGCTTCTGTTGGCTGCTCACTCTGATCATCTGCTGGCAAATCTCTGGACCTCCTATATGCCTTGTCCTCCATGAATTTGACATCACGCCTGACAATAATCCTCTTGGTCCCTGGAATAAATATCCGATATGCCTTTGAGGTCTCGCTGTACCCCACAAAGTACCCTCTCTCTGTAGTCTGATCTAACTTGGAACGTGTAGCCCCTGGAATGTGACAAAATGCCAAACTCCCAAATATCCTGAAGTGACTGAAATCTGGCTTCTTCCCTGAGAATGCCTCCTCTAATGTCATCTTGCCCAATACCTTATGTGGAACCCTGTTCTGTATGTATACTGCTGTACTGCATGCCTCTGCCCATAAGTATCGTGGCATATCTTGGTCATACAACATAGCCCTTGCTGCCTCCGATATAGAACGATTCTTCCTCTTAGCAACCCCATTCTGCTGCGGGTTGTAAGGAATGGTCCACTCTCTCTTGATTCCTTCCCTGGTACAGAACTCCTGGAACTCTTTCCCTTTGTACTCGCCTCCATTGTCTGACCGAAGAACCTTTACCTTCCTGCCTGTCGAATTCTCCACAAGAGCTTTGAACTCCTGGAAGTGACTGAAGACCTCATCCTTGGTCTTCAAGAAGTATATCCAGGTCTTCCTGGAGAAATCATCAATAAAAGTAACAAAGTACTCATATCCTCTGAGAGACTTCGTTGACATTGGTCCACATATATCTGAATGTACTAGATCAAGAACCCCCTTGGATCTGGTGTCACTCCTTGGAAAAGATGCTTTCACAAACTTCCCCAATACACATCCCTTACATACATCATCATGCTCTGTGCTCACCTCTGGAACACCTGTCACTGTCTCACGAAGCAATTTAAGTGCTCCATGATGTATATGGCCCATCCTCCTATGCCATAGCTCTCCTTGATCTCTAGGATTACTGCTACTCACTAGTGCCTTAGGAGTATCAAACTGCAACCTATAAAGTCGGCCGCTCCTAACTCCAATAGCTATGGGTGATTTCCAATCCTTATGCTTGATTAAAACATGCGCCCCTCTAAAGAGTATATTGTAGCCTTTATCATGAAGGACAGATACGGAAATTAGATTCATACCCAAGCCTGGCACATGCAACACATCATGAATGGAAATAGGCTTGCCATTCTCCCTCTGAAATAGAACAGTCCCTCTCCCAACTGGATTACACTTGGACTTGTTCCCCATCTGAATCTGGAATCTGATGTCCTCCTCCTTGTAGCTGGAGAAGTACTCCCTAACTCCTGTCATATGAAATGATGCCCCACTGTCTATATACCAAACACCCTGTGAGGTTGAGCTAGTTAGGCAAGCTATGAGTGTAAACTCATCCTCCATTCTGCTAGAAAGCTCATCTACACTTGCTGAAGCTGCCGTCTGCTTCTTGCCTTTCTTTTCATTTTTCTTCCTTTGTGGGCAATCGCTGACATAGTGGCCGAACTCGTGACAGCCATAGCATTTGATCTTAGATAAGTCCTTCTTCTTCTCACTTTTTGGATTTGATCCTTTGCCAGACCCCTTCTTCACTTTCCCTTTTCCTGCTAGGGCAACGTTTCCTGTTCCACCTCACTTTTCTGACTATTACTGCTGGTTCCATTGACAAGACTTAGTCTAAACTCCTCCTGAGTGAAGTCACTCCATAGTCGATCCCAACTCGGTAAAGTGTCCCATCCATTAATAACTTGAACAAAGACATCCCACTGCTTAGTAAACCCATTTAGGGCTATTCGTACTAGCTCATCATCCTTTGGTTTGTCTCCAACAGCTGCCAATTCATCCTTGACAAGTCTAAGTCTGGTGAGGTAACTTGTGACGTCTTCTCCCTTATTCATCCGGGTATTCCTTAACTTTTCTCTGAGAATCAGCTTCCGGTTAAGGGTAGCATTCTGGTACAGATTCATAATGGTGTCCCACATCGTCTTTGCTGTATCTAACTCTGCAATATGCGGAACAATATGATCCTTAACACCGTCAAGAATCAGCCTCCTTGCCTTGGCATCTTCCTTCTTATATGCTAAGAGCTGTGTTGCATCTGTAGGTACAGGTACAACAGTGGTCACATAATCCTTGATACCATTCTCTTCCAGCAATAAAGAAATTCTGGCTTTCCAGACACCAAAATTTGAGGCTCCATCCAATTTGTCCTGATCTCTTAAACCTGCTGAGGCCATCTCAAAAGAAAATAATAATTTGAAGAGGTCAAATTGGGTTTTATAAACCCTAGATTTTTTATTTATTATTTTTCCTTTCTCCCTGTGCCTGTTCTGCCCTCAGATCCGCTCTGATACCATGTGAAAAATCTATTGCAGCTATTGATTATTAATTACCTATCTTAAGTAGATTATTTGGCTGCCAAAAAATAACTTACAGCAAATATTAATTAATAACACAGCTGCAATTTCACGGAAAAATCACGGAGACAGAAAAATAAAATCAACACAATATTTTGGACAAATTGTCCCTGGAAAAACCCCGAAGGGAAAACCAGTACTGCAGATGAGGAACTTTATTAAATCAAATCAAGAGATACATAGACTGCTTGCCTCTTACTGGCAGAGCTCTGGCAATGATCTCCTCCACAAATTCTTCTCCTAATTTCTCCTATAGAAATTCCACTACTGCTGTCTCGAACGCTATCGCTGCGCCCTTGCTCTCACTGCAAATCAATTTGCTATTGCTGCAAATTTATTTATTTGCTATCGCTGCAAATACTTCTCAGATCTGTCTTCTCCAAATGCCCATTGATCCTCTTTTATAATCCCCTCATTGAAAACCAATGGCCATGATTTAATCTTAATCAACGGCTAGGATTAATTAGACTCTAAACCCTAATATCTAGAAGTCTCTCGAGAAATCAATTATCTAGGTATGGAGATAATTATTCCAGCTGTGTTTCCAGCCTCGTAATCACCACCCGAGACTAGAACACCTGTCCAAGCTACATAAAAATTAACAATACCCCCAGGTATTTTGAAAATTAAAGCAATTGTTTGAAAAAAATTATTCTAATTGAAATCATTAGATTTTCACATCAGCAATTTTTTTAAAATAAACTGTATAAAAATTTTTAACATCAACATTTGCGGTCAGACATTTAGAGTATTTGAATTCAAGTGCTAACCAATTGAGATTGGTTAGTATCATAATACTTTTTTTACACTCCCTAGTATATAAACTGTTAAGAAATAAGACAAATAAAGAGCACATATACTTGTACAGAAACACAAGAATTTAACCTGGTTCACCAATATGACTACATCCACGGAAAAGTAGGGCATTAATCTTTTATTGCTCGCAGCAGCATACATAAAATTTTTCCCCGTAAATACAATATTCTTCAAAGAAGACAAGAGACAAAACATGAGACATGGAATGAATAGTAGCACTTCACATCAGAACATAAACTTCTTTTTTGGACAAATTTGTGCTTAAAAAAATATTTTTATCATTGTGATGATAGATCATATGTGAAAATTGATGTTAAAAATACTTACTCGATTTAGTCTAAAATAATTTGCTCGTATTACGTTGATGCTGTTGGTGGTGTTTTGGATCCAGGTATATCTGCACTCGAAGAACTCAAGCATCTGGACATGGGCAACAATTCATTTGAAGGTGAGATTCCATTGCAGCTGGGGAATCTCTCACATGTCCAGTATTTGGATATTGCCATGACCCAAAAGAATGCGTTCAAATGTTGGTTGAGTTTAGAATGGGCATAGAATCTGCCGAGGTTACAGTATTTGTTAGTGAAATTTGTGGAGCTGACCAGAAAAATTGAAGAATTGGGGGAATACATATCTCGTCTGTATAATCTGAACTTCCTTGACATGAGTAACTACAAATTGCCAGGCCCAATTCCCACTGCTATCCTCAACCTCACATCCCTCGAAAATCTTGACTTCCATGGCAACCATTTATCTTCCCCACTTCCTTCATGGGTGGGAAATATGACTAGGTACTAAACTTTTAAAAATCGACGTACCCTTTCAAGAAATGTAAAATTGATATTTTTCTCCCTTTTTTTATTGTTATTTTTGGGGTTTGTCACCAATAAATTCCAATTATTTTTCTTTATGATTAGTTGTAATGTAACTGGAGGATTAGCCTTTAAACTTTCATGCATGCATCTCATAATGAAAGAAACTTTGAGGATTTAAATTTGATAGAAGTATGGCTGTATTTTGTTGTAAAATAAAATTAAAATTTTAGGAAAATTGTACTAAATGAACGAAAGAGATTTTAGAGAAATTGTCCAAAAAATTTATAAGATTATTTTAATATATATTTAATTTAGATATATATTTTAAAGATAAAATATTTTTATTATGTGAATGGTAGTGTTAAATAGATTATCATAAAATATTTATTTGATAAGTTCAACATCAAATTTAAGTCTCCATAAAAAAAAGTTTTGTCTCACTTTCCTTGATCACTAAATCTACAAAGATAGTTAGCATAGACATTGATAAGTTGGAAGGAAAAGTCAATAAAAAGTAACATGCATCTTACCCATATAGTAATATATGTTATACCATTCACATTGATTATTTACATATTTTTCACCCGAGGCCAGTTCAATTAGCAGGTTTTCAAAGGTGCCAACTCCCGAGAGTTAGATATGTGCGGAGGAGATGGATGGCAGGGTGACTATCATAATTTCGATAGGTGTCGTGAGGCAGAGAATAAAAGAATTATTTCCCATTATGTAGGTTGGTGGTCTTGGGCTACGATGTCTTTGTTGCATTTTCCTGCTTTGGTTTTTAGACTTCCGCATGGCTTCTACAGGAGTGAAAGGTGGTCTATGATGCAGAGGAGAAGATCAGATTCACTTCATAGAGGCATATTTCAAAACAAAGTGTTTCAAGTCCAACCTTGTCATACACCAAGGTCCTCAAAATAGCATAAAATTTGGGCTTTCACCTTTTCTAACCTGATTAAGGCCACAACTTTGTTTTTTGTTCATCTAAGAACATTCAATTAACCAACACAACCAACCATTAAGGTCTGCCCTTTCATCTTATTACCAATCCTTCATTGACTGCCCCAAAAGCTAGTAGCCCTATTTCTAGGACTGTCAGAGCATAACTCCTTTCACAGGATACTTCTCAAGACTGTGAAGGTACATTTGAATACCCATTATCCTTATCTTCAACATACCAAAAGACCAATATGTGTTGCTTTGGAAAAAATTACTCAAAACAGGACTGGCGCTGAGCAAATTAGGCCTAAGTGGCTTTGTATGCATAGGGTCTTATTGAAAGTAGGCACTCTACGACCCCTCACACCTTGCATGTGTAAGGAACACATCATAAAAGGTCTGCACATGCTCGTGGATCCATAAAAAGTCCATTCCCATTAACATTTTACCATACCCTAGGTATAAACCTCTCAACTGTTCTTCATTTCTGTCTTTCTGGACTGTGACAGGAAAATGCAGTCATAAAACTAGTTGTTTCTTCATATCAACCTTAGATCTTTGGTCAGAGACCTCAAGGGTTTGATAACATGCAAAAGTTGTCACAACATTGTAAAGTTGCTAAAAAGACAGTTTTTGGAATATCAAAGGTCATAGGTTAGTTTCCTTCATTGGAGAAGTTGGAAACTGAAGAGTCAAGTGTTGAAATGCCTTTATTTAGGCCTTGTAACATCAAAATACCTCGGAGGTGATTGAATGTGTGAATGGGAATAACAAAAAGCACTATTTCTATACATTTTCTTCATAAAAACGCTGTCTTCTTGCATTGTACGGCTCTGTACGGACTGGAGTTCATTTCAAACTGATTTTGCACGAAAGGTCTATCAATCATCTTCCCTTTGCTTTTGGTTGCATGCATTTTGCAACAAATGGACTTAAACTTTAACCTTCCTAAACACATACAAATGACTTAATAAACCTTAAACAATGTTGTAACATTACAATTTAATCAAAGCCAAGGTGCTCCTGCACCATACTCCTCAGCATGAAGAAAACTCTTGTCCCAAGAGTTGTGTGGTCTGCTTCAAATGACTTTTGCCTCTTTATGTCTTCAACCTTGATTTGATGCCTCCTCTGCTTCCTCTTTACTTTCCAACTGTGACTCCTATTAATGGAGTTTGACTGGCTGCCTCCAAGGTGCATCTCTATCATCAAAAGTCCACTCCTTCCTGCTACAACAACACTCCTGTCCCTCACTTGGGAGTCCTCTCTTGCCTCTCTCCCCAAGACTTTTGGCGACAACCAATGGACCATCTCCTCTAGCCCTCTTGACAGACCTTCGTGTCTGCCTATTGTAGTGAGTGAACTTGCACCTACAACCATAAAACTTCACAACAAGAATTAGGTAGCAAAAAAAAAACCAATGCTTACCCCAAAATCCTGGTGTAGATTGTCTCCTTCGGTGCTCTATCTACACGCTCAGAATCTTCTGAGCTCTGATACCAAAATGATGCAGAGCATCATGGTCAGCAATTTCAAGTTCCCAAACTTCAATGGAATCTCTCACTTTTACCATCATTTTATTGATATAAGACCTCACCAATCAATGGAAGGAGATGTGAAATAGTTTGTCCATAGCCTTGTGAAGGTTGCAGGGGCAGGAGATTGGTATGGTGAGTGTGGGCATGTGAAACCCCCCTGCAGATTCATGTGTTAGAGGATGAGAGGAGGACAACAGTCATGTCAAGAAGGTAATAGTTTTGTCTATCATATTGTTGTTTTGTCATTGAAGGCAATTAAGTGTTAGGTATATTGAGTTGGTTGTTTTTTTTGGCTTTGGACTTGTGCCAATGGAGATCACCCCAAGGAGGGTACCCTAACTGTCTCCTTAGAGTTAGAAGTGTGTGACTGTCTTTAATAAATAGTGTAGAAGATTGCTATCCTGCATAGTGGTTGGATAGAGTTTTGATGGGGTCTTGGTTGGAATTAGGAGTCTTGGTGAGAGGTGTCATGAAGTCCCTCACCTTGGTGTGGAGAATATGTGTTGTTTTGAGTTAGAACCCTGCCTTAAGAGAAGTTTAATCTCTGTCAAGAAGAAAACAGTGAAAGGTTCCATTGAAGTTTGGGAACTTGAAATTGCTGACCATGATGCTCTGCATCATTTGATACCAATTTGATGCAGAGGAGAAGATCAGATTCACTTCATAGAGGCATATTTCAAAACAAAGTGTTTCAAGTCCAACCTTGTCATACACCAAGGTCCTCAACATAGCATAAAATTTGGGCTTTCAGCTTTTCTGACCTGATCAAGGCCACAACTGTGTTTTTTGTTCATCTAAGAACATTCAATTAACCAACACAATCAACCATTAAGGTCTGCCCTTTCATCTTATTACCAATCCTTCATTGACTGCCCCAAAAGCTAGTAGCCCTGTTTCTAGGACTGTCAGAGCATAACTCCTTTCACAAGATACTTCTCAAGACTGTGAAGGTACATTTGAATACCCATTATCCTTATCTTCAACATACCAAAAGACCAATATGTGTTTCTTTGGAAAAAATTACTCAAAACAGGACTGGCGCTGAGCAAATTAGGCCTAAGTGGCTTTATATGCATAGGGTCTTATTGAAAGTAGGCACTCTACGACCCCCCACACCTTGCATGTGCAAGGAACACATCATAAAAGGTCTGCACATGCTCATGGATCCATAAAAAGTCCATTCCCATTAACATTTTACCATACCCTAGGTATAAACCTCTAAACTGTTCTTCATTTCTGTCTTTCTGGACTGTGACAGGAAAATGCAATCACAAAACTAGTTGTTTCTTCATATCAACCTTAGATCTTTGGTCAGAGACCTCAAGGACTTGAAGCAAATACCACTACAATTGTTTCCCACTAGGGTTTGATATCATGCAGATGACAAACAAGGAAAAAACACAGTGATTCATAACACTGTTTACCCTAACAGAGGGTTTGGACTGTCAACACAAAAAATGCAATATCTTGTGCAAAACAAAACCAAAATGCATGCAACCAAAAGCAAAGGGAAGGTGATTGATAGACCTTTCGTGGAAAATTAGTTTGAAATGAACTCCAGTCTGTATAGAGCCATACAATGCAAGAAGACAGCGTTTTTCTGAAGAAAATGCATAGAAACAGTGCTTTTTGTTATTCCCATTGACACATTCAATCACCTCTGAGGTATTTTGATGTTACAAGGCCTAAATAGAGGCATTTCAACACTTGACTCTTTAGTTTCCAACTTCTCCAACGAAGGAAACTAACCTATGACCTTTGATATTCCAAAAACTGTCTTTTTAGCAACTTTACAATGTTGTGACAACTTTTGCATTTTGCAACAAATGGACTTAAACTTTAACCTTCCTAAACACATACAAATGACTTAATAAACCTTAAACAATGTTGTAACATTACAATTTAATCAAAGCCAAGGTGCTCTTGCACCAGTCTGGCTGATGACAGTGGAGGTGTTGGCGCGCGGTACATAGATAAGGGCAAGATGGTGGCTATGGAACCACCCCGGAGGCAAACTAGGAGGAAGATTAGCAGTGTGTCTGTGGGAGGTAGGATGAAGAGGAAATATGTTGTGAGGAAAAGATTGAAGAATCTTTCTGGAGAGGAGGCAATGACAGGTTTTATCATTACCATTGAAGGAGAGATTAAGAATCCTATTTTGAGGGAATGGTTGTGTAGGTTGCTTAAGCTTGCCAAAGAAGTTGATGGGAAGGAGGGTGTCAATGTTCAGGAGGCTATGGCGAATTTGTTGCTTGATCCATGCACAACTAGGGGGAGATGGAATGCATTCGGTGCATCACAGTCCTTAACGGTTGCTATGATGCTGCCAATCGATGCAGCTTTGGTGTTAACCCATGAAGACACGATTGAGTCTCCTAAGCAGACCAAGGAGAACCAGGAGGTGGTGCTTGGACATATGCATGATAGGGGTTGTGGAAATAAGAAAGATGGTGGATGGTATTGTGGAGAAGCTTGGTGTCCCTGTACTGGAACGTGTTCAACTAGCTTATTCATGTGCCTACGATGATGCCCATGATGGAGCACGAAGCTGTTTGGAAAAGGAGATATGTAGTTTGTTAGGGTTAAGTCAATTTTTTGTTTTGATTTATAATACTTAAGACTACTCAAAGTGGGCCGTGGTAATTTGCCCCTCTTATTTTGTATGGTGGACAATTACTAGTTTATGTCTGTAAAAGCCTAGATTGTTGTGGTTAATAATGTTAAACTATTTGAAAGATTTATGGGCTTGGCCATGTTTATTGGGTCCCTGGTCCTTAACAGAGTTTTATAATTAAAAAAAATTATTTACATATTTTTCTATTACTAAATACATTTTTAATTTTTTTGTCAAAATAAAATATTTTATTTAAGTTTAGGTGGAAATATTCATAAATTACAAAGATATATTCTTAATCTAATTCTACAAATCTTAACTATTCATATAATAGACAATGGACCACAAGAATCTAATCTATTTAGGTTTTTCTAATTCAAACTAATATTTTGAAATAAAACTAATTTTATTAGAAAAAAATTTACATTGCTTTTATGTAAAATTTGTTAGATATGAGAAGATTTTAAGATGGATGGATTTTAACAACTAAAATTTTAATTAAAATACATAATATGAATTAACTTGAATTTATCTTCTAAAATTAGTGAAGTTTTAGCCAAGTGTTTTGGTAGTCAATCTTTTCTTAAGAAAAACAACCTTAATTTCTAAAGAACGTTGACCTAAAGAACTTATGGCCACACTCAAGTTCATTTGAAACTCAACCTTATGAACACATTAAATATTATTATTTAAATTATTAAAATATTATAAAAATTATATTATTAATAAATCATAATATAATACTTATAAAATCTATAAAATAATAAGATTTAGAACTATACAACTTATAAATGATAATCTTATTAATTCTTATAATTTTTAATAACACAATACTATGTGATGTTTTGATAAATTAATGGTTTCAATATATCTATTTATGATAAAACTAGCATATCTATATTTAAAAAATATATCTAAAATAGGTCAAGAGATATCCTTCTCGAGGATAGGCGCCTCGAGAAGGACATCTCTCAGCGTATTTTAGATATATTTTTAAATATAGATATGCTAGTATACCACTAATTCTAACCCTAACCCTAATTCTAACACTTGAGTTAGTGTTAGGGTTAGGGTTAGGATTGGGTCATTTCAAATGATTTCATTAGTACAATATTAATTCCCAAATTTATATTAATAGATAAAACCATTTGGTATGGAGTAACTGTTTAAAGACATCATTTGACATCATAAGCAAAACATATAATATGAAGTATTCCAATGCATGTACATTGCCACCCTAATACTTGTACACATAAGAATAGTATTTTTCAACATAATATTCTTATCTATTTCTTTGCAAATACTCTTACCTTTCAAAATTACACAAATCATTTATATCATGGTTGTTTGATTTGAGTTCCACAAATCACTCATATTTTGTTTGGATCTCTTAGCCTTGTTTTAGGATCTTACTTTTTTAACCCCAAAATTAGAGTCTTTTGTTCAAACTTTTTATTGGTGTTTATTCTTCATATTTGTTTATCTCGATAATCTTTCATGCAAACATGGGAGATAGAATGCCAACAATTGACATAATTATAATATTGGAGAATTGTATGATTATAAGCTCTTTTTATGTAGTATTACTTATGTTTGATAAAATAATTCAACTGAATGTTTTATATGTATATAGAGTTGATAGAAGTAAAACAATTAATATAGTCGTTAGAAAATTTTACTCTTTATAATATCATGCATTTAATATCTTCCAAACATGGAATTCCCAATGCTACCCTAATTCTAACCCTAATTACTAATATAGGCTATATATTGCTTTTATTATATACATTGCTTATATTTAGTTTTTTCCAAAAGTGGTTGTAGTAGTTATTATAAAGGCTCATGAATAATGTAATTAATTAGTTTTATATATTTAGTTTTTATTTCATCACCAAAGGCTCTAAAATAAATAATGAATACTATTTTAACTTTTAATATAACACTTAGAAAATTTATGAAAGAAAATAAAATAGACATTTTGTGGACTTGCATAAAATATTTTTAGAAAGAAAACTAAATTCATATAATCAATATTACAGGTGTTCAATTGACACCATCTCATGTGTCATGTTTTTTTGGAATATATATTATAAGGTTTGTAAATTGTAAAATTTAAGAACATTATGAACAAGAGACGCATTGCGTCAGGTTCCTGTCTGTCGATGTTGTGTTGAGTATAATGAGTGTTGTTATAGTTAATTAATGTGAAAGTTTCATTTAATTTGTTATTTATTGTAATCGAACAACATAAAATATTAATGAACTGAACATTTTTAGGTGTTTTGACATTGTTTGTTTGTACATGTCAATCGACATTTTATTTTGCAATCAATAAATGCATTAAAGACTTTGGAAGTCTTGAAAAGCTAATTAAAGTTTTTTTTCTTTTTAGACAATGAGTCCTTGGTAGTGAGCCTATTGCAGTGAGCATTTCTTCAGACAGTGAGTCCTAGGACAGTGAGCCCTAAGGCCCAGTGAGCCTCTTTGTAATTCGATATTGCTACTATTTTATATTGTGAGCTAATCCTCACCGTGGTTTTTCCCTTTTTGGGTTTTTATGTAAAAATCATGGTGTTCTCTTGTGCATGGTGTTGATGTGATTGAGTTTCTATTATCTGTTTTTCATGTTTAATCTACATAACAGATTTAGGGTTTAAGATAACTGATGTGGATGTGATTATGTTTTTGAGGGTTTAAAGTTTTTGATACAACTGATTCACCCCCCCTTCTGGGTTGTCTTGTACATTCAACAATTGGTATCAGAGAGAGGTTCCTTGGAAGAAAGCCTAACAACTTAAGGTAGATCTAGGATGGCACAGAAGAAGAATGTTCCCCTATTTGTTGGATCTTCAGAAGATGAATGCATGTCTGTCAGTAGTGAAGAACTCAACGTTGCTCTTGAAGACCTTGAAAGGACTGAAGAAGAAAACCTTGATCTGAAGGAGAATATCAAGGAAGGAGATGAGTGCATCAACAAGTTAAGAGAGCAAGTCAAGAAATTCAAAGAAAAGTAGAAGGAGATGAGTGAACGATTGAGATCAACAAATGAAAACTTGAATGATTTGAAAGTACAAGTTGAAGAAATTGCAAAAGTTGAAGAGTGTTTAAATCTAATGGTAAAAGGCAAATATGAGGAATGTGCAAAGCTTGAAGAAGAAATTGTAAGCCTGAAGTCAAATCTGGAGAAGGCAAAGAGCTATGAAGAAAAGTGCAAGATAAGTTCTACAAAACTTGATGAGATAATTCTAGTTAGAAGAGCCCTGATGACAAAGAAAGCTTGGGATTTGAGAAAAGTGAAAGTTCAAAATCAGGTCAAGTAGTGAATACTGAGAACAAGAAAGACAAAGACAAGATCCAAGATCAAAGGAATAGGCCTAGAAGACCACCGGTCAGGGAACCAAATTCTCAAAGGTATCCATCTTTCAATGGTTTTTGTCACTTATGCAATAAGTATGGACACAAAGCAATAGAATGTAGAAGTTGAAGAAATCAAAATGTTCCATCCTTCTCTGGTCAGTGTTTCACATGCAATAAAGTTGGTCATAGAGCTGTTGAATGCATAAGTAAGGTGAGTTAGAACTCTATTAGATGTTTTCCATGTAATAAGATGGGACATAGAGGTAATGAGTGCATAAGTCAAATAAGAAATGTCTATAACAATGATAGAATGATTCAATCTTTCAATGGCTATTGTTATACTGGCAATAGATTTGGGCATAAAGCTAATCAATGCAGATCCAGAATGAATGGAAGAAATACTAGTCAGAGGAATGTTGTGTGCTACAATTGCAATAGACATGGACACTTTTATAAGTTATGCAGAAGCAGAAACATGAAGAAGGATAATCCGATAGAAGAGAATGAACCTAAACTGAAAGTTGATCTAGCAGAGACCAAGAAGGAGATGAATAAGATTTGGATAAAGAAGGAAGTAACATAGATTAATGATGAACCTATACCAACATCTGGTGCAGATGCTTCCTCTGAGAACTGAGATAAGAGCTTTGGCTCAGGGGGAGCTTTAATGGAAATCTTTTCTCCCCTACCAAAGAAATGGTGCTGATGCCTCAGCACGAAGAGATAAGGTTAAGGATTAGCAACAAAGGCTTAAGACATGTCAAAGACTATGATACAAAGCATAAAGGTAAAGTTATGATTAGGTAAGAAGACATGTTATGATTATTGGCTAAGTATTTGTTTGGTAAAATCAAGCTACAATATTTCGATAAACTGGTCCACATTGGTCTGCTATTAAAGGTATTACTCTGTGGTTCTGGACTATGGTCATTGATCATTGGATACATCTACTTCCAGAATTTTGTTTGATTTTGATGATTGGCTTGAATGTAATGAGTAACAGAAGTTTGGCTTGACAAAATACAATTGTTTCCAGTACAAAGCAGTTTTCATGTTGATTGAAGACGTTTGGGATCTATAGATGAACGCAGAGGTGGATGAATATGAATCAGATGTGTCCTCAAGCAGTGAATAAGAAGAATCTAAAGAAAAAGGAAGTTCAAGTTGAAGGACAAGAAGCTCCGAAAAGAATCCCTAAAACTCCCAAGTATGTGCAGAGATATTACACTGAAGACTAGATCATTGTTAATAAAAGCAAAAGTGTATTGACAAAAAGCAAAGCTACTGAAGAATAGGTAAATCTATGTTTACCTTCTGAAATAGTGGTTGAGGCATGCAAGGATGAGTGTTGGATCATGGCTTTGGATGAAGAAGTGTACATAGAGCAACCAGATAAGCCAAATATGATTTGCAGATTGAAGAAGACATTGTTTTATCTAGACTAATGATGGCTATCTCTCAGGAGGAGTAGGTAATAGTGACTGATGATAGGGGGAGCCTATAGGAGGAAAGTTACAGATAGATGAGTGTTGATCTAAGGAAATTGTTGGCTATATGTGTTGTCATTGTTATATTGTCATAATATGAATTGTTTTCATAAGTTGTCATAAAGGTTGATAAAAGATGTGATGTTGTGTTCCCCAAGAAGAAGAAAAGTTCATGGTCATATTTCATACCATGATTTGTGCAGAGTCAAGTTTGAAGCTTTGAGAAGATGAGATATGTTACTCTAGAAGTGTTAGTTTGTGAAGGTCCTGAGGTCCTCTGAAATGTGAGTAATAGTTGATATAGGCTGATGTGTACTCCTAAGGGGGAGTATTCAGAGCAGTGAAAAAATATGTAGTAGAGCAGTTGAGATCAGTGCAAGTATGTGTAGTATCATGTACTCAGGGGGATAAAGCTTGAAAAATATGTGTGAAAAACAAAGGGAGAACTTAAGATGTATAAAGGAAAGGGGGAGACTGAAGTCAGTATAGAATTGTGTCATGATGGTTTTTCACATCATATGTTGCTATCAATGACAAAGGGGGAGATTGTTGCAAGTATGTGTTAATCGGTGTTGTCATTGATGTCAACATGCATGTGTTGTCATTGGTGTCAACTATGTCTTCTGATATTGTTAATGGTTTCTTGATTGAGTTGTCATGTTAAAGTGATTTGAATGGCTTATAGAGGTGTTGATGATGTCAGTATATTTTTCCTATTGGTAAGTTTCCAAGTGCTTTTGAGAAAATTTGATTAATATTGAAGACATTATGGTGAAGAAGTGTTCTAGCTTATAGGGTACTGTTCGAGTTTTTGCTCTATATTTCTTTTGTGTTGAAGACTAGAGGATGAGGATTGGATATGTTTTAGATAAGTGCTTTAAGATGTTAACTCCAGTGTTTGATGCTCCGAAACGCTATGGATTGAGAGTTATGTTCACCAATTTGAAGACTGTGCTTGGTAGTGTTTGCAATGTGACTAAGAGAAAGTATTTTGCTTCGCATTTCTCCACAGTTTGGTGTTTGGTCTTGCAGTTCTAGATGAGTGTTTCTAAGGGTCATATCTATGTTCTGTCCAAAGGATTTGTCATTTGGCACTCTGGAAGACAAGTTTGTGTTGTGCTTCAGGTGAAAGTTGTTGTGTTCAGGTGAAAGTTGATGTCTTCAAGTGAGATTTGTTGTCTTCAAGTGAACCTTGTTGTATATGGATTTCTTGACTCCCAGGTGATTTTATGTTGTTCATGGTTGTCTCTAGATCATGTTGAAGACTTGTGCTTGGTCCACAAGCTATGATTGAGTTCTTGGAAGCGTGTGCTTAAGTATTCTTGGTGTTTGCACAAGTTTGGTTGACTTGGGTACTAACACTCTTTGCAGATGTATTTCATGGATTGTGGAAGTGTTTTGAAGCATGTGAAGATGTTTTTAGGTACGAGCTAAGCAGTGAGGTGGTCTACCTTCTTTCCTTTACTCTGTGGAAATGTTTAGGTCTAGACCTAATTTGAATTTTGTATAATTGGCACCTTGGAGAATGTTTCAAGTATTGTAGATTGTGTTTGCTGACCTTGATGGATGTTTCAAGGTGAATGTTGATATGAATAAGTGTTGAGGATTCATGGATTGAGGGTGTATTATTGGAATGTGAATGTGGTGAATGTTGGCATAATACTAGTATTACATTGTTAGATAAATATAAGTAAAGAATTAGTTAGTTAGGTTTTGGGAAGTTACTTTCCCGTAAGAAGTTATATACGGGAATATCAAGGCTTTAAAAAGCCAATGTACTGCATTGTAAAATCATCTGAAGACAATAATATATAATTTTATGTTTTAATATTGCTGTGCAATAATGGTGTAACTATCTGTGTTTGTGCTCACCATATTTCAATATGGTATCAGAGCAACTATTTGGCTGAGCCTGTGCATTCTAAAATGGAAGGTTGAAAACTTGTTTGGAGGAGAGCCAATGGAAGTTAAAATCTACATCAAAGACATCTAAGATTTCAAATGGAGGCGTATATCATTCTCAGTCTCACTGTCCAAACAAATTTGTTGTTGTCCAAATGAATTTGCTGATGTTGAGAGAGTATTGTTGTTTGATACTTAGGGTTTTCATGGTTTTTCTTTACTGTGAGGAGACGATGGTGTAAAGTTTTTAAAACATTGTTGTGCTAAAATTGCATCCTTTACATTCAATCTGCATTAAGTAATCTTTTAGAAGTAATTGCTATGGAAATTGTTTGCTGTGAGGAGATGCAAGCTGTTTGATATTAAAGTTGCACTCAAAGATGGAAAACCAGGTGTACACCGAATACAACAAGGAAATCTCTTCATGGAAAATTTATTTGAGCACATGAGAATGGTTGCTGGCGCTATTATTGGAGGATAATTGTTTGTTTGATCCATAGAAAGAGTTTCTTGCCCTTCATTTTAGTTGTTGTGGAGACTATGAGTGCTGGAATAAACTTGGTGGTTGCAGAGAGACAAGAAATTCTAAAATCTGCATAGAAGGTTTGTTTGCTGCACTATGTAAGGGTTTTCAGAGAAGGCATATCTTACATTGTTATTTTTTTTGGTCAAACATTTTATGTGAGAAAATAAAATTTTGGATAACGATATGGAGTAGGTGTTTTTTTTATTGCATAGAGGCCACAAACTTGATGCCTAAGCATAGAAGCTATTTTGGAGAAACTAGAGTAAAACAATTTTGTTTGAAGAAAGTTTTAAAAAAAAATTTAAGGAAGAAATTTACAATTTATTTTGGAGAAAAGTTTTTAAAACGGAGACATAAGATTAAGGAAAAGATATTTAAAATATTTACTTTTGAGGGATTGGGATAAATAAGGGGAAGTATTTAAAAAGATTAATTTGGAGGTAAATTTAATTTTTGTGGTAAGATAAGGTTTTAACATTTGAAAATGGACACACATTATGTTTGTGGTTCCGATGCCATCCATGCTATCATTGATAGAAATTTGAGAGACTTACATGCTTGTGCTATTGAAGAGTCTAAAGCAAATGGATAGAGTTTAAGGATATCAAATTGGAGGCAGGCGACATTGGAGGATGGAGGATTTACCATCATCTCAAGTTAGCTTCTCGCTTTGAGATGATGCTTTGCATGAGAAGCATTTTTGGTTTTGGTTGTTTTGTTTTTCTTTGTTAATGTTGACAGAGCTGACAAATTTGAAGAATGGATGTTTTATGAAGATTTTGTTTTGGAGACAGGTTTGGGGTTTGGTGTTGAGCTCAATATGGATTGTTGTCCAGCGAGCTTCAAAGAGTATATGATCTTAATTATGCCCCTTCGCGGTCACTAGACAACATGGTAGAGATCTGTCGTATCTCTTAGGGTCCATTGTCGAATAATTCAAGACTCTGTGATTTGAGAGCTTGGGACTAAAAAGCTCAAGAACACAGCTCGAAGCTATGCCTTTCCGAGGGTAGACGAGACAACATGATGGAGCCTCGCTTGGTTCAGGATTTGTTCTTTGGGGAAGATCTTCTACAAAATATGTATTCATATTATGTAATCATCTTTGTTGAGTTTTTTAGCATTCAGGGGGGGTCCCTTGGTACTATTGCAGGAACAATGTAATAAAGGGGGGAATGTTGGCATAATACTAGTATTACATTGTTAAATAAATATAAGTAAATAATTAGTTAGTTAGGTTTTGGGAAGTTACTTTCTCGTAAGAAGTTATATACGGGAATATCAAGGCTTTAAAAAGCCAATGTACTGCATTGTAAAATCATCCGAAGACAATAATATATAATTTTATGTTTTAATATTACTGTGCAATAATGGTGTAACTATCTGTGTTTGTGCTCACCATATTTCAGTAGTGATGTGAATTTGAATTAGGGCAACAAAGGGCTTTCATGTGTTAGGCAACCTAATGCAGTGAGCAGAAGGTACATCTACAGTATTTAGTATAGCTGCGAAGGTGATTATTGTTGTGCTTCATTGAAACTAAACTCAAGCATGAGGTAGATACTACTATATCAGTTCATGGCAGTGAGCCTTCCCCTCTCTTCTTTTTCTTTCTGGATAGTGAGTCCTTGGCAGTGAGCCTATTGCAGTGAGCATTTCTTTGGACAGTGAGCCTCTTTGTAATTCGGTATTGCTACTACTTTATATTGTAAGCTAATCCTTACCATGGTTTTTCCCTTTTAGGGTTTTCCACGTAAAAATCCTGGTGTTCTCTTGTGCATGGTGCTAATGTGATTGAGTTTCTATTATCTATTTTTCATGTTTAATCTACATAACAGAATTAGGGTTTAAGAGAACTGATGTGGATGTGATTATATTTTTGAGGGTTAAATTTTTTTGATACAACTGATTCACCCCCCCCTTCTCAGTTGTCTTGTGCATTCAACATCACATACTCAACATATGAAGAATACATGATAAATATGAAGAGAGACAATTAACTCACTCCCAACCTTCATCTAATAATTATGAATTCAATCAACCTCATACACTATCTCAAAATATCCCCTTTACTTCCCTGAAAGAAAATATCTGTGATCTAGTTTTGAAAAGTAAATTTCACCAAAAGATCCCTTCTACTTCTTTCCACCTACAATATATAGTGAAAAGAATAGAACTAACTTTTCCCGTATAACAGTTATGCAACCAACAATACATAATTAAACAAAGTTCATGAGAAATATTAATCGAGAAGCATTGTCAAATAATAAAGATTTTCAACATAACAAATTATAAATCCAAATAGCAGTTATGAAACTATTTCATTATCTTCATCTTCTGCAGCATTAGATCCTTCTGGTCCATCTGGAGTCATCTTGTCTGCTTCATCTTCAATTTTCTGTGATGCATTCAACTTTGCTTGAAGCACTTTGAACTTCCCCATGATTGAAAGAATGTTCTTAGTGTTAGGAATGGTTGTAATTGCTAACCTTGTCCTCCATTTTTGCAATATATTGCTAATCTCTCCAAGTTTTCTTTCCACCTCAATAAGGTCCTTCTTGAAACTGGATAAATAAGCAGATACATTGCTGATAATGAAAGAAATGTCCAACCCCTTATACTTGTATTTCATCTTGACTAACCCAAGAAACCAGTGAGTAGAATCCTCAACTAGGGTTAAGCAGGGTAAACTCAGGTTGAGTAAAGGGAAGCTATGGTGGATGGCGGAGAAAACTAGGGTTTGACAAGTCATAAGCAATGGGAGAAACTCAAAATACACCCCCTAGACTTAGCTAGCTAATGGCAATCTCTTCAATTTGAAAGAAGAAGGTATCAGGACTTACCTTGGTGGCAACACTTGATGGGAAGAAGATGGCTAAGCTAGTTGTGGTTAACTCCCAGGAACGCTTCTTCGAACAACAATAGCAAATGACAATTTTGAAGAAGACTTTTGTTTTATAAGTAATGGGAATAAGGTTAGGATATTTAATACCCTTTGCAATAAATGCTACTTTAAGTCTTACTCAAGCACTTCATCAAAAATTGCATTTTCTCTTTTACCGACAATTTGCGCTTTTTCACAACTCAGTTATCGACGATATCTCCATATCACAAACTTCTTTTCATTAAGCACTGTTAGGGAAAAGTAACTTTTGCGAACCACCTACATGGCCGGTCATAAATACACATTACCTATCGGCAAACTTTTTATTTTGCAAACTTTGCTTTTGTGTGTTGCCTTTGTTCAATCGGCAAAAAGTGACTTTCACGAACCTCTTGTATGTCCGACTATAAGTTCATATTCCTTTATCGGCCTTTTTGTCAATTTACGAACCAAAAGTATCACTGTTGTTAGCGAAATATAGTGTTTGCGAACTTCATTGAGTTAGGCTATAAGCCTAAGACACAACAGCAGCTGCTGGCTTATCGGTGAACCGGAGAAAAGTAGAACTCCTGAAGTAAAAGTTTTACTTCGCAATAGACACAGATAGCCGATACAAGGGCTTCTAACATGATTTGTCGGCAAATTGGCAATCCGAAGAAAAATAGAACTTGAAAACCAAAATTTCACTTAGTAAGGAGAAATGATAGCAAAGAGAGAACATGAAGACTTGTCGGGGAAACTAAAGGTTCAAGAACTTGAACTTTTGTCGATAAAGTTCATGAATTAGATTGTTTTCTGACAAGTTCGCCGATTGGGATATTTCTCGATAAAATAAAAGAACAAGCCAAGTTTTTGAAAATTCAACTTTGCCGGTAAGGCGTTCAAACTGTGAGGTTCCGAAGTTTGAAAAAGAGATAAATTGCTGACTAAGAAGAAAAATGAACCAAAATTTTCAAATTGGGGAAACAGGTGTAAGACATGCAAAAAGAAAAAATATTGTGAATATCTAGATACCTACTCTCTGAATATCTGACACACAAAACCTCAATGTTGTTGGAAAAAGCAAAAATCATCTACATTTGCACATTTACACATTAAAAAATCACAAATATTGATCATATTATTGAGTTCATATATAATAATTACATATACAATATGGCTTTTATAAAGCCTTTCAAATATGTCATCCTTAGGAAAATGCAACTAATTATTTAATAAAATAACAAACTACAAGTTATTAAGATAACTTTATTTCTAATGCAAACCTTTATATTCTGAAAGATGTTCCTTCCTATAGTCGAAGTCTTCAAATGTAGACCACTAATCGAAGTAACCACACTACGCTGCACTGCCTTGAAGATGCAAAGCAAAGCATAGAGGGATAACTGAGCTGGGTATTTTTGTAAACACTAATATCAAATACTGTAAACTTTTTTAGATTTCCTATAGGATATGACAAGCCCAGGCTGATAAATTGTTATTCAAGGTGTCATGGAGGCTGCTCAAGAGGCCTAAGAATTCTGAGGATTGTGTTGTATGAACAAACACAAAGACAGTTGATTCGAAGGAAATATCATCTAACGAAGCATCTCATTTAGTTTTTGCCTCTCTGCTGGAGATCTGATATAATCCTTTGAAATTTGAAGACAAGGATCCCTATCAGAATACCTCACAGACCTATTTCAACTGCCTTGATTCCTCAAAATAGTCTGAAAAATCTATAAAAGAAAAACCCAAATCGAAAAAATAAAATTAAGATAGAAAGTGGGCTTGATGAAACAACATCTGGGTACTTAAAATGAACAAAAATTACACATACCCGCCACAAAACTTTAAGCAAAATACTACGAAAATGATGGCATATTTCTGGATGATTTATGAAGATGTTTGTTAGAGTCCCAATAATAGCAATGCGCGATTCATTTTTGCAGATTTAAGAAAATCCTGGGCTGGTGCTCTAAAATGCATTGCTATAGAAAAAAACAATGAAACCTTCAAACACTATGGATGAAAACTTGAAAATTCCTAAGCAAAGGAGGAAATTGAAGGAAAACAGAGAAGAATAAAAGATGATGAAACACAAAAGTATAAATCCCCTGTTTTCATAAAAGACAGCTTCTTACTTAAATTAAAACAAAATCAAGAGAGGAGGGCTACCCCTCTCTTTTCCAAAAAAAATAAATAAATCAAGAGAGCTTGAGCTCTTTACATTGCATGCATTAAAAAAAACAGAGCATTCATTCTTTTTCTGAGTGCTGTACATTGAGTTTACAAAACTCTGTTTTTTGTTCATTCTTTTTTAGTGCTGTACATTGAGTTTACAAAACTCTGTTTTTTGTTTTTTTAAAGACAATGCCTTAAAAAGAAAAAAACCCCAAGAAGCAAAACCAAAAACAGCTGGGCAATATTTGAAATAATTCTGTTTTGCCTTAAAATAATATATATAGCTGGGCAATTTGTAGCACTTGCACCTCAGGAGTTGCAGGACTGACACAACTGCAAAACTATTTTATTTTGATCAATACCAAACTACTTATCTACCAAAGTGTTCGAGCCCTGCATCTATATTAAATAAAATATATTAATAGTATGGGCTCTGCTGCTGCTGCCGCCATTTTTGGGGAGGCCCAGACATGGTTACATATTTAATTCATGGTTAATAAAAGGCTCTGGAGAAGGGACTGCAGAGGTATGGGCTGCACATAACATTAATAGAGAAGAACAGAACAGAGCAGGGATGGAAAAATCAGAAGTCATCTCAATTAAGTGGCACCAAGCTGGAAGACGTTACGTGCAACATATAAGAACAGGACATAATAAACGCTAGTAGTTGGGATTAGTTATTCCAACAGAAATACATAACTCTTAAATTTTTTCATTTAAAAAATCTAAAAATTTCACTCAACAATATAATTTTTTTTTATATCACATGTTACTCCGTGGATTCAAACTTGGATCTCCACCATGAGAACCTTATGGTCTTTGCCATTTAAGTACAACCCCTTTCACAAACTTAACAATATATTTGCATACCTAATAATATTTTTTAATTAACTTTAAAAAATAATAATAAATATACATTAAAGAGAGACTGGCAACGTCTATCCAGCACATCACAATGCTGGATAGACATTACACAATTATATAACAAATTGATATCTTTTTGTAGAGAAGATTCGCATAGTTTGAAGGACATGCAAATGAAGTTATAATACTTTCTTCCAAGTTGAATATGATTATGCAGATCTTCCAATTTCTAATGCTACATTTAGAAATGCATCTCTTGTCTTCTTTGCTCAAGAAGTAGATGCATTATTATTGAGATGAAATCTATGATATTGGTTTGCATAACTTTCTAATACCTAGTAAATAAATCAGAAAAGCTAACAACAGCTTCATCTAACATGTTGATGTATCTTGTTCGCCATGTCCTCATTGCAAAGAGAAGTGCAAACAATCCCCAAAATCCAATAGCAAAGGTAGCCATACAGCTAACATACCAATACCAAGGATCTTCTGTTCCCTCTTCCTCTTCATCGTCCTCAATTTTTCCAATTGGAATGATGCCTGGTGATGCTGGGCATTTAATGTCAAGTGGGAAACCACAAAGACAGGGATTGCCATAGAAGTTGGGGACATTAAATGTGGAGAATTGACCTCCCGTTGGAATTTTGCCACAAAGCCTGTTATTAGACACGATGAAAACAGCTAAGAAGTTAAGAACTTGCATCTCCATTGGAATCTTTCCTTGCAGTTTATTATAGGAAAGATCCAGTGACTCTATTTGCTCTAGCATTGCCAATGCAAGTGGAATTTCTCCGCTAAGATTGTTCCGGGAGATATTCAGGATAACTAAGCCACTGAGTGCACCAATTGTTGAAGGAATGATACCTGACAGTTGATTTCCAGACAGGTCAATGCATGTTACAAGTAACAAAATAGAATCCACATATACCAACTTGCTTTCTTTGTTGGTGACTGAGATCTCTTCTTTGAAATAGGAGGGCGTGCCACTTTTAGACTCTATTGTCGAGCTTCCGTCTTGAACCATTCCTGCTGCCAATTTCCCCAGCTCCGGTGGGATAGACCCAGTCAAACTGTTTTGTGAAAAATCTAAAACATGAAGATGACTGAGATTGCCCAATTGAGGTGGAATGCATCCTGTAAAGATGTTTTTCCTCAATATAAGTATCATCAATTGAGAAGAACGAGATATCCACGTTGGTATCTCTCCAGACAATAAATTATTTCCAACATCTAAGATCTGTAAATTAGAACAGTTGGAAAGACTATGTGGCAAATTTCCCTTCAGCTTGTTGTCATTCAGGTGCAGCGTCTGGAGTTGGTACAGCTTTCCCATTTTGGATGGGATCTCTCCTTCCAAACCAGTATATGCTAGGTCCAATCTTGTCAAAACTGAACATTTGGTTATGGTTGATGGTATCTTGCCAGATAATTTGTTATTTGACAGACGTAAAGCCAAGATATTAGGAAGTAGCATACCAATTTGGCTGGGGATAACCCCGGTGAAGTCATTATAGGAAAGGTCTAAAACAAACAGGGACCGGGAGGGCAAGGGAAGAGGGCCACTAAACTTATTATTATGCAGATCTAGGTATAATAATGTTACATCCAAAACAGGGGGAAGTTGACCTTCTAAATTATTGTCTGATAAATTAAGATAGCTGCCAACCTTCAGATCCCAAAGCCAGGATGGAATGATTCCAACAAGACTATTGTTGGAGAGATCTAAAGCCAATAATCTATATTGTGTTGAAAGAAATGTAGGAATGGAACCTCCAATATTACAGGAGGCCAAACCCAATACTTGAAAGTAAATTTCGGGTACCCAATCTGGATTAAGGTGAACAGTCAATTGGTTATATGAAAGATAAAGGCGAACAAGGCTAGAGGTATTTTGGAAAACCTGGAGAGAAAAGTTTCCTTGTAGACTGTTGAAACTGAGATCAATCCATTCTATGTGAGAGAGATGTCCTAACGAAGTAGGAATGGTGCCGTTCAACTGATTGGATTTCAGAACAAGTAGACGGAGTGCTGAAAGTCCATCCAACGGGGAAGGGATGTTGCCCGTCAGCTGATTGAAGGACAGGTCCAGAACTATCAACTTGGAAAGCTGGGCTAGCGATGGTGGAATCCTTCCTGTCAAGGAGTTACCCCTCAGTGTGAGTCCGTCAAGAAGAGGGAGATTGCCAAGAGAGGCAGGAAGAGGCCCATTCATTTTTGTCTCTACAACTTTAAGGCTTCTGAGGGAGGAAATATTTCTGATGGAAGCCGGCAAACTTCCTCTTATGTTGCGCCCTGAGAGATAAAACAGAGTGAGTTCAGGCCATCCGCTGCCTAAAATTTCACCTATGTCTCCACTTAAATCATTTTCAGCCATTCGGAGGTATTTCAGATGAGGCAATCTGGAGAGAGTGAGAGGGAATTGGCCAGTCAAATTACATTTAAAAAAACTAAGCGAAACTAAACTAGTCATATTTCCCACCCATGAAGGAAGTGGGGAAGAAAAATTGTTGCCGTGAAAGTCAAGATTTGCGAGGGATGTGAGGTTGTGAATAGCAGAGGGAATCGGACCTGACAATTTGCAGTTACTCATGTCAAGGAAGTGCAGATTATACAGACGAGATATGTATTCCCCCAACTCTTCACCTTTTCTGGTCAGCTCCACAAATTTCACTGACAAATACTGTAACCTCGGCAGATTCCGCGCCCACTCTAAACTCGACCAACATTTGAACGCATTCTGCTTTGAGATGGTAATATCCAAATACTGGAGCTGTGAGAGATTCCCCAGCGGCAATGGAATCTCACCTTCAAAAGAATTGTTGCCCATGTCCAGATGGTTGAGTTCTTCCAGTGCAGATATTCCTGGATCCAAAACACCAACAACGGCATCAATGCAATACGAGCAGCAATCTCATTCAGTTGGCACTAGAGTTATTGTGTGCAATTTTTTGTAGACTAAATTGAGTAAGTATTTTTAATATCAATTTTTACATATGATCTATCATCAGAATGATAAAAATAATTTTTTTAATGTAACCTAATTTTAGTTATACACAGAATTGCCTAAAAAAAAAGTTTATATTCCAGGAAGTGTATAAAGAGTCTTATGATACAGCAATCTCAATCGGTTAGCACTTGACTTCAAATACTCTAACTTGTTAAATTGAAATGTGTGACCGCAAATATTGATGTTAAAAATATTTATACAGTTTATTCTTAATAAATTGCGAATGTGAAAATCTAATGATTTTAATTACAATATTTTTCTCAAACAATTGTTCTAAAATTTTCAAAATACCTGGGGGTATAACACCAGTAAAACCATTGGAGCTTATATCCAGATATTCCAATTGCTTTAACTCGAACAGAGGACTGAGAGTGTGAGTTGCCGATGAGTTTTGCCGCACCAAATTTGAGAGGTGCAGTTGGGTGACATGAGATGTGAGATTGCTGCATTCAACGCCTTGCCATTCGCAACAATTCAACCCTTTCCATGAAGGAACTAATCCGCCTACCTCAGTGTTGAATTTCAGCAGAATAAGCCTTTCCTGAGGTAGACATTCAATATTATTGCAGTTGCAACATATGATAGCACTGCTCCAGCTCATCAAAAGCAACACCCATGTGTATTTCTCCATCCCAACAATTTCCAATTACTTGCTGAGTGTAACAAACATTGAATGAATGGAATGAGAAAATAAAAGAATTGCAAGTTTTAAAACTAAACGCTACCTGCAAACGGAGGACTGAAAACGGGTTATGCTTCGAACAATGGGAGATGGCAGTTTATGTAGCATTTTATGCAGTAGAATCGTCAATGTCAGGTGCAACAACCGGGGGCACCTTTGACTGGGATGATCCGTAGGTTTTGGAAGTTCAAACAAGGGGAATTTATTTGATTCAAAGCAATAGGTAACAAGGGAATAAAGGGGAAGATTTTACACTATTCAAATTCATGGTACATAAATATCTTCTAGGTGGTGGACAATAAAGGGAGCACGTATTTTTTATTTTCACTGGGATTAGTAGGTTTTGGAAATTCAAACAAGGAGAATATATATTAAAAGATTTAAAGCAATGAGATTAGTAGTATCAATGAATGTAACAAGGTGGAAGATTTTGTGCCACTCAAACTAAAAATCTTCATTGGTGGTACACAATTATCTTCTATTATTGGTGGTGGACAATGTAGAGAACATATATCTTTAACTAGGATTAGTAGGTTTGGAAAATTCAAACAAGGGGAATACATTTTAGAATATTCAAAGCAATGGGATTAGTAGTACTAGGGGGCTGGGCTTAAACAGCACACTCTAAGCTTTGACTTGGTTAGAGTGGGGCCCGCTTAGAGTGTGCTGTTTCCAACAGCCCGTTCGCTAACCGGAGTTTGGTGGTTTCCTGTAACTGTTTGCTGACCTTAGCCTGTTTGGTGGATGCCCATAACATTTTTGTTGACGGTAACCTGTTTGGCATTCAAACAACCCGCGCATAAATGAAACTCCCTTCCCGCCCATGCCCATGCCCATAAGCCTGTTCTCTATTCCCGCCCAGAAGACACTTTCGAACATCCATTGAGTTTTTTAATGCAGGTCTATTACAAGGAAGGCGATTTGAGGATCTGTTTGAATGAGAAGGGGTGGAATACAGAGGAGAACCGAGTCCTTCCAAGCTAAGGTAATTAGCTCAAAAAATTTGCATTTTTTTTTCTTGTTTTGGTGTTTTCAAGTTTTCACTTGCCTTGTCTATGCTTCCACATTTAAATTGCATACATGTCTACCAAAGCCTTTCCTACTACAATATCTGACCAAATTGCTGCACCCGTTTATCCTTTGATGGATGTTTATACCCTGTTCCAAAGCTCCCATTTTAGCACAGACAGGGAGGATGCTGGCAAAGGTTGCAGAGTCTGGCTTTACACCTGCCAATTGCATTTTCACGAAAGTTTCTAAAGCCTTTTCAACAAACCCATTTTGTGCATATCCTGCAATCATAACATTCCATGAGACCACATTTCTTTGAGGCATCCGTTCAAACAGTTCACGTACCTTGTTTATGCTTCCACATTTTGCGTACATGTCTACCAGGGCAGTTACAGCTACATCATCTGACAAAATTCCTCTATCCTTTAACCTGTGATAGATGCCCATAATCTGTTCAAACCTCAAGTTTTGGCACAGGCAGGGATGATGCTGGCAAAGGTTGCGGAGTCTGGCTTTACACCTGCCAATTGCATTTGCTTGAAAGTTTCTAAAGCCTTTTCAACAAACCTATTTTGTGCATATCGTGCAATCATGGCATTCCATGGACCACATGTCTTTGAGGCATTCGGTAAAACAGTTCACGTGCCTTGTCCACGATTCCACATTTTGCATACATGTCTACCAGAGCATTTCCAACTACACCATCTGACAAAATTCCTCTAACCTTTATCCTTTGATGGATTTCCATACCCTGTTCCAAACCTCCCATTTTGGCATAGGTTGGGGTATGCTTGCAAATGTAAACTGCTCTAGTTGGAAACCTGTTTGTTGTATATGGTGAAACAATACAACTGCCTCATGAAGAAACCCATGTCTTATGTACGCTGCAATAATCATATTCTAAGAGGCTATCTCATTCTTTTATGTGATCGAACACTTTATAAACATCTACCAAACTTCGGCACTTGACATCAGGGCAATTGCAACAAAAGGGAAACATTATTCCACATTTGTAAATTCTATTCATGTTATGAGTCAGGCAGCTGCAGTTATCTTCTAAACAGTGATGGAAACAGTGAATTTGGTTTGGCTTATGTGCGGGAACAATGAATTAGGTTTGGCTTATGCACGGGAACAGGGCGACTAACTGCTAAAGATCATATTTATATCAATTATAAACTATGACAGACCATGAAGACTCATTTCCCAATCAACTGGTATAAAAGGGATAAGACCTGGTTCATGTAAATATAGTATCCTTCACTTCAAACCAAAATATAAAAATTCAGCATTTGATTTTCCTTCTCAAACATTAGTTTCGTTAAATTCTTGATATGTGTATATATACACAAAATTATATATTTACCAACCACTAGTTGGGATTTACTCACTCATTGGATTTCAAATATATTTATCCAATAACTCATAGATCAGGGACAATGAAACCATACCTTAGGATTTTACAATTGTGCTAATAGAGTTCCACCCTTAATATTGAAACTATTTCATTTTCATACAAGAATTTCCATATTGTTAGATTTTAATGATTTATGGGTTTGCTATATGACTTAAGACTTGTCCACTTCAAGTTCATGCAACCCTAATGAATCAAAGTTAACACAAGCTAAGTAGTTTATCAAGATGGAGTTAAGAAGGTTCCATTCTAAGAATGTTACTATAGTAGAATATCATCAACTTATATCATTTACTTGTAAAATCCTAAACATCAATTCTTAACCTCTCCTACATAAGCATAACCATAATTGGTTTGTTAATTTCGGTGGCATATAAGTTACAAATATTTATAAGATAATATACTAACTTTGTTAATATCATTTTTAAGACTTTATAACTACGAGTTCCCTTTAAGTAACATAGTCATTTTATTGGTTATGGAGTTCAATAACTAATAATAGTTGCACATATCAGTGGTCATGAATAATGCATGTATTAGTGGTTCTAGTTTCAAATATAGGTTTCCCTATACTATCACATTATGGTAACTAAATTCAAGGATCATTATTCAGTAACAATGATATAGCTCCCAACCAAAAATAATGCCATTGCCAATAATTTCAAAATCTCTTTCTCCACTCAAAATACCAAGCCGTGAATAAATTTCTAACCATTATTGCATGATAAGTATTCACATGATAATTTCTGCATGTTTTCTTAGATGGACCAAATAAAAAATGAATTGAGAATGCACATATGTCAATGATAGAACAAACCTAAGTTTAACTCATGTTTTACCCTTGATTAAATTGTGTGTTAGAAGCATGCCATAACTCATTTAAGACCATTAGATGCAATGCCTTTATTTATTTTAGAGTTCTTCAATATTTTAGTATCATGCCATGTGAAGCGGAAATGCCAAACTAAGGCTACCTTATAAAAAAAATAGACTCATTTGGCCACATAAACAAACACATACATGCAAGGGTATTCTCAAAACATAAGTGCAACCCTCAAGAATCACAAGGAGAGGTTGGTGAAGCAAGACCATGGAGTGTCTTTTACCAAGGACCTCCAAATCCATTTGGCGAGTTTAATGGAGAAATCTTAAGGGTTCATTCAATCCACACTCCATGCCTCCTAAATATGTTAAAGGTATCAAACCCTCATAGGTGACTGTCAATAAGGTGTCAAACTCTTATTTACACAAGTAAATCACCATACTTGGAATAAAACACATTCTTTTGACTTTGAACACATTTTAATGTAAGGTTCAACATTCTCCATATCAACATTCCCTTGTATGCACACAATAATCCTCCAAGAGTTGGCAATTTTCATTACCTCCAATCCCATCAAATTCATTAATTGTTTCCTACATTGACATTGTGACACATTTTAAACATATGTTTTGCAAAGAATGATATACAAATAGAACAAAAAAACTTATTTGTCAACTACAAAATGATTAGACACCGGTGGCACATCCTTCTTCTATAGACGCAATTGTACCAACAAGATTATCAAGGTCTACATGCAAGTTGTTAGATAGATGTTGTCTCTCCCTCATCAGGTTCACCTTGATGACATGCTTACATATGTATCCTTACATTGAAAAGTTGTAAGAGCACATACATAGATCAAGCGAGGAACTATACACCTCATACCAAAAACAAGGATTTCTTTCACTTGTCACCCATGTTATGTGATCATCAATGTAATTGAACGTAACATGGCTATTTGGAATTTGCGAGGTTCAAACCCAAGATGTATTTTCAATCTTCTCAATATCAAAGTTCCTATAGAAACCATGTTTCTTGCTGACTTGTATCCACCAATAATAGACATAAACATGTGTTGTTAGTTGATGTACCAACCAATCAACACGACGATTTGTAGCACGCTCGACTGTCTTCAAGAATCATCTCTTCAAGTGCAAGTGGTAGAACTCTAGGGCACAATTTGTCTCTTGGCCTGCATGCTCTAATGTATGACAACATCTAGCTCACATACTCAATCTGTCAGACCACTGTCCCTTAAAATATTCCATGAACAAGGCTCGTTGTGCATCCTTAAAGTCCTCAATAAACATGTGAACCTCATTCCTTATAGAATCCTCATCTATTGAACGATGCATGATATATCCAAGTCTATCAAACATCTCTTGTCTGACTACATTATCCTTGACCTTTGTGATCAAGCTCTTTATCCACGCATGTCTAACATGCCAAGAGCAGAGATATACATCACACTAAAACGCTTCTATGCATCATGAATACTTTTACTCAGTATTCAATATTCTTCCATGGGACATTGAAATATTTACAAAAATACAAGGTTTTAATGAAAGATGAAACACCTGATAGCTTTGACCTTAGCACCTGCATCATCCACCATGAATGCGTTTAGTCTCCAATCAATATTCTTCAAGTGAACCCATTGGAGAAGAATGTGCATCTAATACACAATATCATATGCACAAAAACTGGATATAATGACCCATGCCACAAACACCCCCATATGCTTTGAGTCGAATGCAAGCATTGTATACAATTGAAACTGTTATAAGACACATAGGGCAATATATCAATACTGTGTTTTATATGAGCGTAAACATCTTTAATTCAACTCTATCAAGGAATGCACAACATACCTTCATTACATTTGTACCAAAGTAGAATCCATGGCCAATATGTGGCCATATTGAAGCATCCAATCAAGTTGCTCTAGAAATTGAATTCCCAAAACAAATGGGATTTGCCCTTCTCCATCGACAATAGTGGCACTATACTCATGATATGCAAAACACTTGTCTGGGTTAGCCAAAACCCATTGTTGCACCAAAAGAGCATCATTACCATCAAACATGTAGCTTGATATCTTAATTTTATGATCAATGTTTGCAATATCATCCACGATAAGAAAATCATCCCTAGAAGATTGACCCTCAAATATGGTCATCTTCTCATGCACCATTTGCTTATGTTTTTTATGCACTGCATCTGCAGGCATGCCAAGAAACAACAACGACTCTACTCATCCATGCAATTGTTTGCTAATATATGGCATAAAGAAGGACCTTCTCAAAAACTCATTGTTCTTTTGACTATGACAAGGTATGCCTTCCTTGTCCACATGTTGAACCTGGTGGTACCATACCAATACATGGTTCGACTTGCGAACCATGACTCATGTGCTAAAATGATAGGTACGACCACATTGTGTATGCTTGTGGCCAAGTCTACTACCCTCCCTAATTTGGGCATTGAGGAAGGATCAGAAGGTGTTGCATCTTTTTTCCTGAAGTCCTTTGGTCCATATGTACACCAATACCTATGAAAATCATAAATAAGCTTCAAACTATTAACATATGTAGTTAACTAATGATTATATCACTCTTGCACTTCACGATTGTGAGTATGAATATTTGTAGTTAACTAATTATTCTTACATGTTGTATTCCAAAAAGCTATTAATCCTAGTTTTTTCATGAGAATCAAGAGGGGGTTTCTTTGTATGACTCTTGTGAAAGCAAGTTGGGTAGGAGTCCCTCGAACTTTCTCCCTCGATAAAGTCATTCAATCTATCAACCTCAATCCAAGCTGAAAATAATTGTGAGACTTTAAGGATATATGTATCCCATTAAAGGTCTTTGTAGGAAAACATTCCACTAGGGGGGTGTTGAATGACTTCGTCCATGATGCAAGATCAATTGACATTCATCTAGTAGACAGACAAAAATGTTATCATTTGATTAGAAAATGTCCACACATGATATAACACACTTGGTAGAAATTCTAGACATTTCTGATAACCATTTGAAACATGTTATGTCGAATTATTGCAATTATGCCCATCGTCAAGATTAGAGGTAAAGATCCCAAGGATATCGAATGTCAATGTGGGAAATGATTGTAAAAGTGAAATCAACAATGATTATTAAATTGTACCCACATAGAGCACTTGGGAGTTACTTGGACCCTTCTTGGTCACAGGAATCAAGAAACCAACTCGAGAGTTGCATTCTACTCTTGGAGTTACTTTTGAAGGAGGGAACATGAGTTAGATCATGATTTTGAGTCTTGTTTTGACCCATGGTAATCTGTTACATCCCAAAAAGACTACAAGGGTTGTAAGGTAATAATTCTAGGTTAATTATAGTGGGCATGTGATAAGGCTTTGGTTAATTTCAATTTGATAAATGTAGAACCAAGTTTGTATGAATATTAAATTTTAATGACATCATAAATTGACTTTTCTTTCATTTGAATGTAAAATTTGACTTATGGATAATAGTAGATATGTACAAAATAATCTAAACGCTTCTAGAAAGCCCTAGTTTGCCATTTAGATTAGATATTTTCATTTATTTATTAGAGGTGTATTTATGGTTTTGGAAGGTCTTTGAAGACCATGTGCTCTTCACATGGCAAATATATTTGTAAGAACCTTAAATGTGTTGTAGGAGTTTGTCTCCACTACTTATATTTGCATTTAATGGTTATGCGTTAGAGATAATTACCTTTTATTTTCTTTATTGTTTCATTTATCTCCTCAAAGATGTCATTGTTGACCTTTGAATTGCTTGGGTGAGAAGGGAAAAACACTTTTGGATTTGATTATTCACTTTCATGTTTAAGTTTAGAGAGATTAGAGAAGAGAAAAGAGAAAGAGTGTAGTGTTCTTGAGCTCTTGATTGGTGAGGACTTGAGAGGTGAGTTGAGTTTCCTTAACCTTTGGGATAGGTTGAGGAGAGGACTAGACACTTTTCGATTTGATTATTCACTTTCATGTTTGAGTTTAGAGAGATTAGAGAATAGAAAAGAGAAAGATCATAGTGTTCTTGATCTCTTGGGAAAGATTTCGTGTGCTAAAGAACAGATCTAGAGCTAGGGAATGCATGCTTGAGTTTGGAAAAGGCAAGGATTGTGCTTAAAAAAATAATGGAGTTACAAATCTTTTTTTGGAAAGATTTAGAATTTTAGAGGTAGGACCTTATTCCCTTGCATTTATTTTGATATTTCCTTTGTGTTGCATGATCAAATGAAATGGTTCTTGCCATGAATGTGTTCATGAGTATGTTAATTTTTTTTTTAACAATTTCCTTTCTTTGTGCTTGGAGATAAAGCTTTAGAATGTATTAATGGTGTTCTAATGATTTATATATGTATAAATTTAAGAGTATGTTGCTTATATTTAAAAAGGATGAACCTTACATTAAAATGTGTTCAAAGTAAAAAAGCACGTGTTTTATTCCAAGTATGGTGATTTACCTGTGTAAATGAGAGTTTGACACCTTATTGAGAGTCACCTATGAGGGTTTGATGCCTTTAACATATTTAGGAGGAATGGAGTGTGGATTGAATGAACCCTTAAGATTTATTCATTAAACTCACCAAATGGATTTGGAGGTCCTTGGTAATATACACTCCATGGTCTTGCTTCACCTACCTCTCAAGTTATGATTCTTGAGGGTTGCACTTATGTTTTGAGAATACCCTTGCATGTATGTGATTGTTTATGTGGCCAAACGAGTCCATTTTTTGAATGGTGTGTGTATGTTCCCATGTGAATCACTCTCCTAAGCAAGCTGGGGTGGACCTCATAGTTCCACATGGTCAAGAGGTAGCATTTCTCCCATTAGCTAGAAGCTTGGAGTTATGGGGTCTTGGAAGAACCTTATTCTCTTCATTTTGAATATTATATTAAAGTTGTTATTTATTTGTGCTCAAAGAGTTGAAAAAAAGTATTGATGTATGTATTTTATGGCTTATAAATTTATTTTGCACTGCTCCTAGGGTAGTGAAAACAAGATGCCTAAACGTCCCAAAAGAGATTCAATCATTACATGCAGACATTTGGTAGATGTGAAAAAGTCACTAAACAAAAACATAAAAATTGTACTTCTACCCAAATTACTTATAACTAAATCTATCAGTGTCTGCATAGAAGTGCAAACCTATGTAAATGAGGAGCAATATGAGGATCAATATGAAATAAACCTATTTTGGTTTGCAACATGGTTATGTTTTCCATTATCTCTACTCAATCTTTGTTCATCAATTTGAGGTGGGGGGCTTTGAGGCAAGTTTTGAGGTGGGTTTTCAGGCTACTCGAGTAAAAGTTCATCCAATATAAATTCACAGACATTTATACAATCCATGATCTCAATTACAATTATAAAAAAAATTAATAAATGCATTTTACAAATAAATACATGGTCTCAACTACAATTACAATATATATTATAGCAAATGATGAGAATGCTTATATATAGAAAACTCTTATACACTTGATGTCACTAGTAGTGGTGATTGCATACCTAAAGATGGCATAAAAGGTGATGTTTACCAAGTGAACAAGTTGTCATCTTTTATGATGTAACTAATTTTCATGTTAGACAAGAATACTACATAGTCAATTCACCTAGATTATGAGATAATCTTTTAACTAATTGTTTCAATACTAGAAAATATATCAAGCTATATACTAATATTGAGTAATTTCTTTTTGCTTTAATTACAAAATATGTCCCCATAAATTTACCCTTAATTTCTTTGTATTTATCCAAAAATTGTTTTAGGTTTACTAATAAGATCATATATATGTCATACTCATCATCTAACAACATTCATAAAAAAGTAGCAAATCTAACTTGTCAATAAGCTTGCTCAAATATTCTATTTTCTAATGCATTAACCAATTAGGTAATATCATGCATATGCATATAGGATGAAGAAATGAAATATTGTGCTAAGAATTGCTATCAAATAAGACTGTCTTAGGTTTCCTAATAATATGTCCATCATGAAAAAAATGAAGCTAATGATCAATGGGAAGAGAGACACTAAGGAAGCCATTATCATTGTAAGGCAATAATTTTGAAACTTATTACTAGATCTATGTATCACCATAAGGAGCGAATAGACCTAGACATGTAAGTAACTAACATATGTACTCTGCACACAAGATTGACATCATAAAAAATGTGTTGTGCATGTATATCAGTCATGGCTAATGGTTTAGGATAATTCATAGAGTAAGATAGAATCAATCAAAGATCCATGGATCCTAGGGTTAGAAGATTGCAAGATGTAGCAACGAAAGAACAATAGGATAGATCTAGAATTTGAAAGAAAATGAACCTTCCACAAATTAGGACTTTAGGAATTATTCCAAAATACTAATTCATAATGATTATCTTATGTAATAGCCTTGATTCAAGATATATTCAGCTAAAAGTATCATTCACCATTATGTGTAGGTCTTTATGTTACTAGTATTTCTAGTGTTTTAGTTTGTAGATAGTTTTTGTGTTGAATGGTTGAACCTGTGTGAAGTAATCTTATTGTATTACAAATGTTAGATAATTTGATTGTCTGGGTAAGTTGCTTATTTGAGTTTAATTGTCCATGGTGTGTGGGTTAGAGCTTGGAAATGCTCTAGCCCAAGTCTTAATGCAAACATTATGGATAGGGTCCTATTGTTGTTGATCTATGTTCTTATCCTAATATTATAAATAAATTTATAAAACTTAATCTAGATTGATCTCTAGTGGTTAAGTTGTATAAATATATTTATATTGATTGATTTATGGAGTATAGTTTGATCTAAGCCTAGCCCTATTATCTATAGCCTATGGTCTTAAGTTATGTGTGTATATCGATATACATATAAATATTTCATCCTACATATATATTTAAACTTAAGTCTTAGCCAAAATAAAAGCTAACCATAAAACCTAACCTAGACCTATGTCTAAATTTAAGTATTCTGCTTCACATGACATGGTACTAAAATATTGAAGAACTCTAAAATGAATAAAGGCATTGCATCTAATGGCCTTAAATGAGTTATGGCATGCTTCTTACACATGATTTAATCAAGGGTAAAACATGAGTTAAACTTAGGTTTGTTCTATCATTGGCATATGTGCATTCTCAATTCATTTTTGACTTGGTCCATCTAAGAAAAAATGCAGTAATTATCATGTGAATACTTATCATGCAATAATGGTTGGAAATTTATTCATGGCTTGGTATTTTGAGTGGAGAAAGAGATTTTGAAATTATTGGATCTACTATTATTACTTATTGAACTCTATAATCAATAACATGACTATGGTAGTTAAAGGGAACTCCTAGTTATAAAGTCTTAAAAATGATATTAACAAAGTTAGTATATTATCTTATAAATATTTGTAACTTATATGCCACCTAAATGAACAAACCAATTATAGTTATGATTATGTAGGAGAGGTTAAGTATTGATAAACTACTTAGTGTGTGTCAACTTTGATTCATTATGAGTGCATGAACTCTAAGTGGACAAGTCTTAAGTCATATAGTAAACCCATAAATCATTAAAATCTAATAATATGGAAATTCTTGTATGAAAATGAAATAGTTTCAATACTAAGGGTGGAACTCTATTAGCACAATTGTAAAATCCTAAGGTATGGTTTCTTTGTCCCTGATCTATGAGTTATTGGATAAATATCTTTGAAAGCCGTGAATAAATCCATTATTCTAGTGAGTGAGTAAATCCCAACTAGTGGCTGGTAAATATATAATTTTGTGTATATATACATATATCAAGAATTTAACGAAACTAATGTTTGAGAAGGAAAATCAAATGCTGAATTTTTATATTTTGGTTTGAAGTGAAGGATACTTTACATGAATCAGGTCTTATCCCCTTTATACCAGTTGATTGGTAAATGATTCTTCATGGTCTGCCATAGTTTATAATTGATATCAATATGATCTTTAGCAGTCAGCCACCCTGTTCCCATGCATAAGCCGAACCAAATTCACTATTCCCGCACATAAGCCAAACCAAATTCACTGTTTAGAAGATAACTGCAGCTGCCTGACTCATAACATGAATAGAATTTACAAATGTGAAATAATGTTTCCCTTTTGTTGCAATCGCCTTGATGTCAAGTGCTGAAGTTTGGTTAAGTTTATAAAGTGTTCCATCACATAAAAGAACGAGATAGCCTCTCAGAATATGATTATTGCAGTGTACAGAAGACAAGGGTTTCTTCGTGAGGCAGTTGCACTGTTTCACTATATACAACAAACAAGTTTCCAACTTGAGTAGTTTACATTTGCAAGCATACCCCATCCTATGCCAAAATGGGAGGTTTGGAACAGGGTGTGGAAATCCATCAAAGGATAAAGGTTAGAGGAATTTTGTCATATGGTGTAGTTGGAAATGCTCTGGTAGACATGTATGCAAAATGTGGAATCATGGACAAGGCACGTGAACTGTTTGACCGAATGCCTCAAAGACATGTGGTCCATGGTGTTAGTTTTATAATCAAATTTAAAACAATCAGAAAATGCAACACAATGAACAATGAACACAACAAGATACCCTGGGAAAACCCTCCAACTTGAGGGGAAAAACCCAGCAACAATATATCTCTTATATATTGAATGATAAGAACAGCAATCTGCTTTACAATGGCCAAATCCAAGGCCTACAGGTATGGCTTCACTTCTTGAAGCACAATGAATAAGTCCACACTTGAGAAATAACTTGATCTACTCCTTAGAAATCTGCTCTGCTTTAGAAGTCTGCTCTGCTTTAGAAGTCTGCTCTGCCTTAGAAATCTGCTCTGCTTTCTGAATTAAACTTGTAATTGAATTGTCTTATTTTGAGAGAGCAAAGACCTTGTATATATATATGTATATGTGAGGACGCACCCTTTCACAAGTGGTCGGCCTCATTGCAATGTTAATTGGTCGGCCTGTAGAAGGATCCGACAGTAGCTAAAACATCAACACTCCCTCTTAGCTAGGGAGGATACTTCCAGCTGCATGAGACATGTCACCTCATCGTGATGTCAACCACAATGGATGACATTCACTATGGCTTTCCCAGAGGGTGGAATCAAGGGATTTCACCTCGAACTTCTCTCACAGAGAAGAACTCGTTATCAAGGGATTTCACCTCGAACTTCTCTCACAGAGAAGAACTCGTTATCAAGGGATTTCACCTCGAACTTCTCTCACAGAGAAGAACTCGTTATCAAGGGATTTCACCTCGATCTTCTCTCACAGAGAAGAACTCGTTATCAAGGGATTTCACCTCGAACTTCTCTCACAGAGAAGAACTCGTTATCAAGGGATTTCACCTCGAACTTCTCTCACAGATAAGAACTCGTTATCAAGGGATTTCACCTCGATCTTCTCTCACAGAGAAGAACTCGTTATCAAGGGATTTCACCTCAAACTTCTCTCACAGAGAAGAACTCGTTATCAAGGGATTTCACCTCGAACTTCTCTCACAGAGAAGAACTCGTTATCAAGGGATTTCACCTCGAACTTCTCTCACAGAGAAGAACTCGTTATCAAGGGATTTCACCTCAAACTTCTCTCACAGAGAAGAACTCGTTATCAAGGGATCACTGATACTGAGACTCTTTCTCAGTTAAGGCTGTATTCTCCACTATACCAAGCTTATCTCGAAAGTACACAAACTTTAACTTGGAGAGAGGCTTGGTGAGAATGTCTGCCGTCTGCTCATCAGTACTGATATACCTCAACTCTATAGCTTTCCTCACTACCATATCTCTGATATAATGGTATTTGATCTCAACATGCTTGGTTCTATCATGAAACACTGGATTGACAGAAAGCTTCACACAGCTCTGGTTATCACAATGAATGATAGTAGGCTCCATTGATTGTCCAAACAATCCTACAAGGAGCTTATGAAGCCATACTGCTTCTCGAGCTGCCATACAAGCTGCAATATACTCTGCCTCTGTTGTACTCAATGCTACAGATGACTGCTTCCTGCTGCACCAGGAAATCATAGCAGATCCCAAACTAAAGCAACATCCAGAGGTGCTCTTCCGATCAGTGACACATCCTGCCCAATCAGAATCAGTATATCCATGTAGCTTCAAGTCTACACTAGAAGAATATCTCAAGCCATACCCAACTGTGCCACGCAAGTATCTTAGGATATGCTTCACTGCGACTAGATGTATTTGCCTTGGTTCACACATGAACTGACTAAGTGCACTCACTGCATAGCAAATATCTGGTCTAGTATTAACTAGATACATCAATGATCCAATCATTTGTCTATACATGCTAGGATCCACCAGATCTGAACTAGTTGCAGCCTCTTTTAACTTCAACAAATTTGTCTCCATCGGTGTAGACATCGGTTTGCAATCCATCATACCAAATCTCTTCAAGATGTCAATAGTATACTTCCCTTGACTTAGAATGATCTCATCTGGTTTCTGCCATACTTCTAAACCAAGGAAGTAATGTAAGAGACCAAGATCCTTCATTTCAAATTCTGAAGCTAACTCCTCCTTACATTTGAAAATGAGGTGATCTTCTCCAGTAATAAGTAGATCATCAACATAGAGAACCAAGATTAATGCTTCACCATCAATTACCTTGAAGTATAGGTTTGAATCAGCATCATTCTTGGAGAAACCCAAGCTCATCATGTATCGATCAATTCTTTCGTACCAAGCACGAGGAGCCTGCTTAAGGTTGTACAAAGCTTTCTTCAGCTTGCAAACATGAGACTCCTTCCCATGAACCTCAAAGCCATCAGGTTGCTCAATATATACTTCTTCCTCAATCACACCATTTAGAAATGCTGTCTTCACATCCATTTGGTGTATTTTCCATCCTTTAAATGCTGCAATAGCAATGATGGTTCTGACAGATGTATAATGAGCAACTGGAGCAAAGGTTTCCTCATAATCTACTCCCTCTTTCTGAGAGAATCCTCTAGCCACAAATCTAGCCTTGTACTTCTCAATGCTTCCATCAGCCGCATGCTTGATCTTGAAAAGCCACTTAGAAGAAACAACAGATTTTCCTTCAGGTCTAGGTACGATATCCCAAACATCATTCTTGAGGATGGATTGATACTCTTCAGCCATAGCATCTCTCCATACTTGCTGACTAGTAGCTTCCTCAACACTAGAAGGCTCAGACTCAATAATTTGACTCATTAATAACACATAATCTGAGAACTTATGAGGTCTCTTGTTTTCTCTAAGAGATCTTCGGGGAGCTGCATATTTTCCCGCCTCTTGCATGATTTCTTGAGTCCACCGAGGCCTTTTTCGTACTACAACAATATCACTAGGTCCATCAGTTGGTTCCAAAGGCTCAACTGGATCATCATCTTCTTTTGAATCAAAAACCCCCCTCTGAATCTCAGGAGTATGGGCAACTTCCATATCCTGAGGAGACTCTTGGTCTTCATTATCTATCTCCATATGAATGCTCTTAGATCTTTTGAATGCAACATCCTCTTCAAATGTAACATCCCTGCTGGTCTCAATCAACTTCTGACCTGGAATGTAAATTCTATAGGCTTTTGAAGTCTCACTGTAGCCTACAAATATTCCCTTCTTGCCAGATGGATCCAACTTTGTCCTTTTATCTTTTGGTAAATGAACATACACTGGACAACCAAAGATCCTCAAATGACTTACTTCCGGCTTCATCCCTGTGAAAGCTTCTTCAGGAGTCATGTTCTCTAAAATGAGGTGAGGGCTTCTATTCTGAACATAAACAGCTATCCTAGATGCTTCAGCCCAAAGCAAGGTTTGTAGATCTTGGTCATGAATCATAGCTTTGGCGGCTTCCACAATAGATCTATTCTTCCTTTCTGCAACACCATTCTGTTGAGGGTTGTAAGGGACACAAAACTCCCTCTTAATCCCTACTTCAATGCAAAAGTAACGAAATTCTTCAGAGGTGTACTCCCCTCCGTTGTCGGATCTCAAAACTTTGATCCTCTTCCCGGATAAGTTCTCTACCTGAGCTTTAAACTCTTTGAACCTCTCAAGTACTTCTTTAGATTCTTTAGATTTCAAGAAATAAATCCAAGTCTTTCTAGAGTGGTCATCAATAAAAATAATGTAATACAAGAAACCACTCAAGGAAGCAACAGACATTGGACCACATAAATCAGAATGAATGAGATATAGAATACATTTAGATCTACTTTCTCTACTATGAAATGGACTTTTAGTATTCTTACCCATGGCACAACCTTTGCAAGTACCTTCATGCTCCTGGTTGAATTTTGGAAGACCCGTGACCATCTTCTCCATGAAAGGTAGAGCCCGAAAGTGTAGGTGAGCCAATCTTCGATGCCAAAGGTCACACAAGCTTGAAGAATCATGTACTAATGCTTGAAGTGGACAAGTGAGAAGCCTATAGAGGCTCTCATGTCTAACTCCACTTACTCGAGCAGTCTTGAAGTTGGAATTCTTTACCCACACAAGAACTTTGCCTTCAGAGAAGGCAACTTGGTATCCCTTGTCTTCCAAGGCAGAAATAGAAACCAGATTTCGTTTGATGCCTGGAACATAGAGAATGTCACTTAACTTTAGGGTAATGCCAAAATCCAAGTGGAGAGTAGAGATCCCAATCCCTTTCACTGAATAGCTAGCATCATCTCCAATGATGACTTGTTCACTAGAATTTCCCTCCACCAAGTTTGATAAATGCTCCTTAAAACCAGTGATGTGCCGAGATGCACCACTATCAATTAGCCAAGTGTTAGTGTCGGTAGGTACATTGCTTGACAAAGCCGAATAGAACAAGTATTCACTTGAGTCCTTCTGAAGAGAGGCATCATCAACATCTACAATGGTGGCCTGATGCTTAGGCCTGGATGGACAATACTTGGCAATGTGACCATACTTGTCACACCTAAAGCATTGGATTTTGGAGAGGTCCCTCTTCTTCTTGAATGCAGGAGCATCATTAGTTCCATTATCTCTATTCCTCTTGAAGAATCCTTTCTTCCCATTGTTGCCTTTCTTCTTAGATGCTTGAGAGGCAAGGACATGAATGTCTTCATTTGTAGAGCTTTGACCAATTCCTCTAGAGGCCAATCTAGATTCCTCTTGAATGCAATCTATCCTCAATCGATCAAACTTGGGAAGCTTCGATCTTGCACTGATTCCTTGAATGTAGGATTCCCATGATGAAGGAAGACCATTGAGAGCAAGCATGGTCAAGTCTTTGTCATCAACCACATGACCAAGTGAAGAGAGCTGATTTCTCAATTCCAAAATCCTCATGAAGTAAGAAATAACCGTTTCTCCTTTCGACATTTTCACATGATGTAGTTGTTGCTTTAGTGCAAGAGCCCAGCTGGTGTTGTTGATTTCGTACATCTCCTCCAAGGTTTTGAACATGTCTCTTGCTGTCTTCAACTTGGAGACAATCGGAACAATATGATCTTTAACGGAGTCAACCAAAATCTTCTTCGCCTTGATGTCTTTCTTTTTCCATTGCAACTTCTCTTCTTCCTCCGAAGGTTCGGGAACTTTGGTTTCCACAAATTCAGCCAAGTCATTTTCTTCCAAGGTGAGCATGATTCTAAATCTCCATGCTGTGAAGTTGGATGCTCCTTCAAGTCTATCCTCAATTTTAAGACCGTTCACCATCTTGACTAAAATAGGGATAAATAGAGAGTATTGCTGTAGTGAGAAATCTGATCACAATCTTCTTCAAACCCGCTCTGATACCATGTTAGTTTTATAATCAAATTTAAAACAATCAGAAAATGCAACACAATGAACAATGAACACAACAAGATACCCTGGGAAAACCCTCCAACTTGAGGGGAAAAACCCAGCAACAATATATCTCTTATATATTGAATGATAAGAACAACAATCTGCTTTACAATGGCCAAATCCAAGGCCTACAGGTATGGCTTCACTTCTTGAAGCACAATGAATAAGTCCACACTTGAGAAATAACTTGATCTGCTCCTTAGAAATCTGCTCTGCTTTAGAAGTCTGCTCTGCTTTAGAATTCTGCTCTGCCTTAGAAATTTGCTCTGCTTTCTGAATTAAACTTGTAATTGAATTGTCTTATTTTGAGAGAGCAAAGACCTTGTATATATATATGTATATGTGAGGACGCACCCTTTCACAAGTGGTCGGCCTCATTGCAATGTTAATTGGTCAGCCTGTAGAAGGATCCGACAGTAGCTAAAACATCAACACATGGAATGCCATGATTGCAGGATATGCACAAAATAGTTTTGTTGAAAAGGCTTTAGAAACTTTCAAGCAAATGCAATTGGCAGGTGTAAAGCCAGACTCCGCAACCTTTGCCAGCATCATCCCTGCCTGTGCCAAAACTTGAGGTTTGAACAGAGTATGGGCATCTATCACAGGTTAAAGGATAGAGGAATTTTGTCAGATGATGTAGCTGTAACTTCCCTGGTAGATATGTATGCAAAATGTGGAAGCATAAGCAAGGTACATGAACTGTTTGAACGGACGCCTCAAAGAAATGTGGTCTCATCGAATGTTATGATTGCAAGATATGCACAAAATGGGTTTGTTGAAAAGGCTTTAGAAACTTTCATGAAAATGCAATTGGCAGGTGTAAAGCCAGACTCTGCAACCTTTGCCAGCATCCTCCCTGTCTGTGCTAAAATGGGAGCTTTGGAACAGGGTATAAACATCCATCAAAGGATAAACGGGTGCAAGAATTTGGTCAGATATTGTAGTAGGAAAGGCTTTGGTAGACATGTATGCAATTTAAATGTGGAAGCATAGACAAGGCACGTGAAAACTTGAAAACACCAAAACAAGAAAAAAATGCAAATCTTTTGAGCTAATTACCTTAGCTTGGAAGGACTCGGTTCTCCTCTGTATTCCACCCTTTCTCATTCAAACAGATCCTCAAATCGCCTTCCTTGTAATAGACCTGCATTAAAAAACTCAATGGATGTTTGAAAGTGTCTTCTGGGCGGGAATAGAGAACATGCTTATGGGCGTGGGCAGGAAGGGAGTTTCATTTATGCGCGGGTTGTTTGAATGCCAAATAGGTTACCGTCAACAAAAATGTTACGGGCATCCACCAAACAGGCTAAGGTCAACAAACAGTTACGGGAAACCACCAAACTCCGGTTAGCGAACGGGCTGTTGGAAACAGCACACTCTAAGTTGGCCCCACTCTAACCAAGTCAAAGCTTAGAGTGTGCTGTTTAAGCCCAGCCATACTAGGATATGTAACAAGGTTGAAATTTAATGCCACCCAAACTAAAAATCTTCATTGGTAGTACATAATTATCTTCTATTATTGGTGGTGGACAATGGAGAGAACATACCCAATCTTTTAACTAGGATTAGTAGGTTTTGAAAATTCAAACAAAGGGAATATAACTAAGAAGATTCAAAGCAATGAGAGTAGTAGTACCAGCATATGTAATAAGGTTGAAGATTTCATGCCACCCAAACTAAAAATCTTCATTGGTGCTACACAATTATTTTCTATTATTGGTGGTGGACAATGGAAAGAACATATATTTTTAACTAGGATTAGTAAGTTTTGAAAATTCAAACATTAGAATATTCAAAAACAATTGGAAGATTCAAAAACAGTGGGATTAATAGTACCAACCTACGTAACAAGGTTGAAGATTTTATGACAGTCAAACTAAAAAAATCTTCATCAATGGTACACAATTATCTTCCATTATTATTAATGGACAGTGGAGACAGCAAATCACCTTACATATTGTCCGATTGAAATTTCTACCACTTTGTAATAAGCGTTTACGAAAGTTGAGCGAATTTCCAAACGTGAAAGGAGTAGATGAAATCCAGAGAGCTTGAAGTGCATCCACGTCCCGTAGAATATTTTGGCAGGAAATTTTGTGCGAGTAGTCAATTCTTTTGGCATATTAATTTAATTAATTAATGTGACATTTCACGAATTCGGTAGTTTAGTTTTTGGACGGTTTTTAGGTCAGTTTTCTCATCTTGTTACGTCAGGTTGAGAGGATATTTTAGGGTTTCTTGATTAATTTTGTGATTAATGTTAGTTTTTGTGTGGCATTTTATTTTAGTTGTATAAGTAATATATGAATTAAAATTTTAAGTTTAATAATAAGTAAAAGTTCTTAATTACATTAGTCAAAGTTTATTTATATTTTATAGTATTCTTTGTAGTTCTTTTTAATTTCATCTTTTTTTTTTATTTTTGTCATTCGTAAAACAACTATGTTATGAATGGTAGTTTTGAAACCATCGTAACAATTTCAAAATTAACACTTTATTGTAAAAAGATATTTTCCTAAAAATTATTTGTGTAAGAATTTTAAACTCCAAAGCATGTGGTTCCTAACTTATCCCTCATTCCTCAATAAATTCACCATTCCTAACTTCATCATGATTGAAAAAATAGGAAACATGGCTTAGAACTCTACCAAATTTCTTAGTAGCCAACTTATCTCCAACTCCTATCTAGTCTAAGAAGCATACATTAGTGGGTATCAGTTGATAGGCAATATCATAACACTTTAATTCATAATGGACTATTTAATATTAAGAAAAATATAAAAATATATTGCTAAGTGTTAGACGCAGAGAAGGTAATTTTTTTTTTTTCACTAGTATTGGGTGAGATAGTGGAAGAGGATGGCAGTGGGGTCTATGAAATAAGACATTCGAGTGAAATAAAATAGAAATTTAAATTTATATCTCTTTCATTTTAGTTTATATGAGGCCACACAAATGAATTGATTATGTTATTTGTGTAGGGCTTGTAAATATATTTGTTTAGTCCTAAGAGAGCCCAATAATGAAAGTACTTGTACATCATAAAAGGAGATAAAGATTTAATTCAAAAAGAGAGATATGGTATGGATACTGTAGAGTAAAATACTCTACATTTTATTTTTGAGTTTCAGTTGTGCGAGCTCCAGTTTTGTTTCTGTGCGTTTTAGTTTTGCAGCAAAGGTTTTGACACAGAGCGCGAGCGCAGGGTTTCCATTTTGCCTAAATTTTGCCCAAGTCTTAGAGTGGAGCGGAACGTGCCAAGTGTCATCAGCTGGGACACACTCTAAAGTTTCTCTAAGTCGAGCAGATGGAGCCACGCGTCCCTTTTAATACCCGCGGAGCATGCCAAGTGTCGGCATCCGAGGTTCAGTTTCTTATAAGTTTCAAAAGCCCCTTTTATGTTACAAAGTGAGTCTGGCGGGCCCCATTTTAAGTTTCTTTCAGTGTGTGCGGAAGGCGCCAAGTGGCAGCTATGGAGAGTTTCTAAACGTTTCTCTAAGTTTAACGGATAGTGCCGCGTGTCCCTTTTAATATCAGCGCAACGCGCCAAGTGTCAGCATCCGTAGTTTTCCCTTTTTGTTTCATTGCTAAGAAGAGGTATGGTGGGCCCCGGTAAAGTTTCTAAAGTTTAAGCGTAGCGCGACAAGTGTCACCGTCCGCGTGAATCCAAATGAGTCTTTAATGTTTCTATTATGTTTCTAAAGCACAGCGGAGACTGTCACGTGTCATCTTCCGCGGGACTCTCAATAGTTTCTAGGTTTCTTTACAGTAAGCGGAAGTCGCCACGTATCACTTGGTGATAGCAGCGGAAAGCGCCACCTGCCCCTGTTCCTTTTTGAAGCTGCTCGGGCGAGAGGTATGGTGGGTCCCATTTTTGGTAAGTGATTAAAAGTTTGAGGCAGCGGACTGTGACAGATGTCAAAGGCGGGGCTCTCCTAATACAAAGACACAATAAAGAGCAAAATGTTGCGGAAGCTGCCACGTATCTTTTTGCAAAGGCCGCGGACACTGCCAAGTGTCGTTTTCTGGTGCCTCATGAATAATGAAATAGTTTCAAGTAAGGCAGGAGGCTGGTGCCATCTATCTTAAGGGTTTTGTTTCTCATTGCGGCGGAGAATGCCACGTGCTAGTTTCTTGTTTTTCCGGAAGGATGAAGGAGTTTCAAATGAAGGGCGCATATGCGTGCCAGCTGTCCCAAGGGTTTATAGTCATAAAGACTATCAGAAACCGCTAGGTGTCCCTACCTGATTCAAAGGAAGGAGAGTTACATGTATCTGTTGCAGCCAATGAATTTGTAGAGGGGCTAACCGTTTCAAATCTAAAAGATATCTTCTGTCAGCCACTTCCAGTTAAGTTTCAGTTCGATTGGGCCGTTAGGATTTGATCGTGCGGGCAATCTTTGAGCCAGTCCTGTGCTATAAATATGGGTCCAAGATCGCAATTAAAGAGATAGAAATAGATGACAAGATAGGAAGTTTTTATGCAGATAGATTATTAGAGATTTACCAAGTTTTCAGAGATCTTTTGCTGTGGCCAGTGATATCATTTGCCTTTGTTCTGTTTTCTTGATTCAGAAAGTTTGTATAATTGTGCATGTATTATTGCCTTTTATGTGACTGAAAAATTAATAAAGAGACAGAGTTCTGTGCCTTTGCTGATATTTTCTGTGTTATTTGCAAAATCTTTTAAGTTGTGAGCCTTTGATTCTATTTGTTTCATCTTTTACATTAATCATGCATTATTTGCTCTTTAATGTGACTAAATCCTAAAATAGCTTCATTGTGCTTAGTGTTAAGGAACAAATCATATTCAGGTGCATCGCCATAGTTAAATTTCCCTTTTACTGCATTTGTGAATCTGTTTAGTTTCTACCCTTTTCTCCCAAAATATATTTGAGATAAGGAAGAGCTAGCTTCTTTAAAATCTGGAGGTCGTTTTAGGTCGCAAGTCCTCCATTCCTGAAACTTCCCATGTTGGTGTTGGAAACAACGCAATTTTGAGCATCAACAGTTTTTGGCACGCCCGGTGGGACCATTCTTGAAGATTCTTTCAAGACTGTATGAACTAGAGAGCTACAAGGAGTCAGAGCTGTGGCCCTGTAACAAGAGCTCAATCTGTTGTGAACCCAGGTATTCTCTTATCACCATTGATAACTAATCCAAGAAGAAGGGTCAATCAGTTTACAGCAACACCAAGTGCAAACATGGGAGCACCTATAGCCCCAAGGAATTATGCGATCGGAACACTGGCAGTGCTCTGATTCTCCTAGTACCACCAGCCACTTGGGATCCTATTCTAGCAAATGCCCTGAAGGCTCTACTCAAATTCAGTGGGGAGGATTTCAAAACACCTAAAGAGCATCTACAAGATGTGTCTGATGTCTGTGGAATACATGTGATCACACAGCAAAATGTGGCTATAAGACTGTTAGCAGCTTCTTTTAAGGGGAAGGCTCTGGACTGGTACAGATCTTTGACTCCAAATTCAATATCTACATGGGATCAGCTTGGAGATGCTTTCTTTGCAAGATTAAAAGAGAAGGGTGATAAATCTTCTTTGTTGCAACAATTGATTACCATAAAAAGGGCACCACAAGAAGTAATGACTGACTTCAATTCAAGATTTCAGAAGACTTCGGAAAGGATTCCTGCCACAGCACGACCATTACTAGGTATGGCTATAGTGTTTTATCTTAAAGCCCTAAATTCAGATATAACAGTAATGATTCAATCACTTGGAGGTCAGACTCTGCCAGAAGCCTATGACTATGCAGTCAGAGCTGAAAATAATTTGATAGATGCTGGAAAGTTGCCCCTAAGGCCCCCTATGCCTATGTTTCCAGAGATTACCTAACCATTGCCTCAAGAAGCCCCTAACCCCATAACCCCACCTGTGTCTATGTATACATTTCCCCAACAACCTGCTAAAGCTGTTGTCCCTGCCCAGTCCTCTAAGATGAATGATGTCAAGAACATCTTAAGGACATTTTCTAATGAAATAATTAACCTAAAAAGACAACAGAATCCTTATCCTAGACCCCAATATCAAGGATACCAAGGGAATAGACCTCTACCACAGCCAAATCAGTATCAGGGTCCCCAAAGGCAAACTAACCCTCAGCCACCAAACCAATTAGTTACAGTTCCTACACCCTTTGCAGACTGTTCCTCTTAATCCAAATAGAGAGATTGTCCCAGGGTAGAATAATTATGCAGATGGCACCAATGCCTGGTGTTTCCCTTGTAATAATGCTCATATGCCCAGGGATTGTCCCAGGGGTAATCTACAGCAAAAGATAGCAGAGCAAAGAAGAGTGGATGGACAATTTACAAATATTTCTAACACTCAACCCTACCAATCCCCTGGTATGTAAAATTTAGTCCTGGTGGCTCAGATGCAAGGGATGTCCTTACAACAAGAAGAAGAAATAGCCCCTGAGCATGCTTTTTTCTCATGGATTGAAGATGAAGAGTCAGTATTCTTGAATGAAGCTTCTACTTCCAAGAAGCCATTGGTACAATTAGATTACTATACTAGAGCCAAGAGAAGGATGATGGAACAACCTGGAGTCACAAATAATGAAATTATGGGGATTCCTCCATTTCAAGATCATCAAAACACAGTTGCTAGACAAGAAATACCTCAGCCAGTGTAGAACCAAGCAGTTTCTGGACAAGTTCAAGAAAAAGTAAGGTACCCTTATTATCCAAGAACCCAAACACTAAGACCTGTGAATGTGGTGGATCAGCTAAAGAGGACCCCAGCCCACGTGTCAATATGGGACATGTTAGCTATTCCTGAGCAAAAGACATTGTTGCAAGAAGCTCTACAAGGCCAAATAGTGCCTAAACATACTAGTACCAAAGGAGGACCTGCTAATAAAGAAAAGCTCAAGGACCCTGTTCCTCTGCAGACAATAGCTCTTTTGAATAACACACCTAAGGTAGGTAGATCTAAGCCAGATCCCTTTTATTTAACTTTAATAGTTGGGAAGAAACTGTTGCACAATGCAATGATAGACTCTGGGGCTAGTACCACAGTAATGCCAAAGCAAATAGCAGATGCTCTGAAGATAAAATATGAGCCACTTACAAAAGGAGTCATGCAGCTGGATGGGAAGTCTGTGCAAACAATAGGGAAAATTAAACAACTCCCACTACAGCTGTATACCTGTCCTAATATAATTGTAAATCAAGATGTTGTAGTCATAGATATTCCCCCCGTATTTGGCTTATGTTTATCCAAAGATTTTACAGCCAAGATAGGAGGATATATGTCACTTGATTGGTCACACCTCATCTTGAGAACCAAATATGGGACTAAAATGAAGGTACTGTCTGAACCATTGTCAAAAGACCATATCACAAATGAACCAGCCCCAAAGTTAGAAGCAGCCCATGCCATGCTAAATAAAGAGGAAAGAGTTTTTGTTGAAGAGTTAGGTGATTGGACTGAATATGATCAACAAGAAGAAGATAACCAGTGGTTAACTATGATGCAGAGTGACCCCTTTGGAAACTATGACTCTATAGGGTTAGGCACTAATGTTATATTTAAAGAAGACCAGGAGATCCCTAATGTCTTAAGAAATGAGCCCTCTCAGACCCAAGAATCCATAAATAATTCAGGAATCTGGACCCTGAATTTCGATGGGGCTAGAAGTAAAAATGGAGTTGGAGCAGGAATTTGTCTTACTACCCCTGATGGTGAGAAAATTTTAAGAGCTATTCATTTCCAATTTGCCTATACTAATAATGATGTTGAGTATAAATCTTTAGTGCATGGGCTCATGTTAGCCAAGAAAAGGGGAGTAAAGAATCTGATAGTCAAAGGAGATTCAGAACTAGTGGTGAAACAAATAAGAGAGAAGGCAGTAGCCAAAAATGTAAGGATGAGATCCTATAGGCACAGAATTTGGGACTTAATAGATGATTATGAAGCCTTCAATATAAAAGTAGTCCCTAGAGCCCAAAATTCTGAGGCAGATAGGATGGCACAAATTGGTTCACAGTTTGATCCAATAACTGAAATAATGGTCAATAATGAGTCAGTCAAAGTTATTGTGAGGCCAACTATCCCAGACAATGATGAAAATTGGCAAGTCTTTGAAAATGATTTTCAAGTACTCTCATTTTTGCAACAGTCAGGAGAATTTGCTGATCAGTTACAACCCAAAATTGAAGAGGCATATGGTGATCAGATTATTCAATTGAAGTCAAACAAGCTCCCTAAAGACTAATTACTCTAGAAAACTTGTTTGACCTAGAGGATGCCAGCCTAGAAAAGAAGAGATTTCAAGCAAACAAAGAGGACTACTCTAAGATTCAGGTTAGTGAGGGGAGAAAATTGAAGGTTGGGAATTCTGCCACTCAACAGGAAAGAAAAAGGTTAATTGATTTATGTGAGAAATATGATAGGGTCATAGCTTGGACCTATGAAGATCTCCATGGTTATGATAGAAATATCATTCAACACACTATAGAGCTAACTGAAGAATCTAAACCGGTCAGATAGAAGCAGAGGCTAGTGAATCCTAGGATTGAACCTTTGATGGTGGATGAGTTGCAGAAACTATTAGAATCAAGGATCATTTTCCCAATTAAACACTCAACTTGGGTATCCAACCTAGTACCGGTCAGAAAAAAGAATGGGGACATAAGGCTCTATGTGGATTTCAGAGACCTAAATAGAGCATCCTTGAAGGATCACTACCCCTTGCCCTCTATGGAACAAATTTTACAGACTGTAGCTGGATCAGAGAGATTCTCCTTGTTGGATGGTTTCTCTGGATACAATCAAATTTGGTTGGCTGATGAAGATCAGCATAAGACTGCTTTCACCACAAAATGGGGAACATTTGCCTATGCAAAGATGCCTTTTGGTCTTTCAAATGCTGGAGCTACATTTCAGAGGGCAATGGATGTAGCATTTGGAGAGCTTATCAATAAAATCATTCTAATCTACTTAGATGACCTCACTGTTTTCTCTAAAAGTGCTGCAGACCATTTTGACCAGCTAGAAGCTATTTTTAAGAAATGCTAAGAATTTGGAATATCCCTAAATCCTAAGAAATGCATTTTTGCAGTACCTCAAGGTAAACTATTAGGGCATATAGTGTCAAAAGAAGGAGTCTCTATAGATCTAGAGAGAGTCACTACCATAATGAACCTATCTCTGCCAATCAATAAGAAAGCAATTAAATCCTTTTTGGGAAAGATTAATTTTGTCAGTAGGTTCATATCAGACTTTGCAGGCCTAATAAGACCAATTACACTGCTACTAAAGAAAGACCTGGTGTTCAAATGGACTTCAGAAGGGAGACAGGCTTTCGAAGAGGTCAAGAAAGCAATTTCAATAGCCCCAGTATTGAAGAACCCTGACTTCTCTAAGTCTTTTATAATGTATGTCTATGGAGGAGAGTTCAGTGTTGCTGCTGTTCTAACACAGAAAGATAATCAACAAGAGGGAGAGCATCCAATAGCCTTTTTCTCAAGGACTCTTAGGGAGTATGAAGCTAGGTATAACTTTGTAGAGAAACAAGCATATGCTATGGTAAAAGCCCTCAAGAAGTTCAGACACATGGTCACAGGTAATAAGATTCTGATACTAGTGGCTCATCCGAGTGTCAGAGAATACATTATGGAAGGAGAAATCACTGAGAAAAGAGCAAACTAGATAACAAAGATTCTTGAATATGATGTGGAGGTCAGACCAGCTAAACTTGTCAGAGGCAAGGGTTTGTGCCAGTACATGGCCCAAGACATGGAAAGAATGGTGACTGCTGAAGCAGAGAATGAGAATGTGTTGAGAATTCAGGAGACTGATCAGAATTCTTGGGTCACAAATAGGATCCAGTTTATGAAACATGGGATTTTCCCAAAAGAGCTCTCTCAGGACAAGAAGAGATACTATAGGCAGCAAGGAGTTCATTATGTTCTAATTGACCAAGCTCTTTTCAGAAGAAATGCTGATGGTATACTCCTAAGATGTATAGAAAAAGATGAAGCTCAAAGAATACTCCATGAGATGCACCATGGAGTCTCAGGTGGACATTTTTCTGCAAGAACCACAGCTATAAAGATAAGTCAGGCAGGTTACTTCTGGCCCACTCTATTTACAGACTGTTATCAACTGGTCAAAGAGTGCCAATCTTGTTAGTATTATGTGGGGAAAAGAAGGAATGCAGCAATGCCCCTTAGTCCTATAATTGTTGATGAACCCTTTGCCCAATGGGGTCTAGACTTCATTGGAATGATCAATCCAGTGTCAAGTATGGGACACAAATGGATTCTAACTGCCACAGACTATTTTACCAGATGGAGTGAGGCAGTACCACTCAAAGAAGCAACAGAAAAGGTGATCCTAGACTTTCTGGAAGGTATCGCTACTTGCTTTGGGCCTCCTTGTACCATAATTTTAGATAATGCTAAGGCATTTTTAGGGGCAAAAATATCTGATTTTGCACTAAAATATGGAATCTATCTAAAAACTTCCTCAAATTATTACCCTCAGGGTAATGGTTTGGCAGAGTCAACTAACAAGAATCTGATTAGACTTATTAAGAGGATAGGGGCTGATCATCACAAGGAGTGGCATAAAGTGCTTAATATAGCACTGTGGGCTGATAGAATTATTCCTAAACAAGTGACAAAGATGTCCCCATATGAATTGGTCTATGGTAAGCCTGTCGTAATGCCCCTGAGCTTGGAGATTCCTGCTCTCCAGTTATTGAAACAGATTGAGATTGAAGAGAATGGCCCCATGCAGGTCAGACTTGCTGAGCTCCTAGAAGTTCAAGAAAAGAGGGATACAGCACATGAATCATTAATGAAACATCAGAAAATAATCAAAGACTGTTTCAATAAGAAGACTTCGAATCCTCATTTTGAAGTAGGATCAGTTGTTTTGAAATGGGATGAGAGAGCTGCTAAGCCAGGTCAACACAGTAAATTTGAGTCATTATGGACCGACCCCTTCAAGATTCATTCCTGTAAACATCATAAATCATTTGAACTTGAAACAATGGAGGGCGAACCTGTGGAGATTCCTGTGAATGGGATTTACCTTAAACATTTCAATTAAGCAGTATCTCCTATGTATTATAGTTAGATAGTTTCCCTTTCCTTGTTCCTTTGTTTTCCTGCTTTGTCTTTTTTCCGTTCTTTCTTTTAAATAAGTGTTCTGTGAACACGTGGCCACAGCTCAAGTCTTTTAAAGTTTCAAAACTCTCGTATTCATTAAATCTATCCAATCCCCAAAATTCCCCAAAGTACCACTTTATGCAGCCACCTTATGACGTGTTTGACACTCCGTCCCACGCAGATTTCATAAGATTTACTAACGGTTTTTTGGCTTTAATGCCATTTATGAAACTTAATGTGTCATCAATACCCCAGTATTTGGAGTTAAAGCTTAACTGTGTCTCATTTGTTTCTACTTCTGCTAAGTGCTTCCCTGTTGCTTGTGAATTCCTAGCAAAACCTATTTCACAAACGTATCTTCCCTGTCGCAAAGCTCCCATACTTGTTACACGAGCTCACTAGTTCCAGTATAGACACAGAGATGGCGGAGGCACAGTCTTCATAGTAGGGGCCAGGGATTTATGAGTCCATTGATAAGCTCCTTGCCAGTAAATCATATGCTTCGGCCCCTGCACAACCCTTAAGGACCTATCCAAGGACTAGGGTTCCCGAGGTTGGTTATGCGGTCGACCCAGCTAAGGTGCAGGATTTTGCAGATGGTATTGCTGACCCAGCCCTTCAAAAGCCCGGCAAAGCTCTGTGAGAAGGGGCACACCAAAGATGTCTCCAGAAGGCCAAGGCTAAACAATTTGAAACGTTCAGAATGAGGATATGGACCTCTCATTTGGCAAAATTTATTGTCCCAAGTGTGCATTTATGCCCTGACCTGATTGAGGCATGCGTAGAATTGTTTCATGCACCCTCAAGCACCATTCAAAAGGGACCCTTCATGGTGCAAATTACACCAAGGCTATCAGGGACATGCTAGCCCTATACCATGACAGCACAGCCACGTTTCCCACCATTGCCAAAATGTAGAAAACATGGGCAAACGTCAAGCATCAATTAAGGTTTCTCAATTCAGAGATGCAGCTGGGAGATGAAAACACCCAAATGCCAGTGCTACCAACAGGAAGGGCACAATTTGCTCAGGCGAGCCAAGAAGCACTATCCATGATGGCATTTATCTTCAGAATGAAGGAGGACATTACTGTCTATGATTGGCAGATCGCCATTTTGTTTAGAATGAAGACTGTGGACAAGTCTCAGGAGTTTCGGCTGGATTTCTCAGAGCAGATTGCCTACTCAATGGCTGACCAACTCACCATTTCAAATCAACAGGGGTTTTCAAGTACTCTTCTTATTTGTTTCATCTCATGTTATATCAAAATCATGCCATCTTTTCCCAATATATGCATCTGAATATGTATGACCCAAGTTTCGGTCCCAATAGGACCATTCCCATGTCTGCATGGACACATGTCTTATCCGAATCATCTGACCCCTATGAGTTTTGGGAGCTTTTTGTTGCCCCTACCTTTAGTCACCTAAGCCCAGAGCCTGTTGAGAATAGATTAACGTTAAGTGTCAGAGGCCTCATGGCAAATTCCCCCATTCCCTGTGATTATTTCTTTGGGACTCACCATACTATCATTAGAGTCCATGGTTTTAATGGAGAGCTAGTGTTGCTACCCAAGGTTTTGACTCCTAGGTTAGCCTTTTTAGAGGTCACCCGGCAAATGTCTGTGGTTGATAATGATTATGGCACTGGGAAGAAGAAAAGGAAAATGTATGATGTTCTGTGGGTGAAGAAAAACATGGCCCTACTGGTTAGGGATGCTGAGCACTTGTTGTTGAGGAAGTTAGTTGTCCTGGGTTTCTTTCTGATTGAAGATAAATGGAGGTATGACCCAAGCAATTTCATAACCTTATGGGTCAAGAATAACAGTGTTGGTGCTAAAATTGTGCATGAGGGCCGTCCCTTTTGGGAAGACAGAAGAAACCCTAAGGAGGATATCCCTGATTTATATGTTGAATTGACCGATTTGCCTTTTCAGGGGCCCAGGCCATGGGAAATATTTTATAATAAGAAAAAGGTTTTTGACCCAAACTTAAAATGGGCACTGGATTGAAGAAAAATTTAGTAAGGGACAGGGAATGGAAGCCCGAGAAAATAGAAGCCTATTGGAAATATAGGCAAGAAATATCTGAGACAACTCATTCTTTCGGCAAGGTTGATACAGATGAAAAATGGGAGTCCATTTGGGATGAATGGCATCCCTCTCCAATTTCTGGCCCTGAGACAGGCAAACTGCAGACACAGGGTGGAGAGTCAGAGGGGGAAGCAGAAGCAACTCATATAATGCAGGCCCAAGGACAAGCCTCATCTTTAGCCATTGCAACTGTCTAGCCCCAATCCCTCAGTACCCTAGAGAAGCAAAAGAGTGTGGTATCATCACCACCTAGAGGGACCCCATCAGTTTCAATAACTAGGGTTTCCAGTTTTGTGCAAACACCACTAGCAACAGTGGTAAATGTTGAGGAGAAAGAAACACAACAAGAAGAAGAGAGGCCAAGGAGACATAAAAAGCTGAAACTTCAGCCAGATTCAGATGAGGAAGCAGAGCCTTCACAGCAGCAACCACCAAGTACATCTGTTGCCCCTCAGGTGCATGCTCCTTCTCCTTCTCCTTCTTAGTCTTTTTCTTCTATAGGGGTGGCAATCCCAAATGGCCAAATATTGTCCCCTGCCACCTCTGTTGTGCCAATTTCTCAGTTTTGCCCACCTGTTGTTGATAACTGAGAGGGGGGGTGAATCAGTTTATCCAAATTATTTCTTCTTTTGTACTTTCTTATTATTCAAAGCAGCATTGAATTAAACAAACAAACATTACCATGAAATGAGAAACACATGACATAGTATTTTTGACGTGGAAACCTGGTTAAGGGAGAAAACTACGGGGTGATTAACCCAAAGATTATTCTCTGTTAGAAGAATAAGGAGTTACAAAAATGGCACTTGCCAATTAGGGCTCACTGCCCGAGCTCACTACTCACAAGAGGCACACTGCCTACAAAGAGACACACTGTCTACAAAAGAATGTTATATAATATTTGAACTGATTGGAAGTATCTACATATGCTGGAGTTCAGTTCCGGTTAGGCTCAGTACACTGATCTGCTGCACTTCATCTTTCCTTTGTTATTTATTCTGCTATCCTTTCACATACCGGATCTTTCTTACTACTTCTGCTCTGCTCTGTACTTATTCGCATACATCATCACATAATCACTCTTTACACAACTAAATCCATCCTCTATATATATCCGCACAAGTAATTTCATCACCTTTCTAGTCGGCATCCGGAACAGTCTAGTTTCTTACAAACTCTGTTCTGTCGGCTGAATCCTTGCTCACCAAGCAATGTGGATCAAGCATATACTTGTAGATATCATTAATCATGTCAGCCAAACATGATTCATGCCTTCACAACCTTTACCATCAATAGTAACACATCCAGAAGATATTCTGATGCTCTGTCAGTCAGTTCTTCCTCTGTTCTCACTGTCTTTCAGGAATCCGATACTCAGCTATTCATATCTTTTTCTTTGTCCATCCCCAGAGGCTAAATCCTTGGAATATACTACTCAAGGTAGTCCTCTTGACTTCCCCAAATCCGCACTGCACCAAGACACTTCCTTTGAGAGGTCCAGACCAATCTGTCGGACCTTGCCACATGCTCTGTTCTTGTTCACCGGACCACAATAGTTCTTCATTCTGACTTCCGGTAGAGGCACACCATGACTTGCGGATATGTGGGATGACTTTTGTTGCCATCAATGACAACAACCATGAATCCATATAGTGTCTCTTGCCAACAATCTCCCCCTTTGGCATTGATGGCAACACTTAGTGAAAAATGACTAAGTGTTTACACTATGCTCCCCCTTTGCTGATGCTCTATCTTTATATACAATTTCCGAAACTCCCCCTTAGTTGGATTCCTCATTTTTCACTGCTCCTCACTCCCCCTTTGACATCAATGGCAAAGGGTAGGGTCCGCATACCAAAATTTTTAAAAATTTTCTATACATAGCCGCATATTTACATACTCACATAAACTGAAGAATGTCTGCAAAAGATGTCTTCAGTTGGATCAGTTCTGTAGCCCAACTTTGCTTCATTCTATCCAAAATTGAAATGTGACCACTCAACAAAAATGCAAAAGCTTCTGCCCTCTTGAGATCTGTCGGATCATTTGTTTGGGCGGTAGTCTGAGCATCATTGATGGCCTCATGCATAGTTTCTAATTTAGGGATTATAATCCTTCTAAGTTCTCCCATCCGGTTAGTGATATTCTTCCTTTCCTTCTCAAAGTTCTTTATTGCATTTGTGATTGCAATAGTTTGACATTCTTGATTTACTATGGAGGAAGAGAGAGGATCAAAACTTTGAGACAAACTTTGTAGTTTGTCCTGTTCCGCTTTTATTTTCTTATCAATTTCTACTGTTGCCTTTGACCAGGAGATACAAAATTTGTAAATATCACCGCCATCCTTAAGAGCATTTTCTAAGCTCTTTATTCCAGTACTCATATTTCTCCTATCATTAGAGATTAATCCTAATACTTCTGAAAATCTTTTATCCAAAAATTCCTTCCGGACCTTTTCTTCAGCTGATTTTTCTAGAGAATCAAAATGTGTATCAACACTACTGACTAAGGTTTTGAGATTACCGGAAGAGGAGGCTGTCGGATCTATTTGGATTGATGGCATAATCTTTTCAAGCACTCCAGAAGCAGCCTCTATCAACTCACAGTCTTCCATATGAGACTTTAGGAGTTTTTCATTTGCCTTAGCATTTGCAAATGATGCTATCTTCATTGTCTGTACCGGAGAGAGAGAGTCAAAGTCGAATGGGCCTTTTAGGAGCTCCGGTTCATCAATCTCTAATGTTTCTTGGCTCAGAAACTTTTGAACAGTTTGTGCAGTGTCTCTTGCCAGAGACAGATGTTTCTTTTCTTCTGCAGTTTTGTCCTTTGGAGTCTTTTCTCCTTCCACATTCTTACCACTTTCAGTTGTGGTTTTCTTTGTTGGATTCTTCTCTTTCTCTGCATCCTTGGTGCTGTCAACCTCTTTTTCTTTTACTGCTGCTTCTTTCTCCTGTAATTTCTCTTCTTCTTGGGATCCAGAGACTGTAGGAGAAGCCGGAGAAGAGATGTTAGTCTGTTCAAGTGGCACTTCTTCCGGAGTAGATGATTCCAAGTCCGCAGCTGTTTCTGCACCTAAGTCCTCTATGATAGGAATGTTGAACCTTTTGAATGTATTCCAGAGGATCTCTTCAGTGTCCTTGGCTACTTTGTCGGTCTCACCAAGCATAAGCTGATTCATCCTTGCTTTGCTTCTGAATTCATCCTTGCAATCTTTGAATATCATGTTCATTGTTTTGTGATCAATTGAAGGATATAGCTGAATAACTATCTGTTCCCTGATCTCAAGGTCTTTTGCCATGGCATTGTTCTTTCTTATTTCTAGTTCCATCTCTAGACTCTTAGGAATTTCAGAGATAATTTCAATAAAAGCTTTATTGTAAATGTTCAGGTACCTAATTATAGCTTCCTGCAGGATCTTTTGATCTGCCTGATTGTAGTCATCATAGAATTCAGCCACCGGTTGAAGGTTCCCATCCACAGTGACTGATTTGACTACACTGTCTAGTGACAGGGTAGGCTTTTCAACAAATTCCTTTGTCATTTCTTCCTTGTCTTGGCCTGAAGAGAGTTTACCGGATCCTTTCTTCTTCTGCTTCTTTATTTCTTTTACTCCCTCATCTGACTCAGTTTCTTCTTCATCCTTTTGGCTTTGATAAGCTCTTGAGGCTTTTGTCTTAGATCTCTTACTGGATCCCTGGACTTCCGATTTTAAGCTTTTGGTTCTGATAGGTGTAGATTCTTTTGATGATCCGGTCCGGGTTGAGGTTTCCACCGGAGCACTTTTCTTGCTTTTCTTTTCTGCCTCTTTCTTTTCTTCCTCAGCCTTTCTTCTCTTTTCCCGGTTGGCATCAAGTGCCTCCTTTGGGATGCCTAGGCCTTGAGCAATATGCTCTACTTATTTTCTCACCTTCCTCTTTATCTCAGGTTCCCTGAGTTCTACATGGATCTTTACACTCAGCTCCTCAAAGGTTCCAAACCTTTCTGCCTTTGGATCTTTGGGCTGACTTAGCATGTGTTGAACATGCAGCTCCACTATCTGTTCATCCACTTCATACCCCATGGGCATGATCCACACAGTCCTTAGCTCCACTGCCTCCATTAGGCACTGATCAGTGTCCACCATAAAGCACACTGAGTCTTTGTATTTTTCAACAAGAGACTGGGGAATTCTTTCTCTTGCTTGCATCGTGCTTTGGAAGTTTTTGAAGTATCCCCATAGGGCTGTATTTCTTGCTTTGGCATCCCCAAGCCCATGTAAATAATCTCTTATCTGGACTGCAACAGGTTTGTCATTCTGCCATGCCCATCCACTTGATCCGGGCAGCTCATTCATGAAGTAGAAAAATAAACATAATATAAGAGTACCATACTTAAAGGAATTCTTTTTGTCCTTGATTTTCTGTATATTTTCCATTAATTGGCTTAAGAGGAGTTCACAGAGATCATAATCTGCATTCTTCCTTAGCATTTCATAGGCAGTATATACTGCAGTTCCGGATACAGAATTCTCCCTGCTAGAGTGATAGATCTTGTATCCTATTATCATGGATGCATACTTGATATCTGGATCTGAAATATCTTCAATGGTCATTGCCCTCTTATCAAATTTTGATCCGGTGGCCTCAGTTACAATGTTATTTTTGACAGATTTGAGGATAGGTATCCCTCCGGAAGAGTATAAACCAGTTACTGCCCTAATTGCCTCTTTTGTGATCTTGCAAGGTCTATCTAGCCATAGGAAGTTGTCATGCATCCTGCTCAATACATACCAGACCCATTCTTCTTCTTCAAAGCAGGGGAAATGAGTGAATTGATCAAACTGTTTCTTCTGGATACCCTTATATTCTAGTTTAAGCTCAAAAGCATTGTCTATCAGTTGTTTATGATAGAGATCTCTCAATTTGAATTCCCCGAATTCCTCAATGCTTGCATGTATGTAAACCCTAATGTCTTCTGTGTGTAAAACGCCATGAGGAACACTAGAAAATGCTCCTAAGGGATCTACCTCCAATGACTTGTATGGATGTTTCTTAAATTCAGGTCGGGGCCTATCTGAGATTTTTACTATGTTTGGAGTAGCCATTTCTTCAAAAGATTTGTAGCAAGATATCGAAAATGGAAAATACCTTTTGTGTCTTCGGTTACACGGAGTGGTTGGATTGATTTCTGTATGTAATGACTTCGGCAGGAGATCTTTGGTGAGCTTGATGAATCTTCTTGCAGAGCTCCACTTTTTGCTTCTTCTTGAGTGCAGAATGAGCAAGTGATTTTATGAGAAATCCTTATATTGCTCCGCAAGCCCTAATATCTGTTTGTAATAAATGCTCGACCTACATTATTCCGGTTTGCCTTAACCGGATAGCTTGGAGTATCCCGGATCAGTCCTGATCTATGAACATCATGCAAATCTTTTAATCATGAACAAATCGAGATGACACATTACAAGAACATCCCAAACATTCTGTCCAATCCGCAGAGTAAAATAATGCACTTCCGGATCTCTCCGGACCCTTTTGTAATCCTCTGTCATTCCGGAGCATATTCTGGAACAGGTCTTACTTGATCGATCACAACTTCTTTATATCTTCATGTGGACCTCTGAAATCTTATCTGGATTATCTCAAGACTTATATCTTCAAACCCTTTACTCCGCATCTTGTGCCATATCCGGCACCACTTGATTGGCTGGGGGAACAGGATTTTCTTTGAGTCTCCCCCTAAGCCAGAGCTCACTTTTTAATTTCTGGAAGGAATATCATCACCAGAGTCTGGTGCGGATCGAATTTCTATATTCTCTGAACTTTTCTTTACCCATGTTTTGCTCATCTGATTCCTAACTTCATCCGCATTCATCTTTTGTTTACCCTTGTCTTGATTCTGATTATACACCGGACCTCTTTTGTCCTGATTCTTGCTTCTGTAGACTTTAGCATTATGACCGGACCTATTACAGATTTGGCAAATAACATTTCTTTGCATATTTGACTGATAACCTCTTGATTTGCATTGATTAGCCATATGACCTATTCTATTGCATGCAAAGCATCTACCATTGAATGATTTGTTTACTTGCATATTTCTGCATTCATGAGACTTGTGTCCATACCTTTTGCAGTTAAAGCACTGTCCGGAGAAGGATGGATTAGTTTGATTCATTCTTTTTCTGCACTGATTGGTTTTGTGACCAAAGTGATTGCAGCTATGGCAGTATCCATTGAAAGATGGATATCTTTGAGCATTGGGTTGTCTTACCGGAGGTCTTCTAGGCCTATTCCTTAGATTTTCTGATCCAAAATTCTTTTGACTGGATCCGGAGCTTTCTCCTTTCTCATATCCCAAACCATACTTGTCATCTGTCTTCTTTTGACTTCCAAGAAGTACTTCAAGTTGGGCAGAACTTATCTTGAATTTTTCTTTATATTCATTTGCTGTTTGAATATCTCTTTTGAGGGAGACAATTGATCCTCAAGCTTTTCTTCATTATCTTTGGCATCTTCAAGATCAGATTCAAGATGTCTGATAATCCTGTCCATCTGGTGGCATTCTTTTGATTTCTCTTTAAGAGATTGTCTTAGATTGTCTTCAGCTTTTCTTTTTTCTTCAATCTCTTGAGTAAACTTTATAGTTCTTGATTCCATTTCATGTCTTAACATAATGACTTCTTTTGATAACTTTTCACATAACTTGGTTTTCTCAGTCAATTCTTCATTTGTATTGCTTTCTTCACTTTGTCTTGCCAATTGTTGGAGCAGCTCCTTTCTCTTTTTCATAGAGAGACTTAATTTGTCTTTTAGTTCTCTCATGAATTCATCAGCCTGTTTGAGTCTTTCCTTTAATTCATTGACTTCAGAGTTTGACTGTTCCAGATCCTCAAGGGCAGTCTTGAGTTTCTCCCTTAAACCATATGCATCCATTTGAACTCCCAGATCTTCCTCAAGCTGTTAGGCTCTATTAGGAGGAACTTAGCTCTGATACCAATTGTTGATAACTGAGAGGGGGGGTGAATCAGTTTATCCAAATTATTTCTTCTTTTGTACTTTCTTATTATTCAAAGCAGCATTGAATTAAACAAACAAACATTACCATGAAATGAGAAACACATGACATAGTATTTTTGATGTGGAAACCCGGTTAAGGGAGAAAACCACGGGGTGATTAAACCAAAGATTATTCTTTGTTAGAAGAATAAGGAGTTACAAAAATGGCACTTGCCAATTAGGGCTCACTGCCTGAGCTCACTACTCACAAGAGGCACACTACCTACAAAGAGACACACTGTCTACAAAAGAATGTTATATAATACTTGAACTAATTGGAAGCATCTACATATGCTGGAGTTCAGTTCCGGTTAGGCTCAGTACACTGATCTGCTGCACTTCATCTTTCCTCTGTTCTTTATTCTGCTATCCTTTCACATACCGGATCTTTCTTACTACTTCTGCTCTGCTCTGCACTTATTTTCATACATCATCACATAATCACTCTTTACACAACTAAATCCATCCTCTATATATATCCGTACAAGTAATTTCATCACCTTTCTAGTCGGCATCCGGAACAGTCTAGTTTCTTACAAACTCTGTTCTGTCGGCTGAATCCTTGCTCACCAAGCAATGCGGATCAAGCATATACTTGTAGATATCATTAATCATGTTGGCCAAACATGATTCATGCCTTCACAACCTTTACCATCAATAGTAACACATCCGGAAAATATTCTGATGCTCTGTCAGTCAGTTCTTCCTCTGTTCTCACTGTCTTTCAGGAATCCGGTACTCAGCTATTCATATCTTTTTCTTTGCCCATCACCGGAGGCTAAATCCTTGGAATATACTACTCAAGGTAGTCCTCTTGACTTCCCCAAATCCGCACTGCACCAAGACACTTCCTCTGAGAGGTCCGGACCAATCTGTCAGACCTTGCCACATGCTCTGTTCTTGTTCACCGGACCACAATAGTTCTTCATTCTGACTTCCTGTAGAGGCACACCATGAATTGCGGATATGTGGGATGACCTTTGTTGCCATCAATGACAACAACCATGAATCCATATAGTGTCTCTTGCCAACACCTGTTACTACTCAGGCCATGTCATCATAGGCCACATCATTGCCTCCCTTTTCCCGCTCTGTTCCAAAGAGAATACCTTCCTAGTTTCCCCCTAGCCAACATTTGGCTATTCCCTATGGCTTGCCACAGGGTCATCCTTTTGTGGGTGGGTATATTGCCTCTCCCCCTACCTTCCAAGCCCAAGCAGACACTGCCAAGAAAGCTAGGGAAGCCTGGATGGATAAAAAGAGGAAGAAGGACAATAAAGCTCAGGCTGTCCCACACATGAGGTCACTATTTGACCTAATCCAGCAACAGCTAACTGTGACTCATTTGTCACCCAATGTAGTCAGGCCAAATGAGCAGATGCAGCCCCAAGATTATACAATGAGTGCAGTGGCCATGGATATGTCACTGTTTAGGCCACAAGACAGGGTAGAGCTGCTAAATGAAACCACTTCTGCTATAGCCACTGACTATTTGAAGTTATCAAGGAAGCTACAGAAGGTGGAGGCTGATCTGGCTCAAGAAAAGGCACATAGTGGCAACCTGGCTGCAGAGCTCAAATTAAAAAATGATGAAATAGAAAATCTCAATAAACAGTTGCAAAATACTGTTTCTTGTCAGATTCATCAGGTTACACAGAACCAAAATGCTTCTTTGAAAGAAGAGCTAATCCAGGTGAAGTCTGTAGTGACTACCCTGAGGTAGGAAAAGGCCACACTACAGAAGAGGCATCAGAATTCCTCTCAACAAGCCACACAGTTCCAACAGCAGCTGTTGAAGGAACAAAACAATGTTGCTGCCATACAGGCTCAACTTCAGGTCGAGCAACAAACAGTAAAACAGTTGACCCTTGAGTTAGCAAATAGGCCACAGAATGTAGGAGTGTTGAACCTGGTTAAGGAGCTATATGCATCAGTGTGGAAAAGAATCTCTGAGGAGATTATCCAGCTCAAACCCTCTTTAACTTTCCTGCTACATGCACAGCAGTTGTGTGAGAAGGTAGAGACTTCAGTTCAGGCCACTTTGTCCACTGTTTCCATGAGAGTTTCAGATTCTCAACTGCTGCTGAAGAAACTGTATGACACATCTGATGAAACATTATTAGCAGCAGGGATCAGTGACAGAATGATCGCTGCAAAACGGGTGAATGAAGTTCTCAGTTGCAACTCTGCTGCAATTACTTGCCAAGAGCTTCTGGATGTGGTTAAGGAGGGAGTGAAAGACATGAAGAAACATATTGAGGACCTGGTGCAATTGGGTCTTCCCTCCCCTTTTCCTGATAGCAACACTGTGTTGATGGTTGATGAGATCAAGCCTTTGTTGTTAGCCAGGCAAAATGATCAATCAGTCTTCCAAGGTTTAATAGATGCCTCATCAGTGCCAGAAGTGGAAGTTGTCTTGATTCCTATGGCCCAGCTTGATTTCCAATTGAAGGCTGTAGTTCATGTTTTAAAGAGTTTTTCACACAAGGATATCATTAACCTTGATTTAGCCTTCCAGGATTTGCAGAACAAACAAGGACTATCTGATGCTGAATGGTCTGTATATCAGACGGCCTTACAAAATCTATAATTTTTTGTTGTATATAGATACATTTTTGGATTCTTTTTGAGCAGGCTCAAAAGTCCTCGGGGTCACCAAGAACTGTAGAGTAAAATACTCTACATTTTATTTTTGAGTTTTAGTTGTGCGAGCTCCAGTTTTATTTTTGTGCGTTTCAGTTTTGCAGCGAGGGTTTTGACACAGAGCGCGAGCGTAGGGTTTCCATTTTGCCTAAATTTTGCCCAAGTCTTAGAGTGGAGCAGAATGTGCCAAGTGTCATCAGCTGCGACACAATCTAAAGTTTCTCTAAGTCGAGCGGATGGAGCCACGCGTCCCTTTTAATACCTGCGGAGCATGCCAAGTGTCGGCATCCGAGGTTCAGTTTCTTATAAGCTTCAAAAGCCCCTTTTATGTTACAAAGTGAGTCTGGTGGGCCCCATTTTAAGTTTCTTTCAGTGTGTGCCAAAGGCGCCAAGTGGCAGCTACGAAGAGTTTCTAAACGTTTCTCTAAGTTTAATGGATAGTGCTGTGTGTCCCTTTTAATATCAGCGCAGTGCGCCAAGTGTCGGCATCCACAATTTTCCCTTTTTGTTTCATTGCTAAGAAGAGGTATGGTGGGCCCCGGTAAAGTTTCTAAAGTTTAAGCACAGCGCGACAAGTGTCACCGTCTGCATGAATCCAAATGAGTCTTTAATGTTTCTAAAGCACAGCGGAGACCGCCACGTGTCATCTTCCATGAGACTCTCAATAGTTTCTAGGTTTCTTTACAGTAAGTGGAAGCCGCCACGTATCACTTGGTGATAGCAGCGGAAAGCGCCACCTGTCCCTGTTCCTTTTTAAAGCTGCTCAAGCGAGAGGTATGGTGGGTCCCATTTTTGGTAAGTGATTAAAAGTTTGAGGCAGCGGACCGTGACAGATGTCAAAGGCGGGGCTCTCCTAATACAAAGACACAGTAAAGAGCAAAATGTTGCGGAAGCCACCACGTATCTTTTTGCAAAGGCCGCGGACGCTGCCAAGTGTCATTTTTCATTGCCTCCTGAATAATGAAACAGTTTCAAGTAAGGCACGCAACTGGTGCCATCTGTCTTAAGGGTTTTGTTTCTCATTGCAGCGGAGAATGCCATGTGCTAGTTTCTTGTTTTTTCGGAAGGATGAAGGAGTTTCAAATGAAGGGCGCGTATGCGTGCCAGCTGTCCCAAGGGTTTATAGTCATAAAGACTATCAGAAACCACCAGGTGTCCCTACCTGATTCAAAGGAAGGAGAGTTACATGTATCTGTTGTAGCCAATGAATTTGCAGAGGGGCTAACCGTTTCAGATCTGAAAGATATCTTCTGTCAGACACTTCCAATTAAGTTTCAGTTCGGTTGGGCTATTAGGATTTGATCATGCGGGCAATCTTTGAGCCAGTCCTGTGCTATAAATATGGGTCCAAGATCGTAGTTAAAGAGATAGAAATAGATGACAAGATAGGAAGTTTTTTTGCAGATAGATTATTAGAGATTTACCAAGTTTTTAGAGATCTTTTGCTGTGGCCAGTGATATCATTTGCCTTTGTTCTGTTTTCTTGATTCATAAAGTTTGTATAATTGTGCATGTATTATTGCCTTTTATTTGACTGGAAAGTTAATAAAGAGACAGAGTCCTGTGCCTTTGCTGATATTTTCTGTGTTATTTGCAAAATCTTGTAAGTTGTGAGCCTTTGATTCTATTTGTTTCATCTTTTACATTAATCATGCATTATTTGCTCTTTAATGTGACTGAATCCTAAAATAGCTTGATTGTGCTTAGTGTTAAGGAACAAATCATATTCAGGCGCATCGCCATAGTTAAATTTCCCTTTTACTGCATTTGTGAGTCTGTTTAGTTTCTACCCTTTTCTCCCAAAATATATTTGAGATAAGGAAGAGCCAGCTTCTTTAAAATCTGGAGGTCATTTCAGGTCGCAAGTCCTCCATTCCTGAAACTTCCCATGTTGGTGTTGGAAACAGTGCAATTTTGAGCATCAACAGATACATTGAATGAGAATAGATAAGGTAAACAAGAAAAGAATCTCATTATGAGCATCCACTAAGAGGGTCTTATACTTCAAATTAGTGTCCCAATTAACAATGATAAAAATACAACCTTTTACCTTTTTTACCATTTTAAATATTTTTAAAAATATGTTCATTGATCTATTATAGAGTTTAATAGATGTTGTATTTAAAGGATGCAACATCACAACACTAAAGATGGATTTTTCAATGTTTATGGGTAGATATAATGCGAATGAACAATTATGTTTCTAGTTTCTATGATTTACCTTATCTATAAGTATTAATTTTTTTTCTTGATTTGACCATGTAAAGGAAATCAATAATGACTAGATATTCACATCAATTAGTTTCCCTTATACTTTTTGAATTAGTTTGATATAAGAGCATATGGGACGTAAGAGCAATCTTGCATCAACCAAAAATATTTCTTTTAACATTTGTTCATTTTACAGGCATTTACAGATATTTTGCAATAGTCTAAGTCACCTTTGAGGCATTGCACATAACTACACTCATGTTTTCATGATTCAAGAGCTCATATAATTTGAATCATAGACACACTCAAGTCATCATAAGCATCACAAGTTATTGCAGTTGGTTCTTCTTGGATTTGGTTAGAATCATAGATTACTTAATGTGTCTAGAACCTTCAATTTGATTTATATGTATTATTGATCACCGCATGTATTTTATTAACCTCAAGAAGTCAGTTGAGGCCTATACTAAACATTTATTGTATAATGATAACTTGTTTGAATGTGACTAGTATTTAAAACTTGTAGAAATTCTTAATGTTAGTACCTACATCACTATAGGTCCTAGCATGGGTTATAAATGGAATCACATTTAATTTAGAGACTCCTAGCTCATTAGGGATAGTAAGACACATTACCAAAGAATCTACTTGCTATGCTTAGGTGGTATACTATCTCCCAAGATAAACCATTGGGAAAACATTTAATTTTGGGGACAATTATAATTATCACATTAGTAAAGAAGCACAATTCATGATATCAAGTATAGCACGTTGCAACTATGTGCCTAACTGGTGTTATCATTGATGTCAACATATTTGTGTTGTCATTGGTGTCAACTGTGATCTTGCTTTGTTGATTTCTTGTATTAAGTTAGTTGCTTTATACTGGCCTATGTAAGTTTTGAAGATAATGAGTAAGTGATCCTGATATTAAGTTTCCAAGTGCTTTTGAGAAAATTTGCTCTCCTAGTGGAAACAGGGTGTTGAAGAGTAATGTCTAAATATGCTATATTCCAAGTTTGAGCCTTTGATATGAAGATTTGAGAAAGTTCTGTTCACTAGAGTAAGAATTGGTTTTCTATGCATTCAATGGTGGCAGGAAGAAAGTATTTTGCTCTGCATTCCTCCACATTGAAATATTATGGTCTATGGTTCTAGAGTTAAGTCTGGAATGATTTATGTGCCTTCAACTCAAATGGTTCATGATTTGGTGGTCCGCAAGTGATCTTTTGTTTATGATAGTAGCTAACAGTGTTGTTTAAGTGCTCCAATTTGAAGAATCTTCTTGACAAAGTTGTTAGAGGTTGTATGGATGTTCTTGGTGATTACATTGTGCTTGTAGATGTCCCTTGATTGTGTTCCTACCTTTTGATTGGTCCACAAAGAGTAATTTGGATTGTAGATGAAGACTGTTCCTAAAAGACTTACTGTTAACTCCAAGTCTTAGCCGACCTAGTTATTTTCACTACGTGCAGATATGCATTGAAGATTGTGGAAGCGTGTTCTAGCGTGGAAGATTGCATTTGAGTCCCAGCTAAGGCATAATGTGATCCGCATATACCTTTTCCTTAGCTAATTTTGTTTAGGTCCAAACCTATTTCTATGTATGTTTGTAATGTTGAATTTGGAGATTGTTCCAATGGTTGATGAATGTAATGCCGACCTTGATGTACATTCCAAGGTTGATTAATTGTATAAATACTTGTAATGAAATCATGGAAAAGAGGTCCTTGTGCGAAAATGCGAAGATAAGCAAATAAGAGTAAAAAGAGAAGAGCAAAAGATTTGTATTACGCCTCAATGGAACTGGATTTAGGCATGGAGTAGATGCTATCAAATCAGTTCACAAACCTTTGGTAGTGAGCCCTAATTTTTGCAGTGAGCATTTTGGGTAGTGAGCCCTAAGGAAGTGAGCCTCTAATTTTTGGTATTGCTATAACATATTTATTTTGTGAGCTAACACTCACAATGGTTTTTCCCTTATAGGGTTTTCCACATAAAAAATCTGGTGTCTCATGTCTTGAATGTGTCTTTGTGCTTAAGTTTCAAATTTCATGCTTTCATGGTTAAATCATAATTACAGTGATTAATTGATTAATGTATTGATGTTTATAAGAAGTTAAGTTTTGGTGACAATTGATTCACCCCCCCTCTTAGTTGTCCTGTGTATTTCAATAATTGGTATCATAGCAAGGTTCCTCAGAAGAAAGTCTAATAGCTTGTGGAAGATCTAAGATGTCACACAAGAAGGATGCTCTGTAGTTTGATGGAATAGATTATGCTCTTTCGAAGGTACAAATGAAAATCCATTTCTTTTGTCTTGGTTATAGTGTTTGGAAGACGATAGAATCAAAATATACTATTCCTCATAATGGTCCATCAAGTGATGATGAAATCAAACAATATGAGTTAAATGGAAAAGCTAGAGATGCTCTATTAAGTGCCTTGTCCAACATTGAGTTAGTAAAAGTCATGGATTTGGAAATAACTCATGAAATCTAGGAAAAGTTGAAGAATTTATATGGAGATGATTCTGTAAAAGGTACCAAATTGTAAAACCTGAAAGCTAAGTATGAAAGTCTGAAAATGGGTGAAGATGAGAACATAACAGCCTATCTACAAAAGATTGATGAATTTGTCAAACATAATCAAAGGTTTTGAAGGAACTGTTGATGATAAAGAGGTTGTGTTGAAGATACTTAGGTCATTGTCTAAATCCTACAGTCACAAAGTATCTGCAATTGAAGAAACCATGACTGTGAAAGATGATTCAAAAGATCAATTTCTTTGAAAACTTACAGCCTTTGAGATGAGAGAGTTTGGTGATGCCCTACCTAAAACAAAGTCTGCTTTCAAAGCTAGTACTTCAGAGAAGACTTTAAGAGCTTCGAAGTATGCTGTGGAACCTGATGATGACCTTGAGGAGTTTGAAGCCAACTTTGCAGATAAAATGCAAAGAGGTACCGGTAAGTACAAAGGTGAATTACCATTCAAATGTTTTTCATGTGGCAAGATCAGTCACTATGCTTCTAGGTGTCCGGAGAGAATTGAAAGAGGTATAAATAAATTTGAAAGTAAACCTAGGGTTGTAAAGAAATGTTATATTGTCATAGATCTTGATGATGATGGTGTAACAGATGATGAGTCTAATGATGCTAGTATTAGTGCAAATGAATGCTTGTTTATTGCTATTAAGGAAGACCCTGTATCTACTAATCTTGCTAACTGTGTGAAGGAAGAAAAACCAGTGGAAGAAAGTGCTTTGTTTGTTCACATGAAGAAAGATAAGGATGAATGGATTATTGACAATGGATGCTCACATCACATGACCAGTGATAAAAGTAAGTTTGTAAGTCTAGAAAAATATGATGGAGGACTGGTTAGGTTTGGAGATAATGCAGCTGGTAAGATTTGTGGAAAAGGATCTATTTTTTAATGGAAAGCACAATACAGATGATGCCCTATATGTGAAGGGTTTAAAGCATAATTTTTTGAGTGTTGGTCAAATGTGTGACAAAGGTTATGATATGAGGTTTAAGGATAATGAATGCAAGATCATGGAAAGCTCTGGAATAGTGATTGCAACTAGAAAGAAGACCAGAGGTAATATTTATCAGTTAAGAGGATGATTACTACTTTTTGACTCAGACATATGAGAGTTGGTTGTGGCATAGAAGGATGTGTCATATCAATTTTGATAACTTGGTGAAGATAAGTTTTGTATAGGCTATGAGAGATTTACCTAAGCTTGTAAAGCCTCCTAATACTATTTGCAAGGAATGTCAGTTGGGAAAGCAAACAAGAACAAGTTTCAAAAGAAAAGAATAATTTTCTACCAGATTGCTGGATCTAGTGCACACATATTTGTGTGGTCGTACAAGGATAATAAGTCTACAAGGAGACAGGTACTTTATGTTTCTTATTGATGATTATTCTAGAATGACTTGGGTCACTTTTTTAAAAGATAAATCAAAAGCCCTAGAAAAGTTCAAATCCTTCAAGGCAATGGTTGAGAATGAGATAGATCTAAGAATCAAGTGCTTAAGGTGTGATAGAGGACATGAGTTCACATCAAATGAATTTAATATTTTATGTGAAGAACAAGGGATAAAAAGACAATTGTCTGCACCAAGGACTCCTTAGCAAAATAGAATTATTGAAAGGAAAAACAAGACAATTCAAGAAGTTCCCAGGACTATGATGAAGGAAGCTGACCTACCAGAAGTGTATTGGAGCGAAGCTATACATACTACTGTGTACATCCAAAACAGAGTTCAAGTTAAAGGTAACAAGACTAAAACTCTTTATGAATTGTGGTATCGAAGAGTTCCTATAGTGAAATATTTCAAATTTTTTTGGAAGCAAATGTTATATCAGAAGAGAAGAAGAACTAGGCAAGTTTGATGCTAGGAGTGATGAAGGAATCTTTCTTGGATATTCTACCAAGAGTAAGGCCTACTGATGCTACAACAAAAGGCTGAAAAAGATTGTTGAGAGTGCTAATGTAAAGGTGGATGGAGACAAGAAAAGAATATCATATATGAATGGGTATGAATCAGATGAACCTATTACCACAACAAATGAAAAGAAAGTTGAACAAGAGGATAATCAATATGAAGAAGAAAAGGCTCTGAAAAGTCTAGTTAAGACTCCTAGGTATGTAAGGATCAATCATTCTGAAGATCAGATAATTGGTGATAAAAGCAAAGGAGTATTGACAAGGAAAAGGGTTGCAGAAGAATAGGTGAACTACTGTTCATTTTCAAAGATTGAACCTAAAACTATAAGTGAAGATTGGAATGATGAAAATTAGGTGAAGGCTATGGAAGAAGAGCTAATGCAGATAGAGAAGAATCAAACTTGGGAATTGGTTCTTAGACATGCTGATAAGAATGCGATTGGAAGTAAATGGATTTTCAGGAACAAGCTAAATGAGAATGGAGAAGTAATTAGAAACAAAGCAAGGTTGGTATGCAAAGGATATTCTCAGGTTGAATGGATAGATTTTGAGGAGACCTATGCTCCTATGGCAAGAATTGAAGCAATCAAAATGTTTTTGGCATTTGCAGCATTCAAAGATTTTAAAGTGTATTAGAGATGTTAAGTCCGCATTCTTAAATGGTGAGTTGGAAGACGAGGTCTACATTGAACAACTAGAAGGATTTAAGTTATCAGACCAAGATGACATGGTGTGTAGATTGAAGAAGGCATTGTATGGACTAAAGCAAGCCCCTAGAGCCTGGTATGCAAGGTTAGACAAGTATTTGTTGCAATTAGGGTTCAGTAAAGGCACTGCAAATAGTAATCTCTATTTCAAAATCAATGATAATCAAATCCTGATTGTTGTAGTCTTTGTTGATGACATTATCTTTGGAGGCAATGAAGGTATGTGCATGAAATTTGCAAGGGAAATGCAAAATGAGTTTGAGATGTCTATGTTTGGTGAAATGAATTTCTTTCTGGGTCTGCAAATTACTCAATCGGATAAATGAATCTTCATTTCTTAGTCTAAGTATTTGAAAGAGTTGTTGAAGAAATTTGGGATGGAGGACTTTAAACTTGTATGCACTCCCATGGTGATTGGTTACAAGTTAGCAAAACTGATGAATCACCTAAGACTGATCAGAAAAGGTACATATCCATGATTGGAGGATTACTTTATCTAACAAAACCAGACCTGATATAATGCATGAAGTTTGTCTTGTGGTAAGATTTCAAGAAGATCCTAGAGAGTCACATGTGATGGGAGTTAAGAGAATCTTGAGGTAGTTAAAAGGCACATCAGATCATGGCTTATGGTATCTAAAGGATAATGATTTCACTCTTAGTGCTTATAAAGATGTAGATTGGGCCAGAGATGTTGATGACAGAAAAAGTACAAGTGGTGCTTTGTTCTTGGGTAATAGATTGATTTTATGGTTGAAAAAGAAACAAGATTCAATTTTTTTGTCTACTGTAGAAGTAGAGTATATTGTAGCAGCATGTTGTTGCACTCAAGTGTTATGGATGAAGCAGACATTGAAGGACATAAGAGTTGTGTATGAAGATCCAATTGCAATCTTTTGTGACAATACAAGTGCTATAAATATTTCAAAGAATATAGTGATGCACTTAAGAATAAAGCATATATCTATAAGGTATCATTTTTTGAGATAAAATGTAATAGAGAATGAAGTAAGGATGGAATACGTGTATACAAAGGATCAGATTGCAGATATTTTTACCAAGCCTTTGCCTAAGGATATTTTTGAGTATCTCAGAGAAAAGTTAGGGGTTATTATAGCTCCTGCTCTGAACTAAGATGCATAGGAATGCATCAGTCTAGTGGTGTCCAAAGCCTCATTCTTTGATTTGGATTGATGTTTTAAAGGCTACCTTTCAGGGGGAGTAGCTAGATGTTACTAATATGTGTTCTTGACAAGTGTTATAGTGCTGATGAAAGAGCAATTTTAGTTTGATCAAAGCAGTAGAGTGCAAGAATGTGCCCTTTGCCATTGATGTCAAAGGGGGAGAGAAATCATGTGAAAAACTTAAGGGGAGAAAGAGTGCAGATGTATAAAGAGAAAAGGGGAGAAGGCAATCAGTGCAGAATCTTGTCTTGATAGTTTTTCACATCATATGTTGCCATCAATGACAAAGGGGGAGACTGTTGCAAGTATGTGCCTAACTGGTGTTGTCATTGATGTCAACATATCTGTGTTGTCATTGGTATCAACTGTGATCTTATTTTGTTTCTTGCTTGTATTAAGTTAGTTTCTTTATATTGGCCTATGTAAGTGTTGAAGATAATGAGTAAGTGATCCTGATATTAAGTTTCCAAGTGCTTTCGAGAAAATTTGCACTCCCAGTGGAAACAGTGTGTTGAAGAGTATTTTTGTTTATAGCAGAACAGTCTAGTAATATGCTCCGCATTTCTTGTAGAATGAATATCTTTGTTTGCAGATTGGAAGTCATTTAGAGGAATGTCTAAATATGGTATATTCCAAGTTTGAGCCTTTGATATGAAGATTTGAGAAAGTTCTGTTCACTAGAGTAAGAATTGGTTTTCTGTGCATTCAGTGGTGACAGGAAGAAAGTATTTTGCTCTGCATTCCTCTGCATTGAAGTATTATGGTCTGTGGTTCTAAAGTTAAATCTGGAATAATGTTGTGTGCCTTCAACTCAAATGGTTTGTGATTTGGTGGTCCACAAGTGATCTTTTCTTTATGACAGTAGCTAACAGTGTTGTTTAAGTGTCCCAGTTTGAAGAATCTTCTTGACAAGATGCTTAGAGGTCATGCAGATGTTCCTGGTGATTACAATGTTCTTGTGGATGTCCCCTGATCATGTTCCTACTTTCTAATTGGTCCGCAAAGAGTAATTTGGATCATAGATGAAGACTATTCCTAAAAGACTTAGTGTTAACTCCAAGTCTTGGCCGACCTAATTGTTTTCACTACTTGCGGAGATGCATTGAAGATTGTGGAACAACGATAACTTTAAGAACCCCCCCTTGGAGAAGGTGTATAAACCTAGTGAATCATGTATACTTCCCGAGAAAAATATTAATTTTATTGGCAAATTTTTTCATTTTTCTAGGAAAAAAATAATCTTATTTGGCAAATCTTTTGCAATCGCTAGAGATCTATGGAAAATCTTGGCGAATTGTAATTTTTTAAAAACAAATAAAATATTTTTATTGGTGATTAAAACCTATTTCAAACCAATTAAATATTTTCGTTGGCAAATTAACCCTGTTTTCAAAATAAGAAAATATTTTTGTTGGCGATTAAAATCTAATTTCAAACCAAAAAATATATTACATTGGCGAATTAAACCTGTTTTCAAAATAAGAAAATATTTTTGTTGGCAATTAAAATCTAATTTCAAACCAGAAAATATATTTACATTGGCAAATCAAACCAATTTTCAAAGCAATAAAAAAATTATTGGCGAATTTAAATATAGTTTCAAACTAATAAAAAATTAATTGGCAAAATAAATTGTTATGCCAATAAAAAATCATACTGTGTGAATAGCATCAGACTTTAGTTGAAGTTCCATTTTGGGCTGCAGTTCTAACACACCCATCTTTCTACATAAAGTCTCCAGAATAGAGACAAGTGTCAAGTAACAATGATTCTGTTTAACAAAAATTAATAGATAATTATTTAATTGAGCTGCATAAATTGCCTTCCCAAATACGTGCAAATGTGCTTTTCACGACATTCCTTATTTATTATGAAAGGACAGAGGTCACTTCGAGTGTGGATGTCATTAAATGGAAAATATTCTAATAGATTTTGGTTGTCAGATGATCGCAAATCAACGGCATAAGTAGTGACACACCCAATTTCCCAAATTTGTAGTTGTACAACCGAGGCCTTACGCTCTGCTGCACTGCCACCTTTACACAACAATCAATAAAATATATTATATATTTTATATATATGTCAATCGTTGATCTAATAATATCTAACGGCTGCTAGTTGATTTCAGAGGATTTTGTGAGCAATGTGTAGTGTTGGATCTCTACCTTCCGGAATTAAACTACAATCGTTCATCTTTCATTCTAGGGTGCATCAAATGGTCAGTGGTGGTATGATTGATTTGATTGAATGCACTTCACCACATAGATTAGCCAATGCTCAATTAAGTTCATTAATGGAAAGTGAGTACTGAGTTGTGACAAACTGCACAGATTAGCCAATATGAATTAAACAGAGTTGTTTGTTATTTATTACCCATTTGTCACGGACGTACATGTAATGTATATATGATAGTCTTTAGTGTTTCAAACTTATATTGCATTACTAAGTTTCAGATAGGTCAAGAATCAATAGACTGTAAAAGTTTAGAGTAATGGATTTCATTACAGCAACTGTGCGAAGAAAGTAAGTTACCAAGTATTTATTTTGTGATCATTCATGATTTTGATTTTAACTGTGTGATAGAGTTCTCAGTTCACAGATGTAGAATAGTAATAAGAATCTAAGATGATGGAAAAAAAAAATTTGTGTGTGGCTATCCAGGTTGTTATTGCTTTGCATGTCTCGGAATGAAGAAATACGAGCATTCGTCAAGTGGAATAAATTGTGTCAAGAATTGACACTTTTAACATTTGCAAATGATGCATTCTATTCTGGGTGGTGGGTTGAATCTCCCACACATGCATGCATGTATGAGAAACTAGAAATTTGAATTGACTCATGGAATTGGTATTGCAACTCAATTGCTAGTGACCTCGAGAAAATCAATTTAATTCTCCTTTGCTAGCCTTATTGTTACCCATGCCTAGTGGTTTCTTGTTCATATAATGCAAGGTTCTATAGTGAATCATTGATTGACATTGTGAATGAGCACACAATTAAATTTGTAATGGATCCATTGCCTGTTAATAGGATAATTATGGACTACAGTGAAATATTCATTACGCATCATCAAAAAGAGGAACCAAAAATATTTTGGAGGATCAAAGCAAGGTTTGAAGGTTGAAGGATAGGAGTTTTGTTTAGAACTGAGGTTGGTTAGAGGTTCATGTACGATGTAATTCCCCAATCTTTTTGAAGGGTGATGTTAATATTTACTAAATAATATAGAAGTAATTACAATTTGAAATTGCAATGTATATAGATCATAGATGTTTCGAAGAATGAAATTTTCAATATAAAATTATATATTATATTATATAAAATATGATATTATTATAAATTTATATATTGAATCATTGATATCAATTCCATTTGGTGGCCTACAAAATACTTTTCCCAAACATTGATTTTTAATTTATTAAATAGTTCTGACAAGTTATTAAATAGCTTTTGGTAATGGTTGATCCTTACATGAGTTGAAGATTGACGCTACAAAAATCTAGACAACAAATAAATGAATAAATGCATGTCAGTTGAAGCGTGTGTTCATTAACGATCTTCCTTTAAATCCTGGAGGTCTCCAGTAAAATGACACTCGACTGGCTTGATCAAAATATAGCATGGAGACTCCTATAAGGCTCTGCTGCAATAAGTGTCAGGTCACCTTTTTGGGCCGTATCAAAGATGGTAGACTGATGAACATTTGTAACCAACAAAACCTATTCTTCCTTGAGGTAGTGAAGATGGTCCTTAGTAAAGACTTCTTGGTCTCTGAGAATAGATATAGGGTAAATTCAGATATTTCCTCATGCTTTCTTGCTTCTTTGTTGGACCTAGGAGAGGCAAAGGTGGATGCACTGATGATTCTACGGGGGTTATTCACTCCAGATATTCTTTTGGATGACTTAGATGTGGTGATAGATGCAGAATTGGGGGTCAGTATCCCATGGCCGAGAGACTTGGAGAAGCTGCGGGAGGGATAGGAGTGCGTAGCTAGGTAGCCGTTCCTCCTAAACATGAATGAGCAACAACTTGGAAGGCACAGGCTTTGGGCGGCTCGTGGGAGACACTTTCTTCGATAGACAATTGGAATGGACATAGACGATACTCCGGTATGGCTTCAATACTTCGCAGCCGTTGTGAATGCAGGGGGATTCTACTCGCAGTGGCCGTAGGAGTGGTCGCGCTCCCAAGGCCACTTTTTTGGTGATTTCCGTGCTGGGGTGGTAGGGTGGCAAGTTTTCGAGGAGTCGCTCAGTCAAGGGGCTAGGGATTTCTATGGTACTATGGTAGCCTCTCTGGTGCTATGTGTTTTTTGGAGCCTGGGCTGGCCGCTGGAGTGGTTTTTGTATTGATATAATTTCCCGAGTGTAAATCTTTTTGTAATAATATAATTACCCAAGTGTAAATCTTTTTGTATTAATATAATTACCCAAGTGTAAATCTTTTTTGTATTAATATAATTTCTACTTTTTGTATTAATATAATTTGGTCTCTATTATGGTCAGAGGTTTCTAATGTTGCTTCTTATATGTTTGCTTTAATTTATATATGTTGACATGGATTTGGTGATGGTCTCTATTATGGTTAGAGGTTTCTAATGTTGCTTGGCATTTGTTTTCTTTTTGACTCTTGAGATAGGCACAGCTAAGAGGGCTATAATATATGTGAAATCTCAATCTTTTTGGAATTAATTTGATTTCAATTTGGTTGTTTTTAGATTGAAATATTTGCATAATTAGGTTTTGACACTTGAATCGTTAGATTTCCAAATATCAATGGTTGACATTTCATACGAGAAACCCTCTGCGTAATCTTATGTTGACTTGCTACCTCCGGTTGCCAGTTGTCTAAGTTGAAACCTGAGCCATCAAAATCGTGTTGTTTACCAGCCCCTTATACCTAATCTTGTTAGTCACGGCTTGGTGGGGAATGGGTTAACCTAGCAACCTAGCAGGGTCCACTTTTTAATTGTTTAAGAAGTTAATATGCGAGCAGGTTATCGGTCAATGCAGTCATGACTTCATGTCCTAATATTCGTAAGTTGACCGGCCCCTTAATCAAGGATTCTAGAGGTTACCCGCTGTCGTTAGTTGCAGGAAGGGAAAAATCTCATGGTCATGCAAGGACGCATGAGGAAAATGTCATGAGAGAATATTCACTACACGGCTGCAATAGAACAACACATGTCAAAAAATTAAAGTTGGCATCCTATCCCACTAAAGACTTGATCCAACGGTTGCAGGAAGGGTGAAATCTAATGGTTGCACAAGGGTGTATGATGAATCTGTCAGGAGAGAATATTCGCTACGTAGCTGCGACAGAATGACACATGTCAAAAAATCAAAGTTGGCATCCTATCCCACTAAAGACTTGATCCAACGGTTGCAGGAAGGGAGAAATCTAATTGTCGCGCAAGGGTGCACGAGGAATCTGTCAGGAGAGAATATTTGTTGCGCAGTTGTGACAGAATGACACATGTCAAAAAATCTAAGCTGGCAAAAGACTTGATCCAATGGTTGTGCATCGTTGCAAGGAGAATCTCTTTGGTTGGAATCTGCATTGCGCGGCCGCGACATCGCGACACATGGCATTCACTTTTTTGAGAAGTGAGGCACGCTAGCACGGGGTAGGTTAGAGGTGGGCCATCACATGCTGTTACGCTGTGAGGTGCTACCACGTATCTGACTCGTACATTTTTTGAATGGCGACAAAGATTGTCAAATCTAGTCAGCCAATCAGGACTGTGGATTTTAGAATGTAAGGAAAAGATCAATGGCCCAAATTTAAAGTTTCAAAAGAGAAAGATTTCGAAGTGCTTGCAGTACGAAGTGCATTAATACAGAGAATTGTGCAGGAATTCTTGTGGCATGAAGTTCATTAATATAGAGAATTGTGTAGGAATTCAAGGATTAAGGTATTCTCGAGACCACAACTGCATTCAGAAGAAATCATCAGAATGAGCAGGAAAAAGTAATCTCAAGCTTCTACAAGCGCCGAAAACCAGTAAGTAATTGTTCCTCCTATGTGCCTATTTTTTCCAACTGTAGGTTAATTATGAAGCTTTTAGGGCCTTTGTCAACCATAAAAACCCTAAGCTACCTTCATAAAAGAAAAATGAGTCAGACAAGCCAGCCTTCCACTTCAAAATGAAGCTTAGATGAGGATCTTATGATCCAACTCCCTGGTTTCGCTAGAACAATTTTGAAATTGCATGGCCCAGGCGGAGCCCAAGATAAATTTCTTGACTACTGCTATAATTGTTAGGATGCCAAATTACCTATCCCAAGTTGGATCCTCTTTGAGCATTGGCATAAGAGGATGAACTATAAGGCCCCTATCTGTCATGCCTGGAGATATGATTTAGCCAAGCTCATTTGTCCCAATGTTTTCCCCAACCCTGACTGAATTAGGTCAACAGCATTAAGGTATAATCTAGCCACTAGGATAGTAATAGATGGAAACGGTTCAACATTGATCAAGCTTACCAAAGGATACATTGCCATTGTATTCAACTTGGACCCTACAGCCAGCAAACAAATTGACCTCAGGGCTTTCAAGAAAAAATACCAAACTGTGAAACGACATTACAGGGAATATAACTTACCAAAGCATAGGCCAAGGGGTGTTGGTGGGAAATTGATAAAGATTTCAGATGATGAGGAGGAGCCTTTTCAATTCAATATACTTAATGAATATTTTGTCAGAACCTATCACAGTCTGTGTCAAGTATTATGCAGAGATGCTTTAGAAAGAATGTCTATTTCTTTGATGATGATGGCTGTTGATATTCAGAACCCAGATGTCAAGGAACCATATGATTATGCCACTTTCATAGCTGACCATATGCATTATCAGATGACAAAGATCAAAAATAATTTGTCTAAACCGGATGTCAAGTTGAATTCGTATGGTACTCCTTGTTGTGCCATATGTACTTATTTGCTTTATCAAGGACGTGACACCAAAATTTACATGTCAATGATTCAGATGCTCAAGGGAACAAGCTACTAGTGCAAGTATGGACATGTATGTTGGATATGCATTGTGTCACAATAGATTATGTCATCTTTGAAGAATATTTTGTGAGGAGAATCCTGGGATTTTTGGAGCCAAAGGGTGAAAGGTTGCATCCTGATGTAATGGATTTCTTATGACCTCTGGACAAGACTCCCCACCTTGGAATTGATCATAATTGTGGTGATTGGTTCTATCATGAGCATACTACTTGCATAAGGGTCTATGGATGCCAGACTGCACCTCACATACTACCCAAATATGTGCCAAAGAGGGTGGCATTTTTAGAAGTTATAAGGTAGTTAAATGATTTTGACAAAGAGCACTTTAGGAACTGCAAAAAAGGTTCATGCTTTCCTTCTTCCATTAGATTTTGTGATTTTGTGATCCCTGATAAGAGTGGGTTGGACCAAATTTATTCATTTATGTAATGTTTTGGAATGTATTTGGAACAACCAAGGTCTTTTGACCCTGAGGGATTCATCAACAAAACCAGATTCAGAGTCAACAACTACAAGGGAAGGGTCAAGTACTTTCATTAGGTGGATTACAATGAGGACATTGCCAAGAATTGTTTTACTATGAATGAAGTCCACCACATGAGGATCAAGTGGGCTACTATCATGGCCAGTGAGAATATGAAGAAAAACATGAATCCTACATATCCGGGTGCATTTGAAGAAGTGCAAGACCCAATCAAGAGAATTGAGAAAATGCTAGATAATGCAGAATAGTTGATTGCCTCTACCCCTATAGGAGAATAGAGATATGCTTATGAGCCTGGTAGCTCAAGTGGAGAGTATGATGTAAAGAGGGAATCAGTTGGCCCCTCCCCTACCAAAAGGGCCAAGATTATTATTTTGGAGAACCAGAGTAGATAGAGGTAGTTGACCTAGAGGGGGAGGAGGAACATGCACAAGAAACTGGTCCTTGTTCACCTGATAGACTGAGACCTTATTCATCCCCAGAGAATAGGGCAGTGAGAGTAATGAGAAACCCTACTGTTGATATTGAAGATGTTAGGGTGATGGCCTATGACAAGTTTATGGAGGATGATGAATTTGTCAACACTCCTGAATTTAGGAGCTATGTTTTGAAAGTGAGGAGTGAGGAATTTCAGAAGAAAATTGAAGATGCCAAGGCTGGAGCAGACCCAAAGGAGTATGATGTTATTACTCAGAGGGTCCTAAAAGAAGTACAATAGTCCATAAGTAAAATGACTCCAGAGGAAGGGAGAGCACTGGTGGCAAAAAGTATATTCTGCTCCTACCTCACTGGAATCTATCAGATGCCATTGCATTTGATACAATCACGAGAGATGATTTAGATGTGACAGGAGAAGAGATTGAAAAGACCCTCTCTGGTGCAACCTTCAACCCTAAATTTGAAACATTGGCAATATGGGCTTTGCCCCAAACAACAAAAAGCCTAGGGTTCAATTAGGAGAGCTGATAGGGGATGTAATAATAAAAAGAGTATATGATACCCCTACTCCTCAGGCTACAAGCCTAAATGTATAGACTGCACAATTTGCAGAAGCAACTGCTAACAAATTGTAAAAGAATTACAATCAGCTACAACTTGATTATTCTCAGGTAGTTGCAAAGATAAACATGTTGAAGTAGCAACTATCATTGGTAGCTAGTACTTCAGCCCCTCCTCTAGTGATCCCAACTGCAGAATCTATTCCGGTGGATATAGAGCCTCTCCTTGTAGAGATTACAGAGTTGAAGGAGGATAACAAGAGATTGAAGGAGGAAAAGGATAACAAAGTTAAAGAGGTGGTCACCAACTTGATCAAGAACAAGGTGACAAACATTTTGACCAGAGTTGATGAGACTTGGAAATCCTACTCATAGTTGAGACCAGCCTATGAAAAGCATGAGTCTGACAAACAGAGACTATTGAGCTTAAAAAAAATGGTTACATAGAACTGAAAAAGTCAGAGAATTTCTAAGGTGTGCTAGGTATGATTCCAATGCATCTCCTGACATACAGAAGGTGCTTAACATGTTGAAGTGTTTTCAGGATGTGGCCAGTTTCCAGTTGAAATTTGATTCAATTGTGAAAGAGAGGTTGTGATGTTTTGAAGGGTTGGACACTAAGTGGTCACCTCCCATCTTAGATGGTGATGGCAAAACAAAAGACTTAGACAAGTGGAGAAAGGAGATTGTAGATATTTTTTATCGATTAATTCCCACTTGTTGTGATGTAATTGCAAGTGATCCAACTATGAGTATGCAAGTACTGAGCTTAACGTTGGACAATCTAAACACTCTTGAAAGGAATCTTTCTATGTTCTGTAACCACATAAAAAGTATGCTAGATGCCAGGTATGTCAGCCATAATGGCTAGATTGAAGAAATACTTTCATTCCCTTGGCCGACAGATGAGACATACGATGAGTGGAATGACAAATATGGAACTGAGGATTGACAAGCTTTTGTTCTCTGTATCTATAACAATTTGAAGTACAATGTATTCAATGCTAATAGCACGTTCCTGATCTATAAAGGAATTGTCTTTCTCATTGAGTCATTTCATAGGGTTGGTTGTTTTAGACTTGGCATATTTTGATGGAATAATAAGATACAGTCTTGCTGGGTGGCATAAATTTAGTAGTTTCATGTTGTTTTTAAATGAGTAATGCTTTGTTGCATGTATATGGTTATCTGTCTCCAAATTGTGTGTGTTTTTCTTCTGAATCTAAATAGCTTAGGGTTATTCAGGATTCTGGAACATGGGGTCTCTGTGTTGAATGTTTAATTTTGATGTAATATATTATATTATCATGGGAAAGAATATATATGGGATTTTTTTGTAACTTAATGATATGCAGGGGCGTAGGCGCATAGCTATCCCTCAACTGCAACAATTTCTTTGAATTAATATCAATGAATGAATGAATGAAAGTTGATGTCCACGAGACCAAAAAACTGTGAATAATTTTTTTATTAATATTAAATAGAATGTAATTAAATGAAAAGTGTGACTGTAATTAAATGAATGAAGAAATGCAGATTATGTTTATTGTTTATATCATAAAATACTCGTTGTTCGATGAACATTTGATGGATGTTTCTAGTTGCATTCCAGAATGAAATGTACAAAATGCTAGGCTTGTGAACTTAAATCTCCAGAATCACCCTAAACCCTTAGATTTACAAAGATCAACGGTTTAGAGATTGCTGTGAGCTATCAATGTAGGACAGTTGTCAGACATGTACTAATAGCGACACATTGAAACTTGACTTAACATTTCATTCACTAAAAAAGTCACTTCATAAAAAAGCAAACTTTCTAGTTTCTACTTTTTACTGCTAAGTGATTTTATTTTTAAGTGAGAGCTGAGAGGATCAACAAACAGGGCATCGAGGAAATTTCATATTGCTTGTTGCAGTGCACCAGGGAGATTTTAGATTGCTCATTGCACTGCCATTTCCAACAAAGTCGGTAAGACAAAACATAGAAATCCTAGGTTACATTTCATTGTTTCTTAAAACCTTATTTTGTCAAACTTTATGTTTAGGGTTGAGAGACTTAAGAAAATTTTCACACTGTATAAGCATGTCTACCACCACTAGCAGACCAGACAAAGTTTTTGGGAAAGGCAGAGCAAGTACAGATAAAAAATAGATTATTCTGAATTGCTTAAAACCTCAAGTTTGACTGATGAATACCATGATATTTATGATCCTAACATGTATGGTAGATTTACCTCAGAACTTAGATTTTCATGTGAGAATAACGCTGCCAAGAAAAAGAATGTTGATAGTATCAATGCACCATGGGTAACTAGATTAGGGCACATGATGTTACATGAGGTTTTCCCTTGCCTAGAATTTATCATGGTCTGTGCCCACAATTATGATGGTAACAAAAGAGAAATTGTAAATAATAAGGATACCAAAGAAGAAATTTTATCCATTAATGAAAAAGAATTTGGAAAAGTGTTAGGGTTTACAACCCAAGAATTTGGAGACGTCCACATTGACCTAGAAAAGATTGCTAGTGATTATGAAGCAGCGGATGAAAGGAGAAAAAAATCTTTCGTAAATAAAATAGTTGAAGAAAAAACATCTTGAAAGATAACCATAAGCCTCCTTATCCTTTGAAAATTTTTAAATCATGGGCTCAGGATACTATTTCCATGCTAGCATTTTGCCTCGGACTGGATAGCAATTGGGAAGTGGATGTAAGCCTCCTTGAAATGGTATATAATATCCATTATGGTAATGGTGTACATGTCAAATATAAATTTATTGAACACATTGTAGAATCCATGCATAAACAATTTTTAATGATTAAAGGAGGTTCCACCAAGACATTTAGGTTCACAACATACTTGTGCTATTTTTTAAAATTCAAATTTAGTGGAATGTTTCAGAACAACAAGCTTCAGATTCAGCCCTATAGCAATGCTAAGGAAAATAAAATGGCTCCAGTATATGATTAGACCACTAAGATAAGGATGCATGATTCTCGAAGGAACTACAATCATTTTGTAGACTACTTTTTAGCTCCATTGCATCAAGCAATTACAAATAGTCCAATGCCTAGATTGCCTATATCATGTAGAGATTTCGTTCAACTAGGAAAAGAAATACAATTGGCTGATTGGTACTTATTAGAAGAATATACTGTGCTAAGATTTTATGGATCAGAAGTAGAGCCATACAAATTTCCAATACATGTGAAAGAAAGGGTTTTTGCATTGGAATATGTAAGGCAAATGCAGAGTACTGATGAACTACACTTTGCCGGTCAGCAAAAGAAGACCTTATTTCCTTCTTTACCTTTTTCATGTGGAGGTTTCACATTCGAGAGAAAAGCATTTAAGGTGGCACAAGATCTTTTGAAATTTTTTAATTTTTATGTTGTCTATCACTGGCAGTATGATCCATGTGACACCATTAAAACACTGATTGCGGCCAATAGGAATGCTGCAAGTAGAATTCAACATCAAAGTAAACCCTTGCTTGAAAACTTGAGAAACAAGGATTCTTGGGATGAGGTCAAAATTGCAATGGAGAAAACTACTGCTGAGAAAGGTATTTCTTTTGAACAGTTGTCAGCATAAATTATGGCATTGCACTAGGTCCAAATTACAAGAGCACCAACAGAGAATGAAATCAGGAGGTACAACAATTTTTATAGAAAAAGTGATAAACCATTTATTAGAACAAAAATGCCAGATTATCTAGATGATTCTGTTACAAAAAAATCTTGGGACATAGTCAAAAATTGCTGCATTTTGGTCTATGAGGAAGGATCTAGGTGAACCAAGAACTGATGTAGACTATGGAGAAATCAATGAAGATGAAGAGTTTAGCAAATTGTGGAATATAGAGCATCCCAATGAATGTGAAGATGAAGAAACTAAAAGTGATAGAGATGATGAACCTGATGATGATAGGGATGAACAAAGCATTTACAAACCTAGTTTAAGTCAGAACACAAAAAAATCATATACTTCAGGAGCAGTCATAGCTGAAAAGTTGGGTTATCAATGTGGTGGTTTGGGGTCCCAAGGACAAGACATTTGGAAACCAATAGATGTAGTCACCACCGCCAGAAAACCATTTGATAAACGAGGCCTTAGAGCTGGATTAGCTGATAAAATACACCAAGGTCATACAAGTAGAACTAAAAGAATTGATTTTGTTATAGATTCAAATCATAATCCTCATGGTCAGATGCAATCACGACCTGGACATGCCCATGGTGGAGAGCCTAGTGTGACTGGCACTGCCACTGGTGGAGAACTTAGTCAACATGTGCTACAACAATAGGTCCAACAACAAGTTACACATAAGAGGACACCAATACAAGATACCACACAAACACTCAGTGATCAAGGGACACAGAAGAGACAAAGGATTATGGTAGGTCCAAGTCCAACTACCAGTTCCACTACAAAGAAATTATTTCTAGGCACTCCCCCAGGTAGTTCGGCTATAACAAAAATTGCAAGTACTCCTATTCCTTCACCATTCAAGCATTCCCTTATTCATGTGTCCTCGGGTTTTGATTACATTCAAGAGTTTAAAAAGAAATCAGAATTGTATAAAAAAGGATAAGAAGCAACTGATGGAGAGTGTGTCTTGTAACTTTAGATCCTGCAACAACCATGATATTACCCACATTTGACACAAATACATAAATCATGGAGTACAAAATTATTGTTCCCACAGTTCAAAATAAACTAGAAAATCAAATGGATCAATCTAAATTTCAGGTGAGCAGTTTGCAATTTGATTTTTCTAGATTAAAAAATACTGACAAAATTAATATATCAAAGAAGAACAATGAATTGGTGTACACATCATTACTAAAGCATGATAGAAAGAAAAAAGTTGCAGAATCAAATAGAAAAATTACAAGCAGATTAGTAAATGAGAAAGCAAAGAAGAAAGCAACAGATAACAAGAGTAATGAATTAGAAAAAAGAATAAAAAAATCTGCCTCTACATCAACAAGCAAAGAGGATAAACAAACAGAGGTGGAATTGAATGGACTGAAGCAAGAGTTAAATAAGATCAAAAAGAAATATAATGAGGAAAAATCCACTTTAGAAAAATTAAGACAAAGCATTGGGAAAGCAAATGAACAGTGGGAACAAAAATTGGAGAAAGAGAGGCAAAAAAATGGAACATGGCCGCACAGCTTATGGAAGCAAAAAATGAAATAAAATCTTGTCAAAAAAAGTTAACTGAATTTTGTAGACAAACAATCAGGCACATGAAACAAAAGATCTGGGAAGAAATAATGTAGAGGTTTGATCAATTGTGTGAATTCTTTCAAGTCATTGATACCATGAGACTACATTTTCATATGCTGAGCAAATGTTTAATGGACAACACAAATCTGCAACTACAGGTAGAAGAGAAATTTGCAAATCAAGTTCTAGAAATAGTCTACAAAGCCAGTGACAATGAATTGATTTCAAAAGGCATTACTAATTGGATTGAAGCCACAATGAAGGTGACATCTATCATTAAAAAGTGTTCAAGAATGCGTGAAACAACAGAATTTGTGATTGAGGCTACAACAAAGATTAAGAAGGAGGATGAAAAGGTAAGGAACTTGACAAAGCTTGGTTTGCCACAGGGTTTTGACAAATGACTGATTCATTAGAAAGGATAATTTCATAAAGAAGATGGAGGATGCAAGGAAGATTGATTTGGACCAGTTTCTTGGGAACCTAGATGAGGCAAACTTTTTGGATTTAATCAAACAACTGATACTCTTGAATGTATCTTTGGCTGAAACATTCAAGTTAGACCCTGGATCCAAATTGAAATTTGATCATACATTGTTAACAAAAATTCAAGTCAGACAACATCAGTTAGAAGAAATGACAATTCCACCACCTGAACAGTGGAATTTGCTAAAAAAAATGATAGAATGATTTGATATTGATATTATGAGTTTCAACTTTTCGAGTTCCAACTCAGCTCTGTACAGAGTTGTCTTTGACTTTTGAGCAAGATTTTTCATTGCCTCTATGTACTCTTTCATTTAAAAATTAATAGAAAATTCAAATTCAGTAATGTGTTGATGTTCAATTATCTGTATTATTTAATTTATCAATTGAAAATAAACTCTGGTTTCAACTACTAAATACACATTCAACGATTGCTGATGTTCATTATTCTATATCCTACTATTGTTAATATGTTAAACTAATTTTATTTACCATATCAAATCAAAAACCAAAATTCTACTTTATTGCAAATTTTATGTTTTATGCACAAATAAACTTTAGCAAGGAAATATTAAGCATTGAGTTGAATGATGAATCATTGAGTACATGTAAAACTTATTAGTATGACACAATTAAAATATGAAATAATTAATAATATGTTAATGTATTCAATTTGATTCACAATTTCAAGGAATACAAATTTAAAATATCATCAACTACAGTTTTGGAATATAATTCATGAAATGCAGTATAAATACCTAAAAATTACTAATTCACTTCCATTTCCCAAATCAAGTTAGGGTCCTCAAATTGATGTTTAGATAAAGAAAAAGAGTCATCTTGATTCTGATTCTGGTCTTCATTTTCTTCGTCTTGATTCTGAGTCCCAAAGTCAAATTCATTCGTCATTATGTCACTATCATTTCTCCCACCACTACCAGCGTTTGAACTTGAAGAGTTGCACAACCCTCTTCTTTCACATATGGACTTCCAGATTGTAAGTGCCCTTTCATAAGGAAATTTTTTGACATTATATGCACCTCCTAACACCCTCAAGCAATTTTCCAAATTCTTGTCTAGTTTGTTTCTTATCTTTGATTTCAAAAACCCCAATGCACTGAAAACTCTCTCATCTTCCACCGAACCCAATATCATTGTTTGACATAAATCAGCAAGTTTGAAATATTCTGATATCAAATCATGCAATATTTCACTCTGACCCAAGTTTTTCCAGGCCTTTGTTATTGATCCCATTTCGAAGGGATTCTCCATGGCATTAAACTGGTCTATCATACTTCTTGCAAACTAACTACATTTTCCTTTAATCTTATTTCCATCTATAATTCCTTCTATTTGTTGTCCATTACATTCTACACTTTTCAAAAAGTGTGTGGTCAACGTAGTTACATTTTGATGAAAAAAGCTTGGTCTATCTCGGTGGCCTTGAACCCAAAATTGAGGATACACAATAGACATGGCATCAAGTATTTCATCTCGAGGGAATGGATTATAAATCTCTATTGAAAGATTGCTTGCAATTTCCTTCAAATTACTGTTAACAGATTTAACAATGCTATCAAAATCATCCTTTCTAATAGGTACTTCTCTGATAGAGTGCCTGACTGTGTTACAATGGTGCATTGGTATCTCAAATCCATGTACAAAGACACATAACTCCCTGCTTGCATTAAACTATAAATAATTTTCATGATGATTCAAATCTGTAATTATCTACCACCTATAAAAGTTTGGGATTTGAGAAGTTAGATCTAGATATAGATTATCAAGGACCATGCATGTCATTCTACGCAATTTACTATACTCATAGATATACATAGTTCTGTCTCGGGCTTTCTTCACAAGATTGTTCATTTCATCCAGCATGGGGAGAAGACTAGCTAAAGTTAAGAGTGTCTCTATATCACTTAACCTATGTAAGAGGATGGGAGCTTTGTCTACTATGTTGCGATGCTCGTACATTGTGCCAATCAAGGATGGATATTCTAAAAGAACTCGCTGAGCTGGTCCATGCAAGGAGATCCATCTGGTATCAACATCCTTAAGAAGCTTGTTTCATGCTATTATTCCCTCAGCAAAATTTTGAAATTTCGCAAAGTGTTTGGGACTTTGGTAAAAGTATGCGTGGAGCTCGCAGACTAGATTTTCAACTTTTGATACTATAGGAAACTTGCTTACAATTTTAAATGCTAAATTCATTCTGTGGGCCATGCAGTGAATGGCAAGCATGTATGTGCACAAGTAGTTTCTAATTTTGTGCAAAGACTAGTCCTATGACCTTGCATTACTGTAGCTCCATCATCTCCTACACACACCAACTTTTTGGCAATTGTCAAGTCATCCATACCTGCAAATTGATTCAAAGACTTCTTAACTAGTTCAAATATATGTTGTGATGTTGAACTGTCCTTCATTTTATGAACACAGAGTAGATGAGCTTGGCGTACATGTTCTTTTATAGTATACATATGCATACAAACCCAAAAAGTATTATCTATTGTAGTAACTTCATCTAAAGATAATGCAATGAAGTTTGACTATTTTACATTCTCCTTTAAATCTTGCTTTTCCACTGCAGCGAGACAATTTGCCCATTCCCATCCAACGTTTATTGACCAATGTGTGCTAGGATAGTGAGGAACACTCAAAAAAGATAATAAATTACTATACTCTGGGTAGTCTCTCATAAGACGCCTTCTGGACAAAATATGAAAAACAACACTCATCTGAACAGTTTTTGCCAGTTGTACTCCTTCCATTGCTTTTCCAAATTGAGCCTTGATTGTACCTCCACTTGCAGCAAGCTTCATCATTCTTTTCTTATGATCATCATATTCTATAGCATACTTCACATGAAGACATTCTTCCTTTGATTTCCATCTTACTACTGATGTTTCCTTTCCATCTATGATTTGTTTTTCATAAACTTTACCTATATGCTTTCCTATAGTGTCAAGCTTTAGCTGCAATTTCTTATCTCTTTTACATTTCCAACTACAAATCACACACTTGCATTCTATTGGTTGTTCATCTTTGTTTGCTTTCTCGACTGGTTCAATGAATGGGTACTTTGACACCCAATCAAGCTAAAAATTCCTTGACATTTCCCACTCATGCCCTAGTTTTGAATCTTTTGATTTGTATTTTGAATCTTTTGATTTGCCTTTTGAATCTTTTGATTCGCCTTTTCTTTTCTTCTTGCCAACATCATCTACAACGTCAGCATTTTCTTTTTCATCCAAGTCAATTATCTCAATCTGGCTAACTGGGGTATCCCTTGGAACATCTTCGGTGGTATTGCCATCCTCATTTTGGCTAACTAGGGTAACCCTTGGAACATCTTCTGCGGTATTGTCATCCTTAGTCTGGCTAACCAAGGTATCCCTTGGAACATCTTCTGCGGTATTGCCATCCTCATTCTAGCTAACTAGGGTATCCCTTGGAACATCTTTTGCGGTATTGCCATCCTCATTCTGGTTAACTAGGGTATCCCTTGGAACATCTTCTACAGTATTGCCATCCTCATTCTAGCTAACCAGGGTATCCCTTGGAATATCTTCTGCGGTATTGCCATCCTCATTTAACTCAATGGCAATCCCACCTTCTGGTGGTGGTGAGGTATTGTGAATGGCTTCTTCTTTATTATTTGGTGCAAGAGTTGATGGTGTAGTTCAATCTTGATTTGATGGATCAGAAACATTGCCAGTTTCAAAGTAAGACTGTATACTAACTCCACCTTTTTTGCATTTTGTTGGCCTCCCAGTCCCTTCACCACCCTAAGGAGTCTTACCCTTGTCACACTTGCGGCTCGACATCTTGATCTCCCACTTCAAATAAAAGCTAGAAAAAATGTCTTCTTGTTTAAGGACATACTCATAGAATATAGATCCCATTCCCTACTAAATATCTTCTTTAAGATTGAATCAAGAATGGAAGAGGGATAAAGCCATAAAGAAATCTTAAAACACTAATACTATGAAGAAATGATCACTCACCTTTAAGTTTAGGTTTTCATTGACTTGCTATTTGCTAATGCAGGAATGCCTATGTTGTAAGTTTGTAACTTTGCCTACGATCAACTTTAAGGTGCCAACTCCAACTTCTGAAATCTGAATCGAGAGCTCACAAGTCACAAGTTTAGAATTGAACAAAATGTGTAAGAATAAATTAGAGTTTTGATTGTATTTATATCATTCCATATTTGGCGAATTCCATGGGAAATCTATACGGTATATCAAAAAGATTTGGCAAATCCTGTGTGATTATATAAGGAATACATTTAAGTGTCGGCGGATCAAACCTCGACGGACTACATACATTAAAATTTCCAAGGTGAATATGGCCCTATTAGCATGGAGGTGTCATGCAAATTAGCGAAACAACCCCTCATAATCAACTACTTGTAAATTTTAATTGGCGAAATCGGCCCTCACGCGCAGTGACCATGTAATGGGTTTGACGAAATGGGTCCTCACACGCAGCGACCATTTAATGGAGTTGGTGAAACGTGTCCTGATACACAATGTTGTTTTAATAGTATTGGCAAATATATAGGTGATTTAGTACTTGCTTCCAAAATTCCAAGCGAAAATATTAGTCAGCCCATTTGAAACGCATAGTTTGTTATGGAGAAAATCTTACTTCATTGATTCTCATAAAATAAATTGATGGCGAGTGGATTTGGATTCGACTGATAATACATAAAAATTGGGCGATTTGACCACCCTGTTCCAATTCTGACTTGCCCAATCGGTGATATTCGCCAATTGGTGAATATTTGCCACTAAAAAAATTACTGTTGTGGAAGCATGTTGTGGCATGGAAGATTGCATTTGAGTCCTAGCTAAGGCATAACATGATCCACATGTATCTTTTCCTTAGCTAATTTTGTTTAAGTCCAAACCTATTTCTATGTATGTTAGTAATGCCGACCTTGGAGATTGTTCCAATGGTTGATGAATGTAATGCCGACCTTGATGTACATTCCAAGGTTGAAGAATTATATAAATACTTGTAATGAAATCATGGAAAAGAGGTCCTTGTGTGAAAATGTGAAGATAAGCAAAGAAGAGTAAAAAGAGTAGAGCAGAAGAGTTGTATTGCACCTCAATGGAACTGAATTCATGCATGGAGTAGATGCTATCAAATTAGTTCACAAACCTTTGGCAATGAGCCCTAACTTTTGTAGTGAACTTTTTGGGCAGTGAGCCTCTGATTTTTGTTATTTCTATAACATATTTATTTTGTGAGATAACACTCATTGTGGTTTTTCCCTTATAGGGTTTTCCACGTAAAAAAATTGGTGTCTCATGTGTGTTTGTGCTTAAGTTTCATATTTCATACTTTCATGGTTAAATCATAATTATAGTGATTAATTGATTGATGTACTGATGTTCATAAAAAGTTAAGTTTTGGTGACAACTGATTCACACCCCCCTCTCAGTTGTCCTGTGTATTTCAACATAGCATCTCATACCTAAAGATAATTTTGATATGATTTGACAACGAAGGAAATGAAAGGTAGAAAGTAGTGGTCATCAAGAAGACATAGATTAGAGAAGACAACTAGCTAATGACTTGAAGGAGCTTGGTAAGAAGAAGCTAGAGCACAATAAAAAATAAATACATTGAGTGAGACAATATGTTCAAATTGTGATCTAATTATAATTTGAATGGTTGATGCCTAACTTGTAATACAACTCTTTGATCAATAAAACATTCTTAATTTGTACAAGTTATTTGTTTTATCTATATAATTAAATAATGTTTAGATACAAAATTTATATTGGCTATAGGGTTGGATAATCTTTAATTGGAACCTCTAACATCAAGACTACATTAGATTGTATCAAAGAAATTTTAGGTGTTAGTTAACCTATCTAACATGTTTCATGAGTTATGATATGAGATTGGTAAATTGAGGTGTATGACAAGAAGATTTAACACACCTTGAATTTTCCAACAAGAGAGTGTTGGGTAGTAGATTCCTAATATTTGAAATTGGTTGTGTATAGATTGCCAAACTTTGAGGTAGTTCAAATCAATTTTCAATATGCTTCCTAGAACGATGGATAGAGGTTGAAACCTTGTTGAAGAGTGAATGGAGGAAATGTTTACTATGATGAGAAATATCCAAGCTTGGCTGGATGTGGTAAAAGAGGACACAAGAATATGTATTGTTTCTTTGTTTCAAAATTGAAAGCAATGGTGGAAGACTTTGTGCCATAAGGTAACAAGGTGGAAGATTTTGTGCCACCCAAACTAAATGTCTTCTTGATAGTGCGCGATAAAGGGCACAGATATCTTTCACATATCTTTCACTGGGATTAGTAGGGTTTGAAAATCCAGCTTTTATCAATATACTAGCACTTGCACCCATAGGAGGTTCACGCCGATAGGAGCATCCGACGACTTTAAAAAAATTTGCCGCGTTGTTTTCTTTACGGCGTGAGACAATTGTCTCTGTAGGTTGTACACAACTATCTTCTCCTATACAAGCCTATCGGCTAATTAAAAAAAGTCTCTGTCGGTGGTGCAGCAAACCACGTTACTCCATATTTATTGTACGATTGTGAGAGTAGCCCCAGTCCACATAAATTCTGCCATTTTGTTAAAAGCATTTAGAGAAGTTGAAAGAATTTCCAAACGTGAAAGGAGCAGATAAAACCCAAGAGAGCTTGGACTGCATGTACGTCCCCTAGAATATTTTGTCAGGAAGTTTGCGCGAGTGTAGTCAGATCTTTTGGAATATTAATTTACCTAGCACTTGCACCCATACGAGGTTCAAGGAATACGTCGATAGGAATAATCTACGAGTTGAGCACTATAATGTTCATACATAAAATTTTATTGGCTAATTAATTACGTCTAGAGGCGTTCTACATTCAATTGAGATTCAGATTCCCACGTAAACAAAATTCATAAAATGTGTAAATAAATAAATTCGAAACAAAATTCATAAAATGTGTAAATAAATAAATTCGTGGAAGCCAAATGAATAGAAAATAGAAAAACTTGGGCAGTTATGAGTGAAATCTTTATCATGTTAAACAAAAAATAAATAAATTTGTAGAAGCCAAATGGATAGAAAAATAGAAAAACTTGGGCAGTTATGGAGTGAAATCCTTATTACGTTTGAAGAATATGAAAAGTCTTGCAGCATAGTCTCTTTAAATTAACTCATGTGAGCATATCAAATATTCTAACTGCAAGTAATTTATAAATGTTAACAAATTGGAAGATATCTTGTTGATATATTTTTTTAAATATAAATATACTAGTTACTAGCAATTGCCATTATAGGTTCAATAGGCATGCTGATAATTTTTTAAAAAGTTCTCCCTAACAAATTGTTATCTTGTAATGATTTTTTTCAAGGTTAATGAAGGAGGCATCTTTGACATTTTTTGCTATGTCCTCGTATCACAAACACTGCAGAAATGTGAGGATGTTTAGGGGACGACCGAACATCCCCAAGATGGTTGGGGATATCAGTGACGTCCCCTGACCATTTCAGGGATAGCCAGACATCCCCGCAACAAAATACTTAAAAAAAATACCCAAATCAATCGACGATGAAAACAATAAAATTATGAAAAATGGCATACACCTTGAAGGTTTGTGTGGTCTCGAAGGCTTTACTTTGGGCTTCGTGGCGGGGGCTCGACCTCTTGATCCTGCCCTATATCACGACAGGGAGTGCTCTAAGGGTGCTACCCCTGAACCTTGCGAGGGGTACTGACCCCAAACCCCCATGAGGGGCACTACTCTTCAACCCTACTTATAACTTCATTTACATATAGTTGATCAAGAGGAATAGGCTCACCACTTGACGATTGGAGAAATTGGTGTTTGTACATAGTGCCTTGTGACTTCAAGATCAACATAGTCTTGAGTATCATTAGACTCCAAGCACGTGTTGGGATGTTGATCTCGAAGATGCCACATAGCTTGATAAGGAGGGGGGTGTTAGCACTTGAAAAAACTAGTTCCCAGAGGTGTGTCTTTTTGTCCAAAAATCCATCAAATTTACCACTTTTGCCTTTGCAGTTTAAACCCATTATTTATAATCGACCCGAGATATGTTTCCTTCCCTTAGAAAAAATTGGTTCATTTAAGGCTTCTGTCAGTGAATTGGTAAAATCGCGAACTGTCGAACTTGTCGACTAGGTTCATGGGTTCGTGATTTTACCAATTTGTTGATTAACAGACAAACAGGCAAAAAAGAGCTTTGAAAGAAATTTGATGTCTTCTTCAGTAAATTTGTTAAGTTCTTTGTCAATTAATTGACTAGTTCGTGAACTGTCGTTTTCGCCGACTGGGTTCATGTGTTCGCAATTTTGTCAATTTACCGATAAGGCAACAAAAGAGGTGAAGGAAAATGTTTGAAAGGTAGAGAAAAAAGCTATAGTTTATGGCCTTTGTCGGTGAATCGACTAGTTCACAAACTGATGATTTTGTTGACCAAGTTCATGAGTTTGTGTTTTCACCAATTTGCTGACAAGGTGATAAGGGGTGAGGAAAGGAAGGATTTTTTTCATCACATCACAACAACACAAAACCAAAATGCAACAACAGTGACACTTGAAAGGCAAACTACATTTCATAATGTATACAATCTCAATATAAGCAATAAATCTAGCTAACAAGATGAGTGAGGAGCTACCTCAAATGCTATCTAAATGGGTTGGATTGGAACTTGATGAAGCTCACTCAAGGGTCTCTACTCCAAGTCTTTCTCTCAACTTCTATCTCCCAATAACGATTTTTCTCTTGCACACCCTAGACAAAATGAAGCAAAAAGTCCCGTCTCAACTTGCAAGAGGGGTGTATGTATGAGTGTCATGTCACTCCTTATCTCTCAATGAGGAGGTGCCACATGGCCTCCAACTCATCCTCTCTCATCCAATGCCTAAATCTCAAAGAGGATTGGGATGGGGATGAACTTGAATCACCCCCCATCCAAGGACTTAAAAAATGGAGATGGGATGGTGATAAGTATTAGAAACCAAAATCATCGAAGTGAATGTTGATTACACAATGGAGTGAAAGCAATAGAAATTGCAATACACAAACTATGCACAAGATGAGTAGAAATAGCAAAAGAGATTGAGTCAACTTAGAAGTTGACTTCAACACTCAACTAGAGGTGGAAGAAGGTTTCCACCAAGTGGTGTAAGAGTGGCAACAGATGTATCTTGGAGAGTTGTGTCAAACTCTCCAAGTCACCACACAACCTACCTAAGTAGGCTTATGACACATGTATTTTACCCATGTGAGGTAAAATATACACTAACACCCCCCCTTAAGCATAGATTAGGTGGGCACAAATAAGGATGGGTTCGGGAATCTAGGCATGATTAGGTGAGAGAAAAGATGCATGAATCTAGAAGCTTCTTGTGTACCTTTATGTCGATGCTGAACTATGACTGAAATGACTCCATAGAAGTAAGTATCATGAAGATTCAGGACATTAACCAAATTTGAGATGTGATCTGATGCAAGATTTAGGTTCATTTACCATAGGCTCTCAATGTAAGACGTGAACCAATGTGAATCTATTGCAAGATTAAGGATCATTTACCATAGGCTCTCAATTTGAAAAGTGTTTGTAAGGATCAATTGATCCACCTATTTCTCAATCCCACCTTCTTTTAGTTGCAACCTTAATGAGATAAATTATGTGATATAAGCCTCTATAGTATTAGAGTCCCTTGGACTTATACTTATGCAGACTTAGCTCATGACTTCTTTATTTGATGACCTTCCCATTGAGTGTTTTCAAGACCACAATATGAATAGAAGTGCTTGGAGTTAGACTTGATCATACTTATAAAATCATGTAGATGAGATGAATGTTGTAGACTTAGAAGTACAGAAAGAAAAATCTCAATGACGCCCTCTAAATTTGTGGCACTTTATCATGTAATGCTATAGGTCTAAGTAGGTCAATATAATCGAGCCCTAATACTTAGCCCTTTTACAAAAAAATTGTAATTTAACACTAACAATTTTTAAAAGAACCATAAATTTGCCGCCAAATTTTTGAAGACCCTCCCAAAATTTTTATTTTATTTCCTTAGTGCTAGTAGCATAATGTGAAATGCCTATTCTGACACTAACAAAGCATACTTTTAAATGCTTTTGGAAAGAAAATGCCTATTTTGCTTAAAATGTTAAAAACATAGTTTTATATTGATGGAGCCTCGCCAGTCACAGATTCAACAACTTCTCAAGAATTGCTCAAATAGAGATTCAGAAATTAGTGACAGAAAATTTAGTAAACGAATAGCTAAAATGACAATGACAGAAAATATTCAACACAGATATATTGACAAAGCATCACAAAAATAGAATATAAACACTCCAATCCACTGTATTCTATTGCAAATCAAAACATTACAAAGTTTATCTAATGGCCTGCATCTTCAGCCTCATACAAACTACAACTGCAATTTGTTTATTTCATAACCTATCATTTCACTTCACCTTCCCCCCTACATTTTATTTGGTCCTCTGATTTCTAACTCTTTTTCACCCAACCTACTCTGCTGCTTTTTTTTGTCGATTCATATTCTCCTCTATATTTTATAATTCCAGTTGTCATCTCATGTTCGGCAGTAGTCGAGAACCTTCTACTATAACCATTGCTTCCTGAACATATTTGGCCTCTTTCTGTGCTTCATAACCGTCAGCCATGACTATGCACTTCCCTCAACGAATTGTCGAACAATCATTTTGAACACCTAGCACACATTCTGATCGTGCATGTAGAGAAACGGTTGACATCAATATGAAATTCCTTTGAACCTAGTTCGTTCTATACAAATGACAGGAGCCGCGATGCCCTTTTCGCGACAGGACTTCTTCCCACTTGGTGACAGGAAGTTACAAACTGGATTCTTATATGAATGGTAGGCTACAAAATTACATAGGCAATAGGAAACTCCACTTGGCTGGACAAAGGAGTTACAAGATAAAGATAGAAGACAAAGCCACCCACAGAAACAAACAAAAAGAACAAAAATAGAGAAAAAGAAGAAAGCTAAAAACTATAGGGCAAGATGCCCCTGCACCAATCTCCCTGAGTAGAAAGGAATCATGAGCTGCTGCTCATGAGGTCTGCAACTGAATGACCCTATTTGATAATCTCCTCCTCAATGACCCATGAAGCATCTTCAACCGGATGATTATTCCATTTGACGAGATACTTGAAATACTCATGCTTCTGGTTCTTCTTCAGCAATTGTTTATCCAGAATGCATTCAATCTGTGGTGGAGCAGCAACTATTTCAGATTGTTCTTCATTAGATAAATCAGCTACTTTAGCTTCATCTGCCTCTTTATCCCCTTTGTATGGATATAAATCAGCTACATTAAAAATGGGAGATATATTCAACTCTGTAGGTAGTGATATTTCATAAGCATTGGCAAAAAGTTTCCCAAGGATTTGGCAAGGACCAATCTTTTTCATTTGAAGTTTGTTGTATGTTCCTGTAGGAAATATCTCCTTTCAAAGATGTGCCAATACAAGATCTTTAACCTGAAACTACAACTCTCTTTTCTTTTGATCAGCATGCCTTTTGTACTCCAGATTGTTGTCCTCAATGTTATGCTTCACCTTCTCTTGAATGTCATGAATAGCTTGAGAAAACTCTTCCCCATCTGCACTCCTCTTCTCCAATCTAGCGAGATCACGAAGTTCAAATACACCTCTAGGATGCATACCATGCACTACACAGAAAGGACTGAAACCTGTGCTTTTATTTGGGGAATCATTATATGCAAATTCAGCTTGGGCCAACATGAGATCCCAACTTCCAGGTGAACTACCAACAAGACATCTTAACAAATTGCTAAGGCTTTTATTGACAACCTCGGTTTGTCCATTTGCTTGTGGATGATAAGAAGAACTAAAATTTAGATTTGTACCCAATTTCCTCCATAGAGTCCTCCAAAAATGACCCACAAACTTAGTGTTCCTGTCAGAAATTATGCTTCTTGGAATACCATGCAGCCTTACAACTTCTTTAAAGAACAAATTTTTAATGTTAGTGGCATGACTAGTCTTCTTACATGGTATAAAATACACCGTTTTGGAAAATCTATCTACTACAACAAAGATTGAATCATTACCCCTTTGTGTATGAGGCAAACCCAACACAAAATCCATATTCACCGAATCCCAACGTCTACTTGGAACTGGTAATGGCTAATGAAGCCCCGCATTTTGACTTCTTCCCTTAGCATGTTGATAGATTCTACACTTTTCCACATATCTTTTCACATCTGCCTTCATCTTTGGCCAGTAATAATGAGTGCTTAGCTATAGAAAAGTTTTATCCTGTCCAAAGTGACCAGCAAGACTACCACTATGTTTTTCCTTCAACAAATTATCTCTCATGGAGCCTCTAGGAATACACAACTGGTTTTCCTTAAACAACAAACCTTCTTGAATCATGTAATCCATCCATGGCTCTCTATTCCAACTAATATGGATCATTGCAAGCTGCAAATGCTTCTCCAAAATTTGCATCCTCTGCATACAACTCTTTCAAACTTTCAAACCCCACACTGTTAGTTTGTATTTCACATTACAATAAACTCTTCCTACTTAAAGCATCAGCAACTCTATTCATTTGACCACTCCTATGCTTCAAAACAAAATTAAAACTCTGAATATACTCAACCCATTTAGCATGCATTTGATTCAATTTATGTTGGTTGTTTATGAACTGCAAAGCATGGTTATTTGTATACACAATGAACTATTTTGGCAATAGATAATGTCTCCATTTCTTGAGGGACTGAACCAAAGTATAAAACTCTAAATCATAAGCAGAGTACTTTCTTTTTGCTTCATTTAATTTCTCACTAAAATATGCAACTGGTTTTCCTTCTTGACTTAGGACTGCCCCAATAGCCAAACCACTAGCATCACACTCAACTTGAAACACTTTGTCAAAATCAGGCAAAGCAAGTATGGGCTATTCACTCACCTTCTTCTTGAGAAATCTAAAATTTTCTTCAGCTTCCTTGGTCCAAACAAATGGTCTTTTCTGTCCTTTAATAGTCTCTAAGATAGGTACTACAACATGACTGCAATTTATTATAAACTTTCTATAAAAACTAGAAAGACCATGAAAACTCCTTACCTCCATGACACTTCTTGGTGATGGCCAATCAAGTATGGCCTGAACCTTCTCCTTATCCATTTTTAACCCTTCTTTTGATACCACAAAGCCCAAGTAAACTAGCTCGGTCTGCATAAACACATACTTCTTCAAATTGATCTTTAACTTTTCTTCATGTAACCTCCTCATAACTTGCCTCAAATGCTCTATATGCTCCTCTTTAGACCTACTAAACACCAAAATGTCATCCAAATATACAACCACAAATCTACCAATAAATGGTTTTAAAACCTCATTCATTAACCGCATAAAAGTACTAGGGGCATTAGACAATCCAAAAGGCATAACCAGCCATTCATACAACCCATCACTAGTCTTAAAGGCTATTTTCCACTCATTCCCCGGTCTGATTCTTATTTGGTGATAACCACTTTTCAAATCTATCTTAGAAAAATACATAGAACCACTCAAACAATCCATTAAATCTTCAATTCTAGGTATGGGAAACCTATATCTTATTGTGATTTTATTTATTACCCTTGAAACAATACACATACACCTTTCTCCTACTTTCTTTGGAACCAACACTGTAGGAACAACACAAGGGCTTAGACTTTCCCTTATCAATCCTTTCTTCAAAAGATCCTCCACTTGCTTCCCTATCTCCTCATTTTCCATAGGTGTTAACTTATATGCAGCCTTATTTGGAAGGCTAGCACCCGAAATCAAATCCATGTGATGGCTAATGCTTCTAATAGGAGGCAATTCATTAGGCAATTCATTTGCAACAATGTCCATATGCTCATTCAAAATGTCTTGTATTTCCATAGGTAAATCCTCCAACGTTGTAGAAGTCATTACACATCTAGGATTAGGAACCAAAGCATAACCAATTTCTTCATTTTTCAAATCATTCAAAAACTCTTTACCACTTACTAGCATTACCTTACTACTGTTGCTATTGCTGTCCTCTTCTTTCTCCTTTATGGGCAGCAAGGTATGCTTCTTTCCATCCTTCTCAATGGCATAAGTATTCTCCTTTCCATCATGCATCGATTTCATGTCAAATTGCCACAGTCTTCCAAGCAAAACATGGCACACATCCATGGGCATTATATCACACAAAACACAATCCTTATAATTGCCAATCTGAACATCAACATAGGCCTGCTCACTAACCAATATTTGATGGCCTTTTTGTAACCAAGTCACTTTATATGGAGTAGGGTGTCTAATCCTTTTAAGATTCAATTTTTCTACAATCTTAGTTGCAACAATATTATCTCCACTATCTATAATCAACTTACAACATTTACCTTGTGACTTACACTTGGTATTGAACAATGCTCTCCTTTGAACTGGTTCTTGACTCTCTTTTTATGGCTTCAACAACACCCTCTTAAGCATTAAGGACTCACCCAATTCTGCTTCATTCTTGTGGTGTACTGGTGATCCCACACTCTCTTAATCAGCATGAACAACTTGATTGCTTCTCTCAAACTTTGAATGCCCTCCTTGTGATGATTCAGAGCATTCCCAACTCTTATGTCCATATTGATTGCATTTGAAACATTTTTCGGCAAATCATCTTCCTCTACCATGTGAACCACCTCTTCCATAAGGTCTTCCTCCTCTATTTTGAAAACCACCTATATCATTGTTGGCTGTCCCACTAGAATTTCCAGCCTCTTCTCCTTGATGGTGCTGATGTCCCCTACTTGTTTGTTGTCCCCTTCCTCTAAAACATCTTCCTCTCTTCTTCTCTTGCTGACGTTGCTTCCTTTGCATCTTTTCTTCTACCTTTAAGGCAAGTTGATAAGGCTCTTCTAGGCTCCTTGGGGACAAAAGACTCATTTCATCTTGTAAAATATACTTGAGACCATTCACATATCGGGCTATCTTCTCCACATCTTCTTTAGAATGCCTAGATCGAAATATTAACTTGTAGAATTCCTTCGTATAATCCTTCACAGACATATCATTTTGCTTCAAATTCTGCAATCTCTTAAAGAGATTAGCTTGGTAATCACTTGGCAGAAATTTGGCCTTCAACTTAGCCACCTTTCGATCCCAAGAGTTTATCTTCTCCTTATTTCTTCTTCTCCTCTCAGCTTAGACAAAGTCCCACCACATGGCAGGATGGCCCTTCAATCTGGTGCAGGCAAACTTTACTCTTCTTTCTTTTGCTACACCCTCATATTCAAAGTATTTATCCAAATCATTGATCCAATCAATCAAGTCTTCACCATTGAGGCTTCCAGCATATGTTGACACCTCTATCTTGGGTTTTGAACCCATACTCATGATTGACTTTAGCAGTTTTTCTCTAAATTCTTCTTCATGATCCACCTGTCCTTCCTCATTTTCTTCTCTCTATTGTTCTTCTTCCTCATCACTTATGTCTTCAACATCAGGGGTTCCTCTCCTCTGTCCTCTCTCTAGGGCTTCTATCCTTGCAACCAAATTCTACAACAACTCAGGGTCACCATGGTCTCTTTTGCCACGACCTCGGCCTCCTCCTCTGGCCACTCTTCTCAAAGGCATCTTGACCACTTACCAATGCCAAATCTAACTCAGGCTCTGATACCAATATGATAGAGCCTCGCCAGTCACAGGTTCAACAACTTCTCAAGAATTTCTCAAACAGAGATTCAAAAATTAGTGACAGGAAATTTAGTAAACGAATAGCTAAAATGACAACGTCAGGAAATATTCAATGCAGATATATTGACAAAGCATCACAAAAATAGAATGTAAACACTCCAATCCACTATATTCTATTGCAAATCAAAACATTACAAAGTTTATCTAATGGCATGCATCTTCGGCCTCATACAAACTACAACCCTAATTTGTTTATTTCCTAAATTCTAATCTATCTCTGCCTTCCTATAATTTCACTTCACCTTCCCCCCTGCATTCTATTTGGTCCTCTAATTTCTAACTCTTTTTCACCCAACTTGCTCTGCTGTGGTTTTTTTTGTTGATTCATATTCTCCTCTGTATTCTAGAATTCCAGTTGTCGTCTCATGTTCAGTAGCAATCAAGAACCTTCTACTGTAACCATCGCTTCCTGCACATATTTGGCCTCTTTCTGTGCTTCATAATAGTCGGCCATGACTTTGCACTTCCCTCAAAGAACCATCTAACAATCATTTTAAACACCTAGCAAATATTTTGATCACGTAGGTAGAGAAATGGCTGATAGTAGTATGAAAGTCCTTCAAACCCAGTTTGTGCTATACATATGACAGGAGCCATGATGCCCTTTTGGCGACAGGACTTCTTCCCACTTGGCAATAAAAAGATACAAACTAGATTCTTATACAAATGGAAACTAGATTCTTATACAAATGGCATGCTACTGAGTTACATAGGAGACATGAAACTCCCCTTGGCTGGACAAAGGAGGAGTTACGAGATAAAGATAGAAGACAAAGCCACCCACAAAATAAACAAAAAGAACAAAAATAGAGAAAAAGAAGAAACTAGCTAAAAACTATAGGGCAAGATACCCCTGCATCATATATGCATTCAAAAAACAAAATTTAGGGCAATTTGTAAGGAGGGGAGTTAGGGAAGAAATTCCCCCAAAAATGGTAGGGGCAACCAGTGTAAGGAATTTAAAGTAGAGGAAATAACTTCCTATGCCAATCTTGAGGAGAGATATTATGCAAAACTTTTAAAACCCGATCTAACAGTTACAGAAAATTTAGAAGCACATTTAAAAACATGAAATAAACAATAAAACACAGAACACCAGATATATGTGGGGAAAACCGTTTCGGGTGAAAAACCCCACACTCCAAAAGCCTGCTCAATGTATTCCAAATCTAGTAACAAGATTACATACACTTGTAGAGCAAGTTTATTATAGGAGTATCACCAGTAAACAACTCTAGAAGAATTCTGGTAGCATTCCGACATCATAACAATACCTGCAAACTCACACTATTCAAACAACTCCTCAAGCCTCCAATTTATAGATTTCTAGCTATATAAGAAACCATCTATGGTTTTACAAAACCATGTGCAAAGCTTCTCAGCCACGATTCTAGTCCTGAAATAAGCTCTCACGTCCAAAATGAAAACCCCTATTTTTGACCCTTATAGATGTCATAGAATCTATCATAATATGCCTAAAAATAGGCCTTCCATCATATACTACCATGTGGGCATCTTTTGACACCTAATAAACCAATTTTCAATGCACTGACAACGCATAACAACTGTAGGAAAATATTAAATGAAAATAACTATTTACTGGAAATATGCAAGGTTGAGACATCTTATTTCCCAACATTCTCCCACTTGTCAAATACCTTGCAAGAGCCAGGGGAATCACATCATCATGGATCAACTGCTAGGGGCCCAGAGGCCCATAGACTCGGAACACCACATAAATTTTGTTGTGCTCACGAGCTTAGTTAATGTATCTGCAACATTCGCCATAGTCTCTACCTTTTCTAGCTTCACCTTGCCATCCTCGACCATATCTCTCACGAAGTGATACTAAACATCAATGTGTTTGGTCCTGGCATGAAAAGTCAGGTTCTTCACAAGGCAGATTGCACTCTGACTGTCACAATAAACTGTAACTGCACCCTTTTTCAATTCAATATCTAAACACAAACGCTTCAGCCAAATGGCTTCTTTATAGGCATGAGTAGCTGTCATGTACTCTGCCTTAGTAGTGGACAAAGCAACCACAGCTTATCGCTTGCTCATCCAACTGATTGCACCACCATTAAGAGTAAACACGTATGCACTGGTGGATCTTCTGCTATCGACATCACCAGCCTAGTTTGAATCCACAAAACCATGAATACTTAGGGAATGTTGATCTCCTATACCATGAAAACAAATAGAGTACTCTGATGTACGCCACAAATATCTGAAGACCCTCTTAACTGCATCCCAATGCACTCTTCCAGGATTAGACATATAATGAGAAAGATCTCCCACTGCTTGGGCAATGTCTGGTCTTGTACAGACTATAGCATACATTAAGCTTCCAACTGCATTCTGGTAAGGCACTCTGCTAATGTCTTCCATCTCTGATGGGGATGTAGGACATTGTGAAATAGAAAGCTTCATTCCCAATGTAACAGGAACACATAGTGGTTTACAATTCTGCATGTTAAACCTTTGCAAAACTGAACAAACATACTTACTATGGCCAAGCCATAGTTTTCTATTCTCACGATCTCTTTTGATCTCCATCCCAAGTATGTGTTTTCCTGCACCAAGATCTTTCATTTCAAATTTTGCAGAGAGCTGAGATTTCAATTCTGCAATCAAACCTTTACCTTTCCCAATAAACATGTCATCAACATATAAAGCAATTACCAGGAAATGATCACCATTAGATTTAAAATATACACAGTGATTAGATTTAGACCGCACAAATCTCAAACTCAACACATAAGTATCAAACTTCTGGTACCACATCCTAGAACTTTGTTTAAGGCCATAAAGAGATTTCTTTAACTTTAAAACCAACTTGCTTTTACCTTTCACCACGTAGTGATCTAACTATGTCATATAGATTTCTTCCTCCAAATCACCATGAAGGAAAATAGTTTTCACATCCATTTGTTTGACCTCTAGGTCATAAGTTGCTGCAATAGATAATAAAAATTAAATGGATGTCATTTTAGCAACAAGAGAAAAGATCTCACCATAATCAATACCCTCAACCTGAGAGTATCCCTTCGCAACCAACCGTGCCTTATACTTTTCAACATTTCCATTTGAACCAATCTTTTTCTTGAACACCCATTTACATCCAATAGGGTTGCATCCTTCAAGAAAAGGTACAAGGTCCCATGTATCATTTTTTTCAAGGGCTGCCATCTCTTCATCCATGGCAACTTTCTAGGACTCTGCATTATTCATACGCAAAGCCGAGCTTGCATAGATCTCAGTTCATCAATGTTAGTATTCGAAGCAAATATACACTTCCAATCATCAGGTGAATACCCATACTTTTCAGGTGGTTGCCTATGCCTTATAGACCTTCGAACAAGCTGAGGTGGAGATTCTTCAACTTCTTCCTCCTCTTCACCCTCTTCTGAAGATTCAGAGCTTGATGAGCTCTCCTCAACTTCTTGTCTATCTTGGGGCCTTGATTCATCTTCCTTAGGCATAGAAGGAAGTTGAATCACATATTTTTTCTATTTAATTTCTTTATGCTGTTCTGGCTGAAAAGTAACACTAGAAGATTTAGTCTCTCTAAAAACAACACTTCTGGAATAACTTACCTTATGTGCAACAGGGTCCTAAAGCTTGTATCCTTTCACACCATAGCCATAGCCGATGAAGATACATTTGATAGCCTTAGAATCCAACTTTGTTCTCTTCTCCTTAGGCACATGTGCATATGCCTCACAACCAAAAACTCTCAAATGTCTAAGTGAAGGCTTTTTCCCCGACCACGCCTCCATATGCATTTTATCAACAAGCACTGATGTAGGAGATCTATTTATCAAATAACAAGTAGTGGCAACAGCTTCAGCCCAAAAATTTTGTTCTAGACTAGCTCCATGCAACATGCTCCTAGCCTTCTCCATCAACGTTCTGTTCATTCTTTCTGCAACTCCATTCTACTAAGGAGAATACGAAGTTGTCTTTTGTCTTTTAATCCCACAATCTGTACAGAATCTGTCAAAATCTATAGAATAGTACTCACCGCCATTGTCAGTCCTCAAACATTTAATTTTCTTTCCAGTCTGAGTTTCTACCATAGCCTTAAACTCCTTAAAACGACTGAAAACTTTAGATTTACTCTTTAAAAATATACCCATGTTCTCCTATTGAAATCATCAATGAAAGTAACATAATTTTACTGATTTACCAATAGAAGCAACATCAACATGACCAAATACATCCGAATGGATTAGATCCAAAATACATGAAGACTTATGAGAAGACGAGTAAAACTGAATGTGGTTCTATTTGCCATAAATACAGTGTTCATAGAAATCAAACTCTAGATTGCAATCATTCAAACCTTCAACAAGGTTCTTATTTTTCAGTGCTTTCAAACCCTTCTCTCTAATGTGGCCAAGTCTCTGGTGCCATAACATAGTCTTCTCTGCAAGCAACTTTGATTCGGTAGATAGAGCACTCTTGGGTACCCAAAAGCCACGACCATCCGTAGAAGAGGAAACAATCTCTTTTTTCAGCGAAGTAGTTTCTGGCTTGATTTTATCAGAAGTGCTATTGTACTCAACGATGCATGCATCGAGTTGGTATAATGTACCCAATCTACTTCCTCTTGCTATCACCATAGCACCTCTCACCATTTTCACACCTGCTTTAGAAAACTGTACATGCACACCCGCATCTATTAGCTTGCTAACATATAATAAATTTCTTGCTAGTCCTGGGATATGTAAGACACCATCAAATCTTCTAACTCTACCATCAGAAAATTTCACATGAATACTACCATGGCCAACAATGTCAAGGAAAGAATTATCACCCAAATACACCTTACCACCATCATAGTTTTCATACTTACTAAACCAGTTTCTGTTAAGAGTCATGTGGAGAGATGCACCTGAGTCATTAACCATGCATTATCACCTGCACAAGTGGCCAAGGCTGCAATAAAGGCATCTACATCTTCTTTCTCGGACTTAGAATCAGAATCTTGCTTCTTCTTCTTCTTTTTCTTCTCTTCTTTACATTCCTTTCGGAAGTGTCCGGATTTGACACAGTTCTAGCATATTGCCTTGGACTTACCAGGAGATTTTGATCTCCCCTTATTCTTGGACTTGGAATGACCACGTTGCTTCTCATCTTTGCCTCATTCTTTTGGTCTTCCTTGAACACTCAAAGCCTCTTTGGCATTCAGGGAGGCCTTCCTTCTCATCTCTTCAGAGAGTAGAGATCCAACAACATCCTCCATCTTTAGAGTGACTAAAGTGCTCCCAATGGCCATGACTAGGATGTCCCATGAGTCTGGCAGCGAACACAGCAAAGTTTGGAACCTTTCCTCCTCATCCATTTTCACCCCAACTGAGGTCAATTGAGTCACCAACATATTGAATGTTTCCTTTACTAAAGATTTAGCTTGGTATATCTCACCCAACTTCTTGCAAAGAGTCTTCGAAGTGGATTCTTAATGGACATTTATCAAAATTGAGTCTGCAAGACACAGTCTTATGAGACCTTTAGCTTTTATGTCCATATTATATCATATTTTGCAGCTAAAGCTGGATCCGTAGGCCTCTGGACATTTTCATCCACCACATCCCATAGATCCCGATCAATTAATAGATCTTCCATCTTCAGCTTCCACATTTTAAAGTTTGTGCCAGAAAAATTTTCAACCTCCATTCTCCCAGATGTGCTCGCCATCTAAAAAACCCTGCAACAAGATCACAAAGTATCCTCTGCACAAGCTCCCACTCAAACCTTGATTAGCACAAAAAATCCAACAACCCACAACTAAAACCAAAGGTGATCAAGCTCTAATACCACTTGTAAGGAAGTTAAAGTAGCAAAACTTTTAAAAACTGATCTAATAGTTACAAAAAATTTAGAAGCACATTTAAAAACATGAAATAAACAATAAAACATAGAACACCAGATATACATGGGGAAAACCATTTCAGGTGAAAAACCCCACTCCAAAAGCCTGCTCACTGTATTCCAAATCCAGTAACAAGATTACATACACTTGTAGAGAAAGTTTATTATAGGAGTAACACCAATAAACAACTCTAGAAGAATTCCAGTAGCATTCTGACAGCATAACAATACCTGCAAACTCACACTATGCAAACAACTCCTCAAGCCTCCAATTTATAGACTTCTGGCTATACAAGAAACCATCTATGGTTTTACAAAACCATGTGCAAAGCTTCTTAGCCAAGATTCTAGTCCCAAAATAAGCTCTCACGTCCAAAATGAAAACCCCTCTTTTTGACCCTTACAGATGTCATAGAATCTGTCATAATATGCCTAAAAATAGGCCTTCCATTATATACTACCATGTGGGCATCTTTTGACACCTAATAAACTAATTTTCAATGCACCGACAATGCATAATAGCTATAGGAAAATATTAAATGAAAATAACTATTTACGGGAAATATGCAAGGTTGAGACACCTCATTTCCCAATAGCCAGGTGAGGGCAAATAGGGGCGTGATGCAAGTTTTTGTCCCTGTGGGTCATTGAAGAAAATACAGAGTGCTCCATGCCTAAATCTAGGCTGAATAGAGGTGTCTCCTTTGTGTGTAGGGACAGAAAACCTGGTGTAGTCCGAAAAAGCCTTGTGTAGGGCACCCCACAATGTATGGAATCTAACTTCCAAAAAATGTAGGGGTGCTTCTGGATGCTTCCACGGGCTGTAATAGATGGTGTAGGGGCTGATTTGAATGACCTCCAATGAGTGCATTGCCACCTCCACTAAGGTTGAATGCCCTTCAAAAAAATGTCGACCAAATGCACCATGTTCGATTGCTCTTTCCCAATGCGAGGCACCTCCCACGAAGGCTGAGCCTTACTCACAAGTGACATCAAGGCTTGCACATTTTGGTGTGCATGGAGACTGTTGATGAGACACATGCTTGGCGTACCAAGCCAAATTTCCTAATGACAAGGATATTCTCATGAAGGTAGACCACATAATCAACCATAGGCATTAGGGAATCGACCCTAGGCATCACTATCAATTAAGACAAATGCAAGTATAGACCCCTGCATGGGGTATGGATAATACACAGTTAGTAGGTCCACAATGCCCTACATCGAACCATGGGCAAGATTCTATGATAGTGTCATGAGGGCATCGACAAGCTAAAGTCCTTGCGTTGAACCACAAAGCTTAGTTTCACAACGCTAGTAGGGTGAAAGCCATGGTAGCATGGGTAGGGTGAATGCAAGGGTAAATACCTTAGCTTTTGGCCTCCTTGGTTGCCCTAGCTTGAGGCCTCCTTGGTCGACTTAAACATGGCCGAGTATGGGCCTGGCTTTGCCTACTTTCCTCTCACCTCGGTGTTTGCTATAGATGACACCTCCAATGCAAACAGGGGAGCAACCTCCACTAAATCGACCTCACAATGGAGATCAAACTTTTCAATGCAGACTCCCATCTTTGGAGATCAAATCATAGATTGACCTTTGCACATAGGCATACACACAAACCCTTGTTAGAGTTGAGATTTATGCCTCCAAGATGAACTAGCACACATACTTAGTGGGCTCTGATACTATATTAGAAACCATGATCATCTAAGTGAATGTTGATTACACAATGGAGTGAAAGCGATAGAAATTGCAAGACATAAACTATGCACAAGATAAGTACAAATAGTGAGAGATGTTGAGTCGACTCAAAAGTTGACTTCAACATCTTAGATTTTCCACATGAGATGGCAACTCACTCCTCATGACTCATGTTACCATTTTTTCACCACAGCTCAAAAATTGGCAGAGTTGGTGCAACAAATTTATTTTTAGAGTGAAGGTTAACATTCTCCTGTTATAAGTTGCTTGCATAGTTATTGTGTTTTAGAGATATTGAAGTTCAGTGGTTTAAGAAAAGAAAAGATTTTTAGATTATTCATTGCATTGTAGAACATTCACAGAAGAGATAAGTATTTCATTCACTACAATGATTATTCATTTACAAATTGAAATACATAAAAGGATAAGCATTGCATTGAAGGAAATAATGATAGATCAAATATCCCACACAAGCTATGGGTAATAGTTAAACAAATGCAAATATATTTAGAAAATGCTATGCATCTAAGGATAAGAAAGAGAAGGTCATAATCATCATTGCCTTGAAGGTCTTCAATCTTCAAAGTTGTTTCCTATCTCTGCTCCCAATCTTTGACAAGTACCTGCAAAAATGTGGGAAGGTCTTGTTAGAGCTCTGGTTAAGAGATCTCAATATGTCCTATCAGAAGAGGCATAACACTTTGCTTATAATGCACTGGTCAATGAACATCATCCACATGCAGGAGGAACTGAGAAAGAAACAACCATGGAACTTCATTATTTTATTTTAATCTGTTTGTTTCATGTGCAGGTATAGGACAAGTCATGTCGCTAATTGAAGACACATCAGCACGTGGTATCAAATGGGCTACCACAAGGGTTGAGTCTAGCGTGCTACCCTTGATTCTTAGAGGTGAAGAATTACAGATACATCATATTGTTTAATCAAATCAATTGAACTGAAGGAATACACTGTCAATCTAATATTTGCAGTTCCATTTCTGATGAGATGCAAGTATTAAAGTGATCTGAACTCATAAAGAATGACATCCACTATATGAGATCAACCATGATAATCTAGAAAATTGTGTGTGCAGATAGCGCTTAACTCTCAGCCAAGTCTTCTGCCATTATAAAGGAGTTTTTGTTGTTCCTATCTTAGAAGTGATAGGAAGTGTGTCATGTTTGCCTATATTCATCATAAATTTTGCAAACTGTATACAATTAATGGATAGCCATGATGGCATTATTGTAAGGATATAATAGTGCATGTGATTTGGACAGATGTCATTGCTATTTCAATTCATCAGAAATAATATCAGAAATATGCATGGTGGAGCCAAATATTAGATGAGTGCAATAAACAATGCACCAAGATGCAATTGCAGGTAGTGAAAGAGCTAGAATGATTTATTTGGTATGTATATGCATTTGCATTTGATATGATATACTGAATTAATAACCAAAAGTCAATGCAATGGGGCATATTTGATTGAAAACATCCAGTGTATGCATATCAAAAGTAAACATAGATACAAGCTGTCACAATTTTCTTTCACATTATTAGGCTTGTCTCAGAAAAAGTATAAGTATGACTGCATGTTTGAGACTAAATACAATGACAAACAGCTATCAAAAACCAACACATGATGTCATGATTACAATAAGCTCAACTGAAATTATTTGATATCATATCGCTAATCTGTCATATAGAAGCATGTTGCTTCAGACCAAATGAAATAAAAGAGACAAATAGAGCAGCCAAGAGTATGAAGTAGCTGACATTTCATGTTCATCCACATGGTGTTTCTACATAATAAATGTTGATCAGGAGTATCATCATTCAATAGTTTTGTTATGCTTTTGTTTGAGACATCAAATGTATGCTATAGGATCATCTCAGTGATCAAATCATCTACAGTAACAGGAGTGATCAAGTATCCATGACTATCTACAATACGAAAGGAAATGCATAAATGGAACAACTAGTAAAGAATATGTATTGCAGATCAAATGAATAGTCAAATTGTCATGTATCTTATCTACCAGTATATAGTAAGGGAAAACCACTGTCATTCATAATGGCATCTGATATTATTGCCAAATGTATTTTCCATGTTGCAAGAAAAACCATATAAATATGCAGAGTTCATAACAGTCAAATGAAAATGGTGGTAATCAAGGATAGTGTATGGCACAGCTGAGACAGTTTTAGCCAGTGAAGGTGGTAATCCTTTATGTGTTTTTTAGATCATTTTTCACAAACCCCTACTTCAAATTAGAAGTTCTGTATGTAGATACAGAAAGAATGTTTCAAGCATGACAAACTCAGAGTCTTATGGAGGACCATAGTCATGGCCATACAGAGTTATAGACACTTTCCTCATCATGGGTCTAACCGAAAGCTACAGAAATCAATGATAAGATGAGGTGTATCTTCAGTCACGACTGGGGTAAGAAAAACTCATTTTTTTAGCTATAGAAACATTTGAATTCATACAACCAGTCACGGCCCCTCAGAAGCATTGTCTATAGAAAAGAAAGAGACAGTAAACTAGGTTTTTGCTCAAACCCCACTTAGGGTTTTTTGGAAGATGAAGATATACAGAGAGAAAAAAAGTAAGACTTTCAATATGTAATGCTCAGAAAAGAGTTACAGCCATGGCCCCATGGCCACAGAAACCAACACATGTTTAAAAGGAAAAGCTCAAAGCCTTATAGCCATGGCCACACACACAGATACAGAGTTATACTAAGGGGTTTTGAACCATGACAGATGTAAGAAGTACACAGGGATACCATCATGCCAGATGAAGCTCAAATATGTCATTTTTCCTCATAGATTCAAGAAACCAATTTCACTGTCATTGAATAGTACAGCTACAGGAAAATGAGAAATATGGCTATGAGTTTTAACCGCAGAAATTACAAAGATGCCATGGAAACAGTGAAATGCATAGGGATAGATTGAAGATATTACCTATGTTTGGAGATAATGCATAGTGATGTAGAGCTGAAAGTTTTCTTTTTGTTGCTTCATTGTTTCCCTCCCACAAATGTAGTCATGGCAGCCAGTATACAGAGGAGAGGAAGTGACAGTGAGCAAATGTAAACAAAACCATGAGAATGTACAGAGAGGCTATGCCTCGAAGGGCATTTTCACATCACAGAATGAAAGGAAATGAAGAACAAGAGTCACATTTACATTAGAAAACCATTTACCTCTCTTTTCTGTGTAAAATCCATGGAGGCCGCGCTCAGGAGCACCAAGAGATAAAGATTTTCTTGCTTGAAACCCTAGGTTTCTTGTCGGTAGCAAAGAGCCAATTCACAAAATACCAAAGTCAAAATGAGCCCAAAAGAATAGGGAATAGTTTTTTTGTCATTAGGGTTATTTTAGCCCTAATCGAAACATTGAATTTTATCACATCTGTTTCTTTTTGTGGCACAAATTTAATACCATCGTGGTGTTAAATGACTATAACATGATGCCTAAGTCCATGACTTAATCAGAGGTCAAGCCCATGGCTCCCTCAAAATATTTAATGCATTAAATCTGCTTAAGTCACCTTGAGATTATTATATGCCTAAAAAATATTTGACCCCTTAGAGATGGAGTTCATGCCTTAGATATAATATGCAAAACCTTCATCTTTGGTATGAGACAAGTCCATATGCCACATGTGCCTTGAGATTTCCAGGTCATATGCAGGTGAGCCATTAGGCCTTTTCATTTTTACAAATATCATATGATCCCCATAATTATTTTTATGATTTTTTATGGAAAAATCAAACATTGTAATTGCAATTGGCAAAATTCTAAGCCATCAAGATTTATTTTTTGTAAATCAAATTGAATAGGGGATAGAATAAAACTGCCAGAGTTGTAAAGTTTGTTTTAAAGAAATCATTTATAAATTACTTTAAAATCAAACTATTTTTAGTCACTTAGAACTAGAAAAACAAATCAAATATTCCTTCTTGAATTGTTTTATTTAGAGGCAGATAAAGACAAAAACTAAGATTTCATGGGCAGAGAAAAGTAGATTTTTGGTGGGGCCACCTAAGGGATCAGTTTGACATCTATTTTCAGTTTGGAGGCAGTTTGGTGAGTTTTTTATCAACTTTTTAATGGAGCTCAAAAATGGATTCTTTTATCTATTTTTAGGAGTTTTTTTGAAGGCATTTATAGGAGAAAAACTTAGTTTTTCAGAGTCAGTTGATATCCTTGTTTCTTCTCTCTTGAGCACAAACAAAGAGTTTGTAAACTGATCTTGGCTCACATATTTTTTTAGAGTTAGATGTACCCCTTTCAGTTCAATACAGCAGAGCATTCTTTTTCCACATTTGTTGCCTCTTTTATGACTTTGATTTGATGTTTTCACCATGATTATGATGTCTAATCCTCTTATTATGTCTCGATGTTATTAAAATCTGTGTAGCTATTGCCCATTTAATCCAGGTTGTGTGTTGTGTTTTAATTAAACCTTCATACAAAATACTTTTGGATTTATTAGACTTAGGTGAAACTGAGAAGGTTACAGGCTTGAGAGTTGTTTGTGGGTTGAAATTTAGATTTTAGGCCATCTTTAGATAAAAAAATACAATTTCATTTCAGTTTACCTCTCTCATCCCTTTTCCCAGATAAGTCATTAGGTTAGGAAAAAATCATAAGGAGAACCAACTCACTCCGGAGATTCCCTCTCGACATAGATCACCCACAATTTGGGAGGGTTTCCATGTTTCAACAGGATAGTCAATTCTGACTTAGCTAGTGGCACAATCTTGATTGACAACATTCAAACTCAAACAACCTTAACACAAAATTTAAACTCAAATTAACACTACAAAAATGATAATTAACAACCAACATTTCACTTTACAACATATGCACAACAATAAAGACTTTAGTCCCCATTATGGATTAAGGTCAAGTATCATAGGAGTAATCACATATGGTTTCCAAAAGACCTCTAAATTTCCATTGGCCATAGAAATTACTTGCACACTCAATTGCACACCTTAATACTTCCAATACATAACAAAAGCAACTTGAAATCCTATCATGCACACAATCGCATGATATATAAGAATGCATAATTCAATTGATAATCATAATTCTACTTACTCATCAAAATGCATATAAATTTCAAATTCAATTCACCTAGTCTTTCATTGGTATCACATGCCATTATTCTAATCTACTAACAATAGATACTTAATTTCAATTTCACATCCATTAGGTAAAATGAATAATTCACAACATAATTGAACAACTTTATAAATAATCCAGGCAATGCATACATTCATCATATAAAATCAAATTATAACATAGCTATCTCCTAATTATACCATGATCAGATGCAAATTAAATCAAATTCTCTAATCAAGATACTTACATCTAATATTATCAATAGGATCGTAAAAATCATAGACACAATGTTTAGCATCTAGGTGTATCAAAACAATAATAGGTCTAACAATACAAATACATTCTCCACATAAGGGTGGGCCTTACATGAGTGTAGAAAATTCAAAGATTAGATGTGACACCTTGGTTAATGTTATAAATTCTCTCACTAAGATAATGAATATGAAGAAATTCAATTGGTGTACATAAGTCATGGACCTTGTCTCTCCTATCAATTGATTTATTTTCACTTTCCTATTATGTATTACAATGTAAATGCCAAGTGGAAGAATCCTAGGACTAGGTGTGTCATTCAAATTGCAAGTCCTAAATCATGTCATTCATCTTGCAAGTCCTAAATTGTGCAAATTATAATTTAACTATTTAGACTATATATAATGTATGATCTACAAACATGTTAGAGTAGGTAAAATGGGATGCCCACATGTGGGTGAGGATATTATTTATTTATTATTATTCTCCAAGATATTGTGGATATTGTGTAACAAGACATTGAATAGGGAGATTACATTGAAAAGGTCAAAATTAGGAGTTACAAAGTATCTTCCTAATTTGGTGGATATGACAAAACATTGAATACCCTCATGGAGCACCTAAGAATGTGATCCTAATCAATTTGACTATTATGACAAAATCTATGACATATAAGAGAGGTGTAAGAGAAATTGCATACTATTTCAAGATGCTTGACCATGACCATAGGGGCATTAGATTTTTTCCATCACTCAAGCTTTTGACTCATAGTTTTGGATACCACTTGATTATTTCTTATTTTTAACTTTCCTATATATTCAAGGCATGGGATAGTGGATCACAAGAATCTTTACAAGTATTCTTATGATATTATTGTATTATTATACTACACTATTTGGAACAATATAAATTTGGGTCTCCTCTTTAGTGTGGATTTTTTCTCACAAGATTCTCCATGTATATTTTTATGTATTGTTTACCTTACTATTTTAACAAGTAGCAATGTATACTTACCCTATGTTGAGTTAGTCCTATTAATATTTGGTTTCAAACTAACATGAATTTGATGTATAACAATTCTTGAAATAGTCTTTAATTCTAGATAAATGTGCAATATCTATCTCAAGGCCTCTAATTAATCTTTGGATTATTCTAAATTCAATAGGCAAGGGACTCTCCAATTTTCTATAGAATTGTTTATTCTCCTTCGTTTAATTATGGATGTCTAAGTAATTTGTAATGGCCCTATGATATTCTAGTAATTAGGTATTGGTGTGAATAACACATTATCTATGGACCATAGATCTCTCAAAGCTAATTCCAATTTCACGTGTTCCTTGGTAAAAAGGTTGGGTGGAAGTATTTTTGTTGACTTAGATTTGAAATAGAGTCAAGCCACCTACCATAAGGGAACTCGCATATGCTGAGCTTTTGATAAAATTGCCCTTTAAATCATCAAACATTAAATGTCTAGTTCTTTAGGCGAGTTAACCTCTAGGTTCTTGCTCCTATGCATTTTGTTTTGGAGCTGAGCGTAATATTTGTTGCATCTAGGACATATGATTTCATAGGGCTAGATATTTTTGAGCGTGGTTTGATAAATGCCATCTATGCCTCCACACTAACAGCATATAGTTGCTAGATAGCTTGAATAATAATGGTTAGCTACTGTATGAACCACAATAACCAGCATAGATGATTTTACTCTTCCCTTAGTTGAGTTTCTGATTTGATATAAGAAAACCATTATACTATTGTAGATTAGAGAAATGCAATAAGGTAAAAAGCAAAACCAAATGTAAACAAGAACACAAGATTATACCTCATGCAAAACCTAATCCCATCAAGGGAAAGAGGAGCCCTAGCACCCAAGAGAAGCTCCCAAGACCAAGATTGTCCCTAGACTATTGATTCAAATGTGAAATGCCTTCTCAAATGTGCAACTCACTATAAGCTCAAATGTGATTTTGGCATGGTAACTTTGCATGAGAATGGATGATGAAAATGACTTGTGAGAGGTTGTATTTATAGACTTTTGGAGAGGATTTTGATCCAAGGGTGGAGATTGATTGGAGAGATTAATGGTGGAGGATGAAAGTGAGGTGGAGGGCCTAGATTTGATCTTGGAAGATGGAGGGCTAGGAATAAAAGTAAATCTTTTATTCATTTTTGGGAAAGGGGTGAATAAATGAGGTTTGGTGAGATGGACTATTTGTGAATTAAAAATTCACAAAGGAGGGGTAAAATAAATTAAAAATTCATTTTGGGAAAGAGAGTTATGACATGTGTAAGAGGAGTAAATGTGATGTGTGATTTATTTGAATTTTAAATTTGAGGAATGTGGAGAGAAGTGCTAATGAGGATTTGACTTTCTTAATTAGGGTGATTAACCTAATTAATGTGGCTGGAATAAATTAGTAGAGGGATTAGAGGGGGGATAAGATTAATTAATTAGTGATTTAATTAATTAATCCTAAGGCTAGGATGGGATAGGCTAGAGTAGGCAATTAAATAATAGCTATTTAATTGTCTAGGGTAGGGATAGGCTAATTAGTAGGCTGGATTAATTAGTTAACATGGTTTTAACTAATTAATTGGATTTAGGAAAAATGGGGATTTGATTTAATAAATTTTGCATATTTATTAAATCATTTGGCTAAGGTTTGGACTATTGAATTAATAAAATTAATTCAATTTTAGGATAAAATGGTGTGGATTTAGAAAATGAACGGGGTGATTAATTAAATAAAAATTTAATTAATTAGTTGGAAAGGGAATTGGTAAGTTTAGGGGTGTCGGGAATTAGTTTGGTGGTCGAGACATTTTTAGGTGTCTACATTTGCCCCTCTTTAACGTGGCGTCAGGACCTAGGAGGGAAGTGGCGTCAGGTCGAAGAAGAAAAATATGCCCTAGCTGCTGGGAAGGAGTGAGATGGATAAGGGATGCCCCCTCGAGAGGTTGGCGGGAAAAATATCGATTTTGCAGATAAGCTCTCGAAAGGATGTGACGGAAGCGAAGGTGATGGAAAAAGAAGATGGTGGGAAGAAAAACAGAGGAAAAAGGCTTGGATTTGCACCCTGGAGGGAAAAGAAAGGGATGGAGGGAGGACATGGCCCACTATATTAGGAAAAGTGGGCCCAAAGAGTGCCACATTTGCACACTTTGACCTTCTAGAAGAAAAAGACAAAGGAGAGAAGGGCGAGCGCAACCCACAGTTCCCGCGACTTCATCACATCTCAGAGCGATTCCGAGAGGTTGGGCTGTCTCCCGAGGCTAGACCCCAGGTAGGGCCTAACCTGGACTTTGTGATTTTTTATTTTACGCACTTATTTTTGGGTTTCGGGAAATGGGTTAGGAGTGCGTGGTGCCATAGACAAGGCGGATTAGCGCAATCCTGCGGATTAGCGCTATTCGCCAGGGTAGATTAAGGCGATTTTGTCACCATTTTGGAGGAATATTGGTGCTATCCTCTGGATTGGTGCCAAAACTAAGGGCGAAGCAAATATGGCCTTTTGACGCCATATTATGTGTAGAACGGCGCTATCGTCTGGAATAGCGCCATGATGTGGAATAGCGCTATAATTAGTTTTAGCGCTAAAAGGTTGATTGACGCGAAAATGGGGGACTGCGCCATCGTCTGGATTGGCGCGATATAGGGCACGCAGTGGCGCCAATGTCTGGATTGGCGCGATACGGGGAGCGCAGTGGCGCCAATGTCTGGATTGGCGCTATAGGCAGGGGAAAGTAGTGCTATTTTTTAAATAGCACTTAGGGATTGTCTGTGTGGGGCCACATGATTGGGGCCTTTGAGACATTTAGAAGAAAAAGATGTAGGGGGAAAGTAATTTTGTATCTAACGAAGAAGTGGTGGATGCAGGATACGCAGCGGTTTATACTGCAGTCGCGAGAGCGATGAGTACGATCCGTGATGCCACTATTTGACGAGGCATGGTGACCTCAGCTTGCGACACTGGGGCTTTGGACGGTGGCAGCGATGCCTGTGCTGCGAGCTCATAGAGCTCTGATGACGGCCGCAGTGGAGCGATACCGCAGCGAGACTTCCAGCTTTCTGCTGTCGACAGGAGAGATGACCATCACACTTGAGGATGTTTATCGCATCCTCAAGCTGTCGATTCATGGTCGACGTGTGAGGTATGACACGAGGAGGGGGCAGACTGCGTTGATCAGAGTGTTTGGAGCAGAGCACGTGGTGCTTTCCGCAAACGGGAGGGAGATGGATTACGACAGGACGCTGGCGGCGGGTGCAGATCCTTTTGCCCTATATTTGTGTGCGCTGATTGGAGGTGTAGTGCTGCCGGATAGGCGAGGCAGGGGTTTTCCTGTGGGCTGGGGTGGGATGATAGAGGGGATGGTGAGACATGAGACTGTCTACGCATGGGGGCCGGTGATGCTAGCACAGCTGCTACATGAGATGCACACGGTTGCTTATCTGCATGACAGGGCCTTATCTGCTGGGGTTACACTGCTGCATGTATGGCTTTGGGAGCATATCCCCGTGACTCGGTCGATATGCGGTTATTATCGGCGCCCGTTTGAGGCATTTGTGTTCTTGTATCGGGATGCCGTGTATACTTATACTGGACAGGTCCGCCACTGGCGGAGGATACTGGATGATGTGATTAGCGTGGTCTATCGTCCATATATTGATTGTGAGGAGTGGCCTGATGATGTTATCCAGCTCCTGTACACCTTTCAGCAGAGATTTCTTATGGGTCGTGCGGATCGGACTATAGAGATGTATCTACCTTCACGGGTGATGCGGCAGTTTGGACGGGTACAGGATGTGCCCCAGTAGATGGCCATATATGCGCGGACACTGCGGGATACAGCTTATTGGCCCACAGCATTACAGCCACAGGTTGCGCTGAATGACTGGGCAGCACTTCGGCAGTTCAGTGGGATTGGGGGAGCACCATGGTAGATGCAGGTACTACGCCTGCCTATGATGCATGGTGGCAGACACATCGGCCCACCTGATTTACCAATCCGGCAGCAGAGCTATTGGAGGATGAGGGGGATGGAGATGATCCAGATGGGGGTGGGGATGAGGTTATTGCAGATTTTATTGTAGAGGTGATGGATGATGGATCAGAGAGGGTGATCACCAGAGATGGTCAGCTGGTGGATGAGGGGGAGGCAGCGGTAGCGGGACAGGGGCCAGTGGGGGAGGAGGTTCCAGCACAGCAGGTTCCTACACAGCAGGTTCCAGCACAGCAGGTTCCTCCGCAGCAGGTTCCTTTGCAGTAGGTTCCTCCGCAGCAGGTTCCAGCAGAGTAGGTTCCTGCGCAGCAGATCCAGGCCAGGGGTGGATGGCAGGGTAGAGCACCGCGACGACGCGGTGGACGGCCGAGGACAGAGCAGGGTGATCTATCCCCATCACGGGTGGAGTAGCTGCGGGTCGGTAGGCATGATGTCGAGGCAGGGAGCTCAGGGGCAGGGATGGAGGTAGAGGTTGAGAGGTTGACACCTCGGCGACGGTCACGAGATGAGATGGAGGAGATAGAGACACTACGTGCTCAGGTGGCCAGTTTAGAGGAGGCGTTGGGGCGTCGAGAGGCTGAGTTGGGACAGCTGCAGGGAGTGGATGAGCGGTTAGCAGTGGCGGAGGCTCAGTTGGCTCAGGCCAGAGAGGATATGGAGGACTTGAGGATAGAGCGGGATGCAGCGCTGGTGAGAGCACAACAGGTAGAGACTGCGTTGAGCAGTGCACAGGCTATGGGTGGGGGCCTTGCCCCGATATTGGCAGGGATGCAGACTCAGCTGGCCCAGGCTTAGACACATGCGCATCAGATACAGGGTTAGTTGAGCCAGGCACAGGGACAGGGGGCTCAGGTACAGGGACAGGTGGCTCAGGTACGAGGGGAGCTAGCAGAGGCGAGAGCACGGACTAAGTACTATCGGGGGTTATACTATGCAACCGTACCTGCAGCGCAGCGAGCACCGAGTTACAGCCAGGTCAGTAGATCGGGGGCGTCGAGATCACATCGATCTAGATCTATTCAGTCAGTTTAGCAGACGATGCCCCCTCCCACGTATGTGCCCCAGCAGGATCCTCAGGTACCAGTAGCACCACAGCCACAGCCGCCACCAGGATCACAGGCTCGACCAGGGTCATCATCTCCTACCCCCTCAGAGAGAGGATCCTCGATGTGAGAGTTATACCATGATAGCCCTTAGAGGCATTGTATCAGGACACTTTATTTTTTGATGATGTGAGTGGTATATATTTTTTTACGGTGATTATATATGATGCGAGACTTCTGATGGCTTATGATGTTCTATTGTGATTATGCTTATATGATGGATGCACATGTTATATTTTATATGTTGTGTATGTATGATGTGTTTGTGATATATGCATGGTGTTGTGATTTTAACAACTATTTATTATGGATGAACATGAATGGGATTATGTTATATGCTACTAGTTGTTTCAATGGTGATGTGTGTGATGTTGTAATGCAATTTAAATGTTTATGAGATGTTGATGTGTATGGAATGCAATGTGATGATGCTAGTTATGATATGATGTGTAATGATATGCAGCTGAAATGAATCTACTTGTGTTTTATGCAAACTTAAATGGATTTAAAATGAACCTAATATGTGATGCAAAAATGGTTTAAAATGAACCTTAAAATGAGATGCAAATAGATTAAAATGAACCTATCATGAGATGAACGTAAAATGATATGCAAATGGATTAAAATGAACTTAAAATGATATGCAAATGGATTAAAATGAACCTAAAATGAGATGCAAATGGATTAAAATGAACCTATCATGAGATGAACGTAAAATGATATGCAAATGGATTGATATGCAAATGGATTAAAATGAACCTTAAAATGAGATGCAAATAGATTAAAATGAACCTAACATGAGATGAATGTAAAATGATATGCAAATGGATTAAAATGAACTTAAAATGATATGCAAATGGATTAAAATGAACCTAAAATGAGATGCAAATGGATTAAAATGAACCTATCATGAGATGAACGTAAAATGATATGCAAATGGATTAAAATGAACTTAAAATGATATGCAAATGGATTAAAATGAACCTAAAATGAGATGCAAATGGATTAAAATGAACCTATCATGAGATGAACGTAAAATGATATGCAAATGGATTAAAATGAACTTAAAATGATATGCAAATGGATTAAAATGAACCTAAAATGAGATGCAAATGGATTAAAATGAACCTATCATGAGATGAACGTAAAATGATATGCAAATGGATTAAAATGAACTTAAAATGATATGCAAATGGATTAAAATGAACCTTAAAATGAGATGCAAATAGATTAAAATGAACCTAACATGATATGCAAACGGTGGTGAGATGTAATTAAATGATATGTGCTAAATGCAGTATCGGTGATAGGTGGTATGCAAACTAGGTGATAAGTGAGGTAACCTAATCCTGATACACATGATGTTCCTTGTGTTGACCCTGAATAGTGAGACTGTGGGAGAACGCGTTAGGTGTTGTGGATGATAGGGGTGAGAGCGTCTAGGGGATGGCGGTGGGGAGATTGGTGGATGGTTAGGTCATAAGATGCCACGTCATTGAGGGGGGGGGGTTGGTTCAAGATGTGTTAAGTGGAGATAAGTTGGGATGATGGGGTTAGTGCGGGAGTTAGATTGGTGGGGGGGGTTGGAAAGTGTTGATCAAATCTAGGCCGATATGGGATAGGTGACTGAGTGATTAGGATGATGATGTTGAGCTAGTATCAGTAGTTGCACAAAATTAATTGAGAGCATTTCTTAGTTTACTGTAGCAATGTCGGATACAATTCACGAAGGTATGAAATGACCTAGGTGATGATGTATATCCGACAATTGCATGGACTAGACCCACAAACAATAGGTTGGTTTCATGCATGCCCAATGTAGTATAATCTTGTCTAGTAGAGGAAGGGGACTCATAGCAGTGAGTGTGAATAATGCATATAAGGTGTTGATGCTTGTATATGCAAAATAGGACTCATTATGCTAGAACCGACCTGGACTTCAAGATATGAATACTATTCTTGGAGTAATGAAGCCAACCCACGAGCACAGCATACTGAAACAATGACTATGTCTACTCCAAGGGCTATCCGCTACGTACCATGATATAATGAGATCAAGGTAGCTTTGGAGTTTACTTGGAGTGAGACAAAAAGATAAAAATTAATAAGCAAAAAGACCAACGAAAGATACAAATAGCCTTTTGTGTGCTCTTGCCAAGAGACGTGATGATAGAATGATAGATTTTTGTCCATTGTAGGAAAGACATATCCTAGGATGCAGATCTGTTTTTGATTGGAGAGTTTTTTGTGGAAGATGGGCAAAAGAACAATTGGGCCAAATGGAAGATTATAGTTGGTAGATTGCTTGATGATTTTTTGCGAGGGACCATGTTTCAATGGTATGTGTAGCATGCATATCGTTTCGTAGATCTAGAAAGCTCGGTGAGTGGGAACCATCCCAATGGGTGGGATGGGTGCATCTTAGATACCTGAGTACTGGAAACATCCTTCGTATTCTAGACTGCCTACATACCCTGTGTCCACGGGATCAAGGTACTTTTAAGATGCGGGTGAAATGAATATGTAGTTCTGGCAAGACTTGATGATGTGGGAATGGTCGGCGATGTGATGTGATGAGGGTTGAGACGTGTTTAGATGATTGTGGTGGGATGTGAGATTGATGCATGTGGTGATTATTTTTGGCTTTTCTAATTTTCTGCTATTTTTTGGATTTTCTGACTTTATGCTATTTTTGGATTTTCTGATTTTATGAATTGTACAAAGGAGAGCTTACAAGGATCCTCGTTCCCCAGGTGGGGTTGTGGGTGGGTGAGGTAGTGTGGGATGGGCTAACAAACTTAATGTGCTAGAATTTCAAGCCATGGGATGTGTGGGTATGGAGTGTTATGCTGGAAAGAGGACTTATTAGATGGTAGAACCGGCCATTATGCATGGCGCCTGAAACAGGTTTTCACCATGGTACTTATCCAAGGCGTCACCGAGGTGATTTTCACCATTGGAAGTTTTTATTGCACTCTGATTTTTTCTTGATTTTTTGATTTTTTTGGTGTTTTTATTTTTTTACATTTTTTTGATTTTTTGACTTGTGGTATCAGATGGGTTATGCATAGAATCGCTTGAGATGCAAGATGTTCATTGGCTCATCTAGAGGCTGCCCCTCGGGTGTTGCAAGCTGATAAGCTCCTGACCCATAGTCGGCGGTGATGACATAAGGTCCTAGCCAATTAGGTTCAAATTTTCCTTGCTTCGGACGCTCTTGCAGGTTCTTTTGATTTTCCATTAGGACCAGGTCACCTACCTCAAACTTTCTGGTTCTGATCTTTTTGTTGTAGCTTCTTCTGAGGCGGTTTTGGTATGCCTGTAAGTGATTTAATGCATTCAGGCGTTTCTCATCCAACAATTCAAGTTGATGCAACCTTGTGACGCGATAGTCTTCATTAGATATAATATTTTGCAATGATACTCAGAGGGACGGGAGCTCGACCTCTATAGGTAAAATGGCTTCTGATCCGAATACTAGTGAGTATGGAGTGGCTCCAGTAGGAGTGCGGATGCTAGTGCGGTAAGCCCATAGGGCAGGGTTAAGTTGGAGGTGCCAGTCGTGGCCAGCTTCATTGACTGTCTTCTTTAAGATGCGGAGGATGGTTTTGTTAGAAGCCTCTGCTTGACTGTTTCCTTGGGGGTAATATGGCGTGGAGAAGCGGTGTTTGATGTCGAATTTTTCGCACAAAGTGCGAACTTCTTGGTTCTTAAATGGTTTCCCATTATCAGTGACAATGGAATGGGGGATACCGTAGCGGCAGATTATGTAGTGGAGAATGAACTTGGAGATTTGGATGCCTGTGGTGAAGGTGAGTGGTATTGCTTCCACCCACTTTGTGAAGTATTCGGTAGCAGTTATTATGAATTTATGGCCGTTGGAAGATGGAGGGTGTATTTTACCTACAAGGTCGAGTCCCCACTGTGAGAAAGGCCATGGTGTTGTGATTGGTTGCAGCTCCTGTGCTGGTGCGTGGATGAGATCGCCATGTTGTTGGTATGGGAGGCATTTTCTGATAAACTGGTGTGCATCCTTGTCCATAGTGGGCCAATAATAACCAGTCCTTAGGATCTTCTTAGAAAGAGCTGGTCCACTTGAATGTGCCCCACAAATACCTGCGTGTACCTCTTCCAAAGCTGCTTCGGCTTCCCTAGAGTCTAAACATCGTAGAAGCGTACCATCAAGACTCCTTTTGTAGAGGGTGTCACCTACAAGGATGAAACGAGAGGCTCAACGGATGAAGGATTTTTTCCGTGATGGGGATAGGTTGTTGGGGAGGATGTTATCGTGAAGATAGAGGTAAGTTTCTTGATACCAGGGGGATAAGGGACCAACGATTTCGCACACTAATTCAGACTGGGGAACGTCATATGCTGGGATGGGGAGCTCTTCAATCAGGAACTCACATTTCTTGCTGCCTTGCTTCATATCAACCAGAGATCCAATGGTGGCCATGGCATCTGCCGCTTTGTTGTTTAACCTTGGGATCTACTCAAAGTGGATGTCACCAAAATAATCTTTAAAGTCATCGACCATCTTCTTATAGGGAAGAAGCTTATCGTCCTTGGTTTTATATTCATTATTGACTTGTCTGATGACTAGTTGAGAGTCGCCATACACAGTTAGTTTGTCTATTTTCCATTGGATGGCCATTCAGAGACCTGTGATTAGGGCCTCATATTCTGCTACATTATTGGTGCATGGAAATGTGATTTTGAATGATTTAGGGATCGTGTCACCTTGAGGGGTAACAAACAGGACGCCTGCCCCCGAGCCTCTGTGAGTGTAGGATCCATCAAAATACATCTTCCATGTATCTGTGGTTGGTGTGATTGTCAAGATGGTCTTGTCTGGAAATTCTGCTATTGTAGGATGCTCTGCCTGAATAGGTGCCTCAGCCAGTTGCTCTGTTATGACTTGTCCCTTGATTGCCTTCCTCTTTGTGTATTCTATGTCAAATTCGGTGAGAATCATGACCCATTTGGCCATCCTTCCTATGAGAGCTGCCCTGTTGAGCAAATATTTGAGTGGGTCGATCTTGGAAATGAGCTTAGTCTTATGATTGAGCATATAATGTCTTAACTTTTGTGATGTGAAGACGAGGGCCAGTCATGCTCGTTCAATTTGTGTGTAGTTAAGCTCATGGGAAATCAAGGTGCGGCTGATGTAGTAGATGGCTCTTTCCTTTCCCTGTTCATCGTGTTGTGCTAACAAAGCCCCAATTGCTGTGTCGGTTGCAGAAATATACAAGAGGAGGGGCTCTCCTGGTCTTGGTGGAGATAGAATAGGGGGGTTAGCCAGATATGCTTTTAGCTGGTCAAAGGCATCCTGACACTGAGTAGTCTAGGTGAAAGCTGAATCTTTTCTGAGGAGATGCTGGAATGGTTGGCATTTGTCAGCAAGTTGAGCAATGAATCGGCGAATAGACTGTAGTTTACCCTGTAGGCTTCTCAATTGTTTCAAGTTTTTAGGAGGTGGCATTTCAGTAATAGCCTTGACTTTTGCCGGGTCCACCTCGATTCCTCGTCTGGAGACTATGTATCCCAATAACTTGCCTGAAGTGATGCCAAAGACACATTTTTTTGGATTTAGGCGAACATTATATTGCTCTAACCTGTCAAAGATCTTGGCTAGCACGTCTAAGTGCTCTTCTCGGGTCTTTGATTTGCCAAGTAAGTCATCAACGTAGTCCTCCATGATGTGGTGAAAGAGGTCGTGGAAGATGATAGTCATCGCGCGTTGATAAGTAGCTCCTGCATTCTTTAGGCCGAACGGCATTACTACCCAACAGTATGTCCCCCATGGGCAGATAAAGGATGTTTTGTGCTGATCTTCTTCGGCAATTTTGATTTGATTGTATCTCGAAAAGCCATCCATGAGGGATAGCATCTCATGCCCTACGGTAAGATCCACGATCATGTCAATGTTGGGAAGAGGGAAGTCATCTTTTGGGCAGGCCTTGTTGAGGTCTCTGAAATCAGTGCAACAGTGGATTCTGCCATCTGGTTTAGCAACAGGTACTAGATTCGAGACCCATTCGGGATAATCAATTGGACGTATGAACCCCACATCTAGTAACTTTTTAAGCTCTGCTTTGACAAGAAGGGCCACTTGAGGATTCATCTTTCAGAGCTTCTGTTTGACTGGTTTGGCATCAGGATGCACTGCAAGGTGATGTACAACTAAGGCGGGATCTAGCCCTGGCATGTCTGCGTAGGTCCATGCAAAGTTGCGATTTCTACGTGTGAAAAATGCCAAGAAGTCCTCCTGTTCGAACAGGCTGAGAGATTCTGCTCGATACGTGATTTTCGGCTCTTCCTCTGTCCCTAGATTCATTTCCTGCGCTGGTTCAACCAAGATAGGTGATCTGTCAGGATATACCTTATCTATTTCAGGGAGGCCCATGCTTCCATCTCCTGGCGCCTCATGGAGGTTTTCACCAGGAGATACGTCCTTTATTTTTACTTTTTTAGGATCTGACACTGCCGTGGAACGGTTTTTAGCATCAGATCAATTTTTTATTTTTGTATTTTTGCATTTTTGCGACTAGAAGCAGGGGTTGTCTCCCCAAAATAGGCAGCCGGATTGAGTTGCATGATGTATCTAGCTCTGTGGTCTCCCAAGGGGAAGTTGTCTCTTACTCCCATCATTTCAGCAATGGCTTCGTCATTAGGTGCAATATCCAAAATAGGAGGTCCTCATTGGTCCCAGTCGATGAGGTCAGGGTATACTAATGGTAGGTCATTAGGTGATGAGGCGAGAGTAGTGACAGAGTAGATGGTGCAAATGGAGGAGGCGAAGAAATCGGCAAAGTCGCTAAAGGAGTCTTGTAGGTCCATCTCGTTAATGTGGTCGACGTCTAGAGAAATTGGAGCAAACTCAGCTAAGATGCATTCGCCGGTATTTAGGATGCGTTGTGGTTGGCCATACCCTAACCCTTGAGTATAAGGGTTCCTTGTTGCTTGCAGTGGTTCCACAATGCCCTGTTCATGAAGGCCAATGCCGCCTTGTCCTTTGTAACCCATGCTTTTGACTATCTCAGAACCTTTGCCGTAACTGTTTGCTGGGATGGTGGGGATGTCTTGTTCTGTTTCCTCATCCTTGTAAAGCCAGGATGAAATATCTTCAAGTATGTCCTGATCCAGAAGGTGTTTTTTCTCAAAGACGGGTGAGGGTTTGCATTTGATGATGAATGTGTCAGCTGCCTCTGTGTGCGGAGTACCAAATGTCTTAGGAGTGGGTAATAAGCCCATGCAAAAGGTGCCGTGAAGGTTGTATTCTCCACAGCCTTGGTCGCTGAGCTTAATCTTGACCTCAGGTGGTGAAGGTGTTTGGGATGAAGTGGTGGCGATGTTGGCAGGGTCGATGTATGAAGTGGAAGCTGTTGGGGTGATTTGGTTGGTGGCTTTATTGTACGGACAGAATGTTTGGTTGTGTCCTTCCAGAAAACTACAGTATTGGAAAGGATGAGGATCGGCATAGATAGTGACTTCAGTGCCGTTGTGGGGGAATTTGAGACATTGATGGAAAGTGGAGGGGACGGCTTGCATGGCATGGATCCATGGGCGGCCGAGAAGAATGTTATAAGGGAGGTCAAGATCCAGAACCTGACATTTGGTTTCAAGGATTTTCTATCCCACTTGAATAGGAAGCTTTATGGTACCTTCTGATAGCCTCTCGGTGTCATCATATCCTTTGATTGTTATGCACTCGCTAGCATCCACAACCACATCTGAATACCCCAAGTGTTTTAGCAATTTTAGAGTGCATATATTTAGGCCGGAACCACCATCTATTAGGACCCTTTTAATGGTGTGTTTGTGAATGCGGACCTCGATGTGTAGTGCATCATTATGTAGGTGCTCGGAGGCAGGAAGGTCTTTTTCAGAAAACGTGATATGGTGTGGTGTGGCAATATGGCCGACCATGGCTTGAAATTGATTGACATCCAAGTTTGCAGGGACTTGCGTTTCCAAAAGGGCCTTGTCGAGAATGTCCTTGTGGCGGGGTGATGTACGAAGGAGTTCAAGGATGGAGATTTGCGCGGGTGTCTTTCCTAGATGGTCTAGGAGGTTGTATCGAGCGGTGAGTGATGGACGGGCGTTTGGATGAGGGGGGAGGGGATCAGATGTGGATGGGGGTGTTGGTTCAGTGGGAGGGGCAGTGCGGATTGAGACACGGCCTCGACGGGTTGTGACAGCGCAATCGGGTGCTTGTGCCCGAATGGTGATTGTGTTGACAGAATGGGATGAGGGTTCAATGCGGCCAACAATGGAGTCGTAGTGTGTGGGTGGTGGAGTGACATTGTACGCTTGATTGGATGATGAAGCTTTGTTATGGTTGGGTAAGGGATCCTTGTAAGCTCCAAGATTGGCATTTGGTGATGGCCGTGTACTGTGCTCAAGGTTGACAAGATTTTGATCTATTAGGTCTTGGATACAATGTTTTAATTGCATGCAGTCTACTGTTTTATGACCTGCCACGCGGTGGTATTCGCAATAATCATTTTCATTGTACCATGCTGCCTTGAGGTCATTGTCTTGGTGTGGTCTAACAGGCGGGAGTGTGATTTCTCCTTGCTTGAGACATCGATCGAGAATGTCCTCAATAGGTTCTGCTAACGGCGTGAAATTTCGGCGAGGTTTGCGAAGTTTGTTTGGTCCTCGTTGGTTATTGGTGTTCGCTGCATATGTGTATGCTGGTGTGTGATTTTGGATGTGTTGGATGACCTTTATATCAGTGACGCCGTCGTTCAAATTATTCTTGTTCTTCCCCCAATAACGTGATTTATCATTAGATTGCGTGTTGTTATTATTGTTGTTGTTGGGGGTGTTATGATTGGATTTGTGGTTATTATTGTTGTTGTTGTTGTTGGACTTGGGATCGTAAAGTTTGATGGAACCCTTGGCAATGAGGGCTCGTTCCACAGTGGTGCCTTTGTCAATAACCTCTTCAAAGGTAGATGCGCACAGAATCTGTAAGTGAAAGCCTAATTCCTGATTGAGATTGGCCACGAACATGGTGACAAGTTGTTTTTCAGGAATAGGCCATGGGAGCTTGCTTGCTAGACCCCTCCACCTTTGTAGGAAAGAAGCGAAAGCTTCGCCGTTCTTTTGTTTGGTGTTACAAAGGTCGGTCATTGACACCTCATGTTCAAAGTTGTAGGAAAAGTGATTGACAAACTTCTCCGCAAGCTCGGGAAATGTTTGAATTCCTGGTGGCAGATGGGCAAACCATTCAGCGGCTTGGCCGCCAAGACTTCTTGGGAAGAGTCTCATAAGATACGTGTCGTTGTGAGAGACTTCAAGGCAAGCAATATAGAATTCCCTTAGGTGGTCCCTAGGGTCTCCCTTTCCCTTGTATTTGTCAAATTTTGGCGTTTCAAAGTTTTTAGGGAAAGGGGGCATGTACAAGGTGCGATCAAACGGGTAGGGACAAATATCCTCAAAAGAATAGTACTTGCGTTTGCCCCCAGTTTGTAAGTCATCCACCTTTTGAATTAAGCTTTGTAGCGCGGTGTTGAAGTCCTGTGGTTGTTGTGGTTGAAACGTGTAGGGTTGTTGATTGGTGAGATATTGGAGATGGCGTGGGAGTTGGTGTTGGGGATTGGTTTGGATGAGATGTTGATGTTGCGGGTTGGTTTGGATGAGATGTTGGTGTTGCGGGTTGGTTTGGATGAGATGTTGGTGTTGCGGGTTGGGGTTTGGATTGATTGGTGTCTGTTGTTGTTGTTGTGTGTATAGTTGTTGGAGAACATGTGGTGGTATTTGGGGATTGGGATTGTGTTGACTTGTGAGATTGACGTTGGGTATGTGGACGTTAGATGGGTTAGTCGTGTTGTGGGTTTGTTGTGCGAATAGTTGTCGTAGGTATGCAAGGGTGTGAGGGTTTGGTGGGGGCACACTTGTGGAGGTATTTGCTTGTGTGTTGTTGCCTTGTATGGCTGTTGTGTTTGAAGCGGAAGGGTTGACGATAGTTGTGGTAGTGGAGGTGATGACGGGTTGGGAGATGTTAGCAGTGGATGTGGAAGTAGTAGATGTGGTAGCGGTTGAGGTTGTGGATGTGGTAGATACGTTAGGTGTTGATGTTTGAGAGATGGTGGGTTGGGTATGTGATGTAGATGCTTGGGTGTTTGATGGGGTTGGGACAACTGTAGAAGTGGATGGTTGTGATGATGTTGTGACGGGGGGAAGTTGAGCACCAAGTTTGAGAAGATGGTCAAGATATCTCTTTGGATCCGATCTTAGGACTTTATCAAGTAGGTCCATATTATCGGCATCTTGCGTGAAAGTCAAGACATCTAGATCATCTTGGGGTATGATGGGGACATTTTGTGGTGGGGGTGGGGTTGGTGTTGGTGCTTGTGGTAAGAAGTGAAAAGGGTCGTTGGCCCCAAATGGGGGGATGAAGGAATATGTAGGTGGATTGTATGTCTGATAGATGGGTATGTTGGTAGTGTCGGTGTTAGGCATGCCAAAGGGCCATCGTTCCGCCATTTCTTGATTTCTTTTGTGTTGTGATCTTGTGGTGGGCATACACGTATGGATTTGATTTCTAGATGTGGGATGAGGTGGAGACCTTAGAGAATCGAATTGATTGTGTTGGACCCAAAGATGGATGTGGTCGTGAGATGTAGTAGAGGGGTATGATGAAGATCGATATGTTTTCCAAAGGTTTTATCCTAAGGGTGATATGAATAGGTGGTATTGATATTTTTTTGCAAAAATTTTGGACCAAAGATGTATGATAAGAAAGGGATTTGATGTTTTTAATTTTTTGCTTGATTTAGGATGGTGAGGATGATATTGTTGATTGAGCTTTTGGATAAGATCTAGATTTGACACACAAAGGATGATGATTTTCTTTGTTTGGGGTAGACTAATGACCTTACACAAAGAGAGGTGATTTTGTTTTTCTTGAAATGTAGACTAATGACTTCTCAAGGAAAACGTGATGTTAATGATAGGATCTAGATCTATCTTTGGCTCAAAAGGGTGACAAGATTTGATGAGTGATTTGATGAGGTTTTGATTTGGATGTGAATTTTTTTGAAGTGATTTTATATAGGTCCAAGGAGACATGCAAAAAAGAAATGAATGGGGATGGATAGATATGTATTTGGGCTGATTATGATGTATCAAAGTGGTCCAACAAGGGTGGTGAGTGATCCTCTAAGGTCAAATAGAATGTGTAATTTGGAAAGTTTTGGAAGAAAAAATGGGTGGACGGTTGGCGGATTTATAAGAGATGGGTATGGATTGTGGCAGAACAGAAGGTGTAGATCACAACCAAATGGAGCTTTGCTTCAGGCAAGTCAATCTCAGAATAGCGCCAATCCACGGGTGAAAAGGCGCTACACTCAGACTGAGATGGCGCTGAAACAAGTTACACAGATTTTTGATGGCAAAATTTTGGGAACTTCTGAAGGTAGATTTTGGACTTGTCTGTTTAGGATGTGACCAACTGATGTATTCTGTCTCAGGCAAGTCAATCTCAGAATAGCGCCAATCCACGGGTGAAAAGGCGCTATAATAAGACTGAGATGGCGCTGAAACAGGTTTTGACAGACTTCTGATGGCAAATTTTTGAATTTTTGAAGGTAGATTTTGGACTTGTCTGTTTAGGATGTGACCAACTGATGTATTCTGTCTCAGGCAAGTCAATCTCAGAATAGTGCCAATCCACGGGTGAAAAGGCGCTATAATAAGACTGAGATGGCGCTGAAACAGGTTTTGACAGACTTCTGATGGCAAATTTTTGAATTTCTGAAGGTAGATTTTGGACTTGTCTGTTTAGGATGTGACCAACTGAGGTATTCTGTCTCAGGCAAGTCAATCTCAGAATAGCGCCAATCCACGGGTGAAAAGGCGCTATAATAAGACTGAGATGGCGCTGAAACAGGTTTTGACAGACTTCTGATGGCAAATTTTTGAATTTCTGAAGGTAGATTTTGGACTTGTCTGTTTAGGATGTGACCAACTGAGGTATTCTGTCTCAGGCAAGTCAATCTCAGAATAGCGCCAATCCACGGGTGAAAAGGCGCTATAATAAGACTGAGATGGCGCTGAAACAGGTTTTGACAGACTTCTGATATCAAATTTTGGATCTGATTGTTTAGACTGTGACAAACTGATGTGTTTTGTCTCTTGGCAAGTCATTTGTAAAAAATCAAAGCACTTTAACACACATTTGAATGCAAAACAAGCAATGATTTTTATTTGTGAAATGATATGACTTTGTTTAGAACAAGCACATTTTTACAACCTATGGTGAGAATGGGACAGTATTTGTTGAATCCCCTAGCTGCGCCTATTCAAAGCGGGTAGCTCCAGGATCTTGGTAGCACCGGCTCCTCCTTACATTTGCACACACTTCTCACGCATACCAAGATCTGGGTTTCTTATAAGGCTTGACCCTCTCCAAACCTTTAGATTATCCCTGCTACCTCGGCTAAGAACCGTATGAATCGAGGCCGCTTCAAGGGTTTTGCCCTCTGCGTCAACAAATAGAAGGATTTTGGCTTTCTAAACAATGGCTCTTAGTAAGGGCATCTATTCAGGTGGTTATACGTGCGGCAGCGCTACTCTCCGTTATGGAGTCTCCCAGCCTCCAAGGGTTGCGCCTTTGAGGGTTTATGGGGAGGTTGGCTGTCGGTATAACAAAACAACACCTGTCGCTTGAGACTTTCGTCCCAAACGCCTTATTTTATATAGCGGCTTGGAAAAGCTTGGCTTTAGCTCGTTGCCGCTTGGGTCGTTCCTACCTTTCGAAGCGGGGTGGCAGGCCCTCTAGGGATTACAAAAGTGATACAATCATGAAAACACTTTTGATCCCCAAGTTCATACAAAGATGCGAGGGGAGAGCATACGTGTTCCCTATGATTATACCACACTCAACATGGTTCAATTTTAGATCTTTGGATTAGATGGGGGGTGATTAATGCAAAGTGTTGTGAGAAGTTTTTGATTCCCAAGATCACCAAAAAGGTGCGAGGGAAGAGCATACACCTCTCACTCTACTTGACACAATCACGAAGACACTTCACACAAGTATTAAATGGTCTTTGTTTAGATGTGTGAAAATGCAAGTTTGTTGTTCTTTTTATCCGATGAAGTATGCAATTTGTTGTTCTTTTTATAGCCCAAATTGAAGTGTTTTGATTGTTTGTTTGTTTGGCACACAAAAGGAAGTATATTTTAGAGCACCAAAAGTAAATGTTATGATCACACACTTCAATCAAGGAGTTGTGGTTAATTTTAAAACACCAAATTGAAATGTTTGTTCAAGACATGACAAGGGTTCTTTTTAGTTTCCAAATTGAAGTGTTTGCCAACTAATTAACAAACCATCCTACAAAAGATTTCGTTAGTACCTGCAGTACCTGCAACAAACAGAAAAATAGCGCTAAAACAGATATATACAGGCGCCACTGCGGGCAGAACAACCCGACTTACGTGAAAATAGCGCTAAAACAGTTGATGGCGCTAATTCAAAACTAAGATAGCACTAATTAAATAAAAGGCGTAAATACAGAGGATAGCGCTAATAAAATCTAATTTAGGCGCTAATACATAGAATGGCGATAATACTAAGTAGTTAAGGCGCCACTGCGCGGTGTTTCTGAAGCTGTGGAAAAACACCGATGGCGCTGATCTGAAGGATAGCGCCAAAATGCAGAACTGAATCTATTTGGTTGTTTCTCTCAAAAATTTGCCATAACCTCCCCCTGTAATTCCTGGTTTTCCTGCAAAATAGAGAACAGAAAACACCAAAAACAACAGAAAGATCGAAAAACACATGTGAGTATTGTTAGCCTATAAAATAAAATCACGCAGAAATAGCGCTAAAACAGATATAGCGCTGAAATACGGCAGTAATAGCGTTGCTGCGACTGTTGAATGGCGCTGAACCTGCAAAATGTCGAATACTAACACAACAACTCACAAGCAAAGATTAGATTGGACCTTGTGGGTCCCACCTGGCGTGCCAATGTAGATTAGAGAAATGCAATAAGGTAAAAAGTAAAACCAAATGTAAACAAGAACACAAGATTATACCTCATGCAAAACCTAATCCCATCAAGGGAAAGAGGAGCCCTAGCACCCAAGAGAAGCTCTCAAGACCAAGATTGTCCCTAGACTATTGATTCAAATGTGAAATGCCTTCTCAAATGTGCAACTCACTATAAGCTCAAATGTGATTTTGGCATGGTAACTTTGCATGAGAATGGATGATGAAAATGACTTGTGAGAGGTTGTATTTATAGACTTTTGGAGAGGATTTTGATCCAAGGGTGGAGATTGATTGGAGAGATCAATGGTGGAGGATGAAAGTGAGGTGGAGGGCCTAGATTTGATCTTGGAAGATGAAGGGCTAGGAATAAAAGTAAATCTTTTATTCATTTTTGGGAAAGGGGTGAATAAATGAGGTTTGGTGAGATGGATTATTTGTGAATTAAAAATTCACAAAGGGAGGGGTAAAATGAATTAAAAATTTATTTTGGGGAAGAGAGTTATGACATGTGTAAGAGGAGTAAATGTGATGTGTGATTTATTTGAATTTTAAATTTGAGGAATGTGGAGAGAAGTGCTAATGAGGATTTGACTTTCTTAATTAAGGTGATTAACCTAATTAATGTGGCTGGAATAAATTAGTAGAGGGATTAGAGGGGGGATAAGATTAATTAATTAGTGATTTAATTAATTAATCCTAAGGCTAGGATGGGATAGGCTAGAGTAGGCAATTAAATAATAGCTATTTAATTGTCTAGGGTAGGGATAGGCTAATTAGTAGGCTGGATTAATTAGTTAACATGGTTTTAACTAATTAATTGGATTTAGGGAAAATGGGGATTTGATTTAATAAATTTTGCATATTTATTAAATCATTTGGCTAAGGTTTGGACTATTGAATTAATAAAATTAATTCAATTTTGGGATAAAATGGTGTGGATTTAGAAAATGAACGGGGTGATTAATTAAATAAAAATTTAATTAATTAGTTGGAAAGGGAATTGGTAAGTTTAGGGGTGTCGGGAATCAGTTTGGTGGTCGAGACATTTTTAGGTGTCTACAACTATCACAATTATTATTATAAATTCTTATTTTTATATTTGCCAATGCATAAGAGGTTTTTAGATCATTCTACATAAATAATTAAAATAAATAAATAGAAATTGCAATAGTTCTAAGGTGGTTAAAAATTTATATCTAGACAGGGATTGTTGCACATATCTAGATCCAAATGCACAATGCACATAGCCATCAGAATTCATGGTTAACAGTCAATTAAAAAGAAAGAATGAATATCAACCAATACCATGGGATACTTGGCCACAACAAAAACTACAAAACCCAACATATGTAAAACTACACTAACATCTTGCATTGCCAAATCTCTATCTCTCCTACTACTACTCATGTGAATCCACATTAGCATTCTATTATAAATGGATCATCAGCATCATAAATTTAATAGGATGAGAAGGCCTAGTTGTAAAAAATAAATCTTTGCATGGATGGAATGAATAGACTTTAAAATTTGTTGCAAGCTAACCTTGCATGAATTTTATCATGAAGAATGATGGTAGCCATGGTTGACATAATCAATGTATAAAAAAATAGACTGGACATTGCCCCTTTTGTAAATATACCATATTTGAAAACACAAAGCAAAACACACTATCTCCAACCATTTTTAGGGTATTAGAATGGTTACTGAGGATGAAGGTGTAAGACATGCAAAAAAGAAAAAAAAGGAATTGTGAAATATCTAACACTCTCTAAGTATATGACACATAAAACAACAATGTTGTTGGAAAAATCAAAGATAGTCTACATTTGCATAGTAAAAAAAACACAAATATTGATCATATTATTGAGTTCATATATGATAGTTACATATACAATATGACTCTTATAAAATCTTTCAAATATAACTTCATGGACTGGCATCCTTATAAGAATGCAACTAATTATTTAATAACAATAATAAATTACAAGTCATTAAGATGACTTTATTTCTAATACAAACCTTAATATTCTAACAAATGTTCCTTCCTATACTCCAAGTCTTCAAATTAAGACCAATAATAGAAGTAACCACACTATACTGAGATGCAAAAACAAAGCATAGAGGGATAACTGAGCTGGGTATTTTGTAAACACTAATATCAAATACTGTTAACTTTTTAGATTTCCAATAGCATATGACAAGCCCACGCTAATAAATTATTGTTAAGGTGTCATGGAAGGTGGTCAAGAGGCCTAAGAATTCTGAACCTAATTTTGAATTCAAAACTACATAAAATACCTAAAAACCCTATCAAAAGGAATGTTTACAAACTTGAAATTCAACTACAAAGAAGCCATCTTGCTGAGATGCAAATCGAACTCAGTCAACCATTGAATGCCTATTGGGGCCATTTAGATGAACGTAATCAATGGAGGAAATATCATCTAACGAAGCACCTCATTTAGTTTTTGCCTCTCTGCTGATCTGATATAATCCTTTGAAATTTGAAGACAAGGATCCCTATCAGAGTACCTCATAGACCCATTTCAACTGCCTTCATTCCTCAAAATAGTCTAAAAAATCTATAAAAGAAAACCGAAATCGAAAAATTAAAATTAAGATAGAAAGTGGGCTTGATGAAACAACATCTGGGTACTTAAAATGAACAAAAAATAAATCTTGTCTCCATTATGGCCGAAAAAATTAAATCTTCTCTATTACAAACATGAGTTTTAAAAAACAACAACGTCTTCATATCCTTCAAATCTCATTTCTTGTCTCCATTATGGCCGAAAAACTTAAATCTTCTCTATTACAAACATGAGTTTTAAGAAACAACAATGTCTTCATATCCTTCAAATCTCATTTCCATTATTACATCATTTTTACCCTGAAAATGTTGCTAAATTTTTATTTTTTTTTCTTAGAAAATATATTATTAAATGAATAGATGAATCGTTAATATCTTACTAAAAATTATGATTTTTGAACAACCAAAATGATTAAAAACATCAGAATGACCTATCAACCAAATTAATATATAACACTTAATTTTTTTCTTTTAAAATTTCTACAAAAATTTAACTTAACAATATATCTTAATTAAATTTATATGCATGTTCTTTTAATGATAATATTTTTTAATTAGCTTTAAAAAGTATTAATAAATATACACTAAAGAGAGACCGATGCAATATGGCAACGTCTATCCAGCACATCCACAATGCTGGATAGACATTAGGCAATTATATGGGCAAGTATAACAAATTGATATCTTTTTGTAGAGAAGATTCGCATAATTTGAAGGACATGCAAATGAAGTTATAATACTTTCTTCGAAGTTGAATATGATTATGCAGGATTTCCCTATTTCTAATGTTACATTTAGAAATGCATCTCTGTCTTCTTGTTCATGATGTACAAACATTATTATTGATATTGATTTGGATGACTTTCTAAAACATAGTGAATAAATCTGAAAAGCTAACAACAGCTCCATCTAACTTGTTGATGTATCTTGTTCACCATGTCCTTTTTGCATACAGGAGGGCAAACACTCCCCAAAATCCAATAGCAAAGGTAGCCATACAGCTAACATACCAATACCAAGGATCTTCTGTTCCCTCTTCCTCTTCATCATCCTCATTTTTTACAATTGGAATGATGCCTCGTGAATCTGGGCATCTGATATCAAGTGGAAAACCACATAGACAGGGGTTGCTGTAGAAGTAGGTCACATCAAAAGTGGAGAACTGACCTTCCGTTGGAATTTTACCACAAAGCCTGTTATTAGACACGATGACAACAGCTAAGAAGTGAAGAACTTGCATCTCCATTGGAATCTTGCCTTGCAGTTTATTATAGGAAAGGTCCAGTGACTCTATTTGCTCTAGCATTGCCAATGTATGGGGAATTTCTAATACCTAGTAAATAAATCAGATAAGCTAACAACAGCTTCATCTAACATGTTGATGTATCTTGTTCGCCATGTCCTCCTTGCACACAGAACTGCAAACAATCCCCAAAATCCAATAGCAAAGGTAGCCATACAGCTAACATACCAATACCAAGGATCTTCTGTTCCCTCTTCCTCTTCATCATTCTCGTTTTTCCAATTGGAATGATGCCTCGTGAATCTGGGCATCTGATATCAAGCGGAAAACCACATAGACAGGGGTTGCCGTAGAAGTAGGCCACATTAAATGTGGAGAATTGACCTTCCGTTGGAATTTGCCGCAAAGCCTGTTATCAGACACAATGAAAACAGCTAAGAAGTGAAGAACTTGCATCTCCATTGGAATCTTGCCTTGCAGTTTATTATAGGAAAGGTCCAGTGACTCTATTTGCTCTAGCATTGCCAATGCATGTGGAATTTCTCCGCTAAGATTGTTCCTGGAGATATTCAGGATAACTAAGCCACTGAGTGCACCAATTGTTGAAGGAATGATACCTGACAGCTGATTTCCAGACAGGTCAATGCATGTTACAAGTAACAAAATATAATCCACATATACAAAATCGTTTCCTTTGTTAGTCAACACGATCTCCTCTTTGTAGTAGGAGGGCGTGCCATTTTCAGATTGTACTGTTGTGCTTGCAACTTGAACCATTCCTGCTGCTAATTTCTCCAGCTCAGGTGGGATGGACCCAGTCAAATTGTTTTGTGACAAATCTGAAACATGAAGATGACCGAGATTGCCCAATTGAGGTGGAATACATCCTGTTGAGATGTTTTTCCTCAATACAAATATTATCAACTGAGAAAGTTTAAATATCCAACTTGGAATCTCTCCCGACAACAAATTATTTCCAGCATCTAAGATCTCTAAATTAGAACAGTTGGAAAGACTTTGTGGGAAATTTCCCTTCAGCATGTTGTCATTCAGGTGCAGCGTCTGGAGTTGGTACAGCCTTCCCATCGTGGATGGGATCTCTCCTTCCAAACCAGTATTTGCTAGGTACAATCTTGTCAGAACTGAACAATTGGTTATGCTGCATGGTATCTTGCCAGATAATTTATTATTTGAGAGACCTAAAACCCTGATATTAGGAATTAGCATACCAATTTGGCTGGGGATAACCCCGGTGAAGTCATTATAGGAAAGATCTAAAACAAAGAGAGACCGGGAGGGCAAGGGAAGAGGGCCACTCAACTTATTATTATGTAGATCTAGGTATGATAATGTTATATCCAAAATAGTGGGAAGCAAGACCTTCTAAATTATTGTCTGATAAATTAAGATACCTGCCAACCTTCAAATCCCAAAGCCAGGATGGAATGCTTCCAACAAGACTATTGTTGGAGAGATCTAAAGCCAATAATCTATATTGTGTTGAAAGAAATGTAGGGATGGAACCTCCAATATTACAGGAGGCCAAACCCAATACATGAAAGTAAATTTCGGGTACCCAATCTGGATTAAGGTAACAGTCAACTGGTTATATGAAATATAAAGGCGAACAAGGCTAGAGGTATTTTGGAAAACATGGAGAGAAAAGTTTCCTTGTAGACTGTTGAAACTGAGATCAATCCATTCTATGTGAGAGAGATGTCCTAACGATGTAGGAATGGAGCCGTTCAAGTGATTGGATTTCAGAACAAGTCGACGGAGTGCTGAAAGTCCATCCAACCGGGAAGGTATGTTGCCACTCAGCTGATTGAAGGACAGGTCCAGAACTATCAACTTGGAAAGCTGGGCTAGCGATAGGTCAGTGTGAGTATGTCAAGAAGAGGGAGATTGCCAAGAGAGGCAGGAAGAGGCCCATTAACTTCTGTCTCTATCACTTTAAGGCTTCTGAGGGAGGAAAGATTTTTTATGGAAGCCGGCATATTTCCTCTTACGTTGCGCCCTGAGACATAAAACATAGTGAGCTCAGGCCATCCGCTGCCTAAAATTACACCTATGTCTCCACTTAATAAATCATTTTCAGACATTCGGAGTTTTTTCAAATGAGGCAATCTGGACAGAGTGAGAGGGAATTGGCCAGTCAAATTACATTGAAAACAATTAAGTGAAACTAAACTAGTCATATTTCCCACCCATGAAGGAAGTGGGGAAGAAAAATTGTTGCCGTGAAAGTCAAGATTTGCGAGGGATGTGAGGTTGAGGATAGCAGTGGGAATTGGACCTGACAATTTGCAGTTACTCATGTCAAGGAAGGGCAGATTATACAGACGAGATATGTATTCCCCCAACTCTTCAACTTTTTTGGTCAGCTCCACATATTTTACTGACAAATACTGTAACCTCGGCAGATTCCGTGCCCACTCTAAACTCGACCAACATTTGAACGCATTCTTCTGGGTCATGGTAATATCCAAATACTGGAGCTGTGAGTGATTCCCCAGCTGCAATGGAATCTCACCTTCAAAAGAATTGTTGCCCATGTCCAGATGGTTGAGTTCTTCGAGTGCAGATATACCTGGATCCAAAACACCAACAACGGCATCAACGTAATATGAGCAGCAATCTCATTCAGTTGGCACTAGAGTTATTGTGTGCAAATTGTTTTAGATTAAATCGAGAAAGTATTGTTGGAGATAATGTTTATTTTATGGACTGTTTCAGAATATGGAAACTTCCATCTCTAAATAGAAACTTTTATATTTTTCTTTTTTCCACACTTCTCTTAGTCATTTTAAGATATTCTAGAGATTTCCATGAATGCTATAAATATAGCAGCAAGGCTGCCATTGTAATCAATTAAGAAATCATCTATTTTTTGTGCAATTTGCTGTTCAATAATATATTCAAGTGTTTTTTATTTGCTGCACTCTGTTTTATTTTATTTCAAATACTCTGTTTTTTTCAATAAGTATTTTTTACATCAATTCTTACATATGATCTATCATTAGAATGATAAAAATAATATTTTTACATAAATTTGTCCAAAAAGGAAGTTTATATACCAGGGAGTGTAAAAAGAGTTTCATGATCTCAATGGGCGCTTTAATCCAAATACTCTAACTTGTTAAATTTAAATGTGTGACCGCAAATGTTGTTGTTAAAAATATTTATACAGTTTATTTTAAAAAAATTGCGAATGTGAAAATCTAGTGATTTCAATTAGAATTATACCTGAGGGTATAACACCAGTAAAACCATTGGAGCTTATATCCAGATACTCCAATTGCTTTAACTCAAAGGAGTGAGAGTGTGAGTTGCCTATGAGTTTTGCAGCACCAAATTAGAGAGGTGCAGTTGGGTGACATGAGACGTGAGATTGCTGCATCCAACGCCATCCCATTCACAACAATTCAAGCCCTTCCATGAAGGAACTAATCCGCCCGCCTGAGTGTTGAATCTGAGCAGAATAAGCCTTTCTTTAGGTAGACATTCAATAGTATTGCAGTTGCAACAGATGATAGCACTGCTCCAGCTCATCGAAAGCAACACCCATGTGTATTTCTCCATCCCAACAATTTCCAATTACTTGCTGAGTGCAACAAACATTGAATGAATGGAATGAGAAAATAAAAGAATTGCAAGTTAAAATCTAAACGGTACCTGCAAACGGAAGACTGAAAACGGGTTATGCATTGAGCAATGGCAGACGGGAGTTTATGTAGCATTTTAAGCAGTAGAATCTGTCCAAGTTTACTGGTGACATCTTTGACTGGGATTCGTAGGTTTTGAAAATTAAAAAAATGGGAATACAGGGATTCGTAGGTTTTGAAAATTTAAAAAATGGGAATACACTTTGGAAGATTCAAATCAATTATGGGAAGTTATTTTAGTTTGTACTTTTTATTATTAATATTTTTTTTAACTAAAAGAGGGGTAAAAATTTATTCAAACTAAAAAATGGCAATACAAAGCGAGGGGATTACACACCTCTGTCTATATCAATTAATTGGTCCAACTTTTGTGACATGGGGGTAATTGACCCCTTTCCACAATATTCCAATTATGGGAAGTTATTTTAGTTTGTACTTTTTATTATTAATATTTTTTTTTAACTAAAAGAGGGGTAAAATTTATTCAAACCAAAAAATGGCAATACAAAGCGAGGGGATTACACACCCCTGTCTATCTCAACTAATTGGTCCAACTTTTGTGACATGGGGGTAATTGACCCCTTTCCACAATATTCCAATCATGCAAATGATCAGAAGCCCATTTAGCCAAACAATCCCCAACCCCATTCCATTCTCTAGGAATATAACAGAAAGAAACAAAATCCAGAGAAACACATAGATTAAGAATCTATTTTATAATAACAGCCAAATGCCAACTGACGTTCTCTAACTGCTGCCTCTTCAACAAAGTCACCACCACCTGAGTTATTTTTTATCATATTTTATTGGCCGATATTCAATGAAGTGACAATTTAAGGTCTTTTTTAGAATTTATTTTTCATTATTATTATTTTCTTTTTGCAAAGATTAATGAAATGAAAGTAGTTTTTCATTGCTTTTGGTTTTTACTAAAATTTAAATTTGTGCAATAAATGTTGTGTCCTCAATGTCAACCCTTTTAATAATCGTGGTGAGGTATTGACATTCAACAAACATGTAAGGTACAAATTCAACTCTAGAAATAATTCTTGTCTATTTTTTCAACTCTATTAATAGTCCTTATAAATGCATGTCCTTTGAGCTAACAATTAATTCAAACCCAAAAAATGTGGGCTACTTCTATTCAATGAAAGAATAAAAAGTGTACAAATGTGTTGGGATTAGGTGCCATTCACCTTGCAAATAGCCATACATGTTTAATTGTATTTAATTATTGTTGTCAATAAATGATGTTATCTCCAAGAATCATAAAGAGAGTAGACTTGGATGCCCCTCTTATGTGATAGGCAAAATTATTTATTATTATTTACCCTCTCACAAGTAATTGTAATTGCATTTAAGGAGTTACAAAGGGAAGTGAAAATTGAGTAATGAGGCTTTATGGAGCATTACTCTCATTGAATAGTTATGACATGCTATGAAAAAGTGATTAATTGCACAGATGGAGTGCTAGAAATGGGAAAGTGACCTTGCCAAAGGAATTTGATCATTATGACATGATTTATGAAGCATAAGTGGTGTGAGAGGAGTTGCATACTATTTAGGGTGGTTGACCATGCATAGTAAGTTGTGAGATTCTCCATGATGGAGATGGATGTCTAATTTTGGGAGAGTGGTATTTGCCACTTGTTTTGGAATACCATTCATGGCATCTTGTATTCCAGTTTACATTTTTGTTTCATTGTTAATTTCATTTCATCTTATAATCTATCATTATTTATGAAATTTAGATGCATTAAAGAACACCATATCTTGCTATATTGTTCACCGTGTTTTCAACATTTGGTTTCAAATCTATATGGTTGGATTAATTAGAGAGAGGGATGCCTCTTTCAGTGTGTTTGATTAGGTTTTTTGTTACAATGGGAGTTTATTGTGTTTTTCTTACAGGTTTAGATTTTGGGTGATAGAGGTTATAGCTAGCTCATCCCATTCAAGATTGAAAAGTTCAATGGCTCAGAGTTTCAACTTTGGAAGCTGCAGATGGAGGATCTCTTAGAAGAAAGAGATTAGTGGATTGCTACAAAAAATGAAAACAAATTGAAAAATATGTTAGATGAAGATTGGGAAAACCTTGACAAAAAGGCTCGTGGCACTATACTATTATGTTTATTTGATTCTATTCATGTGAATGTTTCTAACAAAACTATTACATATAAATTGTGGAAAAGAATATGAAAAATTATGAAACTAATAGTCTTGTTAATGAGTTATTTTTGAAAATAAAATTATATTATCTAAAAACAAAAGATGAACCAAATTCAAGACACTTAATACATTTAATCTAATCTTGTGTCAATTTTAGTCGATAAATGTGAAGATATGGGAAGGGGATAAATGTATTTTAGTACTATGTTTAGTTTCTAATTGTTGCACTCAATGGTTGCACTCAATGGTTCTATGATAGATCCAAAGATGGATTCTCTCATTTCTTCCTTGATCATAGAGAAAATGAGGGGAAAGTTTATGGATGATGGATCTAAGGATGCATTATATGTGTGAGGTAGATCTAAAGAGATAGGTTAGGACAAGTAGAAAGATGGTAAGGATAATTCTAAGGACAAATCCCAGTCCAATTTGGTAAATCCAAGACACCTAGTAAGAGTAGATTGAGATATTGGAACTATAGAAAATAGAGGGATCTGAAAAGGAATCCCAAAATAAGAAAAAGAAAAATGAAGATTCCTATACTAATAAATCCTCTAATGATGAAACTACTAATACTTTTATTAGTTTTGATAACATGGCTTCTGATGACTCTTGGTTGATATATTTAGGTGTATCCTAACACATGACTCCTCACAAGGAGTGGTTTTCGATGCAGACAACATATGGTGGTGGGAAAGTTTTCCTCAAGGACAACAACACTCAAAAGATTGTGGGATAAGAGGAGATAAAAATAAATTTAGTGATGGGAGGGTGAAATCTCTCACAAATGTATTATAGATCCTTAGTTTAGCTTGAAATTTAAAGTGAATTATTTAGGGGTGTAGGTGACTTTTGAGAATATTGGTTATAGGTGGATCCTTCTCCCTCTGGAGGTCACCTAACTAATAATGGTTGTAGGTATTCCTTCTCTATCCTTAGCGATAGTGAAAGGAAAGAAACCTATGTTGGATGATTCTCCCCATCCTAAGAATGCTCATGAGTATTGAATTGTCTCACCACATGCTTCATATACTATGGGTAGGGGAAAATTGTCATTGTTTCAAAGATCTACCTCTGCTTCTGGGACCACTCAACTTTTCATTGCTACATTTGATCCTCCTTCCATCTCTATGATAGTTGAAGAAAAGTGGCCTATTCAATTAGACCTCATTGAGCCCTTTGCCTACACTACACATAATCAACTTCTACGAGCATGCAAGAATCATTGACGTGTCACAACTAGAGCTCAAGGTGGTGAGTCCACCTCCGATGAGTCACCCAAGATCTACATATGACTAGAAACTAAAAATTCTAACTTGTCTTGACTCATTGTGATCCTCTAACCATTCCTGTCACACTAGACCTACCACCCTTCTCCAAGCCACTTGATCTGCCTAATGTTTTTGCCATTCCTAAAGAAACATTAAATGCCTTGGTGTCATTTCAACAGACTCGCCATTAGGTTTTCCTAGATTTTCTTTATCTAGTCACGATAGACATAGACATCCCATGCCTATAGCCCAAGTGTAAGTAGTAGCACTAACCCTACTCCATCATACTGCAAGTCCAAAACTAACATCCCCCTTCATCCTTGGGGTCTTCCTCATCTACTCCTGATTTGGTGGAGGCTCCTTCTCCACCTCTCCTATATGCCATATCCCTCGTACTAGTACTAAGGAGTAGTAGAAGATTATCCTCTATGACAAGACTATTCAGGCACCTTCATTTGTCGAGGATTCTATGACCAATGTTGACATTTCATTATAGTCATTGATCCTTATGAGATTATTGACCCTCACCTCTCCTAAGGATGTTAAGGACATTTCCCCAACAACCAACCTTCCATGTTCTGGTGATGGATCTTCATCTAGTACCACTCTAGTTATGGTCCCACTAGGTTGTTAGCCTCTATCCCACCATAGTGATTGCAATTGGGTCCTGAGAAAATGATGACCTAAGTTAGTTTCTGATCCTAAGTAGGCATATCTTCATATCATCTATTTATATATGTGTATGTTGCTTACTTGATTATTTTGTTATCTCCATGTGCTTGCTTGGTGTGTACTTATTAGTTTCTCCTAGAGGACCCATGCTTCTCATGTACAAAAGAGGATATAGGGGAAACAAAAATATCATGACATTCTTCTATATGTACTTGAATTCTTCTATCTAACACAAATATGATTTTTTTAATATTTTGGGGACAAGGCAAAGTGTTGAGACATTTAGGACTCTTCCCTACTGACCAAAAATGTTTGTTTTACTTTTCTTTCTTGTGTTATTCTTCCTATGTTCTTGTTGTTCTACAAGCCTAGGGGATGATGACAATTCAATCCTTCTCTATTCATGATTATCACTTCTGATATACTTATATTGACTCAGAGAATGTAGATCCCTTAGTGTTTTTTCATGGATTTTTCTTATTCTTATAATGTCTTTTATGTCCTTTCTTAGGGATATCCCTACTACATTGCTTTATACTATGCACATTGATAAGCCTACTCCCTACAACACCCCTTTTACCAATCCCAGAAGTATTTTACCATTGCTCCCTACAACACCCCTTTTACTACTTACAAAAGTATTCTACTATTGCTCCCTAGAGCATCTTTTACTAGTACTCCAAGAAGAATTTTACCATTGCTCCCTATAGCATCTTTTACCACTAGTTGAAATGTTTTACCATTACTCCCTGCAACATCTTTCACCACTCCCTAAAGTATTTGTTTTACTCCTTTTCCATTCCCTGTGGAATTTTTTAGCTTTTATACATGTGCTTTATTTTTATATGTATAGTATGTTTATATTTTTATTTCGGTATCTTAGATCATATGATTTGCTAACACACTCATTTTGCAAATTGTATTGAATGCCATCTTTTACCTTGCATGATTACATGTTTTTGTAGTTTTGCAAGGCTTGTAGTTCTAATACCATGGTTTTGCAAGGCTTGAACTAAGGGCATCATGCTTTCCTTTTGAAAAATCTCTACAACTTCACAGTATTATTTTTTATAGATAAATTTCATTTTATCATTTCATTATTGTACTTTAGCATGCTTAGTACCTTGTACCTTCAGCTTGCTAAAGTGGGGGCAAAATGTAACCTCATAAATTGCATACCCTACAATTTGGTGCTATGTCTTGCCCACCTAGATGACCCACTCATGTGAACACAACCTAGGTCATCTCTCACAAATCATGTCATTTCCAAAATCCATATTGGAAGATTGTTCTTGAACCCTTCTTATACCTTCATGCAAAATTTGAGGTCATTCTCCCTAGACAACAACACTACGCATGAACATTTGCATGATTTGCTAGTGTCTCATACCATATAGTGCCACAAACTATAAGTTACGGTTTCATGTGGTCACCTTGAATTATGATCACTGGCCATCATAATACCCGTCGCAGATGTGCCAACTTAATCTAGCCATGATTCGTCGAGCCAAAACTAGTGGAATCTAGAAAATAGCAATGGCGATTAGTTACTAAGAGAACTAGAAAAGGCAAGTTGTTTTGATAAAAATATAGTAGGATTATAGAAGCTAAACATGAATTAATGAAGAATTTCTAAGCACTTTATCCATAGCTATAATCACTTTTGAGCTCTGTATTTTCTAGTATAGCTTTGAGGTATAGGCAAAGAATCACTATCATAAGTCGAGTTATTTCTGCATCCCTTTCTACAGATTCAAATCAAGGAGAGAATAACTTGTGTGAGAAGTTGAAAGGTTGAAGTTTCTCTTGAGATTCCTTTAAGCTTCTTGTCTTCATTCTCTAAAAGACTCCATCTCTATTGTGCATTTCAGTAACTAGCACATTTGATTTCTCTCTGAAATCCCTTTGTAAATTTCTTATGAATCAAGCTCTATAAGAGCCCTACATTTTTTGATAAAATTTCTAATGAGCACTGGAAGAAAATTCTTGGGTAAGCTATTCCTCTCCATTGAGTATTCCCTTGGTTTCAATAATCTTGCAAAACCCATATCTATTTACTTGAACCCATTTCTTGTTTTCCATCCTTGTTATTTTGTGCACTAGGCATAATGTCCTCCTCATAGAGTAGGGAAGTGCTCCTAGAATCACTTTGTCACTACATCCTAGCTCCTAGACACACTTAGGATAGGTGCACACACTTTGCTCAACATCTTTATTATTCAACTACTTGTTGAGGTTGAAAGAGCAAAATAGGGGTTTGAGCATCCATGGTAAACTCCTTAGCAGACCCAATTTTCTTTTTAGTCCTATCAGAAATAGTTCTTCCAAATAAAGAAAACACATGGATGTTTGGTTAAGGTTTTCTTGTTGGTATTTCAATAGATTAATCATTTTATCTCTTTATTTTTATTTATTATCCACGTATTATAGTTGTATTTGTTTTTTTACTATGCAAGATTATCAAGAAAGCTCACAGGTTGAACAAGAAGACTCTAAAGAATTGCAAAATAAAGCATCTAGACACTACTAACTACATATAGTGTCATATGGAAGATAGCATATGCCACAAATATCCATGAGACACGCTAGCATCCTTGGCCAAGGCTCCCTCCTTTTGGTGACAAGTTCTTCTATTGGTATTCTTTCCAGTTTTAATTTCTATTTCTCAAAACATCCTCTAATTTTCTAAAAATAACATTTCTTTTCTATTCGATTATTTCTTAGAAAGGTTGTGTTTTCTAGTTAACAGCATTCATATCTAGTCTATATTTTAGGATTTTTATTAATCCTAAGAATCATTAATCTAGTTTTACAAATTAGTATTAATATTATAGTGAATTGAATTGGGTAGAGTTCTCTTTTTATGAGCTTTATGACCTAGTCTTCTCACTCAAAAATCCTTGGGCAAAGAAGCTATAGAAACATGTCAAAATCTCAATTTTTTTGCCACCATGACCACAATGACAGTCGACATCACTTCACTTTCATGTGATCCTACTAGCACTATAATGCATACTCCTAAAATTCTTCTTTCATGATCAACCACAATACCTTCTATGTTGACCATGACCATTTCAAACACACAATTAGATTTTTATCTCAAGAATGCCCTAAGACCCTCTTCTTCCCAAATCAAAAACCTAGAAGAACATCTTCAAGATTTTCAGATCTTTCTAATTTAGGAGACCACTTCTGATATTGCATCATCTATCATATAATCCCTTATAAATATGTTGGTAACCACCTTAAGGGTCTTTACTTACTACGCAAAATGGTCCACATTGTTCATAATGTTGTGTCTACTCTAGTTGCCTCCCATGAGACCACACAAACTTCTCATCATGTCACATGTCTATAAGTTTATTTGACATTACCTACTTGTACCATTTATACACCTATGCCTACATAGATGACCACTTCCATTCCTTAAACTGTCCAATTGAATGAAACTGTGAGGAATCTCATCCATTCATATGTGTTCATTCCCGATTCTAAGGCTCTATCATTTGGTGGATCCTCCATTGCCTCACATTCTATAGCTATTTAGACCTTTCCTACTTAATCTACAACACTCATACCATCATCTCGCATCCATATACCTGCCACCACAACAACCCCTTTGCACACAACAAATTTGGTGGTCAACCAATGAATCCAGAGTGTTAGTAATCTTCAACAACAACTTGCTTCTCTTTCAACTACTTCCACACAACCTATTATATCACCTTATGGACCTTTTGTAGCCAATTGTCTCTATACATTCTAGCTACCCCTCTACTTGCAAGTTTTGAAGTCCCTAGATTTGAAAAGTATAATGGCAAAGGGGACCCTTGGACACACATAGCAACATTCATAGCATTATGCATATTTATCATATTTTAGAATGAGTTGTTAGAAAAACTCTTCCTCTCATTGAAAAATAACATGTTGGATTGGTTTTGTTCAGTCTGAACCATTTTATAGAATCCTTTAATTAGCTTAATAATAATTTCTTGCAACATTTTCAAACAAACATAAGCCCTCAAACCACTTTTACTGATTTAGTTTACTATAAACAAGGGCCTTCGAAGAAGGTGATAAGCTTCATCTTCTACTATCAATCTTTGTTCTCATAGATACACTGTCCTCTTCTTGACTTTGATGTCCAACATTTGGTCTTTATTGGGAATCTTCAACCTATAATGAGAGAAAAGATTCTAATCATGATGTCACAACCCATTTTTTTTTACAATTGATTAGAATATAATGACACAAATAAAAACTAAATTAGATAAACATAAATGTACACTCGTTTAAAAATATAAATAATAAACAATTTTCAACAATGGAGTACACTTCTAGAAAAGGGCATAAATGAGGTCCAATCTTCCCTCATTTTCTAGTCAAGACTCAAGGTCATATCCAATAAATAACATGAGAAAATTTCCACATGAATAAATGACAAAGGAGAAAATTGAAGAAATCATTTAAGATCAATAGGTCCTTTTTCTCCTAAAAATTTATGGCAAAATAGAAAAATAGATCAGCCTCATTTATGGGAGAGACTTGACTCAAAGACTTGAGTCTACCCTCATAAGGATTAGAAATTTCTATAAATTGTAGGGGTTTTTTAAGGAGGACATGGAAATCTGATTGGGGAGAGCTGGAGAAATCTGTAAGAGTGCTCTCCATCTTTTGTCTCTTTTCTGCTGAAAGTTTAGTTCTTGAAATTTTGTCAGTAAATTTATTTTAGTTAAAATTTGGTTTCTTGGATTCATTTTGATAATGTGCAAATTGAGATAATATTTTTGTTTTCAAAACTAAAGTGAAAGTAGAAATCATACCTTTACGGTAGAGTAGTATGCAGTGCGTGGCAAGTTAATGGGCTAAGCTCTAAGTCCAGCCATGAGTCCTTTGTAAATCCTTTTCAAGTATCCATTTTATGCACATCTTGCAATCATTGCAGAAAACTATTTCCTTTGAGGTATTTTCTCAACAATTTATGTTCTCTGCGTATCATTCTGCATCCTGTATGGCATTTGCAACTACTGTGTCTGATGAAATTTGTCTTTTCTTTATGTCTATGCCCTGTTAGAAAGCCCCACATAGTCCAGACAAGGAGGGCATTAAGCACAATAGGGAAATCTGACTCCAGTCTACCAATATCATTTACCTAAATGTTTCTAATGCATTTTCAACAAATCCATTTTGTGCACAGCCTGCAAGCGTTGCAGTCCATGAGGTGATGTTTCCTTGAGGGATTTCTTCTGTTGTAATCCATGAAACAATATTTCCTTGAGAGATTTCGTCAAACAGTTCACATTTTGCCGTCATGCCTACCTGAGTGCTCCCAACTATAATATCTGGCAAACACCCCATACTCTATTATGAGTAATACGCAACCCAAGGTCGTAGGATTTATCTTTATGCACTGCCAATTTGCATTTGTTTGAACATTTCTAAAGCCATTTCCTGTACCAAAACCCCATACCTACAGAGGATGCTGCCAAAGGTTGAGAAGTCCGGCTTTACACTCGGTAGTTGCAATTGCTTAAAGGTTTCTAAGGCCTTTTCAACAAACCCATTTTTGAACATGGCAATTCTGTGAGATCACATTTCCTTGAGTCATTTTGTCAAACTACTCATGTGCTCTGTCTAGACTTCCACGTTTTGCATACATGTCTAACAGGGGAAATCCAACTATAATATCTAACGAAAAACAATTCCCCTTCTGTCATGCGAAGTTAATCCTTCCGAATTCTTTTGCCTGAACGTCTCTAGAGCCGTTTGATCAAATCCATTTGTGAATTGGTCGTATCTCATTGAGGCATTCTGTCATACAGTGCACGTCCCTGGTCTGTGTTCCATTTTATTTTTTAAAAACTGCTATTACAACATCTGATAAAAATTCCCCATCTGCTATGCGTAAGAGATGTCCATACCGTGTACTAAAGTTCCCAACTGGCGTAGGCAGGGGAAATGATATTCAGGGTTTTAGAATTTGATTTATTTTCCTGCCAGTTTTGCAAGAAATAGCATACAGTCCTAAATATCTCAAAATCCTTGAATGAAGCTGGTTATGTAGGAAGTTTCCACTTATGAAATTAAAATAGCATCTATTATGTGTTCAAATACTATTATTGAAAAAGTCACATGATATTCAACTGTATTAGAATCATAAATTTACCCAATTCCATCAGGCTGAACTTAAACAAACGATTTATAAAATTTATCTAATTTTTGAGTTGCAGAGGAAACAAGTCATATAGTTCTGTATTTAATTCTAGATTTCAGAGTGAGTGCTTAAGACCAACTAAATCTCTGTATCTGATAAATCTTTGGCCATCTATAATATATAGATTTGCAAGCAGCCAAAAAAAAATGCTTTGAGTGGAAACAGAGATGAATTAGAAACAACTAAGTGCTTTTGGAGTAAAATATATATATATACTAAATTTATTAATGCTAGGAGCTAATAAAGAATTAGCTGAACAATCCATAATAAAAATAACTAAAGTCTAAATTCATTATAATCTTGTGCCCAACATAAAACTACTTAGCTTGGCAATGAACAGTAGAAACCCAAACAAAGCACCTTACTAATCAACGAGAGTCACCCACATTAATTCCTCACAAATAGTAGAGGTTCAAATGTAAAGAAGTACTTAAGCCACGTAGTAAACAATCTTAATCCAATTCCTAGTAAGGGAGGGCTGTGATGAAGGTATATGCTAAACCATTTCTATCTAATTAAATTTGGTTATAGTTTTAATAATTACATTTATATTATGCCAAAAGATTTGTGTTAATTAATATCTATATATTTCAAACTAAGGCATCTCTTTCCATAGTGAATAGATTATGTATCTAAATGATACCATAGTAAAATGTGAATCTTTATAAACTTATATGCACTTATGAAATTTGGAGGCCTGAGGCCCGAATACCAAGTTACGAGTTTGTTTTATAAAGATATCATTAACCTACAAGTTTTAATCATAATACTAAACTAAAATCTTATAATAAGAAACATGTAGAACTTTTCCCATAGATTGAATGTAACTATGTAGATCAAGTATCATTTACATCATATAGTCTAATGTTAATGTAGATGTTAGAATGTCATTGGAATTTATACGAATTTTGTTTTGAGGGAACTACTTGTAGATATGATATCAAATATGAATCAAAATTATAAATTTTAGAGTTGGAGTACCTATTTTAGTTGGCTGAGGAAGAATTTATGAATTAAATATAAAAGGCACTAATTCAAGTTTATGATGTAAATGATACAAAAAGTGCAAGTGATAACATAATAAATGGTACATAAGAAAATAAATGCATAAGGTAAACTAGTAACAAAAGTATAAGTAAAATGATTCGCAAAGGGTGAGAATATACCTGGAAAATATACAAATAAAATATAAAATAAGAATGGATGTTTTGTGGGTATGCTATCATGAAAACTCATAAGAGGCATAGTCCTTATGATACATGCAATTATTATAAGTAATTTTGCTTTTGGCAATGTGATAAAAAGGGATTATTGAAATTGCTAATTTAGTAGTTGAATTAGTTATCAAGGATTCTTTATTTTGACCTAGATTAAATTTTACCTTACTGTTAGAATATCTTTTCTAGTTTATAAGTTGATTTAAGAATCTTTCTAGTCATATGTTTTATGAAATTGATTAAGTTCTTTTCTAGTTCTATTCATTATGAGCAAGCATCTTTTATTTGCATTTTGAATTAAGTATTTCCCTTTATCAACTATTATTATGCAAGTTATTCCTTTGCTACTAGATAGGTAAATTTTGTAAATAAATGTCCAAACTCAAACAATCACAGTGTTCAGTATTTATGGTACCTCTATGTCACGTTTACGGGTAATTTCCTCGCATTGAACCAAGCACCTCGCGCCTAACATAGCTGCAACAATGATGTCTGGGCACCGTCCCTCTAAATCATCAGGGAGTAATAAGAAACATGTCTAAATTAAATCTGCAGGAAGGGAAAATCTCCTCGGATACCTCACTAAAAAGATTAACTAAAAAAAAAGGAAAAGATGAGACTATCAAAAATTGTTGTAGGACGATCAATGGAAAGACCTCGTCGGGGAAATATGTGTGCTAGGTAAACTATTCACACTTGAAGACCTAAACCTCAAACACTCTCGAGAGGTGTGTTTTGAAACTAGTTTCTTAGGAATTTTGTCACTGTATCACTTGAGTGAGTGGGCAGTCGACGAAGAACTGTGTACCAACCACAGTTACATAAAACATAGTGCAAGACAGAACTACATGTTTGCATTCATCGTGTAGATCACATCTAAAGAGGGCCTTGATCCCATGGATATAGGGTATGTAGGCAGTCTGGACAGTGAAGGATGCCCCCAGTACTTAGGTCTCTTGGATATAGTGTACTCTTTTATAATCAACTTCATAATCTCGATCCCTAGTTTAAAGGTTATCTAGGTAACTTAAGAACTCTCCTAGTACTTAGAAGAATCCTCGAGGTGGATTACTTGTACCTAGCTTTGCCGTAAACTGAGGTGAGTACAAGTTGATAGTATGTGTTCCCTGGTTGACATCCTCAGTACAGTGTCTAGGCAAACTGTGGTCCCCAGGAAGTGACTCATGAACCTGTATTGGTCCCGAGGGAGTTAGAAGTCTCTGGCCAGAGCATAATGATTCCTGTCCTCTTTAGCCCATTAGGCTGTCATGTTTATTTATCTCAGATTGGATAGAGTATTGGTCCATTTGACCCCCTAGGCCTTTTGGCCACTGTTTGTTCTACCCGAATCAGGTAGCGATAAGGTTTGTTTGACTTGGTTCTATATGAACCTATTTACCCAAAGGATAGAAGAGCCTAGGTTGGCTTAAGAATGTTTCGTTTTGAACATATGGCTTGTTTTGGCTGAAGTTTTTCCTGAGTACTCAATCAAAGTCTTGATATATCTCATAAGAACTTGTTAATAAAGTAAATTTTTTGAAAATTTGAGTTTGGATCAAGCAGGTCCTTACATGTGGTATTAGAGCATGGTTCAAACACTCAGCCTGGAGGCCTACTAACTTAAAATTGATAATAATTGGTATTTAAAATAAGAATTGTAATAGATTTAATTACAGTCAATTTGCATGTTGTAAACAAAAAATTGTAGCAAGTGGTAAATCACCTCTCTCCTTGTTTCAGAATTAAATGGCGAGAACCTGAAATTTGCAAGATCTGCATGGAGAGGAACCGGTCAACCAAGAACATGTTGAAAACCCACCTGAGAACCCAAATGCTGGTATAGAAGCAATTATTCACTTGTTGACAAAACAAAGAGAAAAGTTGGAAAACGTTGAGAAAACTGTACAAGACTTGAAGACTAGACAGGGGACCATAGAAAACATTCTAGAATCTGAAGATGAACATCAAGGTGCGGAAGTACACATAGCTCAAACAACTAATGAGCTAGAGGTTCCTAGGTCTCGGCAGGAAACCACCATTCTAGATATCTCACAAGACCTCAAGAAGATAACTCCTAAATTTGACGGTAAACATGTGGGGGATACTGCAGAAGGATGGCTCATCGAAATGGAGAAATATTTTAAACTAAGAAACTACTCAAAGAATATCAAAGCAACCTAGGGAGCCTATCAGTTGGAGGGAGAAGTTGCCAGTTGGTGGATAAACATAAAGGAACAATATTGTTATTCAAAGGAAAACCTAACTTGGAGGCAGTTTGTTAGCCACTTCCGTGAGAGATGGCTTCCACAACTATTTTATGATGAGAAGATGACTGAGTTTCTAAATCTCAGACAAGGAAATCTTACGGTCCAGCAGTATTGGGATCGATTTGTGAAGCTACTGAAATATGTTCCTATCTATCAAAAGGATGAAAGGTCTCAGGCAAGGAAGTTTCTTTTGGGTTTGAATACTAATATTGGGGCAAAAGTGGATATGTTTGCCCCTAAGAATATGAATCAAGTCTTGGATAAGGCACTCAAATAGGAAAAGAAATTATAGGCACTATCGATGGAAAAGCAAAACTTTTGGGACAAACAATTTGCCTTCAAAAGGAAATTAGACAATTGGGGCAATAGAGGAGCTTAGAAAAATAAGAGGAGAGACTGGGGTAGAACAGAAGCTGCTAGTAATCAAGATCATAGGAACAATTACAATAGTAATGTCAGAAGGAATGATGGGAATGCACCACCCCAAATTTGTAATGGACCCCCCAGTGGATGCTTTATGTGTGGAGGCAATCATTATGCAAGGGATTGTTCAAAAAGGAATGGGTACAATCAGCCACAGCAACCTCAGAAACATCAAATACATGCTGCCGTCAGAAATCAACATACTCGCCATCGAAATGTACCTATGGAGACAAGAGGTATGCTTTTTGGTAAACCCATAACTATTTTGATAGATACTGGTTCCTCTGAGAATTTTATTTCCCTAGAATTAGTAAGAAAAATGTCTTTATAAACTAAGAATATGGAATCATCATGGACGGTTCAGTATGGTGACAAGGCTATATGAAAGGTGAACAAGTACATAAGAGGAGCCCTCATTAAGTTTCCTGAATTAGAAACCAAATCCGACTTATATGTCGCACCACTGGGAGCCTATTGTGTCATAATCAAAACAAGTTGGCTAACGAGTCATAAGGCTAACATAGATTGCTATAACAAAGTGGTGGAGTGTGTAGATGATAAGGGCTGTAGAGTTAGGATCCAAGGAATTTACAAACCTATATCAGTGGGGACCATTTCTGCTATGCAACTAAAGAAGGCAAGGCGAAAACGAGGAAATCAGATATTCTTAGTATCTTTAGATGAGAAGGGAGAAGAGAAAGAAGCCCCTACCTTTGAAAATAGTCTGTTCCTTTGGGACTACAAGGATGTGTTTCCTAAAGATCTTCCTAGATTGCCCCCAAAGATAGAATTTGATTTTTCAATCGATATACTTCCTGGAACCGCACCTATATCTAAAGCCCCATATAGGATGAACACCGCAGAACTCCAAGAGTTGAAAATACAGTTGTAAGAATTGCTAGAGAAAGGGTTGATAAGGCCTAGTGTATCACCTTGGGGAGCACCAGTCATATTTGTAAAGAAGAAGGATGGGACACTAAGGTTGTGCATTGACTACAAAATGTTGAATTAGGCCACTATGAGGAATAGATATCCCTTACCTCATATTGATGATCTATTTGACCAAATGAGAGGAGCCTTAGTGTTCTCCAAAATTGACCTCCGCTCAGGCTATCACCAATTAAGGATAAAAGAAGAAGACATCCCAAAAATAGCATTTAGGACTAGGTATGGCCACTATGAATTTAATGTAGTTCCATTCGGGCTAACAAATGCTCCAGCTACCTTTATGAATCTAATGAATAGTGTATTCCATGATTTTCTGGATAAGTTTGTGATTGTATTTCTGGATGACATCTTAATATATTCCAAGGATGAAGAGGAACACTTAGCCCATCTACAGGCAGTCTTACAAAGGTTGTAGAAGCATATGTTGTTTGGGAAGTTATCCAAATGCTCCTTCTTTGAAAGGAGGGTTCACTATTTAGGGCATATCATTTCAGCTGAGGGTATAGTGGTAGATCCTGATAAAGTAAAAGCCATCACTGAATGGCCTATACCTACAAATGTGACCGAAGTAAGAAGTTTTATGGGATTGGTAGAGTACTACAGAAGGTTTGTGAAAGACTTTTCAAGGATAACCAATCCAATCACATCCTTGCAAAAGAAGAACAAAAAATTCATTTCGACTGAGCAGTGTGATAAGGCATTTCAAGTACTCAAGGAAAGGCTAACGTCACCTCTAATTCTAAAAGTGCCTGACCCTAATGGTAACTTCACAGTAGTAACAGATGCATCCATAGAAGGACTAGGAGGAGTTCTTTTCCAAGAGGAAGGAGTAGTGGCTTATGAATCACGGAAACTAAAAATTCATGAAGTCAATTACGGCCCCCATGACCTTGAACTTGCAGCCATAGTTCATGTTTTGCAAAAATGGAGACATTTCTTGATGGGAAAACCATTTAAGCTTAAAACAGACCATCAAGGACTAAAATATATCATTTGAATGCAAGATAGAGAAGGTGGTTAGAGTTCCTAAGTGAGTATGATTTTGAGATTGAATATATCAAGGGGAAAGAAAATAGGGTGGCTGATGCTCTCAGCAGGAGGAGGCATATAATGGCCATATCCAACTTGCACATAGACCTAAAGCAACAAGTATTCTCCAAGTAGAAACATGACCCATGGTATGCTCAGGTTAAGACATCTCTAGCTAACACCTCTCTGGAACCTAAGTATTTGGATTATGCTTTTGATTATGATGGACTAATGAGGTACCAAGCAAGAATATACGTTCCTGATAATGTAGAACTAAGGGGTATGATCCTGATAGAGGGACATAAGGCTCCATATTCAGGACATCTAGGGGTGAATAAGATGTATACAAACCTCAAAAGATTATATTTCTGGCTAGGAATGAAGAAGGATGTGGTAGACACAGTTTCCAGATGCCTAGAATGTCAAAGGGTTAAGGCAGAACATGTGCACCCAGTAGGACTTCTTTATCCACATGATGTACCTTTCTATAAATGGCAGGTCATAAGTATTGATTTTGTCCAAGGGCTACCAATGACATCTCATAGGCATAATTATTTTTTGGTGGTAGTGGATAAACTCACTAAGGTAGCACACTTCATACCAGGGAACCTACCAGATGATGCACTAGCAGTAGCAAAAAGGTTCATAAAGGAAATTTTTAGGTTGCATGGAATCCTTGAGAAAATCATCTCTAATAGAGATGCAAAGTTCACTTCTAGATTTTGGACCACATTGCGGGCTACCTTAGGAACACAGTTGAACTTCAACACAGCATATCATCCTAAGACAGATGGACAAATAGAAAGAACCAACCAAATTCTGGAAGACCTCCTTCGTATGTATTGCATGGATCAACAAACTAAATGAGAGGAATATTTTCCATTAGTTGAGTTTGCCTATAACAATTCCTTCCAAGCAGCAATAGGTATGGCGCCCTTTGAAGCTCTCTATAGGAGACCTTGTCGAACACCTTTAAGTTGGGATAAACTAGAAGATAGGATCCTAGTTGGCCCCGAAATGTTGAAGGATATGGATAACCAAGTGCAACTTATTCGACAAAGGTTGAAGGAAGCCTCAGATAGTCAGAAAAGTTATGCAAATAAGAATAGGACACCCAAAAGTTTTCAAGTTCGTGAAAAGGTGTTCCTAAGAGTTCGACCTCATAAAAGTTCCATGTCTTTTGGAAGGAAGTCAAAGCTAGCTCCTCGCTATGTCGGGCCTTTTGAAGTACTTGAGGAAATCAATCCTGTAGCTTACCGCTTCGCCTTACCTCCAGCACTGAGCTGAATTCATGATGTGTTCCATGTATCCTTGTTAAAAAAGTATATACCTGACCCTAAGCATATTCTTAATTGGAATGTCCTACAAGTGGAAGAACCAGGTACAATAACAATAGAGCCAAGCAGAATCATCAAGAGGTGCCAGTTCCAGCTCCGTAACAGGACAGTGGACCAATCTAAAGTCCAGTGGGACTAGTACTCACTTGAAAATGCTACATGGGAAGACACAATGGAAATGCAACAGCTCTATCCGCACTTATTTTGAATAAACTCTAGTTATTTATAAACTTGAAAAACTTCAAATTTTGCTTAAAGACAATGATGTTCAGATGATACAGACAGTTATGCTTAGATAATACTCCTTGTTATCTTTATCTAAGATAAACTATTTAAGCTATCTTGTTGAAGGATGGAATTTAAAGTAGGCAAGTATGCTTATTTCTATGGACTTATATGTTTTGATCTTATTTCTAACATGCATTAAGACGATGCATAAATTTAGGGGAGAAGGATGTCACAACCCATTTTTTTTACAATTGATTAGAATATAATGACACAAATAAAAATTAAATTAGATAAACATAAATGTACACTCATTTAAAAATATAAATAATAAACAATTTTCAACAATGGAGTACACTTCTAGAAAAGGGCATAAATGAGGTCCAATCTTCCCTCATTTTCTAGTCAAGACTCAAGGTCATATCCAATAAATAACATGAGAAAATTTCCACATGAATAAATGACAAAGGAGAAAATTTCCACATGAATAAATGACAAAGGAGAAAATTGGATAAATCATTTAAGATCAATAGGTCCTTTTTCTTCTAAAAATTTATGGCAAAATAGAAAAATAGATCAGCCTCATTTATGGGAGAGACTTGACTCAAAGACTTGAGTCTACCCCCGTAAGGATTAGAAATTTCTATAAATTGTAGGGGTTTTTGAAGGAGGACATGGAAATCTAATTAGGGAGAGCTGGAGAAATCTGTAAGAGTTCTCTCCATCTTTTGTCTCTTTTCTGCTGAAAGTTTAGTTCTTGAAATTTTGTTAGTAAATTTATTTTAGTTAAAATTTGGTTTCTTGGATTCATTTTGATAATGTGCAAATTGAGATAAGATTTTTGTTTCCAAATCTGAAGTGAAAGTAGAAATCATACCTTTACAGTAGAGCAGTATGCAGTGCTTGGCAAGTTAATGGGCTAAGCTCTAAATCCAACCATGAGTCCTTTGTAAATCCTTTTCAAGTATCCATTTTATGCACATCCTATAATCATTGCAGAAAACTATTTCCTTTGAGGTATTTTGTCAAAAATTTGTGTTCTCTGCATATCATTCTGCATCCTGTATGGCATTTGCAACTACTGTGTCTAATGAAATTTGTCTTTTCTTTATGTCTATGCCTTGTTAAAAAGCCCCACATAGTCCAGATGAGAAGGGCATTAAGCACAATAGGGAAATCTGACTCCAGTCTGCCAATATCATAAATACCTAAATGTTTCTAATGCATTTTCAACAAATCCATTTTGTGCACAGCCTGCAAGCATTGTAGTCCATGAGGCAATGTTTCCTTGAGGGATTTCTTCTGTTGTAATCCATGAAGCAATATTTCCTTGAAAGATTTCGTCAAATAGTTCACATTTTGCCGTCATGTCTACCTGAGTGCTCCCAACTATAATATCTAGCAAACACCCCATACTCTATTCTAAGTAATATGCGGCCCAAGGTCGTAGGATTTAGCTTTATGCACTGCTACTTTGCATTTTTTTAACATTTCTAAAGCCATTTCCTGTACCAAAGCTCCATACCTACGGAGGATGCCGGCAAAGGTTGAGAAGTCCATCTTTACACTCAGTAGTTGCAATTGCTTAAAGGTTTCTAAGGCCTTTTCAACAAACCCATTTTTGAACATGGCAATTCTGTGAGATCACATTTCCTTGAGTCATTTTGCCAAACTACTCACGTGCTCTGTCTAGACTTCCATGTTTTGCATACATGTCTAACAGAGGATTTCCAAATATAATATCTAACAAAAAAAAAAATCCCCTTCTATCATGTGAAGTCAAGCCTGCCGAATTCTTTTGCCTGAATGTCTCTAGATTTCATCAAATCCATTTGTGAATCGATGGTATCTCATTGAGGCATTCTATCATATAGTGCACACCCCTGGTCTGTGTTCCATATTTTAAAAAAAAAAACTGCTATTACAACATCTGATAAAAATTCCCCATCTGCTATGCGTAAGAGATGTCCATACCCTGTGCTAAAGTTCCCAACTGGCGTAGATAGGGGAAATGATATTTAGGGTTTCAGAATTTGATTTTTTTTCCTGCCAGTTTTGCAAGAAACAACATACAGTCCTAAATATCTCAAAATCCTTGAACGAAGCTGGTTATGTAGGAAGTTTCCACTTATGAAATTAAAATAGCATCTATTATGTGTTCAAATACTACTAAATCTCTATATCTAATAAATCTTTGGCCATCTATAATATACAGATTTGCAAGCAGCAAATAAAAATGCTTTGAGTGGAAATAGAGATGAATTAGAAACAACTAAGTGCTTTTGGAGTAATATATATATATACTAAATTTATTAATGCTAGGAGCTAATAAATATTTAGCTGCACAATCCATAATAAAAATAACTAAAGTCTAAATTCATTATAATCTTGTGCCCAACATAAAACTAATTAGCTTGGCAATTGAACAGTAGAGACCCAAACAAAGCACCTTACTAATCAACGAGAGTCACCCACATTAATTCCTCACAAATAGTAGAGGTTCAAATGTAAAGAAGTACTTAAGCCACGTAGTAAACAATTTTAATCCAATTCCTAGTAAGGGAGGGTTGTGACGAAGGAATATGCTAAACCATTTCTATCTAATTAAATTTGGTTATAGTTTTAATAATTACATTTATATTATGCCATAAGATTTGTGTTAATTAATATCTATATATTTCAAACTAAGGCATCTTTTTCCATAGTGAATAGATTATGTATCTAAATGATACCATAGCAAAATGTGAATCTTTATAAACTTATATGCACTTATTAAATTTGGAGGCCTGAGGCCCAAATACCAAGTTACAAGTTTGTTTTATAAATATATCATTAACCTACATGTTTTAATCATAATACTAAACTAAAATCTTATAATAAGAAACATGTAGAAGTTTTCCCACACATTGAATTTAACTATGTAGATCAAGTATCATTTACATCATATAGTCTAACGTTAATGTAGATGTTAGTGTTGGCAAGAGACACTATATGGATTCATGGTTGTTGTCATTGATGGCAACAAAGGTCATCCCACATATCCGCAAGTCATAATGTGTCTCTACCGGAAGTCAGAATAAAGATTGTTGTGGTCCGGTGAACAAGAACAGAGCATGTGGCAAGGTCCGACAGATTGATCCGGATCTCTCAGAGGAAGTGTCTTGGTGCAGTGCGGATTTGGGGAAGTCAAGAGGACTACCTTGAGTGGTATATTCCAAGGATTTAGCCTCCGGTGATGGACAAGGAAAAAGATATGAATAGTTGAGTACCGGATTCCTGAGAGACAGTGAAAACAGAGGAAGAACTGACTGACAGAGTATCAGACTACTTTCCGGATGTGTTACTATTGATGATAGAGGTTGTGAAGGCATGAATCGTGTTTGGCCGACATGATTAATGATATCTACAAGTATATGCTTGATCCGCATTGCTTGGTGAGGAAGGATTCAGCCGACAGAACAAGAGTTTGTAAGAAACTAGACTGTTCCGGATGCCGACTAAGAAAGGTGATGAAATTACTTGTGCGGATATATATAGAGGATGGATTTAGTTGTGAAGTGGGTGGTGGTGTGAAGATATATGCGAATAAGTCCAGAACAGAGCAGAAGTAGCAAAAAGGATCCGGTATGTGAAAGATAGCAGAATAAAGAACAGAGGAAAGATGAAGTGCAGCAGATCAGTGTACTGAGCCTAACCGGAACTGAACTCCAGCATATGCAGATGCTTCCAATCAGTTCAAGACTGTGATTCTTATCACTTTGTAGACAGTGTGTCTTCTTGTAGGCAGTGGGCCTCTTGTGAGCAGTGTGCTCGGGCAGTGAGCCCTAATTGGCAAGTGCCATTTTTTGTAATCTCCTATTCTTCTAACAGAGAATAATTTTGGGTTAATCACCCCGTGGTTTTCTCCCTTAACAGGGTTTCCACGTCAAAAATACTGTGTTATGTGTTTCTTATTTCATGGTAATGTTTTTGTGTTTGATTCAATGCTGCATCAATTAATAAGAAAGTTCAATAAGGGAAATAATTAGGATAACTGATTCACCCCCCCCCCCTCTCAGTTATCAACAGTTAGAATGTCATTGTAATTTATATGAATTTTGTTTTGAGGGAACTACTTGTAGATATGATATCAAATATGAATTAAAATTATAAATTTTAGAGTTGGAGTACCTATTTTAGTTGGTTGAGGAAGAATTTTATGAATTAGATATAAAAGGCACTAATTCAAGTTTATGATGTAAATGATACAAAAAGTGCAAGTGATAACATAATAAATGGTACATAAGAAAATAAATGCATAAGGTAAACTAGTAACAAAAGTATAAGTAAAATGATTTGCAAAGGGTGAGAATATACCTGGAAAATATACAAATAAAATATAAAGTAAGAATGGATGTTTTGTGGGTATGCTATCATGAACACTCATAAGAGGCATAGTCTTTATGATACATGCAATTATTATAAGTAATTTTGCTTTTAGAAATGTGATAAAAAGGGATTATTGAAATTGCTAATTTAGTAGTTGAATTAGTTATCAAGGATTCTTTATTTTGACCTAGATTAAATTTTACCTTATTGTTAGAATATCTTTTCTAGTTTATAAGTTGATATAAGAATCTTTCTAGTCATATGTTTTACGAAATTGATTAAGTTCTTTTCTAGTTCTATTCATTATGAGCAAGCATCTTTTATCTGCATTTTGAATTAAGAAAGTATTTCCCTTTATCAACTATTATTATGCAAGTTTTTCCTTTGCTACTAGATAGGTAAATCTTGTAAATAAACGTGCAAACTCAAATAGTCATAGTGTTCAGTATTTACGATACCTCTGTGTCACGTTTACGGGTAATGCCGTCATGTTGAACCAAGTACCTCGCGCCTAACATAGTTACAACAATGATGTCTGAGCATCGTCCCTCTAAATCGTCAGGGAGTAATAAGGAACATGTCTAAGTCAAATCCACAGGAAGGGAAAATCTCCTCGAATACCTCACTAAAAAGATTAACTAAAAAAAAGAAAAGGCGAGACTATCTAAAATTGTTGTAGGATGATCAATGGAAAGACCTTGTCAGGGAAATATGCATGCTAGGTAAACTATTCACACTTGAAGACCTAAACCTTAAACACTCTCGGGAGGTGTGTTTGCAAACTAGTTTCTTAGGAATTCTATCACTATATCACTTGAGTGAGTGGGTAGTCGGTGAAGAACTATGTACCAAGTATAGTTACATAAAACATAGTGCAAGATAGAACTACATGTTCGCATTCGTCATGTAGATCGCATCCGAAGAGGGCCTTGATCTAGTGGATACAGGCTATGTAGTCAGTCTAGATGGTGACAGATGCCCCTAGTACTCAGGTCCCTCGGATATAGTGTACTCTTTTATAATCAACTTCATAATCTCGATCCCTAGTTTAAAGGTTATCTAGGTAACTTAAGAACTCTCCTAGTACTCAGAAGAATCCCCGGGGTGGATTACTTGTACTTGGCTTTTCTGTAAACTGAGGTGAGTACAAGTTGATAGTATGTGTTCCCTGGTTGACATCTTCAGTACAGTGTCTGGACAGACTGTGGTCCCCAGGATGTGACTCATGAACCTGTATTGGTCCCGAGGGAGTCAGAAGTCTCTAGCTAGAGCATAATGATTCATGTCTTCTTTAGCCCGTTAGGCTGTCATGTTTATTTATCTCAGATTGGATAAAGTATTGGTCCATTTAACCCACTAGGCCTTTTGGCCACTATTTGTTCTACCCGAATCAGGTAGCGATAAGGTCCGTTTGACCTAGTTCTATATGAAACTAGTTACCCAAAGGATAGAAGAGCCCGGGTTGGCTTAAGAATGTTCCATTTTGAACATATGGCCTGTTTTGGCCGAAGTTTTTCCTGAGTACTCAATCAAAGTCTTGATATATCTCATAAGAACTTGTTAATTAAGTAATTTTTTTAAAAATTCAAGTTTGGACCAAGTGGGTCCTTACACATGAGATATCCCACTTTTCTCTACTTGTGCACTACCCTCAAGACGAGAAATTTAGTCTCTAGATCAATTTGAAATATATTTTTCTCCACCCACCCTACTGAACCTTCAAGAAGTCAAAACAAAATCTTTAAAAAGGGGACCACTAGTTTTCTAAAGAACGCATCTTCTATAGTCATTGGCAATAATGTGGCCACCTCTCCTGTATCAAAGGCCATGACTCTTATCATTGTGTGGCCAAAATTTAAGCAATTCATCCCATTATCTTAGCCTTTGTACTCTGTCTTGCAGCAAATACTTGCACATAACTTAGTGTAGTTGCTCCTGTTAGGCCTATTGACCTGAATAAACCTTTTTCTAACAACTATGATGCATTTTTTTGTCAATTTCACCAGATACCAGGACATGGCACTGAATGACACATGCAACTCAAACACATTGTATAGGGCCTCATTAATTCTAACACTATCCAAGTCTTTAGAGAAGGTAAAAATGGGAACAAATATGTGGCCAAGCCTAACCAAAATTGGTAAGTGTAAGAAGATGAGTCCTTTTTGGCCAAAAAGTGGAAATATTTTTTCCTGTTTTTCAAATTTTGTCATATTTGAAGTAAAAATTTGAAACAATTACACATAGAATATTAATATGATATAAAAATATGAAATGTAGGATTTTGTTTCTAGTTTTCAAATATTTATTTTTTTCTAATACCTAGATGATAAAAGCTGGTTTTGTATAGGATGTGCAAAAAGTGGATTTTTAAAAGTCCCCTAATTTTTTCCAAAACATGCATGTGTACGACCAACATAATTTGACCTAAATGAAGGTATTTTTCTAATTCCTTTTGTGGAAAGATGCACAGGATGTTAAAGTTTGATCAGGATCTTTTTTAATAATTTTTTGATAAATATTTTTTTTATTAATGTTTTCTGGGCCTAATTAGTGTTATTTGAAACCCTTCATGTACGACCAACATAATTTGAGCTAAACTAATCATAAAACTATTTTTTAATCATGTACAAAATGATGTCTAGATTGGTCATGCATATTTTTCAAGAAACTCTCAAACTCAAAAGTTATTAAAAAATGGTAACGTATGTTATTTCAAGTTTATGCGTCTCTTTGTTTAAAAAATAATTAATAAATAGAAAATTGTGTCCAATAGTAAAAAAAATATTTATAAACTAGACTTTGTGATCTATAATGGGTTTTTAATTTCGTCAAAAAATTCTAAAAAAAAGTCGTCAGCCATTTGGTGAAATCAGTTTTTTCTCTTGGTTTTTATATCGCCTTATACTTGTAGGTCCAAGATTAAGGCTTGGGTTTCCAAGCCTTTTCCAAGACTAAAACCAAAGAAAAGTCACATGTTTCAAAATTTAAATTTCATGTAATGCGTACTCACTAAGAAATGGGTGTCCATTCTAAAAAATGGAACACGTACTAAAAAGTTCAACGTGTACCCCTTTTAGAATAGAACGGGTACCCATTTTCAAATGGGCACACATTTTACAATAGAATGAGTACCTATTTCAAAATGGGTACTTGTTGTTATTCAAGTTGTACCCTTGCAAAGTTCACATAAACTTAGCTACCTATTGAAACATGGAATCATTCTCAGATGTGGGTCTCCTATAATGAAAATGAATCTCCAGAGTGAGCTAGTTCTCCCTATGATTTCCTAATCTAATGACTTGTGAATAAAAAAGGATACAAAGATATACTGAAAGTAATGGATCCTAATTAACTTGAAGATGGAATTACCTAATAGATCTTACTCACAAACAGGTTATTGAACTCTGACCCTCACAACACTCAGCTTATCTAGCTCATAAATATTTCGCATGGAGGTTTGGAAGACACAGCATGCAACCTGAATTAAACAAGATTTTGCAAAAGAAAATCACAAGCTAAGACAAAGAAAAGGATAAATTTTTATCACAATGCAACATCAGATCAACTTGCAAATACTCAGACAAAATATGAAGGAAAGTTGCTACTCAATAACTGAAGGAATAATGAATATTGTCAAATAAAATGAGTACAACACTCTCGATGTGAGAGGAAGACTCTATCTCTCTACACTCTGATCTCTAAAATTGAAAACTAGAACTAGAACTTCTCAAAAGGAAGGAAAATCTAAGATATATGTTGTGAAATATTCCCCCCTGAAAGCTAGAATAAAGCTCCTAAAAATAGACTCCAAGTCCATTTTTGAGCTACTCAGAAAAGCATGAATGAAAGCTCTAAAAATTAGTCCAAACTACCAAATCATGATGCCAAAGGATCTTCTGATGTGTCACCACCATAAAGCTGCTTTCTCCTACTCATGAAATCTCCAAATTTTGTCCTATATGACTCTAAATAAAACAAATCAAAAAGAATATCTGATTTGTTTTATCAGCCTATAAATTGCCTAAAAATAGTTAAGTGTTAAAAGCAATTTATCAATGATTTCTTTAAAACTAACTTCACAATGTTGTGGCAATTTGATCTACATTCCTATTTGATTTATTTTTTGCAAAAATAAAATAATATCTAGCTCATAATTTTGCCAAATATTTCACAAGGTATTACAATTGATTTTCTATAAAAATCATAAAAAATGATGAACACATTACTATATATTTTACAAAAATAAATCAAAGCCTTGAAGGCTTAACACCATGGCTCTAATCCCATAAATGTATGTCTATGTGTCAATACCCTGCCACCTCATTGCCCATACAAGCATCACATGTCAAAAATAACCCTTCTCATAATGCAATTACCTTGGATGCATTTCATGTCTTCATATGTTCTTTGCTTTGACGTTTCTGTGCATCTAAATCATATAAGGAATTGAAGTAATGATCAATGCATAAAGTGGGAGAACCTTTGAGTCTTGGCCACATGCATAATTATAAGGCACTTTGATTACATCATGAGTCAACCACATAGGAAGTTTGAAAGGTTTACAAGGCATAAGCCTTATCTACTCATAATACTGACCACCTTGACTTAGCAAAACAAAGGATCATGTGATATGTTGTCAGCCCTTCCACTTCATGATAATTAGGAACTTCAATTGTTAAGTGTTGACCATGATACACTTTGGATAAGGCAATGATGTTTGTATTTACAGAGTCAAAATGGAAAATGAAGAGCGACCCATCAATCAAAACAAAGGAGAAAACCCTAAAAGCTATCACATTTTCATTTGTGTTCTTTGTTGTTCGGCTCTACAACTTTTCATGTCGACAAGGGTTTGATGGTTCTTGGCTTTTCTCTACATTTTCCCCATCTTTGTGGTCAAATTTTTTTTGCATTTCTTCTATGAAAACAACGGCAGAGGATTTTGTGAGTATGGTTTGGAGTTTTAACTGTCATTTGTAACACTTTCTGTAGCATCCTCTTCTTAAATGGCCGCGGCCATATCTCTTCTTTACTTTCTGTGCAACTTTTGACATATGTTCTTTGATCTCTCTATTTTGAAACTTTGCAAATGTCACAAAAATTGAAAACAAACCCTCAAAAGAGGGGGGTCGCGGCCATACTATCCTTCCTCCTCTGCAACTTAAAAGGTAAACTCTTATTTCTCCTTGTTATATATTCTTTACATTACTGTAAAAGATATAGTTTCTTTGCAAGAAGAGACATCGATATTTCATTTTAAAGAAGAAAGATTCTTCCTTTGCAATGGCCGTGGCCTATAAGTGATCTTGTGACATTTTCTTTGCCTTTTGATGCAAAACTCTTGAGGATTTTTAACAATATGAAAAGAGGATTTCATCTTTTATGTGTAAAGGTGCCTCTTCTCCTCCACAGCTATGCATGTAGACACCTTATATCACTTTTGTTTAACTGTAACTGCAAAATAAAGAGGGTTTTAACATATTGACATTTTTAGATAAGGGTTTGACATTTTAAGCATTAAAATGCCATTCCTTGGCACGACCTTGGCTGTAACTCCATTGTATTGTCTTCTTCTTTTTGTAAACACAAAAAAGTATTAGGGTTTGTGACTTTCAGATGGGTATCTCAACTTTGCTTCCTCTCTATCGTGGCCATGGCAGAAAAATGCCTTTGTAACCTCTTTCTTTTCTCTTACTTGTCTGGTAACTTGTCACTCTAGTTCTGTGGCTTCTCTTTGCAAGTTTACTTTTCTTATTCCCTTAACTGTATTTGATGGAAAGGAAAACATGAATGTCTTCACCTGTGCATGATAGAAGCATGGTTGTAACTCATTATACCATATGATTCCATAAATAGCTGAAGCTATATCTTCTTTTCCTTCATAAACCTGGAACTATAGCTTGACACTTTGATCTTTTGAAGCATATATTCTGTCAAATACCTTTATTAACTGTTCATAGCACTTCTCTATGAGATGACAATGACACCTTATAGTTGTTCATTTGATGTTCTGTATGGTTGTGTCACTTGTGTATCTATTCATCATCCTGATGCATTTGAGATCCCTTATTTTATGTGGCAAGTACTTCTTCCTATCACATATGTTTTTCTAATTTTTGTATCATCATTAGTTGTCCATGGACTTTGTATTTGTATAGTGCTATAGTCAAAGCAAACATAGTTGGCATTTGTTTCTCATGTCATTATGAATGACAAATGGCTTCTTCCTTCTGTATAATGATAGATGAGGTATCAAATAGCTGGATTGTCATTGATCTTTGTAACAAGATGTTTGTCTAGTCTGCAATATATGATATCATGTTGATGCTTATGAACATTTGCATACTCTTGTCACTGTAGCATACTTATGATGTCTTTGAACAAAACATGATAGCATTATTGAATGATGACACCATGGCATTGTTTCCTTCATCATGCAAATGTACAACCTGATTACTCTTCATGACTTGATATGATAAGATATCAATTGATCTGCAATTCTCTCTCAGCTAGTTGTCCCATGATTGTTGTTTTCTTGATTCGGTCTGTGCAATACAATCTGCATTCTATTCCACCATTGTGGCATGGCAACAGGCTGATCCATATATGCACTTATGATACTGTTTATTCAAAACATGCATACAAATGATTTCTCTTTTCTGATGTTATGCTATCATCAAACAATTATATACAGTTGCCTCTTAATATTCACTGGCAACTTTTGACATTCAACTAATGCAATGTATCTTAATATTTTCATTTCTCTCTGATGCATCAAAATACTATGAAAGATATATAATTGAAATACCTATGAATGTCACTTTTCCAATGTCAACTGAATTAATGATGATAGCTGCCATGTGCATTAAATGTAGTCTCTTTTATAGTTCAACTTATTTTCATAATTGCATTTCATTACTCGAACTGTAATTATGATTATGTCCTAGAACACAATTGATGCATATGATAGCTTCTATTATTCCTTTAGCTTGTCATGTGAATGTGAACAATGATTCTTTCTTTTCTATTCATCCCTCCTAAGATTAAGTGGATGCAGCATGTTGGGCTCAACCCTTATGGGATCCCATTTGACACCACATGCTGAATGTCTTCAATCAGCTACATGACTTATCCTATACCTACACATGAAACAAATAGATCAGAATAAAACAATGATGCTCCATGTTTTCTTGTTTTTAGTTTCTTCTGCATATGGATGATGTTCATTTGATTAACGGACTATAATCAATGTATTATGCCTCTTCTGATAGATAAAGGATTTTCATAACCGGCGCTTCTAACGGGACCCTTCCCACATTTTTTAGGTACATGTTGAGATCAGGAGTAGGACAGGAGTGATGCAGAGTCATTAGATGGGTGGATGATTCATCAACAGGTCACTCAAACCTTGAGACATGTTTGGGGAATTTCACTTCACAAAATCAATCTTCCTAGGCATTGAACTCTTGAACCAACAGTACCCTTCATAGATATGACATCAAATGACTCACTTTCTTGAGGGAAGACATGTAAGGAGTCCCAAGACAACACACACACACACAACCATCCCAAACTGATGGTTAGGCTCTTACATACATAGGATGACTATTTGCTTCACAAGCCTCTTGAACTCCTAGTAGCCTTGTTTCAGAACAGAAGTGAATAACTTTTCACTAATGCCTTTCTCTACAAGCCTCAAACCTAATCCAGGTACCCTTTTGGAAGATTCATAACATATGTCAAAATGACCATGGATTGTTTTGGAAAATGTGCCCTAAAAATGGACTAGGAATTCTGCTACAAGAGTTCAAACTCAGAAATTTCACTGTGAAATGCCACGAACAGTCATTCATAACTTCCACAAAACATAAAATGAGGTCAATTTCTTTAGTCAGATTATAGATAACATAGGTATAGATGTTTTCCCAAAGTTACATAAAGATCTAATGGTGGAAACAAAAGTTATGTCATTTTTACCAAAATAGGTAACCCTAGAAAGGGTTTTGATAGTTTTTGGAAAACAATCATTTCTCACAAAATACTCCACAAAAATGCACAAGAAAGGATTCATCTGAAATATATTTCATTAATCTATCATTCAAAAACATCTATATATCAAAACTACACCAAATGTGAGCCTTCTTGGCTCTGTGACAGTCACAGATTCCTTAAAACCTTGTGACAGTTTGAGGGTTTTGAAGCATAATCTTTGTCAAATCCCCTCCAAACTGCTCCTCCCTCATACTTCAACCAAACATTGCATTATTAACCTTTTCCAATCCCTCTAACTACCTAACCAACTCTAGAACCGAACCATTACATTCTTGCAACCTTTTTTTTTGCAATTTTTGCAATGTTGCAACTTTGCAACTTTTTGCATTTTTGACAACATAGCACCAAACTTTGTGAAATCACTTAGGGACACTTCATACATGCCAAAATGGATTAAATGAACCTTTTTACAATATTTTCAACCTTCTCTTTGGACCCTTTGACCTTTGACCATAGTTGATCTATTCAGGACCTTTTAGGTCTCTTGGAACAAAATGGCTCATCGAGCCTTACAAAGTGAGTTGTTTTGATACCAATGGTCCTTAGGAACTTTCAAAACATTACAAATAATGACAAATGTAATTTGACCTCATTATACCTCTCCATGGCTAGGTGCCCCTGTACCAAGGAGGCTACTCTAAAGGTCAACAAAACAAGGCAATGATGGCTATGTATTTCCTTTCTCATTCATTAGATGCATAGTATTTTATTTATATCTGCATTTGTTCTTCTCTAACCCATGGCTTGTGTGGGACTTCTAATATGTCATCATTTTTTTCAATGTAATGCTTTTTCCTTTATGTATTTCAACTTGTAAATGAATAACCATTGTGATGAATGAAATACTTATCTCACTTGACTGTTCTGAAATGTAATGATTGATCTGAAACTTTTCTTTCTTTCCTGAACAACTGAATTGCATTTAACATTGAAACATAATAACTATGCAACTTACTCATAATAGAAGTAAATCAAACCTCTCTCAAAAATGATAATGTCACATCTTTTTAGCCAATTTTTGAGCTGTGGTAAAAAAATAGTAACATTTCTGGCAACTTCTGCTATATGCTTGCCTGCTAAGCATTTGACCAGTTGCCTTGAACATCCATTGGGCATTGAGTCATACTTTGTCCTTCTCAGAAACTCAGAAAAAAATGTAATTCAGCTCTCCAACAGTCAAAACAGAAACAAAAAATTGAAAACAAACTCAACTGAAAGCAAACTAATGGGCCATGACGGCTAAAACAAAATGCTAAAAATAAATGTGCAGAAAGCACATATTAACTAAAAACACTACACTAACCCTACTCTAACTAGCCAACATGCTGATCAAACATATCCATTCACTGTTTGAGTGAAATAACTCCCCTTCCTAACCAATCAAGGATTGTTCTCATGCTTACACACTGGCAATAAGGAGTGAAAGGTAAGAATACACCTTACAAAATGATGTAATGCATCCTGAAAAACACAACCAAAGATTTGCATTTCTTAATTCTGCTTAAGCATACTTCCGATTGGCCATGAATGAGCAAGCTAGTTTTATTGCTCCAAAACTGCAATCTCATTCTCAGGGGAATTGAAAATGCTTTGAACCTTGCTAGTTACTCTATTGGCCAAATCCCTAATAGGGAATCCTCTTGGCATGATGAAACTTGGATTCTCATTGATGGCTTCTTCCTAGTTATCCACTATTTCAAACTCAGCGTTCTGAGGGAGATCCTTTGAAAACATGTCACTCAATCTTGCACAAAACTCATCAATTATATTAGTACACAAGATATCATCAAATCCATAATCAACCTCTTGATCCATAATAGGCTCCAAGGTACCTTCCCGACTGATTTTCTGAGAAATTGGAGAAATGTCAGGGACCATACCTTGTAATGCAGCCTCATTCTTCTTCTCAATTTGGACAGTGCTTGTAAGTACATCAGTTTCTCGACTGTCCAAATTAAGGATGCTCTCATCTATTTGCTTGCTAGTCAGCCCTTCATCATTATTTTGTTGAGTTTCAACACCCTCTTTTGTGTCTATGACTTGTTGTTCTATAGATTCTCCTTCAAAAGATGATTGTTTGACATCTAAAGTTGAAACAAAATTTTCAAGGTCATCCCAAAACATGTCTTCTTCATTAGCATTTTCTTTTTCTTGTGAAGGGGAACAACTTGTTACCTTGTAACTGTTTGCGACCGGCTATGTATGTTGCATGATAGGCTTACCTTCACATTACTCTGCTTGATTGAAGACCTCAATGTCAGATTGCTCAGCTTCAATCAACAACTCCTCAGATTGTTGAGGATCTTCATGTTGCTCTCAAACTGCTGTCCTTGATATGAGCATATCACCCTCAGCTAGCTAGACAAAATCAAGTAACTGATCGAACAAAGAAGCTGATTCTTTCTCCTCATGCTAAATTTTCTGTACCTTGTCATCATGCATCTTTTGAACAGTGTTAGAAATTTTTTCAAAAGAGTTAAAATGTAGGGGGTTTGGTACCAGATTTGAATCAACCTGACCTTCACAAATAGCAGCAGCCTTTTCGTATGTATTATGCTCATAATTAGCTATAAAATTAGTACAAATGGCAGCAACCTCCTTCTTCTCATCTGATTTGTCTGGTTGATCATCTTTCACAAAACAAGGAGGGTTGTTAGTGCAATTGTTGAAAGAATCATCAGAAGGAGTCTTTTCTTGCTTAATCTTTTTCTGGTCTAACCTGTACTGCTCCATAGCTATATGCAGTAAATTTACCTTTCTAGCTTCTTTCATGGTGAATGAGTCGTTATGTAAGACAATCGGTCCATCTTTACAAAGGTGAATAGTAATAGGGCAATCAGATTCATCTGGTTGGGAAACTTGAGGAGCTTCTGTGACTAAAACTTAGGATTTATGGGCTGATCTTAGATTTCTTGCGAGGCAAAATGTTGCTCAAGGGGCTGATCTACAACTATACTAGGCCAAACATGGTTATTTTCATCAACTTGTAAGGGGTGAGGGTTTCTGAAACTAGGTACTTTAAACTTATTAGGCTGCCTTGCAGGATCAAGAACTTCATTTTGCCTAAAACTTGGGATTTCAACTTTAGGGGCACAAAGAGGTTTATTTTATCTGAAACTTGGAAAGCTATACTTACATACCTCTTCTTGAGTAGGTTGTTCTAGGATAGCAGGAGATTCTTGGGCTCAAGCAAGAAAAATCTTGGTTTGTGTAGCTGCCCCTCTCTCAAGATTCTCTTCAAACTATCTCTTTTGTGTCTCCCACTCTTGATCAGAGACAAAGGTCTCACAGGGTGGCTACTTCAGTTGTTGAAGATAAACTTGGTGATTCAACTCTTGCTAATGCAAGTCAGATTCTTCATACTATCTTGGTTGAAACCTCCCTCCTTGTTGGTACTAACAACCTTTTATACTTGCAATTTCCTATTCATACTATAATCTTTGTGCCTCTAACTCCTGCTCATGTAGATAGGCTTGGTAAGCTAGTTCCTCCTGGTGCTATTTATACTCTTGTTCCCTCTCGATCTCCTCCATCTGCCTATTAAAGTCTGACAAAACGTCTCTCGCCATGTCATTAAGCCCTTTAATTTTAGAATGGTAAGAAGGTCGACTAGGAGATTGGGCAGGAATGGGCATGTGGTAAGCATCCCAAGTATTTGGGCTAAAACCAACATTATGACTTCTTGTATACGACTACTAAGGAAGCTGAGTAGGGGTGGGTGGGTGGCAATTATACTGTGCATGTTGGCTTTGTAGAGCCATGGAATTGGAAACAACAGCTTGATTGGCCTGATATGGCTGATAAGGAGCCCTATGAACAACATTTTCATAGTATGGTGGTGGATATTCATACTGCCTATGAAAATCTGACATTTCTACTCATATGTAAGCTAGAAAATGGAATGGAAAGGTAATTTTTATAACATACTAGCACTTGATCATATCGGAACCAGTAGATTCAAACTCAGAGTCACCAAGTATACTTGTAAGAAGCCTCTGAAAGCTGGAACACTGCTGTGTATACCAGAACAACAGCTTGAAGATTGAAAAACTTCTCTAAAAATGCTTTCAGAGTCCCACTGGGCATGCCAAAAACTAATGGCACCAAGGTGGGGCTGATTTACTAGGTGCTTAAAATATATTTTTGAGCCTGCAACAGACTAAGAACAGCACCAAACTTCTTAGCTTCAAACTTTGTCCCACCGAGCATGCTAAAAATTGTTGTCAATCAAGTATGCGCCCTTTCTAAGTTCACAGAAACTTAGCTAACTGTTGAAACATGAAATCATGCTCAGATGTGGGTCTCCTATAATGAGAATTAATCTCCAAAGTGATCTGGTTCTCCTTATGATTTCCTAATCTAATGACTTGCAGGGAAAAATGATAGAAATATATACTGAAAGAAATGAATCTTAATGAACTTGAAGATGGAATTACTTAACAAATCTTACTCATAAACAAGTTATTGAACTCTGACCCTCACAACACTCAGCTTATTTAACTCATAAATATTTCACATGGAGGTCTGGAAGACATAGCATCCAACCTGAATTAAACAAGATTTTGCAAAAGAAAATCACAAGCTAAGACAAAGCAAAGGATAAATTTTCATCACAATCCAACATCAGATAACCTTCCAAATACTCAGACAAAATATGAAGGAAAGTTGTTGCTCAATAACTGAAGGAATAATGAATATAGTGAAATAAATGAGTACAACACTCTCAATGTGAGAGGAAGACTCTGTCTCTCTACACTCTGATTTCTAAAATTGAAAACTGAAACTAGAACTTCTCAAAAGGAAGGAAAATCTGAGATATATGCTGTGAAATTTTCCCCCATGAAAGCTTAAATAAAGCTCCTAAAAATAGACTCTAAGTCCATTTTCGAGCCACTTAGAAAAGCATGAATGTAACCTCTAAAAAATAGTCCAAACTACCAAATCATGATGCCAAAGGATCTTCTGATGTGTCCCCACCATAAAGTTGCTTTCTCCTACTCATGAAATCTCCAAATTTTGTCCTATATGACTCTAAAAAATAAAAATAAAAAAGAATAGCTGATTTGTTTTATTAGTCTATAAATTGCCTAAAATAGTTAAGTTTTAAAAGCAATTTATCAATGATTGCTTTAAAACTAACTTCACAATGTTGCGGCAATTTGATCTATATCCCTATTTGATTTGATCTTTTGCCAAAATAAAATAATATCTGGCTCATAATTTCGCCAAATATTTCACAAGGTCTTACAATTGATTTTCTATAAAAATCATAAAAAATGATGAACACATTACTATATATTTTGCAAAAATAAATCAAAGCCTTGAAGGCTTAACACCATGGCTCTAATCCAATAAATGCATGTCCATGTGTCAATACCCTGCCACCTCATTGCCTATACAAGCATCACATTTCAAAGATATCCCTTCTCATAATGCCATTACCTTGTATGCATTCCATGTCTTCATATGTTCTTTGCTTTGACCTTTATGTGCATCTAAATCATATAAGGAATTGAAGTAATGATCAATGCATAAAGTAGGAGAACCTTTGACTCTCTGCCACATGCATAATTATAAGGCACATTGATTACACCATGAGTCGACCACATAGGAAGTTTGAAAGGTTTAAAAGGCATAAGCCTTATCTACTCATAATACCGACCACCTTGACTTAGCAAAACAAAGGATCATGTGATATGTTGTTGGCCCTTCCACTTCATGATCATTAGGAACTTCAATTGTTAAGTGTTGACCACGATACACTTTGGATAAGGCAATGATGTTTGTATTTGCAAAGTCAAAATGGGAAATGAAGAGCGACCCATCAATCAAAACAAAGGAGCAAACCCTAAAATCTATCACATTTTCATTTGTGTTCTTTGTTGTTCGGCTCTACAACTTTTCATGCCACCAAGGGTTTGATGGTTCTCGGCTTTTCTCTACATTTTCCCCATCTTTGTGGTCAACTTTTTTTTGCATCTCTTCTGTGAAAACAACGGCAAAGGCTTTGGTGAGTATGGCTTGGAGTTTTGACTATCATTTGTAACACTTTCTGTAGCATCCTCTTCTTAAATGGCCATGGCCATATCTCTTCTTTACTTTCTGTGCAACTTTTGACATATGTTCTTTGATCTCTCTGTGTTGAAACTTTGTAAATGTCACAAAAATTGAAAACAAACCCTCAAAAGAGGGGGTCGCGGCCATGCTATTCTTCCTCCTCTGCAACTTAAAAGCTAAACTCTTATTTCTCCTTGTTATATATTCTATATATTTTTATAAAAGATAGAGTTTCTTTGCAAGAAGAGACATGGGTATTTCATTTTTAAAGAAAAAATCTTCTTCCTTTGCAATGGTCATGGCCTATAAGTGATCTTGTGACATTTTCTTTGTCTTTTGATGCAAAACTCTTGAGGATTTTTAACAATATGAAAAGAGGGTTTCATCTTTTATGTGTACAGGAACCTCTTCTGCTTCATGGCCATGCATGTAGATACCTTATATCACTTTTGTTTGACTGAACTGGAAAAGAGAGTTTTAACATATTGACATTTTCATATAAGGGTTTGACATTTTGAGCATTAAAATGCCATTCCTTGGCACAGCCTTGGCTGTAACTACATTGTATTGTCTTCTTTCTGTAAACACAAAAAAGTGTTAGGGTTTGTGCTTTCAGATGGGTATCTCAACTTTGATTCCTCTCTGTCGCGACCATGGCAGAAAAACAGCTCTGTAACCTCTTTCTTTTCTCTTACTTGTCTGGTAACTTGTCACTCTAGTTCTGTGGTTCCTCTTTGCCAGTTTACTTTGCTCATTCCCTTGACTATATTTGATAGAAAGGTAAACATGAATGCCTTCACCTGTCCATGATAAAACCATGGTTGTAACTCATTATACCATATGATTCCATAAAAATCTAAAGTTGTATCTTCTTTTCCTTCATAAACATGGAACTGTAGCTTGACACTTTGATCTTTTGAAGCATATATTCTATCAAATACCTTTATTAACTATGCATAGCACTTCTCTATGAGATGACAATGACACCTTATAGTTGTTTATTTGATGTCCTATATGGCTGTGTCACTTATGTATCTGTTCTTCATCCTGACGCATTTGAGATCCCTTATTTTATGTGGCAAGTACTTCTTCTTGTAGCATATGTTTTTCTCATTTCTGTATCATCATTAGTTGTCCATGGACTTTGTATTTCTATAGTGCTATAGTCAAAGAAAACATAGTTGGCATTTGTTTCTCATGTCATTATGAATGACAAATGGCTTCTTCCTTTTGTATAATGACATATGAGGTATCAAACAGTTGGACTATCATTGATCTTTGTAACAAGATGTTTATCTAATCTACAATATATGATATCCTGTTGATGCTTATGAACATTTGCATACTCTTGTCACTGTAGCATACTTATGATGTCTTTGAACAAAACATGATAGCATTATTGAATGATGACACCATGGCATTGTTTCCTTCATCATGCAAATGTACAACCTGATTACTCTTCATGACTTGATATGATAAGATATCAATTGATCTGCAATGCTCTCTCGGCTGGCTATCCCATGATTGTTGTTTTCTTGATTTGGTCTATGTAATACAATCTACATTCTATTCCACCATTGTGGCATGGCAACAGGCTGATCCATATATGCACTTATGATTTCTATTTTTTGATGTTATGCTATCATCAATCATATACAGTTACCTCTTATTATTTACTGGCAACTTTTGATATTCAACTGATACAATGTATCTTAATATTTTCATTTCTCTCTGATGCATCAAAATACTATGAAAGATATACAACTGAAATACCTATGAATGTCACTTTTCCAATGTCAATTGAAGTAATGATGACATATGCCATGTGCATTAAATGTAGTCTCTTTTACAGTTCATCTCATTTCAATGGCTGTATTTCATTACTTGAACTGTAATTATGATTATGTCCTGGAACACAACTGATGCATATGATTGCTTTTATTATTCCTTCATCTTTTCATGTGAATGTGAACAATGATTCTTTCTTTTCTATTCATCCCTTCTGAGATTAAGTGGAAGCAGCATGTTGGGCTCAACCCTTGTGGGAGCCCATTTGACACCACATGCTAAATGTATTCAATTAGCTACATGACTTATCCTATACCTACACATGAAGCAAACAGATTAGAATAAAACAATGATGCTCCATGTTTGCTTCTTTTCAGTTCCTTGTACATATGGATGATGTTCATTCGATTAATGCACTATAATCAAAGTATTATGCCTCTTATGATAGATAAAGGATTTTCATAACTGGAGCTTCTAACAAGACCCTTTCCACATTTTTCAGCTACATGTTGAGATCAGGAGCAGGACAGGAGGCTACTCTGAAGATCGACAAAACAAGGCAATGATGGCTATGTCTTTCCTTTCTCATTCATTAGATGCATGGTATTTTATTTATATCTGCATGTGTTTAGCTATAACCCATGGCTTGTGTGGGACATCTGATATGTCATCATTTATTTCAATGAAATGCTTATTCCTTTATGTATTTCAACTTGTAAATGAATAATCATTGTGATGAATGAAATACTTATCTCACTTGACTATTCTGCAATGCAATGATTGATCTGAAACTTTTCTTTCTTTCCTTAACAACTGAACTGTGTTTAACATTGAAACATAATAACTATGCAACTTACTCATAACAGAAGTAAATCAAACCTCTCTCAAAAATGATAATGTCACATCTGCTTAGCCAATATTTGAGTTGTGGTCAAAAAATGGTAACAGTACTTGTTTCAGATACAAATAGAATGGGTACCTATTTTGAAACGAGCACCCATTTTTAAATATAATGAGTACTCATTTTGAAATGGGCACCCATTTCAGTTACATTTATTATCGGCCCAATTTTAACTTTTTGGAATGGGTGTACATTCCTAAATGGATGCCCATTTAGGAATGGCAGCCCGAACCAAAAATGGTGCTCATTTTATTTTAGGCTCAAGTGCCCATTCCTAAATGGGTACCCATTATTTTCAAAATGGGCACCCATTTTTGTCAGGGCTTTTTTGCCTGTGTGACTTCAATGAAAAGTGGACTCATCTTCTTGCATTTACCCAAATCTTCAAATATATATATATATATATATATATATATATATATATATATATATATATATATATATATATATATATATATATCCATTACCCTCACACTCTTCTAGCTTCATAGATTTGGATGCTTCATCACCTAAGTTGGAAGAAGTGGATAGCTCCTCTACTTCACATTTTTGTGCTATAATTGAAGTAGTTGATGCCCAACCTTCGATACATCAAGAAAAATCCACTTATGGGCCCATTATCACATTATCCCTAGCTAACATTATCTGAAATATGCCAAATGACCCTCTCTATATTGTCGCTCACATTAATTAGAAAGCTATTCATGGCATTTTGATTAACATTATCATCACTGTTAACACCATCACTGAGGAGTTCCTTTATGTCAATCAACTTCACAAGGATACCTATGACCCCTCTAATATCTCTATTAGAACCCACAATGGTATGTGCCTTTCCACCTTTGGATGAATCATATTATTAGTCAAGATAGAACCCAATTCCTTGGATGTTTTGCTTATTGCCATTCCTACATCAGACCATTTTCAAGCCTTGTGAGGTTAGCCTTATCTCATAGAGATGCAAGTGATCTCCTCATCAATCTATAAATCCCTAAAACACCTACATGATGGAATCATAGACATGGTTTCCTATAATGGTCTCTAACCCCTTTGACAGTGGAGAAATTTCTCTTTGGATTATTTTTGGCCCACTCCTGCTAAGCTGCTTCAACCTTAGGTAGATCTTGTTGGCAAGAGACACTACTCTGGTATGGACTTGTATGTTTTCATTGATGGCAACGAGGCTCAGAGATCTTATCACCATGACAGGAAGAGATAACTCTAGAAGGTCACATTGGAATTCAGGTCCAGTTGTCAGAAGTGGCTAAGTATGGGTATTTACAGAGTAAAGGACAATTAGTGAGTTAGTGTGCTTCCGCACATGAATTTTTGGTAATGTGGTTTAGGTATGATGTTAGTAATTGTTTGGTGGTGTCATGCTCCAAAGATGAAGTCCTGACTTCCTCCGAAAGTCATTTGGAAGAATTATCTAAGTCAGGGTAAATAGAGGTATAGCAGAGACAGTGAACAGGGTACATTGTAATGGTCTGCATTCCTCCACAAGTGAGTATTTTGTTATATAGTTTTAAGGTGTTGTAAACACTTGTATGAAGTGTCTAATTCCAGAGTTCTGAGATCTGAAGTCCACCAGAAAGATAGTTACAATCTACTGAGTATTGGTATAGTGTTTGACAGAGATAAAGTTTGAGTTCTAATGGTCCGCATTTCTTCACAAGATGATATCATGCCTTGTAGTTCTAAGGGTGAGATTGGGAACATATGAAGAGTCCTTGATGTGATTTTGGAGGTGTTTTGAGAGCTGCGGTAAAAGTTGTAAGTCAGCAGATGAACCTGTTAAGCATGCTCTTAAGGAACAGGCTGACTGATGTGATAAATCATGGTGCAAAGAAGAGACAGTTTTTGAAGGATCTATTTAGGTGATTGAATGATTAGAGCTGACCTATATGAACATGTTTGGCCAAAGATTTGGGTCCATGCAACATATAGTGCATTGGATTGAGTCGACAAGCTACATCTTTCTATGAACACATTTCATTTCTTGGATGCTGACTTGATTGTGGATCATATCATGATGGAGATATATAAATGTGATGAATTTCAGTTGTGAGTGCGTGGATGTATGTTTGATTGATGTGAGTATATAAATAGCAAAGTAGAATTAGAAGATCAGTCGTGATGAAGACTTGGGATTCAAAATTTAGTTGCTAAATGACTGAACCCTAGCATAGTGATAGATGCTTATGCAGTATTCAATTTCATGTGCAATTTGCTTTGTATTTGGAAATGAGCCTTTCTTCATCAAGGTAGTGAGCCTGGTAGTGAGCCTCCAATTGGGTTTAACAACCCTCAATGTTTAACAACCCTTATTGTAATCTTTCTAGGTTTAGGGTTGAGGCAGTGAGCTTGCCAGACCTAGTTGTACTTCATGGCAGTGAGCCAACATGTTCCAGGCCCATTGAGTGACCAAGCCTAAACATTATTATTTTTAAAGATTGCAATATATGTTTGAGAGATAATCCTCTCTATGGTTTTTCTCTCTTTGGGTCTTCCACGTAAAAATCTTGGTGCCCATGTGTCATACTTCTATGGTTGTTATACATTTGCATGTTGTGATCTTGTTTAATTTATTCTAGGAAATGGTTAAAAGAAAAAAATTATAAAACACTAATTCATCCCTCCTCTTAGTGTTCCTGATATTCAACAATTGGTATTAGAGCAGGGTTCCTTTGAAAATTTCTAACAGCTTAAGGAAGATCTAGGATAGTGCGATCATGGCAGCAAGAAGATTTGGAAATTATGAAAGCAACAAGCAACTAGAAGCATCTCTTATGGATCTTGAAAATTCTGAAGCAAAAGTCAGGGATATGAAAGAAAGCTCGTAACAAGCTGATGAATGCATCTCAAAGCTAAAAGATTAAGTCAATAAATTCAAAGACAAATACAAAGAAGTTAATTCTCAATTGATATCAACAAATGAAGCCCTGAATGATTTAGAAGTAGAAGTTATAAAAAGAACAAGAGCAGAAGATGATTTGAATTTAATTGTGAAGAACATATTAGAAGATTGTGTAGAACTTGAAAAAAAAATTGTAAGTCTAAAAACAGACCTGGAAAAGGCCAAAATCCTTGAAGAAAAATTTAAGATAAGTACTACAAATCTTGATGAAATGATTGCTAGCCAGAAGAGTGTTGATGACAAGCAAGGTTTGGGATTTGAGAAAGGAGAATGTTCAAAACCTGGTCAAATAAACAATGAGTCAAGGCAAAATAGAGGATACCAGTTTAGAAATCAAAGAAGAAGACCTCCGGTCAGACAGCCAAATGCTCAGAGGTACCCATCCTTCAATGGTCATTGTTATAAATGCAATAAGTATGGTCATAGAGCTACTCAGTGTAGAAGTAGAATGAATCAGAATGTTCCATCCTTCTCTGGTAAATGTTTCAATTGCAAGAAGATTGGTCATAAAGCAAATGAGCGCAGAAGTATGTCAAGAAATATGCCAAACTATTCTAGGAATGGTCAATTCTTCAATGGCAAGTGTTTCACATGTAATAGATTTGGACACATGGCTAATCAATGTAGATCAAGGATGAATTCATTCAGAGGAAGAAATCAAGGACAAGGAAACATTGTATGTTTCAATCGCAACAAATTTGGACATGTTGCAAGATTCTGCAGAAGCAAGAATATGAAGAGAAATTACTATGCTGAAGAAAGAAAAATAGAGCAGAGGAATGATAAGGGAAAAGAAAAGGTTGATCCAATGAAAACCAAGAATGAGATGAGTATGATCTGGATTAAAAAGGATGTAAATGAGGTTAAGGATGGATTTGGACCAGTATCTAGTGTAGACACTTCCTCTGGGAAGTAAATTGAGAGCTCTAGCTCAAGGGGAGCAGTGTTGAAAATCCAAATCCCCCAGCTAGAAAGTGGGTGCCAGAATTTGGCACGAAGGCATGTATGATGAAATATGATGTGACACATCTTTAAAAAAAAAATTGGAAGAAAAAGGGTCAATGCAGCATATTGCAGAGCAATCCTAATCAATTGTATTCTACAGTGAAGGGTTTTAATTGCTTTTTGGGAATCAACATTTATGACGACTTAGGTTAAGTCTTGCAAAGGATAAAAGGGAAATTGTTTGGTCTCAAAATCACTTTGCACTTGAAGCTATCAAGTATTCAGAGAGATTGGAGCAAACTTTGAGTAATGACAACCAAGATTTGAAGCGCTTGGAGAAATTTGGAGAAAGAAAACCCCAATTCAGTAAAACAAGGTACTTCCATTCAAACCCTACTTGTGAATCTGTAAAAATTCTAAGATGGCATCACTGCAAGTTGTTGATACTACTGAGCGACCTCGACCAAAGTTCAAGAAACACCCATTCAAATCAACTGATGTTGATCATTTGGGTGCATTCTCAAATATTCCTCATGGAGTCATGCATATAGAGGATGTTAGGGCATATATTCATGTTGCCCTAGAGGAATTTGGTGATAGCAGGTTTACTGATCTCTACATAAAACACTTTAGTAATGAGAATCTTGATCTGAAGAATGAATATCAAGCATTGGAAGATAAGAAATTTATTCAGTACTTGGATTTCCCAACATTTATGGAGGATGAATGGGTTCTCTATGTGTTAAGTAGGGTTCATGATGAATTCATATGGCTTGAGAGACCTTTCAAGATTACAAAAGATGCTATAAGGGCAGTCACTGGATTATGCTCTACTGGATCAGTACCACTATTGAAAGCCATGAAGAATGATATAGTAATGGCGGCTGCCGGAGCAAAATTTGATAAGAGAGCCTTAACAATAAATGATTTTGAGGATCATGCTGTGAGATTTGCCTCAATGGTGTTGGGATACAAATTTTATTTCACCAACTGGGAAAACTCTATTTCAGGCATGACCATATATATAGCCTATCAAATGATTAAGGAAAATACTGACTATGACATCTGTTAATTTCTCTGACAACAAGTAATGAATAACCTAAAGAAGACAAAAGAAGGTAAATACCCCTTCAAATTTGGCACACTGATCATGTGTTTATTTTTCTATTTTATGCAAGAGTTTCCTAGTATGAGGAACCTATACTGGACCAATGATAAACCTGTTGTAGTCCAAATTAGAAATTTGTTGAGTAGCATAGGCACCATTGATGCATAGAATGTAGCCTTATGGGGTTATTTCAAAAACTTCCAAAGATCAATGTAAGCCAGGGAAAGAATTCCCAAAATAGTTGTTGAAAAATACAAGGATACAATCTTCTTTATTGTGACAAAATATTAGTGTTTGATGGAGGCTATTGAGCCCAGAATGGTCTGGGTTATGCCTATGGGATATGAGCTAGAAGGAGTTGTACTAAAAAATTATGCGAAATATAGGCTAAGTAAACCCAGAGATCCCAATGAAGAAAGATTTGGGACCTATGAGGAACTACATGCCAGAATCTTTGTTGAAGTGAGAAAACCTAAGATTTCTAATAAAATGAAGAAAGTGGTAGAATAAATTGCCATAAAACATGGATTCACTAAGGAACAAGTCAAAAAAGCAAGAGAAAAAGGGCAAGCAGAAAGGGAAGCAAGGGAAAAGAAAGGAAGTGAAAGAGTTAAGGTTCCGGATGAACCTAAAGAAAAGGAAGAAAAACCTCAAGCAACAAAGAGGTCTACCAGAAGCTCTACCTCCTCTTCCAATCCCACATCTACTAGCATAAAGGAATCTGCAAAGAAGCCAACTGACAGAGGAGCAAAAAGACAGAAAACAAAAGGTAGAAGAATGTATTTAAGTATAAGTGAAAAGGATGAAGAAGAGACTGAGTCTGATGAAAATGTCAAGAAAATGAAAACTAAGACTACTAAAGCCTCTAAAAAGAAGAAACCTAGCAAAAGACATAAGGTAGATGAGTCTCCATCCACATTAACACTTGAATATATACTAAAGTCTATCATTGTTGATGGAAACTTGAAAACTATGGCTGAATTTTATGATGATTACATTGATGCTGACAAAAGGATTTGGGAAGAAGCTATCATAGAGTATCTAAACATATACAATAGAGCTCTCATTGAGATCATTGGTGATCTCCTAGATACCTTGGGTGGTATTCTATCAGTCAGGAAGGAAACTATTGTGGCTAATGATATTGAGCTCAGAGAACACACATTGATAAAATTATGTCTAGATATTACTCCAGAAGAAAAGACCAAAATCTCCAAAGCACTTAACAATGAGTTCATATCAAAGAGAAGAATGAATGCACTGATGATAGAAGAAGCTAATAAAGTTGTCAAGGAAATAGAGGAGATCATTTTGGAAATATTAAAAAAATATAATATTTCTACTATCTATGACAATAAGGAAACAAAAGATGAAGACACATCTACCAAAGACAAGCCACGATCAAGGACCAAAATAGAGTGATCAAGTCCCTGACACAAATGCATTGAATATGTCAGGTCAAGGAAAAAGGGAAATGGATTTTCCTCCTAAGCAACAAGATGAGGATGAAGAGAATAGGGAACATATAAGGAGCCCTACACCGGAACAAAACATAGATCAACAAGAAAATATGGACATGGACCCTCCAGAACGAAGTCAAGAAGAAGTATCTGAGAGAGCACGAGACACTGCAGATGTCTCAGTTGGTTCTGGCAAGCAGCAAGTTGCATATGAATCTGAACTCCTTCAAGGACCAATCAACTTGGCCTCATTGTCACCTGTACAAAAATTCAAGTTAGTATCTATTGTTTAGGCCAGGGCACATGAAGAGATGATGAAATCACATGACCAAGACAGTAAATTGATCAATGATGCATCCATCGTTCTGGAAAAGTTGATGCCAACATTTCAAAAGGATACCTCGTTATCCTCTGTTGATCATCTCAAGGAACTATTGAACTCTATAAGTACACATTTTTTGAAAAATCCGCAGAAGCAAAAGTTAGAAAAGATTTTGATGAAAGGAGACTAGTTGAGTTAAAGACTATGATAGATTGAGACAAAACTCTGTTAGACAATGGAATTAAGGGAATACAAAGTGCCACTGAAGAAGCTAGTAAAATATACAAATTTTTTCTATCTTGGCCAAAAATTACAAAGGAATTAGAAGATAAGATCAAAGACTTGGAACTCAAACTACTCAATATCTCTAAAACATAATCCAACAATTGGGTCAATAAATGCCAAAGAAACATAAGTTGCAAATATTCATAATGATTTGAACACTCTGATGAAGAAAAGAGGAGAAATCAAAGACAAGTTGTGCCAGCTGAAAGGACTAATAAGTCTGAAAATTGATTCCATGACCAATTCGGCAGATGAGGCCTTGAAATCTCAAGCACTAATTGATACACCATCAGATGTCTAGAAGGCAAAGAAGTTAGTATTTTTGATGAATGACCACATCCATATTCTAGAAAGTGCCAGGAATAGATGGAATGGAGAGATAGCTCTAATAAAGACTATCTATAGTGACATTTTGCCTTCAGTCACAAATTGAGATGAAGATTGTTTTTGTATAATATGCGGCAGAGTACACAAATTTTTGGAGTTTTTGAAAAATTTTGGGTTCCAGATCACACCCTTTGCCATTGATATCAAAGGGGGAGAAGAAGATCAGTGAAAAATGAGGTAAACCATCTCAGGAGGAGAAGGAAAATAAAGTGTATATAGTAAGGGGGAGCAGTTAAGCATTTTTCACTAGGTGTTTCCATCAATGTCAAAGGGGGAGATTGTTGGCAAGAGACACTGCTCCGGTATGGACTTGTATGTTGGCATTGATGGAAAAAAGGCTCAGAGATCTTATCACCATGACAGGAAGAGATAACTCCAGAAGGTCACATTGGAATTCAGGTCCGGTTGGCAGTACTGGCTAAGTATGGGTATTTTACAGAGTAAAGGACAGTTAATGGGTTAGTGTGCTTCCACAGATGATGATCTGGTAATGCAGTTTAGGTATGATGTTACTAATTGTTTGGTGGTGTCATGTTCCAAAGATTAAGTCTTGACTTCCTCTAGAAGTCATTTGGAAGAATTATCTAAGTCCAGGTAAACAGAGGTATAGCAGAGACAGTGAACAGGGTACATTGTAATGGTCTGCATTCCTTCGCAAGTGAGTATTTTGTTATGTAGTTTTAAGGTACTATAAACACTTGTATGAAGTGTCTAATTCCAAAGTTGTGAGATTTGAAGTCCATCGGAAAGATAGTTACAAGCTACTGAGTATCAGTAAAGTGTTTGATAGAGACAGAGTTTGAGTTCTAATGGTTTGCATTTCTCCACAAGATGATATCATGTCTTGCAGTTCTAAGGGTGAGATTGGGAATGTGTGAAGAGTCCTTGATGTGATTTTAGAGGTGTTTTGAGACCTGCAATAAAAGTTCTAAGTCAGTAGATGAACCTCTTAAGCAAGCTCTTAAGGAATAGGTCGACTGATGTGATAAAATAATGGTGCGAAGAAGAGACAGTGTTTGAAGGATCTATTTAGGTGATTGAATGATTAGAGCCAACCTATATGAACATGTTTGGCTGAAGATTTGCATCCACACAACATATAGTGCATTGGATTGAGCCGACAAGCTATATATTTCTATGAAGACATTTCATTTCTTAGACGTCGACCTGATTGTGGATCAAATCATGATGCAGATATATAAAGGTGATGAATTTCAGTTGTAAGTGTGTGGATGTATATGTGATTGATGTGAGTATACGAATAGCAAAGTAGAATTAGAAGATCAACCGTGATGAAGACTTGAGATTCTGAATTCAGTTGCTAAATGACTGCACCCTGGCATAGTGATAGATGCTATTCAATTTTCATGTGCAATTTGCTTTGTATTTGTTACCATTTTTTACCACAGCTCAAAAATTGGTTGAGCAGATTTATCATTTATCATTTTTGATATGAGGTTTGATTTATTCCTGTTATGTGCTAGTTGCATAGTTATTATGACAAATTCAGTTTAGTTGTTCAAATGTAGAAAGAAAAGTTTCAAACCATTCATTGCATGGGAGAGTAGTTAAATGAGATAAGTATTCATTCACCACAATGGTTATTCATTTACAAGTTTGAATACATAAGAGAATAAACATTGCATTGAAGGAAACTAAGACATATAAGATGTCCCACACAAGCCATGGGTTATAGCTGAACTCATGCAAATACAAATAAAACAATATGCATCTAATGAAAGAAGAAGGAAATGCATAGCCATCATTGCCTTGTTTTGATTGATCTTTGTAGTAGCCTCCAGTCCTTTTCCCGACCTTAGCATGTACCTAAAAAAATTGTAGGAAGGGTCCCGTTAGAAGCTCCGGTTATGAAAATCATTCATCTATCAGGAGAGGCATAATACTTTAGTTATAATGCATTGATCAAATGAGAAATATCCATATGCAGAAGGAACTGAAGTGAAGCGAACATAGAGCATCATTATTTTATTCTAATCTATTTGTTTCATGTACAGGTATAGGACAAATCATGAAGCTAATTGAAGTTCAACATGTGGTGTCAAATGGGCTCCCCCAAGGGTTGAGCCCAGCATGCTGCTACCCCTTGATCTCAGAAGGGATGAAAAGAAAGAAGAAAATCATTGATGACATTCACATGATAAGATGAAGGAATAGCAAGACAATCATATGCATCAGTCCCATTTCAAGACATCACCATGATTTCACTTCAAAGAATGAAATGCAACCAAGAACATGACTTGAATTGATGGAGGACAAAACTCAATGCATATAACAACTTTTTCACTGCTTCAACTCTTAAAGAAAATGACATTCTCAAGTATGATAATGATCAGGAGTACACAATGCATTTATAATCATCAGACTGATAAAGAATAGGTGTTCACAAGTGTTGACTATTTGAGGATTGCTTACTCATCCATGATCAATAATCCAATTGGAGTATTCATTTTAAACCAGTAAGCAAGTTGCAAAGACATGTGAGTACCAAGCATCATACTTTCTCATTTAAGTGGAGTGGTAGAATCAAATTCAGAATTCAAATTACATAAGATGCCTTTTAAATGATGAAATATATACAATTATGCTCACATTTTTCTACTAATATGTTGAGCATCAGAACAGTGTGTATCACATATTACATTCAATGCATATCTATGAAAGACATACAACAATATTACAGATCTGTAGCAGAAGAATACAAGACAGCGAGGCCAGATGGCTCATGTTGTCTTTGACAAACTTCAAGAGAATAAAAAAGATCACTCCATGACATATGTTGCAATAGAACATCATTATCATGTGGCAGAGGACATCTTACATAATGCATTTGATATGATGCAATTATAGTAAACAGGGATAGCAAAAGTCATCATGTGTTACAGTATATATAGAACAAGTGAATTCTTCATTTGTTACAATGCCACAATGTCATGACACAACCATGGTCATCAATCATGTTTAAAGTATCTAATTGCTGTAGTCCATTGAATGGACAATTAAAGCTACATAAATGAAGACATATATGCTGCTACAGAAAGAAGAAGAGTTCTAAGTTCAAAACTGACAGTATATACTTCATATGCAAAGCCCATGAAAGAGAAAATATAGCTACAAAGGTAAAGAATAGTATATGAAATCATCACTCTTCTTAAAATAATGGCAGTGATTATAACTTAGCAATGACAACATAAGAAGGAGAAAAAATATCATATGCTAGTGTATGCTACAGGAAGCAATTTTGTGCTCAAAAAGATAGAAACCCTTGTTCAGTTTTGGAGAGTCCAAGTTTATACAGTGAAGTAAAAGTGCAGAGATACATTCATAGTGAGGCTGTGGCATATAATGCCATTTACATTCTTTTTTCAAATACCCATGTCAAGTTTCTAGAACCCCAACATATTTTTGCAGTGTTGAAAAGGAGAAATGGTTAAGTAAAATATCCAAACAAGGCCGTAGGTGAAATGACTTTTTATACAGTGAAAAGATGAAACCCTTGTAGGTTTTAAAGAAGTCTCCTTTCTTCTTACAATATACAGTCAAGCAAGGTGATAGTGAAGTGTTGTAGACATGGCCGCAAGGAAAAAAGAAGTTTTGTGTAGTGTAAAATGAAACCCCATCTCACAGTCAAAGGAACTTCAAAAATTTTACATCAAATGACAAAGTGAAGCTACATAATGCATTATGTGCCACGGCCATGCCATGTGTGAAGATATTTCACATACCCAGCAAACAAACAAATGAAACCCTCATCACAGTATGCATAGACAGGAATGAAGCAAGCAATGATGAAAGGAAACAGTAAAGACTCACTATATGGCATTGTAGTAGAGGAAGAAAGCTATGGCCATGGCCCAACTGAAGACATTGTCTTTTTTGCTATTTTTTCTCAAAGTTCAACATAGAGAAACCAAGCAAGATATATATCAAATAGAGAAAACTAAAGAAAGAGCTACATGGCCACGGCCATTTAAGGAACATAAGCCATTAAAATATAGTCAAAATCCATTAAAGCCTCAAATTCAAACTTACCAAGTGCGGCCTATTGTTTTGGCTTAAGAAGTGTAATGTACGTGATGATAAAAGACCAGAGATGGAGCAAAGAAAATGTAGAGCATGAAACCCCAAGTCAGCGGCCATAGTTGCAGAGCCAAACTCAACGCCAACAAAATGAAAATGACTGAAGTTTTAGGGTTGCATTTTGCTTTTGTTTCTATGTCCTTTTCATATTTTGACCATGCAAAACAACATAATCATTTTATCAAAATGAGATCAGGGTCAACACCTTATGCTACGCCCTTAATATTGGTGTACATAGGGTTATGAATAGTCAGCTTGTGGCTATCTTAACTCCTAATTAAGTCATATTATCATTATTATATTGTTATTTAGTTGTTTAGGTTGGCCTAAGGCTTCTATAGGTCTATCTAAGTCAGCCTGGGTGATATCCTAGGCATAAATAGGTATATATAGGAGGTAGTGAGTCTCATTTCATATCATATTCAGTATTGTGTTCTCATTGAAGACTGTTGGAGGTATCCCCCTCGAAGTGGATTAGGAGGTTGCCCCCTCGAAGTGGCATATTATTATCAAGTATTTTAAGCATATTTACTATTATATTTAGATATTGTGCAAGTTGTTTCATTACAAGTGGTATCAGAGCATGATCTTGGCACCGTAGAGGTAAGATTTTTTCTCAACATTGGAGGCGATTTTAGGAAGAGCATAACTTTCAGATTTTAGCGAATTTTTTAAATATTTTTAAAGGGTTTTTGAAAACCATATTAAAGAATATACAGTCCAAATTTCAGAGGAATTGAAGCAAAAATAAGCGAGTTATTGCAAAATTAGGGTTTCCAACAAATTCGCTCTCAAGGCAGCAAATTTGCTAAGTTTTTGGATTTTGTTTCTGGGTAAGTGGTATCTTGGCCTTAGTAAGTTACAGTAAAAATTTTAGAAAATTTACATTTCATTTGTATGATTTATTTCAAAAATATTGGTTTCCATCATGACGGGGCCTGCAACAAGAGGCAAAAAGAATGCTGCCACACCGGGGAAATCCTCTGATAAGGATGAGGAAATAATAGAGGATAGTAATCCCAATGAGGAAATGAGTAAGGTCAAAGAAGATGTGTCCTCAATTAAGAGGGATATGTGTGACCTAAGAGGAGATATATCAGATCTACGAAGCATGTTCAACGCCTATATGAATGAACCAAGAAAGGAGTTCTCAAGCAACCAAGGTGAAACCTTTAAGTCGGCTAATAATGACACAAATTTTAATACTCCTATGGGATCTAGGAATTTCTTTCCTAAGGTGGATATGCGCAAGTTCGATGGTAAGGATCCTCTAACATGGATTAACCAAATGGAGAATTTTTTTGAAGTACATCAAATCCCATATGGACAAAAGGTCACGATGGCTTCCCTATATCTAGAACCAGATCAATTCATTTGGTATCATTGGCTTTGTACTCATCAGAGAAAAAAGGGTCTCACCGTCTCATGGTCAATTTTTACAGAAGAACTCCAAGCACAATATAGCAATAGTGTGACAGACAACTTCTTCAGCCAGCTTGCTAAACTTCAACAAACAGGATTAGTTAAGGATTATATCCATAAATTCCAAAATCTATCATTAAGAGTGGATACAATTACAGAGGAGAACTTGAATGATTTATTCTTGGGTGGTCTCAAGGATTACATTCAACATGAGGTACGTATGTTTAGTCCTAGCTCAGTAAATGAGTCTTTTATCTTGGCACGTAGGGTAGAGGAGAAATATTTGTCCTAGAAAGCAAGGGGCTAATATGACAAGAGAGAAAGGATATTCAACACCTTCTCTTCCTCAACCTACTAGGTTGACTCCACAGCAAATTGAGGAGAAAAGAGCAAAAGGGTTGTGTTTCAATTGTGATAGCAAATACAGTCGAGGACATAAATGTAGTGAAAAGAAATTGTTCTATATTGAAGGTCCAAGTGAGGAAGAAGAGGAGGAACCCATATTAGAGGAGGATAGGGAGTCAAGTGAGGAATCACATGATTCTCAGCCAATCATTTCTTGTCATGCACTCTCAGGTTTCAGTGCACCACAAACTCTCAAGGTAGTGGGTTTCTTAAAGAAGCAGAAAGTAACAATGTTGATCGACTCAGGTAGTACTCATAATTTCATCAACAAAAAGTTGGCAACTTGTCTAAATTGTTTTATATATCCAGCCCCAGAGTTTCAGGTTTTGATTGCAGATGGGGGTATAGTTAGTTGTTCGGGGAAGTGTCATAGCATTAAATTATCCATGGGAGATTATCAACTTGATACCCCAATGTATGCAATATCCATGGGTGCAGCAGATATTGATTTGGGAGTACAATGGCTTACTACATTGGGAACAATTGAGATGAACTTCCAAGAACTATTCATGAGATTTCAATCAGAAGGAAAGGTAGTAGAGCTAAGGGGGTTGAAGGCAAAATCCCCACAGATGGTAAGCTCTCATCAAATGCAAAAGTTGCTTAAGAAAGGAGCAGATGGATTTGTGGCCCAGCTATGTTCATTAGAAGTCTCTCAATCTAATGCTCCTACTCATCCAGATTTACAAGCAATAATTGATTGTCACTCAGTGGTTCTTGGAGATATGCCTAAAGGACTTCCTCCTAAGAGGGATCATGACCATGCCATACAACTAGTTCCAGGGAGCCAAACACCAAACATCAGGCCTTATAGGTACCCACACATACAAAAAAGTGAGATAGAAAAAATTGTTGAGGAGATGCTAGAGGCAGGAATTATCAGGCATAGCCAAAGTGCTTACTCCTCGCCTGTGGTGATGGTGCGTAAGAAGGATGAAACTTGGTGCATGTGTCCAGATTATAGAGTGCTCAACATGTACACCATTAAAGATAAGTTTCCTATTCCAGTCATTGATGATTTGCTAGATGAATTGAATGGAGCTATGTATTTTACCAAGTTAGATCTTAGATCTGGTTATCACCAAATTTGGATTAAGGAGGAAGATATTTGTAAGACAGCATTCCAAACTCATGAGGGTCATTATGAATTTTTGGTGATGCCATTCGGCCTTACCAATGCACCATCTACATTCCAAAGTTTGATGAATTCCATTTTTAAGAAGTTCTTGAGAAAGTTTGTGTTAGTGTTCTTTGATGATATATTGATTTATAGCAAGACTTGGGAAGAACATTTGCAGCATGTAGATCAAGCATTACAATTACTCAAAGATCATCAACTCTAGGCTAAGCCATCCAAGTGTGCTTTTGGTCTTAAGGAGGTGGAGTATTTAGGACACATAGTTTCACATGAAGGAGTAAAGGTGGACCCTAACAAAATTAAGGCTATCATGGAATGGCCTATTCCAAAAACCATTAAGAAACTGAGGGGTTTCTTGGGATTGACAGGGTACTATAGAAGATTTGTGAAGAATTATGGTCATATAGCAGCACCCCTCACCACTCTCTTGAAGAAGGATTCTTTTCATTGAAATGAGTCTGCTAATGTAGCATTTGAGCAATTGAAGGAGGCTATGTGTACAACTCCAGTGCTTGCCACTCCAGACTTCACCAAGGAATTCATTGTGGAATGTGATGCTTCTGGAAATGGGATAGGAGCAGTTCTCATGCAAGAAGGTCGATGAATTGCTTTTGAGAGTCGTCAATTAAAGGGTAAAAATCAGCTCAAACCTATTTATGAGAAGGAAATGCTAGCAATCCTTCACGTAGTTAAACAATGGAGGCCTTATTTAATGGGTCAACACTTCAAGGTTAAGACAGATCATGATAGCCTAAAATATTTTTTGGAACAAAGACTATCCTCTGAAGAGAAACAAAAATGGGTCACTAAGATGTTGGGATATGACTTTGAGATTGTATATAAGAAAGGGAAGGAAAATATTGTGGCTGATGCACTTTCTAGGAAGGATGAGAAAGATGAAGCCTTATTGTGTGCCCTTTCAATATTACAAGCAAATTGGGTTGAAGAAGCCAAAGCAGAATGGCAAAATGATGTTGCAACAAGTAATCTCATCCAACAATTAAAAAGTGATCCTAGTAGTTCAGATAAGTTTTGTTTGAAGGGAGATATTCTTTGGTATAAAGAGCATTTGTATCTCTGCAAGAATTCCACTCTTAAACACAAGATTCTCACAGAGCTACATGAGTCCCCAGTTGGTGGTCATTCAGGATTTTTGAAGACATATCATCGGGTCAAGCAAGATTTTTTTTGGGAAGGGTTAAAAGGTGATGTTCAAAAATTTGTGGCTGAATGTTTGGTTTGTCAAAGAAATAAGGGGAGACAATTAAGGCACCAGGTCTCTTGCAGCCCTTATCTATTCCTAGCCAATGTTGGGAAGAGGTATCCATGGACTTCATCACAGGGCTTCCCAAATCTAAAGGTCATAATGTCATCATGGTAGTAGTTGATCGCCTCACTAAATATGCACATTTCATTGCATTATCACATCCTTTTACAGCAAGTGCAGTGGCAAAAGTTTTCTTGGAGAATATCCAAAAGCTACATGGTACACCTAAGGTTATTGTCAGTGATCGTGATCCTATCTTTACTAGTAACTTTTGGAAAGATTTATTCTCATGTTTGGGTACTCCATTGGCTCATAGTTCTTCATACCATCCTCAATCAGATGGGCAAACTGAGGTTGTCAATAAATGTTTGGAAGGATATCTACGTTGTTTCACTTTAGAAAAGCAATCTCAATGGGTAGATTGGCTACCACTGGCAGAATGGTGGTATAACACTTCTTTTCATAGCTCATCAAAAATGTCTCCATTTTTGGCACTTTATGGATATCATCCTCCTTCCATCACATCATCATTAAAGGTGTCACCAAGAGTTCAAGCAGTAGAGGACCACTTGCATCATCAACAACAGGTACTTTCAGGACTCAAGGAGAATTTAGCTATGGCATAAAATCGAATGAAACAACAGGTGGACCAACATCGTAGTGAAAGAAATTTTGAAGTTGGGGATTGGGTCTTCTTGAGATTGCAGCCTTATAAACAAATCTCAATGAAGCAACACAAAAAGAATAATAAGTTGTCTCCAAGATATTATGGGCCATACCAAATCATGCAAAAGATTGGTAGTGTTGCCTACAAGCTAGAGTTGCCACCAACAACAAAGATACATCCAGTTTTTCATGTTTCTTGTTTGAAGAAGGTAATTGGGTAGAATATTCCTACTCAAATAGTACTACAAGAACTCAATGAAGAAGGAAGAATAATTTTGGAACCAGAGGGCATTCTTCAAACTCGCACAAAGAAGCTGAGGAATAGAACTCTCACTCAATATCTCATCCAATGGAAGAATTTACTAGTTGAAGAGGCCACATGGGAGGATGAGGAGTTCATTCAAAAGAATCCACACTTGGTTAGCATTGAGGACAATGCTTCTTTGAAGAGGGGGGGCATGCTATGCCCTTAATATTGGTGTACATAGGGTTATGAATAGTTGGCTTGTGGCTATCTTAACTCCTAATTAAGTCATATTATCATTATTATATTGTTATTTAGTTGTTTAGGTCGGCCTAAGGCTTCTATAGGTCTATCTAAGTCGGCCTAGGTGATATCCTATGCATAAATAGGTATATATAGGAGGTAGTGAGTCTCATTTCATATCATATTCAGTATTGTGTTCTCATTGAAGACTGTTGGAGGTATCCCCCTCAAAGTGGATTAGGAGGTTGCCCCCTCGAAGTGGCATATTATTATCAAGTATTTTCAGCATATTTACTATTATATTCAGATATTGTGCAAGTTGTTTCATTACACCTTATGTTCTATGGTGCCTAGTAATCATAAGGAGAAGTGGCCAACAGCTTGTAGAATATGGCCTATTTTATAAAGTCAAAGGTGGACATTATCATGAGTGAACAAGGCTTGTGCCTTTAGAATCTTTGCAAGTTCTTGATCTCATATGTGGTTGACTCATATTGGAGTCTAAGTATCATTTGACTATGCATGTGGTTAAATGTCTTTGACCTCCCACTTATGCATTATTATTTTCTTTCACATATTTCAGCTTATGCATATAACCAAACAATAACCTTTGGAGATACATGAAGAATATGCAAGATGATGACATGGTCAAAGGGGTCAAATGCGACATGGTGGCACTATATGGGCAGTGAGTTGACATTTTTAAAAGCATATGGACAGAGGTGAGGTGGCAGAATATTGACACATGGAGGCCATGGTGTCAAGCCTTTTAAGGCTTTCATTTATTTTGGCAAATATGTGTAGTATTTCATCTTTTTAAGATTTTTATAGAAAATAATTTGTGATATCTTGTAAATATCTTGGTGAAACTATAAACCAGATATCATTTTATTTTGCAAAAAATCATATCGAATAGGAGATTTATTAAAATTGCCATATCATTGTAAAGTTAACTTTAAAGCAATGAAACTATAAATTGCTTTTAATGTTTAACTATTTTAGGCAATTTATAGGCTAATAAGGCAGATCAAATATTCTATTTTGATTTGCTTTATTTAGAGCTATATAGGATAATTTTTTGGAGCTTTCATGAGCAAAGAAAAGCAGTTTTATGGTGGGACCACATGAGAGGGCCATTTTGTAGCTTTATTTTCTAGATTGGTGACAGGTTCGGTGCTTTATTTTTGGCTTTCATGAGTTGCTCAAAAATGGACTTAGGGTCTATTTTTAGAATCTTTTTTAGCTTTCTTTGGAGGAGATCATTTGGAGACATTTATAGGAGAAAAACTTAGTTTTTTCTTAGTCAGTTAGCATCAGTTTCTTCTCTCTTGATCACAGGCAGAGTTGTATACAAGTAGTTGGCTCACACATTTTATTTTTTCATGCATTGTACTCCTTCCAGTTCTAATAACAAATCATCCTATTTCACATATTTTGTAGTCTTGATCTAATGTTATATTGTGACTTTTTTTGTCCTTTATTATGTCTCAACACTGTTAAAACTTAGTTTTTCCCAGTTGCAGTTTGTGTTTGATCCAAACTTGTTGTAAATTACTTAAGGAATAAACTATCTGTGAAATTGTGAAGATTCAAGTTAGAGGATCTGTTTGTGAGTGATAGAGATTCATCTAGTTTAGATTCTAGAGTTAGTTTGCATTTTAATTACATCTTTCTATCCTTTTTCCCCTCAACTCAGTAGTTTAGGAATTATAAGAGAACCACGTCACTCTGGAGATTCATTCTCATGAAAGGAGACCCACATCTGAGAATGATTCCATGTTTCAATAAGTAGTTAAGTTTTCATAAAAATTAACAAGGGTGCATACTTGAATTGACAACAATTTTTGGCACGCCCTGTGGGACTCTAGGAGTAATTTTAGAGAGATTTGCACCCTCATAGCTATTGTTCTGGTATATGTAGTAGTTTTACCAGCCTTTGGAGGCTTTCATTATACCTGGTGACTCATTCCCTCTAGTTTGGTATGTAGATTAGTGCTTGTAGCTTATGAAAACGAAGGTCTAATCCAGACCCATTTGACTACTTACAGTTGTCTACACCTAAAAGGAGAGGTAGATCAACAAGCAAAACAACTAAGTCGTCAAGAAGATCAATGTCTACACCTTCCCGATTAAGATCTACAAGCCCGATCAAAAGAAGTAGAAGTCTAGTGCTGATAGTCCAAATACCTATAATGGCTAGGTAGTATGCATTTGCTGCTTTAGATCGAGGCAACCCATTACAACTTGCCCAAAGAGATGATATTCCAATGGCAGCCCTTAAAGGTTTGCCTTATTTCACTGGAGAAGATCATACTACTACCGCTGAACATATTCAAGATGTAGCAATGTTGTGTTCCATGCACAATGTCACTCAAGAGAATGTGGCAAATAGGATTTTAGCTTATTCGTTAAAAGGAAAGGACTTATAGTGGTTCAGAGGACTTGCTGAAAATTCAATAACATCTTGGGACTTACTGGGAGATGGACTACACAAACACTTCGATGACAAGTCTGATCATCTCTCACTGCTGGAACAACTGAGCACCATCAAAAGGGCACCTCATGAACACATGGCTAATTTCAACTACCGATTTCAGAGAAACTGGGATAGGATTCCCACAATGGTAAAACCTTTGCCAAGGCATGCCTTTCTATTTTATCTCAATGCTTTGAACAGTGAAATTTATGTAATGATATAGTCTATGGGAGGGACCACCCTTCCAGATTCTTTTGAAACTATTGTTAGAGCAAAAAACTGCCTTATTCAAGTAGGGAAGATAGCCCCTAGGCCTCTTTTGTCTGTTTTCCCTAAAATTTAGCCATCAGTGCCTATGGCAGTGCCTCCTCTAGCTACTGTCCCCCCTGTTCCAGCAATATGATACCAAATAGCCCAACAAACTGCTGTCCCAGTTCAAACCCAAAGTACCCCAAAGTTGGAAAATAGATTGAGGACAACTGCAAACAAGCTAGTAAATATGGAGAAACATTTGACCTATGAAAATTAGTATCGGCCTAATCAGCAAAATACCCAATATCAGCCCAATCAACAATATAGGCAACCCTTTTAGGCTGATCCTTAGGGGCAAAGAAAGAACTGTAACACTCGACCTTTTCAGGCTTATAATCCAAATACTACTAGTACCTCAAGAGATCTTTTACCCACACAGAATAATCTGGTCCAAGATAGTGATTGGTGTTATCCATGTCACCAAGCACATAGTCAAGTTACCTGCAAGAATGGAGTGAGAAATCAGACACTCATGGTTCAGAACAGTTATGCAAGTTCGGAGGGGGTTAATGTTGAAGTTTGAACTTAGCAGAATAAGGCTGATGTAGTCTTAATGAATTGGGAAGAATCTAATTTTTGTGATGTAAATTATGTCCAAGGTCAGAATCAGCAAATTACAACTATTTTAGCCAACACAAGGTCAAAACTGAGAGCTACAGAAGTAAACAAGGAAGCTGTTGTAGTACAACAATAGGTTGTAAGGGATAAAAACTAAGTTTATCCATCACAAACTACCCCTGTACCACAATAGAAAGTACAAATTCTACAAAGGGACCAAACAGTACCAGTGAAAGAATAGCCCAAAATGCAACAATAGTCTTCACAAGGTCAAATTGATGCAGCACTAGGACAACATAAGGTAACCCCTATTTCTTTTAATATAGTTGATCATATTAAGAAAGCTACAATGAGCATGCCAGTTATGGATGCTTTATGCATCCCTGGCCAGAAGAATTTGCTACAAGAAGCATTGACTGAACTCTCACTTTCTGCGCGTTCTAGTCAAGAGAAGGCCAAGGTTTTACTTGCCAACAGTTCCGAGATCAAAAATGGGTAGACAATAAGTGAGGTAAAACCACCCCCTTTCTATCTAAGTCTCATTATTAGTGATAAATTGGTTTATAACTGTATGGTAGACTCTGGGGCAAGTAGTTCAGTTATACCCAAAAGTGTAACTGACTCATTAGGATTGGTTCATGAGCCCCTTGTAAAAGGAGTAGTTCATGAGCCCCTTGTAAAAGAAGTAGTATAGCTAGATGGGTCTGGACTTATTACTGTGAGGATAATAAAAAATCTGCCACTCACATTGCATGCTTGTCCTGATTTTGCCATCCATCAAAACATCTACATTATTGGCCTTCCCCCTAGTTTTGCAATCTGCCTTTCTAGAGAATTCATAGCCAAATTGGGTGGGTTTCTTTCATCTGACTGGACTCGCTTATTCTTCAGAATGAGATATGGTACAAAAGTAACAATACAGTCTGAACCACTTGCAAAAGACCATATTGAGCCCTATGTTCCTAGCCCAATAAATGCTAATCTATACATCACCCATGAGCAGCAAGATGAGCCCATGAGCCTAGATCCCAATGCACCTATAGAAGACATAAGTTTAGATGATTGGGAAGCCGAAGATCATGAAAGTGACCCTTTTTTTCACACGAATGAGGTAGGATTAGGCATCTATATGATTGAGGAACCTGATGTAGTGATTCCTAATCTAGTTAAGAATCAAAATCAGTTAGAACAGCAAGGAGATCGGCTTTGGAAGCTGAACTTTGATGGATCAAGGACCAAGATAGGTGCCGGTAGAGGTAATATGTTAATTTCACCTCAAGGAGACAAATACTATGCGGCCTTAAGGTTTACTTTCAGCTACACAAATAATGTGGTTGAGTATGAGGCCTTGATCCATGGCTTAGAATGGGTTCAGAAAAAAGGTATCAAATCTATCCAAGTTTATGGAGATTCTGAGTTAATTGTTAACTAGGTTAGGAATCTGAATGTTGCTAAAAATGATCTGCTAAAAAAATACAAGCATAGAGTGTGGGATTCAATTAAATTTTTTGATGCTTTTAATCTGATTTCAGTTCCCAGGGATCAAAATAAGTATGTAGATAGGTTGGCATCTTTGGGATCCCAATTTGAGATTCCTGATCAGATTCAGAATGTTGAGGTATAGCCATATGTTAAGATAGTTGTCAGACCTTTTGTACCTGACAACAATGTTTCATGGCAAGTGTTTAACAGTGATGAACAAATCTTGAGTTTTTTAAGTGCAGAGGTTGAATTTGCAGCAAATAATCAGCATAAATATCAGTAGTAATTTGAAGATCAGATTGTTCAGTTGAGGACCAACAAGTTGCCTAAGGGATTAGTCACATTAGAATTAGTGTTTAACACTGATGATCAGTTTGGAAAGGATAAGTGCATCATGACAGTGAAGCAAGAACATTATCAAACCATAGAAATTTTCAAGGACAAACTGTTGAAACTTGGAAAGGTATGTACTAGAGAAGAACAACAATCTTTTATTCAATTATGTCAAGATTTTTCTGATGTCTTTGCATGGGAGTATAAGGACTTGAGAGTTTTTGATCTCGGTTTGGGCCAGCACACCATAGAGTTAGAGCCTAATGCCAAGCCTATTAGGTAAAAGCAAAGATCCCTCAATCCCAAACTTGAACACTTAATGTAGGCTAAGCTGAATAAATTAATTGAGAGTAGTATCATTTTCCCAATAAAACATACCTCCTGGGTTTCCAATTTGGTCCCAGTCAGGAACAAGAATGGTGAAATCCAAATTTGTGTCAATTTCTGTGATCTAAATCAGGCCTCATTGAAAGACCATTACCCTCTTGCTTCCATGGAATAAAAACTGTAAGCTATTTTAGGTTCTGATAGGTACTCTTTGTTAGATGGATACTCTGGATATAATCAAATTCTGGTCAAAGAAGAGGACCAATACAAAACTGCATTCACAACTAAGCGGGGTACCATGGCCTATCAGAAAATACCATTCAGTTTGTCCAATGCAGGGGAAACCTTTCAGAGGGCAATGGATATGGCCTTCCATGGTCTTACAGACAAAATAGTGTTAGTCTATCTAGATGATATAATTATTTTTCCAAAGATTCTAAAGATCATTTTGACCACTTGAAGCAAATTTTTTTAGAGGTGTAGGGAGTTTGGAAGTTCATTGAACCCCCAAAAATGTATATTCTCAATTCATGAAGGAAGACTCCTCGGTCATATTGTTTCAAAAGAATGTATTACTATTGACCCTGAGAGAGTTTCAGCTATTCTAGATTTACTATTACCTGCACATAAGAAAGGCTTGCAGAGCTTTCTTGGCAGAATTAACTTTGTTAAGGGTATGTGTAGGATCATCACGGGCCAAACAGTGACAATAGGAAAAAAATCGCATTTTTACTTAGCCAAATTCGTGACTTGGGAAAGTTTGACTTTGAAACAGATATTTGTTTTGGTTTGGATACCAAACCAAAATGGATATCTATTTTGGAAACGGATATCCGTTTTCAAAAAAAATTGGGAAAAAGGCTTTTTACTGGTAGTCATCAATTTTCCATAGTCCATGATGTTGAGTTTGAAATGCTTCTGGATTTGACTGTGTATTATTATTTTCCTCAACATTTCGAATCACACACAGTGATCCATCATCAGGAGAAAGATAGCAAGCAAGAGAAGAGAGAACATGAATGACAGTATGCAGACTTAAGACCACTTAAAAGGAGTGAGAGAGATGTGAGGCAGAAACCAAGATCAATTAAGGGAGAAGGATAGTTGTCTATCAAACCTAGTGAAGTGAGGGACAAAGAGGAGTGGGGGACATCTAGGCACACTAAGACAAAAAAAAACAAACAAAGACTAACTAGGATGAGAGGAAGACCCGAGTAAAGAAAATTAAAAAAGCAAACAAAGGAGCAAGGACACAAATTAGAAGGGAGCAAAAAGAGGAATAACTGTAATACAATCAACCATAAAGAACAAACTGAGGATGAAAGAGATAATATAATTAAATAATTTAATAAATAATAAAAAAGGGGGGGACAACCGAAGAGGTTAAAATGTGAGGGATAGATTGGGAAAAGCTACATATAAAGAACAAGAGAGGGCTCCAAGTTAAAAGAGAGAGAGGGGTGAACTACGAAGGCAAAGGAGGGGGGGCTAACAAAAAAGAAAGGTAAGCCCATAACTATCCAAAGGAGGAAAGAAACTAACTCGGAGAAAGCATAAGAGAGAAGAGTAAATCATAAAAGGGAAGACAAGCTACAACGACCAAATAATATATATAAATATATATTCACAACAAACTCCAAGCCACAAATGGAACACCAGGGGGTAACAAGAAATGAAGGATACGGTTAAAAACCTAGAAATTAAAGAGGAGGGAGAAGGGGGCAACGAGATCCAGAGGTTGGAGACGGGAGGTTAAGCTAGGGGACAAGAGTATGAGAAATAAAAAGGTGAGAACGGGCCAAGGAGGGTAAAGAGGAGGGAGGACAAGGAGCAAAGGGAAAGGGGGGAGAGGAGCCTAGGGGGAGAGGAAAAGGGGATAAGATGAGGGCAAAAGAGGAGGGGCAAAGACTCAATCCCACAAAAGGGGACAAGGAGGGGACAGAGGGGGGGCGGGGGCAAGAACAGGTAAAGAGGGGAAAAAAGGACAAAGATAGGAGAAGGGAGAGGGGAGCTAACAAGATTGGGTTAGGAAAGAGAGGGGAGGGGTAAGAGGGGAGGATGGGGAAGAGAAATCAACTAAGAGTGAAGGAAATCATGATGGGGTAAGAGGGGAGGATGGGGAAGAGAAATTGACTAAGAGTGAAGGAAATCATGATGGGGTAAGAGGGGAGGCTTTTTACTCCTTTTGAAAATACACCTCTTAAATCTTGGATCTCCCATCAATATATGAACCTCCTTAAAGACCGTTTCTAGTGAAGGAGGAGGGCAAATTAACATTGGTAGCTTCTTTACACATTGATCCATAAGGATTTGTTAAACACTAAGAATCATCACTAATGAATTACTCAAATAATCAATAATAAAATATTCAATTTTGTTCATCAGGTGAAATAATCACTTTTCTAGACTATGTTCCAATATTTCAGGGATAGGAATGGTGGGGCAGCAGGGGTTGTGTTTTGGATTTCATACCCTAAATTGCTTTACACAATCCTTCATATGATTTGATTCATGATACATGGTTTGAGAAGGATACACATGATATACCCTTACCCTCTAGTGATAAAATTATGAATGATACTTTATGTGATGAAGCTACACCTTCGTTAATCCTTCATGACATTGTTATTCCTTGTGATGATGATGTCCTTCATGTGATATGTTAGGACATAATGCAATGTTAACATGGCATGAACTCTCTTGGAAGGGTAAGCATGGACTATAAGAACATTGAACTAGTTGGATCTATTAAGCTTGCCATTTATGAAAGAACCTTTTAAAAGGTTAACCTTAATTAGGTAAGGTTATGTTTCAGTGTGGTTGTTTGTGCAACAATGTGTAAATTAATGTTACTGAAGGATAAATCTAACTATAATATACTAACATTTTAATAACCATGAGAGCTGGGACTAACAATTAGACTAAAAACTTGACAAACAATACAAGTTGGACACATGTAGGACTTGGAAAATGGAAAAGAATATAATTAAATGTGGAAAACAATGAAAAAGTGGTATTAGTTGCACCTATATAGAGAAGTGGTTTAGAGGTTGGTTAGGGGAATTATTTAGGGTTTAGAGGTTTAGGGTTGCTTGGGTTTAGGGGTTTAGGGTTTACAGTTTAAAGAGAGATAGAGAGAGGGGGCTGATAGAGTTTGGGAGAGATAGAGGAGACAAAGGGGAGAGATAGGAGATAGAGAGTGAGAGACATGTCCAAAGACATAGAGAGAGAGAGAGAGAGAGAGAGAGAGAGAGAGAGAGAGAGAGAGAGAGAGAGAGAGAGAGAGAGAGAGAGAGAGAGAGAGAGAGAGAGAGAGAGAGAGAGAGAGAGAGAGAGAGAGAGAGAGAGAGGGAGAGAGAGAGAGAGAGAGATTGGGAGGTAGAGGGATGATAGAGATAGGGAGATAGAGGTTTAGGGTTGCTTGGGTTTAGGGGCATTATTTAGGGTTTAGGGTTTATGCTTTTGGGGTTAGGGGTTAAGGTTTAGAGGTTTAGGGTTTAGGGTTTAGAGAGATAAAGGACCAATAGGGAGATATAGAGGAGTCTGAGGGAAGAGATAGGGATATAAAGAGTGAGGGACATGGCAAGAGACATAGGGAGAGAGATTGAGAGGTAGAGGGACAAAGGTGATAGGGAGATAGGGGAGAGATAGGGAGATAGTGGTTTATGGTTACTTGGGTTTAGGGTTTAGGGGTTTGGGGTTTAGGGTTTCTCAGGTTTAGGGGTTAGGGGTTAGGGTTTAGGGGCATTATAATTTAGGGTTTAGGATTTATTGTTTAGGGGTTAGGGGTTAGGTTTAGAGGTTTAGGGTTTTGGATTTAGGGTTTATAGAGAGAGGAATGATAGGGAGATATAGAGGAGTCTGAGGGGAGGGATAGGGAGATAGAGAGTGAGGGACATGGCTAGAGACATAGGGAGAGAGATTGAGAGGTAGAGGGACACAGGTGGTAGGGAGATAGGGGAGAGATAGGGAGATAGTGGTTTAGGGTTACTTGGGTTTAGGGTTTAGGGGTTTGGGGTTTAAGGTTTAGGGGTTTAGGGTTTCTCAGGTTTAGGGGTCAGGGGTTAGGGTTTAGGGGCATTATTTAGGGTTTAGGATTTAAATTGTTTAGGGGTTAGGGGTTAGGTTTAGAGGTTTAGGGTTTTGGATTTAGGGTTTATAGAGAGAGGAATTATAGGGAGATAGAGATAGGAGATGGAGGAGAGAGATAAGGCGATAGAGAGTGAGGCACATGGCCAGGGACATAGGGAGAGAGATCAAGAGAGGTAGAGGGATGATAGAGATAGGGAGATAGGGGAGAGATAGGGAGATATAGGTTTAAAGTTGATTGGATTTAGGGTGTACCTGGGTTTAGGGTTTCTCAGTTTTGGAGATAGCTAGATAGAAAGAGAGAGGAGACAGATAGGGAGAGATAGAGGTGACAAAGGGGAGAGATAGGGAGATAGAGAGTGAGTGATATGTCTAGAGAAATAGGGAGAAGGATTGAGAGGTAGAAGGACGATAGAGATAGGGAGATAAGGGAGAGATAGGAGATAGAATTTAGGGTTGCTCATGTTTAGGGTTTAGGGGTTAAGGTTTAGAGGTTTAGGGTTTAGTGTTTAGAAAGAGAGGACCAATAGGGAGATATAGAGTGAGGGACATGGCTAAAGCATAGGGAGAGAGATTGAGAGGTAGAGGAATGATAGTGATGGGGAGATAGTGAGATAGGGAGATAGAGCTCGATAGAGGTTTAAGGTTTCTTGGGTTTAGTGTTTAGGATTTAGGGGTTTATGGTTTCTCAAGTTTAGGGTTTAGGGGTTAGGAAATAGGGGTTAGGGGTTAGGGGTTAGGTTTAATCATGCATCCCAGTCATTCCCCTATCATTCCTATATATCTTATCTCTCCCCTCTATCTTTCCCTCTCCCTTATCGACGAAGCAAATGGAAACAAGAAAACTAGGACTCCCTTTCTCAGGTTTAGGGTTTAGGGCTTAGGGGAATTATTTAGGGTTTATGGTTTAGGGGTTAGGGTTTAGTAATTGGAAGAATTATTTAGGGTTACTTGGGTTTAGGGTTTAGGGGCATTATTTAGGGTTTACGGTTGCATGTCAAAAGTAGTCTCTCTCTCTCTCTCTAAATCTGTAAACCCTAAATGATGGCCCTAATCCCTAACCCCTAACCCGCATCTACCTCTCTCCTGTATCTATTCAAAAGTGCCTTTAAAATACTATGAGATACCTTAGTATAAGTAAATCATATAAAAATCAAATATATATATCATCATAATCCTATATAAATTTTGATAGTATTTTATAGCTAAAATGCCTAAATATCATCATAATCCTTTATAAATTTGCTTGTATTTTATAGCTAAAATGCCTAAATATCATCATAATCCTTTATAAATTTGCTCGTATTTTATAGCTAAAATGCTTAAATATCATCATAATCCTTTATAAATTTGCTTGTATTTTATAGCTAAAATGCCTAAATACTTAAAATGTATGCAATGCTAAAATAATAAAATAAAAAACAATGAATACAATAGGGAAAAAGAAAACGGATATCCGTTTTGGAGATCATAAAAAGCAAAAAAAGACTGCCTTTTTGCAAACCCGTGGCTTGCAAAAATGCAGTCTCATCTTCAAAAAATAGATATCAAAGCTGAGGAACGGATCTCTGATCCAAAGAGGTAAGATTTCATGCATTTTTTTTGTTTGTTTTGTATTTTCAAGCAATTTTTTTGGTTTTTACACTAAGTGGGTATGTTTATAATTTAATTAGGTAAAATGGATGCACAAAATGAAAACCCAAACCCTCCCCCTCTAACAATAGAAGAGAATATTCAAAGAAATATTGATCATATAAGCAGGATCATAGAAATGTATCGCCGCCACCCTCGATTGTCTATAATGACATCGAATTTAGAGGGAATCATTAATCATATTCAAACCTTGTGAACCCAACACGAATCATTTCGGCAATGGCGAGAAGCCAAGAAGGCCGAATATGCTCACAGTTTGTCATATGAGGAAGTCAAAGATTTAGAGATTACAAAAATTATGTTAGCCCAACACTTTGTCAATCCTAAAACCGGATTGCATGTTGATGTCCGTAAGCCCAAATTTTCAATCAAATGGTGTATTCATGAGGGCATTAGTCAAAACTTTTGGGATCGTTCGTGGATGGTTTTTGATAAACCACCCAACAACAATTTAGATGTGCCTTTGTATTTCCTCCATAAACTCTATGCAGAGTTCGTCATGGGTCAACATGTTAATTATTTTGATTTTAGAGAGTTTCAAGGAGTGGGTAGAGGAATGCCTCAAGATAGACCTGGGGCAATTAGACAAGTACAAGGTCCCTATATTCCCCCTCCTGCTATCCCTTCTCCACCCCCAATGTAGCACCCAGACGTTGTTGCAAATGCAACACAACAGGGCCTTAGTGCCATACACTCTTTGACCAAGCATTTGATTATACAGACATCTCAGTTTGCACAAGCACATGATGAAGATGATGATATTGGATCACCTAGTACTACTAGACCGTCGTCATCCATACATATATGTGTGCCCCATCATTGTATTTCTTGCAATCATTTATGCTTGGGTCCTATTATGGAGAGTAGTGAGCCACCGTTGAACACATCAGAGTATGATCTCCATTCATGAGATGAGGCAATGGGGTCTAGAACTCAAGCTGAGGGGTCAAGGACAAGAGTAGAAGCTACTGGATCAGTAAACATTAGAGAAGGAGAAATGCATGAGCAATCTTTTATGCAGGTAAAATTTAAAGTTAAATTTTATGGTCTATTCCATTTGAATATATAAACAACTTTATTAGTACTAATGTATCTAAGTGGGATAACAGTTGATGACAGAGGTAGAGTTGACAGAAGTTCATCATGGAACATTGTCTGCCATCTAATTTGGCTTGGACTTGCCGGTATAATTTGTTGTACACATTAACTTTTTTTATGCATTTATTTCTTTGTGAGTAATTATATATTAGTTTATATCTTGATGTTAATTTTATTTTATAGTCAATCAAAAATGTGAATGATGTGGCATCTTTGCCAATAGTCTTTTCTTGAACTCCTGATCGACCCAAGGGACTATCATTTGCAGAACGACTTTCTCAACGCCAACAAAGGGTGGAGGTAATTTGATTGAATTGTACTTTAATTGATAATTTAGAAAACTTAAATATTTGATTATAGTCATTTAGAGTCTTACATTCTTGTCCTTCTTAATTGATGCAGGAGGCCTCGATGGTGGTATGTGCTTGTTTTCTAGTAGATAAGATTTTGTGTAGTGCATTTCCTATTTTAAATGTATGCATTTCCTATTTTATTTAATAATTATATATTAATTTATTTCAATGTTACTTTGCTTTTATGTAGTCTGTTGAGAATGTGAGTGATGTGCCACCTTTGCCATCATGCTTCACTAGGACACCTGATCGTCTTAAGAGAAAATCATTTGCAGAATGATTGTCCGAACAACATAGAGTCAAGGTTATTGAATTAAATTTTTCTAAATAATTGATAGTTTATCTAGCGGTCTTATAGTTGATTGTAGTGATTTAGATGTATGTTAATAAATGAAAGTTCTTAATTGTAGTAGATAAGAATCTATTTACTAACTTTAACTTATTTTTATTTACCATTGAAGAGATTAATCAAATTTGTGTTTTGACTTGTTAATGCAGGAAACTTCACCTCCATCAATTACTAGACATTTTGGTACAAAGAGGACACTTTTTCAGGATCCATCACAGATTGAGGGTCAAGTGGACTTGTAGTATTTGATGTAGCTATTTGGCATGTAGATTGTATATAGATTTTGAGACATGGCATATGCCACATTTTGTAAAAAATATTTTGAGTTGGAATATTTGCCAAATTTTTGTATATGTCTACCATTATGGACTAGATTTTAATGTATATACACCTTGATATACAATATAATTTAAATTCCTTATGTGCAAGTCATGATACTTCCCATGATGCCATACATTATGATGATAGTTCTTTAGTCCATTGATGATATGTTTAGCATTGAGAATGGTTTTAGATCAAGAGAATGGTTTTAGATCAATAGAATCAATATGAAAAAATTCCTTATATATGCCTTAATCAAATAAGGTCATGATAAACCATTTCATCATGTATTTAGTCTTCATCTTGTCAAATTTTGTAAATATGTCAAAGTTACATCATATGATGAATAGTCAAGTACTCAAGAGTCAGTTGGAGACTATTGGTTTCCCTCAAATCATGTATAAATATGCATAAACCTTCGTGGAAAAGGCATTGGAGATGTATTGAAAACATTTTGAAGATGAATTGAAGACATGTTTGAATGAAATTAATGTTAAGAAACTCTATGTCAAGGACACTGAGATCACATTATAAACATAAAAAACTTACATCTTGGGAGGAGGTGCCAATAAGGCCAATAAGGATACTATTTCAGTTGGGTGTGTGTGTGTGTATGCAAATCCCATTTATGGCTGAGAAGCTCTCTATTTATTATTATTTACACATCAGAGTATGACTATCCTAAAACAACATCGTGTATATGCTCATAAAAGCCATCAAACTCTGAGAATAAACTCGTCATTAGATAAGGAGTGGAAGGCTAAAGTCGCATTCCCAAAAACCTCTTCAAATCACATGTCTCCTCTTATGAAAACTAGGGTCTTTGCCGATACATTGTTCCGTAAGAGCAAAGTCACTTAAGATCCTAAGAGCAAAAACCTTGCCAGGTGCCATATTTTTTGTTCTGCTCATCGTGGGGTCGAACGGACTGTGCCAATGCGTCGGGGTGGGCAAGTAAATGCTAGTAGAGGTCTCGTTTCATGCGCCAAGTGTCCCAGTCATTCTGGGCAAGAGGCTACTGGCAAAGTCCCTTAAGATCCCTGAGACCAAAAAATGCCAAACTTTGACAGGGCAGTTCTCAGAATTCGTGACATTTGGGAATGCTCTGTTTGGACCTACAGGTGCACGTGGCATCCTTCCACAATAACCTCTCTCATTTTTGGTCAACTCCATTCTGTTTGACCGTGCCGAAATTAAACGCATTGTTGCAAAATGCTTTAATTTGATGCAGTGGAAAGGTGCTAGGTGCGACATTTTTCATTCCATAGCTCGTGGGTTCAAACGGACTGCACCAACATGTCGGGGTGGGCAGGTAAATGCTAGTGGAGGTCTCGTTTTGTGCGCCAAGCGTCCCAGTCATTCCAAGCAAGAGGCTACTGGCAAAGTCCCTTAAGATCCCTGAGACCAAAAAACTACCAAACTTTGACCGGGCAGTTGTCAGAATTCATAACAGTTGGGAATGTTTTGTTTGGACCTATAGGTGCACATGGCATCCTTCCACAATAACCTCTCTCATTTTTGGTCAACTCCATTCCGTTTGACCGTGCCAAAATCAAACGCATTGTTGCAAAATGCTTCAATTTGATGCAGTGGAAAGGTGCTAGGTGAGACATTTTTCATTCCATAGCTCGTGGGTTCGAACGGACTGCGCCAACGCGTCGGGGTGGGTGGGTAAATGCTAGTGGAGGTCTCATTTTGTGCGCCAAGCGTCCCAGTCATTCCAAGTAAGAGGCTACCGGCAAAGTCCCTTAAGATCCCTGAGACCAAAAACTGCCAAACTTTGACGGGGCAGTTCTCAGAATTCGTGATAGTTGGGAATGTTCTGTTTAGACCTGCAGGTGTACGTGGCATCCTTCCACAATAACCTCTCTCATTTTTGGTCAACTCCATTCCGTTTGACCGTGCCAAAATCAAACGCATTGTTGCAAAATGCTTCAATTTGATGCAGTGGAAAGGTGCTAGGTGCGACATTTTTCATTCCATAGCTCGTGGGTTCGAATGGACTGCGCCAACGCATCGGGGTGAGCGGGTAAATACTAGTGGAGGTCTCGTTTTGTGCGCCAAGCGTCCCAGTCATTCCGGGCAAGAGGCTACTGGCAAAGTCCCTTAAGATCCCTAAGACCAAAAAATTGCCAAACTTTGACAGGGCAGTTCTCAGAATTCGTGATAGTTGGGAATGTTCTGTTTAGACCTACAGGTGCATGTGGCATCCTTCCACAATAACCTCTCTCATTTTTGGTCAACTCCATTCTGTTTGACCGTGCCAAAATCAAACGCATTGTTGCAAAATGCTTCAATTTGATGTAGTGGAAAGGTGCTAGGTGCGACATTTTTCATTCCATAGCTCGTGGGGTCGAACGGATTGTGCCAACGCGTCGGGGTGGGCAGGTTAATGCTAGTGGAGGTCTCATTTCATGCACCAAGCATCCCAGTCATTCCGAGCAAGAGGCTACCAGCAAAGTCCCTTAAGATCCCTGAGACCAAAAAACTACCAAACTTTGACGGGGCAGTTCTCAGAATTCGTGATAGTTGGGAATGCTCTGTTTGGACCTACAGGTGCACGTGGCATCCTTCCACAATAACCTCTCTCATTTTTGGTCAACTCCATTCCGTTTGACCGTGCTGAAATCAAACGCATTGTTGCAAAATGCTTCAATTTGATGTAGTGGAAAGGTGCTAGGTGCGACATTTTTCATTCCATAGCTCGTGGGGTCGAACGGACTGCGCCAACGCGTCGGGGTGGGCGGGTAAATGCTAGTGGAGGTCTCGTTTCATGCGCCAAGCGTCCCAGTCGTTCCGAGTTGTAAGCTATCGACAAAGTCAAAAGTTGCTAGGATTGAAATTTTACATTCCATAGGTCCTGAGGCTGAACGGTTTGCTCCAACACATCGGGGTGGGTGAGTAAATTCTAGGGGAGGCATCCTAGTCCTTCTGAGTTGTAAGCTATCAGCAAGAGCTAGCAGTTTTTTGGTCTCAGGGATCTTAAGGGACTTTGCCAGTAGCCTCTTGCCCGGAATGACTGGGATGCTTGGTGCACAAAATGAGACCTCCACTAGCATTACCCGCCCACCCTGACATGTTGGCGTAGTCCGTTCGACCCCACGAGCTATGCAATGAAAAATGTTGCACCTAGCACCTTTCCACTGCATCAAATTGAAGTATTTTGCAATAATGTGTTTGATTTTGGCACGGTCAAACGGAATGGAGTTGACCAAAAATAAGAGAGGTTATTGTGGAAGGATGCCACATGCACCTGTAGGTCCAAACAGAACATTCCCAACTGTCACAAATTCTGAGAACTGCCCCGTCAAAGTTTGGCAGTTTTTTGGTCTCAAGGATCTCAAGGGACTTTGTCGGTAGCCTCTTGCCCGGAATGACTGGGACACTTGGCGCACAAAACAAGACCTCCACTAGCATTTACTCACCCACCCCGACGCGTTGGCATAGTCCGTTCGAACCCACGAGCTATGGAATGAAAAATGTTGCACCTAGCACCTTTCCACTGCATCAAATTGAAGCATTTTGCAACAATGCGTTTGATTTCGACACGGTCAAATGGAATGGAGTTGACCAAAAATGAGAGAGGTTATTGTGGAAGGATGCCACGTACACCTGTAGGTCCAAACAGAACATTCCCAACTATCACGAATTCTGAGAACTGCCCCGTCAAAGTTTGGCAGTTTTTTGGTCTCAGGGATCTTAAAGGACTTTGCCGGTAGCCTCTTGCCCAGAATGACTGGGACGCTTGGTGCATAAAACAAGACCTCCTCTAGCATTTACCTGCCCACCCTGACGCGTTGACGCAGTCCGTTCGAACCCACGAGCTATGGAATGAAAAATGTCGCACCTAGCACCTTTCCACTACATCAAATTGAAGCATTTTGCAACAATGCGTTTGATTTCGGCACGGTCAAACGAAATGGAGTTGACCAAAAATGAGAGAGGTTATTGTGGAAGGATGCCACGTGCACCTGTAGGTCCAAACAAAGCATTCCTTACTGTCACAAATTCTGAGAACTGCCCCGTCAAAGTTTGGCAGTTTTTTGGTCTCAGGGATCTTAAGGGACTTTGCCGGTAGCCTCTTGCCCGGAATGACTGGGACGCTTGGCGCACAAAATGAGACCTCCAATAGCATTTACCCGCCCACCCTGACGCGTTGGCGTAGTCCGTTCAACCCCATGAGCTATGGAATGAAAAATGTCGCACCTAGCACCTTTCCACTGCATTAAATTGAAGCATTTTGCAACAATGCGTTTGATTTTGGCATGGTCAAAAAGAATGGAGTTGACCAAAAATGAGATAGGTTATTGTGGAAGGATGCTACGTGCACCTGTAGGTCCAAACAGAACATTCCCAACTATCACGAATTTTGAGAACTACCCGGTCAAAGTTTGGCATTTTTTGGTCTCAGGGATCTTAAGGGACTTTGTCGGTAGCCTCTTGCCCAGAATGACTGGGATGCTTGACGCACAAAACGAGACCTCCACTAGCATTTACCTGCCCACCCCGATGCGTTGGCATAGTCCGTTCAAACCCATGAGCTATGGAATGAAAAATGTCACACCTAGCACCTTTCCACTGCATCAAATTGAAACATTTTGCAACAATGCGTTTGATTTCGACACGGTCAAACGGAATGGAGTTGACAAAAAATGAGAGAGGTTATTCTGGAAGGATGCCACCTACACTTGTAGGTCCAAACAGAACATTCCCAACTGTCACGAATTCTGAGAACTACCCCATCAAAGTTTGTTTGATAATACATTTTAACCTCCTTGTGAAAGCACACTTTCAAGGTTGCTTGAGCAAGAGCTAGCGCCTCAACATTGAGATGCACTTTTGGTGTTCTAGAAGCATGAACTAGCATCTCAAATAGTAAGGCACTCATTCTAAGTTGTTTATTCAATAATTGGCACTAGTCACATATGGTGTAGAGAGGTAGATGTGCGCCCAAGTCATCATTTGATGCCTTCAATAACTATAAACTCCTTTGATGATGCATTTTATCCTTCCTATTCACTATCTAGCCTTAGGCGCACATTTTAGGTTGATCAATCATAATCTAGTGCCCTAAGTACCAAGGCGCACTTTTAGGTTAGTTTGATAAAGGATTAGCGCCTTCATTTCTAGGCGGAAGTTTGGAGTTGAAATACATCAAAATAACAAGTTTCTTCATCACTTCAAACATATTTAACACTTTGAAGATCTCCAATGCATGATTGAATATCAAGAAACCAATGTATCATTTCATGAAGGTCTTAAGTGTTGTAAATAGGCATCTTCTTATTTAATCATGTGTTGTAAATGAAGGAATGCAATGATTGCAATATGTGCACAAAACAAAATTTTTGATAAGGATTGAAAGGAAATGTTAAGAAAATGCAATTAGCGGGTGTAAATCCAAAGTGTGGAATCATAGACAAGGCATGTGAACAGTTTGGCATGACACCTCAAAGAGATGCTATCTCATGGAATGCAATGATTGCAAGATATGCACAAAATGGATTTTTTGAAAAGGCTTTAGAAACTTTGAAGCAAATACAATTGGAATGTTTAAAACCAAATTCCATAACCTATGCAAGCATTCTCCCTACTTGTGCCAAATTAGGATCTTATATATACATATATGCACATAATGTCATTAAAATAATGTATAGTGTATATATCAAGCCATATAGGCATGTACAAATAAAACCATATGGGTATATACAATGATATACATCGATAACATACAAAAGTATGTTTACAAAGCCAAATACACATATGTAACAAAATGTGCCAAAATCAAATCTCCTATGGATTGCTATCAAATAATCTATGGCTCTTGCTAGGCCATGAAGATGGTGAACTAGTCAATGACTCATCTTCTATCGCCAATCGACTAGACCTCCTCGATAGAGATTTTTGAATTTCCACCTATTAATACAATCAAACAACATGCACATTAATATAGAATTTAATATTCAAAATATATAACATGACATAAGTAATCAATCACTTACCACCAATTGGTGATCCCTTTTGATCATTTGTTGTCTCTCTTCTTCTATAGAGCTGGATGGGTAGGGGAGGTGACGTCCTGTGAGAAGCATGAACAAGCATATTTAAAAGTAAACATGAATATCATAAATATGTACATTAAATGTTGCACTTATTATAGGACTGTTCTAGTACTATTTTAGGACTGTTGTAGGATTGTTGTAGTTAAAACCATCCTAGTAGACATGTATAGGACTATTATAGGACTGTCATCTCATGGAATACAATGATGGCAAGATTACTATCAAGATTAGTATGAAGATTAATTATGACTGTTATAGGACTTTTATAAGAATGCAAAGTAAGGAAGCATAGGTGAGGCAAATGAACTATTTGGTGGAATACCTCAAAGAAATGAGAATTTTGTCAGATGTTGTAGTTGCAATTGGCATGTGACACATGTATGTAATATGTGAAAGCATAGATAAGGCACATGAACTATTTGGCAAAAGACATCAAATACATGTCATCTCATGGAATGCCTTATGTAGAAAAAGGTACAAATGTGCAATATTAAGAAATACAAATGAGAACTAAAAATCATACCTCGAGTATAGTCAAAATAACCTACGATGCCATACAAAATAATTTACGATGCCATGCAAAATAATCTACGATGCCATGTAAAATAACTTTATTTGCAGTCCTGTATATTCAAAAACATGCATTATAGTTACTAAAGTAACAAGATTTTTAATAAAACAATTCTAAAAATAGAAAAAACAAGAACAAGTTAAGATAAAAAATGTCATACCTATCCATCTGGAAGTTTAAATGCTAGTCAAGCGTACTTGAGGGGTCATCTCTTACCTTCAAAGTATCCAATATTGCTTCATGATCAGCATTACTAATTGTCCATAGTTCTTTTGATTTTGGTTTTCCATGATGCTTTAGTAACTTGACATTTGTTGCTACAACTAGGTGAGAATACATCAATATGGTTTTATGCTTCTCAAAGTCTTCAAAGGCTAGGATGCCATTCTTTTTAACCATATATGTTCGTAACCAAGTCCCAGCAATAACAACTGATCCTGTAGGATATGTGAACCCATCATCATCTGTCATAGGTTGTGTTAGCTTTTGTTTTCCTTGTACACATCGTGCCAACCAATAGTCTGACCTCTCTTCATTTCTATGCGGTGCAACAACTACATAAACATGACCTGGTTGTACAAGGTCTGAAAATGTTCATAGTCAAATGAGCTCTCCATGTCATTGACAGAAGATGATTGACCTTCATATAAAGGGATTAAATATTGTGGAATCCATGCATCTACCCACTCACTTGACTCACAATTGTTCCAATCACATTTAATACAACTCTGACAAAAACAAGCTAATTCTCGTGTCTAAATAGTCCATGTACTTGCATTTGAGCTTTGAAATGAATGCATCTTTGATGATTCACTGATTCTCTGACATTCCAATTTCTCTATCGCTATCCCATCATCAACCAACCAAAAGAACCTGCGCACTTTAGAATCAAGAGCCACTCCTCGTGACAATGCATAGTTACACCACTTAACAATAGAATCTGCATCACTGAATGTAGCACCACCTCTAATCTTTAGTTGTTCTTTAAAAAGAGCTCTCTTCACACATGCACCTGCTCCATCATGTTCACCTTTTTCGTGCCCAGCTTCAAAAAAATTCCAAATATGAGGTATACCCTTCTCTACATGTATTTTGCTCAACCAATAGAAATTATGAGCATTCTTGAATTGACCAGTGCAATTATCTGACCAAATGAGATGTTGATCTATTCTAATATCTTTTTCTTGCAAGAACCCATAAAATTGTTGAAAACAATATTGCACAAACTCTGCTGAATGAGATCGATCATCACTCATGTAAAAATGGTATTCTCTGACAATCTTCTTGTTCTCTTCTGTACTCTCGGGGGCATGTCTGTATGTGATGTGAACAAAAATAGCAATCTGAATAGAATTGTAGTACTAGGATTGAACTTCATTTTGGGGTTGTAATGTATAGTTTTCTACAAAATCAACTACAGAGACAATAGTTCCAATCGGGAAAAAGTCTTTACACATCCTGAACTATTGATCTAACCATCGAGACCTGTGGCTATGTCTGACATACTTGTAGAAAATACTTTTCTTAAAATCATCAATAAAATCAGCAATACTTACCTCTCTTACAATCAACTCACATCTAGAACCTTCACCTCCACTTTTTAAATTGTATTTCACTATCTCATATCTCTTTTTCTCAACCATTCTCTTTCCAAAATCATGCTTGTTGCCCTCATGAAAACATGATACAAACTTTGATAACCCACCACATTGTAAACACTTTTCATTTAAACAATCATTCTTGTAGAACATGCAACCATCATCTCTAATACATAGAAATAAATCCAATAAGTCCCTAGATGACTTTGGTAGTTGAATTGCACCACACTCCTGTAACATTTCATTAGTGTGCAAAGTAGAACGAATATTGCATAATAATTCATGGTACATAGAAAATTCTACATCGTATTTGCAACAACATGTATTACAAACTTTAAGAGGAACACAATAAAATGGCTTAAGAGATTCAAATGCTCTTTGTGAGATTGTCATACCTGGGTGAGTTTCACAATATTGTTTGTACAATGTTGTTTGGATACATTCCAAGTAATGTTTAGGATGTGGTGTACGGTCTTTATCACCAATTCTAAACTTTACAACATCTTTTGCATTCAGTGATACCCTAGAGTTATTGTGCCAAAATCGTTCAATTTCTTCCTTTGTGCTATCAATTAGCTTCTTGTCAACTCGTGGAAGCCTACCACTGAAAGCCCAAGTATCATTGGCAACAGGACTATCTAGCCTTGATCTTAATGCTAGTGCTTTTGACAATGTTTTACGATTCAATCTTAAGTCAACACAAGTTTGCCTTATTAATCGAGCATTTCTTAATTGTTTGCTTACTATTGAGGTTGTTATTACTCTACGGGTAGCTCTTTTATCTTTCTCCTTGCTAGTCTTTCCAATAGGAGTGCATTGAAAAGACTTCTTACAATAATTTTATTCCGATTAGACACTTTGTTTAACCGAATCTTTAATTTCTTTAGTAAAGGTCTCATTTTGTACATCTTTAATAATTACACAAAAAGTTGGCATTGTTTGGTTAATGTTTTCTTCTCAAAGTATTCATTGAAGAGTTTTGTAGCCCACAACCGAACCGTTCATGATGACCTCTTGCCTTCAAGTTTTTCCATTATGTTCTCATTAATTTCAAGTAACCATTTTGGAGTTTTTGGGTGTTTTCCAATTTCATCACGGTTATTCTCTTCTTGACAAATGTCCTCTCTTCTTATGAAATTTGGAGATACATTGATTGTTCTTGTTTCATCTATGTTATCAACCTCATTAATTTTATCAACAAATGGATTATGGAGTGCAATTTCAACATCATGATGTTCATATCCACTTTCTTCAAGTGCACGTCTTCGTTTTTCTTCTTCTTCTTTGTCCATGGTATTGCTGTTATGAATAGGTGTTTCATAACATTTTTCAATATTTTCATTTGCAATATCATGGTGAATTTTATTCTTATCTAACATTTCATTATAATCAAAATTAACATCTTCAATTTGCATGTCATTAGATGGTAAAGAAGAAGATTCACCTTGATGAGCATCCGCCAAACCCACCCTTCCAATCCTCTTCCTTTCCCTATCTTTTTTCCTAATTGCTTCAATTTCCTCCAATGTAACTTTCCTCCTTTTTGCTTTACAACGACTATTGCTCCCCATTAGGGGAACAAAAATATCACCCTTATGATTGTAACAAGAAAATTGTGTCTCTAAAAGTGCATAAAAATATTCCTTTCACTGTCATAGCCAGAAATCACGAGTATTTAGACAGCAGAGGGTTTCTGGTTGCGGAAGTTAGGCCCAACAATATTCCTTTTGTCTTTTTTCTGCTTCAAAACGGATATCCATTTTTGAAAAGCCCAATTCTTTGCAATGGACACTTGCAATGTCCATATGGCTACTACAAAATAGATATCCATTTTATTATGTACATTTGGATTCTAGATTAGGGATTCATTGTATTATTCAATAAACTTGTGAATTACCATCTAATTTCAATGTTTACACACTAATCCACCTAGGTATCAACTTAATAAAGCTCTAGATATAAGCCATTATTTGATTTTAGGCTATCATCAAATGAGGAGCTTTTAAAGGCAAAAATGTTGTCCCAAAAGAAGGCTCAATGTTATTCGTAAAGACATTAGATTGTTAAAATACAAATTCAAGGTTAGATATTCCTTGGGCTATTTTAGTATAGAGAAGCAAAATTGCAATATATGACTATCCTAGGAATTAGAATGGTTGATCATAGGATATTCATGGCATTTTGATATTAATGGATGGATTGATGGATGTTTAGGGAGTTTAAGTTTAAATGTAATGTATGAGAATTCTTATTTATGAAGGATCTAATATGTCTTATGTCTTATTTGTAGGCCATTCAAGAAAGAAATGAAAAGATACCAAGGACTATCATAACACCTATTATAATTAGGTGCATCAAAGGATTGTCATCCAGGACCTTACCAATATAGGAAGTTATCAAAACCATGTCATGTTTAAAATTAAAGGCTTTATCACCTCTTTGTCCCTATAGGCCTATTAGAACAATAGGTCACATTTTATTCATATACCGGGGTTGAGAATAAACACTAAGCATTTGTAGTTATGGCAAGTGTAAATGGAAATAGATCACAACTTTAGACAATCTATCCTCTCCTAGATTGCACTGACTGAGTGGAAATTAAAAATTCCCTATTAATGTCCTTTACATACTGAAGGTATGGGTGAGAAAGGTAAAATTTGTATGTTGTAGACAAGTGATGCAGAGAAACACAACAAAAGCTTACAAACAGGGTGTAAAATACCCATTAACCCACCAATTGCTCAAATAGCTTTTAAAATATCCTTCCCAAGGTCCAAACGAGACTGAAATACACTCTTTCTCTACTATCGGCAAGACATTTCTAATGTCTCATCGAACTATGCTTCACATGTTCTTCCTTTCTTTATTGTCGGCCAAACCTATCATTATCGGTAACCTTCAAATTTGTTAGCCCGATGTGGGACCTCTCGCCGATGTGTAGAATCCATCGCTCAGGCTTATGCTGTCAGTGTGACTCCTCCGTTGTTCTCCGATATGTATAAGAGGACGGATCAAAGTAATTAGCATGCTCCCTTCAAAGTAAAGACATGAGAATAGAGCACTTGTGAGATGGTTATTGTAAAGGGACAAATCAAGTAGAGACATGCAGTTTCCTAGAGAATTTGGAATGCTTCCGCTCAGGCGATTGTAGGACAAACAAAGATGTTCTAACTTCCCCAGACCACCAAATTCTGCAAGTATGCTCCTCTTCAAGTTGTGTGAAATTCTTTTCTAGTGAAGTTGTGAGTAATTGGCAAGAGATTTGGGAATAGAACCCTCTAGTCCATTTCTTCTTAAGTCAAGTATCTTCAATGCTTTCAATTGGTCAAACCAAGGTGGAATCCTTCCCTTGAAAGAACTAAAAGAGAGATTTAAAGTGCATAACAAGGAGAGACCTCCTTCGGATGGAAAAAGGGTACCTTTTAATTTCAATTGAGGGAGAATTATGTGTTGCAAGTATGAGGTGAGCCAGTGTTGTCATTGATGTCAACATACTCATATTGCATTGACAAGAAGGATTGGATGAGTTGTGTGCTGAGGATATTGAGAAAATTAGCCTCAGTCAGGAACAGTGAAGAACAGTGATGAGAACAAGGCAAATGTATTGTATAGGTTGAGAACCGGAGGATGCGGATTAAAGGGTCTATAGATATGAGTCTTGAGATGCTTCAGTTAAGATTTCAGAGGTCCGCATGAAGATCTGAAGGAGTTGTGGCTGTCGGTATGGAACCGGTTCCGGCAAGTATTCAGAGGTGACAGAGGATCACAAAAAGGTCCGGTGAGGTCCGGAACTGTATAATCCTAATCTGCGGATTGGAAGGAGTCTTTGGGATGTCCTTGTGATGTGCCATCTCAAGTTGTGTATGATTTGGAGGTCCGAAAGTACCTCCTGCACTATGACAGTGGCGACAGACAGTGTTCTTGAAGTTTCGGATAAGGAGGATAAGAGATTTCAGTAAGTAAAGGAAATGCAAACGTACCTGGTCATTCAGGCAGGCTTGTGAAGGTTCTTGGATCATGTTGAGGTTGTGTTGTTGGTCCGCATTGATAGTAGAGCCCGGAATTGAAGATATTCTTCCGGATGAAGTTCTTGCTCTGTTTAGCCGAACGGATGAGTTGTTCATCCTGCGAATGTTCTTGTGGTGGCCGATCGGATGTGTTGTTCATCTTGCGGATACTCTTATGGTTGTTTGCCGACTTAGATGTTTGTTCCTAAGTCGATGTCTTGTATAAATAACAGTTTGTGAGTTCATTTCGAGGTGTGGATTGTGTGGATGAGTGTGGCATAGCGAAGAGAAGTGCGAAAGGCAGAGCAAAGGTTTTTGGGCTTAAATGGAACTGATCCGGACATGGTAGAGATGTCATTCTCCAGTTCAAGATTGTGATTCTTATCACTTTGTAGACAGTGTGTCTCCTTGTAGGCAGTGGGCCTCTTTGTGAGCAGTGTGCTCGGGCAGTGAGCCCTAATTGGCAAGTGCCATTCTTTTTCTTATTCTTCTAACAGAGAATAATCCTTGGGTTAATCACCCCGTGGTTTTTCCCTTAACCGGGTTTTCCACGTCAAAATCTTGGTGTTCAATGTGTTGATGTTTATCTGCTCTTGTGTTTATGTATTATGCTTTCATGGATGATTAATTGATATGCTGTTAACTAACAACGAAGAATCAAGTGTTTGAAAGAACAAGAAGTTTTATACAACTGATTCACCCCCCCTCTCAGTTGTATGCCTTAAATCCAACAATTGGTATCAGAGCCACGTTCCTCTGAAAGGAGCTTAACCGCTTGAGGAGATCCAGGATGTCGTCATACAAGAAGGATAGTCCGAAGTTTGATGGAACCAACTTCACTCTCTGGAAAGGTCGCATGAAGTGTCACTTGGAATGTATGGGAAAAGCATACTTGGCTATGGTCTCAAAACCATATGTACCTCCACAAGGTGGTCCGACAACTCTAAATGAGATTACAGATGCTAAAAATAATCTGCGGACCAAGGAAGCCCTACTAAGCACATTGAATGATTCAGATCTCTCAAATGTTATTGACCTACCAACTGCATATGAGATCCTGACTAAACTGGAACTTCTGTATGAAGGAGATGAGTTTGTCAAAAGTGCAAGGTTGCAAAGTCTGAAAGGGAAATTTGAAAGATTGAAGATGAGAGATGATGAAAACATCACTACCTTTATGCCAAGAGTGAATGAGCTGGTATGTGGAATTAGAAATGCTGGTGGAACTCTAGATGAAAATGAGATTGTCTGCAAAATCCTAAGATCCCTTCCTGCTGCCTACAAAATCAAGGTTGCTGCCATTGATGAATTCAGAGCCCGCACAACTGTCACAAGAGAACAACTGGCTGGCAAACTAGCTGCATTTGAAATGACCGAGTTTGGAGATGATCCTCCCAAGACTGAATCTACTTTCAAAGCCAGTGCCTATGTGAAAGGCAAACAGAGATTTGATCCGGGAGAAAACTCATCAAGGAAAATGTCATGGTATGATCAAGCAAGAAGAGACATGGAAGAAGAAGAAGCAGAAACAGCTCAACTTGAAGCCCTCATTGCAAAAAGACTGCCAAGAGGATCTGGTAAGTATGAAGGAAAACTACCTTTTAAGTGTTTCAACTACAATAAGATTGGTCATTTTGCTTCAAGATGTCTGGAAAGATCTGCAAGGTCTAATACTAACAGACAAAGGTTTCAAAAGAATTACTATTATGTTCATGAAGAAGATGACAATGAAGGAGTAACAGATGATGAATCAGAACTAGGAAGCAAATCCAGAAATGAGTGGGTGTTTATTGCCATCAAGGAAGAAGATTCAATACTCTCTGAATCTGTCAATCACAAAGTTGTTGAAAAAGCTTTGGCTGCTCAAGTGGAAGAAAAGGATGATTGGGTTATTGACAGTGGATGTTCTCACCATATGACTGGTGACAAGAATAAGTTCTTGAATTTGGAAAGGTATGAAGGAGGAATGGTAAAGTTTGGTGACAATTCTGCTGGCAGAATCAGAGGCAGGGGAACTATTTCCTTTGATGGAAAGAGCAAAACAGGTAACGTACTATATGTTGAAGGATTGAAGCACAATCTTCTCAGTGTTGGTCAGTTAGTGGACAAAGGCTATGATCTCCGGTTCAAGAATGGAAAATGCAGAATCTTTACAAGCTCCGGAACTGAAATTGCATCCGGTACTCAGACAAAAGGTAATATCTTTCATCTGGTTGGTTCAAATAAAAGTTGTTTGTTTGTTCAAATTGATCAGAGTTGGTTATGGCATAGAAGAATGTGTCATGTAAATTTTGATAACATCATCAAGATAAGCAATACTCAGGCTGTAAGAGATCTTCCAAAATTGATGAAACCTACAAATAGTTTGTGCAAAGAATATCAGCTAGGTAAACAAAGCAGAGTCTCTTTCAAAAGCCAAGATCAGTCTTCTACCGGATTGTTGGAATTAGTACATACTGATCTCTGTGGTCCGACAAGAATCAAGAGTCTGCAAGGTGATAGATATTTCATGTTGTTAATTGATGATCATTCCCGGATGATGTGGGTTACCTTTCTAAAAGAAAAATCAGAAGCATTTGAGAAGTTCAAAATCTTCAAAGCTATGGTAGAGAATCAAACTGGATTGAAACTAAAGTGTCTAAGGTCTGATAGAGGTGGTGAATTTACATCTGGTGAGTTCATTGACTTTTGTGAGAAGCAGGGTATAAGGAGACAGTTGTCTGCTCCTAAGACTCCACAGCAGAATGGAGTAGTTGAGAGAAAGAACCGGACCATCCAGGAAGCTGCCAGGACAATGATGTTGGAAGCAAATGTTCCTCAAATGTTTTGGAAAGAAGCTATCAGCACTGCAGTCTACACTCTCAATCGAGTTCAAATCAGAAACAACACCGGTAAGACCCCCTATGAACTCTGGTTTGGCATCACTCCTACTGTGAAATATTTCAGAGTATTTGGTAGCAAGTGTTATATTAAAAGAGATGAAGATCTAGGAAAGTTTGATGCTAGAAGTGATGAAGGAATTTTCTTGGGTTACTCCACTCAAAGCAAAGCATACCGGTGTTACAATAAGAGATTGAGGAAGATGATAGAAAGCACCAATGTGAAAGTTGATGAAGGAATTGAGAAGCCTTCAAGATTTTATGAGTTTGATGAAGATGACCAAGACAGTGTTCAAGGAACTCAATCCTCTCCGGTAAGACAGAGTCAGCTTGATCCGGTAAATCAGGAAGAAGAGATAGGTTTGAATGAGCCTGATCAAGAAGCAGCAGTGCAGGATACTCCCAAAATTCCAAGGTATGTAAGACTGAACCACTTTGAAGATCAGATCATAGGTGACAGAAGCAAAGGTGTACAAACTAGAAGGAATGTTGCTCAAAATCAGGATGAATGTTGTCTGATTTCAAAGATTGAACCTAAAACAATAAATGAAGCCTGCAATGATGAAAACTGGACCAAAGCAATGGAAGATGAATTGATGCAAATTGAGAAAAATCATACTTGGGATCTTGTTCCCAGACCTAGAGACATGAATGTAATTGGAACCAAGTGGGTCTTCCGGAAAAAACTAAATGAAGCTGGTGAAGTAATCAGAAACAAAGCTAGATTGGTCTGCAAAGGGTACTCTCAAATAGAAGGAATTGACTTTGAAGAGACTTTTGCTCCGGTGGCAAGAATTGAAGCAGTCAGATTACTTCTTGCATTTGCTGCCTTCAAAGACTTCAAGGTATATCAGATGGATGTCAAGTCTGCCTTCCTAAATGGTGATCTGGAAGAAGAAGTCTACATTGAACAATCGGATGGATTTTAATTGTCTGATAATGATGATATGGTCTGCAAGTTGAAGAAAGCTTTGTATGGATTGAAGCAAGCCCCAAGAGCATGGTATGAAAGGTTGGATAAGCATCTTGTGCAGATTGGATTCAACAAAGGTACTGCTGATAGTAACTTATATTTCAAAATTGATCATGAAAATATTTTGATTGTTGAAGTGTTTGTGGATGATATCATCTTTGGAGGAAGAGATAGTATGTGCAAAACTTTTGCAAATCAGATGAAAAGTGAGTTTGAAATGTCTATGCTTGGTGAAATGAATTTCTTCTTGGGTCTGCAAATTACTCAAACAAAAGAAGGGATCTTCATTTCTCAGACCAAATATGTGAAAGAATTGTTGAGGAAATTTGGTATGGAAGACTCAAAGCCAATGAACACTCCTATGGCAACCGGATGTAAGTTAAGCAAAGATGATGATTCTCCAAAGGCAGATCAGACAAAGTATAGATCAATGATTGGTGGATTGTTGTATCTCATTCAAACTAGACCAAATATAATGCAGGCTATTGGTCTTGTGGCAAGATTCCAAGCTGATCCTAGAGAATCTCATGTTATGGCAATCAAAAGAATTTTTAGGTACTTGAAAGGAACAGTTGAGTATGGTCTATGGTACCCTAGAGATCCAGATTTCTCTCTTCATGCTTACACAGATGCAGATTGGGCAGGAGATGTGGATGACCGGAAGAGCACTAGTGGTGGAGCATTCTTTTTGGGGAAGAGATTGGTTTCTTGGTTAAGCAAGAAACAAGATGCAATATCTCTGTCTACAACTGAAGCAGAATACATTGCAGCAGCAGGTAGTTACACTCAAATCTTATGGATGAAGCAGATGCTAAGAGACATTAAAGTTGAATATGAGGAGCCTATCACAATTTTCTGTGATAATTCAAGTGCAATTAATATTTCTAAGAATCCGGTATTGCATTCTAAGACTAAGCACATATCTATCAAGTTTCACTTCTTGAGAGAACAAGTGAACAAGGAAGAAGTCAGATTGAAGTATGTTCCCTCCAAGGATCAAATTGCAGATATCTTTACTAAACCTCTTCCCAAGGACTCTTTTGAATATCTCCGGGAGAAGTTAGGGGTCATGGCCCCTCCGGTGATGAACTAGGATGCACTGATGTGCATCAGTCCGGTGGATATCACAGTCATATCTTATGATCCGGATTGATGATGGGGAGCTGCAACTAAGGGGGAGCAGCTGGTATGATTATGATGTATGAGAATTGCAAGTATGAGCCCTTTGCCATTGATGTCAAAGGGGGAGAGAAGACATGTGAAAAACAAGTGGTTGATGATCAAAGGGGGAGCAGTAAAGGAAGAGAAGACATGTGAAAAGTTGTTGTTGATAGGGGGAGCTGTGACAGAAAGGAGAAGTTCTTGTCTTGATGGTTTTTCACATCATATGTTGCCATCAATGACAAAGGGGGAGATTGTTGCAAGTATGAGGTGAGCCAGTGTTGTCATTGATGTCAACATACTCATATTGCATTGACAAGAAGGATTGGATGAGCTGTGTGCTGAGGATATTGAGAAAATTAGCCTCAGTCAGGAACAGTGAAGAACAGTGATGAGAAGGCAAATGTATTGTATAGGTTGAGAACCGGAGGATGCGGATTAAAGGGTCTGTAGATATGAGTCTTGAGATGCTTCAGTTAAGATTTCAGAGGTCCGCATGAAGATCTGAAGGAGTTGTGGCAGTCGGTATGGAACCGGTTCCGGAAAGTATTCAGAGGTGACAGAGGATCACAAAAAGGTCCGGTGAGGTCCGGAACTGTATAATCCTAATCTGCGGATTGGAAGGAGTCTTTGGGATGTCCTTGTGATGTGCCATCTCAAGTTGTGTATGATTTGGAGGTCCGGAAGAACCTCCTGCACTATGACAGTGGCGACAGACAGTGTTCTTGAAGTTCCGGATAAGGAGGATAAGAGATTTCAGTAAGTAAAGGAAATGCGGACGTACCTGGTCATTCAGGCAGGCTTGTGAAGGTTCTTGGATCATGTTGAGGTTGTGTTGTTGGTCCGCATTGATAGTAGAGCCCGGAATTGAAGATATTCTTCCGGATGAAGTTCTTGCTCTGTTTAGCCGAACGGATGAGTTGTTCATCCTGCGAATGTTCTTGTGGTGGCCGACCGGATGTGTTGTTCATCTTGCGGATACTCTTATGGTTGTTTGCCGACTTAGATGTTTGTTCCTAAGTCGATGTCTTGTATAAATAACGGTTTGTGAGTTCATTTCGAGGTGTGGATTGTGTGGATGAGAGTGGCATAGCGAAGAGAAGTGCGAAAGGCAGAGCAGAGGTTTTTGGGCTTAAATGGAACTGATCCGGACATGGTAGAGATGTCATTCTCCAGTTCAAGATTGTGATTCTTATCACTTTGTAGACAGTGTGTCTCCTTGTAGGCAGTGGGCCTCTTTGTGAGCAGTGTGCTCGGGCAGTGAGCCCTAATTGGCAAGTGCCATTCTTTTTCTTATTCTTCTAACAGAGAATAATCCTTGGGTTAATCACCCCATGGTTTTTCCCTTAACTGGGTTTTCCACGTCAAAATCTTGGTGTTCAATGTTTTGATGTTTATCTGCTCTTGTGTTTATGTATTATGCTTTCATGGATGATTAATTGATATGCTGTTAACTAACAACGAAGAATCAAGTGTTTGAAAGAACAAGAAGTTTTATACAACTGATTCACCCCCCCCTCTCAGTTGTATGCCTTAAATCCAACATTATGGCCACCACTCTATTGGTATGTTTCTTGTACCAAACACTGGTCCAGAAGCACACATTTTCTGAATTGGTAGAAGTCTAGTTGGAGAAATGTGGTCTCCTCAACTACTATTATTGTAGGATATGCATAAACGGGTTTGTTGAAAAGGCTTTAGAAAATTTCAAGAAAATGCAATTGGCAAGTGTAAAGCTAGATTCTGCAACCTTTGTCAGCATCCTCTCTACCTCTACCAAAATGGGAGCTTTGGAATAGGGTATGGACATTCATCAAAGCATAATGGAAGTGGGATTTTTATAGATATTCTAGCTGGAAATGCTTTGGTAGACATGTACGGAAAGTGTGGAAGCATAGACAAGACACATGAACTGTTTGAAAAAATGCCTTAAAGAAATGTGGTCTCATGGAATAAGATGATTGCAGGATATATACACACTTACTCTGATGTGAGATTCACCACCCTTGTCTATCAGTAAGACCAATACCCTCGGTGAGACTTTTTACTTGCATTCTAATGTTATAACTCTCCCCGATGTGTTTATCGTCCATTAGTCATCAGTAAGACTTCTACATCGGTCAGACATTCTCTTCGATTTCTGAAATCGTATCTCACACCGAAACAATAAACACTGAACTACACCATCGGCCAGACCGCCTCTATCAATGACACTTTTCTTCTTGCCTCCGAGAGTCCATCTCTTTCCAATGTTCCTTCTGTCGATGTGACTCCCTCTCATCGGTGTAGTTCTCAACCGTTCTTCTAATGTGCCGATAAATAACCCATCGGTGACACTTAATGACTGTCACCCCGATATGACTTGATCGGTGGGATCAATGTTGTCGGCTCAATGGAACTTTGTCTCTCTGATAACTATTGTCAGTCTGATGTCTTCGATTTAGCCTATACATAACATGACTTGTTATAACCGGTCGACTAACGTATGTTTTCCCAATTTTCTCGATATGGCCGGTCAACCTTTTTATCCTTTGACATGTACATTCACCATTTACAACCACGATAAACGATAGCAGGATATACACGAAATGTCCACGCATACATAAACAATATACCCATGGATTCTATCTTCAGTGAAACAATACCAATGGTACAAAATATGTTGCTTCTCTTCATCCAAAACCAATGGTACAAAATTTTTCATAGATTAACGAAACGGATATCCATTTTCAGAACGGATATCCATTTTGAGTTGCTTTTACCGAAGCAAAACTGATATCTGTCTTGCTTTGGTACAAAGCAAGATAGATATCCGTTTTGATTGCTGACTTTTTATGGATTGTAACGTGTTTTAATGTTTCAGTCTCTTCTTCGAACTTCACCCTTCGTGCTGACGACCTTTTTTATGCAAAATTGATAAAACGAAAAGGGTTTATAGAAAAAATTGTTATCTTTCTAAAAATATAAGATTTATTTGGTTATCATTTTATTAAATAATTATTAATAATTTTCAATATACCATGTCTCTGAAATCCTGATGGACATACAGATTGAAAAAATCCATAACTTTCAAGCCATTTCACCTTTTTGAGATTTGAAACTTGCGTCACACTCTATGCTTTTCTGGCTATAGGTAAAATTTTTTTTTTTTGAATTTTGATTTTTTTTTATTGAGTTAGGTTGGTTGGAAAATTACTTTTTATTTTTTTTAAAAAGTCACAGTAAAAAAATCATAACTAATTATTTTATTAGAAAAAAATTTCAAATAAATATGCATCACATCTGGACATGAGTCCTCTACTTATTTTGAAAGTTTCAAAAAAAAAAAAAAAATTTTACTCATAGTTAGGTTGGCTGGACAGACACTCACTTTTTATTTTTTTCTGAAAAATTTAATAGTTGTTCATTGAAATATTCAATTTTCACTAAGTAAATTTAGTTTTTTTTTAAAAAAAAAATTAGTAGCCTATAAACTAGATTCAATTCTCTACAAATTTCATTCTTACATCTTTTCAAATTGTATAGATAATCCATTCAAAATTTCACATGAACTTGATAAAGTCTAATTTTTTGTATTTTCATTGCCACTTAGAGGTACAGTTTGGCCCATCATGATCCTGCACATACCCTAAGAGGTTTATTCTAAATATTGTAGCTTTGTTACAACCTCTTCCTGCCATGTTGAAAAAGAATGTGCCATTCAGCTAGACTAAGGAGGGAAAAGGAAGCTTCAAGCAGATAAAGGAAGCCCTCACTACTACCCCTACCATCATCAATCCTAATTATGAGAAAAATTTCATTTTATATGCCTTTGAAGGAGCTAACACTATTTCTGCAATGTTATGTCAGCAAAATGATGAAGGATTAGAGTAGCCAATTACATTTTTTAACCAAGTGCTACATGACTATGAGATAAAGTACTCTTTTGTGGAAAAATATGTTTTTATTGTTATAAGGAGTCTCAAGAAATTTAGACATGTGCTGTCTAATAATAAAATTCACTTAAAGGTTTCTCATCTCACTGTCAAGAGTTTTTTTATTAAATAGAGATATAAATGACAAGAGAGCTGGTTGGATAAGCAAGTTTATGGAATTTGATGTTAACATCCAAGTAACCAAGCTGATTAGAAGAAAAGGCTTATGCGAGAAGCTTGCTGGAAGTGAAAAGTTTCAGCAAGAACATCAGAAGAACACCAAGATATTGTTGACTAATAATGAACCAGCCAATGCACCAGCTCAAACAAATAGCTGGGTGCATCAGATGATGCATTATTTGTAGACCAGTGAGTGCCCAATTGGTTTAGATAGGGCATGAAGAAGGTATTTTCAATTGCAAGCTACTCGTTATGCTATTATTGATGGTATTTTATATAGGAGAGACTTTAATGGTGCATTTCTGAGGTCTGTTGGACATGAGCAAGTTGATAGACTATTAGAGGAGTTTCACAATAGACCTTCAGGAGGTCATTTTGCAGCTAGAACAATTGCCTTGAAGATTATGCAGGCTAGTTATTACTGGCCTAATTTGTTTAAAGATTCTTTTGCTTGGGTGAGAAGATGTGAGAAGTGTTCCCTATTTGCAAGTAAGCAAAGACTTGCTACCTTACCCTACATCCTGTTAAAGTTTAACAACCATTTGCAAAGTGGGGATTGGATTTCATAGGACCAATAAACCCACCTTTGAGTGTAGGCCACAAGTATATTTTGACTACCATAGATTATTTTACCAAGTGGACTGAGGTTGTTGGCTTAAAAGAGGCAAATGAATCTGTTGTCCTAAGTTTTTATCAGGACCTAGTGTCAAGATTCGGTACACCAGATTCAATCATCTCTGATAATGGTCTAGCCTTTTTAGGATTAAGAATTTCATATTGGTCTATCAAAAATAATATCTATTTGAATACTTCATCTAACTATTACCCATAGGGTAATGGGCAGGCTGAATCTACCAACAAAAATCTAATAAGGATCATCAAGAAGACTATTGAGGACAATCAGAAAACTTGGCATGAAAAGTTAAAGTTAGCTCTATGGGCTGACATAATTACACCTAAGAGGGCTACTGGTTGTTCCCCATATGTGCTTACTTATGGACAAGAAGCTTGGTTACCTATTTCAGTTGAATTTCCTGCACTGGCCTTTATCAAAGAACTTGAGCTGCTAGAGGAGTAGCCTCTTGTAATCAGACTAGCTCAGCTCATGGAGCTGGAAGAGACAAGGAAAGAGGCCTTAACAAAACTTGATATGCATCAAACCCAAATGAAGAATGCATTTGATAAGAGAGCAAGACTAAGGAATTTTATTGTTGGAGCTTTGGTGTTCAAGTGGAATGAACTAAGGAGTAGGCTAAGTAAGCATTCTAAATTTGATGCCATTTGGGATGGGCCTTATGTTATCACAAAGTACAAAGAAAACAATGCATTTCAACTATCCAAGTTGACTGGAGAGGTGTTGTATATCCTAGTTAATGGGATCCACCTCAAGCATTGCCTCTAAGGGTAAAAGAATTCTTTTATACATAGTAGAGTAGTGTTGCAGTGAATAAGTGCTCATGCACATTTGTTTCAACATTTTGTTTTGGCCATCAGGGCCTGTTGGTTTACTTTCGGTAGAGTTGTTTTCAGTTTTCTATTGTTGTTTGAATAGTTGGAGAGCTAAATTACAGTGTTTTCTGAGTTTCTGAGAAGGACAGAGTATGACTCTATGCCCAATGGATGTCAACGCAACTGGTCAAATGCTTAGCAGGCAAGCATATAGCAGAAGTAGCCAGAAATGTTACCATTTTTTTACCACAACTCAAAAATTGGTTGAGCATATTTATCATTTATCATTTTCGATATGAGGTTTGATTTATTTCTATTATGTGCTAGTTGCATAGTTGTTATGAAAAATTCAATTTAGTTGTTCAGATGCTGAAAGAAAAGTTTCAAACCATTCGTTGCATTGCAGGGCAGTTAAATGAGATAAGTATTCATTCACCACAATGGTTATTCATTTACAAGTTTGAATAGATAAGAGAATAACCATTACATTGAAGGAAACTAAGACATATACGATGTCCCACACAAGCCATGGGTTATAGTTGAACTCATGCAAATACAAATAAAATACTATGCATCTAATGAAAGAAGAGGGAAAGACATAGCCATCATTGCCTTGTTTTGGTTGATCTTTGTAGTAGCCTCTAGTCTTGCTCCTGACCTTGGCATGTACCTGAAAAAATTGTGGGAAGGGTCTCGTTAGAAGCTTCGGTTATGAAGATTAATGAGAAATATCCATATGCAGAAGGAACTAAAGTGAAGACAACATAGAGCATCATTATTTTATTCTAATCTATTTGTTTCATGTGTAGGTATAGGATAAATCATGAAGATGATTGAAGACATTCAACATGTGGTGTCAAATGGGCTCCCACAAGGGTTGAGCCCAACATGATGTTGCCCTTTGATCTCAGAAGGGATGAATAGAAAGAAGAAAACCATTGATGAAATTCACATGATAATATGAGGAATAGCAAGACAATCATATGCATCATGCCCATTTCAAGACATGAAAATGATTTCACTTCAAAGTATGAAATGCAAACAAGAACATGACCTAAACTGATGGAGGACAAAACTCAATGCATATAACAACTTTGTCACTACTCCAGCTGTTAAAGAAAATGACATTCTTAGGTATGATAATGATCAAAAGTACACAATGCATTTATAATCATCAAACTGATAAAGAATAGGTGTTCACAAGTTTTCACTATTTGAGGATTGCTTACTCGTCCATGATCAATAATCCAATTCGAGTATATATTATAACCCAGTAAGCAAGTTGTAAGGACAGGTGAGTACCAAGCATCATTCTTTCTCGTTTAAGTGGAGTGGCAGATCAAATTCAGAATTCAAATTACATATGCTACCTTTTAAATGATGAAATATATCCAATTATGCCTCACATTTTTCTACTGATAAGTTGAGCATCAGAACAGTGTGTATCACATATTACATTCAATGCATATCTATGAAAGACACAGGATAGTAGTGCAGATCTATAGCAGAAGAATACAAGACAACCAGGTCAGATGGCCCATTTTTTCTTTGACAAACTTCAAGAGAATCAAAAAGAACACTTCATTACATATGTTGCAATAGAACATCATTATCATGTGGCAGAGGGCATCTTACATAATGCATTTGATCTGATGCAACTGCAGTAAATAGGGACAGCAAAAGTCATCATGTGTTACAATATATATAGAACAAGTAAGTGACTTCTTCATTTGTTACAATGCCACAATGTCATGACATAGCCATGGTCATCAATCATGTTTGAAGTATCTAATTGCTACAGTCCACTGGATGGACAAATAAAACTACAAAAATGAAGACATATATGCTGCTACAGAAAGAAGAGGAGTTCTAAGTTCAAAACCGATACTATATACTTCATATGCAAAGCCCATGAAAGAGCAAATAGAGCTACAAAGGTAAAGAATAGTATATGAAATCATCACTCTTCCTAAAACAATGACAGCGATTACAACTCAGCAATGACAACATAAGAAGGAGAAAAAATATCATATACCAGTGTATGCTACAAGAAGCAATTTTGTGCTCAAAAAGATAGAAACCCTTGTTCAGTTTTGGAGAGTTTGGGTTTATACAGTGAAGTAAAATTGCAGAGATACATTCATAGTGAGGCCATGGCATATAATGCCATTTACATTCTTTTTTTAAATACCCATGTCAAGTTTCCAGAACCCCAACATATTTTTGTAGTGTTGAAAGGGAGAAATGGTTACGTAAAATGTCTAGACAACATCATAGGTGAAATGATTGTTTATGTAGCGAAAACATGAAACCCTTGTCAGTTTTAAAGGAGTCTCCTTTCTTCTTACAATATACAATCAAGCAAGGTGAGAGTGAAGTGTTGTAGACATGGCCACAAGGAAAAAAGAAGTTCTGTGTAGTGTAAAATGAAACCCCATCTCACAATCAAAGGAACTTCAAAATTTTTACATCAAATGACAAAGTGAACCTATAGAATGTATTATGTGCAACGGTCGTGCCATGTGTGAAGATATTTCACATACCCAGCAAACAAAGAAATGAAACCCTCATCACAGTATGCATAGACAAAAATGAAGGAAGCAATGATGAAAGGAAACAGTAAAGACTCACCATATGGCATTGTAGTAGAGGGAGAAAGCTATGGCCATGGACCAACTAAAGACCTTGTCTTTTTTGCCATTTTTTCATAAAGTTCAAGATAGAGAAACCAAGATATATATCCAACAGAGAAAATTGAAGAAAGAGCTACATGGCCATGGCCATTTAAGGAACAAAAGCCATTAAAATACAGTTAAAAGCCATTATAAGCCTCAAATTCAAACTTACCAAGTGTGGCCTATTGTTTTGGCTTAAGAAATGTAATATTCGTGACCACATAAGACCAGAGATGGAGCAAATAAAATGTAGAACATGAAACCCTAAGTTGGCAGCCACAGTTGCAAAGCCAAACTCAACGCCAACAAAAAAAAAATGACTGAAGTTTTAGGGTTGCATTTCGCTTTTGTTTCGACGTCCTTTTCATATTTTGACCATGCAAAACAACATAATCATTTTATCCAAATGAGATCGGGGTCAACACCTTATGTTTGATAGTGCCTAGTAATCATAAGGAGAAGTGACCGACAACTTGTAGAATATGGCCTATTTTATAAAGTCAAAGGTGGACATTATCATGAGTGAACAAGGCTTGTGCCTTTAGAATCTTTGTAAGGTCTTGATCTCATATGTGGTCGAATCATATTGGAGTCTAAGTATCATTTGACTATGCATGTGGTCAAGTGTCTTTGACCTCCCACTTATGCATCATTCTTTTCCTTCACATATTTCCATTTATGCATATAACTAGACAATAACCTTTGGAGATGTGAAGAATATGCAAGATGATGACATGGTCAAAGGGGTCAAATGTGACATGGTGGCACTATATCGGCAGTAAGTTGGCATTTTTCAAAGCATATGGACAGAGGTGAGGTGGCAAAATATTGACAAATGGAGGCCATGGTGTCAAGCCTTTTAAGGCTTTCATTTATTTTTGCAAATATGTGTAGTATTTCATCTTTTTGTGATTTTTATAGAAAATCATTTGTGATATCTTGTAAATATCTTGGTGAATTTATAAACCGGATATCATTTTATTTTGCAAAAAATTATATCGAATAGGAGATTTATTAAAATTGCCCTATTATTGTAAAGTTAACTTTAAAGCAATGAAATTATAAATTGCTTTTAAAGTTTAACTATTTTAGGCAATTTATAGGCTAATAAGACAGATCAAATATTCCATTTTAATTTTCTTTATTTTGAGCCATATAGGACAAATATTTGGAGCTTTCATGAGCAGAGAAAAGCAGTTTTATGGTGGGACCACATGAGAGGGCAATTTTGTAGCTTTATTTTCCAGATTGGTGACAAGTCTAGTGCTTTATTTTTGGCTTTCATGAGTTGCTAAAAAATGGACTTAGGGTCTATTGTTAGGAGCTTTTTCATCTTTCTTCGGAGGATATCATTTGGAAACATTTATAGGAGAAAAACTTAGTTTTTTCTCAGTCAGTTAGCATCAGTGTGTTCTCTCTTGTTCATAAGTAGAGTTGTATATAGGCAGTTGGCTCACACATTTTATTTTTTCATACATTTTACTCTTTCCAGTTCTAATAGAAAAATCATCCTATTTCACATATTTTGCAGTCTTGATTTGATGTTATATTGTGACTTTTTTTGTCCTTTATTATGTCTCAACACTGTTAAAACTTAGTTTTTCCTGGTTGCAGTTTGTGTTTGATCCAAACCTTGTTGCAAATTACTTAAGGAATAAACTATCGGTGAAATTGTGAGGATTCAGGTTAGAGGATCTGTTTGTGAGTGATAGAGATTCATCTAGTTTAGATTCTAGAGTTAGTTTGCATTTCAGTTACATCTTTCTATAATTTTTCCCCTCAAGTCAGTAGTTTAGGAATTATAAGAGAACCAGCGCACTCTGGAGATTTGTTCTCATGAAAGGAGACCCACATCTGAGAATGATTCCATGTTTTAACAAGGAGTTAAGTTTTCGCAAAACTTAACAAGAGTGCATACTTGAATTGACAATAGTTTTTGGCACACTCGATGGGACTTTGGGAGCAATTTCAGAGAGATTTGTACCCTCATAGTTGTTGTTCTGGTATATGAAGTAGTTTTACCAGCCTTTGGAGGCTTTCAATATACCTGGTGACTCATTCCCTCTAGTTTGGCATGCAGATTAGTGCTTGCAGCTTATGAAAACTAGGTCTAATCTAGACCCATTTGACTACTTACAGCTGTCTACACCTAAAAGGAGAGGCAGATTAGCAAGCAGAATAGCTAAGTCATCAAAAAGATCAAAATCTACATGTTCCCAATTCAGATCTATAAGCCTGGTCGAAAGAAGTAGAAGTCCAGTGTTGATAGTCCATATACCTATAATGGCTAGGCAGTATGCATTTGCTACTTTCAATGGAGGCAACCCATTACAACTTGCCCAAAGAGATGATATTCCAATGGTAGCCCTTAAAGGTTTGCTTTATTTCACTGGAGAAGATCATACTACTACTGCTGAACATATTCAAGATGTAGCAACCTTGTTTTCTGTGCACAATGTCACTCAAGAGAATGTAGCAATCAGGCTTTTAGCTACTTCGTTAAAAGGAAAGGCCTTACAATGGTTTAGAGGACTTGCTAAAAATTCAATAACATCCTGGGACTTACTGGGAGATGGACTACAAAAACACTTTGATGACAAGTCTAATCATCTCTCACCGCTGGAGCAACTGAGCACCATCAAAAGGGCACATCACGAACACATGGCTGATTTCAACTACCGATTTTAGAGAACCTGGGATAGGACTCCTGAAAAGGTAAAACCTTTGCCAAGGCATGCTTTTCTATTTTATCTCAAAGCTCTGAATAGTGAAATTTCTGTAATGATACAGTCTATGGGAGGGACAACCCTTCCAGATTATTTTGAGACTGTTGTTAGAGCATAAAATTACCTCATTCAGGTAGGTAAGATAGCCCCTAGGCCTCCTTTACCCATTTTCCCTAAAATTTAGCCATCAGTACCTATGGTAGTGCCTCCTCTAGCTGTTGTTCCACCTGTTCCAGTAATAGGATACCAAACAGCCCAACAAACTGCTATCCCAATTGAAACCCAAAGTACCCCAGAGTTGGAAAATACATTGAGGACAATTACAAATAAACTAGTAAATATGGAGAAACGTTTTCCCTATCAAAATCAGTATCAACCTAATCAACAAAATACCTAATATAGGCAACCCTTTCAAGCTGATCCTTAGGGGCAAAGAAATAACTATAACCCTTGACCTTTTCAGGCTTATAATCCAAATACTTCTAGTACCTCGAGAGAGCTTGTACCCACATAGAATAATCTGGTCCAGGATAGTAATTGGTGTTATCCATGTCACCAACCACATAGTCAAGTTGCCTGCATGAACGTAGTGAGAAATCGGGCACTCATGGTTTAGAATAGTTATGCAAGTTCAGAGGGGGTTAATGGTGATGTTTCAACTCAGTAGAATAAGGCTGATTTAGTCTTAATGAATTGGGAATAATTTGATTTTTGTGTTGTAAATTATTTCCAAGGTCAGAATCAGCAAAGTACACATATTTAAGCCAACACAAGGTCAAAATTGAGAGCTGCAGAAGTAAACCAACAAGCGCTATAGTACAACAGCAGGTTGTGAGGGATAAAAACTAAGTTTATCCATCACAAACTGCACCTATACCAAAGCAAAAAGTACAAATTCTACAAAGGGACCAAATAGTACCAGTGAAAGAACAACCCAAAATGCAACAACAGTCTTCACAAGGTCATAGTGATGCAGTTGAAGCAAGAGGACATCATAAGGTAACCCTTGTTGCTTTTAATATAGTTGATTATCTTAAGAAAGCTACAGTGAGCATGTCAGTTATGGATGCTTTACACATCCCTCCCCAGAATAATTTGCTGCAAGAAGCATTGACTGAACTTTCACTTTCTGAGCATTCTAGTCAAGAGAAGGCCAAGGCTTTACTTGCCAACAGTCCTTAGATCAAAAGTGGGTAGTCAAGAAGTGAGGTAAAACCACCCCCTTTCTATCTAAGTCTCATTATTAGTGATAAATTGGTTTATAAATGTATGGTAGACTCAGGGGCAAGTAGTTCAGTTATGCCCAAAAGTGTAGCTAACTCATTAGGATTGGTTTATGAGCCCCTTACAAAAGGAGTAGTACAGCTAGATGGGTCTACACTTAGTACTACGAGGATAATAAAAAATCTGCCACTCACATTGCATGTTTGTCCTAATTTTTCCATCCATCAAGACATCTACATTATTGACCTTCCACCTAGTTTTGCAATCTACCTTTCTAGGGAGTTCACAACAAAATTGGGTGGGTTTTTTTCGTCTGACTGGAGTCTCTTATTCTTCAGAACGAGATATGGTACAAAAGTAACAATACAGTCCAAACCACTTGCAAAAGACCATATTGAGCCCTATTTTCCCAACCCAATAAATGCTAATCTATACATCACCCGCAGGTAGCAGGATGAACCCATGAGCCTAGATCCCAATGCACCTATAGAAGACATAAGTTTAGATGATTGGGTAGCCGAAGATCATGAAAGTGACCCTTTCTGTCACATGGATAAGGTAGGATTAAGACTCTATATGATACAGGAAACTGATGTAGTGATTCCTAATCTGATTAAGGATCAAAATTAGTTAGAACAACAAGGAGATCAACTTTGGAAGCTGTACTTTGATGGATCAAGGACCAAGATAGGTGCCGGTAGAGGTAATATGTTAATTTCACCTCAAGGAGACAAATATTAGGATGCCTTAAGGTATACTTTCAGTTGCACAAATAATGTGGCTGAGTATGAGGCCTTGATCCATGGCTTAGAATGTCCTTAGAAAAAAGGTATCAAATTTGTCCAAGTTTATGGAGATTCTAAATTGATCGTTAACCAAGTTAGGAATCTGAATGTTGTTAAAAATGATCTGCTCAAAAAATACAAGCATAGAGTGTGGGATTCAATTGAATTTTTTAACACTTTTAATCCGGTTTTAGTTCCCAGGGATCAAAATAAGTATGCAGATAGGTTGGCAGCCTTGGGATCCCAATTTAAGATTCTTGATCAGAGTCAGAATATTAAGGTACAGCCATATGTTAATATAGTTGTCAGACCTTTTGTACCTGACAATAGTGTTTCATGGTAAGTGTTTAGCAGTGATGAATAGATCTTGAGTTTTTCAAGTGTAAAGGTTGAATTTGCAGCAGATAATCAACATAAATATCAGCAACAATTTGAAGATCAGATTGTTCAGTTGAGGACCAACAAGTTGCCTAAGGGATTAGTCACATTAGAATAAGTGTTTAACACTGACGATTAGTTTAGAAAAGATAAGTGTAGTATGACAGTGAAGCAAGAAGATTATCAAACCATATAAATTTTCAAGGACAAACTGTTGAAACTTGGAAAGGTATGTACTAGAGAAGAACAACAATCTTTTATTCAATTATGTCAAGATTTTTCTAATGTCTTTGTATGGGAGTATAAGGACTTGAGAGGTTTTGATCCCGGTTTGGTCCAGCACACCATAGAGTTAGAGCCTGATGCCAAGCTTGTTAGGCAAAAGTAAAGACCCCTCAATCCCAAACTTGAACGCTTAATGAAGGTTGAGTTGAATAAACTGATTGAGAGCAGTATCATTTTCCCAATAAAACATACCTCCGGGGTTTCTAATTTGGTCCCAGTCAGGAAGAAGAATGGTGAAATCTGACTTTGTGTCGATTTATGTGATCTAAATCAGGCCTCATTGAAAGAACATTACTCTCTTCCTTCCATGGAATAAATACTGCAAGCTATTTTAGGTTCTGATAGGTACTCTTTGTTAGATGGATACTCTGGATATAAACAAATTCTACTCAAAGAAGAGGACAAATACAAAATTGCATTCACAACTAAGTGGGGTACCATGGCCTATCAAAAAATGCCATTCAATTTGTCCAATGCAGGGGCAACCTTTCAGAGGGCAATGGATATGACCTTCCATAGTCTTATGAACATAATAGTGCTGGTCTATCTAGATGATCATTAATTATTTTTTCCAAAGATTCGAATGATCATTTTGACCACTTGAAGCAGATTTTTCAGAGGTGTAGGGAGTTTGGAGTCTCATTGAACCCTAAAAAATGTATATTCTTAGTTCATGAAGGAAGACTCCTCGGTCATATTGTTTTAAAAGAAGGTATTACTATCGATGCTGAGAGACTTTCAGCTATTCTAAATTTACTGCTACCTACACATGAAACAAGCTTACAAAGATTTCATGGAAGAATTAACTTTGTTAGGAGGCTTATTCCAAATATCGCAGCTTTGTTACAACCTCTTACTGCCATGTTGAAAAAGAATGTGTCATTCAGTTGAACTAAGGAGGGAAAAGGAAGCTTCGAGAATATAAAGGAAGCCCTCGCTGTTGCCCCTACCCTCATCAATCCTAATTATGAGAAGGATTTCATTTTATATGCCTTTGGAGGAGCTGACACTGTTTCTGCAATGTTATGCCAGCAAAACGATAAAGGATTAGAGCAGCCAATTGTGTTTTTCAGCCAAGTGCTACACAAGTATGAGGTAAAGTACTCTTTTGTGGAAAATCATGTTTTTGCTATTGTAAGGAGTCTCAAGAAATTTAGACACATGCTGTCTAATAATAAAATTCACTTAAAGGTTGCTCATCCCACTGTTAAGAGTTTTTAATTAAACAGAGATATAAATGACAAGAGAGCTAGTTGGATAACCAAGGTTATGGAATTTGATGTTGACATCCAAGTAACCAAGCTAATTAGAGGAAAAGGCTTAACCGAGAAGCTTACTAGAAGTGAAGAGTTTGAGCAAGAACATCAGGAGGACATCGAGATAGTGCTGAATAATAATGAACCAGCCAATGCACCAGCTCAAACAAATAGCTAGGTGCATCAGATGATGCATTATTTGTAGACCAATGAGTGTCCAATTGGTTTAGACAGGGCAGGAAGAAGGTATTTTTGATTGCAAGATACTCCTTATGCTATTAGTGATGGTATTTTATATAGGAGAGACTTTAATGGTGTATTTCTGAGTTGTGTTGGACCTGATCAAGTTGATAGACTATTAGAGGAGTTTCACAATGGACCTTCAGGAGGTCACTTTGCAGCTAGAACAACTACCTTGAAGATTATGCAGGCTGGTTATTACTGGCCTAATTTGTTTAAAGATTCTTTTGCTTGGGTGAGAAGATGTGAGAAGTGTTCTCTATTTGCAAGTAAGCAAAGACTTGCTACTTTACACCTACATCCTATTAAAGTTTAACAACCATTTGCAAAGTGGGGATTGGATTTCATAGGACCAATAAAACCACCTTCGAGTTTAGGCCACAAGTGGATTTTGACTACCACATATTATTTTACTAGGTGGACTGAGGCTGTTGCCTTAAAAGAGGCAAATGAATCTGATGTCCTAAGTTTTTATCAGGACCTAGTGTCAAGATTCAGTACACCAGATTCAATCATCTTTGATAATGGTCTAGCCTTTTTAGGATTAAGAATTTTAGATTGGTCTATCAGAAATAATAGCTATTTGAATACTTCATCTAACTATTACCCACAAGGTAATGGGCAGGCTGAATCTACCAACAAAAATGTGATAAGGATCATCAAGAAGATTATTGAGGACAATCAAAAAACTTGGCACAAAAAGTTAAAGTTAGCTCTATGGGCTGACATAATTACACCTAAGAGGGCTACTGGTTGTTCCCCATATGTGCTTACTTATGGAAAAGAAGCTCAATTACCTATTTCAATTGAATTGCCTACATTGGCCTTTATCAAAGAACTTGAGCTACTAGAGGAGCAACCTCTTGCATTCAGACTAGCTCAGCTCATGGAGCTGGAAGAGACAAGGAAAGAGGCCTTAAGAAAACTTGATATGCATCAAACCCATATGAAGAATGCATTTGACAAGAGAGCAAGACCAAGGAATTTTATTGTTGGAGATTTGGTGTTCAAGTGGAATGAACTAAGGAGCACGCTAGGTAAGCATTCTAAATTTGATGCCATTTGGGATGGGCATTATGTTATCACAAAGTGCAAAGAAAACAATGCATTTCAACTGTCCAAGTTGAGTGGAGAGGTGTTGTCTATCCCAATTAATGGGATCCACCTTAAGCATTGCCTCTGAGGGTAAAATAATTCTTTTGTACATAGTAGAGTAGTGTTGCAGTGAATAAGTGCTCATGCACATTTGTTTCAGCATTTTGTTTTGGCCATCAGGGCTTGTTAGTTTGCTTTCAGTAGAGTTGTTTTTGGTTTTATGTTGCTATTTGAACTATTGGAGAGCTAGATTACAATGTTTACTGAGTTTTTGAGAAGGATAGAGTATGACTCTATGCCCAATGGATGTCAAGGCAACTGGTCAAATGCTTAGCAGGCAAGCACATAGCAGAAGTCGCTAGAAATGTTACCATTTTTTTACATCTCAAAAATTGGTTGAGCAGATTTATCATTTATCATTTTTGATATGAGGTTTGGTTTATTTTTGTTATGTGCTAGTTGCATAGTTATTATGACAAATTCAGTTCAGTTGTTCAGATGCTGAAAGAAAAGTTTCAAACCATTCATTGCATTGCAGAGCAGTTAAATGAGATAAGTATTCATTCACCACAATGGTTATTCATTTACAAGTTTGAATACATAAGAGAATAAACATTGCATTGAAGGAAACTAAGACATATCAGATGTCCGACACAAGCCATGGGTTATAGCTGAACTCATGCAAATACAAATAAAATTCTATGCATGTAATGAAAGAAGAGGGAAAGACATAGCCTTCATTGCCTTGTTTTGGTTGATCTTCATTGTAGTCTCCAGTCCTGCTCCTGACCTTGGCATGTACTTGAAAAATTGTAGGAAGCGTCTCGTTAGAAGATCTGGTTATGAAAATCCTTCATCTATCAGGAGAGGCATAATACTTTAGTTATAATGCATTGATCTATGAGAAATATCCATATGCAGAAGGAACTGAAGTGAAGCAAACATAGAGCATCATTGTTTTATTGTAATTTGTTTGTTTCAAGTGCAGGTATAGGACAAATCATGAAGCTAATTGAAGACATTCAGCATGTGGTATCAAATGGTCTCCCACAAGGGTTGAGCCCAGCATGCTTCTGCCCCTTGATCTTGGAAGGGATGAATAGAAAGAAGAAAATCATTGATGACATTCACATGATAAGATGAAGGAATAAGCAAGATAATCATATGCATCAATCCCATTTCAAGACATGACCATGATTTCACTTCAAAGAATGAAATGCAACCAAGAACATGACCTGAACTGATGGAGGACAAAACTCAATGCATATAACAGCTTTGTGACTGCTCCAACTGTTAAAGAAAATGACATTCTCAGGTATGATAATGATCAGGAGTACACAATGCATTTATAATCATCAGACTGATAAAGAATAGGTGTTAACAAGTGTTGACTATTTGAGGATTGCTTACTCATCCATGATCAATAATCCAATTGGAGTATTCATCGTAAACCAGTAAGCAAGTTGTAAAGACAAGTGAGTACCAAGCATCATACTTTCTCATTTAAGTGGAGTGGCAGAATCAAATTCAGAATTTGAGTTACATAAGCTGCCTTTTAAATGATGAAATATATCCAATTATGCCTCACATTTTGCTACTGATAAGTTGAGCATTAGAACAGTGTGTATCACATATTACATTCAATGCATATCTATGAAAGACATAGGACAATATTGCAGATCTGTAGAAGAAGAATACAAGACAACCATGTCAGATGTGTCATTTTGTCTTTGATAAACTTCAAGAGAATAAAAAAGAACACTTCATTACATATGTTGCAATAGAACATCATTATCATGTGGCAGAGGATATCTTACATAATGCATTTGATATGATGCAATTATAGTAATGAGGGACAACAAAAGTCATCATGTGTTACAGTATATACAAAAAAAGTAAGTGACTTCTTCATTTGTTACAATGCTACAATGTCATGACACAACCATGGTCATCAATCATGTTTGAAGTATCTAATTGCTACAGTCCATTGAATGGACAAGTAAAGATACAGAAATGAAGACATATATGCTGCTACAGAAAGAAGAGGAGTTCTAAGTTCAAAAATGACAGTATATACTTCATATGCAAAGCCCATGAAAGAGAAAATAGAGCTATAGAGGTAAAGAATAGTATATGAAATCATCACTCTTCTTAAAACAATGATAGTGATTATAACTCAACATTGACAACATAAGAAGGAGAAAAAATATCATATGCCAGTGTATGCTACAGGAAGCAATTTTGTGCTCAAAGAAATAGAAACCTTTGCTCAGTTTTAGAGAGTCTAGGTTTATACAGTGAAGTAAAAGTGCAGAGATACATTCATAGTGAGGCCGTGGCATATAATGCCATTTAAATTCTTTTTTTCAAATACCCATGTCGAGTTTCCAGAACCCCAACATATTTTTGTAGTGTTGAAAAGGAGAAATGGTTAAGTAAAATGTCCAGACAATGCCGTAGGTGAAATGATTGTTTATACAGTGAAAACATGAAACCCTTGTTGGTTTTAAAGGAGTCTCCTTTATTCTTACAATATACAGTCGAGCAAGGTGAGAGTGAAGTGTTTTAGACATGGCCGCAAGGGAAAAAGAAGTTTTGTGTAGTGTAAAATGAAACCCCATCTCACAATCAAAGGAACTTCAAAAATTTTATATCAAATGACAAAGTGAAGCTACAGAATGCATTATGTGCCACGACCATGCCATGTGTGAAGATATTTCACATACCCAGTAAACAAAGAAATGAAACCCTCATCACAATATGCATAGATAGAAATGAAGGAAGCAATGATGAAAGGAAACAGTAAAGACTCACCTTATGGCATTGTAGTAGAGGGAGAAAGCTATGGCCACGGCCCAACTGAAGATCTTGTCTTTTTTGCCATTTTTTCACAAAATTCAACACAGAGAAACCAAGCAAGATATATATCAAACAAAGAAAACTAAAGAAAGAGCTACATGGCCACAGCCATTTAAAGAACAGAAGCCATTAAAATACAGTCAAAAGCCATTCTAAGCCTCAAATTTAATCTTACCAAGTGCGGCCTGTTGTTTTGGCTTAAGAAGTGTAATGTTCATGACCATAGAAGACCAGAGATGGAGCAAAGAAAATACATAGAATGAAACCCCAAGTTGGTGGCCACAGTTGCAGAGCCAAACTCAACGCCAACAAAATGAAAATGACCAAAGTTTTAGGGTTGTATTTTGCTTTGGTTTTGATGTCCTTTTCATATTTTGACCATGCAAAACAACATAATCATTTTATCCAAATGAGATCGAGGTCAACACCTTATGTTCGATGGTGCCTAGTAATCATAAGGAGAAGTGGCCGACAACTTGTAGAATATGGCCTATTTTATAAAGTCAAAGGTGGACATTATCATGAGTGAACAAGGCTTGTGCCTTTAGAATCTTTGCAAGGTCTTGATCTCATATGTGGTCAACTCATATTGGAGTCTAAGTATCATTTTACTATGCATGTGGTCAAGTGTCTTTGACCTCCCACTTATGCATTATTCTTTTCCTTCACATATTTCAATTTATGCATAAAACCAAAGAATAAACTTTGGAGATGTGAATAATATGCAAGATGATGACATGGTCAAAGGGATCAAGTGCGACATGGTGGCACTATATGGGCAATGAGTTGGCATTTTTCAAAGCATATGGACAGAGGTGAGGTGGCAGAACATCGATACATGGAGGCCATGGTGTCAAGACTTTTAAGGCTTTCATTTATTTTTGCAAATATGTGTAGTATTTCATCTTTTTAAGATTTCTATAGAAAATCATTTGTGATATCTTGTAAATATCTTGGTGAAATTATAAACCAGATATCATTTTAATTTGCAAAAAATCATATCGAATAGGAGATTTATTAAAATTGCCATATCATTGTAAAGCTAATTTTAAAGCAATGAAATTATAAATTATTTTTAAAGTTTAACTATTTTAGGCAATTTATAGGCTAATAAGATAGATCAAATATTCTATTTTGATTTGCTTTATTTATAGCCATACACGACAAATTTTTGGAGCTTTCATGAGCAGAGAAAAGCAGTTTTATGGTGGAACCACATGGGAGGGCAATTTTTCAGCTTTATTTTTCAGATTGGTGATAGGTCTAGTGCTTTATTTTTGGCTTTCATGAGTTGCTTGAAAATGGACTTAGGGTCTATTTTTAGGAGCTTTTTCAGGTTTCTTTAGAGGAGATCATTTGGAGACACTTATAGGAGAAAAACTTAGTTTTTTCTTAGTCAGTTAACATCAGTTTCTTCTCTCTTGTTTATAGGTAGATTTGTATACAGGTAGTTGGCTCACACATTTTATTTTTTTCATGCATTGTACTCCTTCTAGTTCTAATAGAGAATCATCCTATTTCACATATTTTGCAGTCTTGATCTGATGTTATATTGTGACTTTTTATGTCCTTTATTATGTCTTGACACTATTAAAACTTAGTTTTTCCTGGTTGCAGTTTGTGTTTGATCCAAACCTTGTTGCAAATTATTTAAGGAATAAACTATCAGTGAAATTGTGAGGATTTAGGTTAGAGGATCTATTTGTGAGTGATAGAGATTCATCCAATTTAGATTCTAGAGTTAGTTTACATTTCAATTACATCTTTCTATCATTTTTCCCCTCAAATCAGTAGTTTAGGAATTATCAGAGAACCAACTCACTCTGGAGATTCGTTCTCATGAAAGGAGACCCACATCCAAGAATGATTCCATGTTTCAACAAGTAGTTAAGTTTTCACAAAACTTAACAAGGGTACATACTTGAATTGACAACAGTCTTTGGCAATGAGCCTTTCTTCATCAAGGCAGTGAGCCTCCAATAGGGTTTAATAGCCTTTATTGTAATCTTTCTAGGTTTAGGGTTGAGGGACTGAGCCTGCTAGACCTAGTTGTACTTCATGACAGTGAGCTAAACATGTTCCAGGCCCGTGGAGTGACCAAACCTAAACATCATTATTTATAAAGATTGCAATATATATTTGAGAGCTAATCCTCTCCGTGGTTTTTCCCTCTTTGGTTTTTCCACGTAAAAATCTTCGTGTCCATGTGTCATGCTTCTATGGTTGTTCTACATTTGCATGTTGTGCTCTTGTTTAATTTATTCTAGGAAATGGTTAAAAGAAAAAGTTTATAGAACACTGATTCACCCCCCTCTCAGTGTTCTGATATTCAACAGATCTTTTGTTTAAGAACTACTCACAATAGAAGGAGAGTCAAGTTGGTTCCAGCATTCCCTTGCATCTAGACCTAGCCTTTATAGTCCCAAGCCCACACTTTCTAGGCTTCTCCCTTGTAAGGTCGCCTAGCTAATAGTGGTTGCACCTATTCCTTCTCCTACCTTAGTGACATCGAAAGTAAAGAAACCCACATTGGATGATTCTTCCTTTCCTAAGAATTCTTGCTAGTATTTGGCTATCCCACGCCCTACTTCCTATACCATGTGGGTAGGGGAAAATCATCATTTTTTCAAAGATCTATCTCTACTTCTAAGATTGCCTAACCTTCGGTTGCTACATTTGTTCCTCCCATCATCACTGTGACAATTAAATAAAAGTAGCATATTCAGTTAGACTCTACTAAGCCCTCTCCCACACTAGATGCAACCAGATTACATGACCATGCAAGAATCATCAATGTGCTAGGACTAGAGTTTAGGCTGGTGAGTCCACCTCTAATGAGTCACCCCAGGATCTAGGTCAAACTAGCACCCAAAAATTCTAATTTGTCTTGGCTCATTATGACCCTCCAATCATTCCTATCATACCATACCTCTTGACCTTCCACGAGCCACTTACTCTGCCTAATTTTTCTATCATTCCTAAAGAAACATTAGATTCTCTGGTGCCATTTCAATACACTCGCCATTAGGTTTTCCTAGATTCTTGGTCCAACCATGATAGACATGGACAACCAACACCCATATCCCAAGCATATGCAGAAGTGCTACTCTACTCTGTCATACTACAGGTCTAAAACCAAGATTCCCCCTTCATCCTTAGGGTCTTCCTCATCTAGTTGTGATTCAATGGATGTTCCTCCTTGACCTACTTCTATTGCTCTTGTTGACCCTATCCCTAATACTAGTATTAAGTAGAAATAGTAGATTATCCTCTATGACAAGACTATTTTGGCACCTTCCTCTATTGAGGAGTCTATGACTAGTGTTGACATTTCCTTGTTGTTGTTGATCTTTATGACATCATTGACTCTCACCTCACTTGAGTATGTTGAGGAGGACATTGCTCTAGCAATCATCCTTCCACATGTATTCCAGTGATGGATCTTCACTTAGTACCACTCTAGTTGTGGTCCCGCTAGCTTGTCAGCGTTTGCCCCACCATAGTGATCAAGGTTGGGAAAAGAATGACTTGCTAGTTTCTAATCTTGAGAAGTAGTACCTTTGTATCACCTTTATATATATATATATATATATATATATATATATATATATATATATCTCTGTGTGTGTGTGTCTTTCCTAATTGTTTTGTTGTCCTCGTGTGCTTGCTTGGTGTGCACTTTTTAGTTTCTCCTAGAGGACCCATGCTTTCCCCATAGGAACATGGATACAAGGGAAACGAAAATATCATGACGTTCTTCTATATGTACTTGAATTCTTCTACTTGTCATAACTATTATTTTTATTGATATTTTGGGGATGATGCAAAGCATCGAGATAGTTAGGTCTCTTCCATATTGACCCAAATTATTTTTTTTATTTTGATTTCATGTGTTATTCTTCCTATGTTTTTGTTGTTTTACATGTCATGGGAATGATTTTAGTTCAGTCCTTGTCCCTTCATGATTATCACTCGTGATATGTTTATATTAACCCTAAGCATGTAGATCCCTTAATGATTCTTCATGGGTTTTGCCTATTCCTATTTAATGTCTTTCATGTCATTCCTCAAGGACATCCCTACTACACTACTTCATATCATGCCTATTGATAAACCTGCTCCCTATAGCACCCCTTTTACTACTCCCAAAAGTGTTTTACCACTACTCCCTATAGCACCCCTTTTATTGCTCCTAGAAGCATTTTACCATTGCTCCCCACAACATCTTTTGCCACTTCTAGAAGTATTTTATCGCTCCTTGAAGCATTTTACCCTTACTCTCTACAACATCTTTCATTGCTCCTTAAAGCATTTGTTTTTATTGCTTTTCCATCCATTGAGATGTTTTTATCATTTATATGTGTGCTTTGTTTTTATATGTACAGTATGTTTATATTCTCCTATTTCTATGTATTAAATCATATGATTTTCTAACACACTCATTTTGCAAACTATATTGAATGTAATCCTTTACCTTGCACGATTATATGTTATTATGGTTTTACAGGGCTTGTGGTTCTAATACTATGGTTTTGCAGGTTCTTAATAAGGGGCATTATGCCTTCCATATGAAGAATCTCTACAACTTCACAATATCTTTTTTTATAGATAAAGTTTATTTTAGCATTTCATTATTATACTTTAGCAAGCCTAGTACCCCGCACCTTCAGCCTACTAAAGTGGGGGCAAAATGTAACATCATAATTTGCATACCTTATAATTTTGTGTTTTATCTTGCACCTGCCTAGATGACCCCCTCATGTGAACTCAACCTAGGTCATCTCCCAAAAATCAAGTCATTTCCAAAATCCATATTCGAAGATTTTTCTTGAACACCTTCTTTACCTTAATGCCAAATCTAGGGTCATTCTTCTCAGATGGTAGGACTATGTGCAAATATTTGTGTGACGTGCTAGCATCCTATATTATATAGTGCCAGAAACTATATGTTACAGTTGCATGTGGTTGCATCATTATGATATCATAACACCTATAGATGTACCAGGGTATTCTTGGTATGATTCCCGAAACCAAATCTAGTGGAATGCATAAAATAGTAAGGGCCATCAGTTATTGAGAGAAATAGAAAAGGCAAGTTTTTATAATAAAAATGCAATAGGATTCCAAAAACCAAACATGAATAAATGAAGAATTTCTAAGCTCTTTTTTCATAGCTACAATCATCTTTGAGCTCTACATTTGCTAGTGTAGCTTTGAGGTCTAAGCACATAATCGCTATCACAGATCTCTATTCTCGCATCTTGTTCCGCATATTATTTTTATAGATTTGATTTCAAGGAGAGAATAGCTCATGTGACAGGCTTAAAGGCTAGAGTTTCTCCTAAGATTCCTCTCAGCTAACATGATGTAACAAGATGAGAAAACTGACCTAAAATCCATCCAAAAACTAAATGATCGAATTCGTGAAATGTCAACTTTCAATCAAAAAATATTACACCTTCACATTCTAATAAATTAAATTAATAATCCAAAAGAATTGACTACAGTCTCCCAATTTTCCTGACAAAATATTCTAGGGAACGTACATGCAGTCCAAGTAGTCTTGGGTTTTAGGTGCTCCTTTCACGTTTGGAAGTTCGCTCAACTTCTGTAAATGCTTTTTACAAAGTGGCAGAATTTTTTTGGACGGGGGCTACTCTCACAATCGTACAATAAATATGAAAGGTAAGGTTGTTTGCTACATTCATATGGAAGGTAAGGTTGTTTGCTACATTTATGGGACTAGATAATTGTGTACCACGGACGAAGACTTTTTTTTAATATATTGATGAAGCGAATTGTCTATCCAGCTGGATTTTCAAACCCTACTAATCCCGGTCAAAGGTATATGTTTCCTTTATTGCGTCCCGCTTTTAGTTTGGGTGGCACAAAATCTTCCACCTTGTTTTTTTTTTTCAAAAATGAAAAAATTATATTCCTTGCCACAAAATCATCCACCATTGCTTTGAATCTTCTGAAGTACAAATTCCCCTTGTTTGAATTTTGAAAACGTGCTAGTCACAGTCAAAGATGACATCATTTATTGTGTCTACTGGTTTAAATGCTACATAAACTCCCATCTCCCAATAACCTGTTTTCAGTCCTTCGTTTGCAGGTATTGTTTAGTTTTTAAAAACCTGCAATTGTTTTATTTTCTCAGTCTATTCATTCAATGTTTGTTACACTAGGAAAGTAATTGGAAATTTATAGGATGAAGTACACATGGATGTTGCTTTCGGTTAGCTGGAGCAGTGCTATCATATGTTGCAACTGCAATAATATTGAATGTCTACCTAAGGAAAGGCTTATTTGATGGTGGTGGATTCTAAATCCACAAGACACTAACATATGAACACAAACACAGAAACATAAACACAAGATTACTCAAATGTGTGTTGCTTCACTATTCAATTAATCCACAACATAATTACATTCCTTACATCGAATGTTGCTGCATTTATGATCATCTGATCATTACTTGACTTCACTCTGTTACATCATGTCTCTTTTAGAGAGGGCTTTGGTACATCCCTATGCCTTCTAGGCTTTTCCATTCTTCATCTAGAAACAATTTGTTTATGGAAACTTCCTCTAGAACTTTCTAACCTAGAACCTTCTTTCTAGAATCTTGTTTGTCTTATCTAGACTATTTTAGAAACTCTCTAATTTCCTCTTTTGTCTTTTTGCCTTTTTGTCTTTTTCATTATGTGGGAGAAATTACTCTCCAACATTATTATGCTCAGATTCTATATTGAGGTGGGCGGATTAGTTCCTTCATGGAAGGGGTTGAATTTTTGTGAATGGGATGGCGTTGAATGCAGCAATCTCATGTCTCATGTCACCCAATTGCGCCTCTCAAATTTGGTGTTGCAAAACTCATCGAAAACTCAGACTCTCACTCCTCTGTTCAAGTTAAAGCAATTGGAATATCTGGATATAAGCTCCAATGGTTTCACTGGTGTTATACCCGTAGGTATTTTGAAAAATTTTAGAGCAATTAATTTGAAAAAGTTATTCTAATTGAAATCATTAGAGTTTCACATTCGCAATTTTTTTAAATGAATTATATAAGTATTTTTAACAGATTTCAATTTAAGTCCGAATGGCTTCACGTGAATTAACTGATTGAGATTGTTGTATCATAATACTCTTTAACCCTTACCCTACACTCAGATATAAATGTCCTTTTTGGATAAATTTGTGCATGATAAAAATTGGGTTACATTCTGAAATCTTAACTATTATCATTCTGATGATGGATTCAAAAAGTAGATGTTAAAATTTTTTATACAATTTACTCTTAAAAAAATTGCACACAATACCTTTAGTACCAACTGAATGAGATCGCTGCTAATATTAGCTTGATTCCGTTGGTGGTGTTTTGGATCCAGGTATATCTGGACTCAAAGAACTAAAGCATCTGGACATAGGCAACAATTTTTTTGAAGGTGGGATTCGATTGCCACTGGAGAATCTCTCCAACCTTCAATATTTGAATATTTCCATGACCGGGGAAAATGAATTCAAATGTTGGTCAAGTTTATTGTGGGCGTGGAATCTGCCAAAGTTACAATATTTGTTGGTGAAGTATTGCTAGAACTACTGTAATTTCTCCCTTTGCATGCAGCACCGCATGAGGAGAGAAATAAACCTCTAATTTTATATATTTTGCATGAACAGTATTATTCAGTTAGACAACATAAATTTAGCAAGTTACATTTAGTTATCTTTTACATAAGCAAGTATCTAATATTTTGCATATGCATATGAAGGAAATTCTCTATTAATAGAGGTTTATTGTAACCGCATGAATATGAAGAAAACTAATATAGTTTGAAGTTCTACTGTAGCAAAATTGTAGCTGCGCGTCTCTTGTTTTTATTTTTTTAATTATTATTATTTGTCTCTGCCCCAATAAATTGGTATCAGAGTAGAGAAAAAAGATCAGGGGCATTAGTTAGAGTAGTTTGAAGGAGGATTTAGTCGCTGAAGACAAAGGAGGAGTTAGTAGAAATTTAAAGAAGTTGTTGCCCATTCAAATGCAACAGGTAGTAATCCTTTGAAAAGTTTGGTTTGAGACATGGAAACAAACAACAACATTTCTTAACCCTAGATTCTTGTTTTCAATGGTAAGAATTATGATTTTTGGGCAATTAAAATGAGAACATTGTTTTGCTCACAAGATGTTTGGGATTTGGTAGAAAATGCTTTTGTAGAACCACATGATGAGGCTGCCTATCAGGCATTAATTCGAGCACAAAAGGAAGAGCTTAAAGAAAATAAGAAAAAGGATACAAAAACTCTATTCCTAATCCAACAGTGAATGGATGAGTCCATCTTTCCTAGAGTTGCAGCAGCAATGAGATCCAAGACGGCATGGAAAATTTTAGAGACTACCTATTAAGGTAATACAAAGGTGAAAGTAGCTAAACTGCAATCTCTTAGGAGAAATTTTGAAAATGTGTAAATGAATGATTTAGAGTCCATAGACCCGTTTATGAGTCAAGTCATGAATATTGTGAACCAAATTAGATCTAATGGAGAAGGAATAACAGATTAGAAGATCATAGAAAAATTTTTCAGAAATTTACCTAGTAAATTTGATACAATAGGTGTAGCTATTGAGGAATCCAAGGATTTGGCACAGTAGATGAATTAATAGGATCTTTGTTAACACATGAATCGAGAATGCGTAGGAATAACAATACTTCTTTTGAGAATGCTTTCAAGTCTCAGGGATCATCTGGCAGAGGAAGAGGAAGAGGAAGGACAAACTTCTGAGGAAGAGGTAGAGGTAGTGATGGAAGGAACAATCCAGATCAAGGTGAAAACAATAATCAAAATTACAACAATAGAGGACGTGGCAATAATCACTTCTAGCAAAATTCACAAAGGTTTGATAAAACTAACATTTAGTGTTATTATTGCAAAAATATGGACATTATGCAAATGAATGCAGAAAGAAACAAGGAGATGTGGACAAGCAGAATGCTAATTACACAAATGAATCTAAATGTAATTCTGGAAGTTTATTCCTCACATGTCATGTTGCTCAAGAAAGTGCTAAAGATATTTGGTTTTTAGATAGTGGATGCAGGGGAATAAAGAATTGTTTGCTAGTTTTGATGATTTTGTAAAATTAGAGTGAAATTGGGAAATGATAATAAAGTGGCTATTTAATGGGTAAAGGAGTAATAAATGTTTTGGCAAAAAATAGTGAAAGAAGATTTATTCCTGATGTTTATTTTGTACGGTTATTGTAGAAAGGTTATAGAGTATCTTTTAAGGATAATGTTTGCACAATACTAGATAGATTTCCAAATGACAGGTTGATTGCAAGAGTGGAGATGACCAAGAATCAGATGTTCCCCCTTTGAATTCAGTGCATCCAAGGAGAAGAGGAAGCCCATTTCAAAACCATGTATTTAGATCAATCATGGCTATGGCATTTAAGGTATGACCATTTACATTTTGGAGGTCTGAGTTTGTTACAGAAGAAAAATATGGTGAATGGATTACCACCAATAGAGCAGTGATGAAGTTCATGTGAGAGTTGCATTTTGGAAAAACAACATAGAGAGAGATTTTTAGTAGGAGTTTCATATAGAGCAAGGGTATTATTGGAGCTAGTTCATAGTGATTTATGTGGAACAATGCAAACTCCATCATTTGGAGGTAGTACTTATTTCTAACCTTCATTGATGATTTTAGCAAGAAGACTTGGATATATTTTCTCAAGGAGAAGTCTGAAGCCTTTGGAAAATTCAAAGAATTCAAGGCTATGGTTGAAAAGCAAAGTGGCCATTACATCAAGGTACTTAGATTAGATAGAGGAGGTGAATATATGTCTAATGAATTTCAAGATTTTTGTAGATATCATGGCATTAAAAGGCAATTGACTACAAGGTACACACCACAACAGAATGGTGTAGTAGGAATGAAGAATAGAACAATCATGGAGATGGCTAGAAGTATGTTGAAGGCAAAACATTTGTCAAATGAATATTGGACAGAAGCAGTAGCATGTAGAAACCCAACAAAGAGTGTCAATGATCGAATTCCCCAAGAAGCTTGGAGTGGTAAGAAGCATAGTGTATATCATTTCAAAATTTTTGGTTGTATTGCATATTCTCTTATACCATCTGAATTGAGAAGGAAACTTGATGATAGAGGTGGGATTTATGCATTTTTGTTGGGTATAGTGAAGAATCAAAAGTATATAAGTTGTATAACCTCGTTTCAAAGAAAGTGATTATTAGCAGAGATGTGGAATTTAAGGAAGAAGATGCATGGGATGGAAGCATTGATAGAACCATCACAATTGGAGCACCAATTCCCCAAAATGAAGAAGAATCTGAAGAACAAAATTTGCAAGGTGATCAGTCAACTCGACAAGCAAGAATGAGCACTCCAATAAGAACACCAAGGAACTTAGCATAAGGTGAATCATCTGGTCATGCATGTCATCCTACTCCTAATTCACAAGTAAGAAATGAATCAGATCCTACTCTTGCCACATTAAGATCAAAATATAAAGGTAAGAAAATGAGATTTATTATCAAGAAGAAGAGAATTTAGATTTGTGTTCAAATTTTGCTTTTTTCTCTCATGATCCTATGTATTATGAAGTAGTTAATGAGGAACATTGGATAAAAGCCATAGATGAAGACATGGATTCTATTGAGAGAAATCAAACATGGAATCTAATTGACCTACCTAAAATTGGATAGGAGTCAAATGGGTTTATAAGACCAAATTTAATGCAAAAGGTAAGATTGAAAAGTACAAGACAAGGTTGGTAGCAAAAGGTTTTGCAGAACAACATGGAATTGATTATAATGAAACATTTGCTCTAGTTGCTAGACTTGATACTATTAGAATGGTTTTAGCCATAGCTGCTCAAAATAATTGGAAAGTATATCAAATGGATGTCAAATCAGCTTTCTTGAATGGTTTCCTAGATGAAGAAGTGTATGTGAAATAGCCACCAGGTTATGAAGTGCATGGACATGAAGAAAAAATTCTATAGATTGAAGAAGGCCCTCTATGGTCTCAAGAAAGCACCAAAAGCATGGTATAGTAGGATTGATTCATTCATGACAAACAATGGATTCAACAGAAGCAGTAGTGAGCCCACATTGTATACAAAAATTAACAAAGAAGGTTAGATTTTGATTGTGTTTGTATGTTGATGATTTGATTTTTATTGGAAATTTGTTTGTAGACACATTTAAATCAGCAATGAAGAAAGAATTTGAGATGACAGATTTGGGATTAATGAAGTATTTTTTGGGCATTGAAGTTGTACAATCAAAGAAGGGAATTTTTATTTGTCAAACTAAATATGCAAAGGATGTGTTAAGGAGGTTTAAGATGTGAATTGTAATTCAACACCTACACTAGTTGCTACAGGGACTAAAATTAGCAAAGAGGACAAAGGGCCTAATGTTAATTCTACAACATTCAAAAGACAAATTGGTAGTTTGATGTATCTTACAGCTACAAGACTAGATACCATGTATGGGGTCAGCTGAATCTCTAGATTTATGGAGTCACCAAAAGGCTCACATTGGCAAGTTGGAAAGAGGATATTGAGATATGTGGTAGGAACAATAAAAAATAGAATTTTATATTCCACAACTAATGATTTTGGTTTGATTGGTTATACTGATAGTGATTTTGTAGGTAGCATTGATGACAGGAAGAGTACTTCTAGACATGCCTTTCATTTTGGAATAGGTGTGGTCTCATGGGCATCTAAAAAGCAACCCATAGTGACACTTTCAATAGATAAAGTAGAGTATGTAGCAGCCACATTAGTAGCATGTCAAGCAATTTGGATGAGAAGAGTATTGACAGATTTATTGCAAGTACAGGAGGAGTCAACACCAATCTTTTGTGACAACAAATCAACAATTGCATTGTCAAAAGAATCATATTTTTCACAAGAGGAGCAAGCACATTGATACAAGATTTCATTTCATCAGAGAGTTGGTAAACAATGGAGAAATCCATTTGGAATTTTGCAGGTCTGAAGACCAATTGATAGATATATTCACAAAGGCATTAGTGAAAGAGAATTTTGAGTATTTGAGACAAAATTTAGGCATTGTAAATGCTGTAGTAGTTAGTGGTAGAAATTAAGAGGGGGTGTTAGAACTATTGTAATTTCTCCCTTTGCATGAAGCACCGCATGAGGAGAGAAATAAAACTCTAATTTTATATATTTTGCATGAACAGTATTATTGAGTTAGATAGCATAAATTTAGCAAGTTGCATTTAGTTATCTTTTACATGAGCAAGTTAGGTTTAGTTATCTAATATTTTGCATATGAAGGAAATCCTCTATTAATAGAGGTTTATTGTAACTGCATGAATATGAAGAAAACTAATATAGTTTGAAGTTCTACTGTAGAAAAATTGTAGCTGTGCATCTTTGTTTTTATTGTTTTAATTATTATTTTATGTCTCTGCCCCAATAAGTATGTGGCCATAACCAATAGTGGTAAAGAGTTGGGGAATTACATCTCTCCACTTCATAATCTGTAATTCCTTGACATGAGTAACTACCAAATTTTAGGTACAATCCCTACTGCTATCCTTAACCTCACATCCCTCAAATAGTTGGGGGTGGTATTGTTGTCATACCACCTATTGAAAGCATTTCAAATCTGATATCATTCAAACATTGAGAGAAGAAGACAAACAAATGAGAGAGAGATGGCACAAACCAAATACATAAATTTCTATTACTATGTAAATATATTTTACATCAAAATACAAATTGTAGAGCTACAACTCTGTTTCTTTTTCCTTACAAATACTACTTATTCTGGAGCTTGCTGGACATTATAGTTGTCATTCTTTGTCTGGAGTTGTTATGCTCTTTCCTCTAACTATTTGTTGTGCATGTCTAGACACACCTCCAGTTCTATTCTTTGCACTCTCTCTGCAATATTTTTCCTATTGTTGTTGCAAGAAATCTTCTCTATTATGCACTCATGTGTTGTTGTTGCATGCAATATTCTCCTCCTCTCTCTCTAGTTGTTCTCATTTCATTTCTTAATTTTGTTTTTTCTATATCCTCAAAAATCTGCTGCTCAAACTCAAACTCACCAATTGCATTGAATGTAAACTGACCAACAATAACCATTACCTGTCGGGCCTACTGGATGCATTAACTGTTTTGTAGGGGCTACAAGAAGGAGATATTTAGATGATCTCTGACGGGGTGGGTCCATTAACTGCACGCTCCATATTAGATTTTCCAACACTCTCCCTTAATCTGGAGCCACATACCTCTTTCATTCTGTATTTCTGGAGTTGTTTAGAACTTTCTTTCCAAAACTAAAATCTCTAGCTGTCCACAATGCCCAAACTTTCTCTTAGGTGTTCAAATCTCTCTTTAGACAATTCCTTAGTAAAAATATCGATGAGTTGCTGCTCAAACCTACAAAACTATAGTTCAATCTCTCCATGCTCTACTAGCTCCCTTATGAAATGATGCCAAATTTCAATGTGTTTGCTTCACTTGTGGAAGACTGGATTCTTCATCAAGGCTGTGGAGGAAACATTGTCACAAAAATATGGTTGTACCATCTTCTTGTTGTTCATTCAAATCTCCAAGGATTCTTCTCAACCAAATAGCCTGTCATATTGCTGCATTTGCTGCTATGTATTCAACTTCTATTGTGGAGAGGGAAACTATGGGTTTCTTCTTTGATGCCCATGAAATGGGTCCTAAACCCATGTGGAACACATATCTAGATGTACTCTTCCTATCATCTACACTTCCTTCCCAATCATTGTTTGTGTAACCAATCAACTTAAACTCATTAGGTGCACCATAGAAGATGTCATACTCTATTGTGCCATTCACATATCTCAGGATCCTCTTTCCTGCTTGCCAATGTGTGTCCTTAGGTTTCTCCATGAACCTAGAAACCAGGCTTACTGAATACATTAAATTAGGCCTAGTAGTTGTGAAGTACATCAAATTTTTAATCATTCTCTTATAGAGGGTTGGGTTTACTTCATTGCTGTTGTCCTCTTTACTCAATTTCAGACCTGTAGTTGTTGGTGTTGCGGTAGGTTTTCTATTCTGCATCTTAAATATTTTCAATATATGTTTGGCATAGTTAGTTTGCGAAATAAATATACCAAGCTTAGTTTGTTGTACCTCAATGCCTAGGAAGTACCTCAGCAGACCTAAGTCTATCATCTCAAACTCTTTCTTCATTACCTCCCATCTTCTTTTCTTTTCTCTTTCCTTTCATCATACTTTCCTCCAAGGCCTCCAACCTCCTAAAAATCTCTACACACTTTTCTTGAATCTTAGCCCAACTGTCTTCATCTAACCTTCTTTATCTCTTTTCAATAAATAAAATTTTTAAATCCTTACCCAAGGATAAACTTATACTCTTTATCTTTCTTGAAGACATTTTCTGCACACATACACAATAACCACAAAACTCACACAATCTTTTCTCACAATATGAATAAAGCACACACTTCCATATTTACCAAATCCCACAACTATCCTCTACCTAGCAAAGACTCTGGAAGATGCACCTCTCAAAACCCCCTCTACCCACTTTCCCATAGTGGAGGACGTTTGTACATCTTTTACCTAGCTTTATCTCTATTAGAGGACAACAATACAAATTTAACCACAATCTCAAATACTAGCTCTCTACAGTTACATGAATTTCCCTCATACTTGCAACAAAATATTAGAGCTATACCATCTCATGCAACTCACCTCAACACACCTCCCAACAAAATACCTGCTCTGATACCATTTGATATAGTCATGACAAGAGAATCCAATGAAGGATTGTCTCGTCATGTAGCCCAATCAACTTCACTTATGTGCATTGTGATAACAACAATATTCATGCCTTCAAATTCTTATAATCATGTGCTCAAAACTTGAAATATTGTAACAAATTGTATGTGCCAACATATCCTTGTTAATTTCAGCCTTAAGATTGTTGTTTATCAATATTTTTCACTCCTCTTAGATGAAAATTAACTTTTATAAATTCCATCCCTTAAGGATTGTTATTTGTTCCTTTGATTCCTTTAGTTGCAGAAAAATAAATGTATATTGACCTCTTAAACTTGTAGCCCTTAAGTGAATATAGTTTCGTAATGTTGTAGCAACAATTTCATCTATGAAGTAACATTATATCTTGAGAATTTCTTAAAACATGAACAACAAAAAATACTTACAACCCAAATCTTTTTATGTAGCCAATCAAGATGGTAACACACATACATAACCTCCACAAATCCAACTATGAAGTATCTCTTACAAACTTTCCAAACTATCCACCTCCACAAACTTACAAATTCAAAAAATAAAATCATCTAACAAGTCACCATGGACATCCACTTTCTTTGCCTCATCAAAATGGATGTATTTGCCTTGGAGAATTTGTTAAGTATAAAAGAGAGACTAGCTCAATAGATCAAACTAAGTCAAACCCTCTTCAACAAAACATTGGGGCATAAACCAAGCTTGGCTTCTATCAAAGGAGAGTCAAAATATAGGGGTCCAATCAATCAAGCTAGAGCAAAGACATGAAACCCTAGTTGACAAATATTAGAGTAAAATAGACTGTCAGAAGTGAAAACCCAGAAACCAAATGGACAACAAAGATCAAGGATGAAGTCGCAACCTAGATCTGAAGATAAAACTACCTAAGACAAGGATGCTTGGGTGCCTTAGACCATAATTAGGGTTAGTAGAAACTAATGATTCAGATGTGTTCACCCTCTTGTGCTTTTGTCCACTGCAACTTGTCTTCAGCCAATGTCTCTAGATATGACCTGCACACTTGGAAAGAAGGAAAATGGTCGGGTACTATTTAGGAGCTTGCCTTAGTCAAGATCCATGAATGGTGCTTCCATCTCCACAATAGCAAAGATGATAGATAAAGAGCGCGTGCCCTAGGAGGGTAGAGGCAAATCTAAAGTAGAATGGAATGCTAGAGCAAATCATAAAGGAAAGATGTCACCATGAGCATGGAAACCCTAGCATGCTTGATGTGGCATCACAACTTGACTCAAGAAGTTGGTGTATCCCAAAGGAGTAGAAATATCTTCACAAGACTTGCAATAAATTAGTGTTGCAACAATAATCCAAAATAGAGAGATTTAAAGAGTAGAGAGCATGAGAGAGAAGAAGAATCTTTCAAGAAAGTTAGAGATAGCTTAGAGATGTTCAAATGAATAAACTAACTTGCCTTTATATGCATTCTCATTGATTTCCAGAGAATTAAACCACATGAGGCCAATATTGGGAATTGTTTAAGAGGTCCCAAGCTGACAAGCCACAATTTAAATTGGGGCTAAAAGGGGACAAGGGTGCTTGGGTGTCCTAGTCCCTTAGCCCCAAACTCCTAGGATAAGGCACTTAAAGTATGCTTAGCCCCACCTTATAATTATCTTTTCTAGGTTTTGTGCACGAGGATCAAGAATTACATGCTTAATGCTCAAAAATGTGTTATAATAGGTCCTAATTAACAAGTGTAAACATTTTAGGTCCACCAGAGTGCTAAACTAGGTGTAAAATGGTAGCGTGCATATTTTACGATGCAACAAAATTCTCTTCAACATCACCTATGAATGTCCTCTTGATGACGTACAAAAATCAGAAATAAAATTAGGCTCTTCTCTTATTTTTCAATGCCTCTTTGGAGCCAAACTTCCATCTATTTATACTATCTCCTTTGCCAAGTTTCATCTTCCTTATTTTGGCTCCAATGACTCTTGTTATTCCTTTCCTTGCTTGGTGGCGTCTAACTTGGAGAAATGTGACTCTTGGGATTCATTTCTTTCTTTCCTCCATGACTTGGATTCTTAAAGACTCTTCATTGTCCAATCTTTGTCTTCTAGCATGTAGGTGACTAGGATTTTGCCATATGTGACTTTCCTTGCCTTTTCCTTGGAGTGTTGGAGAACTAAAATATTTATTTTATTTCCCCAAAGTTTGTGTATGATGTTGATTAGAAATCTACAAGACAAACAAAAGGGTAAAAGAAATAAATATTTTTTTGGTTGATGTAAGATTTCTTGTGAGCCCAGATGCTCTTGCATCATATTATCTCCATTTTGGTTTTGCATTTGATTAATAGCTATAACAGTCTTAATCTGATTTCTACCCTATAGTTGTTTACCTTCATTTATAACAACACAGTACCACGCTCTATGCACTGAATGATCGGTGCCCAATGCCATCTAATTTTGGATGGTCCCTTATCTCTGGACAACTTAGAAGCAATCAGACCAATGAGGTACTTCGTCAAAGGAGAAATAGGAAGTCAAAGAACCAAAGTACATTGGACCCCTATCGACATCTTAGAGTACAACACCCCCATAATGGAAGCCCATGATCGCTTCTCGGCAAGCAAGTCAGTCTTAGGAAGAACAAGTTGTTGTCCCTTGATAGGAACCCCTAAGATATGATAAACATCATAAAGAGTGATAGTCCACTCCCCTAAACTTATAGACATCTGAAAGTGTTCCTGTCAATGTCCTAATAGGTTAGAATGTCACAACAAATATGAGAAGTAGCGTGGACAATTGGAACATGACATAACATATCAAGTCCTGCTTTCTTTAGGATAGCATGATCTTTGGAAGAAAGGGCTCCATAAGCATTTGGAAGCCATTGTTGTTCACAGCCTTCATTCCATCGAATGCATCCATCATATCAAGAATAAACTACCATGTGTTAGATCTCATTGAAAATCAGAAAATCACCAAAAAATATATATTCTTCAAAAAATTGCAATAAAGCAATGAGATTAGTGTCAAATCTAGTGAAGAATAGAGTCATAGAAACATCGTCATGCATCAAATTATAGTCAGAATCAAGCAGACAAGGTCACCCCTTTTAGCAAGGCAAAACTTCTTGGGTGACACTATTATCAAACCGGATCTCCCCGAACAACCCAGTGAAACAATTGGGTCACCTAGGGTGACCCATGGGTGACCTTGTCACATGCCCCATCATACTAAAAATTCATAGAAACAAGAAAAATTCTACCCATTTTTGACAAACGAAAGGATGTTTACACTCTAAACGACAAAATAGACACAATGCGATAGAAGAAATTAACAAAAACAAAATCATTTGCAAGGAATTTGATATCAAACTAGGGTTTTGAAGGTAGAAAATCACATTGTTCATACCTGATTCTCAGCTAAAGAAGGATTTGTTGCCTCCATTGCCATCACCTCGATGAAATCTTTACAATGACTTCTCGCATGCACGATTCCATCAACAATCAACTCCTCTTCACAAATTTCTTCACTCCTCTTGTCTTGTAGCTTAGTTTTCAATTATGCATTTAGGAGTAGTTTCTTGGCTTTGTAGTGTTTTTGTGCCCCATTTTGCATGCTTGCATCCTTACAGGTCACTGATGGCGATGTAGGTCCAATCAGTTGAACTTGCGACATAATTCATGGTATGTTTGTTCATTTGTAATTTCATTGTTCATCACTAATATCTCAAATTTCAAGCTAATACTAGTCTTTGTAGGTACAATTGCGACAAATTGATGATAGGTAAGACCTATTTTGGGACTGGTACCTACCTTTCATGTAGAGTACCATCCCTAAGGGGGAAAATATATAAGCACTAAAATGACTCATGAGATTCCACGAGGACCCCATGATGATATGTAATCCCAATCATGTACACAAAAGCATGAATAATAACGTCCTCTTAGTAGCACTCCTCAGATTGGCAACACGTGTCAGTTGGCTTTTCCCTTGTTGATTATTTTTTGTTGTATTTTTCCTCTTTCCTACGTGTTTAGTTTTCACCTTTTCGTACTAATTCCACCTTTCGACACCCTGTTCTGAAGGTCTCATACCCTAGGCAATATTTAGACAACCTAACAAACGGAACCCATGTTTCAGTTTCTAACCAACTTTCCTTCTCTATGGGTCTCCTCTATTAATGACCAAAACTCCCCAGTAGACCCTACTTGAAGTTATCTTGCACCCTGTTTTAGATGCCAGATCCCCTTTTTGGACTATAACTTACCATACACAACTTTTTGTTTTTATCCAAGTGTCACCCCAAGGTCACCTAGGGTGACTTCCTTGGTGAAAGGGGTGACCCTGGGGTACCTTTGTAGATTTTGAACTTGAGTTTCACCTTTAATTTAAGCCCAAAAAGATTATGTTTTTGCCCAGTTTGTATGTAATTTTGAGCTAAACATGGAGGAGGCCATAATTAACTTAATAAACACTCCCAATCATGCAAACTTAGTCTAATATATTCTTGTTAACTCTTCCTCCTCTCATTCTAACTTCATTTCTTCTTCTATGATAAGCTTTCAAGTCCTTTTCACTCTTTAATTTATTCAATCATCTAATCAATCAAGCAAGTTAACTCTCCAATCAAGGGAGTTAACTCCTCAATCATGCCACCCCTCTTGTGTTCTTCAAATCTATAAATACCCCCTCCTCTGAGAAATAAGAAAGGCAAATTCATTATTTCAATCCATCTTTTGCTTAGCTTTTGCTCTCCAATTATCATGCTTATGCTTGCTGTAGGACTTAGGTGCCTTTTGGTTATTGTTGTTATTTCACCAAAGCCTTGAAATGCTTAATAGCATCATTATGCTCTCCAAATCTCAAGCCATAATACTCTTAGCTCACATTGAACTCATTCAAAGCTTTCTAAAGCTCATTTTTTTTCTTCCCCTTCCCATTTTCCACCAAGAGGATGACCCCGCTACTATAGGAGGATGAAGAGTTTTCCATACATAGGGATTCCTAAGGGTAGTGAAGCCTCACGTATCCCCATATTCCAAGTTTTTCATGTTTTAGTAGTAACTAAATCACAAATCCTTCTGTTAGAATAGTAATCTTGTCATTGTGATTTCCTTGATAAGCTAATTTGATTTTCTTAGATTGGCTTGTTTTAAGTAGTTAAATTGTAGTTTTAGATTAGTTTCATTTCATGTATTTTTTAATTCTTTTTTGACCCAAAATCAATTTTGAAAGTACAAAAAATATAGAATAATTGCATGATTAGGTAACTTCATATTAGTTTGCATACATCTTTCAATTCCTAGATTAATTTAATTCATTTTATTTCAAAAGTTGGAGAAAAGAACGAGAAAAGTCATTTTCATACATCATAGATTGCATACATTGAAAAATCCACAAAATACCAAAAACGTTAGAAATTTTCAAAAAGTGAAACATGTTCACACAAACCCTTGATTTCATCATGAGGTCAACATAAAGTCAACACAAGTTGAAACTCCTTTCAATTTCATCACAAGGTCAACAAACTTGAGAAAACACCTAGCAAAACCTTAGTTCACATCACTAAGTCAAAGAGTCAACTCTTGGTCAACTTGAATTTACTCTCTCTATTCAAGTCTTCGAATGTGCCTTGGAATTAGAACCAAAACTCATGCAAGAACAACAACACTTCATCAATATTTTAGAATAAGAACAACAAATTCAACAACACATACAAGCATTCGAAGGCAGATTACAACATAATAGAAGCATAAACAAAGCAAATGAAGATCCATCTAGGCATTGGAATCTTAGAAACACCAATAGGATACAAACCACAAGTGACCCTTCAGGTCATATAATCATCTCAACAACAATTGCCATAGAAAGAACAAGACAAATCCAAAACAACAATAGGCCCTTGATTAGGTCAGCTGCTCTTCATGAGGTCCTACTCCCAAGTGAATAGGATAGCCCCCAGGTCTCACCTCTACTTGATTGGCTTTTTCCATGAGAACGAGAGTGACTTGGAGGTCGCCAAAACTAAGGAGAGGGCCCATGTGCTAGGTCATAGTTGACACATCCATGCTTGTGTCTGTGTCACGTTTCAAAGAGTACAACATCATTTTTTCTAACATGTTAGATTGATGCCTCAACAAATTAAAGAAAAAAGGACCTAAAGGTTATGTTCTAGCTATGGTGTAAAATACAAAAGAGGACATAAATGTGAAAAGAAGAAATTGCTCTACATTGAGGGAACCTATGATGAAGAAAATAATAAAGAAGAGGTAGTAGTGGTTGTAGAAGACTTAGAAGAGTATCTTCCCAACATTGAGGAAAACACTTGTGTGAAAGGGGGTCATGCTATGCCTTTAATCATATAGTGTGAAAAAGGATAAGAGTATTCAACTTGTGGCTACCATTACTCTTAATTAAGTTATATGGTTGTTATAGTATTATATAGGTGGTTAAGTCAACCTAGGTGGCATTCATAAGTGTGGTATATATATAAGAGGTAGTAATCAATTTATTATGATCATATTGTTTATAATATTCATGTATTAGTGAATTTTGGAGGTTTTCCCCCTTGAAGTGGCTTATTATTCTCAACTATTATCAAGTATTTAGAACATATTTTCTACTATATTTTTCTCTTGTGCAAGTTATTTGGTTAAAGCGTCACTACTCCCTAATCAAGTAATAGATTTTGAACTATATGAAGCACAAATAGGTGTATTTATATACCTAGTACTTTCACATAAATCATAAATTTCATTCATTATTACTACTTGTAAATATGACACAATTTTTAGGTCTTTATAGTCCATATGGTTTTCTACAAAAATCTATTTTATTTGCATCAATGCTTCATATCACACTCTAAGATCCATCATTAAGACAATAAATTGAATGTTTAAATTATATTCTTGAAAGAAACTAATTTACCTAATGTCAATAAACTTTCTAGAAATAACATGTAGTAGTAAGACAAGAAATACAAATTACTAGGCATAGAAAGCCCAAAATGTGTGCCTTTCTCTTGTACAATGTGCTTAGTTCAAGCCTTAGGGCCTAATAAATTGCCCTGGTTTGTTTGAGAGAGAAAAAATGTGGTGATGTCTTGTCTATTTTTTTTTATCATATATATATATGTGTGTGTGTGTGTGTGTGTGTGACCATCAATATTATATTTGATGGAGCTTTCAAAGATTTGTACATTTTACCTCTAATAACTAAAATTTAAAGAACTTTGAATTATTGAGGTATTTAGACAAAGTAATATTTAAAAAAAGGACCTTTAGATTTTGAAGTATTATTAATAAGGACGAGATTTTAAGAATATAGTCACTTGTTAATAATTAAACTAGTTTGGAGTGTCATGTCATGAGTGTAGATAAATCCAAAGCACAATCAACATATATTTAAAAATAAAATAATTCTAAATAAAATAAAATAACTCTTAAGTAAATAAAATAACTCAAGATTGATTAAGAGTTATTTTATTTTATTTGAGAACTATTTAAAAATTATTTTATTTTATTTACTTTATTTTTATGTGAAGAAAGAGTTATTTTATTTTACTTTACAACTATTTAAGAACTATTATTTTTTACATTGTTTACTTTATTTTTATTTGAAGAGTTATTTTTATTTATTTAAGAGTTATTTTATAATTTTTTTTTTCTTAAATATATATTGAATTTATTTTAGTTTTTATGTTAAAATGTCTCTCACCATAATAATAACAAAGTATTATATTATTTTCTCTAAAATAAATTTATACCATTTTAGAAAATGAGTGAAAAATACATTGTTCACAGAAAAAAATTACCTTGTTACCATTTTATAATAATAAATAGTCAACTCATATAACCTACAAACGTATATGATGTTTAAATAAAATTGTGATTTAATAGGCATTGAAAGTAATATCCAATTTGATAGTCAAAGGTCAATTTTGACCATTAAAAATAGGACAAATCTCTGCACTTTTGATGTGGATGAGGTATAAAATTGTTATTGAGTGCATGACCATTGAAAGAAATGATGTTTAAGTAAAACATTCTATCACATTACCCTTCAAGAGATCAGTTTGTTTACTTACGTTGTTGAATATGTCAAAGTTTGATGAGAGTCATGGCTCTGTGAAGTACTCTTATAAGATGTCCCTTGTATTTTCAAAATATTTGCCACTTTGGATAATAAAATGGGTCTGTTCTCAAATGTTAATCTCCATTGAACTTGGTCGAGGGTTTGGTCTTCCCTCCATGAGCAAGTTGTAGTGCTCGCCCTGAGAATCCAATTAGTCTGCTTCGTCCTCTTGGTTCTGCAATATTCATTGGGCCTTGGTGTTGTTGGTGGCTGGATTTGTATTATTGAAAGTTTTGTTTTGATTATTCCTTTGTTGGAATATTTCAAACTGTTATCATTCAATTGACTTTATTTGAATTTTATTCCCACCTCAGGGTTGGGTAATATTTACTCTGCACATGTGAGACTCTTGCATTCGTACAATGCCGACCAAGGCTCAGGGCCTTTAGCCAGAAGAATTCAATGCCTTCGGTGATGGGATTGAAGTTAGTTCCAATGCTGTTGCTAGTTGTCAGCACCCTAAGAAATCTTTTAAGGAGGCCCTAAATGTGAGCCATGCCGCCCCTTTGCCCAAAAATGCATGCTTTAAGGAGGTGGAAAAGGGATAAATGGGTGGTGGAGTTAGTGGGAGCGGCATGCAGGAGTGAGCAGAGCGAGAGGAAGGTAAGAACCCTAATGAGTTGAAGAAGTTAATCTTGTGTCCCAATCCTAGTATGCTTTCTACTATTAATGACGAAGAAAATAGACTAAAAAATGTTGCTCTATTCTTTGTCTACGTGGATTTGAATGCTCTGCTTGCAAGAAGTTTCTTTGACAATTGGTTATTCTCAGTGTGGGGGAAAATACTAGAGGTGCATGTTTCATTCTGTCGAATGATTTCAAAAGGAGTCTTTGTTATAATCTTGAAAAATCATAATATGTAGAGAAAGATTTTGGGTAGGGATTTTTGGAATGTTGGGAAGTCCCTCTTCAACCTATTTCAATGGAATCCTAAGGCCTCTTTGCAGGAGTTTAAATTTTGCTCTGTTCCATGGTGGCTTTTAATAAAAAACCTTCCTATTCAACTATGGCCCTTCTTAAACAAAGTTCTTGAACCATTGGGCAAAGTGCTTAAAGTTGAAGAGTCGAGGATTACTCTCTCGCATTTTGATGCTCAGGTGTTAGTCTCCCTCAGACTCGAAGCCCCTATACCAAATGTTATTCATGTTCAAAGGGATTCCAAATTGATTGTTTGCAAAGTGATTGGCCTCGATGGTTTAAACTCCTATTTCCGCTGCAAAGTGGATGGCCATCAAAGGAGGGAATGCCTTATGGCTAAAAAGAAGGATGAGAATAGTCTTTTTGCACACAATTTCTCTGGTGTTAAAAATGTCTCTGGTTCAGGGGGAGGTGGGCAGGGGGAGCCCCGACCACTGTTACGAGAAACCCTCTTTCTTCGATGGTTGGGACTTAACCATGCCCTCAACCTACCCTTACCAGGTCTAATGCCTTGGGTGGCTCCATAAGAGAAATTTGCAACAGTTTTGAAAAATTGAAGTTAGTAGATGATACCTCGAATCCGCTCTCTTCAGATTCTATGGAGGTGGTGGAATCTACCCCGCTTCCCTCCCTGAATGGAAGGAAGGAAAGTATGGTTTTTGGGGCTTCTAATTATGACTCCTCTATTTGGCCCCCTTGGAACCTTTATTGATTTCTAATTCTACAAACTTTGATGCTTCTGCACCAATTATCCCTCTAGCTGATGAAAATAAGATGGTTTGGGACACTGTCCTTAAAGGGAATATTAACCCCATTGATAAAAGTCTCTCTAAATCTAAATCAGCCTCAAAGGTACCCCCTTTGGAATCCCCAATGCCTATTGTCTCTCCTAAAAATAATGCCTAGTAGCTTGCTCTGATGAAGATTAGAGAAGACATGCTAGCTAGAAAGATGAATGAGGTTCTTCATGATGTTGGTCTCCCTATTAAGTCTCAAGGACCATTTGGTTTTGACTTGGAACCCCCAGATAAGAAAGATGAGGATGCTAAGACCGATTTGGATGTCCTTGAAGAGGTTGAAGTTGCCCCCAAGGGGGAAGAGGTTAGAAAAAAAAGGAAGTATGTCAAGAGAAAGATATTTAACTCAAAAAGGGTCAAAGGGGATAAGCTCCCAAAATGCTTTGATAACATGGGCATTTCTAAAAATGAGGCTTAATGATTGGACCATATCCTCTGCCCAGGTTGATCCATGAAGTGCATTAGTTGGAATGTAAGGGGCCTTGAATCCCCTGACAGGAAGTATCTAGTGAGAGGCTTGGGTAATAAACATAAGGATATTGATTTTCTAATGATTCAAGAAGTTAAAGTTGTTGGGTTTTAGTTGGATAATATTCTCAGATTTATATGGAAAGACTCCTATAAATTGATCTCTAAACATCAAAAGGGTAAGGGAGGATCGGTTATCCTAATGAAGCCTGGATAGGATCAGTACATTACACAATCTGGCTTTTCCCCCTGTAATAGAGTTGTCTGGGCCTACTTTAACCTCAATGGTTGCAGCTTTGGACTTTGTTCACTGTATGCCTCAAATGATTATAGAGAGAGAAGTTGCTTGTGGGATTGGCTCTCTGTTAACCTTCCCAAAGTGCCTTGGTTGATTGCGGGTGATTTCAATATGGTGGAACATAAAGAAGATAAGCTAGGAGGTCTTAGCATAAATGGGAAGGTAATGAGAAATTATTCTGGACCACTCTTAAGAAGTCTCTAAGGTTGTGGGATCCTTTGGAAGGTGAGAAGAGAAAAAGCAAATGGATTTGGTTCTCTTGGTGCAATGCCCAATCTGGCAAAAGGAGGATATATTGTAGATTGGATAGGTTCTATGCCAACAAAGACTTGTTTAGATTTTCTCCATCTAATGGGGACAATGCAGTCAAAGTTCTCCCTAGCTCCTTGTCTGATCATCACCCTATTATTGCTAACACTTCCCTTATGGGGCTTGGTGAGGATGCTAAGCCCACTGGTTCTTCTTCCTTCAAGCTTAATACTCTGCTTTTGGACAATGAGGATTGCAGACATGGTATCTTAGTTCTGAGAAGCCTCATTAAAATGACTCACTTTCATAAGGGAAATTGGTCTGAACTTATCAATGCTTGCCGGAACCTCCTCCAGATGTGTGGCAAGAAATTTGCCTTGGATAGAAGGAAGCAAGAAAAAGTGCTATAGAAAGAATTTCTTGAATATGAGAAGAAAATCTAAGAGACCCCTACTGACTTGGAGTTGGTCTCGGCTCTTAGTGCCACTAAGCATAAGCTAAGGTGCTTCGAGAATCTCAGGGCTCAGAATGCTAAACACAGAGCCAAACTTAACTAGATAAAAGGAGGAGATAAAGGCTCCAAATACTTTCTTAGCCTGCCAAGGAATAAATTTAAGCAAGAACACATTGACTCCATTGTGGAAAATGATAGGGTATATACGGAGTTGGAAGATATTCAAGAGTTATTTAAAAGGTTTTATGAATAGCTTTTCATGGTTGAGGATGGAGGTATTGATTGTGTGGAGGCACAGAGGATGTGTCCTCTAGTCTGTCCCAAGAAAATTAATAGTGCCATGGCTGAGAGGTTGAAGCAACCAGTCTCCAAGGATGAAATTAAAGCAACTATTCTTTCTATGAGCAACTGTAAATCTCCAGGCATTGATGGGTTTCTTGTTGAGTTTTACAAGACCAACTTGGATTGGGTTGTGGAAGATTTATTTGAAGTTTATCAAGAAGCCATAGCCAAAGGATCCCTTGGGGAAGAGATCAATAGAGGAATCATAAAGCTTATTCCTAAAGGGGGAGACAAAACAAATTTGAGGAACTAGAGGCCTATTACTCTCCTTAATGTCTCTTATAAGATCATAGCAAAATTTTTGGCAAAGAGATTGGTTGACATTCTGCACTCTATTATCAATGTCACTTAGACTGGCTTTATCAAGGGTAGGTATATTCTGGAAAACCTTCTAACTAGTTGGGAGGCTTCTCATTGGGCTAAAAATTCAGGCCAGAATGCGGGAATCCTACTTTTAGATTGCGGGAATCCTACTTTTAGATTTTGAGAAAGCATATGACAGGGTGGAATGGTCTTTTATCATCTGCATACTTAAAGCATTTGGTTTTCCAGATGAATTTGTAAGGATGGTGAATATGCTATTTAGTGATGCCTCAGCCCAAGTGGAGGTCAACGGTGTACTTTCTTCCTCTTTCCCAATGGGGAGATCTATTAGGCAGGGATGCCCTTTGGCCCCCTCATTAATTGTCATAGCATCTAAAGCTCTATACTATTTGTTGAGAACTAAGTCAGTGCCAGGTAAATTTGAAGGTATTCTCTTGCTTGATGGTAACCCATTACTCAATATGTAGTTTGTAGATGACACTGCAATCTTCCCAGTTATTGAAAAGCATAATCTTGATAATCTGAAGCTAAGACTCCATAATTTTTGTTTGGCTTCAGGTGCCAAGATATCCGTTAGCAAAATTGTCCTCTTGGGGTGGTCTGATTCCCCTCCTGACTGGTTGGGGGATGGTGATTGGTAATGGTGTGGCCCCAAGAACCTAGTTCGGTTCTTGGGTATCCCTTTTGCTCTAGATCCCTTCCTCAAATAGATGTGTGAGTGGTTGTTCTAAAAAATTGATGTCAAACTTAGAAATTGGAACAAACAAGCTTTGTCTCTTGCTAGGAGGTTTCAAATTTGCCAGAAAATCCTCTCTGCATATACTGTTTATTATGCCTTTATGTGGCTCTTCTTGTTTGTGCAAATTGAAAGTATTCAGAAGGCAATTAGGGCTTTTCTGTGGTCAGATGGTAAGGGGAATAGGAAAAAACACCATGTTAACTGGGATTGGTGTTGCTTCAGTCGAGATCATGGTGGACTAGGTTTGAAAGACTTAAAATTGCAGGGTATGGCTCTTGTGGCGAAGTGGATTGTAAAGGCTCTGGAAGGAAATGAACCTTGGAAGGTTCTTGTAAGGAATAACTTCAAACTCTCAAGGCCAAGATTGGCCCTAGGCTGGAGAGATTTTCATCCTCATGACCTCCTTTTTGAGGATTTCAAGGTGAAACCATTTGGGCCAGTTGTTTTTGCCTCTATCTGGAAGGCATGGGAAGTCTGTCGAACTCTCATCTCCAAAAATGAACTGCACAAGCCTACTGTGCAATGGGGAAAGCACTTATCAGTTTGGTGGTCCTTCAAACATAAGGATAGTCATTTGGCTCTTATTCAAGGGTGTTCCTATCTGAAATGGCATAAGCTGGGACTGTCTTCATTCCAAGATATTTATACCTCTGAAGGCATTAAAAATTGGGAGACCTTGAGACTTCATTTTGGCCTCAAGGATACTCAGAAGAGAACTTATTCTGTCCTTCTTTTTGTCTTCTCTGCTATTCCTGCCCAAACAAAATTGTTGTGTGAGCTTGAATGGCTGAGTATGCTGAAATGGAACAATGGACTCAGTTTAAAACTTTGTGAGCCTAAAAGGATCTATAAACTTTTAAAGGATTTTGATGAGGTCTTTAAGCACTATGCCAAAGTTTGGGATTGTAATGTTAGTCACAAATGTCTTAGGAGGATCTTTTTGTCTTTTTGGTCCAGTTTTATGGAACCTAAGAAAGGATGTTTTAGATGGCTTCTTGGTTTGGGGAAATTACCAGTGGGTGCTAATAATAGTGTTTGCAGAGTTTGTAATGTGGTTGAGTCTTGTGATCACATTTTTTTTCAATGTCCTTTTACTTGCAAAATCTGGGATATTTTCATGGGGTGTCTACCCAATTGGTCCCTAAGCTCTCCTTTGTGTAAACTAGGTATTTTGTTTGGTTGCCTGGCTAGCTTTGACACTAAAACCAATAGGTTCTAGTTGATGTTGACTACTTAGGTCTTGTGGATGTTGTGGAAAAAGAGGATTGAAGATTACATCCAAAACAAAGTTAGGGTTCTTACTGGGCCTAAATTTAGACTCACACAAGGTAATTTCCTTTTCTAGGTGGCATCCTCTATTGAAGCACAAATTGCTATTTTTTCTAATGATGGAGGTTGTTCCCTCTCTACACTCAAAGGCTAGCTCATCCCCAAGTCATGTGGGCCTACAGGATATGAAGAAAACTTGCCTTGCATTCACTAAGAAGTTGGATGAGCTGCACAATAAATTCAAGGAGCTAAATTTGGTAGACAAAGAGGAGATAGTTGAGTCATAGATGTCCACTCATTTTCCAAACCTTGTGGATCCTTCCCCTACCTTGATTGATGATCAGGGTGTTCTCAGGCTTCTTATTGATCAGGATGGAGTCTCACATGTTTATACTGAACCAGGAGCAGATGTTCAACTGGTAGCAGACTTGGAGCCCGATGCAGACCCAGATTCCTTTCCTAATCTGCTATCAAATATAGATGTAGACTCATTAGATTAGGATGATATCTTTGTGGAGCCAGGATCGGATGGTGCCTCTAAATAGTACATGATGTTACCTTTTAGTAATATAGTTTTTTTGCTTATATGATGTAAAAAGGTAAAAGTACTGACAACATTATAAGTAGTAGCTCTGGCATTCTGTGTAAACTAAGTGGGTGGCCACCTTGGCCACAATAGATGTAATGTCTTTTGCTCCTCTTTTTGATAATACAAATGCTCTATCCTTATTCCAAAAAATATTTGCCACTTTTAATATAGATGAAGTATAAAATTACTATTGACTTCTTGACTATTAAAAAAAATGATGTTCAAGTAAAACATTCTATCACATTCCCCTTTTACCTTGTTGAATATATCAAAACATGATGAGATTCGATGGCTCAGTGAAGTATTCCTATGAGACGTCCCATTGTATTTTCAGTGTATATACAGCCTTGTTGAATATGAATATGCGTATGTGTCTCAAATTGTTTCCATGGACCCTCACCATTTCAGAAAAGGTGACCTCCATGGAATGGAAACGTTCAAAGGTGAAGTAGCACGTGGAGAGCTTGGTACATGTCCATATTTTCATTGGTAAACTTCTTAACAATGTTTGTTCATATTCCCTATCAACAAACCTAATAATTATTTAATAGGTGTAGATCTTAATTAGCTGATAGTTAGCCGATAGGCTATTTAAATGAGAAACAAGCTATCGGCAAATTTTTTTGGCAGTTCGATCAATCAGTTTTGTCCTTCTGGTAGTCATTCTCCAGCTGTTAGATAAAACGGTTTCATCCGTATTCTTTTTGTTGGGCACGTGGACTAGGTGAAGCCCACATGAAACGGCAACTCAGAGTCTTTTGTTCCTTCTAACCGCTCCTCCTGCAGACGATCTATTTTAGTATGTAACTGCTACTGCCTCATCAGATATGAGATGAAAGGTGTCTGGTAGCGATTTGCAGTGAGTTGTCTTGGAAGCCAAAAGGCATTTGGCTTATGTGGTAGTTTTGGACAGTGATGCTTTGGTGTTGTATGTAATACAGAAGGTTAAAACTAATGCTGCTGTTATGATAGTGATACTGGATGTATTGAAACCAGAGAGAGATGTACTAAGACAATAATAATATTGCCCTTCGTTGTGGATGTAGCCAACATTGGTGAACCACGTTAAATTCTTCCTGTTCCTCTGTGAATGCTGTTTTCTTTATTCTTCTTTCTGAGCATTGTTTTGAGTTTGCTATTATTCCTTTTTCTGGTTCTATTTTACTGTTTTAGAATTTACAATTGGTATCAAAGCTTGTGTGTAGCTCGGTCTAGGAGACGGTGATATTTTTTTGGGAACCTGCATAGCAATCAAAATGGATGACTCAGAGAAATGGAAAATAGAAAAGTTTACAGGACAGAACTTTGGTCTTTGGAAAGTGCACATGGAGTCTCTTCTCATCAAACAGGACTTGTCTCTCACCTTACAGGGGAAAGCCAAAGGACAAGGTTCTATGACGGATGAAGACTGGGAAAAACTAGATTCGAAAGCGAAGGCAACAATATTTCTCTCATTGTCAAGCAATGTTTTATTTAATGTCTCAAATGAGAGAAATACGAAAGCACTTTGGGAAAAGCTCTCTAGTATGTATGCGACTACTTCAGCGTCAAATAAAGGTTTTTATTATGAAGAAATTATATAACCTGAAAATGAGAGAAGGTGGGGTTATGGGTAAATGCAAGAAGTTGTGTCCACTTAAGGTGGAAGTTTCAGAGTTAGAAAAAAATCCGAAATCGGGGAACCAAAAATGGGATCCCGTTTATATAAAACGGGATCCCGTTTATAGAAAACGCGATCCCGTTTTGCTTCGGGATCCAAAGCCTAGAACCAAAAACGCGATCTCGTTTTTTCCCGGGATCCCGAACCTAGAAGCCAAAAACGGGATCCTGTTATAAACGGGATCCCGTTTTATATAACGAGATCGCGTTATATATAACGAGATCCCGTTTTATAAAACGGGATCCCGTTTTTAAAAAGTATTAAATTTTTTAAAAATAGTAGAGATCCCATTTTCAACAACGACAGGCGACAGGCGAAAATGGGATCCCAAGTTCAGAGACCATCCAGCCACCAGGTAAGTGGATTTTTCCACTTCTACAAATTACCCATGAATTGTTTTAAGCTTCCCTTGTTTGTTTTGATGTAAAATACAATCAAAATTTAAATTTTGAATTGTTATTTAGGATTTAGGGTTTATGAAATCAGTAGTTGATTTTTGATAGTTTAGATGTAAAATACAATTGAAAATTTGAAAGACTGTATCATATAAAAGGTTAGAATTTGAACAAACTGTCAAAATTATGTTTAAAATTGAGAATTGAATAGATATATTTAGACATTTTAGCCGTAAAATACAATTGAAATTTTGAAAATACTGTATCATATGAAATGAGAGATTTTGAACAAACTGTCAAAATTTGAGTTCAATTTGAGTGTTGAATAGCTGTATTTAAACATTTTAGCTGTAAAATACAATTGAAAATTTGAAAATACTGTATCATATGAAAGGAGAGATTTTGAACAAACTGTCAAAATTTGAGTTCAATTTGAGTGTTGAATAGCTGTATTTAAACATTTTAGCTGGAAAATGCAATTGAAATTTTGAAACGATTGTATCATATGAAAGGAGAGATTTTGAACAAACTGTAAAAAATTATATAGCATTGGGATGATATATATATTTGGTTTTTATAAAATTTACTTATAACAATGTATGTCATTATATTTTAAAGGCATTATTGAATAGCTAACTATCATGTAAAAAAATTACAACAAACCATAATAAAACCAATTTATCACATCCAAAATGATGAAGCCATCATGAAACTTATGAAGTGTCAAGACCACATCCCCATTGTAATCATAAGAAAGACTTTTCCACCATACTTAACACCTACATATATGCTTATTTTGGAGAGAAAGAAAGAACCCTTTAGTCCTGAGGCACCCTAGTCTAGGCAGAATAGCAACAATCTATATAAGAAGAAACTTGTGATCGATTAAAATGATACAATAAAAATGGACACTTCCCAAGAGCTCCTCAATTTGACAAACTTCACCTTCCATTAGATACCACTTAGATACAAGACATGACTCCCCTCTCCTTGTTGAGGACATGCTATAAACATCAACCTGTGAATAGAAGCTTGGACCCTAAACTCTCTAAGATAGTGGCTCCACTGGACCTTGACATCAAAGAAGGCATATATAACCAAGTCACCATGTTAAATATTACATTGATTTCTTCATGTGGTCTTAAGGTGATATGCCTTGAGACTCCATCTTTAAAGTCATGCATCATCTTGTGGTTCACCTCAATGCCAAACCTATTCAATAAAAGCTACACAAAATGCACCCCCAAGTAGCCCTTGTGGTCATAGAAGAATTGTATAAACTCTTGGATGTCCAGGGTTCATTCAGACTATTACTTATCCTAAATGGGTAGATCTAATGTGGTCTTAGTTAACAAGAAAACTAAGGGAATTCATGTTTGCACTAACTTTTGAGACATCAAAAAAGGATCTACCCCAACTTAGATAACTTTTCTCTACCAAACATTGATATGGTCGTGGATCTTGTGCATAGCCATATATATAAAATTTTATCATTAATCTGGATATAATATGGACCAAGTTGAAACATTTGAGTTAGACATGGAGACACCTAGATTATGGAGCTCGATCTTTGTAAGAAAACACCTCCTATAGACTCAACACAAACTTATCCCTCAACCCTCTAAATTGTGACTTACATCATTTGATTACCTTGGAACACACTATAGACAACTCTATACAAATTTGGAAAAATATATTTTCTCCTAACAGAAACTTGTATATGTAGAAGTATCTACTACTACATTAGATTTGATATACTTCTTAAAAGGAAAGAGTTGGGACTAACAACTAAATAGAAAACAATAACTAGTTTTGCATTTTCTAGGAAATAGGAAACAAAATTGAGCTAGAACCATCTTGACTAATTTATCTATTTCTAGCTAGATTAAACCCTAATTCTATATGCAATTCCAACCCTAACCCTAACACTAATTCTAACCCTAATTCTATATGCAATTCAAACCCTAACCCTTATTATAACCCTAATCATAACCCTAACCCTAACTCTACTTGTAATTGTAACTCTAACTCTAGCCCTAACCCTAACCCTAACGAGCTACTTGTAATTGTAATTGTAACCCTAACTCTAGCCGTAACCCAAACCATAATTGTAGCTCTAATACTTACCCTAATTTAGCAACCCTTGAATTCTAATTCTAACCCTAACCTCAATTCTAACCCTAAGCCTGATCCTAATTGAAACCCTAACCCTAACTTTACTTAATCACGAGTCATGCTATAGGGATTTCTTCTACATATTTTGTATGCATGTGTTATTCCCTTATTGCATGTGAGTTCACCAATTATTTGGAAGTCTTCTAACTGGGAGGCGGGCTTGTATTCAAGCCCTATAAATTTTGTGCTTATAGGTGTTATGTTTAAAGCTATATATGGAGACTTGTAATAGGAGGTCTTGAATTTGGTACCAATGATTGTGAGTTCCTTGTCTAGAATATTATGAACCTTTTGAACAAGAGAACCTTGTAGGTCTCCATGATGCATATCTTGAAATTTAAACTTGAACATTATCGTCATGTGAATGCTTTTAGCCATCCTACAACCTCCTATCACCCTTCATCCTCTTATAGGGATATGCCACACAACCTCTTCAAGTTGACCATGCCAAACCCAAAGTCACAATCGTAAGAGGTAAAGAATCTTTTGGCCCCATTCAAGTCCACTCCCTAATAGGAGTGATACAATGCTAATAGGGTTGTGAAGGTAATTAAGTTCTTGATTAGCATGTTGGGTGTATCTAAGCATAACGATGATATAGTTAGTCCTGATTTCATTAATCTTAAGATCATTGAGCTAGAGTACTTAATATATATGGTATAGTTTTGTTCAATCAATAGTGGTAGGGAAAATTAATATACTACAATCACATCAAACATAAACCAATAAGTGTCTTAAGATATATTAGTGGTAGGGAAAATTATAGTGGCCCTAACCCTAGAGTAATAAGTTGAAGTAGTGTTAGAATTACTAATAAACTAAAAAACTTTATCCTAGGGTGGTGGGACAAATTACACAAGCCTTACAAAGCCTCTACCACTTCCTTGACATTTTTAACATTGTTCAAATTTTATAGGAGGGATTTATGTCACCTCCTCCTCATCTTAATTCTCATAGTGGATAGAATCATCCAATTTAGCATCAAGACATGAAGGTTTATCTTCATTATCTTAGAAATATCCTCTAATAATTACCCTAATTTAGCAACCCTTGAATTCTAATTCTAACCCTAACCTCAATTCTAACCCTAAGCCTGATCCTAATTGAAACCCTAACCCTAACTTTAATTAATCATGAGTCATGCTACAGGGATTTCTTCTACATATTTTGTATGCATGTGTTATTCCCTTATTGCATGTGAGTTCACCAATTATTTGGAAGTCTCCTAACTGGGAGGCGGGCTTGTATTCAATCCCTATAAATTTTGTGTTTATAGGTGTTATGTTTAAAGCTATATGGAGACTTGTAATAGGAGGTCTTGAATTTGGTACCAATGATTGTGAGTTCCTTGTCTAGAATATGATGAACCTTCTGAACAAGAGAACCTTGCAGACCATGATGCATATCTTGAAATTTAAACTTGAACATTATCGTCATGTGAATGCTTTTAGCCATCCTACAACCTCCTATCACCCTTCATCCTCTTATAGGGATATGTTGTGACACAACCTCTCTAAGTTGAGCATGCCAAACCCAAAGTCACAATCGTAAGAGGTAAAGAATCTTTTGGCCCCATTCAAGTCCACTCCCTAATAGGAGTGATACAATGCTAATAGGGTTGTGAAGGTAATTAAGTTCTTGATTAGCATGTTGGGTGTATCTAAGCATAATGATGATATAGTTAGTCCTGATTTCATTAATCTTAAGATCATTGAGCTAGAGTACTTAATATATATGGTATAGTTTTATTCAATCAATAGTGGTAGGGGAAATTAATATACTACAATGACATCAAACATATAAACCAATAGGTGTCTTAAGATATATTAGTGGTAGGGAAAATTATAGTGGCCCTAACCCTAGAGTAATAAGTTTCAAAGTAGTGTTAGAATTACTAATAAACTAAAAAACTTTATCCTAGGGTGGTGGGACAAATTACACAAGCCTTACAAAGCCTCTACCACTTCCTTGACATTTTTAACATTGTTCGAATTTAATAGGAGGGATTTATGTCACCTCCTCCTCATGTCTTAATTCTCATAGTGGATAGAATCATCCAATTTAGCATCAAGACATGAAGGTTTATCTTCATTATCTTAGAAATATCCTCCAAGGCTTTGTGCATATGCTCATGCCACACATTGAAGATGTGGAATTTATCTAAGTAGCAATATAGAAATCCTTAGCCTAACCTTCTAGACCCCTTCAATATCATTGTATAGAAGGTAGATACAAGTAACATTTGATAGCATGGAGGCACAACTTAGGGATTTTAATTTGAATGTAAAAAAATTATTCTTCCCAACAAATGCTAGATGTCTAGGAGCAATTTAATGATTTCTTCCATTATCTGCCTAGTCTAGAATATAATTACCTTTTCTTTTGATATGTTTGAAGGAGATAGATTTAAACAAGTATTCACCAAGTTTCTAGCTTCCAATATATAATAGTTTCCAATAACCACAAGCTTCATCTATGCTTTTTCATATGATCAATGTTGATCTTGGAATCTCCTTCCACACTAAGGGATATCTTGTTTAGTTTCCAAGTCATCTTGAGGCCCTGGATATCATGGCCCTAGAATCTACCATATTATTGTTCTTGACACCAAAATCATAAACTTTAAGATAGGTAGAGGTTTTCCCTTATCATCTCTTAATAAACATACTCCTCCTACTAGGATTACCCTTGGCTACCCATCAAAATTTCAAGCTTAATCCATCCCAATGTAGGTGTGAACCAAAGGGTGTGAATATCAACATGGGTATCTCCTTGTTTTAACCTTATTCAAAGCAACCTTGGCCAATTATGAGCCTAATCAGTGCCTCTTCTAGCATGATCATATATTCCTCTTTACCCCAACAATCACCAAGTTCCTAAATGCACCATATTTCTTTAAAATAACTTCTAAAATTTGGGATGCATATTCACATTTAAGAAATACATGATGATTGTCTAGAGAAGTTTCCTTACTTAAATGCACATTGAAATTTTGAAATATATATTGCCCATTGTATCAATCATTATCATGGTAGTCCTAATAGCTCTCTTACATTTTGAAATTTGTACATGCATGTATACATTATTTGTATGTTTTTAATTTAAATTTATTTCAAGTGTAATTTCTTGAAACATATATATATATATATATATATATATATATATATATATATATATATATATATATATATATATATATATATATATATATTCTTGATTTAATTTTAAATTTGTACTGAAGTTTGTATGTTTATATGTATATATATGCAGGTTCATATCTAGATTTTTATATATACATCATGAATCTAGATGATATTCACTTTGATGTTGAGGACTTCCTTAATGCACAAGATGATCCAGCCGCACCCCCACCCCCACCCCCACCCCCAGCACCAAATGCCCCACCTCTAAATGCCCCACCTGCAGATGACCCGCCTCCACCTCCACCCCCACCTGGAACTGACCAGGCTCACTTGCGAGCCATAATAAATGAAAATGTGGATTCGATACAAGAAAAACTGAATTCCATTCATAGTGAACAATTCATGCCACCTCACGTAGTACGTTTTGCATCTTTGATGCAAAACATTGTAGATTCTGTGAGGTCTATTGACTCAGATTTTGATGGATTCCGGAAATGGAGAGAGGAGAGGCACCAATTTTATGCTGATGGCCTCTCCTATAAGACTATTTTGGATCTTAAAATCACAAAAGCTCATTTAGCACAATATTTTAGACATCCCATTACAAATGAACCTATTCCTGCAAATAAGAAAAGAATATCAATCAGGTGGTGTAGGCATGAAGGAATGTCTGCCAATTTTTGGGATAGATGGTGGATGGTGTTTGATTATCCACCTCATGCTAATTGTGAGGTTCCTTTATATTTTTTGAGAAAATTATATGTAGAGTTTGTTATGAATAAAAAACCCAACTACTTTAATTTTAGATCATTCCAGGGTGTTGGTGGTGGCATGCCACAACAGAGGTTGGGGGCATGGGTTGATCCCCAACGACCGGTGCCTGTTCAACCTCTTATTGACCCTCCTGTTGCTACCATTCCTTTGCCCTTTGAGCATCGTGTAGTGGTATCCACACTAGGCACATTGAGTTCACTCTCAGGTAGCCTACATGAGCAGACTTCTATGATGGTAGCTTGAGTTAGAGAGCATGGAGGAGTTGATGATGGAAGTGGTCCTAGTGCCACTCCACATCTGTCGATGCCTCATACATGTATAAGTTGCAATCAGTTGTGTTATGGACCTGATCAGGCAGTTGCACCCACTTCAGCTACACATGCATCATCTGATAATGTGGGCACTGAATCATTTGTTGATTATCTATTTGTTGAGGATCATCCCACTGATCATTCGACACAGGTATATAGGTTATGTACACATGTTGAATTTAAAACAATTTTTTAACCACGTGTTTTTAATCAACATATAGATGATCAATTAAATTGTAATATTTTAACAATCGAATTGTTTGGTTTGTTTGGTGTAGATGATGGCAACAGGGGTCACAATTGATCGAATTAATTTTTCATCGACACCTGTTCATCTCGGGCACCCATTTGGGGTACATTAAATCAATGATTTGTAAATTTGTAAAATTTAGTCTTGAATGTGTGTACAATTAAATATTTATGAACTTATTTATGAACTGGTTTAGGGTTCTTCCACATTGAATCCTCCATCTCAGGGTGTCTCGAGCGCTCCTCCATCATTGGGCATCTCACATGACACTCTTACAGTATGTATATTGTTTTAAAAAACTGTATATATACTTAAATTTTTCTATTTTGATAGATCAGTGTATCTAAAAACGTGCATATACATATTTAATATTTTATAAATATGTCTATGCAGGTTGACACAACTATGAGGATGGGCATTGTACCACACTTGGATAATCCAAGTTTATATCAGGAGTCGACTGCATTTCAGGTTGTTGAAAAACGTATTTAATAACATGTACACTGTAAGTCAATTATATATATGTTTTAAAACCTAATTTGTACACACATGTGCTAACTTAAATATAAATGACATTGTAGGAGCTTGTTAGTGACACGTTTCATGATCAACACACAGCACATGCAGAGCAGGAGGACAGAGGAGATGGGCAACTTGATACGATATAATTTAAAATTTAGATTATATTTAAATTGAACAATTAAAATAAACGTTGTGAACTTAAAGTAAATTTCTTGATATATATATATATATCTATCTATCTATGCAGGTTGACACAACTATGAGGATGGGCATTGTACCACACTTGGATAATCCAAGTTTATATCAGGAGTCGACTGCATTTCAAGTTGTTGAAAAACGTATTTAATAACATGTACACTGTAAGTCAATTATATATATGTTTTAAAACCTAATTTGTACACACATGTGCTAACTTAAATATAAATGACATTGTAGGAGCTTGTTAGTGACACGTTTCATGATCAACACACAGCACATGCAGAGCAGGAGGACAGAGGAGATGGGCAACTTGATACGGTATAATTTAAAATTTAGATTATATTTAAATTAAACAATTAAAATAAACGTTGTGAACTTAAAGTAAATTTCTTGATATATATATATATATATATATATATATATATATATATATATATATATATATATATATATATACACACATATGTTGACATGTACATTAAAAATTCTTTTTTTTTAAAATATAGCTCGATACATGTCATGGAGCTAAGCCTGTAGAGACATGTCCTGGAATAGAGGATTCACAACAAGTTCCTCTTATGGTATAATAATTTTTAAATATGATAGTTCTTATAAATTAAATTGAATTAAATCATTTTTAAAATCGTCAAGTATATCTAATTTCAACTTGAACTTTCTCTTGTATTAAATAGATTGATTCAGAGCATGGAGACACAGGTCCAGGTGCACCAGAGCATGCCTCTCAGCCTCACACGGTAATTTAATTTTATGATATAAATTATAAATTAAAAAATTGTCATTAAATTAGATTTGGACTAATCATCTTACATCTAATTTCATATAAATCTTTCTCTTTTGCAGAGTGATTCAGGTCATCTGAGTAGTTTGCATGGTGTGAAGAGGACTCTTGATGATAGAGATAGTATGTGATAGGTTATTTCAAACATGGGCTATGTATAATTTGACTATTTCATGGACTATTTGTTATATACTGTTTGTCATGGACTTTATATATATATTGTTGTTCACCTGGACTTTATATATTTGACTATTTCATGGACTATTTGTTATATACTGTGTCATGGACTTTATATATATATATTGTTGAACATGGACTTTATATATTTTTTTGAACATGGACCTGGACTTTATATATTTGACTATTTCATGGACTATTTGTTATATACTGTTTGTCATGGACTTTATATATATATTGTTGAACATGTGGACTTTATATATTTTTTGAACATGGACCTGGACTTTATATATATATTGTTGAACCTCCCAGGGACTATATATTTTTACATGTCACACAATAAATGCAATCTTGTCGTAGTTCAAAATCATATACATGTCAAAGTAATAGTCATGTAAAACCATCATGTTAGTTTAGGTGCATCCATATTTATATATATGTTATCCATGCATACATACATTGCATATACGTCATAAACTATAAAAGCATAACATCACATACATATGTATATACAAGCATCCCTAAATTTAATCATAAATCAAACACTAATCTAACCATGTGCATGAAGGAAAAGAAATGTAAACATTTGAGATCAACCATAATAAGATATATAGATTGACATCAATAGAAATAATCAATTGCCATATATAAATCTACAAGTGTCAGAGTGTTGATCTAGATTTGTGCTTAATGAAGAAATTGCATTGAAAGAATTTATGTAGTGATGAGGTCCTAATAAAGTTCCTCCATTCATTCACAGTATGCATATTTAGGTCCTGGTCGAATTTTAAGCAATAAAATGGTAAGCAAATCAAAACAAAGCATTAAAAAGTGAGATAAGTTCATGAGGATCTCTCACCTACTAGGAGGGATCAATCTCTCACATCTTCTCATCTAGAGATCAACTAAGTTATATTAAATGATCCTAGCATGGTTATAGTTATATTTATCCAAGTGCCTTGGTGCTTGAACATCTTGTGTTGATCATGTAATTTAAGATGTCTTAAGGGGTCCTAATTTACGATGTCTTAAGTGGACACAACTTCTTCACCAAATTGTTGATAAAAAAACACGTGAACTATAACTTTAGAACTAGGCCTACAATTTATTAGTGGAGGTGGGAATTTCATTGTAGCATAAATGACACAAATTAGGAATGAAGTTAGTAGAAATCTTCCCCTTTGGTAAATCACATGTGTAATAATGACACCCATCTAGCATTTAAATGTATTGAGTCTTTGTTCCAAAATAGTTTGCACATCATAATCATGGCCTCTTTCATTTCACTAGGAAAACTTACAATTGTGTAATCCTCCACATTCCTTAACTTTTTAAATCCACATTAGGACTAGCCCAATCTTTTAACACTTCAATTACATTATACTCTTGAGACCATTACCTTGCAACTATAACATTGTACCTCAAAGTGGGTTCAAGTGAATTCAACATTTATTTGAAAATTACTTCTCTCACCATTATTATAGTCTAATTTTCTACATTATTGATATAGTCTACATTTATGGTACAATGCCTAAAAGTATCTAGCAAGATATCTAAAAAGTTAAACACATCAAATTTTCTATCCAGCCTATGTAAGTAGGATGCTCTAACCTACCAACATTTGTGACTACATCTCCTTTGTCCTCTAGCTAATCTATGAAGAAATATTATATTAAATTAAATCCCAAAGCCTTATGTGGGTATCATAGAGTGTCCTTGCAATCTAGTAACTTAGATTCCATTTATGCTTCTACACAAACTATTTATAGTTGAATAAACTCTCATCACTTTGGTTCTAGTTGACTTCTTATTTTGTTTCACAGTCTTCTCCACAATAAGATTCATATACATGTATTTGAGAAATAATCATGAGAAATCACTTGATTTGATAAGTTGATTAATAAACAACTTAATTTACAAGACAAAAGATTTCATCATAGATTTACTTCATTAATGCAAAGAAAATTGATGGGATATTCCAATATTTTACAAAATGAAACCATTTATATTACCTTAATTATCTTGTCAAATCATTGAAATATACTTAGTATATCATACTCAAGGTGTCATTCTCTAATTGGACTAAGCTAAAGTGTTCTTACTATATCATACTCTAGGTGTCATTATCTAATTGGACTAAGCTTAACTTGTCAAAATAAAAAATAATAATAATATAAATCTATACCTTCCCCTAAGCTTGCCCAAGCTCATTAGGATTTGTCAACTTTAATTTCAAATCTTAGTGTAACTACTAAAATGAGAACTTCCCTTAGTCCTTTTAATACGATATTTAGTGTCCATTAGGACTCAAGGGTATCTCCTGCTTGACATGTTTCATCCTATGAACACAAACCTTGGATGTAAATCAAATTTTAAAATAAGTTTAGGTCTGTAGGAACTTATAAGATCTTAATACTTTACATTTTTAGACAAAAGGCCCTGGATCTCATCTATTTCTCCCCTCCACTTCCTAGCTATGGTCCCATATGGTTCTCCCACAATTTATATTCCTTTGTATCTTCCCTTCCCTCCACTTTGTGAAAGCTAGATTAACTTTAGGATATGATTTATCCCATCCCACTTCCTATCCTATTGTCTAGTTTTACATGATTTCCCCATAACATCGAAACACTCATTTCTTCCTAATTGTAGAAGCCTAACTGCCTTGAAGAAATCATTCCTTTCTTCAATTCATTTCATCCAATTCCCACCTGAAGTTTTGTAACATTTTTTGCAAAAGTTTGCCAAGTTCATATACCCTATCCCAAGTCAAATTTCTACAACTTCTTCAAAAGATTCCACCCACCCCAAGTACTCCCCTGCATGACTTAGGACCACCATTAATGACTTTCAATGGATATGATATGATGTAATATTTCCTCCAAATTCCTCTTAACATCGGTGGACCTTCAAAAATATGATTTGGGCATAAAGGTATGGGATAATGGTATAATTCAGCATGATAATCAAGTGTGTGCCATGTGAAAGTGACACGAGAAAGTATGGGTGGACATTTAACTCTCAAGTGACCAAGGTCCTTGTCCAACATTGCTTGTTGACATTGAACGATCTATATATTATAGTATCTCATTAAACTGAGAGATGGAAAACTAGTTGCAAAGGAGAGACTAAGTAGGAAAAATGAAGGGGGCACTAGGTAAAAATGTGAGGTAGGGAAGGTCAATTTGGGGTTTGAAAAAGATGGTCAAGAGGGGGAAGAACACACATGACATGCCACCAAGAGTGAAACTACTGGTAGGAGTGTAATTCACACCTACATGACTATGATTAGGACTTATTTATCATCATCAAATTGTCATGTAGGCTTGATGTGATTTTAGTGCTTATAGATACCAAATGTTAGGAGTTTCAAGCCACAAATACTAATTCCACATAACCTTAATGAGAGAAACTATGCTAAATAGTATGCAGAATCTATAATACAAAAGAAGAATAAAACATAATTACAAGATAACACAATATGCACCTTGCGAAAACCCTTTTAGAAAAAACCTGGCCTCCAAAGGACCACAAACCCAATGTATTATCTCAAGAATGGGATTACAGAGATAATACATTTGTAGAGTTCTCCATGTAGAACTTCAACAAAATTAAACAACTTCTTGCATTTGTAGTGTCCACTTAAGGTGGAAGTTGTATGCTAACTTTTTGAATGTCTTAAGGGGTCCTAATTTACGATGTCTTAAGGGGACGTCTTAAGTTCTCAAAATTTGGTGAAGTTGCCCAAGGCAACCAAATTGAACAATATAATAAATCAAATTTAAAGTAAATTCTAAGTAGAAAAACATGGACATTTAACAGATAAAATACATAAAATAATAATTTTGATAAATTTAATACTGTAGAGTATAAAATTGTGTACATACACATGTATACAAATTTCTATACAAAATGTGTAATAATGTAATTGTGTATGTACATATATGCCAACTCAAAATAATGTAAATACAAAATGTCGTTATATGCCATCTCAAGAAAATCCAAAACTTGAGGTGAATGTAGCAGGTCTTCATGCCACCTGATATAAAAATAATACAAGCAATTTATCAATATATCTGAATCAAAACATGTATTTTAATTTATATAAAACTATCTAGATATACACAATTTGTACCTGTATTTACAAGTGCCTCTCAAGTTTTTGTTTCAAAGTATTTGATGAATTTGTGATGATGGCCTGAGGATATAAAAGGATAAATTAAATCAATTTCAACTAATAACGCACAAGAAATATCAAAACATGTATTTAATACATATTTAAAACAACAATATAAATCTATTTAACTATATTTACCTGTATTTACTTATTCCATTGTACCATCTCCATCCTCTCTTTTTTCCAACGCATCGATGATTGTCTCATGGTCTTCCATAGAAATGTTCCAAAGCTCTTTATTTGTAGGTTTTCCACGATAGCTCTCCAGTTTTATATTTGTTGCCAACACCAAATGTGAGTAGTGTATAATCTTCTTATGTGTTTCATAATCTTTGAATGCAGGTAAACCATTCTTCCTTATTAGGTACTTCCATAGCCAAGTGCCAACAACCACCACCGAACCTATTGGATAATGATAGGCATCATCAAAGAAATACTTAAAATTTGCTTAAGGGGATCAAAGAAGTTCTTAAAATATGCTTAAGGGGATCAAAGACTTGTTATCAAATTTTGCTTAAGGGGATGTCTTAAGGGGATCACCAAACCTGTTGGATAAGGAAAGCCATCATCATCTTCTCGAGGTGCTGTTAACTTATGTTTAGTCTCCACACAACGAGCCAACCAATATTCAGTTTCCTCTTCATTATTCTTTGGTGCAACAACAGCATACACATGTCCTGCAAAACAAATTTTGATTCAATAACTTGCACATGTCCATAAAATTTGACTAATCAACATACATGCATTCATATGTACACATAAATAAATAAAAGCACTACAAATTAGTAATCAAAGTGAAATAAAATGAAATGATTTGAATTAATTACCTTCTTGTACAAGGTCTGAAACACGGTCATAATTGTCTGATACAAACAGTTGATCATTGTCTTCAATTGTTGTTTCACTTTGATTGTGTGCTTGTGCAAGTGTCAATGGTCTTTGTTTCCACTCTTCAACCCATTCTGTATTCTCACATGCTTCCCAATCTCCTGAAATACAAAACTGACAAAAACATGCAAGCTCCCTTGTCCAGATAGTCCATGTACTTGCATTAGAACTCCTAAATGAATGCCATTTAGTAGATCCACTAATTGTCTGGCAATCAAGTCTAGGTAGAATATTTTCTTTTTCAACCAACCAAAAGAATTGATGAACTGTAGAGTACTCGCTTGATCCAGGTGTACATAATCTTGTATTGCACCAATCTACAATCCCACGTGCATCTTTAAATTTTACTGCATCCTCAAATTTTAATTGTTGTCTAGCAAGAATTCTTTTAACACATGCACCAGCTCCATCATGTTCTCCTTTACCATGTCCAGCTTCAAAAAAATTCCACATATGTTGGACATTATTCTCCTTATGAACCCTACATAACCAATAGAACATTCGAGCATTCTTGAACTGCCGCGTACAATTGTCTAACCATATAAGATGTTCAGTCATCTGGATTCCTCTTTCTCTTAAATTTGTATAAAATATATTGAAACAATATTGAACAAACTCTGACGAGTGTAACCGGTTGTCACTCAAATAGAAATGATACTCCCTCAAAACTTTTCTATCATTCTCTATGCTATCATCTGCATGTCTATAAACAATATGAACAAACATAGCAACCTGCACTGAATTGTAATATTGTGATTGAATTTCCTCTTGCGGAGCTAAAGTATAGTTTTCTGCAAAATCAACCACTGATAGTATAGTACCAACTGGAAATGTGTTTCTACATTCACGAAATTGTCCATCAAGCCATCGAGCTTGTTGAGAGTGCTTGACATATTTTGGTACAATTTTACTTTTAAATTCTGATATGAATGCATGCACACTAACCTTTTCTGTAATTAAATCACTATGCTTTCCAAATTTGCCATCTTTTAAAGAATATTCAACATTCTTAAATCTTTTAACATCCACTAATTGTTTTCCAAAATCATTTTCAACACTTTCATGCATACAAACTCTTAACAAAGAAAGATTGCCACAACTAGTGCATTGTCCAGAAATACATGAACTTAAATAAAAACCTTTTTCATTAGATCTTTCACAGAACAAACTTGATATAAACTCTTTTATTGCTTCAGTTGGCATATTAATATCACATTCCTGTATAATCATGTTACGATGTAAAGTACAACGTATATATTGAAACACATCATAATAATAACGAAATTGAACATGCGTTTTACAACAACAAGATATTCGTTCCTTATTAATCTTTACATCCCATGGTTTGCATTTTTCAAAAGATCTTTGACTTATTTTAATATTACCAGGTAACACTAATTCATCACAAAATTTTCTATAAAATTTAGTTTGCGTTGTATCTAATAGGTGTTTTGGATGAGGATCGTGAACTTTGGACCCCACTCTTAATTTTAAAACATCTCTAGCATTAGACGATACCCTAGTATTATCATGCCAATATTTTTCGATCAAAGATCTGATTTCAACATTTAGTTTCATGTCAGATCTCAGGAGTCGACTACTAAAACTCCAACATTGGTTAATTGGATCATTTTCTATACTTTCTCTTCTTTTTGCTGCTCTTACCAATGTTTTAGGATGTATTTTTAGAATTCCACTAATATTGCTTACCATTCTTCTATTCAAAGTTGTTTTATTCACTATAGCAGTTGTTATAGCTCATCTTGCTGCATTTTTATCTTTGGATCGACTATTACTTCCAATAGACTCAATGGCACTAGCAACAGTAGACATAGCATGTTTTAGTGATTGATCTTTTCTTCTTGGTTTAACAAAAATGCCTAACATTTTCATTACTTTTCTCATTTTCCACATTCTCATTAATTGCATCATTAGTTGACATTGAAATGATAGTTTTTTATGATAAAAAAATTCCTTGTATAATCTATTGGCATGTGTTCTTATTTGTCTCCAAGAAATCTTACCAGGAAGATTATCCAAAACATCTCTTTCAATTTTGAAAAAATATTTCTCATTTTCAACATCACTTCCTAGATTTTCATTTTCATTTTCAACTTCAAAACGATTTTCATTTTCAACAACAAAACGGTTTTCATTTTCATTTTCAACAAAAGGATTTTCGTTTTCATTTTCAACAACAAAACAGTTTTCATTTTCATTTTCAACAAAAGGATTTTCATTTTCATTTTCAACAACAAAACGATTTTTATTTTCATTTTCAACAAAAGGATTTCCGTTTTCATTTTCAACAACAAAACGGTTTTCATTTTCATTTTCAACAACAAAACGGTTTTCATTTTCATTTTCAACAACAAAAGGATTTTCATTTTCATTTTCAACTACAATTTGTTTCAAATTTTGATCTCTATGAATATTATCAATCTCAACATTGTTATATCCAGCTTGTTTTAAATCTCCTATCAACACTATTTCCATTTCATTCAAAAGTGGATTTGAAGAAGTACCTGGATTTGTGCCCATTGAAACATTCTCCATATCATTAATAGAGGGATTTGAAGACATACCAGGAGTAGTTTGCATAATCGTATTAGTTTCCACATTCACCTCTTGCAAACTTGCATCATCTATATCCATGGTCTCCTCAATATTTTTATCTTCAATAGTTGTGGAATTGGATGCTTCAGCATTCTTCATTGATTGAATCTTTACTCTTCTATCTCTTTGTCTTTTTGCCTCCTTCACTCTCTTTGCTTCAATTTCTTCAGGAGTTAATAGCTTCCTATCTTTCCTCTTATTACGACTTTGTGATCCCATGATTAAAAAATTTATGAAGCATGTACAAATGAATGTCAAAAACTTGAATGTGTTTCAAGTCCTTCAAATAAGTACCAATTCAACAAAATTCCACTCAAATAACGTCTCCATGATGGCTTCTATCAAAATACCAACAATACTTCAAGTTGATGGACCTGCAAAAGAAAGAAATATGCCAAAGAATGCTGCAAGTGTCGCTGTCAGCCGTACTGTAGGGGAAGTTGCAGAAATGACAGTCATAGTACAGTCTTCTTTAAAAAATGGGCAAATATGAAATGGGATCCCGTTTTATTCACGGCTGATGAACAAAGAAACGGGATCGCGTTTTATAAACGGGATCGCGTTTTATAAATGGGATCCCGTTATTCAAAATTTGAATTTTAGGCTCGGGTTTTGCTTTGTAACCCGCTTCAGAAAATGCTTTGGGGACCCGACCCTGACCTCTGACCTAGTTTGACCTGCAACTTGAAGGCCCTGTCAATGTCACAACAAAATAGTGACTTTGGGCATATATTTAAAGGTCTATTTTGCAGAATATTTTGAGGAATTAAAACCCATTATAGAGGAGACAATGTAGATTCTAAATATGTAATTTTTTTTACAATTAAATTAATTTTTCTATTTTTTAATCAATTTCTGATGAAATATGTTCATAACCTTGAATTATCAGGGTTTTTTAATATTTTAATAACTTTTTATTAAAATATTTTTTTGTAAAAAAAATTGTATGAAAACGTACTTTAGACAATTCTTTTCAATTTTAAAAAAAAAATTTAAAAAATGTTAAGTTTAGGTCATCTTATGTGTGACGTACACGATGATTTTTTAAAAGACAAAAAATGACCAATAAAAAATTAATAAAAAAAAAATTATTCAATAAAAAATTACAAATAAATATGGAAAACGTGCTTCAGTGAGTTACAAAGCTTTTCCCAAAAGGATTTTGAAAAATATGATTATTTAGGTCAAAATATGATTATTTAGGTCAAAATATGATTATTTAGGTCAAAATATGGATGACGTACACGTACATGGTATAGTAAAAAAAAAGTGACTTTTAAACAATGGTTTTTAGAAACACCTATTCAAAATCAATTTTTATCATTTGGGTATTGAAAAAAATTACATATTTGGAAACTAGACTCCGAGTACTACATTTCATATTTAGTGACTTTTTCCAAGATTCCACCGTTAAGTGCTTCAAATTTTTAGGTCAAATGTGACAAATTCTGAAAATCAGGGAAAACACTTCCACTTTTTGGCCAATAAGTGGACACAACTTCTTGCACACACCCTTATGTCGAATCATCTCAATGAGTTTAACACCTTAGTCTCTTAATTAGCTTCGGTGGGTATCAAATTAGATCCTGAGATTAAAGCGATTCTGCTGTTGTGTTCCTTACCACATAGCTGGGAAGGTGTTGTCATGGCTATGAGCACTTCTGTAGCAGCCAAGAGTACATTGGTTTTTGATGAAGTTGCAGCTACTCTTCTCAACGAAGACATGAGAAGGAAACATCAGGAACCCTCATCCGGCGATGCTCTCACAGTTGTAAGTATAAATAATAGAGGAAGAAATCATGAAAGAGTTAGATTCAACAACCGGAGAAGGTCACAATCTGGTCCACGATCGAAGTCTAGGGGCAGAACCGGTTCATGTCAGTTTTGTGGAAAACCTGGACACAATAAGAAAAATTGCTGGAACTATAAGAAAGCTCAAGGCAACGTGAGCACAAATAATCAAGCAAACACTGCAAGTGATGGTGTTTTGGTCCTATCAGCAAGTGATACAAATGCAGATTCGTGGGTCCTTGATTCAGGCGCCTCTTTTCATGCCACTTCATGCTGTCAAGCTTTCACAAATTTTCAAGAAGGCACATTTGGTAAGGTATTTCTGGGTGACAATAAAGAATGTGACATTTTAGGGAAAGGAGATATAATATTGAATCAGAAAAATGGTGACAAACTAACTTTGACGGATGTTAGATATGTACCTATGTTAAAAAGAAATTTAATTTCTGTCAGTCAGCTTATAGGAAATGGATGCAATGTTAAATTTTCTCTTGACTCATGGAAAATTACAAAGGGGCTTTTAGTAATGGCAAAAGAAAGAAGCACAGTAATCTATACATTCTGGATTGTTTTGGTGAAGTGGGAGCTGCCTTGCCGGCTATGGCAGTTGGTCTGAAATATGGCACAAGAGGCTCGGTCATATGAGCCAAAAAGGTCTTCAAGTTATGCTTCAGTGCAATTAGCTTCCAGGCCTCAACTCCATCGATTTACAATTCTGTGAACATTGCCTTTATGGCAAACAGTGCCGGAACAATTTCGTGAGAACGGGGCATGACAAGAAAACCACTCCGTTGGAACTTGTTCATTCTGATGTATTCGGTCCAACTCAGGTAACTTCTTTCGGTGGAGCAAATTTTATTTTGTAACCTTTCTAGATGACTGCACTCAAAAAATCTAGATTTATATGTTGAACAAAAAATCTGAAGTTTTTTCTAAATTTAAGATTTTTAAAGCTTCAGTTGAAAACTAGATTGGGCATAAAATTAAATGCCTACTAACAGACAATGGTGGAGAATATTTCTCTTCAGAGTTTGATTCTTTTTGTGCAGACCATGGTATTCGACGGATCAAAACCGTCCCTTATACACCTCAAGAAAATGGTGTAGCTGAAAGGCTTAATCGCACGATCCTTGAGTGAGCTCGATGTATGCTCTCCAATGCTGGATTGGGAAAAGAGTTTTGGGCAGAGGCATGTAACACTGCTGTTTACTTAATCAATCGAGCTCCTTCGTCTAGGCTATATTTTGACATACCTGAGGAGACATGGCTTGGAAAGTGAATTTCCTATCAGCATTTGCGAGTGTTTGGCTGTGCCACTTTTGTTCATATTCTGAAAGAACAGAGAACTAAGTTAGATTTCAAGTCAAAAAGGTGTGTTTTTCTCGGCTATGGTGAAGATCAGTTTGGCTTTCGTCTTTAGGATCCTGTTGCAAAGACTATAATTTGTAGCCGCGATGTTGTGTTTAACGAGAGGGAGTTTCCAGGTTTGCACTCTTGCAATTCACCTGTGCCGGAATATGTTGATATCGACTTGTTTGATAATGGTAAGGCCAAGCAACCTACCATCTCTTTTTTCCAGCCACTTGTTACTACTATACATTCTTATATGTCTGGAGCTCCTATTACTTCAGCTACTTTACCTTCAGTTGGATGCACATTACCATCTCAGCCTTCATCAAGTTCGATGCCTTCCATTGTTTCCACACAACCAGTGGATTATTCAATGCTGCCCCCATTGTAGCCTTTCTCACATGAACCGTAGCCTCCCTATCATCAATCGCTGCCATCTTCTAGTGCCACGCAGCCTTCATTTGGCACTACACTGCCACTACCTTGTTCAACGCTGCCTGTATACTCCTCAACGCAGCCTCCTACTTCACTGTCCTCTCATTCATTGCCCTCCAATTCTTCACCGCAGCCATCTAATGTTGCATCGCTGCCCCCAACGTAGCCTTTGTCCCATAAAATGCAACCTCTATTTAGTCATTCACTGCAAGATGACCATACGCTGCCATTTAGAGGAGAGTCAGCCACCAATACTCTACATTCAGACCTATACAAAGGTCATTCTTCTACATAGATTGGAGACATGATACAGGGCAGTGAGACTGAGTCAAGCACTCTAGGTGCACAAATACAAAGACAGGGGAGTTTTCCTCAGGGACCTCTACAATCAGAGGTTGATGATGTTTAGCACTTACTCCAGAGACTAAATCTGGACTCAAACATATAGCCAGAGCAAAGACCGACATTGAGGAGGTCTACTGTGAGAAGCGGAGACCGATAAAATTTGATGACTACGAATTATTGCTCTCTGATTATGCAGAGCCGGCAACTTATAAACAAGTCTGCAAGCATCAAAATGCACAGAACTGGATAGCCGCCATGAACGAAGCAATGGAGTCGTTGAGCATTAATCAAACCTGGGATTTGGTTCCTCTTCTGCCAAATCGAAAGCCTCTCAAAAACAAATGGATTTATTGCTTGAAAGACGAAGACGGAGGAAGTAAAAGATACAGGGCCAGATTAGTCGTAAAGGGGTTTGATCAGCAAAAAGGTATTGATTTTTCTAAAAAAATTTCCCCAGTTGTCAGAATGGACACTATCCGTGCTGTGTTGGGATTAGTTGCCATTTGGGATTTAGAACTCGAGCAACTTGATGTGAAAACAATGTTTTTGCATGGAGATATAGATGAGGATTTATACATGGAGCAACCTGAAGGCTTTGCTCAACCAAGTAAGGAGCATTTATTTTGCAAGTTGAAGCAGAGTTTGTATGGGCTGAAGCAAGCTCCAAGACAATGGTATTTAAAATTTGACCGCTTCATGACTGATAACCACTTTATTTAGTGCAAATCAGATCCTTGTGTTTACTACAAGAAGCTCAATACTGGTGAGTTCATCATCCTTTTGCTCTATGTTGACGATATGTTAGTAGCTGGTACTAGTGTTCAGATTATTGCTCAGCTGAAGCAACAGTTGGCTCTTCGTTTTGCCATGAAAGATCTCGGACCAGACAAAAGAATACTTGGGATGTATATATTCAGAAACAGAAATAAAAGAGAACTCAGATTGTCCCAAGCAAGCTACATTGCCAAAGTGTTGGACAGATTTAATTTGTCTCATGCTAAACCAGTCTCTACTCCTTTGGCTGATCACTTCCGCTTATCTTCAGCTATGTGTCTAAAAAATCAAGAAGAAGAACATATGAGGTATGTTCCCTATACCTCTGCAGTTGGCAGTATCATGTATGCAATGGTGTGTACTCGTCCGGACATAGCCCAAGCAGTTGCTGTTGTGAGTAGATTCATGAGTAATCTGGGCAAACTTCATTGGCAGGCAGTTCAGTGGATTCTTTGGTACTTGAAAGGTACTTCACATTTCTGTTTATGTTTTGGAGGTACTGACTTTCACCTTCATGGTTATGTAGATTCTGATATGGCCAGAGATTTAGACAAACGCCAGTCTACCACTGGTTATGTCTTTACATTTGCCGGGGCAGCCATTACTTGGGTCTCTTGGTTGCAACAAACTATAGCTCTGTCATCAATAGAGGCTAAATACATAGCGCTCTCAGAAGGAGCCAAAGAAATGATATGGCTTGAGCGTTTGTTGACGGAACTGGGCTATCCAAAATTAGTATTTCCATTATTTTGTGATAGCCAAATTACTATTCACTTGTCAAGAAATGCAGCATTCCATAGTCGAACAAAACATATTGACCTTCGTTACCATTTTATCCGCCATCTTATTGATGAAGGCAAGTTGCAGGTCACAAAGATTGACACTAAGGTTAATCCGGCAGATGCATTAACAAAGATTGTTCCTCGAGAGAAGTTCAAATTCTGTAGATCTTCTCTCAGTCATGTTCCTCTGTGACACTAAATTTCTTGAAGGGATCTCTCTCTGAGAAGCTTCATTGCCGTTCCCATTGGTCTTGAAGTGGGAGATTGTTGGGCACGTGGACTAGGTGAAGCCCACATGAAACGGCAACTTAGAGTCTTTTGTTCCTTCTAACCGCTCCTCCTGTAGACGGTCTATTTTAGTATGTAACTGCTACTGCCTCATCAGATATGAGATGAAAGGTGTCTGGTAGCGGTCTACAGTGAGTTGTCTTGGAAGCCAAAAGGCATTTGGCTTATGCGGTAGTTCTGGACAGTGATGCTTCGGTGTTGTATGTAATACAGAAGGTTAAAACCAATGCTGCTGTTATGACAGTGATACTGGATGTATTGAAACTAGAGAGAGATGTACTAAGACAATAATAATATTGCCCTTCATTGTGGATGTAGCCAACATTGGCGAACCACGTTAAATTCTTCCTGTTCCTCTGTGAATGCTATTTTCTTTATTCTTCTTTCTGAGCATTGTTTTGAGTTTGCTGTTATTCCTTTTTCTAGGTCTGTTTTACTGTTTTAGAATTTAAACTTTTTACTCTATTTTTTCTTCGCTAGAAGACTTTATAAATTTATAGGCTTGTATAAATAATGTTTTAGTTTGTGCAGCTGTCCCTGAGTTTAACATTCACATGCTCACTCTTTAGTCACAACATAATTTTCACCGAGGTGCCATTATTTCCCCACTGCCCTCTCGTCACTATCTTATCAATTTAAGTATATTTCCCTTCTTACTCTCACCGCTTTCGTACCCACTTGCAAGGGATGCAACACAGTAGGAAGGAGGCTGAGTCCAGGGTAGGTGGACACAGTGACTCTGTACAAAGGTTTGGAGATATTGCTTTATTTGCATCTATAGGCACAACATTCAGTATTGAGTGCAATACAGTTCCCTTCAACTCTGGTTATAATGTGTTTTTATGTGAATTGATAACACAATATACAAATGTTGTTGGCATTCAAATTTTGCCCTCTGTACAAATATATTGTTAAGGATGGTTATGTGGATTGTCTTTTGTAGCAATATATTCGTAAATGAATTTGAAATGTTAAAGAGCCCTTATTGGAGAAAATAAATTTTAAAAAATGATTGCTCCTGTCAAACAACTATGCCCATATAATTGTTAATTAAATAAAATATTATAACAAAAACTATGCCCATCTATTTGTTATTAAAATATTATAACTATGGGAATATAGTTGTTAAATATTTAAAAGTGTTAAATGCTCATTTCTTTTTATCCTAATTCTATTGATTATTAAAATATTATAATTATGGGGATATATTTGTTATTAAAATATTATAACTAGGATTATATTTGTTAGTTAAAATATTGTAATAAAAACTATGAGGATATATTGGTTAAATATTTAAAAAGCCTTAAATGCTCTTTTCCCTTTATCCTAATTCTATGTGATCTATCAAAAAATTCTTTCCCAGTATTTGTTGGCACTATTTATGCAGTTCCTAATTGTTGTCACCATTCATGGAGTTTGGTATTGATGGAATTTGGATCAGTCTTAAGTTGGCACCTTTACTTTCAATAAATTCACCAAGCCTAATTTGATGGTCTTGATTTAAGATTTTATAAACTTGTTGGTGATTGTAATTTTTATGTATTTTTTCTTTCGTTGACAGTTTTACTTAAGCTTGATTTGATGGTCTTGTTTTAAGATTTTATTAATTTGATAGTCTCTATTTAAGATTTTATAAACTTGTTGGTTTTTGTAATATTAATATCAATATATCATTATTACAAAGTTAAAATGATGCTCTATTTCTACCTATATCTTTTTAATATAATTTAGTGTGTTGTCATGAATCTATTGACAAATCTATTGCACATAAAAAAATGTGCAACTACTAGTTATAATAAGAATTGACTATGGTACCTCAAATAACTCTTGTACAATATACATGCACTCAAAGCTATCGGGAATCAGTTCCGTTATTTGAGCTCCATGAGTGAACATCGTTATAATATGGAAAGATACAGTTCCCAATGCAAGTGTCTGTCAATGGTGTGTTAAGATTGATATCTCAAGTTGGCTAAAAACACAATTTTCTTCTTCTTGTTAGAAAGTAATGAATAACTATGAGTGTGAGTGCTAACAGTTTGCTTTTGTGTTGTCAATTAGATGTAGATGTGTCATTGGTAATTAAGTTTGTTGTCAAACAATTCTAGTTCAGTGTCATGTTAGACTCCAGATTTATAAGAAGTTGTTGAGTTTGACTCCAACTGTAAAATTGTAACTTGTTTGTTAAATAAATGAAAATAATTTGTGTAGTAGTTTTATTCTCCTATTTGGTATCAAAGCAGATGTAGATGAAGATGATGCAAAGGCAATTTTACTCAAAAGCATGACACCAATGTTTAGCAATGTGGCATTTACGTTGGGGAATCTACCATCACAATCTCTTGGGAGCATGATTACATCACTTCTTGAAGAAGAAAGATGTTCAAAGAATTGTGATGAAAGTTTAATGAATAATCATGTTGCATTATCTTCCAAGAGTGGTGGATCAAGTTTTGGTGTAAGGAAAGAGACTGGTAAATGCTACTATTGTGGCAAACAAGGACATAGTGCTTGGGACTATAGAAAAAGAGCTGCAAATCTACTTAAAAGGAGTGCAACCAATGGTGATGAAGAAGTAAACTTCATCAATAATACCATTGATGAGGCCGACAAAGAAATCGTCCTATTTTAATTTTTTTTTTTTAAAATAGTAGTTGTGTTGGGATCATCAAAGCACAATTTAAAAAGGTTGTCAGAGGAAATATGGGTTCCTTGACATGCCTCCATTTGTGGTGTTGGAGGAGGAGAGGTGCATGAGATCTCAAAGCAATAGTGTTGTGCTCATGTGAGAGTTAGGGCATGTCCCCATGCCGCTGCTTAGCTTATTTTGGCTAGCATCTACTACTCAATTTTTTTAAGAGATATTTTGTGTTGCTAGTGACCCCATGAATATTTTATTTATTTGCTTGATCTTAATTAAGAAGAAAAATTTTTAAAATGAGGGAATGAAAAATATGCACCCACATGGCATATTTTTCATTATACAGTGGCTGTTTATTTCCAGCACCTCTTTTTTTCCATAGCTTATTTGCAATTCCTAAACAATAGCTGCTCCACAAAAATAGGGAAAGACTATATTATCCTTTTCCCATAATTGTAAATTTCCATGGGGCCACTTCAAGCAGAAAAATAACTTAAGCAATTGGAGTGGCCCCATGAAAATTTATAATTGTGGGAAAAGGATAATATTGAATCTTTCCTTATTTTTGTGGAGCAGCAATTCCTATAACTGCTCCACAAAAATAGGGAAAGATTCTAAATTATCCTTTTCTGATAATTGTAAATTTCCATGGGGTCACTTCAACTGCTTAAATTTAAGCAGAAAAACAACTTAAGCAGTCACATGGGGACATGGGGTTAGAGATATTTTTAGTTCTTCATTAAGGGGGAGTGTTAGAGAGTAATGAATAACTGAGTGTGAGTGCTAGTAGTTTGTTTTTGGGCTGTCAATTAGATGTAGATGTGTCATTGGTAGTTAAGTTTGTTGTCAAATTTAACTAAAAAAAGAAGTTTTCTGTCAAACAATTCTAGTAAGTGTCATGTTAGACTCCAAATTTATAAGAAGTTGTTGAATTTGACTCCAACTATAAAATTGTAACTTATTTGTTAAATAAATGAGAATAATTTGTATAGTAGTTTTATTCTCTAATTCCTGTGCTATATCTCATCAAGAGAAAACTTTGTCCAATCATGGCACAGTGCAAACATCAAAGGGAAATTTTGTGTTACATTTTGATTCTGTAATTATTGTTGTCTTCCGCAGATACGAATTTTGATTCTACACGATGCTAAGCAAGAAAACAAAAGGAGAAAGGGTGTTGTAATTGATTTTTCACAATGTGACGAGAAAACTATTTACAGGCTTGAAAATTCAGTTAGTGTGAATGCAAGGTGTTCTTTAGGTAGGTCAAGGAGAATCTATTGTTGTCCATTCATATGCCCCACTTTGTCTGTAGAAATGTATAACCACAATAATATACACAGGATTCAAAATATACGCTAGTTATGAAAATGGATGTGGGGCCAAAATAATGAAGAGATTTCTCTATAATTGCATGCTTTTTAAAAATAATATATGTGTGTAGAGACAAGTTGTTGAAAACTGTATGTAGATACACTGCTATGATAATGGACATCAGTTTCAAGGGCCATAATTGAAACAGTAAAAATGGTCCTTTGAAAAGTCTCCCATTAAACATTTTGCACTTCTGTGATGGCATTGGCCATCGACATTTTGGAAGTAGAGACAAATATTTTTCACAGATTTCTCTTCATCCCGTCGAAAGTAGATGCCATACCCATGTCATTACAGTGTATTCCACAAAGCCCAACTCACATCTGTTGGAAATGAAGCCCAACTGTAACTGCTCTTTCGTCTTCCTCTTCCCATGTCTCTTCACTTGCCTAAAGAGTCTATATAATTTCCTTCTCATTCTCTTTTTGGTAGAGATGAAGACTGATGTAATTGAGTTGATTAATGGAATAGAGTGTCATGCTTTCCTTGGTGGATGTAGCCATTTTGATGGTGAACCATGTTAAATCCATGTCTCTATTTTTATGTATGTGTGATTGACTTTTTATCTGTTTTAGTTTTATGTTTAGCTACATTTTATCTTCAACAATTGGTATCAGAGCCATGGTGCTTGGTCATTTGGCATGAGAGGTTTGAGTTTGAGTGGGAGCAATGCCGACTAATGAAGGAAGTCCGAGGAAATCACAAGGGAGGCCAAAATTCAACGAGAGAGATGTTGGTTGCTGGTATTGTGGCAAGCAAGGCCACATCAAGATGAATTGTTGATTTTTGAAGAAGGCTAAAAATCAGCCAAAAGAAGATGAAGCAAATTCGGTACGTGAAGAGGATACCGATGCAACAATTGGTGTTCTTGTTTCAACCTCAGAAGAAACATCACCAAATTTTTGGGTGCTCACTTTGGGAGCATCACTTCATGCCACTCCATGCAAGGAGTACTTCATTAATCTGCAAAGCGGTGATTTTGGTAAGGTTCTTCTTGGCAATAGTGAATCTTGTGATGTTATTGGCAAAGGGGATATTTTGTTAAAATTAAAAAATGGAAATAGTTGGCTGTTGCAAAATGTCAAATATGTCCCTTGGCTCAAACAAAATTTTATTTCAGCTGGACAGTTGTTTTCACAAGGATGTAGAGTCGATTTTGAATTGAATAGATGGAAAGTCACAAAAGGGTCCTTGGTAATTGCTCAAGGCAGAAAAGTAGGCACCCTATATGGCGTAGAAATTCTTGCTTCATGTGAAATGGATAGTAGATGATGTAGTTGATTCCATCATTGATGAATTTCTTGACCTATTGGAATTTGATCAAATGTTTGTGAAAGAAAGTGCAAGAGCCTCTATAGAAAATATAGAAATTAAAAAGATAGAAGCTATAGAATGGGAGCCTTATGAAAACATTAAATCTTATGAAAAAAGTTGTGACAGCCTGGGAAGATCTAGAAGGAAGCCCAAGTGCAAGAGAGAGGATATTTATTCCTGGAAGCAACATCACCATGGCAAGAAGATGAAGAAGTCTGTAGAAGGTTCATTTGTATTTGCAAGGCCTCCACAAGCATCTGAAGGTGGCAGATGGCCTCGGAGACTTATTCTTCAGGAAAAATTCAGATGATGAAGATGACTATCCTCTAAGGACAAGAAAATGTTTACAAGAATCACTCCAAAAGGAAACTCTAGCCAATTGGGCTGCCACTGCAAGTGGGCCTTACCTAGAAACAGGTAGCAGTAGCTATGGGGATTCTTCACGTGGTATGCCAAGGTACTCGAATACTGCATGGAAGTCTGGTGGCAATGACTCTACGAGTGGAATTGGTGGCTTTGGTGGGTATAGCAGTGGTAGTGGTGATGGGATAATAAATGAACATACAGGTTACGGAGGGAGTTATGGTGCATCAGGAAAGCAAAGTCAGAGAGGCCCAAACACATGTTTTAGGCAGTATCCAGATCGCAGAGGTAGTTATGCAGGTGCTGGATTTGGCCCTAATTCTGTAGGGTATGAGACAAATACAGCTTGAAGTTATGGCCGCTCTGGTGGTGCACAGAGTCCCAGTGAAGCAAGCAAAGAAGTCATGTTTGTGTATGTGGTGGCTGACAGGGATGATGAGGCAACTTTAGGGAGAATGCGATGCCTTCCTGCATTGGCTCGATGGGAAGAACTGAGCAATCTTTGTAAAGAGTTTTGGACTCTTGCAGAACTAGCTGTAAGATTGGAAATGGCCCCATTGGCTGCTAGTGCTGCGTGGAACATGGCAGAATGGGATTAGATGGTAGAGTATGTTTCTTGACTAGATGATGGCGATGAAACAAAACTTTGGATGTTAGGAAATACTGGTGGCAGTGGTGATGGTAGTAGTAATGGAGCAATCTTAAGAGTTCTCTTTGTTCATCGCGGAAAGTATGTTGAATCCTAGGAATATGTTGAGTGTGCAAGGAAATGTGTGAGGAAGGATGATGAGGAGTTAGAATTGGGTTGTGATAAGAGGCACAACAAGAAGTTTAAGGGGGTGAGACAAAGACCGTGGGGGAAATGGGCTGCAGAGATTAGAGATTCCTCCAGGCGGGTTTGTTTGTGGTTGTGTGCATATGATACTGTTGAGGAAGGCATTGTTGTTGGTGATGAAGCTATCACTATCGCTGATTTTATTTCATTGCATATGCCATTAACTCCTGCCATAGACAAGATATTTAATGATGAAACTTTTGCCAAGATGAAGACGGGGGCACGCACAGTAAATGTTGCTAGGGGCAGCATTATCGTAAATTTTGCTAGGGGCAGCGTTATTGATGAAGAGGCACTGGTTACGGCACTTGATAGTGGAATTGTAGCTCGAAAGGTCCATAAGCAGTGGCTTCTTGACATCCAAAGGCTGCCTTCTACCCTCGAGGGTCCTGGTGGCATTTGGTGTGATGTGGATGTTGTTGAGTTCTCATATTATTGGGCACCAGCAGCAACACAAAAAGAACAACTGTATACAGAACTGGTAGAAGGTCTCCGGGGAAGTGATCCAAGCATTGGTTCAGGTTCTCAGGTCGCAAGCCAAGAAACATATGGAACATTGGGGGCTATTGTTAGAAGTCGAACTAGCACTCGTCAGGTTGGCTTTCTGACCAACCGCCATGTAGCAGTAGATTTAGATTACCCAAACCAGAAGATGTTTCACCCATTTCCACCAAACCTTAGATCGGGTGTCTATTTAGGTGTTGTTGAGAGGGCTGCATCATTCAATACCGATGATTTGTGGTACAAAATTTTCACTGGCATGAATCCAGAGACATTTGTATGAGCAGATGGGGCATTTATTCCATTTGCAGATAGCTTTGAAATTTGCAAAGTTGGGAGTGCATGCAAATTGAACTTTTTGAAAAGTACACTCTTGGAGGTGTCAGTTTGGTTGACTTGGTTGGAATTCTCACCAAGATTGGTCAACCAATGGAGTGGTTACTTGGTACTGTAGTTAAGTAACATTGAGTTTCAAGAAAAGTGGGGACAACAGTGTGGTTTGGACTTCAGTGGGAGATTGTTGGAAATGAAGCCCAACCGTCACTGCCCTTTCGTCTTCCTCTTCCCATGTCTCTTCACTTGCCTAAAGAGTCTATATAATTTCCTTCTCATTCTCTTTTTGGTAGAGATGAAGACTGATGTAATTGAGTTGATTAATGGAATAGAGTGTCCTGCTTTCCTTGGTGGATGTAGCCATTTTGATGGTGAACCACATTAAATCAGTGTCTCTATTTTTATCTATGTGTGATTGACTTTTTATCTATTTTAGTTTTCTATTTAGCTGCATTTTATCTTCAACAACATCATGTACTAAAAATTAGTCATTCTTAAATAGACTGTAAAAGGTTCATCTCCATGTCATGTGTGGAGACTAATATTTTTCATAGATTTCCGTTCATACAGTGGAAAGCAGATGTCATTACACTGTATTCCATAAAGTCTGATTCACACCATGTAGTAAAAACTAAAACCAGTTATTTCTTAAACATAGACTGTAAAAGGTTCTTCTCCATGTTGCCTTAATCATTTGGTAAATCCTAGAATTGTGTAGTAGGGAATGGCTGTTAAATTTTATTTATAGAAGAAATTGTGGTACTAGAAAATCAATTATTCTTACGTACAAATTGTAAATGGTTTGTCTCCATGTCATGTAATAATCACGTGGTAAATTTTGGAATTCTGTGGTAGGGAATGGCCATTAAATTTAATTGACTAAGGAAATTGTGGGACCAAGCATCGAGTTTGTTAGATATATACTCACTTTGATTTATTTCCTATCTTTATATATTTCTTCCCATCATTTATGTATCATATTTATTATAATTAACTAAATCCAATTAAGGGGTTATTAAGAGTTATATGGAACAAGAGTTTAAGGGGTTGTTAAGCGTAATATGAAATAATAGAATAGACTTGAAAGAAGATGACTGAGAAAGTTGAAAAGTAAAAAGAAAAAAGAGAAAATGAAAATAGGGTGAGAATTGTTGAGTGGTGTATGTTGAGAAGATACATTGCAACAACAAAGAAGAAGATGATGAGAGAACTACAGAGAGAAGAACATTGTAGAGCTCTAGAAAGGGTACATAGTAGAAATTATGAATTAGCATACAACAACAATTATGAAATAGTAGTTGTAGTTGTAGAAGCACCTAGTAGCCAAGTACAAAATAGCAGCAACAACTATAGAATAGTAGAAGTAGTTATAAAAACACTCAGCAACTAACTACAAAATAACAACAACAACTATAGAATCACACAACTATGGAAAGTAGGACAAAAAGACTAGTGTCTAGTCATCTCTAGAAGCTCTAGAAAGGGTCTGTAATCATTGTAGAAGATAACTATAGAGTAGTATCTCTCTAGATTTACTGTAATTTTTTTAATGTAATTTTTTTTCATACATATATAAATAGAAATTTCTACCTTTTTTTTTCATATGTCCTTCTCTATCTCTCATTCTTCTCTCCAACAAGGTCTAGGTGCTAGTGGTGAGGAAGAAGAGGACATCGATTTTGATGGTGAAGCATTTGCAATGGATGGTTCTTAAGATAAATGGAATGGTTCTTATGAAAAGGAGGAGGACATCCATTTAATAGACATTTGGTTTGATGCTTATCGAAACTTTTCTCCCCAATGGTCTTCTGTTGGTACAGATTTTTCTTCCCTTACCCCAAAGCTCATTATTTCTAATATGAAGGATACTGGTGCGAGTTTTTGGATAGTTGTAGTGTTGATCTAGGAGTTGTGTGGGTTGTGTAGAGGGTTTTTACTCTCTCAACTCCATAGATTTTGTTGGAAAGCCTATTGTTTCTCTTCTTGCAAGTGGGGAAGATCATCTTGTTTCTTCATGCTCTAAGAGGGGCACCATTAGCATTGCTAGTGATGGGGATTTGGTTTTCTACAACTTAGATCCAGATGGTTATAGGGACTTTGTCTTCACCTCTTTTAGGGTTTGCTTCAATGGGGATTTCTTCTCCCTCTCTTTCCTAGTCTCTTGTGTGAGTAGGGGTTTTCATTGCCCTTGCTCCCTTGGTTGTACCTATTGCTTTGATGGGTTTGGAGGACGATGATGTAGCCCATTCTCTGACTATCTTGAAGGAGTCCTTGTGATTGGTGGAAAACTTCCCTTGAAAAAATATTAGGCTAAAGTAGTCAAAGAATATTCTTGCTCCAATCATGATCAATCTTGATCCCTATCACTTGTCTTTGAGGGAAAGGGGTTGGTGCTTCATATTCCTAATTCCATTATTCTTGGAGCATCTTCTGGCATAAGGAATATTCTCATTTGACAAATTTTTAGGGGTTAGGCCTAATGTTGATGCTTTCAAATATTGGGTAGGGAGAAAATGGAATTTTTTTTGTAGATTAGAGATCTCAATGCTACAAAAGGGCTTCTTTTTGATATTCTTTTCTTACTACATAAAAATTGTATTTAGACCCTTTTGGATGGCTCATGGTTCTTTGGCAACTCTTAGGTTTCCCTTTAGAGGTAGAAATCAGGTTTTGATCTAGAGAAAGAATATATTTAAAAGAATGTTTTAGTTTGGGTTAAATTACCTATATTATCATTAGAATTTTGGGGTGAGGAGGTTTGGTCAAGCATTACCAACTCCTTTGGCCAACTCCTTGTAGTTAATGATGTGACTAAATCTAGAAAGTGTATTTTATTTTCCCAATTTTGTGTTAATGTGGATATCCATAAGGCTCTCCCCTCTTCAACCACCCTATCCTCTAAGTTGTGTATGGGTGTAACAGATCATTATATGAGGATTCCTTGGTGATGTGTAACATATGCCTAAATCCTAGTCATGCTTCTGTTGGGTGTAGGTCTTTGAAAATGAGAGAAAGTCACATCAAGAATCTGGACCAAATGGAGCCTTCTTCATTGTAGTCTTTGGTTGAGGTGTCCCAGGGGTGTATTGGAGTGGTGGTTTGCCTTTCTTTTGACACAATCAATGATATTACTTCTATGAGGGAGCCTCATTCGGTTGGGAGATGATTGGAGGAGTTTTCTAAGGGAAACTTGAATCTATTAGGGAGGGATTAGATAGGGAGATTCTATGGCATTCAGAACTTAACCAAGCACAATGTGAATGAGTTTGGCCCCTAGGCAATAGATGCGTGTCTAGGAACCATTGTAGAGGTGACCCTCTAGTCACTCCTACTTTGATGGCAAGAGTGAGTGAAGTGGTAGGGACACTGAGTGACTGTCCATCTCCCTCAAGAGTGGGACTTCATAGGCCTTAGTCATGGAAATCATGGTAGTTGGTGGCATGTCCTCATTGACCTCACCATGATCACTCTCATGAGTTTCTTCTTCTCCTTCTTCTTGGTTTTGTTGTGGTTGTTGCATTAATTTATGGATTTCAAGAGTTATTTCTCATATTATGTGCAATGCTTCTACATCTTGTTCTCTTATAAGTCATAACTCTTGTGTAGCTTCTTGAAACAATCTTTCAATGATTTGCTCCTAGATTTACAAGACTTGATTGATTTGAGTCACTATTGTATCATGTCTGATTTGTCTAGGATCTCAATTTGTTGTTCAATGCTTTCTTCTAAAGTGCAATCTTCTTCTAGTTCTTTGATTTTAATTAGATCAATGAGTTTTTTAGGGAGATTTTATCTAATCTCCTCTACCACTTGCTCTACGCAATTCTCTCTCATGTCAACTAGTAATATGCAGCCATATAGACTATTTCCTCATAACCCAATGAGAGATTAACTGTGCAAAAAATAACTATAAATCCATATGCAAAAGATTAGACAATCATACCATCAATGGTGAAACAAGATATACCCTGGAAAAACCCTTATTGAGGGAAAAACCTATCCTCCAAAAGCATCCATCTCTCATTATTATTTATCAATAAAGATTACAATACATAATGAATACCCTAAAGCGTCAAGATCTCTACGTGCACTCCATGTGAACAAGCATGTAACCACACATCCAATGCCACACTTCAAACCCTCACAAATGCAACCTACAAGAGATGCTCAATCAACCCAAACCTATCCTATAGCCAACAAGTCAACAAGCCAATAGCCAAACTCAAAAACTACCCATGTGTTTTCTTTTATAAAGGTAAGCTCACACAAATACAATATGTGGTATGGTAAAACCACCTTCCCCAAAACCAAGATTCTACAATACCATTGACCCCCACACTTCATTGTTGGTACTAAGTTTTCCCAAAAATTAAATAATTACAAATAAATAATTAATTACTCTATGTGTCCCCCAGACATAAAATAATCAATCCAATGTTGCATACAACAATTACAAGTGGCACCAAATAAATATCCAATGTGGCTACACACATCACCCATGATGCACCACAAATAAATATTTATTTTACATAATAAAATAATACCAATGTTATGCAAGGTGTACAACACACCTATTCCAACATTCTCCCACTTGTTGTATACATTGCATAAGGGATTAACAAGTACTCAAAACATTAAGGGAAACCATCCATATTCCCAACATGTACCATATAAACATCCATGTGCTCCAATATACCTGCAACAATAATTAAGGTGTCCACCATCTCAAACAAGAATCCCCTCATTCTCCATCATGCCAAACCATGAAGGATAAGATCCTCCAAAGAGATGCCACACTAAACTATCATGTAGAAGAAAGAAACTTGCATCAATTGATATCCAAACAAATCAAATGGTAACAAATAGGCTCAAGTAGTTGACAAGAATCAATTATCATAGCTGAAATAGCAACCATAGCTAGTTGCTAATGCATCAACTAACCATACCTCCAAACCAATGTATACAAAAGATAATAGGTAGACCTTAGTATGCCATCAACATATTCAACTCAAATCACAATGATAACAAGTCCATGCATATACTCAATTTTGCATAAAGAAGTCTCCAAGGTAACAACTCAAAGCATGTGATAACAAACATCAAGACCCTCCATACCGCAGTATAATGAGAACATCCAACAAAGGAGTCATATACATCCTGGAACTCCCACTACATGAGTAAATGTCAAATCTAAAAATAGATCAAGGCATCCAAAGATCCACTAATATCACTCACATAGAAGATGTGACCAAATCCTCTATCACATAGTGTCAAAGAACACACATAGATATGCAAAATCTGCAAACTAAATAGCTGCAGCATAACTCTCACCTCAAGTCCATATCTCTCCCAAATCATCTACATCATAAGAGAAAGAGATGAAAAACATCTCAATGGCTCCATACACATCTCAACTCCAATTTCATGTAAACACAAACATCCAGGAAGAAGAATAAGACCAATCAAGAGAGAACATACAAATCATAACCATATCCTTCTATCCACACTAATGTCATATAGCTATGAAAAGTATGATCTCCTTTACAAACCCCAAAACAAGAAGCCTCCACAACATCCAACAAATCAAGATGCAAGCCTCTCAAACTAAAGATAGATCAAACTCATAACCATCCCAAAATAGGAATAAGCCCAAAGCCACTAACCATCTCCATTACACATAATGATCTCATAACAAATCAGGATCAAACATAAGGAGATATCTAATCATATCCATGTATCTACTCCTCAAACATGTCATCACAACCTTAATCCATAGCTCAAGACTCAAGCATGAGAATATAAGATTTCAAAGAAAGAATGCATTTGACAAATAGGTAGGCATACCTATCAAACCATTCACTGCTGAGTGGACCAAGAGTGGGTATGAGATTATTCCTCCAAGGTGCACCAAGCCTCAAAGACTCTCTCCAAGAACATTCTCCTCAATAGTTCCATGTTAAAATCACAACCAACAAAGGTGTAGGCTCCTCAGTCTTGTTGCTCAAATCTTCATCAAAGAGTAACCATCTCAACACATGTCTCTAATCCCAAGAGAACTCAAGCCTCACCTAAGTCTCCAAGTATCTATGAGTACCTCCATGATCAATCCATGCTAAACTCCAAATACAAAACTGCACCATCATGAAGCTCCCAAGAACATGCCAATGTACTCAATATAATTAGAACCATCAAGATCATAGTTAGAGCTCCCACTGCACATTTGCATAACCTAGGAACACATCATGACATCATGATCTAATCATCTCATCAAAGGAAGATCACATGCACTAATGCACACATCCTATCTCAAGAGAATCTATATCATGCCAAAACTAAAAATTGGTATCAAGAGTAAACCATGACACAATACCATCATCTCTAAAACAAGGAACAACATCTCAAAATCACATGAAGATAATCATATCCTTCCAAATCTCCCACTAAAACATGATACCAAGCTATACATGGAAACATGATAAACATCAAAACCATCACTGTCAAAAACTCCCACTAAATCATGTAACCAAGCTATCTATGGCATTGTGATAACATTCTCCTAAATGAAGATCATCCATGGCCCCAACACTATCAAAGAATCCCATTGTAATGAGAAAAACTCCCAAAAGGTTGAGTAAACCATAATCCCCAAATCAAGAAGATGAACAAAACCTGTAAACCAAACATCAATCCAACACTGCCAAAATTGCACCTTTAAAACAATAATGTCATGCCAAAGTCCCAACCAAATAAGGAACATCCATGACACTATGATCACCACCCAATATAGCTACACCAAACTCCCATCAAGTCTTACACAACTATACCATATAGTCAACAAATATAGGTCACATATCATGACTGTATCAGGTAATATCATCTCTTTCTATATCTCATAATGCCAAGTGAACCAATGAAACATGTGACTAAACCAAGCCACAAGTTAGAATCTGCATCAACACTAAAATATCTATGGGCATAGACAACCCACATCTAAGTCATATATGCAACTTGTAAGCATAGACAACCTACAACACTGTACAACATGTAGATCTCACAATGCAACATGCAAACTAAAAATACATGTTTAATGTTGTCAGTAAAGGATAACCATAGATAAATCTATAAGTTTGCAATGACTCAAACATCAAATCACCTCAGATTCAATTTTCCATTAACTCACAAAAGCACCATAAGTTAGAAGGACCAAAAATAGCTGAAACTTATACAAACTGAACAAACCTCAGAATGTCATCTCCAAACCTACCCCATTGCTTATCTTTCTTAGAAATACCTTTCCAACATCAATAAGAAGTCCAAAATATGACTCCATATGCACAAGTTATGCCCTGTCAAAGCTCAAACCGCACATTTGTATTCCAACTAGAAAACATTGTCAAAATGGAAAAATCTAGAAAACATTCTGATACCATGGCGTAATATGTGTAGAGAGCTTTTTGTCAACTATAAAAAGTTCAAAATATGACTCCGTATGACAAAGTTATGGCCTTTGGAAAAAATCTTCCTAGTTATGCTATATACATAGGCCCTAGTGGCCCTCTGGTGGTAGGTGGCTGATTGGTTGATGGCTCGCCAACAACGCCCTAGTGGCGCGGTGGAAGAAAAATATAAATTGTTTCTAAAATAGTTTAAAATTTCATTTTAATTCTGAGTTAAACCCCTGCAAGGGGCTGTGGGTCTTGCCCCACCAGACCAAGGGCCCATGAACCAACTGACTCTGTGTTGGTGGTACCCCCTACATACCCTATTGGTATGCAGGCCATGTGGGGTCAGGGGTCTACTCCCAATGGGCGCCCCACCCACAATATTAAATTATTTTTTTTATAAAATAAAAAATCAACGAACTTCATAAAATTAATAGCATGTATAATATGCAAATATTTTAAGGTAAAGAAAAGAGGAAGGTAGAGGAGGGGAGATCCTAAGGAATAATGCAAACCCCTAGAATAAATTGTCTCTATTCCCTATAATACGGGTGAGGATGACCATGAAAAGGAATATTGTGTTGTTACCAAAAATAAAGATATGGTTGCATGTGAGATTGTACCACTATGAATGTCAATGATCAAATAGAGAAAGATATTGGTGCCACATAGTGGGTAGCAACACAATAGAAGAAGGGAGTTGCAAAAACCTCATGAGAAAGTATAAGAAAACAATATAGAGATGAACTCTATGGAATGCCATTTTATAACAATGCTATAGGTAATCACAATGTGATGTTAGAGGAAGAAGAATATTATTTAAAATGAACCAGATAGAGGTGAACCTCAATATCACTTGTCATGTAGAGGAGAGCTAGCTACTTCATCATATAGAAGAGTGAGAGCAAGGGTGTGTCAATGAAATGTTGTATTTTATCTATGAAGGTGTGACATTCACTAGTGGAATGGCCAAGCATTTGATGATATGTACAAAAAGGAAGTTGGTGGTTGAATATGTTGTGGAAACTTTTTATGCGTAGGTGGTGGAAGAATGATCAAGAGGGACTTTATAATCCTCAACAAAATATGCTCTTGTTTAGATAGAAGAGAAGAAGTAGGTGGAGTAGGAAGCAATCCATTCTGTTGTGGAGAAAGGTTTGTTTTCTTAAAAGAAGAAGCCATAGAGACCCCAAACAATGGAGGAGGAGATGTAGATAGAGGAGAAGTCTAGTAACCTAAACCCATTGTATAATTTAATTTTGGTGTAGGTTCCACAAGGATCTTAACTCCTTGTTCCATACACCCTAGACCATTTCCATTGTATTCATGTTTAGAAATAATTTTGAATCAAAGCCCTAATGTGTCTCCAAATTAGAAAGAGAAGGAGAATCAAAGTCACTAACCTTGTAAAAATGAGAAGTGTATGCACATGTTGGAGAAGCAGTAGCAAAATTTAAGAAGAAGGATTAATTCTAATGTGAGAATGTGAATCCTTGTTGAATGTGGGAATGTCCAAGTGAGAAGGTTAACCTTATATTCACCAGGCCTATGGGGGGTGAAGTCTAAGGAGCCCCAATCATCACCAAGACATGCATTATAAGAGGAAGGCACATCAGCATAAAAAATGGGTGACAATTTTGTTCAAGAGGTTGTTGTAGAAGGTATAAAATTATGAAGACAATGAAGAGTAGGCTTCACATAATCCAATTTATCCTGTTGAAAGTATTGAAAGGAATTGGGATCAACACTTAGCTTATGTACTTTACCATTATGAAGAGATTTAAGGGATTGATGAAGGGTAGATGGGACTGCACCCATGGCATGAATCCATGGTCTACTGAGAAGAATATTATAAGAAAGATTTTCCTACATGACATGAACCTTAGTAGGTAATGTAATGGGGCCTAAATCAATAGGCAATGTGATAGTGCCTAAATTCAAGTGAGCTACATTATCAAAACCTTTGATGGATATATTTGAAGGAGAAATAGAAGAAGCATCAATTTTAAGACAATTAAGTAGGTCTAAACTATAGACATTAAGATTAGAACCACTACCAATAAGGGTTCTCTTAATCTGAGTTGAGTTTATATGAACAATAATCATAAGAGCATCATTTTTCTTTTGAACTTCAATAGAAAGGAGTTCATAGAAATGAAAACTAATATCATTAGAATTAGAATGAAAACATCTAAGAATAGCAACCATGTCTATGGGCTTCACAGAATATTGTATAGATATCTTCTATAAGGCCTGCTAAAGAGCACTATGATGAAAAGGTGAACCTTATATTAAGTCCTAGAGAGAGATCTTAGCTTGTGTAGCTTGGAGTTTTTTAACACTTGATCATACTCTTTGGTATTCTCCATAGAAAGATGAGGTGGTGGAAGAATAGAATGTGGTGGAGGAAGGGAAACATGAATAGGATTATCTTGTTTGTTTTGCCTAGTGTTGTACATGTGAGATACTACATGGTAGTGAGGAGCCCTAGATACATTTTGAGTTATAGACCTTGCAATTGTTAGGGTTAGCCAGTAGAAGATATCAATTAAATGCAAATAAAGAGTAAACAGAGAAATGGAAATACATAGAAATAATAATAGCGAGAGACAATTTTTAACGTGGTTCACCCAAACTCGGGCTACATCCACCAAACAGAGAGTCCAATATTATTATCCAGTAAATCAAACCGATTACAATCAGCAATCCCTGCAACTCAATACCGCTGCAAAATGCTACAATACAATATCAAAACCCTAACCCTTAGCCGCTTTTTATCAAGCTTTTTGTCGGTTACAAAATAGGGTTTTCTTATGTCGGTCAATGAAAAAATTAACTCCCGATGCATTATAAAATAATAAAAAACCGTGTGAGGTTTCGGGGGCGTTGCCCCCGAGCCCCCACGGGGGCGCTGCCCCTCGACCCCGCCCTGTATCGCGACAGGGAACGCACTAGGGGCGCTGCCCCTGGACCTCGCAAGGGGCGATGCCCCTTGACCCCGTCTTGGGGGCGCTGCCCCAAACCCCCGCAAGGGGCGCTGCCCCTTGACCCCGTAGGAATTTGGGGGGAAACCGCGCCGATAAAAGTGGGGTAAATATAACCTCCGAGTCTGATTAGGCTCCATATAACAACAGCAATTTCTAAATGGCAATTCGAAGGTCAAGTACTTTTAGGAATACCCCAAATAGTGATCATGGGATGAGAAGGTGAGGGTAGATTAGGAGCCCTATGAACAATGATTTTAGGAATAGAAGAAAATTTTGGAACATTATTGCACTTATCCAACATCATCTTAGTAGGTGGGATAAGTCTATTTACAATGATTGGATTAACATTATTATCTTCTTGAGAAATGCATGATGTAGGTGAAGAAATACAAGAAGGATGCTCAACATCTATTTGTGGGGGATCCGATGTGAGGTGAAACTCTTCATTTACTAATGCATCATCTCTAGAAGAGAGAGCATTGAAATGAAGATAAGGTAATGTGATAATAAGAGAAGTATCAATAATATCATCCTCTTGCACCAAAATATCATCACAAGTAGGAGGAATTTTAAGAGAGGGATCAAAAGGATAAAGTGACATAGGAAGAGCTAGGTCACCACCACATGCATTAAATGGAACATCACTTTCATAGACTTTTTGAGTAAAGTTAGAAAGTGACATAAGAAAAGAAGAGAACATGTGTTAATTTAGAAACATTGAAGGGGAAAGTTAAGAAAGATGTTGATCTAGATCCCATTGAATTTTGAATTTAATTTTAGAAGAAAATTAAAATAAAAAGAAGGTGCTCTAAGTTGAATAGGTAGGTTCACCAATATGTAATATAGAAAATAATTATCTCTACTTTCTACATTGCATTCATACAAGTAGGAATGAAAAACATGAATTTACTCAAAAGAACAAATTCTAGAAACTAAATACAGAGCAATAAGGAGGAAGGAAAGAAGAACCTATCACCAAAGAAAGGAAGCCTCGGCCTCAAACACTAGTGCATCGTGAGGACATCACCATGTAGTACTGTCATCTAGGTAGCAACAAAACTTTATAAATCCATACTGTATAACTTAATAGGAGTCTATTGTTTCCCCCAATTTGCATAGAAAAATGAGATAAGTTCTAAGATGTCAAACTTAACAAGAAATCACATGAACAAAGCATTTAACAAGAGTTCAAATTAATGGAAGATAAAGGAAACAAAGACAAACTCTTGTGTGTTTGATTCTTTCTCCACAACCTGCACAACATGCAAAATGAGAAAAATGTTTGAGATTATTTAGGGGTTTACCTTAGTGAAACCCCTTCTTTGGTCTTTTGACCTCCACAACAACCAATAGATAGATACAAATAAATAGTGTGTGTTCTTGATCTAAGTGCATCTAGAAATAAGAACAGTGACAAATGAAAGAGTAAAAGGATGTGGGAATCCTAAGGTGCTATGGGGCATAATAAAATAAACATATGCAATAACTAGATACAAGAGAGTTGAAAAGGAAATCTATTGAAAGATGTAAAGAGTTGAAGAGCTTGAGAGAGTTGTAGAATGCAAGCCATTTACTAGAGAGAGCCAAGAGAGCCCAGAAGATTATCAAAAATGAAAAGATAGATTTAAAGTGAGAGAAGAAGGGAAGAGGAAGGGACAAACAAGTTGTTACCTCCAACCCACAAAAATGACAAGTGGAGAAACACTCCAAAAATGGCCAACAAACAAAAAACTGTCATAGGACACTGGCACACCACACAAAACTCCACACAAAGCACTAGTGTTCAAATAGTTTGGGCTCAAAATGGAAAGACACCAGAAAATCACATGACTAACAAAAAAGTGACATTGATTTGATGAAAAGACCCACTGAAAGTAAAGCCTAAGCACCATGGGAAGGTAAAAGGCTAATGCAAGGGCTAAAATGAGCCTACAAACAAACTAAGTGAATCAAAACTAAAGGAAGGACAAAATATAGCATAAAATTGCAAGGGTATGAAATTTATCATATTACACTTCCATACAAGAATATCCATGATAAATTATTTACGAATTAATGGAGAATCTATGGAAGAATAAAGGGTTATTGAGAAAATTCTTATAAAATTTCCCTTAAAATTTGACTTGATTGTCATAATAATCGAAGAGGCTAAAGACCTTTTAAAGATGGCAGTGGATAAATTTATAGGTTCACTAAGAACCCATGAGCATTGGTTGAAATGATCCGCTCCTTCCCTAAAGAAAGACTTTATGGCTCAAAGTAGTGTGAGAGCTAGGAGAAGAGGAAGAAGTGGTAGTGGTAAAGGTCAAAGAAGTAGAGGAAGATGCTACTCTAGAAGAGCAAGATCAAACAACTAAGAGGAAACAAGCATCTCATAGCAAGACTTCCAAGATAAGAAGAAAGATGATAGCTCAAATCAACTTAGTATGACAAGAGTAATGTGCAGTACTATTACTATCATAAGTATGGTCATTTTGCAAGAGTGTAGAAAGAGGCAACCTGACCATGGGAATAAAAATGTAAATGTAGCCAAAAAAAAATGGCTAATAATGAACATCCATAAAAAATGTTCATTGTGTGTAATATTATTGAGTATAGAAACATTGAAGTTTGGTATTTAGACAATGCTTGAAGCAACCACATGACCAGTAATACAAATTTATGTGCATCCATTGACAAAAACATTAAGCATAAGATTAAGATTGGAAACAATGAAAAAATTTTACTCATGGGAAGAGGCACGATCATCATTTAAACCAAGCATGGTGATAAAAGAGAAATTTGGGATGTCTATTATGTCCCAAGCATAAAACATAACCTTTTGAAGGTTGGACAACTAATCCAAAAAGGCTATAGAGTTCTAATAAAAAATGGAGAGAACATAATCTTTGACAAGGATGGTAGCAAGAACAAGATTGCAGTAGTTCAAATGATGAGTGTTGTGCAGTTTTGCACACCATTTCAAAAATATAATTATAGACAAGTCAAGCCATCAAATCAATCTCCAAACCATTAAAAACTCATGCAGCCTATTCAGGATCAACACAGCCATTCGAAAGAGATCATCGAGGATCAACACAGCCATTCGAAGGAGATCATTGATGCAACATTCATTATATGGCACAAGTGAGCAACTATGGCAAGCCTCAACCATTTCTAAAAAAGAAAGCTCAGTCTAGAGAGTCAAGGCACATAGTGCAAGCAAAAAGCCATAGTCTTTACAAACTAAGGAGGGACTATTCAATCATGGTGCAACCAACCTTAGAAGAAAAGTGCATTCATAAAGAAGAGATAGCCTATAGTCTAAAGTGGTGCAACCCCAACAAGTTGATGGCACACGGGCACTTCTAAACAAAGTCTCAACATATAATAAGAGATGGCGCTGCCCTAGAAAAGACAAAAGTGGCCTCTTTAAAAGAAGAAATCAAGTGGAGGCACCTTTTTATGAATCTAAGGTGCCTATCAAAACCAAGAAGTAGTCACTTATATTCAGGTGCTACTAGTATAGAATGAAGGTACAACCTTTTTAGGTCAAAACTAACATCTCAAACATGGCAGACTAGCATTTAGAAAGTCCAGCTCACAGAGAATAAAAAGTACAACCATTCAATTTTGAAGATTCAGTCTGCAATCGATGGCTTGAAAAAAAATACAAAGCATCAATCATTGGAGGATGAGGCTCAGCCTCTAATAGAGTCATAGTCATTCTGAAAATGAGGTGCAACAATGAAACAAGGAGGCATAATAATGGTGCACAGAACTAAAAAGGAAAAAGTGCCAGTATAGTTAAGGCTCGGCCCGCAAACATAATGCAACATCCCTTGAACTAGATGGTGAATCCTTTTCATTCATAGGTGCAACCTTAAAAGAAAGGCACTGCATATTAAAAATCCCATGCAGTATTATTCTAACAAAAGTGTGGCATATATGTATTAGTGTACATATTTCATTTTGCTTCATTTGGCTTTCATTTCGCCACATTTCGAAGCCTCATTTTATGCACATGGCATAAGACACCTCAGCTGGGTGTACGGCAGTTAGGAAGAGTCCTTCAAACTCTTTCACTCCACTTAGCTTGCCACATCTACTTGAGATCTCCTTAAGTTATGGGATTAACTCCCATTAACTCAAGGTTACTCAAGGCTATATGTACTTGTCATATTGGCTTCCCATTTACTTCAAATTTGTGATTAGCATTCATCTTATACATCCTGCAAATTCTAATATGGTATCAGAACAGGAAAGTTAGATTGCTAGTTCGAACATTTGGAGGCAAAGGTCGTGCAATGTCATTTTGGTCAAATTTCTCTAAGTTTTGTGCAAAGTCAGCTGCACTGTGAGATTTTTTGGATCTAGTCAAAGCTTTAGTTGTTACAGCTTCTCTAAGATTTGAGTTGTAGCTATGGAAAGAAGATTTGAGTCGATAGAAGGAGGTGCAAAGCTATCCTCAACTTAGAGAACTCTACCCAATGCCAAACCTAATCACGTGTAGCATGCCATTGGAGTCTTTTGTGTTTATTCTGAGGATTTGAAATGCTGTGATTTTTTTGGTCTTTTTGGTGCGTGAGTGCAGGCTTTTTGTGGCAAGTGCATGGGTGGAGATAGGCCAGCGTACTCAGGTAGAGGGATGGCCTCCAGCCTGCCCATGCTCAGTAGCAAGAGCAATGCCCTATAGGCTGACATCAAGGCCAAGGAAGACCCTCATCATAGTTTTCTTTTGTTGTCTCTGTGTTAGCATACTCACATGAGGGTGGATCTAGTCGGCCTTCAAGAGGATTGTTTGCAAGATGAGGTAGGCATTTGCATGCATGGGACGAAGGAAGGCTGACTCACAACCTGTGTGATACATGGTAGGTCGTGGCCTACCTATTACGCCTGGTTGACAGCTCTGGAACAAACCCTCTCATCTTTGCATAAAGCATTTGTAAGGGGTAGGGACAACCTGAATTGAGGCCTGCATGACCCCACCTCTAAAACAAGCAAAGAGGCATTGGAGGAGTGAACAACAAAGTAGTCTTTTGCATCTCCTTAACCACCATTTCACACATTCTGATTTGTGCTTGTTGCTTTGAATAGACCATCGACCCAGCACGGTGAAACACCTAGCATACTAGAAGGAGGCCATGCACAATTAGCATTCGACCATCTTTGCAATTGAATCCTACAAGGGTTGATGCCACAGCAGCAACCTGGCCACCATTCCCCCATTTCCCCTATTTTTTCATATTTTCCTCTTTGGCATTAAGCCCTAATTTGCCCATGCCCTAAGGATTTCTAATTTTTGGGCATTCACAATGTATTTTTTATTTTATTTTGCAATTTTTTTTAAGGTATGCTAAAAAAAAAATTACATGCAAATATAAAATAAATATACAATAGGGGTTATATAGAGGTTCTTTTACAAATGTTAGTGTCAGTATAGACATTTTAATTATCTAAAAAAAATCACTAAGAACCTTTATAAATTGCTGCATTTAAGGGGAGAAATTAAACATAGGGGGTTTTAAACATGCACTAAATTATAAAGTGCCAAAATAGGAGGGGTCACCTAATCTGGGTTTCCTAATGTGTTGAAATTATTTTGTCTAGAGGAATTAACGTGTTCTAATCATGGGATATGAAACTCACTCTTTTGTAATCAACCTAAACAAGGGAAACTATAAGTCCTAGTATGAAGGCATCTTGAAACACCTTAGGTTCCATAATCTCATACCCTATCTATATGGACTTGTCCCTGAACCTGGTAAACAATCTTATATGACTAAGTGGTTTAATCATCATGATCACATTGTTAGATTGATCGGTTAACATATACCAGATGCTACTTTGTATGCCATCATGGATATTGATTGTCCACATGCATTATGGATCAAAATTTGGGAGATTTATGGAGACTCGAATGTTTCTCCATTCCCACATGATCCTACTTTGATCACAACTCACATCCTTAATCATGATACAGAAACATAATGTCCTAGTGACATAGAAGAAGTCATCACTCCTAATGTTGCTTCATTAGATTCCAGAGTCACTTCTTTGAAAGCTTCTAGTGCTTCTTTGCAACAAGATATAAGTCTTCCTAGCATTATTGATTGGGACAGATTTCTACCTAACATCACTTGTCTATTTGTAGAGTCCCGCATTGCTGACATGGAAGCACACATTGAGGACATCTATCTTCTCTTCGATGACAGTTTCAATGAAGCTACATCTCCATTGTACTCTTTGGATATTCATGTTCTACATCGTCCTACACATGATTCTGGATCGTCATCATCCTCATATATTGGGCATGCACTTGATTTGATTATGGCATCCTTCGGCATTGACATGTGGACACCTGAGCACTATTCGAAGACATCGACATGGGCATCGTCATCCTTGGATCAGCTTCAACATGATTCAAGATCATACATACATCTTTTTGCATGGGAAGATATTCTACATCTTCAGGTGGTTTCATTTCTTTCTAAGGGAAGGAACATTGTTTGGCATTCTTGGATCTACATCTGCATCCTTTGTCGACTATCCAACATCACTGTAGCAGGACATGTATTATGGGGGGTCTCATAGACCTTCTATCTTTTTCTCTCCTATGGGGGGATCACATATTGTACTTAGTGAAAGAAGTAGTACTTATTCACTTGTATTTTTTTATCAGAAGGTCTTAAATCCTTCTCTTTTCTCTTTTTCGGAGAGGAGTTTTGTTCCTACTGGGTTTTCTCTTTTTTTTCCATTTGTGAGAGAATGCTTTGTATATGGGTACCTCATTAGGCCTTGTTGCCAGGACCCATCTTTTTCACCCACCTAAGTTGTGCTTAAGGGGGGTATTAGTGTACATAATTCATTTTGCTTCATTTGGCTTTCATTTAGCCACATTTTGAAGCCTTATTTTATGCACATGGCATAAGACACCTCAGTTGGGTGTGTGGTAGTTAGGAAGATTCCTTCAAACTCTTTCACTCCACTTAACTTGCCACATCTACTTGAGATCTCCTTAAGTTATGGGATTGACTCCCATTAACTCTAGGTTACTCAAGGCTATATGTACTTGTCATATTGACTTCCCATTTACTTCAAATTTGTGATTAGCATTCATCTTATAGATCCTACAAATTCTAATAATATGAAATGTGGCATGAGACATGGAAACAAAACCGGTTATAAAATCAAAGGCGTATCCTCCATATTGATGCACAATCTGTATTCCCAAAGGTGTGCCAGCATTTATAATGATGGCGTGGCCATTAGAAGGCACGCAACCTATGATGGATCTTGCCATTCAACAAAGGCAAGGCACAACATAATACTTCATGGCGTATCCCTTAAAGAAGATGGCGCAGATGAATAGAATATAAAGCATAACCTTTAAGGTTCAAAATGCAAGAATATGAATCAAGGCACAAGCGTTAAGTTAAAGGGCCATATGAAAAGTAAGATGCCACTTTAAAATAAGGTGAAGTCTAATAACAGTGTGTAGGTTTCAAATAGCAGAGATTCAGCATGTATCAAGTAAAGGTTCAACCTTTTCAATGAAGACGCATATCAATGCAAATATAAGGCACGACCAACATAAACATTGGCGCTGCCTATTTTCAAATAAGGCGTTGCCAATGTAAAGATCAATGCAGCTTCGTAACAAAGTACAACGCATTCACAAGCATAAAAGGATGGCATGGTGCTCATGTATGAAGAATGGCACGATACAATGAATAGACATGGACTATCAATAAGATGGCAGTTTCTTCAAATAGAAATCTGAGCAAGCTATTGAAGATATGGCGCAGTTCATAATATAAGGCTCCAGCATTTAAGGGCAAGGTGCCAACAAGATCAACCTCAACCTCTTCAAATCACAGCACAAGAAACACACCGTAGTCAGCATGAGATAAAGACTCACCAAAATAATGATGGTGCAAGAAATATGAGAATGGAAGCCATTCAAACAGAAATGAGCAGCCATTTAAAGAAAGCCAATGATGCCTATATATTCCAAAGTGGTGTTGCCTATTATAGAAATAAACATGATTGAAAGCACCACCTTTCTCTATGAGATGGAGTGTAGGTTTTTAGTTTCCAGGCAATGCAAGACTTAGCCGCCATCAAATGCAAAAGAGATCAATGAATGACGTACTCCATAGTGGTATCTAATGGCGGGCACACATTTGAAAGAAAGGGAGAGGATGTCAGGAGAAAATGTGTGTAGGCCTACCACGTATAGAAGAAAACCAATAGCACAACTTTGTGAGGGAGTGAAGATTGCAATTTGGAAAAAGAGTGCTAGGGCTCTACGTGGTGCAGTGGGAGAGTTATCTTTTTTTATGCTTTCTTTAAACTCCCGAAATGTTTCTCTGCTTAAGTTTTTCATTAAAATCTTTTAAAGATTTTAATATTAAAACTTGAGTAAGGTATTAAGGGATTAATGTGAGTCATTTTAAGCTGTGGTGGGCCCTCAACTAAATAAATCCAAGCTTTATTTTTATAAAAAGAGTCTTATGCTTCAAGGCTAAAGGTAAGTAAGTTTTATTTTAATAAAGGAAACTTTATTAAAACTTAAAGCTATAGGTAAGAAGACAAAAGGAGGCTTTATTTTTTACACCGTGAGAAGAAAGAAACATATGCCATTTTAAAGCCCACAGGGAGATTTAAGTTAGGGTAAAGTAAATAAACGAAACTTTATTTACAAACCAACCACCTACAAGAAACTAGAAATAAAGTGAAGGATTTATTTTTTATGCCTATTAAATCCTAAAGCTACAGCAAGGATGAAGGAAAGATATATTTATTTTTCATGCCATGTAAAGAAGAAAAGCTACAGGAAACTCCCAGTGGTAAAAGCATGCAATCGGAATCAAAGGGATTTTCAGGGTTTCCTTTCTTTAACATGAGTTTTTAGGGCAGCAGTAAAGGGAGGGTTATTTTCTGATAGCAGAGGATTTTTGACAGTGAACAAATATAGGGAAGAGATTTCAGCTATAGTAGAGATTTATTTTAGGCCTTTGTGTCAAGTTTTCTCAAAGTTAGACGGATCTGATGTACTGTACCTTCAAGGCCTTTTTTGCATCTCTGTTTTAATTCATCCATGAAGGGAAAATAGACTTTCTGTGATATTATTTCTATTTAGTTGTTCCTTGTTCTTTTATCTCAGATTTGTGGCCTTGGTTTGTAAAACTGAGACTATAAAACCTTATACAACTGAATGATTATGTGTTCATTACTTTTTGTTCATCATATCTATTTTTGTCTTGTCTCTTGTTTATCAAATCTTGTGCATTATTGAATTCTTTGTAGGTTGGGGAGTTTATGTTTGGCAAATCACTGTGTTAGATTTATTTTTGGGTTTCCTACTCCTATTTTCTTTGAGGTCTGAAAATGAGTTTATTGAAGATCCTACGAAGAGCCAGCTTCTCAAATCCCAGAGGTCATCTCACAAACCACGTCTCACATTTGTGAGGTTTCCCATTGTTGTTAGTTTAATGCAAATTTTACTATTCAATAGTTTTTGGCATGCCCGGTGGGACCTAAATTAGAGACTTCAGTCAATGTTTCAATGAGCTTTGTTCTACATTTTGTGATTTTGGTGGAAAATTAAAAAATATTTGCTCATAGGAGCATGAATCTTCCATTTGGCAAATCCGTTGGTGTTTTTATCTCAGATCTTCACTACTGGAGATCATGGAAGCCCATAATATTCATGTTCACCTCAATATTCCAGCAAGAAACTTACCTTTTGTGACTTGGGATTCAAGTCCTCTTCTACTTCAGCAATAAGGTCAGGTTCTTGAAGCAACATTGAAAGCATTACCCCTTTTTATTGGAGATGGCTTAGTTTCCCCAGCAGATCATATTCAAGATGTTACAAATTTGTACACTATTCACCATGTCATAGCTAAAAATGAAGTTCTTCTATTACTAGCATCTTCTCTTAGAGGCAAATCACGGGAATGGTATAGATTTTTACAACTTGGTTTAATCACAGGATGGGATCAACTTGGAGAGCTCATTTACAATCAATTTTGAGAGAAGGCGGATGCTAGTTTCCTCACTTAGAATCTTGTCACAATCAAGAGGCATCCTGCAGAGTGCATCCATGATTTCAATGGAAGATTTGACAAGGTATGAGAAAATTTTTCATTAGATGTGAGGCCTCCTCCAGGTTTTGCATTTTTATATTATTTGAAGGCTTTAGATCCTGAGATTTCAGTTATGATACAAGTTTTAGGAGGTGGAACTTTGCCTCAGTCCTATGATCTTTCCATTAGACTTTAAAGGAACCTTATAGAATCTAGTAAATTATCTCCCTTGCCTTCAAAATTATTGATGCCTCATACAAGTGTCTCATCCCAGGCTCCCACATATAGCCAAATACAGATCTGTCCTAATCCACCCACCCTCCCTACTAATTTGATAAGTCATAGGGAGATGTTTGAAATAAAAGAGCTTACAATATCCTTTGCTCATGAGCTCAATGAGCTAAGAGATCAGGGCATGTATCAGGCTAATCCATATTTTATGCCTCAAAGCTCCCATGAACAACTATATGTGGATAATCGATTTGTAGAAAATATCTTTCCTCATGCACAAAAGATTCCAAATGATTTTGAGAGTTGTGCTTTTCAAGCTTCTGTAGTTTCCAATCCACAATTTTAGCCTATGGAAGTGATAGATCAAGTATTTTGTCACTTTGATATCAAAGAAGAATGCAATCAAAATGCAAGGAAAGAGTGTGTTCCTATTTATCCAGTGCTTTCTATTGATCTTGAGCATCATGCACATGTGGTAAATTTTGATTCAAAGCTACAGTCAAGTGAAGAAGAGGATGAGGATGCTAATGATAGCTTCTTTCCATTTGAAGCTGAAAAGTACTTGCAAAAGAGTCTTGAAGCTAAAAAGTACTGGGCAAGGAGTAGGGATAGTATTGAGATATTTAAGCATGATGAAGAAGAAATCAAGGATTTATTCTTGGTTATCCAATAGGGATATAAACTTCTTGATAAAAGAGATCCCACCATTAAGAAAGTGCATGGATCATTTGTAAAACCTCTTTTGGATGATCATGAAGAAAGTTTTGAAGAAAACACGTGCAAGTTTTGATTTATTTTCTATTTTTGAAGATGGGTATTCTCTCCTTCTTGAGGAAGATTAGCGGATGCAAATGTCGAAGTTCCATGATAATGATGCATCAAGAGACATAATTTGTAGTCATGAGGAGTTACATCACACTCCATTCTTCTTTCAAGAAGACATTCCAATCAGATTGAAGACCATTATGGGTAGCGTAGTCCCCTTCATGCCTATTTTTGATGCTATCTTGGGTCATGATCATGTAGAGAAACATGCAAGAAAAGTCACCAATGAAGTCAAGTCAGGAAATGCATCTACATGCAAGCAAGGACATGAGCTCCAATTCTTGATATTCCCTTCCCACCCTCCACTAAAGAAAGCGCAGTATGCAGATTAGTATGAATGGTGTTTTGATGCCAAGGAAGAGTCTCTAGAATGCAGGAAGGCACAAAGGTACAAGTTTCTACTATATTTCTTCATGCATTTTATTTGGTCTCTTCTAAGTTTGATGTGGATCACATTAAGCAACATCATCCAAAATCAAAGTTATTTTTCCATTCCAGTGAATGGGCATGTTCATGTCAATTTCCTTTGTTGATAGCTTAGTTTCAATATTTTAAATTAGTTGCAGCTGCAACATTTGTTTCAATTTTTTTTTGTTCTTTCAATAAGGTCTCATTTGGAGGTATGGTCAGTAGTCATCAGTTTGTGGATAGGTTGCAAATGGGTCTTGATTGTACAGTTCTTGTGTTTAAGCTTCATTGGATCTGCTCAGTTGGTTGTGCGTAGGTTTTCATCGTAGTATTGTGGTTTCATTAGTCATAATGATTCAAGTTGGTTTGTTTTCGATTGATTTGACTCTGATGCCCAATGGAAGTACAAGCCTTTTCTTTTGGAGTTCAGAGTATGCAGTCACACTCTCCCAGCCAGTCGCCGAGAACTATTGTGTATTTTTTCATACCATTTCAAAATTTTGATTATAGATGAGTTGATCCATCAAATTAGTCTCCAAGCCATTCAAAACTCATGTAGCCTCTTCAGGATCAACACAACCATTTGAAAGAGATCATCAATGCAACATTCATTATATGGCACAAGCTAGCAAGTATGGCAAGCCTCATCCATTTCTAAAAAAAGAACGCTCAACCTAGAGAGTCATGGCACACAGTGCAAGCAAAAAGTCACAGTCTTTACAAACTAAGGAGCCACTATTCAATCATGGTGCAACCAACATTAGAAGGAAGGCACATTCATAAAGAAGAGACATCCTATAGTCTAAAGTGGTGTAACCCCATCAAATTGATGGCACATAAGTATTTCTAAACAAAGTCTCAGCATATAATAAGAGATGGCGCTACCCTAGAAAAGAAAAAAGTGGCCTCTAAAACAAGAAATCGGGTGGAGGCACCTGATTATGAATCTAAGGTGTCTAACAAAATCAAGAAGTAGTCACTTCTATTTAGGCACTGCCAATAAAAAATGAAGGTGCGGCCTTTTCAGGTTAAAAACAACATCTCAAACATAGCACACTAGCATTTAAAAAGTCTAGCTCATAGAGAATAAAAAGTGCAACCATTCAACTTTGAAGATTTGGTCTGCAATCAAAGGCTCAGTTAAAATATAAAGCATCGGCCATTGGAGGATGAGGCTCGGCCTCTAATAGAGTCACAACCACTCCAAAAATGAGGTGTAGCAATGAAACAAGGAGGCATAATAATGGTGTGCACAACCAAAAAGGAAAAGGCGATAGCATAGTTGAGGCTCGACTTGCAAACATAACGTAGCATCCCTTGTGTTGGTTATTTTTCCTGAATCGGCAGAGGGTTTGCTAGTTCCAATGCACAAGAAGATTCAACCAACAGATACGAGAGGTTGCGTGAGCTACCTCCCCTTCACTTCTGGTTCTGCCGCACCAAGGGGGGTGTCCCTATAACTAAATATGTAACATTGACTAGCTCAATGACAGGAAGATTTAGCTTGACAACAACAGGCAGAATACTCTCATTTTGGGACAAAGATTTGTGTGATAAATCACAAGGTTGGCAACGTTCTTGGACATATTTGTCTGGTCAGGTATGAGAGTATGCAGGGGTTCCTAATCCTACTCCTACAACTAACAGGTTGAAAATATGGAATGGTTTGAATTTGATGGTTTGGATGCAAGATAGGGGTTTTCAGATCATAACTACTTCACAAGAACAGACCGGTGCCTTATCCCAGGGCAAGGAGTCAAATAGACATATACATAAGAATGGCTTGCAACTAACATTTGAGTTTCAAGGGGTTAATACTGATGCTTGCCTTACAAACATCACCCAAGGATAAGTATTTGACTGTCCATACTTACAGATATACTAGCTGACATACAATCTTCTCCATACCTTAACCTAAAACAATTTAATCCACTCCTTGAATGGAAGTTAAAGATCAAGTATGCAATACATAAATCTATATTCTAGAATCTGAGAAACCCTTAGCAACCAAATTCAGAAGAAGAGATGCATACAACAAGTGGAGATGGACAGCAAAACACATGCAAGAAATATTTTTCATATAAAATTGACACTGAAACTGAACATATGTGCAAGATACATCACATATGCAATACATAAACTCCAAAATGAGATAGAACAGCAAGGAAATGCTCTATATTTCATTATCTTTCCCCCAAAATTGCCCAAGTCTCCAACAACCAAATATGAGTGACACAGTTTTCATTTTATAGAAAAATTGTGTACTCAGCCAAAATTACAATGGTCAACTCAAAAATTGCCAGATACAATGCATCGTGAGAAAATGACGCTCAAAATTGAATGTAGCAGGGGACAAAATGGGAAGAAGCAAGAGAAGGGCGAGGAATGGTTGAGCTCGAGCCCTGTGCCACCGCTGGAAGACTCCCCGTCACAAATCAGGTACTTGACCGTTCAACCCCTAGCCCATGTCTATCTGCAATCCTACCATAATGGCTCAACCACCCTCAGCCCCTTCTGAAAATAGCAACAGCGTGCCTCTGTTGTTTTCCCGCTCAAAAATGACTTCAAACACTTAGGAAAAAACCTTCGCTGCGGTCTCAAAGCATGGCCGTCGATCACCCTCCTGTTGCCAGGATCAATGGCGTCAAAAAACACTAAAAAGTCATCGGCCAGTGAAATTGTGCCACATAAGCACCTCACATTTCTATCGCTGACTTTTCCAATCACCATTTTTCCACTTTCGCCCTTGTATATGCAAAAAAACATATGCATATACAATCTCCACTGTTCACCTTTCAAAAATCCTTTGTATATGCAAAATGCATATACATGCAATAGTTTAATATACAAGGCGGACCCCAAAATATTATGAAGCAGATTGGAAACTTGTTCGGGTCCGGCTTGCATCTTGACCTTTGTATCTTCGCTTGTATATCAGCATATATACAAGCACCCAAACATACAAGCCGTGAATGCCATCCATTGAATTAGCTGAATTTGATCTTCGCATCGGATCTGGCTTGTACATTGCTCCCTTGTATATTTGCTTGTATGTTGCATATACAATGCGAACATACAAGCCAAATATACAAACAACGGACCTCAAATTTTATACACTGGAATTGATTTCTCTGTCGGGCCTGAATTATATCTCAGGAATGTATATTTGGTTGTATATCGAAATATACAACCGCAAACATACAAGTGGTAGGCCCTTGCCTCGCAACTGTAGAAAATGCATCTTTACACCTTTGTATGTTTCGCTTGCATGCGCAAATATACAAACCTCTAATATACAACTGTAGTATCTTCAACAGAATATTTCAGGAATGTATCTTCCGCTCGCCACTGTAGTAATTATATATTAGCATGCCCTTGTATATTTTTCAATGCACCTCCACATGCAACTTGATATACAAAGCTCGATATGCATGTAAAATGCATACAACTCACTTTTTCAAAGGCCGATTGGGATTTTTGACCCGCCAATGCATATTTTGACCCGTATGTATATACAAACACCTTTGTATATACAAAGACACATGCATATGACTATTTTTTTTGCATTTTTTAGCACTGCAGACGTCAAAAGAGATAGAACTTTTTGGATTTTTGGGAAGGGGCCTGCATATTTAAATGCTTAAAACCTGATTGTTTATGCAGGCACCACCAGTGGGTCTGGCCTAAAACCCTAAACATAAATGATTACCAACATAGGCTTTGTCTGGTGATGCATGCCTCTTGCAGGCATAGTGAGAACCTCAGATCTCTGGGATGCAAACCAGTCCCTTATCCATTGGGCTACAAAGTCATGAAATTACACTAACCTGCATAGAAATTATATTTTTAAACATTATTTTGGTGGCCCCAGGTAGCCAAAAAGGAAGAACCACAACTTTATCTTGTCAAATGCCTGATTCCAAACTGAATAATCCCAACCACAGCCTAAAACATTAAAACAATCTGCCCATAAGCTAATCTGATCAATTACACGCTTTACCATTTTTGAAAACTTGCCCCTGTCAGTACTGCCTCTGTCACTCTGTACCTTACAACCAGACATATAACCATACATAGTATAATATTCTTTAGCATTAGGTAACATATGTATGTTATATTCCATAAATAGTATATCATATTGCTCTTGGCATTCCTTATCATTTATGTGACTGTTACACATAACCATGCACTCATCCAGCTGATCTAAAAACTGAAAACACTTAGAAAATATGAGACCCTCAATATCATTTATATCATTCACTGACATTGAAAAAAAATTCTGATCTACACACCTATTGCCATCACTGCATATGTCTGAAACAACTGATGCTAAGCATTTATCATCCACAGTTTGCAAATCAGTATCATCATTTTCAAACAGTGGGTTAATTCTGCACCAATGAATGTTAGGACTCACAATGTCAAATGCATCCGTAGGCTCATCATAAAGGGGATTCATATTCATTGCAAAGGTCTCTGTTTCTTCTTCATGACAATCCATTTCTTTTTCATCATAATCAGACCTAGAGTCATAAGAAGAACAAACCTGATCCATGAACTGGTCATGGATATCATCCTTATCATCTTTAACATCTGCATGCACCACATACAAATTTTTTGCTACTTCAATGCACTCTAAAGTTGAACTATCTGCATCATTTTCCAGTCCTCTAATGCTTCCTGATGAAACTAATATTGACTCTTGATCCATATGATCACTACTTTGCACAACTGGATCATTTAAGCATGAATGCTCTTTGTTTAGGACTGGAGTGCAAATATTATTTGAAAATTATTATTATCAACTTCATTTGCTGGGCAAATTAGGACATCCTCCTCTATAATAGAAACATCATCAACTTGGAATGATGCAAAAACTGGGACAATAGGGGTGTGAGCACTTTGACATTCATCTCCAACATTCAGATTATATCCCTCATTAACATTTGGGTCTATAGGGTAGCAAAAATTTTCAGAGAAATACCCTTTTTGAATCCCATATCTCCAATTATTTTCAATGTCTATTGCAAACTGTCGTGCCTGATGAAATGTGGTGGGCTCTTTATCTCTCAATCTATAGTTCATTTTCCTATCAAATGCTCCCAAATAGACAACTAGGCGCAGTGCATCATTAGGTCTCATGTATTCTGGAATTCTATTCAATGTCCTCATAAATCTGAGGTTAAACGCTGAAATCAACTCATCCTTTTCAATATGGATATACATAAAATTACTAATAACTACATAATCAAAAATTCTTTCACCATATTGTTCTAGAAATACAGATTTAAAATCATGGCAAGAGCTGACAGAGTAAGTGGAAGATAGGAGAACCAGTCCCTTGCATCTTTATCTAGAGATTGAACAAATACTCTCATAACTACATCTTCATGGTCAATCTCAAAATCATCTACAACATTTATAAACTGTTGCAAGTGTTTCTCAGCTGAATCATCCTTTGCACCACTGAATTTGGGCAAATACTTTCTAATTTTAGATGGAAAAGCATTTGGATAGCCACAAATGCCATCAAAGTTTATGGGTGTATATCTGTGAAGTCTGAAACTCTTTCTATTGCATGGTTGGGACTGATTATTATGCATTGTTGCATTTGACACCTCAGTAGGGTTCATGGGCCGATAATACATCATTATGTTCTTACAACCCTTTTCTTTTCAACTCAGATTTTTAATCACAGTATGACCTTAGGCCTTCAAAATACAAACTGCTATTTCAGCCTTCCTAAAGTCCTCTATATGAGTCTTTTGAACAATATTGCATGCCCTTTTGAAATACAGATGAGGTTAGAACAAAAGCATGCAAGCTCTGCTTTCACCAATGTTTCCCTTTTAACCAGTCCTATTTCACCAAATAGGGAATCTTTTAAAACTTGTGCAAATACTTGGATATGTTGCAACTGTAGATAGGTTCATTCAACAGAGTCGCCACCTCTTTGGCAAAGGAATGAGCTTCAAACTGGCTAAAGCAAAAAATGCATTTCTTTCTTTCTGGGTCCCCCAACAGCAGAGCCACACATAAAACTTTAAATTTGCTACAACAAAGCACTTCTAGGTCTAATTCTTCAATCCTTTAGACTCAGACTTTCATGGATATGACATTGATCTCCCCAGCAGAGTCGCCAAAATCTGTTGGTGACTCAGATGGATAAAAATAAATTCTATTTTCATCAAATCATCCTCAGCAGAGTCACCAAAATCTGTTGGTGACTCGGATGGGCAAAACCTCACCAGAGATTGCAGGATAACACTTTCACATTCGATCCCCAGTAGAGTTGCCAAAATTTGTTGGTTTTTTTCCTGAATTGGCAGAGGGTTTGCCAGTTCCAATGCACAGGTAGATTCGGCCGACAGATACGGGAGGTTGCGTGAGCTGCCTCCCCTGCACTTCTGGTTCTGTTGCACCAAGGGGAGTGTCCCTATAACTAAAGATGTAACATTGACTAGCTCAATGACAGGAAGATTTAGCTTGACAGCAATAGGCAGAATACTCTCATTTTGAGACCAAAATTTGTGTGATAAATCACAAGGTTGACAATGTTCTTGGACATATTTGTCTGGTTAGGTATGAGAGTATGCAGAGGTTCCTAATCCTACTCCTACAACTAATAGGTTGAAAATATGGAATGGTTTGAATTTGATGGTTTGGATGCAAGACAGGGGTTTTTGGATCATAACTACTTCACAAGAATAGACTGGTGCCTTATCCCAGGGCAAGGAGTCAAATAGACATATACATAAGAATGGCTTGCAACTAGCATTTGAGTTTCAAGGGGTTAAGATTGATGCTTACCTTACAAACATCACCCAAGAATAAGTATTTGACTGTCCATACTTACAGATATCCCAGCTGACATACAATCTTCTCCATACCTTAACCTAAAATGATTTAATCCACTCCTTGAATGGAAGTTAAAGATCAAGTATGCAATACATAAATCTGTATTCTAGAATCTAAGAAACCCTTGGCAACCAAATTCAGAAGAAGAGATGCATACAACAAGTGGAGACAGACAGTAAAACACATGCAACAAGCATTTTTCATATATAATTGACACTAAAACTGAACATATGTGCAAGATACGTCACAGATGCAATACATAAACTCCAAAATGAGATAGAACAGGAAGGAAATGCTCTGTATTTCATTATTTTATAGCAAAACTGTGTACTCAGCCAAAATTACAACGGTCAACTCAAAAATCACTAGATACAATGCATCGTGAGAAAATGGCACTCAAAATTGAATGCAGCAGGGGACAAAATAGGAAGAAGCAAGAGAAGGGCGAGGAATGGTTGAGATCAAGCCTTGTGCCACCGCTGGAAGATTCCCTATCACAAATCAGGTACTTGACCATTCAACCCCTGGCCCATGCCTATCCGCAATCCTGCCATAATGGCTCAACCACCCTCATCCCCTTCTAAAAATAGCAACATCATGCCTCTATTGTTTTCCCGCTCAAAAATGACTTCAAACACTTAGGAAAAAACCTTCGCTGTGGTCTCAAAGCATGGCCGTTGATCACCCTCCTACGCTAGGATCAATGGTGTCAAAAAATATTGAAAAGTTGTCAGCCAGTGAAATTGTGCCATGTAGGCACCTCACATTTCTATCGCTGACTTTTCCAATCACCATTTTGCCACTTTCACCCTTGTATATGCAAAAAAACATATGCATATACAATCGCCACTGTTCACCTTTCGAAAATCCTTTGTATATGCAAAATGCATATACATGCAACAGTTTAATATACAAGGTGGACCCAAAAATATTATGAAGCAGATTGGAAACTTGTTCGGGTCCGGCTTGCATCTTGACCTTTGTATCTTCGCTTGTATATCAGCATATATACAAGCACCCAAACATACAAGCCATGGACGCCAGCCATTGAATTAGCTGAATTTGATCTTCGCATCGGATCTGGCTTGTACATTGCTCCCTTGTATATTTGCTTGTATGTCGCATATACAATGCGAACATACAAGCCAAATATACAAACAACGGACCTCAAATTTTATACACTGGAATTGATTTCTCTGTCAGGCCCAAATTGTATCTTAGGAATGTATATTTGGTTGTATATCGAAATATACAACCACAAACATACAAGTGGTGGGCACCTGCCTCACAACTGTAGCAAATGCATCTTTGCACCTTTTTATGTTTCTCTTGCATGTGCAAATATACAAACCTCTAATATACAACTGCGGTATCTTCAACAAAATATTCTAGGAATGTATCTTCTGCTCGCCACTGTAGCAATTGTATATTAGCATGCCCTTGTATATTTTTCAATGCACCTCCACATGCAACCTGATATACAAATCAGGAATATTCCCAGGAATTTGTGAAAGATTCCCCCTTTGTATATGCATCATTTCAAGCCCGATATGCATGTAAAATGTATACAACTCACTTTTTCAAAGGCCGATTGGGATTTTTGACCCGCCAATGCATATTTTGACCCGTATGTATATACAAACACCTTTGTATATACAGACACCTTTGTATATACAAAGACATATGCATATGACTATTTTTTTTGCATTTTTTAGCACTGTAGAGGTCAAAAGAGAGAACTTTTTGGATTTTTGGGAAGGGGCCTGCATATTTAAATGCTTAAAACCTGATTGTTTATGCAGGCACTACTAGTGGCTCTAGCCTAAAACCCTAAACATAAATGATTACCAACACCTAGAACTAGATGGCGAATCCTTTTCATTCATAGGTGCAGCATTAAAAGAATGGTGCTGCCTATTAAAAATCCCACGCAATATTATTCTAACAAAAGTGTAGCCTATATGAAGTGTGGCATGAGACATGGAAATAAAACTAGTTATAAAATCAAAGGTGTATCCTCCATATTGATGCACAATCTCTATTCCCAAAGGTACACCAACATTTATAATGATGGTGTGGCCATTAGAAGGAATGCAACCTATGATGGAGCTTTCCATTCAATAAAGGCAAGGCACAACATAATACTTCATGGTGCATCTTTTGAAGAAGATGACGCAGATGAATAGAATATAAAGCACACCCTTTAAGGTTCAAAATGGAGGAATATGAATCAATGCGCAAGTGTTAAGTTAAAGCGCCATATGAAAAGCAAGATGCCACTTTAAAATGAGGCAAAGTCTAATAATGGTGTGCAAGTTTCAAATAGAAGAGATTCAACATGCATCAAGTAAAGGTTCAACCTTTTAATTGAAGATGCCTATCAATGCAAATACAAGGCACGACCAACATAAACATTGGTGTTGGTTGTTTTCAAATAAGGCACTGCCAATGTAAAGATCAATTCAACTTCGTAACAAAGTACAATGCATTTACAAGCATAAAAGGATGGCATGATACAATGAATAGACACAAACTATCAATGGTATATCCCCAAATTTTGATTAAGCTTAATCTTATTTGCATGTGGTAAAAAGGATAAATAATCTTAGATTAATGATTTGATGTTTGTGGAAAATATCAAGTTGAATCATTGATTATATGGATTATGATTAATGCTTAGATTAGACATGAGATTATATGTTGTTAAGATTATCTTATTATAATGTTTTATGATTTAATGATGATACACTAATCATGGCTATATGGTTGTGAGTGTAACTAAGAAAAGAATCTTCCTTCAAGGGTGGAAGGAGAGTATCACCTGGGAGAAGGAAATAGATATGGAAAAGCTCAATTTGTCATTTGAGTATCAAAATTATCCTTCGTGAACCAATGCCAATCAGGGTAAGTATCTATATTATTTCCTTGATTAAGTCAAACTCAATTTGACTATAGTAGTCATGTTTTTTACAATTTCTCGACACCACTTATGTTGATTGACTTAATGATGTTTTTAGAACATTAGTATAACCTAGTGAAAACATTATCGGTGTCAGAGATTTTCTATGTTATTACTTAATATTACATTAAGTTTTGTTTTTGATAATATAAGGCGGCAAAACAAGGGGCCGAACCCTTACAAAAAGCAGACAGGCCACACAGGCAGCAAGCACAAAAGTGCCTTAAACCAGAAACATCAAAAACAGATATCCCAACATAACGAGCAAAACCAGCTGCTAACTAGGATAGTAAATACAGAGTAGCAGAGTATCATCAAAATAAAAGCAAAAACTAAGGAGGCAAATTCTCTCCTTGCTTAACCATGGACTTAATAATGTCATCTAAATTCCTAGCAAGATCATCATTGTCAACATTGACAGGCACCCCTAGGTTTTTCAGCACAGAAATATTTAGGAAAATAGAACTCCTGAGCACAATGGAGAGGTTCTGCTCTAGCTTCTCAATGCGAGCCCTTAGACCCGCCAGATCAGCTCCTAGACTAGCATCAGTGTCCATATCATCATTAGCCTCTTCCACGAACATCTCACCCGCTTTGTCAACATTAGTGGCAGAGTCAATAACTTCCTCAGTGGTAGCCCCCGTATCATGAGTCTCTTGCTTACCTTCAGCATCCCCATATATGTCTTGAACCTCTATCTCCTTATCCTCATCCCCCCGGGTGGATTCTTTCGAGCCGCTCTTAGAGTAATCAATTAGTTTTGCTTTAAGAGTAGGTTTGCCAGCGATTCGCCCTGACCACCTAACGCCAGAGGAGAGACCATCCTTAAAAACCTTAGCAGAAGAATGAGACTTGCTACTTTGGCCCACTGGGGTCTTACTAGGATTTTTAGGGGTCCCAACCATAGCCCTACCAGTGCTTGTATCCCCAGCAACAGCCTTTCTCTTTTTGCCCTTCGTAATGACAGTAGGACCCGGAGTATCAATAGGAATTTCCTCAGGTGTGGAAAAGGAAACTTCTTTAGTCTTAGTAGGAGCAGGGGATGGCCTAGGTTCTTCAACACTAGGAATATCCTTAGGGTTAGAGGAGGGTTCCCCACTATTGGTTTGAATAGATTTAGAGGGTTCAAGGGCGAGATGGTGGTTATAGAGATAGAGGATAAGGCCCTGATGAAGAGGGATGGGTTTTTTAGTAGGGCTTTTAGCTAGTTTAGCCCTAACCCTAAGGATGGAATGTTCAAGGGAGGAAAGTAGATAAAACGGAAAGCTAATTAGAGCATTGCGACGGAAATGATTCAGAAGGGGGAGGTGATAGTTGTAGAACCTGGTGAAGCGCCCTCAGGGTGAAATACTTCATGAGGAGTGTTGGTAATCATTTTGGTCAAGGGTTTGGGTTTCTGGTGTTTGCAGGATTTCTCTTTTGATCCTATGTTCTTTCTAACTCCATCGATAGGAGATCGCTTGTGTCTTGGCGATCATGTCGATAGCATGGTGTGTTCTTTATATCGCCAAGACTTTGTGCTATCACAAAGGAAATTATTGTTCCATCGCTGGGGGGGTCACCCTAATGGAGAATGCCATCAGAGTGAGTTTGCATATCAGCCCAGCCGATGGAGGTTCCACCGATGGTCTAAGTCTCACCGACGAGGGATGCGAGGTGGCCATCGAGAGGACTTTGTGTTCGATCTGGCCGAAGGAGGTGTGCATTGGGGAGAATAATGCTATCGGCGAAGCTATTTTTGCTTCCGCCGATGGAAGGAGGTCACCCCGATGGATTGGTTTGTATGTCATCAGTATGATTTTCTATGTCGGCGTAGGTTTGGAGTGTTACACCGATGGTTTGGGTCTCGCCGAAGACCTGGGAGTGTGGTGTGTTCATCAGGTAGACAATGTGGATCGACGGGAGAAATCTTGGGCTGGCTGATGTGAGGGGTCTGGCCGATGGGGTGTGAAGTGAAGGCTTTACGATGGGTCAAGCGGGGCAAAATGCTTGACACTTGATATGCTTGCGGCTGTGTTTATAAAGTAATAGAAAGGTCTCCGCGCCATGCATGTGGGATATATGGTTCCTATGTATTTTGAATATCAAGGAAATGTCTTTTGGCAGGAATTTTTTTTAAACACGTTGTCGCTGCTTTTTTCTGGTGGCTGCGGGTGGTTGAAGCCTTTAATGACGATTGTGTAAAGGTGTGGGTGATGGCGTGAATGATCAAACTGCCCGATTGTGGATGAGGATTTTTAGGTCGCGGCGTAAGGCTCAAGGCCTCCCCTGTCTCTTCCCATACCTGCTGCATTTACTTTTGATGAGCGCCATTCTTCTCATGAGTACTGTATCTGGTGAATTTTGATTTTTGACCATGTAATTAATGCTGAGAACCTTCCTTGCTATATTTAGCAGGAGGTGCTTCTCTTTTTGTCGTTGTTGAAAACTGGACACATCTGGCTCTGTAATAAGATACAACTAGTTTTGGTTGCTCTGTGCAGGAGGTCTTGTGAGTTTATGTATCTCTTGTTGTATGTCTCATGCATGAATCTACTGATTTCATGATTGATTTGATATGAGTAATGCTGTATTTGCATGTGTTTTGTTAATTCTGTCTCCAATATTGCATTTGTCCTTCTTCTGAATCTAGATATCTAAGGGGTGTCTGGTATTCTAGAATATAGAATTCCTGTATTGAATGCTTGATCTTTCAACTTCTGCTCAAAGGGTAGATTAAAGTGTTTTTAGATTAAGTGTTGGGAAAGATATACTGCAATAGGGATACCATAAGTAGAGATAACTTAACACTCTGTTTTGGGAGGTGTCTGTAAGGCAGATACCATAACATCCCCTTGAAATCCAGTTTTAGTTGTTCATGCTGATCATTCATAGGTGTATGTCTACTGACTCCAAGCCCTGGATAGGCACCAATCTTGCTCTGTGTTGATGTTATACACCAGGTCTAGGTTTGCATCCAAACGAAATCAAATTCAAACTTCAACCACAACCATTAGGACTGTAGAAGTAGTTTTAGGACCCAAAGTCCTCTGATTCACAACTAAACATAGGCCTGAAGCTAGCCCCTTTGCTCTTATCTTACAATTTTGGTTTACTTATAGGAGGACTTATCTGCTTTGTGTCAACATCTCAAGCTAACCCATAAACATATTCTCATGGGTGTTGAATAGGGAATACCCCCCTAGGTTTTGTAGAGCCTGAAGAAGAAGAGGAGATAAAAATAGAATCTATCTCCTACACTGTTGGCCCTTGGCCTAGAGATCCTATTGATCATTGTTGGCTACCTTATAGGGAAATCTGGGAGAAAGTATCCAGTCAGGGAAAAAACCAATAGAAATTGGCGACTCTACTGGGGATGTGATTTGAAAGTTGTTATTTTTGTCATCCTAGAAAATATTTGTGACCCATCTGAGTCGCAACAGAAATTGGCGACTCCGCTGGGGATTATGCAGTAAAGAAATTATCTTTTCATCCCTGGTAAAAATAGTTCCTAGTTATAGGTGGTGACTCCGAAGTAATCTCCCAACCGGTCAAAGTGAAATTTATATGCAGGGGAGAAGATCCTAGCGTAATCCTTTATTTGAAGAGTTACCAGTAGAAAGAAGGATGATGTATAGAAGAAAGGGAACTGTTTCAGTCAGTCATGAAGGTTCCCCCAAGAAAAATGAATTTATTCAGGACAATCCAGGATCTTCAGAGCAGATAATACCTTATTTTTCAAACACAGAAGCTGAAATCCAAAATGCATATGAGAGTCAGAGGTGTTTCAAGAGCACCCTTTCTTAGACCCTGGTGAAAGATTTGAAGAGGCAGAATCTCTAAGGGATGATGAAGATGATGACCAGAATGGTATGAGACCATCTACCTCCATGCCTAAAGAAGAATAGTTAGCTGAAGAAATCAAAAGCTTAAGAGCAGAATTAGAATATTTATAAGCAATGAAAGTCAGAGATGACATGAGACAGAAAGTGCAAGCTCTAAGGACTGCTCAGAATGATGCAGTTCCCACTCTTGAAAATGCAAATGTGCAGAGAAACCAGTATAGAAATGAAGTGCAGCATTACCATTAAACAATGTAAGAAATCAGAATGTAAACAAAAACATTAATGTTAATCAGTTTGATAGACAACCCATGCAGTTGGATAGATTTAGACAGCTAGTGTTTGATGGTATTCCTGGTTATCCTAACCCCATTGACAAGCATGTAAGGCTACAAGTGCCAAAAATTTTAGGAAATAACACTGTGTCAGGGGAGGATCATCTAAAAGCTTTTCAAAATGTCCTTTGAGGTTGAGCATGAGGATGTTTTCATGAAGTCATTCATGCAATCTTTGGTCAATGAGGCTAGAGAGTGGTACAAGAATCTGCCTAATCAGAGCATTTCATCATGGAATGATTTCAAAAGGATGTTTAAGGAGTAATATGGTGACAAAACTGACCCTAGCTTTTTTGTAAATGAATTCACTAGTATCACCAAAGGGTCAAATGAGTAGGTTGCGGATTTTAATGCAAGATTTACTAAAGTGTTGAACAAATTGCCACATCACATGAGGCCAAATGAACCAATGTGCATAATATTGTATATAAATGCTTTTGATGCCAAAACTGCATATGGGTTAAGAGATAAATGTCTTGCTACTCTCAGGGATGCTTTCAAGATAGCAATAAATATTGAGAACAACAGGAAAGCATTAGGCAAGATAAACAATAGGGATAATCTAAAAATTCTACAGAATCCAAACAAGCCTCAAAACACTCAAGGTAATGCATCTGCCCCTGAAGATAAAATAGACAAATTGGCAAATGTTGTTAAGAATCTAAGCTATAGATTGGCTAGAAGTGAAAAAGGGATAGGTCCTGATAGGAAAGCTTACCAAAGATAGGAAAAGAGACCATCATTGCATGATATGCCATATAATACCAATTGGCATAATGGTAGGCTTGTATTTCCACATAACAACACAAATCAAAGAGCTCAACATACCAAGGAAACTCCTGATCCTTTGAAGAAAGCTATAAATATTGTTGATGATACTCCATGGTGCATAATTTATCAGATGCCACATTCACAGTCACAATGCATGATTGCTCAGTCTTTGTATGATAATGATGTGTCCTGTAATGAATGTAATGAGCCACATTATGTGCAGGATGATGATGTTAATATATTGTCTACTAGCAGTAGACATCCTTCTCATGATACAGATGAGAGTACAAATGTTGGAACTCAGGCCTGTCAGCAGGTTTTTTATGATGAGGTTAATGAAGATAATTATGTGTATGCTCAGGGCTCACACAATTTTTTGAGTAACCTGCAAAGACCTTCTGATGAGGAAATTAGGGCCCTCACAACTGCAGTAGTGGCCCAAGTCAAAAGCAATTACAATCTCAGAGGTAAAGCTCAGATAAGCAGCCCACATTAGCCAGAAGGCATTTCTGCAAGTCAGCTAGTGCATAGTCATAAGGGGATTGAAACCCCAAAAAGGCAATGGGGTAATAACAAGCAAAATTTGAAGCAAAGAACAGGTCATGAATCTCAAGGACCAGAAAATAGAATCCCCCAAGTTGAGGATCAAAGCAAAAGTTCCCAAAACAAGAATGACTGTCAAGCAGCCGTGAAGATTAAAGTTGACACATCTTAGGATAAAAACAAAGCTATTACTCAAGCTGCAATTGTCATACAAAATTATGCTCCATTTGATATCACTCAAGTCTTGTCTCAGGTAAAGGTTTATGTCCCATTGATGGAACTAATGAAGGTTGAAGAAATCAGGAATAGGACAGTATCCCTAATTTCAAGAGGACCTGGTCAAGCTAAGCAAAATGTTCAGATCCAAGGTGAGAAGCATGTCTTATGTAATAAAGAAGATGAAGCTCCTGAGGTGTATTTAGGGGTGACCATGACAAAGTGCTCTTCACAAGTGGAACCATTTTATGTATCCCTGGTTATCAATGGAAAAGTAATTAAAAATTGTATGCTTGATTCTGGAGCATCTACAAATATCATGCCTTTAGCCATCATGCAACAAGCTGGATTGAAAATAGACAAGGCATGTGGAAAATGTTATGCTATGGATGCCAGAGAGGTACCAGTTATTGGAATCATGAAGGATGTGGATTTCAGACTGGCAGCATTTCCTGAAAAGAGCTACAAAATGAATATAACAGTGGTTGACATCAAGCCACAGTATGGTATGCTATTGTCAAGAAGATAGGCAGCACTGATTGGTGGAAGTATGCAGCTGGACCTGTCATATGCCATGATTCCAATGAATGGTAGGGATGTTAAACTGATCAGAGAAGAAAGATCATTAGAGACAGTAGAGAATCAAGAATCAGAAGAACATATATGCTTTGTGAACACTGACTGTGAGAATTTCAGAGTTGTCTCAAGTGATCAAGAAAACCAAAAGGAAGACCTTTGCATTCAAGAACTGGACCAACAGGGTTTATGGACCATGTATTTTGATGGAGCTTGTGCAAAGGAAGGTTCTAGAGCTGGAGTTGTCTTCCTGTCTCCAACTGGTAAGCTTCTCAAATTCTCCTTCTTACTAAGGTTTGCTTGTACAAACAACATTGCAGAGTATGAAGCCTTACTCTTAGGCTTAAATATGGCTTTCAAACATGGAATCAAGATACTAAGGGTATTTGGGGATTCTGAATTAATTGTATCCCAAGTTAGAGATAGATATGCCTCAAAGAACAAAAGATTAAAACAATACAAGCATGCTGTTTGGGATATAATTGAATTATTTGATGCATTTTCAATAGGCTGGATAAAGAGATCAAAAAATGTCATGGCTGATTTCTTAGCTAATGTGGCAATAAGGCCAGATGATATCACTCTATCAGATGTTACAAATGTTGAATTTAAAGTCAAACCTGCAGTACCAGAAAACATATGCAGTTGGCAAGTGTTCGATGATGACAAGGACTTGTTAAAATTTTTGCACTGCATAGATGAATATGAGAACCAAGAAGTTGATTTTCAAGCTTTTCTAGAAATTGTAGATGGAAAAGAAACTCTTATGGGGAAAGAAGTAATTCAGTTGAAGACTAACAAAATCCCTAGAGCGTTAGTAGCATTAGAAAGAGCTTTTGATAATAGAGACCAATTGGTCACAAAGATATCTCCCACAAACAAAGATGATTTAGAAGAGATAAATTTGGGGACATATCAGGCCCCCAAGAAGGTGTACATTGGTAAACAGCTCAAAACACACATTACGAGCATGCTGATTGCATTACTGAAAAGATATAAGCATGTTTTTGCCTGGTCATATGAAGACCTCAAAGCTTATAGAGAAGACCTATTCTAGCATGAGATCCCTTTGAAGCCTGGAGCTAAGCCATTTAGATAGAAGCAAAGGCCTATTAATCCTACCTTGGATCCAAAAATGCAAGAAGAACTCAAAAAGCTTAGGGAGGCTAGAATAATTGTGCCAATCAGACATTCAACTTGGGTGTCTAACCTTGTCCCAGTCAGAAAAAAGAATGGTGATATTAGGCTTTGTGTTGACTTTAAAAATTTCAATGTATCCTCCTTAAAGGATAATTACCCATTGCCCAATATGGAAGCTATGTTGTAGAAAGTGACTAGTTGTGAACTCCTATCCATGATGGATGGATTCTTAGGTTACAATCAGGTGAAGGTAAAAGAATCAGAACAATACAAAACTGCCTTCACCACTCCATGGGGAACATATGTATATGTTAGAATGCCATTTGGACTGACAAATGCAGGTGCAACATTTCAAAGAGCAATGGATGTTGCTTTTGCAGGGTTGATTGATTCAATCTTGGCTATTTATCAGGATGATCTGACTGCCTATTCAAAGAAGGAAGAGCAGCATTATATACACTTGGAACAAATTTTCATTAAAGCACTAGAGTATGGCATTTCTCTAAATCCAAAGAAGTGTGCTTTTGGGGTAGTGGAAGGAAAGCTCCTAGGGCACATTGTTTCCAAGGATGGAGTTAGGATTGATCCTGAAAGGGTTGCTGCAATTGATAGGATTTAGATGCCAAAAATAGTAAAAGGAGTTCAGTCCTTCTTTGGACAAATAAATTTTGTTAGAAGATTTGTTCCCAACTTTGCAGAAACCACAAGGAACATTTCTAAAATGCTGAAGAAGGGTGAGATTGTCAGTTGGGAAGGTGAAGCAAGCAGATCTTTTCAGGACATCAAGGAAGCAATCAAGATGGCTCCTGTGCTGAAATCTCTTGATTTCTCTAGGCCATTTCAATTGTTTTCATTTGCTTCTTTTCACACTGATGCTACATGTTTACTACAGAAAAATGAGGATGGTTTTGAGCAACCCATAGCTTTCTTCAGTATGTCCTTGCAGGCTTCTGAGTTAAAATATGATATCATGGAGAAACAAGCATATGCACTAGTCAGAGCAATCAAGAGTTTTAGGCCATACCTAGAAGGATCCCAAATAGTTGCATATGTGCCTCATGCAGCAGTCAAAGACATCTTCAGTTAGCAGGAGGTAACCGGAAGAAGGTGCAGATGGATAAACAAACTGCAGGAGTTCAACATAGAAATACAAATTACCAAGTCGGTAAGAGGACAAGGATTAGCCAAAATGATGGCACAGTCAAACTTGGAAGCATGCCAAGTCAATGCAGTCTGGAATGAGAATGTCAATGTATCAAAATTTGAATGGTATAAGGACATCATATATTACTTGCAAAATCTGAATTGTCCTTCCTATTTCAGTGACAATCAAAAGAGAACTTTAAAATTACATGCAATCAGGTATGTTATTGTTCAAGGTGAGCTATACTGGAAGAACCCTGATGGTGTGCTGCTAAGGTGAGTGGATGAAGATGAAGCTAGCAATGTTTTGAATGACATGCATAAAGGATTGTGTGGTGGACATTATACTGCCCAAACAATAGCTCATAAGATCCTTAGGGTAGGATATTGGTGGCCCACTCTCTTTTCAGATGCACAAGGGCTGGTAAGGAAATCTGACCCTTGCCAAAAGTTCTCAGGAAAGTTAAAATATGAAGGTGCATTGCCCCTTAAAATTGTAACTATGGAGGCTCCATTTCAGCAATAGGGAATTGACTTCATAGGGAAAATTGTAGAGAAATCAAGTGGGGGGCACAGTTGGATTTTGGTAGCAACTGATTACTTCACCAAATGGATTGAGGCCATTCCAACTAAAAGAGCTACGAGTAAGGTGGTGATGGATTTCATACTGGAAAATATTATCATCAGGTTTGGAGTACCATTTAGGATAGTCACTAATAATGCTATGTGCTTTAGATCCGGTGAATTTGTTGATTTTTGCAACAAATATGGGATAAATTTATCATATGCATCACCATACCACCCACAAGGAAATGGTTAGGCAGAGTCAAGCAATAAAAGCCTCATGAAAATCATCAAGAGGATAGTGGATAAGAACAAGAGAGCTTGGGATTCAAAGTTAAGGTTGGCATTATGGGCTGACAGGGTGACAATAAAAAAGGCTATTAGAAGGTCACCTTTTGAACTAGTGTATGGTGCATCAACCAGGCTACCTATAAACAATCTCCTACCAGTTTACAAATTTGTCCAAGAGAATGATGAGGAGATTGAAGATTCCATGACAAAAAGAATAAACCAACTGGTTGCACTAGATGAAAGCAGAAGGAAAGCCCACTAGATCAATCTCAAGAAACAACAAAATGTGAAGTATCTGTTTGACAGGAGAGCTGCAGAAAGGAAGGTCCAAATAAATGACTGGGTGCTCATCTGGAATACAAAAGGTCAGGACAAAGGCAAACATGGTAAGTTTGAACCCTTATGGATGGGCCCATATCAGGTTTGCAATACTCATGGAGAAGACTCTTATTTCCTCCAGGCCCTAGATGGTGAGATGCTGGAATTGCCTGTGCATGGTCAATTCCTCAAGTTTTATTTTGCATGAGTGATCTACCTCAGGGCACATTTGTAAAAGTATGTCTATATTGTGAATATCTTATACAGTTGGTGCTTGTTTTTGTGTTTTGCCTGATCTGCCCAGAAATTTGGTTCTCGCTACAGTTTTACACCTGCACGTCCCCATTCAGAGCCTATGTTGGTAATCATTTTGGTCAAGGGTTTGGGTTTCTGGTGTTTGCAAGATTTCTCTTTTGATCCTATGTTCTTTCTAACTCCATCGGCAGGAGGTCACTTGTGTCTTGGCGATCATGTTGATAGCATGGTGTGTTCTTTATATCGCCAAGACTTTGTGCTATCGGCGAAGGAAATTATTGTTCCACCAATGGGGGGGTCACCTTGATGGAGAATGCCATCGGAGTGAGTTTGCATATCAGCCCAGCCGATGGAGGTTCCACTGATAGTCTAGGTCTCACCGATAGGGGATGCAAGGTGGCCATCGGGAGGACTTTGTGTTCGGTTTGGCCGAAGGAGGTGTGCATCGGGGAGAGTAGTGCTATCGGTGAAGCTATTTTTGCTTCCACCGATGGAAGGAGGTCACCCCAATGGATTGGTTTGGATGTCATCGGTATGATTTTCTATGTCGGCATAGGTTTGGAGTGTTACACCGATGGTTTGGGTCTCTCCGAAGACCTAGGAGTGTGGTTTGTTCATCGAGTAGACAATGTGGATCGGCGAGAGAAATCTTGGGCTGGCCGATGCGAGGGGTCTAGCCGATGGGGTGTGAAGTGAAGGATTTACGATGGGTCGAGCGGGGCAAAATGCTCGACACTTGATATTCTTGCGGCCATGTTTATAAAGTAATAGAAAGGTCTCTGCGCCATGCATGTGGGATATATGGTTCCTATGTATTTTGAATATCAAGGAAATGTCTTTTGGTGGGAATTTTTTTAAAACACGCTGTCGCTGCTTTTTTCTGGTGGCTGCGGGTGGTTGAAGCCTTTAATGACGATTGTGCAGAGGTGTGGGCGATGGCGTGAATGATCAAATTGCCTGATCGTGGATGAGGATTTCCAGGTGGCGGTGCAAGGCTTGAGGCCTCCCCTATCTCTTCCCATACCTGCTGCATTTACTTTTGATGAGCGCCATTCTTTTCATGAGTACTGTATCTAGTGAATTTTGATTTTTGACCATGTAATTAATGCTGAGAACCTTCCTTGCTGTATTTAGCAGGAGGTGCATCTCTTTTTGTCGTTGTTGAAAACTGGACACATCTGGCTTTGTAATAAGATACAACTGGTTTTGGTTGCTCTGTGCAGGAGATCTTGTGAGTTTATGTATCTCTTGTTGTATGTCTCATGCATGAATCTACTGATTTCATGATTGATTTTATATGAGTAATGTTGTATTTGCATGTGTTTTGTTAATTCTGTCTCCAATATTGCATGTGTCCTTCTGAATCTAGATATCTAAGGGGTGTCTGGTATTCTAGAATATAGAATTCCTGTATTGAATGCTTGATCTTTCAACTTCTGCTCAAAGGGTAGATTAAAGTGTTTTCAGATTAAGTGTTGGGAAAGATATACTGCAATAGGGATACCATAAGTAGAGATAACTTAACACTCTGTTTTGGGAGGTGTCTATAAGGCAGATACCATAACATCCCCTTGAAATCCAGTTTTAGTTGTTCATGTTGATCATTCACAAGTGTATGTCTACTGACTCCAAGCCCTGGATAGGCACCAATCTTGCTCTGTGTTGATGTTATACACCAGGTCTAGGTTTGCATCCAAACGAAATCAAATTCAAACTTCAACCACAACCATTAGGACTGTAGAAGTAGTTTTAGGACCCAAAGTCCTCTAATTCGCAACTAAACATAGGCCCGAAGCTAGCCCCTTTGCTCTTATCTTATAGTTTTGGTCTACTTATAGGAGGACTTATCTGCTTTGTGCCAACATCCCAAGCTAACCCATAAACATATTCTCATGGGTGTTGAATAGGGAATACCCCCCTAGGTTTTGTAGAGTCTGAAGAAGAAGAGGAGATAAAAATAGAGTCTATCTCCTACACTGTTGGCCCCTGGCCCAGAGATCTTGTTGATCATTGATGGCTACCTTATAGGGAAATCTGGAAGAAAGTATCTAGTCAGGGAAAAAACCAACAAGGAGAAAACACACACTGTCCCAAGGCTCGGGCAGCTTAGCTCTATCGAATCCCCCCTGATATGGGACTAATTCTTTGCCATCTCCAAGAAAGAACTTCTGACTGGAAAGGTCTACAATTTTAGTTTTCCTCTGCAGTTTCAAACCCTGGGTAGACATACCAGTGGCCAGAGCAATCACACTTTCAAAAATTTCAAAGCTAATTCCACCCACCGAAACCCACCGGTTCTGCCAAGACCTGGCGAATTGTTCAGATATATTTTCATTATATCCATTGAGCCACTCCAAATAGGGACTAATCCCACCCTCTTTGCAATAATGCTAGGCCACCAGGTTGTCTTTGAACTCACAGCAAGAGACGGTTTCGGTTCTGATTCTATCTCCACCCATGTTAGAACTACAAAGCATGTCACATAAACCCCCAATCTCCTCAGTCGTATTTACAGGAGCATTACTGGCTTGATCAAGGCTAATGATGTGGGTGATAACACCGCATGCATTATCATAAATATGGGGAACCTTGCAAAAATGACGCTTACGCATCCCATACTTAAACATAATTACATGGCACACGCCATGATGATCCAGCCGTCCGCTCGCCTTATGAGAGCAAGGAGCTGAAATGACAATTGAGAAGGTACCAAAGGACCTGTACTTCAAGAGGCACGTCAGCCACTTCCCAAAGAGCTGACAATATGAGCTGTCTTTCCAACAAATCTGGCTCATCAATACCCCGACACTTCCTTAAGAATGAGCGCCTTAATATTAAAGGGGATATGATCAAATTAGCGCCAACACCACCAATTTGAATACCGTTGTCCTAGTTCAGCACAGGCGTCTACAACTCCATTGCCCTCATGGTAAATATGTGAGATATTCACACTGGGATATTCACATTAAGTTTTGTTATTAACGTTAATTAGTTTTCTTTTAGTCTAAAGTAACGACATGGGGGAGTGAGTCTCAACCCCAAGTCACATATTGATATCATCACCAATATGATTAGTAATATCATCTTGATTATGTCTTGACTATTTTAAGACTCTTGTAATATCATATAGATATCTATGATATCTTTTAAGTTATGAGTAAATATCCACTTATAGTGGAATCGAACACTATTAAGTTGATAAGTGTTTATCATTCATGAGAATGTGCCCATAGTCCATGAAGAGTGGAATGAGTGGGCGGTTCCACAATGATAACATGGTATGTATTATGGCTTGCGAAGAGCTCGCAAAGGCAGTTTTAGATGAGTGGACTATTATCCACGTTGGGATAAGGGAGTCTAACTATTTCTCAACCTCCAAAAGAGGAAGTAGTATCATATTCTTTGACATACAAGAAAACTCTCATGGGGAGAGAAAAAGAGAGAATAACCAAGAATGAAGGATGGTATTCTGTGGATAGCAGTCACAGTGAGGTCTATAGAAAGACCAGATGACAGCATACACAGAGTTCTACATTGAACTTGAAGCTTTAACATGTGTATCTTTGTTATATACAAATGTCGTTGACATTTAGTAGTGAAAGAACAGTTATATATAAGCTCTTGCCAATATAAAATGATACCATGATGTATTAATAGTTGTGAAGGTTCTTAAGGCACTATTGTAATATATGTTTAATCTCTGCTAGGTCGTAAGGTTGAAAGCATAACAACACTGTTGTAGTAGTATTAAAATAAATATGTCAGTCCATAAGACTAAGGGTATATATTGAAAATTAGGTTGATATACTTAGAGGCCATGATGTCAACCAATGTGCTTGAGGTCAAATTGTTTAAAACACTTGATAATGTTAACAATAGATATATGTGATTGCTAGTGAAGAAAGAAAGTAGTCAAGATAATGACTAGCTTGGCATCACAATGTATGTAATATATTATTACAGATTGATTATAATGTGTTGTAGAACGATATTGAAATGATTACTACCTATGTTCAAACCATAAATATTTGTGTATTTATCCCAGGTCTACAAACCTGTGGTGACAAGATAATAATGTTTGAGTTCCGTATAGTGGACTATATTAAGATATGGTTTTAGAGAAAGCTAATCTCTATGAGATACTCCTTGATATGACTGTGAAAGAAAAGCTAGGAATAGTAACCTTTGTTATTATATTGCATAAAGTGCATAATAAGTTTTGAACAATAGGAAGGTAAATCCTGAATGGTCATTAAACCCGTGAATGGTTAAAGAGTTTGTATGTCAACTAACGGTATACTATTTGAAAATATTTTCTTTTATTACAACAGTAATGTATTTGAAAGGAGATAGAGGGTGATGTAACCCTTCTTAAACATTTAGATGTTAACTCTATTTTATATAGTTGAATAATAATATTGTCGAATATAATGGAAAGATGTTTTATTCAGTGTCGATTTGTCAAGAATCTTTGATATAAGATGGTCATAGAGCCTTAGACTGGAAAAGGTTTTAAGACATGAAACCATGAACTTTTAAATAATTTTTTTTAAGAAAGAATGGGACCAGAGTGATGTGGAGGTCATAGATTTTTGGTTGCTTAAGTGACAAAATAAATTTTGAGAACACACTCTTGGAAAGGGAGTTAGAAGTCCAAGATAAGTAGACAAAGGGTGTATAGCACCAATCTTTACTGTGACCCAAAGAGGTCAAATTATGAACAATGTAGGATGATACAAATTCTAATTTGAGTCAAGGTGTGTGAACATTGACTACCTTCATTGCGAAACATTATGTACATAAATCTTTCACCAAAGTAATGCATCCATCTCTACATGCATTAGTCAGTTCACTATGCTCCAGATGACATGATGTTTCTAGTAGTGTTATACATAGTTAGAGTGGATCTATAGTTGTATGATCACAAAGTATTATGAAGGACACAACATTAGATTCTCAGATGGAAAACCTAATGTTTGCTTACATCTATTCCCTTCATGAAGGGTAGGGCTACTTCTAGGAAGGAAGTTGTGTGGGAGACCACTGGTCTGTGGTTGAAGGAAAAGCACTCAGGTGATGCTCTCCTTCCCAAGCAAATGACAAGCTGAGACTTATGAAGATAGATGTCAAAAACTCCAAATGCAATACATTCTTTCATATGACTTGATAGTCAAACATTATGTGTAAACTTATCATTGATGCTATAAGCAAAACATTGTAAATGTATAGTAAAGGATTCACTAGTATGTTATCTTTGGAATTTGTTGTAAACTTTAGTTTTGAAATTATCCAAAAAGATATGCATATTGATTTTTGTTTATGATATTGATTATTACTATGCCTAATTGTGAATATGTTAATCATAACCTGGTACTTAATGGTAATTAAGTTGGTTAATTTTGGGTAATAAGAGTTGACTTGTTACAATGAATAAGATGGTGGTTGCTTCAAACAGAAATCTCACCAAGATATCGAAGATATGACACAATTCATAATATAAGGCTCCAGCATTTAAGGGCAAGGCACTAGAAAGATCAAGATCAACCTCTTCAAATCACAGCACAAGCAACACAAGGCAGTCAGCATGAGAGAAAGACTCACCAAAATAATGATGGTGCAAGCAATATGAGAATGGAATTTATTCAAACTGAAATGAGGAGCCATTTAAAGAAAGCCAATGTAGCCTATATATTCCAAAGTGGCGTTACCTGCTATAGAAAGAAACACAGTTGAAAGCGTCACCTTTCTCTATGAGATGGAGCGTAGGTTTTTAGTTTCCAGGCAATGCAAGACTCAGCCGCCATTAGATGCAAAAGAGATCAATGAATGGTGCACTCTAGAGAGGTATCATTCTGACACCGTTTGATACAAGAAAATCTAACGACAAGTGTACATTTGAAAGAAAGGCAGAGGATGTCAGGAGAAAAAGTGCACAGGCCTGCCATGTATAGAAGAGAACCAATAACACAACTTTGTGAGACCCTAGTGAAGTTTGAAATTTGGAAAAAGAGTGCTAGGGCTCCATGTGGTGCAGCAGGAGAGTTATCTTTTTTTATGCTTTCTTTATACTCCCAAAATGTTGCTCTACTTAATTTTTTTATTAAAATCTTTTAAAGATTTTAATATTAAAAGTTGAGCTAGGTATTAAGGGATTAATGTGAGTCATTTTAATCTATGGTAGGCCCTTAACTAAATAAAGCCAAGCTTTGTTTTTATAAAAAGAGTCTTATGCTTCAAGGCTACGGGTAAGTAAGATTTATTTTAATAAAGGAAACTTTATTAAAACTTAAATCTATAGGTAAGAAAACTAAAGGAGGCTTTATTTTTTATGCCATGAGAAGAAAGAAACATATGCCATTTTAAAGCCCATGAGGAGATAAGTTAGGGTAAAGTAAATAAAGGAAACTTTATTTACAAAACAACTACCTACAAGAAACTAAAAATAAACTAAAGGTTTCATTCTTTACACCTATTAAAACCTAAAGCTACAACAAGGATGAAGGAAAGCTTTATTTATTTTTCACTCCGTGTAAAGAAGAAAAGCTTCAGGAAAATCCCGGTGGTAAAAGCATGCAACCGGAATCAAAGGGGATTTTAGGGTTTCCTTCCTTCATATTGAGTTTTTAGGGCAGCAGTAAAGGGAGGGTTATTTTCTGATGGCAAAGGATTTTTGATAATGAGTAGATACATGGAAGATATTTCAGCTACAATAGAGATTTATTTAAGGCCTTTGTGTCAAGTTTTCTCAGAGTTAGACGGATTTGATGTACTGTGCCTTCAAGGCCTTTTTTGTGTCTCCATTTTAATTCACCCATGAAGGGAAATAGACTTTATGTGCTATTATTTCTATTTAGTTGTTCCTCTTTTATCTCAGATTTTTGGCCTTGATTTGTAAACCTAAGACTATAAAACCTTATACAACTGAATGATTATGTGTTCATTACTTTTTGTTCATCATATCTATATGTTTGTCTTATCTCTTGTTTATCAAATCCTGTGCATTATTGAATCCTTTGTAGGTTGGGGAGTTTATGTTTAGCGAATCACTGTGTTAGATAGATTTATTTTTTGGGTTTCATTCTCCTCTTTTATTCGAGGTCTGGAAATGAGTTTATTGAAGATCCTATGAAGATTCGGCTTCTAAAATCTTGGAGTTCATCTCACAAACTGCATCTCACGTTTGCGAGGTTTCCCATTGTTGTTAGTTTAATGCAATTTTTACTACTCAACAATGAGAAACAAAATGTTTCCTCTCAAGAGGTAAACTGAGTCTCCAACACTATCTAGAGTTGCACCTACCAAGCACATGAAGACTCTAGAGCACTAAGGAGTAAACCACAGGTCATCTACAGTAGTGGTACAATAGAAAACCTTCAAGACAATCATGAAGGACCCATCCAAGCTTTGGCATTTAAGATATGATCACTTAAATTATTCTAGTTCAAATGTTTTATCCAAAAACAATATGGTGAGAGGGCCACCCACAATTGTAGAGCTTGATAAAAAATGTGAAGCCTGCATCCTAAGAAAGTAGCATAGGTAGCCCTTTCAATTAAGGAAATCTAGGAGGGAAAAAGCACCATTGGAGTTGGTGCACTCAAATTTATGTATCACCATAAAAACTCCAACCATATCCTATAATGTATATTTCATGGCCTTCATAGATGACTACAACAAAAAGACTTGGGTTTATTTCTTAAAGAATAAATCTAAAGCATTTGAGAATTTTAAGTTATTCAAGGCCTTGGTTGAGAAAAAAAGTGGCCAATTCATTAAGGCCCTCATAATTTATAGAGGGGGAGAGTATGTCTCCAAGGAATTTTTAAATTTCTACAAGAATGAAGGCATTGAGAAATAGTTCATAGCTAGGTATACTCCATGGAAAAATAGAGTTGTTGAAAGGAAAAAGAGAACCATTCAAAAAATGGTTGCAAACATGCTAAAAACCAAGGGACTATAAAAGTTTTTGAGGTGAGGCTGTAGCAACATCAGTATACCTACTAAATAGAAGTCCCATAAAGGTAGTGAGAGATAAGACTACACAAGACGAATGGAAAAATAACAAGTATAATGTGGATCACCTACAAATTTTTGGATCTGTGGCATATGCATTTGTACCAAAGAAGAAAAAGGAAACAAATTATGATAAAGGAGAAAAGTGCATAGATTCATAGGCTACATCAAAGAATTCAGAGCATACAAGCTGTATAACCCTATTACTAAGAAGGTTGTGATAAACAAGGATGTTGAATTCAATGATAATTAATCATGGGATGGCATGGTTGACACCTCTACATGCATCTTAATAATAGTGTTCGTAGATAATGAAGGTGGAAATAAAGAAGGAATTTCTATAAATCAAGTAGAATCGACTCTAGAATAATCTCTAAAGCACTTTGTAACCAACTTTGGAGCACTCTAAAACCATCCCCAAAGCACTCTAGAATTAAGCATCTATGGAATGGAGCCATAGAATCAGATTTGGAGTACTTTGGAGTCAATAAACATTAGCTTTAGAAGTACTTCAAATCCTACGATGGATTCTCTAATACTGAGAAAGATAAGGAGCATGAAGGAGATTTATGAAAATACCAGGTATGATGATTTTAATGAAAGTCTAAAATTTGCTTTATTTTCTCATGGTGATCCAATGTGTCTTAAAGAGGTTGTGAAAGAATAAAAATGGTGTAAGACCATGGATAAGGAGTTGGATGCAATAAAAAGAAATAAAACTTGGGAGATAAATTATTTACCTAAGGGTAAACAAGTGATTAGAGGAAAGTGGGTCTATAAGATCAAGAGTATTGCTGATGAAAAATTTAAAGGCATAAAACAAAGTTGGTTGTTAAAGGATACAAATAGTAATCTAGAATAGATTATGATGAGACATATGCACCAATTGCAAGGTTGAAAATAGTGTGGGTAGTCTTAAAAATAGCAACACAACACAAATGAAAGGTATATCAAATAGACATGAAGTCAAACTTATTGAATGGGGTACTTAAAGAAGAGGTATATATTGAGCAATCACCTGACTATGAAGTTCCAGGACAAGAAGACAAAGTATCTAGGCTAAAGAAAATCCTCTACAAGCTCAAGTAGGTAGCTTAAGCATGATACAATAGAATAGAATCATATCTACTACGTAATGACTTTAGCAAAAGAAGTAGTAAGTCCACACTCTACATCAAAGAAACTCATGGTGAGATGTTAATTATTTCTTTATATGTAGATGATTTGATTTTCATAGGAAATAATGACCTCCTCATTATTTTAAAAAAAAAAAAGGTGTAGAGGACCCATACTAGATATATTAAAGTCCCAAATTAGAAAGTACAAAGGGGGCCTAGAATGGGCAAAAAAGGCACAATAATCATCAGAACATCAATGAGGGCATACAAGGAAGCATTCATAAAACAATATTTAAAAAAAGGCATCTATCTAGGAGAGAGATTGAAAAGACTCTAGATGATGGGTGATATGCCCAAATTATGTACCACTTGAATAGCTATATGGAACTCCCAAAGTGGCTAGCTACCAGCTCAAGTTGCCACACAAGCTTTTAATGTGAAAAACATTAACTAGCCACCCCCATAAACATTTTCCAACTGACATAGAAAGAATTACCAGCAAGATCCGTAGAGGATCTACCCATTGGGGTCAGAAAAGGACACAAATTTATCACCAATGTGATTGTCTAGGGATGGCATATGCCTGCAACTATAGTGTTAATATTTTAAATATCTCCTATGCTAAGACTGCAACCACATCCGCTTCCAACACCACCACCCAGCCATCAACCACTCCAGTACCACCACCAAGGTTGCTACAACCATCCAACACCTCCTCATTGTTGACTTCAAATGGGTAATGAAAAGAGAATTTGAGATGACAAACTTAAGTTTGCTAAAATATTTTCTTGGCATGAAGGTACAAGAAATAGACCATGGCATTTTCATTTCACAAACTAATTATGCCACACTGATCTTGAAGATTTTTAGAATGCTAAACAACAAGCCTACACTAAAATTAATAGCTATAGGTCTAAAAATTGACTAAAGAATACAACAATAGTGAAGTAAACCCAAACTTATACAAAATCATATTTAGAAGTCCAATTTAGTTGACTACTACGAGACCTCATTTCTAGGTTCATTGAGGCACCTAAGGACACACACTAGCAAGCAAGAAAGAGAATCCTAAGATATGTTATGGCGCCAAGTTCTATCGCATATTGTATACCACATCTAATGAGTGTGAGTTGGTTGGTTACATGGATAGTGATTAGGTGGGTAGTGTAAATGACAAGGAGAGTACATTTGGATATATGTGTTAAAACAAAGGATATACTAAGTGAATGTTGATCATAAAATGGAGTAAACAAGAACAAATGACATAAAAGATGATTAATTAGATAATCACATAATCGGTGTAAATTGATAATGAACAAGTGTGTACATATAGCATGGAGAGTTTGAGTCACTTCAAGAGTCAACTCATGCACTCAAGTAGTGGTGGAAATAAAGTTTCCACTAAGTGCAAAATGAGTGTTGACATGTATCTTGGATGAGTTTGATGGACTTTCCAAGTTGACAAATAACCTACCTAAGGTGGCTTAAATCCATGTGTGAAATACATGTTTAATTACTTATTAAATAATAAGTAAGAATGTTAGTATTCTTTACTAACACCCCCCTTAAGCACAACTTAGGTGGGTACAATAAAGATGGGTCCTAACTACTAGGTTTGATGAGGTACCCATGTGCAAATGCATCTCATAAGATGGAGAAAGAAATCAAAACCTATGGGAAAAAAACTTTCCTCCAAAAGAGAGAAATGTGAAAAATTGCATGCCATGTGGCTATAATGCAGTCATGCTTTGAAGATTCTCTGGAAGCCTTCTGTGAAGTAACTCTGAAATTTGTAGAAGCAAGGGAACTAATATCAATCTTCTGTTGTGATGAATCTCTAGAAGTCCTCTAAGAATTGAAACTCTAGATTCACATGTAGCATAAGGTGATGGTGATGTGGAAGTGTTCTTGACACATCTCAATACAATGCAGAAAAAAAAATGTTGAAGGATGATGGAGTAGTGGAAGTGCATTTGACATATCCTTATGGAAGTGCTTTTGACACAACTCAGAAGTTCTTTTTACACAACTCAGAAGTGGAAGTGCTTTGTCATATTTGTGTGTCCAAGTGCTCTTGACACAACTCTATGAACCCCCCATAATTCAATATTTTTCCTCTTCTAGATTTGTGACACTTTATAAGTTGGGTGCATGTATCACCAAATTGCTTAATTAACCCCCCTTAACTGAAAGTGTTGAAAGAAGTGCAGAAGTGTTCTGGACACGAATCAGTGAAGTGGTCGTGATATGACTCTATGGAAGTTATCTTGGCACAACTTGAAAGTGTTCTTGGCATGACTCTATATACACCCCCTTGATTCAATATTAGGTGACCCCCTAGATTTGTTGCACTTTATAACTTTGTGTTTTATAGTGAAAATATGACCAATACGCGAGAAATTAAAACACATTTAATTTTGCAAAAAATGGTACTCAATTTTGAGCTACCAATTAAAAGTTATTAAATAGTCAATTTCCTATAAATGAGGCTTGTGATAGGTAAAATTGTATGCAAACAATAAATGAAAGCAAGTGAAAATCAAATAACAATTTACCTTCCCTTGCATACAAATCTAATCTCATTGATTGTGCGTATCGAAGTTGTACCCATACTCCAATGGATTGCTCCTTGCTTTGTTGATATGTGGATTGCTCAATTAAACAACATAACCTTGTATGAGGATGATGGGATCTAGAATGATCTTAGCAGCATGATATTATATGAAGCTGAGAGATGCCTAGAGGTTGAGAAGGATGTTCAATTTATAGATTTCAGAAATGAAGATCAATATTTGTAAATGATCAGAGAGATCAATGGCTAGAATTGGTTGAGAGGATGTGGGCAAATGAGAGAGTGACAAGTGTCATTTTCCTATCATGCATTAGGGGAATTAACAAATTTGATTGAAGTGTTGACTGAGTTGATTGCTTAGTTAACTAAATTGATTGACTTGTTAACTAAATCAATTGACTAGTCAACTAAATTGATTGATTAGTTAACTAGATTGACTGTCTTGTTAACTGATTTGATTGATTTAGTTAACTAATTAAATGATTGATTATTTATCTAAAATGATTGAGAGTGAATTATGGAGGAGAGGAAATAATAGGAAATTAAATAAATAATTTATTTAATTTCATGTGCGTTTGGATAATATTGGAAAATAAATAAAATATTAATTTTATTTATTTGTGGTGGAGAAAATAGAAGTTATTTTGTTTATTTAATTAATTTTAGAAGAAATGAAGGATTAAATAAATAATTGTAAAATTATTTAACTAATGCTAGGAAATGGATTAATTAAATAATTAATAATTATTTAATTAATGTGGAAGAATAATGTCGTGATTGATTTTCATAACAATGGGTGAAATTAATCAAATAATTAAGAATTATTTAATTAATGTGAAGTATGGCTAATGAATGACTGATTTGGGAATGAGACAATTTTCGGTGTCTACATTTTGCCCCTCTTTGAGATGGTGTTGCGAAGTAACATTATTTCAAAGAATTTTAAAACATAGTGTTGTGTTGGATAGAAATAGATTTTGATTTAGAAGAACAATATGATTGAATTAGAAGTGATGATGCCCCAGTCGGGTAGGAGAAGTGCTTAGTAGATTAATTAATGGGTTTAATGGTGCCCCCTCGAGAGGACATATGAATTGGAAGAATATGGGTGTGCTCTCGAAATGAATGGATGTAAGGAGAAGGGAGAGATAAAAGATAGAAAACTGGGAGAAGAAGAAATAGAGAAAAAATGGAGAAGATAAAAAAATGGATGCAAGAATGATGGATTTATGATGAGGAGTAGTTATGCTGACTTGAGTAGAGCAAGCCTATAGTTTGCTATAACACTAAATATCATGCACCAAGGTATAAGGACCAAGGTGACAATGTGTCTTGTGTACCTAACATAATACAACCTTGTCAAGATGTATGAGGAAGGATACTTAGAGCAATAAAGTTCAAATGCACAAAAGGTATGATATAAACTTAGATGCAAAGGATAATGCAAAAAGCTATTCCAACATACACAAGATATGAATATTGGCTAGAATGACAAGGACTCGATACAAATGCAAGATAAAATGATAACACACACAAGCAAGAAAACAAGCATGCACAAATGATTCAAAAAAACAATCAAGATATTGCCCCTATCAAGTTATAAACAAATGATCAATCAATTGATTAATGGCTTTGATGATAGTGTTGTCATTGTGGGGAATGATATATCCATAGATCAACACAAGAATGTGGGATCAATATATCCCATTGATGATTGATGGATAATGAGTAATTTATTTGGTTTATGACAAGATTAGGTTCAAGACCAAAGGATGTGATTGGATGAGTGGGCTAGATTGATTAACTAGATTGGTATGGGTTAAGGATGAGTTGCATTTGTTTTATTGCTTGGATTTTTTGAATTTTTTTTTTGTAATTTTTTAGAGATTTTATTGATTATTTTTTGGATTTTTTTTATATTTGTTTGATTGTTTTTTTGGATAGTTTTGAGAGATTTTGATTGTTTTTGGATATTTTTTAGCTTTTTTTATTTTTTGGATATTTTTGTTTTATGGGATGGCATTATATTGGAGTTTGGATAGCCTTGTTGCTAGATACCAATGACAAGGGAAAACTAGGTCTAGATGCAAGGATGAAGATGGGACTAGATAAGTGGATAAACGGATGGGTGATAATAAATGGGATGGAAGACGCACAATAACATGATAGATAAAAGGGTAGGCGATAGTGTGTAGGATGGAAATCTCATGATAGAGGGATGGATAAAAGGATAGATAATAGTGGGTGGAATGGATGTATGCGTCATAAGTGAGATAGGATGTGATCTCCAAAGACTATGTCACATAGGAATAACATGCCCCATTCTAGGTAGTATGTTTAGGATTTTACATGACAAAACTTAGGACGAGAGGATGATTGTATTGGTTGGAAAGGATGAGGTATATCAATAGATTTTCTAAAGCATTTTTCAACATTTTTCCCCTATGTCTTTATCAAGATCAAAAGAAGGAAGGGAGGATGGATGGATACCTGGGAAAGGTATGTGGGTATAATGGCTAAGAACAGTAAGATAGGATATGATAGGATGAGGTATATAGAAAGGAAATGATAACTTTGATGATACAATGTGCCCCCAAGTGTAAGACACATAGATAATCAACCTACACATGATGCATGTTTGTCAGGTTTTCATCATGGTACTTATCCAAGGTGCCACCAAGGTGGTTTTCAGCATTGGATGAAGGGATTTCTCTTTACTATTTTGATTTTTTTTCATTTTTTTTCTTTGTATACTTGGATGGAATAGGTGGATATGGACAAGAGTGACTCAAGTGTCTAGTTCCATGAAAGGTGATAGTCCCATTTCAAGATTGATGGTGTGCATGGACAATGCCAAATGTCGTTATGCACAAAGATGTTGGTAGGGGATTGCATGAGATGGAGGTGGATTATGGATTATGATGTGGATTATGTATAGAAGGATTATGCAAGGATGGATGGGAGATAGTGGATTATGAAAAAGCATGGACCATAGGGATATGATGGGTGAAATATGTGGGATAATGGATTAAAGATGGGCAGATGGAGGTATGTGGAAATGTTGGGGAATGCAAAGGAACCAAGACCAACAGTTGCACACACCGAATTGGATTTTGAAGCTTTTGATTAGAAGGAGGTGTAGGAAGTAATGGACTTGTTTTCTTAGGAGATGGTTAATGTAGGAATTTAGGTACCCACACAGACTTAGGATTTTTATGATTTTTGCATTGGGGCTTATGGGATGAAGGAATTTGAGATTTTTGGATGAAGTGAGATTTTTGGGATTTGTGGGATGTGGATGCTTCATTTGGCTTGATTTCTTTTTGCTTAGGGACCCAAACCATTTTATTTTTGGACTTTTATTGTGAAAGTATGGGCTTGGGTAGCCTTTTGGAGAGAGTTTTTGGGGACTCTTTGCATTGATGCCCTAAGGCATAAGTATTTTTAAGATATTTTTCTTTATGGGTAGAGGTATCTAAATTTTTATTTGTGAATCCCATGGACTTGGTGGAAGCTTCATGTTTGGTGGATGTGTGCATTTGTTGATCATGATCAGGTATGTGAGGTGATTTATAGATGGAGGGATTAAAAGTGGATTCGTGGATAAATGGAGAAGGGGATTGGATGATAGGGATATTAGGAGTTGGAAGTAATAGAGGTAAAGTACATGGAGGAAGGTGTATGGTCCCATACTTTTGGGATTTGTAGGATGGAGGAGGAATGGAAACATATGTTTTGGAAGAATGATGTGATTTATGATGGATAAGAGTGAATTTAGAAGGCATGGACGAAGTACAAACTGTTAGATCTAGGCCACACAACTGAGAGGGGGGGTGAATCAGTTGTATAAAACTTGCTTCTATTTCAAACACTTAAATCCTCTTTGTCATTTAATAGCATATCAATTAATCATTCATGAAAGCATAAAGCATAAACACCAGAGCAGATATACATCAACACATGAGACACCAAGATTTTGATGTGGAAAACCTGGTCAAGGGAAAAACCACGAGGTGATTGACCCAAGGATTATTCTCTGTTAGAAGAATAAGAAAAATAGATGGCACATGCCAATTAGGGCTCACTGCCTGAGCACACTGCTCACAAGAGGCACACTGCCTACAAGAGACACACTGTCTACAAAGTAACAAGTATTACAAACTTGAACTGGAGATTGACATCTTTACCATGTCTGGATCAGTTCCATTTAAGCTCAAAAATTCATGTTCTGCCTTTCACTCTTCTTCTCTATGCCACACTCATCCACACTGAGACACACTTCAAAATGAATTCACAATCCCTTATTTATACAAGGCATCGACTTAGGAACAATCATCTAAGTCAGCAAACACCTACAAGATCATTTGCAAGACGTGTAATACATCCGGTCAGCCAGTCTCAAGAAGAACACCAATATCCGTGGTTATTCTTCAAATGCAAACTCTAACTTCAATGCAAACCACCAATAAGAATTATACACGATCTAAGGATCACCAAAACCTTTCCTGAGTCATCAAGAACATCCGCACTTTATCGGCTTACTGGAATTCTTCTGTTCTTCATTCGAAACTTCAAGAACATAGTCTATCATCACTATCATAATGAAAAAGGTTCTTCTAGACCTCCAAACCATGAACAAGTCTAGTTGTAACTTCACACGAACTTCTTCAACACTCTCTCCAATCTGCAAAATGAGATAATGCAATTCCAGAGCTCACCGGACCAATCTGTGACACTCTGTCACCACTGAATGCCTGCCGGAACCGGTTCTACTTGAGCGATCATAACTTCTTTAGATCTTCATGTGGACCTCTAAAATCTTGACTGGAACATCTCAAGATGCATATCTACAAATCCTTTAAACTGCATCCTCTGATCTTCATCTTATCGTGGACTTTTACCTTAATGTCATCACTGTTCTTCACTGTTCTTGATTGAGACTAATTTCCTCAATATCCTTAGAATCCAATCCTTCTCACTAATGCAATATGAGTATGTTGACATCAATGACAACACTGGTTATCCTCATACTTGCAACAATCTCCCCCTTTGTCATTGATGGCAACATATGATGTGAAAAACTATCAAGACAAGAACTTCTCCTTTCTGTCACAGCTCCCCCTATTAGCAACAACTCTACACATGTCTTCTCTTCCTTTACTGCTCCCCCTTTGATCATCAACCACTTGTTTTTCACATGTCTTCTCTCCCCCTTTGACATCAATGGCAAAGGGCTCATACTTGCAATTCTAACACATCAGAATCATACCAACTACTCCCCCTTAGTAGCAGCTCCCCATCATCAATCCAGATCACAAGATATGACTATGATATCCACCAGACTGATGAACATCAGTGCATCCTAGTTCATCACCGGAGGGGCCATGACCCCTAACTTCTCCCTCAGATACTCAAAAGAGTCCTTGGGAAGAGGTTTAGTAAAAATATCTGCAAGCTGATCCTTGGAGGGCACATACTCCAATCTAACTTCACCCTTGTTCACTTGCTCTCTCAGAAAGTGAAATTTGATAGATATATGCTTGGTCTTAGAATGCAACACCAGATTCTTAGAAATATTTATTGCACTTGAATTATCATAGAAAATTGTGATAGGCTCCTCATATTCTACTTGAATATCTCTTAGCATTTGCTTCATCCACAAAAGCTGAGTGCAACTTCCTACTGCTGCAATGTATTATGCTTCAGTTGTAGACAGGGATATTGCCTCTTGTTTCTTGCTTAGCCAAGAAACCAACCTTTTTCCCAAAAAGAATGCTCCTCCACTTGTACTCTTCCTATCATCCACATCTCCTACCCAATTTGCATCTATATATGCATGAAGAGAAAAATTATGATCTCTAGGATACCATAGACCATAGTCAACTGTTCCTTTTAAGTACCTAAAAATTCTTTTGATTGCCATGACATGAGATTCTCTGGGATCAGCCTGGAATCTTGCAACAAGACCAATAGCCTGCATTATATCTGGTCTAGTCTGAGTGAGATACAATAATCGTCCAATCATTGATCTGTACTTTGTCTAATCTATCTTAGGAGAGTCATCATCTTTGCTCAACTTACATCCGGTAGCCATGGGAGTGTTCATAGGTTTTGAATCTTTCATTCCAAATTTCTTCAATAGTTCTTTCACATATTTGGTCTGAGAGATAAAGATTCCTTTCTCTGTTTGAGTAATTTGCAGACCCAAGAAGAAATTTATTTCATCGAGCATTGACATTTCAAACTCACTTTTCATTTGGTTTGCAAAGATTTTACACATACTGTCTCTTCCTCCAAAGATGATATCATCAACAAATACTTCAACAATCAAGATGTTTTCATGATCAATTTTGAAATATAGGTTACTATCAGCAGTACCTTTGTTGAAACCAATCTTCAAAAGATGTTTGTCTAGCCTTTCATACCATACTCTTGGAGCTTGCTTTAGACCATACAGTGCCTTCTTTAATTTGTAGACCATATCACCATGCTCAAATAACTGAAATCCATCCAGTTGTTCAATGTACACCTCTTCTTCTAAATCACCATTCAGGAAAGCAAATTTGACATCCATCTGATACACTTTGAAATCTTTGAAGGTAGCAAATGCAAGAAATAGTCTGACTGCTTCAATTCTTGCCACCGGAGCAAAGGTTTCCTCAAAATCAATCCCTTCTATTTGAGAGTAGCCTTTGCAGACTAATCTGGCCTTGTTTCTGATTACTTCACCAACTTCATTTAGTTTGTTCCAGAAGACCCATTTGGTTCCAATCACATTCTTGTTTCTAGGTCTAGAAACAAGATCCTAAGTGTGATTTTTCTTAATTTGCATTAACTCTTCTTCCATTGCTTTGGTCCAATTTTCATCATTGCAGGCTTCATTTATTGTCTTAGGTTCAATCTTTGAAATCAGACAACATTCATCTAAATTTTGAGCAACATTCCTTCTAGTTTGCCAACCTTTGCTTTTGTCACTTATGATCTGATCTTCAGAGTGGTTCAATCTTACATACCTTGGAACTTTGGGAGTTTCTTGCACTTCTGCTTCTTGATCATGCTCATTCAGACCTGTCTCTTCTTCCTAATTTACCAGATCAGTCTAAATCTAACTTTCAGGAGAGGATGGAGCTCCTTGAACCAAAACATCATTCTGATCATCTTCATCATACTCATAAAATCTTGAGGGCTTCTCAATACCTTCATCAACCTTCACATTTGTACTTTCTATCATCTTTCTCAGTCTCTTATTGTAACACCGGTATGCTTTGCTTTGAGTGGAGTAACCCAAGAAAATTCTTTCATCACTTCTAGCATCAAACTTTCCTAGATCTTCATCTCTTTTAATGTAACACTTGCTACCAAATACTCTAAAATATCTCACAGTAGGAGTGATGCCAAACCAAAGTTCATAAGGAGTCTTACTGGTATTGCTTCTGATTTGAACTCGATTGAGAGTGTAGACTGCAGTGCTAGCAGCTTCTTTCCAAAATATCTGGGGAACATTTGTTTCCATCATCATTGTCCTGGATGCTTCCTGGATGGTCCGGTTCTTTCTCTCAACTACTCCATTCTACTGTGGAGTCCTAGGAGAAGATAACTGTCTCTTTATACCATGCTTCTCACAAAAATCTATGAATTCACCGGATGTGAATTCACCACCTCTATCAAACCTCAGACATTTTAGTTTTAATCTGGTTTGATTCTTTACCATAGCCTTGAAGATTTTGAACTTCTCAAACGCTTCTGATTTCTCTTTCAGAAAGGTAACCCACGTCATCTGGGAATGGTCATCAATCAGTAACATGAAGTATCTGTCACCTTGCATAGTCTTGATTCTTGTTAGACCACATAGATCAGTATGAACTAACTCCAATAATCCGGTAGAGGACTGATCCTTGCTTTTGAATGAGACTCTACTCTGTTTACCCAGCTGACATTCTTTGCACAAACTATTTGTAGGTTTTACCAATTTTGGAAGATCTCTTACAGCCTGAGTATTTCTTATCTTGATGATGTTATCAAAATTTACATGACGCATCCTTCTATGCCATAACCAACTTTGATCAATTTGAACAAACAGACAACTTTTATCAGAACCAACCAAGTGGAAGATATTACCTTTAGTTTGACTACCGGATGCAATCTCTATTTCAAATCTTTCAAGGATTTTGCATTTTCCATCCTTGAATCAGAGATCATAGCCTTTGTCCACCAACTGTCCAACACTAGGAAGATTGTGCTTGAAGCCTTCAACATATAGTACATTACCAGTTTTATTTCTTCCATTAAAAGAAATAGTTCCTCTTCCTCTGATTCTACCAGCAGAATTATCACCAAACTTTACCACTCCTCCTTCATACCTTTCCAAATCTAAGAACTTGTTCTTGTCACCTGTCATATGGTGAGAGCATCCACTATCAATAACCCAATCATCCTTGTCTTCAACTTGGGCAGCCAAAGCTCTTTCTACAACCTTAGGATTGACAGATTCAGAGGATATTGGATCTTCTTCCTTGATGGCAATAAACACCCATTCATTTCCGGATTTGTCTCCTATCTCCGATTCATCATCTATTACTCCTTCATTATCAGCTTCTTCATGAACATAATAACAATTCTTTTGGAACCTTTGTCTATTAGAATTTGATCTTGTAGATCTTTTCGAACATCTTGAAGCAAAATGACCAATCTTATTACAGTTGAAACACTTAAAGGGTAATTTTCCTTCATACTTATTGGATCCTCTTGGCAGTCTCTTTGCAATGAGGGCTTCAAGTTGAGCTGTTTCTACTTCTTCCACTTCCATGTCTCTTCTTGCTTGATCATACCATGACAGCTTCCTTGAAGAGTTTCCTCCCAGATCAAAACCTTGTTTACCTTTCACAGAGGCACTAGCTTTGAATGCAGATTCAGTCTTGGGGGGATCATCTCTAAACTCGGTCATTTCAAATGCAGCTAGTTTGCTAGCCAATTGGTCTCTTGTGACAGTTGTATGGGCTCTGAATTCATCAATGGCAGCAACCTTGATTTTGTAGGCAGCAGGAAGGGATCTGAGAATTTTGCCAATAATCTCATTTTCATCCAAAATTCCACCAGCATTCCTAATTCCACACACCAGCTCATTTACTCTTGGCATAAAGGTAGTAATATTTTCATCATCTCTCATCTTCAATCTTTCAAATTTCCCTTTGAGACTGCAATCTTGCACTCTTAACATACTCATCTCCTTCATGCAGAAGTTCTAGTTTAATCCAGATCTCATAGGTAGTTGGTAGGTCAATAACATTTGAGAGCTCTGAGTCAGTTAATGCGCTTAGAAGAGCCTCTTTGGTCAGCAAATTGTTTTCAGCATCTGTGATTTCATTTAGAGTTGTCAGACCACCCTGTGGAGGTGTATATGCTTTTGTGACCATGGACAAATACGCCTTTCCCATACATTCCAAGTGACATTTCATGCGACCTTTCCAAATAGAGAAGTTGGTTCCATCAAACTTCGGACTGTCCTTCTTGTATGACAACATCTTGGATCTCCTCAAGTGGTTAAGCTCCTTTTAGAGGAACTTGGCTCTGATACCAATTGTCAAATCTAGGCCACACAACTGAGAGGGGGGGTGAATTAGTTGTATAAAACTTGCTTCTATTTCAAACACTTAAATCCTCTTTGTTATTTAATAGCATATCAATTAATCATTCATGAAAGCATAAAGCATAAACACTAGAGCAGATATACATCAACACATGAGACACCAAGATTTTGACGTGGAAAACCCAGTCAAGGGAAAAACCACGAGGTGATTAACCCAAGGATTATTCTTTGTTAGAAGAATAAGAAAAATAGATGGCACATGCCAATTAGGGCTCACTGCCTGAGCACACTGCTCACAAGAGGCACACTTCCTACAAGAGACACACTGTCTACAAAGTAACAAGTATTACAAACTTGAACTGGAGATTGACATCTTTACCATGTCTGGATCAGTTCCATTTAAGCCCGAAAACTCCTGCTCTGCCTTTCACTCTTCTTCGCTATGCCACACTCATCCACACCAAGACACACTTCAAAATGAATTCACAATCCCTTATTTATACAAGGCATCGACTTAGGAACAATCATCTAAGTCGGCAAACACCTACAAGATCATTCGCAAGACATGTAATACATCCAGTCGACCAGTCTCAAGAAGAACACCAATATCCGTGGTTATTCTTCAAATGCAAACTCTAACTTCAATGTGGACTGCCAATAAGAATTATACATGATCCAAGGATCACCAAAACCTTTCTTGAGTCATCAAGAACATCCGCACTTTATCAGCTTACTGGAATTCTGCTGTTCTTCATCTGGAACTTCAAGAACATAGTCTGTCATCACTGTCATAATGAAAAAGGTTCTTCCAGACCTCCAAACCATGAACAAGTCTAGTTGTAACTTCACACAAACTTCTTCAACACTCTCTCCAATCCGCAGAATGAGATAATGCAATTCTGGAGCTCACCGAACCAATCTGTGACACTCTGTCACCACTGAACACCTACCGAAACTGGTTCTACTTGAGCAATCATAACTTCTTCAGATCTTCATGTGGACCTCTGAAATCTTGATTGGAACATCTCAAGATGCATATCTACAAACCCTTTAAACCACATCCCCTGATCTTTATCTTATCATGGACTTTTACCTTAATGTCATCACTATTCTTCACTGTTCCTGATTGAGACTAATTTCCTCAATATCCTTAGCACACAACTCATCCAATCCTTCTCACTAATGCAATATGAGTATGTTGACATCAATGACAACACTAGTTATTCTCATACTTGCAACACAAACATCTTGAGATTATTTTCCTTGGGGTATATATCCAAAGCCATATGAGCATGGAGGGACTTTGACATGGATGGGCTCCAAAATACCTTGTTCATGAAGGCCTAATCCTTTACCTTTCAATAGTTCATTTTTGGAGTATGTGGTGGACAATGGGATTATGGGTGTTTTGGACACTAGACACTAGCTCATTATTTGATGTGGAAGGTGAGGTGGTAGATAATGTTGCTACTCTCCAAAGGAGGAACATTCATGGATGAAGGTGGTAAGACCAAGGGTATATGATGGTGGATGTGAAAGATGGTCAATAGTGGGTGATGAAGGATTATTAGGATCTTGATTATCATCATGCTCATCAAGATCCAAGATATTTGTTTGATCATCTATGTTTACTTGGGAGCCAAGTGTCTCATCAATGGAAGTGGATGTTGTTGGATCATGGATAGGACTAGGTGGAGGATGTATAGGGGTAGTTTGGATATCTTTCTCATGGATAGGTAGAGTGATAATCTTTTGACCATGGAATGCATAAAGTTGGCTAAGAGGGTCATCATGGTTCTCTTGATCATAGATGGGATCTTGATCTTATATACGATTAAGTGTGCTATGGATGGGATCAATTTTCTCATGTATAGGTTCTTCATCATAGATAATATCTTGATCATAGAAAAGATATATGTTATGGATGGGTTGAACTTGGATTGCTTTCTCATAGTTTAGAACTTGATCATGGCTAATATCTTGATCATAGAAAAGATATAGGTTATGGATGGGTTGGATGGAGGTGCTTTGATCTTGATTTGGATAAAGGGTTGATGTTTCCATATGAGTTAGATTACACTCTTGACATAGCTTTTGATTTTGGATGGAAGTGGGAGTGGGAGACTCTTAGATAGGTTTGATAGGCTATAGATGCTCAAAAACATGAGGGTATAATGGATCTTGACTTGGACTCATGGTAGGATACTCTTCAATAGGCTTGATGGGTTGTGGACTATATAATGTATTTGAAGGACTAGACGTGTTGTCTGAAGGCTCTTTGATAGGCTCTTGGATGGGTGTTTGATGACATGGAGATGGTTGATTCCTTGCTAATAGCCATTGGATCATATCCTTCATAAGTGTATGGGTGGATGAACAATATAATGGATGGATAATAGTGATGGATGGTGTTTTAGGCTTATGAAAAGGATTAGGTGGAGGGATAATAGGTGTGGATGTTGTAGGCTTATGAGTAGGATTAGGTGGAAGGATAATGGTATTAGACATATTAGGATTTGAACTAGATGGAGGGATAATGTAATTGGATGGATTGGGATTATATGGTTTTATCAGGGGTAGCTCAAGGAATTTTGCTTGGACCAATTGTTGTAGGGTTATCTCCAAGGGATCCTTTGGTGGAAGATTGGAGGAACATGGGGATGAAGGTAATGAAGGGCTTGATATATTGGAAGGTTGATGGACCAATGGACTATGGTAGGGACTACATGGGGGTGTTGGGATTAGACTAGTAGACTCTTGGATTGGCATTTGTTTGGATGATAATGTAGGGTAGAGTGGTATTCCTCTTGTCAAAGGTACCATAAGGACTTAAGGACACTTGATTTTGGTGCAAAGGGTAACTTAGACTTGTGTGTGCTTGTTGTGAAGGAACTTGATATCCTTGTGAATGGATTTGGTGGTGAGGTGAAATGTTAAGATAATTAAGTAGTTGGATGTTATTGAGGTATGGATTTATATAGATATTGGTTAACATTGGCAGAAGTTGGATAGGTTGATGTAGAGGTAACATGATATGTGTTTGGATTAGGTTGGTATAATGTTGGTCATTGAGGGGGATGACACATAGGATTGAGGGGGAATATGTTGATGTTGTATGGGTGATGGTATAGTGTATGATGTGTGCAATGAAAGTTGTGGTTGTGGTTGTTGAATGAAGAGGGGTTGTGTTTGTTGAGTTTGGGATTGATAGGTGGCTAGGAGTTGTTAGAATTCTTGGTTTTGTTGTAGTTTGGATTGTTGGTCTAGGGGTTGTTGTTGTTGTATGAGTTTATGTTGTGGTGGGGTAGTGACTTGTTCCTTTTTATATAGCATCCTAAGTTCATCAAGAATTTTATGAACACCATAATGATCTTGCTCTACATTCTTGTGTTTGAGTGTCATAACCCTTTTTACAAAGGATGGATTAGATGAGGCTCAAGAAATGGATAGATGGTGGTGATAATTAGAAGTTGGATTGTCCTTGGATGATTATTAAGATGATGTGGATATGGATTGGATGATCTGGAATGATTGGGATTGGATGAGTGACTAGAATGATGATGATGTAAGGATATGATGATGGGATGATGCCCCCTCAAGAGGATAGGCAGGTTAAAAGAACATAGATAGGCTCTCAAAAGGGATTTGGGGTGGATAATGATTATGATGATGTGGATATGGCAATTAGGACTGTTATCAATCAGGATTGCACCACTAGCCAATTCAGACTTGACTATCCTGTTGAAACATGGAAATCCTCCTAGATTGTGGGTGATCTATGTCGAGAGGGAATCTCCAGACTGAGCTGGTTCTCCTTATGATTTCTTAAACTACTAACTTGTGGAGGAAAAGGGATAGATGGATAAATTAAAATGAAATCCTAACAATAAGGTGATACACCGGACCTAAAACTCCTAAGGATCTTACTCACAAACAGTTTCGTGAACAATAATTCTCACAACCATATCAATGGCACACAATTCAATAGTAATTTTCATTAAGGTTCAAATAGAACACAAACATGTAACCTGAACTATATGGCAATTTGTATCACTCTTACAATTTCAAGACATAACAAGGACATGCAATCTGTGACAATGCAACATCAAATTAAAACTACAATCATGAGACAAATAAGGAAGGAAAATTGTGTTGTTCTGTATAGATCTAAAAGGAATAATGAGTACATGAACCAAATACAACACTCTCAGTGTGAGAGGAAGATTCTGGTATCCTATACTGTGATCTCTACTCTATTCTACTAAAAACTATAACTGGAACTGCTAAAAAAAAGAATATCTCTGGCATATATCCTCTAAATAAAATCTCCCCTTGAAAACTAGAAAAAGCTCCTAAAAATAGACCTCCAATTCCATTTTCGAGCTCCTTAGAAAGCCAAAATAAAATCTCTCAAGATGTGTCGAAACTGTGAAAGAAAAATGCCAAAAGACTCTCTCATGTGGCCCCACCAAAAATCTGCTTTTATCTGCCCATGAAATCTCAACTTTTGTCTTTATCTGCCTCCAAATAACACAAATCAAGAAAGATTTGTTTTATTAGTCTAACTGCCTGAAAATAGTTTTAGTTTTAAAGCAATTTATAGATGATTGCTTTAAAACAAACTTTACAACACTGGCAGTTTTATCCTATCCCCTATTTGATTTGATTTTACAAAAACAATAATACAAGGCTTACATATTTCTTATTTTTCCAAGTACATTGCAATTACAGTATTTGATTTTTCCATAAAAATAATCAATGCATTATATGATATTTGCAAAAAATAAAAGCCTGATGGCTTATCTGCATATGACTTGTGAGTCTCCTAAGGCACATGGGGTATGTGGACTTGTCTCATATTAAAAATGAAAGGTTTGTATATCATATCAAGAGCACATACTCCATCTCTATCTCCAACGGGCACCGCACATGGCATAATCTCAAGGTGATCAAACATGTTTGAGGCATTAAATAATTTGAGGGAACCATGGAACTCGACCTCTCACTAAGTCATGGGACTTAGGCATCACATTATTTCCACTTAACACCATGAACGAATTAATTTGTCCCACAAAAAAGAAATAAATGCAACAAAAAATCCATTTACATTAGGGCAAAAGTAAACCCTAATGACAAAACAAGCTTGCCCTATCTTGTCAGGCTCATTTTGCAACTTCATTTTTTCAGAACCTCCTCTGCTCCAGCCACCATTGCTAGGATTTGGGCCTAGAAAACCCTCGACTTTACTATCTATGAGCTCATTTTCTAAAGATTTCTATAAGAAATGTAAGGTAACTCCTCTGTGTCACCATTGATCATCTTATTTCATTGCTCTAAGGTTCTCTAGCTTTCAGCCGTGACTATGACAAACTCTCTAATGCTTCTGCGTGCATTGTTTCAATGTTATTTCTTCTCTGTATTTTGGCTGCCATTCACTGCAACTATGAGCTTCATTTGAGAGGAAGATGAAGTCGAAACTAGCCAACATTATGTATTTTCTACAAGCAAGGTAACGTCTTCTATCAATCTCTATATATTTCACTATTCCCATGGCATTTTGTAGATTTTGAAGTTAGAACTTGCGGCCACAAGTCTTTATTCTTCTGTAGCTTTGATTAGTCAATGAAAATGAAATGGGTTTCCCCGAACCTTTTAAGGAAAGATTTCACATTTGGCAATAGCTGGCATGATGCATTTGATTTCTTGTATTTGCTTTAAATCTATATTTGTGTTCAAATATATGTAAGAACTCCTTTTCTCAAGGTTGCGGCTATATATTCTGAGCATTTGTGTTTCCTTTAAGCTCGAACCTTCTATTTTTGTCATCTTATTTGAAACCCTAATGGGCTTATCTCATAAGGAGAGGCAATGTTCTTCTATAGTTACTCCTTATGGCCATAACGGCTGCCAGTTCTTTTACTTTTCTCTATATTTGCAACCGTTATTCCTTAACTCCATTTTGCAAAAATAATGAAGATTTTGATGTTATTCCTGTAGCAACAGATCATTATGCAATCAAAACCTATATTCTCTGGTCCACTTCATGCTCTACTATTTTTGATGACTCTCAATACTTTTATAGCTGCAACTATAAAGGAGGGCTTCATTGATATTTTCATGTATTCTCTTCATTGAAGACCGTTGTGGCTGTACACTTGATTCTTTTGAATGTATGCCATGAGCCCGATCCCTTCACTCTCTCTCTGTATTAGCAGTTTGATTGCATATAAAATGATGAGGGCTCTATCATGGTTGAAAGCATGAAATGGATTTCATTACACTCTTCTGGTCATGATGTTGTATTTACATTTCCTAGAACAAACTGATGGTTATGCATTTGCAAAACTACTATAATGTGTCATGTCAAGACTGCCCCAATGAAAAGTCCTTTGGAAATTTATGAAATTGTAACATATACATGTGTTGTATCATGACATCATATGTGTTATCTCTTCAACATGCATTATTCACTATTTTGGTAAGGAATAAAATAAGTCACTGGCATGTTTCCTTTGTAACAACTGTACTCATGATGGAATAGAAGGGACTGGCTCACTATTACTTCTTGCTTAGGCTGAGTACTTTATATGCTGTGTTTCAAATGTCTTTTGCCATATGACACTCATGTATCTTGATGGACTGCATTCATAATTACATGAGTGGCTACAAGCATCTTACGATTATCATGTTGCCCTTTACTATTCCTCTCACATTCATGCATCTTTATCTTTATGAATCTGTCATGTTCTTGTGGCTGTAAACTCACAATGAGAGCATCTTTTAGTTTAAAATAATGTTTGGCTATTGCATTCTACTTGCTTCAATGAAAGATTTTCCTTTGATAGCTTAATGGCAAGAAGTTGTAACAGACATCATGCATGAATATTACTCTATACGACTTGTATCCTTATCATACATGACAAGCATTTAATAAGCTACCTCATGTAGCATTGAGATTGTAACTACAACTTGATATACACAGAGTCATGCTTCTATGCTTGTTCACTTGATGGACATGAAACTCTTACTACTTGATGTAACATGTGATTTATGATCTGCAATATGTTTCATATTGAATGTACTTACAACAAACTGATTAGAATATACTTTAAATTATACCTTTTATGGCTGCCTCATCAGCTGATCACTATTCCATTCAATTTATTTACTCCATTTACACCCTACGGTCTGCATTTCATCATTATTAGCACTCTATTATTGACATTATTGAATGAGCTCAATGCTCAGTTGTGACTCTCAACTTATTGATAGTCATAAATGGGTAGTGAGCTCAAAGCTCTCACATGTAGTAGTAGAATATGTCTTACCTTTCATATGTATATTTTTATCCCATCCCCTCTTAAGAACCAGGGGTAGCATGCCGAGGTCTACCCTTGTGGGAGCCTGTTTTGGACCACATGCCTATCTTTTAGATCAATAACATAATTTTACCTGTTTCTGCACATAAACAAACAAGTTAGTTAAAAAACATTGTAGTACAAATGATTGTTTCCTTCTTAATTCCTCTTGCATGTGAATGATATTCTTTGATCAATACATTATAGGCAAAGTGTTAGGCCTCTTCTGATAGTACATAGAGATCTCATAACCAGAGCTCTAACAGGACCCTCTCACATTTTTGCAAGTTCTCATCAGAGATCAAGAGTAGGAACAGGATGAGAACCTCAAAGATTGAAGACCTCATAAGGAAATGATGACTATGACCTTCTCTCCCTATCTTTAGATGCATAGCATTTTTCCTATATTTGCATATGTTCATCTATTCGCACAACTTGTGTGGGAGATTTGATCTGTCATTATTTATTTCAATGCAATGTTTATCCTTTTATGTATTTCAATTTGTAAATGAATAATCATTGTAGTGAATGCAATACTTATCTCTGCTATGAATGTTCCATAATGCAATGAATGATCTGAAAACTTTTCTTTCTTGAACAACTGAACTACAATATCACTGAAACACAATAACTATGCAAACAACTTATAATAGAAGAATGTTAAACTTCACTCTAAAAATGAATTTGTTGCACCAGCTCTACCAGCTTTCGAGCTGTGTTGAAAAAATGGTAACATTTCTGGCGACTTCTGTTATATGCTTGCCTGCTAAGCATTGGATTGATTGCCTTGAATATCCATTGGGCATTGAGTCATACTCTACTCTTCTCAAACTCAAAAAACACTTAAATTTAGCTCTTCAACCAGTTCAAACAGCAACAAAAAACTAAAAACAAACTAAACTAAAAAGAAAACTAACAGGCCTTGGTGGCCAACAGAAATGTGCAGTAGCACTTAGGGAAACAAAACTGACTAAAATCAAATGTGCATTGAGCACTTATTGACTGAAAAAACTAACCTAACCCTACTCTAACTAGCTGGAGACACTGATCAAACAAAGCCATTCACAGATTCAAGAAAATAACTACCCTTTCTCCGCAATCTGCAATACTCCATAACCCTGTGACTTGACCATAAGAGGTGGATTAAAAGCAAAAATCCATCAAATAGATGTGCAACACCTCTCTGATCAGGATCATGCAGACACTTACCCATATAACTTGCTTGGTAAACTGATCAAATGAAAAGGTAAACTGGTAATGTTCAACTAGGTACATCCCTTGATGATACAAATCAGTGTCACTATGAGGTTGTTCTATCTTGTTGGTTTCCAACCTATCCAGATATCTAATAGGACACCCCCTCAAAAGTGTTGGATTAGAGAGAAAGCAATCCAAATGATTGGAAACAACAGCATCACCTTTGCTTTGCATAATAGTCTTCCATGTTAATTCTTCCTCCATAGTCAATGGGCCAACTTCCTCTATCAAGGTTGCTAATAGCTAATTAAAGCTATCAACTCTTGATAAGCTCTTGAGAAGAGTTGGACCAGGCTCAAAATACATATCATTAGCCAAGAAAGAACATTTTGAAACATGAATTTCTTCTTCAATAAATGAAGGCAAGTGTTCGAATGATGAACTAACCTCTTTCAACATACCATCAATTGGCATAACATCAATTTCAAATTCCTCTGTGTGACAGTAAGGTAACTCTTCTAACCAGTCGAGATCAGGCTACTGGTTATGTTGCTCTATAACCAATGACTGATTCAAGAATATAGTCACCTCCTCTTCTTGTTTTTTCTATTTTGGATCACTCTCCTCCAAAGATGTTAGTATAATAGCTAAATGTGAGTAGAAAAGCTCAATTTCAGCTTGCAAAAGATCTTCCTTAAGCTCTTGATCCTTCGAATCAGGATTGTCTTCACAAATCTATCCTTGGACCAGCAAGCTATATAAATGGTCTTCATCACTATGGTGTTCATAACTTGGTATAACTATGCCAGTTCCACTTCCATACTCAAAGTTAGGGGGTTCATCAAATAGATTCGTTAAAAACTAAAGTTCAATACCAATTTCTTGCCCATTATCTCAATTTGCAATAGGGACCTCAAAATCATATGAAAGTAAACCTTGTTCACAACTTTCCTAATTTTTTGATGTAAAGGGGTTGTCCTTTACCTCATAACAACTTCCATTAAGTCTATTGTGCTCCAAAACAAGTTCTTCTTTATTTCCCTCTTCTTGATCTAAGATGCTATTATCATATTGATGATCTTTTTTCATCAACTCCTCAGAATGTTGAGGACCCTCTTGCTATCCTGAAATTGTTGTCTCTGACATGAGCATGTATTCCTCCTCTAGTTCCACAACACTGGGTAACTGATTAAATAAATAAACTGACTCCTCCTTATGCAGTGTTTTCTCTGATGAAATTTGGGCATTCAGTTTCTACAATTTCAGACTTTCACCCTCCAATCTCTACATCCTGCTTTCATGCATCTTATTAACAGCATTAGAGAAATTTTGAATGAGTTAAAATGTAATGGGTTTGGTGCCAAGTTTGAACTAGCATGGTCCTCTAATTCATCACGATTATAATCAGTTGTAGGAACAACACAAATGGCAGCAACCTTTCCATGTGAATCAGCCTCTTGCACCAGTTGATTTTCTAAAAAAATCTTAATGTCTTCTATAACACAAAGAAGCTCTTTAGTGCAAACGTTAACAGATTCATCAGAAGGAGCCTCCTCTTGTATGATCTTTTTTTCTCTAACTGATATTGCTCCAAATCTATATGCAGTAAATTTATCCTCTTAACTCCCTTCTGTATGTTAATGGACTGATCTCGAATGCTAACAGGCTCCTCAACAAAATCAAAACCTCTGAAACTTGGGGTTTTGACTTTCTAGGGGGTCTGTTTGCATTCTAGACTAAGTTCTTGGAGGGAAAAGGGTTCACTTTGCTTGAAACTTAGAATTTTAGCCTTAGGGGTATTAAGAGGTTTATCTTGTCTAAAACTTGGAAAGTTATACTTACGTACCTCTTCTTGAGTAGGCTATCCTAGAATAGTAGGGGCTACTTGGGCTCGAGAAAGCAAGAGCTTTGTTTGTGTGGTTGCTTCTCTCTCAAGATTATCTTTGAACTGTCTCTTTTGTGTCTCCCACTCCTGATTAGAAATAAAGGTCTCATAGGGTGGCTGCTCTGGCTATTGAAGGTAAACTTGGTGATTCAACTCTTGTAGCTACAAATTAGATTCTTTGCATTGCCTTGCTTGAAATCCCCCTCCTTGTTGATATTGATAACCCTTTATGCTTGCAATCTCATGCTCATATTGTATTCTTTGTGCCTCCAACTCCTACTCATGCAGATAGGATTAGTAAGCTAGTTCCTCCTGGTGTTGTTTATGCTCACGTAGTCTTCTAATCTCGTCCATCTGCTTGATGAGATCTGACACAATGTCTTTAAGATTATCAATTTCAAACTATTTTATCTGGTAAGAAGGTTGACTAGGAGATTGGGCAGGAATGGGCATGCGGTAAGCATCCTGAGTATTTGGACTAAAACCAGCATTATGACTGCCTATATACGGTTGGTAAGGAGGTTGAACAGGGGTGGGTGGGTGGTAATTATATTGTGCATGCTAATTTTGAAGGGCCATGGAATTGGAAACAACAGCTTGATTGGTCTGATATGGTTGATAAGGGGCCCTATGAATAGAATTTTCATAGTATGGTGGTGGATATTCATACTGCCTATGAAAATATGACATTTCTACTCATATGCAAGTTGTAAAATAGAATGAAAAGATGAATTTTTTATGACATACCAGCACTAGATCATACTGAAACCAGTAGATTCAAACTTAGAGTCGCCAGATGTGCTTGATTTTCTACCTCCAAAGGCTAAGATCACTGATACACACATCAAATATCAGTGATATATGATCATGCAATTGGACTGAGATAGTCCAATCTGTCCCGATCTTGTTTTCACAAGCAGAATGCATTAGTTCTGCATGCAAGACTAGAACATTGAGTCACCAGGTATATTTGTAAAAAGCCTCCAAAGGATGGGACACTGCTGCATATACTAGAACAATAGCTTGAAGATTGAAAAACTTCTCTGAAAATACTTTCAGTGTCCCACCGGCCATGCCAAAAACTGTTATCAATCAGGATTGCACCACTAGGCAAGTCAAACTTGACTATCCTGTTGAAACATGGAAACCCTCCCAGATTGTGGGTGATCTATGTCAAGAGGGAATCTCTAGAGTTAGCTGGTTCTCCTTATGATTTCCTAAACTACTGACTTGTAGAGGAAAAGGGATAGAGGGATAACTTAAAATGAAAACCTAACAATAAGGTAATACATCGGACCTAAAACTCCTCAAGATATTACTCACAAACAATTTCCTAAACAATAATTCTCACAACCATATCAATGACATACAATTCAATAGTACTTTGCATTAAGGTTCAAATAGAACACAAACATGCAACTTGAACTATATGGCAATTTGCATCATTCTCACAATTTTAAGACATAATAAGGACATGCAATTTGTCACAATGTAACATCAAATTAAAACTGCAATCATGAGACAAATAAGGAAGGAAAATTATGATGTTTTGTATATCTGAAAGGAATAATGAGTACATGAATTGAATACAATACTCTTAGTGTGAGAGGAAAACTCTGGTATCTTGCACTCTGATCTCTACCCTATTCTGCTAAAAACTGTAATTGGAACTGCTGAAAAAAAACAATATCTCTGCCATATATCCTCTAAAAAAATCCCTCCCTGAAAGTTGGAAAAAGCTCCTAAAAATAGACCTCCAAGTCCATTTTTGATCTCCTTAAAAAAGCCAAAAAAAATCTCTCAAGATGTGTCCAAACTGTGAAAGCAAAACGCTAAAAGACTCTCTCATGTGGCCCCACCAAAAATCTACTTTTATCTGCCCATGAAATCTCAATTTTTGTCTTTATTTGCCTCCAAATAAAACAAATCAAGAATGGAATATTTGATTTGTTTTATTAGTCTAACTGCCTAAAAATAGTTTTAGTTTTAAAGTAATTTATAGATAATTGCTTTAAAACAAACTTTACAACATTGGCAGTTTTATCCTATCCCCTATTTGATTTGATTTTACAAAAAACAATAATACAAGGATTACATTTTTCTTATTTTTCCAAGTACATTGCAATTACAATATTTAATTTTTCCATAAAAATAATCAAGGCATTATATGATATTTGCAAAAAAATAAAAGCCTGACGGCTTATCTGCATATGACCTATGAGTCTCCTAAGGCACATGGGGTATGTGGACTTGTCTCATATAAAAAATGAAAGGTTTGTATATCATATCAAGAGCATATACTCCATCTCTATCTCCAAGGGGCTAAGGCACATGGCATAATCTCAAGGTGATCAAACATGTTTGAGGCATTTAATACTTTGAGGGAACCATGGGGCTCGACCTCTCACTAAGTCATGGAACTTAGGCATCACATTATGGCCACTTAACACCATGAAGGCATTAATTTGTTCCACAAAAAAGAAATAAATATGACAAAAATACCATTTCAATTAGGGCAAAAGTAAACCCTAATGACAAAACAAGCTTGCCCTATCTTGTTGGGCTCATTTTGCAACTTCATTTTTTGGGAACCTCCTCTGCTCCAGCCACCATTGCTAGGGTTTGGGCCTAGAAAACCCTCGACTTTACTATCTACGAGCTCATTTTCTGAAGATTTCTACAAGAAATGTAAGGTAACTCCTCTGTACCGCCATTGATCAGCTTATTTCATTGCTCTAAGGTTCTCTAGCTTTTAGTCGTGACTATGACAAACTCTCTGATGCTTCTATGTGCATTGTTTCATTGTTATTTCTTCTCTGTATTTTGGCCACCATTCACTGCAACTGTGAACTTCATTTGAGAAAAAGATGAAGTTGAAACCCGCCGCCATTATGCATTTTCTACAAGCAAGGTAACATCTTATATCAATCTCTATATATTTCATTGTTCCCATGGCATTTTGTAGATTTTGAAGTTAGAACTTGCAGCCACATGTCTTTATTCTTCTATAGCTTTTATTAGTCAATGAAAATGAAATGGGTTTCCCATAACCTTTTAAGGAAAGATTTCACATTTGGCAATGGGTGGCATGATGCATTTGATTTCTTGTATTTGGTTTAAATCTGTATTTGTGTTCAAATATATGTAAGAACTCCTTTTCTCAAGGTCGCGGCTATATATTCTAAGCATTTGTGTTTCCTTTAAGCTTGAACCTTCTATTTTTGTCATCTTATTTGAAACCCTAATGGGCTTATCTCACAAGGAGAGGCAATGTTCTTCTATAGTCACTCCTTATGGCCATAACGGCTGCCAGTTCTTTTACTTTTCTCTATATTTGCAACCATTATTCCATAGCTCCATTTTGCAAAAATAATGAAGATTTTGATGTTATTCTTGTAGCAATAGATCATTATGCAATCAAAACCTATATTCTCTGGTTCGCTTCATGCTCTGCTATTTTTTATTATTGTCAATACTCTTATAGCTACAACTATAAAGGAGGGCTTCGTTGATATTTTCGTGTGTTCTCTTCATTTAAGACCATCGTAGCTGTATACTTGATTCTTTTGACTGTATGCCATGAGCCCCATCCCTTCACTCTCTCTCTATATTAGCAGTTTGATTGCATATAAAATGATGAGGGCTTTGACATGGTTGAAAACAAGAAATGGATTTCATTACACTCTTCTGGTCATCATGTTGTATTTACATTTCCTGGAGCAAACTGATGGCTATGCATTTGCAAAACTACTGTAATGTGTCATGTCAAGACTACCCCAATGAAAAGTCCTTTGGCAATTTATGAAATTGTAACATATACATGTGTTGTATCATGACATCTTATGTGTTATCTCTTCAACATGCATTGTTCACTGTTTTGGTAAGGAATAAAATAAGTCACTGGCATGTTTCCTTTGTAAAAACTATACTCATGATGGAATAGAAGGGACTGGCTCACTGTTACTTCTTGCTTGGGCTGAGTACTTTATATACAGTGTTTCAAATGTATTCTACCATATGATGCTCATGTATCTTGATAGACTACATTCATAATTACATGAATGGCTGCAAACATCTTATGATTATCATGTTGCCCTTTACTATTCCTCTCACATTTGTACATCTTTATCTTTATGAATCTATCATGTTCTTTAGTTTAAAATGATGTTTGGCTGTTGCATTCTACTTGCTTCAATGAAAGATTTTCCTTTGATAGCTTAATGGAAAGAAGTTGTAATAGACATCATGCATGAATACTCCTCTATATGAGTCGTATCCTTATCATACATGGCAAGCATTTAATAATCCACCTCCTGTAGCATTGAGATTGTAACTACAACTTGATATACACAAAGTCATGCTTCTATGCTTCTTCACTTGATGGACATGACACTCTTACTACTTGATGTAACATGTGATTTATGATCTGCAATCTATTTCATATTGAATGCACTTACAACAAACTGATTAGAATGTACTTTAAATTGTACCTTTTATGGCTGCCTCATCAGTTGATCACTATTCCATTCAATTTGTTTACTCCATTTGCAGTCTACGGTCTACATTCTATGACTACCATCATTCTATTATTAACATTATTGAATGAGCTCAATGCTCAATTGTGACTCTCAACTTATTGATAGTCATAAATGGGTAGTGAGTTCAAAGCTCTCACATGCAGTAGTAGAATATGTGTTGCCTTTTATATGTATATTTGTATCCCATCCCCTCTTAAGAACCAGGTGTAGCATGCCAAGCTCTACCCTTGTGGGAGCCTATTTTACACCACATGCTTATCTTTTAGATCAGTAACATAATTTGACTTGTTCCTGCACATAAACAAACAAGTTAGTTTAAAAACATTGTAGTACAAATGATTGTTTCTTTCTCAATTCCTCTTGCATGTGAATGATATTCTTTGATCAATGCATTATAGGCAAAGTGTTAGGCCTCTTCTGGTAGGACATAGAGATCTCATAACTAGAGCTCGAACAAGACCCTCCCACATTTTTGCAGGTTCTCATCGAAGATCAGGAGTAGTAATAGGATGGCAACCTCAGAGATTGAAAACCTCATAAGGCAATGATGGCTATGACCTTATCTCCCTATCTTTAGATGCACAACATTTTTCCTATGTTTGCATATGTTTAGCTATTCCCATGGCTTGTGTGGGACATTTGATCTGTCATTATTTCTTTCAATGCAATGTTTATCCTTTTATTTATTTCAATTTGTAAATGAATAATCATTGTAGTGAATGAAATACTTATCTCCCCTATGAATGTTTCTTAATGCAATGAATGATCTAAAAACTTTTCTTTCTTGAACAACTGAACTGCAATATCACTGAAACACAATAACTATGCAAATAACTTATAACAAAAAAATGTTAACCTTCACTCTAAAAATGAATTTGCTACACCAACTCTACCAACTTTTGAGCTATGGTGAAAAAATGGTAACAAGGACAACTAGGGTTATGAGATAGATGATAAGGACAATTAAGAGAGTTAGGGTGAGCAAGTAAGATTATTAGGGTTTGGACTTATGATGAAGGTGACTTGTCTTATGATGGAAGTGATGACAAGGATGTTTAAGATGATGTGGAAAGTGTTTGGTGATAGCTCGACTTAGGTAACTTGCAAACAAAAGATTTCACATGTACATGCATAAATCACACACATAAGACACAATGGCAAGTTGGCAAGTTTGACTTTCCAAGATTGATTGTTGTGATTATGAAGACACTTGAAGACACATCAACAAGCAAAATATTAGTCAAATGGGTGTCACCAAGAGGTCTTAAGCTAGGATGAACAAGCTATCTAAGGATGTCTCCAACATACACAAGCTACGGGGGCCCAATTCCATGTAATGAAAGTGAAATAATGCCACACAACTAGGATAAAGGTGTACCCCACCCTTCACCTTCACTTCCCAAAGGTATAAATTTATTGGGGTCTTAGGTTGAATGAAAAGATTCCAACTTCCAATAGGTGTGTTTTTCAATTAACTCCTCACTTTTTATAGTCCACTGGAACACAAGAGTTGAGGTCGTCCCTTCGAGTGGTGTGTCTCCAAGAAAGCCTCTTAAGAAGGGTGACAAAAGAAAATCAAGTGGTACTTTTGATCTCCAAGATCACCTTGTGGTGCAAGGAGAGAGCATAGCCACACACATGACTCACGCTCGCAATGTTAATTGACACTTAGGAATTTAAATGTGTGTGAAGATGAATGGATTAAAATATTTTTTGATTTTGAAGATCACACGAAGTGCATGAGAAGAGCATACTCACCCCGAATCACACTCAAATCCACCAAGAAATTCAAGTGCAAGTTCATTTTATACCCAAATCCAAGTGTGATGATGAATACACATGTTCATTTTAAGCCCAATTTGAAATATGTTGATGCAAACAAATGTTCATTTTAAGCCCAAATCGAAGTGTGATTGCAAACAAGTTTTTGATTAAATAAAAAGACAAAAGTTTGATTGTGTGCACCTAGAAATTTGTCTTCAGATTTGATGATAAGGCATGCTACTAAAGCCACAATCAAGTCCATATGACAAAGCAAACACAATGTGTCAAATGACATCTTTGACAAGCAAAAACCTACAACACACTTGTTAGTATTTTGCAATAAAAAGTTTGGTCTTCATCAAGTGATAAGAGGTTGCACAAATCAGGTTAGAACATGGCAAACAACAGATAAAATAAATGGTAAAAATAAGTATTAGCATGTGTTTAAAATCATAGATTAATGATGGGCCAATGAGTGGACTTAAAACATAAAACTCAGAAAATCATTGAACTAATAATACTTCTATGTAGAGGATAGAAAAATATAAACTTTCAAAAAAAACATCACCTAAATCAGATTCCGTTTGTGAAATTTAAGAAGCTTGGAATGTCTAAAAATTGTGATAAGATAGAGATAGCAATGAGAAAATGAGTTTTTTTGGAAAATAAAAGAATCCTAAGAAAAAACCAATATCACCACTATGTAGAGTACGAGATTTTATCCTATTTCAAAAAAAATCACTCAAATTGGGCTCTATATGACCAAGATGTTAGTTTTTAAAGTTGAGCCTCCAAAAACAAAATGCAGATAGAGAGAAGTCCAGTTTTAGCCCTCTATGATTGGCTCCTAGTCACTCATGTGACCTACTACTAAATCTGGAGGAGGATTTTTTTTAATAAAAAGAGGGTAAAAACTTTATTGATTCATGGAAGTAGTACAAAGTCAGAAATTACAATCCCCCGACAAGGGTCACAAGCCAGCAAAAAAGACATCAAGAAACCCCCAAAACACATCTCATATATTCCATAACCAATTCCTCAATCTACCTATCAAGGCCCTCAAGGAGACAACTCTAGTCATTCACTTTCCAATTTCCCATCCGTTCAGAAGCCCATTTAGCCAAACCATCAGCCACCTTATTCCACTCCCTAGGGATATGGCAAAAGGTGATAGAATCCAGGACCTTACACAGAGAGATAATTTGTCTAACTACCCCAGCCAGCTGCCAAATAACATCCTCCAACTACTGCTTATTCAATAAATCTACCACAATATGAGAATCTGACTCACAAATTATCCTTCTCCATCCAAGGGCACAAGCCCTTTCAAAGCCAAGAGAATAGCCAATGCCTCCATGAAATTGTTAGAGTGTTGGCCACGATACTCCAAGAAGAAGAACACAACCACTCCTGAACAGTCCCTACCAATGGCTCCAACACTAGCATGACCCGTCAGTATTGATCTTCAGAACCTCCAAATGGACATCTCTTTGAACCTTCCCTCTAGCACCTCGACCCAAACCAGGCCCAATCCCCCCTTTGGTACAAACAAAAAGCTCCAGACTCTAAACAATTCCCATATCTCCAGGGTCCATAGGGGCTAAGAGATCACACCTAGCCACCAAAGTCTCCTGAAAAACCTCCCAAGATCCTCATCCAAACTTGTCGCACCTAAATTTTCTTATCTAGGAAAATCTTGTGATTAGGCTCTAGCTAAATATGCCAAATGATGAAGCTGGGAGCAATTGTCCAAGAAGTGTGGAGGAAGGAAGTCTTGGCTAGAGAACTCCTCAGCCTGTATCAGAAGTCCTTTAAAGAAGAGTCATGCCTACACAGCTACATCCAGACTTCCCACTAGAAAGGCTAGATCACCCTAACAAAAGAGCATTGGAAGAAGAGATGAGAAATGTTCTTATCGCTATTAGAGAACAATACACACATAGAGGGGACCTAAAATCCCTGCTTCCAAAGATTCTCCCATGTCAAGCATCTAGTATAAATCACCAACCAAGAAAAAAAATTACACTTGGGCCAAGAGAATTTATTCTAGATCTGCTTCCACCAGGCAACCCCCGTGCACCCAAACATCTTCTCATCCAGAACATGATAACTAGAGGTAACAGTGAACTTGCCTTTCTAGTGACCTCCCTAGGCCAAAACATTCCTCTCCAAAAGAGAGTTACAAACCTGACTAGCCAAGATGTCGGCGAACTTCTGATGGTCCTCCACCGATCCCCCAGGAGGCCACTCATGCGAGTCCTTCCACCGGTACACTATAACCTGATCTAGAATGTGAGGGGATTCAAAATCCATCACATAAGTCTAACCAGCTTCCAAAAATGCTTACATAGGTCGTACAAGTGAGGGTGTGTAGACATAATAGGAGGATACCCATCCCAAGAATCAAACCAGAAGAGAGCCTCCAAACCCCTGTTGCAAATCCAAAACAATCATTGCTTAATCAACTTGGCTCCCCTCATGAGGGTATTCCAAACTATAGAACCCTTACCCATTAGGATGTATCTGGGCACATCCATGCAATCCACATCCACAAGGTATTTTTAGGTTAGGATCTTAGCCCAAGTCTATTGCTGCTAAGTACACCATCTCCAATAGAGTTTAGCTACCAAAGCTTCCCCATTCAATCAACCTGACACAAACCAAAGACCACCCTCTTACTTCGGTTGACACACAACATCCCACTTGACCAAGCTCCACTTCCTCAAAAGTAGATTACCAGACCACAGAAACTATCGACAAAGACTCTCAAAGTCTTTCACAAAGCTGACAGGGGCAGATAACATAAAGCACATGTACAATGGGAGAGCTTGAATCACAAACTTCAATAGAGTCACTCTTCCTATAGTAGAAAGCCACTTACAAGTCTAATGACTTACCTTTTTTGAAACTTCTCAATAACATCCTGCTAGAAAACATGAGGTAATGTGTGAACAGCCAAAGGAATGCCAAGGTAAACAAAAGGAAGTGAGCCAATCTAAAACCTAAGGATACCTACAATTCTCTGCTGAATAAGGTTAGGAGTATTTAAGAAATAAAGAAAAGGCTTTCCAATATTGATGCTTTACCCAAAGGCAACCAAATAATAGTCCAAGGCCTTCCTTAGATTGACCACTTCATCCACTTTGGTGAGACCCATTAACATCATATCATCTAGAAATTGAAGATGGGATTTGGGGGAATGTTATAGTCCCATTGCCAACCCTAAACAAGACCAAGCTCCACATGAGATTTCAAAAGTCTCCCAAGCCCTTCAGCCATCTAAATAAATAAATATGGGGATAAAGGATCCCCTTGTCAAAGTCCCCTAGAAGCCCCAAAGAGTTCAGAAGGCTCTCCATTGATGAGCATAGAAAAGGAGGTAGAATTGACACAGCTCATAACCCATTCAATCTAGGCACTGTCAAACCAAAAAGCTCTCAAAATCTTAGTTAGAAAATCCCATTTGACATGGTCATAAGCTTTGGCCATATCCAGCTTAATGAACTTAGCCTTCTCCTTAGAGGAAGCCATAGAGTGAATAGTCTTAGCTGCAATAATCACACCATCTAGAATCTGCCTACCAGCTACAAATCCACCCTATTCTTCAGAAACCAATATATCTAACCATGGCTTCAGGCATTCAGCAATCAGCTTGGTGATTATTTTATACACCACATTACAAAGGGCAATAGGCCTAAAGAGATCCAAAGAATTAGCCCCCTCTCACTTAGGGATGAGAACTAAGAAGGTGGCATTCAAGTCTCTTAGAATTTGCTTATTCTTTTGAGATTCTTGAACAACCTCAAGAAGATCAAGCTTTATAACCTCCCAAAACTCCTGAAAGAACTCAATCGAGAACCCATCAAGACTAGGAGATTTACCTTTATTCCTCTAAAACATAATATTCTCCAACTCCAACAGAGAGATCAGCTTGAGAAGGGTCTCCTTCATTTCACCAGTCACCAAGGGAGGAATGCAAGCCAAAATTTTAGCTTCTTCCTCACTGGCGGGAGCGGAATCATCAATGAAGAGAGCAGAGAAGAATCAAATGGACTCTTTCAAAATCTCACTAGAGGAAAGAAGAGGGTCACCATCTGGGGACTTGAGAGATGAAATGATATTTCCCTACCTTCTATCCTTAATCAAATTGTGAAAGAAAGAAGTATTCCTATCCCCTTCCTGAAGCCAATCAATGCAGGATTTTCACTTCCAAAAAATTTCCTCATGAAGCTCCCATTCCTCCACCTCGTTCATAGTTGTAGGTTCTAACATACTCATCTCCTTAGATAGCTCCTCAGCTCGAATCTACCGAGTAATGGTGCCCAAGTGCTCTTGTGCAACCATTTTAGCCTGGAAAACATTGCCGAAATGGTGTCAGTTCCATCATTTCAGCATATATTTGACATAATGGAGTGTTTTAGCAAAGGACTACATAGCAATGCCAAAATTAGGCTTCCTAGACCTCCACCATCCTAGGATCAAATCATGAAGAGACTCATCATGAAGCCACATAAGCTACAATTTAAAGGGCTATTTTTTAGAGAATCTAGATAGACAAGCAGAGAATTTGATCAGCTAATGATTTGAACCCCACCAATCCAAAATTTGAGAGCTAGTCATCCATTTGACACCAACCCAAAAACTAGACACCAAAAACCTATCTAACCTTTTCAGAAATAGCATCATCACTAGTCCTCCTATTGCTCGAGGTAAATAACCCATTCATGGGTTTGATATCCACCAAATTCATACAAGCCACTTTGTCCCTCAAGAGATCTGAGGAAGGATCCAGACAGGTAATCCCACCCTTTTTCTCTTCTAGAGACAAGATAGCATTAAAATCACCTGCAAGAATCCAAGGGAGAAAGGGCTCCAAAGAACTCAAGTATCTAATATGAGACCACAAATGAGCTTTACTAGGGAGATCCATAGGAGCATGGGTAAAAGCACAAAGTAGTGTCACACTTTGAGGTAAAAGAACAATTTCAATCAAGTAGGTTTAGGTTGAGTACTAGTCGGTCGAGTGAGATTCAATCGAATCAACTTGGCACTAATGTGGTGTATATTTGGCGCCGATGTGGCTTCATTTATTCAGTCGAGTGGTTATCAACCGAGTCCCTTTCAATTGAATCCATTAAATATAAAAAAGAAAAAAAATAGCTGTAGCGGTCAATTGTTGTGTTTTAGGTCGAGTGGGTTGCATCTAGATGCTACTCTACCGAATACCTGGAGCCTACAAAGACCGCATAAGACTTGATCTTTCTCTCATAACTTTGTTGTGTTTTTAATTTATTATCATCATCATGTTCTGTGCTACGTTTTTTAGTTATTATCATCATGTGCATTTGTTTATTTTCGTCATGTAGTTTTTATTGTTTGTTTGTCGAAATATAAATTTGTAAATTCAGATGATAAACATGTTAACGGTTTTTATTATTTTTGTGAAGCACTGTCTATGTGCTTGTGAACAGATTTGATGTTTTAATTAAATTTTTTAAAAACCCTAGTCGGGCCATGATTAGGGCACATTTTTTCACAGTAAAACACTGATAGACATTAGATTTCCACAGTCCATAATTAGGGAAGAGTAAAACACTATTTATATTGGAATGGAATTTTTTTTAAAACCCTAGCCGAGCCATGATTAGGGCAGATTTTTCTTCACACTAAAACACTATTTAAAATTAGGCCTATTACCCCTCAAAGCTGTGATAGTCTGGCCCAAGAAAGTATCTTTGTCTGCCCATGTCCTACATTGTCTTATGTGTTTCATATTTCCCCTTGAAAACCCTTATATCATGCTTTCTTATGCATATTGGCAGTGCTCATGACTATGTTTCAATCTGTCATGGACTTGTCATGGTTGCTCCATGATGGAGGTTACCTTAATGCTTAGAAGAACAATCAGTTGACAACCATCATCTAAACATTCTTCTCTAGTTCTTGCAAAAGACTGTCAAGTCATCTAGGAGATCTATATTGCAAAACTGCGTTTGCAAGCTCTTATTCCTTTCTTAATCTACCCATCCTTAGATGTATTCATTGTCCTTCTTTAACACTGCTATTTCATGCATCCTTCCAACTTCAAAATAGCTCAAACCCTTCCATTGCACGCTCTTCCCTATTACATGGATTCCCAACTACTTTTGACACCTTGTCCCATGAAACTCCATTCTTCCCATATTAATGCCTTTATCAATGTTCACATTGTTTATGACTGTCATAACTGATTTGCTATCATGACTGCACCTCATTGTTTCAACACCATTGTTTGCATTTGCATGAAGCCTTCTACTGTTCTTCATGAGATAAATGAAATTTAATTGTTTGGGTTTTAAAAAAGGAAAAACTAAAAAAACAATATATTATTTGTAAAAATAGTGAAAAAATTAATTTTGATATTTCGTGTCAATATGGTTCTATCGAGGGTTTTATATAAAAAATAAACATGTGACCTAAAATTATTTTCATTTTGTTATGAAGCATGACCTATTACATGATATTTCATTGTGTTTTAAATTGAACTTGTAAAAGAAATCTATTCAAAACTAAAATAAAATGAAGCATGACCTATTACATGTTAGTGAATCTGGTTGAAATTGTGTAAGATCTTAGAGACTTGATTTTGCAAAAGATGTGATTGGATAGATTTGAACACATGTTCACCAAAGAGGCATTGGATTATTAGCTTGGAATCCCCATTAACATAAGGATCTTAAGATTTTCCTTGAGTTGAAGAATAAGACCAAACTTGTAGCCCATAAATTCAATGACATTGTTAGATGCCTAGCCAAGACTTATGCATAAATATATTTTTTTTGCTTAGAATTTAGCCACAATGCTCCATTAGTAGTTACAATTCTAGTATTGGCTTTCAAGGTGCCACCAAAGAAGAGAGTGGGATAGTTGAAGTGAATTTTGGAGGTGATGCAATGACTAGAGCATTGTCGATGAAGCTCAAGAGCTTCCATTTCCTGATAAAGTGGAGCTCAACATTGGAAAGAACACTCAAAGTTCGTTTACTACTCTTGTGGACCTCTTGTCGTTGGTTGTTGGGTTTGAGAGAACTATCTCTATTTTTTACCATTATTATTTATGACTAATGACTGTCCCTTACAAAAGATGACTACTGTAACCTCACAAAAAGACTGCCTCTTTGAAATTGCAGACTTCTATCATATTCTTCCTTCGCTCCATTGGTTGTTTTCTCCCATTAGCTTCTATGCATAGTCTAGAATAGATTGTAGCATGTATATAATAGGGCATAAGATTGTGTATTGGGCATGCATTTCACAAATTTATTAGACGTCTAGAATAAAAATTTATGGAGAATGTTATTTGCAAAAAAATCAAGAAATTACCATAGTGGTGCAGGAGCACCCGAGATACTGAGGATCAGGAGGATTGATGTAGAGTACACAGTGGAAGCACTTCACAACAGGGGGTGAATACCCATTTAACCCACAGTACAGGGCGATAAATGCTTAATCAACTTTAAATACCCTTCTCTCCATACCAAAACACACATATATTCTTCACAATCGACGAGACCATGTATCATCGGCCAACCCAAATACTTTTCCTCCGATGCACCAACCATACCAATGGAACCTTCGAACCACCTTCATCGGTGAGACTTAGATCATCTATGGGACATTTCCTACATCTTTTGATACGCCGATGGGTTTTGACTTCTCGCTTCTGACAGACATCCCATCGTTGACTTTTATCAGCCAAACAGACCACTATCGGTGACTTGTCAAATTTTCACACCGAAATCCTACTCACTCCGATGTGAGATTCACCGCCCTCGTCTGTCAGTAAGAACAATACCCTCGGTGAGACTTTTAACTTGCATTCCGATATTGCCAATCTTCTCGATGGGTGACTCGCTTCTTGCCTATTGGCAAGAACCTTACCATTGGTCAGTCATGAACTAGTCATTCCGACGTTGTAACTCTTCCCGATGGGAGACTCCACACTTCTAACCTGTCAGGAAGATGATCACTATCAGCATGTTAGAAATGAGCTTCGCCGATGTACCGATACACTTCCTGTCGGCAAGACACACTAGACTTTTTAAGTAGATATATATTCTTTTAAGTATTTTAATATGTTATCATATAAGGTTCAATATTCAATAACTCAACATTACATGGTAGTGAAGTCAATGAATACAATAGGTTAATGGGCGTGAAGGATTCTTATAAGAACCATCCTCTTTTTTCCTTATCTTGCCTCGACAATAAGATCATGAACTACTTTTTCCTTATCTTGCCTTGAAAATAAGATCATGAACTACCTTAGGCCATACTCATTTATAAGATTTGTAATTGTGTAATACCTTTATATTAAATTAATCTATAGACTTTGAAATTGAATAGTATTATAAAATATATATTTAAGTAATCTATAATGAAAGTTCTAATTACTTACAAGTGATTGTGGGTTATGATGGGCTTAATAATGTGTCTAAGTATGGAATTTGGAATTTGGTATTTGGTATTAAAATTTTAATGATGATCGTGAGTCAAGTTTGTTTTAAATATACACTTTTATATTGATGTGTTTATATGTCTTTTTTTTAATTTGGTACTAACATCAAGGTTGTGGTAATCATTATTTATAAATATATAAATGAAAGTGATAATTTGATTGAAAAGGTTATTTTTACAATTATTAATTGTGGTTTGATGTTGTGGAAGATATTCAATACCTATCCACAATAAGTATTTAGGCTAGTAAATTAAAGAAATCAATCAATATAACTTTTGAGTTGTCCCCAAGTCACAAGGCTGAAGCCTTACAATTTGACAAGTGTAAGTATAATTCCAAATTTCAATCTATGAAATGTCAATGAACATAATTGTCGGTAACTTCAATTCTCTTTATTTGATAATACATTAATTAGATTTCTTCCATTATAGTTATGAAAACCATTATATACTTATGAAAAGTTGAATCTTGTAAATTGTCCAAGCTTATTTTTGAATCCTTTTCCTTTGCATGCAAATCTAAACTTTGTGTTTATTTAGATGATCTACATGTTGCATTTTTATATTTTTGTATGCTTAAAAGAAAAATGCTTGTACATATTTAATTTTTTTTGTTTTAATTAAATGTAGATCTCTTTACATAGTTTTATCTAGATATGGCTGATGATCAGGGATCTCATCATTCCACGCAGTCTCAGTGCGAAGCTGAGGCTAGGAATAATTTTTATAATGATAGCATTTCTAGATTAGATAATGCTTTGAAATGTTTGGATCAAACTATACAGAACCCCCAAAAATTGGCTAATAGAGATAGATTAGTTAATATTTGGTGCGAGATTAGACATATGATTGAGACAATAAAATCATACAATCCATATGATGATATTAGCACTGAGGAGTTTTATAGGTCCTTTGCTAGGACTGTTACTGGCACTGAGAATATCAAAACTATTTTTGATAGAGTTTCATTACATAATGTATATACTATGTTCCCTTTTTATACTGGGAAAGACAAAGTTAGAGGTTATACTGTTACCAGGTGTATAGATCCGCTAGTTGGTCCATTTATATATCCTAGATTTTTGGCAGCCAATCATAGATGGCCTCATAATGACGAGTTGCCACTATATTTTTTGCAAACAATTATATGTTGAGTTTCATTTAGGATTATCTGTGGATTACACATCTATGCCTGCACATGCTGGACAGAGCAAGGGGAGGTTTACTGATAAACCTCAATTTAGACGTCCAAATTTTCCACCACCCAAAAATAAGAGGGCATTAGTTAGTCCAAACCTTTTGGTTCTTCCAAAATGTTTGGAATTAACTGCAGCAGGAGATGCAACAATTGCACCGACTAGATCCAAGCTTTTTGACAGGATGACCACCATTGCTACTCAAGTTGATTAGATGGCATCTGATCCTATAGGGAGATACTTACTATGTCCACGGATTGGCCTTCCTCCCACTGAGGCTACATCCACAAATTATGACCCCTACATTCGTGCAGATCTGCCATCCCCATCAGATGTGACCCATATGAGTGACACCATTGTGCGTAATGTTTCTTCAGCTTCCATTCTTGATTTACTATTAGCATACCAGTTTATCAGTGATGAGTATGGTATTCCTTTGGATGTTGTATTGACTCATATTAGACGACATACTGGTAGACAGTCGAGTCAGGGTGAGGCAGCTTCAGAGGACCAAAATATTCTAGATCAGCCTACAGCCCCTACACAGCATCAGGTTGCACCTAATGTACATGGCACATATAGCACACTTTTCTTTGGCACTGGTCCTTTACCTTCAGATATAGGTGTTCCTAATGTTACCATTCATTCATCTGAGATTAGTGGGATTGGTAGAGTGCTCCAGGATGTGTAGGTACTTGAATAATTTCTATATTTTGCATTCTACAAATTCACATGTGTATATATTAAATAAACTTGACTTAAAAGTAGTTCTCACTATTCATTGAAATTTTGTATTTGAAAATTTATAGCAACAAGGGGATAATTTATTGCGCTTTGGAGATTTAGAGCATGCAGAGGATCTCGTGCATGATACATTTGAGGTACATTTATAATATATATAAATTACATGATAAATTCACACATGTTGAAAGTACAAAACTTTAAGATGATTTTACATATATATACACATGTACATTAAATTAAATTATGTACTTTCTTGTGCAGGGAGGTGCATCAGGTCATGGATTGGGTTCCAAAGAGAGATCAAGGCATGGATCCACACATGGATCAGGATCTAGAGATAGATCGAGATATAGATCCACACATGGATCGGGAGATTGATCTATCTTATTATGTTTGACATTATCCAGTTTGACATTTGACATTACGGTTTGACATTTTATATTATGGTGTGACATTTGACTTTATGGTTTGACATTATGGTTGACATTGGACATTATGGTTTGATATTGGACATTATGGTTTCACATTTTATATTATGGTTTGACATTATGGCTTGACATTTTATATTATGGTTTGAACATTATATACATTTTATATTATATACAAATTGAACATTTTGGCAATGTGGTAACATTCAATTCTATAGGTACTTAGTCCCTCAAGGATTTTCATTTCAAATTCTAGTTGTATATGAGTCCTCTTTAAACAACCTTTTTTTAATTTTTTCTCATATCAAGACATTCTCCTTAAATTGTATTATATTTAAAAGTACAAAGGATAGTTTGAATGAAAGTATGCAATAATAGTCTCTACTACAACAAGATCTAATTGGTGCAATTTGGAAGAAAATAGGGAATCACTACTCTAATTAGACATCACTACATTAGGATTTGAATAAATAATAAATATGATTCATGAACAAATCATTAATGATTCTTGTTTAATCCTTGCATGCCAAGAAATACTTTAGATTTAAATAAATAATTGGAAAAGATAAAATTATTGTTCTAAAAGTAGTTAACAAATCTCTTTCTCAATAATTGTTATGTGCTTTGTGATTCCAATTCATGTCTTTTGCAAATTTGGTTCATGTTTGTGGCTCATATCTAGCCTTGTATAAGACATTCATTGTATTCTTGATCATAGGGATTAAATATCAATAGAAATAGGAATTTGTAATATCTAAAATGATAAAAAATAAAAAATGGATGATATATGCTTCCAAACTAGAGCAGACATTCATTTACTTATTTGTAATATAATAGAGGCCAATGTTTTATAATAGATATTACAAATAGGAATTTGTAATATGGTGAATGCACTATATATTTTTAATGTTTTATAAACAAATTTTGGATCTAGATTAAACCCTAAAACGTTAATATGAAACCATAAAACGTCAAATTGAAACCCTAATATATAACACTAAAAAATTTGTTTGAAACACTAAACATCTATTTTGAAACCCTAAAATGTGGATGTCAAACCACGATAATGTTTTAATTGTGTATTCTTAAGTATGAGAATAGATTTATGATTATCTTTAAGTAGGGCTTGAAATTATGGTTTTGGGAGCTTTCTAGAAAGAGATATTTTATAAAAGATAAGAAATTAATAGAACACACATTCCTTATGATATTCAAACACTCACAAAGGATTAGATTAGAGATTGAGAATATTTTCAATGCTTGTTGAAGGATTCAAGGGTTTAGCATCTATAAACAAGGTTATCAAATTGGGTGTTGAAGAGCTTGGCATCTTAACATGGAATTATTTAGATCGAGTGCTTCATTTTAAAATTAAAAATAATTAGATATTTATGAATCCATGAATGTGTTTGTGAATGATTTTGTATCGAAATTGTGTTTGAATCGATTAAGTGAATGAGGATTTTAGAGAATGCAAACCTTGGAAAAGCTAGTGAATTCAATATAGGGAAAATTGAAATTGAATGAATTCAAATCTACATAATTCAATTTTTGTTACTTAATTTTCGAATGTGTCAATTTGAAACGAAAACCATAGGATTCATATTGTGGGGAGATTAATACAAAACCGTAATATTCTATCTATGACCTTAGGAAAGAGAATATTATAAAATTATAATTTGGAATGGAGTCTTTATTGTTTCTATGGTTTTATAGAATGTATACTATTGATTTTGGGAATTGGTTTTATGTTTTTTTGCAAGACTGAATGAAATAGGTACTTCTAGGAACCTCCTAGAAGTGTCAAACTAGTTTCATTAGGAAAATAAAATCAAGATTTTCCTTTCACCAGTTATCAAAATCAATGTTGCTAAGTCTACTTGAGGTTAGTAAGAAGGTTTGGTAGAATTTTGGGTCTAATATCTACACCAAAATTCTTTTTCTTTTGAAGCATGTGAAGCCTTCTTTTTGTTATTTTGCATTTCTATGTCTTCATCTTCAAATGCTAAGTTTATAAGGGGAATTACGTAGCCTTAACACCTAAGTATAGGATTTTTTTAAAATTTCCTAGGGACATATATGCACCTCAAGTAAATCTACATCCCTTGGATAACTAAATGAGGAAAGCTTAACTAGCATAAATACTTGACTAGCTATGCCACTTGGTGCATTCCCTTACAATATTTGTTCCCTTCTAGCTATGTCTAGTATTCTTGTTTTCTTGGATTTTTTATTGTATATTTTCATAGTTGGTTTGGGAATGGAAATTTTAGGGTCTATTTTTACTTTTTAACTTTCTAGAACATGAGATATTTTTGTATGATGAGTTTATCTCTTGTTTGAAAGTTGTGACTAGTTTGGTATACTAGTTTTCTAGTGAGATATATAAATTGGAACTTAATCCCATGCTACTAATTAGAGTAGACATGCATTTACTTAGCCTTGTAATGTACTTATTTGTAATAGCTATTATAGTGCATTTACCATATTACAAATTCCTATTTTTCATTTTTTACATGTCTATTATATCTAAAATGATAATAAGTACATGATAACAATTGGATCATGTGCAGTGTACTACTCCAAAATAAAGAAAATGTGAAGCAAAGGCCAACTCCATGCCATCCATAACAAGCTCAATAAAATTTCATTCACTTGTATATACACAATTACATTGAATTTGGATATTTAGATAAAAGAAATATCTAGAAGTATAACAATATATATATCACTAACATTAAGCTATTAAAGACTAAAATTAAAGGTTAGATGATTTCCTTGCTTCAGTTATGTATGATTTAAATAATAAATAAATTAGAAAAGCTAATATTTCATTAATAGATGTTTTCTAAGTAAAATGCATGAATAAAAAAAGAGTAAATTTAATTTATTATCACTCAAAAATTATCACTTAAATATTATTAACTAAGATTTATATCTACTTGATTAGATTTGTGAAGTAAAAGTGAAATTATACTTGGATTAAAATATAAGAGAATTTTAGTAAGATGCTAAATTGCATTTTCATTCTAGAAAGGAAATTATACAAGTTTGAAGATTGAACTATCCTTTGCCTAATTGTACAAGCTATTTAACTAAATTGGTCTTGAGATTGACATTCCCTACGCTCAAGAACTAAGCTTATACCATAGAGTCATTACAAAATAGCTCAGATCACCAACATGTTGATTTAACAAATAACTTGGTGAACACATAAATGACTACACACATGCATCATACTCAATCATGTAGAATTTTTGAACCTATAAATAAGTTTATTAGGCCTTAAAAACTAAACTTTATCATGACATCCAAAGTAATGTATCACCACATTGAATGAAATTATTTGAATTCAACATAAAATAAATTGTCATAGAAAATATATACATGTACAAAAATAGCTTAAAGTTCTTGGTACATATAACCTGGATCCTCTCTATCTTTTATTATCGCTAAAATATTTTCATGATCTTCAATAAGCAACCTCCACCTTTGTTTGACATGTCCTCTTTTTGGTACAGTTTCAAGATTTATTCGTGTTGCTATAACTAAGTGACTATAATGCAGAACCTTTTGACTTGGCATATAATCAATAAATATAATACCATTTGTATCTATCTTTGTTTGTTGATAGTATGTGCCTTCAACAACCACTGATATAGTTGGATACTCTTGTCCCTCACCATCTGTCATTGATTCTAACAATTTGTATTTTGATTGCATACATCTTAGTAGATAGTAATCTACACCTTTTGTATTGTCAGGATTTGCAAGAACAACAAAAATATCTCCTGTACACACCATGTAGTAAACCATGCTCAACTTAAATAGAATATATTATAAATCAAATGTACAAGTTAAAATTTAATTTAAAAATTTTAAAAATTTACCTGTAACAACTAAATCTGATACACGTTCGTAATCAGCTGAATACAAAGGATTATAGACATCTACAATGTCATTATCTTCAAAAGGGTCCGACATGGCCACTAATTGTTTTATTTCCCATTCTGAAACATACCCATCTCTAATATTCTCACATTGTAGAGTATTTGCATTGTTCTCAATGCAATCAGCACAAAAACATGATTTTTCTTACTTGAATTATAGGAGGCCTACTATGTCCTATTGTCATGATTTGATGCAAACTTCTAATACCACTAATGTTTTGACAATTAGTAAGAGTTGATCGATCAATATCTGTTTAAATTTCAATCATCCAATTAAAAAGTGTATAAAATTGAAAATTCAATTCATGTACACACATTGAAATAAACAAAATATTTATGTACCTTTAACTTCCCAAAAATAGTGTGTGTTGTATATTGAGTCACGGATGGCAAAATAACTTTTACACCATTCAACAATTTCATTTGCATTCCTTATGATATTACCTGCAAGTTCATGTTGGTGAAATGTCAGGTTAAGCTCTGTTTTCTAGTTGAAAGGAAAAGACAATCTCAAAAAATATAATTAGATTTTTTTAAAATCTAACAGGAGAAATATTGAAAATCTGCAACATTGGATATATATCAAAAACCATTAAATTGCATAATGGCTTAAGCTTCCACTTCTCAACACATGCAATATATTGAGATCTACACTTTTTTCCTAATTGGTTTAAATTTATTTAAAATATATTTAAGAATTTAAATTTGTATTCCATATTGTATTACCTACAAGTTCATGTTGTCGAAGTGCACGCTTCACACATGCTCCAACTCCATCATGCTCTCCTTTTCCATGTCCACTCTCATAGAAATTCCACAAAAATTGAATGTTTCATTTAATATCTTGTTGGCTTAACTAATTAAAATCTTTTACAGACTTAAATTGTCCTATGAAGTTACAAACAATTTCAAATTTAAAACTAAAATTAAAAAAAATTAAACCATATACATCGAGGTACAACATATTTAAGTAACTGAACAATTCAAGTCTACAAGTTAATTACACAAATAAATATAATTTATAATTTTAAAAAATAATTAAATCAACACTTACCAGCACATCCATTAGACCATATCCAATGTTGTGAAGAATCTATTTGATGTCATCTTAGGTCTTCAAAAAATATTGCAAGACAATGGGCTACATAGCTTCTATCATGACCTGTATCATCACTGATATAAAAGTGAACCTCTTTGATGATAATTTGTTCATCTTTGCTACTTTGTACACCATCCACATGTTCTTCAGCATGCCTATAACAAACTTGTACAAATATTGCAACTTGCTCTGAATGATAATATTGACTTTGAATCTCACTTTGAGGACTAAATGTATAGTTCTCAGAGAAATCAACAATAGACAGAATACAACCTGGTGGAAAGCAATTCTTTGAATCACAAAATTGCTTAGCTTGCCATCTAGCACCATGATAATATTCAATATGTGGATATATGATATTGCAACAATTTTTCATAAACTCATTACTTGACAATTCACTCTCTTTGAGAACAATTTTTCTGCTCTCAACTCTTGACTTTGTTGAGTACTTCTCATATTCAAATCTCTTCCACATAACTTGCATCGAATGATCAATATTGTCAACCTGTACAAGATTCTTCAAATTTCTACAATCATTACATATATTTTTTATACACTGCACTTTGAATTCATCTGAATCTTCTAATTTTTCACATAGAAGAGTTTTCACAAATTGTGTTGTACTTCTAGTGATGACTATATTTGGATTAATTACTGCCATAGCTTTTTTATATGATTGTAAGTGTAGATGAAATTCAACATGATTTCGACAACAAGTCTTGTGTACTTTATTTATATGTACAAAACTTGGTCATAAACTCTCAAACATCCTTTGACAAATCTTCACATCTAAAAATTCTTGCTTGAATGCTTAAAAAAGTTCACTTTGTCTTCTATCTATAAAAAGTTTTGGGTGGAAATTTTTGTACCATCTTCACCTTTTACCTATATAGTGTCCCTTCTATTGGAAGAAACACAAGAGTGGCTGGTCCAATATTCAATCACCTATTCCTTTACATCTTCTGAGATTCTATCTTTTCGGGGAACCCTACAAATATTTACCCAATTATTCTCAACATTTCCATCCAATCTATTTCTCCTTGCAATATATCATTGAACAGTTCTCCTAGAAACATTGAGTAATTGAGAAATTGCTTAAACTTATCTTCTATGTGATAATTTCTTACTAGAAATTATAGTCATTAATGCTCTATGTGCAGCACTTAAATCAATAGCTTGACTCTTGCTTTTAATAGAATTCAATGCTTCTTGTAGGTTTTCAACTATTGTTTGCTTTAATGAATCTGATGACTTTTTCTTATTATCAACCCCTAACAACTCCAAAGAAGGGGTCATCTCTTTCTTCCTAAATAACTTTGCAAATAACTGTGCTCTTCCAATTATAGATTTATTTTCAAAAAATTCATCCCATATTTTTTAGAGTGTAATTTTACTATGCTTTCAGGTACCATATCTTCAGATGAAATATTTTTGAAAAGAGAATCCTCATCCATCTCCATCAAATTTTCCATACCAAGGAAAAAATTTCTATCACCACCTTCAATTTGTTCTGGTACCTGTACTCCTTGGTCATCAACAATTTCTATGGGTTGTTCTTGAGTAGATGTTCCTTCATCGACATTTGTAGTATCTCTTCTTCGATCATACAACCTTTTTCTTGTCTTGTTATTGCCCATCACAAATTCATCAAATTTGAATTCACCTGCATGCAAAAATAACACATGTACAAACACTTTAACCTCTATTTTTTGAAGATCTAGGTCTACATTCAATAAATCAATGGTTTTAATCAATTACATGTTTTAGAGCATGGTACCTGAGATTATAACTCTGCCCCTGTTGAAATTAGTGGTTCTTTTTTCTCCAAATTTCTATAATTTAATAATTTAAAAAAACCCAAAAAAGTTAAAAAAGCCAAAAAAGGCATTAAAAAAACACTTTCAAATCATTGTGTTTTTGAATATGACTTTGCCGTTGTTGAAATCAGTAGTTCTTTTTTCTCCAAATTTTTATAATTTATTAATTTAAAAAAGCTAAAAGAATCCAAAAAAAGACATTCAACAAACACTTTCACATCATTATTTTTTTCAATATGACTCTTCCCTTCGAAATCTTTTTTTTTTAATTTATTGTAATTCAGTAATTAAAAATAAATAAAAAAAGCCACAAATTTTTTCAAAAAAAAAAAATAAAGGAGTAGATTCGACCGAATGGGATTCGGCCGAATCCTATTAGGTAGAATCCCATTCGATCGAATCTGTCTATGTGGCATCCTATTAGACAGCAAAGTCACCATTTTCTCATACTTTCTCAAGCTTCCAACTTCTGCTCAATATTTTTGCAATCAAAATTAATTTTTTAAAAAAAATAAAAATACCCTTTTGTAGAGCTCAGAGTGTTGAATGTGGAATATATATATTTTTATATTTTGAGTAAGTTTAGGATATAAATATTTGAAAATAATGCAAGCAGGTTGTTCAAGTTCAGAAAGAGGCTATTATAAACTAAAAAAATAGTAAAACATCATTTTAAAATTTGGCAAATATATGATGCCCTAGAGGAGACAATCCTTTTCAAAAGGGTATAATTTGTTTTTTGAAAATGAAAAAAAAAAAAAAAAACAATAGTTGACGTCAACTGAAAACTATCAAAATCGGGTAAGTTTGACTTTAAAATGTTATTACGAGAAAAATATAGATCAATTTTATTTTATTTTTTTATGCCCTAGATAATGAAGTCACCTATTTGAGAAAAAAATTAGGGGAAAATACATTTTTTTTCTATTTGTTTATTGACGTCAACTGAACGTCACTTTTTCTTCAAATTTTTAGCATTTCAAAATCTGCTCTTAAATTGATAAAAAAGAAATCAAAACAATTTTTAGAAAAATCTAAAAAATTAGACTAATAAACCTCAACAAGAGATCTACATTTTCTTAGTTTACATCATTTTGAAATTCAAAATATAAAGACCACTTTTATGTGGTCGAAGTTGAGATTTTTTTTTTATGTTGGTCGATTCCTTTATAAAGTGTGACACAGGTTTGTGCTTTTACCCGCAAACTTGATCCTTCTTCCTACTTGCTTTAAGAGGCTTCTCAAGAGTCCCCTTTTTGGAGGGTTTTTGTTGAAGGCCCAAAACAAGAGGAGACTTGCCTTTTACCAGAGTCCCCAGCAACCTTCTCAATGATGATCCTAGAACCAGGGGGATCAGGTACCATAATAGTGTCTGTCATCAAGCCAATTCCCCCAAGCTTAGGTCCTGAGGAAGGGAGATCTATGTCCATATGAGCTAATTGACCCCCTTCTAGGACCTAGCTGGAAAAATTATTTGGCTGATCCACCAAACACTTCTCAACAATCGTACTATCAACAACTTTCATTTCGAAGGGAACACCTTCCTCTTGAACCAAGTCCTCTAATGCTTCAAACCTGTTGAGGGTTTCCTCTCTCAACCTGTCTTTAAGAGTCCTCTTTTGTACTCTATTCTTGTTAGGAGGCTTAGTAGGCACAAAACCATCCTTATCCATCTCCACCCCCTACATGGGGGCCTTACCTTTGTCTACCTTCAAGGTAGACTGATGAGAACCATTAGCCATACTAGCGGCCGAAGCAGCTTTGGGGCACTTTTGTTGCAGGTGGTCATATTCATGACATAACTGGCAATAAAAAAGTAATGCCTCATAATCCAATTGCTGGGTCCAAGAGGTTGCTCCAATGCTTATTTCCACTAAATCCATCAATGGGTTATTCAAGTCAATTTCAACGCACACTTGAGCAAAAGAAAGAACCCTTTTATTCAAGGTTTGTTGAGAGGGCCCAATAGGATTACCAAGCGAGAGAGAAATCATCTGTAATATATCACTTCGCCAACATTCTAGGTGCAAGCGAGGGAGGTGTACTCAAACTAGAATCTGAGAAGGGAGCTCCTCCATGGATTTGAAACCCACATGCCAAGGTTTAATGAATAGGCCCATCTAGTTATAGAAGTACGACCCACCTTCAAAAGCTTGATTTCTGTCAGCAATAAACGAAAAGATCACCATGAAGAAATTGTTGGCTACCAACATAATATCAAAGTCCCCTTTAGGGTTCCAGGTGTTGCAAACCCATGAATCAAGAAAGGGGAGAAAATCTTACACCCCCATGAACTTGCAAATCAACACATGCTTGTTGTAGTATTCCACGTCTTCCACCATAGTCTGGTTGTATCACAAGCTTTGGTTGTTCTTGGGATCTCTCAAAACACCCATTTACTTTGTGTATCTGGACACCACCATTCCTCATCAAACCCTCGCTAGGGTCACCCAAATTTGTAAAGCTCTGACTTCCTCCAGGAAGAGAACCTGGATCGGACTTGTCCGCTGATGCATGTAGCTAAGCCATGAGAAAGAAAAAAAAACCCCATCCCAATAACCAAATCATTGGAAGAAGCGAAAACAAATACTTAAATAGTTCCACAGAAAAGGCAAAACACAGAAAAAAAGAATCAAACCCCTTGTAAGCATGCAAGCACATCCACCAGAAATCTACACCTCCAAATGTCGCCCCCAAATCTGGAGGGGGATTTATTAAAAGTAAATAAAATATTTTTTAAAAAACAAATAACTTACCTTTTTTTAAAACTTTTATGCTTTTATATATATGTTTTTTTTATGTTTTTTAAAAGAATGCTCATTAATTTTTTTAAAAGAAATCTACAAAAGGATATGTGGGAAAAATAAGACCTGTCCACCCAGGTACCTATCAGTGCAATACCTACAAAGGCAAGTATGTTTATATTTATTTTTTCCTTTTGTTTTAATTTTTTTTACATTGTGTATTTTTTCTTTTTTTGTTTTTTTATTTGATTTTTTTTTTAAATATTTTTAAAATGAAAACAAAAATAACATTTTTTTAAACCTGCATAGTGACCGTATGGCCTCGAGCTACGTGCTTGGGGCTAAAAAAATTTACTTTTTCTTGGGTTTGCATCAAAATAGGTCAAATTATATGTTTTTCTTTGCCTCTCAACCCCTTTGGATGCAACTGTGACCTCCATTTTTTCCCAACAAGCTTCTTATAAATTCATCTTTTGATCTCTTCAAAAAAAGAGTTAAAAACCTGTGAAATTAACTAAAAAACCCACTAATTTGATATTAGATCAGGACCAAGGGGTCCCACCGAGCATGCCAAAATGTGATAGGTAAATTACATGCAAAGAATAAATGAAAGCAAGCAAAAAATTAAATAACAATTTACCTTCCCTTGCATACAAATCCAACTTCACTGATTGAGCATATCGAAGTGGCACCCAAAATCCAATGGATTGCTCCTTGCTTTATTGATATGTGGATTGCTCAATTAAACAACATAACCTTGTATGAAGATGATATGATTTAGAATGATTTCAATAGCATGATGTTGTATGAAGATGAGAGATGTCCAGAGGTTGAGAAGGATGTTCAATTTATAGATTTCATAAATGAAGATCAATGGCTGTGAATGATCGGAGAGATAAATGGCTACAATTAGTTGAGAGGATGTGATCAAATGAAAGAGTGAAAGGTGTCCTTATCCTCACATGCATCAAGGGAATTAATAGATTTGATTCAAGAGTTGAGTGAATTGATTTCTTAGTTAACTAAACTGATTGACTTGTTAACTAAATTGATTGACTAGTCAACTAAATTGATTTATTAGTTAACTAGATTGATTGTCTTGTTAACTGATTTGATTGATTTAGTTAACTAATTTGATTGATTAGTTATCTAAACTGATTGAGAGTGAATTATGGAGGAGAGGGAATAATAGGAAGTTAAATAAATAAATTATTTAATTTCATGTGCACATGGAAAATATTGGAAAATAAATAAAATGTTGATTTTATTTATTTGTGGTGGAGAAAATAGAAGTTAATTTGTTTATTTAATTAGTTTTAGAAGAAATAAAGGATTAATTAAATAATTGTATAATTATTTAATTAATGTTTGGAAATGGATTAATTAAATAATTAATAATTATTTAATTAATGCAGAAGAATAATGTCATGATTGATTTTCATAACAATGGATGAAATTAATCAAATACTTAAGAATTATTTAATTAATGTAAAGTATGGCCGATGAATGTCTAATCTAGGAATGAGACAATTTTAGATGTCTACAAGGCCTATTTAATAAAAACTACACTAAAAAGTTAAAAAAATGCTCTATGGTGAGATGAACCTAGCCTTCCAACCACTCATTGGAATCATCAAAGAGAGTAGAATACAATAGTTTTACTTGTGAGGGGGTATTGGCCTCCTACCAAACTGGACCTCTCCCTTTGTCTTTGTCAGATGAAAATACAAGGTTGAAATAACCAATTCCTCAAAGCAATTTTGTCCCAAATTTTAAATGCCTATTTGGAGCCCAACAATTACAAAGCCCAAATTAGGGCAAATATATGGAAAATATATTCTAAGCCCAAAATAATTAGGCTGAAATTAGGGTAAAATCTACCAAAATAGGTAGGAGCGACCAAGAAATGATGAGCAGGGGCTATACATGTGACAAATCTACCGAAAAGGGGAAGAATTTACCATAGGCTCACAAATTTTGTAGATGTTTATGTCACCAAAATAGTACAAACCCGAACCAAGGATTTTCATGCAGAGATTCGACACCAAAATTAGTCCTAATTGACCCTTACATTGCCTCTTCTCCATACAGATCTACCCTATAAAAAATCATTACAAACCGTGAATCGACCTTCAATAGAGAAACAAGTGCTAAGAGGGGAAATATCCAAGATGAAGTTGAATAGGGGATTTCGCACCTTGTAGGGACACCAATCAACCTTTTAATAGAAAATGCTTACACCTATGTGAATATAGAACAATGCCTTCAAATCTCTTGCACCTTCAAAGTCATCTAGATCGACCTCTATGAACACACGGAATCAAAATCCTGAAAAATGAATTTTCTACCCATGTCAAATAGAGATGAATAGGGTTTTGTAAAAAAGAATGCCTTCCAGTTGGGCATGCAAATTACACCTTCTAGATAGGGGTTTCAATGCCTTTTTTACCAAGTCATGGGACACCTTTTCAAATTCCCTGGATTGAGCCTTGAATGCCCTGTGGGAGAGTGGATCAGGTTTGAAATGCCCTTCTCAACATTTGAATGCCTTTCTTTCATATGTGAGTGCACCCTCACACAACAATGCGTCTAATATGTCAAACAGGGGTTTAACGCCTCTAAATTGGCATACGACTCCAAACAAACCAACAAGCGAGCTTCAACTTGGCTTTGATACCATGTTAGAACAAAAGATCACTAAGTGAATGTTGATCACAAAATGGAGTAAACAAGAACAAATGACATGAAAGATAATTAATTAGATTCACATAATCGATGTAAATTGCTAATGAACAAGTGTGTACATATAGTATGGAGAGTTTGAGTCACTTCAAGAGTCAACTCATGCACTCAAGTAGTGGTAGCAATAAATTTTCCACCAAGTGGCAAATGAGTGTTGACATTTATCTTGGATGAGTTTGATGGACTCTCCAAGTCGACACATAACCTACCTAAGGTGGCTTAAAGCCATGTGTGAAATATGTGTATAATTACTTATTAAATAATAAGTAATAACAATAGTACTCCTACACTAACAATATGTTCCACACGGGTTTAGGATTTATTTCATGGGCATCTAAGAAGCCGCTCATTATTTCTCTCTCCATAACAAAAGATAAATATATAGAAATAAATGTAGCTGCATGTCAGGCTATTTAGCTTAAAAGAATCCTAGTAAATTTGAAAGAGGAACAAGAAAATGGTACAACAATATGTTGTGATAATGTTTTGTCAATAGCCTTGACAAAGAATCTAGTCTTCCATGGACGAGAAAACACATTGAGATCCATTATCATTTCATAAGGGAGATAGTAGAGCATAAAGATATTGAACTATCAAAATACTTTTTTGAAAGCCTAAGAGAAAAGCTAGGCATTGTGGACAGCTCTAGTGTTCACCATAATCAACTTTAGAAAGATAGCTCTAGACAGTTTTAGAAAGCAGGCTTAGAAATTATCCCTACATAGAAACTCTAGAAACTAGCTACAAATAGCTCTAGAGACACAAAAAATATATATATGTAGGATAGGTGACTCCAAAATAAGGGGTAGTGTTGGAAATTTAATCCAGAGTCATACCATTTACTCCACCTACCCATCAAAAATTTTTGAGGATCTCTTTTCTTTTGCCTTTCCAAATTTATTTAATGTTGTTTTGTTTGGCCTGACATCGTTAATGCAAGTAGTTGAGCTAGATTTTGTGTGTGAGCAAGTAATTTTTGGTGAAGACAAGAAAAGATAAAAATGAATAGATAAGGTATGTAGTAGTAGAGAGAAGATAGATTGTTGCAGCAATAGCAATAATATTGTAGAGAGAAGAAGCTCCAAAAGAGGGAATATTGCAGGCATATAGTAGATAGATCTGAACATCAAATACAATGCAGAAACTCCAAAAATGGAGAAAGTGTAGATAGCTCCAATTAGAGAAGCACCTTCAAAAAGGAATAGTAGAAGCTTCAAAAGGAATCAAGTAGTAGGTGGCTCTAGACATAAAGGGAGAACACCATTAGGTTGTAGTCAACTTTAGATGCTCCAGAAAGGAAGAGTAGTTTGTTAAAGGAAGAAAATAGAGTTGTAGCTTTATAGTTTGTAATTTTGGGATGTGAAATATTTTACATATAAATATAAATCTGTGTTTGTGTTTTATTATTTGTTCTCTTTTGTTTGTTCTCTTCTCTCCTACAAGTGGTATTAGATTTGTACCACCATCAAATTGATATTAGAGTTATACCAACAAAGTTATGTCGAGGGAATACACGATGAAAGATAATAACTCAGAGGCTTGGTTCACCTTATATAACAACTAGTAGATTGCACCATTTGAAGGTGCAATGCTTATGCCAATACGTAGATTTGTGTTTTTCTTTTACATTTTTAGGTTCAATTTGTTGTGAGTTTTAACAACTTCAATATAAATCCACCTACTTTTTGTTTGTCATTGAATGGCTTCTTTAGTCTCTTGTCCTTTAAGAAGTGAATTACATCTGCAAGGTAGCACTATTTGAACATGTGACTTTGCATTACTGATGACCCTTGATGAGATTCAAACCTTTGTAGTCATATGAAACGAAGACTATGAGACAACAAAACAATGTGCTAGCATATGGTTTGGCTTGGGGTACTTTGTGAAGGTTTTGACCTGCTTGCCATTGTTAAGAAAAGTGTCTCAACCTTGCAACTTTGAAAGATTACTATTATTCCCAGTTTTGGTCTTTTTGAATACCCTTTATCTTAGATAATGGTCTGGAACTTTCAAAGTTTCCAAAAGTTTCCAAGAGAGCTAAAAATATTGAGACTTACTATTTTTAGTAAGTTCTTTGATTAAGCTCGGATTGACCTAAATTTTTTCCCAGAAGGTGCAGAACAGCTAAGTGAACATCTTGGGTGAGTTTTGTCTCAAGATCATATTTGGATCACGAGATATTAAAGTTTCTATTTTTTAAAATTGCTAGAAAAAGTCTTTGAACTCAATTTTTGGAATTGAAACTTCTCTAAATGTCCCCAAAATTGTGATAACCAGCATAGCATGTTATAGGGTGATAGATCTCTTCACAATCTTTTTGACGCATCAAACTGTTCGTCAATCAGACACCCGGATCAAAAGTTATGGCCTCCGGAAGTTGGACCTTCCATTTTAGGAAATGTAAAAATGTGTTGGACACATAAAAGAGTTGTAAAGGGGAGAGTTACACATGTTGGTGTGTGGTTTTGCATATCACAAGGTATCTTTGATTGGAGATAATTTGGGTGCCAACTTTTGGTGGTTTTAGCTCATGGTTTTGTAATTACCGTTGGCGGTGCACTGTATTATATCTCCTATATATCAGAAGCTTGAGATGGAGGTTGTATGTAAGAATCTTATAGATGTTGAATTACCTCCTGGATCTCTAGTTGGATGTACTCCTGTAAAAGTTTGCTCTGCAAGTATATTGTAATCTTTGTGATTCCTGAATAATATATTGGACGGCTTTGGAGTGGGGTTTTTCACCTAAAAGGGTTTTCCCCACGTATATCTTGTGTTGTGAGTTTTGTGTTTGTATTTGGAAGTTGTTATTATCTTTCTGTTAATGTACATCTTTATTTATAACTGTAGAAGAAAAATTTGCATAAGTCTTTCCTCATTAGATCAGCGTAGGAAGCATTTTTCCGCATACCTTACTTCCTTTCAGCCATTAATGAGCATGCAAGAAGACTATCACATTCTGTCTAGGCATCGGTTTAATTCTCATTCTCACCCTTACTAATTCTCTTAGCAAAATCAATCTAATTACTCTTCTTGCAACCCTCAATAAAAAATATTCTTGCTTCTTTGACTTCAACTTCATCTTATAGTTCCAATTTTGTTTTCATTGAATGGGAAAGAGTTATCTTCTGGATTATGGGTATAGATTTTTAATTTGTAGAGAATTCATCATATTCTTCATTGGTTTTTTAGCAGTTCTTTGGGACTTCTATTGGCTATGGACACAATGAACTAGGTGGTCACGAAACACTTGACAAGGCTTTTGCAGAGATTGAGAATGCAGAGTCTACATTAGTTTGTAAACTCATCATTGCTTGGGTTGTGCTATGCAGTTGTACATACATGATAAAATATTTCATGGGAGAATGTCTTCCCACGAAACTTGCTCGCCTTCCAAATCATTGAAAACAATTGGGCCACTATTTGCACTGTGCACTCTCCCATGTTAAATAGAATAGAAACTTTTCCAACAGTGGAAGTAGCTCAACTTGACAAATTTTCAATAGAAAATAGAATCTTTTGGTTGACTATTTCTAGCTGAGCTTAAATAGCACACCCTAAGCTTTGACTTTCTTGGGTGGGGCCCACTTAACTCATCTATTCCCTAACCCAAGGTCTATTTACTAACCATTACGGTCGATGTCAAGTGCAAAAGTTTGGTGGATGTCCCTGATGAAAGGAATCTAGGTGTGCGGAAATCGCTTCCTACACTAATCTAATGAGGGGAGGAGAGTGCAAATTCAAATTTATCCTAACTATTAAAGCAACATTAAACCATTAACATGAGATATTGCAGCAAACACATAAGGAAGAAATAATGATAGAAGAAGAGAGACACAAGATATACGTGGGGAAAACCCTTACGGGTGAAAAACCCCACACTCCAAAACATTGCTCAACTGTATTATGTAAAAAAAGAGGTTACAATACAAATTAGAGCCAATGCTCTTGCAGAAGTCTTTGACACTTGTATCTGGAGATGATCCGACAACATAACAGTACCTGTAAAACTTGTAATACATCTTCTCCTCCAAGCACCTGTTTATATAGAAAATACAAGGCAAAATTGCCTCTATCTTAGAATGGGTGTCCAACTTGGCCTCATGGCCCAAAAACCACACCTATGGACACTTAGTCAATATTGTAAGATGATCCTAACACTTGTCCATAGACCCCATCCCAAAGAGGTCGCCTATTTTCAAAATGGGCTATGACAGATACTTTTACAACCATCATAGAATCTGTCATAGCAGTTACAACTTACAGTTGTAACAAAATCTGTCATACACAGGCTATAAATAGTATATTCTCTTACAATATGTCATAGTCCACCTTGGGGCACCCAAAGATGCCTTTTTCAAAGATGTTCTTCGACACATGTCTTCACCTATCACAGAATCTCCTATTTCTGACTCTTACATGTCATAACTTCGTCATAGGAATCTGTCATGACCGTTACGGTCAATATTCCCTTACACAACATCCAAGATGCCAACACATGGAAAAATATTCCTACCACAAAGTGGAATGCCTATCTCCTCATGTGAGGACAAAATTACAAGTTGTCATCTTCCATGTAGGATGGCACGTCACTGTGCCACATCCCACAAGATGACAATATGAAATTTACGATTAATTTACATCATAGGCAATGAATAAATAAATACAATCCAAATAATGCAACGAAATACCAAGGTTGAGACACCTTAATTCCCAACATTCTCCCACTTGTCGGACATCTTGTAAGAGCCAATAGAATAACAAGATTTAACTACTATAGGCCAAGAGGCCCATAGACTCCGAACACCATCTGAACTTCTCTGTGCCCACTGGCTTCGTCAATGCATCTACAAAATTCTTCAAAGTATCTACCATGTCTAGCACGAAGTGAAATTGTACATCAATATGCTTTGTTCTGGCATGGAAAGTTAGATTCTTCGCAAGGCAAATTGCACTCTGACTATCACAACTGATCGTAATTTGACCTACATCAACACCAATATCTGAACACAATCTTTTAAGCTAAATGGCTTCCTTACAAGCATGAGTTGTAGCCATATACTTAGCTTCTATAGTGGACAAAAAAACCACAGGTTGTCACTTACTCATCCAACTAATTGCACCACCAAACATTGTGAACACATATGCACTGATGGATCTCCTGCTATCAATGTCACTTGCCCAATCAAAATCCACAAATCCATGAATAAAAACTGAATGCGGAGGTTATGTAGCATTGCCATGATAGAAAATGGAATACTTAGAAGTACCCCTCAAATATCTGAACACTCGCTTAACTGCATCCTAATGTACCCATCCAGGATTAGCCATAAACTGACTAAGGACTCCCACTGTTTGGGCAATGTCTGGTCTTGTATAGACCATAGCATACATCAAACTGCCAACAAGACTAGCATAAGGTACTCTGCTCATGTCCTCCACCTCACTAGGAGATTTTGGACAATCACTAACAGATAACTTTGTTCCAAATGAAACAGGAACACTCAGTACTCTACAATCTTCCATGTTGAACCTGTCCAACACGTTCTTCACATACTTACTCTGGCTTAACCAAAGTTTTCTATGTGTTATGTCTCTTCTACTACCCTGAGATTTTTCATCTCAAATTGTGCTCACAACTGAGACTTCAAATTAGAAATCATATTCTTACCATTCCCAATCAACAACATATCGTCAACATACAATGCAATAATGAGAATGCGATCATTGTCAAACTTGTAATACACACAATGATTTGATTTCGTTCTCAGATAACCAATTGACAACACAAAGGGATCAAATTTCAAGTACCACATCCTAGGAGACTACTTCAAACCATACAAAGACTTCTTGAGCTTGCAAACAAAATTTTCTTTACCTTTCTCTATGTAATGCTCTGGCTGTGACATGTAGATTTCTTCCTCGAAATCACCATGAAGGAAAGTTGTCTTCACATCCATCTGTTCTATCTCTAAATCATAAGTAGCTACAAGAGATAATAAAAATATAATGGATGTTATATTTGCAACGGGAGAGAAAATTTCACCATAATCAATTCCCTCCACTTGTGAGTACCCCTTCGCAACCAATCTAGCCTTGTACTTTTTAACACTACCATCTGCACTGAATTTCTTCTTGAACACCCATTTGAAACCAACAGGTTTCTATCCATCAGGCAAAGGCACCAAGTCCCATGTTTTGTTCTTTTCCAAAGAAGCCATCTCATCCTCCATGGCCTCCTTCCAGGAACCTACATCTTTCATGCCCATTGCCTCTTTCACAGTTCTAGGCTCATCAATGTTAGAAAGTAAAGCAAAAGCACAACTAGAATCAAGTAATGAATAACCAAACCTATCAAGTTGCTTTCTTGTTCATGTAGACCTCCTTAATAGCTGAGGTTGAGATTCTTTTTCTTCTTCTTCTTCGCTCCTAGAGATGCTAGAGCTCTCCTCATCATTAGCCTCACAGGGTCTGTCGGTTTAATCTTCTCAGGGGTAGAAGGAAATTGAACCGCATCTTCTTTCTTTTCTAACTATTCTGGCTATAGAACAACGGAAGGTGTTAGCTCTCTAAAGATAAAGCTTCTTCTATACAACACTTTTTCAGTCACGGGATCCCAAAGCTTGTATCCTTTCACACTGACACCATAGCCAATGAAAATACATTTAACAGCCTTGTTCTCCAACTTAGACCATTTCTCCCTAGGCACATGTGCATATGCCTCACAACTAAAAACACGAAGATGCCTTGTTGAAGGCTTCTTACCAGACCACACCTCCATAGGTGTTTTGCCAACAAGAGTTGATGTAGGAGATCTGTTTACCAAATAGAAAGCAGTGGCAACAGCTTCAGCCCAAAACTTTTGTTCGAGGCTTGCTCCACTAAGCATACTCCTAGCCTTCGCCATCAGTGTCTTGTTCATCCTCTTTGCAACTCCATTTTGCTGCAGGGTATATGGAGTTGTCTTATGCCTTTCAATCCCTTGCTCCTTGTAAAACTTATCAAACTCTGCCGAACAAAACTCACCACCGTTGTCAGTTCTCAAACACTTAATCTTTTTACATCTGATTTTCAGCAAAGGCTTTAAACTCCTTAAACCGACTAAATACTTCAGTCTTGCTTCTGATAAAATAAACCAATGTCCTTCTACTGTAATCATCTATGAAAGATACAAAATATAAAATTTTGAAATCGAAGGAACATTCAGAGGACCAAACACATTAGAATGAATTAGATCCAATAAACTAGAAGACTTGTGCGAACTAGAGTAAAACTAAACACAATTTTGTTTTCCATAAATGCAATGTTCACAAAAGTCAAACTTGAGATTACAATCATTTAACCCCTCAATGAGGTTTTTATTTTTTAGGGTATGCAGACCCTTCTCACCAATGTGGCCATATCTCAAATGCCATAACATAGTCTTTTCAACAGGAAGCTTGGCTTCCATGGCATGTGCACAACCATCGGAACCGGTTACAACAGATTTCTTCATTGTATGTTCAGATGGTGGGGATGAAGTGACAGCAGCTCATTTCCTTGAGTCAAAAGAACTATTGCACTGTGAAGTGCATGCCTCCAGCTGAAACAAAGTACCCCTCCTAGTACCCTTCACAAGCACCATAGATCCTCTTGTCATCTTGCATCCATCCTTCGAAAAGACAACCTGCACACCTGCATCATTCAACATACTTACAGAAAGCAGGTTCCATGCAAGGCCCAGAATGTGCATAACTCCAGTGATCCCCTTCACTCATCCATTAGGGAATTGGATTGAGACTCTTCCATGACCAACAATCTTCAGATGAGAGTCATCACCAAGGTACACCCTTCCACCATCGAACTCTTCATACTTAGTAAACTAGTCTCGATGCGAGGTCATGTGGAATAATGCACCAGAATCAATCAACCACACATCATCAAATGCATGGGTGGCTAGGGCTGCAATGAAGGCATCACCATCATCTTTGTCAGAGTTTGAATCAGGAGCTTTCTTTTCTTTTTCTTCTCCTCTTTATATTCCTTTCAAAAATGCCCAGTCTTGCCACAGTTCCAATAGAGAGCCTTGGACTTTCTAGGAGATTTGGATCTCCCATAGGATTTGGATCTGCCCTTCTCAGCGTTCTTGTCTTTCTTCTTCCCTTTCTCCTTGGGTCTTCCACGAACCGCATGAGCCTCTTTGGCTGATTCGGATGTCTTCCTCCACATTTATTCAAATAACAGTGAGGACACCACATCTTCCATCTTGAAGGTGGTAGTGGTGCTTTTGATAGCCATGACAAGGTGATCCCACAAATTAGGTAAAGAACAAAGTAGGGTCATACAACAATCCTCCTCCATTTTCACACCCACAGATGTCAATTGTGCAATGATCATGTTGAAAGCATTCATGTGCTCTGCAATAGATCCTCCATCTTCCATCTTCAGAGAAAACAACTTCTTTTCCAGGAAGAGTTTGTTCACCAAGGACTTGGCCTAATAAACATCAACCAACTTCTTCCAAAGATCCTTCATTGTCTTCTCCTCATGGATGTTCAACAAAACAAATTTAGCTAAACAGAGTCTAAGGAGACCCTTAGCCTTCTGATCTTTGAGGTCCCAATCAGCTTGTGGCATTCCTTTAGGTTTCACACTGGATATGGTTTCCCATAGGTCACGATCAACAAGTAGGTCCTCCATCTTGAGTTTCCACAACTCAAAATTAGTGCCATTGAATTTCTCAACCTCTAACCTTCCAGATGTGGTTGCCATCTCCTTGCTGCAATATGATACAGAATACTCTGCACAAGACTCCCACTCAACCTAAGATTAGCTCAAAAAACCCCTACCCAGTAGCTAGAACCAAAAACTGGCCAAGCTCTGATACCAAATGAAAGGAAGCTAGGTGTGCGGAAATCACTTCCTACACTAATCTAATGAGGGGAGGAGAGTGCAAATGCAAATTTATCCTAACTATTATAGAAACATTAAACCATTAACATGAGATATTACAGCAAACACATAAGGAAGAAAGAATGACAGAAGAAGAGAGACACAAGATATACATGGGGAAAACCCTTACGGGTGAAAAACCCCACACTCCAAAACACTGCTCAAATGTATTACATAAACAACGAGGTTACAATACAAATTAGAGCCAATGCTCTTGCAGGAGTCTTCGACACTTGTATCTGGAGATAATTCAGTAGCATAATAGTACCTGTAAAACCTGTAATACATCTTCTCCTCCAAGCACCTGTTTATATAGAAAATACAAGGCAAATTGCCTCTATCTTGGAATGGGCATGACCCAACTTGGCCTCATGGCCCAAAACCCATGCCTATGGACACTTTGTCAACATTGTAAGATGATCCTGACACTTGTCCACAAACCCCATCCCAAAGAAATCACCTATATCCAAAATGGGCTATGACAGATGCTCTTACGACTCTTACGACCGTCATAGAATCTGTTAGAGCAGTTACAACTTATAGGTTGTAAGAGAATCTATCATACACATGCTATAAATAGCATATTCTCTTACAGCATATCATAGTCCACCTTGGGGCACCCAAAGATGCCTTTTTCAAAGATGCTCTTCAACACATATCTTCACCTGTCACATAATCTCTTATTTCTGACTCTTACATGTCATAGCTTCGTCATAGGAATCTGTCATGATTGTTACGGTCAATATTCCCTTACATAACATCCAAGATGCTGACACATGGTAAAATATTCCTATCACAAAGTGGGACGCCTATCTCCTCATGTGAGGGCAAAATTACAAGTTGTCATCTTCCATGTAGGATGACACATCACCATGCCACATCCCACAAGATGACAATATGAAATTTACAATTAATTTACATTATAGGCAATGAATAAATAAATACAATCCAAATAATGCAAGGAATTACCAAGGTTGAGACACCTTAATTCCCAACACATGAGGTGTTGGTGGTCACAATGTGATAAAATAACCTGCCTGTAGTAGTTTACGAGCACCACCGCCCAGTTTGAATTCAAACCCACTACTGCACTGTGAAACCTTGGTGGATGCGTGCAGAAGACATGGATGTCCTCATGAGGTATGGACCTCCAGGATAAAGGATACAAGAATTTTGTCAGCTGTTGTAGTTGTAACTGCCCTAGTAGACATGTATGAAAAATGTGGAAGCATAGACAAGACATGTGAACTATTTGATCGGATGCCTCAAAGAAATGTGGTCTCATGGAATGCTATTATTGTAGGATACGCACAAAATGTGCTTGTTGAAAAGGCTTTAGAAACTTTCAAGAAAATGTAATTGGCAAGTGTAAATCTAGACTTCGCAACCTTTTCCAGCATCCTCCTCACCTATGCCAAAATGGGAGCTTTCAAACAAGGTATGGACATCCATCATAGGATAAAGAGTAGAGGAAATTTGTCAGATATTGTAGTTGCACCTGCCCTGGTAGACATGTATGCCAAATGTGGAAGCATAGACAAGGTACTTGTACTATTTGACTAGATGCCTCAAAGAAATTTAGTTTCATGGAATGCTATGACTACAAGATATGCACAAAATGGGCTTGTTGAAAAAGCTTTAGAAACTTTTTAAAAAATGCAATCGATAGGTGTAAATCTAGACTCTGTAACCTTTCCTAGCATCTTCCCTGCATGTTTCAAAATAGGAGGTTTGGAACAATATGGACAACTATCACATGATAAAGGATAGAAGAATTTTGTAAAATGTTGTGGCTGTAACTACCCAAGTACATGTATGCAAAATGTGGAAGCATAGACAAGGCACGTGAACTATTTGGCAAAATGCCTCAAAGAGATGTCATCTCATGGAATACTATAATGGAAAGATATCCAAAATGTGAAGCATACGCAAGGCACTTGAACTGTCTGGTAGAATGCCTCAAAGAAATGTGTTCTCATGGAATGCCCTGATTGCAAGATATGCACAGAATGGATTTTGTTGAAAAGGCTTTAGAAACCATCAAGCAAATGCAATTGGCAGGTGTAAAACTAGACTTGATAAGCTATGCCAGTATCCTCCCTATTTGTGCCAAAATACGAGGTTTCAAATAGGGTATGGACATCCATCACATGATAAAGAATAGAAGCATTTTGTCAAATGTTGTGGTTGTAACTTCCCGGGTAGACATGTATGCAAAATGTGGAAGCATAGAAAAGACAATTCAAATGTTTGACAAACTGCCTCAAAGAGATGTCATCTCATGGAATGTCATGATGACAAGATATCCAAAATGTTGAAGCATAGACAAGGCACATGAACTGTCTAACAGAATGCGTCAAAGAAATGTGTTCTCATGGAATGCCCTGATTGCGGGATATGCACAAAATGGATATGTTGAAAAGGCTTTAGAAAATTTCAAGCATTTGCAATTGGTAGGTGTAAATCTAGACTCCACAACCTTTGCTAGCATCCTCCTTACCTATGCCAAAATGGGAGGTTTGGAATAGGGTATGGACATCCATCATAGGATAAAGGATAGATGAATTATTTCACATGTTGTAGTAGGAAATATAGATATACATTTTTTTACCTAGTACTTTGGTTATTATGACCATTGAGAGATTCTATTAAAATGAATTCTTACAAAGAGATTGTAATGTAAATTCTAATCATCATGTCCATTCTCCACATGAAATATTTTGATATTAGAATTAGAGTTTCATATCTACTTTCAAGACATGTATGTATACTTGCATTCAACTTTACACTCAACACTCTCATTTTGATTCTAACTAAATCTTTACATAGGTTTTCCACTTCTATATAGACACTGATAGATTTAGTTGGAAGCATAGATTCTAATTTGGGTAGAAGTACAGCTCTTATATTTTTGTTTAGATATTTGTTCACAATTACTAGATGTCTGCATGCAATGATTGAATCTCTTTTGGGAGGTTTAGGACATCTTGCTTTCACTACCCTAGGAGCAGTGCAAAATAAATTTTATAAGCCATAAACTACATACATGAATACATTTTTTTCAACTATTTGAGCAAAAATAAATAACAACCTTCTTATGACTTGTTTCATACAATATTCGAAATGAAGAGAAGAAGCTTCTTCCATGATGCCATAACTCCAAGCTTCTAGCTAATGGGAGAAATGCTACCTCTCAACCATGTGGAACCACAAGGTCCACCCCACCTTGCTTGGGAGAGTGCTACACATGGGAACATGCACACATGATTCAAAAAATAGAATCATTTGGCCACATAAACAAACACATACATGCAAGACTATTCTCAAAACATAAGTGCAACCCTCAAGAATTACAAGTAGAGGTAGGTGAAGCGTGACCATGGAGTGTCTTTTACCAAGGACCTCCAAATCCATTTGGCGAGTTTAATGTAGAAATATTAAGGGTTTCAATACATACTCCATGCCTCTTAAACATGTTAAAGGCATAAAACCCTCATAGGTGACTCTCAATAAGGTGTCAAGCTCTCATTTACACAAGTAAATCACCATACTTGGAATAAAACACTTTCTTTTCGAGTTTGAACACATTTTAATGTAAGGTTCATCCTTTTTAAATGTAAGAAACATGCTCTTAAATTTATACATATATAAATCATTAGAACTCCATTAATACATTCTAAAGCTTTCTTTCCAAGTACAAAGAAAGGAAACTATTAAGAATTTTTTTAACACACTCATGAAAAATAAATGCAAGGGAATAAAGGTCCTACCTCTAAAATTCAAAATCTTTCCAGAAAAAGATTCGTAACTCTATTCTTTTTTAAGCACAATCCTTGCCTTTTCCAAACTCAAGCATGCATTCCCTAGCTCTAGATCTATTCTTTAGCACAAGAAATCTCTCTCAAGTGCTCAAGTGTGCTCTTTCTCTTTTCTCTTCTCTAATCTCTCTAAACTCAAACATGAAAGTGAATAATCAAATCCAAAAGTGTCTGTCCCTCTCCTTAACATATCCCAAAGGTTTTAAAGAAAACTCAACTCACCTCTCAAGTCCTCACCAATCAAGAGCTCAAGAACACTATTGTGCAGTTTTTGCACACCATATCGAAATTTTTGATATCATACTGATTTGGGTGCACAAAGGAAGGTTGCCGAATCTCATTTCCTGACACGTCATTTTGACTATGGTTTCATTTTTGGTAATTGCAATGGTAAGGTACTCCCAGATTCAATGTCTCTATGAAAACAAAGGATAACGTCATTTAATAATGGCTCAACTTCTAATATAGGGACTGCATAAGAAAAAGGGCACATTTGTTGATGATGGTGCAGCATAAGAACTCAGTGATTCAATGTTAAGGTATGCAGCCACAGCTCTCCACGTGGTGGAATGGCGCACTCCCAAAGTATAAAGAGATTCTTTGTTTTCAAATCCAGTGCGCTAGTACACCACCTAGCATCTCTAATGATCACAACATGAAATGAATGCACTAGCCAATAGATAATGGCATGGCCCATTCAAGGCACGCAGTTATTTACAGCATCAACTTTTAGAGATTAATGGTACACTGTGTAAGTCTAAAAACACAGAAAAGAAAAATAGAGATATTGAAAGAAAAATAGAACACAGACATAAGCAGAAAAATGATGCAAAGGACACTCAGCAATTAACATGGTTCACCATATAAAATGTCTACATCCACAAGTAAGGGATTCTCCTTAAAAAATATATTCAATAGCACTTCACACATTCATATATCTCCATCTATAGATCTTCCTAACATACATCTCCACCGTCAGGCCATTTTGAAATATATTCGACCTGATGCCAATAAAAGGTAGTTACATGAAGAACTGTTGCAAGAAGAATATTCCTGAGTCTGCAGAAGTGGGCAAAACGGTTACATTGGGCTTCACATAGAGCCACATGCCCAACAATCTCCCACTTGAAGGCCAATGGGATCGATAAAAGAGCTGCTCAGAGAAATCCCCTGCATGATCAATGTCACATCAGAACAAGACCGAGAGAAGATCTACAAAACGCAAACTTCTCTTAAGGAACAACCTTGGTTAATGCATCCGCCAGATTGACCTTTGTGTCAATCTTTGTGAGCTGCAACTTGCCTTCATCAATAACATGGCAGATAAAGTGGTATCAAAGGTCAATATGCTTGGTTCGATTGTGGAAAGCTAAATTTTTAGCCAAGTGAATAGCACTATTGCTATCACAATACAATGGAAATACTAATTTCGGACAACCCAGTTCGGTCAACAAACGCTCAAGTCATATCATTTCTTTTGCTCCTTCTGAGAGTGCAATGTATTCAGCCTCTATGGATGACAGAGCTACAACTTGTTGCAACCGCAACTAATGGTTGTCTTGGCAAATGTAAAGCCATAACCAGTGGTAGACCGCCGTTTATCTAAATCTCTGGCCATATCTGAATCAACATAACCACGAAGCTAAATGTCAGTACCTCCAAAACATAAACAATAATGTGAGGTACCTTTCAAGTACCGTAGAATCTACTGAACTACCTGTCAGTGTAATTTGCTCGGATGACTCATGAATCTACTCACAACTGCAACTACTTGTGCAATGTCTAGACAAGTACATACCATTGCATACATTATACTGCCAACTGCATATGTATATGGAACAGACCTCATCTGTTCTTCCTCTTCCTAATTTTTTAGAGACATAGCTGAAGATAGGCAGAAATGATCAGCTAAAGGAGTAGATACCGGTTTGGCATGAGACATATTAAATCTATCCAATACTTTGGCAATGTAGTTTGCTTGAGACAACCTAAGTTCTCTTTTATTTCTGTTTCTAAATATGTACATCTCAAGTATTCTTTTGGCTGGTCAAAGGTCTTTCATGGCAAAACGAAGAGCCAATTGTTGCTTCAGCTGAGCAGTAATCTTAACGCTAGTACCAGCTACTAACATAACGTCAATATAGAGCAAAAGGATGACAAACTCACTAGTATTTAGATTCTTGTAGTAAACACAAGGATCTGATTCGCACTGAATAAAGTTGTTATCAGTCATGAAGCGGTCAAATTTTAAATACCATTGTCTTGGAGCTTGCTTCAACCCATACAAACTCCACTTCAACTTGCAAAATAAATGCTCCTTACCTGGTTGAGCAAATCCTTCAGGTTGCTCCATGTATAAATTCTCATCAATGTCTCCATGTAGGAATGTTGTTTTCACATCGAGTTACTCAAGTTTTAAATCCCAAATAGCTACCAAACCCAACACAGCACAAATTGTGTCCATTTTGACAACTGGAGAAAAAATTTCAGTAAAATCAATACTTTTTTGCTGATCAAACCCCTTGATGACTAATCTGGCCCTGTACCTTTTACTCTCTCCATCTTCGTCTTTCAAATGATAAACCCATTTGTTCTTGAGAGGTTTTCAATTTGGCGGAAGATGAACCAAATCCCAGGTGTTATTGACTCTCAATGACTCCATTTCTTGATTCATGGTTGCCATCTAATTGTGTGCATTTTCATGCTTGCAAGCTTGTTTATATGTTGCCAGCTCTGCATAATCAGAGAGCAATAACTCATAGTCTTCATATTTCGTTGGTCTCCTCTTCTCACGGGTAGACCTCCTCAATTTTAGACTTTGCTCTGGCTATATATTTGAGTCCAGATTTAGTCTCTAGAGTAAGTTTTGAATGTCGTCAACCTCTAATTCTAGAGGACCCTGAGGAAAGCTCCCCTGTCTCTGTATATTGCTTTGTGCACCTATAGTGCTTGGCTCAGTCACACTACCCTACAACATATCTCCTATCTGTGTACAAGAGCGACCTTTGTATAGGTTTGAAGACTCACCTTGTAAAGACGTGGTGACTGACTCTCCTCTATGTTGCATTTGATGTAGCGGAGGTAGGGTATTGGAGGGGAGTGGCTGCATTGAGCAATCAAAAGGCAGTGTAGAGTGATTTAAAGGATCTAGAGAAGGTAGTGTATGGATTTTAGGGGCTGGTGAAGGCAGCATTTTATCAAGAAAGGTTGCGTTGACTATTCAAGAGGCAACGATAAACATGTAGTGGGCTGCATTGGAAGATTTGATGGTAGTGAATGGGCATTGGGAGGCTACATTAAACTGTGGGGTCTAGTCCATGGCTACATATCACTTGGAATTGGCAGTGTTGAAACATTGGAATGTGTAGTGATTGATGTAGGTAATGTGCAATCAATCGAAGGAAAAGAACCTGTAGAAATAGGAGTTCCTATGGTGTAATAATGAGCAGATGTAACAAGTGGCTGAGAGAATGTAATGGTAGGTTGCTTTACCTTACCATTATCAAATTAATCCACATCATACTCTGTCGGAGGTAAATTTGAAGGTTGCAAATCTAGAAAATGCTTCTCATTAAACACAACATTGCAGCTATGGATTATGGTCTTTGCAACGGGATCCCAAAGATGAAAGCCAAATTGATCTTCACCATAGCCAAGAAAAACACACATTTTAGAGTTGAAATCTAACTTAGTTCTCTGCTCTTTCAAAATGTGAACAAAAGTTGCACAGCCAAACACCTGCAAATGATGATAGGAAATTCATTTTCCAAGACATGTCTCCTCAGGTATGTCAAAATTCAGCCTAGATGATGGAGCTTGATTGATTAGATACACAGCAGTATTGCATGCCTCTGCCCAAAACTCTTTTCCCAATCTGACATTGGAGAGCATGCATCTAGCTATCTCAAGTATCGTGCGATTGAGCCTCTCAGCTGCACCATTCTCCTGAGGTGTATAAGGGACAGTCTTTATCCGTTGAATACCATGGTTTGCACAAAATGAATCAAAGAGTTCCGAAGAGCAATATTCTCCACTATTGTTTGTTAGTAGGCATTTAATTTTATGCCCAATCTGATTTTCAACAACAGCCTTAAAAATCTTAAATTTTGAAACATACCTCAGATTTTTGATTCAACATATAAATCCAGATTTTTTGAGTACAGTCATCAAGAAAGGTTACAAAATAATTAGCTCCACCAAAAGAAGTTACCTGAGTCAGATCAAATACATCAGAATGAACAAGTTCCAACGGAGTAGTTTTCTTGTCATGTCCCATTCTCAAGAAACTGGTTTAGCACTATTTGCCATAAAGGCAATGTTCACATAATTCTAAATCAATGGAGGTGAGGCCTGGAAGTTGATTGTGCTGAAGCATAATTTAAAGACCTTTTTAGCTCATATGATTGAGCCTTTTGTGCCATATTTCAGACCCACTATCCATAACTGGCAAGGCAACTCCCACTTCACCAAAACATTCCAAAAGATAGAGATTACCTTGCTTCTTTCCTCTTGCCATTACTAAAAGCCCCTTTGTAATTTTCCATGAATCAAGAGAAAATTTAACATTGCAGCCATTGGCTATAAGCTGACTAACTGAAATTAAATTCTTTTTTAACATGGGTACATATCTAACATCCGTCAAAGTTAATTTGTCTCCATTTTTCAAAAATTCAATATTATATCACCTTTACCTAAGATGTCACATTCTTTATTGTCACTAAGAAACACCTTACTGAATGTGCCTTCATGAAAATTTGTGAAAGCTTTACGGCATGAAGTGGCATGAAATGAGGTGCCGGAATCAAGGACCCACGAATCTGCATTTGTGTCACTAGCTGATAAGACCAAAACACCATCACATGCAATGTTTGCTTCATTATTTGTGCTCACTTTTCCTTGAGCTTTCTTATAGTTCCAGCAGTTCTTCTTAGTGTGTCTGGGTTTTCCACAAAACCAACATGCACCGGTTCTGCCTCTAGACTTCGATCGCAGACTAGATTATGACCTTCTCTAGTTGTTGTATCTACCTCTTTCTTGGTTTCTTCCCCTATTGCTTGTACTTACAGCTGTTAGAGCATCGCCGAATGAGGGTTCCTAATTTTTCCTTCTCATGTCTTCGCTAAGAAGAGTGGCTGCAATGTCATAAAAAACTAATGTACTTTTGGCTGCTACAGAAGTGCTCACAGCCATCACAACACCTTCCCATCTATTTGGTAAGGAACACAACAACAAAATTGCTTTAATCTCAGGATCTAACTTTATACCCACCGAAGTTAATTGAGTAACTAAGGTGTTAAATTCATTCAGATGATTTGACATAACCCCACCTTCTTTCATTTTCAGGTTATATAATTTCTTCATAATAAATACCTTATTCGAAGCCGAAGCAATAGCATACATACTAGAGAGCTTTTCCCAAAGCGCTTTCGTAGTACTCTCAGTTGAGACATAAAATAATACATTGCTGGACAATGAGAGAAATATAGTTGCCTTCGCTTTTATATCCAGTTTTTTCTAGTCTTCATCTTTCATAGAACTTTGTCCTTTGGCTTTTCCTAGTAAGGCGAGTGACAAGTCATGTTTGATAAGAAGAGACTCCATATGCACTTTCCAAAAACCAAAGTTGTGGCCTGTAAATTTCTCTATTTTCCATTTTTCTGTATCATCCATTTTTGATTGTTATACAGGTTCCAAAAAATCCTCACAGGCTATCTCCTGGACCGAGCTTCACACAGAACTCTGATACCAATTGTAAATCTAAAACACATAAAAGAAAAATAAAGATATTGAAAAAAAAACAAAACACAAACACAAGCAGAAAAATGATGCAAAGGACACTCAACAATTAACGTGGTTCACCATATAAAATGGCTACATCCACAAATAAGAGATTCTCCTTAAAAAAATATATATTCAGAAGCACTTCACACATCCATATATCTCCATCTAAAGATCTTCCTAACATACATCTCCACCGTCAGGCCATTTTGAAATATATTCGCCCTGATGCCAAGAAAAGGCAGTTACATGAAGAACTGTTGTAAGAAGAATATTCCTGAGTCTGCAGAAGTGGGCAGAACGGTTACATTGGACTTCACACATAGCCACGTGCCCAACACACTGCCAAGGTCACATCAAGTAGCTCACCAGCAAACATTGATCATAAAGGCCAACCATTTCTAAAGATAACCACACACCAGGAGTAAGCCGCAGCCTAAGGAAAGGAGAGTCTTGGCATGGAATCAATGGTGCAGTTATAAATAAGACTCAACACATTGTAAAATGGCGCGGGTATGTAAGAATGCAAGGCATTGCCATTAAAACATGGTACATGCCTGAAGCAAAATGTATCAAGGTGTTAGGAAGCGCACCAAGCATCTCAGTGAAGGCGCCATCTAAGGTTGGCGCGAGTCTTATAAAGAGAGGCGCATGTTAATATGATCAAAAGCGCAACCCTTAATATAGCAATGCCCAGCCAAAGAAATATAGGCGCTACCTCTAATAAAGATAGCGCAGCCTTTAAAACTCAAGCTATAGCATTATCAAATCACAGCCCGCCTTCGTGTAACAGAGGTGCTGCCTGTCAAAAGATGACGCATCCTCTATAATTAAGGTATACGCCATTCTGATATACACAAGCTTTATGATGATATGGTGCTGGTTTTATAAAAACAAATCAGCAGAAATATGGCGCAAGCATCCCAAACGATGATGCAGCATTATCAAAACACTGCATGCCTTCCTATAGCAAGGTACATTATTAGCAATAGACTCTAAGGTTGGCGCAATTTTTACTTAAGTCAAGGCACTCAGCCCGAATATAAGTATTCCACGCAAATGAAGTGTCAGCCAAACTGGAAATGACAAGGCATTTGCGAGGTAAAGACAGCACAGGTTTAAATTCAGTTGAGACTTGAGTCATAGCCATAATGAGGATCGGCCAAGAATAAATAGAGCATTGGTGCTGTGGACCAAGGTGCAGCCCGTAAGGAATAACGTACAGGTTTAGAATAATAAATACAACTTATTCATGGCAGAAGCCAGAGTATATGGCATGGCCTATCACTTGGTTATAGTGCAGCCATTTGGTGATATGAAGGCGCAGTATTAAGTGTAATAGCGTTGTGTATAAACAATGCATCAACCATTGACAAGAGATATGGCGCAAGCCATCATAAGAGACACAACCTATTCAAAATCAAAGGTGTATCCTTCATATTGATGCACAATCTCAGTTTCTGAAGGTGCGCAAGCATCTATAATGATGGCGCAGCTATTAGAAGGCACACAATAAATGATGAAGCTTGCCATTCAACAAAGGTCAGGCACAACATAATACTTCATGGCGCGTCCCTTGAAGGAGATGGAGCAGGGGAAAAGAATGGTTCACATCTTTATAAATCCAGACACAGCTAGATGCGGCCTCCTAAATCAAGCATCATCCTTTATGATTCGAAGCACGCAACATAAATGATGAAGGCGGCCTGAGACATAGCGCATCCATAAGAATCAGTTTAAGACTCACGCTGCCATGAGAGGAGTCTCTGTATCAAGGTTGGCACATTCATATAAAATGAAAGCATCATTCTGCAAGTAGTATGAAACAGAAGGCACAATGCACAGAGCCTTCGAATGATGCATGAGTTCACAGGACCAAGGTACAGCCACCGTCCAATCAAGAAATCCAACGAACGACGCACTCCAGAAAGCAAATGAGGTTTGTAGTTTGGGAAAAGTGTGCAGGCCTTCCACGTAGCAACATGAACCATTGGCGCAACTTTGAGGGTAAAGAAGTCTGCAATTTGGGAAATGAGCGCTAGGGCCCCATGTGGTGCAGGGGAGGGGTTTTCTTTTTGATGTTTTCCTTAAAACTCCCAATGTTTCTTTCTCTTCTTAGGTTTTAATATTAAAAGCTAAGTCAAGGTTTAAATAGGTTAAAGTGAATCATACGATAAGTTTTAGAGTGATTCATTTTAATATTTAAAGTGATTCATTAAGTTTTAAATTTGTGGTGGGGCCTAAGAGGAATAAAGAAAGACTTTATTTTAAATCAAGAAATTTATCTAGCTAAAAGGCTCCCATGAGAAGGAAAAAGAAGAGAGGAAGGAAACACATACAGTTTTAAAATCCTTGGAGGTTAAAAGCAAGGACAATGTAACGTAAATAAAGGAAACTTTATTTAAGCAAGTAAAAAGCTACGGCAAAGAAAAAAGTGAAGGCTTTATTAATGATTTTAGAAGCTCAAGCTACACTAAAAGGTAAATAAAGCGAAAGCTTTATTTTTTCATGCATTATGAAAGAGGAAAGGATAATAATGCAAATGCTTTAGTTTTTTCCACCATATAAAATAAAGCGAAAGCTTTTTTCTTTGTGCCTATCAAAACCTAAAGTTACAACTTAGGGAAAAGTAAAGGAAACTTTATTTTTTACTCTTGAGACATAAAGAAAGCTACGGGAAACTCCCAGTTCAAAGAGGTTTTTTAGGGTTTCTTCCCTTTATATTCTGGATTTTGAAGGAAGCAAGAGGAGGGGATTCTGAGGACAGAGGATTTATGATAGTGGGCAGATTTAGAGAAGAGATAGCTGGTGTAACACTCACGTATACTACAGTCCAATCCTCAATCTTTACAACGGTGCTAACCACTTCTCCCACTCTTGGCCATCGACCTTTGCATGTTTTCCCACTCCCACGATGAGGTCAAAAATAGAGTTTTATTGTGGTAGTGGAGCGGCAGAAAGATTATTATTATTGAGTGTGTGCGCTGCTAGAAAATAAATTGGAATACAACTGCAAATATGTAATTTTGTATGAGAATTTTATTTCTAATTAATACAGAGAGCAATCCCCTACTCAAAGTGGATATAGCCATTTGGTGAACCATGTTAAAAAACTCATTGATGTTCTGTTTTGTTTTTCTGTGTTTAGTTTATGCATTTGATTTAATCATTTTTGCTTGTATTGTTTATTCTTCACTCAACAATTGGTATCAAATCTTTGGTGAAGCAGCTCAGTGGTGAAGCTGGTTGGGAATCGTGAAGAATTTTCATAAGGATGGATGATGCAAACAAATGGAAAATTGAAAAGTTTTTGGGACAGAACTTTGGTCTGTGGAAGCTACGGATTCACGCTTTGCTGATTAAGAAGGATTTTTCTATAGCACTGCAAGGGAAGTCTAAGAAACTAGAGAAGATGTTAGATGAAGACTAGGATATCTTAGACCAGAAAGCAACTACAACCATCATTCTATCACTGTCCAGCAATGTCATCTTCAACATTGCCACGGAGACAACAACTAAATAGATTTGGGACAAGCTATGTGATATATACGAAATGGCTTGAGCAATGAATCGAGTGTTCCTATTTAAGAAATTGGTAAACATGATAAAGAAAGAAGGTAACAGCATGTCAAATCATTTAAATGAATTTAATATTGTTATCAATCAATTACTTTCTATTGATGTCAATCTTGAAGAAGAAATGAGAGCCATGTTACTGTTGTGCTCTCTTCCTGATAGCTGGGACAGTGTGATCATGATCATAAGTAATTCGATATCTAGTAAAAGTAGATCCGAAGAAGGGGAGGATAAGAAAAAATAAACAATGTTGTAGTATGATGATATAGCAGCCACTCTTCTCAATGAAGATATGAGAAGAGGGGAAAAAAAATAGTGATGCCTTGACTACCTTAAGTACTGACAATAGAGGAAGGGGTCAAGAAAAAAGGTAGAAATAACGACAGAGGAAGATCGAAGTCCAAAAGCAGAAATGGAGAATGTTGGTTTTGTGGCAAGCAAGGTCACACAAAAAGGAACTGTTAGAACTACAAAAAGGCACAAGAAAAGGTGAGTATTAACGAAGCCAACACAACATGACAAGAAGATGCAGGTGTTCTTATTTTAACTGAAGAAGAAATTCCAACTAATGTTTGGGTGCTTGATTCAGACTCATTGTTTCATGTCACTCCATGCAAGGAGTATTTCAAAAATCTACAAATTGGTGACTTTGGTAGGATTTTTCTTGGTAACAATGAATCTTGTGATGTTGTTGGTAAAGGGGATATTTCATTAAAACTGAAAAATAGATATACTTGGTTGTTACGTGATGTTAGATATGTTCCCTAGCTCAAACAAAATGTCATCTCGACTGGACAATTGGGTTCTCAAGGTTGTGAAATTAGTTTTGAATCAAATAGATGCAAGGTTAAAAAGGGGGCCTTGGTAATTGTAAGGGGTAGCAAATTAGGCACCCTATATGTCATAGAGAGTCATGTTGAAGTGGGAGTTGTTCATCCTACTTCAGATTCATCATTACTGATTGCCAAGCAAAGGTCTTTAGATTAATTAGATATTCATTCTATTATCAATAATTTTCTTAGTATGTTTGACAGTGACAATTTTGGGGATCAGTTAGATGATGGTGTGCAGGTTGATGCCATAGAACTTGGGGTAGATGAAATTAATGGCAATGAGAATGTGATTGAAAATGAGCCCATCTGTAATGGTGATCAGAGTGAAAGTTTGGAGTCAATTTGTAATGCTGATGGTAACAAAAATTGTGCATCTAGAAATATGTCGACCAATATGCAAGATGGAGCAGCTAATTCTAAGAAGACTACCATCAAAGTTGGCAGTGAATTTGGTGGAATTACTAGAATTGTTGTATCTCTAATTTTATTTCTATTTATCTACTATATAATTTTGTGTCTTGTGCTTGGAGGAGTTGTTGCAGTTGAAATTGCAGGTGGAACAAGCTTTGAATTTGGTTTTGATACAAATTTAGATCCAGAATTGCCTCTGGCTCTCCGAGTGTCAATGGATAATCCTGGAACTGTAGATGAAGTGTGTGATCTACAGTGTTTGATAAGTAAGGACAAGTGTGGAGAGGAGATACAGGGTTTGGCAAGCAACTGCACTCCCATATTGCAGGCAACTCTCCTTCTATAGTGTGTTGCGGGCTCATTAGGAGTGCTGACATGGCATGTGTGTGTCCCAAGGTTATTCCCACCATTGCTGCATCCATCAATGTGTCCAAAATGGTGAGAATCATCCAGAGCTGCGGTAGATACATTTCTCATCCTCTTCGTTGTGATGTTGGCGGTTGTGGCAAATATAGTGGGAGGTGGAGTCTATCCTCTAGAAGAGCAATGGCAATGCCAAAACAGAACGATCCAAAGGCTGTTAACACTGCCCTAAGGGCTGGTGCAAAGGTTGAAACCCTTAAGAAATTTGATGGTGGACAGAATAAGAAGACGCAACAGCCTGTTGTCAATGCCAGAAAGCTTGAGGAGGAGACTAAACCAGCCGCGCTACATGAGGTTTGACAGTCTATTCAGAAGGCTCAGCTTGAGTAGAAAATGAACCAAGCTGAATTAGTAAAGCGTATTAATAAAAGGCCTCAGGTTGTTCTGGAGTATGAGAGTGGGAAAACTGTGCCAAATTAGGCTATTTTGTCTAAGATTGGCAATGAAGAGATGAGATCAACACTGCTAGAGTCTTGTAAGTTGTTTGAAAATTAGATTGAGAATGTGGAGTTTGAGAAGGATACTGATATTGGAATGTATGAATGGGCGGATGAGCAGTCTGACAAGGTGCTTAAGACTGATCGAAGATCCACTAGTGCTACTAAGTGAGACGAGCCAAGGGATAGGCCTGTCGGGTTTTCAAAGAAACGATAGGATTGGAAATGTAGGGGTATCTCAGTGCAGCTCTTGCAGCTCAAATTGGACTACAAGTGGGAGATTGTTGGTGTAACGATCATGTATAATGCAGCCCAATCCTCAATCTTTATAACGGTGTTGACAGCCACTTCTCCCACTCTTGGCCATCGACCTTTGCATGTTTTCCCACTCCCATGATGAGGTCAATAATAGAGTATTGTTGTGGTAGTGAAGCGACAGTAAGATTATTATTATTATTATTATTATTATTATTATTATTATTATTATTATTGAGTGTGTGAACTGCTAGGAAATAAATTGGAATACAACTGCAGATATGTAATTTTGTATGAGAATTTTATTTCTGATGAATACAGAGAGCAATCCCCTGCTCAAAGTGGATGTAGCCATTTGGTGAACCACGTTAAAAAACTCATTGTTATTCTATTTTGCTTTTCTCTATTTAGTTTATGCATTTGATTTAATCATTTTTGTTTGTATTGTTTATTCTTCGCTCAATAGAGATTTCAACTATAGTAGAGAATTATTGCAAGCCTTTGTGTCAAGTTTTCTTAGAGTTACATGGATCTAATGTATTGTGCCTTCAGAGCCTTTTTGTGTCTCCATTTTAATTCACCCATGAAGGGAAAATAGACATTCTATGTCATTGTCTCTGTTTAGATGTTTTCTTATTCTTTTGTTGCTAGTTCTATGGCCTTGATTTGTAAACCTGAGATTATAAAACCTTATACAACTAAATGATTATGTGATCATTACTTTTTGTTCATCATATTTGTGTTTGGATTATTTCTTGTTTATCAAATCCTATGCATTATTCAATCCTTTACAAGTTGGGGAGTTTATGTTTGGCAAATCACCAATTAGATAGTTTTTTTTCTGGGTTTCCTTCTCCTCTTCTCTGAGGTGTGAAGGTGAGTTTATTGAAGATCCTATGAAGAGCCAGCTTCTAAAATTGTGGAGGTCATCTCAAAAACTGCATCTCACATTTGCGAGCTTTCACATTGTTGTTAGTTTAATGTAAGTTTTACTATTCAACAGTTTTTTGGCATGCCTGGTGGGACCTAAATTAGAGACTTCAGTTGATGTTTCAGTGACCTTTGTTCTATATTTTGTGATTTTGGTGGAAAACCAAAAAAATATCTACTCGTAGGAGCATGAATCTTCCATATGGTAACTCTGTTGGTGTTTTTATCTCAGATCTTCATTACTACAGATCATGGCTGCCCATAATATTCATGTGCACCTCAATATTCCAGTAAGAAACTTATCTTTTGTGACTTGGGATTCAAGTCCTCTTCTACTTCAACAATAGGGTCAGGTTCCTGAGACAACATTGAAAGTACTACCCCATTTTTTTAGAGATGGCTCAGTTTCCCCAATAGATCACATTTAAGATGTTGCAAATTTGTGCACCATTCATCATGTCATAGCCAAAGATGAAGCTCTTTTGTTACTTGCATTTTCTCTCAGGGGTAAAGCACGTGAATGGTATAAAGGTTTTCAACCTAGTTTGATCATAGGATGGGATCATATTGGAGAGGTCATTTACAATCATTTACGATAGAAGGCAGATGTTAGCTCTCTCACTCAAAATCTAAGTCATAATCAAAAGGTATCCTATGGAGTACATGCATGATTTCAATGCAAGATTTGATAAGGTATGGAAAAAAAATTTAGTAGATATGAGACCTCTAGTTTTTGTATTTCTATATTATTTGAAGGCTTTAGATCCTGAAATTTCTATTATGATACAAGCCTTAGGAGGTGAAACCCTACCTCAATCATATGATCTTTCCATTATAGCTGAAATGAACCTCATAGAAGCTGGTAAATTATCTCCTTTGCATTTAAAACCACTGATGCCTTATGCAAATACCCCATCCCAAGCCCTTGCATATAGTCAAACGCATATTGGTTCTGATCCACCCACCCTCCTTGTTGATTTGACAAATCATAAGGAGAGCTTCGAAATGAAAGAGCTCTTAAAATATTTAACCCATGAGCTTAATGAGCTAAGAAATTAGGGCATGTATTAGCCAGCTCCAAATTTTCTACCTCAAAGTTCTTATGGATAGCAATATGAATGTAATCAATTTGTAAAAGGGAGCCTCCCTCATGCACAGAAGATACCCAATTATTTTGAACATTGTGCTTTGCAAGCTTCTATGGTTTCAGATCCAAAATTTCAGCCCATGGAAGTCATAGATCAAGTACTTTGTCACTTTGAGGTCAAAGAAAAATGCAATCAAAATACAAGAAAAGAGGTAGTTCCTATCTATTCATTGTGTTCTTATGATTATGAGCATCATGCACATGTGGTAAAGTGTGATTCAAGAATTCAATCAAGTAATGAAGACGATTCAAATGATGAAGATGACTTGGTTTCTCTTAAAGCTGAAAAGTACTTGCAAAAGAATCTAGAAGCTAAAAAGTACTAGGTGAAGAACAATACACAGTCTTTACCTCATCTTGAGGAAGTAGTTTTAAAGGAAATTTCTAAATCTACAAATAATGAATGCTTTTATTTTTTTCATGAGTTTGCACAGTTTTGTCATTTGTTTTCACATCTTGATGAGCATGATGAGTAGTGAATTGAGGATTTATTCTTGGTTATCCAACAAGGATATCAACTTATAGAAGAGGGAATTTCTATTATTGAGAAAGTGCATGGTTCATTTACAAAGCCTCTTTCAAGTGATCATGAAGAAAGTTTTGAAGAAGAGGTATGTTTTGATCTATTTTCCATTTTTTAGGATGGGTATTCTCTCCTTCTTGAGAAAGATCCATGGGTGCAAATGTCAAACTTCTATGATAATGATGCATCAAGAAATATTTGTAATAGTGAAGAGCTACATGAAAAGTTGTATCATACCCTATTCTTCTTTCAAAACGACATTATGATCAGATTCAGGATAGTTATGGGTAGCTCAGTCACCTTCAAGCCTATTTTTGATACTATCTTGGGTCATGATCATGTAGAGAAACATGCAAGGAAAGTCACCAAAGAGGCCAAGTTAATAGATGCATCCACATGTAAGCAAAAAGATAAGCTTCAATGTTTGATATTTTCATCCCACCCCCCCGCGACAGCAAGCACATCATGTGGATCAGTCTGAATGGTTTTTTGATGCCAAGGAAGAGCTTCTGAAATGTAGGAAGGCACAAAGGTGTAATTGAAATGGGAGTTATTTTTCCATTCCAGTGAATGGGCATGTTCCTATTGATTGCTGGTTGATAGTTTAGTTTTATGTTTCAAATAAGTTGTAGTTGCAACATTTGTTTCAATTGTGTTTTGTCATTTCAAATAAATGATGAAACTTTCCATTCATCAAAGGTCAGGCACAACATAATACTTCATGGTGCATCCCTTGAAGGAGATGGAGTAGGGGAAAAGAATCATTCATAGCTTTATAAATCTAGACACAACTAGATGCAGCTTGCTAAATCAAGCATCATGCTTTTGAAGATTATCAAAAAACTAATATGGCAGCAAATTTAAAAGAACAAATAACCATAAAAAAGATATATCCAATTGCACATAGAAAAAAACATTTTTACAATGCAATCAAAAATACCAGACAGCTACAGCACTTCATACAATTTGTTATGTCAGAAAATGTCCCATGGGGGCTTTTCCCTCTTAAGGTTTAGCTCCTAGGTCCTTTAGAATGCATTTAGAGAATCTTGCATGATTTTGATGACTTCCGATAAGAAAAACCTGAAGTTTCATGGCAAATAGGACTCAAGGGATGCACTTAACATAAATCCTACCTGAAATAGGGGGAGGACTTGGGCGCCTGCACCCTAGTCCTACCCTATTTTAGGTTAGGACCAATTTCAAAGTGTTAGTTTATGACCATTATTTAGGTCCTATGCTAACACAGTAAGTTTGAATTACAAAATTCTTAGCGGGAATGTTTATAGTTGCATATATAAGCATGCTTAGGTTATCATTTGTAAACTAGATGGACATTAGATGGCAATTTGGATTCAAGAGCTTTTTGTGAAAGTGATTCAAGGCATTCATTATGTTGCAGAGCAAAATTTGTGTTGTTATTGTGTTTGTATTTGTAGATTTGGCATCCATCTCCTCATGGCATGAAGAGCATCTTCCTTCCATGAGATCTTCACTACAAGGTGATATCAATTACATGTTTTCTATCATTTATCATTTAGATTTTGCCTCTATCCCACAAGGATACACATTCTTTATCTAACAACGATGTTCAAAAGACTTAAATGTCTCTCTGGGGCTTGACTGAGGCAAGCCTCTAAACACCACAACCCCCAACCCATTTTTTCCTGATTGTAGGTTACAGGTTATAAAAGTAGAAAAAGTGGAGTTGCAGGAGAGTAGTGCAGACTGTCAGAATTGCAGATCAGAGAAGAAAATAGGGAGTTGGACTCAGGCGCCTGCTCATTAGTCCTCTAGATCCCGCAATAGAAAAATATCTAAAACAATAGGAACATGTTGTAGACAAGATTCCCAGATCTCGACAAAATCTATGGAACTGGACTAGGGAACCCACTCATTAGTCCCCAACTTTTCTGCTTTCCAAACTTTAAAATTTGGTATGCATTTGATTGCCATTTGATATCTCTATGTGCGATCATTTTTCGTAATCTATCCATTTGTTCACGAATTCATGTAATTAGGATTTTGAACATAATTGGGCTTAATTAAACAACAAAATCATACAATTCCAATCTTCCCCTATGTTCCAAGTGATAGAAGGCTTGTAGTAGGTTCCTCTACTCGATTGAAAGTCCTTGAATGTTTAGTGGTGAAAGGAGAATCAACACAAACAACTATCAAAATCAACCCTAAACATCCTCTTCATTATTCACCTTATACACAATGTATTTTTTGCAAAGAAAACTATATGAAAAAAACTAGAGAAAAAACAAACTAATGATAGCATGTTTTTACATGCATTAGCATGCAATAAAGATAGATGGAAAATTCCTAAAGCAACTACCAACAAACTGACTAAAAAATATAGAAACTGCTATGAGGAGGCAAAAAGCAAATATGCTGCATTAGTTATCCAACATACTCCCCCTTGACGTGGAGAGGAGTCACAATACAATCTCGAAGCATCAAAAACTAAACCTTCACAACTGCCTTGGTGAAAATGTTTGCAAGTTGTTCTGTAGTCTTGATATACCTGAGGTCTACTTCTTTCTTTTGCACCAAATCTCTAATAAAATGATATTTCAGATAAAAATGTTTAGCTCTACTATGATGCACAATATTTTTTGCCAATTTGATTGTGCTCATATTATCACAAAAGAGCACTATAGACTACAGTTATTTTTCACCAATCTCTTCAAGAACTTTTCTTAGCCATAATGCTTGAGTACCTACAGAGGTGGCTGCAATATATTATGGCTCTGTGGAAGAAAGAGAAACTATGCTTTGTTTCTTTGAACTCCAAGAAATGAAATGAGAACCATAAGTAAAACAATTACTAGAGGTAGACTTTTAGTCATCCACACTACCTCCCCAATCAGAATCACTAAAACCAACTGGATTAAATCCTTTAGAACTATAGTAATGATTGCCAAAAGTAAGAGTTTCTTTCACATACCTCAAAATTATTTTGGCATCCTTTATATGTAATTCAGAAGGTTCTATCATATACCTTGAAACAAGAGAAACTGTGTAAGCAATATCAGGCCTTGTGTGGGTTAGAAACATTAGACTACCAACAACACTTCTATAAGCTATCCCATCAACTCTTTTAGCACCATCATCTCTACACAAATCCATGAGAAATTGGAGTGGAGGCTGGTTTACAATCAACCATATCATACTTCTTCAACATATCCTGGGCATATTTTGTTTGACAAAGGAAAATTTCATCCTTACTTTGATAAACCTCCATGCCTAGAAAATATTGCATAAGGCCTAAATCTTTAATTTCAAACTCATTCATCATAGCATATTTGAATTCATCCTTTATCTTAGAACTACTTCCCATATACAACAAATCATCAACATACAAACTCACAATAAGAATATCATTACCTTCTTGTTTGTAGAGGGTAGGCTCACTCTTACTTCTCTTGAAGCCATTCTACTGAAAATACCCATCAATCCTAGCATACCAAGCTCTTGGTGCTTACTTGAGGCCATACAAAGCCTTCTTCAACTTGTACACTGATGTTCTTTTCCTTGCACCTCAAAACCTTGTGGTTGTTCCACATAAATTTCTTCTTCTAAGTACCCATTTAGGAAGGCACTTTTCACATCCATGTGATGGATGCTCCATTTCTTTTGGGTTGCAAGGGAAATAAACATTCTAATAGTCTCTTGTTGTGCTACGGGTGCAAATGTTTCTTGATAATCAATGCCACACCTCTGTGTGAAGTCTTTAGCAACTAATCTTGCTTTGTGTCTTTCAACACTCCCATAACTATGGTATTTACTCTTGTAATCCCATTTAGTGCCAATCTTTTCCTTGTCATGAGGAAGCTCTGTAATCTCCCAAGTACCATTCCTATGAATAAAATCCATCTCTTCTTGCATTGCTTGCATCCAAACTTCATTAACACATGCATCTTCATAATGTATGATGGTTCAAAAACATCTTGTGAGAATCAAGAAAAATTTATTCTCACCTATAGGATTCTCTTCATATGCTTGGATTGTACTTTGTTGATAGATATCACTTAAGCTTCTTACCTTCCTTGTAGGACTTGGACTTGAATCTGGACTTGTACTTGAAACTAAAGAACTAGATGAGTGGAAATTTGGTGGATGTGTAGCACTTGGAATTGAAGTATTAGCTAGCTGCTCATGATCAATATCATCAATAATACCACCATTCGAAAAAGATTTAGACTTCTCAACATGGTCTTTTTGATGACCATAAACTCCCCCTTCATCAAAAAGATTGCATCTCTTGAAACAAGAATGCTATTAGTGCGAGGGTTATACAACCTGTAAGCCTTACTTTTCTCACTATATCTAACAAAAATACATGACTCACTTAAATTGGGATCTAATTTTTGTCTCTTTTGATCAGCCACATGAACATAGGCTAAACAACCAAAAACTCTAAAATGATGAACATTAGGCTTTTTTCATACCAGGCTTCATAAGGTGTCATCATGTCAAATGCTCTAGTAGGACTCTGATTGAGAATGTACACTACTGTAGCAACTGCATCACCCCAAAAAGAATTGTCTAATCCTTTGGTATGTAGCATACTCCTTGCCATTTCCACCACTGTACGATTTTTCCTTTCAGCTACCCCATTTTGTGTTGCAAGTATGGGTTAAACCGGTGTTGTCATTGATGTCAACATACTCATGTTGCATTAATGAGAAGGATTGGGTGAGCTATGTGTTGAGGATATTGCGAAAATTAGTCTCAATCAGGAACAGTGAAGAATAGTGATGATAACAAGGTAAAAGTCTAAGATAGGTTGAGGATCGGAGGATGTGGTTTAAAGGGTTTGTAGATATAAGTCTTGAGATGCTCCAGTCAAGTTTTTAGGGATCCTCATGAAGATCTGAAGAAGTTATGGTCACTCAAGTAGAACCGATTCAAACAAGTGCTCAGTGGTGACAGAGTGAGACAGATAGGTCCGGTAAGGTCTGGTAATGCATTATCCCACTCTGTGGATTTGAGGAAGTGTTTAGAACGTCCTTGTGAAGTGTCAAGCAGATCGGTTTGTGGTTTGAAGGTCCAAAAGAACCTATTCCTTTGTGACAGTGATAACAGACTGTGTTCTTGAGGTTCCGGATGTAGGAGAGAAGGATTTCAGTAAGTAGAGGAAGTGCAGATGTTCTTGGTGATTCAGAAAAGCTTGTGAAGGTCCTTGGATTATGTTCAGTTCGTGTTGATGGTCCGCATTAGAATTGGAGCCAGAAATTGAAGAAATACTTCCAGAAGAAGGTGTTCTTTCTGTGACTGGCTAACCGGATGAATTATACACCTTGTGAATGTTCTTGTGGTTGCTTGCTGACTTAGATGATTGTTCCTAAGTTGATGTGTATAAATAAAGGTTTGCAAAGTCATTTCAAGAGTGTACTTGTGGAGATGAGTATGTGGTAGCGAGGAGAAGAGCAAAAGGAAGAGCAGAAGGATTTGGGCTTTAATGGAACTGATTCAAGCATGGTGACAATGCTATTTCCAGTTCAAGTATGTAATACTCATTTATTGTAGACAGTGTGTCTCTTGTAGGTAGTGAGCCTCTTGTGAGCAGTGTGCTCGGGCAGTTAGCCCTAATTGGCATGTGCCATCTTATTCTTTCTATTCTTCTAACAGAGAATAATATCTTGGGTTAGTCACCCCATAGTTTTTCCCTTAACTGGGTTTTCCACGTCAAAATCTTGGTGTCTCATGTATAGATGTGTTTTCTGCTCTTGGTTAATTACATTAAGTTTTCATGATTGATTTATTGTTAATGCAAAGTGAATACAAGTGTTGAAACAAGAAAAGTTTTGGACAACTGATTCACCCCCCCTCTCAGTTGTCTGCCCTAAATCTAACAATTGGTATCAGAGCCAAGTTCCTCTGAAAGAAGCTTAACTTCTTGAGGAGATCTAGGATGTCATCCTCCAAGAAGGATAGTCTAAAGTTTGATGGAACTAACTTTGCTCTTTGGAAAGGTCGCATGGAATGTCACTTGCATTGCATGGGATTTGCATACTGGTCCATGGTGACAAAGGCTTATGTACCTCCACAGGGTGGTTCGATAACCCTAAATGAAATCACAGATGCTGAAAACAATTTGCGGACCAAAGAGGCTCTTTTAAGCACATTATCTGACTCAGAACTCTTTAATGTTATTCATCTACCAACTGCCTTTGAGATTTGGAAGAAATTGGAACTTTTGCATGAAGGAGACTAGTTTGTTAAATGTGCAAGATTACAGAGTCTAAAAGGGAAATTTGAAAGACTGAAAATGAGAAATGATGAAAATATTACCTCTTTTATGCCAAGAGTGAATGAGTTGGTTTGTGGAATCAGAAATGTAGGTGGAACCTTGAGTGAAGATGAGATAGTTGGCAAAGTTCTCATATCCCTTCCTGAGTCTTATAAAATCAAAGCTTTTGCAATCGAAGAATTCAGAGCTCACACAATAGTCACAAGGGATCAATTGGTTGGTAAGCTAGCTGCTTTTGAAATGGGCAAGTTTGGAGATGATCCTCCAAAGACTAAATCTGCATCCAAAGCAAGTGCCTTGGTAAAAGGAAAACAAAGGTTTGATCCAGGAGAAAACTCTTCAAGGAAATCATCATGGTATAAAAATGCAAGAAAAGACTTGGAAGAAGAAGAAGCTGAAACTGCTCATCTTGAAGCTCTTATTGTAAAAAGACTACCAAGAGGATCTGGTAAGTATGAGGGAAAATTGCCCTTTAAGTGTTTTAACTGCAACAAGATTGGTCATTTTGCATCAAGGTGTCCGGAAAGATTTTCTAGGCCAAACAGTGATAGACCAAGATTCCAGAAGAATTGTTACTATGCTCATAAAGGAGATGTTGAAGGAGTAACAGATGATGAATCAGAGAAAGAAGACAAATCTGGAAGTGACTGGGTGTTCATTGCCATCAAGGAAGAAGATCCAATACCCTCTGAATCTGTAAATCATAAAGCTCTGGCTGCCCAAGTTAAAGAAAAGGATGATTGGGTCATTGACATTGGCTGCTCTCACCACATGACAGGTGACAAAAACAAGTTCATAGATTTGGAAAGGTATGAAGGAGGAGTGGTAAAGTTTGGTGATAACTCTATAGGTAGAATCAGAGGTAGAGGAACTATTTCTTTTAATGGAAAGAACAAAATTGGTAATATATTATATGTTGAAGGATTGAAACACAATTTTCTCAGTGTGGGACAGTTGGTGGACAAAGGCTATGATCTTAGATTCAAGAATGGAAAGTGCAAAATCCTTGAAAGTTCTGGAACAGAGATTGCATCAGGTACCCAAACAAAAGGTAACATCTTTCACTTAGCTGGTACTGGTAAAAGTTGCTTATTTGTTCAAATTGATCAGAGTTGGTTATGACATAGAAGAATGTGTCATGTGAACTTTGATAATATCATCAAGATAAGTAATACTCAGGCTATAAGAGATCTTCCAAGATTAGTAAAACCTACAAATAGTTTGTGCAAAGAATGTCAGTTGGGAAAACAAAGCAGAATCTCATTCAAAAGCAAGGAACAATCTTCTACCAGATTATTAGACTTGGTTCACACTGACTTATGTGGTTCGGCAAGAATCAGGAGTGTGCAAGGTGATAGATACTTCATGTTGCTAATTGATGACTATTCCCGGATGATGTGGCTAACCTTTCTGAAAGAGAAATCAGAAGCTCTTGAGAAATTCAAAATATTCAAGGCTTTGGTGGAAAATGAGACCGGATTAAAATTGAAGTGTCTGAGGTCTGATAGAGGTGGAGAATTCACATCCGGTGAGTTCATAAACTTTTGTGAGAAACATGGAATAAAGAGACAATTGTTTGCCCCTAGAACTCCACAGTAGAATGGAGTTGTTGAGAGAAAGAACCAGACCATCCAGGACCATGATGATGGAAGCAAATGTTCCTTAGATCTATTGGAGAGAAGCTGTCAGCATTGCAGTCTACACTCTCAATCGAGTTCAAATTAGAAACTATATCGGTAAGACTCCTTATGAACTCTGGTTTGGCATTACTCCCACTGTCAGATACTTCAAAGTTTTTGGTAGCAGATGTTACATTAAAAGGGATGAAGATCTAGAAAAGTTTGATGTAGAAGTGATGAAAGAATATTCTTGACTTATTCTACTCAAAGCAAAGCATACCGGTGTTACAACAAGAGATTGAGAAAGATTGTAGAAAGTATAAATGTGAAGGTTGATGAAGAAATTGAAAGACCCTCAAGAATTCTTGAACATGATGAAGATGATGAAAATGGTGTTCAGATTCAAGGTATCCAAGTCTCTTCTGAGAAACAAAGTCAAGTTGATCCGGTAAGACAGGAAGAAGAGATAAGTCTCAATGAGACTGATCAAGAGTTAGAAGTGCAAGAGACTCCCAAAATTCCAAGGTATGTAACTCTAAACCACTCTGAAGATCAGATCATAGGTGACAAAAGCAAAGGGGTACAAACAAGGAGGAGAATTGCTCAAAATTTAGATGAGTATTGTCTAATTTCAAAGATTGAACCGAAGACAGTAAATGAAGCCTGCAATGATGAAAACTAGACTAAGGCAATGGAGGAAGAACTGATGCAAATTGAGAAGAATCACACTTGGGATCTTGTTCCCAGACCAAGAAACAAAAATGTGATTGGAACCAAATGGGTCTTCCGGAACAAATTGAATGATGTCGATGAAGTAATCATAAACAAGGCCAGATTAGTTTGCAAAGGTTACTCTCAAATAGAAGGAGTTGATTTTGAAGAAACTTTTGCTCCGGTGGCAAGAATTGAAGCAGTCAGATTATTTCTTGCATTTGCTCCCTTCAAGGATTTTAAGGTGTATCAGATGGATGTCAAATCTACCTTCCTAAATGGAAATTTGTAAGAAGAAGTGTATATTGAGCAACTGGATGGATTTCAATTGTCTAATCATAGTGACATGGTCTGTAAATTAAAAAAGGCACTGTATGGACTGAAGCAAGCCCCAAGAGCCTAGTATGAAAGATTAGACAAGCATCTCTTGAAGATTGGTTTTAGTAAAGGTTCTGCTGACAGTAATTTGTATTTCAAAATTGATCATGAAAATATCTTAATTGTTGAAGTATTTGTTGATGATATCATTTTTAGAGGAAGAGACAGCATGTGTAAAACTTTTGCAAGTCAAATGAAAAGTGAGTTTGAGATGTCAATGCTTGGAGAAATAAATTTCTTTTTGGGTCTACAAATTACTCAAACAAAGAAAGGAATCTTTATTTCTCAGTCAAAATATGTGAAAGAATTGTTGAAAAAATTTGGGATGGAAGACTCAAAGCCAATGAACACTCCAATGGCAACCGGATGCAAGTTGAGCAAAGATGATGACTCTCCCAAGGTTGATCAGACAAAATATAGGTCAATGATTGGAGGACTGTTGTATCTCACTCAAACTAGACCAAATATTATGCAGGTTGTTGGTCTTGTTGCTAGATTCCAAGTTGATCCTAGAGAATCTCATGTTATGGCAATCAAGAGGATTTTTAGATATCTAAAGGGGACAGTTGAGTATGGTCTATGGTACCCTAGAGATCATGATTTCTCTCTTCATGCATATACAGATGCAGATTGGGCAGGAGATGTGGATGACCGGAGTACCAATGGTGGAGCATTCTTTTTGGGAAAAAGATTGGTTTCTTGGCTAAGAAAGAAACAAGAGGCAATATCTCTGTCTACAACTAAAGTAGAATACATTGCAGCAGCAGGTAGTTGCACTCAAATCTTATGGATAAAGCAGATGCTAAGAGACATTAAAGTAGACTATGAGGAGCCTATCACAATTTTCTGTGATAATTCAAGTGCAATAAATATTTCTAAGAATCCGGTGTTGCATTCTGAGACCAAGCACATATCTATCAAGTTTCACTTTCTGAGAGAGCAAGTGAACAAGGATGAAGTCAGATTGGAGTATGTGCCCTCCAAGGATCAGATTGCAGATATATTTACTAAACCTCTTCCCAAGGACTCTTTTGAGTATCTCAGGGAGAAGTTAGGGGTTATTGCCCCTCCGGTGATGAACTAAGATGCACTAATGTGCATCAGTTTGGTGGATATCACAGTCATATCTTGTGGTCCGGATTGATGTTGGAGAGCTGCTACTCAGGGGGAGCAGCAGGTGTGATTTTAAAGTTGCAAGTTTGGGCCCTTTGCCATTGATGTCAAAAGGGGAGAGAAGACATGTGAAAAACAAGTGGTTGATGATCAAAGGGGGAGCAGTACAGGAAGAGAAGACATGTGAATAGTTGTTGTTGATAGGGAGAGCTATGACAGTAAGGAGAAGTTCTTGTCTTGATGGTTTTTCACATAATATGTTGCCATCAATGACACAGGGGGAGATTGTTGCAAGCATCATGGGTTAACCAGTGTTGTCATTGATGTCAACATACTCATGTTGCATTAATGAGAAGGATTGGGTGAGCTGTGTGCTGGGGATATTGAGAAAATTAGTCTCAATCAAGAACAGTGAAGAATAGTGATGATAACAAGGTAAAAGTCCAAGATAGGTTGAGGATCAAAGGATGCGGTTTAAAGGGTTTGTAGATATAAGTCTTGAGATGCTCCAGTCAAGTTTTCAGGGATCTGCATGAAGATCTGAAGAAGTTATGGTCGCTCAAGTAGAACCGGTTCATACAAGTGCTCAATGGTGACAGAGTGAGACAGATAGGTCCGATAAGGTCCGGTAATGCATTAACCCACTCTGCGGATTTGAGGAAGTGTTTAGAATGTCCTTGTGAAGTGTCAAGCAGATCAGTTTGTGGTTTGAAGGTCTGGAAGAACCTATTCCTTTGTGACAGTGATAACAGACTGTGTTCTTGAGGTTCCGGATGTAGGCGAGAAGGATTTCAGTAAGTAGAGGAAGTGCGGATGTTCTTGGTGATTCAGGAAAGCTTGTGAAGGTCCTTGGATTATGTTCAGTTCGTGTTGATTGTCCGCATTAGAATTAGAGCCTGAAATTGAAGAAATACTTCTGGAAGAAGGTGTTCTTTCTATGATTAGCCGACCGGATGAATTATACACCTTGTGAATGTTCTTGTGGTTTCTTGCCGACTTAGATGATTGTTCCTAAGTTGATTTCGTGTATAAATAAAGGTTTACAAAGTCATTTCAAGAGTGTACTTGTGGAGATCAGTGTGTGGTAGCAAGGAGAAGAGCAAAAGGAAGAGCAGAAGGATTTGGGCTTTAATGGAACTGATTCAAGCATGGTGACGATGTTATTTCCAGTTCAAGTATGTAATACTCATTTATTGTAGACAATGTGTCTCTTGTAGGCAGTGAGCCTCTTGTGAGTAGTGTGCTCAGGCAGTGAGCCCTAATTGGCATGTGCCATCTTATTCTTTCTATTCTTCTAATAGAGAATAATATCTTGGGTTAGTCACCCCGTGGTTTTTCCCTTAACCGGGTTTTCCACGTCAAAATCTTGGTGTCTCATGTGTAGATGTGTTTTCTGCTCTTGGTTAATTACATTAAGTTTTCATGATTGATTTATTGTTAATGCAAAGTGAATACAAATGTTGAAACAAGAAAAGTTTTGGACAACTGATTCACCCCCCCTCTCAGTTGTCTGCCTTAAATCTAACATTTTGTTGAGGTGTGTAAGCAGTGGTGAGTTATCTTTTGATGCCATTCATATCACAATAATTCTTAAAATCACTTGAACAAAATTATCCTCCATGATCAGTCCTTAAGCATTTGATCTTACAACCCTTTTCATTTTCCACAATGGCTTTAAACCTTTTGAATGTATCAAAAGCTACATCCTTGGTCTTCAAAAAATAAACCCAACACTTTCGTGAGTAATCATCAATTAAAAGTAATGAATTATGATGACTTACCCAAACTCTTTGTTTGCATAGGACCACAAATATCTAAGTGTAAGGACCACATTTCACACATACTAAAATTAACCTTTGAAATAAGCAATTAGATACCAAGAGCAATAAATTAGATCAAATTACTTATAATAGATAAAATTAACTCTATATATATATATCCAAGTAGGATTACAACACATCAAGAATCAAACAAGGCTGTGCCTTTATAAGTTCTTGCCACATAGGCTTTTGCATGAATAACATATTAGAAAATAACATCTTCCGCACGAGCACCTTAGAACCAGAGAGAGGGAGAATATCATTGGGGTGAAATCCACCCTACCACAAAGCGTAAAGCTTCCCTGTGCTTTCCAACTAGAAAATCGAACCCATCACGAGGGGTCTAGCAAACAGGAACCGACGTAGGTGAAAGAAATCTGTGCTCATCTTAACTTATTACTCATAAATGCATAAAAGAATTTGCATACATAGTTCATACATACTTCTCAAATTGCTCCTATTATGTTCCAATAAATATCAAATTTCTATCTTATAAGTGATTAAGAACAAACTTTAAATGTGGATTTTATATTGAATTTTGATCAATATATCCATAGCTCTCATTAGGTCTAACTTTATATCCAAAGGTTGATATAATAAATTTAGTTCCAATTCCAACGTTCAATTTGTACTTAGTCTAAAGAGTCCACAATAATTTCATAGAAAAATTATACCACTATTGTACCCCAAGGTATACTTGTGAGCAGAGACATCATATTCTTCCATATATTCACATTAAACCAATTACTCCTATCTTTAGTCTACTAGCTATACTTTAACTTTATCAACACCAAAAACTTTTAAAAGGCATAAAAACTTTCTTTTTAATTATACTTTCAATTGTTTTATTCTCAAATCGATTTCCTAATCAATTGACACATTCAACCTTAACATTAAATATAATATATTTATTTCCATTTATGAAATGTATTACTAATAAAATAAATATAAAAATCCTTTTAATATAACTCTTTATATAAGGAAATAAATCCAAAAAGCTATTTATATCGAATATAAATAAAAAAGCTATCTTTTCTTTAATATAAATCCAAAAGGCTACTTTTATATATATATAAATCCAAAAAGCTATCTTCTTTCACAATTTCTTAATTAAATAAATTAGCTCAAAAGCTACGCGAGGATATGAGAAAAAGTTTAAAGAAAACAAATATAAGATAAGGACAAATTTTCTTAAAGGAATGATTCTTAAAGATATCAGGATAAGGATAAATAAATAAAGTGTTAATAGTCGTTCGATCTCGCCGGACGTTTTTCGTTGCTGTTTTCAATTTTTGTTTTCGTTGCTTGCTCGTAAAACCGCCTCTTGAGACTCGTTGGTTGTTCTCACTCCGGGAAATTTTCTAAACTTGTGAACTGTTCTCACGCCAGGAAAATTCATGTTAGAAGAAGTGTCACGTCATTTAAATGTTCCCAGCGTGAATTTAATTAAGAGTCTCATGTTGTATCAATGGCCCCAGCGTGAATTTTCTGTTTTGCTCCTTAAAAGCCCTTTTTAAAATTTAAAATCGCTTTTAAATCCGCGGGTGGATGACGGTAAGTTAGTTTCACTGCCTTAAATATTTCTAATGCGGAGTTGTGATTGTGAGGTGAGGCTTCTCTCTCCATTCCCTTTTCGAGTACACACTTCAATACTATACTGTTCAACTTTTATTGTTTTGACTTTTTAACACACCACCAAATGTATTCTTATTGCTTCGTTAATTACAAACTTTTTAATAATAAAGGCATTATAAAATCTTCATTGGTTCATTCTTCCTTAATGCTAATTAAACTAGTATATTTATATTTAAAAAAATATATCTATAGGAGAGATATCTTCCAATTTGTTGGCATTTATAAATTACTTGTAATTAGAATATTTGATATGCTCACATGAGTTAATTTAAAGAGACTATGCTGCAAGACTTTTCATATTCTTCAAACGTAATAAAAATTTCATTCCATAACTACCCAAGTTTTTCTATTTTTCTATCTATTTGGCTTCTACGAATTTATTTATTTACACATTTTATGAATTTTGTTTACATGGAATCTGAATTTGTTTATGGGAATCTAAATCTTTTAACCCTTGCTATGAGTGTAGAACGCCTCTCAACGTAATGAATAGACATCAAAGGGTACCTATGATTTAAATGCCCTCTTTGATTTAAGACTTTAAAAGTTTTTAAGAGGATTTTATTTGTATATAGATTATAATATTATAAAATAAAATAAGTAAGATTATATATAATATATTTAATATAAATATACAATTTTATACTAAATATTATATTATAATTTACATTATATAAAATATTATAATAAATATTTAATTACATATAGATTTTATATAAGATAGATTTAATTAAATAATAAATATACTATGTATATTTAATATAAATATACAATTTATAATTTGATATTATATGAAAAAAAATTTATATTTAGATTTTATTTGGATTTCTTTAAATATTATATTCAAAAGTATATATCAAAATTTTATTTAACATATGATGAAATTGATTTTAATTAAAGATTAGATTAATGGAGTTAAATAAATATATCTACTATTATATATTTTTATTAAATTTATTGTATATATATATATATATTATTTAATTAATTATTTATTTTTTATAAATATATTTATTTTGATATAATGTTTTATATAATATAAATTATTAAATAGAGACATAATATATTATATAGAAAGAAATGTTAAAATACAATAAAATTTAATAAATTGTATTCTTATAGTCAAATATAACAATGATAGATAGAAGGCAACATCATATACACCCCTTGGTTAAATTATACTAGCAATTGGATCCATAATGGGCATGCTGATATTTTTTTACAATCAAGCAAGACACAAAGTTTTGGCCTATTTACAAGATATCTACAAAGGCAACATCATATACACCCCTTGGCCAAAATAAAAGCACACATAATACATAATCAAAAGAGTACACAAAATACAAGAACAAAAATAAAAATCAAACATAACAAGATTTTTTGGAAGAAGTTTTGCAAAATTAGGCAAAAGAAAAAATAGAAATTATCACCCATTTAGTACTTAATATAATGAAATTCTTTGAAGGTAATGGGTGAAATGGGTCATAAAAATTTATCAAAACTTCTCCATACATTTACAAACAAAATACAAGAACAAAAATATAAATCACCTAAATATGTACCTCAAAAATTTCAAAAACCTCCATTCACATGAAGCACTTAAACTCTCTAAAGGATTTAAACTTATTTTTGGAGTTGTGTGTGAAGCTCTCTCTTTGGCCTCATTGACTCAAAAGGACCCTTCTAGTTGGCAAATGAGGTATGGGTGTCTAAGGTGGAGGACTTCCTCCATAAGTTGCTTCATGGTGCAGAGGCCTTTTTCAAGCAAAAGATATTAATGTGGAGCAACAAACTCAACAAGGTGTCTAATGGGTGCCTATTTAATGAAAGTTAATTTTTTGAGAATGCATAGGTTGAAGGTAGGATCCTAAGGAGAAAGATAAAAATGTGTTATTGATGCATGAAGTTGTTCAAAGTTGATTCTTACTCATTGTGTTATCTATTTTTCAAATTTTCCCTTCTTATTGGCAATGATTTTGCTTCTCACAATTAATTGACATAAAAAACAATGTCTTTAACTTTTTTATGAATCAAACCATCCAAATTAAAATAGGAAACATAAAAAGAAAGAAACAATGACTCTGCTATTTTCCCTAGCCCACATGACGATAGATCGTTGGTCACATGTCCTCCTATTGTAATTGATGAGGAGAGTCCTTAGTGTATGATGTTAAATCTTGCAAGCATTTGAGCCTATCTATGTGGAGATACGTTGACCAATTAGTAGTTGATGCATTGACAAAGATGTTAATGTAGGTCAATAGCTAAGTATGGTGGCTATACCTTTGATAAATTACTTATGACTATCTTTAAACATAACAACTTCAAATCCTCATACATGCCCATTCATTTAGTTAGATAGAACTTATAGTACTTCCTGCATGTGTTCCTCCACCATTGACCTGCAATATGTGCCTATACCTAAAAAACTACCTCTTTCTATACAATTGTATTTTGACTTAAATTTAATCTTGAGACTAAGGGTTTCGTAACTCAAATCATTAAAAGCATCATTTGATCAAAGAGGAAGGAATCAAAACATTGTAAATCCTAGGTTTGTATCATAGAGAGAGAGAAAGAGATAAAATTAGATAGAGAGGGACACAAAAATCCCAAACACCCATCACCTCCTCAAAGTGTGAAACTAAGGGTAGGGAGATGGGGGACAATGAGAGAGGGGGGAATAGAGTGAAAGAAGAAGAGAGAAGAATAGAAAAAGACATTGATAGAATACAACAAAAGAGAGAAATAGAGATAAGAGATAGAGAGGCATCAGAATAGAGAGAGAGAGAGAGAGGGGAAGAGGCAAAGATAGAGATAAGGGGAGATACATAAGGCCACCGTGGATATCACGACCTAGGCTAAACCAATGGGATACTACCATTAGTGTTGATGAAGATAATAAAAATTATTTAACTGGCCTTTGGCATTGGCATGCATGTGCCATAATTGTGACCCCACTACATCACCATGTGCCATGCATCTCTTAGCATACAAAATCTTACCTACAAGCAATCTAATTTATTTAGTTTTAAATGAACCATCAAGCAGTGACTCTGGCATCCATGACTTTCATTCCACTGACCATAGATCCTATCTAATATGCTCACTAACTAGCACACATATGTGCTTCCTTCACATGAGAGTGTTAATGATTACCTATACATAACCATTGATAGAATGCCTCAAACAAACTATACTTAAAGCAATTTTCAATGTAACATATTTTGTTGCAACTCAAGCTTACATATGTGTCAAAGGAATCCATCATATAGTATCAGTAAAATATTAATCAAACTAATGTACAAATACCTAACAACAATTCAAGATAAATTAAAAACATAAAGGATGCAAAAGTGTTGACAGGAGCAAAATATACAGCCTTGAGCTTAACATTGAGAATGTGCGGGAGTTCAAATATGCCATTGAGAACATGTATCGATATAAATTTTTCATGGGTGTGTTATTTCTCCTATATTTTTTTTTCATATGTTTGGTACCATATTGAAATAATTAGTGTCTCAACATACAAACTTGAAGAAGCCCACACATGGTTTACTAACATTCCAGTCTATTAACATTTTCACAAAAAAAAGCATCAATAATTAGATTATGAATATTGCAACAATGGCTAGCTATGGAATTTTATATTTTATTACTTTGTAATGGAAGGTTTAACTATATTAATATGTGTGGTCAATTTTATTACAATTAAGAGAGCTTGACTCTCGATCAAATTAGTTGAACCTATTATGAGTAGATATAAGGGATTCAAAAAATATGTTGGCTCTTTGCAACTAGGTTCAAGAGAAAATATATTGGCCCTTTTCTTGCCATTTTGAACATATGGCCTCTTAAATGTGGTACCTATATATAACTCTTTTTTCCTTCTACATGTACTATGTGATGTATGAATTTTAAGAATGACAAAAAAAGCAAAAATAAAATGTGACATTTGCAATAAAGATGCATCTTCTCCTCAAAAGAATAATTTGGATCTACTTTTATAACGACTACTTTCTTAATATTTCCTTTGATATCAATAATTTGTAATTTGTACAAATCATGTATATCCTAAATAGATAATAATTCTTCTGATACACATCCATCAAGACACCAATGGACTAGAACATAGCTTAACAACAAATATGCTTTGAGAAAATCAAGTCAATAGAATGCCTTGCAATATTATATGAAGATTGGAATTTCAATCTTCCTTGTTGCATGTACTTCATCCATTAATGTTTGCTTCCTTTTCCCACTAATTGGATGCATTTCATCATTTAGAATAAAAATGAGTCAATATTGTTTGCATAAATATTTTTCCTACATGCTAAAATTACTTAGGGGCTACTAATTACAATTTAAGACACTCTCAAAACAATGGAAGCAACTAGACAAATACACTAGAAATCAAGCATGGTCAACCATATAATGCAATGTGTTCTCTAGCTTTCTAACACTTCAAAATGATAGTATTTAGAGAAGAATAATGATTTTGCTATACAGTTAAAGTTTCATCAATGCTTTTCACTCTGACAAACATGGGGCTAACAATCTACTCCAAAATATATGAATCCAAATTAATGTCAAGTAGATTTTATACCATGTCAACTTTGTTGGCATAATAGTTAGTATTACATTATTAATTACATTTACAATGTTACAGTTATAAATTGGTTATACAAACTACAATGACAAACTGGAATGAGCAGTTATAAATTGGTTATACAAACTGCAACGACAAACTCAAATAATAGTCATTATGAACTACATCATCCTTGTATAAAACCACTGCTTTGTATCATTTCAAATAGATCAATAAAGTCACTGCCCCTTTTTCATATGGTATCAGAGCTTGACCTTCATGTTTGGCTTTTGATGGCGATGGAGTTCTAGAAGCGCCCAGGCCAGACAACGTTGAAAGATTACGTTTGAAGGAGAGCTCCAGACATATGTAGAGGTGTTCAAGGAGGCATTAGAAACCGTTGGAAGCTATTAAGCGTTGAGGAAAGACTAGAATATAGTTTGAAGTTGTTTGTAGGCCATTGAATTTGTGTTGCATTTAGTGAAGACGTATAATCTGTAGTCTCAGTCCATAGTATATTGTGCGACTATCATTACTAGAGCAGTGATTCTCTTGCAATAGCAAATAGCTCTTTGGAAGATCAACGATTCATCTATGGCTAGTCACCTATAATCTGCATTGCCATTATCATCTCAAATTGGTATGTATTGAAGTATGTATGGAAGTGCAAAATTTTATAAGAAAATATATTTAATTCTGAGTAAGAAGGTCAATTTGGTCCTATTATTTCCTTTTGGAGTATTATTTTTAAATGGAGATTCCATTAGACAAGTATTCTAGTTTCAATTTTCATACTTGGAGAATGAAAATTCAAATGCAACTAATGAATAAAAATTTATGGGGAATAGTAAGTGGAAAGGAAAAAGCACCTACAGATGCAAATAAGTTATTAGATTGGAGTAGTAGAGATGATAAAGACAAGGCTATAATTGGTCTTGCTCTTTCTGACACTGAATTGCACCACATTGATTTGGATAAATCATCAGCTGAAATTTGGGATAATCTAAATAAATTGTTTGGAGAAAAAGCCATTCATGCAATTTTTTCTCTAAAACTTCAATTATTTAGATTTAAGATGAAAGATGGAATCACAATGTCAAATCATATAAGTAACTTGCAGTCTCTCATTAGATAGCTAGCAAAGGTTAAGGTTACAGTAGATGATGACGATGTCAGGGCCATCCTATTAAATAGCTTGCCCTCAAAATACAACAATGTTATTTTTACACTCAGTCAAATACCTTCACAAACTCTAGAAGCTATGATTTCTGCTCTTCTAGCAGAAGAGAAGAGAACAATAGAAGATTCATAAGATGATCCTCAGGAGAAAGCATTATTCTCAAGAAGCAATTACAAGAGATCAGAGAGAATCAAATGTTTTTATTGTAAGAAAAACGGTCACACATCTTGGGATTGTAGAACTTGAGCTAGTGATGTTCTTAAAAGAAAGGTCAAAAATGAAGGAAACCTTGCTTGCATTGAAGATGATAAGGATCCACTAGATATTGAGGATGAGGATCCACCAGATGGTGCTATTAATTTTTGTGGATATGCCCTTTAAGCATCATATTGGAGGCAGGCGACATCAGAGTATGGAGGACTTTCCATCATCTCAAGTTAGCTTCTTGCTTTGAGATGATGATGCTTTGCATGAGAAGCATTTTTGGTTTTGGTTGTTTTGTTTTTCTTTGTTGATGCTGACGAATTTGAAGAATGTATGTTTTGTGGAGATTTTGTTTTAGAGACAGGCTTGGGATTTGGTGTTGAGATCAATATGGATTGTTGTCCAACGAGCTTCAAAGAGTATATGATCAAGAATTATACCCTTTTGTGATCACTAGACAATGGCAGAGATCTGTCATATCTCTTAGGGTTCATTGTCGAATAATTCAAGACTCTGTGATTTGAGAGCTTGGGACTAAAGAGCTCAAGAACATAGCTCGAAGATAAACCATTCTGAGGGTAGACAAGACAGCATGATGGAGCCCCCCTTGGTTCAGGATTTGTTCTTTGGGAGAAGATCTTCTATAAAATATGTCTTCATATTATGTAATTAGCTTTGTTGAGTATTTTAACATTCAGGGGGGGTACCTTGGTACTATTGCAAAAACAATGTAATAAGGGGAGAATGTTGGCATAATAGTTAGTATTACATTGTTAATTACATTTACAATGTTACAATTATAAATTAGTTATACAAACTGCAACAACAACCTAGAATGACAGTCGTTATGAACTGCATCATCCTTGTATAAAACCACTGCATTGTATCATTTCAAATCGATCAATAAAATCACTGCCCCTTTTTCAAACTTATAATACTATTGAGAATATATATTTATCTTAAATTATTTTTATTACATGGTGTGATGGTGGCGATGTATTTGGACCGATGTGCAATTTAGCTAATTTATTTTCATCTTTACACAAGAAAACACCTACCATGGACTGAGAAAAGATGATCAACAGTTAGTCTCTCTCTCCCTCCTTTCCTCCTCTCTCTCTACTTCTCTCTATATATCTCTTTGTATCCATCTATATCGCTCTATTTCTCTTTCTCTCTTTGTCTCTCTCTCTCAAATTGCCTCTCTCCCTTTCTCTTTATCCCTCTTTCTCTACCTCTCTCCCCTTCTATCTTCCTCTAACTCTCTTTCTCTCTTTGACCCACCTCTCTCTCTCTTCCTCTATCTCTCTTTCTCTCTTCATCTCTCTATCAATCTCCCTTTGTACTCTTCTCTCTTTGTCTATCATTCAATCTCTTTCAATTTATCTCTATGTCTCTCTATATATGTCTCTAATTCTCTTTTTTCCCTATCTTTCTTTGTCACTTCTCTCTCTCATCCTTTCTCTTTTCCTCCCTCTTCCCTCCTCTCTCTATGTCTCTCTATAAATGTTAGTGTTCATAATATTTAATACTCTTTGTAAATGTTAGTATTCATAATTTTTAATATGTGTTGGAATGGAGTTGAGTAAATGGTTTATACGTAAAGAATAAAACAAATGCTAAGTATGTTATATTAAATCAATTTTAAAAAACCATATTTGTTTTGACCAAAGCACACATAATGAAAACAATACACTCAAAGTTACATGGTTTATTTCATTTGTCTGAAATGTCATATACATAGACATTTATTGGTGATATACACTATGGTAGGCTATAATAATATATTACATATTATGTAAATAATTTTTAAATTCATGAAATTATTGGTGTTGGAGACCCTTTTGTTTGTTGATTACAAGCAACCTTAAGATTTTCTTACCTAGCCACCATTGAACACATGCCACACACTAATCTCTCTCTATCTCTCTCTCCATCTCCATCTTATCTTCTTTCTTCCTCTATCTCTTCTCTCTTGTAATCTCTCTATTCCTTTGTCTCTATCTCATATCTCTACCTCTCTCTATGTCCCTCTCTCTCTTTTACCATCTCTCTTTCTTTCTCTCTCCCTCTTTATCTCTCTTTATCTCTAAGCTTGATGAGAATGCAAACAAAAAATTGAACAAAAGAAACACATAAGTACTAAGAATCTATAGTGAAAAACCAACAATTATGCTCAAATTTGGTTAACTTATGTCGTAATTTGTACTACTAATCTGTATAAATAATAAAAATCAATTAAAAATCTATCAATATACTTTATGCTACAAGGAAATTGCACTCAACAAAGTAATAATTGATAAAAGTGATATTATTGGACAATAGTGCCATTCTCACTTCCATCTTTTCAAGTGGTAATGCAAAAGTTCCTTTGAAAAATGCAAATGTACATCTCCACATTAAATATCCCTTTGTTTTATGCTTTGATCCCTCAAATTTCTTCTATCTTGAGAGGGATAAGGGAATTGAAGGATAGTGCATATCCACCTCTAAAAAATCAAGACAAGGACATGCATGTTGATTACAAATAATTCAATATTTGGTTGACACTATTAGCATTGGTTCAAGATTTATCAAAGGTGTAGCCACCATACGTAGGTATCAACATACATTAACATCCTTATTCTACATCGACTATATTTTAGGTCATGTATCTCCACATGGATAGATGGAAAGAGAAATATAGAGAGTGGTATACCTAGATCTTTGCAGATACAACATAATTTACTAGTATACCCAAACGATGCAAACCAACTTTTGAACCCCAAGTTCTAGAGAACAAAGAAAGGATATTGACCCCATTTAGATAGATAGGCCTCAAAATAAAAATATGGTATCCTATAATAAACAAATCAAACTGATACATTTTTCTTCTTCTTCCATTTTTACATCTATGGTAGACAATTCATTTATAATGGCCATACCAGTTATGCTTAACACATTGATCTTTTGCCAACAAATGTTTGTAAATGTTGCATTGGAATAAGATAATGTTGAATTGGCATAAGATAACATAATTAGAATGCTGGTCAATATCTAATTGGTTGAATTGGAGGATATGGAAAACTATTATAGTGGATTAGGACCAAGTAGTAGTATGAAAAATGCTATTTATACATTTTAAAATTCTATTGGCATAATTTTCTTTCATTCAAGCTTAAATGTAAGTATTCATGAGGTAGACATGTTATTTTCCTTTTGATATACTAAAGTTACATTACATCAAATGCATAAGACATACAATTAAGTGTCAATTTATGAAACATTTTAATGCCTAATATTGGGTTAAAAATGTGTTCTTTGAAGCATAGACAAGTGGCAGGCCTTAACACTTATTTGGTAGGTTCTTGCTAAAGGCATGCTATCATGTGTAACTAGCTCATTATGTAGACAAACTAAAATTTTGAACCCTAACCTTGTTAGCATAACTTATATTGAGATGGTATACAAAAATAAAAATGGTCCTCGAGAGATTATGTTCAAGAACAAATATTTCTTAGTAGATTGTCTTATTATGTGCAGTCAATCTCAATATTTGCAACAAGGCCAATTATGTATGAATATATGCAACATTTTAATGCTAATTTAATTAGTACGAACCTACTAGAAATGAATTCTAATTTGGTTAATGTCAACATTATAACTTATGTTACACTCCATTCCATTTTGCTCATATTTAGTCATGCCTTTGCCTCTTGTATGTATTAATCTAAGAATAAAGTTGCATATTAATGCTTATCTAAGAAAAATCTACACAAAAGAATTGAAAGTGTTATTAATTATTGTTCAACCAATTTTTTCAAGATCTCAGTGTGACATCCCCACAAGATCTCCTTCATATGTTTCTACTTCTTGCATTGGTGGTAGATAGGATTGACAACTATAATTTCAAAATATTCTCTTTCTCTACTTAGGGCATTGAATAGAAATACTAAACTAGTTTCACCATGAGACTTTAGCTTTATCAAAACAAGTTTAGTATTTCTATGCAATTATCATTATATAGCAATAAGTTGGAGCTCCTTTTTTATGACCTATTATTGCTATGTGAATTATCTTTTGTCTACCAATTTTACAAGGCCATAGATATTTTCTTTCTGATGCACTAGAGTTAAATTACACCAAATACATAAAATAAGCAACTATGTATCAATCTATGATACATTTTAATATTTAATACTTGGTTTAAAATGTGTGTTTTGTTCATGTTGGCCCTATGTGTTTAAATCCTCTCATAATATTTCAAGATGTATTTTTTGCATTAGTGCTTTGTTGTGGCTCTCTATATACTTGGTGACCATTAGTCCTCTCAAACCAATGATTCGTTGATTTATTACTCCATTTTCATGGTGCAATCTTATGGTTTCATTTGTAGTTGTATGCAGTCCTATAGATGTCCTTGTGCACTCTTATGAATTGTTGGATAAAATCTCACTCAATAGCTAATGAAATCATATTATTATAGGGGTAAGTGCAAGAAGATGGGGGGCCAAAAAGTGGCCAAATTAATTTCAAAAAAATTAAGTCATAACGCAAGCGCGTTAAAACGCGCTCATGTTATGACTTGCTATAAATAAATAAAAAGTTTCTAATGTCATTTCATTTCTTTCTTTCTTCTCCTCTATGCCCATAGCCTACAAACCCTAGAAAGCGCCCTCACGTTTTGCAAAACTCCATTCAACACAAAAACCTTATCAATTCGTCGCCAAAATGCCGCCACGATGTCGAGCACGCCAAAGGAGTGAGTTATATTTGTTTTTTTGTTTGAATTTGTTTCTAAATAGGTAGGTTTTAGTTGATTTTTGATGTATATTTTGTTAATTGTTAGGAAATGTTAATGCACCTCCTCCTCCTCCTCAAAATCCATAAAATCTTGAGGAGGAAATACCTGCAGAACAACAACCTCCTCCATCCATTCCTCAACATGCCCCTGGAACACAAGAAAATATAATGGGGCAAATTGAAAACAATAAAAAAGAAATTGAAGATATAATTGCAAGGTTGAAAGACCCTTCCACTTCAACCTTGCATAGGTCCATGCTTGTTGAATCTCTTGAATCTATGTTATCAAATGTAGATTCAATTAGCAAGCAAATAACTAGTTGGACGGATAAGAGGAGAGAGTTTAGAGATTATTATGTAGACAAGCTGTCATACCAAGATGTGAAAAAATTACAAATCACAAAATTAGACTTGTGTTCCATTTTCACAAACCCACAAACAAATAAACCTCCACCCATTACATGCAAGAGGTTCCCTATCCATTGGTGCAACAACCAAGTGATAAGGGACAATTTTGGGCAGAGGTGGTGGATGGTTTTTGACCATCCTCCATGCAATAATAATGCAGTCTCGCAATACTTTTTGAGGAAATTCTACTGCAAGTTTGTCCTCAATAAAGTGCCAAACTATTTTGATATGTGGGACTTCCAGGGTAGAGGTGGGGGGTCAGCACAAGATAGACCAGGGGCATGTCTTGACCCACAGTGGGTAGTGAGATGAGTAATCAGCAGACCAACCCATGAGCATGTTTCTATCCCTTCCATTGTGAAGGAGAGTGTTGAGGTTGATACACTTCAGTCCATTAGTGCCTTGACCCAGAGCATCATAGAGCATGCCAGTCCTGCAACACAGAGTGGGTTGGGAGATAGTGTAAGGAGCAAGGTCCCACCCCATACTTGTCACACTTGCGGGTCAACCTATGGTTATGACCCCATGGATAGGATGCAGGTGCACAAGCTACATCTGCAGCTGAGCAGATGGTGATGACAAATACCCTCCTGAGTGAGACTTTTGGCCTTGATACTCAGGTAAATATTAGCAAGTTTATTGAAAATTTATTAAATTTTATTTTTGAAATGTAAGATTAACTAATTTAAATTGATGATTTTAATGAAATTTCAGGGTCATAGTGTCGATGCAGTTTTCAATGGTTCTCCACCTGCATTTTTCATTAGATCATCTACTGTCGAGGTATGTAATTAGTAAACAATTATAAATATTACATGTGAATAGCATCATTATATGAATGGTATTCTAATATCTGATTTTGGATGTTGAATAGGTTAATACTGTAGATTTCACGACAACACCTGCCAGCCATGGTGGACTTCAAAGCTTTACTGAAGTAATAAAATAAATAGTTTAATGAATGAATTGTACTTACTAAATTTTTGTATGTGTCTTGTGTGCTTTATTGTGTGTACTTCCATGTTTAGATGAACGTGTGTGTATGTTAGGAGCCATGATTTGCATCACTATTATAGTTTTCATAATTGAATAATGTTGTTTTATTTCCAGATGATGCAGGCTAGAGAGACACCTCCCCATGTTCATAGGGCAATGGAGCAGGGTGTGGCCTCTGCGATTTATAGCTCCATGGCATTGACAGGGGTATGAGGCAGATTAGTAAATTTCAATTTACATTCATTGTTATAGTTGTCTATTTTTGAAAAATCAAAAAATTATTGATTTGAAGTTTAATTTCTATTTGGATGGTTTCTATAGGACATGACATCACCAGGGCCTATTCTTGCTACTGAGGCAATCGAGGAGACAGATTATATGTTAGCGGTAAGTGATTATTTTGTTAAATGTTTCATTTTTTATAACATGTAATTTTTATATATTAATGTCTATACTTTTTATTGTAATAGGTAAAGATGCAGGAAGACCTAAATAGGAGGAGTAGCCCTTGGGTTCATAGTAGACCACCCACATGCACGTCTCCATCCCCTAGAAGATCAAAGGCTACTCGTGATTTATTCTCTTCACCAGCCAGAGGGGAATGACTTTTTATTGTGTTCCTTTGTTGTATGCCTATATGGCATTCTTGTAAGCCTATATGGCTATTTTGTATATATGTTATACTTATATTGATAGATATTGATGTATGCCTATATGGATATTTGGTTAATACAAATCTTTTTTATTGATGGCGTCCATACTTGCATTATAAATCCACGTTTGAATGGATATTTGTAGATGGCTACTTCAAATATTTAAAGTCCAATTGTATTACATAGGATGTTTGTTGATCCAATAAGCTAGCTATTGTTATTCAAGTATCACCTAAACCTCATTTTGGAACTAAAAGATAAAAGTTGTATTTTAAAAAAAAATGAATCATCATGTTGAACAGAAAATATTAATATTCTTTATGAGTAGCATAGAATGTCAACTATATGCAATACAAAAAAATGAATCATCATGTTATTCTTTATGTTTGAGATCCTGAAAATGACTAAGTCTAGTAGCTTGATATCCTGAAACACTAGGATGAATATCCAAGTCATTAGGATGATTGTGCCTTGAGAAAAAGTCATTAAGATGAGCGCATAATGGAGACTTTCTTAAACATTTAAACATTGAGCAACAAGCATGAAGGGTTAAGGCACAATTTGCAACTCATAAAGCCTCAAAAGGGTGCCCAACTTAGAGAGAGCATTCATTTAAGACAAGGCGCCCATTGACACCTATTCCACCATAAAAGTGCGCCTAAGGTGGAAGGAGAACAAGCCTCTGGTAAGTGAAGCGCACCTATTGTCTAAACCACTTCATTATGGCACCCTAGCATGAGGAGGAGTATATAAGTCAATAGGAAATGGCGCCTATAATGCAAATGAAGGACTAAGTGGCATTTTCAATAAACATCAATTCACCTTGAGCTTTCAATAAATACATCAAATTGAGCCCCATAAGCCTAGGCGCCCTTTGCCTGCAAAAGAACCTTTTATCGACGTCAAGAGTTGGTCGTATCGGCAGACCTTGGTTAGGCTTCACTAATAGTGGTCTGTCTTGCCGACGAGTGTGGTTTGAAGTCAAAGACATCGGTGTATCGGAAGATAATCCCATCTGCACATCGAAAGAGCAGTTGAGAGTTTCGTCGATGAAGGGGGTCACACTGATAGTCAAAATCCATCGGTGTGTCGGCCCAACAAGATTAGAGTTCACCAATGTTTGGAGTCTCACTGACGGGTGTGGTCTGAAGGTTGTCATTTGTGAGATCGGTGTGTCGGCAGAAGAGTTTTTGAGTGTGCCGATGGTATTAAGTCCTACCAATAGGCAAGGGACTTGAGTCTCGTACCGGAGTGACAAAGACATTAGTGTGAAAGGATATAAAGTCATCGATAGTGGTTTGTCTGACTGATAAGAGTCAATGATGGGATGTTTATCAGAAGTGAAATCAAACGGAGTCATGGTGGCATCGGCCTATCGGCCGATGAAATTTTAAGCTCGCCGATGGTATGTTGTCTCGCCAATAGTGAGTTCAAAGGTTCAAAAGTTGATAATTCTATGCTTCCATTGTTTTTAGACAAGTCAACAATAGAGTGAAATACAGAGTATCTAACCCTCTCTTGAGCAATCTACCTCCTAGGCGCTCAACATTAAGGAAAAACTTCATAAAAATGCCTATCTCTTTCTTGGCAAGTTTTATTATTTTGATGGTTCTAACTCATACCTAGAGAACTTCTCACCAAGGCGCCAAAATAAGTTTAACCCAACTAAAGCAAGAAAATGTGCCCAAGATGATTTCAATCAATTGGTTTAGGCACCAATTTAGTGTTATTTTGACTCATTCACCCTCAAGGCGTTAAAGTATCATTCCTTCAATCAATCTAGTTTCCATGTTCCCATGTGTGATGTTCCAAGTAGGAGATAGCACCTAGGGTCTTTATCTTATTTTTGAAATTCTAATGATTCCAAACACTTACCAATAGTCTCAAAAGATCTTATTATCCCTTAAGCGCTCAATCCTCTGATTTATCAAGGTGCTCAATCCTCTTCGATCATTGTAGAGGAGTGAAATTGCGCCTTAGTTCAAATAAGCATTTACTTCATCATTGATGGATTTAAGTCATTGTATATGCTCATGAAGACTTACCTCACTCAATACTCCCCAAACTTATGGATCTAAACATGCTTTTTCTCAGGCGCTAAACTGGAGTTGTCTAGATGCACAAGTGCGCCTCCCTCAATGAAGTTCATTTTGTTAACTTAGTTCATCCTAGTGACTCAAGGGGTTGTTATATTCTTTAGGCGCAATCTTTCATAGACTAAAACATTCACTCCATGCTAAGGCGCTCAAAGGAGGCTCTGGAGATGGAAAATGGCGCCTTAACTCACTTGTGTAAATTTTGGACTTTTAGGCAATTGCAAGATGTCTTGGAGGGTCAATTCTTCAAGGCACCCATTTTGTTTACCACTTGTAGCATCACTTGTTCAAGGCGCATGTTTGGGATTCTCCGGATGATGAAATGCTCCTTGACTCCCTAGGCAGTTAGACTCCAACTCTAGACGCAAGATAATGATGATTTGAGCTAAAATAAGCATCTAAAAATCCAAGGTATTATTTGAGGCTTCCAGTCCAAATTCTACCTAGGCGCTCACCTAGGGTGAAATGATTATCAAAGTGCACCTTAATCATTCCTTCCTCTAGGCGCCCACTATCAGGATCAGGTCATCAAGGAGCTCTAAAACTCAAACACCACTAACCTCATCTTGCAATAACCCTAAGACATCATCTAAGCTTGGTCAAACACACTGGAGTTCAAAAAAAGAAGGGGGTAAGTGCAAGAAGATGGGGGGCCAAAAAGTGGCCAAATTAATTTCAAAAAAATTTAAGTCATAATGCGAGCGCGTTATGACCTAGTATAAATATAAAAAAAAGCAATCCAATTTTATTTCTTTCTGATTTTCTCCTCTGCCCGTAGCTTTCAAACCCTCAAAAACGTGCTCGCATTCTGCAAAGCACCAATCAACACAAAAAGCTTATCGATTCATCGCCAAAATGCCGCCGCGATGTCGAGCATGCCAAAGGGGTGAGTTATCTTTATTTTTTTGTTTGAATTTCTTTCTAAATAGGTAGGTTTTTGTTGATTTTTGATGTATATTTCGTTAATTGTCAGGAAATGTTAATGCACCTCCTCCTCCTCCTCCTCCTTCTCCTCCTTAAAATCCACAAAATCCTGAGGAGGAAATAACTGCAGAACAACAACCTCCTCCATTCATTCCTCGACATGCCCCTAGAACACAAGATAATATAATGGGGCAAATTGAAAACAACAAAAAGGAAATTGAAGATATAATTGCAAGGTTTAAAGATCCTTCCACTTCAACCTTGCATAGGTCCACGCTTGCCGAATCTCTTGAGTCTATGTTATCAAATGTAGATTCAATTAGCAAGCAAATAACTAGTTGGATGGATAAAAAGAGAGAGTTTAGAGATTACTATGTAGACCAGTTGTCATACCAAGATGTCAAAAAATTACAAATTACAAAATTAGACTTGTGTTCAATTTTCACAAACCCACAAACAAATCAACCTCCACCCATTACATGCAAGATGTTACCTATCCATTGGTGCAACAACCAAGCGATAAGGGACAATTTCAGGCAGAGGTGGTGGATGGTTTTTGACCATCCTCCATGCAATAATAATGAGGTCCGACAATACTTTTTGAGGAAACTCTACTGCAAGTTTGTCCTCAATAAAGTGCCAAACTATTTTTATATGTGGGACTTCCAGGGTAGAGGTGGGGGCTTAGCACAGGATAGACCAGGGGCACGTCTTGACCCACAGCGGGGAGTGAGACGAGTAATCAACAGACCAGCCCACGAGCATGTTTCTATCCTTTCCATTGTGAAGGAGAGTATTGAGGTTGATACACTTCAGTCGATTAGTGCCTTGACCCAGAGCATCATAGAGCATGCCGGTCCTACAACACAGAGTGGGTTGGGAGATAGTGCAAGGAGTAGGGTCCCACCGCATACTTGCCAGGCTTGCGGGTCAGCCTGTGGTTATGACCCCATGGACAGTCAGGACGTAGGTGTACAGGCTACATCTGTAGCTGAGCAGACGGTGATGACAGATACCCTCCTGAGTGAGACTTTTGGCCTTGATACTCAGGTAAATATTAGCAAGTTTATTGAATTTAATTTATTAAATTTCATTTTTGAAATACAAGATTAACTAATTTAAATTGATGATTTTAATGAAATTTCAGGGTCATAGCGTCGATGCAGTTTTCAGTGGTTCTCCACCTGCATTTTTTACTAGATCATCTACTGTCGAGGCATGTAATTAGTAAACAATTATAAATATTACATGTGAATAGCATTGTTATATGAATGGTATTCTAATTTTTGATTTTGGATGTTGAATAGGTTAATACTGTAGATTACATGGCAACACCTGCCAGCGGTGGTGGACTTCAAATCTTTATGGAGGTAATAAAATAAATAGTTTAATGAATGAATTGTACTTACTAAATTTTTGTATGTGATTTGTGTGCTTTATTGTGTGTACTTCCATGTTTAGATGAATGTGTGTGTATATTAGGAGCCATGATTTGCATCACTATTATAGTTTTTGTAATTGAATAATGTTGTTTTATTTCCAGATGATGCAGGCTGCGGAGACACCTCCCCATGTTCATAGGGCAATGGAGCAGGGTGTGGCCTCTGCGATTCATAGCTCCATGGCATTGACAGGGGTATGAGGCATATTAGTAAATTTCAATTTACATTCATTGTTATAGTTGTCTATTTTTGAAAAATCAAAAGATTATTGATTTGAAGTTTAATTTCTATCTGGATGGTTTCTATAGGACATGACATCACCAGGGCCTATTCCTACTACTGAGGCAAGCGAGGAGATAGATTATATGTTAGCGGTAAGTGATTATTTTGTTAAATGTTTCATTTTTTATAACATGTAATTTGTATATATTAATGTCTATACTTTTTATTGTAACAGGTAAAGATGCAGGAAGAACTAAATAGGAGGAGTAGCCCTCAGGTTCGTAGTAGACCACCCACATGCATGTCTCCATCCCCTAGAAGATCAAAGGCTGCTCGTGATTTATTCTCTTCACCAGCCAGAGGGGAATGACTTTTTATTGTGTTCCTTTGTTGTATGCCTATATGGCATTTGTGGACATATATTTTGTATTGTACATAGTTGACATTGTATGCCTATATGGCATTCTTGTAAGCCTATATGGCTATTTTGTATATATGTTATACATATATCGACAGATATTGATGTATGCCTATATGGATATTTGGTTAATACAAATCTTTTTTATTGATGACGTCCATACTTGC